>CP125975.1:498843138-508033085 GCA_030063025.1 Avena longiglumis
CCGAGACGCTCGCCGGCACCATCGGGCCACCTACACACTCATGCGGTCAACCGCCACAACCGCCGCATACGGCAGCGCACATGCACGCACACACTTCACGCGAAGCTCACGCACACGACATCCAGCCAACACGCACACATGCACAAAGACACTGCACAGACTCAAGCAGCACACACCTAGCCACCGATCCACCCGGGATGCATCATGCAACGCGCAGCAAGCACATAACTCATGCACGCGTCCCCACCAGCTCGTCATGTTCCTCCATCTCCTTCCCACGTCGAGCGCCACCAACCCCGCCGCCAGACGCGCCCTCGATTGCCATGGCGCCGACCCGCTTGCTCTCAGGCCGCCGCCAGCAACCAAGTCGCCCATGGCCGCTGGCGTCACCTCCGCCCCCTCTGTTGTGGTCCTCTTCAAGCTCGTCCGTGAGTCCCCGACGCCGCCATGGACTCCGGTCGTCGCCCTCTCTTCCTCATCTTTCCGGTCTGTGTTGCTCGTCCCTGGCCTCTCCTCTCCAGTGCAAGGTCGTCGCCGCCGCTCATTCCTGGCCTCGCCCTTCTCTGTAGTCAACAAAACAAATTTCACGACGCCTAGGGAAGCGAGGTCGGGGCTCGAAGGGAGGAGGAGGCGGCCGGAGTTTGGCGGCGGGGTCGGCGACGAGGCTCTCCGGTGACGGGCGGCTCGGTTCCTGGCGGCGGGAGGAGTTTCTGGCAGGGAGGCGACGGGGTCCGGGTTCGCAGCGAAGGGGTAGGCGAGGCCGACGAGGGGTCGCGCGGAGGAGAGGAGGTCGGGCGACGGGGCCGGCTCGCATAGCTGGGGCGGCGGCGGCTGGCGCACGTGGGGACGCGGGAGAGAGCACGGAGGAGCGGGGTAGGAGAGAGGCGAGCAGGGCTGGGAATCGCGAGCGCAGGGGCGCATGATGCGGGAGCGTGCGGGGTCGAGGTCCAGGAGCGGTTGGTGGTGACTCCTTCACTTCACGGTGGCACACGCTTGTACTTTGTTCGAACATTTAGGGGCAAAACCGTCTTTTAAAGGCAGACGGAAATTTTCTAAGCGCGACGAACGGTCTGAATCTTTTTAATAATATAGATAGATATGACAGAACTGTATCTATCTATCTACTAATTTGTCTAGTGGTAGAGGTTCGTCATTGATTTTCCGTCCGACTTTTATTTGGACGCTTTTGCCCCTTCTGTTTCGATATATATACCCACCATGCCACCTCTGAGTACATTGTACGGTTCGCTGGGAAAAAAGGTTCCGCCCCTGCTCCTACCGCGGTTCCACCCATCGCCGAATATCCCCTGCTATTCCACCCTCCATCCCCTCTTCTTCCTCGCAGAGACCAAACCAACAGTGGCCGAGGCCGGGACGAGGCAAGCTGGGGAAGACAGTGCACCGCTTCTCCTTCCAACCATCCCCGGATCTCCACATCCCCCGCTATTCCAATTCCACCATCTCCTCCTCTTCTTGATCCCGAACCAAACCCGACGTCTGTGGCCGGGCAGACGAGCAAGTGGCGCCGGGAGAGAAGGAAGAAGGGAGAGGCTCAAGCTTCATGTTGGGAAGAGGCCAGGGGCAAATGGCGAGCTTGGCGACGATGCGACAGAGGAAAGCTCGAGGTCACGGGGTCCGGCGGCGGAGCGGAGGGCCCAAGCGGCGACCAGGGACTGTGGTTGCGAGGAGGAGCTCGCGCGGCTAGCAAGCGCAGGCGACGACGCGCTTCCAGGAAGAAGACGCGGGGTTGGTGGGGCCAACACGTCCAGGACGCGTGCGTGGTGGGTAGCGTGCGTGAGTGGCTTTGTGTTGCGTCCGTCGGCCAATTACCAGACGGCCTACCGACATCGCGGTACACGGGCGGCCGCACGACGCCGTGGCCGCCAAGCCACGTGCCATCTTTGGCGTACGTGCCGCCCGCTGGCGGCGGGCGCCATGAACGGCCATGCGGCACGTCAAGCACGCGGGCCTATTAATATTATTGGCTGGCATGTCTAATAAATATACAAAGAGCACCACATCTCACCTACTACAACTAGCATTCGGTGGTCCAGTGGTCGGAGTGGTGTTGCGGCAGGCAGAGATCCCGAGTTTGATCCCTCTTGACTATTATTTTGCCTATATATTTTCCAGTTTTCAACTGACCATAGCTTAACGGGCCGTCTCCTTCACGGGCCGTCACGGGCCCGGCACGCCACGGGCCGGGCCTATACCGGGCTTTTTTTCGCGGGCTGCGGGCCGGCACGCAAAAGCCCGGCCTGTTGGCCAGGTTTGGTTGCGTCCTGCGTGAGTGTGTGCGTGACGGCGTGCGTTGTTGCAGCCGGCACTGCGGGTTGATTACCAGATTGCGGAGGGTCTAATGTAAAAAAAATGCTACGACGAAAAGAATAGTATATGTTTTAGGTTTTTAAATTTTATATAAATCTATATACTAAATAGTGTTTAGATTTATTCAATATTTAAAACATCTATTTTAGGACATTGGGAGTACTATAATTTAGACTACGGTGATTTTCGTATCCCCTGGATTTTCGTCCATCGTCTGTCTATCGTTGCTCCGTCTTCTTTCTTTGGTAGTAAAAGAAGAACCCGACGTAATAAAAACGATCCCGCGAGCGATCCGGCTAGGGAAAAAGGGCCCACACAAAAACGGACCACCAGTGTCCTCCTTCGCCCCAGCGCCCTTGCTCTATCCCAAGACGGCGAGCCTCTGCCTTTACCCCGTCGGTCTCTCCTGCAGAACCGCGTCTAGCCGCCGTCGGCCTCACCTCTACCCTTATCTGCACAAGCTCGCCGGCCTGTCGACATGCGCCGCTTTGCCCAGCGTCCAACTCGGAGGCGACCAATACCAACAAACGGGACGAGAGCCCTAGCGCCCAACGAGGAGACAAGACCTAAGCTCAGGAAATGGGCCGCGCCACCGAGCGTCCAGCATGGAGGCGTCGATACTGATGGTAGTGGAGGCAGATAGTGTCTGGTTGGCGACGCCTAGCGCGAAGGAGCCGAAGAGATAGCACATCGTCCATGGCCGAAGTATCAATTTCATGGAATATGCCCTCCTCAAGCGAGACAGAGATTCTCTAAAAGAATTAGAAGGGAATGTCGGAGGGCCCATGGATCCGCCGTCGCCCAATCCATTCTTTGGGAAGAATTTTAGCAGGTAGGTGGAGCCATGGGATGCCGATGAATCGACACATGTGTGGAACGGCCGTGTATAGGCAACAAGAAGAATTGAGATAGGATCTTTTTATTTTGCTGGTGGAGATAGGACTTGGTTGGTTTCCTCGTGTGTACACGAGACCATGGCCTTGGGTTATTTAAAAACATGGCAGATATATAAGTTCATAACCAGTGTCAAGCTTTTAATTCACTATGGTACATTATCTGCTATGCAGCTTATGTCCTATTTAAAAATTAAATGACTTTCTAAATTGTCTATTCCACTTGTTCTACTAAAAACGTAAAAGATGATTCTTTCGGGAACAACACACGTCGGTTCCCTCTAGCAAGGGATTCCTCGACCCAACTCTCGTGTAGGATAGTTGTCAATCTGTACTCCGCCTTGTCGATGCGGGGACTTCACGAGCAACCTTGAACAATGCCTCCAAGGAGGGGATGACACCTAGGTTTCGCCGCAGTCCGATTCGATGAGCTGAATCTAGGGTTTCCCCCGGCGCTTGATGTGGGGTAGCGCGGGCAGAGCTATGAGGATGCCCCAAGAAGGAATTGGCGCCCACTGGCGTCGCTGTCGCCAGCTGCAAGAAGGTTTTTGCCCCGGAACATCCTCAGCCCCGAGATCCTCCGAAAAAGGCAGACTTGAGCCACCCTTGGTTGCACCGCTGATGAGAGGGGAGCAGAACCTTGATGTCGACGGAGGAGGTTCAAAGATGGTCGTTCCATTTAAACCATCGGCTGGATCTGGATGGTGGACTTCCAGCCTGCCGTCGGCACATGGCAGGTCACCGGCACCACCACGGTGCCAGGAGGTCGTCCCTGCCAGGCGCCGCCACGCCCCTGCTGCCATGGACAGAGCCCTCAAACCCGACAAGCCCAAAGCTGTCGCCCGCAGCAGCAGGGGTTCCACCCCGAAGCAGAGGCCGAGTGCTTGCCGCCATCGCCTCCGAGTCGCCAATCACCAGGATCTGGCTGCACTGTGCCGCCAGATCGAGACATGGCCGTCGTCGCCCACATGAGGCGGCTGCTGCGTGGGGAGAGACTCGTCGCCGTCGTCCCTGCCCGGGATTTTCCTGACGGTGACAAGAGGAGGGGTGGTGGGAGGAGCCGCCGCCGGTAGTAGTTAGGGTTCGACCATGTCGCCTTTTTTCCGTTCGCGAGAGCAGGGAGAGAGGGGTCTAACCAAAATCTGGCTTCTGCCTTTAGATGCATATAATCTTGAGTTATGGCTATAATCGTTTCAACCAAAGTAGAATCTTAATTTTTTAAGTAATATGTAGCAGCATTTTAATAAAAGTGATTTTTCATATGAATTAAGTGACAAGGGAATTTAATGGACCGTAGCAACGCACGGGCACTCTGTTAGTATAGTGTGATTAACGTTCGCTCTTTTGCTGTCCAATCCGATGCAGGCTGGTTTCACGGGTGCACTCCTTCCGGTCCCGGCATCTACTCCCTCCATCCCATTTTAGGTTGCGCATAATTTTGTGTGCTAGTTAAACTATACAAAGTTTGACCAAGATTATACAAATAATATCAATTTATATAATATGAAAGTATACACTAAGTCAATTTTAATAATATTATTTCGTATTTTATAAATTTATATTATTTTATATAATCTTAGTTAAACTTCGTATAGTTTGACTAGCACGTAAAATTATACGCAACCTAATATGTGATGGAAGGAGTAAAACTAGCCCGACTGTAGCAATTAATACCCTAAACAACATATTACCTCTGTCATTTGCGATCGTTTCTATGTCTAAAGTAGCGTGCAGAAATCTAGTGCATGCAGATCTCATTAGATGTGCCATCGGAGAACCAGATTATTTTTGGATAGTACATCAGATTAAGTATAGGAAGTGGTAGACGACATACTTCTCTGAATTCTGACCTTTGTGCTCTTCTATGCTGAACAGGGCGCTACTGCCTTTGTCCCAAGGCTTAAGGTATATAATTTTTTAAAAAATCAAAATACCTAAAGTTTGACCAAATTTTTAAAGAAAAATATTAATATTTATAATATATAATTCATACTCTTTCATACATCATGCAATATATTTTCATATGATATCTATATAATATAATAGTTCTTGATAATTTTTTCTTAAAGTTTAATCGAACTTTATATGACTTGATTTTTCAAGAAAGTTATCTTTACTATTAATTTCAAAAGCGTGGTGAATGCCTGGTGTCACACATGCAAAAATTACAGAAAATGCCACCGCTAACAAATTGCCTAACCTCCATAAAAAAGACTAACAAACCTTATCTAACAAGACTAACAAACCTTATCTAACCAGACTAACAAACTTTATCTTATCTATATCTATTATCTAAAAAGAAGGTGTTATGTTTACTGCCGCCGCACTCGTCAATTCTTTTGTCGCGTCGCTCCGTTCGCCTCAGACGCACCTAATGGCTAAGCCAACATCGACACCCTGCAGTCCACCCGATCTTCCACCTGCCCGCCTCCCCACCGCCGCAGAGGATCTCCTTCCGGCGATTTCCCTTCATCGTTGGGATGTCGACCGTCTCAAAACAATGGAGTTCGGCTTCACCCGCGTAGCGGAGCGATCCACGCCCTTGTTGTCCCTTGCAGTCTCTATCGAGCTCCAAGACGCGCCGCTCCAGGATCATAACACCAATGGAGTGCCGGGAGGTGCGATTTCAGCGACTTCTCCATGCCCTCGATGTCACGAGGCACGGTCTCTGTCGAGCTCCGGGGCGCTACTACCCAGTAATCGAGCGCCAATGAAGTGCCGGGGAGGTGCGTGATTTCGGCGACTTCTCCGCCTCGTAGTCCTCCCGCCGTCTCCGTCGAGCTCCAGGAGGTGCGCCGCCCCAGGATCAGAGTGCCAATGGAGTGAGAGTGGGTGGTGCACAAGAACGTCCTGCAACGATGAGATCAAGACCATCTTTGTGGTGGTCGTCGTGTCGGAGGCGATCATCTTTGCGGACGGATGCCATAGGTGTGCAACCAAGGTTTGTGGCGACAAGATCGATACAGCAACCGTCGCCTCTACTGAATGCCGATGATGGTGATTGACACCACACCCTTACTCCCTTCGATCCAAATTAATGTTCTCATATTTGTCTAGATTCGGATGTATGTAGAGATACATCAGAATCTAGACAAATATGAGAACATTAATATGGATCTGAGGAAGTAATAAAGATGGGTCCGATGACCTCATTTAAAAAAAACATATTCTCAGCTGGATTTTCGAAGGAGAAGATCTCCCAGTGTTGTGAATGGCACTTGATTTTCTCATAGTTATACTTATTTTCTATTTTTCTTTGAAAATGAAATGAATCATTGAACTCCCTGAGACCCTGACACTCAACCACATAGGCTTTTGTCCGTGCTAACTTGATTTGTTATCTCAACAAGTCAACATGGAGTTCTAATATATATATCGTGATGTGAAGGCAATTTGTTGTAACGCTGATTTGTGATTGAAATAAGGTGTTTTATAAGTAAATTTATACATCTACAAGCAGTGTAATTTATTGAAGATCGTGTTTTTTGGCAATTTAGACCCTAGGTATATTAAGGAGTACAAGTGGTACACAACACCGCACTAATAAATAAAATACTACTCCCAAGTCCATGGGATATAACTCAACACGAGGTCCACCGTGTTGTCCTGTCAATGACACTCCCACCTAGAGTCGCCATGAACTTTGTATCTGTAGAGGTCCACTATACCGTTGCCGCTGCCACTCCCACTCCGAGTCGTCATGAACATTGTATCTGTAGATGGGATCTCTGTTGTCACAAAGTTTTCGACTTTTGTATCTCCATACCAACACTAGAAAGCAACATAAAGTTGAAGAACCACCAACTCCAAGGTCCTCCCCTCCCACTCCTACATCATCGAAAGGAGGCAAAATTGGCGCCTTGTGACTACCTCATGTACAAGGTCTCACACACTCCATGACACCGGAGGATGCATCGTCACCACGACGGAGTTGGAGAAAAAAGTTGTTGTGTGGGTGACATCGTAACCACGACACCCACGGCCACACCTAGCGCACCAAATCTCGCTCCATCCAAGAGAAAGCATGAAGATGTTGCTGCCAGGTACTTAACGTAGCTACGTCAATTCCGTTCATGGGATATAACTCAACACGAGGTCCACCGTGTTGTCCTGTCAATGACACTCCCACCTAGAGGCGCCATGAACTTTGTATCTGTAGAGGTCCACTGACTGCTGTTGCGCTGCTCCCACTCCGAGTCGTCGTGAACATTGTATCAGAGATGGGTTCTCTGTTGTCACAAAGTTTTCGACTTCTGTATCTCCATACCAATACTAGAAAGCAACATAAAGTTGAAGAAACACCAACTCCAAGGTCCTCCCCTCCCACTCCTACATCATCGAAAGGAGGCAAAATTGGCGCCTTGTGACTACCTCATGTACAAGGTCTCACACACTCCATGACACCGGAGGATGCATCGTCACCACGACGGAGTTGGAGAAAAAAGTTGTTGTGTGGGTGACATCGTAACCACGACACCCACACGGCCACACCTAGCGCACCAAATCTCGCTCCATCCAAGAGAAAGCATGAAGATGTTGCTGCCAGGTACTTAATGTAGCCGTCAAAGTGGGGCTGGAGCTGCAGTAGATTATTTTTCACCGTCATTGTCACCACCACCAGAAAAATGACAATCAGAACCCTAACCCTACCACTACCTAGACGCAGGAGACACGATTTGTGGTCCCTCTACTCTCCCACCAATGAAGTGAATGATGGAGAGGGAGGGACCCTCGTTCTGGCTAGCTACGGAGCGAGGGAAGTGGAGTTCCTCCCTTTTGCTTCTCTTTCACTATAGCAAAGGGGAAGAGACAGAGAATGATGACATCTTGTGTTGTCGGCTTAACCAAAGGGTGAATTTGGAAAAAAACAGCAAGTGAACCATATCGGAGATATTTGACAAATTGAAAGATGAAAATGCACCATGACAACTAAATAAGGCATGACATGAAAATTTAAATACCGTGACAACGCACGGGCATTCAACTAGTATACATTTAAGCCTTGAGACGGAGAGTGTACTAAAGTTCCGGATTTGCCGGACCCAGGGAAGTGTGGTATCAGAACAAGCTTGACAAAATGACAGTGACTGCCTGTCAGTATTCTGCTCGGAGACCCGGTCATATTTTCGTGTGCCGGTCATATTTTCTTTGCGCCCTAGACAAATGCAGCCTCCGGCCGTTCATATCTCGTTGGATATGTTTTCATATCCCTCTACATGCATCCTTTTTGAAAAAAAGACGTACATATTCTAGACTTCTAGTAGACGTTTAGTGTGGTATACCAGTCTCGCATCGCCTCCCCGCGGGCGGCCGAGGCGGCTCCACCATCCTCTGTCCTCCCCCTCCCCTGCCGCCGCCGGCAGGCCTGACAGGCAAAGCCCGGGCGGGTGTGGCGGCGGCGGGATGTCTCGCGTCCGCGCGCTAGAGGGCCTTACGGGGACGGTTCCGTCCGTGGCGGCGCAAGGTGCTAGTGGTCTCGGCCGGCGGTTGGCGTGGCAGCGGTGGGTGCTGGCGGCTCGCGCGCAGGCTGCGGCGGGTGGAGGGGGTCCCAGCGGCGGTGCTCGTCCGATCTGGGCTCTTTAGTCCTGTTCTGGGCTTGTTGCGTGCTGCTCTCCATCTGCCTGCACGGTTGAGGCGACGGAGCGTCTGTGTGCGGAGGCGCTTGGCGGGCGGCGTGTGGCTGGTGGGCTCATCGTGGTGGCGCGGGCTCGTCCGGAGCTTGATCTGGGCCGTCAGGGAGGTGTTTGGTGGCGATGATCTTCTTCCCCTTTCACGCTGGCGGCTGCCCGGGTTCGCTCTGGTTGGTTCGCCAACTATCTCGCGGGCAGCGGTGATGATTCGGACGACGTCTTTCGTCGCGACGACGGGGAGCCTAGGCGTGGCGGCGGAAGGTTTGTCTGATGATCGTCGGGAGCTTGGAGGAGGAAGGGAGGTATGGTGGCCTGTGCCGGTCCTTTTGGACGGGCATGAGGTTTCAGACTCTTCGCTAGGCGAAAGCCTTGTCCTGGTGTCTGACCGGGACCGATGACGGTGACGCCCGCGGGCGCCGCATCCTTCTTGAAGTCATCGTCCAAGCGGGGGTTTCTTATTCCTCTGCCTGGGCTCTCCGGGGGAAACCCTAGATCCCTCACGGGATTGGGCGTGGGCGGCGCTCTTGTGTCGCTTTGGACGTCCACCGGACTGAGGGACCCGTGGAGTGTTTTTTGTGGTTTGGTGGAGGCGGGTTCGCCTTCAGCTAGGTGGGGCGCGGCCCTGGGGCCGGCGTGATAGTTGGAGCAGTGGCTTCGGTCTTTCGCCTCCACTTGTTGCGTTGAGGTGTGGTGTCGACCTGATTGGTCGTTGACCTATGTGGAACGCAGCCTCGGGACTGGCGTGTGTTGTTGTGTTGTAACTGTTTTTGGCCAGTTTTCTTTATAAACGGGCTACATCTTTTCTACTATATTAATAAAAGCTAATCTTTTACCTTGTTTCAAAAAAAAAGTGTGGTATACCATTAACACATGCCTTTTGCATCCGCTGCTAGCTCGATACTTCCACTTGGAAGAATATTATGCTTGGAAACAAAGCAAAAAAAAATATACGAATATGGATGCGTACCCTGATGAACAGTTGTCGTATCTTTATAATGGTGTTAAGTCACCGTCGGTATGCGAAGTAGTATCATGCTTCAGTCGTCGGTCGATCGGTGGGCCGTACATCTCAATCCTTCTGTATGTATGCGCAGGTGCGTCTTTATATTTATGTATGGTCTTGCTTCTTTTGGGGAGCGATAAACTCCATAACTTGTCTACAGTGCACAGTGATTTCACTATGATTTGGTATATTGTCTTTTTTGGCAATAATTTGGTATACTGTGGGGTATCTAGAACGATCCGAAGCGTAAGCATACGTGTGTAGTGAGAAAACGCTTTTGGGTGTAGGTCTCACATTTAGGATACATTAGTGCTTGGTGGCCCTCTTATCCATAAACACGCAAATGCACAACTTAATGTCACATGTATCACCAATTACAGTAGGTAACATATAGGCAATTGAGTACTTCCTCTGTTTCAAAATATAAGATGTTTTAGGTTTATGAAGAAAATGAATCTAGACTTGTTTTAGTATGTAGATTCACTCAACTTTGGGATGAATCTACACACTAAAACAAGTCTAGATTTATTTTCTTCACAAACCTAAAACATCTTATATTTTAAACGGAGGGAGTATATATTATAGCAAACAAATAAATTCTATGCTGGTGTAAATTTATAGCATGACGAATGTCTCAGAGAGCTAGTGTAGGTGGCTGAAGCACCAAGGTCATCAAATGGAGGAACTTTGTCTGATCATATGGGATGCCAATTTTGATTCAAGTCTCAAATTCTAGATTTTTTTGTTCATAAATGAATGTTTTCACCGGTTCTTTATAACATAATAAAGTTGACACAACCATGAAACATGTTTTCGGAAATTTTCACATGAAATGTATTGCAAGGAATGAACGATACCGTTATTTCAGGTCCTAGCAAATCACCACATCCTTGTCAGTGCACAATGCCAAACCTGCTGCTAGGGTGCGGAAGATATTATGTTAGCTCCAGAGCTGTTGAAAAGACTTATGTCAAGCTTTTGTTAGAACCGTTCAGGATCAATAGTTCAATATCTACTCGGCCGGCAAGTAAAATGGTCGTCTCTCATCCATCATGATAGGGCAAAGGTGTCTGATCTTTCGATGAGATGGCGATAATCGATTTGGTGGAGTTCGGGCTTGACGATCCGACTACACGTGCGAGCACGATCGCCAATGCAATCTCTAGGCCAATCTCTTGGAGGTTACCGATACTGCTTGAGCACGATCAGCATGACCAGCGAGGATCTTAATTCCTACCTGAAATCGAGAACAAGTAAGAACCAATATTGCAATCAAGATATTGCGGATTAAGAGGAAAGCTTTATTGAAGAGGTGGGATCCTGAATAGGCGCGAAGTACAAGAGGCCTCTGCGACGCTCGAGCCTTGGCGAAGTTGCTATGATGGCTAACTTAATGTCTAAACAAAATCCGAGTCTAGGGGGTCGGCTATGGGGAGTATTTAAGGGCGGAAAGGTGGGGTTTCGGCCAGCCATGGAAGTGGTGGCCGAATCCAACCCTAAAAGTCCTTTTCCCCTCAAATACGGACTCGAAAAAGTGGCTAATTAAAATCCTGCGAAAATTACATGGGCCTGGCCCAAAATAAAAGGTGTCGCAGCACCATATTAAGCTATGGACGAATTCGTAAAGTATTGATCTTGAATATTTCGTTCAAGCCTTCTTTCTTCATTATGGTGGCCTCAAAGTTCTGAAATCTTCATCCGTGGCCTTCTTTTGGATCATCACATGATTGCTGTCATCTCCATGCATGGCCATGCTCCAATGCTTGTCCCTCTCATCTATGCTTGGTCCATCATTCCTAAGAGTAAGAAATACATCTGATTTAGGCAGCATCATATTCTCATGTATGTGAGGAATAGTTCCAAGAAACGAAAGTACCTGATAGTTAAGTTGTTTGGCACGAGATCTTGTGATGGGTCCTTGTATGTGTGTTGATGTAGGTACAACGGTTGTATCAATAGAAGGGATGTCCACATCATGCTCCCCTTCTTGAATTGAAGTCGTCCTCGACGCAATCTCATCTTCCTCACCAAAGTAAGGCTTCAAATCTGCAATGTTAAACGTAGGACTAACCGTACCAAAGTCTGCAGGCAACTCAAGTTTATATACATTATCATTTATGTTCTCTAACACCTTAAAGGGACCAGCAGCACGTGGCATTAACTTAGACTTGCGTAAATAAGGAAAACTGTCTTTACGCAAATGTAACCAAACAAGATCGCCAACATCAAACACAACATGCTTTCTCCCTTTATCCGCAGCAAGTTTATACTTAGCATTCATGTGTTCAATGTTATCTTTAGTAGTCTTATGCAAGTTTAATATCATTTCAGCGCGTTGTGTAGCATCCAAATTATGTTGCACCAAAGAAGTTAAAGGCAATAAATCAATAGGTGCACGAGGAACAAAACCATACACAATCTCAAATGGGCACATATTTGTGGTAGAACGCAGCGAACGATTATAAGCAAATTCTATATGAGGTAAACACTCTTCCCATAATTTTAAGTTCTTCTTTAAAACAGTCCGCAACATAGTAGACAAAATTCTATTTACTACTTCAGTTTGACCATCAGTTTGGGGATGACATGTAGTACTAAAGAGCAATTTAGTCCCCAACTTAGCCCATAAACATCTCCAAAAGTGGCTAAGAAATTTAGTATCACGATCAGAGACAATAGTATTTTGGCACACCATGCAAACGAATAATTTCACGAAAGAACAAATCAGCAATATGCGCAGCATCATCCATTTTATAACAAGGAATAAAGTGTGCCATCTTAGAAACCGATCCACAACAACAAAAATACTATCCCTCCCCTTCTGTGTTCGTGGCAATCCTAAAACAAAGTCCATAGAAAAATCCTCCCAAGGAACACTAGGAACAGGAAGAGGCATATATAAACCATGTGGATTAAGGCAAGACTTAGCTTTTTGACAAGTAGTGCAGCGTGCCACAAATCTCTCAACATCTCGACGCATACGTGGCCAAAAGAAGTGTGCAGCAAGAACATCCTCCGTCTTCTTGACACCAAAGTGTCCCATCAATCCTCCTCCATGCGCCTCCTGTAACAACAAAAGACGAACAGAACTATCTGGAATGCATAGTTTGTTAGCACGAAACACAAATCCATCATTGAAGACGAACTTGTTCCAAGTTCTACCATCTCTACAATTCTGCAACACATCTTTAAATTCAGCATCATGCACATATTGTTCCTTAATAGTTTCCAATCCAAATATTTTGAAGTCAAGTTGAGATAACAAAGCATAACGACGCGACAAAGCATCAGCAATAATATTATCTTTACCCTTTTTGTGTTTGATAACATAAGGAAAAGACTCAATAAATTCAACCCACTTTGCATGACGACGATTCAACTTAGCTTGACTACGAATATGCTTCAAAGATTCATGATCAGAATGAATAACAAATTCCTTAGGCCATAGATAATGTTGCCAAGTTTCTAATGTCCGAACCAACACATATAATTCTTTATCATAAGTAGATAGTTCAGACTAGCCCCACTCAATTTCTCGCTAAAATATGCAACAGGTTTTCCCTCTTGTAATAACACCCCTCCCAAACCAATTCCACTAGCATCACATTCAAGCTCAAAAGTCTTAGTAAAATCAGGAAGTTGGAGTAAGGGAGCATGTGTTAGCTTATCTTTCAATATGACGAAGGCCTGTTGTTGTGCATCGCCCCAAACAAAGGGCACATCCTTCTTGGTAAGCTCATTCAGCGGCGCGGCAATTGATCCAAAGTCTTTGACAAAGCGCCTATAAAAACCAGCGAGGCCAAGAAAACTCCTCACTTGTGTGACCGTCTTGGGCTGCGGCCAATTCTCAATAGCTTCAATCTTCGCTGGATCCACTTCAATATCCTGTGATGTAACAACATAGCCAAGAAACGCAACTCGATTGGTGCAAAAGGTGCACTTCTCAAGGTTACCAAACAAACGTGCATCACGTAAAGCATTGAAAACAGCACGTAAATGGTCCAAATGATCCTCTAAAGATTTGCTATAAATCAGAATATCATTAAAGTAGACTACCACAAAACGTCCAATGAAAGCACGTAAAACTTCGTTCATTAATCCCATGAAAGTGCTAGGTGCGTTAGTTAAACCAAACGGCATTACTAACCACTCATATAGACCGAACTTAGTTTTAAATGTTGTTTTCCATTCATCTCCTGATTTCATACGAATCTGGTGGTAACCACTACGCAAATCAACTTTAGAAAACATGGTAGAGCCACTCAATTCATCAAGCATGTCATCTAAACGTGGAATAGGATGACGATATCGAATAGTAATATTATTGATAGCTCTACAATCAGTACACATGCGCGAAGAACCATCTTTCTTAGGTACCAAAATAATAGGAACAACACAAGGGCTAAGGTACTCACGAATATGATCTCTGTCGAGTAGTTCCTAAATTTGGCGTTGTATCTCCTTTGTCTCCTCTGGATTGGTTCTATATGGCGCGCGGTTGGGCAACGTGGCACCAGGAATTAGATCAATTTGATGCTCAATTCCTCTAATAGGAGGTAGTCCTGATGGCAACTCAGCGGGAAAGACGTCCTCATATTCCTGCAAAAGGTTAGCAATAGCGGGTGGCAAAGAAGGAGGCATATCCTCAAATGAAAACAAAACCTCTTTGCAGACAATTGCATAACATTGAGTATTGTTTACATCTAGTTCAGCAATATCAATTTTATTTGCAAGCATACATGGACTCTTCAAACGAATTTCAGTAGCATGTGTAGAATCAGATTTAGTGTTCTTTGGTGGTATAAAATCTGCAGCAACAATCTGATTCTCACTTTTATTTTTCTCCTCAGTTTTAGCTCTACTAGCTCTAGCAAGATCATCTTTTAAAATTTGTTCGGGAGTCATAGGTTTTAGACCAATTTTCTTTCCATCATGCATAAGAGAATAGTGATTAGTTTTGCCATTATGAACAGATTCTCTATCAAATTGCCATGGTCTACCAAGTAACAAAGAACAAGCTTGCATAGGTACAACATCACAATCAACAAAATCAGAATATGTACCAATAGTAAAATGCACGCGTACCGTTCTTGTTACCTTGATCTTGCGAGAACTCTCAAACCATTGGATGTAATATGAATGTGGACGTTGTCTTGTTGGAAGCGCAAGCTTCTCTACCATGTCAGCACTGGCCAGATTATTACAACTCCCTCCATCGATGATGATCCGTATAGCTCTTTCCTTGACAACACCACGTGTTTGGAACAGGTTGTGGCGTTGATCTTGCTCAGACTTGCTCAATTGCACACTCAACACATGTTGTGTAATTAAGCTCTTGTATTGATCGGCAGCTTCAGCTCCCATTACCTCTGGCTCTTCATCAGCATCAGAATTGTCTCCATCTCGAGCAGAAATAAGGGCTAGTGTATCTTCATCGAAGTCACTCGCTGAATCGTATTGACCATCTTCTCGCACCATCATCACACGTTGTGCTGTGCACTGTCTCTCAATATGACCAAAACCCCAGCACTTGCGGCATTGGATATCCTTTGTCTTACCCGTGGAAGCCATAGAAAATGCACTACGAGCAGGAGCATTGGATGATGATGGAGGAGCAGCTGGAAATCTTGTGGTGGCCTTGGATGTGGTAGTAGCTGGTGGCGAATCACGAGGAGGCGCTGATTGTCGGGATGTCCAAGAGGATGTGCGACCTGCAGAATTATTAGTCCTCCTCCATGGTGTTTGGCGATCCTGCACTTCACGTTCAGCTTTGCAAGCAAGATGAAACAAACGAGTGATAGAATTATATTCCTTATAATCTAATATGTGTTGAATGTCCTTGTGTAATCCACCAAAGAAACGTGCAAGCATTTGTTCATTAGATTCAACAAGACCACACCGAACCATCCCTGTTTGCAATTCCTGATAATACTCTTTTACAGAATTTTTCCCTTACTCTAAACGTGTCAGATTCTTTAGTAAATCACGTTGATAAGTAGGAGGTACAAAACGAACACGCATAGCAGTTTTTAAAGCAGTCCAAGTACTAGGAATAGTAGTAGGATTTAAACGACAATACTCAGACCACCAAAGGGAAGCAAATTTAGTAAATTCACATGTAGCAACACTAACACGCATATTGATATTTTAAGCATGCAAAACGTTGTTCTACTTCCATCTCCCATGTAAGATATGCATCAGGATTATATTTACCCTCAAAAGATGGAATATTTAATTTAAGCTTTGCAACATGATCATCATCACGTACCGGTGGGCGAGCGTTGCGGTAGTAATGTCGGGAACGGCCAGCAGGTACTTGTGGAGGTTGTTCAACCTCCTCGTCAAATAGATCGTCGTCGTCGGGGTCGTAGTAGTACCCGTCGTCTGTCCCCAATGTCGCAGCAGCAGCCGCGGCGGAAGTCTGAGGAGCGTCAACCGCAGCGGTAGCTGCCGGAGGTGCGGCTGCAGCCGAACCAGCAGTCCGACCCGTGATCGGAATGCGTCGTGCGCCATGTGTGGGTGCCGGTGCGGGTGCGGGTAATCGGTTCAAAAGCTCCTTGAACCGAACGTCAAGCTTGGCGTTGAAGGATTTCTCGAGTCCATCGATCTTGTTCACGGTGTTGGTGAGCTTGGTGTCAAACTCCCCTAGGCGCCAGATTCACGTCTTCGCAAGAATCGACCAAGAGCGCGGAGAAGTGGGCATGTAGTTCTTCGTTCGTCATGGTGGCAGGGTTCCGCGAAGTATCTGTCATGGTTAGTCCTTAAAAAGCACATGTATATACTACAGGAATATGGTGGAAGTCACGCGTAATCCGTCGAGCAATATACGAAGCTCTTACAAGTTCTTACCAAACACCAGGAAAAGGCGATGTGCAACGGCGAGGATCAGGGTCCAGAGATTGAACCACGCGATTACCAGGAGTCGAGACACCGCACGTGGAGAATATCTGTGCAGCTCTAGGAAGGCTTAGCAAGGGGGGTTAGCAATTATCAAAACAGCAATGCAAAAGTTGAAAGAATGCTCAACGACGGTACTGTGCTGGTCCTAGGCTAGACCGTACTAGAGACGCGAGCCTAGATCACCAACGATGTCACGACGCGACACAACAAGCACTGTATGATGATATGGCACCCTGAAAAGCGAACCGAGATGCAGAAAATCACTATGATGGCGAGTGTCTAGAACTGATCTACGGGGTCTAAAAAGAGGTTAGCCCCCCAAAAAAATTTGAAATTTTTTATTTTGCTCCGGAAAGCGCGCAGGCGCCAAAAAATATCGCTATAAAGGCCAATGGATAAAAGTGATCCCCAAAGCCGAAAACTAGTATCGCCAGAAAAAAATTTTGGAGGCGGTTCCAGACATTTTTTTTGCTCTCCTTCTGGACTTACGACCGGACTCAGAGCTCGACACGGACTTTAGCTTAACACGGAAACAACAAAGAAGGAGAGTAAAAAGAAATAACTAGGAACAATAACTCTACTCGGACTCGTACCACAGCAGGAAATTGATCGGATCTGTGTCGCGGTAGGAAGGCGGTGGCGGAGTATTAGGGTTTATGGAGGCAGGGTATATGGCGGCGGAATATGGTGGCGGAATGTGGTGGCGGTGATCGGCGAGTGTGGCGGTGACTACTATGATCAGAACTCGAAACTCTAAGGGACGAGACACTAAGACCAGCAACTCGACGCGACGATGTAGACACAAATTCAACAATGTAAAAACTGAAAAGATAATGCGAGGCATAGATTGGTTATAGGATGGATCTAAACTCTAACTGTGTTTTTGGCTTTTTCGTGGGTTATAGGTAAAAACAGATCTAATCTATGAAAAACAGTAAAATCTTACCGAGCAACCTGAAATCTGATACCACTTGATAGGGTAAAGGTGTCCGATCTTTCGATGAGATGGCGATAATCGATTTGGTGGAGTTCGGGCTTGACGATCCGACTACACGTGCGAGCACGAGCGCCAATGCAATCGCTAGGCCAATCTCCTGGAGGTTACCGATCCTGCGTGAACACGATCACCGACCAGAGGGTCTTAATTCCTACCGAAATCGAGAACAAGTAAGAACCGATATTGCAATCAAGATATTGCGGATTAAGAGGAAAGCTTTATTGAAGAGGTGGGATCCGAATAGGCGCTGGCAAGTACAAGAGGCCTCTGCGACGCCGAGCCTTGGCGGTTGCTATGATGGCTAACTTAATGTCTAAACAAAATCCGAGTCTAGGGGTCGGCTATGGGGAGTATTTAAGGCGAAAGGTGGTTTCGGCCAGCCATGGAAGTGGTGGCCGAATCCAACCCTAAAAGTCCTTTTCCCCTCAAATACGGACTCTAAAAAAGTGGCTAATTAAAATTCTGCGAAAATTACATGGGCCTGGCCCAAAATAAAAGGTGTCGCAGCACCATATTAAGCTATGGACGAATTCGTAAAGTGTTGATCTTGAATATTTCATCCAAGCCTTCATTCTTCATTATGGTGACCTCAAAGTTCTGAAATCTTCATCCGTGGCCTTCTCTTGGATCATCACATGCTTGCTGCCATCTTCATGCATGGCCATGCTCCAATGCTTGTCCCTCTCATCCATGCTTGGTCCATCATTCTTAAGAGTAAGAAATACATCTGATTTAGGCAGCATCATATTCTCATGTATAGTTCCAAGAAACGAAAGTACCTGATAGTTAAGTTGTTTGGCACGAGATCTTGTGATGGGTCCTTGTATGTGTGTTGCTGTAGGTACAACGGTTGTATCAATAGAAGGGATGTCCACATCACATCACTTGGGGTTAAACTTTTCGCGATGTTGTCATGCATGGTATATCTTGTTTGAATGTCGATCGGCAACTTACCATGGTGTATTGGTACAACCTTCCAATAGAATGGCGATGCTAATTTGTGTTATGGGCAAACTTTGCAAGACGGGGAAAGAAGAACATTCGAAAGATGAGGAGATGAGTAGGTATGTTAAAACCAATGTCGATGTTGCCTACAATTCTAGCTAGAGTGACAATGTGGGCACTCTGATTATAAGCCGTTCCTTTTGGAGAGAGAAAATGAACATGCTCAATTAAGAGATCACGACTGTAAGGAAATCTGGTAACAAGAAACCCGGCCTGAATGGATTGGCCTAAGCCTGGTCCAAAAATCTAGGGCGTGTGCCTGAATTCTAGGCTCAACAACGGGGCTAGGCTTGGGAAATAAATCCTATGAGACCGGGTGTATTGATAACACCCCCCACCCCTATGCCTCACACTTGTCTATTTTTTCAGTGTTTTAGCTTTTTTCCGTCGATTAACAGACTTATTTCCCCCTAAATTGGGTCTAGCCTGCAGGATGATAGACCGGGTCTCATAGGATTTATTTCTGTTAGTCTTGAGCTTTGCAACTATGCGATTTAAGAAAGTCCTCTCCCGACGATCTTCGGGCTTTTTTCCTAGGCAGCCCGGTCCCCGGGGGATGGCTGAGAGTATATCCCACATGTTCTTGTTGTCTTCTTCCATAGTTCCATTCCGTTGACATAGTTATATTTTAAATCTGGACTAAAGCCACGTCAACTATTTTTGAAAGGAGGGAGTACTTAGTTTGCTATAGGGTTGTTCTGATTTTTTTATCTTTGCAAAATATTCTGATTGATTTCAAGCTTCCTGCATAGTACGAGCTGTTATAACTAGCCAGCATCGCTAGCGTAGCAAGCTGCTAGCTCGGATAAACCGTTGCTCAAACATACTGCACGAGGTCATCATTTTGCACCGACGACGACGACGACGCAGGAGAGAGGAGAGAGGAGAAACGTATGCATGGTCGATCAGTTCAGCGGTCACGTCCGGACTCCGGACGTGGCGCTGCTTTTGCTCTGTCCCCGTTCGAGGACAAGCGATCGATCGAGCGACGACGAAAACCCATGGAAACATGAATGAGCTCGCGCGGCAGCCGGTCGGTCGGCGCGACGATCCAACAAAGGTACAAAGCACTCGAGTGCATGCACGCGGTTTATCCTGTGTCGGTCTCGGTGATGATGAAGACGACGGTCCGGCACGACGCCGAACCCTGCGAGAAGTGGTGTTGGTCAGTAGGAGGCAGAGGAGCCTGTTCATCTCTGATTGCCAGGTGCTATACATTATAGATAGTACCCTTTTTTTCAAAATGTTGTTAAGATGTACCGATCACGCTGGTGACGGGGAGAAGAGACCGAAAGAGCGTTGCTGTCGCTGCAGTGAAGTTACATGGATGCGAGATATGGAGCTTGAACTGTAAATACTACAGTACTTTTCTCTTTCGAAATTGTTTTTCCAAGAATTATCAGGCTCGGTTAAAAAAAAGAATTATCAGGCCACAAAGGATGACATCCGATGCAGGCCCAAAGGGTGTCCCTCACGTCGTGGATTCCATACCAGGTGCCGAAATATGGAGCAGTCCACAAAAGAGAATCCCATTTCCAGCCCATAAAAGCGGGCCAGACCTGGCAACCATGACTTGTACAGCCCATTTTACCACTCTGGCTCCTA
Organism: Avena longiglumis; assembly: GCA_030063025.1. Lineage (NCBI taxonomy): Eukaryota > Viridiplantae > Streptophyta > Magnoliopsida > Poales > Poaceae > Avena > Avena longiglumis. The sequence continues at coordinate 498,863,500 of CP125975.1, forward strand.
CACTCTGCCCAATGCGGATAGATTCCCTCCCGCCCGCTACCTTCCTTCGTCGCCCTCTCCCAATTGCGGTCCTGATTACAGGTAAGTTTTCCTTTTTCCTTTATTTTCTAATTTTCTGTTTCCAAATAAAAGAAAAAAATCTGAGCATTTTATCTAAATGTGAGCATTCTTTAAATACGAACGTTTTTGAAATACGAGTTTCTTCAAAAAAAATCAAAATATGATTTCTTTAAATGTCAAAATAAATCCGAACATTTTCCAAATCATGACATTTGTCGAATAACATTTTCAGAATCTGAATAATTTTTACGTTCAAACATTTTTAAAATCTGAACATTTTTCAAATATAAACATCTTCAAACTATGAATATTTTGAAAATATATATATTTTGATGATATGAACATTTTTCAAATGTTTTTTCTAATATGTTTTTTCAAAAACTAAACATTTTAAAACAACTGTATAAAAGATAAAAAAAAATTAAAAAAAGAGCCAAAAACCGAACTAGATCGAAAAGCTGGAAAAACATGCAGAACCATCTTGTCCACATGAAAAAAATAAGGGAGAAGTAGAACTCGACCGACCCATTTAAGTGGCGCGCAGTGAGCAGATGGTAAACCCCTCCCGGTGAGGGCTCGTTTACTTCTCTGGTATTTTTATCCCAAAAGATGTGGGGATATCGGGGATTTGGTGTACACTCAAATACTCTCTTATCCCCTCAAATATCCTTTCACAAAAATACTCTATCATAATGGAGGGTTTTTAATCTAGCCAAAAATACACTAGCGTTGAGGGGATTTATAGGCATATTCTGGGATTATCCCCTCTAAAACCGGCCTAGTAAACGACTTATCGAAGAAATTTCAGGATACAAAATAATCCCCTCTCATTCTCTCAAATACCCTAGAAGTAAACAAGGCTTGAGCGAGATACAGGGATTGCAGTCAGAGCCACATCATGGACAACACCAACCCAGTCACCACCATGCGATTTTGAGTTTTTCTATTTCTTTCCTTTTCTTTTTCTCTGTCTTTGTTTCTTCTCTTTTCTTTTATGTTTATGTTCTTTTTATTTTTCTTTTTTGCTTCTTTTTTATAATTTTTTAAAAAAATTGTTGAAAAACATTCATGTTTTCAAAAACGATGTTCATATCAAACAATGTTCTCTAGGTTTGAAAGCATTCATGGGGTTAATAATTATCTAAGGGTTTTAAAAATATGTTCACATAATTCCCCATTTTACTGAGCTCTAGGTTTTGCTAAAAACATAAAATTGTCATCTTTAATGTGGCTCTAATGCAGCCCACGTACCGCTTTCTTTAGGCGGGAGGGGGGAGGGTCGCTGAAAGAGTCATATAGGATGTCCTGATACCAGCGCAGCCACACACGCAGAGGCCCAATGTAACATTTCAGCATTTAGGAACCAACGAAGGATATATTTAGAAATTTGTGCATATGCATGCATTTATCTGTAAAATATCGGTAAATTTTTCGACAAATAAAAAACTAAAGTGATTAGAGTTTCTTTCACTCTCTAAGTGTAGGAATAGCTTTGGAGAGTGATCGTTGTAAATTTTGACATGATCTTTATGAATTAGTGTGTTTTGGGGAAAAGAATTTGAATTCAAACTTGAGATTTGAGTTTATATTTTAAAAAGATAAGAATTATGATTTGTGATATTATTTAATCAAGAAATGATGTATAGTAATAGAAACTCTGAATAAGAAATACAATTACCCAAATGAATATTTATTCCATATCTTTATTCCATGAATAAGTTACAAAAAGTAACTCATTAAGTCAATAAAGAATCTTTACAGAAATAAAATTAAAAAATGAGGAACATATATATATTAATAAACTATTACAAAATACTTATAAAAGAATGAAATAAAAATTGCAAAGGATTACATCTGTCTAAAAGTGAACCTATACTAATCTTGAATCTTAAAATCTTGTACCTACAAAACAAAGAACAAGCAAAAAGGAAAATTGAAAGTTAAGTTATTAATTTTACTCTTAGTAGAGAGCAGTGAGTTGCACTGCTCAACTTTACATCATTGAGTAAATCTTTTAGGGGAAAGTTTCACCAATATGAAAGAATTTAATCTTCCACAATAAATAAGCCATAAGTCAAATGATCACAGCAAGTAAAGGGGCAAGTTTCACCAGGCAGGTTAATAGTAACAAGATCAAAAGGTAGAACACCTCATTGAGCATATCCACAACCATGCAACAGACACACAAGTTGCTCAATCACCAGACTGCATGGGTGTGCTATCGACACAGCCACAGTTGCTCAAACAAGTAAAAGGATCAAACACAGTTGTGGGCAAGCACTAGTGCACCTCTCCATTGCTCACACCACACAAGAACAATCAACTTAGCCAAAGCCAAGCAAACCAGCCAACAAAACCTCATACCAGATCAATCCAAGTATCACCAGATGGTGACATAAGGAGGGGGGAATTGGGTGGATAGAAAGGTCAAGCTCACATGAGCTAGGAGGAGCAGGGTTGATCAAGGCCAAGCACAGGAACCAGGGGAAACAAGAACAACATCAAGAGGTGAAGGATTGGATCAGGCCAGCAACACCACCAGCACATCAAGCCACCACAATCATCAATCTTTGTGGTGAGTGTCATAAACATCCACATGATCTGTTCATCTTATCCAAACAGAAAATATGTGTTGTTTCATAAGACAACCTCTCAGTGATCACCCAAGTGGGGTGAACCTATCCTAGAGGATTTCAAATATAAAGGCCAAAACCAAACTCTAACAAACACACCAAAATATCAGACCAGCCTCATAGATTTGGTGATACCAAAAAAAGGCAACTTATATGTTCCATAATTTGTTCTTATAAAATCTGGGCACATCTCCAAGAAAGAGTAGCACCTCAGATCTTATAAGCTACAAACAAATCAATTAACTTAACCAACTAGGATCCAAGATCCAGTAAGTAACTATGATGCCTTAGCCAATTTTCAAAGTGACAACAACATAGGAACTTAGTTCCTAGAGCCTTAGACCAGCATCATAGGCATAAACATTAAGCGAACTTTTCAACTTATTATTAAGCATCTATCAAGTCTCAAGTACTGACCATAAGTAAGACCAGCAACAAAATCAACTTGTGTGCCATTCTAAGGTGGTTTCACAAGAAATAATCCTACAATTAAGCCAAATAGATATTCTAACTTTCATGAATAAACCAGCAGGCCAATATTTATCATTTCCCCGAGATTATACTCAGAGATCATTCAATATATCCAATTATCTCCAAAGAATCATTAGACTCTAATAATAATTAAGTCTAGTCTATGGATAAACATACAAGTAAATACTCATTGGTGTAGTGGATCATCACTGATAGTGTTACTGTCAGTATCAAGAAACTGACAGAAGATGAACACACTAAGCAACCATATTACCAACCAGAGGCAACACTATGAACCACTAACTTCAGATCAACATAGCATCAGATCAACAACAACATCACATAATCAAAGGATGACAAGAAGGCGCTGAGGTGAAGAGAACACAATCTTCACTGAGCATCACTATGAGACCATAGCATCATTCTACAAGCACCAGGGATGAACCCTAGAATCAGTGCAAACCCTAAATATAGATTGGCCATTAGATATACACAGAGGTACTCGAGGTAACAAGAGGCACGAGTGATCACAGAGACACAACTCACCGGTGGTCCTCGCTAAAGAATTGAAGAGGAAGCAGAGGGGCTGACGAGCTCGTGGCGGCACGGGGAGCACCCCAGAGGGCGCTGCAACCCGCACCAGCCACGACAGCGGCCATAGCAGCACACGAGCACAACACACCACCACGGGAGGATCAGCGGTGGCGCTAGTAGCACCATCCCAAACCCTAGGGTTCGGGAAGGGGGCTAGTCTGGCCACGGGAGGGCCCCAGGATCAAATCGAGGCGGAGCAGATGAAGGAGCGTGGTCGACAACCTCGCCCTGCACCATGGCAGCGGCCAGGGAGGACCACGGCGGCGGGCAGAACACGGCGGTGGCGCTAGCGACCACGGGGTCGAGGAGGAGAGGAAGTGAGGTCGAGAGAGAGAGACAGAGGAAATGGTCCAATAGGGCCAAAGCCCTTCGGGGTGCCCTTTTGATCAAGTCACTTGGGCCAAATTGGCCCAATAAGCCCAATAGAACTAGCCCAAAACTTAAAAATAAAAAGTTTTAATAATAAATAAAATTCCAAAATACCCTACAGTTAAATAAAATTCTAGAAAATAAAATAGAAGTTTAAAAAAATTGTAAATAAAATATTTCTAGATTCATAATAATCCAACCTATTTAATTAAATTAAGAAATAATTTATTTTTAGTCAAGAATTTTACAATATATTTATTCCTTATAGAAATTTTTAAAATTAAAGAAAGAGGACAAAAATGAATAAAAATCACTTTTATTATATATTATTATTGTAGTATTTTGAGAAAAATACTAAATAAATGTTTAAAGTTATAAAAAGAAATTCTTTTATTTAAATGTTAATTCTTAAAAAAATATTAAATAAATAAATATAAGATTTCATATTAAATTTTAATTCTAAGAATAAATTATTACCTTATAAAATGGCAAATATGATATTCAAGTTTTAAATTGCATGCCCACTTGACTCGTAGGGCAGTATGCATGATTTCCAAGTTCAAAATGCCTAAGCCTCCATTTTTCTTGTGATTACATACTGTTTCCAGTTGTGACTCGTTTGAAGTAAATTCAAAGTAAATCTTTTGTCAGCTAATGAAAACGTGAACATACACAACGTGAACATACACAGTTGTGTTTTCAACGTCATCAGCAGAAGAACGGTGTAACCAGGACACTCAATCAATAGGGATAAACAAAGCAAAGTTATGTGCAGGAACATAGAAGGTGTACTGATAGGCGCCTATTTTCCATTTCGACTTCCAACAGTTACCGATTTACAAGGTGAACCTAACATTTTTTTTGGCTGAATCATTCAGCATCCAAGCATATAGAGAAAGAAGCTTGATTAGGAATGGGCTGCTAGCCCATACCGAGAAACATTCCCTACTGATTGAGAGCTTTCTATACTTCTTTCTACTCTAGCTAGCCCATGAGAGGAGATACGTGATAAAACTGACGAAGTCTTGGAAGATTTGCTGGAAGACCATGAGCACAGAGAACACCCCCATCCCCAGTAGCACAGGCTTTGCACTAGTGAAGCTCGCTTTCTCCTTGACATCCGTAGATGTTTCTACTGCTTCTACAAACCCAGCTTTTGTGTCAGATAACTTGGAGCCAATAGACCATGCCATCAGTGGAGGGAGAACACCGTACAAGATGGTCATGCAGTAGCCGCCCTGAAGATGCATGTGGAAATCAGACAATCAAGTTACTATCAGTACTAATAATTCATAGTAACAAGGAACGTTGCTTGTGTGTTACTTCTTCCAAAATGGAGCCCATCCGATGCACACTTACTGCGATGTCAGTCGCTATGGAGAAGGAGTCCGGGACAGCAGCTGCTATCAGCATGGTTGGGACAACCACGACCCCAGTGGCGACGTAGCCGAGCCTGTTGCTTTCCAGCAGTGTTTTCCAGCCAAGACTACTCGATCTCGACCCATCTTCCACGGAAACGTTGCCGGTGATCGTTTCCTCGGCTGGAGAGGCCGCCGCTAGATTGGTCATCTGCTCGACGAAGAACTGCGAGGCTCCGAGCAGGGTCCCGATGAGCGACGTCCCGACGGCGAGCAGCGAGAACGTCTCCACCACCGTGTATCCCCATCTGCAAAAGAACTAGTACTGCGTGATTCGCCGGTGGAATTCGAATTCTGTTCAAGGCATCCAGCGTTGTCCAGCTGAGAGATCGACGGAAGTACGCGCGCGCGCGGTCGCTTACTCTGTCTTGAGCATGTCGAGAATGATAAACCCGTGGAGGTCCGTGGTGGAGAGGCCGAGCGCGATGTCGTCCCAGACGAGCAGCGACAGCAGCGGCACGAGGCTCCCGACGAGTATGGAGAGCCGGATCCTGGCGAGGTCCCCTTCCAGGTACGCGCATATTACTGCGACACCATGGCAGCAATGTTCAGTACTACAGTACAGGGTACGGTCCGTGGGGCTACCTTGAACGCTTTATCCCACTATCTGCTGGCTGGAGCTGGATGGTTCGTTGGAAGCCCATCTGCATGTGGATGCGGTGAAGATCGTCGTCGTACCTGGCGCGATGTCGTGGTAGACCAGCGTGAAGATGATCACCGGCAGCGTGGCCGGAACCTGCTCCCAGTGGATGTTGGCTGGCAGGCCGAGGCCACCGCCCAGCGCTACCGCCGAGACTTCAATCGTCAGCAGCAATCCTGCATTGCACCAGATCAGGTGACAGATCACGATGATACATGTATCAGTACTACTCTGTACTCTGTACTTGCAGCTGGGAGATCGACATGAATTCCTAGTGATGTGCCATACTGGTGAAAATGTTCAGACTGCACACTGCACACTGCAGTGCAGGGCAAGCAAAACAACGGGCTCGAAACAAGCAGGGTTTGTCCTTGGTGCCGTGCGTGTGTTAATGCAGATCTAAAATAGCGGTGTCCGATCTTAGTAAGGTACTGGATGCTCATCGAAATGCCAACTCACATACAGTCATACTCTACACTGGTAGGCGGTGGCCGTTGCCGACTTGCCGGTTTACGTACGTGCTGTGGGCAGACGTACAGTACTGGCAGGTACAGTAGTATGTACTCCATACTATCACTGGTAGGAGTACCTATCATGAAGAATGTGAGCAGCTGGTTCACTTGGGCGGTGACGCCCGTGCCGCCGCCGGCGATGAGCAGCGCGACGGCCGCGGTGAAGGCGCCGCCCGAGACGGGCTCCGGCACGCTGCCGATCACGCGGGAGAGCACCTCGCCGGATTTCGACGTGTAGGCGACCATGGACGTGTAGGACAGGAACAGGTACGCGGTGGCGGCCAGGTTCCCTCCCCACTCGCCCAGCGTCTCCTGCGCCATGCTCTTGAGCGATATCACCTCCAGCGCTCCGCCGCCGCCGTCTTTCTTCTGCTTCCGCCGCAGGTGGACGTTGATCTCGGCCAGGAGGAGCGCTTCCGTCACCAGGAACGCCCAGCAGGTCACCATGCACACGGCGCTCGGAACAAAACCCTGTCAATCATGTTGTCATGGCAGACTTGAGGAAAACTTTGCTTTCGTTCTTCACAGAAACTAATTGTTAAATCCAATAATAAGTGAGTGAAATTATAAGGCAGTTTTCCGGTTCGTACTTAGTGAATGCAGTTAGTTATCAGTTCGATTTCTGGGCACTGCGTTTCTAGATCATGAAGGCTCAGGTTGGGACAATTTAAGCAGACAGAGATTGATCCCGCCAGCCAAAAATGACGAACGAGACACCACCAAATTGAATGCACGCAGCGACCTGTGCACAGTGACACCAGTTGGTTTTGCTGGGCAGGTACATGTGGCTGTTTTCGGATGTGTTTCAATGCAACTTTCGTAACTGTCCTGATAGGCGGTGGCGCCATTACTCCATAAAACATCCTGACCTTCTAGGCATTGTTGTAGGTGGAATACTGTACTGTGGGTGTGGGGGTGGACGAGCCCAAAAAGGACAATTCAGTAGTACTATCAGCGGTTTCGACAATTCATTTTACTGGAGCAATTTACTAGTAGCTGTAGACCTCACGTCTGACCATGCCGGTAAAATTCTCTCCGCGGCAGAACAAAGGGAAGAAAAACTGACCGCGGGCGCGGTGCTCTGCGGCACGGCGAGGATGCCGGACCCGATGCTTGTCCCGACTATGAGGGCGACGGCGCCGGCCACGGTCCCTCTCTTGGCGCCACCGGACGACGCTCCACCTCCCGAGTCAACAACGACGTCCTGCAGTGCCGGCGCTGCTTGCTGCTCATCGTCTCCTGTCCCCGGGCCGCCAGTCGCTCTGACCGCGACGGACCGCGGCCTCTCTCGCGCCGCGGCGCTGCACCGTTCGACGCCGACGACGCGGTAGCGAAGGCTTCTGGATACGCGCGCTGCCGGGCAGCTGGACGGGATGCGGCGGCGGTAGAGCTTGGCCGGGCAGTGCGCGCGCCTGATGACGGCGCCCTGCATCCGGGAATCGGGATGGGTCGATGGCAGATTGAGAAGAGTGGAGTGTCCGTGACTGAATATACCGCGCGTCCAAGGAATCTGGAACTCGATTGTTGGCTGCGGTCGTCGTCTGCGGAAAAGCAGGAATCTTCGAAGCTGTGGTGCACAGCGCGCGAGAGAGCCTGAGCGCACGGCTGCTCGGAGATTCTGGACCGTGCATGTCTCCACCTTGGTATCGTACGGAAAAAAGATGGGGAACAGATTTTTTATCAGACTGCCGACCCTCTCTCGCGGGATCAGTCGTAGCAGCATGTTTATTTTTGGTGTTTTCCATGTTTACACGACTAAGAGCGAGTAATCCTTTCATATACCGGTTTAAAGGAGCATCACCTAGTTCAAAAAAAAATTGACCATATATTTAGTCAAAGAAGTAATAAATTGTATGTCATAAAAATTATACCATTGAAAATATATTTTAAATATGAATCCAATAATATAATTTTTGAAAATTATAATTTATATTTTGTTGATTAAATTTTTAATTGGACTACGTGCTAGCATTTTAAACCGGTATGGAGTGAGTATAATAAGTCTTAGTTAGCTGACTATAAGAATTAAACTAGTATTATTTTTGCTTAGTTGGATGAGGGAGAAGAGGTGGGAGAATAGAAGTGAGCTTTAATGCAATAGTCAGTTCTTACACGTGCTCCTAGACACTTTGTAAGTATGTGAGCGGACCATTCACTTATAAAGTAGTATAAATCTTTGAAGATAACTATTGTACTATCTAGCTATAAACTGGCTATAGATGTGGCAACCCGAATTTCGGTCCGAGAATATCCGTTATGCATACCATCATGTTCCCATGATCAGTGAGCCATCAGCATAACCGACCAGCATCATGGCAAATACAACTCAGGTAGCGGAAGTCTTCAAGCACAGAGCCCATGTCATGCCTTAACCTACAGGCAACTGAATGGGAATACGACCTAGCTCGCATAGACGTCAACACCTTCGTCAGTTCTTAACATCTGCAATCTGGCCAAGTAAATAGACATGGACAATACCGATGAGTACTTTGAATGTACTCGCAAACCACCAAGACAAGATAACAACAGAATGCATATTGGGTTGTGGTGAGATAGCTCTACACTATAGTTGTTTCTGAAAAGCCTAATCATTGACATCTTTATATCTTTGTTGAAAAAGGGCTTTTGGAAAATATGCCTCCTTTTAGATAGTCCGGATATCCCTCTATCCTTGTTAAAAACCTCGTTGAGAACAGTTTTATAGTAAAACCCCTTTTTAAAACATCTTCGACCATTTCTGGTCAAAAGAAAACTCTTTCTCATACTTCCCTAGTGACCAAGTCACATCCTTCTTATTTTCTCAAACATATCCCAGGGGTACTCCTAGCAATCACCTTTCCAACCGTTCTTGACCGTGTACATGGCTATTTGAATAGATTAGACTCTGTAGAGTTTGTGCACTTTACCCACAAGAATCAATACATCTGCCGGGATACAACCACTGCCCGCTACACATGATAGACGGGGGGTCGGATAATCAAACCTAACTTTTCATTTGTCCATCCCTAGCAAAGGCAGCTTTTCCTTTTGGGTTTTCCTCTCCGACACGAGTATGTGGCACGACGGCCATAGTCCTCCCTTCCGTACAAGCCTATTCCCCAAACCGTAGTTTGGCATATAGTAATTTGACTCCACTTCCTTCCGTACATACAATAAGTCATACCGTCCGCGAGAGACCCAATTGTTGCACCGATACCTTGTCCACGACAATCCGGATTTCAGGGGATTTCTCCCCTTTAGCGAGTACGAGCAGCCCTGGCTAAAGACAACAAACTACGAGCTAAGCCCCAGCGACTGGGGTAGTGTGGTTACATAGATAAATTGTTCCGGTAAAGGCGTAAACCATTCCTTTCTCTTTCTCTTGCTCAACCTTCTCTTTATCCTCCTCATATCTTCTTTTATAAAAAATCCACTCGGAAACGATGTCTCTTTCCAAGGGTTTTATTTTGAAAACTTTGTAGTAGGGTAAAACCCAAAATAGTTTTATCATGTAAAAACCCGTAGTTTCCAAGAGGGAAAATGCTAAGCATCTTAGCCTCGATCTAAAGGGGTAAAGATGGGTGTCAATAGTGTAGGTGTCCTAATGGACACTCATCCATAACTTGGAGGAGCCAAGTTACTCACGTCTTTTTATTTGAAACAAACAATGCGTTTAATCGTGAAGTTCATAAACGAGATATAAAGCAATTGACAAAAAGGAGTAGGTTAATACAGGAGTTCAGGAACGGTGGCTTGCCTGTGACCAGCGAGATGTCCCTTGACAGTGTTAGAAAACCAAAATACCGAATACATTAATAATAAGAGAAACCCGATGCTTCCTTCTTCTCGGCGTCACACAATCGCAACTATCGCCGTTATTGAGGAAGCATGCAAACAAACAATACCACAATCAATACAAGACATAGAAGCATCAATACATACATCAAGCAACATATATTTACAATGTGTAAGACAGTAGGAGGTTGGATAAGATTAGTAAAAGATTTGGAGGCATTGGGAGATGATCCGATGGGATTTATAATCTAGGGACTATCTAAGAGAGGAGTTTTTTGACCAAGGGCTTGATATGTATGATAACACTATAGAGAAATGATACCATCAGATAGGTATTGATAAAATGAATCCAACAAAGGTGGTTTCACTATTTTATCAATTTATATTAATTTATAATGATTTTTATAGTGGATAAAACTCTAGTTTTAGGAAATAATTCACCAGAAAAAATCTGGAGCTCCAAAAATTATTTCCTTGGGTGATTAGGTAGTATTTATTGTACTGGTTCACTAAGAGTTGGAATCAACTTAAGACAATTACCAGAATGCCCTTGAGAAATTACCAAAGACAGTACTAGATGAGATTTGTCTTTTTCATCATATTTAATCTACAGAAGCTTTTCAAGTAATTCAAGGGCACATGTTAGGTATGTGGAATAAATTTCTGTAGAAATTGGAATCACCCTTTTTGGAGGAGTAGAACAACTGTGACGAATTTATTGGTGAATACACAATGCATAGAAAAGTTTAATTCACTAAAATTCAATAGGGGTTCATAACATTCTAAGCTACTGGTGTGCAGGGAGTTGGAATTTGGTCAAAACCTCATTTGGTTTGACCTAGAGAATTTTCTAAAGGTAGAAAAGGCATGATTTTGTTATTTTTGCTGTGGGTAAACCAGGGAGCCCATTTTGGGTAGGATCAGGGTGTCATGAAAGGGATGACTAACACCCTTCAGTACCAATTGGGTTTTCTCCATTTGGATGTACCAAACTTTCTGAAATCATTTAATAGTGGAACGAACACTTTTGGTTGTTTTATTTCCTAGGATTTATCTGTAAAATATTTTGGTCCAAACCCAAGTCTGCATGTTAGAGTGGAGACTTAGATACTTGTGGAAAATAATATCTAAATTTGTTTAGGGCATTTCCATTTTTATTTAGATTTAAACCTAAGCACTAATAATCAGATCTGGAATTTTTAATTAAAAGAAAAGTGGGGCTAAGGGGTTCGCGGGCCAGATCTGGGGCAAACTGGGCCACACAAGCATGATACGGCCCATCCGGACCGCGCGCTGCATGGGAGACGCGCTCGAACTGCTGACGGGCGGGGGCCGCCGGGCAGAGAGAGGAGACCCGCAAAGGGGTATTAGCGGCCTTGCACCGTCCGATTAGAGATGGGTCAACGGCAGGCGACCTTCATCCACCTCGCGCGGCGCCGTCATGGGCGGAAACCCTAGGAGAGGGTGGGGCGCAACGGGAGAGCTCACCTAAGGGCGGAGGAGGGCCGGAGAGTGTTCAGGGCGACGCGGTGCATCGCCACGAGTCTGGAGAGGGGCGGCGAGGTCGGGTTTATCGTCGGGATGCGGCTCGCGTGGGGTTGGCCGAGGGGAGCTCGACGGAGTGACTCCAGGGGCTGTTGCATGTCAACAAAAGGGGCACCGTTAGCATCAAAAGGAGGAGGGGAGCATGGCATGGTAACATGCAGGGAGAGAAGGGCAGAAGAGGGGGAGCTATGCTCGATTTATCTTGGAGGCTGAGAGCTTGGTCTCCTTCTTCCTGCGGGCTAGTCAGAGCTGGGAAGGGGGAGTGGGGTGCATGGGAGGTGATTAGGCAGCAGTGGGGGCGAATGAGTGCAAAGGAGTGAGCTGGGGCGGCCTCGGGCTACTTAATAAGGAGGGGATAGGTTCATGGTGAACCAAGTCCATTTGTACAAGGGCAAGGGTGCTAGCTGCTGGTTGGGTAGTGTCGTTGGTGCTGGGTGGTTGTGGGGCCCTGTGGTCGAGTACTGAGTGGAGAGGAGGGGTGGTAGCTGCTGGTGGGAAGATATTTTGTGAGGTATTCCTCTCTCTCTCTCTCTTATATCAATACAAGGGACAAAGGAAGGGGGAGATGCTATAGTATATAGGGCTACAGTGCACAACCAGAAGAGAGGTGGTATGTTGTGCAACTTATTTGACCTACCTTGGTGGGAAATTGGGTTGGTTTAACTCAAGTGTAGTTGTGTTTGCAAGAATTGGTCAAAATGATGCTTGTAAAGGAAGTTGGAAATTTTTTATTTGGAAAAATGAGGAGATGGTACTGGTAGATAAAGGATGTCAAAGTACACCTCCAAGATTTATTAGGGATTTTTAAGATGATTAAAAGCCCATTTAAAAGCATTTAATCAAAAAGTGCTGAAATGGTTTCTAGAAGCTTATTTGATATTTTTACATTAGACAAGGTTGTTTTCTTTATGTGAGATGGTTCTAAATACCATAACACACATTGGAGAATTTTATTGGAATTTATTGAGGTGGTAAAGTATTTTTAAGGAATTAATTCTTGTTTCTGCCATTTAGGAAAAAGGGCAAAAATAAATAATAAAGAATCTAAAAAATATTTATTTTTGAGATGGAAAGGTGGGAGTATGATGTATAGAACCCAATGTTCATTGAGTTGGCAAAGTGGTTTCGAGAAAAACAAACTTGCCTTTATAGACAGGGTTTCTAGGATTTTGCCAGATATGGAATTTAAATAGTTTGGGGATCCAAATAATTATGGGAATTATTTGGGGAATTAGCATAACCAAGGTAGATGATGTAAACTTGATTTATACATCAATGTCCACTTGGGTTTTTAAGTATTTTGGTGAAATGGGAAGAAACTAGATTTTTGGGAATCTAGGGTTTTGTTATTTTCATGCCACCTAAACATGCTGGGATTAGTGAGATTAGAGCTCACCTTGATATAAGGGTTATATGGATAGATAGACCAAGTTATGTATATGATCATGGAATCAAGATTTGGTCTTGGTTGTATTTGAGGTGGTCTAGAAGAGATGGCAAACTTTGTTGAAAATAAGGCTGCCATAGCAGGATTGTCATGATGCCATATAAACCAGGTGGGTTTAAGATGCACAAGGTTCCATGGAAACAAGTGAAGTAGGGTTTGCTAATCCATGGTTATTATATAATAACCATGCAAAGATTTGGTCAAGGGAAGATAGCATATAGATGTGAGCTTCTGCCAAAGTAGGCAAGATGATAAGATTTGCAGAAAATATTACTATCTTGACTACAAAACCATCATGGAAGAGTGGGAACCAGAAGGTCTTAGCCAAGGGCAAGAGTGGGCTTTGGTAGTACTAATTATGTACTACAATATGGTTCAAGTATATTCTCAAGAATGCACATAGGTTGGAAAAGGTAGAGCTCCAGAGATTGAATCTAGATAAGAAATCCAGACAGCCATTTTGGTAGATTTAGAGTTTTAGACTAGATTACAAGTGGGAAACAAATTGAGAGAGTGGCAAAGGTTTATCCTTCCCATCAAGTGGTTGATGTTGAGGTATAGATTGAATAGAGGGATACATGCTTGGATTGGGTCTTCATTGAGTTGGAAACTATCAAAAAACGGGGTCATCCCTGGATTGATCTAATTAGGAGATGAGATGGTCACTTTTGTGGCTTAGGATAGATCCAGATTTTGGATGCTTGGTTTCAGATTGATGATCACAATAATAGGTTGGGTCCTAAGGTATGAGCTACTAGATTATCTCACTCTAGTTCCTAGGCAAACAAGGCAATCAACAGATCAAGGCAATTCATCAGACAGCAGATCAAGGCAATTCATCAGATCAAGACAATTCACCTATTCAAACTTAATCAACTACTACTAAGGTTAACATAAAGTCTAGCTTGGGGTAATCATGGGTGTTTTGAATTGGTTGTGCTTTGAGGTAATATAAGGACCCCTTGGTAGTTCTACCAGGATTTGAGTGAAAAAAGGTTTTAGGAAATCCTAGGAATAAGAGTAGTTAAGGGTTCTGTATTGAAAACATAAGGAGATTATATATAGGTCTCCATAGTTTTGTTAATAGGGCTAATAAAATAATTTGTTGTATCAAAATCATCTGGGCTATGCTAGAACATTTGAGAATAGGAAAGATGAGCCAAGACATCTCTTTTGTAAAATAGCTTTTGTCAACTAGTGTTAAGGTAAGGAGTACATATTATAATATACAAATAGCTGCATAAGCACAAGCAGGCAAGTAAGCAAACATTGCAACACTTAGTAAGATTTTTTTTGTTCCCTCTAATTTTTGTCTTTTGGGCAGCAAATCAGGATTGCTGAAATTAGGATGTTACAATAGATAACCTTATAGCCATCAAGCCGATTGTATTATTGGAATTGCTCTAAGAGCGATGCACGGATGTTTTTAGAACTCTAGAGGATTTGCTTTTCGTGGGTGATCCTTTCACCTGGCCAGATAATTGGCACGCGCGAGCGGAGTATGTGCGGCAGAGTGGTGGAGAATATGATGTTAGCAGTAATCTTGATCGTGCAGTCGTGGAGCCAAGTCGTCGCCTTCAGGGAGCCAACCCTCACAAACTGCATGCAAGAAATCACGCTGAGTCTGTTTCCCAGGGCGTGTTGACGAGCTATTTGTGCGGCTGGACGTTTGCATGCGAGTGGGATGATCAGCCAGGTTTGCGGTTAGTGCATGTAGTTAGTTAGGACGTGTGTAGTTAGTTAGGACATGGTGTGTAGTTAGAGTGTACGATGTGGTGGCCGTGCATGCGTGTGCTAGCGTATGCACTGGCTATAAAATCTCATGTACTGCTCATTCGAGGATTGATTCGTGCCAGCAGAGTTTGGTAGAAGGAAAGAAAAGATTAGGGCGTTGGTGTGCCCACGGCGGCATTCGTGCGTTGGTCCAGAAAAAATATGTATGTCTCTCTTCTTCCATCTTGTGAGAGAGAGAGCCACAACAGGGGCTGCCCTCCGGCAACCCCAACATATGAGTTGGATATGCATGTTTCCTTTATAAAACGGTGACTCGAGACACACTGACCACAAGCCTGTTGTCGTAGAGCTGAATGCACATGCAATGCCACATGGGGAGAGCGTGGGTGAATCCACGTTTCGTTTTGATGCTTCTTGGCTGCAGGAGGACGAGTGTGCATGAATAGTCGAGGATGCATGGAACTCGATGTCCGAGGAAGGGACTATGTCGATGAAGTGATAAGGCATGTTGGGAGGAATCTATGGCTTTGGGATAAAGAGATGCTTGGTGAGCTAAAGAAAATAATTAAAAAGACAAAGAAAGATCTATGTACTAGCAACGGTGAGAACATGCACATTGGTTAAAGTTCGGAGATCGTAACACGGGATATTTCCATTCTTATGCTCCGGAGAGGAGAATGACGCATGTGATTAGGAGTTTGAAGAGAGAGGGAGGTGGAGTAGTGGAGCTTGGCCGCGTGGGCACGGACTGCTAGTGGAGTTCGACGAGACTGATGAGCACCCCAGTGCTCGGTTGTCGTCCGCCTCTCCTCCCCTGGCTGATGGAGGCCCGGGGACGGGAGGGGGAGGGTATGGGGATGCGTACTCTGACGCGGACAAGTCCCCTACACCTGCATATCCCACACCATCTCTGGCTCAACGAACTCAGGGTACAGGAGGGGGGGACGTCCCACACGACCACTCTAGCAGGGGCTGTTGTGCCCGGTGTTGGCAATATGCCCTAGAGACAAATAATAATATGGATTATTATCATATTTTACAAAGTTTATGATTATGTTTTATATCATACTATAACTGTATTGATAGGAAACATGAATACACGTGTGATATATAAACAGCCAGAAGTTCCTAGTGAAGATCTAGTCACTGGTTCATTGGTCAAGAGATGATCAAGTTTTTCTGATCATGTGGTATTCACGTCGGTTAACAACGGAGTCACCTCATTGGGAGAATGAGTTGGTGAACATACCAAAACTAAGTATCATTAACACGATCATGTCATAAAGTTCAAGTTGCGATTCTTAGGAAACCGTAGTGACTTATTCCTCAGACCGTGAGACCATATTTAATAAATGTCACCCAAGAGTTACTTGAGAGCATCAAATGTCACTCGGTAAAACAGTGATCATAAATGTATGATCGGGTACTTCAAAAGGATAGGTTGAGGCATATGTGTCAAGAACGGGATTTGTCCATCCGCTTGACAGAACATACTCTGGGCCCACTCAGATAAGTTATATTCATCATTTACGCAACATGTGACTAGGTCACGGAAATATCACTTATTGTAACGAGTAAAGTAACAATTGTCAGTAACAAGGTTAAACCAGACATGGTGATGTTGTTGATCAAATCTCGGACAATGCAAGTATCGAAGAGACAAAAGGAACATGACACAATGTTGATGGTTTAACGAAAAAATTCCGTGGAATGCACATGGGTCAATATGGGCATCCAGGTCATGCTGATGATCATTGGACCAAGAGGGGTCTCGACCATGTTTGGAGTGTTCCCGAACCATTGGATAGCACAGTTAAGAGTTTTATGAAGCTAGGAGATCGTTTTGGTATTATCGGAATTACCAAAGAAAAGAGAGGAGAAATCGGAAGGGTTCTGGGAAGGTTCAGAGGATGTAGGGAGTGGGATGGAAGGAGTTTCATAGTCACAGGAATTAAATAATATGTAAATAAGTATTAAATATTGATTTATTTCTATTTATTTAATAATATAAGAGGAATTATAATGTTCAAATTCCCTATTGGGCCAAATCCCTAAGGGAAAAAGGCCCATGAGGGCAAAGACCAAATGGGGGAGAGGGAGGGGGTGGCCGCATGGGACCTAGGGCACGCTCGTTGGGACGATAGGGGCTTTGGGCAACGGCCAATCCTCCCATTCTATCCTCTCCTTTGTTTAGTCCCATGTGGCTTAGCTAATAAGTTTTGGGGGGGCCCTTTTCCCTATATATTGAGAGACATATGGAGGCAATTAAATCATCAGAAAATAAATAAAAGATTCCTAGCTTTGGGAATTGCTTCGAGCCGCCTTTCTGTCCCTTCTCTCTATCTCGTGACTGTGGATCCATTGTTAGGGCTGCGCAAACGGGGACTTCTTCACCGCGGAGCGTCATCCTGTTGCGAGGTTCGGGATCCAGGAGATCTACTTTCGCGATCTCCGCTAGATCAGAGGAGCGGGAGTCATCATCAAGCATAGGACGTGTGTGACTCCCTCGGGCGGTGCTGCACTTGTGGCACCTGGAGTTGTTGGACTTTAGAATGACCCTGAGTTCGACGTCGGTACGACTACATCAACCGCGTCCTTCTAAACATTGACAAAAAATTTCGGTCTTCAAATCGGTAAGTTCGTGAAAATCCCATCACATTGCTACATTACTAATAGATAGATCCTGGCATTAGGGTTGTTTGCGTAGGAAAATTTTGAAGGAAATATGCCCTAGAGGCAATCATAGAGATGATTATATTTCTTATGTATCCATGAGTTATTGTAATGTTCCTTGAATATCCATATCAGACAACTTGTATTGATTGGCAATTTTGTGAATTGTTTGTGAAACTCTATACTTGTATGGTTATTTAAGAGTTGTCCCTAGTCGGAGTTCATGTGAGGACACATGTGAATATTAGACTAGCACATCGATTGGTTGATGACTATGTTTCGCAAGTCATAGACATGGAGATGTCAAACCAATGACGTGGACATATGTTATGAACATGGGGTTGGACTGACCCAACTTGAGACTGACAATTAGTTGCAGCTCTCTCTCTACACATTGTGTACGTTTTATCCTTAGACCTGAGATTGTCACATGTACTTGAGATGTGGATCGACATACTTTGAGACTATCAGACGCTACTCCGTAACTGGGTAGTTATAAAGGTAGCTTTCGTGTTTGTCTTGAAGCATGCTGCAAGGCATGGTCAATCAAGATGGGATTTGCCCCTCTCTACTTGAGAGAGATATCTTTGGGCCCCTCGAGTGATCGGATCCAGAAATGCATGGTCGTGCTACATATGGTTAAGATTTAATGATGGTAGGGTTAACCTCTTGGGTGCCCGATCTTCACGGATCTCGTGGTCAAATCGATGGGAAAGCGAGGGGAAAGGGAGAAGGTAGAGGAAGCGAACACACACCTCGCGAAGAACACGATGAACACACGCAAAACTCACACGATATAAGGCCGATTGCTCCCGAACGGCGGCCACCGGTCCGATAGAATCCTCGCAAGGAAAGATCGGTCAACGTGCTCCCTCAAATCCACATCGGAGAGGGAAGAACACCTTGAGGAGGGTCTTGACGACTTGGGGGCGAGAAACCGAGAACCCAAGGCCTTGTTCAATGATGGATGCGTGATGCAAAGTCCAATCGAGTTTGGTGACGATAGTCGGTCCCCTTGGTAAAGGGGATGAGGCAAAACTAGAGATTCCACAATGGGGGTTGTCTTTAGTCTATCATCTATGCCTAAGGGATACATGAGGGGTGGGGGCTCTATTTATAGGCCAGCCACTAAACAAGGGTAGTTTGGGAATAAACTAGGCGAATAGGTAAGTAAGGGGAATACATGGGTTGTGGCCCAACAGGTGCGCGCAGGCACATACAGGACCGGTAGTACCGGACCTAGGACCGGTAGTACCGGTCATCACCGGTAGTACCGCTCTAGCACCGGTAGTACCGCTTGCGGTCTTGGAGCATCCGTTGGAGCCGTCAGTAGCGAGCGGTAGGAGGGGGCGGTAGTACCGCTGACCGGTAGTACCGGTTCCGACAACCGGTAGTACCGCTTGGACCTGGCAGCTATCGACCTGTCTTCTTCCGTCTCCTCTTCCAAGCCTCCGTATTGTCGGGCTTGATGTTCAGGGCTTCCTCCCTTGCCTCCGTACTGGTCGGTGTGAACCTATCATGCATATGTGACGGAGTATGAAGTAGCATACCATTCAATAGGGCAGGAAGGGGGTCGCATAGAGGAACGGATTCACCTTTGGAGTCCATGACGACTTGGCGTAAGTTGGATACCTTGATGTAGTAACGACTGTAGGTCGGGCTGCATCATCTCCCCCCCTTCAAAAAGAGTCGTCCTCGACTCTACATGTTCATCACAAAGTAGAAGCAGTCGAGAGACCTTCTTGATCCTGGGGTTCACCATATAGTCGTCCTCGGGAAGATTGACTTGACAACACTTCAATGTTCCTTCACCTTCCTTGAATCCTACAAAGCTCACAACAAAAGCAAAGCAACACTCAAAGCGTAGCCAATTCATGAAGATTATAGCATGAGTCCTCAAGTAGAAGGAAGTCACCTTAGCTTGTAGAGATAGCTCGATGAAGGGTAGCCATAGGTAACTCTCTTCGGTTCTTCTTGTCAACATATAATCCATAGAGGTTGACGTGTATGCACTTGTACCTTCACACAACAAAGACCAAGCAAAATATTTTCGTGCGTGATAGAGGAGCATGTCAAATGTGGCATGTCCATTCTTGTTCACAACACGATTAGCACAACTCAAGTATAGCAAACGGGATGCATATGCATGGTCAATGTGCATGGAAGTCGTTGCAATATCATCCAAATGTGGGAACTCAAAAACTCCATATAACATCTTATTGTGTCACTCAAAGCAATCGAATAGAAATTTTATCAACATCTTTGATGCAAAGCTTGGAGAATTTGGCAAAAACACAAAAGGAAGCATATCCAAAACAAAAGTATTATGTTTGCAAACAAACCAAATGAAAGAGCAAGTGGTCCTTATGTTTGTTGCAACAACAAGACGAGATTCTTGGAAGCTCTCATGACAATACATGTTCTTAAAGGAATTGTGGTTGCACACAAAACATCGAGAAGGTAAATTGTTCAACATTTTTGTTGCAACACACAAAGCATCATTATATAAAAGAGAAGAAACATGAATGTCACAAGGGGAGATAATACCATCAACATGCTTGCAATCAAACCATAGGAAAGAGCAATTTGCCAACATGCAAGATGCAAATCATGCAAAAGGTATCAGAGCTCGGTTCGATCTTGAACTCACTTGTGGGATGCTCTCAAGAGCTCTTTTTGTCAACTCGTGCTCAACCGAGGTTGACATGATAATGCGGGTACCTACACACATTAAACGCAAAAGGAAGAACGTGTGTGCATGGTAGAGATACACATCATCCATCATGACGTATCTCTTCTTGTGCCCATCACCATTAATGTCAATTAAGTATGAAATAGATGCATGGTGAGTATGCAAGTGGGGAACATGCTTATCATGGCAATCATCAAAATCTCCAAAAATTGAGAAAGCTATGGGGGCCATCTCATTATAACGCATGTGGTCAACATTGTTGCAAGCATTCATCTTATGGCAAGCAACGGGAAAAATTGAATGACTAGCATGACAAAGCATGTCCATATCAATTGGAGGATACACACAAGATGCATATCATGGCATGTTTATGGCAATGATATCGCAATCAAACAATTCCACATGATCAATATTATGCAAAGGCAAATCATCACATGGGAAAGTGGATGAAGCATATGTAATGTCACAAGTATCATCCATAGCATGCATATCCTCACAATTCATCATGTCCACTAGTGGGATCATGGCATCATCAACACCCTTATTGTTACCTTGTTCATACCTCTCATATGAAGTGGGTGTTGTGGAAGTAGTGGCCTCCTTGTGGACGACTTCGTTTTCTTGATGTAGCCATGGCGTAGCATCATCTTCGTGCACCATGTACATCTTCTCCAATTGAGGCATCATTGCTTCATGGCTTGGCGCGTCTTCATCCATGGAACCTAGCACAACACAAGAGAACACACTAGAGGTAGAGGGTAAGTTGTTAGAATTCGAAATGGTCTCACTTGACCTATCAACTACCACTCTCAACTCACTAGGAGTATCGCTCATGCCCTCCAAGTGGAAGCACTCAATCTCACATAAGGTGGAGTCACTCATCGCACTCTTGTTCTCACTCAAGTGGGCTAAGTGTCTCTCATACTCACATGGGATTGGTACCACATCATCACTCAAGCATATGGGGATAGGCTCGGTTTCCTCAACTCCATGCGCCTCCTTTGGTGAAGGGAAAATCCCATGCTCACCATTCTTGACCTTGTCGCCTTCAAGGTTGGATGCCATAAGATGGGCATCATTGCTCGCCTCCATGGTCGAAGGGAAAATCCCATGCTCGACCGTCTTGTGGCCATCTTGTAGTAGTGGTGGAGGTAGGCTCATGCTATCCAACTTGGCGAAGTAGAGGTCTTCATTTTCCTCGTTCATGAGGTCTTCAAATGCAAGCGTAGTCGTTGAATCTTGATGGCGTGGACGAAGGCTTGCTCTTGGTGCCATTTTGGTGGTGGCACTAGTAGTTGAAGGTGCCTTGTGACGGTGTCGACGGAGGTCATTGGCGTGCCTTGCCGATGGTTGGTGTAGGTGGCGCACTTGGTCATCCACATGACGCTCGCGACGATGACCCTTGTCCTTGGCACTCTTCCTTGTAAGTTTTTCTAATGAGCACAAATCATCATTAGTCTTGGCGACCATCCTCATGTTTTTGTCGAAGTCGTTGTCCATGTCCTTCTTGAAGTTGTGGAGGTCGCTTTGGAACTTGTCCATTTGATGATGGACCTTGGCGCACTCGAGTTGGAGGCTCTGGCCTTGGTCTGCTTGACGTGAGGAGCTTCGCGTTGTCGTTCTTGAAGTAGTCCATGCTTGGGGAGTCATTTTTGTTGTAGTACTCCATATCACCCAAGCATGTGGAGCCATTGTTGGTGTAGTGCTCCATCATGTTATCCATGCTTGTGGAGACATAGGCATGGTGGCTCATCGTGGATTCTTCATAGAAATAATCCTCGGTTCCGGAGTCCCTAGACATGATTCACAAGACCAAGCGGTGTATATGGAAGTGGTAGAGGGTGTTAGGGATACAACGTCAAACCTTACTTTACCTTGGAAGATCGTATCGTGCAAGTGGCCAAACTTGAGAGCAATAAACCAAGCAAAGTGAAGTTCACGCGAAACACCAAAACCAACTACTAACCAAAAAACACACACACAAGGCCTATGGTGGATAGGTATGGAAAGTGTCATGTCAAGAAACAATCCGAAATCAAGATATTGTAATGGCAAGTAAAGAACCACAATGATCACAAAGCAAACAAGTTAATCCACAAGATAGGAAATATGTATAAGAAAACACACACGGTGGGATAAATGGGACTTGTGCGACGGAGAAAGTGAGCTAAGAACCAAATGATTACCTAGCGAAGACTATAAGCTCGTGTCACACAAGTACAAGGAGAGACGCTAGTTCGATTGCATAAGATTGGTGGGCTACAAGATATGCACAATAAGTACCACCTATATGATGTTCATCGAGCTTGCGCTTCCTATTCTATAAGGCACATGTATATCTCTTTCTTTTTTCTTTCTTTTTCTTTTTCTATTTTTTTTCTCTTTTTCTTTTTATTTTTCACTTGCCTCTTCCTTGTGCCAACAGCTATACAAGATAACTATATGAGATAGCGCTCACAATGTTTGCTCGGAATCTACAAGGTATCAAATGTGCATAGCCCAAGCAATCACAAGAGGAACTAGTCTCAATAGGTGTTTGTTTCTCGCAAATATAGTGGGGTTCACAAAGGAATGCAAGTGGGGAGAAGTCGCGGAATGTTTATACCTTTCGTCGACGATCTTCACCCTTTATTGTTGGATTCCGCCTTGCTCACGGAATTTGGATGGATTAGATAGCATGAACCACGTGGATGATGATGTAGAGCTTCTTCTCCTCTTCGAAACGAGCTAAAGAACACCAAAATCCGAGTTCGTATGCAAAAGTTATGCTCAAAACGGTGTGAGAATGAAATCTGGAACTTGCTGTTTTTGATCTGTATAGGGCGGTAGTACCGGTTTTTGGAGCCCGGTAGTACCGGTTAAGTGCGGTAATACCGGATTTTGGACCCGGTAGTACCGCTTGGACCTGGGACGCCCAGATTTGACGCGTTTTCGCGATTTTGGAGTGATTTAGGCGGAAAATCTTGAAGAAAAACACCAAATCGAAGGGGGAAATCAAGGAATTAGGCCATGGGAACGCAAAGGAAGGTAGATCAACAAGTTTAGCAAGCAATCCACGGATCAAAACCTACCAAAACGTACTCAAATCACAGATCGTTCCAAAACACGAATTGGGGCTGTTTTTGGTGGAATTTTCGAATTTATGGGGAAAAGACCAAATCGATGAGAAATCCGTGGCAACCAAAAGCTGCTGATACCAGATGATGGAGGAGTTAACCTCTTGGGTGCCCGATCTTCACGGATCTCGTGGTCAAATCGATGGGAAAGCGAGGGGAAAAGGATAAGGTAGCGGAAGCGAACACACACCTCGTGAAGAACACGATGAACACACGCAAAACTCACACGATACAAGGCCGATTGCTCCCGAAAGGCGGCCACCGGTCCGATAGAATCCTCGCAAGGAAAGATCGGTCAACGTGCTCCCTCAAATCCACATCGGAGAGGGAAGAACACCTTGAGGAGGGTCTTGACGACTTGGGGGCGAGAAACCGAGAACCCAAGGCCTTGTTCAACGATGGATGCGTGATGCAAAGTCCAATCGAGGTTGGTGACGATAGTCGGTCCCCTTGGTAAAGGGGATGAGGCAAAACTAAAGATTCCACAATGGGGGTTGTCTTTAGTCTATCATCTATGCCTAAGGGATACATGAGGGAGGGGGGCTCTATTTATAGGCCAGCCACTAAATAAGGGTAGTTTGGGAATAAACTAGGCGAATAGGTAAGTAAGGGGAATACATGGGCTGTGGCCCAACAGGTGCGCGTAGGCACATACAGGACCGGTAGTACCGGACCTAGGACCGGTAGTACCGGTCATCACCTGTAGTACCGGTCATCACCGGTAGTACCGCTCTAGCACCGGTAGTACCGCTTGCGGTCTTGGAGCATCCGTTGGAGCCGTCGAGCGAAGCGGTAGAGGGGCGGTAATCACTGACCGGTAGTACCGGTTCCGACAACCGGTAGTACCGCTTGGACCTGGCAGCTATCGACCTGTCTTCTTCCGTCTCCTCTTCCAAGCCTCCGTCTTGTCGGGCTTGATGATCCGGGCTTCCTCCCTTGCCTCCGTACTGGTCGGTGTGAACCTATCATGCATATGTGACGGAGTATGAAGTAGCATACCATTCAATAGGGCAGGAAGGGGGCTCGCATAGAGGAACAGATTCACCTTTGGAGTCCATGACGACTTGGCGTAAGTTGGAGACCTTGATGTAGTAACGACCGTAGGTCGGGCTGCATCAGTTAACCTAGTAAAGGGATTCCGAATCACAGTATCAAGAAAGGGAGGTCAGCTTGGAGCTAGACCAAATATCGTGAGGAAAAGGGAAATACTTGTACTTAACCTTGTGATGGTTCGTCCGATATGATTTTTGTATGCGTTTAGGAGTTGGCACGTCTTGCTAGAGGCCGCTACCAACTATTGACAAAATAAGTGTATTCGTGTCATGTCTACTCGTATATGAACCTATAAGGTCACACACTTAAGGGGCTGCAAGCCTAATAAGGATTGGATCCGAATTAGACCAAGCTTAGAATACTAATGGGCTGCTAATATAGAAACCCACTAGGTACGCCTATATAAGAGAGGATGGGGCGAGCTGACCAGGGTTAGACCATTCCACCCAGCCGCCACTCCTCACGCCTGTATCACGCGCGCGGATCTAGCAGTCCGGCGTCTGACGCTTCCACCCTATACGTGTGGATACCTCGGAGGCGCTGCATCTGTAGCGCTTGGACGAGCCGTGCAAGAGGAGTTGCTCGTGGGACGAGAACAAGGAGGAGACGTAGATCGTCTGCACTGCCTCGACGCGCTTCATCAAGTTCCATAACTGCGCGTCGAGTGGTAATCCCGTGATCTATAACAACAGTAATCCTGGTTTACGCGGTAGAAAATTTTGATTTGTGCTAGTGTAGCCTACACGTATCCCTTTAAAATTATTGTTTTCTAGCGCTTAACCCCAACAGTGGTATCAATGCTAGATCTATGCGTAGTATTGCTAGTACGGATAGAAGACACGAGTTGAAGCGTGTGGGCATTGATTTTATATTTGTTACCCTCCCACGTGTACTTGTGTATACCATGGTAATACTTGATGAAATGGCCCCCAACTGACATTACATGTTAATTCGCGAGACTGGTCCACAAGTGTAAGTGGCTTTGGGGGTGTATGTCTCTCTCGCATTAGTTGGTATGCCGTTTACAATGGAGGTCCCCGAGGGGGTTATGTAGAGATAATTATTTAATCAACATTGTGGTTGAAGTTTGTAGATAAGAACAGTTCTTGCATGAAAGTCCTAATAGTAGGGTTAAGAACAGAATGGAAACAGATGGAAACATGTATTATCGTTTTCGTTTCCTCTTGTGTCATCGGAATCGGAAATTCCTAATATGAAAACATAACGGAAATAGACGGAAACAGAACGGTTCTTGCATGAAAGTCCTAATATAAACTTTGGATTTTGTCCCGTCCAATTCCAAGAATATTCATTTTTTAGCTTTTCTGAAACAAAAACAGCACAAAACAGGCAACTGGCACTGTGGCATCTTGTCAATAGGTTAGTTCCAGAAAGTGTATAAAAAATACCTCAAAGTGTAGACAAAACATAAGACAAATGATATAAAACAAGCATGGAGCATCAAAAATTATAGATACGTTTACGACGTATCAGATATCAGATCGATTAGAGAAAAAACATGATGCAACTGCAGATCGATTAGATAAAGAATAAGATGCAACATCAGATCGACCAGAGAAGACCATGATGCAATAGCATATCGATTAGAGAAAGAACAAGATCCAACATCAAATCGATTTTGGAAAGAACAAGATGCAACATCAAATAGATTAGAGAAAGAACAAGATGCAACATCAAACTAATTAAGAAAGAACCTTAGGCTCGGAGGACTCTAGCATGGAGCCAGTGCTTGTGAGGCATCACCATATTTGGAAGGGCCGACAGTAGTAGAGATGGAAGTTCGTGAGATCTTAGGATATTTTTGGAAATGACTATGTTCTGATCTAGGGTTTTCCTTGCTGAGAGAGTAGGTGCAACGCCATACGGAGATAAGAGTTGAGAGAGTGGGGACTAAGGACTCCCTATATTATATACGAAATAGGGTGGATTGTTGGTGAGATATAGTGTTTGCTTTATGGGTTGTATAACACGTGCGGCGAATAACATGGGCCAAATTGGTTCATAGAGCCCATACGTCGGTCTCTGGCAAGAAGTGCTGGTCCGCACCTATCAGCTACACAAGCCTAACCAGTTAGCAGGCGTAATTGACCATTCTCTAGCGGCCATCAAAAATTAATGGCGCTTTAAAAGGACGCCGTAAATTGGGAATGTGCCTCCATTGGCCAAGCAGGGCGCAAAAAATCGTCGCCTTCTGTGGACATGTACAACGACACGAAAATCCACCGCTACCATCGGTACCATGGCATATTATCGGCCGTCACGAGAAAGTGGTGCCACGATTTCCCATCCACCGCGCATCCAACTTTTGCACGTACTTTTCACTTGTGCCGCCCCAAAAATCTGCCGGGAATGAGGGGTATACTTGTAGTGTTTGGGGAGGATTGTGCCTCCGCATCGCTCCAACAGAGATGTAGCTTCACTGGAAGTGAACTTCAGGATAAAATTTTCATCTCCGCATTCATCAATTATCTCTATACTCGAGCACTTTACTTATGCACTTCACATTGTGATAGCCTTTATGCTTGAAATTCTTTATCTTTCTATAACATTGTTGCTTGACTTGCTTAGCATAGGTTGTCGGTGCACTTAGTTGAACCTAGTAAATTTAGGTTTTGTGCCTAATAAATTAAATTATAGTTTTATTTCATATTTATTATACCCTGAATAGTAATTATTTTTAAATGCCTATTCACCCCCCTCTATGGGGCATTTGTGTCCTTGCACTCAACTTGCATTAATTGCTTTCCAGTTCTGCTAATCTCCAGGCTCTAGAGGAGTCTTTCACTCATGAAGAGATAGATGCAGTAGTGAACGATTTACCCCATAGTAATATCATGGACATGATGGTTTCAATGTAGAATTCCTACTAAAATGCTAGCATATTATAAAGAAATATTTCTATGATCTTTGTGATCAATTCTTCAGAGGGGACTTATGCTTGGAAAGCATCAATAGTTTCTTCATCACCTTGGTTCAAAGATTGATGCTGCTTCTGTAGTCCATGAATTTAGGCATGTCTCTTTACCAAATTGCCCTCAAGTTCTTGACCAAACTACTTACCAATAGACTCCAGCTAGTCATCATGCAACTTATACATGATAATCAATATGGATTTATCAAGTCTAGAAGTATACAAGATTGTTTGGCATGGGCATATGGCTATATTCATCATTGCCATAAGACTAAGAAAAGGGTTGTGATTTTGAAATTATATTTGAGAAAGCTTTTCATAAAATGGAGCATTCTTTTATCTTAGAAGTTCTAAAGCATAAGGGGGTTGGGCCAAAATGGACATACTAGATCATGATGATTTTATATTTTGCTAACTCTGCTATGTTACTCAATGGAGTTCCAGGAGCCACTTTCAAATATAGGAGAGGTGTTAGACAAGGGGATCCTCTCTCCCCACTTCTATTTCTTCTTGTTGCTGATTTTATCAATCCATGATTAATACTTCCATGAGGCAAGGCCACCTGCTGAGACTAATTCCACTCCAATGTACCCTTGATTTTCCAGCAGTACAATATGCAGATGACACCTTGGTCATTATGCAAGTTGATGTTCAACAGCTAGAACATTTGAAAGTTATTCTGCAGCAATTTGGGAATGCCACTGGATTAAGAGTTAATTATAAAATCAAACCTTATTCCCATAAATATTGCTCAACACAACATTTCCATTTTCATTTCTACTCTTCAATGTCAATTAGGAGATTTACCTTTCTCCTACCTTGGCCTGCCTTTGAGTACTGTCAAGTCTAGAAAAGAATTCTTTATGCCTGATTCAAATAGTTCAAAGAAGATTGCCTACCTGCTCAACCTATTTTGATTATTGAAGAAAATTAAGATGGGTCAACTTTGTCTTGTCTTCACTACCAACATTCTTTCTTAGTACTTTGTAAGTTTACTGGTGGGTGATTGATGAGTTTGACAAATATAGAAGGCATCTTGTGGTGGAATAAATAAATAAATAAAAATAGTCCCTCTCTTGCTGCATGGGATCTAGTATGTAGGCCCTAGAGTCACGGGGGATTAGGAGTGATCAATCTAGTTGTTCAAAACAAATGTTTTCTCATGAAGCACATGCATTAGTTCTATAACCACCAAAATCTTCCATGGGTGCACATGTCATGGGAACTCTATTATCAGACTTCTCTGCCTTCAACAAAGATCAGAGAGGTATCATTTTGGTGGAGACATTGCATGAAGACAATATCCACACACAAGAGTCCTGCTCAATGCACTTTTCAGAATGGTCACACTATCCATCTATGGTTAGATACCTAGAACCATGTCCCTCTGAAAGATACTTTGCCTCACTTGTTCTCATTTGTAAAAATGGAGGATATCTCTATCCAGCAGGCCCTCTTAGAGGATGATATTGATTCCCTATTTCAGCTACCTCTTTATGGAGAGGCCTTATCTAAGTTTTTTCAACTCCAAGTACTTCTGGATGGATTATAGAGTAATGATGCTCATGACACATGAACTGCCTTTAACTCCTCAATTAAGTTCAACGTTTCTAAAGCCTATAGGTTACTAATGGGAGATGCTCCTGTCTGCCCATTTGTGAAATGGCTCTGGAAAACTTGTTGTCTCCAGAAACACAAAGTTTTTTCTAGGTTCTAATCCATAACCGATGAATAGTAGAGAAATGTTACAAAGGAAGAATTTCTCCATGCCAGTTTATAACTTTGTCCTTTGTGAAGGGAAAATCTTAGAGGACATGAATCATTTGTTCTTCCAATGTTCATTTGTTGTTATCGGTTGGCAGTATATCTACCCATCTTGGACTCCACCTTATAGACATGTTTAATCTGAAAGATGTCATTCAGACTTTGAAGAGCCACATTCATCAGCCATTTGCAATGGAGATTATTGTTCTTGTCACATAGGAAATTTGGACTACAGGGAATGGTTCTGTTTTTAAAGGTTTCACTCCCAACTTATATAGATGTTGCATAAAATTTAAGGAGGACATGGACTTGCTGAGACACAAGGCCATCAGGAAAGCCTATGATTCCATGAATTATTGGATTAATGCTTTCATTTAGTTTGTTTTCTGTCTTAAGGCTTCGTATTTTGTAGCTCCTTCTTACTTTTAACTTGTACAGTACTGACTTGTATGGACTCTGATTTTATGAAAATGAAAAATATGATGTGTGGAAACCCACTATTCATCCTAAAAAATGTGATTTTCGATAAGGGTGATGCTTATATTGATAATTCCATTAGATTTTTTCAAAGTTACCTAGATTCTATGCAGGGTCTAGCTTCTGGAAGAGACATTGTTGATAGAAAATGCAAAACTCTTCTATATCAAAGGATTGTATAGAAGAAGAAAATCGCTCTTGATGGTGAAAGGTACAAAGATGTCCGGAGGAAACCAAAAGAAGGTTGGGTCAAATGTAAGGTTGACGCAAGCTATACATATGGTGAAAAGAAGGGAGCTTGGGGTGCAGTCCTTCGAGATCATGATGGCCAAGTGGTCTGCTCGGCCTGGGGTGTCATGGCACTGCAAAATTCTTTGGCTAACCTGATCACTGAAACTGATTGCCCTGCTATTTTGGACCCTGATAGATCTGGGTTGTGCTTAATTGCAAGGGAATTCAAACACAAAAAGACTCTAGATCGCCAAGTTTCTCTACTAAAGATTAAAAAAAGATGCAACAAGGTTGCTCATGAGTTGTGTCAGTTGAGTCATAGAGAGTTGAGAAGTTGTGTGTTACTAAGATTGTTTTTTTTTTTTGAATTTTATATATTATATATATATGAAGGCTGGGGAAAAGCCCAAAGCCTTATGAGTACAGCAGAGATACAGACCAGGCAGAATTTTTGGGAAGATTGTAATCAAACCTTTGTTTCATAATTAATACAACTTTGATCACTCTCCAAACTTCTACTTCACAAGTGGCCCTAATTTAGTTCTAAAAAGATCTATGATATTGAATTGATACACCCTGAAAATAATTCTATGGTGGGTCATTGATATCTCAGAGAAAGAAAATATCACCTTCCGTCATAACTGGCAGTCGATATCTCTGCACAGTGGAGTAAGCATTTTGTCATACAACTTGTAGCACCCGCCGTTTCATAATTTCATACACATGAATAGTGTTCTGGAAAAGATAAAGATAATTTAGGGGTTAACGAATTCCTAACCACCTCTCAGTTTCTAGATCATTTGATCACACCCCAAACTTCTTCTACTCCACGGTACGGTGGCCCTGACTCCGTGCTACCACTCCTATTACCAGTGCCCCACTCGCACTGGTTCATACAGTCGACGCGTCTGAGAGTCGGAAGAACGAAGAAGAAAGTGTGAACAGATGACCGATCGATCAGTGGTTATTGCACACCATTTGTATGCTCCCTGTCCCTAAACCCCTACGGCCCAGGCCAGCCCCTGCCTATATGAAACAGTGAAATCAATGGGCGCGCTACCCCGTTTGTCTTCCCTCACTAATGACTAATGAGAGCAGCTGATCCATGGCGATGGTGATGGAGCTGGCGCCGTTGAATGTCATGTGGAAGGCCACCCCGGCCGGCCAGCGTGGATCCCTGAGAGAGCTCTGTTTCGTGAGCACCCACCACCACACCGGGAGAAGCTGCCCAGGCCAGCCAAGCCAAGACGTCCAACCGATTTCGCTGACGCCTTCATTGCGCCATTAACTCCTCCGCCTCACCACCTCAACTACTCACTGCCCGCTCCTCCACTTAAACCCCCTCTCCGGCCTCCCCTCATTCCATTCCCGTCCATCCCTCCCACATCAACCACGCCATTGCGCACCGATGCCAGCCTAGCGACCGGCCCAGAATTACTACATTCTTAGCTAGATCCGTCGCCGCGCCGCCCTACCTGCCACCGGTGGGTCTTTGCCGATCCGAGAATGGAGATGCAGCTCGCGGCCGTGCTCGCCTCGCTCGCCCTCGGCGGCGCGCTCATCGTGCTCATCTTCGGCAAGTGGTGGCAGCCGCTGGCCGACGGCGACAAGCGCGTCAAGGAGCTCGACGACGCCGTCGAGGCCCTGCTGCAGCTGCGTGCAGACCTGCTCAAGCAGCTGGAGGGGGCGCCGGAGCCGGAGCAGCCGCGCGCGTGGCTGCGGCGCGTGCAGGACGCGCAGGACGAGGTGGCGTCCATCAAGGCGCGCCACGACGCCGGCCAGCTCTACGTCGTCCGCCTCCTGCAGTACTTCCTCACCACGGGCCCCGTCGCCGGGCTGGCCGAGAAGCAGCTCAAGATCGTGCGCGCGATCCAGGAGCAGGGCGCGGCGCTGCTCGAGGCCGCGCTGGCCACGCCTCAGGCGCCGCCGCCCCTGCTCCTCCAGCCCGAGGAGCTGGAGCTCCCGCCCGAGACGGGATCCACCAGGGCCTACCTCAACGACGCGCTCCGCTTCCTCGGCGACTGCGACGCCGCGCTCGGTGTCTGGGGCGCTGGCGGCGTGGGCAAGACCACGTTGCTGAAGCAGGTGCGCGACGTGTGCGGCCGCGTCGCGCCGTTCTTCGACCACGTCTTCCTCGTGGCGGCGTCCAGGGACTGCACGGTGGCGAATCTCCAGAGCGAGGTCATCGCCGTGCTCGGCCTGCGCGAGGCGCCCACCGAGCAGGCGCAGGCCGCCGGCATCCTCAGCTTCCTCAGGGACAAGAATTTCCTGCTCCTGCTGGATGGCGTGTGGGAGCGCCTGGACTTGGAGAGGGTCGGCATCCCGCAGCCCTTCGGTGTGGTGGCCGGTCGGGTCAGGAAGCTGGTCGTGACGTCAAGGACCGAGGCCCTGTGCACGGACATGGGCTGCCGCAAGTCGATCAAGATGGACTGCTTCAGCGAACTCGATGCGTGGAGCCTGTTTGAAGCCAATGCTGGCGAGGAGGCCATCCGTGGCAACACCCAAATCTCCATACTTGCAAGACAGGTAATCATCAATCGATCTATCTCTCTGCCTACGTTTGGAAGCTTCAGATTTGTTCAAATAGTATCATACTATACTTTTGATTTGTCTGTGAGGGATTTTCTGTCTATTAGCTGTTTTCTCCTGAAACTGGAGTGTAGATTTTTTGCACATGGACATGGGGAAAACACGTTTGATTGATTCAAGAAATTTAGAAGACTATTTTTCTAAGTTTTGTTAGATGTAGATTGCGGATAAAATCTCCACAAAAAATGATCCAAAGTAAAACATCAAAACTGTTGTCCCACGCACCAATTTATCAGTACACACACTAGCAAGAAAGGACATGAACAGTATTTCTGGATAGCTTAGTAGTAGTAGTTTTAATTCATCTTGATCATACCTTGAGAATTAGTTGCGCTGTCAATATTATTGATAAGCAGAGACCGAACTGGGCTACGGCCTACAAAGGTTTCCCAGAATTAGCCTACAAATTTCAAAACAAAAAAAAAGAGCATTTGTAGAACCTGAAGAAAATTGAGCGTTTGCCGGTGAATCGAGAAGTTTGGCACCCACGCCGCTTTGTTTGTTGTGGTGGAGGCCTGGATCGGAGGGACAGGGTATTGGATTTTACTCAACTCATTCGTATGAATGATATATGTCCCCCATCACTTGTTGCATGACATCATAAAATTCTTGCCTCTGCCACTACTTAGGTGGCAAAAAATGAGTCATCGGATATGGAAAATGCCAAATAGATAATGCTAATATTGGAATGACTCTTCTCATCACACTTCTAGGTTCACCATGTCGAACCGTACAACATATTCAGACCAATAGTCCGGATAAATGTTATGCAAATGCAATCTGTATCTGAATCGCTACCAGAACCATTAGTTTTTTTTTTTTTTTGCGAAAACGAACAATGAGGTTGTTGAGGTGGGGAATGTGTGAATTTGCTCCTAATGGATCATCGAATATGGATAATGTTGAAAGCACATAATGCAA
Source organism: Avena longiglumis (assembly GCA_030063025.1). NCBI lineage: Eukaryota > Viridiplantae > Streptophyta > Magnoliopsida > Poales > Poaceae > Avena > Avena longiglumis. Next base: position 498,897,145 of record CP125975.1, read on the forward strand.
ATATCTGGGCAATATTCTTTTAGTGTTGAATTTTACCGTGTATAACCATAGATCAAATATCAGGACTAACCGTCTGAATAAAGATGTTGATTACAAATGTAGTACATATCTGTATCTTAGGGGATATTTGTTGAGTATGTAGGGAATATGTGAGTCTGCCTTCGTCCATAAGTTCTGAACTTTTGACAAGATTGGCGATCTCGGCTCTAACTGAAAGGTTATGCAAAGGAACAGCATGGGCCGAAGTTTGAAGTTTCTGCAAGAAAACAAAAACCAATGTGTTCACAAACATGACAGTTTGTAAGTTGCCTGAAATATTAGTATATTCAGTTATTTTGAAACCTTTGGATCAAGATCCAATCATTTACATCTCATCTAACTTCATATATTTTTTTGCGGGTATCTAACTTCATATATTAACTATGGATTAAAATTTACAATAGATTTACTAAAATTGCATGGTTCTAAAAGAGCAAATTTAGGCTAAGGTGCAATTTCAGGTCACTGGTATCTACAAAAATCTCAGACAATAAAAAGTAGCAATTCCGTATATTAGCATCCGCGTCATATTGCATCCCATATTGTTCTTTGACCATTTCTAAGAAACATTATTTTCTCTATGGATATAAAAAATTCAGTGACATAGCAACCTGCAGATTCTGTACTATCATGATCTTTGTGCACTGACTTGTTCTACGAAATTTTGTTTCTAATCAGCTTGTATATCCTATTATGTGTCTGGGATGTTCAGAGTTGTTCATATCACAAGATTGCTTCAATAAACAGGAGATTTCTTTTTTCTTCATATAAGCCCATCTATCTATCTACTCTAAATATCTAAATGCAAGTTGCTCTACTGCTAAACAGGTGGCTGCAGAATGCAAAGGCCTGCCTCTGTTCCTGGCCACCATTGGCCGCGCCATGTCAAACAAGCGTACACCAGAGGAGTGGGGCAACGCCCTCGACAAGCTCAAGAAGTCGCAGCTCACGAGCACCACGCCCGGCTCGGACAAGAGCACCCAAGCTCTGGTGAAGTTCTGCCTCGACAATCTGGAGAGCGACACGGTGAGGGAGTGCCTCCTGACATGCGCGCTCTGGCCCGAGGACCACAACATCTCCAGGGACGAGCTCGTGCAGTGCTGGATCGGCCTGGGCCTGCTCCCCAGCAACGACGACGTCGACGAGGCGCTCCGGTTCGGGCACACCGTGGTCTCCATCCTGGAGTCGTCACGCCTCCTGGAGCAGGGCGACAACCACCGGTACAACATGTGCCCCTCCGACACGCACGTCAGGCTGCACGACGTCGTCCGCGAAGCCGCGCTCCAGCTCGCGCCCGGCAAGTGGCTCGTCCGCGCGGGCGTCGGGCTGAGGGAGCCGCCCCGCGACGAGGCGCTGTGGCGGGACGCGCGGCGCGTCTCGCTGATGCACAACGTCATCGAGGACGCCCCGGCGGCGAAGGCGGGCGGCGGCGCCCTCTCGGACGCGCAGCCGGCGTCGCTGATGCTCCAGTGCAACCGCGCCCTGCCCCGGAAGATGATCCAGGCGATCCAGCATTTCACCACGCTGACGTATCTGGACCTGGAGGACACCGGCATACTGGACACGTTCCCGATGGAGATCTGCTGCCTCGTCAACCTGGAGTTCCTCAACCTGTCCAAGAACCGGATCCTGGCGCTGCCCATGGAGCTGAGCAACCTGAGCCAGCTCAGGTACCTACACCTGCGTGACAACTACTACGTCCAGATCACGATACCTCCGGGCCTGATCTCGCGGCTCGGAAAGCTGAAGGTGCTGGAGCTGTTCACGGCGAGCATCGTCTCCGTCGCAGACAACTATGTGGCGCCAGTCATCGATGACCTCGAGACCAGCGGCGCGCGCATAGACTCGCTCAGCATCTGGCTGGACAGCACCCGGGACGTACAGAGGCTCGCGCGCCTGGCGCCGGGCGTGCGCGCACGGTCGATCCACCTGCGCAAGCTGGACGGTGCGCGGTCCCTGGAGCTGCTCTCTGCGGAGCACACGGCGGAGCTCGGCGGCGTGCAGGAGGGCCTGAGGGAGCTGGTGGTGTACTCGGCGGACATCGAGGAGATCGTCGCCGACGCGCACGTCCCGAGGCTGGAGGTCGTCAAGTTCGGGTTCCTCACGAGGCTCCGCGCCGTGGAATGGTCGCACGGGGCGGCGTCCAACCTCCGTGAGATGGCCCTCGGCGCGTGCCACACCCTGACGCACCTGACATGGGTGCAGCACCTCCCCTGCCTCGAGTTTCTCAACCTCAGCGGGTGCAACGGGATGACGAGGCTGATTGGCGGTGTGGCGGACGGTGGCAGCGCGGCCGACGAACTGGTGACTTTCCCCCGGCTGAGGCTCCTGGCGCTGCTAGGGCTGCCGAAGCTGGAGGCCGTCCGCAGCGACGGCGGCGAGTGCGCGTTCCCGGAGCTGCGGCGGTTGCAGACGAGGGGGTGCTCGCGGCTGAGGCGCATACCGATGAGGCCGGTCGCCAGCGGTCAGGGCAAGGTGAGGGTGGAGGGCGACAAGCATTGGTGGAACGGGCTGCAGTGGGCGAGCGACGACGTCAAGTCCTGCTTTGTCCCCGTGCTGCTCTGAGCTTATTGCTAGGTGGCTGCTCACGCGCACGGAGTTGAAGTTTTGGAACGTCTTGGTCTGTTTGAAGATGATAAATAAGTCGGGTAGTAATAAGGGAACAAACGAACAAGGCAAACCTGGATATTTTGGTGCTCTTTATCTTAAGACAAGGAAATTGGGTTAGTCTATTATTTTTCTTCTTCTTACTCCAGTATTGGATTTTATTGTAGTATTTCGTTGCCAATTAAAATAAGAAATACTGTATGTTGGCACTAGGCTCATGGTTTGTGTGTAGATTACCATCTGTATACTGCACATCTGTTGCTCGAATTGTATTGGCAAACTTTCTTTTGGACATAGCTGAGAATCTTAAATGAGACGATACGTAATAAATTAAATACTTCCTTTAGGAATGAATGGAGTTATTGACAGTCTACTTGAACTGATACTATGGGTCTATTATCCCTGACTTTGAAAAATGTTCCTTAAAGTGAAAAAAGCGAGATTTTGGCCTCCAAGAAAGTATTAGTTTGCTTTCGAGAAATGCAGGGAATATCATATTACTAGTTTACTAGTATCATGTATATGATACTATCTCTATAGTGCATTGTATCATAGAATAATATCATTTATATAATAGTTTATTTATTGATTTGTAGTATTTTAATGTAAAATTGTGTATAAGATTCACTTGACATTAAAATTTCTAGTTTTACGTGCTATGATACTCTAACCATCCCTTCCTTCATAATTGTTATGACTACATTAGATTTTTGCCAACATGGCATGATACTGTACTAGTTGTGATATTCCCACTATGACTAGCCTAATATATAATTTCTCTTTTCGTCTTTGGTGTTTAGTTCAAGGGGGTCTAGGTCAAGGATAAGAGTCAGAAATCAGTCAGAGGCTCCAATATACAATGTCTCCTTTGGTCACCAATATTTAGTTCGAGGGGATCTAGGTCAAGGATAAGAGCTAGCAAGAGGTGATGGGGGTGGGTGGGGGTGGGGGTGGGGGGGGGGGGGGGTGCTTGTTAGCACAAAGGCTACAAAAGTTGGCTTATGGCAGGGCACAAAAGAGGGATGCCTTTTTGTATGAAAGCATATCACACGCATTGTCAGGGGCGGAGCCAGCCAACAAGTATGGCCGGTGCTAAACAAGCTACTTTGGGCTGAAATCAGTATATTTTTCAATTTTCTGTAAAATAATCAGTGGATGTACTTGAGTTTCCTTGTCTCAGGCCAGGGCTAAAGCACGGGTAGCCCTGGGCGTAGCTCCGCCGCTGCGCATTGTGGTGTTTCATGCGAATCAAGAATAGATGTCCACCAAATAAAGAAAAAAAATAAAGACTAGATGTCCACCTCCTCAACCTTTTCTAATTGAAGCTCTTACAGATATAGTGGATGAGAAGGCAAATTGTTCATCAACCAATGAACAACTACAATTTTAATTTCAAATAATGTTTTGATGCAAACCTTTTAAATAAAAGTTTTGACATGACGAGAGTGATGCCATGATCATGAATGCAATGTGAATGATTTTTTTACATCCCGATTTCTAAAGTCTTGGGAGGTTACATAACACATAAAACATGTCGCACGCCTAATCATGGTCAGGGAAGGTGTACTGCTTGGCGGTGGAGGTGTCAGCCTTGTAGATCGTCATATTCAAGGCCTGAATCTTGAACTCGATAACGTCATTGTCCTCGAGGTTGTACTTGTTGATGATCTCTGACCAATTCTTCGCCAGCACCATCTGCCTGCTTAAGTAGGGGACCTACACCCATTCATCGCACCACCGGTAGGCGGACACTACCGCGCAGCGCGGGAGAGAGATCTTGATCCACACCTTAGGCCTTGTTTTGCCGGCCGGTATTGACAAGTTTTTCAGAGTATTTACCGGGCCACTTTAAGATCCCCTAGAATCCCCGTTATCCTGTTTTGTAGCCCAGATTTAGATGGGCTCGGCCCCGTATATCCCCGTGGAAACACTCCATAGAGCTGTAGATCAAAACCCGACCCTCTCCTCGCGTTTTGGAAACACTCCGATCGACGCGTCGTTGACGCCCGGAGACACACCTCCCCATCCGCGTTTTTCAAGACGGGAATTGGAAGGCAAATGGGTGAGAGGAGTGTCCACCTTTTTCAAGACAGAAACTGAAACGGGGTTGGGTGAGACGAGTGGATTCACCCAAACCCGGCGGAGATTATCCTATTAATCCCCTAAGAAACGCTACAACAAAACAAGGCCTTAAGTCTCTTCTGGAACGCCTCTAGCACGACAAGCATATGCAAGTTGTTTCTGTCTAGTTTTTAGACGTAGCAGCGATATCAAGGCCCTCGGGATGTCTCCAAGCTTTGGCTGACAACCACGGTTGTGTAGTTCCACTGCCGCTGCTTCTACCCTGCCAGGCACCACCGGCTTTGGCACGTTTCCACCGTGTCACACTCCAACTTAACAACCTCGTTAGTACATAGACATGGACATAAGTAGTTGCACAATGATAGTGCACAAATGTACGAGAACAAAGTAAAACTATGTTAAACAAAGTAGAACCGCAACATTAGAAGATCATGACAATGCTAACTAGAATTAGAACTAGATATCATTCCCAAATTACGCAATGCACTACTTCATGGCATTAATATCATACCTGAATTAGGCGATGCACTACATCATGGCATCAAGATGATTCTCAAATTGGGCAATGTGCAAGTAGGAATTGAACAATCATGGAATCAAGATCGTGGCATCATCACATTTCACAAATCGTGTAATGCACAATTTACACACTTCTCCCAAATTGGGAAATGTCCAAATCAGGCATCTAATCTACATAGAATCTACAAGAAACTACTTTAATTTACACTCAAGCACAAATGAGAACTCGGTCCACTCGTCGGAGTTTGGTAATCAAATGGCGCTAAGCATTTAAAAAATTAATCTAATCTACATGCTCGAAGTACTTCCAGTGAAAAAACGCGGGTGCCAGAGTCGAAGAAGATGGGGCTAGAGCCGAAGACGAAGCGCATGTAGCCATCGGGGCCGAAGATGATGCACCTGACGCTAGGGTTGCGGGCGCCACGCTAGGCAAAAAAAATCCCCTGTAAATCAGCGAGGGTTAGCCCGGCGAGCTTAGGCGCCTTCCCGGTGGCCCCACTCGAGGTCCCTGCCGCTGATCGGGGCACCGACGCATTGCTAATGCAGTCTTTGTCGCCGTCCTTGTTTCGCGTGAGCCCGGGCACACTGGGAAGAAGCGAACTTGAGCGCATGTACGTTATCCACCTAATTATCAACGACTAACTTGCCCAGTTGGGGGCCGGCCCATCACTCATGTGCCAACTGCTCGCTAATGGGAAGATTTGGGCGATAAGGAGGTGGAGGAGCTCCAGTTATGGAGGCCAACACCGAAATGGGGATGAGAAAGTGGCTTGGGCGGCGGGTGACATGGTTATACCCCGCGGGTACACGATCTCAGCATACCTGGTCCGGCCCAAGGAAGGCCCGCGGCAAATATACGCCGGCCCATGAAGACTTTCGGGTGGCCAAGGCCCATGACGCCTTCGGATCCTTGGAGAGCAAGACTAGAGTAGATAGGAAATTCAAAAGGGTAAACCCTAAAACCTATAATCGACTCGATCTATGCCCGGGACCTGCCTATCTCTATATAAAGGCCAGGAGGACACGACGAGGAGGCTCCCTGACAATCTCTCGCATACCACCGCATACACACCTCCACGCCAGATTGCATCTGCGCACCCCTGTAACCTTCGGTTCCATCATAATCAGAGCAGACAAAGCAGGAGTAGGGTTTTCCCTCCGGGGGCCTGAACCTAGGTAAACCTTGTGTCCCCGTGTTGCTTGTTTGCTAACCGTTCCGCGATCTCCAGCATTCCCATCTTCTCCAAAACCCAAGTCCATAACAATAGGCATTGACGAGATTAAACCTCGTCAATTGGCGCCGTCTGTGGGAACTGGGGACGCTGATTGTGCGATCGTGACGGTCCCAACCCGAGCGATCTACAAATCCGCGGCGACGGAGAGTCATCTCCTCTTCGGCGCTTTCGACTTCACCGCCCACTCGCCGGCCACCCTGAAGGACTTCAAGCCCGTCGGCGACGGACTCGAGATCCTGTTCGGGAGATTCTGCTTCCAGGTGGGGCAGATCGGCACTCTCCGCCTCCCGGAGCGGGTGCCCCTGCCGTCGATCAGGCCTGCTTCGTGGGATCCACACCCCGTGCTACGCACATCATCATCGACAGATGAGTCCTATGACAACAACAACTGCAACTCAGATCTGTGCGATCCACCGTCGGATGAAGGGACCTACGGTTCCGGATCCAAAAGTTGCGACAGCAGAGATCCGATCTACAAGCGCTACCAGTGCGCCACGGTCATCCAAGATCAGGAACACAATACGCCACCCAACCCGCAGGGTAGAAACGGCGAGAACAGAAGAAGCCAGTCCCCCCATCCAACGGGGAAAACAACAACCGGGTCATCCACCTCAGCGAGGAGGGATGGGCTCAAGCACGCGAAGCCGTAGCAGGCAACAAGATCCTACCATCTGACGCCTCACGAGGTCTGTGAAGGGGTTTCGCGGCATAGTAAATCAAAATTTTCTACGGATGCGAACAGAGGGAAAGCCAAGATCTAATCTAGGAGATGCAAACAACGAGTGAGATTGGATTAGATCTTCATACTCTTGAAGATTCGCCTGAACGTTAAATCGGGCGTGGGTGATGTAGTCGTACTCGCTTCTCCTCCTCGCGATCCGATCCGATCTAGCACCACAAGTGGCGGTGCCTCCGTGAGATGCACACGTGCAGCACCTCGACGTCTCCTCCTTCCTCGGACCAGCAAGTATGGTGGAGAGATAGATTGGATCTACAACACGACGGCATGGTGTATATGGTGGAGAATTTCTACTGCAGGGCTTCGCCACAAACAGTCGGGAGGAGAGAGGGAAGGTAGCAAGTGCTAGGGCTTGGAGGAAGGTGTGTAGTAGTGGTAGGGAGGCGCACCACCCCTCTATATATAGAGCGGGCGCCAGCCCTGCCCCTCCTCCAAGCCTATCTCTAGTTTAAACAATTTAAACTCTCCTTATCTAGAAATCCTATCTCTAGTTTAAACGATTTAAACTCTCCTTATCTAGAAATCCTATCTCTAGTTTAAACGAGTTTAAACTTATCTAGGATCGGCTGGGCCCTATGGGGCCTTGTGCCCCTGGCCCAATGCGCCAAGTACACTCCCTCATAGGCCCATGCCCCTCCCGGAAGGTGGGGCCACGTTGGTCCCCCGGAAGGTTCTAGAAGCTTAAGTACAATACCGATTAACCCGAACAATTCGAACTCCAAAACCGCCTTGCCTTATATGAATCTTATTCTCCGGACCATTCGGAACCTCCGTGATATCCCGGATCCCATCCGAGACTCAACAAAAATTCATAAACCAATTATCCAATCTATCCTAGCGCCAAGACACGTTAAGTGTGTGACCTGCGGGTTCGAGAATATGCGTACATGATCTTCTATCAATAATCAACAATGGGTGCAGGCACCCATATTGACTCCACATTCATCGATGATCATATCGGATGAACCACGATGCAGGATTCAATCAATCCCATATATATATTCCCTTCGTCTCGCGATATTTTACTTGCGAGATTCGATCGTTGCATCATACCTAGTTCAATCTCGTTCACGGCAAGTACTTTACTCGTTCGTAATCCGATATCACTTTGTGATTAACTCCTTAACCACATGCTTGCAAGCGGTGTTGATATCGATTACGAGTGGGCCCAAGTATATCTCTCCGACTTGGGAGGGACAAATTCCATCTCGATACATACAACCCAACAGATACTTTCCGATCACCGAGACACCTTTATGATCACCCTCTCATAGGATGACGTTTGATGACCTCAAAGCTTTCTTCCGATACCAGGAGTTGCATTATCTCATGGTCTAAGGAATACAATATTTGACATAGGAAAAGCTTCGCAAAGACGAACACGATGACACGATCTAATTGCTCTGCTTTGTTTGGGTCTATCCACCATATCATTCTCCCAATGATATGATCTCATTATCAATTGACAACTCATGTCTATGGTTAGGAAACCTTAACCATCATTGATCAATGAGCTAGTCCATAGAGGCGTACTAGGGACACGGTGTTGTTCACAAACCACACAAGTATTAAAGTTTCCGCTTAATACAATTCTAGCATGGAATATAAACTTTATCATGAACAAGAATTATAATAATAACATCTTTATTATTGCCTCTAGGGCATAATTCCAACAGTCTGCTGATGGCATACCATATGCTCCTCATCGAGGAGCACAAGAAGCAACTGAGGATACAAGAGGTGCTCGACAAGCGCAAGCAAGAAGCCTCAGAGTCCAGTGCACGGAGAGTTGCGCTCTTCGCCATGGGCATCGGCTCCAGCTCGCATGGAAACCATGACAACAAGCACCGTTCTCGCACAGAGAACATGGATCCCAAAGCACGCCGCGAGGTGACTAGAGCCCTCAATGCGTCCTTCATGGAGATGGATGCCGATGGCAACGTCATCCCGAAGACGCCGCAAGCTGCGATCATGGTAACCACCGCGTACCTCGCGTCCCATCGTCCTTCGGAGGAGGACCCGAAAAGGTCCATGCACAAGTCCGTGCTCACCGGACTCGGACTCGTTGGAGCCGCGCTCCACGGAGAAGCTCATGCGGAGCCAAAGAAGAAAGCTGCGGTCAGGTTCAACCGTAGCCCCACACCCTCATACGAGGACGAAGAGCACGACCTTCCTCGAAGGCATAAGAGCTCGCGTCGTCGCAGCCGCGACTACGACGCTCGAAATGAGCTAACGCAGCACAAGATCGACAAAGCGCGCGCTAAGCACGTATGATCGTCTGAATCCAAGGAGGATGACGATGAAGGAGAGCTCTACAGAGCCCGATGCTTCAGCAGATCCGTCCGGCGGACGCGGATGCCGCAAAACTTCAAGCTTCCTTCAAACACTCAGAAGTTCGACGGCACACAAGACCCCAAGGCGTGGCTCAGCGACCACCTGTCGTCCGTCAAGCTACACGGCGTGAATAAGGAAACCGCCATGCAATGCCTTCAGCTGCGGTGAGCGCAACCGAATCGCTGGCAGCCTATCCTAGGGATCCATCCGGCGGGAGGAGGCGCGACGTCGTCCGAAACTTCAAAGGCACCAGCAAGAGGCCTGCCTCGATCGAAGAGCTGCGGGCCTACACCCAACGAACGGGCGAATCCATTCGCTCGTACATACTACGCTGGTACAACACCAAGAACTCCACGGCGCATATCTCCGAGGAGAGAGCTATCGACGCCTTCAGGGACGTCGTCAAACGCCCGGACTTCAAGGAATAGCTCGGGCGCGTCAAGGCCAATACACTCGACCACCTCATGGACATCGCCAACAGGTGGGCCGACGGTGAAGACTCCATCCATCGAGCGCACTCGGAGGAAGAAGACGACTACGGCCGGCGACGTGAGCGTCGTAGCAAGAGAAGATCGAGCGTCTACGACGATCGCGATGGACCCGACATGGTCGCGGCTGGCTACTCCGACCGCCGCAGCGATGGCAACCGCAGCAACGGCGGATACCGCGGAAGCAACTTCCGCGACGGAGGACGCCCGTCACAGTCGTGGCAGCGTCGCGGTCGCCACGATGGACCCTCAGCATACGAAAAACTGCCGGGTGCATGCACCATCCACTTCTACATTGACAAGCAGGATGGCAAGAAGAAGGCAAGCCACATGCTCAAGGACTGTCGTGAGTTCTAGAAACTCAGCGAAAGCATGTCTCAAATGAGGCAACAAGCCCCAAACCCTGGATTCGGGAACGCACCCGCACCAGGCGAGATTGCGCATGCAGCTCCTCCACCGCCACCTGCAGGAGGCCCGAACCACCCAATCACACCCGCACAGAATAACGGTGGGCATGGGTATCCCCCGCCGAAAGGAGCGCTGATGATCCAAAAAGGGCGCCCAACGAATAGGATGCAAAAGAAAATCACCTGTCAGATCAACCTGGCTGTGACAGCTCCACCCGCCATCCTAGAGTACCTCAGCGGATCAGAGTCCTGCATCACGTTCAGCCGTTTGGATCACCCTTGCCAGGTCGCTCGCCAGGTCATGCTGCCCTGGTGCTTGAGGCGCAGATCGGAGGGTTCGAGATGAGCCGCGTCTTCATGGACGGCGGCAGTGGCATCAACCTGATGTTCGCCAGCACCCTAGCAGCAATGCGGATCCCGCTATGCAGCCTGGAACAGTTAGACACAACGTTCCATGGCATCGTCCCAGGGAAAGGAATTGATGGGGGAATACCAATCGGGGTATACCCATGAAGCGGATTCGCCAGCTGGATCGAGCTGACCGAAACCTAGCCCTGAGCGGGTCGACTCGCCCAATTCGGCGACTGGCGCATGCTGGACCCAGACGAGTGGCGCCGACTGGAGGCCCAAGACGGCGAGTTCAATACAAAGCCCACCAAATACTTGTAAACCCTAGCTGGCTGCATATATAAAGCCACCAGGGGAACCCCCACGGGGTAGGCTCTCCCACAATAGATTAGATCTAGTCTCTCCCTCCGCCTACGGCGGCTCCCATGTAAACCAATCTATGATCATATACATTGATAGCAGGACGTAGCGATCCTCCACCGAGGGGCCGTGAACCTGGGTACATCGTGTGCCAATCTCGTTCCCGGATTCTCCTACGTCGTCTTGCTCCCTCTACGTAAGCTACCCCTAGTAGCATCTGCCGTGCAATACCACGACAGTTGGCGCCCACCGTGGGGCTAGCGATGCTTGGAGGGTGATAATCTGGGCGGGATCCCTCACCATCAATGGCATCTAGATCGCATCTAGACGTTTATCCGCGCCACTCGCATGATTTCCACGTCCTGATGCGAACGATCGGCTACATACAGTCGCTGAGTTTTCTATTCAATCTCTCTCCATATTGATTACTTTGAAATTTGATTATTTATTTGGAGCTAATCTCCTGTGTGCATCTGACATGTATCCATCGCTTGGAAAATTGGCCCCTGGTGCAAAACCGAATCGTTCTTCTTGCAGCCACACTGTCCACTAAGACGTGGCCGCGTACACCGATCGGTCCCCTCTGTCTAGTTTTTAATTCAATCTATTTCCAATCCATTCTTCATTGATTATTCTATTTGGATTAGCTGCTTGCATGCAATTTTTTATATGTATGGTCGTTGTAATGTAAAGAAAGGAGGACCGCCGGCGGCCTTGGCGACAGGCCTCTTGGCTCACGACTGCGGAAAATTGATTCCTGACAAATCCATCTTCTATAGATTGGTATTGTTGTTATTTATTCAGCATTTAATTCATGTTTCTTTATTGTGTTGTCACATGTGCACAAAGACAATGAAGAATGCATGTTACGCCGTTCCGGCCAGTCAAAAATCTAGTAGATTCCGTTCACATGTCAACCTGGTCTCCCCAGATACAAGACAGTGATCAGAGACTATCCTGCACAGCAAGACGGCGATCGGAAACTAGGCAAACACATGCACTATCAATCGCATGCTATCCATGCGGCCACGATCAGGATTTTCCTATTTGATTTTATCTTTCTTATTATGGACCTACCATCTGAATCAACTACGGTTTTCTATTTGATCTAATACTTGAAACTTTTATTTTTGTTATACATGAACATCGCGGTCAATCGGTCGTGGTTACTTCGCCGGCTCGTTATGCTCGGTCACACCCGTCGCGAGCTCACTTGATTCACCCACCACGAACTTGCCACGGTCGCGGAATCACCATGTCCGGTGACTCGCCCATCGCCGGCTCATCGTGCCCACGCCGGCTCGCCATGCTCGGGGAATTGTCTGACGCGGACGCGCCATCGCCAAAATGGTCTGGCGTCTTCATCGCGGACTCGCCGTGCTCGGGGACTCGGTACTTGTCGGTCGCCCGACCTCGCCACTCGCCACGCTCGGGGATTCAGCACTCTCCGGTCACCCGACCTCGCCACTTGCTGCTCTCCAGACAGCGGCACTCGTCGGTCGCCTGACCTCGACACTCGCCATGCTCCGGACCTCGCCTAAACGCGGACACGCTTAAACGCGGACACGCTTAAACGCGGACACGCTTAAACGCGGACTCGCTAGGCTCGGGTTCTCGCCCGTTGCGGACTTGCCCGCCGCGCCGACATCGCCATAGCGCGAGCTCCGTCCGCCGCGCGACCCTGGTCCGCCGCGTCGATTTCGCCATAGTGCGACCCCATCCTCTACGTCAAATGCGTACGCCGCGCCTGCTAGGGGACCTTCATCGTCCGAGTCGCCAGAGAGGGTCGCATGCCACGCTGCATGGACTCACCACTAGGCTTCTCTTCCCTCCGGGAAAAATCAATTCGCCTTTGTCAACCTTTGATAGAGCGACTCACAATGGCCAAGTAGTGCGTACAAGGACTCGCAAAACGAGTCTCGGTTCGTCCACGAAAAACGCTAACCGAGAGCCATCATTGGAGTCGCCTTGCTCGACTGGCCTTCCGGGCCAAGACAAATGGTTGTGCTACATAAACAACACCATGTCCTCCTCAACCATCGATAGTGCGACTCGCATGGCCAAGTACTGCGGACGAGGACTCGCAAACCGAGCCTCAGATCGTCCAGGAAGAACGCCAAGCCGAGATCCATCTTTGGAGTCGCCATGCGACTGGCCCCCCGGGCCAAGACGAGAGACTCTCTAACGGAAACAGCGCAATCAACATCATCGCGGACTCGCCACGCTCGGGGACTCTCCCCTCGCGGACTCGCAATCATCGCGGACTCACCACGCTCGGGGACTCGGCGCCGCCGATTTCGACCTGCTCGCCGCGCTGGGACTCGGCGCCCGGTCGCCGACCTCGCCACTCGCCGCTCGGGACTGGCGCCTTGTCGCCGACTCGCCACTGCCGCTCGGGGACTTCGGCGCCCGCCGTCGCCATGCCTCGCGCTGGGACTCGGCGCCCGCGGTCGCCGACTCGCCACTCGCGCCGAGACTCGGCGCCCGGCCGCTCGACCTCGCCACTCGCCGCGCTCGGGGACTCGGCGCCCGCCTGTCTCTCGACCTCGCCACTCGCCGCGCTCGGGGACTCGGTGCACGCCGGTCGCTCGACCTCGCCACTCGCCGCGCTCGGGGACTCGGTGCCCGCCAGTCGCTCAACCTCGCCACTCGCCACGCTCGGCGACAACCACTACTATTTTCAAAATATGAGCCTCAAGTCGCCTCTGCAAGCCAACTCGAGCCTCGGGGACCACTCCTAGGCATGCTGCGTGTACGCGTGGTTCCACGACCGTGGCTTGCCCTCATCGACTCGCCCTCGCGCACTCCACATGTTCGGGGCCTCGCCACCGCGTACTCAACACGCTCGGGGCCTCGCCACTGCGGATGCGCCCTCGCGTACTCAACACGCTCAGAGACTCGCTTCCGCAGACACTCGCCCTCGCGTAACACGCTCGGGGACTCGCCACCACAGACTCGCCCTCGCGTAACACGCTCGGGGACTCGCCGTCGCGGACACTCGCCCTCGCGTCCTCAACGCGCTCGGGGACTCGCCACCGCGGACTCGCCCTCGCGTACTCAACGCGCTCGGGGACTCACCGCCATGGACACTCGCCCTCGCGTACTCGCGCTCGGAGACTCGCCGCCGTGAACTCGCCCGCGCGTACTCAACATGCTCGGAGACTCGCCGCCGCGAACTCGCCCGCGCGTATTCAACGCGCTCGGGGACTCGCCACCACGGACATGCCCTCGCGTACTCAACACGCTCGAGGACTCGCCACCGCGGACACGCCCTCGCGTACTCAACACGCTCGAGGAATCGCCCGCTGCTTCGCCTCGCATCTCCATGCTCGGAGACTCGCCTCGCGGACACTCGCCCTCGCGTACTCCGCTTCGAGGACTTCGCCCGCGGACACTCGCCCTCGCGTACTCAACGCTTCGGGGACTCGCCGCCATGGACGCCGCCACAGACTACGCTCGGGGACTTCGCCGCGCAAACTTCGCCCAGCGTACTCAACATGCTCGGAGACTCGCCGCCGCGAACTCGCCCGCGCGTACTCAACATGCTCGGAGACTCGCCACCACGGACTCGCCCTCGCGTACTCAACACGCTCGGGGACTCGCCACCGCGGACTCTCCCTCGCGTACTCAACACGCTCGGGGACTCTCCACCGCGGACTCGCCCTTGCGTACTCAACGCGCTCAGGGACTCGCCACCGCGGACTCGCCCTCGCGTGCTCAACGCGCTCGGGGCCTCGGCGTGCTACAGACAGCGCCACTCGCCGATCTCTTGACCTCGCCACTCGCCACGCTCGGGGACTCGGAACGCTCCACGTTCGGGGACTCGCCGTAACTAGCGGCTTCGCCGACACCCTGCGTCTTTCGTCAACTGGCCATCACCGACTAGCTCACGCCGACTGCCTCCCGCTTCACGGTTCTTTTCTCTGTTCAGGAGATCATCGCCGATTTGCCACGACCCATCGTCAAGACTCTCCGTGCCCTGCCTCAAGCCCATGTCAAATCGACAACGCGCTCGGGGACTACTGATGGGGGAATACCAATCGGGGTATACCCATGAAGCGGATTCGCCATCTGGATCGAGCCGACTGAAACCTAGCCCTGAGCGGGTCGACTCGCCCAATTCGGCGACTGGCGCATGCTGGACCCAGACGAGTGGCGCCGACTGGAGGCCCAAGACGACGAGTTCAATACAAAGCCCACCAAATACTTGTAAACCCTAGCTGGCTGCATATATAAAGCCACCAGGGGCACCCCCACGGGGTAGGCTCTCCCACAATAGATTAGATCTAGTCTCTCCCTCCGCCTACGGCGGCTCCCATGTAAACCAATCTATGATCATATACTGGATTGATAGCAGGACGTAGCGATCCTCCACCGAGGGGCCGTGAACCTGGGTACATCGTGTGCCGATCTCGCTCCCGGATTCTCCTACGTCGTCTTGCTCCCTCTACGTAAGCTACCCCTAGTAGCATCTGCCGTGCAATACCACGACAGGAATATTCCCCTAGGAAAGATATGGCTCGACATCATCTTCGGCAAGCCGGATAACTTCTGATACGAGCGACTCGAGTTCGAAGTGGTGGACTGGCCATCACAATACCACGCCATCCTCGGGCGTGTATCATTCGCAAGGTTCCTAGCAGTACCGCACTATGCGTACCTGCTACTCAAGATGCCAGGACCCAGGGGCATGATCACGGTCCACGGGAGCTCCACCCAATCGGACCACTGCGACAGGGACTTCAACAGAATCTCCCAGTCATTCGGCATGCAAGAGGAGCTCGTAAGGCTCCGCGATGTGACGGACAACGGGGCACCCCCAGTCGCATGCCAGAACGCACCAGATATGTCCTTCGACTCCACCATCAACACAAATAGGGTGCAGGTCCACCCGACGGATGCCTCCAAGACGGCGCTGATCGCCAACGATCTCAGCTCCGCATAGGAAAGCGCGCTCATCGAATTCCTCCGTGAGCGCTGGGAAATATTCGCCTGGTGTCCTGCGGACATGGCAGTAGTTCCCAGGGAATTCGCCGAGCACGCACTCAACGTCTTTCTAGACGCAAAGCCCATCAAGCAGTCCATCCGACGACTGTCCGAACCACGGGCTGAAGCAATCGGAGTCGAAGTCAACAGAGTACTCGACGCAAACTTTATCAGGGAGATCAAGGAGAGCGAGTGGCTCGCCAACACCGTAATGGTCCCCAAAAAGGACACGGACATCCTGCGGATGTGCGTGGACTTCACATCGCTGAACAAACACTGGCCGAAGGATCATTTCCCTCTCCCTCGGATCGACCAGATCATCGATTCGATGGCAGGATGCAAGAAACTCTCCTTCCTCGACGCCTACTCAGGTTATAACCAAATTCGACTGAAGGTCGAAGATCAGGAAAAAACGTCGTTCATCACGCCGTTCGGAGTGTTCTGCTACAACACAATGCCTTTTGGGCTAAAAAACGCAGGTGCCACGTACCAGCGGTGCATGCAGGCATGCCTGAAGGACCAGATCGGTCGCAATATCCAAGTATATGTCGATGACATAGTCATCAAAACCAGGAAGGCAAGCACACTCATCGACGATCTCCGCGAGATGTTCGATAATCTCGACCGGTACAGGATCAAGCTTAACCCTGAAAAGTGCACCTTCGGCGTCCAATCTGGCCAGCTGCTTGGTTACTTCATCTCCCAGCGAGGGATCGAGGCAAACCCGAAGAAAATCCGGGCCATAATGTCCATGGAGAAGCCAAAGAACCTCAAGGGTGTCTAGCAGCTTGCAGGACGAATCGCGGCATTGAGCAGGTTCATCAGCCGCATGGGCGAGAAAGCCCTGCCATTTTACCAGCTGCTACGCAAGGCAGACAAATTCGAGTGGACGCCTGAAGCGGATGATGCATTCGAAGACCTAAAGCGTCTGCTCTCTACCTTGCCTGTCTTGGTTACGCCAAAAGAGCGCGAGCCTCTACTGCTGTACATAGCAGCTACACACCAGGTGGTAAGCACCGTACTGGTGGTCGAGCGACCCTAAGAAGGCAAGACCCATGGGGTCCAACGCCCAATCTACTACCTCAGCGAGGTATTGACGCTGACAAAGCAGAGGTACCCTCACTACCAGAAACTCGCCTACGTCGTGTTCATGACGGCTCGTCGGCTGAGCCATTACTTCCAGGAGCACCAGGTGATGGTCGTCAACGAGGCACCCCTGAACAGCATCCTGAACAATCCAGAGGCCACAGGACGCGTAGCCCTGTGGGGCATCGACCTATCACCTCTAGACATTGTCTATGAGAAACGCCACGCGATCAAGTCTCAAGTCCTCCCGGACTTCCTTGTACACTGGATGGAGCTGCAGCTGCCAGACACCCTAGACATGACTCAGTCATGGACGATGCACTTCGATGGCTCCAAGTGTGAAGCCGGAGCAGGAGCCGGAGTCATACTGACCTCCCCGCAGGGCGACAAGATGAAGTATGTCCTTCGGATGAAGTTTCGAGCTTCCAACAACGAGGCAGAATACGAGGCCCTCATCCACGGCATGAGGATGGCAAAGATCTACGGCGCAATGTTCCTAGTCATCTACAGAGCCTCGAACCTCGTCGTCCAGCAGACGATGAATGAGTGCGACGTACATGCCGAAAACATGATTGCGTACCGCGCACTCTACAACTCACTCGAGGGAGAATTCGACGGCTGCGAACTTCGGCACGTTGGGAGAGAAAGCAACGAGGAGGCCGATAGACTTGCCAACATCGGCTCCACCTGTGCGCGGGTGCCACCAGGCGTGTTCCTCGAACAGATCTACGTGCCATCCATAAAGCAAAAATTCCCAAAGGGATCACCCGAAGAAGCAGAGCACTCGGGGGGCTGCGCTACCCGAAGGACAGGAAGGACCCGAAAATCTCGACACAGAGGTCGCCGTGGTCAACCTGATGCAGGTCATGGCAGTCAAAGAAACTTGGACGCAACCATACCTCAAGTACCTAATAGACGGCGAGCTGCCTGATAGCCCGACAGATGCCCGACACATATCTCGCCGGTCAAAGGCCTTCACCATCATCAACGGCGAGATGTACAAGCGCAGCATTTCGGGTGTACTCCAAAGGTGCGTCACCATCGGTGACGGTAAAACATCCTCCAAGACATTCACGAGGGTATCTGCGGCCATCACGCGGGCAGCCGCGCCCTTGTCGCCAAAGCTCTACGAGCCGGATTCTACTGGACAACGGCCATGAACGACGCCAAGGACATCGTCCGAAGATGCAACAGGTGGCAAAGGTTAGCCGACAAACCACACACACCCGGATCAGAACTCAGGCCCATACCCTTGGCCTGGCCCTTCGCCCAGTGGGGCCTCGACATGATCGGCAAGTTACCAAGGTCCTTGAAAGGAGGTCACGTCTATCTCCTGGTCGCAATCGACAAATTCACCAAAGTGGATTGAGGCCATGCCAGTCACTAACCAAAAAGGCAAAACTGCTTTCAAGTTCTTTGAATCCATTGTCTATAGGTACGGCGTGCCACACAACATCATCACCGACAATGGATCGAACTTCATCTCTAAAGAATTCCAGGACTTCTGCGAAGACCTCGGAATCAACATCACATACGCCTCCGTGGCGCACCCGCAAACGAACGGGCAGGTCGAAAAGGCCAACGGCCTCGTCGGTGCTGGCATCAAGAAGCGCCTAATGAGCTCACTCGAGCGAATCACGGGTGCCTGGACATAAGAGCTACCTTCGGTCTTGTGGAGCCTGCGCACAACACCAAATAGATCAACTGGCTATACGCCTTTCTTCATGGTGCACGGAGCCGAAGCCGTGCTGCCAGCAGAGGTACGCCACAAGGCCCCGCGGGTCATCGCTTACAACGAAGCCAAATAGACGGCCGCACTCGAAGACGCAGTCGACACACTCGACGAGGCGAGTGACATAGAACCAGCTCGATCAACGGTGTACCAACAGAGTCTCCGCAACTGCCACAGCCGACGGCTGCGCCCAAGGTCCTTCGTCGAAGGAGACCTGGTCCTACGACTCAAGCAAGAGCGACCGAAGAAATTCGAGTCACCATGGGAGGACCCTACATCATCACTGAAGTCATCCCAGGTGGCGCCTATCGCCTCAAGCACGTGGAGTCTGGAGTCGCATACTCCAACCCATGGAGCGTCGCACAACTGCGACACTTATACCCCTAGCTACCCCCCTCTTTTACTTTCAATTACTCAGCCGAACAATGTACCTCCTCCATTACGATATGAATAAAGCTAAGTGCCTCGACCCAAAAAAATTGTTTACTATTTCGCATTTTACTCCATGCCACAAACGCACTCGGGTGCTCCCCCACCTCACGACTTCGTCGCCTGAGGATACCACGTGTACACCTGAGTAGGTGATCACGTCAGGCTAACGAAAAGGGCACGTATACAAACAAAGCACTACGTGCTAAAACAAGAACCAAACCCTTACAACAAAGGGCACAACACGCCATGTTAAATATATACAAATTTTACATCTATCTTTTTTGCAGGTACTACCTATTCTGAAGAATAGCCTGCGCACGCTGCTCAAACAGATCTACAATCTATTCGGCATACTTCCTTACAGCCGAATAATGCGTACGCATATCCCACTCGCCACCATCCGGTCAAGAGGGCCAGCCGCTACAATGCATGTGTCTACATCAGGACAATGCAACCGCACAAGAGAGAGCACAGCCTTCACCCCTACGACGAGCTGATGACGCACCAGTTCCCTGACATGATGCACACTCCGAAACTTCGACAGCAGGCCAGAGAAAGTCGATGGTACACCATCCAGCGGAAACATTACATGCAAAACTGATGCCAACGAAGACTGCACCTGACGAAGCACCCGCGATGCCTGGTGGACGCGATCCTGCATCGTCGCAAGGACCATGGCACGATCACGGTCCATCCAGAAGAACCAGCCGGCCTCCATGTCCTGCTGGGTCAAGCAGTTAATCCGAACAACAACACACTCTTTTTCCTCCTTCGGAGCAAGGCTAGCACCTGCAATACTTGCAAAACTAAGATGCAAGACAAACAGGCGCATCCGAAGCACTAAGCATCAGCTCGAAAAACTCACACTCAAGTTGTTCGGCCAGACGACACAGCTCCCCCATCAAAAACTCCTCTCGGGCAGCGCCTCGCTCCGCCTTCGATTTCCAAACATCAGCATGGCCACACACTCCAAGAAATTCCTTCTCAAGACTACGGATGCGATCTCGAATAAACACAGTCTGTGACGCACCATCCAAGGATGGACGCAGCTGCACTGCAGACGAAGTGTCCACGGGAGCATCACCCGAAGGATCCTAGAGAAGAAGGCAACGATATGAACAAGCAGACGAATAAACTCAGAACTCGGACATTCATTATGTATAGCAAAAAGCCACTACGTGGCGCAGGGATTGTTCATAAACACAATTACAAAAGCTGAAAACAAAAGCTATCCTACGACTAGAAGATCTAAGAGGCTCCATCCTGGGTAGCCTCGGAACCAGACTGCCTCCCCTTGGCCTCTCCCTGCTGCTTCAATGCGTACTCAGCCAGCAGATCAATAAACTTCGGCCCATAACTCTTATAGCGAGCAGCATAGATGGCGAAGGCTACCTCGATGTTGGAATTATGCCCTAGAGGCAATAATAAAGATGTTATTATTATAATTCTTGTTCATGATAAATTTTATATTCCATCATAGAATTGTATTAAGCGGAAACTTTAATACTTGTGTGGTTTGTGAACAACACCGTGTCCCTAGTATGCCTCTATGGACTAGCTCATTGATTAATGATGGTTAAGGTTTCCTAACCATAGACATGAGTTGTCGATTAATAATAAGATCATATCATTGGGAGAATGATATGATGGATGAACAAACTAAGCGGAGCAATTAGATCGTGTCATCGTGTTCATCTTTGCAAAGCTTTTCTTATGTCAAATATTGTATTCCTTAGACCATGAGATAATACAACTCCCTGGTATCGGAAGAAAACTTTGAGGTCATCAAACGTCATCCTGTGATAGGGTGATCATAAAGGTGTCTCTCAGGTGATCGGAAAGTACCTGTTGGGTTGTATGTATCGAGATAGGATTTGTCCCTCCCAAGCCGGAGAGATATACTTCGGGCCCACTCGGTAATCGATATCAACACCACTTGCAAGCATGTGGTTAAGGAGTTAATCACAAAGTGATATCGGATTACGGAACGAGTAAAGTACTTGTTGTGAACGAGATTGAACTAGGTATGACGGTACCGATGATCAAATCTCGGGCAAGTAAAATATCGCGCGACGAAGGGAATATATATATGGGATTGATTGAATCCTGGCATCATGGTTCATCCGATATGATCATCAATGAATGTGTGGGAGTCAATATGGGTTTCTGCACTGTTGATTATTGATATAAGATCATGTCTGCATATTCTCGAACCCGAAGGGTCACACACTTAACGTGTCTTGATGCTAGGATAGATTGGATAATTGGTTTATGAGTTTTTGTTCGGAGTCTCGGATGGGATCCGGGACGTCACGAGAGGTTCCGGAATGGTCCGAAGAATAAGATTCATATAAGGAAATGCAGTTTTCGGAGTTCGGAATTGTTTCGGGTTAATCGGTATTGTACCGAAAGCTTCTAGAACCTTCCGGAGGGGGACCAACGTGGCCCCACCTGCCGGGAGGGGGCATGGGCCTATGAGGGAGTACCCTGGCCGCATTGGGCCCAGCCGGCCAAACACCTAGGAAACCCTAGGGGAGCTTCTAGAAGGGAGGGGGAAACTTGCCCCCCACTCCTTCCTCCTTGGCCGCCGGCCTAGGGCTTGGGGGAGGGGCTAGGGCTGGCCGCCCACCCCTCTATATAAAGAGGGCTGGGGGCGCACCCCTCCCCTACACCTCCTCCTCAACCCTAGCCGCCCTGCTGCCCCTCCTCTCTCTCTCCCTCCCGACTGCGTGTAGGCGAAGCCCTGCTGCAGAAACTCTCCACCACTTGCACCACGCTGTCGCGTTGTAGATCCAATCCATCTCTCCACCATAATTGCTGGATCGAGGAAGGAGGAGCGTCGAGGTGCCGCACGTGTGAATCTCTCGGAGGCATCGCCACTTGCGGTGTTAGATCGGATCGGATCGCGAGGAGGAGAAGCGAGTACGACTACATCACCATGTTCCGTCGAACGTTCCGCTGTGCGAATCTTCAAGGGTATGAAGATCTCATATATTCCCCCCTCGTTGTTTGCATCTCCTAGATTATATCTTGGCTTTCCCGTTCGCATCCGTAGAATTTTTTTGATTTACTATGCTGCGAAACCCTTCAGTGGTATCAGAGCTAGATCTATGCGTAGATGTGTTTTACGAGTAGAACGCAACATGGTTGTTGCGGGCGTTGATGTTTTCTGTTGCAAGCCTCTTGTTTGTGTACTTCTTATGACGCAGGATAGTGAGATCGAAGCGGTCCAGGCCAACCTTACGCGACCTCGTTCGCGAGACCGGCTCCGCGCTTGACGTGTGGCTTATTCCACACATGCGGCTAGTGGATGCCAGTTTCTCTCACTATAGTTGTCATGGGATTTACACCGGAGTTTGGCAACCATAATATCACCGTTGTGGCTTTCCGTAGGTAAGAATCGTTCTTAGCTTGCTACTCCCATAAGCCACGTAAAACATGCAACAACAAAGTAGAGGCGTCTAACTTATTTTTGCAGGGAGTGTTTTCTATGATATGGTATGGCCCAAGATGTGATGTGTATGTTGTATGTGATAATCATGTTTTGTAATGTTTCACGACTTGCATGTCGATGAGTACACAACCGGCAGGAGCCATATGGTTATCTTTATAATTGTGTATGACCTGTGTGTCAACTTCTTATACGCCATGTAATAGCTTTGCTTTATCGCTAGGTAGTTAGCAATAGTTGTAGTTGCTATTCGTGGTGGAGGCAATCATGGTGGAGTGATGGAGATCATGTCGGCACGCACAAGATGGATATCATTGCGCGAAGATTGGCTATACCATGTCACATAAAGTTATATGCATGTGATGTTTATCCTTTTATGTATCTTATTATGCTTAGATCGCGACGGTAGCATTATAAGATGATTCCTCACTTAAAGATCAAGATAAAACTGTGTTCTCCCCATGTATGCCCTGCTATAAAGTTCGTCGTGTTCCAAGCATCACATGATGATGGTGCTATAAACTCTCGTTCACATACAACGGGTGCAAGCCAGTTTGCACACGCGGAAATACTTGGGTTTGACTTGACGAGCCTAGCATGTACAGACATGGCCTCGGAACACATGAACCGAAAGGTTAAACATGAGTCATATGAATGATATGATCGACACTTTGTTGTCCACCATTGAAACCACATCTCTTCTCGTGAAGATCGGATTAGGTGTGGTGAATTTGGATCATGTTCACTAAACAACTTGAGGGATGTTGAATTTAGTGGGAGTTCATCTAGTAATTTGATTAAGTTGAACTAGTTATCATGAACATAGTCTAATTTGTACTTGCAAATATTGTAGATCAAATGGCTAAGTCCAACTTCAACTTCAATGTTTTTGCTGAGAAAGAAAATCTTAAGAACAATGGGTCTAACTTCACCAACTGGTTCCGCAATCTGAGAATCATTCTCTCTGGCGGATAAAAGGACTATATCGTTGAGAATGCGCTAGGTGACGCCCCTGCTGTAGATGCGCTGGCTAATGAGAAAGCTGTTTATCAGTCGCGCAAAGATGATTATGGTGTGATTAAGAGCACCATGTTGTTTGCTACGGAATCGGACCTTCAAAATCGTTTTGAAGATTATCCCGGGTCCTTTGAGATTCTTGAGGAGCTGAAAACTATGTTTCAGACTCAGGCCCGTTCTGAGAGATATGAGATCTCTGAGAAATTCTTTAACTGCAAGATGGAGGACAGGAGTTCTGTTAGTGAGCACGCCATAAATATGTCGGGCTACACTCAACGCCTTGAGTAACTGGACTGCAAGATTCTAGAGGAGCTCAAGATTGACAGGGTTCTGCAATCACTCCCTCCTAGCTACAAAAGTTTTGTAGTGACTCATAATCAGATTGGTTCCACTGATACGATCACCGAGCTCTTCGCTAAGATGAAAGCTGCGGAGGTGGACATCAAAAAGGATAATCATGTGTTGATGGTCAACAAGCCCCCCAGCTTTAAGAAAGGTAAGGGTGCAAAGAAGCCCTTCAAGAAAGGTGGCGGCAAGCGCGTTGCCCCTGCTGAGAAGAAGCTCAAGTATGGACCTAAGCCAGACACTGAGTGCTTCTATTGCAAGGACAAGGGTCCTTTGGGCGAATCGTCCAAGTACTTAGCGGACAAGAAGTCTGGCACCATCAAAGGTATATTTGATATACATGTTATTGATGTTTTCCTTACTAGCCCTCATTGTAGTGCCTGGGTATTTGATACTGGTTCAGTTGCTAATATTTGTAACTCGAAACAGGAGCTACGGAATAGACGACGGCTTGCGAGGGATGAGGTGACGATGCGCGTGGGCAACGGATCAAGATTGATGTGATGGCCGTCGGCACGCTCTCCTTAGCTTTACCTTCGGGATTAGTTTTAAACCTTAATAAATGTTATTATGTGCCTGCGTTGAGCATGAACATCATATCTGGATCGTGTTTATTGCAAGACGGTTATTCATTTAAATCTGAGAATAATGGTTGTTCTATTTATATGAGTAACATCTTTTATGGTCATGCACCTGCTGTGAATGGTTTATTTCTTCTGAATCTCGAAAGGGATGAAACACACATCCATAACATTGAGGCTAAGAGATGCAAGGTATATAGTGATAATACTACTTATTTGTGGCACTGTCGTCTAGGTCATATTGGTGTAAAACGCATGAAGAAACTCCATTCTGATGGACTTTAGGAGTCTCTTGATTTTGAATCATTTGACACATGCGAACCATGCCTCATGGGCAAGATGATCAAAACCCCGTTCTCCGGAATGATGGAGCGAGCAACGGACTTGTTGGAAATCATACATACCGATGTATGCGGACCGATGAGTGTTTCGACGCGCGGTGGATATCGCTATTTTCTCACTTTTACCGATGACTTAAGTAGATATGGGTATATCTATTTGATGAAACATAAATCTGAAACATTTGAAATGTTCAAGGAATTTCAGAATGAAGTGGAGAACCATCATAACAGAAAGCTTAAGTTTCTACGATCTGATCGTGGAGGTGAATATTTGAGTTATGATTTTCTCACGCATCTTAAAGCAAGCGGAATCGTTTCGCAACTCACGCCACCCGGAACACCACAGCGCAATGGTGTGTCTGAACGCCGGAATCAAACTCTATTAGATATGGTCCGATCAATGATGTATCTTACTGATTTGCCGTTATCATTTTGGGGTTATGCATTAGAAACCGCTGCATTCACTTTAAATAGGGCACCATCTAAATCCGTTGAGACGACACAGTATGAACTGTGGTTTGGTGCTAAACCTAAGTTTTCGTTTCTTAAGGTTTGGGGATGCGAAGCTTACGTCAAGAAGTAGATGTCGGACAAGCTCGAACCCAAAGCGGAGAAATGCGTCTTCATAGGATACCCTAAGGAAACTATTGGGTATACCTTCTATCACAAAACCGAAGGCAAATGTTTGTCGCAAAGAACGGATCCTTTCTTGAGCAGGAGTTTCTCTCGAAAGAAGTGAGTGGGAGGAAAGTAGAGCTAGACGAGGTTGTTGAACCTTCTCTTGAGTTGGAGAGTAGCGCAACATCTAAAATTGTTCCAGTGCCGCCTGCACCAACAATAGAGGAAGCTAATGACAAGGCTCATGAAGCTTCGGACGATGCTACTACTGAACGTCACAGGTCAACAAGGTCGCGTGCCCCTCCTGAGTGGTACGGCAACCCTGTTTTAACTGTCTTGTTAGTAGATGACAGTGAACCTGCGAACTATGAGGAAGCGATGATGAGCCCAGACTCTGAGAAATGGCTAGAGGCCATGAAATCCGAATTGGGATCCATGAGCGAAAACCAAGTATGGACTTTGGTGGACCCTCCTAGCGACAGAAAGGCCGTTGAGTGCAAATGGATCTTCAAGAAGAAAACGGACGCGGATGGTAATGTTACCGTCTATAAAGCACTACTTGTCGCGAAAGGTTATCGACAAGTTCAAGGTGTTGACTACGATGAGACTTTCTCTCCCATAGCGATGTTTAAGTCCATTTGGATTTTATTAGCAATTGCCGCGTTTCATGATTATGAAATATGGCAGATGGATGTCAAGACTGCGTTCCTCAATGGCAACATTGATGAAGAGTTGTATATGATGCAACCCGAAGGTTTTGTCGATCCTAAGGATGCTGATAAAGTGTGCAAACTTCAGCGTTCCATTTATGGACTAAAGCAAGCATCTCGGAGTTGGATCCTTCATTCTGATCAAGTGATCAAGAGCTTTGGATTTGTTCCAAATTGCTACGAAGCTTGTATCTACAAGAAAGTGAGTGGGAGCTCAGTGAAATTTCTGGTACTATATGTGGATGACATATTGATTATTGGAAATGACATTAACATGCTTAACGATGTGAAGCGTTATTTGAACAAATGTTTTTCAATGAAAGACCTAGGGGAAGCTGCTTATATATTGGGCATCAAAATCTATAGAGATAGACAAAGACGCCTGATAGCTTTAAGCCAGAGTACATACCTAGACAAAGTTCTGAAAAGGTTCAGAATGGATAAGGCAAAGAAAGGTTCAGTGCCTATGTTATCAGGTAAGATATTGAGCAAGGCTCAGTGTCCAGCTACGGTAAATGATAGATAAGCTATGAGCAAAGTGCCTCATGCCTCGGCCATAGGTTCTATCATGTATGCCATGTTGTGTACTAGACCGGATGTGTCCAATGCTCTTAGTTTGACGAGCAAATACCAAAGTGATCCAGGAGTGGAACACTGGACAGCCGTGAAGAACATCCTAAAGTACATAAATAGGACTAACTAAATGTTCTTAGTCTATGGAGGTGATGAACAGCTCGTCGTAAAAGGTGACATCGATGCTAGTTTCGACACCGACAAGGATGATTCTAAATCTCAGACAAGATACTTTTATATTTTGAATGGAGGAGCTGTGAGATGGAGAAGCTGCAAGCAAAGTGTGATCACGGGATCTACAGTAGAAGCAGAATACATGGCTGCTGCAGAAGCATCAAGTGAAGGAGTTTGGATCAGGAACTTCATCACTGAGCTTGGTGTGGTTCCAAGTGCATTGGACCCACTGGAGATATTGTGTGACAATACTGGCGCCATAGCACTCTCTAAGGAACCAAGATATCATCCAAAGACCAAGCATATCAACCGCAAGTTTCATATAATCCGAGATTATATAGCAGATGGAGATCTGAAGATTAGCAAAGTACAAACAGATCTGAATGTCGTAGATCCATTGACTAAACCTCTTCCACGTGCAAAACATGATCAGCACCTTAGTGCCATGGGTGTTAGATTGTTGCCAGATGTAAACTAGATTATTGACTCTAGTGCAAGTGGGAGACTGTTGGAATTATGCCCTAGAGGCAATAATAAAGATGTTATTATTATAATTCTTGTTCATGATAAAGTTTATATTCCATGCTAGAATTGTATTAAGTGGAAACTTTAATACTTGTGTGGTTTGTGAACAACACCGTGTCCCTAGTATGCCTCTATGGACTAGCTCATTGATTAATGATGGTTAAGGTTTCCTAACCATAGACATGAGTTGTCGATTAATAATGAGATCATATCATTGGGAGAATGATATGATGGACAGACCCAAACTAAGCGGAGCAATTAGATCGTGTCATCGTGTTCATCTTTGCGAAGCTTTTCTTATGTCAAATATTGTATTTCTTAGACCATGAGATAATACAACTCCCTGGTATCGGAAGAAAACTTTGAGGTCATCAAACGTCATCCTATGAGAGGGTGATCATAAAGGTGTCTCTCAAGTGATTGGAAAGTACCTGTTGGGTTGTATGTATCGAGATGGGATATGTCCCTCCCAAGTCGGAGAGATATACTTCGGGCCCACTCGGCAATCGATATCAACACCGCTTGCAAGCATGTGGTTAAGGAGTTAATCACAAAGTGATATCGGATTACGGAACGAGTAAAGTAATTGCTGTGAACGAGATTGAACTAGGTATGACTGCATCGCGATCAAATCTCGCAAGTAAAATATCGCAAACGAAGGAATATATATATGGGATTGATTGAATCCACGGCATCGTGGTTCATCCGATATGATCATCGATGAATGTGTGGGAGTCAATATGGGTTTCGCACCCGGTTGATTATTGATATAAGATCATGTCTGCATATTCTCGAACCCGAAGGGTCACACACTTAACGTGTCTCGACGCTAGGATAGATTGGATAATTGGTTTATGAGTTTTTTTTCGGAGTCTCGGATGGCGTCACGAGAGGTTCCGGAATGGTCCTAAGAATAAGATTCATATAAGGCAATGCAGTTTTTGGAGTTCGGAATTGTTTCGGGTTAATCGGTATTGTACCGGAAGCTTCTAGAACCTTTCGGAGGGGGACCAACGTGGCCCCACCTGCCGGGAGGGGGCATGGGCCTATGAGGGAGTGCCCTGGCCGCATTGGGCCAAGGGCACAAGGCCCCATAGGGCCCAGTCGGCCAAACACCTAGGAAACCCTAGGGGAGCTTCTAGAAGGGAGGGGGGAAACTTGCCCCCTACTCCTCCCTCCTTGGCCGCCGACCTAGGGCTTGGGGAGGGGCTAGGGCTGGCCTCCCACCCCTCTATATAAAGAGGGCTGGGGGCGCACCCCTCCCCTACACCTCCTCCTCAACCCTAGCCGCCCTGCTGCCCCTCCTCTCTCTCTCCCTCCCGACTGCGTGTAGGAAAAGCCCTGCTGCAGAAACTCTCCACCACTTGCACCGCGCCGTCGCGTTGTAGATCTGTCGTGGTGGTGGCACGGTAGATGACATGGGTAGGCTAAAGTATGGGGCCAATGGGTGCTAGTGGGATCTGGGGAGGGAAGATGCAAGTGATTCTACACTCAAGTGGTTAAGGCTAAGATCTTTATTTCTCCTCTTTTGGATTACAAGTGCTCCTCGAGCTGTATAGAGCGAGACCAGATGAATCTCACCAGCCTAACGGTACTGAAAAGAGTCGATGCCCTCCTCAGGGTCCAAGCCTCTCCTTATAAAGGAGTGCCTTGGGTGCCCTTAGGGCTGACGAGGCAAGCATATTCGAGGAATATGCTTGTCCCAAAATAGTAGTTCGGCGGCCTCCTTTCCCTGTCGCCCTTCCAACGACGGCAAGGCTCCAGAGGACCCCTCCTGCGTGCCTCGGGCTCCAGGACTGTCACCTCCGTGACCTCCTTCGCCTCGGCGCCTCGCATCTTTGTCTCTTGTGCTTGGCTCCGCTCTGATTCCTTCTAGCCTGCAGCTATAGTTTGACCTTGGGTTTCTCCTTCTCCTGCAAGCTTCGTATCACTCGGCCTTACCTTACCTTGCGTAACTCGGCTTGTCCTTTACCTGCATCGAGATCATTCGGGCTAACCCGGCCGACCCTCGCAGTAACTCGGCCGGGTAGCTGCTTGATACATATACACGGGCTTCTCGCCTCCGTACCTCGGCCGACATATTCATGATTCGGCCAGCCTAGACCGTAACTCGGAAACTAGACGGGGATTGTACCTCTGTCTTTCCCCGTCTCTGACCTACCCGAGGTCAACCCCCCGACAAGATCCAATCCATCTCTCCACCATACTTGCTGGACCGAGGAAGGAGGAGACATCGAGGTGCCGCACGTGTGCATCTCTCGGAGGCATCGCCACTTGCGGTGTTAGATCGGATCAGATCGCGAGGAGGAGAAGCGAGTACGACTACATCACCCACGTTCCGTCAAACGTTCCGATGTGCAAATCTTCAAGGGTATGAAGATCTAATCTATCCCCCTCGTTGTTTGCATCTCCTAGATTAGATCTTGGCTTTCCCGTTCGCATCCGTAGAATTTTTTTGATTTACTATGCTGCGAAACCCTTCACTCGGATCCGTCAGCAGCAGTTGGCATCCGGGAGGTGATCTGAGGAAGGTCAAGCTCAGCTCCAGACGCCAAGGCCATGGCTAGCCCGACGAACGCACCAATGCCCTTCTGCTTGCGCTTGTACGCCACAGGTGCTTAGGCTGACAGCGCCTCCGCGAAGGCATCGACATCTTCAAGGGCGACGCCCTTGGGGACGAGCTCCTTGTAGAAGCGCCCGAGGACCTCCTTGGCCTTGGCAAGCGAGCCGACCACGGTACCGCAGCGGTCTTCGACCGCCGCAACAGCATCATCCAGAGCACTACCGTGCTCCAGAGCACCGTGATCAAACTCGATGCCCGTGACATCTAAAATATCAAAGGAAGAAGCATAAATAAAAATCACTACAAGGAAACGCAAGGAATCCGAAAAGAGAAGACAGAGAAACTCACCCGAAATAGCCTTGGCAGCCGCCATCACGGCGGCTGCCACCTCTCTCAAGGCCGTGGCGGTGGCGAGCTGCTCCTGCGGTCCGTAGCCTCTGCTGCGGTGCTCCTTGGCCTCGGCCGTTGGCGGCTCTCTCGGCGCTCGCCCGCGCATGGCGACCTCGGCTTTTTTCTCTGCTTGCCCAAGGCTCTTTTTGAGAGCATCAAGCTCACGGAGAGAGGTATTGTGGTCCTCTGTAGTCAGCAACACACCTATCAGATCGAAGGAAAAAAATACAAGACGAAGCAAAAAGACCAAGTCGTAAACATACCTTGAAGCTGGCCTCCAATGCCAGGTGCTGCTGCACCAGCTGGTTGGCGCCTTGCACAAAAGGATGCAAAAAGAATTACTGGTCAAAAGAACGGCTCGGGGGATACACCCAAAAGAACGAGCAAAAACAAAGTACACATATGAAAAAACGCTCGGGGGCTCCTCCCGAGACTCAAAGGAAAAACGAAGAACAAAACACCCTACAGATGCTCGGGGGCTCCCCCGAGGCACGAAGAATCAATGATCAACAGATCGTCCAAAAAGGCTCGGGGGATCCCCCTGCGGCAGAAAACAGATATTACTTACATGAATAGACGGCGACTCCGAAGGTTCGCCTGCAGTCTTCTAAGGGAACACCACCAAAGCCTCCTGCGGAGAAGACCTCGGAGCAGCGCCCTCAGAGGTGGCCACCGTCTGAGGAGGATGAGAAGGAATCTTCGACTCCCCCACCATCTCTCGAGCGCCATCGCTGGAGGATCTGTCAGAGGAATGGCTGCAAAAGAAAAACATCAGCCAAGAACAATAAAGCGAAATCGAAAGATGGCAAAAAGAAATTGAGGAATCTTACGAGTCGAGGTCGCTAAGGTCGAAGACAGGAGGGGTCTTCTTTCCCTTCTTCTCTTCCTTCTTTTCTTCCTTCTTCTCTTCCTTCTTCCGCTTCGCCGGCGGGTGCGGTGCCACAGCCCGCACGGGAACGGCAGGAATCGGAGAGGAAGAGCCCACATGACCATCACTGTGGCACTCCAGGCATAGCGGGTTCCTAGGTGTCGGCGGAGTCGAAGCATCTCATGATTCGCTGGAGCTCCGTGTCCTCTTGCGAGTATGATCCTCGCTCGACTCGATGGCCTCTTCGGCCGGCGACCGCGCTGATGGAAGATCAGACATGGAGTCCACCACTTCATTGTCCGAAGCATCCGGAAACAATTCGGGAAGCGGCGGCCACATGCCCGGCACTTTGAACTCCTACGCAAAAGAAGCAAATTTGTCAACAGACAAATAAATAACAAGTAAAACGCAGTCGAAAAATAGCGCTACGCACATATCCAAGCTCTACACCTGCGGAACCGGACGAGAAGCGGAGAACGGAGAAGTCAGCGACTTCCCCGGAAGGTCCTCTCCAGCCTTGTAATTCAGCAGCGGGCGAAGGACCCCGTCAAGATCTCCCCTGGAGAATTCCTCAGCCGAAACCCTAGTCGGATCATGGCGAACCGAATAAAGGAGCATCGGGTGCTCCCTAGCCTGGAGTGGCTGCACCTGACGTTTGAGAAAGGTGCGGATGATGTCCACACCATTCACCTCCTTCTCCGGAGTCAATTGCAGATCCTCCACCCGGCGATAGAGCCCTTCAATCTCAGCCACCTCGCCATCCAAGATCTGGTTTTTCCAGGACCTTTTCGGCTCGATTTTCTGGGAGGGGTCGAAAGGAGCAAGACTAAAATCCTGCCCAGCCACCGTGGAGTCGCGGATGTAAAACCATCGCCTCCGCCAGTACTGGACAGATTCAGACATATAAAAGGAGAAGAAAAGAATATTGGATCGAAGGGAAATGATGCAACCCCCAATGGGATAGACACCATCAGAACTAGATTGCCTCTTCACGGAATAGAGTTTCCGGAAGAGGCCAAAATTCGGCTCGATACCGATCCAGCACTCGCAGAAAGTGACAAAACAAGCAATGTGAAGAAGAGAGTTGGGGGAAAGATGATGCAGCTGGATGCCGTAAAGGAAAAGCAGCCCACGAAGGAAATTGTGGACTGGGAAGGAAAAGCCCCGAAGAACAAATGCGAGGAACATAACCCGAAACCCAACGGGAGGGACGGGGAATTACCTCGTTGCCAGGGAGCTTGACGGCCTCCCTATCCTGCGGGATCAAGCCCCGCTCATGGAGCTTGTGGAGATCACTCTCTCGCGTCTCCGATCGCCGCCAGCCACCGTCGGTGACACGGGCAGCTGTCGAACCTTTCTTGCCACCAGCAGCGCTGGTGCCAACCGCAGAAGAGGACTTCTTGGGCTTCCCCATCGCGGTGCGGCGGCGCCGGCGGCGAGAACGTAGGATCAACAAAGGAAATGTTCGAGGATATTCCAGCGCGCAGCAAGAAAGCTCAGAGAAGATGGGAGCAGTGAAACACGAACGTCTGCGATGAAAACAGATTAACTTTTCCCCAATGATTATAAGGACGAAGATGATGCATGACGACCGTCCATCGGGAAGACCTAGAGCCAACTGCAAGATCTGACCGTCCATGTGTCAGCCCAGCAGCGAACCGTCGCTCACACGCCGTCCACTACGCGCGGAAATCGAGGCGACGCCGTAATTATCTCCACGCCGCGCGTGACCGGTCAACCCAAAGTCAGAAGGTGGGACCCATGTTCGTCCAGTCATGTCATCTCTGGCGCAGCAGACGTTTGAGGTCACCGATCGTCAGCACTGACGCCATCAAAAGCTATACTAGAAACGGTTACAATTCTTCGGCTACACAACTAAGAGTACTCACTCGAACCTACGATTCGACTAACTACTCGGGGGCTACTCCTATCAGGAGCGCTGGCCACGCACCCGAAGTATAACCAAGATATCACACTGCAAAGCTATTCTTCGAGTCCTACGTCGAGTCTGCGACTCCACTACGGACTCGGGGGCTACTCCCATAGGGAGGATGGATTCAAGCATCTGAAAAATTTGTGTCCTACGGACCGGAAATCGAAAAAACAACTGAATTAAAGTCTCTGCTCGAGTCTACGACTCGAACAGACACTCGGGGGCTACTCCCATAGGGAGCGCTGGTCGCGCACCCTATGAATTCTTCGACTGAGATCCTTCGGATCAGCGTGCAAAACCTTTTTTCAACTCTGCCCTAATAAACGCTAAGTAAGCAACGTCCTCCTTGGCCACCCAAAACACCTCCGCGGTGATAAACATTCGGATGCTGTGTCTGCGACGCAAAGATAAGACCTACAGATATCGTCTGATGGCCTGGTAACGCACACGACTGCGCTCTGCTAGTACGAATCCATGCCAACAGGCGCGATGGAAAATCCCGACGGACGCGTTGGGTACATCATTTAAATTCACTGGAATTCCGCTCCTGTAAGTCCTCCGCGGCCTGAGTCGAATTACGCCAACATATGTTCCGGGTTCGATTCGAGGGACTCGAACCTGAAGAAGATCGTGTTGTTTTGTCCTAAGACAGTTAACCGACCCTGATCCGTCGGGAGAGTCAGGCACACGCATCAACAATCCCTACACATTCCCTTGAAAGACATTGTTGCACCCGAAGGATTGAAGAGTAACACTCGGGGGCTACTGACATGGTTATACCCCGCGGGTACACGATCTCAGCATACCTGGTCCGGCCTAAGAAAGAACGACAAATATACGCCGGCCCATGAAGACTTTCGGGTGGCCAAGACCCTTGACGCCTTCGGATCCTTGGAGAGCAAGACTATAGTAGATAGGAAATTCAAAAGGGTAAATCCTAAAACCTGTAACCGACTCGATCTGTGTTCGGGACATGCCTATCTCTATATAAAGGCCAGGAGGCACGGCGAGGAGGCTCTCTGACAATCTCTCGCATGCCACCGCATACACACCTTCACGCGCAGATTGTATCTGCGCACACCTGTAACCTTCGGTTTCATCATAATCAGAGCAGACAAGCAGGAGTAGAGTTTTCCCTCCGGGAACCTGAACCTGGGTAAACCTCGTGTCCCCGTGTTGCTTGTTTGCTAACCGTTTCGCAATTTCCAGCATCCCAATCTTCTCTAAAACCCCAATCCATAACAATAGGCATTGACGAGATTAAACCTCGTCAGCGGGGGAAGTGAAGTGAGAAGTTATGCCGAAAGATCCGGTCTCCCGTTGTTCTCTTTAAAATTCGTGCCATGCAAGAAATCGGTGGGAGACCAAACTCATGCCTTTCTGCTCATTGGATGTGAGCAACTAAACACGCCATTATATCTAATCCTGCAGGCACTATTGAAGAATTTAAGGGTCATGGTGTGCTTGTGCTTTAGGGGTCTATTAGAGGTCGTTTGGTATTCTGGTATTCATTTCATTTAGTAGAAATAAAATGAACACATGAATTTATTTTATTTATATTATGATTTTAAAAACACCCATATATTTGGCTATCACCGGAATTTAGAAATGACAGGTCTGAGATAGAAATTAAGTTTATACATAGGGATATTTGGATGAATTTGCTAAATAAAATAACAGTCCAATTCCGTATCAACCAAACAACATAGGAATAGAATTGCAAAATAAATTCCAAAATTCTAGACCCAAATAATGGAACCAAACGACCTCTTAGAGTTTTTCCCGTGAAACGATACTGGGGCGTTCTTTAGTTTTCAGTCGCGGGCAAATAAACAAAAGAGACCAATGGCCTCCAGGATCACGACGCTGCTGCCACACCACCAGCTCCGCCGCTGCCGCGCCAGAGCCGCGGAGGGCGCTCACCTTCGCGACGCCACCACCTACAAGGTATAACACAGTAATGGGAGTACATAATTCTACACTCCTTCAAGGTGTTCGACGGAATGCTCATATCAATCTCGACTCTGTTGTGGTTGTTTCCTGATTTCTTCGGTGTAGCTAGGAGTTATTCTTTAACGCGATGTCTGCTTAGGTCTCCTAAGTTGACCGAATAGACATCCAGTGTCAGATTTTACTGAAGCAGCAATTGTTCATTCCTCCATTTCGTGTTGGCTACAGTGTAGCCGCAGTCTGTATTGCCAATTTAGTATGTTCTGACTGTTTACTTGCCTACTTAGAGTCTTGAGCAACTCATGTTGGCTGCGTCGCGCCAAATTGTGTTTGTAACTGCCAACACTCATCTGGTACCTCCAGTTGTCATTTTTAAAATCTGCATGTGCAAAGATTCTTTAGGAGGTTACAGGTTTATTTTATACAGCGATAATTTTTCTGAGATGTATTTGGGGGTTTGTAATGTATACCTTAAAGACTGATTTTTTTTTTTTTTGCTCTTTCCAACATTTTTCATCAGGATGTTACAAAGGACAAAGGTTCTTAACTTCATAATGCAATATCTCTGCACCTGCACCTGAATGCTCTAAATGCGTTTATATGGTGTCTAATTTAGTAGCCGCCCAGAAATATTCAGCTAGTGCTACTCAGAATTCTTTTTATTTTCTATTTTATATTAAAAGGATAGTTTGAATGGAACTGTGTGTTCGGCTATTATATCTACTTCTCGCCAAGAAACTATCCCACTTCTATAACCCAGTCAGGATTTTTTATTACCACCTTTTAGGTAGGCAAAGATAGAATTGCATATTCTGCTATTATACATACTGTATATGTCATAGTTTTAATAGAAAAGGTATGGAAAAAACTTCCCTATACTTCTTTATTGAACCTTTCCGTGGAAGTATTCTGCCGTCGCTATAATAAAAGTATATGAGATAATATGCTGTACATAAACCTTCTGGAATGAAATGGTATAAATAGGAAATGTACAATGCACTATTTGTCAAGCCAAAACTCTGGAGACATTGATAAAACTTGCTGCTATGTTCTGTACCCAATAAAGGTAGTAAACAAGGTCTTGACTCTTGTGTGCTTTGTTGGCTAATATATACCAACAGTCCTTGACAATGTCAAATTTTGCTGTGGACCATATTTAACGCATACACTGTTTTCTTTTCGCAAATATTTCAGTATCATATTAAAGACTTCAAGGTGGTACATGATAAGGTCAACCCATACTAGTCCTCTGACCATGCAGGTGTGTCGAGAAGTATTTCCTTCTTTAATAGGGCCATCTGCATCTTACTCCACACAAGCTTCGGATAAAAACCCCAAACAAGGTACATGCCAGCTAATTCTGTTTGTGTTTGATGATCAAAATTATTCAATCCCATGCTCCAGTCCTTTTTTTTTGGTTCATCGTCTCAAATTCTCGTTGGTCTAGCATCACATAACCCAATTAGGCCCTCCATTTTATCTAAACCAGATTCCATAGCATGTCATGGATTATTCATGTAATAGGGCAAAGTAATTCTGTTACTTAGAGTTTATTTTTTCGCGAAAACGCAAAAAGCTTTGCGTTTCGATTCATTGATAGAAAATGAGTTTGATTTACAAGGCTAAGAAAAGGCCGGACACCCATATTTACAAGCCTAAGAAAGGCTGACACACCCACCGCTCAATCAAGACTACGACTAAACTGCTGAAATCCGCCGAGTGCTTCTCCAAGACGCCACAGAGTGAGTTCCTCCGCTAAGCAGAACACTTTCCAATGAAAGTTGCGGTGCTTGTGGATTGTCGATATTACCAAGAAACTACCAGCCGCAGCCAAGACACGTTCCGCCACGATCCCGCGAGCCAACAAAGGCTCAACTGGGAGCATTGCTGCTCCGGCCTCAGCCCAAATCCGGGGTACGCCATCGGCGCAACGACTACCTCCCAGCTGTCAAGCTTCATGCACTAGCCAACGCAACCAAAAGTCCGAACTGATGGAAAAGTTTAGTGCAATCCACTTATACACTTCAACACCAGCAACCTCAACAGACACAAGCGTGCAGTCTTCACCAGCCCGCCATCAAGCACAAAGGCCAACCCACCACTGCACATACGGAGACTTGCCTGCGCCGTCTGAGGAGGACCCTCGACGCGCAAGGCATCACGACACCACTAGAGAGGCCAGCACGCCAACACTGAAAGACGCCTCCTATGTGGCCAACACCGGGATTCCTGACGAAGAAGTGCTGCCCGAACTAGAGTCAAGTTCCCAAGACGACGCCTCCATGGAGGGTACAACGTCAAAGACGTCGTCGTCACCCGATCTGGCAAGCCAAATCTGAGGTTTTCACACTACTAGGAAAATGGCCATTCGTGGCGCACCTGAAAAGGGCATCCGTGGCGCACTAGTTGTGCGCCACTAGCCTCGCGCTACGGCTATCTCTTACCCGTAGCGCACTGCCTGATGCGCTACGGTTATCTCGAGATAGGCGTGGCGCACTACCAGGTACGCCACGGGTAGGGGTACAGGGTGTGCCACGGATGTGTTTTTCAAAAAACAAAAAAAATGCAAAAAACACCCTTGTTTTGAATTGCAAAAGCAATCGAGTCCGTGCATCGCCGCTGTCGTGTCACCTCGCCGGAGCATGGCCGTGGCCACGACCTACCACCGCAGGGAGGTGCGGGAGGCCGTGGCTGCTCTAGTCCTCGCCAGCGTCGAGGTGGTAGGAAGGGTGTGGTTGGAGAAAGGAGGGTAGGAAGAGAGGGAGGTAGGAAGAGATGGAGGAAGAGAGGGAGGAAGGGAGGTCGGTGAGGAGAAGGATGCCGCCGTCGCCCGTTGTCACTGCGAGGAGGAGGATAAGGCCGCCGTCGCGCCGCCGTCACTGCAAGGAGAGGTGGAGGCCGCCGTTGCGCCGCCGCCGCACCACCGTCACTGCAAGGAGAGGAGAAGGCCACCGTTGCGCCATCACTGTAAGGAGAGGAGAAGGGGAATGAGGAGAAGGAAAAGGAGAAGGAGAAGGAAGAAGGAGAAGGAGAAGGGAGGAAAAGGAAGAAGGAGAAGAGAAAGGAAAAGGAAAAGAGAGAGGGCAAAGGGGGAAGGAAAAGGTAGGAGGACGGGGTGGGGATTCAAATTTTGAATCTCGCCCAACTTACTCGTAGCGCACGAGGTGATGGTGCGCTACGGGTAAGTTGCCCTCTATTTTTTTCTGCAGGAAAAACAGTCTTTTGACCCTAACTTTTTACTCTTTTCGAATTTTGAAAATCTAAATAATCGTTAAACGACCAGAGGTGGTTGCGAACGGATGCGAAATCTCGTTCTCGCCATTTTGGTATATTATACGATTTTTTCGACATCGTATGCAAAAGTTATGACCATTTTACCGTGGCATGACTTTTTTTTGCAGAAAAAGTGGAAACTCATGTTTGTTAATTTTCCTAGAAACTATACCACATTACCTACCTAAAGATGAAAGGATTTTATTTTTTAAAGTGTTTATTATTTTATTTTATTTTTTGCAAAACCTAAAAAGGCGATCCACGGGGGGAGGGGGGTGGAGTTGGTGCATGCCACTTAGCCCTAGGGACACTAGGGCAGAGTGTCCTACGGATAAGTTGACCCAGCTGCTGCAGCACACATGCCCGTAGCGCACTAGGTCAAGGTGCCCTACGAATAAGTGACACATCTTGACCTAGTGCGCTACGGGTATGTGTGTTGTGGCCACATGTGCCCTGACCCACATATAGCCGTGGCGCACCACCCCCATGTGCGCCACGCTTACGACAGTTAGTCGTAGGGCACCTATGGACAGTGCGTCACGCCTATTTTACCCGTGGGGAACCACTAGCAAGTGCGTCACAGAAGTGTGGATTACCTATAGCCGTTTTCCTAGTAGTGTCACCCGGAACTTGATACCCTGGCGATGGTGGTGCGGAAACTCCTCGATGACGCCTCCAAAGGAAACGGCGCCCTCAGGCTTACTTAGAGTTTATTGAAAGGGTTGAGTCTAATTTGTTCTCTCCTTGTTATACGTTGACATCATATTGCTGGAAATGAGCTGGGTCTTGTGTATTTAGCCTACCTTAATAATTTTAGTCACCTGGCGTCTTGCTTTTTCAGTTTTTAAGGTCCACTAGATTAACAGTTGTATTATTTTCCTATTTCATTAATATTTTTTCTTATGGTATAAGCCAATATTGGATCATGCTCAGGATGGTGTTGCTGAGCTAAGAATCGACATATCATTGAGACGGCTCGTACTCTTTTGTTCTGCTCATTTATGGGATGAAGCTATTTTTACGATTGTGTATCTTATAAACATTCAGCCCTCGTATCTTCTTCAGGGGAAGTGTTCTAGTTATGTTTTATTTGGTGGCCAAATAGTATAACCTGGCCTAAAGTTAGCCGCCCTGAGTTTGAAGTTGGGTGTTAGAATATGTGTATATGCTGTATATGTTTCCAGCTAGCCTGGCCTAAAGTTGGCCCATGTAACTTGTGTACATTAGTGTGGTTGCAATAGAGTAATATTGGGCTGGTCATTCGACACTGGGCACCTACATGGAGTGATCTCCTATATCAAGAAAACTTCTGGTTCACTCTTTAGTTGACCATGTAACCCAACGTATGATCGGTTATCTTCTAGTGTTTCTTAGGCACACTCATTCAGTTAAATATTAGTCCTTACTGTTGTAAAAAGGATAGTCCTTACTAGAATTTGATCTTAAACCACCATTGCGTTTGGCAAAAAATAGGAAATTTTGTTCAAGTTTACTCAACAAGCAGCTACTGAACCTGTATTGTGAAAGAATAACCTTGTTCTTGCATAAAAGGTAAATGGTTTTGGACAATTGTTTTTCAGAGATGTTTAAAAAACTTGCAGTGCCCAAAATTTTGTTCTCTGCATGGCTGGATTTTCTTGTGGATATTTTCCCTAGACGTGGCATGTGCTGCCTATGTAAAATTATAGGAGATGGTGACAGTGCCCTTACTATGATTGGAGTAGTTGTAGAACCAAATTATTTAATTAAAAAAATCAAAGCATTGCCCTCAATGTATGGATAGATTCTTCTTTGACTAATTTAGAAAACTCCATCTCATTTTCTTTCGGGGTGGTGATGGTACTTGCAACTACTTCTGTAGTTACTTTGACATATAGCTTTCCTTTGGCTGCTGGGTTTGAATTGATCACTTTTGGCCCTCCCGCACCTTCGTGTTCATGTAGTTAGCGGCTGCTACGCTGTAGAGAGATGAGTAGATTGAGCTTGGAAGGTCGACTTGGAGAGCTACACCATACCGTCCATACTATTTTAGCGAAAAGGTAGTGAAACGCGGGAGATGGCATTATCCTAGACACCTCTAATGGAGGGACATATAATTGATCACCGATAGTATTATTCTATACTCGCTTTCCTAAAATATCATCGTACTTTGGAGTTTGGAGAGGCTTTTCAGGCAAAGTAGTATCAGACTTTGCAAGATCATGCCTCTTACTCCGCCCCAACGATCAGCCCACCTGTGGCCCTTGATACTAGTACCAGGTCCAGGCACTACACATCACAATTCGTGCAACCATCCACAATGAGATCAGGAATCCCAGTGCAGATCCCCTCCTTCAGGACTTTTTGGCACAGGGATGTCAAGACTTTAGAGGTCCAGTCGTCACCTCATGATTCCATCATGCATAATGGACCAGAGCAATTCTGAAACTCCACACACCATAAAAAGCTAGCTGGTGACACGAACCGGGCGACGACGCAATCCTTCCTTGCCTTGCCCTCTTGTCTTCGTCCCCAGACCCGGACTGTATCATGGACCCTATTATTTCCTACTCCTACCAAACAGATCCTGTCACCAGTCACCACCATAAGGTTGCTTCGACCTTCAAGCCTTTGCCGGTGTTGCTTTCAACTGTTAGATCAGCGTCCCGGATTAGTAGGGCCTTTAGATTCACCTGCCCCCAATAACGCATGAAGTGGATGTATCTTTCAGGGCTCTAATCCTGACTGTAGATGCATCGAGTTGTCGTCGGCTCCCATCTCTCGAAAAAAAAATCTCATCACCGACCGGGAAAGGGCATGCACTTTCAGTAGACCTCAAGAAGCAACTGGACGAGCGAACATCAATTCCCAGTGCAAAGAGTAGAAAAGAGAATATTCGTTTCAGTTAACCCGGCAATTCTATTCTTCTTTTTTCTTTTTGGAAGTTAAAAATGTTTCTCATAAGGCTACGTCGGTATCGCGGTGACTATGACAGTCATTGAGTAGCTATATGAATCATTTTTCCATTTGGGCATCTCCTCCATGTATGACCAACAGAAGAGATGTTTTAAAACCGCGTCCTCGCGCAAATAAACCAAGAGAAACATCCAAAACATAATAACGTTTTAAACTGTTAGGTGTGTACTTTAGAACTTCATTCAATCATGATCTGATTAGTCGATCGAACAAAACACACCAGCTTCTTGTTAGACACCCCCTGAGCATCCTGTGTTTTGAATAGGGCCCTATACCTACTGCTGTTGGCGAGGCAAACATCGTAAGCTGTTAGTTATCAGTACTCAAAAGAAGCTTTAGCCCAACCAAACATCGGAATACTTGTCGTGATTTAGGATAGATTAAGTGTTCTAGGATTAGTCCAAAAGGGCGTCCTTCTCGCCTCTAGCAGATATTGACCTGTGAAGGCTTGCACCCCACCTACACGGATTGACGACGTCTACGTATATCTTGTCACTGCCACTGCAGCGTGATGCAGCGCAAGACTTGGACAATTAATGTTTATAACCACAAGAAGCTACAAATGTTTTTGGGCTCTGGCATGCTTAGCCGACTCTTTCTGATGTTGAAATGTTCTCGGTTCAACGGCCCTTACAAGCAACATGTGTTCACGATACAAATTCAGTCGTTTTCGGAGACAGGGTCCAATGTTTTCTTGCTTGCCTTAAGGTTCCAGACCCTGTTGTTCATTCCATCCATGTTAACTCACTCACTGTTGTTTGAAGCCTGGATGTATGCACAAATCATCCTGAGCAGCTGCCATGCTATCTCCAGCCTATATATATTTATCCATTTTCCTGGTGCATCAGCACATGCCTGGCAAGAAGATAAGCAGAGAACAACACAGCTTTAGGGGGTATATTAAACAAGTAAAAAAGCACTCTTGCACATGATGCATGCCCATACCCACACGACATTATCCAATTGAGCAGTTGGTCACCTATGATCTCCCTCTGAGAGTATATACCAATATTGTAGCTTCAGCGCTGCCATACAGGACCGCTGGCTGGTTAGGTGTATTTTAAAAAAATTACAGGCAACAGTCGTTTCAACAGACATGCGGAGCACAAAGATTAGACTGGGAGACCACAACTCTGCCTCATCTAGCAAAAAGGATCATGGCCTACCTGGCTTTTTGTGAGTTGTGAACACCTACCAAATAATTCCAGCAGAGAGACAAACAAGTCATAGGAAAAAGGAGCCCCCAATTCCAGATGGCGGATAAAAAGATTATATCCTGATGATGGAAATGATGCCTTTCTTTTCTAGAGAATGATGCATTGGAAGAATACTAAATGATGCCACCATAATTTCTGCATCAGCCGGTGTAATGTAAACCCTCTTGGAAGATGAGGCGGCGAAGAATCATCCATATGAACCTTTTCTAACCTGAAGAAGCTGATGTTGTTGTATACGTTAACGTGTGTGTGTCCAGGACGAGGTAGCTAGATGCTAATCATGCATGCCCAAGTCCAATGATGCATGTAAACTAGTCTCTTCTTCTTCTCACCAAATCCCCCAGCAAACATCTCATGGAGAAAATATAAGCCCCCCAACAAACTTTAACCACCACTAACAGCTAGGTGCTACAACCAAAATGTTGTCTTCCTTGCTGGCCTACCAATGCAGTACAAACAAAGTCAAACAATCCTCCTTCCATCAGCCTCTCTGCCTACTCCTTTCTCAAACCCAACCACCATGACAGCAAACCATCACCTTCACCATATGACCAAAACACCCTTCTCCAGTTAAGCATCGCTAATGATGTCATCAGCTCATGTTTCTCCCTTGGAGTTCAATGAGTAAGCATGGTGGTGTGGTGTGCGTACCGTTTCAAAGTTTCAGATGAGGGGCAAGCATGGGAAGTTAGCCCTCAAAGCCTCTCCAGTTAAACCTTCCCTATCCGATCCCAACTCCCTCAAAATCGCTCCCTCCCTCTACAAGCAACAAGTCCAGCACACCAACATCCATCATCCATCCATCCGAGAAGAAGAGAAAAGGAGAGGAGAGGAAGAGGGTGAGGAGTTGCCTCTGAAAGCAAGCCATCATTAGGCCACCAAATGCGGGAATGCATATTAGCTAACAGGACAAGAAGCCCAGGACCAAGAAGCAGTAGCTGGGGGAGAAGATCAGCCAGCTAGCTCAGAGCCGCCGCCGCCATGTCGTATGATCAGATGCTGTCGCCGCTTCTCGAGGGCGCCGCTGGGCGGTCGTCGGCGGCGTGGACGTCGCAGCTGGGCTTGGGCGGGGACGCCGTGACGAGGCAGATACTCAAGTGCACGCGGT
Organism: Avena longiglumis; assembly: GCA_030063025.1. NCBI lineage: Eukaryota > Viridiplantae > Streptophyta > Magnoliopsida > Poales > Poaceae > Avena > Avena longiglumis. The sequence goes on from CP125975.1 coordinate 498,941,131, forward strand.
GGCAGCTGGAGGAGACCACGGACTTCGTCACCTGCCCCTACCACTACTACTGCGACAGCTCCTACCCGGGCGACTACCACTCCGCCGTGGGCGGGCTCGTGGCCGCCTTCGCCGCCTACTGCTTCGTGGCCGCGCTGGCCTTCACCGTGCTCGACCTCGTGAGGAGCGGCACCGCGGGCGTGAGAGGCATCAAGAGGAAGTACCTGATCCCGTCGGGCCCGTTCCTGCTCCCTCTGGTGCTGCTGGCGCTCGCCAAGGGGCAGCGCATCAACGCCGTGTTCCCGCTCGCCCAGCTCGGCCCGGCATTGCTGCTGCTGCTTCAGGCGTCGGCGCTGGCGTTCCGGAACGAGGCCGACGGCGACATCCGGTACGCGGTGCTGGAGGCGTCGACGGTGTCGGGCGTGCTGCACGCGAGCCTGTACCTGGACGCCGTGGTGCTGCCCTACTACACGGGGCTGGAGGCGCTCCGGTGGTCGCGGTTCTCCGGGGAGTGCGCGTCGTGCCTGTGCCGGATGGAGCCGCTTGTGGTGGGCGGCACAGCGATGCGGTACCGCGGCCTGTCGAAGACGGCGCTGGCCATCATCTTCGCGCTGTGCTCCCGCATGGTGTGCCGGATCTACGGCGAGGAGCGGCTGAGCGCGTGGACGCGGTCGGCGCTGGAGGGCGTCGGGTGGGTGCTGGTGGCGGCCGACGCCGTGTACCTCGTCGGGTGGGTGGCCGCGGAGGGCGGCGCCGTGGCGGTGGCGGCCTACAGCTTGGTGGCCGGGCTGGTGTTCCTCTGCGTCTTCGGCAAGGTGTACAGATTCCTGGCGTGGGTGGAGTCGAGGCAGTCGCAGTGGAAGTCCAGCCTCTGCCACAGCAACGTCTGATCGACCGACCGACGATGCTCGTGCTCGCTCGCTCGCCGTGATTCTTTCCTCAGTCCAGAAAAACAAAATCTGTAGAAAAAAAAAGTACGACACTATATTCCTTAGTTCACCTTTTGTTTTGTTTGTTCGATCGATGTACAAATTTACAATGCACACCACCACGGGTACGGGAAAGGCAAACAATTCTTGCGAGGTTCCCCTGAAGCCACTCTGTTTTTTTGTCCATGAATGAATCTTCAGAAAGAGATCTTCTGCAGCAGTACATTTTCTACCAGCAGCTTTCTGATCACGGTGCGCATTATTCTGTCACCGGAATTTCAGTCCCGTGTTAGTGCATCAATCAATCAACGGTGGATCGTCGGCGGGAGTTAATGGCGCGGTGAGCATTCGGCGTTTTAGAAAAGCGAAGAGGACAAACCGGCACCAACAATGTACGTGCTCCGTTCGGCTTGCGTTGCGTCCGTGGTGATCAGGCAGTGAGACCTACCTAACCATCGGCGCGGCGGCTTCTCGAAGCAAGCCAGTACTTGGAGGCATCCCTGGATCCCTGACTGACAGTTGTTCCCTTGAGTTCTCTCCCTGTTGTCTTCATCACTCGATCCTTCCCTCAGTTTGAGCGCAAGTGGTTGGAGCATTCACCTGGTGTCTCGCCCGTTCGGGAAAAATTCTTCGGCCGCGTGCGGTCTGCGGAGTCACCGAGGGAGGAATGTAACTTTTAAAGAATCTGCTGCTCACGACAGGAAAAGTGACAGCATGAGTGAAAAATGTACTTGTCACATTCACATTGTATGTGGCCCTACCCTACACATAGTCTGACTTGGCTCCATGGATTCTTCTCTAATCTGTAATCTTCCTTGCTGAACAAAGTTCTTTTTCTTTCTCATGATGGTGCTAATCGCTGGAAAGAAAAAGCCAGGTGGGTGCGAGCGTGCGTGCGTGCATGCAGATGAAGGCTTCCTTCCTCCCTCTGGAGGAGGTCGATCAGGACGATTTGGTTTGGTAGGGGGTGATCAGACAACAGACATCCGGACCACCAGCCAGCAAACTGGAACTTGGAACGGGTATCTGGTCAGATCAAGCTGCGTTGCCCAAATCAACAAAGCCACCCGTGCGTTGGACGCAAGCTCGAGGCCGCAGGATAACACGTCCCCGTCACTTTCCGGAGCTGGAGCCAAGTCCGTCCAGTCGTGCAGGACGGCTCGCGCATGTCGCATCCTTGTCCTCCAACTGACCAACTCCCTCCCCGTACCTCTTTTCAGCATGTGCGAGATAAAGCGTTGGACTGTTAGGCGTTGATGCTGCCTTGCCTTGCGTCTTATAAAAGTGGAAGCTTGATAATGCTCACGCCTCACAGGAGGGATGAAGCAGCACTGGATTCAGCTGCACTGTAGTAGTGGAGCCAATCTTTACGAATCTACGGATCTTTACGGGTCATCAGTAGCATAACCTTTGGGCGATGGATTCCGTCCACGGTGGGTGATGACCTTTGGATGAGATTAGAACAATTCCGCTAGCATTCCCACGAGCTTTCTAGGCCAATTTTTTTATCCGAACGACGAAATTCCGCTCATTCGAGTTTATAGGAATTTTTTTTGCCGAACTTGGGCCAACCTTTATGCGACGTTTCTGGGCTAAACCCAACGTGTTGGGTGTCGCCTCGGAACACCGAATGAAGCAAAAACGGTGGTGTGATGTGTGTGCGTGTGTGTGAGGTGGGGGGTGGGTGGGGGGGGGGGGGGGGGGGATTTGTGCCGGTGGCCTTGACCTATCAACGAGAGACCGTCATTCTCATCCTCATCGCCTCGGCTCCCGCGTTGGACTGGCGGGCAGAGCAATGTTCGTCCTGTCCAATCGCCCATACGGCGGCGTAATGACGCGTCACTGCCGTCCGTCTTCCTTCCTTTTCCTGGCCTCACAGCCGCACCCCCTCCCGTCCTCACCACGTTTCCCTGAGATGGCTATAAAAGCCGGTCATCCTCACCGTCTTCCGAGCACCCACCTTCACCTCCATTTCCTCCCCAATCTACATGTTTCTAGGCAAAGAAAACATCGGCGGAAGCAATGGCGGAGAGGTACCCAGCGACCCTGTGGCGGCGAACGACTTCAGCCGCTAGTCGCTCTAGGCATGGGAGGCGCAGCTTCTCCACGAGGCCGGCTACCCGGCGCCGCTGGACTTCAGGTGCCCGTCGACATGGAAACTCAGCGCAGGGGGCGTACATGTGCCACCGGTGTCGGAAGGGCACGAAAGGATCGACGAGATCCAGATGGCCATCATCGGCGTGGACCCCGAGAACGAGGCGTACTGGGACAAGTACTTCCGCAAGCGCCACGAGCGCTGGCTGGCCTAGCACAAGGGCGAAGGCCCGGTGCCGGCGCCGGCGCGCAACAACGCCTTAGGTCGGCGTCTCTGGTGGAGTGCGCCCGGACACACCCTCGCCGCCGTCCTCGAGCATGTCACGGCCGACAACAACCCGTGGTTGGGGTATCCACCGCGCTAGCCTCTGTCCTTCTCGCAGCAACAGGGGTAGCCTCCTGGATGCCGAGAAGGATGGCTGGCGCGTCCTCCTCCTCGTCGGTGTCGGCCGAGCACTTGTCCGGCTCGGCGCGCACCGACTCCATCGCGCTACACGGCGCCGCTCCGGCCAGTGAAGCCGGAGCCTGATTCTCCGATGCGCGTCGTGCTTAATCGCCGCCTCGTAGCCATCTTTGCCTCGTTAGGCTGAAGAAGGAGCCCGATACAGGTGGGCCGCTGCACACGCCGAAGAGGGAGCCGGTGGAGTGGGTCTCGCCGGAGGGCGAGGAGGACTTCCTTAAGATGGCCATGGAGGCGTCGCTCAACGACGTCCCGCCGATGACGGGCCTCGGCGCACGCCTGGTCCAACAATGCTCTACCGCGTATTTAAGTTTTTTTAGCCTAATGTAAGTCGAATTTGGTTATATGTCCGATTTTAACATAAATATGTAATATAATATAATGCAATCGTTTAAATTAATACGGAATTTGCCTAGTTTAGACAAACTTTGGACAGATTTCAAAAAAATCGCAATCAAACATGTGAACGCGGGTGAGAATTCAGCTGTTCCCAAACCAAAAGTTATATTCATTGGGCGATTTGGTATTTCGGCGTAAAAACACCTGGAGGTGCTCTTTTTTTTTTTGAACGGTCAACGGGTGGAACCCACCCGACAGAAAGCTGCTATTAAAATATCTGGAGTACAAGGGAACCCAAAGGAACAGAAAAATTACACAGGGGTCCAAAAATAAGCACAAAGAACCTTGGGGAAAAACTTGAAAAGCAATCAGGTCCCCGGTCCTCTTCCTCCTCCAGAACCAAGAGCTCCGGCGTCGGCAACGGCGCCTCCAATGCCACTTGGAGACGGGAGCATAAGAAACCGACGGACGGAGCAGAGCAGCGGCGGAGCGGCAGCCCTACTGCCATTCGGTCCGGCGCAAAGACGGGAAGAAGCCGCCACGATACACCGGAGAGGAGCTCCAAAGAAACCGCCGCCGCAGACTCCCCGACTGCACACTCGAAGCGACCACCATGGGCACTGCAGCAGACAGGAGAGAAGCCCACCGCGACATGGACAGCACCAGCGCCTGGATTTAAAAGAAGGGCGACGTAGCCGACCCTCGCCACCACGGCCGCCGAATCGGGCAAAACCACGTAGCCACCTCCACGCCCACCTCCTCGCCACCAAGGCCGGCCAAGGAGAGCAAAGAGGCCACAGATCACACGCCAAGCACCAGCTCCTAGGCGCCTTATGAAAGGGCTTGCCACCAGAGGTCTCGGCTTGGATCCACCATTGATCTAAGGAGGTCGATCGGCGAAACCTTGTGCCGCGCAACGCAAGAGGAGCCCACCACCAGATCAAGCCGGAGGACACTCTCTACCAATCCCTCGCCACCACGGCCGCCGGGAGCGGAGCAGAGCCACCACAAGCTTGAAGGAGCGGGTCTTATTACGGAGATCCGGAACCAGACGAGCACACCAACTCCACCACCGAGCACACCGCGCCCAATCTCCTCCACCGGATGTGCCAAGCGACCACCTTCAAAGACCCTACTCCACAACTACAGGCACAACGGCCACAACCCTAGAACTACTCCGGCGCCTCCCCTCCGCCGCCTCCGGCCACCATGGCCGCCGGAGGGGCTCGGGATCGGCCGGGTCTCGCGAGATCTGGAAGGGTTACTGTAGCAGGCTCTCAGGGGGGCGAAGGAGTGGAGCTTTGGAGGTGCTCTTGGATGTCGGCTGCCTCGATGAAGCCGGTCAGGTCGCGAATCGGTAAGCTGACTTCGGTGGGCCGATCCATTGGCCCGTCAGTGGACCGGAAGGACCTGCAGAGCCGAGACAAACCACAAACCTGTCGCAGTCCCCGACTCGTGTACGCCATAGTTTAGTTATGAATCACGTAGGAGTACTGATTATCTGTCGCTGTTCCTGCTGCATTGCATGCGTACACATAACCTTGTCCCTACCGAAGATCGAACAATCCAAGACCCACTTGTGTGATATAATATCCTGGGAAAAAAAAAGACTAAGCGCGTTTTGACTAGCTCCTACACGCCCGGTAGAGACGAGCGGCCATGGTCGGCCATGGCATCGAGGACCGACTCTCGCGTAGGTACTCACCACATTTGCTACGTGGTCAAACAGAGTTTATACTAGTACTGGTACTATTTTTGTAAGAAAAACTTGGACTTTTAAGTTGTTCGCGGGTTGGATTATCGTTGGATGCTGCGACAGTGCAGTGCAACCCATATCTTTGGTGGTACACTGTAGCTTAGATCGGGTTTGTGAAGCAAGCGAGGACATTTCGTTGGGAGCTAACCGACGGTACGCGAGGCGGATCAGAGGGGACAACCAACCAAGGTGCCAACTACGACGTCGATGGAACTCCTGTAGCTCAGCCAGCGGTGGGTGGGACGGGACGAACGGTACCGTTGGTGGTCCAAAACCCATTATAAGAGCATGTCCACTCGATTGGCCATTTTTAGGCCGAAATTCGAACGTATTTTGAGTCGGATGAAACTAGTTTTGGTTGCAAATGTCGACTTTCCCGCTCGTGTTTTTAGAGCGAGTTCTTACGTTTGGCTAAAATTCAAACGAACACGACAAAATTTGGACAAATATAGGGCGAATTCATAGATATTACAGCGAATTCGGCGAACACCTGAATTTAAACTATATTTAGGCTAAACAATAACCAGAAAAAGTTAAAAAGACCGATGCCGATGTCGCTTCTACATGCCGAAGTTGTTGTAGAAGCAGGTGTAGCCGGGGTCGGCCTCGTCATCGTCGTTGCTCGGCGACTACGGTGGGCGGGAGCTGCTCTGGCCGCCGTCGCCGCACCTCCAGGGTTGGTATGAGGGGCCGACCTCTTTATCGTCGTCGAGGACGACGAGCGGCGCGCTCTGGTAGGCGATCTTGCAGCCAGCCCAGGCCTGGCGTTCGGCCTGCTCCTGCTGGCGTTGGACACGGCACCGTGATGCGGCGCTGAGTTGATGTAGGAGCGCTTCGTTCGGAACCCCAAGAGAAAGGTGTGAAGCAGCATAACAACAAGTTTTCTCTCAGTAAGAAACCGAGGTTATCGAACCAGTACGAGAAAGGAAACGTCACACAGGTGTTGCAAGCAACGCGGAGATCTGCACAACACAAACTCAAGACTTTGCCCCAACGAATCACTAAGGTTGTCAAGCTCACCGGTTTACTGTAACGAAGGAGTAAACGTATGTGTGGAAGGTAATGGTGGTTTGCAGCAAGTAAACAGGTAACAGTGGAAGATGTATCAATGGTAAAGATTGGACCGGGGTCCATAGTTCACAAGAGGTGCTCTCCTTAGATAAACAACATGGCATGAAGGATAAACAAATTACAGCAGAGCAATTGATAGGAACTGAGCAAGGCATAACAATGCAATACTAGACAAGATCCTATGAGATACGATTGGACAATACAATAAGATACATAGACCGCCATCCAACTGCATCTATGACTAGAAGTCCACCTTCAGGTTATCATCCGAACCCCCTCCAGTATTAAGTTGCAAGCAACAGACAACTGCTTTAAGCAAAGTGTGTAAGGTAAATAATTCACTTGTTCCATGAACAAGAGACCGTTGTTTTCATAAGCAAAATTTAGGCAAATATATGGTGAATTTATAGATATTACAGTGAATTTGGGCGAACAAACGATTTAAACTACATTTAGACTAAATAATAACTAGAAAAACTTAAAAAGACCGCCGCCGATGCCGATGCCGGACGCCGCTTCTACATGCCGAAGTTGTTGAGTGTAGCCGGGGTCGGCCTTGCCGTCGCCGTCGTCGTCGCTCGGCGACTGCGGTGGGCGGGACCTGCCCTGGGCGTCATCGCCGCACCTCTAGGGCTAGTACGAGGGTCCGGCCTCTTCGTCGTCGTCAAGGACGACAAGCGGCGTGCCTTGGTAGGCGAGCTCACGGCCAGCCCAGGCCTGGAGTTCGGCCTGCTCCTGCTGGCACTGGACACGGCGTCGCTTCGTCTCCTTCCAGTCCGCCTTGGACCAGGTGAGGATGTCCGGCGACGAAGGCTCCGGCGGGGGCGCGGCGTCATGGAGGGATTGCTCCATCGCCATCCTCGTCGATAGGCACCGCCCATTCCGTAGTCTCTGGCTTCGGCTGTCAAAGGTGGAGATGGACATTGGGCGGCGACGGCGCGCGGGGCTCGTTGATGACGATGCCCTGTGCCCTTGTCCACAACGGCGAGCGGACCGACGTGTCCGGCTCCCGCTTGACCGGCCGAAGTGGCAGCGACATCGCTGGCGCGGGAGGCCGAGGCTGCGGAGGAGGAGGAGCTAAGGCTGGCCATCCTCCTCGGCAGCCAGTTGGCCGGAGGATGGCGCCTCGCCCTTGTCGCCGACACCTGGGTGCGGGGGAAGCCGAGACGCGGGTTGTTGCCGGCGTAGTTGTTCTCCAGCATGGAGGGGAGCGTCCGTCCGGGAGCGATCCACCAATGTCGTCGCGCCGCCGCATTGTTGCGCTTCGGCGGCGATCCTGGTGGCCCCTCATGGCGGGCGAGCTCCTGGAGCCACCGGTCGGCGAAGAATTGCTCCCAAAAGAGCAGGTTGCCCGGATTCTCGGCGAGATCCGGGTCCTCCATGGCCGTGATGGCGGTCTGGATATCCTCGACGATCTCCTCGTCGGCTGGCACGGGCGGCACTGGGATCCCGCCGGGCAGGACCCGGGTGTCCGACGGCGCCATGTAGCCCGCGTCGTGGAGCATCCGGGCCTCCCACGGTTGGAGCGTGCGGCGGCCAAAGCCGTTCACCGTCGCGGGGTCGCCGGGGAACCTGTCGGCCATGGGAGGGAAGTGGGTAAGTTGGGAGGGTTCGCCGAAGTTCGGAGTTCATCGGAGTTGGGAGAGTAGGGGAGCAGCGAGAGAGTGTGGAGGGAGCTGGCGAGGTGTACGGCTTTTATAGGCCGAAGCAGGCGGCGAGGGCGGGAGGGGTGTAGCGGCGAGGGCGGGAAAAGGGGAACCATCGGGAGGTTATTGCCCGCCGGTCCATCGACAGGAGTCGAGGCGGCGGTGGCGCACCATTACGGCGACGCATGGTCAACGAGACGGGCAGTTAATGCCGGCGGTCCATCGCGGGGTTTCGAGGTGGGAGGATGACGACGACTCGTCCCTGTGTCGCTGACTGGGCGGGTCCACACACCGAACATTTTTTTTCCGCCGAATTCGCTTCGTCCAGCGTTTTCAGGGTGTTCTCGGCGCCCTAGGAACGACCTGGGAAGTCCGGACCAAAATTGGCCAAATCCGGAAGAAACCAGGGTCCTAAAAACGCGGCTGGACCAATTTTCGGCGTCAGGATTAAAAAACGCCCTGGGAATGGCATGCTGGAAAGGCGAGTGGAGGTGCTCCAACATCCCAAAAGTTTTAAAAATTGGGAAGTGAATAGTGTTCATCGCATGGCATGGCATCATTTGCATTCATGCAAAAAAAAATTGAATTTCAAAACCCCATGTTCAAATCATATTGCGAATTACTAAAATGCTCTTGCAAAAGAATATACATGAACTTATAAAATCACTATTTCTAAATAAGCAAATTATTGCCAAAATTTTACAAAATTTTAGAAAGAAGAATCACTTCATTTGAAATTTATATGAAAAAGATATACGAGTAAAAGAAATAGCAGAACCAAAATAGGAAAAAGAACAGAATAAAGGGAAAAACATAACTACCCTATCGGACCAGGCACTGGGTCGTCCCGTTCCTATCTCGCGTGCAGCGTATGCGCAGCATGCAGCGTCCCATGGAGAGCAACCTAGCTCATCTCCTCTCTTCCACCGCTGACACGCGGAACCCACCCAGGTTGCCCCCCTCCTCTGGCCTGGACTCTAGTTCGAACACGGGATTGATCCCAATCAACCCTCTCCACAAAATCCGATAATTTTGTTCCTATTTTTTTCCTCTTCCGCAGGCCTTCACCCTCATATAAACTTCTCCTCACGATCCATGCAATTTTTTATTTTTTCAAAACCCTAGCTGCCTCCCACGAACTTGTCGAAGCTCACGCCGCCATCTCCATTGGAGCCCCAGATCGAGGTCGACCTCGACCTTCCCGAGCGCACGCTGAAAGGGCATGTAAGCCCCCATGTGTGGTTTTGGTAATTGATGACAATCTCTATGAACTAATGTGTAAATTGAGTTTTACTTGTAGGTTTATCCATTGGCATCGCTTGGGCCATGTGTTGGTCTCAAGGTTGAAAGATGAAGAAATGTCCAAGGGCTTTGTGCCATTGGAATCATAAAGAAAGAAGGAGCTTTAAGGTTGATTAAGACAAGTGCAAAGATTTGTATCAAGATGGATCAACCTCAAGAAGGGATAAAGAAGAGCAAGCTCAAGATGTGCCATCTCTAGAAGATCTCATGCTTGAAGCTTGCCATCCTCGTGATCATGGAGTGATGAAGACAAGTTCAAAGAAGAGGTTTCCCCATGAAGTATGGGAGAGCAATTTGCAAGTCTTCATCAAGAAAGAGCGATGATACGTCCAAAATGTATCTACTTTCCCGAACACTTTTGCTATTGTTTCTCCTCTAAACTTGTGTGATTTGGATACAACTAACACGGGCTAACGCTGTTTTTAGCAGAATTACCTTGGTGTCTAGTTTTTGTGCAGAAAATCAACTATCAGAAAAAATTCTGAAAAATATGCCAAAAATCCTATTTCACCAGAAGACTCATGGAGCCAGAATACGAGACGGAGTGCGCCCCCCCAAGCTGCGCGGGCCAGGCCTGGTCGCGCCTGGAGGGGGTGTGGCCGCCCCAGGCACCCCCTCGACCTCCCTCTTCGCCTATAAGTTTCCTCCTGACCTAAAAACTCAGGGGGGCGATGTTTTTCCAAAAGGAGTTCTGTTGCGCCGTCACCACCATAAACCGCGATTCGGAACCAGAAACGCCGTTCTCGCACCCTGCCGGGACGGGGAATTTGGAGAGGATCATCGCCATCATCATCACCAACGCCTCTCCATCAACCATCCATGTTTACCTCATCCATGAGTGAGTAATCCCCCGATGTAGGCTATGGGGATGGTAAGAATTGGATGAGTTCTATCATGTAATCAGATAAGATTGTTAGGACATGGTGCCTAGTATCTCTATTAGTGCTATTTGACTTTGTTGCAACTTGTTGTGCTTAGTGCTTGTCACTAGGGCCCGAGTGTCATGATCTTTGTGATCTTATCTGGAAGTTGTGTACACATATCATTGTCCGGATCCAAAGGCCCTGAAGTGACAGAAATTGGGACAGCCGGAGGGGATGGCTGTGATGCGAGGATCACATATGTTCACGGAGTGTTAATGCTTTGCTCTGGTGCTCTATTAAAAGCAGCGCCTTAATTGCCAGTAGTTCCCTTGAGGCCCCGATGCAACGGGCTGGCAGGACAAAAGATGTTGTGCAAGTTCTCATTGCGAGCACACATGACTATATATGGAGCACATGCCTATGATTGTTTAGTACTTGTATGCTTTATCTTATTTATCTGCAATTGCCCTAGATCTTGAAGTTAAATGAATAGTCTTGTCCATGCAACGCCCGTCCATCCATCCCTATGCCTATCGCACTCATATCCTATTGTTTGCTACTATTGTTACTATTGCTCCTGTTCTACTGATGTTGTTGCTTTGCTATTGTTACTACAAAACTGTTGCTACTGATAAACTTCTGTGAGCAAGAACTATTTCCAGGTGCAGTTGAATCGACAACTCAGTTGTTAAGGCTTATAAGTATTCTTTGGCTCCCCTTGTGTCGAATCAATAAATTGGGTAATGCTACCCTCGAAGATTGTTGCGACCCCCTATACTTGTGGGTTATCAAGACTATTTTCTGGCGCCGTTGCCGGGGAGCATAACTTTATTTATAAGTTCACTTGGATCTATTAGTGTTCACTGCTACTCCTTTCATCATGGGGAAGTCTCGTGATGGAAAGTTTCCTATTTTACCATCCACTACAAGAAAATGTACAGTCCCAAACACCTCTGCTGCTCTTGATTCACCGTATGTTATAAGTAAACTTGTTATACCACCACCACATACTCATGCTACACACACTGCTACTACTGTTGAATCTAAAATTGCTTCTGATACTCATGATGTTACTTCTACTGTGCTTGATGTGAGTGGTTCATTAGGTCCTTTCCTAGATGCTACTATTGCTAGAACTATATTGGGAAACATTGAAACTCCTAGTGAAGACACTATTACACTTGTTAGCTCACCTGGCTCTAGAGAGAGATATGATATTAGTGATGGTTACATTGAAATGACTGATGAATTTATTGAAGAGTACCAAAACACACATGGTTATTATATTAGTGATGGTTCTCATTGCTATGATATTAGTGATGGTTCTCATTGCTATTAGGAGTCTCCTTGAGAGACGTACCATTATTCCTAAACTGTCTTCTGATCCTAAGTTTTCCACTTCTCCCATAGATATTAAAGATGAAGATTATGATTTCTCTCTTGATTTATCCTATTTAGACATTGTTATGAAAGAACCTTTTTGTGGGACTGAAAATGAGAGTGATGTGGCACATATGAATGAGCTTTCCACTATGAGTCCTTATTCTCTGATGATTTTAAGATGCACAAGTACTTTGTTACCAAAATCTTTCCTTTTTTCACTAAAAGGGGAAGCTAAAGCTTGGTTTAATAGATTACCTCCTGGATCCATTGATAGCCCTGATTGCTTTATCGCTTCTTTCTTCTAGAAATATTTTCCTCCCAGTGCTAGACATGCTGCTTTGTAGAAACTTTTTGATTTTAAACAGGGAGAAAAAGATAAATTGCCTGAGTCATGGACAAGGTTCTGTGCCTTGATTCATGCACATCCTGGATGTCCATTGCCTAAAAATGAGCTTCTTGATATTTATTATAATGGACTAACTGATGATTCTAGGACATACCTAGATAGTTTTGTTGATTGTGTTTTCAGGAAAAGAACTTCTACAGATGCTGAAGAATTAATGGCTAAAATAAGGAAGAATTATGAGGATTGGACTTCAACTGAGTTAAATACACCTGAGCCTATTACTCCTAAACCAATTGTGCCTGAACCAGCTCCAACGCCAACACCAAAGAAGAGGGGAGTAATTGCATTAAATGATGAAGTGATGAAGGAAGCTAAGAAATGTCTTAAGGAGAAAGGTATTAGAGCTGAAGATGTGAAGAATTTATCTCCTATAGAAGAATTATGTAAGCCAACTCCCCACTCATCTACTATTGAGGTACACTCTCTCCACTTTGATGAAGGTGATATTCCCTATGGTAAGCCTCCTGATCAATGCTTAAAGGAACTTGACACATTTATTGTTAAACAAGGTAGTTTTAATAAACAAGTTCAGAATCATTTATTGGAAAACTCTAGAGCTATTGATGAGTTGAAAGATATTGTGGAAAGAACTACTAATGATGTTAAAATGCTTTGTAAACACTTTCAAATGGTTCAAACCAAAATTGATCAACTTGCTAAGGTACAAAAGGATATGCTAGTTAATGCTTCTGGAGATAAACATGCTTATGGAATTAGAACTGGTAGTGGTATAGCTACTCAAGATCCTTTATATCCTGAAGGACACCCTAAAAGGATTGAGTAGGATTCTCAACAAGGTGAAAGTAGTGGTAGTCCTCGTAAGAGAAAGAAAAAGAAACATAAAATAGTTGAGCAACCCTCTGAACCTGCTGTAGATCCTAATAGTATATCTGTCACTGATGATGAAACTAAAAGTGGTGATAAAAATGATGCTCCTAGTAAGGAGGAAGTTGAGGAAGAACCTGAGAAGCATACTAAGAACACTAGGTACACCAAGGAAGATTTTATTGCTAAAAAATATGGTAGTGAAAGAGAACCTTGGGTGCAGAAACCTATGCCTTTTTCCAATAAGAAACACAAGTCAAAGGAGGAAGAACACTACAACAAGTTTTGTGAGTGGATGAAACCTTTATTTTTGCAAATTCGTTTGACTGATGCTATTAATTTGCCTCCTTATTCAAAGTATATGAAGGATATTGTCTCTAATAAAAGGAAGATTCCTAATGAGGAAATTTCTACTTTGCTTGATAATTATTCCTTCAATGGTAAGGTTCCAAAGAAACTTGGTGATCCAGGTATACCAACTATTCCTTGATCTATTAAGAATAACTATGTTAGAACTGCTTCATGTGATTTGGGAGCTGGAGTTAGTGTTATGTCTTTTTCTCTCTACAAGAGACTCCAGCTAGAAAAGTTGATACCAACTGATATATCTTTGCAAATGGCTGATAAGTCTACTACTATTCATGTTGGTATATGTGAGGATGTTCATGTTCAAGTGGCTCATAATTGCTTGGTTTTAACTGATTTTGTTGTGCTTGAAATGCCTGAAGATGATAACATGTCTATTATTATTGGGAGACCTTTTCTTAATACTGCAGGTGCTATCATCAATTGTAATCAAGGAAAAGTAACTTTTAATATTAATGAAAAAGATCATACTGTCTATTTTCCCAAGAAGATTGATAAGAGCTATTGCCTGAATTCCATTGAAAATATCGAGAGCATCAAAGTTGGAGAAATATATTGTCCCGTTCCACAAGAAAGTTTTGAAACTATTATGATTGGGACTATTGCTATTAAGTTTAAGGTAACATAATAACTTTGCGGAATGCAAAGTTTTGTTTAATATAAGATTATTTTGGTAACAATACTTGATCAACCTTGTTAACAAAGGGATTTTAATGAACAAAACAATATTTTCACAGTGGTTATATTTGCTCACTTTAATTTTTCTCCTTCTTAGTCTTTGCTCTTTCTCTTGTTAGCTTTAGTTTTGCTAGTTGTTTGCTTGTTAGAGTGTCTTAGAACTTCTGTAGTTTTGGTTCTTGTTTTCTTTTGCTTCTTTTAAAAAATCTTTTTCTACGAGAAAATCAATTTTCATACCCTGAAAATTGGCCAAAATAAAGTTTCCCGAAAAATTCCAGAAAATTCATATTAAAAATTTCCTCGAAAAAAGGGGCAGAGGGACACCTGGAGTGGCCCAGGGGGACCCACCAGGCCAGCACACCCCCTGGTGGCGCGACCAGCTCCCAGGGCACGCCTGGCCTAGGTGGGGCCCACCTATGGCCCTCCAAGTTGCCTCCTCCCAGCCACTTCTTTCTCTCTCCTGTAAAACATTGGAAAATTTTCTCAAGATCGAGTTCCTGCTGTTCTTGCTTCCGATTTTCGATCTCCTTGCTCAACCAATCTTTGATGTTGAATTTTGGAGGGATTGCTCCTTGGTATGTGCCTCCTCCGCTTGTCCAATTAGATTTGTGATTGATAGATTGTATCTTGAGTGTTTTGCTACTGTAGGTGACTGGTTGTGTGAGCTTACATGCTTATTATATGCTTAGAGATTTCATTTTGATGCATGTTTATCCCTCTAGCAAGTTCCTATAGTAGTTTCTCATCATTTATCAACTTGGAAATTACTTGGTGTGAAGTTTTTATAAAAATTTCAGGAAAAAATGGACCACCACACCTTTGGAGAAGTGTTTGAGAGTGATGCACCGAGGAGGACAAGGCCTTCAAGATCATTCTCCCGAGCTAGGCGCTCATACAATGAGGATCTCATTACATCATGTTTTGGCGACAAGGGAGATGAGGGGGATGCGCACCCTTCTACCTTTCCTTGTCCTACCTTTTTGCGGGCTGCAGGAATTCTCAATGATTTCCTAACCTTGGTTCGGAGGGTTGTGTAGGGGTTCGTAGCATGGAAAACAAAAAAATTCTACCGCATGCACACAAACAAGCCAAGATCTATCTACTATATTGTAGCAACGAGTCGATATAAGAACTCACCCTCGAAGATTCCAGCGTTAACGAGCGATTCTCGTGGGTGATGTAGTCATTTTTGCCAATCTCAAGATCGCGTAGACGATCCTTCCGGGCGTGCTTTGCAGCGCCCGTAGTCGGTCACACGCTCGGTACTCGATAAAGACCTTCCTCTCCTTGTTCCAAAGAAAGCGGAGGTTGTAGCACTCTCCTCATGATTCCGGCAGCACGACGGCGTGGTGTCGGAAGTAGAGGGGAGATCCCGCAGGGCTTCGCCTAAGCCGGAGCGAGTATGGTGGAGTATGAGAGAGGGCCTTGGAGATCTAGGGTTTAGAGGCACCAAGGGGGTCACTTGGCCGGCGGTTAGGTTTTGGGGAAACCCTAGTCGGCGAATTGGGAGGAGCCCTAGGCGGCGGCGGCACTTGGAGGTGGTGGCGCCGGCGACTTGGGGCTAGGGTTTGAGGTGTGTGGGGAGGGGGCGCCCTACCCCTCCTTATATAGGTGGGAGGGAGGCGGTTTGGGAGGAGGGAGTCCTCCTCCAACTCCTCATGGCCGGCGGGTGGAGGGAGCGGGACTTCCTCCCCAAGTAGGTTTCCTACTCTCCCTCCACCAAGCAAACTTCAGATTTGACTTTTCAAATTGGCGTTTGACTTTCAAACTTGGATTTGATTTCTCTCATCATATTGCCCTGCCAAGTGACCTAGTACATGATGCAACCGTTCCACACTGTCATGACACATCCATGTACCCTTCCCCTCCGGAGTGCCCGATCTTCCAGACCCTTCTAGAACATTCCTGGTGAAAACACCGGAATTATTTCCGAACTCCGAAACAGGACTTTCCTTATATGAATCTTATTGTCCGAACCATTCCGGATATCCTCGTGATATCCCGGATCCCATCCGAGACTCCGAACAACATTCAGTCTCTTACTCATCATTCCATAACTACACAACAACATCGAATCCTTAAGTGTGTCTCCCTACGGTTCGTGAATTATGCGGACATGACCGAGACACTTCTCCGATCAATAACCAATAGAGGAATATGGAAATTCATATGGCTCCCACATATTTCTATGATTACTTAGCGATCGAATGAACCACTTACATACGATACTAATTTCCCTTTGTCTCACGATAGTTTACTTATGCGAGGTTTTGATCGTCGGTATCTCTGCATACCTAGTTCAACCTCGTTACCGATAAGTACTCTTTTCTCGTTCCCGTGATATGTGATCCCTTATGATCCAGTCACATGCTTGCAAGCTAATTGGATGACATTCCACCGAGAGGGCCCAAAGTATATCTATCTGTCATATGGATGGACAAATCCCACTCTTGATCCATGTGCCTCAACCCATACTTTCCGAACACTCAATGCCACCTTTATAGCCACCCAGTTACGGTGTGGTGTTTGATGTCATCAAAGCATCCTTCCGGTGATGGTGATTAACATGATCTCATGGTCGAAGGAATTAGGTTACTATGTATCAGAAAGCATATAACAAATGAACTATATTAAATGACTTGATCTTTATGCTACGCTTAACTATAGGAGTATGTCCATCACATCATTCTCCTAATGATATGACCCTGTTGTTAATAACATCTTCTATGTTCATGATCAGGAAACCATGATCATATATTAACCAACAAGCTAGTTTAACAAGAGGCTTTACTAGGGACTCTTTTATGTTTACAAATCACACAAGTATTAATGTTTCCAATTAATACAACTATAGCATGGTATGTAAACATTTATCATAAGCATGAAGATATGATAATAACCACTTTATTATTGCCTCTTGGGCATATGTCCAACAGTATCCCACTTGCACTAGAGTCAATAATCTAGTGTCAAACCTTTATGTATTCAACACCTATGGCTTTCCGGTGTTGTATGTACACGATTGCTAGTGGTCAACTGATCTCCGGATCTGACACTTCTAGGTCCGTGTGTAATTGCATGTCTTTGCGTCTCTACGCATCACTCATTCTCTAATGAGATGGCTTTGTATAAATTTGGTCCTTTGGTGAGACCTTTAGTTCTTTGGGGTTAAAACATGTTGATAACATTGTCGTACAATATATCTTCATAGTATTATCCCGCTGTGAACTACGCCTAGTTTGATAACAAACTACTTGGCACAAATGCCCTCTTTAGCTACTATAATAGCAGTCATATACTTAGCCTTTTGTTGTAATATTTGTCACAATGTCTTAACTTTGGAACTCATCCAAATCATTATGGAACTTATTTTCCATTATATTGTTCCACCCTTAGTTTAGATTGAGATAAAATTAATTTGTACTTTGTGACAAAAACTAGTATCAATGTAGTCCTTCTACAATGAACTAACCATCTATTTGCCACTTCTAAAAAATAATATACTCTTAGTTCTTCCAAAAGATCATAAGAATATCCTTACTATCGTCCAATGATCATCTTAAATCATTCTGGTATATGCTCATAACATTTAGAGTATAGGACATATCTGGATTTGTACATATCACAGTATGATTGATATAAATACTCTTTGTGATTTCATACATCAAGTATCAATCTATACTTGAATCTTTGTTTCACTTACCAAGTGTCAATACAATTGAATATATCATCAATATTGAACTCATTCAATCCTTTCTGTGCGACAAGAACCTTTCTTGTAGTTTCTATATTGAACTCATTCAATACATCATCTATGTACTTTCGGCACAACCATATTAGAGTCTACTGATGCCAAATATTTGGGTTTTGCCTAAGTCTTTCATCGGGATGAAATTCTTAATATGTGTTCATAAAAGTTACATCATTTCCAATCAACAATATGTATTCCACATAATGTATTAGAAACATGTCTTAGCGCTCCCACTTAATTTCTTGCAAATGCAAGCATCTTCATCGTCTCTGACGAATTTAAACTCCTTTAACAGTTTCATCATAGTGAAGATTCCAACTCCGCAATGCTTACTTCAACCATTGAAGTTTGCATATGCTTTTAGCATCCTTTGAATTAACAAAACCCTATGGACCGTGTTATGCATATGTCCTAGGTAACAATTCTATTAGAAGAACTTGTTTTGTTTATTCAACTACCACATAACAAAAATATATGTAGTGGTTGCTACATTAATCCGTCTAGACTAAATATCGCTATGAAAGATCAAATCTTGTCATAGTCAACATTTGAACATTGTTGTGAACTCTTTCCCAACATGTCGACTATTTCATAGATGTGAAACATCCATGTCTATTTCTTTATAGATCCAAACACAACTATAAGGTCTTACACCTTTCTTGAGGGTCCTTCAAGTTCAAAACTTGATTTCTCGTGTATGGAACTATCACGGATTTTATGGCTTTAAGCCATGTTATGGAGTCAGGGCCCATCATCGCTTCTTTGCATGTAGTCCGTTCATTATTCTCAAATAATGATTCAACCCTCAAATCTTGGTATTCGATTGTTTACCCGACCAACTTGGTTCAATAGAAACTTTGACCTCCGTAACCACAACCTTTGAGTCACGTGAGCCATGAGCATTGTTGCTGCCTCCGGAACACTTTTCGGCGTTGCGCAACTTTGCACATATAGCTAAGGTTCTTTTAACCTTATCAAAGTTCTATTGTCCTCCCACTTATGTTTTCACGAAAAATTCCTTCTCAAAGAAACTTGACGTTCTAAGCGACAAACACTTTTGTCTCCGATGTTATGGAGGAATACTTTACAGTTATTCGAAATAACATACAAAGACAGGTTCATCCGACTTTGGTTGCAAATATCTTATATAGCATACCAATGTTTAAGAAAGGACAACTTGGGTTTTATCCCAAACCATAACTTTATATGGTGTCATTTCAACGGATTATGATGGAGCTCTTTTCCGTGGAAAAACGGTAGTCTCTAAAGCTTTTAATCTTTAAAATATACTGGCAGTTTTATGAATTACACCTTTGATCTTACCATGTCAAACAAGGTTTAATTACATATCTCGAATGCTCCATACTCTTATCGTGTTTCGGGAAATGCAAATCCACGGAACGATTCCTTAAATCTTAGGTATTATGCTAAACTTGTAACTCAAATATCTTCCTTTATGATCTTATCATAAACTATTTATATTTTTGTTACAATGATTTTGCACTTCATCTTCAAAGTCTTTGAACTTTTCAAATGTTTCATACTTCATCCTTATTAAGTAAATATTCATATATTCACTCAAATTTTTGGAGAAAGCATATGAAGTTGAAATCCATCGCTCTTGACTACACATAATGGACTTCATACAACAATATGTACAAGTTCCAATAAGCTAGTTATTCGTTCCCTTTTGGCCTATGAACGAAGTTTTAATTATCTCTAGGAAAGTTTCACAAGCGTCATTTGATCAAAAATCAAAAAACTCCAAAATTCCATCCACATGGAGTTTCTTCATGTTTTCTTTCCAACATAATTTAAACGGCGATGTCACTTCCTAAGTGATCTTTCAATCAATTTGTCTTTCGACATTTTTAGCACTAGTTTTATGGATGTGATTTCTCCAACGAGATTTGTAAATCATCCATCTTTTATGGATTACAGCAATTATTTGAACAACCCTTTTGTTCTCATAATACCTGATAATACAAATCTTGAAGGCAAGCTTTGATGTTTAATGAGCAACAAAATAACCCTTTATTTGTTCTCGATGAACATCATCACATATTCATTTGCTAGTTACTTAGGCCATTGTAGTTCATGAACTGTGTTGTTTCGTATGACGATTCATACCAACAAATTCAGTATCCAATACTGAAGAACTACATTGTTTAACAAGCAAATAATACAATCATAACATGTATATCCTCTATATACCTAAGCTAAACAATTCCAGTCTTTTCTTTTCTGCCATATATTTATGAGATTCTCTTTCAGTATTTCCTTTTCCGTTTGAAATAATCTATCATCAATAGTGGAGCCATACATATGACACATAGTCCAAAGCGTGTATAGTTAAATACCAATGTCTTTGGACTTGCACTTTGAAGTAGATCGCCATCATCAAATGTTTGGTGTTCTTTCAAATTCCTTTCTTTAGTAATCTCTTGGTGTAGTAAACATTTTACCTACATCAAATATTCACCCTTATCATGGAATTATTCATGATCAAGCTACTTTAGCTTATAGCAGTGAATCGTGAGTATAATGTTGCTTTCCAAAACCTTTTGGAGGATTATGACAACTAGTGTCTCCAACCTTTTGTAAATTCTCATCAAATAGGAGAACATAAACTTTTCCATATTATACTCTATCATGTTGTAACATCATTTCAGATATCGCAATATCTTCCATACAAGATGGTTTCTAAAACAACTCTTTCTACTCCTAGATTACCTTGATATTGAAACTATCTTTCGAATATCAAGAATCATGGAGATAAACATGATACTTATATACTAACACTGGAATTGTTACGCTTGATTTAATACCAACGATTAAACTTCACGGATTAATCGAAACTTACTGAAAGTTCGCAATGGGACTTTTAAACTTTAGATTAACACTTCAAAACAATATGATACCAATTCGTAAAGTAACTAACCAGTATTCTATAGTTCTATCATCTCAATTATAACTAAGCGCAAGGTGCTAAACGGATGCCAATGACTACAACAACTATGCAAATTCACTTTGATTTAATTTATGATAAATAGTGTTCAACTTTTAATCATATTGTTGTTGAACTCCCACTCAAAACAATATCCCTCACATTGTTTTAGTGATCACACGAACCAAATCCACCACATCAAAACCGATCATCACGAGAGTTGATGTAGCTTCAATGGCGAACAATCAACATGTTCATCATATCTACTATATGACTCATGCTTTACCTTTTGGTGATCCGTGTTCCGAGACCAAGTCTGTACATGCTAGGCTCGTCAAGATCAAACCTTAGCTTCCGCATGAGCAAATCTGGCTTGCTCACGCTGTATACACTCGCAGAATCTAACACACCCGATCATCACGTGATGCTTCGAAACAACGAGCTTTAGCAACGGTGCTTACTAAGGACGGACACTTTAAAACTTGAAATTATGTGCTTGAGGGATCATCTTATAATGCTATCGTCGTGAACTAAGCAATACAAGATGCATAAAAGGATTAACATCACATGCAATTCATAATATGTGATATGATATGGCCTTTCTTCTTGTGCTTCCGATCTCCATCTTCAAGCACAAACATGATCTCCATCATCATCGGTGTGGCGTCAAGGTCAATGGCGCCGCTGCATGGTTGTCTTCCACCAGCATCAACTATTACAACTATCTTGAATAATAGTCACGCGTGACTTAACGGATTTAAGAGACAACCATATGGCTCCTGCCGGTTGCCGACTTACAATAAGGAACATTGCATACATCATATATAATCACAATCATGGCCATATCACATCACAACACACACCCCGCAAATCAAAGTTAGACGCCTCTAATTTTCTTTGCATGTTTTACGTGGTTTGGGGCTTTCAATAAGTGTCGTTCTAACTGACGAACAAGAACCACAACATTGATACTAGTATTGTCAATCACCCATTGTAAATTGAATCTTAACTATGTTGGGAGAAATAGGCACCCGCAAAGCCACTTATGCAATACAAGTTGCAAGTCAAGCGTGGAGCAAGTCTCATGAACGATGTCATGTAAGGTTAGCTCGGGCCGCTTCATCCCACCATCCCGCAAGATGCAAAGTACACAAGAAGCAATCGACAACAAAAACATCAACGCCCACAATGATCATTGTGTTCTACTCGTGCAACAGATCTACATATAGACACGACTCTGATACCACTGTAGGGGTTCGTAGCATGGAAAACAAAAAAATTCTACCGCATGCACACAAACAAGCCAAGATCTATCTACTAGATTGTAGCAACGAGTCTATAGAAGAACTCACCCTCGAAGATTCCAAAGCGGTTAACGAGAGCAGATTCTCGTGGGTGAAGTAGTCTTACTTTTGCCGATCTCAAGATCGCGTAGATGATCCTTCCGGCGCTGCGTTCTGGCAGCGCTTCCGCAGTCGATGACACGTTCGGTACTCGATGAAGACCTTCCTCTCCCTTGTTCCAGCAGGCAGCAGAGGTTGTAGCACTCTCCTCGTGATTCCGGCAGCACAACGACGTGGTGTCGGAAGTAGAGGGGAGATCCCGCAGGGCTTCGCCTAAGCCGGAGCGAGTATGGTGGAGTATGAGAGAGGGCCTTGGCAATCTAGGGTTTAGAGGCACACGGGGGTGGCTTGGCCGGCGGGTAGGGTTTGGGGAAACCCTAGTCGGCGACTTGGGAGGAGCCCTAGGCGACGGCAACACTTGGAGGTGGTGGCGCCGACGACTTGGGGCTAGGGTTTGAGGTGTGTGGGGAGAGGGCGCCCTACCCCTCCTTATATAGGTGGGAGGGTCAGTTTGGGAGGAGGGAGTCCTCCTCCAACTCCTCCTCATGGCCGGCGGGTGGAGGGAGTGGGACTTCCTCCCCAAGTAGGTTTCCTACTCTCCCTCCACCAAGCAAACTTCAGATTTGACTTTTCAAATTGGCGTTTGACTTTCAAACTTGGATTTGATTTCTCTCATCATATTGCCCAGCCAAGTGACCTAGTACATGATGCAATCATTCCACACTGTCATGTCACATCCATGTACCCTTCCCCTCCGGAGTTTCGGACCTTCCAGACCCTTCTAGAACATTCCTGGTGAAAACACAGGAATTATTTCCGAACTCCAAAACAGGACTTTCCTTATATGAATCTTATTCTCCGGACCATTCCGGATCTCCTCGTGATATCCCGGATCCCATCCGAGACTCCGAACAACATTCGGTCTCTTACTCATCATTCCATAACTACACAACAACATTTGGCGTTTCTAGCTGCTGCACTCAACAATGAAACCATGTACAATCTTGGTTCTCTCGGTGCTCATCGCTTAGCTGCTAAGGGACCCATTTATGGAGGTATTATTGTTATACGTGTTGTTGCTGCCCTAGACCTATTTGTTGATCCAAATTATACAACTTTGGCTCCTCAGAGGCTTGATTTAGCTGCCATGAAAGCGCATCACTTTGTCACTGCTAGATCTACCCTTGATAATTTGGTTTATAGGATGATGTTTACTGACGGGGAAGAGAGGAAAATTCCTTTGCCCCAAACCACTTTGTTCAGTATTTCCTAGGGACCTTTGTCATGCTCCAAGGAGAAGATGGACGAGCAGCTACGCATTCGTGGGTTCCACGGGCACTACCAGGGGGACGCACCCTCATACGACCCTCATGCACTGCACAGGCGCCCTCGAGCCTGCATCAGACCTAAGGGCCTCTTCGTTGTATTATGGAGGTGCACCTTCTTGGTCACCATGGAGTTGAGACCCACTTAGGCCAAAAGCCTAATCTTGGGGGGAGGTATACCGACATCACACTCATCTTTACATCATGTTTCGTCAGTTCTTTGTATATCCATGTTTCGCTTTCTTTTTTGGTTTTTGTTTCTGCTTTCTTAGAACATAAAAAGACCAAAAATATTTTTGTTGTTTCTCTTGGTTTGTTTCTTTGATTTTTAGCTTTGGTTTGCCTTAATAAAAATCCAAAAAGATTTTGCTTTGTTTCTTTTTGCTTTGTGTGCTTGCTTTAAAAATCGAAAACACCAAAAATATTTGTTGTTCTTCTTTAGTTTTGTGAAGTTATTTGCAGGGTTCAACAGTCCTCAGTGAGTTTGGTTTCATGTTATTATTCAAGTCACACAAGTGAAGGGCAATAATGAATATTAAGACAACTTGAGGTGTGGTAAGAGGCTTGTAACAAACTCTATTTGTTTTCATTTTTGTACATATACTCATCATTGTGGGCATGCTTAGTCTATTCATGTAAGGTGTATGTTATTTATGTATGTTTAGTAGTTCTTGCTTTCTTATGATTAGCTCTAGCTTGTTAATAGTTTGTAGCATGTCACTTGCATTGTTCTATTCATAACTTGGTATGATATTGCGGTATCCTCCTCTGAATGTTTCATGTGAATCGACTTGGCACATGCTCACGCATGCATATGACTAAACAATAGTCAGTAAGCCTCGATGATTTATTTTGCCTCAGAGTTCTTGTATCACTTTCATGCCATAATTAGTCTTGATTTGTTGCAAGCATGATTATGATAGTTTTTGCTCTCTCATTTGTCTCTCACTCTCTATTGCTAGCCTTCACTTGCATTGAGTATGAGATCTACTCGTGTTTCCAACTCTCCAAATCCAATATTGCCAACAGTGTCCACCATACCTACCTATTAGCATCATTTGCTAATTTCATGCATATTTATTATGCCTTGTTTTCTTCCAAATAAAATGTTTGACTGTTTTAAGAAAGTTAGTTAGTAAAGCTCTCATGAATTTGATGGCACACTTTATTTCTTTCACTTAATAAACCTGTACCATTGTGACTGTCCATGAAAGTTATATGCTTGCAAATTATAGGCTGAGAGTTAGCAGAACCGTGCTGTCACGGGGAACCCTTTCAACATTGCACTTGTACTTTGTACCCAGTTGATATCATGCTCTTTTGTTTACGGATGTCATCTGTGTGAAATAAAAGGAGAGCTTGTGAGTTCATGGACTTATATATATATATATATATATATATGTGTGTGTGTGTGTGTGTTAGAGAAACGCCTGGGCCGCTAGCATAAGCCATGTCTAATCATGGCGGAAACTTGCAGCATAACCATAATGAGCAATCTGTGAAGCATCCTCAATAAAAACCTATGCAAATAGCAAACAAAAAGATTGCTGGATGCTCATTGTTTGCTTGCCTTGTCATTTTGATTATGGGATAGCTCATGTATCATGTGCAAGGGGTACCCCGTTGGCGGTTCTCTATGATACGCATGCATTTACTATGGCAAGAACTTTCTGGTAACTAAAGTTGAGTAGTATGAGGAGCGGCCCTTGTATTCAAGGGACGTGAGATTTTTAGTTTATGGTCTGTCAAGCATATAACTCATATTGGACCTCACTTTCACCTTAACCATTTAAAGATGCCTATGATAGGGGCAATGAGAGCTCAAAGCTAATGAGTACCTTACTTTCAGCATTTGGAAGCCTTTCAAACTTTTCAAAACCTTTTCACCTCCTTGTTGAGTCACCACTCGTTCTATGAGCACCTTCTTGAGAGCATAGTTGTCATTCTTAGTGTAATGTGCTTGTTTCAAAACTTGGTTAATTATGTCATGACTTTGATGCTTGTATCTCTGATATCTTTACTTCTAGTCTTCACTCGAACTTTAGAGGTGCCTTGGCATTTATGCTGTGCTCTACAAACAAAGGAAAGTGATATACCACTCTATCATACTCCCTACGTTTCAAAATATAAAATGTTTTAGGTTTGTGAAGAAAATGAATCTAGACTTGTTTTAGTATATAGGTTCACTCAACTTTGGGATGAATCTACATACTAAAAGAAGTCTAGATTCATCTTCTTCACAAACCTAAAACATCTTATATTTTGAAACGGAGGGAGTACCTTTATATGAGCATTGCAATGTTGCTTATGTTTATGTTTCATGCTACTTATTATTATTGAGTTGGAATCTCTTCATATCTTGCAATGACTATTGAGTAGACTTAGTTGCATACCCCTTATTATGAATTGTCTAAGTATCTACTCATGTGCTGAGAATATTTACATCATATGATGCAAATGTGTTCGTGAAAGTTCTTTTATCGCACTCAGTTTTCAACTGAATTGCTTGAGGACAAGCAATAAGCTACGCTTGGGGGGAGTTGATATGTCCAAAATGTATCTACTTTCCCGAACACTTTTGCTATTGTTTCTCCTCTAAAATTGTGTGATTTGGATACAACTAACACGAACTGACGCTGATTTCAGCAGAATTACCTTGATGTCTTGTTTTTGTGCAGAAAATCAACTATCAGGAAAAATCCCGGGAAATATACCAAAAATCCTATTTCACCAGAAGACTCATGGAGCCAGAATACGAGACAGAGTGGGGCCTTGGGGGGCCACAACCCCCAGCCGCGCAGGCCAGGCCTGGCCGCGCCTGGAGGGGTTGTGGCCGCCCCAGGCACCCCCCTCGGCCTACCTATTTGCCTATAAGTTGCCTTCTGACCTAAAAACTCAGGGAGGGTTCGACGTTTTCCAAAAAAGAGTTCCGCTGTGCCGCCACCACCAGAAACCGCGATTCGGAACTAGAAACTCCTTTCTAGCACCTTGTCGGGACGGGGAATTTGGAGAGGATCATCGCCATCATCATCACCAACGCCTCTCCATCAACCATCCATGTTTCCCTCATCCATGAGTGAGTAATCCCCCGTTGTAGGCTATGGGGATGGTAAGAATTGGATGAGTTCTATCATGTAATTGGATAATATTGTTAGGACATGGTGCCTAGTATCTCTATTAGTGCTATTTGACTTTGTTGCAACTTGTTGTGCTTAATGCTTGTCACTAGGGCCCGAGTGCCATGATCTCATATCTGAACTTATTATTGATTCATTATATAGTATTATTTGTGATCTTATCTGGAAGTTGTGTACACATATCATTGTCCGGATCCAAAGGCCCTGAAGTGATAGAAATTGGGACAGCCGGAGGGGATGGCTGTGATGTGAGGATCACATGTGTTCACGGAGTGTTAATTCTTTGCTCCGGTGCTCTATTAAAAGGAGCACTTTAATTGCCAGTAGTTCCCTTGAGGCCCCGCTGCAACGGGCTGGCAGGACAAAAGATGTTGTGCAAGTTCTCATTGCGAGCACACATGACTATATATGGAGGACATGCCTATGATTATTTAGTACTTGGATGTTTTATCTTATTTATTTGTAATTGCCCTAGATCTTGAAGTTACATGAATAGTCTCATCCATGCAACGCCCGTCCATCCATCCCTATGCCTACCACACTCATATCCTACTGTTTGCTACTACTGTTACTATTGCTCGTGTTCTACTGATGTTGTTGCTTTGCTATTGTTACTACAAAACTGTTGCTAATGATAAACTTCTGTGAGCAAGAACTATTTCCAGGTGCATCTGAATTGACAACTCAGTTGTTAAGGCTTATAAGTATTCTTTGGCTCCCCTTGTGTCGAATCAATAAATTGGGTAATACTACCCTCGAAGATTGTTGCGATATCCTATACTTGTGGGTCATCAAGCAAGCAAGAGCAAACAAGAAAAGTGTTCCCACTCTAGAAGAACAAGACGGTCCACATCAAGTTCAAGTGGAATGCTCAAGGCAAAGGTATGTTCTTGATAGGGCTTCTCTTTTGCCGGTCTCGTGTTGTTAGTTGGGAGACCGGGTTTAGGATAGATAGCTGTACTATCAAGAGGAGCTCTCAAGCGGGTGTCTCGATCGCATTGTTCGGAGAGAGATCAAACCTTTGCATGCATAGCATCATCTTTCTTGGTTGTTATTTGTTTCTTGTCCATGAGAGGATCTAGATCTTGTGGTCATCATCATAAGAAGCTCTAGTTCATCAAATAAGGATTTCACTTGCATATCTTATTGCGGTTTTTGATCTTGCAAGTTTTTCTTCTCCATACCTTGGGATATACATCACATATATATTCATGGTATTTTGTTGGATTCTATTTGTCATTATCTTTCCAACAAAATTGGTTTCATCTCATTTGGAGTTCGAATGCGAAAGTTATTGTAGTTTTGGTTTCTGAAATTTCCCTGACCGAAAGTTCCGCTAGGGAATTTTGCCGCCGGAAGTTCCGGTTCTTCTTCCTCTCACGTTCTGTATCATCTCTTTATGGTTTGGTGATTTGGTGGAATTTGGGTCGGAAGTTTCGACGGTAATACCGCCCCCGCCGGAAGTTCCATCCAGGGACCGGAAGTACCGCTCGAGCATAAATGCCGCCGGTAGTACCGGGTGAATTTCTGGATCTTGTTCCGCCCACGTACTGTAAACTCTGTATTTTGTTTGATCTATTTGGCAGAACTTCATTCGGAATTTCCATCGGTAGTTCCGCTCCCACCGGAAGTTTCGGTGGACCGGCGGAAGTTCTGACCAGGCTCGCATTTTTAGTTTCTTGCATCGCAGTTTTCTGACCGTTAGCTGTGTGCCACCAGAACTTCCGGACTCCCACCGAAACTTCCGGCCAGGGTCACGATTGCCCATATCGAGCAGATCTGGGAGCCCTTTAAAAGGGGCTTCTCTTCCCCTTCGTGGGTAACAACTATTTCTTGGTTCTTGGCTTTCTCTCTCTACTCCATTGTTGACCTGAAAGAGCTTTCCCTCTCCCCTTTCCCTTCCTATGATTCTTGCATCTTTTTGAGGGATTTGAGAGAGGAGATCTAGATTTACAATCCCCCCAAGACAAATCCCTTCTTTGTGAAGGAATCATTGGGATCTAGATCTTGGAGAGTTCTGTGTTCTCCTCTTGTGTTCTTCCTCCCTCATTCCCCAATAGCTTTTGTAGCTTTGTTGGAATTTGGGAGAGAAGGACTTGCCCTTGCATTTGTTGCATAGGTTTAAGTTCTCCTCGGAGATTCGGCGAGTTCAAGTTTGTGGGCTTGTTTCTCTTGGGTTCTTGAAACCCTAGGCGGTTGTGTGGTTGGATTGTTGACCTTTTGTGGTCTTGTTGACCTTTTATGGTATTGTATCCTTTTATGGCTTTATTGGCCTTTCGTGGCGTTGTAGCCTTTTGTGGCTATGTTATTGGGAGCCTCCAATTGAGTTGTGGAGATAGCCCCAATCTTGTACGGGTTCGGTGATCGCCCTCAAGTGTCCCATAGTGGAGCGAGTGTCCGCCTTTTGTGGTGCGCACTCGGAAGAATAGGGTGAGCCTTTTGTGGCATTAGTGAGATTTGCGTGCTTCCGTATCCGGGGTGAGGCCTTGTGTGGCATTGAGTGAGCATCGATCCACCACACCTCGAGGTGAGCCATTTGTGGCGTTCGGAGAGCATTATCATCGCACCTCTCCAACGGAGACGTAGCTTTTTGGAAGTGAACTTCGGGATAAAAATCTCCGTCTCTGCGTCTATCAGTTATCTCTCAACCGAGGCCTTTACTTATGCACTATACATTGTGATAGTCACCGTGCTTGAAGTATTTATATCTTGCTATCACCTTGTTGCTTGTATTGCTTAGCATAGGTTGTTGGTGCACTGAGGTGAACCTAGTGGCTGGGTTTTGTGCTCAATAAATTAAATGTTAGTTTTATTCTGCATTTACTTGAGCCTAAACCGTAATAATTTTAAAAGCCTATTCACCCCCCCTCTAGGAGACGTCCATTGCACTTTCACACACGTTCTCCACATTATTCCTATCCGAATCCCCATGCTTCTCCGCTTTGCGTCGATGCGTTCCCCTCGTTGCAGGACCACTAGAGCCACCCCATGACGCCGTCGGAGCATCACTGATGCCGCCTGCCTCCAACTGCAATGTGTTGTCGTCTGAGGAGGAAGAATTCATTCCCAAGAACACTATATTGACAGCCGTTAACCGCCGCTTCACGTTGACCACACCGCCGAGCCAGGGAACCGCCGAAAACGCCACCCGCACCATAGCCCGACCAACCTTGCCGCCGCCACATCATCATCGCCGGTGAGCACCAACCTTTCGTTCCGGTTCGGATTAGATCACACGACCGAACCGAATCGCCCAGTAACGAAACATCGTGTGTCGTCTATGTCTCGTGTCGCGTTAGTAGCGTCGCGTTTGTGTGTTGTGTCAGTGTCGGTCAATCTGCAACCAACTAGCGCGTTGCATGGGTCTGTAGATTGACTGGATTTTTTCAGTTTTAAATTGTCAGAATATTGTACAAACTTGTAAAAATCATAGAAAAATAAATACATATTTGAAAAAAATGTTGTTTAATTCAAAAAAATGTGTAGAATTTGTTTCTGTAGTAAAATTGCAAGTTTACTGAATAAATAACTTTGTCTAATTTAAAATTTGTGTTGTAGTATTTTAATTCTATAAATATATCTATAAACTATTTTGACATCAAACCTTTTGATGCTGGCTCTAAATTATTATGTCTATCCAGGATTACTTTTTCCTGATTTAATTCTATTGTTTATAATAAAAGCTTAATTTGTACGAATAAATGTATATTAAATGGACCTAGTTAATGTTTGAATTTATTTTGATGCATTAAATGTTTTCCATGCACATCATCCGTTAGTATAATGATCGGTGCATATAAATACTCTACTAGTAGTATAACTTTTATTAACATATGATACATGCAATCATTACATATGTATTGATTTTCGTGTGTTGCTATTTATCTTGTTGTACCGATTCCTATGTACAATATTGATAGGTTGGTATGGTGCATAGATAAGTTGGGGAATTGCTTCCAGAATTGTCTCGTCATGGACTTTTCCGACCATGGTACAAAATAAAAATAGTGGTAAGAGCGGGTTGACCAGATCAAATGTGTAAAGTGTACAAACCCCTACACAGTGTCAAACTAAATACTTTGCCGTGTTCCCGATTATGGACAAATTGAGTTGCTACATTCAGAGACTATGATATGTTCTCGCTTATCCCAATTTTATAATTTATTAAAACTTGTGGTTGAACTTAATTAGGTTACGTGTTGAAAAATTGATTGATGTTTATAAATTATAACATGTATTTATTTTTGCTTCCACGAATAAGCCTTAACTCCACAAGCCAAATAAGCATGTAGTGGCTAGATTTTTTCTTTATTCTCTCTTAGTTCCACTTGCCAATACAATTGAAATAAATACTTGTAGTATATATGCAATACATATCACAAAAAACATTTCAATCATGCAAATTACAAATTTCATTTTGACCTAAATAAGTAAGTCTGCATTCAATAATCATTCAATATTTTACCCTTGTTTCAGTAGGATCCTGATCTATTAAGTCTTTTGCGAATATATCAAATGGGACTATTATGTTATGTAATAATATGATATTTCTAAGTGATAAATGTCATTTAAATAATTTTCCACGCCCCTCGGAGAAGAGAGGATGCGATGAGAGGTTCCGGAAGGTTTAACGACTTGTGGTACGAGAGAAGCCCGCCTGTAAGGTCCGCATGTACCACCTTCCAGGACGTCCGCCTCGTCAAATGCTCTCACCACGCGAAGACGGATCTGAGATCCAACATTCACAAACACCTTCAGCCATGAAATACCTCACCATACAGGGATCTGAAGGAGGAACTTGGATAAGGGAAAATCCTTGCTGCTATACAGATCATCGGAGGACATCACATCATCCCTTTCATCGTCAACCTGTGCATCTCCATCAACACCATCATTCCCCTATCTCATTCATTAGATCTTCTTGTAATTCCAATACAATTGTGGGTTTGTACTTGATTTTATCTTTGCACTTTTAGTCCATCCATATGAATATGATGATGTTGTTGATTGCCTACATGTGTGAGTAGTTCCCTTTGTTCTTGGGAAAATGGATAAACCCTAGTATTATTATGAAATGAAATAAAGATGATCTATAACTTTGGTTGATTTGTGATACTGTGTTAGATCTCTCTCTCTCTAGACGGTATGTGAAGTCGACCACATAGCATCTGCATTCGGAACTAGAGATAGGAAACTACCCTTTGGACGTGTATGGGAGTATTTCTGGTGCTACTTTATGACTGTAAGCATTGGCTTATAACCTACACGGTCAAAGGGGGATTAAGGGAGATTCACTAAGCTCATAACGATATCCATGGGGAAACCCTTAATTATGGTGGTCTGTAGAAGTGATTTGCTCACATGCATCGTAGTGATTATTTAGAGATGACCTCATCACATGACTCGTAGAAGTGGCTTGCTCACGAGACTTGGTGGTGGACATCTTATTATGGAGATCTCTCCATACATATCATGACGAAAGATATAGATTATCCTAATCATGAATAATTCTCATATGATAGTGGTGTATCCTACATCCCCGATAACATTTAAGCCTTATTGAGATCCAACACCAGTCCCAACGCTCTTGTTACTTGTTTACTTAACTTCTTTTCATTACTTTCTTGCACACAAACAAAACACATTTTAAAAACCCTTTACTTGAGATCAAAGGCAACTTAGAAGTATCCTTTGGTAGATAGTGACGGGGGCATAAAGACCTTAACCAAATAGCTCTATGTGGGTGCGATACTCTTATTTCAAAACTAGCTAAAATTGATATGTGCACTTATAGTCACCAGCAACTCGTATTTTCCAAATAAATAAGGACATGGTAGAGCCCGGTAGAGGGGTCGAGAATAGGGTTGGGTCCACTACCACTAGTTCGGCCCCGGAGGCGGGGCGCCTGATACCTTCGATCTGGATTACATATGTAGTATAGCTTTTTTCCCTAGTAGACCTAGGTTTATTGAATCCTAGAAAAGCAGAAGCAAAGTGAGATTACTTAAACGGACCTTCGAGAGTTTTAGAATTCCTATTGCGTTTTCACCAGACCAAGAGTTTGCGATCTTGTTGTTGTTGATGATGGAGAGAGAGAGAGCCTAGGGTCTTCGGTTTTCACCAGTAGCTATGCAAAACATCTGATGGGAATAATAGATAATAATAAAGTACTCATGTAATTGTTAGAGCAAGATAATTGTATGTGGGCAGTGCATCCATAAATGTTATTGCCTCTGCGACCACTTATGGCAATAACCTGCTAGTATCATCCATAGAAGAAAGAGAACAAATGATATGCATAGTGATGCCACCGTTAATACCAAGTAAGTTCCTCACATATAGTCGTACTATCCTTTCTGTCACTGGGGTTCCTATCCTGCAGATCAGTCGTTATTCACACTCCCTTTACCTAGATCAATCCTCGGGGTCTTGGGTACCTGACAAGTCCTTATATTGAGGCAAGAGAGGGTACTACAATCATCATGTCATACAAACTAATACATGATCCCATCTATGATAAATAACATGCATAAAAGCTACATGGCTAGGCCGAAGCCCTTAGCTCAAGGAACATTTCTCACACATAGAGATGAAATCGACAATCATAAACATTGTAATAGAGACCATAGAGTTGATAACAAATAGTCTTACAATGTCGCCAATTAGAGATGAGATCTACTATTACAAGTAGTGGATGATGGCTATGGTGGTGGAGAAGGGTTTAGAGGTTTAGATCTAGATCTATTCCTCTGGCGTGGCGGCAGGGAGAGTTGAGGATGAAAGAAGCGGTGTTGTGGAGTCGGGGGGATTTTCTCGTCGCCTGAAGCCTCTTTATATAGGGGTCCCTTCACGAAAGTTGTTCTGTTTAACCTAATGAAGTCGGTGCAAACTCTACGGCCGGAACTATATGGCAGCGGCCCGTATAGTTGGTCGTTAAGCCTTCTGGATCCACTTCACGGCTCCTGGTTTCTTTGACGTGTTGGAAATCTCGTATCTTTAGCATTTATGTAGTGATTCCCGTCATAATACGTCATTATCTGCATAGGCAAAAATAGCAAGAAAGGATTGCATACCCCTTTTGATCATTAGGCATTAGTGGCAGGAAATAGAGAGATATTTCATCAAATATTTGAATAATATCTAGTTTAAATATGGACGTGGATGGCTATATTTCACAGCCATCAACCTCCCCAATCTTAAACTTTACCGTTCTCGAGCAAGAAAACCAAAATCAAAAGGGAACTCAACATTGAAACTGAAATAACGAGATGATGATCTTGCTCATGATTGGTAGTCTCATGTTTCCTCCACATTATCAATCTGAAAACTCTAGCATAGATGGAGTAATGGAAAGCATATCATATGGGTTTCATGAATCCTTATAGCGCAGTAAAATTATTGTAAGCATGGATGATTCAAAAGAGTAAACTTTATTCCATGTCATGTAATTAACTCATAGGCTTGCCTTTGAACAATAAAGTGTAATCATGTAGAATTAAGAGTGTGAGAGTATGTCATGAAAAGCATATATACTATAGTATCTCAATTCTCCCACATCAGTAAATCAAGACTTTTCAAGAACTACTTTTCTATTCATTGTCCTTCAAGAATTTCAGTTCTTAAGTAATTGAGAGCATGCCAAAAAAATTCATTAGTTTATTGGGCTAAGATGGACACTCGTGGCATCACTGAGTTTTTTGTTCCTTTTGCATAATGATTACTCATATTAGCCAGAGGAGTGATTCCATCATGTTACAGCTACCCGGGAGTGCCAAGAATCTTACCTATTATAGCATTGTTGCTACAAATGTTTAATCAACTCATAGCCAAAATCTAGGAGTTTCCTCCATGAAGATTGTTCGTAGGCCAGCGGAGTTGTTGGTATCCCATGAAGTTTGACACGCATAAATCTATATCATTCTTATGATTTACAATTCAAACTTTGGCATGCTCACAAAAACCGCTAAACATTAATTCAATTGAACAAATCTTTTCAAAGAGAGCTATCAAGTCAATAATTATTTTCTATGGTGTTGAGTGTCTCTAGGAATAAGCTTTCAACACTAAACACTATAAAACCCAACTCTTCAATTTGTGAGACTTTCTTATTTCAATTGTTTAGCAAATTTTTAGGCAAGACTTGGTTAACTACAAGAGCTGGAACAAAACGTACCCAATTAAATACCCATGCAAACAAAATTTTACTATAATATAGAGACTCACTCCACCAATATAACATCTCAACATTACTACTAACTAGCATGGGTTTCTCAAACTTCAAAAGTGGGGAGTCATAAGGCATACCTCTCATGTTTGGTTCCACTTCTATCTTCCATTTTTATCTGTTTCTTGGAAACTCGAAGTCAATCACTCTCCTGAAAATCAACAAGAACTTCAAGGCAGAAATAAAAGAGAGATGGAAAATAAAGATAACCAGAGAAATATTTTTGTGGTTTTTTAGAAGGGGAATTAAATAATAGAAAATTGGCGGCAAAGCTTGGCTTGAAAATATCAAATGAAATAAAATAACTAAGATAAAGTGTTGGGGAAACCAACACGAGTGCTTATAAACTCAAAGAAAAGCATAACCTCAAAAATAGGATAAAGCAAATTAAAATAAAAAATAAAAATAGATAGAAAACCTCCCCAAGCTTAGGCTTTTGCAAGCCCTTCAAATCACTATGGTGGGGGGAAAAGTTGTAACTCTAGTCCGCAAATTGAGTTGAAAGGTTACTTGTTATTTCTCGGAGGTTTAGGGCGAGATTGTGCATTCCTCCACAGTTCCTCCAAGTTCTTGGAAATCTTGATATGTAGCAAACCGGCTTGGTGGCTGCTGCTCCTGATGAGGGACTTCTTGCTCCTCTTCTTGGTCCTCATCCTCCTCCGAAATCTCCTCCTCGGTTTGGTGTTGCTCAATCTGCAAGTCATAAAGCACACATCCTTCCTCGATAGATAAAAGACCATTAGGCAAAGGAGCGGGGTAGATACGCCCAGCTCTAGCAATCTGCAGATAATAAACACCATATCTCATAGTAAGCATTCCACAAGCCCTCAAAGTAGAGTAACCAACACGTCGCTCACCTAGCACCGACTGTAACTCACCTAGGTCGATGCCCAATGCATTGGCAAGCACGATGATGACGCCTCCACAAGTGGTTGGTCCTTGTCTTTGGTGGGATTGGTACTCCAAGTAGCACACAAGTATTGCGCCCAAGTGAAGTGACAAGTTGTCATAGTTAAAAGCAGCTTGTGCGAGGACTAAGATGTCCTCCTCGTTGAGTCTTGTAAACTCATTGCGTGCCTGCAAAGTGTTAGCAATAACATAGAACAAATAGTGAATAGCAGGATGTTGAATATTCCCCCCTACTGATTCTAGAGGTAAAGCTCATTCTATTATAATAGTATTCAGGGGAAGGTTCCTTGTCGGTAAATGCTGCACGTAGAGCGTTAGGATCATTGTCGGGTAAACCAAAACAATTGCACCATTCATCAAGTGTTAGAGAATAATTATTATTCATGAGTTGGAAAGAAATCTTATCCTCCCCATGCCATGCTTTGACGGTGCTACTCAAAGAGCTAAGAAATTTAAGGGTTAACCGTCGATAGGTTGGTGCATCATGGAATACAAAGGTTTGCAGGCCAACTCTACTTTAAAGGAAATTAAAATCATCAGAAATACCGAGTTGGTTCAAAGTGATGGGGCAAGCCCACTTGGTTGCCTTGACTTCTCAGTTTTTTTCATGTCGAAACAATCACGGTGGGCTTCGTTCTTGAAACAAATCCCCATGCGTTCCTGAGATTCAGCCCGAGAAGAACTAGCTGTGGCAAAAGCATGTGTCTGGCTCCTCGTGTTCATCTTCTACAAACAAATAAAAGAGACAAATATAAAACTTTTTGATCCAACATTAATAGTCATAGCATAATCCTCATCATAGCACACTAAAGAATCTCATCGACATATTAGTCTAGGTAAGATAATCATGGAAATTGTTCAAATATAAGTCTCACCTTAGATTGATAATGACAATAGACCAGAGATGAATTCGCAAAAAGTAATTGGAGGATCGAAGGAGAAACATACTGTATATCACTTGTGTGCGAGGAATTTGAACGAAATCGAACAGGGGTGAAGATCCCTTGAGGTTTTGAGAGAGTTTGGAGGTAGAAGAGAGAAAAAAGTATTATGTTTTTGGTGTTTTGGGTACCTTCCTGAGCGTTTAAGTAGTCAGATGCAACTATACGGCGGCAACTATACGGAGGGAACAGGGTGTTCCGACCGTATAGTTGGTCCGACGATAAAATTTTAGGGTTTCCTAGGGTTTCTGTCTGGCGGCTGTAACTATACGGCGACAACTATATGGCCGGAACTTTTTTTACAGCATATAGTTGGTCGTCAAACCTTCTGTACTCTGGGATGTAAAATTGTCGATGGGTAACATAGCCGTATAGTTGGTCGTTAACCTTTCTGTACACATAAAAAAGTTTCTATTTCTTCGAGAATTACTTTTTAGATTAAAACTTAGCGAAACACCTTGTTTTTACAGAAAAATGACAGACTAAAATTTCGACCAACTATGGCATATATAAAGCATGAATTTTTACGCTGAATATCTTCCTCTCACTAGAGTTTTCTAGCACTCTTCATTTATACAAAACTTAAACTAAAACTTAAAGACTTAACTCAAACCTTTATTTCACATGGGTTGCCTCCCCTGTAGCGCTCTTTTATGGTCAATAGCTTGACCTTAATATTGCTCACTTAGGCCATATGAGTGGAACACCCAATCCGAAGTAATTGTCCTTCAAAGTGATGGCCTCCTCATCATCTTGCTTGGCTTTCTTTTTCCTGGGGAAATGAATAACAAAAGTACCCCGCGAATGTAATTGAAGCTTCACGTTTCCTTCATAAAAATTGATCAAAGCCTTAATAATTCTTAAAAAAGGATGGCCTAATATGATACGGGCAGTAGCATCTTCAGGCATGTCAACAATAACAAAATCAATAAGAGCAGGACAACCTTTAATATAAACTAAAGTATTTTCCTTAATCCATACTGCTTGTTTATAAGTAGAATCTTCTAGATGTAATTTTAGTTCGATGATTTCATAAGAGCCAAGATTCAACTTGTTAAAAATACTCTTTGGAATTGTTGAAACACTTGCACCTAGATCACAGAGTGCAGCTATTTCATTAGTCCCAATTTTAATCTTAATGGTAGGCTCAAATATATCATCTAGCTTAACAGGCAATTTTTCAGCAATTTTCTTGTATTCTTCTTCAAGCTCACTACCTTTATTGCTACCTGATTAACAAAGTATTGATACATGGCTTCTTTATTTCCTTCACTTACCGGAATCTTAACATTGATTCTTTTTACAAGATCTTCTATAGTGTAGTTTGGTGAAGGAGCATTGCTATAATCAAGTTCTTCATGCTCCTCCCTTTGGATTCTTATCATATTGAGATCTTCAACTTGGTTAGGCTCAGCTTTACCTGCAAAATTTGCTAGAATGAGAGTTTGACTCTCGGTTATCTTACCTAATTGTGCCTCAACGATCCTTGTTATTTCTTGGAGGGCCTACAAATCATTTCTCAAACTAACAGCTTGGTTAGATAATTTACCAAGCATAGCATCATGATTCTCCGTAATTTTGACTAGAATATTGTTTTCCTCATTCTGTGAGTCCATAAAAGCTTTAAGAGTTTCTTGGAGACTAGTATTGCTTGATGCCATATTATTATTAGAGCTACCTGCAGGACTAGAATAATGTTTTAAAAAGTTTGGATTATAATTCTTCTTCCAAGCAGGGTTATAATAACTACGAGCTATGAAGTCTGCTTCTTCAATAGTTGTTTCGGGAGTAGTTCTTATCGGGGTTTCCTTACCTTTAACGGACAATATAAGCTCATCCAACTTAGCATTGAGTTCTTCATTCTCTTGAGGTGTGACAGAGTTCACCTTCTTCTTTTTTATCTTTCTACATGCCATTGGGCATGGTTGTCTTGCATATTGTCTAGCAGCTACTTTGCTTCGGTAATTCGTTTACCCATAAATGTTTCTCCAGCTACAGTATCTAGCATAGACTTAGAAACATGGTTAAGAGAAATTATAAAATAAATGGATAATCAACCAGTCTTCCATCCCATGGCTAGGACAGTTTCTCATGCATTCTTTCATTCTCTCACATGCAAGCGCTAGTGGCTCATGCTCTTCCTGTCTAAAACCAGTAATATTAGATCTGAGTTGCATAGTCTTTGCAGGTGGAAAGAATTTAGTCATAAATAAATAAGTACATTCCAACCATGATGCAATAGTATTTCTAGGCAAAGATAGCAACCATTCTTTTTCCCTTCCTCTAAGAGAGAAAGGAAATAAGCGCAACTTGACCGCATCGGGGTCAACATCTTTAATGTGCATCATATCACAAATTGCAGTGAAAGTATTTAAATGCATACCTTCATCTTCTATAGCAGAGCCTCCAAATTGATTCTGTTGAACCAAGCTTAAATAGTGGGGCTTAATTTCATAATCTTCAGCAGCAATTGTTGGCTGAGTAATAGGAGTACGCAAATAATCATTGTTAGGAGTTGCAAACTTCTCAAGCTTCTTTTCAGCCATACTTCCTATGTTTTTATATTTTCTTAAACAAGTACTAATGATGATAAAACAAGAATTAAAAGACTAACTAATTCTTTTGTTTTTTCAAATAAAAACTAAAAGCAAACTAACAAAAATTAAAAACAAGAATTACAAGTAGCAAGGTTCATACTAACCTCACCAGGGTAACTATTGCTTCCCTGGCAACAGCGCCAGAAAAATGGTTGATACCTTCGATCCAGATTATGAATATAGTATAGCTCTTTTTCCCTAGTAGACCTAGGTTTATTGAATCCTCGGGAAGCAGAAGCAAAGTGAGATTACTTAAACATACCTTCGAGAGTTTTATAATTCCTATTACGTTTTCACCGGACCAAGAGTTTACGATCTTATTGTTGTTGTTGTTGTTGACGATGGAGAGAGAGAGAGCCTAGGGTCTTCGGGTTTCACCAGTAGCTGTGCAAAACATCTGATGGAAATAATAGATAATAAGAAAGCACTCATGTAATTGTTAGAGCAAGATAATTGTATGTGGGTAGTGCATCCATAAATGTTATCGCCTCCGCAACCGCTTATGGAAATAACCTACTAGTCTCATCCATAGAAGAAAGAGAACTAATGATATGCATAGTGATATCACCGTTAATCCCAAGTAAGTTCCTCACATATAGCCATACTACCCTTTCTGTCACTTGCGTTCCTATCCTGCAGATCAGTCATTACTCACACTCCCTTTACCTGGATCAATCCTAGGGGTCTTGGGTACCTGAAAAGTCCTTAGATTGAGGCAAGAGAGGGTACTACAATCATCAAGTCATACAAACTAATACACGATCCCATCTATGATAAATAACATGCACAAAAGCTACATGGCTAGGCCGAAGCCCTTAGCCCAAGGAGAATTACTCACACATGGAGATGAAATCGACAATTATAAACATTGTAATATAGATCATAGAGTTGATAACAAATAATCTTACAATGTCGCCAATTGGAGATGAGATCTACTATTACAAGTGGTGGAAGATGGCTATGGTGGTGGAGAAGGATTTAGAGGTTTAGATCTAGATCTATTCCTCCGGCGTGGTGGCAGGGAGAGTTGAGGATGAAAGAAGCGGTGTTGTGGAGTCGAGGGGCCTTTTCTCGTCGCTTGAATCCTATTTATATAGGGGTCCCTTCACGAAAGTTGTTCTGTTTGACCTAATAAAGTCGGTGCAAACTATACGGTCGGAACTATACGGCGGCGGCCCATATAGTTGGTCGCTAAGCCTTCTGGATCCACTTCACGGCTCCTGGTTTCTTTGACGTGTTGGAAATCTTGTATCTTTGGCATTTATGTAGTGATTCCCATCATAATACGTCATTATCTGCGCAGGCAAAAATAACAAAAAAGAATTGCATACCCCTTTGATCATTAGGCATTAGTGGCAGGAAATAGAGAGATATTTCATCAAATATATGAATAATATCTAGTTTAAATGCAGACGTGGATGGCTATATTTCACAGCCATCGGCGCCCGATGGACATGAGGGTGCCAACTCTATGCATAGTGTGGCAGTGTGCTTGGTCCCGATCGTACTTAGAAGAAGAAGGATGACGATCGTGGGGGAATTAAGGGGGAGGTAAGGTTAGGGCTCTATGGGGGTTGTGGTGGACGAAGACAGAGGCAATGGGGACGTGGGGGCATATCCAGAAGTTTCCCGCTCGGTCATTGCGTCCCTCCTGGGTGACTTTGGAGTTTTATAAAAGCCAACTTTGGATTGACAAATATGAAAAAGTGGATTGGAAGTTTTATATAGGTGAGCTAACATTTTATGGATGAGCCCATGTATAGGGAAGCTCTTGGAGTTTGCTTTTTTGTTCAGAATTGGTAAAAAACAATTTTGTAGGGGTGTGGGAATAAGGGAGAGCTCTTGGACTTTTGTTTTTTTACATGAGAGCACCACCTCTTATAGTATCTCTAGCAGATCCCTTAAAACATCGTGATCTTTAAAATAACAACGGTTATAAGTTCTCGAACGAAAAAAGTGTGCCCAGCAGTTAGTAGATACGATAAAAATGCTTGGCCCTTAATTTTTTCAAGGGGGTCAGAAAACTCGACGCCCCACTCTGGTTCTACTGTCGACCCGTCGGTGCCCTGTATTGCGTGGAAACCCTTGGCGAGGGGGACATTTCAGCCTCAAAGATGGACATTTCTGCCCACCCGCATCCAAAATCCACTGCCATCAGCACGGTCCACCTTCGATTTTTTGCGTCCCTTATCGACTTCGGCTATCAGAAACTTGGTAACCATACACCGCGTTTAGGGTTCACAGCATAGAAAACAAAAAATTTCCTACGATGTGAACTATGTACCAAGATCTATCTATTAGATACAAACAACGGGCGGATGTATATCCGTAGAAAACATACCCTTGAAGACCGACAAAGCTTAAGGAGTTCAACTCGTGGTTGATGTAGACGATCTCTTGCCGATCTCAAGATCGAGAGGAAGTCCTAGCGCCGCAAATCAGCAGCGCATCCGTGCTCGTACACACGTTCGAGGCATCGAGCAACCTCCGCCTCCTCGCTCCAGCGATGCAGCGGAAGCACAACTCTTTCTTGCCGAATAGCCACCGGGAACATGTATATCGCTAGTCCGAGACCATGGGGGATAACTGTAACATCCCTAAATTTATATTCCAAAACTCATTCATACCATCTAAGCATTCATCATCATTTAGGGTTCTTCTCAAAAACAGAAGCTTGTGCTATGATTTCATGTGAGTAAATTTCACTCATTAGGCCATCACCTTTTGAAACTTGAATGATGTAAAACTTGTTTGCTTGCCCACTATGGGAAATATTGAGTATAAAGTTTAAACAAAATATTCAAATTAGAAATAATTTCCAAAACCTCTATTTCAAACATTTGCAAAATGAGGCATAGTCTCTGTTTATTTGAAGCCTAAGTCTGACCAAACCTTTGCAAGGAAGCCCCACAAGTTTTGACTCATTTCTGAGACCAAGTCACCCCTGCAAAACCTCAGAAAGATTTGAATTCAAATTGTGTTTGAAACCATTTGAAAACATAACCATAAAATCGAATTAGAAAAGAAAAAGAACTAAACAATGGAAAAGGGCCGAGCGCCAGGAAATTGGCCCAGCAGAGAAACGAGCCCAACTAGCCCACCCGGGAATTCCTTTTTCTTCCTTCACGCGCAAGAAGCTCGGCCAAATGACAGCATGCAGACCCACCCCATCTTTCACACGTCGCTGACAAGCGGGCCCTGTTCACGCTGTCATCGTCTTCCCCAAACCTCGCCCGCGACCACGTCGCAGCTGCAGTGACTGCCGGTGATGGCGCGGCTTAATTGGGCCATTAAACGCAGGCGTTTCTTATCGAGGCACCTGCTATAAGATCCCCACCTCCCCACGATCATTTTCCCCCAGTCAATCTCACGCTCACGCCACCAGGCTGCCCACGACTCGCTCAGAACCGCCGCGATCGACGACTCGGCGACCGATTCCGTGAGCCTTGACCGCCTTCTCTCTCGATCAAACAA
The DNA here is from genome assembly GCA_030063025.1 of Avena longiglumis. NCBI lineage: Eukaryota > Viridiplantae > Streptophyta > Magnoliopsida > Poales > Poaceae > Avena > Avena longiglumis. Next base: position 498,983,876 of record CP125975.1, read on the forward strand.
GGATGCTCAGGCATGTTCTTACGCACCCGACGCATTTCTTCGCCCTCGTGACCCAGTCGTCATCTCCGTCCACGACGAAACCACTGCCGCCGCTGACTCGCGACCAATTCAGTAAAACCCGGCGCCTTGCCCCTTTCATGCGAGTTTGTTCGCCGCATTTTGCGCAACTTCGATGCCTCGCTCGTGTTAGGGCGACGCCAAACCTCGGCAAGCACCACGCCGCAAGCGCCGCCTGCGTTACTCGACGAGCTCCTAAAGCCGCACAAAGACGCCTCCGCAAACCAGTACCACGACGAGCTTCAAAGAGCCTCCGCGAACCTGGTAAGACCCTCTCCTCTCGCGACGATGTAGAACGCCGGCGCCCCATAGTCGACGCGCCGCTAGTTAGCACCGCCCGCCGCAGATCGCCCGGTGATTTGGACCGTTGGATCCGCATCGTAGGGCTAGGATAGAACCTTGAACGAAGGGTAAGCGCGCATCGAGCCGCCAGATCCCACTTAGATCGTGCGGTCCACGACGCGATCCGCTGGCGCTGCACGCAGTAAGGTTGCGACGCGTGGCAGGATTTAAATCAAAAACAGAATTTAAAACCAGATTTTGATCCAAACTTTAAACTGCTATAACTTTTGAATGCCACGTTAGATTTTTACAAATTTTATACCGTTGGATTCAGTGAAACAAGACCTTTCTGAATATCCAATTTGTTTAACAGATAGTAACCATTAAAATGACTTTATTTGGGGAATCATATTTGAGGATATTTTGAGTATAGTTATGATTTGGTAATTGGTTCTAAAATTAAATAAGTTTGTTTTGGCAAAATTTTGTGCCTGTTATGATTCAAGATATCATGCACATGCTTGGTAAAATTTCCAAAGTCACCACTTAGTAAAATTCTTGCATGCATGCATTCATATTATTTTTGATTGAATATATTGTGTGAAATTGAATGCTATAATTTTTCTTGTAGATTTTGCTAGTGATTGTGATTGTGAAGAGTGTTGCTCTCCCCACTACCAAGGCAAGTGATATTTACATGAATATTTTTATCCTGTGTTTTGAACTAGCATTAGATATTTTGCTATAGTATTGCATGTTATTTTGTCTAATGCAAAAGTTGGGAAATCCTATGTAGTCTAGTAGAATTGCTAAGGAATTTTCCCTAAGGTAAGTTGCCATGCTTTGCTTAGCCTAGCTATATAGCAAACAAGGGTGGGTGAAAAACTACACTTACTATGAAGAAAATATTTCTAAGTCATGAGACTTATACTTTCCTAATAAAACCACTAAGTCAAATGAACCTCCTGGGTGGAAGGGAAGAATGGGTTATGTTGAGTGGTTACACAAGGCCATGGACTTGGGTTGTGTATCTCACTTGTGGTAAGCCACCCAGGCACAAAGGGATTTGGAGGCCAAGTGTTGAGAAAGCTTACAGTGCAACCACTTGGCAATATGGGCTCTGCCTTGATCATATAGGTTGCTAGAACTTGGTCATTTGGACAGTTGGTGGTAGATGGGATGATAGGTTGGAACGCGTCCATTTGACTAAGGAAAAGCATCTGAAAGGTCCTCTCTTGGGAAACCAAGTCTGATGGGGAAAGTGCACAACCTCTGCAGATGGAAAACCTAAGTACTTAGCCTAGTCCAAGGCAATGGACACTTTTGAGCATCAAGACATGGAAGCTACAAGAATCTCATCACTCCAATTTCTAAGTAAAATTTATGGGTGAACAAGGGTGAAGACCCCAATGTCTATTGGTGGTTCTTTGGGAATGTTTTGACAAAGAAAACTTAGTGATTTCAACTAATAGGTAAAACCTATTTTTAAGCAAAGCAAGCTACACTTAGCCAAAATGCATATAGTAATATAGTCCACTTAAAATATACTAAGGTATCACTTGCCAATACTATTCCAAAGTATTGACCCTCTGTGGCTGTAACTTGTGATGTTGCAGGTTATTCCGATGATGATTAGGAGTCATGAGTCTACACTCAACATGCTTGCCTGTGGCACATGAAGATGAAGACTTATGTTTATTTGCTTATTCCTTCAAACTCTTGTATTAGGCCTATGGCCATGAGTTGTAAAAGACTATGTTTTATCTCTGGAATGAATGTAATAAACGACCTTTATATCTGTGTACTTCATCTTAAACTGTGGATGCTAGCATTGATCCAGGGACTAGCATTGCAATCACAGGGATCCTTTCCTTTATAAAGGAGGGGTCTAACAGATGGTATAAGAGCACTGTGTTGCCTGTAGGATTATGACCCTAGGATTGAAAACTACTAAGGAAAAATTTTCAACCACTTCTACACTTGTCTATTCTTCTCGTAAAACTTTTCTAATCTTTTCGTTCTCAACTCCATTTGTAGATGAACTCCATCAATGAAGCCGTGAAGAAAGGGCCACTCATGACCATGACCTTGGAGTGTGAAACTGAGCTTCCCAATATACTCAATGACCTCATGGTGGCAATGGAAGCACATGGTGCAGCTGTGTACAAGGGCTTTCCAGTGATGGATGAAGGAGTGGAGTATTGGTGGGTACAACTTCACTTGTACAAAAACAAGGAAGACAACCACAAAGAAAGAGGATTCTGCATGTACACCAATACTAAAATGCACACCACATTCTTTGAGTCAGCCAGAGATGCAGCTTGGAGGACTATCAAAGAACTAAGTGCTAGAGTCAAGTGCAGAATGCTCAACCTCCAAAAAGACTTAGAGAAAGAGAAGGAACTTACCCAAGAGTTGGAAGCCACCAACCAAGAGTTAAGGGGAGATGTAATAGACTTAGTGATGGAATCATGTGAACAAGATAGGTGGATTGCCTCTAGGAACATTGTGATAGCCACCAGATCCAGTGAGATAGGCCTATAAGCACACTTTGTAGTGGACCACCATCTATCACCTTATTTCCCAAAATGATACCTTAAATAAGTTGGACCTTGTTTGATGTAATGGATTTATGTATGCATGAATTGTGTGATATTTGTGTTCCATGGTTATGTATGAGATGGTTGTTTTGTATTCATCTTAAATAGTGTTGTTCTAACTTTTCAATTTTATAAATAGATGCCTATTGTCACAAGACTGTTGAGGAGTTCTGTGTTACTGCTTTGGACCTCGTATCATTGAGCTTACCACTTTGCTCGATCTCCTCTTCCCACCATCACGGTGTACCCACTCACCAAGTTCGAGAGGAAGGACCTCGGGGCTTCAAGGTGAACCAGCCAGACGTGACCGAGCCTACTACAGAGGCCATCGTCTTCAAGCCGATGCACGACGGAGAGAGGCATGGAGGTAGTCATGCAGACCGATAGGACGCTTGTTAGGCCGTCACTCCCGACAAAGTTAGGCACTCACTTCCACGCCTTGAAGGCGTGATGTTGATGGAGATTCCATCGACTTTGAGGACGACTCGAGGGACACGGCGAGCCGATACGTCTCTATCTCCGTGACTTAGAGACTCTCCTCGTGCACGTGGACACGGATAGGACGAACGTCATGCTTGGTAATGACGAACTCGTGTATGCCACGCGAGAAGGACAAGCTTTTCGCATGCAGGATGAGATGATCAAAGAAATGGAGACAAAGTTCGAAGCCCAGGACCGCAAGTTCAAGAGTCAAGAGAAACGCGTCCAGGATAGGAACAAGAAAATCCGGGACATGACCGAGGAACTGAAGTCCAAGGACTTCGAGCTTGAGCAGCAGCAGATGGTTATTGAGAGGCTTCGCTCCCAGAAGAGGGTCAAGGTCGATTCCTTGACCACTACGATTGAGGAGAACAAGACCGCGATGGAGAACGCAGGTCTTACTTTCGTCGAGGAGGAGATTGATGCTGATGAGTAGACTTGACTACTCGTTTATCTTTCATATTCGTACTTGTTATTGTGAACTTATTATTGGACCATCCGACATGTGGATGGCTTGCCACTTGTGTGTTTTACTTCATGAGCTTGTTATGTGGTTGTTGAACTTTTATTCTTATGTTACTTGTTATGTGTTTTGCTTATGATGTATTGTGCATGAAACATCTATGGGTATCTCATTCTTATCTATTTGAACAAACCACAGATGCCTCCCCGTCAGCAAAACCCCAACCCCAACAACATCACCGAATGCAACAAATGATGAATGCGCAAACACAGCTTATGCAAATGATGACAACATTCATCCAAAACCGTAATAACAACAACAATCCCAACAACAACAACAACAACAACAACAACAACCCTCCGGGTTTTGATATGCTCACCAGATTCTGCGTGCGAGGCCAAGAAAGTTTTCGGGAACAATCGATTCCATGGTAGCCAATGACCGGCTACGCTCGTGAACAAAGACTTAGTGACCGTGGGCACGGATGCTGAAAAAGTCAGGTTCGCAAGACATCCGTTGGAAGGACCAGCCACACATGGTGGGACAACTTCCAAATCACCACTCCTATTGATGAAGTGACTTGGGACATCTTTGAAGATGGTTTTCGCACTGCTCATATCTCATCAGGAATGATGAGTCTGAAAAAGAAGGAGTTTCACAACCTGAAACAGTTCCACCGTAGCGTGGCTGAGTACATAGAAGAGTTCAACAATCTGGCGCGCTATGCACCAGATGAAGTTGACACCGGTGCAAAAAGAAAGGAAAAATTTCTGGAGGGGTTGAATGATGAGTGAACCTACTTGTTATGCATGGCATATGTTCCAACTTATCGGTCTTTGTGTGACAAGGCTGCTATTTTGGAAAGTAAAATGAAGCAAGTCGAGAGTAGGAAGAGGAAACACTCCGACAAGCACGCTCGGATCGTCTCACAAACGATCTCACTATGATGACAAAGCAGCTCAGATCCCATAAGCATGGGAAATTCAACAAGCACCACAACCACAACCGTCATGACAACAAGCATCACCTGATCATGACAATGATAAGTACAAGAACCACAAGAGTGGACACAAGAGCCACCACAGTGGGAATGGTAGTGGAAGTGGAAGTCAGCATGTTAAAAAGGACATCAGTCAAGTGGAGTGCTTCAAATGCAAGAAGTTGGGGCATTATGCTAATGAGTGCCCAGAGAAGAAAGTGGAAGGACCTAACAAGCCAAATCCTTTCCAGAAAGGACAGGTTAACCACATCAATGTGGAGGAGGTCTATGAAGATCCTGATGCCGTTGCTGGTAAGTTCAGACTCAATTCCATTCCAGCATTTGTACTCTTTGATACCGGTGCATCTCATTCATTCATATCAAAAGCATTCGTTGAAAGAAATGAACTACCGGTAGAAACCATTGGGTGTCCTATAAGAGTAAGTTCTCCGGGTGGATAAATGATAGTAAACTCAGGATGTCATGACTTAGTCATAGAGTTTGGGAAACATAAGTTTCCAGTGAACCTGATAATTCTGAATTCCCAAGGATTGGATGTGATTTTGGGAATGGATTGGATGGCTAAGTATGAAGGAGTACTAGATTGCGCCAATCGCATGCTTGCACTCACAACTCCGTAAGGAAAAGAATAAAATTCAAGTCAAACTTTGAACCCAAAGGAAGTAAGCTGAATTCTCTTAAGGGGTTAGCATGGACAAGTGCCAATTGTGTGTGAGTATCCGGATGTATTTCCTAAGAATTACCAGGAATGCCACCAGATAGAGATGTAGAGTTTCGATAGATTTGGTACCGTGTTCGGACCAATAGCTAAGAGACCGTACAAAATGTCGCTTGATGAACTGAAAGAACTCAAGAAGCGACTAGGAGAATAGTTGCGTAAAGGGTTTATTCAACCAAGTTCTTCATCTTGGGGAGCCCCAAGATTGTTTGTGGAGAAAAGGATAGAACGCAAAAGATTGTGTATTGACTACCGTTCTCTCAACGAGGTGACCATCAAGAACAAATATCCTTTGCTAAGAATCAACGACTTGTTTGATCGCTTAGAAGGAGCATGTGTGTTCTCAAGATTGATCTTCGGTCGCTATTTTCAACTCAAGATAAGAGAGCAAGACATACCTAAGACAGCATTCACCACAAGGTATGGATTGTATGAGTACATGTGATGCCTTTTGGTTTAACCAATGCTCCAAAGATACTTCATGAATATGATGAATAAGGTATTCATGGAATTCCTTGACAAGTTTGTGGTCGTTTTCATCGATGACATCTTAGTCTACTCCAAGAGCAAGGAAGAACATGAAAGACACTTGCGCTTGATACTTGAAAAACTAAGAGAGCATAAACTTTACGCCAAATTCAGCAAGTGTGAGTTTTGGTTAGAGGAGGTTGGTTTTCTTGGTCATGTTATGACAAAAGATGGTGTAGCATTGATCCCGCTAAGGTTTCAACAGATGAATGGGAATCTCCCAAGAATGTAAAAGAAGTTCGTAGTTTCCTCGGCTTAGCGGGTTACTAAAGAAGGTTCATTGAAAATTTCTCAAAGGTTGCTAAGCCAATGACGGAATTGCTAAAGAAGGACAATAAATTTGCTTGGGCTGAAGGTTGTGAAGTCAGCTTACAAGAATTGAAGAAGAGACTTGTGACAGCACCAGTGCTATGTCTGCCAGATTTGGAAAAAGATTTCCAAGTATATTGTGATGCGTCTCATCAAGGTTTGGGTGCAGTACTTATGCAAGATGGTAAAGTCGTAGCCTATGCTTCGAGACAACTCAAAACTCATGAAGTAAACTATCCTACTCATGATTTGGAGTTAGCCTCTGTCGTCCATGCACTCAAAACATGGAGACATTACCTTTTGGGTAAGTGGTGTGAAGTGTTCACCGATCATAAGAGCTTGAAGTACATCTTCACCCAGAAAGAAATCAACATGAGGCAAAGGAGATGGCTAGAACTTATCAAGGATTACGACTTAAGTTTGCAATACCACCCCGGTAAAGCAAATGTAGTAGCCGATGCTCTAAGTCGTAAGACGTTTGTAAATGGCCTTACCAAAGGGGAATTGCCAGATGACTTGTGTAAGCAATTCAAGGAACTCAGATTAGAGATTGTACCAGAAGGACATCTCATGTCCTTAGATGCTCAACCCACTTTATTGGACAAGATCCGAGAAGTTCAGAAGATTGATAAGGAAATTGAAAAGATTAAGGAAAATATAAGTCTAGGAAAAGCTAAGAGTTTCCATATAGACGAACAAGGTACCTTATGGCACGGGAAACGTATTTGTGTTCCACAAGATCCGGAGTTGCGGAAACTGATTCTACAAGAGGCTCACAACTCTCCGTATTCTATTCACCCGGGAAATACCAAGATGTACATGGACATGAAGGAAAGATTTTGGTGGAACAATCTCAAAAGGGACATCGCCGAACATATTGCTTTGTGTGATGTGTGTAGCAGAGTCAAAGCGGAGCACCAGAAACCAGCAGGTTTGCTTCAACCACTGTCTATTCCTGAATGGAAGTGGGAAAATATTGGTATGGATTTCATTACCGGATTACCAAGGACCAGGTCAGGATATGATTCCATATGGGTGGTAGTAGATCGCTTAACTAAAGTGGCTCATTTTATACCCGTGAAGACAACTTATACAAGTGCCAAGTTAGCAAAAATTTACATGAGCAAAATTGTATGCCTTCACGGTGTGCCAAAGAGTATTGTGTCAGATAGAGGAACACAGTTCACTTCTCACTTTTGGAGACAGCTTCATGAATCTTTGGGAACGAGATTGAATTGATCGCTTTCATCCCCAAACTGATGGACAAACGGAAAGGACTAATCAAATTCTTGAAGACATGTTGAGAGCCTGTGCTTTAGACTATGGAGCAAGTTGGGATGAAAGCTTGCCTTACGCAGAGTTCTCTTACAACAATAGTCATCAAGCTAGTATTGGAATGGCACCATTTGAGTTACTCTACGGAAGGAAATGTACCACCCCATTTCTATGGAATGGTGTGGGCGAGAGAAGTTTATTTGGACCTGATCTCATCAAAGACGCCGAAGAGAAGGTCAAATTGGTTAGGGACAGGTTGAAGGTAGCACATTCCCGACAGAAAAGCTACGCAGATTCTAAGCGTAGAGAAGTCACCTACGAAGTTGGAGATAGGGCTTATCTCAGGGTATCACCACTCCGTGGAGTGAAAAGATTTGGAGTCAAGGGAAAGTTGGCACCAAGATATGTTGGGCCATTCAAGATTCTAAGTCGCAAAGGAGAAGTTGCATATGAAGTTGAATTGCCTGAATCCCTGTCAGCTGTCCATAATGTGTTTCATGTGAGTCAGCTTAAGAAATGTCACCCAGAAATGGAAGAAACTTCTCTGAAGGATACCATACCTTTGGAAGAAGTCCAACTAGAAAGTGATCTCACCTATGAAGAAAAGCCTGTTAAGATTCTTGAGACCGCAGAAAGAGTCACAAGGACAAAAACTATCAAGTTTTGCAAGGTACAATGGAACCATCACTCCGAAGAGGAAGCAACATGGGAAAGAGAAGATGACCTTCGGAAAGACCACCCTCACCTATTTGCTAGCCAATCCGAATCTCGAGGGCGAGATTCATCTTAAGGGGGTTAGATTTGTAACATCCCTAAATTTATATTCCAAAACTCATTCATACCATCTAAGCATTCATCATAATTTAGGGTTCTTCTCAAAAACAGAAGCTTGTGCTATGATTTCATGTGAGTAAATTTCACTCATTAGGCCATCACCTTTTGAAACTTGAATGATGTAAAACTTGTTTGCTTGCCCACTATGGGAAAGATTGAGTATAAAGTTTAAACAAAATATTCAAATTAGAAATAATTTCCAAAACCTCTATTTCAAACATTTGCAAAATGAGGCATAGTCTCTGTCTATTTGAAGCCTAAGTCTGACCAAACCTTTGCAAGGAAGCCCCACAAGTTTTGACTCATTTCTGAGACCAAGTCACCCCTGCAAAACCTCAAAAAGATTTGAATTCAAATTGTGTTTGAAACCATTTGAAAACATAACCAGAAAATCGAATTAGAAAAGAAAAAGAACTAAACAATGGAAAAGGGCCGAGCGCCAGGAAATTGGCCCAGCAGAGAAACGAGCCCAACTAGCCCACCCAGGAATTCCTTTTTCTTCCTTCACGCGCAAGCGCACGCGCTCAGCCGCTGACAGACAGACCCCACCCCCATCTTTCACACGTCGCTGACAAGCGGGTCCTGTCCACGCTGTCATCGTCTTCCCCAAACCTCGCCCGCGACCACATCGCAGCTGCAGTGACTGCCGGTGATGGCGCGGCTTAATTGGGCCATTAAACGCAGGAGTTTCTTGTCGAGGCACCTGCTATAAGATCCCCACCTCCCTACGATCATTTTCCCCCAGTCAATCTCACGCTCACGCCACCAGGCTGCCCACGACTCGCTCAGAACCGCCGCAGTACCGACGACTCCGACGACCGATTCCAGTGAGCCTTGACCGCCCCCTTCTCTCTCGATCAAACAAGGATGCTCAGCATGTTCTTACGCACCTGCTGACGCATTTCTTCTGCCTGCTCGTGACCCAGGTCGTCATCTCCGTCCACGACCGAAACCACCTGCGCCGTCGCTTGACTCCGGCGACTAATTCAGGTAAAACCCGAGCGCCCCTTGCCCCCCCTTTCACGCGAGTTTGTTCGCCTGCATTTTGCGCAACCGATGCCTCGGCTCGTGTTAGGCGACGCCAAACCTCGGCAAGCACCACGTGCAAGCGACGACGCCCACATTCGACGAGCTCCTAAAGCCGTACCAAAGACGCCTCCGCAAACCAAGACCACGACGAGCTTCAGCCTCCGTGAACCTGGTAAGACCCTCTCCCTCGCGGACGATGTAGAACGCCCGGCGCCAGAGTCGACGCTGGCCTTAGTTAGCACCGCCAGCGCCGCCCGTATCTGGCCTGGTGATTTGGACCGTTGGATCTGCATCGTAGGGCTAGGATAGAACCTTGAACGAAAGGGTAAGCGCGCATCTGAGCCGCCAGATCCCACTTAGATCGTGCGGTCCACAAAACGCGATCCGCGCGAAGCGGTACGCACCAGTAAGGTTGCGACGCGTGGCAGGATTTAAATCAAAAACAGAATTTAAAACCAGATTTTGATCCAAACTTTAAACTGCTATAACTTTTGAATGCCACGTTAGATTTTTACAAATTTTATACCGTTGGATTAAGTGAAACAAGACCTTTCTGAATATCCAATTTGTTTAACAGATAGTAACCATTAAAATGACTTTATTTGGGGAATCATATTTGAGGATATTTTGAGTATAGTTATGATTTGGTAATTGGTTCTAAAATTAAATAAGTTTGTTTTGGCAAAATTTTGTGCCCTGTTATGATTCAGTATCATGCACATGCTTGGTAAAAATTTCCAAAGTCACCACTTAGTAAATTCTTGCATGCATGCATTCATATTATTTTTGATTGAATATATTGTGTGAAATTGAATGCTATAATTTTTCTTGTAGATTTTGCTAGTGATTGTGATTGTGAAGAGTGTTGCTCTCCCCACTACCAAGGCAAGTGATATTTACATGAATATTTTTATCCTGTGTTTTGAACTAGCATTAGATATTTTGCTATAGTATTGCATGTTATTTATTCTAATGCAAAAGTTGGGAAATCCTATGTAGTCTAGTAGAATTGCTAAGGAATTTTCCCTAAGGTAAGTTGCCATGCTTTGCTTAGCCTAGCTATATAGCAAACAAGGGTGGGTGAAAAACTACACTTACTATGAAGAAAATATTTCTAAGTCATGAGACTTATACTTTCCTAATAAAACCACTAAGTCAAATGAACCTCCTGGGTGGAAGGGAAGAATGGGTTATGTTGAGTGGTTACACAAGGCCATGGACTTGGGTTGTGTATCTCACTTGTGGTAAGCCACCCAGGCACAAAGGGATTTGGAGGCCAAGTGTTGAGAAAGCTTACAAGGCAACCACTTGGCAATATGGGCTCGCCTTGATCATATAGGTTGCTAGAACTTGGTCATTTGGACAGTTGGTGGTAGATGGGATGATAGGTTGAACGTCCATTTGACTAAGGAAAAGCATCTGAAAGGTCCTGTCTTGGGAAACCAAGTCCGTGGGGAAAGTGCACAACCTCTGCAGATGGAAAACCTAAGTACTTAGCCTAGTCCAAGGCAATGGACACTTTTGAGCATCAAGACATGGAAGCTACAAGAATCTCATCACTCCAATTTCTAAGTAAAATTTATGGGTGAACAAGGGTGAAGACCCCAATGTCTATTGGTGGTTCTTTGGGAATGTTTTGACAAACAAAACTTAGTGATTTCAACTAATAGGTAAAACCTATTTTTAAGCAAAGCAAGCCAAGCTACACTTAGCCAAAATGCATATAGTAATATAGTCCACTTAAAATATACTAAGGTATCACTTGCCAATACTATTCCAAAGTATTGACCTCTATGGTCAGTAACTTGTGATGTTGCAGGTTATTCCGATGATGATTAGGAGTCATGAGTCTACACTCAACATGCTTGCCTGTGGCACATGAAGATGAAGACTTATGTTTATTTGCTTATTCCTTCAAACTCTTGTATTAGGCCTATGGCCATGAGTTGTAAAAGACTATGTTTTATCTCTGAAATGAATGTAATAAACGACCTTTGTATCTGTGTACTTCATCTTAAACTGTGGATGCTAGCATTGATCCAGGGACTAGCATTGCAATCACAGGGATCCTTTCCTTTATAAAGGTGGGGTCTAACAATAAATTCTAGAGGGGGAGAGAGATCCTTCACGAGGAGGTGTGAGTGAGAAGTGAGAGGAGGGGCTCCTTTTATAGGAGGAGGGGGGAACCCCAAGGGGGTGGCCGGCGCATGGGGGCTTCCCCTTTCCCTCCCCTATTCATGTGGGTGGACACTCCACTCACAAAAATCCATTCATATGCCTCCACTCAAAATCCCACTCAAAATTGCCATTAAATTTCCACCAAATTTAATGCAAACTCTCATTAAATAAAACTCTTTTATTTTATTCAGAATTTTGTCAATTAATTTAATGACAAAAATTCACAAATAACCCCTTGCTAGAATTCTATTTCACATGCATAACCACTTTATGCAATTTCACCCGAAAACCTGTTTCGGTATCTAGTGAAATAAATTCCTACGCTTGTTCATTCTTTCGGCATGAAACTTTTGCTCCAATTGGATGTCGGTGTCTCTTAAGTGTGTCACCCTACGGTTCGTGAATAATGCGGACATGATTGATACCCCTCTCGGATCAATAATCAGAAGCGGGATCTGGAGACCCATACTGACTCCCACACATTCAACGATGACTTTCTTGTGATCGTCGGAACCTTTTATGCTAGTATCTTAATACCTTTGTTTCACGATATATTACATGTCCGAGATTCGATCATCGGTATATCCATACCTAGTTTGATCTCACATCGACATGCACTCTTTTCTCGTTCCGTGATATAACATTCTAGTGATCAAATCACTTGCTTGCAAGCTAATCAATGTGATATCACCGAGAGGGCCCAGAGTATATCTATCCGTCATCGGGATGAAAAAATTCCACTCTCGATCCATGAGCCTCAACATAACACTTTATTAGTTCTGAATCCATCTTTATAATCACCCTGTTACGGTGTGACGTTTGATGTTATCAAGAAACTCTTCCGATGTTAGTGATTGACATGATCTCATGGTCTAAGGATTAGGATCACTTCGTAAGTTGTTATAGCAATATAAACTCAATGACTTTGATTGTAATGTTATACTTTAGATGAATGTTCATCACACCATTACACTAATGTTGTGACCCCGTTATTAACAACATCCAATGTCCATGATCAGGAAACCTTGATCATCTTGTTAATCAACGAGCTAGTTTATGAGAGAGGCATAACTAGGAACTTTCTGTTTGTTTATTAAACACACATGTATTAATGTTTCCGTATTAATACAATTATAGCATGCAAAATAAACATCTATCATATACTTGGAATACACATAATAAACACTTTATTATTGCCTCTCAGGGCATATTCCCTCTAGTCTCCCACTTGCACTAGAGGCAATAATCTAGTTACATAGTGATAAATCTAACACCCATCGAGTTCTGGTGTTGATCATGTTTTTCTCTAGGGAGAGTTTTAGTCAACGGATCTACTACATTGAGATCCGTATGTACTTTACAAATCTTTATATCTCCATCCTTGACATGCTCGCGGAAGGAGTGAAACCGGCGCTTAATATGCTTGGAATGCTTGTGAGACCTTGGCTCTTTGGCATTGGCAATGGCACCATTGTTGTCACAATAGATCACCATTGGGTCCAATGCGTTTGCAACCACTCCTAGTTTGGATATGAACTCCTTCATCCAAACTGCTTCCTGAGCCGCTTCTGAAGCAGCAACATATTCGGCCTCCGTTGTTGATCCCGCTACCACAGGTTGTTTGGAGCTCCTCCAACTAACCGCTCCGCCATTCATGAGAAATACGTATCCGAATTGAGACTTAGAGTCATCCGGATTGGTGTCAAAGCTAGCGTCGACATAACACTTAGCGACGAGCTCTTCTTCACCTATGTATACAAGAAACATATCCTTAGTTCTTCGCAAGTACTTAAGGATATTCTTGACCGCTATCCAGTGTTCCGAACCTGGATCCGATTGGTACCTACTAGTCAAACTAATAGCATGTGCCACATCCGGTCTTGTACATAGCATGGCGTACATTATAAAGCCTATGGCTGAAGCATAGGGGACTTTGTCCATTATCTCTCTTTCTTCCGCCGAAGCCGGACTTTGAGTCTTACTCAATGTCTTGCTTTGCAACATAGGTAAGAACCCCTTCTTACTTCCGTCCATTTTAAACTTCTTTAAAATCTTATCAAGGTATGTACTTTGTGATAGCCCTATTAGGCGCCTTGATCTATCTCTATAGATCTTTATGCCTAATATGTATGACGCTTCACCTAGGTCCTTCATTGAAAATTTGTTGTTTAGATAACGTTTAACACTGTTTAAAAGATCTATATCATTTCCGATCAATAATATGTCATCCACATATAATATCAGAAATGCCACATTGCTCCCACTCACTTTCTTGTAAATACAAGCTTCTCCATAAGTTTGGACAAATCCAAACTCTTTGATCACCTCATCAAAGCGGAGATTCCAACTTCGTGATGCTTGCTTCAATCCATAGATGGATCGCTGAAGTTTGCACACCTTGTTAGCATCCTTAGGATCGACAAAACCCTTTGGTTGTATCATATACAATTCTTCTTCAATATTACCATTGAGAAACGCGGTTTTGACATCCATCTGCCATATCTCATAATCAAAATATGCAGCAATTGCTAACATAATCCTAACTGACTTTAGCATCGCTACGGGAGAGAATGTCTCATCGTAGTCAACTCCTTGAATTTGTCGAAACCCCTTTGTGACAAGTCGAGCTTTATAGACGGTCACATTACCATCAAAGATCGCTTTTCCTTTTGAAAATCCATTTGTTCTCCACGGCCTTTCGGTGAGGTAATTCCACCAAGTTCCAAACTTGATTTTCATACATGGATTCCATCTCGTATTTCATGGCTTCTAACCATTTGTTGGAATCCGGCTCATCATCACTTCTTCATACGTCGCAGGTCATCATTTTCATCAACCATGAAATTCATGACAGGATTTCCATACTCGGGAGCTGCACGCCCCGCTTGACTGCGAGGTTCGGTAGTACTCTCTTCGAGTTTCATGATCATTATCATTAGTTCCCTCTTCAATGTGGAGCCAACTCGAACAACTTCCGTACTGTGCTACTCGCCATACTTTGAAGAGAAGGTTCAATAACCTCTTCGAGTTCTACCTTCCGACTACTCACACCTTTCGCGAGAAACTCTTTCTCTAGAAAGGATCCATTATTGGCAACAAAAACCTTGCCCTCGGATCTGTGATAGAAGGAATACCCAATAGTTTCCTTAGGGTAACCTATGAAGACGCATTTTTCCGCTTTGGGTTCGAGTTTATCCGGTTGAAGTTTCTTCACATAAACATCGCATCCCCAAACTTTAAGAAATGACATCTTAGGTTTGTTTCCAAACCACAATTCATACGGTGTCTTTTCAACGGATTTAGATGGTGCCCGATTTAAAGTGAATGTAGCAGTTTCTAGTGCATAACCCCAAAATGACAACGGCAAGTCCGTCAGAGACATCATAGATCGAACCATATCTAATAAAGTACGATTACGATGTTCCGACACACCATTTCGCTATGGTGTTCCGGCAGGCGTGAGTTGTGAAACAATTCCACACTCTTTCATGTGAGTGCTAAACTCGTAAATTAGATACTCACCTCCACGGTCGGACCGTAGAAATTTGATCTTTCTATTACGATGATTTTCCACTTCATTCTGAAATTCCTTGAACTTTTCAAAGGTTTTAGACTTGTGTTTCATCAAGTAGATATAACCGTATCTACTCAAATCATCCGTGAAAGTAACAAAATAACGATATCCACCTCGCGCCGACACACTCATTGGACCACATACATCAGAATGTATGATTTCCAATAAATCGGTCGCTCGTTCCATTGAACCGAAAAACAGCGTTTTAGTCATCTTACCCATAAGGCATGGCTCACATGTATCAAATGATTCAAAATCAAGTGATTCCAAAAGTCCATCCAAATGGAGCTTCTTCATGAGTTTAACGCCAATATGACCTAGATGGCAGTGCCACATATATGCGGATATATCATCATTAAGTTTAATCCTTTTAGCATCAACATTATGAATATGTGTAACATTATCATCGAGATCTAATAGAAATAAACCATTCATCATCAGTGCATGACCATAAAAGATTTCATTCATATAAATGGAACAACCATTGTTCTCGGATTTAAATGAATAACCACTTCGCATCAAACACGATCCAGATACAATGTTCATGCTCAGTCAGGCACCGATAACAATTATTCAAGTTTATAACTAATCCCGACGGCAAGTGGAGAGGCAGCGTTCGACGGCGATCACATCAACGCTTGATCCATTGTCGACACGCATCTTGACCTCACCCTTGCTAGCGGTCGCTTGTTCGCAGCCACGATTCGAGTTACAAATATTAGCAATCAACCGGTATCAAATACCTGTGTGCTATCGCGAGCACCGTCAAGTACACATCAATAACATGTATATCATATATACCTTTGTTTGTCTTTGGCCTTCTTGTCCGCCAAATACTTGGGGCGTTATGCTTCTAGTGGCCAGTCCTTACAATAGTAGAACTCGGTATCGACTTAGGTCCAACTCGGGTTTCTTTCAGCACGGAAACAGCTTGCCGCCCTTACTTCCTTCCGCTTTCCCTTCTTGTCTTTATTGAAACCAGTGTTCCTATTGATCATCAACACTTGATGTTCCTTTTGATCTCCACTGCAGTTTTAAGCATTGATAAAAGCTCGGGGAGAGACTTCTTCATGCCTTGCATGTTATAGTTCATCACAAAGCTCTTATAGCTAGGTGGCAGAGACTGGAGAACACGATGGATGCCTAAGTCAATGGGAATCGTTATTCCCAAGGACACAAGCTTATCGGCGTAACCCGACATCTTGAGTACATGCTCACTAATCTGAGTGTGCTCTTCCATCATGCACTAAAGAACTTTTACG
This sequence comes from Avena longiglumis, assembly GCA_030063025.1. Lineage (NCBI taxonomy): Eukaryota > Viridiplantae > Streptophyta > Magnoliopsida > Poales > Poaceae > Avena > Avena longiglumis. Next base: position 499,000,465 of record CP125975.1, read on the forward strand.
AGCGTTGTAGCTCTCACAAAGACATGTGTGTCGAAAATCATTTTAAACTCACTCATTGTATCAAATGCATTGCCGTTTTCGAAACGCTTTCGAAGTTTCGGCTCTAGCCCATATAATATGCCGCAATGAACTAAGTTGTGGTCCTCCTGACGAGTCTGATAGACATTCTTTTCCTCGTCAAGGGCATCCTCAAAAGGTGGGGGGCCTAGTGGCGCTTCTAGCACATATTGCTTTTGTGCAGCAGAGAGGATAATCCTCAAATTCATGGCCCATTCGGTAAAGTTGCTACCCTTCGTTGCTAGTTTCTCTTTCTCCATGAACACATTGAAATTAAAAGCAGGTGGTGCCATCTACAACAGAATTTGTAAAGTTTAGACTAAGTGTATGATAGATTGAGTTCAACTAATACATATTACGAATGAACTCCCACTCAAAAACGACATCCCTCGTGCCTTTTTGGTGATTACATGAACCAAATCCACTATACCAAGTCTGATCATCACGTGAGTCGGTATAGCTTCAAAGGCGAGCATCAAATGGGCATCATATCAACTATATGACTCATGCTTAACCTTTTGGTCCGTTTTCCGAGGCCATGTCTGTACATGCTAGGCTCGCCAAGTTAGAACCTTAGTATTCGCGTGTGTAACTGTTTTACACCCGAAATATGGTCGTGGATCCAAGAACACCCGATCATCACGTGATGTCTTGGAGCGACGAAACATAATCGGTGCATACTAAAGGAAGAACACATTCTTATCGTGATATTTAAATTAGGGATCATCTTATTATGCTAACAAAGCGCTAAACAAGCAATATAAGATGCTATCAAACATCACATGTTTATTAGTGAAATGTTATGGTTCCCGTAGATGATCTCTATCATGTGCATCGTGGTATGATCACTATCATACCTATATGTGTAAATCCAAGGTCTATGGAGTTTACACGCTATGTATGTTGTAAGAGTATCATCTCATACTTCTACTTACAACATTACCATATCATAACACTAGCCCGGCAACAATCTAAACTAGACGCCTCTAATTTATCCATTGCAAGTTTTACGTGGCTTAGGGCTTTCGAGATAGAACCGTTCTTACCTACGAACATGAACCACAACGAGGATAACCAAATTGTTGACAACTCGTTGCAAAATAGATATTGACTATAGTAGGAGATATAGACACCCGCTAGCCACTTATGCAAACTAGTTGCATGTCAAGCGTGGAACATGTCTCATGTGCGAGGACATGTAAAGTTTGTCCGGGCCACTTCATCCCACTATGCCACCAATATCCAAAATTACAACAAAGGAGCAACAACATGATCATCATCGCCCACATACTCATATGTGTACTACCCGTGTAAAGTATCTACGCATAGATCCGGCTCTGATACCACTGTAGGGTTAGCAGCATAGAAAACAAAAAATTTCCTACGATGTGAACTATGTACCAAAATCTATCTATTAGATACAAACAACAGGAGGATGTATATCCGTAGAGAACATACCCTTGAAGACCGACAAAGCTTAACGAGTTCAACTCGTGGTTGATGTAGACGATCTCTTGCCGATCTCAAGATCGAGAGGAAGTCCTAGCGCCGCAAATCAGCAGCGCATCCGTGCTCGCACACACGTTCGAGGCACCGAGCAACCTCCGCCTCCTCGCTCCAGCGATGCAGCGGAAGCACAACTCTTTCTTTCCGAATAGCCACCGGGAACATGTATCTCGCTAGTCCGAGACCATGGGGGATAAATTTTAGAGGGGGAGAGAGATCCTTCACGAGGAGGTGTGAGTGAGAAGTGAGAGGGGGGCTCCTTTTATAGGAGGAGGGGGGAACCCCAAGGGGGTGGCTGGCGCATGGGGGCTGCCCCCTTGCCCTCCCCTCTTCATGTGGGTGGACACTCCACTCACAAAAATCCATTCATATGCCTCCACTCAAAATCCCACTCAAAATTGCCATTAAATTTCCACCAAATTTAATGCAAACTCTCATTAAATAAAACTCTTTTATTTTATTCAGATTTTTGTAAATTACTTTAATGACAAACATTCACAAATAAACCCTTGCTAGAATTCTATTTTACATGCATAACCACTTTATGCAATTTCACCCGAAAACCTGTTTCGGTATCTAGTGAAATAAATTCCTGCGCTTGTTCATTCTTTCGGCATGAAACTTTTGCTCCAATTGGATGTCGGTGTCTCTTAAGTGTGTCACCCTACGGTTCGTGAATAATGCGGACATGATCGAGACCCCTCTCGGATCAATAATCGAAGCGGATCCGAGACCCATACGACTCCACACATTCAACGATGACTTTCTTGTGATCGTTTAACCTTTTATGCTAGTATCTTAATCCCTTTGTTTCACGATATATTACATGTCCGAGATTCGATCATCGGTATCTCCATACCTAGTTTGGTATCGCATCGACATGCACTCTTTTCTCGTTCCTGATATAACATTCTAGTGATCAAATCACTTGCTTGCAAGCTAATCAATGTGATATCACCGAGAGGCCCAGAGTATATCTATCCGTCATCGGGATGAACAAATTCCACTCTCGATCCATGAGCCTCAACATAACACTTTATTAGTTACGAATCCATCTTTATAATCACCACATTACGGTGTGACGCTTTGATGTTATCAAGAAACTCTTCGGTGTTAGTGATTGACATGATCTCATGGCCTAAGGATTAGGATCACTTCGTAAGTTGTTATAGCAATATAAACTCAATGACTTTGATCGTAATGCTATACTTCGGATGAATGTTCATCACACCATTACACTAATGTTGTGACCCCGTTATTAACAACATCCAATGTCCATGATCAGGAAACCTTGATCATCTTGTTAATCAACGAGCTAGTTTATGAGAGAGGCATAACTAGGAACTTTATGTTTGTTTATTAAACACACATGTATTAATGTTTCCGTATTAATACAATTATAGCATGCAAAATAAACATCTATCATATACTTGGAATACACATAATAAACACTTTATTATTGCCTCTCAGGGCATATTCCTTGAGCCTCCCACTTGCACTAGAGACAATAATCTAGTTACATAGTGATAAATCTAACACCCATCGAGTTCTGGTGTTGATCATGTTTTGCTCTAGGGAGAGTTTTAGTCAACGGATCTGCTACATTGAGATCTGTATGTACTTTACAAATATTTATATCTCCATCCTTGACATGCTCGCGGATGGAGTGAAACCGGCGCTTAATATGCTTGGAATGCTTGTGAGACCTTGGCTCTTTGGCATTGGCAATGGCACCATTGTTGTCACAATAGATCACCATTGGGTCCAACGCATTTGCAACCACTCCTAGTTCGGATATGAACTCCTTCATCCAAACTGCTTCCTGAGCTGCTTCTGAAGCAGCAACATATTCGGCCTCCGTTGTTGATCCCGCTACCACAGGTTGTTTGGAGCTCCTACAACTAACCGCTCCGCCATTCATGAGAAATACGTATACGGATTGAGACTTAGAGTCATCCGGATCGGTGTCAAAGCTAGCGTCGACATAACACTTAGCGACGAGCTCTTCTTCACCTATGTATACAAGAAACATATCCTTAGTTCTTCGCAAGTACTTAAGGATATTCTTGACCGCTATCCAGTGTTCCGAACCTGGATCCGATTGGTACCTACTAGTCAAACTAATAGCATGTGCCACATCCGGTCTTGTACATAGCATGGCGTACATTATAGAGCCTATGGCTGAAGCATAGGGTACTTTGTCCATTATCTCTCTTTCTTCTGCCGAAGCCGGACTTTGAGTCTTACTCAATGTCTTGCCTTGCAACATAGGTAAGAACCCCTTCTTACTTCCGTCCATTTTAAACTTCTTTAAAATCTTATCAAGGTATGTACTTTGCGATAGCCCTATTAGGCGCCTTGATCTATCTCTATAGATCTTTATGCCTAATATGTATGACGCTTCACCTAGGTCCTTCATTGATCAGGTAGATATTGGTTAGTTATCTTGTGGACAATTTGATTTTTACATGGAATTATTGTGTGTATTGTAGATGAGTTCAAGCTTGAGTCCGAGCGGCCAATTTTTTGGAAGTCTTGTCATCCTCGGATAATTCAGATATAGAGGGGTTGCTCGATAACTGGAAGGATCAAATGGTGGTGATGCTCATTGTGAAGGAGATCGCGGATAGGAAGAGTAAGAATCGACGAGACTCCCGATCATATCCAATTATTTCTTCAAGCGTATACAACTGGTTTCAGCGGGATCTTGTTGAGCACAACTGAAAGTTGCATGGATATGAGTCACTTCTATTCATTTGATTTTATAGTCATTCATGTGTGATTTGAACCATTGTTTGCATTCTTGACCATTCATCATTTGTTTAATTATTTGAATTTGAACTATTGATATAATTTACATTATTATTGTGTTTGTATAATGTTTAGGACATTCATATTGCAGTTTATATTGTTGTCATATTTGCATTTTATTATCATAAATCACACATATGTGTTGAAATCCTAAAAACCCTCTCTTTTGCAGAATCTGCTAGAAATATTCTACAATTTGCTCAGCCAATGGTGAAATGTTTCATGAAAGGCCCAGTATTTTCCCTTTTTGAAATCGGGAAAGGCTAGGTATGTGGCTGCTATAGTGGGAGAACATATTCTATGAAACAAGGGAATCTATGCACTAGCTATACCCATAGATTGAAAATTAAGGGTGTGTTTGGTAGGGTGTTTGTAGGTGTTCGTAGCATGGAAAACAAAAAAATTGTACCGCATGCATACAAACAAGCTAAGATCTATCTACTAGATTGAAGCAACGAGTCGATTAGAGTACTCACCCTCGAAGATTCCGAAGAAGTTAACGAGAGCAGATTCTCGTGGGTGATGTAGTCGTACACTTGTCGATCTCAAGATCGCGTATACGATCCTTATGGCGCTGCGTTCCGGCAGCGCTTCCGCAGTCGGTCACATGTTCGGTACTCGATGAAGACCTTCCTCTCCCTTGTTCCAGCAGGCAATGGAGGTTATAGTTATCCCCTCGCGATTACGGCAGCACGACGGCATTGTGTCAGAAGTAGAGGGAAGATCCCGCAGGGCTTTGCCTAAGCCGGTGCGAGTTATGGTGGATCTAGGGTTTCCGACGATCTAGGTTTAGAAGGAAGGAGAGGAGGAGGAGGTGTCGTCGGCGTCTAGGGCGACGGCGACGGGCCGGCGGCGGCGGCTTCGGCGGCGACGACGCACGGGTGGGGAGGGATGGTGTTGTGTGCTTTGGGGCAGCCCTCCCCCTCTGTTTATGAGAGGGAGGGAAGCTTGGGAGAGGGGAGTTTGAATCCATACCCAAACCCAAGTTGGATAGAACGAAGGACTCTTTCCTTCTTCCACTAGGAAACTATTGTTTCAGTTTGACTTTTCAAACCTCTTTTTTGACTTTCAATTTAGAGCTTTATTTCTCTCTCGCAAATGCCCAACCAAAGTGACCTAGGACATGATCCAATCATTCCACTTAACCATGACACATTCATGGACCATTCCCCTTCCGGTCCGGTGAACCTTCTAGACCCTTCTATAACCTCTCCGATGAAAACATCGAAATCATTCCCGAACTCCGGAATCAGACTTTCCTTATATGAATCTTATTCTCTGGACCATTCCGGATCTCCTCGTGATATCCCGGATCCCATCCAAGACTCCGAACAACATTCGGTTTCCCTACTTACATTCCATATCTACTAAACAACATCGAATCCTTAAGTGTGTCTCCCTACGGTTTGTGAATTATGCGGACATGACCGAGACACTTCTCCGATCAATAACCAATAGAGGAATCTGGAAATTCATATGGCTCCCACATATTTCTATGCTTACTTTGCGATCAAATGAACCACTTACATACGATACCAATTTCCCTTTGTATCATGATATTTTACTTATCCGAGGTTTGATCGTCGGTATCTCTACATACCTAGTTCAACCTCGTTACCGATAAGTACTCTTTTCTCGTTCCCGTGATATGTGATCCCTTGTGAGCCAGTCACATGCTTGCAAGGTAATTGGATGACATTCCACCGAGAGGGCCCAGAGTATATATATCCATCATATGGATGGACAAATCCCACTCTTGATCCTTGTGCCTCAACACATACTTTCCGAACACTCAATGCCACCTTTATAGCCACCCGGTTATGATGTGGTGTTTGATGTCATCAAAGCATCCTTCCGGTGATGGTGATTAACATGATCTCATGGTCGAAGGAATTAGGTTACTATGTATCAGAAATCTTATAGCAAACGAACTACTAAAATGACTTGATCTTTATGCTACACTTATCTATAGGAGTATGTCCATCATACCATTCTCCTAATGATATGATCTTGTTGTTAATAACATCTCAATGTTCATGATCGAGAAACCACGATCATCTATTAACCAACAAGCTAGTATTATAAAGAGGCTTTACCAGGGACTCTAATTTAGTTTACAAATCACACAAGTATTAATGTTTCTGGTTAATACTATTATAGCATGAATATGAACATTTATCATAAACACAAAGATATAATAATAACAACTTTTATTATTGCCTCTAGGGCATATCTCCAATAGTCTCCCACTTGCACTAGAGTCAACTAATCTAGATTACATGGTAATATACCGAACACCCATGGCGGTTTGGTGCTGGTCATGTTTTGCCCTCGGGAGAGGTTTAGTCAACGGCTCTGCCACATTCATATCTATGTGTACTTTGCAAATCTTTATGTCACCATCTTGGATATGCTCTCGAATAGCATGAAAACGTAGCTTGATGTGCTTCAGCTTCTCGTGTGACCTTGGTTCTTGTGCATTGGCTATGACGCCCATGTTATCACAATAGATAGACATTGGGTCCAGCGCACTTGGAACCACACCGAGCTCTGTAATGAACTCCTTCATCCATATTTCCTCTTGTGAATCCTCCGAAGAAGTTATGTATTCCGATTCAGTTGAAGATATTGCCACAATGCTTTTCTTTGCACTCCTCTAGCTAATTGCTGCACCATTCAAAGTAAATTCATATCCAGATTGGGATTTAGAATCATCCGGATAAGTATTCCAACTAGCATCGGTGTAACCATTAACGGTGAGCTGTTCATCACCTCCATAAGAAATAACCATATCCTTAGTTCTTCTCAAGTACTTAAGGAAGTTTTTGACCCCTGTCCAATGATCCACTCCTGGATCACTTTGATATCTGCTAGTCAAACTAACAGCATATGCAATGTCGGGTCTAGTACATAGCATGGCATACATAAGAGATCCTATGGCTGAGGCATAGGGAGTTTTACTCATCCTTTCTCTATCTTCTGCCATTGCAGGACTTTGAGTTTTACTCAAGGTCGTATTGGGCAACACGGGCAAGAACCCTTTCTTGCCGTCTTCCATTCCAAACCTCTTTAGAACTTTGTCCAAATATGTACTCTGTGACAATGATATTAGGTGTCTCGATCTATCTCTATAAATCTTTATGCCTAATATGTAAGCTGCTTCGCCAAGATCTTTCATTGAAAAAATATTATTCAAATAATCCTTGACACTATTAAGAAGGTCTACATCATTCACAATGAACAATATGTCATCTACATATAGTATTAAGAATGCTACAGAGCTCCCACTCACCTTATCAAAACGTTGATCACCTTATCAAAACGTTGATTCCAACTCCGGGATGCTTGCTTCAATCCATAAATGGACCGTTGAAGTTTGCATACCTTGTTAGCATCTTTAGGATCGACAAAACCTTTGGGTTGTACCATATACAACTCTTCATCAATGTCTCCATTGAGGAACGCCATTTTGACATCCATCTGCCATATCTCATCATCATAATATGCAGCTATTGCTAATAAAATTCTCACAGACTTTAGCTTCGCTACCGGTGAGAAAGTCTCATCATAGTCAACTCCTTGAATTTTTCGAAACCCTTTTGCGACAAGTCGAGCTTTATAGACAGTAACATTACCATCAGCATGTGTTTTCTTCTTGAAAATCCATTTGTTCTCGATAGCCTTCCAGCCATCCAGTAAGTCCACCAAAGTCCATACTTAGTTTTCGTACATGGATCCAATCTCGGAATTCATGGATTATTGCTATTTATTGGAATCTGGGCTCATCATCGCTTCCTCATATGTCGCAGGGTTATCGGTGTTGTCCATCAACATGACACTCATAACGGGATCATACCAATCAGGAGTGGTACGATTTCTCGTTGACCTGCAAGGTTCCGTAGTTACTTCAATCGAAGTTTCATGATCAACATCATTAGCTCCCTCTCTTATTGGTGTAGGCTCCACAGGAACCACTTCCGGTGCTACGCTACTCTCAAGTTCGAGAGAAGGTTCAACAACCTCGTCGAGTGATACTTTCCTTCCAGTCACTTCTTTCGAGTGAAACTCCTTCTCTAGAAAGGATCCATTCTTGGCAACGAAGATTTTTGTTGGAGATATGCCCTAGAGGCAATAATAAATATAGTTATTATTATATATTTGTGTTTATGATAAATGTTTACATTCATGCTATAATAGTATTAACTAGGAAACATTAATACTTGTGTGATTTGTAAACTAAAATAGAGTCCCTAGTAAAGCCTCTTTATAATACTAGCTTGTTGGTTAATAAATGACTGTGGTTTCCCTATCATGAACATTGAGATGTTATTAACAACAAGATCATATCGTTAGGAGAATGATATGGTGGACATACTCCTATAGATAAGCGTAGCATAAAGATCAAGTCATTTTAATAGTTCAATTGCTATATGCTTTCTGATACATAGTAACCTAATTCCTTCGACCATGAGATCATGCATATCACCTTTACCAGATGGATGCTTTGATGACATCAAACACCACACCATAACTGGGTGGCTATAAAGGTGGCATTGAGTGTTCAGAAAGTATTGGTTGAGACACATGGATCAAGAGTGGGATTTGTCCATCCATATGACAGATAGATATACTTTGGGCCCTCTCGGTGAAATGTCATCCAATTAGCTTGCAAGCATGTGACTGGCTCACAAGGGATCACATATCATGGGAACGAGAAAAGAGTACTTATTAGTAACGAGGTTGAACTAGGTATGCAGAGATACCAACGATCATAACCTCGGATAAGTAAACTATCGTGAGACAAAGGGAAATTGGTATCGTATGTAAGTGGTTCATTCGATCGCAAAGTAATCGTAGAAATATGTGGGAGCCATATGAATTTCCAGATTCCTCTATTGGTTATTGTTTGGAGAAGTGTCTCGATCATGTCCGCATAATTCACGAACCGTAGGGAGACACACTTAAGGATTCGACGTTGTTTGAGTAGTTATGGAATTATGAGAAAGAGACCGAATGTTGTTCGGAGTCTCGGATGGAATCCGGGTTATCACGAGGAGATCCGGAATGGTCCGGAGAATAAGATTCATATAAGGAAAGTCCTGTTTCGATGTTGGAGAATGGTTCCGGTGTTTTCATCGGGAATGTTCTAGAAGGTTCCGGAATGTCCGGCACTCCGAAGGGGAAGGGTACATGAATGTGTCATACCAAGTTGGAATGATTGCATCATGTACTAGGTGTCATCGCTGAACAAAATAAAGGGTTTAATCAAATCCTAGTTTGAAAAGTCAAACGCCAATTTGAAAAGTCAAATGGCTATTTTGGGAAGTGGAGGGGAAGGTGGAAACCGAGTTGGGGAGGAGTTCCTCCCCTCCACCGCCGGCCCCCTTGGCAAACCGAGTTGGGGAGGGACTCCCCTCCCCTGGCGCGCCCCTCCACCTATATAAGGAGGGGCAGGGCTGCCCCTCCTAGCACCCAACACCACCACATCGCAAACCCTAGCCCTAGCCGCCGGCTCCTCCTGCAGCCGCCGCTGCCTAGCTAACCCTAGCCGCCGGCCAAGCCTCCTCCTCGGTGCGTCTAAACCCTAGATCGCCGGGGATCTCTCTCATAGTCCACCATACTCGCTCCGGCTTAAGGTGAAGCCCTGCGAGATCTCCCCTCTACTTGTGGTACCACGACGTTGTGCTGCTGGAATCGCGAGGAGAGTGCTACAACCTCCGCTGCCTGCTGGAACAAGGGAGAGGAAGGTCTTCGTCGAGTACCGAACGTGTGACCGACTGCGGGAGCGCTGCCAAAACGCAGCGCCGGAAGGATCGTCTACGCGATCTTGAGATCGGGAAGAGTACGACTACATCACCCACGAGAATCCGCTCTCGTTAAACACTTTGGAATCTTCGAGGGTGAGTTATTCCATCGACTCGTTGCTACAATCTAGTAGATAGATCTTGGCTTGTTTGTTTGTATGCGATAGAATTTTTTTGTTTTCCATGCTACGAAACCCTACAGTGGTATCAGATCCGTGTCTATATGTAGATCTGTTGCACGAGTAGAACACAATGGTCATTATGGGCGTTGATGCTTTTATTGTCGATTTCTTCTTGTGTACTTTGCATCTTGCGGGATGTTGGGATGAAGCGGCCCGGGTTAACCTTACATGACATCGTTCATGAGACTTGCTCCATGCTTGACATGCAACTTGTATTGCATAAGTGGCTTTGCTGGTGCCTGTTTCTCCCATCATAGTTAAGATTCAATTTACAACGGGTGATTAACAATACTAGTATCAATGTTGTGGTTCTCGTTCGTAAGTTAGAACGACACTTATTGAAAGCCCCAAACCACGTAAAACATGCAAAGAAAGTAGAGGCGTCTAACTTTGTTTTGCAGGGGTGTGCAGTGATGTGATATGGCCATGATTGTGATTATATTTGATGTATGCAATGTTCCTTATTGTAAGTTGGCAACCGGCAGGAGCCATATGGTTGTCTTTAATTTTGTTAATACCCGCGTGTCTATTCAAAGTAGTTGTAATAGTTGAAGCCGGTGGACGACAACCATGGAGAAGCATCATTGACCTTGATGCAATGCCGGTGATGATGGAGATCATGTTCGTGCTTGAAGATGGAGATTGGAAGCACAAAGAAGAAAGGCCATATCATATCACATATTATGAATTGCATGTGATGTTAATCCTTTATGAAGGGTTTCGCGGCATAGTAAATCAAAATTTTCTACGGATGCGAACAGAGGAAAGCCAAGATCTAATCTAGGAGATGCAAACAATGAGAGAGATTGGATTAGATCTTCATACCCTTGAAGATTCGCACAGCGGAACGTTCATCGTAACGTGGGTGATGTAGTCGTACTCGCTTCTCCTCCTCGTGATCTGATCCGATCTAGCACCACAAGTGGCGGTGCCTCCATGAGATGCACACGTGCAGCACCTCGACGTGTCCTCCTTCCTCGGACCAGCAAGTATGGTGGAGAGACGGATTGGATCTACAACACGACGGCGTGGTATATATGGTGGAGAATTTCTGCAGCACGGCTTCGCCTACAAACAGTCGGGAGGGAGAGAGGAGGGGCAGCAGGGCGGGTAGCTCTTGGAGGGCAAGGTGTGGGGGGTTTATGCGCCCCCAGCCCTCTATATATAGAGGGGTGGGCGCATCCCTAGTCCCTCCCCCAAGCCAAGGCCGGCGACCCCAAAGGAGGAGGAGTGGGGGGCAAGGAAACCCCCCCTTCTAGAAACTCTATCTCGAGTTTAAACCTATCAAGGCCGGCTGGGCCCTATGGGGCCTTGTGCCCCTGGACCAATGCGGCCAGGGCACTCCCTCATAGTCCCATGCCCCATCCCGGAAGGTGGGGCCACGTTGGTCCCCTTCCGGAAGGTTCTAGAAGCTTCCGGTACAATACCGATTAACCCGGAACAATTCCGAACTCCAAAAACTGCACTGCCTTATATGAATCTTATTCTCCGGACCACTCCGGAACCTCTCGTGATGTCCCGGATCCCATCCGAGACTCCGAACAAAAACTCATAAACCAATTATCCAATCTATCCTAGCGTCGAGACACGTTAAGTGTGTGACCCTACGGGTTCGAGAATATGCAGACATGAACTTCTATCAATAATCAACGGGTCTGAAACCCATATTGACTCCACACATTCATCGATGATCATATCGGATGAACCACGATGCCGGATTCAATCAATCCCATATATATTCCCTTCGTCTCGCGGTATTTTACTTGCCCGAGATTCGATAGTCGGTACCTTCAGCCCTAGATCAATCCCGATGACAGCAAGTACTTTACTCGTGCCGTAATCCGATATCACCTTGTGATTAAATCCTTAACCACATGCTTGCAAGCGGTGTTGATATCGATTACCGAGTGGGCCCGAAGTATATCTCTCCGACTTGGGAGGGACAAATCCCATCTCGATACATACAACCCAACAGATACTTTCCAATCACCTGAGAGACACCTTTATGATCACCCTCTCATAGGATAACGTTTGATGACCTCAAAGCTTTCTTCCGATACCAGGGAGTTGTATTATCTCATGGTCTAAGGAATACAATATTTGACATAAGAAAAGCTTCGCAAAGACGAACACGATGACACGATCTAATTGCTTCGCTTAGTTTGGGTCTGTCCACCATATCATTCTCCCAATGATACGATATCATTATCAATTGACAACTCATATCTATGGTTAGGAAACCTTAACCATCATTGATCAATGAGCTAGTCCATAGAGGCGTACTAGGGACACGGTGTTGTTCACAAACCACACAAGTATTAAAGTTTCCCCTTAATACAATTCTAGCATGGAATATAAACATTATCATGAACAAGAATTATAATAATAACATCTTTATTATTGCCTCTAGATCATAATTCCAACAGTATCCCACTTGCACTAGAGTCAATAATCTAGTTTACATTTGGCAACAATCTCACACCCATGGCACTGAGGTGCTGATCATGTTTTACACGTGGAAGAGGTTTAGTCAATGGATCTGCGAAATTCAGATCTGTATGTACTTCGCTAATCTTCAGATCTCCATCTGCTATATAATCTCGGATTATATGAAACTTGCGGTTGATATGCTTGGTCTTTGGATGATATCTTGGTTCCTTAGCGAGTGCTATGGCGCCAGTGTTGTCACGCAATATCTCCAGTGGGTCCAATGCACTTGGAACCATACCAAGCTCAGTGATGAAGTTTCTGATCCAAACTCCTTCACTTGACGCTTCTGCAGCAGCCATGTATTCCGCTTCTACTGTAGATCCCGCGATCACGCTTTGCTTGCAGCTTCTCCAGCTCACAGCTCCTCCATTCAAAATATACACGTATCCTGTCTGAGATTTAGAATCATCCTTGTCGGTGTCGAAACTAGCGTCGACGTAACCTTTTACGACGAGTTGTTCATCACCCCCATAGACTAAGAACATTTCTTTAGTTCTATTTAGGTACTTTAGGATGTTCTTCACGGCTGTCCAAAGGTTCCACTCGGATCACTTTGATACCTGCTCGTCAAACTAAGAGCATTGGACACATCCGGTCTAGTACACAGCATGGCATACATGATCGAACCTATGGCCGAGGCATAAGGCACTTTGCTCATAGCTTCCCTATCATTTACCATAGCTGGACACTAAGCCTTGCTCAATATCTTACCTGACAACATAGGCACTGAACCTTTCTTTGCCTTATCCATTCTGAACCTTTTCAGAACTTTGTCTAGGTATGTACTCGCTTAAAGCTATCGAGCCTTTGTCTATCTCTATAGATTTTGATGCCCAATATATAAGCAGCTTCACCTAGGTCTTTCATTGAAAAACACTTGTTCAAATAACTCTTCACATCGTTAAGCATGTTGATGTCATTTCCGATAATCAATATGTCATCCACATATAGTACCAGAAACGTCACCGAGCTCCCACTCACTTTCTTGTAGATGCAAGCTTCGTAGCAATTTGGAACAAATCCAAAGCTCTTGATCACTTGATCAAAACGAAGGTTCCAACTCCGAGATGCTTGCTTCAATCCATAAATGGAACGCTGAAGTTTGCATACTTTATCAGCATCCTTAGGATCGACAAAACCTTCGGGTTGCATCATATACAACTCTTCATCAATGTTGCCATTGAGTAAAGCGGTCTTGACATCCATCTGCCATATTTCATAATCATGAAACGCAGCAATTTCTAATAAAATCCGAATGGACTTAAACATCGCTATGGGAGAGAAAGTCTCATCGTAGTCAACACCTTGAACTTGTCGAAAACCTTTCGCAACAAGCCGTGCTTTATAGACGGTAACATTACCATCCGCGTCCGTTTTCTTCTTGAAGATCCATTTGCACTCAACGGCCTTTCGGTCGCTAGGAGGGTCCACCAAAGTCCATACTTGGTTTTCGCTCATGGATCCCAATTCGGATTTCATGGCTTCTAGCCATTTCTCAGAGTCTGGGATCATCATCGCTTCCTCATAGTTCGTAGGTTCACTGTCTTCTACTAACAAGACAGTCAAGACATGGTTGCCGTACCACTCAGGAGGGGCACGCGACCTTGTCGACCTGCGACGTTCAGTAGCAGCATCGTCCGAAGCTTCATGATCCTTGTCATTAGCTTCCTCTATTGTTGGTGCAGGCGGCACTGGAACAATTTCAGGTGCTGCGCTACTCTCCAATTCAAGAGAAGGTTCAATAACCTCGTCTAGCTCTACTTTCCTCCCACTCACTTCTTTCGAGATAAACTCCTTCTCAAGAAAGGAACCGTTCTTTGCGACAAACACTTTGCCTTCGGTTCTATGATAGAAGGTATACCCAATAGTTTCCTTAGGGTATCCTATGAAGACGCATTTCTCCGCTTTGGGTTTGAGCTTGTCCGGCATCAACTTCTTGACGTAAGCATCGCATCCCCAAACTTTAAGAAATGACAACTTAGGTTTAGCACCAAACCACAGTTCATACGGTGTCGTCTCAACGGATTTAGATGGTACCCTATTTAAAGTGAATGCAGCGGTTTCTAATGCATAACCCCAAAATGATAACGGCAAATCAGTAAGAGACATCATTGATCGGACCATATCTAATAAGGTTCGATTCCGGCGTTCAGACACACCATTGCGCTGTGGTGTTCCGGGTGGCGTGAGTTGTGAAACGATTCCACTTGCTTTAAGATGCGTGAGAAAATCAGAACTCAAATATTCACCTCCACGATCGGATCGTAGAAACTTAATCCTTCTGTTACGATGGTTCTCCACTTCATTCTGAAATTCTTTGAACTTTTCAAATGTTTCAGATTTATGTTTCATTAAATAGATATACCCATATCTACTTAAGTCATCGGTAAAAGTGAGAAAATAGCGATATCCACCGCGCGTCGAAACACTCATCGGTCCGCATACATCGGTATGTATGATTTCCAACAAGTCCGTTGCTCGCTCCATCATACCAGAGAACGGGGTTTTGATCATCTTGCCCATGAGGCATGGTTCGCATGTGTCAAATTGTAGAGGGAGTGTCCCAACCTTTAAACAATATAAGGTGGTGTCCCCTGTGTTTACAATGCTAGTCCCTGGATCAATAGCTAGCATCCACAGTTTAGATGTAATATCAAGAAACAAAGGTCATAATATAACTTTATAACCAGGAATAACATAATTTTATTACATCTTACATAGCTCATTTGGCTATTACATTACATTGCAGTGGAATAACTATAAGTAAGGGGTCCTTCATCTTCAAGGTGCCACAGGCAGACATGTTGGTTGTAGACTTTGTAATCCTAATCAATCAATCAATCTTCTCTAAAGAAATCAAACCTGCAACATTACAAGTTACAGCCACAAGGGTCAATACATTTGAATTGTATTGGCAAGTTTCACTACTAAGTTGAATATAAGTGGATCCTATCATTACATGCACATTTGGCTAAGCAGATTTTTAGGCTCATTTGCATAAAGCAATAATTTATCCTATATTCTCAAAACGGTTTTGGTCCTTTGTCAAATCTCCTTTTGAAAATCCCTTGAACCCCTTGGTAAACTCCCAAGTGTTCAAGTCCTTGTCAAAAATCCTTGGAGCTCCTTGGTAACCCCAAGTGCATCAAGTTTTATCAAAATCTCTTGAGCTCCTTGGTACCCCCAAGTGCATCAAGTCTTTAAAAGTTTTCTTTTAGAAATTAGAATGTCGATATTTCCCATAGCTTCAAACTTTACTTGCTCACTATTGTCCATAACCGGGGACACGGCTAAGTACTTAGATTTAATTATCTTCTGCAGAAGTAGTACACTTTACCCACATGTCACAATCCCATCTTGTTGCCACCAGTGGCCACTGGATTAGTGCTCACCAAGATGGAGTACCGGCAGATTGGGAATGTGACGAAGTCTTTCCAAAGGGTCCTCCCATACACCATTGCTAGCTTGTCTTCAGCACCCATGTAGGATTCCAGGTCCTCATGTCCAGTGAACTGAAGACAATGCATGGGTCTTCCCTATGTAGTTGACTAAGCCAGAGCCATAAATAGCATGTGGTTGCACATGAAAGCCACAATTGGAGAAACATGTTCAATCTCTAAGTTTCCTGGGTGGTTTCCTTTCGAGCACAACACAAAGAGATTGCCATAGACATGGTTCCTTTTGTTGCCACCTTCTCCAAAACTCAAAGTATCCTTGGCCACCTAGGTGGTTCATTGAGTCCTTGTTTTATTATATAAAAACACAAGTCCTTTTCTCAACTCCACAAAATCTCAACATGTATCTCTTTTCAAAAATATAGCATGGCTAAGCATGTAACAACTACATTGTTTTCACTAAGGAATGTATAGGGTATCCTATTAGGATTTAGCATAGCATAAGTATAGAAATTCTTTTCATGCATGTTTTCAAAATCCACTAAGTATAATGAAAAATAGTAGGACTTTAGATGATAGTGTCACTTGCCTTTTTGGTAGGGAATGTTGGTTCACTCCTTGATCTTGCTAGTCTCACACTTTTCTAACACCACTACAATCAATCAAGCAAACACAATATCAACTAGCATTGCAAACCAATAATCAATCAACAATTCACACACATAAAACAATGGGATCTAAGTCATGCATGTAAGCATGCAAGAGATGGTTGTATTTGCAAAGGTGGTCCCCACTAGGATTCTAAACTTTGTAAGGTTCAAGGTGGTCATTTTTCAAAGTGGCAAATTCATTTGCAAATGGGTTTTATCTACAAACCATTTTTAAATCCATTCATTATTTTATGTGGGGGAAAATATTTTTATCAAAGCAACAACCTTAAGTTGTTCACCAAACAGGTTGTCGTTTCTCAAAACTTGGTGTTTAGGGTCAGTATGGTTTGTTTCAAATCATTTTACCAAAGTTTTCTTTCCAAAACATTTTTATAACAAAACCAATATTTTTAAATGGCTACAAATGGGCTAAATCAATTAATCCATCCTAAATTTCACCAAATTCATTTTCAAAACCATGGGTTGGTTCCTAGGGTCAGTAAGTTCACCACAAACCAATTTGCAAAGTTTTTAACCCTAAAAACATTTTTGAACAATTTTTCTAATCTAAACAAGCATACAATTGTTTCGGCAAAAACAAACAATCTAACAGATACTATTTACTAAACAAATTCCATGGTTGGCTAGGGCTTGTTCCACTGATTCCAACGATATAAAGTTTGAAATTTTTGGATGTGTGGATCAAAAGTTACAAGAGTTTCAAAATCACATTCTAATCAGATTTCAAATTCTATTTCTAAATCATCTGGTGACACGCGGCGCAACGCTATTCGCTGGTACCGGTTCGGGCGGATCACGTGCTGCAGGCCGTTAGATCAAGTTGAATCGCATGGCACTGGCTGCGTACCCTTTCGGAGTTAAGTGATCTAATCGTGTCTCTTCGATCTAAATCGGACGGCTCCTATCCACTAGCCAAGAACTAGCGGCGCAAGGTCAACGGCGAGCGGCGGTGCGGTCAGACGGTGGCGGCGCTGGCGAAGCAGGAAACGAGAGAGGGAGGGAGTAGGCTCACCGTGTTCGCGAGGTTGAGGTGGTGCTCAACGTGTGGTCGACGTGGCAGGGGGCGCTCAGGGTCTGCAGCAATTCCTCGCCGGAGTCAAGGACGGCGTTAGGCGGCTCTGGTCGTGGTCGGAGGCGACGCTGTCGATCACGAGAAGCCAAAACAGAGGCATGGTTAGGTGCGCAATACCAAGGCGAAGTTGCTCGCATGATCGAGAAGGAGAGGGGCGGTCGGATTCTACCTGGGAAACTCGTCGGAGTAGAAGACAGACGCGGCGGCGCTCAGAGCTTGACGAAGACGACGTTACGGCGCAGCGGTTGAATGGGATGACAGAGAGGCGTGCAGGAGTGGGGAAGGTGTGAGCTTGGTCGGGGAGGCACGGGGTGGAGAGGCTTGGCCGGAATCGGGGAGGGACGGTGGTCGGAGTAGTAGCGATGCAGCTCGAAATTCCGTCTGCCTGGGGGCTCTCGTGCTGCGGTGTTTGAGGAAAAAGGAGGAGAAGGCGCAGTCGTTTAATAGCGTGCAGTCACGGCGAGTAACGGTCACAGTATCAACGCGTATTCAACGCCGGCGTAAATGGCAGCAACGGCAGGCGTCGTCTGCGCGAGGAAGAAGGAGGAGTGAGCTGGCTGCGTGGGTCCCTGCTGTCAGCGAGGAATGAGAGGGAGAAGAGGGCCACCAGTCAGCGTCCGTTCGGGTTAGAAACTGAGTGTGAAACGTTTTCTTCGGGGAGGGGGAGCTGGGCTGGTTCTGGGCCTTGTTGGGCTACTGGGTTGGGTCGACCAGATCCTATTTTTTTCCTATTCTGAAACCTTTTCTTTTTCTGAATCTAATTTCTGTTTTGAAATTCAAACAAACAAACAACATTCAAATCAATTCAAACAATCACCACACTTTCACAACTTTGAATTTGGTTCTGTTCAGTAACATAAACCAAAATTCCAAAACCAAAATAATAATTTTATTTTAGGGTCCATTATTAATTAAATAAATAGACCATTGTTATAAAATCAAATAGGATTTGTTTTATTTAAATACCCCTTTTGAAATCTAATTATTTTCAAAACCAAATCATTAGGTTTTATTTGGGAATATAAAATACTTGGAAAACTTATTTTGGATAAATAAATAAGTTTTAGTGTTTCTTTAAAAAAATAGTAAAACCTTTTTATTTTTAATAAATTGGATATTAAATCCTTATTATTTTATTTAATGAACCTTTACTATTTTATCAAAACAAAATGTTTTATTTCAAAAGCTTTGCCAAGGTTTAATTTGGCTCTATAAAATAATCCCTGAAACTTCTATTTCTTTTGAAAACAAAATCCTTTTATTTAAAAGATCCAAAATAGTAATTCCAAAATATTTCCTTTATCAAATGTTTATCTTTTTAAATATCTTTAGGATTTTATTTGATCCAAATTGGTTTGAAGATTCCTATTGGAATTCAAAAAGTTTCTTCTCACTCTGAAAATCAAACAAAGTTTTATTTTATTCATTTATTTTTCACATTACAAGATTTGGAAAATCTTGGGATGTGACAGGCTACCACCCTTAAAATAAATCTCGTCCCTAGATTTGGGAAGGCTAGGGTTACAAGTAGGCTCAAAACAACTAGGGTACTACCACCCTTAAAAATTTTCAAACAAAAATTACATATTGGCCTTCTTGGGATCCTGGGGAACTTCTCTGGGCAAACATTTGCATTGTGTCCTTTGTTTCCATACTTGACTCATGGGCCAAGGTTGAGTTTCTCCATAGGCTTGTTCAACTTGTTCTTCATCTTTTCTAGACAGTTGCTTGCATAATGTCCTGGGTTCTTGCAATTGAAACAGTTGATGTCTTTGAGTTCTTTACGTAGCTCTTGTGGACAAGTTGCTACATAATGGCCTAGCTCTTTGCAATTGTTGCACACCACTTGGCCAATCTCTTTATTCTTCTGGTTCTCTGGGCATTCACTGGAATAGTGTCCCATTTCTTTACACTTATGACATTGCACATGGCTTTTGTCCTTCTTTTGCCTTTTGGGTTTCTCCAAAGCTAGGAGTGCATCCAGTTCATGTTGTTCATATGTTATCTGATAGGTAGGAATGTCTACATGTTTCTTGGACCTTTTATCGCTCCTTAGAAAATTCACATTCCTCTTATTTGATCCTTTGAATTGGGTTGTTTTGTTTGGAGGTATAAGTGGTCCTTTTCCTTTGTCATCAACCTTCTTAGTAGACTTGGATCCTTCTTGATGGTTTGCAATCATTTGTTGCACTCCACCTTGTTTCCTTTGTTCAACAATGGAATAGATGGGGCATTGGATAGGAACATGGTTGTTTCCTTCACATAGGTAGCAAGTAGCTTGAGTGGTGGGGCATTGGCCAACAGGATGTTTCTCTTCACAGTTGGGGCATTGATCTCCATGCTCCTTGGAAGTATGATCCTTGTCTCCACAAATAATACAAGCTGGGGCTCCATCTAGAATAACATTTTTGTCATCCTTGTTGTCACTAACTCTTTTGGAATAGCTTTCTTCCATCTTGATCATTTGATCAGTCACTTTAAGCATCAGTTGGCCTTGAGTTTCCAAAAATCCTTGCAGTGTTGGATCTTCTCCACTAGTGTTGGCTATGAATTGAGCTGTCACTTGGTTCAATTGGTTCTGGGTTGCTATGAGCTCTTTCATGCTGTCCTCTTGGTTGGGGTTGGTGTCATCAACCTTGATGTTGGAGTCTCTTAGAGTGGTCATCTGTTTGGGTTGAATGAAGATTAGAATAGGAAAGATATTTCTAAGGAATCAATTCTAATCACACACATCACAATTCACTCAAACAATGTGCAAGCATTCACAAACAACTTTTTACTCAAACAACAAAGTTCAAGCACATACTTAGACAACAAAATATTTTTATTACACCACATAAGTTGGTGTGTTTGACTTAACTAAAATATGGTGGTCCATATATATGGTTCACTTGTGATCTTTCCATCCTTCTTGGTTGCTTCTTCTTACTTGAGATCATGGTTTCCTTGAGAAAGACTCTTGGTTACAATAACTTCTAGTGATGTGGTCTCCTTCTAACTTTTGCATTCCCTCAGTCTCTAAATCTTGAGCAAGATTTCCTTGTTTCACTTGTAGTCCTTAGTGGTATCCAAGTTAGAAGTCCTTGGTGAACATGCTGAAGATGTTGAAGTCATTAGAGTTGAAGAAGTTGAAGTCATTAGAGTTGACGAAGTTGAAGAAGTCCTTTGCACATGGTGTAGTCTTTGGCCATGGGGTAGGTTTTCCATCAAGTTGAAAATAGAAGAGAAGTAGAGTTGAAATCAAAATGGTTGAGGAAAGAGTTTACAAGATTGTTTGTAAATAAGTTTTGGAACAAGTACAACTCCTATTTTTCTAAGGGGTTTTGTCCAATCCTAGGGTTTACAAATCCTACAGGCAACACAATTCTCTGATACCATCTGTAGAGGGAGTGTCCCAACCTTTAAACAATATAAGGTGGTGTCCCCTATGTTTACAATGCTAGTCCCTGGATCAATAGCTAGCATCCACAGTTTAGATGTAATATCAAGAAACAAAGGTCATAATATAACTTTATAACCAGGAATAACATAATTTTATTACATCTTACATAGCTCATTTGGCTATTACATTACATTGCAGCGGAATAACTATAAGTAAGGGGTCCTTCATCTTCAAGGTGCCACAGGCACACATGTTGGTTGTAGACTTTGTAATCCTAATCAATCAATCAATCTTCTCTAAAGCAATCAAACCTGCAACATTACAAGTTACAGCCACAAGGGTCAATACATTTGAATTGTATTGGCAAGTTTCACTACTAAGTTGAATATAAGTGGATCCTATCACTACATGCACATTTGGCTAAGCAGAGTTTTAGGCTCATTTGCATAAAGCAATAATTTATCCTATCTTTTCAAAACGGTTTTGGTCCTTTGTCAAATCTCCTTTTCAAAATCCCTTGAACCCCTTGGTAAACTCCCAAGTGTTCAAGTCCTTGTCAAAAATCCCTTGAGCTCCTTGGTAACCCCAAGTGCATCAAGTTTTATCAAAATCTCTTGAGCTCCTTGGTACCCCCAAGTGCATCAAGTCTTTAAAAGTTTTCTTTTAGAAATTAGAATGTCGAGATTTCCCATAGCTTCAAACTTTAGTTGCTCAATATTGTCCATAACCGGGGACACGGCTAAGTACTTAGATTTAATTATCTTCTGCAGAAGTAGTACACTTTACCCACATGTCACAATCCCATCTTGTTGCCACCAGTGGCCACTGGATTAGTGCTCACCAAGATGGAGTACCGGCAGATTGGGAATGTGACGAAGTCTTTCCAAAGGGTCCTCCCATACACCATTGCTAGCTTGTCTTCAGCACCCATGTAGGATTCCAGGTCCTCATGTCCAGTGAACTGAAGACAATGCATGGGTCTTCCCTATGTAGTTGACTAAGCCAGAGCCATAAATAGCATGTGGTTGCACATGAAAGCCACAATTGGAGAAACATGTTCAATCTCTAAGTTTCCTGGGTGGTTTCCTTTCGAGCACAACACAAAGAGATTGCCATAGACATGGTTCCTTTTGTTGCCACCTTCTCCAAAACTCAAAGTATCCTTGGCCACCTAGGTGGTTCATTGAGTCCTTGTTTTATTATATAAAAACACAAGTCCTTTTCTCAACTCCACAAAATCTCAACATGTATCTCTTTTCAAAAATATAGCATGGCTAAGCATGTAACAACTACATTGTTTTCACTAAGGAATGTATAGGGTATCCTATTAGGATTTAGCATAGCATAAGTATAGAAATTCTTTTCATGCATGTTTTCAAAATCCACTAAGTATAATGAAAAATAGTAGGACTTTAGATGATAGTGTCACTTGCCTTTTTGGTAGGGAATGTTGGTTCACTCCTTGATCTTGCTAGTCTCACACTTTTCTAACACCACTACAATCAATCAAGCAAACACAATATCAACTAGCATTGCAAACCAATAATGAATCAACAATTCACACACATAAAACAATGGGATATAAGTCATGCATGTAAGCATGCAAGAGATGGTTCTATTTGCAAAGGTGGTCCCCACTAGGCTTCTAAACTTTGTAAGGTTCAAGGTGGTCATTTTTCAAAGTGGCAAAGTCATTTGCAAAAGGGTTTTATCTACAAACCATTTTTAAATCCATTCATTATTTTATGTGGGGGAAAATATTTTTATCAAAGCAACAACCTTAAGTTTTTCACCAAACAGGTTGTTGTTTCTCAAAACTTGGTGTTTAGGGTCAGTAGGGTTTGTTTCAAATCATTTTACCAAATTTTTCTTTCCAAAACATTTTTATAACAAAACCAATATTTTTAAATGGCTAGAAATGGGCTCAATCAATTAATCCATCCTAAATTTCACCAAATTCATTTTCAAAACCATGGGTTGGTTCCTAGGGTTAGTAAGTTCACCACAAACCAATTTGCAAAGTTTTTAACCCTAAAAACATTTTTGAACAATTTTTCTAATCTAAACAAGCATACAATTGTTTCTGCAAAAACAAATAATCTAACAGATACTATTTACTAAACAAATTCCATGGTTGGCTAGGTCTTGTTCCACTGATTCCAACGATATAAAGTTTGAAATTTTTGGACGTGTGGATCAAAAGTTACAAGAGTTTCAAAATCACATTCTAATCAGATTTCAAATTCTATTTCGAAATCATCTGGTGACACGCGGCGCAACGCTATTCGCTGGTACCGGTTCGGGCGGATCACGTGCTGCAGGCCGTTAGATCAAATTGAATCGCACGGCACTGGCTGCGTACCCTTTCGGAGTTAAGTGATCTAATCGTGTCTCTTCGATCTAAATCGGACGGCTCCTATCCACTAGCCAAGAACTGGCGGCGCAAGGTCAACGGCGCCAAGGTCGACGGCATGGCGAAGCAGGAAACGAGAGAGGGAGGGAGTAGGATCACCGTGTTCGTGAGGTCGAGGTGGTGCTCAACGTGTGGTCGACGTGGCAGGGGGCGCTCAGGGTCTGCAGCAATTCCTCGCCGGAGTCAAGGACGGCGTCAGGCGGCTCTGGTCGTGGTCGGAGGAGATGCTGTCGATCACGAGAAGCCAAAACAGAGGCATGGTTAGGTGCGCAAGACCAAGGCGAAGTTTCTCGCATGATCGAGAAGGAGAGGGGCGGTCAGATTCTACCTAGGAAACTCGCCGGGAGAAGAAGAGCGTCGGCTTCGAGCTTGAAGGCGACGTTACAGGCGCCCGCGGTTGAATGGACGGTACAGAGAGGAGCGTCTGGGAGTGGGGAAGGTGTGAGCTTGGTCGGGGAGGCACGGGGTGGAGAGGCTTGGCCGGAATCAGGGAGGGACGGTGGTCGGAGTAGTAGCGCTGCAGCTCGAAATTCCGTCGGCCTGGGGGCTCTCGTGTTGCGGTGTTTGAGGAAAAAGGAGGAGAAGGCGCGGGCGTTTAATAGCGTGCAGTCACGGCGAGTAACGGTCGCGGTATCAGCGCGTATTCAACGCCGGCGTAAATGGCAGCAACGGCAGGCGTCGTCTGCGCGAGGAAGAAGGAGGAGTGAGCTGGCTGCGTGGGTCCCTGCTGTCAGCGAGGAATGAGAGGGAGAAGAGGGCCACCAGTCAGCGTCTGTTCGGGTTAGAAACTGAGTGCGAAACGTTTTCTTCGGGGAGGGGGATCTGGGCTGGTTCTGGGCCTTGTTGGGCTGCTGGGTTGGGTCGACCAGATCCTATTTTTTTCCTATTCTGAAACCTTTTCTTTTTCTGAATCTAATTTCTGTTTTGAAATTCAAACAAACAAACAACATTCAAATCAATTCAAACAATCACCACACTTTCACAACTTTGAATTTGGTTCTGTTCATTAACATAAACCAAAATTCCAAAACCAAAATAATAATTTTATTTTAGGGTCCATTATTAATTAAATAAATAGACCATTGTTATAAAATCAAATAGGACTTGTTTTATTTAAATACCCCTTTTGAAATCTAATTATTTTCAAAACCAAATCATTAGGTTTTATTTGGGAATATAAAATACTTGGAAAACTTATTTTGAATAAATAAATAATTTTTAGTGTTTCTTTAAAAAATAGTAAAACCTTTTTATTTTTAATAAATTGGATATTAAATCCTTATTATTTTATTTAATGAACCTTTACTATTTTATCAAAACAAAATGTTTTATTTCAAAAGCTTTGCCAAGGTTTAATTTGTCTCTATAAAATAATCCCTGAAACTACTATTTCTTTTGAAAACCAAATCCTTTTATTTAAAAGATCCAAAATAGTAATTCCAAAATATTTCCTTTATCAAATGTTTATCTTTTTAAATCTCTTTAGGATTTTATTTGATCCAAATTGGTTTGAAGATTCCTATTGGAATTCAAAAAGTTTCTTCTCACTCTGAAAATCAAACAAAGTTTTATTTTATTCATTTATTTTTCACATTACAAGATTTGGAAAATCTTGGGATGTGACACAAATGATTCAAAATCAAGAGACTCCAAAATTCCATCAGAATGGAGTTTCTTCATGCGTTTTACACCAATTTGACCTAGACGACAGTGCCACAAATAAGTAGTATTATCACTATCTACTTTGCATCTCTTAGCCTCAATGTTATGGATGTGTGTTTCATCCTTTTCGAGATTTAGAAGAAATAAACCATTCACAATAGGTGCATGACCATAAAATATGTTACTCATATAAATAGAACAACCATTATTCTCCGATTTAAATGAATAACCGTCTTGCAATAAACAAGATCCAGAAATGATGTTCATGCTCAACGCAGACACATAATAACATTTATTAAGGTTTAAAAATAATCCCGAAGATAAAACTAAGGAGAGCGTGTCGACGGCCATCACATCAACTCTTGATCCGTTGCCATAGCGCATCGTCACCTCATCCCTCGCAAGCCGCCGTCTATTCCTGTGGCATCCCGCAAAACCACTACTAGAAAATCGCGTTGAATTTGTGCATTGCATCGTCATCATCATGCATTGTTTGCCAAACTATTTTTTTGCAACACCCGTTTTGTTTTCTAAAACGCCCCATCTTATTCAAACACCAGAAACCGGGTCCCCGGAATATTTTGTTTTGGCCGCTATCGGTTTGCCAACGGCCCGTTTTAAACAAATAAAATTTATTTATTTTAGTAGGGGCAGTCGAACGGGCCAACCCGACCCGAACGACCGCCCCAGAAAATAATCGGTCCAAACCTGCCCGCCCTTCTAATCCTAGTCCCACCAAATCTTACCCTACCCACCACTCTCAAGCCGCCACCTCACCCTCTCACCCTTTTCCTACCCACTTGCCACCTCACCCATCCAGCCCACCTAAATCCTTTTTCTCACCTATAATCCTACCCACCCTTCCCACCCTCACCACCTTAATAGCATCTGGCCACATCAGCTCCCTCTTCCCCTCCACCAATCCTAATCTGCCACATCCCCCTCCCTCTCTTTTCTCTCTCCCTCTCTCAGAGCCCCACGCTGTCTGCCAGCTGGGCCCAGCCCTCCCCTCTCTCCTCACACGTTCCCCCACCCCGGTCCCACTTCTCTCTCTCTCTCTCCCCACCCTCTCTCTCTCTCTGACCGGCCCCACACCCACCAACCCGCTTCCCCCCCGCGTGGCTCTCTCCCTCAACGCGTCTGGCGCTGGCGCAGACAGCGCGCCTCCCCGACCTCCGTGCCCGCCGCCGGGTCTTCTCTCCTCGCCTCACTGCTCGCCCGACCCGCCTCTCTCGCTTCGCCGTTCCCGCCCAGCCTGTGCCCGTCTCCAACCTCGCGACGCTCCGCCCGCTCTCCTCTCTGCACCACCGCCCATCCTCCCCTCCGGCGGGTCCCCTCGTCGCCGGCGTGCTCCGACCCGCTCCACCGCCTCCGGCTCCTCGAGACCACCGCCCGCCCCGTGCGCGCCGCCACCTTCCTCCGCTGCCGCCACGCCACCGCCGCCGCCCGGCAGACCCGGCGCTGCCCTCCCGCCCCGCCTCCTCCGGCCGCCCGGCTCGCTCGCCGCCGCCCGCATCGCTGCCGACCCACGCTGGCGCATCCCGCGTCCGGCGCGCCGCTTCTCCCGTCGCCGCCTCCCGTCTGCAGCCGCCGAGCCCGTCCGCTCCGTCGCCAAGCCCACGAGCCCGAGCCCGCGCCCGCGCTGCCGGAGCCGCCCGCTGCCGCCCGCGAGCCCTGTCCGCCGCCGACCACCCTGCGGGCCCTGCTGCCCTGCGTGGGCCTCTCCTCATCTACCCCGCTGAGGCCTCGCTGCCAAGACCCCTCCACCGAGCCGATGATCGAGACCCCAAGTCCGGGACGCGGACACGGAGGCGCTAAGTACTTCTACTCGGTTTATGAAGCTCGAACCTCGGCACCAGCTTCATGCTCTCCTTCGTGGAACCCCAAGGCCCGTTTTCGGAACCCGAAGACCATGAACGTTAGCGCCGGATGCAAGATCTACATGACCCGAAGACCCGACCCTGAGGATCTGGAGACCGATCTCGGCACCGAAGACCGAACCTCGACACGTCAAGCTCTCCCTCCCGGACCCCGAAGGTCGGACCCGGCCCGACAAGTTCATCTGCCTCGGACGCCGAGAACCCCAACCCAAAGAGGACCGGAAACCACAAGACCTTCTCCCCGAACCCGAGGGTCCCTCGACAAGACCGCCTCGTCACAAGAGACCCGATGACCTTTGTCACCAAGATCTGCATCGCTGCATGTTCGTCGACCAATAAGCGAGGAGGATCCCGATGGGGCGGTACCAACAAGATCGACGCTGACGCCAAGCATTTCATCCCGGACCCCGAGACCGAACGACAAGTACCCGACCGGACAGAGTTACGCATCCCGAACGCCAAGACCGACTGCAGTACCGACAAGATCTGCATGACAAGAACGAACGACACAGACAACAAGACCTACCCCGACCCGAGACCCTAACCCCGGAGCCGAGAACGGAACCGTCGAACCCTGGACCCTGGACCCTGTCGAACCCCGAACCCCGGACCCCAAGATCGTCGAGCCCCTCCAATGTGTGAACCCTTTTCCCGGAACCTATTTTATAACTTAATAACAATTGTTGCATATTAATCATTCACCTTGCATGCATGCTTTCATGTGGTTGGGGGTCTTATGCCGATTCACCTAATCATTAAATATGGGGCCCATATGCGGGCAAATCTAGTCTCATATCGGCCTCATTTAAACTTGAGTAGCGAATCCATACTATAATCTTTCATTGTTAAACAACATTTAAATTGCGGGGATCTACACAACTTGAACCGTTTATTAATGGTCGGGACCCTGGTTCCACTTAACTTGACCTAATTGCATCGCACCTTTGCCATGTCATCCATCATACATGCATCATGCCGATCTTCTGCCGTTTTATTAAATATTGCATCCGGTGTTCCTTCTAGTGATTTGCTTCTTCGCGGATAAGGCCGTTGAGTTGATGTGAGTCACCGATCTTGGTTGAACCTTTCGACAATGTTTTCAAAGGCGAGCATCTCCTCTTTCTACCTATCTTACTTTTATAGTCTTTATTCCTCCCTGATCTATTGCTATCTGTGTTGCGATGCTCTAGTTTCCGTACCCGATATCTCCCTTGCAGCCTTATATTGCCTTGGACACATCCTATTACCTGTTGTTTGGTAGATAGTTGGACTTGCGCGTCGTAGTTGCTTGCTCAAGTGCTAATGTGCTTCGTCATATGCCACAGTTGCTGATGTGCTGCCGCATGTTGAGGTTGGAGATGATTCTAGTTTTAGTTATCGTCACTTTAATTTCTGTTTAACAACTAAAATTGAATAAGCAGAGGCATCGGTGGGTGATAGATAATATTTGGTTTCCGAACGCCCACTTGTGTCCCGTAAGACCCCGAGTACTTGATACCTGTTCCTTGATTTTGCGCGCTATCCACATCCGGAGGTATATGGGACCCCTGAGCGAGCTTGATTCAGACTTATTTCTTGGGGCCACAAACTAGTTTGAGGTTTTATTTACGATCTGTACTTATGCCATGTTTCTTCGCTTCATTTACTATTGTGCGAGGTGCACCTTTGTCTTTTTAGGCAAGCGGAGTGTTTTCATGTATCGACAAGCCCAGCCACACTTCGGGTTCCCGATCGTTCTACAGCCACGCGAGACCTTGAGGCCGTCTCGAGCTTGCTTACTCCGTTATGGATTCTACTTAGGGTGGCCCCCAAATATTTCTGAATCTGTGATTGTTCAGTCGTGAAAGCCTCGTTGGGTTTTGATTTGGTTTTTCCGAGGTTGATCGGCGTGTGTTGCTATTGGTGCACCGCCGGTTAAAACTTTCCGAAAGCCGTGTCCATGGATATGGACGACTTGGAGCACAAGATCTCGATCATAGACAAGCATAACTAAAGTTTATTGCTATTAATTTGACTTATAATGACTAGTAATCAGCTTCACTATAACGGAATGGCTAATTAATCGCCCACCATTGCTTGTTTGGTTGTCGCCATACAAATATATCGACTAGTAAGTATTGCAACTTCAACGAATTGGCTGAATAAAAGTACCAACAATCGCTGGGTTTTGGGATATCTCATGCTATTCATATCGATTAGTAATTGTTGCAACTACAATGAATGGTTAACTAAAAGTGCCCATCGCTTATTTTATCGACGATTATCTAAACACGACTAGTAAAGTGCCGCAACTATAATCGAATAAGTAAAACGCCAACCGCGTGAGTTCCTCGGTTGACTTCCTCGTTGGTTTCGAGGGGAAATACCGGATGGGTTTGTTTGGTGTTAGCTTTGTTGGATCCGAATAGGTCATTCTTACCTCTCCGATAACCGCCTTGTGTCGAGTCTCTATAGGTTGTTTAGTGCATCTGCTTGCCGCTTGATCCACCATACCTATGTGGCGAGGACCGCAATTCTAGCCTCGCTGCAGTGTCTTGGCCTCGATCGACGCTCCTTCTTTGTTTTCTGCTTTGCCTTTGTCGGCACCCTTTGTTAAGGGTTTTGAGATCGGCGTCGTTAGCGGGGTTACCCTTCCGCTTGGCCTGGGCAGGTTATGGACGCCATTGGTTATTCTTCGGGCTCTTAGCCCCATTTGCATCTTGTCCGTAGTCATTAACACCGCTTTTCAAGGTGATTTGGATCTTTGTATATTATATACGTATTCTTGACTCTACGAGTCATTTGGTATATATCTGCTCGTGGGTCCCATCGAGGACTGTTGTGTAATGTTATTACTTTTTTCCACCATTGAAAGTGCTGGTGAGCACCTTTGAATCGCTTTCTATGCGGTTTGGTGAATTTTGCCCAAACTTGCATAGGTCCGATTCGAGGGTGTTACTGAGTGGTATCGAGCTCGGCGTTGCGATACCCCACAAGTCCACTTTGTAGGATAACCTAGCTAACGGTCAAGTAGAGTGTCAAAACTATTTTGAAAATCGGTTGGATAGTTACGATTAGGTGCGATTTTACTCCTTACCTCTCGCTGTTCCTCTTATCCCTACGTGTTTTGAATCCGCCTCGTCTCTTTCTTGAGTCCGGAATTCTCGTGGTTGGGTTTCCGTCGTACCTTTAGGGTTTCGCTTCCTCCTTTGGTAACGGTGTTACGCCATCCGTGTTCAAGTTGCCGATGAATCCGTCACGGTGTTACCATCTGTATTCCTTGCTTGTGCCATCCGTGTTTTCCGACGACGACATCCTCACGCTGATCCGATGCGTAGTCTCGCATCACTCCTTGTTCGAACCTCGCTTGTCGAGATCTTGATCTGAATCCGAGGGTTGGTTGCATAATCTCTGCTCGTTATGCAGGGTAATGATTTGAGTGCGGGATGGAGTCGCGACCATACCACTACTCTTATCATTCGCTTATGTACATTGAGTGGTGGATCGATGCAACTATACTCCTTTCATGGAAGTTAGAGGTGACCTTACCTTTAACTGCGCCCGTTGTTTATCCGGAGTGTTCTCTTGACGAACAGGGACGACGACCTCTTGTTAGTGGTGTCGCGAAGATCTACACGAAGCGAGAAGACGCGGAGCGCCGACCTTTCCTTCCGGTACCATGAGGCGGATCTCGAGGGCGAGATCCATTGTTAGTGGTGTCGAATTGTGGCATCCCGCAAAACCACTACTAGAAAATCGCGTTGAATTTGTGCATTGCATCGTCATCATCATGCATTGTTTGCCAAACTATTTTTTCGCAACACCCGTTTTGTTTTCTAAAACGCCCCATCTTATTCAAACACCAGAAACCGGGTCCCCGGAATATTTTGTTTTGGCCGCTATCGGTTTGCCAACGGCCCGTTTTAAACAAATAAAATTTATTTATTTTAGTAGGGGCAGTCGAACGGGCCAACCCGACCCGAACGACCGCCCCAGAAAATAATCGGTCCAAACCTGCCCGCCCTTCTAATCCTAGTCCCACCAAATCTTACCCTACCCACCACTCTCAAGCCGCCACCTCACCCTCTCACCCTTTTCCTACCCACTTGCCACCTCACCCATCCAGCCCACCTAAATCCTTTTTCTCACCTATAATCCTACCCACCTTCCCACCACCTCACCGCCCAATAGCATCCGCCACATCAGCCCTCTTCCCTCCACCAATCCTAACTGCCACATCCCCTCCCTCTCTTTCTCTCTCCTCTCTCGAGCCCCACTGTCTGCCACCGGCCCAGCCCTCCCTCTCTCCTCACGTTCCCCACCCCGTCCCACTTCTCTCTCCCACCCTCTCTCTCTCTCGACCGCCCCACACCCACCAACCCGCTTCCCCAGTGGCTCTCTCTCCTCAACGCCTCGCCTGAGGCCGCCGCCCCCGACCTCCCCGCCCGCCGGTCTTCTCTCCTCGCCCCGCCGTTCGCCCCGCCCGCGCCGCTGCCGATCCGCGCCCGTGCCGTCTCCAACCTCGCGACGCTCCGCCCGCTCTCCTCTCTGCACCACCGCCCATCCTCCCCTCCGGCGGGTCCCCTCGTCGCCGGCGTGCTCGACCGCTCACCGCCTCGGCTCCTCCGAGACCACCGCCCGCCGCCGCGCGCTGCCGCTCGCCACCTTCCTCCGCTGCCGCCACGCCACCGCCCGCCCGGCAGAACCTCCGGCGCCTCAGCGCCTCCCGCCTCCTCCGCCTCCGGCTCGCGTTCGCCGCCGCCCGCCGCTGCCGACCCCACGCCTGCCGCATCCTCGCGTCGCCGGGCGCGCCGCCGGTGCTCCCCTGCCGCCGCCGCCCCGCTGCAGCCGCGAGCCCGTCCGCTCTCGCCAAGCCCACGAGCCCGAGCCCCGCCTGCTCCCCGCGCCGAGCCGCCCTGCCCGCCCCCGCGAGCCGGCCCTGTCCGCCGCCGACCACCCTGCGGGCCCTGCTGCCCTGCGTGGGCCTCTCCTCATCTACCCCGCTGAGGCCTCGCTGCCAAGACCCCTCCACCGAGCCGATGATCGAGACCCCAAGTCCGGGACGCGGACACGGAAGCGCTAAGTACTTCTACTCGGTTTATGAAGCTCGAACCTCGGCACCAGCTTCATGCTCTCCTTCGTGGAACCCCAAGGCCCGTTTTCGGAACCCGAAGACCATGAACGTTAGCGCCGGATGCAAGATCTACATGACCCGAAGACCCGACCCTGAGGATCTGGAGACCGATCTCGGCACCGAAGACCGAACCTCGACACGTCAAGCTCTCCCTCCCGGACCCCGAAGGTCGGACCCGGCCCGACAAGTTCATCTGCCTCGGACGCCGAGAACCCCAACCCAAAGAGGACCGGAAACCACAAGACCTTCTCCCCGAACCCGAGGGTCCCTCGACAAGACCGCCTCGTCACAAGAGACCCGATGACCTTTGTCACCAAGATCTGCATCGCTGCATGTTCGTCGACCAATAAGCGAGGAGGATCCCGATGGGGCCGGTACCAACAAGATCGACCGCTGGACGCCAAGCATTTCATCCCGGACCCCGAGACCCTGAACGACAAGTACCCCGACCCGGACACCGAGTTCTGCATCCCGAACGCCAAGACCGACCGGCACACGGTACCGACAAGATCTGCATGCGACAAGAACGACACCGACACAGGACAACAAGACCTACCCCGACCCGAGACCCTAACCCCGGAGCCGAGAACGGAACCGTCGAACCCTGGACCCTGGACCCTGTCGAACCCCGAACCCCGGACCCCAAGATCGTCGAGCCCCTCCAATGTGTGAACCCTTTTCCCGGAACCTATTTTATAACTTAATAACAATTGTTGCATATTAATCATTCACCTTGCATGCATGCTTTCATGTGGTTGGGGGTCTTATGCCGATTCACCTAATCATTAAATATGGGGCCCATATGCGGGCAAATCTAGTCTCATATCGGCCTCATTTAAACTTGAGTAGCGAATCCATACTATAATCTTTCATTGTTAAACAACATTTAAATTGCGGGGATCTACACAACTTGAACCGTTTATTAATGGTCGGGACCCCGGTTCCACTTAACTTGACCTAATTGCATCGCACCTTTGCCATGTCATCCATCATACATGCATCATGCCGATCTTCTGCCGTTTTATTAAATATTGCATCCGGTGTTCCTTCTAGTGATTTGCTTCTTCGCGGATAAGGCCGTTGAGTTGATGTGAGCTTCGCCCCGATCTTCGGTTGAACCTTTCGACAATGTTTTCAGGCGAGCATCTCCCTCTTTCTACCTATCTTACTTTTATAGTCTTTATTCCCTCCTGTTGATCTATTGCTATCTGTGTTGCGATGCTCTAGTTTCCGTACCCGATATCTCCCTTGCAGCCTTATATTGCCTTGGACACATCCTATTACCTGTTGTTTGGTAGATAGTTGGACTTGCGCGTCGTAGTTGCTTGCTCAAGTGCTAATGTGCTTCGTCATATGCCACAGTTGCTGATGTGCTGCCGCATGTTGAGGTTGGAGATGATTCTAGTTTTAGTTATCGTCACTTTAATTTCTGTTTAACAACTAAAATTGAATAAGCAGAGGCATCGGTGGGTGATAGATAATATTTGGTTTCCGAACACCCACTTGTGTCCCGTAAGACCCCGAGTACTTGATACCTGTTCCTTGATTTTGCGCGCTATCCACATCCGGGAGGTATATGGGACCCCCCTGAGCCAGAGCTTGATTCAGACTTATTTCTTGGGGCCACAAACTAGTTTGAGGTTTTATTTACGATCCTGTACTTATGCCATGTTTTACTGCTTCATTTACTATTGTGCGAGGTGCACCTGTCTGCTTTAGGCAAGCGGAGTGTTTTCGGTATCGACAAGCCCAGCCACACTTTCGGGTTCCCGATCGTTCTGACCACCGACGCACCTTGAGGCCGTCTGAGCTTGCTTACTCTGCGGATTCTACTTAAGGGTGGCCCCCTGAAATATTTCTGAATCCTGTGATTGTTCAGTCGTGAAAGCCTCGTTGGGTTTTGATTTGGTTTTTCCGAGGTTGATCGAGCGTGTGTTGCTATTGGTGCACCCCGGCCGGGTTAAAACTTTCTGAAAGCCGTGTCCGCGGATATGGACGACTTGGAGCACAGTATCTCGATCATAGACAAGCATAACTAAAGTTTATTGCTATTAATTTGACTTATAATGACTAGTAATCAGCTTCACTATAACGGAATGGCTAATTAATACTGCCCACCACTGCTTGTTTGGTTGTCGCTTGCGACAAATATATCTGACTAGTAAGTATTGCAACTACAACGAATTGGCTGAATAAAAGTACCAACAACTGCTGGGTTTTGGGATATCTCATGCTATTCATATCTGATTAGTAATTGTTGCAACTACAACAGAATGGTTAACTAAAAGTGCCCACTGCTTATTTTATCAGGACGATTATCTAAACCTGACTAGTAAAGTGCCGCAACTATAACTGAATAAGTAAAACTGCCAACCGCGTGAGTTCCTCGGTTGACTTCCTCGTTTGGTTTCGAGGGGGAAATACCAGGATGGGTTTGTTTGGTGTTAGCTTCAGGTTGGATCCGAATAGGTCATTCTTACCCCTCTCTGATAACCGCCAGTTGTGTCGAGTCTCTATAGGTTGTTTAGTGCATGCTGCCGCTGCCGCTTCAGTCCACCATACCTATGTAGGCGAGGACCGCCGAATTCTAGCCTCGCCGTGTACTGGCCTCAGTACTGACGCTCCTTCTTTGTTTTCTGCTTTGCCCTTTGTCGGCACCCCTTTGTTAAGCAGGTTTTGAGATCGACGTCGTTAGCAGGGTTACCCTTCCGGCTTGGCCTGGGCAGGGTTATGGACGCCATTGGTTATTCTTCAGGGCTCTTAGCCCCATTTGCATCTTGTCCGTAGTCGGACACTCTACCGTTTTCAAGGTGATTTGGATCTTTGTATATTATATCTGTATTCTTGACTCTCTGAGTCGCTGGTATATATATCTGTTCTGTGGGTCCCATCGAGGACTGTTGTGTAATGTTATTACTTCGTTTTCCACCCGCACGAAAGTGCCTGGTGGGCACCTTTGAATCGTTTCTATGCGGGTTTGGTGAATTTTGCCCAAACTTTCATAGGTCCGATTCTGAGGGTGTTACAATTCCGTAGCTCCTGTTTCGAGTTACAAATATTAGCAACTGAACCGGTATCAAATACCCAGGCACTACAACGAGGGCTAGTAAGGAAAACATCAATAACATGTATATCAAATATACCTTTGATGGTGCCAGCCTTCTTGTCCGCTAAGTACTTGGACGATTCTGCCCAAAGTGACCCTTGTCCTTGCAATAGAAGCACTCAGTGTCGGGCTTAGGACCAGACCTGAGCTTCTTATCAGCAGGGGTAGTACGCTTGCCGCCGCCCTTCTTGAAGGGCTTCTTTGCTCCCTTAACTTTCTTGAAGGTGGGCTTGTTGACCATCAACACATGATTATCCTTTTTGATGTCCACTTTCGCGGCCTTCAGCTTTGCGAAGAGCTCGGTGATCGTATCAGTGGAACCAATCTGATTATGAGTCACTACAAAACTTTTGTAGCTGGGAGGGAGTGATTGCAGAACCCAGTCAATATTGAGCTCCTCTGGAATCGTGCATTCCAGTTGCTCAAGGCGTTGAGTGTATCCCGTCATCTTAATGGCGTGCTCACTAACGGAACTCCCTTCCTCCATCTTGCAGTTAAAGAACTTCTCAGAGATCTCATATCTCTCGGAACGGGCCTGAGTCTGAAACATGGTTTTCGGCTCCTCGAGAATCTCAAAGGGCCCGGATAGTCTTCAAAACGATTTTGAAGTTCGGTTCCATAGCAAACAACATGGTGCTCTTAATCACACCATAATCATCTTTCTTGTGACAGATAGACAGCTTTCTCATCGGCCGGTAGCCTTGATTAGGGTCACCTAACGCTTTCCCAAGGACATAGTCCTTTTGACCGCCAGAGAGAATGATTCTTAGATTGCAGAACCAATTGGTGAAGTTAGACCCATTGTTTCTAAGCTTTTCTTTCTCAGCAAAAACGTTGAAGTTGAAGTTGGACTTGGCCATGTGATCTATAGTATTTGCAAGTACAATTTAGACTATGTTCATGATAAATAGTTCAACTTAATCAAATTACTAGATGAACTCCCACTAAATTCAACATCCCTCAAGTTGTTTAGTGAACACGATCCGAATTCACCACACCTAATCCGATCTTCACGAGAAGAGATGTGGTTTCAATGGTGGACAACGAAGTGTCGATCATATCATTCATATGACTCATGCTTAACCTTTAGGTTCATGTGTTCCGAGGCCATGTCTGTACATGCTAGGCTCGTCAAGTTAGACCCAAGTATTTCCGCGTGTGCAAAACTGGCTTGCACCCGTTGTATGTGAGCGTAGAGTCTATAGCACCCGATCATCACGTGATGCTTGGACACGACGAACTTTATAGCGGTGCATACCGGGAGAACACAGTTTTTATCTTGATCTTTAAGTGAGGAATCATCTTATAATGCTACCGTCGCGATCTAAGCATGACAAGATACATAAAAGGATAAACATCACATGCATATAACTTTATGTGACATGGTATAGCCAATCTTCGCGCAATGATCTCCATCTTGTGCGTTCCGGCATGATCTCCATCACTCCACCATGATTGCCTCCACCACGAATAGCAACTAAAACTATTGCTAACTACTTAGCGATAAAGTGAAACTATTACATGGCGCATAAGAAGTTGACACACAGGTCATACACAATTATAAAGACAACCATATGGCTCCTGCCGGTTGTGTACTCATCGACATGCAAGTCGTGAAACATTACAAAACATGAGCATCGCATACATTATACACATCACATCTTGGGCCATACTATATCACAGAAAACACTCCCTGCAAAAACAAGTTAGACGCCTCTACTTTGTTGTTGCATGTTTTACGTGGCTTATGGGAGTAGATGCTAAGAACGATTCTTACCTACGGAAAGCCACAACGGTGATATTATGGTTGCCAAACTCTGGTGTTAATCCCATGACAACTATAGTGAGAAACGGCATCCACCGCCGCATGTGTGGAACAAGCCACACGTCAAGTGCGGAGCCGGTCTCATGACGGCGTCGCGTAAGGTTGGCCTGGACCGCTTCAATCTCACTATCCCGCATCATAAGAAGAACACAAACAAGAGGCTTGCAACAGAAAACATCAACGTCCGCAACAACCATGTTGCGTTCTACTCGTGAAACACATCTACGCATAGGTCTAGCTCTGATACCCTTTGAAGGGTTTGGGCATAGTAAATCAAAATTTCTACGGATGCGAGCAGAGGAAAGCCAAGATCTAATCTAGGAGATGCAAACAACGAGAGATTGGATTAGATCTTCATAACCTTGAAGATTCGCGACATGAACGTTCGTCGGAGCGTGGGTGATGTAGTCGTACTCGCTTCTCCTCCTCGCGATCCGATCCGATCTAGCACCACAAGTGGCGGTGCCTCCGTGAGATACTGCACACGCACCTCGACGTCTCCTCCTTCCTCGGACCAGCAAGTATGGTGGAGAGACGGATTGGATCTACAACACGACGGCGTGGTGTATATGGTGGAGAATTTCTGCAGCACGGCTTCGCCTACAAACAGTTGGGAGGGAGAGAGGAGGGGCAGCAGGGCGGCTAGCTCTTGGAGGGGAAGGTGTGGCGGGTTGGTGCGCCCCCAACCCTCTATATATAGAGGGGTGGGCGCAGCCCTAGTCCCTCCCCCAAGCCAAGGCCGGCGGCCCCAAAGGAGGAGGAGTGGGGGGCAAGGAAACCCCCCCTTCTAGAAACTCTATCTCGAGTTTAAACCTCTCTAGGCCGGCTGGGCCCTATGGGGCCTTGTGCCCCTGGACCAATGCGGCCAGGGCACTCCCTCATAGGCCCATGCCCCCTCCCGGAAGGTGGGGCCACGTTGGTCCCCTTCCGGAAGGTTCTAGAAGCTTCCGGTACAATATCGATTAACCCGGAACAATTCCGAACTCCAAAAACTGCACTGCCTTATATGAATCTTATTCTCCGGACCACTCCGGAATCTCTCGTGATGTCCCGGATCCCATCCGAGACTCTGAACAAAAACTCATAAACCAATTATCCAATCTATCCTAGCGTCGAGACACGTTAAGTGTGTGACCCTACGGGTTCGAGAATATGCAGACATGAACTTCTATCAATAATCAACAACGGGGTCTGGAAACCCATATTGACTACCACACATTCATCGATGATCATATCGGATGAAACACGATGCCAGGATTCAATCAATCCCATATATATATTCCCTTCATCTCGCGATATTTTACTTGCCCGAGGTTCGATCGTCGGTACCTTCATACCTAGTTCAATCTCGTTCACAGCAAGTACTTTACTCGTTCCGTAATCCGATATCACCTTGTGATTAACTCCTTAACCACATGCTTGCAAGCGGTGTTGATATCGATTACCGAGTGGGCCCGAAGTATATCTCTCCGACTTGGGAGGGACAAATCCCATCTCGATACATACAACCCAACAGATACTTTTCGATCACCCGAGAGACACCTTTATGATCACCCTCTCATAGGATAACGTTTCATGACCTCAAAGCTTTCTTCCGATACCAGGGAGTTGTATTATCTCATGGTCTAAGGAATACAATATTTGACATAAGAAAAGCTTCGCAAAGATAAACACGATGACACGATCTAATTGCTTCGCTTAGTTTGGGTCTGTCCACCATATCATTCTCCCAATGATATGATCTCATTATCAATTGACAACTCATGTCTATGGTTAGGAAACCTTAACCATCATTGATCAATGAGCTAGTCCATAGAGGCGTACTAGGGACACTGTGCTGTTCACAAACCACACAAGTATTAAAGTTTCCGCTTAATACAATTCTAGCATGGAATATAAACATTATCATGAACAAGAATTATAATAATAACATCTTTATTATTGCTTCTAGGGCATAATTCCAACACTTTATGCATCTTGTATTGCTTAGTTAACGACAGTAGCATTATAATATGATCCCTCATGCACATGAATTTCAAGTTCTAAAGTGTTCATCCTTAGTTAGCACAGTTGCTAAAGCTTGTTGTTTCGAAGCACCACGTGATGATCGGGTGTGTTAGATTCCGCAAGTGTATACAACGTGAGCAAGCCAGATTTGCTCATGCGGAAGCTAAGGTTTGATCTTGATGAGCCTAGCATGTATAGACATGGTCTCGGAACACGGATCACCGAAAGGTAAAGCATGAATCATATAGTAGATATGATGAACATGTCGATTGTTCGCCGTTGAAACTATATCAACTCTCGTGATGATCGGTTTTGATGTGGTGGATTTGGTTCGTGTGATCACTAAAACAATGTGAGGGATGTTGTTTTGAGTGGGAGTTCACCTAGATTAATTTAACTATTAATTAGAACTCAATTTGTCATAAACTTAGTCTAAACTATTGCAAATATGCTGTAGATCAATGGCGGCCCCTACCATCAATTTTAATGCGTTCCTAGAGAAAGAAAAGTTGAAAAACAATGGAAGCAACTTCGCGGATTGGTTCCGCAATTTGAGGATTGTCCTCACAGCTGGTAATTTGACCTATGTCTTTGGATGCACTGGGTGACCCACTGCAGCATCGCTACCGATGAAGTAAAGAATGTTTACCTCGCTCGGAAGACTCAACTCCACAATTCAGTGCTATCTTGTATGGTTTAGTATCGGAGCTTGAAAGGTTTGAGAATTGAGACCCACATGATATTGTGCGTGATCTCAAATTGATCTTTGAGACTCACGCGCAATTGAGAGCTATGAGGCTTCGAAAAGTTCTTTAAGCGCAAGATGGAAGAGGGCTCGTCAGTGAGCATGTGCTTAAGATGTCTGGGCACGCAAACAAACTTCAAAGCTTGGGTATAGTGATTCCTAATGCTTTGGGGATTTACCGTGTCCTCCAATCACTACCACCAAGTTACAGAACTTTGTGATGAACTACAATATGCAAAACATGAACAAGCAGTTGCCAGAACTCTTTACCATGTTGAAATCTGCAGAAGTGGAGATCAAGAAAGAGCACCAAGTGTTGATGGTCAATAAGACCACCAAATTCAATAAAGGCAAGTCTAAGCAAAAGGGACACTTCAAGAAGGGTGGTAAGAAAGTTACCGCGCCGATGAAGAAGACCAAGGCTGGACCTAAGCCTGATACTGAGTGCTTTTACTGCAAGGGTGAAGTTCACTGGAAGCGGAATTGCCCAAAGTACTTGGCGGATTTGAAGAACGGCAACATCAAGAAGAAAGGTATATCCGATATACATGTTATTGATGTGTATCTCACTAGTACTCGTAGTAGTGCCTGGGTATTTGATACTGGTTCGGTTGCTCATATTTGTAACTCGAAACAGGTGCTGCAGAATAAAAGGAAACTAGCGAAGAACGAGGTGACGATGCACGTAGGAAACGGATCAAAGGTTGATGTGATCGCGGTCGGCACGCTACCCCTTCATCTACCATCGGGATTAGTTTTATACTTAAATAATTGTTATTTTGTGCCTGCGTTAAGCATGAACATTATATCGGGATCTTGTTTATTGCGAGACGGTTACTTGTTTAAGTCCGAGAATAATGGTCGTTCGATTTATATGAGTAATATGTTTTATGCACATGCACCTTTGATAGATGGTCTATTCTTATTGAATCTCGATAGTGGAAACACACATATTAATAACATTGAGGCTAAACGTTTGAAATCGAGCGATAACTCGACCTATATGTGGCATTGTCGTCTTGGTCACATTGGAGTGAAGCGTATGAAGAAACTCCATTCCGATGGACTTCTCGAATCACTTGATTTCGAATCACTTGATAGATGTGAAGCATGTCTGATGGGTAAAATGACTAAGACTCCATTTTCTGGTATGATGGAGCGAGCTACGGACTTATTGGAAATCATACATACCGATGTGTGTGGTCCAATGAGTATAGCATCGCGCGGTGGTTATCGTTATGTTCTTACCTTCACGGATGACTTGAGTAGATATGGGTATATCTATTTCATGAAACATAAGTCCGAAACTTTCGAGAAGTTTAAGGAATTTCAAAGTGAGGTTGAGAATCAACGTAACAAGAAGATTAAATTTCTACGTTCTGATCGTGGAGGTGAATATCTAAGTTACGAGTTTGGCGAGCATTTGAAGAAATGCGGAATACTTTCACAATTGACACCGCCGGGAACACCATAGAGTAATGGTGTGTACGAGCGTCGAATCGAACTCTCTTAGATATGGTTCGTTCTATGATGTCACTTATAGATTTACCGCTATCATTTTGGGGTTATGCATTAGAAACAGACCGCATTCACTTTAAATAGGGAACCATCTAAATCCGTTGAAACGCCAAAGCATGAATTATGGTTTGGGAAGAAACCTAAATTGTCGTTCCTTAAAGTTTGGGGTTGCGAAGCCTATGTAAAGAAGTTACAACCGGACAAGCTTGAACCCAAAGCGGAAAAATGCGTCTTCATAGGATACCCGAAGTAAACTATTGGGTATACCTTCTATCAAAGATCCGAGGGCAAAATCTTCGTTGCCAAGAATGAATCCTTTCTAGAGAAGGAATTTCTCTCGAAAGAAGTGACTGGAAGAATAGTAGAACTCGACGAGGTTGTCGAACCTTCTCTCGAAATTGCGAGTAGCGCAGCACCGGAAGAAGTTCATGTGGTGCCTGCACCAATAAGAGAGGAAGCTAATGATGATGATCATGAAACTTCGGTTGTAGTTGCTACAGAGCCTCGCAGGTCAACGAGAACTCGTACCGCTCCAGATTGGTATGATCCCGTTATGAGTGTCATGTTGGTGGACAACACCGATGACCCTGCGATATATGAGGAAGCGATGATGAACCCAGATTCCAATAAATCGCAAGAAGCCATGAAATCCGAGAGTGGATCCATGTAAGAAAACCAAGTATGGACTTTGGTGGACTTACCGGATGGCCGGAAGGCTGTTGAGAACAAATGGATTTTCAAGAAGAAAACAGATGCTGATGGTAATGTTACTGTCTATAAAGCTCGACTTGTCGCAAAAGGGTTTCGACAAATTCAAGGAGTTGACTACGATGAGATGTTCTCACCTGTAGCGAAGCTAAAGTCTGTGAGGATTATGTTAGCAATCGCTGCATATTATGATTATGAGATATGGCAGATGGATGTCAAAACAGCATTCCTCAATGGAGACATTGATGAAGAGTTGTATATGATGCAACCCAAAGGTTTTGTCGATCCTAAAGATGCTAACAAGGTATGCAAACTTCAACGGTCCATCTATTGATTAAAGCAAGCATCCCGAAGTTGGAATCAACGTTTTGATAAGGTGATCAAAAGTTTTGGTTTTATACAAACTTATGGAGAAGCTTGTATTTACAAGAAAGTGAGTGGGAGCTCTGTAGCATTCTTAATACTATATGTAGATGACATATTATTGATTGGTAATGATGTAGACCTTCTTAATAGTGTCAAGGAATATTTGAATAATAGTTTTTCAATGAAGGATCTTGGCGAAGCAGCTTACATATTAGGCATAAAGATTTATAGAGATAGATCGAGACGCCTAATATCATTGTCACAAAGTACATATTTGGACAAGGTTCTAAAGAGGTTTGGAATGGAAGATAGCAAGAAAGGGTTCTTGCCCGTGTTGCCCAACACGACCTTGAGTAAAACTCAAAGTTCGACAACGGCAGAAGATAGAGAAAAGATGAGTAAGACTCCCTATGCCTCAGCCATAGGATCTCTAATGTATGCCATGCTATGTACTAGACCCGACATTGCATAGTCTGTTAGTTTGACTAGCAGATATCAAAGTGATCCAGGAGTGGATCATTGGACAGCGGTCAAAAACATCCTTAAGTACTTGAGAAGAACGAAGGATATGGTTCTTTATTATGGAGGTGATGAACAGCTCATTTTTAATGGTTACACCGATGCTAGTTGGAACACCGATCCGGATGATTCTAAATCACAATGGATCGTATTTACTTTGAATGGTGCAGCGATTAGTTGGAGGAGTGCAAAGCAAAGCATTGTGGCAAGATCTTCAAGAATCAGAATACATGGCTGCCGGAGGCTTCACAAGAAGCAATATGGATGAAAGAGTTCATTACAGCTGGGTGTGGTTCCTAGTCTTTGGACCCAATGTCTATCTACTGTGATAACATGGGTGCCATAGCCAATGCGCAAGAACCAAGGTCACACAAGAAGCTGAAGCACATCAAGCTACGTTTTCACACTATTCGAGAACATGTCCAAGATGGGGACATAAAGATTTGCAAAGTACACAAGATCTGAATGTGGCGGATCCGTTGACTAAACCTCTCCCGAGGGCAAAACATGACCAACACCAAACTGC
This sequence comes from Avena longiglumis, assembly GCA_030063025.1. NCBI lineage: Eukaryota > Viridiplantae > Streptophyta > Magnoliopsida > Poales > Poaceae > Avena > Avena longiglumis. The sequence goes on from CP125975.1 coordinate 499,044,223, forward strand.
CATGGGTGTTCGGTATATTACCATGTAATCTAGATTAGATGACTCTAGTGCAAGTGGGAGACTGTTGGAGATATGCCCTAGAGGCAATAATATATGTAGTTATTATTATATCTTTGTGTTTATGATAAATGTTACATTCATGCTATAATAGTATTAACTAGGAAACATTAATACTTGTGTGATTTGTAAACTAAAATAGAGTCCCTAGTAAAGCCTCTTTATAATACTAGCTTGTTGGTTAATAAATGATTGTGGTTTCCCTATCATGAACATTGAGATGTTATTAACAACAAGATCATATCGTTAGGAGAATGATATGGTGGACATACTCCTATAGATAAGCGTATCATAAAGATCAAGTCATTTTAATAGTTCAATTGCTATATGCTTTCTGATACATAGTAACCTAATTCCTTCGACCATGAGATCATGCATATCACCTTTACCAGATGGATGCTTTGATGACATCAAACACCACACCATAACTGGGTGGCTATAAAGGTGGCATTGAGTGTTCAGAAAGTATTGGTTGAGACACATGGATCAAGAGTGGGATTTGTCCATCCATATGACAGATAGATATACTCTGGGCCCTCTCGGTGAAATGTCATCCAATTAGCTTGCAAGCATGTGACTGGCTCACAAGGTATCACATATCATGGGAACGAGAAAAGAGTACTTATTAGTAACGATGTTGAACTAGGTATGCAGAGATACCAACGATCATAACCTCGGATAAGTAAACTATCGTGAGACAAAGGGAAATTGGTATCGTATGTAAGTGGTTCATTCGATCGCAAAGTAATCGTAGAAATATGTGGGAGCCATATGAATTTCCAGATTCCTCTATTGGTTATTGTTCGGAGAAGTGTCTCGATCATGTCCGCATAATTCACGAACCGTAGGGAGACACACTTAAGGATTCGACGTTGTTTGAGTAGTTATGGAATGATGAGAAAGAGACCGAATGTTGTTCGGAGTCTCGGATGGAATCCGGGTTATCACGAGGAGATCCGGAATGGTCCGGAGAATAAGATTCATATAAGGAAAGTCCTGTTTCGGGGTTGGAGAATGGTTCCGGTGTTTTCATCGGGAATGTTCTAGAAGGTTCCGGAATGTCCGGCACTCCGAAGGGGAAGGGTACATGAATGTGTCATACCAAGTTGGAATGATTGCATCATGTACTAGGTGTCATCGCTGAACAAAATAAAGGGTTTAATCAAATCCTAGTTTGAAAAGTCAAACGCCAATTTGAAAAGTCAAATGGCTATTTTGGGAAGTGGAGGGGAAGGTGGAAACCGAGTTGGGGAGGAGTTCCTCCCCTCCACCGCCGGCCCCCATGGGAAACCGAGTTGGGGAGGGACTCCCCTCCCCTGGCGCGCCCCCTCCACCTATATAAGGAGGGGCAGGGCTGCCCCTCCTAGCACCCAACACCACAACCCCGCAAACCCTAGCCCTAGCCGCCGGCTCCTCCTACAGCCGCCGCCTAGCTGACCCTAGCCGCCGGCCAAGCCTCCTCCTCGGTGCGTCTAAACCCTAGATCGCCGGGGATCTCTCTCATAGTCCACCATACTCGCTCCGGCTTAAGACGAAGCCCTGCGAGATCTCCCCTCTACTTCCGGTACCACGTTGTCTTTGCCGGAATCGCGAGGAGAGTGCTACAACCTCCGCTTTCTTTGGAACAAGGGAGAGGAAGGTCTTCGTCAATCGAACGTGTGACCGATTGCGGGCTAGGAATCTTGGCCGGAAGGATCGTCTACGCGATCTTGAGATCGGGAAGAGTACGACTACATCACCCACGAGAATCCGCTCTCGGTAAACACTTTGGAATCTTCGAGGGTGAGTTATTCCATCGACTCGTTGCTACAATCTAGTAGATAGATCTTGGCTTGTTTGTTTGTATGCGATAGAAATTTTTTCTTTTCCATGCTATGAAACCCTACAATTTTGCCCTCGGATCTATGATAGAAGGTATACCCAATAGTTTCCTTCGGGTATCCTATGAAGACACATTTTTCTGCTTTGGGTTCAAGCTTGTCTGGCTGTAACTTCTTTACATAAGCTTCGCAACCCCAAACTTTAAGGAACGATAATTTAGGTTTCTTCCCAAACCATAATTCATATGGTGTCGTTTCAACGGATTTAGATGGTTCCCTATTTAAAGTGAATGCGGCTGTTTCTAATGCATAACCCCAAAATGATAGCGGTAAATCTATAAGTGACATCATAGAACGAACCATATCTAAGAGAGTTCGATTACGACGTTCAGACACACCATTACGTTGTGCTGTTTCCGACGGTGTCAATTGTGAAAGTATTCCACATTTCTTCAAATGCTCGCCAAACTCGTAACTTAGATATTCACCTCCACGATCATATCGTAGAAATTTAATCTTCTTGTTACGTTGATTCTCTACTTCACTTTGAAATTCCTTACACTTCTCGAAAGTTTCGGACTTATGTTTCATGAAATAGATATACCCATATCTACTCAAGTCATCCGTGAAGGTAGGAACATAACGATAACCACCGCGTGATGCTATACTCATTAGGCCACACACACATCAGTATGTATAATTTCCAATAAGTCTGTAGCTCGCTCCATCATACCAGAAAATGGAGTCTTAGTCATTTTACCCATCAGACATGCTTCGCATCTTTTAAGTGATTCGAAATCAAGTGATTCAAGAAGTCCATCGGAATGGAGTTTCTTCATACACTTCACTCCAATATGACCAAGACGATAGTGCCACATATAGGTCGAGTTATCGCTCAATTTCAAACGTTTAGCTTCAATGTTATTAATGTGTGTATTTCTACAATCAAGATTCAATAAGAATAGACCATCTATCAAAGGTGCATGTGCATAAAACATAGTACTCATATAAACCGAACAACCATTATTCTCGTACTTAAACAAGTAACCGTCTCGCAATAAACATGATCCGGGAATAATGTTCATGCTCAAAGCAGCCACCGAATAACAATTATTTAAGTATAAAACTAATCCCGATGGTAGATTAAGAGGTAGCGTGCCGACCGCGATCACTTCAACCTTTGATCCATTTCCAACGCGCATCGTCACCTCGTTCTTCGCTAGTTTCCGTCTATTCTGCAACACCTATTTCGAGTTACAAATATGAGCAACCGAACCAGTATCAAATACCCAGGCACTACTATGAGTACTAGTGAGATACACATCAATAACATGTATATCAGATATACCTTTCTTATTGATGTTGTCGTTCTTCAAATCCGCCAAGTACTTAGGGAAATTCCGCTTCCAATGACCTTCTCCCTTGCAGTAAAAGCACTCAGTATCAGGCTTAGGCCCAGCCTTGGTTTTCTTCGCCGGCGCGGTAACTTTCTTACAGCCCTTCTTGAAGTTTCCCTTTTTCTTAGACTTGCCATGCTTCTTGAATTTGGTGGTCTTATTGACCATCAACACTTGGTGCTCTTTCTTGATCTCCACTTCCGCAGACTTTAACATGGAGAAGAGTTTGGGCAACGACTTGTCCATGTTTTGCATATTGTAGTTCATTACAAAGTTCTTGTAACTTGGTGGTAGTGATTGGAGGACACGATGAATCCCCAAAGAATTAGGAATCACTATACCCAAGCTTTGAAGCTTGCTTGCGTGCCCAGACTTCTTAAGCACATGCTCACTGACGGAGCTGCCCTCTTCCATCTTGCAGTTAAAGAACTTTTCAGAAGCCTCATAACTCTCAACTGCCGCGTGAGCCTCAAATATCATTTTGAGTTCACGGACAATATCATGTGGTTCATGGTTCTCAAACCTTTACTGAAGCTCCGATTCCAAACCATACAAGATAGCACACTGAACTGTGGAGTACTGATTATTCCGAGCAAGGAAAACATTTTTTACCTCATCGGTACCATCAGCTGCAGGTGGGTCACCCAGTGGTGCATCCAGCACATAGGTCAAATTACCAGCATTGAAGACAATCCTCAAGTTGCGGAACCAATCCGCGAAGTTGCTTCCTTTGTTTTTCAACTTTTCTTTCTCTAGGAACGCATTAAAATTGATGGTAGGGGCCGCCATTGAACTACAACATATTTGCAATAGTTTTAGACTAAGTTTATGACAAATTGAGTTCTAATTAATAGTTAAATTAATATAGGTGAACTCCCACTCAAAACAATATCCCTCACATTGTTTTAGTGATCACACGAACCAAATCCACCACATCAAAACCGATCATCACGAGAGTTGATGTAGCTTCAATGGCGATCAATCAACATGTTCATCATATCTACTATATGACTCATGCTTTACCTTTCGGTGATCCGTGTTCCGAGACCATGTATGTACATTCTAGGCTCGTCAAGATCAAACCTTAGCTTCCGCATGAGCAAATCTGGCTTGCTCCCGTTGTATACACTCGCAGAATCTAACACACCCGATCATCACGTGGTGCTTCGAAACAACGAGAATTAGCAACGGTGATTACTAAGGATGAACACTTTATAACTTGAAATTTTGCGAGAGGGGTCATCTTATAATGCTATCGTCGCGAACTAAGCAATACAAGATGCATAAAAGGATTAACATCACATGCAATTCATAATATGTGATATGATATGGCCTTTCTTCTTGTGCTTCCAATCTCCATCTTCAAGCACGAACATGATCTCCATCGTCACCAGCATGACGTCAAGATCAATGGCGCCGCTTCATGGTTGTCGTCCACCAGTATCAACTATTACAACTACTTTGAATAATAGACACACAGGTCTTAACGGAATTAAAAAACAACCATATGGCTCCTGCCGGTTGCCAACTTACAATAAGGAACATTGCATACATCATATATAATTACAATCATGGCCATATCACATCACAGCACACCCCTGCAAAACAAAGTTAGACGCCTCTAATTTTCTCTGCATATTTTACGTGGTTTGGGGCTTTCAATAAGTGTCGTTCTAACTTACGAACAAGAACCACAACGTTGATGCTTGAACTATCAAGTTGTAACATCCCAGCATTAGAGCTTAGAAATAAGCTGAACCCAGATGTGTGCATTGTATTCATGCATAGAAAATCCGAAGAATTTTTGCGCATTTAAATAAAAACTTGTCAAAAGGATTGAAGCTTCTCTCAACTTGATGGAATTGAAGTAGATCATCAAGTTGACTGCGATAAGTTTCAATATGACTTTTGCTAAAACCTTATTTTGGGTAAACAAGATTTGATATAAGGGTAGATCAAATGTAATAAGAGTTACACCCTAATACATTGCTTAATGGTTTATATTTGATCTTTAAGTGATCATATCCTAGTATTCAATATGTAACTCATGAATACCAAGTTATAACCATAACATAAGTAATAGGAACGCAACAACTAAATCTTGATATATCTTAATCTCATCTATTTATACCATGAGTATCATGGAGATACCTAACTTTAACTCTTTAGTGAGTTTGATTAGGAAACAAATCAATTCAAAGATCATTCACCATATATCTTTCTGTCCATATAAATCTTTATCATCTCTAATGAACTCTATCCTTATATCTGTTGTTCATCAAAGTTGAGTAATCAACTATTGATTCACCAATTCTTAGCTTATTAACTATTGACCTATCAACTCTTGTCCTTATCATAACAATCACTCTAAGTCCTTAGAGAATGAAGTAACAAGAGGTAGATTGTAATGCTAGTATTAGATATCATCTATAGGATGGGAGTGATTCAAGGAAATCAAATCATTATGGTAACAAAGAAGATTACAAGGATGAAGTCTGAAGATAAGTTACCAGGAGTAGTCCTATTGGATCAAGTAGGTATAGTCAATGAATTATATCTCTTAATCCAATAGAGCTAAACATAAGATAATTAGAATATAACTATAATGTTGTATGGATGGAATCCTTGTTTAACCAACTGGAAACCTGAATCATAAAGGATCAAAGGATTATAATGATCATGCCTTACTCACCAATATTGAATGCTTATACCATGTATATTGATTGTGGATAAAGCATGATTGAACCATAGTATAGATATATTATCCTAGATTAGTCATTACAAGTCACATTAATATAATGTGAGGTTGGAATATTAGATATTGGAGTTAAGTAGATATAAGACAGTATGATTAAGATGATGCTAGAGTAACATTGGATTATATAAGTAGTAGTTTCCTCAGGGGAAATACTAATACTTGAGGAGAAGTAAAGTTATATATATACAACTACTAGAGTAGTATTAGTGATGGATGATTAAGGAAGAGTATGATTGGAGTTAGAAGTAACCACTTGTTGGATTGGGGATTATCAACAGCAGAGTAGTGGATATAACCAAGTATGGATATGAAAAGATTATGAAAAGCTTTTGTTGGGGAGGTGACCCCGGATAGGGTAAAGATGGGGAAAACGGAAGGGTGTTCCCCGTCTAGTTTCTGAGTTATAGTCTGAGTCGGCCAGATCCTGTAGAGTTCGGCCGAGTTAGGAAAGGGCAGGACCCTCATAATAATGGCAAGGCGTTACCCGGCCGAGATACTGAATAAGTCGGCTGGGTTAGCCCGAGTAATCTTAATGCAGGTGAAGGACAAGCCGAGTTACGGGAGGCAGGGCCGAATGATACGAAGCTTGCAGGAGAAGGAGAAGCCTAAAGTCAAACTCTAGCCGCAGGCTAAGGAGAATCTGAGTGGAGCCAAGCACAAGGGACAAAGGTGCAGAGCGACAGAGGGGCAGAAGGAGGTCACGGAGGTGACAGTCCTGAAGCCCGAGGCACGCAGGAGGGGCCCTCTGGAGCCTTGGCGTCATTAGAAGGGCGACAGGGAAAGGAGGCCGCCGAACTACTATATTGGGACAAGCATATTCCTCGAATATGCTTGCCACGTCAGCCCTAAAGGAACCCAAGACTCTCCTTTATAAGGGGAGGCTTGGACCCTGAGGAGGGCATCGACTCATTTAGTACCTTTAGGCTGGTAAAGTTCTTCCTTTCTCCTTGTATACAGCTCAAGGAGCACTTGTAGCCCAAGGAAGGAGAAATAAAGATCTTTGCCTTAGTCTTCTATGTGTAGAATCAACTGCATATTCCCTTCCCAGATCCCTCTAGCATCCATTGGCCCCATACTTTAGCCTACCCATGGCATCTGCCATGCCACCACCATGACAGTTGGCCATCAGGCCAGCGGTAATGCTGGAGTCATGATCCGGACGGGAAACTTCATCAACACTGGCGAGCGCATTGTCTCTGGCTTGGTCCGGAGACTTGATCTCTGTGACTACGTCAGCGACAACGCAGGAAGCTTCAAAGGAAAAACTCCTCCGCGCAACGGCGTCTTCATCAACTTGGGCATGCACCAGTTTACGTCGGCGTCGACATCTCCAGCGTTTATCCACACCAGGTTGTGGTTGCAGGAGAACCTCCCCTTAGCGCCGAGAGCAGTCCCATGAGCACGCCCAACAGGCCGAGGTGATGGTTGCGCGGTGCGGAGAAAGTGGTAGCGCAGGATCAAGCAGACCAAGGGCGGGTGTGCGGTCGCGCCAGTGCATAACTCCACCACCCACCAAGGTAATCCCTTCAGTGACCAACCAGGCCGAGGTGCAGAAGACAACCCCAAAGGCACCAAGGGTAAGAGGGCCACCTCTGGAAAGACCAGAAAACATTCTTCAGGCAACCATAGATAACCTGACTACACCTGTAGCGCCAATACTTGATCCGGCAAATGCTCAGGTAGAGTTGGAAGAAACCAGGCAAAAGGTGCTGGTAGAGGCAAAAAAAGGTGTCGGCCTTTATGGGAGTCCCAAACAGACCTCGAGAGTATGCCAAAGCAAACAAGCTTGACGTCGCCCCCGAACGGGTTGACGAGTTGAGATTAAGAGGAAAGAACCTCATGGATGATATCAACAAGGAGCATGATGCTCATAAGGCAGAATCAGTTGATTTAGGCTTGCCGAGGCAAGACCCGGCAAGAAGAACACGAGCGGCAAATGCCGCATTAGAGTTAGAGGGATTGACCGTGAAGCCCGCGTAAACAAAGAAGAAAGAGAATGAGCTGGTGCGCATTGCAAACCAGAGAATGAAGAAATGCTCGAGAGCACCCGTGAGGCTGGGGGCCTCGAATGGTTCACTCGGTGAGCAAAGACCGCCTTATCTGTGGCAGCAACATCCTCACCCGGAAACAATGCACGAAAAGACAGAGTGGTAACTTCAGGAAAGAGAAACAAGCAAATTGTTCCATATGATCCGGCGATAGCCGGGAAAGCAAAAGAGAACAGAGGCAATGGAAGCCGAGGTAACAGTGGCGAGAGGAATCCCGGCCGTGCTAAAAAAGGCGGCGGAAGCCGAGGCAATGGAGATCTCGGCAGAGGAGAACTCGGAAGAGGCAATCACGAGAACAATATCCCGGTTGAAGTAAGGAGAGAACCGCTCAATCAAATGAGACATGAACCTCAGAAGAGAGAAGCGAGGCCAGCTCGCCATAATCAGGTGAATGAAAGGTACAATGATGGTTATTCCGATATGGAATACGCGATCCATGGTGGGAATAACCACTATGGAATGCAGGAGAGAGTCCTGTACAGAGATTTGCCGTCAAATGATGCCAGAGTAAAGCTAGACCGGCTATACAGATCCGAGTTGCTGGAAGAACAGGGTCCACCGGGTCCAACATGCTTTGGACCATGGATCATGGGCGAACCACCTGTGCCGAACTTTCAGCTGGCGAGAGGCACAAAAACATATAATGGGAGCACCAAACCACAGGACTGGTTGATCGATTATGCCACCGCTGTAAAAATAGCAGGTGGAAACTTACGATGGGCAGTGCGGTATGTCCCGCAAATGTTGGAAGGACCAGCTAGAGTATGGCTGAATAATCTGCCAGCTGGCAGCATCAACTGTTGGTTAGACTTTGAAGAAATGTTCGTTAGCAACTTTACCAGTACTTACAAGAGGCCAAATAGGCCACAACAGCTAGCCATGTGCAAGCAAAGGCCGAATGAGACGGACAGAGAGTTTTTAACTCGGTGGTGTAACCTGAGACATTCATGTGAAGGAGTTATAGAATCACAAGCAATAGCTTGGTTCGCTCAAGGATGCCGCTATGCCAGTGTGTTATGGCAGCGACTGCAAAGAGATATGCCAACCACATTGGCAGAAACCATCAGAATAGCGGATTCCTATGCATTGGGGGATCCGACGCAACCAGAATTAATGTCGGCAGACCATCGGGAGCATCAAGATCAATATGCAAGAGATGTGGCCGGGTCATCCAGGCGCAATGACTTCAGAGGAAGAAGAAGAGAAGAAAGACCAGATTATAGATATGGTTCGACTCAGGTGGCGACAACGATTGCAAGAACAAATGAGTCACGGAAATACTCAGCAGCAAAATAATGGTCCTCAGCAATGGACACCAAGGAATGAAGGGAAAAAACAGTGGACACCAGAGCAAAAGAGGTAGTGGCAGGAGAGGCCGAAGTACACATTTGAATCTATGTTAGATCAGCCGTGTAAATTTCACACGTCAAACCCGGCCAGGCCGGCCAACCATACAACCCGCCAATGTGCATGGATGAAAAATGCAATGGGTAACCCACAGGCATACAGTGCGCCTCTCCAGCACATCTAAGATCGCCACGCTTGATGGAGCAAATGCACAACAACTGATGTTACCACCTCCTCCCCCGAGGTATGAAAACTCGGACCGGAGAGATGCGGTGCATCAAGTGATAAACCAAGGTCCGGATGGAAGGAACAATGCAGGAAATAATGGACGCAATGATTACAGAGAACATCATCGATCAGATGCGTGTTCACAATGAATAGCAAGATAAGCGAGTGTACAAATACCGCATATGGAAGTAAATGCGCTTATGCGGCAGTACCAAGATACGTGCCTTGGTCGGATCAAGAAGTAACTTGGAGCATAAAGGATCACCCCAAGATAATGCCGAGTCCGGGGTCATATGCACTCGTGTTAGATCCGACATTTGTCGGACCGAGCATTAATGTGAAATTTTCAAAGGTACTTATTGACAATGGGAGCAGTATCAATATCATGTACAAAGATACAATGCATAAGCTCGGAATATCGCAGAACATGCTGCAGTCCACAAGGACCACATTCCATGGGATAGTTCCAGGACTTTCATGCGAACCCATTGGAAAGGTTCGAGTGGATGTGTTATTCGGCACAAGAGATAACTGCAGAGCAGAAAATTTGGAGTTTGAAGTGGTGGATCTAGCTAGTTGATATCATGCTCTACTCGGACGGCCAGCATTAGCCCAATTCATGAGCAGTTGCCACGTAACTTACCTAAAAATGAAATTACCCGGACCACAAGGGGTGATAACAGTAACAGGGGATTACAGGAAGTCAATGGAATGTGCTTCAGCCGGGTCAAATCTGGCCAAATCATTGGTAATAGCAAGAGAAAAAAGAAGGATTCAGGAGGTAGCAGCCCTCGCTCAGTCGGCACAGCTGAATATGCCGTCGTTAGCCAACCCACATGGAAGCGTCTCCTTTCAGCCGACTAAAGAAACAAAAAAGTTCCAGATAGATGAGCAATTCCCAGAGCGCACCGTCACTATTGGTGCCGGCCTAGATGCCAAATAGGAAAGCGAGATCACCAACTTCCTCCGTGAGAATCGGGATATCTTTGCATGGTTAACTCAGGATCTGCAAGTTGTGCCGAGGGAGTTAGCTGAGCACTCTTTGAATGTAAGGCAGGAGCAAGGCCGGTGAAGCAACCTCTCCGCCGCTTCGCCGAGGACAGGAGAAAAATAATAGGAGATGAAATAGCTCGGCTCCTTGCGGCCGGGTTCATCATGGAGGTATTGTATCCGGATTGGCTATAAAACCCGGTGTTGGTAGAAAAGAAGAAGGATGATCCAAATGTAGCCATTGTATGGCGAATGTGTATCGATTACACGAACCTGAACAAGGCGTGTCCAAAAGATCCTTTTCCTTTACCTAGAATAGACCAAGTCATTGATTCGACCGCTGGTTGTGAACTATTATCATTTGTAGACGCGTATTCTGGTTTTCACTAGATACCGTTAAATCCGTCCGATCAAATAAAGGCTGCGTTTATTACCCCGTACGGGGCTCATTGCTATCGCACCATGCCATTCGGCCTGCGCAAGGCAGGAGCAACGTATCAAAGATGCATGCAAAAATGTCTACATGACCAGATAGGGAAAAATGTACAAGTATATGTGGATGATGTGGTTATTAAAACTAAAGAAAGCAAAACGCTACTGGATGATATCCGACAGACTTTCGCGAACCTGAGAAGGTTCCGAATGAAGCTTAACCCGGAAAAATGCACATTTGGTGTACCAGCGGGAAAATTGCTCGGCTTTATCGTATCTAGCCGAGGTATAGAGGCCAACCCAACTAAGATAAAAGCAGTGGAAAGGATGGAATTGCCAAAATGTCTAAATGACGTACAAAAGTTCACAGGTTGTTTAGCCTCGCTCAGCCGATTTGTATGTCGGCTGGGAGAGAAAGCATTACCACTTTATCAACTGATGAAAAAATCGGATAAGTTCATTTGGACTACACAAGCAGACAATGCATTTCATGAATTGAAAAAGATGTTGGTCACATCACCAGTCTTGGCTTCTCCATTATCGAAAGAGCCTATGTTACTTTACATAGCGGCCACCAACCGAGTAGTGAGCACTGTGATAGTGGTGGAACGAATTGACGATGATAAATCAGTACAAAGGCCGGTGTATTACCTAAGCGAGGTACTATCAACCTCAAAACAAAATTACCCACATTATCATAAGATGGCATATGGGGTGTACATGTCAGCAAAGAAACTTAAACATTATTTCGAAGAGCACCCCATCAAGGTGATTTGTGAAGCACCCATAGCCGACATATTGAGCAACAAAGATGCAAGTGGCCGAATAGCAAAATGGGAAATTGAATTGTCACCTTATGCTCCGCAATTCGATAGGCGAGATGCAATCAAATCTCAAGCTGTGGCCGACTTCTTCGTAGATTGGGCCGAGGTACAATATGAGCCACCATTACCAAGATCCGAATTATTGGACGATGCACTTTGACGGTTCCAAGCTAAGAAATGGTTTGGGGGCAGGAATAGTGTTAACCTCACCAAAAAGAGACCAGCTGAGATATGTGCTGCAAATACATTTTGCCGCGTCAAACAATGTAGCCGAATATGAAGCACTGGTCCATGTATTGAAGGTGGCGAAAGAGATTGGCATACGCCGAATCTTGTGCTATGGAGATTCAGATCTAGTAGTACAGCAAGTCTCAGGCAATTGGGATGCGTTGGATGATAATATGGCCTTGTATAGGTTTCATGTGCAAAAACTCAGTGGATACTTCGATGGATGTGAGTTTCATCATATACCTCGGGCAGAAAACGACGCAGCAGATACATTGTCGAAACTCGGATCAACCAGACAGTCAATTCCCCCAGGTATCGCCCTAGAGCACCTGAGGAAGCCATCAATAACACCATCTCAAGAGTCCGAATCCATTTTTATTCCGGCAAAATCAAGAGAGGATAATGTGCCGATGGAAATTGACAAGCAATGTGACCAGGAATTTCCAAAGATAAAGCCAGCCGATGCAAGGATGAGTATGGAGACATCTGAGGTAGTCATGTCAGCAGAAAATATGGAAATAGATAGTGAGACTCCACCAGAGAAAATCACACCTACATGGGCGCAACCCATATTCTCTTTCCTTAGAGATGCGGTTTTGCCGAATAACGAGATATTGGCAAGACAAACAGTGAGAAGAGCTAAAGCCTATACAATCATAAACAATGAGCTGTACAAAAGGAGTGTCACAAGTGTGTTACAAAGATGCGTGAACTCGACGGAAGGATAGGAGATCCTCCTAGATATACATCAAGGAGAATGCGGACATCACGCCTCATCCCGAGCTTTAGTGGCCAAAGCATTCGGGCATGGATTTTATTGGCCAACAGCGTTGAAAGAAGCCAAAGAACTGGTCGAAAAATGTAATGGTTGCCAAAGATATGCCAGCAAAATACATATGCCTTCGTCCGAGTTAAAAACAATACCAATTACTTGGCCATTTTCTGTATGGTGCTTAGATATGGTGGGACCATTTAAGCCGGCCCGAGGCGGGATGACCCACATATTAGTCATGGTGGACAAGTTCACAAAATGGATTGAAGTGAAACTCATAAAGAAATGTGATGGGCCCACAGCAGTGAAATTCCTCAAAGATATCATCTTAAGATATGGGTATCCACACGGTGTTATTACAGACAACGGTACAAACTTTGCAGAAGGAGCCTTCGCTAGATTCTGTCAAGAAAAGCACATAAGACTAGATGTCGCCTCTGTGTCTCACCCAGCGTCCAATGGGCAAGTAGAAAGATATAATGGACTAGTACTGTCCGGGATAAAACCACGACTCGTCGAACCGCTGCAAAGGTCGGCAGGATGTTGGATTGAGGAACTACCAGCAGTACTATGGAGCCTCAGGACTACCCCAAACAGATCAACAGGTTATACACCATTCTTTTTAGTGTATGGGGCAGAAGCTGTGCTTCCAGCCGACATAATACATGACTCGCCAAGGGTTACCCAGTATACAACCACTGAAGAAAATGAGGTAGCTCGGCAAGATGATTTCGATCTGCTAGAAGAAGCCAGAGAGCTGGCGTTATCAAGATCAGCTATCTATCAGCAGGACTTGCAATGATATCACAGCAAGAAGGTGAATCCAAGAGTATTCAAAGAAGGAGATTTAGTTCTCCGGCTGGTGCAACGCACGGCCGGCATGCACAAGTTGTCGCCTCCATGGGAAGGACCATTCATTGTGAGCAAAGCGTTGCACAATGATGCGTATTACCTAATCGATGCTCAATCACCAGGAAAGAACAGGGCAGACAAAGTCGGCGAAGAATCGAAAAGACCATGGAATGTAGCCTTACTTCGTCAATTTTACTCGTAGGAGTCATCCATGACATATTGTAAAGTGGTGCTTCAGGAGGTAGCACCAACTATGTATTGAACCTCGGCATTCAGAGCAGTGACTCGGGGGATACCATATGTTGTTTTTAAATTTCATGCTATGTATCAAACCTCGGAACCTTGAGCAGTGGCTCGGGGATTGCACTATGTTATTTTTAAGTATGGTTTATGTATTAAACCCCAGCGTCCAGAGCAGTGACTCAGGGACGGCCACATGTTGTTTTTAATTTCATCTTATGTATTAAACCTCGGCGTCCAGAGCAGTGACTCGGGGACGGCCGCATGTTGTTTTTAATTTCATGTTATGTATCAAACCTCGACACCTTGAGCAGTGGCTCGAGCACTGCACTATATGGTTTTTAAATAGGGTTTGTGTATTAAACCTCGGCACCTTGAGCAGTGGCTCGAGGACTGCACTATATGGTTTTTAAATAGGGTTTGTGTATTAAACCCCGGCACCTTGAGCAGTGACTCGGGGACTACCCCATATTGTTTCTAAGTTTGATTCAGGTATTGGACCTCGGCACCAAAGTAGTGGCTCGGGGACTGACACATATTAAACCTCGGCACCCTGAGCAGTGACTCGGGGACTGTCCTATATTGTTTATAAGTTTGGTTTATATATTAAACCCCGTTGCCTTGAGCAGTTGCTCGGGGACTACCCTACGTTATTTCCACATATGGGTTATCCTTTGTCGCAAGAGTGGGTATCAAACTTTGGCTCCCAGAGTGATATTATTTCGCTCCCCCCAAGTACGGTCTTCAAGGTTTACACCCAGATTAACAGTCCAAACCACAGTGGTCAAGTGGCAAAGTTTATATGTTTCAAGAAATTGAAGGCAGACAGAGCAAGGATTCAGACAAACAAGACCAGTTAAATAAAGTAATAACGATCACAACCATATATGTCTCAGCGGCACACGGCAAAAGAAATGCATACCATGCAAAAGACGGACAAATGTTCCACGTACATCATACGCCCGGCATACCAGGGGTAAGAAATGACTTAAGAGTTCTTTAGCTGGAGAGGCAGTGACTTGGTCAGGGGCTGGGCACTCCGAGGTAGGTGGAACTTCGGCCGAGGTTGCCTCGCCCTCCACAGACCCAGGAGCGACTTCAGGGGAAGCCCGGGGCTGTTGAGGAGCGTCAGCTTGCGAAGTGGAATGCCCAGTGCCTTTGGAGGAGGATCGCGCGTCGCCGCTGCCATCCGAGCTCGAACTGGAATCACCAAAAGCAGTCGAGTCACCCTCATCTTCGCCCTGTTCAGTTGAGTTATCATCTGCGGCATCCTCAATTTCGACCTCGTCCTCCGGATTAGGAAGGAAACTCGGACCTTCATTCCAGGTGTGCACGTCGGCATACTCAACAAGCTGGAAGGCACGAGCTTGCCGGAGAGCGACAAAGTCCGGGTCCTCAACCCAACGGGAACCAGTGCGCAAATTTCTCAAAACATCAAGAGAAATATCTTCATACCATGACATGATGATAGTGAGAGCCATGTCAGCACCTGCTCGTCCGGCAGATTCCCTCCAAAGACTTAGCTGTCTCTTAGATGCCATTAGTTGTGGCATCCCGCACAACCACTACTAGAAAATCGCGTTGTTTTTGTGCATTGCATCATCATGACAGCATGCTCATGTCATCATGCCACATTGCATTTGAGCATCGTCATCATCTTGCATTTGCTTGCATAAAATTATTTTTGGAAAAACCGGTTCATGTTTTCTAAACGCCCCATCTTTATTCAAAACCAAAACCGGGTCTCCGGAATATTTTGTTTTGACTAACTATGTTTTGCAAACGGTCCGTTTAACACAAATAAAATATTAAATTATTTTAGTGGGGGCAGTCAAACGGGCCGATTCGACCCGAACGACCACCCCCAGAAAATTAGAACGGTCCACCCATAATCCTAAGCTACCCAACCTATTCTACCCACCCCTCCTCCACCTCACCCCGGCCAATCCCCACCTGACACCTCACCTCTCTCCCTCTCCCCCCCCAATCAGCTGATGCCACCTCACCAACCCTCTCTCACTCCCTCTCACCCCAACCTCCCCAGCCACACAACCACACACACCTACCCGCCACAGCCCACTCACCAACCCCACCCTTTGGTCCCACCTCGCCCCAACAAGACGGCCCCACTCCCCCACCCCTGGCCCTCCTCTCTCCGCTGCCTTCCTCCCACCCCGCCTCCCCTGTTTCCTCCCTCTTCCCGTCCGCCACCGCCCTTCTCTCCGGTGGCCGCCTCCTCCCCATGACACACCCTCTCTCCTCCAGCCCCGGCCGCTTCCCTCCTCCCGCGACCTCCTCCGTTCCTCCGCCCCACTGGCCCCACTGGCCGCTCCTCCCGCCTCTCCACCACCCCGCCTCCCGGAGCCGCAGCCTGGCCTCAGCCCCGCTGAGCCGCCCTCGCGCCTCCTCCGCCTCGGCGTCGCCGCCCGCCTCGCCTACCAGACCGGCACTCGCCTCCACCGCCTCGCGGCTCACCCGAGCTCTTCCCTCGCCCGGCCGTGTCCGCCCGTAGTCCTCGGCCGGCCTCGACCACCTCTCCCCGAGCCCGTCGGCTCCTCGCTTCAAGCTCGCCCGTCCTTCGCCATCACCCCACCTCCGCTCCGGCCAGCAGCGCGACGCCTCGCATCCATGGCTCACCCCCACCTCCGCCTCACCGTGTTCCCCGTCCGCTCCGGCGAGAGGCCGCCTCCCGGGTCGTCTCCCCGCCGTCGCCATCTCCCCGCCTCGTCGGGCCCCTGCCACGGCCGCCGCCCTCCTCGGCGCCTCTACAGTAGAGCACGTCTCCACACCTGTCGTGGGTCCTCCTCCTTGGCGCCTCCTCTTCCTGCCTGTGTCCTGCCTCCGTCCTCGCCTCTGCCTATCGGCCAGCTCACCGTCTTGTGTGTGCCTCTGTAGTGTGTCGCACCTGCCTTTCGTCGATGTGTACCCAGGAAGTCGTGCTACTATTTTCTGCTACAAATGGCCTTGGTGTGATGCCCCGAACCACGATCTCCGCCGTCGATTCCAAGTACAACATCAACCCTCGAAACCCCAAGGTCGCCAAGATCTTCGATGCGGAGACCCCCGTACCGGCACCGACAAGATCTTCTCGAAGCGGGGACAACAAGAACTTCACGGACCAAAGGCCCCGATCCTGTGGCATCCCGCAAAACCATTACTAGAAAATCGCGTTGAATTTGTGCATTGCATCGTCATCATCGCATGTTGTTTGTCAAAACTATGTTTGCAAAACCAGTCTTTGTTTTCTAAACGCCCATCTTATTCAAACGCCAAAACCCCGGGGCTCCGGAGTATTTTGTTTTGTTGCATTCGGGTTGCAAACGGCCCAATGGAATTAAATAAAAGTTTTAATTTGTTTAGAAGGGGCAGTCGAACGGGCCGAGTAGACCCGAACGACCACCCCCTGGAATATAAATCGGTCCAACCTGCGCCCCATCTAATCCTAAAACTACCCAGAATCCTACCCCAACCCAACCTCCACATCACTCCCTCCAATCCCTTCTTGCCACCTCACTGCCTCCCTCTCCCTCACCCACTCAGAACTCGCCACGTGGCCAGCCCCCCCAACTCACTTCCCCACTTCCCACGACCAACCAGGCCACCTGGGCGGGGTCCACCGCCACCTGGCCCGCGTCCCACCAGCCCCACCGACAACCCCTAACCGCGCCTGGACCCACACCGTGGCCCACCCACCACCTCTCTCCTCCCCACCTCTCCTCCCCACCTCTCCTTCCCCCACGCGTTCTCCCTCTCCTTCCTTCCACTGCGCTGCTCGCCGCCAGGCTCCTCCTCTCTGCCCGCTCCTCCCTCCCTCCAGCCGTGCCCTCTGCGCCTCGGCCACCACACACCTGAGCCCGCCTGCAGCCCCTCACTTGGCCACCACTGCCCTCCTTTTCTCCGCCCTCCGCCCGCTCACTGCCAGCTCTGCCTCGCTGCCCTGCCGCCCAGCGTGCTCCGCCACCCCGACCACCTCGACCACCGCCTCCCCGCCCAGGCGCCAGTCGGCCGCCCGAGCCTGCCGCCCTCCGCCTGGTGCTGCCGCCCCGCCCAGCCTCCTCCTCCTGGCGCCTGCGCCTGCGCCTCCGCCTCGCCCTGCCTGGCGTCCTCTTCCTCCGCCGGCGTCGCTAACCACCTCGAGCCGGAGCCCCGCCTGCTGCCTCCACCCGCCCACCGCGACCAAGACCGCCTCCTCCCGAGCCGCGGCTCCCTGCCGCGCCGCCCGCTTGCCCGAGCCGCCGCCGCCGCAAGCGCCGCGCCGCTCGCCGCCGGCCCGCGCATCCGCCTCGCGAGCAAACCGCTTCCCGAGCCTCGCCCCTTTCCGCGCAGCAGAGCCCACTGACCCGCCCGCGGGGCCCGCCGTCGACGCCGCTTACGCCTCCAACCGCGCGTTGCAGGTAGTACCAAGTGGTGCTAGCTGTTGGGTGTGGAGACGACGAGTTTGACACCGGTAATCGGATCCCGCAAACCCCAAGCTCCCCCTCGCCAAGATCTTCCGAGGCCCAGATCTCGACAGCAAGACCGCCACACGGACGCCGAGACTCTAAACCCTGAGGACCCGTTCCCAGAGACGAAGACCGAACCCGACAGATCTGCGAGACGACAAGATCGCCACCGGATACGCCAAGCACTTCTTCCCGGAATCGCCATGACCGTCCAAGATCCCCGAAGACCACGGAACCAGGGAATTCCAGGACGACAAGAACTACTTCGCGGCCCCGACAAGACCTTCGCGACGACAAGAACGATATCGGCCCGGAAGAAGCCGACGCGCCCCGACACCGAACCAAGACCTACTTCCCGGACGCGACAAGAACTACCACCGATACCCGAGAACGAACCCGTCGAGAACGTCACCGTCGAACCCTGGACCCCGAGACCGACCCCGAACCCCGGAACCCTAACAAGATCGCCGAACCCTCTAATGTGTGAACCCCTTTTCCGAGAACCCTATTTTATAACATAATAACCAACTTGTTGCATATTAAATTGTCATTCCCGCATGCATATCTGTGGTTTGGGGGCCTTATGCCGTTTCACCTAATAATTAAATAAGGGGCCCATATGCGGGCAAATCTAGTCTCATATTGGCCTCATTTAAACTTGTGTAGCGAACCTGTATCTTATCTTGCCTTGTTATAACAACATTTAAATTGCGGGGGATCTAAATAACTTGAACCACCTAATTAATTGTCGGGACCCCGGTTCCGCCTAATCTGACCTAATTGCATCGCACCTTGCCATGTCATACATCATGCATGCATCATGCCGATCTTTTGCCTTAGTATTAAATATCGCATCCGGTGTTTCTTCTAGTGTTTTGCTTCTTCGCGGATTGGACCGTTGAGTTGATGTGAGCTTCGCCCCGATCTTCGGATGAACCTTTCGACAATGTTTTCAGGCGAGCATCTCCCCCTTTCTACCTATCTTACTTTTATAGTCTTTATTTCCCCCTGTTGATCTATTGCTATCTGTGTTGCGACGCTCTAGATTCCGTACCCTTGTTATCCCTTGTAGCCATATATTGCCTTGGACACACCCTACTGCCTGTTGTTTGGTAGCTAGTTGGTCTTGCGCGTCGCCGTCGCTTGCTATATTCTTTGTTGTGTCGCCATATGCCCGATTCTTGATGTTTTGCCGCATGTTGATGTTGGAGATGATCCTAGTTTTACTTATTGTCACTTTAATTTCTGTTTAACAACTAAAATTGATTAAGCAGGCATCGGTGGGTGATAGATAATATTTGGTTTCGAACGCCCACTTGTGTCCCGTGAAGACCCGAGTACTTGATACTGCCTTGATTTTGCGCTATCCACATCCGGGAGGTATATGGGACCCCTGAGCGAGCTTGATTCAGACTTATTTCTTGGGGCCACAAACTAGTTTGAGGTTTTATTACGATCCACTTATGCCATGCTTTACCGCTTTATTTACGATTGTGCGAGGAGCACACTGCTGCTTTAGGACATAATGGCCCGTTCGCGGTGTCGACAAGCCCAGCCACACTTTCGGGTTCCCGATCGTTCACGCCGTCTCCATAACCTTGAGGGCCTCGAGCTTGCTTACTCTATGATTCTACTCTAAGGGTGGCCCCGAAATATTTCTGAATCGTGATTGTTCACGTGAAAGCCTCGTGGGTTTTGTTTTGGTTTTTCCGAGGTTGATCGGCGTGTGTTGCTATTGGTGCACCCCGGGTTAAAACTTTCAAAGCCGTGTCATGGATATGGACGACTTGGAGCGAAGATCTCGATCATAGACAAGCATAACTAAAGTTTACGCTATAAATTTGACTTATAATGACTAGTAATCAGCTTCACTACAACGGAATGGCTAATTAATACCGCCCACAATTGCTTGTTTGGTTGTCGCCATGCGACAAAGGAATCGACTAGTAAGTATTGCAACTTCAACGAATTGGCTGAATAAAAGTACCAACAAGCTTTGGGTTTTATGGGATATCTCATGCTATTCATATCGATTAGTAATTGATGCAACGATAACGGAATGGTTAATTAAAAGTGCCCTTTACTTTATCGGACGATTATCTATACCGACTAGTAAAGTGCCGCAACTATAATCGAATAAATAAAGCGCCAACTGTGAGTTCCTCGGTTGACTTCCTCGTTTGGTCTCGAGGGGGAAACGTCAGGATGGGTTTGTTTGGTGTTAGCTTCAGGTGGATCCGGATAGGTCATTCTCACCCTCCGCTGATAACCGCCAGTTGTATCGAGTCTCTATAGGTTGTTTAGTGCATCTTCACGCCGCGATCCACCATACCTATGTAGGCGAGGACCGCCGAATTCTAGCCTCGCCGTGTACTGGCCTCAGTACTGACGCTCCTTCTTTGTTTTCTGCTTTGCCCTTTGTCGGCACCCCTTTTTGTTAAGCAGGTTTTGAGATCGACGCCGTTAGCAGGGTTACCCTTCCGGCTTGGCCTGGGCAGGGTTATGGACGCCATTGGTTATTCTTCAGGGCTCTTAGCCCCATTTGCTTCTTGTCCGTAGCCGGACGCTCTATCATTCTCAAGGTGATTTGGAATCTTTGTATATTATATCTGTTTTCTTGACTCTTTTAGTCGCTGTTATATATCTGTTCTGTGGGTCCCATCGAGGACTGTTGTGTAATGTTATTACTTCGTTTTCCACCCGCACGAAAGTGCCTGGTGGGCACCTTTGAATCGTTTCTATGCGGGTTTGGTGAATTTTGCCCAAACTTGCATAGGTCCGATTCTGAGGGTGTTCTGAGTGGTATCGAGCTCGGCGATGCGATACCCCACAAGTCCAAATCAGGATAACCTAGCTAACGGTCAAGTAGAGTGTCAAAACTATTTTGCAAAATCGGTTGGATAGTTACGGTTAGGTCTGATTTTACTCCTTACCCTCCGCTATTCTCCTCTTATCTCGGCGTGTTTTGAATCGCTCTCTTCCCTCTCTTGAGTCCGTGAATTCTCGTGGTTGGGTTTCCGTCGTACCTTGAGGCTTCGTTTTCTCCTTTTGTAACGAGGTGCTACGATCATCAATCTGCAACTTGTCATTGCCCTTCATCCAACCTCTTGTTCTTGAGCTCTTTTTCCATATGTGTTCCTTGGGATATCGTTGTCGTTGAAAAACTTATGAGAAGGGCGAGTTTTGGTGAAGTTGGAGTCGACCTTGAGCACGTGTTGTTCACGCCAAGCGAACCATCGCGAAACCTAATCATTGAGTCTTTCATACGATTCCTGTGGCATCATCCCTTTGTTAGGACACCGCTTATGAAGATCTTGGTCTAAATCTCGAGAGTTGAGTTGCCTGATTCTCCTACCCATGTATGGAGTTGATAGTTGGGTCCGGGATGGACTGATCACCCTACCCGACTCTTACTGTTCGCTCTGTACATTGGACTGGTGGATCAATGTAACTTCTCCCTCATCTAATGGAAGTTAGGGGTGGCCTTATCGTTGATGCCTCTATCTTCGTCCTTTGTTCCTCCGGAGTGAGCTCTCGACGATCAGGAACAACGACCCATTGTTGGTGGTGTCGCCGATTTCAAGATGGAGGATGAACCCTTGTTAGTGGTGTCGCAAGGATCTACACGAAGCGCGAAGGATCAGACCGTCGACCTTCTTTCCGGTACCATGAGGCGGATCTCGAGGGCGAGATCCATTGTTAGTGGTGTCGAATTGTGGCATCCCGCAAAACCATTACTAGAAAATCGCGTTGAATTTGTGCATTGCATCGTCATCATCGCATGTTGTTTGTCAAAACTATGTTTGCAAAACCAGTCTTTGTTTTCTAAACGCCCATCTTATTCAAACGCCAAAACCCCGGGGCTCCGGAGTATTTTGTTTTGTTGCATTCGGGTTGCAAACGGCCCAATGGAATTAAATAAAAGTTTTAATTTGTTTAGAAGGGCGTCGAGCGCCGAGTAGACCCGAACGACCACCCCCTGGAATATAAATCGGTCCAACCTGCGCCCCATCTAATCCTAAAACTACCCAGAATCCTACCCCAACCCAACCTCCACATCACTCCCTCCAATCCCTTCTTGCCACCTCACTGCCTCCCTCTCCCTCACCCACTCAGAACTCGCCACGTGGCCAGCCCCCCCCACTCACTTCCCCACTTCCCACGACCAACCAGGCCACCTGGGCGGGGTCCACCGCCACCTGGCCCGCGTCCCACCAGCCCCACCGACAACCCCTAACCGCGCCTGGACCCACACCGTGGCCCACCCACCACCTCTCTCCTCCCCACCTCTCCTTCCCCCACGCGTTCTCCCTCTCCTTCCTTCCACCGCCTGCCTGGCTCGCCGCCAGGGCCTCCTCCTCAGCGGCCTCCTCCCGCCCGACTGCCGCCTCTGCTCGGCGCCCCACACCTCGAGCCCGCTGCAAGCAGCCTGGCCTTGGCCACCACTGCCCTCCTTTCTCCGCCTCGCCCTCCTCCTCCGCCCTTGCCTCCGCTGCCGCCCTCCGCCGGGCCCGTGCTCAGCCCGACCCCGACCACCTCGACCCGCCGCCTCACAGGCGCCACCGGCCGCCGCCCGAGCCTGCGCGCCCTCCGCCTCAGTGCCGGCCGTCCCCCGCCTCCTCCTCCTGGCGCCCGCGGCTGCCGTCGCCGCCTCGCCGGGCGTCCTCTTCTCCGCCCGCCGCCAACCACCTCGAGCTCGGGAGCCTCGCTCATGCCTCCACCCGCCTCCACCGCGACCGACCGCCTCCTCCCCGGGCATGGCCTCGCCGCCCGCTTGCCCCGAGCCGCATCGCGCGCTGGCCGGCGAAGGCCGCCTGCTCGCTGCCGGCCCGCATCCGCCATGAGCGAACCGCTTCCGAGCCTCGCCCCTTTCCAGCGCAGAGACAGCCACTGGACCCGCCTCCCATGGGGCCCACTGCCGACGCCGCTTATACGCCTCCAACCGCGGCGTGCTCGGTAGTACCAAGTGGTGCGCTGTTGGGTGTGGAGACGACGAGTTTGACACCGTGTCGGATCCCGCAAACCCCAAGCTCCCTCGCCAAGATCTTCCGAGGCCCGGATCTCGGCAAAGAAGACCGCCACACGGACGCCGAGACTCTAAACCACGAGGACCCGTTCCAGAGCGAAGACCGAACCCGAGATCTGCGAGGCGACAAGATCGCCACCGGATCGCCAAGCACTTCTTCCGGAATCGCCATGACCGTCCAAGATCCCGAAGACCACGGAACCGTGGAATTCGGGGCGACAAGAACTGCCAGCTTGGCCGACAAGACCTTCGCGACGACAAGAACGATATCGGCCCGGAAGAGGCCGACGCGCCCGACACCGAACCAAGACCTACTTCCCGGACGCGACAAGAACTACCACCGATACCCGAGAACGAACCCGTCGAGAACGTCACCGTCGAACCCTGGACCCTGAGACCGACCCCAAACCCCGGAAACCCCAAGATCGCCGAACCCTCTAATGTGTGAACCCCTTTTCCGAGAACCCTATTTTATAACATAATAACCAACTTGTTGCATATTGAATTGTCATTCCCGCATGCATATCTGTGGTTTGGGGGCCTTAGGCCGATTCACCTAATAATTAAACATGGGGCCCATATGCGGGCAAATCTAGCCTTATATTGGCCTCATTTAAAACTTGTGTAGCGAACCGGTATCTTATCTTGCCTGGTTATAACAACATTTAATTTGCGGGGGTTCTAAATAACTTGAACCATTTAATTAATTGTCGGGACCCCGGTTCCGCCTAATCTGACCTAATTGCATCGCACCTTGCCATGTCATACATCATGCATGCATCATGCCGATCTTCTGCCGTTGTATTAAATATCATCCGTGTTTCTTCTAGTGTTTTGCTTCTTCGGATTGGACCGTTGAGTTGATGTGAGTCACCGATCTTGGATGAACCTTTCGACAATGTTTTCAAAGAGCATCTCCCTTTCTACCTATCTTACTTTTATAGTCTTTATTTCCCCTGTTGATCTATTGCTATCTCGTGTTGACGCGCTCTAGATTCCGTACTTGTTATCCCTTGTAGCCATATATTGCCTTGGACACACCCTCCGCCTATTGTTTGGTAGCTAGTTGGTCTTCTTGCCGCTTGCTATATTGTTGTGTGTCGCCATATGCCACGCTTGATGTTTTGCCGCATGTTGATGTTGGAGATGATCCTAGTTTTACTTATTGTCACTTTAATTTCTGTTTAACAACTAAAATTGATTAAGCGAGGCATCGGTGGGTGATAGATAATATTTGGTTTCGAACGCCCACTTGTGTCCGTAAGACCCCGAGTACTTGATACTGTTCCTTGATTTTGCGCTATCCACATCCGGAGGTATATGGGACCCCCGAGCGAGCTTGATTCGACTTATTTCTTGGGGCCACAAACTAGTTTGAGGTTTTATTACGATCCTGTACTTATGCCATGCTTTACCGCTTTATTTACGATTGTGCGAGCACACTGCATCGTTAGGACATAATGGCCCGTTCAGCGGTCGACAAGCCCAGCCACACTTTCGGGTTCCCGATCGTTCACGTAGTCTCCATAACCTTGAGGCCGTCTGAGCTTGCTTACCCGTTATGGATTCTACTCTAAGGGTGGCCCCAAATATTTCGAATCCTGTGATTGTTCAATGTGAAAGCCTCGTTGGGTTTTGTTTTGGTTTTTCCGAGGTTGATCGGCGTGTGTTGCTATTGGTGCACCCCCGGGTTAAAACTTTCTGAAAGCCGTGTCCGCGGATATGGACGACTTGGAGCACAGTATCTCGATCATAGACAAGCATAACTAAAGTTTATCGCTATAAATTTGACTTATAATGACTAGTAATCAGCTTCACTACAACGGAATGGCTAATTAATACGCCCACAATTGCTTGTTTGGTTGTAAACGCGACAAAAGGAATCGACTAGTAAGTATTGCAACTACAACGAATTGGCTGAATAAAAGTACCAACAAGCTGCTTTGGGTTTTATGGGATATCTCATGCTATTCATATCGATTAGTAATTGATGCAACGATAACGGAATGGTTAATTAAAAGTGCCCATGTTACTTTATCGTGACGATTATCTATACCGACTAGTAAAGTGCCGCAACTATAATCGAATAAATAAAGCGCCAACTGTGAGTTCCTCGGTTGACTTCCTCGTTTGGTCTCGAGAAACACCAGGATGGGTTTGTTTGGTGTTAGCTTCAGCTGGATCCGGATAGGTCATTCTCACCCTTCCGATAACCGCCGTTGTATCGAGTCTCTATAGGTTGTTTAGTGCATCTTGCCGTCACGCTCGCCACCATATACCTATGTAGGCGAGGACCGCCAATTCTAGCCTCGCTGTAATCGGCCTCGATCGACGCTCCTTCTTTGTTTTCTGCCTTTGTCGGCACCCCTTTTTGTTAAGGGTTTTGAGATCGACGCCGTTAGTGGTTACCCTTCCGGCTTGGCAAGGCGGTTATGGACGCCATTGGTTATTCTTCAGGGCTCTTAGCCCCATTTGCTTCTTGTCCGTAGTCGGACGCTCTATCATTCTCAAGGTGATTTGGAATCTTTGTATATTATATCTGTTTTCTTGACTCTTTTAGTCGCTGTTATATATCTGTTCTGTGGGTCCCATCGAGGACTGTTGTGTAATGTTATTACGCTTTTCCACCCGCGAAAGTGCTGGTGGGCACCTTTGAATCGTTTCTATGGGTTTGGTGAATTTTGCCCAAACTTGCATAGGTCCGATTCGAGGTGTTCTGATCCCGACGTCCAAGACCGAACCCGTCAAGACCCGAACCCTCTCGGATCCGAGGACCAAGATGGCGGAACACCAAGATCGCCTTCGGACCCTTGAAGACCGATCACGGCGTCCTCCGCCTCTCGGACTACAACACCGACGCCACGAAGTAACCACGATGCCACGTTCGACTACTAGACCGACACGAGTCGAGACCGGAACCACGAGGCGAACCCCCCGGATCCCCAAGATCTGCCGAACCCTAAAGTGTGACCCTTATCCGAACCCCTATTTTTATAAATGCTAAACATAAAACCTGTTGCATATTAATTGTTCATGCATGCATCCTTGCCATGTGGTTTGGGGGCCTTATGCCGATTCACCTCATAATTAAATATGGGGCCCATATGCGGGCAACTCTAGTCTCATATTGGACTAATTTAAATTTGATATAGCGAACCGGTGTTATATTTTGGCCATGTTAATCCAACATTTAAATTGCGGGGTAGCTAAACAACTTGAACTATATATTTAAATGTCGGGACCCCGGTTCCACTTAATATGACCTAATTGCATCGCACCCTTGCCATGTCATGCATCATCCATGCATCATGCCCGATCTTCTGTCGTAGTATTAAATAGTGCATCCGGTGTTTCTTCTAGTGTTTTGCTTCTTCGCGGATAAGGCCGTTGAGTTGATGTGAGATTCGCCCCGATCTTCGGTTGAACCTTCGACAATGTTTTCAGGCGAGCATCTCCCCCTTTCTTCCTATCTTACTTTTCTAGTATTTATTCCCTCCTGTTGATCTTTGCTATCTGTGTTGCGATGCTCTAGTTCCGTACCCGTGATATCCCTTGCGGCCCTATATTACCTTGGACACATCCTATTACCTGATGTTTGGTAGATAGTGTTGGGCCACGCAGAGATAAAACAAAAACTTTTTCTCTAACGTGGTGATCCTAAGACCTAGCTGAGGTAGAAGGCCACGAGGTTTACCACTAGACGCGCGGTTGCGGATTACTGATGAAGCGTCGATTGATGCGATCGATCCTCACGATCCGATCGTCTGGTGCGATCGCACCTCTGCCGGTATCCACACGCATTAGGAGGAGCGCCGGCGCTAGGTTCAATTCCGGCTGGACTTGTGGAGCTAGGGTTTCCAACACATGGAATGACCTAACCGAACAACGATTAACCCTTCGGGTTCTTGTGCTCCACTATATATAGGAGTGAGCGTGGGCTCGCCATGCGACCCATTCACTAAAGCCCATATAACACTAGTCACCGTGAGTCCAACTCACTAACTCCCCTAATCTGGTTTAGGTCCAACCCAACCAGACATGATTCGGATCCAATCCGAACTTTCTCCCGCTCTTAAGTGTGTGACCCAGAGCTCATGGTTACTTGGACACGATTAGAGTCCGACTCACAATCGATCAATCGGCATCGGCTCCTAGCGACGCATCTGACTCCCAAGTACCAAAGAGTCATGACGACTTGCCTTTCCAATGCGACTTACGCCCGAGTCCCTTTTGCCTCACGATATACCTTGTCGACTATAGGCGAATATGTGTCATCCCTTAAATAGTCCGACTCTCTTCTCGATCCGAGATAAGTGATTCACCCGACTAACTCTTAGTCGATCGCCTCGGTTAACACTTAACCGAGTCGCATGGCCATGCTTTCGAATCATATCTACGAGAGGGCCAGAGAATATCTCTCCGAGTGGAGGGCAAAATCCGTCTTGGTTATTCACATCACGCAGCTTGATTCTCGGTCGACCAACCTCGCCTTTATAAGCGCCCGATTCACGGATCAGCGTTGTGAGAACCTAAGTCGGTGATCCTCAACTCGGACTATGCAACAACCTCAGGTCTAAGGATTACATTGATTGAGATATACAAATGACAGCTTAGTTCGTTGTACCTCAATATGGGTCAATCCGACTCGCTAAACTCTTTAGCCTAGTCTGCGTAAGTTGGAATAGCATCTCCATGCCCATGACAAGTGGAACCAGTCATCAAGCCAACTTTCACATTGGTCTAAGTTGTGTGTCCAAAGACAAACCTCAATGACCAAGGATATTTAGTACAAACAACATGAATGCATAGTTCCACAACTGAATCACATATTCAATGATACACATCAGATGTTTATACAAGGACTACTTAATAACTTTATGAATACAATGGGAAATCTCATCATACATGATTGCCTCTAGGGCATATTCCCAACAGATAGTTGGACTTGCGCGTCGTAGTCGCTTGCTCAAGTGCTGTTGCGTGTCGTCAAGTACCCCAGTTGTTGGAAGGCTGCCATATGTTTATGTTGGAGATGATCATGGCTTTACTTTTCGTTCACTTTAATTACTGTTTAACAACTAAAATTGAAGTAAGTAAGCAGAGGCATCGGTGGGTGATAGATAATGTTGGTTTCCGACCGCCCACTTGTGTCCCGTAGGACCCTGAGTTCTTGACACCTGTTCCGAGATCGAGCGCTAACCACGGTGGGGAGATATGGGCCCCCATTGATTAGTACCGATTTCAAAGTATTGTCTTGGGGGCCACAAACTAGTTTGAGGTTTTATTTACTATCTGTACTTATGCCATGCTTTCTCGCTTTATTTACGATTGTGCGAGGAGCACACTGTTAGGATCGGGACACGTTTTGGCGGTGTCGACAGGTCCCGATTTGGGATTTGTCGTTCACTGCCGTCACCCAAACCCTAAGTCCCTCTGAGACCGCCGACTTTGTTGCGGTGTACTTAGTGGGTGGCCCCGTGCTTGCTTTGGGTCAGGAACGTCATGACTTAGGCCCCGACATACCGATGGGTGTATGTTAACCGATCCGCAAAAGGGTCGAAGTGCTTGTGGATACTTTGGTGCACCCCTGCAGGGTTAAATCTTTTCGAGAAGCCGTGTCCGCGGTTATGGACGACTTGGAGCACAGTGCTTGATCATAGACAACCATAACTAAAGTTTACTGTTATAAATTGACTTGTATCCGATATGACTAGTAATCAGCTTCACTTTGACGGAAATGGCTAAATAAAAGTACCAACAACTGCTGGGTTTTGGGGTTATCTCATGCTATTTGTATCTGACTAGTAAGTGTTGCAACTACAATGGAATGGTCAAATAAAAGTGCCCACTGCTTACTTTACCAGGATGAATATCTATACCTGACTAGTAATTGCTACAATGATAACTGAACAAATAAAACTGCCAACTGTGTGAGTTCCTCGGTTGACTTCCTCGTTTGGTCTCGAGGGGGAATACCAGGATGGGATTGTTTGGTGTTAGTATCAGTCTGGTTCCGAATAGGTCTTTCTTACCCCTCTCTGATAGTCGCCAGTTGTATCGAGTCTCTATAGGTTGTTTAGTGCATCTTTGCCGCTTTGATCCACCATACCTTTGTGGCGAGGACCGCGAATTCTAGCCTCGCCGTGTCTTCGGCCTCGATCTTGACGCTCCTCTTTTCCTTTGCCCTTTGTCGGCACCCTTTTGTTTTAGAAGGTTTTGAGATCAACGTCGTTAGCGAGGTTACCCTTCCACATTTGGGCAGTTATGGACGCCATTGGTTATTCTTCAGGGCTCTTAGCCCCATTTGCATCTTGTCCGTAGCTGGACGCTCTATCGTTTTCAAGGTGATTTGGATCTTTGTATATTAAATCTGTATTCTTGACTCATTGAGTCGCTGTTATATATATATCTGTTCTGTGGGTCCCATCGAGGACTGTTGTGTAATGTTATTACTTCGTTTTCCACCCGCACGAAAGTGCCTGGTGGGCACCTTCGAATCGTTTCTATGCGGGTTTGGCGGGTTTCGCTAAAACTTGCATAGGGCCGATTTTGAGGGTGTTACATTAGTCTTTCCACCAATAATTTGACCTCATCAATATTAGGAGTCCCAGAAGTATTCGGCCAGAGAACATGGTAGGCTCGGATAGCTGCCTGCACCAAATCCCTGCCCATAATCTTCGTCGGACCAACTGCAGCACCAACAGCAACCAAGAAATCTTCCATCGAGTACTCCGAGTTCGCATCAACAGGAACACCTCGGCGCACACGAGCACTAATCACCGCTTTGGAGCTCACGGGCTTAGCTTCTGGAAAATGGTCTGCGCAAAACACGACCGCATCAGTCAGCAGTAAGAAAGGGAAAAAGATAACCCGGCCACGGTCAAAAGCTTACGATGAATATAACTCAGCATTACCTGAAGATCTTTAGCCCAGTCAATCTTGCTTTCCTCAAAGCGAGTGATCTCCTCGCTCATTCCCCGTGTCTTCAGTTCGGCAGCCTCGAGGAGCTCTTTATTTTTCTGCAATTTTAGAGCTAGCCGATTTTTCTCCTCGGAGAACTCCTGGTCGACCTTTTCTAATTCAGACTTCTGTGAGAGCTTAAGGGACTCCACCTCGGCACGCAAGCGAGTTATCTCGTCATCTTTATCCTTCAGCTGCGCCAAGTGAGTAGCGCTTTGTTCTAAAAAATGCAGCATCACATCAGGCATGGGCGTGCAATCTTGGTGAGATGCTGCAAAGGTTTGTAACTCGGCTTTACCAAATCCAAAAGAGTTAAAAGAAACTTAGTGCACATTTCAAAGGGGAATATATAAAGTAAAAGAGTAACTAACCTTCTAGGGCCTTGACCTTCTTCTCAAGACGGATGTTAAGATTATTGATGTTCCTTGTTTACCAAGAGAGTGAGCCAACATCTCGTGTACAAAACAATAAGAGCGTCGGAGATGACGAAAAAGTTTGTCGACTTACCAGCTTTTTTCACCACAGGAATAACTTTCTCATACTTTTCTTGCAATTTTCTATGAGCAAAAAGCAGCCTTTGAAACTCAGTGGTCCGCCGGTCATGCGCAACCTAAGCAATAGAGCAAATAGTAAATAGGTATTCAAGCCTAAGACAGATCCGAGTCAAGCAAAACTTAACCCGGATCTAGGTGGCTGGATATTCGAAGCTAAAACAGATCCGAGTCAAGCGAAACTTAACCTGGATCTAGGTGGCTGGATATTCGAAGCCAAAGCAGATCCGAGTCAAGCGAAACTTAACCCAGATATAGGGGGCTGGATATTCAAAGCTAATACAAGATCCGAGTCAAGCAAAACTTAACTCGGACCTAGGTGGCTGGATATTCGAAGTTTAGATAGACCCAAGTCAAGCAAAATTTAATGCAGATCTAGTTGGATGGAGGTTCGAACTCTAAGATCAAACTAAACTAAGTAAAGCATCATGAAACTTCCAAACGAATAACAAGTTATTCGCTTGCAAGCTTCGGGGACTAGAGTATATGTAATAGTATCCGGAGAACTAATCAAAACTCCATAAAAAACAATTACCTCATTCATCTTGTCACTTTCAAGAATGATCTTGGCAGCTTGATGCAGGCGGCTGCTGATGTCGGAGAGTTGAAACGGCTGGCTGCTTGGATTACCCTCGAACTGATCGGCAGCATTCCAATTATTGGCATACTCAACCAGCGAGCCGAGGTTGTTCCCACTCTCCGTGCGAGTTAGGACTTTACCTCGGACATGCTGTGTAGCCACTGCCCACAGGCTTTTGTGAAGAGCGAGCCGGGTGTCAACAGAGGCTTTGGCGTATAACCCTTTGCGCAGCATCGGCAATACTAAATTTGAGAAGAGCCAGCAAGACCTTTCTGAGAGGAGGAAGCCTTGATGACGACAACCTTTCTTGTTTTAGAATAGGCATCAGTAGGATCTGATACCTCGGCACTAGGAGAGGCGTCTTTAGGAGCCGGGGGAATCACGGTTGCAGAGGGCGCCGAGATATTGACGTCCTCGGCCGGAGTTGGAGTCACTATAGAGACCGCGGGGGTCGAAAGAGGATCAGTGGAGACATTAGGGTTCACAGAGGAGGCAGCAGGTTCGGTAGAAATATCTGTTGGCCGAGTGGTATCGGCATCAACGGGAGGAATCTCAGGCACATCACGGCGAGGTGGCGTCTGATTCGGAGCTGGAGGAGATGCAGCGAGACTCGGAATCTGATATCTTGAGAGGGCGGAGGAGACGAGTCAGGTTGTACGACTCTTCATGCTGGGACCGCTGGGCTTAACAGAAAGTGGAGCACTGCGAAAACAAAAAAAGGTCAAGTCAAAAAGCAGAAAGAGAAAAACAAGAAATACAAGCAAAAGAAACTCACCCAGTGACCCCGGGCATGGTCTTGCGCCTGGGAGGATGCGGAGCTGACTTCTTCATTCGCTTCTTGGGGGCCGTTTCTGAGGCACCAGCGGGAGCACCACGTTTCCCCGAGGTAGCAGGAGGCCGGGAGGCAAGAGGATCGGCGTCGTGAACCTGACCGGCCGGATTAGCTGAGAAAGTAGAAGCCAGAAATGCATAAGAAATTGGCATTGCGGCAACTACCTCTAGAACTTGAACCTCGTCCGAGTCACCTTCCTCCTCGCAGGCCGGGGCCTTGCCGCGAGCGCGAGCCGGAGTGAGATCTGACTTGGGGACGAACTCTTCTGAGTCCGGCTCCCCGCTGTCCGATGTATTCCGATCCGCAGGCCACGGGAGTGTCAAAACCTCGGCGTCCTCAGTCTTCTGCTCCTCAAACCTCTACAGGACAAGAAAGAGAAAAATTAGCACAAAGAGTCACGGACACGATTAGGAAGCAAAACACAAAGGCATAAACTCACCTCGGGAGGGGGATGCTCGCGGGTGAACGGCTTCAACCCCCAGGCCCAGTCCTCCGGCATCTCCGTCTTAAAGATAGCCCGGACACGTTTGAGGATGAGGTAATTGTCCAGCTCAACTGACGAGACTCGGTTGGGATCGAGAGGACCGCTCATATAGCAGAGCTTGTGTGTGCGGTTACGAAGGGGCGATCCGGCCGATGAAGTTAGTCATCAGATCCTCACCACGTAGCCCGGAGCGGATCAGTTCCTTCAGCCGAATCTCAAAAGCCTCGGCCAGAGTATGACTCTTCTTCGGATTATAGGTCTAGTTCAGCTTGGAAGGGGTGCCGATGGAAAAGGCAGGAAGCCGAATCCTATCCTCATTCCCAGAGTTCTTGACATAAAAGAATGACTTATGCCACTTTTTGCATGATTCTAAACCTACGACGCGAGGAAATTCGGACTTCCTTCGAGGTGTGATTGACGCGACACCGCATTGGGTAAGCAGCTTCTCGGGGGGATGAAGAGATTTGTCTAGGACCACATTGGATCGAATCTAGAAAAACTTTGACCAAACATGCAAAGACGGCCATAGGCCGAAGTATCCCTCCGAGGCACAGATGAAGGCAGAGAGAGAGGCAATGGCGTTAGCAGACAGGTGATGCGGCTGCAGGCCGAAGTAATCGAGGAATTCCCTAGCAAAATCACTGAGGGGGAGACCGAACCCGCGAGCAAAATGTGACATGAAGACTACATACTCGCCCTCCCTAATAACAGGAGAGGATTCGCTGCCGGGTAAGCGACAAGCTACCCCGGCAGGAATCTGACGTGTTCGGATCAGCCACTCAATCTCTCGGCGGGTGACAGAAGAGCCCTGCCATGAGCCACGCTCGGGCCCAGAGGCAGCATCGTCATCCTCGATAAGGGCACCACTGACAGAGCTCGACATGGGGTCGCCGAAGAAATTTACGGAGGAAGAACTAGCGGCGGAGGTAAACTTAGAGCTGCACGGCCCCGTCGTGATTCTACGCGGAAACGGCGGTGGAGCAGCGAAGGAGCTACCGAGCGAAAACGAAAGGGGAACAAAGAAGTCTAGAGGAGAGCCTAGGCGATGGGGCCGGAAGAACTCACAGGCGACGGCGCTGGAGCAAGCGATCTAGGACGAGGCAGACGTAGCAGTACGGCGGGGTCCTCGCCGTCGGAGATCCAGATGAACGCGCGGCGGCGGAGTCACGAACGGGTGCAGGATCCAGAGGAAGAAGAATGGCGCAGGTGAGCGGAGGGGGAAAGTGAATCTCCCAGCCCCGCGCCCCTCTTTATAACCAAGCCGCCCGTGAGGTAGTGGGATCGTGGGTGTGGCGGTTAACCGTGTAGATCGTGTAAGCCGCATGACTGCACGCCGCTAAGCGGAACTGCACCAAGGGCCACACGGTGGAAAAGAAGGTCACGATCCCCAACGGAACGCAGACGAGGCGTCATAGCCGACGCGACAAGCGCAGAGTAATCAGCTTTGTCAAGAAATCGTAGAGGAACAAAAAACTAGAGAAACAATGATGAGTATGACACGTAGGACGAGGCGTACGCGAGAAGATATGATGATACCTCGAACTAGAGAAAGATAACTCGGAAACAATGCGGAACGAAAGTTGTGAAACTGATACGGCCTGGCCGAAGTTGTCGACAGGGCCATACCAGCTTCGGGGACTAATGTTGGGGAGGTGACCCCGGATAGGGTAAAGATGGGGAAAACGGAAGGGTGTTCCCCGTCTAGTTTCCGAGTTATAGTCTGAGTCGGCCGGATCCTATAGAGTTCGGCCGAGATAGGAAAGGGCAGGACCCTCATAATAATGGCAAGGCGTTACCCGTCCGAGATACTGAATAAGTCGGCCGGGTTAGCCCGAGTAATCTTAATGCAGGTGAAGGACAAGCCGAGTTACGGGAGGCAGGGCCGAATGATACGAAGCTTGCAGGAGAAGGAGAAGCCTAAAGTCAAACTCTAGCCGCAGGCTAGGGAGAATCTGAGTGGAGCCAAGCACAAGGGACAAAGGCGCAGAAGGAGGTCACGGAGGTGACGGTCATGAAGCCCAAGGCACGCATGAGGGGCCCTCTGGAGCCTTGCCGTCATTAGAAGGGCGACAGGGAAAGGAGGCCGCCGAACTACTATATTGGGACAAGCATATTCCTCGAATATGCTTGCCACGTCAGCCCTAAAGGAACCCAAGGCTCTCCTTTATAAGGGGAGGCTTGGACCCTAAGGAGGGCATCGGCTCATTTAGTACCGTTAGGCTGGTAAAGTTCTTCCTTTCTCCTTGTATATAGCTCAAGGAGCACTTGTAGCCCAAGGAAGGAGAAATAAAGATCTTTGCCTTAGTCTTCTATGTGTAGAATCAACTACATCTTCCCTCCCCGGATCCCTCTAGCATCCATTGGCCCCATACTTTAGCCTACCCATGGCATCTGCCGTGCCACCACCACGACAGCTTTAGTGTCAAGATCATTGGATTTACAAATGAATTTAGAAGAATAAAAGGTGGATAAGGATATTCTTGTGAGGCAAAGCTCATCATGTTAGCACATGATGATGGACATAGAGAAGTGATATATCTAGGAAAGGAATTCCTTAATTAGAAGTCTAGAATTATGAAGTATGGAAGAAAGGAATCCTTGGTAAACCCTAAACCCTAAATATATAATCAAGCTTAACATCCATCTCATTGGATGGATAAATCCTTCCGTAGGAATATTTTCCTATAACAAATCAATTAAGCACATCTTTTCTCAATTCCATTTATCATAAGCATATGTGCTTAGGAGCTATCTTTATCAATTCTTTCGCATAAGTCATTCTAAAGAATCACCCCACTGTTTGTAAAAGGGTAACATCATTCTGATCACAAACATAAAGACAATATGTTTAGCCATTAATCTTCATTCATATCAACAAAATAATACAAATGAATCAAAAACCCTAAAGCCCTAGGGAAAGCAATTATAATTTCAAACACTATTAGTACTTAGAACTTTACGTATCAAATAATTATGAAGGATCAATATATATAAAAGTTTCTTTAACATTATAAATCAACAAGAATCAAAACTCATGGATTAATAGTAATGCATTATAGAATAAGTTTATGAAATTTTACCCAATTAAATTCATATTAAAGGCCCTTACAAACAATAATAGGAAAAATATCTATAAAAAGAAAATAAAGAAACTCTAAACAATATATAATAAAAGTTCAAAAAATTACTTTTAATAACTTCATTGTTGCTGCAATTGTTTAGCAAATAAGATTCCATAAAAATAAGTCAAATATATTGCTTAAATTCAAAACTAAAAACAAAACAGAAAATAGAAAAGGGATGGAACCACGAAAAAACAGAGAAAACATCAAATCTGGCCCACGGCCCACTTCCTCACGGAGTTACGTGTCGCTTATGTAGCAAGAATGCCACCGCTCACTTATTGCATCCACTCGCCCAGCCCAAATAACCCTTCGTCGTCATCTTCCTCAGTGAGCCAAGCAGCTGCGTGGAGAGCATCGATGTCGTCTGTCGTCGCCGCTACGATTCCCGCCACCGTCGAGGTCGTCGTGCGAGGATAAGATCACCACGGGGACACCCTTATCCCCCTCTATCTCTACATTCCCAAATCTCTCTCTCTCGCTCGCTCTATACCGCACGCGCGCAGATGCTCTGGAAACCCTAGCAATGGGTGCCTCGCTGTCATCGACGAACCATGGCTCCCCGGGCTCTTCCAGGACCACCTTCGTGCTCCTCATGGTCGTATAGGTAGTTTGCCCTAGCTGTCATAGGTCGGGGTGGACTCGCGCAGCCGAATCTGGACCTCCATCTCCGACGCCGGCCACCGTCGTTGCCATCGATTTCGGTCGGATCTCGACTCACCAACCCCTCCACAAGCTTCCTGGTAAGACACTGAGCCTCCGAGTGCCCTTACCTTCCTCGATTGTTTCCAGAATAGTACTCCCGACGTGCGCCGCCCGTAGCCGCCGCATAACTCGCAGTCGTTGCTTTTCCGATAGCCAACAACCACGGTAGCCATTTATCGTTCGATTGCGCCCGCATCCTATGCGTAACCGAGCCTCACGCGCGCTAGCTCGCCGTGTCCGTGCTCAACTGGGGGAAATTCCGGCGGGGTGACGTCATCGCGACGACAGGGTGATGTCACCGCGTGTGGTCAAGCCCAGTCAAACCTTAACGGGTCCCACTTCGCTGATATGGAATGCTGACATGGTGAAGACCCACCAGTCAGTGTCTGTATGGGTAGAACTAGATTAGTACAGAAATTTTTAGTAATTAGGGTTTTATCTGCTGATGTCATTTTGACCCAATAAAGATATTTTATTTTTTTCAGAAATTAATTAAACATTGTAAATTCCATAGCTATTGTTTTATAATTCAGAAAAATATGTTTAATATATGAAAATTTTCATAAAAATAAAATCTAAAACTTAAAACTATTATCAAATATTATTATGATAATTATTTAAATAAATATTATTTAATAAATGTTTTATAAGTAATAAAACTTTGATAATTCATATTTTAATAATGGTAAATGTTAAAAATATAAATAAAATACCGAAAATCTTAGAAAAATAAGAATTATAATTTAAAAATATAATCATGCATTAATATTCCACTTAATTAAATATTTATTATTTATTAAGTCTTTATAAAGTAGTAAATCTTATAAAATCATATCTTATTATTTTAAAGTCAAAAAATAAATGTAATATACCAAAATGATCACACAAACAATACCTACATGTTAAAAATATAATATTCCACTTTTGAGTTAAATAAAAATTTAAATACTTTAATAACTTGAATTTAAACCTATTTCCCTAATTGAAAATTCATATAAGGGTAAATAAAATTTGCTAAAATTTTAAAATTAACCAATTAAAGTCTAATAAATAGTATTAGTCCTAAATATTGGTAGTGTGCATTCAAAATGAATTAACACATTTTAAATACAACTTTATTAAATTATCTTTAACCATAGGTGTAGATTATTTTATAAAAGGATCCTTATCCAATATAAAATCTCCAAAAATAATTGATAATGAAATAAAACCTATTACTTTACTTTAATCACAAGTTTATAAACAAAGCAAAACACTATAGTGATATCATAAATAGTGAATATTATTATCTACTTATTCATAAACCTTAACCACACCCTTATAGGGAGATAAATCCCTCTATACATTTATAATGTAAAGAAACCACTACCAACTAAAAATAATACCATTCCTAAGTAACTTTAAAAAAACATTATAAAGTGAACCAGGTATAAGTATAATAAGTATTACACCTAAAGCCCATCTATGTCTTTAAAGTTAACTTTAGTCTATAATACTTTAAATAATGCTAAAGACTTTACTATATGTTTTATAGTTAACTTTGGTCTGTTATAATTAAGTTATAAAGTATCTTAATACCAAACCAACCAAGTTAAAAACCAAGATAGATAAGTCTCAAATGCTAATGTTGTCATTATTTAAATGGAGTAATTCTTTCTTACTTAAAGACTATAACTAGAAAGAACACCTCATAAGGTTAACTTAAAAGCTTAAATGCTTCTGCTTAGTTGAGTAAGATTTTCTTCAAATGTTATTCTTTTTGCCACTTCAAACATCAAATGAAAATTAATAATAATCACATTACATTAAGATTTACTTATATACCTAGGATTGTTAACACTTCAGTTCCTTGTAAATGTCATCACTTGCAAGGTAAAACTTGAAGATAAGATAATTCACATATAAGAAGTCCTTGAGTAGCACATCCCATTAGTATATCTTATTGTTGTATGCCATTAGGTTTACATGTTGTTTCACACACATTCACAAGCCTTAGTAAGAAGCACATGTGTGAAACTTAATCTAAAAGGGCAACACATTCCAAGGAAAACCTTTCTAGTATCCAAACCCTAGAACAACGTTACCCCGGGATTCGCGTTTATCAACTTGCATTACATTGCTTATGCATAAAAGCATTTTGCTTCTTTAAAAATTAGTCCTTACTGGACCAATGATGCTGATTTCAGATATTGGATCTTTTATATTGTCTTGAAG
This sequence comes from Avena longiglumis, assembly GCA_030063025.1. Classification (NCBI taxonomy): domain Eukaryota; kingdom Viridiplantae; phylum Streptophyta; class Magnoliopsida; order Poales; family Poaceae; genus Avena; species Avena longiglumis. The sequence goes on from CP125975.1 coordinate 499,083,132, forward strand.
ACCATGAGTGCATAATATTGCAATCACAAAAGGCAAGTTCACACTTGCTCATGTCCTTTGATTATTTTTTGTAAAGTATTTTGCAAATCCAGTGTTGTCATCACCTGCATTTGAAAAAGGACAGAAAACACTATTTTCATAATAATGTGATTATAGGTTATTCACCAGGAGGTAATAACCTACTATAAGAGTTCTGGTGGTAAAGGAACATCTAATCTAGAACTTAACAACCAATGTCGCAAGTGATTCTTGCGCCGTATATTACGCGCTGACCATGAGATTTGGAATGGGACGGAGAAGTCAGCTATATCTTTTCCCTCTTGCATGGAGCCGGATGTGCGGGTTGTGGCTGTTATCACTCGTAGCGTGCATATTATATGGTAATTCATAGAGGATATGCAACATATGGATGGGAGCCCTCAACGTCCCACGATAGTTCCGACATCTGAACGGTCTGTACTGCCAATTGCCGTAATTCAATATGTGGGCTGGCGTACACAAGGAGACATGCAGGGTCACGGAGAAGGCAGTGATTGGCTTGGATCTTAGTCTGGGCCTCACACCAGGGAAGTGTGAACGAACCTGCAATTCGGATGTGCAACAAAGCTAAGATCTCTCATGGGTAAAGTGACGCACCTCTGCAGGGTGTAAGAATCAGAATCGTTACTCCTGCTCGGGAAGGAGCTGCGAATGCGGCGGGAAAGGAACTCCATGAAAGTTCTGGTAAACCCATGAAGGCTGACGGACATAGATTTTTAGAATAAAAGCAACCTTTGAAGAAATGTTTACGAAAACTTGCATTGCCTACGACCTATGGTCTGTGGCTATAGATATAGTGCATCAAACACTCCTTTTCTAGTGAACTTGCTGAGTACGCTCGTACTCAAAGTATCTTCTTAACCCTTGCTAGATGATGAAGCCAATACAGACGATGTCTACATCAATTTATGCTCCAGGAATCATCATCAAAGGCTAAAGCTCTTCCATGAAGTCAAGAAATCAACATATACATCAACTCGAGTGAAGACAAAGTTACTGATTAGATAAGAATATAATCTCTAGCCATATAACCTATTTCTATAGCATATTGCAATAGCAGCAATACCAGACCATTAATTAAAATACTAGTCATAATAGTATGATAGTCTTGAGTTGTTTATTTCTGATTCTTCTTTGTAAGAAGTATCTTTCTCTCTTTAACCTAGAGTGTTCTCTGGATATTGCGTAAAGAGTTGAGTTGTAACCTATAGTCATGTCTTAGACCTGCTGTGTTTCTGTTGTACCACTCTGAGGGATGTAATACTAGTGAACGGTGTTTCATTGGTGTTATGTCAACGACTATAGTGTACTACATCATGCAGTGGTATGCTGGGTCACCGCAGTTGGTATCAGAGCATATGCTTTGACCTTAGGATTGAAACCCTTTTATGAAGATCTGTAGGTTGGATATTGAATATAGGAGCCATCTTATCTAAACCAAATATTCTTATGACTTGTGATGAGTATCCACTTGAGGATAATCTTGTCACACCTAAGTCATATGCTTAAGTCATTCTTTCTTAGGAGTAATTATTTATCTTTTCTTAAGTATAGTGCTCTTTAGTGTCCTCCGAAGGAGACATAAACCACCAAGATACTATAGGAAAGTGTAAGACATCAATTGAAGTAGTCTTAATGGTGTAGCCTAATTCTAGAATTTAAGTAAGAACAGTAAAATCCTAGTGTCAGTTGATAACCAAAGACAACATGATGAATATCATTAGGATAAATGTTGATGTAATGAGTAGTAATCATGTGGGATTCACTTAAGAATTCTACGTGTTGGAGTGAAATTAGGTTAAGACTTAATGATAGTGTAGTGAGAAACAAAGTCATCATGGTTAGATTAGCTCTTAAATCATGATGTATAGGTAAAACATAATAAGATCATGGTGAGATTAGCTCCAAAACCATGATGTAAGTATAAGTATGACAAACACTTAGTGAATTATCTTGAGGTAGAAGTAAGAAAATACCATGGTAGAGCTATGATAGAAGTCATGGGTGCTAAAAATTTCTAAGTATCTTTGGTTTAAGTTAGCAAACAGAATATGATTAGTCATTTTGAGTGATCATGTAAGCTTAGTTTACTAAATAATGATAGGTTGGTTATATTAGCCATTCCAGGAGTGAGACTAAAGGTTAGTCAAAACCAAATTGAGACCACCTTGTTAAAGATTATCCTATTGCAATTGAGCAATTAGGGTAAATATTGATACAAGGTATAGTTTGACCACTTAAGTGCTAAGTATCACAATGTAAACCTATATGAGGAGGTGTCATATACTACACAACTAAGCCTGAATTCTGGAGATATTATACTCAATTACTATATTCTGGTCTTAGAGAAAAGTGTGTTATATGTACCACATTTGGATTTATTTGTTTTTCTTAGATCTTCTTTATTGATTAGATTTGTACATGAAGTTTTACTTGGTGTGCAAATGCATGTTGCAACATCCAGTTATTACTTGATGTTATAGACCTAGATAGAAACGAGAATTCGTGTAAGGGAGTGACGATTTTCAAAGACCAAGATGAAGACTTACATGAAAAATGAAGCCAAGTGTAAGGAGTATCAACACAAATTGAAGTTTGAACCAAGTTTTGATCATTGCTAAAGAGCAATAAGAAGGAATATTAATGTAGAAGATGTATGGAGCAACAAGAAGTAATAAACTTAAAGTTCAATCAAAGTAGGTGATATTGCTAAGAATTAATGAAGTAGCTGTACCAAGTTCATGGAAGTATCATGATAAGTGCAAAGAAGAAGTTTTGGAACCAATATGGTATTCAAGCTTTGATAATTCAGAGAGAATGCCAGAGGTATGTCGGAAACCATAGGGTAATACATACAACCTAGGATGATTCGCAGCTGGTATTTGATCCATAGTTGGTATCTTGTCCGCAGCCGGTGTTGGTTGACATAGTTAACCAGATCATATTAATGGTTGCATAAAGATCATAAAATTTGGCCTAAGCTAAAAAATACATGAAAGATTAAAAAATTAAAGCGATCGTTTTTACGCTGCTCCTAAGCGCAATGGTCACATCGCTCAGGTACTTTCGATGAAGACCTTCCTCTCCTTGTTCCAAAGAGGGCAACAGAGGTTGTAGTTCTCCTCTCGCGACACGCAAAGACGACAAAGATGGGTCGGAAGTAGAGGAAGATCCCGCAGGCTTTGCCTAAGCCGGTGAGTTATGGTGGATCTAGGGTTTCCCATGATCTAAGTTTAGAAGGCCGGAGAGGAGGAGGAGGTGTCGGCTGACTAGGGGCGATGACGGCCCGGCCAGTGGCTTGGCGGCCATGCAGGTGGGGAGGGCTGGTGTTGTGTGCTTTGGGGCAGCCCTCCCCCTCTATTTATGAGAGGGAGGGCAGCTTGGGAGAGGGGAGTTTGAATCCATACCCAAACCCAAGTGGGATAGAAGGAAGGACCCTTTCCTTCTTCCACGAAAAAACTATTGTTCCAGTTTGACTTTTCAAACCTCTCTTTTGACTTTCAATTTAGAGCTTTATTTCTCTCTCGCAAATACCCAACCAAAGTGACCTAGGACATGATCCAATCATTCCACTTAACCATGACACATTCATGGACCATTCCCCTTCCGGTCCGGTGAACCTTCTAGAACCTCTCCGATGAAAACATCAAAATCATTCCCGAACTCCGGAACCGGACTTTCCTTATATGAATCTTATTCTCCGAACCATTCCGGATCTCCTCGTGATATCCCGGATCCCATCCAAGACTCTGAACAACATTCGGTTTCCCTACTTACATTCCATACCTACTAAACAACATTGAATCCTTAAGTGTGTCTCCCTACGGTTCGTGAATTATGCGGACATGACCGAGACACTTCTCCGATCAATAACCAATAGAGGAATCCGGAAATTCATATGGCTCCCACATATTTCTATGATTACTTTGCGATCGAATGAACCACTTACATACGATACCAATTTCCCTTTGTCTCGCGATATTTTACTTATCCGAGGTTTGATCGTCGGTATCTCTGCATACCTAGTTCAACCTCGTTACCGATAAGTACTCTTTTCTCGTTCCCGTGATATGTGATCCCTTGTGAGCCAGTCACATGATTGCAAGCTAATTGGATGACATTCCACCGAGAGGGCCCAGAGTATATCTATCCGTCATATGAATGGACAAATCCTACTCTTGATCCATGTGCCTCAACACATACTTTCCGAACACTCAATGCCACCTTTATAGCCACCCAGTTACGGTGTGGTGTTTCATGCCATCAAAGCATCCTTCCGGTGATGGTGATTAACATGATCTCATGGTCGAAGGAATTAGGTTACTATGTATCAAAAAACTTGTAGCAAACGAACTATTGAAATGACTTGATCTTTATGCTATGCTTATCTATATGAGTATGTCCATCATACCATTCTCCTAATAATATGATCTTGTTGTTAATAATATCTCAATGTTCATGATCGAGAAACCACGATCATCTATTAATCAACAAGCTAGTATTATAAAGAGGCTTTACCAGAAACTCTAATTTAGTTTACAAATCACACAAGTATTAATGTTTCCGGTTAATACTATTATAGCATGAATGTAAACATTTATCATAAACACAAAGATATAATAATAACAACTTTTATTATTGCCTTTGGGGCATATCTTCAGCAGTGTGTGAGGCTGGGTCAGACCCGCTGTGAAGAAATCAGGTCGATCGGTTGATTGCTTGGTCTATGTGTTGTGACCCGCACACACCTCAAAGCACCCCGGGACTAGGCCCTAGGGCTACCAAATCAGTAGTTTTCATGGAGCCAGGTCGGTGCATGCACAAGCGAGATAATCTATTTGCTCACGTATGTGAGTGTTTCTTCCTCTCACCTTCCTTTATCTCCTCATCTACTCCTTCAACCATGCTTCGATTCAAAATAATCTCTACATGAAAAAGATACATGGTGATGGTTGGGTTCTATTCCGAAAATGGAACAGAGTTTCGTGTATTATATTTTTCCATATTCGTGGTCAAAGTTGGAGATTTTTTACGTATTTTTTAGATTCGTCGTACACGCTCGGTCGTTTGGAATTTCCTTTTAAGAGTAGATCGATCTTGCTATTTTTCACAATTCTCGTGCTGCAAGTTTTTTGATTTAATGAACATAGAGTTATCCAGTTGTAGCTTGTACGTGAGGTGAGGTGAGGTGAGGTTTAAGATGAAGTTGTTCTCTCTCAAGCTTGTTCTTATCTAATCCCTTGTAATCAATATGACCATGCTTCATTTCACAAGAAACTCGACATGAAAAAAGTGCACGTCCATGATGGGTTCCATTTCAACCATCAACATCAATTTTTATGAGTTGTGTCTTCTCAGAATCATGATCAAAGTTGGAGTTATCTACTATACTGTATGTGTTTAGTGTGGTCAAGAAGATGAAGATTACGGTGAAGGGGAGGCGTATGCATAGGGGACTCTCGCCGTCGACGATGGCTTGCCATGCCTTGCAGTCCTAGCTAGATATAACGACCAGCATGCCGTCACTGTTGCTATACTTTAGGACCTAGTTCAGTAAGCGGTGTAAATTTTTAGTTAGTTCGTCAGCTATCTTTTTGGACATCATCTCTACTCTCGCCGTCGACGATGGATTGTCATACCATGGTGACATAGCACGTCGGTGAGCACGCACATCGGTAGGCACATAGCCAGATCGCACATAGCCAAATCGCCATGTTTGATGTCATATAGCTCGTTGTTTATCTTCTTGATTATAGGGTAAGGTGTGAGGTAAATGAACTATATGAATAAGAGGTGATTCTAAAAGGCAATTTATGCTTGCGTGCGGGCAACCAATCATGGAGTTAATTTTGGTCCTAACAATGCAACACGGTCTACCAAACAAGTGAAGAAGATGACTCGACAACCGTTTTTGCTGGGACAGCCCCCCCCGGGTCTTGGCTAGAACAAGCTCCAAAAGAGCTGCTGTCTACCAAGCGCGCCCTAAGAGACACGACCAACTAGAAGATGGACTGCGGATTCATTTGCACAATGGACCTCGTAGTCCCGCCGAATAAAGTGAATCATACACAAACCAGTCGTTCCTCTCCTTTTCTCTTTCGTGAGTCATGTCTTGTAAGACTGCTCCAAGCTAGAGATGAATCTGCAATTGAACATAGAGGATATCAAGGGAGAACGTCCACACAAAACTCGTTGTACGAGGTCAAACTAGCAAATGAAAAGGGCAATCAAAAATGTACCGATAGTACCAGTGGCGGAGGCAAGATGGTGACTTAACGGGGGCCAAACGTTTGGGGTTGGGGGAGGGGGCAATTAAGCAATTTTTCTCTAAACCCTTTCTTAAATCAGTGTTAAACACTGCCCGATAGTACATTGCCTTCTGTTCTGGGCATGAGTAAATGCAAGAGTTTACATTCGAAGGCTAAAAAAAGGCCATCCATATCCACCGAGTAATTAGAAAAAATAAGAAGATTTTAAACTATTACGTTTTCATTGCTGCTACAAAATCAGTAACTTAAACCCCCGTCTAAATACAAAAGTAACCTAGTAAGATAAATTTTGAGACATTTTAGGGCATCGACAGACTGTAGTTCACAAAAACGACCGTGCCAAACCAACACCGTAGACATCGTCTGTGCCACCAGAGGTAATTGCACATAACACCGTTTGTTGGTGGCATCTGTTGCACAAAAACACAACTATGATTTTTTTGGCACAAAACACCAACATTTGTTGTGAAAGTTGCACGCAACACAATATTCATAATTAACAGTGTTAATAGCCAATTAATTAGATGGCACCACTATCACAGGTAGTAGTCAATGAGAAAGTTTTGTACATAGTTAATTACTAATTGTTGCGCAAAACTCATTGTTGCGGTTTTATGCAAAAAAGAGTGCCTCTATAACTTTCCTTTAAAATAATTAATTGGCTACAAAACATAATATTAATAATTAACAGTGCACAAAACTTTTCTTTTTCATTCATTGACTACCTCCTAACAGTGGTTCTATCTAATTAATTAGCTATTATCATCGTTAATTACTAATATTGTGTTTTGCAACAAATTCAACAAATGGTGGTATTTTGTAAAACAAAAGGTTAGTTGTGAACAAATGCTCCAACATGTTTATGTGCAATTATCTCGTGCCAAGGACTTAAGCCGTTTTTCAGCTCGGCCGTGGGCTGGATCCGAAGTTCCGAACCGAGCATCCCTCCTCCGTCCCCCGACGCTCCTTCCCCTCTCCATACCTAGCGGTGCCCCTTCCGCCCCATCCCACTGCGAGCAGGTCGGCTGCGATGGCGGAGGAGGCGGGAAGGAGGAAGCGCGCGGCGGTGGTGGTGCTGGGCGACATCGGCCGCAGCCCGCGGATGCAGTACCACTCCCTCTCCCTCGCCAACCAGGTAACTCCTCTCACGAAATCCTAGTCTTCTTTTTGTTTCGATTCGGTTGGATCAGTTTAGCGGAGTCGCGACAGCTTACGCCGCCTGGATTCGATGGCGGAGCAGTGTGGCGACTGAGACTTTGGGAAGCTGAGACATATTCCTTGTTGGCAGCATGGAGAAAGCAATTCCAGTTTATCGGCATAAGCTTTTGTGTTCTAAGTATCTTAGACTTAGCTGTTTGTGTTCTTCTTAACAGGCTGGTATGGAAGTGGACATTGTTGCAAACGGAGGTATTCTGTTCGTCTCAATGTCATTGCACCGTTGAATTTTACTCCAAAATTTAGTGCGAAACTAGTTGTAACCTAAATATTACTTCCTCTGTCCCCTTTAATAAGATGTTTTGGCAAGAGAAATTAGCTTGCTAAAACGTCTTATAAAAAGGAACGGAGGGAGTACATGTTAAGGAACGGCATATATGTCATAATTACATCAGCTTCTTGTGTTATTTTTTGAGATTTGACCTTACATCCTATTTTATGTCTACGAGTAGGAAGTGATCCCCATTTATCATTGAGAGAGAATCCATCAATTCATGTCCACGAGATGGTATTGATTGTTTGATCTATTCTATTTTCTCTATTTTCTACCACCATACTGTTAACTTCAAAATTTGTATCTTCAGAAATCAGTGCAGTTATCAGGGATTTCCAAGATATCTGGTGCGCTGGCACTGCTACTTAAAGCTGTCATCCAATTTATCATGCTGATTTGGTTCCTTTGCTTTAAGATTCCCCGCCCTGATGTCTTTGTTGTTCAGGTTAAGTTACATTCAGCTTTCTTATTTGCATACGTGGTTCAAAATTACATGAATTATATGTAACTACCACTTTCAGCAAATTTAATTCTTCTTTGCGATGATTTAACAATCTAGAATTCATAGTCCACCATGCTAAGTAAACTAACAGAGTCATAGTTGGCTTATTGTGCAGCTTAAGTAGTCAGTGGTAACTCGAGCTATGCAATGTATACAGTGGCCTATTGTTTCACATTTTGGCATTGCTGACTGTAGTGCATTTACAAAGTTGTTTACTCTGACCCTCACTTCCTTAGTTACAGAATATGCTCCAGTCTCATGTCGTCAAGTTTTTAACCACTCAAAGCCCCTTTTGATTGTTATATTTATAGAAATATCTTTTGGTAATATAAAATGTCAAGAATTAGCTATCCTATATATTGCAATGCAGTAACCGCGAAAGGACTTATTGGTGTCATTTGACCATCTTTTGTCCAACAGAATCCACCCTCTGTTCCAACATTGGCTGCTGTAAAACTGGTTAGCTGGCTAAGAGGCTCTAAATTTATTGTGGATTGGCATAACTTTGGATATACGTTACTCGGATTGTCTCATGGCAGAAGTCATATAATAGTTAAAATCTATTTCTGGTAATCCCTCCAAGCCCCCTTCATTTATCTGCTAGACTGGTAGTATATCGTATTGATCATGTGTTCTAATTAGTGGTGTGTTCCTGTATTCTAGGATCGAGAAGCACTTTGGCCAGATGGCCGATGGTGCCTTCTGTGTTACAAAAGCAATGCAGCATGAGCTTGCTCAAAATTGGGGGATCAAGTAAACAGATTGAACTTTATCTACTATTCTTTTTTCTTTTTTGTAAAAAGGCTGTTCTGGACATGCTGCAGTTTGTTCTAACATAACAACAATTTTCAGAGCAACGGTGCTTTATGATCATTCTCCTGAGTTTTTCCATCCTGCTTCCTTGACGGAGAAACATGAGGTGAGCATTTGTTGTCAGTTGTTCCTTCACTGCTTGTCATACTGTGTACCAGCATATGTGACCTTAAGACATGAAATAGTTGTTCTGCAGGTTAGGTAACTCCATTTGTAGTGCTATGGGCAGTGTGGATTGCATCTCTGTTGGTATGTTCTCCGATCAACCAGATTATTTTTCATGGTATACGCATGTTCCAGTTTGATTTATTTTATGTGGTTTTCTGTTACAACAAAGAAAAGGAAGTAGAAGACAAGAACACTAACGTACTTACTAGTAAGATTGATGGTGGGATTTCCTTGAAGCCTAATAGACCCGCACTTGTTGTGAGCAGCACAAGCTGGTATGTTCTCTTGGACCGATTACATGATTATTCAGTGGTTAGTTGAAATGCAGCTATGCTTAGAAATCTGTGGCACGTGCATTCCAGGACACCAGATGAAGATTTCAGCATCCTTCTGGAAGCAGCACTGATGTATGATAGACGTGTTGCTGCAACATTAGGTGAAGAGGATTCAATGGATGAGGGGCAACTTTGGATTGATATCAAGAACGGGAAGCAATTTGATTACCCAAGATTGCTTTTCATTATCACAGGTATCATGGATTCTACTATATTAGCGTGAATTACTGATTTTGGACTTGGTTCTGATTTTCATAAATTTCGACACTGAAGGTAAAGGGCCTGATAGAAAGAAGTATGAGGAGCGAATAAAAAAGTTGAATCTGAGACGTGTGGCCTTCCGAACTATGTGGCTTTCATCAGAGGACTATCCTCTATTGCTAGGTAAACTGGTCAATTGCCAAAAGAATTTAGTAGTATTTTACAACGCAGCATAGATGCTGATTCTTTGAACAATTACAGGATCGGCTGATCTAGGTGTATCGTTGCATACATCATCATCGGGGCTTGACCTACCTATGAAGGTTACTCACAACTCACAACTATCTGCTTACTTGAATAATTTAGGACTTTTCTATTTCCTGGACTGTAACTTGAATGGTTGTTCTTAGGTGGTTGATATGTTTGGATGTGGATTACCAGTCTGTGCTGCTTCATTCTCCTGGTAACCCATGTTTCTTAGATGTTTGAATTGTTGGCATTGGCCTTTGGGTTGCTCTTTATTATAAGCCTCTGGCTTTCTTTTTCTTTGTGCAGCATCGAGGAACTTGTAAAAGTAAACAGAAATGGACTTCTTTTCTCAACATCTTCGGAATTAGCAGATGAACTTTTGGTGAGGACCACTTTTAGTATTTATCTTTTTTGTTTCATTTCATTGTATGACTAGTTGGGTCATTGTTATAATACGTTTTGAAATTAGTATAAAAAAATACTTCCCACTCTATTTATTTTATCATTAGAAGAGATATTAACTATTGCGATTGACCATGCAGATGCTTTTTAAGGGTTTTCCGGAGGAATGTGACACCTTGAAACCCCTCAAGGATGGTGCCTTGAGTACAGGGTCATCTTCCAAATGGTCAACAGAATGGGAAACTTGTGCACTTCCTTTGGTAAACCAGGTGAGAGCTCAACCTGGCTCACTAAAGATGGACTCCCTCCGTCCCAAATTAACCGACTTAGCTTTGTCTAGATGTGGATGTATCTAGACACGTTTTTGTATAATAGATACATCTGTATCTAGACAAAACTGACTCAGTTAATTTGGGACATAGGGAGTACGTTTCATTTACCAGATTAACCTTACCTTCTTCTACATTCAATTTGCAGGTCATAGGCTAAAACACATGATAATATTTACCAGATGGGCAAAAAGGATGGTTTTGTAGCCAACCTGAATATCTGCAGTTCTGTAGTTTATAGGTCTATTGGGCACTTGAAAAACTGGATATGCACGAAGGTTGAGGAGACATCATGTGCTTATTTCAGTATGCTTGCACCAGCTGCTTGCTAGGATCAGTTGCTAGCATACCACTATGTAAAACTACCTGGTTGTTCAATGGGGAAAATATTTTAGCGCATGTCAAAGCTGTTTCATCGTGTTAGCTACCGACCTACTGGAGTTGAACAGCAGCTTGATATGGGCCTGGTTTGAATATCCAGTTCCATGATAAGCAGAAGACACAAAAAAGACAGTAATGTAACACTGCATTGAGGCGAACTGACAAACTTACATGTAACAAAGAAAAGTGTACCAGGAGCTCTTGCTCCTTTCCTCCGTGCTGCCATCTTGTGGTTCAGATCTCTCTAATACTCCCTCCGACCCATATTAGTTGACTTAGATTTCAAAATTTGGATGAACCTATATACTAAAAGCTTGTGATGGACACGATACATTGGATCAGCTCTGCCATTTTTCTTTTGAGAAGCGCTCCTGCTCATCCATTACAAGTTACAGTACATATAGATACAGGAAAGTTTGAACCCTCTGGGGTCTGAAAGCCAAACATGGCGGCCTGCTGGCAATGACGTAGCAGAGTGTGCCCGGGCATGAGCCTCGACCCTCATGGCGGAAAGAGACTCCGCCGCGTTCCCTCGCTGCGAGTGATATCTCCGGTTTTGACGCTCGAGGCCTTGGATCACCTCCAAACAGTCCGATGATCGCTCCCACATGCAAATCGGCTGCCAGCACCAGGGCTTTGCGGCACACCATCACTTCCAAGCTCCCAAGGTGTGTAATTCCCGTTTTTGCTACAACAACCCCCATTTTTTGAGAGAGGTGTCACTGAAAGAATAGCGCGAAAATAAATCCAGATAAATACAAACGTTTATACCAAATCTAGAACTTCAACCTGGATGGGCGGTTCCACCACACGGAACCTAACCATCAGAGCCAAGCTCCGTTTGCTATATGTGGAGCCTCTTCTTTTTTGCGTTCCAGCCCACCGTTTGTAACGGCCGTGACAAATTCGGCCTCCCTTGATTTTTCATGGGCCAGACCAAGTTTGAGCCCAAAATACAGAAAGCCTTTCCAATGGGCTAGCCCAAGTTTGAGCTCACTCGGATACCGCCTCCGATTAGACCACGACCACGAGTCGCCGGTACCACAGCACACGAGCTCGCTTCGTTCGTTCCCCTTTTTTGTTCTTGGTGTTTCTGTGTCCCCTGCAGATTTCACACGCTTTTCCCCAAAATCGCCGCCGCCATGGAGAAGGAGAAGAAGCTTTCCTTCTCCATCCCCTCCAAGCCCAAGCCACCCCGCTCGGCCGCCGGCGACGGCTCCTCCGCCGTCAACGGCAAATCCGCTTCCGCGACTGCTGCCCCGGCCCAGCAGTTCGTCACCGAGTTCGATCCGTCCCAAACCCTAACCACCGGCGCCGCGCCCGCCGTCATCGCGCCCCTCCCCAACTCCGGCCACTTCCTCAACCACCGCTCCCGCAAGCCCTCCTCCCTCCCCACCCCCGAGGAGGAGGCCGCCCTCGCCGCCTCCACCGCCGGTGGCCCAACGTTCGTCCTCGACACCTCCACCGCGCCCGACAACCCCTCCTCCCACATAGGCTATGGCCTCACTCTACGCAACGCCGACGCCGACGCCGACGCCGAAGCTACCGAGTCAGGTAAGAACCTGCCTTCCACGGAACCGGAGAAGAAGCCGCCCTCTCCGGCCAGAGATGGCTCCAGCGCTGACCTTATGCTACGTCGGTACAAGGAAGACATGGCCAGCCTCCCTGACCACCGTGGAATAGACGAGTTTGAGGAGGTGCCCGTGGAGGGCTTTGGTGCTGCCCTCCTTGCTGGCTACGGCTGGTCTGAGGGTCAAGGCGTCGGTAGGAATAACAAGGGGGATGCCAAAGTTGTTCAGTATAATCGCCGTGCTGGTACGCTGGGCTTAGGCTACGACCCCACCGAGGCCGACCCTAAGAAGACTCGTTCCGGCGACTGGGTTATTGGTGGGAAGAAGGCCACTGAGAATGGGAATGGGAAGAAGGCCACGGAGAATGGGAGTGCGAAGAAGAGAGATAGGGACAGGGAAGATAGAGTCGAGGAGAGGGATTCAAGCTCTCGACAGAAGAGATCTGGTGATCATAGGGCAGAGAGGGAGGTTAAAGAGAAAGATAGAAATGCTCGGGGTAGCCGAGAAGGTGAGAGTAGTCGGGATGTTGGTAACAAAGTTCGGTGGTTGCAGAGCAATATCAGGGTTAGAGTGGTTACTAAGAGGCTCAGCAAAAGGTTGTACTTGCAGAAGGGCAAAATCGTTGACGTGGTGGGACCGACAACATGTGATATAATGATGGAGGATGGGTCAGAGCTGGTGCAGGGGGTCGAGCAGGATATGCTTGAAACAGTCCTGCCACGAACTAATGGGCGAGTGCTTGTGCTCTGTGGGAAGCACAAGGGGGTGTATGGTCATCTGGTCGAGAAGAATGCAGAGGCTGAAACTGGATTGGTGGAGGATGCGGATACAAAAGGCATGATACGGGTGAACTATGATCAGATTGCTGAGTATGTTGGGGATCCAGAATTGCTTGGACATTGATTATTTCTTGTCCTTGAGGAGTTGACATCTGTTTACCAGGAGCTCTTCTACTGTGCTAGGTAATATTCTGTTCCTTAGTGATAAACTATCAGTTGCTGCTTGGATGTAAACTCTTCAACACAATGTTAATCCTTGTATTACTATTGTTTGTTGCTTGGATGTATAAACCATCAGCAGTCAGTTAAGCTCTAGTAATCTGTTTGTGTAAGTCTGCTGCAAATACCATGCAAATTGATGATTTTAGATGGCGATCTCTTGTATTTAAGAGTGGTTTTTGAATGCATGCTAAAAAGTTCATGATTATTTGACTTCTCCACAGAGGCTTTTTGTTTTGGAATTTTCGTGCTACTCACTGTAAGAGACCATTTCCATGCTCAAAACGTTTAAAGCAAATAAAAAACATACATATGTTGTCAAAACGTCTAAAGGAAATCTGAATTACAAATCTCTAAACTGGATTACAAACCGCTCAATTCATATTTTTTTCCACCGATATGCACAACATGCTCATGGTTCATGTTCCATAGAACCAGTTTTGAGATTTGTAATTAGATTTTCTTTAAACGTTTTGACAACTTAATCAGTGTTAATTATCATGCTTTGTAGAAAAAATATGAATTGGTGTTAGACTGAAAGAATGAAGATTGAATAATGAAAATAGTCATATTGCCCTTTTCGTCTAGGTTATATCTATGTGGCATATGGCTGCATGGATTTACTTGTGAAACCTCCATTTTAGTCAATGATAAGAAAGAGGCCAGCATTCTTTCTTCCTCTGGAATACAACTACTCTCCTTTCTAAAGACGAGTCCTAACAAATATTGGAGAACTATCATGGTGAGATGGAAACATTTTAACGGAAGGTACTAAAAAAGCAAACCGTACACGAGGGTTTTGTTCCCCAAACTAGCGTGTGAATAGTACTGCATAAATATCGTTCATCTAAAGTATATTGCAGTGTGCCTCTTCCTAACTATGGGCCCCTTGACATAGGATGATTACTCATATTGACTTCTAGTTTTTGGATTACTTTTAAGATTGGTCTTGTTAATGTTAAATATAGATGCATGTCACCCACCAAAATATGAATTAATCATATTTTATCGGATATGGTTCAAATCAAAATAAAGATTGGTTAAAAATTATTTGATACTACTATTCTTAAGCATGCGACTCATACTTGTTTGAATAATTCGCTTTAAGATCACATCACTGCTAGTAGTAGTAAGGTAGCTAGGTTTGTTTGTTCCCTTGTGGAGTATGGAGTTATGCCTTCCGGTGGGTGTTGGCGGTGTGGTTCCTGTCTAGGGCGCTCCAGTGGCTAGAGCTGGATGTGGAAGGAGACCTCACCACCGTGTCCCCATCAATAAGGCTCGAAGGCAGTTCAGATCTGGTGGGTTTGTTTGTTCCCTTGTGGAGTATGGTGTTATGCTGTTGGGGAGTTGGACTTCGGCGCTGGCGAGCGGCGGCCGGTGGTTGGTGGCGGTGTAGTTCCTATCTAGGGCGCTCCAGTGGCTGGGGATGGATGTGGAAGGAGACCTCACCACCACGTCCCCACTAATAAGGCTCAAAGGTGGCTGAGATCTGGTGGGTTCCGACGGCCAGTCTCTGATTTGGCACCATCGAGGTGATGGTTTCAGAGACGAGGTTGCTCCCGGTCGGCCCTGCTGGTCTTTGCTGCAGGGAAGTCAAGCTGCGGACGTTCCCAGGTGTACTCAAGCAGGGGACCTGTGACAGCGGTGGCCGTCTTGCCCTTTCTTATCTTGGCCACAAGATGGCTATTCTGCTACCTCCAGTCTTGAAGCCGATATGGAGGCTCTTCCTCTGCTCCCTTCTTGCGATTAACGGCGACATCACCCCAAGTGGTGCGTCCCTGGTGGCGGCGTTGCTGGTCAGGAGCTTGAGCAGATCTTGTGTGCGCGGTGGATAATGGCCCAAATGCTTTCTTTTTATCTAGTCCAAAGTTCTTTTTGTAAAGATGCAGGTCCAACTAGCCATGCTAGCTTTTATCTGGACCTTTCTGTAAAATGTAAGCCCACCGCTGGAATGAAATGCAGCTACTAGGTCCTTCAGGGCCTTTCCCTGTTCAAAAAGAAGTCTTATTGTGATGTACTGAAATTACAAACGTAAAAACTGTATAGACTACCAATATTTGATAATCACAATCAGTGCATGTATATATGATAATCATTATTGTACTGTCCCAAATTAGTTGTCTCAACTTTGTCTAGATTCGCATGACAAAGTTAAGACAACTAATTTGGGCCAGAGGGAGTATTTGGTATGAGCCAAGCCTTGCACAATATTCAAGCACGTGTGCTTCACACCCTTACTCAATAGTTGATTTATTGTTCTCCTTCACTCTCCCTCACTAGTGCCACTTACAGCAACTTCTTTCAACTTGATCATGTAGCCAACTTGTCAACTTCTTCTGAACATTGTGATCACTGTCTATAGGTTGAGACCCCTTTTTCCGATATAAGGCCTGCCGCTGAAGACCAGAATGGTTTACAGAGTGGATCTTTGGAACCTATATTAGAGAGCACATGGTGAAGTTTTCAGGCGTCAGATTTATGAAGCGCTCTGCTTTTCCGTGTGATATATGGTGCCCTGTTTCCAGTTTGCACATAGCACTGGGAATTCCAAACGGTCCACAGTTCCTCCACATTTAGCAACCCTAACCTGTTAATCATCTTCAGACTAGTAGCTTTTGCTTCTTGCTGGTGGCATTACCTTGTGCATGTGATTATATGATGGCAGCTGATGTTTGGCCTCTTGCGCGGTATGCAAGTTTGCCTACCAGTCAAGATATGAGATGACATGGTCGATAGAAACAGAAACAGCAGCTTTCTGCTTACATACTGGTACGCAAGTCTGCCTACCAGTCAAGATATGAGATGACATGGTCGATAGAAATGAGGTTTGAATAAATTATTTTCTTTCCTGCACTGCTGCAATGGCAAAGTGGACACTGTCGATATGTTACTATATAGGAGTACTTAATTCTGACATGATCCATATCCATAATCATGTGTCGCACCGTGAATTCATTTTATTTCCAAGTTTCAGTATGTAAACTACTGTGTGTGGAAAATTGTAAATTGTTGTAGTAGTTCAGACCTAATATGGTGGTTAGATAAATGAATATCGATCTGAACTGAATTTGCTGGAACTTCCAAGAGCTGTTTTCTTTGTCTGCTTCTTGCTAATGTGTTGCTTGCTCTACAAATTACAGTTGGCTCTGAAGGCTGCTTGGCTCGTTTGTGTTGAGTGCGTTGAGACCTGCTAATATTATTGGGCGCCAGGGAATTTGATGCTCCCGGTACCGGATCGATTTGGTGGCTGCACTAGTACGCACTGCGGCTGGTGCTCACCCAGGGGCGGCTCCACTCAGGTAGCTAGCGGTGCCGTCGGCCCAATGGGGCGGGAACGGAGGCAGGCCAAGAGCCCAGGATATCGGAGATGCAAGCTGGGCTATGTATGGGCACCGATCAGTCGAGTCGACAGTACCCCGCTTCTATTTCTACCGGCCCATCTCTGTGTTAGCAATATATGAGTCGACAATTCTGCGCCCATGCCTCTTGCATTCCAGCGACCGGCGACTCTTCATTGAGAGCAATGGACGTCAACTCCAATTCTACATACTATATACACAGCATAATTCTTATGGTTGGACTTGGATGTACCCAAGCTAATCATTTTGGTACTTGTCGCTCAGCGAAAAGGTTCAATGTAAGCTACTAATCATTTTGGTGGTCAGTTAGCGGTTGCCAACTAACCCTCCCTTTTCTTGTTACGAGAGGTCCAATATTGTTGTTAGCGAGTCAAGAGAATCAGCCGAAAGAAAGAGCGCTTCAACTAATCCAAGGTCGTTCATATAGACGAGACAAACCTGCAATTGCATTACCAATTCTTTCATCGTTAAGCAGCGTATTCAGCAGCTCTTAGGGCATGGCCTTTCGAGCAGATTACATGCGAATGTAACATGAGTAATCCCTATCAGTTGGTACGGACTAATGCGAGAAAATTCACAAACTTGGCCAGCAAACGCAGATGTGATCTCGCACCCAACCGATGGAACACCCACACCCACACGCAGCACGTCCTAATGTTGCTCTAAGCAAGGACAGCGCCCGGTTTTTATACGGCCACTTGCCACAGACCCATGAGAAATGATTAGTCCAATGTCAATTAGGGGGGGAGGAGCCCAGGAGGGGAATCTCCTCTCAGATCGCTGTGCGCCCTCATGCCTAATGACAGCAGCAGTCAGTACTTTGCAGTAGCACAACTGAGAGGAAAGAATGCATAATATCATAATGCCCCGATATGATCCCTGCATTATTATTAGATCGTGGTGCTCCTCCTCGTGGCTAACGGTAGAGAATTTGTTAACTGGGAAATTGCTTTTTCTTGAACTGACTGGCGTGCAGCAGCATGGCGGGTATGGCCGGCCGGCCCCGATCGTTAAATCCCTGTGATCTCTCTGAAACCGTATTATACTCCGGCCGGTGGAATATTTACAGGTTGAGAATTGATGGACGAATACCTCAAGTGGCGAAGCATGCCAGACGTCCAGAGTATCCGAGGAAGGCTAGCTAACTCGCTGGTTCGATCTCCTCGATGTGAACAGCAGATAGCTTGGCGGCCAAGAACTTTCTAGAATAAGGGCCGAAGTTTATTAGAGCATCTCTAGCAGATCTTTTAAAAGACCGCCAGTAAAACGTGTAAAGGGGTCAAGAATAACGTCTTTTTTTTCATCCGGGTGGGCTGGGACGGAACAGACCTGTATTCGCGAACCTTAAAATCGAATATTTGGTTTTGATTCCACCGTCGCTTCATCGTCTCCATATATATATATATATATATATATATATATAGCCCCTTCGACGGCTGGTTCATCCCCACCCTCTGCACTCTCCCCTCCCACCGCCATGGCAATACCCACTCTTAACTTCTACAGATGCGATGATATCCGTCCACTACGACATCCTAGTGCCATCGCACGCTACTCTGCCGGCCGGCTGGAAACTCAGCTACGTCGGGGTGCCGGTGGGACCGCTTTTGAGGGGTGCCGAGTTGGCTCGCGGAATCTAAGAGTGCCGCCCCAAAATGCCAGAGTGGAAGAAGGCTATTACCCGGTACTCGCCAACGAGATCCTACTGGTGGAAGCGTTTTAAGGAGCTGCGGTGATCCAGCATACCATTGCATGATGTAGTATACTATAGTCGTTGATATAACACCAATAAAACACCATTCACTAGTATTACATCCCTCAGAATGACACAACAGAAACACAGCGGATCCAATACATGGCTTAAAGGTTACAACTCACTCTTTTACATAAGATCCAGAGAATACTCTAGGTTAAAGAGAGATAAAGAACTTCTTACGGAGAAGAATCAAAGATAAACAACGCAAGAATGATTATACTATTAAGCCTAATATTTTGACTAAGAGGTTGGCATTGCTGCTATTGCAACGCACTACAGAATAGGTTCTTTGGCTAGAGCTAATATTCCTATTTAATCAATAACTTTCGTCTTCACTTGAGTTGAGGTATATGTTGACTTCCTTGTATTTATTGAAGAGCTTTAGCTGGTCTTGATAAGTCCTGGAGCATATCTTGATGTAGACATCGTTTTAATGGCTTCAGAATTTATCAAGGGTTAAGAAGATATTTTGAGTATGAGCGTACTCAGCAAATTCAGTAGAAAATGAGTGTTTGATGCACTATATCTACAATCACAGACCGTAGATCATAGGCAATGCAAGTTTTCATAAACATTTCTTCAAATGTTGCTTTTATTCTGAAAAGCTATGTCCGACAGCCTTCACGGGTTTACCAGAACTTTTATGGAGTTCCTTTCCCGCCGCGTTCGCAACTCCTTCCCGAAACAGGGAGTAACAAGTTACAGTTCTGTTGCCTGCCAAAACCCACCGGCGAGCAGCGACGAGCAACACGAAGAGCCGGGAGGCTCCCAGAACTGCTGGTGGGCCCTGGTCCCTCGGGCGACGGCCCGCAAAACTCCGGCACACGTCCTGGCTTGGTTCGAGGGCGTGCCACCTGACCTATACCTGGTCAGGAAGGTGAAGGATTGCTCCGATTGATTTCCTGCATGGAAAACAAGTATACGTAAAATTCGAGCCGTGACCGGCTCCCAGGTTTCCCTGTAAATCGGCTTCTAGAGCCGATTGCCCCATGGTTCTACATTAGATTTACGATAACATGGGGTTTTGCTTGATCACTACAAGTTAAATCGATCTACGACAGTTTAATGTTTTCACCACGTAACTAGAACGTCCTACACGTAATTGAGCCTGGTATGTACAAAAGATGAATAATATTAACCCTAGAGGAGGCCTAATAACCAACATAAAGTCAATTACCGGAACAATCTTCTCTAGAACGAATAAGCCACGTCCTTATGTACCACTGGATCGTTCAACCCGTTTGTAAGGCCTGACTACGTAGATATCAAACTAAACCTTGGCGAGCAAGGCACAACCATAACAGATCGAATCAACTAAATAAAGATCAAGCAAGGTGCTACCCTTGCACTTGGGAAAAAGGTGCAAAGGTAGCGAGATAACTAGAGGTAGCATAACTTCGACGATAATAATGAAAAGAACACCGATGCTAGCCTCAAACAATCTATGATAATGGTATTACTCGCCATCAACAACGCTTCAGTACGAGTAAAACCAGGTAACGCATAAGTAGATACTGCCTAGATCGCAAGATGCGATCTAGGCAGCATGACACTTACCCGAAAGAAAACCCTAGAAACAAGGGGTGGCGATGCGCCGAGATTGTGTTTGTTGTGAACGTGATTGTCCTCCTTTTCTCGATAACTTTAGGTACATATTTATAGTCCGGAGACTCTCTACTTTTGGAATAACTCTACAACTCTATCTTTACCTAAACTGAAACGGAACCTAAACTGAAACGAAACCTACTATGATACAAGATACACGGGCAATTTAGCCCAAATTCACGTACCAGGCCGATCCAAAAACACGTTGAATATACACATCTTCCAAGCCCATCTTGATCACGGCCCATCTCCTTTGTTGGCCAAAATATGGCGATAACACATGCCCCCCTGGTTTTGGCAATGATAATTCCAAAACCACACTGTGTTTTTTTTCCTCTTCTCCTCCTTTTTTTTTGTATCGGGCTGCGCGTTGATGTACGCGTGGCGTAATGTAATCGTCACGCTACCCCTTCATCATGATGCCCTATCTTCTCAACTCCTCCGCAGTGCATGATTTGACGATTTTGGCAGCACAATCTGGGAAACCGCTACGGCATTGAACCGTCTCTCTACTATTCCCCTTATTTAAATTCGTCTGAGCAGTTCGCAGTCCCCATCTTCCTCCAGTAGCCAAAAAACCCTTCTTCCTCCGCCGAAAAAACCCTCTTTCTTGCCATGGCCTCCTCTGCTTCCTCTGGTCTATCCTCCCACGCCTCCAACAACATCAGTGACCGAGAGCCGACGCCAGAGCACCCGCCCACGGCGGCGTACAACACCCTCGCCCCACAATGGTGGGACGAGAGGGGTTGGGACTTCGCCGTTTGGTCGGAGGACGACGGCCCTGATCGACGAAGAAGACCGCAGCCTCGCCGATGGGGAACCGGAGGCAGACAGAACGACGCCATGTCACGGGGCGTCGATTCCTCCGAAGAAGAGGAGGAAGAGGAGGACACCTCCTCCGAGGAGTACCAACCGGTGAAGTACTTCCGCACCGGGTCCAGCGAAGATGACACGACGAGGACGAGGAAGCCCCTGCTGACTTCTTCAAAGAGCAAGACGACGGGTAGCAGATACCGAGGATAGCGCACAAGACGGCGGCGACGGCAGCGACGACGACCTCGGCCTAGATTAGGAACCAGTAGTAGTAGCCGTAGTAGTAGTAGGTCCCCTTTTGTAATCCGTCAGTCGCTTGCAAGCAATCTTCTTTTTGAATGAATGAAAATCTATTTCCCGAAGATTGCATTGTTCGCCCCTGATCTTGCCGACAGCCACGATAGGTCGATGTCCTTAGAAGTCGATGACACTGTATCGGCTTTCAACATACTGCACGCATACAGTCAAACAAGTCAAATCGCAAAGAGCCGATGACTACCCATCGACTTCTCCCAAAAATCGTTGACAGGGTCAAAACTTGGTCGTATCTTTAGGCACATTAAAACGGCCACTTCTTGGTTTCAAACGGTGACCTGCGACCTTTCTCAAAACGGGCGACCCAAATCTCCAATTGCCCATCGAGAAACGTGTCATGAACAAACAACTAGTGACAAGCAAGGATGAAGATGACGATGACGCCCTCCACGCCTTCGAAGCATTTATTCAGTAGCTTGTATGTGCGAACTGGAACCTGTTTGTAACATGTATGACCGTGCATCGGCTATATATTATTATTTTTTTATTCGGCCGATTTTCAGCATCGGCCCCCACATTTTTACTGTCCATCGTCTCACGTGCTTTTACTTAGCCGATTTCCTGTATCGGCCCCTCAAGTTTTACTGTCCAGCATCCCACATGCTTGGGAAATATTTCTTGAGATGTTGACCGTTGACCGCCACTGGGAATTTCACGCCGTCCAGCTCCTCGAGCATGTACGCGTTTCCTCTTAAAACTTGGTCGACCCTGTACGGCCCGTGCCAATTTGGAGACCATTTACCATATGTTGCATCCTTAGTCCCCAAGGGCAACACAGCTTCCCATACCAGATCACCAACGTGGAACTCCTTTGGCTTCACTTTCTTGTTGTATACACGAGCTACTTTGGCCTTGTTCTCTTTGATTTTCTCCGGACCACACCGAGCTCATTAAATCCACACTGTCACTCATCAGGGTTGCGTATTATTCAGTCGTTAGATCGTCCTGAAAAGTGACCCGTCTCGATCCAGCCGTAATTTCCCAGGGTAGGACGGCTTCTTGTCCATATATTAGATGGTATGGCGAGGTTTTTATCGCTCCATGGCATGACATGCGATAAGCCCACAATGCCTCTGACAAAACCTCGTGCCAACGCCTAGGGTGCTCATCGACTTTTCTCTTGATCAGCTTGATGAGGCTCTGGTTGGATGCTTCGGCTTGCCCATTTGCTTGAGCATAGTATGGAGATGATCTAATCAGCTTGATCCCCATGTCCTCGCAGAACTTTCTAAACTCCTGAGAAATAAAGACCGAACCTCCATCGGTCGTGATAGTTTGGGGAATCCCGAATCTATGGATGACATGTTCTTTCACAAAATTGATAACATCCTTCGAGTTCACTGATTTCATCGGGACAGCTTCCACCCACTTAGTGAAATAATCAGTGATGGCCAAAATCCACATGTGGCCTTTGCTTGATGGAGGATTGATTTTGCCGATCATGTCCATGCCCCAACCTCGGAATGGCCAAGGCTTGATGATGGGGTTCATTGCTGACGCGGGTACCATCTGAATTTTTCCAAACTTCTGACATGCTTGACATCCTTTGTAATAGTTGAAACAGTCCTCAAGCATGGTGGGCCAATAAAACCCTGATCGCCTGATCAACCATTTCATCTTGTGAGCTCATTGGTGAGTTCCACAGGCGCCTTCGTGTACCTCGTGTAGGAGCCGATTGGCCTAGGCTGTCCCCAGGCATTTGAGCAATAGCCCTTCCAGAGTCCTGTAAAACATGTCATCCCCAATAAGCACGTACTTCATGGCCTTGTATCTTATCCGTTTAGGTGCCCCCCGAGCCGAATCCTTCAAGTAATTGAAGATATCGGCTCTCGATCATCTGCTTCCAGAATCAGACGAACATCGGCTCCTTCGCTACATCCTTGTAGCCCGAAGCCATTTGTGCAAGATCATTTGCCTCGGTATTCTGGATGGGATCCAAGTGAAGTTCATGTACCGAATCGCGCCATCGCTCACAGCGGGCAACCATAATGGGAAGAGGGACTCGCTCTCACACTTGTACTCCTCCGTGAGTTGGGAAATCACCAACTTGAGTCTCCAAAATTTCCATCGCTTCGCCCGGCCGAGGAGTAACTCCATTCCCTTGCGTACGCCTGCACTCGGCTACATTGTTGGTGCG
Organism: Avena longiglumis; assembly: GCA_030063025.1. NCBI lineage: Eukaryota > Viridiplantae > Streptophyta > Magnoliopsida > Poales > Poaceae > Avena > Avena longiglumis. The sequence continues at coordinate 499,106,863 of CP125975.1, forward strand.
AGAGGTAGACAATCGATGGAGAAGGAAAATGTTGCCCCGGGCGACACGTAAAATGCCGATGCCGCACCATCGTCACAACCGATCCGTCGAAAAACATAGCCCACGCCTATGGACGGTCGCTATGTTAGTGTTGATCCTTTCAGCGATAAGATCGGCCACCGTCCTTAATCGCTTCGGGCTGATACCGGATGTCAAACTATGATAATGCAAACATCCATTTGCCCATCGGCCTTTTAACATAGGAGCCGACAAGATGTGCTTTATGACGCCCGATTTGCATATGATGATGATCTCACGATAGAAAATGTGGCGCGACTTGGTGCGAGTGAAAACAGCAGAGGCACAACTTATCGATATCGGTACCTTGTCTCTGCCCAAAGATCCTTCTGCTTATGTAAAAGACGACTCGCTCCAGCCCATCATAAACTTGCACCACTACCGAGGCGATGGACGTGTCAGCTACTGACAAGTAAATGTAGAACGGCCTGCCCGGCTGGGGTGGAACCAACACTGGCGGCTTTGTCAGATATTCTTTGATCTCGTCGAAGGCTCGTTGTTGTTCTGCCCCCCAGTGGAATTCCTCGTCAGATTTGATTTTTACTAGTCCCATGAACGGCTCTATTCTTCCTGACAGATTGGAGATGAATCTTCTGACGAAGTTGATCTTGCCGATGAGAGACTGCAGTTCTTTCTTTGTAGTGGGTGGCTTCATTGTTCGTACTGTCTCCTGACTTTTCAGGCCGATCTCAATTCCGCGTTCATGGACCAAAAAACCCAAGAACTGACCGGCCGTCACCCCGAAGGCACACTTCTTTGGATTCATCCGTAGGCCGAATTTTCTTGTTCGGTCCAGGACGCGCCGTAGATCGTCTAAGTGTCCTTGTGCTGAAGCAGACTTGACCACCACGTCATCGATGTAGATTTCCACCAGCTTGCCGATCAGATCATGAAAAATATAATTCATGGCTCTTTGGTACGTGGCGCCGGCATTCTTTAGTCCAAACGTTATGACTACATACTCGAACAACCCCACCGAACCTGGGACTCTGAACGCAGTCTTGTGTATGTCTTCTGGAGCCATGAAGATCTGGTTGTAACCGGCATTGCCGTCCATGAAGCTCAAAATCTTATGACCCGCTGCTGCGTTGATTAACGTCTCTGCCACCGGCATCGGATACTCATCCTTTGGGGTAGCTCTGTTGAGATCCCGAAAATCTATGGCAACACGCCACCGGCCATCCTTTTTCTCTACATGTACGATACTAGAAATCCACTCAGCATACCTGCATGGCCTGATTAACTTGGCTGTCAACATTTTCTCGACCTCTTTCTTGACTTCTTCCAGAATTTCGGCCTTCATTTGTCGTGCTCGCTGCTGAAATGGCCGAAATCCTTTTTTGAGCGGGAGTCGATGCTCGATGATGCTCCTGTCTAGCCCAGGCATCTCTGTGTAGTCCCAGGCGAAGCAGTCCGGATATTGTTTCAACATGGCTATCATCGGGCCCCGCAGATTCGGATCTAACTTTCTGCTGATAAATGTTGGTCGTGGCTTATCCCCAGGACCAATGTCGATCTCTTCTAGCTCATCAGCGGATGTAAACCCATACCCTAGCTTTCCGTCACCTGTTAAATCGACGCTAAACACAGGCAAACAAGAGGTGAGGATAACAAAAATAATTTGGGCCGATTGCTTGAATCGCCCTTTTGCTTGCATTAGTCAAGGACGATTTACACCTTATTGTTTTACATGGCGAGCATCTCCTCGCTACGACTACCCGAGCCGCTTGTCGATGATCGCTGCTTTTTATTTTTGTGGCCGATCGCAGGATCGGCCGTGCACCTGATGATCATGGGCTTTTCTACTGTAAGGCCGTGGATAAGACCAGCCTCACCCCGCTTTTTGTAGCTTCAATGCGCCACACCGCCTAAATTGATTCCAGAGATCGGCTCTTGGTCTCCTGCTTCCCGACGTTCATGCCGCTATGGAGATCTCGATAGAATCATCTGCGAGGATGACCTCCACTTCATCTCCGTCCCATCGGATCGTGCATCGGTGCATTGTGGACGGAATGCGCAATTAGCATGAATCCAATCCCTTCCTAGCAAGACAAAGGTAAGTGCTTTTGCTGTCCACGACGAAAATGACGTGGTACGGTTTTCCCGCCCATCGTCAGTCCACGCTCGACGCCTTATGCGTTTCAAGACCGACCGCTGAAGTCGCTTAACGTGATGTTGGTTTTGATCGATCTGCGTGGAGCGCCCCAAACGTCATAGCATGGAGTATGGCATGATATTGATCGCCGCCCGGTCCACCAACATCTTGCCGACAGTTGCCCATTGATGTAACCTCGTAGAGGCAGTGGCTTTCGGATGTTTATAACCCTTCTCACGTGGCTTCTCAAAGATAACCGCCGTGGACCATACCAAACCGTGCACCGGTAGCTCATTGGTTCTTGGCGCAGAATTCTGACGGAAGTACGAACACCATGTTTGTGCCAGCCGATGTCTGTGCATCGGCTTTTACTGGTTTGGGGCGCCATTCTTTCCTTGTCGGGCGGTCTTCCGTTTCCAGGGTCTGCCTAATTTTGACGGCCAGATCGGGCCGTGCTTTCTTTAAAGCGTGGAGATACTGCGTTTCAGCTTCCTCCAAGTTACGCAGCCGCTGCACTCTACGCTTTTGGGTGTGCCTGAGTCCGTCAGGACACCACCTTGGACGGTGATACCTGTCTTCGTCTTTGTCATTCTTTGACTTCTCGACGTCTTCTGCTCGAGCGGACTCCCTGTAACGGCTCTGGGGTGGAAGAGGCCCTAGACGTTTGAACACTGACACTGGCCTCGTGTCCTCCTTCTTCTGACCGCATTCCGGGCAGTTGTCGACTGTAGGCAATCGGCTCATTCCCGCGTCCCAGCAATACTTGAAGAAAGGACAACCCCAGTGCTTGTCTGCGCCTTCCTTTTCTTTAGAAGGTCCCTTAGCGAGGTGCTCACCTCTTTCGTCGCCTCTGTCGCGCCGGTGACGTTGGTTATACTGGCGCTCATACTTGTTAAGGAGATGCGTGGAATGTGGCTTCTGATATCGCACTCTCCTCACTTGTTCCTCTGTTAAGTATCGCCTGTCATTGTGGCTGGGCCGGTCGCGTGGACTAGCCTCCTCTCTTTCTTTGCCCCGAGAGCGGGCACCTCCCTCCTTTGTACGTGTCATGGAGGTACCCAGACCCTGCCATATTAACACCGAACGAAAAATCCAGTTGACGCCTCGCGGAGCGACTGAGTTCTACTATGTTGACGCCGGGAAATGGGTTCGTGTCCACTTTCATGGCGAACTGCCCAAGGATCAGACGGCCTTGTTCTATCGCCATTTGGATTTGGCGGCGAAGCTCTTTGCACTCATTGGTGGTGTGGGTGAACGAGTGATGCCACTTGCGATGGTCTCCCGATCATTTCACGAGCCGTAGGGATTTTGTGGCCTTCGGTAACCTCACCGCTTCTCCTTTAGCAAAGAATCGAATATCTCGGCTTTGCTCACATCAAGTCGAACCCTTTGCAGGCCCTTGCTGTTTCACCCATTTGCGTTACAGTGATCCGCCCGAGCCCATTCAGCCACGGCCACCTCCCGGTCCTGTAGGATCATCTTCTTCTGCATCGACCAGGCCTATCGGACGCTTGAATTTGTCTTGGTATAACCTGTGGTGGCGCTGCTCATACATCGCCGGTTCGGGCCATGTGCGCCAATGAGTTGTACTTCACCGAAAGCGATCCTTGATGGGTGCCGAGAGACCCAACACCGCCACCGATCGCTTCCTTCGCTTAAACGAGCTGAGTAACATCGGTTCTTGATACCCTGAAGCCTGGATGTACTGCCACTGATTTCCCCGCTTCGCCGACTCGCGCCAGTCCGCAATGCCACCTCGGTAGCCTCGAATGGTAATCGATGTGGAACTGCTCCTCCAGCTTGCTTCCGTGTATGAATCGAATCGGTGGCGAGGTGTACCACCCAAAGGCTGGTCTCGCCGAGATTGCGAAAAATCTTACGCAAGATCCGATCCGATGTCAAATCATGCCTAGTTGTGCTAGGTATCGCTTATGTGCTCGATCGAGCTTGACCCTTCCGACCACGAACCTTGAGAACTCGGGAGCTTATACTTGGGTGGCGGAATCGATCAAACTCTGGGGTACGGCTTTGAATAGCCGATTGTCCTTCTCTTCGCACGGTTTAACCGATCCCTCGTGATGGTACCGATTTGCTCCTTCGTTTGAGCTGTAGGGGCTAGATTCTCATGACTTGTTCCATGGCATACTTGGCTAGCCACGCCTGTCGGCGTCCATCCCGTGACGCCGCCGCTCCACACGCCGCCTCAAGATCCCGCCCAGAACTCGCCGCAGAAACTCCTGCGTTGCAATCTGTTTGTGCGTGTCGTTATTGCACCGCACGAGGCGCATATATACCCGTGGGATTTCCTTAGGTGGCTCAAACAGGAATTGGCAATCGCCTGGTCGCCTCGACCTTGTAGACGACGTAAGCCGCTGCTCTGGCCTGGAGCTGCAAGTGCGAACGGTGGCCTGGTCTGAGCGGTCTTTCTCCTGGTGAGTCCCGTGAGTAGGCCCCGACGGAGAGTACCGATGTTTCATGATCTCTGAACTACGCGAACCGCGACCGCCGAAAGCGTTCACGGGCTTCAGAATGGCGGTGCAGAATGAGCCACCATGTAGTTGACTTCGCCGTCAGAGCTCAGTGCGTTCCTCCGAAGGAATGCAGATCTACCTCATCAAGAGCACCTCGCGGGAGAACCCCTCCACTTGATGCCATGCTTACGGTCCTCTCAAAAGAGCCGATGAGGTCTTCCTCAAGAGAGCCTTGATCTCGTCATACTTGGCCTTGTGCTCGCTGTAGATCGTCAAGTGATCGGGTCTGTGCATTCTCCATCGCAGCGTCGGATGTTGATGTAGACGTTGTTGAGAGTCCCACCGGCGTGCGAGAATGTGTTGCTGCGCCAAAACTCACGGCGAAAGCAGACGAGCAACACGAAGAGCCGGAGGCTCCTGTAATCGGTGGGCCTGGTCCCTCGGCGACGGCCCGCAAAAACTCCGACACGCCCCGGATTGGTTCGAGATGCCACGACCTATACCTGGTCAGAAGGTGAAGGATTGCTCGATTGATTTCTGCATGGTAAACAAGTATACGAAAATTTCGAGCCGTGACCGGCTCCTGGTTTCCACAGAATCGGCTCCTAGAGCCGATTGCCCCATGGTTCGCATTAGATTCACGATAACATGGGGTTTTGCTTGATCACTACAAGTTAAATCGATCTCTGACGGTTTAATGTTTTCACCACGTAACTGGAACGTCCTACACGTAATTGAGCCTGGTATGTACAAAAGATGAAGAATATTAACCCTAGAGGAGGCCTAATAACCAACATAAAGTCAATTACCGGAACAATCTTCTCTAGAACGAATAAGCCACGTCCTTATGTACCACTGGATCGTTCAACCCGTTTGTAAGGCCTGACTACGTAGATATCAAACTAAACCTTGGCGAGCAAGGCACAACCATAACATATCGAATCAACTAAATAAAGATCAAGCAAGGTGCTACCCTTGCACTTGGGAAAAAGGTGCAAAGGTAGCGAGATAACTAGAGGTAGCATAACCGGCGATAATAATGAAAAGAACACCGATGCTAGCCTCAAACAATCTATGATAATGGTATTACTCGCCATCAACAACGCTTGATGCGAGTAAAACCAGTAACGATAAGTAGATCGCCTAGATCGCAAGATGCGATCTAGGCAAGATGACACTTACCCGAAGAAAACCCTAGAAACAAGGGGTGGCGATACCGAGATTGTGTTTGTTGTGAACGTGATTGTCCTCCTTTTCTCGATAACTTTAGGTACATATTTATAGTCCGGAGACTCTCTACTTTTGGAATAACTCTACAACTCTATCTTTACCTAAACTGAAACGGAACCTAAACTGAAACGAAACCTACTATGATACAAGATACACGGGCAATTTAGCCCAAATTCACGTACCAGGCCGATCCAACAACACGTTGAATATACACATCTTCCAAGCCCATCTTGATCACGGCCCATCTCCTTTGTTGGCCAAAATATGGCGATAACAAGTTCTTACACTCTGTAGAGGTGCGTTACTTTACCCATAAGAGATCAACTATTTGTTGCAGAACCGGGCAGCTTATTCCCGTCCACAATTCCATGATGTGGGGCCCAGAAGAAGATCCAAGCCAATCACTGCCCCCTTCGTGACCCCACATGTCTCCTTGGTGTATACCATGCCCACATAAAGAATTACGGCAATGGTTTGTACAAACCGTTAGATGCCAGAACTATCGTGGGACGATGAGAGTTCCCACCCATATGCTGCATATCCTCTACGAATTACCAATTAATATGCATGCTACGAGGATAACAGCCACGATCTGCACATCCGGCTTCATGCGAGAGGAAGAAGATACTGCTGACGTACTTCTTCGTCCCATTCCAAATCTCATGGTCAACACGTAATATACGACGCAAGAATCACTGGCGACATTGGTTGTTAAGTCCTAGGTGATATAGTTCTGAACAGTGATATTCCAACTGTCAGACTTAATAGATTAATTGATCACCCTGGATCAGTAATCAATAGTTCTCATTATTATTAAAAATACTGTTTTCTGACCTTTTTCAAATGAAGGTGAAGACAACACTGGATTTTTAAAATACTTTACAAAATATAAACAAAGGACATGAGCAAGTGTGAACTTGCCTTTTGTGATTGCAAGATTATGCACTCACGGTCTTCGAGTCAGTATAAGATCCAAAATCTGAAATCAGTATCATTGGTCTGATAAGGAATAATGTTTAAAGAAGCAATATGATTTTATACATAAGTAATGTGATGCATGTTCTAAGCGCAAATCCCGGGAATAACGTTGTCCTAGGGTTTGGATTCCAAAAGTGGTTACTTTGGAATGTGTGGTCCTTTTAGGTGAGTTTCATAGTTGTACTTTTATTAGAGTTTATGAGTGGTTGTGAACAACACATATGTAGGAGTAAAGTATACATACTTATGACATACTAGTTAGGATTACTTATACAAGAGTTCTTATTTAAAGTGGCAAAAAGGATAACCTTCAAAGAAAAGGTTTTTCTTCTAAGGTTTAAACAAACTTTGTGATTAGTTAGTGGTGGTTGATGTTATTAGTTTGCTCAAATGGTTTGGCTTGAGTTGCTTTATAACTTAACTACTACAGACCAAAATTAACTATAAAATATAAAGTGATGTTTATTGTATTATATTTAGATTCTTGGAGATTAAAGTTAACTTGAAAGAATATATTTAGTCTTGAAAGTATAATACTTATACATTTGTACTTTGTGTATCTAAAATGTTTTCTTTAAGTTATTTAAGAATGGTTATTCTTTTACTTGGTGTAATGGTTTCTTGATTCTATAATAGAGTAATATCAATTATCTTTTCTATTTAAGTGAGTATAGTTTATAAACCATGGTAGATTGTTACTTAATTACTCTTCATCTTTCTAGAGTGTTGTGGTAGTTTTCTTAATTTGATGGTTAATATAGATAGAACGGGTTTGGTGTATTCATAAGTTGTTCTTGAAGGTTATATTATAGATGGGAATCTTTTTAGAATAAAATCTTCACTTAATGATACTGATAAGTTAATAAAAAGATACTCATAATGTTTTAAATCATTTAAGATTTATTTTATTAATATTTAAGGCTAATACTATTTATTAAACTTAATTTACTCATTTTAAGATTATTAATAATTTTTTATCTTTATATGAATGATTAATGAAGTAAATAAGTTTAAATTTGAGCTATTAAAATATTTGAATTTTTTTATTTAACTCAAAAGCAGAATATTAGATTTTTAACATGTAGATATTATTTTTGTGATCATCTTGGTATATCACACTTATTTTTGTGATTTATAAATAATAAGATATGACTTTTATAATTCTTATTACTTCATAATTACTTAATAAATAATAAATATTTAATTAAGTGAAATAACAATACAATATTATAGTTTTAAATTAAAATTCTTATTTTCCTAAGATTTTTGGTATTTTATTTATATTATTATCATTTATCATTATAAAAATATGAATTATCAAAGTTTTATTACTTATAAAACCTTTATTAAATATTATTTATTTAAATAATCATCATAATATTATTTGATAATAGTTTTAAGTTGTAGATTTTATTTTTCTGAAAATTTTCATATATTACACATATTTTTCTGAATTATAAATCAAAAGTTATTAATTAAACAAGATTTAACCATTTATTAGATTTCTGAAATATTATTAATTGAATTATAACATTTTATTTAACTCACAAAAGAAAATACTTTTTATACCACGTCTAGAGCTAGCCCTAGTCAATGACTAGTGGGCCATTGTCCACCTCACCTCTTAGATGAATGAAATGCACGAGTTACTGATCTCGCACTTACCCCGAGTCAATGACATATGGGCCCTAGGCCAGGTCATCAGCCACGTTAGCAAAGACTAGTCAAATTAGCTGACGTGGTGCGATCATGACGTAATGATGGCGTCAGCATCATCACCGCCGCCAGAAGTTGGTCGCTGGCGACAATCTACTGCGCCCCAGTAAGTGAAATAGACCTAGTTCGAATAAGCGCAACCTACTGAACCTAATAGTGGCAGCGCCGCCCGAAAATGGTCATCGGAGCTTCAGCTCCGACGGTGGCGTATGATGAAACGGCGATTTACAAAGAGATCCGGCGATTGAATGTTACTGGGAAGTTCAGGAACTCACCCTCATGATGATTGAGTGGTCGGAAAGAACATGCGCGGTCAGAAACGAGCTTTCCGACGAGAATTCCGACGAACTGCTGCGAAGGGAAACGACCAAATTCACCCGCTCCAGTGCTCCCCTTGATGCAAGCTTCTACCCAGAGGATCTACGGAGGAAGGCGCTTCTCCATGAAGGCTCAGAATGGTGTGGGAAGACGTGGTTCGACGGTGAGAGGTGGCTCCGGTGAGCTAGGGTTTTGGTCCTGTTCGTATCTGAGAGGATAAGGAGGAATTGGAGATAGGGATTGAGGCAGGACGTCGCGGTGGCCTTCTTATCCCCTCCTGGCGACGACGACGAGTATCTTGGAGCAATGACGACGATGACGGTATCGGGCGGCGGCGAGCTCCGCCAGCGAGCTGCCTGTGTGCGTGACGATGACGACGATGACCGTTTTGCGGATAACCCCCTGGCAATTTCTTTAGCTCAACCCGCGGTCCTCTCCTGACCCCACTTGTCAGTCACAGACGAAAAAGGAATGAGCTGGTTACTAGGCTGTTGTGGGCTGCACATAGGCGTTAGATAGGTGTAAGTGTGTTGGGCTGCGGCCAGGTTTGGTTTTTATTTATTTTATCCTTTTTCTATTTTCTGTTTTCTTATTCAGATTTGAATTTGATTTATATATTTTGAACTTTTCTTTGCAAGATTTCTTTGCTGGACTATTTCAATAACACTAAAACATAGTTAGTATTATTTGTGAATTTCTTTATTATATATATCTTATTATATTACTTTTATTATTTTTTAATATATGAACCCCTTTTAATATTTTGTAAAAGCTCTTCTTATTATTTTATTTTCCATCTTTAGTTCTAGATTTCTTGAATTAAATATTCTTATTTGCTTATCAACTTAACTTTAGTTGGCTCATATTTGGAGTAGAAACTTTTATATGTGTAATGATCCTATATCATTAGTTAATGCATGAAATATAAAAGTCATTGATATATTCATTACTACCTCCATTGAGTTGGAACATGGCAAAGTATATATTCTATTGTAATAAACAAAGAGGTTTAAGGTTTTGTAGAATGCATATCTACCCTAAGATTTAGGGTCTTTAATGTCTTTAATCTCCTTTATGAATGTGGTTAAAGATTCAATATCTAAATATATTGTTTTCTGTTTGGAATATTTGATAGCCTCACTCTTAGTACTAGAAAGTTATATCTAGAATATTTCATGGAAAAGAATTGATAAAGATATACTTAAGCACATGTAGTTACGATGGTTGGAGTTAACAGAGATGTACTGATGTGATTTGCTATAGGAGATATTTCTATAAAGTGTTATAGACATCAGATGATGGATCAATAGTATGAGATGGATATTATGTTTTATTTGAGATTTAGATTGGATTCCTTACCAAGATTGAATAGTAAAATGATTTATAACATATAATTATATTTTACAATCTGGGATCTCTAATTAAGGAATTCCTTTCCTAGATATGATACTTCTTCCTATCCATCATCATGATTAACATGATGAGCTTTACTCATTTAAATCTTCTTATACATATATCATTCTTCTAAACTCATGGATGAAACCAATGAGTTTGATACTAAAATAGTTCATAACTTCTTCATATCCATGCATGATTGTACCTACTATTCTACTGTTGATAGCCTTCCATCCAACATATAGTTCCTTCAAACTCCACTCATAATCTTCCTTAATCATTCATTAATAATGTATCTCTATTAGTTGTATGCATGCAACTACCATTCTCTAAAGTTAACTATCCTTTAAGATGAATAACACTACTTCTATAACTCCATACTATATTTGTTTGAATTAAATCATATGGTACTATATTTAATCTAGCAACTCATACACCAACCTTACATAATATTATTGTGATTTGTAATGATTAACCTAAGATAGTATATCTAGACCAGGGTTCAATAATATTCTATCCACCAAGGTCACTTATACATGATATAAGCATTCAATCTTGGTGAATAAGACATGATCATTAGAATCCTTTGATCATCAAGGCTTAGGTTTCTAGTTGGCTAATCAAGGCCATTATCAATACAACCTTGTAGTTGTATTGAAATTATCTTCTGTTTAGCTCTATTGGATAAAGAGATATAGTTCATTAACTATACCTAGTTGATCCAATAGGATTACTCCTAATAACTATCTTCAGACTTAATCCTTGCAATCTTCTTTTCTATCAAGGAAGGATTTAGTTCCATCAACTATCTTATTGATTGGATTCTTTTCAATCATTCTTATCAACTAAATGACATCTGAAACTAGCATCACTATTTACCTCTTCTTAGTTGTTTCTTTGTAGACACTTATTTGTAAGTTGTGTTATGGTCAAATACTTGATAGGTTAAGAATGGATGAATCAATAGTTGATTTCTCAACATTGATTAACAACAAATATTGAAATATAACTCAATAGGGATGATAAGGATTGATATGGAATTTAAGATATATGGTGAATTATCTAAGCTTAGTTCCCTTTCTACTCCATAAGAAGTAGGGTTGGGTATCACCATGATACTCATGGTATATGCAGATGAGATTAGGTTATAGTTGCTACATTCTTATTATTTGTGTTAACTTGATACTTATGAGTGATTATAATGAATACTATAATATGATCACCTAATGATCAAATATATTTCACATTGTATTAAGGTTTAACTTATAGTACATTTGATCTACCCTTAGATCAAATCTCTCTCTTACCCAAAAATGAGATTTTAACAAAGGTCTTTTTGAAACTTATCGCAGTCAACTTGATGATCTACTTCAATTCCATCAAGTTAAGAGAAGCTTCAATCACTTTGACAAGTTTTGTTTAAAAGCGTGAAAATTATTCGGATTTTCTATGCATGAATGTAATGCACACATCTGGGTTCAGCTTATTTTTAGGCTCTAATGCTGGGATGTTACAGGAGCGCAGGGTGGCGCTTGCCCTTTGCATTGTTTACGGGCGGGAGGTCCACCCCGGGTCTCCGCCGTCACGAAGGGAGGGCGCGATTCAGGCCCGTGCCTGAGTGCACGATCTACAGCGTCATCGACGACGCGTGGCAGGAAGAGTTCCCGAGGGAGGCGAACAATGTCCGGATCATCGAGATCAATTCCAACGAGGAGGAGGCGGCTGCCGAAGACTGCAGAAGCGAAATAGTAGATTAGGGTTTAATTCATCGTTCTATTATGTACCTTGTTCGTGAATCAATGAAGTAGAGAAGCTTTATTTTATTTTATCCATGGCCACAGTCTCTGCTACAACTAGGGTCGGGAACGGGGTCGGCGGGCGGCGGTGTCCTTCTGCGCGGGATGAATCGGCATGGCGCGGCGGCGTCCTTCTGCGCGGCATGGCGCGGCGGCGGCCATTCACGGCGAAAGGGGGAACGAGCTGAAATGTTTCTCTTGCTAAGGGTTTCTAGCGATACGGCCCGACGTCATGTCGTAGGCGAAACCTAGCTATCTACGGACCCTGGGGTGGCCCCCTTAAAAAAATTACGGGCCAGGGTGTTTTGTGGGGGTTTGATCTGTTCACTTTTTCCAAACAAAGCCATAAACTGACGGTTATTATATGATTTCGCGGCGGATAAGAGTTCTGCTAGGGATGCTCTTAGTTGCCTCTCATGCCTGCCTCTACACTGTTATGAACTTCTGATGACTATGATATGCAGTTACAAAATTTACAGCAGCATCGTACGAGCATCTTTATCAGGCCAAAAGCCAAAGGGTATATTGCTGCTGGTAAAAGCGAGACGTTTTGGGGTTGAGAGCAAAAGGGGTGGACGGAAGGAAAGGAAAAAAAAAAGGAAAGCGCAGCTAGAATGTTTTGTGCTGTACGGTTCCGATTGCTAGCTGCGTCTACCGGGATAAAGCTGCACCGCATCCGCGTGTTCCTTCCTTCTCCTTTTTTTCCCCCTTCGCATCGTCGATCTTTCTTCCTCCTCCGAATCCGTTTAGTGATGGAGTGGCCATGCCCCATGCTTAATGGGATCTGGCTATTCCCCGGATCGCCAACATGGGCACGTTGCCGTGGCTCGCGCATTAATGGTCCATCGTCATGCACCTGCAGCCTTGCCCATGGAACAGGAAGGAAGCATCGACCGATCCATCATACTATATGCATCTACAAGTACCTGTTATAGGAAAATGATACACATCTCCTGGGGGATCGAGCGAAACGATCCCGAGTCGCTCGCTCGTGCAGTTTCTGGTGTAGTCGTATAGTCAGTTGTACGTATGGAAATCACCCACGTTTTTCTCTCTCCCAGCCTTATCTCTTGCATCTGGAGCTGCTCCCGGCCGCCAATGCCATGGATTCGTGCTACCGCACGCCACCGTTGGCCTGCTCCACGCCGCCGCCGACCCGCGCCCGCGATGCTCCCTGCCACCTCCAGCGAGCCGCCGTCGAGATCCGCCCTCCGCCACGAGCCGCCGAGCTCCGCCCTCCGCCTCCGCCACCACCGCGGCCGGAGTACCGGTGGTCGAGGCCGTGGACGGCCGCGGGCCTGCCTCCACCCCGCGCTCTCCTTCACCCTGCTCGCCTCCACGAGCCACGAGGCGGTGCTGCTGCTGCCAGGGGGGGAGAGGTCAAGGTGGCCTGCCATGGCGGTCGAGGCCTGCTCGCCTCTTCCTAGGATGCAGATCTATATTTTTTTTGCTACATTCGTATATTTATTTAGCTATACACTTGTATTTGTTTTGCTACTTTGGTATTCTGTGAGTGCTACACCGTTTTATGTATTTTTCACCGTGAAAAAAATACTTCAATGATGCTACAATGTCACAGTGTTTTTGCTACAACTATTTTATGATCTTGCTACAATAGCGCAAAGATGTTGCTATGTGATCTCCGACGAGGTATCCGGCGAGCTCTCCCAACGAAAGTCTCTGGCGAGTCTCAGACGAGGTCGGGGTTTTGCTACATTAGGACAATTTTTCTGCTACCATCGTTCTCTGGTTTTGCTATAATAGTGTACAAGTTTTGCTACACAGTCCGTTGAGGTCTACCAGCAAAAGCTTCCGACGAGTCTCCGGTAAGGTCGGACATGCTACATTAACACAACGTTTTTGCTACACGGTCGCCGGCGAAATCTCCGACGAGGTCCGGTCTTTTTTTCTATTTTCTAGAGAAAAAGCGGAAATGTAACAAAAAGGGACAAATATAGCAAAAACGGGATTTTGAATCTAAAAAGAGGACACGTGGTTGGCTTGGGATCCGGGGGATAAAAAGCACATATCCACCGGGGGACGCGTAGGGCTGCCCCTTGTTATACTCGCTCTGGTTTTGTTTAGTAGCCACGCATGTTGTTTAAAAACAACTTTAATCATTAATTTTAATCAATAAATTTTAGATAATATGTCACTAAAATTATACTGTTGGATTCATCTTTAAAAATAGTTTTCAATGGTATGTTTTTTAGAATATATATTATATAATTTATTGATCAAAATTAACGGTCAATTTTTTTTTAAAACTAGTTGCGTGGCTAATAAACTGTACCGGAGGAAAATGAATGAACAAATGATTAATTCAACGCTAACTAGGGGCCATATATGATTAGCACGACGGCGCCTTGGTCGAGAAATATATAAAACCGGGCTCCATGCATCATGCATGTGACGCGTCGATCGCCGGCCCGGCCGCATATCGATCGATCCCCAGTACTGCTCTGAGCCCAAGCCGGCCGGTGGTTGAATCTACCCCTCTCGATTATTGCGGTTCTGGGTGCACCCGTTGTTTGACATGGGGAATTCCATTCATTATTATTCTGTATATATATGGTGTGAAATGCGGTGCTGGTGTGCATGCACCGAAATTTCCACACACTTAATTACATTAGCATACACGTTTACAGGGTGCTACGTACGGCAGACCTTTTTTATGTGCTCCAATGCGCAGTACTACTAGTATCTGTACTCGATTCAGTGCAAATAACTAACCCGATAGGCTCAGATACATTTAAATCTGGACAAATCCAAGTCAGTTATTTCTAAACGGAGGGAGTATTATATACTCCTCGTTCACATTAATTTCAAATTTCCTGCAGCAGCAGCAACGACTGACGCGCGCGGTCGTTACATTGAACGTGTTCGGCTAATGGATCAGCTGTCATCGTTCTCCTGACATTTACTAACTGTCGTTTCAGAAGATCGGGCGCTCCAAAGCAGAACGATACGATTCCCGAACCCGGCAGGAAATAGTATGTACCACACCCGATGATCACCGTTTCCCAACGACTATTGCGTGGTTTGTGAATTGGTCATTGCATCTCAAGTCCCAGACGATTGCTTATCCGCACTCCTGAAACCCCAAAGGGACGCAGCATGGCAGGACGACCGACAGGTCGATGTAACCGGCGAACTCGCTCTCTCCTCCTCGTACATCTCCAGTTAACAGTACAGAAGGGGAACTCCCTCAAATGGAGAGGTAGCATGGAGTTCAGGCGCTGCATGCGCGTGCTCCCCTGAAAGAAAGACAAAGCAGGAGGTTGCATCGAGGAGAGGACGACGATGGATATATAGACTGCACTACTGCGTGGGAGTGCGGGAAAGTGATGAAACCCCCCGCAAAACTAAAGCCACATTCCCCTGCCATGCATCTTTTGATCCATGCCCTTTCTCACCTTTAATAACCTCTCTTGGACGCTCTCTCCTTCGCTAGCTGCGAGTTCTCTGCAAGTGTTGGCCAGCTTTGGCCCTCCCAGGAAGGGGCTGGACCGGAGGCAAAAGCTTTGCAGGTTTATTCGCATGTAACGTACCCGTCGTCTCGTCCAAAAGCTCTACCCACCGACGCGTCCGCATGGCATTGGCATAGGCACTGACACCGTGTGCATACACAAGCGAGCGCTCCTGATGCCCCCTGACGGCGTGGCGCGCTGGTGATCCCGCGATCTCTGCGACCACAGCGCCCGCTACGTATACGTGATGTCCGTAATCTGTTCTGGTGCTCGCGGCTCTCGCTTTCGGCTTTGCCTATTTTCGCTGTCGTCGTTCCGGTACTCCCTCCGGCAACTCTTGCTTTCGCCTTCCTCCAGCCTCCAGAAGAAGAAAAAGTGTGTGCCAATATGCGCCTACATAACTGTGCATATATCTAAGTAGGATTACTTAGATATTTCCTAGCCCCCCCCCCCCCACACACACACACACACTCCACTATGTTCATGCATGAACGATCTCTCCGATCCAATCATTGGATAAGATGAAATTAAGGAAGTGCGTCTTCTCCAATCCACAGTTTTATTCGTCTAAACAACTCCTCTAGCTCCAGATCGATTTGCACTAGCAGCTGTGGGCGGTTTCATACCGGTCGCTCGCCGGGACGTGGATTCCTGTCAGTTAAATTCAAAGTTCCTTGCGGAGATGCGCTGACGTATGGTCTCGTACCTTGCTAATCGGTATAGGTGCTAGATAGCTCGATCGGGATTCTCAAACTACTAGTTAGTTCCTCCTTCACAGTTTGCAGGAAGCTCTGCAAAAATCTCACGGATTTAGGCGTGAATGTATTGGCTGAAAATTAGGCCTATTAGTGAGCGGTCAAAGCGCATGCAGTGGTGGGAGACTGTTGCATGCATAGAAAGTTGGGAGAAAAGCTGTCACATTAATTACTAATTAATGCTTATGCGCCTAGGAACGTTATAGTTTTAAAAAAACCCAAATTAGATTAGGCGCCCTTCAAATCCTTTTTATGAAGCCCCGTAATATCAGCTCTGCGCTCGTAATACTCAGTTCTTGTGGCCGATACAAAACATATTGGCGGGACAGACATTCAGCGTCGCTGTTTCCCGCCCCGTCTCCTCCGCCGTTGTAGATCCACCTGTCCTTCCGTTGTTCTGCTTCGCCGCATCCTGGAATCAACTGCGATGGAACATTCCGCCCTCCCGCCGGCAACTCGAGTTTTCTTCTCACATCTGTATTGTCTATTTTTCTAAGTCCAATATGTTTTATGGCTCGTTCCCCACTAGATCACGAAATAAAAAGTTGCGTGTGTGATTTCCTAAAGGCTCAACATAATTAGCGCATTTAATTTCTAAATTTTTCATCACGTATTCATACATGAAACTATAGTTTTTGAACATCTTTCTTTTTAACTTTCACCGCATTTTTCCTCATAAATTTTCAGGAATATTCGCTCAGTAATATTCAACAAATTTTTGTGTGATATTTTTCTTTCAAAAAAATTCGACAAATATCCATAGTTTCATACAAATAATCCAAGAATCATACAAATTCATATAATTTTTTTAATTTATTAATTAGCTAGTTTTAAGCCATGGTACAAGTCTATACAACTTTCTTAAAAGATTCGTACAAAATTCATATAATTTTCTTTAAAGAATATTCAGCGTAACTTTATACAAGTGTATACATATTAACTTTTTTTTCACTGAATATTCAAAAATACCCATCAGCCGGTGTACAAGGTTGGATCTGGAACAGGATCACCGTCAGCCGAAAGTTTGGTGCCAACATCAGCCGGTGTACGACGGGGTTGACAGTCAATCATGCCAGCTCGGTTCAAGAGATCAATAATATATTGTCGTTGAGAAATAAAAAGAGTAGAAGATGTTCTAGTGACGGTGACACCAAGAAAACGATGAAGTGATCCTAAATCAGTCATAGAAAATTCTTTGTTAAGAAGAGTGATGACATGTTGAAGAAAAGAATCAGAAGAAGTTGTAAGAACAATAAAAGATATACCGTGTGAGAGGAAGATTAGAAAATAAAGAGAGATGTGTCAGATTTGTAAGGGATAAAGTCAATAGTTTGAATGAATGTACAAATCGTTGAAACCAGGCCCGAGGAGCTTGTTTAAGACCATAGAGAGATTTCTTTAGAAGGCAGACAATATTTGGATTAGAGGGATCTTCAAATCCAGATGGTTGTTGACAATAAACAGTTTCATTCAAAGTACCATTAAAAAAAGCATTTTTACATCAAGCTGGTGAAAAGGCCAGGATGAAGAAACTGCAAGACTGAAGATGATGTGAATAGTGCTTGGCTTGACAACAGGGGAGAAGGTTTCATCAAAATCAATTCCTTGTTGTTGAGAAAAACCTCTGCAAACCCTACGGGCCTTGTAGCGAGCCAAAGACCCAGCGGAATTATACTTATGACGAAACACCCACTTCCCCGAGACAATATTGGCGCCGGATGGTTTAGTAACAAGAGTCCATATATTATTTTGAATAAGAGCATCAAATTCATCTTTCATGGCAGAGTGCCATAGTGGATCAAGAAGAGCACGTTTGTAGGAGCTTGGGATAGGTGAGATCGATGGAGTAGCTAAAAGATTGAGAAAACGTCGAGGAATATGGAAACCCTTTTTGCCATGAGTACACATGACATGATCATTGGTGGGAATAGGTATGGGAACGACATTAGTAGGAAGTGGATTAGTTGCTGAAGAAGAAGGTGTGGTTGACGCGGGAGAGACCGAGCCAGAGGACGTGCTGACAAGAGAGTTTGCCATGGCAGGCTGCTGCGGGCTCTCGGCAGGAGGTGGTGCTGCCGCAACATAGGGCTCTGCGGCCACGGCGGGGGTGACGATTGGCACTAGAAAATGACGCGCTATAGGGGCAGGAGATGGTGACATAGGTTTAGGGATCGGTGGGGGCTGAACGGTTGAAAAGGGGAAGTATTTTTATCGAAGGTGACATGACGAGATATAAGAACACGACCGGAGGAAGGATCAAAACATCGTGATCCTTTGTGATCATCATATGGACCTAAGTATATGCATGTCAAAGATCTTGGAGCTAGTTTATGGGCGGCGGTAGAGGATGTGTTAGGAAAACATAGACAACCAAAAACACGCAAATCAGAATAATCGGGGTGAGATAGAAAGAGAGATTGGAAGGAAGAATAAAGAGGACATGTTTTAGTTGGTCGGATATTTAAAAGATATGTGGCTGTCCGTAGAGCTTCAGCCCAAAAACGTGGTGGAAGAGAGGCTTGAATTAGTAAGGTGCGCAAGATGTAGTTGATAGAGCGAAGGGAACGTTCAGCCTTGCCGTTTTGAGGAGATCTGTATGGGCAGAAAAAACGAAAGAGCATACCTTGGGAGAGAAAGAAATTTCGATTTTGGTTATTATCAAATTCTTTTCCATTGTCACATTGTATGAAGCGAATTGGGAGACAAAGTGAGTTAGAACATATTGCCTAAAATTAATGAAGAGTTTGTGAACATCTGATTTGGCACGAAGAGGGAAGGTCCAAACATAGTGAGAGTAATCATCTAAAATAACAAGATAATATTTGAACCCTGAAACACTTGGGACGGGAGAGGTCCATAAATCACGATGTAATAACTCAAACAGAAAAGTACTATAGGTAGTTGATGTGCCAAAAGGTAATCTAATATGTTTGCCGCATTGACAAACATTACAAATAGAGGGATCATGAGAAGAACTAGAACCAGGAATGCTAAACTCTTGTAGCATGAATGACACGGTATTTTTATTGGGGTGACCGAGACGACGATGCCATAGATTGATGGAGGCAATCATGGCTTGAGGTGTGGAGGTGGGTAAGCCATGGAGAGGATAGAGATTGCCCAAACTATTGTAACGAGCGAGGACCGTCGCCGTTTTCAGATCCTTCAAAGATAAACCAAAGGGATCAAATTTTATGGAAACATTATTGTCAATTATGAATTTGTGAACATATATTAGAATTTTAATTAATGATGGAGCAACTAAAATATTTCGAAGGATAAAATTTGTGTTTCAATTAATGATGTAAGAGTGACCGGATTGGAATAGAGGATCCATCGCCAATGGTGATGGTAGAAAAGGGAGAGGAAGAACAAGCTGAAAGAAAATCCATATTTGAAGACATATGCAAGGAAGCACTAGAATAAAAAATCCAATCCATACCTTCGTGGTTGTTGAGTGTGGAATTGTTCATGGCAACGATGAAGGCGGCTTGGTCCCAGCTTGGTGGAGCGCTTGACGGAGCGGGTGACGCAGGCATGTACTGAAGAGCCGGAGGAGCGTGGTACATGTGGGGAAGCATCGTCGGCGGACCATGTATTGCTGCGGCGACAACATGTAAGCCGTCGATGGAACTTGGGCGGTGTAGACCTGCTGCGGAGGACGAGGTGCGAGAGGTCCGGGTGCGTCGATGGAGGGGTGGAGGCCGGGGCTCCAGTGCCCGGTGTAAGCCGGTGGGGCGCCGTATGGAGAGGGGTGATGACCCACAAGTATAGGGGGTGTATCATAGTACTTTCGATAAATAGGAGTGTCGATCCCAACGAGGAGCAGAAGGTGCTGACTAGTTGTACTGGCTCAAGAATTTAATATAAATAATAGCAAACGGATTTTAGGGTTTTTGATAATGCAAGGAAATAAAGTGCAAGTAAATAAAGACAGTAAGAATAATTGGAGAAAGTGGACCGATCCTCTCTTAGCAAAGGATAAGCCACTTGTATTACTTATGAGGACCAAACGTTTTCGAGGACACATGGGAATCTGTCAAGTGCTTTCGCTTCATATAGTTGATTAATCTTCTTTGGTTGGATAAGTGTTGTGTGGGTGAACCTATGCTAATGTACCAACCTTACTTGGACTAATACATACTTGTGATTAAACCCCTTGCAAGCATCCGCAACTATAAGAAAGTAATTAAGATAAAAACCTAACCACAACATTAAACTCTGAGATCCTACACTCCCTTGTGCAAAGTTTTCCTAAGGTGGGTTTAGGTTTCTATCACTCCGGCAACCCCACAATTAGTAGCCAAATACACAATGCATTTCCCTAGGCCCATAAATGGTGAAGTATCATGTAGTCGACGTTCACATGACACCATTAGAAGAATAGCACCACAACTTAAATATTAAACCATTGAATAATACCTCAACACAATTCCACTACTAACAACATGGCTTCTCCCATGTCCTCAAGAACTAAACGAACTACTCACGAGACATCATATGGATCAAGATCAGAGATGATATGATGATGGATAAAAATCTGAACATAAACAATAATTCAATGGTTCCACTCACAAGCATCAACTACAGTAGTAATCAACACCGGGAAAGTTTCCCCTAAGAACTATGCAAGATTCAACACAATTGTTACAGCAGGATGGAGTGGTGATGATGGTGCTGATGGAGATGATGGTGTGGATGATGATGATCCTGATGAAGTCTAGCTTGATGATGGTGTATATCGGAGAGATCTTTCTCTCTCGATGTTTTCCGTCCTGCACAGGCGGCAAAATCTTTATATGGTCGCTCTCCCCGACTTCAGGGTTTCAAGGAGAAGATATAGGCGAGAGGGCGGAGCCAGAGGTGGGCCAGGGTGGCCACACCCCCTGTTGGCGCGACCTAGGGTGGCCCGCGCCTAGGGGTTGTGGGCCCCCTGCGGCCCAACTTTGCCTCCCCTTCGGTCATCCTTCGTGTTCTGGGAAAATATAATTTTCTATAGTTTTTCTGGTATTTTTTGATCTTCGTGAAATTGCATCAAAACACCGTTTTTCCACAGAATACTGACTCCGGCAGTTCATCCTCCAAGAATCATCCAACATGCAAAAACAGATGAAATAACATAAGTATCACCTCTTAATATGAAATATATCAATGAATAGAAGAAATTTATGATATAGAATGGTGATGCAAATTGGACGTATCAACTCCCCCAAGCTTAGACCTCGCTTGCCCCCAAGCGAAAACTGAGCTCAGTAAACATGTCCACAAGTTTATGGAGTGTAGTGTCGATAAAAATAATACTGACAAGAAGCATCACACTTGCCAATACACAACTCATAGAAGAAAGCAACTCACCATTGTATAATTTAGCTTGAAACAAGTATGGGAGTAACAATAAAGATGCATAAATATTAATCATAATTGGGATTGGCAAACTTTGTTCTTGGTCAGAGAACAGTTGGCAACCAGTTTTCAAGTAAAGATTTTGTAAAGAAGTTTAGTACTCTTTGCTCAAACATAAAATGCTTTTCATAAAGATGGCTTTCAAAGTAATACTCATTTAGATAAGTGTCTTGTGCAAAGAAGGAAGATAAAGAACATGATTGAATAAATCATCATATGAATGCTTGAAACATAACAACTCAAATGCTTGCTGGAGATAGAGAGGAATATGTTTACTGACTCAACTTAGAAGTAGAAGAAAGGCCCTTCATAGAGGGAAGCAGAGATTTCAAGTTCATAAAGAGCTTTCAAAAGATTATGGTACTTACTATCTTTGAGCTCTCATTTCCCCTATCATAAGCATCTTGAGGTGATTAAGGTTAAAGTGAACAAAGATGGAGTATATGCTTGACGAAATATAAGTTGGCAATCTCATGTCCCTTGAGTACGAGGGTCGCTCCTCATGCTACTCAACTTTAGTTACCGGTAAGTTCTTTTCATAGTAAGTATATGCGTATCATAGAGAACCGCCAACGGGGTACCCCTTGCACATGATACATGAGCTATACCATAATCAAAATGACAAGGAAAGCAGACAATGAGCATCTCAGCAATCTCTTATTTACCATGGGAAAATGGTGCTTTTTTCTCTCTTTCCTCTTTTCAATATGTCTCTTTTTTTTATATAAGAAGAAAGCTTCACAGAATGCTCATTATGGTGACGCTGCAAGTTTGCACCATGATTAGGCATGGCTTAGGCTAGCAGCCCAGACATTTCTCTAACACACATACATAACTCCATGGACTTACAAGCTCCCCTTTTATTTCACACCGACGACATCCGCAAACAAAAGAGCATGATATCAATTGGGTAGATATTTACAGGTGTTGAAAGCATTCCCCATGACAACACGGTTCTGCTAATCCCAACTTATAGATGCAAGCATATACAACTTCGATGACACAATGGTTCAAGTTTATTAGGGGCAACAAAATAAGGTGTGCCACAAGTTCGTGAGAGCTTTACTAACTAGTTTTCACATAACAAAATAATTTTTAACTTGAAAGATAGATGAAGCTTGAGAATTTACTTGGAATAGCAATAATGCTAATAGGTAGATATGGTGGACACAAATGACATAGGTTTTGGTTTAAAGGATTGGATGCATGAGAAGTGTTCCCTCTCAGCACATGTTTTTGGCTAGCAAGGCTGGGTAGCAAGCAGAAGAGTTGAAGGAAACAAGCAAACCTACAAGTGATAAAGCCAAATGTGCAATATTCTTTGAAGACATAAAAGCTCTTAAATAAAGAATACTAAGCTGATGAGCCAATCAAGAAAGAAAATAAACGGTACAAATACCTGTAAGTGCTTTTCTATTTTTCTTTCAAACCTCAAAAAGTGTTTCTACTGACCGGAGCTTGGTTTGCCAAAACAAATTTAGATCTACTTGATGCTCCCAAAGTGATACCAATACTGATCAACAATCAATCATATAATAGAGATTGCAAACTAAAATAAGAAGTGCAAAAATTAAAAGATGAAACTTATCATTAATATTACACAAAGGCACTCACACCAAGGGATACATAGATAACCAACTAAAGGAGAGATACTTCCACAATGCAAACCAAACTATAAGATAACTTCTGTACCCAATATATGAAACTACTAAAAAGGTAAAAAGATAAAAGATAATGATGTGATACCGCAACACTCCCCAAGCTTGGAACAAGCCAAGGGGATGCCGAAACCTGATGACGAATTACTCCCTCGGTGGTGGTGTTCCCTTGATGAGCTTTTCAACCGGCTTCCTCAAGTCCTCTATCTCAAAGGTAACAACTCTGAATTATGCTCAATGCAGTTCATGATCATGTCGGACCGAGAATCCTAGTCGTTGTTATTATTTCCCCACTCTTCCTTCTTAGAGTGTTCCTTCCCTGCATGGTTAGAACGAGGCATATCCCACATAGAGGGAAACTTCCCTTTGGGCACCTTTTGGAATTGTTGCTCATGTATAAGAGTATGGAAGGGGTTCTTGGTGCGTGTAGGAAGTGACCAATGAGCGAGGCAATGAGGCGGAGGTTTTCCTCCTGTAGACATCTGTGATGTCCTCCTAAGCTTGGTAGGGTTTGCCACCACTCCAATGCTTGCAACGGTAGCGTGGGTGTCCGGGTGCTCGTCCTCCTTCACGTCCTCTTCATCCCCAACCAAGATCTACTCCTCCTTGGGGTTTGAGGATCATCTTCCACGGGCTTCTTGCCCTTGTCATTGGCGGAGACCATGGTGCCTCTAAACTTGAGAAAATTTCGTGACAGAAACAGATCGAAACGAAAACATGACGAGAACAAGATATAAGAACCTCGGGGGATCCGGGGGGTTATATATTATGAAGTGTCACTACATAAGAAAGGTATTGTGCAAAAATGGGGCGGAGACGGACTCCTGGGGGCTCACACCCCTGGTGGCGTGACCAACTGGGGACCACGCCACTGGTGGGTGTGGCCCACCTGGGCTCCGTTTCCTCCTCTGTTTCGTCTCGTAACCTTCCATATGTAATACAAACATAAAAAATATAAAAATATAAGGTTTCCACGAACCTTCTGTTTGCAGCACTTTTACCTATTCAAAGACGGACTCTGCAGATTCCTTCTCTCCAACACTTGAAAGTTCCTTTCATACAAAGCCTCACACAATCTTTATTAGCAACATTAGTGTGTGCAAAAACAATAAACCTTTAGGTTCAAACTTAAACTAAAATCCATCTAAAAAAAATCTACTGCAGCAACTCCTTTCCAAAAGCCCAAAATGAATCTGAAAGGGAATCAATATAAGAGGCAAATGCAATTGATGGAAGAAATATGTCAAAATAGACCAGGATGTAAAGATTGATTTTTTTCGAAGAACTTCTATTGCTCAAATCAAAAATTGCAAAACTAATGAAAGTTGAACAACAACTTGGGGAACAAGCTCAGAAGATTACATCTCCATCTGAAGTATTGAGCTCCTTCATGAATGTTTACAATGCAGCACAAAAATCTGTCCCAGGACGGCAACTTTTCACAACTCCTCTACTTCTCAAAAGTGGTTGATCTTGACACAAAAACCAAACAAAAAGGATAAGGATCGGTTATTACTGAGGTAATAACTTCCAAGACTCAACAAAACAAAAACCAAAAGCAAAATAAAATGGGTTGTGTCCCAAAAGCTCTTTCTTTATAGCCTTTAAGATGGGCATGATAATTTCAATGATGATCATGTAGGAGATATGGATTTGAAGTGAAAGAGAGCATCACGAAGCAAATATCCAACACATTTGAGTCTAACCCACTTCCTATGCAAGGGAGTCTCATGAGAAAACAAATTATTGAAACAAAAGGACATTAGCATAGGAAGACAAAACAAATGCAACTTCGAAGCTTTCAACATAAAGCAGGGAAACTTAATATTATTGAGATGCATAAAACCATGTTTCCCTCTCTCATAATAACTTTTAGTTGCACTTTGAATGAAGTTGACAATATAACAATCACAAGAAACAACTTTATCATCAGAATGAGCATACTTGCAATCATCAAAAAGTGGTCTAAGGTCATAAACTGGATCAATAGAAGCAAGTTGTTCCACCCTAAAATCTTCATTCGGCATATTATTGTCATAAGGAGCTTTAGCGAATTTGGAAAAGTTAAACTCATAAGAATCTCCATCAAACTTAGTTAAAACTTTCTCCTTTTACAATCTATAATAGCTCCACAAGTGTTTAGAAAGAGTCTACCAAAAATAATAGGAAATGTTTTACTAGCTTCTGAACCAAGTACTAGAAAATTAGCAGGATATTTAATCTTACCACAAAGAACCTCCACATCTCTTACAATGCCAATTGTACAGACTGTCTCTCTATTATCAAGGTGAACAACCACATCTATGTCCTCAAGTTCACAAGGACCAATTTCATGCATAATTTCCCTGTAAAGCTCATAAGGAATAGCACTAGAACTAGCACCAATATCACATAAACCATAGTAACAGTGATCACCAATTCTCAAAGAAAGCACAGGGACACTAGTTTGTCTAGATTTTCTAGGATGAGAGACAATATTAGAAGCGTCTTCACAGAAGACAATGTGCTCATCCTCTATATTTTTAGTGACAAGATCTTTCGCAATGGCTACTACATGTTCAATGTTTATTTGCTCATCAGGTTCCACAGTTTTCTTTGTACTTTTGTTAGCAGCACTAATGATCATAGAATGCTCCTTTACCTTAGCTAGGAAAGGTGTTTTCTCAACATAAGGTTCAGGCAAAATATGACCAATAGTACAAACTTAGTATTTCTAGCAGGAACATGATTAACAACATCTTTATAAGGTGCATGGTACTTGTTCCACTTATTTTTTTGGAATTTCTATATAAGAGGCAAAAGCCTTAAAACAATTGGCAATACTTTGAGAATCAAGACCATACTCAGTACTAATATCATGAAACTCATAAGTTCCCATAAAAGACTTAATGCATTCATAATCATAATTTATACCCGACTTCCTTCCTTTGTCATTCTCCCATGCTTCAGTGTTCTCTTGAATACGGTCTAGGAGGTCCCATTTAGCTTCTTCCTTCATGCGTGTGAATGATCCAACATAAGAAGCATGTAATAAATCTTTATCATGAAGAGAAGCCTTGCATAAAAGTTATTGATAATAATATTGTTAGGGAGTTCATGAATAGCACATTTAAGCATTAGTAACTTCAATCTCCCCCAAGCTTGGGTTGTACTTTCTCCATCACGAGGCCAAAAGTTATATATTTGATTCCTATCCTTATGAATCTCACTAGGAGGATAGAATTTAGAGTAAAAGAGAGGTACTATTTCCTCCCAT
Source organism: Avena longiglumis (assembly GCA_030063025.1). Classification (NCBI taxonomy): domain Eukaryota; kingdom Viridiplantae; phylum Streptophyta; class Magnoliopsida; order Poales; family Poaceae; genus Avena; species Avena longiglumis. Next base: position 499,133,461 of record CP125975.1, read on the forward strand.
TCCATGGATTGTCCATTCTTGAGCAACTTATACCATTCGTTAGATCTTCTTTTCAATGATATAGAGAGTAACTTATTCTTCACCTATTCAGTTGTGATACCTGCACACTTTAACAACCCGCATAATTCATGGATACAAATCAAGTGATCACCAGGATGGACAGTTCCATCCCCAAAATAATAATTATCCATAACACGATCAACAATACTTGTAGGTATCTTAAAAGGATCTATCTCAACAGGTGATGGTTCATCTACTACCCTAACAGTGGTAGTAGTTTTCTCAAACAGAAAACCAAGTGGGTTATACATATTGGAAACAAAGTAACAAACAGAAATAAGAAGCAATACTCACAATAGAAGTTTACTTTACTAGTTCTACTCTTCAATAGCGCTTCACTCCCTGGCAACGGCGCCAGAAATAGTCTTGATGACCCACAAGTATAGGGGTGTATCGTAGTACTTTCGATAAATAGGAGTGTCGATCCCAGCGAGGAGAAGAAGGTGCTGACTAGTAGTACTGGCTCAAGAGTTCTCTGTAAACACTTAGCAAATGGATTTTTAGGTTTTTTTGATAAAGCAAGGAAATAAAGTGCAAGTAAATAAAGACAACAAACAAATGCAGGAAGTGGCCTAATCCTTTGTTTGCAAAGGACAAGACGGTGGTAATACTAATGAAGACCAAACGTTCTCGAGGATACATGGGAATACTGTCAAGTGCTTTCGTTTCATATAGCTGGTTAATCTTCTTTGGTTTTATAAGTGTTGTGTGGGTGAACTAGTGCTAATGTACCGACCTTACTTAGAGTAATACATACTTGTGATTAAACCCCTTCAAGCATCCGCAACTACAAGAAAGCAATTAATATAAAAACCTAACCACAACCTTAAACTCTGAGATCCTACACTCGTTTGTGCAAAGGTTTCCTAACGGGGGTTTAGGTTTCTATCACTCTGGCAACCCAACAGTTAGTAGCCAAATACACAATGCATTACCCTAGGCCCATAAATGGTGAAGTATCATGTAGTCGACGTTCACATGACACCACTAGAAGAATAACAACACAACTTAAATATTAAACCATTGAATAATATCTCAACACAATTCCACTACTAACAACATGACTTCTCCCATGTCCTCAAGAACTAAACGAACTACTCATGAGACATCATACGGATTAAGATCAGAGACGATATGATGATGGATAACAATCTGAACATAAACAATAATTCAATGGTTCCACTCATAAGCATCAACTACAGTAGTAATCAACACCGGGAAATTTTCCCCTAAGATCTATGCAAGATTCAACACAATTGTTACAACGGGATGGAGTGGTGATGATGGTGCTGGTGGAGATGATGGTGTGGATGACAATGATGATGATGATGATCCTGATGAAATCTAGCTTGATGATGGAGTTGATGGCGACGATCTCCCCTCTCCGGGAAGGAATTTCCCCGACAGAAATCTGTCTGCCGGAGAGCTCTTTCTATCTCGGTGTTTTCCGCCCCGCAGAGGCGAAGGAATCTTTCTATGGTCGCTCTCCTGAACTTTAGGGTTTCTAGGAGAATATATAGGCGAGAGGGTGGAGCCAGAGGTGAGCCAGGGTGGCCACACCCCCTGTTGGCGCGGCCTAGGGTGGCCCGCGCCTGGGGGACGTGGGCCCCCTATGGCCCAACTCCACCTCCCCTTCTGGCATCCTTCGTCTTCTAGGAAAATATAATTTTCAGTAGTTTTTATGGTATTTTTTTGATCTTCGCGAAATTGCATCAAAACACCGCTTTTTCCATCATAATCCTGACTCCGGCAGTTCATCCTCCAAGAATCATCCAACATGCAAAAACAGATGAAATAACATAAGTATCACCTCTTAATATGAAATATATCAATGAATAGAAGCAATTTATGATATAGAATGGTGATGCAAATTGGTCATATCAAGGGGGCCGACCAGGGCATCGGCCAGGCCTGAACGAGACCCGTTCATGGGTCATGCTGCGGCTGCCAAGGGGCCATGGCGGAGGGTGGTGGTGGCACTAGTGGAGTCGGCGCTGGTGGAGCTGGTGCAGGAGCAGGTAGCCGCGACTAAGGAGTCGGCGCTGGGACGTGTGGCAGATACACGAGATTTTTGCCGCAATAATTGGGGCTTGGACGCCATCCAGGAGGGCTCGAGCTACAAAATAGATCGCACCTCGGGGAAGCTAGGGTAAGGTTTTAGTAGAGGAATAAAGGCAACTTGATTTTCAAATTGATCGCCGAGCCCAAAAAGAAGGGCGTTGATGAGTGCACGGTCGTCAACGGGATTACCGAGCTCCATAAGTTCGTCGCCGATGGCCTTGATGCGTTGGCAAAAGACAGTGACGGGGGAGTCGCGTTGAGTGCTGGTGAGGAGCTCGATGTGGAGGGCGTTGACGCTTTAGTCGGAGTTGTCCTGGAAGAGTTGCTGGAGGGCATCCCAAAGTTGCGCTGCCGTGGCATCGTTGGTGGAGACAAGGTTGAAGATCTCAGTGAAGATCCGCATGTAGATCCATTGGATGATGGTGAGATCGTCTTTCACCCTGCGCGGATCATAGGCGCGCGGTTTTGAGGCGAGATCGATGTGGCTGCGAAGGCCGCAGCGCCCGAGATGCACGTGAAATAGGTGGCTCCAGTGGTAGAAGTTGTGTTTGGCGAGATCCAAGACGATCGGGACGAAGGGAGAGACGTCGACGATCGTGTTGGCAAGAGATAGTTGAGGGATTTGTTGGGGTATTTGGTGGGTAGGAGTAGAGGATGGGGAGGAGGAGGATACAAGGAATCTGGCATTATATGATCATCTATTTTCGTCACAAAATCGTCACAATAGTCCGTTTATGACGATTCTATGACGATTTTGAGATCGTCGAAAGCTGGGCGTCGCTAATGAACTATAATGATGATTTTATTGAAATTGTCATAAGATACTATGACGATTTGAGATCGTCATTGTTGGAATTATGCCCTAGAGGCAATAATAAAGATGTTATTATTATAATTCTTGTTCATGATAAAGTTTATATTCCATGCTAGAATTGTATCAAGCGGAAACTTTAATACTTGTGTGGTTTGTGAACAACACCGTTTCCCTAGTACGCCTCTATGGACTAGCTCATTGATCAATGATGGTTAAGGTTTCCTAACCATAGACATGAGTTGTCAATTGATAATGAGATCATATCATTGGAGAATGATATGATGGACAGACCCAAACTAAGCGAAGCAATTAGATCGTATCATCGTGTTCATCTTTGCGAAGCTTTTCCTATGTCAAATATTGTATTCCTTAGACCATGAGATAATACAACTCCCTGGTATCGGAAGAAAGCTTTGAGGTCATCAAACGTCATCCTATGAGAGGGTGATCATAAAGGTGTCTCTCGGGTGATTGGAAAGTATCATTGGGTTGTATGTATCGAGATGGAATTTGTCCCTCCCAAGTCGGAGAGATATACTTGCCCACTCGGTAATTGATATCAACACCGCTTGCAAGCATGTGGTTAAGGAGTTAATCACAAAGTGATATCGGATTACGGAACGAGTAAAGTACTTCCGTGAACGAGATTGTACTAGGTATGATGCCGACGATCGAATCTCGGGCAAGTAAAATATTGCGTGACGAAGGGAATTTATATATGGGATTGATTGAATCCTGGCATCATGTTTCATCCGATATGATCATCGATGAATGTGTGGAGTCAATATGGGTGCCTGACCCACTGTTGATTATTGATAGAAGATCATGTCTCGCATATTCTCGAACCGCAGGTCACACACTTAATGTGTCTCGATGCTAGGATAGATTGGATAATTGGTTTATGAGTTTTTGTTCGAGTCTCGGATGGGATCCGGGACATCACGAGAGGTTCCGGAGTGGTCCGGAATAAGATTCATATAAGCGGTGCAGTTTTGGAGTTCGGAATTGTTCCGGGTTAATCGGTATTGTATCGGAAGCTTCTAGAACCTTCTGGAAGGGGACCAACGTAGCCCCACCTTCCGGGAGGGGGCATGGGCCTATGAGGGAGTGTCCTGGCCGCATTGGGCCAGGGGCACAAGGCCCCATAGGGCCCAGCCGATCCTATAGGGTTTAAATTTGTTTAAACTAGAGATAGGGTTTCTAGAAGAGGGGGAGAGTCCTTGCCCCCCACTTCTCCCTCCCTTGGCCGCCGGCCCAAGGCTTGGAGGAGGGGCAAGGGCTGGCCGCCCCCCCCTCAATATAAAGAGGGCTGGGGCGCCCCCTCCCCCTTACACCTTGCCTCCAACCCTAGTTTCCCTGCTGCCTTCCTCTCTCCCTCCCGACTGTTTGTAGGCAAAGCCCTGCTGCATAAATTCTCCACCATATACACCACGCCGTCGTGTTGTAGATCCAATATATCTCTCCACCATACTTGCTGGTCCGAGGAAGGAGGAGACGTCGAGTCTTTGCGTGTGCATCTCACGGAGGCACCGCCACTTGTGGTGCTAGATCGGATCGGATCGCGAGGAGGAGAAGCGATGCGACTACATCAACCACGTTAAACGAGCGTTCATTGTCTTGAATCTTCAAGGGTATGAAGATCTAATCCAATCTCTCTCGTTGATTGCATCTCCTAGATTAGATCTTGGCTTTCCCTCTGTTCGCATCCGTAGAAAATTTTGATTTACTATGTGTTATCGCCATATTTTGGCCAAAGACGGAGATGGGCCGTGATCAAGATGGGCTTGGAAATTACGTATATTCAACGTGTTGTTGAATCGGCCTTGTGCGTGGATTTGGGCTAAATTGCCCGTGTATCTTGTATCATAGTAGGTTTCGTTTCAGTTTAGGTTCCGTTTCAGTTTAGGTAACGATAGAGTTGTAGAGTTATTCCAAAAGTAGAGAGTCTCCGGACTATAAATATGTACCTAAGGTTATCGAGAAAAGGAGGACAATCACGTTCACAACAAACACAATCTCGCATCGCCACCCCTTGTTTCTAGGGTTTCTTTCGGTAGTAAGTGTCATCGCCTAGATCGCATCTTGCGATCTAGGCAGTATTTTTACTTATGCGTTATTTGGTGTTACTCGTACTGAAGCCTTGTTGATGGCGAGTAATACTACTATCATAGATTTGTTGAGGCTAGCATCGGTGCTTTTCGTTATAATTGTTTGATTTATGCTGCCTCTAGTTACCTCGCTACCTTTGCACCTTTTCCCAAGTGCAAGGGTAGCATCTTGGTTGATCTTTATTTAGTTGATTCGATCTGTTATGGTTATGCCTTGTTCGCCAAGGTTTAGTTTGATATCTACGTAGTCAGGCCTTGCAAACGGGTTGGACGATCCAGTAGTACGTAGAGACGTGGTTTACTAGTTCTAGAGAAGTTGTTCCGGTAATTGAATTTACGTAGGTTGTTAGGCCTCTTCTAAGGCTAGTTTACTAACATCTTTTGTATCTATCAGGCTCAATTACGTGTAGGACGTTCCAGTTACGTGGTGAAAACGTTAAACTGGCGTAGATCGATTTAACTTGTAATGATAAAGCAAAACCCCATGTTATCGTAAATCTAATGCAGAACCATGGGGATAATCGGCTCTAGGAGCCGATTCACGAAACACAGGAGCCGGTCACGGCTCGAATTTTACGATACTTGTTTACCATGCGAAATCAATCGAAGCAATCCTTCACCTTCGACCAGGTATAGGTCAGGTGGCACTCGAACCAAGCCGGGGCGTGTGCGAGTTTTGCGGGCCGTTGCCGAGGACCAGGCCCAAGCAGTCCGGAGCCTCCGGCTCTTCGTGTTGCTCGTCGCTGCCGCCGTGGGTTTTGGCAGCAACACTATGCCGCGAAACCCTTGGTGGTATCGAGCTAGATCTATGCGTAGATGTGTTTCACGAGTAGAAACGCAACATGGTTGTTGCGGCGTTGATGTTTTGTTGCAAGCCTCTTGTTTGTGTTCTTCTTATGACGCGGGATAGTGAGATTGAAGCGGTCCAGGCCAACCTTACGCGGCGTCGTTCGCGAGACCGGCTCCGCACTTGACGTGTGGCTTGTTCCACACATGCGGCTGGTGGATGTCAGTTTCTCTCACTATAGTTGTCATGGGATTAACACCGGAGTTTGGCAACCATAATATCACCGTTGTGGCTTTCCGTAGGTAAGAATCGTTCTTAGCATCTACTCCCATAAGCCACGTAAAACATGCAACAACAAAGTAGAGGCGTCTAACTTGTTTTTGCAGGGAGTGTTTTCTGTGATATGGTATGGCCCAAGATATGATGTGTATATTGTATGCGATGATCATGTTTTGTAATGTTTCACGACTTGCATGTCGATGAGTACACAACCGGCAGGAGCCATATGGTTGTCTTTATAATTGTGTATGACCTGCGAGTCAACTTCTTATACGCCATGTAATAGCTTTACTTTATCGCTAAGTAGTTAGCAATAGTTGTAGTTGTTGTGCGTGGTGGAGGCAATCACGGTGGAGTGATGGAGATCATGCCGGAACGAACAAGATGGATATCATTGCGCGAAGATTGGCTATACCATGTCACATAAAGTTATATGCATGTGATGTTTATCCTTTTATGTATCTTATTATGCTTAGATCGCGACGGTAGCATTATAAGATGATTCCTCACTTAAAGATCAAGATAAAAACTGTGTTCTCCCCAAGTATGCGTCGTTGCGAAAGTTCGTCGTGTCCAAGCATCACGTGATGATCGGGTGCTATAGACTCTACGCTCACATACAACGGGTGCAAGCCAATTTTGCACACGCGGAAATACTTGGGTCTAGCTTGACGAGCCTAGCATGTACAGACATGGCCTAGGAACACAAGAACCGAAAGGTTAAACATGAGTCATATGAATGATATGATCGACACTTTGTTGTCCACCATTGAAACCACATCTCTTCTCGTGATGATCGGATTAGGTGTGGTTAATTTGGATCGTGTTCACTAAACAACTTGAGGGATGTTGAATTTAGTGGGAGTTCATCTAGTAATATGATTAAAAGTTGAACTAGTTATCATGAACATAGTCTAATTTGTACTTGCAAATACTGTAGATCACATGGCCAAGTCCAACTTCAACTTCAACGTTTTTGCTGAGAAAGAAAAGCTTAGAAACAATGGGTCTAACTTCACCAATTGGTTCCGCAATCTAAGAATCATTACATCGGCGGACAAAGGACTATGTCCTTGGGAAAGCGTTGGTGACCCCCTGCAATCGCATGGTGATGAGAATGCTGTCTATCAGTCGCGCAAAGATGATTATGGTGTGATTAAGAGCACCATGTTGTTTGCTATGGAACCGGAACTTCAAAATCGTTTTGAAGAGTATCCCGGGCCCTTGAGATTCTCGAGGAGCTAAAAACCATGTTTCAGACTCAGGCCCGTTCTGAGAGATATGAGATCTCCGAGAAGTTCTTTAACTGCAAGATGGAGGAAGGGAGTTCCGTTAGTGAGCACGCCATAAAGATGACGGGCTACACTCAACGCCTTGAGCAACTGGAATGCACGATTCGGAGGAGCTCAAGATTGACAGGTTTCGCAATCACTCCTCCCGGCTACAAAAGTTTTGTAGTGACTCATAATCAGATTGGCTCCATCGATCGATCACCGAGCTCTTCGCAGTCAAGGCTGCGGAGGTGGACATCAAGAAGGATAATCATGTGTTGATGGTCAACAAACCTCCTTTAAGAAAGGTAAGGAGCAAAGAAGCCCTTCAAGAAGGGCGGCGCAAGCGCAATGCTCCTGCTGAGAAGCTCAAGTCCGGTCCTAAACGGACCTCGAGTGCTTCTATTGCAAGGACAAGGGTCCTTTGGGGCATACCGTCCAAGTACTTAGCGGACAAGAAGGTGGCACCATCAAAGGTATATTTGATATACATGTTATTGATGTTTTCCTTAATATCCCTCGTTGTAGTGCACGGTATTTGATACGGTTCGGTTGCTAATATTTGTAACTCGAAGCAGGAGCTACGGAATAGACGGCGACTTGCGAGGATGAGGTGACGATGCGTTGGCAGCGGATCAAGAGTTGATGTGATGGCCGTCAGACGCTCTCCTTAGTTTTACCTTCGGGATTAGTTTTAAACCTTAATAAATGTTATTATGTGCCTGCGTTGAGCATGAACATTATTTCTGGATCGTGTTTATTGCAAGACGGTTATTCATTTAAATCGGAGAATAATGGTTGTTCTATTTATATGAGTAACATCTTTTATGGTCATGCACCTCTTGTGAATGGTTTATTTCTTCTAAATCTCGAAAAGGATGAAACACACATCCATAACATTGAGGCTAAGAGATGCAAAGTAGATAGTGATAATTCTACTTATTTGTGGCACTGTCGTCTAGGTCATATTGGTGTAAAGCGCATGAATAAACTCCATTCTGATGGACTTTTGGAATCTCTTGATTTTGAATCATTTGACACATGCGAACCATGCCTCATGGGCAAGATGATCAAAACCCCGTTCTCCGGTATGATGGAGCGAGCAACGGACTTGTTGGAAATCATACATACCGATGTATGCGGACCGATAAGTGTTTCGACGCGCGGTGGATATCGCTATTTCCTCACTTTTACCGATGACTTAAGTAGATATGGGTATATCTATTTAATGAAACATAAATCTGAAACATTTGAAAAGTTCAAGGAATTTCAGAGTGAAGTGGAGAACCATCGTAACAGAAAGATTAAGTTTCTACGATCCGATCGTGGAGGTGAATATTTGAGTTATGATTTTCTCACGTATCTTAAAGCAAGTGGAATCGTTTCACAACTCATACGGAACACCACAGTAGCAATGGTGTGTTCGAGCGCGAATCGAACCCTATTAGATATGGTCCGATCAATGATGTCTCTTATTGATTTGCCGTTATCATTTTGGGGTTATGCATTAGAAACCGCTGCATTCACTTTAAATAGGGCTCCATCTAAATCCGTTGAGACGACACCGTATGAACTGTGGTTTGGTGCTAAACCTAAGTTGTCGTTTCTTAAAGTTTGGGGATGCGAAGCTTACGTCAAGAAGTTGATGCCGGACAAGCTCGAACCCAAAGCGGAGAAATGCGTCTTCATAGGATACCCTAAGGAAACTATTGGGTATACCTTCTATCACAGAACCGAAGGCAAAGTGTTTGTCGCAAAGAACGGTTCCTTTCTTGAGAAGGAGTTTCTCTCGAAATAAGTGAGTGGGAGGAAAGTAGAGCTTGACGAGGTTATTGAACCTTCTCTTGAATTGGAGAGTACCGCAGCACCTGAAATTGTTCCAGTGCCGCCTGCACCAACAATAGAGGAAGCTAATGACAAGAATCATGAAGCTTCGAACGATGCTGCTACTGAACGTCGCAGGTCGACAAGGTCGCGTGCCCCTCCTGAGTGGTACGGCAACCCTGTCTTGTTAGTAGAAGACAGTGAACCTACGAACTATGAGGAAGCGATGATGAGCCCAGACTCTGAGAAATGGCTAGAAGCCATGAAATCCGAATTGGGATCCATGAGTGAAAACCAAGTATGGACTTTGGTGGACCCTCCTAGCGACCGAAAGGTCGTTGAGTGCAAATGGATCTTCAAGAAGAAAACGGAAGCGGATGGTAATGTTACCGTCTATAAAGCACGGCTTGTCGCAAAAGGTTTTCGACAAGTTCAAGGTGTTGACTACGATGAGACTTTCTCTCCCGTAGCGATGTTTAAGTCCATTCGGATTTTATTAGCAATTTCTGCGTTTCATGATTATGAAATATGGCGATGGATGTCAAGATCGCTGCTCTCAATGGCAACATTGATGAAGAGTTGTATATGATGCAACCCGAAGGTTTTGTCGATCCTAAGGATGATGATAAAGTATGCAAACTTCGTTCCATTTATGGATGAAGCAAGCATCTCGAGTTGGAACCTTCGCTTTGATCAAGTGATCAAGAGCTTTGGATTTGTTCCAAATTGCTACGAAGCTTGCATCTACAAGAAAGTGAGTGGGAGCTTGGTGGCGTTTCTGGTACTATATGTGGATGACATATTGATTATTGGAAATGACATCAACATGCTTAACGATGTGAAGAGTTATTTGAACAAATGTTTTCAATGAAATACCTAGGTGAAGTCGCTTATATATTGGGCATCAAAATCTATAGAGATAGACAAAGACGCCCGATAGCTTTAAGCGAGTACATATCTAGACAAAGTTCAAAAGGTTCGAATGGATAAGGCAAAGAAAGGTTCGTGCCTATGTTGTCGTAAGATATTGAGCAAGGCTCGGTGTCCAGCTACGGTAAATGATAGGAAGCTATGAGCAAAGTGCCTTATGCCTCGCCATAGGTTCCATCATGTATGCCATGTGTACTAGACCGATGTGTCCAATGCTCTTAGTTTGACGAGCAGATATCAAAGTGATCCAGAGTGGAACATCGGACAGCCGTGAAGAACATCCTAAAGTACCTAAATAGGACTAAAGAAATGTTCTTAGTCTATGGGGTGATGAACAGCTTGTCGTAAAAGGTTACGCCGACGCTAGTTTTGACACCGACAAGGATGATTCCAAATCTCAGTGATACGTTTATATTTTGAATGGAGGAGCTGTGAGTCGGAGAAGCTGCAAGCAAAGCTTGATCGCGGATCTACAGTGAAGCGGAATACATGGTCGCAGAAGGCCAAGTGAAGGAGTTTGGATCGAAACTTCATCATCGAGCTTGGCGTGGTTCCAAGTGCATTGGACCCATCGGAGATATTGTGTGACAACATCGAGCCATAGCACTTGCTAAGGAACCAAGATATCATCCAAAGACCAAGCATATCAACATGAAGTTTCATATAATCCGAGATTATATAGAAGATGGAGATCCAAGATTAGCAAAGTACATATAGATCCGAATGTCGCAGATCCATTGACTAAACCTCTTCCACGTGTAAACATGATCAGCACCTCGATTGCCATGGGTGTGAGATTGTTGCCAAATGTAAACTAGATTATTGACTCTAGTGCAAGTGGGAGACTGGAATTATGCCCTAGAGGCAATAATAAAGATGTTATTATTATAATTCTTGTTCATGATAAAGTTTATATTCCATGCTAGAATTGTATTAGCGGAAACTTTAATACTTGTGTGGTTTGTGAGCAACACCGTGTCCCTAGTACGCCTATGGACTAGCTCATTGATCAATGATGGTTAAGGTTTCCTAACCATAGACATGAGTTGTCAATTGATAATGAGATCATATCATTGGAGAATGATATGATGGATGCAACCCAAACTAAGCGAAGCAATTAGATCGTATCATCGTGTTCATCTTTGCGAAGCTTTTCCTATGTCAAATATTGTATTCCTTAGACCATGAGATAATACAACTCCTCGGTATCGAAGAAAGCTTTGAGGTCATCAAACGTCATCCTATGAGAGGGTGATCATAAAGGTGTCTCTCGGTGATCGGAAAGTATCATTGGGTTGTATGTATCGAGATGGAATTTGTCCCTCCCAAGTCGGAGAGATATACTTGGGCCCACTCGTAATCGATATCAACACCGCTTGCAAGCATGTGGTTAAGGAGTTAATCACAAAGTGATATCGGATTACGGAACAGTAAAGTACTTACGTGAACGAGATTGAACTAGGTATGACGGTACCGACGATCGAATCTCGGGCAAGTAAAATATCGCGAGACGAAGGGAATATATATATGGGATTGATTGAATCCTGGCATCATGGTTCATCCGATATGATCATCGATGAATGTGTGGGAGTCAATATGGGTGCCTGCACCCTGTTGATTATTGATAGAAGATCATGTCTGCATATTCTCGAACCCGCAGGGTCACACACTTAATGTGTCTCGATGCTAGGATAGATTGGATAATTGGTTTATGAGTTTTTGTTCGGAGTCTCGGATGGGATCCGGGACATCACGAGAGGTTCCGGAGTGGTCCGGAGAATAAGATTCATATAAGGCAGTGCAGTTTTTGGAGTTCGGAATTGTTCCGGGTTAATCGGTATTGTATCGGAAGCTTCTAGAACCTTCTGGAAGGGGACCAACGTAGCCCCACCTTCCGGGAGGGGGCATGGGCCTATGAGGGAGTGTCCTGGCTGCATTGGGCCAGGGGCACAAGGCCCCATAGGGCCCAGCCGATCCTATAGGGTTTAAATTCGTTTAAACTAGAGATAGGGTTTCTAGAAGAGGGGGAGAGTCCTTGCCCCCCACTTCTCCCTCCCTTGGCCGCCGGCCCAAGGCTTGGAGGAGGGGCAAGGGCTGGCCGCTCCCCCTCTATATAAAGAGGGATGGGGCGCCCCCTCCCCTCTACACCTTGCCTCCAACCCTAGTTGCCCTGCTGCCTTCCTCTCTCCCTCCCGACTGTTTGTAGGCGAAGCCCTGCTGCAGAAATTCTCCACCATATACACCACGCCGTCGTGTTGTAGATCCAATCTATCTCTCCACCATACTTGCTGGTCCGAGGAAGGAGGAGACGTCGAGGTGCTGCACGTGTGCATCTCACGGAGGCACCGCCACTTGTGGTGCTAGATCGGATCGGATCGCGAGGAGGAGAAGTGTCGTGGTGGTGGCACGGCAGATGCCATGGGTAGGCTAAAGTATGGGGCCAATGGATGCTAGTGGGATCCGGGGAGGGAAGATGCAACTGTTTTTACACTCAAGCTGCCAAAGTGATGAACTTTATTTCTCTCTCTACGTGTTACAAGTGCTCCTAGAGCAGTTTACCGTGGAACTATGCGAATTTCCCCAGCCTAACCTTTCTCAAAAGACCCCCCCCCTCAGGGCCCAAACCCCTCCCTTATAAAGGGGTGCCTTGGGTGCCCTTAGGGCTGACGGGGCAAGCATATTCGAGGAATATGCTTGTCCCAAAGGGGTAATTCGGCCTCCTTTCCTGTCTCCCTTCCAACGACGCAAAGCTCCAAGCGCCTTATACACGCCTCGGGCTCCAAGCCTTTATCACCTCCGTGACCTCCTTCGCCTCCTCGTCCTGCTTTCTTTGTCTCTATCGCTTGGCCCTGTTCAGATTCCTTTAGCCTGCAGCTATGGTTTGACTCAAGCTTCTCCTTCTCCGCAAGCTTCGTAGCTCGGCCTTACCTTGTGTTATTCGCTCGTTCCTCACCGCACGGAGATCATTTGTATAACCGGCTGAGTTTCTCATTAACTCGGCGGTTACCACTTTATACCTGACGTAAGCTTCTTGCCTCCGTTCATCGGCCGACATACATGATTCGGCCGACCTAGGTCGTAGTTCGGCAATCAGCGGGACAAGTACCTCTGTCTTTCCCGTCTCGACCTACCCGGTCAACCCCGACATTAGTCCTCGGCTGTGTATGTCAATCACTTTGGCGGGTTATATCAGCTTCAACACTTTCTTTTGTCTTGTTTAGAGCTAAGGCCTGCGAGGTCCTCTCGCTCCTTCCATCGACGCTAAGTCCTACGTGTCACACCATCATCGCTTTCCTAGTTTTCGGTCCTCTTATAATATTCTTGACAAGCTCTGATAAACCACAGCCTGCTGCGCCCACGACGCCTCGTGAGCCGCTCCGCTTGGGATTGTAACAACTTTTCCGTTGCGTGGCCTGGTGTGGCTCCACTCACCGTCAGCGTTCGTGCTTCTCCACGATCTACGCGGGTAATCGCCACACCCGATCCCACTCCCGTTCATCGCTTCGCCTATAAAGTGGGAACGCGCCCTTCGGGTTCTTCTTTCTCATTACCGTCGCGTCGCTCTCCTTCTTTCCTTCGCTGTGTGCTTTCTTGCCGCTCCGCCGCCACCGAGCTTAGCCCGGCGAGAATCCACGCCGTTCGGCCTCCTTGCCCGCTCCACGGCCGTGGCCCCGCCACGGTGAGTCCTTTCAGCCATCTTGTCTTGTCTTGTCTACGCCCTAGATCGATCCGCACAACTTCCGTACTCGGGCGAGTTTTCCTCTTTTCGCCATTGTTTTCGCTAGGTTCCGACGCCTGTAGCTCTAAGCTTTCCTCCGCCAGTTTTTCCTCCGGCGATCTCCGTGAACTATGTCTAGTTCCTTTAGTGGTGCTTTAGTTGAGGACGACGACGCTGGCTCAGGGCCCGGCGTGGATCGTGGCAGGTTCTCGATTCTGGCCGCGAGATTGAGTGGCTCCTCGAACTCGTCAGATTCTCGCCGAGGTTTCTGTCGTCTACCCGGCCGAGTCCTCTCCGGTTCTCGAGAGAAGGCGAATATGTGGTTTCATGTCCCACTTCGCCTGGCTTTGGTCTTCCTCTTAGCGACTTTGCTAGAGAATTTCTTGATTACTTGACCTTCACCGCATCACCTTCCATGACGCCATAGCTTCTCTTTCGCTTTCATCTCCGCTCGAGGGTTACTTGACTGTGGCCATCGACATGTCTGGTCAAAATTCTTCCAGATTCGCTCCAACGTCGTGCCCGACAAATCTCGCATCCTTCCGAGAAGTTGCTTACCCAATGTGGGCGGCATCCATCACACCTCGGAGGCAATCCGTGTTCCCCGTTACCGGGTTGGAGTCGTGTAAGAAATGGCACAAATCGTTCTTCTCGTCAAGACAGAGGAGGCGGAAGACAAGATTCGGCTCCCCCATTCTCAATTGGTCCACCTCCAAAGTGAACTGGCTCTATAATCCAAGAAGACTCATGCCCTAGCCGAGGCCTTGAGATTCGGTGAAGGAGTTGATTCGAGCCGGGTTATGCGGAGAGGACTTGATGGCCACTTTTATTAGTAGCGGATCGCCCCTTCAACAAAGGACCCACAAGGTGTGCTACATGAGCGGTCCCTGGACCCTAACCGAGTCTCGACCGTGGAGTTGGACAACTACCTCATCCGTAAGCGTCAGCTATTTTCAAGACGGAGATGCTGATGATGGACACAGGGGTTGAAACCGTTCACCGCGACAATCCTCCTCCCGAGGTAAGCCCAATCCTCATCACTCTGTTTTCCTCGGTTTTTATAGTCTGGTTTTCATGATTTTCTCTCTTTGTCATGCAGAGGTTCAGCAGAAAAGACGAGGATGCCGGTTCTGGCTCCCGGCCCGCGGATAGGAGTACCGGATACTGTGGCGGACTCGAGGAGTTCGTCCCTAAGTCGATCCTGCTCCCCTCGAGCTCGCGGCAAAACCTCGGCAGGAGGAGGAAGGTGATTGACGAGGTCCAAATTCTTGAGGTAGTTCGCCATGCCTATTTCTTATGCATTTCCGCTTTCCAGCTAATCCGGCCGGCCAGTTCATGACGCGAACCTATTGCTTCTCGGCCTCCCGTTATCTCGGGAAGCAGGGGCTCCGCCGGCCTCGGATCACGGTTCCTAAGCGAGTAAAGAAATCGCTCGAATCCTCCCAGGCGCAAGACTATGCCCGGGTTCCGGGTAAGTTCCTGCCTATATTTCTTGTTTCTCTTTTACATTTCTCACTCTAACGAATCTTCTTTCGTATTTTGCAGTGCTCCTCTGTCTGTTAAACCCGGCGGTCCTAGTATGACTAGCCGTCCGACTGCCGCCATCTCCTCCTCCTCCCGATGACACGAGAGTTCCTAGTCCTATTCGTCACCTTCTCCCCTGCTCACGATAATCGCTGTTCCGTGATGCCTGAGGTTTCTCCCATTGATCCGGATCCGATCCGGCCCTCCGATGTTTTCGTTGAGCCAGCTGCCCCCTCTATGGGCCCCAGCGTTACAATTGAGCTTCCATCTACTCCCGGCTCTACGGTCGCCCGACCTCTGCAGAAGATCGCTACCCGGCGCCTCTGCGAGCTTAACTCATCGATCCTAAGGATTCCGTCCCTACCTCGGAGACGCAGCGTCCTGCGGTGCTTCTTCTAAGGAGAAACGTGTTATCGCCGTCAAGACCTCTTCTCAGAAAAGTCTTGCCGGCACCTCTCAGCCAAGTATTGCAGAGCCTTGCAAAGGGCTGTCATCAAAGGCATTTATTACCTCGGCATCGGCGATCACTCTTCATAAGAGTCCTGCGATCGTCATGGTTGGACCTTTGCCGGGGTAAAGTTTTAACCCGGACAATTAGCGGTAATGACCTCGGGCTGGTTGAATTCGCCAACAACCTGGAATGTCTTGATCGGTTTGAGGGCAATCCAGTCAATCAACCCTTCCAGCTTTCTGACATCAGTGGCCGCTTTGACCAAGCCGCCCAGTTTATCGTTGATACGAACAAGATGAATGCGGTAATTGTTTTATTTCCGGGTCTTAAATTATTTTCCACATGTTATCATACTCTAGTCCCGAAACTTGCAAGAAAATAACTTGTTGTATGCTTGGAAGTTTGGCGTAGGTTCCATTAGTTCGCCATCTAGCTCATAGTTTGTTTTAGTTTTGACGAGCTTTTAATTTCTATTCTCATAGAGCCGAGTTAAGTCCTTCTTGACTTGGATCTGGCGTAGTTTTGAACTTCCAGCCACCTAGATCCGAATTAAGTCTTGCTTGATTCGGATCTGGTATAGCTTTGAATCTCCAGCCACCTAGATCTGAATTAAGTCTTACTTGATTCGGATCTGGTATAGCTTTGAATCTCCAGCCACCTAGATCTGAATTAAGTCTTACTTGATTCGGATCTGGTATAGCTTTGAATCTCCAGCCGCCTAGATCTGAATTAAGTTTTACTTGATTCGGATCTGGTATAGCTTTGAATCTCCAGCCACCTAGATCTGAATTAAGTTTTACTTGATTCGGATCTGGTATACTGAATCTCCACCACCTAGAGCGAATTAAGCTTTGCTTGATTCGGATCCGTATACTTTGAATCTCCGGCCTAGAGCCGAATTAAGCTTTGCTTGATTCGGATCTGGTATAGCTTTGAATCTCCAGCCACCTAGAGCCGAATTAAGCTTTGCTTGATTCGGATCTGGTATACTTTGAATCTCCAGCCACCTAGAGCCGAATTAAGCTTTGCTTGATTCGGATCTGGTATAGCTTTGAATCTCCAGCCACCTAGAGCCGAATTAAGCTTTGCTTGATTCGGATCTGTTATAGCTTCTAACTTTTGTTTTATCATTGTGCTCCATTTCTTAGGTTGCCCATGACCGACGGACTGCCGAGTTCGAGGTTGCTCTTCTTGCACCGCAAGTTGGAAGAAATATGAGAAAGTTACGCCCGTCGCGAAGAAAGCGGTGAGTTGATAGTTTCTTTTCCTTATTCGCAACTTTCTTATATACATCATGAGCGCTGACTACTTCTTCTTTGAATAGGTAATATCAATAATCTCAATATCCGCCTTGAAAAGAAGGTCAAGTCCTTGGAGGGTTAGTTTCCTTTCCCCTTGCTTCTTCTTCTTTTAGTATCTATCTTGAGTTTCCTTATTGCGTTGGGTTGTGGTAAAGCCGAGTTGCAAGACTTTGCGCGTCGAACAAGATTGCGTGCCCATGCCCCGACGTGATGCTTCATTTTTAGAACAAAGCAGTTCATTCGGCGCAACTACAAGAGAAGGATGATGAGATAACTACTTTGAGATCCGAGGTGAATGCACTCAAGCTCTCTCGAAATCCGAGCTAGAAAAGGTTGATCAAGAATTCTCTTTGGAAAGAGTCGGTGACTCGGATCGGAAGAACAAAGAACTCCTCAAAGCTGCCGAACTTAAAACTCGCGGTTTGAGCGAAATTGCTCGTTTCGAGAAGAGTAAAACTATTTGGGCTAAGGATCTTCAAATAATGATGAGCTATATCCATCGTAAGTTATTTGGCTGGCCGAACTGTATTTTTTCTTTGTCGCTACTATTTTTGACATGTCCATGTTTTATGAGGTCACTTCCCGAGTCCAAACTGTGAGTACTAGAGCTGTTCTTATGCTCGCGTTCGTCAGTGAAGCTAATATTGTTGACTTTGAATACTCGATGGAGGATTTCTTGGTTCTTGGTAGTCTGCAGTTGGTCCGATGAAAATCATGGGTCGGGACTTGGTGGAGGCTGCTATCAAAGCTTATCATGCACTCTGGCGAATACCTCGGGGTCTCGATATCGACGAGGTCAAGTTATTGGTGGCGGTGAAGGCATCCGAGAGGCGATTGAGTCTTTGGAGAATCTGCACGCGTCTTTGGTGCCGACATGGACCTTCTTGTAATCATGTCATGGTATGAAGATATCTCCCTTGACATTCGATGAATCTGCGCAGGCTCGGTGGGTTGAAGATCCCACCTTTGTTGCTCTTGCAAGCTCGGGCTTTCCAGCTCGTCGAGTATGCCGATGTGCACCCTTGGAATGAAGGGCCGAGTTTTCTCCCCGATCCGGATGAAGAGACCGTGGCTGAAGATGCTTTGGGTGATGATTACGGAGCGGGGAAGGTGAAGATGATTCGCCACATCCAATAGCTCTAGCTCAAGCTCGAGATAGCAATGGTGATGCGATCCTCCTCTAAAGGCACGGGCATTCTATCACAGCGTCTTGGCCTCTGAACAACCCCGTGATACTGCCGAAGTCACTCCTGGATCGGCAGAAGGTGAGGTAACTTCAGTCGAAGTTCCTCCTACTTCGGAGTGCCCTTTTGATCAAGTGGTTCCTCCTCCAACGAACGATGCCTAAGTTATTCGTGATCCCTGGTATGGGGTGTTCAATGTAAGCGAAAAAAAAAAAAATTTATCAACTCGTATGATTCGAGGTTCTTTGCTATGTGCCTTTGAGACTCTTAGTTAAGTGAATGCTCGTCGTAATTCTTGCCTTGTTGGCTCATAATTTCTTCATCCTTCAGATTTACTTTTTGCCTTGCTGGCTCATAGTTTAGAGTCGTTGGTTTAAGTGTTAAAGTTTATGTGTCCATGAATTTGACAACCCTATGATAATTCCCGAGTCAATGCTTTGGGCACCAAGATGCATATTCGTAACATGAAAAGAAAATAACATGTTGCACTCTCCGATTCTTGCTCGATCGCCAATGTTCAAGTGTGTACGCGAAGAGATAAGTATAAGATACGGCAGGTCCCGAGCTATTGCCCGGATGCCAAGGCCTAAACATATAACACTTAATAATCATTGCATATGGGTCCCGAGTAATCGCAAGTGCCGAGGTCCAAAAATCAAATATGAGATAACATCACATATGGAGTCCCCAAAGCTTTTGCAGGTGCAGTTTAAACATCAAACATGAGATAACATCACATATGGCAGTCCCAGAAATCGCCTGGGTGCCGAGGTCCAAAATCAAATATGAAATAACATCACATATGGCAGTCCCAGTAATCGCCTGGGTGCCGAGGTTTAAGCATCAAACATGAGATAACATCACATATGGCAGTCCCGAGCAGCAAATCGCTGTAGCCGAGGTTTACATACGATATGAAATAAATATAACATTCGGTCCACTAGTCACCGCCGGGTGTCGAGGTGCAAGTACATCATTGGTGACCTTGAGACATAATCCTCTGAGTAAAATGGCGAAGTAAAGCCACATTCGAGGCGTTTCGTTTCTTCGCCAGCTTTTGTTTGCCTTGCCTTCTCCGGTGATTGGGCGTCAATCGGATAGTATGCATCGTTGTGCAATGCTTTGCTCACGATAAATGGTCCTTCCATGGGGGTGACAATTTGTGCATGCGGCGTGCGTTGCACCACCGAGTACCAAATCTCCTTCTTTGAATACTCTTGGATTCACTTTCCTGTGTGATACCGTAGTAAGTTACGTTGATAAATGGCTGATCGTGATAATGTCAATTCTCGGGCTTCTTCCAACAGGTCACGACATCTTGCCGAGCTACTTCATTCACCTCAAGATGTATATTGAGTAACTCTTGGCGAGTCATGTATTATGTCGATTGGAAGCACCTCCGCCCATATACCAAAAAGAATGGTGTGTAACCTGTTGATCTTCGGAGTAGTCCCGAGGCTCCATAATACCGGTAATTCCTCAATCCAACATCCCGCCGACCTTTGCAATGGTTCGACTAGCCGTGGTTTTATTCCCGATAAAACCAGCCCATTAGATCTTCGACTTGCCCATTGGATCTCGGGTGAGCCACCGAGGCAACATCCGGTCTTATGTGTTTCTCTTGGCAAAATCTAGCGAAGCTCCTTCGCAAAGTTCGTGCCATTATCCGTAATAATCTTTGTGGGTATCCGTATCTCAAGATGATATCCTTGAGGAATTTCACCGTGATGCCCATCACACTTTTGATTGGTTTTACCTCAATCCATTTTGTGAACTTGTCACCATGACCAAGATGTGGGTCATTCCTCCTCTTGCCGCTTAAAAGGTCCTACCATGTCTAAACCCCACAATCAAAATGGCCAAGTAATGGGTATTGTTTTTAACTCCTACCGACGGCATATGTATTCAGTTGCATATCTCGACACCCATTGCATTTCTTGACTAACTCTTCGCCTCTCTTAACGCTGCACAAGAAAATCCATGCCCGAATGCCTTGGCTACTAAAGCGCGAGACGAGGCATGGTGCCCACATTCTCCTTGGTGTATATCTAGAAGGATCTCGACCTTCTCGGACTCACGCACTTCGCAATATGTTCGTTACGCTTCTCTTATATAACTCATTGTTTATGATTGTATAGGCCTTTGCTCTTGACGGTTTGTCCGCTAATACTTCATTACTCGGCAATTGCGTCTCTTAGGTACGAAAATATGGGTTGCGCCATGTCGGCGTTGCTCTTCTCTGCAGTGATTTCACCGCTCATCTCCATGCTCTCGCCGACATACATACCTCGCCCTTTCCATGATCGCTATTACTTCGTGTCCCCTCTTTAGGGTTCCGAATTTTCTTGGATCTATCTCCATTGGTGTATGATTCTCTGCAGAACCTTACGGGATAAAGATTGATTCGGATTCGTGATGGGTTTATTGACGGTTTCGAGGTGCTCAAGGGCTATACCGGCGGAATCGATTGCCGAGTTGATCCTAATTTTGACAATGTGTCGGCGTCATTTTCCGCCGTGGTATGTGGTGGAATTCACATCCTTCAAAATATCCACCGATCTTACGCACATGGAATCAGTAAAGCCATGTTAGCATCTAATGCATCCCAAGTGCGACACTTCTTTGTACTACCGATCCGAGTCACCGTAGCATAGGATTCTGCGTATTCCCATTTCTTTTGCGACTTTTAATCCATGGACTAGTGCTTCATATTCGCTACATTGTTGGACGCAAAATGTATTTGCATTACACATACTTCAATTGATCTTTTTAGGCGAGGTCACTATTCCTGCGCCCAAACCGTTCCTTAGTTTGGAACCATCAAAGTGCATTGTCCAAGAATTTGGATCCGCAAGGGTGGCTCATATTGCACCTCGCCCAATCTACGAGAAAGTCGGCGACGACTGAGATTTGATTGCATCTCTCCTATCAAATTGTGGAGCATACGGTGATAACTCGATTGCCCATTTTGCTATTCGCCACTTAATGCCCTTGTTGTTCAATATGTCGGCTATGGGTGCCTCATATTACTCGATTGGATGCTCTTCAAAGTAATGCTTAAGCTTTTTGCCGACATATATACTCCATAGGCCATCTTACGATAATGTGGATAATTTTGCTTTGAAGTGGATAATACTTCGCTTAAATAATATCGCCTCGAATGACTTACCTCTTCAAGCCGTTCTACTACAACCACAAGATTAACTACTCGATTTGTAGCCGCTATATAAAGTAGCATAGGTTCTTTCGATAATGGAGAAGCTAAAATGGGTGCCGAACTAGCATCTTTTCAACTCGTGGAACGCAATGTACCGGGGAGTCCAAAGAATTTGTCCGACTTTCTCATCACCGATAGAGTGGCAATGCCTTTTCTCCTAGCCGACATACAAATCGACTAAGCGAGGCGAGGCAACCCGTGAATTTTGTACATCATTCAAACACCTCGGCAATTCCATTTTTCTATTGCTCGTATCTTCCGGGTTAGCCTCGATACCTCGGTGGACACAAGGAACCGAGTAGTTTTCCACGCACGCCAAATGTGCATTTCTCGGTTGAGTTTCATTCGAACCTTCTCGTTCGCGAAAGTTTGTGATATCTTCTAGCAAGGTTCGCTTTCCTTAGTTTTGATGACTACATCATCCACATATACTTGTACATTTTTCCTATCCGATCATGTAAACATTTTTGCATGCACCTTTGATACGTTGCTCCGCATTTCTCAGCGAATGGCATCGATGCGATAACAATAAGCCCTGCACGGGTAATAAATGCGATCTTTATTTGATCGGCGGATTTAACGGTATCCGTGGAAACCAGAATACTGGCTCTACAAATGATAACAACTCACAACCAGGTCGAGTCAATGACTTGGTCTATTCTAGGCAATGGAAAAGGATCTTTCGGACACGCCTTGTTTAGGTTAGTGTAGTCGATACACATTCGCCACACAATGGCTACATTAGGGTCATCTTTCTTCTTTTCTACTAGCACCGGATTTGATAACCAATCCGGATAAAGCACCTCCATGATAAACCCGGCGAAGCCGAGCTATCTCATCTCCTATCACTTTTCTCCTGTCTTGGCGGCCGGAGAGGTTGCTTCACCGGCCGTGCTCCTGGCCCGACGTTTAAAGAGTGCTCAGCTAACTCCCGGCACACCTTGCGATCTTGAGGACCATGCAAATATGTCCCGATTCTCACGGAGGAAGTTGGTGAGCTCGCCTTCCTATTTGGGCCGAGACCGCACCAATAGTGACAAGGCTTCTGGGAATTGCTCATCAATCTGAATTTTCTTCGCCTCCTTGGTTGGTTGGAAAGAAACGCTGCCATGAGGGTTGGCCAATGCCGCATGCTTAAGGCCGACCGTGCGAGGGCTGCTACCTCTTGAATCCTTTTCTTTTCTCTCGCTATGACCAATGATTCGCCAAATTTGACCCGCCGAGGCACACTCCATTGACTTCTTGTAATCCCCTGAATCGTTATCACCCCTTGTGGTCCGGTAATTTCATCTTTAGATAACCTATATGACAATCGCTCATGAATTTGGCCATCGGGTCAGTCCGAGTAGAGCATGATAACAGCTTTCCGGATCAACCACCTCAAATTCCAAGTTTTCGCTCGCAGATTATCTCTTGTACCGAATAAGACGTCCACTGGACTTTACCAATGGGCTCACATGAAAGCCCGCACTATCCCATGGAAAATTGTCCTTGTGGATTGCAGATGTTACGTGATATACCGAGCTTGTGCATGGTATCTTTGTACATGATATTAATATCGCTTCCATTATCAATGAGTACTTTTGAGAATTTCACATTGATGCTTGGTCCCACAAATGTCGGATCCAACACAAGTGCGTATGATCCCGGACTCGGCATTATTCGGGTGATCTTTATACTCCAAGTTATCTCCTGTCCGACCATGGCTGGTATCTTGGCACCGGTACAACCGCATTTACTTCCATATGTCGCCGCAGACACTGCTTGTCCCGCTGTTACATTGTGAACACGCATGAAGACCGGTGATGTTCTCTGTAATCATTGGCCCAGCATTTGCCGGATTTATCCTTCCGTCCCCGCCTCGGTTCATTACTTGATGCACCGCATCCTCCGATCCGAGTTATCATACCTCGGAGGAGGCGGCTTATCGATTGTTGCGTATTTGCTCCGATTAATGCGGTGATGTAGTTGTTGCATCCGATGGGGAGCTTGAACTCCCGGGTTACCCATCGCATTTTCATCCAAGCACATTGCCGGGTTGTGTGATTGGCTGGTCTAGATGGGTTTGATGTGTGAAATTTACACGCTGGTCCAACATGGATTCAAATGTATACTTGGCTTCTCTTGCCATTGCTTCTTTTGCTCGGGGTCCATTGCCTTTTTCCGTCATTTCTTGCGGTCCACCGTTGAGGTCCATTTTTCGCCGTTGAGTTACTCCGTGACTCGGCTGTTCTTGGGCCATACTGCCACTGGGCCGAATTATATCTATAATCCGCCTCTCTCTCTTCTTCTTCCTCTAAAATCACGCCTAGATGATCCGCCAATTCTCTCGTGTATTGGTCTTGCTCACGATGATCCCGACATTAACTCTGGTTGGTTGGATCACCCAAAGCATAGGAGTCCGCTATTCGATAGTTTACGCGGTGTGGTTGGCATATCTCTCTGCAGCGCGTTACAAAGACACCGCCATAACGGCAGCCTTGCGCGAACCAAGCGATCGCTGCATTCAATAACTCCTTCACATGAATTTCTTAGGTTACACCACCGAGTTAAAAACTCTCTATCTGTTTCATTCGGCCTCTGCTTGCACATGGCTAGTTGCTGTGGTCTATTCGGTCTCTTGTATGTGCTGGTAAAGTTGCTGACAAACATCTCTTCAAAATCTAACCAGCAGTTGATACTGCCTGCTGGTTGATTATTCAACCATACTCTGGCTGGTCCTTCCAACATCTGCGGGACATACCTCACCGCCCATCTCAAGTTGCCACCGCTATTTTCATCATGTAGCATAATCAATTAACCAGTCTTGCGGCTTGGTACTTCCATTGTATGCTTTTGTGCCTCTTGCCAACGAAAATTTGGTACCGGTGGTTCGCCATGATCCGTGGTCCAAAGCACGCAACCCGTGGACCTTGCTCTTCCAACAGCTCGGACCGATATAACCGATCTAACTTTACCCTTGCATCATTTGTCGGCAAATCCAGACAGATTCTATCTCGCATTCCATAATGATTGTTTCCACCTTGATTCGCGTACTCTACCTCGGAATATCCATCATTATACCTTTCATTTATCTGGTTGTAGCGAGCTGGTCTCACTTCTCTTTCGCCGAGGCTCGTCTTGGTTGCGGGTTGAGCGGCACTTCTCTCCTTACTTCGCCGGGTTTGGTTTTCATGATTGTCTCTGCGGTTCTCTCTGCCGTACTCCCGTTACCTCGCCCCGCCGTCCTTTTCCATACGGCCGTGGTTTCTCTCCCCACTATTACCTCGGCTTGCATTGCCTCTGTTCTCATTCGCCTTTCCGCTATTGCGGGTCATACGGACAATGCTTGTTCCTCTTCCCGAGGTTACTGCCTTTTCTTTTCTAGCGTTGTTTCACGGTGATGATGCTGCTTGCGGATAAAGCAGGTGCTGCCTGCTGAATGTACCATCCGTGAAGCCCTGGTCTCCGGTTAACTCGAGCATTTCCTCATTTTGCTGGTTCGCTATGCGCACCAGCTCATTCACTCTTTCTTGCTGCCGAGCTTCCTGTTAACCCTTCTAATTCCAATGCTGCAGCATTTGCCGCTCTCAGGTTTTTCGCCGGGGTATTGTACCTCGGCAAACCCAAATCGCCTGATTCGGCTCTGTGAGCTTCATGCTCTTTGTTAATATCACTCATGAGGTTCTTTCCTCTTAATCTCAGTTCGTCCACTCGCTCGGGAGCAATATCAAGCTTGTTAGCTTTTGCATATTCTCTCAGGGTCCTGTTCAAGGATTCCCTCAGGGCCGATACTTTCTGGGCCTCTACCAGCACCTTTTGCCTGGTTTGCTCTAACTCTGCCTGAGCATTTGCCGGATCAAGTATCGGCGCTATAGGCGTAGTTAAGTTCTCTATAGTTGCCTGAAGAATGTTCTCTGGTCTCTCCAGAGGTGGTCCTCTCACTCTTGGTGCCTTTGGGGTGGTGTCATGTAGCTCGGCCGGGTTTGTCTCCGGCGGAATTACCTCAGCGGTTTGCAGTGTGATCCGCTTGGGCGGAGCCTGTGTGCCTGCGGCGGGTTCTCTGCTTGACCCGGCCAATGCTGCTCCCGCTTGCGCTCCTGCTGCGACCATCACCTCGACGCCGCGGGCCAGACGTTCTCCTGATGGACAGCTCGCTGCGCTTCGAGGTGGTTCCCCTGCAACAATAACCTGATGAGGATAAACATCGGAGACGTCGACGCCGACGTAGATCCTGTGCTCGCCCAGGTCGATGAAGATCCCGTTGCGCGGGGGGGTTTTCCCCCTGAAGCTCCCTGCATTGTCTCGACATAGTCACAGACCAAATCTCGACCACGCCAAAACAACGCTCCGCCGGTGTTGATGAAGTTTCCGTCCGGATCACAACTCAGCTAGCACCGCCGCCCCACCTGGGCGCCAACCGTGGTGGTGGCACGCAGATGCCATGGGTAGGCTAAAGTATGGGGCCAATGGATGCTAGTGGGATCCGGGAGGAAGATGCAACTGTTTTTACACTCAAGCCGCCAAAGTGATGAACTTTATTTCTCTCACGTGTTACAAGTGCTCCTAGAGCAGTTTACCGTGGAACTATGAATCCCCACCTAACCTTTCTCAAAGACCCCCCTCGTGGCCCAAACCCTCCCTTATAAAGGGGTGCCTTGGGTGCCCTTAGGTCGACGGGCAAGCATATTCGAGGAATATGCTTGTCCCAAAGGTAATTCGGCCTCCTTTCCTGTCCCTTCCAACGACCAAGAAAGCTCCAGCCTCTTCGCACGCCTCGGGCTCCAGACTGCCACCTCCGTGACCTCCTTCTCGCCTCCTCCGTCTCGCTTTGTCTCTATCGCTTGGCCCTGCTCGATTCCTTTTAGCCCGCAGCTATGGTTTGACTCCAAGCTTCTCCTTCTCCTGCAAGCTTCAGATAGCTCGGCCTTACCTTGTGTTATTCGCCTGCTCCTCACCTGCACGGAGATCATTTGTATAACCCGGCTGAGTTTCTCATTAACTCGGCCAGGTTACCACTTTATACCTGTACGTAAGCTTCTTGCCTCCGTTCATCGGCCGACATATACATGATTCGGCCGACCTAGGTCGTAGTTCGGCAATCAGGCGGGGACAGTACCTCTGTCTTTCCCCGTCTCTGACCTACCCGGGGTCAACCCCCCGACAAGAAGCGAGTACGACTACATCACCCACGTTCCGACGAACGTTTCCTGTGCGAATCTTCAAGGGTATGAAGATCTAATCCAATCTCTCTCGTTGATTGCATCTCTTAGATT
This sequence comes from Avena longiglumis, assembly GCA_030063025.1. Classification (NCBI taxonomy): domain Eukaryota; kingdom Viridiplantae; phylum Streptophyta; class Magnoliopsida; order Poales; family Poaceae; genus Avena; species Avena longiglumis. The sequence goes on from CP125975.1 coordinate 499,160,245, forward strand.
AGATCTTGGCTTTCTCTCTGTTCGCATCCGTAGAAAATTTTGATTTACTATGCCGCGAAACCCTTCAGTCATAACCTCTATGATGTTCCAAAATCATCATGTGCAACCAGCCCATGCCACGTGGACGATCCGACATGGCAGATATTTGTGAAGAAATTAAAACGTCTTAACTTGAATTTAGCCCGATCCGTACTGATTGTTATATGGGCCAGCCCATTAATTTGGTCCATTATGAATTATTATTCTGGTATTTTTTTTCGAGTTATTGGTCCAAACTTAGCATTTTTAGGGCTCTCTATATTCTGGCTAGTGGCCTTTTCAGTGTCGGGATTATATTTGGGCCATGGCCTTACTCAGTCTTATTAGCTTATATTTCAGTTTTTTTTGGAAAAGAAATGTCCATTTACACTTTCTTCTAGGCCAAGGCCTTTTATTCCAGTCTAGATTACTTTGGGCTATGGCCATTTCATTACTTTGGGCTATGGCCTGTTTACTAAGGCCACTATTTCATTCAACACAAACTAAATAGAGAGGAAATCAACATTTGAAATTCAAAACCAACATTTCAATACATCATGTAGCATTTCAAACACTAGATTAACATCATGTAGCATCATGTATTATTTCATGTAGCATCAGGTTCACAGTCATTAGGTACATCAGGTTCACAGCCAAAACGATAGCAAGATACTCACAGCAAGGTACTCAAATAACAGCAAGATGCTCATTGCCAAAAAAATAGTAATAAGATACCCATCACCCAGCAAGATACCCATTGACCAACTAAAGCCATCATGTGATTTTGGCTCCAAATAAAGCCATCATGTGAGCAAGCTTCTCCTCATGCTCTTGTGCCCTATTGACCAGCACCTAGTAATCCTTATCCCGTTGAGCTTGTGCAGCTTCTGCCTCTTGCGCCACCTTCTTGATTGCAGCCAATTCTTCAGACATCTCTTCACTTTGCTGCTCCGACTTCTGCAACTTCTCTTGCAGGTCACGGACATGAGCGGATACAGCCGCATGTGAACTGTTCATCTTGTTCTTGGAGCCCGTCTGGAGGCCAACATTCTTCAGGAATGTGCTTGACGGCGCCTCATTGGTGAGAACCTGGGTAACCACCTCCACGGCAAACTTTGGCTGTTCCCCTTCTGGTACCGGCTTAGCCATCTCAGCTTCCATTTTGCTCTGCCATTTGGAATCAATTGCTCAAAGATGTTAGGAAACATTAGCATGAGCACAAACAGTAGGAGCAGAATCCCATAAAAATAAGGTAATCCACTAGGAGCAGAAGCAAAGAAATATGAAATGGACAGTATTATAAGTTCTTAAAGTAGACTAGAACTACATCATACTTGGAGAGCAATCTTCTGGTAAGAAATGAAGAATAACATGCTTATCACAACTATAGACCATTTCCAACATTAATAAGCTTATCAACTAGACCATTAAAGAAACCTAGGCAGAACTAAACAAGCCCACACACAGATTTAATCACAACCAGGAAAGGAGTGACTCACTATAGCATCTTGAACTGCGATAGAGAAACCAACGTTCTTGCTGTTGTGGGTGACCTTAAACATGTCAATGGCATTAAGCTCTTCACCCTGACGTTCCTCCCTCTGAAATGATTTCCAACATTAATAAGGACACAGGCTTATAAGGACATAAGTTACTTATGCCTAAATAACAATGTAAGAGTATCTTACAGCTGCATACAAATGAGATAGATAGCACCGCGAACCGGTCTTCTGATGAAACTTGACTAGTCCTCGATTGGTCCTGTTCTTTTGGAACATGTCCTACATATGGGAGCATTTTTATAAGAACATTTCCAACAATCTACATACTAGAATATAAACTAGTTCACGAGACTTGACCAGATTATGTATCATATCAAGCAACAAAATGAGAATGTATCCTATCACATACAACATCAGATAGAATAAAGTAGTTCACTTGAATTGTTGACAGCATGTAAATAACAGTTGCTTTGTTCATCCAATATAAGAAGTTTACTTGACAGCATCTAAATAGCTACTATTTTGTTCCTTCAACATTCAAACTTCAAAAAATAGTAGTTGACAGCATATAAAACTACAGTACATGGTAATTACAAAATGCAAAGGTCAAGCAATGCAGAATACCATGTGTTTTGGGTTTGTCCACAGCTTGAGCAGCGCTTGCCATTCCTCATCAGAGATGTATGAAACCGGGGACTTGATGCTGAGTTCAGCTGCTAGTACTTGATAGAAAAACTTCTTATTAACCAAATGCCATCTTTTCTTTGAAACATTCTTCAAGATATCAGTGCAGGCTACCTTAACTTCCTTTGCATCAGTGTCCATCTCAAATTTTGCCTACAAACGCAGCAAATAAAGCAATGATAAGATAAGTAACCAAATGACAAAAAATAGTAGAAAAAACACATTCAGGTAAGGACTCATGAGCTTACATCAAATTTTCCTATATAGTATTTCACCATAGTCTTGTCCTTTTTGTATTCCTTGAAGTGTGGAAGAATCGGTGTATGGCTTCTTGCAATCATCCCACCTTCTGATGCAAACTTTGCAGCTAGTAGGGGCCTCTCGGGGCGTTTCATCCCTTCAGCAATTTCAATCCCCACTTTGCTTCCCAAACCCTTGGTCATCTTTTCTAGGCCTGTGCCTTTTCTCTTACGGCTGACTACCACAAGTGATGTGCCTGAAATAGAAGCAAGCAGTATAATATCAGTAGAAATAGAAGCTTAAGCAGTAAAAAATTACGACAAGCTTTCCAAATATCAGTACAATAGCGGTACAATAAAAGCTACAGCCTGAAATAGAAGCAAGCAAATACAATATCATTACAATATCAGTACAATAATTGCAGCAAGCATGCTTATCTATACTAGAAGCTTATCAAGCTACAGTAGTAGAAATACAGGCTACAGATCAGATTTGGGCGCTTGTTTCGTTTGGAAATACTGACATCCATGCCCAACAATAATCTGAATTAATTGAGTAGTAAAGGATTTGTGCTACTACTATTTCATACTTGCCTTCATCACCCATAGGCTGCTCAGGTTCGGAATTGAATTCATCATTTTTGTCCACCGTAGGCGCAACAGGGTTGAGGTCCATACGTACAGTACTTCCTTCATCCATGGACATAGATCCATCATCTAAATGCATTGAGCTTCCACCATCCTTGCGAATCAGGCCTCCTTCATTGGCTACATCAATCGCCTTCGCTTTATGCCTTGTGACTCTAGCAGTAGCACGTTCATCAAGACACATCAACTTATCTGATCCTCCTAGTTGTACCGCAAATACCCTTCCTAGAGCCATTGTTGTAGTTGTATCTGGGCTACTTGTACTCTTTATCTTTCTCTTAGCACACTTCTTCCTCCTCCTAGGAACCTTAAGGACCTCGCATGAACAACATTAGACCATAGATTAGAAATAAAACAGTGTAAGCATAGAATGAAGGAAAACAAGGAAAAACACATAGCAAACAAATAAACCCCCTCCAAACAACTTAGAATTTGCACCTTTACAATCTTGTCCACTACAGTATCTTCTACTTCTTCCTCAATAATATCTTCATCTCTAGGATTGTAGTCCGAGCTATCGCCTTGTGTTATGGCAGATGCGGAGGAGTCCTCAGCTATTATTGCACTACCATTTGAGTTTCTAATCATTGAGGCTATTCGGGAGATGCCAAGAGATTGGAAGACACGGTTGTTCCTCATAATTATCCTAGCCCTAATCTTCTCAAGTTCAATGAGGGGCGCTTCTTTACATGGATAAGAAAATATGCATTAGATGGATGGTTGAAATGCATATGGGAGCAAGACAACTCAAACCGCCAATGTATCTTATCAGGTTTTAGTTTCATTAAATCTAGTAGATTAACAAGAGATTTCTATATTGAAAATATAAACCAGTATATGGACCAGGGAACCCATGAAGCATTTGATGACAAGGTGTGAACCAGCAGCAGCCGAATCAATACATGGACAACCAAACAGATTATAGCAGCAGAAATTATAGCACATACAAGCTTACAAGCAAGATTATAGTAGCATAAATTATAGCACATCAAAGCTTACAAGCAAGATTATAGCAGTAGAAATTATAGTACATGGACAACCAAACAGATTACAAGGTTAGCACATCCAATCACATCATTTATAGCAGCAATCGTATACACGAGGAGCAATTTGCATACCAGCGGGCTGTGTCTTTCTTGTCATTCTTCCCATTGCTGATCTCAAAATCCTAAGCAACATCAAGTAAAACTCATACCGTGTGTTGTCAATAGATGCTTCCACAAAGATCAGATGGTATACACAATTGCTGCTACTTGAAAAACAAAATCGCTGCAGAGAATAGAGATTTATGATCCTGTAATATAGCACAACACAAAGTTCTAGAGAACTGAAGATAAACATACATAGTTACACAAAGATCCAGTTCTAGAAAATCTGCGCATTAACTACAAAGTTACACTAAGCATTACACATAAACTTGGTATAGTCTTAGAGAACTAAAAATAAACATACACACGTAGCGAGCTACCATGTACACCCTGAAACTTCCGGGACACATCCATCTGCCACATCACTACACACATGGCATGCTAACTCGGAAGAAAAAATTCAGAGGAGGGGTTTCAACTAGACCCCACACTAGCTCAATATGCTACCCTGATGGAGGTAAATACATCAGTACCTTATGACCTAGACATCAAACTATTCATACTAGATCAATATGCTACCTTATGACCTAGACATCAGTACCTTGCTCCAACATTTGCCTAGAACATGGGCAAAAAGAGTGCTCACTAAATCAATAGGAGCATCAGAAAAACGAGCCAATTTTAGTCTAGGACACATTTAATTCAAAGGCCTAGAATGAGCATCAGTAAAACGAGAATCAGTAAAAATAAACTCTAAGATCATCATCAATAGATAAAAGCTACATCAGATCAGACTAATCTAAGATCATCATCAATAGATAAAAGCTACATCAGATCAACAATTGCAAGCTACATCAGATTAGATCAGACTAATCTTCATCATCAATAGATAAAAGTAGCACAACAATTGCAAGCTACATCAGATCGGACTAATCTAAGAGCTCCATCCATCATAGTCAGTACAGATATTCAAACCCAAAAAAATCTCTGAACCAACTTATCCACCTCCATATCTAAACCTAGGACATGGACATGGTTATCTTCTGAACATGGACATGGTTATATTCTGAACATGGCCCATCATGGCGAAGCTACATCAGAAAAAAGAGAGGCTCCCTATCTTTTGAACATGGACATGGACAATACACCTCCCTATCAGATCAAAGCCTAACCTAACCCTAACCCTAACCCTAGACACGCCATGGAAGCCAAAACCTAACCCTAGACACGCCATGGGATCCAAAACCTAACCCTAGACACGCCATGGGAGCCAAACCCTAACCCTAGGCACGCCATGAGAGCCAAACCCTAACCCTAGAAAGGATGAAGTAGGAGGAGCTAGGGAGATAGCCAAGAGACTCACCTGAATGTGTCGAACTCAGAGGAAGAGCGCTTCCCCTTCTCTGGCCGTCGTGGGACATCGTGGGAGATGGAGGGAGGGGTGGGTCGTGGAGCGAGAGCGGCCGATGGAGGGAGATGGATGGAGGCGTGGGAGATGAAGGGAGGAAGATGGAAGGAGGCATGGGAGATGGATAGAGGGGTGGGTCGTCGTGGCCGATGTCGAGAGAGAGAGCGCGGGGACACCGTTGCCGCTCGCGTCGTGAGATGGGGATGGGTGGATGTTGATGGATGAAGCGAGGATGGATGGAGTGGGGATGGGTGGGTCGGTCGATGACTCGGTGGGGATGGACCGAGTCCAATTATCCATATTGCCCCTGTCTTTTTTGTTGCCGAAATTTGTGGGTGGGAGACGTGGGCAGGAGAGGCGGGCGAGGGAGAAATTTTGGGTTTTGGTGGCATAATTTTTGGGTTTGGGCTTATATAAGGGTTTTTATGCTATATATGTCACATAAAATGATGCAACATGAAAGTTTTTTCTTGGATGCTATGTCACATAAAATAATGTAATACAGAGGTTTTTGTTTGCAACTATGTCACATAAAATGACGCCACGCGAAAAATTTACATTGTTCGAACAATTTTTGAATTTTTTACGCATGTTTCAAACTATGGTCAAAACAGCGGGCATGAAGGTTCTTAGCTAGGGGATAAGTCTCACTAAACTTGCATTGGATCTCTGATAAAATAGCATATTGTGGGTCTAGAAATGATTTTTGCAAAAAATCATGAGCATACGATAATGTACCTGTAGTTCAAATCAGACCCACTTCCTACCGATTCGGCAGACATTTGTCTTTTTCACCAGGGGTGGACCGAAAGGTTTGAGATATCCCAGTTGGGACATTTGTACATGTAAGGTGGTATATTATTTTAGAAAAATGTTGTGCTGGCATGTCGAAACTTTCATTTGGTGGTTGATTCACAAAACGTCCCTTTTTTGCGCTCGGAAAATAGAAAATGGTTTTTCGGTGCGACGATAAGGAAAACTTTCTCTTGCAACATTGTTCGCCATCCAAGGATGCCATGCGTGCATAATATGGGCACGTTATCACAAACTATGCCGCGATTCTTGCCATAACATTGGTCATTTGGACTGAAAGCCATGAAACCTCGAACATGATAGCTCATTTTGAGAAGGAATTTTCGAGATGCAATCAATATACCAAGTTTGGTATTTTCCTTGCAACTATATCACATAAAATGATGCCACGCGAAATATTTACATTGTTCGGACAGTTTTTGAATTTTTTACGCCTGTTACAAACTATGGTCAAAACGGCGGGCATGAAGGTTCTTAGCTAGGGGATGAGTCTCGCTAAAATTGCACTAGATCTCTGATAAAACAACATATTGTGAGTCTAAAAATGATTTTTGCAAAAATCATGATCATACGATAATGTACTTTGTAACACCCTCAAAATCGGCCCTATGCAAGTTTTAGCGAAACCCGCCAAACCCGCATAGAAACGATTCAAAGGTGCCCACCAGGCACTTTCGTGCGGGTGGAAAACGAAGTAATAACATTACACAACAGTCCTCGATGGGACCCACAGAACAGATATATATACAACACGACTCCATGAGTCAAGAATACAGATATAATATACAAAGATCCAAATCACCTTGAAAATGATAGAGCGTCCGACTACGGACAAGATGCAAATGGGGCTAAGAGCCCTGAAGAATAACCAATGGCGTCCATAACCCTGCCTGCAAGCCGGAAGGGTAACCCTGCTAACGACGTCGATCTCAAAACCTGCTTAAACAAAAGGGGTGCCGACAAAGGGCAAAGGAAAAAGAGGAGCGTCAGTACTGAGGCCAGTACACGGCGAGGCTAGAATTCGGCGGTCCTCGCCTACATAGGTATGGTGGACTGAAGCGGCAGCGCAGCATGCACTAAACAACCTATAGAGACTCGATACAACTGGCGGCTATCAGAGAGGGGCAAGAAAGACCTATCCGGAACCAACCTGATACTACCATCAAACGAACCCATCCTGGCGTTTCCCCCTCGAGACCAAACGAGGAAGTCAACCGAGGAACTCACACAGTTGGCAGTTTTATTTATTCAGTTATCGTTGCAGCAAATTACTAGTCAAGTAGAGATAATCATCCTGATATAATAAGCAGTGGGCAATTTTAGTTAACTATTCCGTTGTAGTTGCAACACTTACTAGTCAGATACAATTAGCATGAGATAACCCCAAAACCCAGCAGTTGTTGGTACTTTTAATTAGCCATTCCGTTGTAGTGAAGCTGATTACTAGTCATATCAGATACAAGTCAAATTATAACAGTAAACTTTAGTTATAGTTGTCTATGATCAAGCACTGTGCTCCAAGTCGTCCATAACCGCAGACACGACTTCTCGAAAAGATTTAACCCTGCAGGGGTGCACCAAAGTATCCACAATCACTTCGACCCTTTTTGCCAGATCAGTTAACATACACCCATCGGTATGTCGGCGGGGCCTAAGTCACGACGTTTCCAGACCCAAAGCAAGCACGGGGCCACCCTGAAGTCTACCCAAGAACGAAGTCGGTTCTCCGAGACGGACTTAGGGTTTGGGTAGACGGCTTTGAACTCGGGGACCCAAAATCGGGCTTGTCGACACCGCAAAAACGTGTCCCGATCCTAACAAAGATGCAGTGCTCCTCGCACAATCGTAAATAAAGCGAGCATGGCATAAGTACAGGATAGTAAATAAAACCTCAAACTAGTTTGTGGCCCCAAGATACAATACTTTGAAATCGTACTAATCAATGGGGGCCCATATCTCCCCACCGTGGTTAGCTACCGATCTTGGAACAGTCAAGAACTCGGGTCCCACGGACACAAGTGGGCTATCGAAACCAAATATTATCTATCACCCACGGTGCCTCTGCATTTACCTACTTCAATTTTAGTTATTAAACAATAATTAAATTAAACGATAATTAAAGCCATGAGCATCTCCAACATAAAGCATATGGCGTCTTCCAAGAATCGAGGTACTGACGACACGCAACAACACTTGAGCAAGCGACTACGACGCGCAAGTCCAACTATCTACCAAACAACAGGTAATAGGATGTGTCCAAGGCAATATAAGGCTGCAAGGGATATCACGGATACGGAAACTAGAGCATCGCAACACAGATAGCAATAGATCAACAGGAGGGAATAAATACTATAAAAGTAAGATAGGTAGAAAGGGGGAGATGCTCGCCTAAAAACATTGCCGAAGGTTCAACCGAAGAACGGACGACACTCGCCTCAACTCAACGGCCTTATCCGCGAAGAAGCAATACACTAGAATAAACACCGGATGCAATATTTAATACTACAGCAAAATATCGGGCATGATGCATGTATGATGTATGACATGGCAAAGATGCGATGCAATTGGGCAATATTAAGTGGAACCGGGGTCCCGACAATTAATTAAACGGTTCAAGTTGTTTAGATACCCCGCCATTTAATTGTTGTGTTAACAGGGCAAGATAAGTTACCGGTTCGCTAGACCAATTTAAATGGAGTCCGGAATTAGACAAAGATATCCCGCATATAGACTCCATATTTAATTATGAGATGAATTGGCAAAATGCCCGCAAACCACATGGTCTGAATGCAATCATGAACAATTTAATATGCAACAATTTAATAATGTCATATTATAAAATAATGGGGTCTTGGATAGGGAATCACATCGGGGTCTCGGCGATCTTGGCGTGCTATGGTTCGGATTCGGTCTCGGGGTCTCGGCGTCCGTGACGAAGATCATGGCATCCGTGTCGAAAGCATCGGGGTTTCCGTGAAGGAGATCTTGGTGTCCCGGGTCTCGGCGATCTTCGGATCCGAGAGGAAGAACTTGGCGTGTCGGGTTCGGCCTTCTGATCCGAGAAGGAGAACTTGGCGATTCCGAGGTCTTAGTGTTCGACGGGGTCCGGGCGCGCCGGGATCGGTCTCCGAATCCGTGTAGTAGACCTTGTCGGTTCCATGTCGTCGACCTTGGGGTTCGGCGGGGTTCGGTCTCGCCAGGATCGGTCTTCGGATCAGGGCGTCGGGGTCTCGAAATCCATGGAAGATCTTGATGGTCCGAAGGGTTCAGTCCCTTGTCGAAGTTAACTTGGTACATCTCCCCTTGTCGTCCTTGGTGCTTCGAACATCGCCGCGTCTTAGATAGCGAAGAAGATCTTGTCGACCAAAACATTGCAAAGGACGGCCTTGGCTCGCACCGGGACGCACTCGAGCATACACACTACACCAATTGGGATATGTGCTACCCGTGCCATCATCTCAAAAAGTCCACCACCATAACAGTCTTCAAGAAGCACCAAGAGCTCACGGGAGGAGGAGAAACACTTGGGCAAGCCAAAACAGGGAACGAGCCGGCCAAACAGCAAGCTTGGCCAACGATGGCCGATGGTGAGGCAGATGGTGGCGGCGCACGCGAGACGATGAGACCGCAGCGGGGAAAGGTTGCAGAGGCAGCAGTGAGGGTCGGCAGAACAAGGCCAGGGACCTGCGGGTGCTCCAGGGAGGCGCTAAGGCGAGGAGGCGGTTGCCACGATGGAGACAGGCGTCGGGGCAGCGGACGGAGGTGGGGTCCACGTGCTGATCGAGGGGGGGGCGAGCTCGGGCGAAGGGAGCCAAGGGGCGGAAGAGGGCGAGTCGGCGGGAGGCAGACGCGGGAGGCGGAGGCCGGCCGGAGGCGAGGTCGGAGCGGGAGGAAGAGGGAGGAGCGGCCGCGGCGGGGCCGAGGAGAGGGCGGCGGCACAGAGAGCCGGGCCGGTGGCGACCGGAGGTGAGGGGAGGGCCCGATACGGGGGGAGGGGGGAAGGAGTGAGCCAGGGGAGAGGGCGGGGAGGTTGCAAGACGGCGAGGAGGGGGCTCGCAAGGGGAGAGGGATCGGATGCAGGACCGTGGTCCAGGTGGTTGGGCGTGGAAGGGAGCGGGGTGAGCGGGCCGGCGAGCTCCGGGGCGACGGCCGGCGGGGGTAGAGGCGACGGATCATGAGGAGGCGGAGCGCCACCGTGATCGGGGATGGGCTCATGAGCGAGACAGAGCGAGAGAGGAACGGGGTGAGAGGGAGCGGGACCCACGGGGTGGCTTGGTTGGTTGCATGCATTGTGTGTGTTGGGTGGGTGGTCAGGGATGGGAGAGGCGGTGGACAGGAGGTGGGGAAAGGGGTAGGATTAGGTGGCGGCCTGGGATAGGTTAGGGGGAAGGGGCATGGTGACGTGGCGGCCAGCGATTGGAGGGGGTGAGGTGGAGGTAGGGTGGGTAGACTAGGTGTAGGTAGGAAAGATTTGGGGTAGCCAGGATTTTTAATCGAGCTCACACCAAGCTTTCGGGCCTAGCGGCTGCCTCCCAAAAATATTATAAATCTTTATTTAATTTAAAATAACCTTTTGTAAATAGTTTTTAGACAAATAAAAGATCTGAACAGACCGATGTTTTAATTTGAAATAAAGACGGGGGCTATTTAGGAAACAAAACTAGGCGTTTCGAAAATAGTTTCAGACAAACAATGCATGATGATGACGATGCAATGCACAAAAACAACGCGATTTTCTAGTAGTGGTTTTGCGGGATGCCACAATTCGACACCACTAACAATGGATCTCGCCCTCGAGATCCGCCTCATGGTACCGGGAAGAAGGTCGGTGATCTGCATCTTCTCGCTTCGTGTAGATCCTCGCGACACCACTAACAAGAGGTCGTTGTCCGTGATCGTCGAGAGAACACTCAGGAACAAAAGGTCGAAGGTAGAGGTATCAACAAATAAAGCCACCTCTAGCTTCGATAGGAAGAGGGAACCGATGCATTCTCATCCACTTCAATGTGCAAAAGCGAATAGAAGGGGTAGTCGGCATGGGGGCCAATCCATCACGCACCCAAACTATTTCTCCGCACAATCAGTAGAAAAGCGTGCAACCATTCACGGAATCAGACTGAAGATCTCGACAATCGAGGTTCGGAAACAAAGGAGTGATGCAGACTCTGCATCGGATCTAGCGTAGATGATGTCGTCGCGTCGGAAAACATCGGAAGGCACAAACAAGGAACAAAGGATGGTACCACAGATAAAGGCCACTCAGATAGCAGGAGGATCGGATGTAGAACACCGTTACCAAAAGAGGAAGCGAAACCCTGAAGGTATGTCGGAACCCAACCACGAGAAATCCTGGACTCGAAGAGAGAGAAGAGAGCGGATTCAAAACACGCATAGGTGAGAGGAGAGCAGCAGAGGGGTAAGGAGTAAAATTAGACCTAATCAGAACTATCCAACCGATCTTGCAAAAATAGTTTTGACACTCTACTTCGGTCGTTAGCTAGGTTATCCTACAGGCTGGACTTGTGGGGTATCGCAACTGTTGGGCTCTGATACCACTCTATAACACCCTCAGAATCGGCCCTATGCAAGTTTTAGCGAAACCCGCCAAACCCGCATAGAAACGATTCAAAGGTGCCCACCAGGCACTTTCGTGCGGGTGGAAAACGAAGTAATAACATTACACAACAGTCCTTGATGGGACCCACAGAACAGATATATATATACAACACGACTCCATGAGTCAAGAATACAGATATAATATACAAAGATCCAAATCACCTTGAAAATGATAGAGCGCCCGACTACGGACAAGATGCAAATGGGGCTAAGAGCCCTGAAGAATAACCAATGGCGTCCATAACCACCCTGTGCCAAGCCGGAAGGGTAACCCCGCTAACGACGCCGATCTCAAAACCCTTAAACAAAGGGTGCCGACAAAGGGCAAAGGAAAAGAGGAGGCGTCGATCGAGGCCAAGACAGCGAGGCTAGAATTCGGCGGTCCTCGCCTACATAGGTATGGTGGACTGAAGTGGCAGCGCAGCATGCACTAAACAACCTATAGAGACTCGATACAACTGGCGGCTATCAAAGAGGGGCAAGAAAGACCTATCCGGAACCAACCTGATACTACCATCAAACGAACCCATCCTGGCGTTTCCCCCTCGAGACCAAATGAGGAAGTCAACCGAGGAACTCACACAGTTGGCAGTTTTATTTATTCAGTTATCGTTAAAGAAATTACTAGTCAAGTAGAGATAATCATCCGATATAATAAGCAAGGCAATTTTAGTTAACCATTCCGTTGAAGTTGCAACACTTACTAGTCGATACAATTAGCATGAGATAACCCCAAAACCCAGCGTTGTTGGTACTTTTAATTAGCCATTCCGTTGTAGTGAAGCGATTACTAGTCATATCGGATACAAGTCAAATTATAACAAGAACTTTAGTTATAGTTGTCTATGATCAAATCGTGCTCCAAGTCGTCCATAACCGCGGACACGGCTTCTCGAAAAGATTTAACCCTGCAGGGGTGCACCAAAGTATCCACAAGCACTTCGACCCTTTTTGCCAGATCAGTTAACATACAACCATCGGTATGTCGGCGGGGCCTAAGTCACGACGTTTCCAGACCCAAAGCAAGAACGGGGGGCCACCCCACTAAGTCTACCCACAACGAAGTTGGCCGGTCTCCGAGACGGACTTAGGGTTTGGGTAGACGGCTGTGAACGACTGGGGACCCAAAACTGCGCTTGTCGACACCGCGAAAACGTGTCCCGATCCTAAACAGTACAGTGTGCTCCTCGCACAATCGTAAATAAAGCAGTAGCATGGCATAAGTACAGGATAGTAAATAAAACCTCAAACTAGTTTGTGGCCCCCAGTACAATACTTTGAAATCAGGTACTAATCAATGGGGGGCCCATATCTCCCCACCTGTGGTTTGCACGCTCGATCTCGGAACAGGTGTCAAGAACTCGGGGTCCTACGGGACACAAGTGGGCGGTCGGAAACCAAATATTATCTATCACCCACCGGTGCCTCTGCATTTACCTACTTCAATTTTAGTTATTAAACAATAATTAAATTAAACGATAATTAAAGCCATGAGCATCTCCAACATAAAGCATATGGCAGTCTTCCAAAGAATCGAGGTACTTGACGACACGCATAACACTTGAGCAAGCGACGCGCAAGTCCAACTATCTACCAAACAACAGGTAATAGGATGTGTCCAAGGCAATATAAGGCTGCAAGGGATATCACGGATACGGAAACTAGAGCATCGCAACACAGATAGCAATAGATCAACAGGAGGGAATAAATACTATAAAAGTAAGATAGGTAGAAAGGGGGAGATGCTCGCCTGAAAACATTGCCGAAGGTTCAAGCGAAGAACGGACGACACTCGCCTCAACTCAACGGCCTTATCCGCGAAGAACCAATACACTAGAATAAACACCGGATGCAATATTTAATACTACGGCAAAAGATCGGGCATGATGCATGTATGATGTATGACATGGCAAAGATGCGATGCAATTGGGCAATACTAAGTGGAACCGGGATCCCGACAATTAATTAAACGGTTCAAGTTGTTTAGATACCCCGCCATTTAATTGTTGTGTTAACAGGGCAAGATAAGTTACCGGTTCGCTAGACCAATTTAAATGGAGTCCGGAATTAGACAAAGATATCCCTCATATAGACTCCATATTTAATTATGAGATGAATTGGCAAAATGCCCGCAAACCACATGGTCTGAATGCAATCATGAACAATTTAATATGCAACAATTTGATAATGTCATATTATAAAATAATGGGGTCTTGGATAGGGAATCACATCGGGGTCTCGGCGATCTTGGCGTGCTATGGTTCGGATTCGGTCTCGGGGTCTCGGCGTCCGTGACGAAGATCATGGCATCCGTGTCGAAAGCATCGGGGTTTCCGTGAAGGAGATCTTGGTGTCCCGGGTCTCGGCGATCTTCGGATCCGAGAGGAAGAACTTGGCGTGTCGGGTTCGGCCTTCTGATCCGAGAAGGAGAACTTGGCGATTCCGAGGTCTTAGTGTTCGACGGGGTCCGGTAGCCGGATCGGTCTCCGAATCCGTGTAGTAGACCTTGTCGGTTCCATGTCGTCGACCTTGGGGTTCGGCGGGGTTTGGTCTCGCCAGGATCGGTCTTCGGATCAGGGCGTCGGGGTCTCGAAATCCATGGAAGATCTTGATGGTCCGAAGGGTTCAGTCCCTTGTCGAAGTTAACTTGGTACATCTCCTTGTCGCCTTGGTGCTTGAACATCGCGTCTTAGATAGCGGAGAAGATCTTGTCGACCAAAACATTGCAAAGGACGGCCTTGGCTCGCACGGGACGCACTCGAGCATACACACTACACCAATTGGGATATGTGCTACCGTGCCATCATCTCAACAAGTCCACCACCATAACTCTTCAAGAAGCACCAAGAGCTCACGGAGGAGGAGAAACACTTGGGCAAGCCAAAACAGGAACGAGCCGCCAAACAGCAAGCTTGGCCAACGATGGCCGATGGCGAGGCAGATGGTGGCGGCGCGACACGATGAGACCGTGAGGGAAGGTTGCAGGCAGCGGTGAGGGTCGGCACAAGGCGAGGACTGCGGGTGCTCCAGGAGGCGCTAAGCGAGGCGGTTGCAGCGGTGGAGACAGGCGCCGGGCAGCGGAGGTGGGGTCCACGTCTTGTCGAGGGGCTGGGCGGCGAAGGAGTTCAGTGGCGGAAGAGGGCGAGTCATGGAGGCGACGCGGAGGCGAGGCCGGAGGCGAGGTCGGAGCGGGAGGAAGAGGGGGGAGCGGCCGCGGCGGGGCCGAGGAGACGGCGGCGACACATAGAGCTGGGCCGGTGGCGACCGGAGGTGAGGGGAGGGCCCTATGCGGGGGGGGGGGGAAGGAGTGAGCCAGGGGGGGGGGGGGGGGGGTGCAAGACGGCGAGGAGGGGGCTCATGAGGGAGAGGTGGGGATCGGTGCAGGACCAGGTCCAGGCGAGGTGGTTGGGCGTGGAAGGGAGCGGGGTGAGTGGGCCGGCGAGCTCCGGGGCGACGGCCGGTGGGGGTAAGAGTGGATCAAGTGAGGAGGCGGGGCCACCGCGATCGGGATGGGGTCATGCGAGACAGCAAGAGAGAGGAACGGGGTGGGAGGGGGACCCACGGGGTGGCTTCGGTTGGTTGGCTGCATGTGTGTGTGTTGGTGGGTGGGTACATGGGATGGGGAGAGGCGGTGGGGTGGACAGAGGTGGGAAAGGGTAGGATTAGGTGGCGGCCGGGATAGGTTAGGGGAAGGGGTGACGTGGCGGCCAGCGATTGGAGGGGGTGAGGTGGAGGTAGGGTGGGTAGACTAGGTGTAGGTAGGAAAGATTTGGGGTAGCCAGGATTTTTAACTGGAGGTGGCCAGCCGGGCTTTCGGGCCTAGCGGCTGCCTCCCAACAATATTATAAATCTTTATTTAATTTAAAATAACCTTTTGTAAATAGTTTTTAGACAAATAAAATATCTGAACAGACCGATGTTTTAATTTGAAATAAAGACGGGGGCTATTTAGAAAACAAAACTAGGCGTTTCGAAAATAGTTTCAGACAAACAATGCATGATGATGACGATGCAATGCACAAAAACAACGCGATTTTCTAGTAGTGGTTTTGCGGGATGCCACATACTTGTAGTTCAAATCAGACCCACTTCCTGCCGATTAGGCACACATTTGTCTTTTTCGCCAGAGGTGGATCGAAAGGTTTGAGATACCCTAGTTGGGACATTTGTACATGTAAGGTGGTCTATTATTTTAGAAAAATGTGGTGCTGGCATTTCGAAACTTTCATTATTTGTTGATTCACAAAACGGCCCGTTTTTGTGACGAAATCTGACTCACTTACTACCGATTCAAATCTTATTTTATTCTAAAAGTTGTTGCAAAATGACACATATATGAAACAAAAGTTTTGCAAAATGTCACATATATAAAAGAAAATCAAAATCTTATTATAAATATTATTTTATTTTTGAATGTGTTTTTTTAATCTACTACCTAACTCAATGCCATTTATTTAGCAGACTTAATGCCTCCACCCACTCGTGGACTCCTCGTATACTAACTCCTTCCTCCTGGTATAGCTCCCTCCTCAAGCCATTCGCCTCCCTCCCCTCCTCAAGCTCCGCCGATCTGCCTCCCTCTGCCTCCCCTCCTCGAGCACCGCTAGTCAGCACCGTCGGTAAGCCCCTCCCCTCCCCCACAAGCCCCTCTCCCTCCCTTTCCCCGCAAGCCCCTCTCCCTCCCCCTCCCCTCCTTGAGATCCGCTGATCTGCCTCCCTCCGCTTCTCCTCCTCGAGCACCACCGGTAAGCCCCTCCCCTCCCCCTCAAGCCCCTCTCCCTCCCATCCACCGCAAGCCCCTCTCCCCTCCCGAGCTCCACCAATCTGCCTCCCTCCGCTTCCCCTCCTCGATCTCCAACCAGAGGCGGAGACTTACCATAGAATGTGCTTCCTCCTGCTCTTCTTCTGTCTTCCCTTCAACCCGAGACTTACCGTAGCCTGTTATGATAAGATGGGGATACATGGTTCTCTACTTGAGGATCTGGGAGTATGGGGCTTGTTGGTTCCCTGATTGAGGACCTGGGGTTATAGGGCTTGTTGGTTCTCTGCTTGAGGGCCTAGGATTAACATCTGCTAGTGTCAGGTTCCTGCTACTGCAGTAGAACTATGCATACTCTTTTCATTTATTTTTGCATGCGGCTGAACAAATCCTTGCTCTGTGTTGTTGAAAGAACATGTTGGCCCCCATGTGTGGTTTTGGTAATTAATGACAATCGCTATGGAGTAATGCTTGTATCGAGTTGTACTTGTAGGAATTGTCCATAGGCAATGCTTGAACCATATCTTGGCTTCAAGGTTTGGAGAATAAGTGAAGAGGATCATGTGGTGACCAAGGTGTTCAAAGAATGATCCACAGATTGGTCATGTGAGAGTTAAACCTATGGCAAGTATGTCTTGAAGAATAAGATGGAGTAATATATCCCCTGTACCTTGAAGGCATCAACATAATGAAGAAAAGAAGAAATGATGTGCAAGCTAAAGATGTGCAATATATAGAAGATCTCATGCTTAAATCTTGCCATCCTCGGTGATCATGGATCGATGAAGACAAGGTCAAAGTAAAGGTTTCTCCATGTTGTATGGGGGATTAACTTGCAAGTCTTCATCAAGCAAGTGCGTACAAGAGCAATCAAGAAAGGTGTTCCACCTTGAGAAGGACAATACCGTCTACATCATAATCAAGAAGAATATGCGCAAGGCAAAGGTATGATCTTGATAGGGTTTCCTTCTTACCGGTCTCATGGTGTTAGTTGGGGAGACCGATTTATAGGATAGATAACCGTACTATCAAGAGGGACTCTCAAGTGAGTAACTCGATCATATCTTTCCGAGAGAGCTCAAACCTTTGCATACTTAGCATCATCCTTTCTTGGTTGTTATTTGGATCTTATCCATGTGAGGTTCTAGAGCTTGTGGTAATATTCATAACAAGCTCTAGTTCATCAAAAACAGATTTCCCTTTTATGTCATATTGCGTTTTTGATCTTTGAGGTTTTCCGGTTTCTCACCAAGGGAGGTATCTAACATTTTAATACATGAAATGTTCTCACTTGGTGGTACCTCTTGTTGTCCTCTTTCCAACAAAATTGGTTTCGGGTCAATCGGACTTTCCAAACTCTAGATATCGCCATTTGAAGTTTGCCTCTTATTTGGTCCAGACCAGAGTCTCCGGTCTACGTGGACCGGAGTCTCCGGTGTGGTCCGCAGTGTCCCCTGAAGTCCCCGGAGGGGGCTCCAGAATTCAGCCTGGGACAGTCTGATAGGTGGTCCGGAGGCTATTCCGGAGGTTGGGCCGGAATCTCCGGTGTAGACCGGAGTCTCAGGTGTAGACCGGAGTCCCGGGTCTGACTTTTCCCCAACGGGCAAAAAACGGTCAGAAATCTGTGGGCCTATAAAAAGGGTCCCTTATTCCCCAATGTCTCTGCTCGAGTTTTACAGGCTTTCTCCTCCATTCTTGGCCCTCTTGAGCTTGCTCCCCCTTCAATCCCTCCCTTGATTCTTGCATATACTTTAGGGATTTGAAAGAGGAGATCTATATCTACAATCCCACTAATCCATCTATCCTCAGTGAGGGGAACATCTTGGGATCTAGATCTTGGAGTCTTTTGTGGATTTACTCCATTGTTCTTCCTCTCTTATTCCCCCACAAGCTTTTGTAGCTTTGGTGGAATTTGGGAGAGAAGGATTTGAGCACTACTTGTGTTCTTGCCATTTTCATTGGGTGCATCGGTTTGAGTTCTCCCTGGAGGATTTGGTGAGTGAAAGTTGAGAAGCTTTTTACTCTTGGGTTCTTGGAACCCTAGACGGTTTGTTGGTGTTGCAGGTTGTGGCCTTGGTGGCGTTTGTTGGGAGCCTCCAATTAATTTGCGGAGAAGTGCCCCAACCTTGTGAGAGGTTCCGGTTTGCCACCGACAAGTGCACCGATAGTGGAAGCGTGGATCGATCCCGTTGGGGTGATATTCACATGAGAATAAGGGAGGCCTTTTGTGGCGTTGGTGGTTTGATACCACCCCCTCTCCAAACGGGACGTACTCCATGTTGGGAGGAACTCGGTAAAATATCATCGTCCCCGCGTGCCTCGGTTATCTCTATACCCGAGCTTTTACTTATGCACTTTACATTGTGATAGCCTTCGTGCTTGAAGTAATCTATATCTTGCTATCACTTTGTTACTTGTATTGCTTAGCATAAGTTGTTGGTGTATATAAGTGAACCCTAGTTTTTCTAGGTTTTGTGCTCGACAAAGTAAACGCTAGTTTAATTCTGCCTTTATTGAGCAACTCCCAGAAAAGTTTTTAATTCGCCTATTCACCCCCTCTAGGCGACATCTGTATCCTTTCAGCTGTAATATTACCAGATACCACTATGATGTAATGCAGGCTATTGACTCTTTAGTTCGTTTATGTTGTGTAAGATGTAAAAAAGAGTGTAGCTCTGTCATGGATCCTTATTTGTGCTACTCTGTCTTGGAACCTTGTTGGTGAGTTTGCTAGTTTTCACTGTATGATGGCAGTACATGAATGAAATGAAGAATATTGTATCGGTACCTGGTGTTAATATATGATTCAAATTCTTATGATAACTGCCTGGTGTTACTTATGGATGTGTCGGGGGGTTGACCTCGGGTAGGTCAGAGACGGGGAAAGACAGAGGTACAATCCCCGTCTAGTTTCCGAGTTACGGTCTAGGTTGGCCGAATCATGAATATGTCGGCCGAGGTACGGAGGCGAGAAGCCCGTGTATGTGTATCAAGCAGTTACCCGGCCGAGTTACTACAAGGGTCGGCCGGGTTAGCCCGAGTGATCTCGATGCAGGTGAAGGACAAGCCGAGTTACGCAAGGTAAGGTAAGGCCGAGGATAATCTGAAGCTTGCAGGAGAAGGAGAAACCCAAGGTCAAACTATAGTCAGGCTAGAAGGAATCAGAGCGGAGCCAAGCACAAGAGACAAAGATGCAGAGCGTCAGAGGGGCAGAAGGAGGTCACGGAGGTGACAGTCCTGGAGCCCGAGGCACGCAGGAGGGGTCCTCTGGAGCCTTGCCGTGTTAGAAGGGCGACAGGGAAAGGAGGCCGCCGAACTACTATTTTGGGACAAGCATATTCCTCGAATATGCTTGCCTCGTCAGCCCTAAGGGCACCCAAGGCACTCCTTTATAAGGGGAGGCTTGGAACCTGAGGAGGGCATCGACTCTTTAGTACCGTTAGGCTGGTGAGATTCATCTTTTCTCCCTGTATACAGCTCGAGGAGCACTTGTAACGCAAAAGAAGAGAAATAAAGATCTTAGCCTTAACCACTTGAGTGTGGAATCAGTTGCATCTTCCCTCCCCAGATCCCACTAGCATCCATTGGCCCCATACTTTAGCCTACCCATGGCATCTGCCGTGCCACCACCACGACAGTTGGCGCCCACCGTGGGGCCAGCAGCGGTGCTAGCTGGAGTTATGATCCGGACGGGAAACTTCATCAACACGGGCGAGTGTGTTGTTTCTGGCTTGGTCCAGAGATTTGGTCTCTGCGACTATGTCAGCGACAATGCAAGAAGCTTCAGGGGGAAAACTCCCCCGCGCAATGGGGTCTTCATCAGCCTGGGCGAGCACAAGGTTTACGTCGGCGTCGACATCACCGACATTTATCCCCACCAGGTTGTTATTGCAGGAGAGCCACCTCTTAACGCAGAAAGCCGTCCGTCAAGTGAACATCCTGCAGGCAGCGTCGAGGTGATGGTCGCCGCAGGAGCTCAAGCTGGAGCAGCAGTAGCCGGGTCAAGCAGAGAACCCGCCGCAGGCGCACAAGGCGCACCCAAGCAGACCGCGCCACAACCCACTGAGGTAATCCCGCCAGTGACAAACCCGACCGAGCTACATGACACCACCCCAAAGGCACCAAGAGTGAGAGGGCCACCTCTGGAAAGGCCAGAGAATATTCTTCAGGCGACCATAGAAAACTTAACTACACCTGTAGCGCCGATACTTGATCCGGCGAATGCTCAGGCAGAGTTAGAAGAAACCAGGCAAAAGGTGCTGGTAGAGGCCAAAAAAGTATCGGCCATGCGGAAGTCCTTGAACAGGACCCTGAGAGAATATGCAAAAGCTAATAAGCTTGATATCGCACCCGAGCGGGTGGACGAATTAAGATTAAGAGGGAAGAACCTCATGGATGACATTAACAAAGAGCATGAAGCTCACAGAGCAGAATCAGGCGATTTGGGTTTGCCGAGGTACAATACCCCGGCGAAGAACCTGAGAGCGGCAAATGCTGCAGCATTGGAGTTAGAGGGGTTGACCGGGGAAGCTCGGCAGAAACAACAAGAAAGAGTGAATGAGCTAGTGCGCATCACGAACCAGCAAAATGAGGAAATACTCAGAACAAACCCGGCAAGGCCAGGGGCCTCGCGGATGGTTCATTCGGCGAGGCAGCCTGCCTTATCCATGCGGCAAGATCTTCACCCGAAACAACGCTCAAGAGACAAAGCGATAACCTCGGGGAAGAGGAACAAGCAAATTGTTCCATATGACCCGGCAATGGCTGGAAAGGCAAATGAGAACAGAGGCAATGCAAGCCGAGGTACGATGGGGAGAGAAACCACGGCCGTGTGGAAAAAAGGCGGGGGCCGAGGCAATGGGGATCTCGGCGAAAGAGAACCCGCGAGGTAATCATGAAAATCAGACCCCGGCCGAAGTAAGGAGAGAGATGCCGCTCAACCCGCAACCAAGGCATGAGCCTCGACAGGAAAGAGAAGCGAGGCCAGCTCGCCACAATCAAATGAATGAAAGGTACAATGATGGTTATTCCGAGGTGGAATACGCAATCCAGGGTGGAAACAACCACTATGGGATGCGTGATGTAATCTGTCTAGATTTGCCAGCAAGTGATGCAAGAGTAAAGCTGGACCGGCTATACCGATCCGAATTGTTGGAAGAACAGGGTCTACCAGGTCCGACATGTTTTGGACCACGGATCATGGGCGAACCACCAGTGCCGAATTTTCAGTTAGCAAGAGGCACAAAAACATACAATGGAAGTACCAAGCCACAAGACTGGTTGATTGATTATGCCACTGCTGTGAAGATAGCGGGTGGGAACTTAAGATGGGCAGTGCGGTATGTCCCACAGATGTTGGAAGGACCAGCCAGGGTATGGCTGAATAATATACCAGCCGGCAGTATCAACTGTTGGTTAGATTTCGAAGAAATGTTCGTCAGCAACTTTACCAGCACATACAAGAGGCCAAACAGGCCACAACAGTTAGCCATATGCAAGTAGAGGCCGAATGAAACAGATAGAGAGTTTTTAACTCGATGGTGCAACCTGAGAAACTCATGTGAAGGAGTTATCGAATCGCAAGCAATCGCTTGGTTCGCGCAAGGCTGCCGTTACGCCAGCGTGTTGTGGCAGCGCCTGCAAAGAGATATGCCAACCACACTGGCAGAGACTATCAGAATAGCAGACTCCTATGCATTAGGCGACCCAACCCAACCGGAGTTAATGTCGGCAGATCATCGCGAGCAACAGGACCATTATGCGAGAGAATTGGCCGGGTCATCCAGGCGTGATTTCAGAGGAAGAAGAAGAGAGGAGAGGCCAGATTATAGATACAATTCGGCCCAAGTGGCAGCAGTAGCACAAGATCAGCCGAATCATGGATCAACTCAACGGCAGAAGAATGGACCTCAACAGTGGACATCAAGAAATGAGGGAAAAAGGCAATGGACCCCAGAGCAAAAGAAGCAACGGCAAGAGAGGCCGAAATACACGTTCGAATCCATGTTAGATCAGCCGTGCAAATTTCACACATCAAACCCATCCAGACCAGCTAATCATACGACCCGCCAATGTGCATGGATGAAAAATGCGATGGGGAACCCCGCAGGAGTTCAGGCGCCCCATCAAGTGCAACAGCAGCATCAGCCGCAATTAACTGGAGCAAATACACAGCAACTGATGCTACCGCCCCCTCCCCCGAGGTATGATAACTCGGATCGGAGAGATGCAGTGCATCAAGTAATAAACCAGGTCCAGGATGTAAGGATGAATCCGGCAAATACCGGACGTAATGATTACAGAGAACATCACCAGTCTTATTGTGTGTTCACAACGGAACAGCAAGACAAGCAGAGTGTGCAGCGCTGGCATATGGAAGTGAATGCAGTTATGCTGGCAGTAACAAGATACGTGCCATGGTCTGGTCATGAGGTGACCTGGAGCATGAAGGACCACCCCAGAATAATGCCAAGTCCAGGATCATATGCACTTGTGTTGGATCCGACGTTTGTTGGACCAAGCATCAACGTGAAATTTTCAAAAGTACTCATTGACAATGGAAGCAGTATCAACATCATGTACAAAGATACCATGCATAAACTCGGAATATCGCAGAACATGCTGCAATCCACGAGGACCACTTTCCATGGGATAGTGCCAGGGCTTTCATGTGAGCCCATCGGTAAAGTTCGAGTGGACGTGTTATTCGGTACAAGAGATAACTGCAGAGCAGAAAATTTAGAATTCGAAGTGGTGGATCTGGAAAGTTGTTATCACGCTCTACTCGGACTCAAGACCGCCAAATTCATGAGCGTTGTCATATAAACTATCGAAGATGAAGCTACCGGACCACAGGAGTGATAATGATTGGGATTACAAGAAGTCAATGGGTGTGCTTCACCGGGTCTAATTTGGCGAGTCATTGGTTATAGCAAGAGAAAAGAGAAGGATTCAAGTAGCAGCCTCTCGATCGACACAATTGAACATGCCGGCGCTGGCCAACCCTCATGGCAGTGTCTCTTTTCAGCCGACTAAAGAGACGAAGAAATTTCAGATTGATGAGCAATTCCCAGAGCGTACTGTTACTATTGGTGCAGGCCTGGATGCTAAATAGGAAGGCGAGCTCACCAACTTCCTCCGTGAGAATTGGGACATATTTGCATGGTCAACTCAAGATCTACAAGGTGTTCCGAGGGAGTTGGCTGAGCACTCTTTGAACTTCAGGCCAGGAGCAAGGCCGGTGAAGCAACCTCTCCGCCGCTTCGCCGAAGACAGGAGAAAAGTAATAGGAGATGAAATAGCTCGGCTCCTCGCAGCCGGGTTCATCATGGAGGTGCTATACCCGGATTGGTTATCAAATCCGGTGCTAGTAGAAAAGAAGAAAGATGACCCCAATGTAGCCATTGTATGGCGAATGTGTATCGATTACACCAACCTGAACAAGGCGTGTCCGAAAGATCCTTTTCCATTGCCTAGAATAGACCAAGTCATTGACTCGACCGCTGGTTGTGAGCTGTTATCGTTTGTAGACGCGTATTCTGGTTTCCACCAGATACCGTTAAATCCGGCCGATCAAATAAAGATTGTATTTATTACCCCGTACGGGGCTTATTGTTATTGCACAATGCCATTTGGCCTGCGAAATGCAGGAGCGACATATCAGAGATGCATGCAAAAATGCCTGCATGATCAGATAGGAAAAAATGTACAAGTGTATGTGGATGACGTGGTTATCAAAACTAAAGAAAGCAAAACATTACTAGAAGATATACGGCAAACTTTTGCGAACCTGAGAAGGATCCGAATGAAGCTTAATCCAGAGACGTGCACATTTGGCGTGCCGGCAGGAAAATTACTCGGTTTCCTTGTATCTAGCCGAGGTATCAAGGCTAATCCAACAAAGATAAGAGCAGTAGAAAGAATGGAATTGCCAAAATGTTTGAATGATGTACAAAAATTCACGGGCTGCCTGGCCTCGCTTAGTCGATTTGTATGTCGGCTAGGAGAGAAGGCGCTGCCGCTCTACCAGCTGATGAGAAAATCGGATAAATTCATTTGGACTCCACAGGCGGACCTCGCATTTCGTGAGTTGAAAAAGATGTTAGTTACGGCACCAATTTTGGCTTATCCATTATCAAAAGAGCCTATGTTACTCTATGTAACAGCTACCAATAGAGTAGTTAGTACCGTAGTCGTAGTGGAACGACTTGAAAGTGGTAAGTCGATTCAGAGGCCGGTCTATTATCTAAGTGAGGTGTTATCCGCTTTAAAGCAGAATTACCCGCATTATCAGAAGATGGCTTATGGAGTATATATGTCGGCAAAAAAGCTTAAACATTACTTCGAAGAGCATCCCATCAAAGTAATCTGTGAGGCACCCATAGCCGACATATTGAGCAACAAAGACGCAAGTGGCCGAATAGCAAAATGGGCGATCGAGTTATCACCATACGCTCCACAGTTTGATAGAAGAGATGCAATCAAATCTCAGGCTGTCGCCGACTTTCTCGTGGACTGGGCCGAGGTGCAGTATGAGCCACCATTGCCAGATCCAAATTACTGGACAATGCATTTCGATGGTTCCAAACTAAGGAATGGTTTGGGAGCGGGAATAGTGTTAACCTCGCCTAAAAAAGACCAATTGAAATATGTATTGCAAATACATTTTGCTGCGTCCAACAATGTAGCCGAGTATGAAGCGCTAGTCCATGGATTGAAAGTAGCAAAAGAAATTGGTATACGCCGAATCTTATGCTATGGTGACTCGGATCTAGTAGTACAGCAAGTATCGGGAAGTTGGGACGCATTAGATGCTAATATGGCTTTATATAGGTTCCATGTGCAAAAAATCAGTGGATACTTTGAAGGATGTGAATTTCACCACATACCTCGGGCAGAAAATGATGTCGCCGACACACTGTCAAAATTAGGATCAACCCGGCAATCAATTCCTCCAGGAATTGCCCTGGAGCACCTCAGGAAACCATCAATAATCCCATCACCAGAATCCGAATCTATCTTTATCCCAGCAAATTCTGCAGAAGATCACACGCCAATGGAGGTAGATCCGCAGAATGACTCAGAACCCCTAAAGAGGAGGACAGCCGAGGTAAGCACAATCATGTAGAAAGCCGAGATATGTATGTCGGCAGAGAACATGGAGATAGGCAGTGAGATCGCATCAGAAAAAGTAACACCGTTATGGGCGCAACCCATATTTTCTTACCTAAAAGACGCGATGTTTCCGAGTAATGAAGTATTAGCTAGACAAACCGTAAGAAGAGCAAAAGCTTATACAATCATAAACAATGAGCTGTATAAAAGAAGCGTCACAAACTTATTGCAGAAGTGCGTAAGTTCGGCAGAAGGTCAGGAAATCCTTCTAGACATACACCAAGGAGAATGTGGGCACCATGCCTCATCTCGCGCCTTAGTAGCCAAGGCATTCAGGCATGGATTTTATTGGCCAACGGCATTGAAAGAAGCAAAAGAATTAGTTAAGAAATGCAATGGATGTCAGAGATACGCAACCAGAATACATATGCCATCGGCCGAGTTAAAAACAATACCCATCACTTGGCCATTTTCAGTATGGGGTTTAGATATGGTGGGACCATTCAAGCCGGCACGAGGAGGAATGACCCACATATTGGTTATGGTGGACAAGTTCACAAAATGGATTGAAGTAAAACCAATTAAAAAGTGTGATGGACCCACAGCAGTGAAATTTCTCAAGGATATCATCTTAAGATATGGGTACCCGCACAGTATTATTACGGACAATGGCACAAACTTTGCAGAAGGAGCCTTCGCTAGATTTTGCCGAGAGAAGCACATAAGACTAGATATTGCTTCTGTGGCTCACCCAACATCCAATGGGCAAGTGGAAAGGTCTAACGGACTGGTGCTATCAGGAATAAAACCACGTCTTGTCGAACCATTGCAAAGGTCGGCAGGATGTTGGATCGAAGAAATCCCAGCCGTACTATGGAGCCTCCGGACTACTCCGAATAGATCAACAGGCTATACACCATTCTTTCTGGTGTACGGGGCAGAGGCCGTACTTCCAGCCGACATAATATATGACTCGCCAAGAGTTGCTCAGTACACAACCTCAGAGACAAATGAGATAGCTCGGCAAGATGCCGTAGATCTGCTGGAAGAAGCCAGAGAGTTGACATTATCACGATCAGCTATTTATCAACAGAACTTGCGGCGATATCACAGCAAGAAAGTGAATCCAAGAGTATTCAAAGAAGGAGATTTGGTCCTCCGACTCGTGCAACGCACGGCCGGCATGCACAAGTTGTCGCCCCCATGGGAGGGACCATTTATTGTGAGCAAAGCGTTGCATAACGACGCCTATTATCTAATCGACGCTCAGTCCCCCGGAGGGAGCAAGGCAAACAAAGCTGGCGAAGAAACGAAGTGTCCATGGAATGTGGCTTTACTTCGGCCATTCTACTCGTAGCATTATATCTTAAAGTCAAGATCAAATGATGTATCTGAACCTCGGCGCCCAGAGCAGTGCCTCGGGGACTGCCATATTTTATATCTATTTCGTGTTATGTATTTGAACCTCGGCGCCCAGAGCAGTGACTCGGGGACTGCCATATGTTATATCTATTTTGTGTTATGTATTTGAACCTCGGCGCCCGGAGCAGTAACTCGGGGACTGCCATATGCTATATCTATTTCGTGTTATGTATTTGAACCTCGGCGCCCAGAGCAGGGGCTCGGGGACTGCCGTATCTTATATCAATTTCATGTTATGTATCTGAACCTCATCGCCTGAGCAAAGAATCGGGACTGTCATGTGTTATATCAATTTCATATTAATATCTAAACCTCGGCATCCAAAGCAGCGACTCGGGGACTACCGTATGCTACCTCAATCTTATGCTGAGCGCACCCGTATTAGTCTTATACTACCTCTGAAATTTGATTTACATATCGGAAGTTTCGCACAATAAACAATGATCCAGCGATTACCATATATTGTCACAACGAGGTAGTCAATCCCTGTTCAGAGCATATCAATATTATATGATATGCAGAGCTCACGCCTGGATAAATCATAAAAGAGGCGAAAGTAAATCCTAAAAGGTCAGGGAATAGAGGGCCAACAAAATAAGAATAAGGGCGGACACCCACTTAACCAAATGGTAACAACTACAAGAGTATATGTCACAACAGTACACAACAAAAGGAGTTTGAATCATACAGAGAGTGGACAAATGCTTCGCCTACATCATACGCCCGGCATACCAGGGATCAGAAATAACTTAGGCGTTGTTCGTTGGGGAGGCAGCGACTTGGTCAAAAAGGGCACTCCGACGTAGGAAGAACTTACCGAGGTTGCCTCGCCTCCGGACCCAGGTGCAACTTCAGCGGAAGCCCGAGGTTGCTCAGGAGCATCAGTCCGAGCGGTAGAATGCCCGGTACCTTTGGAGGAGGACCGCGCATCGCGTTCTTGTCTTCGAGCTTGAATCGAGCTGCCAGATGTGGCCGAGTCATCCTCACCTTCCCCTTGCTCAGCCGAGTTATTATCCGAGGCGTCCTCAACTACAACCTCCTCATCCGGGTCTGGGAGAAAACTCGGCCCTTCATTCCAAGTGTGCACGTCGGCATACTCGACGAGTTGGAAGGCGCGAGCTTGCCGAAGAGCAACAAAAGTGGGATCCTCAACCCAGCGGGAACCAGTGCGCAAGTTTCTCAGGATGTCAAGAGAGATATCTTCATACCATGACATGATAACAGTAAGGGCCATATCGGCACCAGCACGCCCAGCGGATTCCCTCCAAAGACTTAATTGCCTCTCAGATGCCATTAGCCTTTTCACCAATAACTTGACTTCGTTGATATCAGGAGTCCCCGAGGTATTCGGCCAGAGCACATGGTAAGCTCGGATAGCGGCTTGCACCAAGTCCCGGCCCATAATTTTCATCGGACCAACTGCGACACCAACCGCAACCAAGTAACCCTCCATTGAGTATTCTGAATCAACGGTAACAGGTTCACCTCGGCGCATGCGAGCTGCAAGAACCGCTTTAGAACTCACGGGCTTGGCCTCGGGGAAATGATCTGCGCAAAGCATGAACGTGTTAGATGGTAGCGGGAACAAAAAAGACAAATATAATTCGGCCATGCCAAGTTGCTTACGATGAATGTATCTCATCATTATCTGAAGGTCTTTGGCCCAATTGACCTTACTCTTCTCAAAACGAGCAATTTCCTCGCTCAAACCCTGGGTTTTAAGTTCGGCAGCCTCGAGGAGTTCTTTGTTCTTCTGCAGCTCCAAAGTCAGCCGATTCTTCTCCTCGGAAAATTCTTGGTCGACCTTTTCTAGTTCGGATTTCTGAGAGAGCTTGAGGGTATCCACCTCGGATCGCAGGCGAGCTATTTCATCATCTTTTTCTTGTAGTTGCGCCGAATGAATAGCGTTTTGTTCTAAAAAATGCAGCATCACGTCAGGCATGGGCATGCAATCTTGATGTGACACTGCAAAGTTTTGCAACTCGGCTTTACCAGAGCCAAACGCAATAAGGAAACTTAGCATATATATTAAAAGGGAAAAGGTGTAAAATAGAAAGGAAACTAACCTTCCAGGCTCTTGACTTTCTTCTCAAGGCGAATGTTGAGGTTATTAATGTTACCTATTCACCAAGAAGTAAGCCAGCATTTCGTGGACAAATACATGAGAACGTTGGAAATAAGGAAAAGGAACTCTCGACATACCAGCCTTCTTCACCACTGGAAGAACTTTCTCGTACTTTTCTTCCAGCTTGCGGTGCGAAAAAAGCAACCTCTGGAATTCGGCGGTCCGCCGGTCATGTGCAACCTAAGCAATGAGGAAAAATGATAAATCGACAGTAAAAGCTAAATCAGATCCGAGTCAAGCAGGACTTGACTCAGATCTAGGTGGCTGGATATTCAAATCTAAATTAGATCCGAATCAAGCAGAGCTTAATTCGGCTCTAGGTGGCTGGATATTCAAAGCTAAACCAGATCCGAGTCAAGCAGGACTTAAATCAGATCTAGGTGGCTGGATATTCAAAGCTAAATTAGATCCGAATCAAGCAGAGCTTAATTCGGCTCTAGGTGGCTGGATATTCAAAGCTAAACCAGATCCGAGTCAAGCAGGACTTAACTCAGCTCTAGGTGGCTGGATATTCAAAGCTAAACCAAGATCTGAGTCAAGCAGGACTTAACTCAGATCTAGGTGGCTGGATATTCAAAGCTAAATTAGATCCGAATCAAGCAGAACTTAGTTCGGATCTAGGTGGCTGGATATTCAAAGCTGACTAAGATCCAAATCAAACAGAACTTAACTCGGATCTAGATGGCCGGATTAACGAACCCTAGAAATAAAATTAAGTCAAAGATCATTAAACTTCCAAGTATATAACAAGTTATTTCCTTGCAAGTTTCAGGGACTAGAGCATATAGTAACATCTGAGGAATAATTTAAAACTCAGAGAAACAGTAATTACCTCATTCATCTTGTTGGTATCAACGATAAACTTGGCAGCATGATCAAAACGGCCGCTGATGTCAGAAAGCTGAAAGGGCTGGTTCATAGGATTACCCTCAAACTGATCAGCAGCGTTCCAATTATTGGCATACTCCACTAGCGCTCCGAGGCTGTTCCCACTGGCTGTCTGAGTTAAGACCTTACCCCGGACAGGCTGTTCGACCACGGTGGTCGCAGGGCTCTTATGAAGAGCAAGCTGGGTGCCGGCGGCCGAGGCAACGGGGACTTTAGTAGGCGCAGCTCCCTTACGCAGCACGTCGGCAATACTCGGCTGAGAAGAGCCGACAAGACCTTTCTGAGAAGAGGAAGTCTTGGCGGCAACAACTTTTCTCGCCTTAGAGGAGGCATCAGCAGGAAGTGACGCCTCGGAAGTGGGGACGGCGTCTTTAGGAGCAGCAGGGGTTATGGTCGCAGAGGGCGCCGAGATAACGACCTTTTCAGCCGAGGTTGGAATGGCTGTAGAAACTGCCGGAGTAGATAGAGGCTCAGTAGCAGCGCTAGGACCCATAGAAGGGGCGGCGGGTTCGACGAAAACTTCGGAGGGCTGATTCGAATCTAGGTCAATGGAAGGGGTCTCAGGCACATCGCGACGAGGAGGCGACGTATTCGGAGCTGGAGGAGAAGCAGGACGAATAGGACTAGGAATCCTGGTATCATCAGCGGGAGGAGGAGACAGCGGCCGAATCGGGCGGCTAGTCATACTAGGACCGCCGGGTTTAATGTAAAGAGGAGCCGCAAAAATAAGAAAGAACAATCGTCAAGATGAAAAAGCGAAGAGAGAAACAAGAAATATAAGCAAAAGGAACTTACCTGACCCAGTGCATAGTCTTGCGCCTGGGAGGGTTCGGAGCGGATTTATTCATTCGTTTCTTGGGAACCGCCTCCGAGGCACTAGCAGGAGCCCCGCGTTTCCCCGAGGTAACAGGGGGTCGAGAGGCAATAGGCTCGGCGTCGTGAACCTGACCGGCTTGATTAGCTGGGAAAGTAGAAGTCGGAAATGCATAAGAAATAGGCATGGCGGCAACTACCTCAAGAATTTGGACCTCGTCCGAATCACCTTCCTCCTCGTGCGCCGAAGTCTTGCCACGAGCTCGAGCCGGGGCAGGATCCGACTTAGGGACGAACTCCTCGGAGTCCGGCTCACCAGTATCCGGGGTACTCCTGTCCGCGGGCCAAGGGAGCAGCAGAACTTCGGCGTCCTCGTTTTTCTGCTCTGCGAACCTCTGCAAGACGAGGAAAAAGAGAGTTAGATAAACCCGTTACAAAAACAATGGAATAGCAGAGCGTTGTTGATTAAGCTCACCTCGGGAGGCGGATGATCGCGGGTGAACGGTTTTAATCCCCAAGCCCAATCCTCAGGCATCTCTGTCTTAAAGATAGCTCGGACGCGCTTATAGATAAGGTAGTTGTCCAGCTCCACGGTCGAGACTCGATTAGGGTCAAGGGGACCACTCATGTAGCACAGCTTGTGAGTCCGCTTCTGGAATGGGCAGATCCGGCTACTAATGAAAGTAGCCATCAGGTCTTCGCCGCATAACCCGGCCCGGATCAACTCTTTAAGCCGAATCTCGAAGGCCTCGGCCAAGGCATGAGTTTTCCTCGGATTGTAGAGCCAGTTCACTTTAGAAGGCGGGCCAATTGAGAATGCAGGGAGCCGAATCTTGTCCTCTGCCCCTCTGTTCTTGACATAAAAGAATGATTTGTGCCACTTCTTGCACGACTCCAACCCGGTGACACGAGGAAACACGGACTTCCTCCGTGGTGTAATAGACGCTGCCCCATATTGAGTAAGCAACTTCTCGGAAGGGTGCAGAGATTTGTCAGGGACTAAGTTGGAGCAAATCTGGAAGAACTTCGACCAGACATGCACTGACGGCCACAGGCCGAAGTATCCCTCCGATGCGGAGATGAAAGCAGAAAGAGAAGCGATAGCGTTCGCAAGAAGATGATGCGGCTGAAGGCCGAAGTAGTCGAGGAATTCTCTAGCGAAAATGCTAAGAGGGAGACCGAAGCCACGCGCGAAGTGCGACATAAAAACCACATACTCGCCCTCCCTAACATCCGG
The DNA here is from genome assembly GCA_030063025.1 of Avena longiglumis. NCBI lineage: Eukaryota > Viridiplantae > Streptophyta > Magnoliopsida > Poales > Poaceae > Avena > Avena longiglumis. The sequence goes on from CP125975.1 coordinate 499,192,619, forward strand.
AGAGGATTCGCTGCCGGGTAAACGGCAAGAAACCTCGGCGGGAATTCTTCGAGTCCGGATGAGCCACTCGATCTCACGGCGTGTGACAGAAGAGCCCTGCCACGAGCCTCGCTCGGGCCCGGAGCCAGCGTCGTCGTCCTCAACCAGAGCGCCGCTAAACGAACTAGACATATGTGCGCCGGAAAGATCGCCGGAGGAAAAACTGGCGGCGGAGGGGAGTTTAGAGCTGCAAGGCCCCGTCGGGACTTTGCACGAGAATAATGGCGAAGAACCAGAGGAACCGTCGCACGAGCACGGAATCGAAACAGATGAGTCTAGGGAAAAATCCAGGCAATGCGACCGGAGAGGACTCACCGGCGACGGAGCCAAAGCCGCAGAGCGCAGGCGAGGCAGGCAGAACGGCGCGGCGGAGTCTTCACCGACGGAGGCTCTGGCAAGCGCGCGGCGGCGGAGCTGCGAGAGGACGCGCCGGCGGAAGGAAGGAGGAGGACGGAGACGAGCGAGAAGGGGAAAAGTAAATTCCCCAAACGTCGTCCCCCTCTTTATAATCGAGCCACGAACAAGGTAGTGGGATCGTGGGTGTAGCGGTTGACCGTGTAGATCGTGGGTGCGGCACGAACGCACGACGATAAGTGGAGCCACACCAACGGCCACACAGGAAGGAAGAGCGTTACGATCCCCAAGGGGAACGGCACCCGAGGCGTCGCAGCGGCGGCGCAGCAGGTACAAAGTTAACTGTAGCCTGTCAGTGAGTACTGTAGAGGGACCAAAAAACTAGAAGAACGATGATGGGGGTGACACGTAGGACATGGCGTACGAGGGAAGGAACGAGGAAACCTCGGATGAAGAAGATATAACTCGGAAACAAAACTGAAGAATATAATGAAGCTGATACGACCCGGCCGAAGCTATCGACGGGGCCACACCAGCTTCGGGGACTAATGTCGGGGGGTTGACCTCGGGTAGGTCAGAGACGGGGAAAGACAGAGGTACAATCCCCGTCTAGTTTCCGAGTTCTGGTCTAGGTTGGCGAATCATGAATATGTCGGCCGAGGTCTGAGGCGAAGCCCGTGTATGTGTATCAGCGGTTACCGGCCGAGTTACTACGGTCGGCGGGTTAGCCCGAGTGATCTCGATGCGGTGAAGGACAAGCCGAGTTACAAGGTAAGGTAAGGCCGAGTGATCTGAAGCTTGCAGGAGAAGGAGAAACCCAAGGTCAAACTATAGCTGCAGGCTAGAAGGAATCGAGGAGCCAAGCACAAGAGACAAAGATGCAGAGGCGTCGGAGGCAGAAGGAGGTCACGGAGGTGACAGTCCTGGAGCCCGAGGCACGCAGGAGGGGTCCTCTGGAGCCTTGCCGTCGTTAGAAGGGCGACAGGGAAAGGAGGCCGCTGAACTACTATTTTGGGACAAGCATATTCCTCGAATATGCTTACCTCGTCAGCCCTAAGGGCACCCAAGGCACTCCTTTATAAGGGGAGGCTTGGACCCTGAGGAGGGCATCGACTCTTTAGTACCGTTAGGCTGGTGAGATTCATCTTTTCTCCCTGTATACAGCTCGAGGAGCACTTGTAACCCAAAAGAAGAGAAATAAAGATCTTAGCCTTAACCACTTGAGTGTGGAATCAGTTGCATCTTCCCTCCCCAGATCTCACTAGCATCCATTGGCCCCATACTTTAGCCTACCCATGGCATCTGCCGTGCCACCACCACGACAGGATGCTTCGATAATCATTCAAATTCTTATGATAACTACCTGGTGTTGCACTAGATGTGGAGTGCTATCTATCTATTGGATATAACTTGCAATTGTTGTGTTACTTTGTTGTTTCCAAGTTGATATCAGTAGTATATAGTGGTTTGGGGAGTGATGTGCGGACATTTGATACATTTTTCCAAGTGCTTTGATGCATGTACTGATTCAGTTTTTTTGGTAGGTGACCATGGACTCTCCGGGGGTCATCGAGCTTAGCTCGGATGACGAAGCTGTCATTGCTATGGAGAGAGCTACTGCTCAGGTAAGTGGCGCGCTAATAAAGCTGCTGCGGAAGCCGCTACCGCGGAAACCGCCGCTGCCAACAAGATTATCATGCGTCGAGGTAAAATCCTTTTCTGCCATTGTTCCTTTACTTTATCTTTTACTTATGCAGTTTGCTGATTTGAAAATGTGCCTTTTCTTTGCATGTAGGTCCCAAGTCAAAGGCAAGTGTCAGTTTTGATAAGTGTTGTGTGTATGGCAACAAGATTGCTTTGAAACGCACATAGGTGCTGTTCATGAGGGAATTTTCAAAGAAGAAACCCACTCTACTAGTGTATGTATGCACTATGCAACTAGCAAACACCGATGATCCAAAAGCTAAAATGGTAAACAAATTGTTTGCACTATGTCCTTGCATTTCTGATTGCATTTTGCTGATTGCATTGTTGTTTGCATTGCAGTATTTCCCAAGGAACTTCACCAATGCCAACATCAGGTAGTACAAGGACTTCCCATCAAAGCTGAGGGTCTTCTGCGGAGGCCGTGATCCCATAATTGTCTCCCTCATAATGAGCAAAGGGAAGGGTAAAGGAGCACAAATTACAACTCAATGGTCCCAGGTGGCAGCGGCGACCAAGATGCATAACAACGATGTCTTCATGTTCTGTTTTCGCCGTAGCCCTATCGACGGACTTAAGCTGGAGGTTAAGAAGGTCATGTAATCAGTTGGTTGTGTTGGTTGGTGCTGTTTTGTAAATATGGTGCTCTAGGTTGCTGGTTGTGTTGCTATCAGGGTGCTGTTGGCGCTACTTGTCCAGACTATGGAATGATCCTAGCTATCAGGTCCTAGATATCAGGATGCTTTTGGTCATGTGATGTCCAGACTATGGAATGATCCTGTAATGTCCAGACAATGGATGGTCCTAGCTATCAGGATGCTTTTGGTCCTGTAATGTCCAGACTATGGATGGTCCTAGCTATGAGGTTGCTTTTGGTTGCTAGTACTAGTATCTATGAAATAATTCTCAAACCTACTAGTATCTATGAAATGATCCTTTGCTACTTTTATCTATGAAATGATCAGGTTGTGATGAAATGATTGTGAAATGATCAGGTTGTGAAATGGTTGTGAAATGATCAGGTTGCATTGTGAAATGGTTGTGAAATGATCAGGTTGCATTGTGAAATGGTCGTTAAATGATCAGGTTGTGAAATGATCAGGTTGTAAATATGGTCCTCTACTTGTATCTATGAAATGATCAGGTTGCATTGTTTTTAAATGGTCCTGTGATCAATATACAATGCTACTTGTATCATGTGATCAGGTACCTAACAAGATCACTTTGGTAGTGTGATGGCAGTTGATGCTGCAACAGTAGTAGGAGGTCCTTGGCTCGATCCACATGCCTCACCATTTTTCCTTTTTTGGAAAGATTCAGAACTCACAATGATATGCACTCACATATTCAGAACTACAATCACAATGATCATCCAGAAGTCACAATGATATTCATAACTCATCCATAAATTAAAATGACATGGTCATCGAGAAATTAAGATGACATGGCCATCCAGAAATAGAAATACATGATCATCTAGAAATTAAAATGTCAAGATTACAAGGCAACAATAGGCAGAAATCACAACGATCAACCAGCTAAAAGGATCTTGCTCCTCACCACCACTGCTCCTGATCTTGCTCCTCACCACCGCTGCAACAAAGAAAAGCATTTGCAACAAAGATTAGCAATTTCTAGTGAGCCACTAGCAATGAAATAAAAAAGAAAAGATAACGGAGGATAGAATTTACCTTGCATGTTGTTACTAAACATCATCGTCGAAATGCCTCTGCCTTTTATCCTCACCATCGCTACAGTACTGGAGGACTGTGTCATCTACTATGTTTTCATCATCGCATTCATGGCCCTCCACTACCTCCTTCCTTCTTTTCCTAATGTTTTCTATGAATGAAGCATCAAGTAACACTCGTTCCCATCTCCTTCGCAATCTAGTATGCACACCGGGTTCTTTATCTTGCACTGGAACTTCCTCAGTGTTATCATCTTGGTATGTTATACCACCACCACCATCGAGACCCTTCTCCATTTTAGTTTCTTTCACACTCCACAAATGTCTGTGCTGAAACTTTTGCACAACTTGCCAATTTCCATGCAAGTCGGTGTCTGGCACATAGAACACCTTTGTTGCTTGTGTCGTTAGAATAAATGGATCACTCTTATACCAACACCTTCCAGTGTTAATGCTTTTGAAGTGTCCGTCATCTTGGATCCCTGTCTTCTTTCTGCCATCAAGATCAAACCAATCACAACGGAACAAGACGACCGATCGATGGACGCCTCTGCTGGAGTTGTACTGGAGCCTTATGATGCTTTTGAGCTGACCATAGAAGTCCATCTCTTCACCATCATGGTCTCCCTAGGTAACTATTCCACTGTTCTGCGTGTTTCTATTTTTCTTGCGGTCAAATGTGTAGTAGAGAACACTGTCAATAATACATGCTGAATACAGCCTCACTCGCCTATCCTGCTCGCATGCCAAAGCAAAAAGATCAGCACTAACCTTATTATCCTCATGCAATTTTCCAATCTACACAAATAAACCAGGGTTAGTAACAAAAACACACAAAAAAATGTGGCAATTGATTCCAAGACTAAAGATCTCACATGATTCTTAAACCACTTAGCAAATCCCTTCGCGAGCCATCTATCAACATTGATGCGGCTATCTTGCTTATTCAGCTCTCTTTTGCACAACCTGCAATGCCAAAAAACATAAAGTTAATTAAATCATCAGGCTTGCAAATGGGTTCCTTCCAACTCAATAAAAAAGATAAGGGTGCATGCACAAGAGATGACATACTCAATATATGGTAGAACCTCAGGGCCACTTCTTAGCACATACCAATGTATCTTGTCATATTCATCACCAGCGTCCGAGTACTCCGACCCTCCAAGAAGGTTTACACCATGGTTGAAAACAGAGACATCACCAATGTGCGAATCATCCCGCTCTCTATTTTTTCCTGGCCTATTGAATCTTGTTTCCAGATCGTCGAAGTACCTCGAGCAAAATGTAAGGCACTCATCAACAATATATGCCTCGGCAATCGACCCTTCAGGCCTGGTGGTGTTTCGTACACAACACTTAAATGTAAGCATCCTTCTTTCGATAGGGTACATCCAGCTGTATTGTATGGGGCCTCTAAGCATTGCCTCTTTGGGTAAATGCATGGTCAAATGAACCATCACCATGAAGAAGGTTGGAGGAAAGATCTTTTCAAGCTTGCAAAGGATAACTATGATTTATTTTTCGAGTCTTTCAAGAACAGATAGCTTTAGTGTTTTGGTGCACAACTCTCTGAAGAAATTCCCCAGCTCAGCAACTGCTTCATATATTTCTTTATCCAAAATTCCATGGAGTCCAGCCGGTAAAATCCTTTGAAGGAGGATGTGACAGTCATGAGTTTTTAGTCCCTAGAGCTTGCATCCATCAGGAGACACGCATTTTTCTAGGTTAGCGGCATACCCATATGGAAATCTCACTGCTCTTATAAATTCACAGAATGCAAGATTTTCTTCTTTAGTCATTGTATACCATGCTTCTGGCATCTCAAACAACTCTCCACCTTCAACAGGTTGAAGATGCAAATATTTTCTTATGCCCAAGTCTTCCAAATCAAGCCTAGAGTTAACTGTATCCTTTGACTTCCCGTCGATGTTCATAAATGTGCCAAGCATATTATCACATATGTTTTTCTCGATATGCATTACATCAAGGTTGTGCCTCAACTTGATATCTTCCCAGTAAGGGAGGTCCCACAAAATAGCCCTCCGATCCCAACATTGACCATCCTCACGCTTCCTTTTCTTCTGATGTTTTCCAGGTCTCACATCTTTCACATTGTGAAGCTGTTGCTCGAGCTCTTCTTTAGTGAACTCCGCCGGCTGGTCAAGGGTTTCAGTTTTTCCATTGAAATCTTTGCTTTTTCGCCACGGATGGTGGCGGGGAAGAAAACGGCGCCCCCGGTCCAACATATCTCGTTCCTTATTCTTTCCGAGCACGGATCCTTGTCACAACGCACACATGCTTGATAACCAGACGTGAGCCTCCCCAACAAAGTGTGCAGCGCTGGGAAATCATGGATACACCATATTACCGCAGCACGGAGATCGAACTTATCAGGACTCAGGGCATCGTAGGTACGGACACCCTTCCCGATTTTGAGGAGATCTTCTACTAGGGGCTCCATAAAGACATCAAAATCCTTTCCTGGAGATTTTGGACACGGGATTAGCAAAGCCATCACGAAGTTAGACTGATCCATACATGCCCATGGTGGAAGATTGTACGACACAACAAATATCGTCCACATGCTATATTTCGAGCTCATTCCAAATGGATTAAAGCCATTTGTGGTAAGGCCGAGTCTGATGTTCCTCGCATCGGCGACAAACTCTTTATGTTTATCATCAAAAAAATTACATGCCTTTCCGTCAGCTGGATGGCTAAGTTCATTATCCACGGGTTGCCGCTTTAGCTTGTGCTACTGTACATCCTACGACTATTGCTTAGAAATGAACATCCTCTGTAGCCTTGGAATCACAGAAAAGTACCTCCACACCTTCTCTGGTATCTTCTTCCTCCCATCCGCATCTTTCCACCTTGAGGCATCACATTTCGGGCACCTGTCATGCTTGGCATACGTGTTCCGAAACAAGATACAGTTGTTCGGGCAGACATGGATTGAATCATAACCAAGCCCCAATCTACCGATTATACCCAATGCTTCTTCATAAGATTTGGGAATTGCACTTTTAGGGTATTGGATGGTCAAGATACAGAGTATTGCGTTGAAGGCAACATTGCTGATTTGGTAGAAGGACTTGACATGGAGTAACCTCACGGTAAAAGAAAATATGGACAATGTCCCACCATCACTAGTTGCGCGCTTGGCCTCCTCTATCAGCTCGGCATAGATTGTATGCTCTCCAGCACCTTGCGGTTCAGACTCGTACAAATCTCTAAACATATCAGGGATTCTATCATCCTCATAGCCATCCTCTGCCTCCAAACCAACATCCTCTTGCGGAACATCATCTTGTACAAACTCATCGCCATCATCAACATGATCTGCACCTTCACCGGGTTCAAGTTTAGCTCCGGGGTCTGGATGTAAAGGCTCTCCATGATGGATCCACCTATCATACGTGCATGCCATCCCACGCATTAGCAGATGAGCCTCTACATTTGGTAGAGTTTGTTCAACACGATTCATACAGCTGGGGCATGGGCATAAAACTTGAGCATCATCGGGAACACTTCTACGAACAAATTGCATGAACTCATCCACTCCCCTTAGATGCTCATAACAAAGCCTTCTAACTCGTTTTGTTATCCAGCTTCTGTCCATCTACAAAAGACCAAAAAAGGTTGCAAGTTAGAATTGCACTGAAGTGTACACACTATCTAGCAGAAATTAAACCAAAACCTAGATAAGCTCCAACAATATAGTTCTATGCCTACATCTAGCTAAGCAATTAAACCAAAACCTAGATAAGATCCAACAATATAATTCTATGCCTACATCTAGCTAAAGGCAAAAAAACCCTAAAGATTTGGGCTTGAATTGATTCTAAACATCATCTGAAATTATGGATTTTGAAACCCTAATGAAACTAGGCTCTGAAATTAACAGGGAAGTATATCAACAGGGGAGAGAGGAGAGGGTGCTAACCGATGTCGATGTCCCCGCCTCCTCCACCGGTCACAACACCTCCTCCAGTCACCACCGCTGGAGCCCCTCCGCCGGCCACCACCGTCGTAGCCCCTCCGCCGACCACTGCCCAGACCCCTGCGTGCCGTTCAGGCCCTCTGCCGGCCACCACCGCCTCAGCCCCTCCGTCGGCAACCATCGCCTCAGCCCCTCCGCGGCTCCGTCGGCCCGCCGTTCAGCGTCGCCCCCGCCGCTACCGGTCACCACGAAGGGAGCGTGGTCTGTTTTGTGCAGGTGCTACTCCGTTGTGAGCGTGGTCAGTTTGTTAAACAGCGGACTTAGTAATAGTATAGATAGAGTACTTTCTATCTTATGTGCAACAACACAACTATATCATAGTGGTTATGACAGCTTCCTCACAGCGCTATGTCGTGGGTTCAATTCCTCGCTCGCTCAATCTTTTTTGCCTAATAATATTATCTAGGCCAAAGAAGCTGTTGGGCCCGACCTGAAAGAATCGGGCCACCCAAGCCCCACCTGAAAGAATCAGCCCACCCAGCACACAACTAACACTAACGTGCCCCCACCCCCAAAAAAACCACGTAAGAGCGACACGTGGATCACATTGAGGAGGTGGCAGCACAGTCATCCTAGTGGTTAACATACTACAACGTTATTATAGCGTCATAAGTGACTATGACGATTTTATATCGTCGTAGTAAGCTCCAAAAAAGGCCCCAAACAGTACAAACCAGCTTATGACGATCTCGTGTAATGAATTTAAGACGTTTTTGGGCCAAATCATCATGCATTTGCTATCCTTTGCCCCTCCCAAACAGCTCATGACCATCTGCAGCAGGATCGTCATAAATTTATGACGATTTCTTTCGGGTCACTTTCAAAAGGTCATAGTATAGCACATTTCTTGTAGTAGGGTACGCCGGCGGCACGAGCTTCAGCCGTGGTCCATAACGGAGCCGACGACGGCGGCGGCGGTTTTGGCGGAGTAGCCATCCCAGGTGCAGAAAACCTAGGCGTCTAATACCATGATATCATGATATTTTGGAAGAATAAGAACTTGTATTGATTTAAACAATATTACAATGTTTATATAGAAGAGAGGAGAGGGGTCGGCAAGCCTAGGATTAGACCAAACCGACTTAGACTAAAGTCCTAAGATAAAACAAACACAAACTCTAATATTAATCAACACGTACTGTGCATGTCCGCACATCGATCCACGCAGTGAGAAGTTTATAAGAGCATCTAAGAGACACAGTGCCAGTTTTTGGTTTTGGGTTTTAAAAGTAAGTAGAACAAACACCATAAATCTATTTTTACGGAGCCCTATACAATCAGCCCCGTGCTCGTAATAATCAGTTCTCGTGGCCGATACAAAACATATTGGCGGAACGGACATTCAGCGTCGCCATTTCCCACCTCGTCTCCTTCGCCGTCGTAGATCCACCTTCCCTTCCATCATTCTGCTTCGCCGCATCCCGGAACTGACTGCGGTGGAACATTCCGCCCTTGTAAGGTTCCCAACCTTTAATAAGGTAGAGATCCCTATGTTTACAATGCTAGTCCCTGGATCAATAGCTAGCATCCACAGTTAAGATGTAATATCAAGAAACAAAGGTCATAATATGACTTCATAACCAGGAATAAAATAAATCATTACATCTTACATAGCTCAATTTGCTATCTCATTACAATGCAGCAGAATATAACAATAACATGGGGTCCTTCATCTTCAAAGTGCCACAGGCAATCATGTTGGTTGTAGACTTGTAATCCTATTCAACACACTTCACTAACATCAAACAAACCTGCAACATAATAATTTGCAGCCACAAGGGTCAATACATTTGAATTGTATTGGAAAGTTTCACTACTATGTAGAATTAAGAGGATCCTATCATTACATGCATATTTGGCTAAGTAGGGTTTAGGCTCTTTTGCAGAAAGCAATATAGTTTTATCCTATCTTTTCAAAATAGGTTTGATCTTTTGTCAAATCTTTCTGAACTCCTTGGAAAACTCCAAGTGCTTCAAATCCCTTGTTGTCACCATCAAGTTTTAACTTTGAGAAATTGGAATGTCGAGATCTTCCATAGCTTCAGGCCTTAGTTGCTCAGAATTGTCCATAACCGGGGACACGGCTAAGTACTTAGAATTTGATCTTCTGCAGAAGTTGTACACTTTATGCACATGACACAATCTCGTCTTGACGCCACCAGTGGCCGCTGGATAAGTACTCACCAAATGGAGTACTAGCAGATCGAGAATGTGACAAAGTCTTTCCATATAAGTCCTCCCAATACACAATGGTAGCTTGTCAACCAGGCACCAATGTAGGGATAAATTTCCCTTACACAATTCTAGTTAACCTGAAGATGCCAATGCATGGGTCTTCCACTATGAAGTTGACTAAGACAGAGCCCATTTAGCATGTGGCTAAACACGGAAGCCACTGTACGAGAAACATGTTCAATCTCTAAGTCTCTGGGTGGTTTTCTTCTAGTGCACATACAAAAAGAGATAGCCATATAAATATGGTTCCTTTTGTTGCCACCTTGTCCAATCTTGAGTATCCTTGTCCACCCAGGTGGTTCATTGAGTACTTGTTTTATTATATAAAATATTTATATCTTTCCAATACTTCATATAATCCTATCATGTATCCCATCCCAAATATATAGCAGGGCTAAGCTTACTACAACTACAATGTTTTCACTAATGAAGATATAAGGGTATCCTATTAGGATTTAGCATAGCACAAAATATAGTAATCCTTTCCATGCATGTTACAAAAATCCACTAAGTGTAATGAAAATAGTAGGACATGGATGATAGTGTCACTTGCCTTTTTAGTAGGTTTTATTTGAAAATATAAAACACTTGGAAATCTTATTTAAAATACTTTAACAAGTTTTAGTGTTTATTTAAAAAGGAAAAAGCCTTTACTTAAATAAAAATGGATATTAATAAATCCTCATGGTTTTATTTAAATAAACCTTTACTATTTTTACCAAACAAAACATTTTATTTCAAAATCTTGGTCCAGATTTAATTTGGTTCTAAAAAGTAATCCTTATTTATAATTCTACCTTTTCTTTTGAAAACCAAATCTTTTTATTAAAAGATCCAAAAATAGTGATTCCAACTTTTATAACTTTATTTATTATTTGTTTATATTTTAAATCACTTTAGGATTTTATTTGATCAAAATAGGTTTTGATGTTTCCATTTGGAATCAAAAAGTTTCTTCTCACCCTAAATTTCAACAATTGTTTATTTTGTTTATTTATTTTTCACATTTCAAAATTCGGAAATTTTTGGGATGTGACAGCCCTCCCGCCGGCAACTCAGTTTTCTTCTCACATCTGTCTATTTTTCTAAGTCCAATATGTTTTATGGCTCGCCCCCTACTAGATCACGAGATCAAAACTTGCGTGTGTGATTTCTTAAAGGCTCAACATAATTAGCGCATTTAATTTAATTTCTAAAAATTTCATCACATATTCATACATAAAAAATAAAGTTTTTTAACATTTTTCCTCATAAATTTTCAGGAATATTCGCTCAGTAATATTCAACAAAATTTTATGTGATATTTTTATTTCACAAAAATTCGACAAATATCCATAGTTTCATACAAATAATCCAAGAATCATACAAATTCATATAATTTTTCTTAATTTATTAATTAGCCAGTTTTAAGACATGGTACAAGTCTATACAACTTTCTTAAAAGATTCGTACAAAATTCATATAATTTTTTAAAAGAATATTCAACATAACTTTATACAAGTTTATACATATTAACATTTTTTCACAGAATATTCAAAAATACCCATACAAGTTTTATCGTATTAATATATATTTATTTTTCACTGAATATTCAACCTTTTTAGTCCAGATTAATTTTATATTTGAGTCACAAACCATAACACAAAAAATGATTTATAACTTTCTGGTTCGAATGCATACATATCCAAAAATTTCAACACGGATTTATGCAAGATTCATACTCAATAATACTCATATAAGATACATACAAGAATCCCGACATACAAGATTTTTCAACAATATTCATTCAATTTCTATAGATGTTTCTGTAAAGAATCATATACAATTCATATATTTTTTGGAAGATTATCAAATCATATATGTTTCCTCAAAGTTTGACAACAATACCATACAAGATCCATCGAAATTTTGGCGATCCATACACGTTTCATACACTATTCTATCTGGAAAATAAGAAACAACATATTTCATATAACAAAACATCAAAAGAATAAATATAATTCAATCAAGAGAGGATCATGGAGCATCTCGCTTGAGTGCCATGACAAAGCAAGCTATTGTATATTCCTTGCTACGAGTCACTTCAATCCGTGCAATTATCAAGAAGAACCAACAGAAATTTTGGATCAATTTTTTTCCAGATCTAACAATCCAACAAACATAAACAAAGTTTTTTTGTCCAAGAACCAACACAACCAAAAATGAATCTCCAAAAAGAAATAAGAAATCATCCTCCAAAAACAAAGGGATACAACACATCTTTGGGTGGCCCTCCAAGCCAAGATCTCTTCAAGCCTAGATCGGACAAGTAGAACATGACTACGTCGTCCTACTTGAATCCATGGTGTCGCCTGATACTCCCAATTTGCATCACCATTCTATATCATAATTTACCTCTACTCATTGATATTTGTCTTATTATGAGGTATTACTTATGGCTTTTCATCTGTTTATGCATGTTGGATGATTCTTGGAGGATGGATTGCCGGAGTCTGGATTCTGATGGAAAAGAAGGCGTTTCGGTGCAATTTCATGAAGATCAGAAAAATACCAAAAAAATATGAAAACATATTATTTTACCTGAGGACGAAGGAAGCCGGAAGGAGGAGCGAAGGGGGCCATAGGGGTCCCACACCCCCTAGGCGCGGGCCCCCCTGAGGCCACGCCTAGGGCAGGTGTGGCCCACCTGCCTGGCCTCCGACTCTCCCCCTTCGCCAATAAATTCCCCTCAAAACCCTAATACACAGGGAGCGACCACAGATAGATTTCCGCCGCCTCTAGGGGGCGAAAAACACCGAGAGAGAAAGATCTCTCCGGCAGACAAATTTCAGCCAGGGGAATTCCTTCCCGGAGAGGGGAGATCGTTGCCATCAACACCATCGTCAAGCTAGGCTTCATTGGGATCATCATCATCATCATCATCTACACCATCATGTCCACCAGCACCATCATCACCACTCCGTCTCACTGTAACAATTGTGTTGGATATTGCTTTAGTTCGTAGGGGAAACTTTCCCCGTGTTAATTACTATTGTAGTTGATGCTTGTGAGTGAAACCATTGGATTATTGTTTATGTTTATATTGTTATCCATTACCATATCTTCTTTGATCTTGATCCATATGATGTCTTGTGAGTAGTTTGTTGTGTTCTTGAGGACATGGGAGAAGTCATGTTGTTAGTAGTGAATCTGTGATGAGTTATTATTCAATGGTTTAGTATTTAATTTGTGGTGCTATTCTTCTAGTGGTGTCATATGAACGTCGACTACATGACACTTCACCATTTATGGGCCTAGGGGGATGCATTTTGTATTTGGCTACTAATCGCGGGGTAGCCAGAGTGACAGAAACCTAAACCCCGTTAGGACACCTTTGCACAAGGGAGTGTAGGATCTCAGAGTTTAAGGCTGTGGTTAGATTTATATCTTAATTACTTTCCTGTAGTTATGGATGTTTGCAGGAGGTTTAATCACAAGTATGTATTAGTCCTAGGAAGGGCGGTATGTTAGCACAGGTTCACCCACACAACACTTACAAACACCAAAGAAGAGTACTCAGCTATTTGCAGCGAAAGCACTTGACGGAATTCCCATGTGTCCTCGAGAACGTTTAGTCCTTATAAGTATTTCCACCGGCTTGTCCTTTGATAAGAAAGGATTGGGCCACTTGCTCCGTTTGTTCGTTACTTCTGTTACTTGCTCTTTTGTTTTGGTGCCTTATCAGAAAACCACTAAAAATCCGTTTGCTAAGTATTCACAGGGATTTCCTGCTCCATACCACTGTTCAGCACCTTTTTCTCCTCGTTGGGATCGACACTCCTATTTATCGAAAATACTACGATACACCCCCTATACTTGTGGGTCATCAAGACTATTTTCTGGCGCAGTTGTCGGGGAGTGAAGTGCTATTAAAGAGTGGAACTGGTAAAGGAAACTTTTACTGTGAGTATTTCTTTTGTTACTGCTTGTTACTTTGTTTCCAATATGGATAACCCACTTGATTTTCTGTTTGGGAAAACTACTACCGCTGCTAGGGTAGTAGATGAACCACCACCTGTTGAGATAGATCCTTTTAAGATACCTACAAGTATTATTGACCGTGTTATGGATAATTATTATTTTGGGGATGGAACTGTCCATCCTGGTGATCACTTGCTTTTTATCCATGAATTATGCGGGTTGTTTAAGTGTGCAGGTATCACAATTGAACATGTGAAGAATAAGTTACTCTCCATATCCTTAAAAGGGAGAGCTGAAGAATGGTATAAGATGCTGAAGAATGGACAATCCATGGAATGGGAGGAGATGTCATATCTGTTTTACTCTAAATTTTATCCTCCTAGTGAAATTCATAAGGATAGAAATCTTATATATAACTTTTGGCCACTTGATGGAGAGAGTACACCTCAAGCTTGGGGGATATTGAAGTTACTAATGCTTAAATGTCCTATTCATGAACTCCCTAACAATATTATTCTCAATAACTTTTATGGTAGGCTTTCTCTTCATGATAAAGATTTACTAGATGCTTCTTGTGCTGGATCATTCACACGTATGAAGGAAGAAGATAAATGGGATCTCTTAGACCGTATTCAAGATAACACTGAATCTTGGGAGAATGACAAAGGAAGAAAGTTAGGTATAAACTATGATTATGAATACATTAAATCATTTATGGGAACTGATGACTTCCATGATATTAGCAATGAGTTTGGTCTTGGTCCTCAAATTCTTGCGAAATGTTTTAATGCTTTTGCTTCTTATATTGAGATTCCCAAGAAAGAGTTGGAAGAGTACCATGCTCCTTATAAAGACATTGTGTCACATCCCAAAATTTTCCAAATTTTGAAATGTGAAAAAAAAAATAAACAAAATAAACAATTGTTGAAATTAGGGTGAAAAGAAACTTTTTGCTTCTAAATGGAAACATCAAAACCCTTCTTAAACAAAATTTGAATGAAAAGGGAATCCAACAAAATTTCAATCAAGTGAACTACATTTATCAATGAATGTATCCTGAAATTTAAATACTTGGAAAAGTTAAACCAAAACCCCAAATCTTAATGAAAGAAATCAATCCCGAGATCTCTCTAAGACTATGGATTTGATTCATATAAAAATCTATCAACAAACATTTATAAATGATCAAAGAATGATAAAAAATATTATAAAACCATACAAATTGGTTTCACTTAATTTGGAGCCATGGATAAAAACTTATGAATTTAATAAGATAAAGGAAATAATTTCCAAGGCTAATAAAGCTCCTATCTAAAATCCATACCAAATCTTGAGCAAAGTAATTCTAAAAGGATTTAAAAGTATAAAAAAATATTAAATAAAAATTCTACAAATTGGAATTACCAATTTTGGATCTATAAATAAAAAGATATGGATTTTATAAGACAAGGAAATAAATAAATAAGAATATTTAAAAGCCAAATTAAATCTTGGCCAAATCCATAAACAAATGGAACAAAGATAATCCAAATAAAATAAAGGGATAAAGAATATTCAAATAAAAGCATATGAGATTAAATCATATTCTAATTATACTTAAATGGAGATAAATCACTAATATAAATGATTAATTAAATCATGAAAAAATAAGAAATTGAAATTACCAAAGTGGATTAAAAGTTATCTAATTAACTTAAAAAGAATTAAAGAATAATTAACTAAGATCATATGGTTTGGAACCATATTCAAATTTTATTTAAAATAAAGACAAATTCCCAAATTAAATAAATATTAAATCATATTAAAATATATTAAAATAATTCAAAGTGAATTATTTAAACACACTAATGAATAAATAAAACCTACTAAAAAGGTTTGTTAAACATTTGAAATCAAAACAGATGTTTAAATCATTTGAATAAAATAATATGGTTGGGAAACATATTTAAATCTTATTTAAATAAAGACAATTGTATATTTTAAATAAATATTTAACCATATTCTAAAATACATTATAAAAATAGTATAAAAACTTACTGAAAGTTTGGAAAAGTTTTGAAATAAAAAGAGGGTTTGAAATCATTTGAATAAAACCAAAACAGGAAATCAGAAAATAAAAAGATTCAGAAAAAAATAGAAAAGGGCAACCCACTAACTCTACCCCAGACCAGGCCCAACTTGGCCCAGCCAGCCCACCTAGCCTCTTCCCCTCTCTCTGTTGTTCTTTTCACACCAGCCCACGTACCCCTCAACCCACTGACAAAAGGGACCCACCTGCCAACTCAGCTCATCGACTCCGCGCGTCCCATTCTTCCCCCTTCACTTGACCGCTTCTGCTTTGATTCCGCGCTGTCAATTCACGTCAATACGCGAGTAAATACCACCCGGTGACCACGCGCGTTAAATCTCCTCCCTTTCCTCTCCATTTCCCCCTAGACGTCACTCCCTCTCCGCCCCAGGGCTGCCTCAATTTCTCGCCAGCACACCACTGTCCCCGACGAGCTTTTCTGCCGATTCCGGCCAGCCCTCAACACCCCACTGCCACTAACCTCCACGAGCGTGCTTGCCAGCAACAGGCGCACCTGCCAGTATCCCTAACTCGCCCATGTAAGCCCCAGAAGCTCGGCTTCGTCTTCGACTGAGCTCCGTCGTCTCTGCTCCAACTCCGACGACCACTCTCGGTAGGTTCCGTCTCCCCTATATCACTAGATGACACTCGTGCACTCGGCATTGTATTGCGCACCTAACATCACCATTCGTTTGCCTTAGCGTGGTCCGTAGCCTTGCCAACGACGACACCAGAACGAGCCCGACGACAGAGACGACTCCGGTGAGCAATCCCCGTCGTCACCGTGCGCCCCTTCATCTACAACAAGCACGTCGAGCATCTACTCGCCACGGCGAACACTGTGAGCCTGTCCTCCCTCTCCCTCGCTTCCTTTAATAGCCAGAACACCTCAGCCCGAGCGTTGTTGCCGTGCGCCGTGCGCCGTCGAGCCAGCGCCGCCAGTTCTTGGCAGTGTGCTATGAGCCATCCGATCGAGATCCAAGAACTACGATAGATCCTTTAACCGAAGCGGTATGCTCAAATCTGCACCGTGCGATTTGACTTAGATCCAACGTACCACGTTGCTTGATCCGTGTGAACCGGTACCAGTCAATGAGATTGTGACGCGTGGCCCTGCCTGTTGTTTTAAAACCAGATTTGATCTATTAGATGTTAGAATTTGAAAATTCATAACTTTAGATCTACACGTCCAAAATTTGCAAATTTTATATCATTGGAATCAGGAAAAAGAAACCTTTGCAACCATACCCTTAGTTTAGTATTTTGCTTCTGGAAAATTCGGTGTTTTTGCAGAAACATGTTTAGGCCTATTTTGAGTATAAAAATTATTCTAAAAATGATTATTGGGTAAAATCTTTGGCAAATGATTTGTTTTGAACCTACTGAACAGAAACACAAACTTTTGGTTTTAGAAATATATTTTGTTAACATTAGAAAAGTATTACTTTGAATAAAGGCATTTCTAATAAAACAAAATGTTACTATTATTTAAAAATAATTTTTGGGTGAAACCTTTTGCAAATAGTTTTGTTTTAAACACTTTGACCATAAACACTAACATTTGTGTTTAAAAAACATATTTTGCAAACATTATAAATTATTCCATTGATTAAAATCATTTCTAGCAAAACAAAAATGATTTAAATGGCCCATTTTCACTAACTTGATTTTAAATGGTTTTGCCACTTTTATAAATGAGAAATAGGTGTTTTAAAATGTTTATAGCCTATTAGAAACCAATTTTCCAAATAAATCAATATTTTGCATGCTTGCATGCATTACCTTGTATTTATTATTTTATGTGGTGAATTGTTTGAATGCTAGTTTGAATATGTGCTTGCTTGATTGAATTTTAGTGGACTTTGAAGAGTGTGACAATTGCAAGATCAAGGAGTGAACTTATTTTCTCCACCAAAAAGGCAAGTTGTGCTTCATACATTTTTTCCTACTATTTTGACTATGCATTAGTGATATTTCTAAGTAGGAATTGCATGGAAATTTTACTAAGTATGCTATGCCATGGGAAATCCTAGTAGATGATACCTTAGTAGAATTTTTCCTAAGTTAAGATTCTTGCTACTATTATGCTTAGCCTGGCTAGTAGAAAACAAAGGTGGATTATATTCATGCTATGAAATATTTCTAAGTCTATGACTTATGTTTTGTTTAATAAAATAACCATGTGAATGAAACACCTGGGTGGAATAGTAATTGCTTGGATGGATTTTTGTTGAGTGGTTACCAGGGCCCCATTTTCATGGCCTACCCTGTGTATCTCACTTGTGGAATGCCACCTAGAAACAAAGGGATTTGAAATGCCAAATGTTAAGAAGCTTCTAGTGCAGCCACATGGAAATATGGGTTCTGCCTGGATCATATAGGTTGCAATAACTTAGCCAGATGGACAGTTGGTGGTAGGGGTGATAGGATGGAGCGCGTCCATTTGGTCTAAGGGAAGGCTTCTGAAAGATCTTGTCTCGATGCATGTCGAGTCTTTTGGGGAAAATGCACCACCTCTCGAGAGAGTAAAATCTATACTTATTCGTGTCCCCGACAATGGACAATTTGAGCATCAATACATGGAAGCTATCAAGGATCTCCTCATCCCAATTTCTAAGTTAAAAGCTTGTGGTTGAACAAGGGTTAAAGGATCACCAATTTTATTGGTAGATGCCTTGGGTGATTTGACAAACAAAAACTTAGTGTTTTCAACTTATAAGGAAAACCTTATTTTGAGCAAATAAAGCCTAATATCCACTTAGCCAAATGCATATAGATGATAGATACCACTATTCCACCATAGTATCACTTGCCAATACAATTCAGATGTATTGACCCTTGTGGCTGTAACTTATTATGTTGCGGGTTTGTTTGATGTTAGTGAAGTGTGTTGAATAGGATTACAAGTCTACAACCAACATGATTGCATGTGGCACTTTGAAGATGAAGGACTCCATGCTATATAGTTATCCCTGCTGCATTATAATGAGATTGCCAAATGAGCTATGTAAGATGTAATGAATTATTTTATTCCTGGTTATAAAGTTGTACTAAGACCTTTGTTTCTTGATATTACATCTTAAACTATGGATGCTAGCTATTGATCCAGGGACTAGCATTGTAAACACAGGGATCTCTACCTTATCAGGTTGGGACCACTACAAATTGTTACCCATGTTCCTGCCGATGAAGAGGTTTGTACTATTGATCCTATTTTGCCTGAACCTTATGTTGAGAAGATCCCTTTTCCCTCAAAGGTAAGGAAACATTCTATTTTAGCTAATGAGGTTAGTAAAGACGCAAAGAAAACTGTAGGGTCTGGTGAGTTTATTGATATTGAGCCTGTGGTAGCTATTGTGAAAGATCTTGTCACTAAAAATATAGAGGATGAGAATATTGTCTTATGTGAAGACGCTACTAATATTGTTTCTCATCCTAAGAAAGTTAGAAAAGCTAGTGTCCCTGTGCTATCTGTTAAAATTGGCAGTCATAGCTATTATGGTTTATGTGATATTGGTGCTAGTTCTAGTGCTATTCCTTGTGAGATTTACAGGGAAATTATGCATGAGATTGGTCCTTGTGAGCTTGAGGACATCGACGTGTTTATTCACCTTGCTAATAGAGAGGAAGTTTGCCCCATTGGCATTGTAAGAGATGTGGAGGTCCTTTGTGGTAAGATTAAATATCCTGTTGATTTTCTAGTACTTGGTAAAGAAGCTAGTAAAACCTAACCTATTATCTTTGGTAGACCCTTTTTGAATACTTGTGGGGCTATCATAGACTGTAGGAAGGAAAAAGTTTTGACTAAGTTTGCTGGAGAGTCTTATGAGTTTAATTTTTCCAAATTTTCCAAAACTCCTTATGAAAATGAACTGCCTGAT
Source organism: Avena longiglumis (assembly GCA_030063025.1). Lineage (NCBI taxonomy): Eukaryota > Viridiplantae > Streptophyta > Magnoliopsida > Poales > Poaceae > Avena > Avena longiglumis. The sequence goes on from CP125975.1 coordinate 499,212,553, forward strand.
GAGGATTTTCAGGGTTGAACAACTTTTTGCTATTTCTCTCACTCCTAACAATGCCTTGGAGCAATTTATGGAAGATCATGAAAGTGATGCCTTCATGAAGGAAAGAAATGAGATTGACGAGGTTTTCCTTCGTCAGCCTAAGTTACTTAAGCATAATCTACATGTGGAAGACTTGGGTACCACACTACCACCTAAAGGGGATCATGTTTTCGAATTAAAACCCTTACCTAATGATCTTAAATTTGCTTATCTTGATGATAAGAAAATATATCCTGTTATTATCAGTTCTAAACTTTTAGGAAAGGAAGAAGAAATGTTATTGGAGATATTGAAGAAACACCGAGGACCTATGGGCTACACTTTTGATGATTTAAAGGGGATTTCTCCTACTATATGTCAACATGATATTAATATAGAAGCTGATGCAAAACCGGTTGTTGAGCACCAACGTCGTCTAAATCCTAAGATAAAGGATGTGGTAAGAAATGAGGTATTAAAACTCCTTGATGATGGTATTATTTATCCTATTGCTGGTAGTAAATGGGTTAGCCCTGTTCATTGTGTTCCCAAGAAAGGGGGACTAACTGTTGTGCCTAATGAGGATAATGAGCTTATACCCCAAAGAGTAGTGGTTGGGTATAGAATGTGCATTGATTTTAGAAAGATTAATAAAGTTACTAAGAAAGATCATTATACTTTGTCCTTTATTGATCAATTGCTTGAGAGGTTGTCCAAAAATACTCACTTTTGCTTTCTTGATGGTTACTCTAGGTTTTCTCAAATTGCTGTGAAAGCATAGGATCAAGAGAAAACTACTTTCACTTGTCCTTATGGTACTTATGCTTATAGTCGTATGCCTTTTGGTTTATGTAATGCTCCTGCTACCTTTCAGAGATGTATGTCTGCTATCTTTCATGGTTTTTATGAAGAAATTGTGGAGGTTTTCATGGACGATTTTTTCGTCTATGGAACTTCTTTTGATAATTGTTTGCACAACCTTGATAAAGTTTTGCAGAGATGTGAAGAAACCAACCTTGTTCTTAATTGGGAGAAATGACATTTCATGGTTAACAAAGGGATTGTTCTTGGACACAAGATCTCTAAAAGAGGCATTGAAGTTGATAGAGCCAAAATTTAAGCAATTGAGAAGATGCCTTGTCCTAGAGATATCAAAGGTATTCGTAGTATCCTCGGTCATGCTGGTTTCTATAGGAGGTTTATTAAAGATTTCTTCAAAATTTCAAAGCCCCTTACTAATCTTCTTCAAAAAGATGTACCTTTTGTTTTTGACGATGATTGTATGGAAGCTTTTGAAACTTTGAAAAAAGCTTTGACAACCACTCCTATAGTCCAACCACCTGATTGGAGTTTACCTTTTGAAATCATGTGTGATGCTAGTGATTTTGCTATGGGTGCTGTCCTTGGACAACGTGTTGACAAGAAGTTGATTGTTATTCATTATGCTAGTAAGACTCTGGATGCTGCTCAAAAGAATTATGCTACTACTGAAAAAGAGTTCTTAGCTGTAATCTTTGCTTGTGATAAGTTTAGGCCTTATATTGTTGATTCCAAGGTTACTATTCATACTGATCATGCCGCTATTAAGTACCTTATGACAAAGAAGGACGCTAAGCCTAGGCTTATTAGGTTGGTGTTGATTTTGCAAGAGTTTGATTTGCATATTGTGGATAGGAAAGGTGCTGATAATCTTGTTGCTAATAATTTATCTCGTTTGGAGAACATTTCTTTTGACCCATTGCCTGTTAATGATAGTTTTCCAAATGAGCAGTTAGCTGCAATAAGGGTAAATCCACATGAGAGTCCTTGGTATGCTGATTATGCTAACTTTATTGTTTACAAGTATTTGCCTCCAACCTTTACAGCTCAGCAAAGAAGGAAATTCTTTTATGATCTTCTGGGATGACCCACACTTATATAAAGAAGGAGTAGATGGTATTATGCGAAGATGTGTTCTAGAGTTTGAACAACAAGAGATATTGAGAAAATTTCATGGCAGTGATTATGGAGGACATCATGCAGGGGATAGGACTGCACAAAAGGTTTTACAATCTGGATTTTATTGGCCTACCCTTTTTAAAGATGCAAGGAAGTTTGTCTTATCATGTGATGAATGCCAACGAGTAGGTAACATCTCTAGACGCAATGAAATGCCTATGAATTATTCTCTTGTTATTGAACCTTTTGATTGTTGGGGATTTGACTTTATGGGGCCTTTTCCTCCTTCAAAGGGGTATACTCATATTCTTGTTGTTGTTGACTATGTTACAAAGTGGGTGGAAGCCATACCTACAAACAATGTTGATGGTAAGACCTCTTTGAAAATGCTTAAAAATGTCATTTTCCCTAGGTTTGGTGTACCTAGATATCTCATGACTGATGGAGGCTCGCATTTTATTCATGGGGGTTTTATAAAAACTCTCACTAAGTACGATGTAAACCACAAAATTGCTTTAGCTTATCACCCCCAGACTAGTGGGCAAGTAGAACTTTCCAATAGAGAAATTAAATCTATCTTGTAGAAGACTGTCAATAGATCTAGAAAAAATTGGGCCAAAAAGTTGAATGACACTTTGTGGGCTTATAGAATTGCTTATAAAAATCCTATGGGGATGTCTCCTTACAAAATGGTCTATGGGAAATCTTGTCACTTGCCTTTAGAATTAGAACACAAAGCTTATAGTGAAGTGAAGGAGTTGAATAGAGATTTTAGACTCGCTGGTGAGAAAAGGCTGCTAGACTTAAGTAATCTAGATGAGTGGAGAGGTGAAGCTTATGAAAATGCTAGGCTCTTTAAGGAAAAATTAAAAAAATGGCATGATAGGAGAACTCTAAAAAGGGAATTCCATGTCGGTGAGAAAGTTCTTTTGTATAGGTCCCGTCTCAGATTTTTTGTTGTAAAACTACTCCCAAAATGGGAAGGACCTTTTATTTATCAAGGAAGTATACCTCTTAGGTGCCATCAAAATATCTTCTCTAAAAGATGACACAACACAGGTGGTTAATGGGCAAAGACTAAAACACTATATTTCTGGAGATTCCTATAACGAAGATGTTGATGTCATTCAAATGACGACTCCCCAAGAATTTATCAGAAACCAAGCACCAGAGTCTACAGAGTTCATCTTTGAATAGGTAAAAGTGGTGAAAATAGAAGGTTCGTGGAACTCTAATATTTTTATATTTTTGATGTTTTTAATACATAAGGGAAGTTACGAGACGAAACTGAAGAGGAAACGGAGCCCGGGGTGGCCAAACCCACCCCAGGCGCGGGCCCCAACCTAGCCGCGCCCCCTCCCCGAACTCCGTCTCCACCTCGTTTCCGTGTCAAAACCTTCCTTATGCCTTGAAACTTCGTAATATATAATCCCCCGGGTTTCCCGAGGTTCTTGCATCGAGTTCTCGTCGTATTTTTGTTTCGATCTATTTTTGGCAGGAAAATTTCTCAGTTTTGGAGCTACAGTGTCTTCCTCTGGATCACCCATGGAGGATTCCTCTACGGATGCCCTCAACCCATACATGTATGAGTTGAAGATCCATCCTAAGGAGCTGATTCTCAAAGATGGGAAGGTATAGATGAAAGAAGTTGAAGGCCCCAAGGGAGAAGGAAGTCTAGAAGACAGGATGGAAGCATTGGAGTGGGAGGTTTTCAGGTACAAGAAGATGGCGGAGCACGAAGTGGATGTCATTCACAAGATTAGTTCAGAACTCATCACCAAGCACGAGGGAGAGGTTGCTAAGCTCCGAGAAGAGATCTTCTCACTTCGTCAGACTACCAACCAATTGCAAGCACAACTCTATGACATACAAAATCAAAATTGTGAGTATGAGGCTAGATTTGATCGCATAAGCTCTGCTGCTAGTTTCAGGATTGCGGAGACTAGGACATCCTTTTTGGATGGGATTCTTTGCCATGGAATCTTTATGATGACAAGAGACCACCACCACCACCAAAGGAGTAACTCGCCATCAGGTTTGGCATCCCCTTGGCTTGTTCCAAGCTTGGGGGAGTGCCGCGGTATCACCACCATTATCTTTTATCCTTTACCCTTTTAGTGGATTCATATCTGTGGTAGCTAAGTTATCTTCTAGTTTGGTTTGCATGTGGAAGTATCTCTCCTTTAGTTGATTATCTATGTATCCCTTGGTGTGAGTGCCTTTATTGAATATGAGAAGTCTCATCTTTTACCTTTTCTGCACTTCTTATTTTAGTTTGCAATATATTATATGATGGATCTTGTTGATCAGTATTGGCACCACTTTGGGAGCATCAAGTGGATCTAAATTGGTTTTTGGCAAAACGAGTTCTGGTCAGTAGCAACAAATTTTGAGGTTTTAAAGAAAAAGAGAAATAAAAAGCTTACAGGTATTTGGTATCATTTGTTTTCTTTCTTGTTGGATCATAAGCTTAGTATTCTTTATTTAAGATTCTTTTGTGTCTTCAAGGAATATTGCATGTTTGGCTTTATTATTTGTATGTTTGCTTGTTTCTTTCACTCTCTTGCTTGCTATCCAGCCTTGCTAGCCAAAAACCTGTTTTGAGAAGGCATACTTCTCATGTTTCCAAACTCCTTTGAACCAAACTTTTGCCACTTGTGTCCACCATATCTTCCTAGTATCTATTGCTATTCCAAGCAAATTCTCAAGCTTCATCTATCTTTCAAATTAAAAAGTATTTTGTTATGTGAAAACTAGTTAGTAAAGCTCTCACGAACTTGATGAAACACTTTATTTTCTTGCCCCTAATAAACTTGAACCATTGTTGACATCGAAGTTGTATATGCTTGCACCTATACGTTGGGATTAGCAGAATCATGCTGTCACGGGTAACATTTTCAACATAGCACTTGTACTCTGTACATCGTTGATATCGTTCTCTTTTGTCTATGGATGTCAACAGTGTGAAATGAGAGGGGAACTTGTGAGTCCATGGAGTTTGTACTTTGTGTTAGAGAAACGCCTGGGCCGCTAGCCTAATCCATGCCTAATCATGGTGGAAACTTGCAGCACCACCATAGTGAGCAATTTGTGAAGCATCCTCAATAAAAAGCTATGCATGTGGTAAATAAAAAGATTGCTGAGATGCTTACTGTCTGCTTGCCTTATCATTTTGGTTATGGGAAAGCTCATGTACCATGTGCAAGGGGTACCCCGTTGGCGGTTCTCGATGATATGCAAGTATTTACAATGACAAGAACTTGCCTGGGCCTAAAAGTTCAGTAGCATGAGGAGTGGCCCTCATATTCAAGGGACATGAGATTTCCAACTTATATTTTGTCAAGCATATATTCCATCTTTGTTCACTTTAACCTTAACCATTTCAAGATGCTTATGATAGGGGCAATGAGGGCTCAAAGCTAGCAAGTACCATAATCTTTTGGAAGCTCTTTATGACTTGTAATCCCTGCTTCCCTCTATGAAGGGACCTTTCTTCCACTTCCAAGTTGAGTCAGTAAACCTATTTCCTCTCTATCTCCAGCAAGCATTTGAGTTGTTGTGTTTCAAGCATTCATATGGTGATTTATTCAATCATGTTCTTTATCTTCCTTGTTTGCACAAAAATCTTATCTATTGAGTATTACTTTGAAAGCCTTCACTTATGAAAAACCTTTTTAAGCAAAGAGTGCTATTGTTTTGAAATTCCTACAAAAAGCTTGTTGTGAAACTGTTTGCCAGGTGTTCTCTGACCATGCACAAGTTTGCCAATTCCAATTATGATTTATCCTTATGCATCTCTACTGTGACTGTTGTACTTGGTTGCAAGATAAGTTACATAATGGTGAGTTGCTTTCTTCTATGAGTTGTGCAATGGTAAGTGTGATGCTTCTTGTTCGTATTCTTTTATCAACACTTCACTCCATAAACCTGTGGACATGTTTACTGAGCTCAGTATTCGCTTGGGGACAAGCGAAGTCTAAGCTTGGGGGAGTTGATACGCCCAATTTGCATCACCATTCTATATCATAATTTACCTCTGTTCATTGATATTTGTCTTATTATGAGGTATTACTTATGGCTTTTCATCTGTTTATGCATGTTGGATGATTCTTGGAGGATGGACTGCCGGAGTCTAGATTCTGATGGAAAAGAAGGCGTTTCGGTGCAATTTCGTGAAGATCAGAAAAATACCAGAAAAATATGGAAACATATTATTTTACCTGAGGACGAAGGAAGCCAGAAGGAGGAGCGAAACAGGGGGCCCACACCCCCCTAGGCATGGGCCCACCTGAGGCCGCGCCTAGGGCAGGTGTGGCCCACCTGCCCGGCCTCCGACTCTCCCCCTTCACCTATAACTTCCCATCGGAACCCTAATACACAGGGAGCGACCATAGATAGATTTCCGCCGCCTCTGGGGACGGAAAACACTGAGAGAGAAAGATCTCTCCGACAGACAAATTTCTGTCGGGGGAATTCCTTCCCGGAGAGGACAGACCGTCGCCATCAACACCATCATATCTACCAGCACCATCATCACCACTCCGTCTCGCTGTAACAATCATGTTGGATATTGCTTTAGTTCGTAGGGGAAACTTTCCTGGTGTTAATTACTATTGTAGTTGATGCTTGTGAGTGGAACCATTAGATTATTGTTTATGTTCATATTGTTATCCATTACCATATCATCTTTGATCTTGATCCATATGATGTCTTGTGAGTAGTTCGTTGTGTTCTTGAGGACATGTGAGAAGTCATGTTGTTAGTAGTGAATCTGTGATGAGTTATTATTCAATGGTTTAGTATTTAAGTTGTGGTGCTATTCTTTTAGTGGTGTCATGTGAACGTTGACTACATGACACTTCACCATTTATGGGCCTAGGGGGATGCATTGTGTATTTGGCTACTAATCGCGGGGTTGCCGGAGTGACAGAAACCTGAACCCCCGTTAGGACACGTTTGCACAAGGGAGTGTAGGATCTCAGAGTTTAAGGTTGTGGTTAGATTTATATCTTAATTACTTTCCTGTAGTTATGGATGTTTGCAGGGGTTTAACCACAAGTATTTATTAGTCCTAGGAAGGGCGGTATGTTAGCACAGGTTCACCCATACAACACTTACAAACACCAAAGAAGAGTACTCAACTATTTGCAGCGAAAGCACTTGACAGAATTCCCATGTGTCCTCGAGAACGTTTGGTCCTTATAAGTATTTCCACCGGCTTGTCCTTTGCGAAGAAAGGATTGAGCCACTTGCTCCGTTTGTTCGTCTGTTACTTGCTCTTTGTTTTGTCGCTTTATCAGAAAAACACTAAAAATCCGTTTGCTAAGTATTCACAGGGATTTTCTGCTCCATACCACTGTTCAGCACCTTCTGCTCCTCGTTGGGATCGACACTCCTATTTATAGAAAATACTACGATACAACCCCTATACTTGTGGGTCATCATCGCTGGCCGCCGTCCCGTGCAGATCCAAGGAGTCGACGGCCGCATGGTCTGGCAGAGGAGGTGTGTCGGCACGAGGCCTCCACCTGGGGAGGAGGAGGTGCGTCGGGGCCTAGGGTGGTCCACCTCTGGCTAGGCTAGTCGACCACAAGTGGCGGCGGTGTCGATCCGGCGATCTGGAGAGAGAGGTGGCGGCGGTTGAGAGAGAGGGTAGTAGGGAGAGATGCGAGAGCAGTGGTGTTCTGGTTAAGGTTAGGGGTCGGTGGGTAACACTGTTGGTTGATTTTTAACTTCTCAAAGGATGAAAATGCAAATCTGACAAGAAACTTTAACTGGTGGAATTTTGCATGAATCTTGTGGCAATCGATGGTCATGATGGTGCTGCGGGCCCAACATACATGTGGTAAATCCGCTCTCATTTCTACTGGCACATCTTTGTGTTAGCAATATGAGCCGACAATTCTGTGCGCATGCCTCTTGCCGAAAGCATTCATGTGACCTATATTTTACTCCATGTTTTTTAAGAGAACTAGTTCTTGCCTTGATACAAAACATATTATAAAATGATCATCTTTCCATCGAGAGCGATGGATGTCAACTCCAATTCTATTTAATACTACATGCATAACATAATTCTTATGGTTGGACTTGGATGTGCCCAAGCCCAATCATTTTTGGCATTTGTCGCTCAACACAAAGGTTCAATGTAAGCTAATCATTTTGGTGGTCAGTTAGCGGTTACCAACTAATCTCTCTCTTTTTTTTTGTCCCGAGAGTCCAATATTGTTGTTAGCGAGTCAAGAGAAGCAGCCGAAAGAAAGAGCGCTTCAACTTAATCCAAGGTCGTTCATAGACGAGACAAACCTGCAATAGCATGATCAACTCTTTTATCACTATACGGTGCCGTGTATTCAGAGACTTGAGCAGCTCGTAGTGCATGGCCTTTCGAGCAGAATCCCTATCAGTGGGCACGGACTAATGTCAGAAGTGTCTCCACCAGCACGATTCTGCACAAAAGATGTTGAGGGAACTCACATCATGCACAAGCATTAGTCCACTCAAGATAAGAAGAGTTAATGCAAGAAAATTTACAGACTTGGCCAGCAAGCCCAGATGTGATCTCGCACCCAATGTAGGCCTAATAAGAGCTAATTAAATAATCTTCGATCCAGCCAGACCAACCGGGACATGCATTCAACCGATGGAACACCCACACCCACACGCAGCACGTCCTAATGTTGCTCTAAGCAAGGACAGCGCCCGGTTTCTATACGGCCACTTGCCACAGACCCACGAGAAATGATTAATCCAATGTCAATTAGGGGTGAAGGAGGAGGGGAATCTCCTCTCAGATCACCTTGTGCCCTCATGCCTAATGCCGCAGCAGTCAGTACTTTGTACTCCCTACGATTTCAATATACAAGGTGTTTTAGATTGTGTGAAACTAATGTACTATATAAACGTCTTTTAGTATGTAGGTTGAGAGTAAACCTACACACTAAAAGGAATCTAGATATATTTGTTTTATAAAAGTTAAAACATCTTATATTTTAAAACGAAGGAAGTAGTTCTAGGCATCAGCAATTAAGGTGTCAAGTCGGATTCCACATAAGTCCCACTTCTAGTTTATTTTGAGATTTCTAGTACTCCCTCCGTCCCAGAATAGATGTCTTAGCTTTTTAAATTTTTAGATGAATCTATATGCTAAATAGTGCTAGATTCATTCAAATTTTAACAAACTTAAGACATCTATTTTAGGACGGAGGGAGTATAAAATTTTGATAAAAATTTGCACTACAAAATTCAAAATGAACTAGATAAGTGGGATCTTCACCCTACAGCACATCGATCAATCCAGGTTGAGATGAAAAAATGCATATAATAATGCCCCGATATGATCCCTGCATTATTAGATCGTGGTGCTTCTCCTCGTGGCTAACGGTATAGAATTTGTTAACTGGGAATTGCTTTTCCTGAACTGACTGGCGTGCAGCAGGATGGCCGGCCGGCCCCGATCGTTAAATCCCTGTGATCCCTCTGAAACTGTATTATACTCCGGTGGAATATTTACAGGTTGAGAATGGTTTTGGACGAATACCTCAAGTGGCGAAGCATGCCAGACATCCAGAGTATCCGAGAAAGGCTATCTAATTCGCTGGTTCGATCTTCTCGATGTAAATATGATAGTTCAGAGGCTAAGAACTTTCTAGAATAAGGGCCGAGGTTTAGTTACCTCTCCGGCCTCTACACTGTCCTAAACTTCTGATAACTCTCTCTCCGTTTAAAAATATAAGATGTTTTAGATTTGTGAAGCAAATATATCTAGACACATTTTAGCATGTGGATTCATTTGAAAATAGACACTAAAAGGTGTCTAGATACATTTGCTTGACAAACCTAAAACATCACTAAAAGATGTCTAGATATATTTGCTTTATAAATCTAAAACATCTTATATTTCCAAACGGAAATGTGGTTAGTATATAAAACTTACCCAAAAAAGCTGAACAGCCAGACCAAAAGGCAAAGGGTATATGTAAGTAAAGCGAGACGTTTTGGGGCTGAGAGCAAAAGGAAAGGGAAGAAAAGCGCAAGGTAGAATGTTCATTTTGTGCGGTACGGTTTCCGTTGTGGAATCGAAGCGCATTGTTGTTCCACTAGAATAAAGTTGCACCGCGCGGATCCGCGTGTTCGTCGACATCCCTAGTGGTCTTGGGACATCGTCGATCTTTCTTCCTCCTCCTCCGATATCCCTAGTGGCAGTGCCATGCGTAATGGGATCTGGCTATTCCCGTGATCGCCAACATGGGCACATCGCCGTGGCTCGTGGCTCGCGCATTAATGGTCAGATGCCATATGAGACGAGCCCGCCATGGGACGGGAAGGAAAGCATCGCATCCACCGATCCATCATGCATCTACTACTCGTACTTGCTATAGTAGCTAGTACTAGTATAATTCAACATTAACATTTTTGTGATATTTTTCTCTGGTCTATGCTCCATGACTCCACCTAAAAAATGGATTTAGGATGAGCAACGAGGTACCATATATGATTAGCACGACGTACGGCTTGCTCGAGAAATAAAACCGGGCTCCAATATGCATGCATGTGACGCGTCGATCGCCGGCGGCCGCATCGATCCATCCCCACTGCTGCCCCGAGAGCCCAGGCCGGCCGGCGGTTGAATCTACCCCGGCCCGGCCCTCTCGATTATTGGTGCAGCCGTTGATTAATCGCTGCTTGACATGGGGAATTAAATTCATTCATATACTAATGTACATGGTGTGAAGCGCTGAATTGCGGTGGTAGTGTGCATGCACCCAAATTTCCACACTTATAGTAATTACTAGCAAAGAGGTGCTACGTACGTACGGCAGATGTTTTTTATGTGCTCCAATGCGCATATAGTTTCAGCAATATTTCTTTCTGTACTCGATTCAGTGCGAAGGAACTAACCCGATAGGTTCAGGGTCGCTCAACTATATTCTAGTCGCTCGAGATCATAGTGTGCATGCTCTCTTATATCTTCCCCGGCTTGTTCCACATATACTCCCTCCGTTTCAAAATATAAGATGTTTTAGATTTGTGAATAAAATGAATCTAGACTTTTTTTAGTGTGTAGATTCATTCTAAAGTTGAATGAACCTACATACTAAACAAGTCCAGATTCATTTTCTTCATAAAACTAAAACGTCTTATATTTTGAAACAGAGGTAGTATATTTCAAATTACCTCAAAGCAGCTAGCGGCGCCGCAAACGAGTGAGCGGTCGGTTCTTTGAACGTGTTCAGCTAATCGATAGATCAGCTGTCATGGGTCTAGCTAGCTCCTGACATTTACTAACTGTCATTTCAGAAGATATCGGGCGCTCCAATGCAGAACAGTTCCCGACGAACCAGCCAAACACTAGCGTGTGATTATTTGTGAATTGGTCACATTTCAACCTCAAGTCCCAGACGCTCATCTACAAGCCTCGAACTCCAAGGAACGCATGAGCATGACAGGACGATGGACGTAACCGGTGAACTCTCTCCTCCTCCTCGTACATCTCCAGCTAACAACGGTAGGGGAACTCGCTCTCGCTCACATGGACAGGTAGCTAGCATGGATTTCAGGCGCTGCGCGTGCTCCCCTGAAAGGAAGAGAAAGAAAGACAAAGCGGGTTGCATCGAGGAGAGGACGAGATCACTGCGTGGAGTGCGGGAAAGTGATCTATCAAACCCCCTCCGCAAAACTAAAGCCACATTCCCGCCTGCCATGTATCTTTTGATCCACCCCCTTTCTCACATTTAATAACCTCTCGAACTCTCTCTCCCTCCTTTGCTGCGAGTTATGGCATCTTCAGCGGGCCGACTTATCGAGTCGATCCAAAAATCCATTTAGATCGGACCGCGGTCGACGCGTCCCGCGGGTGCAACTCATTTGTCCGCGCAGGCGGGCGTTGGCATCATCGTTGAACAAGTGATACAAATCAATTGAAAATGTCAAATTGACAAGTCAACGACACACAGATTAACTACCAAAAAACATGGCAGATATGGGCCATCGCCCTTTGCGCATCACTAACAAGTCGCCACTTATTTTGAAATTTACAAAATGGGGCATTTTCATACACAAATGTTCCTGAAAAGGTAGCTTCCCTCCCAATAAAGTTGCATCCGCCGTCGCCATTGACCTTCAGGCATCACGAGCCCTAATGGCATGCTACCTCTTCGCAACCCAAGCCCGACGATCAGGGTCGGCGATGCTATCCAGGTCGGTGAGCATGATGGCGTTCTCCTTGGCCATGATCTTGGCTTCGGCCTCCGTCGACTTCGCCTTCGCCTCGATCAGCATTAGCCTAGCCTTGGCATTGGCCTCCTCCACCTCGATGGACCTTGTTTGTAGCTCGACAAAGGTCTTGGCAGCGGCCTCTTTCTCTTTGCGCCTCCTCTCCTCCCTCTCGGCGATGGCCTCTTCCTTGTTCTCCGGGATTTTCTTCAAGGTCTCCTGTAACGCCAAGGAACCAGCCTGGCGGGCGAGGTCGGCCTTCGTGGCCTTGTGGCCACCAGGGCGACGGGCACGGCCGACAGTCTCGTCGCTTGCAGAGGTAACAAAGCCTTCGTCATTGTTGGCGTCTAGGTCGACAACACCGCCCATCGAAGCACTAGCCTTGCCCCTCTTTTTTTGTTTGTTTCTCTCCAAAGGGCATAGCTAGTCTCCCATTTTTTGGTGTCCTTGAGCAACGTCCAACAATAGCCCAAATAGAAGGCCTTGTTATCGTTCACCGTCTTGAAGTGCTCCATTGATTTCAAGACCTACACATATGGCTGCCATCAATGGCTCAACGCAAACGCAAGACATCGACAAAGAAAGGAAGAGGTTTTACCATGTCAACTTGCTACATATCGCTTATTTTCCTTTTCGTCACCATCTCGTAGGAGCCTTGGAACTTTCTACACTCGGCATGGATGGTGCCCCAACGCTTGGAGAGGGAGAAATCGTTTTGATCGCTAAAAAGGAAATCCTTCCCAAATTTTCTATGCTCATGGAAGAACCTGCCCAGCTTCTTCCAATAGGCAAAGCCCTTTTGCTCGGCGCCGCATAGTGGATCTTGTGAAATCTCCATTCATTCCTTGCATAAGAGCTTGTCCTTAGGGGGGTGTAGCCTCCAGTTCGTTGGCTCACCTTCTTGCCGTCGACAATTGAGGTCGCAAGTGAAGCGGCCAACGACGCGGCCATGACGCCCTCGCCCATGGAAGTGCCATTGTTCCCAAACAATGCCTCGTCCGTAATATATCATGCATCTTGATGGGTCTCTTGCTGCTTCTCCGTTTTGGCATCGCCGCTGTCGGCATAGTCGTGTCCACCCTCGTTGATCATGTCGTGCATGACGTCCTCGCCGTCGTTTCCCATGAAATCCTACACCCAAATTGGCCATAAGCAACGGGAGTAGTGCACTAACAATAGCGAAGAAATGTGGCGATCATACCGTGTCGTCTGCGATCGACGGCTCGGCTCGCATTTCGCCGAACAGGTCGACTGGCGTCAGCATGTTCGCGGTAGAGACGGACCGCCGCTTCGTCCACGCCTCCGGGGTTGCATTCTTGTAGGATGGAGTGCAGTTCAGGTCGATGGCGGGCTCTCCCGCCTCCGACGACGTCGTGCGGGGATGGTTGAACCGGGACAGCTAGTGGCCTCTAAGCGAGGGCGTGTGTGGCCCTGTCGTCCTGGGCTGAGCTGGTGGCTGGCCGATAGGCGTGAAAGTGACGGAGATGGTAGAGGATGTGCCGTCCGTGGCCAGGCCGGGAAGAGATGTCGCGCCGCCGAAAGCGGCGATCATCGCCTCCTCCTTGATCATGTTGACGGCGCACCTGGCAGCATTCATTGCCAGCTCGTTGGCGGCAACCCTGTTCTGGGTGGCGAGGAGGCGCTCCTTCTCCTCCCGGCACTCCGTCTCGAGCCTAGCAGCGACGCGTCGATTTCTCGCCGCTACCGGCCGGCCAACGCGCTTGTCCGACTTGATTTTCCGCTCCTCCGGTGTCTGGTCCTTTGCAGGCTTTTCGGCCGGCCACACTTCTTCACGGTGGGACACCCAAGCAGTCCGCGCGCATCCGGGCTGACGCAACTGTTGCCCAGATTAGATGCACGGATGGATATAGTCAAACGCGTTTGTCCGGATGGATCGGGCCGCTGGGCACCGCGCACGTTCCAAGCGTCCGTGCGAAGATGTTCGAACACATTTGGATAGGATGCGTCGGCCCTGCAAAAATGCCCTAATAACCTCTGACACTCTCTCCCTCCTTCGCTGCGAGTTCTCTGCAAGTGTTGGCCAGCTTTGGCACTCCCAGGAAGGACTGGACCGGGGGCGAAAGCTTTGCTGCAGATTTATTCGCATGTAACGTACCCGTCTTCTCGTCCAAAAGCTCTACCCTGGCATGCCATGGAAGAGCACACACAGGCGAGGTCTCCTGATGCCCTGACGGCGTGGCGCGCTGGTGATCCCGCGATCTCTGCGACCTCACCACCCGCTACGTAGACTAGTTTCGCTTTCGGCTTTGCCTACTTTCGCTGTCGTCGTTCCGGTGCTCGCTCCGGCAACTCTCGCTTTCGCCCTCCTTCAGCCTCCAGAAGAAGAAAAGGCGTGCCAATATGTGCCCACATAAGTGTGCATGCATCCAGGACAATTTAGATACTAGTACTAGCATGGACGTGTGTACATTTCTGATTTCCCCACACTCCACTACGTTCTTGCATGAACGATCTCTCTGATCCAATCATTGGATAAAATGAACACGTGTATACTACTCTCTCCGTCCAGAAATAACTGGCTTATATTTTTTAGATTAGATTCCTATGTGTAGAGTATTTTAGTGTGTAGATACATTCAAATACACACAAATCTAAGTCAGTTATTTCTAAACATAATGGATAGTTAATATACTCTCTCAGTTTTAAAATTTGAATATATCAATACACTAAAACGTGGATTTGCACTAGCAGATTTGGGCCGTTTCATACCGGTCGCTCGACGGGACGTGGATTCCTGTCAGTTAAATTGACAGTTCCTTGCTGAGAGCTGAGATGCGCTGACGTCGTATGGTCTCGTACCTTGGTATATATAGGCGCTAGATAGCCATAGCTAGATCGGGATTCTGAAATTATTACTGGACAGTGCATGTGTGCTACAAAGTCACGACGGCATCGATCCGTCGGAGGGAGAAGGTTTCAACCAAAATGTTCAGTTTGACTGCATCGCTGAACCAAAATGCTAATACAAGTAGCCCTTGTGCTGCAGAGAAACAATTAATTAGCATGTGACGGCACCTAGTCAATCTGTCAGAGCTGAATCCACTGTGTAATTATTTCCATATAGTCACTTACGATCTGGTAATTATGAAGAAAACAAATATTTTTTTTTTGAAACAAGGGAAGAAAACAAATCTGAGTGAACAAGGGATGAAGTTTCTCCATATACGGGCACGGACCAAACCACATGTCAACGCGGTGACATCGTACATCGCCTCGATCTTTCTTTGTACAACCTACAACAAAGCTCCTCACAGACTCAAACTAGTAGATCGTAGTAATCCCTCTATACACATGTCACGAGCCCTAATCAAACAAGCAAAATTAAAACGAACACGCACGCGCACACCAAAACGCAAGAACGGATTTTTACGGTTTCAGCTTGCTCGTCCTGCTGGTCCTCTTGGATCGCCCTTCCTGCTGATTATTCCAGCTCATCAGCTTCCGGAACACCCCCTGCCGCTCCTCGTAGCTCGACCTCCTCCCGAAGCTGCTGCTCTTCTTGAAGCTACTGCTGCTCTTCTTGAAGCTGGCGCCGCCCAGGCTGTTCCAGCTCCCGAGCTTCGCGCCTGCTGCGGCGGGGGTGGTGGGGGAAGATGAGGCGTCGGCGGCATCCGGCACCACCGGCGGCGTCACGCACCGTATGAGCGCCCAGTCCACACCGGCGAAGAACGGGTGCCGCTTGATCTCGGCGGCGCCGCGCGCCGCGCCCATGCGCCGCCGCGGGTCCCGCTCGAGCAGCCTGCCCACGAGGTCCCTCAGCTGCGCCGCGGCCTCCGCGTCGCCCTCCAGCGGCGGGTACGTCACCTGCTTCGACAGGATGTTCTTCAGCGTGACGTCCTTGGCGGCGCCCTTGAACGGCGTGCGCCCGTACACCAGCTCGTACAGGAAGACGCCGAAGGCCCACCAGTCCACGCCGTTGCCGTGCCCGCTCCCGCTCACCAGCTCCGGCGCCAGGTACTCGTGCGTGCCCACGCAGTCCTTGGAGTTCGCGCCCGTCGGCTCCGCCACGAACTCGAACCGCTCCTTCGCGTCGATGCCGTCGGCTTCCTCTTCGTCCCTGCCGCCCTTGGCGGATCCGAAGCACGACGGTAGGAGGATGCTCCTCCTGCGGCTGCGGCGGCGCCGGCTCGGTTTCCGCAGCTGTCGGCGCCGGACGGCCGGCTCCACGGACGCCGGGAGCGCCAGGTCGAAGTCGGAGAGCACGACGTGCCCGTCGCCTCGGAGCAGGACGTTCTCCGGCTTCAGGTCGCGGTACACGAAGCCCAGCACGTGAAGGTACTCGAGGGCGAGCAGCACCTCGGCGGCGTAGAACCTGGCCGCTGCGACGGGCAGGCGGCCTCCGGGGCGGCGGCGGAGCACCGAGTGCAGGTCGCCACCGGAGCAGTAGTCCATGAGGAAGCACGCGTAGCGTCCGGCGTCGAGGCGCGCGTAGAGGGTGGGCACGAAGGGGTGGTCCAGCGAGGAGAGGACGCGGGACTCGGCGAGCACGTGGCAGACGCGGGACGGGTCGTCGTCGCGGAGGTCGACGACCTTGAGCGCGAAGAGCGGGGAGGCCGGCGGAGAGCTCTTGAGGCGGCATAGGAAGACCCGCGCGAGGTGTCCGTGGCCGAGCTCGCGGATGAGGTGGAGGTGGGCGAGGCGGAGGATGCCGTCCGCGGTGGCGGCGCGGGCGGCGGCGAGGTGCGCCCAGTGTGGGGATGTGGATGACGAGTGCGGCCGCGGCGAGAGAGACGTCGAGGAGGAGAAGGACGGAAGGGAGAGCGAGCTCCGGGCGCTGAAGGTTGTGGCGGTACCGGTGGTGAAGGAGGAGGTGGACGCGGAGGCGGTGGAGGTGAAAGAGAGGTCCAGCGCGCCGGCGCCGGCGTCCGCGATGGAAGCTGGGAAGTGCGGAGAAATGTCTGAGGATAGCGGGGACGGCGGGGCTGGTTCATGGGTGTCCATTGACGGAGGAGGGTGCGGTGCGTCCATGTGCATGGCGGCGAGACCACGAGAGTGAGGGGGGGAATGGAAGTCGGGAGGAATGGTTTGTGCAACACGCGGTTGGGGTTATAAAGGCGTTCAGCGGCTCAGCGCAGAATGAAGCGGGAGATCAACGGTACCTAGTGTTACTGTATGGATGCTGGAGAGCGAATCGATTTGTTCAATGACATTTTTTTTTGCAAGGACAGTGACTTTTGATGGGATATGTGATTTCTCCAGTCAACTTGCGAATGTAGAAATCTTAACTGAGTTGGGTTATTCGGAACAATTAGGAAAGTGCACCTCTTTATTATTTGAGTCCGCCTAATTCTCGTTCAAATGACGTCACTCTACTTATTAGAAAGAAATATTCAATTGCCACAATAGTGTAATGTCAAAGATTTTGTAATCTCGCGAGTACCTATATACTAAAACATGTTTAAATATACGTGAATCTACACAAATCTGCGCTTCCTTTTTTAACACGAAGGAAGTAGATTATTAATACTATTGCAACAGGTATGCAACTAAAAAAATCAATTGCAACCATAGTTAACCGAAAGATAATGATGCAAAGTGAATCGATCTGTTCAATGACATTTGATGGGATATGTGACTTTTCAAGGCACCTCTCGCGTCATTCCTCGGGGTTACGCCAGGGGCGATACTCGCTCCTCCGTCAGAGCCCCTGCTACTTGATCTAATCGCCGATGCTGCTGTCAGTCCTTGCCGCCGTGGTGGCATGCCTAGCTGCCGAAGGTGGCTGGGAGGGCGGTGCATCGGAGGCAGAAGCCGGAGTTGCTGGGGCGGCAACGGTGGAGGCCGAAGCGCTGCGACCTGAGCGGCGTCCCTTGGTCGGGGTGGAGGCAGAGGTTCCCCGTGGTGGCGATCTAGCGGAGGAGGCGCTGGTGTTGGGATTCCGTTGGAAGACCTAGATCGTCCTTCTAACCCTATTTGCCGGCGGGATCAAGGCGAGGCCATGGACCTTCTCGCCATGGTAGGCGCGAGCCAGGCGGCAAAGTGTGGTCAAGTGGTGCATTGAAAGATGGGTGCGATCTGGAGCTTGATCCGATCTGGTACTTGTCTCTGACGCTGCCTTGCCTTCTCCTTCGTTGTTCTGATCGACCGGGTGGGGGCCTACTGGTGTGCTTGAATAATGGAGGCGGTTCTAGGGTTCCACTCGCGCAAAGATGAAGATCTGCTTGATGCTTGTCCTTTGATCTGGCTGGAGTGTCGAGTTTCGGAAGGCTTCGCCGACGAATTCACATGGACACATCAAGCCTGGAGATTGCTGGATCGGAAGGTATTCGGTCGTGCGTACGCATGATTTTCTGCCCATTTGGTTTGAGCGGGAGCGTTGTGAAGCTTTGCTGTTTGTTACCATCATGTGCCATCTTCTACGAGTCATGGTGAAGTTAGATGCGAAGAATGTCAGGAAAGCAGAAACATGAGGGTAGCGATGGTGATTTGGGTCTTTGTGGCGACGACGAACTGGATGTGTGATCTATGACAGGCAGAAGTGACTGTTTGTGGGGGAGATAACACAGAAGGAAATCCCAATCTTATCTTGCAGGGTGAAAATCTAAGGTCTGATCTTAATTGGTTGTGCCTAGCAATGGTCTTGTTGAAGACATTGTTTTGCGAGCGAGGATTTTCTTCAGGGTAAAAACCTATGATCTTTGATTGGGCAATGATGGCGCTTGTGCACTGTTTTCTTCTTGAAAGTGTTGTTATTGAAGTGGAGGACTACTGGTGTTGTTCTGGTGGTGTCAGTGTCGTTGCTTTGAGAAATAGTACTCTGTAGTGAGACTTTTTTTGTAATTCTTTTCTTTGTGGCCCGTGTGCATCCATAAAGACGGTAGGAAATGCGTTGTTGCAGAGACTAGGTATAATTGGTATGTCCGCGATATTAATATATACTCTTTTTCAAAAAATATGACTTTTCAATTTAGCATGCGATTGCATAAATCTTAATGAGTTGGTTTACTTTGAACAATTAGATAGGTGGAACTCTTTATTATTTGGACCAGCCTAATTCTTATTCGAATGAGAATTAGCTCAATTCTCATTTGTATGACATCACCCATATTTAACGAGAAAAATCAGTGTACACACGGTGTAACATAAAATATTCAGTTGCAACCATTTTTTCTAAAATAAAGGTTGAAACCCAGGCGTCTACGTCAAAATGATGCACAAAACCTTTCAATTAGACTATTCAACACAACCGTACAAGGCCAATACATAGATCAACCCAAAGCCACCATCATGGAGACCGCGGTTGCCACATCTACAAGATTGATGAAGGGGTTGACCATGATAGGGGCCACATGCCCCGACCTCAAACCTACGTACATCATCTAAAATACGAAGGTCTCACCGGGCCACCCTATGGCGAGCCATGAGCACAACCGGTTCAGCAGACCCTTATCGCATACCACATGCGCACACTCCAGAAGTATACATCGTCGTCTTACACAAACCCATCTTCTGGACTGGGATCAACGCATTACTTTTGCGAGGCCTAACATCGATGCCACCAGGGCGCCAGCCGATGCCATCTCCTTCATGTGTCCATCTTCACCCATCCGCCCCCGTGACCTCGTTCACAAAGCCGCTGAGACCCGTTTTCATTGACGTGGTATATCACACACCCTCCAGCATCGAAGCAATCCACTACTCCTTCCGAGTTTTCGTACCGGCTAGTCCAGACGAGTTTGGTGTAGCTCGGTGGGTCGGGCCGGTAGTACCGTTTCTGCCGGGTGGTAGTACCGGTGGCGACTGCTTTCTTGCGTCTTCTCTTCCATGCTTCTTGCTTGGGGGTCTTGGATCCTTGGTTATTCTTTGTAGCTCCTCTTGGGCATCATGATCACGGGCATGGACCTATGCATGGGACACACATTTGTCTCAAGTAGGATCTCATTCAAGTAAGATGGAAGGAGTTCACCTTATGATGGGCTACATCATGACGGATGGAGTAACACAAGCGATTTGGAGGCAATTAATTGATTCACCAAACCAACCAACTAGTTTAATCATTTTCTTGATTAAGTTTGAGGAACATTCTCAATTTTAAATAGCTATAAATCACATAAAGAAGAACGATTATATTCATAATTCTATATGTGTTTACATGTGATTCTATTTTATAAAAAAATGTGATTCTATTTTGAAACAATTATGTAGAAGGCATGCATTGACAATTTATTATAGACACAAAGAAGTGTAGGATATAGTTGACATAAAGTAAAGCAGCAAACCACCACTAGTGGAGACAAACATTATATACTCTATATTTTATATGTTTAATTACATCTCGTATCTAGAACTCTCCCGACGAGGCGTCTTGGCTCTTTTGTGCATATGATGCCTTCATTTCAAATATATTTTAAACAACCTTTGAAATGTTAGATTAGACACTTTTGATCTCCCTACAAGACACGTAATCGAACTAAATTATACTATACAAATACACACATATATAAAGTCCATATAAGTGGCAAAGGTTAATATGTAGGAAAATGCAATTTAATTTTGTGGTTATTACTTATATCTAATTCAAATGATTTGTTGCATGGAAACTTATTTTATGTGGCAAGAAAAATGTAGGATTAAATCCGAGAGTTCATCACGGAAGAAAGAACTCAGAAGGCCAAATCTGGTATTTCATAGGATAATACTACTCTATAGATAACCGAGGTTGAAAATAAATGTCTTTGAAATATAACAACTAACAAAGGTTTCATTGCAAAACCAAATTTAAAGATAGTTTATATTTATTTTTGACTTAGACGTGGTAGTATGTAAAATAAATAATATCATACCACATCTTTATCAACATTGCTATGTAATTAACAATTAAACATATTGGAGTATTTTTTTTGATAGAACAAACTAAAATAATAAATATAAAATTTTATTATAAATAAAACTTAATCTTTTGGTTGAACTCGTCTCCAACCCGTATGTTCCTTGTATAAATCATGGACGTAGGAGGGAGAAGATGGAGAGACTATACACGTAGAGATAAACTCGTACTCGCATTGGGGGCGGTGACATGGACGATTGAGAGAGTGAGTTTTCTAGTAGCCTTAGGGAGGCGTTGTTGCTACCTGAAAGACGGTGTATCTCCCCATTGATGTAATCTCTCTAGTGGACTCTGAACTTTGGGTTTGTATACTTTGGGTTTGTAATGTTGCTATAAAATATAGTAAAATTCATAAAAATATAGTAAATTCTATAAAATATAGTAAATTTTATGAAAAAGTTCCACTGGCTCGCTGACATCCGTGTCCTCTTGCCTACGGTTGTGGAGTGGAGTTCGATGGGCCGGTGATGGCTGAGAGTGGAGCTTGACGGCCGGTGTTGTTGACTAGAGAGTAGATAGGAGATAGAGCGAAAAGAGAGAAAAATAGATAGGTGAGAGGAGACAGAGTGGAGATAGGGGGATATGGGCGACTCTCAATTAGGCTAGGCCGGACAAGATAAGCCAAAAATTAGGCTGAAAATAGGTTCGGGTCGGTAGAAAATACAGACTCCCTATGAAATGAGTCACACGTTGGACCGTGCCCGTATCCGCTCGCACAGAACTCGGGGACAAAATGTGTCCCTGCGTTAGAGTTGGTCTGAATTGGCTATAGAAAATTACTGAACTAATAATGATAATCACATTCTCGCCATCAACAAGGTTCACCGTCCGATCCTCTCGCTTTCACGTACACGTAGGGCATCGTTTCAGCTATTCAGATTCGTGCTGCCTTGTCCAATCTCTGGAGCCTGGACGAGCTGAAAGTTGTTGATGGCATACTTAAGGCTTGTCATGGTGGCGTTGCACAAAAGGACGCACACTGTTTTCCCTTTTTTTTCTCAGCTGGTGCGCGCCAAGCTACGTGTAGTAGTACCTAGCTATGCAGCTACATCTGACTCCATACAGGACGAGGTCGGCGGTGAAGTTTCCGGTGATGGATCAGATCGGCCGCATGATTTTGACCTGATCCGTCGTGTATTCAGTTCAGCAGGGCCCGGCCGGGAGAGTAGCACGTCGATCAACATGGCCTAGCTATAGCTTCCGCCTTTCGAGGCTCCAGATAGAATTGACATGCTGCTGCTGCCGCAGTGTTGAAGCTTCCAAGCAGCCCCATACCCCCAGATGTGCAGATGGTGAATCGAAGATTGCGTCCTACTACCCAGTAGGCTCTGACCATATACTCCTAAATCCACGGCTAGGGCTTGTTTGATTCATAGGATAGGAAAAACAAAGGAATAGAAAAACCATAGGATTGCAATGTCATGTCCACTTCAATCATATAGAAACCCACATGCAACAAAGTTTGTTTGATTCCATCAAAGAATTCTAAGAAAGAGCTTTGGGTGGATGTTAGATTTCCTATGCAATCTAGTGCAAAGGATTTCTTAGGAAAGTTTTATATAGGAACCAATCCTACAAATCAAACAACCATCATAGGAAAATTTTCTATAGAATTTAATCCTACAAATTTCCTATACAAATCCTTTGAATCAAAAATGCCCTTAATCTGTATGAGATCCAGTCCTTTTATTGAAAATTTCCGTAATCTAAAAAAGGTCCAGTGTGGCATTTGGTCCTTCTTAGGTTCAGTGCAATTCTGGTGCAAATTAATAACCTGGGTTAAAAATTCTTACTCCATGTACTACCTCCGTCTCAAGGCTTAAGTCATATAACTTTTTTCAAAAGTCAAATCAACTAAATTTTAACCAAGTTTTTAGAAAAAAAATTAATATTTATAATACATAATTTATACCGTTTCATAAATTATGAAACATATTTTCACATGATATCTATTTAATATAATAATTTTGATAGTTTTTTAAAAATTTTGGTCAAACTTTACGTGGCTTGACTTTTTAAAAATATTATATACTATGCCTTAAGCCTTGGTATGGAGGGAGTACTACTGGTCCAGTAGTATCGTTCTTTCCTTGACGAAACAAAATTCCTCTATCTATTTGGACGAGTATCTTTCAGGGTTCGGCTACGAGTGGCTAATGCGCGCATACGTGTGTGCCGCACTTTTTCCAGAAATTCAATGCGCTTTAAGAACTCGCGCAATTGTCATTCCTATAGCTCCGATCGAGGTCAGCGTCCAGTGGAATACAGTACGGTGCAAGTGTTGGAGTTAGGCAGCGCATATAAATGGCGGCATTCGCTCGACGTACCGATCGGTTCGGTGTGACACGGATGGCATCACAACAAAATTTATCGGAGCAATTTGCGTCCGATGCATTGCATATATGCCAGGCTAGCTTGAGGAATAATTAAGTTGGTACGGTGAAATTCTAGCTTTAAAGCCCCAATTCCCGGTCGTAGTTCTAGTGCTAGATTGGATGCTCTTGTACCAAACAGCGGTTAACTTTGATGATGATGATGATGATGATTGAATTGTTGCCTAGCTTGTCCACATGCATTATTCTAACCTGTAGCTCTTCAGTTTGGTCTGAGACAAGTTAGCTAGGCTAGGCTAAACAAATCAACAACCCGAACGCAGATTGTGCTATTACGTACGCCCTGCAGGTCGATCAACTGATCCAACCTACGTACCGTTAACTAACTCAACCACACAGTGATCAATTACTAGTTGTGAAGCTGCTTGTAGGTAAGGTCACGTCGTTTTCACCTCTAATCTGTGCACCCACTCGCGTCCCCGGGTCGTCGAAGTAGGCTTGAAAATTCGCTGGTGGATGGATGCCTCAGCTCCTCTGGCAAAATGGCATCTCCGGCGCGCCGTCCATCCTTGAGATTCCCATGCACGCTACGCTAGCTGCATGCCTGAGAATCGATCTCACGACTCACGCACAGGCACACAGCTCGATCGTCGTGTTGATTATTTTATTTTCTTTCCACAAAGATTCCTGATTATTTTTTCACTGCAATGTGGCACAGAACAGTGTGAAAGAAAATTTCGTGCAAGTACTACAGCTTTAGGAACGGCCACACATACAATAGTGGAGAAGAACGAAAAAGACTCGCTCTCTCTGTCGCTCCCGCAAGCGACGCGGAGAGCCCCGGCGGCGCCTTCCCTCCGCCCCCACCCAGTCCCTCCCCTCCCCTCGCTGCCGCCAGGGGGCGTCGCCGGGCGAAGCCCGTGTGCGCCGGCAGCGGCGGGGACCCTCTCCTTCCTCTCGCGGTGGCGGCGGCGCGGGCCCTCACGGCCGCGGAGGGCGTTGTGCTGCTCGTAGGGCGCGGTGGCGCGGAGCTTCGACGTCGACGCGGTGGCTACGTGGTCCTGTCCTCCCATCCCGGCGGCGACGCTCTGCAGTGGCCCCGATGGTGGGCGGCGCGAGCTTGGTTTCCGACGCAGACGGCGAAGCGGCAGCGTCTGGCGTCCGCCGGGCGTCGGCAGTTCTCGACAGCGGGCGGCTGCAGGTACTCCCGGCGGCGTCTCTTGCAGGGCCCGATCTGGGCCAGATTGGGCCGAATCTGGGCCATGCGGGCGCTGGCCAGGGCCCTTGGTCACCGGATGGGGCATGTGCTCCTTCTGGTTGCGGTGCGACCGGGACACCTGATCTGGGCCGGGCGGGCTTAGATCCAGTGGTCGCCCGACAAACCTTCTCGGGGTGACCCGTGGGCGGCAAGAAGCTGTTGTGTTCACCATGCTCGTCCCTATTCGCTCGTGCGGGACGAAGTGATGATCCTCAGACCGGCGGCAGTCCGATAGTCCCGGGTCGTCATGATGGCAATGGCGCTGCTGCTTGGCAGCAGGGATCTGCAGTGGCAGCGGATCTACTGGGGGACTGAGCAGTAGAGACTCGCTCTAGGATTGGCGGCGGCGGAAACCCCCTTGTTGAATGATGACCCACAAGTATAGGGTATCGCAACAGTCTTCACGGGTACTATTACCCAATTTATTGATTCGACACAAGGGGAGCCAAGAATACTTGCAAGCCTTAACAACTGAGTTGTCAGTTCAACTGCACCTGAAAATAGTTCTTGATCACAGAAGTTTATCAGTAGCAATAGTTTGTAGTAGCAAAAACAACAGTGAAACAGGAGCAATAGTAACAGTAACGGTAACAGTAGGATTCGAGTGCGGTAGGCATATGGATGGATAGACGGGCGTTGCATGGACGAGTCTAAACATGTAACTTCAAGATCTAGGGCATTGCAGATAAATAATAACAAGCATCCAAGTACTAAACAATCCTAGGCATGTGCTTCAAGTATAGTCATACGTGCTCGCAATGAGAACTTGCACACCATCTTCTGTCCAGCCAGCCCGTGGCAGCGGGGGCTCTAGGGAACTACTGGCAATTAAGGTCCTCCTTTTAATAGAGCATCGAAGCAAAGCATTAATATAGGGGTTCGTAGCATGGAAAACAAAAAATTTCTACCGCATGAACACACAATCCAGATCTAATCTATGATCAAGCCAAGATCTATCTACTAGATTGTAGCAACGAGTCGATAGAATACTAACCCTCGAAGATCCAAAGAGGTTAACGAGAGCAGATTCTCGTGGGTGATGTAGTCGTACACTTCCGATCTCAAGATCGCGTAGACGATCCTTCCGGCGCTGTGTTCCGCCAGCTCCCTGATTGGTCACACGTTGAATTTTCGATGAAGACCTTCCTCTCCCTTGTTCCAGCAGGCAGCGGAGGTTGTAGCACTCTCCTAGTGATTCCGGCAGCACGACGGCGTGGTACCGGAAGTAGAGGGGAGATCTCGCAGGGCTTCGCCTTAAGCCGGAGCGAGTATGGTGGACTATGAGAGAGGTCTTGGCGATCTAGGGTTTAGAGGCACCAAGGAGAGAGGGATAGGCCGGCGGCTAGGGCAAGGGGAGGGCCCCAACTCGGCGGCTAGGAGGAAACCCTAGGGCGGCGGCGACTTGGTGGCCGGCGGCTAGGGTTAGGGTTTGGTGGGGCAAGGTGTGTCGAAGAGGGGGCACCCCTGCCCCTTCTTTTATAGGTGGGAGGGAGGCGCGGTTGGGAGGAGGGAGTCCTCCTCCAACTCCTCCTCCTTGGCCGGCGGGTGGAGGGGGTAGGACTTCCTCCCTAAGTAGGTTTCCTACTCTCCCTCCACCAAGCAAACTTGCTGTTTGACTTTTTCAAATTGGCGTTTGACTTTTCAAACTAGGATTTGATTTATCCCTTTATTTTGCCCAGCCATGATACCTAGTACATGATGCAACCATTCCAACTTGTTATGACACATTCATGTGCCCTTCCCCTCCGGAGTGTCGGACCTTCCGGACCCTTCTAGAACATTCCCGGTGAAAACACCGGAATCATTCCCCAACTCCGAAACAAGACTTTCCTTATATGAATCTTATTCTCCGGACCATTCCGGATCTCCTCGTGATATCCCGGATTCCATCCGAGACTCCGAACAACATTCGGTCTCTTACTCATCATTCCATAACTACTCAACAACATCGAATCCTTAAGTGTGTCTCCCTACGGTTCGTGAATTATGCGGACATGATCGAGACACTTCTCCGATCAATAACCAATAGAGGAATCTGGAAATTAATATGGCTCCCACATATTTCTACGATTACTTTTGCGATCGAATGAACCACTTACATACAATACCAATTTCCCTTTGTCTCACGATAGTTTACTTATCCGAGGTTTTGATCGTCGGTATCTCTGCATACCTAGTTCAACCTCGTTACCGATAAGTACTCTTTTCTCGTTCCCGTGGTATGTGATCCCTTGTGAGCCAGTCACATGCTTGCAAGCTAATTGGATGACATTCCACCGAGAGGGCCCATAGTATATCTATCCGTCATATGGATGGACAAATCCCACTCTTGATCCATGTGCCTCAACCCATACTTTCCGAATACTCAATGCCACCTTTATAGCCACCCTGTTACGGTGTGGTGTTTGATGTCATCAAAGCATCCTTCCGGTGATGGTGATTAACATGATCTCATGGTCGAAGGAATTAGGTTACTTTGTATCAGAAAGCTTATAGCAAATGAACTATATTAAATGACTTGATCTTTATGCTATGCTTAACTATAGGAGTATGTCCATCACATCATTCTTCTAATGATATGACCCTGTTGTTAATAACATCTCTATGTTCATGATCAGGAAACCATGATCATATATTAACCAACAAGCTAGTTTAACAAGAGGCTTTACTAGGGACTCTTTTATGTTTACAAATCACACAAGTATTAATGTTTCCGGTTAATACAATTATAGCATGGTATGTAAACATTTATCATAAGTATAAAGATATGATAATAACCACTTTATTATTGCCTCTTGGTCATATCTCCAACAATTAACACTCCGTGAACACATGTGATCCTCACACCACATCCATCCCCTCCGGTTGTCCCAATTATTGTCACTTTGGGGCCTTTGGATCCGGACAATGATATGTGTACACAATTTGCAGATAAGATCACAAACAATACTATCATAATGATTCAATAATAAGTTCAGATCTGAGATCATGGCACTCGGGCCCTAGTGACAAGGATTAAGCACAACAAGTTGCAACAAAGTCAAATAGCACAAGAAAAACTAGACACTATGCCCTAACAATCTTATTCGATTACATGATAGAACTCATCCAATCCCTTGTAGGGGTTCGTAGCATAGAAAACAAAAAATTTCTATCGCATACAAACAAACAAGCCAAGATCTATCTACTAGATTGTAGCAACGAGTCGATGGAATAACTTACCCTCGAAGATTCCAAAGCGGTTAACGAGAGCAGATTCTCGTGGGTGATGTAGTCGTACACTTGTCGATCTCAAGATCGCGTAGACGATCCTTCCGCTGCGTTCAAGCGCTTCATGATCGGTCACCGCGTTCGATTTTCGTGAAGACCTTCCTCTCCCTTGTTCCAAGAAAATGAGGTTGTAGCACTCTCCTCGCGATTCCGGCAGCACAACGGCGTGGTACCGGAAGTAGAGGGGAGATCCCGTAGGGCTTCGCCTTAAGCCGGTGCGAGTATGGTGGAGTATGAGAGAGCTTTAGTGGTCTAGGGATTAGACACACCAATTAGAAGGCTCTAAACCGAAGGCTAGGGCAATTAGAAGCTCTAAACCAAAACGGCTCTAAACCGGAGGCTTTGGCTAGGGTTTAGATTAGAGGATAGGAACTTGTGTGTCTAGAGGAGGGGGCCCTGCCCCTCCTTTTATAGGTGGGAGGTGCGGCCAAGGGAGGAGTCCCTCCCAAGTCGGCCTTGGGTGGCGTCTTGGCTTGGAGGAGGACTCCTCCCAAGTCGTTTCGACCTCCTCTTGCTTGTTTCCCTCGGTTTCTGTTTTAGCCGTTTGACTTTCAAACCGGCCATTTGACTTTTCAGTTTAGGATTCAATTTAATACTTTATTTGGAACAGCGAACACTTAGTACATGATGCAATCATTCCAATATGTAATGACACATTCATGTACCCCTTCCCCGGAGTCTTGGGACATTAGGAACCTTCTAGAACATTCCCGATGAAAACACCGGAATCATTTCCGAACTCCGAAACGGGACTTTCCTTATATGAATCTTATTCTCCGGACCATTCCGGATCACCTCGTGATATCCCGGATCCCATCCGAGACTCCAAACAACATTCGGTCTCTTTCTCATAATACCATAACTACTCAAACAACGTCGAATCCTTAAGTGTGTCTCCCTACGGTTCGTGAATTATGCAGACATGATCGAGACACTTCTCCGAACAATAACCAATAGAGGAATCTGGAAATTCATATGGCTCCCATATATTTCTACGATTACTTTTGCGATCGAATGAACCACTTACATACGATACCAATTTCCCTTTGTCTCACGATAGTTTACTTATCCGAGGTTATGATCGTCGGTATCTCTGCATACCTAGTTCAACCTCGTTACTGATAAGTACTCTTTTCTCGTTCCCGTGATATGTGATCCCTTGTGAGCCAGTCACATGCTTGCAAGCTAATTGGATGACATTTCACCGAGAGGGCCCAGAGTATATCTATCCGTCATATGGATGGACAAATCCCCCTCTTGATCCATGTGTCTCAACCAATACTTTCCGAACACTCAATGCCACCTTTATAGCCACCCAGTTACGGTGTGGTGTTTGATGTCATCAAAGCATCCATCCGGTAAAGGTGATATGCATGATCTCATGGTCGAAGGAATTAGGTTACTATGTATCAGAAAGCTTATAGCAAATGAACTATATTAAATGACTTGATCTTTATGCTACGCTTAACTATAGGAGTATGTCCATCACATCATTCTCCTAATGATATGATCCTGTTGTTAATAACATCTCTATGTTCATGATCAGGAAACCATGATCATATATTAACCAACAAGCTAGTTTAACAAGAGGCTTTACCAGGGACTCTTATTTTTAGTTTACAAATCACACAAGTATTAATGTTTCCGGTTAATACAATTATAGCATGGTATGTAAACATTTATCATAAGTGTGAAGATATGATAATAACCACTTTATTATTGCCTCTTGGGCATATCTCCAACAGTCTCCCACTTGCACTAGAGTCAATAATCTAGTTTCAAACCTTTGTGTATTCAACAGCTATGGCTTTCCGGTGTTGTATGTACACGATTGCTAGTGGTCAACTGATCTCCGGATCTGACACTTCCAGGTCCGTGTGTAATTGCATGTCTTTGCGCCTCTACGCATCACTCATTCTCTAATGAGATGGCTTTGTATAAATTTGGTCCTTTGGTGAGACCTTTAGTTCTTTAGGGTTAAAACATGTTGATAATATTGTCGCACAATATATCTTCATAGTATTATCCACTGTGAACTACACCTAGTTTGATAACAAACTACTTGACACAAATGCCCTCTTTAGCTGCTATAGTAGCAGTCATATACTTAGCCTTTTGTTGTAGTATCTGTCACAATGTCTTAACTTTGGAACTCATCCAAATCCATTATGGAACTTACTTTCCATTATATTGTGCCACCCTTAGTTTAGATTGAGATAAACTTAATTTGTATTTTGTGACAAAACTAGTATCAATGTAGTACTTTTACAATGAACTAACCATCTATTTGTCAC
This sequence comes from Avena longiglumis, assembly GCA_030063025.1. Lineage (NCBI taxonomy): Eukaryota > Viridiplantae > Streptophyta > Magnoliopsida > Poales > Poaceae > Avena > Avena longiglumis. Next base: position 499,242,727 of record CP125975.1, read on the forward strand.
TTCTACAAATAATATACTCTTAGTTCTTCTAAAAGATCATAAGAATATCCTTACTATTGTCCAATGATCTTCTTATGAATCATTCTGGTATATGCTCATAGCATAAGACATATCTGGATTTGTACATATCACAGTATGATTGATATAAATATTCTTTGTGATTTCATACATCAAGTATCAATCTATACTTGAATCTTTGTTTCACTTACCCTGTGTCAATACACTTGAATATATCATCAATATTGAACTCATTCAATCCTTTCTGTGCGACAAGAACCTTTCTTGTAGTTTCTATATTGAACTCATTCAATATCTCATCTATGTACTTCAGGCACAACCATATTGGCGTCTATTAATGCCAATTATTTGGGTTTTGCCTAAGTCTTTCATCGAGATGAAATTCTTAATATGTGTTAATAAAATATACATCATTTCCAATCAACAATATGTCTTCCACATAATGTATTAGAAACATGTCTTAGCGCTCCCACTTAATTTCTTGCAAACGCAAGCATCTTCATTGTCTCTGATGAATTAAAACTCTTTTAACAATTTCATCATAGTGAAGATTCCAACTCCGCGATGCTCACTTCAACCATTGAAGTTTGCATATGCTTTTAGCATCCTCTGAATTTACAAAACCCTATGGACCGTGTTATGCACATGTCCGAGGTAACAATTCTATTAGAAGAACTTGTTTTGTTTATTCAACTACCATATAAAAAATTTATATGTAGTGGTTGCTACATTAATCCGTCTAGACTAAATATCACTATGAAAGATCAAATCTTGTTATAGTCAACCTTTGAACATTTTGCGAACTCCTTCCCAACATGTCGACTATTTCATAGATGTGAAACATCCATGTCTATTTCTTTATAGATCCAAACACAACTGTAAGGTCTTACACCTTTCTCGAGGGTCCTTCAAGTTCAAAACTTGATTTCACGTGTATGGAACTATCACGGATTTTATGGCTTCAAGCCATTTAACAGAGTCAGGGCTCATCATCGCTTCTTTGATTGCAGTACGTTCATTATTCTCAAATAATGATTCAACCCTCAAATCTTGGTATTTGATTGTTTACTCGACCTACTTGGTTCAATAGAAACTTAGATCTCTGTGACCATAACCCTTGAGGTACGTGAGCTATGAGCATTGTTGCTGTCTCCGGAACACTTTTCGGTGCCGCGCAACTCTGCACATATAGCTAAGGTTCTTTTAACCTTATCAAAGTTCTATTGTCCTCCCACTTAACTTTTCACGAAAAATTCCTTCTAAAATAAACTTGACGTTCTAAGTGACAAACACTTTTGTCTCCGGTGTTATGGAGGAATACTTAACAAAGACAGGTTCATCCGACTTTGGTTGCAAAACATCTTTCTTATGCATAGCATACCAATGTTTAAGAAAGGACAACTTGGGTTTTATCCCAAACCATAACATATGGTGTCAACGGATTATGATGGAGCTCTTTTCAGTGGAAAAAAGGGTAATCTCTAAAGCTTTTAATCTTTAAAATATAATGGCAGTTTTATGAATTATACCTTTGATCTTACCATGTCAAACAAGGTTTAATTACATATCTCGAATGCTCCATACTCTTATGGTGTTTCAGGAAATGCAAATCCACGGAACGATTCCATAAATCTTAGGTATTATGCTAAACTTTGTAACTCAAATATCTTCCTTTATGATCTTTATCATAAACTGTTTATATTCTTGTTACAATGATTTTGCACTTCATCTTGAAAGTCTTTGAACTTTTCAAATATTTCACACTTCATCCTTATTAAGTAAATATTCATATATTCACTCAAATTTTCGGAGAAAGCATATGAAGTTGAAATCCATCGCTCTTGACTACACATAATGGACTTCGTACAACAATATGTACAAGTTCCAATAAGCTAGTCATTCGTTCCCTTTTGGCCTATGAACGAAGTTTCAATTATCTCTAGGAAAGTTTCACAAGCGTCATGTGATCAAAAATCAAAAGACTCCAAAATTCCATCCACATGGAGTTTCTTCATGTTTTCTTTCCAATATAATTTAAACGGCGATGTCACTTCCTAAGTGATCTTTCAATCAATTTGTCTTTCGACATTTTTAGCACTAGTTTTATGGATGTGATTTCTCCAACGAGATTTGTGAATCATCCATCTTTTATGGATTACAGCAATTATTTGAACAACCCTTTTATTCTCATAATACCTGATAAAACAAATCTTGAAGGCAAGCTTTGATGTTTAACGAGCAACACAATAACCCTTTATTTGTTCTCGATGAACATCATCACATATTCTTTTGCTAATTACTTAGGCCACTGTAGTTCATGAATTCTGTTGTTTCGTATGATGATTCATACCAACAAATTCAGTATTAAATACTTAAGAACCACATTGTTAATAAGCAAAGAATATAGCCATAACATGTATATCATCTATATACTTAAACTGAACAATTCTAGTCTTTTCCTTTCTGCCATATACTTATGAGATTTTCTTTCAATATTTCCTTTTCTGTTTGAAAGAATCTATCAACATCAATAGTGGAGTCATACATATGACATATAGTCCAAAGCGTGTATAGTTAAATACCAATGTCATTGGACTTGCACTTTGAAGTAGATCACCATCATCAAATGTTTGGTGTTCTTTCAAATTCCTTTCTTTAGTAATCTCTTGGTGTAGTAAACATTTTACCTACATCAAATATTCACCCTTATCATGGAATTATCCATGATCAAGCTACTTTTAGCTTATAATGGTGAAACATGAGTATAATGTTGCTCTCCAAATCCTTTTGGACGATTAGGACAACTAGTGTCTCCAACCTTTTGCAATTTCTCATCAAATATGAGAACATGACTTTTGCCATATTATACTCTATCATGTTGTAACCAATACTTCGTTTCAGATATCACAATATCTTCCACACATCATGGTTTCTGAAACAACTCTTTTAGATCCTAGATAACCTTGATATTAAGAGAATCCTTTGAATATCAAGAATCATGGAGACAAACATGATACTTATATACTAACACTTGGAATTGTTACTCTTGATTTAATACTAATTATTAAACTTCATGGAGTAACCAGAACTTACTGAAAGTTTGCAATAGGACTTTTAAACTTTAGATTAACACTTCAAAACAATATGATACCGGTTAAGTAAAGTAACTAACCAGAATTCTATAGTTCTATCATCTCAATTATAACTAAGCGCAAGGTGGTAGCGGATGCCAATGACTACAACAACTATGCAAATTCACTTTGATTTAGTTTATGATAAATTGAGTTCTAATTAATAATTAAATTAATCTAGGTGAACTCCACTCAAAACAATATCCCTCACATTGTTTTAGTGATCACACGAACCAAATCCACCACATCAAAACCGATCATCACGAGAGTTGATATAGCTTCAATGGCGAACAATCAACATGTTCATCATATCTACTATATGACTCATGCTCTACCTTTCGTGAATCCGTGTTCACGAGGCCATGTCTGCATTCTAGGCTCGTCAAGATCAAACCTTAGTTTCCGCATGAGCAAATCTGGCTTGCTCACGTTGTATACACTTGAATCTAACACACCCGATCATCACGTGGTGCTTGAAACAACAAGCTTTATAGCGGTGCTAACTAAGGGTGAACACTTTATGACTTGAAATTCATGTGCATGAGGGATCATCTTATAATGCTACCGTCGTCTACTAAGCAATACAAGATGCATAAAGGATTAACATCACATGCAATTCATAATAAGTGATATGATATGGCCTTTCTTCTTTGTGCTTCCGATCTCCATCTTCAAACACGAACATGATCTCCATCATCACCGACATTGCATGAAGGTCAATGACGCTGCTCCATGGTTGTCGTCCACCACCTTCAACTATTACAACTACTTTGAATAGACACGCGGGTCTTAACAGAATTTAAAGACAACCATATGGCTCCTGCCGGTTGCCAACTTACAATAAGGAACATTGCATACATCATATATAATCACAATCATGGCCATATCACATCACAGCACACCCCTGCAAAACAAAGTTAGACGCCTCTAATTTTCTTTGCATGTTTTACGTGGTTTGGGGCTTTCAATAAGTGTCGTTCTAACTTACGACAAGAACCACAACATTGATACTAGTATTGTTAATCACCCGTTGTAAATTGGATCTTAACTATGCTAGGAGAAACATGCACCATAAAGCCACTTATGCAATACAAGTTGCATGTCAAGCGTGGAGCAAGTCTCATGAACGATGTCATGTAAGGTTAGCCCGAGCTTCATCCCAACATACCGCAAGATGCAAAGTACACAAGAAGCAATCGACAATAAAGCATCAACGCCCACAATGACCATTGTGTTCTACTGTCTGCAGATCTACATATAGACACGGCTCACGATACCCTTTGAGGGGTTCGTAGCATGGAAAACAAAAATTTCTATCGCATACAAACAAACAAGCCAAGATCTATCTACTAGATTGTAGCAACGAGTCGATGGAATAACTTACCTCGAAGATTCCAAAGCGGTTAACGAGCAGATTCGTGGGTGATGTAGTCGTACACTTGCCGATCTCAAGATCGCGTGAGCGATCCTTCCGGCTGCGTTACGGCGGTGCTTCATGATCGGTCACGTTGATTACTCGACGAAGACCTTCCTCTCCCTTGTTCCAGCAGGCAGCGGAGGTTGTAGCACTATCCTCGCGATTCCGGCAGCACAACGGCGTGGTACCGGAAGTAGAGGGGAGATCCCGCAGGGCTTCGCCTTAAGCCGGTGCGATTATGGTGGAGTATGAGAGAGCTTTAGTGGTCTAGGGATTAGACACACCAATTAGAAGGCTCTAAACCGAAGGCTAGGGCAATTAGAAGCTCTAAACCAAAACGGCTCTAAACCGGAGGCTTTGGCTAGGGTTTAGATTAGAGGATAGGAACTTGTGTATCTAGAGGAGGAGGCCCTGCCCCTCCTTTTATAGGTGGGAGGGCGCCAAGGGAGGAGTCCCTCCCAAGTCGGCCTTGGTGGCGCCAAGCTTGGAGAGGAGGACTCCTCCCAAGTCGGTTTCACCTCCTCTTGCTTGTTTCCTCGGTTTCTGTTTTAGCTTGACTTTCAAACGGCCATTTGACTTTTCAGTTTTAGGATTCAATTTAATCCTTTATTTGGAACAGCAAGAACACTTAGTACATGATGCAATCATCCCAATATGTAATGACACATTCATGTACCCCTTCCCCGAGTCTTGGGACATTCGGAACCTTCTAGAACATTCACGATGAAAACACGGAATCATTTCCGAACTCAAACGGGACTTTCCTTATATGAATCTTATTCTCCGGACCATTCCGGATCACCTCGTGATATCCCGGATCCCATCCGAGATTCCAAACAACATTCGGTCTCTTTCTCATAATACCATAACTACTCAAACAACGTCGAATCCTTAAGTGTGTCTCCCTACGGTTCGTGAATTATGCGGACATGATCGAGACACTTCTCGAACAATAACCAATAGAGGAATCTGAAATTCATATGGCTCCCACATATTTCTCGATTACTTTTGCGATCGAATGAACCACTTACATACGATACCCTTTGTCTCACGATAGTTTACTTATCCGAGGTTATGATCGTCGGTATCTCTGCATACCTAGTTCAACCTCGTTACCGATAAGTACTCTTTTCTCGTTCCCGTGATATGTGATCCCTTGTGAGCCAGTCACATGCTTGCAAGCTAATTGGATGACATTTCACCGAGAGGGCCCAGAGTATATCTATCCGTCATATGGATGGACAAATCCCACTCTTGATCCATGTGTCTCAACCAATACTTTCCGAACACTCAATGCCACCTTTATAGCCACCCAGTTATGGTGTGGTGTTTGATGTCATCAAAGCATCCATCCGGTAAAGGTGATATGCATGATCTCATGGTCGAAGGAATTAGGTTACTATGTATCAGAAAGCTTATAGCAAATGAACTATATTAAATGACTTGATCTTTATGCTACGCTTAACTATAGGAGTATGTCCATAACATCATTCTCCTAATGATATGATCCTGTTGTTAATAACATCTCTATGTTCATGATCAGGAAACCATGATCATATATTAACCAACAAGCTAGTTTAACAAGAGGCTTTACCAGGGACTCTTATTTTAGTTTACAAATCACACAAGTATTAATGTTTCCGGTTAATACAATTATAGCATGGTATGTAAACATTTATCATAAGTGTGAAGATATGATAATAACCACTTTATTATTGCCTCTTGGGCATATCTCCAACAGTCTCCCACTTGCACTAGAGTCAATAATCTAGTTTCAAACCTTTGTGTATTCAACACCTATGGCTTTCCGGTGTTGTATGTACACGATTGCTAGTGGTCAACTGATCTCCGGATCTGACACTTCCAGGTCCGTGTGTAATTGCATGTCTTTGCATCTCTACGCATCACTCATTCTCTAATGAGATGGCTTTGTATAAATTTGGTCCTTTGGTGAGACATTTAGTTCTTTAGGGTTAAAACATGTTGATAATATTGTCGCACAATATATCTTCATAGTATTATCCCGCTGTGAACTACACCTAGTTTGATAACAAACTACTTGACACAAATGCCCTCTTTAGCTGCTATAGTAGGAGTCATATACTTAGCCTTTTGTTGTAGTATCTGTCACAATGTCTTAACTTTGGAACTCATCCAAATCCATTATGGAACTTACTTTCCATTATATTGTGCCACCCTTAGTTTAGATTGAGATAAACTTAATTTGTATTTTGTGACAAAACTAGTATCAATGTAGTACTTTTACAATGAACTAACCATCTATTTGTCACTTCTACAAATAATATACTCTTAGTTCTTCCAAAAGATCATAAGAATATCCTTACTATTGTCCAATGATCTTCTTATGAATCATTCTGGTATATGCTCATAGCATAGGACATATCTGGATTTGTACATATCACAGTTTGATTGATATAAATATTCTTTGTGAGTAGATGCTTATACAATTCATAATAAGGAGTATGCAACTAAGTCTACTCAATAGTCATTGCAAGCTATAAAGAGAAACCAACTCAATAATAATAAGTAACATGAAACATAAATATAGGCAACATTGCAATGCTCATAATAAGGTATGATAGAGTGATATCTCGCTTGCCTTTGTTTGAAGAGCACAATATAAATACCAAGGCACCTCTGAAGTTCACATGAAGACCAGAGATAAAGATATCAGAGATACAAGCATCAAAGTCATGACATAATTAACCAAGTTTTGGAACAAACACAAGAATGACAACTATGCTCTCAAGAAGGTGCTCATAGAATAAGTGGTGACTCAACAAGGTTGTGAAAACGGTTTTGTGAAGGTTTGAAAGGCTTCCCAATGCTGAAAGGAAGATACTCATTAGCTTTGAGCTCTCATTGCCCCTATCATAGGCATCTTCATGTGGTTAAGGTGAAAGTGAGGTCCACTCTAAATCATATGTTTGACAGACCATAGACTAGAAATCCCAAGTCCCTTGAGTATGAGGGTCTCTCCACATGCTACTCAACTTTGGTCACCTGAAAGTTCTTGTCATTGTAAATACATGCATATCAGCGAGAACCGCCAGCAGGGTGCCCCTTGCACATGGTACATGAGCTTTCCCACAACCAAAATGACAAGACAAGCAGACAATGAGCATTTCAGCAATCTTTTTATTTACCATATGCATATCTTTTTATTGAAGACGCTTCATAGATGCTCATTATAGTGATGCTACAAGTTTCCACCATGATTAAGCATGGCTTAGGCTAGCGGCCAAGGCGTTTCTCTAACACAATGTATAAACTTCATGAACTCACAACCTCCCTTTTTATTTCACATCGTCGACATCCGTAAACAAAAGATCAAGGAATCAACTGGATGAGATATCCAAAAAGTGTTGAAAGCGTTCCCCGTGACAGCACGGTTCTGCTGACTCCTAGTATATAATTAGCAAGCATATAACTTTCATGGACTAGTCACAATGGTTCAGAATTATTAAGCGCAAGGAATAAAGTGTGCCATCAAGTTCATAAGAGCTTTACTAACTAACTTTATCAAAACAGACAAACGTTTTATTTTGGAAGAAAACACAGCATATAAAATATACGCTGAAGTAGCAAATGATGCTTAATAGGTAGGTATGATGGACACAGCGGAAAATATTGGTTTTGGGAAGTTGGAAGCACAGGTAGAGCACGTACTCAGTGCAAGTGAAGGATAGCAAAAGAGAGGGAGCAACAAACGAGAGAGCAATAGCTGTCATAATCATGCTTGCAACAAAACATGACTAATTATGACATGAAAGTGATACAAGAACTCTAAGGCAAAATAAACTATCGATGCTTACTGACTATTGATTAGTCATATGCATGCGTGAGCATGTGCCAAGTCGATTCACATGAACAGTCAGAGAAGGACACCACAATATCATACCAAAGTATGAATAAAACAATGCAAGCAAACATTCATATGACATGCTACAAACTATTAGCAGGCTGGAGCTAATCATAGACAAGCAAGAACTACTAAGCATCCATAATGACATACACCTTACACAAACAGGCTAAGCATTCTCACAATGATGAGTATATGTACAAAAATGAAACAAATAGAGTTCATTACTAGCCTCTTACCACACCTCGAGTTGTCTTAATATTCATCATTGCCCTTCACTTGTGTGACTTGAATAATTAACATGAAACCAAAATCCACTGAGGACGGCTGAACCCTGCAAAAAACTCAGAAAACTAAAGAAGAAGAACAAATATTTTTGGTGTTTTCGATTTTTTAGAAACAAGCAAATAAAGAAAAACCAAACAAAAACAAAGTAAACCAAACAAAGCAAAATCTTTTTGGATTTTTCTTTTAAGGCAAACCAAAGCAAAGAAACAAACAAACAAACCAAGAGAAACAACGAAAATATTTTTGGTATTTTTGGGTTTTTTAGAAAGAAGCAACAAAAACCAAAAAGAAAGCGAAACAATGGATATACAAAGAACCGACCGAGTATGATATAAAGATGAGTGTAATGTCGGTGTACCTCCCCCCCCAAGCTTAGGATTTTGGCCTAAATGGGGCTCAATAATGCGGATAGTAACCCCATTCTGGTGGGTCATCATAGGAATGATCATAGTCAGGCACCTACGATGAAGAAGAAGACGCGCCCCAATCAAATGAGGGCTGCTGGTATGAAGACTCTCCCAAGTTGGAGGGCTGAACCGAATTGTCTTCGGCATCCTCTTCAACATTCTCCTCTTGCTGGGAGAGTTCCCCCACATAAGTGTCAACCTCCTCCTCTGTAAGTGACCATCCTTGCCTGTTATCAAAGTTAAACAAAACAGGTGCATGCAAATAAACTATTTTCTCAGTCCTACCCTTTCTCCGAACTTGCTGGGCAAAAGATATTTCATATGGTAAACTTCTCACATTATCCCCCAAGGAAACAAAACCATGTTGAATCATGGATTCAATATCAATCCTCTCTATGGGGAACTGAAAATCTGAATAATGTGGCTCTAAACCATGGAAAGCTAGCAACCTAGAAGCAATGAGACCTCCACAAATTCCACCCTTCTCATGGTTGGTGGTGAGACGGTGAGCTATCAAAGCACCCAGACTATAAGAACTATTCCTATTCAGAGAAGCTGCAATAAAATCTAGATCAAAAGAAGATAACTTCCTAGCAGTCTTTCTAGCAAGAACGCACTTGGTGATAAAAATAGGAAAAGTATCTAATATCTGGGAGCTGAATGTTCCGAATTTTACCACTTTCCTTTGAGTAGTCGAAACCTTGGCAAATCTCAGCATACAAATCAATAAGTGACTTGGGCCTCTACTTGATCTTCTCACAAGATCCCCACTAAGGTACTCTAATTGCTGCACAGAAATCAAAAAAAGGCAGGTCGGCAGGTATATTATATATTTTGTAATGGACCATGGGATTATAAGTAGACCAAGTGAACCGGAAGTCCTGCACAAAATCCATGGTTAGCTTAACATATTGGATTGGTTCACCTTCAACAAAGTGCTCCAACCCTGCATTTGTAATTATAGTTTGGAAATCTTGGAGGATCCCCGCAGCTCTCATAAATTCATGGCATAGATATATGGAAGGAAAAACTGCCTCCTCACGATGAACCTTCATTGGCTCATGCACCATCAAGTCATATTGATTCATGGATAAGCATTCATCTTCCTTGCTGAAATTTTTAGACAACCATCAAACCAAGTGATTTCTAAGTTGATAAATGATGAGCAACTACTATAGGAACTTGCTAGAGGACTACACATGCATCAAAACAAGGTTTCTAAGCCAAGAACAAGCATACAAGCTCAAACAACCTGTCACCTATAGCAGGAAAATATTCAAGATACATCTACCAATCACAAATCTAATTGGACAAGTGGAGGAGACACATACCAAGGAGCAATCCCTCCAAAAATCAGCACTTGAGATGGGCTGAACAAGGAGATCGAAAATCACGAGCAAGAACAGCAAGAACTCGAGCTTGAGCAAGTTTTGCAGTGTTTTTCGGGAGAGATAGAAAGAATGTGGCTTTGAGGAGGCAGCCTGGAGGAGCCCAGGTGGGCTAAACCCCCTAGGCGCCACCCCTAGGTAGGTCGCGCCTACCATGGGTGTGGTGGCCTGGGGTGGCCCCCTGCGTCAATTCAGGTGTCTCTCTGCCCCTTTTTTCGAGGAAAAATTTATTTTGAATTTTTTGGGATTTTTCGGGAAACTTTATTTTTGGCCAATTTTCAGGGTATGAAAATTGATTTTCTCGCAGAAACAGTTTTTTCAGAAGAAGCAAAAGCAAACCAAAAGCCAAACTATAGGAGCTCTAAGAAACTCAAACAAGCAAACAACTAGCAAAACTAAAGCTAAAGCAAAGACTAGGAAGGAGAAAGGAAAAAGAAAGCAAGTATAACCAAAGTGAAAACATTATTTTGTTCATTAAAATCCTTTTGTTAACAAGGTTGATCAAATCTTGTTACCAAAACAATCTGATATGAAACAAAACTTTGCATTCCACAAGGTGATTATGTTACCTCATACTTGATAGCAATTGTCCCAATCATAGTAGTTTCAAATTTTTCTTGTGGAATGGGACAATATATTTCTCCAACCTTGATGCTCTCAATATTTTCAATGGAATTCAGGCAATAGCTTCTAACAACCTTCTTGGGGAAATAGACATTGTGCTCTTTGTCATTAATATTGAATGTTACTTTTCCTTGATTGCAATTGATGATAGCACCTGCAGTATGGAGAAAAGGTCTCCCAAGAATAATAGACATATTATCATCTTCAGGCATTTCAAGCACAACAAAATCAGTTAAGATCATGCAATTATGAGCAACTTGAACATGAACATCCTCACATATACCAACAGGGACAGTAGTTGACTTATCAGCCATTTGCAAAGAAATATCAGTTGGTATCAACTTTTCTAGCTGGAGTCTCTTATAGAGATAAAAAGGCATAACACTAACTCGAGCTCCCAAATCACATAAAGCAGTTCTAAAATAATTATTCTTAATGGAGCAAGGAATAGTTGGTATACCTGGATCACCAAGTTTCTTTGGAACCTTACCATTGAAGGAATAATTAGCAAGTAGAGTAGAAATTTCCTCATTAGGAATCTTCCTTTTATTAGATACAATATCCTTCATATACTTTGAATAAGGAGGCAAATTAATAGCATCAGTCAAAGGAATTTGCAAGAATAAAGGTTTCATCCACTCACAAAACTTGTTGTAGTGTTCCTCCTCCTTTGACTTGTGTTTCTTATCTGGAAAAGACATAGGTTTCTGCACCCAAGGTTCTCTCTCTTTACCATGTTTATTAGCAATAAAATCTTCCTTGGTGTAACTAGTGTTCTTAGTGTGCTTCTCAGGTTCTTCCTCACCTTCCTCCTTATCAGGAGACTCATTTTTATCATTACCACTCTCAGTTTCAGCATCAGAGATAGATATACTATTATGATCTATAACAGGTTCAAGTGGTTCCTCAACTACTTTATGTTTATTTTTCTTTCTCTTACGAGGACTACCACTATCCTCACCTTGTTGAGAATCCTGATCTATTATTTTAGGGTGTCCTTCAGGATATAAAGGATCTTGAGTAGCTATACCACTCCTAGTTCTAATTCCATAAGAATGTTTATCTCCTGAAGAATTAACTAGCATATCTTTTTGCACCTTAACAAGTTGATCAAGTTGGGTTTGAACCATTTGAAAGTGTTTACAAAGCATTTTAATATCATTAGAAGTTATTTTCACAGTATCTTTCAACTCATGGATAGCTCTAGAGTTTTCCAATAAATGATTCTGAACTTGTTTATTAAAATGACCTTGTTTAACAATAAAAATGTCAAGTTCTTCTAAACATTGATCAGGAGGCTTACCATAAGGAATATCGCCTTCATCAAAGTGTTGGAAAGAGTGTACCTCAATAGTAGATGAGTGGGGAATTGGCTTACATAATTCTTTTATAGGAGGTAGATTCTTCACATCTTCAACTCTAATACCTTTCTCCCTTAGACACTTCTTAGCTTCTTTCATCACTTCATCATTTAATGCAATAACTCCCCTCTTCTTTGTTGTTGGTGCTGGAATTGGTTTAGGCATAACTGGTTCAGGAGTAATAGGCTTAGGTGTATTTAGCTCAGTTGAAGTCCAATCATCATAATTCTTGCTTATCTTGGTCATTAATTCTTCAGCATCTGTAGGAGTCCTTTTCCTGAAAACACAATCAGCAAAGCTATCTAGGTAGGTTCTATAATCATCAATTAATCCATTATAATAAAGATCAAGAAGCTCATTCTTAGGTAATGGACATCCATGATGTGCATGAATCAAGACACAAAACCTTGTCCATGACTCATGCAATTTCTCTTCTTCTCCCTGTTTAAAATCAAAAAGTTTTTGCAAAGCAGCATGTCTAGCACTGGGAGGAAAATATTTCTGGAAGAAAGAAGCAATCAAGCAATCAGGGCTATCAATGGAACCAGTAGGTAATATATTAAACTAAGCCCTAGCTTCTCCTTTTAGTGAAAAAAGGAAGATCTTAGCAACAAAGTACTTGCGCATCTTAAAATCATCAGAGAACAAAGCACTCATAGTAGAAATCTCATTCATATGAGCCACAACACTCTCATTTTCAGTACCACAAAAAGGTTCTTTCTCAACAATATCTAAATAAGATAAATCAAGAGAGAAATCATAATCTTCATCTTTAATATCTATGGGAGAAGTGGCAAACTTAGGATTAGAGGACAACTTAGGCATAATAGTACGTCTAGCAAGGAGACTCTTCATAGCACTAGTACCATGTGTGTTTCGGCATTCTTCAACAAAATCATCAGTGAACTCAATGTAACCATCATTAATATCATAACTCTCACTAGCCTCAGGTGAGCTAACAGGTGTAACAGTGTCTTCACTAGGAGTTTTGGTATTTCCTAGACTAGCCATAGTAGCATCTAGAAAAGGACCTAATAAACCACTCGCATCAAGCACAATAGAAGTAACATCATGAGCATCAAAAGCAGTTTCAGACTCATCAGTAGTAGTGTGTGTGTAGAATGAGTATGTGGTGATGGTGTGACAAGCTTACTTATAACAGACGGTGAATCAAGAGCAACATAGGTGTTTAGGATTGTACCTCTTATTGTAGTGGATGGTAAAATAGGAACTTTCCAACACGAGACTTCCCCATGATGAAAGGAGTAGCAGTGAACAATAATAGATCCAAGTGAACTCATAAATAAAACTATGCTCCCTGGCAACGGCGCCAGAAAATAGTCTTGATGACCCACAAGTATAGGGGATCGCAACAGTCTTCGCGGGTAATATTACCCAATTTATTGATTCAACACAAGGGGAGCCAAATAATACTTGCAAGCCTTAACAACTGAGTTGTCAGTTCAGCTGCACCTGGAAATAGTTCTTGTTCACAGAAGTTTATCAGTAGCAACAGTTTATAGTAGCAACAGCAAAGCAACAGAAATATCGAAATAGGGGCAATAGTAACCGTAACGGTAATAGTAGAATTCGAATGCGGTAGGCATAGGGATGGATGGACGGGCATTGCATGAACGAGTCTAAACATGTAACTTCAAGATCTAGGGCATTGCAGATAAATAATAACAAGCATCCAAGTACTAAACAATCCTAGGCATGTGCTCCAAATATAGTCAGACGTGCTCGCAATGAGAACTTGCACAACATCTTCTGTCCAGCCAGCCCGTGGCAGCGGGGGCTCTAGGGAACTACTGGCAATTAAGGTTCTCTTTTTAATAGAGCACCGACGCAAAGCATTAACACTCCGTGAACACATGTGATCCTTACACCACAGCCATCCCCTACGGTTGTTCCAATTATTGTCACTTTGGGGCCTTTGGATCCGGACAATGATATGTGTACACAACTTGCAGATAAGATCACAAACAATACCATCATAATGATTTAATAATAAGTTCAAATCTGAGATCATGGCACTCGGGCCCTAGTGACAAGCATTAAGCACAACAAGTTGCAACAGCGTCAAATAGCACAAGAGAAACTAGGCACTATGCCCTAATAATCTTATTTGATTACATGATAGAACTCATCCAATCCCTACCATCCCCAAGCCTACAGCGGGGGATTAGTCACTCATGGATGAGGGAAACATCGGTGATTGATGGAGATGTGTTGGTGATGACGATGGCGATGATCCTCTCCAAATTTCCCGTCCCGGCAAGGTGCCAGAACGGAGTTTTTGGATCCGAATCTTGGTTTCTGGTGGCGGCGGCGGAGCGGAACTCTTTCTGGAAAACTATCGAACCCCTCTCGGTTTTTAGGTCAAAAAGAAACTTATAGGCATAGAGGGAGGCCGAGGAGCTGCCTGGGGTGGCCACACCCCCACCAGGCGCGTGGTCAGGTGGGCCCGCGCCTGGGGTGGGTCTGGGCCCCCCAGGCCTCCCCTCCGTCTTTTTTTCTGGCTCCGTGGATCTTATGGTGAAATATAATTTTTGGGATATTTTTCGGGATTTTTCGTGATAGTTCATTTTCTGCACAAAAACAAGACACCAAGGTAATTCTGCTGAAAACAGCATCAGTCCGTTTTAGTTGTATCCAAATCACACAAGTTTAGAGAAGAAACAATAACAAAGTGTTCGAGAAAGTAGATACGTTTTGGACGTATCACTGCAGTGTGGCGACGGGGCTTTACGAGCCTAGGTGGGCTCGGCCAGGCCAGAGAGGGCCTGGTTTGCCCTTGCTGCTATATCTGGTCGGCTATCGCCCTTCGGCGGTGGAGGTAGTTCCCTCACGCGTGTTACTGTATCGTCGACCTCGCCGCAGTTTCTCCTCTTCGGTCGTACCAGCCTCCCACTGTGGGTGACGGTGAGACGGCGATGGTGACTGCAATACCGTGATGGTGTGTGCTGGTGGGTGGTGAGTTTGGTGGAGCAATTCGAAGCGTCCGGATGTGTTGTTTTTTGAGGGGTCGGAAGAAATCCTTGTCGTCTTGACACCGACGTGGTCATGCCTGCGGGTGTAGCCTTCCTTCCTGAAGGGCATCGGGTGAATCTCTTCCCCACCTCCCGTAGCGTATCGGGGGAAACCCTAGGACCAGTTTGGGTAGTAGCGTCGTTGTCGTCGTTTTCCTTCTTGGAGGTGCTGCTTGATACGCGATGCTTTGGAACGCTAGGAGCATGGTGGTATTTCTTTGGAGGGCGCAGCGGTTGCAGGTCATCGTCGTTTTTTTGTCTAGCCACTGTTGTCGGTTTTATTTTCTCTGCTTTTATTTTTTTTATTTTCTTTGTTATTTCTTTAGGCGTTGTGCTCTTTAGACGTTGTGCTGTCTGATCTAACAGCTGTCTCAACTGTTGTTATAGCTGGGCGTATGCCTGTTTTGATAAAGAGGAGAAACGGCCGCACATGCTGAGATTTCGCGGAGAGACGCACCCGGCTTCTCTACAAAATCAATCGGTAGCAACCCTTTGCGGCTAAAGAAAATTCTCTCTGCATTTTGGCGAATGGAGTTTTTTTTTTGCTTCGGCTAGCTGTGAAAGCTGATCTAAATACTGGCCGATCGATACATACCCTGCGGCTGGAGCTGGCGGCGTGCATGAAATTAATTTGGCGTTGTTTGCATCCGGAAAAGAGCAAAACCCAAGCGGGAGATGCCAAAGTAGTACTACTCGTAAAATCCCTCTATAATTTGGTCGGGGGTGCTTATTGATGATCGCCGTGAATTCTACCTTAACTAAATGTGCTGAATTGTGAGAGCTTTAGATTGCTCAGCACGCTCCATATTTCAGGTGGTAATAATTGTGAGAGCTTAAAGAGAAAGCTTTAAGACGATAAGATATCTTAGCAGACTGGTATACTTCCTCCGTTTTAAATTATAAAATATAAGGTGTTTTAGTTTTGTGAAAGAACTGTATCTAGACTTCTTGTAGTGTGTAGATTTACTTCAAGCACGAGTGAACATATATACTAAAAATAGTCTAAATATATTTGTTTCACAGAGCTAAAACATCTTATATATTTTAAAACGGAGGAAGTAGTATATTGTGGGGGCGTGCAGGGAAGATGACGTTGCACGTTCTAGCCTTTACCTGCAGTGCTAGTGCTGAGCAGACTCGTATAGTACTCCATGTTTGGATCGACCAGTGCTAGTGCTAGTGCCTAGTGCTAGTGCTGAGTATATCTGAGCTGATGGAGTACACGAGACCGAGATCGATCGATCGATGGACCACCAACGATGAGGATCGACTCGATCTCAAACCGCGCAAACGACCTGATGATCACACGGCTAGCTAGCTAGAGATGGATGCTGGCTGCTTAACTGTGCTGACTTGCGTGCGTGGAGATCAATGGATCGATCGATGGAGCGGGCGGTGCTTGTGCACGGGGATCCGCGATGTCCAACACGGATTCGGCCGCCCCAACATGCTGCACACGTGTGGACGCGTCCGATCCGTCGACACAAGCAAAGCCATCCGTGACGTGCGCACGCGCTTGCCCTCGGCCTCTGCTCCAAGTAACCGCCTTCTCGATACCAGTAACTAACCAGAACCAGCGCTGCTTCCGTGTGAGTAGCCATTTAGTGCAACGGTATTAATTAAACTGATCGATCGTCTGGCTGGCTGCAATGCGAAGCATCTGGCATCTGGCATCAACGGTGCATGCATGTGATGTCCTCGTCAGTCGTCACGTTCCCCTATTATTTTCGCCGGTTCGGTTTTACCGGTACCACGCAGAGCGTTTCGATGCATGCACGTGACCCTGCCATGGATAGAGTTTGTATATACGAGATTGATACCCCAAGTACATGTTACAATTGCCAGTGGACCGTGGACGGCGCCACTAGTGGCTAGCTGCAGGCATCAATGTACTTATTAGCTGTTTATGCACTGGTACCTGTAATTAGGTGGTAAACTTGGAACCCAAGATCGATCATGTACGAGCTTCCCCATAAAGAATGTGATCAAGCGATCAGCACTAGATACATGATTAGGAATAGGAAGACCGCCCAACAATGTAACATTAGGCAATGTAGCGGGACTGCTGCTAATTAAGTTATAATAGATCATTGTGCTCGTACAGTATAGTTCAATTAAGAGGCTATAGCCGTTGCATATATGCAGTTCTATATATATATGTCCTAGCTAGATTATGCACGAGTTTTCCGCGGAAAAAATTTATGTGTGCAAGAGATCAGCATTGGATACCTGATTAGGGATAGCGAGATCGATCAACATTGTAACAATGTAGCCTTATGCAACATGTCAGAGTAGTTACTGTGCCGAATTGTGCTAGATGTGTCGTGCTTGTATAGTATAGTTCAATTAAGCAGCTATAATTGTCGCAATATGTATGTCACGGCCTGGCTAGATTATGCACGAATTTCTAGGAAAAAGTTTATGTGTGCAAGGGACCGGCATTAGATATCAGATTAGGGATAGGGGGACTGGTCAACAATGTAGCATTCTGCAATAGTTAGTGTTCAATTATGATATATGAGTCGTGCTTGTATAGTATAGTTCAATTAAGCAGCTATAGCTGTCATATGCAGTGCTATATATGGCCTAGCTAGATTATGCATGAATTTCCCAAGAAAAATGGTGTGTGCAATGGATCGACATTAGATACATGATTAGGGGCAGAAAGACCGCTCAACGATTTAACAATGTAGGGATAGGAAGACCCTCATCAATGTAACAATGTAGCATTATGCTAATGAAATTATGATAGATCGTAGTGCTTGTTTACTAGAATAGTTTGTTTAAACAGCTTAGCTATAACCGTTGCATACTGCAGTAAAGTATGGCCTAGCTAGATCCCAGATCATGCACGCCCCTATTTAATTTGACAGTAAAAACTTGCAGCACATAATATATAGCTAGTACAGTCAGCTGGCTGTGGCCCTATAGCTCGATCGGGCCGGCCCACACATTATATTACCGTCATTGTCTAATCAGGGTGCTCTGAGCATCTGACTTAGATCTACTGCATCGTTTATATCACATCACTTTTCCAGTCTTTTCTAATTACTTGGCATGCCTGTGGTAGCGACACAGTATCCCTGGAAATCTTGCCTTTGTAGAGAGTTTTTCATTGTTTTGAGCCATCTTTACATAAAAAGAAGAGGTAAATAATGCGGCCAAGGGATTGATTTAGGACAGTAGCTCCTTTCATTAGCGATCAGTTGTTAGTAGTATTCCCTCCGTTTCAAAATATAAGATGTTTTATGTTTATGAACAAAATGTATCTATACTTTTTTTTAGTGTGTAGATTCGCTCTAAATTAAAGTGAACCTATATATTAAGGGAATAAGTCTAGATATATTTGCTTTACAAAACTAAAACATCGTATATTTTGAAACAGAGGGAGGGAGTATATAGTACCTATAAGATGTTTGAAAATATAAGATGTTTCATGGTACGCACCTATAGTTAACCTTGGACTGAAAAGACGAACAAAAGACGAAAAAAAACCATTGCCCCGTCGGCGTCGCCCCCCGCGCGGGCGACCGGGCGGAATCCCTTGAGCCCGCCGCCGCGCGCCCCATATACACCCCCTCCTCCTATCGTCGCCGGCGGCCGCCGTAGGGCAAAGCCCCTGCGTTGCCGGTGACGGCGGGCTCCCTCTTTCCCGACTGTCGGGGGGATAACCCCCGGTAGGGTCATGAGAGGGGAAACATAGCGCAGCTGGGTTGGCTCCGAGTGAAAAACGAACCAGGCCGGGTAAGGACGGCCGGGTAAGATAAGCAAGAAAGCCGAGATATAACTATCTCGGCCCGTATAGGACAAAGTTGCAACCCTTGCAGGTACCAACGAGCCGAGTCAACCGAGGAAGAGCCGAGTCAGGAAGGACGCATGGCACCTTTTCGTGTAAGGTTCGGGAAGGAACATGGTAAAGCATGGTCAAAAGAGAACGGCGATGCCGGGTGACATAAAAGGAGCCGGGTGACGCACAAAGCAAGCGTTGACGTACAAAGTAACTGCGTGACGCCAAAAAGAATAAGAAGCAGCGTACCAGAGGACCGTTAGCTGTCAAGCTTTATGGACCGGGCCTATGGGTTTAGGGAAAGCCCATAACCCGGCCCATATGGTAGGGACCAAGACCCAAACAGTAAACCCTAGAACCCAAAGGGGTATTAGCTAGCTAGCGCTGCCTATATAAGGGAGGGCATAGCAGCACTAGAAGGAGGTTGGACCAAGTAGAGAACAGGTGCTGCATACTCTAGTTAATACAGCTCAAGGAGCACTTGTATTCTTGAGGGTATAAATCAAATTGTAAAGTGTGGAGAGTTCTACTTGTTCTTCGTGCATGGCTCGTCCGTGCACTCCCTCCCCGGTGACCACAAGCACCCATTCGGCCCCCAACTTAAGCCTACCCATGGCATCTGCCGTGCCACCACCACGACAGTTGGCGCCTGTGGGGCGTAAGGTGTGCTTGATGGAGTCTTCATCCGGACGGGCAACATCATCGCCAAGACCGGCGAGCGCGTCTACTCTGGCCTCATCCAGAGGTTTGGAGCGCTCAACTTCGTCAGTGACAACGCGGGCTGCTTCGGGACCAAGCCGTTCCCTAGGGGTGGTCACTTCATCAAATTCGGCAAGCATCAGGTCTACGTCACGGTGCGCGTGGAGCGCGCATATCCTGAGCACATCATCCTGGCACCAGATCCCCCAATGGCAACGGTCACTAGGAAGCCTCTCCAATTCGTTTCCATAGAGGTAATGACGACTGCCCCAAATCCCGTAGCTCCCACTGCAGATCCATTGGTAAATGAAAACATAGAGGGAGGAAATCATGAGGAAACGCCAAGGGCTGCAAGAACAGCGAAGGCGCCACTGGAGAAACCGGAGAACATAGCTAGGAGCAAAAGGGCTAAAGAGCTGCAGGAAGCAATAGCCAAGTTAGCAAAGCCAGTGGCACAGGCGACTGACCCGGCACGTGTGCAAGACGAGTTGGAAGAAACCATGATAAAGGTTCTGGAAAAAGAAAAGGAGCTGGCACCGTTACAACAAGATGTGGATATCACTATCCGAGAGCTTAACTCGGCAAATTGAGTCAAGGGCGCAAAGACCCGACTTGATGCGACGAGATTGAGAGGAAGGAACCTCAACAAAGAACTCACAGATGCGACATCAAAGATAAAACCAGAGAATAGCAATGAGACAACCATGCGTCCAACATACAACACAACAGCAGCTAATCTGAGAGCAGCAGAAGCAGCAATGGCAGAGTTACCCCACTTGGAGGGGGACGCAAAGAAAAGGTAGCAAGAATGGGTCAATGAGTTAGTAAAAGCAGTCAGCATGCTAAATGAGGCATATTACAGAGAAAATCCGGGTATAGCAGGGAGATCACAGCTCGTTCACTCGATAACTCCTGTTCCGGCAAGATCGGCTGGGCACACGGCATCCTCACCAGGAGTGGCACCCAGGCCGAGAAAAGAGAAAAGTGTGGAAGCCTAAGTGAGACTCGCCAACCCCAGGAGGATACACTCTAGTTCTAGATCCAACGTTCATGGGCCCAGATATCAACATGAAATTTTCAAAGGTGTTAATCGACGATGTAAGTAGCATCAACATCATGTACAAGGATACTATGCTCAAGTTAGGCATTACCATGAACATGCTAGAGCCGACTAAGACCACTTTCCACGGGATTGTCCTGTGAGCCAATTGGCAAGATCTGGGTCGACGTCTTATTCGGCAATAGAGAAAATTGTCGCACTGAAGCCATAGAGTTCGAGGTAGTAGATTTGGTCAGCTCATATCATGCCTTACTCGGCAGACCGGCTATGGCAAAGTTCATGGCTACTCCTCACATCGCTTACTTGAATATGAAGCTGCCAGGCCCATGTGGGGTGATCACAGTTGAAGGGGATTACAAAAGATCTATTGCTTGTGCCTCAGCCGGATCTTCACTGGCCGAGTCACTCATCATAGCTCAAGAGAAAAGTCAGATGTTGGAGGTGGCAGCATTGGCCAAAGCAGCACAAATGTCCATGCCGGCACTCACTAACCTGCATGGCAATGTGTCATTTCAAGCTGCCAAAGAAATCAAGAAGGTGCAGGTGGATGAAACTTTTCCAGAGCGCACAGTAACCATTGGGGCAGGCCTTACAGATAAATAGGAAAGCGAGCTCACCAGCTTCCTCCGTGAGAATCGAGACATCTTTGCATGGTCAACTCAAGATCTGCAAGGAGTTCCGAGGGAGCTGGCTGAGCACTCTCTTCATGTAAGACCAGATGCAAGGCCGGTGAAGCAACCCCTCCGCCGCTTCGCCGAAGATAGGAGGAAAGTAATAGCGGCTGAGATTGCAAGACTTTTAGCTGCTGGATTCATCATGGAAGTGCTGCACCCGGACTGGCTGTCAAATCCAGTCCTGGTCGAGAAGAAGAAAGATGACCCGAACGTGGCAGTGGTATGGCGCATGTGTATTGATTACACGAACCTCAACATGGCGTGTCCAAAAGATCCATTTCCTATGCCTCGGATCGATCAAGTCATATATTCTACTGCTGGGTGTGAGTTGTTGTCATTTGTGGATGCGTATTCAGGATTCCATTAGATTCCACTGAATCCAAATGATCAAATAAAGACAACTTTTATCACCCCGTACGGTGCTTATTGCTATCGCACCATGCCATTCGGATTAAGAAATGCAGGCGCAACATATCAAAGATGCATGCAAAAATGCTTGCAAGATCAATTGGATAAAAATGTTCAAGTATACGTCGATGACGTGGTAATAAAAACCAAAAAAAGTCATACTCTAATCGAGGACTTGCGTCAAACATTCACAAACTTGAGAAGATTCTGGATGAAACTCAACCCGAAAAAATGTACATTTGGTGTCCCGTCTGGCAAGTTACTCGGATTCCTTGTATCCAGCCGAGGAATTGAAGCTAACCTGACAAAGATCAGGGCCATCGAAAGAATGGAATTGCCCCAAACCCTCAATGACGTCCAGAAGTTTACTGGATGCCTGGCTTCATTGAGCAGGTTTGTTAGTCGGCTAGGCGAAAAAGCCCTACCACTATATCAGCTGATGAAGAAATCAGACAAATTCACATGGACACAGCAAGCTGATAGCGCTTTCCATGAATTAAAGAAAATGTTGGCAACATCACCAATATTAGCGTCACCACTATCCAAGGAGCCAATTCTGCTCTATGTTGCCGCAACCAACAGAGTTGTAAGTGCAGTGATAGTGGTTGAACGTGAAGAAGGGGGCAATTCAGTCCAAAGATCAGTATATTACTTGAGCGAAGTGCTCTCTGTCTCGAAACGTAATTACCCGCATTATTAGAAGATGACATATGGGGTATATATGGCAGCAAAGAAGCTGAAACATTATTTTCAGGAACACCCGATCCGGGTAATATGCGAGGCACCTATCTTGGATATATTGGGCAGCAAAGATGCCAGCGGTTGAGTAGCCAAATGGGCCATTGAAATAGCAGCATACACTCTGCAATATGATAGGCGAGATGCAATAAAATCTCAAGACGTTGCAGATTTCTTTGTAGAATGGATGGAGATACAGTACGAGCCACAGCTGCCAGATCCAAATTACTGGAAAATGCATTTTGACGGGTCCAAGACAAGAATGGGTCTGGGCGCCAGGATAGTGCTCACATCTCCAAAGAGGGATCAACTGAGGTATGTCTTGCAGATTCATTTTGCTGCTTCTAACAACGTTGCCGAGTATGAAGCACTCATCCACGACATTAAAGTAGCCAAGGAAATTGGTATCAAAAGGATCATGTGTTTTGGTGATTCGGATTTGGTGATTCAGCAAGTGTCTGGACATTGGGACACACTAGACGCAAACATGGAATTATATCGCTTCCACGTGCAGCAAATTTCGGGATATTTTGACGGTTGCGAATTTCATCACATTCCTAGAGGAGAAAATGAGGCTGCAGATGTGTTATCCAAGCTAGGATCATCTAGACAAGCAATACCACCAGGGGTAGCATTGGAGCATCTTAGGAAGCCATCGATCAAGCCCTCACCAGAGTCCGAATCAATCAGGGTTATCCCGGCGAGTCAGGAATCAGAGGCAATGCCAATGGATATTGACTCAGGGGTAGGTTCAAGTCACCCGGGGACTGATCCGTTCACCTCAGGGGTAGCCGAATCACACTCGGGGACTCCTCAGGTTATGTCAGCAGAGCATATCTCGGCGGAACCAATGGATATTGATGTTGAAGGAGACCCGGAACCACTAATACCTACGTGGGCACGACCAATATTCCGTTATTTGAAGGATGGAACCTTTCCAAGTGACGAAATGTTGGCAAGACAAACAACACGAAGGGCAAAAGCATACACCATAATCAACAAGGAACTATACAAACGAAGCGTGACAAGTGTACTAGAGCGTTGTATTAGTTCAGAGAAAGGCCAGGAGATTTTATTGGATATCCACCAAGGAGAGTGCAGGCACCATGCATCATCAAGAGCATTGGTAGCCAAGGCATTCCGACATGGATTCTACTGGCCAAGAGCATTGGCACAAGCACAAGAGTTAGTCGGGAAATGCAGTGGTTGTCAACACTATGCGTCCAAGTCACATTTGCCAGCGTTAGAATTGAAGACTATACCAATCACGTGGCCTTTTGCAGTATGGTGCCTGGATATGGTAGGACCATTCAAACCAGCAAGGGGAGGCATGACTCATATCTTGGTCATGATCGATAAGTTCACCAAGTGGATAGAAGTGAAGCCAATCAAGAAATTGGACGGTAAAACAACCGTCACATTCCTAAGGGATATAATCCTCAGATATGGCTACCCGCACAGTGTGATCACTGACAATGGCACAAACTTTGCCGAGGGAGCTTTTTTTGCTCGCTTCTGTGGGAAACACCGAATAAGACTTGACGTAGCGTCAGTTGCTCATCCAGAATAAAATGGACAAGTTGAACGGGATAATGGCTTAGTTCTGTCTGGGATAAGACCCCGCTTAATGGAACCACTCCAGAAATCACCTGGTTGTTGGATATAGGAACTACCCTCAGTATTGTGGAGCTTAAGAACGACTCCGAATCGATCAACTGGTTATACGCCATTTTTCCTTGTATATGGGCCTGAAGTAGTCTTGCCGGCCAACATAGAATATGACTCGCCAAGGATAAGGCAATACTCGGAAGCCGAGGTGAAAGAGGCCCGAGAAGATGGAGTAGATTTACTCGAAGAAACAAGGGAACTGGCATTTTCCAGATCTGCTATATATCAAGAAAACCTCCGACGCTACCACAACCGAAAAGTACAACCTCGTGTTTTCCGAGGAGATATGGTGCTAAGGCTGGTGCAGCGCACAGCCGGAATGCATAAATTATCGCCTCCTTGGGAAGGTCCATTCATTGTAAGAAAAGCATTGCACAATGATTCCTATTATCTCATAGACGCTCGTGAAGCGCAAAAGAACAAGGCGTAGGTCAGGAGATGAAACCAAAAGGCCATGGAATGTGGCATTTCTTCATCCCTTCTACACTTAGGAGAAGCAGGGTCGGGCCAGCAAAATCTGAGGCCCTGTGCAAAACTCTAAAATGGGGCCCTATGCCACTAGAAAATTTTAACTATTCAAGAGTTATAATATGTATGACAAAGTATCTTACATTGCAATTGAATATATGAATAAACATACCTATCATACTCCCGGTTGCATAATGTTTATTTGAACAACATCATTCTCTTAGTGTTCTTCGTAATGAAATCTTCAATAATATTCTCATATTCAATCTTCTCTAACACTTCACTCTCAAGTGCTATTGTGGCTAAATCATTGAGTCTTTGTTGTGTCATCGTAGTACGCATATAGGACTTCAATAGCTTCAATTTAGAAAAGCTCCGTTCTGCTGATGCAACAGTCACAGGAATGGTCAATAAAATTCTGTATGCAATACTTGCATTGGGAAAACAACCATGCCTCTTTAAAAAATTCAGAACTTCAGCGGGCCCCATATTTTCTTTTGGAATGAAATCTTGAAGAAGCTTCAACTCAATATATAGTTCTTTGGCATCAATATCAGATTTTCTATCTTCATTGGCATCATTGTCAGGTTTTCTATCCATAAGGGCAGCCTCAAGATGATCACAAGAAGATCTCAAACTATCATTATCCAATGACTGCAATGTTTTAGAGGTAAATAAGAAACCAAAAAATTTCTGATAACCCTTATATTGTTCAAATCTGCTTTTCAGTGAGGAAATCGCTTGATCAACAAGAGGTATAAAATAGTTGATTCGAAATGATTCCTCTGCAGACCGTGTGGCAATATATGTGTCATCTGGGTTCTCATCAAATTGTTTCTTTCTTTTAATTTCTCGCTTTTCAGGAAAATTTGCACCAATATTCAACTCAAGTGCAATTCCTTTCGCCATCTCCAATGCTTGCAAGAAATAAGCCCTTGTACTTTCTCAATAGCAACATCAATAAGCATATCTTTTGTTTGCAAACTTTTGCTTACTAAATTAATAGTAAACAATACCTCATACCAAATGACTATGGCCACTATAAATTCATAGTCTCCAAGTTCATTTTTTGCCAAACCTAAAGCCTAACTGCTTGTCATTGGATCCTTATCAATTTCGGATACCTGAAATTAAAGATAGGAAATAAATGTTATAGTTAGATGAATCCAAAGACCAAAGGAACTACATCATTAGCAATATACAAAAATTGTTTACCTGAAGTAGAGCCTCTCGAATGTCTACACATTGGAATCTGATAGATTTAACACTTTCAACACGACTCTCCGAACGCGTAGCTGACACTGACTTGAGTGTCCATCCTGATATATTATCTTTCAGAATATGCCATTTCTTAGTAGAATAAGCAAAAATTGTGTAGACGCGTTGGATGATTCCAAAAAAGTCTTTATCTCTACCGCTAGTCTTGGCCATATCACAAAGTGTTAAATTAAGGCTATGACAACCACAAGCAGAATAGAAAGCTCTAGGATTCACATCCAAAAGTTTCTTCTGTACACCCTGATGTTTTCATTTCATATTGGATCCATTGTCATAACCTTGTCCTCGCACATCATTTATGTCAAGATCAAGAAGGTTTAGTTCATTCTCTAGCACATCAAAAAGTCCTTGCCCAGTCGTATCATTTACATCTAGAAATCCTAGAAATGATTCTTCTATGGAAACAGTACCTGAAGATAAGTCCACATATCTAATAATTAAAGACATTTGCTCTTGGTGACTTGCATCAGGAGTACAATCAAGTATGATAGAGAAATACTTTGCACGCTTTATTTTCTTAATAATTTCAAACCTAATAGAAAAGGCAAGCAAGTGGAGCAACTCATTCTGAATCTTATAATCAAGATAATGAGCATACGTTTCTTCATTTGTAATACGACGAACATGCTCCTGAATAATGGGGTCAAATTCAGCCAACATCTCTATTAAACCCAAGAAATTACCATTGCTATCTTCATACAGTTTGCTGTTAATACCACGAAAGGCTAAATTATGCTTGGCAAGAAATTTCACAATGCAAACAATTCTGAACAAAACCTTTCTCCAGTGGTCCTTTTCTTTCTCAAGTTGACGTTGAGCAGCTTTATCAATAGTCTGATGCTTCTCCAATCTACTACGTAGCTCATACCAATTGGTCATATTCAAAACATGATCCACACTTGTTTCATGCTCTTTTAATCTATTGATGATATGTGTCCAATCATTACAACCCTCCTTAGCCAACTGACATTTTTGCTGCCCTTTTGTAAATAATTTACAGCCAAAGCAAAAGACTCTATCGAGCTCCTTAGAATAGACAAGCCAATCCCTGTCATACTCCTCCCTATTTGACATAAATCTAATATACAATCGCGCAGAGAACCTTCTCTTATTTCTATCTTTAGGACCTTTCTTAATTGATAAATCTCTTCTCGGACCTTTCTGTGCTAAAACATCAATTTGTTTCTGATTAAGAGAATCCCAATATCTTGGATCAAATATATCAGGCTGGAAATTATTTTCCTCTACCTCAGCATTATTTTCCTCTACCTCGACAGTATCTTCCTCTACCTCAACATTATTTTCTGTCTGAGTTTGATCGTCTCTATGATCATTATAAGGAACAATAACAAGTGCAAGGGTTGAAGGATCAACTGACTGATTAACGGAAGAAACTTGCGGTTTCTTTTTAATAAATCTGTCCATTACCCCTCTTTGAGATTGAATTAACTCTTCCTCCTTTTCTTTTCTCTTACGTTTTTTATAACCATAATCTTGCTTTCCCATATCGACTCTTGTAAAAGAGATTAACAACACAAATTAACGGAATTTAGAATTAAATTGTAGCAGAGTACACCTAGGGCTAGCCGACTAGGGCCTAAGGGATAAGGGACGCAAAGAGAGAAAATGCAGGGAGGCTAGATGAGATGTGAGAGATAGAGAATTAGAGATGCACGCACCGGTCCAGTTCAGGAAAAAAGAATTTGGCGGCGGAAGAAAGGAACAGCAGCGACGCGACGATCCTCTCGAGAAGACGACGAACAGCCGCGACGGGACGATCCTCCACGCTCCAGTTTACCAGGCAGCTCCGCGTGAGGACTCCAGTCTCCTCGTCTCCTGATCAATCGATCGGGTGGATCAAAAATCAAAATCCTGCCCGCTGTAATGCTTTGCTAAGGCCCATATAGAGCCGGTATTTTAATCCTCACGGGCCAAAATCTATCATCCGGTGAAATTTTCTTTTGCTGCATATATATATAGACCTATATAAAATTTGTGTGTCCCTAAAAAAAAATAGGCCCTGTGCGGATGCACCATCGGCACTCTTGCCGGCCCGGGGCTAAGGAGAAGCAATGCATGTATCACTCGAACTCTCGTATGCCGGATGTGTTTGCCTGCTATGTGCTAATAATAAAGTGGTATGATTCGGAAAACTGACTCGGGGACTATCCTTTAGGCTTTCCACTTCAATTATTTTACGTCGGCTAGCGTGATACCCGAAATTTATTTCGGAACAAGTAGTGTTTACTCGAAAGAAATCAGCTCTTCGTCTATGTTGTTGTCCGAAAACACGGCTTCATGGCAAGCAAGAGAAAAAGATATAAGACGGGTAAACACGAACGCCGGATAAGTACAAGGGAGAAACGCGAGTCGGCTCTAATTTGTGCCTAAATCTCTGCAGGTTGTGTTATACCATGTGTCGAGTAATCTCGGCCAAGTTACCCAAGTTTCATATCCGCTAACTAAATCCTTCGTCCTTTGAGATCCTAATGTCGAACACCGAAAAATGGTAGATAAGGGCCAACGGCAAGGAAAGGTGACACGTCAGAATGAAACTCGGGGACTTGCCCTTGAATGATTCGCACTAAGAGCATGATGCAAACATATAAAGCCTATCAAAAGGCACATAATCAAACTTTGAGTGCAATGTACGTTACATCTGTACCTGGCATACCGGGGATCTAATAAAAGTTCAAGTATTTGTTGGCCTAAGGAGCAGGAGAACTCGGAGGAGCATTCTCGAAAGCAGGAGCGCTTGGAACATCGGACGGGTGAGGGGCATCTGCGGGCGGGTCGTCTGGATCATCTGACTCGGTCGCCTCGCTATCGCCACCATCTTCAGCAGGAACTTCGACGAGCAGATTGCTAAGGTCGAGGAAGCTGGGCCCTTCACACCATGCGTGTACCATGGTGTACTCTATCATAGCATAAGCACGCTCCTGGTGCTTCTTGATCAGCTCCGGGTCGTTCAACCATTTGCCATCTCCCCTTATGCGAGCAAGAACGTCAAGGTTGATGTCCTCGTACCATGAAAGCACGAAGGAGAGAGCCTTGTCCGCTGCAGCCCGGCCGGCCGACTCGCGCCATTGATCCAGTCGGTCCTCAGTGAGGAGTAGTCTGTCGGCGAGTGGTTCGATGAGTTCGGGTGGATCTTCATCCAGCCAGAGCATGCGAAACGCATGGATAGCCGCTTTGAGCAAGTCCACACCGCAAGATCTGAGGGTCTTGACCCATTCAGACACTGCTGCAAGGAGCTCCTCCATGGACACATCGCCGTCAGCAGGAACACCAGCCTCAGCTCTCACCTTCTTCATGGCTCGGATGGCAAACGTGTTGGCCTCAGAAAGTTCTCTGCAAGCAAAAAGATAAAGTTATCAAATAGCAAAGGAAGATGGGAGAAATCCAGCTGTACTTGGACAATGCGTAAAGAGTAAGAACTCACTACCGAGAAAGAAGTTGATGGCAGCGAGCTTGCTATGCCAGGTCTTGGTCTTGGCCTGAAGGGCGTCGAGGTTCATATTGGTCGACTCGACCAATGACTGGGCCTCATCGAGCAACTGCTTAGTCTTCTGAGCGCTAGCATCCTACTGCTCGCTCTTGTCGGCAAGCTCCTCCTTCAGTCCTTTCACCTCGGCCAAGTGTTTCTCCTCCGTCTCGACCATCAATTTCTTCAGCCGAGTCACCTCATCGTGCTCTTTCTGGATTTCGGCTTGGTGCTTCTCTGCTTATTGAGAACAAAATTTGTGAGTACCAACAGAAAAATTTCAGCAATTGGCATACGGACATAAGAAAGTTACTCTCGGCCTCGCTGATTTGCGAGTGAAGTTCGTTGATGGTGGACTGAGCAGTGGCTGTGAGACAACAGTGAGAGGAAAAATGAAAATATGAACCAAGGAGAATTGCACCAAAAAATAGAAAAGGGAAAAGCAAAGATATTAACTTGGCCGAAGGTGTTAGTCTGTAGCTTCTCAAACGCAAGTTCAAGCTTGCGATGCGCTAGGACAAGAGCTTGGTGTACCTTGGTGCGCTCGTTATGCGTAAGCTAGTCAAAGAAGACAGATAACAAAGAAAGAACCGAGTCAGGCGACCTGCCGAGTAAAAGAGCTTAAGAGCTTACAGCCGAGTAAGTTCCTTACTCGGCGGTAACCTCGAGAGCTAGGGATTGCGTCCTAACATACAAGCTTGGAGTAAAGGATTTGAAGGCTGAGTGACTATTGAGGAGCTTACAGCAGAGTAAGTATATAACTCGACTGTAACC
Source organism: Avena longiglumis (assembly GCA_030063025.1). Lineage (NCBI taxonomy): Eukaryota > Viridiplantae > Streptophyta > Magnoliopsida > Poales > Poaceae > Avena > Avena longiglumis. The sequence continues at coordinate 499,273,314 of CP125975.1, forward strand.
TCGGGGACTAGGTGATATGTATAAAGGAAATACTCAATGATACAAAAGAGTAAGAAGCTAATTTACCTCATTCACTTCGTTGACATGGGCCATCAAAGAAATGGCCTGCTGGGTCATGTCGGAAACAGCCTTGGGGCCCAGCTTCAGCTTCTTCCCGACACGAGTGCTGACCTCCTGCTCGCATACTGCTTTCCATGCCACAGCGTAAGGTTCAGCCGAACCAAGGCTTTTGCCACTGAGTGTCCGAGTAAGAACTCGACCCGTTTTCAGGGCGGTTACCACAGTGGCACGGGTTGCAGCGGCAGAAGTGTGGAGGGTAACAGCCCTGTGAAATGGATCGTATCGGCACCTAGAGGGGGTGAATAGTTGCTAACCAATTTTTAATACTTTTTCAATTTTAGGCTTGACACAAAGTAAATTCTCTAGATATGCAACTATGAGAATTTCCCTATATGTAACCCTAACTACTAAGCACGTAAAAGAGGAGCGAGGAAACCGTAGTGGAGCACGCGGAGACACAGGGATTTGTTTTACCTCAGTTCCTTCCTTGTTAAGGGAAGTACATCTGCGTTGGAGGGGTGGGCGGTTCTAAGACCACCACGCCACAATAGGCCTCACCCTATTCTCCGATGGATCTCGCCACGAGAGGCCTGATCCACCTTCTCCACTATTGGATCCCTTCGAGGCGGGAACCGGTGCCTTTTACAACACTATCGGGGCACACACCCACAACTGAATTGGGGGCTCCCGAGATGACAACAAGCTGCCACAATAACAAGGTTTATCAATATAAACAAAAACAGGGATCTAGGTATTTGCAAGAAATACTAGATCGGGGGTTCTCCAAATGAATGGAGAGGAGATGAAGCGCTTGATTGCTGATGATGAAGATCGAGTTCTCCTCCTTCGATTCCCCAAGGGATGGGGCCTTTGGGTGGATCTAGGTGGAGCACTCTTGGATGAAGCTTTCAGATCTGATCTAGTATTTTTCGAGATGAATCAGGAGTTCTGGCAGGAGGGGGAAGGCTGGCTTAAATACCCCCTCCCAGATCTGGCCGTTGCACAACTTTGGGGGCGGATTATCCGCCCCCCACTTGGGGCGGATTATTCGCCCCCTGGGAAAACTCCGCCCCAACGGCAGATTATCCGGGGAAAACTCCGCCCCCTCTCTGGGGCTTGCGCCTTGGTGAAGCTTGGTGAAGATCTTGGGGGGCGGATAATCCGGCCCCCCTGAGGGGCGGATTATCCGGCCAGGCCGGAAAGTCCGGCCAATACTCCGCCCCCTCTCTGGGGCTTGCACCTTGACGATGAACAGGGGGCGGACTATCCGGCCCCCCTGAGGGCCAGATTATTCGGCGGGGCCGGAAAATCCGGCCAAAATTCCGCCCCCTTCTGGGGCTTGCGCCTACTTGGGAAGAGGGAGGGGCGGATTATCCGCCCCCCCAAAAACAGAATCCTTTCCCTTTTTCTCATAGGTAGCTGCAACACTTCAACACACATTAAATAATCCTTGATATTGTTATCTAACACACAAAACACTAGGGATTATAAAATGTTCTTTCAATCTCCCCCTTTTTGGTGTTAGATGACAATATTAGGATTTGCAATAAAACCGGCAAATGCCACCTTAAATAATGAAAGACGCTCCCCCTAGATGTGTGCATATTTAAGATTTGCATTTGAATACAAATACACACACTAGAGAGAACACTACTTCCATAACCAAGATAATTGAAACAAGGTGGTTTGGGAAACAAGGTCATACCACCGAGATGAGAATATAGCCAAAGCATACATAGATAATCCCATGAATCCATATGCCATCAAATATGCTCCATAATTCCAGAATTCCATGAGGTCCATAATAGATAAATCCAGAATTCCATGAATACCAAACATAGTACCAAACATAGTGGAGTACAACATAGTCTTACATAAACAAACACAAATAGAAAATGAGTTCACGCTAGAAAAGGCACAAGCAAGCAAATAAAAATGACTAAAATCGAAAAGCTTGTGCCCTACCCATGCAAATCCACGAGACCTAATAGAACTACTTCTCTCCCTTTGGCATCGAAACGCCAAAAAGGAAGAAGAGCGATGCTAATGCCCTTGGAGATCACTCCTCCATGAGAAACTGATCTCCCCCTTAGATGTGTGCAAGAATATATGGTTCAAGGGGGGAGAGAAAGGCTTGGGTTGAGAGCATCAAACTGAGATGGTACTACACACCCAAATTTGCAAGAATCAAATCAATAAAAAGCCAAATTTGAGTGTGTTTTCCATAAGAACATGAGATATGCAAGAAAATCCAATGAGACCCATGAGAAACCAACTCTTCTCAAGGAAGAGGGCGGTGGCCGAAGCCACCATGTTGGAGTGCATGGCATGACACCGCGAAGATGTATCTTGAGTTCAAAACCAATGCTCATCGATGACCCACATATCACAAAATGATATTAAGGGAAATGATTTTACTTGCTTTCGGCATTATGGGGGGAGGGTTGGCCCAATCAATTAGGACCACACTCCCCCTATGTCTATGCCCGCATCTAAACCAAATACATGAATAATAGCAAGTGAGTGTGCAAGGGTAGTCAAGCCAAGCTCCTTGAATCTACGATATTTAGCTCATTCCTCAAATAACAAAATCTTGCTTCATCAAGAGGCTTCGTGAAAATATCAGCAAGTTGGTTCTTCGTGCTCACAAACGATAGAGCAATATCACCACGAGCAACATGATCCCGAATAATGTGGTTGCGAATCTCTATATGTTTTGTTCTTGTATGCTGCACGGGATTGTAAGAAATTTTGATAGCACTTTCATTGTCGCATAATAGAGGCACTTTGTAATAATTGACACCATATTCCTTTAAAGTTTTCCTCATCCATAACAATTGTGTACAAGCACTTGCAGCAGCAACATATTCAGCTTCGGCGGTTGAGAGTGAAATACAATTCTGTTTCTTTGATGACCAACACACTAGAGACCTGCCCAAGAATTGACATGCACCAGAGGTTGATTTCCTATCATCTTTGTCACCAGCCCAATCTGAATCATGTAACCACATAGAGAAAAAATTGAACCCTTGGGATACCATAACCCAAAATTTGGGGAATGAACCAAATATCGGAAGATTCTCTTGACTGCCACTAAGTGGCTTTCTTTAGGAGCGGCTTGGTACCTTGCACACACTCCTACACTTAACACGATATCGGGCCTAGATGCGCAAAGGTAAAGGAGAGAGCCAATCATGGATCGGTATACCTTTTGATCCACGTCTTTACCCTTATGATTGAGCTCAAGATGACACTTTGTTTGCATTGGGGTAGCAACGCCATTGAGATCTGTCATCTTGAACCTTTTGAGCATGTCTTGGATGTACTTAGCTTGATTAATAAAGGTTCCCTCTCTAAGTTGTTTGATCTCAAATCCAAGAAAGAACCTCTGCTCACCCGTCATGGACATCTCAAACCTGTCAGTCATAAGCTTTGAAAATTCATCGTTAAAAGCTTGGTTAGTAGAGCCAAAAATAATGCCATCTACATAAAGTTGGCATACAAAACGCTCCCCATTAACCTTCTTAGTAAAAATAGTGGGATCGATTTGCCCAACTTTGAATCCACGGTCTAGCAAAAGCTCTTTAAGGTGCTCATACCACGCACGTGGGGCTTGTTTAAGGCCATAGAGCGCCTTATCGAGTTTGTAGTCATGGTTCGGGAATTTGGGGTCCTCAAACCCCGGGGGCTGCTTGATGTATACTAACTCATGTAGAGGACCATTAAGGAAAGCGCTCTTAACATCCATTTGTTGAAATTTAAAATTATGATGGGCTGCATATGCAAGAAGGATACGGATGGACTCAAGACGAGCCACAGGAGCATAAGTCTCGCCAAAATCAATTCCTTCCACTTGAGAGAATCCTTGAGCCACGAGTCGTGCTTTATTCCTCACAACAATGCCATTTTCATCCTATTTATTCTTGAAGATCCACTTGGTGCCGATAACATTGCGGAAATCCTTTGGTTTTTCTACGAGCTTCCAAACTTTGTTGTGTTCAAAGTTATTTAATTATTCATGCATTGCAACAACCCAATCGGGGTCTTCAAGAGCATCAAAAACCTTCTTCGGTTCAACCATGGAAATGTGAGCTTGATGATCATAGAAGCTTGCAAGTTTTATTCTAGTGGATACCCTTCGTCGAAGATCACTAACAACCTTGTCAAGAGTGTGACCTCTTAGTTCAAGGTTCCGATCAGCACGAGCCTTGCGACGAGCCTCAATGTCCTTATTGTTTCTAGAAGGAGTTGATTCAGAATTTGTATCCTTGTCTTGATTACTGCCCTGCCCTTGATCTTGGTCTGCGTTAACACCAGAAGATTGTTGCTGAACATTTTCTTCAGGCCCGGATAATCCGCCCCTTGGAGGGGCCGGACTATCCGGCCTGGGAGGTGAAGAACCAGAGCCATCTTCTTGAGAATGCCTGACGGGAGTTGGAGACCCAGGGCCGGATAATCTGCCCTCGGGGGCCGGAGAATCCGGCCTGGGAGTTTTAGAGTTGTTGACTTCTCCTTCAGATCCATTGGAACGAGTTGGAGTGCCAGGGGAGGATTGTCCGCCCCTTGGAGGGGGCGGATAGTCCGGCCTGGGACTACCAACTTGTCCAAGGGACAGTTGATCTTCAGCAGATTGAGGTGTTGATGCAGGATTTTCTCCAACAGTAGGAGCTTGATGATCTTGTGTAGATGAGGGCTCCACATATGTGGAGCATTATCCTTCCCGATCCTCCACAAGGGGTTCCTCAATGGGGCGGAAAAATCCCACGCCCATTCTTCTTATGGCATCTTGGGGTATTTCAACATCTGCATCACAAACATCAACTTGCCCTACAAAGGAGCCGTTATTTTCATCGAACTCCACACTACAAGATTCTACAACAATCCCAGTGAGCTTGTTGTAGACTCTATAAGTGTGGGATTCGGCACCGTAACCAACAAAAATACCTTCTAAATCCTTGGACTCAAATTTTTACAAACGGACACCTTTAATAAGAAAGAAACACTTACACCCGAATACCCTGAAGTATGAGATGTTGGGATTGTTACCGGTAAGTATTTCATATGGAGTCTTGTCCAAAATCTTTCGAAGATAGAGCCAGTTAGATGAGTGACAAGCAGTGGATATGGCTTTAGCCCAAAAATTATAAGGAGACTTGAATTCAGCTAGCATAGATCTAGCAATATCCATCAAAGTCCGGTTCTTCCTCTCTGCTACACCATTTTGTTGAGGGGTGTACGCAGCGGAATATTGATGTCTAATCCCCTCTTCGCTAAGAAACTCATTTAAAGTGTAGTTCTTGAATTCGGAGCCGTTGTCACTTCTAATTGCCAAGATAGGAACATTGTGTTGACGTTGAACTTCATTGGCAAAGTCGATGACAATTTGTTGAGTCTCACTTTTCAGCTTGAAGAAATAGACCCATGAATATCTTGAGTAATCATCGATAATGACCAAGCAATATTTCTTCCCACCAAGACTTGCATGAGAAGGAGGACCAAATAAATCCACATGAAGTAATTCCAAGATCCTCTTTGATGACACAATAGTCTTCCTCTTGTGGGGAGAGTCATGCATTTTTCCTTCTACACAAGCCCTGCAAACACGATCTTTGGCAAAAGAGACATTGTCTTTTAGTCCAAGGATGTGGCCACCCTTCTGGAGACTTTGCAAAGTTCTCATGTTGACATGGGCTAAACGGCGATGCCATAGCTAGCCCACGTCGGCCTTTCCGAATAGACACATCGGACCCGAAGTGGTTTTCCCCGAGAAGTCCACCACATACAGGTCATTTTCGACGTATCCAACGAAAGCGACCTTTAGAGACTTGCTCCACAAGAGTACCACCAAATCATCATCGATAAAAACAGCAAAACCCATCTTGCCAAGGGCACGTACAGAAACAAGGTTGTAACCGAGGGTCTCAACAAGCAATACGTCCACGAGTGAGATATCGTGGGCAACCACAACCTTGCCAAGACCCAATACCTGAGATTTAGACTTATCACCATAGGAGACTGTGATATTATCATGATTTGGACGCATATCCGTGATGATCTCCTTGCTTCCAGTCATATGACTAGTGCAGCCACTATCCAACACCCATTTTGACCCACCGGAAGCATAGCCCTGCAAGAAAATTACTTCTTGATTTTAGGTACCCATTTTTCAATGGGTCCTTTCATGTTAGTAACTAGGGTCTTTGGGACTCAAATAGACCAAGCAATATATTCATCAAAAGGACCAACATAATAAGCATAAACATCGCCATAGTCATCACAAAAGAGTTCATAATTCGGATTGTGAGACCCTGCAAAACCAATATTATTAGTCTTGTCTTTTGTGACATTCTTCTCAGCGGTGCTTGTCTTTAATTGCACATTCTTGGTCTTGTTCTTCTTAGTTTTCTTCTTCTTGGACTTGGTGACATACCCAAGTCCCTCTTTACCATGATTTGACCTTTGCTTGCCAAGAACTTCATCAAGCACACCTTTGTCCTTGGTAGTGATGTCCTTGATCACTTCTTTTTCCACACTAGCATTTTTCTTGTTACTATAAGTTGAATTGGACGAGCTAGGAGTATCATATTTGGCCAATCGACTTTGAAGCTGATCATGTGACTCATTGAGAATAGAGAACTCGTTTTTCAATGCCTTGTGAGCATTGTCAAGTTTCTCCAATTCCTCGGGGAGTCTATCATGAGCAGCCCCAAAGTCAATCCTTTCCTTCTTTAACTTCTTTGATTTGGTGATAGCATTGTCACGTTCCTTAACAAGTTTAGTCACAATTTCATCATGTGACTCTTCAATAGACTCAAGCCTCTCTTCAAGAGAGACCCGAGCCTCTTCCTCCTCTTCAAGAGCATTTTTTAAGGATGCAATTTCCATTGCATCCTCCCTTTCAATTCTGCCCTTTTCTTCAAGGAGAGCTTCGTTTTGGGCCAGCTGGTCCATAAGAGCTTCAAAACGAACTTTGTGCTCACCTTGCAAGTTAGTGTAGAAATAATCCAAAGCAATAATCTCTTCTTTAACCTTAAGACTAGTAGGATCATCCATGTCAATCATAGCCTTAGGAAAAGAAGAGTTATACGAAGTTACCTCGGAGCTTCTTGCCATGAGGCAAGTAGCATTCTTGTTGATGATGTTTTCGTTCAGAGAGTCGAAGAGAGATGTTGATGTAGATGGGGTGGCTATAGCAGCCACCTCTTGAGATCTATCGTCCTCGTCCTCATCTTCACTCCCCGATGAATATTCTTCTTGAGCCACTAGAACAATCTTTGGTTGCTTCTTGAAAGGAGCATTGTTCTTTACAAACTATTTCTTACGTGGAGCTTTTGATTTGTCCTTGAAAATGAGTCTTCCTCCATTATCTTCCCTACTTTGATATGGACACTCAGCTACGAAGTGCAGCCGGTCACCACAATTGAAGCATGTTCTTAGCTTGGCACCATTTTATTTTCTTCCATAGGCTCCACTCTTGCGATCTAGTTCAGCTTTAGCCTTGGCTGGATCTTTACAAAAGTTTCTTGCATAAAGAGCCAAGTATTGTCCGTGAATCCTTTTTATATCCTCAGGACAGTCCAGACCTTCTACCGCATATTCATCATGATCAGTCGCACTAGTCTTCAAGGCCATGTTGACCCCCTTTTGCATCCCCATAACTCGAGCACGAGCATCTTCGGCATTCTTGGCAGCCACTTTGAAAGCGGCCATTTCTTGCATAACCTCATTGGATGACATGATGTGATAGTTATGCCTACCTTGGAGGCTTTTCAAATCTGTGGGCTCAAATGGCATAAGAGCACTGACATACTTGCGCTTGATCCAAGCATCATCAACATGAGCTGCACCATGGTTTCTGAAGGTTGTGGCTATTTCCTTGAGCCTCCTATACATGTCCTCGTGGTCTTCTCCATCCAGCATATAGAATCCTTCAGCTTCATTGCTCAAGGCATCATATCTATTCCTTCTCATACTTTCATTTCCGATGAAGAGCTCGGTGAGGGAATCCCAAGCTTCTTTAGCTGTGCTAAGATGCTGAATGTGTGGCATGTCTTTGTCACTCACACCAAGCTGTATCATGTGTAGAGCTGTAGCGTTGAGTTGGCTATCGACCACTTCTCTTCTTGTGAGATTGTTGGGGTTTCCAACATGATGACCATTTTCGATGATCTTCCACAACTCTATGGAGGAACTGCACACATGAGATTTCATCAAAAATTGCCATTGAGAGAAAGTAGATCTGAGAAGTTTGGGTGGATCACCCTATTATGTATATGTGGGTGAGGGATAGGTGGATCAGAGAATACACATGAGAAACCTCATTGTATCCATCCTTACCGCTATCCTTTTCGAGGAGGAGCTCTTGCTAGTATCATCACCAACCACTTTATCTTTGGAAAGCTTTTACTGCTTCCTTGGATTGCGGAGTGGTATCCTCAGAGTTAGATGGAGGTGATGTTGCGGATGTGGAGAGACGCATTATCAATTGACGCATCTCTTCCATCTTAGCCTCCATTGAACTCACCAAGGTTGTTTCCAACGTCTTGAGATCGTTCATGGTGACTACCTCCGGAGCATCACTCCCATCTACCTTGGAACCCATACTTCTTTTAGGCGGTTAAGCCCGAAATAAGAGCCGAGGCTCTGATACCAATTGAAATGGATCGTATGGGCACCTAGAGGGGTGAATAGGTGCTAACCAATTTTTAATACTTTTTCAATTTTAGGCTTGACACAAAGTAAATTCTCTAGATATGCAACTATGAGAATTTCCTATATGTAAACCGAACTACTAAGCACGTAAAAGAGGAGGGAGGAAACCGTAGTGGAGCACGCGGAGACACAGGGATTTGTTTTACCGCAGTTCCTTCCTTGTTAAGGGAAGTACATCTACGTTGGAGGGGTGGGCGGTTCTAACACCACCACGCCACAATAGGCCTCACCCTATTCTCCGATGGATCTCGCCACGAGAGGCCTGATCCACCTTCTCCACTATTGGATCCCTTCGAGGTGGGAACCGGTGCCTTCTACAACACTATCGGGGCGCACACCCACAACTGAATTGGGGGCTCCCGAGATGACAACAAGCTGCCACAAGAACAAGGTTTATCAATATAAACAAAAACAGGGATCTAGGTATTTGCAAGAAATACTAGATCGGGGGTTCTCCAAATGAATGGAGAGGATATGAAGCGCTTGATTGCTGATGATGAAGATCGAGTTCTCCTCCTTCGATTCCCCAAGGGATGGGGCCTTTGGGTGGATCTAGGTGGAGCACTCTTGGATGAAGCTTTTAGATCTGATCTAGTCTTTTTCGAGATGAATCAAGAGTTCTGGCAGGAGGGGGAAGGCTGTCTTAAATACCCCCTCCCCAGATCTGGCCGTTGCACAACTTTGGGGGCGGATTATCCGCCCCCCACTTGGGACGGATTATCCGCCCCCACTTGGGGCGGATTATCCGCCCCCTGGGAAAACTCCGCCCCAAGGGCGGATTATCCGGGGAAAACTCCGCCCCTCTATGGGGCTTGCGCCTTGGTGAAACTTGGTGAAGATCTTGGGGGCGGATAATCCGGCCCCCTTGAGGGGCGGATTATCCGGCCAGGCCGGAAAGTCCGGCCAATACTCCGCCCCCTCTCTGGGGCTTGCGCCTTGGAGATGAGCAGGGGGGCGGAATATCCGCCCCCCCTGAGGGATGGATTATCCGGCGGGGCCAGAAAATCCGGCCAATATTCTGCCCCCTTCTGGGGCTTGCGCCTACTTGGGAAGAGGGAGGGGCGGATTATCCGCCCCCCCCAAAAAAAACAGAATCCTTTCCCTTTTTCTCATAGGTAGCTGCAACACTTCAGCACACATTAAATAATCCTTGATATTGTTATCTAACACACAAAACACTAGGGATTATAAAATGTTCTTTCACCCTGGAGTCTTCACCTTACCCGGCAGCAACAGATCCGTCCCCCTTACCCGTTGAAGCGAGTATTGTCGCCGACGTCGGAGGCCGGATCTAAGGAGCAGAACCCGGAGCGCAAACTAGAGTTGCTTGCTTGGAAGAGGCGGATTTGCCAGAAGAGGGGCGGGAAGAACCAGAAGCCTTGGGCTGGGTCTGGCCCTTTAACAGAGTTTGAGAGCGAGCAGGAGGATTTGTAGAAGATCGAGGAGCCTCCTGACTGGGCTCAGCAGTCTTGCTGGCTCCAAGATCAGGGAGTTGTTCATTCACATCAGCTCGAGGGCTAATGCCAGAGGAACTGGTGGCAGAGGGTTTCTCGACGCCAGACTTGTGGGCACCAAGATCGGGAAGTTTTTTCTGACCATCGACAGGGGCGCTAGCCGAGTGATCCACCGGGTCTGACTGACACTGAGAAGCGTGAGCCTCAGCAGTGCGAGCCTCAACCCGGACGGGACTCGGTGCTGCCGAATCAGCTGGAGGAGGTGCAGTCCTAAGCGGCGAGGCAATGCTAGAAGCAGCCTGACTCGCTATCAAAGGTGCAACACTAAAAATAACAAGATATCTATGAGAGAACAGCAGTGATGAGAAAGAAAAGAGCAAAGAAATCAAAGTGCAAAAACTTACCCGGTGACAACCGGGTCACGGATGACTCGGCGCGAGACTCGGCGCCCAGCAGCTTGGCGAGTCTCACTCAGGCTGGCAGCAGCAGAGGCACTAGGAGCAGCTAGAGTGGGCTTGTTCTTCTTAGCCGGCTGGGTGCTGGAGGAGGTTCCGCGTTGCTTCGGCTTAGCAATGGGAATCTTGCCGACTCCACCCACGGCGAGAGGAGGAGTGTCATGTACCTAACCAGCTACATAAGTAAATAAAAAGCTTACTTGGATAAGCAAAGAGGCTAAGGTTACAAGGCGTATACCTACAAAAGCGTACAATCATCATCCTCATCATCGTCAGACCAATCTTGTAAGGGGTTACGAGATCGACTCTTACCCGAAGCAGAAGCAGCCGCAGTGTGCGGAATCAGCATGAAGCACTCCAGGTCGCACTCGGCCTCATCCGAGTCAGAACGGTCCCCATGATAACCAGCAAGAGGGACGGTACTGTCATCAACCTGGTGAAGGAGATTCTGCGAAAGACAAACAGAATAAGAGACTAAAAACTAAGCTAAGAGCAGAAAAAAGCTAAAGCCTACTCGGCGAAGAAGTAATCCGGAAACTTACCCAGGGGACAGGCCTGACCCGGCCAAACGGTGGGCAGCTCCAAGCCCAGTCATCCGCCAAGTTCAATTTGAAGATTGAGCTTACCCGGCGGGCTATGGAATCATGGGTGAGCTCCTTGGTGGAATGCCGAGTGTGATCATGTGACCCGCTCATGAAGCACATCTTGTGGCTCCTGGCTTGGATGGGGCTTACCCGGCGTGATATGAAGGTGCACATGAGGTCATAGTCAGTGAGACGAAAATTCTCATCCGGTGACAGCAACCTTTCCAGGATAGCGTTTGCCTCGTTAACCGCAGCGTCTTGGTCGCGCGGGTCAAGTTTCCAGTGTTTCTTGTCGGGAACCTCGTCCGAGAAAGAGGGAAGCCGGATGTTATCGGTGGACCCGCTGTTCTTGACATAGAAAAAGGTTCTATGCCACTTCTTGCAAGAGTCAATGCCGGTAACCCGAGGAAAGATAGAATCTCTCCTGGGGGTGATGCTAGCAGCACCACACCGGGTCGGCCTTTTCTCGGATCAAGGAGCACCAGGCTGAGGGACAACCTGGACTTTGAAGCGAAAATACTTGGCCCACAGAAGAACTGTAGGCCAAATTCCAAGATAGGCCTCGCAGGCAGAGATGAAACAAGAGAGAGAGCCAATTGCGTTGGCAGGAAGATGGTGGGTCTGAATATGGAAGGTAGAAAGAAACGAGGAAAATAAAGTGCTCACAGGAAGAGCAAAACCACGTTCAAAGTGTGAAAGAAAAACCACCCGCTCGCCAGCTTGAGGGGTGGGGGAGATCGCACCGGCGGAGAGACGGCAATCCACTTGCAGTGGAATGCATCTGGTGGAGCGGAGCCACTCCACCTCTTCGGTGGAAACCTCAGAGCCTTCCCAACCGCCGCGCTCGCTGGAGGGAACCTCCTGCTCCTCAGTGCCATCAGCGCCGTCACGAGTATCCATGGGATCGTCGGAGTCTGTCTCCTCCACGGAAAGGAAAGGCTTGGAACAACGAGGACCCGTGCTGAAATCGAAAGAGGGCAGGGGCAATCGCAGCGCTAGGGCAATAAAAAGAAGGAACCGCAAAGGAGGCGGTTCAATATTGCAGGTGCGAGGAGGAAGAAGAGCTAAGGAAACTGAATGGGCGTGGGGGAAGTGGAAACCACCAACCCCTACTTAAGGGCGGTAAAAACCCCCATAGTGGGATCTAACTGTACCGTGCGGCCAACGTGTGGTCGTGTACCACGCCGGGTGATCCAATCAGCGAGCGCCACGTAGCCATAAATACACGAAAAACCCAATGCCACGTCACGGCTGGAAGGACAAGAGGCGCAGACTGATGGGACAACACGATGACGGGAATAATCACAGAGTGCCACATCGCCCGCCAGAGCTTGGAACAAAAATTGAGGCAAGTAATCATGATTACTGGTTGTCAGTGACTGAAGCGTGCCGAAAATGACCCGTAATTGGCCAAAATAACTCGGCTCGAGGCAAGAATGAGCCAAGAGGTCAAAGAATTGACCCGAAATTGTGAGACTAACCCGGCAAGATGCAAAACCGAGGTAGATAAAAGACAAAAACTGAAGTTCCATTCACACAAAAGGAAACTGGAGACGCCTAACAGCTAAAACTGCTAGACCTCACCAGCTTCAGGGACTAATGTCGAGGGGATAACCCCCGGTAGGGTCATGAGAGGGGAAACATAGCGCAACTGGGTTGGCTCCGAGTGAAAAATGAACCAGGCCGGGTAAGGACGGCCGGGTAAGATAAGCAAGAAAGTCGAGATATAACTATCTCGGCCCGTATAGGACAAAGTTGCAACCCTTGCAGGTACCAACAAGCCAAGTCAACCGAGGAAGAGCCGAGTCAGGAAGGACGCGTGGCACCTTTCCGAGTAAGGTTCGGGAAGGACCATGGTAAAACATGGTCAAAAGAGAAGGGCGATGTCGGGTGACACAAAAGGATCCGGGTGACGCCCAAAGCAAGCACTGACGTACAAAGTAACTGCGTGACGCCAAAACGAATAAGAAGCAGCGTACCAGAGGACCGTTAGCTGTCAAGCTTTATGGACTGGGCCTATGGGCTTAGGGCAAGCCCTTAACCCGGCCCATATGGTAGGGACCAAGACCCAAATAGTAAACCCTAGAACCCAAAGGGGTATTAGATAGCTAGCGCTGCATATATAAGGGAGGGCATAGCAGCACTAGAAGGAGGTTGGACCAAGTAGAGAACAGGTGCTGCATACTCTAGCTAATACAGCTCAAGGAGAACTTGTATTCTTGAGGGTATCAATTAAATTGTAAAGTTTGGAGAGTTCTACTTGTTCTTCTTGCATGGCTCGACCGTGCACTCCCTCCTCGGTGACCACAAGCACCCATTCGGCCCCCAACTTAAGCCTACCCATGGTATCTGCCGTGCCACCACCACGACACCGACGCAGACTCGTTCTGGCGGGAGCTCTAGGCGGTGGAGGTGGATCCCGATGGCGTGGAGCTTGACTGGAGGCGGCGGCGGCGGTGACCGTCTTTGGCGCCAGCGTGCCTCCTCCCCCCGGCGTACTGCTACGATGGAGCCCCCGTGTCGATGCTGTCCGGCGCGGGGCAGCGAGATGGCGGCAGCGCGGCGTGGGCCTTGGCGGCGGAACCTGGCTAGGGTCGGTCGGCGATGGGTGAGGGCCGGGTCGGCACCAGGGATTGTCTGGGCCCGATCTGGACCAGATCTAGGTCTGCGGGCCTATAGGCTGATCTGGATCGGACCTAGGTTGACCGACCCTGCTGCTACACCCGGTGTGCGCCCACCTCAGGGGTGGATGGGGAGATGTCCCCCTACTGGGATGCTGTACGCCAGGTCGGTTACGTTCTGTTGTGCCTTTCCTTCTTGGTAATTTCGGCGGCCCTTCTGTGTGAGGCTGGTCGGGGCTTGGTCTCGAGTTCGGGATGCCGGGGTGGCAGCCCCGGAAGGTGGTGTACGAGGGTGGTGCTCCGGTGGAGGCGGCTCTGGGAGGTACTCTCGTGGTGGGGTGTTTCGGCAGGCGGTGCCCTAGCGATAGGGAGAGAGGCGACTCCACCGTGTCTGCTGCAGCATGGCCGTGGGAGCTATAGGGTTTGCAGCATAGAAAACAAAAAAATTCCTACGATGGGAATAACTATGTACTAAGATCTATCTACTAGATACAAGCAACAGGTGGATATACATCCATAGAATACATACCCTCGAAGACCGAATAGCGTTAACGAGGTTGTACTCGTGTATGATGTAGTCGAACGCTTGACGATCTCAAGATCGAGAAGAGGTCCATCTGGTCCAGTAGGTCCAGCACCATCCAGTTTAGCACCGCAAAGCAATGGTGCATCCGTGATCGCTCACACGTCCGGGTACCCCGACAACTTCCGTGCCCTCGCTCCAGCGAAGCAGCGGAAGCATCAAATCCTTCCATAAAAATCCACCAGGAACATGTATCTCGCTGATCCGAGACCATGGGGAAATTGTAAAGGGGGGAGAGAGATCCTTCACGAGGAGGTGTGAGTGGAGGAGGAGAGGGAGGCCTTCTATAGGGAGAGGGGGGCACCCAAGGGGCATGGCGCCCAACCATGGTGGCTGCCCCCACCTCTTCCATATTCATGTGGGTGGAGCTCCCACTTAAAATTAAAAGCCTCCACTCCCATAAAAATGCCTCCTCTCACATGCATTAAATTTCCACCAAATTTAATGCAAGTTCTCATTTAAATAAAAATCTTTTATTTATTTATTCAGATTTTTGTTAATTACTCTAATTAACAAACATTCACATAAAACCCCTTACAACATTTCAATTTCACATGCAGAACCAATTTCAGCAATTTTAACCAAAACAGTTCCGGTGTCTAGTGAAATAAATTCCCGCGCTTCTTTTTCTTTCTCTAGCATATCATTTGCTCCGAATGGTGTCGGTATCCCTTAAGTATTTCACCCTACGGTTCGCGAATAATGTAGACATGATCTAGACCCCTCTCCGATTAATAATCAGAAGCGGGACCTGGAGATCCGTACTGACTTCCACACATTCAACGAGTACTTCTATGATCGTATGAACCTTATACACATGTAACTCAATCCCTTTGTCTCGTGATATATTACATGTCCGAGATTCGATCATCGTTATCCCCATCCCTAGTTTGATATCGTTACCGACATGTACTCTTTTTTGTTCCCGTGATATAACATTCTAGTGATCAAATCACTTGCTTGCAAGATAACTAATGTGATATCACCGAGAGGGCCCAGAGTATATATCTCCGTCATCGAGATGGACAAATTGCACTCTTAATCCAGGAGCCTCAACATAACACCTTCGTAGCACTGAACCCATCTTTATAGTCACTCTGGTACGGTGTGACGTTTGATGTTATCAAGAACCTTTCTAGTGTTAGTGATTGACATGATCTCATGGTCTAAAGACTAAGATTACTTCATATGATGTTATAGCTATATAAACACAATGACCTTGATCGTAATGCTATACTTTGGATGAATGTTCATCACATTATTCCAACAATGTTGTGACCTCGTTATTAACAACATCCAATGTCAATGATCACGAAACCTTTGATCATCTTGTTAATCAACGAGCTAGTTTATAAGAGAGGCATAACTAGGAACTTCCTTTTTGTTTATTAAATACAAATGTATTAATGTTTCCGTATTAATACAATTATAGCATGCAAAATAAACATTTATAATAAATAAGGAATACGATAATAACCACTTTATTATTGCCTCTCGGGCATATTCCCTTCAGTCTCCCACTTGCACTAGAGACAATAATCTAGTTTAGAAACTCTGCGTATTGAACACCTATGACTTTCTGGTGTTCCATATACGCAATTGCAAGTGGTTAACATATACGGATCTGATGCTTTCAGGTCCATGTGTATTTGCATGTTTTTGCGTCTTCACGCATCACTCATTCTCCAATGAGTTGGCTTTGTATAAATTTGGTCTTTTGGTGAGACCTTTAGTTCCTTAGGGTTAAAACATGTTGATACTATTGCCGTACAATATATCTTTAGTGTTAGCCCGTTGTAAACCACACCTTAGTTTGATTACAAACTACCCGACACAAATGCCATCCTTTGTTGCTACTGTAGCAGTCATATACTTAGCCTTTTGTTGTAGTATCCGTCACAATGTCTTAACTTTGGAATTCATCCAAATCTATCATGGAAAACTTTATTTCCATTTCATTGTTCGACCCATAGTTTAAATTGAGATAAACATAATTTGTATCTTGTGACAAAACTAGTATCATTTTTCAATGAACTATTTGTCTCTTATACAAATGGAATAAATTCTTAATTCTTCCAAAAGATTATAATAATATCCTTACTATCGTCCAATGATCATTTTATGATTCATTCTGGTATATGCTCATAACATTTAGAGCATAGGACATATTTGGATGTGTACATATCATGGTATGATTGATCAAAACATTCTTGTGATTTCACTCATAAAGTGTCAAAGCACTTGAATCTTGTTTCACTTATCAAGTGTCGATACACTTGAATCTTGATTCAATTCTTTTCCATGCGACAAGATCCTTTTCTCGTCGTTTCTATATTGAACCCCTTCAATATCTCATATATGTACATTTGGCACGACCATATTAGCGTCACAGTCTATCCATGTAGACATTTATGCTAAATATTTAGGTTTTTTCTAAGTGTTTCATCGAAATGAAATTCTTAACCGTTGTCAATAAAAGATACATCATTTCCAATCAACAAGATGTCCTCCACATAATGTATTCGAAATATGTCTCAATGCTCCCACTTAATTTCTTGCAAATGCAAGCATATTCATCGTCTCCTGATGATAAACTTCTTTAACAGTTTCATCATAGTGAAGATTCCAATCCGCGATGCTTACTTCAACCATTGAAGTTTGCATGCCCTTTTTAGCATCCTTTGAATTTAACAAAACCCTTTGGACCGTGTCTTGTACACGTCCTAGGTAACCATTCTATTAGAAGAACTTTGTTTTGTTTATTCAGCTACCATATACCAAAATTATATGCAGTGGTTGCTAAATTTATCCGTCTAGACTAAATAATGCTATGAAAGATCAAATCTTGTCATAGTCAACTCCTTGTACATTGTTGTAAAATACTTTATGACATGTCGACTATTTCATAGATATGAAACATCCATGTCTGTTTCTTTATAGATCCAAATACGACCGATAGGTTTTTACACCTTTCCGGGGGGGTCTTCGAAGTTCAAAAAACTTAATTTCTCGTGTATGGAACTATCACGAATTTTATGGCTTCAAGCCATTTGACGGAGTCAGGGCCCATCATTTCTTCTTTGCATGTTGTCGGTTCATCATTGTCAAACAACAATGATTTACTCTCAAATCTTAGCATTTGATTGTTTATCCGACCTACTTGGTTCAATAGGAACTTAGACCTTCGTGACCACAACCTTTGAGGCACGTGAGCCATGAGCATTGTGGCTGACTCCGAAATGTTTTCCGGTGCTGCGCAACTCAGCATATATGGCTAAGGTTTGTTAACCTTATTAAAGTTCTATTGTCCTCCCACTTAACTTTTGCAAAAATTCCTTTTTCAAGAAACTTCACGTTTCAAGCGACAAACCCTTTTGTCCTCGGCGTTATGGAGGAATACCCAATTGTTATTCGAAATAACCTACAAAGACATACTCATCCCACTTTGGTTGTAAACATTTTACTTATGCTTAACATACCAAAATTTAAGAAAGGACAACCTGAGTTTTACCCCAAACCATAACTTACATGGTGTCATTTCAACGGATCAAGATGGAGCTCTTTTCAGTGTAACAACGGTAGTCTCTAAAGCTTTAATCTTTTTAAAACATAATGGCAGTTTTATAAATAACACCTTTGATCCAACCATGTCAAACAAGGTTTCATTACAAATCTCAAACACTCCATATTCCTATGGTGTTTCGGGAGATGTAAATCTAGGTGCTTTGCTAAACTTGCAACTCAAATAAATCCCTTTATGATAAAATCATAAATTATTTATTTTCTTGTTACAATGATTTTCCACTTCATCTTGAAAGTCTTTGAACGTTTTCAAATATTTCATACTTCTTTCTCATTAAGTGAATATTCACTCAATTTTTTGGAGAAAACATATGAAGTTGAAATCCATCGCTTACGACTACACATAATGGGCTACATACATCGATATGTATAAATTCCAATAATTTAGTCGATCGTTCTTCTTTGGCCTTTAAACAAAGTTTTAATTATCCCAAGGAAAGTCTCACAAGCGTCACTTGATCAAATCAAAGACTCTAAAATTCCATGAATATGGAGATTCTTCATGTTTTCTTTCCCATATAATTTAAACAGCGATGTCACTTCGTAAGTGATCTTCTAATCATTTGTCTTGAGACATTTTAGCATTAGTTTTTATGGATGTGATTTATCCAACTAGATTTGTAAATCATCCATCTTATATGGAATACGGTAATTATTTAAACAATCTTTATTCTCATAATATCTAATTTAAATAACGATTATTAAAACAAATCTTGAAGGCAAGCTTTGATGTCAACGAGAAATACAAACAACGGTTTGTTTGTTTTCGATGAACATCATCACATATTCTCTTGCTAGTTACTTAGGCCATTATGGTTTATGAATTGCATCGTTCTGTATGAAATTTCATACCAACCAATTCGGTATTCAATACCCAAGAACCACATTATTTAACAAGCAAAGAATACAACCATAACATGTATATCATCTATATACCTAAACTGGATATTTCCAGTCTTTTCTTTTCTGCCAAATATATTTTTTAGATTCTCTTTCAGCATTTCCTTTCCTTTTAAAAGAATCTATCAATATCAAAGGTGGCGCCATATACATGACACGTAGTCCAAAGCGTGTATATTTAAATACTAATACCTTTGGACTTGCACTTTAAAGTAGATCACCATTATCAAATGAATGGCGTTCTTTCAAAATCCATTCTTTAGTAATCTTTTAGTCTAGTAAACACTTTACATACATCTTCTATTCATCCTTATCCTGACGACTTTCATGATCAAGCTAATATAGCTTATAAAGGCGAATCGTGAGTATAACATTACTTTCCAAAACCCTTTTGGATGATTAGGATGTCTAGCATCTCCAACCTTTGCAAATTCTCATCCAATTATGAGAACACACATTATACTCTATCATATTGCAACCAAAACATTGTTTTAGATGTCGTTATATCTGCCACACATGATAGTTTCTGAAACAACTCTTTCAGCTTCTAGATAATCTCGATATTTAAATCAAGAATCATGGAGCCAAACATGATACTTAAGATACTAACACTAGAATTATTACTCTCGATTTAATACTAATTGCTAAATTTCATGGAGTAAACAGAGTTTTCTAAAAGTTTGCAATAAGACTTTAAACTTTAGATTGACACTCAACACAATACGATACCAGTTCGTAAAGTAGATATCCAGAATTCTATAGTTCTATTATCTCAATTACAACTAAGCATAAGATGGTGAACGAATGCCAATTACTACAACAAATTATGCAAATTCACTTTGATTTAATTTATGATAAATTGAGTTCTACTAATGCAAATTAGAAATGAACTCCCACTCAAAACAACATCCCTCGTGTCCTTTTGGTGATTACATGAACCAAATCCACTACACCAAGTCCGACCATCACGTGAGTCGGTATAGCTTCAAAGGCGAGCATCCATATGGTCATCATATCAAAACATATGACTCATGCTTAACCTTTCAGTCTGTGTTCCGAGGCCATGTCTACACATACTAGGCTCGCCAAGTAAGAACCTTAGTATTCGCGTGTGTAAAACTGTCTTACACCCGAGATATGCTCGTGGATTCAAGTACACCCGATCATCACGTGATGTCTTGAAGCAGCGAATCATTGTCGGTGCATACTTAAGGAAGAACACATTTTTATCTTGATATCTAAATGATGGATCATGTTATTATGCTAATAAAACGCCAAACAAGCAATATAAGATGCAACAAACATCACATGTGAAAAGTGAAATGATATGGTCCTTGCACTTGATCGTTATCATGTGCATCGTGGTATGATCTCCATCATTCCTTTATGTGTAAGGCCAAGGTCTATGGAACTTACACGTTATGTGTGTTGTAAGAGTATCGACTTATACTTTTACTTACAACATCACCATATCATGACACTAGCCCAGAAACAATCTAAACTAGACGCTTCTAATTTATCCATTGCAAGTTTTACGTGGCTTAGGGCTTTCAGAGATAGAACCGTTCTAACCTACGAACATGGAACCACAACGATGATAATCAAATTATTGACAACTCGTTGTAAATCATATATTGACTATAGTAGGAGAGACAGACACCCGCAAGCCACTTATGCAAAACTAGTTACATGTCAAGCGTGGAACAGGTCTCATGTGCGAGGATATGTAAAGTTTATCCGGGACGCTTCATCCCACTATGCCACAAATATCCAAAGTACAAGGAAGAAGTAATAACATGACCATCAACGCCCACATATACATATGTGTACCACCCGTGCAAAGCATCTATGCATAGATCCGGCTTTGATACCACTATAGGGTTCGCAACATAGAAAACAAAAAATTTCCTATGACGGGAATAACTATGTACCAAGATATATCTACTAGATGCAAGCAACGGGTGGATATACATCTATAGAATACATACCCTCGAAGACCGAATAGCGTTAACGAGGTTGTACTCATGTATGATATAGTCGAATGCTTGCCGATCTCAAGATCGAGAAGAATTCCATCCGGTCCAGTAGGTCCAGCACCATCCAGTCTAGCACCGCAAAGCAGTGGTGCATCCGTGATCGTACACACTTCCGGGTACCCCGACAACCTCCGCGCCCTCGCTCCAGCGAAGCAGCGGAAGCAACAAATCCTTCCATAAAAAGCCACCAGAAACATGTATCTCGCTGATCCAAGACCATGAGGAAATTCTAAAGGAGGGAGAGAGATCCTTCACGAGGAGGTGTGAGAGTGGAGGAGGAGAGGGAGGACTTTTATAGGGAGAGGGGAGGCACCCAAGGGGCATGGCGCCCAACCATGGTGGCCACCCCCACCTCTTCCACATTCATGTGGGTGGAGCTCCCACTCAAAATGAAAAGCCTCCACTCCCATAAAAATGCCTCCACTCACATGTATTAAATTTCCACCAAATTTAATGCAAGCTCTTATTTAAATAAAACTTTTTTATTTATTTATTCAGAATTTTGTTAATTAATCTAATTAACAAACATTCACATAAAACCCCTTACAATATTTTAATTTCACATGCAGAACCAATTTCAGCAATTTCAACCGAAACAGTTCCGGTGTCTAGTGAAATAAATTCCCGCGCTTTCCTTTTTCTTTCTCTAGCATATCATTTGCTCTGAATGGTGTCATTATCCCTTAAGTCTGTCACCCTACGGTTTGCGAATAATGTAGACATGATCAAGACCCCTCTCCGATCAATAATCAGCAGCAGGACCTGGAGATCCGTACTGACTCCCACACATTCAACGATAACTTCTGCGATCGTGTGAACCTTATACGCATGTAACTCAATCCCTTTGTCTCGCGATATATTAAACGTCCGAGATTCGATCATCGGTATCCCTATCCCTAGTTTGATCTTGTTACCGACATGTACTCTTTTCTTGTTCCTATGATATAACATTCTAGTGATCAAATCACTTGCTTGCAAGCTAACTAATATGATATCATCGAGAGGGCCTAGAGTATATCTCTCTGTCATCGGGATGGACAAATTTCACTCTTGATCCATGAGCCTCAACATTAACACCTTCGTAGCACTGAACCCATCTTTATAGTCACCCTGTTACGATGTGACGTTTGATGTTATCAAGCTACTCTTCTGGTGTTAGTGATTGACATGATCTCATGGTCTAAGGACTAAGATTACTTCGTATGATGTTATAGCAATATAAACACAATGACCTTGATCGTAATGTTATACTTCGGATGAATGTTCATCACATCATTCCAACAATGTTGTGACCTCATTATTAACAACATCCAATGTCCATGATCAGGAAACCTTTGATCATCTTGTTAATCAACAAGCTAGTTTATAAGAGAGGCATAACTAGGAACTTCCTTTTTGTTTATTAAACACAAATGTATTAACGTTTCCGTATTAATACAATTATAGCATGCAAAATAAACATTTATCATAAATAAGGAATACGATAATAACCACTTTATTATTGCCTCTCGGGCATATTCCCTTCAGGAGCTTCACGGAACTGTTTCGGGTCCGGACAGGCCTAGTTAGCCTGGTTTGCTTCCGCAGCTGCGTCCGGTCTGCTACTGCTTGGGCGGTGGAGGTCGGTCCCTCCCACGTGCAAGCGGACCGCTGTCCCTTGTCTTCGGCGGGTGTCCTCGGTACAGCCAGCCTCGCGGTGTTTGTCATGGTGAGACGCCGATGAAGACTGCTAGACCGTTTGGGCGCATGTTGGCGGGCGGAAAGCTCGGTGGAGTGCTAGGATTGGACGGGGTGTGGGTGTCTGGGGGTCGGGAGAAATCCTTGCCGGCTATGTTGGCCCCGTCGCGGTGACATCTGCGGATGCCGCCTTCCTTCTTGAAGGGCGTCGGATGTACCCTCCCCCATTCCCCCACGTGTACCGGGAGAAATCCTAGGAGTTGTCCGGGCAGCGGCGTCGACATCGTCGCACTCCTTGAAGGTGTTGCTTGGTACACGACAATCTGGTGTGGCATAGGATCGGGGTGGGCTGGCTTCGGGGGGCGCAGCGGTCGTGAGTCTTTGCCGTTGTCAATCTGGCGGTGTTGTGCATTTCTTTCTTTTTATTTTTTTTATTTTTTCTTGGGCTTTGAATTGTGCTGTTTGGTCCTAGCAGTGTTCGGCTATCCTTTGGACGTTGTAATGTCTGGTCCAGGAACTGTCTCGTCTGCGTGCTTTTCGAAGAAGTATATAGTATACTTAGAAGGGAGTATCCTTCGATCATCATTGGTAATTATGCCGAGCATGTACGCATATGCTCGCGTATCTGCAGTTCATCATTGCCTCACGTGAATTAATTTCCCCGAGGAGAAAAACATACAGTACTAGATTCATGAGGCAACGTGTCGGCTACATATGCATATATGATATATGTACATAGCTAGCAGATAGATCAAGCTCTATCGCTAGCAATTAGCATGCTGTTGTTCCGCGGCATCAAAAGCAGTTTGTTTGCATTTGAAAAAGGGTTTAGGTCCAAGGAAGAAGAGGAGGTCGGCCTCCTTTTTTTACTCTGGCAAACTCTCACGAAGCCAAAGCGGGTGCATGTCCATCATTCGTCCTCCCTGTATTGATGTACTAGCAAGCACACGCCAGTTAACTGTTCATCCATCTCTTTCCTGCATGCATGGCACTCCATTGGCATCTCGAACCAACCAGCCAATCATTGTCTAGGTTCCATGAACCGCTAGCTGCGCCGGCGCGCGGGCCTGGCCTCAAAAACCCTGAGTCTTTCTTATGCCCATACCTGTATAATATCGTTTTTCCCTACTTGGATCTTGCCATTTTCTAGCAGCAGGTAATTAACTACTCTTAGCGTATATATGTGTTTTTGGAATCTAGCACATAGGAGTATATACTTATTAATTTATACCTAAGCGCAATGTTCTCTTATATACCTGCCAATAAGTATTAGTGTGTTGGTAAACAATCTCTGCTAATGGAAATGCATGCCTCGATTAACATCTGATATAGCTAGCTCCATGCATACATGAACTCATTGCCTTAGATGAAGAAGGCTGAGTTAACTGAATCCAGCATTTTCAGATTCTAAAAAAAGAGTCAGATCTCAATCGTAGAGGCACGACGAGACGTTGAAGTGATCTGTTAGACTTATAATGCAACGAGGGAACAAACCCACATTGTCTCACATGCCCTGACCAACATATATTTTTTATCCCACGAGCCGGCCCCCACTAGGTCTGGGAGGGAGAACAATGACAAGCCCCCAATCATCACATGAACAACAATCTGTACTTCAAGATCGATCGGTCTCATGACTCATGGTGTATTCCAAGCAAGGAGATGAAATACTGTGTTCGAGGCCACACCCACTTGTGTATTCCTGAGTCCTGACACTTGCAAACTAAATTGCAAGGGTAGTTTCTTGATCCGCCAGCTGAAGTAGATATAGAGAGATCGATGGATGGAGGAGCTAGCCTATCATATCATAAAGCAACTCTCGTCAGGTCTCGTTCGTAAAGCTCAGAGGCGATCGACGCATAATCAAGGAAATAATGGACCACAACGTGTCCCTGTCGGAAGAAGCCACAGAGCTCGATCGATGGATGGATGGATCGGTCGGTCTCGCTTGCCACGCCCGTTGACCGCGCTTTGTTTAAGGGGGAGGGAATTATTTTGTTTGCGGTTTAGTGATCTCATCACCAAACACGTTGAGTCGTTGATCATCAGATGGGCGATTTGCATCGGGCAGGGCCCCGGCTCTGTTATGCTCCTGGTTTGCATGCAACTAGCGAGCGAGATTCCTCTAACTGCATCGAGTAAATTGCAGATAAGTACCATAATTTGGGCACCACTTAGGACATGTTTAACGCTAGGCGTTAATCAAGACGCTTAGGTGAAAAGAAAATAAAGATCGTTAAATTAAACTAGCCGAGTGCCCGTACGTTGCTACGGCCCGAAGTTTTTAAATAAAAGTTACATTTTAAAAAGCTCAAATGTCAAAATGAACATAAATTTAAATCTCCCCACATGAGCCAATTTGACCAGACCCTCATCGCACACTCCACCAGAATCACCAGAACAAAAACAAAAGGCTTACTGTGTGTTAGCATTTCCACATCACAATGTGCTATTCCCTGGAACAACTTGACTGAACTTCAGAAAAATGCAAACAGCGTGGAATTTCTCTATCAAAAACTATGCCCAATATAGAATAAGGACAACCTATGTTTAGGAACCAAGTCAGAAATCAAATACTGAAGAGTGAAGATGCAGCATCGGCAAGGTTTCATCTGTCTTCATTTATTCACTGAAGACATGCAACTCCAACAATCCTTTGTATTGATATGATCCCTTGCTTTTTCCTGATACTTTTTGTGGCGCGCAGACATCTTAATGTCCAAGAGCAGACCGTATGAGCAGCAGGAACCAAACCAATTTAATCGATTCGACACCTAGCAGCTTCAATCCATATTTTTCTCGGCTTCTGCTACTCCATTCCAATGTAAAAGCTTTGCCCAGAATTCTTGAAACCAAAATCATTAACATCTAGAAAAATATGCCTATCAAATAATTAACCCAAATCATTAACAAATAAAAGCCTCTCAGCTTTATATTTTCAATAGGATATGTTACACGGATTAAAAATCCTATCCTAGCGAACCGGACAGTCTAAGCCAGTTCCCCAACTAATAAAAGCTTAGCAAAGCATTGGGTTTGCTCATATAGAAAAAAATAATTAGGTTTGCCTGGTATACACCTGATCCAATTTCTCATGTATAGCCTTTTATGGAGATGCATTTTCACGAAGTTCACTATCATCGTCACAACTGCTACTGAAGACTGTTCTATATCCACCCAAAAATGCCGCATCCACAAAGGCACTACACATACGCCGATGAAACCTCTGAACAAGCTTCTCCTCAATCTTCATCCTCTTGTTTACAAAAATGTATACTTGTTCAAGAACTCAGTGTCCCCCTCGCGCTGCCAAAATTCCCCTCCTTGACGAAATATGAAGTATCAGTCGATTAAACAACACACACAGAAGCATCAAAAGCATGCACATCGAGTTGATCCAACGACATAGAGAGAAGCATCAGGAAGTATCACCTTAGCACAAGCTGTGTAGAACATACAGCGCAACTGGTCATCCAGCATCCATCCATCTACCCAAGCAGTCAAGCTGACGAAAGACTCGAAGCAAAGACACCCCAAGTACCACCAATCGCTTTTGTGGGGTTTGTAGGCGGCGCTGTAGAAGAGAGAGGACCGTGACCTTGAGGTAGGGTCCGGCGCCGACGAGCTCGGCGGGGATGAGGGAGGCGGGCGGCAGGCGCGTGCATATGTACAGGATGCAGGACCTTGAGGTAGGGTCCGGGGCCGACGAGCTCGACAGGGATGGGGGAGGCGGACGGCTACGGGCGGCAGGACCTTAAGGTATGGTCCGGCGCCGACGAGCTCGGCCGGGATGGGGAAGGCGGGCGGCAGGGGCTTGCAGACGTACGGGCGGCTCGCCTCCTCACTCCAGCTCGCGACCCGTCCCCAGCGCCTCCACCCCGACCTGTTGACCCGCAGCGCTCCACCTCGCCCGTCCCAAGCTCCGCGCGACCCAGGCCGTCGCCTTGCTCCTAGCGGCTCCTCTGCGCCGCCGCACAACCGTCTCCGCCCCATCGACCTGCACTGCCCCCTTCCTCGACGCGACCTTCTGGCAGTCAACGTGCCGCCCTTCTCGATCCCCGCCGCCTCTGCAGCGTGTGGCCACCGCCGCCGCGCAACGAGAGGGGGGGACATAGGGGGCTCCGTTGGAGACTTCGAGCTCCTCCTCTGCATCCGCTCCCGCTGAACAGGACAAGAGGCGGCGTTCACGGGGAGGATAGGACATGGGTGGAGGCGATGCGGGCTGGGTCACGGGCGGACGGAGGAGGGAACGAGGTTGCACTTAGCGGTGGTAGGGCATGTAATATGTCTAAAATAGCAGGGGCAAAAGCGTCCAACTTAAAAGCGGACGGAAAAACTGGTGGGACGAACCTACCTCAGCTTAAATTAGTAGATAGAAAATCATCCTAGCGTCTCACTCCTCGACGCAGGGCGTTTATCACGGACGCTAATTTATAGGGCCTAAGAGCATCTCAGTCCGGACGACGAAAATCGTCCCAGTCGCGTATCGAGGAACCTGTTTTTGTCTGGATTACGGCGTGTTTTGGTCTGGCCTACCCAGGCCGAACCCAGGTTCCCGGCGGACGCCCCAAAAAAGGCGTGGACCAGCTTTGTCGGCGAGACAGTCTCATTCCCACCCACTTCACTCACCCAGACTGTCGCGAAGAGCTCTGTCGCCATGACTTCGCCGGCGGAGCTCCCCCGCGCCGAGACATGCCCATGCCTCTAGCTACGCTCGCCGTAGTTGCCGCCCACCTCCACGCCTTCTCCGCCGCCGCTTACACCGACCTAGCCTCGCCATAGCTCTGCTTCGCTCCGTGCTCCCACCATCATGCCCGCTAAGTGTTCGACATTTGGCCGGATTCGGTCATGGACTCCGACGGCGACGATATACTGTCCACTGACTCTGACGAGGACGAGATACTCGCCATGGATTCCGACGACGAGGAGTTGCTCGCCGTACTCCTGGAGGAGGAGGGCGCCGAGGTCGCCGAAGGTGAAGAGCACTTGTAGATCCTCGCATCGCTCGCCCAGCTGTACATGCAAATGGCGAAGCCGAAGCGCGGTGGTTCGGCGCCAGGTCACATGAAGTGCAAGGCGAGACAGATGATAGAGGGCTATTTCATGTTGTACGCCGACTACTTCGCCGACCAGCCACTCCATGGAGAGGGCGTGTTTCGCCGCCATTTCAGGATGAGCCGGAAGCTCTTCCTCAAGATCGTGCATGCCATCCGGGAGTTCGACCCATATTTCCTTTGCAAGAAGGACTGCACCGGCTTGGTTGGGTTTTCCTCGCTTCATAAGTGCACCGTGGCAATGAGGTTGCTTGCATATGGAGCGCCGGCTGATGCTGCCGATGACTTTCTCCGCATGATCTTTGGATCTGGCACTCCTTCTTTGGCATGGCAGGATCGAACAGCGACATCGACGTCCTCAACTGTCTTTTCCAAGCTTGTTGAGGGCCATGCTCCCCCTGTGGAATTTGAGATTAGAGGGCACCACTACAACAAGGGATACTATCTAGCAGATAGCATCTATCCAAGATGGCCAACATTTGTGAAGACTATCTCAAGCCCAATGCTCCCCAAGCATTCTCACTTTGCCAAGGAACATGAAGCTTGCATGAAGGACGTGGAGCGGGCATTTGGTGTGCTCCAGCAGAGGTTTGCAGTTGTCCGGTTCCCTGCTATGACCTGGTCGAAAGATCAGATGTGGAAAGTAATAAACTGTTGTGTGATCTTGCACAACATGATCATTGAGGATGAGATGAAGGATCCAATGAGTTTGCTCGAGGAGGACGAGCCATACTACAGACAGGATCCTCTTGACGAGCCTGATCATCAGGTGCCTCCAACATGGGCTGCATTCATCGCAATGCGTCAGGAGATCCGAGATCCGGCGATGCATCAACAGTTGCAGGATGATCTTGTCGAGCACCTATGGATGCGCAGGGGCAACACGACATAGATGCTGAGCATGAACTGGCCGAACTTGGCCAAAATATGTTGTACTTTTATTGCAGGCCGAACTATGTTTACATTTTACGCCGAACTCTGTTTAAAATTTCGTCAAACTTTGGTCTTAAAGTGTTCTGTATTCATCATATGACAAACTATGCCGAAATTTGGACGAACTTGAGCCGAATTTGAGCGGAAACGGGCGACCCGGGAACTCGGTCTTGGTACGCGAGTGGGAAACTGGACGTACCCAGGCCGAAAACTTGCGCCGTCCGGCCAAAGTTTGGTCCAAATTTCAGCCTAGGTTCTCCCAACGAGTAGAGATGCTCTAATGCTTATCTAAACAGACGTACTGGGACAAAAATCTGGAGCACCCGGCGTAAAGTTTGATGTCGACGCTTTCCTTTTTTCTGGGATTTGATCGGAATCGAGCATAACGGTCAGGATTAGTATCCTAACGTCTGTCCTTAGCGTCTCCACTGTACGTGCCCTAAGTCGGTATTAACATATATAATTTTTGCAAGTCAGTACCAAGTTTAGGACACAACTTTGCAAATCACACTAATTTTCTATTTTAACGTGTTTCCTGACAAGTGGGACCCATCTAACATAGCGGACTAGTCAATAAAAAGTGTCACGGTGGAGGATGAGCTGAGTTGGACGTGAGGCCCACCTATCAGTCCCTGTCATCTTTGTCTCACCCTTCTCCCTGCCCCGC
This sequence comes from Avena longiglumis, assembly GCA_030063025.1. Classification (NCBI taxonomy): domain Eukaryota; kingdom Viridiplantae; phylum Streptophyta; class Magnoliopsida; order Poales; family Poaceae; genus Avena; species Avena longiglumis. The sequence goes on from CP125975.1 coordinate 499,302,632, forward strand.
GCACGACATGGATGTCCACCCCCTAGAGCCGGACACCAATGGCAGGGGCGCAGCAGTCGTCCCGCCCCCGCCGCTGCCACCGCGAGATTTGCGTTGCCCATAGTTGAGGGGCGCATCGGCCGGCCCACCCTGCCCTGCCGCCACCCTGCTCCAAGCCCCGCCGCCCCGCCTCCACGAGATTTGCCCTGCCGCCACCCTGGAGGCTGCAGCGGCCGAGCTCCATGCACAGCCCTACTCCAAGTGTCATCGCCGCCCCAGCGAGTGCCTCCGCGGGGCGTGCATCCCACCGCCGCCTCTGAGGCCTAGCTCTCGTGTCGTCCCCAATACCTCCCACTCCCACACGCCCCGTAGCGCCTACCCGGACGGCCTCCTTGACCTCGCCTCCATCGCGGCCCAAGCCCCATCCAGTGCTGCTCGCGCACGACCCGGATCCTGGTGCCCTTCAGAGCCGGCGACGAGTACGAGGCGTCTAGGGGATGAGCTCTCCCACGTGTGATGGCGGCGATGCCCCGAGTCTATATCCCTCGCCGGTCGAAGCTTGTCCCCTACCAGCTGTCGATGCCCCTTCCCTTCCAGCGACCGGTGCTGATGAGGTCAGGTTGGAGGTTGGGATGACACAGTGGTATTTGCCTTCTTATTTAGTTTTTAGAAAGAGAGAACTAAGATGGGTGGATGACAGGTGGGCCCAACTTCCACCTCAGTTCATCCTCCACGTGGGCTGCCAAGTCAGCTCTTACAAATGGCCCCCACCTGTTAGTGCTGCTATCAAAATGCTCTTAGCCATAAATTAACGCGATTTGTAACTCGTCGTTCCTATCTTGGTACCGACTAGCAAAAATTAGGAGGTACTGACTCGTAAGTGATGCGCAAATTGTGGTAGTTATCTGAAATTTACTGAACTGCATCAAGTTCGCAACGATATATATCTACTATGATGGTAGCTTTTAGCTATGTTTTTTCAATTATTATACTTATCTTCGAGGGCTACTCGTCATGTCGTCCAGCTAGCTTATCTGCCATAGTAGTTTTTGCACGGAGGATGAATGGTGAAAGCAACGTTTCAGTCCTGCATGCGTGCGTGTGTGTGGGGGCGGGTGTGTGTGTGTGGTGGGGGAGGGGAGAGAGCTATGCTAACATCCACCGGTGTATATAGTGTAGCAAATCGCAGGCAACAAGTCATTTTCACCAGATCGATCCATTCATCCAAGCGTTTTCGAACTCGTCCGCGCGGACATGCGGGACATATGCGGTGTCACAACGGCTCGACCCGTCCGACTCGACCCATTCTTGCACCAAATCTGGGCAACGGTTGTGTCGGCCTGGACGCGCGTGGACAAAGGACGTGTCCTGCCCCTCGGGGCTCATATGTAAGTAAAACATTAGTATTTAATGATAGCTATTCATTAGATTAAGCCCTGCCAGTTACAAAAAGGCTGTTTGAACAAAATAGGGGGAGGGGGATGCTACTACTACGACTATTGCTGCTGCTGCTACTCGAGAAGGACGATGCGGAGGCTACTCGCCTCCGTTGCCGCGGCCACCATTGCCACCGCCGCTGCCGTCGACCCTGTCAATCGCCGCCCTAGCGGACCAGATGGCTGATACGTCGGAAACGTATCTATAATTTTTGATGCTTCATGCTTGTTTAGTATCTACTTTGCTTTGCTTTGTCTACACTTTGAGGTGTTTTTATATCTTTTCTGGAACTAACCTATTAACAAGTTGTCATAGCGCCAATTACATGTTTTCTTCTATTTTTGGTTCCAGAAAGGCAGAAAATCAATATTCTCGGAATTGGACGGGACAAAAGCCAAAGTCAATATTTTACCGTGGGGGACACGAAGTCCAGAGGAGAGACGGAGAAGCTAACCAGGGCGGCCAGACCCACCTAGGCGCGGGTGGGCCCACCCCACGCCTGGGTAGGGTGTGGGGCCCCTGGCCGCCTCCCAGCCTCACCTCTTCGCCTATAAGAAGCCCCTGATGCAGAAAGCCTAGGTACCCGATCAAAACTCCACGAAACCTTCTGTAGCCGCCGCCACCATCGTCCCTAGATCGGGGGGATCTGAAGTTCTTCCCGGCACCTTGCCGGAGGGGAGATCAACCCGGAGGACTTCTTATCCGGTATGATGCGTGAGTAGTTCCACCTTGGACTATGGGTCCATGTAGTAGCTAGATGGTTGTATCTCCTCCTTGTGCTTTCATGTATAGATCTTGTGAGCTCCGTTCATGATCAAGATCTAATCTATTTGTAATCATGCTTGTTGTGTTTGCGAGGATCCAAAGGATATTGAGATTACTATGTCAGATTGATTAATGGTTTTGTCTTTATGATTCTATCATGTCTGTGTTGTTTGTGATCTTGCATGCTCACCGTTGTTAGTAGCTATCTTGGCCAAGTAGTTGCTAGTGACTCCAAGAGGGGGTATTTATGCTCGATAGTGGGTTCATGCCTCAAGTTTCCAAGGGAAGTGACAGAAATATCTTCGGTTGTAGATGTGTTGTTGCTACTAGGGAGAAAACAATGGTCTCTTGTTAATAGAACAAGTGGATTGTTTACCTTACACACTTTACTTAAAGCAGTTGTCTGTTGCTTGCAACTTAATACTAGAGGGGGTTCGGATGATAACCTGAAGGTGGACTTCTAGTCATAGATGCAGTTGGATGGCGGTCTATGTATATTGTTGTATTGCCCAATCGAATCTCATAGGATATTTTTGTCTGGTATTGCATTGTTATATCTTGCTCAGTTCCTGTCAATTGCCCTGCTGTAATTTGTTTACCCTTCATGCCATGTTGTTTATCTAAGGAGATCACCTCTAGTGAACTATGGACCCCGGTCCAATCTTTACCATTGATACATCCTCCACTGTTACTTGTTTACTTGCTGCAAACCATTACCTTCCACACCATACGTTCAATCCTTTGTTATAGCAAACCGGTGAGCTTGACAACATCACTGATTTATTGGGGCAAAGTCTTGAGTTTGTGTTGTGCAGGTTTCCATGTTGCTTGCAACACCTTTGAGACGTTTCCTTCCTCCTACTGGTTCGATAACCTCGGTTTCTTACTGAGGGAAAACTTGCTGTTGTGCTCATCACACCTTTCTCTTGGGGTTTCCAACAAAGCGTCCCACGACAGTACTGGGCGCCGTCAACAAGCTTTTCTGGCGCCGTTGCCGGGGAGGCTAAGGACGTCTTCACAAGGGGAGTCCTCCACTTCCTTTCTCTTTACTTTGTTTTTAGTTTGCTTAGTTTATCTTGCTTGGTTTTTTTGCCTCTTTTCAAAAACTTCAAAAAAATTAGTTTAGTTTGGTTTGCTTCCTTTATTCAAAAACACAAAAAAATTAGTTCTTACTCTAGTTGGTGGTCTGTCATTGCCTTGCTTGGTCATGATTTCCATCAATGGATGGATTCTTTGAAACTAGTGCTTATTGGCAAGGTGGGTTCACGGAAGAACAAAAGTATTATTATAAGGAACATCGTTTGTCACAAAAAGGTAAACACTTATGGGAACAAATTGATAAGTTGAATACTATTGCTAGAGACGTGTGCTCTACTTATAATGTTACTTATTGCTTTGATGAAGCTTGTTGCTGTAGGAGGTATAAACACCTCCCTTTTTAGTGTGAGTATAATGATAATGTTACCATATCCTCTTATGTTAAAGGGAATTATGACTTTGATGATGTGGAACAAATTGAAGAATTTATTGCCTTCAAGGGAGCATTTGAACTTGCCAGTTTGCTTGAAAATACTAAAGATGCACCTTATGCATCTGAGGTTTTTGAGATAGTTAAATTTGGTTTGATAATTAAAAGGAAGAAAATATCTATATTCTTGAATATTTTAATAGGTGTTTTCCACAAATGGACGAGACTAATGCCTTGCAGGAGCCTATGGAAGAAGAAATTATTGAAACTAGAAGATCATTAGATGAAAAGGAGGGGGAGAGTGATAAACAAAAGGAGGAAAAATGGATCTACCCATTCCTACCTTCTACTGAGAGTAACTCTTTATCCCTTACATTATTTGATTGTCCCCCATTCTTACCAAAGGAGGATGAATGTTATGTTCCCGTGGATCCTTTTGAAATATCTACTTTGGATAAAACCCGTAGAGGTTTTAATCCCACTGTTTTTGAGCTTGACAGAAATTATGTGTTTGTAGATCATGAAAAGCATGATTTATGTGATAGCTACATTGTTGAGTTTATTCACGAGTCTACTGAAAATTATTATGAGAGAGGAAAATATGGTTGTATAAGTTTTCATGGTACTGAAACACCTCTCTATGTGCTGAAATTTTTGAAGTTACTCTTGTTTCATCTTCCTATGCCTGTCACTTTGTTCTTTGTGAATTTATTTGCATACAAGATTCCTATGCATAGGAAGTGGATTAGACTTAAATATGTTTTTAATTTGCTTCTACATGCTGTAAGATCCCTCCTTTATAAAGGAAAAGTATCCCTGTGATTGCAATGCTAGTCCCTGGATCAATGCTAGCATCCACAGTTTAAGATGAAGTACACAAATACAAAGGTCATTTATTACATCCATTATAGAGATAAACATAGTCTTTACAACTCCAAGGCCACAGGCCTAATACAAGAGTTTGAATAGGTAAATAAATAAAAGTCTTCATCTTCATGTGCCACAGGCAAACATGTTGAGTGTAGACTCATGACACCTAATCCTCATCAGAGTAACCTGCAACATCACAAGTTACAGCCACAGTGGGTCAATACTTTGGAATAGTATTGGCAAGTGATACCTTAGTAAAATTTTAAGTGGACTAGATACTATATGCAATTTGGCTAAGTGTAGCTTGGCTTGCTTTGCTTAAAATAGATTTTGCCTATTAGTTGAAATCACTAAGTTTTTCTTTGTCAAAATTTTCCCAAGGAACCACCAATAGACATTGAGGTCCTTCACCCTTGTTCACCCATAAATTTTTACTTAGAAATTGGGATGAGGAGATTCTTGATAGCTTCCATGCCTTGATGCTCAAGTTGTCCATTTCCATGGACTTGGCTAAGTACTTAGATTTTTCCATCTACAGAGGTTGTGCACTTTCCCCACCAGACTTGGTTTCACCAAGACAGGACCTTTCAGAAGCCTTCCCTTAGACCAAATGGACGCGCTCCAACCTATCATTCCCACTACCACCAACTGTCCAAATGGCTAAGTTCTAGCAACCTATATGGTCCAGGCAGAGCCCATATTGCCAAGTGGCTGCACTAGAAGCTTCTTAACACCTGGCCACTAAAATCTCTTTGTTCCTGGGTGGCTTACCACAAGTGAGATACACAAGGTAAACCATAGAAATGGGCCTTGTGTAACCACTCAACATAAACCTTTCCTTCCATTCCACCCAGGTGTTTCATTAACTTAGTTGTTTTATTAGGCAAAACACAAGTCCAAAGGACTTAGAAATATTTTCATCATAGCATCTATATATTTCACCTACCCTTGGTTGCTACTAGCTAGGCTAAGCATGGCATAGATAGTAACTTAACTTGGAAATTCCCTAGCATTTCTACAACTACTAGGATTTCCCAACATGGCATATAAGCAAAATATAGCATGCAAGCCTAACAAAATATTTCTAATGCTTAGTAGAAAACATAGGATAAAAAAATATTCATGAGTACCACTTGCCTTGGTAGTTGGGAGAGTAGCACTCCTCACAATCACAATCACTAGCACCAAAATCTACACAAAGATTGGTAGCAACAAATTACACACAAAACATATACAATCAAAAATATATGCATGCATGCAAGATGATATGTGATGGTTTTTAAAACTCAACCAAGCAAGTGCATAGTACTGAATCCTAAACAAGTCAAAACTTGCCAAACCAAATTTATTTAACACTAAAAACAATTCTTAACTTTTCATATACTCAAATAATCCCTACACATGTTTCTGTAAATAAAACCTTTTTAACAGAAGTAAAACTTTAAACACATTGCATAATCAGAAAGAGCTTGCTCTCCAGATTCCAACGGTATAAAATTTGTCAAATTCTAACATGGGGATCAAAAGTTATAGCTAAATCAAATTCAAACAATAATCTGATTCAAATTCTGTTTTAAACCTAAACTCTAGCCACGCGTCATACTCTGATTGGCGCTTATCATTTCGCGTCGGATCACACTTCTGAGCCACTAGATCTAACTTAATCGCGCGGCTCAGATCTAATCTTACCACTTCGCTCGCGTTCTATCCTATCCGCACGATCTGGATCCAACGTTCCTGAGCAGCCTGACCATCTAGTGGCGGCGCTAGCGGCGGCGGTGCCTCATCGATGGGAGCTGGTATTCTAGGTCGCGCGGGAGAGGGGGAAGGGGCTTACCGAGCTCGTCGTGCGATGCTGATGCTCAAGGTGGTGATGGCTGGTCAAGGGGCGCGCTGTAGTGGCTGAGGGAGCTCGTCGGAGTTGTGCACGGCATCGGGTGGTTGCGAGCAAGTTGTTGCCGACGCTCTGGCATTCCTAGCACCAACCGAGGCATCGTAGCTGCGCAGGGCGAGGCGAACCTAGTCATATGCGAGAGAGGTCAAGGGGCGCTCAGTGCTTACCGCAATCGTTCGCCGGAGAAGAAGAAGGCGTCGGGTGCTTGCAGTCGTCGTCGTTGGCGAGTATCCAGATGGTCCTAGCATGCACCAATAGGTTGAGAAGATGCGCATGGATGTTGTGATCATTTTGGCCAACTTAGGCGGCAAGGCGTGACGGGTCTTACGAATCGCCGGAGGTCGTCGGAGCTGCGGCGGTGTTTGGCGAGTTGCGAGCAGCCTGGTGGCGTGGAGAGAAAATTGAGTGAGGGGAAATGGTCGCGAGGGGGAGAGGTTTATATTGTTGGAATTATGCCCTAGAGGCAATAATAAAGATGTTATTATTATAATTCTTGTTCATGATAATGTTTATATTCCATGCTATAATTGTATTAAGCGGAAACTTTAATACTTGTGTGGTTTGTGAACAACATCGTGTCCCTAGTACGCCTCTATGGACTAGATCATTGATTAATGATGGTTAAGGTTTCCTAACCATGGACATGAGTTGTCGATTAATAATGAGATCATATCATTGGGAGAATGATGTGATGGACAGAACCAAACTAAGCGAAGCAATTAGATCGTGTCATCGTGTTCATCTTTGCGAAGCTTTTCTTATGTCAAATATTGTATTCCTTAGACCATGAGATAATACAACTCCCTGGTATCGGAAGAAAGCTTTGAGGTCATCAAACGTCATCCTATGAGAGGGTGATCATAAAGGTGTCTCTCAGGTGATCGGAAAGTATCTTTTGGGTTGTATGTATCGAGATGGGATTTGTCCCTCCCAAGTCGGAGAGATATACTTCGGGCCCACTTTCGTGTCGATATCAACACCGCTTGCAAGCATGTGGTTAAGGAGTTAATCACAAAGTGATATCGGATTACGGAACGAGTAAAGTACTTGCTGTGAACGATATTGAACTAGGTATGACGGTATCGACGATCAAATCTCGGGCAAGTAAAATATCGCGAGATGAAGGGAATATAAATATGGGATTGATTGAATCCTGGCATCGTGGTTCATCCGATATGATCATCGATGAATGTGTGGGAGTCAATATGGGTTTCCAGACCCCGCTGTTGATTATTGATAGAAGATCATGTCTGCATATTCTCGAACCCGCAGGGTCACACACTTAACGTGTCTTGACGCTAGGATAGATTGGATAATTGGTTTATGAGTTTTTGTTCGGAGTCTCGGATGGGATCCGGGACATCACGAGAGGTTCTGGAATGGTCCGGAGAATAAGATTCATATAAGGCAGTGCAGTTTTTGGAGTTCGGAATTGTTCCGGGTTAATTGGTATTGTACCGGAAGCTTCTAGAACCTTCCAGAAGGGGACCAACGTGGCCCCACCTTCCGGGAGGGGGCATGGGCCTATGAGGGAATTCCCTGGACGCATTGGGCCAGGGGCACAAGGCCTCATAGGGCCCAGCCGGCCAAGAGGGGATAAACCCTAGTTTGGAGCTTCTAGAAGGGGGGATTACTTGCCCCCCACTCTTCCTCCTTGGCCGCCGGCCTTGGCTTGGGGGAGGGGCTAGGGTTGCCGCCCACCCCTCTATATAAAGAGGGCTGGGGGCGCACCACCCCCACACACCTACTCCTCAACCCTAGCCGCCCTGCTGCCCTCCTCTCTCTCTCTCCCTCCAAACTGCGCGTAGGCGAAGCCCTGCTGCAGAAACTCTCCACCACTTGCACCACGCCGTCGCGTTGTAGATCCAACCCATGTCACCACCATACTTGCTGGACCAAGGAAGGAGGAGACGTCGAGGTGCTGCACGTGTGCATCTCACGGAGGCATCGCCACTTGTGGTGCTAGATCGGATCGGATCGCGAGGAGGAGAAGCGAGAACGACTACATCACCCACGTTCCTACGAATGTTCCGCTGTGCGAATCTTCAAGAGTATGAAGATCTAATACAATCTCTCTCGTTGTCTGCATCTCCTAGACTAGATCTTGGCTTCCCTCTGTTCGCATCCGTAGAAATTTTTGATTTACTATGTCGCGAAACCCTTCAGTGGTATCAGAGCTAGATCTATGCGTAGATGTGTTTCACGAGTAGAACGCAACATGGTTGTTGCGGGCGTTGATGTTTTCTGTTGCAAGCCTCTTGTTTGTGTTGTTCTTATGACACGGGATAGTGAGATTGAAGCGGTCCAGGCCAACCTTACGCGACGTCGTTCGCGAGACCGGCTCCGCACTTGACGTGTGGCTTGTTCCACACATGCGGATGGTGGATGCCAGTTTCTCTCACTATAGTTGTCATGGGATTTACACCGGAGTTTGGCAACCATAATATCACAGTTGTGGCTTTCCGTAGGTAAGAATCGTTCTTAGCATCTACTCCCATAAGCCACGTAAAACATGCAACAACAAAGTAGAGGCGTCTAACTTGTTTTTGCAGGGAGTGTTTTCTGTGATATGGTATGGCCCAAGATGTGATATGTGTATTGTATGCGATGATCTTATTTTGTAATGTTTCACGACTTGCATGTCGATGAGTACACAACCGGCAGGAGCCATATGGTTGTCTTTATAATTGTGTATGACCTGTGTGTCAACTTCTTATATGCCATGTAATAGTTTCACTTTATCGCTAAGTAGTTAGCAATAGTTGTAGTTGCTATTCGTGGTGGAGGCAATCATGGTGGAGTGATGGAGATCATGCCGGCACGCACAAGATGGAGATCATTGCGCGAAGATTGGCTATACCATGTCACATAAAGTTATATGCATGTGATGTTTATCCTTTTATGTATCTTATTATGCTTAGATCACGACGGTAGCATTATAAGATGATTCCTCACTTAAAGATCAAGATAAAAACTGTGTTCTCCCCAAGTATGCACCGTTGCGAAAGCTCGTCATGTCCAAGCATCACGTGATGATCGGGTGCTATAGACTCTACGTTCACATACAACGGGTGCAAGCCAGTTTTGCACACGCAGAAATACTTGGGTCTAACTTGACGAGCCTAGCATGTACAGACATGGCCTCGGAACACATGAACCGAAAGGTTAAGCATGAGTCATATGAATGATATGATCGATACTTCGTTGTCCACCATTGAAGCCACATCTCTTCTCGTGATGATCAGATTAGGTGTGGTGAATTTGGATCGTGTTCACTAAACAACTTGAGGGATGTTGAATTTAGTGGGAGTTCATCTAGTAATTTGATTAAGTTGAACTATTTATCATGAACATAGTCTAAATTGTACTTGCAAATACTGTAGATCAAATGGCTAAGTCCAACTTCAACTTCAACGTTTTTGCTGAGAAGGAAAAGCTTAAAAACAATGGGTCTAACTTCACCAACTGGTTCCGCAATCTGAGAATCATTCTCTCTGGCGGTCAAAAGGACTATGTCCTTGAGAATGCGTTAGGTGACACCCATGCTGCTACTGCGCCGACTGATGAGAAAGTTGTCTATCAGTCGCGCAAAGATGATTATGGTGTGATTAAGAGCACCATGTTGTTTGCTATGGAATCGTACCTTCAAAATCGTTTTGAAGAATATCCCGGGCCCTTTGAGATTCTCGAGGAGCTGAAAACCATGTTTCAGACTCAGGCCCGTTCTGAGAGATATGAGATCTCTGAGAAGTTCTTTAACTGCAAGATGGAGGAAGGGAGTTCCGTTAGTGAGCACGCCATTAAGATGTCGGGGTACACTCAACGCCTTGAGCAACTGGACTGCAAGATTCCAGAGGACCTCAAGATTCACAGGGTTCTGCAATCACTCCCTCCCAGCTACAAAAGTTTTGTAGTGACTCACAATCAGATTGGTTCCACTGATACGATCACCGAGCTCTTCGCAGAGCTGAAGGCTGCGGAGGTGGACATCAAGAAGGATAATCATGTGTTGATGGTCAACAAGCCCCCCACCTTCAAGAAAGGTAAGGGTGCAAAGAAGCCCTTCAAGAAAGGCGGCGGCAAGCGCGTTGCCCCTGCTGAGAAGAAGCTCAGGCCTGGTCCTAAGCCGGACACTGAGTGCTTCTATTGCAAGGACAAGGGTCACTGGAAGCGCAACTGTCCGAAGTACTTAACGGACAAGAAGGCTGGCACCATCAAAGGTATATTTGATATACATGTTATTGATGTTTTCCTTACTAGCCCTCGGTGTAGTGCCTGGGTATTTGATACTGGTTTAGTTGCTAATATTTGTAACTCGAAACAGGAGCTACGGAATAGATGGCGGCTTGCGAGGGATGAGGTGACGATGCGCGTTGGCAATGGATCAAGAGTTGATGTGATGGCCGTCGGCACGCTCTCCTTAGTTTTACCTTCGGGATTAGTTTTAAACCTCAATAAATGTTATTATGTGCCTGCGTTGAGCATGAACATTATTTCTGGATCTTGTTTATTGCAAGACGGTTATTCATTTAAATCGGAGAATAATGGTTGTTCTATTTATATGAGTAACATATTTTATGGTCATGCACCTATTGTGAATGGTTTATTTCTTCTAAATCTCGAAAAGGATGAAACACACATCCATAACATTGAAGCTAAGAGATGCAAAGTAGATAGTGATAATACTACTTATTTGTGGCACTATCGTCTAGGTCATATTGGTGTAAAACGCATGAAGAAACTCCATTCTGATGGACTTTTGGAGTCTCTTGATTTTGAATCATTTGACACATGCGAACCATGCCTCATGGGCAAGATGATCAAAACCCCGTTCTCCGGTATGATGGAGCGAGCAACGGACTTGTTGGAAATCATACATACCGATGTATGCGGACCGATGAGTGTTTCGACGCGCGGTGGATATCGCTATTTTCTCACTTTTACCGATGACTTAAGTAGATATGAGTATATCTATTTAATGAAACATAAATATGAAACATTTGAAAAGTTCAAAGAATTTTAGAATGAAGTGGAGAACCATCGTAACAGAAAGATTAAGTTTCTATGATCCGATCGTGGAGGTGAATATTTGAGTTATGATTTTCTCACGCATCTTAAAGCAAGCGGAATCGTTTTGCTACTCCATACCGGAACACCAGTAGCAATGGTGTGTGCGAGCTTGAACCGAACCCTATTAGATATGGTCCGATCAATGATGTCTCTTCTTGATTTGCCGTTATCATTTTGGGGTTATGCATTAGAAACCGCTGCATTCACTTTAAATAGGGCTCCATCTAAATCCGTTGAGGCGACACCGTATGAGCGTGGTTTGGTGCTAAACCTAAGTTGTCGTTTCTTAAAGTTTGGGGATGCGAAGCTTCGTCAAGAAGTTGATGCGGACAAGCTCGAACCCAAAGCGGAGAAATCGTCTTCATAGGATACCCTAAGGAAACTATTGGGTATACCTTTTATCACAGAACCGAAGGCAAAGTGTTTGTCATGAAAAACGGTTCCTTTCTTGAGAAGGAGTTTCTCTCGAAAGAAGTGAGTGGGAGGAAAGTAGAGCTAGACGAGGTTATTGAACCTTCTCTTGAATTGGAGAGTAGCGCAGCACCTGAAATTGTTCTAGTGCCGCATGTACCAACGATAGAGGAAGCTAATGACAAGGATCATGAAGCTTCGGACGATGCTGCTACTGAACGTCGCAGGTCGACAAGGTCGCGTGCCCCTCCTGAGTGGTACGGCAACCCTGTCTTGACTGTCTTGTTGGTAGAAGACAGTGAACCTACGAACTATGAGGAAGCGATGATGAGCCCAGACTCTGAGAAATGGCTAGAAGCCATGAAATCCGAATTGGGATCCATGAGCGAAAACCAAGTATGGAATTTGGTGGACCCTCCTAGAGACCGAAAGGTCGTTGAGTGCAAATGGATTTTCAAGAAGAAAATGGACGCCGATGGTAATGTTACCGTCTATAAAGCACGGCTTGTCGTGAAAGGTTTTCGGCAAGTTCAAGGTATTGACTACGATGAGAATTTCTCTCCCGTAGCGATGTTTAAGTCCATTCGGATTTTATTAGCAATTGCTGCGTTTCATGATTATGAAATATGGCAGATGGATGTCAAGACTGCGTTCCTCAATGGCAACATTGATGAAGAGTTGTATATGATGCAACCCGAAGGTTTTGTCGATCCTAAGGATGCTGATAAAGTATGCAAACTTCAGCGTTCCATTTATGGACTAAAGCAAGCATCTCGGAGTTGGAACCTTCATTTTGATCAAGTGATCAAGAGCTTTGGATTTGTTCCAAATTTCTACGAAGCTTGCATCTACAAGAAAGTGAGTGGGAGCTCGGTGACATTTCTGGTACTATATGTGGATGACATATTGATTATTGGAAATGACATTAACATGCTTAATGATGTGAAGAGTTATTTGAACAAGTGTTTTTCAATGAAAGACCTAGGTGAAGCTGCTTATATATTGGGCATCAAAATCTATAGAGATAGACAAAAGGCCTTTGATAGCTTTAAGCGGAGTACATACCTAGACAAAGTTACGAAAAGGTTCGAGAATGGATAAGGCAAAGAAAGGTTGATTGCCTATGTTGTCGGGTAAGATATTGAGCAAGGCTCGGTGTCCGATACGGTAAATGATGATAGGGAAGCTATGAGCAAAGTGCCTTATGCCTCGGCCATAGGTTCTATCATGTATGCCATGTTGTGTACTAGACCGGATGTGTCCAATGCTCTTAGTTTGACGAGCAGATATCAAAGTGATCCAGGAGTGGAACATTGGACAGCCGTGAAGAACATCCTAAAGTACCTAAATAGGACTAAAGAAATGTTCTTAGTCTATGGAGGTGATGAACAGCTCGTTGTAAAAGGTTACGTCGATGCTAGTTTCGACACCGACAAGGATGATTCGAAATCTCAGACATGATACGTTTATATTTTGAATGGAGGAGCTGTGAGCTGGAGAAGCTGCAAGCAAAGTGTGATCGCGGGATCTGATGAAAGCGGAATACATGGGCTGCTTTGAGCGTCAAGTGAAGGAGTTTGGATCAATAACTTCATCACTGATCTTGGCGTGGTTCCAAGTGCATTGGACCCACTGGAGATATTGTGTGACAACACTCGCGCCATAGCACTCGCTAAGGAACTAAGATATCATCCAAATACCAAGCATATCAACCGCAAGTTTCATATAATCCGAGATTATATAGCAGATGGAGATCTGAAGATTAGCAAAGTACATACAGATCTGAATGTCGCAGATCCATTGACTAAACCTCTTCCACGTGTAAAACATGATCAGCAGCTTAGTGCCATGGGTGTGAGATTGTTGCCAAATGTAAACTGGATTATTGACTCTAGTGCAAGTGGGAGACTGTTGGAATTATGCCCTAGAGGCAATAATAAAGATGTTATTATTATAATTCTTGTTCATGATAATGTTTATATTCCATGCTAGAATTGTATTTAGCGGAAACTTTAATACTTTTGTGGTTTGTGAACAACACCGTGTCCCTAGTACGCCTCTATGGACTAGCTCATTGATTAATGATGGTTAAGGTTTCCTAACCATGGACATGAGTTGTCGATTAATAATGAGATCATATCATTGGGAGAATGATGTGATGGACAAACCTAAACTAAGCGAAGCAATTAGATCGTGTCATCGTGTTCATCTTTGCGAAGCTTTTCTTATGTCAAATATTGTATCCCTTAGACCATGAGATAATACAACTCCCTGGTATCGGAAGAAAGCTTTGAGGTCATCAAACGTCATCCTATGAGAGGGTGATCATAAAGGTGTCTCTCAGGTGATCGGAAAGTATATGTTGGGTTGTATGTATCGAGATGGGATCTGTCCCTCCCAAGTCGTAGAGATATACTTCGGGCCCACTGGGTAATCGATATCAACACCGCTTTCAAGCATGTGGTTAAGGAGTTAATCACAAAGTGATATCGGATTATGGAACGAGTAAAGTACTTGCTATGAACGAGATTGAACTAGGTATGACGGTATCGACGATCAAATCTCGGGCAAGTAAAATATCGCGAGATAATGGGAATATAAATATGGGATTGATTGAATCCTGGCATCGTGGTTCATCCGATATGATCATCGATGAATGTGTGGGAGTCAATATGGGTTTCGGACCCATTGATTATTGATAGAAGATCATATGCATATTCTCGAACCCGAGGTCACACATAACGTGTCTCGGCGCTAGGATAGATTGGATAATTGGTTTATGAGTTTTTGTTGGTCTCGAATGGGATCCGGGACATCACGAGAGGTTCAAAATGGTGGGAGAATAAGATTCATATAAAGCGGTGCAGTTTTGGAGTTGAATTGTTAGGTTAATCGGTATTGTACCGGAAGCTTCTAGAACCTTCCGGAAGGGGACCAACGTGGCCCCACCTTCCGGGAGGGGGCATGGGCCTATGAGGGAGTGCCCTGGCCGCATTGGTCCTGGGGCACAAGGCCCCCTAGGGCCCAGCCGGCCAAGAGGGGATAAACCCTAGTTTGGAGCTTCTAGAAGGGGGGGGATTACTTGCCCCCCACTCTTCCTCCTTGGCCGCCGGCCTTGGCTTGGGGGAGGGGCTAGGGTTGAAGCCCACCCCTCTATATAAAGAGGGCTGGGGGCGCACCACCCCCCCACACCTCCTCCTCAACCCTAGCCGCCCTGCTGCCCTCCTCTCTCTCTCCTCAAGCTGTGGCGTGGAAGCCTGCTGCAAAACTCTCCACCACTTGCACCACGCCGTCGCGTTGTAGATCCAACCCATCTCTCCACCATACTTGCTGGACCAAGGAAGGAGGAGACGTCGAGGTGCTGCACGTGTGAATCTCACGGAGGCATCGCCACTTGTGGTGCTAGATCGGATCGGATCGCGAGGAGGAGAAGCGAGTACGACTACTGAAGGGTTTCGCGACATAGTAAATCAAAATTTTCTACGGAGCGAACAGAGGGAAAGCCAAGATCTAATCTAGGAGATGCAAACAACGAGAGAGATTGGATTAGATCTTCATACCCTTGAAGATAAGCACAGTGAGCGTTCGTCGGGCGTGGGTGATGTAGTCATGCTTCTCCTCCTCGTGATCCGATCCGATCTAGCACCACAAGTGGCGGTGCCTCGTGAGATGCTGCGTGCACACCTCAAAGTCTCCTCCTTCCTCGGAGCGGTATGGTGGAGAGATAGATTGGATCTACAGCACGGCGTGGTGTATATGGTGGAGAATTTCTGCAGGCTTCGCCACAAACAGTCGGGAGGGGGAGAGGAAGGTAGCAAGGCAGCTAGGGCTTGGAGGAAGGGTGTGTAGTGGGGAGGGGGGCGCAAAACCCCTCTATATATAGAGGGGCGGCCCTGCCCTCCTCCAATCCTATCTCTAGTTTAAACAATTTAAACTCTCCTTATCTAGAAATCCTATCTCTAGTTTAAACGATTTAAACTCTCCCTTATCTAGAAATCCTATCTCTAGTTTAAACGATTTAAACTTATCTAGGATCGGCTGGGCCCTATGGGGCCTTGTGCCCCGGCCCAATGCGGCCAGACACTCCCTCATAGGCCCATGCCCCTCCCGGAAGGTGGGGCCACGTTGGTCCCCTTCCGAAGGTTCTAGAAGCTTAGTACAATACCGATTAACGGAACAATTCCGAACTCCAAAAACTGCCTTTGCCTTATATGAATCTTATTCTCCGGACCATTCGGAACCTCTCGTGATGTCCGGATCCCATCCGAGACTCGAACAAAAATTCATAAACCAATTATCCAATCTATCCTAGCGTTGAGATACGTTAAGTGTGTGACCTGGGTTCGAGAATATGCAGACATGATCTTCTATCAATAATCAACAGCGGGATGCAGGCACCCATATTGACTCCACATTCATCGATGATCATATCGGATGAACCACGATGCCAGATTCAATCAATCCCATATATATATTCCCTTCGTCTCGCGATATTTTACTTGCGAGATTCGATCGTCGGTATCGTCATACCTAGTTCAATCTCGTTCCAGCAAGTACTTTACTCGTTCGTAATCCGATATCACTTTGTGATTAACTCCTTAACCACATGCTTGCAAGCGGTGTTGATATCGATTACCGAGTGGGCCCGAAGTATATCTCTCCGACTTGGGAGGGACAAATCCCATCTCGATACATACAACCCAACAGAAACTTTCCGATCACCTGAGAGACACCTTTATGATCACCCTCTCATAGGATGACGTTTGATGACCTCAAAGCTTTCTTCCGGTACCAGGGAGTTGCATTATCTCATGGTCTAAGGAATACAATATTTGACATAGGAAAAGCTTCGCAAAGACGAACACGATGACACGATCTAATTGCTCTCCTTTGTTTGGGTCTATCCACCATATCATTCTCCCAATGATATGATCTCATTATCAATTGACAACTCATGTCTATGGTTAGGAAACCTTAACCATCATTGATCAATGAGCTAGTCCATAGAGGCGTACTAGGGACACGGTGTTGTTTACAAACCACACAAGTATTAATGTTTCCGCTTAATACAATTCTAGCATGGAATATAAACTTTATCATGAACAAGAATTATAATAATAACATCTTTATTATTGCCTCTAGGGCATAATTCAAACAACTACATCACCCACGTTCCTACGAACGTTCCGCTGTGCGAATCTTCAAGGGTATGAAGATCTAGTCCAATCTCTCTCGTTGTCTGCATCTCCTAGATTAGATCTTGGCTTCCCTCTGTTCGCATCCGTAGAAAATTTTGATTTACTATGCCGCGAAACCCTTCATATATAGCCGGAGTTGGGCGTGGATTTACTCGCGGAATCAATGGGAATCAACGCGGCAGTGACTGCGGCGAGTAACGGCGGCGTGAGCATCGCAGGTGCGCATGATTGACGAAGACGACGACGGGGTCACGGGTCCACTTGTTAGCGAAATAAACAGAGGGGAGGTGGGGTCCTAGCGTCAGCGACTCCGTGTGTGCGTCTGCGAGTGAAAGAGAGAGAGAGGGGACCCGAGTGGGCTAGATGGGCTGGATCTGTTGATGGGCTCAAACCCTGGCGCTGGCCTTTTTTCCTTTTCTTTATTCCTTTTCTATTTCTGATTTGATTTTCTGGAATTATTTTCAAATGATTTCAAAAGCTTTTGAATTCAAACTTTTTCCAGGATTTTATAGGGTGCAACACTCACACTTCTAGGCATAAAAACAAGTGGTCACTTCGTATTGGCTTGGTCATTTGGAATAAAATAAAAATAACAGTGACATAAAACTTGTTTTATATTGGCTTTGAAATTGGTTTTCAAATTGTATTTGCTTTGAAATTTTTGGTTTTAAACCTTGGCAATCTAGCAAAACAACCTGAGAGCAATAAGACAACAGAGTTTGGTTTCATGAACAACAATCTCTCATTAGAGAGTAGCATTTGTTTCAAATGCTGATCACATAAAATAATGAGCCCATATGCTCCTGTTTTTGAATTGTTTTGTTTGAAATGAACTCCATATGGTCATGGATGCATGGATGATATGCATGAGTTTGAAACATGATTTTAGGGATGTTACAAATCTAACCCCCTTAAGGTGAATCTCGCCCTCGAGATTCGGTTTGGCTAGCAAATAGGTGAGGGTGGTCTTTCCGAAGATCATCTTCTCTTTCCCATGTTGCTTCCTCTTCGGAATGATGATTCCACTGCACTTTGCAGAACTTGATAGTCTTAGTTCGTGTGACTCTTTCTGCAGTTTCAAGAATCTTGATAGGTTTCTCTTCATAAGTGAGATCACTTTCCAGTTGAACCTCCTCCAAAGTTATGGTATCCTTCAAAGAAGTTTCTTCCATTTCTGGATGACATTTCTTAAGTTGACTCACATGAAACACATTATGGACAACTGACAGAGATTCTGGAAGTTCTATTTCATAGGCAACTTCTCCTTTACGACTCAGAATCTTGAATGGTCCAACATATCTTGGTGCCAATTTTCCTTTGACTCCGAATCTCTTCACTCCACGAAGTGGTGACACCCTAAGATAGGCTCTATCACCAACTTCGTAGGTGACTTCTCTACGCTTAGGATCTGCGTAGCTTTTCTGTCAAGACTGTGCTATCTTCAATCTGTCCTTAACCAACTTGACCTTCTCTTCGGCTTCCTTGATAAGATCTGGTCCGAATAAACTTCTTTCTCCCACACCATTCCATAACAATGGGGTGGTACACTTTCTTCCGTAGAGAAACTCAAATGGTGCCATCTCAATACTGGCTTGATAGCTGTTGTTATAAGAAAATTCTGCGTAAGGCAGACTTTCATCCCAACTGGCTCCATAGTCTAAGGCACATGCCCTTAACATGTCTTCAAGAATCCGATTAGTCCTTTCTGTTTGTCCATCGGTTTGAGGATGAAAAGCAGTACTGAATTCCAACCTCGTTCCCAATGATTCATGTAATTGTCTCCAAAAATGGGAAGTGAATTGAGTTCCCCTATCAGACACAATACTCTTGGGTACTCCATGTAGACATACAATTCTACTCATGTAGATTCTGGCTAACTTAGCACTTGTATAGGTTGTCTTCACGGGTATGAAATGAGACACTTTAGTTAGGCGATCCACTACCACCCAAATAGAATTGTATCCTGACCGGGTCCTTGGTAATCCGGTAATGAAATCCATACCAATCTTGTCCCATTTCCAATCAGGAATAGGTAGTGGTTGAAGCAATCCTGCTGGTTTCTGATGTTCCGCTTTCACTCTACTACACACATCACACAAAGCAATATGTTCGGGGATGTCTTTCTTGAGATTATTCCACCAAAATCTTGCAAAATCAGTTTCCGAAGCTCCGGATCTTGTGGAACACAGATACGTTTCCCATGCCATAAAGTACCCTGTTCGTCTTCATGGAACCCTTTGGCTTTTCCCTTGCCAATCTTTTCTTTAATCTCTTCGATTTCTTTATCAATCTTCTGGGCTTCTTTGATCTTGTCCAACAAAGTGGGTTGAACATTCAAAGTCATGAGATGTCCTTCAGGCACAATCTCCAATCTGAGTTTTCTAAATTGGGTACACAGATCATCTGGCAATTCTCCTTTGGTAAGGCCATTCACAAAAACCTTACGACTTAGAGCATCTGTTATGACATTTGCTTTACCGGGGTGGTATTGCAAACTTAAGTCATAGTCCTTGATAAGTTCTAGCCATCTTCTTTGTCTCATATTAATTTCCTTCTGGGTGAAGATATACTTCAAACTTTTGTGATCCGTGAACACTTCACAACGCTTTCCCAAAAGATAGTGTCTCCATGTTTTGAGTGCATGGACAACAGAGGCTAACTCTAAATCATGAGTGGGATAGTTCACTTCATGAGTTTTGAGTTGTCTCGAGGCATAAGCTACAACTTTACCGTCTTGCATAAGTACTACACCCAATCCCTAATGAGATGCATCACAATAAACTTGGAAATCTTTTTCCAAATCTGGCAGACACAAGACTGGTGCTGTCACAAGTCTCTTCTTCAATTCCTGAAAGCTGAGTTCACAACCTTCAGACCAAGCAAACTTCTTGTCTTTCTTTAGCAATTTAGTCATGGGCTTAGCTACCTTGGAGAAATTTTCAATGAACCTTCTGTAGTAACCTGCTAAGCCAAGGAAACTACGAACTTCCTTCACTGACTTGGGAGATTCCCATTCAGTTACAGCTGAAACTTTAGCAGGATCAACTGCTACACCATCCTTTGTCATAACATGTCCAAGAAATCCAACTTCATTCAACCAGAATTCGCATTTGCTGAATTTGGCATAAAGTTTATGTTCTCTTAACTTCTCAAGTATCAAACGCAAATGTCCTTCATGCTCTTCTTTGCTCTTGGAGTAGACTAAGATGTCGTCGATGAAAACGACAACAAACTTGTCAAGGAATTCCATGAACACCTTGTTCATCATATTCATGAAGTATGCTGGAGCATTGGTCAAACCAAATGGCATTACGGTATACTCATACAATCCATACCTTGTAGTGAACGCTGCCTTAGGTATGTCTTGTTCTCTTATCTTGAGTTGAAAATAGCCTGACCGGAGATCAATCTTTGAGAAAACACAAGCTCCTTCTAGTTGATCAAACAATTCGTTGATTCTAGGCAAAGGGTATTTGTTCTTGATAGTTACCTCATTGAGTGAACGGTAATCTATGCATAACCTTTGACTTCTATCCTTCTTCTCCACGAACAAAACTGGGGCTCCCCAAGATGAAGAACTTGGTTGAATAAATCCTTTCTACAATTGTTCTCCAAGTTGTTTCTTGAGTTCTTTCAGTTCATCAACTGACATTTTATATGGTCTCTTTGCTATTGGTCCAGATCCTGGTACCAAATCTATAAGAAACTCCACATCTCTATCTGGTGGCATTCCCGGCAATTCTTCCGGAAACACATCCGGATACTCACTCACAATTGTCACACTGTCCATGCTAACCCCCTTAAGAGAATTTAGCTTACTTCCTTTTGATTCAAAGTTGGACTTGAATTTAATCCGTTTTCTTTCTGGGGTTGTGAGTGCAACAGTACGATTAGAACAATCTAGTACTCCTTCATACTTAGTCATCCAATCCATTCCCAATATTACATCCAGTCCTTGGGAATCTAGGATTATCAAACTCACTGGAAATTTATGCTTTCCAAACTCTATTACTAGATCCCGGCATCCAAGACTTACTATCATATCTCCACCCAGAGAACTAACTTTTATTGGACACCCAATGTTTTCAGTTGGAAACCCATTTCTATCAACAAATGCTTTTGATATGAATGAATGCGATGCTCCAGTATCAAAAAGAACAAATGCTGGAATAGAATTGAGTCTGAACTTACCAGCAACAGCATCAGGCTCCTCATAGACCTCCTCCACACCGATGTGGTTCACCTGTCCCTTCTGAAAAGGGTTGGGTTTGTTGGGTCCTTCAACTTTATTTTCTGGGCATTCATTAGCATAATGCCCCATCTTCTTGCACTTGAAGCATTCAACCTGACTTATGTCCTTCTTGACAGGCTGGCTTCCACTTCCACTTCCATTACCACTGTGGTGGCTCTTGTATCCACCCTTGTGGTTCTTGTACTTGTCATTGTCATGACTATGGTGATGCTTGTTGTCATGACGGTTGTGGTTGTGGTGCTTGTTGAATTTACCATGCTTGTGGGATCCTGAGCTTCCACTATCATCATAATGGGAACGTTTGTGAGACGATCCCGAGCTGTGCTTGTCTGAGTGCTTTCTCTTCCTGCTCTCAACTTGCTTCATTTTGTTCTCCAAAATAGCAGCCTTGTCACAGAGAGACTGATAAGTGGGAACATATATATTCCACAGCCAACTGCAGATTCAGCTCATCATTCAACCCTTCGAGGAACTTTCTTTCCTCTTAGAATCGGTGTCAACTTCATCTGGTGCATATCGCGACAGATTGTTGAACTCCTCAATATATTCAGCCACGCTGCGGTGGCGCTGCTTCAGGTTATGGAACTCCTTCTTTTTCAGACTCATCACTCCAGATGAGATATGAGCAGTGCGAAAGCCATCCTCAAAGATATCCCATGTCACATCTTCTATGGGAGTGGTGATCTGGAAGTTGTCCCACCATGTGGCGGCTGGTCCCTCTAGCAGATGTGCTGCAAATCTGACTTTTTCAGCATCAGTATAGCCCACGGTTACCAAGTCCTTGTTCATAGAACGTAGCCAATCATTGGCCACCATGGGATCAGTCGTCCCTGAGAACTTTGCTGGCCTCAATCTCAAGAACCTGGTAAGCATATCAAAACCCGGTGGGTTGTTGTTGTTGTTGTTTTGGTTCTGGATGAACGTCGTCATCATATGCATTAGCTGAGTCTGAGCGGTCATCATTTGCTGCATTTCTGGAGTGATGTTGTTGTTATTGTTGGGGTTGGGGTTTGCACGACGGGGAGGCATCTGTGGTTTGTTCAAATAGAGATAAGAATGAGATACCCATAGATGCTTTCATGCACATTACATCACATAAGCAAACACAAAGCATGCAACAAAAGGATAAAGGTTCAACAACAAGATAACAAGTTCACAAAGTAAAACACACAAGTAGCAAGCCATCCACATGTCGGATGGTCAAATAACAAGTTCTCAAACAACAAGTACGATAATAAATGATAAATGAGTAGTCAAATTTACTCCTTGGCATCAATCTCCTCCTCGACAAAGGTAAGACCTGCGTTCTCCATCGCAGTCTTATATTCCTCGACACTAGTGGTCAAGGTCTATATCTTGGCCTTGAGAGCCCTCTTCTGGGAACGAAGCCTCTCAATCACCGTCTGCTGCTGCTCGAGCTCGAAGTCCTTGGACTGCAGTTCTTCAGTCATGTCTCGGATCTTCTTGTTCCTATCCTGGACACGCTTCTCCTGACTCTTGAACTTCCTGTCC
The DNA here is from genome assembly GCA_030063025.1 of Avena longiglumis. NCBI lineage: Eukaryota > Viridiplantae > Streptophyta > Magnoliopsida > Poales > Poaceae > Avena > Avena longiglumis. The sequence goes on from CP125975.1 coordinate 499,325,488, forward strand.
TGGCTCTCGAACTTCGCCTCCATTTCCTTGACTATCTCGTCTTGCTCCGCGAAGAGCTTGTCCTTCTCGCGAAGCTGCACCTAGAGCTCGTCATTGTTGAGCATGACGTTGGTCATGTCGGTGTCCACGTGCCTAATGAGAGACTCTAAGTCCTGGAGGTACAGGCGAATCGGCTCTGCTGCGTCCCTCGAATCTTCCTCGAAGTCGATGGACTCTCCATCCTCATCACGTCTTCCGAAGACGTGGAAGTGGGTACCTCTAACCTGTCGGGAGTGTCCCTAGCAAAGGCCCTATCGATCCTGCATGACTACCTCAAGGCCTCTCTCCTTGTCATCGTGCATGAGCTTGAAGACAATGGCCTCCGTGGTAGGCTCTGCAGCGTCCGGGCTGGTTGACCTTGAAGCCCTGCAGGTCCTTCCTCTCAAACTTGGTGAGGGGAAGCACCATGATGGTAGGAAGAGGAAGATTGAGCAAAGTAGTAAGCTCAACGATACGAGGACCAAAGCGAGTAACCTGGAACTCCTCAACAGTGCTGATGGTAACAGTAGGCATCTATTTATAAGATAGAAAAGTTAGAATAACACAATTCAAGATAAAACAAAAGACAAAACATCACATACATATCCTTGGAAATCAAAACACACAAGTCATGGCATACATGGATCCATTACAACAATCAAGGTTCAATCTTATTTTAAAGCAACATTTGGAAAATGAGGTGATAAATGGTGGTCCAACTAACGAAGTACGTTTACAATCCTATCTCACTGGATCTGTTGGCTAACATAATGTTTCTAGAAGCAATCGGCCTATCTTGCTCACATGACTCCATCACTAAGTTTATAATGTCTCCTCTTAAGGTTTGGTTGGTAGCTTCCAACTCTTGGGTATGTTCCTTTTCTTTCCTTAGATCATTTTGGAGGTTGAGCATTCTGCACTTGACTCTATCACCAAGTTATTTAATGGTCTTCCAAGCTGCATCCTTTGCCGATTCAAAGAATGTAGTGTGCACCACTGAATTGGTGAACATGCAGAATCCTTTTTCCTGATGGTTGTCTTCCTTGTTTTTATACAAGTGAAGTTGCACCCACCAGTATTCCACTCCTTCATCCATCACAGGAAAACCTTTGTACACAGCTGCACCTTGTATCTCTAATGCAACCATGATGTCCTTGAGAGCCTTGGGGAATTCTGTCTCACACTCCAAAGTCATTGTCATGAGTGGTCCTTTCCTCACGGCTTCGTTGATGGAGTTCATCTACAAATAGAGATGAGAGAGAAGATTAGATAAGTTTTACGAGAAGAATAGACAAGTGTAGAAGTTGAATTTTTTTCCTTAGTGGTTTCCAATCCTAGGGTCATAATCCTACAGGAAACACAGTGCTCTGATACCATCTGTAAGATCCCTCCTTTATAAAGGAAAAGGATTCCTGTGATTGCCATGCTAGTCCCTGGATCAATGCTAGCATCCACAGTTTAAGATGAAGTACACAGATACAAAGGTCATTTATTACATCCATTCCAGAGATAAACATAGTCTTTACAACACCAAGGCCACAGGCCTAATACAAGATTTTGAATAGGTAAATAAATAAAAGTCTTCATCTTCATGTGCCACAGGCAAACATGTTGAGTGTAGACTCATGACACCTAATCCTCATCAGAGTAACCTCCAACATCACAAGTTACAGCCATAGTGGGTCAATACTTTGGAATAGTATTGGCAAGTGATACCTTAGTAAAATTTTAAGTGGACTAGATACTATATGCAATTTGGCTAAGTGTAGCTTGGCTTGCTTTGCTTAAAATAGATTTTGCCTATTAGTTGAAATCACTAAGTTTTTCTTTGTCAAAATTTTCCCAAGGAACCACCAATAGACATTGAGGTACTTCACCCTTGTTCACTCACAAATTTTTACTTAGAAATTGGGATGAGGAGATTCTTGATAGCTTCCATGCCTTGATGCTCAAGTTGTCCATTGCCATGGACTTGGCTAAGTACTTAGATTTTTCCATCTGCAGAGGTTGTGCACTTTCCCCACCAGACTTGGTTTCACCAAGACAGGACCTTTCAGAAGCCTTCCCTTAGACCAAATGGACGCGCTCCAACCTATCATTCCCACTACCACCAACTGTCCAAATGGCTAAGTTCTAGCAACCTATATGGTCCAGGCAGATCCCATATTGCCAAGTGGCTGCACTAGAAGCTTCTTAACACTTGGCCACTAAAATATCTTTGTTCCTGGGTGGCTTACCACAAGTGAGATACACAAGGTAAACCATAGAAATGGGCCTTGTGTAACCACTCAACATAAACCTTTCCTTCCATTCCACCCAGGTGTTTCATTAACTTAGTTGTTTTATTAGGAAAAGCACAAGTCCAAAGGACTTAGAAATATTTTCATCATAGCATGTATATATTTCACCAACCCTTGGTTGCTACTAGCTAGGCTAAGCATGGCATAGATAGTAACTTAACTTGGAAATTCCCTAGCATTTCTACAACTACTAGAATTTCCCAACATGGCATATAAGCAAAATATAGCATGCAAGCCTAACAAAATATTTCTAATGCTTAGTAGAAAACATAGGATACAAAAAATATTCATGAGTACCACTTGCCTTGGTAGTTGGGAGAGTAGCACTCCTCACAATCACAATCACTAGCACCAAAATCTACACAAAGATTGGTAGCAACAAATTACACACAAAACATATACAAATCAAAAATATATGCATGCATGCAAGATGATATGTGATGGTTTTTAAAACTCAACCAAGCAAGTGCATAGTACTGAATCCTAAACAAGTTAAAAACTTGCCAAACCAAATTTATTTAACACTAAAAACAATTCTTAACTTTTCATATACTCAAATAATCCCTACACATGTTTCTGCAAATAAAACCTTTTTAACAGAAGCAAAACTTTAAACACATTGCATAATCAGAAAGAGCTTGCTCTCCTGATTCTAACGGTATAAAATTTGTAAAATTCTAACATGGGGATCAAAAGTTATAGCTAAATCAAATTCAAACAATAATATGATTCAAATTTTCTTTTAAACCTAAACTCTAGCCACGCGTCACGCTCTGATTGGCGCGTACCGTTTCGCGTCGGATCACGCTTCTGAGCCGCTAGATCTAACTTAATCGCGCGGCTCAGATCTAATCTTACCGCTTCGCTCGCGTTCTATCCTATCCGCACGATCTGGATCCAACGTTCCTGAGCAGCCTGACCATCTAGTGGCGGTGCTAGCGGCGGCGACAGGCGGCGGCGCCTCTGTCAGTGGCGGAGCTGGCGTTCTAGGTCGCGTGGGAGAGGGGGAAGGGGCTTACCGAGCTCGTCGTGCGATGTTGATGCTCAAGGTGGTGATGGCTGGTCAAGGGGCGCGCTGTAGTGGCTGAGGGAGCTCGTCGGAGTTATGCACGGCGTCGGGTGGTTGCAGACGAAGTTGTTGCCGACGCTCTGGGCCTTCCTAGGACCAACCAGAGGCATCAGTATCTGCGCAAGGACGAGGCAAACCTAGTCGTATGCGAGAGAGGTCAAGGGGCGCTCAGTGCTTATCGCAATCGTTCGCTGGAGAAGAAGAACGCGTCGGGTGCTTACAGTCGTCGTCGTTGGCGAGTCTCCAGATGGTCCTAGCATGCACCAATAGGTTGAGAAGATGCGCATGGATGTTGTGATCATTCTGGCCAACTTAGACAGCAAGGGGCAACGGGGTCTTACCGAAATCGCACGCCGGAGGTCGTCGGAGCTGCGGCGGTGTTTGGCGAGTTGCGAGCAGCCTGGTGGCGTGGAGAGAAAATTTAGTGAGGGGAAATGGTCACGAGGGGGAGAGGTTTATATAGCCGGAGTTGGGCGTGGAGTTACTCGCGGAATCAATGGGAATCAACGCGGCAGTGACTGCGGCGAGTAACGGCGGCGCGAGCGTCGCAGGCGCGCGTGATTGACGAAGACGACGACGGGGTCACGGGTCCACTTGTCAGCGAAATAAACAGAGGGGAGGTGCGGTCCTGGCATAAGCGACTCCGTGTGTGCGTCTGCGAGTGAAAGAGAGAGAGAGGGGACCCGGGTGGGCTAGATGGACTGGATCTGTTGATGGGCTCAAACCCTGGCGCTGGCCTTTTTCCTTTTCTTTATTCCTTTTCTATTTCTGATTTGATTTTCTGGAATGATTTTCAAATGATTTCAAAAGCTTTTGAATTCAAACTTTTTCCAGGATTTTGTAGGGTGCAACACTCACACTTCTGGGCATAAAAACAAGTGGTCACTTTGTATTGGCTTGGTCATTTGGAATAAAATAAAAATAACAGTGACATAGCACTTGTTTTATATTGGTTTTGAAATAGGTTTTCAAATTGTATTTTCTTTGAAATTTTTGGTTTTAAACCTTGGCAATATATCAAAACAACCTGAGAGCAATAAGACAACAGAGTTTGGTTTCATGAACAACAATCTCTCATTAGAGAGTAGCATTTGTTTCAAATGCTGATCACATAAAATAATGAGCCCATATGCTCCTGTTTTTGAATTGTTTTGTTTGAAATGAAATCCATATGATCATGGATGCATGGATGATATGCATGAGTTTGAAACATGATTTTAGGGATGTTACACATGCTCTCTTTTACTTCAATTCATATTTCTTATGTGAGCATCTTCTCAAACTTTTTGTGCCTAACTTAAAGGCGTTAAAGAAAAGTACTTTTTGGGAGATAACCCAAGAGTTTCCTTGAGTCTTGGAAATTATTACTTCTGTAATGACCTCTCCTTATCCTTTTTATTTGATTTTTGTGCCAAGAATGACCTCTAATGGGAGGGAAGTAACATTTGGGGAGTTGCTGTCCCGAAACAGATTTCTGTCCTCCACCAGAAAAATTCGTGAGGAGTCTCTGTAACTCGGATTGAGCTGAAAATTTACGAATAAAACCCCCAGTATGTTAGATAACTTCTGTTAGTTCAACAATTTTTTATTTGAGCAACATAAGGTCTTCGAAAAAATGGATTCTACCTACTGGTCTATTTTGATAGATTTCTGCCATTATTTGCATTTGCTTCTTATTGATTCCTTTTTGAGTTCTCTTTAGGTGAATTGAGCTTTTTGAAGGAGTTTATACAGTAGCATGTGTTTTTAGTGAAAAGCCTTGCTATTCTAAAGCTTTACCTAAGGGTATATTATCTTTTGAATACACTAATGTTGCTAATGAAGATTGTGGGAAGTTTTGTATGAATGAAAAATTTCAGGTGTAGAAAGAGAATGATGTAATGAGATGAAGAATGGACAAAAGCTCAAGTTTGGGGATGCCACCCCGGTGTCACCCCAAGAAATATCCAAGAGGTACAAGAGTCTTAGTTTTTGTTTGGTTTGTTTAGTTTGCTTGAATAAAGTAGTTTGGACCCCCGTTCCCGCTGTGTTGTTGCAAATAAGTTACTTGGTGTTGGAAAGGAGTAGGAAGTTCCTGCTTGAAAGTGCAAGAGGATCTTGCATTGACTGTAACTTAGACTTTAGTATGACATGCTAGGTGTTGTTTTGATCATATGCTCAGTGATTATTGTTGTAGCATGTCTTGCTCCAAACAATTAGGATTGCTTAGTGTGCCTTGAAAAAAATTATACGTTGTTTTAGCATGCAAAAGCATAGTATTGTGGTATTCTCCTTTGATGCTTTGTTTGGTTGACTTGGCACATGATCATACCATGTTATGACTATGACAAGTCACAATAGCCTCTATGATCATTTAGTCCTTGACTTGGAGTACCACTCTATGCTTTGATTAGTAATGTTTTGTTGATCTGTATGATTATGGCCATTATTGCTCTCTTAATTGGTTGCTCGCAGTCTTTTGCTAGCCTCCACTTGTATGAGTAATCTCTACTCATGCTTCCAACTCCCAAGGAATGCATAGGAGTTTATAGTGGACACTTTGGAATAACTTGGTTTCTTGGGAGTTGGAAGCATGAGTAGATATTACTCATACAAGTGGAGGCTAGCAAAAGACTGTGAGCAACCAACTAAGAGAGCAATAATGGCCATAATCATGCAAAGCAATAAAACACTACTAATCAAAGCATAGAGTGGTACTACAAGTCAAGGACTAAATGATCATAGAGGCTATGGTGACTTGTCATAGTCATAACATGGTGTGTGCATGTGCCAAGTCAACCCAAACAAAGCATCAAAGGAGAATACCACAATACTATGCTTTTGTATGCTAAAACAACGCATAATTCTTTCAAGGCACACTAAGCAATCACAATTGTTTGGAACAAGACATGCTACAACAATAATTACTAAGCATAAGGTCAAAACAACACCTAGCATGTCATGCTAAAGTCTAAGTCACAATCAATGCATGCTCCTCTTGCACTTATCAAGCAAGAACTTCCTACTCCTTTCCAACACCAAGCAACTTATTTGCAACAACACCGCAAGAACGGGGGTCCAAACTACTTTATTCAAGCAAACTAAACAAACCAAACGAAAACTAAGACGCTCTAAGAACAACACAACAGTGCATAAAACAATAAAAACGAAGTGTCTAGACAGACCTGAGCTTTTTTATTGATGAAGAAGGGGATGCCTTGGGCATCCCCAAGCTTTGACGCTTATACCTCTTGGATATTTCTTGGGGTGACACCGGGGTGGCATCCCCAAGCTTGATATTTTGTCCATGCGTCATCTCATTACATCATTCTCTCTCTACACCTAATTTTTTTCCTTCAAACAAAACTTCACACAATCTTCATTAGCAACATTAGTGTAATCAAAAGATAATAGACCCTCAGGTAAATATTTGGAACAGCAAGACTTTTTACTAAAAACACAATATAATGTAGCAACTCCTTCAAAAAGCTCAATTCACCTAAAGAGAACTCAAAAAGGAATCAATAAGAAGCAAATGCAAATAATGACAGAAATTTGTCAAAACAGATCAGCAGGTAGAAACCGATTTTTTTGAAAATCTGGTGTTGCTCACATCAAAAATTGTTGAACTAATGAAAGTTAGCTAACATACTGGGGGATTTATTCGTAAATTTTAAGATCAATACGAGTTACAGAGACTTCTCAAGAATTTTTATGATGGAGGAAATAAATCTGTTTTGGGACAGCAACTCCCCAAATCTTACTTGCCTCTCATTAGAGGTCATTCTTGGCACAAAAAGCAAACAAAAAGGATAACGAGAGGTCACTGCAGAAGTAATAACTTCCAAAACGCAAGGAAACTCTTGGGTTATCTCCCAACAAGTACTTTTCTTTAACGCCTTTAAGTTTGGCACAAGAAGCAAGAAGAATCAAGTATTTTCAAATGAAGAATTTAGATCAATATTTGCAAAGTCTTCAACTATGAGAGGTATCTCATCCAAATGAGTCTTGGAGGATCCCTTCTCATTTCTATTTGGTTTACTACTTTTATCAAAAGGACTTTTAGGAACAATCCAACCAAAATTCTTTTCAAAGGCCTCATGCATTCCAACAAGCTTAAAGGGTATGGGTATCTTAAATTCCTCTATAGACTTGGTTTTATCTGAAGTACCCACAACATCTACGCATGAGCCTAGCATGTTAAAATGCTCAAAGACCTTTTAGGCTTCCTTAGCAACATCATGCAACTCTTTTCGTAAAGTTTCAAGAATAAATTCTCTCTTTTCAACATTCTTTTCTTTCTTTAGATTTAGGAACAAAATTTGCATCATGGGGATAAGGCTAACAAACCTAGCCTCCAACATATGAACTAAAGAAGCTAAAGCAATCTCATAATTAGGAGCAAGCTCTGCTATAGATTTATCCTCAATATCCTCATGCTTTCTAACATAATTAAAGAATTCTTCAATATTATCTTTCCCAATTATGGAGCCACTACCTATTGAAAGGTTTTTTAGGGTGAACTTGGGGAGCAACATGGTGTTCTCAGCAGAGTTCATTTTGGCAAAGGTAGGCGAGCCAAAAACACCAGCAGCAGCTAGAGCAGGAACTTTTTTTTTGAATAAAGAAAGCAAACCAAACTAAACTAAGTTTTTTTGAATTTTTGAAAAGAGGCAAAAAAAACCAAGAAAAAGAAACTAAGAAAACTAAAAACAAAGTAAAGAGAAAGGAAGTGAAGGACTCCCCTTGTGAAGACGTCCTTAGTCTCCTCGGCAACGGCGCGAGAGAACTTGATGGATGACGTAGAGCCTGTTGGGAACCCCAAGAGAAGGGTGTGAAGCAGCACATCAGCAAGTTTTCCCTCAGTAAGAAACCGAGGTTATCGAACCAGCAGGAGGAAGGAAATGCCACACAGGTGTTGCAAGCACGTGGAAACCTGCACAACACAGACTCAAGACTTTGCCCCAACGAATCAGTAAGGTTATCAAGCTCACCGGTTTGCTGTACAAAGTATTAAACGTATGGTGTGGAAGGTAATGGTTTGCAGAAAGTAAACAAGTAACAGTGGAAGATGTATCAATGGTAATGATTGGACCTCGGTCCATAGTTCACTAGAGGTGTTCTCCTTAGATAAACAACATGGCATGAAGGGTAAACAAATTACAGCAGGGAAATTGACAGGAACTGAGCAAGGCATAACAATGCAATACCAGAAAAAAATATCCTATGAGATTCGATTGGGCAATACAATAATATACATAGACCGCCATCCAACTGCATCTATGACTAGAAGTCCACCTTCAGGTTATCATCTGAACCCCCTCCAGTATTAAGTTGCAAGCAACAAACAACTTCTTTAAGCAAATTGTGTAAGGTAAACAATCCACTTGTTCCATGAACAAGAGATTGCTGTTTTCTCCTTAGTAGCAACAACACATCTACATACGAAGATATTTCTGTCACTTCCCTTGGAAACTAGAGGCATGAACCCACTGTCGAGCATAAATACCCCCTCTTGGAGTCACTAGCAACTACTCGGCCAAGATAGCTACTAACAACGGAGAGCATGCAAGATCACAAACAACACATAGATGATAGTATCAAATAGACAAAACCATTAATCAATCTGACATAGTAATCTCAATATCCATCGGATCCCCGCAAACACAACATGTATGATTACAAATAGATTAGATCTTGATCATGAACTGATCTCACAATATCTATACTGTTGGAAATATGCCCAACAGGCAATAATAAAGTGGTTATTATCATATCTTCATACTTATGATAAATGTTTACATACCATGCTATAATTGTATTAACCGGAAACATTAATACTTGTGTGATTTGTAAACATAAAAGAGTCCCTAGTAAAGCCTCTTATTAAACTAGCTTGTTGGTTAATATATGATCATAGTTTCCTGATCATGAACATAGAGATGTTATTAACAACAGGGTCATATCATTAGGAGAATGATGTGATGGACATACTCCTATAGTTAAGCGTAGCATAAAGATCAAGTCATTTAATATAGTTCATTTGCTATAAGCTTTCTCATACATAGTAACCTAATTCCTTAGACCATGAGATCATGATAATCACCATCACCGGATGGATGCTTTTATGAAATCAAACACCACTTCGTAACCGGGTGGTTATAAAGGTGGCATTGAGTGTTCGGAAGGTATATGTTGAGGCACATGGATCAAGAGTGGGATTTGTCCATCCATATGATGGATAGATATACTCTTGGCCCTCTCGGTGGAATGTCATCCAATTAGCTTGCAAGCATGTGACTGGCTCACAAAGGGATCCCGTATCACAGGAACGAGAAAAGAGTACTTATCGGTAACGAGGCTGAACTAGGTATGCAGAGATATCAACGAGAAAAAGGGAAATTGGTATCGTATGTAAGTGGTTCATTCGATCGCAAAGTAATCGTAGAAATATGTGGGATCCATATGAATTTCTAGATTCCTCTATGTGTTATTGATCGGAGAAGTGTCTCGGTCATGTCCGCATAATTCACGAACCGTAGGGAGACACACTTAAGGATTCGATGTCGTTTAGTAGATATGGAATGTAAGTAGGGAGACCGAATGTTGTTCGGAGTCTCGGATGGGATCCGTGATATCACGAGGAGATCCGGAATGGTCTAGGAGAATAAGATTCATATAAGGAAAGTCTGTTTCCGGAGTTTGGGAATAATTTCGATGTTTTCATCGGAGAGATTCTAGAAGGTTCTAGAAGGTTCACCGGACCGGAAGGGGAATGGTCCATGAATGTGTCATGGGTAAGTGGAATGATTGGATCATATCCTAGATCACTTGGTGTGGACATTTGTGAGAGAGAATTAAATCTCTAAATTGAAAGTCAAACGGGAGGTTTAAAAAGTAAAACTGGAACAATAGTTTCCTAGTGGAAGTAGAAAAAGAGTCCTTCCAAATTGGGTTTTGAAGTGGATTCAAACTCCCCTCTCTCAAGGCTGCCCCCCTCTCATAAATAGAGGGGGAGGGCTGCCCCAAAAACACAAGCCCTAGCCCTCCCACACCCGTGCGCCGCCGCACGCTGCCGCCGCCTCTTCGCCACTGCACTAGCCGCCGCCGACACCTCCTCCTCCCGGTATTCTAAACCCTAGATCACCGGGAAACCCTAGATCCACCATAACTCGCACCAGCTTAGGAAAAGCCCTGTAGGATCTTCCCTCTACTTCTGACACCACGCCGTCGTGCTGCCGGAATCGTGAGGGGAGAACTACAACCTCCGTTGCCTGCTGGAACAAGGGAGAGGAAGGTATTCATCGAGTACCGTACGTGTGACCGACTGCGTAAGCGCTGCCAGAACGCAGCGCCGGAAGGATTGTCTACACGATCTTGAGATCGGCAAGTGTACGACTACATCACCCACGAGAATCTGCTCTCGTTAACCGCTTTGGAATCTTCGAGGGTGAGTGCTTCTATCGACTCATTGCTACAATCTAGTAGATAGATCTTGGCTTGTTTGTGTGCATGCGGTAGAAATTTTTTGTTTTCCATGCTACGAACCCCGACAATGGTATTAGATCCGTGTCTATATGTAGATCTGTTGCACGAGTAGAACACAATGGTCATTGTGGGCGGTGGTGCTTTTATTATAAATTGCTTCTTGTGTACTTTGCATCTTGCGGTATGGTGGGATGAAGCGGCCTGGGCTAACCTTACATGATATCGTTCATGAGACTTGCTCCACGCTCGACATGCAACTTGTATTACATAAGTGGCTTTGCGGGTGTTTGTCTCTCCCATCATAGTAAAGATTCAATTTACAACATGCACTTTATAGTTCAAGCATCAACGTTGTGGTTCTTTTTCGTAAGTTAGAACGACACTTATTGAAAGCCCCAAACCACGTAAAACATGCAAAGAAAATTAGAGGCATCTAACTTTGTTTTGCAGGGGTGTGCTGTGATGTGATATGGCCATGATTGTGATTATATATGATGTATGAAATGTTCATTATTGTAAGTCGGCAACCGGCAGGAGCCATATGGTTGTCTTTTAAATTCTGTTAAGACCTGCGTGTCTATTCGAAGTAGTTGTAATAGTTGATGCTGGTGGATGACAACCATGAAGCGGCGCCATTGACTTTGACGCCATACCGGTGATGATGGAGATCATGTTCGTACTTGAAGATGGAGATCGTAAGCACAAGAAGAAAGGCCATATCATATCACATATTATGAACTGCATGTGATGTTAATCCTTTTATGCATCTTGTATTGCTTAGTTCACGACCGTAGCATTATAAGATGATCCCTCTCACAAAAATTTCAAGTTATAAAGTGTTCATCCTTAGTAAGCACCGTTGCTAAAGCTCGTTGTTTCGAAGCACCACGTGATGATCGGGTGTGTTAGATTCTGCGAGTGTATACAACGGGAGCAAGCCAGATTTGCTCACGCGGAAGCTAAGGTTTGATCTTGACGAGCCTAGCATGTGCAGACATGGTCTCGGAACATGGAATACCGAAAGGTAAAGCATGAGTCATATAGATGATATGATGAACATGATGATTGTTTGCCTTTGGAACTATATCATTCACGTGATGATCGGACTTGGTGTAGTGAATTTGGTTCATGTTATCACTAAAACAATGTGAGGGATATTGTTTTGAGTGGGAGTTCAACAGCAATATGATTAAAAGTTGAACGATGTTTATCATAAATTAAATCAAAGTGAATTTGCATAGTTGTTGTAGTCATTGGCATCCGTTTACCACCTTGCGCTTAGTTATAATTGAGATAATAGAACTATAGAATTCTGGTTAGTTACTTTACGAACTGGTATCGTATTGTTTTGAAGTGTTAATCTAAAGTTTAAAAGTCCTATTGCAAACTTTCAGTAAGTTCCGGTTACTCCGTGAAATTTAATAATTGGTATTAAATCAAGAGTAACAATTCCAGTGTTAGTATATAAGTATCATGTTTATCTCCATGATTCTTGATATTCAAATATTGTTTTAATATCAAGGTTATCGGGGATCTGAAAGAATTGTTTCAGAAACCATCATGTCTGAAAGATATTATGATATCTAAAACAAATTTTTGGTTATAACATGATAGAGTATAATATAGCAAAAGTCATGTTCTCATATTTGATGAGAATTTGAAAAAGGTTGGATACGCTTGTCGTCCTAATCCTCCAAAAGGTTTTGGAGAGCAGCATTGTACTCGCGATTCACCATTATAAGCTAAAAGTAGATTGATCATGAATAGTTCCATGATAAGGGTGAATATTTGATAAAATGTTTACTACACTAAAAGATTACTAAAGAATGGAATTTGAAAGAACACCAAGTATTTGATGATGGTGATCTACTTCAAAGTGCAAGTCCAAAGACATTGGTATTTAACTATACATGCTTTGGACTATGTGTCATGTGTATGGATCCACTATTGATGTTGATAGATTCTTTCGAATAGAAAAGGAAATACTGAAAGAGAATCTCAGAAATATATGGCAGAAAAGAAAAGACTAGAATTGTTCAGCTTAGGTATATAGAGGATATACATGTTATGGCTATATTCTTTGCTTATTAACCAATGTGGTTCTTAAGTATAGGATACTGAATTTGTTGGTGTGAATCGTCATACGAAACAACACAATTCATGAACTACAATGGCCTAAGTAACTAGCAAAAGAATATGTGATGATGTTCATCAAGAACAAATAAAGGGTTGTTGTGTTGCTCGTTAACATCAATGCTTGCATTCAAGATTTGTTTTATCAGGTATTATGAGAACAAAAGGGTTGTTCAAATAACTGCCGTAATCCATAAAAGATGGATGATTTACAAATCTTGTTGGATAAATCACATCCATAAAAATATTGCTAAAAATGTCGAAAGACAATTGATAAGAAAGATCACTTAGGAAGTGACATCGCCGTTTAAATTATATTGGAAAGAAAACATGAAGAAACTCCATGTGGATGGAATTTTGGAGTGTTTTGATTTTTGTTCAAACGACGCTTGTGAAATTTTCCTATAGATAATTAAAACTCCGCTCATAGGCCAAAGGGAACGGATGACTAGCTTATTGGAACTTGTACATATTGTTGTATGAAGTCCATTATGTGTAGTCAAGAGCGATAGATTTCAACTTCATATGCTTTCTCCGAAAATTTGAGTGAATATATGAATATTTACTTAATAAGGATGAAGTGTGAAACATTTGAAAAGTTTAATGACTTTCAAGATAAAGTGCAAAATCAATGTAATAAGAAAATAACGAATTTATGATAGGATCATAAATGAAGATATTTGAGTTATAAAGTTTAGCATAACACCTAAGATTTGAGGAATCGTTCCATGGATTTGCGTTTCCGGAAACACCATATGAGTATGGAATAATCAAGATATGCAATGGAACATTGTTTGACATGGTAAGATCAAAGGTGTAATTGATAAAACTGCCATTATATTAAAGATTAAAAACTTTAGGGACTACCGCTTTTTCACTGAAAAGAGCTCCATCATGATCCGTTGAAATGACACCATATAAAGTTATGGTTTGGGATAAAACCATATAAAGTTATGGTTTGCGATAAAACCCAAGTTGTCCTTTCTTAAAACATTGGTATGCTATGCATAAGTGAGATGTTTACTACCAAAGTCGGATGAACATGTCTTTGTATGTTATTTCGAATAATCGCTGAGTATTCCTCCATAACACCGAAGACAAAGATGTTTGTCGCTTAGAACGTCAAGTTTCTTTGAGAACGAATTTTCCGTGAAAATTTAAGTGGGAGGACAATAGAACTTTGATAAGGTTAAACGAACCTTAGCTATATGTGCAAAGTTGCGTAGAGCCGAAAAGTGTTCCGGAGGCAGCAACAATGCTCATGGCTCACGTGCCTCAACGGTTGTAGTTACGGAGGTCTAAGTTCCTATTGACCCAAGTAGGTCGGGTACACAATCAAATATCAAGATTTGATGGTTGAATCATTATTTGATAATAATGAACGGACTACATGCAAAGAAGCGATGATGGGCCCTGACTCCGTCGAATGGCTTGAAGCCATAAAATCTGTGATAGTTCCATACACGAGAAATCAAGCTTTGAACTTGAAAGACTCTCTGGAAAGGTGTAAGACCTTACAGTCGTGTTTGGATCTATAAGGAAATAGACATGGATGTTTTACATCTATTAAATATTTGACAAGTTGGGAAAGATTTTACAACAATGTTCAAAGGTTTACTATGACAAGATTTGATCTTTCATAGCGATATTTAGTCTAAACGGATTAATGTAGCAACCACTACATATAATTTTGTTATGTGGTAGTTGAATAAAAAAATAAGTTCTTCTAATAGAATTGTTACCTAGGACGTGCGTATAACACAGTCCAAAGGGTTTTGTTAATTCAAAGGATGCTAAAAGCGTATGCAAACTTCAATTGTTGAAGTGAGCATCACAGAGTTGGAATCTTCACTAGGATGAAACTGTTAAAAGAGTTTAATTTCATCGGAGACGATGAAGATGCTTGCATTTGCAAGAAATTAAGTGGGAGCGCTAATGCATGTTTCTAATACATTATGTGGAAGACATATTGTTGATTGGAAATGATGTATCTTTTATTGACACAGGTTAAGAATTTCGTCTCGATGAAAGGCTTAGTCAGAACCCGGATATTTGGCATCAATGTCTATATGGATAAATTGAGACGCTAATATGGTTGTGCCAGAAGTACATAGATGACATATTGAATGAGTTCAATATAGAAACTACAAGAAAGGTTCTTGTTGCACATGAAGGATTGAATAAAGATTCAAGTATTTTTGATACTTGATAGATAAAATCACAAAGAGTACTTTATCAATCATGATGTGATATGTACGAATCTAGATATGTCCTATGCTCTAAATGTTATGAGCGTATACCAGAATGATTCATAAGGTTATTATTGGACGATAGTAAAGATATTCGTATGATCTTTTAGAAGAACTAATAATATATTATTTTATAGAAGTGACAAATAGATGGTTAGTTCATTGTAAAAGTATTACATTGATACTAGTTTTGTCACAAAGTACTAATTAAGTTTATCTCAATCTAAACTAAGGGTGGCACAATATGATGGAAAGTAAGTTCCATAATGGATTTGGATGAGTTCCAAAGTTAAGACATTGTGACAAATACTACAACAAAAGGCTAAGTATATGACTGCTATTATAGCAGCAAAAGGGGGCATTTGTGTCAAGTAGTTTATTATCAAACTAGGTATGGTTCACAGCGGGATAGTACTATAAAGATATATTATATGACAATATTATCAACATGTTTTAACCCCAAGGAACTAAAGGTCTCACCAAAGGACCAAACTTATACAAAGCCATCTCATTAGAGAATGAGTGATGCGTAGAGACGCATAGATATGCAATTACACACGGACCTGAAAGTGTCGGATCCGAAGATCAGTTGACCACTAGAAATCGTGTAAATACAACACTATAAAGCCATAGGTGTTGAATGCACAAAGGTTTTAAACTAGATTATTGACTCTAGTGTAAGTGGGAGACTGTTGGAGATATGCCCAAGAGGCAATAATAAAGTGGTTATTATCATATCTTCATACTTATGATAAATGTTTACATACCATGCTATAATTGTATTAACCGGAAACATTAATACTTGTGTGATTTGTAAACATAAAAGAGTCCCTAGTAAAGCCTCTTGTTAAACTAGCTTGTTGGTTAATATATGATCATAGTTTCCTGATCATGAACATAGAGATGTTATTAACAACAGGGTCATATCATTAGGAGAATGATGTGATGGACATACTCCTATAGTTAAGCGTAGCATAAAGATCAAGTCATTTAATATAGTTCATGTGCTATAAGATTTCTCATACATAGTAACCTAATTCCTTTGACCATGAGATCATGCTAATCACCATCACCGGATGGATGCTTTGATGACATCAAACACCACTTCGTAACTGGGTGGTTATAAAGGTGGCATTGAGTGTTCGGAAGGTATGTGTTGAGGCACATGGATCAAGAGTGGGATTTGTCCATCCATATGACGGATAGATATACTCTGGTCCCTCTCGGTGGAATGTCATCGAATTAGCATGCAAGCATGTGACTGGCTCACAAGGGATCACATATCACAGGAACGAGAAAAGAGTACTTATCGGTAACGAGGCTGAACTAGGTATGCAGAGATACCGAGGATCAAACCTCGGATAAGTAAACTATGGCGAGACAAAGAGAAATTGGTATTGTATGTAAGTGGTTCACTCGATCGCAAAGTAATCATAGAAATATGTGGGAGCCATATGAATTTCCAGATTCCTCTATGTGTTATTGATCGGAGAAGTGTCTCGGTCATGTCCGCATAATTCACGAACCGTAGGGAGACACACTTAAGTATTTGATGTTGTTTAGTAGATATGGAATGTAAGTAGGGAGGCCGAATGTTGTTCGGAGTCTCGGATGGGATCCGTGATATCACGAGGAGATCCGGAATGGTCTAGGAGAATAAGATTCATATAAGGAAAGTCTGTTTCCGGAGTTCGGGAATGATTTCGATGTTTTCATCGGAGAGATTCTAGAAGGTTCTAGAAGGTTCACCGGAACGGAAGGGGAATGGTCCATGAATATGGCATGGGTTACTGGAATGATTGGATCATATCCTAGGTCACTTGGTGTGGACATTTGTGAGAGAGAATTAAATCTCTAAATTGAAAGTCAAACGAGAGGTTTTGATGTAGCCCGACCTACGGTCGTTACCACATCTTGGTCTCCAACTTATGCCAAGTCGTCATGGACTCCAAAGGTGAATCCGTTCCTCTATGCGAGCCCCCTTCCTACCCTATTGAATGTTATGCTACTTCATACTCTGTCACATATGCATGATAGGTTCACATTGACAAGTACGGAGACAAGGGAGGAAGCCCGGAACTTCAAGCCCGACAAGACGGAGGCTTGGAAGAGGAGACGGAAGAAGACAGGTCGACAGCTGCCAGGTCCAAGCGGTACTACCGGTTGACGGAACCGGTACTACCGGTCAGCGGTACTACCACCCTCTTCTACCACTCGCTACTGATGGCTCCAACGGATGCTCCATGACCGCAAGCGGTACTACCGGTCCCAGAGCGGTACTACCGGTGATGACCGGTACTACCGGTCCTAAGTCCTGTACTACCGGTCATGTCTGTCTGCGCGCACCAGTTGGGCCACAGCCCATATATTCCCCTTTACTTACCTATTCGCCTAGTTTATCCCCAAACTACCCTTGTTTAGTGGCTGGCCTATAAATAGATCCCCCACCCCTCATGTATCCCTTAGGCATAGATGATATACTAAAGAAAAACCCCATTGTGGAATCTCTAGTTTTGCCTCATCCCCTTTACCAAGGGGACCGACTATCGTCACCAACCTCGATTGGACTTTGCATCATGCATCCATCGTTGAACAAGGCCTTGGAGTTCGGTTTCTCGTCTCCAAGTTGTCAAGACCCTCCCCAAGGTGTTCTTCCCTCTCCGATGTGGATTTGAGGGAGCACGTTGACCGATCTTTCCTTGCGAGGATTCTATCGGACCGGTGGCCGCCGTTCGGGAGCAATCGGCCTTGTATCGTGTGAGTTTTGCGTTTGTTCATCGTGTTCTTCGCGAGGTGTGTGTTCGCTTCCGCTACCTTCTCCCTTTCCCCTCGCTTTCCCATCAATTTGACCACGAGATCCGTGAAGATCAGGCACCCAAGAGGTTAACCCCTCAATCATCTGGTATCAGCAGCTTTTGGTTGCCACGGATTTCTCATCGATTTGGTCTTTTCCCCATAAATACGAAAATTCCACCAAAAACAGACCCAATTCGTGTTTTGGATCGATCTGTGATTTGAGTGCGTTTTGGTAGGTTTTGATCCATGGATTACTTGCTAAACTTGTTGATCTACCTTCCTTTGCGTTCCCATAGCCGAATTCCTTGATTTCCCCCGTCAATTTGGTGTTTTTCTTAAAGATTTTCTGCCCAAATCACCCCAAAATCGCGGAACCGCGTCAAAACTGGGAGTTTCTGGACCTAGCGGTACTACCGGGCTTAAAATCCGGTACTACCGCTCACAACCGGTACTACCTCTCGTCCAAGCGGTACTACCCCCCAGTACTGAACAGAAAAAACAGATTCCCAGATTTCAGCCCCTCACCGTTTTGAGCATAACTTTTGCATTCGAACTCGGTTTTTGGTGTTCTTTAGCTCGTTTCGAAGAGGAGAAGGAGCTCTACATCATTATCCACGTTGTTCATGCTATCTACTCCATACAAATTCCGTGAGAAAGGCGGAATCCAACAATAAAGGGTGAAGATCGTCGACGAAAGGTATAAACATTCCGCGACTTCTCCCCACTTGCATTCCTTTATGAACCCCACTATCTTTGCGAGCAACAAACACCTATTGAGACTAGTTCCTCTTATGATTTCTTGGGCTATGCACATTTCATACCTTGTAGAATTCCGAGCAAACATTGTGAGCGCTATCTCATATAGTTATCTTGTATAGTTGTTGGCACAAGGAAGAGGCAAGTGAAAAAGAAAAAGAAAGAAAAAGAGAAAAACAAGAGAGAAAAAAAAAGAAAAGAGTAAAAGAAAGAATTATACATGTGCTTTATAGAATAGGAAGCGCAAGATCGATGAACATCATATAGGTGGTACTTATTGTGCATATCTTGTAGCCCACCAGTTTTGTGCAATCGAACTGGCGTCTCTCCTTGTACTTGTGTGACACGAGCTTATAGTCTTCGATAGGTAATCATTTGGTTCTTAGCTCACTTTCTCCGTCGCACAAGTCCCATTTATCCCACCGTGTGTGTTTCCTTGTACATATTTCCTATCTTGTGGATTAACTTGTTTTGCTTTGTGATCATTGTGGTTCTTTACTTGCCATTACAACATCTTTATTTCGGATTGGTTCTTGACATGCCACTTTCCATACCTATCCACCATAGGCCTTGTGTGTGTGTTTTTTTGGTTCGTAGTTGGTTTTGGTGTTCCGCGTGAACTTCACTTTGCTTGGTTTATTGCTCTCAAGTGTGGCCACTTATGCGATCGATCTTCAAGGTAAAGTAAGGTTTGACATTGTATCCCTAACTCCCACTACCACTTCCATATACACCACTTGGTCTTGTGCATCATGTCTAGGGACTCCGGAACCGAGGATGATATCTATGAAGAATCCATGATGAGCCACCATGACTACGACTCCACAAGTATAGAGGACATGACGGAGCACAACACCGACAATGGCTCCGCATGCTTTGAGGACCCGGAGCACTACACCTATGACGACTCCACATGCATGGAAGACATGGAGCTCTACGTCGACAATGGCTCCTCATGCATGGAGCCTATGGAGCACTACACCGACAATGGCTCCAAATGCTTGGGTGATATGGAGTACTACACCAACAACTACTCCCCAAGCATGGACGACTTCGAGTGCGACATCGATGACGCCTCGCCAAGCATGGAGGACACGGAGAACTTCATCGACTTTGATGGCTCTTCCATGAGCCATGAAGAATTCCTCCACCATGTGGAAATGGAAGCCCACTACGCCAAGCAAGAAGAGGCGCATCATCAAGATTCCATGACTTTCAAGGCCAAGCGTGCCACACCAAAGGGCACCACCTACTTCGATGATCCACCTCCAAGGCGACATGTGCCACCACCTAGATGGCGTCAAGCGCCACCATCTCCAAGGCACCAAGCTCCATCACCTCCAAGGCGTCAAGCTCTACCATCTCCAAGGCGCCAAGCTTCATCACCGCCAAGGCGCCAAGCTCCAACTCCTATCCAAACAAGAGTGGCGTCCAAACATCATATGCATCAAGAGGCGCCAAGAAACAAGACTCTTAATCGACAAACATCCTCTCATGAGCATCTCCACCATAAAGAGGATACAAGACATCGTCAAAGGCATCTTCGCCATAAAGACGAAGAATTCATGATGAGCACCAACCATAATGCTCAATCAAGCTCAAGAAGGCACCACAAGCACAAGAAGAGTGCCAAGGCAAATGATCACCATCGCGAGCGTCATGTAGATGACCAAGTGCTCCACCTACATCAACCATCGGCAAGGCACGCCAATGACCTCCGTCGACACCATCATAGGGCACCTTCAACTACTCGTGCCACCACCACAATGGCACCAAGAGCAAGCCTTCCTCCACGCCATCAAGCTTCAATGCCTACGCTTGACTTCCATGACCTTGCTAACGAGGAAAATGTAAACCTCTACTTCGCCAAGTTGGATAGCATGAGCCTACCTCCACCACTACTACGAGATGGCCACAAGACGGTCGAGCATGGGATTTTCCCTTCGACCATGGACGAGAGTGATGATGCCCATCTTATGGCATCCAACTTTGAAGGCGACAAGGTCAAGAATGGTGAGCATGGGATTTTCCCTTCACCAAAGGAGGCGCATGGAGTTGAGGAAACTGAGCCTACCCCCATATGCTTGAGTGATGATGTGGTACCAATCCCATGTGAGTATGAGAGCCACTTACCCCACTTGAGTGATAACAAGAGTGCGATGAGTGACTCCACCTTATGTGATATTGAGTGCTTCCACTTGGAGGGCATGAGCGATACTCCTAGTGAGTTGAGAGTGGTAGTTGATAGGTCAAGTGAGACCATTTCGAAATCTAACAACTTGCCCTCTACCTCTAGTGTGTTCTCTTGTGTTGTGCTAGGTTCCATGGATGAAGACGCGCCAAGCCATGAAGCAATGATGCCTCAATTGGAGAAGATGTACATGGTGCACGAAGATGATGTGACGCCATGGCTACATGAAGAAGACGAAGTCGTCCACAAGGAGGCCACTACTTCCACAACACCCACTTCATATGAGAGGTATAAACAAGGTAACAATAAGGGTGTTGATGATGCCATGATCCCACTAGTGGACATGATGAATTGTGAGGATATGCATGCTATGGATGATACTTGTGACATTACTTATGCTTCATCCATATTCCCATGTGATGCTTTGCCTTTGCATAATATTGATCATGTGGAATTGTTTGATTGTGCTATCATTGCCATAAACATGCCATGCTATGCATCTTGTGTGTATCCTCCAATTGCTTCGGACTTGCCTTGTCATGCTAGTCATTCAATTTCTCCCGTTGCTTGCGATAAGATGAATGCTTGCTATTTCACTTGTTTTGCTTGCAACAATATTGATCATATGCGTTATAATGAGATGGCCCCCATAGCTTTCTCAGTTTTTGGAGATTTTGATGATTGCCATCATAAGCATGTTCCCCACTTGCATACTTACCATGCATATATTTCATACTTGATTGAAATTAATGGTGATGTGCACAAGAAGAGATATGTCATGATGGATGATGTGTATCTCTACCATGCACACACGTTCTTCCTTTTACATATGATGTGTGTAGGTACCCGCACAAGAATGTCAACCTCGGTTGAGCACGAGTTGACAAAACGAGCTCTTGAGAGCATCCAACAAGTGAGTTCAAGATTGAACCCAACTCTGATACCTTTTGCATGCTTTGCATCTTTCATGTTAGCAAATTGCCCTTTCCTATGGTTTGATTGCAAGCATGTTGATGGTATTATCTCACCTTGTGACATTCATGTTTCTTTGCTTTTGGATAATGATGCTTTGTGTGTTGCAAAAAAAATGTTGAACATTTTCTCTTTCCGATGTTTTGGGTGCAACCACAATTCCATTAAGAGCATGTATTGTCATGAGAGCTTCCTACAATCTCGTCTTGTTGTTGGAACAAACATAAGGACCACTTGCTCTTTCATTTGGTTTGTTTTCAAATATATTGTTTTTGCTTCCGCTTGGGATACTCATATTCCCATGATATTTGCTTTCGATGATTTGTGTGTGGCATCCAACATATTGAGCAAATTATCTTTCCAATGGTTGGTTTGCACACATGATGCTGTTGCTTTGGACATTCTTCCTTGCGTGTTTTTGCCAAATTCTCCTATTCTCGCATCAAGGACGTCGATTAAAATTCTAGTCAATTGCCTTGAGTGCCCCACTACTACGTTGTATGGAGTTTTTGAGTTTCCACATTCGGATGATGTTTAAACGATTTCCATGCACATTGACCTTGCATATGCATCCCGTTTGCTATACTTGAGTTGTGCTAATCGTGTTGTGAACAAGAATGGACATGCCACAAATGACATGCTCCTCTATCACACACAAACATATGTTGCTTGGTCTTTGTTGTATGAAGGTACAAATGCATACACGTCAACCTCTATGGAGTATATGTTGACAAGAATAACCTAAGAGAGTTACCTATGGCTACCCTTCATCGAGCTATCTCTACACGATAAGGTGACTTCCTTCTACTTGAGGACTCATGCAATAATCTTCATGAATTGGCTACGCTTTGAGTGTTGCTTTGCTTTTGTTGTGAGCTTTGTAGGCTTCAAGGAAGGTGAAGGAAAATTGAAGTGTTGTCAAGTCAATCTTCCCGAGGACGACTATATGGTGAACCCCAGGATCAAGAAGGTCTCTCGACCGCTTCTACTTTGTGATGAGCATGTAGAGTCGAGGACGACTCTTTTTGAAGGGGGGAGCTGATGTAGCCCGACCTACGGTCGTTACCACATCTTGGTCTCCAACCTATGCCAAGTCGTCATGGACTCCAAAGGTGAATCTGTTCCTCTATGCGAGCCCCCTTCCTACCCTATTGAATGGTATGCTACTTCATACTCCGTCACATATGCATGATAGGTTCACATTGACAAGTACGGAGACAAGGGAGGAAGCCCAGAACTTCAAGCCCGACAAAACGGAGGCTTGGAAGAGGAAACGGAAGAAGACAGGTCGACAGCTGCCAGGTCCAAGCGGTACTACCGGTTGTCGGAACCGGTACTACCGGTCAGCGGTACTACCGCCCCCTTCTACCGCTCGCTACTGATGGCTCCAACGGATGCTACAAGACGGCAAGCGGTACTACCGGTCCTAAGTCCGGTACTACCGGTCATATCTGCCTGCACGCACCAGTTGGGCCACAGCCCATGTATTCCCCTTTACTTACCTATTCGCCTAGTTTATCCCCAAACTACCCTTGTTTAGTGGCTGGCCTATAAATAGATCCCCCACCCCTCATGTATCCCTTAGGCATAGATGATAGAATAAAGAAAACCCCCATTGTGGAATCTCTAGTTTTGCCTCATCCCCTTTACCAAGGGGACCGACTATCGTCACCAACCTCGATTGGACTTTGCATCACGCATCCATCGTTGAACAAGGCCTTGGAGTTCGGTGTCTCGTCTCCAAGTTGTCAAGACCCTCCCCAAGGTGTTCTTCCCTCTCCGATGTGGATTTCAGGGAGCACGTTGACCGATCTTTCCTTGCGAGGATCTATCGGACCGGTGGCCGCCGTTCGGGAGCAATCGGCCTTGTATCGTGTGAGTTTTGCGTGTGTTCATCGTTTTCTTCGTGAGGTGTGTGTTCGCTTCCGCTACCTTCTCCCTTTCCCCTCGCTTTCCCATAGATTTGACCACGAGATCCGTGAAGATCGGGCACCCAAGAGGTTAACCCCTCCATCAGGTTTGAAAAGTCAAACTGGAACAATAGTTTCCTAGTGGAAGTACAAAAAGAGTCCTTCCAACTTGGGTTTGGAAGTGGATTCAAACTCCCCTCTCTCAAGTCTGCCCCCCTAAAATAAATAGAGGGGGAGGGATGCCCCAAACACACAAGCCCTAGCCCTCCCACACCCGTGCGTTGCCGCCGCGCCGCCGCCGCCAGCTGCCGTCGCCGCCTCATCTCCGCGGCAGTAGCCGCCGCCGAAACCTCCTCCTCCTGGTCTTCTAAACCCTAGATCACCAGGAAACCCTAGATCCACCATAACTTGCACCGGCTTAGGCGAAGCCCTTCGGGATCTTCCCTCTACTTCTGACACCACGCCATCGTGCTGCCGGAATCGCGAGGGGAGAACTACAACCTCCGCCACCTGCTGGAACAAGGGAGAGGAAGGTCTTCATCGAGTACCGTACGTGTGATCGACTGCGGAAGCGCTGCCGGAACACAGCGCCAGAAGGATCGTCTATACGATCTTGAGATCGGCAAGTGTACAACTACATCACCCACGAGAATCTGCTCTCGTTAACCGCTTTGGAATCTTCGAGGGTGAGTGCTTCTATTGACTCGTTGCTACAATCTAGTAGATAGATCTTGGCTTGTTTGTGTGCATGCGGTAGAAATTTTTTGTTTTCCATGCTACGAACCCCTACATATACATAGAAGCACAAGGAGGAGATACAACCATCTAGCTACTACATAGACCCATAGTCCAAGGTGGAACTACTCAAGCATCATACCGGAGAAGAATGCCTCCGGGATGATCTCCCGTCCGGCAGGGTGCCCTCCAGATCCCCCCGATCTAGGGATGCCGATGGCGGCGGCTACAGAAGGTTTCGTGGAGTTTTGATCGGCTTCCTAGGGTTTCTGCATCAAGGCTTATTATAGGCGAAGAGGAGAGGCTGGGAGACGGCCAGGGGCCCCACACCCTACCCAGGTGCGGGGTGGGCCCACCCGCGCCTAGGGGGGTCTGGCCGCCCTGGTCCGCTTCCCCGTCTCTCCTGTGGACTTCATGATGCCCACGGTAAAATATTGACTTTGGCTTTTGTCCCGTCCAATTCCGAGAATATTGATTTTTTGCCTTTCTGGAACCAAAAACAGAAGAAAACAGGCAACTGGCACTGTGGCAACTTGTTAATAGGTTAGTTCCAGAAAATATAAAAAAACACCTCAAAGTGTAGACAAATCAAAGCAAAGTAAATACTAAACAAGCATGGAGCATCAAAAATTATAGATATGTCTGCCGACATCCATAAACAAAAGATCATGATTTCAACTGGGTAATATGTACAGGTGTTGAAAGTGTTCCCCATGACAGCATGGTTCTGCTAATTCTCAACTTATAAGTGCAAGCATATACAACATAGATGACACAATGGTTCAAGTTTATTTGGTGCAAGAAATAAAGTGTGCCATCAAGTTTGTGAGAGCTTTAATCACTAATTTTCACATAACACGTTTAATTTGGAAGATAGATAAAAACATGAATATACTTGGAATGGTGTAACACACCATGCATAAGAATTTATAGTGGACTCTTTGGAATAACTCGGTTTCTTAGAAGTTGGATGCCTGAGTAGAGATTACTCAGTACAAGTGTAGGCTAGCAAAAGACTGGGAGCGACCAACTAAGAGAGCAATAATGGTCATAATCATGCAGAGCGACAAAACATTATCAACTAAAGCATAAAGTGGTATCACAAGTCAAAATCTAAATAATCATAGAGGATAAGGTGACTGGTTCATAGTCTTAACATGGTGTAAGCATGTGCCAAGTTAACCCAAATAAAGCATCAAAGGAGAATACCACAATATTATGCTTTTGTATGATAAAACAACGCATGATTCTTTCAAGGCACATTAAGCAAACTCAATTGTTTGGAACAAGTCGTGCTACAGCAATAATCACTAAGCATAAGGTCAAAGCAATATCTATCATGACATGATAAAGTCTAAGCCACAGTCAAAACAATGCTCCTTTTGTACCAGTATAAGCATGAAACTTTCTACTCCTTCTCCAACACCAATCAACTTATTTGAAACAAAACATGAATGCGGGGGTCCAACTAATTTATTCAGCAAACCAAACAAACTAAAACCAAAAACAAAAACCAAGACGCTCCAAGAACAACACAACATTGCATGAAACAATAAAAATGAAGTATTTTGAAAGAAAATGTGGGTTTTTTATTGATGAAGAATGGGACGCCTTGGGCATCCCCAAGCTTTGACGCTTGTACATCTTGAATATTTCTTGGGGTGACACGGGGTGGCATATCCAAGCTTGAGCTTTTGTCCATTCTTCTTCTCATCACATCATTCTTCCCCTACACTTGAAAATTTCCTTCATGCAAAACTTCACACAATCTTCATTAGCAACATTAGTGTATTCAAGATAACAAGACTTTCGGTTTAGTTTCAACACAAGTAAAAATTTCATTAAAACACAAGCTAATGTAGCAATTCCTTTTAAAATCTCAAGTGATCAAAGAGAACTCAAAAAGAAACTGATAAGAGGCAAATGCAAATAATGGCAGAAATCTGTCAAAACAGACCAGCAGGAAAAAAGAGATTTTTTCGAAGACCTTTGGTTGCTCAAATCGAAAAGTGTTGAACTAACTAAAGTTATATAACAACCTGGGACATAATCTCAGAAAATTACAGCTCAATCCTATGTATAGGGATTTTTCACGATTTTTTGTAGTGAAGCACAGAAATCTGTTTTGGGACAACAACTTCCCCAAATATTACTTCTCTCTCATTAGAGGTTATTCTTGGCACAAAAACCACACAAAAAGGATAAAGAGAGGTTTTTACATAAGTAATAACTTCCAAAGCTCAACAAAAGAAAAACCTACTGAAATTTGGGTTATCTCCCAATTAGTACTTTTCTTTAACGGCCTTTAAGTTAAGATTGATAGTTTGAGAAGATGCTCACATAAGAAATATGAATTGAAGTAAAAGAGAGTATCAAGAAGCAAATTCAGAACACATTTAAGTCTAACCCACTTCCTATGCATAGAAATGTTTTACGCAAATAAATTCACAAAGAACAAATGGTAGGGATAGGAAGATGAAACAAGAGTAACTTCAAAACTTTCAGCACATAGAGAGGTATTCCAGTACCATGAAAACTTTTACAACCATATTTTTCTCTCCCATAATAATTCTCAGTAGCCTCATGAATAAACTCAACAATGTAACTATCACATAAAGTATGCTTTTCCTGATCTACAAACACATAATTTTTATCAAGCTCAAAAATAGTGGGATTAAAATCTTCAAACCCACTTTTAACAATTTTATAACAAGAAGACTGATCATTCTCAAGAGGTATGGGTTTCCAAGATAAAGTCAAGACCCCTCCAATCTCATTTTCAATAGTAGTACAATTAATATTATCAACCAATATAGGACCATCGTCTAGAGCTTTATCATAAACATTATCTAAGAAAAACTCTTTAGTACCATGCATTTCGGAGTTAGGCACAAATAAAGGATTATCATAAGATTTATCAAAATAGCATGGATTATCATAGATAACAGGAGCATAATTATTATCATATGTTTTACCCATAGTAGATATTTCAAAAGAATCCACAGGAACATAGCATTCATCCTCCTTTGGTAAGCACGGGGGACAATCAAATAATGTAAGAGATGATAAAGAGTTACTCTCATTAGAAGGTAGGCATGGGTAGATAATCCATTCTTACTCATTTTGTTCATCACTCTCCTCCTTTTTTTCATCTAATGAGCTTCCAGTTTCAGCAATTTCTTCTTCCATAGGCTCCTGCGAGGCATTAGTCTCTTCCGTTGGTGGAAAGCATCTATTAAAATATTCAAGAATATAGCCATTTTCTTCCTTGTAATTATCAAAGCAAAATTTAAGTATATCATAAACCTCATATTTATAAGGTGCATCATCAGTATTTTCAAGAAAATTAGCAAGTTCGAATGCACCCTTCCAAGCAATAAATTCTTCAATTTTTCCATATCATAAAAGTCATAATTTCCCTTAACATAATAAGATATGGTAACATTATCATTATACTCACATTGAAAAGGAAGGTGTTTATACCTCCTACAGCAACAAGATTTATCAAAGCAATAAGTAACATTATAAGTAGAGAACACGTTTCTAGCAATGGTATGCAATTTATTAATTTGTTTCCATAAGTGTTTCCCTTTTTGTGACAAGCGGTGTTCCTCATAATAATATTTTTTTTCTTCCGTGAACCCACCTTGCCAATAAGATCTAGTTTCAAAGAAACCAACCATTGATAGAAAGCATGATAAAGAAAGACAATAACAGACCAACAAAATAACAACTATAGTAGAAACTAATTTTTTGTGTTTTTTGATAAGAAAAATCAAGCCAAACAAAACTAATTTTTTGTATTTTTGAAAAAGAGAAACAAGCAAAACAAAGAAAAATAAACTAAGCAAAACAAAAACAAAGTAAAGAGATTGGTTGTGAGAGACGCCCCTTGCGAGAATCTTCTTTCTCCTTGAAAGGTGACTAACGATGAGTAAGAGATTGAAGTTGTCCTTATCTCCCCGGCAACAGCGCCAGAGAATCTTGATGTGGCTCGGTTGACGTAGAGCCTGTTGGGAGACCCCAATAGCAAGGTGTGATGAGCACAGCAGCAAGTTTTCCCTCAGTTATGAAACCAAGGTTATCGAACCAGTAGGAGTAAGGAAACAACTCCAAGGTGTTTCTAAAAACTTGGAACCTACACAACACAAACTCAAAACTGTGCCCCAACTTATAATAAGGTTGTATATCTCACCGGTTTGCTAAAAACAAAGGATTAAACGTTAGTGTGGAAGATATTGATTTCCTTGCAGAAAGTAAATGGTAACAGTAGATGATGTATCAATGATAAAGATTGGACCAGGGTCCACAGTTCACTAGAGGTGTTCTCCTTAAGATAGATAGCATGTTGGGTGAAAAAATTGCAGCGGGTCAATTGATAGATTGAGAAAGCATAACAATGCATATACTAGACATCTTGACTCCTACAAGATTTGATTGGGCATTACAACATAATACATAGACCGTAATCCAACTGCATCTATGACTAATAATCTACCTTCAAGTTATCATCCGAACCCTTTTCAGTATTAAGTTGCAAGCAACAGATAATTGCATTAAGCAATGTGTGTAAAGTAAACAATACAATTGCTCCATGAACAAAGGATTGTTGTTTTCTCCCTAGTAGCAACAGGACATCTACAACCTTAGAGATTTCTGTCACTTCCCCAGATTACTAGCGGCATGAACCTACTATCGAGCATAAATACTCCCTCTTGGAGTTGCAAGCATCTACTTGGCCAAGATAGCTACTAACAACGGAGAGCATGCAAGATCACAAATAACATAGACATGATAGAATCAATAATGAATCTGACATAGTATCTCAATATCCATCGGATCCCTGCAAACACAACATGAATGATTACAAATAGATGATGTTGATCATGAACGGAGCTCACAAGATCTAAACATGATAGCACAAAGGAGGAGAATCAACCATCTTGCTACTGTATGGACCCATAGTCCAAGGGTGAACTACTCACGCATCACTCCGGAGGCTGGCATGGTGATGAAGAAGGCCTCCGGGATGATCTCTTCCCTCCGACAGCATGCCGGGAAGAGCTTTAGACCCCCCCGATCTAGGGATGGTGGCGGCGGCTACGGACTATTTCGTGGAGATTTGATCGGGTACTTAGTGTTTCTGCATCGGGGTGCTTTTATAGGCGAAGGGGCAAGGTCGGTGGGAGCACGAGGGGCCCACACCTAGTGGCGGCGTGCCCAAGGGGGTGGTCGTGCCAGCCCTAGGTGTGGCCACCTCATGGCCCCACTTCGGCTGCCCTTTTGACTCTGTCTTTGCTCCGGTAAAATGTTGACTTTGGCTTTTGTCCCGTCCAATTCCGAGAATATTTCCTTACTAGCTTTTCTGAAACCAAAAACAGCAAAAAATGGGCAACTGGCATTGCAGCATCTTGTTAATAGGCCAGTCCCAGAAATTATATAAAAATACCTCAAAGTGTAGACAAAACATAAAAA
This sequence comes from Avena longiglumis, assembly GCA_030063025.1. Lineage (NCBI taxonomy): Eukaryota > Viridiplantae > Streptophyta > Magnoliopsida > Poales > Poaceae > Avena > Avena longiglumis. Next base: position 499,355,559 of record CP125975.1, read on the forward strand.
AGTTGATACTAAACAAGCATGGAACACCAAAAATTATAGATACATTTATGACGTATCAACCTCCACCTCCAAGAAGCGGGTGCGGCACATATCTTGGTCTAGTTGGCGATCTTGCGGCGAGGCATGGCTGCTGGTGGCTGGCACTTTTTCGGCTGCCGGTTTGCTCTTGCTTTGGGCTTGTTGTCTCCACCGCGCCGACCATCTTTTATAGACCACGACGAAGGCAGGAAACAACCGGGTAGGCACGGGAAGTTTTCTGTAACACCCCAGTTTTAGCTAATTCTAATTAGGGTTTTGTTTGCGCATTCATGAGCATCATGTCTTAATTTGTGCACTGAAGAAAACTAATGAAAACTCTAAACCCTACTATCCCCCTCTTTTTGAAATCCATTCAAAAGGTTTTTGAATATTTTGAAAACTACAAAAGTAATAGAGCCCAAATTGACTAAAGGGCTCCCTGCAGTATTTTATACATTTTATAAAAGCCCCTGGTATTTTTGAATTATTCAAAACAGAATTCAAATTGGAAATACAAAAGATAAACATATATTAGAAAAGGACAAAGAGTTTTGCTAAAAAAATGGAGCCATCTGCCCGTACCCCTTCATTTCTTTTCTTTCTTCTTCCTCCTCTCGCCAGAAGGATGCCAGCAACGGAAGCTGCTGCTTGGCGATGCCGACGCCGTTCTCGCCTCGCCGAGATGCCCGCCCCACCAAGATGCTCTCTACCGACGTCGTCGACGCCTATAAGACCCCTCGCCGCCGCTAGACGAGCCTTATCCTCTCCCTATCCACAATCTGTATCTTCGGCCGAACCCTACCTCACGGGAGCTCTGGATCGCTGTCATTTCTTGCCTCCCCTCGTCATTCCGAGCTCACGGGCGTGACCGCCGTGGTTGACTTGTACGATCACCCTGGCCAGCTCTAGCGGAAGTCGCCTCCTTCGCTCCAATCGCCACCTCCTTCCCTGTCTCCGGCCGCCATCGTCGTGGGTGATTCCGGCCTCCCCCGAGCTCCCCGAGCACTCCACGAGCATCACGGTGAGCCTAGGAACCCGCCAGTACCCTCCCACCTCTCATTTGCTTCCTGTAATGAGCTTCCATCGTGTTCTCCCGCTCGTCACCGTCGGGCACCGCCATAGCCGCTTCTCCGGCGACCATCTCTAGGTGGCGCCACCTTTATAGAGTTCGCCATGTCATGCTGTGTCCAGCCCGCCTAACCGCGCTTCCTAGTTCGCCGCCAATCGCCATCCCCGCCGCCGATCTGTGGCTCACCACCGGTGTGACGTCACGCTGACGTCAGTTGTGCGGGGTCAGCCCGGTCAAACCAGCCCCTCACCCCACTTTGCGTGTGTGGCTGTTGATGTGGCTTTGGCTCCACCCTTCAACCGCAGAGGCTAGGTCCAGTAGAGGTGTAAAAGGTTAAACCCCCCAGTTGATGTCATAATGTTGCAATAAACCTTTTTAAATAATTCCAGAAATTGATTAAAAATTGTAAATTCAATAATTAATGATTTATAAATCAGAAAAATATGAATAATACATCAAAATGTTCAGAAAAATGAGATCTGTCTATCTAACCTATAATCATGCATTTCTCAACAACTTTCAAGAAAATTTTAATTAGGGAACATAGTAACCCCTCATAGGTGATTTCAGAGTTCTTCCGAATTAGGGTTTGTACCCCTTGGAACCCCAATTAATTGCTCGAGCATGCCTTAGGATTACATTTTGAAACAATTTAACTTGTCATATCATCATCCTTGCTTTAGAATTGCATCGATGCCAGGTGTTGATTGTTTTCCTTTCTTTCCGGTATTTGGTTCTTCCCAGTAGAATACGATGTCGAGATAAAGATCGAGATCGAAGACTGAGATCAACACCGTCGAAGGTCGAAGATCAAAGAACAATACTTGACCAACTGTAACCAAGTCAAGTACAAGGCTTCCGAATATCTTATTATTGGTTATCAACAAGCGAAGGCAAGCGAAGCCCCAAACATGATATAATCCTATGTTTTCAAACATTTAAATTCTTGTCATGTGCATACAACTCTAAAGTCTTTTATTGACATATATAGTATCCTATCTTTTGCATTACTCCCTTTGAGTTTATATTACCTGATCCAATTCTCCTAGGATAACTAGGTTTGGCTTGTGTGCACCGCTAGAGCTTATATTTGTGTCCTGCTTAGCCATGCATAGCTGTTGAGTCTGGTCCATCCAGATGATGCATCAGATGCAAAGAATCTAGTATGGCAGGAGAACATGATGATATGATATCAGAAGTGATATGAGATTAAACATGCTAAGGCTTATATGGGAGGCCATGGTGGGATGTGGTTTTTCTAGTCCCATGCTCGCCACTACTAGGAACTGAGTTCTTGCCTTTGGAACCGAGATGAGCATACAGCCACACGGGGCTTGGGAACCCCTCGCCTGATTAACTTGCCTAGTAGATTCCATGAGTCACATAGTTTGGTGTTCCATTCGACATATGCATAGAAAACCTTTTGAAAGATTTGCCGGATGAAGGTGCATTCACAACAGGTAGGGAAGCGTGGACCGGGTTGCTTGGGGTCGATGGAGCCCCTGGTCAACCAACCTCGCCTCACATCTTTAAAGACCGGCTTCGGGATTTGACCCATTACGGTGGATCCATCCTTATTGTGTGACTCATGGTCTCGGCTAAAGAAAGGTAAAGGTCGTGTCCAACCACCCTCTGTCGGACTTCCAAGGAAGAGGGATAAAACGTTGGCATTAAGAGTCGGTTGGTACGTGTGGGTAAAGTTGTACACCCCTATAGGGTTAAATATTTTCAAAAATTCGTGTTCACAGTTATGAACGCTTGGTGACCAAATTCTAAGATCATAGAGAACTTTAACCTAATAGTAAAACTTGGCAGATCAACGTGTGCTTAAGGATGCTTCCACATAGGTACGAGGAGTGATCCTAGATAGGGTTCAGATGAAGATAACTTGGTGGATATCAAAATATGATGATCAGTATCTTTGGAGATGTCGCTCTCTTATCCCCTTTTAAAATACTCCGAATAGACGAGCTTCTTATCCCTCTTGTTTCATAAACAAAAGTGGATTTTTGTAAAACAACTCCACCAGCCATAAGTCTTGCGGAGTACACCCTGTACTCACCCTTGCTTTGTTGATACTTTTGGTAGAGTAAGTGTTCGCCTGAAGACGAGTTCCGTACTACATCTACACCGACGAGTAGCTTGGGGTTCCCGGCCGGCAGCCTGGAATCTATGGGCTGGGACGTCATCGTTATGCTTCAGGCCTCTTAGGACATTCGTTAAGTTTCTAGACTTAATAGTATAATTTTCCTTCCGTTGTTTGATGTTTCTGGTCAGTGACCTCTGCTTGTAATAATTTGGTTCTTTTCTCAGTTATGAGCTTGCTGTATAAATTTTGTGTCGTAGGGTCACTGCCATGTCACCGATTCTTCACTGGATATCCTCGAGCTCAAGGTTAAGCTTATGTCAGACGAAGTTCTGAGATTTGTGTAGCCCTGATCCCGGGGGTGTCACAGGTTTTGGTATCAGAGCAGTACCGACTGTAGGAAAACCTTGCTATTGGTCGATGTTGAGTCTAGTGTTTGTGAAAACTATTTTAAAAGCTGAAAAGTATTTGCGAAAACTCTAGTATGCTTATTTTACTCCTTATCCAGTTTCGCTCTAACTCAGGGTCATCTTATCTTGTGTTGATTTTTGAAAAGTTTTGATATCTCTTCTAGTCTTTCAAAGCTTAGGTGCCTTTTTGGCATGCCGTTTCTCAGCCAGTTGACCTAGTGTTGAGTTCTGTAGAATTATATTTATTGAGAGTTCTTTGTGTTCCCTTGTTCCCGTTCATCTGAGATATTCCTTTCTTTCATGATCTGTCTATATTATGGGCCACAACATTATGTTGATGGTTCCACAATATTTTGTTCTAGGCTTCGAGGTTACCTTTCGCCTCGTGTGCCTCCACTTCATTTGTTTGGGTACTTCAGAAGTTGTTTCTTCTGTTGTAAGCTACCTCGTGATTATTACCTTGTAGTGTACTATGTGTCACTCAAGTAGTAGTTACTCTTTTCTCGGGTTTTAACCCTTGGACTTGAACCGAAGATCCCCGGTTGTGCTAGATTCTGGTGTTGTGAATCTTGTACATGAAGCTGATCTTTATTCCAAGATCCAATCCTTTGACCCCTGTTGTTAATGTTCACACATTACCTCAGGATGGCTGGTACTACAATTCTAGCCTTCAAGCTTGTGGTCTTTGTCGCGATTAAATCATTACAACTAAGGACTTCCCCTACCACTAGCTATGGTAGATGTTCTTTAATGGAACCAAATAGATCATGACAAGAGTACTCCTCGAGAGTCTTGCATATATACTCGTGACTCTGCCACACCTTACCCCTTCTCTACATTGGTTTTCGAAAGATTGTTGACTTATGCATCCACATCTTGGGATTCCATCCTGAGCATGTTCTTTTTCCCTTGTTGTTTTCTGACCTTTGTTTACCGGTTGGTAACCAAGTAGTAAATGTGCATTGGTGTCTTCCAATGCAAGATACTCTTATGGTTCGTCATGACAAACCATTTCGAGATGTCAGGAGAAACAAACTCCAGTACCTCGTCATATCTAGGACCAGGTCAAAGTGTTGTAATCCGCAGATCAAGAGGCATTGATTTCCTTCCATCTGTTCTATCTTAAAGTATCACACCCTTTTATACTAAGAGGTCGTGCTGAGTTTCCTGACCCCTTAATGAAGTGATGCTTTTACACATCGTTACCCACCCTTCCTTGAGCTCTCGCGCTCGTGAGTGATGCGTGTGTGTAATAATGTGGCCATCTGAGATTCTTAGCAATTTTTATTATTTTGAACTTTAAGGACATTTGAATTATTCTTAGCATGATTGGTTAATCCTATCACTAAGCGAAGTTTGATTGCGCTACCAAGTCCGTTATCCCGGTGCACTCTCTTCACTCAAAGAGTTAGGCTTGTGCCGAAACTCTGAGACTATGTCTTCTTGCCTTACTAAGCAAGTTTCCTCTCGAACTAAGTGACATACCGGTGGTTTGTGATATTCTAGATGTCTTCCTAGAAGTATCGCCATGTTTCCACATGACCGTGATGTCCAGTTCTTGATAAAGCAAGTTCTTAGAACTTCTCCTTTCTCCAAGGATTTGTGCTGGATACCCCGGAGCAAGTTGGTTGAGCTTAAACAACAACTTGGAGAGTTGTAAGACAAAATTTCTATCTGACTTTGTTCCTTCCAAAAGGGATACCTAGTTTTGTTCGTGTTGAAGAAAGAAGTATGTCCTTCGTGGGTATGTTATCTTCCCCCACCTTTGATTCGATTTGGGTTATCGTCAAATCAAACTCAGTTCCAAGGACTATCTTGATGGCGTTTCTACTTGTGATGTTTCACTTTAGTACATCTTCATGTTCGTTGGTCTGACCAATACATTTTCCTTGTATAGGCAACATGTGAGTCTATCTTCTCGGAGTGTTTGGATAAGTTTGTTGTTGAGCTCATCGATGACATCTTTATCTTCTCTTTGCTAGAATAGATACATATGGAACATTTGGCATTAATGTTGGAAACTTTCGAGAACCATCTTTGAGTCATCTCGAAGTATAAGTTCTGGATGTTAGAAGTAACCTTCTCTGTTTCACGTGCAATTGTTGAAAGATGTCGCCATGGATTCGAGTAGAGTTATATTCGTTCCTTAAGGACGCATGTGTGTTTTATTGTCAGCATCTCATGTGTATGCAGTTGTCTTTCGACAAGATGCTAAATACCTGAGTCTAGCGAACTAGCTCATCTTTTGGAGCTTGACACTGTAGTCCATGTCTTGAGAATCTAGTAACTTTACCTTTGTGGTAAATGTTGCAAACTTTCTATTCATACATGCTGAGTCTGAATTATCATCTCACCTAACCAAACCTGAATCTCAAGATGCAATGATGGTGGGTGTTCTTCAAGGTTTTGACATAGGTTTCTTTGTAAATCTGTCAAGAATAATGTAATGGCTGACATACTTAGCCGAAAAGACCTTTTGCCATATTCCTATGATTCAGCAATATCAACCACTCTTCATGAGGCTTCTCCTATGATTCATTATAGGAGTTGTGTTCATGGATTCCTTTGTCTCTGAAGTCCGACCTTTACTTGATGTTTCGTATCCCGAACATCAAGCAGAACATTTAAAGTAGAGTTGCTAAATGTCTCTCGGTCGATCCTCCAAACCTTTTTATGTTGGAAAGTGTATGGGTATGCCAAGTTATTGAAGTTTAAGAATGAAGTTTATTTATTCTCGTGTCATCAATAATCTTCATAACTATTCATATTAGTGGTGCAAAGTGATATCATGATCTATGGAAAAGATCTTGATAGTCCTGGATGAATAAAGAATTTTCCCTCGTTTTCTCAGTCATGTTTTAAGAGTGAATATGATTTTGGTAATCAGAAATTTCTCTTGATACATGTCCCTTGTGACTCTTATGAGTCCTCGCCACAAAACAAATTTTCTATCTTGGCCTTCTGTTGGATGAAATAGTGACCCTTCTGTGTCAAAAGTAGTTCAACAGCTTGGTTTTGTTGATCCGCATCTCTGCAACCTGAAATCTCTACTTAAGCAGTTTAGTAGAGGTTCCCTATCGAAGTATCTCGTCATGTTATTTCTGTTTTAACCTTCCTTCTCAGAAGCCTAAACCCTTCTGTAAGCTCCATGGTCTCAATCCTTATGAAGACTAGCTATCTAACAACTGGAAACATTCTCTTCTTATTCCCTTTGTTACCTTGTTGTGTTTCATGTCGTCATCTCAGAGTTGTTTCTAAACACTCCATCCATGAGTTGACCATGAGATACTCTATGTGTTGTCTAGTGTGTTCCCTCCTATCTTTAGAGTGAACCTATCTCTTTTTCTCTTTGTCTCTTTTTCTACCTTTGCAATCTTGGGTCGAGATTCTCGTAAGGGGATAGAGTTGTAACACCCCAATTTTAGCTAATTCTAATTAGGGTTTTGTTTGCGCATTCATGAGCATCATGTCTTAATTTGTGCACTGAAGAAAGCTAGTGAAAACTCTAAACCCTACTCTCCCCCTCTTTTTGAAATCCATTCAAAAGGGTTTTGAATATTTTTAAAACTACAAAATTAATAGAGCCCAAATTGACTAAAGGGCTCCCTGCAGTATTTTATACATTTTATAAAATTCCCTGGTATTTTTGAATTATTCAAAACATATTTCAAATTGGAAATACAAAAGAGAAACATATATTAGAAAAGGAAAAAGAGTTTTGCTAAAAAAATGGAGCCAGCTGCCTCAGGCCGAGCAGCCCAGCAGCGTCTCTCTCCTCTCTCCCTTTCCTGCGGCCCACCTTGGCCCAACCGAAGCCCATAGCCGGCATGTACCCCTTCTTTTCTTTTCTTTCTTCTTCCTCCTCTTACCAGAAGAATGCCAGCGACGGAAGCTGCTGCGTGGCGATGCCGGCACCGTCCCCGCCTTGCCGAGATGCCCGCCCTTCCAAGATGCTCTCTACCGATGTCGTCGATGCCTATAAGACCCGCCGCCGCCGCTAGACGAGACTTATCCTCTCCCTATCCCCAATTTCTATCTCCGGCCGAACCCTAGCTCACGGGAGCTCTGGCTCGCCGTCGTTTCTCGCCTCCCCTCGTCATTCCGAGCTCACGGGCGTGACCGCCGTGGTCGACTTGTTCGATTCCCTGTCTCCGGCCGCCGTTGCCGTGGGTGATTCCGGCCTCCCCCGAGCTCCCCGAGCCCTCCACGAGCATCACTGTGAGCCTAGGAACCCGCCAGTACCCTCCCATCTCTCGTTTGCTTCCTGTAATGAGCTTCCATCGTGTTCTGCCACTCGCCGCCGTCGGGCACCGCCGTAGCCACTTCTCCGGCGACCATCTCTGGGTGGCGCCACCTCTATAGGGTTCGCCACGTCGTGCTATGTCCAGCCCGACTAACCGCGCTTCACAGTTCGCCGCCAATCGCCGTCCCTGGCACCGATCTGTGGCTCACCGCCGGTGTGACGTCGCGCTGACATCAGCCGCGCGGGGTCAGCCCGGTCAAACCAACCCCTGACCCCACTTTGTGTGTGTGGCTGCTGATGTGGCTTTGGCCCCACCCATCAGCCGCAGAGGCTAGGTACAGTAGCGGTGTAAAAGGTTAAACCCCCTAGCTGATGTCATAATGTTGCAATAAACCTTTTTAAATAATTTCAGACATTGATTAAAACCTGTAAATTCAATAACTAATGATTTATAAATCATAAAAATATGAATAATATATCAAAATGTTCAAAAAATGAGATCTGTCTATCTAACCTATAATCATGCATTTCTCAACAACTTTCAAGACAAGTTTAATTAGAGAACATAGTAACCCCTCATAGGTGATTCCGGAGTTCTTTCGAATTAGGGTTTGTACCCCTTGGAACCCCTATTAATTGCTCGAGCATGGCTTAGGATTACATTTTGAAACAATTTAACTTGTCATATCATCATCCTTGCTTGAGCATTGCATCGATGCCATGTGTTGATTGTTTCCCTTTCTTTCCGGTGTTTGGTTTTTCCCGGTAGAATACGATATCGAGATCAAGATAGAGATCGAAGACCGAGATCAACAACATCGAAGGTCGAAGATCGAAGAACAATACTTGACCAACTGTAACCAAGTCAGGTACAAGGCTTCCGAAGATCTTCTTATTGGTTATCAACAAGCAAAGGCAAGCGAAGCCCCACACATGATATAATCCTATGTTTTCAAGCATTTAAATTCTTGTCATGTGCATACGATTCTAAAGTCTTTTATCGACAGATAGAGTATCCTATCTATTGCATTACTCCCTTTGAGTTTATATTACCTGATCCAATGCTCCTAGCATAACTAGGTTTGGCTTGTGTGCACTGCTAGAGCTTATATCTGTGTCCTGCTTAGCCATGCATAGCTATTGAGTCTGGTCCATCCAGATGATGCATCAGATGCAAAGAATCTAGTATGACAGGAGAACGTGATGAGATGATATAAGAAGTGATATGGGATTAAAAATGCTAAGGCTTGTATGGGAGGCAATGGTGGGATGTGGTTTTTCTAGTCCCATGCTCGCCACTACTAGGAACTGAGTTCTTGACTTTGGAACTGAGATGAGCGTACATCCACACGGGGCTTGGGAACCCCTCGCCTGATTAACTTGCCTAGTAGATTCCATGAGTCACATAGTTCGGCGTTCCATTTGACATATGCATAGAAAACCTTTTGAAAGATTTGCCGGGTGAAGGTGCATTCATAATAGGTAGGTAAGCGTGGATCGGGTTGCCTGGCGTCGATGGAGCCCCTGGTAAACCAACCTCGCCTCACATCTTTAAGGACCGGCTTCGGGATTTGACCCGTTATGGCAGAACCATCCTTATTGCGTGACTCATGGTCTCGGCGAAAGCAAGGTAAAGGTCGTGGCCAACCACCCTCTGTCGGCCTTCCAAGGAAGAGGGCTAAAACGTTGGCATTAAGAGTCGGTTGGTACATGTGGGTAAAGTTGTACACCCGTGCAGGGTTAAATCTTTTCGAAAATCCGTGTTCACGGTTATGAACGCTTGATGACCAGATTCTAAGATCATAGAGAAATTTAACCTAATCGTAAAACTTGGCAGATGAACGTGTGCTTAAAGATGCTTCCTCATGGGTACGAGGGGGTGATCCTAGATAGGGTTCAGATGAAGATAACTTGGTGGATATCAAAATATGATGATCAATATCTTTGGAGATGTCGCTCTCTTATCCCCTTTTAAAATACTCTGAATAGACGAGCTTCTTCTCCCTCCTGTTTTATAAACAAAAGTAGCTTTATATAAAACAACTCCACCAGCCATAAGTCTTGCGGAGTACACCCTGTACTCACCCTTGCATTGTTGATACTTTTGGCAGAGTAAGTGTCCCCTGAAGACGAGTTTCGTACTACATCGGCACCGAAGAGTAGCTTCGGGTTCCCGGCCGACAACCTGGAATCTATGGGCTCGGACGTCATCGTTATGCTTCAGGCCTCTTAGTCCATTCGTTCAGTTGATATACTTAATAGCATAATTTGCCTTCCGTTGTTTGATATTTGTGGTCAGTGACCTCTGCTTGTAATAATTTGGTTCTTTTCTTAGTTATGAGCTTGCTGTATAAATTTTGTGTCGTAGGGTCACTGCCATGTTACCGATTATTCACTGGATATCCTCGAGCTCAAGGTTAATCTTATGTCAGACGGAGTTCTGGTATTTGTTTAGCCCTGATCCCGGGGGTGTCACATTTTCTGGCCACGGGAAGCGAGGCGCATACGAGAAACAATGTCTAGAAACACCGGCCGTGCGGGAAGCCACTGACGCTGATAGTCGATGTCATGTCGACATTAACGTCCCATCGCGAGGGTGTTAAGCAGTGACAGCGGGAGGGAGACGGACAGATGGGTCGGGCCGCTAGACGTGGCTGGCCGGATAGGCCGGACCACGACTCTAAAGCAACTGCGGCCCAATCCAAACGGACATAAACAGACCATTTGGGGCGACCGAATGGGTCGGCTCGGTGGAGATTCCCTAAATAGCATGGGTAACACCTTTTGATTTTCGAGTCTTATAGGTGATGATCAATGAGTAGATCTCAAGTGCAAAACAAACGGATACTTAGTTTTTTAAGAAAGAAATAGACCACATTTTTTGCCAGAGACACCATTTTTCCTTAGTGCATTTCAATTTGAGGGAACACCTGCGTGCCATCGAGATCTTCTAGGTCCCATCATGTCCTAGTCGTGTTTCCCCTGGCGAAAAAACTAGGGTTATTATGTTCTTTGGCGGCACCCTCGCGATACTCTAGTTTCCATCTGAGATCCTCATTGAAGTTTGTCACTGATTCCCATTGGCCTCGTTTACTTCTCATGTTTCTCCCATGTTCGAAGGGTTTTCCCGGATCCCTCGCTAATCCCCCAAAACACTGACGAGTTCGTTTACTTCGAGCATTTTCTGAGTTTAATCACGGGAACGAGTTAACTAGAATTTGTCGGTAACGAGATGGAACTAGGTATGTTGATATCGATGATCAGATCTCGAACGAGTCATGTATCAAAGAAACAAAAGGGAATTGGACTCGGAATTTATGTTTCAAATGACATTGATATTGTGGAATGCACATGGTGATGGGGTTCGTTGCATAGAAAATAAAAAAAATTCCTACGATAGCAACAACCAAGATCGGATCTAGGTGACACTTATAACGTTTAGAAGGACTAACCCTTAAAGACCATAAGCGGGATAACATTCCTGCAAACAAACGTGGTTGTACTAGATGTACACGATCGTCCTCAAGGACATGCCGACGATCAACACCACAAAGGGCACCGCCTCCGTAATTGATCACACATACGGTGTGCCGATAACTTCCATTCCTCACTCTAGCCAGCAGGCATCGGAAGTAGGGGATCCTCGGGAACTCCAGCAGCACTACGACATGGTAGGGCTGGTGGTGGGGAAGATTTTGAATAGGGCTTCGCCTAAGCACCATTGTAACATCCCAGCATTTAGGAACCAATGTAGGGAAGAAATAGTAATTTGTGCATTTGCATGCATTCATCTGTAAAAATCAAGTTAAATTTTTTGCCAAACGAAAACCTAAAGAGATCAGAGTTTCTTTCACTATCTTTGAGATAGGTTTAGCTCTTTATAGTGAATGCTATAAATTTTGGCATGATATTTAGGAATGTAAAGCATTTTGGGTAAACAAGTTGAATTCAAGTTTAAATTTGAATTATTTGAAAAAGTTTTAAAAATTAGAAGTAACTGGTATTTAACTGTTTTCCAAAATGATTTGGTAGTATTGTTTGAATATATGATATTTATTAAACAATAATGAGAACTGAAAAGAATACAACAGAATAATTTAAATAAGAAAGGATTTCTTATTTCTTTTCTTTATTCCATTACAACAATACAAATATAAATGTATATATTAAACAAGTATATTAGAGAAAGAAGTCCCAATGATTAGGAAACTTTATTAAATAAAAGAATTTTATTACAAAGATTCTTTAAAAAAAATATTACAATGAAAGTAAAGAAAACCTAAATTATCTATCTATTCCTAAACTACATCTTGATCTTAAAGCTCGTCCACCTGTAATACAAAAAGGAAAAAGGAGAAATAAAGATATTATTTTGTTAGTTTTACTCTCAGTTGGGAACAGTAAAGTGTACTGTTGTGGTGACCCAGTATACCACTGCATGTTGTAGTATACTATAGTCGTGGACATAACACCCACAGAGTACCATTCCGCAAATATTATATCCTCAGAGTGGTACAATAGAAAAAAAGCAGGTCCATAACATACATTATCATTATTACAACCAGAAATTACATGACGACTTTGAGATCCTCTTAGGTCCATAGAGGTATCCCAATGACTCAGGGCTAAACTATAATAACTCTGAGAACAAAATAAAGAAGCAAACTAAACTTTAAGGTTTATACGAGATTGAATATAGATAGAGGATAGAGATCTATGCTACTGGACTAGATCACTATATATGGTACATCTACACTTCAGATACGTTGGTCTCCATTCCATAGATGTTTTCGTAATTGTTCCCTTCAACGCTTCCAGATACTTCTGGTTCCCCAAAGCGGAATTGTTCTTGGTCGTCAATTGGATATAGTATTTCCTCTTCCTGATCTTTAATGTCTTCAGAATCTAGCAAGGGTTAAGAAGATACGTTGAGTATGAGCGTACTTAGCAAGTTCACTAAAAAGGAGTGTTTGATGCACTATATCTACAGCCACAAACCATAGTTCGTAGGCAATGCATGTTTTCGTAAACATTTTCAAAGGTTGCTTTTTATTCTAAAAACTATGTTCGTCAGCCTTCACAGGTTTACCAGAACTTTCATGGCGTTCCTTTCCTGCAGCGTTCACAGCTCCTTCCTGGAACAGGGAGTAACAAATTATAGTTCTTACACTCTACAGAGGTGCGTTGCTTTACGCATGAGAGATCTTAGCTTTATTGCACATTCGGGCGCGCATTCCCGTTCACAATTCCATGGTATGAGGCCTAGACTAAGATCCAAGCCAATCACTGTCCTTCTTCGCGACCCCGCATACATCGTAATTGTTGTATGCCCAAGCTCAAGGTAGAATTTCCCCCGTATAAAACGGCTATACCTTATGTGGCGCCCCGCAAAAACCACTACTAGAAAATCGCCTGTCTTTATGTTATGCATCATCATGCATGTTTGTTCATAAAAGTATTTTTGCGAAACCTATTTGTGTTTGACATTATTCCCCTTCTTTCTTTCAAATCAAACCCCAGGCTTTTCTATAATAATTGTTTGTCAAAATCTATTTGCCAAACTCTATTAAAAATAATTTAAATAAAAATAAAACTATTTTTACCTGGGGGAGGCCGTCATCGACCAGGCCCAAAGGCCCGGCCAGCTGTCAGCCTACAACCCCATGAAACCCTAACCCTAATCTACACCCCAACTACTCCATCCCGCCGCCGCCAGACTCAACACTCATGCACGCACTCGCTGGACACCCCCCGCGAACCTGTCCCAACACGCCGTGCGGCCCCAGCGGTACACGTCCACCCCACGCGCGATTCCAACCACGACCATCCGCTCCCCTGGCCCACTCCCATCGCACATCCGCGTTGATCCCACGCAAGCCATCCCCTGCCGTGTTCTCGGCCCCACCCACGAGCCGCTCCTCTCCTCGCTCGATCGCGAACCACTCGCATCCCCGATGCACCCTCCCACTCTTCCCGTGATCCCCGCGACACCTTCCTTCTCTAGATGATCCCGCCGCCGCCCTCTCCTCTCCTCCCGGCCCAGCTCTCCCCGTCGCCGTAGCCAGCCGCGGCTCCTCTTCCCGTCCTCGTCGACCGCCGGCTGCCCGAGCCCGTCCCCTTCTACTTCAGTTCCCGCCGCCCGCACCCTCCCATCCTCGTCGCGCCCTCTGCTGCAGTCGCCGAGCGCCACCGGTCGCATTCTCCATCTCTGCCTCACCATGACCCTCCGACGCCGTCGAGCCGCGTCGCCTAGGGCCTCCTCCGTCCATGGTGCCCCATCGCCTGGTCGCGTCCTCGCCAGCACCGGCCGCCGTCCTCCCTTCTCCCGGTCGGCCCTCCTGCTCGTCCTCGGCCACACGTGCGCCGCCATTTCGTCCGCCTCGACCTGTGCGCCGCCGACATTCCTGCGCGGCGAAGTGCTCCTCTGCCGTGCCGACCTCTGTCTGTGTCGCGCCATCTCGAGCCCGTCCTCAAGTCGACCATGCCATGGTCTGGTCTTCTCCATCGCCAAACCCACCAAGAGGTCATCTTGTGCCAGTCCATGTGCTACAGATGCCGTGTTGGTACTGCTTTTGTATAGTGCTGATGCATGCGTGTTTGTGCTACAGATGCTCCACGACGACCAAGGCTCTATTTTTTTTAAACCCCTTAGCTCCGGTGTCATCTCATGTGGTGTGATTTGATGTTGTGAATCAAACCTTCCCGATAAGAGCAAACCTGATCCTGTTCTCTTCCAAGAACTCCTTCACGGATCCGATGGTGCCCGAAGACCGATCCCGGCGAGACCGAACCCTGTCTACCCCGAACCAAGATCGGCGAGCCCCCTATGTGTGACCTCTCTGAGCCCCAAGTTCGCCGAACCCCAAAGTGTGACCCTCTTTTCCGTGACCTATATTTTATAACATTATAACTTGTTGCATATTAAATGGTTCATTTCGCATCGCATCATGTGGGTTTGGGGGCATTATGCCGATTCACCTCATAATTAAATATGGAGACCATATGCGGACATTTCTAGTCTCATATTGGTTCCATTTAAATTTGTGTAGCGAACCGGTGATATAATTTTGCCTTGTTAAGACAACATTTAAAATTGCAGGGTATCTAAATAACATGAACCTATTAATTAGTTGTCGGGACCCCGGTTCCGCCTCATATTGCCTAATTGCATCGCATCTTGCCATGTCATACATCATACATGCATCATGCCCGATCTTTTGTCGTAGTAATAAATAGTGCATCCGGTGTTTCTTCTAGTGTTTTGGATCTTCGCGGATAAGGCCGTGAGTTGATGCGAGTGTCGATCCGATCTTCGGATGAACCTTCAGCAATGTTTTTCAGGCGAGCAATCTCCCCCTTTCTACCTATCTTACTTTTATAGTATTAATTCCCTCCTATTGATCTATTGCTATCTGTGTTGCGATGCTCTAGTTTTCGTACCCGTGATATCCCTTGCAGCCTTATATTGCCTTGGACACCTCCTATTACCTGTTGTTTGGTAGATAGTTGGACTTACGCGTCGTAGTCGCCTGCTCAAGTGCTGTTGCGTGTCGTCCAGTACCACGGTTGTCGGAAGGCTGCCATATGCTTTATGTTGGAGATGATTATGGCTTTCATTACTGTTTAATAACTAAAATTGAAAGTAGGTAAATGCAGAGGCACTGGTGGGTAATAGACAATATTTGGATTTTAACCGCTCACTGGTGTCCCGTAGGACCCCGAGTTCTTGACACCTGTTCCAAGATCGAGCGCGCTAACCACAGGTGCGGTGTATGGGCACCCCCATCGATTAGTACCTGATTTCAAAGTATTGTACCGGGGGCCACAAGTAGTTTGGGGCTTTATTACTATCCTGTACTTATGGCATGCTTTACTGCTTTATTACGATTGTGCGAGGAGCACCTGTACTGTTTAGGATCGTGACACGTTTTATTGTGTCGACAAGCCAGTCACACTTTCGGTTCCCGTCATTTACATGCCGTCACACAAACCCCGAGTCCGTCTCGAGACCGCCGACTTCGTTGCGGGTAGCTTAGTGGGGTGGCCCCATGTACTTGCTTTGGGTCGGAAGCGTCATGACTTAGGCCCCGCGACACATACCGATGGGTGTATGTTAACGATCGCAAAAGGGTCGAAGTGCGTGTGGATACTTTGGTGCACCCCTGCAGGTTTAAATCTTTTCGAAAAGCCGTGTCCGCGGTTATGGACGACTTGGAGCATAGTTCTCGATCATAGACAACTATAACTAAAGTTTACTGCTATAATTTGACTTGTATCCGATATGACTAGTAATCAGCTCCACTTCAACGGAATGGCTAAGTAAAAGTGCCAACAACTGCTGGGTTTTGGGATATCTCATGCTAATTGTATCTGACTAGTAAGTGTTGCAACTACAACGGAATGGTTAACTAAAAGTGCCCACTGCTTATTCTATCAGGATGACTATCTATACCTGACTAGTAATTGCTGCAACTATAACGGAATAAATAAAACTGCCAACGGTGTGAGTTCCTCGGTTGACTTCCTCGTTTGGTCTCGAGGGGGAAACACCAGGATGGGTATGTTTGGTGGTAGTATCAGGTTGGTTCCGAATAGGTCTTTCTTACCCCTCTCTGATAGCCGCTAGCTGTATCGAGTCTCTATAGGTTGTTTAGTGCATGCTACGCTGCCGCTTCAGTCCACCATACCTATGTAGGCGAGGACCGCCGAATTCTAGCCTCGCTGTCTTGACCTCGATCGACCGCTCTCTCTTTTTCCTTTGCCCTTTGTCGGCACCCCTTTTGTTTAAGCAGGTTTTGAGATCGACGTCGTTAGCAGGGTTACCCTTCCGGCTTGGCCTGGGCAGGGTTATGGACGCCATTGGTTATTCTTCAGGGCTCTTAGCTCAATTTGCATCTTGTCCGTACTCGGACGCTGTATCGTTTTCCAGGTGATTTGGATCTTTGTATTGTATATCTGTATTCTTGACTCATTGAGTCGCTGTTGTATATATATGTTTTGTGGGTTCCATCGAGGACTATTGTGTAATGATATTCCTTCGTTTTCCACCCGCACGCGAGTGCCTGGTGGGCACCTTTGAATCGTTTCTATGCGGGTTTGGCGGGAAGCGCTGAAACTTGCATAGGGCCGCTTTTGAGGGTGTTACACCTTAGTTGGATACACACAACAACCATTAACAGGATAAATCTGTCTTTTGGAAGCCCAGATCAACGGTAGACTTTTCCCCGTACAAAACGGCTATACCCACGATCTGCAACTAACAAAACACCCAGAACAGTGTCCAATGCATGCGAAAGGGAGCCGATCCAGCTGACTTCTCCGTCCCATTCCAAATCTCACGGTTAACACGTAATATACGGCGCAAGAATCACTAGAGATATTGGTTGTTAAGTCCTAGATAATATGTTCCTTTACCACCAGAACTTTCATAGTAGGTTATTACCTCATGGTAAATAACCTATAATCATATTATTATGAAAATATTGTTTTCTGCCCTTTTTGAAGTGTAGGTGATGACAACACTGGATTTGCAAAATACTTTACAGAAAATAATCGAAGGACATGAGCAAGTGTGAACTTGCCTTGATATAGCGAAGTATTGTAGTCGAATATCTCGACTTGACCCTGGACCTCGGGTTCTACAAAAATACCATCATTTCTCGGTAAGGACAATGTTTAAAGAAGCAATATGTTGTTATGCATAAGTAATGAGATGCATGTTGTAAAACCTCAAGTAATTCCCCAACATTACATGTGAGTTGGATTTAGATGATTTGTTTAGGATGTGATTTATCTTTAAGTTTACTTCATAAAAGAATGTAGTTGTAAGGTTTTTTTTGACAACATATAAGACATGAAAGTAATGTACAATTATAATACAATTCTAAGATTGGGTGGTATCATGTATTTATTACAAAGTTCATGTTTTAAATGGTTATGACTTAGAAGAAATGGTATAGTGTTTCTTTTGAAGTGGCAAAAAGAATAACATTTGAAGAAAATATTATTTACGTTAAGTTAATCAACTCTGAAGATTAATAAGATTAATGTTATGGTTTCTGATAAGGTTTAAATGATCCTGAGACATTATATATCTAGCTTATGATATATCAGACCAAAGTTAACTATAAAGATATAATTGGACTTGGGATATAATATTTATGGCATTAACAACAATTAGGGTTTTTCCAAAGCATAATGAAATTTAGTCTTAAAGACTTAAAGCTAGCATATTTAATATTTATAGATTATACTATAAGATTTTCCTATATAAAGAAAATAGGTGAATTTATTTTATAATATATTTACTGAATACCAAGTTTAATAAATATGATTATATATGAATTGAGATCACTTACTTCTAATATAAGTTCATGATTTGCAAAACTAAATTTGTAAAACTTGGACTTATAGTTGGTTAAAGATTTTAAAGGAATATTATAAAATTGATTCTTTACATTTGGATAGTATCCTAAATTATAATTATGGGTTTAGACTATTTAGAGTTAAAATATTGTGTTTTGATGATTATTTCTTACTTAGGAAATAATGTTAAATAATTAACAAAACAACTATCTCATTTTAATAACTTAAATAATTGAAGATAAATGATCTGAGAATTTTAAAATATTATTTTAGTAAGTATTCTTACTTAAAATCTTAATTTGAATTTTATTTATATCTAGGTATTGTCTTGATTTTTTTATAAAAATTTTCAATTATTGAATGTCTTTAAATATTTTTTTAAAGTTTTGTTTGTAAAATTTTAAGTTAGTATTTTATTAGATAAGAGATTTTTTTTAGAAATAAAAGTGATTTTTATTTATTTTTAGGAATTTTTCTAAATTTATTAAATTTCATTTAGATATTTAAGAGGGTTAATATTTATTTGTATTTTATTAAACTTAAATAAATATGATTATATTTTTCCTATGTGGATATTATTTCAATAAGCATTTTGATATATTAAATATATTTTTAAGATTTTTCTACATTTTTCTAGAGATTGAAATGTTTAGAGGGTATTTTGGTCATTTTGGTAATTTCCTTTATTTATTGGGGATTTCTTTTTTACTGGGCTTGACCCAGCAGCAAATTAATTTACAGGTCGATTCGGCCCACCTTGATCAAACTAGGCAAGCCCATTCCACCCTCTTTCCTTTTCTTTTACTCTTCTTAGTCACCCAGACACACACCAACTATTCTCCTTCACGCGTTCCTCTTCTTCTGTGGTCGATGCGCCGCCGGTGCCCCCCTTGGTCCTTGCCAGCCATCTCCAGCTTCTCCTCTCGCCATCCGTCTCCCCCTTGATCGTCTACTTCTATTTCCCTATGCCTCGAGGCCGCTCTACTCCCCCGCGGAAGCCCCTGTGAAACCCTAGCCATGTGGTCGGCTTCGGTCACTGGCCCGCCACGAGCGCCTCCGTTGCGCCGACTACTCTTAATGACGGCCCAGGCGTAGGTTGCAACACCCCTATGTGCTTCGTGGGCCGCTGCCCTGGCTCCCATCATCTCTATGTTGCCGTCGTCTGCTTCCTCATCTTGCTATACGAGGCCAATCGGTTAAGTTTCTCTCTATCCCACTCTCTCTAGGTATGAACCCTAATTTGGGTTCCTCACTTCGGTTCATGATATATTACACTAGCTTTGCTACATAACTTGCTTAATGAATTCGGATTGAAAATTCATCTATTTGAATTGGATAGTGGATGGTACTGGTTTGTGACTCTAGAATAATGAATCTATTCTTATATGAGGTTTGGGTGGTTGTTGATATGATCCAATATTAATTGGTTTTGATCTAGTTGGCTTGTTGAATTGTGTGGTATTGGCTCCATGCTAGCTAACCTGTGATGTTGCACTACTGGTGTGGTTTACACAATCACAAGTTATGTTCTGCTGGAATTGATGCTATAACTTGTTATTGAATTATCTAGGAATACTAGTGGTATTACTCCTATCCACCTTGTTAATGCTATGATCCAATGGATAATATGATTTTGGGTTGTATGCTTATTTCACCTACTGTGATCTGCTGTGAGCATACATTAGAACCTTATGAGACTCATACTTGGCTTGGTCTGGTACTGCCTTGCAGGACCAATTGAGTTTCTGAAACTTTATGATTGTTAAAGATGGTCGTAGAATTATATGTACTTGATTCTTAGGGACAATGCCTGATGATTCAATAGAATGATGGTTGTGACTTTGATATTGATTTGGAGCCTGGGAAAAGGATCTGACTTCATGTCCTTATTGATAGTAAAAGAATGTATATATTTGATTCCTAGATTCTTCTACTAGGAAAATGATATGTGTTGATTGGGTTTCCATTGTTGCTAAAAAATAGCTTCTGTAATATGACTGTGCTGTTGTGGAACCTCTTTAAGAGTGAGAACATCAGCATAGATCATTTTTATGATTTGCTATACTTTTATTTTAAAGAATGTTGGTCCATGTCCTTGCCAATGATGCCAAGTCTGAGGCTTTACTTGTGTTGCACATGCTCATATATAATTGTTGCCTAGCAACTGATTTGGCTAGTCTCTATGTACAAACTTTGTGGCTACTGTAGATAGGATATACTGTTGTGGTACCTCCCTAGAGGATGCACAACAATATAGATCCTTCTACATAATTTCTGTAAAGCTTGGTTGGCAAAACCAGATTGTGGTTGGTAATGATAAGTATCCTTTAAGTGATATGTTGGAATTTAAATTGTGTGGTGATACTTGCAACTAATTGATTCCTAGACTTTCTTACTAGGTAAATGATAGAACTATCTCGTTTGAACAATCTTGATGACTAGCTAATATGGAAGTTCACCCTTATGGATTCTACTGCCGTCGGCTGCTGCTGTGGTGCCTCCAATCTTGGAGTATGCACAGTGGTAGCCCAGGTAGCATGATTTGCTGCTGGGAATCACTACAATGATGTAGTTGATGTTGATATATATAAAAAATTAAGATTTAGCTCATGATGCAAAAGGCTGAAGCTAAATTGGTTGATTAACACTGTTAAGTGTACCACTGTGGTGCCTCCCCTAGGAGTGTGCACAATGGTAAACATTTCAGATTTAACTATTGAATTACTTGGCTTGGCCTGTGATGAAAAGGCTGAGGCCAAATCTTTCTAAGATAAGAACATATACTTTGTTGGCTTATAACAGCTCTGGGATGAACTAGTCTAGCACTTCTACACTATATTGAGAGCTCACTTTCTCTTCCCCAACTGATGCTTGTTTTAATTTGACAAGAATAAGTATTAGTATGGTTCTAGTAGGCAACCTGATGCTTGTAGTGGAGATAGATGACTTGGTTGTGGATGTTGTGATGATTCTGCTTTGTTGCCAGATCTAGTGCTTGTACTTCTCCTCCTTGCACTCCTGGCCTTCTCCTTCTTGTTAGAGTGAGATCAAAATTCCTAACACTAACCCTTTTTGTTTTTATTTGTTATTTATTTGTTTTGCAGGAATCAAAAGAATGTCCAGGAACATCAAGACTAGAAGTAGGAGTTGTAGTTTAGTTTTAAGTTACTATAATTTTCTTATTCTTTTGTAATAACCATGTAATACTTATATTTTTTATTAAAGTATTTCTTTTTCTTTACTTGTAATTGTTCATCTACGTAATAACTTCTAATCATTTGTATTCTTTCATTCTTTGTAGTATTAAATAAAGAATTCTACTTATTTGTATTTGTTTGAAGTTCATTATTGTATTTGATTTCCTTCATTATAATTACTTAATTGTAATTTGTTTTTATCCTTTTATTGTAAAAGAACCATGAGATATTTCATGTATTCTTATTAATAAAGAATTATTTTATATCATTATTTTGATTATTTATTTTTACTTAGTTATAGTGTTATTATTCCTGAACTTCTAAATTCAAATTTGGATTGAATTTGGAAATTCAAAGTAGATTTCAAATTCTACCCCTACAAAAACATAGATAGTACCTAAAGGTCATGTCAAAATCTATCGTACTTACTATGATGGCTAATTTCTATTACATCAAGGCAAGAGAGATTCTGATCGCTCTAGGGTTTTAGTTTGCGAAAAATTTACTCGAATTTTTCAAATGCATGCATGCAGATGCACAAAATCCTAAATCTACCCTTCGTTTAGTCCTAAATGCTAGGATGTTACAGACTTACCCCCTTAAATTAAACTTCGTCCCGAAGTTTGTGGTTTCCTGTTCATGAAGGTTTTTGATAGGCTTGTTTTGAGTTTTCTTCTTTCCTTCCAGTTTCTTGCCTTCCCAAAGTGATGTTTTTAATAAACTTGGCACTCCTTGAGTTTACTCTCAACCTTGCTTCGGTTATGGTTAATGCTTGATGCTACTTTATACTTCCTCTCGAAGCTTCATGAAATTGCTTCTGACCTTGAACAACATTATTGACGAAGAATTACTGATGCTAAACATACCTATCGTATCCTCGTCGATGTGGTTCCATTCAAAGTTTCTATCTCTTGATGGTGATCCTATTCCTCGAGTAACCAACTTGTTGGGACATTTAGATCTCCTATGTCCGTCCAGACCACACCTATAGCACACCTTTCCGGTCTTCCAACAATCCCTCCTTATATGACTTGATGCTCCACACTTATTGCATATAATTTGTTTCTTCCATTTTGATGCCTCATGCTTTGATGTACCACTTGTGGATATGAATCTGGGCATAAAACTTAAGTTGGATGTTGACTCTAGAGATTGAATCTTCTTTGGTTCCCTTATAGCTCTTTTCTTGGCTAATTTGTTCCTCTCTTCCACTAGCATCCTGTAATCATCCTCGAAAGTAATTTCTACATCAACCAGCTATTGGAAACATCGTGTTGCAGCCCCTCGTATTTTCATATTCATATAAGGGTTTAGTCCTTACAAGAACCTTTTCTTGCGCTTCTCCACCGTATTTACCTCATCAACTGCATAACGAGATAATTTACTAAACTTGCTAATATATTTCAACACGGTTTCATCATTTTGCCTTAATCCTTGAATTCTCTCCTCTTAAATTCAATAATGCTTTCTGTAACATGATATTCACGAAACTTTTGCTTCATTTCTTCCCAAGTGAATATCTCTTCTGGTGTGAGCATGGCTAATTGATTTTCCCACCAATTTGCGGCAGGTCCGATTAGAAGAAATGTTGCATAACGTAACTTATCCTCATCATTGCATCCAACTATTTTAAGATTCCTTTCTGTATCCATCAGCCAATCCTCCGCATCCATAGGTTCTGGTGCAGATGCAAAAGGAATTGGTTTGGCATTTTGGAAATCAGAAAGACTTACTCTGATATCTTTGTTTTCCTCTCCGGGTCCAATTAGTTTGAGTATCTCTTGCATGAACTTATTATGGTACTCTTGCATCATTTGCATGTATTGCATTAAATTCTCCTCTGACAATGGATGAGTTGATGGTCTAGTTGCGGTTACATACACATTACTTTCCCTTTGTTTAGCTTCTTGCTCCAAACACTGTCCTTCAAACCCAACTTCTACTCCCGTATCCATACCCCTCTAGTCCTGTTACATAAAGCGAATACTCATACTTACATCATGCATATGTTTTCTGAGCTTAACTCTATGCACAGTGCTAGTCACACAAGGAATCAAGAACCAGATCCAAATAACCACCAAATAGATACTATGTATCATACATAGTTTTTATATGCTATAACAAACAACCCTCGCCATTAGGGCTTAACTCTCAACTAATACATTACTTGTATATTGTAAGACCTCACCTTTTCATATGAGCATACTTTCACTTATTACGTCATGCCTCTCAAACACTACAATGCACATTACTAGATATGTACATTATTTAAGCCCTCTACTTCTATGGTTTGTCTCTTCCTACTTTTCTCCATATTCCTAGTACTTCCTGGAATTCCGTCCATGATGACGTGAAGTCCGACGACTACCTTATGGGGTATATAAACATCCAGAGGATGCCCACTCTTGATTAGAAGTACTAAGATTGAGATTAGCCATTGAGAAATGACTAGAAAATGCGTGATCTCCCGTGGAATTCTCAGGTCCACCCTCAAATGCACTTTCAAAGTAAGATGAATTCTATGCTTTTTCTTGATTCAGTCATACATATAGATGTAATAACTGTCAATGCCTTCTTCCATGTCAATAGGATTGGTACTACCCCCATATGGATCATAGGTTCCATGCTAATCTTGCTGGTTTCTACTCCTTTATTAGGATCATAGGGTATAGGATTCTCCCTGGTTCCAGTCTAAGATTCTACTCCCCATACATCGTAATTCCAAAATAGAATACTTGGATTGGATATTTCCTGAGTTTCCTGTTTTTTTTTTGTACTCATCCATGGTCTACATGTTTATAAGGCCCATTCTGATAATTAGGCATAGGTTTCGTACTATGGTCCCTCAAATTCATTCTCTTTATACACCTCTTTTGAGAAGACTATTCTAAGATGCCTAGCTTCTTTATCTGACTCGTTTTTTGCATTCTATTGCTTTAGTAGGATCAACATAATCCTCAAGGTTGTATCCAACTCCTGGACTAGAACCTTAATGTGTGTCATGATAGGTATTGAATAATGTCCTATTATCATCTATGTATTCGGAAGCTAAGGTAGATTTAGTTTGCACAAATGCAGCATGATCCAACTTAAGTTCCAAATTTATGGAATCTTGAGGTATTGTAACATGAGTACTACCTGCCAATTTCCTTGGATTCCTATTTTCGAAGCCTGATTATTGCTTCTAAAACTGCAATTTGATACGCGGCCGCCATATATATATCGCCTCCCCAGATGGCATTTCTTCACTTATTCCCAACTTTTAGGTAGTATAAGCATTACACGGTACTTGACTAACACTTTCCCGTCATAGAAACAGTAAACCTTGACGAAAAGCCGAGATTTGCAATTTCAGATTCCATAAAAATTGTCTCAAAAGATTTTTCCAATCACCTACATAGTAATCTAAAGTCCTATATATCACTTGAACATTTCGGTTTTGACTACCGAGATGCCATTCCTTATCATAGGTAAGAGATTCTAATTAGTCCTACTAGGTTATAACTTATTATTATTACCCCAATTTTCATCATAATAAAGAATTATCGCACTAGGAACATGACAATGTAATTCTCAAGTGAATTCTCATCATATTTCTAGGGACACTTGATATGTCGGAAACGTATCTATAATTTTTTATGCTCCATGCTTGTTTTGTATCTACTTTGTGTTTTATCTACACTTTGAGGTGTTTTTATATCTTTTCTGGAACTAACCTATTAACAAGATGCCACAGTGCCAGGTGCCTGTTTTCTTCTGTTTTTGGTTCCAGAAAGGCAGAAAATCAATATTCTCGGAATTGGACGGGACAAAATCCAAAGTCATTATTTTTCCCGGAGCAACACGGAACCACGAAGCAGAACCGGAGGGGGGACACAGGGTGGCCGCACCCACCTAGGCGCTAGCAAGCCCTGGAGGCACCCACAGGGGGTGTGGGCCCTCTGGACCCCCACTGACCTTGATTCTGCGCCTATAAGAAGCTTCCGACCCAAAAACCTTAGGGCATCCAGAAGAAATCCACGAAAACCTCCATAGCGCCGCCGCCACCAAAGGGGAGATTCGGGAGACAGAAAGTCTCTATTCCGGCACCCTGCCGGGACGGGGAAGTGCCCCCGGAGCCATCTCCATCTATCTCCACCACCATCTTCATCACCGTTGCTGATTCCCATGATGAGGAGGGAGTAGTTCTTCCTCGAGGCTAAGGGCTCTACCGATAGCTATGTGTTCATATCTCTCTCTATGCATGATCTTGTTGTGGTCATGAGCTTTGTAATCAAGTAGATCTACCTTGCTAGTCAAGTGGTTCAATAGATCTCTGCTCTCCCCATGGGTGTGAAAGTGACAGCGTGCATGCCATGGTGGCACTTAGTTTTGAGTCTACATAAATACTCTGTGTGGCACTTTGGCTAGATTGAATATTTGTTATGAGTTATATTTGGAGTTGGATGTCTCTATAAAATTGTGGTGTTTGTTGGAACCATCTAGCGCTCAAGGTGATATTGTGGGGTTATCTAGATTGGGGGAGGACTTTGAGGAGTGATGTTATAGCCCTACCATGGATTAGAGTGTCCAACCGGAGAGTACTTAAGAGTAGTATATTGAAGAGAGGATATTTATATGAGAGAGTGTTCAATAGTGAAAGTATGATCCCTGGGCCTTGTTTCTAAACATTGAAACACCGTTTGCTACTAGATCTATTGCATGTTTGCTTGCTTCCAGTCTTTACCTCACCATCAAGCTCCATCAAAGCTATTTTCTAGAAACGTTACCGCTTGTATTTCACTATCTCTTCACCGAACTAGTGCACATATATTGGGTGTGTTGGGGACACAAGAGACTTCTTGTATCTTGATTGTAGGGTTGATTGAGGGGGAATACCTTTGACCACTTCCTCCCTGAGTGCGATAAACCTTGGGTGATCCACTTAAGCAAAACTTGCTACTGTTCTACAAACCTCTGCACTTGGAGGCCCAACAACTGTCTACAAGAATAGAAGTGCGTAGACATCAAGCTATTTTCAAGGCGCTGTTCTTGGTAAGGTAAAAGGTACTCACATCCTCCGGTGTGACTGCTCAAAGTTATTTCCTTTAGATTCTGCAGTTTTGTCTTTTTGTTTCTTGTTTTCACTAGTTAGGATTAATGGAAAACAACAACAAAATTAGAGAGCTTTATAGTGTTTATCTTGAGTTAGGACATGAAGTGTTTGAAGAGAAAATTAAAAAACCTATGGAACTTTATTTGCATGTTAATAGCAATGTTATTAGTATGAATTCTTTGGATATAAACCAAGAGTTTTCTTGAGTCTTTGAAGTTATTACTTCTATAATGACCTCTCCTTATCCTTTTTGTTTGTTTTTTGTGCCAACAATGACCTCTAATGAGAGGGAAGTAAGATTTGGGGAGTTGCTGTCCTGAAACAGATTTCTGTCCTCCACCATAAAACTTTGTGAGGAGTCTCTGTAACTCGGATTGAGCTGAAAATTTACGAATAAATCCTCCGGTATGTTATATAACTTTAGTTAGTTCAACACTTTTTGATTTGAGCAACATAAATAATTCGAAAAAATCGGTTTCTACCTTCTAGTCTGTTTTGACATATTTCTGCCATTATTTGCATTTGCTTCTTATTGATTCCTTTTTGGGAAATTGAGCTTTTTGAGGGTATTGATACAGTAGCTTGTCTTTTTAGTGAAAGTTTTGCAGTTCTAAAACTAAGCCCCAAAGGTCTATTATCTTTTGAATACACTAATGTTGCTAATGAAGATTGTGTGAAGTTTTGTATGAAGAAAAACTTTCAGGTCTAGAGAGAGAATGATGTAATGAGATGAAGAATGGACAAAATCTCAAGCTTGGGGATGCCACCCCGCGTCACCCCAAGAAATATTCAATAGGTACAAGCGTCAAAGCTTGGGGATGCCTTGGGCATCCCCTTCTTCATCAATAAAAATCTCAGTTCTTTCTAGACACTTTGTTTTTATTGTTTCATGCATTGTTGTGTTGTTCTTGGAGCGTCTTAGTTTTGTTTTTGGTTTTTGTTTTATTATTTTGATTGAGTAAGTTGGTTGGTTACACCACACTTATTTTGGAGAGAGACACACTCTGTTTTCATTTCCTAGAACACTCTAGTTTTTACTCTTATTGTTTTGTGAGCGTTCACTTTTGCTAGCACTGCGTTCAGCCTTAGTTTTCTTGTGCTTTCAGCTTAGAACTTTTTAGTTCTTTTTTGTGGATTTGTGATACAATATCACTGATGTTTATTGATTATTATCTTTGTTAGTTTTTTCAAATAAAGTTGTTTGGTGTTGGAAAGAGTAGAGAGCTTCAGGCTTAAGTGGTACGAAAGGGAGCTTGTTTGGACTGTGGCTTAGACTTTAGCATGACATGTTAGGTGTTGTTTTGACCTTATGCTTAGTGATTATTGCTGTAGCATGTCTTGTTCCAAACAATTGGGATTGCTTAGTGTGCCTTGAAAGAATTATGCGTTGTTTTAGCATGCAAAATCATAGTATTGTGGTATTCTCCTTTGATGCTTTGTTTGGGTTGACTTAGAACATGCTCACACCATGTTATGACTATGAACAAGTAACCATATCATCTATGATCATTTAGTCCTTGACTTGTAGTACCACTCCATTCTTGGATTAGTAATGTTTTGTCGCTCTGCATGATTATGGCCATTATTGCTCTCTTAGTTGGTTGCTCGCAGTTTTTTGCTAGCCTCCACTTGTGTGAGTAAGATCTAATCATGCTTCCAACTCCCAAGAAACCAAGTTATTCCAAAGTGTCCACTATAAACTCCTATGCATGGTGCGTTACACCATTCCAAGTATATTTTTGTTTTCAGCTATCTTCCAATTAAAAACTATTTTGTCATGTGAAAACTTAGTGATTAAAACCCTAACAAAATTGATGGAACACTTTATATTATTTTCCCCTAATAAACTTGAACCATTGTTTCTTCTATGTTGTATATGCTTGCACTTATACATTGGAATTAGCAGAACCATGCTGTCATGGGGAACGTTTTCAACATTGCACTTGTACTTTGTACTCAGTTGATATCATGCTCTTTTGTCTATGGATGTCACCGGTGTGAAATAAAGAGGGAACTTGTAAGTCCATGGAGTTTGTATCCTGTGTTAGAGAAACGCCTGGGCCGCTAGCCTAAGCCATGCCTAATCATGGTGGAAACTTGCAGCATCACCATAGTGACATCTATGAAGCATTCTTCTTATAAATAAAAGAGACACATTGAGAAAATAGGAAATAGAGAAAAAAGCACCATATTCCCATGGTAAATAAGAAGATTGCTGAGATGCTCATTGTCTGCTTGCCTTGTCATTTTGGTTATGGGAAAGCTCCTGTACCATGTGCAAGGGGTACCCCGTTGGCGGTTCTCAATGATATGCAAATGCTTACAATGACAAGAACTTACAGGTGACTAAAGTTGAGTAGCATGAGGTGTGGCCCTCGTATTCAAGGGACTTGAGATTGCCAACTTATACTTCGTCAAGCATATACTGCATCTTTGTTAACTTTAACCTTAATCACTTCAAGATGCTTATGATAGGGGCAATGAGAGCTGAAAGCTAACAAGTACCATAATTTTTGGAAGCTCTTTTTGAAACTTGAAATCCCTGCTTCATTTATAAAAGGTTTTTCTTCCACCATTATTGCATCTCCACCTTCTACCTTTAGGCACCATTAAGAGAGCATAGTTGTCATTCTGCGTGTAGTGTTCCAAAGCTTATTGATTGATGCATATTGTGATATTACGTGTTCATGTGCTACTTGTTTCTAGTCACCCTTGTGAACTTTGAAGGTGTCCGATGCATCTATTTTCTACTCTATGAGGGACAAGATGAATGCCACTATGCCACGTTTTCTGTATGTGAAACAAACAAACGTTTTTCACTGCATGTTATTCATGATCTTTGTTTGTATCCTTTCATGTTGCATGCATAGTTAGTTTGTCTTATTATTAGAACTCCATATTTTATGCACATGTTTAGAGTTCTTTGATCCCAGCTTTCAATGCTTGCAAATGGTTTGATCTTAGTTTTTATGGTGCATGTCACCTCAAAAAATATTCTTTTATCAGTTACCTACTCGAGGACGAGCAGGAGTTAAGCTTGGGGATGCTTGATACGTTAGAAATGTATCTATAATTTTTGATGCTCCATGCTTGTTTTGTATCTACTTTGCTTTGCTTTGTCTACACTTTGAGGTGTTTTTATATCTTTTCTCGAACTAACCTGTTAACAAGATGCCACAGTGCCAGTTGCCTGTTTTCTTCTGTTTTTGGTTCTAGAAAGGTAGAAAATCAATATTCTCGGAATTGGACGGGACAAAAGCCAAATTCATTATTTTCCCGGAGCAACACGGAACCACGAAGCAGAGCCAGAGGGGGGCCATAGGGTGGCCGCACCCCCCAGGCGCGGGCAAGCAATGGAGGCGCCCATAGGGGGTGTGGGCCCCCCTAGACCCCACCGACCTTGATTCCTGCGCCTATAAGATGCTTCCGACCCAAAAACCCTAGGGCATCTAGAAAATCCACGAAAACCTCCGTAGCGCCACCGCCACCGAAGGGGAGATTCGGGGGACAGAAATTCTCTGTTCCGGCACCCTGCCGGGACGGGGAAGTGCCCCCGGAGCCATCTCCATCGATCTCCACCACCATCTTCATCATCGTTGCTGATTCCCATGATGAGGAGGGAGTAGTTCTTCCTCAAGGCTAAGGGCTCTACCAGTAGCTATGTGTTCATCTCTCTCTCTATGCATGATCTTTTTGTGGTCATGAGCTTTGTAATCAAGTAGATCTACCTTGCTACTCAAGTGCTTCAATAGATCTCTGCTCTCCCCATGTGTGTGAAAGTGACAGCGTGCACGCCATGGTGGCACTTAGGTTTGAGTCTACATAAATACTCTTTGTGCTTTAATAGATCTATGTTTTTCCCCATGTATGTGAAAGTGACAGCGATCATACCGTGTGTGGCACTTTGCCTAGATTGAACATTTTTTATGAGTTATATTTGGAGTTGGATGTCTCTATGAAATTGTGGTGTTTGTTGGAACCATCTAGCGCTCAAGGTGACAGTGTGGGGTTATCTAGATTGGGGAAGGCGGACTTTGAGGAGTGTTGTTATAGCCCTACCATGGACTAGAGTGTCCAACCGGAGAGTAGTTAAGAGTAGTATCTTGAAGAGAGGATATTTATATGAGAGAGCATTCACTAGTGAAAGTATGATCCCTAGGCCTTGTTTCTAAACATTGAAACACCGTTTGCTACTAGATCTGTTGCATGTTTGCTTGCTTCCAGTCTTTACCTCACCGTCAAGCTCCATCAAAGCTATTTTCTGGCACTGTTACCGCTTGTATTTCACTATCTCTTCGCCGAACTAGTGCACCTATATTGAGTGTGTTGGGGACACAAGAGACGTCTTGTATCTTGATTGCAGGGTTGCTTGAGAGGGAATACCTTTGACTACTTCCTCCCTGAGTTCGATAAACCTTGGGTGATCCACTTAAGGGAAACTTGCTGCTGTTCTACAAACCTCTGCACTTGGAGGACCAACAACTGTCTACAAGAATAGAAGTGCGTGGACATCAACACTTTAACGTTGCTAACATACTTCCTACAAGTTTTACCCATTTAATAGGTTTCCAACCTAATGTCAAATCTTTTGCTCTGATACCAGCTGTGGTGACCCATCATACCACTGCATGTTATAGTATACTATAATCGTGGACATAACACCCATGAAGTACCATTCCACAAATATTATATCCTCAGAGTGGTACAACAGCAACAAAGCAGGTCCACCACATACATTATCATTATTACAACCAGAAATTACATGACGACTTTGAGATCCTCTTAGGTCCATAGAGGTATCCCAATGACTCAGGGCTAAACTATAATAACTCTGAGAACAAAATTGGATATAGTATTTCCTCTTCCTGATCTTTAATGTCTTCAGAATCTAGCAAGGGTTAAGAAGATACGTTGAGTACGAGCGTACTCAGCAAGTTCACTAAAAAGGAGTGTTTGATGCACTATATCTATAGCCACAAACCATAGGTCGTAGGCAATGCAGGTTTTCGTAAAAATTTCTTCAAAGGTTGATTTTTATTATAAAAAACTATGTCTGTCAGCCTTCATAGGTTTACCAGAACTTTCATGGAGTTCCTTTCCTGCAGCATTCGCAGCTCCTTCCTGGAACAGGGAGTAACAACTTACAGTTCTTACACTCTGCAGAGGTGCGTTGCTTTACCCATGAGAGATCTTAGCTTTGTTGCACATCCGGGCGCGCATTCCCGTTCACACTTCCTTGGTATGAGGCCCAGACTAAGATCCAAGCCAATCACTGTCCTTCTCCACGACCCCGCATACATCGTAATTGTTGTATGCCCAAGCTCAAGGTAGACTTTTCCCCGTATAAAACGGCTATACCTTAGTTGGATACACACAACAACCATTAACACTAGAAATCTGTCTTTTGTAAGCCTAGATCCAGGGTTGACTTTTCCCCGTATAAAACGGCTATACCGACAATTTGCAACTAACAAAATGCCCAGAACAGTGTCCAATGCATGCAAAAGGGAGCCGATCCAGCTGACTTCTCCATCCCATTCCAAATCTCATGGTTAACGCGTAATATATGGCACAAGAATCACTAGCGACATTGGTTGTTAAGTCCTAGATAATATGTTCCTTTACCACCGGAACTTTCATAGTAGGTTATTACCTCATGGTAAATAACGTATAGTCATATTATTATGAAAATATTGTTTTCTGCCCTTTTTGAAGTGAAGGTGCTGACAACACTAGATTTGCAAAATACTTTATAGAAAATAATCAAAGGACATGAGCAAGTGTGAACTTGCTTTGATATAGCAAAGTATTGTAGTTGAATATCTCGACTTGACCCTGGACCTCGGGTTCTACAAAAATACCATCATTGCCCGGTAAGGACAATATTTAAAGAAGCAATATGTTATTATGCATAAGTAATGAGATGCATGTTGTAAAACCTCAAGTAATTCCCCGACATTACATGTGAGTTGGATTTAGATGATTTGTTTAGGATGTGATTTATCTTTAAGTTTACTTCATAAAAGAGTGTAGTTGTAAGGGTTTTTTGGACAACATATAAGACATGAAAGTAATGTACAATTGTAATACAATTCTAAGATTTGCTGGTATCATGTATTTATTACAAAGTTCATGTTTTAAATGGTTATGACTTAGAAGAAATGGTATAGTGTTTCTTTTGAAGTGGCACAAAGAATAACATTTGAAGAAAATATTATTTACATTAAGTTAATCAACTCTGAAGATTAATAAGATTAAGTTATGGTTTCTGATAAGGTTTAAATGATCTTGATACATTATATATCTAGCTTATGATATATCAGAAAAAAGTTAACCATAAAGATATAATTGGACTTGGGATTTAATATTCATGGCATTAACAACAACTTGGGTTTTTCCTAAGCATAATGAAATTTAGTCTTAAAGACTTAAAGATAGCATATTTATTATTTATAGATTCTACTATAAGATTTTCCTATATAAATCAAATGGGTGAATTTATTTTATAATATATTTAGTGAATACTAAGTTTGCTAAATATGATTATATATGAATTGAGATCACTTACTTCTAATATAAGTTAATGATTTGCAAAACTAAATTTGTAAATCTTGGACTTATAGTTGGTTAAAGATTTTAAAGGAATATTATAAAATTGATTGTTTACATTTGGATAGTATCCTAATTTATAATTATGGGTTTAGACTATTTAGAGTTAAAATATTGTGTTTTGATGATGATTATTTCTTACTTAGGAAATAATGTTAAATAATAACAAAACAACTATCTCGTTTTAATAACTTAAATAATTGAAGATAAATGATCTGAGAATTTTAAAATATTATTTTAGTAAGTATTCATACTTAAAATCTTAATTTGATTTCTATTTATCTCTAGGTATTGTCTTGATTTTTTTATAAAAAATTTCAATTATTGAATGTCTTTAAATATTTGTTTTAAGTTTTATTTGTAAAATTTTAAGTTAGTATTTTTATTAGATAAGAGATTTATTTTTATAAATAAAAGTGATTTTTATTTATTTTTAGGAATTTTTCTAAATTTATTAAATTTCATTTAGATATTTAAGAGGGTTAATATTTATTTGTATTTTATTAAACTTAAATAAATATAATTATATTTTTCTTAGGTGGATGTTATTTTAATAATCATTTTGAGTATTAAATATATTTTTATGATTTTTCTACATTTTTCAAGAGATTGAAATGTTTAGAGGGTATGTTGGTCATTTTGGTAATTTCCTGTATTTATTGGGGATTTCTTTTCTTTCTGGGCTTAACCCAGCAGCAAATTAATTTATAGGCCGATTCGGCCCACCTCGGTCAAACTGGGCTGGCCCATTCCACCCTCTTTCCTTTTCTTTTACTCTTCTCAGTCACCCAGACAGACACCAACTCTTCTCCTTCACGCGTTCTTCTTCTTCTATGGCTGATGCGCCGTCGGTGCCCCCTTGGTCCTTGCAGCCACATCCAACTCCTCCGCTCGCCATCCAGCTCCCCCTTGTTCGTCTACTTCTATTTACCTATGCCTCGAGGTCGTTCTACTCCCCTGCGGAAGCCCCTGTGAAACCCTAGCCGTGTGGTCGGCTTCGGTCACCGGCCCGCCATGAGCGCCTCCACTGCGCCGACTGCTCTTAATGACGGCCTAGGCGCGGGTTGCAGCACCCCTAGGTTCTCCCCGTGCCGCTGCCCTGGCTCCCATCATCTCTATGTTGCCGCCGTATGCTTCCTTGTCTTACTGTACAAGGCCAATCGTGTAAGTTTCTCTCTATCCCACTCTCTCTCGGTATGAACCCTAATTTGGGTTCCTCACTTCGGTTCATGATATATTACAGTAGCTTTGCTACATAACTTGCTTAATGAATTTGGATAGTGGATGGTACTCGTTTGTGACTCCAGAATAATGAATATATTCTTATATGAGGTTTGGCTGGTTGTTGAGATGATCCAATATTAATTGGTTTTGATCTAGTTGGCTTGTTGAATTGTGTGGTATTGGCTCCATGCTAGCTAACCTATGATGTTGCACTACTGGTGTGGTTTACACAATCACAAGTTATGTTCTGCTAGAATTGATGCTATAACTTGTTATTGAATTATCTAGGAATACTAGTGGTATTACTCCAATGGATAATATGATTTTGGGTTGTATGCTTATTTCACCTACTGTGATCTCCTATGAGCATACATTAGAACCTTATGAGACTCATACTTGGCTTGGTATGGTACTGCCTTGCAGGACCAATTGAGTTTCTGAAACTTTATGATTGTTAAAGATGGTCGTAGAATTATATGTACTTGATTCTTAGGGACAATGCCTGATGATTCACTAGAATGATGGTTGTGACTTTGATATTGATTTGGAGCCTCGGAAAGGATCTGACTTCATGTCCTTATTGACAGTAAAAGAATGTATATATTTGATTCCTAGATTCTTCTACTAGGAAAATGATATGTGTTGATTGGATTGCCATTGTTGCTAAAAAATAGCTTCTGTAATATGACTATGCTGTTGTGGAACCTCTTTAAGAGTGAGCACATCAGCATAGATCATTTTTATGATTTGCTATTCTTTTATTTAACAGAATGTTGGTCCATGTCCTTGCCAATGATGCCAAGTATGAGGCTTTACTTGTGTTGCACATGCTCATATATATTTGTTGCCTTGCAACTGATTTGGCTAGTCTCTATGTACAAATTTTGTGGCTACTGTAGCTAGGCTATACTGTTGTGGTACCTCCCTAGAGGATGCACAACAATATAGATCCTTCTACATAATTTCTGTAAATCTTGGTTGGCAAAACCAGATTGTAGTTGGTAATGATAAGTATCCTTTAAGTGATATGTTGGAATTTAAATTGTGTGGTGATACTTGCAACTAATCGATTCCTAGACTTTCTTACTAGGGAAATGATAGAACTGTCTCGTTTGAACAATCTTGATGACTAGCTAATATGGAAATTCACCCTTATGGATTCTACTGCCGTCGGCTGCTGCTGTGGTGCCTCCAATCTTGGAGTGTGCATAGTGGTAGCCCAGGTAGCATGATTTGCTATTGGGAATCACTACAATGATGTAGTTGATGTTGATATATATAAAAAAAGATTTAGCTCATGATGCAAAAGGTTGAAGCTAAATTGGTTGATTAACACTGTTAAGTGTACCACTGTGGTGCCTCCCCTAGGAGTGTGCACAGTGGTAAACATCTCAGATTTAACTGATGAATTACTTGGCTTGGCCTGTGATGCAAAGGCTGAGGCCAAATCTTTCTAAGTTAAGAATAGATACTTTGTTGGCTTATAACAGCTCTGGGATGAACTAGTCTAGCACTTCTACACTACACTGAGAGCTCACTTTCTCTTCCCTAACTGATGCTTGTTTTAATTTGACAAGAACATGTATTAGTATGGTTCTAGTAGGCAACCTAATGCTTGCAGTGGAGATAGATGAATTTGTTGTGGATGTTGTGATGATTCTGCTTTGTTGCCAGATCTAGTGCTTGTCCTGCTCCTCCTTGCACTCCTGGCCTTCTCCTTCTTGATCCATCTATTGCTCTGTTCTTGATTAGATAACCCTAATGGTTGTGATTTATGGTGGTTTACTGATGACTGCAATCTCAAACATTGCTCTAGTATCTTTGTGGGAAATGGATACTATGTTGGGGTTCTTATGTGCTCTTGAGAGAGAGCTGATGTTGGTTCAATGGATTGTGAATATAATCCGATGGTTCCTGGAATAGAGAAAGAAAGAAGCAAGCAGGTGCTTTGCTACGGCTGCTCCCTATTCTTATCTACTTTCTAGTGATCCTGGTGTGTTGACAACACACATGTCTGCATGTGTTGAGTAAGCTACTTACTTGTGGGTCTTATAGGTTCAAGTTTCAAGGTTGTGGAAATATCTGTTATGGATGAGCTCAAGTTGAGAAGTGAATTTCCTGCTTCTTTTACTACGCCTCTCTCTTTGTAGTTGGATCTCTAAATGGTGAAACTTTCTCCTGATTGCCTATGATGTTGAACTGAGGCCAGATGTGAAATAAGAACAAATACTATTTCATTTTGTGAAACTTGCCCCTCTTTCTAATTAAGCTCAATGATGAAATGAACATTGCACCCCACTGTTAGAGTGAGAGCAAAATTACTAACACTAACCCTTTTTGTTTTTATCTGTTATTTATTTGTTTTGCAGGAATCAAAAGAATGTCCAGGAACATAAAGACTAGATGTAGGATCTGTAGTTTAGTTTTAAGTTACTATAATTTTCTTATTCTTTTGTAATAACCATGCAATAATTATATTTTTATTAAAGTATTTATTTTTCTTTACTTGTAGTTGTTAATTTGTGTAATAACTTCTAACCATTTGTATTATTTCATTCTTTGTAGTATTAAATAAAGAACTCTACTTATTGTATTTGTTTGAAGTTCATTATTGTATTTGATTTCCTTCATTATAATTACTTAATTGTAATTTATTTGTTATCCTTTTATTGTAAAAGAACCATGTGATATTTCATGTATTCTTATTATAATAAAGAATTATTTTATATCATTATTTTAATTATTTCTTTTTACTTAGTTATAGTGTTATTATTCCTGAACTTCTAAATTCAAATTTGAATTGAATTTGGAAATTCAAAGTAGATTTCAAATTATACGCCTACAAAAACATAGATAGTACCTAAAGCTCATGTCAAAATCTATCGTACTTACCGTGATGGCTAATTTCTATTCCATCAAGGCAAGAGAGATTCTGATCGCTCTAGTGTTTTAGTTTGCAAAAAATTTACCCGGATTTTTTAGATGCATGCATGCAGATGCACAAAATCCTAAATCTACCCTTCGTTTAGTCCTAAATGCTGGGATGTTACAACTGTTCACTTTTACCTCATTGAGTAAATAGAGGGGCAAGTTTCACCAATATGTAGCATTTGTTCTTTCACATTAAAAAGATTCAGAACCACATCATTAACCAAAGTAAAAGGGGTAAGTTTCACCAGATAAAAAACTAGTAAAGGATGGAAAGTTAAGTAAATTTCACTTGATTTGATCAAAAGAAGAGGAGCATAGTGAAGCAACTCACTCACCTAAATGCATGATATGTGTTGTCGACCAGCAGAAGGAGAAGAGAAGCATCAATACCACACTCGCACACAGCACAACAGCTCTGCACAACACTTCAACAGCATATCCCCAGCTCTAGATCTCAAGAACACAACCCAAAACCATAGCAGTTCTTGCTAGTTACTCAATAGATCAACCAACCCATCTACATAGAAACCTAGTCAGATCATCCACAGGATGGTGACCTAATGGAGGGGGTGGTCTAGGAGGACAGCAAGGCCAAGCAGGAGTTCACAAAGCTAGAAGGAGGAGGGCCAGTACCAGGAAGTGCAGGGCAAGGCCAAGGAAGAGATCATAGTCCCAGGAGTAACCCAGCGGATCAGTCACCATAATAACATCACCAAAAGCATCTGATTGGTGGGTTTTAAACAAGATCTTTATTTTTATTGATCTTATTCATTCCATAAGAACATGATTTGTTCTATAAGGTTCTTCTCAGAAATGCACCCAAGTGGGTTGTATGTTTAGCCTTGAAAAAATTTAAACAGCCAAGTATAAATACAATCAGATCCATAACCAAGATCTCAGCCTTTGCATCACTGATCTTGGATGGTACTTTCTAGTTCTAAAACTAGATACAAAGAAGTATATTGATTGACCACTACTAGGCACATTCCAATAAAAGTAGCACCTTGTAAGTGGATTTGTTTTGTAAATATCTCTCATAAAGAGGAATCATCCATGAAACTTCTTATATAGCTTATCAAATCATTTTTCTAAAAGCTATAGGAATCATTGTTTGGAACTATTTATCACGAGACACATGAAAAGGGAGGCAACATATAAAAACATTTGTTTTTACCTAAAAAGTGCCTCGGAACAGCATCATAGTCTAACATATCACTGTATTTAATAAAAATTCTTCAATACTTACAAGATAAGCCAATTCAAAGGATAGTTTATGAAAAACTTAACAACAAATAGGAATTGTGTACCATTTAATAGAAGGTGTCACAATAACCATGTTTGTTAAGCAATCCATTTACACAGGTTGCATATCCAAATCTTCTTAAAGAAATTTTTAATATTTTCCTAAACAATAGTTAGGAATCATATTTGTCATCTACAAACACTATCATCAGAATCCATCAGAGCACAATTGGATTTAATATCCAACTCTTATGCTTTCATACCAAAATATTTCAACCAGGACCAATGAAATAATCTAAATTGAGATTTTAGCCATAGCATCACTAATACAATACATGACAATAAGGAAAATTCAGATAACAGTTCACTGACAGTAGTCACTGTCAACATTTAAAATCATCGTATACCGGTGAACTCCACATAACCAGGTTCAGTAGGTAATCACATAGAGAAATTCCTCATCTAGAATAATCGTTGTACCAAGGGAAGAACCCTAGCACAGAGGGAAGAACCCTAATGCAGTGAGCAACCCTAATTGGGTTCACAATAAGCAAGCACATAGAGGGTAGCAGGGTGAGACAGAGAACCGAGTGGGAAGGATAAGGAGGAACTCACCGGTGGTCCTCGCAAGTTTTAGAAGAGGAAGCAGTACGGCCAACTACGGTGTACATGGAGGCACGGGGAGCACCCGAAGGCACTGTGACCCGCACCAAGCCGCAAACACGGCAGCCACAGGAGCACGAGCGGTGTTGGCAGCACCATATAGCCACCAGAGCACTAGGACGGCACCACAAGAGCGGCGGAGAACCAAATCATCTTTCTTGGTTCTTATCCATGATAGGATTTAGAGCTTGTGTTAATCTCCATGACAATCTCAAGTTCATCGAAAACGGATTTCTTATGCATTCTCTCCAGATCTCCAACAGTTGGATTTTGGAGGACATATATAAGGGGCCCTTCTTCCCCAATGTATACCTAACCATTCTTGCAAGTTTTCCCCTCCATTGTTTACCTTCTTGAGCTTGCTTCCCCTCAATCCCTCCTATAATTCTTGCATAGTATTGAGTGATTCAAAAGAGGATATCTAGATCTACAACCCCGCCAATCAATCTCTCCTCTAAGTGATGGGAACATATTGGGATCTAGATCTTGGAGTCTTCTGTGGATTTCCTCCATTGTTCTTCCTCTCTTATTCCCCCACAAGCTTTTGTAGCTTTGGTGGAATTTGGGAGAGAAGTACTTGAGCACTTCTTGTGTTCTTGCCATTGCATTTGGTGCAACGGATTGAGTTCTCGGTGAGGATTTGATTGGGTGAAAGTTGAGAAGCTTTTTACTCTTGGGTTCTTGGAACCCTAGACTATTTAGCTGTTTTGCAGGTTTGTGGATTACTTGGGGCCTCCAATTAAGTTGTGGAGCTTTCCCCATGCTTGTTTGTTGGGAGCCTCCAATTGAG
Organism: Avena longiglumis; assembly: GCA_030063025.1. Taxonomy (NCBI): domain Eukaryota; kingdom Viridiplantae; phylum Streptophyta; class Magnoliopsida; order Poales; family Poaceae; genus Avena; species Avena longiglumis. Next base: position 499,395,501 of record CP125975.1, read on the forward strand.
TTGTGGAGAAGTGCCCCAACCTTGTGGGAGGTTCCGGATTGCCACCGACAAGTGCACCAATAGTGGAAGTGTGGATCGATCCCGTTGGGGTGAGATTCACCGGAGAACAAGGGAGGCCTTTTGTGGCGTTGGTGGTTTGATACCACCCTCTCCAAACTATACGTACTCCTTGTTGGGAGGAACCCGGTAAAACATCATAGTCTCTACGTGCCTTAGTTATCTCTATATCCGAGCTCTTACTTATGCACCTTACTTTGTGATAGCCATTGTGCTTGAAGTCTATATATTGCTATCATATAGTTGCTTGTCTTGCTTAGCATAAGTTGTTGGTGCACATAGGTGAAACCTAGTTGTTCTAGGTTTTGTGCTTGACAAAGTAAACTCTAGTTTAATTCCGCCTTTGTTGATCCACTCTCGGAAAAATTTAAACCACCTATTCACCCCCTATAGGTGGCATATGTATCCTTTCAATTGGTATCAAAGCTCGGTCTCTCATTTTAGGCTTCACCACCTTGAGAGTAAAGATATCGGGTAGGGGATTAGTGCACAAGGACATATTTATATTCGATGGCACAAATTATGATATATGGAAAACTCGTATGCTTATTCATTTTCGGGACATGGACCCAAATTTGGAGTGTATTATAGATATAGGTTTTTCTCCTCCTATGGATTTCGAAAATCTATCTTGTGAGGATGAGAAAAACTTATATCTCGATGCTCAAGCTTCTAATTTGCTTGTTAATGCTTTGAGCTATGTAGTTACATCTTCAATCATTCTTTTTGGAGCTCCCATGAGTTATGGACAAAACTTCAAGATAAATATATTGTGCCCAATATTTTTGAGGATGATTGTCTTGCTTCCACTTCCGGTCGAGATGAGTTCTCATCTTCTACCACTTCACCAACATGTGATTTTTCACTAGGTAATGATATGGTGAGTGGTGATAGAAATTGCAATATGGATAGTGTGCTTACTATTTGTAATCCCTCATCTCTATCTAGTTGCAATGATACATCTTTGGACTTTAACACTTCTAGCACTACAAACTCCTTACATTCTTGTGTTGATAGTCCTTGCATATCATGTAGAAATGGCTTGAATAAATCTTATGATGATATGATTTTGTTGTTGCCATGATAAAAATGCTTTTATTTCCTCTAGTGCTTGTGTTTCTAACCATGTAGAGGAAACCGAAGATTCTATGGGCAAAGACAAGATTTTGAATGGAGCTACAAATGCAATCTCATCTTCACCTTCTTCCAGTACCCACATATGCCTTATGGCTAGGGATACAAAGGGAACTCCTACTTCGGAACCCAATATCTCTTGTGATGATGAGGATGTGGATAATGGGGAAGGAGAGCTTGATGTTGATGATTTATATGAAAAGGGTGATATTGTTTATCGTGATCTTGTTAAGAATAATATTTCTTGCTCGAAATCTGTTGAAATCTTGGAATTTTCTATTAAGAGAAAAGAACATATTGATAAGTTAGAAGCACATATTGAGGAGAATGAGAACACTGTTGATAAAATGAGTAGCCTTGAGCATGAGTATGCTAATAAAATTGCAAATCTAAATGAAGCTCTTGAAGAGGAATAAACCACTGAGGAATCTCTTGAGGATACTTTTACTCTAGAGTTGTCTAGAGTAAAGGAATCGCATGATAAAGATCTTGAGGTGGCAAGTGATATCAAAAGTAAAAATGATGAGCTTCAAGTTTCTTATGATAAACTCCTTGAGGATTTTAAGCACCTCAAAAATGGATCTAGGTTCATCAAGGGCGATCTCATCAAACTCACCGAGTCACATGAGCAACTTAAAGCCTCTTACACAAAAGAGCTTTCGAAGTTGCCCTCACCTCTTGCAGTAAATTATGATGCTTGTGCTACTAACTCTATTTCTTGTGAAACATCTATTTTGAAGGAGAATGTTGATCTAAAGGCTCAACTTGCTTTGCTAACTAGCAACTATTGGAAGTTGGCAGAAAATCATGTTAAGCTTTCTAGCTCGCATGAGGATCTTCTAGTATCCCATGGTTGGCTAATGTTGGATCATGAGGCTAATGTGTCAAAGGTAAAATACAACGAGCCTCATGTGGACATTAGCACTATTTTTACTCTAAATGTCATATTGCCATGTGCTAGTTGTTGGACATATGCCCAAGATGCAATAATAAAGTGGTTATTATTATATCTTTGTATTTATGATAAATGTTTACACCCCATGTTATAATTATATTAACCAGAAACATTAATACTTATGTGTTTTGTAAACATAAAAGAGTCCCTAGTAAGCCTCTTTTTAAACTAGCTTGTTGATTAATAGATGATCATAGTTTCCTGATCATGAACATTGGATGTTATTAATAACAAGATCATATCATTAGGAGAATGATGTGATGGACACACACCCTTAGTAAGCATAGCATTAGATCAAGTGGTTAAGTTCATTGGATATTCTGAAAGTATGTGTTGAAGCACATGGATCAAGAGTGGGATGTGTCCATCCATATGACAGATAGATATACTCTAGGCCCTCTCGGTGGAATGCCATACAATTGGCTTGCAAGCATGTGACTAGGTCACAAGGTATGTCATATCATGGAACAAATAAAGAGTACTTATCAGTAACGAGGTTTAACTAGGTATAGAGATACCGACGATCGAACCTCGGATAAGTAAAGTATCACGTGACAAAGGGAATTAGTATCGTATGTAAATGGTTCATTCGATCACGAAGTCATCGTTGAAATATATGGGAGCCATATGGATTTATAGATCCCTCTATTGGTTATTGACTGGAGAGATTTCTCGATCATGTCTGCATAGTTCGCAAACCGTAGGGAGACACGCTTAAGGAATCAATGTTGTTTAAGTAGATATGGAATATGAGTTGGAGACCGAATGTTTTTCAGAGTCTCGGATTGGATCCAAGAAATCACTAGGATATCCGGAATGGTCCGGAGAATAAGATTCATATAAGGAAAGTCAATTTCCGGGGTTCAGAAATGTTTTTGGTGTTTTAACCGAAAGCTTCTAGATTCTAGAAGGTCCACCACCCCAGGAGGGTTCACTTGGGATGCGGTATGCCCTAGGGGCTAGCAGCACCAAGCCCAAGGGAAACTCGGCCAAGCACTAGGAAGATGGGGTCAAACCCTAGTTTGAAAAGTCAAATCCTAGTTTGGGAAGGAAAGGGAAAACTTGAAGGGTAAGTTTCCAACTCTCCCCTTACTAGCCAAGTTGGGGAGGGTCTCTCCCCTTGCTAGCCGAGTTGGGTTGGGGAATCATCTAGGGCAGGGAGGCCGTTGGCCCCCCACCTATATAAGGAGGGGTGGGGCGCCCCCCTAGGCCCCTTGTCCCGCGTGCCTAAACCCTAGGCGCCACCCTCTCTCCTCCACCACCCTGCTATGGCTTAGGCAAAGCCTTGCGGAAATATCTCCTCCTCCTCCACCACCACACCGTCGTGCTGTTGGGATTCCGATGAGATATACTACCTCCGCTGCCCTGCTGGAACCGGGAGAGGAAGGTCTTCATCGACTCCGTAGGTGTGACCGACTACGGAAGCACTGCCGGAATGCGGCACCGGAAGGATCATCTACATGATCTTGATATCGGCAAGTGATCGACTACATCAACCACGAGATCTAATCTCGTTAACGCGGCACGGTGTGAAAAGTTTGAAAACCTACTGCAGAAGCGCTATCAGAACACGGCGCCGGAAGGATTCTGCTAGACATTCAAGTTGATAAGGTTATATTTGAAGTCATGAACCCATAAAAGAGACACCTGGAATAGTTCTGCAGCATGCAAGAAATGATCCAGAGGTAATTTTCGCGTTATATCGGTCTCTTTCGTTGATTTCCCGAGATATCAGGTAATGAATAACTCATTCATTCATTTTCTTTGTTGGGCAGGGTTTGGAACCTGTTCAAGCGTGAGGTTACGGGTTCATTTAGTATTTACTCCGGTCTCGGTAAGTAGTACGTGATATGTTCGCGCATCTCTTTACTTCTAGTTTTAATACAATTATGATGCTAGATTATTATTTTGATTGAATTCTATTCTCGTAAAGTGCGCGAGGCAGCCACCAGAGAAGAATATGGATATTACGTTTGCGAGTTCATTCACACGTTTACCACTGAGCACAAAGTTATAGAGTCGACGTAAGCAATACATTCACAACATCATTTTATTACCATAACTTTTTGTTATCATGATTGGTATTCATATTGATCTCATTTTCTTATATGGTCCGAGAGCATGCGGGGTCATCTCCTACCAGAGCAATGCGTCCTAGGAATTACAGAAGAACTGGCATGAATTTTGTTGAAAGAGATGGTAGACGACGCCGGAGAATTTAGTGTGAATAGGCGCTACTGATCTCCATGTAATCGAATAGACGGGCTCTAGTCCCGATAATTGTAATCTTTATGTAACTATCAAAATTGTATATATTTGTATGCTTGATCTCGTAAGACAAGTTATCTTATATATGCACGAACGTGTACGGTATATATGTAGTAGCGCAGAAATATACGAAATGAATTCTCTGCCGCGACACAAAAATTGCTTAAACTTCTGTCGCGACAGAGACTCAATTGTCGTAGGCCGTAAAAAAAACAGGACTAAATGGGTGCACCCCGCACGAGATCTGCTAGCCACGTGAAAAGTCATATTTGTCCCATTACCGGCCGGGACTAATGCTTGAGCCTTTAATCCCGTTTGACTAGTTTCGGTTTCTAAACCGAGACAAAAAAAACCTTAGGGACCGGGACTATAGGCCTATTCTCCACCGATGAGATAGAATTGACATGCTGCTGCTGCCGCAGGGCATATATACCCCCAGATGTGCACAAGGTGAAGAAGATTCCGTCCTACACCCAGTAGGTTCTCCGTGACCATATATATATCCTAAATCTAGTTAATCTGCATGAGATCCAGTGATTTTTTCTGTAATTTAAGAAAAGTCCAGTGTGGCATTTGATCCTTCTTAGGTTGTGCATGTTCTGGTGGAAATTATGAACCAGCTGGCTAGGTGAAATTCTTACTCCCTACTATTTCTTTCTTTGACGAAAGCGTAATCCCTCTATTTTGATGGGTATCTTTCTGGGTTGGGCTGCAAGAGGGCTAATGCGTGCATAGGTGTGCCACACTTTTTCAGAAATTCAATGCGCTTTAAGAACTCACACAATTGTCGTTCCTAGGTTAACATCCAGTGGAATACGGTGCAAGTGTTGGAGTTAGGCAGCCCATACATATGGCGGCATTCGCTCGACGTACCGATCGGTTCGGTGTGACACGAATGGCATCACAACAACAAAAAATTGGCAAAACAATTGTGCGGGTCTTCTGATTCATTGCATATGCCCCAGTCTAGCTGCTTGAGGAATATGAGTTGGTACGGTGAAATTCTAGCTTTAAAGCCCCAATTCCCGGTCGTAATTCCAGTGCCAAATGATGCCCTTGTACCAAATAGAGTCTTTTTTTATGACGATGATCAAATTGTTCCCTAGCTTAGCTTGTCATCTCTCCAACCTGTAGATTGCTCTGAGACAAGTTAGCTAGGCTAGGCTAAACAAATCAACAACCCGAACGCAGATTGTGCTAGTATTACACCCTGCAGGTCGATCAACTGATCCAACCTACATACCGTTAACTAACTCATCCTACCCAACGACACAGTGGTCAATCAGTTGTGAAGCTGCTTGTAGTGTGTGTGTGTGTTTTTTTTTTTTTTTTGCGAAATGAAGCTGCTTGTAGTGTTGTAGGTAGGTCACGTCGTTTTCACCTCTAAGTTGACAAGTTGTCCCCGAGTCGTTGAAGGGGGCTTGAAAATTCGCTGGTTGATCGATGCCTCCTCTCTGGCAAATGGCATCCTTGAGATTCCCATGCACGCTAAGCTAGCTGCATGCATGAGAATCGAATCATCGATCTCACGACTCACGCATAAACACAGCTCGATTCTCTAAAAAAACACAGCTCGATCCTTGTGCTGTTTTCTTTTTATTTTCTTGGCACGAATATTCCTGATTATTCTTTATATTTTTTCCAGTAGCAATGAAAGAAAATTTGGCGCAAGTACGTCGCCGCGCGCCCGACAGACGGGCCGGTAAACTGGGCCTCGTGACGGCCTATGCCGACGGCAACCGTCGGGCCGATCTAGGCCTACACCGACGGCCATGCTACGCCGACGGTGGCTGTCGGAGTTTCCTTCCCTATGCCAACGGCAAAACTGGGCCAACGGCCGCGTCGCCTAGGGCTGCCGAGCCTATCCACCTACGCTGACGATCCTGATCTTTTGCCGTCGGCGTAGATATAGGCCGTCGGCGTCTTTGCCTTCTCCGGTAGTACAGCTATAAGAACGGCCGCACATGCTGAGATTTCACGGAGAGATGATCGAGACGCACCTGGGCGGCTTCGCTACGTGCCCCGCCAGGCCATTTGAAACATACAAAAAGCTCGATCGCAACCTTTGCGGCTCCGACGGTTTGCTCTGGCGCTCGCCGAGTCCGTGGCGATGGGAGGTGGATACCGCGCCAAGAGCTCATTCGCCACCGGGAGCGGCGGGTTGGCCAGGGTGTCGAGGAGGCGAGCGAGGAATTAGCGATAAAAATTGCAAAAGAAAAAGTAAATTGCTTGTCCGACCAAAATGGTCTTCCTGATGGGAGCACCCTCGATTCCATCGGTCCATCGGTCCAAGGCATAAAAAGTCTAAAATTTCTGCCCAAACACGACCCATTCGGGCAAATTAGGACACATTGTGTTTGAAATGGGTCTCCCCGCAGGAGATGCCCTTAGTAGCCGAAAAAGAGCTAAACCCAAGAGGGAGATGCCAAAGTAGTAACAACTGATGCTAATGAATGGAGCTACTGGCCTAATCGATCCCTATGTGCCGCATTACTTACCTCTTCCTTTTGGGTAAAGATGACTAAAAACAATGAAAAATCTCCAAAGGTAAGATTCCAGGGATGCTGCGTCGTTAGTCAATACCAAGGCATGACGATGACGGTAATATAACATGTGGTCCCGGTCAAGCTATAGGACCGCAGCCGGCTGACTGTGCTAGCTATATATTATATGCTGCAAGTTGCAGACTCAGCAACCGACAGAAAATCTTTTACTGTCAAATTAATCAGGAGTTATATCATGCACGATCCAGGATTTAGCTAGGCCACAACAGCTATAGCTAAGCTGCTTAAATCAACTGTACAAGTATACAAGCACCACAATCTATCATAATTTAATTAGCACTAGTCCCGCTACACTGCATAATGCTACATTGTTACATTTCTGAGTGGTCTTCCTATCCCTAATCATGTATCTAATGCTGATCCCTTGCATATATAATTATTTCTAGGGAAACTCATGCATAATCTTGCTAGGCTATATAGCACTACATATGCAACCGTTATATCTGCTTAAATTACTATACAAGCTCGACGATCCATCATAATTTAATTAGCATTACTCTCGCTATGATGCTACATTGTTACATTGTTGAGCCGTCATCCTATCTCTAATCCTGTATCTAATGGGGATCCCTTGCACACATAGATTTTTACATGGAAACTCGTTCATAATCTAGCTAGGCCGCCATATATAGCACTGCATATTACTATCGCTATGATGCTTAATTGAACTATATTATACAAGCACGGCTCATCTATCATAATTCAACACCAACTACTCTGCTACATTTCATAATGTTACATTATTATGTTGCTGATCTCCCTATCCCTAATCATGTATCTAATGCCGATCCCTTGCACACATATATTTTTTACCTGGTATAATCTAGCTAGGCCATGTATAGTGCAACAACTATAGCTGCTTAGTTGAACTAAACTATACAAGCATGATGTATCTATCATAATTCAGCAAACTAACTACTCCGACACGTTGCATAACACTACATCGTTACATTGTTGATTGACCCTCCCATCCCTAATCCAGTGTCTAATGTCGATCCTTGCACACATGATTTTTCCCTGGGAAACCCGTGTGTAATCTAGCTAGGCCATATATAGCACTACATATGCTATAGCTTCTTAATTGAACTATATTGTACAACAGAATGATCTATTGTAATTTTATTAGCATTAGCCTCGCTACATTGCATGATATTACATTGTTGATTGGTCTCCCTATCCCTAATCATGTATTCATCCTATCCCTGATCATGTATCTCATGCCGATCGCTTGACCACATTTTTTGTTGGGGCTCATACGTGATCTATCTTAGGTTCCAAGTTACCAGCTGATTGCAGGTACCGGTGCATAAACAGCTATTAAGTAGAGTGATGCCTGCAGCCACTTGTTGCGCCGGCCGTCCACTGGTAATTGTAACATGGACTTCTGGGATCATTGCAATACAAAATTTGTTGGTACGTACCAGGATCACGTGCATCTCGAAACGCTCTGCGTGGTACCGGTAAAACCGAACCGGAGAAAACAATCGGGCGAACGTGACGACTGACGAGGACAGCACATGCATGCGACGCCAGATGCCAGATGCTTCGTATTACAGCCAGATCGATCGATGAGTTTAATACTGTTGTACTGGCTAGCTACTCAGCTCAGAGAAAAGCAGCTTGTTCTGATTAATTACTGGTATGGAGAAGGCGGTTACTTGGAGCAAAGGCCGAAGGCACGCACGCACGTCATGGATGACTTTGCTTGTGTCGACGGACGCGTATGTTAGATGTATATATCTGTATATTGTATTTTCCCCATATGTTAGGGGGCTTCCTGCATATTTGTCCCAGACTGTATTATATATTGCGCTTTGGCCCCGGAGAATATAACTTGTCTATTCCTAACATGGTATCAGAGCCTTAGGGTTTTGCTCCTCTCGTTGCGCCGCCTTCGCTCGCCCCGGTTCTGTGCCGCCGCGTCCGGCCGCTGTTGCCATCTCGCCGATCTCTCCGATCGGATCTTCTCCCTGACGCTGTGCTCGCGCGGGCCTCCACGTACGGCTCCTGACGCGCCGCACAGTTCCCTCACCGCTACCGACGCGGTACTCCCGCATACTCCGCCCCACGCTGCTGCCGACTGTGCTGGCCGCTGACGCGGCTGACGACGCCACAGCTCCTTCACTCGCGCGACGCGCGGCTGCTCCCTCTTGTCCACGTACGGCTCCTGCCTGACGCGCCGCACAGCCCACGTGCGGGACCGCGGGAGCCGCACCTGCCCACGCCTGACGCGACGCACGGTTCCTGGTCCCTGCTGGTCGCGCCCCCACGATTACGCTCGCCCGCTGTTCGTTCACCGACGTCAGCCAGATCAAGATCGACCGATCCAGATCTACTCATCAAAAAAAAATATATATGTCTTCTTCCTCAGGTTATGTCGCGATTCCTCGCTGCCCGGTGGTGTTTGATGGCACGAATTACCACGATTTTGCTGCCTTTATGCGTGTCCACATGCGCGTCTCCGCTTTTGGGTGTTCTCTCCGCGAGGTCTCCGTCCCAGGCCCTCTGCCTCTGTGGCTCCTCCGCCTCCGACGCCGATTGTGCTTTGCCGATGCTTCTCAGAGGCCAAGGATGCTGCTCGAAGCGCCGATGATATTGTTGCATACGCCTATGACCAAGTTCAAGCAATATTCTCACGATCTCGAGTCCTATCGCCACGCCTACACTCGGTGGGTCGATGAGGATGCTCGTGCCGCTGTTCTCACCTCCTGTTACGCCTCAAAGATGTCGCTGAGTTCATGAGTCTCCACCGTTCTGCTCGGTGGGCCCATCTTCGTCCGCTTACGGCCGTCTGGGATGCTCTTTACCGTCTGTGGTTCGCCAGAGCATGCTCTTCAAATAGGTGATTCTACTATTGATGAGTTTTATACTCGAGTGCTGCTATATGGCGCCTTGATTCTCTCCAGATCTTGCTTTGTGGCACATGCTCGTGCTGCCATTGTGCGCTCGGACTTGGAGTTTCACCGCATCTATGAGTTTCGTCTCGGCCGCCAGAGTTTGAGCCGGCGTGCTCACTGAATGCTCGTGGTCGTGTTCCGCTCGAGGTGTTGTCTCGAGCCGGCTGAGGAGACACGTCTCCGTGGTGCTGGTCTTCTTGCGGTTCCATCTGCGCTACTGTGGTGCTCCTTTGCCTCGCTCCTTCGACTCAGCAAGGGTCTCCTCACACCGCCGATACTACCCACTCCTCCGTGTTAGGGTCAGGTGGTCACCAAAGACCAGCAGCCTCGGTGCGAGTCGGCACAGCAGGCTCGTGGTCGTGGTCGTCGTGGTTCTCTCACACCGTCAGACCGCAGGATGGTCACACTTGGGCCACCTGTTATACACGGACCCAGTTTACGCCAAGACCAGACTCGGCTCCTCTGGATCTTCACATTGCTCTCTGATCAGGACATTATCAGGAGTCTTCGCGGTCTACTTGCTGCTACAGGCTCTTCCTCGACGGGCACTTCTCGGTGGATCGACTCTTCGTAATCGTCGACCACCACCTTCTACACAGTCAGGTACGTCCCCATGGTATCTGGATTCTGGAGCTTCTTTTCATATGACCTTTGAGTCTTCTTCTTTGTCCGCTCTTCGTTCTCTCCCTTCTCATGTCCGTGTTTTTACGGTGATGGTACCTCTCCCTGCTTTCTAGTCGAGGCACCCTTTCTACTTCTTCTTTTTTGTTCTGATATTTCTCATGTCCTCTTCTTAAGATGAATCTGTTCTCTAGCCAGCTCACCGACTCGGTTGTCGCGTCATTCTTGATGTCGATTCTTGTGTTGTCCAGACCGTCGCACCTGTGCCCTGGTTGAGCTGGCCTCGCACCGTGATTCTTCGGGACTTTGGGAGTTAGATCGGCGTTCCTTCCGCTGCCACTTCATCTCGCCAGCTTCTTCCGGTTGTCGCCTCTACTACCAGCTCTTTTCAGAAGTGGCATCATCGTCTTGGTCACCTCTGTGACTCTCGCTTTGTCGACCTTAGTTCATCGTGGTCTTCCGGGTCTGTCTCCTCAGGGAGATGGGTCTTTGCATTGTCGTAGCTGTAGGTTGGGTAAACAGATTCAGCTTCCCTATCCTACTAGCGCCTCGTATCTCAGCGACCTTTTGATTTAGTTCATTACGATGTTTGGGGTCCGCTCCTTTCGCCGAAGGGGCCATCGCTACTATATTTTATTCATCGATGATTTTCTCGGTACACTTGGTTGTATTTTATGCGCTCGTAGTGAGGTGCTCTCCATATATCAGCGTTTTGCGGCCATGGTTCGTACTCAATATTCTACCCCATCCGTGTGTTTCGTGCGGATTCTGCCGGTGAGTATATCTCCCAGATGTTGCGAGGTGTTCTTCGGCGGGCACTCTTGCTCAGTTCTCTGTCTGGCGCACATGCCCGTAATGGCGTTCTTGGCGTAAGCATCGCCATCTTCTTGAGACCACTCGCTATGATGATTGCTTCTTCTCCCGCCGCATTGGCCGAGGCTGTCGCTACATCGGCTTACCTCATCAATATTCAGCCTTGCGGTGGTGGTATCCCTTGAGCCTCTCCGAGTCTCAGATTACTCCATGCTTCGCTTGTTTGGTTGTGTTTGCTATGTTTTACTTGCTCTCGCGAACGCACCAAACCGACCTTCGATCTATTGAGTGTGTTTTCGGACATGTGATGAGCATAAGGGCTATCGCTGTTGGGACCTGTTGGTCGTCGGATGCGTATCTCGTGATGTTACTTTTGATGAGACGCGTCCCTTCTATCCTCGTCCCACCGCTGGTACTTACCCGGTGGAAGATATCTCTTTTCTTCTCTTTCCTGACACACCTCCTTCTACCCCTATTGTGTCTTCTTCAGGATCTCCTCCCTCTGATGTCTCTTATTCGACACCGTCATCTTCTTCTCCGTCTAGTTCTCCTAGTTCTCCTCGCTCTCCGGAGTCTTTCTCTTCTATTCCCTCCTCTTCATCGCCGCCTCTGCCGTCTTCCTCTGCTGATCTTCCCTCTCCTCGTCCTATTCGTCAACGTCGTGCCCCCAACCGTTACTCTCCTAGTCAGTATGGTCTTTCTGTTGCCTCTGAGCCGACCTCTTATCGGGATGCTGAGCATCATCCTGAATGGCAGCTGGCCATGGCCGAGGAGATTGCTGCGCTTGAGCGCACTGGCACCTGGGATCTTGTTTCTCCTCCTCCCGGTGTTCGTCCTATCATGTGTAAGTGGGTCTATAAGATTAAGACTCGCTCTGATGGATCTCTTGAGCGCTATAAAGCGCGTCTTGTGGCTCGTGGTTTTCAGCAGGAGCATGGTCGTGACTATGATGAGACTTTTGCTCCTGTTGCTCATATGACCACTGTGCGTACTCGCTTTTGCTATACATTCCGTCATTAATGGTCTCGGTCTCAGCTTGATGTTCGTAATGCCTTTCTCAATGGTCGATTGAGTGAGGAGGTTTATATGCAGCCTCCTCGGGTACTCTGTTCTGAGGGATGGTTTGTCGCCTTGACGTTCTCTTTATGGCCTCAAACAGCCCTCGTGCTCTGGTTTGAGCGCTTTGCTTCGTAGTGACAATGCTGGTTTCTCCCTAGTGCTCATGATCCAGCGTTGTTTATTCACACTTCTCCTCGTGGACGACTCTTCTTCTTCTCTATGTTGATGATATGATCATTACCGGTGATGATCCCGAGTATATAGCCTTTGTTAAGGCTCGTCTTCGTGATCTTCTTATGGTGACCTTGGTCCTCTCGATACTTTCTTGGGATTGAGGTTTCCTCCACTTCGATGGCTTTTACATCTCTCGGAGAAGTATATTCAGATCTTCTTGCTCGTCTTGCTCTTGGGGATGAGCGCACTGTTGAGACTCCTATGGAGCTTAATGTTAAGCTTCAACTTACTGATGGTGATCCTCTTTCTGATCCGACGCGTTATCGGCATCTTGTTGGGAGTCTTGTTTATCTTGCTGTCACTCGTCCTGACATCTCTTATCCTGTCATATTCTGAGTCTTTGTTTACGCTCCTACCACTGCTCACTATAGTCATCTTCTTCGTGTTCTTCGTTATCTTCGTGGTACGATCACTCGTCGCCTTTTCTTTCCTCGTTCCAGCTCTCTCCAGCTCCGTGCTATTCGGATGCTACGTGGCAGTGATCCTTCGGATCGCCGTTCACTTTCTTCATCGTGTGTTTCTTGGTGGTTCGCTCATTGCTTGGAAGACTAAGAAGCAGACGTTTCGCTCGAGTGTTGAGGTTGAGTTGCGTGCTATGGCCTTGTTGACTGCTGAGGTGACCTGGTTACGGTGGTTACTTGTGGATTTTGGGGTTTCGATTACCACACCCAGTCTGGTTTTGTCTGACAGTACAGGTGCTATTAGTATTGCACGTGATCCGGTCAAGCATGAGCTTACCAAGCATATTGGTGTTGATGCCTTTTATACACGTGCTCAGGTGCAGGCTCAGTTGTTGCGCTCAAGATGTGCCTTCAGATTTACAGTTGGCGGATTTCTTCACGAAGGCACAGACCAGAGCGCAGCATGATTTCTTACTCTCCAAACTCAGTGTTGTGGATCCACCATGAGTTTGAGGGGGGGGGTGTTAGATGTATATATCTGTATATTGTATTTCCCCCATATGTTAGGGGGCTTCCTGCATATTTGCCCTGTACCTGTACTATATATTGTGGCCTTTGGCCCCCAGAGGAATATAACTTGTCTATTCCTAACAGCGCCCACGCGTGCAGCATGTTGGGGGCGGCCGAATCCGTGTTGCACATCGCGGATCCCTATGCGCAAGTACCGCCTGCTCCATCGATCGATTCATTGATCTCCACGCACACAAAAAACCTCCATCGGTAGCTACTGTGCAGGCGAGTACTTCCTCAGTTAGAACTATAAGGCCTATGAGTGAGTTATTGATTTTTTTAATCCTATCAAAGTAGTATAAAGGCCTTATAATCCCTAACAGAAGGAGTACCTACATGTGCCATTAGACCATCTCCACTCGGCCTCTCTGTATGAGCTCCGACGACAACAAATTTTAGTTTATATGGCAAGGTGTCGGCTATTTTCTCGATTTAAGAGAGTTTTTCTTAGGCTGGTCCTAATGCTAGTATCATAAGGTGTATCATACATGCTAACTTGTCAAAAAATCTGATCTGGCATCACAATTAATAAAGAGAGAGAGGTGATTAGAGTATCATAGGTAGATACCGTATCATAGCACGTAAAACTATAAATCATAATGGCAAGTAAATCTTATACACACATTTTACATAGAGATTTTACAAATTAATAAATATACCACTACTATTATACTACTATATGATACAATGCATTAGAGACATAATATCATATACTAGTATTATATGCATGATACTAGTAGTTACGCTCCCTCCCGATAGTTTATATATTTAATTTATTTCAACTATTCACATACATAGATAAAAACGAAGGGCGAATCTGCATCGCCAACTCCGTGCCATCCTAATCAACTATGCCGCTTTCACCGCCACCATCGCCATCTTCGCCATTGGCGCTGCCCGCCGCGTTGTCGTCGTCCTCCTCCTTCATGTCGGAATCGAGATCGAAGATCCCGGCGGCCTCCATCCTCCTCATGAATTATCGTACGCCTGCGCTACCCAGAAGCGCTCCCTCCCTTCAGGGTTGCGCAGATCCGGGTGGAGCTGTTGTCGGTGAGCTCGACACAGCGCGAGCTCCTTCGCCCGCTCCTTCTTGAACCACTTCATCCACTACATGATCGTTGTCTTTCGCTCCGGCAGCTCGCGGCGACACTCCTCTATCTGCATCGCCAACTCAGCGCCACACAAGGGTCGCCACCGGCACACCGGCGTAGCTGAGCTCGAATCCGGCCGGAAGCCTCGCGCGTGGCAGCACGGGGATGTCGTAGTGGGCGAACATCACGACCTCATAGAAATTGAGTTTGGGCCTCTCCATGGCGGTGGCGGCATTAGGGGTAGCAAGTGAGGGACGCCTACATATAGCCGGGAAAAGGGCGGGAAGACAGAGCGGGAAGTGGCAGAAAGGAAGGGAACGAACCTTTCTTCTACTGCTAGGGCTGGCCCGCGTCATTTTTAGCTCCATCTGGCGCCCCCGCTTCCCCCCTATGTGTATGGTTTGGCCTGGAGGCGCAGAAAAACTAAATGGGCCACACCGACACGAAAAAAAATTGTGTGTGTGGGGGGGGGGGGGGCTGGACGCGGTTTTGAGCGCCGACACCCCCATAGCCCTTTAGGGGGGGCTTTAGGGCCCCCCGACTGGAGATGCTCTTAGGTATGCGCTGTTTGAGAAATCCTCATCCTTGGTGGTGCATATTGATCTGTCCATCTGCAAAACAAATGCATGCGAACTGAGGGATGCGAAGCTTGATGTAGAGCCATGGAAGACATGCTCAACAGCATGACTCCTCGGGTCATATAGCCATTCTCTCTTCCTGGACTGGGTAAAACATCTTAATGTCGGAGTGAACCATCTTGTAAGGTTGATGCTACTTAACAGGGTAGTCCTTGATCCACATTTTAAATTCCAGCACAATTATTTTTCTATGCTTTATCCCATACTTTTTTGGTTACATTTTCATTTTTAGAACATGGGCTTGGTCCAAAAAATCTACGATCAATTTTAGCCTAATCCTCTAGGCTAAGATCACGGAACAATAATTTGTGATGATCCTGGGCACGTGATGGAATGAGTTCAACTTAGTAAGAGTCCTTGGTGTAGCATGATGTGGACCAGGGACGAAGCTAGAAAAATTGTTGATGGGGTCAACTATGTAATCTCTCAATTACATTGGGGTCATCTTCTATAAATAAATATCACTTACTACAAATTAGTGAAGGATTTGTTAGTTCTTATTGGGGCAAGCTGACCCCGATGCCCATAAGGCAGCTTCGTCCCTGATGCGGATCAAAGGCGATTGTCATGTGTTGGGATGCATCAACGAAACAAAGGGTGGAGGCAGTAACACAAGAGACTTGGAGGGAATTAACGGAATCACCAAACCATCGAGCTAGTTTTAATATTTCTCTTATTATTTTTGTGGACACACTCACAATTTTTATGTAAGTACGGAACACACAAGGAAGAATGACTCTATGCATAATTCTATATGTGTTTACATGTGATTCTATTTTGAAACAATATGTAACAGGCATGCATTGCCCATTTATTATATGACCTCTAAGATGTGTAGGATATTGTTGACCACGAAATAAACTAAAAAAAACACCAATGCCGGCAGAGACAAACCTCTCATACAAACCTTATATATTCTATGTTTTTTCTGTTTACTTACATCTAGGATCTAGAAACCTCCACGAATATACTTGTTAGATTAGACACTTTTGAGCTCCCTACAAAACATGTAAGGAAACTAAAGTAGACACGGACACGAATATATAAAGTCCATCGAAGTGGGCATAGGTTAATATGTATGGAAATGCAATTTAATTGTGTGCTTATTGCTTAGATCTAATTCAAAGGTTTTGTCACATGAAAAATTATTTTGAGTGGCAAGAAAAAATGTGGGATTGAATTCGAGAGTTAATCATAGGTGAAAGAACTCAAAAAGTCGAGGCTGGTATTTCATAGGATAGCACTACTCAGGGGCGGAGCCAGGATTTCAATATGAGGGGGGCGAAGATTTTTTTGGATAGGGATAATACTACACATATATCGACTCATCAAAATTTAAAAATGGGAATAATTACTCCAATACAAAATTATGCTTCGCGACTAAGTCAAGATACCCGCATCAAAGCCTATCAATATAAATGTTTGTCTTTGCCACCACACAAAAACAAATTCTATAGATTAAGCTTAGGACGAAAGTGACTTGTAAAAAATCTACATTCTATTTGTTTTTCTTTGAAAGATAATAGGTGCATAGAGGATTGGTAAAACATATCCAACTAGTAAACAAATGCACTGTCATATATGCAAGTAAAATAATTAACCAGACTAATAGGTTGTAAACTTGTAATCCATATGAGAAACGGCAAAAAGCTACTAATACTAGTTTGTCAATACCTACCTTCAAATCTAAGTGCACTACTCGATAGACTGATGTCGTGACACCACGGTAGGAACTAATGTAGGATTAAGAGAGTCGGCGCTGCCCTGCTGCCGGCACCATGGCGGCGGTCGCGACCTTAGTCGTCTCATGGGTCATGACGCTTAGAAGACATCAATAGGTACCCGTGGATACGTAGTTCGCCCAAGAAATAAGGCAGACGCCCTAGGCTAATAGATCAATCAGGGGCACTCCGTCCAGCAAACTGACACACATAAGCATGAAATTTTTCAGTTTTTTAACCCTCATGGTGGCTCGATGGGCTATTTTTGGGGGTTCGGTTGAATACTAGCTAGATGTGGACATTATACTTAGGCCTCTCAGAATAATTAAGTTATTAGGTGCGATAATTAGTA
This sequence comes from Avena longiglumis, assembly GCA_030063025.1. Classification (NCBI taxonomy): domain Eukaryota; kingdom Viridiplantae; phylum Streptophyta; class Magnoliopsida; order Poales; family Poaceae; genus Avena; species Avena longiglumis. Next base: position 499,412,876 of record CP125975.1, read on the forward strand.
CTCCCTCCGATCCTAAATAAGTGTCACGGTTTTGAACTAAGTCTAGTTTAAAAAGGCGATACTTATTTAGGATCGGAGGTAGTAGTACATATGTATAGGGGGTGCCGATGGTTAGGGGGGTCTAGCCCCTGCTAGCCCCCCCTTGGCTCCGCCCCTGGCACTACTGTATAGATAAACAAAGTAAAAATAAATGTCTTCGTAAGATAACAACTAACCAAAGTTTCCCTCTAAAAAAACTAACCAAAGTTTCATTGCAAAACCAAACTTAGAATTATTTAATCTTTATTTATTACTTACACATGTTAGTATGTAAAATCATTAATAGCATACCATATCTTTTATTAAAATTTCTATGAAATTAACAATGCTAAATGCATTGAAACTAAACTTATTGAAATAATATGTTGATGGAACAAAATAAATAAATAAATAAAAATTTCATTATTAAAAAGAATTAACCTTTTGGCTGAACTCATCTCCGACCCATATGTACCTTGTAACGATCATGGTAACGTGTGCGGATGAGAGTTAGCTCCCTAGTGGTGTTAGGGCAGTCTCATTGACAACTAAGAGAGAGCTTCTTGTAGTCTAGATGGTCTACATGATTCCGGTCAAAGTTGTCTACAAAGCAGCAAATTGTACGAAAGATGTAGTTAACCTAATGAAAAATCTTTTAATTTCATGGAAATGTAGTAGAACTCATGGAAAATCTAGTAAATTTTTTAGATCAATAATCTAGTAAAGTTCACGGAAAATCCTTCAATTTCTTGAAAAATCTAGTAAATATCATGGAAAATCTAGTAATGTTCATGAAAAATATATTAAATTTCATTAAAAATGAAGTAAATTTCATGGAAAAGTTCCACTCTCTCGCTGGCATCCGCGTCCTCTTGCCTACGGTGGTAGAGTGGAGCTCGATGGGCCGGCGATGGTTGACTAGGGAAAGAGAGGAGAGAGATCAGAAAGAGAGAAAAGTGGGGTGTGGGTGAGAGGAGATCAGAGAGGAAAGAGGGGCTATGGGTGGCTGTCAATTGGGCTAGGCCGAACATGTTAAGAGTACAAACGGATAAGCAGACATATGCAAATCTAGCCAAAAAATGGATTCAAAATGGATCGACGCCAAAAAGAACAAACACGGTGTGAAATGAGTCGCATGTTGGCGTGCCGAGCATCCGCTCGCGCATAGATCTCGGGACATAATGTGTCCCCGCGTTAGAGTTGCTCTGGGTTAGCTATAAAAAATTATTGAATTAATAATAATCACAGTCTCACCATCAACAAGGTTCACCATCCTCTCGCTTTCACGTAGGGCATCATTTCAGCTATTCAGATTCGTGCCTTGTTAAATCTCTGGTACAGCTCTTGGTCCCCGGACGAGCTGAAAGTTGTTGATGACATAGTTAAGGCTTGTCATGGTGGTGTTGCACACACTGTTTTCCCTTAATTTTCTCAGCTTGTGCGCGCCAAGCTACGTGCCTAGCTATGCAGCTACATCCAGTACGTGTTCGTGGCACTGTTTCAAAATGACTCCATACTAGACGGATAGGCGCGCTTCGCCGCGCCGCCCATAATGTGTTCTACCCTTATGGTAGAAGTGTGGAGCTTACCCACTTGTAATTTCTACTGCACCATTGAAATTTTGAGCTTTGAAATATTGATGTGTTATATCAAAAGCCAATGAAAGTCGATCCGTTAGCTGACACATACATAACGAATAAAGAAAGAAGATAAACATTGGCGTCTTCTACTGGATCTGCACAAACAGAAAAATGGGGCAAAAGAACAATGTGTAAAGCTTGCATATTCCAATGGAAATAGAAACATGAAATAAATACTACTTGTACGTTCTAAACAGACCAAGGTAACCATATGAACCAACCACAAGAGGTGAAAACATGAAGCAAGATTGAAATTTAATCTTCTGGCTAATGTTATAACTTTGTACCACAAATCAATCAATTTTATTGCACAGAGATCCAATACATTTGTTCCAAATTAATCTTGTGGAGTAACCAGTCCAATCTTTCGAAACTCAAAAGCCATACAGTGCCTCCCTCGCCAATCAGTCCAACCTTTTGGAGCAAATGCAAGGTAGCTCGGCCAACAAGTCCACAATGTCTGCCTCAGGATCCCAGTTTCTCTGTCCAGAATCTTTGCTCTTGCTTCTTAGCAGTAAAAGTATTCCATCAAAAACTGGTTCAAAAATTTATTGGGAAACACAACTGATTCTCAACAACAAAATAAGAGTATATGCGGCACCTGACACGCCTATACACAAACCTATTATCAGCGATTTAAATGCCACCACATCACATCGACATTATGCTGGCATGTCCATGCAGAAGTTGTAGCCCACACAATGGTAGTAAGACCCATGGAAGAAAAATCGATTAAAAAATGCAATAAAAGAGGCTATATAGAGACATGCTTCAGGGGGTATTCTATCTTGAAATAGTAAGTAAAAACAAAATAAAACTTTCATAGTAAAATTTAGCAAAGATCTGTAATCAAGTCACATGAAGAGACGCTTAAAAAGTTTCCTATCTGTTGCTCATGAATATATGAAGCAAATATGCAGAATATTTTTTTAGATGAAACTAAATATGTAGAATCGGTGAATCGTAAATATCTTGAGCGTAGTGAGTCAAGTATAAAGCGAGGATTGAATCCATTACTCAGTGCTCCCCACGGCTTCCCTAAATTCACACACATGAAAATTACAAGGATATAGAAGTACCGCACCCGCGGTTTGGAGAGGAATATGGAGTTCACAAGCTTGTTTCCTATAACAGAAAGACACTCTATATTTGCACAGGAAGATAAGCCCACTAGTAGCTGAAAATAAAAATCAATAACAGATTGTTCAGATTATCTGTTGTTACTTTAACGGACAAATATCATCATTCTATCTTTCCAGAACTTCTAATATATGAACCTTCCTATAATGACATTGATAACAATAGTACCCCAACATACAAAATTCAGCTCGACAACCAGACTAACCGCCATCAGCACCCACATACTTCATAACCAAAAAAACCCAGATGTTTACCCCGTCTCTAGCTACTCTGACGACCTTCACGACTGACCCAGAAAGGCTGAAGCGTTCGAAGCTCCAAATATAAAGAGTCTATTTGCACATCTGGTGCCAATTCCAAGAGAATACAGTGAGACTCTGAAGCGTGATCAGAATAAAAGAGCTTTGACTAGAATACTTGTACAGTGATCCTCATAAGACTATTATACTTAAAAAATTCAAACTAAACATATGCAATTAACCTACCATAAAACGAATACAAACTTATTAGTGTAGATGCGGAAGTGGAGGGAAAACAGAGACGAATAAACACACATTGACACTACAATAATAAAGGCATCTTGTATTTTAATAGATTTCAGTACTAACAGTTGCATTCCGTCGAATGTACTCAAACCACAGAGAAAGGGTCATCCTACGACGCTAAATCAATACTCCAATTTTCTCTTAGATATGTCTAAACAACACAAAAAGGTAAACCATAATTTCAATAAATCAGTCTGAGCAGACATGGAAGGATGATGAAGAAATAATATATATACAGTATAGTTTTTTATTTAATTAACACACCAAAAACACCCAAGATAAGAAAAAATATGACTGAACAACTGAGAAGTGGAAGTAGTGTCTATGGAGTTCGTTTAGGAAAACTCAACTGTCCTATATTTTTTAACGACAACAGAAAGTAACAATATTGTTCCTACTTCCTATGAGTAAAATCATTGATGTGTTTCTTCAATATTTAAAAATATATTCTAGGTTGCTTAAGACAGAGCTCACGTACTTAGATCTAATAATTTATGTGTGGCCAAATTGGCTAACCACAAAATGTAGTTGAAAGCATCCATTCACTTAGCGGAAAGAAATGCTCACTCGATTGATAGTTGAAGAATGGACTATAAGTTATTGGAGCTAGAGATATCATATCTAGCATCAATATATTACTTGCCGCAGGGTTCTCATTAGTTCTAATATTCTGGATATCTCCCCGGTAGAATAACAACAAATTTGCCGAGCACAAAACCTAATAAAATTACTCCATGCTACCGGGAAGAAATAGCTTCCACTGGTAAAGGGAAAAGGAAAATACACCTTAAACTCAGAAGCATTTTGTTTGGTGTTTTAAGTTAAACTATGAGCATTCCAGTTACACAATAAAATTGGAATCGAGGAGGCACACCAAATTCCTATTATTCTAACAATTATTAGAGCTCTACTCCATGGTGAAAATCATAATACTTGCCCCAAAGTTCGAAATATACTCCTTATGGAAGAACATTAACACCTTTTTTTGCAGCAGAATAGGTTGTACATGTTAATTAGTTTGTCAATCATGTCTTGTGTTAGATAATTGCCAACATCGAAATAGTGAACTGACTCACACAAAATTTCCTGCAAAGCACGGAATTAATTTTCAATTATTTGCTTGAGGCAAAAGGTATGATGCTAGCAGTCCATCTCAATCAATATACAGGAGGATATTCTCGATGGAATTGCATAGAATGAAAAGAAGAAGGGCATGGACCTAGTACATAAACTTAGGAAGAAGCAGAACACCGATTTGGAAAGAGTGCAAGAGAGACCTGAAGGAGTGGACTGCGATGAGGCATGTCGTCTATGCCCTCGCCCCTCCCTGACATGTCGGTGCTTCTCACCATCACTGTTATCCCTGCCATTGTCGACCATCACGGATGCAACTTGGTTAGGTCGCGCACACCCTTCATCCCGCGGTGCTTCTCCTCTTTTCTTTGCCATCTCTTTCGTGTGGCGCTGAGGTAGCTGTGTGAAGAAGAACATCGTCTGTGTGTGGCGGCTGCCGGAGGTAGAGAAAATGACGCTGTGGGGATAAGTCGGGACGTTGATCGAAGGCAGGATGTAGGGGAAGGAGCGAGGATATTTTCAAGAGAACATTTGGCTGGTGGACAGAGTAATTACCAGTTCGCTTGTTTTTTTTAGCTGGCCAGTTCGCTGGTTTTATTTGTCATCTATTCAGTGTAGGTGAGCCGACGCTCAGCGTTAAGCTCTTTCACCACGCTTAAGCTACACAAGAAAATGCATATGTTGACTGATTTTACAAATCTCAGAACAGTGGGAAGTGTATCGAATATGCAAAATGATCACAACAAAAAATAGATGGAATGATATTTATGAAATTTCCATAGTAATACATCTTATTTATACCAGCAAGATAATCTATATAGTAATCAACCCTCCCAAGAGAGAGAGAGAGTATCATCAGAATGCAGCTAAACATGGTTCCAACGTTTCTGTTTTGACAACCTACAGATTCACAAATCACAACATTGATGGCTTTATGCCTAGGAAAATATCATATATTTTTAGACGTGTCCTGAGATCTTAGGCTACACAAGAGTCTGAATAATTAGGTATTATATACCTTTTGTCAGTTGGTATACCTTGATACACGGTGAATTGGTTCTGAATCTTAACGACCTAGAAAACATCTTGTGAGAAAAAAAACATAACACATCAATATCAGGGAGGACCTCAGCGGCAACTCACCTCAGCTCGATATCCTCGCCTGTTTGAGGTGGTCGTGTTTCTCTTGCGCCGAGGTAAAATTTTGGTATTTTGATAGGCAAGAAGGGACTAAAACACTACTCGTCACCTGCATTATTGTGGCAAAGTTTAGGATCTGGGTACGTCGCACAAAAACTAACAAAGAATATCAAAACAAAGAAATGCTCCAATCTTCTGAAGTAAGACATGTCTAATTATATCCAATAATATAATCAGTGGTTGATGCCTCTGAATTGAGTTTTAGACGGGTAGACTCAAACCATTAGCTACTCCAAATAAGCATACAGTAAAATACAACTTCAACAGTACCATGTTTTGGTATCTAGGTGTTGGCAAACAAAAGATGGTCTGTGTGTTAGGAAACAAAAGGTCTTTTCCCACACGGTGTGTTGCTGCTGTACCATTTGGGAACTATTTCTTTCACAAAGGTTAACCTCTGTCCCAGTGTGATATAAAATCATAAGGATTTTTCTTTGCAAACCGAAGATGGGACTATGTAACAGCGTGATACAATTAAAGAGATAATGCTCTGTCGTGGTCGCTGGGAATAGTAAAATAATCTAGCTCGGTTCCTTGCTAGACGGTAGATATATAATATGTCTGAATAGTCACCACTTGTAGAAAACTTTAGCTGTCACACTGAGCAATAGAGAGAAAATGTTTTCTTCCAACATATAATCACATCAATTTCAGCGCCCCAATTCTCCTCTGGATGGAGAAGAACTTGCAGCCGCAATCTTGAATAAGTAGAGCGCCGAGTTGCCTACTTATATCTATCTGCTGCTGTTTTTTCTCGAATCTAGTGTGTGTGAAAGTGCCACGAATCGCAACACAATACATGATACATAACCTTAAGACTACCCTTATTGAACTGCTAATTGGTGCTCATCTCTATTAAACTACACCAGCACAAGCCTAGTTATGCTTTGAGAAAGTTCGATTACACTCTGCCGTTGAACTCTTTGCTTCTCGACACAAAACAACAGAGATTGGCAGCTTAACTCCAAAGCACTATCAGAGACAAGATACAACAAACTGGCGCAACATACCAAGGAAGCCAAGGAAAGTGGGTGTGTTTTTGGAAGTAGACGCACTCCTCCCCTGTACCTAGGATGACGTGAGGAAGCTCGGGGAGGGCTCTCAGATCTGGACAGGAGCCAAGGAAGTGCAGAGGGGGAGTACATGCCTGGGAGAGAAGTTTGACCAGATATGGGCACGATGGAGACCGGGAGCTTGGCAGCGCGGCGTTTGAGAGCTGGGCGGGCCGGCGGCCGGGAGCTGAGCTGGGCTGGGCGCTGGCCAGGATCTGGGCGGTAGCCAGGGGCGGGGCGGGGAGGCGGCCAGAAGCTAGGCGGGGCGGCGACCCAAAACCCTAGCACACAGGTGAGGAAGACGGGGAACCAAATGAGAGGAGAGAGACGGGGAGGGTGGGGGCATGTGAGCACGAGGTGGCCATGTATGTGTCTAAACCGTTTATCTAGATCGAATGGCAAACAACGGTTGCGGAGCGGCAGATGGCCTGAGAGGCATAGCTTTTGCTTAGGATTAAGCTATAGAATAGAATAGGACGAGGTCGGCGGTGAAGTTTCTGGCACTGGATCAGATCGGCCGCATGATTGACCTGATCCGTCGTGTGTACTCAGTTCAACGGGGCCCGGGAGCGTAGCACGTCGATCAACATGGCATAGCTATAGCTTCCGCCTTTCGAGGGTAGCTCCAGATAGAATTGACATGCTGCTGCTGCCGCAGGGTTGAAGCTTCCAAGCAGGTAGCCCCATACCCCCAGATATGCACAGGGTGAAGAAGATTCCGTCTCCGCAGTTATTCTGCATAAGATCCGGTCGCTTTTTTGAAAATTTCCGTAATCTAAAAAAGGATGAGTTTGCCATTTGATCCTTGTTAGGTTAAGTGCAATTCTGGTGCAAATTATGAACCAGCTGGGTCGCTGAAATTCTTACTCTTTCTTTGACGAAACGTAATCCCTCTATTTTGATGGGTATCTTTCTGGGTTGGGCTGCAAGAGGGCTAATGCGTGCATAGGTGTGCCACACTTTTTCAGAAATTCAATGCGCTTTAAGAACGTAACTCACACAATTGTCGCTCCTAGGTCAACGTCCAGTTGAATACGGTGCAAGTGTTGGAGTTAGGCGGGGCATATGTATGGCGGCATTGGCTCTACGCACGTACCGACGATAGGGTTCGGTGTGACACGGATGGCATCGCAACAAAAACTAGCGTGTTGCACATTATCACATATATGCCAGGCTTGAGGAATAAGTTTGGGTGTGTTTGGTAGCCCGGGTCAACCCAGATTGTCTATCTCTACTCATACATGCTGACCTTAGCTTAGTTGGACTGAGATTTTGTCATGTGTTTGGCAGCTGCATGTGTTGACATATGTTGAGTTGAGATGTTGTTTGACAGAGTGTGTCTGTTTAGATATAGCTGAGCTGAGATGTTTTTATAGAATCCACTAAATTAGAAATTAAAAATGCAAACGAGTCCAAAATTCTTACACACAGAACCTAGAAAATGAAAATAAAAAGCAATCATGTCCTCGGCGTTGGGGCTATGCGTTGGCGAGACTGTGCATCTGGTGGCGTTGGGGTGAGTGGGCGCCGGTGAGAGGAGCAACCGAGGAGGCCATCTTGGGCGCCGGTGGCAGTCCTGGGCGCCGGTGAGAGGAGCAATCGAGGAGGCCTTCATGGGCATCGGTGAGAGAATCAAGCGAGGAGGATGTCCTGGGCGCCGGTTCCAGACGGGGTCGACGAGCAGCAGCTGGTGGCGAGCGTGCTCGTCCAGCGCGGCGGCGGTGGCTACAGAGGGGAGGCCGGTGGTCTTCGTCCTCCTCCGGTGCGGGGTCTATGCTATAGAGGCGCGGCTGGTGGTCCCTGGCCGGCCCCGTTGTCCATGGCGGTGATGCGGCGCTCCGACGACCAGAGGCGGGCGGCGCGACGAGGATGAGGGACGGGAGGGAGCTCCGCTTAGAGAGAGTGACAGGGGGCGTTGAACGGCGGCGGGGGACGCTCAGCGGCGGCGGAATCTAGGAACGGGATGCTCGGGGTCGGACCGGGCGATGCGTTTTGAGGATAGAGGAGAAGGAATGCGTGGGGGCTCGGGTCGGGGTGGAGACTGGGGGGTGCAAGGAGGACGGGCGGAACCGGTTTTTCGGGATGGAGGCAGCAGGGCAGAGGTGCGAAGCTCGTTTCCAGCTTCGCAGCCGGACACTGCCCAGAGGTTGTTTTCGTATGAGGTGGGCAGTGCCCAGATCGCAGAACCAACCTACCAAACATCTGAAAACGAGCTGAGGTGGGATATTCTGGGTTGAACAGGGCTACCAAACACGCCCTTTGTACCGCGAAAGCCCCAATTGCCGGTCTCGTAATTCTAGTGCCGGATGATTGATGCCCCTTTACCAAACACACATACTAGTACATATCTGTTGAAGTGTATAAGTGGATTGCACTAGCCCTTTCCATCAGTTCGGATTTTTGGTTGTGTTGGCTAGTGCATGAAGTTTGACATGGTATCAGAACCTAAGGTCTCGAGTTCGAGTCCTGACTTTCGCAATTTATCCTAAAATTGTTGTAGACCCCTCTGTGTCCACGTATAGGCCTCTTGAGTCATACGTGAGTTTCGCGCACCGTCGCTCTCTTCCAGTTGCACGTGCTGACTTCTCCCCGTCACACGTGAGAGGGGGTGTCTTTTCATCAGTTCGGACTTTTGGTTGTGTTGGCTAGTGCATGAAGTTTGACAATATCTAACGCTAGTTTGATGATGGTGGTGATCAAATTGGTCCCTGCCAGCTTGTCCTCACTCTAGCTAACCTATAGCTGTTCTCGGTTTGCTCCGAGACAAGTTAGCTAGGCTAGGCTAAACAAATCAACTGATCCAACCTACGTACCGTTAACTAACTCACCCTAACCCAACTACACAGTGATGTTCGCACTAGTGGAAACGCGGGCTTTTGTTGATCCCGAAAATGGGCTTTAACACCGGTTCTTCTACGAACCGGTGTTAAAGGGGGGGCCGTACCAGCGTGGCCTCTGCGGCATTAAAGGAGCCCCCCCTTTAACACCGGTTCGTGCCACGAACCGGTGTTAAAGGTCCCTCCACCAGTGGCTCGCACTTTAACACGGTTCGTGGCACGAACCGGTGTTAAAGGTGACTAAACTATAAGACACCACCCCAGCCCACACACACCCCACTCTTCCATTTTTTCACATTTTGGAGCCTAGCAAGAGGTGTGAAGAGTGCTAGTTTGTGTTTTTTCATATGCACTAGAGGTGTTGTGAAATGCCGAGAGCTCAAAATAAGCTTTCTTGTTGCTCTTTCCGTCTCGAGGTCGGCAACTATAGTTTCATGTGTCATTGATGTACTATATATATAAATGGTCATCTCCCTATTATTTTTGATATATACTACATATTAATGCAGATGAATCGGCAATGGATGTCGGTGACCGCCGCACTTCCGAGTACATTACGGCCTCCAAAATTTCATCGTTGTGGCTAATGCAAACCGTGGTCACAATGGTTTTATGTGTTGTCCGTGTGTTCACTTGTCGAACAAGAAAGACTACTCAAATACCAGAACCATTCACGCCCACACCGCTTCGATCTGGTTTCATGCCCAGCTATAATTGTTGGACCAAGCACGGAGAAAAAGGGGTTGTGATGGAAGACAACGAAGAAGAAGAGGATGATGAAAACTATCATAATATGTATCCTGAATATGATGATCTGCAACGGGGTAGATAATGAAGATCAAGAGGGAGCGATGGGCCCTGATGACGATCTTGGTCGGGCCATTCGATGCAAAGGAAGAATGTGAACTGAGCAGGAGAAGGAGAAGCTGGAGCAGATGTTAAAGGATCACAAAACATTGTTGTATCCAACTTGCGAAGATGGCCACAAAAAGCTAGGTGCCACTGGATTTGCTGCAATGGAAGGCGAGAGAATGGTGTGGTGACGCATTTTCAAAGTTGTTGGTAAAATGAAGAATCTTCTTCCAAGAAATAATGAGTTGCTGACGGTACATACCAAGCAAAGAAGGTTGTCGCCCTCTAGGATTAGACGTGCGGAAGATACATGCTGCATTAATGACTGCATCCTCTACCGGTGAGAAGTACGAGAATTTGGATGCATGCCGGTATGCCTTTGCTATGGTATAAGATCGAGAGGCGATCCTGGCGATGTTGAGGCGAGGCCCCTAGGAAGAAGGTTCCGCCAAGGTTATGTGGTATGCTCCTATAATACCACGGTTAAGCGTCTCTTGAAATAAAGAGCATGCCAAGTTGTTGCGATGGCACATTGAAGACCGTAAGAAAGACGCGATGTTGAGACACACCCGCGATGGGTCACAGTGGAGAAAAGTCGGCGAGAGTACCCGGACTTTGCACGTGGCGCAAGGAACTTAAGGTTTGGTCTAAGTACAGGCGGCATGAATCCTTTTGGTGAGCAGAGCTGCAGATCCAGCACCTGTGACCCTATGTATCTATAACCTTCCTCCTTGGTTGTGTATGAAGAGGAAGTTCATTATGATGCAGTGCTCATCCAAGGCCGAGGCAACCCGAACGACATTGATGTGTACCTAAGGCCATTAGTTGAAGAACTTTTACAGCTGTGGGCCAAACCAGGTACGTATGTGGGATGAGCACAAAGGGAGCCATTTGACCTCGAGCATTGCTTTTCGTAACCATCAATGATTGGCCTGCTCTTAGTAACATTTCAGGGGACAAACAAGGGATACAATGCATGCACACACTGTTTAGATGATCGAAAGTGTATATTTGGATAAATGTAAGAAGGTTGTGTACCTAGGGTATCGCCGATTTCTTCGAACACGCATCGATGAAAGAAAGGCAAGCATTTCAAGCGTCTGGCGGAACCCGGAGGAAGCCTGTCCTCCGTGCGGTGAGGAGGTATTTGGTATGGTCAAGGACCTAGAAGTAATCTTTGGAAAAGGTCTGCAGTCTATCATGCTCCGAATGACGATGCGGACACGCGCCCATGTGGAAGAAGCAATCTATATTTTGGGACCTACCCTATTGGAAAGTCTTAGAGGTCCGCTCTTCAATCGACGTGATGCACGTGGCGAAGAATGTTTGCGTGAACCTGCTAGGCTTTCTAGGAGTGTATGGGAAGACAAAAGATACACGGAAGCACGACAAGACCAACGTCGAAGGCCCTGAAGAGCCTATGCATCCACGAGAACGAGAAGGGTAACGATGCCACTTAACTCACCATTACGCTCTTACCAAAGGTAGAAGGAAATCTTTTTGAATGTCCGAAAGCGTTATCAAGGTCCCGTCGGCTTTAAATCGAATATAAAGGGAATAATAAATATGGCGAGAAAAATTCCAAAACCTGAAGTCTCATGACGCCACGTGATTATGACACAATTGCTTCCGATTGCATTGAGGGGCTTCTACCGAAAATGTTCGAGTACCCATTGTGAAGCTATGTGCATTCCTCAATGCAATATCTCGAAGGTAATCGATCGGAAAGCCTACCAGGTTACAAGCAGATGTGGCCCAATGTCTTGTCGACTTTGAGTTGGTGTTCCCACCATCCTTCTTCAATATTATGACGCATCTCTGGTTCACCTAGTAGAAGAGATTGCCATTCTCGGTCCTGTATTTCTACACAATATGTTCCCCTTTGAGAGGTACATGGGAGTCTTAAAGAAATATGTTCATAACCGTGCTAGGCCAGAAGGAAGCATCTCCAAGGGCTCTGTAACAGCGAAGGTCATTGAGTTCTGTGTTGATTATATTCTGACCTTAAAGGCGATTGGTGTTCCGAATCACGACATGAGGGAGACTGCGTGGAAAAGGCACCCTAGGATGTAAAGCAATGATATGTAGGGACGGGCATTCTCTCAATCAAGCACACTACGGTTTTACAAAGATCTATCTTGGTTGCCCGTATATCAATGAACACAAGAATTTAATACGCGCCTCAAACACCGGGCGGTCGATGAATGGATTATAAGTGAACACATGGCGAGTTTTGGCGGTGGCTGCAAAGACTTCTCACGAATAACACCACTATTGGGGATCATTGTACTTGTTGGCGGACACCGTCTTATTTGTATGTACTTTCCAAGATGCGAGATAAATGGGAATACATTTTACGATAGGCCAAGATAAAAGAGCACCAACCAAAAGTGGTGTCCGCTTGATGCAGCGAAGACAATGGGCAAAAGACCACGTATTATGGGTTCATAGAGGAGATATGGGAACTTGACTATGGACCTAATTTTAAGGTCCCCTTGTTTCGATGCAAATGGGTCAAGCTAACGGGAGGAGGGTTGAGGTAGACAAGAAGTGCGGAATGACAACGGTGGATCTCAACAATCTTATGAAGAACTTAGGCGAACCATTCGTCCTAGCCAATGATGTGGCTCGGGTTTTCTATGTGAAGGACATGTCCTCCGGACCAAAAAAAAGAAAAATATGCAAGCGAATACATCATATGATGAGCCAAAGCGTCACATAGTTCTTTCAGGAAAAGAAACATCGTGGGAATCGAGGACAAGATGACATGTGGAAGATTATAATAAGTTTGATGAAATTCCGCCCTTCACAAGGTGCAAATGACCCAAGCATTCCGTTAAGTAAAGAAGATGCTCCATGGTTACGTTGAAGCGATCATAAGGAAGGGCATATGCCAAGAAGTTCATGCTCATATTATGTAACTCTAGTTCATGTTTTTAATACATGTCTTGAGTGTTAGTCATGTTTTGTGGATGGACCGGGTATGAGAAGAAGTTGTCGAATCGTACTTACCATTAAGATCGATCTCCAAGCGTGCGGTCACATATTAGGAGTGCCTCTATGACCAGTTTCTCGGAGATGCCGGAGGACGGCTCGTCGGCATCTCCAGAAACTGGCCGTAGTGGTGTCCCTGCTCTCGAAACCATCTTGCAGCTTTGTAACTTGTCTAACTAGATCAATACACCAGGAGCTAACTAATTTCACATATTAGAGTGCCTCTATGACCAGTTCTCGGAGATCTTGAGGATCTGGCTCGTCGGCATCTCCACAGGCTGGCCGTAGTGGTGTCCCGCCTCAAACTGGTGGAGGACTGGACTCACAAGGATGCCTATTTATAGTACAAGCAGCTCGACATAGTGTTGACACTTACAAAATAATGTCGACACTCACCCTATTATTAGTCGGTTGGTGTCTCCAACCGGGACTAAACATCTTTAGTCGGTTGGTGACACCATCCGGGACAAGTACTACGCCATACGACATAATGTCGACATGCACTCACCTCTATTATTAGTCTTGACTGTGTTTTGTCGGTTGGTGTCTCCAACGGGACTAAGATTCATCTTTAGTCGGTTGGTGTCTCCAACCGGACTAAAGGTTCATCCGCCATTTTTCCCGCCATTTTTCTTCCGCCATTTTTCTTCCCGCCATTTTCTTCCACTTGATTCTTCCCGCCATTTTTCTTCCGCCATTTTTCTTCCCTTGATTCTTCCCTCCAGTTCTTCCCGCTAGTTCACTATATATATATGTAGGGGTTGGCCTCCATTGTCATTGCACATCTCTAGACTCATATCTGCAACCTCATCACTCTTTCCCATGGCTTCCACGTAGCACTAACCCCGAGGCGGAGGCGCTTTGCGCCTCGAACCACCCGCCGGGCTCTGTGTCCCCGTCGGCTGGATCTTTGGCGTCGGAGGTGTGCAGTTCCTCTGTCCCTCTAGGTGTGGCGCGGATGGCCATCACGAACCACTACTACCGAGCTCACGCCCGGGCGGAGGAATCCCAGATGGCATCCCGACTATTTCTCTACTTGGGAAGCCTTCTTCGTGGATCGGCATGAGAGGCGCTCGCCAGCACGAGGAGGCGGCCCACCTCCTCCTAACTTCAGAGGCCGGCCGTCGGCTATGGTGGCGTGTCGGACTCTCAGGCGTCATGGCCTATGACACCCGCCGACTCTAACCCGTCTGCGCTACCCTCAAGTCCAGCCCGCGCTACCTCAAGTCCAGCCCAGCGTACTCTCCAGGTTCAATTACGGTGACCCCGACGGCAGCAATGATGGCGGCGGAAATCTGACGACTACGATGGCGAGTATTACGGTGTGGCAGGAGCATGACTAAATCACTCCAACATTCGAAACAAGTTCGGCGATTGTTACTTAATCGCCATGTATCTTGATTTTCAGTTCTTTTATGTATCTTAATTTTCAGTTCAGTTCGATTGTTACTTAATCTGGCCATGTATCTTAATTTTAGTTCTTTTATATATCTTAAAAAGCACCTTTAATGCATGAAATAAGTGTTTATTTATTTTAGAAAATTTCATGTAAAGTAAATATAAAATCATTTACATGAATGGATAGATATTATTTTTATGAAAATTATGATATATTATTCATATTTTTACGAGTTGAAATGAAAAGATATGAATTTTCTAAATTCATATCATATTTTTGAATTAAAAAGCCCCTTTAATGCATGAAATAAGTGTTTATTTATTTTAAAAAATTTCATGTCAAGTAAATATAAAATCTTTTACATGAATGGATAGATATTATTTTCTGAAAATTATGATATATTATTCATATTTTTACGAGTTGAAATGAAAAAGATATGAATTTTCTAAATTCATATCATATTTTTGAATTAAAAAGCCCTTTAATGCATGAAATAAGTGTTTATTTATTTTAAAAATTTCATGTAAAGTAAATATAAAATGATTTACATGAATGGATAGATATTATTTTTCTGAAAATTATGATATATTATTCATATTTTGAATTAAAAAGCCCTGAATTAAAAAGCCCACAATTAAAAAGCCCTGAATTAAAAAGCCCTGAATTAAATGTTTCCCCTTTAACACGGTTCCAGCACGAACCGGTGTTAAAGGGGTAATAAATCTTGTGGAAAACACGCTTTAACACGGTTCCACGAACCGGTGTTAAAGACATATCTTGTGAATGCCCCTTTAACACGGTTCCAGCCACGAACCGGTGTTAAAGAAATTTATTCACCTCCTCCTTATTCCTCCCACTGCGCCAGCAGATCGATCGGCCTTGCCCCGACCTTGCCGCCCCGCCAGCCGCCCGCCCGCCGCCGCGCCTTCGAGTTCGCCTCTCTCGACCCCGCCGCTCCGCGCCGCCCCTCTCCGACCCGCCCGCCGGGCTGCGCGCGACCCGCCGCTCACGCATCCACCGCCCGCGGCCGGCCCCGACCCGCTCGTCGTCCGCCTTCACGACCCCTTGAGCTCGCTGCGAGCTCGCCTCTATCCGCCGTCGCCGCCCTCCGGCAAGCCGCCTCCGACCCGCCCAGCATGACCTCCTTCCCCAGAGAACCCCGCGTAGCGCCTCGCGAGCACCGCGTCTTGCCTCGCCGAAACCCCGTCTGCGCCGGCCCGCTCCCAGCTCTCCTCCGCCGCCGCTGGCGTGCCGCCGCGCCCGCCACGCGGGCCCTGCCCCGTGCCTCCGCCTCGCGCCCGGCCCATCGCGCCAGCTCAGGCCGCCGCCCTACGCGAGCGCCCCTGGTCCGCGTCCCGTCGCCCACCGTCCCGACCGCGACCTCCCGCGGCGTCGTCCGCTCGCCTCGCGTGTTCTGCCCAGCGCCCCGGCGCTCGTCGGTCGCGACCCCTCTCGTCGCTCTGCGAGTCACGCCACCTCGGCCGAGCCCTATCTGGCGCGTCTCGACCTGCCTCGTCCTCGGCCTCATGCGACCTTGCCTCTCCGGAAACCCAACTAGAGGACAACCCACCAAGATCGACTTTCCGGAACGCGAAGGCTGATTCTATAGGACCCCACAAGACCACGGGCGCGAGGCCAAGAGTACCAGTCGAAGTTGTCCAAGAAGCTCACAAGAACTCCATCACGGAACATCTAGCACTCCGGCGAGGACCGCCTCAACCGACCTGCCTCTCCTTCCCGGCCCTGGCCGCCATGTCCGCGTTGACCGTGCCTGTGGCCGTCCCTTGTTCGGCGCCTCCTCCCACTCCTTTGGCGAGCTTGGGCCAACCAATTGGGGGGCAAATGGGCCAAGGAGACACTTTGGGCCACTATTGGGGGCAAATGGGCCAAATATACGTTATTTTACCCAAAATTTGTCAAATATGAAGGGATATTAGGAAAAAATTCTTGGGCTGGCCCTGAACTGCATAGCTCACTTGATCCAGGCCCGTCTTCCTTGGTCGTGCCTTTTGGCGAGCTCGCTGCCGACCATGGCGTGGCGCCCTCCTCGAACCGCCTCCGGGCCTCGCGACTCCTAAGATCTAGGCCTTAATCCTTGCACATGTGAATTAGAAGCATGTGGAGTAAAATAAAATAGCTTATAGCAAAGATATTATAATAGGCCACGCCTAAACCCTAATGACCACCTCGCTCTCTTCCCGTGCGGGAGGCGTCTCGCCGCCGCTTGAGCTCATAGGCCACGCCTAAACGCCGCTTACCGCCTGACGAGACCGCCGCATCCGTGTCTGCCTCGCCGTCGCCCTCGCCCACACCACCCTCGTCGCCCTCGCCGTCGCCATCCCGCGGGATATAAGTAAGGGCATGTTTGATTCAAAGGATTTGTATAGGAAATTTGTAGGATTAAATCCTATAGGAAATTTGTAGGATTAAATCCTATAGGAAATCCTATAGGAAATTATGCATGTTTGATTCAAAGGATTTGTATTGTATGTGTATTGTATATGCATGTGTATATTTTGTGCCACACCGACCACCGCCACCATTATGCCGTCGACCCTGACCTCCTATGTCCTCGCTGAGCCTACACACGCGTCGAGGGTGTGTCGCCCATGTTAGGTAGACCATCACGTCGTGCTGGTTCGAACGCACACCCCCACGCACCCCGGCCCCGCTCTCGCCCTAGCGTCGCCACCTCTCGTTGTCAATATAGCATTATAATAACCATGCTATGTTAATCAACTTTGATGACAAGTTAATTAGAAGAAGTAAATGTACCCTCTCATATGAGTCCGGGGTTTCTCCGAATTAGGGTTTGAAATGACCAAGCATGTATTAGGGTTACATTTCAATACTTTTAACCTGTCATATCATCGTCCTTGCTTGAGCATTTCAATAGATGTATTACTGATATTTCTGTGATAATATTATTGTTTTAGAAACTATGGATCCACTTAGTAGAAACCTTGAAGAAGAAGAAATAATGGAGAACATTATTGATGAGGACACCTCACAATATCTGAACTTGGAGGGACATGACGACGGCTCAAGTACTAGTCATGGAGAAGATGAAGACTCCGGTGAACGCAATTTAATGGTTACAAAGTCCGGCGAGGTATATGCATTGATTAAGCCTCGGTGAACTCCACCAACAATCTTCTTCTACATGTATTAATTAACGCTTCTTTCTTCTTTTAGCCCTCGGATCGACCAGCCAACCATCTTCTTCTACGAAAAAGAGCAAGCGGCGCGAGCCGGTTGAAAGATCGTGCAAAGTTCACGATCGAAGCGGTCCGTGTTGATGGCGGGCCGATGGAGCCCAAGAAGGCCGCGGAACAAATTTATCGTCAGTGGAGTTCTTGTTAGGGACCAAATCCCAATCACAATTGAAAATTGGAATAAGCCAAAGAAGGGCGGTACCTTTGTCGATGGCAGATCCAAAGAAAGCGCTTTGGAATTCGTTGTTGGTAAATTTCACCCTTCCGCCAGAGGAGGATGAAAACAACCGTTATAGAGAACAAGGTCAAAGAGTGGACTCTAAAGAAGATGGCTGATGCTTTCCAATGGAAGACAAAATTGAACAAATTTGTCAAAGTGGCGAGACTCAAATTTCGACGCATATTATGCGAAGATAAGACCTCCGGCCCGAATTTAAGACATATAAAGAAAGTGCTATAGCTAAAAGAGGTCGAAACCAATACGCTTAATGCTCAAGAAGGAATATCACCAGGACGGGGTCAGGTGGCTACATATCTCAGAGGCCTAAGTGGGAGGAAGCTGAGAGGGCCCTGCGCGAGAGCGGGACCACACCCCAGACAGATGGGTGGGACCTACGTGCAAAGACTTGGTTCTACGGAATCGGGGCAAGGTTGGACCCAGAAACAGGATTGTGTATCTTCCCAACCATCCTTGTCAAACCCGTCACTGAACTCATCACGGCATACGAGGAAACATCCGCCGGGACCTTCCATCCCGACAGAGAATGACCAGCTCACACGCCGCCATCGGTAAAAAGAACACTCGGACATGCACGAGGCACGGGGGTATGGCGTGGAAGGATGGGTTTGCCGGTGGGCGACTCTTACAGATGGCGCGCGAAAAGAAAAAGCGTCTGATCGGATGACACAGATAGAACATGCACTTGCGGCGCTGCAGACGCAAGTGAATGCACTGAAACCATCAAGCTACCGGCCCATCTCAGCGGCATGAAGAGCACGCATTGGAAGCTGCCGCGGCCGGACTCTGCGGAAGCGGTGTGGCTTCCACGGAGAACGTGCAGCCAACGCTTGAAATGACGGGTCCTCGATACCCGTTGATGAGATCACGGAGAGCGAACACTGAGCTGCATGTGAGATTAATGGGCTTATCCATTAAGGTGGTATCGGCTATGCCTTACCTCCGTAGCTGGTGGAACTTACCACCGCCGACCGATTCGAGATGGCTATGCTATTGTCGGGGTGGATGAGGTTGTGAAGGAATATGAGGAAGCACAGCTTGACCATGCTACGGTGAAGGGAAACTCAACTCAAATTTGCGGTGAAAACAACCATTCTTTGGAAGAAGGAACACATTGTGCTTCCAAATTGGAGGTCACTGGCACCCCGCCGTCTCCGGCGTCGTCGATGCGAGCCGCTTCAGCCATCTCTGCTGGCAGCCATCTCCGGCCGTCGGCCGTCTCTGTGGCAGCCATCTCCGCCCGTCGGCCATCTCTGGCGGCAGCCATCTCCGACCCGTCGGCCATCTCTGCGGCAGCCATCTCCGACCCGTCGGCCATCTCCGTGCTTCAGCCATCTCCTCGGCGTAGCGGAAGAGCACCGCCACGAGGAGCATCGTAGCACTGCCACAAAGAAATCCGCGAAACCGTCGCCAAAGAGTTCAAAAACTACGTCCGCAGCCTTCCGCCAAGCCATTGCGGTTTTACCGTGGAATCGCGGCGAGGAGACCAATAGGATCTCGGAGAACAGGTCAAGAAATTCTTTGCACCTAGACGGGCCGAGCCAAAGGAGAAAATAGATCCGGTGGTGGAGAAGTTTTACAAAAATCTTTTGAAACCTGAAACCCCACTTGTGCCGGACTACGGCGCCAGATTTTGAAGGCGGATGCAAGGCGCCGTAGGGAGACTGAAAGTAGCGATCGTGAGGCACCCACAAAACAGTTCCCATGCTCGGGAGCAGGAAAACCAATCATGCGCCCGCTCCAAATGTTTGACAAGCGGACGCTCCTCCCGTAGATGATTACGAGGCAGCTACAAAGAAAGGCCAATGAGATGGGGATGACTTACATTGCATACTTGAACATCATGGGAGACAACTTGCCCAAATGCGATGTCAACCCCATACAGCCATGGAAGTATGGGAAGAATCTAGTCAAGAAAGAGGAGCTCAAAATCTACCAACAAAGATGCGAAAATTGCACAAGTGGTACCTTCATTTCTGCAAGACGAAAAGAAGAATGGATCACGGCGCATATAAGAGATGAGATTTTCTTGTGCGGAGACGACGCGATCGACTTCAACATTCAAGACTTGCATTTTCTATTCAATCGAAGGAACTCGACAAATCTGCCATCGGCCTTTATTGTGTGTAAGTACTATTTCGTAATTTTTATCTCAACTCATTCACTTTATTAATTGCATGTATATATATATGCTCACCATATATGTATATACTATTATGCAGGAAAAAGGTTATGGAATGCAGAAAGGAGGCCCTTTTGACATTGGGTTCGTTGACCCAAATAGAGTTCATGAAGAAGTGGTAAGAGAAAAACCGGGCAAATGAAGATTACTTGCTAAAGTCTTTCTTGAGACAACAAACCAAAGGGAAATACTATTGCCTTACAACTTCGTGAGTCGTTACCCTCTCTCTTGTACACATTCTGCTTCGCACTCGATGTTAAGTGTATCGATGATGAGTTATGCGTCGTGAGTTCCACTTTATTCTGCTAGTCATTCAACCCGACTCGAAAAGTCCTTGTCATGGACTCGTTACGAAAAGAAAAAGAGCTATGGGCAAACTTTAGAGAGATGCTCCAGGTAATTTCAATCATATTATCGCACTAGATCGGCAACTTTCGTGACAATAAGTAATTAATTACTCTTTTATCCATTTTCTTTGTCGGACGGGGTTTGGAAAATGTTCACGGGCAGGGCCGTGGGTGAATGGTCGGAAGAACTAAAATTTGTAGACCAAAATGTAAGTAATACTAGCTAGCTTCCAATTCCATTATATCATGCTTTATTGATTATTATTTTGATTGAACTCTCTATTCTCGTAAAGTGCGCATCAAGGACACGGCAATAACTTATGTGGGTACTATGTTTGCGAATTCATTCGCAACACGATATGTGCGACAGGCCAAGCCACTAGAACAACTTAGAGTAAGTAAACAAAGTCCACAACATTATTTTATTACCATCAATTGTGTTGAGTTTTATTCTTATATATATATTGACGGTCCATTCTTCATATATATTCAGATCGAGCGGATGCGGGACCAACTCCTACCATTTGAGCATACGAGCCATTCAAGAGGAATTGGCGGGGTTCATACTTGATGAGGTCGTCACGCTGGCGGAGAACTCTTTAGATATCCACCTCCGGCGATGTAGATGTATGTGCGATGTATGTGCCGATGGCGATGTATGTCTGATGGCGATGTTTGTGTATAATAATAGTTGCTTAATTATTCATGTACTTGTATGTACCGATGACGATTTATAAGTATCGGCTCGATCGATTTCCTCGCTCTCCCCGTAATCGCAGCGAAAATCTGCAGGCGAGAGATTTAGGCCGTTTTCCTGCGGCAGAGTTACGCCGCGGCGGAAACGGCTAAATCTACGTAGAAGAATTCTTAACACCGGTTCGAATCTGAACCGGTGTTAAAGAGGCTGGCTGCAGCGTCGCCACCCTTTAACACCGGTTCGTAGGAACCGGTGTTAAAAACCCTAACACCGAACCCTCAACAGCGGTTGTGGAACCGCTGTTAGAGGGTCCTCCAAACCGGTGTTAGAGGGGTACGTGTGCACTAGTGTCGATATATTAGTTGTGAAGCTGCTTGTAGGTCACGTCGTTTTCACCTCTAACCTGTGCACCCACTCGCGTCCCCGAGTCGTTGAACATTCGCTCCTCTGGCAAATGGCATCTCCGGCCGGCGCGCCGTCCATCCTTGAGATTCCCATGCACTCTAGCTGCATGCATGGAAATCGATCTGACGTCTCTCTCGCACAGGCACAGCTCGATCGTCGTCCTGGTTATTTTATTTTCTTGGCAAAAGGATTCCTGATTTTTTTTTTCTCTGTGGCAGTGAAAGAAACTTTGGCGCAAGTACAGCTTTAAGAACGGCCGCACATGCTGAGATTTCGCGGAGAGATGATCGAGACGCACCTTCACAATGCGCCCCGCAAACTTAGTACAAAAAGCTCGATCGCAAACTTTGTACAATGCCGTTTGAAACATAGTACAAAAAGCTCGATCGCAAACTTTGTGTCTCGGACAGTTTTTTTTAGAGGAACGACTCGGACAGTTTGCTCTAAATTTTTTTGATTGGAGAAGCGGGCTGGCGCCCTGGGTTTAACTTGGTGGTTTTTTCATATGGCTAGCCGCTTAAAGCAACTCTAGCAGATCTAATCCAGGACGCGATAAATCTATTTTGCGGTTTCATGCGGGCTGGCACGGAACAGATCCTGTAAACTGTTACGAGATCTGCACCAGTTTACAGGATGTTCCGCGTCGGTCTCGCAATAGGGCGGAGCCAGGAAATTAGTTTGAGGGGGGCCAATGCCAAAAAGCAAAGGCAAGAAAATTGTTAGGGAGGTCCGAATACTAAATTTCACTAGCTTTGAGGTTTTTTCTTCTCTCGAAATAGGTTTTGTGTCCCGCTTTATAAATAAAGAAACCACCAGGTACAGAGTACAACTGTCATACACACACCGAAGTGTCAAAGAATAAAGGAAAAAGGGGTCCGATGGGGCAACAACACAGGAATGCCCGCGCCAACAAAAAAGAGCCGGAAAAAGGGGGGAGATCTCGCCCTCTAGACCTGTCCCTTCGGGGTGAGATCTCGCCGTTTGAGGGGTTTTTTTGCACATAAATCTAGGGATATATAAGATTTTTTTGCATAGAAATCTACGCGCCCCGGCCGCCAGGCCATTTGAAACATAGAAAAAGCTTGATCGCAACCTTTGCGGCTCGGACGGATTGCTCTGAATTTTTGCGATTGGAGTACTGGGCTGGCGGCGTGGGTTTAACTTCGTGGTTTTTTCATTTGGCTAGCCGCTTAGTAGCCGGAAAAGAGCAAAACCCAAGCGAGTGATGCCAAAGCAGTAACAACTGACCCTAATGAAATGAGCTACTGGCCTAATCGATCCCTAGGCCGCATTATTTACCTCTTCCTTTTTTGTAAAGACGACTAAAAACAATGAAAAAACTCTACAAAGGCAAGATTTCCAGGGATACTATGTCGCCACCACAGGCATGCCAAGTAATTTCAAAAGACTAGGAAAGTGCTACGATATAGATGCAGTAGATCTAAGTCAGAAGCCTAGAGCACCCTGATCAGACGATGGCGGTAATATAGTGTGTGGGTCCGATCGAGCTATAGGGCCGCAGCCGGCTGACTGTGCTAGCCATATTTTATATGCCGCAAGTTGCAGACTTGGAACCGACAGGTAATCTTTTACTATCAAATTAATCAGGAGCTTATGCAGCAGCTATAGCTAAGAGCAGGTACAATAAGACTAATGAGCAGGCTATAGTAGTAGTAGAAGTCTATATGGATGAGAGAGGAATTAGGAGAGAGAGAAGCGAGCGCTTAAGGAATTGCTGCTGCAGCACAAGCTAAGAGCAAGTACAATAAGTCCTACTCAGCGGGCTATAGTAATTGCCAACTCAGCAAAATCGTACGTGGAGGAAAGAGAAACGGCGAGAGAGAGTGAAGCGGGCGCTCCATCTATCGCCCGGCGGTAGCGCACCGTACGAGGAAAAGCAGCCCGCTTGCAGCTCGTCCTCTGGCGCTAAGCCGGCTCTTCCTTCTTCCCTCTCGATCCCGTACGCGTCGTCCATCCTGCAGCAAATCATGGTCTCCCGTGCCTAATCTCCCTCTCGTCCACTCAGATCGAGCCCTCCCACGCCAAGTCGTCTCCCAGTCCACCCAAATCGCCACTCAAGAACCCCAGATGCGAAGCCGCCGGTGCCGGCGCCCGCTGCGAGATGGCCGGACAGTCCAAGAGACAGCCACTGGAGCTCCCATGGACGATGGCTCAGCATGTCTTGCCGCCAACGACGCAGTCCGTCCATGCCTGAGAATCATGAGGACAACGATCTACAAGCATGGTATGTAATCCCGGCTTCCATCTTGGTTAATTATTTTTTGTCTACATGATATACGATTCTGCTGCTTGCTTTTCTGTCCAACATGTACTTTGCTAACTGAAACTAATTTCCACAGATAGTATTGGACTTCAAGTTGCAGTGTTGATTATATGGAGAAATACACATAGTTGACCGTCCATGTGCATAACAAAAGCATGGTATATATACATGTTGCTTGAATGGCTACAAAGATATAACTTACAATGGATCATGACATACACATACAGGCATTAAATGCCCAAAACCACTAAGAGCCAGCCTAATAGCTAGCTTATTGTATGGATCTGACTTTATATGGACTTTAGATGACATGGCACACCTATACAGCCGGCAGCCGGCTCTTTTATTGTTCTTGCTCTAAGAGAAAAAGCAGCTCACATGCATCCTAGGCCCATCATCTATGTATTATGCAATTTAATCTTAATTAAAGCCCGTCTGATAGTCTATCTAATAGTTAGCTTATTGTGTTTGTGAGCTTTATGAAGGCTGTAGATAATGTGACATGCCTATAGAGACGTCAGTGGACTCTATTATTAATCTTGATCTAAGCTGCTTAAATCAATTGTACTGTACATGCTAGATGATCTATCATAAATTAGTTAGCATTAGTCCCGCTACATTGCATAATGTGACATTGTTACATTGCTTAGCGGTCTTCCTATCCATAATCCTGTATCTAATTTTGACCCCTTGCACACTTAATTTTTGTGCCAGGAAACTCATGCCTAATCTAGATAGGCCATCTATAGCACTGCATATGCAACAACTATAACTGCTTAAATCAACTATACTACTATATGCATGATGATCTATCATAATTTAATTAGCATTTGTCCCTCTACATTGCATAATGCAACATTGTTAGATTGCTGAGTGATTTTCTATCCCTAATCATGTATCTAATGTCGATCCAATGAATACATGATTTTTCCCGGGAAACTCATTCAGAATCTAGCTAGGCCATATGTAGCACTGCATATGCAACAACTACATCTTCCTAATTGAACTATACTATACATGCACAATGAACTATCATAATTTTATTAGCATTAACGCTACATTGTTACACTGTTGAGCGGTCTTCCTGTCCCTAATCCTGTAGCTAATGCCGATCCCTTGAACAGATAATTTGTTTCCCAGGAAACTCGTGCATATTCTAGCTAGGCCATATATAGCACTGCAAACGCAACATCTCTATAGCTGCTTAATTGAACTATACTATACAAGCACAATGCATCTATCATAATTAAGCACACTAACTACTCTGACTCGTTGCGTAACGCTACATGGTTACATTGTTGATCGATCTTCCTATCCCTAATCATGTACCTAATGCCGGTCCCTTGCTCATATAATTTTTTCCTAGAAACTCGTGCATAATCTAGCTAGGCCATATATAGCACTGCATATGCGACAACTATAGCTTCTTACTTGGACTATTCTATACAAGCACAATGATTTATTATAATTTAATTAGCATTAGTCCTATACTTCATGCTATGTTACATTTTCGATCGATTTTTTCCTTTCCCCAATCACATATCTAATCATGATTCCATGCACACATAATTTTTTTTGGGGAAACTCGTGCATAATCTAGCTAGGCCATATATAGTGCAACAACCATAGGTGCTTAATTGAAATACACTATACAAGCACGATGCATCTATCATAATTCAGTTCACTAAGTACTAACTACTCTGACAGGTTGCATAACACTACATTGTTACAATGTTGATCGCTATCCCTAATCATGTATCTTATGCTGATCCCGTGCACATATATTTTTTTCTGGGAAACTCGTGCATAATCTAGCTTGGCCATATATAGCACTACATAGCGACAACTATAGCTTCTTAATTGAACTATACTGTACAAGCACACTGATCTATAATAATATAATTATCATTAGTCCCGCTACATTGCATAATGTTACATTGTTGAGCGGTATTTCTATGCCTAATCATATGGCTAATGCCGATCCTTTGCCCACATTTATTTTGGGGAAGCTCATACATGATCGATCTTCGGTTCCAAGTTACCAACTAATTACAGATACCAGTGCATAAACAACTATTAAGTACATTGGCGTCTATAGCTAGCCACTAGTGTCGCCGGCCATCCACCGGCAATTGTAACATGTACTTGGGGTATCAAACGTACTATATACAAATTTTGTTTGTGGCATGGTCACGTGCATCGAAATGCTCAGTGTGGTACCGGTAAAACCGAACTAGAGAAAATACCACAGACTTATAACCGACAGATGATCTTTTAGGGTGAAATTAATTAGGAGTTATATCATGCATGATCTGGGATCTAGCTAGGCCATAGTTTGCTGCATTATGCAACAGCTATAGCTAAGCTGCTTAGATGAACCGTACAAGTAGACGAGCACTATGATCTTTCATAATTTAATTAGCATTAGTCCCGCTACACTGCATAATGCTATATTGTTACATTTCCGAGTGTCCCTAATCCTGTATCTAATGACGATCTCTTGCATACATAATTATTTCTAGGGAAAACTCATGCATAATCTTGCTAGGCTATATAGCACTGCATATGCAACAACTACACTGCTTAACTTACTATACAACCTCGATGATCCATCATAATTTAATTAGCATTACTATCACGATGATGCTACATTGTTACATTGGTGAGCCGTCTTCCTATCTCTAATCCTATATCTACTGTCGATCCCTTGCACACATAAATTTTTCCCTGGAAACTCGTTCATAATCTAGCTAGTCCATATATAGCACTGCCAATGCAACAATTATAGATGCTTAATTGAAACATACTATACATGCACGATGATCTATCATAATTTAATTAGCATTTGTCCTACTACATTGCATGATGCTACATTGTTACATTGTTGAGCAGTCTTTCTATCCCTAATCATGTAACTAATAACGATCCCTTGCACACATGATTCCCCCCCAGGAAACTCTTGCATAATCTAGCTAGGCCATAGATAGCACTGTATATGCGACAACTATAGCTGCTTAATTGAACTATACTATACAAGCATGACCCACATATCATAACTCAGCACTAACTACTCTGCTACATCGCATAATACTATGTTACATTGTCGATCGATCTTCCTATCCCTAATGACATATCTAATCCTGATTCCTTGCACACATAATTTTTTGCCGGAAAACTCATGCATAATCTAGCTAGACCATATATAGTGCAACAATCATAGTTGCTTAATTGAACTACGCTATACAAGCACGATACATCTATCATAATTCAGTGCACTAACTACTCTGACACGTTGCATAACGCTACATTGTTACATTGTTGATCGCTATCCCTAATTAATCATGTATCTAATGCCGATCCCTTGCACATATAATTATTTTCTCAGGAAACCCGTGTGTAATCTACCTAGGCCATATACAGCAGTGCATATGCAATAGCTATAGCTTCTTAATTGAACTATATACAAGCACAATGATCTATTATAATTTGATTAGCGATTAGTCCCGCCACATTATTGCATAATGTTACATTGTTGAGTGGTTTTCCTATCCCTAACATGTATCTAATGCCGGTCGGTTGACCACATCTTTTGTTGGCGAAGCTCATGCATGACCGATCTTGGGTTCCAAGTTACCAGCTAATTAGAGACACTAGTGCATAGACAGCTAAGTACATTGATGCTTGTAGCTAGCCACTAGTGGCGCCGGCCGTCCACTGGCAATTGTCACATGGACTTGGGGTATCAACGTATATAAGTACAAATTTTGGCAGGGTCACGTGTATCGAACCGCTCTGCGTGGTACCGGTAAAACCGAACCTGGAAAAACAATGGGGCGAACCTGACGATTGACGAGGACAGCACATGCACGGCTGATGCCAGACGCCAGATGCTTCGTATTACAGCCAAAAGATCGATTTGTTTAATATTATTGCGCTGACTGCCTACTCAGAGAGAAGCAGCTGGTTCTGGTTCATTACTGGTATCGAGAAGGCGGTTACTTGGAGCAAAGGCCGAGGCCACGCACGCACGTCATGGATGACTTCGCTTGTGTCGACGGATAGGACACGCCCACGCGTGCAGCTTGCTGGGGCGGCCAAATCCGTGTTGGACATCACGGATCCCTGTGTGAAAGCACCGCCCGCCCGCGCTAGATCGATCGATCGATGATCTCCACACACGCAGGCATGTCAGCAACCATGGATGGGCCTTCAGAACCTCATGGTGGTGTTAGATTGCTTGTCTCTGATTAACAAGGTGAAGAGTATGGATCAAGATATGTCTCACACGGGCGCCGCCGTTGTTTACGATATCAAATGCAAAGCACTGAAGTTTGTAACCTGTAACCTCGACCATGTTGATCGATCTTGTAACGAGGCAGCTCATGTTCTGGCAAAGTCGGCTGAACATGACGCAGGTCCTACTGGTTTAGTGAGATTTCTGATATTATTAAAACCATTGTTTATAATGAACGGTGTTTTTTTTTTGAGAGAGAGTAATGAACGGTGTTTAAGTAAATGAATGAAGCTGCCCATTCTTAAAAAAAATCTATCCATCTCTAGCTAGCTAGCCAGGTCGTAGCTAGCTGAGCTGACTTCCCCTGCGGTACAGAGGGAGGGAGTACTGCTAGCTAGGGCGAGTAAAATTTGTAGAGGCTTGCTGCTGGCCGGACAAAAGCAGCGTACTATACTGAAGTACAGAGCTTTTTTTAGTACTCTCTCCGATCTATATTAGTTAATTTGGTTTTTTAAAATTTGAACGAATCTATATACTAAATAGTGTCTAGATTTATCCAAATCTAGCCAAATCCAAGTTTTTATTGAGCTATACTGAAGTACAGAGCTGAGGTGAACAGCAGGTATACGTACGTCTGCACCACGCAAACGCTCTACCTCACGTACTGTACTTCCTGATGACGAGCAGCGCGTGTTCCCGGCCCCTGATTCGCGCGCGTCGCATGTCGTATGGATGCGATCAGAAACCAGTGCCGGTGCAGCGCATCGATATGTACATGTATGCATATGAGGGCACACGCCTCCGCGTGAGCACGCGCGTATGCCAGCTAGGCCAGTCCGGGCATGCAAGCAGCCAAGCACTCGGATCGACCGGATTCACAGTGTATCTCACTACTGTTTGACGTCGGCCGGATGCCGGCTGCATGCACCTGCGGCCATGCACGCATGTCCCGCGCGGCGCGCCCTCCACACCATGCTGGGCTGGCTGTGTGCTCTGCGCACGCACGATACGTCGTTCCAGGACATATGTGTGTGTCTAGCAACGCGCGCCTTCGTTGCTATATACAGTAGCTTCCTCCCTGTGCGCGTACGCGCGTTTCCCTTTGTCGCGGAATCTCCATGGCACTGGCAGATCATATACGTACATCGCCTTAAAGCTTTCTCTTGGAAACCTCTGACAATCCAGCATCTGCATCAAACAGTTAAGGCGGAATTAGCGGGCGCTGGCGCTCTACAGTGCGATTGTACGAGCTAGGAAGTATATATCCCTCTCTCGATCATCATTGATAATTATATGCCCGCTGGCACGTACGCTCATATACTCGCGTATCTGCACTTCATCATTGCCTCACGTGAACTTCCCCAAGCATGGAGAGAAACGTACCTACTCTACTAGATTCATGCAGCAACCTGTTAGAGCTAGCAAGCTATAGATAGCGCGCGTGCTGTTGTTCTTCCCCGGCATCAAAAGCAGTCTGTTGCATTTGAAAAAGGGTTTAGGTCCAACGAAGAAGAGGAGGCCGGCCGGCCTCCTTTTTTTTACTTTGGCAAACTCTCACGAAGCCAAAGCCAGCGGATGCGTGCCCATCATTCGTCCTCTCTCTATTGATCTGGTACTTGTACTACAAGCAAGCACACGCCAGTTAACTGTTCATCCATCTCTTTCCTGCATGCATGCATGGCACTCAGCAGTCCATTGGCATCTCCAACCAACTCCAGCCAATCATTCTCTAGGTTCCATGAACCGCTAACTGCGCCGGCGCGCGGGCCTCGCCTCAAAAACTGCTGAGTCTTTCTTATGCCCATATACCTGTATAATATCCTTTTCCCTACTTGGATCTTGCCATTTTTTAGCACGTAATTAACTACTAGTAGCATATGTATTTTTGGAAACTAGCATGCATATTTTTATAAGCGCAATGTTTTATACACTTGCCAATAAGTATTCAGGAGCAGGTATACGGCTCAAGTATGAGCTGATGATGCATACGGATGAAGCTTGTAAACAATCTCTGCAAATGGAAATGCCTGCCTCGGTTAACAACTGATCCAGCTGCACGCATGAACTCGTTGCCTTAGATGAAGAAGACAGAGTTAACTGAATCCAGCATTTTCAGATTCTAAAAAAAGAGTCAGATCTCAATCGTAGAGGCACGACGAGACGTTGAACTGATCTGTTAGACTTATAATGCAACGAGGGAACAAACCCACATTGTCTCACATGCCCTGACCAAAATATTTTATTCCACGAGCTAGCGCCCACTGGGAAGGAGAACAATGACAAGCCCCCAATCATCACATGAACAACAACAATCTGTACTTCAAGATCGATCGGTCTCATGGTGCATTGCGAGCAAGGCGGAGCCACGGCCACTTGTACATTTAAATTTAAATATCTCCACAACCTTTTGCTCCTGACTCTTGCAACTAAATTGGGTCGCTCTCCTGCCGGGAGATCGATGGAGGAGCTAGCCTATCGTAAAGCAATGCTCGTCGGATCCCGTTGGTAAAGCTCAGAGGCGATCGGCGCATCATCATCATCAAGGAAATAATGGACCACAACGTGTTCCTGTCGGAAGAAGCCACAGAGCTCGATCGATGGATGGATGGATCGGTCGGTCTCGCTTGCCACGCCCATTGACCGCGCCTTGTTTAAGCAGGGAGGGAATTATTTTGTTTGCGGTTTAGTGATCTGACCAAGGATGATTGGCGATCATCAGATGGGCGATTTGCATCAGGAGGGCCCTGCTCTGCGGGTGGTTTGCATGCAGCGAGCGAGCTAGCGAGATTCCTAACTAACTGCATCGCAAGCTCGGAACGATATATATACCTACTCCGCTGGTAGCTTTTAGCTCTGTTTTTTTAAAGTTATACTACTCCCTCTGTTTTAAAATATAATATGTTTTAGCTTTGTGAAGCATATGTATCTAGACTACTTTTAGTATATAGGTTTATTTATATTTGGAATGAATCTACACACTAAAACAAGTCTAGATACATTCTCTTTACAAACCTAAAACATTTTATATTTTTAAAACAGAGAAAGTAATTATCTATCAAGGCTATTCGTGCTGTCGTCCAGCTAGCTTATCTGCCATGGCGGGTTTTGCAGGGAGGATGAATGGTGAAAGCAACGTTTTAGTCATGCGTGCGTGTGTGTGTGTGTGGGCGGGAGCTATGTTAACACCACCGGTGTATATAGTATACTCCCTTCGTTTTAAAATATAAGATGTTTTAGGTTTATAAAAAAAATGAATCTAGACTTTTTTTAGTACTTCCTCTGACCCATATTACTTGATTTGGATTTGTCTAAATTTGAATGAATCTGGATACTATTTAGTATTTAGGTTCATCCAAATTTTAACAAATCCAAGTCAAATAATATGGATCGAAGGGAGTATATAGATTTATCATAAAGTTGAGTAAACCTACATACTAAAACAAGTCTAGATACATTTGCCTCACAAAGCTAAAACATCTTATATTTTAAATGGAGGGAGTAGCAATTAGCAAATCGCACTATACATTTTGCTGTCCAAGTTTTGGAGGTGATGACCAATGAGCAGATCTCGAGTGCAAAAAGAATGCTCACTCTGTTTTTCTAGAAAGAAACAAGACCGCATTGTAGGAGACGCCTTTTTTTACGTAGTTTTTTTTTGAACAATTCTTTTTTGACGTAGTGCATTTCAATTTCAGGGAACACCCGTGTGCCGTGTGCCATCGATCGATAATTCGAGATCTTCCAGGCTCCCATCGTGTGGAGAAGAAGTTGAGCAGGTCTGCGTCCATTACAAAAGACAAGAAGCAATTTTATCAAGTTAAATACGAGAAGGTCCCTGACTTTTGTGTTAGTTTTATGGAAAAGGATACATTATTACCCCCGGATCCTGTAACTTTTATCCCTCGGGCCCAGCACACCTTATCGTTCCCCAATTCTCTTTCTTCTTATTCCTTCTAGCCTAACGCCATGGCCGTATGAGGTAGGCCGTCAGCCCATACCCCGCCGGCCGGAGTCCCACGTCCTCCTCCGCCCCGTCGGCCGGAGCCCCCGCGTCCTCCTCCACCCTCCCTTCTCCAGCGAGCCCCGTACCCATGCTGCTTGCGCGCCGTACCATCTTCTCCTCTGTCGGCGTATGTACAGGCCATCAAGCTGTCGCGCCCGTTCGTCCCCCATCTCGTTCTGCCCGACACCGCCGCACACTCATCCGTCCCGCCCGCGCCCGTACCGCCTCGCGCCGACCGGCCCCGTGCACATCCCGCCATGAGAGGGTCTATCACGTGATCTCCCCCATGCGAGCTCCATGGCGCTCGCCGCCCTTCACTGCCTTGCGCCGCCGGCCGCTACTGCCCTAGAACCATAGAGGACGCCTGCTCCGCCATCTCCCATGGTTTCGCCCAAGAATCTGCGCTCCTCCCCAACATAGGCAACATTGCTATGTGCGGATGGCGGCAATGCTAGATACGGTGATCGAACATGCTACATACAGCTTCTGGTGTTGCTATCTATGGCAACGGTCGTTGCTACCCTGTGGTGAATAGCGCTGCTATCTTGGGCGAGATACCCTGCTACACATGGTGACCAGCCCTGCTACATACGACTTCTAGTGTTGCTACATGCGGTGAGCGGCGCTGCTACATGGCATTTTTTTT
Organism: Avena longiglumis; assembly: GCA_030063025.1. Classification (NCBI taxonomy): domain Eukaryota; kingdom Viridiplantae; phylum Streptophyta; class Magnoliopsida; order Poales; family Poaceae; genus Avena; species Avena longiglumis. Next base: position 499,445,878 of record CP125975.1, read on the forward strand.
TACAAGTTTTTGCTTCGGCGATGTCTCCGGCGAAGTCAGCTTTGCTATATTAGCATAATTATTTTGCTACATCTGTGTTCTGATTTTGCTACAATAGCGCAAACTTCTTGCTACGAGGTATCCGACGAGGTCTCCGGCGAGATCTTCCGGCGATTTTTCGGCGAAGTCGATTTTGCTACATTAGTTTATTTTTTTGCTACATGGTCTTCGGCGAGGTCTCCGGCGAACTCTCCTGCGAGATCTAGTATGTTTGTTATTTTTCTAGAACGAACCGTTTTCTGCTACATGTAGCAAAAGCGGGGCCATTTGTAGCAAATGTGATTGTTTTGTAGCACAAGCGGGTTTTTAGGTATAAAAGGATGGACACGTGGTTGGCTGGGGACCCGGGGATGAAAACCACCGATCCCGCGAGAACGCGTAGTAGTGTCCTAGTTTTATCCGGTTTCTTTGGTTTATTAGGTTGTTTTTCTCCTTTTCTGTTTTCTGCATTTTTTTATTTTTCTTTGTCATTTTTATGCTTGTTTATTTTTTCCTTCTTACATACTCTAAACAGTTTCAAATATGGAAAATTTCAAGTTTGAACATTTTTTCTGAATTTGAACAATTTTCAAATATTAGCTTTTTTGATGGCTTAACAGTTTTCACATTTGACTTTTTAAATCCAAATGTTTTACAATTTTGAACAAATTTTCAAATTTGGAATGTTTTCAAGTCTTAACGTATTTCATAGAAAAATATCTCTACTATTTATAAAGAAGCAAACATAAATTTGTCTATATGCTCCCCACGAAACACGTAAAGGCCTTCTAAAACCCATGATCAGGCCGTCCCCCCCCCCTCCCCCACCCCATTTAACATGTATCATAATGTTTTTCTAAGGTGCACTTAGCGAATAACTTTGGCGAAATACACGCTCTGTCCGCATTGCAAAACCTCTGTCCTATCAGAAAAATTGTTATTAGTGCTAAACAAATGCCAAAAGACCCTTCACACATGCTAGGAAAAAGGAAACTGAACGTGCCCCACGACCCCCTCTCCCTAAACCTCCGGGCTTCAGCCTTTTGAGTCGCTGCACCTGACACCACACAGAATCATAGTCTCCTTAGACGTCACGCTCATCGCCACTATCACAGACCTTCCTCGACTGCGACCTCGAAGGCCAAAGGATCACCTTTGCCTTTCTAGACGGTGCCTTCACCGTCCTAGATGATGCCCTCTCGCATCGCACCGGGGTAACAATGAGACACCACACTTGGCGCCGCATGCAGTCTCCTTTGACGTCCCCCTCACTGCCGCCATCACCGTCCTCTTGGACTACGACCTCGACCACGTCCGCGGAACATTTTTCAAACTCTAAACTTTTTTTCAATTTTAAATTTTAATTTTTTTAAAATCTGAACTTTTTAGACGAGCAAACAAAGTCTTGACGAGTTAAATAGAAAAAAGAGAGGCGAAGCAAACATGACCTAGTGTGTGAAGTGGGCCCCCACCTGGGAATCCTTCAGGTGTCGGCATGCTCCCCCACACGTGACGTGAAGCATTGTATAGGAGTACCGGGGTTAACCATACAACTTGTCGGCTCGAATATCTTAGGTGGGCTGGCCCAAACTCCTTTTTTCTCTAGTTCGGGAATCATTTTGGTGGGCTTTTTCATCTCCTTGTCTAGTTTTCTGGTTTCATTTTCTGCTTTTCCTTTTTTTGTTTGTTTTTATTTTTCTCATTTTTAAACCCAAGAGCATTTATTCAATTTTTGAAAAAAATTAAATTATGAAAAAATTGTGAATTATTTTTAATATCCACAAATAAATTTGTGGACATCTTTTCAAATTCACTATTATTGTTTAAATTTTATGAACCTTTTTAAATATCATAAATAAATTTAAAATTTGTGAACATTTTTTCGTTAACAAACTTGTGACTCCATTCATGAAAGTTTACCTAATTCACAAAATAAAATTGCGAACACTTTTTATTTCGCAAAAAATAAAAAAATGAAAATTTAAATCCATGAATTCTTTGTATCCATGAATTTTGTTGTTTTATTATCATTTTTGGATTACACCAGTTATTTCAAAACTAAAAGAAAGAAAATGGACAATTTTTCCCAGCTGCAACAAAAAATAAGCGAGGGAAATCCTAACCGAACTAACATGATGCTTTCGAACGGAGGGGAAGGAATAAATGGGCCAAGCCCAACCAGCAAGGGGGTGCGCACACGCTCGCGTATTGACGCTAAAAGCCTCAAATAGGACAATCCTTTTCTTTTTGCGTGTTCAAATAGGACAACCCGGCACTAGGTGTATTCACGTGTATTCTTACGAATACCTAGGGATGTAAACGGATCGGATCGGATCGGATACTGCTATTACTATATTCTTTACCATGTTTTTTGGCGGATTCGGATCGGAGCGGATAATAGCCGGAGACGGATTCGAATGCGGATTACATCGGATTGCGGATATGGAGCGGATTCGGAGCGGACTCGGATCGGAAAAGAATAATTGAACAAATACACATAGAAAAATAAAAAAGTATTTACTTTATGCAAAAAATGACAAGAAAGCATGCAACACTAGATATCAGCAGTATAAAAGTGCAAGATTGGTAATAGCATAGTATAACATGCATATGTAGTATGTATAGCTAGCCAATAAATTAACTAGATTATCTAGATATTGTGGTTATGCTAAATATATCGGATTATCCTATTTGTATACCTCGGATAATCCGCATAAAATGTCGGATTATCCTTATCCGTGGGATATCATCAATACCATATCCGCTACCATATTCGCTGGATATCCGCTCGACAAATATCCGCATCCGCATCCATATCCGCCGGATATCTAAAAAGTCATACCATATCCTTAAAAACGGATGCGGATGTGGATTCAGAACGGAAATTATCCGTATCATTTACATCCCTACGAATACCCATGATTTTGAGCAAAACAAAAAATTACTAGCAGAGTGCCTGTACGTTGCTACGGTGCTTTAATTTTTTTCTTCTTACACAAACATAATGCATATAAAGATTCACATGTATATAAATATAGTTGGATAAGTAGTATGCCTGGCAAGCAAGAATTTACTTAGGGCATCTTTAACCGATCCCCAATAGTTAGAGGAGTAAAACCGGCTCCTAAAAATATAAAACGGTTCCTAACTGATCCCGGGTAGTTTAGATGAGTAAAACCCTGATCACAACGAAATTCACTCAACCTACTCCTATCAGTCAAAGAAAGAGAAATCGATATCAAGCTCGATGACCGTCGCCGTCGTCGATGGTCCCGCGTCCTCCTCCTTCATCCTCGTCGGCCATTGCGAGGCCGGTGGTGGTTGGGGTGGCGGCAGGGGGCCCCGGCGGTCGTCGGGAGTGTAAAACATGCCAAGGTGGAGGGGGAAATGGGAGGTCCACGGCGGGTTTCGCCGACACCAACCTCACCGCGGCAGCAGACAGTCGCCGGCGTGAGGGGCCAGCCTCCCTCGACTCTAGCCGCAACCTAGCTCTAGTGCCGTCCTTCTCCCACCTTCCCATCCTCCGGCCTCTCTATTTTGCAAAGAATCGAGCCCGATGGTGGCCGATTTGCAACAAATCGGGGTGGCGGCCGGCGAAGTCTCGATTTCTCGGTTGATTCCGGCGATGACGGGGAGCGGTGAGCGACAAAGAGGTGGGCTCGAGGTAGGCGTAGGGTCAGGGAGCTAGCGGGAATGGGGGCGGAGGGGTGGGTGGTCGGGTTTTTTCTTTAGAGTGGTCGTCGACTCTTATATCCTAAATTTTTACTCCTCAAACAGTTATAGAAGTTCGGTTAGGTTTGTGTTAGAGAAGTAAAACGGTAACTTTTACTCCTCCAACGAGTTTTTTGAATCTAACAAAACCTTTAGCACGCCATGCATATGCATCCTCTTGCCCGACGTGGAAAAATCAGAAATTATTAGTTAGCGTCAGTATCCCTTAAGCAGATCTTACTAATGAATGATACAAGTAAATCATTTAGATTGCAAATTGCTAAGTAAGTAGGATAGAGGGCGTAAATGGCCACTTGCCTGCATGCACGCGTGGGTTCTTGGTATCATCTATGGCTGAAGCCAATGCACGCAGTACAGCACACTGGTGGAAACAACCCCATGCGTCCCGGTTGGTAAGCGGCATTAGTCCCGGTTGCCCAACCGGGACGGGGCAATCGGGACTAAAGCCCGAACCTTTAGTCCCGGTTGCCCCACCAACCGGGACAAAAGATCATACACGTGGCAGCTGCACCGTGCGAGGAGGGGGGGCTTTAGTCCCGGTTCGTAACACAACCGGGACTAATAACCTTCGCGGGCAGATTTATTTCATTTCTTCGCCATGAGAATTCATTTGCACATTTTGTTGCGGCAGCATTTTCGCCACTTTTTGTGCCGCGGAGAATTCATTTAGGTTGTTTTATTGTTTATTTAGTGTTTTGCACTTATCAATGAAGGAACCTTATATTACACAAGATCATCATGACAATATTACATTCAATACACGGATCGAGTTCATGCACTACATACAAAAGTATTCCCTTGTCTATACGGATCGAGTTGCTATTTTACAATCCCTATTGTCTATACACAGCAGAATAGTACTCCCCTTTCGGGTTTAGGACTTACGCATCCAAGAATCCCGCCAATTCCTCCCGAATTGCTCGTGACGCGATCCTTTGGCGTAAGACCGTCCGTAGACGTTCGATCTGATTTAAAAAGGAGTCGATCTATATGAATGAAACTAAACACAATTTGTTTGAAAATAAAACTATAGAAATTGTTTACATACGTGGAGTTGCTCTAAATTTCTGCCCTTCTCATCGCACGTCGCCGGATGAACTCGCAAACATAGTATCCACAGAGATTTTACCGGTCCCCGTGTCGCACTTCACAAGAACATAGTTCAATCAAAATAATAATCAAGCATGATAATAACTGTATCAAAACTAGAATCAAAGAGATGCGCGGATATAGCTAGTGGTGCTTACATCTAGTGGTTGAAATGTAAGCTCCTCTTTCCAAACACCCTAGCCTTCTTGGTGAACCGTTTCCAAGCCTGCCGTGAAGAAAGCGAATAAAAGAAGTTATTAAGTACTTGATATCATAAAATTCACGAACGTTGCCGATATAGTGTCGTAATGATTAGAATTACCCGGAGAAGTATCGCATGTCCTTCCACGTCTCAAGGGTTTATGTTTCGAGTCCATGACTAGTACACGCCTTTGTCAAGTTGAATGATTAACGAATATAGTGGAAGCTGCGAATGCATAACTAATCAATTATATACTTAACATCGAGTAAGCGAAATAGAAAGTGTATACAAGACAATAACACTCACTCGAAGTTGTAAGGAAAAAGTATTTCCTTTTGGTTTCTTGAAACCTTAACGCGTGTACTATATTATCCTCCGTATCACGGGGGCTTATTTTGAGATTAGCTTCATGAACCCAATATGGGTCAATGAAGCCAATATCATAGATTTGTCCTCACTGCAATCGAGAATCTTCATTACGCATATTACGGTATGATTATATACATGCAATAAACAAAGTGAGATAGTTGGAGACTAAGTTAATTAAATTAGTACTTACGGACAATAGGCAGCGATGAGCGATTTGTCCAAGGCGTCTTGATTGAATAATTGAAATAGCTCAACAAATTCAATGGATATCATGTCATCACTTTCTTTCCCATGATGCTTTTTGTAACCCTCAAGACTATCCAGTTAGCCCGGCACTTGGCGTGCATGTACCGATTATGCAATCTTCGCATTTTTGTTGAAAGATTATTTACCTCCTCGGGTTTGACGAGAGGTTTGCCGTCTTGGTATTTGTATGCTACTTCACTCACGGGAAGAACTCTAAGCGGGATAAGTCTGGCAATACTCATACCTTGAGCAGCTTCTCCGACAGTGCAACTACCTCTGGATCATCTTGCTCTTCGCCCCATATTTGCTCGACCCACATTGATTTGAGAAATCACCTTGGGAGGGCGCAAGTCTGTTTTGCTTGTTCTCCGAGCCGGGCAATGATTTCCGCTTGCATCGATCGCTCTTGAGGCTTTTTGTGCCGCATGTGACTTGAGAATAGAACGCTCATAGTCGATGACAGCTTTGGCTCGGGTTGATGAAGAGTCTTTAGCATTTTCAACACTTTGGCTTTTTCTTCTTTGGTCTTTGGGGAACTCGCTCTTCGGCCGCCTCGCTTAGCAAAAACGCTGTCGTCCACATCAACCCGAGCCGCGGTCTCCTCTTCAAGATCCATAAGCTCTCTTGGGAGGAACCGTTGGTACTTTTGGAAGAGGCTCTTGTTTACGTTTCGGCGATCGCCACGACGCAAGATGGCGAGACGCCACGCTTTTTATCCCGAGGCGCGATGGCTCATGCGGCGATGGCTGCACCGGAGACGGGTGAGGCGATGAGCGGTGAGGCGAAAGACTTGCCGCGGCGACGACCTCGGCGGAGACGGTGAGGCGGCGAAGATGGCCTTGGCGTGTGATTTGAAGCACGATACAATCCTTCGCCATAGAATGGTGACGTTTTTGCGTCACCCAAAGATCACATCCCTTCACCGCAGGGTAGTGAAGATCCAAAACCTCAAAGGTGGGCATGATTTCATCCACGCCGACAACAGCGTAGCCCTCCGGAACCGACGACGTGGTAAGTTGGTGTGGGTCCAATTGGTAAGGCATAGCCGACCGCCACCTTCATTGATATGTTCACAACTTTGACATGTAGATCGCGATGTGTCATCTACGTGATATCATCCAGGGTAGCCAACAGGAGCCATCGTCGGTGCATCATCGGCATCGCCATTGTCATCACCCGGGACCTCGGTGGAAGCCACATCGCTTTTCGATTATTCGATAGGCGGTAGCATCGAATGCGGTGTCTCCTTGAGATGGGGCGGTAGTACTTTGCTCTTTAAGTGAGTTAATTTCATCTTGTTGTTGCTTTAATCGTTCTTCAATTAAACGCATTCGCTCTTTCGACTTTCGCTTCAACCGCCGCTGTCCTTACTCCTCGACGGCTTCTATCGGATATTTCTTCCTCTCTTGGAAACCCAGTCCTCCATGATTGGGAGCCTATTGTGCCTCGTGTTCGTCCATCATGTTCCTTATTTCCAAGGGCGTGTGAGCTCATCATTCTCTCTATCGGGAATGAAGTCCCCATCTTTAACAGCCTTCTTCGCTTTTCTCATCCTCTCGATTGGCAAGGGTCTTCTTTATGTCGTATGGTATATACACCTCCTTCCGAGTCCAACGTGCCCCCATGCCCGTAAAACCAATTCCTTGCACGTTCTACCCAATCGTCTCTCGGGTGATATTTTTATCACGCAGTTCTGCTCAAGTTTCTCCCACTTAGGAATGCCACCAGAGTAGCCACCTTGCCCCATAGTATGGTGATACTTCTTGTTAGCGACATTCACTTATTCTTTGCGACATTTCCTTAGCTTTTGCAATGTCTTGTATTCCACAAACTCAGCCAGAATGGTTTTATCTTCAAACCGAGTCTTCTTGAAATCGAGTCTTCTCTTTCACGACATAGTCAAGGTGCAATCTTTTCTTCCAGTTGGTGAAACACTTGGGCCATCTTCTTCAAAGCCCACTCCCGACCTTAGCCTCCATGTCTCTCCCATGTTGTAAGGCGTCCTCAATCTGGATCCTCCGCATTTGGATCCAGCTCTATCTTCTAGTTTGAAATTAACCATGAGCCTCTTCCACAAGAAATCTTTGGTGTGGTTAGGGACAAATAAACATGTTCCTCTTCATCCGCATTAGCAGGCCTATTCCAATTTCTAATGGTGATCGGGATTAAGTCCCTAACGATTACTCGCATTGTGCCACAAATTTGGTTGCGACAACTTCGAGGCGGTCGATGCCGTCTCTGACGACATCTTCGATCTGAACCTATCATGGTCTTCCAACTTTTTGGTTGGGCCTCGTCGCTCATTTCGGTAGATTCCTTCGATCCGAGGGCTAAAGAAGAAAGATCGTCGTTACTATTTCTATATAGATAGCAGATGATTAATTAATGAATTGATTTATATTACATGCACCTCGCCGAGCGGTCGTCTTCTCGGTTACACAAGGCATCGCCTTCTCCTCGGAAGGCAACACCTTCAACCTCAAACAAGTTGTCTACTCGGTAAAAGAGGATCACCTCACCGGAGTTGTTCGTAAACGTTGATACGTCTAAATTATCTTCCCACGGATCACACCTTGGATCAACTCTTCCTTTTCTTCGTCTCGACGTGTGGATCCATATTTTACGCATATAGGTGGAAAACGAATAAGTCAAAGCGGCTAAAGGAGAAAGTTAAGGAGAAACCCCGATATATACATACACAATAATAAAATGAAGAGAAACCCTAAACCTAGCTACAAAAAGGAAACCGTGTAGTAGATAGGTAACTCTAGCTAAAATCAACGGTTATCAATATTCCGGAGTTCCGAGGGTGTAACCTAGTTAGAAACCTCCGATGCATATGAGAGGAACCCACATGCACCTAAGGGGTATTAATGATTCCTTATCAAACCACGTGGATCGGCAATGTGAATCGGGTCAGGGCTACCCACATTGGTGACCATGGGGTCAAGACCAATAATACCAAACTAATTAATAAACCTAATAATACCTAACTAATAATAAACCTAATAATCGAAACACAAAAGAAAGGGAAACAATCAACACATGGCATCGATGCAATGCTCAAGCAAGTATGATGATATGACAAGTTAATTTGCATTGGAATGTAACCCTAAGACATGCTCGACGATTTAATCGGGGTTCCGACGGGTGAAAACCCTAACTCGGGAAAACTCCTAACATATGAGAGGGGTGCATTTGTTCTTATAATTATACTTGTCATTTAAATTGTTGAACAATGCATGATTATAGGTTAAATAGATAGGTTTCATTTTTCTGAACAATTTGATATATTATTTGTAATTTTCTGACTTATAAATAAAAAGATATTGAATTTACAAGTTTATATCAATTTCTGGAATTATTAAATCATTTAAAATTGAATTACTGTGGGCCACGTCAGCAAGCCACCGTGGGCAGAATATCTGGATTGATTACCTTCTGAGATATTGCATTGAGGAATGCACACAGCTTCACAATGGGTACTCGAACATTTTCTGGTAGAAGCCCCCTCAATGCAATCGGAAGCAACTGCGTCATAATCACGTGACAGTCATGAGACTTCAGGTTTTGGAACTTTTTCTCTGCCATATTTATTATCCCCTTTATATTAGATGAGAAGCCCGACGGCACCTTGATCGTAAAGGACTTCAAAAAGATTTCCTTCTCGCTTTGGTAAGAGCATAGGCACGACTTAAGTGACGCCCTTTATCCGTCTTGTTATCTGTATGCATGTTCTTTGGGTCTTTCATAATTTGTTGGTCCTCCGTGCTTGGTGTATCTTTTGTCTTCCCATACACGCCTAGGAATCCTAGCAGGTTCACCAGAGATTCTTCGTCACGTGCATCACGTCGATTGAAGAGCGGACGCAGGACTTTCCAATATGGCAGCTCCCAAAATATAGATTTCTTCTTCCACATGGGTGCGTGTCTGTGGCGGCGTCGTTGGGCGATTGACCGCGGGACCCTTTTCAAAGATTACTTCTATGTCCTTGACCATACCAAATACATCATCACCGGTGGGAGTTCAGCTTCTTCCGTGATCGCCTCACCTTTGAAATGCTTGCCTTTCTTTCTTCGGATGATTGGTGGAAGAAATCGTCGATTCGCTAGGTACACAACCTTCTTGCATTTATGCAAATATGTACCTTCGGTCTTATCTAAACAGTGGGTGCATGCCTTATATCCTTTGTTTGTCTCATCGAAAGGTTACTAAGAGCAGGCCAATCATTGATGGTTACGAATAACAACCCTCGTAGATTAAATGGCTCTGTTTGTTCTCATCCCACGCATTACCTGGTTTGCCCCACAACCGTAAGAGTTCTTCAACTAATGGCCTAAGGTACACATCAATGTCGTTGCCGGTTGCTTGGGCCTTGGATGAGCACTTGGCATCATAATGAACTTACGCTTCATGCACAACCAAGGAGGCGGTTGTAGATACATAGAGTCACGGGCAGGTCTTTGTGGCTCTGCTCCCCAAAAGGATTCATGCCATCCGTACTTAGACCAAACCATAAGTTCCTCGCGTCACACCAAAGTGCAGGAAGTCTCTCTCGATTTTTCTCCACTGTGACCCATCGCAGGTATCTCAACTCCCGTCTTTCTTACGGTCTTCTTTGTGCCATCGCAACAACTGGCATGCTCTTTGTTTACGAACATGCGTTTCAACCTTGGTATTATAGGAGCATACCACATAACCTTAGCAGAACCCTCTTAGGAGGGCTCTCCTCAACATCACCAGGTCATCTCGTCGATCTTATACCGCAGCATTGCATACCGGCATTTATCTAAATTCTCATACTCCTTACATGTAGAGGATGCGATCATTAATGCATGCATGTATCTTTTGCACATCTAATCCCGGAGGACGAGAGTCTTCTTTGCTTGAGGTACTATCGGGAAGTTCGTTATGTTTTGGAAACTTGGCTTCATTATTTTCACATCTTTTCAAGCGAGTCGGTTAGACCACTCGCCTTCCATCGCAACAATTCCGATTCGCATCGAGCTTTGTCGCCATCTTCACAATTTGGGTACAACAATTTCTTGTGATCTTCTAACATGCCCTCTAACTTCAACTTCTCATTTTCATTTCACGCTTTGCATCGAAATGACCCTACCAAGTTCATCGGTAGCTCATCGATGCCCGTTCTTCACCTTTTTCCTCCATTGTCTTCCATAGCGGTATCACCGTATTCGAAACATATGATGATAGTTGTTATCATCATCTTCTTCTTCACCATCTTCCATCATAACCCCTCTTTCCCCGTGCTTGGTCCGCAATTATAGTTGGGCATGAAACCTTTCATAATCGGATGGCGCGAATGATTTTCGAGGAAGAGTACTCCTTGTTGTTCCGACATTGAACACATGGACAACGATAAATCCATTCTCTTTGTTTGCCGTAGCCATCGATAAATTTATCCACGCCTTTGATATACCGCTACCGCGGTCACCGTACATCCATTCCCGACCGTTCATGCATCATATAAGTAAGTTTATCAAAAACAGGACATCGTAAATAGTGAAATAACCAATTCACACCGACACATGAATTGTATCAATGACCTAGAAAAGATAGGATTGCTAACCTCGATCGAGGGAAATAAAGAGGAGAAAGCTCAAGTGCGTCTCGGACACCTTCTATATTTTGTTCTATGAGAAATTCAACTGGATTTTCACTCAAACATTTCAACAAACACCTTCAATGCATGCATGAGAAAAACTAGCACACACCTCACACCTTACACCATTGAAAAAGCAGTGGGCGAGGGGGGGGCGTTGCATTTATAGAGGGCAAGGGCCTTTAGTCGGTTGGAGCCAGCAACGGGACTAAAGGTGCGTCTGCCACGTGGTGGCCAAACCTTTAGTCGGTTGGTGGCTCCAACCGACGCATGCCTTACTACCAACCGGGACCCATGCCCCCTGGCCCCGTGCCCGCTCCAACCGGGACGCGTGCCAGCATTAGTCCCGGTTGGTGGCGCAACCGGGACTAGTGCTCTGAGGGGGCGTGGACGGATGGCCTGTTTTCTACTAGTGGCATGTTGCAACTGGTTTTGCAAATTTAACCTAGGTCCGTCGAAAGCTTCCCTACTGTATTGCGTGGAAGCCTCTCATCATCTCATGGCACGCTCGAGTGTCTCGACAAGCGTCAGAACGATCTGTACAGCAAGGTGGCATATGTGCATCATTGTAGGGAGGACGTCCATGGACTGATCACGGTCAGCGACGGAGAAGGGGACTGGATGGCAGCCTTCAGCCCGGCGACGCGATCTCCATCATCAGGTCCCGTTCGCCGTGAGGGATTCTCAGCCCGACGTGGCGACGTCCTAAAGGCTAGAGATCGTTGTGGCTAGACATTGCAAGCCGCCTGACGGGTGTCGTGTTCTCGTCCCTCTCCAATGCATCCTCGTCCTTGTCTTCGCCTGAACTTATGATTTATAGTTTGAGGGCAAGACGGACTCTTCTTTCGCGTCTACATTGGCTCTACAGGCGACGGACGGAAATTCTCTTCTTTCGCGTCTAGCCTACACGGGACGGACGAAAATCTAAGCTGACGAAAACCATCTCAACTAGTTGAATGCCCGTGCATTGCAACGGATCATCCAAACATTCTATATTTTATGGGACTGCGCATGGAACTTGGTTTCTAATTAATCCGCACTTTTTTCTCCGTCATATTGTTGACCTCAATGAAACTATGCTTTAATTTTCATCATTTTATGATAAATAACAAGTTGACAAACATGCACTCATATAAATAGCTTCATCTTGTACACGGGGTTATTTGGTACTTATCTTGCTAGTTGTTTGAATCTTTCAGTGGAATACAATTTAGCAGATATGATGAAGTTAAAAATGCAGAAGTCTCCTCTCCTGATCTTAAAATCCCAAGTAACTGAACAATCTAAATTTGATTATGTCATGTCTAGAACTCCAAAACAATTTGATCCGGACACCAGTTCCCTTTGATACCTGACAAAGGTAACATATATTTTCTATAAAAAATACTATTAGATACATCTATCTCTTACCACATCAACATATTACAGACCAAGGTTTTGGTGAGCAATCTTGAGCAATCTTGAGCTGTCTACACACCCACACATTGACATTACATCAACAGATTTGGTAGAACATTTTTTTTAAATGGAGAAAAATATTAGTAGAAGGTTATGTCATATTCCCTAGTAATGTGTTTAGTAAGCTATATGAAGCTCAGTACAAATCTACCATGATACATCAGACTTTTATACATGACATGAAGCTTGTAAATAGAGGTTACATCTGAAAAGGCTTAAAAGTCAAAATGAACACGGATTTAAATCTCTTGATAGAAGCCAATTTGTACGTATAGGTTTTACATTCTTTACCTGCATGTCTAGACCCTCATCACACCCTCCACCAGCATCACCAGAACAAAAATATAATGCCAACCTATTAACATTTCTATATCACAATATGTTATTCCCTCGAACATCTTGACTGAACTTCACATAAATGAAAACAGGTTGAATTTTATCTATCAAAAACTATGCCCGATATAGAATAGTGACAACCTATATTCAGGAACCAAGTCATCAATCAAATACTTATTAAGAGTGAAGACGCTGCATAGCCAAGTTTTCATCTGTCTCTCCACTTATGAGGCAACTGCAAGTTTAGTGCACCAGAGAAATGTCATATTCTCATCCACCTTCTGTTTTAGGACAGCTGTTCAGAAGTTGTAGAAGTCTCATCCATGGGGAATACTTGATTCGTTCCGTCGATTGGTTGCCGGTCTCGACGCATAAAGATTGTCACGTTTATGTCTTGATTTCCTAATTGTTCCTCGAGTCGAGCTCTGGACATGAACTGCTCTGATTTGCCTTCAACATTGGTGAATCGATTGGCATACTCATCCTTTGCGAGTTTATGGAATTGCTGAGCTTTTCTTTCTCCTGCGTGTCTCAACACAATATCATTCTAACCTTCATGAATAGATTCATGTATATGTAGCAGTAAGTGCAGAGAACATCAATTGTAGAAATCATGTTACGCTTTTGATGCCAAGACGGATACATATGTAGCACCATCTCTCCAGATCCTCGGCCCTCTCCTCTCACCGCCTACCTCTTCCCTCGCTTGCTGGCCATCCCCATCCCCTCCAATAGAGCTTGGCCCAAACTTCCCCTACTGGCCGCACCCCTCCATGTTGGCGGTTGGTGCGATGGCGTCTTGGATTTGCCGTGCGTGGGTGGGCGAGGTCCTCTCCCTGCTGGCTGGACTCCCCTTCTTCCACAGACATGTGTACAGCCACGACCATGGCGAATAGGACAAACAATAGGGTGCCATGCGAGGAGTACGAGGTCGTTGACGGCAAACTTGGCTATGAGGGCAGGTAGCGGCGTGGGCGGAGGACTGGCGAGCTCCAGCCTCCATCCTCTCATGTTTGTCGGCACGCTGCTCGTCGCCCCGTGTGCAGTACCTTTCCCGACGTACCTGCCACCACTCTCCGTCACGCCTGGGTGCAGGAGGATAGGGTTGAGGAGCTAAAATCAAATATTGCCGATTTGTTGAACTGCGGGTTGATTTCCCTATTTCAGAGGGGCTAAAACGCAAAACAGCCTCGACGGACGAAAACCCAGGGCGACGAAAACCACCTCTAGACAAATTATATAGTAGAGATATAAATTATATAGTAGAATAGAGAAGAAGAGATACACGTAATCCGATGGCCCATAGCCCATGCAGCATACAGCCCACTAGGCCAGCCTGTGTCGTCTCTCCTCCGCTCGCACTCACGTCAGGCCGCCAGGGGACTGACTCACGCGTGCGCCTCGACCGCGACCAGGGGCAGCGCGGGCAACCCTAGGCCTAGGCAGCCGCGCGGCAAGGCTGCGGGAGTGCGGGTCAGCTGAGCGAGGAGGCGACCGCGACTTGGCGAGGCGCCGAGGCCAGGTACTACTCTTCAGACAGTCAGACTTCATCTCTTATTCAGTTAACTTCTTCAGATTTCAGCCGCATCTGCATGTCAATCTAGCAGATTCTACCCCCATCCCAGTCCACGGCCCAAGCAGCCACCCCTCCTCCTCCTTGGTTCCTCCGCCGCAGCCAGCAACGTGCTCCTCTGCGCGTGCGCCCACAAGACCTCCCCACCGCATCGCGCTCCACTCCGGTCGCGGAGAAGACAATGGAAGTGTGAGTGGCTGCAGGCTACTTCCAGATTTTGCTTAATTATTACCCTGTTTGGTTCAGCGTCTGCCTCCCCTCCCCGGGCAGGCTCCGATCCGGCCATCTCACTCACCTCCGCGCGGCTGTGTTTCGTCCAGGGTCGCGTCGGCGCCGGGGAAGGTGCTCGTCGCGGGAGGCTACCTGGTGCTGGAGCGCCCCAACCCCGGCCTCGTCCTCAGCACCAGCGCCCGCTTCTACGCCATCGTCCGCCCGATCCACGACGAGCTCAGCCCCGGCTCCTGGGCATGGGTGAGGCCGCGAGCTCCCCTCACATTCCATCTCCCCGTACCACCGAATCGCTGCTTATCCTGTACCCTTCATACTGAATCAGGGGTGGACGGATGTGAAGGTCACCTCCCCTCAGCTTTCCCGGGAGGCCACCTACAAGCTATCCCTCAAGCATACCATGCTCCAGTTGACCTCTGCAAGGCGAGCTGCTGCATAACACTTGATTTATTCCAGCCTTGTTTGAATTCAAGTTTGGGAGTGGTGTACTGTTATTGACTGTGCAAATCTTGCAGGGAGTCTGCGAACCCTTTTGTAGAGCAGGCCATACAGTTCTCCATAGCAGCTGCTAAAGCGACTATTACTGATAAGGAGAAGAAAGACACACTAGACAAGCTGCTGCTGCAAGGTGATGCAGCTATTCATTACTCGTCTTGGTCAACTCTAAAGCACAACATTTGGCTATGAATCTGTTGCATGCTATACTAGTTAGTTTATTTCATTATCATTGATTCTTTCAGATTTATTTTTGCAGGTTTGAGCATTACAATCCTGGGTTCCAACGATTTCTATTCGTATAGAAAGCAGGTATAGTGCTTCTTATTTGAATCACAGCCTCTAAAAATAAAAACAAGAGATTTTATCTTAATATATTTATTACATGGTCTTTTTGTTCCTTTTCGGTTCGATCAATGTAATCTTGAACATTATAGTTCCCACATTCAAATGGCACAGTAGCATCTAGCATGGTTGCTTGTACCAAATTTACAAGATCTCTAAAGTGAGTAGAATGAATTGAGTAGAATCAAGTGATGATCTATAATAAGTAGAATGAATAATGATCTTAGCCTTTATGACCAAAATATCGTTTCAACAAAGCAGTTACACTTGACTTATCAGAAAATTTAATGAATTGAGTAGAATTGGTTATAACATCAGGCCGTGTGTTTAACTTAACGATCTGAATGTGGCATTCTTCCTACAAAGGAGTAATTTAGTTGCTAAACTATAAGTAGACGCAGTGCCATGCTAACATTATTTCTAAGTTAAAAAATTATTGCTAGTTTCTTTTCATGCTTCATGTATTCATGATAGCCAGCTGTAAAGCATGCAGGAGTTGCTATTTCCTTTCATGTTTTGTCCGTAAAATGCAAATATGCCTTTTCTTGTGCACACTAAATATAGTGAAATGATAATATTGTTCCCATGTTTGCCCTATGTATCCATACAATCATAGCTTTCTCCGAAAGCATTCTGTCACTGGTAAATAACTAGCTCTGGATTTCACCGTTTCTTCAGATTGAAGCACGTGGTCTGCCTCTATCTCCAGAGGTATTGCTTTCATTGCCTCCATTTTGTTCAATTACATTTAACTCAGAAGTTGCTAATGGCACTGGAGAAACATGCAAACCTGAAGTGGCAAAAACTGGACTTGGGTCATCAGCTGCCATGACTGCATCAGTTGTCGCTGCTCTTCTTCACTATCTTGGAGCCGTTAACCTTTCGTGTTTGGGTCAATCTTCCAGTGATAGTGCAACTGAACAAGATCTTGACTTGGTGCATGCTATTGCTCAAAGTGCACATTGTATAGCACAAGGGAAGATTGGCAGTGGTTTTGATGTTAGTGCTGCTGTCTATGGTAGTCAGTGCTACACACGGTTTTCTCCAGAAATACTCTCCTCGGCTCAGGTAAAAACTGTTAGTGCCAGATAGTTGTATATCCTTGTAAGTGGCTGATAGTTGTCCAGCCCCAACAACTTTGTTAGTAGAAATCTTACCAGATGTTTACAGGTTACAGGTGGGAGTTGCTTGCCAGAAGTAGTAGCAGATATTGCTACTGGGAGGTGGGATCATGAGAAGAAACGATTTTGTTTGCCTCCTCTGATGTGCCTTGTAAGTTGACTAGTCTGGATGATTGATGGCGAGGTTTTACTAATTTCTATTAAATCATTATATTGGTTGTCAACACTCATCAGAACTGCTGGCTGCTATTGACGCCTTGGCGGTATAGTATTCACAGTCTTAGTAGTAGTTAGTTGCACTGCGATGATGCTTGGTCCATGGCGGATATGGACAGAGTGATAGTGACAAAGCTAGATGTTAATTCTTAGTTTTTCCTCTGCCCAGCATCTAGCTTGCCTAAGTGCATGCGTAGGCGCGCTTAAGCACACACATAGCACGATTAAGCACTAATAGTTTTTCTGTTGCCTAGCACCTAGGCGTTCTTAAGCTCATTCCTGGACCTGCCTTTTTTTAACCATGATAGTGACAGCATGAGCAGTACTGTTGTAAGCATGGACACCACGAGTCATGTCCCCCTCTTTGTAACCAATGAGCATTGCATATACTTATATTCATGAGCACCTTCCTTTCATATTGGAAAGATTACTTATCTATAGTTCATGCTCTTCAGCATCACTAGTCAGGCCCGACTTCACCTTAGCTTGTAGCTTTGCCTTCTCTTAGATTGCCCTATCGATTTTTTTAGTTTACTCACCTTGATTTCCTGTTTTAGCTCGTGAGGTATGCACTGCACAAATTGCAAAATTTTGGTGCCTGCCACGGGATTTTTTGGTAGTCAACAAATATATTCATAAGTCTGGGAACAATATTTGCAAAAATTTAAAGCAAACATCTACCTATTGTTTTTCTTGCAGTATGATACTATTATTTGACATTATGACTTTTTATCAATGAGGATGTTTTTGTTCTTGATCAATGATACAATTCAGAATTTAACATAGCGTTGGATTTTTTTTGTTAGCTTCTGGGCGAACCTGGAACTGGAGGATCATCTACTCCATCAATGGTTGGATCTGTGAAAAAGTGGCAGAAGTCTGACCCTGAGAAATCCAAAGATAAATGGAGCAAGTTGGGAATGGCTAATTCAGTGCTGGAGAAACAATTGAGAAACTTGAACAAACTTGCTGAAGATCACTGGAAGGCCTATGAATCCGTAGTGCGGTCCTGTAGTCATCTGACATTCATGAAGGTAAAATTCGTAACGTCTCATTAGTTGTACTAATTGAAGCAGGATTGCATATTTTTCAATATCAAAATCATGAAAATGGATCTACTTATTTGGTTATGTTGTTAAATTTGCGACGCAACAAACATCTGAATCTAATTGAACAATGAATAAAACACAACAATGAAGCAAAGATCACATCAACATGCAAACAAATATCATCCAGCAATTGCGTTTTTTTCCTTTATGAGCTGGAGATTGTACCACCAAAAGATATGAATGACTGTTACCCTTACGTTTACCTATGTTATGCTTCTGATTCTTAATTATCAGTCAGTCTCCATGTGCATCTGCAGGCAGAGAAAAACACTCTTTAATGCCCTGTGTTAAAACCTTTTTTGTCCTTTTCTCTTCAGTGGACAGAGGTGGCTACTAATGAGCATGAAGAATTGATTGTCAGATCATTATTGGCTGCTAGAGATGCTTTCCTTGAAATAAGGCTTCATATGCGAGAAATGGGTGTGGCAGCCGGTATTCCAGTAAGACTCCATTGATGAAATTATGCCTGCACTGTGAAATTACAGCTCTTGTAGTATGGTGTTTTCACAGAAGTTTCTTCAGTGTGGTGACTGCCATAGTTATACCTACACAATTGCTAAGCTGTTGTCATGAAATTGTAGATAGTGGTCACAGTTTACTAGGATAATTTTTGTATGTTTAAATGTTCTTGATTTGCAGATTGAGCCGGAGTCACAGACACAACTTCTGGATGCCACTATGAATATGGAAGGTGTTCTGCTAGCTGGTGTTCCTGGAGCCGGTGGCTTTGATGCAGTTTTCTCAGTGACCTTAGGTGAAGCAAGTGGCGCTGTAGCGAATGCTTGGAGCTCCGCTGGCGTGCTCCCGCTTCTTGTCCGAGAAGACTCTCGGGGTGTTTCACTGGAAGCTGGTGATCCAAGAACAAGTGAGGTCTCAACAGCTGTGTCATCCATACAGATCAACTGATATACTCTTGTTGATACATTCAGTAATCATTCCCTACGATGTAGCTTTGGTATTTCATTCATTTAGGAGTAGCAGAACCAGACAAAAATTATCTTGGTTAGAATAAGTGCTCAGCACGTAGGGTTGTAGTACGATGTACTTTGATAGGACAGTGCAAGAGTATAAAATGGGAAGCTCGTGGTACCCTGCCCGTGGCATTGATGTATTGCCTGTAGACATGGGATGTGCGTGATACAGTGTAGCTTTTGCAATGAACTCAGTGTTTGAATTCTGAAACCTCTATCTGAAACTCGTGACAGTTTGGTGGTTTATGTTAAAATTGGTGGTGTTGAGGTTTAGTAGGAGTACGTTGTAAGAGCACTCTAGTAAATCCCATAAACGTGTGGCCTTTAAAAGTGGTTTACATGCCGTGAAAAACTCATTTTATAGGCTGTTGGGCTGGCGTGAATATATCCCCCATTCCATGTTCGTAAGAAGCATGGAATGCGAGATATGTTCCACTGCAGCCCAAGCCGGAACCGTAAAACCGCAGTTTTGACCAAATTGGAACCGTAAACCGTAATTTTGATAGCTACTGAATATAGATGCAAACTATGATTAATCGATGCAGTAGTTCCTAGATTTTATGCAATAGGCAGTCAACATATCATGCATAAATAGTTCGTCAAAGCAAGTGACCAAAAAGTTGTATCGTCATCTCATCTTGGCGTTCGTGATCGCATCAAAAAACACCGCCGTCGCTGAGGTCACCGAAGCCATAGGCATCTCCATCGCCACCACCACTTGCCGATCCACCACCACTTGCCGATCCACCACTACCACTTGTCGAAGCACCACACCTAGAAGATCTTCCTTCCTTCTCTCTAAGATATCTATTCTTGTAAGTTTCCACCACTCCAATTGGTATGAATCCATTTTGGTTGGATATGAGCTCCTTCATCGCCTTCTTCACTTTGAGTTGCAATCTCCTCTCCTCCAATTCGGTCTTGTGCTTGGAATCTTCCTGGAGCGCTTCCTACCTTGCACACTTCATCTCATTCTTCTTCTCGGCCATGACCATCTTTGTCTCCAATGTCTCCATCATCATTGCTTCCTTTGACTTGGTCATTTCATCGACTTATCTCTCAAACTTGATGCTTCATCTTCAAGCTTTAGCTTCTCTTTGGCTCTCTTGTTTCATCCGGCTTCCCCTTGTTTCTTCCACCATTCTTCATGGTGCTTCTTGTTCCCTCAACCTCCACTTATCCATATGCTCTAGCAACTTGTAACAATGTTGAAGTGGTTTCCCCTTGGGTCTGTCCATAGCTTTGTACCTTTCCATTGCAATACATTCCTACAAACACATAAATTCCTTTGTTACCAACATGACATAAAGCACATGCACTTGTGAACAAAAGGAGACGCAAAACGAACTCACATAGTCATCGATAGCTATGCCACTTAGTGGTGCTAGACGCACTTGATCCATAGCTCCACTACAACGGATACAACATGCCTTGATCGCGTTCCACCGTCCTTGTAGGGATCTATATGAATGAGCAACCAGTGGAGCAATCGAGGCATGAGCTTGAAGAATTTATCCTCTATCCATTGCCAATAGGGCGTTCCGGCCACCGCATCCATGCACACCATCGATCATGTCGGCGCCAAGCAAGTGTCTTTGACTTCTGTGTAGTTCAGCGCTCTTTTCTTCTTTCCATTTTGAGACGAATCAAACACTTCCTCCTTGATCTCTTCTACCTTCTCCCCATCCATGCCATCCTCTATCTCCTCCACATCCATGACAAACGAATCGAGTAGCGCCTTGGTGATGTTATCTGCACTCTCATTAAGGAGATACTCAAATGAGAATGGAATCTCCTCCCTATTGTAGCTTGGGTTACTTTCATACCTTGGAGTACTTTCGGCAAACATGTTGCTTGAAGTCGTGGTGGTTGTCCTATGGGGTGTCACTGATAGCTAGAGACGCAGCGACGATGTGATGGCCGCCGTCGGTGCACGACCCACTTATTCTTTGGCCCATCCCCGTCGTCTTCCACATGCAAGGACACGGATTGGGAGCCGGAGCAGCGACATCGATTGGCTCTTTCAGCTGGCCCGTGGCGGCAGCACCAACGAGTGGCGGGCCTTGCGAGATGACGTGGGTGCCCGCGTGCTTCCTCTTATTGGAAATAGTGGCGGGAATTCTATGAGCAACCACATCGGCATCCGGGGCACCCGTGGTACATGCCGGAGCCGCCGTAGTCGTAGGAGGCGGCGGTTGAGGGACCGTGGCCTCGCCAGCGGCAGGCGGGAGCTCGGTCTGATCCATACCTTCGAAGAAGAGACGGGGCGGTGCCGGAGAACGAATGAGTAGGTAGATCGACGGCGGCGGCGACGCGGAAGCGGGAACATGTCTAGCTGAAATGTCCTCCAGCACGAATCCCTCAACCGAGTACAGCCTGCACTCGGTTCAGCTGTGCAACCCGCCTATGTAGGGTTTGTGGCACGAGTTTTTCATCTCTCGTAAAATATTTTAAGAGTGAGACGGATTTACAAGATTTGCTAGCCGTCGTGTTTTTTCGCAGAAAACTGTAAACGAGCAATTATTTTAAGGGCCGCGTGAATTTATGGGATGTATTAGAGTTGTTCTAGACGTAGAGGCGGCGCCGTGCCGGTAGGCTGTTTGTTTTATCACGTTCTAGTAGTTCGGTGGGATGTATGTGACAGACATAGATTGGCAGAAAAATATTATGCAAACATTTTTCATAGTAACAAATATAACAATGTTTATTTTTAAATGTATTAATCAATTTGCAGCCAAATCTATAAATTGCTTTATGAAAAATCATATATTTAGGGATAGGGTAGTAAAAGGTAACAAAAAACGGCTCCCTTCGTATTGGTATTTTTCTGAAAACAAATAATTTGAAATTATAAACATGATTAATATCTATAAGAAATGTTGTAGTACGTAATATGTGGTTATTTTTGGCAATTGTATATTTACTACTTACTACTTTCCAAATTAATCGACTCAGATTTGTTTAGATTCGGGTATATCTAGCACAAAAATATGTCTAGATATATCCAAATCTAAATAAATCTTTGTCAATTAATTTGAATATGATGGAGTACCTTTATTTGACAGCTGTAGTACCAAATATGCATGTAAATTGTACAAACTAAATCACCAGCGATTAATTGTACTTAATACTCCATCCAATCCAAATTAATGGACTTGATTTCGCTAAGATATGGATATTTTGATACGGTAGATATATCTGTAATTAGAAAAATCTGAGACAATTAATGTGGATCGGAGGGAGTAGATGAGAACGGAAGGAAATGAAAAATTGCTACGCGTGTATTTCCACTATAAAAGTCATGCCAAGCCCTCGTCCCAGGGTAGGCTGCAAACATACTGCGCAAAAATTAGCATAACCTCAGCTCGCTCGAAGCACTTGGCAGGAGCACCCCACGATGAGTTCGTTCTCCAAGACGCTACTCTTTGCGCTTGCTCTCGTGGCCCTGCTGTCCTCAGGTACGTCCTAGATCAATTATATACTACTCTCTTCCGACCTATATTAGTTGACTCAAATTTGTCTAGATTTGGATAAATCTAGACACTAATATAGGTTCATCCAAATTTTGACAAATCCAAGTCAAGTAATATGGGTAGGATGGAATAGTATTTTGAATGCAAAATTATTCATAATCTTCATCTCATAAATCTTCACTACTTTTATGTTCGTCTTGAATTGGTACAAACATAGATGTGGTGGTTAAGGTGACCGCAAACGGTGGTGGCTCGTTGGCCCCTGAAGACTGCAGGCAGATGCCGGTGGCTCCTGGGCCATGTGACCCCAAGGCATGTATGCACGACTGTCAAGCCAACATCGGCCCCGGCGCAGTGGGCGAGTGCGTTTCTGGAGGATGCCAGTGCTCATATTGTACTGCACATCTACGGAATTAAGCAATGCTTGCTACTAGTTAGTTCTTCCCGGAATTAAGAATTTTGTCTAAGCTACCTTTCAAATACCACATGAAAACTCAAATTTTGTCGGAAACTTCATCGACTTAAGGGACGGTTGCTCTATCATGTTTTCTTGTGACAAGCACATCTTGAAAATTAGTTGTTTGTGGTGTTTTCAAAGGCGTCTTGACGGACTGGCAAAATACTCATACGTTGCTCGCCGCAGAAGCTAAATGCTCGTGCATTATTACTGTATAATAAGTGTGTTTTCATGGATAGGGTTTAGTGTCATCCGTAATTCGTATCGTTGCACGGATAAAAAGTATCTCAAACCAATCGAAGTAGTTAACCAAAATATCGTGATATATCTATGTATACAACCAAAACCTACGATAATCACTATATATAGCAGAGATCTTTGTAAGAGTAAAGATAAAAATGACCAGCTTGGTTTTTCTTTTTGGTTGGGTTCTGGTCGGGCGTGCTTTTGGTGAGGAAGGGTCGAGAAGGTAATCATGAAAGGATCACGACAGAAGGATCAATGTAGAGT
The DNA here is from genome assembly GCA_030063025.1 of Avena longiglumis. Classification (NCBI taxonomy): domain Eukaryota; kingdom Viridiplantae; phylum Streptophyta; class Magnoliopsida; order Poales; family Poaceae; genus Avena; species Avena longiglumis. The sequence goes on from CP125975.1 coordinate 499,469,449, forward strand.
AGGAAACCTGGGCTGTAAAGCTTGCTTGTCTTTTCGGAAATGCCGAGGGTCATAGAACGTTTCATAGCGTAACTCTACCTTCGGCCAAGTATTCACCGGCCAATTTGTTCATATAATACAATTGAGATCATCGTTATCAGCCGGCATAAATTAATCAGCGGTCCTAAAGAATCAGGACTCGACACAATAGAACCAATCGATGCTGCGATATTGTGAGACGGTAAAAAGTCACTTTTTCTTTACCGTAGGATTCAGCATGTCTACACACCCATCCACTCGCAAGTCGCATCCAAGCGATGAGCCTGAAAAATCTCTTTGGGCAAAAAGTACAAGTTGCTCAATAGTACTCGCTCTGTTCGAGATTATAGGTCCTATGCGCATATCTAGGTTGTTAATTTGACCAATAAAATATAACTTATATATTATAAAAGTTATACCATTAGAAAATATAACCTTTAAAGTTTCTAATACTCCCTTCGACCCATATTAGTTGACTTGGATTTGTCAAAATTTGAATGAATCTATATAAATAATGTCTAGATTCATCCAAATCTAGACAAATATGAGTCAACTAATATGGATCGGAGGAAGTAATATAATTTTTATGTTATATTATTTATATTTTGTTATTCAATTTGGTAACCTAGTTATCCGTGTGGGACTTATAATCCCAAACGGAGGGAGTACTGGATATCACACTGTAACCGCAGCCAGCTGGCCAGCAATTAGATGCCGATCGTGCCTAAGATGTTTTAAAATTATAATACGCGAGTACGAAGATTGTACGTTACGTACCTTGAGAGCATCGAAACGAATCCAGGAAGGGTCGAAGTTAGTGGTCGTCATTTTTTTCATTGCTGCTGCTGCAGGGCATCCATGCTCGATCGATATGCTTACGTAGAGAAGGAATATATGGTAGCTAGCTTTTGGCACGTACAATACTTGAGATTTGAGAGAAGCTACCAGCGACTCTTGCAGCCTCCTTGCTAGCCGTCTTCACTCCAGCTAGTGTGTACACCTACTATACTATGTCAGTTAACAGCTGTCTCTGCTGCAACACTTCTGCTTCATTGTACCCCTCCTCCCAAACTCACGAAATTCCTGCTGCAATTCTTTAGACAAGTTCAGTTTCGTCTAGGAGCTTAGGAATAAGTGAGCTGTGACTCAGTACTCGTTGTTTTTGTATTAAAAAGTTTGAGAATTCCAATGTTTACAAATCACGAATTAGAGAGAGTCGATATATACAAATATCAACCAACAAGAAAGAACCAGGTGCTGCTACTAAACATCATGTAAACTATTAATTGGCCGCCATGTAGGTTGGTAGAAAATATCCTCTGTAACCATCGACAGACGGTTGAATCCAGTAACCATTCATTTCCACTGATCCTTCGGGAGCAGAAAATACCATAGCTGGATCCAGTGAACATTCATATGGATAACCTGCAAGAAATTGGTAGAATCTTTTATGTTAAACAAAATATTATTTCTACAGTTCCATATTGACCAAACTAAAGGTGAAACTCCTATACGAATCCTGGCTTTAGTTTTTTTTGTCGATGCCATTCAACCAATTCCCAAACATATTGATAATATTAGTGGTGGTGGTATGCTAAATGTAGAATAAACAATTCGCCAAATCAATCTAGCAAAAGGACATGTAGAAATAAGTGTTCTACTGTTTCCTCAGCGCTGCAGAAGCAACACTTCTTACTCATGTTCCAATTCCTTTTAGCTAGATTATCTCTAGTAAGCAAGACCTTTTCACTTAGGAACTAAATGAAAATTTTAATCTTTAGTGAGTTTTTCAACTTCCAAAGATATTTGCGAAGGAACCTGGTGTGTCCATTAATGAAATAAGCATACATAGACCTAACCAAAAACTTTTATTCGCTGTTAATTTCCAAACAAATTCATCATGTTCATTGTTTAAAGATACCCCAATTGAACTATGTCACAAGTAACGAATTACACTTATTCCCTATCAGTTGTCTCCTAAAACCAATGTTTTAGGGGACCGTTGACAACACATTTGTGATAGTAACATGTTTTCATTGCACAATGTTATATAACGAAGGGTATTGTTGAGTCAACGAAGTTTTTTTTACGGTAAACTAGCGGAGTTAAGCCTAACCAAGTATCCCCCAAAATCTAACCTTAATACCTTCGCCAATCTTAAAAATTATTTTGCTAAATAACTCATTTTAACACTCACGAGTCCCTTTGAAAAAGGTAAATCCGTGGGTTTGCTCGTTACTTGGGCTAAAGTTTTTTGAGATAAATACTTCTTGCACAACAGCTTCTGCCACACGCCCTCATCATTAAGAAGTTTGAAAATCCATTTTCTAAGAAGATATTTTTTTTAATATCTAGTACCTCAATACCTAGGGGCCCATGATCTTTTGGACGAAAAATAATGTTCTAGTTAGTTAACCGATATTTTCGTTTATCATCCTCACTTTGCTAGAAAAACCATGATCTGTAGAAGTTAAGACGTTTTTGTACCCATTTAGGCACTTTCAAGAAATATAACATAAACATCGGTAAACTAGTTAAACTGAATTAATTAGGATAAAATGATCACCACATGCTAGCATCTTGCATGTTCAACGGTCAGGCTTTCTTTCGAAGCGACTCTCAACTTGGTACCAATCAGAGTTCCTTAGTTTTCTCTAATGGATAGGTATCCCTAGGTATCTAAACGGAAGAAATCTAGAGTCACAATAATTATTTGTACTGTTCCTCCTCCTCTTTAGCCTTTACAAAACATAAAATTTCACTCTTATGGAAATTAATTTGAGCCTAAAAAGTTGTTCAAAAATGCAAAGAATCAATTTCATATTGATGCCTTCTTCTAGATCATTTTGTGTAAATAGAATTGTGTCATCAACATATGGCAAAACTTAGATTCCTCCATCAACAGGATGAGTAATAAGTCCTCCAACTTGGCCATCCTCTTTCTCTCTAGCTATCAAGATGGCCAACATGTCCACAATAATATTGAAAAGCATAGGTAACAGAGGATCACCCTGCCTTAAACCCTTTCGAGTTTTGAAATAATGACCAATATCATCATTTAACTTTACTCTGATGCTACCTCTCTCAACGAACTTCTTAGTCAAACTATACCACTCCGGTGCAAATCCTTTCATGTGCAACATTTGTTGCAAAAAGGACCATTTAACTTTATCATATGTCTTTTCAAAATCAATTTTAAAGACTACATCATCCATTTTCTTCCTATAAAGTTTATGGATAGTTTCATGCAAGACAACAACTCCCTCAAGTATATGTCGTCCAGGCATTAAAGTTGTTTGTGTAGGTCTATTCACTTTTTCAGCAATTATTGTAATGCGATTGGTGGCTACCTTTGTAAAAATCTTGAAACTTACATTTAAGAGGCATATAGGTCTATATTGCTAAATTTGGACCATTTTTTGGGAAGTAGAATAATGACACCAAAATATAATTTAAACAAATGAAAATCCCCATTTCATAGTTGTATAAACATTATCATCAAATCACCCTTAATAATGCCCCAAAAGTTCTGATAAAACTCCACAGGAAACCCATCTGGTCCGGAGTCTAATTCAACTCTTTGAAAGATAGCATCATGAACCTCCTTCTCAGTCCTCCTTGTTAGTTTGGATAGGTTAACCCGGAAAAAAAGTTTGGACATATTAGATTGACGACCTGATTCTTCGTGGGATGGCACGATTCAGTGATCATGATATCGTTGTAGGAAGTGGGTAGGAGACGTTGGAATGGCAACGTTGTACCCCCGTTCGTGTCCTTGTTTTTCGGTTTTATGTTAGCTTGTAATGACTGGATAAAAGGAGAAAGAAATATCAGAAAAGTTGTACATTGAACGTAGAACAAAAACCTCTCGTTTCTCTCTCTCATTCCGTGTTTATCTCCATTACTACGTGTGAGTTGAGAGCCAGGTCTTAGAGCATCTCCAACAGACGCGCTATATAGGCCGCGCGCTATATAAACCGCCGATTTGCAGCGCCTAGAGATGGAATCGGCACTCCAGCAGGCGCTGCAAAAAATTTTGGGGCGCACGGCTTTTTGCACTATCCCGAGCGCCAAATGTAACGCGTCGGCTATAGCTCGCGGCATCGCTGCGGACACGCGCGAATACCCTAACGGCTGAAAATTCCCCCGCGTTCGTGCCCTCCATTTTCCCACCGCGCCGCCGTCGCAAAATTCCGCCGCCGCCGCCGCTCGATTCCGCCGCCGGCCCCGCTGTTGCTCGCCGCCGCGCCGTAGATCCGCCTCGCCGCGCCTCCTGCCGAAAGTACCGGCCACTCCTCCGCGCGGTACCGACCGGGCGCCGTCGCCACCGACGGGCACAAGGTCGACGCTTCTCCCCGCCTCGCCCGCGCCTTATCCTCTCCATACCCCGTGCCGCCGTCGCCATGTCGTCGTCCTTGAGCCTACTGTCAACATGGCGCAGCCAAGAGCTCGCCGATTTGCTTGCAAGGTATGCGCCTCCGCCGGCCGGCCGCCATCATTTTTGCTACTAGCTAGTTGTAGTGAAGTCATTTTATATGTATGTTTGTAGAGTTCATCATATGATTCATCGGATGACAAGTACGACCAAGAGGAAGAAGAGAACATATCCTTACTATTAGCATACCGCGACGTCAAGAAGCCAAAAATGTAGGGTTCGCAGCATAGAAAACAAAAAAATTCCTACGATGGGAACAACTATGTACCAAGATCTATCTACTAGATACAAACAATGGAAGGATATACATCCATAGAGAACATACCCTTGAAGACCGACAAAGCTTAACGAGTCCAAACTCGTGGTTGATGTAGACGATCTCTTGCCGATCTCAAGATCGAGAGGAAGTCCTAACGCCGCAAAACAGCAGCGCATCCGTGCTCGCACACACGTTCGAGGCACCGAGCAACCTCCGCCTCCTCACTCCAGCGATGCAGCGGAAGCACAACTCTTTCTTGCCGAATAGCCACCGGAAACATGTATCTCGCTAGTCCGAGACCATGGGGGATAAATACTAGAGGGGGAGAGATATCCTTCACGAGGAGGTGTGAGTGAGAGAGAGAGGGAGGGGGGCTCCTTTTATAGGGAGAGGGGGGGGCACCCAAAGGACCATGCGCCCAGCCATGGGGCTTCCCCCACCTCTTCCACATTCATGTGGGTGGACACTCCACTCACTCAAATGCCTTTCAATTCCCTCCACTCAAAAACCCACTCAAATTCCCATTAAATTTCCACCAAATTTAATGCAAACTCTCATTAAATAAAACTCCTTTTATTTATTCAGAATTTTGTCAATTACTTTAATGACAAAAATTCACATATAACCCCTTGCTAGTATTTCATTTCACATGCAGAAACACTTTTTGCAATTTCACGCGAAAACCCGTTTCGGTATCTAGTGAAATAAATTCCTGCGCTTATTATTCTTTTCGGCATGAAACTTTTGCTCCAAATGGATGTCGGTGTCTCTTAAGTGTGTCACCCTACGGTTCGCGAATAATGCGGACATGATCGAGACCCCTCTCAGATCAATAATCGAGCGGATCCGAGACCCATCGACTCCACACATTCAACGATGACTTTCTTGTGATCGTCGGAACCTTTTACGCTAGTATCTTAATCCCTTTGTTTCGCGATATATTACATGTCCGAGATTCGATCATCGGTATCTCCATACCTAGTTTGATCTCGTTACCTACATGCACTCTTTTCTTGTTCCCGTGATATAATATTCTAGTGATCAAATCACTTGCTTGCAAGCTAATCAATGTGATATCACCGAGAGGGCCCAGAGCATATCTATCCGTCATCGGGATGAACAAATTCCACTCTCGATTCATGGGACTCAACATAACACTTTAGTAGTTCTGAACCCATCTATAATCACCATGTTACGGTGTGACGTTTGATGTTATCAAGAAACTCTTCTGGTGTTAGTGATTGACATGATCTCATGGTCTAAGGATTAGGATCACTTCGTAAGTTGTTATAGCAATATAAACTCAATGACTTTGATCGTAATGCTATACTTCGGATGAATGTTCATCACACCATTACACTAATGTTGTGACCTCGTTATTAACAACATTCAATGTCCATGATCAGGAAACCTATGATCATCTTTTTAATCAACGAGCTAGTTTATAAGAGAGGCATAACTAGGAACTTACTTTTTGTTTATTAAACACACATGTATTAACGTTTCCATATTAATACAATTATAGCATGTAAAATAAACATTTATCATAAACAAGGAATACGATAATGACCACTTTATTATTGCCTCTCGGGCATATTCCCTTCAGTCTCCCACTTGCACTAGAGACAATAATCTAGTTTGAAAACTTTGCGTATTGAACACCTATGGCTTTCTGGTGTTCCATATACGCGATTGTAAGTGGTTAATATAATCTACGGATCTGACACTTTCAGTTCCGTGTGTATTTGCATATCTTTGCGTCTTCACGCATCACTCATTCTCCAATGAGATGGCACTGTATAAATTTGGTCTTTCGGTGAGACCTTTAGTTCCTTGGGGTTAAAACACGTCGATACTATTGTCATACAATATATCTTTAGTGTTATCCCATTGCGAACCACACCTTAGTTTGATAACAAACTACTTGACACAAATTCCCTCCTTTGCTGCTACTATAGCAGTCATATACTTAGCTTTTTGTTGTAGTATTCGTCACAATGTCTTAACTTTGGAATACATCCAAATACATCATGAAAACTCCTTTCCATTTCATTGTGCCACTCATAGTTTAAATTGAGATAAACTTAATTTGTATCTTGTGACAAAACTAGTATCAATGTAACGCTTTACAATGAACTATTTGTAATTGTTTGTCACTTATACACAAATATATTCTTAATTCTTCCAAAAGATCATAAGAATATCCTTACTATCGTCCAATGCTCATTTTATGATTCATTCTGGTATTTGCTCATAACACTTAGAGCATAGGACATATCTGGATGTGTACATATCATGGTATGATTGATCAAAACATTCTCGTGATTTCACTCATCAAGTGTCAAAGCACTTGAATCTTGTTTCACTTATCAAGTGTCGATACACTTGAATCTTGATTCAATTCCTTTCCATGCGACAGGAACCATTTCTTGTCGTTTCTATATTGAACTCCTTCAATATATCATATATGTATGTTTGGCATAACCATATTAGCGTCACGGTCTATCCACTATAGACTTTCATGCTAAATATTCGGGTTTTGCCTAAGTCTTTCATCGAAATGAAATTCTTAACCTTTGTCAATAAAAGATACATCATTTCTAATCAACAAGATGTCCTCCACATAATGTATTAGAAATATGTCTCAGCGCTCCCACTTAATTTCTTGCAAATGCAAGCATCTTCATCGTGTCCTGATGAAAAACTCATTTTTCATCATGGTGAAGATTCCAACTCCGCGATGCTTACTTCAACCATTAAAGTTTGCATGCCCTTTTAGCATCCTTTGAATTTAACAAAACCCTTTGGACCGTGTCATGTACATGTCCTAGGTAAACATTCTATTAGAAGAACTTAATTTTGTTTATTCATCTACCATATAACAAATTATATGTAGTGGTTGCTACTTTAATCCGTCTAGACTAAATATCGCTATGAAAGATCAAATCTTGTCATAGTCAACTCCTTGAACATTGTCGTAAAATACTTTACCGACATGTCGACTATTTCATAGATGTGAAACATCCATGTCTGTTTCTTTATAGATCCAAATACGACCGATAGGTTTTTACACATTTCTAGAGGGTCTTCCAAGTTCAAAACTTGATTTCTCGTGTATGGAACTATCACGGATTTTATGGCTTCAAGCCAATTGACGGAGTCAGGGCCCATCATTGCTTCTTTGCATATAGTCGGTTCATCATTGTCAAACAATAATGATTTACTCGCAAATCTTAGTATTTGATTGTTTATTCGACCGACTTGGTTCAATAAGAACTTAGATCTCCGTGACCACAACCTTTGAAGCACATAAGCTATGAGCATTATGGCAGCGTCCAGAACGATTTCCGGCGCTGCGCAACTCAGCACATTTAGCTAAGGTTCGTTAACCTTATCAAAGTTCTATTGTCCTCCCACTTAACTTTTTGCGAAAAAATCTTTCTTCAAGAAACTTCACGTTTCAAGCGACAAACCCTTTTGTCCTTGATGTTATGGAGGAATAACCAATTATTATTCGAAATAACCTACAAAGACATGCTCATCCGACTTCGGTTGTAAACATCTTAATTATGTTTAGCATACCAAAATTTAAGAAATGACAACTTGGGTTTTACCCCAAAACATAAATTCCATGGTGTCATTTCAACGGATCAAGATGGAGCTCTTTTCAGTGTAAAAGCGGAAGTCTCTAAAGCTTTAATCTTTTAAAACATAATGGCAGTTTTATCAATAACACCTTTGATCCAACCATGTCAAACAAGGTTTCATTACAAATCTCAAACACTCCATATTCCTATGGTGTTTCGGGATATGTAAATCTAGGTGTTTTGCTAAACTTGCAACTCAAATAAATCCCTTTATGATAAAATCATAATTCATTTATTTTCTTGTTACACTTGTAACTCAAATAAATCCCTTATGATAAAATCATAAACCATTTATTTTTCTTGTTACAATGATTTTTCACTTCATCTTGAAAGTCTTTGAAACGTTTTTCAAATATTTTATACTTCTTTCTCATTAAGTGGATATTCACTCAAATTTCCGGAGAAAGCATATGAAGTTGAAACCCATCGCTTACGACTACACATAATGGACTACATACATCAATATGTATAAATTCCAATATTTTAGTCGTTCGTTCTTCTTTGGCCTTTGAACGAAGTTTTAATTATCCCTAGGAAAGTCTCATAAGCGTCACTTGATCAAATCAAAGACTCCAAAAATCCATGAATATGGAGATTTTTCATGTTTTCTTTCCAATATAATTTAAACAGCGATGTCACGTCGTAAGTGATCTTTCAATCATTTGTCTGGCGACATTTTAGCATTAGGTTTTATGGATGTGATTTCTCCAACTAGATTTGTAAATCATCCATCTTATATGGAATACGGTAATTATTTGAACAACCTTTGTTCTCATAATACCTGATTTAAATAACAACTATTAAAACAAATCTTGAAGTCAAGCTTTGATGTCAACGAGAAATACAAACAACGGTTTGTTTGTTTTCGATGAACATCATCACATATTCTCTTGCTAGTTACTTAGGCCATTGTGGTTCATGAACTGCGTCGTTCCGTATGAAATTTCATACCAACCAATTCGGTATCCAATACCTAAGAACCACATTGTTTAACAAGCAAAGAATACAACCATAACATGTATATCATCTATATACCTAAATTGGATATTTCCAATCTTTTCTTTTCTGCCAAATATATTTTATAGATTCTCTTTAAGCATTTCCTTTTCCTTTTTAAAATAATCTATCAACATCAAAAGTGGCGCCATATACATGACACATAGTCCAAAGCGTGTGTATTCAAATAATAATACATTTGGACTTGCACTTTGAAGTAGATCACCATCATCAAAATGATCGGTATTCTTTCAAAATCCATTCTTTAGTAATCTTTTAGTGTAGTAAACACTTTACATACATCTTCTATTCATCCTTATCATGACGACTTTCATGATCAAGCAACTGTAGCTTATAAAGGCGAATCGTGAGTATAACATTACTTTCCAAAACCCTTTTGGATGATTAGGATGTCTAGCATCTCCAACCTTCGTAAATTCTCATCCAATATGAGAACATATATTATACTCTATCATATTGCAACCAAAACATTGTTTCAGATATCGTTATATCTGCCACACATGATGATTTCTGAAATAATTCTTTCAGCTCCTAGATAAACTTGATATTAAAACAATCAAGAATCATGGAGGCAACCATGATGCTTAAGATACTAACACTGGAATTGTTACTCTCGATTTAATACCAATTATTAAATTTCACGGAGTAAACATAGTTTGCTGAAAGTTTGCAATAGGACTTTAAACTTTAGATTGACACTCAACACAATACGATACCAGTTCGTAAAGTATATATATCCAGAATTCTATAGTTCTATTATCTCAATTATAACTAAGCATAAGGTGGTGAACGAATGTCAATGACTACAACAAATTATGCAAATTCACTTTGATTTAATTTATGATAAATTGAGTTATACTAATCCAAATTAGAAATAAACTCCCACTCAAAAACGACATCCCTCGTGTATTTTTGGTGATTACATAAACCAAATCCACTACACCAAGTCCGATCATCACGTGAGTCGGTATAGCTTCAAAGGCGAGCATCCATATGGTCATCATATCAAAACATATGACTCATGCTTAACCTTTCGGTCCGTGTTCCGAGGCCATGTCTGTACATGCTGGACTCGTCAAGTAAGAACCTTAGTATTCGCGTGTGTAACTGTCTTACACCCGAGATATGCTCATGGATTCAAGTACACCCGATCATCACGTGATGTCTTGAAGCGACGAAACATTGTCGGTGCATACTTAAGGAAGAACACATTCTTATCTTGATATCTAAATGAGGGATCATCTTATTATGATAATAAAACACCAAACAAGCAATATAAGATGCTATCAAAACATCACATGTTTATAAGTGAAATGATATGGTTCCCGCATATGATCTCCATCATGTGCACCGTGGTATGATCTCTATCATACCTTTATGTGTAAGGCCAAGGTCTATGGAACTTACACGCTATGTGTGTTGTAAGAGTATCATCTCATACTTCTACTTACAACATCACCATATCATAACACTAGCCCAACAACAATCTAAATTAGACGCCTCTAATTTATCCATTGCAAGTTTTACATGGCTTAGGGCTTTCAAAGATAGAACCGTTCTTATCTACGAACATGAACCACAACGAGGATAACCAAATTGTTGACAACTCATTGCAAATTAGATATTGACTATAGTAGGAGAGACAGACACCCGCTAGCCACTTATGCAAAACTAGTTGCATGTCAAGCGTGGAACAGGTCTCATGTGCGAGGACATGTAAAGTTTGTCCGGGCCGCTTCATCCCACTATGCCACCAATATCCAAAGTACAACTAAGAAGCAATAAAATGATCATCATCACCCACATACTCATATGTGTACTACCCGTGCAAAGCATCTACGCATAGATCCGGCTCTGATACCACTGTAGGGTTCGCAGCATAGAAAACAAAAAATTTCCTACGATGGGAACAACTATGTACCAAGATCTATCTACTAGATACAAACAACGGGCGGATGTACATCTATAGAGAACATACTCTTGAAGACCGACAAAGCTTAACGAGTCCAAACTCGTGGTTGATGTAGATGATCTCTTGCCGATCTCAAGATCGAGAGGAAGTCCTAGCGCCGCAAAACAGCAGCGCATCCGTGCTCGCACACACGTTCGAGGCACCGAGCAACCTCCGCCTCCTCGCTCCAGCGATGCAACGGAAGCGCAACTCTTTCTTGCCGAATAGCCACCGGGAACATGTATCTCGCTAGTCCGAGACCATGGGGGATAAATACTAGAGGGGGAGAGAGATCCTTCACGAGGAGGTGTGAGTGAGAGAGAGGGAGGGGGGCTCCTTTTATAGGGAGAGGGGGGCACCCAAGGGGCCATGCGCCCAGCCATGGGGCTGCCCCCACCTCTTCCATATTCATGTGGGTGGACACTCCACTCACTCAAATGCCTTTCAATTCTGTAACACCCTCAGAATCGGACCTATGCAAGTTTGAGCAAAATTCGCCAAACCCGCATAGAAACGATTCAAAGGTGCCCACCAGGCACTTTCGTGCGGGTGGAAAACGAAGTAATAACATTACACAACAGTCCTCGATGGGACCCACAGAACATATATATATATAACAGCGACTCAAAGAGTCAAGAATACAGATATACGGTACAAAGATCCAAATCACCTTGAAAAGACGGAGCGTCCGACTACGGACAAGATGCAAATGGGGCTAAGAGCCCTGAAGAATAACCAATGGCGTCCATAACCGCCTGCCAAAGCCAAGCGGAAGGGTAACCCCTTAACGGCGTCGATCTCACAACCTGCTTAACAAAGGGTGCCGACAAAGGGCAAAGCAGAAAACAAAGAAGGAGCGTCAAGATCGAGGCCGATACAATGAGGCTAGAATTCGGCGGTCCTCGCCTACATAGGTATGGTGGACTGAGCGGCAGCGGCAACATGCACTAAACAACCTATAGAGACTCGATACAACTGGCGGCTATCAGAGAGGGGTGAGAAAGACCTATTCGGATCCAACCTGAGACTATCATCAAACAAACCCATCCTGGCGTTTCCCCCTCGAGACCAAACGAGGAAGTCAACCGAGGAACGCACACAGTTGGCAGTTTTACTTATTCAGTTATCGTTGCAGCAATTACTAGTCAGGTTTAGATAATCGTCCTGATAAAGTAAGCAGTGGGCACTTTTAGTTAGTCATTCCGTTAAAGTGGCATCACTCACTAGTCAGATACAATTATCATGAGATAGCCCCAAAACCCAGCAGTTGTTGGTACTTTTACTTAGCCATTCCGTTGTAGTAGAGCTGATTACTAATCATATCGGAAACAGGTCAATTTAAAACAGTAAACTTTAGTTATCGTTGTCTATGATCAGACACTGTGCTCCAAGTCGTCCATAACCGCGGACACGGCTTCTCGAAAAGATTAAACCCTGCAGGGGTGCACCAAAGTATCCACAGGCACCTCGACCCTTTTTTGCCAGATCAGTTAACATACACCCATCGGTATGTCGGCGGGGCCTAAGTCACGACGTTCCCAGACACAAAGCAAGCATGCGGGGCCACCCCACCGAGTCGACACCCGCAACGGAGTCGGCCAGTCTCCGAGACGGACTCAGGGTTTGCGTCGATGGCAGTATGCGACAGTCTGCCCCCAAACGGGGACTGCCCATACCGCGAAAACATCCCGCTTCCTAAACAGTACACGTGCTTTCGCACAAACGTAAATAAAGCAGTAAACATGGCATAAGTACAGAATAGTAAAACACCTCAAACTAGTTGTGGCCCCCAGTACAATACTTTGAAATCAGGTAATTATCAATGGGGGGCCCATATCTCCCCACCTGTGGTTAGCGCGCTCGATCTCGGAACAGGTGTCAAGAACTCGGGTCCTACGGGACACAAGTGGGCGGTCGGAAACCAAATCTTACATATCACCCACCGATGCCTCTGCTTAATTCAATTTTAGTTGTTAAACAGGAATTAAAGTGATACAATAATTAAAGCCATGATCATCTCCAACGTCAACATGCGGCAATTCTCCAACAAAGGTGGTACTTGACGACAAGCAAAACACGTGAGCAAGCGACTACGACACGCGGTCCAACTATCTAACAAACAACAGGTAATAGGATGTGTCCAAGGCTATATATGGCTGCAAGGGATATCACGGGTACGAAACTAGAGCATCGCAACACAGATAGCAAAGATCAACAGGAGGGAATAAATACTAGAAAAGTAAGATAGGTAGAAAGGGGGAGATGCTCGCCTGAAAACATTGCCGAAGGTTCAACCCGAAGGTCGGGGCGAAGCTCACATCAACTCAACGGCCTTATCCGCGAAGAACCAAAACACTAGAAGAAACACCAGATGCGATATTTAATACAACGGCAGAAGAACGGCATGACGCATGTATGATGAATGACATGGCAAAGATGCGATGCAATTAGGTCATATTAAGCGGAACCGGGGTCCCGACATTATTTAAACGGTTCAAGTTGTTTAGAACCCCCGCAATTTAAATGTTGTTTAGCAATGTAACAGATAGAGCCGGTTCGCTACACATGTTTAAATGAGGCCAATATGAGACTAGATTTGCCCGCATATGGGCCCCATATGTAATTATTAGGTGAATCGGCATAAGGCCCCCAAACCAATGGCATGCATGCGAGATGGATGACAATTAAACATGCATCAAGTTATTATGTTATAAAATAGGGTTCGAGGAAAAGGGTCACACATTAGAGGGGGCTCGACGATCTTGGGTTCCGGGGTTCGGGGTCGGTCTCAGGGTCCAGGGTCCGGTCTCGGGGTCCAAGGTTCAACGGAGTCGTTCTCGGACTCAGGGGGCAGATCTTGTCGCATCGCGGTCTTCGGGTCATGTCGACGGTCATGGCGTTCGGGGTGAAGCACTTGTCGCAACGGGGTTCTCGGCGGACTTGGTGTCCGGGGGTTCTTCCAAAACCGTGGCGCGTCCGGGAGGCGATCTTGGAGTCCAGGCCGGAGGTCTTGTCGGTGGTTTTCGGGTCCGTCCCGGTTAGGCATCCTCGGCGTCGGGGAAGGCCTTGATTCGGCCTCGGCACACGGTACATGCTCCTCGGAAAACCTTTGCGTTCCATGACGACGTTCTCGGTCCACGGTCATCGGTCCCCTCTCGTAGATCTTGGGGTTTGCGGCTCTCCGGGATCGGTCTCGGGTCCAGGTCAAGAACTTGGTGTCCGTGAAGGGCCTTGGCGTTCGTGGTAGGTCTTGGCGCTTCGGTTTCGGGCCTCGGCCATCTCATCCGCGAAGTAGATCATGGAGTCTGCGAGGTTCGACCGGTCATAGCCATCGGAGTCCGTGAGGAAGATCTTGACAACCAGAGCGTTCCGGTACCGGGGCCTTCGAGTCCGTGGACGGGGTCTTCGGTTCTCCCTGGCGGTGTCCTCCATGTTCCGTGTCGCGGCTTCGGGGTTTTGGGGTCGCGCGCAGGGGGTCGCCGGGCGGTCGGGTCGGAGCGGGGCGGCAGCCAGCGCCAAGACGCCGGAGCTCTGGCCCCGGGCTGCGGGAGCTTGAGGGAGGGGCCCGACGGCGGAGCTGCGGCAGGAGGCATGGCTGCGGGCGGCGACCGAGGTGAAGAGCACGCGGCGGCGGCGGTTCCACAGCGGGCGGCGACGGGAGAGCGGCAAGGCGCGCGGCTGCGGCTGGCGGCAGCTCGGAGGAGGCGGCGAGACGCGTCGGGCTCGGGGAAGGCGAGGGGCGGGTCGCGCAGACGCATGGCGCGTGGGCGCTGCAGCGAAGAGGTGGTCGAGGGCGGCGAAGCAAGCGAGAGCGGCGGGCGGTTGCGGTGGGCGGCGGGCGGCGAACAGCGGCAGCGACTGCGCCGGAGCAGAGGAGGCGGAGGTGCGCGCGAGGAGGCGGCGGCGGAGGAGCGCCATGAGGAGGGCGGTGAGGAGAGGCCATGCAGGAGGGAGAGAGGTGGCGCGGGGCCAGGGGTGCGGGGCGTGGGTCGTGGGGGAGGGGAGGCGCGTGGGTCGTGGGGGCGGTTGGCGGGCAGGTGGCAGACGGGTGCAGGACCGGGGGAGGCTGGGACTGGTCGGGGTTGGGGTGGGCCTGAGCGGGGAGGGGGGGGGGAAGAGGGGAGTGGGTCTGGCAAGGTGGGGCCAAGGCGGGTGGGACCCAAGAGCAGAGAGAGAGGCGGTGAGAGAGGGAGAGAGAAAACGGACCAGGGAGGGGTGAGGTGGCGTGGTTAGATTGGGTAGGGAAAGGGGCAGGGTGACGTGGCGATCCTAGATTGGTGGGAGTGAGGTGGAGGCTGGGGTGGGTAGAGTTGTAGGTGAGAAAAAGGATTTAGGTGGGCTGGATGGGTGAGGTGGCAAGTGGGTAGGAAAAGGGTGAGAGGGTGAGGTGGCGGCTTGAGAGTGGTGGGTAGGTTTAGTTTGGGTAGGAATAAGATTTAGGGGAAGCTGTTTCAAATGAACCGATTTTAATCCGGGGGTGGTCGTTCGGGTCGATCTGGCCCGTTCGACTGCCCCCACTAAAAATAATATAAATTTTATTTGTGTTAAACGGGCCGTTGGCAAACCGATAGAGGCGAAAACAAAATATTCCGGGGACCCGGTTTTGATGTTTGAAAATAAAGAGGGGCGTTTAGAAAACAACACGGGCTTTGCAAACATAGTTTTAGCAAACAATGCATGATGATGACGATGTAATGCACAAATTCAACGCGATTTTCTAGTAGTGGTTTTGCGGGATGCCACAATTCGACACCACTAACAAGGGATCTCGCCCTCGAGATCCGCCTCATGGTACCGGAAGGAAGGTCGGCGATCTGCGTCTTCTTGCTTTGTGTAGATCCTCGCGACACCACTAACAAGGGTTGTTGTCCGTGATCGTCGAGAGAACACTCCGGAAAAAAAAAGGTCGAAGGTAGAGGTATCAACAAATAAAGCCACCTCTAGCTCCGATGGAAGAGGGGAACCGATGCATTCTCGTCCACTTCAATGTACAAAAGCGAATAGAAAGGGTAGTCGGCATGGGGGCCAATCCATCACGCACCCAAACTATTACTCTGCACAATCAGTCGAAAAGAGTGCAACCATTCTCGGAATTAGACTGAAGATCTCGACAAGCGAGGTCCGGAATCAAAGGAGTGATGCAGACTCTGCATCGGATCTGGCATAGATGATGTTGTCGCGTCGGAAACACCGGAAGGCACAAACAAGGAACAAAGGATGGCACCACAGACGAAGGATTCCTCGGATAGCATGAAGACCAGATGTAGCAACACCGTTAACAAAGGAGGAAGCGAAACCCTAAAGGTACGACGGAACCCAACCACGAGAAATCCTGGACTCGAAGAAGAAGGAGAGAGCAGATTCAAAACACGTCGAGATGAGAGGGGAATAGCAGGGGTAAGGAGTAAAGTCAGACCTAATCAGAACTATCCAACCGATTTTCAAAAATAGTTTTGACACTCTGCTTCGGCCGTTAGCTAGGTCATCCTATTTGGACTCGTGGGTATCGCATAGCTGAGCTCGATACCACTCAGAACACCCTCAGAATCGGACCTATGCAAGTTTGAGCAAAATTCGCCAAACCCGCATAGAAACGATTCAAAGGTGCCCACCAGGCACTTTCGTGCGGGTGGAAAACGAAGTAATAACATTACACAACAGTCCTCGATGGGACCCACAGAACATATATATATAACAGCGACTCAAAGAGTCAAGAATACAGATATACGGTACAAAGATCCAAATCACCTTGAAAAGACGGAGCGTCCGACTACGGACAAGATGCAAATGGGGCTAAGAGCCCCAAGAATAACCAATGGCGCCCATAACCCCGGGCCAAGCGGAAGGGTAACCCCTTAACGGCGTCGATCTCACAACCTGCTTAACAAAGGGTGCCGACAAAGGGCAAAGCAGAAAACAAAGAAGGAGCGTCGATCGAGGCCAATACAGCCGAGGCTAGAATCGCGGTCCTCGCCTACATAGGTATGGTGGATCGAGCGGCGGCAGCATGCACTAAACAACCTATAGAGACTCGATACAACTGGCGGCTATCAGAGAGGGGTGAGAAAGACCTATTCGGATCCAACCTGAGACTATCATCAAACAAACCCATCCTGGCGTTTCACCCTCGAGACCAAACGAGGAAGTCAACCGAGGAACGCACACAGTTGGCAGTTTTACTTATTCAGTTATCGTTGCAGCAATTACTAGTCAGGTTTAGATAATCGTCCTGATAAAGTAAGCAGTGGGCACTTTTAGTTAGTCATTCCGTTAAAGTGGCATCACTCACTAGTCAGATACAATTATCATGAGATAGCCCCAAAACCCAGCAGTTGTTGGTACTTTTACTTAGCCATTCCGTTGTAGTAGAGCTGATTACTAATCATATCGGAAACAGGTCAATTTAAAACAGTAAACTTTAGTTATCGTTGTCTATGATCAGACACTGTGCTCCAAGTCGTCCATAACCGCGGACACGGCTTCGAAAAGATTAAACCTGCAGGGTGCACCAAAGTATCCACAGGCACTTCGACCCTTTTTGCCAGATCAGTTAACATACACCCATCGGTATGTCGGCGGGGCCTAAGTCACGACGTTCCCAGACCCAAAGCAAGCACGGGGGGCCAACCCACCGAGTCGACACCCGCAACGGAGTCGGCGGTCTCGAGACGGACTCGGGGTTTTGCGTCGATGGCGAAGCGACGATCGCCTCAAACGGGATCGCCCATACCGTAAAACATCCCGCTTCCTAACAAAGCGTGCTTCGCACAAACGTAAATAAAGCAAAGAACATGGCATAAGTAAAGAATAGTAAAACACCTCAAACTAGTTGTGGCCCCCAAAGACAATACTTTGAAATCAGGTAATTATCAATGGGGCCCGTATCTCACCTTTGTGGTTAGCGCTCGATCTCGAACAGTGTCAAGAACTCGGGTCCCACGGACACAAGTGGGATCGGAAACCAAATCTTACCTATCACCCACCGATGCCTCTGCTTAATTCAATTTTAGTTGTTAAACAGGAATTAAAGTGATACAATAATTAAAGCCATGATCATCTCCAACGTCAACATGCGGCAATTCTCCAACAAAGGTGGTACTTGACGACAAGCAAAACACTTGAGCAAGCGACTACGACACGCGGGTCCAACTATCTACCAAACAACAGGTAATAGGATGTGTCCAAGGCTATATATGGCTGCAAGGGATATCACGGGTACGAAACTAGAGCATCGCAACACAGATAGCAAAGATCAACAGGAGGGAATAAATACTAGAAAAGTAAGATAGGTAGAAAGGGGGAGATGCTCGCCTGAAAACATTGTCGAAGGTTCAACCGAAGATCGGGGCGAAGCTCACATCAACTCAACGGCCTTATCCGCGAAGAACCAAAACACTAGAAGAAACACCAGATGCGATATTTAATACAACGGCAGAAGAACGGCATGACGCATGTATGATGAATGACATGGCAAAGATGCGATGCAATTAGGTCATATTAAGCGGAACCGGGGTCCCGACATTATTTAAACGGTTCAAGTTGTTTAGAACCCCCGCAATTTAAATGTTGTTTAGCAATGTAATGTATAGAGCCGCTTCACACACATGTTTAAATGAGGCCAATATGAGACTAGATTTGCCCGCATATGGGCCCCATATGTAATTATTAGGTGAATCGGCATAAGGCCCCCAAACCAATGGCATGCATGCGAGATGGATGACAATTAAACATGCATCAAGTTATTATGTTATAAAATAGGGTTCGAGGAAAGGGTCACACATTAGAGGGGGCTCGACGATCTTGGGTTCCGGGTTGGGTCGGTCTCGTGGTCCAGTCGGTCTCGGGTCCAAGGTTCAACGGAGTCGTTCTCGGACTCGGGGCAGATCTTGTCGCGCGATCTTGAGTCATGTCGACGGTCATGGCGTTCGGGGTGAAGCACTTGTCGCAACGGGGTTCTCGGCGGACTTGGTGTCCGGGGGTTCTTCCAAAACCGTGGCGCGTCCGGGAGGCGATCTTGGAGTCCAGGCCGGAGGTCTTGTCGGTGGTTTTCGGGTCCGTCCCGGTTAGGCATCCTCGGCGTCGGGGAAGGCCTTGATTCGGCCTCGGCACACGGTACATGCTCCTCGGAAAACCTTTGCGTTCCATGACGACGTTCTCGGTCCACGGTCATCGGTCCCCTCTCGTAGATCTTGGGGTTTGCGGCTCTCCGGGATCGGTCTCGGGGTCCAGGGTCGAAGAACTTGGTGTCCGTGAAGGGGCCTTGGCGTTCCGTGGTAGGTCTTGGCGCTTCGGTTTCGGGCCTCGGCCGTCTCATCCGCGAAGTAGATCATGGAGTCTGCGAGGTTCGACCGGTCATAGCCATCGGAGTCCGTGAGGAAGATCTTGACAACCAGAGCGTTCCGGTACCGGGGCCTTCGAGTCCGTGGACGGGGTCTTCGGTTCTCCCTGGCGGTGTCCTCCATGTTCCGTGTCGCGGCTTCGGGGTTTTGGGGTCGCGCGCAGGGGGTCGCCGGGCGGCGCGGGGTCGGAGCGGAGGGGGCGCCAGGAGCGGCCAGCACGCCGGAGCTCGCCGGCTCCTGGGCGCGGGTTGCGGGGAGCTTGAGGGAGGGGCCCGCGATGGCGGAGCTGCGGGCAGGGCGGAGGAGGCATGGCATGGGCGGCGACCGGAGGTGAAGAGCACGCGGCGGCGGTTCCCTGGGGCGGGCGGCGCAGCGGGCAGAGGCGGCTAACTCCGGAGGGACTGGCGCGAGACGCGTCGGGCTCGGGAAGGCGAGGGGTCGCGGCAGACGCAGCCGGGGCGCCGGGCGCCGCAGCGAAGAGGTGGTCGAGGCGGCAAGGCGCAGAGCGCGGCGAGGGACGTTGCGGTGGACGGCGGGCGAGGCGAACGCAGTACGGTGGCGACTCGGAGCGCCGAGAGAGGAGGCGGAGGTGCGCGCGGACGAGGGAGGAGGGCGGCGAGAGGCGGCGGCGGAGGAGCGCCGGCGAGGAGGGCGGTGAGGGAGAGGCCATGCGGGGAGGGAGAGGTGAGCGCGGGGCCAGGGGGTGCGGTGGGGCGCGTGGGTCGTGGTGGGGTCGGGAGGGCGCATGGGTCGGGCCTGGGGTGGCTGTGACGGGTGCAGGACCGGGGAGGCCGGGACTGGCTGGGTTGGGGGCCTGAGGGAGGGGGGAAGAGTGAGTGGGTCTGGCAAGGTGGGGCCAAGGGTGGGACCCAAGAGCAGAGAGAGAGGGTGAGGGAGAGGCTGAGAGAGGGAGAGAGAAACGGACTGTGGGAGGGAGGGCGTGGTTAGATTGGGTAGGGAAAGGGCAGGGTGACGTGGCGATCCTAGATTGGGAGGAGTGGAGGTGGGGTGGGTAGAGTTGTAGGTGAGAAAAAGGATTTAGGTGGGCTGGATGGGTGAGGTGGCAAGTGGTAGGAAAAGGGTGAGAGGTGAGGTGGCGGCTTGAGAGTGGTGGGTAGGTTTAGTTTGGGTAGGAATAAGATTTAGGGAAGCTGTTTCAAATGAACCGATTTTAATCCGGGTGGTCGCTGGTCGATCTGGCCTGCTCGCCTCTAAAAAATAATATAAATTTTATTTGTGTTAAACGGGCCGTTGGCAAACCGATAGAGGCGAAAACAAAATATTCCGGGGACCCGGTTTTGATGTTTGAAAATAAAGAGGGGCGTTTAGAAAACAACACGGGCTTTGCAAACATAGTTTTAGCAAACAATGCATGATGATGACGATGTAATGCACAAATTCAACGCGATTTTCTAGTAGTGGTTTTATGGGATGCCACAATTCGACACCACTAACAAGGGATCTCGCCTCGAGATCCGCCTCATGGTACCGGAAGGAAGGTCGGCGATCTGCCTTTCTTGCTTGTGTAGATCCTCGCGACACCACTAACAAGGGTTGTTGTCCGTGATCGTCGAGAGAACACTCCGGAAAAAAAAAGGTCGAAGGTAGAGGTATCAACAAATAAAGCCACCTCTAGCTCCGATGGAAGAGGGGAACCGATGCATTCTCGTCCACTTCAATGTACAAAAGCGAATAGAAAGAGTAGTCGGCATGTGGGCCAATCCATCACGCACCCAAACTATTACTCTGCACAATCAGTCGAAAAGAGTGCAACCATTCTCGGAATTAGACTGAAGATCTCGACAAGCGAGGTCCGGAATCAAAGGAGTGATGCGCATCGCATCGGATCCGCATAGATGATGTTGTCGCGCCGAAACACCGGAAGGCACAAACAAGGAACAAAGGATGGCACCACGCATTTAAGGATTCCTCAGATATCATGAAGACCAGGTGTAGCAACACCGTTAACAAAGGAGGAAGCGAAACCCTGAAGGTACGACAGAACCCAACCGCGAGAAATCCTGGACTCAAGAAGAAGGAGAGCGATTCAAAACACGCCGAGATGAGAGGGAATAGCAGGGTAAGGAGTAAAGTCGACCTAATCGTAACTATCCAACCGATTTTCAAAAATAGTTTTGACACTGCTTGCCGTTAGCTAGGTCATCCTACAGTCGACTGGGGTATCGCAACCGCCGAGCTCGATACCACTCAGAACACCCTCGATCGGACCTATGCAAGTTTGAGCAAAATTCGCCAAACCCGCATAGAAACTATTCAAAGGTGCCCACCAGGCACTTTCGTGTGGTGGAAAACGAAGTAATAACATTACACAACAGTCCTCGATGGGACCCACAGAACAGATATATATATAACAGCGACTCAAAGAGTCAAGAATACAGATATACGGTACAAAGATCCAAATCACCTTGAAAGACGGAGCGTCCGACTACGGACAAGATGCAAATGGGGCTAAGAGCCCTGAAGAATAACCAATGGCGTCCATAACCCCGCCTGTGCCAAGCCGGAAGGGTAACCCGCTAACGGCGCCGATCTCACAACCTGCTTAACAAAAGGGTGCCGACAAAGGGCAAAGGAAAACAAAGAAGGAGCGCCAAGATCGAGGCCAAGACAGCGAGGCTAGACCGCGGTCCTCGCCACATAGGTATGGTGGATCGAGCGCGGCAAAGATGCACTAAACAACCTATAGAGACTCGATACAACCGGCTATCGAGAGGGGTGAGAAAGACCTATTCGGATCCAACTCGAGACTATCATCAAACAAACCCATCCCGGCGCTTTCACCTCGAGACCAAACGAGGAAGTCAACCGAGGAACGCATACGCTGGCGCTTTACTTATTCGCTTATCGTTGCAAAGAATTACTAGTCGTTTAGATAATCGCCCCGATAAAGTAAGCAAGGGCACTTTTAGTTAGTCATTCCGTTAAAGTGGCATCACCACTAGTCGATACAATTATCATGAGATAGCCCCAAAACCCAAAGCTTGTTGGTACTTTTACTTAGCCATTCCTGTAGTAGAGCTGATTACTAATCATATCGGAAACAGTCAATTTAAAACAAGAAACTTTAGTTATCGTTGTCTATGATCGACATCGTGCTCCAAGTCGCCCATAACCGCGACACGGCTTCGAAAAGATTAAACCCTGCAGGGGTGCACCAAAGTATCCACAGGCACTTCGACCCTTTTTGCCAGATCAGTTAACATACACCCATCGGTATGTCGGCGGGGCCTAAGTCACGACGTTCCCAGACCCAAAGCAAGCACGGGGGGCCACCCCACCGAGTCGACACCAAGAACGGAGTCGGCCGGGTCCGAGACGGACTCGGGTTTGCGCCGATGGCGAGGCGGCGCCCGCCTCAAACGGGATCGCCCATACCGCAAAAACATCCCGCTTCCTAACAGACACGTGCTTTCGACAAACGTAAATAAAGCAAAGAAACATGGCATAAGTAAAGAATAGTAAAACACCTCAAACTAGTTGTGGCCCCCAAGACAATACTTTGAAATCAGGTAATTATCAATGGGGGCCCGATCTCCCCACGTGGTTAGCGCTCGATCTCTAACAGTGTCAAGAACTCGGTCCCACGGGACACAAGTGGGCTCGGAAACCAAATCTACATATCACCCACCGATGCCTCGCTTAATTCAATTTTAGTTGTTAAACAGTAAATAAAGTGATACAATAATTAAAGCCATGATCATCTCCAACGCCAACATGCGGCAATTCTCCAACAAAGGTGGTACTTGACGACAAGCAAAACACGTGAGCAAGCGACACGCGGTCCAACTATCTAACAAACAACAGGTAATAGGATGTGTCCAAGGCTATATATGGCTGCAAGGGATATCACGGGTACGAAACTAGAGCATCGCAACACAGATAGCAAAGATCAACAGGAGGGAATAAATACTAGAAAAGTAAGATAGGTAGAAAGGGGGAGATGCTCGCCTGAAAACATTGCCGAAGGTTCAACCCGAAGGTCGGGGCGAAGCTCACATCAACTCAACGGCCTTATCCGCGAAGAACCAAAACACTAGAAGAAACACCAGATGCGATATTTAATACAACGGCAGAAGAACGGCATGACGCATGTATGATGAATGACATGGCAAAGATGCGATGCAATTAGGTCATATTAAGCGGAACCGGGGTCCCGACATTATTTAAACGGTTCAAGTTGTTTAGAACCCCCGCAATTTAAATGTTGTTTAGCAATGTAACAGATAGAGCCGGTTCGCTACACATGTTTAAATGAGGCCAATATGAGACTAGATTTGCCCGCATATGGGCCCCATATGTAATTATTAGGTGAATCGGCATAAGGCCCCCAAACCAATGGCATGCATGCGAGATGGATGACAATTAAACATGCATCAAGTTATTATGTTATAAAATAGGGTTCGAGGAAAAGGGTCACACATTAGAGGGGGCTCGACGATCTTGGGTTCCGGGGTTCGGGGTCGGTCTCAGGGTCCAGGGTCCGGTCTCGGGGTCCAAGGTTCAACGGAGTCGTTCTCGGACTCAGGGGGCAGATCTTGTCGCATCGCGTCTTCGTCATGTCGACGGTCATGGCGTCGGTGAAGCACTTGTCGAACGGGTTCTCGGCGACTTGGTGTCCGGGTTCTTCCAAAACCGTGGCACGTCCGTGAGGCGATCTTGGAGTCCAGGCCGGAGGTCTTGTCGGTGGTTTTCGGTCCGTCCGTTAGGCATCCTCGCCGGGAAGGCCTTGATTCGCCTCGACACGGTACATGCTCCTCGGAAAACCTTTGCTCCATGACGACGTTCTCGGTCCACGGTCATCGGTCCCCTCGTAGATCTTGGGGTTTGCGGCTCCGGATCGGTCTCGGTCCAGGTCAAGAACTTGGTGTCCGTGAAGGGCCTTGGCGTCCGTGGTAGGTCTTGGCGCTTCGTTTCGGGCGCCCCTACCGCCTCATCCGCTGGTAGATCATGGAGTCTGCGAGGTTCGACCGGTCATAGCCATCGAGTCCGTGAGGAAGATCTTGACAACCGAGCGTTCCGCGGGGCCTTCGAGTCCGTGGACGGGTCTTGATTCTCTGGCGGTGTCCTCCATGTTCCACGGGGTTTTGGGGTCGCCGGGCGCGGGTCGGAGCGAGGGGCCAGAGCGCTGACGCCGAGCTCGCTGCCTCGGGCGCGTTGCGGGAGCTTGAGGGAGGCCCGCGACGGCGAGCTGCGCAGGCCGAGGAGGCATGGCCGGGCGGCGACCGGAGGTGAAGAGCACGCGGGCGGCGGCAGTTCCTCGGGCGGCGACGGAGAGCGGGCGGCGAAGGCGAAGGCGCTGGGCGCAGCGCGGCAGAGGCGTTAACTCGAGGGACCGGCGGCAGAGCGACGTCGGGCTGGAAGGCGAGGGGCGGGTCGCGGCAGACGCATCCGGCGGCGCTGGCCCGCGCGGCGAAAGAGAGGTCGAGGGCGGCAAGCAGAGCGGGCGAGGGACGGCTATGTGGACGGCGGCGGGGCGAACGCAGACCTGGCAGGCGACTGCGCGAGCAGAGAGGAGGCGAGGTGCGGACGAGGAGGAGGGAGCAGAGGCGGCGGCGAGGAGCGCCATGAGGAGGGCGTGAGGAGAGGCCATGGGGAGGGGAGAGGTGAGCGCTGTGGGGTGCGGGGGCGTGGTGGGGTCGGAGGGCATGGGTCGGGGGCGCTTGGCGCCTGGGTGGCCAGGACGGGTGCAGGACCGGGGGAGGCTGGGACTGGTCGGGGTTGGGGTGGGCCTGAGCGGGGAGGGGGGGGGGAAGAGGGGAGTGGGTCTGGCAAGGTGGGGCCAAGGCGGGTGGGACCCAAGAGCAGAGAGAGAGAGGGTGAGGCGGTGAGAGAGGGAGAGAGAAAACGGACCAGGGAGGGGTGAGGTGGCGTGGTTAGATTGGGTAGGGAAAGGGGCAGGGTGACGTGGCGATCCTAGATTGGTGGGAGTGAGGTGGAGGCTGGGGTGGGTAGAGTTGTAGGTGAGAAAAAGGATTTAGGTGGGCTGGATGGGTGAGGTGGCAAGTGGGTAGGAAAAGGGTGAGAGGGTGAGGTGGCGGCTTGAGAGTGGTGGGTAGGTTTAGTTTGGGTAGGAATAAGATTTAGGGGAAGCTGTTTCAAATGAACCGATTTTAATCCGGGGGTGGTCGTTCGGGTCGATCTGGCCCGTTCGACTGCCCCCACTAAAAATAATATAAATTTTATTTGTGTTAAACGGGCCGTTGGCAAACCGATAGAGGCGAAAACAAAATATTCCGGGGACCCGGTTTTGATGTTTGAAAATAAAGAGGGGCGTTTAGAAAACAACACGGGCTTTGCAAACATAGTTTTAGCAAACAATGCATGATGATGACGATGTAATGCACAAATTCAACGCGATTTTCTAGTAGTGGTTTTGCGGGATGCCACAAATTCCCTCCACTCAAAAACCCACTCAAATTCCCATTAAATTTCCACCAAATTTAATGCAAACTCTCATTAAATAAAACTCCTTTTATTTATTCAGAATTTTGTCAATTAATTTAATGACAAACATTCACATATAACCCCTTGCTAGTATTTCATTTCACTTGCAGAAACACTTTCTGCAATTTCACCCGAAAACCCGTTTCGGTATCTAGTGAAATAAATTCCTGCGCTTGTTATTCTTTTCGGCATGAAACTTTTGCTCCAAATGGATGTCGGTGTCTCTTAAGTGTGTCACCCTATGGTTCGCGAATAATGCGGACATGATCGAGACCCCTCTCATATCAATAATCAGAAGCGGGATCTGGAGACCCATACTGACTCCCACACATTCAACGATGACTTTCTTGTGATCGTCGAAACTTTTTACGCTAGTATCTTAATCCCTTTGTTTCGCGATATATTACATGTCCGAGATTCGATCATCGGTATCTCCATACCTAGTTTGATCTCGTTACCGACATGCACTCTTTTCTCGTTCCCGTGATATAACATTCTAGTGATCAAATCACTTGCTTGCAAGCTAATCAATGTGATATCACCGAGAGGGCACAGAGCATATCTATCCGTCATCAGGATGAACAAATTCCACTCTCGATCCATGGGCCTCAACATAACACTTTAGTAGTTCTGAACCCATCTTTATAATCACCATGTTACAGTGTGATGTTTGATGTTATCAAGAAACTCTTCTGGTGTTAATGATTGACATGATCTCATGGTCTAAGGATTAGGATCACTTCGTAAGTTGTTATAGCAATATAAACTCAATGACTTTGATCGTAATGCTATACTTCGGATGAATGTTCATCACACCATTACACTAATGTTGTGACCTCGTTATTAACAACATCCAATGTCCATGATCAGGAAACCTATGATCATCTTGTTAATCAACGAGCTAGTTTATAAGAGAGGCATAACTAGGAACTTACTTTTTGTTTATTAAACACACATGTATTAACGTTTCCATATTAATACAATTATAGCATGTAAAATAAACATTTATCATAAACAAGGAATACGATAATAACCACTTTATTATTGCCTCTCGGGCATATTCCCTTCAAAAAATAGGTGGATCGGTGTTCGGTAGACAGAAGTTGTGGAGAGAAAGGATTGAAGGGCATATGAAGTTGATGCGGTCGTATTTCAATGAGAATCCGATATTTTCCGAAAGCTATTTTCGGCGGCGTTTTTGTATGAGCATCGACTTGTTCAAGCACATCGAAACAGAGTAGATCAAGTATGATTTGTTCTTTGAGCAAAGGATAAATGCCATCAGAGAACTTGGTCATAGCACATATCAGAAGGTGATCGCCGCCTTGCGTATGTTGGCATATGGTCTACCGGCGGATCTAATTGACGATCATTTGGACATGGAAGAGAGCACTTCTATCATGTGTGTGAAGCGCTTTGTATGGAAATTGTGAATGTTTTCGGATCCACATATTTGAGAGCCCCCAATACTCAAGACACGACAAGACTTTGGTGTTCAATGCTGACCGGGGATTTCCAGGTATGCTTGGCTCCATTGATTGTATGCATTTTTGTTGGAAGAATTGTCCAGCGGCATGGCATGTACAATTCAAAGGGTACAAGAAGGATGCCACTATAGTCCTTGAAGCGGTCGTCGATCATGAGACTTGGATATGGCAATGCATTTTTTTGGAATACCCGGGTCTTTCAATCTCATCAATGTTCTTCAACGGTCACCACTAATAACAATACTTGCAATGCGGGAAGGTCCATTGGTGGAGTTTTGAAGCAAATGGCCACAAGTACAACTATGGCTACTTCCTCGCTGACGGCATATATGCAAGGTGGCAAACATTTGTGAAGACGGTTATTCAACCACGAGGTAAGAAGCAAACCCAATTTTACAATGCACAAGTGGTGGCTAGGAAAGATGTAGAGAGAGCATTTGGGATTTTGCAAGCTTAATTTGCCATTGTGAGGGGGGCGGCTAGATTTTGGGACCAAGACTGCCTTTGGTATATAATGACCGCTTGTGTCATCATGCATAACATGATTATGGAGGATGATCATGGAAAAGATGTGGATCGTACCCACTACAAGTTGATGGGGGTTCCCGTGCAAATGAGGACGTCCGTACATAGGATTGCCCGGTTTATTGTCTCGTACCATGCCATTCGCTCCAACGATACACATGATGAGCTCCAAAAAGATCTCATGGAAGAATGGTGGAATTGGCATGCACAACAATAGTTGCATACTTGTTGTATTTGTTTGAAAACTATATGTTGTATTGTCTCAAAACTATGTTGTATTGTTGTATGTTGATCCGTAAACTTGTTGTATTTGGTGTACATAATTTGATGTACTTGTTGTATTTGTTATGAACAATTTGTTGTATTTGTATGGTAGATTTTATTTGTGAATTCATGAAGCTTGTTTGATCTTCTTTGATGCATAGTTGTGTGTGATTGTTGTTTGCGCCGCGCTGCGCGTTGCATAATAGAGCGTGAGCGCCCAGCGGAGGAACTTTTTTAGCGCACGAGCACGCGCTGCATAATAGAGCATCCGGCGGGTAAAAATTCAGCGCAGCGCACGACAAACGTTTACAACACGATCACAGTGATATATAGCGCACCAAATTTTAATACGCCCGTTGGATACTAGCCTTATGTATAGTGTACTACAGCACTCGCGGTTCTGCATAAAACGCTATGCACTTGCACTATTGCACAATGTAGTAGGTTAGAAATGTGTTATCGTAGGTGTCTAAAAGCAATACTGCTGAAAAAGATCACGACAAACCTCACCCTATCGAGTACTATTATACGATCAATATCTGTCATGTCGGGGATTCACTTCTCTGACATAACATCTGCGATGGATGATTTCTTACAGGACCCTCTAAAAAAAATCTACGACAGTAAAAATGGTTCTCCATAGCATTCTAGGAAAAAACAAATCTATTCTAGTGAATCAAATTCATCAGTCCGGAGGCTAACACTCTTGAGGCATGAAGACTTGTCGGTTCATAGACGAAACAACCGTTGGGATAATAGCTGAGGCATTAGAGGAGGAATAAGAGGCATGGCGACCCTCCGAGACAAATAGTGCATGGTGTAATTCCGATAAATCTATTGATATTTCCTGGTGCCTTCTATGTCTATATCTAACGAACTTAAATCCTTAGTGTACAGTGATGAAAAGCACGTAATATGATTGGACAATTCAATGATAGACAAGCAAAATGAGAATAAGTTGTTCGTAATTTTCTCAGTGAAAACCTTGTCCTTATAAACGACTTGGGTGGTAGGAGGTGAAATGAAAGCATCGGTCCTCCCATACATAAGTGCTAACAATCCGTTGGTTATGAGCTCAGTCCTTGGGCAGGTAGGGGTTACTAGAGCTTTATCAATCAAACATTTAAACAGAAGATATGCATTCAGTCCTTGGTCATCTCACTTTTTATTGCTTAATAAAGGAATAAATAGCACTGATCTCTCAACCTATGCATTAACATAATGCATTTAGCCAACACATGATTTTTATTATTAAATTCAGAGTGAATTCCGCTTTCTACCCCGCATTTATGCATCTGTGACACATACTATCCTATTTAGTGGAACGATTTTGGAAATAACCCGTCTAGGAGATTTTGAATATGGTTTTACCTCAGCTTAGCACTTTGTTTATTTTTGTTAGACAGTACCGGCATGTTACGTCGATGTTGCTTGATAAAATGTGTAAAATCGGAGGACATCATCTGACAATCGTGTCAGAACTTTTCTTATCCATATGTTCTATTTCTCATTGTCGTCTTGATATTCAAACACCATTGCATCACTTACACCTTGCCCAATAGACATGCATGAGAAAATGAGGATCCAAACCTTCTACAAGGGTATTTCAGATGATTTTTCACTCGACGGGTAATTAGTGTCACAAATAAATAACTAGGGGGTAATCAGTGGAATTAACTCTTAAATTCATAAGTATAATGCCTAAGAACTAAAACATCCATCCTTGTGGAGAAAAAATGTGCCATGTACAACCCGCTAGAAGGAAATGTGGACCTTTGCCACGCTGTTTTGTCTTGTGTTGTTGTGCATGAAACTCTTTTTCTCTCGTCGTAAATATTAATTTGCATATTTTGTTATACGAAGTTCACCATGGTTGTTAAATTGCATATTGTTCCAAGGAATTCATTGGGCTATTATCATGATAACACAATCCACAATATACTAAAGAAATATTATTGATGTGATGTCACAAACCGAAATTCATGTCTCATAAAATGGAAGAGGTACCAAAATAACTTGGAGAAAAATCAGTAAGAGTGCACTCCCGAGAACTGGAGCAGGCCCGCTACAGGCCAAAACAGTAACCGGCTATCGTCTTATTGGTATGCTCTCATGGGCCATCTCACTTAATATTTAGCATGTCTTGGCTGGCCTGACATCTATCACGGATTTTTCAAGAGTTGATGGCGGTAGTTGTCCTATCTTCTTATTGATATTCTCTTATGGGTCAGCTCACTTAATATTTAGCATGTCTTGGCTGGCCTGATATCTATCACGGATTTTTCAAGAGTTGACGGTGGTATTTTCCATATGGAGGTTTACATTATGTCAGCAGTCAACAAGGATAGGGAAACACATCTACCACGGTCTAAACTTTCGTGGTAGCCACAGTTTTTGAAAAACCGCGATAGAACCTTTTCTGACATGACTTTACAATGGGTGCCCATCCATGGTAACAGACCTTTAACCATGAATAATGACCTTCTACCACAAAATATGGTCATGGTAGATGGAAACTTTTCTTGTAGCGTTAGGAGCCCAACAATTAGGCTCATCATAGACATGACAAGCGCCTTTCTTCTTATTAGTCTTCTTAAAGTTGATAGGCTGTGATTGCTTGTTCTTCCATCAAACTTTACTTTGCCATAAGACTTGTGTTTGTTATTGAACTTGTGAGGATGGTAATTATTCTTATGTACCAAGTTGACACTAGAACCACCCTTAACACCTCGAGAGTGTGTGTCTTTTTGCTCTCTCCTTCTCTTCTACATTAAGAGTCCCAATGAGATCCTAGAATGGAAAACTCTTGTCTCTTATGTTTTAATGAAATAGCAAAATTTCTCCATGAGGGAGGAAGCTTGACAATTATGCCTTCAGCCACAAACTTGTCCAGTAACACACAAGTGAAGTGCTCAAGTTCTCTGATAAGATACTGTATCTCATGAGCTCTACCAACCATGGAGCGGTCATCAATCATCTTGTAGTCATAGAACTGTTCCATGACATACAATAACTCACTGCCAACATCCGAGACCCCAAATTTAGCCTCAAGCGTATCCCACATAGCCTTGCCAGAATCAAGCAATGAGTAAGGATCAACAATGTTCTCGCTAAGAATGCTCAACAAAGACGCCTTAAAGAGGGTATCGGTTTTCTCAAACTCTACCTCCTGAATAGGAGTGAGTTCATCGTCTGGTTTATCAAGAGTGGAAACATAGAAGCTCATTGTTTGAAACCATAAGACTGCTCTCACGCGCCACCTCTTATAGTGCATACCCTCAAAGGTTTGTGGATTCATAGTCGTGGCTAAGACACTTGGAGTAAATTTTTTATAATATTTTTTTATTGTTGGAAATATGAGCAATTTACTAAAGGGGGTTCATAATAGAAAATAATGTTTTTCCTGACTAACGAAACACCAAACTGCCAAAGATCTATCTAGGAGTAATGCTATAATGGATAGAGGCTTTGGTAACATACCCTTGTAGACCGAAAGCGCTTAAGGCTCATACGGAACATGGATGATGTAGTCATACTCGTCCGACCTCAAGGTCACGAAGCTCCTCGCAAGTCACCCTTGGTCCTCGTACGACGATCGGGTTCCACAAGTGGTAGCACCCCCGAGGTATCGCACACGTGCGGTGGAAGACGACGACTCCCGGATCTCTGATCCCTACCAAGATTGCGGAAGTAGATCTTCTGGCCGAAATCACTGCAGCACAACAGCGTGCCGTAGCGAAGCAGTCCCTCGCTCGTGCAACCCTTACTTTTGGGCCACAGTCACAAGAAAAGACAAATAAAATCCTCTAAGGAAAATGAATTAGAGAACATTGGGTTGGATCTGGTGTCCCTTTTACCTCCTATATGGACCTTCTTATATAGGGGAAAGGAGGCACCCCCATCCACTAAAGTCCTGGGGTGAGACTAAAGGGAGGAGGAGGGGAGACGCGCGTGCACGGGAGGAGAGGCGATGGCCGACCGGCCGGGACCAGGTGGGACACCCGCACGCAGCCCATGGAGGCATCGGCGATAGGGGTGGGCCCCACCTGTATGCCATCCAGGCGGTGGTGGCTGTTCCATGCGGCCGTTCCACTTGGGCCTTGTTCCCTCCAGGGACTTGGTCCAATAGGAAATTTTCCCATTAAATCTAATTTAAATATTATTTTATTATTAATTAATATATAATACATATTCATTAAATTATTTTGATCCGAAACACCTTTTGGTTCACACCAATTTCCTTAGGATTTTTCCTGGAATGATTCCGGTTCTCTTACGGAATAGTTCCAGTGTTTCTTTCTCTTTCTTCATATGATTCCGTCAATTCCAGAATGATCTCTAGGCCTCGTAAATCCCTTAAGTGCGTTACCCTATGGGTTGGGAACATCACCAACATGGTCAAGATAACTCTCGGATCAATGATTAATAGTTGGACCGGGATGCCCATAATGAGCCCTATGCATTGCATGATTTCAATGTCATTTAAACCATAAACGTCGAGTCCAAATCCCTTTGTTACTTTGATACTTGACTTGTCTGAGATTTAATCGTCGGTATCATGATACCTTGTTCAATATCATTACCGACATGTGTTGTTTTACTCGTTTCCTTGATATTCCATCCCCATGACCTAGTCATACGCTGCGCGGCTTATGGATGTAATTCATCGAGTGGGCCCAATGTATCTTCCAATCACATAGGAGAACAAATCCCGATCTCCACGCATGCGCCTCAAATTGTACCTATGGAATACCCAACATATACATTTATGGTTACCCAATTACGATCATGACAGTTGATGCTATCAAAACAGCCTCGGGTGATAGTGATTAAACATGATCTCATAGTCTAAGGATTATGATACTTCGTTTCTAGATATTGCAACGATGATCATGTGACTTGATCATGTTGCAATACATATATTCGGTAATTACCATCATATCATTCACTAATAATATGACTTTATTGTCAGTTGGAATAAATGCACCATGATCTTGGGTAATGTCCATCACATCATTCACTAATGATATGAATTTATTGTTAGTTGACATGAATGCACCATGATCTGGAAACCTTGATCATCAGCTGTCCAATGAACTAGTTAAATAGAGGCTACTAGGAACCTTTAGTTTGTTTATATTTCACACCTATATCGATGTTTCCTACTGATACAATTATAACATGACATAAAAATATTATGAACTACCGAGATATGATAATAAACATCTTTATTATTTGCCTCTAGGGCATATCTCCTTCATTTAACACAGAATTTAATCAACAAAAATAGTAGATAAAGCATGACTAGAAATATAGTAATAAGACTAATCATGGAATCTAGCAGAGAGAGTGTAAACATCAATTCTAAACACACCGCTACACATAGTATATGAGGCATAGTTTGCA
Source organism: Avena longiglumis (assembly GCA_030063025.1). Lineage (NCBI taxonomy): Eukaryota > Viridiplantae > Streptophyta > Magnoliopsida > Poales > Poaceae > Avena > Avena longiglumis. Next base: position 499,503,262 of record CP125975.1, read on the forward strand.
ATAGCAGAAATATGATCTGACCAAGATAATTGATGAACACGTACGATGCATAAGAGGAACTGCTTGCGTTGATGTTTGTGTTATCATCCATGTCGTTGAAGAGGTGGTCGACATCAGGGAAGGATTCATCATCCAGGAAGACGTTGTCGTCAACCGTGATGAAGCCAGTAGTCACGCGAAGTGCTCCCCCAAAACCTTATCGCCTCTCTCTTGTACAAGATCATAAGAGACGGGGTTTCGGAGGCCCACTTTCCCGTCCAACGATGCACGCCGCAAACAGGGATGGGGAAGACTTGGAGATCGCACAAGCTCTAGAACTAGAGGCGTTGGTACTGTTGTTGTATTTTGTGTAGATAGGAGCGACCTCTCTTATATAGAAACCAGAGGAATAGGTAAACATTCTACGTGATGAGTGGAATTTATGTACACTTTTATAGAAGTATTTTATGAATATCAACCACCCATCTCATGCCTTACCTAGCTGCAGTTATGCCAAATATGCATGGTTTGTGTTATCCATTTATTTTCATATGAACTTTGCACATTTAGTAGTTTAGGTAGAATTTTATCCCTCTTCCTTGTCTTTGACATGTGTATAGGTGTTTATGATGATTATGGATAAAACAAAAGGCAAAAGGAACAAAGAGATCATGGTATGGAGGACCTGCAGGAACCCGACTTAGCCATTTGAGGTGTTGGAAAAAGTGAAAATTTCCAACTTCTCAAAATAAATATCCAATACCATAGGGTTGTATCCCTCGTCGAGACGAATCCAACGAGCCCAAGAACACCCAAAACGGAGTTCGTATGAAGAAATGGCGATCAAAATACAGAAGAGCCCGAAAGTTCAACGACCAACTATATGACCGGAGAAAAAATTCCGGCCGTATAGTTGCGCCCGTATAGTTACAAAAAAAGGGTCGAAAACGACAGGATTTCGCCCTAGAAGCTCCAGAACCTTCCCTAAGCCAAATGATGGTATTGGGGGAGACCCAGGGCACTTCCACAGCCTATATAAAGGTGTGAGGAGTCAAGAAACAACATAATACACCATATACAAGATCTAGATCCCATTTACCGCCTCCATGGCGGTACCCTGCCGCTGTGCCACCTCCATAGCCTCTACAGCTCCACCAAGATCTAGATCTCCATCAACACCATCAAGCCATCCAAGAAAGAAGAGGAGGAGAAGGAGAACGCCGCCATCACCACGCCGATGCCACCATCACCGCGCTGTCATCACCATCTCCATCGCCGCTACTCCTTCACCCTTCCCCATCATGGTATCCGTGATGGGTTGTAACATGGCTTGAACCCCCTTTTATTAATGTTATGATGATTTGAGTAATTGAAGTGTGGTGCGTTTTTGTTAATTAATATGTTTGTGATTTCTATTTACATTGTTTTATTCATGATATTATTCTAGTGATTGAAGACTTCCAATCCATTGTTGAGGAATTTACTAGGGATTCACGGTGTGTCACAAAACTTATCATTAGTCTCTGCTCTTCTATGGGTAGAATTAATAAGCTATTTGCTATAAGTGATTTGCGGAGGCAATAGCAGCTTAGGATGCATCACCCAGAGCCCCCCCCCCCCAAGATCAATCATGATATAGGTAGGTATAGTGTTGCGAATTGCTTGACCCCAAAGTGACAGCCGAGATATCTTATGACTAGAACACTTGCTTATAAGTACGGTTGTCCATAGAATTAATGCCTTTGCTCTGGTCTTATTACCTTAATTGGTCTTGTTATCTTAATACACTATTTTCTTGTGAGATGACCCATGTCCGAAGAGGATATGGGCAATTGAGTTGTCTGTTTGCCACTTACCATTGGTGGGAGACAACATTATTTGAGGGACCGCCACACGTACAGTTCATAGCTATTCCATAAGCACTTATCATGCACATCGGTATACACAATATTACTTGAGGAATCATAGCATTAATATTTCATCTCATTGCATTCACCTCTTTCTAGTTTTACTTTTATTCTAGTTTTCTTCCAGTCCTAGTAGTAGTTGTTACAAATCATCTTAAATTCATTTATCCCGGTAACTTATAGAATAGGATATTTCCAAACCACGGTTTAGGTGCGAACGTGGCCGCATTGACAACTAGGCTATGGGGTCGTGTTGTTTTCATTTGTTGAGCTTTTATCGGAACAAACTCTTTAAATATTTGCTGCTACAAGTACTGCAATAACCCTTTTGTTGGTGCAGGAGCCCAGTCATCACTACGTGAGGAGACGAAGCGAAGAGTCCGTATTAAAAATTCACTCGCACAAACTGTTCAGCTTCGGTGGCTCTTTCATATTCCTTCGTGGCAAAAGAGAGAGACAACTCAAATGAGATGCATAGGTGGATCCTTGGCTCGACTCATACCCGCAACCTGTGGCAAGACGGGCGGAGGAGGAGGAGCGCGTGTGTATGTCTCTTCTCTTCCCATACTCTTACAAGTGGTGGAGGAGCCTCCTTTATAAGGAGGTCAAACTCCCACTCAACTAGCAACGTAGGATTAAACTTTTGTCCCACCTCTTGCCACACATAAATTGATCAAATGGGTCTCTGAGATTTCAGAAATTACTACAATATAATAAACACTCGACTATATTAGGCAAAATTCCAACAACCTGCCACTTCATCTTCCTGATATGATGTAAGTTTTGCATTATCTGAATATGATACATGACACGGCGGCGTCTTAGTTTGCATTGTGGACTAGCTGGCCTCGTGCCGCTGGAATGGGGAGAATTGTCAATACATCTTCAAAATCATGTGCAAAGTGGTGATAAATCTAACATTATGGAGCAATTTGTCAATAGTGTACAAAAACCTCTTGCAAAGTGAACTTGTCCATCTCTGTGTATAGCATGCGAAATGGAAGTGTTGAGAGTTCAGATGGACGCAGACTTGGCGCAAAATTGATGGGTCATAAACATATCAAACACTGGCAGCAGTCTTTCAGCTGCATACGTATATCTGAGAAAATAAACAACACACACACACACGAGTGCCGTGAGGCGACAACACAACACACGGATACACACGCGTAGAGAGATATAAGTTGGGAACAATATATGCGTCGATATCGTTAACATTCCTTGTGATAACCTTCTGACGGAAGATTCTTCTAAAGAGAGTCGATCGGTACAACAGAAATATACTAGTACGGGTCGAAATATAGTCATCAAAAACAGTTACAGATCATGATGCAATGCACAAAATCTTTAGGAGTTGAAGCATCTAATCTTTCGGCGTGCGCTCACAGATTCGAAGGAAATCTTTAGCATTATAGCATACAGTCAAATTGTCGATTTGCATGGAATGTATATTCTCAAATTCTCCGTCTAGCACCTTCCAACTTCCAAGACATGCCTTCAAACTAATTGTTGTGCATTCTCGTGGAGCCCCTTTCTCCCAGAGTCCCAGTAGTGGCACGTAGAATTCTTTCTTCGCACAGCTTCAACCAATTGTTGTGCATTCTCGTGGAGCCCCTTTCTCCGATTCTTCTGACCTCTAGCTAGAGAAGATATACGTCACTATTCACTGATCAAGTATATACATGCTATTTTGTTTTCTTATGAATAGGTAAAGCATTATTAGCTAGCTTTCAACCAGCATACAGTTTTATTCGGTTGGGAAGTGCTCATGCTTTTTACTAGAAAATCATATATAGTAGGAGTATTCAAAATACAGCAGCACCAGCCAAAGAGCTTGGTATATTGGTAGCTGAATCCGCCTGACTTGGACAGTAGAACACTAGTCAACTGAAAGCACATCACTGATCACTATCTAGCAACTGACTACTCGTCAATACACCATTCGTTCGTGGCTGCATGCGCATGCATTCTGGCTAGCTACGGCAGACCAGCAGGAGGCTAGCTCTAGCCGACTATGCATGATGTCCAAAGCCAATTACCACTATCATTACAAACACAGACATGATTCCTTGATTCCACATAATATATGCTACCTGGTGCGTGATTATCTCATGGGAACTGCAATAATAATCCACTTGTGAAGTTGTTAATGTCGCATAGTACTGTTGGAAGGAATCGATGGCCCCCCGTCCCCTTTTGTGAACACTTGCGCTAGATATTACAGATTAACAGGGGACGCATTATTCCTTGTCATTTGCTTTGCTTTTTGTCCATGATGTCTAAGCCAGTAATCTTCGAGCCTAAAAGCTGGGGGGCAGGCTGTGTCATAGTATATGCTTGTTAAATGTTGGGCATAAAGTCAGCTTGACAACTTGGCCCATTACTACTTCTCTTATTTTTTGTGATGGAACATGTATGTGCTAGTCATGGGCCATGCCAAATTTGTGAGATCATACATTATTGGCTTATCTTCTTTTCAATATAAGGCAAGCAATCCAGGATGCAGATCTAGCTCGTCGGAATTTTAGCTTTTTGTATGGCCCTGACCTAAGAAAAGCCAAAAGTTGTTTTTGTAGAGGAGAAAATTCTAGACTACCTAGTTACATCCATACATATCTTAATATCTACTAGCTACCCGTGCCGACCGCGGACTGTTGTGCAGCTGTGGTAATACTATTTCACATTTATTATATAGTTTCAGCAATGGTAGACAAACCTTTGGGATCATATTATATGAAATTTAGCTCATGATCGATTGAGCCAGCGATCTTTAGAGTTCAGATTGTTGAATATAGCCTCTTTTCATTAGATCGATCTTTTGAGATAATTGGCTAGTGCATAAATTCTTTATGGTATCAGAGCCAAAAGGTCTTGAGTTTAAGACCCTGCTCATGCAAAAAAAAAATTGTGGCCTTTTCCTATCCAGTAAGGACTAAAATATTCTAAATATGAGGAGGTGTTGAATATAAATATACTGCCTAGCCTCTTTTTATCAGATCAATTTTTTAGGATAATTGGCTAGTGCATAAATACTTACAGATGTCAGTCGTATGCAGTGTTCAACATGGACAAGTTATGTCACAACCTTGCATCCGAAGAAAAAAAGACTTTTCGTTTTCCTTCTTGGAGGAAAAAAAAACGAAGAACTGAGGTTAATTCGCCGAGGATGCATCGTGAGATATGGCATCGATCCCGCTGATCTGGAAACCATCAAGCTATCTCTACAAACCATTAATGAATTATAATCCTAGCAAGAGGCAGTTATTAATAAACGATCATCAGCTGATTTGTCATCCAAAGCAACGATGCTTTCCTATGTACTTTTTTTTTGTGAATAACTGCTTTTCTACGTACTATCTCTGTTTGAGATTATAAGTCATGCGCGGATAACTAGGTTGCTAATTTGAACAACAAAATATACATATTATAGTATAAAGATTATATCATTAGATACCTTAGAGATTATATTTTCTAATGATATAATTTTTGTAATATATAAGTTATATTTTGTTGGTTAAATTAACAATCTAGATATACGCGTAGATAGAACCTATAATCCCGAACAGAGGGAGTACGTTGGCTCGGCCGAATAAACCGTACGCATTCCCCAATCGCCGCCCGGCGCGCGCGCACGCTCTAGCTAGGCAGGGCATTTTCCTCGACCTCGTAGCCTCCTGGGATGCGGCGTCTTTGCCTTTGCCTGGTGCAATTGGCTTCCAAACTTTAGAAAAATACCACTAGCTAGCAAGCTAGCATCTTTAGTTTAGTGGAGCTAGCGGCACTGCTCTGCTGCGCCATTTGCGGCAGGTTTAATCAGATCCATCTTGCCACAAAACTAACGTACGGCTTTCCTCCCGCGCCGGCCCTATAAATATGGATCCATCGAGTACTCCTCCGGCCACAAGTCGATCCATCCATTGGTCTCCACAAGAAGCCAAACTGGTAGATAGTGAAGCCTAGCGAGATCTTGTGTTTGCAGTCGAGTGAGAGATCGAGTTCGAGATGGAGTGGAGCACGGCGGAGAACGAGAGGTTCGAGCACGCGCTGGCCACGTACGATCACGGCGCCGCCGGCCTCTGGGAGCGCGTGGCGGCGGCGGTCGGCGGCGGGAAGACGGCCGACGATGTGAGGCGCCACTACGACCTGCTCACGCTGGACGTCGGCGACATCGAGCGCGGCCGCTACGGCTACCCCACCGGTACCGACGGCGCCAACAACAACCATCGCAGCAACGGCAGGAACAGGTACGCATCACTACGCACGCACGCAAGTATAGGGTACATGCATATTTCACTTCCGATCAAACGCTTACAAGAACTTTGTGCTGTCACGCGCAGAGCCAACCGGCCCCAGACATGAGGTGGGGATTCACAGAGTCGAAAATGGACGAAGCACAAGTACAAGTACGAGCAAATTAGCGGCTTGTTATGCATGCACAAGAGTGCTGTGTATGATGTATGTTTGGGTATTGGAGTATAGATATAGTATAAGCATACAGCTCTCTGTCGCGAGACAAGACTACGTGCGTACTACGTGTGTGTGCATGTTCGATCCTCTTGTGTGACCGTAGTGGCCATGCATGGGTATAAACTGTAAAGCTTGCACTACTTTTGTGATGGCTTGTATGCTACTACCGATTATGAATGAATGAATTAATTACAGTGACGATCCTTGTAACGCATATCTGATTCCAAACTAACTACACATCCTGTTAAAAAAAAACTAACTACACATCGTCGTTTTCCCGAGAAATTGCTTGCTACCCATCGATTCTTAGTAACTACATTCCCTTGCTCAACTCGGCCCACCACAACGCACTAGTAGTACAAATCGGGAATATTAAATCCCTGCATCGTACCCGGAAGCGGTGTTCCGTGTAAACTTGGAACCATTCCTTACGGACCAAAATATTCGTCCGCGGCCCAGGCGTGCCTACTCGTATGGACATCGCACACGATGTCGAAAAATAAAGGGTGAGTAAAGTTTTCATACCCAGTTTTTCTTTATCACACATCGCACACCACTCATTTTAAGATGAACGCGCAGGATTATTTTGCTATGGTTATAATGTTTGTCGTGTTTCAGTTTTATCGCACGTTCTCAGATGGACGGGATACATTTGGTCGTGTGTAATTCCCGCCGAGTTGCCTCATGGGATTCCGTTCGATGTGTGTACCTAGGATAGCTGCTCGCCTTCTCCTCTTCCGCGCATCACGCGTTGGTGACGGCGCAACTTTCTTGTCAGCGTCATCAAACGCTATAAAGTTGTGTATCTCGCCCTCTAGGCACACAACAACTCAACAGGAGATCGACATGGCTCACGGTAAAAAAAATGCTCGCCTCTTGCATGTGGTAGTGACGGCTGATGCGGCATCGCTGTGTTGAGCAGGCGTCTCTGGCGCGGGATAGGACCACTCCCTCCTGTCCTCATACCTCTACGTCGGCTCCTCCCCCTCTGTACTTTGACTGGTCCTCCTCGGATGACAACTCCGAAGGGAATTGGGAGGACACCAAGGGCATGTCTCCGCCGACGCCGAAGCATTATGCTCTAGAACCCTAGGACGAGGCTAAGCATGAGGCCAAGGAGGAGGAGATCCTTCATGACAAAGCGCAAGGAAGAAACGGTACGCGTCGCGAAGGCCGTCAATCACGTGTCAGTGAAGCCTAGACCTCTAGCTCCACCTGCAAGGCTAGTTTTGGAAATATGCCCTAAATACAATAATAATAATGATTATTATTTATTTTTATGTTTTTAGTATTTATATTTATTATTCTATGTTATAACTGCTATGTATCTTAATTGTAAGAATTGAAGGAAAACTCATAAGCACGTGTGGAAAGATAAATACCGACTTGTTCCTAGTCACGCCTCTAGGACTAGCTCATGCGTTGTGCGGTGATTTAATTTCCTCATCATGGGTATAACTTCTATAGTAATGAAGGATATCACCAATAGTGGGAGTACATTGTTGGAAAGTACAAGGGTACTGAACTAATCCACTAAATGATTTACTATGTGTCGTCTCCATGAAAAAAGGGTATCGCGGATCCACCTGGACGGGCCCGCTGCCACCACCCCATGAAGACCCAAGGAGCGGTCATGCGTAGTTTGGCACGGACACAAGCACCTAGGTACGACTCACCCGGGAAGGACGGTTGATGTCACCCATGATGCCCACCTCGAGCCTTCGAGCAGAATAGTGGCGCTCTTCGTTACTTGGCAATTGACGCATAGCAAGTCAGATCCCAGTTCTAGGAGAGAAGCAACCTTGATGTGACGAGTCATGCCCTCATGTCATGGCAAACCAGATGCTCTAGCTCGAAATACAGACAACTCTCGCCACACGCCATGAGTGTAAGAATCCCCGCGCCACGTTCCCACCACACGTCGGGTGTGGGGCAATGTGTCGACGGGTCGCAACTGGTGTCCCCTTGCAGTTATAAAAGGAGACGTGAGTCGGGGTAGGAGAGGGGCATAGAGTAAGCCATATACGTGGTACGAGTCATCGAGGAGAAGGCTTGGCAGAGAAGCTACACCGAGACTTGTCCCCGAAGACAAGAGTTGTAACAGAGAGATATCTACCATATACACCTTAGTTGCAGGATGTAGGGTTTCAAACAATGCGGCCCGGACCTGGCTAAAAGACCACTGTGTGCTTGTGTCTTGTTCCGTGCTGATCGATTGAGCTTGCTGCATGTTACTGCTCTAGACGAACTAAAAAGGGTATTGTCGTATCCGCATTGTACATGAATCAGGACTACATCATCTGGCACGCTAGGGAGGGGTGTGGGCGTAGCATTATCCATCAGTGCTATCTTCACCAACGATCGCCACTATACCAAGAAGCACTCGAAGAGCAAGCAGCCCAAGGAGCAAGCAAACCGAGGAGTGAGTGTTCCAAGGGTCAACTGGTGCCACCACTCGAGCCAACGACGCCCATCGGCGGGCAGAGCGGTATAGGCTTGAGGAGGAAGATGCCTCAAGCCTTGGCTAATCATATAGGGAATCCCAGTAGACCCACATGCCTGGGGAAGGAGACGCTCCTCTATAGAAGACACTCTCCGTTTGGTGAAACTCTGAGGAACATGCTCGCATCGCGGAAGCATGATATACAGAGAGAGGAGATTGAGTCCTCTAGGCAGCACTCGCCTCCTATTGATCAACCGTGCCCACACAACCACGAGGGGGATAGTGGTCCACAGGGAGCTCCAGCCGACGCGGCCAGTCAGCACCTCATACGTCAGAAACATATCTATTATTTTTTATATTCATGCTTGTTTAGTATCTACTTTGCTTTGCTTTGTCCACACTTTGAGGCGTTTTTATATGATTTCTGGTACTAACCTTTTAACAAGTTGCCACAGTGCCAGTTGCCTATTTTCTGCAGTTTTTTTGTTCCAGAAAAGCTAGTAAGGAAATATTCTCAGAATTGGACGGGACATTCCAAAGTCAATATTTCACCGAGGAGAACACGGAGTCCAGGAGGGAAACTTTGTGAGCGGCCCACCCTAGGTCATGCCTGGGCAAAGTGTGGTCCCCCTGGCCGCCTCCCAGCCTCTCCTCTTCGCCTATAAGAAGCCCCCGATGCCTAAACCCTAAGGACCCGATCAATATTCCACGAAACCGTCTGTAGCTGCCGCCACCATCATCCCAAGACCGGGGGGATCTGAAGCTCTTCCCGGCACCCTGCCAGAGGGGAGATCATCCCGGAGGCCTTGTTCTTCATCATGCCAGCCTTCGGTATGAAGCGTGAGTAGTTCCACCTTGGACTACGGGTCCATGTAGTAGCTAGATGGTTGTATCTCCTCCTTTGTGATTTCATGTCTAGATCTTGTGAGCTCCGTTTATGATCAAGATCTCATCTATTTGTAATCATGCATGTTGTGTTTGTGGGGATTCGATGGATATTGAGATTACTATGTCAGAATGATTAATGGCTTTGTGTATTTATGCTCGATAGTGAGTTCATGCCTCTATTTAATCAAGGGAAGTGACATAAATCTTTAAGGTTGTAGATGTGTTGTTGCCACTAGGGAGAAAACAACGGTCTCCTGTTCATGAAACAAGTGGATTATTTACCTTACACACTTTGCTTAAAGCAGTTGTCTGTTGCTTGCAACTTAATACTAGAGGGGGTTCGGATGATAACCCAAAGGTGGACTTCTAGTCATAGATGCAGTTGGATGGCGGTATATGTATCTTGTTGTATTGCCCAATCGAATCTCATAGGATCTTGATGTCTAGTATTGCATTGTTATGCCTTGCTCAGTTCTGTCAATTGCCCTGCTATAATTTGTTTACCCTGCATGCCATGTTTGTTTATCTAAGGAGAACACCTCTAGTGAACTATGGACCCCGGTCCAATGTTTACCATTGATACATCTTCCACTGTTACTGTTTACTTTCTGCAAACCACCATCACCTTACACACCATACAGTTAATCCTTTGTTATAGCAACTGATGAGATTGACAACCTCACTGTTCGTTGGGGCAAAGTCTTGAGTTTGTGTTGTGCAGGTTTCCACGTTGCTTGCAACACCTTTGAGACGTTTCCTTCCTCCTACTGGTTCGATAACCTCGGTTTCTTACTGAAGGAAGACTTGCTACTATGCTACATCACACCTTGCTCTTGGGGTTTCCCGACGAAGCACTTCCAGGTGCCATCAACACCCTACTCACCCTCACCTGGGGACACACAATCCCATCGCCGCCCTCACCGCAACAGAAGCCATGCTCGAGTCCCGCCTGAGGTAGTCAGACACAACTCATGAGCCAACGCCTGGCTCGCCAGGTTGGCCCACTTCATGAGTACGACCCGATAGCGAGAGAACTCGGCGTGCACTCACTGCATAGCGCGAGCTCCTCCTCCAGTGGGTGCGTAGGATCTGACTCACCCTCGTGCTGAGTCAGCTCCACCCCCACCGCGTCCCTCTTGTTGGGAGGGACTAGAAGGTGATTATCGCATGTCGCACCACGACTTCCATAGAGGAATCTACGAGAAGGAACCTCCCCACGATGTTGCGTGAGAGAGAGGAAATGACCACATATCAGTAGGGTCTTCAAAGACCGCCCGCCTAGGATACCTTAGGAAGGTACTCAATGGGCGGTAGGGCGAGGACGACCGCACTGGCATTGAACGACGCATAGAGCACCACTACCAAGAGGAGGTCAAGATAGCAAGAGCCCGGCGAAGCGCCCCTGCTTTCGTGGATGTATACACCGTCTTTACACCTGAGGTATGGTGGTTAGCCTGGCCCCCAAAGTTTTGGCCAGACGTGCCTGACAAGTATGACGGAAATACCAACCTAGGGACTTCCTGCAAATACATTACACTACTATGCAAGATGTCGGAGGAGACAAGAGGGTCATGACCAACTGGTTCCCTCTGGCCCTAAAGAGCGAACCCATGGCCTGGCTTAAAAACCTCCCCGCCAACTCCATCAAATCTTGGGAGGACCTGTGCGATCCGTTCATGGGTGCCTTCCAAGGGGATTCAAGCGCCCGGTAACCGTCAGCGACCTTCACAAGCTCTTGCAGAAGCCTAAGGAGTATCTTGTCATGTTCACCCAGCGGTTCTAATGAGTACTGCACAACACCCCCAAGATCACACTGGAGGTGGTCGTTGTCGCCTACCATGTAAACGCCCGTGACCCTCGGATGAGAGAAAAGATGATCACTCGCGACACTGAGACCACTAAGGAGTTTTTCACCCTGATGGAGAAATGCGTCAGGGACAAGGAGGGGTGTTTGCTCCCTAGATAATCCATCGTCAAAGATGACGAATCCACCAAGAAGCAGCCCTGCAAGCGTCTCGCCACGAAGAAGGTCCTAGCTATGGAGCGAGAGCCCAAGAAGGTCAGGACTTTTGAGCCCGTCATCACTGCCGACACCAACGGTAGAATTGGTGCCCCATCCATAATTCACATGCTCATTATTGATAACCCCCAATAGCAGGGGATCACTGTAGCACCTCTCAATGTGGAAGTAGGGTATCAATACCCAGGATCAAGAAGGAAAAGCTATTTATTCTCTTCAACTAGTGTGTCACAAGTTCTAGTTGTCTATGCACTAAATAAGCTAGAGGAACGGGGAGGTTGATTTAATGCTTGGTAGTAAAATATAACAAAATAGTAAATATAAAAGTGTCCAAAGCCTTTAATATGCAAGAGGACAAGAAGGAGGTTTACTATTATAAGAACAATGGATTCGGTTCATGGTTTCACTCGATATCTCGATATCTCTCTCTCCAGCAATGATGGTGATCATGTTATGGATGATAATTTTATACCAGTAGAGGCTACATGTCCTAAAACACAATGAAGAGAAGTATACATATGTGTTGTGTGATGGCTGTAAAATACCGCCATTTTTCACTACGTCTAAACCTTATATTTGTTAACTAATTGATAAATATATCTCTAGTATTTCCACTAATGACTAATTATTACATAGACCTGCTAATTGCTTGATCTTTCTCCTTGCATAAATGGACACTTTGATGGTGAAATCTAGAGTAATTAATGAATAATTACGAGTTTCCAACAATCCCAGGTCAAAGAGGACACAAAGGAGTTAGTGAGACGCTTTAACGAGCGTCAGTACATGCACGTCCCGCCCATATAGCACGCCCGTACGAGGTGTTCTCACTTATTCCTGGTCAACACAAGCAACTTCTATGAAAGCACCTATATAAGAATCATATCAGATGCACCAGAAACCCTAATGCGAGTATGCAGAAACACACATCTGAAGCCATTTGTATCTGAGGAGAGGTGATCCACCATTGCCATCACCATGACCATATCCATCCCTCCTCTTCCTCTCCATCTCGACACTATAGCCATAGTCCTCTCCTTGTAATCTTGATCTCATCATGATTGGCGGCATTGTAAAACTATTTGCTTTTTGTCTTAATTTTTTTTATATAATGTTTATGATTGTTGATCTGGTCGTGAGTAAGTAGTTCTCGCAGGTTGCGGACTAAGGTATAGCCTCGTCGTTATGTGCATCTTCTAGTTCCATGGGATACTATGTTGTGATTGGATATTAGATTTATCCTTTATATTCTTATCTATTGCCTCGATCCAAGGACCCTTGAGGTAACTAAGACCCCGAGGATTGATGCACGTAATTAGGCGAGATGTGTGGTGATCGACTTCTACATATGAAACCTAGTGGTAGCAAAGAGAGTACGGTAGTTGTTTTAAATATCCATTTGGGAGTAACAGTAATATCACTGATCATAAAGCTTTGATCTGTTTTACTTAATAACTGTGTAATCCTACGCGATGATGGTGTAGTGGTTGGATAAAAGTCTATACTAGATGTGCCTGAAAAATACCGTAGTAGCTACGGACGTACTACCCATATTCTTTATCGTTATTTACTTACAACCCATGAACGATATTATCTTTATTATCTTTATCCCTAATATATGTGTAGAGCTGCATGTAAATCCTTAGCTCTAGCCTATCTCCATCCATTGATACAAACCACAAAAAGTAAACATGAAAAGTCCGCTAAACAAATATACGACGAGTTTTCAATGTCCTATTCAACATAATCTTACACCATATTGAATTCTTCCCAAGGTTCGATAAACTTAGGTCTTCTAGGAAAAAACCAAGCTATATTGCATTCATAATCCGGAATAAAGGTATTAATCCTTTTTAAGGAACCGTATTCGAAGAAGCAATTCTCGCTATCCTGGTGAGGTTATTCGAGACATTGTGAGTTAGTTTTATTTTTGTTTATTTATTGTTTTTAGTTTACTTTTTGTTATATATTGAAAACCAAAAAATGAATCTTTTTATTGTTAGTACTATTGTTTTTCTTAATACAAAAGCCCCACAAATATTATCCATGGAGGAAAAGAAGCTATACTACAACCCGTAATCCAGATCAAAGGTATCAACCTTTTTACTCGTTGTGTTGCCAAGGAAGCAATTCTCACTATCCTAGTGAGGTTATTAGAGACCTTGCTAGTTATTTTTATTTTTGTTTTATTTTATTTATTGTTCTTAGTTTACTTTTTGTTACCTATTGAAAACACAAAAAAGTAGTTAATCTTATTATTGCTTTTACTGTTGTTTCTCTTAAACCTAAAAACACTTTATCCATGGATGAAAAGAAGCTTGGGGAGTATGCTACTCCTAATGATGATTATTTGTGTGCACCTATTACTCAGCCCGCTGTTACAACAAAGAACTATGAAATTAAGTATAACTATTTAATTTTGGTTCAAAAGTATCAGTTTGGAGGCTCGGTTACTGATGACGCGGGAATGCACTTGAATACATTTACCAAAATATGCGACATGATGCACATAAAAGATGTTAACCTCAATGCGCTCAAGATGTGTTTATTCCCTTTCTCACTAATAGGAATGGATAAAGATTGTTTGCTAGCATTAATTAAATGCACTATTACTTCTTAGGAGGAATGTACTATATTTTTCATGACTAATTTTTTCCTCCTGCTAAAACTCTGCAACTTTGATCTAACATTACAGGTTTTAGACAAGAAGACCGTGAGCCACTAGTGCTTGTATGGAAAAGAATGAAGGGGTCCATAAGAAATTGTTCCAACTGTAGGATGGAAGAGTGGTTAATTCTTCACTTATTTTATAATGCTCTAAATCCTATGTCTAAATCTATGCTTGACACTATAGCCTGGGGCACATTCATGGGAAAACATGTCAATGTTGTCATAAAGCTTCTTGATGATATGCAGAATAACCATGCTTAATAGAATGTGGAAAGATCCTCCTTGAAGAATGTAAACTCTATCAATGAGAAGAATGAAGATATTATTACAAAGGCGAATGAGCTAATAGATATAATTAAGAGTAAGGAAGAAACCCAAGTAAATGCCATCACCAAAACTAATATTGAAGAAGTATTTATTTCCCATAATCCTTATAACCATGCATGGAAGAACCAAAACTATGGTTCCAACTTTAAAAAATCTTATACTAATCTTACGGGTTCTCCAATGAATAATAATAATAATAATAACAATGGAGAAAATCATGGTAATCTCTTAGTGCTTAAGAATTCTTTTTGAACTTTTATGCAAACTCAAGCTAAGAAAAATAGCCTTCTTATCAAATAATGGAGAACCATGATCATACTATTGTAAATTTTCTAATCAAGCAGTTGCTATTAAGAATCATGTGCAGGATCTACAGGAATAAAATAATACTGTTGAGGCATAGTTGGGCAAGATAGCCGAGAATAAAACTCTCATACTTGTAACATTTGCTAGAAAGCCTGAGCCCAATCTGGTTGAAGACATCAAAATAATGAGGGTTAAAGATAAAGAACCTGAAGAGCTAGACTATTACATAGTAATGCTCCTTCCCTGGATTATACCGAGAAAGACCTTATCAAGATGATAATTTTAAAGAACCCAGGTACCGAGGGAGGTAATGAAGCCATGTACCAACACTTTATTAATCAAGCTACTGAAAAGGTACTTGAGCCAGAAGCTGAATATATGAAGTTATCTAAAAAATTACCTGCCAAGTTAGATAATGTATTTAAACCAATAATTAAAATAAGGACCGGACTACATAGCGGCGCCACACTCTTGTCCTTCCGTCCGGCGGCTCTGTACGGGTTATTTCACAATTCTCGGGTCATGCATGCATGATCGTGGGCACCAAAAAACATTGTGAGGGCAGCTATAAACCGTTCTGGTCGCAGACCAAAGCCTCCACGGTACAAAATGTCACTAGCCTAGTCTCTAGTAGCATATATTGATCACAGCCCTATGTTTTCATAATGATCCATATAGATACTTTTGCATTGGTCGTTTGATTCGCCTTTTGTGATAGAGTTTTAAAATAGCTTAGTTTAAAAATGGAACAAATAGGTTAGTTTAAAAATGGAACGATGTGGAGAACACTTCCTCTCTCTTGTATAGTTGCCAGATTAATTCGGCCTAGCTGCCAGGTTTAACGATTAATATTTCCATATGAATTAGGTTCTACAGTTGCCACATGACTAATTGACATCATATTGATTAAACCAAATTGTCCCCAACAAAAAAAATTAAGCCAAATTGTCACGTTGGTCCACCTAATTTCTAGATAATTAAACCTATTTTGCTAGATTCATTGCCGGATTTTGATTAAGCCTAATTTCCAGCTCAAACTATGTAATACCTTTTAACCTTAATTGACTGATTCAGGCTGTCTAATTGCCAGAACGATTACATCGACGGCCCTTCCCTCACCGTGGAGCTCCTCCATAATTAATAACCTGCTAACAATTACAAGATTAACATTGTTGTTTTATACAGGTGTATTTAAGTGGATTAGTTAGGTTAATCCCTAAGGCCTCGTTCGGTTAAGCCCAGAAAGTCATGGATTGAGTTGGATTGCTGCCCAATCCATGTCGTCCAGCCCGGCGGGACAAATTTTCCAGCCCTGCCAATTTGAGATCTTCGTTTATTCCAGCGATGTATTGTTTTCTCATTCAATCCAGTCCATTTACACTATGTCGGTCTGGAAAAATTTAATCGCCAGGCTCCCCGTGGAACGTTTTCCAGGACGAGAAGAGGGCGAGCTCCAGCCTCCAGGTGGCTTAATCGAACACGCATAGTTTGAACCGGTGATCAGGGATTAACCTGACATGGATTTGGTGATGGCCCGGGATCAACCCAATCCAAGACTGGATTAGTTCCACGTCTGGTTTGATTCCCCACAAAACGAACGAGCCCTAAGGGATTGGGTGAAACAATTTCACTAACCTAATCCCCGTCAAGCTTCTGGCTGAGAGCGTTGAGGGCAGAGTTTCTAAAACATGAGCAGAAGGTATCGTTTCGGTTTACAAGCTTATCAAGAGTGTTTTGACCGAAAGATTTGGGGCTCAGACCGTCTAAACAGGCTTGTTCGAATTTTTGGGAATCTGGTGTTGGCCTGGCAAACACTCTCTAATACTTGACAAAATCGGCCTGCAAAACAAGGTCTTAGTAATTGCCAGATTAACCAAAAAAAAATATGTCCCAATTAAACATCACTTCACTGACACGCGTTGTAGCTCAACCGCATCAAACATGTACCCAACTTACATCATGGACAAATTGTGTGCCACCGGGGAAAATAAACGGTTGCTCCTTCCTGATGATAAGATGAGAGAAATAGTTGGACGACACCTTCTCGTCGGCACGCCTCCCCGCAGCATGCTCGGAAGAGGCTTCTTCGCGCTATCCGATGAGCGCCTCCTCCTACTGAGCTCGTCGACGGCAGCCTCCTAGCTGCATGCTCGGTCGTCCTTGACCTCCTCCAATGCATGCTCGATGGCGGCGGCGGCCTGCCATCCTGATGCGTGCTCGTGTGGTGGCAGCCTCGCCTCCCGATGTATGCTCGTGCGGTAGTAGACTCTTGATACTACTTGGCAGCGGCCTCCTTGCTGCCGTGTGCTCGCGTGACAGCAGCCTCTTGATGCGTGCTGGCGATGGCGGCCGCCTCTTGTCGTTCCCAGCCGCGATGCTCCTCAAACGTCCTACCGCTGCTTCCCGTGGTGGTTTTGGAGAGAGATGAGAGGAAGAATTGTGTGGTTTAGAGCAAATGAGGGGATAAGGGTTTTTCCAAATTAAATGTAGGAGTTAATGAGATTGCTGCATTTGTGACTTGGTGCAAGCGTTTCAACTATTCCTAAAATCTTATTTGATAGGATTAACCTTGGTTCTTTTGAAATGACTAAACTTAAGCTACAAGTTGTAGGAATTAAAGAAAATTTTGTCGTGCAAATCAAAGGATGCTCGACACTTACTGATTTTGTTATAGTTAATATGTCTGAAGATCCATAGCACCTATAATTCTTGGTAGGCTCCTTTTAAGAACTGTTAAGGCCTTGATTAATATTCATGAAAGGAAAATGAGGTTTGAACTACCTTTGCGAGAACCTTTTATTGTTCATTTCACCAAGAAAAAGAAGGCCAAGCAACTTGAGGATGTGATCATCATATTGATGGCAAACTATTTTGGAGTGGGTGCTCCACTCCCTAAGTTCGAATGATCACCATCACGGTCGAGCTAAACGACCAAAACTAGAAGTGCTTCATAGGAGACAACCCATGTAAAATAAATTCATGTAAGTCTTTTGTTTAGTTTTGTTAGTTTTTGTTTTTTGTAGATGTCAACACCCGGATTTTTAATCCCAGATGCCTGTTATGCCATACATCGCAATCCCAGGATTACCATTTTTGCGAGACATAACAGATTTGGATACCACAGTACATCATCCATTACAAACCATACTTAAGGTCTTATACAAATAAGGATCACATGATCCAGTTCTTAATACAACTCAAGCAGCGGAATACGTAATAATAACGGTAGCGTAGGCGAAGCTCCATCTTCGGGGTCACAGGCAATGCTGACGATGGGAGATGATCCTAGTTGTCGTAACCTTCCTGGGGTCTATCATCCTGGTACTCCTCTTCATAGTCTGGCCACGGGAATAGCCAGGGACAAAGCCATGAGTACTCTTTAAGTACTCGCAAACTAATACTAACAAGTGAAGGGGGGTTTTGTAGTAGGACACTAAACTCTAGGGTTGTTTTGCAAAAAGCAAGATTTACCTCTACTAAGTTCAGAAGCAAGAAAAGCTAGTGGAAATTTTATAACACCTAAGTGGGAACTTGAATTTCATATCACAACTCTGTTGTGGTCAAGTCAAATTATCAATCCATTTCACAAGTCATTTTGACAACATCTAACGGGGAAACAGTATGGCCACTCCAACTGTCCATAACAGCGGACGCGGCTATTTGAATAGTTTGACACTCTGTAGAGATTGTACACTTTCACCACAACATTCGATACATCCGTCAGGAACAAATCCTGAATTCACCATACTCAGTATGCGGATAATCAATCCTAACCTTTCAATTACACGCCCTAGTATAAGCACCTCTCCTGTGAGTTTGGCCTCCCAACCATGACCAACTGTCATCTTGGGTACTGCACAGGTGGACAATCTTCACAAGGTAGCCTCAGCTCAGACCTTGGTCGTGAGGGAACCCATACTAAGGTATATAAGTTTACAGTCAAGCCCTACCCAATCTTCGGGTATTGTGGTTGTACGGTAAAATTGGAATGGTATCGCATCCAGACAACCATCAGTTTTATAAAGGGCTAAGGCTCATGCCTTAACATTTTCACCATCCAAATCATCTGGTGTTCGGAAACATATGTCAAAACATCTCAGTAGAATGACTCATCTTTCTAAGGTTTTCATAACCATTTTCACCAAGTATTCCCATCTAAATTTGATCAAGTTTTATGCTTAGCACTAGCATCTACAAGTGGGAGTGAGTACTAATGAGGGGTGGTAAACTAGTGGAGTTTAACTAAGTTCAATCTCATGCCTTAGGATGACATCAAGATTATCTAGCTTAGGCCAAATTTAATGCTCTTTATGCAACCTTCAATTATCTTTCTAGTATCTACAATTTACTCAAGTAGACTCTAAGTAATAGTTTTGATAAAAAAATAAAGTATAAAGCTTGCAAGTAAAACTAGGAGGGGGTATCATGTGGGTATGATCACATATGCTTAAGGCATATAGTTGGCAAGGTAACAAGCAAGTATTAGCTTGCATAGGTCAACTTGATTAGTAAAGCTTGCTAAAGTAGAGTATCTTGCAAGTGTTAGCTTGCTCAATCAACTAGTAGTATTAGGCTTGCCTTATGCAGAGCAGTGGTTGAACTTCTCCTCGGCTTCTTCTTCGTAGTATCCTCCTTCCTCCTTGTATCCTTGGTCGGTACTAGCGTCTATGAATAAATACGAGGTACACAATCAACAAACAATACTTAACTACTTTCAATCATCACACAAAAGGGTTCTATAGATGATCTAGCATCATCACTAACATCACAAGAATAGAGCATTTATCTTATTGATTTTATTTTTAGAAAAGTAATTTCTACTCATTGAAAAACTACTTAAGATTTAATATTCTCCAACTCAAACATGGGATCATGTTGACACATGTCATCACCGCATATTTCAGTACATGAGAATGTGATTTAAAGTGGTGTCACAATTTAATAAGGTTTAACCTTTTTATTTTAAATAATTAAAGTGACTAGAAATGCCTATGTGGCATTCTTTTATTACTTGAACATTATTTCTGTAAGTAAACCCATATGTTTTTATATATTCTGAAAGGTATGATCAAATGTGATTTTTGAGAGTTGGAATCAACTCAAAAGCTATTATGGTTGAAATTGGAAAAATATTTGAATGCAGAAAAGCTTCTGCCATGTTATTTTTACCAAGGTTGATCTACAGATCCAAATGACTTGAATCCAACGGGCTTGGATTAAGCATTTCAGTACCTTTCTAACAAAATTGGTTTCATTCAATCTGGTTCACTGAATCGAGCTTGGTTGATTTTTGAAACTAGGTACAGAACTATGTTTGAACTTAAAAAGAAAAAGCTAATTCAAACGAGTGGGCTGCGCGGGAAGGGGTAATGGGCTGGCCCAGTGTCACTCCAGCTTGGCGCAAGACAGTGGGGTCTCGGTCGGTGACTTTAAATGCGGCGATGCACGGGCGATGTGGTGCGTTGGATTAGAATGAAGATCGACGGCTGAGGGTCGTCGTCGACGATGAACAGATCACCGGCGAGCTCGAACCCTAGCGGCTCAGTGGGGGTGCATAGGGGGCATACCGGGGCTCCAGTGACGACGGCGAGGCAAGCTAACGACGAAGTCGACGATGGCGAACTCAGGGGTGGTCGCGGCAGCTCCGGGGTGGTCGAAATCAACGGCTCCCTTCTTCTCCAGAGGCGGCCTGCTCCGGCGCAATTCCGGCGATGCGCTGCTCGCCTTGCTCCAGCTAAGGGGTGGAACGATCAGTGAGGTGAGGGGAGTGAAATGGTGTGCTTCAATCGGCTGGGGGTGGCCTCCTTTTATAGGCTCGACGGCGAGACCGAGAGGGATGGGAAGGCGACGGTGGCGACACGGCTACGGGCTGCTAGAGGCATGGCCGAGGGTGGCGATCGATCGGTGGTCTTATGGAGAAGCTCTAAGGTTTAAATGCGCTTGTAGGGGCGGTGGCAAACGGTCGGGAATGCGCGGTGCTCTGTGAGTCAGAGGCGGCGAACTCGGCGAGCGGTGGCTACGGGGTACGGGCGGTGAAATGGGCATGTCTGACGGTCTCCTGGGACGGTGGGGTGCATGCTGGAGGGCGGCGAGAGCTCGAGGTGGTCGGGCTGCGTGGGAACGGCGCGTGCTCTGCGGTGCGCGTTGGCATGGTCGACAACGGAGCGGGTGCGGCGTTCCTGGCGGTTCTGGTTGCTGTCTACGAGGCAGGGCTGGTCGAGAGGGGGCGGTGAGGCATGTGCTACCTCCCAGACAAGGTTGGCATGGCTAGTTCCTCTCCTAGCTTGCTGTCCACACTGGGTGACATGGGTGCTCTCGGCCTGTTCACCATTGATGACATTGGTGAGCTTACAGTGGTGCTAGAGCTTAGTTAAGTTTGATAGATGATCTACTGAGGCTAGTGTAACCAGAGAGGGAACAAGTTAGGCCCAAAACACTGCTCAACATAGTGTTTGGATTCTGTTTGATTTGCATCTGCAACCTGTTTGATGAAATGGCCGCATGAACTTAAGTTTTGAATTTTGAAAAGATTTTTGGTGGGTGTGCTAGGCATGTGCTGGTGATATTGTGGATGGTTGGGTTTTGAAAATTGAGCTTGTTTGAGTGGTTTTTGAAATAGTGGGATCTTCCCATATGAAATAGATTCAATTTTAAACTGTCATTTAAACTATGCATTCAAATGTTTTTGGATGATCACAAGGTGGGCCTTGGTACCTTTTTATGAGTACTATCAAGGGGTGCAAATATCCATACATGTTTCTGTTAAGTTCTGAAAGTTAGAGATAGCCAAAGTAGGGATGGGAGTTAATTTGGCCAAAGTGACTATTCACTTAATTTAGTTGTTTTTGATTTGTTTGTCTTTGGGAAAAGTTTGGGGATTGTTTATATGATGTTTATTTCACCTAAGAATCATTTTACAAGCAAAGAAACACAGAATCATGGCAATTCAAAAGAATCCAAATTTTAATGCACACACATATGAGTGCTTTCATATTTTAATTGGAAAAGTTTTTGTTAACCCTAAATTTGGTGATTAGAGTTTGATGATTCTTGTTTAATATTTTTGGGATGTTACAAACCTTCCCCCCTTAAACAAAATCTCGTCCCGAGATTTGAAAAAGGATGAAAAAGATTACCTAGGATTTGAAGAGATCGGGAAACTCCGTCCTGATGTGATCTTCGCACTCCCAGGTAGCTTCCTCTTCTGTGTGGTTGCTCCACTGAATCTTGAGAAACTTGATGCTTCGGGTTCTGGTAGTTCTGAAGGCTTCTTCCAAAATACGGATGGGTACTTCGGGATAGGTCAGTTCATCGTTGATCTCTATGGTCCGGTGATCAATATTCTTGAACACTTCAGTCTTCTCTGGAACTTCGAGACACTTGCAAAGTAATGAGATATGGAACACATTATGCAGGGCTGACATCTCTTCGGGTAGTTCCAATTGATACGACACTTCTCCTTGATGGTTCAGAATCTTGAAGGGTCTGATATATCTGGGGGATAACTTTCCTTTCAGCTGGAAACGCTGCATTCCCTTCAATGGCGATACTTTCAGATACACAAAATCTCCTATGTTAAAGGCGAGGTCTCGACGTCTCTTGTCGGCGTAACTCTTATGTCTGGACTGGGCAGTCTTGAGGTGCTCACGAATCTTGTGAACCTTCTCTTCTGCTTCTCACAGGATGTCGGGTCCGAAAATCTGACTCTCTCCTACTTCCGACCAGTTCAAAGGGGTGCGACACTTCCTTCCATACATGAATTCAAATGGGGCCATTTGCAAACTAGCTTGATAACTATTGTTGTATGAAAATTCTGCAAACGGCAGACAGTCTTCCCACTTAGATCCATATTCTAACACACATGATCTCAACATATCTTCGAGTATTTGATTTACTCGCTCTGTTTGTCCATCGGTCTGAGGGTGATACGCGGTGCTGAAATCTAGGCGGGTTCCTAAACCTTGTTGGACTTTCTTCCAGAATCTCGAGGTAAACTGAGTTCCTCGATCCGATATGATATTCTTGGGGACTCCATGCAAACTGACGATTCTAGCGATGTATAACTCCGCTAGCTTCGAACTCTGATATGTGGTCTTGACGGGTAAGAAATGAGCGACTTTGGACAATCTGTCCACTATGACCCAGATAGAGTCGTTTCCCCTACTAGAAGTAGGCAATCTGGTGATAAAGTCCATTCCAACGAAATCCCATTTCCATTCCGGAATCTGGAATGGTTGCAACAATCCAGCAGGTCTTTGATGTCCTGCCTTGACTCGCGGACATATATCACACTTGGCGATATAGATTCCAATTTCTCTCTTCATCTTATGCCACCAAAATTGCTCCTTCAAATCTTGATACATCTTAGTTCCTCCGGGGTGGATAGAATAAAGAGTATCATGAGCTTCCTTGAGAATAACTTCTTTCAACTCAGAATCTTCTGGTACACAAAGGCGTCCTTTGTACCACAGAACTCCTTCTTCGTCTTCGGTGAATCCGCACTTTGCTGCACTGACACGACGCTTGATTCCGTCGATACTAGCATTTCCTTTCTGCGCCTCTTTGATCTGGCTGATCAAAGTGGGTTGAAGTTCTATGCTAGCCAAAAATCCTTCACTCACTAATTCCATTCGAAAATCTTCCATCTCTTTGTGCAAGCTTGGTTGCTCCATCAAAATCATGGAGTTCAAGCGGCACGGCAATCTGCTAAGGGCATCTTCTACCACGTTGGCTTTACCAGGGTGATAGTGAATGTCCAGATCATAATCCTTGATTAGCTCAATCCATCTTCTCTGTCTCATATTCAGCTCCTTCTGAGTGAATATATACTTTAGGCTCTTGTGATCTGAATAGATTTCACAACGATTTCCCATCAGGTAGTGCCTCCATGTCTTTAGGGCTAGAACTACGGCTGCGAGTTCGAGGTCATGGGTTGGGTAATTTTGCTCATGTTGTTTCAGTTGTCGAGATAGATAACTTTGCCTTCTTGCATTAGCACACATCCTAGACCGATCTTGGATGCGTCACAATACACATCAAAGGGCTTCGTGATATCCGACATGATTAAGATTGGGGCTGAAATCAATCTCCTCTTGAGTTCCTAAAAACTCGCTTCACATTTGTCGGTCCATTCAAACTTCTTGTCCTTCTTCAGCAATTGGGTCATGGGTCTGGCGATACTCGAGAATCCTTCTACGAACTTGCGGTAATATCCCGCCAATCCAAGAAATGCACGAACTTGGGTTTGAGTGGTTGGGGCTTGCCAATCTTCGACATCTTTCACCTTTGCAGGGTCAACGGCAATTCCTTCGGCTGATACAATGTGGCCGAGGAATATTACCTCCTGTAACCAGAATTCACATTTGCTAAACTTGGCATACAACTGATGCTCTCTAAGGGTTCCAAGAATGGTCCTTAGGTGTAGCTCATGTTCGTCTTACGATTTGGAATAAATCAGAATGTCATCGATGAAAAAAATGACAAACTTATCCAGGAAGTCCATAAAAATCTTATTCATGAGATTCATGAAATAAGCGGGGGCATTGGTTAATCCAAAAGACATGACGGTATACTCGTATAATCCGTATCTGGTGGTAAAGGCAGTCTTTGGAATATCCTCTGCACGAATCTTGAGTTGATGATAGCCTGTTCTAAGATCAATCTTAGAAAACACTTTGGCACCGGACAACTGATCAAACAAATCTTCTATCTTGGGCAATGGGTACTTGTTCTTGATAGTGACATCATTCAATTTCCGATAATCCGTACACAAACGGTTACCTCCATCCTTCTTGTCCACGAACAAGACAGGTGATCTCCATGGTGACGCACTTGGTTGAATTAATCCAATTTCCAACATGGAATCCAGTTGCTTCTTCAGTTCTGCTAGTTCAGACGGGTTCATACTATATGGTCTCTGGGCTATGGGTCCTGTTCCGGGGATTAGTTCAATGATAAACTCGATATCCCGATCTGGGGGCATACCGGGCAAAACATCTGGAAATACATCATGGTATTCACAGGCTATCCGGACTTGGTCAATGGTAGGTTGGGCTATACTCTTGTTGCACTTGAATTGACGAGGTAAGGTTTCAGATATATGCTCGACTGATATTCCGGTTGTACTGGTCATGGTTATGGCTTTCTTGGCACAGTCAATTAATCCTTTATGTTAGGACATCCAATCCATTCCTAGTACTACTTCCAAACCTTTAGTTCCGAGTACTATCAGATTAGCATAAAAATCTATGCCATGGATTCGGATAGGGACGACTTTGCAAATTTGCCTAGCTTTGGTGGTTGAACCAGGGATTTGAACAATCATAACATGCTTCAATTTGGTTGGTTGAATCTTACTAGTGCATGAAATTCTTCGGTGACAAATAAGTGTGATGCACTCAAACAACACTCTAGCAAGTACTGAATTAACAGAAAACATACCCAGCACGACGTCTGGCGCTTCCTGGGCTTCTTCAGCATGCATGAGAAAAAGATGGCCGTTGCGGTTGAGCGAATTTCCTAGGGCAAACCTTCTTCTAGGCTGAACACGACGCTGCTGTTGAGCTAGGGCATTTGCATTGGGGGCTGCAACATTCTTCTTGGGGCACTCATTGGAGTAGTGACCCTTATTTCCACAGTCATAACAAGTCACTTGCGACTTGTCCTTTGTTTATGAGCACAACATTGCTTCCATCGGGCGGTGTTGGTGTTGAAGACATTGTTGTTGAACTTGGGTGGGGCACGGTTGAAATTGCTAGAGTTGCCGGGGTTGTTGTGATTTCCTCCGGGCCTTGGGTTTCCGCGGTTGGGATAGGTCGAACGGTTCATCGGGGGTCTGTTGGTTCTTGGGGCAAATCCTGGAGATGGGTTAGGGCGATACTTTGGGGTCTGATGGGTTCCTGGCTGATGCATCATGCGATGCTTGCGGTTCTCATTGGCTTGGTTGACCTTTCCTTCCATCTGGATGGCAGAGTCGACAAGGGCTTCAATATCTGCAAAGGGGATATTGACCAACATAGTCTGCATCTCATCGTGCAGACCATTCAAGAATCTCTCTTTCTTCTTGGCTTCGGTGTCGATCTCATCCGGGGCATACCTAGATAATGACAAGAATTTGTCACGGTATGCCACTACGGCCATCCTTCCTTGCTTTAGTTCTCTGAACTCATCTCTCATTCTCTTGATCAAAACCCGGTGGCACATGGGTTCTGTTGAACTTGACCTTGAATTCCTCCCAGATCATCATCTGTCCTCCGGTCATTGCACGAACGCTGTTCCACCATGCTCTTGCATCTCCGGCTAGATAGTGGGTGGCGAACAGAACTTTCTCGTTAGCTTCCATGTAACACCCTCCGAATCGGACCTATGCAAGTTTGAGCAAAATTCGCCAAACCCGCATAGAAACGATTCAAAGGTGCCCACCAGGCACTTTCGTGCGGGTGGAAAACGAAGTAATAACATTACACAACAGTCCTCGATGGGACCCACAGAACAGATATATATGACAGCGACTCAAGGAGTCAAGAATACAGATATAATATACAAAGATCCAAATCACCTTGGAAATGATAGAGCGTCCAGCTACGGACAAGATGCAAATGGGGCTAAGAGCCCTGAAGAATAACCAATGGCGTCCATAACCCTGCCCAGGCCAAGCCGGAAGGGTAACCCGGCTAACGACGTCGATCTCAAAACCTGCTTAAACAAAAGGGGGTGCCGGCAAAGGGCAAAGGAAAAAGAAAGGAGCGTCTGTACTGAGGCCAGTACACGGCGAGGCTAGAATTCGGCGGTCCTCGCCTACATAGGTATGGTGGATCAAGCGGCAGCAAAGATGCACTAAACAACCTATAGAGACTCGATACTTGGCGGTAATCGAGAGGGTGAGAATGACCTATCCGGATCCAACTGAAGCTAACGCCAAACAAACCCATCCCGGTGTTTCCCTCGAGACCAAACGAGGAAGTCAACCGAGGAACTCACAGTTGGCGCTTTACTTATTTGGTTATCGTTGCAACAATTACTAGTCGTATAGATAATTGTCCCGATAAAGTAAGCAAGGGCCCTTTTAGTTAATCATTCCGCTAGAAGTTGCAACAATTACTAATCGACATAGAGGATGTAATTCCGAAACCCAGCAATTGTTGGTACTTTTATTCAGCCATTTCGCTAGAAGTTGCAATACTTACTAGTCGAATATAATTGTCATGGCGACAACCAAACAAGCAATTGTGGGCAGTATTATTAGCCATTCCATTATAGTGAAGATTACTAGTCATTATAAGTCAAATTTATAGCAAATAAACTTTAGTTATGCTTGTCTATGATCGAGATCAGTGCTCCAAGTCGTCCATATCCGCGACACGGCTGAAAAGTTTTACCCGGGTGCACCAATAGCAACACACACTCGATCAACCTCGGGAAAACCAAATCAAAACCCAACGAGGCTTTCACGACTGAACAATCACAGGATTCAGAAATATTTCAGGGGGCCACCCCTTAAGTAGAATCCGCAACGGAGTAAGCAAGCTCCGAGACGGCCTCAAGGTGCTGGGTAGACGGCTGTGAACGACTGGGAACCCCAAACGGGGCTTGTCGACACCGCGGAATCGTGTCCCGATCCTAACAAGACAGCATGCGACTCGCACAATCGTAAAAAGCAAGAAGCATGGCATAAGTACAGGATCGTAAATAAAACCTCAAACTAGTTTGTGGCCCCAAGAAATAAGAATGAATCAAGCTCTGGCTCAGGGGGGTCCCATATACCTCCCGGATGTGGATAGCGCGCAAAAATCAAGGAACAGGTATCAAGTACTCGGGGTCTTACGGGACACAAGTGGGCGTTCGGAAACCAAATATTATCTATCACCCACCGATGCCTCTGCTTATTCAATTTTAGTTGTTAAACAGATAATAAAGTGAACAATAAGTAAAACTAGGATCATCTCCAACATTAACATGCGGCAATACATCAGCAACTGTGGCATAGGACGTCACACATCAACACTTGAGCAAGCAACTACGACGCGCAAGTCCAACTAGCTACCAAACAACAGGTAATAGGATGTGTCCAAGGCAATATAGGGCTGCAAGGGAATATCACAGGTACGGAAACTAAAGCATCGCAACACAGATAGCAAAAGATCAACAGGAGGGAATAAAGACTATAAAAGTAAGATAGGTAGAAAGGGGGAGATGCTCGCCTGAAAACTTTGTCGAAGGTTTTCCCCGAAGATCGGGGCGAAGCTCACATCAACTCAACGGCCTTATCCGCGAAGAAGCAAAACACTAGAAGAAACACCGGATGCGATATTTAATACACGGCAAAAGATCGGCATGATGCATGCATGATGTATGGCATGGCAAGGTGCGGTGCAATTAGGTCAGATTAAGCGGAACCGGGGTCCCGACAATTAATTAATTAAACGGTTCAAGTTATTTAGAACCCCCGCAATTAAATGTTGTTTACATGGCAAAAGATAAGATACCGGTTCGCTACTCAAGTTTAAATGAGGCCAATATAAGGCTAGATTTGCCCGCATATGGGCCCCATATTTAATTATTAGGTGAATCGGCATAAGGCCCCCAAACCACCTGAATGTATGCATGCATGACCAATTAATATGCGACAAGTTGTTATGATGTTATAAAATAGGGTCCGAGGAAAAGGGGTCACACATTAGGGTTCTCGACGATCTTGGGGTTCCGGGTCGTGGTCCAAGGCTCGACGGGAACGTTCTCGAATAACGGGGCAGATCTAGAGTTCCGGGGAGATGGACTTCGCGTTCGGTGGCGATCTTGACGGTCTTCGGGTTCGGGCCTTGGCGTCCGAGGGAAGCACTTGTCGCATCGGGGGTTCTCGGCGGGCTCGGTGTTCGGGGTGAAACACTTGGCGTTCCTTGTCTTGTCGAAGACCTTGTCGCTCTACGGCGAAGAACTTGGCGTCAACGGGGTCCGAGAAGGCGATCTTGACGCGGTACCGGGTTCGGGGTGTCGAGGCTTGGTCTCCGGGGTTCGGGAGGGGGTACTGGAGGGCTCCATGTAGAAGATCTTGGCGCACATGTGGCTTCGGGTTTGGCGTTCGCGGGAGGTACTTGTCGTTCTCGGGGCGTTCTTGGTGGTCATCGGGTCCGGACTTCGCCGGGATCGGTTTTCGGGCCCGTGAGGCGGTCTTGATGCTCCGTGTCGAAGTCCTTGGTGTTTTCTCCTTATTATCCGGTGGCGAACTTGGAACGGCGTCAGGGTCCTCGGGGGGGGGTACGCCATGTACATTATTCAGGAACATCGTCAACACACCACATCGCCGCAGATACACCGGAACGACGGAGCTAAACAGAAAACGGAGCGCCAAAACGAACACAAGTCCTCGCTGAGGCAGCGACGGCATGCATGGCAAGATGCGAGGCCCCAGGAGGAACTCAGGCTGGCGGGGCCGTGGAAGATCGACGACGCCGAGCTTGAAGCGGTGGCGCGGGCGGAGGAGAGCTTCGCGGCAGCGCTTCAAGGCCGAGCGGTCGGTGAAGCGGCCGAGGCGAGGGGCGGAGAGGGGCACAGACGGCGGCTTGGCAGCGGGCGGCGCGAGGCTCGCAGAGAAGCGCGGACGGGCAAGCTCGCCTGGCGGGCGACGCGGGACGAGTGAGGCGAGGCGGGCACCGCGCAGCTGGATGCCGGGCGGCGACGCAGGCGCGAGGGCAGGCGGCGGCGGGGCGTGCTCGCCGGGCGGGAGGTGGCCGGGCGCGAGACGGCCGGGGTCGGGCTGCATGACGAGCCGGGCGAGGCGGGCAGCTGAGCGAAGGCAGGGGACGAGCAGCAGTGAGCGAGGCGAGGGAGGAGGAGGCGAGGGCGGCGGCGAGGCGGCGAGGCGAGGTTGAGCGTGGTCGGCGGTGAGGGCGGCGGGGAAGGCGATCGGGCGCCAGGGGAGGTCGTGCGGGAGCGGAGCGCAGGGGCGAGGTGGCCGGGTGGCGCACGCACGGCCACGGAGGCGGCGCCAGGTGGGGAGGCAGTGGGGCTGGGAGGAAGAAGGAAGAGAGCGTGGCAGCGTCCGGGGTGCTCGTGGTGGGCTGTGGGGTCCCACGACGGGGTGCCTTGGGTAGTGGTTGGTCGGGCCAGAGGTAGGGGGTTGGGCGCGTCGGGTGTGTATCGTGTGGGGCAGGGAGAGGAGAGAGGTAAGTGGGGAGAGGGAGAGGGGTTAGGTGGCAGTTTTAGATTGGTTAGGGGGAGGGGAGAGGGTGAGGTGGCATGCTGCCATTGGGTGGAGTGATGTGGCAGGAAGGGTTGGGTAGGATAGTTGGGTGAGTTTAGGATTTAGATGGGGCTGGTTGGGGTGGACCGATTATAAAAACTGGGGCGGTCGTTCGGGTCTACTCGGCCCGTTCGACTGCCCCTACTAAAACAAATTAAATCTTTTGTTTAATTTCATTGGGCCGTTTGCAACCCGAATGCAACAAAACAAAATACTCCGGAGCCCCGGGGTTTTGGCGTTTGAATAAAGATGGGCGTTTAGAAAACAACACGGGCTTTGCAAACATAATTTTGGCAAACAATGCATGATGATGACGATGCAATGCACAAATTCAACGCGATTTTCTAGTAGTGATTTTGCGGGATGCCACAATTCGACACCACTAACAATGGATCTCGCCCTCGAGATCCGCCTCATGGTACCGGAAGGAAGGTCGGCGATCTGAATCTTCTCTCTTCTTGTAGATCCTCGCGACACCACTAACAATGGTTCATCTTCCATCTGGAAAACGGCGACACCACCAACAAAGGGTCGTTGTTCCTGATCGTCGAGAGAACACCCCGGAGAACAAAGGACGAAGGTAGAGGTATCAAACGATAAGGCCACCTCTAACTTCCATTAGAAGAGGGAGAAGTTACATTGATCCACCAGTTCGATGCTGTACAAGAGAGTCGGGTAGGGTGATCAGTCCATGCCGGACCCAACTATCAACTCTATACATGGGTAGGAGAACCAGGCAACTCAACTCTCGAGATTTAGACTGAAGACCGTCATAGGCGGTATCCGTAACAAAGGGATGTTGCCAGCAGAAATCGTATGAAAGACACAACGATTAGGTTTCGCGATGGTTCCATTGGCCTGAACAACACATGCTCAAGGTCGACTCCAACTTCACCAAAACTCGTCCTTCTCGTACGTTTTTCAACGACACTGATATCCAGCAAGGAACACACATGGATAAAGAGTTCAAGAACCAAAAGATCGGAGGAAGGCACAACAGAACAGCTGCAGTTTGATGATCGTAGCACCTCCGTTACAAAAGGGAGAAAGCGAAACCCTGAAGGTACGACGGAATCCCAACCACGAGAAATCCTGGACTCGAAGAGAGAGAAGAGAGCGGATTCAAAACACGTAGAGGTAAGAGGAGAACAGCAGAGGGTAAGGAGTAAAATCAGACCTAATCAGAACTATCCAACCGATTTGTCGAAAATAGTTTTGACACTCTACTTCGGCCGTTAGCTAGGTTATCCTACAGGCTGGACTTGTGGGGTATCGCAACCGAGCTCGATACCACTCAGAACACCTCCGAATCGGACCTATGCAAGTTTGAGCAAAATTCGCCAAACCCGCATAGAAACGATTCAAAGGTGCCCACCAGCACTTTTGTGCGGTGGAAAACGAAGTAATAACATTACACAACAGTCCTCGATGGGACCCACGTAAGATATATATGACTCAAGGAGTCAAGAATAGATATAATATACAAAGATCCAAATCACCTTGAAATGATAGGCGTCCACTACGGACAAGATGCAAATGGGGCTAAGAGCCACGAAGAATAACCAATGGCGTCCATAACCCTGCCCAAAGCCGAAGAAGGTAACCCGCTAACGACGTCGATCTCAAAACCCGCTTAAACAAAAGGGGTGCCAAAGGGCAAAGGAAAAAGAAAGGAGTCGATCGAGGCCAAGACACGGCGAGGCTAGAATTCGCGTCCTCGCCACATAGGTATGGTGGATCAAGCGGCAGCATGCACTAAACAACCTATAGAGACTCGATACACTGGCGGTAATCAGAGAGGGGTGAGAATGACCTATCCGGATCCAACCTGAAGCTAACGCCAAACAAACCCATCCTGGTGTTTCCCCCCTCGAGACCAAACGAGGAAGTCAACCGAGGAACTCACACAGTTGGCAGTTTTACTTATTTGGTTATCGTTGCAACAATTACTAGTCAGGTATAGATAATTGTCCTGATAAAGTAAGCAGTGGGCCCTTTTAGTTAATCATTCCGTTGTAGTTGCAACAATTACTAATCAGATACAGATAGCAGGATGTAATTCCCGAAACCCAGCAATTGTTGGTACTTTTATTCAGCCATTTCGTTGTAGTTGCAATACTTACTAGTCAGAATATAATTGTCGCAAGCGACAACCAAACAAGCAATTGTGGGCAGTATTATTAGCCATTCCATTATAGTGAAGCTGATTACTAGTCATTATAAGTCAAATTTATAGCAAATAAACTTTAGTTATGCTTGTCTATGATCGAGATACTGTGCTCCAAGTCGTCCATATCCGCGGACACGGCTTTCAGAAAGTTTTACCCGGCCGGGGTGCACCAATAGCAACACACGCTCGATCAACCTCGGAAAAACCAAATCAAAACCCAACGAGGCTTTCACGACTGAACAATCACAGGATTCAGAAATATTTCAGGGGGCCACCCCTTAAGTAGAATCCGCAACGGAGTAAGCAAGCTCCGAGACGGCCTCAAGGTGCTGGGTAGACGGCTGTGAACGACTGGGAACCCCAAACGGGGCTTGTCGACACCGCGGAATCGTGTCCCGATCCTAAACAGTACAGTGTGCAGTACCTCGCACAATCGTAAATAAAGCAGTAAAGCATGGCATAAGTACAGGATCGTAAATAAAACCTCAAACTAGTTTGTGGCCCCAAGAAATAAGAATGAATCAAGCTCTGGCTCAGGGGGGTCCCATATACCTCCCGGATGTGGATAGCGCGCAAAATCAAGGAACAGGTATCAAGTACTCGGGGTCTTACGGGACACAAGTGGGCTCGAAACCAAATATTATCTATCACCCACCGATGCCTCTGCTTATTCAATTTTAGTTGTTAAACAGATAATAAAGTGAACAATAAGTAAAACTAGGATCATCTCCAACATTAACATGCGGCAATACATCAGCAACTGTGGCATAGGACGTCACACATCAACACTTGAGCAAGCAACTACGACGCGCAAGTCCAACTAGCTACCAAACAACAGGTAATAGGATGTGTCCAAGGCAATATAGGGCTGCAAGGGAATATCACAGGTACGGAAACTAAAGCATCGCAACACAGATAGCAAAAGATCAACAGGAGGGAATAAAGACTATAAAAGTAAGATAGGTAGAAAGGGGGAGATGCTCGCCTGAAAACTTTGTCGAAGGTTTTCCCCGAAGATCGGGGCGAAGCTCACATCAACTCAACGGCCTTATCCGCGAAGAAGCAAAACACTAGAAGAAACACCGGATGCGATATTTAATACACGGCAAAAGATCGGCATGATGCATGCATGATGTATGGCATGGCAAGGTGCGGTGCAATTAGGTCAGATTAAGCGGAACCGGGGTCCCGACAATTAATTAAACGGTTCAAGTTATTTAGAACCCCCGCAATTAAATGTTGTTTACATGGCAAAAGATAAGATACCGGTTCGCTACTCAAGTTTAAATGAGGCCAATATAAGGCTAGATTTGCCCGCATATGGGCCCCATATTTAATTATTAGGTGAATCGGCATAAGGCCCCCAAACCACCTGAATGTATGCATGCATGACCAATTAATATGCGACAAGTTGTTATGATGTTATAAAATAGGGTCCGAGGAAAAGGGGTCACACATTAGGGTTCTCGACGATCTTGGGGTTCCGGGGTTCGGGGTCAGGGTCCAAGGCTCGACGGGAACGTTCTCGAATAACGGGGCAGATCTAGAGTTCCGGGGAGATGGACTTCGCGTTCGGTGGCGATCTTGACGGTCTTCGGGTTCGGGCCTTGGCGTCCGAGGGAAGCACTTGTCGCATCGGGGGTTCTCGGCGGGCTCGGTGTTCGGGGTGAAACACTTGGCGTTCCTTGTCTTGTCGAAGACCTTGTCGCTCTACGGCGAAGAACTTGGCGTCAACGGGGTCCGAGAAGGCGATCTTGACGCGGTACCGGGTTCGGGGTGTCGAGGCTTGGTCTCCGGGGTTCGGGAGGGGGTACTGGAGGGCTCCATGTAGAAGATCTTGGCGCACATGTGGCTTCGGGTTTGGCGTTCGCGGGAGGTACTTGTCGTTCTCGGGGCGTTCTTGGTGGTCATCGGGTCCGACTTCGGATCGGTTTCGCCCGTGAGGCGGTCTTGATGCTCCGTGTCGAAGTCCTTGGTGTTTTCTCCTTATTATCCGGTGGCGAACTTGGAACGGCGCCAGGGTCCTCGGGGGGGTACGCCATGTACATTATTCAGGAACATCGTCAACACACCACATCGCCGCAGATACACCGGGAACGACGAGCTAAACAGGAAAACGGGAGCGGCCAAAACTAGAACACAAGTCCTGCTGAGGCAGCGACGGCATGCATGGCAAGATGCGAGGGCCCCGCAGGGAGGAACTCCAGGCTGGGCGGCGCCGGGGCCGTGGAAGATCGACGACGGCCAGAGCTTGAAGCAGGGCGCGGGACGTGGCCCGGAGGAGAGCTTCGCGGCGCTTTCTCGGCCGAGCGGTCGGTGAAGCGGCGAGGCGGAGGCGAGAGAGGCACAGACGGCGGCTTGGCGAGGCGGGCGGCGAGGCTCGCAGAGGAAGCGCGGGCAAGCTCGCCTGTGGCGGCGGACGGGACGACGAGGGCGAGGCGAGGCGGGCACCGCGAGCGCGATGCTTGGCGGCGACGCAGGCGGGGGAAGCGCGGCGGGCGGCGGGTCCGTGCTCGCCGGCGGGAGGTGGCAGTGGGCGGAGGACGGGCCGGGTCGCTGCGGGCGACGAGCCGGGCGGGGCTGTGAGCGTGGCAGGGGCGGGAGCGGAAGCGAGGGACGGCTCATGAGCAGTGAGCGAGGCGAGGAGGCGGAGGAGCGCGGCTTGGCGGCAGGGGCGAGGCGAGGTTGAGCGTGGTCGGCGGCAAGCATGAGCAAGGGCGGGCGATCGGCGCGGCAGGGGAGGTCGTCGAGCGGAGCGGCAGAGGGGCGAGGTGGCAGGGCGGCACGCACGGGCGACGCACAGGAGGCGCCAGGAGTGGGGAGGCAGTGGGCACGCGGCTGGGAGGAAGAAGGGAGGAAAGAGAGCGTGGCCGCGTGGGGGGTCTGGGGGTGCTCGTGGTGGGCCAGGGCGGGTCCCACGGGACAGGGGGTGCTGGGTAGTGGTTCGGGTGCGGGCCAGAGGTAGGGGGTTGGGCGCGTCGGGTGTGTATCGTGTGGGGCAGGGAGAGGAGAGAGGTAAGTGGGGAGAGGAAGAGGGGTTAGGTGGCAGTTTTAGATTGGTTAGGGGGAGGGGAGAGGGTGAGGTGGCATGCTGCCATTGGGTGGAGTGATGTGGCAGGAAGGGTTGGGTAGGATAGTTGGGTGAGTTTAGGATTTAGATGGGGCTGGTTGGGGTGGACCGATTATAAAAACTGGGGCGGTCGTTCGGGTCTACTCGGCCCGTTCGACTGCCCCTACTAAAACAAATTAAATCTTTTGTTTAATTTCATTGGGCCGTTTGCAACCCGAATGCAACAAAACAAAATACTCCGGAGCCCCGGGGTTTTGGCGTTTGAATAAAGATGGGCGTTTAGAAAACAACACGGGCTTTGCAAACATAATTTTGGCAAACAATGCATGATGATGACGATGCAATGCACAAATTCAACGCGATTTTCTAGTAGTGATTTTGCGGGATGCCACATTCCACTCCAGCGACTTCTAGGTTATTTTCCATGGTTTGCAACCAATCATCGGCGTCTAGGGGCTCTTCTGACTTAGTGAAAACAGGTGGGTTGGTGTTCTGGAAATTCTTGAGCTTAGATCCATGGTTGTCCTGATTTCCTTGGCCTTGATTGTTGTGGGCTAGCTGAGCTATCTGCTGAAGGGTGGATAGGTTGGCTTGACGTTCGGCTCTTTCGGCTTCACGGTCAGAAACCAACATTTGCAGGATCTGCAACATCGGGTCCGGGGATGAACCACTTCCCGCGTGGCATCTGAAGATTGAGATAGATCATGAGAAAAGAGGGAAATTTCTAAGGTTCAGGGTCTTTGGAAAGTTTTTTTTAAGTTTGACACAATTTTTCTAGCAACTTGTTTTTCATTCATTCATTCATTCATTCATTCATTCATTCATTCATTCATTCATTCATTCATTCATTCATAGCACACGATACAAACACACACCACAACAAAGGTAAACAAATGGTTTTAAGAACCATTCTGGAAACTACAATACAGTGGGACCGTATACAACCCACTACGCTAGTGCCCAAGTGCTACTACTCCTCGGAGTTGGTGTAGTCATCATCCTCAGCATCATCGTCGTCATTGATGAAGGCGAAGTCATCCTCATCGGTGAAGAAGTCCATAGCCTGATCCTCCAGAAAATCATCATCATCGCTGAGATAGGATTAGGGGTCTCCACGAAGATCCTCTCCGGCATTCTCCCTTTCTTCCAACTGCATGTCTCTCTTGTGGATGGTCTCCTCCAAATCCGAAATACGGTGGCGAAGATGGGCAATGATGCGCTCCTTCTTGTCGAGCTCACGGCGGCGAGACTTGCGATCCTGTGCTAGCATGGCGATGGTCTGATCCTTCATCTTGATGATGGCGGACTTGTGGTTGGAGTAGTCACGACAATTGTCCAATTCCTGATGATGATCGTACATCATGAAGCTGAGGTGGTCCAACTGAGTCTTCAGCTCGTGTTGGTATGGGGCTTCCAGTGGCTGTCCCATAGCATCACGCCTTGGACAAAACTCAAAGCGGGTACCCTTGATCTGGTTGATACTCTGCCCACACAGATGGGCAAGAGCTTCCTGCATGGCTCTGGCAAGTCCATCAAGCCAGTTGTTTTCTCTTAAGGTGAACTAAATTCCCTCGGCAGTGGGAGGTTCAATCTTTCCTCGGAGACTTGCAACAATTAGCCACTGCAGATCTTCTCCTCCTTGATCATTGAGCTGAGCTCCGAAGAACTCGGGGTGCGAACGTTCCAGAAGTTCCGACAGCTGGTCCAAATCCCCAACTGATAAAACTTGATGTACTTGTCGTGGTGGTGGAACGGCAGATGCCAAGGGTAGGCTAAAGTTTGGGGCCAATGGATACTAGTGGGATCTGGGGAGGGAAGATGTAGTTGATTCTACACACAAATGAATAACACACATATCTTTATTTCTCCTCCTCTGAGATAAAAGTGCTCCTTGAGCTATATACAGGAAGAGAATAATAACTTCTACTAGCCTAACAGTACCAAGATGAGCTGATCCCCTTCTCAGAGTCCAAGCCTCTCCTTATAAAGGGGCGTCTTGGATCCTCTAGGGCTGATGTGGCAAGCATATTCGAAGAATATGCTTGTCCCAATATAGTAACTCGGCGGACTCCTTTTCGTGTCGCCCTTCTAATGACGACAAGGTTTCAGAGAACCCCACCTGCACGCCTCGGGCTCCAGGACTGTCACCACCGTGACCTCCTTCGCCTTCAGCTCGCGCCTTGTCCTTTGTGTTTGGCTGTCCATTCTTCCTAGCTTGTGACTAGGGTTTGACTATAGGCACTTCCTTCTCCCGCAAGCTTCATGTCATTCGGCCCGCCGCTTAACTCGGCTTGGACTTCACCGCATTCAGATTATTGGTGACCGGCCGACTTAAGAAAGACATCGGCCGGGTAACGTATTGCTCTTCTCATAAGTGTCCTGCTCTCGCTTACCTCGGCCGACCTTTACAGGATTCGGCCGATTTAGACAGTAACTCGGAATTTGTATGGGGAACTTCCTTTTGTCTTTCCCCGTCCTGACCCTATCCGGGGTCATCTCCCCAACATTAGTCCCTGAAGCTGGTATGGTCCTGCCTATTACCTCGGCCGGGCCATATCAGTTTCCCAATAATCGTGTATCCTTGTTTCCGAGTTACTTTTCCACCGTCCGAGGTATCCGCGCAGCTTCTCGCGTACGTCTCATCCTACGTGTAACACTTATCATTGTTTCTCTAGTTTTTTGTTCCTCTACAGTGCTCACTAACAAGCTACAGTAATTACTACGCCTGTCGCGTCGGCGCTGCAACGCCTCGCGCACCGTTTCTGTTAGGGGGCCTGATCGTCTCCTGCGTCGTGTGGTCGTTGGTGCGGCTCCATTAATCCTCGAACGGTTACGCCTCACACACGATCTACACGGTTGGTGACCGCACCCACGATCCCACTACCGCGCCAAGCCCACGCGGTTATAAAGAGGGGCACGGGGCTAGAGGATTTACTTTCCTCCTTCGCCCCCCATTGCCCTTCTTCATCCTCTCGCCCTCGCATCTGTTTGTGCTCCTGCGGCTGTGAGCT
The DNA here is from genome assembly GCA_030063025.1 of Avena longiglumis. Taxonomy (NCBI): domain Eukaryota; kingdom Viridiplantae; phylum Streptophyta; class Magnoliopsida; order Poales; family Poaceae; genus Avena; species Avena longiglumis. Next base: position 499,541,758 of record CP125975.1, read on the forward strand.
CGTCGGAATCTTCGACGGTGAGGCCCCAATTCCTCTGCTCCGTCGACCTCGTCCCCGTGCGCTTGCTCCGGCACCGTCGCCGATGAGTTTCTCTGGTCTCATTGCTTATATTTCCCTCTAGACGCGTCTGCCGCTCTCTAGATTTCCCGCGGCGGTTCCTTTTCCGCTCCGCCACCGTTCTCGCTTAGGACCATGAAGGGGCCTTGCACTTCTAGACTTTGCTCCGCCGCTAGTTTCTCTTCCGTGGACTCCTCCAGCGACCCCATGTCAAGCTCCGTTAGTGGCGCGCTCATCGAAGATGACGATGCAGCATCTGTCCCAGAGCGGGGCTCCTGGCAACGTTCCACCGTTACCCGCCGAGAGGTTGAGTGGTTGATAAGAACTAGACGGATTCCTGCCGAGGTAGCCTGTCGCTTACCTGGCAGCGAATCCTCTCCTGTTCTTAAAGAGGGTGAGTATGTCGTGTTCATGTCCCATTTCGCTCGCGGGTTCGGTCTTCCCCTTAGTGATTTTTCTAGGGAATTCCTCGATTACTTCGGCCTGCAGCCGCATCATCTTCCGGCTAACGCCATTGCTTCTCTATCCGCCTTTATCTCGGCCTCGGAAGGATACTTCGGCCTCTGGCCGTCAGTGCATGTATGGTCCAAGTTCTTCCAGATCCGATCCAATGTCGTTCCAGAAAAATCCCTTCAGCCTTCCGAGAAATTGCTTACCCAGTGTGGAGCAGCGTCCATCACACCTCGGAGGAAATCCGAGTTTCCTCGCGTTGCTGGTCTTCAGTCATGCAAGAAGTGGCATATATCGTTTTTCTATGTCAAGAACTCTGGGAAGGAAAATAAGATTCGGCTTCCTGCTTTCTCCATTGGCCCCCCATCCAAGAAGAACTAGACTTATAATCCCAGGAAGAGCCATGCTCTGGCCAAGGCCTTTGAGATTCGGCTGAAGGAGGTGATCCGCGCCGGGTTACGCGGCGAGGATCTGATGACCACCTTCGTCGGCAGCCGGATCTGCCCCTTTCAACAACGCACGCATAAGCTCTGCTATATGAGCGGTCCCCTTGATCCCAACCGAGTCTCCACTGTTGAGCTCGACAATTATCTTATTTTCAAGCGTGTCCGAGCTATCTTTAAGACGGAGATGCCAGAGGATTGGGCCTGGGGAGTGAAACCGTTCACCCATGGGAACCCCCCTCCCGAGGTAAATTCATGCATTTATGTTTTGCCCCCCAATAGCGTTCGTGATTCCTTTTGCTAATTCCTTTGTCTCTTTTCTTGCAGAGATTTGCGGAGCAGAAGATTGAAGACGCCGAGGTTTTGGCCCTCCCGTGGACCGCAGATCGGAACACCCCGGATAGCGGGGAACCTGACTCGGAGGAGTTCGTTCCCAAGTCGGACCTCGCTCCGGCTCGTGCCCGTGGTAAGACCTCGGCTCACGAGGAGGAAGGTGATTCGGACGACATCCAAATTCTTGAGGTAGTTGCCGCAATGCCTATCTCTTATGCATTTCCGGCTTCTACTTCCCCAGCTAATCAGGCCGGTCAGGTGCACAAAGCCGAGCCTCTTGCCTCCCAACCTCCTGCTACCTCGCGGAAGCGTGCCGCTCCAACGGGTGCCTCCGAAGACGCCCCCAAGAAGCGAACTAAAAAGTCATCCCAGCACCTTCCGAAGCGTAAACTATGCCCGGGGTTACTGGGTGAGTTACTTTTTATTTGTATTTCTTGTTTCTCTCTTTCTGTCTTCTGACCTGACTCTCCGTGCCTTTGAAGAGCTCCTCTTTCTGTTAATCCTAGTGGACCTAGCATGTCGAGTCATACGACTCGGCCGCCTTCTCCTCCGCCTCCTGAAGATACTAGGGTTCCTACTCCTGCTCGCGCAGACTCTCCTCCCGCTCCGAATCAAACGTCATCTCGCCAGGATGCGCCTAAGGTCTCTCCTGTTGATGCCGACACCACTCGGCCAGTAGGTATTTCTACTGAGCCTGCTTCCTCCTCCGTGAACCCCGGAGTTTCCCCCGAGATTCCGTCGACCCCCACAGTCTCTACTGCCACTCCGACTCCAGCTGAGAATATCATTATCTCGGCGCCCTCAGAAATCGTAATCCCTCCGGCCCCCAAAGATGCCATTCCAAGTGCTGAGGTAACGGCTCCTGCCGACGCCTCTTCTAAGGCCAAGAAGGTTGTCGTCACCAAACCTCCCTCATCTCAGAAAGGGCTTGCCAGCTCTTCTCAGCCTACAATTGCTGATGCGCTCCGCAAGGGGGTTTCTTCTGCCAAGACCATTGTCACCCCGGCCGCTGATACCCAGCTCTCTCTTCACAAGAGTCCCGCGGTGGCGGTGGCTACACAACATGTCCGAGGTAAAGTCCTGACTCGTACTGAGAGTGGGAACAGCCTCGGCTCGTTGGTTGAGTATGCCAACAATTGGAACGCTGCTGATCAGCTCGAGGGCAATCCAAGCAGTCAGCCATCTCAACTCTCCGACATCGCTAGTGCAACATATCCGCTGCCAAGATCGTTCTTGACAGCGATAAGATGAATGAGGTAATTGTTTTTATTGACATTTGATTAGTCATTCGAATGATATTATATATACTCTAGTCCCCAAAGCTTGCAACCGGATAACTTGTTATTCATTTGGAAGTTTTATTAGGATTTGCCTGGTTCAGTTTTGTCTTAGTGTTCGAATATCCAGCCACCTAGGTTCGAATTAAGCTTTGCTTAATTCGGACCTGCCCTAGTGTTGAAATATCCAGCCACCTAGGTTCGAGTTAAGCTTTGCTTGATTCAGATCTGTCCTAGTGTTCAAATATCTAGCCACCTAGGTCCGAGTTAAGGTTTGCTTGATTCGAATCTGTCTTAGCCTCGAATATCCAGCCACCTAGATCTGAGTTAAGCTTTGCTTGATTCGGGTCTGTCTTAGGTTCGAATATCCATCCACCTAGGTCCGAGTTAATCTTTGCTTGATTCGGATCTGTCCTAGTGTTCAAATATCCAGCCACCTAGGTCTGAGTTAAGCTTTGCTTGATTCAGATCTGTCTTAGCCTCGAATATCCAGCCACCTAGATCTGAGTTAAGCTTTGCTTGATTCGGATTTGTCCTAGTGTTCAAATATCCAGCCACCTAGGTCTGAGTTAAGATTTGCTTGATTCAGATCTGTCTGAGCTTCGAGTATCTTACTGCTATTTATTTTGTTGCTTAGGTTGCGCATGATCGGCGGACCACCGAATTCCAAAGGCTGCTTTTCGCACATAAGAAATTGCAAGACAAGTATGAGAAAGTCATTCCCGTGGTGAAGAAAGCTGGTTGGTTAACAAACTTTTGCATTGTCCCTAAAGTTCTTATTGTTTTGGACGTGAGGTGTTAGCTCATTTTGCTGGTGAATAGGTAATATCAACAATCTTAATATCCTTCTTGAGAAGAAAGTCAAGGCCCTGGATGGTTAGTTACCCTTTTTCTTTTCAGATTTCCGTTCGAAACTTATACCGGGTTTCTTTTAACCCTTTTGGCTTTGGTATAGCCGAGTTACAAACTTTTGCAGCGTCACATCAAGAATGCATACCCATGCCTGATATGATGCTGCATTTTTTAGAACAAGCCGCTACTCACTCGGCGCAGCTGCAAGATAAAGATGACGAGATAATTCTCTTGCGCGCCGAGATAATTCTCTTGCGCGCCTAGGTGGAGTCCCTCAAGCTCTCTCAGAAGTCTGAGTTAGAGAAAGTTGACCAGGAGTTCTCCGGAGAGAAGAATCGGCTGGCTCTGCAATTGCAGAAGAATAAAGAACTCCTCGAGGCTACCGAACTCAAGACACGGGCGATGAGCGAGGAGATCACTCGCTTTGAGAAAACCAAGGGTGATTGGGCTCAAGATCTTCAGAGAATGCTGAGCTATATTCATTGTAAGCCTCTAACCGTGGCCGAGTTATCCTTTTCTCTTTCTTACTGTTGACCGATGTACTTTTATTTTGCATAGACCACTTTCCAGAAGCTAAGCCCGTGATCTCTAGAGCGGTGGTTAATGCTCGTGTGCGCCGAGGTGTCCCCGCAGATGCGAGCCCAGAATACTCAATGGAAGACTACTTGGTTGCCGTTGGTCCGATGAAAATTATGGGCAGGGACTTGGTGCAGGCAGCCATCCGGGCCTACCATGTTCTTTGGCCGAATACTTCTGGAACTCCTGATATTGATGAGATCAAGATACTGGTGGAAAGATTGATGGCATCCCAACCGATTAAATCTCGGAGGAGTCCATTTGGATGAGCCGGCCGATATGGCGCCGATCGTTATGTCATGGTACGAGGGTATTTCCCTCGATACCTTGATAAATTTGCGCACTGGATCCCGTTGGGTTGAGGATCCAGAATTCGTCGTTTGCCGACAAGCTCGTGCCTTCCAGCTTGTTGAGTATGCGGACGTGCATAACTGGATTGAAGGGCCGAGTTTCCTTTCTAACCCGACGGATGACGTCGAAGTCGAAGATGCCTCTGATGATAACTCGGCCAACCAGGACGAGGCTGAGGGCGACTCGAATATTTCTGGTGATGCCAGCGCAAGCTCGGATGGGGACGGCAACGCGCGATCATCCTCCAAAGGGACTGGGCATTCTCAAGCTCAAGATAATGTTTCTCAATAGCCCTGGGCTTCCCCAGAAGTCGCTCCTGGTTCTGTGGAGGGCGAAGCAACTTCGGCCGAGGTGCCTTCTACCTCGGAGCGCCTAGTGCCTGACTAAGTCGCTGCCCCTTAGGTTCAAAAAACTTTAAGTTGTTTCTTATCCCCGGTATGTCGGGCGTATGATGTGTGTGAAACAGTTGTCCGACTTTCTGTGTGGTATGAACCTCTTTTGCCTTTTGCCGCTGAGGCACGTATGATGACGATTGTTATTAGTTTGTCTAAATAGATCTTGTTGGTTTAAATCTTTGCTTTGGTGGCCTTCAATCTCATAAGTTCGGATTGCGTATTTTCATTTGACCCATCTTAGTTCGGCGTTTTAATTTTGCCTGGCCTTTATAAGTTTGACGGCTAAACCATTGTGTTGTTGATCTCTATCCGAGCCATAAATCCCGAAGCCTATATTTGGGGAAATTGAAATAATATTGTTCAAGTTAACTTTTGACCCACCGTTCGGGGTGCCGAAGTTTAATGCCCATTTTTGTGACGGGTGACCATCATGGGGCAATTCCCCTAGTCAGTGCTCTAGGAATCGAGATTTTAATACTTAACTCGTGATAAGGGATAATATATTATAGTCCTCGAGTTCCCTGTCCGAGGTCCTGAGATTCAACCCATAACTCAGGAATAAAAAATAACGTTGATCAGTCCCCGTGTCACTGCTCAAAGTGCATAACTCAAAGTGTCGAGGTTTAGTACATAATCCATAAATGAGAAACAACATAGGGCAGTCCCCGAGTCACTGCCCGAGGTGCCAAGGTTTAATACATAACCCAAAATGAAAAATAACATAGGGCAGTCCCCGAGTCACTGCTCAAGGTGCCGAGGTTTGATACATAACCCAAAATAAGAAATAACATAGGGCAGTCCCCGAGTCACTGCTCAAGGTGGCGTGGTTTAATGCATAGTTGATACTTCGTCCTGAAGCGTCACTTTACAACGTGTCATAGATGACTCCTACGAGTAAAATGGACGAAGTAAAGCTATGTTCCATGGTCTTTTCGATTCTTCGCCAGCTTTGTCTGCCTTGTTCTTTTCTGGTGACTGAGCATCAATTAGGTAATATGCATCATTGTGCAATGCTTTGCTCACGATGAATGGTCCTTCCCATGGGGGTGATAGTTTGTGCATGCCGGCTGTGCGTTGCACTAACCGAAGAACCAAATCTCCTTCTTTAAACACTCTTGGATTGACTTTCTTGCTGTGATATCGTCGCAAGTCCTGTTGATAAATAGCTGATCTTGATAGTGCCAATTTTCTGGCTTCTTCTAGCAGATCGACATCATCTTGCCGAGCTATCTCATTTACCTCAGCGGTTGTATACTGGGTAACTCTTGGCGAGTCATGTATTATGTCGGCTGGAAGCACGACTTCCGCTCCATATACCAGAAAAAATGGTGTATACCCTGTTGACCTGTTTGGGGTAGTTCCGAGGCTCCATAGTACTGCTGGTAATTCCTCGATCCAACACCCTGCCGACCTTTGCAGTGGTTCGACGAGTCGTGGTTTTATTACGGACAATACTAGTCCATTAGATCTTTCTACTTGCCCATTAGATGCTGGGTGAGCCACCGAGGCGACATCTAGTCTTATGTGTTTTTCTTGACAGAATCTAGCGAAGGCCCCTTCAGCAAAGTTTGTGCCATTGTCTGTAATAATACTGTGTGGGTAACCATATCTCAGGATAATATCTTTGAGGAATTTTACTGCTGTGGGTCCATCACATTTTTTATTGGTTTCACTTCAATCCATTTTGTGAATTTGTCGACCATGACTAAAATGTGGGTCATCCCGCCCCGGGCCGGTTTGAATGGTCCCACCATATCTAAGCACCATACAGAAAACGGCCAAGTAATTGGTATCGTTTTTAACTCGGACGATGGCATATGTCTCTTGCTGGCATATCTCTGGCAACCGTTACATTTTTCCACCAGTTCTTTGGCCTCTTTCAACGCTGTTGGCCAATAAAATCCATGCCTGAATGCTTTGGCCACTAAAGCTCTGGACGAGGCGTGATGCCCGCATTCTCCTTGATGTATATCTAGGAGGATCTCTTGGCCTTCCGCTGAGTCCACACATCTTTGCAACACGCTTGTGACGCTCCTTTTATACAGCTCATTGTTTATGATTGTATAAGCTTTAGCTCTTCTCATTGTCTGTCTAGCCAATACTTCGTTATTCGGCAAAGTCGCATATTTAAGGAAGAAAAATATGGGTTGCGCCCACGTTGGTATCATCCTCTCCGGGATAATCTCACTATCTATTTGCATATTTTCCGCCGACATAACTACCTTAGATTTTTCCATATCCATCCGTGCATCGGCCGGGTTCACTTTCGGAAATTCCGGGTTACATTCCTTGTCAATTTCCATCGGCATACTATTTCTCTTGACTTTGCCGGAGATGGATTCGGACACTGGTGATGGTGTTATTGATGGTTTTCTCAGGTGCTCTAGGGCGATACCTAGGGGAATTGATTGCCTGATTGATCCGAGTTTTGACAACGTGTCTGCGGCGTCATTCTCTGCCCGAGGTATATGATGAAATTCACATCCATCGAAGTATCCACTGAGTTTTTGCACATGGAACCTATATAAGGCCATATTGGCATCTAGCGCATCCCAATTGCCTGATACTTGTTGTACTACTAGATCTGAATCTCCGTAGCATAAGATTCGGCGTATCCCAATCTCTTTTGCCACCTTCAATCCATGGACGAGTGCTTCATACTTGGCTACATTGTTTGATGCGGCAAAATGTATTTGCAGCACATATTTCAGCTGATCTCTTTTTGGCGAGGTTAACACTATTCCCGCCCCCAAGCCATTCCTCAGCTTGGAACTGTCGAAGTGCATTGTCCAATAATTCGGATCTGGTAATGGTGGCTCATATTGTACCTCGGCCCAATCCACAAAGAAGTCGGCCACTGCCTGAGATTTAATTGCATCTCGCCTATCGAATTGTGGAGCATAAGGTGACAGTTCAATTACCCATTTTGCTATTCGGCCGCTTGCATCTTTGTTGCTCAATATGTCGGCTATGGGTGCTTCACAGATCACTTTGATCGGGTGCTCTTCGAAGTAATGTTTAAGTTTCTTCACTCACATGTATACTCCATATGCCATCTTCTGGTAATGTGGGTAGTTCTGCTTTGAGGCTGATAGTACCTCACTTAGGTAATATACCGGCCTTTGTACTGATTTATCATCTTCAATTCGTTCCACCACGATCACAACACTTACTACTCTGTTCGTGGCGGCTATGTAAAGTAACATAGGCTCTTTTGACAATGGAGAGGCTAGGATTGGCGCTGTGACCAACATCTTCTTCAGTTCATGGAACACATTATCTGCTTGTGGTGTCCAAATGAACTTATCAGATTTTTTCATCAGTTGATAAAGTGGTAATGCCTTCTCTCCCAGCCGACATACAAATCGGCTAAGCGAAGCCAGGCAACCTATGAACTTTTGTACGTCATTTAGACATCTCGGCAATTCCATCCTTTCTACTGCTCTTATCTTAGTTGGGTTGGCCTCTATACCTTGGCTAGATACGAGAAAACCGAGTAGTTTTCCAGCCGGTACACCGAAGGTGCATTTTTCCGGGTTAAGCTTCATTCGGAACCTTCTCAAGTTCGCGAATGTCTGCCGAATATCATCCAGTAGCGTTTTGCTTTCTTTGGTTTTGATAACCACATCATCTACATATACTTGTACATTTTTTCCTATCTGGTCATGCAGACATTTTTGCATACATCTCTGGTACGTTGCCCCTGTGTTACGCAGGCCGAATGGCATGGTGCGATAGCAATAAGCCCCGTACGGGGTAATAAACACAGTCTTTATTTGATCGGCCGGATTTAACGGTATCTGGTGAAAACCAGAATACACTTCTAGAAATGATAACAACTCACAACCAGCGGTCGAATCAATGACCTGGTCTATTCTAGGTAAAGGAAAAGGATCTTTTGGACACGCCTTGTTCAGGTTCGTGTAATCAATACACATTCGCCATACGAAGGCTAAATTTGGATCATCCTTTTTCTTTTCTACCAACACCGGGTTTGATAACCAATCCGGATAAAGCACTTCCATGATGAACCCGGCCGCCAGGAGCCGAGCTATCTCATCCCCTATTATCTTTCTCCTGTCTTGTTGAAGCGGCGGAGAGGTTGCTTCACCGCCTTGCTCCCGGCCTTACATGCAGAGAGAGTGCTCACCAACTCTAAGACACCTTGCAGGTCTTGAGTTGACCATGCAAAGATGTCCCGATTCTCACGGAGGAAGTTGGTGAGCTCGCCTTCCTATTTGGCATCTAGGCCGGCACCAATTGTGATGTTGCGTTCTGGGAACTGCTCATCTATCTGGAATTTTTTCGTTTCTTTAGTCGGCTGGAAAGAAACACTTCCATGTGGGTTGGCCAATGCCGGCATATTCAGTTGTGCCGACTGAGCGAGAGCCGTTACCTCCTGAATCCTTCTTTTTTCCCTTGCGATCACCAATGACTCGTCCAGGTTCGATCCGGCCGAGGCACATTCCATGGACTTTCTGTAATCTCCTGCTACTGTTATCACCCCTTGTGGTCCGGGCAGTTTCATTTTCAAGTAAGTTATGTGGAAGCTGCTCATGAATTTGGCCAATGCCGGCCGCCCGAGTAAAGCATGATAACAACTCTCTAGATCCACCACCTCAAACTCCAAATTTTCTGCTCTGCAGTTATCCCTTGTGCCGAATAACACATCTACTCGAACCTTTCCAATGGGTTCGCATGAAAGTCCTGGCACTATTCCATGGAACGTGGTTCTCGTGGATTGCAGCATATTATGCGATATTCCAAGTTTATGCATTGTATCCTTGTACATGATATTGATACTGCTCCCATTGTTAATGAGTACTTTTGAAAATTTCACATTAATGCTCGGCCCGACAAATGTCGGATCTAGTATGAGTGCGTACGACCCTGGATTTGGCATTATTTTGGGGTGATCCTTTATGCTCCAAGTTACTTCTTGATCTGACCAAGGCACATATCTTGGTACTGCCGGCATAACTGCATTTACTTCCATATGCCGGCGCTGTACACTTTGCCTGTCTTGTTGTTCTGTTGTGAACACGCAATATGATTGATGATGCTCCCTGTAATCATTGCGTCCATCATTTCCGGGGTTTGCCCTTCCATCCTGACCCTGATTCATCACTTGATGCACCGCATCTCTCTGGTCCGAGCTGTCATACCTCGGGGGAGGAGGGGGTAACATTAGTTGCTGTGCATTTGCTCCAGTCAACTGCGGCTGCTGCTGCTGCTGATGTGCCTGGTGGGAAGGTGCTTGCATGCCCGCGGGTTACCCCTTGCATTTTTCATCCAGGCGCATTGCCGGGTTGTATGATTGGCCGGCTTGGCCGGGTTTGAAGTGTGAAACTTACATGGTTGATCCAACATGGACTCAAACGTGTACTTCGGCCTTTCCTGCCATTGCTTCTCACTACTAGAGAAAAGCCTATCCGAGGCACACCTAAAAGCCTATCCGAGGCGCATACCATATGCGCCTCGCATATGTTTTACAATGCGTCTCGTATATTTATAGTATATGCGCCTCCTATAGTATCCTATATGCGCCTCCGGTAATATTTTAGAAATTCAAGTTTTACAGACCACTATAAATAATAATATAAAGATATTCAAATATACAATATAGTCCAGAATACAGTATAAAGAGCACAGAATTTTTTAGAAACTTGCAATTTGCGAAAGCATAATAGAACCAACATGAATACTGTTGGAGATATGCCCTAGAGGCAATAATAAATATAGTTATTATTATATCTTTGTGTTTATGATAAATGTTTATATTCATGCTATAATAGTATTAACAAGGAAACATTAATACTTGTGTGAATTGTAAACTTAAATTGAAGTCCCTAGTATAGCCTCTATACTTCACTAGCTTGTTGGTTGATTAAATGATTGTGGTTTCCATATCATGAACATTGAGATGTTATCAACAACAAGATCATATCGTTAGGAGAATGATATGGTGGACATACTCCTATTGATAAGCGTAGCATAAAGATCAAGTCATTTCAATAGTTCATTTGCTATATGCTTTCTGATACATAGTAACCTAATTCCTTCGACCATGAGATCATGCATATCACCTTTACGGATGGATGCTTTGATGACATCAAACACCACACCGTGAATCGGGTGGCTATAAAGGTGGCATTAAGTGTTCGGAAAGTATTGGTTGAAACACATGGATCAAGAGGATTTGTCCATCCACATGACGGATAGATATACTCCAGGCCCTCTCGGTGGAATGTCATCCAATTGGCTTGCAAGCATGTGACTTGGTCACAAGGGATCACATATCACGAACGAGAAAAGAGTACTTATCGGAACGAGGTTGAACTAGGTATGCGGAGATACCGACGATCATAACCTCGGATAAGTAAACTATCGTGAGACAAAGGGAAATTGGTATCGTATGTAAGTGGTTCATTCGATCGCAAAGTAATCGTAGAAATATGTGGGAGCCATATGAATTTCCAGATTCCTCTATTGGTTATTGTTCGAGAAGTGTCTCGATCATGTCCGCATAATTCACGAACCGTAGGGAGACACACTTAAGGATTGACGTTGTTTTGAGTAGTTATGGTATTATGAGAAAGAGACCGAATGTTGTTCGAGTCTCGGATGGGATCCGGATATCACGAGGTGATCCGGAATGGTCCGAGAATAAGATTCATATAAGGAAAGTCCCGTTTGAGTTCGGGAATGATTCCGTGTTTTCATCGGGAATGTTCTAGAAGGTTCGGATTGTCCCAAGCACCGGGAGGGTACATGAGTGTGTCATTGTATGATTGCATCATGTACTAAGTGTTCTTGCTGTTCCAAAAACATGAAAGCCAAATTGCCAGTTTGAAAGTCAAACGGCTAAAACAGGAAACTGTGGGAAACAGGAAACTGTGGGAAACAAGCAAGAGGAGTTGGAACCAACTTGGAGGAGGAGTCCCACTCCTCCAGGCCGGCGCCCAGCCCTAGGCCAAGTTGGGGAGGGACTCCCCTCCCTCCCTGGCGCGCCAAGGCCCCTCCACCCATAAAAGGAGGGGCAGGGCTCCTCCTTGAGACACACAAGTTTCCACCTCTAATCTCAGGTTTAGAGCCGTTTGGTTTAGAGCTTCTAATTGCTTTAGCCTGCGGTTTAGAGCCTTCTAATTGGTGTGTCTAATCTCTAGACCACTAATAGCCCTCTCTCATAATCCACCATACTAATGCGAAGCCCTGCGGGATCTCCCCTCTACTTCCGGTACCACGTCGTTGTGCTGCCGGAATCGCGAGGAGAGTGCTACAATCTCCGCTGCCTGCTGGAACAAGGGAGAGGAAGGTCTTCGTCGAGTACCGAACGTGTGACCGACTGCGGAAGCGCTGCCGGAACGCAGCGCCGGAAGGATCGTCCACACGATCTTGAGATCGGAAAGAGTACGACTACATCACCCACGAGAATCCGCTCTCGTTAAACACTTTGGAATCTTCGAGGGTAAGTTATTCCATCGACTCGTTGCTACAATCTAGTAGATAGATCTTGGCTTGTTTGTTTGTATGCGATAGAAAATTTTTGTTTTCCATGCTACGAACCCCAACAGTGGTATCAGAGCCGTGTCTATATGTAGATCTGTTGCACGAGTAGAACACAATGGTCATTGTGGGCGTTGATGCTTTTATTGTAGATTGCTTTTTGTGTACTTTGCATCTTGCGCTATGTTGGGATGAAGCGGCCCGGGCTAACCTTACATGACATCGTTCATGAGACTTGCTCCACGCTTGACATGCAACTTGTATTGCATAAGTGGCTTTGCGGGTGCCTGTTTCTCCTAGCATAGTTAAGATCCAATTTACAACGGGTAATCAACAATGCTAGTATCAATGTTGTGGTTCTTGTTCGTAAGTTAGAACGACACTTATTGAAAGCCCCAAACCACGTAAAATATACAAAGAAAGTAGAAGCGTCTAACTTTGTTTTGCAGGGGTGTGCAGTGATGTGATATGGCCATGATTGTGATTATATTTGATGTATGCAATGTTCCTTATTGTAAGTAGGCAACCGGCAGGAGCCATATGGTTGTCTTTAATTTATGTTAAGACCCGCGTGTCTATTCAAAGTAGTTGTAATAGTTGAAGCCGGTGGACGACAACCATGGTAAAGCGTCATTGACCTTGATGCAATGCCGGTGATGATGGAGATCATGTTCGTGCTTGAAGATGGAGATCGGAAGCACAAAGAAGAAAGGCCATATCATATCACATATTATGAATTGCATGTGATGTTAATCCTTTATGCATCTTGTATTGCTTAGTAGACGATGGTAGCATTATAAGATGATCCCTCATGCACATGAATTTCAAATCATAAAGTGTTCACCCTTAGTTAGCACCGTTGCTAAATCTTGTTGTTTCGAAGCACCACGTGATGATCGGGTGTGTTAGATTCTGCAAGTGTATACAACGTGAGCAAGACAGATTTGCTCATGCAGAAACTAAGGTTTGATCTTGACGAGCCTAGCATGTATAGACATGGTCTCGTAACACGGATTACCGAAAGGTAAAGCATGAATCGTATAGTAGATATGATGAACATGATGATTGTTCGCCATTGAAACTATATCAACTCTCGTGATGATCGGTGTTGATGTAGTGGATTTGGTTCGTGTGATCACTAAAACAATGTGAGGGATGTTGTTTTGAGTGGGAGTTCACCTAGTTTAATTTCATTAATTAATTTGAACTCAATTTGTCATAAACTTAGTCTAAACTATTGCAAATATGTTGTAGATCAATGGCAGCCCCTACCATCAATTTTAATGCGTTCCTAGAGAAAGAAAAGTTGAAAAACAATGGAAGCGACATGGATTGGTTCCGCAATTTGAGGATTGTCCTCACGGTGGTAATTTGACCTATGTCTTTGGATGCACTGGTGACCCACTGCGGTGATGCTTCCGATGAAGTAAAGAATGTTTACCTCGCTCGGAAGAATCAAGACTCCATAGTTTAGTGTGCTATCTTGTATGGTTTAGAATCGAGCTTGTAAAAGGTTTGAAGAGTCAGACCCATATGATATTGTCGAGGATCTCAAATTGATTTTTGAGACTCATGCGGCAATTGAAAGCTATGAGGCTTCTGAAAAGTTCTTTAACTGCAAGATGGAAGAGGGCAGCTCCGTCAGTGAGCATGTGCTTAAGATGTTTGGGCACGCAAACAAACTTCAAAACTTGGGTATAGTGATTCCTAATGCTTTGGGGATTTACCGCGTCCTCCAGTCACTGCCACCAAGTTACAGGAACTTTGAGATGAACTACAACATGCAGAACATGAACAAAGAGTTGCCAGAACTATTTGCTATGTTAAAGTCTGCAGAAGTGGAGATCAAGAAAGAGCACCAAGTGTTGATGGTCAATAAGACCACCAAACTCAAGAAAGGCAAGTCTAAGCAAAAGGGACACTTCAAGAAGGGTGGTAAGAAAGTTACCAGGCCGACGAAGAAAACCAAGGCTGGACCAAAGCAAAACCGAGTGCTTTACCGCAAGGGAGAAGGTCCTCGAAGCGGAATTGCCCAAAGTACTTGGCGGATCCAAGAACGGAAACATCAAGAAGAAAGGTATATCCGATATACATGTTATTGATGTGTATCTCACTAGTACCGTAGTAGTGCTCGGGTATTTGATCTCGGTTCGTTGCTCATATTTGTAACTCAAACAAGGTCTTTGCAGAATAAATGGAAGCTAGCGAAGAACGAGGTGACGATGCGCGTGGGAAACGGATCAAAGGTTGATGTGATCGCGGTCGGCACGCTACCTCTTCATCTACCATCGGGATTAGTTTTATACTTAAATAATTGTTATTTAGTGCCTACGTTGAGCATGAACATTATATCAGGATCTTGTTTATTGCGAGACGGTTACTTGTTTAAGTCAGAGAATAATGGTTGTTCGATTTATATGAGTAATATGTTTTACGCACATGCACCTTTGATAGATGGTCTATTCTTATTGAATCTCGATAGTGGAAATACACATATCAACAATATTGAAGCTAAACGTTTGAAATCAAGCGATAATTCGACCTATATGTGGCAATCGCTGTCTTGGTCACATTGGAGTGAAGCGATGAAGAAACTCCATTCTGATGGACTTCTTGAATCACTTGATTTTGAATCACTTGAAAGATGCGAAGCATGTCTGATGGGAAAAATGACTAAGACTCCATTTTCTGGTATGATGGAGCGAGCTACGGACTTATTGGAAATCATACATACCGATGTGTGTGGTCCAATGAGTGTAGCATCGCGCGGTGGTTATCGTTATGTTCTTACCTTCACAGATGACTTGAGTAGATATGGGTATATCTATTTCATGAAACATAAGTCCGAAACTTTCGAGAAGTTTAAGGAGTTTCAAAGTGAGGTAGAGAATCAACGTAACAAGAAGATTAAATTTCTACGTTCTGATCGTGGAGGTGAATATCTAAGTTACGAGTTTGGCGAGCATTTAAAGAAGTGCGAATACTTTCACAATTGACACCGGAACACCACAACAGAATGGTGTGTCCGAACATAATCGAACTCTCTTAGATATGGTTCGTTCTATGATGTCACTTACAGATTTACCGCTATCATTTTGGGGTTATGCATTAGAAACAACCGCATTCACTTTAAATAGGGCACCGTCTAAATCCGTTGAAACGACACCGTATGAATTATGGTTTGGGAAGAAACCTAAATTGTCGCTCCTTAAAGTTTGGGGATGCGGCCTATGTAAAGAAGTTACAAAGGACAAGCTTGAACCCAAAGCGAAAAATGCGTCTTCATAGGATACCAAGGAAACTATTGGGTATACCTTCTATCATAGATCCGAAGGCAAAATCTTCGTTGCCAAGAATGGATCCTTTCTAGAAGGAATTTCTCTCGAAAGAAGTGACTGGAAGGAAAGTAGAACTCGACGAGGTTGTCGAACCTTCTCTCGAAATTGCGAGTAGCGGCACGGAAGAAGTTCCTGTGGTGCACGCACCAATTAGAGAGGAAGCTAATGATGATCATGAAACTTGGTTGAAGTTGCTCTGAGCCTCGGAGGTCAATGAGAACTCGTACCACTCCAGATTGGTATGATTCCGTTATGAGTGTCATGTTGGTGGACAACACCGATGACCCCGAGACATATGAGGAAGCGATGATGAGCCCAGATTCCAATAAATGGCAAGAAGCCATGAAATCCGAGATTGGATCCATGTACGAAAACCAAGTATGGACTTTGGTGGACTTACTGGGATGGCGGAAGGCTGTCGAGAACAAATGGATTTTCAAGAAGAAAACAGATCTTGATGGTAATGTTATGTCTATAAAGCTCGACTTGTCATAAAGGGTTTCGACAAATTCAAGGAGTTGACTACGATGAGACTTTCTCACCGATGGCGAAGCTAAAGTCTGTGAGGATTATGTTAGCAATCACGCATATTATGATTATGAGATATGGCGGATGGATGTCAAAAAGATTCCTTAATGGAGATATTGATGAAGAGTTGTATATGATGCAACCCAAAGGTTTTGTCGATCCTAAAGATGCTAACAAGGTATGCAAACTTCAACGGTCCATCTATGGATTGAAGCAAGCATCCCGAAGTTGGAATCAACGTTTTGATAAGGTAATCAAAAGTTTTGGTTTTATACAAACTTATGGAGAATCTTGTATTTACAAGAAAGTGAGTGGGAGCTCTGTAGCATTCTTAATACTATATGTGGATGACATATTGTTGATTGGGAATGATGTAGACCTTCTTAATAGTGTCAAGGAATATTTGAATAATAGTTTTTCAATGAAGGATCTTGGCGAAGCAGCTTACATATTAGGCATAAAGATTTATAGAGATAGATCGAAACGCCAAATATCATTGTCACGGAGTACATATTTGGACAAAGTTCTAAAGAAGTTTGGAATGGAAGAAAGCAAGAAAGGGTTCTTGCCCATGTTGCCCAATACGACCTTGAGTAAAACTCAAAGTCCAACATCGGCAGAAGATAGAGAAAGGATGAGTAAGACTCCTATGCCTCGACCATAGGATCTCTAATGTATGCCATGTTATGTACTAGACCCGACATTGCATATCTTTGTTAGTTTAACTAGCAGATATCAAAGTGATCCAGGAGTGGATCATTGGACGTGATCAAAAACATCCTTAAGTACTTGAGAAGAACTAAGGATATGGTTCTTTCTTATGGAGGTGATGAACATTTCGTTGTTAATGGTTACACCGATGCTAGTTGTAACACCGATCCGATGATTCTAAATCACAACTGTTACGTATTTATTTTGAATGGTGCAGCTTAGTCGGAGGAGTGCAAAGCAAAGCTGTGGCGAGATCTTCAATTGAATCGAATACATGGTTGCCGGAGGCTTCACAAGAAGCGATATGGATGAAAGAGTTCATTACAGAGCTGGGTGTGGTTCCAAGTGCTGGACCCAATGTCTATCTCTTTGTGATAACATGGGCGCCATAGCCAATGCGCAAGAACCAAGGTCACACAAGAAGTCAAGCATCAAGCTGCGTTTTCACGCTATTCGAGAACATATCTAGGATGGGGATATAAAGATTTGCAAAGTACACACAGATCTGAATGTGGCGGATCCGTTGACTAAACCTCTCCCGAGGGCAAAACATGACCAACACCAAACTGCCATGGGTGTTCGGTATATTACCATGTAATCTAGATTAGATGGCTCTAGTGCAAGTGGGAGACTGTTGGAGATATGCCCTAGAGGCAATAATAAATATAGTTATTATTATATCTTTGTGTTTATGATAAATGTTTATATTCATGCTATAATAGTATTAACAAGGAAACATTAATACTTGTGTGAATTGTAAACTTAAATTGAAGTCCCTAGTATAGCCTCTATACTTCACTAGCTTGTTGGTTGATTAAATGATTGTGGTTTCCATATCATGAACATTGAGATGTTATCAACAACAAGATCATATCGTTAGGAGAATGATATGGTGGACATACTCCTATTGATAAGCGTAGCATAAAGATCAAGTCATTTCAATAGTTCATTTGCTATATGCTTTCTGATACATAGTAACCTAATTCCTTCGACCATGAGATCATGCATATCACCTTTACCGGATGGATGCTTTGATGACATCAAACACCACACCGTAACTGGGTGGCTATAAAGTTGGCATTAAGTGTTCGGAAAGTATTGGTTGAAACACATGGATCAAGAGTGGATTTGTCCATCCACATGACGGATAGATATACTCTAGGCCCTCTCGTGGAATGTCATCCAATTGGCTTGCAAGCATGTGACTTGGTCACAAGGGATCACATATCACGGAACGAGAAAGAGTACTTATCGGTAACGAGGTTGAACTAGGTATGGAGATACCGACGATCATAACCTCGGATAAGTAAACTATCATGAGACAAAGGGAAATTGGTATCGTATGTAAGTGGTTCATTCGATCGCAAAGTAATCGAGAAATATGTGGAGCCATATGAATTTCCAGATTCCTCTATTGGTTATTGTTCGGAAGTGTCTCGATCATGTCCGCATAATTCACGAACCGTAGGGAGACACACTTAAGGATTCGACGTTGTTTTGAGTAGTTATGGTATTATGAGAAAGAGACCGAATGTTGTTCGAGTCTCGGATGGGATCCGGATATCACGAGGTGATCCGGAATGGTCCGAGAATAAGATTCATATAAGGAAAGTCCCATTTGAGTTCGGAATGATTCCGTGTTTTCATCGGGAATGTTCTAGAAGGTTCGGATTGTCCCAAGCACTGGGGAGGGTACATGAGTGTGTCATTGTATTATTGCATCATGTACTAAGTGTTCTTGCTGTTCCAAAAACATGAAAGTCAAATTGCCAGTTTGAAAGTCAAACGGCTAAAACAGGAAACTGTGGGAAACAGGAAACTGTGGGAAACAAGCAAGAGGAGTTGGAACCAACTTGGAGGAGGAGTCCCACTCCTCCAGGCCGGCGCCCAGCCCTAGGACGAGTTGGGAGGGACTCCCCTCCCTCCCTGGCGCGCCAAGGCCTCTCCACCCATAAAAGGAGGGGCAGGGCTCCTCCTTGAGACACACAAGTTTCCACCTCTAATCTCAGGTTTAGAGCCGTTTGGTTTAGAGCTTCTAATTGCTTTAGCCTGCGGTTTAGAGCCTTCTAATTGGTGTGTCTAATCTCTAGACCACTAATAGCCCTCTCTCATAATCCACCATACTCGCTCCGGCTTAAGGCCTCGGGATCTCCCTCTACTTAGGTACGCCACAGCCTTGCCGAATCGCGAGGAGAGTGCTACAACCTCCGCCTTGGAACAAGGAGAGGAAGGTCTTCATCGAAAATTTAACGCGTGTGACCGATCATGGAAGCGCCGGAACGAGCACGGAAGGATCGTCCACACGATCTTGAGATCGGAAAGAGTACGACTACATCACCCACGAGAATCCGCTCTCGTTAAACACTTTGGAATCTTCGAGGGTAAGTTATTCCATCGACTCGTTGCTACAATCTAGTAGATAGATCTTGGCTTGTTTGTTTGTAAGCGATAGAAATTTTTTGTTTTCCATGCTACGAACCCCAACAAATACAATACATTACAAATCAATCATGACATACAAGTTCATACATCAAGTGTTTGTGCCACAAGTTCACACCTCCGAGTACAAGTTCACAATCACATTACACCTCCGAGTGCATCCAATGTGATGATCCAAGGTCCATTTTCAGCCGAAGCATTTTCATGGCCCTAAAGAAACTGCTTGTCAGCATTAAAAAATCATGGAAAACTTCGAAGATTCCATGCATATTGATGACGTTTATAGCACACACCTTTGACACAGCAGTTTGCCGCTAGGTCGAAAGGTCAAGGCAAGCCATCAAGTTCTTTCTTATCAATTAATTTCAAATTTCTTTGTCGCATCCAAGACGTTCTCCGAACTTCTCACGACTTCTCAAGCTCGAAAAAAATTCAGCACTACATTAACCGACATGCACCAGTGGAAAATTAAGTATCTGGAATAACTTTCGCTTAACTAACAAAGAGGTTCAACCAGCTAGAATCACAAGACGGTAAAAGGAAACAAAGAACCTACTTGCTGGATTTGATTAAATTTCCTCCGCTCATCCTCAAGTGCAACTCCACCAAGAACAGCGTCCTTTATTTGTCCCGACTCGGAAAGAAGAAATGGTATTAGGAGGAAAACTCAATCGCAAGACGCAAGTGAAACAAGAAAACAAACACTAAAACCGACATGGGCAACTTAGGAAGTATCGTGACTATAAACATTGCTTAATGGCATTACAATTGATTCGACGTGGTACTGTGGCTATATAGAGAAGAAGGTTACCATCTCGACACACTTGTGAGCATCCGAGGCTGTCCCATTCGGCGAATTCTGATGGCGTTGAAGGCCTGGTATATGGGCTTGCTCGCTTGACCTCGAGATAGAACTTCACCTTCTCGCTGTTAAGATTCAAGATCGAGATGCATATGTCGTGGTGTGGCGCATAGCATATGAAACAACTTTTATTAAACACGTAAAACAACGATAGCATCACCTCTATCCTCTGGCGATCAAGCCTGGTACCTCCATTAAGCCATAAGCCGGAAGCAGTTAGAAGGGATGTATCGGTGAGCATCTGGATGATTCATGATATTTGGAACGGTGACCAGATTCGAAGCTTAAATCTATAATTTCTATATATATGCTGGAATATTCGTAGCGAGATGCATAAAGATGGTCTTCGACCAGGATTAAATTGAACCAGGCGCGGGAGGGCATGGGAGTAAGAGGAGGAGAGCGGGTACCGGCGTCCTTGATGGCTGCGGAGGTCGGAGTCCTTGATGGCCTTGAGGTGGTCGGCGATGTTCCAGACGACGCGTTGAGCTGTCGGTGATGCGCCGAGACGACGAGCTTGCCCCACGCCGCTCCACGCTTCTCGAAGCGCCTCACCGCCAAGGGCCAAAAAACCAATCGATCGGCAACCGAGTGTATATGAAGCCAGCGCAGAGGGCCAAAGCGATCGGAGTGTCGTTCAGGGAAGGGATAGCTTACGAGGTGGGCGAGGAGGGCGCGGATCCCGGGGCGGGTTGTCGGCGACGAGAGTGGCGTCGGCCATGGCGGCAGCGGTGGAGCAGGTGGCGCGGGAGGAGGGGCAGAAGGCGCGGAGCGGGGAGGAGGAGGGGAGGAGGGAGAGGAGGAGGAGGCGGTTAGGGTTTGCAAGTAGAGGGAGAGCCAGGCGGGCAGAGAGGAGGTGGGAGAGGAGGAGGATGGGGAGCATGGCGCGAGGAAGGAGGAAGATGGTGCTTGGACGTGGGCCCATCGCTCCGCCCGACCCGTCTGGGAAAGTGGAAAAAAGTGGCGAGGCACATCACATATTGCACAATATGCGCCTCCTATAATTCAAACTATAGGAGGCACATATAGCAATATGCGCCTCGCATATGCGGCCACCTACCACCGCCCGGGCCCGCAGGAGTTACTTGAGGCGCATATGGCCATATGCGCCTCGTATATTATCAAATATAGGAGGCGCATATAGCCATATGCGCCTCGCATATTCGTGCACCTACCAACACGCGGGCCCACACAGATTATGCGAGGCGCATTCTGTCCATATGTGCCTCGCCTATCTGATATATAGGAGGCGCATATGACTAGAATGCGCCTCGCATAATATGGGACTGCTAGATTCTGTCCGTACATGGATTATAGGAGGCGCATTCTTATCATATGCGCCTCGCCTATTTTTATAATAGAGGCGCATATCCCAAAGTGCGCCTCGCCTATTTTTATAGGAGGCGCATATGTCTAAATGTGCCTCGCATAAGCATGTCTCCTATAGCCTTTTCTCTAGTAGTGTCTTTTGTTCTGGTGTCCACTGTCTCTTCCCTTCATTCCTTGGTGTCCATTGCTGAGGACCATTCTTCTGCCGCTGATTGTTTCCGTGACTCGGCTGATCTTGCACTACCGCTGCCACCTGATTGGAGGCATATCTGTAATCCGGTCTTTCCTCTCTTCTTCTTCCTCTGAACTCATTGCGCCTCGATGACCCAGCCGTATCTCTTGCATATTGATCTTGATGCTCCCGATGATCTGTCGACATCAGTTCTGGTTGTGTCTGATCTCCCAATGCATACGAATCCGCTATCCTGATGGTTTCTGCCAAAGTGGTTGGCATATATCTTTTCAATCGCTGCCACAAGACACTGCCATAACGGCATCCTTGAGCGAACCAAGCTATCGCTTGTGATTCTATAACTCCCTCGCATGAATTCCTGAGGTTACACCGCCGAGTTAAGAATTCTCTATTTGTCTCATTAGGCCTTTGCTTGCACATGGCTAGCTGCTTCGGCCTGTTTGGCCTTTTGTAGGTACTGGTGAAGTTGCTGACAAACATTTCTTCAAAATCCAACCAACAGTTGGTGCTGCCTGCAGGCAGATTATTCAGCCATACTCTGGCTGGTCCTTCCAGCATTTGCGGGACATATCTTACTTCCCATCGCAAGTTTCCACTTGCTATTTTTACAGCAGTGGCATAATCAATCAACCAATCCTGTGGTTTGGTGCTCCCATTGTATGTTTTCGTGCCTCTTCCTAGCTGAAAGTTCGGCACTGGCGGCTCGCCCATGATCCGTGGTCCGAAACATGCCGGACCCTGTGGACCCTGCTCTTCTAACAACTCAGACCGGTACAGCCGGTCCAGTTTTACTCTTGCATCACTTGACGGCAAATCTCTGTACATAATTCTTTCCTGCATACCATAGTGGTTATTTCCACCATGAACCGCATATTCCATCTCGGAATAACCATCATTGTACCTCTCATTCACCTGATTGTGGCGAGCTGGTCTCACTTCTCTTTCCTGCCGAGGTTCATATCTCGGTTGAGAATTGGGCGGCGGATCTCTCCTTCCTTCTGCCGGGATATTATTCTCGTGATTTCCTCTTCCGAGATCCCCATTACCTCGTCTTCCGTTGCCTTTGTCGGCACGGCCGGGGTTTCTTTCGCCACTGTTGAAGGGTTCGCAACATAGAAAACAAAAATTTTCCTACGATGTGAACTATATACCAAGATCTATTTATACTAGATACAAACAACGGGCGGATGTATATCCGTAGAGAACATACCCTTGAAGACCGACAAAGCTTAACGAGTTCAACTCGTGGTTGATGTAGACGATCTCTTGCCGATCTCAAGATCGAGAGGAAGTCCTAGCGCCGCAAATCAGCCAAGATCCGTGCTCGCACACACGCTCGAGGCACCGAGCAACCTCCGCCTCCTCGCTCAGCGATGCATGAAGCACAACTCTTTCTTGCCGAATAGCCACCGGGAACATGTATCTCGCTAGTCCGAGACCATGGGGATAAATTCTAGAGGGGAGAGAGATCCTTCACGAGGAGGTGTGAGTGAGAAGTGAGGAGGGCTCCTTTTATAGGAGGAGGGGGAACCCCAAGGGGTGGCAGCATGGGGGCCCCCTTGCCCTCCCTCTTCATGTGGGTGGACACTCCACTCACAAACTCCTCCAAATTCCTCCACTCAAAAGTCCACTCAAAAACCCATTAAATTTCCACCAAATTTAATGCAATCTCTCATTAAATAAAACTCTTTTATTTTATTCAGAATTTTGTCAATTACTTTAATGACAAACATTCACAAATAACCCCTTGCTAGAATTCTATTTCACATGCATAACCACTTTATGCAATTTCACCAAAACCTGTTTGGGTATCTAGTGAAATAAATTCGCGCTTGTTTATTCTTTTCGCATGAAACATTTGCTCCAATTGGATGTCGGTGTCTCTTAAGTGTGTCACCATACGGTTCGTGAATAATGCGGACATGATCGAGACCCTCTCGATCAATAATCGAAGCGGATCTGGAGACCCATACCGACTCCCACACATTCAACGATGACTTTCTTGTGATCGTCGGAACCTTTACGCTAGTATCTTAATCCCTTTGTCTCACGATATATTACATGTCCGAGATTCGATCATCGGTATCTCCATACCTAGTTTGATCTCGCACGACATGCACTCTTTTCTCGTTCTGTGATATAACATTCTAGTGATCAAATCACTTGCTTGCAAGCTAATCAATGTGATATCACCGAGGGCCAGAGTATATCTATCCGTCATCGGGATGAACAAATTCCACTCTCGATCCATGAGCCTCAACATAACACTTTATTAGTTCGAACCCATCTTTATAATCACCTGTTACGGTGACGTTTGATGTTATCAAGAAACTCTTCGGTGTTAGTGATTGACATGATCTCATGGTCTAAGGATTAGGATCACTTCGTAAGTTGTTATAGCAATATAAACTCAATGACTTTGATCGTAATGCTATACTTCGGATGAATGTTCATCACATCATTACACTAATGTTGTGATCCGTTATTAACAACATCCAATGTCCATGATCGAAACCTTGATCATCTTGTTAATCAACGAGCTAGTTTATGAGAGAGGCTTAACTAGGAACTTTCGCTTGTTTATTAAACACACATGTATTAACGTTTCCGTATTAATACAATTATAGCATGCAAAATAAACATCTCATATACTTGGAATACATAATAAACAATTTATTATTGCCTCTCGGGCATATTCCTTGATCTCCTACTTGCACTAGAGACAATAATCTAGTTACATAGTGATATATCTAACACCCATTGAGTTCTCGTGTTGATCATGTTTTTCTAGGAGAGTTTTAGTCAACGGATCTGCTACATTGAGATCCGTATGTACTTTACAAATCTTTATATCTCCATCCTTGACATGCTCATGGATGGAGTGAAACCGCGCTAATATGCTTGGAATGCTTGTGAGACCTTGGCTCTTTGGCATTGGCAATGGCACCATTGTTGTCACAATAGATCACCATTGGGTCCAACGTTTGCCACAACTCCTAGTTCGGATATGAACTCCTTCATCCAAATCGCTTCGAGCCGCTCAAGCAACAACATATTCGCCTCCGTTGTTGATCCGCTACCACAAAGTTGTTTGGAGCTCCTCCAACTAAACGCTCCGCCATTCATGAGAAATACGTATCCGGATTGAGACTTAGAGTCATCCGGATCGGTGTCAAAGCTAGCGTCGACATAACACTTAGCGACGAGCTCTTCTTCACCTCCGTATACAAGAAACATATCCTTAGTTCTTCGTAAGTACTTAAGGATATTCTTGACCGCTATTCACCTAGGTCCTTCATTGAAAATTTGCTGTTTAGATAACTTTTAACACTGTTTAAAAGTTCTATATCATTTCCGATCAATAATATGTCATCCACATATAATATCAGAAATGCCACATTGCTCCCACTCACTTTCTTGTAAATACAAGCTTCTCCATAAGTTTGGACAAATCCAAACTCTTTGATCACCTCATCAAAGCGGAGATTCCAACTTCGTGATGCTTGCTTCAATCCATAGATGGATCGCTGAAGTTTGCACACCTTGTTAGCATCCTTAGGATCGACAAAACCCTTTGGTTGTATCATATACAACTCTTCTTCAATATTACCATTGAGAAACGCGGTTTTGACATCCATCTGCCATATTTCATAATCGAAATATGCAATTGCTAACATAATCCTAACTCGACTTTAGCATCGCTACGAGAGAAAGTCTCATCGTAGTCAACTCCTTGAATTTGTCGAAACCCCTTTGCGACAAGTCGAGCTTTATAGATGGTCACATTACCATCAAGATCAGTTTTCCTTTTGAAAATCCATTTGTTCTCCACGGCCTTGGTCGTGAGGTAATTCCACCAAGTTCCAAACTTGATTTTCATACATGGATTCCATCTCGATTTCATGGCTTCTAACCATTTGTTGGAATCCGGGCTCATCATCGCTTCTTCATACGTCGCAGGTCATTATTTTCATCAACCATGAAATTTATGATGATTTCCGTACATCTCGGAGTCGCCGCGTCTGTTTGACTGCGAGGTTCGGTAGTACTCTCTTCGAGTTTCATGATCATTATCATTAGTTCCTCTTCAACAGGTGGAGCCAACTCGAACAACTTCCGCGCTGCGCTACTCGCCATACTTTGAAGAGAAGGTTCCATAACCTCTTGAGTTCTACCTTCCGACTACTCACACCTTTCGAGAAACTCTTTCTCTAGAAAGGATCCATTCGCAACAAAACCTTGCCCTCGGATTCGTGATAGAAGGAATACCCAATAGTTTCTTTAGGGTATCCTATGAAGACGCATTTTTCCGCTTTGGGTTCGAGTTTATCCGGTTGAAGTTTCTTCACATAAACATCGCAACCCCAAACTTTAAGAATGACAGTTAGGTTTGTTTCAAACCACAATTCATACGGTGTCTTTTCAACGGATTTAGATGGTGCCCGATTTAAAGTGAATGCAGCAGCTTCTAGTGCATAACCCCAAAATGACAACGGCAAGTCCGTCGAGACATCATAGATCGAACCATATCTAATAAAGTACGATTACGACGTCCGACACACCATTTCGCTGTGGTGTTCGGCAGTGTGAGTTGTGAAACAATTCCACACTCTTTCATGTGAGTGCTAAACTCGTAACTTAGATACTCACCTCCACGGTCAGACCGTAGAAATTTGATCTTTCTATTACGATGATTTTCAACTTCATTCTGAAATTCCTTGAACTTTTAAAAGGTTTCAGACTTGTGTTTCTGTTGCCTGTCAAAACTCACCGGCGGGCAGTGACGAGCAACACGAAGAGCCGGGAGGCTCCTGAGCGCCGGTGGGCCTGGTCCCTGGCCGACGGCCAAGAATCTTCCGGCACACGCGTCTGTCTTGGTTCGAGATGCACTGACCTATACCGGTCGAAGGTGATGGATTGTTCCGATTGGTTTCCTGCACGGTAAACAAGTATACGTAAAATTCGAGCCGTGATCGGCTCCCAGGTTTCCCTGTAAATCGGCTTTCAGAGCCGATTATCCCCCATGGCTTGCATTGGATCTATGATAACATGGGGTTTTGCTTAATTACTACAAGCTAAATCGATCTACGATAGTTTGGTGTTTTCACCACGCAACCGGAACGTCCCACGCGTAGTTGAGCCTAATAGATACGAAAAATAGTAGAAAACCGATCCTAGAGAAGGCCTAAAACCAACATAACGTCAATTCCTAACGCCCTCTAAGATCAATAAACCATACCTTACGACACGGATCGTTCAACCCGCTTGTGAGGCCTAATCACGTAGATATTAAACTAAACCTTGATGAACAAGGCACAACTATAAGATCAAATCGACTTAAGCGAAATCAAAGATGCCACCTTCACACCCGGAGAAGGTGCAAAGACGGCGAGATAGCTAGAGGTAGCATAAATAAGCAATCATAGTAAAAGTATCGATGCTAGCTCTAACAAATCTGTGGCAAAGGTGTTACTCGCCATCAACAAGGCTCAGTACGAGTCACACCGGACAACGATATAGAATATCGCCTAGATCGCAAGATGCGATCTAGGCAGATGGCACTTACCCGAAAAACCCTAGAAACAAGGGGTGGCGATGCGCCGAGATTGTGTTTGTTGTGAACGTGATTGTCCTCTTTCTTTCAATAACCCTAGGTACATATTTATAGTCCGGAGACTCTCTACTTTTGGAATAACTCTACAACTCTATCTTTACCTAAACATAAACGGAACCTAAACAAACACGAATCCTACTATGATACAAGATACACGGGCAATTCAGCCCAAATCTACGCACTAGGCCGATCCAACAACACCTTGAATATATGTATCTTCTAAGCCCATCTTGATCACGGCCCATCTCCATCTTAGGCCAAAATATGGCGATAACACATGCCCCCCTGGTTTTGGCAATGATAATTCCAAAACCACTCTGTGTGTTTTTTCTTCTCCTGGGTTTTCCTCCCCTCTTTTTTTTTCTATCGGCCAGACGCGTGCGTAACGCTGCGTGTAACAGATCGTCACGCCACCCCTTCATCATGATGCCCTGTCTTCTCAGCTCCTCCACAGTGCATGATTTGACGATTTTGGCAGTAACTGGGAAACTGCTATGGCATTGAACCGTTTCTTCACTATTCCTCTTTATTTAAATCCTTTGAACAGTTCAGGTCCCCATCTTCCTCCCGTAGCGAAAACCCTCTTTCTCCACGGAAAAACCCTCTTTCGCCATGGCCTCCTCTCGCTTCCTCCGATCTGTCCTCCCACGCCCAATAGCCTCGTGACCGCGAACCAACTCGAGCACCCGCCGACAGCGGGCAGACACTCGCCCACAATGGTGGGACGAGAGGGTTGACTTTGCCGTCTGTCGAGGACGATCGTCTCGATGACGGCGAAGAGAACCTTCGCCTCGCCGACGGGAGCTGGAGGCGACAGTGACGACGCCATGTCGGGATGGCGTCGACTCCTCGAAGAAGAGGAAGAAGAAGAGGAGAGGAGGACACCTCCTCCGAGGAGTACCAGCCGGTGAAGTACTTCCGTGCCGGTCCGAAGACGCATTTACGATGGCGAAGACGACGACTAGGAGGCCCCTACCGGCTTCCTCAATAGCAAGAATAAGACGACGCCGAAATACCGAAGACAGCGAGGAGAACGGCGGCGGCAGCAGCGACGACGACCTCGGCTTCGATTAGGATTTAGTAGCAGTAGCATTAGTAGTAGCAGGACTCCTTTTGTAATCGACCATCCTTTTGCAATCGATCATCTTCAAATGAATGAGAATCCGTTCCCAAAGCTTCTCTTTGTTTATTTCAATTTTGCCGATAACCGAAACAGGTCGATGTTCCATAAGCCGATGACACCGTGTCGGCTTTCATCATGCTGCATGCATATAGTCAAACAAGTTAAATTGCACAAAGCCGATGACCACCCATCGGCTCCTCCTAAAAGCGTTTGATAGGGTCAACCTTCAGTTGAAATCTTTTTAACACATCACAACGGTCATTTCTTGGTCTGAAACGGTAACCCGCGACCCTTTTTCGAAATAGGCGACCCGTGTCCTTCTTTTTTCAAAACGGACGATCCAAACCTCAATTGCCCATCGAAAAATGTGCCCTAAACGAACAACTATCGACCAGCAAGGATGATGATGACGGTGAAATAATCGAGTTCAGGTCGACGCTATCCACGCCTCAAGGCATTTCCTCAAGAGCTTGTATGTGCAGCCGGCAATCGCTGGTAACTTATGCCGATGTTTTTTTTTTATTCGGCCGATTTTCAACGTCGGCCCCCATATTTTACTGCCAATCGACTTAGCCGATCTCACGTATCGGCCCCTCAAGTTTTTATGCTGACCATTGACTGCTACTGGAAATTTTTCACCGTCCAGCTGCTCAAGCATGTACGCGTTCCCTCTTAAAACTTGGTCGACCTTGTACGGCCCGTGCCAATTTGGAGACCATTTACCATATGCTGCGTCCTTAGTACCCAAAGGCAACACAGCTTCCCATACCAGATCTCCAACGTGGAACTCCTTTGGCTTCACTTTCTTGTTGTAGGCACGAGCTTCTTTAGCCTTGTTCTCTTTTATTTTCTCAAGCGACCACAGCCTAAGCTCAGTCACATCTTCCACGCTGTCACTCATCAAAGTTGCATATTCTTCTTGTTAGCTCATTACGAAAAGTAACACGTCTCGATCCAGCCGTAATTTCCCACGGTAGGACGGCTTCTTGTCCATATACCAGATGATATGGTGAGGTTTTTATTGCTCCATGGCATGACATACGATAAGCCCATAACGCCTCTGACAAAACCTCGTGCCAACGCCTTGGGTGCTCATCGACTTTCCTCTTGATCGCTTGATAAGACTCGTTGACGCCTCGGCTTGCCCATTTGCTTGAGCGTAGTACAGAGATGACCGTGACAATTAATCCTGTGTCCTCAGAACTTTCTGAACTCGTGAGAAATAAAAACCGACCCTCCATCGGTTGTGATAGTCTGGGGAATCCCAAACCTATGAATGACGTGCTCTTTCACGAAATCGATGACATCTTTTGAACTTACTGATTTCATAGGGATAGCTTCCACCCATTTGGTAAAATAATCTGTGATGGCCAAGATCCACATGTGGCCTTTGCTTGATGGAGGATTGATCTTGCCGATCATGTCCATGCCCCATCCTCGGAATGACCAAGGCTTGATGATGGGGTTCATTGCTGACGCGGGTACCATCTGGATTTTTCCAAATTTCTGACATGCTTGACAGCCTTTGTAGTAGTTGAAACAGTCCTCAAGCATAGTGGGCCAATAAAACCCTGATCGCCTGATCAACCATTTCATCTTATGAGCCGATTGGTGGGTTCCACAGGCTCCTTCCTGTACCTCGTGTAGGAGCTGATTGGCCTCGGCTGTCCCCAGGCACTTGAGCAATAGCCCTTCCAGAGTCCTGTAAAACATGTCATCCCCAATAAGCACGTACTTCATGGCTTTGTATCTTATCCGTTTAGGTGCCCCATAGTTAATCTTTCAAGTAATTGAAGATATCGGCTCTCGATCGTCTGCTTCTAGGAACTGCACGGACATCGGCTCCTTCTACCATATCCTTGTACCTGAAGCTATCTGCGCAAGATCGTTCGCCTCGGTATTCTCGCTCGTGGGATCCAAGTGAAGTTGATGTACGGAATTGCGTCATCACGCCAAGGCAGCCATAATGGGAAGAGGGACTCACTCCGCACTTGTAGTCCTCCGTGAGCTGGGAAATCACCAACTTGGAGTCTCCAAAATTTCCACTGCTTCGCCTCTCGAGGAGTAACTCCATCCCTTGCGTATTGCCTCGTACTCGGCTACATTGTTAGTGGGAGAGGTAGACAATCGATGGAGAAGGAAAATGTTGCCCGGGCGACACGAGAAAATGCCGATGCCGCAGCCATCGTCACAAACCGATCCGTCGAAAAACATAGCCCATGCTTTTATGGACAAGGCTGCTATGTTAGTGTTGATCCTCTCGGCAATAAGATCAGCCACCGTCCCTTAACATTTCGCAGTGATACCGGATGTCAAACTCGATAATGCAAACATCCATTTGCCCAATCGGCCTTTTAACATAGGAGCCGATAGCATGTGCTTTATGACGTCCGACTTGCATATGATGATGACCTCTGGCGATAGCAAAATGTGGCGCAGCTTGGTGCATGTAAAAACAAACAGAGGCACAACTTGTCGATATCTCGGATACCGTCTGCGTCAAGGCCCAAAGATCCTTCGCTTATGTAGAATACGACTCGCTTAGCCCATCATGCACTTGTACCACCACTGAGGCGATGGATGTGTCAGCCACTGACAAGTAAATGTAGAACGGTTTGTCTGGCTGGGGTGGAACTAACACTGGCGGCTTTGTCAGATATTCTTTGATCTCGTCGAAGGCCCGTTGTTGTTCTGCCCCCAGCGGAATTCCTCGTCAGCTTTAATTTTCACGAGCCCCATGAACGGCTCTATCCTTCCTGACAGGTTAGAGATGAATCGTCTGACGAAGTTGATCTTGCCGATGAGAGACTGCAGCTCTTTCTTTGTAGTGGGTGGCTTCATCGTTCGCACTGCCTCCTGACTTTTCAGGCCGATCTCAATTCCGCGTTCATGGACCAAAAAACCCAAGAACTGACCGGCCACTCAAGGCACACTTCTTGGATTCATCCTCGCCGAACTTTCTTGTTCGGTCCAGACGCTGCGAATCGTCAAGTGTCCGCAAGAAGCGGACTTGACCACCACGTCATCGATGTAGATTTCCACCGGTTTGCCGATTAGATCATGGAAGATATAATTCATGGCCCTTTGGTACGTGCGCCGCATTTTTCAGTCCAAACGTCATGACTACATATTCAAATAACCCCACGGACCACGGGACTCAATGCGTCTTGTGTATGTCTTCGAGCCATGAAGATCTGGTTGTACCGGCATTGCCGTCCATGAAGCTCAAAATTTTATGACCACTTTGCATTGATCAATGTTTCGCCACCGCATTGGATATTCATCCTTTGGGGTAGCTCATGAGATCTCAAAATCTATAGCAACACGCCATTGGTCCCTTCTTCTCTACAGCACGATGCTAGAAATCCATTCAAAGATACCGCATGGTCTCGATCAACTTGGCGTCAACATTTTCTTGACCTCTTTCTTGACTTCTTCCGAATTTCGCCTTCATTTGTCGTGCTCGCTTTGAAATGGCGAAATCCTTTTTGAGCGGGAGCCGATGCTCGATGATGCTCTGTCCAACCCAGCATCTCTGTAGTCCCAGCGGCGCGTCGATATTGTTTCAACAGGCTATCATTGGGTCCCGCAGACTTGGTTCTAACTTTCACGATAAATGTTGGTCGTGGCTTATCCCCGTGACCAATGTCGATCTCTTCTAGCTCATCACCGATGTAAACCCATACCCTAGCTTTCGTCACTGTCAAATCGACGCTAAACACAGGCAAAGCGGTGGGTGAGGACAACAAAATAATTTGGGCGATCGCTGAATCGCCCCTTCTTGCTTGCATCTGTCAAGGACGGTTTATACCTTATTATTTTACGGTGGCGAGCATCTCCGCTACGACTACATGAACCGCTTGTCGATGATCGCTGCTTTTTATTTTTGTGGCCGATCGCAGGATCGGCCGTACCACGGATGATCGTGGGCTTTTCTACTGTAAGGCCGTGGATAAGACCAGCCTCACCCGCTTTTTGTAGCTTCAATACGTTCGCAGCCTAGATTGATTCCAGAGATCGGCTCTTGGTCTTCCGCTTCCCGGATGTTCATGCCAGTGGAAACCTCGATAGAATCG
Source organism: Avena longiglumis (assembly GCA_030063025.1). Classification (NCBI taxonomy): domain Eukaryota; kingdom Viridiplantae; phylum Streptophyta; class Magnoliopsida; order Poales; family Poaceae; genus Avena; species Avena longiglumis. Next base: position 499,574,211 of record CP125975.1, read on the forward strand.
CATGGGCGACCTCCACTTCATCCCGTCCCCATCAGACAGGCATCGTGCATCGTGGATGGAATGCGCGATTAGCGTGGATCCAATCCTTCCTAGCAAGACGGCGAGGTACTTTTGCTGTTCACGACGAAAAATGACGTGGGTATGGTTTTCCTGCCCACGGGATCCACGTTGAACGCCTATGCGTTTCAAGACCCGTTGAAGTCGCTTAGCGTGACGTTGGTTTTGATCAGGTCCGCAGTGGAGCGTCCCAAACGTCGTAGCATGGAGTATGGCATGATATTGACTGCCGCTCCGGTGTCCACCAACATCTTGCTGACAGGTTGCCCATTGATGTACCCTCGCAGTCAGAGCTTTCAGATGTTTGTAACCCTTCTCACGTGGCTTCAAAGATAACCGCCGTGGGCGCGATCAAGTTGTGCCCTTTGGTAGCATATCGGTTCGTGGCGCGAGAACTCACGGAGCACGAACACCATGTTTAATGCCGGCCGATGCATCGGCTTTATTAGCTTGGGTCGCCACTCTTTCCTTGTCGCGCGCCCTCCGTCTCTGTAGTCGCTTACTTTGACGGCCGATCAGGTGCTTTCTTTAAGCGTGGAGATCTGCGCTCAGCCTCTTCTAAGTTACGCAGCCGTTGCACTCTACGCTCGGGTGTGTCCGAGTCCATCGGGCACCACCTTGACGGTGAAACCTGTCTTCTTCTTTGTCATCCTGGCCTCTCAAGGCCCTTCGCTCAGCGGACTCCTTAGGACGGCTACGAGGTTGGAGAGGTCCTAGACGTTCGAACCGACATCGGCCTCGTGCCCTTCTTTCGTGTCCACATTACGGCGGTTGTCGTGGGCAATCGGCTCATTCCCACGTCCCAGCAATGCTTGAAAAAGGGGCAATCCCAATGTTTGTCTGCGCCTTCCTTCTCTTTGGGTGGTCTCCTAGCGAGGTGCCCATGTCCTTCATTGCCTCCACTATGCTGGCGCCGTTGATCATGCTGACGCTCATACTTATTAAGGAGATGCGTGGAATGTGGCTTCGATACCGCACTCCCTCACTGTTCCTCGATAAGTATCTCCGTCATCGTGGCTGGGCCGGTCGCGGACCAGCCTTCTCTCTTTCTTTGCCCGAGAGTGATCGCCTCCTTCCTTGTAATGCGTCATGGTGGTGCCTGCACCCAGCCATGTTGACACCGAACGAAAAGTCCGATTGACGTCTCATGGAGCGATCGAGCTCTATCATGTTGACACCGGGAACGGGTTCGTGTCCACTTTCATGGCGAATCGCCGAGGATCGACGGCCTTGTTCTATAGCCATCTGGATTTGGCGGCGAAGCTCCTTGCACTTGGTGGGGGTGAGCGAACGAATGATGCCACTTGCAGATGGTCTCCGTTCATCTCGAGCCGTAGGGATTTTGTGGCCTTCGCAACCTCACCGCTTCTCCTTCAGATGAGATCGAATATCCGCTCAGCTTTGCTCACATCAAGTCGAACCCTCTCGCAGGCCCTTGCTTTCACCCATTTACAGCCACAGATCGCCCCGAGCCCATTCAGCCACGGCCACCTCCTGGTCCTGCGTAGGATCTTCCTCTTCTGCATCGACCGGGCTTATCGGACGTCTGAATTTGTCTTGGTACAACTCAGGGTGGCGCTGCTCATACATCGTCAGTTTCTGGGCCATGTGCGCCAATGAGTTGTATTCTACCTGGAATGCCACGTCCTTGATGGGTGCTGAGAGGCCTGATACTGCCAGCTCGATTGCTTCCTTCTCGGTTAAACGAGCCGAGTAACATCTGTCTTGATGGTCTGAAGCCTTGGATGTATTGACTCTGATTTCAACCCGCTTCAGTACTTGCGCCAGTGCGCAATGCCAGCCTCGGTAGCCTCCGAATGGTATTGGATGTGGGCTGTTCTTCTAGTTGCTTCCAGTCTGAATTGAATCGGTGGCGCGAGGTGTACCACCCAAAGGCTTGTCTGTTAGAGATTGTGCAAAAATCTCACGCGCATTTGATCCGATGCGAAATCATACCTAGCTGTGCGGTATCGGCTACGTGCTCGATCGAGCTTGACCCTCGACCGCTGAATCTTGAGAACTCGGGGAGCTTATATTTGGGCGGTAGTGGAATCAGTCAAACTTCGTTGGGTACGGCTTTGAGTAGCCGATTGGCGCCTTTTCGCACGGGTTTACGATCTCTCAAGATGGCGTGATTTGGTCCACTGTTTGAGCTGAGGCTAGACTCTCATGGCTTGTTCGATGGCATACTTGCTAGCCATGCCTGTTTGTCAGCGTCCATCCCAGACATCGTTGCTCCAGGAACGCCTGCTCCTGAAGACCCTGCAGTAGGAACCCCTGCCGCGGACACTCCTGCGGTTGCGATCTGGCTGGTGCGCGCCAAGTTGTTGCAGTCCGGCACGTAGGCACATATGTACCCATGCGGGATCTCCTTGGGTGGCTCGAACAGGAATTGGCAATCACCTGGATCGCCTCCGGCCTTGTAGACAATGTATGCCGCTGATCCTGGCGGCTCTGGAGCCGCGAAAGTCACGAATGGCGATTGCGGCTGGTGTGGGCGGTCTTTCTCCTTGGTGGGTTCCTAAAGTGGGCCCCGACGGAAATCGATGTTTCATGATCTCTGGACCACGCGAACCGCGACCGCCGAAAGCGTTCACCGGGCTCTCGAGTGGCGGTGTAGAGAATGAGCCACCATGTAGTTGACCTCCGTCAGAGCCACAGGCGTTCCTCCGAAGGAACAGACAGATCCACTTCATCGAGAGCACCCTCGGGGGAGAATCCCTTCCACTTGATGCCACGCGTACGGGTCCTCTCGAAAGAGCCGATGAGGTCGGCTTCGAAGAGCTCTTTGATCTCGTCATACTTCGCTTTGTGCTCAGCAGGAAGCTCGTCGTACGTGACCGGCCTGTTCTCCATCGCAGCGTCGGACATTGATGTAGACGTTGTTGAAGGTCCCACCGGGCGTGCCAGAATGTGTTGCCTGTCAAAACTCACCGTAGGCGATGACGAGCAACACGAGAGCCGGAGGCTCCCAGGCTGGTGGGCCCTGGTCCCTCGGTCAACGGCCGCAAATCTTAAGACGCACGCGTCTGTCTTGGTTCGGCGTGCCACGACCTATACCAGTCGGAAGGTGATGCATTGTTCCGATTGGTTTCTGCACGGTAAACAAGTATCGTAAAATTCGAGCCGTGATCGGCTCCCGGTTTCCAGAATCGGCTTTGAGCCGATTATCCCCCATGGCTCTGCATTGGATCTATGATAACATGGGGTTTTGCTTAATTACTACAAGCTAAATCGATCTCGATAGTTTGGTGTTTTCACCGCATACCGAACGTCCCACGCGTAGTTGAGCCTAATAGATACGAAAAATAGTAGAAAACCGATCCTAGAAGGCCTAAAACCAACATAACGTCAATTCCGGGCGTCCCTCTAAGATCAATAAACCATACCTTCGTATTGCGGATCGTTCAACCCGTTTGTGAGGCCTAATCACGTAGATATTAAACTAAACCTTGATGAACAAGGCACAACTATAACAGATCAAATCAAATCGACTTAGCGAAATCAAGCAAGATGCCACCTTCACACCGGGAGAAGGTGCAAAGGCGGCGAGATAGCTAGAGGTAGCATAAATAAGCAATCATAGTAAAAGTATCGATGCTAGCTCTAACAAATGTGGTAAAGGTGTTACTCGCCATCAACAAGGCTTAGTACGAGTAACACCGGACAACGATAAGTAAATCGCCTAGATCGCAAGATGCGATCTAGGCGACTTACCCGAGAAAACCCTAGAAACAAGGGGTGGCGATCTTGAGATTGTGTTTGTTGTGAACGTGATTGTCCTCTTTCTTTCAATAACCCTAGGTACATATTTATAGTCCGGAGACTCTCTACTTTTGGAATAACTCTACAACTCTATCTTTACCTAAACATAAACGGTACCTAAACAAACACGAATCCTACTATGATACAAGATACACGGGCAATTCAGCCCAAATCTACGCACTAGGCCGATCCAACAACACCTTGAATATATGTATCTTCTAAGCCCATCTTGATCACGGCCCATCTCCATCTTAGGCCAAAATATGGCGATAACAGTTTCATTAAGTAGATATAACCATATCTACTCAAATCATCCGTGAAGGTAACAAAATAACGATATCCACCTCGCGCCAACACACTCATTGGACCACATACATCAGAATGTATGATTTCCAATAAATCTGTCGCCCGTTCCATTGAACCGGAAAACGGCGTTCTAGTCATCTTGCCCATAAGGCATGGCTCACATGTATCAAATGATTCATAATCAAGTGATTCCAAAAGTCCATCCGAATGGAGCTTCTTCATGCGTTTAATGCCAATATGACCTAGACGGCAGTGCCACATATATGCGGATATATCATCATTAAGTTTAATCCTTTTAGCATCAACATTATGAATATGTGTAACATTATCATTGAGATCTATGAAATAAACCATACATCATCGGTGCATGACCATAAAATATTTCATTCATATAAATGGAACAACCATTGTTCTCGATTTAAATGAATAACCACTTTGCATCAAACATGATCCGGATACAATGTTCATGCTCGGTCAGGCACCAGATAACATTTATTCAAGTTTATAACTAATCCCGACGTTAAGTGGAGAGGCAGCGTTCCGACGGCGATTACATCAACGTTTGATCCATTGCCGACACGCATATTGACCTCACCCCTTGCTAGCGGTCGCTTTGTTCCGCCACGATTCGAGTTACAAATATTATGGCAACGGTATCAAATACCTGGTGCTCTGCGAGCACTAGTCAAGTACACATCAATAACATGTATATCATATATACCTTTGTTTGCCTTGCCGGCCTTCTTATGCGCGAGATACTTGGGGATTAAGCTTCGATGGCGATCCCTTACAATAGTAGCACTTTCGGTATCGGACTTAGGTCCAACTCGGGGTTTCTTTTCAGGTGCAACAGGCTTGCCGCCCTTACTTCCTTCCGTTTTCCTTCTTGTCTTTCTTGAAACCAGTGTTCCTATTGATCATCAACACTTGATGTTCCTTTTAATCTCCACTTGCAGTTTTAAGCATTGTGAGCTCGGGGAGAGAATTCTTCAAGCCTTGCATATTATAGTTCATCACGAAGCTCTTATAGCTAGGTGGCAGAGACTAAAGAACACGATGGATGCCTAAGTCAATGGGAATCATTATTCCCAAGGACACAAGCTTATCGGTAACCCGACATCTTGAGTACATGCTCACTAACAAGCTGTGCTCTTCCATCATCTTGACTAAAGAACTTTTACGAGCGTTGTAGCTCTCACTGACATGTGTGTCAAAATCATTTTCAACTCACCCATTGTATCAAATGCATTGCCGTCAAACGCTTTGAAGTTACGGCTCTAGCCCATACTATATGCCGCAATGAACTAAGTTGTGGGCCTCCTGACAAGTCTGATAGACATTCTTCTCCTCGTCAGGGGCATCATCAAAAGGTGGGGGCCCTAACTGCTCTTCTAGCACATATTGCTTTTGTGCAAAGAGAGAGAATCCTCAAATTCATGGCCCATTCGGTAAAGTTGCTACCGCTCGTTGGTAGTTTCTCTTTCTCCATGAACACATTGAAATTAAAAGCAGGTGGTGCCATCTACAACAGAATTTGTAAAGTTTAGACTAAGTGTATGATAGATTGAGTTCAACTTATCTATATTACGAATGAACTCCCACTCAAAAACGACATCCCTCGTGCCTTTTTGGTGATTACATGAACCAAATCCACTACACCAAGTCCGATCATCACGTGAGTCGGTATAGCTTCAAAGGCGAGGATCAAATGGGCATCATATCAACTATATGACTCATGCTTAACCTTTCGGTCCGTGTTCCGAGGCCATGTCTGTACATGCTAGGCTCGCCAAGTTAGAACCTTAGTATTCGCGTGTGTAACTGTTTTACACCCGAAATATGGTCATGGATCCAAGAACACCCGATCATCACGTGATGTCTTGGAGCGACGAAAACATAATCGGTGCATACTAAAGGAAGAACACATTCTTATCTTGATATTTAAATGAGGTATCATCTTATTATGCTTAACAAAAGCGCTAAACAAGCAATATAAGATGTAATCAAACATCATATGTTTATTAGTGAAATTATATGGTTCCCGCAGATGATCTCTATCATGTGCATCGTGGTATGATCACTATCATACCTATATGTGTAAATCCAAAGTCTATGGATTTTACACGCTATGTGTGTTGTAAGAGTATCATCTCATACTTCTACTTACAACACTACCATATCATAACACTAGCCCAAAGAACAATCTAAACTAGACGCCTCTAATTTATCCATTGCAAGTTTTACGTGGCTTAGGGCTTTCGAGATAGAACCGTTTACCTACGAACATGAACCACAACGAGGATAATCAAATTGTTGACAACTCGCTTGCAAAATAGATATTGACTATAGTAGGAGAGACAGACACCGCTAGCCACTTATGCAAACTAGTTGCATGTCAAGCGTGGAACAGGTCTCATGTGCGAGGACATGTAAAGTTTGTCCGGCCGCTTCATCCCACTATGCCACCAATATCCAAAATCACAAGAAAGGAGCAACAACATGATCATCATCGCCCACATACTCATATGTGTACTACCCGTGTAAAGTATCTACGCATAGATCCGCTCGATACAATCAAGGGTTCGCAACATAGAAAACAAAAATTTTCCTACGATGTGAACTATATACCAAGATCTATTTATACTAGATACAAACAACGGGCGGATGTATATCCGAGAGAACATACCCTTGAAGACCGACAAAGCTTAACGAGTTCAACTCGTGGTTGATGTAGACGATCTCTTGCCGATCTCAAGATCGAGAGGAAGTCCTAGCGCCGCAAATCAGCCGCATCCGGTCGACACACGCTCGAGGCACCGAGCAACCTCCGCCTCCTCGCTCCAGCGATGCAGCGAAGCACAACTCTTTCTTGCCGAATAGCCACGGAACATGTATCTCGCTAGTCCGAGACCATGGGGATAAATTCTAGAGGGGAGAGAGATCCTTCACGAGGAGGTGTGAGTGAGAAGTGAGAGGAGGGCTCCTTTTATAGGAGGAGGGGGAACCCCAAGGGGTGGCTGCGCATGGGGCTGCCCCTTGCCTCCCTCTTCATGTGGGTGGACACTCCACTCACAAAACTCCTCCAAATTCCCTCCACTCAAAGTCCACTCAAAAACCCATTAAATTTCCACCAAATTTAATGCAATCTCTCATTAAATAAAACTCTTTATTTTATTCAGAATTTTGTCAATTACTTTAATGACAAACATTCACAATAACCCTGCTAGAATTCTATTTCACATGCATAACCACTTTATGCAATTTCACCAAAACTGTTTGGTATCTAGTGAAATAAATTCCGCTTGTTTATTCTTTTTCGCATGAAACATTTGCTCCAATTGGATGTCGGTGTCTCTTAAGTGTTTCACCCTACGGTTCGTGAATAATGCGGACATGATCGAGACCCCTCTCGATCAATAATCGAAGCGGATCCGGAGACCCATCGACTCCCACACATTCAACGATGACTTTCTTGTGATCGTCGGAACCTTTACGCTAGTATCTTAATCCCTTTGTCTCACGATATATTACATGTCCGAGATTCGATCATCGGTATCTCCATACCTAGTTTGATCTCGATCGACATGCACTCTTTTCTCGTTCTGATATAACATTCTAGTGATCAAATCACTTGCTTGCAAGCTAATCAATGTGATATCACCGAGAGGGCCCAGAGTATATCTATCCGTCATCGGATGAACAAATTCCACTCTCGATCCATGAGCCTCAACATAACACTTTATTAGTTACGAACCCATCTTTATAATCACCTCTACGGTGTGACGTTTGATGTTATCAAGAAACTCTTCCGTGTTAGTGATTGACATGATCTCATGGTCTAAGGATTAGGATCACTTCGTAAGTTGTTATAGCAATATAAACTCAATGACTTTGATCGTAATGCTATACTTCGGATGAATGTTCATCACATCATTACACTAATGTTGTGATCCCGTTATTAACAACATCCAATGTCCATGATCAGGAAACCTTGATCATCTTGTTAATCAACGAGCTAGTTTATGAGAGAGGCTTAACTAGGAACTTTCTGTTTGTTTATTAAACACACATGTATTAACGTTTCCATATTAATACAATTATAGCATGCAAAATAAACATCTATCATATACTTGGAATACACATAATAAACAATTTATTATTGCCTCTCAGGGCATATTCCCTTCAACTGTTACCTCGGCTTCCATTGCCTCTATTTTCATTTGCTTTTCCGGCTACTGCCAGATCATATGGAACAATTTGCTTATTTCTCTTTCCCGAAGTTACCGCTCTGTCTTTCCGCGCATTGTTTCCGGGTGAGGATGCTGCTGCCACAGATAGGGTCTTTTAATACGAATGAACCATTCGCGAGGCACCAGGCCTTGCCGGGCCTGCCCTGAGAATTTCTTCATTCTGCTGGTTCGCAATGCGCACCAGCTCATTCACTCTTTCTTGCTGCTTCTGCCGGGCTTCGCCGGTCAGTCCTTCTAACTCTAGTACAGCGGCATTTTCTGCCCTTAGGTTCTTTGTCGGGGTACTATACCTCGGCAAGCCTAGATCGACTTAATCTGCCTTCTGAGTCTCATGCTATTTATTGATATCATCCATGAGGTTCTTCCCTCTCAATCTTAATTCATCAACCCGCTCGGGGGCGACATCAAGATTGTTTGCCTTAGCATATTCTCGCAGGGTCCTATTTAAGGACTCCCGCAATGCCGACACCTTTTTTGCCTCTACCAGTACTTTTTGCGTGGTTTCCTCTAATTCTGCCTGAGCATTAGCTGGATCAAGTATCGGCGCTACAGGTGTAGTCAGATTATCTATAGTTGCCTGGAGAATATTTTCTGGTCTTTCTAGAGGTGGCCATCTTACCCTTGGTGCCTTTGGGGTCGTCCTCGCACTCTACTGGGTTGGTCTGAAGGATCTACCTCGGTGGCGGTAGAGCTGCACCTTTGTGGTCACACAGTCTCCCGCCGGATCCTTGCTTGATCCGGCGCCTGCTGCTCCCGCCTGCACCTCGGCTGCGACCATCACCTCGACGCTGCTAACAAGGCATTCTCCACGCGGACCGTTTCCGGCGCTAAGGGGAGGCTCTCCTGCAACAACAACTTGGTGAGGATAAACGCCGGAGGTGTCGACGCCGACGTAGATCTGGTGCATGCCCAGGTTGATGAAGACCCCGTTGCGCGGAGGAGTTTTCCCCTGAAGCTGCCTGCGTTATCGCTGACATAGCCACAGAGATCTAATCTCTAGACTAAGCCACAGACAACACGCTCGCCAGTATGGATGAAGTTTCCCGTCCGGATCATGACTCCAGCTAGCACCGCTGCTGGCCCCACGGTGGGCACCAACTGTCGTGGTGGTGGCACGGCAGATGCCATGGGTAGGCTAAAGTTTGGGGCCAATGGATACTAGTGGGATCTGGGAAGGGAAGATATAGTTGATTCTACACACAAATGAATAACACACAAATCTTTATTTCTCCTCCTCTGAGATACAAGTGCTCCTTGAGATGTATACAGGAAGAGAATAAGAACTTCTACTAGCCTAACGGTACCAAGATGAGCCGATCCCCTTCTCACAGTCCAAGCCTCTCCTTATAAAGGGGCGTCTTGGATCCTCTAGGGCTGACGTGGCAAGCATATTCGAAGAATATGCTTGTCCCAATATAGTAACTTGGCGGCCTCCTTTTCGTGTCGCCCTTCTAATGACGGCAAGGTTTCAGAGAACCCCACCTACACGCCTCGGGCTCCAGGACTGTCACCTCCGTGACCTCCTTCTACCCTTCTGCCGCTCTGCGCCTTGTCCTTTGTGTTTGGCTCTATCCAGATTCTTCCTAGCTTGTCACTAGGGTTTGACTATAGGCACTTCCAGTAGGGTTCGCAGCATAGAAAACAAAAAATTTCCTACGATGTGAACTATATACCAAGATCTATCTACTAGATACAAACAACGGGCGGATGTATATCCGTAGAGGACATACCCTTGAAGACCGACAAAGCTTAACGAGTTCAAATCGTGGTTGATGTAGACGATCTCTTGCCGATCTCAAGATCGAGAGGAAGTCCTAGCGCCGCAAATCAGCAGCGCATCCGTGCTCGCACACACGTTCGAGGCACCGAGCAACCTCCGCCTCCTCGCTCCAGCGATGCAGCGGAAGCACAACTCTTTCTTGCCGAATAGCCACCGGGAACATGTATCTCGCTAGTCCGAGACCATGGGGGATAAATTCTAGAGGGGGAGAGAGATCCTTCACGAGGAGGTGTGAAAGACAAGTGAGGAGGGGGGCTCCTTTTATAGGAGGAGGGGGGAACCCCAAGGGGGTGGCCGGCGCATGGGGGCTGCCCCCTTGCCCTCCCCTCTTCATGTGGGTGGACACTCCACTCACAAATCTCCTTTAAATTCACTCCACTCAAAAGTCCACTCAAATTCCCATTAAATTTCCACCAAATTTAATGCAAACTCTCATTAAATAAAACTATTTTATTTTATTCAGAATTTTGTCAATTACTTTAATGACAAACATTCACAAATAACCCCTTGCTAGAATTCCATTTCACATGCATAACCACTTTATGCAATTTCACCAGAAAACCTGCTTTTGGTATCTAGTGAAATAAATTCGCGCTTGTTCATTCTTTTCGGCATGAAACATTTGCTCCAATTGGATGTCGGTGTCTCTTAAGTGTGTCACCCTATGGTTCGTGAATAATGCGTACATGATCGAGACCCCTCTTGGATCAATAATCGAAGCGGATCCGAGACCCATACGACTCCCACACATTCAACGATGACTTTCTTGTGATCGTCGGAACCTTTACGCTAGTATCTTAATCCCTTTGTTTCACGATATATTACATGTCCGAGATTCGATCATCGGTATCTCCATACCTAGTTTGATCTCGCATCGACATGCACTCTTTTCGCTCCTATGATATAACATTCTAGTGATCAAATCACTTGCTTGCAAGCTAATCAATGTGATATCACCGAGAGGGCCCAGAGTATATCTATCCGTCATCGGGATGAACAAATTCCACTCTCTATCCATGAGCCTCAACATAACACTTTATTAGTTCGAATCCATCTTTATAATCACCACATTACGGTGTGACGTTTGATGTTATCAAGAAACTCTTCCGTGTTAGTGATTGACATGATCTCATGGTCTAAGGATTAGGATCACTTCGTAAGTTGTTATAGCAATATAAACTCAATGACTTTGATCGTAATGCTATACTTCGATGAATGTTCATCACACCATTACACTAATGTTGTGATCCCGTTATTAACAACATCCTATGTCCATGATCAGAAACCTCGATCATCTTGTTAATAAACGAGCTAGTTTATGAGAGAGGCATAACTAGGAACTTTCGCTTGTTTATTAAACACACATGTATTAACGTTTCGTATTAATACAATTATAGCATGCAAAATAAACATCTATCATATACTTGGAATACACATAATAAACACTTTATTATTGCCTCTCGGCATATTCCTTCAGCCTCCCACTTGCACTAGAGACAATAATCTAGTTACATAGTGATAAATCTAACACCCATTGAGTTCGGTGTTGATCATGTTTTGCTCTAGGAGAGTTTTAGTCAACGGATCCGCTACATTGAGATCCGTATGTACTTTACAAATCTTTATATCTCCATCCTTGACATGCTTGCGGATGGAGTGAAACCGCTTAATATGCTTGGAATGCTTGTGACCTTGGCTCTTTGGCATTGGCAATGGCACCATTGTTGTCACAATAGATCACCATTGGGTCCAACGTTTGCCACCACTCCTAGTTCGGATATGAACTCCTTCATCCAAATCGCTTCGAGCCGCTCAAGCAAAGAACATATTCGCCTCCGTTGTTGATCCCGCTACAAAGTTGTTTGGAGCTCCTCCAACTAACTCCGCCATTCATGAGAAATATGTATCCAGATTGAGACTTAGAGTCATCCGGATTGGTGTCAAAGCTAGCCGACATAACACTTAGCGACGAGCTCTTCTTCACCTCAGATATGTGAAACATATCCTTAGTTCTTCGTAAGTACTTAAGGATATTCTTGACCGCTATCCAAGTGTTCAACTCGATCCGATTGGTACCTACTAGTCAAACTAATAGCATGTGCCACATCCGGTCTTGTACATAGCATGGCGTACATTATAGAGCCTATGGTCAAGCATAGGGTACTTTGTCCATTATCTCTTTTCTTCCGAAGCCGGACTTTGAGTCTTACTCAATGTCTTGCCTTGCAACATAGGTAAGAACCCTTCTTACTTCCGGCCCATTTTAAACTTCTTTAAAATCTTATCAAGGTATGTACTTTGCGATAGCCCTATTAGGCGCCTAGATCTATCTCTATAGATCTTTATGCCTAATATGTATGACGCTTCACCTAGGTCCTTCATTGAAAATTTGCTGTTTAAATAACTTTTATCACTGTTTAAAAGATCTATATCATTTCCGATCAATAATATGTCATCCACATATAATATCAGAAATGCCACATTGCTCCCACTCACTTTCTTGTAAATACAAGCTTCTCCATAAGTTTGGACAAATCCAAACTCTTTGATCACCTCATCAAAGCGGAGATTCCAACTTCGTGATGCTTGCTTCAATCCATAGATGGATCGCTGAAGCTTGCACACCTTGTTAGCATCCTTAGTATCGACAAAACCCTTTGGTTGTATCATATACAACTCTTCTTCAATATTACCATTGAGAAACGCGTTTTTAACATCCATCTGCCATATCTCATAATCGAAATATGCAGCAATTGCTAACATAATCCTAACTGACTTTAGCATCGCTACGGGAGAGAAAGTCTCATCGTAGTCAACTCCTTGAATTTGTCGAAACCCCTTTGCGACAAGTCGAGCTTTATAGACGGTCACATTACCATCAGCATCAGTTTTCCTTTTGAAAATCCATTTGTTCTCCACGGCCTTTCGGTCGTGAGGTAATTCCACCAAGTTCCAAACTTGATTTTCATACATGGATTCCATCTCGGATTTCATGGCTTCTAACCATTTGGAATCCGGCTCATCATCGCTTCTTCATACGTCGCAGGTCATCATTTTCATCAACCATGAAATTCATGACAGATTTCCAGACTCGGAGCTGCACGCGTCCTGTTTGACCTGCGAGGTTTGGTAGTACTCTCTTTCGGAGTTTCATGATCATTATCATTAGTTCCCTCTTCAACAGGTGGAGCCAAATCCGGAACAACTTCCGGTGCTGCGCTACTCGTCATATTTTGAAGAGAAGGTTCCACAACCTCTTCGAGTTATACCTTCCGACTACTCACACCTTTCGCGAGAAACTCTTTCTCTAGAAAGGATCCATTCTTGGCAACAAAAACCTTGCCCTCGGATCTGTGATAGAAGGAATACCCAATAGTTTCTTTAGGGTATCCTATGAAGATGCATTTTTTCCGCTTTGGGTTCGAGTTTATCCGGTTGAAGTTTCTTCACATAAACATCGCATCCCCAAACTTTAAGAAATGATGACTTAGGTTTGTTTCAAACCACAATTCATACGGTGTCTTTTCAGGATTTAGATGGTGCCCGATTTAAAGTGAATGCAGCAGTTTCTAGTGCATAACCCCAAAATGACAACGGAAAGTCCGTCAGAGACATCATAGATTGAACCATATCTAATAAAGTACGATTACAACGTTCCGACACACCATTTCGCAGTGGTGTTTCGGCAGGTGTGAGTTGTGAAACAATTCCACACTCTTTCATGTGAGTGCTAAACTCGTAACTTAGATACTCACCTCCACGGTCGGACCGTAGAAATTTGATCTTTCTATTACGACGATTTTCCACTTCATTCTAAAATTCCTTGAACTTTTCAAAGGTTTCAGACTTGTGTTTCATCAAGTAGATATAACAGTATCTACTCAAATCATCCGTGAAAGTAACAAAATAACGATATCCACCTCGGCAATACACACTCATTGGACCACATACATCGAATGTATGATTTCCAATAAATCATCCTGCTCCATTGAACCGGAAAACGGCGTTCTAGTCATCTTGCCCATAAGGCATGGCTCACATGTATCAAATGATTCATAACCAAGTGATTCCAAAAGTCCATCCGAATGGAGCTTCTTCATGCGTTTAACGCCAATATGACCTAGACGGCAGTGCCACATATATGCGGATATATAATCATTAAGTTTAATCCTTTTAGCATCAACATTATAAATATGTGTAACATTATCATCGAGATCTAATAGAAATAAACCATTCATCATCGGTGCATGACCATAAAAGATTTCATTCATATAAATGGAACAACCATTGTTCTCGGATTTAAATGAATAACCACTTCGCATCATCAAACACGATCCAGACATAATGTCCATGCTCGGCAGGCACCGGATAACATTTATTCAAGTTTATAACTAATCCCGACGGCAGAGGCAACAGGCTTGCCGCCTTACTTCCCTTCCGCTTTCTCTTCTTGTCTTTCTTGAAACCTGTGTTCCTATTGATCATCAACACTTGTTTTTTTTGATCTCCACTTTGCAGTTTTAAGCATTGTTCGAAGCTTCGGAGACTTCTTCATGCCTTGCATATTATAGTTCATCACGAAGCTCTTATAGCTAGGTGGCGAGACCGCAGAACACGATGGACGCCTAAGTCAATGGAATCGATATTCCCAAGGACACAAGCTTATCGGCGAATCCGACATCTTGAGTACATGCTCACTAACGGAGTGTGCTCTTCCATCATGCAGCTAAAGAACTTTTCAAGCGTTGTAGCTCTCACAAAGATGTGTGTCAAAAATCATTTTCAACTCACCCATTGTATCAAATGCATTGCCGTCTTCGAAACGCTTTCGAAGTTCTGGCTCTAGCCCATACAATATGCCGCAATGAACTAAGTTGTGGTCCTCCTGACAAGTCTGATAGACATTCTTCTCCTCGTCAGGGGCATCATCAAAAGGTGGGGGCCCTAACTGCTCTTCTAGCACATATTGCTTTTGTGCAGCAGAGAGGAGAATCCTCAAATTCATGGCCCATTCGGTAAAGTTGCTACCGTTCGTTGGTAGTTTCTCTTTCTCCATGAACACATTGAAATTAAAAGCAGGTGGTGCCATCTACAACAGAATTTGTAAAGTTTAGACTAAGTGTATGATAGATTGAGTTCAACTTATCTATATTACGAATGAACTCCCACTCAAAAACGACATCCCTCGTGCCTTTTTGGTGATTACATGAACCAAATCCACTACACCAAGTCCGATCATCACGTGAGTCGGTATAGCTTCAAAGGCGAGGATCAAATGGGCATCATATCAACTATATGACTCATGCTTAACCTTTCGGTCCGTGTTCCGAGGCCATGTCTGTACATGCTAGGCTCGCCAAGTTAGAACCTTAGTATTCGCGTGTGTAACTGTTTTACACCCGAAATATGGTCATGGATCCAAGAACACCCGATCATCACGTGATGTCTTGGAGCGACGAAAACATAATCTATGCATACTAAAGGAAGAACACATTCTTATCTTGATATTTAAATGAGGGATCATCTTATTATGCTAACAAAGCGCTAAACAAGCAATATAAGATTCTATCAAAACATCATATGTTTATTAGTGAAATGATATGGTTCTCGCAGATGATCTCTATCATGTGCATCGTGGTATGATCACTATCATACCTATATATGTAAATCCAAGGTCTATGGATTTTACACGCTATGTGTGTTGTAAGAGTATCATCTCATACTTCTACTTACAACACTACCATATCATAACACTAGCCCAGCAACAATCTAAACTAGACGCCTCTAATTTATCCATTGCAAGTTTTACGTGGCTTAGGGCTTTCGAGATAGAACCGTTCTTACCTACGAACATGAACCACAACGAGGATAATCAAATTGTTGACAACTCGCTTGCAAAATAGATATTGACTATAGTAGGAGAGACAGACACCCGCTAGCCACTTATGCAAACTAGTTGCATGTCAAGCGGTCTCATGTGCGAGGACATGTAAAGTTTGTCCGCCGCTTCATCCCACTATGCCACCAATATCCAAAATTACAACAAAGTAGCAACAACATGATCATGATCGCCACATACTCATATGTGTACTACCTGTAAAGTATCTACGCATAGATCCGGCTCTGATACCACTGTAGGGTTCACAGCATAGAAAAAAAATTTTCCTACGATGTGAACTATATACCAAGATCTATCTACTAGATACAAACAACGGGCGGATGTATATCCGTAGAGAACATACCCTTGAAGACCGACAAAGCTTAACGAATTCAACTTGTGGTTGATGTAGACGATCTCTTGCCGATCTCAAGATCGAGAGGAAGTCCTAGCACCGCAAATCAGCAGCCAGATCCGTGTCGCACACACGCTCGAGTCACCGAGCAACCTCCGCCTCCTCGCCTCCAGCGATGCAGCGAAGCACAACTCTTTCTTGCCGAATAGCCACTGGAACATGTATCTCGCTAGTCCGAGACCATGGGGATAAATTCTAGAGGGAGAGAGATCCTTCACGAGGAGGTGCGAGACAAGTGAGGAGGGGGCCTTTATAGGAGGAGGGGGAACACCAAGGGGTGTCCGCATGGGGCTGCCCCTTGCCTCCCCTCTTCATGTGGGTGGACACTCCACTCACAAATCTCCTTTAAATTCCCTCCACTCAAAAGTCCACTCAAATTCCCATTAAATTTCCACCAAATTTAATGCAAACTATCATTAAATAAAACTATTTTATTTTATTCAGAATTTTGTCAATTACTTTAATGACAAACATTCACAAATAAACCCTTGCTAGAATTCTATTTCACATGCATAACCACTTTATGCAATTTCACCCGAAACCTTTTCAGATTCTAGTGAAATAAATTCGCGCTTGTTCATTCTTTTCGGCATGAAACATTTGCTCCAATTGTATGTCGGTGTCTTAAGTGTGTCACCCTACGGTTCATGAATAATGCGGACATGATTGAGACCCTCTCGGATCAATAATCGAAGCGGATCCGGAGACCCATACGACTCCCACACATTCAACGATGACTTTCTTGTGATCGCCTAACCTTTACGCTAGTATCTAAATCCCTTTGTTTCACGATATATTACATGTCCGAGATTCGATCATCGGTATCTCCATACCTAGTTTGATCTCACATCGACATGCACTCTTTTCTCGTTCTGTGATATAACATTCTAGTGATCAAATCACTTGCTTGCAAGCTAATCAATGTGATATCACCGAGAGGGCCCAGAGTATATCTATCCGCCATCGGATGAACAAATTCCACTCGATCCATGAGCCTCAACATAACACTTTATTAGTTCGAATCCATCTTTATAATCACCTGTTACGGTGTGACGTTTGATGTTATCAAGAAACTCTTCCGGTGTTAGTGATTGACATGATCTCATGGTCTAAGGATTAGGATCACTTCGTAAGTTGTTATAGCAATATAAACTCAATGACTTTGATCGTAATGATATACTTCGGATGAATGTTCATCACACCATTACACTAATGTTGTGATCCCGTTATTAACAACATCCAATGTCCATGATCAGGAAACCTCGATCATCTTGTTAATCAACGAGCTAGTTTATGAGAGAGGCATAACTAGGAACTTTCTGTTTGTTTATTAAACACACATGTATTAACGTTTCCGTATTAATACAATTATAGCATGCAAAATAAACATCTATCATATACTTGTAATACACATAATAAACACTTTATTATTGCCTCTCAGGGCATATTCCCTTCACTTCCTTCTCCTGCAAGCTTCATGTCATTCGGCCCTGCCTCGCTTAACTCGGCTTGGCCTTCACCTGCATTCAGATTATTCGGGCTGACCCTACCGACTTAAACAATACGTCGGTCGGGTAACGTATTGCTCTTCTCATAAGTGTCCTGCCCTCGCTTACCTCGGCCGACCTTTACAGGATTCGGCCGATTTAGACAGTAACTTGGAATTTGGACGGGGAACTTCCTTTTGTCTTTCCCCGTCCTGACCCTATCCGGGGTCATCTCCCCAACAGTACTTCACGTCCATCTATAAGAATATAGGATGAGTAGATTAGTAGAGTGATCAAGTGTGTCAAATTTTATGGATTTTGCAAGAGTTTTTGAGGAACATGAATTTTTATGAAAGAGTCAAGGTGATAAGAATGGAATAAGTTTTTTTAAATATTTGCTTCTTTGGTTTTGAAACTAAGTTTTTGATTCAAACGTCCAGTCTAACTAGGGTCTCCTATGGTCAGGATGGCTCTGATACCAACTTGTCAACACCCGGATTTTAATCCCAGATGCCTGTTATGCCATACATCGCAAACCCAGGATTACCATTTTTGCGAGACATAACAGATTTGGATACCACAGTACATCATCCATTACAAACTATACTTAAAGTCTTACACAAATAAGGATCTCATGATCCAGTTCTTAATACAACTCAAGCAGCGGAATACGTAATAATAACGGTAGCGTAGGCGAAGCTCCATCTTCGGGGTCACATGCAATGCTGACGATGGGAGATGATCCTAGTTGTCGTAACCTTCCTGGGGTCCATCATCCTGGTACTCCTCTTCATAGTCTGACCACGGGAATAGCCAGGGACAAAGCCATGAGTACTCTTTAAGTACTCGCAAACTAATACTAACAAGTGAAGGGGGTTTTTGTAGTAGGACACTAAACTCTAGGGTTGTTTTGCAAAAAGCCAGATTTACCTCTACTAAGTTTAGAAGCAAGAAAAGCTAGTGGAAATTTTATAACACCTAAGTGGGAACTTGAATTTCATATCACAACTCTGTTGTGGTCAAGTCAAATTCTCAATCCATTTCACAAGTCATTTTGACAACATCTAACGGGGAAACAGTATGGCCACTCCAACTGTCCATAACAGCGAACGCGGCTATTTGAATAGTTTGACACTCTGTAGAGATTGTACACTTTCACCACAACATTCGATACATCCGTCAGGAACAAATCCTGAATTCACCATACTCAGTATGCGGATAATCAATCCTAACCTTTCAATTACACGCCCTAGTATAAGCACCTCTCCTGTGAGTTTGGCCTCCCAACCATGACCAACTGTCATCTTGGGTACCGCATGTGGACAATCTTCACAAGGTAGCCTCAGCTCAGACCTTGGCCGTGAGGGAACCCATACTAAGGTATATAAGTTTCCAGTCAAGCCCTACCCAATCTTCGGGTATTGTGGTTGTACGGTAAAATTGGAATGGTATCACATCCAGACAACCATCAGTTTTATAAAGGGCTAAGGCTCATGCCTTAACATTTTCTCCATCCAAATCATCTGGTGTTCGGAAACACATGTCAAAACATCTCAGTAGAATGACTCATCATTCTAAGGTTTTCATAACCATTTTCACCAAGTATTCCCATCTAAATTTGATCAAGTTTTATGCGTAGCACTAGCATCTACAATTGGGAGTGAGTACTAATGAGGGGTGGTAAACTAGTGGAGTTTAACTAAGTTCAATCTCATGCCTTAGGATGACATCAAGATTATCTATCTTAGGCCAAATTTAATGCTCTTTATGCAACCTTCAATTATCTTTCTAGTATCTACAATTTACTCAAGTAGACTCTAAGTAATAGTTTTGATAAAGAAACAAAGTATAAAGCTTGCAAGTAAAACTAGGAGGGGGTATCATGTGGGTATGATCACATATGCTTAAGGCATATAGTTGGCAAGGTAACAAGCAAGTATTAGCTTGCATAGGTCAACTTGATTAGTAAAGCTTGCTAAAGTAGAGTATCTTGCAAGTGTTAGCTTGCTCAATCAACTAGTAGTATTAGGCTTGCCTTATGCAGAGCAGTGGTTGAAGTTCTCCTCGGCTTCTTCTTCGTAGTATCCTCCTTCCTCCTTGTATCCTTGATCGTTACTAGCGTCTATGAATAAATACGAGGTACACAATCAGCAAAAAAATACTTAACTACTTTCAATCATCACACAAAAGGGTTCTATAGATGATCTAGCATCATCACTAACATCACAAGAATAGAGCATTTATCTTATTGATTTTATTTTTAGAAAAGTAATTTCTACTCATTGAAAAACTACTTAAGATCTAATATTCTCCAACTCAAACATGGGATCATGTTGACACATGTCATCACCGCATATTTCAGTACATGAGAATGTGATTTAAAGTGGTGTCACAATTTAATAATGTTTAACCTTTTTATTTTAAATAATTAAAGTGACTAGAAATGCCTATGTGGCATTCTTTTATTACTTGAACATTATTTCTGTAAGTAAACCCATATGTTTTTATATATTCTGAAAGGTATGATCAAATGTGATTTTTGAGAGTTGGAATCAACTCAAAAGCTATTATGGTTGAAATTTGAAAAATATTTGAATGCAGAAAAGCTTCTGCCATGTTATTTTTACCAAGGTTGATCTACAGATCCAAATAACTTGAATCCAACGGGCTTGGATTAAGAATTTCAGTACCTTTCTAACAAAATTGGTTTCATTCAATCTGGTTCACTGAATCGAGCTTGGTTGATTTTTGAAACTAGGTACAGAACTATGTTTGAACTTAAAAAGAAAAAGCTAATTCAAACGAGTGGGTCATGAAGGGTAATGGGCTGGCCTGTCACTCATGGCCATGCGAATCGACAGGTGGGGTCATGGTCGGTGACTTTAAATGCGATGCACGGGCGATGTGGTGCGTTGGATTAGAATGAAGATCGACGGCCGAGGGTCGCCGTCAATGAATGATCACCGTGAGCTCGAACCCTAGCGGCTCGATGGGGGTGCATAGAGGGCATACCGGGCTCCAAAGGATTTACGGCGAGGCAAGCAAACGACAAAGTCGACGATGGCGAACTCAGGGGTGGTCGCGGCAGCTCCGGGGTGGTCGAAATCAACAGCTCCCTTCTTCTCCAGAGGCGGCCTGCTCCGGCGCAATTCCGACGATGCGCTGCCCGCCTTGCTCCAGCTAAGGGGTGGAACGATCAGTGAGGTGAGGGGAGTGAAATGGTGTGCTTCAATCGGCTAGGGGTGGCCTCCTTTTATAGGCTCGACGGCAAGACCGAGAGGGATGGGAAGGCGACGGTGGCGACACGGCTACGGGCTGCTAGAGGCATGGCCGAGGGTGGCGATCGATCGGTGGTCTTATGGAGAAGCTCTAAGGTTTAAATGCGCTTGTAGGGGCGGTGGCAAACAGTCGGGAATGCGCGGTGCTCTGCGAGTCAGAGGCGGCGAACTCTGCGGCGAGCGGTGGCTACGGGGTACGGGCGGTGAAATGGGCATGTCTGACGGTCTCCTGGGACGGTGGGGTGCATGCTGGAGGGCGGCGAGAGCTCGAGGTGGTCGGGCTGCGTGGGAACGGCGCTTTCTGATGCGCTGGCATGGTCGACAACGGAGCGCGGCGTTCTGGCGGTTCTTGTCTCATGAAGGTCGAGAGGGGGCGGTGAGGCATGTGCTACCTCCCAGACAAGGTTGGCATGGCTAGTTCCTCTCCTAGTTTGCTGTCCACACTGGGGTGACATGGGTGCTCTCGGCCTGTTCACCATTGATGACATTGGTGAGCTTACAGTGGTGCTAGAGCTTAGTTAAGTTTTCTAGATGATCTACTGAGGATAGTGTAACCAGAGAGGGAACAAGTTAGGCCCAAAACACTGCTCAACATAGTGTTTTGATGTTGTTTGATTTGCATCTGCAACCTGTTTGATGAAATGGCCGCATGAACTTAAGTTTTGAATTTTGAAAAGATTTTTGGTGGGTGTGCTAGGCATGTGCTGGTGATACTGTGGATGCTTGGGTTTTGAAAATTGAGCATGTTTGAGTGTTTTTTGAAATAGTGGGATCTTCCCATATGAAATAGATTCAATTTTAAACTGTCATTTAAACTATGCATTCAAATGTTTTTGGAGGATCACAAGGTGGGCCTTGGTACCTTGTTATGAGTACTATCAAGGGGTGTAAAGATCCATACATGTTTCTGTTAAGTTCTGAAAGTTAGAGATAGCCAAAGTAGGCATGGAAGTTAATTTGGCCAAAGTGGCCATTCACTTAATTTAGTTGTTTTTGATTTGTTTGTCTTTGGGAAAAGTTTGGGGATTGTTTAGATGATGTTTATTTCACCTAAAAATCATTTTATAAGCAAAGAAACACAAATCATGGCAATTCAAAAGAATCCAAATTTTAATGCACACACATATGAATGCTTTCATATTTTAATTGGAAAATTTTTTGTTAACACTAAATTTGTTGATTAGAGTTTGATGATTCTTGTTTAATATTTTTGGGATGTTACAGTAGAATAATAAGTGTTCCGTGATACAAAGAGGGTAGGAGAAGACAAGGTAAACTTGTTCTAAAGTATTCATTGTTATATGGCAAATTTGAGTACCAATGCATTTTAAAATATTACTGTCATCTTGGAAGCCTCACTAATATTTCAGTTTAAAAGAAGAACTTTTGAGGAAAAAGAAGATTAAGAGACGGAGTCAGAACGGGCAGACCTACCCGTACCACTTTGACCGTCATACCAAATAAACAAGAGGACGGGTTAGATATAATAACAATCCACTATAAAAAGTAGTAGAAATATCGACTGAATAATCCTAGATTTAGTGTAGAAAATAAATTTTGAGTTTTATATGAAAAAACTAGTTTAATCATATTTTCCAGATTAAAAAGTGAATCTCTAAAAATTTGGGCGAAAAAATGGTCCATGAGTTGTAACGACCAACTATACGGTAGGAATATTTATTCAAGTCGTATAGCTGCGATCGTATAGTTATCGACAACTATCTCAGAAAAATGTATCTCGGATATAGAAGGTTTAACGACCAACTATACGGCGGGACCATTTAGTTCGGTGATAGGTAGGAAACGTATCTAAAAAAATTTATGTTCCATGCTTGTTTAGTATCTACTTTGCTTTGCTTTGTCTACACTTCACGGTGTTTTTATATGTTTTCTGGTACTAACCTATTAACAAGATGCCACAGTGTTAGTTGCCTGTTTTCTTCTATTTTTCGTTCCAGAAAGGCAGAAAATCAATATTCCCGGAATTGGACGGGACAAAATCCAAACTCAATATTTTATTGTGGGGAACACGAAGCCAGAAAAAGGCCTTCTTCTTCATCATGCCAGCCTCCGGTATGAAGAGTGAGTAGTTTCACCTTGGACTATAGGTCCATATAGTAGCTAGATGGTTGTATCTCCTCCTTTGTGCTATCATGTTTAGATCTTGTGAGCTCCGTTCATGATCAAGATCTCATCTATTTGTAATCATGCATGTTGTGTTTGCGGGGATCCGATGGATATTGAGATTACTATGTCATATTGATTAATGGTTTTGTCTTATTGATTCTATCATATCTGTATTATTTGTGATCTTGCATGCTCTCTGTTTCTAGTAGCTATCTTGGCCAAGTAGATACTAGTGACTCCAAGAGGGGGTATTTATGCTCGATAGTGGGTTCATGCCTTTATTTAATCTAAGGGAAGTGACCGAAATCTCTAAGGTCGTAGATGTGCTATTGCCACTAGGGAGAAAACAATAGTCTCTTGTTCATGGAACAAGTGGATTGTTTATCTTACACACTTTTCTTAAAGCAGGTATCTGTTGCTTGCAACTTAATACTGGATGGGGTTCTGATGATAACCTGAAGGTGGATTTCTAGTCATAGATGAAGTTGGATGGCGGTCTATGTATCTTGTTGTATTGCCCAATCGAATCTCATAGGATCATGAATCTAGTATTGCATTGTTATGTCTTGCTCAGTCCTGTCAATTGCCCTGCTGTAATTTGTTTACCCAACATGCCATGTTTGTTTATCTAAGGAGAACACCTCTAGTGAACTATGGACCCCGGTCCAATTTTACCAGTGATACATTTTCTACTGTTACTTGTTGCAAACCACTATTACCTTCCACACCATACACTTAATCATTTGTTACAGCAAACCGGTGAGATTGACAACCTCGCTGTTCGTTGGGGCAAAGTATTGAGTTTGTGTTGTGCAGGTCACGAAGTTACTAGCAACACCTTTGAGTCGTTTCCTTTCTCCTACTGGTTCAATAACCTCAATTTATTACTGAGGGAAAACTTGTTGATGTGCTCATCACACCTTGCTATTGGGGTCTCCCAACAAGGCGTCATCAACACGCCCATCATCAAGCTTTTATGGCGTCGTTGCCGCGGAGGCTAAGGACGTCTTCACAAGGGGAGTCCTTCACAACATTTCTCTTTACTTTGTTTTTGTGTTGCTTAGTTTCTTTTGCTTGGTTTTGTTTTCCTTTTTATCAAAAACTCCAAAAAAAATAGTTTAGTTTGGTTTCCTTTGTCTTATCAAAAACACACAAAAAATAGTTCCTGCTCTAGTTGCTACTGCTTTTGGCTTGCTCCACTTTTGCCAAAATGAACTCTGATGAGAACACCGTTGTGTGACTTCACTAGCACAAACGACAATGATTTCCTTATCACTCCTATTGCTTCACCTGATCTTGATGCTACCTTTTATGAAATTAAGCCTGCTTTGTGAATCTTGTTATGAGAGAGCAATTTTCTGGTGCTAGTTCTGATGATGTTGCTGCCCACCTCAATAATTTTGTTGAAATTTCTGAGATGCAAAAGTATAAGGATGTAGATGGAGATATTATTAAGCTCATGTTGTTTCCTTTCTCCTTGAGAGGAAAAGCTAAATAATGGTTGCTATCCTTGCCTAGAAATTGTATTGATTCTTGGATTAAGTGCAAAGATGCTTTTATTGGAAAGTACTACCCGCCTGCTAAGATTATATCTATGAGAAGTGATATTATGAAATTTAAACAATTTGATAATGAACATGTTGCTCAAGCTTGGGAAAGAATGAAATCTTTGGTTAAGAATTGTCCCACTCATGGACTTACTGCTTGGATGACTATCCAGACTTTTTATGCAGGTTTGAACTTCTCCTCAAGAAACCTGTTGGATTCAGCTGTTGGAGGTAACTTTATGACCATCACCTTGGGTGCTGCAACAAAGCTCCTTGATAATATGATGGTTAATTATTCGGAATGGCACACTGAGAGAGCTCCACATGGTAAGAATGTAAATTCTTTTGAAGAAACCTCTTCTTTGAGTGATGAGATTGATGTTATCATGGCTATGCTTGTTAATGGGAAAGCTCATATAGATCTTAATAATGTTCCCTTGGCCTCTTTGGTTGCTCAAGAAGAGAAAGTTGATGTGAACTTCATTAGAAACAACAATTTCAACAACAATGCCTATAGCAATAATTTTGGTAGTAACAATAATTATAGGCCTTATCCTCCTAATAATGGCAATACCTATGGAAACTCCTACAACAATACTAGAAGTTCCCCCTCTCAACTTGAAGTCATGCTCAAAGACTTCATTAGTAAACAAACCACTTTCAACAAGACTGTGGAGGAAAAGCTTTTGAATGTTGAGAAAAATATTTCCTCTTTGTCTGAAGCACAGTCTTCTTTGATTAATAAAATGGCTGCTAAACCTGGAACTTTGGAAAATACCTTTGCTTCTACTCATGCCATACAAGTTACTATTGATGAAAATGTTAGACTGTTATCCCAACTACATGCTAAGTGGGAAAGAGAAGCTGAAATTTTTAGAAACAATAGTGTGTGCACTATCACTACCACCAATATGGATGCCACTAAACCACAAGAAGTCCCTATTCCTCCTACTGATACGTCCAATTTGCATTACCATTCTATATCATAATTTTCCTATATTCATTGATATGTGTATTATTATGAGGTGTTACTTATGTCTTTTCCTTTGTTTTTGCATGTTGGATGGTTGGTGGAGGATGAACTGCCGGAGTCAGGTTTCTGATGGAAAAAGAGGTGTTTTGATGCAATTTCGCGAAGATAAAAAAAATACCATAAAAATATTGGAAAATTACATTTTCCTGTAAGAAAGGAAGCTGAAGGAGACGAGCTGGGCCATATAGGGGCCCACATTCTAGGCGCGGCCCCCGCCTGCACCGGAGGAGGTGTGGCCCACTTGGCCAGCCTCCGACTCCACCATCTCGCCTATATATTCCTCTCGGAACCCTAATACCAAGGTAGTGACCACAGCAAGATTTCCGCTGCCTTTGCGGGGCGGAAAACACCGAGAGAGAAAGAGCTCTCCGGCAGACAGATTTCTGCCGGGGAAATTCCTTCCCGGAGGAGGGAGATCATCGCCATCAACACCGTCATCAATCTAGGCTTCATCGGGATCATCATCATCCACACCATCATATCCACTAGCACCATCATCACCACTCCATCTCGCTGTAACAATTGTGTTGGATCTTGCATTAGTTCTTAAGGGAACTTTCCCGGTGTTGATTACTATTGTAGTTGATGCTTGTGAGTGGAACCATTGTATTATTGTTTATGATCAGATTGTTATCCATCATCATATCATATTTGATCTTGATCCATATGATGTCTTGTGAGTAGTTCGTTTAGTTCTTAAGGACATGGGAGAAGTCATGTTGTTAGTAGTGGATTTGTGTTGAGTTATTATTCAATGGTTTAGTATTTAAGTTATGGTGCTATTCTTCTAGTGGTGTCATGTGAATGTCGACTACATGATACTTCACCATTTATGGGCCTAGGGGAATGTATTGTGTATTTGGATAATAATTGTGGGGTTGCCGGAGTGACAGAAACCTGAACCCCCGTTAGGACACCATTGCATAAGGGAGTGTAGGATCTCAGAGTTTAAGGCTGTGGTTAGGTTTATATCTTAATTGATTTCATGTAGTCGTGGATGCTTGCAGGGGGTTTAATCACAAGTATGTATTAGTCCAAGTAAGGTCGGTACATTAGCACAGGTTCACCCACACAACACTTACAACACCAAAGAAGAGTACTTAGCTCTTTGAAGCGAAAGCACTTGACAGAATTCCTATGTGTCCTCGAGAACGTTTGGTCCTTATAAGTATTTCCAACGGCTTGTCCTTTGCTAAGAAAGGATTAGGCCACTTGTTATGGTTGTTCATTGTCTTTATTACTTGCACTTTGTTTTGTTGCTTTATCAGAAACCCCCTAAAAATCCATTTGCTAAGTATTTACAGAGATTTCCTGCTCCATACCACTATTCAACACCTTCTGCTCCTCGTTGGGATCGACACTCCTATTTATCAAAAGTACTACGATACACCCCGTATACTTTTGGGTCATCAAGACTATTGTCTGGCCTCGTTGCCGGGGAGTGAAGCGCTATTGAAGAGTGGAACTAGTAAATGAAACTTCTACTGTGAGTATTGCTTTTCATTTCTGTTTGTTACTTTATTTCCAATACGGATAACCCACTTGGTTTTCTGTTTGGGAGAAATACTACCACTGTTAGGGTAGTAGATGAACCACCACCTGTTGAGATAGATCCTTTTAAGATACCTACAAGTATTGCTGATCATTTTATGGATAATTATTAATTAGGGGATGGAACTGTAACATCCCAGCATTAGAGCTTAGAAATAAT
Source organism: Avena longiglumis (assembly GCA_030063025.1). Classification (NCBI taxonomy): domain Eukaryota; kingdom Viridiplantae; phylum Streptophyta; class Magnoliopsida; order Poales; family Poaceae; genus Avena; species Avena longiglumis. Next base: position 499,601,845 of record CP125975.1, read on the forward strand.
CTAAACACAGATGTGTGCATTGCATTCATGCATAGAAAATCTGAATAATTTTTGCGCTTTTAAATAAAAACTTGTCAAAGTGATTGAAGCTTCTCTTAACTTGATGGAATTGATGTAGATCATCAAGTTGACTGCGATAAGTTTCAATATGACCTTTGCTAAAACCTTATTTTGGGTAAACATGATTTGATCTAAGGGTAGATCAAATGGAATAAAATTAAACCCTAATACATTACTTAGTGATTTACATTTGATCCTTAAGTGATCATATCATAGTATTCATTATAATCACTCATGAATACAAAATTATAAATATAACACAAATGATAAGAATGTAACAACTATATCTGAATCTCATCTACTTATACCATGAGTATCATGGAAATACCTAACTTTAACTCTCTAATGAGATTGAGTAGGAAAGAAACCAAAGTTAAGATCATTCACCATATATCTTTCTTTCCATATCAATCTTTATCATCTCTATTGAATCCTATCCTTATATTTGTTGTTCATCAATATTGAGAAATCAACTATTGATTCACCAATTCTTAACCTATCAATTCTTGACCTATCAACTCTTGTCCTGATTATAGCATTCACCTAAAGCTTATAAAGAAAGAAGTAAGAAGAGATAAGTAGAGATGCTAGTTTTAGATTTCATCTATAGGATGGGAGTGATTGGAGGTAATCAAATAAATATGGTAACAAAGAAGATTACAAGGATGAAGTCTGAAGATAGTTACCATGAGTAGTCCTATTGGATTAGGTAGGTATAGTCAATGAATTATATCTCTTAATCCAATAGAGCTAAACAGAAGATAATTATAATACAACTGTAATGTTGTATTGATGAAGCCTTGTTTAGCCAAATGGAAACCTAAACCATAAAGGATCATAATGGTCATGCCTTACTCACCAAGATTGAATGCTTATATCATGTATAAGTGACATTGATGGATAAAACATGATTGAACCATAATATAGATATAGTATCCTAGATTAGCCATTACAGGTCACATTAATATAATGTGAGGTTGGAGTATTTGTTACTAGAGTTAAGTAGAGACAAGATAGTATGATTAAGGTGATGTTAGAGCAACATGGGATTATAGAAAAAGTAGTTTTCTCATGGGAAATACTAATAATTGAGGTGAAGTAAAGTTATATATATATAGCTACTAGGGTAATATTAGTGGTGGATGATTAAGGAAGAGTATGAATGTAGTTAGAGGTAACCATATGTTGGATGGGAGGTTATCAGCAGTAGAATAGTTGATATACCCAAGTATAGATATGAAAAGATTAGGAAATGCTTTAGAATCAAGCTCATTGGAATTTACAAGTGGATTTAGAAGAATAAAAGGTGGATAAGAATATTTTGTGAAGTAAAGTTCATCATGTTAACACATGATGATGGATAGGAAGAAGTACTATATCTAGGAAAGGAATTCCTTAATCAGAAGTCCAGAATTATGAAGAATGGAATATAGGAATCCTTGTTAAAGCCTAAACTTTAAATCTTAAACCAAACATAATATTCATTTCATATTATTGATCTATTATCTTATCCCTATAGCACTTTATAGGAATAGTTTCCTATAGCAGATCACATAAGCACATCTTTGTCATTCCTAACTATCATAATTATATGTACTTAGGAGTTATCCTTATCAATTATTTCACATAAGACCTTCTAGGAAATAACTTTCTCGTATAAAAGATGAAGTCATTCTTGAACACCAACATAAGGACAATCTGTCTTAACCAATGATCTTTATTCATATAAATAAAAGGATGAACAAAAATATTAAAACTCCTAAAACCATGGTAAACTATTACAATTTAAAAACCCTAACTTTTATTTCAATCATATATGCCTAGAAACTATAGTTATCAATTATCTTCCATAATTCATTTCAAATAATAACTATTTATTTTAAAGTGTGATATTAATAAAGATCCTAAACATAAAGATAGTATGTTTAGCCATCAATCCTTATTCACATCAATAAAAGAAATATGAGAATATCAAATCTTCAAAGAACTTATGGTAAGTATTTTCTATTAAAACTTTAACTCTTATGTTAGTCATAATAAAATATATACATATGTATAAGAAAATAAAGAAGTGATAACTTTATATAATAAAAGTTCATAAATAGTTCAAAATAACTTATTATTGATGCTTGTATTCAGCAAAGAACTTTTATAAAGAAAGATTCCTAAAACAAATGTGTAATAAACAAATCTGAAAATAAAACAGAAAAGAGAAAAGGAAACAGTAAAGAAAAAACTATAACCAGGCCGAAGCCCATTAACCCTCTTTCCTATCCATCGCTCACCCGCACCACACTACAGCCCATCTGGCCCAAGCTAACCCACTACCGGCCCAGTACCCCTTCATTCCTTTTCTTCCTTTCTTCTTCGTTCAGACAGAAGGCCGTCGGGGAGCAGCAGCTGCGTGGCGCCGCCGGAGCCGTTCGCTGTCGCCGTGATGACCGCCATGCCCTAAGATGCGAGCCGCCGCTCTTTGAGCCTATAAGGACCCCGTAACCGCAGAGAACGAACCCTAATTCCTTTCTCTCTCGTTTTCCGTTATCCACTATAAACCGAGCTCGCCGGAGATCATCTACCTCGCCGTCCCCGACCACCCTAGTACCAACGGAGGACACCAACATGCTCGTCGTGCTCTTCTTGTTCATATTCGACGAATCACGCAAGTCGGCGCAACCTCAATCGACGGGATCGAAGCATTTACCGCCGCTAGACGTCGTCGTTCATCGTCGATTAACACCGTCTCAAACCTCCTCCGCCCTGTTCGACACGCTCTTCCGAATCCTGGTGAGCTACCGGTACTCGAGGACCTCTCCGATTCATCTATAACCCTCTCTGTCGACTTTGCCACTAGGGCGTTTGCTCACCGCCGTCTGGGCTCGCCGGAGCTAAGATTCTAGTGACCATTTTTTAGCGGAGCGGCCACGGTTCGAACCAGCGCACTCTTCCGCATCCAAACCAACTACCCACAACCTCGCACTATCACCAAATCGCCAAAATCGAACTTGATCTGAGAAGATCAGTTTGTATGACGTCATCGTGAGGTCATGCTTGCGTCATCTTGACCAAGTCCACCCTGTTGACTGGTCCAGGCCAGCGTGGCACGCCAACGTGGCCCTGAGCCCCACCTGTCTATGACTTGGGGTATACCCTGTCTAAGTAAGAAAAGTATTTACTGTTTAGAAATTAAATAAAATAATATTAATTCCAATACAATAAAATGATAAAATCTTGTTTCATTAATAACTTTTGTTTTATAAATAAGAAAAATACATATAATATATGAAAAATTTTAGAAAAATAAAATCTACAACTTAAAACTATTATTAAATATTATTATGATAATTATTTAAATAAACATTATTTAATAAATACTTTATAAAGTTTTAATACTTTGATAATTAATATTTTAATAATGGTAAATGTTAAAAATAAAAATAAAATACCAAAAATCTTAGAAAAATAAGAATTATAATTTAAAACTATAATCATGTATTATTATTCCTCTAAATTTAATATTTATTATTTATTAAGTATTTATATAGTAATAAACCTTATTAAAATCATATCTTATTATTTTTAAATCACAAAAATAAGTGTAATATACCAAAATGATCCCAAAAATAATACCTATATGTTAAAAACATAATATTCCTCTTTTGAGTTAAATAAAAGGTTAAACAACTTTAATAACTAAAATATAAACTTATTTCCTTAATTAATAATTCATATAAAGGTAAATAAAATTTGTTAACAATTCTAAAATTACTAATTTAGATCTAATAAGTAATACTAGTCTTAAATATTTATAATATAAAGTCAAAATGATTTAACACACTTTAAATAAAATTTTATTGAATTATCCTTCAACCATAAGTATAAATTATTTTATAAAGGAATCTTTATCTAATATAAAATCTCCAAGAATAATTGTAATAAGATACCCATTCTTTATATTAACCACAAGTTTATAAACAAATCAAAACACTATAAGTGAGTTCATAAGTAATAAATAATATTGTTTACTTATTCATAAACCTTAACCACACCCTTATAGGGAGATAAATCCCTTTATACCATTACAATGTAAAGAAATAACTACCCCAATAGAAGTAATGCCATTCTTAAGTAACTCTAAGGAAACGATATAAAGTGAACAAGATACAAATATCATAAGTAATACACCCTAAGTCTATCTACATTCTTAAAGTTACTTATAATCTTAAAGCTTTAAGTATAATGCTAAAGACTTTATTATATGCTTTATAGTTAACTTTGGTCTGTTATAATTAAGTATAAAGCATATCAAATCCAAACTATTCAAACACAAACAACATCAATCACAATTAATTAACCACAAAGAATGTTTAAACCTTAGTAAGGAAATCTTTTCTTCAAAAGTTATTCGTTTTGCCACTTCAATCAACATATGACAATTAATAGTAAACACCTTACTTGTATAATAAGATTGTTAATACTTAAATTCTTTATGAGTGACATTACTTGTAAAGTAAAACTTGAAGATAAACAATTAAGATGTAAGCAACCTTGAGTAGCATCCCATATGTGTGTATTTTATTGTTATACAGACACATGTTATGTCACACATACTCACAAGCCTTAATAAGAAGCACATGTATGAAACGTAATCTAAAAGGGCAACACATTCCAAGGAAATTGTAGGGGTCTCAACCTAATAAGGTAGATTCCTCCTGTGTTTTACAATGCTAGTCCCTGGATCAATAGCTAGCATCCACAGTTAAGATGTAATATCAAGAAACAAAGGTCATAATATAACTTTATAACCAGGAATAACATAAGTTTATTACATCAAACATAGCTCATTTGGCTATTACATTACATTGCAGCGGAATAAATATAAGCATGGGTCCTTCATCTTCAAAGTGCCACAGGCAAATGTTGGTTGTAGACTTTGTAATCCTAAACAATCAATCTTCACTAAAATCAATCAAACCTGCAACATACAAGTTACAGCCACAAAGGGTCAATACACTTGAATTGTATTGGCAAGTGATACTATGGTGGTATAGTGGAGTCTATCATCTATATGCATTTGGCTAAGTGGAGTTGAGGCTTGCATTGCTCAAAATAGATTTTTCTTATCATTTTTAAAATACTAAGTTTTTGTTTGACAAAAATCATTTTTCTCAATCAAAGATTTCAAGATCCTTGTACCAAGCCATCTCTCCATTAATGATTGAAGAATTCAAACAACCCTTGTTCAATCCACAAGATTTTAACTTAGAAATTTGAATGATGAGATTCTTGATTGCTTCCATGTCTTGATGCTCAATTTGTCCTTTACCAGGGACATGGCTAAGTACTTAGATTTTACACTCTGCAGAGGTGGTGCACTTTACCCACAAGACTTGGTTTCCCAAGACAAAATCTTTCAGAAGCCTTCCCTTAGACCAAAATGGACGCGCTCCAGCCTATCAAACACTACCACCCACTGTCCATTTGGCTAAGTTCTTGCAACCTATATGATCATGGCAGAGCCCATATTGCCAAGTGGTTGCACTTGAAGCTTCTCAACATTTGACATCTCAAATCCCTTTGTTCCCTGGGTGGCCATCCACAAGTGAGATACACAAGCCAAGACCATGGCCTTGTGAACCACTCAACATAAACCAATCCTTCCATTCCACCCAGGTGATTCATTAACTTAGTTGTTTTATTAAACAAAAACATAAGTCCTCAGACTTAGAGATTTTTCCATAGTGTGAATATATTTTCCACCCATGTTTTCCATTAGCTAGGCTAAGCTTGGTAGTAATAGGAAACTTAACTTAGGAAATCCTACTAAGGATTCATCTACTAGGTTTTCCTATAGCAAGATCTATACATAGCAAAATCCATGCAAGTTTACTTAGCAAAATCACTAATGCATAGTGAAAGTAATGGGACAAAAAGTATGAAGCATCACTTGCCTTTTTGGTAGGGAATGGTAGTTCACTCCTTGATCTTGCTAGTCTCACACTTCACTACAAGTCAATCAAGCAAACACTAATTCAATTTATATTCCAAACCAATAATCACTCAAACAATTTCACACACACAAGACAATGGAAACCAATTCATGCATGGGAGCATGAACAAGATAGTTTTATTTTGCAAAGGGGTCTATATGGGGTTTCCAAACTTTGTAAGATCCAAATTGGTCATTTACCAAAGTGGCAAAGTCATTAGCAAGAGGGTTTTGTCCAAAAACTATTTTTAAATCCATTCATCATTTCATGTGGTGAAAAATGTTTTTATTAAGGAAAAACTCTTAAGTTGTTCACCAAATGAGTTGCTATTGCAAAGCTTGGTGTTTTTGGGTCAGTAGGTTTGGTCCAAACTATTTCCTTAAAGTTTTCTTTCCATAAACATTTTATAACAAAAACCATTCTTTTTATTTGGCTAGAAAATGACTAAGTCGAGTAATCCAACCTAAATCTTACAAAAATCATTTTTAATACCAAGGGTTGGTTCCTAGGGTCAGTAAGGTCACAACAATCCAATTTGCAAAGGATTTATCCCTAAATTCAATTTTAAACAATTTTTATACTCTAAACAAGCATACAAATGAATCTGCAAAAATGAGCAAACAAACAGATACTATTTGCTAAACTAATTCCGCAGTTGGCTAGGGCTTGTTCTCCTGAATCCATTGATATAAAATTTGCCAAATTTGGACGTGTGGTTTGAAAGTTACAATGGTTTGAAAATCATAACATATTCAGATTTCAAATCTGTTTTTAAACCGAGCAGGTGACACGCGGCGTTATTCTACTGGTTGATACCGGTTCGGCCGGATCGGCATCGTGAACCGCAGGATCTAATCGAAACGCGGCGCGCAGACGACGATACCCTTCGCCACTTTCTTTCTTAGCCTGGATCAAGATCGGACGGTTGCCGCTCGCCAAGGATCGGGCGCGATGACAACGGCGAAGTGAGCGGCTAGGCTACCGGCGAGGCACGGTTAAACAGGAGGGAGCAAGCTCACCGAGGTCGCGAGGATGAGGTGATGCTGTTCGTGGTCGCCGTGGCAAGGGTGCACGGGACGAGCAGTGATTTCACGGAGTTGGTTACGCGACGAGGCGGCCGAGGTCGAGGACGACGCCGTGGTCCACGGAAGACAAACGGAGGATCGTTAGCTGCGCAAGACCATGGCAAAGATGTGTGTGTGATCTATAAGACACGGGGTGGTCGGATTTAACCTGTGGGCGCTGCCGGAGTACGCATGACGCGACGCATCGAGGTTGTTGTTGACGAGGCTCAGGGGTGCCTGCGGGGAAGCTGAGGTTACAGAGCGGTGCTCCTGAGTCTGGCGAACCTGCCTGCTTGCTCGGGAAGTCAAGGGCGATGTGATGCCGCCGGAATTTGGCCGAGAACTCGTCGGAGACGGCGACGGTGCAGAAAAGATTGGCGACAACCTGGTGGGTCTCGAGGCATGGGGTTTGGGGGGAATGAAAGAGGAGGAAGAGGGTATTTATCACGCGTGATCAATGCGAGGTTTAATCGTGGCATTAAGTCGAATTGACGACGCGAAATCACTGCCAGGAACGGGGAGGAACGGTCGAGCGGGGTGGAGAGGAAGAACAGTGCCAAGTGGGGTCGGTCAGTCAGTGGGAAAGAGACGAGGAGGAGGTCCACCGGTCATTGTCTGTGTGGGTTAGTTTTTGAGTGAGAAAAGAATGCTTCGGGGGAAAAGAGAGGTGGATCATTGGGCTGTGTTGGGCCTTGTTGGGCATTGTTGTTTCTCTTTTTTTGTATGTAAACTTTTCCTTTTCTAATTCTATTTACTGATTTGAAATTCAAACTAACCATCCAATCAACCAAATAAATTCAAACAAACACCACACTTCACAACTTTTGAACTTGATTCTGTTCAGTATCAGATACCAAAAATTCTAAAATAAAAAAAATATTTTAATTCATTTTAGGATCCATTCATTAATTAAATAAAAGGTACCTTTAGTTATTTATTTAAATAGGGTTTGATTTAATTAATAAAATCACCATTTTAAATCCAAATATTTTCAAAACAAAATCAGTAGGTTTTATTTGGAAATAAAGAATATTTGGGAAACTTTTTAAAATAAAATAACCTTTTATTTTAGGGTCCATTAATAATTATATATAATAGACTTTCATTATTAAATCAAATAGGATTTGTTTTATTGAGATATTTATTTTGAAATCTAAAAATAAAGCCAAAACACTTTAGTAGGTTTTATTTGTGAATATCAAATATTTGGGAAAACTTATTTTAAATAATTTAACAAGTTTTGATGTTTCAAATTAAATTGGTAAAACCTTTTATTTAAATAAAGTTGGATATTAAATCCTTATTAATTTATTTAAATAAACCTTTGCTAATTTTATTTAAAATAAAATGTTTTAATTCCCAAAGTTTTGGTCAAGGTTTAATTTGGCTTTATAAAATAATCTTTATTCATAATTCTTTTATTTCTTTTGAAAACCAAATCTCTTATTAAAGGATCCAAAATAGTAATTCCAAAACATTTTAATTTCCTTTATTAAATGTTTATCTTTATTTAATCCCTTTAGGATTTTATTTAATTCAAATGGGTTTGAAGTTCCAATTGAATTCAAAAGTTTCTTCCGCTCGAAAATCAAACAAAGTTTTATTTTATTCATTTATTTTCACATTACAAGATTTGGAAAATCTTGGGATGTGACAGGCTACCACCCTTAAAATAAATCTCGTCCCGAGATTTGGGAAGGCTGGGGTTACAAGCAAATTCAAAACAACTAGGGTTCTACCATCCTTAAAAAAAATTTCAAACAAAATTTACACATTGTCCTCCTTGGGATCATGAGAAATACTTTCTCTAAGCAAACAGTTGCATTTATGTCCTTAATTTCCATGCTTGACTCATGGGCCAAGGTTGAGATCCTTCATAGACTTGTTTAACTTGTTCTCCATCCTTTATGGACAATTGTTTGCATAGTGGCCTAGTTCCTTGCATTTGAAACATGTGACAAGGCTGATATCCCTCATAGGCTGGTTTATCTTATACTTCATCTTTTCTGGACAGTTCTTTGCATAATGTCCTAACTCTTTGCAGTGTTCGCACAACATTTGGCTAATATCCTTCCTCATCTTGGGTTTCACTAGCCTTTGTTTGTATTCTTGGTTCTTCTCCTTTTCTGGGCATTCATTAGCATAGTGTCCCATCTCTTTGCATTTGAAACATTGCACTTGTGTAATATCCTTCTTGTTAGTGTTGGGGAATTTCTTCTTCTTGGGTCTCTCCAAAGCTATGAGTTATTCTAGTTCATGTTCTTCATGAGTGGGAGATCTTTCCCTCTTCTTGGGGCATTTATCTTCTTGTTCCTTGGATGCATGATCCTTGTCCCTACAAACATCTTTGTCATCCTTGTTGTCATTGCCTCTTTGGGAAAAGTTTTCTCCCATGTTGATCATTTGAGTAACCAATCCTTGCAACAATTGGGATTGAAGTTTCAAAATCCTTTGTATGGCTGGGTCTAATCCATTGTTGTTGGCTAAAAGCTGAGTTGCCTCTTGGCTCAACTGGTTTTGGGTTGCTATAAGTTCTCTCATGTTGTCCTCTTGGTTGTTGTTGTCATCAACCTTGATGTTGGAGTTTCTTGGAGTAGTCATCTGTTTGGGTTTGAAGGGAGGTTAGAATAGGCAAGATATTTCTAAGGAAATATTTCTAATCACACACATCACAATTCACACAAACAATGTGCATGCAATCACAAGCAAACACTCCACTCAAACAACAAGTTTTAAGTACATGTTTAGGCAACAAAATATTTTTGTTACACCACATAAGTTGGTCAGTTTGACTTAACTAAAATATGGTGGTCCATCTATATGGTTCACTTGAGATTTTTCCTTCCTTCTTAGTTGCTTCTTCTTACTTGAGATCATTGTTCCCTTGAGAAAATCTCTTGGTTACAAAACCTTCAAATGATGTAGGCTCCTTCTAACTTTTGCATTCCCTCAGTCTCTAAATCTTGAGCAAGATTTCCTTGTTTCTCTTATAGTCCTTAGTGGTATCCAAGTTGGAAATCCTTGGTGAATATGCTAAAGATGTTGAAGTCATTAGAGTTGAAGAAGTTGAAGTCATTAGAGTTGAAAGTGTTGAAGAAGTCCTTTGCACATGGTGTAGTCCTTGGCCATGGGTAGGTTTTTCCACCAAGTTGAAGTAGAAGAGGTGTAGAGTTGAAACCAAAATGGTGAAGAAAAGAGGTTACAAGTGTTTTTGTAAATAAGTTTTGGATCAAAATATAACTCCTATTTTTCTAAGGGTTTTTGTCCAATCCTAGGGTTACAAATCCTACAGGCAACACAATGCTCTGATACCATCTGTAGGGGTCCCAATCTTAGATAAGGTAGATCCCTCCTGTGTTTTACAATGCTAGTCCCTGGATCAATAGCTAGCATCCACAGTTAAGATGTAATATCAAGAAACAAAGGTCATAATATAACTTTATAACCAGGAATAACATAAGTTTATTACATCAAACATAGCTCATTTGGCTATTACATTACATTGCAGCGGAATAAATATAAGCATGGGTCCTTCATCTTTAAAGTGCCACAGGCAAATGTTGGTTGTAGACTTTGTAATCCTAAACAATCAATCTTCACTAAAATCAATCAAACCTGCAACATACAAGTTACAGCCACAAAGGGTCAATACACTTGAATTGTATTGGAAAGTGATACTATGGTGGTATAGTGGAGTCTATCATCTATATGCATTTGTCTAAGTGGAGTTGAGGCTTGCATTGCTCAAAATAGATTTTTCTTATCATTTTGAAAAGACTAAGTTTTTGTTTGACAAAATCATTTTTCTCAATCAAAGATTTCAAGATCCTTGTACCAAGCCATCTCTCCATCAATGATTGAAGAATTCAAACAACCCTTATTCAATCCACAAGATTTTAACTTAGAAATTTGAATGATGAGATTCTTGATTGCTTCCATGTCTTGATGCTCAATTTGTCCTTTACCAGGGACATGGCTAAGTACTTAGATTTTACACTCTGCAGAGGTGGTGCACTTTACCCACAAGACTTGGTTTCCCAAGACAAAATCTTTCAGAAGCCTTCGCTTAGACCAAAATGGACGCGCTCCAGCCTATCAAACACTACCACCCACTGTCCATTTGGCTAAGTTCTTGCAACCTATATGATCATGGCAGAGCCCATATTGCCAAGTGGTTGCACTTGAAGCTTCTCAACATTTGACATCTCAAATCCCTTTGTTCCCTGGGTGGCCATCCACAAGTGAGATACACAAGCCAAGACCATGGACTTGTGAACCACTCAACATAAACCAATCCTTCCATTCCACCCAGGTGATTCATTAACTTAGTTGTTTTATTAAAAAAAAACATAAGTCCTCAGACTTAGAGATTTTTCCATAGTGTGAATATATTTTCCACCCATGTTTTCCATTAGCTAGGCTAAGCTTGGTAGTAATAGGAAACTTAACTTAGGAAATCCTACTAAGGATTCATCTACTAGGTTTTCCTATAGCAAGATCTATACATAGCAAAATCCATGCAAGTTTACTTAGCAAAATCACTAATGCATAGTGAAAGTAATGGTACAAAAAGTATGAAGCATCACTTGCCTTTTTGGTAGGGAATGGTAGTTCACTCCTTGATCTTGCTAGTCTCACACTTCACTACAAGTCAATCAAGCAAACACTAATTCAATTTATATTCCAAACCAATAATCACTCAAACAATTTCACACACACAAGACAATGGAAACCAATTCATGCATGGGAGCATGCACAAGATAGTTTTGTTTTGCAAAGGGGTCTCTATGGGGTTTCTAAACTTTGTAAGATCCAAATTGGTCATTTACCAAAGTGGCAAAGTCATTAGCAAGAGGGTTTTGTCCAAAAACTATTTTTAAATCCATTCATCATTTCATGTGGTGAAAAATGTTTTTATTAAGGCAAAACTCTTAAGTTGTTCACCAAATGAGTTGCTATTGCAAAGCTTGGTGTTTTTGGGTCAGTAGGTTTGGTCCAAACTATTTCCTTAAAGTTTTCTTTCCATAAACATTTTATAACAAAAACCATTCTTTTTATTTGGCTAGAAAATGACTAAGTCAAGTAATCCAACCTAAATCTTACAAAAATCATTTTTAATACCAAGGGTTGGTTCCTAGGGTCAGTAAGGTCACAACAATCCAATTTTAAAAGGTTTTATCCCTAAATTCAATTTTAAACAATTTTATACTCTAAACAAGCATACAAATGAATCTGCAAAATGAGCAAACAAACAGATACTATTTGCTAAACTAATTCCACAGTTGGCTAGGGCTTGTTCTCCTGAATCCATTGATATAAAATTTGCCAAATTTGGACGTGTGGTTTGAAAGTTACAATGGTTTGAAAATCATAACATAATCGATTTCAAATCTGCTTTTAAACCGAGCAGTGACACGCGTTATTCTCATCGGTTGATACCGGTTCGGATCGGCATCGTGAACCGCAGGATCTAAATGGAAACGCGGCGCAGATCGACGATACCCTTCGCCACTTTCTTTCTTAGCCATGGATCAAGATCGGACGGTTGCCGCCGCCAAGGACCGGTAGCGATGACAACGGCGAAGCGGCAGAGCTTAGAAGGCGGCGGCGAGGCGTGAAGCGAACAGGAGGGAGCAAGCTCACCGAGGTCGCGAGGATGAGGTGATGCTGTTCGGTGGTCGCCGTGGCAAGGTGCACGGACGAGCAGGATTTCGCGGAGTTGGTTACGCGACGACGCTGCGGTCGAGGTCGAGGACGACGCTGTGGTCTACGGGAAGACAAACGGAGGACTGGGTTAGCTGCGCAAGACCATGGCAAAGATGTGTGCGTGATCTAGAAGACATGGGGTGGTCGGATTTAACCTGTGGGCGTCGTCGGAGTAGAGACAGACGGCGGCGGTACTGGAGGTTGTTGTTGACGAGGCTCAGGGGTGCCCGCGGGGAAGCTGAGGTTACAGAGCGGTGCTCCTGAGTCTGGCGAACCTGCCTGCTTGCTCGGGAAGTCAAGGGCGATGTGATGCCGCCGGAATTTGGCCGAGAACTCGTCGGAGACGGCGACGGTGCAGAAAAGATTGGCGACAGCCTGGTGGCTCTCGAGGCATGGGGTTTGGGGGGAATGAAAGAGGAGGAAGAGGGGATTTATCACGCGTGATCAATGCGAGGTTTAATCGTGGCATTAAGTCGAATTGACGACGCGAAATCACTGCCAGGAACGGGGAGGAACGGTCGAGCGGGGTGGAGAGGAAGAACAGTGCCAAGTGGGGTCGGTCAGTCAGTGGGAAAGAGACGAGGAGGAGGTCCACCGGTCATTGTCTGTGTGGGTTAGTTTTTGAGTGAGAAAAGAATGCTTCGGGGGAAAAGAGAGGTGGGCTGCTGGGCCTTGTTGGGATTTTGTTGTTTCTCTCTCTTTTTTTTTGTACACAAACTTTTCCCTTTTCTAATTCTATTTACTGATTTGAAATTCAAACTAACCATCCAATCAACCAAATAAATTCAAACAAACACCACACTTCACAACTTTTGAACTTGATTCTGTTCAGTATCAGATACCAAAAATTCTAAAATAAAAAAAAATATTTTAATTCATTTTAGGATCCATTCATTAATTAAATAAAAGGTACCTTTAGTTATTTATTTAAATAGGGTTTGATTTAATTAATAAAATCACCATTTTAAATCCAAATATTTTCAAAACAAAATCAGTAGGTTTTATTTGGAAATAAAGAATATTTGGGAAACTTTTTAAAACAAAATAACCTTTTATTTTAGGGTCCATTAATAATTATATATAATAGACTTTCATTATTAAATCAAATAGGATTTGTTTTATTGAGATATTTATTTTGAAATCTAAAAATAAAGCCAAAACACTTTAGTAGGTTTTATTTGTGAATATCAAATATTTGGGGAAACTTATTATAAATAATTTAACAAGTTTTGATGTTTCAAATTAAATTGGTAAAACCTTTTATTTAAATAAAGTTGGATATTAAATCCTTATTAATTTATTTAAATAAACCTTTGCTAATTTTAGTTAAAATAAAATGTTTTAATTCCCAAAGTTTTGGTTAAGGTTTAATTTGGCTTTATAAAATAATCTTTATTCATAATTCTTTTATTTCTTTTGAAAACCAAATCTCTTATTAAAGGATCCAAAATAGTAATTCCAAAACATTTTAATTTCCTTTATTAAATGTTTATCTTTACGAATCCCTTTTAGGATTTTATTTAATTAAAATGGGTTTGAAGTTCCAATTGAATTAAAAAAGTTTCTTCTGGCTCTGAAAATCAAACAAAGTTTTATTTTATTCATTTATTTTCACATTACAAGATTTGGAAAATCTTGGGATGTGACAGAAACCATTTCCAGTATCCAAACCCTAGAACAACGTTATCCTTGGGATTCGCGTTTAACAACTTGCATTGCATTACTTATGCATAAAAGCATTTTGCTTCTTTAAACATTAGTCCTTACCGGACCAATGATGCTGATTTCAGATATTGGATCTTATATTGTCTTAAAGACCGTGAGTGCATAATCTTGCAATCACAAAAGGCAAGTTCACACTTGCTCATGTCCTTTGATTATTTTCTGTAAAGTATTTTGCAAATCCAGTGTTGTCATCACCTGCATTTGAAAAAGGACAGAAAACACTATTTTCATAATAATGTGATTATAGGTTATTTACCATGAGGTAATAACCTACTATAAGAGTTTCGGTGGTAAAGGAACATATTACCTAGGACTTAACAACCAATGTGGCTAGTGATTCTTGTGCCGTATATTACGCGTTGACCATGAGATTTGGAATGGGACGGAGAAGTCAGCTATATCTTTTCCCTCTCGCATGGAGCTGGATGTGCGGGTCGTGGTTGTTATCACTCGTAGCGTGCATATTATTTATGGTAATTCGTAGAGGATATGCAGCATATGGGTGGGAGCCATCAACGTCCCACGATAGTTCCGGCATCTGAACGGTCTGTACTGCCATTATCGTAATTCAATAGGTGCGCTGGCATACACCAAGGAGACATGCGGGGTCGCGGAGAAGGCAGTGATTGGCTTGGATCTTAGTCTGGGCCTCACACCAAGGAAGTGTGAACGAACCTGCAATTCGGATGTGCAACAAAGCTAAGATCTCTCATGGGTAAAGTGACGAACCTCTGCAGAGTGTAAGAACTGTAACTTGTTACTCCCTGTTCCGGGAAGGAGCTGTGAACGCGGCGGGAAAGGAACTCCATGAAAGTTCTGGTAAACCCGTGAAGGCTGACGGACATAGCTTTTCAGAATAAAAGCAACCTTTGAAGAAATGTTTATGAAAACTTGCATTGCCTACGACCTACAGTCTGTGGCTGTAGTTATAGTGCATCAAACACTCCTTTTCTAGTGGACTTGCCGAGTACGCTCGTACTCAAAGTATCTTATTAACCCTTGCTAGGTTCTAAAGCCAGTACAGACGATGTCTACATCAAGTTATGCTTCAGGAATCATCATCAAAAGCTAACGCTCTTCAATGAAGTCAAGAAAGTCAACATATACATCAACTCAAGTGAAGACGAAGTTGCTGATTAGATAAGAATAGAATTTCTAACCATAGAACCTACTTCTGTAGAGTATTGCAATAGTAACAATGCAAGCCTCGTAGTTCAGCTACTAGTTTTATAAGTATGGTAGCTATGAGTTATTTATTCCTGATTCTTCTTTGTAAGAAGTTTCTTTCTCTCTCGTTAACCTAGAGTGTTCTCTGGATCTTGTGTAAAGAGTTGAGTTGTAACCTATAGTCATGTCTTGGACCTGCTATGTTTGTGTTGTACTACTCTGAGGGATGTAATAATAGTGAACGGTGTTTCATTGGTGTTATGTCAACGACTATAGTATACTACATCATGCAGTGGTATGCTGGGTTACCGCAGGAACTGTCCACCCTAGTGATCACTTGCTTTTTACATGAATTATGCGGGTTGTTTAAGTGTGCAGGTATCACAACTGAACAGGTGAACAAGAAGTTACCCTCTATATCCTTGAAAGGGAGAGCTGAATGTAGGGTTCGCAGCATAGAAAACAAAAAATTTCCTACGATGTGAACTATATACCAAGATCTATCTACTAGATACAAACAACGGGCGGATGTATATCCGTAGAGAACATACCCTTGAAGACCGACAAAGCTTAACGAGTTCAACTCGTGGTTGATGTAGACGATCTCTTGCCGATCTCAAGATCGAGAGGAAGTCCTAGCGTCGCAAATCAGCAGCGCATCCGTGCTAGCACACACGTTCGAGGCACCGAGCAACCTCCGCCTCCTCGCTCCAGCGATGCAGCGGAAGCACAACTCTTTCTTGCCGAATAGCCACCGGGAACATGTATCTCGCTAGTCCGAGACCATGGGGATAAATTCTAGAGGGGGAGAGATCCTTCACGAGGAGGTGTGAGAGACAAGTGAGGAGGGGCCTTTTATAGGAGGAGGGGCACCTAAGGGGTGGCACGCCATGGGGGCTGCCCCCTCCCCTCATTCATTCATGTGGGTGGACACCCCACTCACAAAATTCCCTTTAAAATCCCTCCACTCAAAAGTCCACTCAAATTCCCATTAAATTTCCACCAAATTTAATGCAAAGTCTCATTAAATAAAACTCTTTTATTTTATTCATAATTTTGTCAATTACTTTAATGACAAACATTCACAAATAACCCCTTGCTAGAATTATATTTCACATGCATAACCACTTTATGCAATTTCACCCGAAAACCTGTTTCGATATCTAGTGAAATAAATTCCTGCGCTTGTACATTCTTTCTCCATGAAACACATTGAAATTAAAAGCAGGTGGTGCCATCTACAACAGAATTTGTAAAGTTTAGACTAAGTGTATGATAGATTGAGTTCAACTAATCTATATTACGAATGAACTCCCACTCAAAAACGACATCCCTCGTGCCTTTTTGGTGATTACATGAACCAAATCCACTACACCAAGTACGATCATCACGTGAGTTGGTATAGCTTCAAAGGCGAGCATCAAATGGGCATCATATCAACTATATGACTCATGCTTAACCTTTCGGTCCGTGTTCCGAGGCCATGTCTGTACATGCTAGGCTCGCCAAGTTAGAACCTTAGTATTCGCGTGTAATCGCTTTTACACCCGAAATATGGTCGTGGATCCAAGAACACCCGATCATCATGTGATGTCTTGGAGAGACGAAAACATAATCGGTGCATACTAAAGGAAGAACACATATCTTGATATTTAAATGAGGGATCATCTTATTATGCTAACAAAGCGCTAAACAAGCAATATAAGATGCTAACAAACATCATATGTTTATTAGTGAAATGATATGGTTCCCGCAGATGATCTCTATCATGTGCATCATGGTATGATCAGTATCATACCTATATGTTTAAATCCAAGGTCTATGGATTTTACACGCTATGTGTGTTGTAAGAGTATCATCTCATACTTCTACTTACAACACTACCATATCATAACACTAGCCCAGCAACAATCTAAACTAGACGCCTCTAATTTATCCATTGCAAGTTTTACATGGCTTAGGGCTTTCGAGATAGAACCGTTCTTACCTACGAACATGAACCACAACGAGGATAATCAAATTGTTGACAACTCGCTTGCAAAATAGATATTGACTATAGTAGGAGAGACAGACACCCGCTAGTCACTTATGCAAACTAGTTGCATGTCAAGCGTGGAACAGGTCTCATGTGCGAGGACATGTAAAGTTTGTCCGGGCCGCTTCATCCCACTATGACACCAATATCCAAAATTACAACAAAGGAGCAACAACATGATCATCATCGCCCACATACTCATATGTGTACTACCCGTGTAAATTATCTACGCATAGATCCGGCTCGACATACTGTAGGGTTCGCAAGATAGAAAACAAAAATTTTCCTACGATGTGAACTATATACCAAGATCTATCTACTAGATACAAACAACGGGCGAATGTATATCCATAGAGAACATACCCTTGAAGACCGACAAAGCTTAACGAGTTCAACTCGTGGTTGATGTAGACGATCTCTTGCCGATCTCAAGATCGAGAGGAAGTCCTAGCGCCAAATCGCCAGCGCATCCGTTTCGCACACACGCTCGAGGCACCGAGCAACCACCGCCTCGCCCAAATGATGCAACGGAAGCACAAATCTTTCTTGCCGAATAGCCACCGGAACATGTATCTCGCTAGTCCGAGACCATGGGGATAAATTCTAGAGGAGAGAGATCCTTCACGAGGAGGTGTGAGAGACAAGTGAGGAGGGGCTCTTTATAGGAGGAGGGGCACCCAAGGGGTGGCCGCCATGGGGGCAGCCCTCCCTCCTTCATTCATGTGGTGGACACTCCACTCACAAATGCCCTTTAAATTTCCTCCACTCAAAAGTCCACTCAAATTCCCATTAAATTTCCACCAAATTTAATGCAAACTCTCATTAAATAAAACTCTTTATTTTATTCAGAATTTTGTCAATTACTTTAATGACAAACATTCACAAATAACCCCTTGCTAGAATTCCATTTCACATGCATAACCACTTTATGCAATTTCACCGAAAACCTGCTTTGGTATCTAGTGAAATAAATTCTCGCTTGTTCATTCTTTTCGCATGAAACATTTGCTCCAATTGGATGTCGGTGTCTCTTAAGTGTGTCACCCTACGGTTCGTGAATAATGCGTACATGATCGAGACCCTCTTGGATCAATAATCGAAGCGGATCCGAGACCCATACTGACTCCCACACATTCAACGATGACTTTCTTGTGATCGTCAGAACCTTTTACGCTAGTATCTTAATCCCTTTGTTTCACGATATATTACATGTCCGAGATTCGATCATCGGTATCTCCATACCTAGTTCGATCTCGTTACCGACATGCACTCTTTTCTCGTTCCTGTGATATAACATTCTAGTGATCAAATCGCTTGCTTGCAAGATAATCAATGTGATATCACCGAGAGGGCCCAGAGTATATCTATCCGTCATCGGGATGAAAAAATTCCACTCTCAATCCATGAGCCTCAACATAACACTTTATTAGTTCTGAATCCATCTTTATAATCACCCTGTTATGATGTGACGTTTGATGTTATCAAGAAACTCTTCTGGTGTTAGTGATTGACATGATCTCATGGTCTAAGGATTAGGATCACTTCGTAAGTTGTTATAGCAATATAAACTCAATGACTTTGATCGTAATGCTATACTTTGGATGAATGTTCATCACACCATTACACTAATGTTGTGATCCCGTTATTAACAACATCCAATGTCCATGATCAGGAAACCTTGATCATCTTGTTAATCAACGAGCTAGTTTATGAGAGAGGCATAACTAGGAACTTTCTGTTTGTTTATTAAACACACATGTATTAACGTTTCCGTATTAATACAATTATAGCATGCAAAATAAACACTATCATATACTTGGAATACACATAATAAACACTTTATTATTGCCTCTCGTGGCATATTCCTTCAGCCTCCCACTTGCACTAGAGACAATAATCTAGTTACATAGTGATAAATCTAACACCCATTGAGTTCGTGTTGATTATGTTTTGCTCTAGGAGAGTTTTAGTCAACGGATCTGCTACATTGAGATCCGTATGTACTTCTAAATCTTTATATCTCCATCCTTGACATGCTCATGGATGGAGTGAAACCGCGCTAATATGCTTGGAATGCTTGTGAGATCTTGGCTCTTTGGCATTGGCAATGGCACCATTGTTATCACAATAGATCACCATTGGGTCCAACGCTTGCCACCACTCCTAGTTCGGATATGAACTCCTTCATCCAAATCGCTTCGAGCCGCTCAAGCAAAGAACATATTCGCCTCCGTTGTTGATCCCGCTACCACAGGTTGTTTGAGCTCCTCCAACTAACCGCTCCGCCATTCATGAGAAATACGATCCGGATTGAGACTTAGAGTCATCCGTATCGGTGTCAAAGCTAGCGCCAACATAACACTTAGCGACGAGCTCTTCTTCACCAGATACAAGAAACATATCCTTAGTTCTTCGTAAGTACTTAAGGATATTCTTGACCGCTATCCAAAGGTTCAACTCGATCCGATTGGTACCTACTAGTCAAACTAATAGCATGTGCCACATCCGTCTTGTACATAGCATGGCGACATTATAGAGCCTATGGTCAAGCATAGGGACTTTGTCCATTATCTCTTTCTTCCGTCAAGCGACTTTGAGTCTTACTCAATGTCTTGCCTTGCAACATAGGTAAGAACCCTTCTTACTTCCGTCCATTTTAAAGTTCTTTAAAATCTTATCAAGGTATGTACTTTGTGATAGCCCTATTAGGCGCCTAGATCTATCTCTATAGATCTTTATGCCTAATATGTATGACGCTTCACCTAGGTCCTTCATTGAAAATTTGCTGTTTAGATAACTTTTAACACTGTTTAAAAGATCTATATCATTTCCGATCAATAATATGTCATGCACATATAATATCATAAATGCCACATTGCTCCCACTCACTTTCTTGTAAATACAAGCTTCTCCATAAGTTTGGACAAATCCAAACTCTTTGATCACCTCATCAAAGCGGAGATTCCAACTTCGTGATGCTTGCTTCAATCCATAGATGGATCGCTGAAGTTTGCACACCTTGTTAGCATCCTTAGGATCGATAAAACCCTTTGGTTGTATCATATACAACTCTTCTTCAATATTACCATTGAGAAACGTGGTTTTGACATCCATCTGCCATATCTCATAATCGAAATATGCAGCAATTGCTAACATAACCCTAACTGACTTTAGCATCGCTACGGGAGAGAAAGTCTCATCATAGTCAACTCCTTGAATTTGTCGAAACCCCTTTGCGACAAGTCGAGCTTTATAGACGGTCACATTACCATCAGCATCGTTTTTCCTTTTGAAAATCCATTTGTTCTCCACGGCCTTTCGGTCGTGAGGTAATTCCACCAAGTTCCAAACTTGATATTCATACATGGATTCCATCTCGGATTTCATGGCTTCTAACCATTTGTTGGAATCTGGGCTCATCATCGCTTCTTCATACGTCGCAGGGTCATCATTTTCATCAACCATGAAATTCATGACAGGATTTCCGACAAATGGGAGTCGCACGTCCTATTTGACTGCGAGGTTCGGTAGTACTCTCTTTGGAGTTTCATGATCATTATCATTAGTTCCTCTTCAACAGTGGATCCAACTCGAACAACTTCCGGCCAAGGCTACTCGCCATACTTTGAAGAGAAGGTTCCACAACCTCTTCGAGTTCTACCTTCCGACTACTCACACCTTTCGCGAGAAACTCTTTCTCTAGAAAGGATCCATTCTGGCAACAAAAACCTTGCCCTCGGATTCGTGATAGAAGGAATACCCAATAGTTTCTTTAGGGTATCCTATGAAGATTTTTTTCCGCTTTGGGTTCGAGTTTATCCGGTGAAGTTTCTTCACATAAACATCACATCCCCAAACTTTAAGAAATAACAGCTGTTTTAGGTTTGTTTCAAACCACAATTCATACGTGTCTTTTCAACGGATTTAGATGGTGCCCGATTTAAAGTGAATGCAGCAGCTTCTAGTGCATAACCCCAAAATGACAACGGCAAGTCCGTCGAGACATCATAGATCGAACCATATCTAATAAAGTACGATTACGATGTTCGACACACCATTTCATTGGTGGTGTTCGGCATGTGAGTTGTGAAACAATTCCACACTCTTTCATGTGAGTGCTAAACTCAGAACTTAGATACTCACCTCCACGGTCGGGACCAGTAGAAATTTGATCTTTCTATTACGATGATTTTCCACTTCATTCTGAAATTCCTTGAACTTTTAAAGGTTTCACTTGTGTTTCATCAAGTAGATATAACCGTATCTACTCAAATCATTCGTGAAAGTAACAAAATAACGATATCCACCTCGCCGACACACACTCATTGGACCACATACATCGAATGTATGACTTCCAATAAATCGTCGCTGTTCCATTGAACCGAAAACGGCGTTCTAGTCATCTTGCCCATAAGGCATGGCTCACATGTATCAAATGATTCATAATCAAGTGATTCCAAAAGTCCATCCGAATGGAGCTTCTTCATGCTTAACGCCAATATGACCTAGACGATTACCACATATATGCGGATATATCATC
Organism: Avena longiglumis; assembly: GCA_030063025.1. NCBI lineage: Eukaryota > Viridiplantae > Streptophyta > Magnoliopsida > Poales > Poaceae > Avena > Avena longiglumis. Next base: position 499,624,129 of record CP125975.1, read on the forward strand.
ATTAAGTTTAATCATTTTAGCATCAACATTATGAATATGTGTAACATTATCATCGAGATCTAATAGAAATAAACCATTCATCATCGGTGCATGACCATAAAATATTTCATTCATATAAATGGAACAACCATTGTTCTCGGATTTAATGAATAACCACTGCATCAAACACGATCCAGATACAATGTTCATGCTCGCAGTGCACCGATAACATTTATTCAAGTTTATAACTAATCCCGACGGCAAGTGGAGAGGCAGCGTTCCGACGGTGATCACATCAACGCTTGATCCATTGCCGACACGCATCTTGACCTCACCCCTTGCTAGCGGTCACTTGTTACGCAGCTCGATTCGAAAGTTACAAATATTAGCAACCGAACCAAGATCAAATACCTGTGTGCTATCATGAGCACTAGTCAAGTACACATCAATAACATGTATATCATATATACCTTTGTTTGCCTTGCCGCCTTCTTGTCCGCCAGATACTTGGGGCTTGGTAGCCCAGGCTAGTCCCCTTACAATAGTAGCACTTCGGAATCGACTTAGGTCCAACTCGGGTTTTTTTCAGCGCGGCAACAGTGCTTGCCACCCTTACTTCCCTTCCGCTTTTCCTTCTTGTCTTTCTTGAAACCAGTGTTCCTATTGATCATCAACACTTGATGTTCCTTTTGATCTCCACTTCGCAGCTTTTAAGCATTGATGTAAGCCTGGGAGAGACTTCTTCATGCCTTGCATATTATAGTTCATCACGAAGCTCTTATAGCTAGGTGGCAGAGATTGCAGAACACGATGGATGCCTAAGTCAATGGGAATCGATATTCCCAAGGACACAAGCTTATCGGCGTAACCCGACATCTTGAGTACATGCTCACTAACGGAGCTGTGCTCTTCCATCATGCAGCTAAAGAACTTTTCTGAAGCGTTGTAGCTCTCTACAGCAGCATGTGTGTCGAAAATCATTTTCAACTCACCCATTGTATCAAATGCATTGCCGTTTTCGAAACGCTTTCGAAGTTCCAGCTCTAGCCCATACAATATGCCGCAATGAACTAAGTTGTGGTCCTCCTGACGAGTCTGATAGACATTCTTCTCCTCGTCAGGGGCATCATCAAAAGGTGGGGGGCCTAACGCGCTTCTAGCACATATTGCTTTTGTGCAACAGAGAGGAGAATCCTCAAATTCATGGCCCATTCGGTAAAGTTGCTACCGTTCGTTGCTAGTTTCTCTTTCTCCATGAACACATTGAAATTAAAAGCAGGTGGTGCCATCTACAACAGAATTTGTAAAGTTTAGACTTAGTGTATGATAGATTGAGTTCAACTAATCTATATTACGAATGAACTCCCACTCAAAAACGACATCCCTCGTGCCTTTTTGGTGATTACATGAACCAAATCCACTACACCAAGTCCGATCATCACGTGAGTTGGTATAGCTTCAAAGGCGAGCATCAAACGGGCATCATATCAACTATATGACTCATGCTTAACCTTTCGGTCCGTGTTCCGAGGCCATGTCTGTACATGCTAGGCTCGCCAAGTTAGAACCTTAGTATTCGCGTGTGTAACTGTTTTACACCTGAAATATGGTCGTGGATCCAAGAACACCCGATCATCACGTGATGTCTTGGAGCGACGAAAACATAATCGGTGCATAATAAAGGAAGAACACATATCTTGATATTTAAATGAGGGATCATCTTATTATGCTAACAAAGCGCTTGTTAGGGGTCCCAACCTGATAAGGTAGAGTCCTCCTGTGTTTTACAATGCTAGTCCCTGGATCAATAGCTAGCATCCACAGTTAAGATGTAATATCAAGAAACAAGGGTCATAATATAACTTTATAACCAGGAAAACATAATTTTATTACATCATACATAGCTCATATGGCTATTACATTACATTGCAGCGGAATAAATATAGTCATGGGTCCTTCATCTTCAAAGTGCCACAGTGCATGTTGGTTGTAGACTTTGTAATCCTAATCAATCAATCTTCACTAAAACAATCAAACCTGCAACATACAAGTTACCACAAGGGTCAATACATTTGAATTGTATTGGCAAGTGATACTATGGTAGTATAGTGGAGTCTATCATCTATATGCATTTGGCTAAGTGGAGTTGAGGCTTGCATTGCTCAAAATAGATTTTTCCTTAACATTTTGAAAATAAATAGTTTTGTCAAAAACTTTTCCAATGCTTCTCTCAATCAAAGACTGAAGATCCTTCTCGAGGCATCCACAAATCAAAGACTGAAGTGCTTGGAAAAATCATTTTCCTCAATCCAAGATTTCAAGATCCTTATATCAAGCCATCTTTCCATCAAAGATTGAAGAATACACACAATCCCTTGTTCACCCACAAGTTTTTATTTAGAAATTGGAATGATGAGATTCTTGTTTGCTTCCATGTCTTGATGCTCAAATTGTCCTTTACCAGGGACATGGCTAAGTACTTAGGTTTTACACTCTGCAGAGGTGGTGCACTTTACCCACAAGACTTGGTTTCCCAAGACAAAATCTTTCAGAAGCCTTCCCTTAGACCAAAATGGACGCGCTCCAACCTATCAAACACTACCACCCACTGTCCATTTGGCTAAGTTCTTGCAACCTATATGATCATGGCAGAGCCCATATTGCCAAGTGGTTGCACTTGAAGCTTCTCAACATTTGACATCTCAAATCTCTTTGTTTCTGGTGGCCATCCACAAGTGAGATACACAAGGTTAACCATAAATATGGGCCTTGTGAACCACTCAACATAACCCAATCCTTCCATTCCACCCAGGTGATTTATTAACTTAGTTGTTTTATTAATCAAAACTTAAGTCCTCAGACTTATAATATTTTTCCATAGTGTGAATATATATTCCACCCATGTTTTCTATTAGCTAGGCTAAGCTTGGTAGTAGTAGGAATCTTAACTTAGGAAAATCCTATTAAGGATTCATCCACAAGGTTTTCCTATAGCAAGATCTATACTTAGCAAAATCCATGCAAGTTTACTTAGCAAAATCACTAATGCATAATAAAAGTATTGGGATAGAAAGTATGAAGCATCACTTGCCTTTTTGGTAGAGTATGGGTTCACTTCTTGATCTTTGCAACAATCACACTCTTCAAGTCACTACAAATCAATCAAGCAAGGTACAAACTCAATCTACCAATCAAGCATAACAACACATAAATAACAAAGTCAAAGAAATGCATGCAAGCATGCCAAGCTTTGTTTTGTTTGAAAAAGTGGTCCCTAGTGGGTCATAGTCATTTGGGTTCATCTAATGGTCATTCTCTAAAGTGGCTAAGTCATTTGCAAAAGGTTTCACTTAAAAACCATTTTCAAAACAAAGTGTTATTTTATGTGGTGTAGAAATATTTTTTTACTAAGGCATTAGCCCATAGGGTTCACCAAATGAGTTGCTATTGCAAAACTTGGTGTTTTTGGGTCAGTAGGTTTGTTTCAAAACATTTCCTCCAAAGTTTTCCATTCAAAACCATTTTTCATAATCAAATCAATAGTTTTATTTAGCTAGAAAGGGACTGAATCAAGTAATCCATTCTAAATCTTTCCAAAAACATTTATAAGGGCATGGTTGGGTTCCTAGGGTCAGTAAGGTCACAACTAAACATTTTGCAAAGGTTTTACTCCTAAATTCAATTTTACACAATTTTTATACTCTAAACAAGCTCACAAAAGTTTCTGCAAATTCAAACAAGCAATCAGATACTATTTTCAAAACTAAGGCCATGGTTGGCTAGGTCTTGTTCTCCTGAATCTTTTGATATAAAATTTGTCAAATTTGGACGTGTGGTTTGAAAGTTACAAGGGTTTGAAAATTGCATATCAATCTGATTTCAAAATTCTGTTTTAACTAAACTACTGACACGCGTCGCATTCTAATTCGCCGAAAACGGTTCGCTGCGGATCACGTTCTGATGCGTTGGATCTAGTTAAATCGTGTGGCTCAGATCGAGTACCTCTTCGCGTATAAGTGAATCTATCCAAGCCTCAGGATCAAGATCCAACGGTCTGAATCCAATGACCTAAGATCGGCAAGGCCATGTGGCAGCGACGGCACGGCGGCGGTGTTTGGCGAAGCAGGAAGCGAGGAAGAGAGAGAGGGGGCTCACCTGATTCGCGGGATGATTCTGATGCTCAACGTGCTCTTGGGGAGGCAGGGGGCGCACGAGGTTGGGCGGAATTGCTCGCCGGAGTCGATACTGGCGACGGACGGCTCTGGTCGAAGTCGAAGACGAAGCTAGGAGTCACCCAGAGACAAACGAGGCACATGGTCAGGAGCGCAAGGATACGAAGAAGGCGTGTGTGTGAACGATAGGGGTCGGGGTGGTCTGGAATCACCTGTGGGCGTTGTCGGAGTTGAGGAAGACGGCGGTCGAACTTTGTCGAAGACTTCTGGCGCGCCTGTTGAAAGGAGATCAGAGAGGAGCTTGAGGAAGTGGGGAACTTGTTTGTGTGCTCAGTGAGGCGGAAGGGAGCGTGTGCTGGCCGGAATTGGCGAGAGGGGTCGTCGGAGGCAGAGGGAGCTCTGGGTCGAATTGTGGCAGCCTCGGGGCGGAGAAGGAGTGATGACAGAGGGGAATGGAGGAGAGGGCGTGGGCGATTAAGACAGCGTGACTGCAGCGAGTTAAGGCGGCCGCGTTATGGCGTATTTGATGCGCGAAATCAAGCCTGCAACGGCTGGCGAGAGAAAGGAGAAGCAGTCGTGGGGTGGAGAAGAAAGATGAACAGTGGAAGGGGTCCGCTGTCAGTGGGGAAATGAATCGAGGAAAGGTCCACCCGTCAGTGTCTGCGTGGGTTGCTTCTGGGGTGAGGAAAACGGTTCGGGGGGGGAGAGGGAAGCTGGGCTGGACTGATGGGCTTCGTGGGCTGCTGGGGTAGTTGGGCTGCTGTTGTTTTTCCCCCTTTTTTTTTTTACAGAAACATTTTCCTTTTTCCATTTTATTTACTGATTTGAATTTCATTTTCACAATTCAACAACAAGACAATCATTCAAATAATTCAAACTATTGAAATGAGTTTTTGGTTCTGTTTAACATAATTCACATTCTAAAATAAAATATTATTTTAAATCTTTTTAGGTTCCATTTATTAATTAAATAAATGAACCATTAGTTATTTAATAAAATAGGGTTTGATTTTTATTAATAAAATTTCCATTTGAAATCTAATTATTTTCATAATCAAACCAGTAGGTTTTATTTGAAAATAAGGATGCTTGGAAATCTTGTTTTAAAATAAAATAACCTTTTATTTTAGGTTCCATTTATAATTAAATGAATGGTCCTTAAATAATAATCCATTTAGGATTTGTTTATTTGGTTCAAATAATTCATATTGAATTATTTGAAAAGTATTCCAAAGTGATTTATTAATCATATAAGATTGGGTAATTGTTTTAATTCAAATATCATTTTCTCATGTATTTTTATTTAGAGATTTGTCCTTATTTAAAATAGGGATAGAATGGTTATTTCCATTTTATTTTATTTGGAATATTCTTTATTTCATATTTTTATTTGATTTGGGATTAATCATCACTCCATTTACTTCATGGATTAGGCCAAGATTTGATTTGGTCTGTAAATATTCTTTATTAATATTTTCATCTTTGTCTCATGAAATCCATATCTTTTTATTTAGAGATCCAAACTTGGTGATTCCAATTTATGAAAACTTATTTATTATTTGTTTATACTTTTGATTCCTTTTAGGATCTATTGTACTCCACTTGGTATGGGTTTTTGGTAAGGCTTTAATAGCTTTGGAAATTCAATTCTCTTATCTTTTTATATTCATAAGATTTTGTTTATGGTCCCATCTATAATTTAAATAAAATGGACCATGGTTTATTAATCAAATAGGGTTTGGTTCATTTAATAAAATCCTCATTTGAAATCCTAATGCAGTAGGTTTTGTTTGGAAATAAAGAATATTTGGAAAATTTGTTTAAAACAAAATAACCTTTGCTAAATTTATTTAGAATAAAAATGTTTTAATTCCAAAAGTTTGTTCAAGGTTTAATTTTCCTTTATTTAATAATCTTTATTTATAAAACTTCTATTTCATTGGAAAACAAATCTTTTCATTTAATTGTTTCAAATTAGTATTTCCAAATGTTTTTATTTTTCCTTTTATTAAAGGTTTATCTTTTTTAAAACTCTTTAGGTTTATTTTAATTCAAATGGGTTTGAAGTTCCAATTGAATTCAAAAAGTTTCTTCTGGCTCTAAAAATCAACAAAGTTTTATTTTATTTAATTTATTTTCACATTACAAGATTTGGAAAATCTTGGGATGTGACAGGCTACCACCCTTAAAATAAATCTCGTCCCGAGATTTGGGGAGGCTGGGGTTACAAGCATGTTCAAACAACTAGGGTACTACCACCCTTAAAAATTTTCAAACAAAAATTACACATTGTCCTTCTTGGGATCCTGGGAAAACTTCCTCTTGGAAAACTTTTGCATAGTGTCCATTGTTTCCATAATTGACTTATGGTCCAAGGTTGAGTTTCTCCATAGGCTTGATCAACTTGTTCTTCATCTTTTCTGGACAGTTGCTTGCATAGTGTCCTGGGTTCTTGCAATTGTAACATATCACTTGGCTGATATCTCTCAAAGGCTGGTTTATCTTATGTTTTATATTTTCTGGACAGTAGTTTGCATAATGTCCAAACTCTTTGCAATATTTGCACATCACTTGGCTAAAATTCTTCCTTATCTTGGGTTTCACTAGCTTTTGTTTGTCTTCTTGTCTCTTCTTCTTTTACGGGCATTCATTGTAATAGTGTCCCATCTCTTTGCAAGTGTAACATTGCTCTTGAGTAATATCCTTCTTGTTTGGGTTGGGGCATTTCTTCTTCTTCTTGGGTCTCCAAAGCTAAGAGTTCTTCTAGTTCATGTTCTTCATAGGTGGGAGATCTTTCTCTCTTCTTGAGGCATTGATCTTCATGTTCCTTGGATGCATGATCCTTGTCTCTAAAAACATTGCTAGCTTTGGTTCCTTCTAGAATAACATCTTTGTCATCCTTGTTGTCATTAGCTCTTTGGGAAAAGTTTTCTCATGTTGATCATTTGAGTAACCAATCCTTGCAACAATTGGGATTGAAGTTTCAAAATCCTTTGTATGGCTGGGTCTAGTCCATTGTTGTTGGCTAAAAGCTGAGTTGTCTCTTGGCTCAACTGGTTTTGGGTTGCTATAATATCTTTCATGCTGTCCACTTGGTTGGTGTTGGTGTCTCTTGGAGTAGTCATCTGTTTGGGTTGAATTGGGATTAGAATAGGCAAGACATTTCTAAAGAATTACTTCTAATCACACACATCACAATTCACACAAGCAATGTGCAAGCAATCACAAACAAACATTTTACTCAAACAAGGTTTAAGCACATACTTAGACAACAAAATATTTTTGTTACACCACATAAGTTGGTGTGTTTTGACTTAACTAGAATATGGTGGTCCATCTAATGGTTTACTTGTGATCTTTCCTTCCTTCTTGATTCTTCTTGTATGAGATCTTGGTTTCTTTGAGAAAAACTCTTGGTCACAATACTTCAAAGTTGTTGTTGGTTTCTTCTTATTTTGCATTCCCTCAGTCTCTAACTCTTGAGTAGGTTTTCCTTGTTTCACTTGTGGTCCTTAGTATTTTCCAAGTTGGAAGTCCTTGGTGAATATGCTGAAGATGTTGAAGTCATTAGAGCTGAAGATGTTGAAGAAGTCTTTTGCACATGGGGTAGTCTTTGGTCATGGGGTAGTCTTTGGTCATGGGGTAGGCTTTTCCATCAAGTTGAAGTAGAAGAGATGTAGAGCTGAAACCAAAATGGTTGAGGAAAGAGTTTACAAGTGTTTTGTAAATAAGTTTTTGGAACAAAATATCACTCCTATTTTTCTAAGGGTTTTTGTCCAATCCTAGGGTTTACAAATCCTACAGGCAACACAATGCTCTGATACCATCTGTTAGGGGTCCCAACCTGATAAGGTAGAGTCCTCCTGTGTTTTACAATGCTAGTCCCTGGATCAATAGCTAGCATCCACAGTTAAGATGTAATATCAAGAAACAAGGGTCATAATATAACTTTATAACCAGGAAAACATAATTTTATTACATCATACATAGCTCATATGGCTATTACATTACATTGCAGCGGAATAAATATAGTCATGGGTCCTTCATCTTCAAAGTGCCACAGGCAGATGTTGGTTGTAGACTTTGTAATCCTAATCAATCAATCTTCACTAAAAACAATCAAACCTGCAACATACAAGTTACAGCCACAAGGGTCAATACATTTGAATTGTATTGGCAAGTGATACTATGGTAGTATAGTGGAGTCTATCATCTATATGCATTTGGCTAAGTGGAGTTGAGGCTTGCATTGCTCAAAATAGATTTTTCCTTAACATTTTGAAAATAAATAGTTTTGTCAAAAACTTTTCCAATGCTTCTCTCAATCAAAGACTGAAGATCCTTCTCGAGGCATCTACAAATCAAAGACTGAAGTGCTTGGTAAAATCATTTTCCTCAATCCAAGATTTCAAGATCCTTATATCAAGCCATCTTTCCATCAAAGATTGAAGAATACACACAATCCCTTGTTCACCCACAAGTTTTTATTTAGAAATTGGAATGATGAGATTCTTGTTTGCTTCCATGTCTTGATGCTCAAATTGTCCTTTACCAGGGACATGGCTAAGTACTTAGGTTTTACACTCTGCAGAGGTGGTGCACTTTACCCACAAGACTTGGTTTCCCAAGACAAAATCTTTGAAGCCTTCCTTAGACCAAAATGGACGCGCCCAACCTATCAAACACTACCACCCACTGTCCATTTGGCTAAGTTCTTGCAACCTATATGATCATGGCAGAGCCCATATTGCCAAGTGGTTGCACTTGAAGCTTCTCAACATTTGACATCTCAAATCTCTTTGTTTCCTGGGTGGCCATCCACAAGTGAGATACACAAGGTTAACCATAAATATGGGCCTTGTGAACCACTCAACATAACCCAATCCTTCCATTCCACCTGGTGATTTATTAACTTAGTTGTTTTATTAATCAAAACTTAAGTCCTCAGACTTATAATATTTTTCCATAGTGTGAATATATATTCCACCCATGTTTTCTATTAGCTAGGCTAAGCTTGGTAGTAGTAGGAATCTTAACTTAGGAAAATCCTATTAAGGATTCATCCACAAGGTTTTCCTATAGCAAGATCTATACTTAGCAAAATCCATGCAAGTTTACTTAGCAAAATCACTAATGCATAATAAAAGTATTGGGATAGAAAGTATGAAGCATCACTTGCCTTTTTGGTAGAGTATGGGTTCACTTCTTGATCTTTGCAACAATCACACTCTTCAAGTCACTACAAATCAATCAAGCAAGGTACAAACTCAATCTACCAATCAAGCATAACAACACACATAAATAACAAAGTCAAAGAAATGCATGCAAGCATGCCAAGCTTTGTTTTGTTTGAAAAAGTGGTCCCTAGTGGGTCATAGTCATTTGGGTTCATCTAATGGTCATTCTCTAAAGTGGCTAAGTCATTTGCAAAAGGTTTCACTTAAAAACCATTTTCAAAACAAAGTGTTATTTTATGTGGTGTAGAAATATTTTTTTACTAAGGCATTAGCCCATAGGGTTCACCAAATGAGTTGCTATTGCAAAACTTGGTGTTTTTGGGTCAGTAGGTTTGTTTCAAAACATTTCCTCCAAAGTTTTCCATTCAAAACCATTTTTCATAATCAAATCAATAGTTTTATTTAGCTAGAAAGGGACTGAATCAAGTAATCCATTCTAAATCTTTCCAAAAACATTTATAAGGGCATGGTTGGGTTCCTAGGGTCAGTAAGGTCACAACTAAACATTTTGCAAAGGTTTTACTCCTAAATTCAATTTTACACAATTTTTATACTCTAAACAAGCTCACAAAAGTTTCTGCAAATTCAAACAAGCAATCAGATACTATTTTCAAAACTAAGGCCATGGTTGGCTAGGTCTTGTTCTCCTGAATCTTTTGATATAAAATTTGTCAAATTTGGACGTGGTTTGAAAGTTACAAGGGTTTGAAAATTGCATATCAATCTGATTTCAAAATTGCTTTTAACTAAACTACTGACACGTCGCATTCTAATTCGCCGAAAACGGTTCGCTGCGGATCACGTTCTGATGCGTTGGATCTAGTTAAATCGTGTGGCTCAGATCGAGTACCTCTTCGCGTATAAGTGAATCTATCCAAGCCTCAGGATCAAGATCCAACGGTCTGAATCCAATGACCTAAGATCGGCGCCATGCGGCGACGGGCGCAACGGCGGTGTTTGGCAAGGTGAAGCGAGGAAGAGAGAGAGGCTCACCTGATTCGGGATGATTCGATGCTCAACGTGCTCTTGGGGAGCAGGGGCGACGAGGTTGGCGGAATTGCTCGCCGAGTCGACATCGGGCGACGGCTCAAGTCGAAGACGCTTAGAGTCACCGAGACAAACGAGGCACATGGTCGAGCGCAAGGATACTGAAGAAGGCGTGTGTGTGAACGATAGGGTCGGGTGGTCTGAATCACCTGTGGGCGGTCGGAGTTGAGGAAGACGGCGGTCGAACTTTTGTCGAAGACAGCTTCTGGCGCGCCAGGTTGAAAGGAGAGTACAGAGAGCTTGAGGAAGTGGGAACTTGTTTGTGTGTGTGAGAGGCGGAAGGGAGCGTGTGCTGGCCGGAATTGGCGAGAGGGGTCGTCGGAGGCAGAGGGAGCTCTGGGTCGAATTGTGGCAGCCTCGGGGCGGAGAAGGAGTGATGACAGAGGGGAATGGAGGAGAGGGCGTGGGCGATTAAGACAGCGTGACTGCAGCGAGTTAAGGCGGCCGCGTTATGGCGTATTTGATGCGCGAAATCAAGCTCGAACGGCCAAGTAGAGAAAGGAGAAGCAGTCGTGGGGTGGAGAAGAAAGATGAACAGTGGAAGGGGTCCACTGGTCAGTGGGGAAATGAATCGAGGAAAGGTCCACCCGTCGTTCAAGGTTGCTTCAGGGTGAGGAAAACGTTCGGGGAGAGGGAAGCTGGGCTGGACTGATGGGCTTCGTGGGCTGCTGGGGTAGTTGGGCTGCTGTTGTTTTTTTTTCCTTTTTTTTTTGTACAGAAACATTTTCCTTTTTCCATTTTATTTACTGATTTGAATTTCATTTTCACAATTCAACAACAAGACAATCATTCAAATAATTCAAACTATTGAAATGAGTTTTTGGTTCTGTTTAACATAATTCACATTCTAAAATAAAATATTATTTTAAATCTTTTTAGGTTCCATTTATTAATTAAATAAATGAACCATTAGTTATTTAATAAAATAGGGTTTGATTTTTATTAATAAAATTTCCATTTGAAATCTAATTATTTTCATAATCAAACCAGTAGGTTTTATTTGAAAATAAGGATGCTTGGAAATCTTGTTTTAAAATAAAATAACCTTTTATTTTAGGTTCCATTTATAATTAAATGAATGGTCCTTAAATAATAATCCATTTAGGATTTGTTTATTTGGTTCAAATAATTCATATTGAATTATTTGAAAAGTATTCCAAAGTGATTTATTAATCATATAAGATTGGGTAATTGTTTTAATTCAAATATCATTTTCTCATGTATTTTTATTTAGAGATTTGTCCTTATTTAAAATAGGGATAGAATGGTTATTTCCATTTTATTTTATTTGGAATATTCTTTATTTCATATTTTTATTTGATTTGGGATTAATCATCACTCCATTTACTTCATGGATTAGGCCAAGATTTGATTTGGTCTGTAAATATTCTTTATTAATATTTTCATCTTTGTCTCATGAAATCCATATCTTTTTATTTAGAGATCCAAACTTGGTGATTCCAATTTATGAAAACTTATTTATTATTTGTTTATACTTTTGATTCCTTTTAGGATCTATTGTACTCCACTTGGTATGGGTTTTTGGTAAGGCTTTAATAGCTTTGGAAATTCAATTCTCTTATCTTTTTATATTCATAAGATTTTGTTTATGGTCCCATCTATAATTTAAATAAAATGGACCATGGTTTATTAATCAAATAGGGTTTGGTTCATTTAATAAAATCCTCATTTGAAATCCTAATGCAGTAGGTTTTGTTTGGAAATAAAGAATATTTGGAAAATTTGTTTAAAACAAAATAACCTTTGCTAAATTTATTTAGAATAAAAATGTTTTAATTCCAAAAGTTTGGTCAAGGTTTAATTTTCCTTTATTTAATAATCTTTATTTATAAAACTTCTATTTCATTGGAAAACAAATCTTTTCATTTAATTGTTTCAAATTAGTATTTCCAAATGTTTTTATTTTTCCTTTTATTAAAGGTTTATCTTTTTTAAAACTCTTTAGGTTTATTTTAATTCAAATGGGTTTGAAGTTCCAATTGAATTCAAAAAGTTTCTTCTGGCTCTAAAAATCAACAAAGTTTTATTTTATTTAATTTATTTTCACATTACAAGATTTGGAAAATCTTGGGATGTGACAGCGCTAAACAAGCAATATAAGATGCTAACAAACATCATATGTTTATTAGTGAAATGATATGGTTCCCACAGATGATCTCTATCATGTGCATCATGGTATGATCACTATCATACCTATATGTGTAAATCCAAGGTCTATGGATTTTACACGCTATGTGTGTTGTAAGAGTATCATCTCATACTTCTACTTACAACACTACCATATCATAACACTAGCCCAGCAACAATCTAAACTAGACGCCTCTAATTTATCCATTGCAAGTTTTACGTGGCTTAGGGCTTTCGAGATAGAACCGTTTTTACCTACGAACATGAACCACAACGAGGATAATCAAATTGTTGACAACTCGCTTGCAAAATAGATATTGACTATAGTAGGAGAGACAGACACCCGCTAGCCACTTATGCTAACAAGTTGCATGTCAAGCGTGGAACAGGTCTCATGTGCGAGGACATGTAAAGTTTGTCCGGGCCGCTTCATCCGACTATGCCACCAATATCCAAAATTACAACAAAGGAGCAAAAACATGATCATCATCGCCCACATACTCATATGTGTACTACCCGTGTAAATTATCTACGCATAGATCAGGCTCTGATACCACTGTAGGGTTCGCAGTATAGAAAACAAAAATTTTCCTACGATGTGAACTATATACCAAGATCTATCTACTAGATACAAACAACGGGCGAATGTATATCCGTAGAGAACATACCCTTTAAGACCGACAAAGCTTAACGAGTTCAACTCGTGGTTGATGTAGACGATCTCTTGCCGATCTCAAGATCGAGAGGAAGTCCTAGCGCCGCAAATCAGCAGCGCATCCGTGCTCGCACACACGTTCGAGGCACCGAGCAACCTCCGCCTCCTCGCTCCAGCGATGCAGCGGAAGCACAACTCATTCTTGCCGAATAGCCACCGGGAACATGTATCTCGCTAGTCCGAGACCATGGGGGATAAATTCTAGAGGGGGTGAGAGATCCTTCACGAGGAGGTGTGAGAGACAAGTGAGGAGGGGGGCACCTTTTATAGGAGGAGGGGGGCACCCAAGGGGTGGCCGCCGGACATGGGGGGAAGCCCCCTCCCCTCCTTCATTCATGTGGGTGGACACTCCACTCACAAAATGCCCTTTAAATTTCCTCCACTCAAAAGTCCACTCAAATTACCATTAAATTTCCACCAAATTTAATGCAAACTCTCATTAAATAAAACTATTTTATTTTATTCAGAATTTTGTCAATTACTTTAATGACAAACATTCACAAATAACCCCTTGATAGAATTCCATTTCACATGCATAACCACTTTATGCAATTTCACCCGAAAACCTGTTTCGGTATCTAGTGAAATAAAGCGCTTGTTCATTCTTTCGGCATGAAACATTTGCTCCAATTGGATGTCGGTGTCTCTTAAGTGTGTCACCCTACGGTTCGTGAATAATGCGGACATGATCGAGACCCCTCTCGGATCAATAATCAGAAGCGGATCCGGAGACCCATCGACTCCCACACATTCAACGATGACTTTCTTGTGATCGTCGTAACCTTTACGCTAGTATCTTAATCCCTTTGTTTCACGATATATTACATGTCCGAGATTCGATCATCGGTATCTCCATACCTAGTTTGATCTCGTTACGACATGCACTCTTTTCTCGTTCTGTGATATAACATTCTAGTGATCAAATCACTTGCTTGCAAGCTAATCAATGTGATATCACCGAGGGCCCAGAGTATATCTATCCGTCATCGGGATGAACAAATTCCACTCTCGATCCATGAGCCTCAACATAACACTTTATTAGTTCTGAATCCATCTTTATAATCACCCTGCTACGGTGTGACGTTTGATGTTATCAAGAAACTCTTCCGGTGTTAGTGATTGACATGATCTCATGGTCTAAGGATTAGGATCACTTCGTAAGTTGTTATAGCAATATAAACTCAATGACTTTGATCGTAATGCTATACTTTGGATGAATGTTCATCACACCATTACACTAATGTTGTGATCCCGTTATTAACAACATCCAATGTCCATGATCAGGAAACCTTGATCATCTTGTTAATCAACGAGCTAGTTTATGAGAGAGGCATAACTAGGAACTTTCTGTTTGTTTATTAAACACACACGTATTAACGTTTCCGTATTAATACAATTATAGCATGCAAAATAAACATCTATCATATACTTGGAATACACATAATAAACACTTTATTATTGCCTCTCAGGGCATATTCCCTTCACTGAAGAATGGTATAAGCTGCTGAAAAATAGACAATCCATGGAATGGGAGGAAATGGCTTCTCTCTTTTATTCTAAATTCTATCCTCCCAGTGAAATTCATAAGGATAGAAATCTGATATATAACTTTTGGCCTCGTGATGGAGAGAGTACAACTCAATCTTGGGGGAGATTAAAGTTACTAATGCTTAAATGTCCTATTCATGAACTCAAGCTAGGCTTTCTCTTCATGATAAAGATTTACTAGATGCTTCTTGTGCTGGATCATTCACACGCATGAAGGAAGAAGCTAAATGGGATCTCCTAGACTGTATTCGAGAGAACGCTGAAGCTTGGGAGAATGACAAAGGAAGAAAGTCAGGTATAAACTATGATTATAAATGCATTAAATCTTTTATGGGAACTGATGACTTCCGTGATATTAGTAATGAGTATGGTCTTGATTCTCAAGTTCTTGTAGTGTTTTAAGGCCTTTGCCTCTTATATTGAAATTCCAAAAAAGAGTGGGACAAGTACCATGATCCGTATAAAGACATTGTTACCCATGTTCCTGCTAGCATAGAAGTTTGTACTGTTGATCCTATTTTGCCTGAACCTTATGTTGAGAAAATCCATTTTCCTGTTAAGGTAAAGGAACATTCTATCATGGCTAATGTGGTTAGCAAAAGTGCAAAGAAAACTATGGAACCCGATGAGCAAATAAATATAGAGCATGTGGTAGCTATTGTGAAAGATCTTGTCACTAGAAATATAGAGGATGGGCATATTGTCTTCTGTGAAGACGCTTCTTGTAAGGTTCCCAACCTTTAATAAGGTAGAGATCCCTGTGTTTACAATGCTAGTCCCTAGATCAATAGCTAGCATCCACAGTTAAGATGTAATATCAAGAAACATAGGTCATAATACAACTTTATGACCAGGAATAAAATAAATTATTACATCTTACATAGCTCATTTGGCTATCTCATTACAATGCAGCAGAATATAACAATAGCATGGGGTCCTTCATATTCAAAGTACCACATGCAGACATGTTGGTTGTATACTTGTAATCCTAATCATTAAACTTCACTAATATCAAACAAACCTGCAACATAACAAGTTACAGCCACAAGGGTCAATACATTTGAATTGTATTGGCAAGTGATACTATGGTAGTATAGTGGAGTCTATCATCTATATGCATTTGGCTAAGTGGAGCTTAGGCTTTCTTTGCTCAAAATAGATTTTCCTTATCATTTGAAAACACTAAGTTTTGCTTGACAAAATAATCTTTCCCAAGGCATCTCCCAATACAAATTGGTGATCCTTCAACCCTTGTTCAACCACAAGTTTTTAACTTAGAAATTTGGATGATGAGATTCTTGATAGCTTCCATGTCTTGATGCTCAAATTTTCCTTTGCCGGGGACATGGCTAAGTACTTAGATTTTACACTCTGCAGAGGTGGTGCACTTTCCCCACAAGACTTGGTTTCACCAAGACAAGATCTTTCAGAAGCCTTCCCTTATACCAGAATGGACGCGCTCCAACCTATCAAACCCCTACCGCCAACTGTCCATTTGGCTAAGTTATTGCAACCTATATGATCCAGGCAGATCCCATAATGCCAAGTGGTTGCACTTGAAGCTTCTCAACATTTGACATCTCAAATATCTTTGTTCCTGGGTGGCCATCCACAAGTGAGATACACAAGGTTCACCAGTCCCCTGGCCTTGTGTAACCACTCAACACAAACCATTCCTTCCATTCCACCCAGGTGATTCATTCACTTAGTTGTTTTATTAAACAAAACACAAGTCCTCAGACTTAGAAATTTTCCATAGCATGAATATATATTCCACACTTGTTTTCTACTAGCTAATCTAAGCATGATAGTAGTAGGAATCTTAACTTAGGAAAATTCTACTAAGGTTTCATCTACTAGGATTTCCCATAGCATGGTTTATACTTAGCAAAATTCCATGCAAGTCTTACTTAGAAATATCACTAATGCATAGTGAAAATAATGGGACAAAAGTATGAAGCATCACTTGCCTTTTTGGTAGAGTATAAGTTCACTCCTTGTCCTTGAAACAATCACACTCTTCAAGTCACTACAATTCAATCAAACAAGGCACAATTTCAATCTACCAATCAAGCAAACATCACATAAAATAATAAAACAAAACAATGCATGCAAGCATGCAAGAGATTGTTTTATTTGTAAAAGTGGTTTATAATTGTTCATAAACATTTGAAAGCACCTATTGGTCATTTCATAAAGTGGCAAAGTAATTTGCAAAAGGTTTCACTTCATAAACCATTTTTAAAACAAGGTATCATTTTATGTGGTGTAGAAATGTTTTTAATAAGGCATTAATATATAGGATTCACAAAATATGTTTTCAAACCATAACATCTTGTGTTTAGGGTCAGAAAGTTTATTTCCAAAACATTTCCCAAAGGTTGCCTCCAAAATCATTTTTAACAATTAAACCATATTTTTATTTGACTAGAAATGGTTTAAATCAACGATTCATTCTTTTGTTTCACCAAATACATTTTTGAAACCACAATTTGTTTCCTATGGTCAGTGGGTTCAAAACAAACCATTTGCCAAAGATTTTATCCTCAAAATCATTTTAGAACAATTTCTATACTCTAAACATGCATACACAAGTTTCTGCAAAAACAAACATTTTACCAGAAGATTTTTACTAAACAAAGTACATGGTTGGCTAGGGCTTGTTTTTCTGAATCCATTGATATAAAGTTTTCAAAATTTGGACGTGTGGTTTGAAAGTTATGCAATTTACAAAATCCAACAACTAATAGAAATGTTTCTGGCTTTTTAAAACAACACAGTGCCACGCGTCGAGTCCTTATTGGCCAATAACGGTTCGCGTGGATCACACAGTGTGGTGCGTTGGATCTAATGACAATCGTGCGGCACAGATCGCTCCATACCGTTTCACTTAAGTGACTCTATTCTATCCACGCGATCTAGATCCAACGCATGTGGGTCCGACCATAATCGAGCGGCGCTGCGCGGTTGGCGGCGACGGTATGAGCCGGCGATTTAGGAAGCAAGGGTGATGGGGGAGGGCTTTACCAGGTTCTCCTTGCTTCGCTGATGCTCAACGTGGTCGTCACTTGTTGAGGGGCGCTCTGAACCACCGGTGATTCCTCGTCGTAGTTGTCGCCGGCGTCTGGCGGCTCTGTTCGTCATTGGAGGTGAGTGTACGGTTCACGCTAAGGCACGAAAAAGGGTGCGTTAGCTGCGCACAGAAGCGTCGAGTACGAGTGCATCCATAAGAGGGGTAGGCGCGGTCGAACTTTACCTGGGAGCGTCGCCGGAGCGGATGCGAGCATGGCGGTGGCGGTGGTTGCCGAGGTTCAGGGGCGCGCGCGAGCGAGCTAATGCCTCTGGGAGGTTCGCCAGGATGTGGGGATCAGGTGAGGGTGGTCGAGGAGGCGAGGGGCGGTGAGGGGCTGCCGGAATTTGCTTGCGAGCTCGTCGGTGACAGCGGCAGTACAGAGAGAAATTGGGCGGCCTGGGGGCGCGCTAGGGTGAGGCGACATAGGGGTAATGGAGAGGAGACGTGGGCGGTTAAGAGGGCGTCATCAGGGGGAGGTTTAACTGTGCCATTAACGCGAATTAAGCCGAGCGTTATTTGCCTGCAACGGCCGGCGAGGTGAGGGGCGTGGTTAGCGGCGGGTGGGGAAGAAAGAGGTGGCGGAGGGGTCCGCTTGGCAGCGTGAGAGAAAGAGGGGGAACGGGGTCCACTGGTCAGTGAGGGTGCGGGTGAGTTCACTGGTGCAAAGCGTTTTCTCGTGGGGAGAGAGGGACTGGGCAGGACTGGGCCAGGTGGGCTTAGCTGGGCGGGGTCGGCTTGATTCCTTTTTTTGTTCTGTTTCTGTTTTTCTTTTTCCTTTTCTTTAATTATGTTTTGATTTTGTTTAATCAATTCAAACCTCAATTTGATTTCAAACCTTTGCAAAAATTTGGGTAGGTTTAAATATTGATTATTATTATATTTTGAAGTTAATTTTGGAAATTTATTTTATTCCTTTTGGGGTCTTTTTAATTAATAAAAAGGGCCCTTGTTTTAAATCAAAAAAGGATTTAATAATGTTTTTAATTTCCATTTGACTTCTAAATTATTCCAAAACCTTTTAGCAAGTTTTTATTTGTTTATTTGGGTTCAAATAATTCATCTTGAATTATTTGGAAAGGTTTTTAATATGTTTTATTATTCATTTAAAATTTGAATTTTTCTTTATTCCAATAGGGTTTGGTTTATGCCATTTTATTTTACTTTGGCAATTCTTTATCCAATATTTTTATTTGGATTTGTATTAAATTCATTCCACTTGTTTAAGGATTTGGCCAAGATTAGATTTGGTCTTTAAGTTTTCTTTATTTAATATTTCTTTCTTTATCTTATAAAATACATATCTTTTTATTTAGAGATCCAAACTTGGTGATTCCAATTTGTAAAAATCTTGTTTAATATTTGTTTATCCTTTTAATTCTCTTTAGGATTAATTGCTCTCCATTGGGTAGGGATTTTAATTAGTTTTGGGAATTCAATTCCTTTATCTTATTAAATTCATAAGATTTTATTTATGGCTTCAAGTTAAGTGAAACCAATTTCTATGGCTTTATAATATTTCTTTTGATCATTCTTGATCATTTGAAAATGTTTGTTGACAAGATTTTATATGGATCAAATCCATAGGCTTGGAGATAACTTGGAAATGATTTTTATTCCATTAGAGTTTAGGGTTTGGATTTATTTTCCAAGTGTTTAAATTTCTAGATACATTCATTGAGGAATGCATTTCTCTTGATTTGGATTTTTGTTGGATTCAAACTTTAATTAAAGTTTGTTCAAGATGGGATTTTTAAGTTTCCATTAAGAAACAAAAGTTTCTTTTCACCCTGATTTTCAGCAATAATTTTATTTTATTTATTCATTTTTCACATTACAAGATTTGGAAAATCTTGGGATGTGACAGGCTACCACCCTTAAAATAAATCTCGTCCCGAGATTTGGGGAGGCTAGGGGTTACAAGTTGGCTCAAAAGCATCTAGGGTACTACCACCCTTAAAAAAATTCCAACTAAATTACATTTTGGCTTGCTTGGGATCTTGTTGAAATCTCTCTGGGCAAACATCTCCATAGTGTCCTTTGTTTCCACACTTCAAACATGTGACAAGGCTGATATCCTTCATAGGCTTGTTTATCTTGTGCTTCATCTTTTCTGGACAGTTGCTTGCATAATGTCCTTGGTTACCACAGTTGTAACATGTGATAAGATTGAGTTCATCACTTATCTTCTGTGGACAGGTTGCTACATAATGGCCTAGCTCTTTGCAGTTGTTGCACCACGCTTGGCTAATCTCCTTATACTTTTGCTTTTCTGGACATTCACTGGCATAGTGTCCCATGTCTTTGCAATGACCACATTGCACATGGCTTTTGTCCTTCTTTTTCTTGGGTTTCTCCAAAGCTAGGAGTGCTTCTAGTTCATGTTCTTCATATGTTATCTCATAGGTAGGAATGTCTACTGGTCTCCTTTGACCTTTTATTAATCCTTGGATAATACATATGTCTCTTCTTTGGTCCTTTAAATTGAGTCATGTTGCTGGGAGGTACAAGCTGAGATTTTCCTTTGTCTTCATCCTTCTTGGTAGACTTGGCTCTCTCATGGTAGTCTGCAATCAGTTGTTGCACTCCACCTTGTTTCCTTTGTTCAACTATGGAATAAATGGGGCATTGGATAGGGACATGATTGTTTCCTTCACATAGGTAACAAGTAGCTTGAGATGTGGGGCATTGGTCAATTGGATGTTTCTCTTCACAATTGGGGCATTGATCTTCATGCTCCTTGGAAATGTGATCCTTGTCTCCACAAATATTGCAAGCTTGGGTTACTTCTAGAATATGATCTTTGTCATCCTTATTGTCACAAACACCTTTGGAAGAGTTGTTTCCCATGTTGATCATTTGATCTGTCACCTTATGCAACAATTGGGTTTGGGTTTCCAAAAACCTTTGCATGGTTGGATCTACCTCACTGGTGTTGGCTATAAATTGAGCTGTCACTTGGTTCAACTGGGTTTGGGTTACTATGAGTGCTCTCATGTTGTCCTCTTGGTTGTTGTTGTTGTCACCATCCTTGATGTTGGAATATCTTGGAGTACTCATCTGTTTGGGTTGGATTTGGATTAGAATGGGCAAAATATTTCTAAGAGAATAATTCTAATCACACACATCACAATTCACACAAGCAAAGTGCAAGCAATCACAAACAAGCATTCCACTCAAACAACAAGTTTCAAGCATATTTTTAGACAACCAAAAATATTTTTGTTACACCAGATAAGTTGGTGGGTTTGACTTAAACTAAATATGGTGGTCCATCTATATGGTTTACTTCAGATCTTTCTATCCTTCTTAGTTGATTCTTCATGAACAAGATCTTTGTATCCTTATAGAATTTCTTGCATGTTGGTCTCAAACTTCAAGGTGATGATGTTTCCTTCTTAAGTTGTGTTTCCTTAGTCTTCAAGTGTTGAGTAATATTTCTTGTCTCACTTGTATCCTTAGTGATATCCAAATTGAAGTCCTTGGTGAAAATGCTGAAGATGTTGAAGTCATTAGATTTGAAGATGTTGAAGTCCTTTGCTCATGGTGAAGTCTTTGGCCATGGGGTAGGTTTTGTCCATCAAGTTTGAAATAGAAGAGATGTAGAATCAAAACCAAAAAGGTCGAGGAAAGAGTTTACAAGATTGTCTGTAAATAAGTTTTTGGAACAAAAACAACTCCTATTTTTCTAAGGGGTTTTGTCCAATCCTAGGTTTACAAATCCTACAGGCAACACAATGCTCTGATACCATCCGTAAGGTTCCCAACATTTAATAAGGTAGAGATCCCTGTGTTTACAATGCTAGTCCCTGGATCAATAGCTAGCATCCACAGTTAAGATGTAATATCAAGAAACATAGGTCATAATACAACTTTATAACCAGGAATAAAATAAATTATTACATCTTACATAGCTCATGTAGGGGTCCCAACCTAATAAGGTTGATCCCTCCTGTGTTATACAATGCTAGTCCCTGGATCAATAGCTAGCATCCACAGTTTAGATGTAATATCAAGAAACAAGGTCATATTATAACTTTATAACCAGGAATAACATAATTTTATTACATCAACTCATAGCTCATTTGGCTATTACATTACATTGCAGCGGAATAACTATAATCATGGGGTCCTTCATCTTCAAAGTGCCACAGGCAAATGTTGGTTGTAGACTTTGTAATCCTATTCAAACAATCTTCACTAAAATCAATCAAACCTGCAACATACAAGTTACAGCCACAAAGGGTCAATACATTTGAATTGTATTGGCAAGTGATACTATCGTAGTATAGTGGAGTCTATCATATATATGCATTTGGCTAAGTGGAGTTGAGGCTTGCATTGCTCAAGATAGATTTTTCTTATCATTTTGAAAATACTAAGTTTTTGCTTGACAAAAATCATTTCCCTCAATCAAAGATTTCAAGATCCTTGTACCAAGCCATCTCTCCATCAATGATTGAAGATTTCAAACAACCCTTGTTCAAACCACAAGTTTTAAATTTAGAAATTTGAATGATGAGATTCTTGATTGCTTCCATGTCTTGATGCTCAAATTTTCCTTTACCAGGGACATGGCTAAGTACTTAGATTTTACACTCTGCAGAGGTGGTGCACTTTACCCACAAGACTTGGTTTCCCAAGACAAAATCTTTCAGAAGCCTTCCCTTAGACCAAAATGGAAGCGTTCCAACCTATCAAACACTACCACCCACTGTCCATTTGGCTAAGTTCTTCCAACCTATATGATCATGGCAGAGCCCATATTGCCAAGTGGTTGCACTTGAAGCTTCTCAACATTTTACATCTCAAATCCCTTTGTTTCCTGGGTGGCCATCCACAAGTGAGATACACAAGGTTCCTGGCCTTGTGTAACCACTCAACATAACCCAATCCTTCCATTCCACCCAGGTGATTTATTAACTTAGTTGTTTTATTAAACAAAAACATAAGTCTTCAGACTTAGAATATTTTTCCATAGTGTGAATATATTTTCCACCCATGTTTTCTATTAGCTAGGCTAAGCTTGATAGTAGTAGGAATCTTTAACTTAGGAAAATCCTACTAAGGATTCATCTACTAGGTTTCCTATAGCAAGGTTTATACTTAGCAAAATCCATGCAAGTTTTACTTAGCAAAATCACTAATGCATAGTGAAAGTAATGGGACAAAAAGTATGAAGCATCACTTGCCTTTTTTTTGGTAGGGAATGGTAGTTCACTCCTTGATCTTGCTAGTCTCATACTTCACTACAAGTCCAACAAGCAAACACTAATTCAATTTACATTCCAAACCAATAATCACTCAAACAATTTCACACACACAAAACAATGGAAACTAATTCATGCATGGGAGCATGCACAAGATAGTTTTATTTTGCAAAGGGGTCTCTATGGTTTTCTAAACTTTGTAAGATCCAATTTGGTCATTTACCAAAGTGGCAAAGTCATTAGCAAGAGGGTTTTGTCCAAAAACTATTTTTAAATCCATTTATCATTTCATGTGGTGAAAAATGTTTTTATTAAGGCAAAACTCTTAAGTTGTTCACCAAATAAGTTGCTATTGCAAAACTTGGTGTTTTTGGGTCAGTAGGTTTGGCCCAAACTATTTTCTCAAAGTTTCTTTTCCATAAATATGTTTATAACAAAAAACCATTCTTTTTATTTGGCTAGAAAATGACTAAGTCAAGTAATCTAACCTAAATTTTACAAAAATCATTTCTAACACCAAGGGTTGGTTCCTAGGGTCAATAAGGTTACAACAATCCAATTTGCAAAGGTTTTAATCTTAAAAAAAAATTTAAACAATTTTCCTAATGTTAGCAAGCACACAAAAGAATCTGCAAAATCAATCAAGCTAACAGATACTATTTGCTAAACTAAGGGCAGGGTTGGTTAGGGCTTGTTCTCCTGAATTCATTGATATAAAATTTGCAAATTTGGACGTGTGGTTTGAAAGTTATAGCAATTATTCTAATCAGATCAAAATTCTGTTTTAAATCTAATCCTGCACACGTGGCTGCTTCTGATTGGGCAATACCGTTTCGTGTGGATCGACTACTGGGGTGCGTTGGATCTAAATGAATCGTGCGGTTCTGGGAGCGTACCCCTTCGGCGATTAAATTATCTATTCAAATTGCTCGATCCAGATCCTACGGCTAGTATCGATCGACCAGACTCTGTGGCGATGGTTCTTGGCGGGC
This sequence comes from Avena longiglumis, assembly GCA_030063025.1. Taxonomy (NCBI): domain Eukaryota; kingdom Viridiplantae; phylum Streptophyta; class Magnoliopsida; order Poales; family Poaceae; genus Avena; species Avena longiglumis. The sequence goes on from CP125975.1 coordinate 499,648,247, forward strand.
GAGGTCACCGGCGGCGTGGCGAACTAGGACGCGAGGAAGAGGGAAAGGATGCTCACCAGGTTCGCAGTGCAACGCTGATGCTCAACGTACTACTGGTTGGTGGCGGGGCGCACGGGGACGGGCTTGATTGCTCGCCGGAGTTTGAAGACAACGTCGGCGCGTGGTCGACGTGGGCGAGGCTACGGCGTACTAGGGCAAAAGGAAGACAGTCGATGCGCACGCCCGGCAAAGACGCGTGCGTGAACGAGATAAAGGGGTGGACGGAATTAACCTGTGGGCGTCGTCGGAGTAGAGGCAGACGGCGGCGGTACTGGAGGTGGTCGTTGGCGAGGCTCAGGGGTGTCCGCGGTCGAACGGGTGGTACGGGGAGGAGCGTCTGGAGGTGGGGAAGTTGCCAGCGTGCTCAGGGAGGCTCGGCGTGGCGTGTACTGGCCGGATTTTGAGAAGAAAGCTCGTCGGAACAGAGGATGCTCGGAGAGAAATCGAGGCGGCCTGGGGGCGTGTCGAGGAGGTGTCTGGGGAAGCGATAGAGGAGGCGGCGCTTTAAGGTGCGTGATCGCTGCAGGTTTAACTCGAGGCATCAAGGCGAATTAAGCCGAGGAATCAATGGCGTGGGCGGGGTGAGCGGTCGGTGAGAAAGATGAACATGAGGGTGTGGGTCCTGGCTGGTGTTTGAGTGAGAGGGAGAAGAGGCCACATGTTAGTTGCTCATGGTCGACATCGAGGGAAAACGTTTCATGGAGAGGGAAAAGACTGGGCTGGTACTGGGCCTATTGGGCTGCCTGGGTTGGGTCGGTTTACTTTTATTTTTTCTGTCTGCTTTGTTTTTTTTCTATTTTCTATTTACTGATTTGGATTTCAAACAACAATTCAATCAATCCAAATAAATTCATACAAACACCACATTTCAATTCTTTGAACTTGGTTCTGTTTATCAACATAAACCAACATTCCAAAATAAATCATATTTTTATTCCTTTTAGGATCTATTTAATATAGAATAGTCCATAGTTATTTAATCAAATATGATATGATTTATTTAATAAATCTCCATTTAAATTCCAAAATATTTTTCTAATACCAAACCAGTAGGTATCATTTGGAAATAAAGAATACTTGGAAACTTTGTTTAAAACAAAATAACATTTTTGCTATAGGGTCCATTAGTAATTAAATAAAATGGGATTTAGTTATTAATCAAATAGAGTTTGATTTTTATTACTAAAGTCTTTATTTGAAACCCAAATATTTTCAAAACCAAATTAGTAGGTTTTATTTGGGAAACATAGAATACTTGGAGATTTGTTTTAAAATAAAATAACATTTTATTCTAGGGTCCATTATTAATTAAATATAATAGACTTTCATTACTATTTCAAATAGGATTTATTTTATTTGAGATATTTATTTTGAATCTAAAATAAAGTCAAAACACTTTAGTAGGTTTTAATTAAGAAAATAAAATAATTAGAAAACTTATTTAAAATAATTTTAATAAGTTTTGATGTTTTTAATTAAAATGGTAAAACCTTTTATTTGAATAAAATTTGATATTAATTCCTTATTATTTTATTTTAAATAAACCTTTGTTATTTTTATTCAAAACTAAATGTTTTAATTTCCAAAGTTTGGTCAAGGTTTAATTTGGCTTTATTAAATAATCTTTATTTATAAATCCACCTTTTCTTTTGAAAACCAAATCTTTTATTAAAGGATCCAATAATAGTAATTCCAAAACATTTTTTAATTTCCTTTATTAAATGTTTATCTTTATGAATCCCTTTAGGATTTTATTTAATTCAAATGGGTTTGAGGTTCCAATTGAATTCAAAAAGTTTCTTCTGGCTCTGAAAATCAAACAAAGTTTTATTTTATTAATTTATTTTCACATTACAAGATTTGGAAAATCTTGGGATGTGACAGCTCATTTGGCTATCTCATTACAATGCAGCAGAATATAAAAATAGCATGGGGTCCTTCATCTTCAAAGTGCCACAGGCAGACATGTTGGTTGTATACTTGTAATCCTAATCATTAAACTTCACTAATATCAAACAAACCTGCAACATAACAAGTTACAGCCACAAGGGTCAATACATTTGAATTGTATTGGCAAGTGATACTATGGTAGTATAGTGGAGTCTATCATCTATATGCATTTGGCTAAGTGGAGCTTAGGCTTTCTTTGCTCAAAATAGATTTTCCTTATCATTTGAAAACACTAAGTTTTGCTTGACAAAATAATCTTTCCCAAGGCATCTCCCAATAGAAATTGGTGATCCTTCAACCCTTGTTCAACCACAAGTTTTTAACTTAGAAATTTGGATGATGAGATTCTTGATAGCTTCCATGTCTTGATGCTCAAATTGTCCTTTGCCGGGGACATGGCTAAGTACTTAGATTTTACACTCTGCAGAGGTGGTGAACTTTCCCCACAAGACTTGGTTTCACCAAGACAAGATCTTTCAGAAGCCTTCCCTTAGACCAGAATGGACGCGCTCCAACCTATCAAACCCCTACCACCAACTGTCCATTGCAACCTATATGATCCAGGCAGAGCCCATAATGCCAAGTGGTTGCACTTGAAGCTTCTCAACATTTGACATCTCAAATATCTTTGTTCCTGGGTGGCCATCCACAAGTGAGATACACAAGGTTCACCAGTCCCCTGGCCTTGTGTAACCACTCAACACAAACCATTCCTTCCATTCCACCCAGGTGATTCATTCACTTAGTTGTTTTATTAAACAAAACACAAGTCCTCGGACTTAGAAATTTTCCATAGCATGAATATATATTCCACCCTTGTTTTCTACTAGCTAAGATAAGCATGATAGTAGTAGGAATCTTAACTTAGGAAAATTCTACTAAGGTTTCATCTACTAGGATTTCCCATAGCATGGTTTATACTTAGCAAAATTCCATGCAAGTCTTACTTAGAAATATCACTAATGCATAGTGAAAATAATGGGACAAAAGTATGAAGCATCACTTGCCTTTTTGGTAGAGTATAAGTTCACTCCTTGTCCTTGAAACAATCACACTCTTCAAGTCAGTACAATTCAATCAAACAAGGCACAATTTCAATCTACCAATCAAGCAAACATCACATAAAATAATAAAACAAAACAATGCATGCAAGCATGCAAGAGATTGTTTTATTTGTAAAAGTGGTTTCTAATGGTTCATAAACATTTGAAAGCACCTATTGGTCATTTTATAAAGTGGCAAAGTAATTTGCAAAAGGTTTCACTTCATAAACCATTTTTAAAACAAGGTATCATTTTATGTGGTGTAGAAATGTTTTTAATAAGGCATTAATATATAGGATTCACAAAATATGTTTTCAAACCATAAAATCTTGTGTTTAGGGTCAGAAAGTTTATTTCCAAAACATTTCCCAAAGGTTTCCTCCAATATCATTTTTAACAATTAAACCATATTTTTATTTGACTAGAAATGGTTTAAATCAAAGATTCATTCTTTTGTTTCATCAAATACATTTTTTAAACCACAATTTGTTTCCTATGGTCAGTGGGTTCAAAACAAACCATTTGCCAAAGATTTTATCCTCAAAATCATTTTAGAACAATTTCTATACTCTAAACATGCATACACAAGTTTCTGCAAAAACAAACATTTTACCAGAAGATTTTTACTAAACAAAGTACATGGTTGGCTAGGGCTTGTTTTTCTAAATACATTGATATAAAGTTTGAAAATTTTGGACGTGTGGTTTGAAATTTATGCAATTTACAAAATCCAACAACTAATACAAATGTTTCTGGCTTTTTAAAACAACACAGTGCCACGCGTCGAGTCCTTATTGGCCAATAACGGTTCGCGTGGATCACACAGTGTGGTGCGTTGGATCTAATGACAATTGTGCGGCACAGATCGCTCCATACCGTTTCACTTAAGTGACTCTATTCTATCCACGCGATCTAGATCCAACGGTGTCGAGGATCGACCATAATCGAGCGGCGCTTAGCGGCGGTTGGCGGCGTGGTCAGACGGTGGCGGAGCCGGCGATTTAGGAAGCAAGGGTGATGGGGGAGGGCTTTACCAGGTTCGCCTTGCTTCGCTGATGCTCAACGTGGTCGTCACTTGTTGAGGGGCGCTCTGAACCACCGGTGATTCCTCGCCGTAGTTGTCGCCGACGTCTGGCGGCTCTGTTCGTCGTTGGAGGCGAGTGTACGGTTCACGCTAAGGCACGAAAAAGGGTGCGTTAGCTGCGCACAGAAGCGAGTACGAGTGCATCCAGAAGAGGGGCAGGCGCGGTCGAACTTTACCTGGGAGCGTAGCCGGAGCGGATGCAGACGACGGTGGCGGTCAGTGGTTGTCCTTGCCGAGATTCAGGGGCACGCGCGAGCGAGCTAATGCCTCTGGGAGGTTCGCCAGGATGTGGGGATCAGGTGAGGGTGGTCGAGGAGGCGAGGGGCGGTGAGGGGCTGCCGGAATTTGCTTGCGAGCTCGTCGGTGACAGCGGCAGTACAGAGAGAAATTGGGCGGCTGAGGCGTGAGGCGACAGAGGGAAATGGAGAGGAGACGTGGGTTAAGAGGGCGTCATCGGGGAATGTTTAATCGTGCCATTAACGCTAATTAAGCCGGCGTTATTTGCCCGCAACGCCGGCGAGGTGAGGTTAGCGGTTAGCGGAAGAAAGAGGTGGCGGAGGGTCCGCTTGGCGTGAGAGAAAGAGGGGAACGGGGTCCACCGTCGGAGGTGCGGGGTGAGTTCACTTGGTGCGTTTTCTCGTGGGGAGAGGGACTAGGCTGGATGGGCCAGTGGGCTTAGTCAATGGCTGGCTTGATTCCTTTTTTGTTACATTTGCTTTTTTTTCCTTTTCTTTAATTATGTTTTGATTTTGTTTAATCCATTCAAACCTCAATTTGATTTCAAACCTTTGCCAAAATTTGGGTAGGTTTAAATATTGATTAGTATTATATTCTGAAGTTAATTTTGGAAATTTATTTTATTCCTTTTGGGGTCTTTTTAATTAATAAAAAGGGCCCTTGTTTTAAATCAAAAAAGGATTTAATAATGTTTTTAATTTCCATTTGACTTCTAAATTCTTCCAAAACCTTCCAGTAAGTTTTTATTTGTTTATTTGGGTTCAAATAATTCATCTTGAATTATTTGGAAAGGTTTTAATATGTTTTATTATTCATTTAAAATTTGGATTTGTCTTTATTCCAATAGGGTTTGGTTTATGCCATTTTATTTTACTTTGGCAATTCTTTATCCAATATTTTTATTTGGATTTGGATTAAATTCATTCCACTTGTTTAAGGATTTGGCCAAGATTAGATTTGGTCTTTAAGTTTTCTTTATTTAATATTTCTTTCTTTATCTTATAAAATACATATCTTTTTATTTAGAGATCCAAACTTGGTGATTCCAATTTGTAAAAATCTTGTTTAATATTTGTTTATCCTTTTAATTCTCTTTAGGATTAATTGCTCTCCATTGGGTAGGGATTTTAATTAGTTTTGGGAATTCAATTCCTTTATCTTATTAAATTCATAAGATTTTATTTATGGCTCCAAGTTAAGTGAAACCAATTTCTATGGCTTTATAATATTTCTTTTGATCATTTGAAAATGTTTGTTGACAAGATTTTATATGGATCAAATCCATAGGCTTGGAGATAACTTGGAAATGATTTTTATTCCATTAGAGTTTAGGGTTTGGATTTATTTTCCAAGTGTTTAAATTTCTAGATACATTCATTGAGGAATGCATTTCTCTTGATTTGGATTTTTGTTGGATTCAAACTTTAATTAAAGTTTGTTCAAGATGGGATTTTTAATTTTCCATTAAGAATCAAAAGTTTCTTTTCACCCTGATTTTCAACAATAATTTTATTTTATTTATTCATTTTTCACATTACAAGATTTGGAAAATCTTGGGATGTGACAGGCTACCACCCTTAAAATAAATCTCGTCCCGAGATTAGGGAGGCTAGGGGTTACAAGTTGGCTCAAAAGCATCTAGGGTACTACCACCCTTAAAATTTTTCCAACTAAATTACATTTTGGCTTGCTTGGGATCTTGTTGAAATCTCTCTGGGCAAACATCTCCATAGTGTCCTTTGTTTCCACACTTCAAACATGTGACAAGGCTGAGATCCTTCATAGGCTTGTTTATCTTGTGCTTCATCTTTTCTGGACAGTTTCTTGCATAATGTCCTTGGTTACCACAGTTGTAACATGTGATAAGATTGAGTTCATCACGTATCTTCTGTGGACAGGTTGCTACATAATGGCCTAGCTCTTTGCAGTTGTTGCACCACGCTTGGCTAATCTCCTTATACTTTTGCTTTTCTGGACATTCACTGGCATAGTGTCCCATGTCTTTGCAATGACCACATTGCACATGGCTTTTGTCCTTCTTTTTCTTGGGTTTCTCCAAAGCTAGGAGTGCTTCTAGTTCATGTTCTTCATATGTTATCTCATAGGTAGGAATGTCTACTGGTCTCCTTTGACCTTTTATTAATCCTTGGATAATACATATGTCTCTTCTTTGGTCCTTTAAATTGAGTCATGTTGCTGGGAGGTACAAGCTGAGATTTTCCTTTGTCTTCATCCTTCTTGGTAGACTTGGCTCTCTCATGGTAGTCTGCAATCAGTTGTTGCACTCCACCTTGTTTCCTTTGTTCAACTATGGAATAAATGGGGCATTGGATAGGGACATGATTGTTTCCTTCACATAGGTAACAAGTAGCTTGAGATGTGGGGCATTGGTCAATTGGATGTTTCTCTTCACAATTGGGGCATTGATCTTCATGCTCCTTGGAAATGTGATCCTTGTCTCCACAAATATTGCAAGCTTGGGTTACTTCTAGAATATGATCTTTGTCATCCTTATTGTCACAAACACCTTTGGAAGAGTTGTTTCCCATGTTGATCATTTGATCTGTCACCTTATGCAACAATTGGGTTTGGGTTTCCAAAAACCTTTGCATGGTTGGATCTACCTCACTGGTGTTGGCTATAAATTGAGCTGTCACTTGGTTCAACTGGGTTTGGGTTACTATGAGTTCTCTCATGTTGTCCTCTTGGTTGTTGTTGTTGTCACCATCCTTGATGTTGGAATCTCTTGGAGTAGTCATCTGTTTGGGTTGGATTTGGATTAGAATGGGCAAAATATTTCTAAGAGAATAATTCTAATCACACACATCACAATTCACACAAGCAAAGTGCAAGCAATCACAAAAAAGCATTCCACTCAAACAACAAGTTTCAAGCATATTTTTAGACAACCAAAAATATTTTTGTTACACCAGATAAGTTGGTGGGTTTGACTTAAACTAAATATGGTGGTCCATCTATATGGTTTACTTCAGATCTTTCTATCCTTCTTAGTTGATTCTTCATGAACAAGATCTTTGTATCCTTATAGAATTTCTTGCATGTTGGTCTCAAACTTCAAGGTGATGATGTTTCCTTCTTAAGTTGTGTTTCCTTAGTCTTCAAGTGTTGAGTAATATTTCTTGTCTCACTTGTATCCTTAGTGATATCCAAATTGAAGTCCTTGGTGAAAATGCTGAAGATGTTGAAGTCATTAGATTTGAAGATGTTGAAGTCCTTTGCTCATGGTGAAGTCTTTGGCCATGGGGTAGGTTTTGTCCATCAAGTTTGAAATAGAAGAGATGTAGAATCAAAACCAAAAAGGTCGAGGAAAGAGTTTACAAGATTGTTTGTAAATAAGTTTTTGGAACAAAAACAACTCCTATTTTTCTAAGGGGTTTTGTCCAATCCTAGGTTTACAAATCCTACAGGCAACACAATGCTATGATACCATCTGTAAGGTTCCCAACATTTAATAAGGTAGAGATCCCTGTGTTTACAATGCTAGTCCCTGGATCAATAGCTAGCATCCACAGTTAAGATGTAATATCAAGAAACATAGGTCATAATACAACTTTATAACCAGGAATAAAATAAATTATTACATCTTACATAGCTCATTTGGCTATCTCATTACAATGCAGCAGAATATAACAATAGCATGGGGTCCTTCATCTTCAAAGTGCCACAGGCAGACATGTTGGTTGTATACTTGTAATCCTAATCATTAAACTTCACTAATATCAAACAAACCTGCAACATAACAAGTTACAGCCACAAGGGTCAATACATTTGAATTGTATTGGCAAGTGATACTATGGTAGTATAGTGGAGTCTATCATCTATATGCATTTGGCTAAGTGGAGCTTAGGCTTTCTTTGCTCAAAATAGATTTTCCTTATCATTTGAAAACACTAAGTTTTGCTTGACAAAATAATCTTTCCCAAGGCATCTCCCAATACAAATTGGTGATCCTTCAACCCTTGTTCAACCACAAGTTTTTAACTTAGAAATTTGGATGATGAGATTCTTGATAGCTTCCATGTCTTGATGCTCAAATTGTCCTTTGCCGGGGACATGGCTAAGTACTTAGATTTTACACTCTGCAGAGGTGGTGCACTTTCCCCACAAGACTTGGTTTCACCAAGACAAGATCTTTCGAAGCCTTCCTTATACCAGAATGGACGCGCTCCAACCTATCAAACCCCTACCGCCAACTGTCCATTTGGCTAAGTTATTGCAACCTATATGATCCAGGCAGAGCCCATAATGCCAAGTGGTTGCACTTGAAGCTTCTCAACATTTGACATCTCAAATCTCTTTGTTCCTGGGTGGCCATCCACAAGTGAGATACACAAGGTTCACCAGTCCCCTGGCCTTGTGTAACCACTCAACACAAACCATTCCTTCCATTCCACCCAGGTGATTCATTCACTTAGTTGTTTTATTAAACAAAACACAAGTCCTCAGACTTAGAAATTTTCCATAGCATGAATATATATTCCACACTTGTTTTCTACTAGCTAAGCTAAGCATGATAGTAGTAGGAATCTTAACTTAGGAAAATTCTACTAAGGTTTCATCTACTAGGATTTCCCATAGCATGGTTTATACTTAGCAAAATTCCATGCAAGTCTTACTTAGAAATATCACTAATGCATAGTGAAAATAATGGGACAAAATTATGAAGCATCACTTGCCTTTTTTGGTAGAGTATAAGTTCACTCCTTGTCCTTGAAACAATCACACTCTTCAAGTCACTACAATTCAATCAAACAAGGCACAATTTCAATCTACCAATCAAGCAAACATCACATAAAATAATAAAACAAAACAATGCATGCAAGCATGCAAGAGATTGTTTTATTTGTAAAAGTGGTTTATAATTGTTCATAAACATTTGAAAGCACCTATTGGTCATTTCATAAAGTGGCAAAGTAATTTGCAAAAGGTTTCACTTCATAAACCATTTTTAAAACAAGGTATCATTTTATGTGGTGTAGAAATGTTTTTAATAAGGCATTAATATATAGGATTCACAAAATATGTTTTCAAACCATAACATCTTGTGTTTAGGGTCAGAAAGTTTATTTCCAAAACATTTCCCAAAGGTTGCCTCCAAAATCATTTTTAACAATTAAACCATATTTTTATTTGACTAGAAATGGTTTAAATCAAAGATTCATTCTTTTGTTTCACCAAATACATTTTTGAAACCACAATTTGTTTCCTATGGTCAGTGGGTTCAAAACAAACCATTTGCCAAAGATTTTATCCTCAAAATCATTTTAGAACAATTTCTATACTCTAAACATGCATACACAAGTTTCTGCAAAAACAAACATTTTACCAGAAGATTTTTACTAAAAAAGTACATGGTTGGCTAGGGCTTGTTTTTCTGAATCCATTGATATAAAGTTTGCAAAATTTGGACGTGTGGTTTGAAAGTTATGCAATTTACAAAATCCAACAACTAATATAAATGTTTCTGGCTTTTTAAAACATCACAGTGCCACGCGTCGAGTCCTTATTGGCCAATAACGGTTCGCGTGGATCACATAGTGTGGTGCGTTGGATCTAATGACAATCGTGCGGCACAGATCGCTCCATACCGTTTCACTTAAGTGACTCTATTCTATCCACGCGATCTAGATCCAACGGTGTACAGGGGTCTGACCATAACTGAGCGGCGCTAGCGGCGGCGGCGTGGTCGAACGGTGGCGAGCGGCGATTTAGGAAGCAAGGGTGATGGGGGAGGGCTTTACCAGGTTCGCCTTGCTTCGCTGATGCTCAACGTGGTCGTCACTTGTCGAGGGGCGCTCTGAACCACCGGTGATTCCTCGCCGTAGTTGTCGCCGGCGTCTGGCGGCTCTGTTCGTCGTCGGAGGCGAGTGTACGGTTCACGCTAAGGCACGAAAAAGGGTGCGTTAGCTGCGCACATAAGCGGCGAGTACGAGTGCATCCAGAAGAGGGGTAGGCGCAGTCGAACTTTACCTGGGAGCATCGCCGGAGCGGATGCAGACGACGGTGGCGGTCAGTGGTTGTCCTTGCCGAGGTTCAGGGGCGCGCGCGAGCGAGCTAATGCCTCTGGGAGGTTCGCCAGGATGTGGGGATCAGGTGAGGGTGGTCGAGGAGGCGAGGGGCGGTGAGGGGCTGCCGGAATTTGCTTGCGAGCTCGTCGGTGACAGCGGCAGTACAGAGAGAAATTGGGCGGCCTGGGGGCACACTAGGGTGAGGCGACAGATGGGAAATGGAGAGGAGACGTGGGCGGTTAAGAGGGCATCATCAGGGGGAGGTTTAACTATGCCATTAACGCGAATTAAGCCGAGCGTTATTTGCCTGCAACGGCCGGCGAGGTGAGGGGTGTGGTCAGTGGCGGGTGGGGAAGAAAGAGCTGGCGGTGGGGTCCGCTTGGCAGCGTGAGAGAAAGAGGGGGAACGGGGTCCACCGGTCAGTGAGGGTGCGGGTGAGTTCACTGGTGCGAAGCGTTTTCTCGTGGGGAGAGAGGGACTAGGCTGGACTGGGCCAGGTGGGCTTAGCTCGGCTGGGTCGGCTTGATTCCTTTTTTTGTTCTATTTCTGTTTTTCTTTTTCCTTTCTTTAATTATGTTTTGATTTTGTTTAATCAATTCAAACCTCAATTTGATTTCAAACCTTTGCCAAAATTTGGGTAGGTTTAAATATTGATTAGTATTATATTCTGAAGTTAATTTTGGAAATTTATTTTATTCCTTTTGGGGTCTTTTTAATTAATAAAAAGGGCCCTTGTTTTAAATCAAAAAAGGATTTAATAATGTTTTTATTTTCCATTTGACTTCTAAATTCTTCCAAAACCTTTCAGTAAGTTTTTATTTGTTTATTTGGGTTCAAATAATTCATCTTGAATTATTTGGAAAGGTTTTTAATATGTTTTATTGTAACATCCCTAAATTCAAATTCCAAAACTCATTCATATCATCCTTGGATGCATCATCATTTAGGGATTTTTCTCAAAATCACTTCAGAAAAACATAAGCTTTGGTGTTATGATTTTATGTGGACAGATTTAACTCAAAAGACCAACACCATTTTGAAAACTTGAATGATTAGGAACTTGTTTGCTTACCTCCATTATTGGAAATTTTAGGATTAAAAGTTTGATCAAAGTTTCAATTTGGAAAATGAATTCAAAACCCTAATTTCAAAAACATTTCAAAACCAGAGGCAATGTCTCTGATTGATTTAAGTCCAAACTTGACCAAAGCCCTTATAGATTAACCACATGGTCAAATAACTGATTTTGAAACCACGACCTGCAAAATCCCGAATCATTTGAATTCTAAAATATTTGAATTCATATCTAAATCTAACCAGAAAATCAAAATAGAAAAGAAAAGAAATAAACAAAGGAAAAGGGCGCCGTAAATCGGCCCAATGACGAACCCACCAAAGAAGCCCACCCGGAAATTTCTTTCCTTCTCTCACTTGAACACACACAGCCGATTTAACGGACCCCACCCCATTTTGCACACATCGGCAGCGGGCCCACTGTCATCGTCTTCCTCAAACCACGCCCGCAGCCACGCCGCAAAGGATGACTGCCGGTGATGGCGCGGCTTAATTGGGCAATTAAACAGGCATTTCTGCCGAGGCACCGCTATAAGATCCCCACCTCGCAGTCATTTTCCCCATCAATTCTATAATCATGCCACCAGTCGCCCGACTTCGCTCGAGAACCGCAGTACCGACGACTCCGGCGACCGATTCCGGTGAGCCTTGATCGCCCCCTTCTCTCTCGATCAAACAAGGTTGCTCAGCACGTTCTTACGCACCTGCTGACACATTTCTTTTGCCTGCTCGTGACCCAGGTCGTCGTCTCCGTCCACAACCGAAACCACCTGCGCCGCCGCTTGACTCCGGCGACCAATTCAGGTAAAACCCGAGCGCCCCTTGTCCCCTCTTCCATACGAGTTTGTTCGCCTGCGTTTTGCGCAACTCCTGATGCCTCTGGCTCGTGTTAGGTCGACGCCAAACCTCGGCAAGCACCACGTCTGCAAGCGCCCGTTACTCGACGAGCTCCAAGCCGTACCGACGCCTTCGCCAACCAACACCACCTCGAGCCAAAGACGCCACCGCGGATCTGGTAAGCACCTTCTCGTTTCCCCGGACGATCTAGAGCGCCGGCGCCACCGTAGTCAGACGCGCCGCCGCCGGTCAACACCGCCAGCGCCGCCCGTTTCTGGTTGATAGATCGTAGCCGTCAGATCTTGATCCTACGCGTAGAAACAGTTCACTTAACGAAGAGGTATGGACAGATCTGAGCCGCACAACGTTAGTTAGATCCAACGGCTGCAGAGCTTGATCCGCGCGAAACGGTACGCGCCAGTAAGGTTGTGACGCGTGGCAGGGTTTAATTCAAAAACAGATTTTAAAACCAGATTTTGATCCAAACTTTAAACTGCTATAACTTTTGAATGCCACGTTAGATTTTTACAAATTTTATACCGTTGGATTCAGTGAAACAAGACCTTTCTGAATGTCCAATTTCTTTAACAAATAGTGACCATTAAAATGACTTTATTTGTGGAATCATATTTAAAGCTATTTTGAGTATAGATTTGTTTTGATAATTGGTTTTAATGTTAAATAAGTTTGTTATGGCAAATTTTGTGTCCTGTTATGTTTCAGTATCATGCACATGCTTGGTAAAATCTCCAAAATCACCACTTAGTAAAATTCTTGCATGCATGCATTCATATTATTTTTTGATTGAATATATTGTGTGAAATTGAATGCTATAATTTTTCTTGTAGATTTTGCTAGTGATTGTGATTGTGAAGAGTGCTACTCTCCCCACTACCAAGGCAAGTGATATTTTCATGAATATTTCTAACCTATGTTTTGAACTAGCATTAGATATTTTGTTTGCATGTTATTTTGTCTAATGCTAAAAATTGGGAAATCCTATATAGTTTAGAATAGTAGAATTGCTAAGGAATTTTTCCCTATGATAAGTTGCCATGCCTTGCTTAGCCTAGCTATATAGCAAACAAGGGATGGTGAAAATCTACACTTAATATGATGAAAATATTTCTAAGTCAGGAGACTTATACTTTCCTAATAAAACCACTAAGTCAAATGAACCTCCTGGGTGGAATGGAAGAATGGGTTATGTTGAGTGGTTACACAAGGCCATGGACTTGGGTTGTGTATCTCACTTGTGGTAAGCCACCCAGGCACAAAGGGATTTGGAGGCCAAGTGTTGAGAAATCTTACAGTGCAACCACTTGGCAATATGGGCTCTGCCTTGATCATATAGGTTGCTAGAACTTAGTCATTTGGACAGTTGGTGGTAGATGGGATGATAGGTTGGAACGCGTCCATTTGACTAAGGAAAGGCTTCTGAAAGGTCCTGTCTTGGGAAACCAAGTCTGGTGGGGAAAGTGCACAACCTCTGCAGATGGAAAACCTAAGTACTTAGCCTAGTCCAAGGCAATGGACACTTTTGAGCATCAAGACATGGAAGCTACAAGAATCTCATCACTCCAACTTCTAAGTAAAATTTGTGGGTGAACAAGGGTGAAGGACCTCAATGTCTATTGGTGGTTCCTTGGGAATGTTTTGACAAAGAAAAACTTAGTGATTTCAACTAATAGGAAAAACTTATTTTCAAGCAAAGCAAGCCAAGCTACACTTATCCAAATGCATATAGTAATATAGTCCACTTAAAATTGTAGGGGTCCCAACCTAATAAGGTAGAGTCCTCCTGTGTTTGACAATGCTAGTCCCTGGATCAATAGCTAGCATCCACAGTTAAGATGTAATATCAAGAAACAAAGGTCATAATATAAATTTATAACCAGGAATAACATAATTTTATTACATCATACATAGCTCATATGGCTATTAGATTACATTTCAGCGGAATAACTATAAGCATGGGGTCCTTCATATCCAAAGTGCCACAGGCAGATGTTGGTTGTAGACTTTGTAATCCTAATCAAACAATCTTCACTAAAATCAATCAAACCTGCAACATACAAGTTACAGCCACAAAGGGTCAATACATTTGAATTGTATTGGCAAGTGATACTATGGTAGTATAGTGGAGTCTATCATCTATATGCATTTGGGTAAGTGGAGTTGAGGCTTGCATTGCTCAAAATAGATTTTTCTTATAATTTTGAAAATACTAAGTTTTTTCTTGACAAAATCATTTTTCTCAATCAAAGATTTCAAGATCCTTGTACCAAGCCATCTCTCCATCAATGATTGAAGAATTCAAACAACCCTTGTTCAATCCACAAGATTTTAATTTAGAAATTTGAATGATGAGATTCTTGATTGCTTCCATGTCTTGATGCTCAAATTGTCCTTTACCAGGGACATGGCTAAGTACTTAGATTTTACACTCTGCAGAGGTGGTGCACTTTACCCACAAGACTTGGTTTCCCAAGACAAAATCTTTCAGAAGTCTTCCCTTAGACCAAAATGGACGCGTTCCAACCTATCAAACACTACCACCCACTGTCCATTTGGCTAAGTTCTTGCAACCTATATGATCATGGCAGACCCCATATTGCCAAGTGGTTGCACTTGAAGCTTCTCAACATTTGACATCTCAAATCTCTTTGTTCCTGGGTGGCCATCCACAAGTGAGATACACAAGGTTCCTGGCCTTGTGTAACCACTCAACATAACCCAATCCTTCCATTCCACCCAGGTGATTTATTAACTTAGTTGTTTTATTAAACAAAAACATAAGTCTTCAGACTTAGAATATTTTTCCATAGTGTGAATATTTATTCCACCCAAATTTTCTATTAGCTAGGCTAAGCTTGATAGTAGTAGAAATCTTTAACTTAGGAAAATCCTACTAAGGATTCATCTACTAGGTTTTCCTATAGCAAGATCTATACTTAGCAAAATCCATGCAAGTTTTACTTAGCAAAAATCACTAATGCATAGTGAAAGTAATGGGACAAAAAGTATGAAGCATCACTTGCCTTTTTGGAAGGAAATGGTAGTTCACTCCTTGATCTTGCTAGTCTCACACTTCACTACAAGTCAACAAGCAAACACAAATTCAATCCACATTCCAACCAAAGTCAAACAAACAATTCTTCACACACACAAAGTAATGGGATCTAAGTCATGCATGGGAGCATGCACAAGATAGTTTTATTTTTCAAAGGGGTCTCTATGGGTTTCTAAACTTTGTAAGATCCAATTTGGTCATTTACCAAAGTGGCAAAGTCATTAGCTAGAGGGTTTTGTCCAAAACTATTTTTACATCCATTCATCATTTCATGTGGTGAAAAATGTTTTTATTAAGGCAAAACTCTTAAGTTGTTCACCAAATGAGTTGCTATTGCAAAACTTGGTGTTTTTGGGTCAGTAGGTTTGGTCCAAACTATTTTCTCAAAGTTTTCTTTCCATAAACATTTTTATAATAAAATCAACAATTTTATTTGGTTAGAAATGGACTAAACTAATTAATCCATTCCAAACTTTTCCAAATTCATTTTCCAAACAATGGGTTGGTTCCTGGGGTCAGTAAGGTCACAACAAACCAATTTGCAAAGGTTTTATCCTTAAATTCAATTTTAAACAATTTTTATACTCTAAACAGGCATACAAAAGTTTCTGCAAATTCAAACAAGCTAACAGATACTATTTGCTAAACTAAGGGCATGGTTGGATAGGGCTTGTTCTCCTGAATCCATTGATATAAAATTTGTCAAATTTGGACGTGTGGTTTGAAAGTTATAGGGTTTTCAAAATGGCAATTCAATCTGATTTTCAAAATCTGTTTTTAATCAGAACGGGGACACGCGGCTTGTTCCTATTCGCCCGTACCGGTTCGTCTGGATCGCGTGCTGCTGCGCGTTGGATTAAGTCATATCGTGCGGCTCTGAAGACGTACCCTTTCGGCGGTAAATGATTCTATCGTGCCCGTCCGATCTAGATCGAACGGCTCTATCTAATGGCCATGAAGCGGGCGCGAGGTCATCGGCGAAGCGTGAGCGACCGGTTAGCGGCGGCGCTGGCGAGAAGCGAGAGAGGTAGGAAGATGCTCACCAGGCTCGGAGAACACGAAGCTCAAGGTGCTCGTGGTTGGTCAAGGCGCCTGAGATGGGTCGGCAATCTCTCGCCGAGTCGTGGCGTCGGTCTTGTTCAGATGCTGTCGAAGGTGAGGATAGAGGGCGCCCTAGGACAAATGGAAAGTGCGGTAAGGTTCGTAAGAGCTTGGGGATCATCATCGTGTCCACGGGGATGAGAGGGGAGGTCGGGTTCTACCTGGGGACATCGTCGGAGAATGGCAGACGCGGCGGCGTTCGAAAGCTTGATGTAGCCAACGCTATGGGGCGCCCGCGGTTGAGAGGAGGATGCTGGGAGATGCGTCTGGTTGTGGGGAAGCTGTGAGCTTGGTCAATGAAGCAAGGGGAGGTCTGGTTTCGCCGGAATCGTCACCGGAGCATCATCGGAGACAGGGCAGTCGAGGAGAAATTGTGGCGGCCTGGAGGCGTGTCGAGGAGGGGCGTCTGGGGGAAACGGAAGAGGGGAGGCTGGCGCTTTAAGGTGTGCGATCACTGCGAGTAAAGATCGTCGCGTTAAGGCGTAATCAAACCGAGAAGTTATGTCTGCAACGACGAGGAGAGGGGAAGAACCAGTCCGCGGGGTGGGGAAGAAGAGCAGTAGGGTGTGGGGTCCAGCGTCAGTGAGAAAACGAAAGGGACAAGCAGTCCACCAGTCAGTGAGGGGGTGGGTTATGTTTGCGGTGGAGAAAAACGGTTCGGGGGAGGAAACAGATGGACTGGACTAGGCTGTTGGGCTGGATAGTTGGGCTGCTGTTGTTTCCCTTTTTTTTGTACAGAAACATTTTCCTTTTTCCATTTTATTTACTGATTTGAAATTCATTTCACAATTCAAACAACAAGACAATCATTCAAATAATTCAAATTATTGTAATGAGTTTTTGGTTCTGTTTAGTAGTATATACCAACTTCCAAAATAAAATAATATTTTAAATCTTTTTAGGTTCCATTTATTAATTAAATAAAATGGTTCATGGTTTTATTAATAAAACAAGGTTTGGTTTATTTAATAAAATCTTCATTTGAAATCCAAATGTTTTCAAAACCCAATCAGTAGGTTTTATTTGGAAATAAAGAATATTTGGAAAACTTGTTTAAAATAAAATAATCCTTTTACTTTAGGGTCCATTAATAATTAAATAAAATGGACCTTAGTAATTAAATCAAATAGGGTTTGATTTTATTAATAAAATATTTATTTGAAACCTAAATATTTTAAAAATCAAATTAGTAGGTTTAATTTGGGAAATATATAATATTTGGAAATTTGTTTTAAAACAAAATAACCTTTTATTTTAGTATCCATTATTAATTATTATAATAGACTTTCATTATTAAATCCAATAGGATTTGTTTTATTGAGATATTTATTTTGAAATCTAAAACAAAGCCCAAACACTTTAGTAGGTTTTATTAGAGAATATAAAATATTTGGAAAACCTATTTAAAACACTTTAATAAGTTTTGATGTTTTAATTAAATTGGTAAAACTTCTTATTTAAATAAAGTTTGGATATTAATTCTTTATTATTTTATTTTAAATAAACCTTTGTTGTTTTTATTCAAACTAAATGTTTTAATTCCCAAAGTTTGGTCAAGGTTTAATTTGGCTTTATAAAATAATTCTTATTTATAAATCCATCTTTTCTTTTGAAAACCAATCTTTTATTAAAAGATCCAAAATAGTATTTCCAAAATTCTTTATTTTCCTTTGTTAATTGTTTTATGTTTTTAAATCCTTTTGGGATTTAATTGTTCAAATTAGGTTTGAAGATTCCTATTGGAATTCAAAAAGTTTCTTCTGGCCCTGAAAATCAAACAAAGTTTTATTTTATTAATTTATTTTCACATTACAAGATTTGGAAAATCTTGGGATGTGACAAAAATATACTAAGGTATCACTTGCCAATACTATTCCAAAGTATTGACCCTCTGTGGTTGTAACTTGTGATGTTGCAGGTTACTCCGATGATGAATAGGAGTCATGAGTCTACACTCAACATGCTTGCCTGTGGCACATGAAGATGAAGACTTGTGTTTATTTACTTATTCCTTAAACTCTTGTATTAGGCCTATGGACCTGAGTTGTAAAAGACTATGTTTTAACTCTGGAATGAATGTAATAAACAACCTTTGTATCTGTGTACTTCATCTTAAACTGTGGATGCTAGCATTGATCCAGGGACTAGCATTGCAATCACAGGGATCCTTTCCTTTATAAAGGAGGGGTCTAACATTTATTATTCATTTAAAATTTGGATTTGTCTTTATTCCAATAGGGTTTGGTTTATGCCATTTTATTTTACTTTGGCAATTCTTTATCCAATATTTTTATTTGGATTTGGATTAAATTCATTCCACTTGTTTAAGGATTTGGCCAAGATTTGATTTGGTCTTTAAGTTTTCTTTATTTAATATTTCTTTCTTTATCTTATAAAATCCATATCTTTTTATTTAGAGATACAAACTTGGTGATTCCAATTTGTAAAAATATTGTTTAATATTTTTTTATCCTTTTAATTCTCTTTAGGATTAATTTCTCTCCATTTGGTAGGGATTTTAATTAGTTTTGGGAATTCAATTCCTTTATCTTATTAAATTCATAAGATTTTATTTATGGCTCCAAGTTAAGTGAAACCAATTTCTATGGCTTTATAATATTTCTTTTGATCATTCTTGATCATTTGAAAATGTTTGTTGACAATATTTTATATGGATCAAATCAATAGGCTTGGAGAAAACTTGGAAATGATTTTTATTCCATTAGAGTTTAGGGTTTGGATTTATTTTCCAAGTGTTTAAATTTCTAGATACATTCATTGAGGAATGCATTTCTCTTGATTTGGATTTTTGTTGGATTCAAACTTTAATTAAAGTTTGTTCAAGATGGGATTTTTAAGTTTCCATTAAGAAACAAAAGTTTCTTTTCACCCTGATTTTCAACAATAATTTTATTTTATTTATTCATTTTTCACATTACAAGATTTGGAAAATCTTGGGATGTGACACTTCTAATATTGTCTCTCATCCTAGAAAAGCTAGAAAAGCTAGTGTCCCTATGCTTTCTGTTAGAATTCGTGATCATTGTTATTATGGTTTATGTGATATTGGTGCTAGTTCTAGTGTTATTCCTTATGATATTTACAGGGAAATTATATATTAAATTGGTCCTTGTGAGCTTGAGGACATTGATGTGGTTATTCACCTTGCCAATAAAGAGACAGTCTGTCCCATTGGTATTGTAAGAGATGTGGAGGTTCTTTGTGGTAAGATTAAATATCCTGCTGACTTTCTAGTACTTGGTTCTGAAGCTAGTAGAACATATCCCATTATCTTTGGTAGACCCTTTTGAATACTTGTGGGGCTATCATAGATTGTAGGAAGGAAATTTTTTTGACTAAGTTTGATGGAGAGTCTTATGAGTTTAATTTTTCCAGATTTGCTAAAACTCCTTATGAAAATGAACTTCCTAATGAGGATTTTAGGGTTGAACAACTTTCTGCTATTTCTCTTTCTCCTAATAATGCCTTGCGGCAATTTATGGAAGATCGTGAAAGCGATGTCTTCATGTAGGAAAGAAATGAGATTGACGAGGTTTTCCTTCGTCAGCTTGATCTACTTAAGCATAATCTACCTGCGGAAGATTTGGGTACCACACTCCCACCTAAAGGGGACCCTATTTTTGAATTAAAACCTTTACCTGATGATCTTAAATATGCTTATCTTGATGATAAGAAAGTATATCCTGTTATTATTAGTTCTAAAATTTTAGAAAAGTAAGAAGAAAGGTTATTGGAAATACTGAAGAAACACCGAGGAGCTATGGGCTATACTCTTGATGATTTAAAAGGATTTTCTCCAACTATATGTCAGCATGCTATTAATATAGAACCCGATGCAAAACCAGTTGTTGAGCACCAACGTCGTCTAAATCCTAAGATGAAGGATGTGGTAAGAAATGAGGTATTAAAACTCCTTGATGCTGGTATTATTTATCCTATTGCCGATAGCCAATGGGTTAGCCCTGTTCATTGTGTTCCCAAGAAAGGGGGAATAACTGTTGTGCCTAATGAAAATAATGAGCTTATAGCCCAAAGAGTAGTGGTTGGGTATAGGATGTGCATTTATTTTAGAAAGGTTAATAAGGTTACTAAGAAAGATCATTATCCTTTGCCCTTTATTGATCAAATGCTTGAGAGGTTGTCCAAAAAGACTCACTTTTGTTTTCTTGATGGTTATTCTGGGTTCTCTCAAATTGCTGTGAAAGCACAAGACCAAGAGAAAACCACTTTCACTTGTCCTTATGGCACTTATGCTTATAGGCACATGCCTTTTGGTTTATGTAATGCTCCTGCTACCTTTTAGAGATGTATGTCTGCTATTTTTCATGGTTTTTGTGAAGAAATTGTGGAGGTTTTCATGGATGTATGGAACTTATTTTGATAACTGTTTGTACAAGCTTGATAAAGTTTTGCAGAGATGTGAAGAAACCAACCTTGTTCTTAATTGGGAAAATGCCATTTCATGGTTAATGAAGGGATTGTTCTTGGACACAAAATTTCTGAAAGAGGTATTGAAGTTGACAGAGCCAAAATTGAAGCAATTGAGAAGATGCCTTGCCCTAGAGATATAAAAGGTATTCGTAGTATCTTAGGTCATGCTGGTTTCTATAGGAGGTTTATTAAAGACTTCTCCTAAATTTCAAAGACCCTTACCAATCTTCTTCAAAAAGATGTACCTTTCGTTTTTTATGATGATTATAAGGAAGCTTTTGAAACTTTGAAGAAAGCTTTGACTACTGCTCCTATTGTTCAACCACCTGATTGGAGTTTACCTTTTGAAATTATGTGTGATGCTAGTGATTTTGCTGTGGGTGCTGTCCTTGGGCAACGTATTGATAAGAAGTTGAATGTTATTCATTGTGCTAGCAAGACTCTAGATGATGCTCAAAAGAATTATGCTACTACTAAAAAATAGTTCTTAGCTATAATCTTTGCATGTGATAAGTTTAGACCCTATATTGTTAATTCCAAGGTCACTATTCACACTAATCATGATGCTATGAAGTACCTTATGACAAAGAAGGATGCTAAGCCTAGGCTTATTAGATGGGTGTTGCTTTTACAAGAGTTTGATCTGCATATTGTAGATAGGAAAGGTGTTGAAAATCGTGTTGATGACAATTTATCTCGTTTGGAAAACATTTCTTTTGACCCCTTGCTTGTTAATGACAGTTTTCCAAATGAGCAGTTGGCTGCAATAAGGGTAAGTCCGCATGAGAGTCATTGGTATGCTGATTATGCTAAATTTATTGTTTCCAAGTATTTTCTCCAACCTTTACAACCCAGCAAAGAAGAAAATTCTTTTATGATCTAAGGCATTACTTTTGGGATGACCCACATCTATATAAAGAAGGAGTGGATGGTATTATGCGAAGATGTGTTCCAGAATTTAAACAACAAGAGAAATTGAGAAAATGTCATGGCAGTGCTTATGGAGGACATCATGCTGGGGATAGGACTGCACAAAAGGTTTTAGAATCTGGATTTTATTGGCCTACCCTTTTCAAAGATGCAAGAATTTTGTCTTATCATGTGATGAATGTCAAAGAGCTGGTAACATTTCTAGACGCAATGAAATGCCTATGAATTATACTCTTGTTATTGAACCTTTTGATTGTTGGGGATTTGACTTTATGGGTCCTTTTCCTCCTTCGAAAGGGTATACTCATATTCTTGTTGTTGTTGACTATGTTACTAAGTGGGTATAAGCCATACCTACAAACAGCGCTGATGGTAAGACCCCTTTAAAAATGCTTAAGGATGTTATTTTTCCTAGGTTTGGTGTGCCTAGATATCTCATGACTGATGGATGCTCTCATTTTATTCATGGGGTTTTTAGAAAAACTCTCGCTAAGTATGATGTAAACCATAGAATTGCTTCAGCTTATCACCCCCAAACCAGTGGACCAGTAGAACTCTCCAATAGGGAAATTAAATCTATCTTGCAAAATACTGTTACTAGATCTAGGAAAAATTGGGCTAAAAAGTTGAATGACGCTTTATGGGCTTATAGAACTGCTTATAAAAATCCTATGGGGATATGTCCTTACAAAATGGTCTATGGAAAAGCTTGTCACTTGCCTAAACCCTAAACCCTAAACACAAAGCTTATTGGGCAGTGAAAGAGTTGAATAGATATTTTAAACTAGCTGGTGAGAAAAGATTGCTTGACATGAGTACCTTAGATGAGTGGAGAAGTGAAGCTTATGAAAATGCTAGACTCTTTAAGGAAAAGGTAAAAAGATGGCATGATAAGAGAATTCTCAAAAGGGAGTTCCATGTTGGTGAGAAAGTTCTTTTGTATAGGTCTCGTCTCATATTTTTTGCAAGGAAACTACTCTCAAAATGGGAAGGACCTTTTGTTATTAAGGAAGTATATTGTTCAGGTGCTATCAAAATATCTTCTTTTGAAGAACAACACTACACATGTGGTGAATGGACGAAGGCTCAAACATTATATTTTTGGAGACCCTTATAATGAGGACGTTGACATTATTCAAATGGTGACTCCGGAAGAATTTATTAGAAACCAAACACAGGAGTCTGCAGAGTTCGTCTCGGATTAGGTAAAGGTGGTGAAAATAGAAGGTTCGTGAAAGCCTAATCTTTTTATATTTTTGATGTTTTTAATTCATACGGAAGGTTACAAAACGAAACGGAGAAGGAAACGGAGGCCGGGATGGCCACACCCACCCCCAGGCTTGGGCCCCAGCTGGCCGCGCCTAGTGATACGTTGGAAACGTATCTATAATTTTTGATGCTCCATGCTTGTTTAGTGTCTACTTTGCTTTACTTGTCTACACTTCTAGGTGCTTTTTACATGTTTTCTGGTACTAACCTATTAACAAGTTGCAACAGTGCCAGATGCCTGTTTTCTGTTGTTTTGGTTTCATAAAAGTTAGTAAAGAAATATTCTCGGAGTTGGACGGGACAAAGGACAAAGTCAATAACTTTCCGTGGGAAACAAGAAGTCCATTGGAGAGCCGGAGGGGCCAGCCAGGGAGGCCAGACCCACCCCAGGTGGGCCACAGGTGGGCCCACGCCTGGCTAGGGTTTGGTGGCCCTGGCCACCTCCTCGGTCTCCCCCTTCGCCTATAAGAAGCCCTCGATGTAGAAACCCTGAGTACCCGATCAGAAATCCACGAAACCGTCTGTAGCCGCCGCCACCATCGTCCCTAGATCGGGACGATCTGAAGTTCTTCCCGGCACCCTGCCAGAGGGGAGATCATCCCGGAGGCCTTCTCTCCGGTATGATGCGTGAGTAGTTCCACCTTGGACTATGGGTCCATGTAGTAGCTAGATGGTTGTATCTCCTCCTTTGTGCTTTCATGTATAGATCTTGTGAACTCTGTTCATGATCAAGATCTAATCTATTTGTAATCATGCATGTTGTGTTTGCGGGGATCCAATGGATATTGAAATTATTATGTTGGTTTGATTAATGGTTTTGTCTTTATGATTCTATCATGTATGTGTTGTTTGTGATCTTGCATGCTCTCTGTTGCTAGTGGTTATCTTGGCCAAGTAGTTGCTAGTGACTCCAAGAGGGGGTATTTATGCTCGATAGTGGGTTCATGCCTCTAGTTTCCAAGGGAAGTGACAATAATCTCTACGGTTGTAGATGTGCTGTTGCTACTATGGAGAAAACAACGGTCTCTTGTTCAAGGAACATGTGGACTGTTTACCTTACACACTTTGCTTAAAGCAGTTGTCTGTTGCTTGCAACTTAATACTGGAGGGAGTTCGGATGATAACCTAAAGGTGGACTTCTAGTCATAGATGAAGTTGGATGGCGGTCTATGTATCTTGTTGTATTGCCCAATCAACCTCATAGGATCTTTTTGACTAGTAATTGCATTGTTATGCCTTGCTCAGTTCTTGTTAAGTGCCCCGCTGTAATTTGTTTACCCTTCATGCCATGTTGTTTATTTAAGGAGAGCACCTCTAGTGAACTATGGACCCCAGTCCAATCTTTACCATTGATACATCTTCCAATGTTACTTGTTTACTTGCTGCAAACCACCATTATCTTCCACACCATACGTTTAATCCTTTGTTACAGCAAACCGATGAGCTTGACAACCTCACTGATTCGTTGGGGAAAAGTCTTGAGTTTGTGTTGTGCAGGTCTCCGCGTTACTTGCAACACCTGTGTGACGTTTCCTTCCTCCTACTGGTTCGATAACCTTGGTTTTTACTGAGGGAAAACTTGTTGTTGTGCTGCTTTACACCTTGCTCTTGGGGTTCCCAACGAAGCGCTCCTACATCAACTCAGTGTTGCATCAAGCTTTTCTGGCACCGTTGCCGGGGAGGCTAAGGACGTCTTCACTAGGGGAGTCTTTCACTTCCTTTCTCTTAACTTTGTTTTTAGTTTGCTTAGTTTCTTTTGATTGGTTTTGTTTGCCTCTTTTCAAACAAAAAACCAAAAAAATTAGTCTAGTTTGGTTTGCTTTCTTTATTCAAAAACACGCAAAAATAGTTCCCACTCTGGTTGCTGGTCTGTTATTGCCTTGCTTGGTCATGCTTTCTATCAATGGATGGTTTCTTTGAAACTAGTTCTTATTTGCAAGGTGGGTTCACAGAAGAACAAAAGTATTATTATAAGGAACACCGTTTGTCACAAAAAGGGAAACACTTATGGGATCAAATTGATAGGTTGAATACTATTGCTAGAGACGTGTGCTCTACTTATAATGTTACTTATTGCTTTGATAAAGCTTTTAGATGAAGGAGGTATAAACACCTACCGTTTCAATGTGAGTATAATGATAATGTTACCATATCTTCTTATGTTAAAGGAAATTATGATTTTGATGATGTGGAACAAATTGAAGAATTTATTGCCTTCAAGGGTGCATTTGAACTTGCCAGTTTGCTTGAAAATACTGATGATGCATCTTATGGACATGAGGTTTTTGAGATACTTAAATTTTTCTTTGATAATTATAAGGGATAAAATAGTTGTATTCTTGAATATTTTAATAGGCATTTTCCACAAATGGAAGATAATAATGCCTTGCATGAGCCTATGGAAGAAGAAATTGTTGAAACTGGAAGCTCATTAGATGAAAAAGAGGAGGAGAGTGATGAACAAAAGGAGGAAGAATGGATCTACCCATGCCTACCTTCTAATGAGAGTAACTCTTTACCTCGTACATTATTTGATTATCCCCATGCTTACCAAAGGGGGATGAATGTTATGCTCCCGTGGATCCTTTTGAAATATCTACTTTGGGTAAAACCCATGAAGATTTTAATCCCACTATTTTTGAGCTTGATAGAAATTATGTGTTTGTAGATCATGAAAAGCATGCTTTATGTGATAGCTATATTGTTGAGTTTATTCATGAGGCTACTGAAAATTATTATGAGAGAGGGAAACATGGTCTTATGTATCTCAACAATATTAAGTTTCCCCTCTTTATGTTGAAAGTTTTGAAGTTGCACTTGTTTTATCTTCCTATGCTTGTCACTTTGTTATTTGTATGCAAGATTTTTAGACTTAAATGTGTTTTGAAATTGCTTCTTGATGCTCTCTTTGACTTCAATTCATAATTCTTATGTGAGCATCTTCTCAAACTATCATGCCTAACTTAAAGGCGTTAAAGAAAAGTACTTGTTAAGAGATAACCCAAGAGTTTCCTTGAGTCTTGGAAGTTACTACTTCAGTAATTACCTCTCTTTATCCTTTTTGTTTGCTTTTTGTGTCAAGAATGACCTCTAATGAGAGGGAAGTAAGATTTGGGAAGTTGCTGTCCCGAAACAGATTTCTGTCCTACACCAAAAACATTCGTGAGGAGGCTCTGTAACTAGGATTGAGCTCAAAATTTACGAATAAATCCCCCAGTATGTTAGATAACTTTCGTTAGTTCAACACTTCTTTATTTGAGCAACATAAGATGTTCGAAAAAATCGGTTTCTACATGCTGGTCTATTTTGACAGATTTCTGCCATTATTTGCATTTGCTTCTTATTGATTCCTTTTTGAGTTCTCTTCAGGTAAATTGAGCTTTTTGAAGGATTTAATACAGTAGCTTGTGTTTTTAGTGAAAAGCCTTGCTGTTCCAAAGCTTTGCCAGTGGTCTAATATCTTTTGAATACACTAATCTTGCTAATGAAGATTGTGTGAAGTTTTGTATGAAGGAAAAATTTCAGGTGTAAAGAGATAATGATGTAATGACATGAAGAATGGACAAAAGCTCAAGCTTGGCTATTCCACCATGGTGTCACCCTAAGAAATATCCAAGAGGTACAAGCGTCAAAGCTTGGGGATGCCCAAGGCATCCCCTTCTTCATCAATAAAAAGCTCAGGTTTGTCTAGACACTTCGTTTTTATTGTTTCATGCACAGTTGTGTTGTTCTTGGAGCGTCTTAGTTTTCGTTTGCTTTGCTTGGTCTGTTTAGTTTGCTAAAGTAGTTCGGACCCCCGTTTTCGCTGTGTTGTTTTGAAAATAAGTTTGCTTGGTGTTGGAAATGAGTAGTAAGTTCTTGCTTGAAGTGCAAGAGGAGCTTGCATTGACCGTGAATTCGACTTTAGCATGACATGCTAGGTGTTGTTTTAGCATTATTCTTAGTGATTATTGTTGTAGCATGTCTTGTTCCAAACAATTGGGATTGCTTAGTGTGCCTTGAATAAATTATGTGTTGTTTTAGCATACAAAAGCATAGTATTGTGGTATTCTCCTTTGATGCTTTGCTTGGGTTGACTTGGCACATGCTTACACCATGTTATGACTATCACAAGTCACCATTAGCCTCTATGATCATTTAGTCCTTGACTTGTAGTACCACTCTTTGCTTTGATTAGTATGCTTTGTTGCACTACATGATTATGGCCATTATTGCTCTCTTAGTTGGTTGCTCCCGGTCTTTTGCTAGCCTCCACTTGTATGAGTAAGTTCTACTCATGCCTCCAACTCCCAAGAAACCAAGTTATTCAAAAGTGTCCACTATAAACTCCTATGCATGGTGTGTTACACCATTCCAAGTATATTCTTGTTTTCAACTATCTTCCAATTAAAAACTATTTTGCTATGTGAAAACTTAGTGATTAAAGCCCTCACGAACTTGATGGCACACTTTATTCTTTGCCCCTAATAACTTGAACCATTGTGACAACTTTGTTGTATATGCTTGCACTTATAAGTTGGAATTAGTAGAACTGTGCTGTCACGGGGAATGTTTTCAACATTGCACTTGTACCTTGTTGTACTCAGTTGATATCATGTTCTTTTGTCTATGGATGTCACCGGTGTGAAATAAAGAGGGGACCTGTAAGTCCTTGGAGTTTGTATTCTATGTTAGAGAAACGCCTGGGCTGCTAGCCTAAGCCATGCCTAATCATGGTGGAAACTTGCAGCATCACCATAATGAGCTATCTATGAAGCATCCTCAATAAAAAGCTATGCATATGGTAAATAAAAATATTGTTGAGATGCTCATTGTCTGCTTGCCTTGTCATTTTGGTTATGGGAAAGCTCCTGTACCATGTGCAAGGGGTACCTCGTTGGCGGTTCTCAATGATATGCAAATACTTACAGTGACAAGAACTTACCTGGACCCAAAGTTGAGTATGCATGAGGTGTGGCCCTCGTATTCAAGGGAATTGAGATTGCCAACTTATACTTCATCAAGCATATACTCCAGCTTTGCCACTTTAACCTTAACCACTTCAAGATGCTTATGATAGGGGCAATGAGGGCTGAAAGCTAACAAGTACCATAATTTTTGGAAGCTCTTTTTGAAACTTGTAATCCCTGCTTCCTTTACAAAAAGGCCTTTCTTTCACCACTTTTGAGTCTCCACCTTCTACCTTTAGGCACCATTAAGAGATCATAGTTATCATTCTGTGTGCAGTGTTCCAAAGCTTATTAATTGATGCATATTGTGTTATTACTTGTTCTTGTGCTACTTGTTTCTAGTCACCCTTGTGAACTTTGCAGGTGTCCTATGCATCTATATTGCTACTCTATGAGGGACAAGCTGATTCCCACTATGCTATGTTTTCTGCATGTGAAACAAACACACATTTTTCAATGCATGTTATTCATGATCTTTGTTTGTAGCTTGTCATGTTGCATGCATAGTTACTATGTCCTATTGTTAGAACTCCATCTTTCATGCACATGTTTAGAGTTCTTTGATCCCAGCTTTCAATGCTTGCAAATGGTTGGATCTTTATTGTGAGGGTGCATGTCACCTAAAAAATTATTTTGTTTATCACTTGCCTACTTGAGGACGAGCAGGAGTTAAGCTTAGGGTTGATACGTTGGAAACGTATCTATAATTTTTGATGCTCCATGCTTGTTTAGTATCTACTTTGCTTTACTTGTCTACACTTTGAGTTGATTTTTACATGTTT
Source organism: Avena longiglumis (assembly GCA_030063025.1). Classification (NCBI taxonomy): domain Eukaryota; kingdom Viridiplantae; phylum Streptophyta; class Magnoliopsida; order Poales; family Poaceae; genus Avena; species Avena longiglumis. The sequence continues at coordinate 499,677,096 of CP125975.1, forward strand.
TATGGTACTAACCTATTAACAAGTTGCAACAGTGTCAGATGCCTGTTTTCTGATGTTTTTTGTTTCAGAAAAGTTAGTAAAGAAATATTCTCAGAATTGGACGGGACAAAGGACAAAGTCAATAACTTTCTGCGGGGAACAATAAGTCCAGAGAAGAGCCGGAGGGGCCAGCCAGGGGGACCAGACCCATCCCAGGCGCGGCCACAGGTGGGCCCGCGCCTGGCTAGGGTTTGGTGGCCCTGGACGCCTCCTCGGTCTCCCCCTTCGCCTATAAGAAGCCACCGATGTGGAAACCCTGAGTACCCGATCAGAAATCCACGAAACAGTCTGTAGCCGCCGTGGATTCTATACCTCAGACCGGTGGCGGTCCGACGGGTCCGGGTGACCATGCTGGGGATGGCGCTGCTACTTGGCAGCGGACTCACTGGTGGACGGAGGAGTAGAGACTGGGGCGAGGGTTGATGGTGATAGTGACACCCTTATTGTAGTGTGGCGGCGGGGCTTTCACAAGCCCTTTTGGGTTCAGCCGAGTTAGAGAGGGTCTGGTTTGCCCTTGCTGTTACATGATACGTCAGAAACATATCTATAATTTTTGATGCTCCATGCTTGTTTAGTATCTACTTTGTTTTGCTTTGTCTACACTTTGAGGTGTTTTTATATCTTTTCTGGAACTAACCTATTAACAAGTTGCCATAGTGTCAGTTGCCTGTTTTCTTATGTTTTGGGTTCCAGAAAGGCAGAAAATCAATATTCTCAGAACTGGACGGGACAAAATCCAAAGTCAATATTTTACCGTGAGGGACACGAATCCAGAAGACGAGACAGAGAAGCAAACCAGGGAGGCCAAACCCCCCTAGGCGCGGGTGGGCCCACCCCGCGCCTGGGTAAGGTGTGGGGCCCCTGGTTGCCTCCCGGCCTCGCCTCTTCGCCTATAAGAAGCCCCCAATACAGAAACCCTTGGTACCCGATCAAAACTCCATGAAACTGTCTATAGTCGCCGCCACCGTCGTCCCTAGATCGAGGGGATCTGAAGTTCTTCCCGGCACCCTGCCGGAGGGGTGATCATCCCGGAGGCCTTCTCTCTGGTATGATGCGTGAGTAGTTCCACCTTGGACTATGGGTCCATGTAGTAGCTAGATGGTTGTATCTCCTCCTTTGTGCTTTCATGTATAGATCTTGTGATCTCCATTCATGATCAAGATCTAATCTATTTGTAATCATGCAAGTTGTGTTTGCGGGGATCCGATGGATATTGATATTATTATGTTGGTTTGATTAATGGTTTTGTCTTTATGATTCTATCATGTTTGTGTTGTTTGTGATCTTGCATTCTCTCTGTTGCTAGTGGTTATCTTGGCCAAGTAGTTGCTAGTGAATCCAAGAGGGGGTATTTATGCTCGATAGTGGGTTCATGTCTCTAGTTTCCAAGGGAAGTGACAATAATCTCTTCGGTTGTAGATGTGCTATTGCTACTAGGGAGAAAACAACGGTCTCTTGTTCATGGAACATGTGGACTGTTTACCTTACACACTTTTCTTAAAGCAATTGTTTATTGTTTGCAACTTAATACTGGAGGGGGTTCAGATGATAACCTGAAGGTGGACTTCTAGTCATAGATGCAGTTGGATGGCGGTCTATGTATCTTGTTGTATTGCCCAATCAACCTCATAGGAACTTTCTGACTAGTAATTTCATTGTTATGCCTTGCTCAGTTCCTGTCAATTGCCCTGCTATAATTTGTTTACCCTTCATGCCATGTTGTTTATTTAAGGAGAGCACCTCTAGTGAACTATGGACCCTCGTCAAATCTTTACCATTGATATATCTTCCACTGTTACTTCTTTAATTGCTGCAAACCACCATTACCTTCCACACCATACGTTTAATCCTTTGTTACAGCAAACCAGTGAGCTTGACAACCTCACTAATTCGTTGGGGAAAAGTCTTGAGTTTGTGTTGTGTAGGTCTCCGCGTTGCTTGCAACACCTGTGTGACGTTTCCTTCCTCCTACTGGTTCGATAACCTTGGTTTCTTACTGAGGGAAAACTTGTTGTTGTGCTGCTTCACACCTTGCTCTTGGGGTTCCCAACGAAGCGCTCCTACATCAACTCAGCGCTGCATCACCTGGAGGGGGTGTGAGCCCCCCGAGCTCCGTCTCTGCCTTGTTTTCCTACCAGTACCTTCCTTATGCATTGAAACTTCGTAATATATATTCCCCCGGATCCCCTGAGGTTCAGGTATCGTGTTCTCGTCTTATTTCTGTTTCTGTCAGGCATATTTTTAGTTTTGGAGTCACAATGTCCTCCTTTGGATCACCCATGGAGAATTCCTCCGCGGATGTCATCAACCCGTACATGTATGAGTTAAGGATTCATCCCAAGGAGTTGATTCTCAATGATGGTAAGGTGCAGATGAAAGAAGTTCAAGGCCCTAAAGGAGAAGGCAGTCTGGAAGACAGGATGGAAGCATTGGAGCAGAAAGTTTTCACGTACAAGAAGATGGCAGAACGCGAAGTGGATGTTATTCACAAGATAAGTTCAGAACTCATCGCAAAGCACGAGGAGGAGGTTGCTGAGCTCCGAGAAGAAATCTTCTCGCTCCATCAGACCACCAACCAATTACAAGCACAACTCTACGACATACAAAATCAAAATTGTGAGTATGAGGCTAGATTTAATCGCATAAGCTCTGCTGCTAGTTTCAGGATTGCGAAAACAAGGACGTCCTTTTTGGATGGGGAACCTTTGCCTTGGAAGTTTGATGATGACAAGATACCACCACCACCGAAGGAGTAATTCGTCATCCGGTTTGGCATCCCCTTGGATTGTTCCAAGCTTGGGGGAGTGTCACGGTATCATATCATTATCTTTTATCTTTTACCTTTTTAGTCGATTTATATCTTTGGTAGAGAAGTTATCTTATAGGTTGGTTTGCATGTGGAAGTATCTCTCCTTTAGTTGATTATCTATGTATCCCTTGGTGTGAGTGCCTTTATTGAATATTAATGAGAAGTTTTATCTTTTAGTTTTTGCACTCTTATTTTAGTTTTCAATCTCTATTATATGATTGATCTTGTTGATCAGTATTGGCATCACTTTGGGAGCATTAAGTAGATCTAAATTGGTTTTGGCAAACCGAGCTCTGGTCAGTAGCAACACTTTTTGAGGTTTGAAAGGAAAAGAGAAAAACTTACAGGTATTTTGTATCATTTATTTTCTTTCTTGATTGGCTCATAAGCTTAGTATTCTTTATTTAAGATCTTTTGTGTCTACAAGGAAGATTGCATGTTTGGATTTATCACTTGTAGTTTTGCTTGTTTCTTTCTTTTGCTTGCTACCCAGCCTTGCTAGCCAAAAACCTGTTTTGAGAAGGCATACTTCTCATGTTTCCAACCCCTTTGAACCAAAACCTATGTCATTTGTGTCCACCATATCTACCTAATTGCATTATTGCTATTCCAAGAAAATTCTCAAGCTTCATCTATCTTTCGAATTAAAAACTATTTTGTTATGAGAAAACTAGTTAGTAAAGCTCTCACGAACTTGATGGCACACCTTATTTTCTTGCCCCTAATATACTTGAACCATTGTTTCATCGAAGTTGTATATGCTTGCATATATACGTTGGGATTAGCAGAACCGTGCTGTCACGGGGAACGCTTTCAACACTTATGGATACTTATCCAGTTGATATCATGCTCTTTTGTTTGCGGATGTCGTCGGTGTGAAATAAAAAGGGAGCTTGTAAGTCCATGGAGTGATGTATGTGTGTTAGAGAAATGCCTGGGCCGCTAGCCTATGCCATGCCTAATCATGGTGGAAACTTGCAGCATCACCATAGTGGGCAATCTGTGAAGCATGCTTAATAAAAAGCTATGCAAAAAGTAAATAAAAAGATCGTTGAGATGCTCACTGTCTGCTTGCCTTGTCATTTTGATTATGGGATAGCTCCTGTATCATGTGCAAGGCGTACCCCGTTGGCGGTTCTTTATGATACACATGTACTTACAATGCCAAGAACTTACCTGTGACCAAAGTTGAGTAGCGTGAGGAGTGGCCCTCATATTCAAGGGACATGAGATTGCCAACTTATATTTCTTCAAGCATATACTCTATCCTTGTTCACTTTAACCTTAAGCACCTCAAGATGCTTATGATGGGGCAATGAGGGCTCAAAGCTAGTAAGTACCATAATATTTTGGAAGCTCTTTATGACTTGAAATCCATGCTTCCCTCTATGAAGGGACCTTTCTCCTATTTTCTAAGTTGAGTCAGTAAGCCTACTTCCTCTCTATCTCCAGCAAGCATTTGAGTTGTTGTGTTTCAAGCATTCATATGGTAATTTATTCACTCATGTTATCTATCTTCCTTGTTTGCACAAGACTCTTTTCTATTGAGTATTACTTTTAAAGCCATCATTGTGAAAAACCTTTTTGAGCAAAGAGTGCTCCTGTTGTAAAACTTCTTCAAAAAGCTTTTTGTGAAACTGTTTGCCAGCTGTTCTTTGACCAGGAACAAAGTTTGCCAATTCCAATTATGATTTATCTTTATGCATCTCTATTGTTACTCCGGTAATTGTTGCAAGCTAAGTTATATAATGGTGAGTTGCCGTCTTCTATAAGTTGTGTAATGGTAAGTGTGATGCTTCTTGTCCGTATTCTTTTATCGACACTTCACTCCATAAACCTGTGGACATGTTTAATGAGCTCAGTTTTTGCTTGGGGACAAGCGAAGGTCTAAGCTTGGGGGAGTTGATACGTCCAATTTGCATCACCATTCAATATCATAATTTTCCTCTATTCATTGATATGTGTCTTATTATGAGGTGTTACTTATGTCTTTTCCTTTGTTTTTGTGTGTTGGATGATTCTTGGAGGATGAACTGCCGGAGTCAGGTTTTTGATGGAAAAAGAGGTGTTTTGATGCAATTTTGCGAAGATCAGAAAAATACCAGAAAAATATTGGAAAATTATATTTTCCCAGAAGATGAAGGAAGCCAGAAGGGGAGGCGTAGCTGGGCCACATGCCCCCCCAGGCACAGGTTCCCCTGCCCCATGCTTGGAGGAGGTGTGGCCACCTGGCCGGCCTCCGACTTCGCCCTCTCGCCTATATCTTCCTCTCGGAACCCTAATACCAGGGAAGCAACCACAGAAATATTTCCGCCGCCTCTGCGGGGCGAAAAACACCGAGAGAGAAAGAGCTCTCCGGTAGACAAATTTCTGTTGGGGAAATTCTTTCCCGGAGAGGGGAGATCGTCACCATCAACACCGTCATCAATCTAGGCTTCATCGGGATCATTATCATCATCATCCACACCATCATCTCCACCATCACCACTCCATCTCGTTGTAACAATTGTGTTGGATCGTGCATTAGTTCTTAGGGGAAACTTTCTCGGTGTTGATTACTATTGTAGTTTATGCTTGTGAGTGGAACCATTGGATTATTGTTTATGTTCAGATTGTTATCCATCACCATATCATCTTTGATCTTGATCCATATGATGTATTGTGAGTAGTTCGTTTAGTTCTTGAGGACATGGGAGAAGTCATGTTGTTAGTAATGGATTTGTGTTGAGTTATTATTCAATGGTTTAGTATTTAAGTTGTGGTGCTATTATTCTAGTGGTGTCATGTGAACGTCTACTACATGATAATTCACCATTTATGGGCCTAGGGGAATACATTGTGTATTTGGCTACTAATTGTGGGGTTGCCGGAGTGACAGAAACATGTACCCCCGTTAGGACACCATTGCATAAGGGAGCGTAGGATCTCAAAGTTTAAGGTAGTGGTTAGGTTTATATCTTAATTTCTTTCCTGTAGTTGTGGATGCTTGCAGGGGGTTTAATCGCAAGTATGTATTAGTCCAAGTAAGGTCGGTACATTAGCACAGGTTCACCCACACAACACTTAAAACACCAAAGAAGAGTACTTAGCTATTTGAAGCGAAAGCACTCGACAGAATTTCCATGTGTCCTCGAGAACGTTTGGTCCTTATAAGTATTTCCACCGGCTTGTCCTTTGCTAAGAAAGGATTGGGCCACTTGCTGCAGTTGTTCTTGTATTTATTACTTGCACTTTGTTTTGTTGCTTTATCAGAAAATCCCTAAAAATCTGTTTGCTAAGTATTTACAGAGATTTCCTGCTCCATACCACTAGTCAACACCTTCTGCTCCTCGTTGGACTCGACACTCCTATTTATCGAAAGTACTATGATACACCCCATATACTTATGGGTCATCACCTACCACCATGCCTAAGCCCAATGAGTCTACTACTAGTGATGCTAAGTTTGATTTGGATCTTGATGGTTGCAATATTTCTAAAGTGATTATGTTCCTACAAAAGCTTGCGAGAAGTCCTGATGCTAGTGATATGCATGTAGCTTTCACCAAACACATTACAGATGATCTTATTAAAATTAAGGAAGAGAAGCTAAAACACAAATCCTCTATTCCTAGGAAAGTAGAAGATAGTTGGGAACCCATTATTAATATGCAAGTGAATGACTTTGATCTCAAAGCTTCATGTGACATAGGTTCTAGTTTCTCTATTATGCCTAGAAAGATTTACGAAATGCTTGATTTGCCACCTTTGGAAGATTGTTATTTCGATGTCCCACTTAATGATAATACTAAAAAGAAACTCATGGGGAGTGTTAATGATGTCCTCATTATGGTTAAAAATGCTTATGTACCTGTTGATTTCTATGTCTTGGATGTTGAATACAATGCTTCTTGTCCTATTACTCTGGGGAGACCTTTTCTTAGAACAGTTGGTGCCATCATTGATATGAAAGAAGGCACCATTAAATATCAATTTCCATTCAAGAAAGGTATTGAACAATTCCCTATGAGGAGAGAGAGAGGTTGCTTTTTGCTCCTCCTTTGAAAGCAAGGTTTGATGTTAATGCTTCTTCATTTGAAAATACTTGATCCTTGCTTCTTGTGCCTAACTTAAAGGCGTTAAAGAAAAGTACTTGTTGGAAGATAACCCAAGAGTTTCCATGAGTCTTGGAAGTTATTACTTCAGTAATTACCTCTCTTTATCCTTTTTGTTTGCTTTTTGTGCCAAGAATGACCTCTAATGAGAGGGAAGTAAGATTTGGGAAGTTGCTGTCCCGAAACAGATTTTTGTGCTCCACCGTAAATATTCATGAGGAATATCTGTAAGTTGGATTTAGCTGATATTTTGCGAATAAATCCCCCACTGTGTTAGCTAACTTTCGTTAGTTCAAAACCTTTTTATTTGAGCAACAGAAGGTTGTCGAAAAAATCGGTTTGTACCTTCTGGTCTATTTTGACAGATTTCTGTCATTATTTGCATTTGCTTCTTATTGATTCCTTTTTGGGTTCTCCTTGGGAAATTGAATTTTTGAGGGAATTGATATAGTAGCTTGTGTTTATCTTTTAAATACACTAATGTTGCTAATGAATATTGTGTGATTTTTTTTATGAAGGAAGATTTTCAGGTGTAGAGAGAGAATGATGTAATGAGATGAAGAATGGACAAAAGCTCAAGCTTGGGGATGCCACCCCATGTCACCCCAGGAAATATTCAAGAGGTACAAGCGTCAAAGCTTGGGGATGCCCAAGGCATCCCCTTCTTCATGAATAAAAAGCTCAGGTCTTTCTAGACACTTTGTTTCTATCGTTTCGTGCACTATTGTGTTGTTCTTGGAGCGTCTTAGTTTTCGTTTAGTTTGCTTAGTTTCCTGGAATAAAGTAGTTTGGAACCCGTTCTCCTTGTGTTGTTGCAGATAAGTTGATTGGTGTTGGAGAGGAGTAGAAAGTCCTTGCTTGAATAGTACAACATGAGCTTGCTTTGACTGTGACTTAGACTTTATCATGTCATGCTAGGTGTTGTTTTGACCTTATGCTTAGTGATTATTGTTGTGGCATGACTTGTTCCAAATAATTGGGATTGCTTAGTGTGCCTTGAAGGAATCATGCATTGTTTTAGCATATAAAAGAATAGTATTGTGGTATTCTCCTTTGATGCTTTGTTTGGGTTGACTTGGCACATGCTTACACCATGTTATGACTATGAAAAAGTCACCATATCCTCTATGATCATATAGTCCTTGACTTGTAGTACCACTTTATTCTTTGATTAGTAATGTTTTGTCGCTCTGTATGATTATGGCAATTATTGCTCTCTTAGTTGGTTGCTCCCAATCTTTTGCTATCCTCCACTTGTATGAGTAAGCTCTACTCATGCATCCAACTCCCAAGAAACCAAGTTATTCCAAAGTGTCCACTATAAATTCCTATTCATGGTGTGTTACACCATTCCAAGTATATTCTTGTTTTCATCTATCTTCCAATTAAAAAGTATTTTGTTATGTGAAAACTTAGTTATTAAAGCCCTCACAAACATGATGGCACACTTTATATTTCTTGCCCCTAATAAACTTGAACCATTGTGTCATCTATGTTGTATATGCTTGCACTTATACGTTGGAATTAGCAGAACCATAATGTCACAGGGAACGCTTTCGACATTGCACTTATACTTTGTACACAGTTGATATCATGCTCTTTTGTATATGGATGCCACCGGTGTGAAATAATAGGAGAGCTTGTAAGTCCATGGAGTTATGTATGTGTGTTAGATAAACGCCTGGGCCGCTAGCCTAAGCCATGCCTAATCATTGTGGAAACTTGCAGCATCACCATAATGACATCTATGAAGCTTTCTTCTTATAAAAAGAGACATATTGAAAAGAGGAAAGAGAGAAAAAATCACCATATTTCCATGGTAAATAAGAATATTGCTGAGATGCTCGTTGTCTACTTGCCTTGTCATTTTGATTATGGGATAGCTCCTGTATCATGTGCAAGGGGTACCCCGCTGGCGGTTCTTTATGATACACATGTACTTACTATGACAAGAACTTACAGGTGACTAAAGTTGAGTAGCATGAGGAGCGGCCCTCGTATTCAAGGGACATGAGATTTCCAACTTATACTTTGTCAAGCATATACTCCATAGTTTGTTCACTTTAACCTTAATCACTTCAAGATGCTTATGATTGGTGCAATGAGGGCTGAAAGCTAACAAGAACCATAATTTTTGGAAGCTCTTTTTGAGACTTGAAATCCCTGATTCCCTTTGAAGGACCTTTCTTCCACCATTATATTGAGTCTCCACCTTCTACCTCTAGGCACCAGTTAAGAGAGCATAGTTGCCATTCTTAGTTCTATGTGAATTGTCCCAAAACTTATTGATTGATTCATATTGTTGATATTACTTGTTCTTGTGCTATTTGTATCTAGTCACTCTTATGAACTTTGAAGGTGTCATATGCATCTATTTGCTACTCCATGAGGGACAAGCTGAATGCCACTATGCCATGTTTTCTGTATGTGAAACTGTAGGGTTTCGTAGCATAGAAAACAAAAAATTTCTATCGCATACAAACAAGCCTAGATCTATCTACTAGATTGTAGCAACGAGTCGATGGAATAACTTACCCTCGAAGATTCCAAAGTGTTTAACGAGAGCGGATTCTCGTGGGTGATGCAGTCGTACTCTTTCCGATCTCAAGATCGCGTAGACGATCCTTCCGGCGCTGCATTCCGGCAGCGCTCCCGCAGTCGGTCACACGTTCGGTACTCGACGAAGACCTTCCTCTCCCTTGTTCTAGCAGGCAGCGGAGGTTGTAGCACTCTCCTCGCGATTCCAAGAAGACAAGGCGTGGTACCGGAAGTAGAGGGGAGATCTCGCAGGGCTTCGCCTTAAGCCGGAGCGAGTATGGTGGAGTATGAGAGAGCTCCTCGGCGATCTAGGGTTTAGACACACCAAGGAGGAAGTGCTAGAGCCGGCGGCTAGGGTTCCGGGGACACCCAAGTCGGCGGCTAGGGCAAAACCCTAAGGGGGCGGCGGCGGCTATGGTGGGCTGCAGCTTCTAGGGTTTGAGGTGAGGGACTTGTGTGCTCTAGGAGGGAGCCCTGCCCCTCCTTATATAGGTGGAGGGGCCGGCGGCCAAGGGGAGGGAGGGGAGTCCCTCCCCAACTCGGCTTGGGTGGTGCGCCGGCTTGGGGAGGAGGACTCCCTCCCCAACTCAGTTTCACCCTTCCTCCTCTTTTCACTTTCCAAATTTATCCGTTTGACTTTTCAATTTAGCTATTTGACTTTTCAAACTAGGATTTAATTTAATCCTTTATTTGGAACAGCGAGGACACTTAGTACATGATGCAATCATTCCAACTTGCAATGACACATTCATGTAGCCCTTCCTCCTGAGTCGGACATTCCGGAACCTTCTAGAACATTCCCGATGAAAACACCTAATCATTCCCCAACTCAAACGGGACTTTCCTTATATGAATCTTATTCTACGGACCATTCCGGATCACCTCGTGATATCCGGATCCCATCCGAGACTCAACAACATTCGGTCTCTTTCTCATAATACCATAACTACTCAAACAACGCCAATCCTTAAGTGTGTCTCCTACGGTTCGTGAATTATGCGGACATGATCGAGACACTTCTAACAATAACCAATAGAGGAATCTGGAAATTCATATGGCTCCCACATATTTCTACGATTACTTTGCGATCGAATGAACCACTTACATACGATACCTATTTCCCTTTGTCTCACGATAGTTTACTTATCCGAGGTTATGATCGTCGGTATCTCTGCATACCTAGTTCAACCTCACCGATAAGTACTCTTTTCTCGTTCCCGTGATATGTGATCCCTTGTGATCCAGTCACATGCTTGCAAGCTAATTGGATGACATTCCACCGAGAGGGCCCAGAGTATATCTATCCGTCATATGGATGGACAAATCCCACTCTTGATCCATGTGTCTCAACCAATACTTTCCGAACACTCAATGCCACCTTTATAGCCACCCAGTTACGGTGTGGTGTTTGATGTCATCAAAGCATCCATCTTGTAAAGGTGATATGCATGATCTCATGGTCGAAGGAATTAGGTTACTATGTATCAGAAAGCATATAGCAATTGAACTATTGAAATGACTTGATCTTTATGCTACGCTTATCTATAGGAGTATGTCCATCATATCATTCTCCTAACGATATGATCTTGTTGTTGATAACATCTCAATGTTCATGATAGGGAAACCACAATCATTTATCAACCAACAAGCTAGTGATGTATAGAGGCTATACTAGGGACTTCAATTTAAGTTTACAAATCACACAAGTATCAATGTTTCCTTGTTAATACTATTATAGCATGAATGTAAACATTTATCATAAACACAAAGATATAATAATAAATACTTTTATTATTGCCTCTAGGGCATATCTCCAACAGTCTCCCACTTGCACTAGAGTCATCTAATCTAGATTACATGGTAATATATCGAACACCCATGGCAGTTTGGTGCTGGTCATGTTTTGCCCTCGGGAGAGGTTTAGTCAACGGATCCGCCACATTCAGATCTGTGTGTACTTTGCAAATCTTTATATCCCCATCATGGATATGTTCTCGAATAGCGTGAAAACGCAGCTTGATGTGCTTCAGCTTCTTGTGTGACCTTGGTTCTTGCGCATTGGCTATGGCGCCCATGTTATCACAGTAGATAGACATTGGGTCCAACAGACTAGGAACCACACCCACCTGCAATGAACTCTTTCATCCATATCGCTTCAGAAGCCTCCGGCGACCATGTATTCAGATTCAGTTGAAGATCTCACAACGCTTTGCTTTGCACTCCTCCAGCTAATCGCACCATTCAAAATAAATACGTATCCATTGTGATTTAGAATCATCCGGATCGGTGTTCCAACTAGCATCGGTGTAACCATTAACAACGAAATGCTCATCACCTCCATAAGAAAGAACCATATCCTTAGTTCTTCTCAAGTACTTAAGGATGTTTTTGATGCTGTCCAATGATCCACTCTCGGATCACTTTGATATCTGCTAGTCAAACTAACAAAGATATGCAATTTCGGGTCTAGTACATAGAATGGCATACATTAGAGATCCTATGGCTGAGGCATAGGGAGTCTTACTCATCCTTTCTCTATCTTCCGCCGATGTCGGACTTTGAGTTTTACTCAAGGTCGTATTGGGCAACATGGGCAAGAACCCTTTCTTGCTATCTTCCATTCCAAACCTCTTTAGAACTTTGTCCAAATATGTACTCTGTGACAATGATATTTGGCGTTTCGATCTATCTCTATAAATCTTTATGCCTAATATGTAAGCTGCTTCGCCAAGATCCTTCATTGAAAAACTATTATTCAAATATTCCTTGACACTATTAAGAAGGTCTACATCATTCCCAATCAATAATATGTCATCCACATATAGTATTAAGAATGCTACAGAGCTCCCACTCACTTTCTTGTAAATACAAGCTTCTCCATAAGTTTGTATAAAACCAAAACTTTTGATCACCTTATCAAAATGTTGATTCCAACTTCGGGATGCTTGCTTCAATCCATAGATGGACCGTTGAAGTTTGCATACCTTGTAGCATCTTTTGGATCGACAAAACCTTTGGGTTGCATCATATACAACTCTTCATAAGTATCTCCATTGAGGAATGCTGTTTTGACATCCATTTGCCATATCTCATAATCATAATATGCAGCGATTGCTAACATAATCCTCATAGACTTTAGCTTCGCTACTGGTGAGAAGGCTCATCGTAGTCAACTCCTTGAATTTGTCGAAACCCTTTTGCGACAAGTCGAGCTTTATAGACAGTAACATTACCATCAGCATCTGTTTTCTTCTTGAAGATCCATTTGTTCTCGACGGCCTTCCGGCCATCCGGTAAGTCCACCAAAGTCCATACTTGGTTTTCGTACATGGATCCAATCTCGGATTTCATGGCTTCTTGCCATTTATTGGAATATGGGCTCATCATTGCTTCCTCATATGTCTCGGGGTCATCGGTTTTATCCACCAACATGACACTCATAACGGGATCATACCAATCTGGAGTGGTACGAGTTCTCGTTGACCTCCGAGGCTCTGTAGCAACTTCAACCGAAGTTTCATGATCATCATCATTAGCTTCCTCTCTAATTGGTGCAGGCACCACAGGAACTTCTTCCGGTGCTGCGCTACTCGCAATTTCGAGAGAAGGTTCGACAACCTCGTCGATTTCTACTTTCCTTCCAGTCACTTCTTTCGAGAGAAATTCCTTCTCTAGAAAGGATCCATTCTTGGCAACGAAGATTTTGCCTTCGGATCTATGATAGAAGGTATACCCAATAGTTTCCTTTGGGTATCCTATGAAGACGCATTTTTCCGCTTTGGGTTCAAGCTTGTCCGGCTGTAACTTCTTTACATAGGCTTCACAACCCCAAACTTTAAGGAACGACAATCTAGGTTTCTTCCCAAACCATAATTCATACGGTGTCGTTTCAACGGATTTAGATGGTGCCCTATTTAAAGTGAATGCGGCTGTTTCTAATGCATAACCCCAAAATGATAGCAGTAAATCTGTAAGTGACATCATAGAACGAACCATATCTAAGATAGTTCGACACGACGTTCGGACACACCATTACTGTGGTGTTCCGGCGGTGTCAATCTGAAAGTATTCGCATTTCTTCAAATGCTCGCCAAACTCAGAACTTAGATATTCACCTCCACGATCGTAACGTAGAAATTTAATCTTCTTGTTACGTTGATTCTCTACCTCACTTTGAAACTCCTTAAACTTCTCGAAAGTTTCGGACTTATGTTTCATGAAATAGATATACCCATATCTACTCAAGTCATCCGTGAAGGTAAGAACATAACGATAACATCACATGATGCTACACTCATTGGACCACACACATCGGTATGTATGATTTCCAATAAGTCCGTAGCTCGCTCCATCATACCGAAAATGGAGTTTTAGTCATTTTACCCATCGACATGCTTCGCATCTTTCAAGTGATTCAAAATCAAGTGATTCAAGAAGTCCATGAATGGAGTTTCTTCATACGTTTCACCCAATGTGACCAAGACGACGGCCACATATAGGTCGAATTATCGCTTGATTTCAAACGCTTTAGCCTCAATGTTGTTGATATGTGTATTTCCACCATCGAGATTCAATAAGAATATACCATCTATCAAAGGTGCATGTGCATAAAACATATTACTCATATAAATCGAACAACCATTATTCTCGGACTTAAACAAGTAACCGTCTCGCAATAAACAAGATCCCGATATAATGTTCATGCTCAACGCAGCACCAAATAACAATTATTTAAGTATAAAACTAATCCGGTGGTAGATGAAGGGGTAGCGTGCGACCGATCACATCAACCTTTGATCCGCTTTCCACGCCGCATCGTCACCTCGTTCTTCGCTAGCTTCCGCTTATTCTGCAAAGACTGCTTTGAGTTACAAATATGAGCAACCAACCAAGATCAAATACCTGTGCACTACTACGAGTACTAGTGAGATACACATCAATAACATGTATATCGGATATACCTTTCTTCTTGATGTTGCCGTTCTTGAGATCCGCCAAGTACTTTGGGCAATTCCGCCCAAAGTGACCTTCTCCCTTGCAAGAAAAGCACTCAAGATCGTGCTTGGGTCCATCCTTGGTCTTCTTCGCCGGCGTGGTAACTTTCTTACCACCCTTCTTGAAGTGTCCCTTCTGCTTAGACTTGCCTTTCTTGAATTTGGTGGACTTATTGACCAACAACACTTGGTGCTCTTTCTTGATTTCCACTTCTGCAGACTTCAACATAGCAAACAGTTCTGGCAACTGCTTGTTCATGTTCTGCATGTTGTAGTTCATCACAAAGTTCTTGTAACTTGGTGGTAATGATTGGAGGACACGGTAAATCCCCAAAGCATTAGGAATCACTATACCCAAGCTTTGAAGTTTGTTTGCGTGCCCAGACATCTTAAGCACATGCTCATCGACGGAGCGCCTCTTCCATCTTGCAGTTAAAGAACTTTTCAGAAGCCTCATAACTTTCAATTGCCGCATGAGTCTCAAAGATCAATTTGAGATCCTCGACAATATCATATGGGTCTGAATTCTCAAACCTTTTCTGAAGCTAAGATTGCAAACCATACAAGATAGCACACTGAACTATGGAGTACTGATTCTTCCGAGCGAGGTAAACATTCTTTACTTCATCGGAAGCATCACCGCAGTGGGTCACCCAGGTGCATCCAAAGACATAGGTCAAATTACCAGCTGTGAGGACAATCCTCAAATTGCGGAACCAATCCGCGAAGTTGCTTCCATTGTTTTTCAACTTTTCTTTCTCTAGGAACGCATTAAAATTGATGGTAGGGGCTGCCATTGATCTACAACATATTTGCAATAGTTTAGACTAAGTTTATGACAAGTTGAGTTCAAATTAATAATAAAGTTAATCTAGGTGAACTCCCACTCAAAACAACATCCCTCACATTGTTTTAGTGATCACACGAACCAAATCCACTACATCAACACCGATCATCACGAGAGTTGATATAGTTTCAATGGCGAACATCGACATGTTCATCATATCTACTATATGATTCATGCTTTACCTTTCGGTGATCCGTGTTCCGAGACCATGTATGTACATGCTAGGCTCGTCAAGATCAAACCTTAGTTTCCGCATGAGCAAATCTGGCTTGCTCACGTTGTATACACTTGCAGAATCTAACACACCCGATCATCACGTGGTGCTTCGAAACAACAAGCTTTAGCAACGGTGCTAACTAAGGGTGAACACTTTATGACTTGAAATTCATGTGCATGAGGGATCATCTTATAATGCTACCGTCGTCTACTAAGCAATACAAGATGCATAAAGGATTAACATCACATGCAATTCATAATATGTGATATGATATGGCCTTTCTTCTTTGTGCTTCCGATCTCCATCTTCTAGCACGAACATGATCTCCATCATCACCGCATTGCATCAAGGTCAATGACGCTTCTCCATGGTTGTCGCCCACCGTCTTCAACTATTACAACTACTTTGAATAGACACGCTGGTCTTAACATAAATTAAAGACAACCATATGGCTCCGCCGTTGCCAACTTACAATAAGGAACATTGCATACATCAAATATAATCACAATCATGGCCATATCACATCATCAGACACCCTCGCAAAACAAAGTTAGACGCCTCTACTTTCTTTGCATGTTTTACGTGGTTTGGGGCTTTCAATAAGTGTCGTCTAACTTTTAACATGAACCACAACATTGATACTAGTATTGTTAATCACCCGTTGTAAATTGGATCTTAACTATGCTAGGAGAAACAGGCACCAAGAAAAGCCACTTATGCAATACAAGTTGCATGTCAAGCATGGAGCAAGTCTCATGAACGATGTCATGTAAGGTTAGCCCGCCGCTTCATCCCAACATACCGCAAGATGCAAAGTACACAAGAATAAATCGACAATAAAGCATCAACGCCCACAATGACCATTGTGTTCTACTCGTAACAGATCTACATATAGACACGGCTCGATACCACTATAGGGTTTCGTAGCATGGAAAACAAAAATTCTATCGCATACAAACAAACAAGCCAAGATCTATCTACTAGATTGTAGCAACGAGTCGATGGAATAACTTACCCTCAAGATTCCAAAGTGTTTAACGAGAGCGGATTCTCGTGGGTGATGTAGTCGTACTTTTCCGATCTCAAGATCGCGAGACGATCCTTCCAAGGCTGCGTTAAGACTCCCATGATCGGTCACACGTTCGACTCGACGAAGACCTTCCTCTCCTTGTTCCAAAGAAATGGAGGTTGTAGCACTCTCCTCGCGATTCCGCAAAGACAACGGCGTGGTAATCGAAGTGAAGGGAATATGCCACGAGAGGCAATAATAAAGTGTTTATTATGTGTATTCCAAGTATATGATAGATGTTTATTTTGCATGCTATAATTGTATTAATACGAAACGTTAATACATGTGTGTTTAATAAACAAACAGAAAGTTCCTAGTTATGCCTCTCTCATAAACTAGCTCGTTGATTAACAAGATGATCAAGGTTTCCGATCATGGACATTGGATGTTGTTAATAACGGATCACAACATTAGTGTAATGATGTGATGAACATTCATCCAAGTATAGCATTACGATCAAAGTCATTGTGTTTATATTGCTATAACAACTTACGAAGTGATCCTAATCCTTAGACCATGAGATCATGTCAATCACTAACACCTAAGAGTTTCTTGATAACATCAAACGTCACACCGTAATGTGGTGATTATAAAGATGGATTCAGAACTAATAAAGTGTTATGTTGAGGCTCATGGATCGAGATTGGAATTTGTTCATCCCGATGTGAATAGATATACTCTGGGCCCTCTCGGTGATATCACATTGATTAGCTTGCAAGCAAGTGATTTGATCACTAGAATGTTATATCACAGAACGAGAAAGAGTGCATGTCGAACGAGATCAAACTAGGTATGGAGATACATGATCGAATCTCGGACATGTAATATATCGTGAAACAAAGGGATTAAGATACTAGCGTAAAAGGTTCCGACGATCACAAGAAAGTCATCGTTGAATGTGGGATTCAAGATGGGTCTCCAGATCCCGCTTCTGATTATTGATCCGAGAGGAGTCTCGATCATGTCCGCATTATTCACGAACCGTAGGGTGACACACTTAAGAGACACCGACATCCAATTGGAGCAAATGTTTCATGCCGAAAGAATGAACAAGCGCAGGAATTTATTTCACTAGATACCGAAAAAGGTTTTCGGGTGAAATTGCATAAAGTGGTTATGCATGTGAAATAGAATTCTAGCAAGGGGTTATTTGTGAATGTTTGTCATTAAAGTAATTGACAAAATTCTGAATAAAATAAAAGAGTTTTATTTAATGAGAGTTTGCATTAAATTTGGTGGAAATTTAATGGGAATTTTGAGTGGACTTTTGAGTGGAGGGAATTTAGAGGAGTTTTGTGAGTGGAGTGTCCACCCACATGAAGAGGGAGGAAAGGGGAAGCCCCATGCGCCTGCCACCCCTTGGGGTTCCCCTCCTCCTATAAAAGGAGCCCCTCCTCACTTGTCTCTCACACCTCCTCGAAGGATCTCTCTCCCCTCTAGAATTTATCCCCCATGGTCTCGGACTAGCGAGATACATGTTCCCGGTGGCTATTCGGCAAGAAAGAGTTGTGCTTCCGCTGCATCGCTGGAGCGAGGAGGCGGAGGTTGCTCGGTGCCTCGAACGTGTGTGCGAGAACGGATGCGCTGCTGATTTGCGGCGCTAGGACTTCCTCTCGATCTTGAGATTGGCAAGAGATCGTCTACATCAACCACGAGTTGAACTCGTTAAGCTTTGTCGGTCTTCAAGGGTATGTTCTCTACGGATATACATCCGCCCGTTGTTTGTATCTAGTATATAGATCTTGGTATATAGTTCACATCGTAGGAAAAATTTTGTTTTCTATCCTGCGAACCCTTCAGTGGTATCAGAGCCGGATCTATGCGTAGATACTTTACACGGGTAGTACACATATGAGTATGTGGGCGATGATGATCATGTTGTTGCTCCTTTGTTGTGATTTTGGATATTGGTGGCATAGTGGGATGAAGCGGCCCGGACAAACTTTACATGTCCTCGCACATGAGACCTGTTCCACGCTTGACATGCAACTATTTTGCATAAGTGGCTAGCGGGTGTCTGTCTCTCCTACTATAGTCAATATCTATTTTGCAAGCGAGTTGTCAACAATTTGATTATCCTCGTTGTGGTTCATGTTCGTAGGTAAGAACGGTTCTATCTCTAAAGCCCTAAGCCACGTAAAACTTGCAATGGATAAATTAGAGGCGTCTAGTTTAGATTGTTGCTGGGCTAGTGTTATGATATGGTAGTGTTGTAAGTAGAAGTATGAGATGATACTCTTACAACACACATAGCGTGTAAAATCCATAGACCTTGGATTTACACATATAGGTATGATAGTGATCATACCACGATGCACATGATAGAGATCATCTTCGGGAACCATATAATTTCACTAATAAACATATGATGTTTGATTGCATCTTATATTGCTTGTTTAGCGCTTTGTTAGCATAATAAGATGATCCCTCATTTAAATATCAAGATAAGAATGTGTTCTTCCTTTAGTATGCACCGATTATGTTTTCGTCGCTCCAAGACATCACGTGATGATCGGGTGTTCTTGGATCCACGACCATATTTCGGGTGTAAAATAGTTACACACGCAAATACTAAGGTTCTAACTTGGCGAGCCTAGCATGTACAGACATGGCCTCTAACACGTAATCAAAGGTTAAGCATGAGTCATATAGTTGATATGATGCCCATTTGATGCTCGCTTTGAAGCTATACCGACTCACGTGATGATCGGACTTGGTGTAGTGGATTTGGTTCTGTAATCACCAAAAGGACACGAGGGATGTCGCTTTGAGTGGGAGTTCATTCGTAATATAGATTAGTTGAACTCGATCTATCATACACTTAGTCTAAACTTTACAAATTCTGTTGTAGATGGCACCACCGCTTTTAATTTCAATGTGTTCATGGAGAAAGAGAAACTAGCAACGAACGGTAGCAACTTTCCGAATGGGCCATGAATTTGAGGATTCTCCTCTCTGCACAAAAGCAATATGTGCTAGAAGCGCGTTAGGCCCCACCTTTGATGATGCCCCGACGAGGAGAAGAATGTCTATCGACTCGTCAGAGGACCACAACTTAGTTCATTGCATATTGTATGGGCTAGAGCCGAACTTCAAAGCGTTTCAAAACGGCAATGCATTTGATAAAATGGGTGAGTTGAAAATGATTTTCGACACACATGTTGATGTCTGAGCTACAATGCTTCGTAAAAGTTCTTTAGTTGATGATGGAAGAGCACTCCGTTAGTGAGCATGTACTCAAGATGTCGGGTTACGCCGATAAGCTTGTGTCCTTGGGAATATCGATTCCCATTGACTTAGGCATCCATCGTGTTCTCAGCTCGCCACCTAGCTATAAGAGCTTCGTGATGAACTATAATATGCAAGGCATGAAGAAGTCTCCCGAGCTTCACAATGCTTAAACCGCAAAAGTGGAGATCAAAAGGAACATCAAGTGTTGATGATCAATAGGAACACCGGTTTCAAGAAAGACAAGAAGGAAAAGCGGAAGGAAGTAAGGTGCAAGCCTGTTGCGCCTGAAAAAGAAACCCCGAGTTGGACCTAAGTCCGATTCGAGTGCTACTATTGTAAGGGATCGCCATCGAAGCGAATCGCCCCAAGTATCCGCGTATAAGAAGGCCGCAAGGCAAACAAAGGTATATATGATATACATGTTATTGATGTGTACTTGACTAGTGTCGCAGAGCACCGGTATTTGATACCGGTTGCTAATATTTGTAACTCGAATCGGGGGTCGCGAACAAGCGACCGCTAGCAAGGGGTGAGGTCAAGATGCGTGTCGGCAATGGATCAAACGTTGATGTAATCGCCGTCGAACGCTGCCTCTCCACTTACCGTCGGATTAGTTATAAACTTGAATAAATGTTATCCGGTGCCCGACCGAGCATGAACATTGTATCCGGATCGTGTTTGATGCAAAGTGGTTATTCATTTAAATCGAGAACAATGGTTGTTCCATTTATATGAATGAAATCTTTATGGTCATGCACCGATGATGAATGGTTTATTTCTATTAGATCTCAATGATAATGTTACACATATTCATAATGTTGATGCTAAAAGGATTAAACTTAATGATGATATATCCGCATATATGTGGCAATCGCCGTCAGGTCATATTGGCATTAAACGCATGAAGAAGCTCCATTCGGATGGACTTTTGGAATCACTTGATTATGAATCATTTGATACATGTGAGCCATGCCTTATGGGCAAGATGACTAGAACGCCGTTTTCCGGTTCAATGGAACGCGATGATTTATTGGAAATCATACATTCTGATGTATGTGGTCCAATGAGTGTGTCGGCGCGAGGTGTATATCGTTATTTTGTTACTTTCACGGATGATTTGAGTAGATACGGTTATATATACTTGATGAAACACAAGTCTGAAACCTTTGAAAAGTTTAAGGAATTTCGAATGAAGTGGAAAATCATCGTAATAGAAAGATTAAATTTCTACGGTCCGACTGTGGAGGTGAGTATCTAAGTTACGAGTTTAGCACTCACATGAAAGACTGTGGAATTGTTTCACAACTCACACCTGCCGGAACACCACAGTGAAATGGTGTGTCGGAACGTCGTAATCGCATTTTATTAGATATGGTTCGATCTATGATGTCTCTGACGGACTTGCCGTCATTTTGGGGTTATGCACTAGAAAGCTGCATTCACTTTAAATCGGGCACCATCTAAATGCTGAAAAGACACCATATGAATTGTGGTTTGAAACAAACCTAAGTCATTTCTTAAAGTTTGGGGATGCGATGTTTATGTGAAGAAACTTCAACCGGATAAACTCGAACCCAAAGCGGAAAAATGTCTTCATAGGATACCCTAAAGAAACTATTGGGTATTCCTTCTATCACAGATCCGAGGGCAAGGTTTTGTTGCCAAGAATGGATCCTTTCTAGAGAAAGAGTTTCATGAAGGTGTGAGTAGTCGGAAGGTAGAACTCAAGAGGTTGTGGAACCTTCTTCAAAGTATGGCGAGTAGCGCAGAAGTTGTTCCAGTTGGCTCCACCTGAAGAGGGAACTAATGATAATGATCATGAAACTCCGAAAGAGAGTACTACCGAACCTCGCAGGTCAAACAGGACGTGTGCAGCTCCCGAGCTGTACGGAAATCCTGTCATGAATTTCATGGTTGATGAAAATAATGACCCTGCGACGTATGAAGAAGCGATGAGCCCGGATTCCAACAAATGGTTAGAAGCCATGAAATCCGAGATGGAATCCATGTATGAAAATAAAGTTTGGAACTTGGTGGATTACCTCACACCGAAAGGCCGTGGAGAACAAATGGATTTTCAAAAGGAAAACTGATGTCGATGGTAATGTGACCATCTATAAAGCTCGACTTGTCGCAAAGGGTTTCACAAATTCAAGGAGTTGACTACGATGAGACTTTCTCTCCATAGCGATGCTAAAGTCGCTTAGGATTATGTTAGCAATTGCTGCATATTTCGATTATGAAATATGGCGATGGATGTCAAAACCGCGTTTCTCAATGGTAATATTGAAGAAGAGTTGTATATGATACAACCAAAGGGTTTTGTCGATCCTAAGGATGCTAACAAGGTGTGCAAGCTTCAGCGATCCATCTATGGATTGAAGCAAGCATCGAAGTTGGAATCTCCGCTTTGATGAGGTGATCAAAGAGTTTGGATTTGTCCAAACTTATGGAGAAGCTTGTATTTACAAGAAAGTGAGTGGGAGCAATGTGGCATTTCGATATTATATGTGGATGACATATTATTGATCGAATGATATAGAACTTTAAACAGTGTTAAAAGTTATCTAAACAAAATTTTCAATGAAGGACCTAGGTGAAGGTCATACATATTAGGCATAAAGATCTATAGAGATAGATCTAGGCGCCTAATAGGGCTATCGCAAAGTACATACCTTGATAAGATTTTAAAGAAGTTTAAAATGGACGGAAGTAAGAAGGGTTCTTACCTATGTTGCAAGGCAAGACATTGAGTAAGACTCAAAGTCCCGGCATGGAAGAAAGAGAGATAATGGACAAAGTCCCTATGCTTCACCCATAGGCTCTATAATGTATGCCATGCTATGTACAAGACCGGATGTGGCACATGCTATTAGTTTGACTAGTAGGTACCAACTGATCCAGGTTCGAACATCGGATAGCGGTCAAGAATATCCTTAAGTACTTACGAAGAACTAAGGATATGTTTCTTGTATACGGAGGTGAAGAAGAGCTCGTCGCTAAGTGTTATGTCGACGCTTAGCTTTGACATCGATCCGGATGACTCTAAGTCTCAATGGATACGTATTTCTCATGAATGGCGGAGAGGTTAGTTGGAGGAGCTCCAAACAACCTGGTAGCGGATCAACAACGAGGTCGAATATGTCGCTTTTGAAGCGGCTCGAGAAGCGCTTTGGATGAAGGAGTTCATATCCGAACTAGGAGTTGTGGCAAACGCGTTGGACCCAATGGTGATATATTGTGACAACAATGGTGCCATTGCCAATGCCAAAGAGCCAAGGTCTCACAAGCATTCCAAGCATATTAAGCGCCGGTTTCACTCCATCCGCGAGCATGTCAAGGATGGAGATATAAATATTGTAGAAGTACATACGGATCTCAATGTAGCAGATCCGTTGACTAAAACTCTCCCTAGAGCAAAACATGATCAACACCGTAACTCAATGGGTGTTAGATTTATCACTATGTAACTAGATTATTGTCTCTAGTGCAAGTGGAGATCAAGGGAATATGCCCCGAGAGGCAATAATAAAGTGTTTATTATGTGTATTCCAAGTATATGATAGATGTTTATTTTGCATGCTATAATTGTATTAATACGGAAACGTTAATACATGTGTGTTTAATAAACAAACAGAAGTTCCTAGTTATGCCTCTCTCATAAACTAGCTCATTGATTAACAAGATGATCAAGGTTTCGATCATGGACATTGGATGTTGTTAATAACGGATCACAACATTAGTGTAATGATGTGATGAACATTCATCCAAGTATAGCATTACGATCAAAGTTATTGTGTTTATATTGCTATAACAACTTACAGTGATCCTAATCCTTAGACCATGAGATCATGTCAATCACTAACAGGAAGAGTTTCTTGATAACATCAAACGTCACACCGTAATGTGGGTGATTATAAAGATGGATTCATAACTAATAAAGTGTTATGTTGAGGCTCATGGATAGAGATTGGAATTTGTTCATCCCGATGACAGATAGATATACTCCGGGCCCTCTCGGTGATATCACATTGATTAGCTTGCAAGCAAGTGATTTGATCACTAGAATGTTATATCACAGGAACGAGAAAAGAGTGCATGTCGGTAACGAGATCAAACTAGGTATGGAGATACCGATGATCGAATCTCGGACATGTAATATATCGTGAAACAAAGGGATTAAGATACTAGCGTAAAAGGTTCCGACGATCACAAGAAAGTCATCGTTGAATGTGTGGGAGTCAGTATGGGTCTCCAGATCCCGCTTCTGATTATTGATCCGAGAGGGGTCTCGATCATGTCCGCATTATTCACGAACCATAGGGTGACACACTTAAGAGACACCGACATCCAATTGGAGCAAATGTTTCATGCCGAAAGAATGAACAAGCACAGGAATTTATTTCACTAGATACCGAAACAGGTTTTCGGGTGAAATTGCATAAAGTGGTTATGCATGTGAAATAGAATTCTAGCAAGGGTTATTTGTGAATGTTTGTCATTAAAGTAATTGACAAAATTCTGAATAAAATAAAAGAGTTTTATTTAATGAGAGTTTGCATTAAATTTGGTGGAAATTTAATGGGAATTTGAGTGGACTTTTGAGTGGAGGGAATTTAGAGGAGTTTTGTGAGTGGAGTGTCCACCCACATGAAGAGGGAGGCAAGGGCAGCCCCATGCGCCAAGCCACCCCTTGGGGTTCCCCTCCTCCTATAAAAGGAGCCCCTCCTCACTTGTCTCTCACACCTCCTCGAAGGATCTCTCTCCTCTAGAATTTATCCCCATGGTCTCGGACTAGCGAGATACATGTTCCGGTGGCTATTCGGCAAGAAAGAGTTGTGCATCGCTGGAGCGAGGAGGCGGAGGTTGCTCGGTGCCTCGAACGTGTGTGCGAAGCACGGATGCGCTGACGATTTGCGCGCTAGGACTTCCTCTCGATCTTGAGATCGGCAAGAGATCGTCTACATCAACCACGAGTTGAACTCGTTAAGCTTTGTCGGTCTTCAAGGGTATGTTCTCTACGGATATACATCCGCCGTTGTTTGTATCTAGTATATAGATCTTGGTATATAGTTCACATCGAGGAAAATTTTTGTTTCTATCTTGCGAACCCTTCAGAAGTAGGGAGATCTCGCAGGCTTCGCCTTAAGCGGAGCGAGTATGGTGGAGTATGAGAGAGCTCCTCGATCTAGGATTTAGACACACCAAGGAGGAAGTGCTAGAGCCGGGCTGGGTTCCGGGACACCCAAGTCGGCGGCTAGGCAAACCTAAGGGGCGGCTATGGTGGGCTGCAGCTTCTAGGGTTTGAGGTGAGGACTTGTGTGCTCTAGGAGGAGCCATGCCTCCTTATAGGTGGAGGGCCGGTTGCCAAGGGAGGGAGGAGTCCTCCCCAACTCGGCAGGTGGCCGGCTTGGGGAGGAGGACTCCTCCCAACCTGGTTTCACCTCCTCCTCTTTCCACTTTCCAAATTTAGCCGTTTGACTTTTCAATTTAGCTATTTGACTTTTCAAACTAGGATTCAATTTAATCCTTTATTTGGAACAGCGATGACACTTAGTACATGATGCAATCATTCCAACTTGCAATGACACATTCATGTACCCTTCCTCCGGAGTGCGGACATTCCGAACCTTCTAGAACATTCCGATGAAAACACCTAATCATTCCCCAACTCAAACGGGACTTTCCTTATATGAATCTTATTCTCCACCATTCCGGATCACCTCGTGATATCCGGATCCCATCCGAGACTCAACAAAATTCGGTCTCTTTCTCATAATATCATAACTACTCAAACAACGTCGAATCCTTAAGTGTGTCTCCCTACGGTTCGTGAATTATGCGGACATGATCGAGACACTTCTCAACAATAACCAATAGAGGAATCTGGAAATTCATATGGCTCCCACATATTTCTACGATTACTTTGCGATCGAATGAACCACTTACATACGATACCAATTTCCCTTTGTCTCACGATAGTTTACTTATCCGAGGTTATGATCGCTGGTATCTCCGCATACCTAGTTCAACCTCGTACCGATAAGTACTCTTTTCTCGTTCGTGATATGTGATCCCTTGTGAGCGGTCACATGCTTGCAAGCTAATTGGATGACATTCCACCGAGAGGGCCCAGAGTATATCTATCCGTCATATGGATGGACAAATCCCACTCTTGATCCATGTGTCTCAACCAATACTTTCCGAACACTCAATTCCACCTTTATAGCCACCCAGTTACGGTGTGGTGTTTGATGTCATCAAAGCATCCATCTGGTAAAGGTGATATGCATGATCTCATGGTCGAAGGAATTAGGTTACTATGTATAAGAAAGCATATAGCAATTGAACTATTGAAATGACTTGATCTTTATGCTACGCTTATCTATAGGAGTATGTCAATCATATCATTCTCCTAACGATATGATCTTGTTGTTGATAACATCTCAATGTTCATGATAGGGAAACCACAATCATTTATCAACCAACAAGCTAGTGATGTATAGAGGCTATACTAGGGACTTCAATTTAAGTTTACAAATCACACAAGTATCAATGTTTCCTTGTTAATACTATTATAGCATGAATGTAAACATTTATCATAAACACAAAGATATAATAATAACTACTTTTATTATTGCCTCTAGGGCATATCTCCAACAGAAACAAACAAACGTTTTTGAATGCATGTTATTCATGATGTTTGTTTGTAGACTTTCATGTTGCATGCATAGTTACTTTGTCTTACTGTTAGAACTCCATATTTCATGCTCATGTTTAGATTTCTTTGATCCCAGCTTTCAATTCTTGCAAATGGTTTGATCTTGATTTTGATGGTGCATGTCACCTAAAAAATTATTCTTTTTATCACTTACCTACTCGAGGACGAGCATGAGTTAAGCTTGGGGATGCTTGATACGTCGAAAACATATCTATAATTTTTGATGTTCCATGCTTGTTTAGTATCTACTTTGCTTTGCTTTGTCTACACTTTGAGGTGTTTTTATATGTTTTCTGGACTAACATATTAACAGGATGCCACAGTGCCAGTTGCATGTTTTCTTCTGGGGCAGGACAAAATCCAAAGTCAATATTTTACCGTGGGGAACACGAAGCCGCAATACGAGATGGAGGAGGGTCACCAGGGGGCCACACCCCCTAGCCGCGCGGGTGGGTGCACCCCGCGCCTAGGTGGGTGCGACCGCCCTGGTCTGCTTCTCCGTCTCTCCTCTGGACTTCGTGTCACCCACGGTAAAATATTGACTTCAGCTTTTGTCCCGTCCAATTTTGAGAATATTGATTTTCTGCCTTTCTGGAAAAAACAGAAGAAAACAGGCAACTAGCACTGTGGAAACTTGTTAATAGGTTAGTTCCAGAAAAGATATAAAAACACCTCAAAGTGTATACAAAGCAAAGCAAAGTAGATACTAAACAATCATGGAGCATCAAAAATTATATATACGTTTTCGACATATCATCCATATCATCCTACGAGGTGTAGCTTTCATCCACCCTATCATATGGACTAGGAGAATTTTTCGGCTCACCTTGTGTTGGCTTGGAGACGTGTTCTTGTTCATACTCCTCCATGTGTTTGTCGAAGTCTCGAAGTTCCTGCGACGTTATTGACTCCTGGGGGAGCCAGGTAAGTCGGTGTTTTCTTCGATTGTGTCTAGGACTGAATCATTGCCGGCTCCAGCATCGACAGAGTCGGATCCAGAGCTTATGTGGTACACGAAACATTGCTTCTTCTTATTTATGTTCTTGAGGTAGTGGTATAACTTGGTTTCTGCTTCAACATCGGCAGAGCTGGATCCGTAGCGGATGTATTCCTCATCTGTGTATCCGATCTCGCTGGAGAGATCAGATCCAGATTCTTCTTCCACCTCTTCTTCCACTATAGGAGTGGGGTGGGTGGGTTTGAATTTCTTCGAGATTTTGAACTCTTCCACCTCTGCGGACAAAGTAGATCCGGATTTTTCTTCCGCCATGGTCATCACCTCAGGGGTGGGTTGGGCGGGATCAGCGAAACCGAGATAAATATCGATCTCGCCGATGGACATGATTGTGTAGGTCGTCACGGGTTTCGAAGCCAGAATCCAGGTTTTTCCAAGAAGGACGAAAGGGACATCGCCGATGGACATGATTGCCAGGTAACTCACAACTTTAGTCACTTCGTGAACCACTTCCCCAACTACTACCAGCAGTATCTGTAATAGTCGCTGAATGACGGCAACAACATAAGCCTAGAAACAACCTAAGCTTGGGGGAGGTCTGAAAACCTCCAAACTTTGCATTTTTATTTTTATTTATTCTTTTGATTTATTTTTCTTCTTCAAAAATCGCATGTTTAATTTTGATTTTGTATTTCTAAATCAAAGACACACAAAAATTAGTTGTAACCTCAATTGAATTTTTTCTTTGTTTCTCTCAGAGGTTGCTCAATTTCAGGTGACTTGGCAATAGGGAAATATAGCGGGGTTCAACTCAAGTACGAGAACAAAGCAAGCAAGAGGAGGTATCACATTCCTTTCATCACCTCTTCTGCAATTTTAAATTGACCCTACAATTATTTACTCGCTTGTACTTGAGTCACTCTCCACTCAGCTTGTTATCCAATAAATTCTATTCCTTTGCTAGTGTCTCCTTTTTAGCTTTGAAATAATGAGAAATTAACTTGGTTAAAATATTTCTGACATTTTTACAACAAGTAAAAGCATCCAAAAGATGACTTGGTTCCATGTTTAGTCCAAAGGATTTGATTTTAGAAACCACTCAACCCCATTGATCTTAATGTAAATAGACTTGATAGCACTCTTGAATAAAATTGTTTCATAAAATGGATGCTTCGAAGTAGTATAGATTATGCCACTACTTTTCTATTAATTAAAGTAAGATATTGCTTTATGCAGGTCATTATAACATTATCGTGCTCCATGGGGAACTATTAACTCTGCTGGCCAAAGAACGATCTAAATATGGGAGACCACTTGATTTCGGCTATTGAGATATGTAAGCGTCTGTAGATGCAATGCTATGACGGGTAAAATTTTAGTCTCCTCGTGGTTTCATGTTCCAAGTGAAGTTGTAGTACTCCTTTGGCCCACTGTTGCTCAACAGTTATCAACTGGCATGGTCACGAGTGCGCAACACAGTCTCAATTAACATGTTAAAAACAGTGGCATGATTTATCTATGAAAGAGCTAAAGTTTTTGAAAAACAAGGAAATGAAAAAGTATTTTGAGAGTCTTGAAATTTTGACTTAGGAGTAGATGAGTTGTTCTTTAATTAAATGTTTCTGGTCCAAGCTTGAATACTCTTAATTGATTAAAGAAACAAGAGCAAAACGTTTTTCATCTCTCAACAAAGAGAGAAACCAAAAGAATTTGTTTCACTTTCCTAGCTAAACTTTTGACACTTGCCCGGGTATATAATTTATTTGCTAGCAAGATATACGTGGTTAGAAAGTGGACTCGGTGCAATCTCGTGAATACTTGTATGATCATGTTTAAGATTGTAGAAATTGTGAAGAAATGAATTTGACACCAATTCGAGCTTGTAAGTTCTTTTATTTCAGTTTCGAATCTCTATTATTCTTTCTTATTTTCTTGTAACTCGAGGGCGAGCAACATCTAAGATTGGGGGAGTTGATAGTTGTGAGATTCGACACATTTTTATGGTTTTTATTTATGGTTTTCGTTTGGATTTGATGGTTTTCTAGCTTTACCTAACGCTAATACTTCGGTAGTGAAGAAAACTTGGTTTTTAATGTGTTTTTAGGTTCTAAACATCAACAAAAGGTTTTAACAACAGAAACAAAATATCCAGGCGAAAACAAGCAAGTCTCTTTTTGGAAGCAAACAAGGAAGGCATCAAGTAGCTTTAACGAGCAACTATACGGCGAGAATATTTTCTCTGGCCGTATAGTTACCACCGCCTTCGTCTTGTCAAAAGGGACAACTTTCATGAAGAGGTCAAGGACGAAAACAGAACATAATAGTCACCGTTCCATCCAGAAGGGAGAAAGAAGAGATCCGGAGAAGAAGGGGAAGACGTTCTTCATCTCGCTCCACGATCTTTGACCTCCTAGCCACCACACCCCATAGCCATTACTTGTACTTGAGAGAGAGAGAGAGAGAGAGAGATCTTTACTTTGCAAGATTAGGGTTTGAGATTGTTTCTTGCCATCTTGAATTGTGTTGGATTTATTTTCTATTCTTATTGTGGATCTCCACGGTAATATCAAGAAGAACTCCCTTTATTTAATTATATCGATGATGCTTTCTTATCTCGTGTGTGAGTAAGTTCCTTTGGGCATGGGAGATGTAAGGGATTGGTGAGATGTGATGTGCCTACATATTTTCCATTAAGTTTATGATTGGTTTTAATTACTATATTATGTGTGCTTGACTATTTGTGGGATGCTTAATGCTTGTTATCCAATTAAGGTACCAAACAACATGATACCTTGTTCTACATAGATAATATCTTGTTTTCTAGGAGACCGACGACCCCTCGAGTGACACGGGGATATCAATGGAGAACTAGTTGAGCTTGAGGTGCACGAGGCGCCACTATGCCTACTGCATTAGTCCGATCCAAGGAGCTTAATTGCTAAGCAACCTAAAGGATCTTAATCGTCTAGTGACTCACCATGGTTTTGGTAACATACTAGTAGGATTAGTGAAGTTGACATCTACCAAGAGGAGTTCCGACTAATTTTGGGTTGCTCGCCTACACATATACTTATAAGATTATAATTGTTACATTTAACACTCGTCCACCTGGCACATTCACTATCACCATGAACTGCATCTCTCCGCGGCTACTTTGTCATCTGCAGAAAACAACAAACAATTAATCGTTTTTTACTTTTATGCTTTTTATTTCTAAAGTTTATATTTTATTTTTATTTAAATACATTCAGTTTAATCCAAAACTTTATTATTATTTTCAACACTTTCAGTCAATTCACTCGACGACTTGTGATAAATTCGAGTGTGACAGAGACTTCACCCATAAACACTTACCTTTGGGCTCCCTGTGGGATCGATATCTAACTTCGAAACTAGCTACAAACGATCTATACACTTGCAGCCGCCAACCATGCACCTATACCGCGCCCACTGCTAAAGTCGAAACCCTAGTGCATTATTTTTGGCGCTCAAACAGGCGGGACGCACATGTACCGCCCGCACGGCCGTGATAATGACCCCTGGGATCTTTACCTCTCCAACCTCAAAACTCCTTTTTCTCCATTTCTTCTTCTCCAACGTTAACAACACCTCAATAGATCTTTACCTCTACTCATTTTTGATTGAATCCCTCGCACACCAAAAATCCATGGTACATTTATCCTCCAATCCACCATTTACTTTTTTCAAAACCATGCTCTTTCTCTGGCCATTATCAATATTAGACCTAGGTATAGTTTGAATCATTTTTTTCTTGATGAGCACATTTTGCAGTTTTATTTAGACGAGATTATTTTGTAGAAATACGAACATTCATCGATTATTCCTATTGGATCAAAGTTTTTATTTGTGCAATTTTTAAATTTTTAGATGATGAAAATGAGGATCCGAACACATATTCAGGCTATCGTGGGTACTTCTCGCGCTGCTGCTCCTCCGAGCAATGCAACTTTGGGCATCTTGTTCCCTGCGAAGTCCCAAGCCGACCGATTCAAGAATCTCGATGACCGTGAAGTAAACTCCAATAAGATGTTCCAACCTATAGTCGGTTGACGCTCGAGTTCTTGAGCATGCTAGAGCACACCATGGGAGTAAGCTACCAATCTGTCAAGGATTGTGAAGGAACCGACAAGATCATCTTCTGCCTCATGAACCACAACTATAGCTTGACCCTCACCGAGTGATGCAACTACTTCGGATTCATCAATAACAACAACACTGATGTCCGGCATGCAAGTTTCCTACTCAACCCTACTCCTGTTCAACATTTTAGTTTGACGAGTTTTGTCGACCCATTAAGAAAGGAAGTCACATTGAATGTCCTGTTGTTCGATAATTGTACTATGTTATTTGTACTATGTCGTTAGCATACATACTCACTTGTGTATACTTGACTCGCAACTCTACCGGGCATGTTTATCGCACTTAAAGCTATAATATTGAATGTGGATGGGACTGTTGGCCGGTACCGTGTCCCGCCATTGCGGTCTGCTTGTGGGCGGTCTAATGGCCTCCATGGTAGTACGGCATGCATCTGCATTTGGGTTATACCATCTTGTGATTTATGAACATACAGTTCAGAGGTTTACAAGTGAGTAGTTCTCACGGGCTGCGGGCTGAGGTATAGCCTCACAAGGTTATGTTCATCTTCTATTTCTATAGGATATAATGTTGTAATTGATTGTTAGATTTATTATTTGTATTCTTATTTATTGGCTCGATCCAAGGACTTGTCAAGCACCCAAAACCCTCAGGATTAATGCATGTAATTAGGTGAGATGAGTGGTGATCAACTTCTACGTGTGAAACCCAGTGACAGCTAAGGGAATATAGTAGTTGTTTTATAGATCCATTTGAGAATAACGGTAACGACATTTATCATAAATTGTGTTTGTCTGTTTTACTTAATAACTGTGTAACCCTACATGACAGTGGTGTAGCTGTTGGACAAAAGTCTATAGTAGATGTGGTCAGCAAATACTATAGTAGCTACGGATATACCACCCATATTTTTTATCATTATATAATCACAACCCATAAACGTAATTATCTTTATTATCTTTATCTCTAACATATGTGCACATCTGCATATGAATCCTTAGCCCTGATCTATCTCCCTCCATTGATACAAACCACAAACAGTAAACGTAAAAGGTCCGGTAACAAAGATATTACGAGTTTTCAAGGTCTTATTTAACCTAATATTACACCATAGTGAATTCTTTTCAAGATTCGATAAACCTAGGTATTTCAAAAAAAAATCTATACTACATCCGTAATCTAGATCGAAGGTATCATTAAGTCAGATAGTGTGCATTTTTTGTCACTATGCCATGTAATACTTCTCTCATTTTTACCCTAGATAAAAGATGTCTTCTCATTTCTATCACTTGGAGACATCCTTCATCTACACATATCATATTCCTTTATATAAAAAGGCACTGCAACATTATAGCTAAGGTTATTTGTTGTGCGTATACCACTTCTCTCTCACCTCCCAACACTTAGTGTTGTCAAACACCTCATGACGTGGGCAAACAAGACATTACCACTAGCATTGGTCGGTTATGCTTATTTGACACGGTGATAAATTTTGGGGCTTTTGCAAAGTTATAGGGGGGACATGTCACCTGCTACCTCTGTTTTTCATCCACAAACTGAATCATATCAATATTTTATAAATTATAAAAATATTTTAGAAAAAATTGAAAGATGGATGAATTCATGCTGATGGAAACACAGTCCGTGTATGGCAGCGACGCACGAGGCCAGAGGAGGGGAAGACAGCCATGGTGCTCCCCTCTGTAGCCACAACTGCACGGAGTCTAGAGCACGAAGAATGTAGGGCAGGGCGAGGCACGAGGATCTATGCTTGACGGAATGGTCAACGAGGGAGCTTGGCGAAGTAGAGCACGAGAGGGCACATGATGAGAGGGGATAGTCTAGGGAGCTCGTCAGAGGCAAATATTTATGGTCCACATCTGTTGGGGAAGAAGGAGGAGATTGAATCGAGGGAGGTCGGTGGCCGGTGATGGGGAAGAAGATACAGAGCGCCCCTGCCTTCGTCACGCGCACGACTGTCGTATCCTGACCCAACATCTACACCTCAACCACTTCATCGTCGTCCAGATCCTCAACGCCTCCCGCCTCCTTACGGACAGGACGAGGATGGACGTATGGATGCCAGAGGTTGGCGCCATCGAGGCCAGCAGGAAGCTGGGACATGGCGACCATGGCGACGAGGCCGGTTGGTAGCCAAGGAGGCGTGGTGGAAGTTGTAGGAGCTCGCAGTGGCGTTGGCGTCTCCAACGCGTCAGAGACAAGATTGAATACTGGGCAGCGAGACGCTAGGGGGATCCGGTCCGACAAAGAAAAGAGAGAGAGAGGAGAAGAAGCATAGAGGAATTACAAGAAGGTCCAAATTCAAAACTATCTAACTTTTGTGAGCCCTTGTCGTTTCTGCCATGCCACGTCATCCCGGCGGGTGGGACCCCTATCAGATTTCATGTTAACACGCTCTCGGGTTGTCATTTGCACGAATCGCAAAATTCGTGCTCTATGGTGGTAGCTTTGTATTTCCAAAACATAAAGTGGCACTCCCCCAATGCATAATAAGTGTCACCACTATTATAGATTGGAGCGAGTACCATTTTAGGCTACCAACTCATTTTCTCTCCATGTATCGAACAAATCATTGCTGCATCTTGCGCCACAAATGTATCATTATATTTTCTTGGCATTGCTAAGTACTATCTCTATTTAAGACGTTTGGAAATTTAATAAACTTAAACTTCCAAAATTCTTATATTTATAAATGAAGTGCCTAATGTGATCAACGATATATGGTTGTGCCATCTCATAAAAAAAATACTCCCTTAGTTCACAATTACCTCACATTTTAGGTTTATTTAAAGTCAAACTTTGCAATGTTTAACAAAAATATAAGAAAAATATAAATATTTATAATTCCAAATAAATATAATATAAAAATATAGTTCATGACAATTCTAATACAATAGACTTTACATTATTGATATTGATATTTATTTTTAAATATATGGTTAAAGTTTATAAAGTTTGACTTTGACTAAACTTAGGATGCGAGCAAATTGTGAATAGAGGGAGCAGTAATCTATAATGTGTCCATCCTCCTTTTCCAAAAAAAAAAAGGAGATGGTATTCTTTTTTTTAGGGAAGATGACATGCATTCTTAAAAGAAAAGAAAATTCAACAAAATTGTATGCAAAGACTTGGGACCATAAAGTCAATCTTTGTAGCCCAGCAAAACAGATACTAGTACACACGGATGACTGAAAACCTGAACGTTCCAAATTAATGCTGGCCGGCCAAATAGTAGTACTAGGAGGTTGAAAAGACAGAGCCCACCCAGACAGCCTAGCCAGCCGAAGATGACCGCCGCTCGAACACAAGCCCACTAGAACAGAACTCAATCTCCTCCCTATTCTATTCCTCAATCATCGTCGTCGTCTCGTCTCTCTCCGGCACTGACTTCTTCGAATCCTTCGCCCTCCTATGCTCCCCCATATATAACCCCCTACACGTCACTGCGATCTTGCGCTACTGTTGGTAATCAGCACGGCCACCGCCGTCCCGTCGTGCTGCGCATTGGATTTGGGCATCCCAGGTCAGGTGAGGAGTGCTTCTGTTTCTAGTTCCCTTCCATTGACTAAGCCATTGATTAGAATTTCAAGTTCTGGGAATTTCTGACGACAGCAATGACGCTGGTCGGAGGTAAGATGGGTCTTCTCTTGAATTTCGTGTCCCCAGGCTCAATTTCCTCCAAACCAAATCAAACGCGGCGTGGTAGAGAGCGGCATCATCTCTGAGATCTCCGCCGCAGGCTGCGGCCGTCCGGGTCTTGGGGCGAGGCCTTCCTCAGCTTTCTTGCTGAAACGTTCCCTCGATGCGGGTGAGATTGGGATTTTAGGGGCGTACAGAAAGTGGAAAAGTACTTTAGCTCGCTCTCAGATTGGATCCGAGCGTGTGATTTCTTCCTGTAACTGTCGAAAAAAATCGTCTGGGTTAAACAATACCCTTTTGTGTTTTGCGTAGTTCTTTTTCTTTGAGCTGAAAACTGTAGGGGAGGCCCTCCATGGTTGGGACTCTGCTTTTATGTGATCGATCTGGCTGATTGAAGAATGTGGCGCTATTTGTTTGGCAGATTTGAGAAGCTGAAGTTCCCATTGTGTGCTACAAGAGCTCGCCAATAGAGTAAGGACATGGACATGGCATTGCCGATTGTCAATGCCACCACGGCGGTGCTTGCTCGTGTCTCAGCTGCATTCAACGCCCCTCTTGCCCGTGCGGTCGTCTTCGGGGTTCATATCGATGGTAAGCCTCTTTTATCCCTCAACTAGTAATTGCTGATTTGATGATGGTGCTTGTAATAGTTTTTGACATTTTGAGGTGGTGTCATTCTTCAGGTCACTTGGTTGTGGAAGGACTTCTTATTGCAGTCATAGTGTTTCAGCTTTCCAGGAAGAGCTACAAACCTCCAAAGAAGCCACTCAGTGAAAAGGTAGAGTGGTCTTCTGTCCAATTACCATGGTCTCTGCATGTTAAAAGTATTGGTTTTGGTCACCGCTTCAGGAAACATTTTGGTAAGAGTTTGCATTTTATCTCTGCAGGAAGTTGATGAGCTATGTGATGAATGGGAACCAGAACCTTTATGTCCTCCACTCAAAGAGGGGGCCCGAATCAAAGCACCTATCTTGGAAAGGTTTTAGCAATGGCTTAATTTCTTAAGATGTAGTCCTATCGGTTTGCTAATTTGTGCCAGTAGTTTTTCCTTTTCTTTTTTCATATTTGTGTTTCGCAACCGTGCACTGCGTGCACCTGCAGATTTTAGGAATAACTTGCAAACTCTTAGCATTAGCATTGCTCTGTTAAGTAATTCCTAACATAGAACATCTTATGTTGTCCTTTGTCTTGGTTATTGTTTAAGTATCTGCGAAAGAAATAGATAGATAATGGAAAATAACCTCTTGCAGAAGTTTACGCAAATGAGTTTTTTTTATCAAAACTCGCCATTGGCAGATATCACTCTAAGTATTTTCTTGTAGATGTTTGTCAATCTATTCTAATTCCATTCGCTGAGATTCATGGAATATGAAATGTAGATATTTACAACGTGATCAAGTTATGATTATAGGATATGTGCGGTTGCTGGACATGTATAATAGGTCCTTTATTTGCGGGGACCTATAATCTACCCTGTCTTCTGAGGGCCATAATTAACACTGCTAACTGTCGACTTCTTATACAGTGCTGCTGGACCACATACGACCATTGATGGGAAGGAAGTTGTAAACTTTGCATCAGCAAACTACCTTGGTTTAGTTGGCAACGAGAAAATTACTGTAAGAGAAAACTATAATGTTTGACATTATTACTATATTCGTCCAGAATATCTGATCAATGCGAGTGAACTGTAGGATTCTTGTGTTGGTTCTTTGGAGAAATATGGCGTTGGATCCTGTGGTCCACGGGGTTTTTATGGAACAATTGGTTTGTATATTCTCTGTTCATGTTCACAGCCAATTACCTCTATTAGAGCTTACTTTATGTATGTGGACCACTTGCAGATGTGCACCTTGACTGCGAGGCAAAAATAGCCAAGTTTCTCGGAACGCCTGACTCCATTCTGTATTCATACGGGATATCCACTATATTCAGTGTGATCCCTGCCTTTTGTAAGAAAGGAGATATCATAGTGGCGTGAGTAAACCTTCCTTTTCCTCTTATGTGAATATATGAAATATAGCATATTAGCTTCAGGCAGATACAGAGTTCTCGCGTTTTCAGTTTCACAGCTTATACCTGGATAGTACTTTGCGTTGAACATCATTTGTCCCTGTTGAACTGAAGCCATTTTTGTGTGTGTATTGCAGTGATGAGGGTGTCCATTGGGCAGTGCAAAATGGTCTATATCTCTCAAGAAGTACTGTTGTTTATTTTAAGCATAATGATATGGCTTCACTAGCTAGCACTTTGGAAAAACTTACTCGTGGAAACAAACGTACTGAGAATGTTAGACGCTACATTGTTGTGGAATCTATTTACCAGGTGTGTAGCCTTTTTGTGATTGTTTTGTCTCAGATAAGTTTGGGATTTTTCTTATTTCTGGAGGTTTTCAACATTAAATAATAATCCTGATTGTAAACCCATGAAATATTCTAGATATAGACCTTCGGATGAAACCCCCTCTTGTGGTGACTGCAGAATTCTGGTCAAATTGCCCGCTTGGATGAGATAATCAAATTGAAGGAGAAATATCGGTTCCGTGTTATTCTGGAGGAGAGCCATTCATTTGGTGTGCTTGGCAAGTCTGGACGGGGCCTTGCCGAACATTATGGAGTTCCAGTGAGTGTTTGGTGTTTGCTCCTAGTGTTGAAAATGAAAATATTTTGCTGCAACACTAAAGAGCTGGATACTTCTGGGCTTGTTTTTTCTATTTCTGAAATTTCCTTACACTGTGCAGATTGAGAAAATTGACATTATCACTGCTGGAATGGGAAATGCATTAGCTACAGATGGTGGCTTCTGTACAGGAAGTGCCAGAGTTGTTGATCATCAGGTAGATGCAATTTCAGATTGCTGAAACATCAGTTGAGATAAACAGAATTTGTGTTGTTGAACATTTTGAGCTTTGAATGATTAAGGGAGTTACATTTTTGCAGCGTCTAAGCAGTGCTGGCTATGTTTTCTCTGCCTCTCTGCCACCCTATCTTGCCAGTGCTGCAATTTCTGCTGTAAACTACCTGGAGGAGAATCCTTCAGTTTTAGCTAACCTAAGGGCCAACGTTGCTCTTCTGCATCAAGGTAATGATATTTCTCTTGGCATTTGACTGAAGTTGTGGAACTAGATGTGCAACTCATGATATGTGCGAGCTACCTGCTGTATGGTCACCCACCTTGATGGCTTTCATGTATTTGATTGCAGGACTGTCAGGTACACCAGGGCTTGAAATTTCTAGCCATCTTCTGTCACCCATCGTCTTCCTTAAGCTGAAGAAATCGACGGGTTCTCTGACCACTGATCTAGAGCTTCTTGAAACCATTGCCGAGCAGGTAAGTTTGAATGGACTCGCGAGACATCCAGACGCGAGTTACCTGAATTTTCATATGCAGTTATTGACAAATCCTTTCTCCAACAGGCTTTGAAGGAAGATTCAGTTTTCGTTGTGGCATCGAAGAGGTCAACTCTGGACAGGTGCAAGCTTCCGCTTGGAATCCGCCTGTTTGTATCAGCTGGCCACACGGAATTAGACATCTCTAAAGTTTGTTCATCTTTGAAGAGGGTTTCCGCGTTGGTCCTTTCAGACCACATTTGATCCCGGATTACCTGCAAGACGGGAGAGAGTTTGGTCGGTTTTCGACGCCCTGTGTACTCTAGGCCGAGTTTGGTTGGCAAATGTACATAACAGTTATGTACATTTCTAGACTGATGTATTCATGTTGTTGGCAAAAATTTTGTAAACGTTGCGGCTGGAGCTGGCCCCATCATGTACATTTGACTTTTTTTTTAGAAGATCATGTACATTTGACTGATTTCCATGTTGTAAACCAGATACATATATTTCTTCAATGCCCTCGTCATGTTTTCATACACTCCTGCATCTTGGTTACGTCAATACACGTACAATCGTTATTTCTCTCCGCAAAGAACAGCGACCTTGCAGAAGCTCATCAGGGAGCATTTGGTGTTTTGTTCCGGTTCTCGGCTCTAGATGTACTTCCTCCATTTCAAAATATATAATGTTTTAGCTTTGTGAAAACATACTTTCTCCGTTTCAAAATATATAATGTTTTAGCTCTGATGACCTTTTAGGCCCTGTTTTGCACGAGAGTTTTGATGGGGTGTACTGGGCTCGATCCCGGTCCAATCCAAAAACACAACAAACCACGAGTATACTGTTTTGCAGGCCGGTTTTGAGCGGGCTGAGCTCTGGCAATCCATGCAAAACACGTTGGGTTGAGGTGGAAACAAAAATCTCCTGCCCCCTCTTGTTTCTGCAGACCAGCAGTCTGATGGCGCGCACACACGACTGTCCCCGGGTACAAAACAACGATATTGCATAGGGGATTAGGGTGAAACTGGTTTACCGTGGAATCAGGGGGATTGGGTGTGTTTTCACCGAATTCCCTGGAGATTATACTCAATAATCCCAAGTAAACCACCTCTGCAAAACAAGGCCTTAGTGTGTAGATTTATGTTGGTTTGGAGTGAATCTACACAATAAAAGTGGTCTAGATACACTTTTTTCACAAAACTAAAACATCTTATATTTTGAAACTGAGGGAGTAAGAGCCAGCAACTACTTTTTATGTTGCCAACATAATATTTCGCAGTTTCAGTAGATATTGTAAAATTTTAAAATTTTACTGGACACACCGGAAAAAACCCTCCGTGCGTTGTATATTTACGGCACGTGAGCGGGCAATGCTGTAAACTTTCATCCGTGCGCGCACCCAACTGCGTCTCTGAAACTTTCATCCGTTGCCGCCTCCCACCTTTCCCAGAGTGCCGTCGGCCGCCAAATTGAGCGCCACTGCTCCGCCGCACTTTCCCATGCTCCGATGTCGCTTCGCCGAACTTCCCGTGGCCTCCCTGGCCAGAGGAGCCCCGCTGTCCTGCCTTGAATCTAGCGCCTCCGCCATGCCGATTCTGGCTAGATTCGGCTCCCTCACTCCGGGTGGCCGGTGCAATCCTCCTCCACGGTGTCCCCTTTCGATCCATCCACCGCAACCTAGCCGTCGAAGCAGCCGGCCGATGAGCAGCTGTTGCATAGCAGGTGTTTGAAGAAAGGTATACACAGCCGACTAGAACTTTTTTTTTTCAATTTCAATTTGTGGCATTTCACCGTAGCATATTGTTTGTAGATGAGTGCATGGGACGAGTATGATTCGTCCTCTTCCAATGAGGAATGGTACATTTCGAGGAGGAAGATATTGCTATGCTTGTAGCAATGCACAAGACCAAGAGGCTGAAGCACGGCGGTTTCATTATCGGGCGGTGCAAGTTGTGGAGGGAGAGAATTGAAAGCCACAACAAGTTGGTGCTAAGATAATTTGCGGAGCATCCAATTTTTCCGAGAATTAGTTTTTACGCCGGTTTCGGATGGGAATCGAATTGTTCAAGCATATTGCCGAGAGTGTGATGAAGCATGATCGTTTCTTCAAGCAAAGGTGGAATATCCCTGGCGAACTTGGGCATAGTACTTACCAAAACGTGACCACTGCCTTGCGTATGATGACATACGCCGGCAGATCTAGTTAATGACCATTTTGCAATGGGTGAGAGTCAAGCCATCGAGTGTGTCAAACGCTTTGCAGTAGCAATGGTGCAAGTGTTTGGTGAAGAGTACTTGAGAGCACCCAATGCTAAAGACACTGCTAGATTGTTGGAGTACAACAAGGTTCAAGGGTTTCTAGGTATGCTTGGCTCAATTGATTGCACGCATTGGAGCTGGAAGAACTGTCATGCGGCATAGTATGGACAGTTTAGAGGTGATAAGGACTCCACGGTTATTTTGGAGGCTGCGGCCAATCATGAGACTTGGATTTGCCATGCTTTTTTAGAATGTCCGGTTCTTGCAACGATATCAAACGATATCAATGTGCTCAATCGGTCACCGCTCTTCAACAGGTTAGCCACCAGTGACACAACATCGGTTGAGTTTCAAGCAAATGGCAAGACCTACAACATGGGCTACCATCTTGTAGATGGAATCTAATCAAGGTGGTCTGCATTTATGAAGTCGGTGATCAAACCAAAAGGTAAGAAATAACTTGATTTCCATAACTAGTAAACATGCACGTGCGTTCACGTCTTATAATTTATAATTAGAAAATTTATATTTACTTTTATTTATCTTTTATCTATTTTTTACTAAGGCACTTTTAACACACGATCTACCACTAGTAGAAAAAGAGTCATTCGTCCACCCTAGTTCGGAGCATTACTCCTGGTTATAGTTGGACCTGGGACTAATGTGAGTATTAGTCCCGGTTCCAATGGCTAGAACGCCAACAATCTTTAGTCCCAGGTCAAACGGGACATTTAGTCCCGGTTCGTATTATCAACCGGGACTAAAGAGGTGCCCCCGGTTCGTATCATCAACCGGGACTAAAGGTGTGACCTTTAGTCCCGGTTCGTATTACTAACCCGGATTAAAGAAAATGGGCAAAAAAAATTCAAATTCTGCCGTGGCAGTAAAACGGGCACAAATCCTTCTGGAGATCGTCTTTTCTAGATTCAAAATCATGCCGAAAAATTATAAAAAAATCTAAAAATAAAATCCTTCGAACTGTAGTTATATTAAGTGATTTAGTTGTTACGAAAATTAACAAATATAAATTTCGACATAATTTACAAAAAAATGTTATGAAAAATTTAAATGGCCATAACTTATGCAACCTATCAAAACGTGCAGGAAAAAATTAGCTCTTTGATTTTAACATCCTTAGGCAGTTTTGGATTCTTAAAATTCGAAAAGAAAAAAGTTATTTCAGAAATTAAATTATTTTAGTATTTTTATATCATATTTGAATTCCTTGCATTTTTCTAATAATAATGGATATATTATTTGTCGAATTTCGATTTACAGATTTGAAGATATTATTTATATCATATTAAATGAATAAATGGCAAAAAATGAATAATATTAATTTAATTAGTTTTTACTTTCATTAGAATAAAATATTATTATTACTTATTTATTGTTGTTTACTAAAAATAGTTGTTCTTAATTTCAAAAAATAAAAACGTGTCGCATATTGATATGAGTTAATAGGATTGATATACTAGTCTTGACAACAAGGTATAAGGGTCCCTCGTGCGGGGTGGGTGAGATGAAATGGAGAAGTTAAGCGTACTAGAAGTGGAGTAGTACTAGGATGAGTGACCGTCCAGGAAGTTTGACCGTAAGTACGATTTAAACTAAGATTAAATATAATTAGTGTTAAAAATGAGAGATGTGGGAGATTAACGAGTCCAACAATTCAAAAGTTTAAGAAAAATTTGAAAAAAATCAGAATTTTGTTGGATTTTTTTAAAAAAAACTTTAGTCTAGGTTCATTTTACAAACCGGGACTAAAAGTCCCGCACGCTCGACGCTGCCCCGTGGACGCGAACCGGGATAAAGGGGTAGGCATTTAGTCCCGATTTCGTAGTCCCGGTTGAGAAACCGGGACTAAAGGCCTTTACAAACCTGGACAGAAGCCACGTCTTCCACTAGTGTACACACATGTCTTCACATAGAACAATTTCATAGACTTATAATTATTATTTATTAAAAAAATATAAAAACAATAACTAAGAAAAATTATCTAGTATTTATTTTTTGATGATATTTTATTCTAAAAGGTCCATCTATTTGTGACCTCTATAATACGCTCCATGTCTAAGACTAATATTTAGCCATAATACACTCACATTTTTGCAATGCCCGATTCTTGCAACGATATCAATATACTCAATTGGTCACCGATCTTCAATAAGTTAGCCGCTAGTGACACAATATTGTTGAGTTTCAAACAAATGGCAAGACCTACAACATGGGCTACCATCTTGCAGATGGAATCTATCCAAAGTGGTCTGCATTTGTGAAGTCGGTTGTCAAACCAAAAGGTAAGAAATAACTTGACTTCCGTAATGCACAAGCGGAAGCTGGGAAAGATGATGAGAATGATGGGTTCGTTGTATGGAAAAAATTCCTACGGAATAGCAAGAAGAAACCCAGCAAGATCTAATCTAGGAGATGCAGTAACGAGTAGATTTTTTACTTTTTTCGAAATGGACGGTGTACCCCCGGCCTTTGCATAAAAAAATGCACACGGCCCTCGAAGAACACGAGCGGTTAGTGATCCATAGATCATGGGTGATATGGCCGTTCGCTTGCGTCGGTTCAGACAGATGGAGATCTTAACCTTCTTGATCCTAGCACCGAATGGACGACACCTCCAGGGTATCCACACATTCCGCTTGGTGGCGTCTCCTCCTTCTTGATCCTAAAAGAGAGATAGAATATCTCTATGCGATTCCGGCAGCATAGCGGTAGTGCAACTATGGCAGAGAAGGAAATCTACAGGGCTTCGCCGAACTATGGCAGAGAGAGGTATGTGGAGGGAGAGGGGAGGCAGCTACCAGCGCAATGGGGTGCGGCGCCCCATGATCCTCCCCTCCCTTTTATAAGTGTGAGGGGCTTCCCTAACTTGCCCCCCTCCAAGTTTGGTGGCTGGCGGCAGCCAAGGGGAGAGAGAGAATCATCCCCCCTCCCACGCGCCCACCCCATTTAGGGTTTTGCCAAACCTTAGGCCGCATGGGCCTAGGTGGCTATGGAGCCTTGGCCCACTAGGGACGAGGTTCCCACACTCGGGCCCATGTGTCCCCACCTCGCAGGTGGACCCTACATCTGTCTCATGAAATATTTCGAAATTAGACCCCACATCTGTCTCATGAAATATTTCGAAATTTTCCTCAAACCCTAAAATCAACTGGCCATATACTTTTACTTACCTCCAGACCATTCCGAAGGTCCTTGTGATATCAAATATCTCATCCAAGACTTTGAATCAACACTTGATTGCACCATACATAATCTCAAGGAAGACTAGTAACACTGAAGCGTTAAGTGTGTGATCCTACGAGTTCGAGAACATGTAGACATGATCGAGACACCTCTCTGATCAATAACCATTAGCGGGACTGAGGATATC
Organism: Avena longiglumis; assembly: GCA_030063025.1. Taxonomy (NCBI): domain Eukaryota; kingdom Viridiplantae; phylum Streptophyta; class Magnoliopsida; order Poales; family Poaceae; genus Avena; species Avena longiglumis. Next base: position 499,721,368 of record CP125975.1, read on the forward strand.
CATACTGGTTCCTACATATTCCATGAAGTTTATTTTTGGTTGAACCACACTGCCAAAAATTCAATCAATCAGGTATACAATTCCTTTTGTCTTGCGATATATTACTTGCTCAAGATTCAACCGTCGGTATCACCATACATAGTTCAATCTCGTTATCAGCAAGTTCTCTTAACTCGTACTTTGGTATAAGATCTTTTGACCAAACACATCAGTCACCTGAGCTCTTGGATGCTATACTATCGATAGGACCCAGAGATATCTCACTCTCCGTCACACGGAGGGACAAATCCTAGTCTTGATCTATGCAACCCAGCAAGACCATCGGAGATACCTGAAAGTCACCTTTATAATCATCTAGTTACTACGTGATGACTGATGTACACAAAGTATTCCTTCAATGCTAAGGAGTAACATGATATCATGGTCTGAGAAAACTATACTTGGCATATTTAGAAAGCGATAGCAATCAAACTAAATGATACGATCAGAAGCTATGCTTATTATTGGTCCATCACATCATTCTCCTAATGATAAGTGATAATCATGTCCATGGTCAGAAAACCTTAACCATCGCTTGACTAACGAACTAGTAGAAGAGGCTGACTAGGGACTCTGTGTTGTTTAACTTATCCGCACATGTATTTAGTTTCCAATAGATACAATTATAACATGGATGACAAACATTAATCATGGACAAGGAAATATGAATAATAACAACTTTATTTTTGCCTCTAGGGAATATTTCTAACAAAGAGAGCATTTGGGATCTTGCAAGCCTGATTTTCTACTATTAGAGGATCGTCTAGGTTTTGAGATCAACATATCCTTTGGTACATCATAACCGCTTGTGTGATCATGCATAACATGATCATCGAGAACAGACGTGGCCACAACTTGGAATATAGCTTCTATGAGTTGATGGGAAGACCGGTGCATGTGCGAAGCACCGAAGATCAAGTGAGGCGTTTTCTTGACTCATACAATGCCATTAGATATTTCTACATGTACAATGAACTTCTAAAAGATCTCATCGGGGAGTGGTGGACATGGCATGGCAACCAAAGACACTAGTTTCTTCATATGCTGTATGTCACCGTTGTTGTATGTTATGAACTATTTGTTATTCGTGTGTTCATATCTGAGTGCTACTTTGAACAATTTGTGTAATGATTTTTAGACTATTAGTTTGCGTTGTAATAATAATTTAAGAACTATCTATTTCATATTTATTTGTGAAGTGTTTGATCTTTTGTGTTACATATATGTGAAGAGAACATGTTTTGGTGCCTGCATGGTGCCGTATTTTTGGGCACCTGAAAAAATGTTGCCGTTGGGTGTCCTATTTTTGGACATCTGAAATGGTAGAGGACGTTTTAGTGCCCAAAAAAAATCCAAAAGTGGTAGCCAAAAATGAAAATGTGGTGCCCAAAAATAGGGCATCTGTTGGAGATGCTCTAAGGACAGGAGTAACGAGAGTGGTGTTATGGAACCCAGGCTCTAGTGACCCTGGTTTTTAGAACTACAAAAATGTTGAATTCAAAATTTCCAAAAAAAATAAAATAAAAACCCCTAGATGTAGCAAACTAGGTGTTCCAACAATGTGCAAATTTTCAACTCAAAATATTTTATATTCTCAGCAAAAATGAAAACTTGAGTTTTTATCATTGGCGAACACGGTGCCACACAGTACACTAATGTGGAGATTTTATCTTTTGTGCGATTATGACATTTTTTGCTGAGCATACAATATAAAGTTTTTTGAACTGAAAATTCTTACACCGTTAGAGCACATAGGTGGCTACATGCAGGTACTTTTTCCGAAATTTTGAAACTTTTGAATATAGTTTTTCAAAGGTTGCCAAAAAGGAAAATAAAAGCAACCTAGAGCCCGAGTTCTTGATGTCGACGCACTTCTATTATTGTAGACAATTGTTGGGCCTCCAAGCGCAGAGGTTTGTAGAACAGCAGCAAGTTTTCCTTAAGTGGATCACCCAAGGTTTATCGAACTCAGGGTAGAAGTGGTCAAAGGTATCCCTCTCAAGCAACCCTGCAATCAATATACAAGAAGTCTCTTGTATCCCCAACACACCCAATACACTTGTCAGGTATATAGGTGCACTAGTTCAGCGAAGAGATAGTGAAATACAAGTGGTATGAATGATTATAAGTGATAACAGTGCCAGAAAAGTGCTTCTGACGGGAGGAAAAGAGCTAAAGGAAAACTGAAATAAAGATGAAAGCAAACAAACATGTAACAGATCTAGTTGTAAACAGTGTTTCAATGCTTAGAAACAAGGTCTAGAGATCATACTTTCACTAGTGGACATTCTCAATAAATATATTCTATTCATGATACTACTCTTAACTACTCTCCGATTGGACACTCTAATCCATGATAGGGCTATAGCAACACTCCTCAAAGTCCTTCTTCCCCATCTAGATAACCCCACACTGTAACCTTGAGTTCTAGATGGTTCCAACAAACACCACAATTTCATAAACATCCAACTCCAAATATAACTCATGATAAATATTGATGTAATATAGCCTAAGTGCCACACACGGTGTGCACGCTGTCACTTTCGCACACGTGGGTAAAAACATAGATCTATTAAAGCAATCGAGTATTTATGTAGACTCTAGCCTAAGTGTCACACCGTATGCACACTGTCACTTTTATACACGTGGGGAGAGCAGAGATCTATTGAAGCACTTGAGTAGCAGAACAGATCTACTTGATTACAGAGCTCATGATCATAATATGATCATGCATAGAGAGAGAGATGAACACATAGCTACCGGTAGAGCCCTTAGCCTCGAGGAAGAACTACTCCCTCCTCATCATGGGAATCAGCAGCGGTGATGGAGATGGTGATGGAGATCGATGAAGATGGCTCCGGGGGCACTTTCCCGTTCTGGCAGGGTGCCGAAACAGATACTTCTGTCCCCTGAATCTCCCCTTCGATGGCGGTGATGCTGTGGAACTTTTTGTAGATGTATGCCGGTTGATTTAGGGTTTTCTCCTCGGGGGCTTCTTATAGGCGAAAGGGCAAGGCGAGGAGGCAACCAGGGGGCCAACACCCCATGGTGGCGCCACCAGGGGCCACCCGTGCCACCATAGGGTGTGGCCGCCCTGGTGCCCTACTCTGTCTCTGCTTCGTGTTTCCCTGTTGCTCCGGGGAAAATAGGCATATTGGTTTTTGTCCCATCCAATTTCGAGACTATTCATTTTTTAGCCTTTTTAAAACCAAAAATAGCAGAAAACAGGCAACTGACACTGCGACATCTTGTCAATAGCTTAGTTCCAAAAAAGTGTATAAAAATATCTCAAAGTGTAGACAAAACATAAGACAAATGATATAAAACAAGTATGGAGCATAAAAAATTATAAATACGTTTACGACGTATCAGTTCTACCACGGCTTTTCATAGGGCAACAACAATGGCGGTATCAATTTTTAATTTTTGTGTGCTTGTAAAGTTCGTTTTCAGCAGATTTAGTCTTGGATTTGTTTTTTGCGGGAAAGATGAGTTCACAAGAAGTATAAACAACCCTAGACTAAGAAAAATTATATCAAGGTCCTTGGACCACCTAACGGCTAACGACCACTACTACCGCCAGAGAGAACCGTTGACGCACCACTGTTGCCGCTCCCTTGTCTGATGTTGTTGATGACAGCCGAAAAGTCTTGGTGCACGTGGCTCTAAGGACTAGCGCCCCAGAGCCGAAGCCGTACCATTAAACCCTTGTATTGATCTGAAACTTCTAACACCAAATCTCTAACACACTAGACTGACGGGATCCACCACTCCTTGAAGCGGTAACGAGACGAATTCCAGCACTACTCGACGCCACCGGCAAGATCGCCGCCGACAATATGGACGAGGAGGCAGTTATACCTTATTATTGCCCCACATAGCGATGATGCAAGTTGATCAAACTATAATTTTAGAGACCCTTCTACAACGCTGATCACTGACGAGCAGAAAAGACGGGACCCGTCGATTCTCGGTCATGGACGATGAGGGTGAGGCTAAAGGGGTGACCGCTAGTCTTGGAATGATTGTCGAGATGAGAAAGACAAGGTAGAGACGACAACTTGAAAGTTTTTTATGTGATTACTATTAGTTTTTCTTTGTTTGTTGTTTACCTGCATTTTATTAGATCTAACGTACTTTGGTTAATTGATCGATAAATTCAGATGTTCCTTTTATTATTATTGAGAAAAAGGAACAGTGGCATTCGCTGTCAACGGACAGGATAGGCATGCACGGACTTTTCTACCTGGTGGATGGAAACGCACATGGGGTATCCCTAGACTAGAGCGCTAGGCCGGGTCAAGCTAGTTTCCGTCGTCGGGGGCACGCGTCCGTGTCGTCGCTGGCCTGAGAGCGACGCGTCGTGGCTCCGTCCACCGGTCGGCGGTCGATTGTGAGAAGCGTCGCCGCTCCGTGCATGGGGCACGAGTTCGGCGGCGTCCGTCGCCCACGCCGCGGCCGACGCGGCCGAATAAAGCGCTGCTCCCTTCCGCTGTTTGAAGATTCGGAACCGGTCTCACTCCCAACCACAGTGTCGCTCGCCACCTCTGGCCGGTGCGCGCTCCACCTGGCCCGCCATACACTCGCCGTTGGCGAGGTCGAAGTGTGCACGCAAACAACGCTCTATCTTTTCCTGAAAAGGATGCGACGATAGATGCTAAAAATGTGCGTCCCGTATAGGGACGGTGCTGTTGCGCCGTTGACCCCCTGCTGCTGCATGCGTCGTATGGTCGGCATCCCTTCCCTTGGGGATCCGGCTCGCTGGCTGCTGTCGTGACGTCCGGAGCTGTCGCTAGCTTCATCATAAGAAAAAAACTTCATGCGACTTGCGACGATCGATGTGACCAGGAATAAGAAGACCCGAGTACGCACCGTGTCTTCTTACTAGCGCATTATTGTTTCTCACTGTGTCTTTGGCGGACGCAAAAGGTATAGTATTGGGTAGTTGGAGCTGATAGACACAGTTGCGCACTTGAGCTACCCAGCACTACTATACAGACACTCGGTTTGTCCACTTTGGATTAGTTCTGTACCAAATATTCCTAGTCTATACTCGGTCAATCCTGACGATGCGTTTCATGGGCCATACAGCATATATGATGCCAAACTGGACGTTCCTGTCTGCGTCCTGATGATGGTTACCCGCAAAAAAAATGAAGTCCTCATGATGGTTGAACCGTCTGAAATATTATATGAGGACATGCACCGTCCACCTTACGAGTGAGCTACGTTATGAAGTCAAACTCGCTTTTTTAGTCGAAGTCAAGAACTGTGTTTAAGAAGACAAAATAAAGGGTATGCGTTGTCACGGGACCAAATTATTCTATAGATTAAGTTTGGTCGTAACCGCGCGCTGAGGGCACTTGTATACACGCTTCTTTGGTCTCGATGCTTGGACATGCGTTGGCCGTTCCTTCCATGTATAGCTAGGCATTTTCAGGCCGGGCCGAAAAAGCCCGCGGGTCAAAATCCAGGTCCGAGCCTGGCCCGGCCCGGCTGTCGGGTCACCAGGCCAGACCTTTCCTATTTTCAGCTTTTTCAAGGCCCAAGCCCAGTCCGAGTTGCACACGGGCGATCTACCGCCCAGCCTTGGCCCATCGGGATTTTTTTGGGCCGGGCCCGCCAGGCCGGGTTTCTCATGCCTAGGTTTTCTTCCATGCGTCTGCTGCTGCTTCTTGTTTGGCCACGCATTGGCGGTTGGCGTAGCGAGCGACTATTTTTGTTGACTATACAGCGAAGAAAATTCTCTGAAAGTCTCGTGCCCTATCTTATCTTTTTCTCCTCCCATTTCTCACGTCGTCCTGCCATTGGCAGAAGTAGCGGTGGCCGAGCATCAGGCTGAGGCACGGCAGTGACCTGGTGGTGATGTTGAACTAGGGGAAGGCCAGGGCGTTCTCTCTCTTTCTCTCTCTGTGTGTGTGCATGCTTTGCTCCCCTCTCCTCTCTTTTCTTTGTCAGCGGCGGCGAGGAGCTGTGGGCGTTGGCGGTGCAGATCATCACGCAAGTGGTGGTGGGGAAGGAAATCCGCCCAAAATAAATTCCCTAATCCCTCCCACCCCGGGCCCTACCCATGTCATCGCCAGGCCCTGCCCATGTCGCCGTTGCGGGCGCCTCATCGTTGCGGGACATGGCAGCCTCTCCGACTAGCTCGCACTCCATAATGAAGATGGTGAATGCCTCCCATCGCTCTATGATCCAAAGCTTGTCCCTCGCCAAGGGGGTGGGCCTCGAGAAGCACATCATAAGCTAGTCTTTCACCATTGGGGATATCAGTGGCCGACCTCCTTCTACCCCGACGGGAAGAACCCCAAGGGCAACTCCGCTACGTATTCGTCTTCAATGCGCTCGCCTCTGAGAGCACTGATTTCCACAACCTATTAAAGCTCATGCTACAGTACAAGAGAGGTGAGGGCTTCCGAGGGATGTGTCATCTTCGTCTTTACTGCGCTTGCCTCCGGGGGCACTGACGTCCATGCCCTCTTCAAGCTCAGGATACAAGACAAGAGCGGTGAGGATAAGGTATGTTGATGGGTTAGAGGTGGAATTCTCACCTCACATGTTTGAGCTATGTGAATTGGGAATGCAACCCCACTCACTCTCTCTAAAAAATATTATTCAGGCAGGAACAAAAGGTTATGGAAGGTACTACTGTAGCTACTTGGCAGACAATATTTAGATTTGATATCCAAGCAGAATTCCATTTGCGGATGTGCATGCATAAACATATGCATCTTTTATTGTTGAATTTTGAGTAGATTTCTCACATTTCCTTAATCGATTAAGGTTCTGGGAGAACTGTTTGGTACATGAAACTATATGACAAATCCAATAGGTTTAGAGTTTGAGACATGTCTGGCACAATTTTAAGAAAGAAAATCAAGTGCTCCGTACAATAGACAGGTAAGTCTATGACATAGGCCTGATGGAACCTGGACATTTGGAGGAAGTGCGGATAGTGTTGAAGCGTGATTAGATTGCAGCTACCTTTCCTCAATAGCTTAAGCTTTTTTCTAGAATTGGAATATGCAGCATGTTAACCAGGATAGGATAGGTCTGCCTTCTCTACATGCAGGATTTTGAATAATGCAATTTATTTTAGTCATGTTGGTTGCTGCTATTTGATACCCTTTTGCCTAGAGTTCCTAGATATAGCCAAATTCTGATGGTTAAACTGATAAACAAATTGATCTTGTTGAAATTTTTCTACCCTCCCCACCCCCTATGAAGCTCACAAGTATCATTGGGAGTACTTATTTGACTATTGGCTATTAAATGGTTGTTGTTTTCATAACACAATTACTCATGGAATTACTACGCAAGACATGATGTTCTACAGTTTGGGTGAGTTCATAATTCTTCTTTGCTTGCATTGAAGTATACAAGATGTTATGTGTTGTATAGATTGGTGCCCGTAGATACCCCTCCTGCATGGTTTAGTATATGACTGTAACATGGTGTTGAATTGGTGAATGTAGAGGTTTAGTTAGTATAGTTGATAGTGTGATTAAATTGAGGTTGCATTTTGGGTAGTTCAGATGATGTTGTGAGGCATGTGTAGCAGGTTTGTGGTGATCTCATTAAAATTTTACATTAATATATGTTTGGTTTTGACTCACGTAGTGCCATCACTGTGATTGTATTAAGCTCTTTTTAATAACCGAACAAGAGATAAATTAATTTATGATATATCTTCATTATGCATAGGTTGGATCAGCTTGATTGAAAAACCAATATCTAGTTAGCTATTATTATTAACCTATAAATAATTCAACCAACTCCAAAAAAACTGATGTGGTGAAATAAGGTTTTGGATATGATTATGGAATTAGCCAACAATATAGAAAAGTTGTCTACTCTATACAAAGAAAAAAGGCACGATGACCAGTTAGTTGTTTTTGGAAAATTGTGAATGTAATGTAGCACCATACTTTGACATGCTAAACTATTCGTTTTCTTCTTTTTAGTTTGGTGTTGGTTGTGAACTTATCTATAGTGGCTCATTTTGTTATTATTTTGTTACAGAGATATCCTTTTAGGTTTAATGAAAAGATTAATCAAACATCGAGCTTCAGATTTGAAATCTCTCATCACTTCAGCGATTCTTGATGGTTTGAAAGTGTCAAATTTCTTCTCAAGATGTCCTGTGTTGAACATCCATGGAACCATATTCCCCATGGAGAAGTTTTACAACACAGATCGTCCAAAATATTATATAGGATCTTTTCTCTAAACAGCTATAGGTATTTTCTTCTTGTGTAACTATTACAACCTTTAACTTTGAAAATAGACATGTCAGTATTTCTGGTGCCTCCTAAGATAGCTATAAGTATTTATCACTTATGTGTTACATCAACCAGAAATTGATTCATTGTCAACAATGATAAGATCTTTATCGAACTCCTGGAATTTCTATTCACGTCAAGATTTCTGTATTTTTGTTTCTTGAATTGTAGGTTGAGTTTGGATTTGATTTGTGTGCTAAGGTAGTTACATGTACCAATGTAATAGAAAAAAATTCAAAATATTTTCATGATGAGCTTTTGGTAATCCAATTGTCTGATGGTAGTATGGTAGCACACAAAGTTGTGGTAGCACTAGATACTCTCTCCACATGATCCACCCATGATTTTGACATATCCATTGGTGATTGGTCCAACATCTGATGTTAATCTTCCCTTAAGCTATATCGCTTTGTCCCTGATGAGTTGATCCTATACACGCAGCCAAGCACTAGGATGTCTACATATCCTAGGAAATTCTGTTTTGATTCGATAATACCTTTACAAACACTAGCTAGGGTGTCACTGGCCAAGTCCCACTCATTGCGGTTGATTGTGCCACCTTACAATGCCTTGCGTGCTATTGTGTTGCCATTGTGTGGCCGTTGTGTCTTTGAGTAGGGAGGTAGTTCATAAATGTGGTGGCGTGGTGGTGTGAGTTGCTATGACCAAGAACAACCTTGGGAGGGTCATGTGGTCTGGTTGGGCTTGGCAATTCCCTTGGCTCTTATTCACTTGACACAACCTAAATTTTGAAGACCCTTGACTATAAGACATATACATAACATATTGTTAGTTTGCCTACTACCCGCCTAGTTCGTGCCTTACTACAACTATTTTGGTGGCATAAAATTATCTGATGCACACATAAATATGGCCAGAGGATAGTTTTGATGTATTATGTGATTATATTTTGGTGGAAACTAATATATAACTTATAGGGCAATCATATAATCATGTTTTTATTCTTTTGTCAAATTTTATTATGATGATTTATATATGTTTAAATTATTGGAGATCTCTTTTTCTAAGACAATACCGATAGATTTTGCTGTGACAGATATCCATGTTAAGGAATCTCCTAGGGATGTATTAATATTTATGAAAGGAAAGGTCGGTACCTCAAAGTTTGCCACTGTTTTTTCTCTTATATACAACTTTGAAGGGCATATTATGGTCTTTTTCACACAAGGAAAGAATGCTTCTGAATAGATTTAGTTGCACCATTTACTTTAGTTTTTCCTCATTCATTTCACTTTTAGTGATTGGTGTCTAATATAGAAAGTTCATGCGTGGAGTTTGTAAAAAATATTTTGGAGATAGTTTGTAATAACTGCTACCACTTGGGCCTAATTTGTGACCAAATTATTATTCTTATAAGGGAATGAAATATGCAGAAAATAATTTCTTTGGATCATGTTTTACTTAATTACTTTTGAAAATATTCTATTTCTCTTATGTAGCAATGACCAGAAACTAGAAATTTGAATTTTGGCATAGCTGTAAAACTTTCAGGAGTTGTGATGTTCCTAAAACATTTGGAAGTATTTTGCATTAACTTTGGTCATGATGGTGCTTTGTGTTAGATGTGAAACCTTCTCTATTATTTTGTAATACTTAAGTAAATTTTTGGTGTATTTTTCAAGATTACATTGACAAGATTGTGCCAAAATTGGAGGAAAGAATTAAAAATCTCGAGGAAGGTTCCCATTCCATGGTTCTTTGCCACCTGAACAGCAGGAAATCAGTTAATCTTCCATTGCATATGTTTTATTGATTTCTTTTGCCCCAAAACTTCCATATATCAATCTCATGAATGTTAGCTTTCTCTCTTTTTTAGTTCAAAATCATAGGCCCCTGTAAGTAAGGTATTTCATCTTCTCCTTTTCTCTGGCATGTCTGTTACTACAAATCGCTTAAAATTAGAAAACAACCAACTACAAAAATGTCATGACATGTTCTCTTCTGATATTTAAGCTCCTGGAACTTAAGTTTGACTTTGTTTGGGGGTTCTATACAGAGTAATTTGAAGTTGCTTGGGCAAATGAATATTTTTAAGAGAAATTGGATACAATATTTTTATGATGAATCAAGTATGATGGCACCACGTCCATTCCAAACATGAAAATAAGCTGAAATGGTCCCGGGCCAAAACACTATGGGTTTTATAACAAGGAAGTCAACAACACATCAGCATGAAACCACTTTATTGTAGAGTCATCTGAGTCTAATCATTTTTTTTATAAATTCATTCTTGCCCACTATGCACGTAGTTATACAGAAGCATGCTAATGTTGAGTATGGCATGTACATAAAACAAATGTCTCAGTCTGCAGCGATTTATTTGTTGATCTGCACGGCAAAGACGATTGTTGTTACCGTGGGATGTTTTATCTCCATTGATGACATAATAAATGTATATTTTTTAGCCCAATCAAGGATGGTAGTTTTGGGTGTGTGATACCTCTAACTGGAAAGCAGTTGAGGAAGGTACTAGGTATAGGTGTACTAAAGAAAATTGTGGTTGCAGGAATTAGTGTGAGTCAAAGCTTAGTATAATTTGAATGCGTTCTTTTCACCTTGCTTTCTAAGTTTTCTGAATTGTGGCTGAACTTCCTTTTCATATTGGGTTTTAGGTTCGGGGTTCTCATAATAGCCTCTAAACATGGAACTTTTTTCGAGATGGTTTTCTTTGGTCACATAGCCTGCAATTTGGTCCACAAGCCCGTCGATGTTCTGATCCCGAGAATAACGGCTTGCTCTCTACTACGCTAAAATATCTGGTCTAACATGCAGGAAATATGTCATTGATGTCACTGTGTCGCGGTATTCTTTCCAGACCACTGATATCCACTTCTTTATTAAATTTTATCTTGAAGGGAGCTCTATTTTTACTGGATTTGATGCGACGTTGTTGGTCACGTATAAATCAGCTAAAGGATCGGCTGATAAAGGGATCAGGCGGTCCTTCAAGGCGGACACCACCTCCTGATCTTGCCTCGATTTGTGTACATATGATTGGTTTTCTTCGATTGTTTGGTTCTACCCAGTGTTTTTATTAAGCTATTTTTTCTCCAGGGGACGCTTTATAAGGAATCCTATGGTGGTGGAGATGGGACCGGGGATCTAGGTGCTGATGATACAATGGCACTCTTAGGGCAATCTTCCAAAAAAGGGTTATTGTTGGTGTATTTTTGTTTTTTGTTACTGCTGGTTTTCGACTGGCCATTTTTGCTTACGCCTCTTTTGTATGGCCAGAGGTGGTAACTTGAAGAGATAGTTGTTTGTTGAGGGTGTAGATAAGATGGAAAATAAGGTATTGTGGCTTGTGCTTGTATTCTACACTTTTGCTGGAATCACATTTCGGCTGACAGTGCGTGATTCTTTTCAAGCCGCGCAATTAAAGTTTCCTTGATTTTGTTGGTTGAGGATGTAGCATGTTGTATCACTAGGATTAATATGCCTCTGCATTTTGCTTTTATTTGGCTTCTGTGGAGCCAAACCTATTGTTCTTTCTAGGTTGGCGTGCAAGTGTACAAGGTGAAACATGTTGCCCTATGTTATCGCTACGTATGTATAGATGATGTGTATGATCATTTGGTTAGTTATCTCATGATCTTTTATTTGGATCGCTTAATTGTGCGTTTATTTGTTAATTCTTATGTGTGCCAGGCTGATTGGTTCGAGGAATAGTGATTGTGGCATGCTTATTTGTTGACCTTGCGCGCTAATGGATAGGAACGACCGACACGATCACGTCCACTACCGTTTCCCATGCCGCCCACCGTTTGCAGTTATTACCTGCTCTGCATAACCAGATTGCTAATGCTGCATTAAACCCAGATATACATGTTGTAGTAAACCCAGATATGCAATTATTACATGCTTGCTTAACTAGGTCACTAATTGTGCACTAAAACCTGATCAAGCGCACTATATATGAGATGCAACGGCCATGCCCTAAAACTGTAGGTTTTGTAGTATAGAAAACAAAAAAATTCCTACGATGGGAACAACTATGTACCAAGATTTATCACCTATATACAAGCCGGGTGGATATACATCCATAGATCTAAGACACACATGCCGAGAAGAAGTCCAACACCACAAATCAGCAGCATCCATGCTCGCACACACGTCTAAGCCACCAAGAATCCTCCGCCTCCTCGCTCCAGCGATGCAGCGAAAGCAACAACTCTTTCTCAACGAAAATCCACCGGAAACATGTATCTCGCTAGTCTGAGACCATGGGGAATATACTAGAGGGGAGAGAGATCCTTCACGAGGAGGTGTGAGTGTGAGAGAGGGAGAGGGAGGTCTTATATAGGAGGAGGGGGAACCCCAAGGGGGTGACCGGCGCGTGGGGCTGCCCCTTTGCCCTCCCTCCATTCATGTGGGTGGAGCTCTCACTTACAAAATGCCTCTTCACTTCTCCACTCAAAATCCCACTCAAAAAATCCCATTAAATTTCCACAAATTTTAATGCAATCTCTCTTTAAATAAACTCCTTTTATTTATTTATTCGGAATTTTGTCAATTACATTAATTAACAAACATTCACATAAAATCCCTTGCTAGTATTCTATTTCACATGCAGAAAAAATTTCAGCAATTTTACCCAAAACAATTCCGGTGTCTAGTGAAATAAATTCCTGCGCTTTGTAAATCTTTTCGTTTAGAAACTATTTGTTCCAAATGATGTCGGTGTCTCTTAAGTGTGTCACCCTACGGTTCACGAATAATGCGGACATGATTGAGACCCCTCTCGGATCAATAATTAGAAGCGGGACTTGGAGATTCATACTGAATCCCACACATTCAACGATGACTTCTTGTGATCGTGAGAACCTTTTACGCTAGAATCTTAATCCCTTTGTCTAGCGATATATTACATGTCTGAGATTCAATCATCGGTATCTCCATACCTAGTTTGATCTCGTTGCCGACATGTACTCTTTTCTCGTTCCCGTGATATAATATTCTAGTGATCAAATCACTTGCTTGCAAGCTAACTGATGTCTACGCACTTCTATTCTTGTAGACAGTTGTTGGGCCTCCAAGTGTAGAGGTTTGTAGAACAGCAGCAAGTTTACCTTACGTGGATTGCCCAAGGTTTATAGAAATCAGGGAGGAAGTGGTCAAAGGTATAACCTCTCAAGCAATCCTGCAATCAAGATACAATAAGTCTCTTGTGTCCCCAACACACCCAATACACTTGTCAGGTGTATAGGTGCGCTAGTTCGGCGAAGAGATAGTGAAATACAAGTGGTAACGGTGCCAGAAAATAGCTTGACGGTGAGGTAAAGACTAAAGGCCACAAGAAGGAAGCAAGTAAACATGCAACAGATCTAGTAGCAAACGGTGTTTCAATGTTTAGAAACAAGGCCTAGGGATCATACTTTCACTAGTGAACACTCTCTCATATAAATATCCTCTCTTCATGATACTACTCTTAACTAATCTCCGGTTGGACACTCTAATCATCGGTAGGGCTATAACAGCACTCCTCAAAGTCCGTCTTCCCCAATATAGATAACCCCACACTATCACCTTGAGCGTTAGATGGTTCCATCAAACACCACAATTTCATAGAGACATCCAACTCCAAATATAACTCATAACAAATATTTAATCTAGTCAAAGTACCACACACGGTATGCACGATGTCACTTTCACACGTGGGGAAAATCATAGATCTATTAAATCACAAAGAGTATTTATGTAGACTCAAACCTAAGTGCCACCATGGCGTGCACGCTGTCACTTTTACACACATGGGGAGAGCAGAGATCTATTAAAGCACTTGAGTAGCAAGGTAGATCTACTTGATTACAAAGCTCATGACCACAACAAGATCATGCATATAGAGAGAGATATGAACACATAGCTACTGGTAGAGCCCTTAGCCTCGAGGAAGAACTACTCCCTCCTCATCATGGGAATCAACAACGGTGATGAAGATGGCGATGGAGATCGATGGAGATGGCTCCGGGGGCACTTCCCCGTCCTGGCAGGGTGCCGAAACAGAGACTTTCTGTCCCCCGAATCTCCCTTTCAGTGGCGGCGGCGCTATGGAGGTTTTTCTAGAAGTATGATGGATTATTTAGGGTTTTCTCCCCGGATCTTCTTATAGGCACAGGAGGGAAGGTCGGTGGAGGGCCAGGGGGCCCACACCCTGCCCAGTGAGCCACCCTAGGCGCACGGTGGTGTGGCCACTGTGGTGCCCTCTCGACTGCCGTGGTTCCGTGTTGCTCCGGGAAAATAATGACTTTGGCTTTTGTCCCGTCCAATTCCGAGAATATTGATTTTCTGTCTTTCTGTAACCAAAAACAGAAGAAAACAGGCAACTGGAATTGTGACATCTTGTTAATAGGTTAGTTCCAGAAAAGATATAAAACACCTCAAAGTGTAGACAAAGTCAAGCAAAGTACATACTAAACAAGCATGGAGCATCAAAAATTATAGATACGTTTCCGACGTAGCACTAACTAATGTGATATCACCGAGAGGTCCCAGAGTATATCTATCCGTCATCGGGATGGACAAATTCCACTCTTGATCCATGAGCCTCAACATAACACCTTCGTAGCACTGAACCCACCTTTATAGTCACCCTGTTATAATGTGGCGTTTGATGTTATTAAGATACTCTTCTAGTGTTAGTGATTGACATGATTTAATGGTCTAAGGATTAGAATTACTTGGTATGGTGTTATAGCAATATAAACACAATGAATTTGATCATAATGATATACTTCGGGTGAATGTTCATCACACCATTCCAATAATAGTGTGACCTCGTTATTAACAACATCCAATGTCTATGATCAGGAAACCTTGATCATCTTGATAATCAATGAGCTAGTTTATAAGAGAGGCATAACTAGAAACTTTCTGTTTGTTTATTGAACACGCATGTATTAACGTTTTCGTATTAATACAATTATAGCATGCAAAATAAACATCTATCATATACTTGGAATATACATAATAACAACTTTATTATTGCCTCTCAGGGCATATTCCTTCAAAAACAATGCTTTGCAGGCAGCACACTGAAGCGCACGTGTATGTCTAGTGGAACACTATACATGAAAAACCTACATGCCCAGGGGAACATTGTACATGAATGACGTACATGCTCAGGGGCACCTCTAGCGGCACGATCATTTTAGACACCCAAATGGTCTGTTTTGATCCTTGGGATAGCCATAAACAAGAAATGGGATATTGTCCGGCCATCCAGGACAGTAGACACAAATGGCCCATGGCCTAGACTTTTTCAATCATTTTATTAATTTGAAAACATTATTTACATAGTGAAAAAACCCAGAATGAAACCTAGCCAGCCACTCGTCATCGTCGATCGAGAAGTCGATGTACGGCGGAGGCGTCCAGGGGACCTGCTACAGGCACACTGGTGGAGCTGGCGGCATTGGAACCTTCTGCTCACTCCACGTGGCATGCGGAGATGCCTATGGTGGCAGCGGCGGTGGAGGTGGTAGCTCCACCTCCTGTGCCACCACCATCAAAGGTATATTTGTTGTCCTCGTTCTACTTGTGCATCTCCATGGCGCGCGCGGTAGGTTCCTCCTTGTTGTAGTCTACGGGAGGGCGACCCTACCCACCTGCTTCACAATGATGCTCCTTTTGTCGCCATTGCCCCTCTCCTCCTCATCGTAGAATTCCTCGTCATTGTAGTGCGCGGGGAGGTTGAAAGGATACAGATGCCGCCTAGAGGGGGGTGAATAGGTGGTTCAAAACTTTTCCGAGAGGTTCTCAACAAAGGCGGAATTAAACTAGTGTTTACTTTGTTAAGCACCAAACCTAGAACAACTAGGGTTCACCTATTTGCACCAACAACTTATGCTAAGCAAGATAAGAAACTATGTGATAGCAAGATATAGATTACTTCAAGCACAAAGGCTATCACAATGTAAAGTGCATAAGTAAAGAGCTCGGGTATAGGGATAACCAAGGCACGCGGGGACGACGATATTTTACCGAGTTCCTCCCAACATGGAGTACGTCTCATTTGGAGAGGGGGTGGTATCAAACCACCAACGCCACAAAAGGCCTCCCTTATTCTCCTGTGAATCTCACCCCAACGGGATCGATCCACGCTTCCACTATCGATGCACTTGTCGGTGGCAATCCGGAACCTATCACAAGGTTGGGGCACTTCTCCACAACTCAATTGGAGGCTCCCAACAAACAAGCTTGGGGAAATCTCCACAACTTAATTGGAGGCCCCAAGTAATCCAAGAACCTGCAAAACCGCCAAACAGTCCAGGGTTCCAAGAACCCAAGAGTAAAAAGCTTCTCACCTTTCACTCAATCGAATCCTCACCGAGAACTCAAACTGATGCACCAAATGCAATAGCAAGAACACAAGAAGTGCTCAAATCCTTCTCTCCCAAATTCCACCAAAGCTACAAAAGCTTGTGGGGGAATTGTCACATCCCAAGATTTTCCAAATCTTGTAATGTGAAAATAAATGAATAAAATAAAACTTTGTTTGATTTTTAGAGCCAGAAGAAAACTTTTTGAATTCAATTGGAACTTCAAACCCATTTGAATTAAAATAAAACCTAAAAGGGATTCATAAAGTTAAACATTTATTAAAGGAAATTAAAATGTTTTTGAATTACTGTTTTGGAATCTTTTAAATAAAGGTTTTGGTTTTCAAAAGAAAAGGTGGATTCATAAATAAGGATTATTTTATATAGCCAAATTAAACTCTGACCAATATTTTGAAATAAATGTTTTGTTTTGAATAAAAATAGCAAAAGATGATTTAAATAAATTGGTAAGGAATTATTATCCAAACTCTATTTAAATAAAAAGTTTTACCAATTTAATTGAAACATCAAATCTTATTATTTAAAATAAGTATTCCAAATATTTGATATTCACAAATAAAACCTACTAAAATGTTTTGGCTTTATTTTAGATTTCAAAATAAATAACTCAATAAAACAAATCCTTGTTAATTTATTAATGAAAGTCTATTATATTTAATGGACCCTAAAAATAAAATGTTATTTTATTTTAAACAAATTTTCAAATACTCTTTACTTCCAAATAACCTACTGATTTGGTTTTGAAAGAGTTTGGAATTCAAAGAAAGATTTTATTAATAAAATCAAACTCTATTTGCTTTAATAGCTAAGGCCATTTAAATTAATTATTAATGGACCCTATTATTAAAATTATTATTTTGAATTTGGATTTTGGATCATGTTACTGAACAGAAACTAATTTCAATATCACAGAGTTTGGGTGTTGTTTGAATTGATTTGAACCTTGTTTGATTATTTGGAATTCAAAACAGGAAATAAAATTAGAAAAAGAAAAGGGTTTAGAAACAGGAAAAATATAAAGTTAGGTCGACCCAACCCATCAGCCCACTAAGGCCCAGAACCAGCCCAGCTCGCCTTCCCGAACAAAAACGATTCGCACGCAGTAACAAACCCACAGAGAGACTGACTGGTGGACCTCTTCCCCACTCTTTTTCCCACTGACCAGCGGACCCCACTTCTCCAGCCCTTCTCCTTCCTCGCGATGACCACGCCGACCGTTTCTGTCGTTGATGCCGCGCGTTAATTCACAGTAATGCCGTAGTGATTCCGCGCAGCGACCTCGCCCTCTTAAACGCCCAATCTCCCTCCTCATTTCCCCTCAAGCTTCTCCCTCTCTCTGCCCCCAGGCTGCGATTATTTCGCCCTACACCATCACTGCTCCGACGAGCTTCCTTCCCAAATTTCGGCCAACACTCACCGCCCCTTGCCTCGTCGACCTTGCACACAGACTCCCTACTCCCAGACGCATCTCTCAGTACCACCCATTCGACCGCGGGCGCTCCAGAGCGTCGGCTTTGTCAAGTTCTGAACAGCGCCGCCGTCCGCTCCAACTCCGGCAAACATCCAGGTAGTTTCTGACCACCCAGCGCCTCCTCGTTCACACTTCCACACTCGCCACATCTTTCTGCATCTAACCGCATCATTGTTTTGCTTTGGGGTGATCCACAGCGCCGTCCATGACGACCATCTGAAGCACCCGACGCCGTCCTCCACTCCGGCGAGCTCCCCAGGTAGAATCCGACCGCCCCTCTGCTTCTCGATCATGCTAGCATCTTCGCCTTGGTCTTGCGCATCTAATCGTGCCCTCCGTTTGGCTTCTCGCAATCGACAGCGTCGCCCCCGACCGCAACCAGGACCACCTGACGCCGTTCGCAACACCGACGAGGAATTCCTGCAACCCTAGTGCGCCCCTTGACCAACCGCGAGTACCTTGAGCTTCGCCGTGTTCTCCTGAGCCTGGTGAGCATCTCCTTACACTTCCTTGCTTCCTGCTTTGCCGCTTTATCGCCAGCCACTCCGCTCGCCATTGACATTGCGCCGCCTTCTTATGGTCGGGCACTGGAACCGTTCGATCTAGATCGGGCGGGCACGATAAGGCCACTTAAACCGCGAAGGGTATGCGCTCGCATGCGATCTGACTTAATCCAACGCTCCGCAGCACGCGATCCGCGCGAAGCGTTATCAACCAATGAAATCACGCCGCGTGTCACTGATCTGTTTAGAAACAGATTTGAAAACAGAATATTTTGTGAATTTCAAACCCTTATAACTTTCAAACCACACGTCCAAAAATTGCAAATTTTATGTCGTTGGATTCAGGAGAGCAAGCCCTAGCCAACTGTGGAATTAGTTTAGCAAATAGTATCTGTTAGGTTGCTTGTTTTTGTAGATTTTTTTGTGTGATTGTTTAGAGTATAAAAATTGTTTAAAAAGGGTTTTTAGGTTAAAACCTTTTCAAAATGAATTGTTGTGACCTTACTGACCCTAGGAACCAACCTTTGGGGTTAAAAAAATGATTTTGGTAAAATTTGGGTTGAATTATTTGACTTAGCCATTTTTCTAGCCAATTTAAAATTGTTAAGTTTATTATGAAAATGTTTATGGAAAGAAAACTTTGAGAAAATAGATTGGACCAAACCTACTGACCCAAAAACACCAAGTTTTGCAATAGCAACTCATTGGGTGAAAAACATAAAGATTTGCTTTGACAGAAATAAATTTTCACCACATAAAATGATGATTAGATTTAAAAATGGTTTATGGACCAAAACCTTTTGCAAATGACTTTGCCATTTTGGTAAATGACCAATGTGGACCTTACAAAGTTTATAAACCTAGTAGAGACCATCCTTGCAATAGAACCACCCTTTGCATACTTATGCATGACTTAGACTCCGTTGCTTTGTGAGGTTGAGATTGTTTGTTTGACTTTGGTTTGGAATGTTAGTTGATTTTGTGTTTTCTTGATTGACTTGTAGTGAAATTAGCAAAGTGTGAGACTAGCAAGATCAAGGAGTGGACTACCATTCCCTACCACAAAGTCAAGTTACACTATCATAAATTGTTTATTTGTGTATTCCAAGTATATGATAGATGTTTATTTTGCATGCTATAATTGTATTAATACGGAAACGTTAATACATGTGTGTTTAATAAACAAACAGAAAGTTCCTAGTTAAGCCTCTCTCATAAACTAGCTCGTTGATTAACAAGATGATCAAGGTTTCCTGATCATGGACATTGGATGTTGTTAATAACGGGATCACAACATTAGTGTAATGATGTGATGAACATTCATCCGAAGTATAGCATTACGATCAAAGTCATTGAGTTTATATTGCTATAACAACTTACGAAGTGATCCTAATCCTTAGACCATGAGATCAGGTCAATCACTAACACCGGAAGAGTTTCTTGATAACATCAAACGTCACCGTATGTGGGTGATTATAAAGATGGATTCAGAACTAATAAAGTGTTATGTTGAGGCTCATGGATCAAGAGTGGAATTTGTTCATCCCGATGACGGATAGATATACTCTGGTCCCTCTTGGTGATATCACATTGATTAGCTTGCAAGCAAGTGATTTGATCACTAGAATGTTATATCACGGGAACGAGAAAAGAGTGCATGTCGGTAACGAGATCAAACTAGGTATGGAGATACCGATGATCGAATCTCGGACATGTAATATATCGTGAGACAAAGGGATTAAGATACTAGCGTAAAAGGTTCCGACGATCACAAGAAAGTCATCGTTGAATGTGTGGGAGTCAGTATGGGTCTCCAGATACCGCTCGATTATTGATCTGAGGGGTCTCGATCATGTCCGCATTATTCACGAACCGTAGGGTGACACACTTAAGAGACACCGACATCCAATTGGAGCAAATGTTTCATGCCGAAAGAATAAACAAGCGCAGGAATTTATTTCACTAGATACCGAAACAGGTTTTCGGGTGAAATTGCATAAAGTGGTTATGCATGTGAAATAGAATTCTAGCAAGGGGTTATTTGTGAATGTTTGTCATTAAAGTAATTGACAAAATTCTGAATAAAATAAAAGAGTTTTATTTAATGAGAGTTTGCATTAAATTTGGTGGAAATTTAATGGGATTTTTGAGTGGACTTTTGAGTGGAGGGAATTTGGAGGAGTTTTGTGAGTGGAGTGTCCACCCACATGAAGAGGGGAGGGCAAGGGGGCAGCCCCATGCGCCACCCCTTGGGGTTCCCTCCTCCTATAAAAGGATCCCCTCCTCTCACTTCTCACTTACACCTCCTCGTGAAGGATCTCTCTCCCCCTCTAGAATTTATCCCCCATGGTCTCGGACTAGCGAGATACATGTTCCCGGTGGCTATTCGGCAAGAAAGAGTTGTGCTTCCGCTGCATCGGTGGAGCGAGGAGGCGGAGGTTGCTCGGTGCCTCGAACGTGTGTGCGAGCACGGATGCGCTGCTGATTTGCGGCGCTAGGACTTCCTCTCGATCTTGAGATCGGCAAGAGATCGTCTACATCAACCACGAGTTGAACTCGTTAAGCTTTGTCGGTCTTCAAGGGTATGTTCTCTACGGATATACATCCGCCCGTTGTTTGTATCTAGTATAAATAGATCTTGGTATATAGTTCACATCGTAGGAAAATTTTTGTTTTCTATGTTGAACCCTTCAAAGGTATCGAGCCGGATCTATGCGTAGATACTTTACACGGTAGTACACATATGAGTATGTGGGCGATGATGATCATGTTGTTGCTCCTTTCTTGTGATTTTGGATATTGGTGGCATAGTGGGATGAAGCGGCGGACAAACTTTACATGTCCTCGCATGAGACCTGTTCCACGCTTGACATGCAACTAGTTTGCATAAGTGGCTAGCGGTGTCATCTCTCCTACTATAGTCAATATCTATTTTGCAAGCGAGTTGTCAACAATTTGATTATCCTCGTTAGGTTCATGTTAAGGTAAGAACGGTTCTATCTCGAAAGCCCTAAGACACGTAAAACTTGCAATGGATAAATTAGAGGCGTCTAGTTTAGATTGTTGCTGGGCTAGTGTTATGATATGGTAGTGTTGTAAGTAGAAGTATGAGATGATACTCTTACAACGCACATAGTGTGTAAAATCCATAGACTTTGGATTTACACATATAGGTATGATAGTGATCATACCACGATGCACATGATAGAGATCATCTGCGGGAACCATATAATTTCACTAATAAACATATGATGTTTGATTACATCTTATATTGCTTGTTTAGCGCTTTGTTAAGCATAATAAGATGATCCCTCATTTAAATATCAAGATAAGAATGTGTTCTTCCTTTAGTATGCACCGATTATGTTTTCGCTCCAAGACATCACGTGATGATCGGGTGTTCTTGGATCCACGACCATACTTGGTGTAAAACAGTTACACGCAAATACTAAGGTTCTAACTTGGCGAGCCTAGCATGTATGCAGATGGCCTCGAACAGACCTGAAAGGTTAAGCATGAGTCATATAGTTGATATGATGCCCATTTGATGCTCGCCTTTGAAGCTATACCGACTCACGTGATGATCAGACTTGGTGTAGTGGATTTGGTTCATGTAATCACCAAAAGGACACGAGGGATGTCGCTTTTGAGTGGGAGTTCATTCGTAATATAGATTAGTTGAACTCAATCTATCATACACTTAGTCTAAACTTTACAAATTCTGTTGTAGATGGCACCACCGCTTTTAATTTCAATGCGTTCATGGAGAAAGAGAAACTAGCAACGAACGGTAGCAACTTTCTTGAATGGGCCATGAATTTGAGGATTCTCCTCTCACGCACAAAAGCAATATGTGCTAGAAGCGCCGCTAGGCCCCACCTTTTATGATGCCCCGACGAGGAGAAGAATGTCTATCGGACTCGTCGGAGGACCACAACTTAGTTCATTGCGGCATATTGTATGGGCTAGAGCCGAACTTGAAAGCGTTTCAAACGGCAATGCATTTGATACAATGGGTGAGTTGAAAATGATTTTCGACACACATGTCTTTGAGAGAGCTACAATGCTTCGTAAAAGTTCTTTAGCTGCATGATGGAAGAGCACGGCTCGTTAGTGAGCATGTACTCAAGATGTCGGGTTACCGATAAGCTTGTGTCCTTGGGAATAACGATTCCCATTGACTTAGGCATCCATCGTGTTCAGCCTCTCGCCACCTAGCTATAAGAGCTTCGTGATGAACTATAATATGCAAGGCATGAAGAAGTCTCTCCCCGAGCTTACAATGCTTAAAACTGCAGAAGTGGAGATCAAAAAGGAACATCAAGTGTTGATGATCAATAGGAACACTGGTTTCAAGAAAGACAAGAAGGGAAAACGGAAGGGAAGTAAGGGCGGCAAGCCTGTTGCCGCACCTGAAAAGAAACCCCGAGTTGGACCTAAGTCTGATACCGAGTGCTACTATTGTAAGGGGACTGGCCACTGGAAGCGCAACTGCCCCAAGTATCTGGTAGACAAGAAGGCCGGCAAGGCAAACAAAGGTATATATGATATACATGTTATTGATGTGTACTTGACTAGTGCTCGCAGTAGCACCTGGGTATTTGATACCGGTTCAGTTGCTAATATTTGTAACTCGAATCAGGGGCTGCGGAACAAGCGACCGCTAGCAAGGGGTGAGGTCAAGATGCGTGTCGGCAATGGATCAAACGTTGATGTGATCGCCGTCGGAACGCTGCCTCTCCACTTACCGTCGGGATTAGTCATAAACTTAAATAAATGTTATCTAGTGCCTGCACTGAGCATGAACATTGTATCTGGATCATGTTTGATGCAAAGTGGTTATTCATTTAAATCTGAGAACAATGGTTGTTCCATTTATATGAATGAAATCTTTTATGGTCATGCACCGATGATGAATGGTTTATTTATGTTAGATCTCAATGATAATGTTACACATATTCATAATGTTGATGCTAAAAGGATTAAACTTAATGATGATATATCCGCATATATGTAATCGCTGCCGTCAGGTCATATTGGCATTAAACGCATGAAGAAGCTCCATTCGGATGGACTTTTGGAATAACTTGATTATGAATCATTTGATACATGTGAGCCATGCCTTATGGGCAAGATGACTAGAACGCCGCTTTCGGTTCAATGGAACGGGCGATTTATTGGAAATCATACATTCGATGTATGTGGTCCAATGAGTGTGTCGTGAGGTGGATATCGTTATTTTGTTACTTTCACGGATGATTTGAGTAGATATGGTTATATCTACTTGATGAAACACAAGTCCGAAACCTTTGAAAAGTTCAAGGAATTTCAGAATGAAGTGGAAAATCATCGTAATAGAAAGATCAAATTTCTTCGGTCTGACCGTGGAGGTGAGTATCTAAGTTACGAGTTTAGCACTCACATGAAAGAGTGTGGAATTGTTTCACAACTCACACTGCCGAACACCACAAATGAAATGGTGTGTGAACGTCGTAATCGTACTTTATTAGATATGGTTCGATCTATGATGTCTCTAACGGACTTGCCGTTGTCATTTTGGGGTTATGCACTAGAAACTGCTGCATTCACTTTAAATCGGGCACCATCTAAATCCGTTGAAAAGACACCGTATGAATTGTGGTTTGGAAACAAACCTAAGCTGTCATTTCTTAAAGTTTGGGGTTGCGATGTTTATGTTAAGAAACTTCAACCGGATAAACTCGAACCCAAAGCGGAAAAATGCGTCTTCATAGGATACCCTAAAGAAACTATTGGGTATTCCTTCTATCACAGATCCGAGGGCAAGGTTTTTGTTGCCAAGAATGGATCCTTTCTAGAGAAAGAGTTTCATGAAAGGTGTGAGTAGTCGAAGGTAGAACTCGAAGAGGTTGTGGAACCTTCTCTTCAAAGTATGGCGAGTAGCGCAGTGGGAAGTTGTTCCGAGTTGGCTCCACCTGTTGAAGAGGGAACTAATGATAATGATCATGAAACTCGAAAGAGAGTACTACAACCTCGCAGGTCAAACAGACGCGTGCAGCTCGAGCAGACGGAAATCTGTCATAAATTTCATGGTTGATGAAAATAATGACCTGCCGCGACGTATGAAGAAGCGATGATGAGCCCGGATTCCAACAAATGGTTAGAAGCCATGAAATCCGAGATGGAATCCATGTATGAAAATCAAGTTTGGAACTTGGTGGAATTACCTCACGACCGAAAGGCCGTGGAGAACAAATGGATTTTCAAAAGGAAAACTCGATGTCGATGGTAATGTGACCATCTATAAAGCTCGACTTGTCGCAAAGGGGTTTCGACAAATTCAAGGAGTTGACTACGACGAGACTTTCTCTCCGTAGCGATGCTAAAGTCGATTAGGATTATGTTAGCAATTGCTGCATATTTCGATTATGAAATATGGCGATGGATGTCAAAACCGCTTTCTCAATGGTAATATTGAAGAAGAGTTGTATATGATACAACCAAAGGGTTTTGTCGATCCTAAGGATGCTAACAAGGTGTGCAAGCTTCACGATCCATCTATGGATTGAAGCAAGCATCGCGAAGTTGGAATCTCCGCTTTGATGAGGTGATCAAAGAGTTTGGATTTGTCCAAACTTATGGAGAAGCTTGTATTTACAAGAAAGTGAGTGGGAGCAATGTGGCATTTCGATATTATATGTGGATGACATATTATTGATCGGAATGATATAGAACTTTAAACAGTGTTAAAAGTTATCTAAACAAAGAAATTTTCAATGAAGGACCTAGGTGAGCGTCATACATATTAGGCATAAAGATCTATAGAGATAGATCTAGGCACCTAATAGGGCTATCGCAAAGTACATACCTTGATAAGATTTTAAAGAAGTTTAAAATGGACGGAAGTAAGAAGGGTTCTTACCTATGTTGCAAGGCAAGACATTGAGTAAGACTCAAAGTCCCGGCGGAAGAAAGAGATAATGGACAAAGTCCCTATGCCTCACCATAGGCTCTATAATGTACGCCATGCTATGTACACGACCGGATGTGGCACACGCTATTAGTTTGACTAGTAGGTACCAATCGGATCCAGGTTCGGAACATTGGATAGCGGTCAAGAATATCCTTAAGTACTTAAGAAGAACTAAGGATATGTTTCTTGTATACGGAGGTGAAGAAGAGCTCGTCGCTAAGTGTTATGTCGACGCTAGCTTTGACACCGATCCGGATGACTCTAAGTCTCAATCCGGATACGTATTTCTCATGAATGGCGGAGCGGTTAGTTGGAGGAGCTCCAAACAACCTGTGGTAGCGGGATCAACAACGGAGGCCGAATATGTTGCTGCTTCGGAAGCGGCTCAGGAAGCAGTTTGGATGAAGGAGTTCATATCCGAACTAGGAGTTGTGGCAAACGCGTTGGACCCAATGGTGATCTATTGTGACAACAATGGTGCCATTGCCAAGGTCTCACAAGCATTCCAAGCATATTAAGCGCCGGTTTCACTCCATCCGCGAGCATGTCAAGGATGGAGATATAAATATTTAGAAGTACATACGGATCTCAATGTAGCAGATCCGTTGACTAAAACTCTCCTAGAGCAAAACATGATCAACACCGTAACTCAATGGGTGTTAGATATATCACTATGTAACTAGATTATTGTCTCTAGTGCAAGTGGGAGATCAAGGAATATGCCCCGAGAGGCAATAATAAATTGTTTATTTGTGTATTCCAAGTATATGATAGATGTTTATTTTGCATGCTATAATTGTATTAATAAAACGTTAATACATGTGTGTTTAATAAACAAACAGAAAGTTCCTAGTTAAGCCTCTCTCATAAACTAGCTCGTTGATTAACAAGATGATCAAGGTTTCTGATCATGGACATTGGATGTTGTTAATAACGGATCACAACATTAGTGTAATGATGTGATGAACATTCATCCAAGTATAGCATTACGATCAAAGTCATTGAGTTTATATTGCTATAACAACTTACGAAGTGATCCTAATCCTTAGACCATGAGATCAGTCAATCACTAACACGGAAGAGTTTCTTGATAACATCAAACGTCACACCGTGTCAGGTGATTATAAAGATGGATTCAGAACTAATAAAGTGTTATGTTGAGGCTCATGGATCAAGAGTGGAATTTGTTCATCCCGATGACGGATAGATATACTGGTCCCTCTTGGTGATATCACATTGATTAGCTTGCAAGCAAGTGATTTGATCACTAGAATGTTATATCACGAACGAGAAAAGAGTGCATGTAGGTACGAGATCAAACTAGGTATGGAGATACCGATGATCGAATCTCGGACATGTAATATATCGTGAGACAAAGGGATTAAGATACTAGCGTAAAAGGTTCCGACGATCACAAGAAAGTCATCGTTGAATGTGTGGGAGTCGGTATGGGTCTCCATCCCGCTCGATTATTGATCCGAGAGGGTCTCGATCATGTCCGCATTATTCACGAACCGTAGGGTGACACACTTAAGAGACACCGACATCCAATTGGAGCAAATGTTTCATGCCGAAAGAATAAACAAGCGAGGAATTTATTTCACTAGATACCAAACAGGTTTTCGGGTGAAATTGCATAAAGTGGTTATGCATGTGAAATAGAATTCTAGCAAGGGTTATTTGTGAATGTTTGTCATTAAAGTAATTGACAAAATTCTGAATAAAATAAAAGATTTTTATTTAATGAGAGTTTGCATTAAATTTGGTGGAAATTTAATGGGATTTTTGAGTGGACTTTTGAGTGGAGGGAATTTGGAGGAGTTTTGTGAGTGGAGTGTCCACCCACATGAAGAGGGAGGCAAGGGGCAGCCCCATGTGCAGCCACCCCTTGGGGTTCCCCCCCTCCTCCTATAAAAGGAGCCCCTCCTCTCACTTCTCACTTACACCTCCTCGTGAAGGATCTCTATCCCCCTCTAGAATTTATCCCCCATGGTCTCGGACTAGCGAGATACATGTTCCCGGTGGCTATTTGTCGAAGGAATGACCACGGCAGATGCTGCAATCGGCAGCGAGTAGTAGAACGAGGGGCAAGGGCGGCCAGCCATCTGCGGTGCGAGATGAGGGCAAAGACACAGGGTTTTACCCAGGTTCGGCCCCCCGGAGGGTAAAGACCTACTCCTGCTAGATTGTATTATGGAGGTGTTTACAATGGGCGAACTCGGCGACTAGGCGGCGAGTTGCTTGGGTGTATGAGGGAACGTGTCTCTACTCACCCCATAGGGAGGTTTATATAGGCTCACCTCCCCTAGGGTTTACATATCTCAACCGATTCGGTTACAACTTCGGTAATCATTTAACCTAGACCGACTGGGCCTATCTGCTCGCCTGGGCCTTCAACTTCGATCGATACCTTGCTGGGCTTTGGTCCACTCGCCGTTCTGCAGGCCCACTCGCCAGCCCTTGGACCAGTCGGAAACGTCCCGCTGAGTATACCCCAATAGGCGTATCCCCATCAGTAGTCCCCGAGGCCGTCGTTGATTAGGCGTGAGTGGCTGCTGGCAGTCGGAGTATACGGCTTCATGTTGGCATCCAGTCGAATCGTCGGCGGGCTCCTGTATAAAGGAAAAAATCCGGTGAACCGAGTCGCGTCTTGGGCGAGTCGAGCCAGCGGGACGCGGTCTCGGCGAGTGACTTAACGAGCCGAGTGGCTAGAGTTGGACCGTCAGGCGTGGTCAAACTAGCCGTTAAGGTAACCCAACGGTAACTTCTGGCGTAATCATCGCGCGGTAACGGCCCCTGATTTGGCGGGCAACTCCCGCTATATAAGAGGAATGGTAGGCTATCGCAAAGCCAACCGCCCACCATTTCTTCCGAGTACGCACATCTTCCTTCCTTTGATCCCGCGATCCAATCGACCCGCAATCCTCCGACCTCCGAACAAATCCTCAGCCATGGACCTCTCCACCGAACCTTGGGGTAGATCCAAATGCACCAGGCGCGGTGGCCTCCTTCGAGGAGGCCGAATCCCACGGGCCTTGGCGTATCCTCGCCGGGAAACGACCCTAAATCCGCGAGAGAGAGTTCATTTCACCAGCCACCTCGAGCGGGGTTAGGGTTTCCCACATCTTTGTTCTTCCGTTTACTGCGCCTACTACGGATCCAGCCCTCGATCGGGTCCCACAAGATCGAGCAGCTCGCCATCTTCGTATGCTCGCGAGTGCTACTTGGCTGCCGCCCTACTTTCCCTTGTGGCAAGATCTGTTCCATGGACGGATCAGCCGCGAGGCGGCTCAATTCTAGCCGGGCGGCTTAACTTTCCAACTCAAATCCAAAGCCTCCTTCTTGACCTGATCTTGCCACCAAAGCAGCGAGCATCGGAAAAGTCATGGTTCTATGTAACCGAGGCGACTCCGGAAGACGAAGCGGCGATCCCGCGCTACTCGGCTAATCGTTCCGAGCCACGCCATCTCCAGGTCGGCAAGCTCCCCGACGAACAGCGGATGGTCGTCGACGAGATGCTCCAGACCATCCGCGGTCTGAAGAAGAAGGGGCTCCAGACGGTAAACTTGTACAATTGTTGGCTTGGGCGGCGGCTCGTTCCGCTCGCCCAATGCGACCATTACATGTACCAAGACATCGGCCGAGACTCGACGAAAGCCTGCCTCGCCGAGTGGAAGCTGGAGGACTACCTCTCAGCGCTGAAGAAGATCACCCAAGCGACATACGTGGATGCGCAGGCTGGGGTACCTCCCTACACCGCGAAGCGTCCGGCTCCGACGGTAATCCTTTTATCTTGTTCGCAGTCGCAGCGTGTGCAGTCGCGGTAACTCTAACTCGTTTCTTCGTGTTTAACGCAGCTGTTCCAAGTGGTGGAAGGGTGGTTACCACCCGCCGACGACGAGAGCCCCGGGCCATCCGCCCAGGATACAAGCGAGTCGCCACCCGCCAAGGGTAACGAGGACGACGAGGACGAGTCCGAAGAGGAGATTGCCCCACTGGTCCGAAAGACCCGCGGGCAACGTCAGCGCGAGATCGAAGCGAGCAGGAGCCTCGAGCGTCACGACGACGACGACGAACTCCCAGAGACCACCTCGCGCGTCGAATACTCCCGAAGAAGAAGAAGAAGGAGAAGGCGAGGGCCCCCCGAGAAAGAAGACGAGCCAAGCGGCCTCACCGTCGCACTCAACGAGCAGCTCGATGCCCTGGCTCGGCGGTGGCGCGATCCAGCGACAACCGCGCTAGATGCGCCGTCTACAGAAGCGCCGCTGGCCTCAATGCCTCCGCCATTCGCGCCGGTCTCTGGGCTAGGGAAGGCTCCGGTCGTGGCGACTTCGCCTCACAAGGAGGTCCCGAGCGCGGTGGCCTCGCCCCGCAAAGAGGTTCTGGCCGCGGTAGCCCCAATTCACGAGGAGGCCTCCGCCGAAGGCGCCCAGGAGACGCCAACCGCTACCTCAACGTCAAAGAAGCCGTCCGTATCCGGGCCCGACGTCCCGGCTGGGGCTTAGTCGCGGTTAGGCCTCGAGTGGAAAAACTGCTGGCCTTGCAGAGCTGCGTTTCATTCCATCGCCAAGTGAGCGATTCGGCCTTCCCTACTTTCCTTTAGTACTTTGATTGCCTTTTATTGATTTGATTCGATGTGCGGACGGAGTGAAAAGATGGGTCACCCGGCGGCCAAGGTATCTTCGCCGTTGGCGAGAAGACCCTTCCGCAAGAGGAAAAGTGATGAGGTCGCCGCCTCAGCGGAAGGCAGCAAGAAGGCCAAGCGGCGACATCGTCACCGTCTCGACGACAGCAATGGCGGCCGGCCTGGACCAGCGATGGAGGCAACCGCGTCACGAAGGAGGCGTTCCTTGCCTGGAGGAGCGACTTCCTTTGGGCGCCTCGATTGCTACCTTCCCGTTTCACGACCAAGGCGGCCCGGCGAGTGGGCTGCAACCCGAGCCCGCTCGAGGACCATCAACGCTGAAATCGACCAACCGCGGGCACACGCCGGCGCTATGCGTCTGTGGGCGGTGCAACTTCACGGCATGCTTGGTGCGGCCATCCGGTACCTCCGGTCCCGAGGATCAGTCGGTGCTTAGCGGCTTGATTCTTATAATTACTTGTTTTGTACTTTGAATCCAGTCCCGAGTGCGTATGCGCTAAATTTTAGCGGATATGCACGAGGAATTTTCGTGTCGCCAGGTCCCGATGCGCACCGCTAAATTTTAGCGGGTGGGCCGAGGAATTTTTTGATCGCCCCTCGAGTGCGCACCGCTAAATTTTAGCGGGTGGGCCGAGGAATTTTGTGATCGCTAGCCCTCGAGTGCGCACTCCGCTAAATTTTAGCGGGTGGGCACCGAGAAATTTTCATGTCTTGACTTTGGAGATGTCTGGTCTGCGGTGGAGTCGGCAGAGCGATTGGCTGACGGCGTCTTGAAAGGCTGGCCGCTATCCAAGAAGCAAACAAGGAGCTTGTTGTTCTGCCAGGCGGAGGTGGCTCGCCAGAGCTTGTCCTCTTTGGAGAGTCGGGCGGTGATGCGTTAGGCACCGCCGGCGTAAGATCGCCGACCTCGGCCTTGAATGCGGAGGCAAAAGAAGAAGCAAGCTCGGCGAGCAGGCGAAGGCCGCCATTGCGGCCCGGAGGAAGACCGAAGGCGCCGGAAGCCCTCATTGTTGGGCTTCGGGGCGATCATACATCGCTTCAAAGTTTCATCACGGGACTCGCCCGCCCATTGCTTGGTGAGTGCGTCTTCCTGTCTTTTGGTTGTATTGTTTGTGGTTTCCATGGTACTCATACTTGTCTCCTTCTCGCAGTCGTGTTATTGCCAAGAAGAAGCGAACTCTCTTGACGCGAGGAATGCGTAAGCATGCTCGTCGACTTCGCGACGCTGTCGGCGACGTGCATCGCGCCTACCTTCAAGAGATGTCGCCCCGAGGTTATTCGGTGACCTCGTTGAGGTGTGGAGTACTTGGAGAAGGCGCCCGCGGTCGTAGAGTTCATGACGGTCGGCGTTGTCATGAGCGTCGACAATATGAGCCTTGGACTCGCCCACTTCCCGAGGACTTCGATCTCGACGATGTGACGAGTGGGTATCCTTCGCCGACCGCGGTGGATCTGTCCGAGGTTCTCAAGCTGCGAGACGTGCCCGCGACTCGGGCCGTCAGGCGATGGGCGACCTCCCCTACCAGAAGCGGTCGTCGCGCCAAAGCGACCGAGCCGCGATCGCGACTTCAAGGTTGAGCAACCTTTCCGCTCGGCGATGGCGGGTGAGCTGACGACGTATCCGTCAAACCCGTACACCGCGTTCATCCGTAGGCGCCGGGATGCTGGCGCGTCGTCGTCGAAGCCTGCAGAATAGTGTAGTTTGCCTAGATGTGTTAGCAGCAGTTCTGCCGAGTAGGCATATTTTGTAATGTAAGACAATGCGATATGCGATTGAATGGAACGTTGTGTTCATTTTGCTATTTGTTTGTGCGTTTTGGATTGACTTTGGGTGAGTCCCCGAGCGCGTCCGCCCTTTTGTGGGGTTCACCTCATATATGATGTTTTGTTGTTTATCATGTGTGTTGTTAGTTTGGTCGACTCGCCCGAGCTCGGAGAGCCAGTCGCGAGGCGACTCCCTTGAGTGCTCTGTACTTTACCGTTTTCCGTCTTGACGGGGCGGGATGCCGAGTCCCGGCGTGGTACTTGGTAGTTCAAGGCGCGACTCGAGGGTGGTTGAGGCTGAGCGTTGGTGTGAGCGCGTCACTCCTGGCCCGGTGGGTCGATCGTGGCGCAGTCCTAGGCATGCTCTCTTACTTGGCGTTTTCCTGTCGATCGCGAACTGGTATTCAGTCCCGGCGTGGTACTTAGCCGTTCGAGTCGCTACGCCGAGATGCGGAGGAACATGGTCGCTGGAGAAGCGAGGACTTGTCTTGGTTCGTAAAACCAGTCGAGCTAGCGACTCAATGGGGCTCCGGATTGGCGTTTTGTGGACGATGCAAGACTGAAATGACTCAAGGTTCTTACATCGCACTACTTAATGCCGTCGCTGTACCAAGGGTTGACTTTTGTATTTTAGCATGACGCTATTAATTACAGTGCAGTGGCACAAGGCATGGATAGTAGACAATTTTGGTAAGTTTCTTTTATTCATAGCGATCGGAGAGTACATATGTGGGGTTCTAGGAATAGAACTTCCGGAGGAGATTTACATTCCATGGCCGCTGCGTCGAGTTCGCCGTCCCAGGACGTCGATGAGGTAGTAGGCGTCGTTGCAGTCTGCGTAATAGCGAACAGGCCTTCCCACGGAGGGAGAGCTTGTGCATGCCCTTCTTGTCTGGATGAGGCGTAACAGGTCGCCTTCAC
The DNA here is from genome assembly GCA_030063025.1 of Avena longiglumis. Taxonomy (NCBI): domain Eukaryota; kingdom Viridiplantae; phylum Streptophyta; class Magnoliopsida; order Poales; family Poaceae; genus Avena; species Avena longiglumis. Next base: position 499,754,305 of record CP125975.1, read on the forward strand.
GGAAGGTGCGGGTTTTCACCCGTCGGCCGTGGTAGCGGCGAGTCCTTGGCGATAGATGGCGGTCGCGATCGGGCGAGGTCGCGTGCTTCGTCGAGTTGGTCGAGCCCGTCTTAGCGGGCCAGCTCGTTCGGCCTCCGTATAGTGGACGACCCGCGGAAGTCGTGTTCGAGGTCGGTGGGCATGACCTTGGTAGTAGACCATGAAGAAGGAGTGAATCCGTCGACACATTGACCGAGGTGCGGATTCCCGGATGACGGAGGAGCTCTTCGACCCAGCATCCAGTGCGCTCGAGTGGTACTTGGAGTCGCTTGGCCGTGGAGGATGCTGGTTGGCTCGTTCCTGGCCATTGGATTCGGTGTGCGACGACGCGGTCGAGCGGATGTGGTGTTCTTCGCAAAATCCGCCATTGCTCCTTGGCGAAGTTTGTGCCGTTGTCCGTGATGATGCTGTTGGGGAACCCGTGGCGGTATATGAGCTCGTAGGAACTTAGTGGCGGTCTTCCGTCGCATTTCGGACTGGCTTGGCCTCTACCCACCGTGAATTTGTCGACGGCGACCAGCAGTGGGTGTATCCAGAGGGGCCTTCTTGAAGGGCCTACCATGTCCATGCCCACACAAATAATGGCGGTGATGGGGATTGTTTTGAGCCGAGCTTGGTACGTGCGTCGATTGGCGTGCCGGCACCGGCGCATCGCTGACGATGTCGACAGCGTCGGCGTGTCGATGGGCGATAGAAGCCGTGTCGCATAGCCTTGGCGACCGAGGAAGCGGCGGCTTGGTGGCCGCAGTCGCCTGAGTGGATGTCGTGGAGGATTTTGCGTCCTTCAGCCGGTTGGACGCAACGTTGGAACACGCCGGTGACGCTGCGCTTGTGTAGCTCGCCGTCGATGATGGTGTAAGACTTGCATCGGCGATCATTCGAGCATTTGTTTCGTCTGCTGGCGGTGCGGTTTCGTAGGCGATGTAGGGCTTGGTCCAATCGTCTGCTCGGTGATGAGTGCGACCAAGGCTGCTTCGGTTGGGCGGGACTCGATGTCGATCTCCTTGGTGGAGAGGCGATGGCGTGAAGATTGTGTCGAGGAACACGCCGGTGGTGCGGTCGAGCCGACCGATGCGAGAGAGGCGTCGGCCTCCTCGTTTTTCTCCTGTCGATCCACTCGGCGAGTAGCCGGTGAAGTGGCCGCCACCTTGTCCACCTCTTGGCGATACGCCGCCATGGGGAGACGACGTCGCGGTGCGGCGACTTGCCCCGCGAGGTCGGAGTCTCCGTAGCATCGAAGGCGATTGACGCTCATCTCCTTTGCGGCTCGCATGTCGTGGAGGGCCTCGTATTCAGCCATGTTGTTGGTGCAGGCGTGAATTGAGGCGGAGGATGTAGCGGAGCTTGTCGCCTTTGGTGAGGTCGGCACTATCCCCGCTCTGCGCCGTCCGCGTTCTTGGACCCGTCATGCAGGCTCGATAATGGAGGTACGCGGCTTCTCCGCTCTGGGCCTCTTCCCGATCGGAAGTCTGCGGCTGCGACTTAATCGCCTTTCGTGACCCGATCTCGACGGCCACTTGGCGACCCGCGGTCGCCTCGCGATTCGGATGATATCTTGTAGTGGTCTGAGGAGACGACCGTGATCGGGTGCTCACGGAAGTAGTGCGGCGGCGCTGAGCCCTCAAGACCGTATACCAGTTTTTGGTATTGTGGGTATCGGCGCGACTCGGTGAGAACCTCGCTGATGTAGTACACCGCTGGACCGGGCGCTCCTTTCCTTCCTCTGGTCGTTCGACGACCATTACGGCACTGACGACGCGCTCGGACGCCGCGACGTAAACCAGCATAGGCTCTTTGTCAGCTGGTGCGGCGAGTAGTGGTGCGGCGAGTAGCACCTTTTTGAGGTCGCGGAGCGCGTCGTCCGCCTCCTTGTCCCACTGGAAGGTGGGGTTCTTGCGCATCAGGCGGTATAGGGGCATCGCCTTTTCGCCCAGGCGGGGGATGAAACGACTGAGAGCCGCTACTCGCCCGGCCAGCTTCTGGACGTCGCGCAGGCACTCGGGCTTGCCGAGCCGGGCTACCGTGTCGATCTTCGTTGGGTTTGCCTCGATCCCTCGTTTGGAGCAGCGTACCCAAGATTTGCCGCGGTACACGAAGGTGCACTTGCTTGATTGAGCTTTATCTTGTACCTTCGCAGATTGGCGAAGGTCTCCGCTTCGGCGAGTAGGTCGCCGTGGCGAGCGGATTTCACGACCACGTCGTCGATGTAGACGTGGATGTTGCGGCCAATTTGGCTCGCGAGGCATTCTTGCATGCACCGCTGGTAGGTTGCTCCGGCGTTCTTGAGGCCGAAGGTCATGGCGGTGTAGCGAAGGCTCGAATGGCGTGATGAACGCCGTCTTCTCTCGTCCTCGACAGCCATTTTGATCTGGTTATACCAGTAGGCGTCGAGGAAACAACGACTCGAACCGCGGTGGAATCGATTATCGATCGATCCGGGAGGACGAACTGCTCCTTTGGGCAGGCGCTGTTCAGGTTTGTGTAGTCGATACACATTCTCCAGGTCCCGTTCTTCTTCTCGACCAAGACTGGGTTTGCCAGCCACTTGGAGTATTTGATTGGCCGGATGAAGCCGGCAGCGAGTAGACGCTGCACTTCCTCGGCGATTGCCTGATGGCGTTCTTCATTGAAGGGCCGTAGCGACTGCTTGACGGGTCGCACTTTGGGGTCGGCGTTTAATTTGTGCTCAGCGAGCTCCCTAGGGACACCAGGCATGTCGGAGGGTTTCCATGCGAAGATGTCCCTGTTCTCACGGAGGAACTCGATGAGCGCGCCTTCCTATGCTGGGCTCATGCCTGTCCCGATCGTCACCGTCTGGCTGGAGTCGCCTGGGACCAGCTCAACGGTGCGAGTGTGCGTCGTAGCCTCAAAGGTTGAGGTGTTTGCGCCCTCTGAGTTTGGCTTCTTGAGTATCGTGGGGTCGTCATTGTTAACCCCGCTCGCGTATTTGCGAGCCCGTCGGCGTGATTAGTTTCTGCCCCCATGACGGCGTCGGCGAGTTCGGCCCCTTTGGCCTCGCATTCGGCGGCCATGTCGGGGTCGCCGTTGATGGTGATGACGCCGCACGGCCCGGGGAGCTTCATCGCGTTATGCAGCGTGGTGGCCGCCATGAATTTGGCGAACACCTGGTGCCCTAGGACGCAGTGGTAAGGGCTGTCGAATGGCACCAGCTCGAAGACGATCCGCTCGGTGCGGAAGTTTGCCGGAGTACCGAAGGTGACGGGTAGCGTGACCTTGCCGATCGGGTACGCCTTCCGACCGGGGACGATGCCGTGGAACGTGGTGTGGGTGGTCTCGATCATCGACTGCGGGAGCCGCAACCGCCTGAAGGTGTCGAGGTAGAGGATGTATCGCTGGAGCGTGGGTGGTCTCGATCATCGGCAAGAAAGAGTTGTGCTTCCGCTGCATCGCTGGAGCGAGGAGGCGGAGGTTGCTCGGTGCCTCGAACGTGTGTGCGAGCACGGATGCGCTGCTGATTTGCGGCGCTAGGACTTCCTCTCGATCTTGAGATCGGCAAGAGATCGTCTACATCAACCACGAGTTGAACTCGTTAAGCTTTGTCGGTCTTCAAGGGTATGTTCTCTACGGATATACATCCGCCCGTTGTTTGTATCTAGTATAAATAGATCTTGGTATATAGTTCACATCGTAGGAAAATTTTTTTTTTCTATGTTGCGAACCCTTCATTTTGCAGAAGTTAATAAAATCTAAGTACTTAGCCGTGTCCCCGTTTATGGACAATACTGAGCAACTAAAGTTTGAACTATGGGAGATCTCGACATTCCAACTTCTAAAATAAAAACTTGATGCCCTTGTGTGTCTACCAAGGAATTCAAAGAGATTTTGTTAAGCTTGAAGCACTTGGGGTTACCAAGGTGCTTAAGAGATTTTTGCTTAAACACTTGATGTACTTGGGGTTACCAAGGAACTCATGAGATATTATAAAACTTGATGCACTTGGGGTTACCAAGGTGCTCAAGGAATTTTGACAAGGACTTGAACACTTGAGTTTCTACCAAGTAGTTCAAGGAACTTGGAAAAGAAATTTGACAAAGGACCAAAACCTTTTTGAAAAGATAGGATAAAATATTGCTTTATGCAAATAAGCCTTAAACCCTACTTAACCAAATATGCATATAATGATAGGATCCACTCTTATTATACATAGAAGTGAAGCTTGCCAATACAATTCAAAATGTATTGACCCTTGTGGCTGTAACTTGTAATGTTGCAGGTTGATTGTTTTTAAATGAAGATTGTTTGATTGACTAGGACTACAAAGACTGCAACCAACATCTGCCTGTGGCACTTTGAAGATGAAGGACCCATGACTATAGTTATTCCGCTGCAATGTAATGTAATAGCCAAATGAGCTATGTTTGATGTAATAAACATATGTTATTCCTGGTTACAAAATTTACATTATGACCTTTGTATCTTGATATTACATCTTAACTGTGGATGCTAGCTAATGATCCAGGGACTAGCATTGTAAAACACAGGAGGAATCTACCTTATCAGGTTGGGACCTCTACAGATGGTATCAGAGCATTGTGTTGCCTGTAGGATTTGTAAACCCTAGGATTGGACAAAACCCTTAGAAAAATAGGAGTTATATTTTGATCCAAAACTTATTTACAAAAACACTTGTAACCTCTTTCCTTAACCATTTTGGTTTCAACTCTACACCTCTTCTACTTCAACTTGATGGAAAAGCCTACCCCATGACCAAAGACTACACTATGTGTAAAGGATTTCTTCAACTTCTTCAACTCTAATGACTTCAACATCTTCAGCATATTTCCCAAAGACTTCCAACTTGGATATCACTAAGGACCACAAGTGAAACAAGGAAAATTATACTCAAGATTTAGAGACTGAGGGAATGCAAAATAAGAAGGAACCATCAACAACTTTGAAGTATTGTAACCAAGAGTTTATCTCAAGGAAACCATGATCTCATACAAGAAGAATCATAAAGGAAGGAAAGATCACAAGTGAACCATATAGATGGACCACCCTATTTAGATAAGTCAAAAACACACCAACCTATGTGGTGTGGCAAAAATATTTTGTTGACTAAGTATGTGCTTGAACCTTGTTTGAGTGAAAGGTTTGGTTTGTGATTGCATGCACACTGTTTGTGTGAGTTGCGATGTGTGTGATAGAATTAAGTCCTTAGAAATATCTTGCCTATTCTAATCTTCCTTCAACCCAAACAAATAACTACTCCAAAGGACTCCAACATCAAGGTCGATGACACCAACACCAACCAAGCTGACAGCATGAAAGAGCTCATAGCAACCCAACATCAGTTGAACCAACTGACAGCTCAGTTCCTAGCCAACAATAGTGATAAAGATCCAGCGCTACAAAAGTTTTTGGAGGAACAATCCCAACTGATGCTTAAGGTGACTAATCAAATGATTAGCATGGAAGAAAGCTATCCTAAAGGAGTTTATGATAACAAGGATGACAAGAATGTTATTCTAGATGGAGCCCCAGCTTGCATTATTTGTGGAGACAAGGATCATACTTCCAAGGAGCATGAAGGACAATGCCCCAATTGTGAAGAAGAGCATCCTATTGGACAATGTCCCACCTCTCAAGCTACTTGTTACCTTTGTGAAGGAAGTGATCATACTCCTGACCAATGTCCCATCTATGCCATGGTGGAACAAAGGAAACAAGAAGGATCCAAGTCTACCAAAGGAAAAGGACCACTCATACCTCCAAACAAGACAACCCAATTCAAAGGACTAAAGAAACCTAAGAAACAAAAGCAAGACATGAGCCTTGCACAATGTCGTAAATGTAAGGAAATGGGACACTACTCCAGTGGATGCCCAGAGAACAAGAAGAATAAAGAGATTGGCCAAGTGTGGTGCAACAATTGCAAAGAGTTGGGCCACTATGTAGCAACTTGTCCACAAGAGCCACGTAAAGAACTCAAGGATATCCATTGTTTCAATTGCAAGAATCCAGGACACTATGCAAGCAACTGTCCAGAAAAGATGAAGAACAAGTTGAACAAGCCTATGGAGAAGCTCAACCTCGGCCCATGAGTCAAGTATGGAAACCAAGGAAACCATGCAAGTGTTTGCTATGAGAAATTTTCTCCAGGATCCCAGGAAGGACAATATGTAATTTTTGTTTGAAAATTTTAAGGGTGGTAGTACCCTTGTTGTTTGGAACTTGCTTGTAACCCTAGCCTCCCCAAATCTCGGGACGAGATTTATTTTAAGGGTGGTAGCCTGTCACATCCCAAGATTTTCCAAATCTTGTAATGTGAAAATAAATGAATAAAATAAAACTTTGTTTGATTTTCAGAGCCAAAAGAAAACTTTTTGAATTCAATTGGAACTTCAAACCCATTTGAATTAAAATAAAACTAAAAGGGATTCATAAAGTTAAACATTTATCAAAGGAAATTAAAATGTTTTTGAATTACTGTTTTGGAATCTTTTAAATAAAGGTTTTGGTATTCAAAAGAAAAGGTGTATTCATAAATAAGGATTATTTTATATAGACAAATTAAACTCTGACCAATATTTTGAAATAAATGTTTTGTTTTGAATAAAAATAGCAAAAGATGATTTAAATAAATTGGTAAGGAATTATTATCCAAACTCTATTTAAATAAAAAGTTTTACCAATTTAATTGAAACATCAAATCTTATTATTTAAAATAAGTATTCCAAATATTTGATATTCACAAATAAAACCTACTAAAATGTTTTGGCTTTATTTTAGATTTCAAAATAAATAACTCAATAAAACAAATCCTAGTTAATTTATTAATGAAAGTCTATTATATTTAATTGACCCTAAAAATAAAATATTATTTTATTTTAAACAAATTTTCAAATACTCTTTACTTCCAAATAACCTACTGATTTGGTTTTGAAAGAGTTTGGAATTCAAAGAAAGATTTTATTAATAAAATCAAACTCTATTTGATTTAATAACTAAGGCCATTTAAATTAATTATTAATGGACCCTATTATTAAAATTATTAATTTGAATTTGGATTTTGGATCATGTTACTGGACAGAAACTAATTTCAATATCACAGAGTTTGGGTGTTGTTTGAATTTATTTGAACCTTTTTTGATTATTTGGAATTCAAAACAGGAAATAAAATTAGAAAAAGAAAAGGGTTTAGAAACAGGAAAAATATAAAGTTAGGTCGACCCAACCCATCAGCCCACTAAGGCCCAGAACCAGCCCAGCTTGCCGTCCCGAACAAAAACGATTCGCACGCAGTAACAAACCCACAGAGAGACTGACTGGTGGACCTCTTCCCCACTCTTTTTACCACTGACCAGCGGACCCCACTTCTCCAGCCCTTCTCCTTCCTCGCGACGACCACGCCGGCCGTTTTTGCCGTTGATGCCGCGCGTTAATTCGCAGTAATGCCGCAGTGATTCCGCGCAGCGACCTCGCCCTCTTAAACGCCCAATCTCCCTCCTCATTTCCCCTCAAGCTTCTCCTCTCTCGCCTCAGTTGCGATTATTTCGCCCTACACCATCACTGCTCCGACGAGCTTCCTTCCCAAATTCCGGCCAACACTCACCGCACCTTGCCTCGTCGACCTCGCACACAGACTCCCTACTCCCAGACGCATCTCTCAGTACCACCCATTCGACCGCGGGCGCTCCAGAGCGTCGGCTTTGTCAAGTTCTGAAAAACGCCGCCGTCCGCTCCAACTCCGGCAAACATCCAGGTAGTTTCTGACCACCCAGCGCCTCCTCGTTCACACTTCCACACTCGCCACATCTTTCTGCATCTAACCGCATCGTTTTTTTGCTTTGGGGTGATCCACAGCGCCGTCCACGACGACCATCTGAAGCACCCGACGCCGTCCTCCACTCCGGCGAGCTCCCCAGGTAGAATCCGACCGCCCCTCTGCTTCTCGATCATGCTAGCATCTTCGCCTTGGTCTTGCGCATCTAATCGTGCCCTCCGTTTGGCTTCTCGCGATCGACAGCGTCGCCCCCGACCGCAACCAGGACCACCTGACGCCGTTCGCAACTCCGACGAGGAATTCCTGCAACCCTAGTGCGCCCCTTGACCAACCGCGAGTACCTTGAGCTTCGCCGTGTTCTCCTGAGCCTGGTGAGCATCTCCTTACACTTCCTTGCTTCCTGCTTTGCCAGCGCCGCCGCCATCTGGCCGCTCCGCCGCTCGCCGTTGACATTGCGCCGCCAGCTTATGGTCGGGGCACTGGGAACCGTTCGATCTAGATCGGGCGGGCACGATAGCGTCACTTAAACCGCGAAGGGGTATGCGCTCAGTACCGCACGATCTGACTTAATCCAACGCTCCGCAGCACGCGATCCGCGCGAAGCGGTATCAACCAATGAAATCACGCCGCGTGTCACTGATCTTTTTAGAAACAGATTTGAAAACAGAATATTTTGTGAATTTCAAACCCTTATAACTTTCAAACCACACGTCCAAAAATTGCAAATTTTATGTCGTTGGATTCAGGAGAGCAAGCCCTAGCCAACTGTGGAATTAGTTTAGCAAATAGTATATGTTAGGTTGCTTGTTTTTTTAGATTCTTTTGTGTGATTGTTTAGAGTATAAAAATTGTTTTAAAAGGGTTTTTAGGTTAAAACCTTTGCAAAATGAATTGTTGTGACCTTACTGACCCTAGGAACCAACCTTTGGGTTTAAAAAATGATTTTGGTAAAATTTGGGTTGAATTATTTGACTTAGCCATTTTTCTAGCCAATTTAAAATTGTTAAGTTTATTATGAAAATGTTTATGGAAAGAAAACTTTGAGAAAATAGATTGGACCAAACCTACTGACCCAAAAACACCAAGTTTTGCAATAGCAACTCATTGGGTGAAAAACATAAAGATTTGCTTTGACAAAAATAAATTTTCACCACATAAAATGATGATTAGATTTAAAAATGGTTTATGGACCAAAACCTTTTGAAAATGACTTTACCATTTTGGTAAATGACCAATGTGGACCTTACAAAGTTTATAAACCTAGTAGAGACCATCCTTGCAATAGAACCACCCTTTGCATACTTATGCATGACTTAGACTCCGTTGCTTTGTGAGTATGAGATTGTTTGTTTGACTTTGGTTTGGAATGTTAGTTGATTTTGTGTTTGCTTGATTGACTTGTAGTGAAATTAGCAAAGTGTGAGACTAGCAAGATCAAGGAGTGGACTACCATTCCCTACCACAAAGGCAAGTTACACTATCATACAAATGTCCTATTATTTTCATTATACTTAGTGGATTATGAAAAACATGCATGAAAACAATTTTTGTACTTATGCTATGCTAAATCCTAATAGGATTCCCTATACACTCCTTAGTGAAAATATTGTAAGTTGTACATGCTTAGCCATGCTTCATTTTGAAAAGAGATACATGTTGAGATTTTACAAAGGTTGAGAAAAGGACTTATGTTTTACTTAATAAAACAAGGACTCAATGAACCACCTAGGTGGTGGATACTTTAAGTTTTGGAGAAGGTGGCAACAAAAGGGACCATGTCTATGGGAATCACTTTGTGTTGTGCTCCAAAAGAAAACCACCTAGGAAACGTAGAGATTGAACATGTTTCTCGAATTGTGGCTTTCGTGTGCAACCTCATGCTATTATGGCTCTGGCTTAGTCAACTACATTAGGAAGACACATACATTGTCTTTAGTTACCGGACATGGGGATCTGGAATGCTTCATGGGGACTGAAGACAAGCTAGCAATGATGTATGGGAGGACCTTTTGGAAAGACTTCGTCACACTCTCAATCTGCCGGTACTCCATCTTAGTGAGCACTAATCCAGTAGGCCACTGGTGGCAACAAGATGGGATTGTGTCATGTGGGTAAAGTGTACTCCTTCTGCAGAAGTTAATAAAATCTAAGTACTTAGCCGTGTCCCCGGTTATGTACAATACTGAGCAACTAAAGTTTGAACTATGGGAGATCTCGACATTCCAACTTCTAAAATAAAAACTTGATGCCCTTGTGTGTCTACCAAGGAATTCAAAGAGATTTTGTTAATCTTGAAGCACTTGGGGTTACCAAGGTGCTCAAGAGATTTTTGCTTAAACACTTGATGTACTTGGGGTTACCAAGGAACTCATGAGATATTATAAAACTTGATGCACTTGGGGTTACCAAGGTGCTCAAGGAATTTTGACAAGGACTTGAACACTTGAGTTTCTACCAAGTAGTTCAAGGAACTTGGAAAATAAATTTGACAAAGGACCAAAACCTTTTTGAAAAGATAGGATAAAATATTGCTTTATGCAAATAAGCCTTAAACCCTACTTAACCAAATATGCATATAATGATAGGATCCACTCTTATTATACATAGAAGTGAAGCTTGCCAATACAATTCAAAATGTATTGACCCTTGTGGCTGTAACTTGTAATGTTGCAGGTTGATTGTTTTTAAATGAAGATTGTTTGATTGACTAGGACTACAAAGACTGCAACCAACATCTGCCTGTGGCACTTTGAAGATGAAGGACCCATGACTATAGTTATTCCGCTGCAATGTAATGTAATAGCCAAATGAGCTATGTTTGATGTAATAAACATATGTTATTCCTGGTTATAAATTTACATTATGACCTTTGTATCTTGATATTACATCTTAACTGTGGATGCTAGCTAATGATCCAGGGACTAGCATTGTAAAACACAGGAGGAATCTACCTTATCAGGTTGGGACCTCTACAGGAATGAGATAGGAAGAACAATGGAGGAAATCCACAAAAGACTCCAAGATCTAGATCCCAAGATGTTCCTCTCATTTAGAGGAGAGATTGATTGGTGGGATTGTAGATCTAGATCTCATATTTCAAATCCCTAAAGTATATGCAAGAATCAAGGGAGGGATTGAAGGGGAGCAAGCTCAAGAGGGTCAAGAATGGAGGAGAAAGCTTGTAAAACTCGAGCAGTGTCATTGGGGAAGAAGGGCCCCTTTTTATAGGCCCACAGATTTCTGACCATTTTCTGCCCGTTAGGGACCTGTCAGACCGGAGACTCCGGTGTGTACACCGGATATTCTGGCCAACCTCCGGACTAGCCTCCGGACCACCTATCAGACTATCCCAGCGCCTTTGGGAACCAAGTGGATCGGAGACTCCGGTCCAGCCACACCGGAGACTCCGGTCAGTCTCCGGACCTTCCTCCGGACCACCCATCAGACTGTCCCATGCTGAATTATGGATCCCCCTCCGGGGACTCCAGGGGAAACTCTGGATCAAACCGGAGACTCAGACCGGAGACTCCGATCTCGACCAAATAAGAGGCAAACTTCAAATGGTGATATCTAGAGTTTGGAAACTCCGATTGACCCGAAACCAATTTTGTTGGAAAGTGGAGAAACAAGAGATACCCAAGAAGAGAGAACATTTCATGTATTATAATGTGATATACCTCTCTTGGTGAGAAACCGGAAAACCTCAAAGATCAAAACGCAATATGATATAACAGGGAAATCCGTTTGTTGATGAAGTAGAGCTTGTTATGAATATTACCACAAGCTCTAGAACCTCACATGTATAAGATCCAAATAACAACCAAGAAAGGATGATGATAAGTATGCAAAGGTTTGAGCTCTCTCAGAAAGATATGATCCAGTTACTCACTTGAGAGCCCCTCTTGATAGTACGGTTATCTATCCTATAAACCGGTCTCCCCAACTAACACCACGCGACCGGTAAGAAGGAAACCCTATCAATATCATACCTTTGCCTTGTGCATATTCCACTTGATCTTGATGTAGACGGTCTTGTCCTTCTCAAGATGGAACACCTTTCTTGATTGCTATTGTACACACTCGCTTGATGAAGACTTGCAAGTTTCTCCCCCATACAACATGGGAAACCTATACTTTGACCTTGTCTTCATCGTTCCATGATCACCGAGGATGGAAAGCTTCAAGCATGATATCTTCTAGATATGTCACATCTTTAGCTTGCACAACATTTCTTCTAACACCATTTGGATTATGTCTTGAAGATACATATGATGAACTCTATATTCTTCTTCAAGACACCCTTGCAATAGGCTCAACTCTCACATGACCAATCTATGGATCACTCTTTGAACACCTTGGTCATCACTTGATCCTCTTCAATTTCTTCTTCTCCAAACCTTTAAGCCAACATATAGTTCAAGCATTGCCTATGGAAAATTCCTAAGAGTACAACTTGATACAAGCATTAGTCCATAGAGATTGTCATTAATTACCAAAACCACACATGGGGGACCACATGTTCTTTCAGAGGTTGATGTACTCCTGCCCTGAACTCACATCGATACGAGCTCGACCATCGCGCATCGTACTCCCATGCGAGGAAGTTTGCCCGGAAGTACTTCCAGCGCTGGCCCGATAGCCAGCGAATGTGGCACCGGCACCTTGTAAATGTTAAGATGCTAGACGTAAGAGAAGGAGACATCGTGGTGATCGCACAGATCCCCCTCGTCCCACAGTCGAATGCAGTCATGCACCGGCATGCATCGGCGGTCGTGTTCCCATCGTTTGGGTTGCCTCGCGGGTAAAGATGCCACCGGGCCCACAAAATCGTCCGCCCATGGAGGCAGTGGTATATTACAATGGCGTATGATGGGAAACACTCTGGCGCGTGGTGGAGGCGGTGGCGACTTCCGAGCTCGGCGATGACCCAAGGTCGAATCCGTCTCATGGTCATTGGCAGTCTTCTTCAGCCACGACAACATCTTCGTGGCGCTGGCTATGGAGAGAGGGGGAGGGAAACGCCGCATGCGAGGGTGTGTGTGGGGGGGGACAACCGCAAGGCCAATATAATAAGCCCTGGATATCAATGTTTGTGCAGGCTCCAGCGACTTTGGCATAAATACTGCTGTAGGAGTTTAGGCGTCGCAGTGGTTAGCACCGACATTGATGGCCTCTGGCTACTGGCGAAGGTTAGACTTCTGAACACCAGCTTACAATGTCCATTGCATGCATCAGCATGCGGAGGTTGTTGGGTTGCTTATAGGAGGGCCCGGTTCAAACAAGAGAGGACATGCGCTTGGTCCACAACGCGCCCGGACTGACGATTTGCGCCCCAAATTTGGTGTAAAAATTGATCACGGTGAACGCATCGGTCTGTTTGGAGTGCGTGCTACAACGTTCTTGACATGGCTTCCTGTCCACGCGTATAGGTTTAGACCAGCACGGACCAGACAAGTGGTGCCTCTAGAAATGCCCTAAAATAGTGTTGTGCTAATATCTAGCCACCGTGGATCCATTTACTGTGGCCCCGCGTCGCCCTCCTCTAGCGACACATGGGAAACCCTAGTTGTCACCGCCGCTAGGGGCCTCCCCACCCTCCCAAGCATCCTCGCCGCTAGATGGGATGTCAGCATGCGTACCCCAAGGATGGTGGCGGTGGGGCGTTCTGTGTTTCCTTGCATGCGCATTTGGGATTCCAGTGGGGCTAGTTCGTGGCGGAAGGGCGAGCTCGACGCAGGCGGCTATGACGGCGGCGGTGGGGTGCGGCGGATAGCCACTACTAGGAAAACGGCTATAGGTAATCAGCACATCCGTGGCTCACATGGTTGAAGTGCCCCATGGCTAAAACAGGCGTGGCTCACCTGTGGGCAGTGCCCTACTAATAACGAGAACAACCGTGGCGCACATGACTATAGTGCGCCACATATGTGTGGGCAGGCCACAGCCCTACGCCAAACATCATGAGCGCACTATAGTCATGTGCGCCACGGTTGTTAGGGTCATCTGTGTGGCGCCGCGTGTGCACAGTGCGCCACGCCTAAGCGCATGCCCCCTCTGCCCGAAACGGCCACAAACCGTGGCGCACTCCCTAGTGCGCCACATGGACTAGAACATCTGTGGCGCTCGGCCAGTGCGCCACAGTTGTACTCCCCGTGCGCCACTGGGCGTGTGCGCCACGGATGTGTCGATTCTTTTAGGACAGCACTTTATGTGCACATGTGTGCCACATCCACCACCCACACTTCACTTTCCCTTCTTCTTCCTCCTTAGATCTAGTCGGTATCTTCTCCTTCCCACCTCAATTTCTCCATACATTCACCATTTTTAGCATGTAAAACTTGCTTTGGATGTTACATAAGTAATAGGAGGTCTCCGGTCTCTCATCTATCCGTCTCCGGTCGACGCACGCACCTCTCCTTTCCATCTTTCTCGCGATCGGTCTCTCATCTCGGTAAGTTGTCCATGTAAGGATGTGTTCATGTGTATATGGATGATGCATGTGCTCATATGTATGTAGATGATCGATGCTCATGATGTGTGTGTGTGGAGAGGATCGATGGTCATATGTGTGTGTATATGGAGAGTATCGATGATGCTCATGCATGTGTGTATGGAGAGGATAATGATATGTTCATGTGTGTATGGATCGGTCTCTCTCTCTTGTGTTTGTATGTGAACAAGTTGCCATTTGTTTTGCCAAAATGTTGATTCATTTCCATTTTGGCAAGACTTTGCATTCATAAAGGTCCTAATTTTAGGATAGGTCATGCCTAAATTTTCTATCGACCATTGCATGCATGCATTCATTATGTGGTTCTAATAGACTTCAAAATTGTACCGTGTACATCGTGAGCAAAAATGGTCCGCATAATGAGCGAAGGCATTGTGGCTAGATTTTTGAAATGCGACGGCCGACATGATACGAAATAACAAGACAGATATAAGATGTCCGTGCGTAAGATGCAAACTCAATGGGTGATCGACCAGTTCCGGAATCTGCAGCGCTGCTGCTCGCCATGGTTTCATGGATGGATACACTCGTTGGATAAGCGATGGCGTAGATGATGGATACGGTGAAGGTGGCCAACATGACGATGATCATCATCACGGCGAACGGCGAGATGATGAAGATTCTCCGGAGATGGTGAAGGTGCGAAGGCATCGGGATGATGATGATCTAGATGCGAGGAGCGGACGGCGATGGAACAACGTCGGTGGGTGCGGGACCCTTATGTGCAAGAGCTGCTTCTCAAGCGCATTTAGTAACGCCAGGCTGCCGCTAGAGAAAGCCAAGCTTGCAACTTGAGAAAGACGCGGTTACTCCATTGTATGAAGGATGCAGGCCGATGATACGGTTGAATGTAACGCTCAAGGCTATGGAGATGAAGGCAAAGCACAAATTGAGCGACACAAGCTTGACGATATGATGGCATTACGCACGATCGTCTCCGGAGGGGAACACATGTCCAACTAGTATCGAGGATGCCAAGAAAATCGTCATCCTCTCGATCTACCGCACGTTAGATATCACGTATGCATCAACGATTGCATCATTTATCGGGCGAGGGCGGAGAAAACCACATGTCCGGTGTGCGGCGTGAGTCGATACAAGAAAGGGAAGAAAGCACCTCGAAAAGTGGTATGGTACTTTCCTATCACCCTCGTCTGCGGCGCTATTTCGCGGACCCTAAGGCGAAGCTCATGCGATGGCATGCGGAAAGGAAGAAGCCAGGAGATGATGATGACCCCGAAAAGGATGAGCTGCTGACGCACCCTTCAGATGCTAGCCAGTGGAAAGCATTGGACCTCAAATTCCCAGAATTCGGTGGAGATTCGAGGAACATCAGGCTTGGTGCGAGCACCGATGGACTCAATCCGTTCGGTAGCCAGAGCAGCACGCACAACACTTGGCCTGTGTTTGTATGGATGTACAACCTCCCTCCATGGTTGTGCATGAAGAAGAAGTACATACAAATGAGTATGCTAATTCAAGGGCCAAACAACCTGGTACCGACATCAATCTGTATCTCGGGCTGTTGAAAGAGGATCTAGCCACGTTATGGGAATCTGGAGCCAATACTTACGACGCCGTCGCACAAGATTATTTCACTATGAGAGCCGCGTTGGTCACTATGGTGCAAGACTATCCAGGTTGCGGGTATATCTCGGGGCAGGTTATCCAAGGATTCTGCGCATGCGTTAGGTGCATGGATAACACAAGCTATCTCCAACTAGAGAAAGATCCAGGGTCATCGAAAACCGTGTTCATGGCGCCGGAGGTGGCTCGCAAGAATGATCCATGGAGAAAAGCGTGGAGACCTGTTCGATGGCAAATCGAGACCCGAGGAATCCCGAGCGTAGGAGGCGAAGAAGTGGAAGAGTTGTGAAAAACTGGAAAGATTGTCCTAAGCACGAAAGAAAAAGAAGCGAAGGGCAACAAGACAAGCGGGATGAAGGTATGGAAAACAATGTCTGCTTTTCGGGAGTTTCCATCTTGGAAGTTTCTCCGACGCCTCATAGCCTCGACATCATGCATATCACGAAAAACGTGTGCGAGTCCGTCGCCACCATAATCAACATGCCGATAGGACGAAGATGGTCAAAGCAAGGCGACCTGATATGCTTGGGTATCCGGAAGGAGCTTCACGGAGGACGCACTACTCGATGATCGGAAGATGACGATGATCATGAGTCGGAGCGACACAAGGTCGTCGGAAGGGTAAAAGTTCAAGAAGAACGAATATTACTTCCTCCTTCTTGCTTCACTCTAAGCCGGGATGAGATCAAACAGTTTTCAAGTGCCTTCTAGGAGTCAAATTTCCTTCGGCCACGCTGGCAAGATAAGCGAATACCTAGACGAGGCGCAGAGGTTGATGGCATGAAGTCTCACGACCGTGCTAATGACGCAGTACTTCGTCGCACTAAGAGGGATAATGGACGAGCACGTCCGGTGAAACGTTATTTGGCCTATGCAAGTTTTTCGACGTCATCTCTAGGAAGTCGATTGGCTTGAATCAGCTCGGAAGGCTACAGGAGGAGATCGTGGTGATACTATGTGAGCTTGAGGTCTACTTCCCACCCGCATTCTTCGACATTATGGTGCATCCGCTGGTCCATGTCGTGGAGGACATCGCACAACTTCGGGCGATGTTTCTCCGCATGATGGCGTTCGAAAGGATGAACGGACACATCAAAGGATACGTTCGCAGGTCCCGTCCGGATGGAAGCATAGCCAAGGGCTTTACGGCGAAGAGTGCATCTCTTTACGCGAATTATCTAGACACCGAGAACCTGTCGGTCTTCCGTCAATGACACACCTTGGCAAGCTCGACGGATCTGGTCACCGAGAGGGTCGTCGCATCGCATGCGCATTTCGATTTTCGACGCAGACTTTGATCGAGCAAACCTCGTCGCGCTACAGCATTTAGAACTGGTCGATCCTTGGGTACAGAAGCACAAAAGGTTAATCGAGAAGAAGTACAGTGACCGGGGCATACAGAGGACGCAGGGAGAAATAATCAAAGAGCACAACTCAGATTTCACGCGTTGGTTTAGGCAGACGCTCCTTGATAATCCCCCGCGCTCGCATTCTTCTGACACGGAAAGATCATATTCACCTTGTCGCAGGGACCGATGCAAAACCTGGTGACCTATCAGGCGTATGATATCAACGGCTACACATTCTACGGAGGAAAAGGACAACAAGTGTGATTATCGAACTCAGCGTAACGTCGAATTCTACACCGATGACAACGTGAAGGAAAGATTCTGGAAGAATCGAGGAGATCCGGGAGCTCGACTCTGTGGAGAAAAGGTGTCGATGTTCCGTGTCGGATGGGCAAAGAGCGTCGAAGAGAAGACGGTATTTCACAACCATGGTTATACCCGAAGCGCCAAATCCAAGGCCACGGTGCAAGCGTGGCGAAAAATGAACCGTGGGTACGGCTACCAAAGTGGACCAATGTTTTTCATTACCGACCCGACAAAGCCTAGCCGTGTTGTCGTGAGGAGAGGAAAAGAAACATCATGGGAATGGATGGAGTCGCCAACGAGCAAGACTTCACCAAGACCGATGGCGATCCAAAGATTGAAGATGACGACTACGATGCAGCAACATACATCACAAGAAGAAAAAGGACAACCCTACCCAAAAAAGGTAGCCCGTTCGAAAGAAGAAACATTAAAGTGCCGGGGCTAAATTATTCAACCGCGACAAAGAAGGGAAAAAAGATTGTAAAACGCTAGCTCAAAAAATATTGTAAACGCGTGGTCAAAAAAGATTGTAATATTCATGAACAAAGTATTATGAAATTTAGTTATACTTTAAATCATATTTATGTTTAATTCATTTTTAATTGTAAATGGTTCATATTTTAAATGGTTACATTAATTGTTTTTTAAAACAGAAAATGGTTTTGAATTATTTATTCAAATCCAAACACTTTTTATGTTTAAAGTTTTTCTAAATTCCAAATTAATATGCAAAAATATAAGTTAATTAATTTTAAATGGTTACATTAATTATTTTTTAAAAATATAAATTGGTTTTGGATTATTTATTCAAATCCATACACTTCTTATGTTTAAAGTTTTTCTAAATTCCAAATTAATATTTAAAAATATAAGTTATTTCATTATTAATTTTAAATGGTTCGTAGTTTAAATGGTTACATTAATTATTTTTCAAAACAGAAAATGGTTTCGAATTAGTTATTCAAATCCAAACACTTTTTATGTTTAAAGTTTTTCTAAATTCCAAAGTAATTATCATTTAAAAAACATTACAAATTTAAACCCCAAAATAAAAAATAAGGCGGGAACAGAGAGAAAATAACTGAAAAAATTTGAAAACAGGGGAATACGTCCCGGTTGGAGCCACCAACCGGAAGAGCCTTCGCGCCGCCCTTCATTGCTGAAAATTGGACTATAGGTCCCGGTTGGTGGCTCCAACCGGGACGTATGCACCTTTAGTCCCGGTTGGAGCCACGAACCGGGACTAAAGGCCGTTTAGTTATAACAGCGCGTGCCTCCTCTTCTTCTTCCCGTCCCCGCTCACTTCTCTGCCTAAGTGGATTTATACACACGTGCGCTCGACCCCCCCTCTCTCATCCCCATCTCTCCATCTCTCAGCCCAATCGAGCACGATCTGCCGCCGCCGCTCTCGATCCGCCGCCGCCGCGTCTGAGGAGGAGGAGGGCTCCCCGCGTCTCAGGAGGAGGCCCGTGTGTCAGGAGGAGGCCCGTGTCAGGAGGGCAGCCGCGTCTCGGGAGGTGGAGGCCGCCGTCGTCTGCGTCGCTCCGTCGTTCGCCCGCCCCATCGAGGTGAGCGTCGCCTCCCCTCTCTCCCTCTCTCTCTCCTCTCTCTCCTCTCTCTGCGGGCCATGGTTAGGGTTGATGGGTCTCGCTCCATGTCTGCTCTCTTGATTCAATCCTATATCCTTTAGTTGGCCATGATAATGTCATATTTGGCCTTAGGTTTATCCTCTGCGCCTTTCTAGATGTGTGTTGTTCCCAAATTTGAGATAAAACTCTAGAATTTTACTGAAGAAGATGCAGAAACTGGCGAACGAATTAGACCAAGACTTAGGCAGATTACTTTAGGAGTCATTTTCCTTGATTTTATTTGATAGAAATATTAATGTGTGGGTACATGGGTAGGAGTTCTCTAATTTGGGAAAATTGCTCTAACTCTTTAGTTCAACATTTCACTGCTACATTTTGCCTAGCTACCGCTCACATTGAATTATTCACATGGCAAAAGAAAATCTAAACTATAAAGGTTATCAGTAAAAACTAGCAAATGGCCATATGGGTTATCTTGAAAAATTGAGAATTGAAGATAAGGTTTGTCATATTTGTCATGTAAGTTTTCAAGATGGTTCTTTAAACAGTGACACATACTGTACACATTTTGGACGGAAATAGGACCTCAAAGTTTGTACCATCCTCGTTAGTTTCAAAGACATAATGCAAGATCTACATCAAATTTAACAACTGGTTTTACATTGTTAAATTTAACAACTTAATTCGGACATCAACACGCACCACATACTGAGATTTAACTTGTCGCTTTTACTTCGCCTCAAGAGGAATAACAACATTTTCACCTTAGTCTAGATGTAAGTGGTGAACTGTTGTACCAAAGTTTCGTACTGCATACACTCCGTAGAGACGGCTTCATGTTCAGTAGCAGGCCTATCTTCCATCCCAGGCCTTCACACTTCTCGTGAGGCCATAGCTGTAGTACAAGGAGTGGGCCGCTTGGCTAAACAATTTGATTTTCTTTTTTATATATGAATGCCAGCACAGTTTAGGCACTAATGTTGTTTGAGTACCTTTTGGTTCAGATGGTAACTTCTTTCAATGGACTTAAAAATCTATTAGCAAGTTCTGAGAAATATCTGCTTTACATTTTGCATTCGCTGAGTGGCCAAGGAATAGATAGATGGATCCAGGGATGGAATGCCAAATTTAAGGACCTTTTGCTTTTATGTTTCCTTTTATTCATAATCTACAGTCATTGCCCAACAAGTGTGCCTTTTAGTGTTCTGTAATATATTCACGAAAACATTCGAACATAGTGCCATTTTATTCGTGAAGTTTGGTAGCGAGAGGTGTTGCTTCGTGGTTTGGTCCTTATGGAAAACCAGGAATGGAACTTGTTCTTTTGAATGCGGTTCTTGTATGAAATGATTCCCGATTTTTGCGGAATGTTGATTAACTTCCGCTTCGTAAATCGGGCACTCTAGTTTAAGAAAATTAGCAAAGGTCATACGGATTTTTCCGTGCATTTAACCAATTATTTGTTTTTATTAGTGCAAAGATGTGTGACAACGACGAGGTGGATGTTCTAAGCGCATCAGCGCTGAAGGAGAACCTCGAATAAACAATTGACATTCGGAGGCGGCCCGTCTAGAAGAAGATGAAGAATACCATCCTTCGGAGAGCGAGGATGATGAGATGGAAGACACGGAGGAAGAAGCCGAAGGAACGGCGGACGATGAAACCGCTGATGGCGGCGAGGGCACATGGAGTGGTAGCAACCCTCCTAAGAAGAAGAAGCCGAAGGACCGCGCCAACAGTCGGCCGCGGTCAGGAGGAAATTGAAGTGAGCCCATCGGGGTTCCTTTGGAGCCCCCTTGTCGTCAAAGTGCGGTGGGAAAGTGGCGGCGATCACCCGGACAACCATCTCGATCAACACCGAGAATCTCGGCATAAAGATAATGGCCACTTGCACTCCTCTTCGAGTGCACGCGCAAGATACAAGTTCCCGCTAAGTATCGAACACAAATTATCATGGGAGCAGTAAACAAATCCGCCCTCACAAAGATGAGCACCGCCCGGCCTGGAGAACCGGATAAAGAAGAAGATCTATAAAGAAGGCAAAAGTCTCGAGGAGATCCAGAAGATTGACCCGCAGATCACGAAGATCAGTTCCGGAGTTCAAGGAGAGGTGTGAATCGAAGAGCCCCGCCAATAGTAATCGGGAAAGCGGCTGCAGCGATGAATATAGGTCATCACCATCGTGGATCTGGTGGATCTGAGAACCGGAGGCCAAATGGAATAAGGAGGACGAAGAGTATAGATCCAAGGGATAGAAAACCCTTTGCTAAATTCGAACCGGGCAGGTTCGAAACTTCATCGAGCCCGTTACCATGTGGACCCAAAAACCAAACAACTCACCGGATCCTGCGGTGAAGGAATTCGAGAAATTGTGGTAAGTATAATCTAATTACCGGTGATCAACACGATTGCAATCTAATCGATGATCTAAATGATTCACTGTTACTTCTTCTGCAGGAGGAGGAAATTGTTGCTAGTCATGGATCCCAGGGTTCCTCATCCCAGGGGTCGACGGCGGCCACCCGGTGGGATAACCCTTTTAACAGGGCGATGAACCGGGCCAAGAAAATAGAGCGATTCTGAAGAAGCCGTCGTCGGCTGGCCGTCTGGCCGGCCTCGGGGGTAAGAATTGGGTGGATCATTTTGGTCCACCGTCGAGGACGCATGTGGCGCCGTCGGGAAGGAGCGAGGAGGAAAACAGAGAGGTTCAAGAACTTAAGGCACAAGTGGCGCGGATCCCGCAGATCGTCCAAGACAACCTGGCAATCACCCTTACGTCCTTCCTGCCTACCTTGGTGGAGTCAATAGCGAACTGGAGTGCGGGTGGTCGAGTAGGGCCGTGCCCGATTCCAAGCATGGTCAGCAGCCACTCGAACAACGCGGCACCGACGAATCAGGCGAACTACGTGTTCGTGACTCCGCCCGCTAGCACCGCGGCGCCGCAAGTGTTGGTGACTCCCCATCACCATGGCGCGGAGTACATGTTGGTGCCCCGCCGCCATCGCGGCGGCACGGAGCTCCAAGCACCCGTCGGTAGGGAGAATACACGGCGGCCAGCACCGCGCCATCAAGCAGCCCTTCCGTCTCTTGCGCCCGCCGTCGTATGCGGTGCGTCGACATTAGCCGATCTCGGCGCCATCACGGTAAACAAATTGATTTAATTACCGCCTTTCATGCCATCTATATATTACTCTTGTGGCATCTCGCTCGACGACGCCGTACATGTTTTCCAGACGGATGTTCCTTGCACTCTCTTATGCTACGTGAACAACGAGTGAGGGATGTTGCCAAGGTACCATCGTTCAACCCTTGCAACAAGACGTTCCACTCAAAGCCGATGCGAGAAGCGTGCAGGTTAAAATTAGTCGGTGCTAAGGGGCTGCGACACGGAACCTCCCATTCAACCCTGTGAGCGGATGAAGAAGAGCCGTATGTCCTCGAAGTTGCTTGGCTTGTTCTTGCTATGGCCAAAGAGCATGATCCGTTTGGGGGGCGGGGCCATCACGCCACAGACAACGACACCGCCGTGTCGGCGACAAGCGGTGGCAAAACCCTTACCTCGCCGTCACCTCCACGCGGTGGGTCGGATGATCATGTTGATGATATGCACATGGCGCAGATCCGCCGAGGACTTCAAGACTGGAATGATCACTTCTTGACTCGGTTTGGCAACGAAGAATACCTAGCTGGTTGGCCCACAGAGAAAGCCAGTATCACCAAGTGTCTGTTTGGTTCTCAGGAGACGCCTCGACTTGCGCCTTTATAGAGGTGATACAACCAACCGCCCTTTATTCTAAGCCGACACACTACATAGGCGGCCGGTGCTCAGATGCGGTGCCCGCTCTCCAAAAGGAAAAAGGCAGGAAAATAAAATCTAGCAGCGAGCCAGCCGGTGGCGTCAACAATCGCGAATCCGATCAGGTTTGGGACGGGCCACCAAGACCCGAGGGTATTATGTGGAGGATTCATGTGGCGGGTGAGCCCATGCTACCTAAGAATTTGCGGAAGCTCGATTCGGAACTGCGAGTGTGCATGACGGCGTCTTGACGATAGACGCCTTCTATAGGAGAAAGATCCCTCGCACCCGGTATTCGTGGTTAAGGTGCCACCAGGCTTGGGCTTCGTCGACACTACCCCCGCAGATCTGTTCTTCCTGCGGTTCGAGGACATCTTCAATATGTTCCACCTATACCCGCTGCACTATACCATGGTCCGTCTCTTTTCTCTCAGCCTGGCCATGCAGATCATTAGAGAGAACACACCGGGCATCGCTATAGTGGACCCCTACTACATGCGTGACGGCTGCTTGGGTTCCCCCGCCGAACGAAGTATCGTGGCCTCGTACCTAAAAAGAATCCTCGTGGCGAACAAGACAAAGGAATACATTCTCGTGCCTTACTTTCCCGAGTAAGTCGTTATTCGCTCGCCACCGTCGATTGGCTTTATTAGATCATCATCATTCTTTTTCAACACATTCCATTTGAATTTTTTGCAGAGATGAACACGACGCTCATCTCCTTATCGCGAAGCATTCCCATGCCACATATTTCGACTCGGGAGTCTAGAAAAGAAGAAAAACTACGACAAGATCAAGGAAGTTACGGATGATGCTCAGACCGGCTTTGCCTCGACGGAAGGCACCAGCCGTGCGTAAGAAGGTCAAGTTCGGCACGTCTTCAACCACGTAACGAGTTCCCTGCGTGAAGCACCGGAAAAGCGAAGAAGGAAGCCTACTACGCACTCCATCACATGAGGCGTTCCTACTTGACCAAGAATTCTACGCGCGGATCATCTCAAACAGTGGGCCGAAGCAAAGGCCAAGATCAATGATTCGGATATTAGACAAGAGATGTATCGCATCCAGCAGCAGTTTGGGGCAATCATCTTTCGTGATGTCATGACTTCGGGGGGGATCTTCTACGGAGGAAATATCCCAAATAACCGTGACATAGAAGATCGCCTAGAGATGCAGGGTGACTATAGGAAGTTCATGACGAGGCAGGGCGTCCTCGGTTCCCTAGGCCGAGCCAGAAGGCTTGATGTTGGCCTAGTTGTAGTTGCAAACTATAGATGACCTTTGTGTGTGTGTGGACGACAAGTGTACTTATCTTATTAGGTTTATGAATCACCGCTTACTTATTTTGCTTATTATTATTATATATCAATCAATGCTTGGTTTTTTTGCTTACTCTTTGGTTTTTTTGCTTACTCTTTGGTTCTCGGACGACAAGTGTGAGTTATTTTTGTCTTTTTCGAGAATATGCCGATGATTGAAATGTCGTGGCACAATATATATGTGAATGTGCTATGACGGGATTGTCAGCCTTGTGATATGCACAAGTCCGGAATTGTGCATCCTACTTGGCTAACAGTCCGTCATAAGCATATTCCCGTGTCCAACGACCTAGCTAGTTATATATGAGGCATTCTTTTGAGTTATTTTTGTCTTTTTCGAGAATATGCCGATGATTGAAATGTGGCACAATATATATGTGAATGTGCTATGACGGGATTGTTAGCCTTGTGATATGCACAAGTCCAGAATTGTGCATCCTACTTGGCTAACGGTCCGTCATAAGCATATTCTGTATCCAACGACCTAGCTAGTTATATATGAGGCATTCTTTTGAGTTATTTTTGTCTTTTTCGAGAATATGCCGATGATTGAAATGTCGTGGCACAATATATATGTGAATGTTCTATGACGGGATTGTTAGCCTTGTGATATGCACAAGTCCGTGAATTGTGCATCCTACTTGGCTAATGTCCGTCATAAGCAATTCACGTGTCCAACGACCTAGCTAGTTATATATGAGGCATGCTTTTCGAGTTATTTTGTCTTTTCGAGAATATGCCGATGATTGAAATGTCGTGGCACAATATATATGTGAATGTGCTATGACGGATTGTTAGCCTTGTGATATGCACAAGTCCGGAATTGTGCATCCTACTTGGCTAACAGTCCGTCATAAGCAATCTGTGTCCAACGACCTAGCTAGTTATATATGAGGCATGCTTTTGAGTTATTTTGTCTTTTCGAGAATATGCCGATGATTGAAATGTCGTGGCACAATATATATGTGAATGTGCTATAACGGGATTGTTAGCCTTGTGATATGCACAAGTCCAGGAATTGTGCATCCTACTTGGCTAACAGTCCGTCATAAGCAATTCCTGTGTCCAACGACCTAGCTAGTTATATATGAGGCATGCTTTTGAGTTATTTTGTCTTTTTGAGAATGTGCCGATGATTGAAATGTCGTGGCACAATATATATGTGAATGTGCTATGACGGGATTGTTAGCCTTGTGATATGAACAAGTCCAGGAATTGTGCATCCTACTTGGCTAGATCCGTCATAAGCAATTCCTGTGTCCAACGACCTAGCTAGTTATATATGAGGCATGCTTTTCGAGTTATTTTGTCTTTTCGAGAATATGCCGATGATTGAAATGTCGTGGCACAATATATATGTGAATGTGCTATGACGGGATTGTTAGCTTGTGATATGCACAAGTCCGTGAATTGTGCATCCTACTTGGCTAACAGTCCCGTCATAAGCATATCCGTGTCCAACGACCTAGCTAGTTATATATGAGGCATTCTTTTCGAGTTATTTTTGTCTTTTCGAGAATATGCCGATGATTGAAATGTCGTGGCACAATATATGTGAATGTGCTATGACGGGATTGTTAGCCTTGTGATATGCACAAGTCCAGGAATTGTGCATCCTACTTGGCTAACGGTCCCGTCATAAGCATATTCCTGTGTCCAAAGACCTAGCTAGTTATATATGAGGCATGCTTTTGAGTTTGCTCTTTTTTATTTAAGAGTACTTTCTATAAGTGTATCTTCATATGCGACTTTAATTATACATGTTTTTTCAATCACCGGTTAGTTATTATTGTCAACTTGTAGATGACGTGGTACGTCGTGTACAAGGGACGGGTTCCCGGAGTCTACGATGATTGGGAAGACTGCCGGAGACAGGTGCACCGTTTCATGACAATAGCTACAAAGGTACAACACTATGGCGGAGGCGGAAGATAGATACACGCGCTATCTAGCGGGAGTTAGGACAAGGAACGGATGAAGACCTACACCTTCGTCGCGGCGGTGATCATGCTTATCTTCTTTGGTTATTTATCCCGCGTTTGTGTCTAGCTAGCTAGTTTAGATGTCTAGGCGAGCTTCTGAGCTCTAACTTGTTCGATCGACACATGTATTCGCATGTCACCAACTACTACTTTGTAACATGATCAAAACAATGTAACTTGGACTATGTATTCATGTATGAGACTTATCTATATGTATTTGTTTCAATCTTGTTTTTCATATTGAGTATTTATATATATAATTGTATATCTTGTATACGTGTGTATATCTGCTGTAATATTGTATATAATCTGTATTGCATATAATCTGCTTGGAAATTAAAAAAAACAAAAATACATCCGTGGCGCACATGGTCTACCTTCGTGGCGCACTACACCTAAAGCGCACCATGGATGTTTAGTGGCGCACAGGTAGTGCGCCACGAAGATCCAAGGGTAGCGCACGCCAAACTTCGTGGCGCACTAGGAGGTGCGCCACGCCTATCTCTACACAACCGTGGCGCACTAGGCAAGGCGCCACTACCGAGATAGTGCAAGGCCCGTGGCGCACTACAGGTGCGCCACGGATGGGCCTTTTAGGTGCGCCACAGACGACCATTTTCCTAGTAGTGAGCGTAGGTGCGGGCGTGCTAATGCGGGCGACCACATGAGTCGTCGCGTTCAGCGCTCGGCCTAGGCGGGTCAGGGGCGGCTGGGCAGATGTCATACGACTTGTGAGCTTCTCCACGAGGTGGAGTAGGTGCGGCCTGGCACTAGTTGACCCTTAGCGGGGTGGAGGTGCAGGGTAGTAGGGTTGCTGGTTAGGGGAGACCTTCCTCCTCTAGGCAGCATGCTCCTGAAGCATATGTGAGGGCGGCAGGAGGTGAAGGCGGCACATAGGTTTGGCCCGTCTCGTGCTTGCTAGACTGGTGGTGCTAGAGAAGCAAGGTGGCTAAGGCAGGGAGGCAGCGGGGTGGCCAGGGAGGCATGGCCCAGATCTGGGCCCATCCGGGTTCGATCTGGGCCTGTAGGGGGGCTGTTGATGTGGGGTGCGGACTTGGCCCTCCTCCTAGTTGCGGTTATGACGCCAGATTTAGGCCAGGCGAGTATATATCCGATGACGCTGGTGTCCCCTCTGCCATGGCTTGTTCCCTATGCATCTAGATCCTTGGCGGGTCTAGACCAGGAGAGTCTTGGCCTAGGGTTGGCTTCCTCGGTTGAGCGTTCATATCACCGGTGTGCGTCTCTCTAGCGCACGTTGAGCTATACCTCAGACCGGTGGCGGTCTGGCAGGTCCGGGTGACCACAGTGGGGATGGCACTGCTACTTGGCGACGGACTCATTGGTGGACAGAGGAGTAGAGACTAGAGCGAGGATTGACGACGATGGTGACACCCTTGTTGAGTGTGGCGGCAGGGATTCACGAGCCATTTTGGGTTCGGCCGGGTTAGAGAGGGTCTGGTTTGCCCTTGCAGTTACATCTGGTCAGCTATCGCCCTCTGGCGGTGGAGGTAGTCCCCCCCCCCCCCACGTGTCACTATACCGTC
This sequence comes from Avena longiglumis, assembly GCA_030063025.1. Taxonomy (NCBI): domain Eukaryota; kingdom Viridiplantae; phylum Streptophyta; class Magnoliopsida; order Poales; family Poaceae; genus Avena; species Avena longiglumis. Next base: position 499,782,074 of record CP125975.1, read on the forward strand.
GACCCCCGCTGTAACATCCCAGCATTTAGGAACTAACGAAGGGTAGATTTAGGAATTTGAAATGTTGCATCCATTCATCTGTGAAAATGTGGGTAAATTTTTCGCCAAATAAAAACCTAAAGTGATCAGGGTTTCTTTCATACTTTGAGATTAGGTATAGTCTTGAAGGATGATTTTATAGACTTTGATATGATCTTTGTGGATTTATTTGTTTTGGGAAATGAAATTTGAGTTTAAAACTTGAGTGTTTGAATTAGAATTCAAAAGAATTTTTGAATAATGTTTGAGTATTTGATTTAATTCAGAGTTAACCAATAATAATTCAAACTTTATATAAAGAGAGAAATTAAGAAAATGAATACCCATTTCATAATTTTATTCAATAAATAAGTTACAAAAATGTAACTTATTAGAATCATCCACAATCTTCATCATAGCAAATAAATAAATAATAATAATATTTCTTTATTAATAATAGTACAATCTTTATTACAAAATGATAAAATAAAGATTACAAAAGGATAGAACTAAAATTACAAATGAATAAAGAATATTACATTTGACTATTCTAAAAATAAAGAAGAAAACCTAAACTAGAATCTTGAATTTCCAAGTCTAGTACCTTCAAAAGAAACACAAACAAAAAATAAAGAAAGTTAGGGTTAAATTATATTACTCTCAGACTTGTCTGTGAAGTGCACTAATCAAGGTTCATCATTGAGTAATCTTATAAGAAAAGGGCAAGTTTCACCAATATGAAAGGATGAATCTTTCATAAATTCAAGCCAAAAGGCAGATAATAGTAAAGAGGGGCAAGTTTCACCAGCCAGGCAGAAGTAACAAGATAAAGTAACTTTCAAAAATTGTGAACATATCCACATCTGTGCCGCAAGCACACAAGAAGCACACACACCAAACTGCATGGTGTGTGCTGTCAACACCATAGCAGCAACACAACCAAACAAAACTCCCAACACAGCCGTGGGAAAACCAATTCCCACACCATTCCATTGCTCTTACACACAAAGCACAGCAGCCAGCAGCCAAAGCCAAGCTAGATCAAACCAACCAAAACCCAGGAGCACATCACCAATATGGTGACATAAGGAGGGGAAGATCAGGTGGATAGCAATACCAAGGTCAAGCCATCAGGATCAGGAGATGATGGGCTAGATCAAGGACAAGCCAGGAGCTGGATATACCAGGGGAGCACAAGATCAACCACAAGATCCACCACTAGCAACCACAACATCAAGTGACAGTGGTGAGTAAATAGACCCTTAAATGATCTATCTGTCTAAGATTAGACAAGCATACATGATCTGTATCTCATTCAAACTCTCAGAAAGCACCCAATTGGGGTGAATCCATCACTGAGGTTTTAAACTCTAAAAGCAAACAGAAAAGCAAAAGGATCCAACTAAATCTCAGAATAACATCATTGATTTAGCTATCAAGCTACATTTTCACTCAAGAATGAATATAGCTAAGATTTAACTTATAGGCACATCTCTAAGACAAGAGTAGAACCTTAGAATCTAATCTTCAGGTTCTATCTAAGTTATCAAGCCTACAAGCATCTTTTCCCAACTTTGATTCAAGCAATAATAGCTGGTATCACTATTAGAATCATTTCATGTGAACCAATTAGATAGAGGTCTAAATCCCTAAACCTCAGACCAACATTATTGGTCTTAGGGATTTAAGAAAGGAAAATTTCTACTTATCTTTAAAGCCAAACTCATTTTAAGCTGGGACCAACCCAAACAATGAAATAGAATCTAACTTGTGTGCCATACAAAGATGGGTTCACAAGAACAATTCTATATTAACCAGATTAAGCATTCAATCTTCACAGATACAACCAAACCACTGTAAATCATTTTCCTGTTTTTAAATACAGGAATCATAAAAAAAAAATATTCACCTATGTATATCTTCACTGTTTTAAACCATTTGATCTCAAACTACATCTGAATTCTTAAGCCAACAGGTGTTAATACAGTGATTTCATCACACAACACTCACTGTCCTTAACCAATTAATGACAGTGGTGAAGCAGTAAACCACAAGATTCCCAAGTATAGCTTCTATAGCAACCTTATCATTTGACCACATCAAAATTAATTCATAGAATCATCTGATAAGCCACTAGCACCACCACAGTTCATCTTAAGCAGCAAACCACAACTGACAATCATTTAGTATGCTTAGGGACAGGAGGGAAGAGCTGAAGGGATACGGGTAGGCTACACTAGCGCAAATCAAAAAAAATTCTACCGCGTATACCAGGATTACTGTTGCCATAGATCACGGGATTACCACTAGACGCGCAGTTGCAGAATTGATGAAGCGCGTCGAGGCAGTGCAGACGTTCCACGTATCCTCCTTGTCCTCGTCCCATGAGCAGCTCCCCTTGCGCGGCCCGTCCAAGCGCTACAGATGCAGCGCCTCCGAGGTATCCACACGTACAGGGTGGAAGCGTCAGACGCCGGACTGCTAGGTCCGCGCGTGCAACATAGGCGTGAGGAGTGGCGGCTGGGTGGAATGGTCTAAGGTCTAACCCTGGTCAGCTCGCCCCAAACGCTCTTATATAGGCGTCCCTTTGTAAGATCCCTCCTTTGTAAAGGAAAGGATCCCTGTGATTGCAATGCTAGTCCCTGGATCAATGCTAGCATCCACAGTTTAAAATGAAGTACACAGATACAAAGGTCGTTTATTACATTCATTCCAGAGATAAAACATAGTCTTTTACAACTCAGGGCCAAAGGCCTAATACAAGAGTTTTGGAATAAGTAAATAAACATAAGTCTTCATCTTCATGTGCCACAGGCAAGCATTTTGAGTGTAGACTCATGACTCCTACTCATCATCGGAGTAACCTGCAACATCACAAGTTACAGCCACAGTGGGTCAATACTTTGAAATAGTATTGGCAAGTGATACCTTAGTAAATTTTAAGTGGACTATATTACTATATGCATTTTGGCTAAGTGTAGCTTGGCTTGCTTTGCTCAAAATAGGTTTTTCCTATTAGTTGAAATCACTAAGTTTTTCTTTGTCAAAAACTTCCCAAGAAACCACCAATAGACATTGGGGTCCTTTACCCTTGTTCACCCACAAGTTTTACTTAGAAGTTGGAGTGATGAGATTCTTGTAGCTTTCATGTCTTGATGCTCAAGTTGTCCATTGCCATGGACTTGGCTAAGTACTTAGATTTTTCCATCTGCAGAGGTTGTGCACTTTCCCCACCAGACTTGGTTTCCCAAGACAGGACCTTTCAGAAGCCTTTCCTTAGTCAAATGGACGCGCTCCAACCTATCATTCCCACTACCACCAACTGTCCAAGTGACTAAGTTCTAGCAACCTATATGATCATGACAGAGCCCATATTGCCAAGTGGTTGCACTGTAAGCTTTCTCAACACTTGGCATCCAAATCCCTTTGTGCCTGGGTGGCATACCACAAGTGAGATACACAAGCCAAATCCATGGCCTTGTGTAACCACTCAACCAAAAACCACCATTCAAGTCCCATTCCACCCAGGAAGTTCATTGACTTAGTTGTTTTATTATGAAAAGCATGAGTCCCAAAGGACATAGAATTATTTCCTCATAGCATGTACATTCTTTACCAACCCTTGTTTTCTACTAGCTAGGCTAAGCATGTCATAGTAACTTAACTTAGTAAAATTCCCTAGCATTTCTACAATTCTACACTACATAGGATTTCCCAACATAGCATTTGGCAAAAAAATAGCATGCAAGACTTAGCAAAAATAATTCTAATGCTTATTCAAAATAAAGGGTGGAAATATCATGTAGTATCACTTTCCTTGGTAATGGGGAGAGTGGCACTCTTCACAATCACAGTCACTAGCAAAATCTACACAAGAATTTTGTAGCACACAATTACATACAATTCATATACAAGCAAAGATATGAATGCATGCATGCAAGAAAATGCTAAGTGATGATTTTTGAAAACTCTACCAAGCAAGTGCATGAAACAGAAACATAACTAAGCCAAAAAGTTTGCTAACCAAACTTATTTAGCCCTAAAACAATTTGCTAAACAAAAACTATGCCCAAAATGGACCTAAACATGTTTCTGCATACAAAGTAATTTTAATAGTTACTATTTGTTAAACACATTGCAGATTCAGAAAGGCCTTGATTCACTGAATCCAACGGTATAAAATTTGCAAAATTCCAACGTGGGGATCAAAAGTTATAGCCATTTGAAAATTGGATCTAAATCTGATTTGAATTCTGTTTTTGATTCAAACCCTAGCCACGCGTCATAATTCTATTGGCCGATACCGATTTGGCCGGATCGAGCTCTGCGGGCCGTAGGATCTACTTAAAACACGCAGTCCAGATCTAGCATAATGGTTCGATTAGTGATTCTATCGTAAGCGTTGGATCTAGATCCAACGATGCTCGATCATGCGACCATATCCTGGCGGCGCGCGGCGTCAGCGAGCGGCGGAGCGCTCGGTCAGCAGCGGCGCTGGCGTTCTAGGTCATGTGCGAGAGGGAGAAGGGTCGTACCAGATCCGCAGTGGCGTGCTAAAGCTCGACGTGGCGTTGGTTTGCGAAGGGGCGCACTGGCACGGTCTCCGGAACTCGTCGGAGTAACGGGCGGCGTCGGTAGCTTGCAGTCGTGGTCCTCGCCGAGGTTTGGCGTCGCCCTAGTACGAACCAGAGGCATCAGGAGTTGCGCAAGACGCAGGCGAACAAAATCACGTGAAGGAGAGGGCAAGGGGCGCTCGGGTTTTACCTTAATTGGTCGCCGGAGTTTATCGGCGGCGCAGGTGGGTTCGGTCGAAGACGGAGACGACGACCTGGGTCACGAGCAGGCAAAAGAAAGGCGTCAGTGTATGCGCAAGATCAAGCTGGGCATCCTCGTTTGAACCAGGGGGAGGGGGCGGTCGAGGCTCACCGGAATCGGTCGCCGGAGTCGTCGGTACCGCGGGGCTTCGAGAGCAAATGTGCGCAGCCTGGTGGCGGAGTGAGCGAGGAGAGTGGGGGGAATAGCTCGCGGTGCAGAGGGGATTAAATAGGCCCAAGCGCGATAGGAAACGCCTGCGGCATAATGGCTAATTACGCCGCGCCATTACCGGCCTTGACAGCAGCGGCGACGTGGTCGCGGGCGCGGTTTGGGGTAGACGAGGGCAACGTGGAGAGGGCTCGTTAGCGGTTGCCAAGAGGAGGTGGGGTCTGTCACTATCTGGGTGCGTCATGCAGTGGGAGAGGAATGGCCGGGTGGGCTAGGCTGGCGATTCTGCATTGGCCGAATCTGGCCCGCCTTTTTCTAATTCTTTCTCCTTTTTCTTTTTCTGTTTCAATTTTCTGGATTTATTTTCAAATGAATTCAAGTTTCATTTGAATTCAAATCTTCTTGGGATTTTTGCAGTGAGCAGTAGTCTCAAATATAGGCATAAGATCAAGTGGTTGCTTTGCAAAGGCTTGGTCAATCTTGGAGAGCAAAATATCAGAGACTTGGAACTTGGTTTGCAAAAATTTGAGAAATGGTTTTTGAATCCATTTACATTTTGTAAAACCTGGTTCAAATCCTCATTCAATCCAATCAACAAAGAAAACCAGCATTCAAGGTTTAACACATTCAAACTCTCAAATGGTGATGGACATTTGATATGAGTTTGTTCACATAAAATCATAGCACTATGTGCTTCTGTTTTTCTGAAATGAGTTTGAAATTGATCTCAAATCTTTATGCATGCATGAATGATATGCAAACTTTGAAATGATGATTTTAGGGATGTTACAAATCTAACCCCCTTAAGGTGAATCTCGCCCTCGAGATTCGGATTGGCTAGCAAATAGGTGAGGGTGGTCCTTCCGAAGATCATCTTCTCTTTCCCATGTTGCTTCTTCCTCGGAATGATGATTCCATTGCACTTTGCAAAACTTGATAGTCTTTGTTCTCGTGACTCTTTCCGCAGTCTCAATCTTGATAGGTTTTCCTTCATAGGTGAGATCACTTTCTAGTTGAACTTCTTCCAAAGGTATGGTATCCTTCAAAGAAGATTCTTCCATTTCTGGGTGACATTTCTTAAGCTGACTCACATGAAATACATTATGGACTGTTGATAGAGATGCTGGCAGTTCAATTTCATAAGCAACTTCTCCTTTGCGACTCAGAATATTGAATGGCCCAACATATCTTGGTGCCAACTTTCCTTTGACTCCGAATCTTTTCACTCCACGGAGTGGTGATACTCTAAGATAGGCTCTATCACCAACTTCGTAGGTGACTTCTCTATGATTAGGATCTGCGTAGCTTTTCTGTCGGGATTGTGCTATCTTCAACCTGTCCTTAACCAATTTGACTTTCTCTTCGGCTTCTTTGATAAGATCTGGCCCAAATAGACTTCTCTCTCCCACACCATTCCATAACAATGGGGTGGTACATTTTCTTCCATAGAGAAACTCAAACGGTGCCATTTCAATGCTGGCTTGATAGCTGTTGTTATAAGAAAATTCTGCGTAGGGCAGACTTTCGTCCCAACTTGCTCCATAATCTAGGGCACATGCCCTCAACATGTCTTCCAGAATTTGATTAGTCCTTTCTGTTTGTCCATCAGTTTGAGGATGAAAAGCAGTACTGAATTCCAACCTCGTTCCTAATGACTCATGTAGCTTTCTCCAAAAATGGGAAGTGAATTGGGTTCCCCTATCGGACACAATACTCTTAGGCACACCGTGAAGGCATACAATTCTACTCATGTAGATTTTGGCTAACTTGGCACTTGTATAGGTTGTCTTCACGGGTATGAAATGGGCCACTTTAGTTAGGCGATCCACTACTACCCATATGGAATCATATCCTGATCTGGTCCTTGGTAATCTGGTGATGAAATCCATACCAATTTTGTCCCATTTCCAATCAGGAATAGGTAGTGGTTGAAGCAAACCTGCTGGTTTCTGATGCTCCGCTTTTACTCTACTACACACATCACACAAAGAAATATGCTCGGCGATGTCCCTCTTGAGATTGTTCCACCAAAATCTTTCTTTCATGTCCATGTACGTCTAGTCCCTGGGAATCTAGGATTATCAGACTTACTGGAAACTTATGCTTTCCAAACTCTATGACAAGATCCCGGCATCCAAGACTTACTATCATATCTCCACCCGGAGAACTAACTTTTATTGGACACCCAATGTTTTCAGATGCAAACCCATTTCTATCAAAAAATGCTTTTGATATGAATGAATGAGATGCACCAGTGTCAAAGAGTACAAATGCTGGAATGGAATTGAGTCTAAACTTACCAGCAACAGCGTCAGGCTCCTCATAGACCTCCTCCACATTAATGTGGTTCACCTGACCTTTCTGGAAAGGATTGGGCTTGACAGGTCCTTCAACTTTCTTTTCGGGGCACTCTTTGCATAGTGTCCCATCTTCTTGCATTTGAAGCACTCAACCTGACTGATGTCCCTTTTAGCAGGCTGACTTCCACTTCCACTACCATTTCCACTGTGGTGGCTCTTATGTCCACTCTTGTGGTTCTTGTACTTGTCATTGTCATGACTGCGGTGATGCTTGTTGTCATGACGGTTGTGGTTGTGGTGCTTGTTGAATTTCCCATGCTTATGGGATCCTGAGCTTCCACTGTCATCATAGTGACATCGTTTGTGAGATGATCCCGAGCTGTGCTTGTCGGAGTGTTTCCTCTTCCTACTCTCGACTTGCTTCATTTTATTCTCCAAAATAGCAGCCTTGTCACACGTAGATAAGTTGGAACATATGCCACGCATAACCGCAAGTTTAACTCATCATTCAAGCCTTCGAAACTTTTCCTTTCTTTTGGCATCTGTCTGTTCACCTCATCCGGTGCATAGCGCTTGATTGTTGAACTCTTCTATGTATTCAGCCACGCTGTGGTGGCGCTGCTTCAAGTTGTGAAACTCCTTCTTTTTCAGGCTCATCATTCCTGATGAGATATGAGCAGTGCGAAAGCCATCTTCAAAGATAGCCCAAGTCACCTCATCTAAAGGAGTGGTGATTTGGAAGTTGTCCCACCATGTTGCAGCTGGTCCTTCCAACAGATGCGCTGCAAATCTGACCTTTTCAGCGTCCGTGCAGCCCACGGTCACTAGGTCCTTGTTCACGGAACGTAGCCAATCATTGGCCACCATGGGATCAGTTGTCCCCGAGAACTTAGCTGGCCTCAAACGTAGAAATCTGGTGAGCATATCAAAACCCGGAGGGTTGTTGTTGTTGTTATTGTTGTTGTTGTTATTGGGGTTGTTGTTGTTGTTATTCTGGTTTTGGATGAATGTTGTCATCATCTGCATAAACTGCGTCTGAGCATTCATCATCTGTTGCATTTCTGGAGTGATGTTGTTGAGTTTGGGGTTTGCGCGACGGGGAGGCATCTGTGGTTTGTTCAAATAGATAAGAATGAGATACCCATAGATGTTTTATGCACAACACATCACAAGTTACAGCCACAGTGGGTCAATACTTTGGAATAGTATTGGCAAGTGATACCTTAGTAAATTTTAAGTGGACTATATTACTATATGCATTTTGGCTAAGTGTAGCTTGGCTTGCTTTGCTCAAAATAGGTTTTTCCTATTAGTTGAAATCACTAAGTTTTTCTTTGTCAAAAACTTCCCAAGAAACCACCAATAGACATTGGGGTCCTTTACCCTTGTTCACCCACAAGTTTTACTTAGAAGTTGGAGTGATGAGATTCTTGTAGCTTCCATGTCTTGATTCTCAAGTTGTCCATTGCCATGGACTTGGCTAAGTACTTAGATTTTTCCATCTGCAGAGGTTGTGCACTTTCCCCACCAGACTTGGTTTCCCAAGACAGGACCTTTCAGAAGCCTTTCCTTAGTCAAATGGACGCGCTCCAACCTATCATTCCCACTACCACCAACTGTCCAAGTGACTAAGTTCTAGCAACCTATATGATCATGGCAGAGCCCATATTGCCAAGTGGTTGCACTATAAGCTTTCTCAACACTTGGCCTCCAAATCCCTTTGTTCCTGGGTGGCATACCACAAGTGAGATACACAAGCCAAATCCATGTCCTTGTGTAACCACTCAACCAAAAACCACCATTCAAGTCCCATTCCACCCAGGAAGTTCATTGACTTAGTTGTTTTATTAAGAAAAGCATGAGTCCCAAAGGACTTAGAATTATTTCCTCATAGCATGTACATTCTTTACCAACCCTTGTTTTCTACTAGCTAGGCTAAGCGTGGCATAGTAACTTAACTTAGGAAAATTCCCTAGCATTTCTACAATTCTACACTACATAGGATTTCCCAACATAGCATTTGGCAAAAAATAGCATGCAAGACTTAGCAAAAATAATTCTAATGCTTATTCAAAATAAAGGGTGGAAATATCATGTAGTATCACTTGCCTTGGTAATGGGGAGAGTGGCACTCTTCACAATCACAGTCACTAGCAAAATCTACACAAGAATTTTGTAGCACACAATTACATACAATTCATATACAAGCAAAGATATGAATGCATGCATGCAAGAAAATGCTAAGTGATGATTTTCGAAAACTCTACCAAGCAAGTGCATGAAACATAAACATAACTAAGCCAAAAAGTTTGCTAACCAAACTTATTTAGCCCTAAAACAATTTGCTAAACAAAAACTATGCCCAAAATGGACCTAAACATGTTTCTGCATACAAAGTCATTTTAACAGTTACTATTTGTTAAACACATTGCAGATTCAGAAAGGCCTTGATTCACTGAATCCAACGGTATAAAATTTGCAAAATTCCAACGTGGGGATCAAAAGTTATAGCCATTTGAAAATTGGATCTAAATCTGATTTGAATTCTGTTTTTGATTCAAACCCTAGCCACGCGTCATAATTCTATTGGCCGATACCGATTCGGCCGGATCGATCTCTGCGGGCCGTAGGATCTACTTAAAACACGCGGTCCAGATCTAGCATAACGGTTCGATTAGTGATTCTATCGTAAGCGTTGGATCTAGATCCAACGACGCTCGATCATGCGACCATGTCCTGGCGGCGTCAGCGGGCGATCGTGGCCGCGGCTGGCATTCTAGGTCGTGCGCGAGAGGGAGAAGGGTTGTACCAGATCCTCAGTGGCGTGCTGAAGCTCGACGTGGCGTTGGTTTGCGAAGGGGCGCGCTGGCACGGTCTCCGGAACTCGTCGGTGTAACGGGCGGCGTCAGTAGCTTGCAGTCGTGGTCCTCACCGAGGTTTGGCGTCACCCTAGTACGAACCAGAGGCATCAGGAGTTGCGCAAGACGCAGGCGAACAAAATTGCGTGAAGGAGAGGGCAAGGGGCGCTCGGGTTTTACCTTAATTGGTCGCCGGAGTTTATCGGCGGCGCAGGTGGGTTCGGTCGAAGACGGAGACGACGACCTGGGTCACGAGTAGGCAAAAGAAAGGCGTCAGTGTATGCACAAGATCAAGCTGGGCATCCTCGTTTGAACCAGGGGGAGGGGGGCGGTCGAGGCTCACCAGAATCGGTCGTCGGTACCGCAGGGCTTCGAGAGAAAATGTGCGCAGCCTGGTGGCGGAGTGAGCGAGGAGAGTAGGGGGAATAGCTCGCGGTGCAGAGGGTATTAAATAGGCCCAGGCGCGAAAGGAAACGCCTGCGGCATAATGGCTAATTACGCCGCGCCATTACCGGCCTTGACAGCAGCGGTGACGTGGTCGCGGGCGCGGTTTGGGGAAGACGAGGGCAACGTGGAGAGGGCCCGCTCGTCAGCGAAGCGCGCGAATAGGAGGTGGGGTCAGGTCGTCGGTACATGCAGGCCAAGGCAAAGTGGGAGAGGAATGGCCCGGGTGGACTAGCTGGGCCGGTTCTGCTGCTGGGCTGGAATCCTGGCGCCGAACTTTTTCTAATTCTTTCTCCTTTTTCTTTTTCTGTTTCAATTTTCTGGATTTATTTTCAAATGAATTCAAGTTTCATTTGAATTCAAATCTTCCTGGGATTTTTGCAGTGAGCAGTAGTCTCAAATATAGGCATAAGATCAAGTGGTTGCTTTGCAAAGGCTTGGTCAAGCTTGGAGAGCAAAATATCAGAGACTTGGCACTTGGTTTGCAAAAATTTGAGAAATGGTTTTTGAATCCATTTACATTTTGTAAAACCTGGTTCAAATCCTCATTCAATCCAATCAACAAAGAAAACCAGCATTCAAGGTTTAACACATTCAAACTCTCAAATGGTGATGGCCATTTGATATGAGTTTGTTCACATAAAATCATAGCACTATGTGCTTCTGTTTTTCTGAAATGAGTTTGAAATTGATCTCAAATCTATATGCATGCATGAATGATATGCAAACTTTGAAATGATGATTTTAGGGATGTTACACCCTAGTGGGATTCTACATTAGCAGCCCATTAGTAACCTAAGCCTGGTTTAATTCGGATCTAATCCTCATTAGGCTTCCAGCCCCTTACGTGTGTAACCCTATAGGTTCATATGCGTATAGACATGACACGTATACACTTATTCTGTCAATAGTTGGTAGCTGAAGGGAATATGCCCTGAGAGGCAATAATAAAGTGTTTATTATGTGTATTCCAAGTATATGATAGATGTTTATTTTGCATGCTATAATTGTATTAATACGGAAACGTTAATACATGTGTGTTTAATAAACAAACAGAAAGTTCCTAGTTATGCCTCTCTCATAAACTAGCTCGTTGATTAACAAGATGATCAAGGTTTCCAGATCATGGACATTGGATGTTGTTAATAACGGGATCACAACATTAGTGTAATGGTGTGATGAACATTCATCCGAAGTATAGCATTACGATCAAAGTCATTGAGTTTATATTACTATAACAACTTACGAAGTGATCCTAATCCTTAGACCATGAGATCATGTCAATCACTAACACCGGAAGAGTTTCTTGATAACATCAAACGTCACACCGTAACAGGGTGATTATAAAGATGGATTCAGAACTAATAAAGTGTTACGTTGAGGCTCATGGATCGAGAGTGGAATTTGTTCATACCGATGACGGATAGATATACTCTGGGCCCTCTCGGTGATATCACATTGATTAGCTTGCAAGCAAGTGATTTGATCACTAGAATGTTATATCACAGGAACGAGAAAAGAGTGCATGTCGGTAACGAGATCAAACTAGGTATGGAGATACCGATGATCGAATCTCGCACATGTAATATATCGTGAAACAAAGGGATTTAGATACTAGCGTAAAAGGTTCCGACGATCACAAGAAAGTCATCGTTGAATGTGTGGAGTCGATGGGTCTCCAGATCCCGCTTCTGATTATTGATCCGAGAGGGGTCTCGATCATGTCCGCATTATTCACGAACCGTAGGGTGACACACTTAAGAGATACCGACATCCAATTGGAGCAAATGTTTCATGCCGAAAGAATGTACAAGCGCAGGAATTTATTTCACTAGATACCGAAATAGGTTTTCGGGTGAAATTGCATAAAGTGGTTATGCATGTGAAATAGAATTCTAGCAAGGGGTTATTTGTGAATATTTGTCATTAAAGTAATTGACAAAATTCTGAATAAAATAAAATAGTTTTATTTAATGAGAGTTTGCATTAAATTTGGTGGAAATTTAATGGGAATTTGAGTGGACTTTTGAGTGGAGGGATTTTAAAGGGCATTTTGTGAGTGGGGTGTCCACCCACGTGAATGAATGAGGGAGGGCAGCCCCATGGCCGGCCACCCCTTGGTGCCCTCCTCCTATAAAAGGAGCCCCCCTCCTCACTTGTCTCTCACACCTCCTCGTGAAGGATCTCTCTCCCCCTCTAGAATTTATCCCCCATGGTCTCGGACTAGCGAGATACATGTTCCCGGTGGCTATTCGGCAAGAAAGGGTTGTGCTTCCGCTGCATCGCTGGAGCGAGTAGGTGGAGGTTTCTCGGTGCCTCGAACGTGTGTGCTAGCACGGATGCGCTGCTGATTTGCGGCGCTAGGACTTCCTCTCGATCTTGAGATCGGCAAGAGATCGTCTACATCAACCACGAGTTGAACTCGTTAAGCTTTGTCGGTCTTCAAGGGTATGTTTTCTACGGATATACATCCGCCCGTTGTTTGTATCTAGTAGATAGATCTTGGTATATAGTTCACATCGTAGGAAAATTTTTGTTTTCTATGCGAACCCTCAAAGGGTATCAGAGCCGGATCTTTGCGTAGATACTTTACACGGGTAGTACACATATGAGTATGTGGGCGATGATGATCATGTTGTTGCTCCTTTGTTGTAATTTTAGATATTGGTGGCATAGTGGGATGAAGCGGCCCGGACAAACTTTACATGTCCTCGCACATGAGACCTGTTCCACGCTTGACATGCAACTAGTTTGCATAAGTGGCTAGCGGGTGTTTGTCTCTCCTACTATAGTCAATATCTATTTTGCAAGCGAGTTGTCAACAATTTTATTATCCTCGTTGTGGTTCATGTTCGTAGGTAAGAACGGTTCTATCTCGAAAGCCCTAATCCACGTAAAACTTGCAATGGATAAATTAGAGGCGTCTAGTTTAGATTGTTCTTTGGGCTAGTGTTATGATATGGTAGTGTTGTAAGTAGAAGTATGAGATGATACTCTTACAACACATAGCGTAAAATCCATAGACCTTGGATTTACACATATAGGTATGATAGTGATCATACCACGATGCACATGATAGAGATCATCTGCGGGAACCATATCATTTCACTAATAAACATATGATGTTTGATAGCATCTTATATTGCTTGTTTAGCACTTTGTTAGTATAATAAGATGATCCCTCATTTAAATATCAAGATAAGAATGTGTTCTTCCTTTAGTATGCACCGATTATGTTTTCGTGCCCAAGACATCACATGATGATCGGGTGTTCTTGGATCCACGACCATATTTCGGTGTAAAACAGTTACACACTTGAATACTAAGGTTCTAACTTGGCGAGCCTAGCATGCATGCATACGGCCTCGAACACGGACCGAAAGGTTAAGCATGAGTCATATAGTTGATATGATGCCCATTTGATGCTCGCCTTTGAAGCTATACCGACTCACGTGATGATTGGACTTGGTGTAGTGGATTTGGTTCATGTAATCACAAAAAAGGCACGAGGGATGTCGTTTTTGAGTGGGAGTTCATTCGTAATATAGATTAGTTGAACTCAATCTATCATACACTTAGTCTAAACTTTACAAATTCTGTTGTAGATGGCACCACCTGCTTTTAATTTCAATGTGTTCATGGAGAAAGAGAAACTAGCAACGAACGGTAGCAAATTTACCGAATGGGCCATGAATTTGAGGATTCTCCTCTCTGCTGCACAAAAGCAATATGTGCTAGAAGCTCCGTTAGGCCCCCCACCTTTTGATGATGCCCCTGACGAGGAGAAGAATGTCTATCAGACTCGTCAGGAGGACCACAACTTAGTTCATTGCGGCATATTGTATGGGCTAGAGCCGGAACTTCGAAAGCGTTTCGAAAACGGCAATGCATTTGATACAATGGGTGAGTTGAAAATGATTTTCGACACACATGTCTGTAGAGAGCTACAACACTTGTAAAAGTTCTTTAGTGCATGATGGAAGAGCACTCCGTTAGTGAGCATGTACTCAAGATGTCGGGTTACCGATAAGCTTGTGTCCTTGGGAATATCGATTCCCATTGACTTAGGCATCCATCGTGTTCTGCGGTCTACGCCACCTAGCTATAAGAGCTTTGTGATGAACTATAATATGCAAGGCATGAAGAAGTCTCTCCCGAACTTCGCCAATGCTTAAAACCGCAGAAGTGGAGATCAAAAGGAACATCAAGTGTTGATGATCAATAGGAACACCGGATTCAAGAAAGACAAGAAGGGAAAGCGGAGGAAGTAAGGGCGGCAAGCCTATTGTCACCGAAAAGAAACCCCGAGTTGGACCTAAGTCCGATTCCGAGTGCTACTATTGTAAGGGACCGCCATCGAAGCACAATCGCCCCAAGTATCTGGCACAAGAAGGCCGGCAAGGTAAACAAAGGTATATATGATATACATGTTATTAATGTGTACTTGACTAGTGCATGATAGCACCGGGTATTTGATACCGGTCTTGCTAATATTTGTAACTCGAATCGTGGGTCGGAACAAGCGACCGCTAGCAAGGGTGAGGTCAAGATGCGTGTCGGCAATGGATCAAGCGTTGATGTGATCGCCGTTTAACGCTGCCTCCACTTGCCGTCGGGATTAGTTATAAACTTGAATAAATGTTATCCGGTGCACCTTGAGCATGAACATTGTATCCGGATCGTGTTTGATGCGAAGTGGTTATTCATTTAAACCGAGAACAATGGTTGTTCCATTTATATGAATGAAATCTTTTATGGTCATGCACCGATGATGAATGGTTTATTTCTATTAGATCTCGATGATAATATTACACATATTCATAATGTTGATGCTAAAAGGATTAAACTTAATGATGATATATCCACATATATGTGGCACTGCCGTCTAGGTCATATTGGCGTTAAACGCATGAAGAAGCTCCATTCGGATGGACTTTTGGAATCACTTGATTATGAATCATTTGATACATGTGAGCCATGCCTTATGGGCAAGATGACTAGAACACCGTTTTCCGGTTCAATGGAACGGCGATGATTTATTGGAAATCATACATTCTGATGTATGTGGTCCAATGAGTGTGTCGGCGCGAGGTGGATATCGTTATTTTGTTACTTTCACAGATGATTTGAGTAGATACGGTTATATCTACTTGATGAAACACAAGTCTGAAACCTTTGAAAAGTTCAAGGAATTTCAGAATGAAGTGGAAAATAATCGTAATAGAAAAATCAAATTTCTACGGTCCGACCGTGGAGGTGAGTATCTAAGTTACGATTTTAGCACTCACATGAAAGAGTGTGGAATTGTTTCACAACTCACACCTCCCGGAACACCACAGCGAAATGGTGTGTCGGAACGTCGTAATCGTACTTTATTAGATATTGTTCGATCTATGATGTCTCTGACGGACTTGCCGTTGTCATTTTGGGGTTATGCACTAGAAACTGCTGCATTCACTTTAAATCGGGCACCATCTAAATCCGTTGAAAAGACACCGTATGAATTGTGGTTTGGAAACAAACCTAAGCTGTCATTTCTTAAAGTTTGGGGATGCGATGTTTATGTGAAGAAACTTCAACCGGATAAACTCGAACCCAAAGCGGAAAAATGTGTCTTCATAGGATACCCTAAAGAAACTATTGGGTATTCCTTCTATCACGCATCCGAGGGCAAGGTTTTTGTTGCCAAGAATGGATCCTTTCTAGAGAAAGAGTTTCGGGAAAGGTGTGTGTAGTCGGAAGGTAGAACTCGAAGAGGTTGTGGAACCTTCTCTTCAAAGTATGGCGAGTAGAGCAGCGGAAGTTGTTCGAGTTGGCTCCACCTGAAGAGGGAACTAATGATAATGATCATGAAACTCCGAAGAGAGTACTACCGAACCTCGCAGGTCAAACAGACGCTGCAGCCTCCGTGTCAGACGGAATCCTGTCATGAATTTCATGGTTGATGAAAATGATGACCCTACGACGTATGAAGAAGCGATGATGAGCCAGGATTCCAAAAAATGGTTAGAAGCCATGAAATCCGAGATGGAATCCATGTATGAAAATCAAGTTTGGAACTTGGTGGAATTACCTCACGACCGAAAGGCTGTGGAGAACAAATGGATTTTCAAAAGGAAAACTGATGCTGATGGTAATGTGACCGTCTATAAAGCTCGACTTGTCGCAAAGGGGTTTCGACAAATTCAAGGAGTTGACTACGATGAGACTTTCTCTCCCATAGCGATGCTAAAGTCAGTTAGGATTATGTTAGCAATTGCTGCATATTTCGATTATGAGATATGGCAGATGGATGTCAAAACCGCGTTTCTCAATGGTAATATTGAAGAAGAGTTGTATATGATACAACCAAAGGGTTTTGTTGATCCTAAGGATGCTAACAAGGTGTGCAAGATTCAGCGATCCATCTATGGATTGAAGCAAGCATCACGAAGTTGGAATCTCCGCTTTGATGAGGTGATCAAAGAGTTTGGATTTGTCCAAACTTATGGAGAAGCTTGTATTTACAAGAAAGTGAGTGGGAGCAATGTGGCATTTCTGATATTATATGTGGATGACATATTATTGATCGGAAATGATATAGATCTTTTAAACAGTGTTAAAAGTTATCTAAACAGCAAATTTTCAATGAAGGACCTAGGTGAAGCATCATACATATTAGGCATAAAGATCTATAGAGATAGATCTAGGCGCCTAATAGGGCTATCGCAAAGTACATACCTTGATAAGATTTTAAAGAAGTTTAAAATGGACGGAAGTAAGAAGGGGTTCTTACCTATGTTGCAAGGCAAGACATTGAGTAAGACTCAAAGTCCGGCTCACGGAAGAAAGAGAGATAATGGACAAAGTCCCTATGCTTGACCATAGGCTCTATAATGTACGCCATGCTATGTACAAGACCGGATGTGGCACATGCTATTAGTTTGACTAGTAGGTACCAATCGGATCCAGGTTCGGAACACTGGATAGCGGTCAAGAATATCCTTAAGTACTTACGAAGAACTAAGGATATGTTTCTTGTATACGGAGGTGAAGAAGAGCTCGTCGCTAAGTGTTATGTCGATACTAGCTTTGCCACCGATCCGTATGACTCTAAGTCTCAATCCGGATACGTATTTCTCATGAATGGCAGAGCGGTTAGTTGGAGGAGCTCCAAACAACCTGTGGTAGCGGGATCAACAACGGAGGCCGAATATGTTGCTGCTTGAAGCGGCAGAAGCGATTTGGATGAAGGAGTTCATATCCGAACTAGGAGTGGTGGCAAACGCGTTGGACCCAATGGTGATCTATTGTGACAACAATGGTGCCATTGCCAATGCCAAAGAGCCAAGGTCTCACTAGCATTCCTAGCATATTAAGCGCCGGTTTCACTCCATCCGCGAGCATGTCAACGATGGAGATATAAAGATTTGTAAAGTACATACGGATCTCAATGTAGCAGATCCGTTGACTAAAACTCTCCCTAGAGCAAAACATGATCAACACCAGAACTCAATGGGTGTTAGATTTATCACTAAGTAACTAGATTATTGTCTCTAGTGCAAGTGGGAGACTGAAAGGAATATGTCCTGAGAGGCAATAATAAAGTGTTTATTATGTGTATTCCAAGTATATGATAGATGTTTATTTTGCATGCTATAATTGTATTAATACAGAAACGTTAATACATGTGTGTTTAATAAACAAACAGAAAGTTCCTAGTTATGCCTCTCTCATAAACTAGCTCGTTGATTAACAAGATGATCAAGGTTTCCTGATCATGGACATTGGATGTTGTTAATAACGGGATCACAACATTAGTGTAATGGTGTGATGAACATTCATCCGAAGTATAGCATTACGATCAAAGTCATTGAGTTTATATTGCTATAACAACTTACGAAGTGATCCTAATCCTTAGACCATGAGATCATGTCAATCACTAACACCTAAGAGTTTCTTGATAACATCAAACGTCACACCGTAATAGGTGATTATAAAGATGGATTTAACTAATAAAGTGTTATGTTGAGGCTCATGGATCGAGAGTGGAATTTGTTCATCCCGATGACGGATAGATATACTCTGGGCCCTCTCGGTGATATCACATTGATTAGCTTGCAAGCAAGTGATTTGATCACTAGAATGTTATATCACAGGAACGAGAAAAGAGTGCATGTTGGTAACAAGATCAAACTAGGTATGGAGATACCGATGATCGAATCTCGGACATGTAATATATCGTGAAACAAAGGGATTTAGATACTAGCGTAAAAGGTTCCGACAATCACAAGAAAGTCATCGTTGAATGTGTGGGAGTCGATGGGTCTCCGATCCGCTCGATTATTGATCCGAGAGGGGTCTCGATCATGTCCGCATTATTCACGAACCGTAGGGTGACACACTTAAGAGACACTGACATCCAATTGGAGCAAATGTTTCATGCCGAAAGAATGTACAAGCGCAGGAATTTATTTCACTAGATACCGAAACAGGTTTTCGGGTGAAATTGCATAAAGTGGTTATGCATGTGAAATAGAATTCTAGCAAGGGGTTATTTGTGAATGTTTGTCATTAAAGTAATTGACAAAATTCTGAATAAAATAAAATAGTTTTATTTAATGAGAGTTTGCATTAAATTTTGTGGAAATTTAATGGGAATTTGAGTGGACTTTTGAGTGGAGGGATTTTAAAGGGCATTTTGTGAGTGGAGTTTCCACCCACATGAATGAAGGAGGGGAGGGGGCAGCCCCCATGGTCGGCGGCCACCCCCTTGGGTGCCCCCCTCCTCCTATAAAAGGAGCCCCCCTCCTCACTTGTCTCTCACACCTCCTCGTGAAGGATCTCTCTCCCCCTCTATAATTTATCCCCATGGTCTCGGACTAGCGAGATACATGTTCCCGGTGGCTATTCGGCAAGAAAGAGTTGTGCTTCCGCTGCATCACTGGAGCGAGGAGGCGGAGGTTGCTCGGTGCCTCGAACGTGTGTGCGAGCACGGATGCGCTGCTGATTTGCGGCGCTAGGACTTCCTCTCGATCTTGAGATCGGCAAGAGATCGTCTACATCAACCACGAGTTGAACTCGTTAAGCTTTGTCGGTCTTCAAGGGTATGTTCTCTACGGATATACATCCGCCCGTTGTTTGTATCTAGTAGATAGATCTTGGTATATAGTTCACATCGTAGGAAATTTTTTGTTTTCTATGCTGCGAACCCTACAGTAGCGGCCTCTAGCAAGACGTGCCAACTCCTAAACGCATACAAAGATTATATCGGATGAACCATCACAAGGTTTAATACATGTATTTCCCTTTGCCTCACGATATTTGGTCTAGCTCCAAGCTGACCTCTCTTTTTCGATACTGTGATTCGGAATCCCTTTACTAGGTTAACTCTTAACCATATGTAGCACATCCATGCATTTCTGGATCCGATCCCTCGAGGGGCCCAGCGATATCTCTCTCAAGTAGAGAGGGGCAAATCCCATCTTGATTGACCATGTCTTGTAGCATGCTTCAGGACAAACCCAAAAGCTACCTTTATAACTACCCTGTTACGGTGCAGTGTTTGATAACCCCAAAGTAGGTCGATCCACATCTCAAGTACATGCGACAATCTCAGGTCTAAGGACAAAACGTACACGATGTGTAGAGAGAGAGCTGCAACTAATTGCCAGTCTCAAGTTGGGTCAGTCCAACCCCATGTTCATAACATGTGTCCACATCATTGGTTTGCCATCTCCATGTCTATGACTTGAGAAACATAGTCATCAACCAATCGATGTGCTAGTCTAATATTCACATGTGTCCTCACATGAACTCTGACTAGGGACAACTATTAAATAACCATACAAGTAAAGAGTTTCACAAACAATTCACATAATTGCCAATCAATACAAGTTGCCTGATATGGATATTCAAGGAACATTACAATAACTCATGGATACATATGAAATATAATCATCTCTGTGATTGCCTCTAGGGCATATTTCCTTCAAGAGCGGAGTCGAAAACCCCTTTCTGCACCACGGCGACGGCCATGGCAGTCCACGACGGAGGGAATCGCCGGTAGAGACATCACTGACCATGGGCTCGGGAAAGGAGAAGGAGAGGGGTGAGCTCGAGAGAGGAGACATCGAATGAGTGGGCTGGGTGGGCCGAAAACCCTTCGAGGTGATTGTTTTGACCCTGCCCTATTGGGCCACAAGGGCCCAATAAGTCCAAATGGCCACCCCAAGTCGTTTAGAATCTGTTTTAATAAATAGGAAAAGACCAAAATGCCCCTGAACTTAATAAAATTCTAGAAAATAAAATAAAAGTCCAAAAATTATAAAGAAAATATTTTTGGATTCACAAAAATCCAAACTATACAAATAAATTGAGACATAAAATTTTAGACATATAAATTTTATTAATAATTTTGTAATTTATATATTCCTTATGGAATTTTACAAAATTATTGAAAGATGATAAAAATAAATAAAAACACTTTCATTATATATTAATATTGTAGTATTTTTAAAAATACTAAATAAATATTTAATAACAATTTTTGATATTTAAGTGATAATTCTTAAAAGAATTATTAAATCAATAAAAGTCAAATAAAAGGGAAATAAAATAAAAAATAAAATATATATTATAAATATTAAAAAGTAATATTTATAAATCCTTTATTATTAAAAAGAATTTTTTATAATAATGGGGAGAATGCATATCAAATTAAATGATACATTACATTACTTTGCATAATCATTTTGCTTCTTTAAATATTGTCCTTACCGGGAAATAATGATGTTTTTGTAGACATAGAAGCTCAAGGTCCAGTGCAAGCATCAGACTTCACTACCTTGCCATCACAAGGCAAGTTTATCACTTGCTCATATCCTTTGAAGAGTCTTTATCAAAGTATTTAGAAATTGTGTGTTATCATATATACTCTAAAAGAAAGAAAATAGTAATTTCACAAATAAAGAAATCATAGATATCATCCTAAGTGATGATATAATAAAACTTAGGGTTCTATTTGCAACAATGATGATCAATTAGGGACTTAATAACCCCTGACATCAGTGATTCCAGTGCCGTATATTCAGCGTTAGCCATGAGATTTGGAATGGGACGGAGAAGTCAGCTGTATCTTCTTCCTCTCGCATGAAGCCGGATGTGCAGGTCGTGGCTGTTATCCTCGTAGCATGCATATTAATTGGTAATTCGTAGAGGATATTCAGCATATGGGTGGGAACCCTCATCATCCCACGATAGTTCTGGCATCTAACAGTTTGTACAAACCATTGCCGTAATTCATTATGTGGGCATGGTGTACACCAAGGAGGCATGCGAGGTCGTGAAGGGGGAAGTTATTGGCTTGGACCAACAACTGGGCCCCACAACATGGAGTTGTGGACGGGAAAGTATGCCCGATTGTGCAACAAGGAGTTGATCTCTCATGGGTAAACTAACGCACCTCTGTAGAGTGTAAGAATTTTAACTTGTTACTCCCTGTTCCGGGAAGGAGCTACGAATGCGGCAGTAAAGGAACTCCATGAAAGTTCTGGTCAACCTGTGAAGGCTGATGGTCATAGATTTTTATAATAAAATCAATCTTTGAAGAAAGATTTACAAAAACTACATAGTACCAAGGACTTATAGTCCGAGGTGGTAGTTAGAGCATCAAACTTCCCACCTTGCATATAATGAACTTGTTGGGTAACGCTATTACTCATCCTTTCCTTTGATCCATTGCTTAGACTCTGAGGATCCCGAAGACATGCCAATGTATGCAGTTGAATGTCAAGAAGATGTGTTCTACGAGGTGCCTGACCTGTCAGCAGGTGTTGAAGGAGTGGATTACGAAATCCGCTATGGTGTTGATGATAACGAGTCCAACTAAGTATCCTAGTTAGTACTAACCAACGGAGCTGAACATCATGAACTCTATAGAATAAGCTGATGAGCTCAACTCCTAGTCGGAGTTGCTACTTTTAAATTCCGCTGAAACACTTTATATTCTGGTTTGTAAGTTGAAATCTTTTGAAGTCCTGAACTTCCGGTATTGTAATAATAATAAGGTGTGAATGTTGTAATATGGACCCGCAATATTTCTGTTGTACCACTCTGAGGGATGTGATATTTACGGAACGGTGTTCTGTGAGTGTCATGTCAATGACTATAATATATTACACATGCAGTGGTATGCTGGGTCACCGCAGTTGGTATCAGAGCAAATTGCTTTGACCTTAGGTTGGAAACCTAGTAAAGGGTATTACCTATAGGAAAGTGTAGCAACGATAAAGAATTCTCTAAAAGTAATATAATGGGTATTCAAATGAGAATATTCTGTTATATATTTTAGTGTGATAATTCTTTGTTATGATGCAATATATTATTGGATACTAATCAAAACTGTTTTTCTGATATACAGAGCTATGGCACCAAAGTTTCCAAAACAGACTTTGGTAATGAAAGAGGAGACTCTTGATGATTATCAAGGATCATTCACAGACCAACTTCGTCAACTTTTAAAGATCATTAGTTGTCCAACTAGAATTCCAGTGAATACTATAACTTACCTTGATGGTCGTATGTTATCCAAGTATCGTGTGAGTATCCAACTTCCAGAGGAGCTTGGATTATATCATGATCTACCTATAGGTGAAGGTAGGAGTCATTTAGCAGCATATCATGTTGATGTTGTGCAGGCGATAGCTAATATCCGGGAGCATAAATCCAAGGAGTTAGAAGGTAGCACATTCTCTGTGATACCTTATGATTCTATAGACTCGAAGCCTATACCGGATCTGTAGGGTTCGCAGCATAGAAAACAAAAAATTTCCTAAGATGTGAACTATGTACCAAGATCTATCTATTAGATACAAACAATGGGCGGATGTATATCCGTAGAGAACATACCCTTGAAGACCGACAAAGCTTAACGAGTTCGACTCGTGGTTGATGTAGACGATCTCTTGCCGATCTCAAGATCGAGAGGAAGTCCTAGCGCCGCAAATCAGTAGCGCATCCGTGCTCGCACACACGTTCGAGGCACCGAGCAACCTCCGCCTCCTCACTCCAGCAATGCAGCGGAAGCACAACTCTTTCTTGCCGAATAGCCATCGGGAACATGTATCTCGCTAGTCCGAGACCATGGGGGATAAATTCTAGAGGGGGAGAGAGATCCTTCACGAGGAGGTGTGAGTGAGAAGTGAGGAGAGGGGTCCCTTTTATACGAGGAGGGGTAACCCCAAGGGGGTGGCCGGCGCATGGGGGCTGCCCCTTGCCCTCCACTCTTCATGTGGGTGGACACTCCACTCACAAAATTCCTTTAAATTCCCTCCACTCAAAATCCCACTCAAACATGCCATTAAATTTCCGACAAATTTAATGCAAATTCTCATTAAATAAAACTATTTTATTTTATTCAGAATTTTGTCAATTAATTTAATGACAAACATTCACAAATAACCTCTTGCTAGAATTCTATTTCACATGCATAACCACTTTATGCAATTTCACCCGAAAACCTATTTCGGTATCTAGTGAAATAAATTCCTGTGCTTGTTCATTCTTTCAGCATGAAATTTTGCTCCAATTGGATGTAGGTGTCTCTTAAGTGTGTCACCCTTCGGTTCGTGAATAATGCGGACATGATCGAGACCCCTCTCGGATCAATAATTAGAAGCGGGATCTGGAGACCCATACTGACTCCCACACATTCAACGATGACTTTCTTGTGATCGTCGGAACCTTTTACGCTAGTATCTTAATCCCTTTGTTTCACGATATATTACATGTCCGAGATTCGATCATCGGTATCTCCATACCTAGTTTGATCTCAATTCTTGACATGCACTCTTTTCTCGTTCCCGTGATATAACATTCTAGTGATCAAATCACTTGCTTGCAAGCTAATCAATGTGATATCACCGAGAGGGCCCAGAGTATATCTATCCATCATCGGGATGAACAAATTCCACTCTCGATCCATGAGCCTCAACATAACACTTTATTAGTTCTGAATCCATCTTTATAATCACCCTGTTACGGTGTGACGTTTGATGTTATTAAGAAACTCTTCCGGTGTTAGTGATTGACATGATCTCATGGTCTAAGGATTAGGAACACTTTGTATGTTGTTATAGAAATATAAACTCAATGACTTTGATCGTAATGCTATACTTCGGATGAATGTTCATCACACCATTACACTAATGTTGTGATCCCGTTATTAACAACATCGAATGTCCATGATCAGGAAACCTTGATCATCTTGTTAATCAACGAGCTAGTTTATGAGAGAGGCATAACTAGGAACTTTCTATTTGTTTATTAAACACACATGTATTAATGTTTCCGTATTAATACAATTATAGCATGCAAAATAAACATCTATCATATACTTGGAATACACATAATAAACACTTTATTATTGCCTCTCAGGGCATATTCCTTGATCTCCCACTTGCACTAGAGACAATAATCTAGTTACATAGTGATAAATCTAACACCCATCGAGTTCTGGTGTTGATCATGTTTTGCTCTAGGGAGAGTTTTAGTCAACGGATCTGCTACATTGAGATCCGTATGTACTTTACAAATCTTTATATCTCCATCCTTGACATGCTCGTGGATGGAGTGAAACCGGCGCTTAATATGCTTGGAATCCTTGTGAGACCTTGGCTCTTTGGCATTGGCAATGGCACCATTGTTATCACAATAGATCACCATTGGGTCCAACGCGTTTGCAACCACTCCTAGTTCGGATATGAACTCCTTCATCCAAACTGCTTCCTGAGCCGCTTCTGAAGGAGCAACATATTCAGCCTCCGTTGTTGATCCCGCCACCACAGGTTGTTTGGAGCTCCTCCAACTAACCGCTCCGCCATTCATGAGAAATACGTATCCGGATTGGTACTTAGAGTCATCCGGATCGGTGTCAAAGCTAGCGTCAACATAACACTTAGCGACGAGCTCCTCTTCACCTCCGTATACAAGAAACATATCCTTAGTTCTTCGTAAGTACTTAAGGATATTCTTGACCGCTATCTAGTGTTCCGAACCTGGATCCGATTGGTACCTACTAGTCAAACTAATAGCATGTGCCACATCTGGTCTTGTACATAGCATGGCGTACATTATAGAGCCTATGGATGAAGCATAGGGGACCTTGTCCATTATCTCTCTTTCTTCCGCCGAAGCCGGACTTTGAGTCTTACTCAATGTATTGCCTTGCAACATAGGTAAGAACCCCATCTTACTTCCGTCCATTTTAAACTTCTTTAAAATCTTATCAAGGTATGTACTTTGCGATAGCCCTATTAGGAATCTAGATCTATCTCTATAGATCTGTATGCCTAATATGTATGACGCTTCACCTAGGTCCTTCATTGAAAATTTGTTGTTTAGATAACTTTTAACACTGTTTAAAAGATCTATATCATTTCCGATCAATAATATGTCATCCACATATAATATCAGAAATGCCACATTGCTCCCACTCACTTTCTTGTAAATACAAGCTTCTCCATAAGTTTGGACAAATCCAAACTCTTTGATCACCTCATCAAAGCGGAGATTCCAACTTCGTGATGCTTGCTTCAATCCATAGATGGATCGCTGAATCTTGCACACCTTGTTAGCATCCTTAGGATCGACAAAACCCTTTGATTGTATCATATACAACTCTTCTTCAATATTACCATTGAGAAACGCGGTTTTGACATCCATCTGCCATATCTCATAATCGAAATATGCAGCAATTGCTAACATAATCCTAACTGACTTTAGCATCGCTACGGGAGATAGTCAACTCCTTGAATTTGTCGAAACCCCTTTGCGACAGGTCGAGCTTTATAGACGGTCACATTACCATCAGCATCAGTTTTTATTTTGAAAATCCATTTGTTCTCCACGGCCTTTCGGTCGTGAGGTAATTCCACCAAGTTCCAAACTTTATTTTCATACATGGATTCCATCTCGGATTTCATGGCTTCTAACCATTTGTTGGAATCTGGGCTCATCATCGCTTCTTCATACGTCGCAGGGTCATCATTTTCATCAACCATGACATTCATGACAGGATTTCCGTACAGCTCGGGAGCTGCACGCGTCCTGCTAGACCTACGAGGTTCGGTAGTACTCTCTTTTGGAGTTTCATGATCATTATCATTAGTTCCCTCTTCAACAGGTGAAGCCAACTCCGGAACAACTTCCGGCACTGCGCTACTCGCCATACTTTGAAGAGAAGGTTCAATAACCTCTTCGAGTTCTACCTTCCGACAACTCACACCTTTTGCGAGAAACTCTTTCTCTAGAAAGGGTCCATTCTTGGCAACAAAAACCTTGCCCTCGGATCTGTGATAGAAGGAATACCCAATAGTTTCCTTAGGGTATCCTATGAAGACGCATTTTTCCACTTTGGGTTCGAGTTTATCCAGTTGAAGTTTCTTCACATAAACATCACATCCCCAAACTTTAAGAAATGACAGCTTAGGTTTGTTTCCAAACCACAATTCATATGGTGTCTTTTCAACGGATTTAGATGGTGCCCGATTTAAAGTGAATGCAGCAGTTTCTAGTGCATAACCCCAAAATGACAACGGCAAGTCCGTCATAGACATCATAGATCGAACCATATCTAATCAAGTACGATTACAACGTTCTGACACACCATTTTGCTGTGGTGTTCCGGCAGGCGTGAGTTGAGAAACAATTCCACACTCTTTCATGTGAGTGATAAACTCGTAACTTAGATACTCACCTCCACAGTCGGACCGTAAAAATTTGATCTTTCTATTACGATGATTTTCCACTTCATTCTGAAATTCCTTGAACTTTTCAAAGGTTTCAGACTTGTGTTTCATCAAGTAGATATAACCGTATCTACTCAAATCATCTATGAAAGTAACAAAATAACGATATCCACCTCATGGCAAACACACTCATTGGACCACATACATCGAATGTATGATTTCCAATAAATCGTCGCTGTTCCATTGAACCGGAAAACGGCGTTCTAGTCATCTTGCCCATAAGGCATGGCTCACATGTATCAAATGATTCAAAATCAAGTGATTCCAAAAGTCCATCTGAATGGAGCTTATTCATGCGTTTAACGCCAATATGACCTAGACGGCAGTGCCACATATATGCGGATATATTATCATTAAGTTTAATCCTTTTAGCATCAACATTATGAATATGTGTAACATTATCATCGAGATCTAATAGAAATAAACCATTCATCATTGGTGCATGACCATAAAAGATTTCATTCATATAAATAGAACAACCATTGTTCTCGGATTTAAATGAATAACCACTTCGCATCAAACACGATCCAGATACAATGTCCATGCCCAGTGCAGGCACCAGATAACAATTATTCAAGTTTATAACTAATCCCGACGGCAAATGGAGAGGCAGCGTTCCGACGGCGATCACATCAACGCTTGATCCATTGCCGACACGCATCTTGACCTCACCCCTTGCTAGCGGTAAACGTTACGTAGCCGATTCGAGTTACAAATATTAGCAACTGAACCGGTATCAAATACCCACGTGCTACTGCGAGCACTAGTCAAGTACACATCAATAACATGTATATAATATATACCTTTGTTTGCCTTGCCGGCCTTCTTGTCTGCCAAATACTTGGGGCAGTTGCGCTTCTAGTGGCCAGTCCCCTTACAATAGTAGCACTCGGTATCAGACTTAGGTCCAACTCAGGGTTTCTTTTCAGGCACAGCAACCGGCTTGCCGTCCTTACTTCCCTTCCGTTTTCCCTTGTAACACCCTCAGAATCGGCCCTATGCAAGTTTTAGCGAAACCCGCCAAACCCGCATAGAAACGATTCAAAGGTGCCCACCAGGCACTTTTGTGCGGGTGGAAAACGAAGTAATAACATTACACAACAGTCCTCGATGGGACCCACAGAACAGATATATACAACCGCGACTCAACGAGTCAAGAATACAGAGATAATATACAAAGATCCAAATCACCTTGAAAATGATAGAGCGCCCGACTACGGACAAGATGCAAATGGGGCTAAGAGCCCTGAAGAATAACCAATGGCGTCCATAACCCTGCCCAGGCCAAGCCGGAAGGGTAACCCTGCTAACGACGGCGATCTCAAAACCTGCTTAAACAAAAGGGGTGCCGACAAAGGGCAAAGGAAAAAAGAGGCGTCAAGATCGAGGCCGATTGCAGCGAGGCTAGAATTGGCGGTCCTCGCCTACATAGGTATGGTGGATCAGAGGCGGCAGCATGCACTAAACAACCTATAGAGACTCGATACAACTGGCGACTATCAGAGAGGGGTAAGAAAGACCTATTCGGAACCAACCTTATACTACCATCAATCAAACCCATCCTGGCGTTTCCCCCTCGATACCAAACGAGGAAGTCAACCGAGGAACTCACACCGTTGGCAGTTTTATTTATTCAGTTATCGTTGCAGCAATTACTAGTCAAATATAGATAGTCATCCTGATATAATAAGCAGTGGGCAATTTTAGTTAACCATTCTGTTGTAGTTGCGGCACTTACTAGTCAGATTCAAATAGCATGAGATATCCCAAAACCCAGCAGTTGTTGGTACTTTTATTTAGCCATTCCGTTGTAGTTGCAATACTTACTAGTCAGGTACAATGGTCGCAAGCGACAACCCAAGCAAGCAATTGTTGGCAGTTTTATTTAGCCATTGCATTATAGTGAAGCTGATTACTAGTCATTATATAGTCAAATTTATAGCACTACTTTAGTTATAGTTGTCTATGATC
Source organism: Avena longiglumis (assembly GCA_030063025.1). Taxonomy (NCBI): domain Eukaryota; kingdom Viridiplantae; phylum Streptophyta; class Magnoliopsida; order Poales; family Poaceae; genus Avena; species Avena longiglumis. The sequence goes on from CP125975.1 coordinate 499,811,435, forward strand.
GAGATACTGTGCTCCAAGTCGTCCATAACCGCGGACACGGCTTTCAGAAAGTTTTACCCTGCAGGGGTGCACAAATAGCAACACACACTCGATCAACCTCGGAAAAACCAAATCAAAACCCAACGAGGCCTTCACGACAAAGCAATCACGATTGAAATATTTGAGGCCACCCCATTGAGTAGACCATAGCGAAGTTAGTGACTCGAGACGGACTCAAGGTTTGCGTCAATGGTAGTAAGCATTTGGGAACCCAAAACTGGGCTTGTCGATACCGCGAAAACACTCCGCTTACCTAAACAGTACAGGTGCTATCCATCGCACAATTTAAATAAAGCAGTAAAGCATGGCATAAGTACAGGATCGTAAATAAAACCTCAAACTAGTTTGTGGCCCCAAGAAATAAGACTGAATCAAGCTCTGGCTCAGGGGGGTCCCATAATCCTCCCGGATGTGGATAGCGCGAAAATTCAAGGAACAGGTATCAAGTACTCGGGGTCCTACGGGACACAAGTGGATGGTTAACAACCAAATAACATCTATTGCCCACCTGTGCCTCTGCTTACCTACTTCAATTTTAGTTGTTAAACAGTAATTAAAGTGAACGATAAGTAAAGCCATGAACATCTCCAACATTAAACATGCGGCAACACTCCAACAATTGTGGTACATGGCGACACGCAACAGCACTTGAGCAAGCGACTATGACGCGCAAGTCCATCTATCTACCAAACAACAGGTAATAGGAGGTGTCCAAGGCAATATAAGGCTGCAAGGGATATCACGGGTACGAAAACTAGAGTATCGCAACACCGATAGCAATAGATCAACAGGAAGGAGTAAATACTATAAAAGTAAGATAGGTAGAAAGGGGGAGATGCTCGCCTGAAAAACATTGTCGAAGGTTCATCCGAAGATCGGGGCGAAGCTCACATCAACTCAACGGTCTTATCCGCGAAGAAGCAAAACACTAGAATAAACACCGGGTGCACTATTTAATACAACGGCAGAAGATCGGGCATGATGCATGTATGATGCATGACATGGCAACGGTGCGATGCAATTAGGCAATATTAAGCGGAACCGGGGTCCCGGCATTTATTTAGATGGTTCAAGTTATTTAGCTACCCCGCAAATTAAATGTTGAATTAATAAGGCAAAGCATGGCATCGGTTCGTTACACAAATTTAAATGAGGCCAATATGAGACTAGATTTGCCCGCATATGGGCCCCATATTTAATTATAATGTGAATCGGCATAAGGCCCCCAAACCCACATGATATGAGTGCAAGCATGATAATTTAATATGCATCAAGTTGTATTATATGATAAAATAGGGTTTCGGGAAGGGGTTCACACATTAGAGGGTCTCGACGAACTTGGGGTTCCGGGGTTCGGGGTTCGGTCTCAGGGTTCAGGGTTCGACGGGATCGTTCTCGGACAACAGAGAAGTTCTTGGCGCGTCAGTGGTCTTCGGGTCATGTTGACGGTCATGGCGTCCGGGAGACGATCTTGTCGCATCCGGGAGAAGGACTGGACGTCCCGCGGTGGAGTGCTTGTTGTTCCGGTGGCGATCTTGGCGGTCATCGGGTCCTCGATCATCGGTAGATCTTGTCATCGCCTTGGTCTTGGACACGACACATTCGATGGAGATCTTGGGGTACCCTCTTGATCATCAGAGGCAAACTTGGGGCTCGACACCGGGGTCGTCCGGGCTCCGGCCATCGGATCCGTGGAGGAGAACTTGGCAATTCCGAGGGTCTTGCCGATCTCATTTGGAGACGAACATCTTCACCATCTCCACACCACCATTACACATCACGAGCTGATGACTGGACACCCAGGACAAACAGCGAGCCACTTGCACTAAACGAGGGAGAGGCACTGCGGCGACTGAGCACGAGGCTTCGCGGTTGAGGCGTCGTGGCGGCGCCAATGATCGAGGAGCGCGCTGGCGAAAGCCAGGCGGCTGAGGCGGCAGGACCGCGGCCGGGCGTTAAGCGTGAAAGCACGCTCGAGGAGGAGCGGCGGAAGACGGCGGCGCCTACTGCGGGCGGCAGGCGCTGGCGTTGGCGCCGGCGAAGGAGAGGGCCAGGCGGCGAGGCTCGGCGGCAAGCGTCAACGTCGCTGGCAGAGAGGAGGCGGAGGCGGAGCGAGGCGAGCCGAGTGGCGGCGGCCGCTTCATGGGCGGCGAGGCCAGCTAGAGAGGTCTTGAGGCGGAGGGGCAGCGGGCGAGTCGGCGCTTGAGCAAGCGCGACAGCGAGCTCGAGGTGGGGAGGCGGCCGGGAGGAGCTCAGGTCAACCAGCCGAGGTCGGCGAGGCCAGGCGGCGCGAGGAGGCGCAAGGGAGGAGGAAGATGGCCAGGCGGTGGCGTGGTGGAGGCCGCGGCCGGAGGACCGGTGGTGGGCAGCGGCCGGGCCGAGGTGACGAGGGGCCATGGTGGGCGGTTGCTTTCATGGAGGAGAGGCGTCGGGGGAGAAGACCGTGGGGGGCTCGGACCGAGGCGGCAGCAGGAGAGCGAGGATGGGAGGTGGTCGCCGGAGAGAGGGAGAGGAAGGCGGGAGGAAGACGCGGGGGAGAGGAGGGCGACGGGCAGGTGGGGGACGGGGCCGCGTCGGTGGGGCGTGGGGTGGGCTAGGGGAAGCAGGGGTGTGGGACCCGCGGGGTGGGGTTGGCTGGAGAGAGAGTGGGGAGTGGATTTGACCAGGGGGTGGGGCCGAGGTGTAAGGGGAAGGGGTAGGGAAACTGTGGGTGAGAGAGGAAGTGGAGGGAAAAAGTAGGGGATTGATGATGTGGCGGGGTGGGTAGGGATTGGGGCCAGGGGTGAGGTGGCGAGCTAGGATAGGTGGGTAGGATAGTTTTGGGTGTGAATAGGAATTAGGTTTAGTTTAGGTGGACCGTTTTAATTCCGGGGGTGGTCGACTGGGTCGAATCGGCCCGTTCGACTGCCCCACTAAAAATAATTAAATATTTTATTTATTTCAAACAGGGCTTTTGCAAACCGATAGCAGACAAAACAAAATAATCCGGAGACCCGGGCTTTGCGTTTGAATAAAGACGGGGCGTTTAGAAAAAAGGAACAGGTTTTTCCGCAAATAGTTTTATGCAAGCAATTGCAAGATGATGACGATGCTCAAATGCAATGTGGCATGATGACATGAGCATGCGGTCATGATGATGCAATGCACAAAAACAACGCGATTTTCTAGTAGTGGTTTTGCGGGATGCCACATCCCTTCTTGTCTTTCTTGAAACCAGTGTTCCTATTGATCATCAACACTTGATGTTCCTTTTTGATCTCCACTTCTGCAGTTTTAAGCATTGACAGAAGCTCGGGGAGAGACTTATTCATGCCTTGCATATTATAGTTCATCACAAAGCTCTTATAGCTAGGTGGCAGAGACTGCAGAACATGATGGATGCCTAAGTCAATGGGAATCGTTATTCCCAAGGACACAAGCTTATCGGCGTAACCCGACATCTTGAGTACATGCTCACTAACGGAGCTGTGCTCTTCCATCATGCAGCTAAAGAACTTTTCTGAAGCGTTGTAGCTCTCTACAGCAGCATGTTTGTCGAAAATCATTTTCAACTCACCCATTGTATCAAAAGAATTGCCGTTTTTGAAACGCTTTCGAAGTTCCGGCTCTAGCCCATAGAATATGCCGCAATGAACTAAGTTGTGGTCCTCCTGACGAGTCTGATAGACATTGTTCTCCTCGTCAGGGGAATCCTCAAAAGGTGGGGGGCTAGTGGCGCTTCTAGCACGTATTTCTTTTGTGCAGAAGAGAGGAGAATCCTCAAATTCATGGCCTATTCGGTAAAGTTGCTACCGTTTGTTGCAAGTTTCTCTTTCCCCATGAACGCATTGAAATTAAAAGCAGGTGGTGCCATCTATAACAGAATTTGTAAAGTTTAGACTAAGTGTATGATAGATTGAGTTCAACTAATCCATATTACGAATGAACTCCCACTCAAAAATGACATCCTTCGTGCCTTTTTGGTGATTACATGAACCAAATCCACTATACCAAGTTCGATCATCACGTGAGTCAGTATAGCTTCAAAGGAGAGCATCAAATGGGCATCATATCTACTATTGACTCATGCTTAACCTTTAGGTCCGTGTTCCGAGGCCATGTCTATACATGCTAGGCTCGCCAAGTTAGAACCTTAGTATTCGCGTGTGTAACTGTTTTACACCAGAAATATGGTCGTGGATCCAAGAACACCCGATCATCACCAGGGCCGGTTCTATATTTTGGAGGGCCCTAGTGCAAAGTCAATCCATGGGCCCCTATGGCTAACATATAGTACATACACATATATAAGTATTTAGCCATATATATGTCTCTTTTCATTTAAAAATATTAAAAGTTATCCTCTAATCTTATATTTTTAGTCTAACATGTCTATAAATAATTGTTAATGACTTAATCAATGTCAGATTACGATTAGACAAACTAATAAAATAGCAAAATATAACAAGTAGTATTGTCGACACTTCCAAAAATTGGGCATAGTGGGTCTAAAAAACATGAAGCAAGGAAATTGTCCGGCACATCTAGAATTTCTTAAGGAACAATTTTTTTTGTTCTATATAGTTTCTAACAGTTCACTTTCATAGATTTAAAGGTACAACTTCAATCTAATAATAGCAGATATGCTAAGAAAATAATTTACTCCCTCTGACTCATATTAGTTGACTAGATTTATCTAATACGACTGTATCTAGTCAAGTTTAGTGCTAGATATTCTAAAAAAAGTTTAGTGCTAGATACGTTTGAATCTAGACAAATTTGAGTAAACTAATATGGGTCAGAAAATGTAATACTACTTCCTCCGATCCATATTAATTGCCTTAACTTTGTCTAGATAAGAATGAATATAGACTAGATACTTAAATAGATACACAACTAATATAGGCTGCAAGGAGTAATAAAAGAAGACGTATATGTTCTTAAGAAGACAAAGGAATAAACTATTTTTTCCCTATCATAGCTGGCTGCTCGTGCAGTTCTGTATCAATCTTTCTAGTTTTTAATTGGAGCACGTCAACATTACTCACTAGTAGCAACGAAGATTGCCAGGGATGTGCCCCCTAGGTGCGTGGGCCCTTGGCCATCGCCATGTTCGCGATGGGTCAGAACCGGCCCTGATCATCACGTGATGTCTTGGAGCGACAAAAACATAATCGGTGCATACTAAAGGAAGAACACATTCTTGTCTTGATATTTAAATGAGGGATCATCTTATTATGCTAACAAAGCGCTAAACAAGCAATATAAGATGCTATCAAACATCACATGTTTATTAGTGAAATGATATGGTTTCCGCAGATGATCTCTATCATGTGCATCGTGGTATGATCACTATCATACCTATATGTGTAAGTCCAAGGTCTATGGAGATTACACGTTATGTATGTTGTAAGAGTATCATCTCATACTTCTACTTACAACATCACCATATCATAACACTAGCCCAGCAACAATCTAAACTAGACGCCTCTAATTTATCCATTGCAAGTTTTACGTGGTTTAGGGCTTTCGAGATAGAACCGTTCTTACCTACGAACATGAACCACAACGAGGATAACCAAATTGTTGACAACTCGTTGCAAAATAGATATTGACTATAGTAGGAGAGACAGACACCCGCTAGCCACTTATGCAAACTAGTTGCATGTCAAGCGTGGAACAGGTCTCATGTGCGAGGACATGTAAAGTTTGTCCGGGCCGCTTCATCCCACTATGCCACCAATATCCAAAATTACAACTAAAGAGCAACAACATCATCATCATCGCCCACATACTCATATGTGTATTACCCGTGTAAAGCATCTATGCATATATCTGGCTCTGATACCACTGTAGGGTTGGCAGCATAGAAAACAAAAAATTCCTACGATGTGAACTAGGTGCCAAGATCTATCTATTAGATACAAACAACGGACGGATGTATATCCGTAGAGAACATACCCTTGAAGACCGACAAAGCTTAACGAGTTCGACTCGTGGTTGATGTAGACGATCTCTTGCCGATCTCAAGATCCAGAGGAAGTCCTAGCGCCGCAAATCAGCAGCGCATCTGTGCTCGCACACACATTCGAGGCATCGAGCAACCTCCGCCTCCTCGCACCAGCGATGCAACGGAAGCACAACTCTTTCTTGCCAAATAGCCACCGGGAACATGTATCTCGCTAGTCCGAGACCATGGGGGATAAATTCTAGAGGGGGAGAGAGATCCTTCACGAGGAGGTGTGAGTGAGAAGTGAGGAGAGGGGTGCCTTTTATAGGAGGAGGAACCCCAAGGGGTGGCTTGGCATGGGGGCTGCCCTTGCCCTCCCTCTTCATGTGGTGGACACTCCACTCACAAAATTCCTTTAAATTCCCTCCACTCAAAATCCCACTCAAACATGCCATTAAATTTCCACCAAATTTAATGCAAACTCTCATTAAATAAAACTCTTTTATTTTATTCAGAATTTTGTCAATTACTTTAATGACAAACATTCACAAATAACCCCTTGCTAGAATTCTATTTCACATGCATAACCACTTTATGCAATTTCACCCGAAAACCTGTTTCGGTATCTAGTGAAATAAATTACTGCGCTTGTTCATTCTTTCGGCATGAAACTTTTGCTCCAATTGGATGTTGGTGTCTCTTAAGTGTGTCACCCTACGGTTCGTGAATAATGCGGACATGATAGAGACCCCTCTCGGATCAATAATCAGAAGCGGGATTTGGAGACCCATACTGACTCCCACACATTCAACGATGACTTTCTTGTGATCGTCGGAACCTTTTACGCCAGTATCTTAATCCCTTTGTTTCACGATATATTACATGTCCGAGATTCGTTCATCGATATCTCCATACCTAGTTTGATCTTGTTACTGACATGCACTCTTTTCTCGTTCCCGTGATATAATATTCTAGTGATCAAATCACTTGCTTGCAAGCTAATCAATGTGATATCACCGAGAGGGCCCAGAGTATATCTATCCGTCATCGGGATGAACAAATTCCACTCTCGATCCATGAGCCTCAACATAACACTTTATTAGTTCTAAATCCATCTTTATAATCACCCCGTTACGGTGTGACGTTTGATGTTATCAAGAAACTCTTCCGGTGTTAGTGATTGACATGATCTCATGGTCTAAGGATTAGGAACACTTCGTAAGTTGTTATAGCAATATAAACTCAGTGACTTTGATCGTAATGCTATAATTCGGATGAATGTTCATCACACCATTACACTAATGTTGTGATCCCGTTATTAACAGCATCCAATGTCCATGATCAGGAAACCTTGATCATCTTGTTAATCAACGAGCTAGTTTATGAGAGAGGCATAACTAGGAACTTTTTGTTTGTTTATTAAACACACATGTATTAATGTTTCCATATTAATACAATTATAGCATGCAAAATAAACATCTATCATATACTTGTAATACACATAATAAACACTTTATTATTGCCTCTCAGGGCATATTCCCTTCAGGATCATCTTACTTTGGTTAAGAAGCATCCTAAGTTAGCTTCCAAGTTTATGGATAGATACCAAACACTCATTGCATCTTTTTACAAGACACATCAAGTGATTGTTGAAGATAAGAATGACATGTTAGAGGATCTAACTGATCCGGAAAGGAGGAAGCAGTTAGCATTCCAGTTAGAGAAGGAATCAGGTAGTAGTGCAACACCTATCTTTAAGGATATACCTATAGATCCTGAATCTTTTATACCATATCCTTATTCACCAAGACCTGAACCTATACATGATCCTACTATGGATATGAGGTATGCAGTACCACAGGGCTCAGAGGATGGTTCTGACTCAGAACTTCCTATTGAGAATTCTGATGGTTGGAGAAGGGGATCATATGAAGGATCTCATGAACACCAGATATCCAGAGATGGTTCTGACAGCAATGTTGGACAATCTAGCTAGATGGGTGCAAGTATTAACCCTAGTAATAGTAGTAGAAATGCCATGTCGATAGATATTCCGGATGAAGAAGAAGATCCTGAAGAGAGAGTGTTTGAATCATCAACATCTTCTCAAAACCCACGGAATATACATTATCCAGTGTTTAATTATATTGCCCAAAGGAGCACCTGGGAAGCAGTAGGATCTGTGTATCCTGTTGACAACTCAAGGAATGAAGGTCAGGAAATGAAAGCGGGAGATAATGTTGAATATGTTTCTGAAGACTTTTCAGCTGAGCTGGAGGGAGTCAATGCGCTCATATTGAGTAATAACTCAAGTCCTGACACTTCAGATACAGAGTATGCTCCTTCTGGAAGGCCATTTGTTCCACAAACTGTGCGACGAACAACACGTCATCACGGTTGGACATCGGGCATGTATGATGAACGTAGTTACTACTAGAAGTAGGCAGATATGTAGAGGTATCAAGTACCATGTATTGTACTCCAAGAAATAAGATAGTTAGATGAATAAGATAGTTTTGTGATTATAACTATATGGTATATGTTGTAATGACTTTGTATTATTATGATATTATGTATAATATGTGAAATGCATATTTAGATTTTCTTTGGATCTTCATTGTGTGACTGGTTCTATGCGTAAAGTCGAGCTCAGAACACATGTGCATGATGTAATTATGAGTATTCGCTTTATGTTGCATGACTAGAGGGTCATGGATACGGGTGTAGAAATCAAAACTGAGCAGCAGCAGATGGAGCGAGAGGCCAAGGAGAAGGCCGATGCAGATGCAGCAAATCAGGGAGCATTGCCACCACCACCACTAATGAGGCTGTTAATGGAGCAGAACTTTATGTAGTGTATGCAAATGATGCAAGAGACCTAGAACAAGTTCATGGAGGAGTTGCTGGGACAGGAAAATTAGAGGGCACCTGAGGGTGGAGGAGTGAGTCTATCTGATTTCCAGAATGCAAGGCCATTACCTTTTGCATCATCTCCTGAACCCATGGATGCAGAAGATTGGCTAGCAGATACAGAAAGGAAGCTGAAGACTGTAGGTTGCAATGATGAGGAGAAATTGAGGTATGCAACTCATCTTCTGACTAGACCTGCATCATCTTGGTGGGAGAATCAGTTGGCTATGCAACAACCAGGAAGGGAGTTCACCTAGGAGGAGTTTAAGCAGATATTCCGTGAATATCATGTTCCGGAGAGTGTTATGGAGTTGAAGCGGAGAGAATTTGAGGAGCTTCAGCATGGATATACTAGTGATATGAAGTACATCCGAGAGTTTAGTCAACTGTCTCGCTATGCTGAGGAGGATGTTAACACTGAAGAGAAGCGGAAGAAGCGTTTTCTGCGTGGGTTAAACCCATTTGTGAAAATGCAGCTAAGGTTAGCTAATAAGCAAACTTATCAGTAGTTGCTGGATGCAACCATTACTTTTGAAGATGATTATAAGAATGTCCAAGAGGATAGGAGGAAGAGAGCCAAGAAGAAAACCAAGAGAATTCAGGCAAGCAAACCTAAACCCAACCTGGAGTTCAAACCTCAGAACAAGAACTATGGCAACAATAACAATAGCAAGGGAAGTGGTGGAAATCAATCCAATCCGAGAAGGAATGTTATTTGTAACAATTGTGGAATTCCAGGGCATTTCCAGACGGAATGCAAAAAGCCTGTAGTGATCTGTTATGGTTGTGGTCAGAAGGGGCATATCAAGTCCGATTGTCCGAGCAAACCACCAGGAGGTTGGCCTACCAAGGGAGGAGGACAAGCCAGTGGAGGAAATGGACAACCCAATAAAGGAGGAAATAATGGCAAGAACTGTTGGGTTTCGTAGCATGGAAAACAAAAAAATTCTATCGCATACAAAAAAACAAGCCAAGATCTATCTACTAGATTGTAGCAACGAGTCGATGGAATAACTTACCCTCGAAGATTCCAAAGTGTTTAACGAGAGCGGATTCTCGTGATGTGATGTACTCTTCCCGATCTCAAGATCGCGTAGACGATCCTTCCGGTATGCGTTCCTAGCTCCTTGATCAGTCACGTTCGGTACTCGACGAGACCTTCCTCTCCCTTGTTCCAGCAGGCGGAGGTTGTAGCACTCTCCTCGCGATTCGGCGGCTGACTGGCGTACCTGGAAGTAGAGGGGAGATCTCGCAGGGCTTCGCCTTAAGCCAGAGCGAGTATGGTGGAGTATGAGAGAGCTCCTCGGTGTTCTAGGGTTTAGACACACCAAGGAGGGGATGCTAGAGCCGGCGGCTAGGCTTCCGGGGACCCCAAAGTCGGAGGCTAGGGCAAAACCCTAGGGGGTGGCGGCGGCTATGGTGGGCTGCAGCTTCTAGGGTTTGAGGTGAGGGACTTGTTGTGTGCTAGGAGGGAGCCCTGCCCCTCCTTATATAGGTGGAGGGGCCGGCGGCCAAGGGAGGAGTCCCTCCCAACTCAGCTGGAGGCGCCGGTTGGAGGAGGGATTCCCTCCCCAACTCGGTTTCCCACTTCCTCCTCTTTTCCTCTTTCCAGTTTTAGCCATTTGACTTTTCAAACTAGCTATTTGACTTTTCAAATTAGGATTTGAATTAATCCCTTATTTGGAACAGCGATGACACTTAGTACATGATGCAATCATTCCAACTTGCAATGACACATTCATGTACCCCTTCCCCTCCGGAGTGTCGGACATTCCGGAACCTTCTAGAACATTCCCGATGAAAACACCGGAATCATTCCCCAACTCCGAAACGGAACTTTCCTTATATGAATCTTATTCTCCGGACCATTCCGGATCACCTCGTGATATCCCGGATCCCATCCGAGACTCCGAACCACATTCGTTCTCTTTCTCATAATACCATAACTACTCAAACAACGTCGAATCCTTAAGTGTGTCTCCCTACGGTTCGTGAATTATGTGGACATGATCGAGACACTTCTCCGAACAATAACCAATAGAGGAATCTGGAAATTCATATGGCTCCCACATATTTCTACGATTACTTTGCGATCGAATGAACCACTTACATACGATACCAATTTCCCTTTGTCTCACGATAGTTTACTTATCCGAGGTTATGATCGTCGGTATCTCTGCATACCTAGTTCAACCTCGTTACCGATAAGTACTCTTTTCTCGTTCCCGTGATATGTGATCCCTTGTGAGCCAGTCACATGCTTGCAAGCTAATTGGATGACATTCCACCGAGAGGGCCCAGAGTATATCTATCCGTCATATGGATGGACAAATCCCACTCTTGATCCATGTGTTTCAACCAATACTTTCCGAACACTCAATGCCACCTTTATAGCCACCCAGTTACGGTGTGGTGTTTGATGTCATCAAAGCATCCATTCGGTAAAGGTGATATGCATGATCTCATGGTAGAAGGAATTAGGTTACTATGTATCAGAAAGCATATAGCAATTGAACTATTAAAATGACTTGATCTTTATGCTACGCTTATCTATAGGAGTATGTCCACCATATCATTCTCCTAATGATATGATCTTGTTGTTGATAACATCTCAATGTTCATGATAGGGAAACCACAATCATTTATCAACCAACAGGCTAGTGATGTATAGAGGCTTTACTAGGGACTTCAAATTGAGTTTACAAATCACACAAGTATTAATGTTTCCTTGTTTAATACTATTATAGCATGAATGTAAACATTTATCATAAACACAAAGATATAATAATAACTACATTTATTATTGCCTCTAGGGCATATCTCCAACAAGAACAACAATGGCAAGAGGAACAGACCTACCGGGAAACTGAACTGTGATAGGTACGCTCAATATCCTTACCAATCCCGGCAAAGTTCTATTTGATACTGGTGCAACTACTTCATTCATTTCTGAAGAATTTTGTGATAAGTTCGGGATTAGAAGGGCAGCGTTAGAAAGCCCTATGACTGTAGTTACGGCAGGGGGAAACATGATTGTACGCCACATAAAACAAGATCAGGTTATCTCGATCTGTGGTTGTACATACTTCGCAGACCTTTATGTGATTCCTTTGAAGGGAATTGCAGTAGTGCTGGGTTGGATGATGGAACACGGAGCTCAGATAAATTGTGAGGAGAAAAATGTCTCAATCAAAACTCCAAGTGGAGCAAGGATAGTTTACCAAGCAGATAAGCACAGTCATATCATGGTGGATCTGCAGTTGAACTCAATGAAAGAGGTCAAATTGGAAGATATTCCTATAGTAAATGAATTTCAAGATGTTTTTCCAGCAGAGCTACCGGGAATGCCACCAGACCGGGAGATAGAGTTCACGATTGACCTAATTCCTGGTACAGAACCAATAGCTCAAGCACCATATAAGATGGGACCTAAAGAACTCAAAGAGAAAATTGATGAGTTAGCCAGAAAAGGATTTATTCAGGAAAGTGTATCTCCATGGGGAAAACCAGTAATCTTTGTGGATAAGAGAGATGGTGGAAGAAGGATGTGTGGAGATTATAGAAATCTGAACAACGTTATTATCAAGAATAAGTATCCTTTACCAAGAATTCAAGATTTGTTTGATCAAGTGAAAGGAGCTGGAGTATTCTCAAAGATCGATTTAAGATCTGGATACCATCAAATAAAAATCAAACCGGAAGATGTTCCAAAGACAGCATTTGTCTCAAGATATGGACACCATGAGTATTTGGTAGTACCATTTGGATTGACCAATGCACCTGCAATATTCATGAATCTGATGAACAAGATCTTCATGCCATATTTGGACAAGTTCGCATAGTTTTTATTGATGATATTCTGATATATTCCAAGGATAAGGAAGAGCATGCTGATCATTTGAGAATAGCATTGTGAGGGGAATATGCCCTGAGAGGCAATAATAAAGTGTTTATTATGTGTATTCCAAGTATATGATAGATGTTTATTTTGCATGCTATAATTGTATTAATACGGAAACGTTAATACATGTGTGTTTAATAAACAAACAGAAAGTTCCTAGTTATGCCTCTCTCATAAACTAGTTCGTTGATTAACAAGATGATCACAGTTTCCTGATCATAGATATTGGATGTTGTTAATAACGAGATCACAGCATTAGTGTAATGATGTGATGAACATTCATACGAAATATAGCATTACGATCAAAGTCATTGAGTTTATATTGCTATAAACAACTTACGAAGTGATCCTAATCCTTAGACCATGAAATCATGCCAATCACTAACACCGGAAGAGTTTCTTGTTGACATCAAACATCACACCGTAACTGGGTGATTATAAATATGGCTTCAAAGCTACTAAAGTGTTATGTTGAGAATCATGGATCAAGAGTGGAATTTTTTCATCCCGATGACGGATAGATATAGTCTGGGCCCTCTCGGTGATATCACATTGGTTAGCTTGCAAGAAAGTTATTTGATCACTAGAATGTTATATCACGGGAACGAGAAAAGAGTGCATGTCAGTAACGAGATCAAACTAGGTATGTAGATACCTATGATCGAATCTCGGACATGTAATATATCGTGAAACAAACGGATTAAGATACAAGCATAAAAGATTCTGACGATCACAGGAAAGTCATCGTTGAATGTGTGGGAGTCAGTATGGATCTCCAGGTCCCCCTACTGATTATTGATCGGAGAAGGGTCTCGATCATGTCCGCATTATTCGCAAACCGTAGGGTAACACACTTAAGGGACACTGACATCTAGTTGGAGAAAATGTTTCATGCCAGAAATAATAAGAAGCGCAGGAATTTATTTCACTGGATACCGAAACAGGTTTTTCGGGTGAAATTGCAGAAAGTGTTTTTGCATGTGAAATGGAATTCTAGCAAGGGGTTATATGTGAATGTTTTTCATTAAAGTAATTGACAAAATTCTGAATAAATAAAAGAGTTTTATTTAATGAGAGTTTGCATTAAATTTGGTGGAAATTTAATAGCAAGTTTGAGTGGGATTTTGAGTGGAGGAAATTGAAAGGGTTTTTGTGAGTGGAGTGTCCACCCACAGGAATGAAGGAGTGGAGGGGTTAGCCCCCATGGCCAGCGGCCACCCCCTTGGGTGCCCCTCCTCCTATAAAAGGCACCCCCTCTCCTCTCTCTCACTCACACCTCCTCGTGTAGGATCTCTCTCCCCCTCTAGAATTTATCCCCCATAGTCTCGGACTAGCGAGATACATGTTCCCGGTGGCTATTCGGCAAGAAAGGGTTGTGCTTCCGCTGCATCGCTGGAGCGAGGAGGTGGAGGTTGCTCGGTGTCTTGTACGTGCGAAAGCACGGATGCGCTTGCTTACAAGACTAGGACTTCCTCTCGATCTTGAGATCGGCAAGAGATCGTTTACATCAACCACGAGTTCAACTCGTTAAGATTTGTCGGTCTTCAAGGGTATGTTCTCTAGGATATACATCCGCCCGTTGTTTGTATCTAGTAGATAGATCTTGGTTCTTAGTTCCCACCGTAGGAAAAAATTTGTTTTCTATGCTGCGAACCCAACACATTGCAGATTCTAAGGGAACACAAACTTTATGCTAAGTTTAGTAAGTGTGTATTTTGGCTAGATGAGGTAGAATTACTTGGTCATGTGATCAGTAAAGATGGAATTGTTGTAAATCCATCTAAAGTTCAGTCAGTACTAGAGTGGACTGCACCAACCAATGTGAAGCAAATTCGAGGTTTCTTAGGAATGGCTGGTTATTATCGGAGATTCATTGAAGGTTTCTCCAAAATAGCCGGACCAATGACCAAATTGTTAAGAAAGAATACACCATTCAATTGGGATGAGAAGTGTGAAGCAAGTTTTCAGGAGTTGAAGACTAGGTTAACCACAGTTCCAATCTTAGCAGTTCCTGAAACAGGGAAAGACTTTACAGTATACTGTGATGCATCTAAAGAAGGTCTAGGTTGTGTGTTAATGCAAGATCATAAAGTGATTACTTATGGTTCAAGACAACTTAAACCACATAAAGTCAACTATCCAACTCATGATTTAGAGTTAGCAGCAGTAGTTTTTGCGCTAAAAGGATGGAGGCATTTTCTATACGGAGCTAGATGTGAGTTATACACTGACCATAAAAGTCTTAAATATTTCTTCACTCAAAAGGAATTAAATATGAGACAGAAGCGTTGGTTGGAACTAATCAAAGATTATGATTTAACAATCAATTATACTCCAGAGAAAGCAAATGTTGTAGCTGATGCTTTAAGCAGAAAGAGTGCAGATATTCAGCCTAGAAATAGGGAGCTACCAAAAGAGTTAGAAATGGACTTGGAAAGATTAGAGATTCAATTCATCAGAACAGAGGTTCTTGGAGTATTAGCTACTATGCAGGTAGTTTCAGAGCAGGAAAGTGATCTTAAGAAATAAATTTTAGACTTCAAGCAGAAGATCCTTTTATTGCTAAGGAAATTCGGAGGATATCTCAAGGGCAAAAAATCAGTTTTTCGCCTTGGAGATTATGAGTCCTTATGGTTTCAAGACCGTCTTTGTGTTCTAGATGTGACTGAGATCAGAGATGTCATACTCAGAGAAGCACATGAAACACTGTATTCTATACATCCAGGAAGTACTAATATGTATATGGATTTGAAAGAACTATTCTGGTGGAATAACATGAAAAGGGACATTGCTAAATATGTATCAGAATGTCATACTTGCCAAAGGGTGAAGGGTGAACATCAAAGTCCTGCAGGATCATTACAACCTTTAGAAATTCCCGAGTGGAAGTGGGAGGAAATAGGTATGGACTTTATCACAGGATTGCCCATGACACCTAAACGGAAGGATATGATATGGGTAATTGTGGACAGACTCACTAAGTGCACATTTTATTCCGGTAAATCAGAAAGATAATGCCGAGAAGTTAGTTGAAGTTTACGTTAAAGAGATAGTAAGTAGGCATGGAGTACCCAAGAAGATCGTAACTGATAGGGGATCAGTGTTTACTTCAGCATTTTGGAAGCAATTGCATGAAGCACTTGGTTCAAAGTTAGATTTCAGCACAGCATATCATCCTGAGACAGGAGGTCAAACTGAAAGAACAAATCAAATACTTGAAGACATGTTAAGAGCTTGTGCATTAGATTTTGGAGGTACATGGTAAGATCATTTACCATTGGCAAAACTTTCTTACAATAATAGCTATCAGAGTAGTCTGAAGGCAGCTCCATATCAGGTTCTATATGGAAGGAAGTATAGATCCCAAATATGTTGGTATGAGCCTGGAAGCAGCAAGGAATTTGCGCCAGACTATATCAAGGAAAGACAATATATCATTGATAAGATCAGGGATCGACTGAAAATAGCCCAGAGTAGGCAGAAAATCTATGCTGATCAAAGTCGAAGATCTTGGCATCCAGAAGTGGGAGACATGGTATACTTGAAAGTAAGTCCAATGAAAGAGGTGAAAAGGTTCGGAGTTAAAGGAAAATTGAGTTCAAGATACATCGTACCATTCAAAATATTGAGTCAGAACAGAACTGTAGCTTATGCTTTAGAGTTACCATCAAGATTGGCTCAAGTGAATAATGTTTTCCATGTGTCACAACTTCGTAAATGTCTAAAAGTTCCGGATGATGCAATCACACATCAGGAGATAGAACTACAAGCAGACTTGACCTATGTTGAAAAGCCCTGTAAAATTTTGTAAGAAAACTAGAAAAGGTTGAGGAATAGATCAATCAAGTTCTGCAAAGTACAGTGGGAACATCACCCTGAAAGGGAAGCTACTTGGAAGAAAGAAGAGGATTTAAGAAAAGCCTATCCAGAACTATTCAGGTACATCTTAACAAACTTCGGGACGAAGTTTAATTTAAGAGGGGAAGTCTGTAACATCCCAGCATTTAGGAACTAACGAAGGGTAGATTTAGGAATTTGAAATGTTGCATGCATTCATCTGTGAAAATGTGGGCAAATTTTTCGCCAAATAAAAACCTAAAGTGATCAAGGTTTCTTTCATACTTTGAGATTCGGTATAGTCTTGAAGGATGATTGTTATAGACTTTTATATGATCTTTGTGGATTTTTTTTTGGGAAATGAAATTTGAGTTTAAAACTTAAGTGTTTGAATTAGAATTCAAAAGAATTTTTGAATAATGTTTGAGTATTTGATTTAATTCAGAGTTAACCAATAATAATTCAAACTTTATATAAAGAGAGCAATTAAGAAAATGAATACCCATTTCATAATTTTATTCAATAAATAAGTTACAAAAATGTAACTTATTAGAATCATCCGCAATCTTCATCATAGCAAATAAATAAAGGATAATAATATTTCTTTATTGATAATAGTACAATCTTTATTACAAAATAATAAAATAAAGATTACAAAAGGATAGAACTAAAATTACAAATGAATAAAGAATATTACATTTGACTATTCTAAATATAAAGAAGAAAACCTAAACTAGAATCTTGAATTTCCAAGTCTGGTACCTGCAAAACAAACACAAACAAAAAATAAAGAAAGTTAGGGTTAAATTATATTACTCTCAGACTTGTTAGTGAAGTGCACTGGTCAAGGTTCATCATTGAGTAATCTTATAAAAAAAGGGGCAAGTTTCACCAATATGAAAGGATGAATCTTTCATAAATTCAAGCCATAATGTAGATAATAGTAAAGAGGGGCAAGTTTCACCAGCCAGGAAGAAGTAACAAGATAAAGTAACTTTCAAAAATTCTGAACATATCCACATATGTGCAGCAAGCACACAAGCTGCACACACACCAAACTGCATGGTGTGTGCTGTCAACACCATAGCAGCAGCACAACCAAACAAAACTCCCAACACAGCCATGGGAAAACCAATTCCCACACCATTCCATTGCTCTTACACACGAAGCACAACATCCAGTAGCCAAAGCCAAGCTAGATCAAACCAACCAAAACCCAGGAGCACATCACCAATATGGTGACATAAGGAGGGGGAAGATCAGGTGGATTGCAAGACCAAGGTCAAGCCATCAATATCATGAGATGATGGGCTAGATCAAGGACAAGCCAGGAGCAGGATATACCAGGGGAGCACAAGATCAACCACAAGATCAAGCTACCACAAGATCCACCACTAGCAACCACAACATCAACTGACAGTGGTGAGTAAATAGACCCTCAAATGATCTATCTGTCTAAGATTAGACAAGCATACATGATTTGTATCTCATTCAAACTCTCAGAAAGCACCCAAGTGGGGTGAATCCATCACTGATGTTTTAAACTCTAAAAGCAAACAGAAAAGCATAAAGATCCAACTAAATCTCAGAACAACATCATTGATTTAGCTATCAAGCTATATTTTCACTCAAGAATGAATATAGCTAAGATTTAACTTATAGGCACATCTCTAAGACAAGAGTAGCACCTTAGAATCTAATCTTATGGATCTATCTAAGTTATCAAGCTTACAAGCATCTTTTCCCAACTTTGATTCAAGCAATAATAGCTGGTATCACCATCAGAATCAATTCATGTGAACCAATTAGATAGAGGTCTAAATCCCTAAACCTCAGACCAACATCATTGGTCTTAGGGATTTAAGAAAGGAAAATTTCTACTTATCTTTAAAGCCAAACTCATTTTAAGCTGGGACCAACACAAACAATGAAATAGAATCTAACTTGTCGCCATACAAAGATGGTTTCACAAGAACAATTCTATATTAACCAGATTAAGCATTCAATCTTCACAGATACAACCAAACCACTGTAAATCATTTTCCTATTTTTAAATACAGGAATCATAAACAAAATATTCATCTATGTATATCTTCACTGTTTGAAACCACTTGATCTCAAACTACATCTGAATTCTTAAGCCAACAGGTGTTAATACAGTGATTTCATCACACAACACTCACTGTCCTTAACCAAGTAATGACAGTGGTGAAGCAGTAAACCACAAGATTCCCAAGTATAGCTTCTATAGCGACCTTATTATTTGACCACATCAAAATTAATTCATAGAATCATCTGATAAGCCAGTAGCACCACCACAGTTCATCTTAAGCAGCAAACCACAACTAGCAATCATTTAGTATGCTTAGGGACAATCAACACATGATCCAATTCATTAGTATCTAATCCACGGCAAGGTATGAACCCTAAGTAGAACCAAAAACCCTAATTAGAACAGGACAGTAACCAGGAAGGTTACCACCAACATCTAGCATAGATTGGCTTAGTATAGAGAGAGCACAAGGGGAGAGGAATGACTAACCAAAGGTCTTCGCTGGAGACTAGAAGAGGAAGCAGAGGTGGCCGACGACCATGGCGGCATGGGGAGAACCCCAGGGGGGCTTTGCGACCCATACAGCGCCATGGCGGCGACCATAGTCACGCCTAGGGGCGAGGTGAATCACCACAGCGCACGACAGCAACGGCGGCGCCAAGATCAACGCCAATCCCAAACCCTAGGGTTCAGGACGGCATCGATCTGTCGTAGGAGAGCTCCATGTCCAAATCCAGTTGGACAGGAGGGAAGAGCAGAGTCGACAACCCCTTTCTGCACCACGGCGGTGGCCATGGCGGTCCACGACGGCGGGAATCGCCGGCGGCGACATCACTGACCACGAGGTCAGGGAAGGAGAAGGAGAGGGGTGAGCTCGAGAGAGGAGACAGCGAATGAGTGGGCTGGATGGGCCGAAAACCCTTCGGGGTGATTTTTTTGACCCTGCCCTATTGGGCCACAAGGGCCCAATAAGCCCAAATGGCCAGCCCAAGTCGTTTAGAACCTGTTTTAATAAATCGGAAAAGACCAAAATGCCCCTGAACTTAATAAAATTCTAGAAAATAAAATAAAAGTCCAAAAATTATAAATAAAATATTTTTGGATTCACAAAAATCCAAACTATCCAAATAAATTGAGATATAAAATTTTAGACATATAAATTTTATTAAGAATTTTGCAATTTATATATTCCTTATGGAATTTTACAAAATTATTGAAAGATGATAAAAATAAATAAAAATCACTTTCATTATATATTAATATTGTAGTATTTTCTAAAATACTAAATAAATATTTAATAACAATTTTTGATATTTAAGTGATAATTCTTAAAAGAATTATTAAATCAATAAAAGTCAAATAAAAGGGAAAAAATAAAAAAATGCAATATATATTATAAATATTAAAAAGTAATATTTATAAATCCTTTATTATTAAAAAGAATTTTTTATAATAATGGGGAGAATGCATATCAAATTAAATGATGCATTACATTATTTTGCATAATCATTTTGCTTCTTTAAATATTGTCCTACCGGGCAATAATGATGTTTTTGTAGACATAGAAGCTCAAGGTCTAGTGCAAGAATCAGACTTCACTACCTTGCCATCACAAGGCAAGTTCATCACTTGCTCATATCATTTGAAGAGTCTTTATCAAAGTATTTACAAATTGTGTGTTATCATATATACTCTAAAAGAAAGAAAATATTAATTTCACAAATAAAGAAATCATAGATATCATCCTAAGTGATGATATAATAGAACTGAGGGTTCTATTTGCAACAATGATGATCAATTAGGGACTTAATAACCCCTGACATCAGTGATTCTAGCACCGTATATTACGCGTTAGCCATGAGATTTGGAATGGGACGGAGAAGTCAGCTATATCTTCTTCCTCTCGCATGAAGCCGGATGTGCAGGTCGTGGCTGTTATCCTCGTAGCGTGCATATTAATTGGTAATTCGTAGAGGATATGCAGCATATGGGTGGGAACCCTCTTCGTCCCACGATAGTTCTAGCATCTAACGGTTTGTACAAACCATTACCGTAATTCATTATGTGGGCATGGTGTATACCAAGGAGACATACGAGGTCGCGAAGGGGGCAGTGATTGGCTTGGACCAACTACTGGGCCCCACAACATGGAATTGTGGACGGGAAAGTACGCCCGGTTGTGCAACAAGGAGTTGAACTCTCATGGGTAAAGTAACGCACCTCTGCAAAATGTAAGAATTGTAACTTGTTACTCCTTGTTCCGGGAAGGAGCTACGAATGCGGCAGTAAAGGAACTCCATGAAAGTTCTGGTCAACCTGTGAAGGCTGATGGTCATAGATTTTTATAATAAAATCAATCTTTGAAGAAAGATTTACAAAAACTGCATAGTACCAAGGACTTATAGTCCGAGGTGGTAGTTAGAGCATCAAACTTCCCACCTTGCATATAATGAACTTGTTGGGTAACGCTATTACTCATCCTTTCCTTTGATCCATTGCTTAGACTCTGAGGATCCCGAAGACATGCCAATGTATGCAGTTGAATGTCAAGAAGATGTGTTCTACGAGGAGCCTGACCTGTCAGCAGGTGTTGAAGGAGTGGATTACGAAATCCGCTATGGTGTTGATGATAACGAGTCCAACTAAGTATCCTAGTTAGTAGTAACCAACGGAGCCGAGCAGCATGAACTCTATAGAATAAGCTGCTGAGCTCAACTCCTAGTCGGAGTTACTACTTTTAAATTCCGCCGAAACACTTTATATTCTGGGTTGTAAGTTGAAATCTTTTGAAGTCCTGAACCTCTGGTATTGTAATAATAATAAGGTGTGAATGTTGTAATATGGATCCGCAATGTTTCTGTTGTACCACTCTGAGGGATGTGATATTTACGGAACGGTGTTCTGTGAGTGTCATGTCAACGACTATAGTATACTACACATGCAGTGGTATGCTGGGTCACCGCACCCACCGAAGTTGCTTTTTTTCGGTCGTACCAGCCTCACATCGTGGGTCACGGTGAGACGACGGTGGTGATTGCAAGACCGTGGTGTCGTGTGCTTGTGGGCGACGAGCTTGGTGGAGCAATTCGAAGCATCGGAGAGTGTGGTTTTTTGAGGGGTCGGAAGAAATCTTTGTCGTCCAGACACCGACTTGATAATGCATGCGGGTGTTGCCGTCTTTCATGAAGGACGTTCAGTGTATCTCTTTCCCACCTCCAATAATGTACTGGAAAAAAACCTAAGACTAGTCTAGTCAACACCGTCGTTGTTGTCGTTTTCTTTCTTAAAGATGTTGCATTATACGAGATGATTCGAAGCGCTAGAACCTGTTTGGAGAGGCTAGTAAAGAGACGGAGGAACCCAGAGTACGGTTGTTGTGAGCGGTCTTTTTCTACAATTGAATTAAGTGCCGGATCGGTAGTAGATCGCTGCTAGATCTTGATCACCGTACCATTCGCGAGCTGCCGGGGGTTGCAGCCTTTGCAGGAAAGGACATGGCGGAAAAGCAGCGGCAGTAATAACAGCCCCGGCTGCCGTCGTGGCCGCATCCCGGCCACTCGCACAGGGGCGCCGCATGTGGCGCCATTAAGGTTAATAATAACATCGTGGCGGGGCGGCGATCTCTCTCGATACTATAGGTCCCTTTCCCGGCTTTCCCCATGCCACCGGGAAGGTGGCGATCGATCGATGCTCGATCTAGATGGATAGATCGAGTCGATCTATCCGTTCCGGCGGCCCGTCCTGTCGCTGGTATGAATTCCGCAGGGACTTGTGTGCGGCATTGTGCGCTGTGTGGACGACGGCGCGGGCGGGCGCCGCAGCTGCATCGTCGCCCGTCGATCAATCGATGCATCATCGTGTAATGTGACGACGGGACCACCACCACGGGGACCTCACGCGCGCGCCCGTCGCTCTCCACTCTCAGTGGAGCTGTACTACTCTCGGCCAGTGGTGTAATGCTGAGTGCTGACCGCTCATCAGCTCGCAACTACGGAACTACCAACCGGCCACACCTCTCCAAGCCGCGGACGGGACGGGAGCTATATATGCGCCGCGCGCTCAGCTATGTTTCCTCCAGCTCCGTGGTGTTTTTAGCGAGTGAGTATATCACCAACCCGCAGCAGACTCCTTGCCCCGCGCGCCGGAAACTTTCAGACACGATGGACCCGTACAAGTACCTCAACATCCGTCTCAACCCCGACGGCTCGCTCGCCCGCAACGGCGAGGCCAAGCTCCTCCCGCCGGCGCCCTCAGGGGAGCTCATCGCCGTCACCAGCGCCAGCGCCGACGGTCCCGCGCGCCGCATTGTCCACTCCAACGACCTGCCGCTCGACGACGCCAAGGGCACGAGCGTCCGCCTCTTCGTGCCGGGCGGCGTCGGCGACGGCGCCAGCAGCAGCAGGCTGCCGCTGATCCTCTACTTCCACGGCGGCGGGTACGTGCTCTTCCGCGCGGCCTCCGAGCCGTTCCACAACACCGCCGCGGTGCTGGCCGCCACCGTCCCCGCCGCCGTCGCCTCCGTCGACTACCGCCTCGCGCCCGAGCACCGCCTCCCCGCGGCCTTCGACGACGCCGCCGACGCGGTCCGCTGGGTCCGCTCCTACGCCGCGGGCTCCCCCGACAGGCCGGTCTTCATAATGGGCTGCCACAACGGGGCCAGCATCGCGTTCCGGGCCGCGCTGGCGGCGGCGGACCAGGGCGTGGAGCTGCGGGGGCTCATACTCAACCAGGCGCACCACAGCGGCGTGGAGAGGACGGCGGCTGAAGACGCGTCGGTGGACGACCGCGTGCTGCCGCTGCCGGCTAACGACCTGCTCTGGGAGCTCGCGCTGCCGTTCGCCGCCGACCGGGACCACGAGTACTGCAACCCTGAGACCATGCTGGCCGGCGTGAGCAAGGCCCGGCTAAGAAAGCTGCCGCCGTGCCTGGTGCTCGGAAGGAAGAAGGACCCGCCCAGGGACCGGCAGAGGGTTCTGGTGGCGGCGCTGCGGGAGGCCGGGGTGGACGTGGAGGCAAGGATGGACGGCGCCGGGTTCCACGCCATGGAGCTCTTCAAGCCCAACTGCGCCGCCGAGTTCAACGCGCAGGTGGCAGACTTCGTCCGCCGCCACGCGGGCGACCACGGCGTCGAGGTGCACGCTGCGAGGAGCAGGCTGTGATCGATGATCGAGCGCGCAATCCGAGTGGAGGGTTGTTACGATGGCGCTGTCCCGGCCGCCTACGTTTTTCCACGAACATATCCTACTAGTATATTCAATCATATCGTCAACACCATGCTACGATTAATTTGGTCTACGCAGGCAAGTACAATCGAGTGCAATCCGTGGATTTGATCCCCGCTTTTATTCAACCCGTGCCCAGCTTGCTATACTTATTCATCCCTTCCCCGCTTTTAGAATGGATTTGACACGTTGGTTTTTCCTTTTTCTTCTTTATGATATTTACCTACCGGCACAGCAACTTGACTTTGACATGTGCTTCATACGATCGGAAAGTTCCTGCAGAAAAATTCTCTATCTTCTTATTTAATGGCTACTGCACGATAGTAGTAGCCTGGTACTCCCTCTGTTTCAAAATATAAGATGTTTTAGTTTTGTAAAGTAAATGTATCTAGACTTGTTTTAGTATATAGGTTCACTTAACTTTACGATGAATCTAAACACTAAAATAAGTCTAAATTTATTTTTTTCACAAACCTAAAACATCATATATTTTGAAACGGAGGGAGTAGATGTTTTGAGACATGTAGCTTCCTAGAGAATGATTTGTAGCACAAAAAGTCGGTAGAAATGCACCAGTAAGTTCTGAAATCTGAACTGCCCCTGAGTCTTAATAAGGATGTTGAAGATTTATCCAGATTTATAAACTAAAACACGTCTAAATAAATGAAACTCTAGACAAATATGTGATATCTCTTTAGAGACAGAGGGGGTATATAGAATGAATAATTTGGTGCATCGATCAATAGCCTCCATTTGGCAACTCCTCCCATTTGACTCACCAGCATCCTCTCAATCCTCCAGGTCTATTTTTTTGGTTATATACAAGGAAATTTGTTGAAGTTTCGGGCCAAATAGTAAATCAAGTTCCAAACTGATCGAAAGGTTAGATAATATACTCACTCCGTCCAAGAATAGATGTCTTAGGTTTTTCAAATTTTGAATAAATCTATATACTAAATAGTGTCTAGATTCATCTAAATTTTGACAAATTTGAGACATCTATTTTGGGATGGAGGGAGTATTATATTCTCAACCCTCACTCTCACCTCACTTTCACGTATGATCCATTTTTAGTTCTTAACATGAGTTCGTTGTAGACAGTAGAATTTTTTAATCACCATGATCAGGGTCTTAAACTTGTGAGAGCTTGGCTCTATTACCGTATTAAATTGATCTTAGCCATCTGAATTAAAAATCCAAAGGAATAAAACTGGCTAGCTAATATATTATATTCACGACCTAAGCTAAGTCATTAAACCGCCACATTAAGAAGACATGTGAGCATCATTGCACAACAATACAATAGTACGAGTGGGTACATATTTCAGGTCCATGACAACAATATAAAGGTCGTTGTTAATCAAAGAGCTCTCCCACGGTCCTACTCCCCAGAAAAATGACCTTGGCACAAAGTTCAGCACACGAAATGACCTTGTTTGGATTTTTTTCCAGAACTAACCCATTTAACCATATCGTAAGTAAGGATGATAATATTACCCATGGATATGGTATTTGTGGATATCGTATCCGCATGAGCAGGATATGGACATACTTTTATATTCGTGGGTAATACCCGTACGCTATCCGTTAAGTGACATGTATGAACATGGGTATAAGCTTGTACCAGTGGGTATATCCATATCCTATCTGTTTAATCTGACATGAAAAATTTACATGTAAAGTTTTAACCTATACGGCTGAGCAGTCTAGTGACGAGTATGAGATTGCGATTTCTAAACTTCGATAATTATCATGTACTTGTCTACCTATTATTGAGTAGAGATAGTTATTTTTTTGTCAAATATGCTACTGGTGAATATAAAATTGTGAATAACTTATGTATAATTAGATCAACCCATTGGGTATCTGGACATGGGTAAGTTTTATACCCGCAGGTACAAGTATGGGTAAAGTTTTCTACTCATTGACTACACGGGTATGAGTATGGTATTGCTCTATCCTGCTCATACCCTGTCCATGGGCTATTCAATACCACGACCAGGCAAGAAAAAGATCGGATCAGAAAATCATGCGCAGCGGTAGATCCGAATTTGTATATGAATCCTTGGTCAATTTTTCTTCTTTGATATCCGAATTTATGTATAAATCCATGATACATAATGTGTATGATTTTCTTATCTGAATTTATGGATGAAAATCGTGGTATAGAGTGTATAATTTTCTGATTCAAATCTTCTTTCTGATTTTGTTCTCTGAATTTCTGTATGAAATTATATGAATCCATGGTCCAGATCTTCTGTATGAAACTACACGAAACAAACAAACTTAATCACGAACCTAGAACATTTTGTGCAAAATAATAGGGAGTAACCTATTAGAAATCACGTTAATTGATGCGCTTTTGTAATGTCCAGAAGTCAATTCCCGAATCTTAAAGCAATGTCGAACGGTCGTAGAAAAGACAAAGACCCCAAACCATAGGTGGAATTGGCTTTCCACGCTCCTATCATCCTCCTTTCCGCAACATGGTAGAATCGTGATGAGTGAATGTTGTACTGTTCAATGCCTCATATCAGGTCGTTGGAAAAACTTACGGATTTTGGGTAAAATGACGGTTGGCAGGCTAACATTGTTGTTCGTGTCGCTGAGCTCTTGATGCTCAGCGTCTTTCTCCATGGAGTCAGTGCCAAAGCTAGCAGGGGTGAGCTAGGGACATGCCTGACCTCTTGCTGGTTTTTTGTGTGACGGAGCTAGCAGGGGTGAGTTGGGGCCATGCCTGCCCCATGCTGATTTTTCTGCGTACTTTGTGCTCACTCGTGTGTATCCAGGAAGAACTTACCGGTTGATCACCGATTCTCGAATGCTCCAGGCGAAGTATGCTTAACATCGAAGTTCTTTCTAATGAGCTTTCGAAAAAGATGTTATAACTTGTTGGTATGAGTATACTATCGATCATATTAAGCCCTAGTCTAGGCTCTCACAATGCATTCATGTGATGGAAAAAATAGCTAGGTACATGCAATTGAGCACCAACAACTCAACACTCGAACAAGGTGTTAGTTAGCTAGGTATGTCAACACAATACATCAGAGGGGAAATTGCACGAGCTTGACGGGTCATAGCACATTGTAGAAGGTGGCCATGACTATACGCCTTATGGCTTATGGAATACTAGCATATTTGGTTGATGATCATCTTTCAATTGCTAAGAGACCGGATCAAGCCTACTTTGGAATGCTCGAATCATGGAATGATATCAATGTGCTCAACTAATCACCACTGTTTGCAAACTTAGACAATAGAAGAGTCGGAGGTTGAGTTTGAGTTAAATTGGCACAATTATAGTAAGGTGTACTATCTTCTAGATGGGATATACCCACAATGGGAAACATTTCTGAAGTCAATTTATCACCCTAAAAGTGTGAAAGAATCTTGTTTTCATAGTGCACAAGTAGTTGCTAGGAAGGGCGTGGATAGAGCGTTTGGAATTTTGCAAGAATAATTTACTATTGTTCGTGGACTATGATGGTTTTGAGATGAGAAGATGCTTTGGAGGATCATGATAGCCATGGTGATATTATACAACATGATTATCGAGAACGAGTGTGCCAGAATATTGATCACCACTACGACTTCATGGGACGAGTGGTGAATCCTCGTAGGTATGTGGACAACATCAAGCACTTCCTTCAAACTCACCATGAAATTAGAGATGTGAAAACTTATCGCACACTTAAATATGATCTCGTAGAGGAGTGGTCGAAGTGGAGAGGTCAACAAGAGCATTCAATATGCATTCCAGTTTTCATAAACTTTCTTATTTCATGCATTAGCTTCATGCTTAATAATGAATATTGTGTTATAATAATTATGTAATATTTGGTTCTTATTTTCCAAAATTTTATTTTAGTCAATTGATTTAATTATAAAGTAGTTCGGTTAGCATACACACAAAGCAGAGCCAACCTGTTTTGGTTATGCACCATATGCGTAAGTTGTAAAAGCAAACCGTTTTCTACTTACCTATATATACCTCCTCTCTCCATCACCCAAAACCACTTTGCTTATCCAAAATATTGGTAAGCTATTGGAGATGTTCCTAGTTATACACCCCCTAGTTTTAACTAAGAGATAATAAGCTTTATGTTTAAGGAGAACGTGTCCCAAAATCGCAACTTCCTTCTAATCAAAACAAACTTTTTCACTTGGGCCATCCAATTCCAATTGATCTTCATTTTTCCACAACCTCGACATAACTAAGACTAGTGAAAACACCATGACCTTCTTCTCCATTAAATATATGGAAATTGTTAGTTAAGAACTGGCATCTTGTCCATATGATGAACATTTACTCCATGTAAAAACAATGACAGAAAATGAAACCTAATAATGACAATGTGCTATTTCGACCATTTGAGAGAGTAAGGGAGAAATAGGGTAAAGAGTCGCAATGGCTTGAAGCAATGATTGAGACTAAGCGAGTGAGAAAGTCACTACTAGGAAAAACCTTAGCCATGGCTTAGTGGCACACGGGCTTGTGCGTCATGGATAAACCCACTTATCGATGGCGCATGTGGGTATGGTGCGTCATTGATAAATTTTTCAAAATTCAAAAAAAAGCGGGATATAAAAAGTTATATGTGCCACATGTGGGTATGGTGCACCACTGATAAATCTTTCAAATTTCAAATAAAGATGGGATTCGGATCTTGTTGGCATCGCCTGGTCGCCGTCTCCTCACCACGGCCACAACCTACCACCGTATGGAGGTGCGGGAGGCCGTGGTCGCGCTGGTAGGAGGCACTCACGACCGACGACGAGGATGACGAGGAGCTCAAGGACAGTGCCGGCGGGGGTCGGGAAGGAGCTCTAGGATGGTGTGGTGGCAAGAGAGAGGAAAAGTAGAGGTGGGGGAGAAGGAGAAGGAGAATGGGAGGAAAAAGAGAGGAAAGGAAGGAGAATGAGAATAAGAGAAGGGGAGGAGAGGAGGAGAAGATGAGAAGGGAAGGATAAGGAGAAGGAGAGAAGGAGAATGAGAGGAGAAGAGGAGAAGGAGAGGAGAAAAAGATGAGAAGTGAAGGGAAAGAGAGGATGAGAAAAAGGGCGGTTCAGATTTTAAAGTGACCCACGCCTAGACGCACCACCAAAAGGGTGCACCATAGGTAAGTGGTCCACATTTTCTTCGCAGAAAAAATCTTATTATTGTCATAACTTTTTTACTTTTAAAATTTTAATATTTAAAAAATCGGTAAACGACCATAGGTGGTTGCAAATAGATGTAGAATTTAGCGTAGATGAATTATATATATTTTTAATCCAAGGTCGTATGCAAAAGTTATGGCCGTTTTATCATGTCGTAAAGTTTTTTTGCAAAAAAATTAAAAAATTGTGTTTTTAAAATTTTCCTACAACCACATTACCTGTTTACACGTCAAAAGATTTTAAAATCTAAAGTGTTTTTTATTTTTTATAAAACTAAAAAGACGATCCACGGGAAGGGTGTGTGGGCTTATAGATGGCACCTGTCTTATCAATGGCCACTTCAAGATGGCATTTGTCTTATCCGTGATGCATGGCTGGGGATGCGATATTCATAAGTTAAATATCAATAGCGCATCGTTTGGAGGTGAAATGGAACCAACATAATTTCATGGCCTATACGTGTGGAATATCTAATCGATATGAAAAATTTCAAGGTATTTTTAGCTACTTTTTAGAAAAAGAAACATATGTTATGTGGGCCAGCCAATCAAATCATGGAGACTTCATCCTTAATTATAGTTCTAGGATATTAAACAACTTTGTTCGGAAAGATTTCAATCAGGTTTATGGATTGTAAGAGAGTTTGAATATATCTACCGTCTTGTTGATCAAGTAGTGTCTGCTATATAAAGGTGCCGGCCCCTTTTGATAAAGCATAGAAGAATATTATCATGTAATTTTATCTAAATTTCAATAATTAGGGTTTAGTTCTTCCACCTAATATATTCATGTGAATCCAGAACTAAACATTAAAAAAAGGGGGCAGTACTATGCGACCCCATGGGATAATTCCTAATATCTCTGGCTCCCCAAGACGACATGTGTCTCCAAAAATGTCCTTTAATCCCATTTTTGTTATGAATGGCCCGCTTTTGCTACAATTTTATCCGCTTTTACTATATGTAGCAGAAAATGTTTCGTCCAAGAGAGAAGAATAGAAAGGACAGATCTCGTCGGAGACCTCGCCGGAGACTATATAGTAAAAGTCTTGTGCTAATGTAGCAAATCTGATTTTGCCGGAGACTTTCGCCGGGAGACCTCGTTGGGGATCTTGTAGCAAAAACTTTACGCTATTATAGCAAAACAAGAAAATGGTGGTAGCAAAAAAATGTGTTAATGTAGCAAAAAACGATCTTGTCAGAGACATCGTCGGTGGCTTGGTAGAAAAAAAGTTGGGCTGGCATAGAAAACCGACTTTGTTGAGGACTTTCGTTGAAAATATAGTAACAAGTACTTTGTGCTATTATAGCAAAAACATAGAACAAAAATAGCAATAAACATATATTACAACTAGATAGGACTGGGAGAGCGTCACCAATGAATGCAAACATATACTCCGTATAGGCGAAGAATGTAGCACACAAATAGGAACTTAATTATCACTCGGCGAGATAATTAAAGATGTATTCAAAGAAGATGAACCCAACATGCATGGAGTATTGGATGATCGATGGAACGCAAAATCACTAGTCTTCAGATGCCGCATTACTGGCTGCGTGCCGGGAGGGCATCTCCTCCTTGGATCGCCTCTCGAGAGCGGCAATCTGGACGAGACGTCTCATGCGCTGCAGCTCACAATCGTTGGCGGGGTGCTCCCAGTAGTCTTTCTCTCGAACGGCTAGCCGGGCGAGACGATCCAGGCGCCGCAGCTCCCAATCGTCGGCGGGGTGATCCCTGTCGAGAGCGGCTCCCTGGGCGAGAAATCTCTGGCCCTGCAGCTCCCACGCGTTGGCGGGGTTCTCCCAGTACTTGCACTGCTCCTCAAACGTCATGTCGCGCTAGCTCCTCCTCTTCCCGCTCGTAGCTTCTCGTTGTCTCCGTCGCCTGATCCTTCTATTCGGGCCAGACGATCGATCTAGATCTAGAGATGGTAGGTTGGTTACAATCGAGTAGCTCCGCCGGCCGTGCCTTCCATTATATGGGGGCAAATTATCATCGAACCCCCATGGCTTTCAACGACTCCCGACCGGAGACGGTGGGCGTGGGCCTCCAAGTCCGTGTCCGAATGCCACTGTACTGCCCCTCTCCACGGTCACGGGCCAGGACACTGGATCCTACTCGGCAACGCCAGCGCCCAGAAGGATTCCTGACCTCGGCCGCATCTGAGTGTGGCCCATTAATGTGTGCCAGTTTTTTGAATGTATAAATCTCAAATTGGTATGTTAAAAAAATATAAGAAATATTTTTTGGAAGTTGAGAAATATTCAATAGTTAAAATAAATTCATACAGTTCAGAAAAAATATTCATGAGTTAAAACACATTAATATGAGAGAAAAAATGTTCACACGGATCAAAAGAAATGTCCGTGACTATGTCACAACATTTTTTGAACTTTCACCGATCTTTTTCTAGAACTTTATTTTGCAATGAGAAAATACCAAATAAAAGATCATATACTAAGTAGAACAAACCCTTACAAAAACACTCTCATAGAATTTGAAAATAACAACCAAGGTCTTTAGGGTATCGATGTTTTCTCCCACCTGCATCCACATGGCACGCTGTGAGCCGAGTTTGGTGCCTCCTCGGGAGCTCCGAATCACTAGCGAAACAAGGATCAAAATGTTGTAGCGGTCGGGAAGTTGCTAATGCAAACCAGAGGAGTTTGCGACCATGATTTGTGTAGTAGACTGTTGTCCCAAGAAGAGAACATAAAAAATGGTCAAAACCACACTCTAGATCATGCCAAACAGAACCAAGGAACACAAACCCTACACACTCCCCGACAAGTCCTGGACTAGCCACCCATCCATAGTCGCAGCTGGAGTCAATTGACCAAGACGCATCAAGAAAAACCTGCAATATATGTAGATTAATCATGATCCGCAAGTCCAAGCGAGTAGCTACCAGACGATCCTCCTTCCTTCTTACGCCAACGGTGAGAGCGATGCTGACAAGGTGGACGAGGAGTCACCGATACCTATATTGGTTCTGCATAACTTTGACATCGCCATCATAACGTTGATGTCGTTCGAACAAACCCTAATTTGATAGAATTAACTACAACACTGAGCGTAGTACCGGTCCACACCGTCTCTAGCTGGTAGAATGACAAGTAGAGGAGGTGGGGATCCAAGCCGGTGACGAAAGAGACAAACGGTTTACAAGAGTCGACATCCAGGGCATAGAAGGGACACTCTTGGTACTCTCATGTTGTCAAACAAGAGCTTGTCTATCAGATCATGGCCTTGTTTTGAAACTTTTGTTTGACAATACGAAAATTCTATAAGTCGTGGCCTTGTTTTGCAACTCAGTTGCACCCCTGTCTTCTTTATCCATGATATTTGAACCCTGACCTCTAAAACCATTATATGTTGATAGTCAAAGACTATAAATCCCGACCTATTTTTCACAAAAAAATACAATATCCTGAAACATCTTTCATAAAAAGTAAATCCCAGTTCAGAGAATCTCCGCTCGATGACCGTTCTTAGGACGAAATCCGGCGCTATTTAGTGCCGGACGGATGTAACTTTCGGTCCGAAAACATCCAGTTTTCCACTTGTGTTCCTTGGCCGAGTTCTTAGGCAAAGAAAAACGCCGAGTTTTCGCCCAAATTTGGCTCAAATTCGACCAGATTTAAGTGTAGTTTGGCATAATATGAATACAGAGCACTATTCGGTATAGTTTGGCATGAATTTAAACATAGTTCGGCATAGACTGAAAATTCAACATAGTTTGGCCTAGTTCGGCCAGTTCATGCTCGACATCTACATGTTGCCCTTGCGTGTCCATATGTGCTCAACCAGATCATCCAGCTGTTGATGCGCTACCGGGTCTCGAATCTCCTGACGCATGGTGATGAAGGCAACCCAGGTTGGTGGCACCTGGTAATCAGGCTCTGCAAGAGGTCCATGTCTGTAGTATGGCTCGTTCTACTCGACCAAATTCACTGGGTCCTTCCTCTCATCCTCAATGATCATGTTGTATAAGGTCACACAACAGTTCATCACTTCCAACATCTAATCTTTCGACCAAGTCATAGCAGGGAACCGACCAACTGCAAACCTCTATTGGAGCACACCAAATGCCCGCTCCACGTTCTTCATGCAACCTTTTTGTTCCTTGGCAAACTGAGCATGATTGGGGAGTATCACACTCCAACCTCCTTTGTGGCCTTTGTACATTCCCTATCATGCAAATGGACAATTCTTTCAGTGCCAATGCATGTAGCCTATGCTTTCAAGCATCCCAGGAAATCCTCTACTTTCATTGATTGCGAGGATCCGAGCAGTGTTTTCACTAGTGGGTGTTCTCAAGTATTGTGGCCCAAACACTACAATCACTGCCTTGTAGAACTTGTACAAGAAATTGATGGCGGTGGACTCGTCCATGCGGAGATAGTCATCGACACTGTCACCCGGCGCTCCGTATGCAAGAAACCTCATCGTAACTGTGCACTTCTGCAGTGAGGAAAACTCAACCATACCAGTGCAATCCTTCTTGCACATGAAATATGGGTTGAACAACCGGATGGCATGCACGATCTCGAGGAAGATCTTCCAACTCATCCTGAAATGGCGCCGAAACACGGCCTCTTCGTGCATCGGCTCGTCGGCGAAGTAGTCGGTGTACATCATGCATTAGCCCTCTAGCCGATACCTTGCTTTGCCCTTCCGACGACCCTTCGCCGAGGCTCCACGCTTCGGCGCTGCAGTCTACGTGTACAGCCACGCCAGAGAGGCAAAGATCTACATGTGCTCTCCGTCTTCGACGGCTTCAGAGGTCTCTGATACGTCGGAAACGTATCTATAGTTTTTGATGTTCCATGCTTGTTTAGTATCTACTTTGCTTTGCTTTGTCTACACTTTGAGGTATTTTTATATGTTTTCTGGTACTAACCTATTAACAAGATACCACAGTGTCATTTGCATGTTTTCTTCTGTTTTTGGTTCCAGAAAGGCAGAAAATCAATATTCTCGGAATTGGACGGACAAAAGCCAAAGTCAATATTTTACCGTGGGGAACATGGAGCCAGAGTACGAGACGGAGGGGAGGCACCAGGGGGCCACACCCCCTGGCGGCGTGGGCTAACCCTAGCCTGGGGTATGTGACCACCCTGCCCCCTGCCTCGCCCCTTCGCCTAAAACCCCCCCCCCCCCCCGATGCATAAACCCTAAGTGCCTGATCAATATTCCACGAAACCGTCTGTAGCCGCCGCCACCATCGTCCCTAGATCGGGGGTCTGAAGCTCTTCCCGGCACCCTGTCGAAGGGTAGATCATTCCTGAGGCCTTCTTCTTCATCGTGCCAGCCTCCGGTATGAAGTGTGAGTAGTTCCACCTTGGACTACGGGTCCATGGAGTAGCTAGATGGTTGTATCTCCTCCTTTGTGCTACCATGTTTAGATCTTGTGAGTTCCGTTCATGATCAAGATCATCTATTTGTAATCATGCATGTTGTGTCTGTGGGGATCCGATGGATACTGAGATTACTATGTCAGATTGATTATTGGTTTTGTCTTATTGATTCTATCATGTCTGTGTTGCTTGTGATCTTGCATGCTTTCTATTTCTAGTAGCTATCTTGGCCAAGTAGATGCTAGTGACTCCAAGAGGGGGTATTTATGCTAGATAGTGGGTTCATGCCTCTATTTAATCTAAGGGAAGTGACAGAAATTTCTAAGGTTGTAGATGTGTTGTTGCCACTAGGGAGAAAATAACGGTCTCTTGTTCATGGAACAAGTGGATTGTTTACCTTACTCTGGCATCCCGCAAAAACCACTACTAGAAAATCGCGTTGAATTTGTGCATTGCATTGTCAACATCATGCATTGTTTGCTTAAAACTATGTTCGCGAAGCCCGTTTTGGTTTTTAAAACGCCCCGACTTTTATTCAAACGCCAAACCCCCGGATGTTCCGGATATTTTGTTTGTCTAAAACTAGTTACAAAGATATTTGAAAATAAATAAAATATTAAATTATTTTAGCGGGGTAGTCGAACGGGCCGATTTGACTCGAACGACCACCCCGGAAAAACTAAATCGGTCCGCCTCTAATCCTAAACCTACCAGATATTCTACCCTCACCCCTCTCCACATCACCCCACCCAATCCCAAGAAGCCACGTCACCTTGCCCCAACCCCCCACCCAACCAGAGGTAGCCACCTCATCAGCCCCCTTCTCTCCACCTATGCTAAAACCACCCCACTATCACCACCTGTCCCACCCCAGCAACCAACACGCCACGCGCAAGCGCGTCCCTAACGCTGGACCCACCCGTGGCCTCCTGCCCGCTCTCCCTCTCCTCTCGGGCCAAGGCCTTCAGCCCGCCTCCTGCGACCATCCACCGACTTGCCCGCAACCGCCCATGCCCGCGTCTAGGCTCACGCAGGGACCTGCAGCGCCCGCTACGCTGCCCTCCCCGCGTCCTCCATCCGCCCGCCCGGCGCAGCAGCCGACTCCGCCCACCTCGCGCAGCCGTTCCCCAGCCCTGACGGCGCCCGTGGCTGCGACGCCCTCCGCGTCGGCTGCAACCCGCGCCACTGAACGCCGTCGCATCGCCGTCGACCCCCTCCACCTAGCCGTCCTCCCGCCTCCGGCAGCTCCCCTCGCCCGGCCGAGTCCGCCCGGCCGTCTTCTCCGCGCCCGCGCCCACGCCGGCCGAGCCCTCCTCCGCTTGGCGTCCCTCTTCTTCGTAGCGGCCCTCTGCCAGCGTCCGGCCCGGCGGCCCGATGCTCCTCGCTCCTCGGCCCTCCCTCTTCCCGGCCTCGCGCTGCCCGCCCGGCCCCTCGCCCGCCCGTCGCCGTCGCCCGCCTCCGCCCCTTCTCCGGGCCCGCC
Organism: Avena longiglumis; assembly: GCA_030063025.1. Taxonomy (NCBI): domain Eukaryota; kingdom Viridiplantae; phylum Streptophyta; class Magnoliopsida; order Poales; family Poaceae; genus Avena; species Avena longiglumis. The sequence continues at coordinate 499,847,329 of CP125975.1, forward strand.
CCATGGACTGCGCCTCGCCGGCGCCGCCCCATGACGCGTCTCGCCTGGCCGCCCGTCGACCTCCTCCCGACGCCACCGCTGCTCGGCCCCGCCGTCCGCCGTCCGCGGCCCCGCCCTGCGCTGACCTCTGCACCTGTGCTCTGGCCGCCCGTCGATGACGTCGATGCAGGAAGTTGAACCCGATGGACACCAAGACGATATTTGATGACTATGTGGCGACTAACCAAGACCCGTCCCGAAGGCCTCGGCGAGGACCCACAAGATCTGCATCACGGACGCGCCCGCAGTTCGGTGGAACCCTCAAACGCCAAGTCCGCCTCCACGAACCCGGAGACCAAGCCTCGACACCCGAACCGGTGTCGCGCCAGACCTCCTATCCGGATCCAAGATCGAACCCGAGCCAAGGCCCGAACTCGAAGATCGCCAAGAACGCCCCGACGACAAGTGCTTTACCCGAATGCCGAGACCGACTCGAGGGCGGACCGACAAGAGCCGCCACGACAAGAACGACAAGAACCGAGTCCGACGCCCCGACGCCAGACCAAGTTCGTCCTCTCGGAACGCCATGACCGCCGACAACTTGACCCGAAGACCCCGGATGCGCCAAGACCTACCCCTGAGTCCGAGAACGACCTCGCCGAACCCTGAACCCTGAGACCGACCCCGAACCCCGGAACCCAAGATCGTCGAGCCCCCTCTGATGTGTGACCCCTTTTCCTCGAACCCTATTTTAAAACATAACAACTTGTTGCATATTTAATTGTCATCTCGCATGCATATCTGTGGTTTGGGGGCCTTATGCCGATTCACCTAATAATTAAATATGGGGCCCATATGCGGGCAAATCTAGTCTCATATCGGCCTCATTTAAACTTGTGTAGCGAATCGGTATCTTATCTTGCCTTGTTAAAACAACATTTAAATTGCGGGGGTTCTAAACAACTCGAACCATATGTTTAACGTCGGGACCCCGGTTCCACTTAATATGGCCTAATTGCATCGCACCTTTGCCATGCCATGCATCATACATGCATCATGCCGATCTTCTGCCGTGTATTAAATATTGCATCCGGTGTTTATTCTAGTGTTTTGGTTCTTCGCGGATAAGGCCGTTGAGTTGATGTGATCTTCGCCCCGATCTCCGGTTGAACCTACGGCAATGTTTTCAGGCGAGCATCTCCCTCTTTCTACCTATCTTACTTTTATAGTATTTACTTCCCTCCTGTTGATCTATTGCTATCTGTGTTGCGTTGCTCTAGTTTCGTACCCGTGATATCCCTTGCAGCCATATAAAGCCTTGGACACATCCTATTACCTGTTGTTTGGTAGATAGTTGGACCCGCGTGTCGTAGTCGCTTGCTCAAGTGTTTTTCTTGTCGTCAAGTACCACAATTTGTTGGAGGATTGCCGCATGTTGACGTTGGAGAAGATCATGGCTTTACTTATCGTTCACTTTAATTACTGTTTAACAACTAAAATTGAATTAAGCAGAGGCATCGGTGGGTGATAGGTAATATTTGGTTTCGATCAGCCACTTGTGTCCTGAGGACCGAGTTCTTGACACTGTTCCGAGATCGAGCGCTAACCACGGTGGGGAGATATGGGCCCCATTGATAATTACCTGATTTCAAAGTATTGTCTTGGGGCCACAACTAGTTTGAGGATTTATTTACTATCCTGTACTTATGCCATGCTACTTATGTATTTACGTTTGTGTGAGGAGCACGCATCTGTTTAGGAAGCGGAATGTTTTCGATGTCGGCAGGTCCCGATTGGGGATCTGCATCGTTCTGACCATTGTCGAAACCCTAAGTCCGTCTCGGAGACCGGCCGACTTCGTTGCGGGTAGACTTAGTGGGGTGGCCCCCCGTGCTTGCTTTGGGTCTAGGAACGTCGTGACTTAGGCCCCGCCGACATACCGATGGGTGTATGTTAACTGATCTGGCAAAAAGGGTCGAAGTACCTGTGAATACTTTGGTGCACCCTGGGTTAAATCTTTTCGAGAAGCCGTGTCGCGGTTATGGACGACTTGGAGCATAGTGCTTGATCATAGACAACTATAACTAAAGTTCTTCATAAATTGACTTGTATCCGATATGAATAGTAATCAGCACTACAACGGAATGGCTATATAAAAGTACCAACAAGCTCTTTGGGTTTTGTGGTTATCTCATGATCATTGTACGACTAGTCGGTCTTGCCACTATAACGGAATGGTTAACTAAAAGTGCCTTTGTTATTTTTATCGGGATGATTATCTAAACCGACTAGTAAAGTGCCGCAACTATAACCGAATAAGTAAAGCGCCAACCGTGTGAGTTCCTCGGTTGACTTCCTCGTTTGGTCTCGAGGAAACATCGGGATGGGTTTGTTTGGTGATATCTTGAGTTGGATCCGGTTAGGTCATTCTTACCTCTCTCGATATCTCGCCGGTATCGAGTCTCTATAGGTTGTTTAGTGCATGCCGCGCCGCTCATCCACCACCTATGTAGGCGAGGACCGCGAATTCTAGCCTCGCTGCATCGGCCTCGATCTTGACGCTCCTTCTTTTTCCTTTGCCCTTTGGCACCCCTTTTGTTTAAGCAGGTTTTGAGATCGACGCCATTAGCGGGGTTACCCTTCCGGCTTGGCCAAGGGGTTATGGACGCCATTGGTTATTCTTCAGGGCTCTTAGCCCCATTTGCATCTTGTCCGTAGTCGGACGCCCCATCGTTTTCAAGGTGATTTGGATCTTTGTACCGTATATTTGTATTCTTGACTCTTTGAGTCGCTGTTGTATATATATCTGTTCTGTGGGTCCCATCGAGGACTGTTGTGTAATGTTATTGCTTTGTTTCTCCACCCGCACGAAAGTGCCTGGTGGGCACCTTTGAATCGTTTCTATGCGGGTTTGGCGAGTTTCGCTAAAACTTGCATAGGGTCGATTCTGAGGGTGTTGCACTTACACACTTTGCTTAAAGTAGTTATCTGTTGCTTGCAACTTAATACTGGAGGTGGTTCAGATGATAAAACGAAGGTGGATTTCTAGTCATAGATGCAGTTGGATGGCGATCTATGTATCTTGTTGTATTGCCCAATCGAATCTCATAGGATCATGAATGTCTAGTATTGCATTGTTATGCCTTGTTCAGTCCTGTCAATTACCCCGCTGTAATTTGTTTATCCAGCATGCCATGTTTGTTTATCTAAGGAGAACACCTCTAGTGAACTATGGACCCCGGTCCAATCTTTATCATTGCTACATATTCCACTGTTATTGTTTACTTTCTGCAAGCCACTATCACCTTCCACACCATATAGTTAATCCTTTGTTTTCAGCAAACCGGTGAGATTGACAACCTCACTTTTTGTTGGGGCAAAGTCTTGAGTTTGTGTTGTGCAGGTCTCCAAGTTTCTAGCAACACCTTTGAGTCGTTTCATTCCTCCTACTGGTTCGATAACCTCGGTTTCTTACTGAGGGAAAACTTGTTGTTGTGCTCTTCACACCTTGCTCTGGAGGTCTCCTAACGAGGCGTCAACAACACGCCAACAAGCTTTTTTCTGGCGTCGTTGCCGGGGAGGCTAAGGACGGCTTCACAAGGGGAGTCCTTCACAACCTTTCTCTTTACTTTGTTTTGTTTTGTTTAGTTTCTTTTGCTTGGTTTTGTTTGCAGCTTGTTATAAAAAACTCCAAAAAAAAACAGTTTAGTTTGGTTTGCTTTCTCTTATCAAAAACACACAAAAAATAGTTCATGCCCTAGATGCTGCTGTTGTTGGCTTGCTTCGCTTTTGCCAAAATGAACTCTGCTGAAAACACCAAGTTGTGTGACTTCACTAGCACAAACAACAATGATTTCCTAAGTACTCCTATTGCTCCACCTGCTCCTGATGCTACCTTTTTAGAAATTAAGCCTCCTTTGTTGAATCTTGTGATGAGAGAGCAATTTTCTGGTGTTAGTTCCGATGATGCTACTGCCCACCTCAATAACTTTGTTGAACTTTGTGAGATGCAAAAATATAAGGATGTAGATGGAGATATTATTAAGCTCAAGTTGTTTCCTTTCTCCTTGAGAGGAGAAGCTAAAGAATGGTTTCTATCCTTGCTTAGAAATAGTATTGATTCTTGGATTAAATGCAAAGATGTTTTTATTGGAAAGTACTACCCTCCTGCTAAGATTATATCTATGAGAAGTGATATTATGAAATTTAAACAACTTGATAATGAACATGCTGCTCAAGCTTGGGAAAGAACGAAATCTTTGGTTAAGAATTGTCCCACTCATGGACTTACTGCTTGGATGATTATCCAGACTTTTTATGCAGGTTTGAACTTCTCTTCAACAAACTTGTTGGATTCAGTTGCTGGAGGTACCTTTATGACATTACCTTGGGTGCTGCAACAAAGCTCCTTGATAATATGATGGTTCATGACCCACAAGTATAGGGGGTGTATCGTAGTACTTTCGATAAATAGGAGTGTCGGTCCCAACGACGAGCAGAATGTAGCACCCCGGTAAAATCACTACCAGAAAATCGCTTGCTAATAATACTTTGTGCATCATCATGACATCATGCATCTTGTAAACCTAAAAACATTTCTCCGAGAGCCTATTTGTTTTCTATTTACCTTCCTCTTTATTTCAACTGCAAAATTCGGTCCGTCCGAATATTTTGTTTTGTCTAAAAATTAATTACCAAAGCATATCTACTACTAAATATATAATCAAAGCTATTTTTTTATCGGGGGAGGCAGTCCACCCGGTCATGTTCAAAGGCCTAAACGGATAGACCACCTACTACCCCAAACCTCAACCCTAAATATCTAGACCCTAAAACCAAACCCTAACCCTAATCTAACCTACCCTCTCCCAGCTCTAGCCGCCGCCACCTAGCTAGGTGCGCTGCACGCAGCAACAGAGCGCACAAGCCACCTACCCTGACCGCTCCACACACGCACGCGAGCCCACCACGATCGTACACCTGGCCACCACCCCGTGACAGGCGCGTGGGACTCGCCTATCCCACGTCTCCATTTTTCCCTTGGTCCCACCCCCGCGTAGGATCCTCCCATCGTTCCTCAATCCACATCCCTTGACCCGGTCGTCCCCATCGCTACCCGACACCCACACACGCTCCTCTCGCCTCCTTCCTCGTGTTCCCCCACCCCGCTCGCCTCTCCATTATGCGCCCAACGCCGCCGCCAGGATCGCCGCGGGATCCCCTTCCCTCGGCCTCGTTGCCAACCGCCTCGCCGGCCCTGCGCTCAAGCGCCACCGTCACAGTCGCCGTGTCTCCTCCCTCTGCAAGCTCCTTGTGGCGCCAACGGGACCACCTCGTCACCACTGCCCTGCGCCCTGCCGCCGCCCCGACATCGTCATCCTCGCCACCGGCCCCGTGCTGCCCGGCCTCTGTCTGTATCCCCCAGGCAGAGCCGTGCCGCCGAGCCCGTCGTTGCCCGGCAGCGTCGTCGCCCTCATCTGTGGCCTGTCTCCTCTCCTTTCTTGCTCGCCTCCGGCCACCGACCTCGTCGCCTCATCCGCCGTACCACACTGTAGTGACCTCGGAATCGCCCTGCTGTCGTCTCCACACGAAGGTCGTGGTCGCGCGCATTCGGGTCGCCCCTCCCGCGTCGCCATTTTTCCCTTGGTCCCACCCCCACGTAGGATCCTCCCATCGTTCCTCGATCCCCACCCCATGACCCGGTCGTCCCCATCGCTACCCGACACCCACGCACGCTCCTCTCGCCTCCTTCCTCGTGTTACCCCACCCCGCTCGCCTCTCCATTGTGCGCCCAACGCCGCCGCCAGGATCGCCGCGAGATCCCCTTCCCTCAGCCTCGCTGCCAACCGCCTCGCCGGCCCTGCGCTCGAGCGCCACCATCATAGTCGTCGTGTCTCCTCCCTCTACAAGCTCCTCGTGGCGCCAATGGGACCACCTCGTCACCACTGCCCTGCGTCCTGCCGCCGCCCCGACACCGTCATCCTCGCCACCGGCCCTGTGCTGCTCGGCCTCTGTCCGTATCCCCCAGGCATAGCTGCGCCGCTGAGCCCGTCGTTACCCGGCAGCGTCGTCGCCCTCATCCGCGGCCGGTCTCATCTCCTTCCTTGCTCGCCTCCGGCCACCGACCTCGTCGCCTCATCCGCCGTTCCACGCTGTAGTAACCTAGGAATCACCCTGCTATCGTCTCCACACGAAGGTAGTGGTCGCGCGCGTTCGGGTCGCCCCTCTTCCAGAGGACACCGGCAGCACCGTTGGCCCTCCTCCCCGGGCACCTCCTGCACCCGCGGGGTCCTCCCCGTCGACCTCTGCGCCTCGGAGTCCTGCCTCCCGTGTCCCCCGTCGGGACCTGCACCTCATCCTCGAGCCACCGCCGGGCGCACCTCCCAGGGCCTTCGTCCGTGTCCATCCTTTGTCTTCACCGCGCATGCCTCCTCTGTTGTTTTTCTGTGGTTTTGTTCCCTTCGATAACGATGGAAATTAGCTGTTTTGCTATCTGTGGTAAGCGGGTGTAGTGGTTAATCAATCCTTGGGCATGCCGTTGATACTAGCATGCCACCGAGTACACCGAATGCAAGCACTTCAAGTACCCTACCTCCATCAAGATATTTGGGGCGACAAGACCGACGTCGATGCACAATTACCATCAATCCTCGAAGTTCGACACCGACAAAAGGAAGGACAACAAGTACCCCCTCATGGATTCGACATCTCCGAACCCTGGGAACTCCAAGGTCTCCCTCCCGGACCCGAAGGCCCCGACGCCCCGATTCGAAGACCGATCCCGGCGTCCGAAGCCCGAACCTTTCGAACCCCAAGACCTTCGCCCGATGTGAGACCCCTTTCCTGATACCAATATTTTTTATAATATCTAATATATATTTGTTGCATATTAAATTATACATGTTTGCATATATATTTGTGTGGTTTAGGGGCCTTATGACGATTCACCTCATAATTAAATATGGGTCCATATGCGGGCGAATCTAGTCTAACATTGGCTCCATTTAAATTTATGTAGCGAACCGGTGCTATATCTTGCCTTGTTAAGACAACATTTAAATTGCAGAGTAGCTAAACAGCATAAACCTATTAAATAATTGTCGGGACTCCGGTTCCGCTTAATATTGCCTAGTCGCGTCGCATCCTTGCCATGCCATACATCATACATGCATCATGCCCGCTCTTTTGCCGTAGTAATAAATAGTGCGTCCGGTGTTTCTTCTAGTGCTTTGCTTCTTCACGGATTAGGCCGATGAGTGGATGCGAGTGTCGACCCGATCTTCGGATGAACCTTCAGCAATGTTTTTTAGGCGAGCATTCTCCCCTTTTCTACCTATTTTACATTTATAGTCTTTATTTCCTCCTGTTGATCTATTGCTATCTGTGTTGCGATGCTCTAGTTTTTGTACCTGGGATATACCTTGCAGCCCTTATATTGTCATGGACAAATCCTATTACCTGTTGTTTGGTAGATAGTCGGCCTTGCGAGTCGTAGTTGCTTGCATAGGTGATGTGTCGCATCGTCGATCTTCCACAGTTGTTGGAGTAATGCCGCATGTTTAATGTTGGAGATAATCATGACTTTAATTACCGTTTAACAACTAAAATTAAAGTAGGTAAATAATGCAGAAGCACAGATGGGCAATAGATGTTATTTGGTTTTTAACCGTCCACTTGTGTCCCCTAGGACCCTGAGTACTTGATACCTGTTCTTTGAATATTCGCACTATCCGCATGTGGGACCATGAATCCCCCTAACCCTAGCTTGAGTCATATTTAATTCCTTGGGGCCACAAAGTAGTTTGGGGCTTTATTACTATCATGTACTTATGCCATGCTTTACTGCTTTATTTACGATTGCGCGTGGAGCGCCTGTACTATTTAAGAACAAATGTGGAATGTTTCCGCGGTATCGACAAGCCCAGCCATACTTTCGAGTTCCCAGACGTTTACAACCATTGACACAAAACTCTGGCCCGTCTCGGAGCCGGCCAACTTCGTCGCGGGTTGCTTAGTGGGGTGCCCCCCTAAAATCAAATATGAATCTTGCGAATGTTCTGTCGTGATGCCTCGTTGGGTTTTCATTTGTTTTTTCCCGAGGTTGATCGTGTGTGTGTTGCTATTTGTGCACCCCTGCAGGGTAAAACTTTCTGAAAGCCATGTTCGCGGTTATGGACGACTTGGAGCATAGTATCTCGATCATAGACAACTATAACTAAAGTAGTGCTATAAATTTGACTTTATAATGACTAGTAATTAGCTTCACTACAACGGAATGGATAAATAAAAGTGCCAACAACTGCTGGGTTTTGGGATGCCTCATGTCATATATATCTGACTAGTAAGTACTACAACTACAACGGAATGGTCAACTAAAACTGCCCACTGTTTATAATATCAGGATGACTCATGCTATCTATAGTTGACTAGTAATTGCCGCAACTATATCGGAATGAATAAAACTGCCAACTGTGTTTCCTCGGTTGACTTCCTCGTTTGGTCTCGAGGGGGAAATACCAGGATGGGTATGCTTGGTGATAGTTTCAGGTTGGATCCAAATAGTTCTTTCTTATCCCTATCTGATAGCCGCTAGTTGTATTGAGTCTCTATAGGTTGTTTAGTGCATGTTGCGCTTCCGCTTCAGTCCACTATACCTATGTAGGCGAGGACCGACGGATTCTAGTCTCGCCATGTACTGGCCTCAGTACTGACCGCTCTCTTTTTCTTTTGCCCTTTGTCGGCACCCCTTTTTTTTGAAGCAGGTTTGAGATCGACGTCGTTAGCAGGGTTACCCTTCTGGCTTGGCCTGGGCAGGGTTATGGACGCCATTGGTTATTCTTCAGGGCTCTTAGCTCAATTTGCATCTTGTTCGTAGTCGGATGTTGTATCGTTTTCAAGGTGATTTAGATCTTTGTATTGTATATCTGTATTATTGCCTCATGGAGTCGTTGTTGTATATATCTGTTTTGTGGGTTCCATCGTGGACTATTGTGTAATGATATTACTTTGTTTTCCACCCGCACGCAAGTGCCTGGTGGGCACCTTTGAATCGTTTCTATGCGGGTTTGGCGGGAATCGCTAAAACTTGCATAGGGCCGATTCTGAGGGTGTTACAGAGTGGTATCAGAGCTCAGCAGTTACGATACCCCACTGGTTCAGCATGTAGGATAACCTCGCTAACGGCCGATATAGAGTGTCAAAACTATTTTGGAAAATCGGTTGAATATATCTGATTAGGTCTTCTTTTACTTCTTACCCCTCTGCTATTCTCCTCTTATCTCGACGTGTTTTGAATCTGCTCTCTTATCTTTTCTTCGAGTCCAGGATTTCTCGTGGTTGGGTTTCCGTCGTACCTTCAGGGTTTCGCTTCCATCCTCTTCTAATGGTGCTTCAACATTCGCCATTCATGCTATCTGATGAATCTTTCATATGTTGTATCTTTTAGTGGACCGAAAATTCACTAATTTTTTTCTTTCCATCCTCCGGTGTTTTCCGATACGACGAAGTCATCTACATCAGATCTGATGAGAATCTCCATCCCTCCTTAGTTTCCGAACCTCGCTTGTCGAGATCTTCAGTCTAAATTCCGGGAGTTGGTTGCATAATTATCCTATTCATGTGCATAGTAATGCTTTGGGTGCGCGATGGACTGATCACCATCCGACTACTCTTACCATTCGCTCTTGTACATCGAATCGGTGGATCAAGCAATTTTACTCCTTCCATAGAAGTTAGAGGTGGCCTTACCTTTTGAGACCTTTACCTTCGACTTTGTTCTCCGGAGTGCTCTCTCGATGAACGTGAGCAACGACCCTTGTTGGTGGTGTCGCCAATTTTAAGATGAAGAAGGAACCCTTGTTAGTGTTGTCGCGAGGATCTACATGAAGCGAGAAGATTCCGGTCATCGGCGTTCTTCCCCGTAATAGGAGGCGGATCTCGAGGGCGAGATCCATTGTTAGTGGTGTCGAATTGTAGCACCCCGGTAAATCACTACCAGAAAATCGCTTGCTAATAATACTTTGTGCATCATCATGACATCATGCATCTTGTAAACCTAAAAACCATTTCTCCGAAAGCCTATTTGTTTTCTATTTACCTTCCTCTTTATTTCAACTGCAAAATTCGGTCCATCCGAATTTTTTTTTGTCTAAAAATTAATTACCAAAGCATATCTACTGCTCCCTCTGATCCATAATAAGTGTCGCCCACTTGGTACAAAGTTTGCACTAGCTTAGTACAAAATGGGCGACACTTATTATGGATCGGAGGGAGTACTAAATATATAATCAAAGCTATTTTTTATCGGGGGAGGCAGTCCACCCGGTCATGTTCAAATGCCTAACCGGATAGACCACCTACTACCCCAAACCTCAACCCTAAATATCTAGACCCTAAAACCAAACCCTAACCCTAATCTGACCTACCCTCTCCCAGCTCTAGCCGCCGCCACCCAGCTAGGTGCGTTGCACGTAGCAACAGAGCGCACAAGCCACCTACCCTGACCGCTCCACACACGCACGCGAGCCCACCACGATCGTACCCCTGGCCACCACCCCGTGACAGGCGCGTGGGACTCGCCCATCCCACGTCCCCATTTTTCCCTTGGTCCCACCCTCGCGTAGGATCCTCCCATCGTTCCTCAATCCACATCCCATGACCCGGTCGTCCCCATCGCTACCCGACACCCACGCACGCTCCTCTCGCCTCCTTCCTCACGTTCCCCCACCCCGCTCGCCTCTCCATTGTGCACCCAACGCCGCCGCCAGGATCGCCGCGGGATCCCCTTCCCTCGGCCTCGCTGCCAACCGCCTCGCCGGCCCTACGCTCGAGCGCCACCGTCACAGTCGTCGTGTCTCCTCCCCCTGCAAGCTCCTCGTGGCGTCGACGGGACCACCTCGTCACCACTGCCCTGCGTCCTGCCGCCGCCCCGACATCGTTATCCTCGCCACCGGCCCCGTGCTGCCCGGCCTCTGTCCGTATCCCCCAGGCAGAGCCGCGCCGTCGAGCCCGTCGTTGCCCGGCAGCGTCGTCACCCTCAACTGCAGTCGGTCTCCTCTCCATCCTTGCTCCCCTCCGGCCACTGACCTCGTCGCCTCATCCGCCGTTCCACGTTGCAGTGACCTCGGAATCGCCCTGCTGTCGTCTCCACACGAAGGTCGTGGTCGCGTGCGTTCGGGTCGCCCCTCCGCCAGAGGACACCGCCAGCGCCGTTGGTCCTCCTCCCCGGGCACCTCCTGCACCCGCGAGGTCCTCCCCGTCGACCTCTGCACCTCGGAGTACCGCCTCCCGTGTCCCCCGTCAGGCCATGCACCTCATCCTTGAGCCACCACCGGGCGCACCTCCCAGGGCCTCCGTCCGTGGCCATCCTCTGTCTTCACCGCGCATGCGTCCTCTGTTGTTTTTTTGTAGTTTTGTTCCCTTGGATAACGATGGACATTAGCTATTTTGCTATCCGTGGTAAGTGGGTGTACTGGTTAATAAATCCTTGGGCATGCCGTTGATACTAGAATGCCACCGAGTACACCGAATGCAAGCACTTCAAGTACCCTACCTCCATCAAGATATTTGGGGCGATAAGATCAACGCTGATGCACAATTACCATCAATCCTCAAAGTTCGACACCGACAAAAGGCAGGACAACAAGTACCCCCTCATGGATTCGACGTCTCCGAACCCTGGGCACTCCAAGGTCTCCTTCCCGGACCCGAAGGCCCCGATGCCCCGATTCGAATACCGATCCCAACATTCGAAGCCCGAACCTTTCGAGCCCCAAGACCTTCGCCCGATGTGAGACCCCTTTCCTGATACCAATATTTTTTATAATATCTAATATATATTTGTTGCATATTAAATTATACATGTTTGCATATATATTTGTGTGGTTTAGGGGCCTTATGACGATTCACCTCATAATTAAATATGGGTCCATATGCGGGCGAATCTAGTCTAACATTGGCTCCATTTAAATTTATGTAGCGATACGGTGCTATATCTTGCCTTGTTAAGACAACATTTAAATTGCAGAGTAGCCAAACAGCATAAACCTATTAAATAATTGTCGGGACTCCGGTTCCGCTTAATATTGCCTAGTCGCATCGCATCCTTGCCATGCCATACATCATACATGCATCATGCCCACTCTTTTGCCGTAGTAATAAATAGTGCGTCCGGTGTTTCTTCTAGTGCTTTGCTTCTTCACGGATTAGGCCGATGAGTGGATGCGAGTGTCGACCCGATCTTTGGATGAACCTTCAGCAATGTTTTTTAGGCGAGCATTCTCCCCTTTTCTACCTATTTTACATTTATAGTCTTTATTTCCTCTTGTTGATCTATTGCTATCTGTGTTGCGATGCTCTAGTTTTCGTACCTAGGATATCCCTTGCAGCCCTTATATTGCCATGGACAAATCCTATTACCTGTTGTTTGGTAGATAGTCGGCCTTGCGAGTCGTAGTTGCTTGCGTAGGTGATGTGTCGCATCGTCGATCTTCCACAGTTGTTGGAGTAATGCCGCATGTTTAATGTTGGAGATAATCATGACTTTAATTACCGTTTAACAACTAAAATTGAAGTAGGTAAATAATGCAGAGGCACAGGTGGGCAATAGATATTATTTGGTTTTTAACCATACACTTGTGTCCCGTAGGACCCCGAGTACTTGATACCTGTTCTTTGAATATTCGCACTATCCGCATGTGGGACCATGAATCCCCCTAACCCTAGCTTGAGTCATATTTAATTCCTTGGGGCCACAAAGTAGTTTGGGGCTTTATTACTATCATGTACTTATGCCATGCTTTACTGCTTTATTTATGATTGCGCGTGGAGCGCCTGTACTGTTTAGGAACAAATGTGGAATGTTTCCGCGGTATCGACAAGCCCAGTCACACTTTCGGGTTCCCAGTCGTTTACAGCCATTGACACAAACCTCTGGGTCCGTCTCGAAGCCAGCCAACTTCGTCGCGGGTTGCTTAGTGGGGTGGCCCCCTAAAATCAAATATGAATCTTGCGAATGTTCTGTCGTGATGCCTCGTTGGGTTTTCATTTGGTTTTTCCCGAGGTTGATCGTGTGTGTGTGTTGCTATTTGTGCACCCCTATAGGGTAAAACTTTCTGAAAGCCGTGTCCACGGTTATGGACGACTTGGAGCATAGTATCTCGATCATAGACAACTATAACTAAAGTAGTGCTATAAATTTGACTTTATAATGACTAGTAATTAGCTTCACTACAACGGAATGGCTAAATAAAAGTACCAACAACTGCTAGGTTTTGGGATGCCTCATGTCATATGTATCTGACTAGTAAGTACTACAACTACAACGGAATGGTCAACTAAAACTGCCCACTGTTTATAATATCAGGATGACTCATGCTATCTATAGTTGACTAGTAATTGCCGCAACTATAACGGAATGAATAAAACTGCCAACTGTGTGAGTTCCTCGGTTGACTTCCTTGTTTGGTCTCGAGGGGGAAATACCAGGATGGGTATGCTTGGTGATAGTTTCAGGTTGGATCCGAATAGTTCTTTCTTATCCCTATCTGATAGCCGCCAGTTGTATTGAGTCTCTATAGGTTGTTTAGTGCATGATGCGCTGCCGCTTCAGTCCACTATACCTATGTAGGCGAGGACCGCAGAATTCTAGTATCGCCGTGTACTGGCATCAGTACTGACCGCTCTCTTTTTCTTTTGCCCTTTGTCGGCACCCCTTTTTTTGAAGTAGGTTTGAGATCGACGTCGTTAGCAGGGTTACCCTTCCGGTTTGGCCTGGGCAGGGTTGTGGACGCCATTGGTTATTGTTCAGGGCTCTTAGCTCAATTTGCATCTTGTCCGTAGTCGGATGCTATATCGTTTTCAAGGTGATTTGGATCTTTGTATTGTATATCTGTATTCTTGCCTCATGGAGTCGTTGTTGTATATATCTGTTTTGTGGGTTCCATCGTGTACTATTGTGTAATGATATTACTTTCGTTTTCCACCCGCACGCAAGTGCCTGGTGGGCACCTTTGAATCGTTTCTATGCGGGTTTGGCGGGAATCGCTAAAACTTGCATAGGGCCGATTCTGAGGGTGTTACACAGAAGGTGTTGACTAGTGGTATGGAGCAGGAAATTTCTGTAAATACTTAGAAAACGGTTTTTAGGGGTTTTCTGATAAAGAAACAAAACAAAGTGGATTCTTCAGCAACTTATACCATTCTTTAGCTCTCCCTTTCAAGGATATAGAGTAACTTCTTCTTCACCTGTTTAGTTGTGATACCTGCACACTTAAACAACCCGCATAATTCATGGATAAAAATCAAGTGATCACCAGTGTGGACAGTTCCATCCCCAAAATAATAATTATCCATAACACGATCAACAATACTTGTAGGTATCTTAAAAGGATCTATCTCAACAGGCGGTGGTTCATCTACTACCCTAACAGTGGTAGTAGTTTTCCCAAACAGAAAACCAAGTGGGTTATCCATATTGGAAACAAAGTAACAAACAGAAATAAAAAGAATACTCACAGTAGAAGTTTCCTTTACCAGTTCCACTCTTCAATAGCGCTTCACTCCCTTGCAACGACGCCAGAAAATAGTCTTGATGACCCACAAGTATAGGGGGTCGTAGTACTTTCGATAAATAGGAGTGTCAATACCAACAAGGAGTAGAAGGTGTTGACTAGTGGTATGGAGCAGTAAATCTCTGTAAATACTTAGCAAACGGTTTTTAGGGGTTTTCTCATAAAGCAACAAAACAAAGTGGAAGTAATAAAGACAACGAACAACTCCAGAAAGTGGCCCAATCCTTTCTTAGCAAGGACAAGCCGGTGGAAATACTTATAAGGACCAAACATTCTCGAGGACACATGGGAATTATGTCAAGTGCTTTCGCTTCAAATAGATGAGTACCCTTCTTTTGTAAGTGTTATGTGGGTGAACCTGTGCTAATGTACCGACCTTACTTGGACTAATACATACTTGCGATTAACCCTTCTGCAAGCATCCGCAACTACAGGAAAGCAATTAAGATATAAACCTAACCACGGCCTTAAACTCTGAGATCCTACGCTCCCTTTTGCAAAGGTGTCCTAACAGGGGTTCAGGTTTCTGTCACTCCGGCAACCCCACAATTAGTAGTCAAATACACAATGCATTCCCCTAGGCCCATAAATGGTGAAGTATCATTTAGTCGATGTTCACATGACACCACTAGAAGAATAGCACCATAACTTAAATACTAAACCATTGAATAATATCTCAACACAAATCCACTACTAACAACATGACTTCTCCCATGTCCTCAAGAACTAAACGAACTACTCACGAGGCATCATATGGATCAAGATCAAAGATGATATGGTGATGGATAACAATCTGAACATAAACAATAATCCAACGGTTCCACTCACAAGCATCAACTACAATAGTAATCAACACCAGGAAAGTTTCCCCTAAGAACTATGCAAGTATTCAACACGATTGTTACAGCGGGATGGAGTGGTGATGATGGTGCTGGTGGAGATGATGGTGTGGATGTGGATGATGATCCCGATGAAGCTAGCTTGATGATGGTGTTGATGGTGACGATCTCCTCTCTCCGGGAAAGAATTTCCCCGGCAGAAATCTGTCTGTCGAAGAGCTCTTTCTCTCTTGGTGTTTTCTGCCCCGCGGAGGTGGCGGAATCTTTCTGTGGTTGCTCCCCATGTTTTAGGGTTCCGAGAGGAAGATATAGGCGAGAGGGCGGATTCGGAGGCCAGCCAGGTGGGCCACACCCACCCTAGGCGCGGCTAGGGGGCCCGCGCCTGGGGGGCTGTGGCCCAACTCCGCCTCCCCTTTTGGCTTCCTTTATCTTCTGGGAAAATATAATTTTCCATGATTTTTCTGGTATTTTTCTGATCTTCACGAAATTTCATCAAAACACCTCTTTTTCCATCAGAATCCTGACTCCGACAGTCCATCCTCCAAGAATCACCCAACATGCAAAAACAGATGAAAATACATAAGTAACATCTCATAATAAGACACATATCAATGAATAGAGACAAATTATAATATAGAATGGTGATGCAAATTGGACGTATCAACTCCCCCCAAGCTTAGACCTTCGCTCCCAAGCGAAAACTAATCTTAGTAAACATGTCCACAGGTTTATGGAGTGAAGTGTCGATAAAATAATACGGACAAGAAGCATCACACTTACCATTACACAACTCATAGAAGAAAGCAACTCACCATTATATAACTTAGCTTGCAACAAGTACAGGAGTCACAATAGAGATGCATAAAGATAAATCATAATTGGATTTGGCAAACTCTTGTTCTTGGTCAGAGAACAGCTGGCAAATAGTTTCACAAATAAAGCTTTTGTAGAAGTCTTCAAAAACAGGAGCACTTTTTGCTCAAAAAGGTTTTTGCACAATGATGGATTTCAAAGTAATACTAAATAGATAAGAGCCTTGTGCAAACAAGGAAGATAGAGAACATGAGTGAATAAATCATCATATGAATGCTTGAAACACAACAACTCAAATGATTGCTAGCGATGGAGAGGAAGTAGGTTTACTGACTCAACTTAGAAATAGAATAAAGGTCCCTTCATAGAGGGAAGCAGGGATTTCAAGTCATAAAGAGCTTTCAAAAGATTATGGTACTTACTAGCTTTGGGCCCTCATTGCCCCTATCATAAGCATCTTGATATGATTAAGGTTAAAGTGAACAAGGATGGAGTATATGCTTGACGAAATATAAGTTGGCAATCTCATGTCCCTTGAGTACGAGGGCCACTCCTCATGATGCTCAACTTTAGTTACCGGTAAGTTCTTATCATTGTAAGTACACGTGTATCATAAAGAACCGCCAACGGGGTACCCCTTGCACATGGTACAAGAGCTATCCCATAACCAAAATGACAAGGCAAGCAGACAATGAGCATCTCAACGATATTTTTATTTCCTATTTGCATAGATTTTTATTGAGGATGTTTCACAGATTGCTCACTATGGTTATGATGCAAGTTTCCACCATGATTAGGCATGGCTTAGGCTAGCGGCCCAGGCGTTTATCTAACACACATACATAACTCCATGGACTTACAATCTCCCCTTTTATTTCACACTGATGACATCCGCAAACAAAAGAGCATGATATCAAATGGATGTGTATCCATAAGTGTTGAAAGCGTTCCCCGTGACAGCACGGTTCTGCTAATCCCAACGTATAGATGCAAGCATATAAAACTTCGATGACACAATGGTTCAAGTCTATTAGGGGAAAGAAAATAAGGTGTGGCATCAAGTTTGTGAGAGCTTTACTAGCTAGTTTTCACATAACAAAATAGTTTTTAATTTGAAAGATAGATGAAGCTTGAGAATTTGCTTGGAGTAGCAATAATGCTAATAGGTAGATATGGTGGACACAGATGGCACAGGTTTTTGGTTTAAAGGGATTGGATGCATGAGAAGTATGCCTTCTCAAAACAGGTTTTTGGCTAGCAAGGCTGGGTAGCAAGCAAAAGAGTTGAAGGAAACAAGCAAACATACAAGTAATAAAGCCAAACATGCAATCTTCCAAGAAGACACAAAAGATCTTAAATAAAGAATACTAAGCTTATGAGACAATCAAGAAAGAAAATAGATGATACAAAATACCTATAAGCTTTTTCTCTTTTCCTTTCAAACCTCAAAAAGTGTTGCTACTGACCAGAGCTCGGATTGCCAAAACCAATTTATATCTACTTGATGCTACCAAAGTGATGCCAATACTGATCAACAAGGTCAGTCATATAATAGAGATTGTAAACTAAAATAAGAAGTGCAAAAGTAAAAGATGAAACTTCTCATTAATAATCCATAAAGGCACTCACACCAAGGGATACATAGATAATCAACTAAAGGAGAGATACTTCCACAATGCAAACCAACCTATAAGATAACTTCTCTACCAAAGATACGAATCCACTAAAAAGGTAAAAGATAAAAGATAATGGTGTGATACCGCGACACTCCCCCAAGCTTGGAACAAGCCAAGGGGATGCCAAACTTGATGACGAATTATTCCTTCGGTGGTGGTGTTCTCTTGATAAGCTCCTCAATCAGTTTCCTCAAATCCTCAATCTCGAAGGTCAGAGTACGAATCAACTCAGAGTTTTGCTCAATGCGGTTCATGATCATATCGAATATTAGACCGAGAGTCCTAGTCCTTGCTATTATTTCCCCACTCTTCCTTCTTAGTATGTTCCTTCCCTGCATGGTTAGAACGAGGAATATCCCAAACCAAGGGCAAGTTCCTTTTTGGCACCTATTGGTATTGATGCTCATGTATAAGAGTATGGAAGGGATTCTTGCTACGTGGAGGAGGTAACCGTGGAACGAAGATAAGCCATGGAGGTTTCCCTCCTGAAGACATCAGTGATGTCTTTCTAAGCTTGATAGGGTTTGCCACCACTCCAATGCTTGCGACGGTAGCGTGGGTGTCCGTATGCTCGTCCTCCTCCATGTCTTCCTCATCCCCAACCAAGATCTCCTCCTCCTTGGGGTTTTGAGGTTCATCTTTGTCGGGCTTCTTGCCTTTGTCGTTGGCGGAGACCATGGTGATCTAAACTTGAGAAGATTTCCTGACAAAAACAGATCGAAACTAAAACACGACAAGAACACGATGCAGGAACCTCGGGGAATCCGGGGGGTATATATTACGAAGTTTCAATGCATAAGGAAGGTACTGGTATAAAAACGAGGCAGAGAGGAAGCTCGGGGGGCTCACACCCCCTCCAGGTGCGGCCAGCTGGGGCCCGCGCCTGGGGTGTGAGTGGCCACCCCGCCCTCCGTTTCCTCCTCTGTTTATTTTTGTAACCTTCCGTATGTAATAAAAACATCAAAAATATAAAAAGATAGGGTTTTCACGAACCTTCCGTTTTCACCACTTTTACCTATTCAAAGACGGACTCTACAGATTCTGGTGTTTGTTTCGTGATAAATTCTTCCGGAGTCACCATTTGAATAATATCAACATCTTCGTTATAATAATCTCTAGAAATATAATGTTTTAGTCTTTGACCATTCACCACCTGTGTTGTGTCATCCTTCAAATAAGATATTTTGATATTACCTGAATGATATACTTCCTTAATAACAAAAGGCCCCTCCCATTTTGAGAGTAGTTTCCCTGCAAAAAATCTGAGACGAGACCTATACAAAAGAACTTTTTCACCAACATGGAACTCCCTTTTGAGAATTCTCCTATCATGCCATCTTTTTACTTTTTCCTTAAAGAGTCTAGAACTTTCATAAGCTTCACTTCTCCACTCATCTAAGGTACTCAAGTCAAGCAATCTTTTCTCAGCAGCAAGTTTAAAATCTCTATTCAATTCTTTCACTGCCCAATAAACTTTGTGTTCTAATTCTAAAGGCAAGTGACAAGCTTTCCCATAGACCATTTTGTAAGGATACATCCCCATATGATTTTTATAAGCAGTTCTATAGGCCCATAAAGCATCATTCAACTTTTTAGCCCAATTTTTCCTAGATCTATTAACAGTCTTCTATAAGATAGATTTAATTTCCCTATTGGAAAGTTCTACATGCCCACTGATTTGGGGGTGATAAGCTGAAGCAATTCTATGGTTAGCATCATATTAAGCGAGAGTTTTCCTAAAAACACCATGAATAAAATGAGAGCCTCCATCAGTCATGAGATATCTAGGCACACCAAACCTAGGAAAAATAACGTCTTTAAGCATTTTTAAAGAGGTCTTACCATCAGCACTATTTGTAGGTATAGCTTCTACCCACTTTGTAACATAGTCAATAGTAACAAGAATATGACTATACCCTTTCAAAGGAGGAAAAGGACCCATAAAGTCAAAACCCCAACCATCAAAAGGTTCAATAACAAGAGAATAATTCATAGGCATTTCATTGTGTCTAGAAATATTACCAACTCTTTTACATTCATCACATGATAAGACAAACTTCCTTGCATCCTTGAAAAGGGTAGGCTAATAAAATCCAGATTGTAAAACCTTTTGTGCGGTCCTATCCCCAGCAGGATGTCCTCCATAAGCACTGCCATGAAATTTCCTCAAGATCTCTTGTTGTTCAAATTCTGGAACACATCTTTGCATAATGTCATCTACGCCTTCTTTATATAAATGTGGGTCATCCCAAAAGTAATGCCTTAGATCATAAAAGAATTTTATTCTTTGCTGGGCTGTAAAAGTTGTAGGCAAATACTTGGAAACGATAAAGTTAGCATAATCAGCATACCAAGGACTCTCATGAGGGCTTACCCTAATTGCGGCCAACTGCTCATTTGGAAAACTATCATTAACAGGCAAAGGGTCAAAAGAAATATTTTCCAAACGAGATAAATTGTTAGCAACAGGATTTTTAGCACCTTTCCTATCTATAATATGCAGATCAAACTCTTGTAAAATCAACACCCATCTAATAAGCCTAGGCTTAGCGTCCTTCTTTGTCATAAGGTACTTAATAGCAGCATGATCAATATGAATAGTGATCTTTGAATCAACAATATAGGGTATAAACTTATCACAGGCAAATATTACAGCTAAGAACTCTTTTTTAGTAGTAGCATAATTATTTTGAACAGCATCTAGAGTCTTGCTAGCATAATGAATAACATTCAAATTCTTATCAACATGTTTCCCAAGGACAGCACCAATAGCAAAATCACTAGCATCACACATAATTTTAAAAGGTAAACTCCAATCAGGTGGTTGAACAATAGGAGCAGTAGTAAAGCTTTCTTCGAAGTTTCAAAAGCTTCCTTACAATCATCATCAAAAACAAAAGGTACATCTTTTTGAAGAAGATTAGTAAGGGGCTTTGAAATTTGGAGAAATCCTTAATAAACCTCCTATAGAAACCAGCATGACCAAGGATACAACGAATACCTTTTATATCTCTAGGACAAGGCATCTTCTCAATTGCTTCGATTTTGGCCCTTTCAACTTCAATGCCTCTTTCAGAAATCTTGTGTCCAAGAACAATCCCTTCATTAACCATGAAATGGCATTTCTCCCAATTAAGAACAAGTTTGGTTTCTTCACATCTCTGTAAAACTTTATCAAGGTTGTGCAAACCATTATCAAAAGAAGTTCCATAGATGGAGAAATCGTCCATGAAAACTTCCACAATTTCTTCACAAAAACCATGAAAGATAGCAGACATACATCTCTGAAAGGTAGCAGGAGCATTACATAAACCAAAAGGCATACGCCTGTAAGCATAAGTGCCATAAGGACAAGTGAAAGTGGTTTTCTCTTGGTCTTGCGCTTTCACAGCAATTTGGGAGAACCCAGAATACCCATCAAGAAAACAAAAATGAGTCTTTTTAGACAACCTCTCAAGCATTTTATCAATAAAGGGAAAAGGATAATGATCTTTCTTAGTAACTTTATTAACCTTTCTAAAATCAATGGACATCCTATACCCAACCACTACTCTTTGGGGTATAAGCTCATTATTTCATTCGGCACAACAATTATTCCCCCTTTCTTGGGAACACAATGAACAGGACTAACCCACTGGCTATCAGCAATAGGGTAAATAATACCAGCATCAAGGAGTTTCAATACCACATTTCTTACCACATCCTTCATCTTAGGATTTAGACGGCGTTGGTGCTCAACAACTGGTTTAGCATCTGGTTCTATATTAATAACATGCTGACATATAGTGGGAGAAGTTCCTTTTAAATCATCAAGAGTATAACCCATAGCTCCTCGGTGTTTCTTCAGTATTTCCAATAACCTTTCTTCTTCCTTTCCTAAAAGTTTAGAACTAATAATAACAAGATATACTTTCTTATCATCAAGATAAGAATATTTAAGATCATCAGGTAAAGGTTTTAATTCAAAAACAGGTCCCCTTTAGGTGGTAGTGTGGTACCCAAATCTTCCACAGGTAGATTATGCTTAATTAACTCAGGCTGACAAAGGAAAACCTCGTCAATCTCATTTCTTTCCTTCATGAAGACATCACTTTCATGATCTACCATAAACTGCTGCAAGGCATTGTTAGGAGCAAGAGAAATAGCAGAAAGTTGTTTAACCCTGAAATCCTCATTAGGCAGTTCATTTTCATAAGGAGTTTTAGAAAATTTGGAAAAATTAAACTCATAAGACTCTCCATCAAACTTAGTCAAATCTTTTTCCTTCCTACAATATATGATAGCCCCACAAGTATTCAAGAAGGGTCTACCAAAGATAATAGGGTAGGTTTTACTAGGTTCAGAACCAAGTACTAGAAAATTAGCAGGATATTTAATCTTACCACAAAGAACCTCCACATCTCTTACAATGCCAATGGGACAGACTATCTCTCTATTAGCAAGGTGAATAACCACGTCAATGCCTCAAGCTCACAAGGACCAATTTCATGCATAATTTCCCTGTAAAGCTCATAAGAAATAGCACTAGAACTAGCACCAATATCACATAAACCATAATAGCAATGATTACCAATTCTAACAGAAAGCAAAGGGACACTAGGTTTTCTAGCTTTTCTAGGATGGGAGACAATATTAGAAGCTTCTTCACAGAAGACAATGTGCTCATCCTCTATATTTTTAGTGACAAGATCTTTCACAATAGCTACCACAGGTTCAACATTTATTTGCTCATCGGGTTCCACGGTTTTCTTTGCACTTTTTCTAACCACATTCGCTATGATATAATGTTCCTTTACCTTAGTAGGAAAAGGGATTTTCTCAACATAAGGTTCAGGCAAAATAGGATCAACAGTACAAAATTCCATGCTAGTAGGAACATGGGTAACAATGTCTTTATAAGGAGCATGGTACTTCTCCCACTCTTTTTTGGGAATTTCAATATAAGAGGCAAAGGCCTTAAAACATTTCGCAAGAACTTGAGGATCAAGACCATACTCATTACTAATACCACGGAAGTCATCAGTTCCCATAAAAGATTTAATGCATTTATAATCATATTTTATACCTGACTTTCTTCCTTTGTCATTCTCCCAAGCTTTAGTGTTCTCTTGAATACGGTATAGGAGATCCCATTTAGCTTCTTCCTTCATACGTGTGAATGATCCAGCACAAGAAGCATCTAGTAAATCTTTTCCATGAAGAGAAAGCCTAGCATAAAAGTTATTGATAATAATATTGTTAGGGAGTTCATGAATAGGACATTTAAGCATTAGTAACTTCAATCTCCCCCAAGCTTGAGTTGTACTCTCTCCATCACGAGGCCAAAAGTTATATATCAGGTTTCTTATGAATCTCACTGGAGGATAAAATTTAGAATAAAAGAGATATGCTATTTCCTCCCATTCCATGGATTGCCCATTCTCCAGCAGCTTATTTCTTCAGCTCTCCCTTTCAAGGATATAGAGAGTAACTTCTTCTTCACCTGTTTAGTTGTGATACCTGCACACTTAAATAACTCGCATAATTCATGAATAAAAAGCAAGTGATCACCAGGGTGGACAGTTCCATCCCCAAAACAATAATTATCCATAACACGATCAACAATACTTGTAGGTATCTTAAAAGGATCTATCTCAACACGCGGTGGTTCATCTACTACCCTAACAGTGGTAGTAGTTTTCCCAGACAGAAAACCAAGTGGGTTATCCATATTGGAAACAAAGTAACAAACAGAAATAAAAAGAATACTCACAGTAGAAGTTTCCTTTACCAGTTCCACTCTTCAATAGCGCTTCACTCCCTGGCAACGGCGCCAGAAAATAGTCTTGATGACCCAAAAGTATAGGGGTTGTATCGTAGTACTTTTGATAAATAGGAGTGTCGATCCCAACGAGGAGCAGAAGGTGTTGACTAGTGGTATGGAGCAGGAAATCTCTGTAAATACTTAGCAAACGGATTTTTAGGGGTTTTCTGATAAAGCAACAAAACAAAGTGCAAGTATTAAGACAACGAACAACTACAACAAGTGTCCCAATCCTTTCTTAGCAAAGGACAAGCCGGTGGAAATACTTATAAGGACCAAACGTTCTCGAGGACACATGGGAATTATGTCAAGTGCTTTCGCTTCAAATAGCCGAGTACCGTTCTTTTGGTGTTGTAAGTGTTGTGTGGGTGAACCTGTGCTAATGTACCGACCTTACTTGGAATAATACATACTTGTGATTAACCCCCTGCAAGCATCCGCAACTACAGGAAAGCAATTAAGATATAAACCTAACCACAGCCTTAAACTCTGAGATCCTACGCTCCCTTGTGGAAAGGTATCCTAACAGGGGTTCAGGTTTCTGTCACTCCGGCAACCCCACAATTAGTAGCCAAATACACAATGTGTTCCCCTAGGCCCATAAATGGTAAAGTATCATGTAGTCGATGTTCACATGGCACCACTAGAAGAATAACACCACAACTTAAATACTAAACCATTGAATAATATCTCAACACAAATCCACTACTAACAACATGACTTCTCCCATGTCCTCAAGAACTAAACGAACTACTCACGAGACATCATATGGATCAAGATCAAATATGATATGGTGATGGATAACAATCTGAACATAAACAATAATCCAATGGTTCCACTCACAAGCATCAACTACAATAGTAATCAACATCGGGAAAGTTTCCCCTAAGAACTATGCAAGTATTCAACACAATTGTTATAGCAGGATGGAGTGGTGATGATGGTGCTAGTGTAAATGATGATGTGGATGATGATGATGATGATCCCGATGAAGCTAGATTGATGATGGTGTTGATGGCGATGATCTCCCCTCTCTGGGAAGGAATTTTCCCGGCAGAAATCTGTCTGCCGAAGAGCTCTTTCTCTCTTGGTGTTTTCCGCCCTGCAGAGGCGGTGGAATTTTTCTGTGATCGCTCCCCGTGTTTTAGGGTTCCGAGAGGAAGATATATGTGAGAGGGCGGAGTCGGAGGCCAACCAGGTGGGCCACACCCACCCTAGGCGCGGCCAGGGGGGCCCGCGCCTGGGGGGTGTCGGCCCCATGTGGCCGAACTCCACCTCCCCTTCTGGCTTCCTTCGTCTTTTGGGAAAATATAATTTTCTGTAGTTTTTCTGGTATTTTTATGATCTTCGTGAAATTGCATCGAAACACCTCTTTTTTCCATCAGAATCCTGACTCCGACAGTCCATCCTCCAAGAATCATCCAACATACAAAAATAGATGAAAAGACATAAGTAACACCTCATAATAATACACATATCAATGAATAGAGGCAAATTATAATATAGAATGGTAATGCAAATTAGACGTATCAATGGTCAACTATTCTGAATGGCACACTAAGAGAGCTACACATGGTAAGAAGGTAAATTCTGTTGAAGAAACCTCCTCTTTGAGTGATAAGATTGATGTTATCATGACCATGCTTGTTAATGGAAAAAACTTATATAGATCTAAATAATGTTCCCTTAGCCTCTTTGGTTGCTCAACAAGTGCAATTTGATGTGAACTTCATTAGGAATAATAATTTTGGCAACAATACCTATGGTAATAATTATAGGCCTTATCCTCCTAATAATGGCAATACTTATCATGGTAGATCTGGAATGCCTAGTGAAGGTAGGATCCTAGAAGTTGAAAGATCCACTAAATTTTTTATGCAAATGCAATATGAGCAAAACAAGATATTCACTAAAACTATGGAAGAACAATCTGTTATCTTGAAAAATATTAGTCATCAACTTGAGAATTTGAATAGAGAAATTACTAGTTTACAGTCAAAAATTTTGATTGCTGAGAAAAATATTTCCTCTTTGTCTAAAGCATTGTCCTCTTTGATTAATAAAATGGCTGCTAAACCTGAAACTTTGGAAAGTACTTTTGCTGCTACTCATGCCATACAAGTTACTATTGATGAAAATGTTAGACTGTTAGCCCAACTACATGCTAAGTGGGAAAGAGAAGCTGAAATTGCTAGAAACAATAGTGTGTGCACTATCACCACCACCAATATGGATGCCACTAAACCACAAGAAGTCTCTATTCCTCCTACCACAATGCCTAAGCCCAATGAGCATACTACTAGTGATGCTAAGTTTGATTTTGATCTTGATGGTTGCAATATTTCTGAAGTGATTATGTTCCTACAAAAGCTTTCTAAAAGTCCTGATACTAGTGATATGAACGTGGCTTTCACCAAACACATTATAGATGCTCGTATTAAAATTAAGGAAGAGAGGTTGAAACACAAAGCTTCTATTCCTAGGAAAGTAGAAGATAGTTGGGAACCCATTATTAATATGCAAGTGAATGACTTTGATCTCAAAGCTTCTTGTGACCTTGGTTCTAGTGTCTCTATTATGACTAGAAATATTTATGAAATTCTTGATTTGCCACTTTTGGAAGATTGTTATTTGGATGTCCCACTTAATGATATGCTAAGAAGAAATTCATGGGGAGTATTAATGATGTTCTTATTATGGCTAACAACGCTTATGTCCCTGTTGATTTCTATGTGTTTGGATGTTGAATACAGTGCTTCTTGTCCTATTATTTTGGGAAGACCTTTTCTTAGAACTGTTGGTGCCATCATTGATATAAAAGAAGGCACCATTAAATATGAATTTCCATTCAGGAAAGGTATTGAACACTTCCCTATGAGGAGAGAGAAGTTGCTTTTTGCTCCTCCTTTGAAAGCAAGGTTTGATGTTAATGCGTCTTCATTTGAAAATACTTGATTCTTGCTTCTTGTGCCTAACTTAAAGGCGTTAAAGAAAAGTACTTGTTGGGAGATAACCCAAGAGTTTTCTTGAGTCTTGGAAATTATTACTTCAGTAATGACCTCTCATTATCCTTTTTGTTTGCTTTTTGTGCCAAGAATGACCTCTAATGAGAGGGAAGTAAGATTTGGGGAGTTACTGTCCCGAAACAGATTTTTGTGCTCCACCATAAAAATTCGTGAGGAATCTCTGTAAGTCGGATTGAGCTGATATTTTATGAATAAATCCCCAGTATGTTAGCTAACTTTCGTTAGTTCAACACCTTTTGATTTGAGCAATAGAAGGTCTTCGAAAAAATCGGTTTCTACCTTCTAGTATGTTTTGACAGATTTCTGCCATTATTTGCATTTGCTTCTTATTGATTCCTTTTTGGGTTCTCTTTGGGAAATTGAGTTTTTTTGAGGGAATTGCTACAGTAGCTTGTGTTTCTAGTGAAAGTTTTGTTGTTATAAAGCTAAACCCAAGGGTCTGTTATCTTTTGAATACACTAATGTTGCTAATGAAGATTGTGTGAAGTTTTGTATGAAGGAAAATTTTCAGGTGTAGAGAGAGAATGATGTAATGAGATGAAGAATGGACAAAAGCTCAAGCTTGGGGATGCCACCCCATGTCACCCCAAGAAATATTCAAGAGGTACAAGCGTCAAAGCTTGGGGATGCCCAAGACATCCCCTTCTTTATCAATAAAAAGCTTAGGTCTTTCTAGACACTTCGTTTTTATTGTTTCATGCATTGTTGTGTTGTTCTTGGAGTGTCTTAGTTTTCGTTTAGTTTGCTTAATTTTCTTGAATAAAGTAGTTTGAACCCCCCGTTCTCGCCCTGTTGTTTCAAATAATTTGATTGGTGTTGGAGAGGAGTAGAAAGTTCTTGCTTGAGTAGTACAAGAGGAGCTTGCTTTGACTGTGACTTAGACTTTAGCATGTCATGCTAGGTGTTGTTTTGACCTTATGCTTAGTGATTATTGCTGTAGCATGATTTGTTCCAAACAATTGGGATTGCTTAGTGTGTCTTGAAGGAATCATGCGTTGTTTTAGCATACAAAAGCATAATATTGTGGTATTTTCTTTGATGCTTTGTTTGGGTTGACTTGGCACATGCTCACACCATGTTATGACTATGAACAAGTTACCGTAGCCTCTATGATCATTTAGTCATTGACTTGTAGTACCACTTTATGCTTTGAATAGTAACGTTTTGTCGCTCTGCATGATTATGGCCATTATTGCTCTCTTAGTTGGTCGCTCCCAGTCTTTTGCTAGCCTCCACTTGTATGAGTAAGTTCTACTCATGCATCCAACTCCCAAGAAACTAAGTTATTCCAAAGTGTCCACTATAAATTCCTATGCATGGTGTGTTACACCATTCCAAGTATATTCTTGTTTTCATCTATCTTCCAATTAAAAATATTTTGTTATGTGAAAACTTAGTGATTAAAGCTCTCACGAACTTGATGGCACACTTTATTTTTCTTGCCCCTAATAAACTTGAACCATTGTGTCATCTATGTTGTATATGCTTGCACTTATACGTTGGAATTAGCAGAACCATGTTGTCATGGGGAACGCTTTCAACATTGTACTTGTACTTTGTACACAATTGATATGATGCTCTTTTGTCTATGGATGTCGTCAGTGTGAAATGAAAGGGGAGCTTGTAAGTCCATGGAGTTATGTATGTGTGTTAGAGAAACTCCTGGGACGCTAGCCTAAGCCATGCCTAATCATGGTGGAAACTTGTAGCATCACCATAGTGACATCTATGAAGCATTCTTCTTATAAAAAAGAGATAGAGAAAAAGAGATTGAGAAAAGAAAAAAATATGAGAAAAGAGGAAAGAGAGAACAAAGCACCATATTCCCATGGTAAATAAGAAGAATGCTGAGATGCTTATTGTCTGCTTGCCTTGTCATTTTGATTATGGGATAGCTCATGTATCATGTGCAAGGGGTATCCCGTTGGCGGTTCTCTATGATACACATATACTTACTATGACAAGAACTTGCAAGTAACTAAACTTGAGTTATGAGGAGCGGCCCTCATATTCAAGGGACATGAGATTGCCAACTTATACTTTGTCAAGCATATACTCCATAGTTTGTTCACTTTAACCTTAATCACTTCAAGATGCTTATGATAGGGGCAATGAGAGCTGAAAGCTAACAAGTACCATAATTTTTAGAAGCTCTTTTTGAAACTTGAAATCCCTGCTTTCCTTTATGAAGGGCCTTTCTTCCACCATTATATTTGTTGGGGTTCGTAGCATGGAAAACAAAATTTTTCTATCGCATACAAACAAACAAGCCAAGATCTATCTACTAGATTGTAGCAACGAGTCGATGGAATAACTTACCCTCGAAGATTCCAAAGTGTTTAACGAGAGCGGATTCTCGTGGGTGATGTAGTCGTACTCTTTCCGATCTTAAGATCGTGTAGACGATCCTTCCGGCCATGCTCGCAGCTTCAATGGGTCACATCCTCGATTTCGACGAAGACCTTCCTCTCCTTGTTCCAGAAAGCGGAGGTTGTAGCACTCTCCTCGTGATTCCGAAGACAACGGCGTGGTACCTAAGTAGAGGAGATCCCGCAGGCTTCGCCTTAAGCCGAGCGAGTATGGTGGAGTATGAGAGAGAGCTATTAGTGGTCTAGGGATTAGACACACCAATTAGAAGGCTCTAAACCGCAGGCTAGAGCAATTAGAAGCTCTAAACCAAAACGGCTCTAAACCGGAGATTAGAGGATAGGAGCTTGTGTGTCTAGAGGAGGAGGCCCTGCCCTCCTTTTATAGGTGGGAGGGCGGCCAAGGGAGGAGTCCTCCCAAGTCGGCCTTGGTTGGTAGCCAAGCTTGGAGGACTCCTCCCCAAGTCGGTTCAACCACCTCTTGCTTGTTTCCCACAGCTTTCTGCTTCCCACGCTTTCTGTTTCCACAGTTTCTGTTTAGCCGTTTGACTTTCAAATGGCGGTTTGACTTTCAAACTGGCTTTGACTTTTAGTTTTGGAACAGCAAGAACACTTAGTACATGATGCAATCATTCAATGACACATTCATGTACCCTCCCCCGA
Source organism: Avena longiglumis (assembly GCA_030063025.1). Taxonomy (NCBI): domain Eukaryota; kingdom Viridiplantae; phylum Streptophyta; class Magnoliopsida; order Poales; family Poaceae; genus Avena; species Avena longiglumis. The sequence continues at coordinate 499,877,064 of CP125975.1, forward strand.
GTGCCGGACAATCCGAAACCTTCTAGAACATTCCCGATGAAAACACCGGAATCATTCCCGAACTCCGAAACAGGACTTTCCTTATATGAATCTTATTCTCCGGACCATTCCGGATCACCTCGTGATATCCCGGATCCCATCCGAGACTCCAAACAACATTCGGTCTCTTTCTCATAATACCATAACTACTCAAACAACGTCGAATCCTTAAGTGTGTCTCCCTACGGTTCGTGAATTATGCAGACATGATCGAGACACTTCTCCGAACAATAACCAATAGAGGAATCTGGAAATTCATATGGCTCCCACATATTTCTACGATTTCTTTGCGATCGAATGAACCACTTACATACGATACCAATTTCCCTTTGTCTCACGATAGTTTACTTATTCGAGGTTATGATCGTCGGTATCTCTGCATACCTAGTTCAACCTCGTTACCGATAAGTACTCTTTTCTCGTTCCCGTGATATGTGATCCCTTGTGACCCAGTCACATGCTTGCAAGCTAATTGGATGACATTCCACCGAGAGGGCCCAGAGTATATCTATCCGTCATATGGATGGACAAATCCCACTCTTGATCCATGTGTTTCAACCAATACTTTCCGAACACTCAATGCCACCTTTATAGCCACCCGATTCACGGTGTGGTGTTTGATGTCATCAAAGCATCCATCCGTAAAGGTGATATGCATGATCTCATGGTCGAAGGAATTAGGTTACTATGTATCAGAAAGCATATAGCAATTGAACTATTGAAATGACTTGATCTTTATGCTACGCTTATCTATAGGAGTATGTCCACCATATCATTCTCCTAACGATATGATCCTGTTGTTTAATAACATCTCTATGTTCATGATCAGGAAACCATGATCATATATTAACCAACAAGCTAGTTTAACAAGAGGCTTTACTAGGGACTCTTATTTTAGTTTACAAATCACACAAGTATTAATGTTTCCGGTTAATACAATTATAGCATGGTATGTAAACATTTATCATAAGTGTGAAGATATGATAATAACCACTTTATTATTGCCTCTTGGGCATATCTCCAACAGTCTCCCACTTGCACTAGAGTCAATAATCTAGTTTCAAACCTTTGTGTATATAACACCTATGGCTTTCCGGTGTTGTATGTATACGATTGAGAGTGGTCAATCGATCTCGGATCGACACTTCGGTCCGTGTGTAATTGCATGTCTTTGCGTCTCTCGCATCACTCATTCTCTAATGAGATGGCTTGCATAAATTTGGTCCTTTGGTGTGACCTTTAGTTCTTTGGGGTTAAAACATGTTGATAATATTGTCATACAATATATCTTCATAGTATTATCCCGCTGTGAACTACACCTAGTTTGATAACAAACTACTTGACACAAACGCCCTCTTTAGCTGCTATTATAGCAGTCATATACTTAGCCCTTTTGTTGTAGTATCTGTCACAATGTCTTAACTTTGGAGCTCATCCAAATCCATTATGGAACTCACTTTCCATTATATTGTGCCACCCTTAGTTTAGATTGAGATAAACTTAATTTGTACTTTGTGACAAAGCTAGTATCAATGTAGTACTTTTACAATGAACTAACCATCTATTTGTCACTTCTACAAATATTATACTCTTAGTTCTTCCAAAAGATCATAAGAATATCCTTACTATTGTCCAATGATCATCTTACGAATCATTCTGGTATATGCTCACAACGTTTAGAGCATAGGACATATCTGGATTTGTACATATCACAAGATGGTGATATAAATACTCTTTGTGATTTCATACATCAAGTATCAATCTATACTTGATTATTTGTTTCACTTTACCAAATGTCAATACACTTGAATATATCATCAACATTGAACTCTTTCAATCCTTTACGTGGACAAGAACCTTTCTTGTAGTTTCTATATTGAACTCATTCAATATCTCGTCTATGTACTACGGCACAACCATATTAGCGTCTATTGATGCCAAATATTTGGGTTTTGCCTAAGTCTTTCATCGGGATGAAATTCTTAATATGTGTTAATAAAAGATACATTATTTCCAATCAACAATATGTCTTCCACATAATGTATTAGAAACATGTCTTAGCGCTCCCACTTAATTTCTTGCAAATGCAAGCATCTTCATCGTCTCTAATGAACTTTTAAACTCCTTTAACAGTTTCATCACGTTGAAGATTCCAACTCCATGATGCTCACTTTAACCATTGAAGTGCGCATATGCTTTTAGCATCCTTTGAATTAACAAAACCCTATGGACCGTGTTATGCACATGTCCTAGGTAGATTCTATTAGAAGAACTTGTTTTGTTTATTCAACTACCATATAACAAATTATATGTAGTGGTTGCTACATTAATCCGTCTAGACTAAAAATCGCTATGAAAGATCAAATCTTGTCATATACAACCTTTGAACATTGTTGTAAACTCTTTGCCAACATGTCGACTATTTCATAGATGTGAAACATCCATGTCTATTTCTTTATAGATCCAAATACATTTGTAAGGTCTTGTACCTTCGGAGGGTCTTTCAAGTTCAAATCTTGATCTCTCGTATATGGAACTATCATGGATTTTATGGCTTTAAGCCATTTTACGGAGTCAGGGCCCATCATCGCTTCTTTGCATGTAGTACGTTCATTATTCTCAAATAATGATTCAACCCTCAAATCTTGGTATTTGATTGTTTACTCGACCTACTTGGTTCAACAGAAACTTTGACCTTCATAACCACAACCTTTGAGGCACGTGAGCCATGAGCATTGTTGCTGCCTCCGGAACACTTTTCGGTGCTGCGCAACTCTGCACATATAGCTAAGGTTCTTTTAACCTTATCAAAGTTCTATTGTCCTCCCACTTAACTTTTCACGAAAAATTCCTTCTAAAAGAAACTTGACGTTCTAAGTGACAAACACTTTTGTCTCCAGTGTTATGGAGGAATACTTAACAAAGACAGGTTCATCCGACTTTGGTTGCAAACATCTTTCTTATGCATAGCATACCAATGTTTAAGAAAGGACAACTTGGGTTTTATCCCAAACCATAACATATGGTGTCATTTCAACGGATTATGATGGAGCTCTTTTCAGTGGAAAAACGGTAATCTCTAAAGCTTTTAATCTTTAAAATATAATGGCAGTTTTATGAATTATACCTTTGATCTTACCATGTCAAACAAGGTTTAATTACATATCTCGAATCCTCCATACTCTTATGGTGTTTCGGGAAATGCAAATCCACGGAACGATTCCTTAAATCTTAGGTATTTATGCTAAACTTGTAACTCAAATATCTTCCTTTATGATCTTATCATAAACTATTTATATTCTTGTTACAATGATTTTGCACTTCATCTTGAAAGTCTTTGAACTTTTCAAATGTTTCATACTTTATCCTTATTAAGTAAATATTCATATATTCACTCAAATTCTCGGAGAAAGCATATGAAGTTGAAATCCATCGCTTTTGACTACACATGATGGACTTTGTACAACAATATGTACAATTTCTAATAAGCTAGTCATTCGTTCCCTTTTGGCCTATGAACGAAGTTTTAATTACCTCTAGGAAAGTTTCACAAGCGTCATTTGATCAAAATCAAATAGACTCCAATATTCCATCCATATGGAGTTTCTTCATGTTTTCTTTCCAATATAATTTAAACTGCGATGTCACTTCCTTACTGATCTTTCAATCAATTTGTCTTTCGACATTTTTAGCACTAGTTTTATGGATGTGATTTCTCCAACGAGATTTGTGAATCATCCATCTTTTATGGATTACGGCAATTATTTGAACAACCCTTTTGTTCTCATAATACCTGATAAAACAAATCTTGAAGGCAAGCTTTGATGTTTTAACGAGCAACACAATAACCCTTTATTTGTTCTCGATGAACATCATCACATATTCTTTTGCTAGTTACTTAGGCCATTGTAGTTCATGAATTACATTGTTGTTATGACGATTCACACCAACAAATTCAGTATCAAATACTTAAGAACCACATTGTTTAATAAGCAAAGAATATAGCCATAACATGTATATCATCCATATCTTGAACAATTCTAGTCTTTTCTTTTCTCGCCATATATTTATGAGATTCTCTTCAAGATTTTCCTTTCATTTGAAAGAATCTATCAACATCAATAGTGGAGTCATACATATGACACATAGTCCAAAGCGTGTATAGTTAAATACCAATGTCTTTGGACTTGCACTTTGAAGTAGATCACCATCATCAAATGTTTGGTGTTCTTTCAAATTCCTTTCTTTAGTAATCTCTTGGTGTAGTAAACATTTCACCTACATCAAAAATTCACCCTCATCATGGATTTATCCATGATCAAGCTACTTTTAGCTTGCAACGGTGAATCGCAAGTATAATGTTGCTCTCCAAAACCTTTTGGAGGATTAGGACAACTATTGTCTCCAACCTTTTGCAATTTCTCATCAAATATGAGAACGTGACTTTTGCCATATTATACTCTATCATGTTGTAACCAATACTTCGTTTCAGATATCACAATATCTTCCACGCATCATGGTTTCTGAAACAACTCTTTCAGATCCTAGATAACCTTGATATTAAGAGAATCCTTTGAATATCAAGAATCATGGAGACAAACATGATACTTATATACTAACACTTGGAATTGTTACACTTGATTTAATACTAATTATTAAACTTCATGGAGTAACCGGAATTTACTGAAAGTTTGCAATAGGACTTTTAAACTTTAGATTAACACTTCAAAACAATATGATACCAGTTCGTAAAGTAACTAACCAGAATTCTATAGTTCTATCATCTCAATTATAACTAAGCGCAAGGTGGTAAATGGATGCCAATGACTACAACAACTATGCAAATTCACTTTGATTTAGTTTATGATAAATTGAGCTCTAATTAATAATTAAATTAATCTAGGTGAACTCCCACTCAAAACAATATCCCTCACATTGTTTTAGTGATCACACGAACCAAATCCACCACATCAAAACCGATCATCACGAGAGTTGATATAGCTTCAATGGCGAACAATCAACATGTTCATCATATCTACTATATGACTCATGCTCTACCTTTCGGTAATCCGTGTTCCTGAGGCCATGTCTGTACATGCTAGGCTCGTCAAGATCAAACCTTAGTTTCCGCATGAGCAATTCTGGCTTGCTCACGTTGTATACACTTGTAGAATCTAACACACCCGATCATCACGTGGTGCTTCGAAACAACAAGCTTTAGCAACGGTGCTAACTAAGGGTGAACACTTTGTGACTTGAAATTCATGTGCATGAGGGATCATCTTATAATGCTACCATCGTCTACTAAGCAATACAAGATGCAAAAAGGATTAACATCACATGCAATTCATAATATGTGATATGATATGGCCTTTCTTCTTTGTGCTTCTGATCTCCATCTTCTAGCACGAACATGATCTCCATCATTACCTACATTGCATCAAGGTCAATGATGCTTCTCCATGGTTGTCGTCCACCGGCTTCAACTATTACAACTACTTTGAATAGACACGTGGGTCTTAACAGAATTTAAAGACAACCATATGGCTCCGCGGTTGCCACCAACTTACAATAAGGAACATTGCATACATCATATATAATCACAATCATGGTCATATCACATCACAAGACACCCCGCAAAACAAAGTTAGACGCCTAATTTTCTTTGCATGTTTTACGTGGTTTGGGGCTTTCAATAAGTGTCGTTCTAACTTACGAACAAGAACCACAACATTGATACTATTATTGTCAATCACCCGTTGTAAATTGAATCTTAACTATGCTAGGAGAAACAGCACCCATAAAGCCACTTATGCAATACAAGTTGCATGTCAAGCGTGGAGCAAGTCTCATGAACGATGTCATGTAAGGTTAGCCCGGCCGCTTCATCCCAACATACCGCAAGATGCAAAGTACACAAGAAGCAATCGACAATAAAGCATCAACGCCCACAATGACCATTGTGTTCTACTCAGGCAACAGATCTACATATAGACACGGCTCGATACCACTGCTAGGGGTTCGTAGCATGGAAAAACAAAAATTTCTATCGCATACAAACAAACAAGCCAATATCTATCTACTAGATTGTAGCAACGAGTCGATGGAATAACTTACCCTCGAAGATTCCAAAGTGTTTAACGAGAGCGGATTCTCGTGGGTGATGTAGTCGATTTCTTTCCGATCTCAAGATCGTGTAGACGATCCTTCCCGCTGGCTCGGCAGCGCTTCCGCATCGGTCACACGTTCGGATTTCGACGAAGACCTTCCTCTCCTTGTTCCAAAGAGCGGAGGTTGTAGCACTCTCCTCGTGATTCCGACAAAGACAACGGCTGGGTACCTAAGTAGAGGAGATCCCGCAGGCTTCGCCTTAAGCCGAGCAGTATGGTGGAGTATGAGAGAGAGCTATTAGTGGTCTAGGATTAGACACACCAATTAGAAGGCTCTAAACCGCAGGCTAGAGCAATTAGAAGCTCTAAACCAAAAGCTCTAAACCGGAGATTAGAGGATAGGAACTTGTGTGTCTAGAGGAGGCCCCTCCTTTTATAGGTGGGAGGGGCCAAGGGGAGTCCCTCCCAAGTCGGCCTTGTTGGCGCGGCCGGCTTGGAGGACTCCTCCCCAAGTCGGTTCCAACCACCTCTTGCTTGTTTCCCACAGCTTCCTGCTTCCCACGCTTCTGCTTTCCACAGTTTCTGTTTTAGCTGCTTGACTTTCAAACTGGCAGTTTGACTTTTCAGTTTTGGAACAGCAAGAACACTTAGTACATGATGCAATCATTCAATGACACATTCATGTACCCTCCCCGAGTCTTGGACAATCCAAACCTTCTAGAACATTCCGATGAAAACAGGAATCATTCCCGAACTCCAAACGGACTTTCCTTATATGAATCTTATTCTCCGGACCATTCCGGATCACCTCGTGATATCCCGGATCCCATCCGAGACTCCGAACAACATTCGGTCTCTTTCTCATAATACCATAACTACTCAAACAACGTCGAATCCTTAAGTGTGTCTCCCTACGGTTCGTGAATTATGCAGACATGGTTGAGACACTTCTCCGAACAATAACCAATAGAGGAATCTGGAAATTCATATGGCTCCCACATATTTCTACGATTTCTTTGCGATCGAATGAACCACTTACATACGATACCAATTTCCCTTTGTCTCACGATAGTTTACTTATCCGAGGTTATGATCGTCGGTATCTCTGCATACCTAGTTCAACCTCGTTACCGATAAGTACTCTTTTCTCGTTCCCGTGATATGTGATCCCTTGTGACCCAGTCACATGCTTGCAAGCTAATTGGATGACATTCCACCGAGAGGGCCCAGAGTATATCTATTCGTCATATGGATGGACAAATCCCACTCTTGATCCATGTGTTTCAACCAATACTTTTCGAACACTCAATGCCACCTTTATAGCCACCCAGTTACGGTGTGGTGTTTGATGTCATCAAAGCATCCATCCGGTAAAGGTGATATGCATGATCTCATGGTCGAAGGAATTAGGTTACTATGTATCAGAAAGCATATAGCAATTGAACTATTGAAATGACTTGATCTTTATGCTACGCTTATCTATAGGATTATGTCCACCATATCATTCTCCTAACGATATGATCCTGTTGTTTAATAACATCTCTATGTTCATGATCAGGAAACCATGATCATATATTAACCAACAAGCTAGTTTAACAAGAGGCTTTACTAGGGACTCTTATTTTAGTTTACAAATCACACAAGTATTAATGTTTCCGGTTAATACAATTATAGCATGGTATGTAAACATTTATCATAAGTGTGAAGATATGATAATAACCACTTTATTATTGCCTCTTGGGCATATCTCCAACAATATTGAGTCTCCACCTTCTATCCTTAGGCACCAGTTAAGAGAGCATAGTTGCTATTCTTAGTTCTATGTGCATTGTCCCAAAACTTATTGATTGATGCATATTGATGATAATTACTTATTCTTGTGCTATTTGTATCTAGTCACTCTTATGAACTTTGAAGGTGTCCTATGCATATATTTTCTACTCCATGAGGGACAAGATGAATGCCACTATGCCATGTTTTCTGTATGTGAAACAAACAAACGTTTTTCAATGCACGTTATTCATGATCTTTGTTTGTAGTCTTTCATGTTACATGCATAGTTACTTTGTCTTACTGTTAGAACTCCATCTTTCATGTTTATGTTTAGATTTCTTTGATCCCAGCTTTCAATGCTTGCAAATGGTTTGGTCTTGATTTTGATGGTACATGTCATCTCAAAAATTATTTTTTTATCACTTTCCTACTCGAGGACGAGCAGGAGTTAATCTTGGGGATGCTTGATACGTCGGAAACGTATCTATAATTTTTGATGTTCCATGCTTGTTTAGTATCTACTTTGCTTTGTCTACACTTTGAGGTGTTTTTATATGTTTTCTGGTACTAACCTATTAACAAGATGCCACAGTGCCAATTGCATGTTTTCTTCTGTTTTTTGGTTCCAGAAAGGCAAAAAAAATCAATATTCTCGGAATTGGACGGGACAAAAGCCGAAGTCAATATTTTACCGTTGGGAACACAAAGCCAGAGTACGAGACGGAGGGGAGGCACCAGGGGGCCACACCCCTGGTGGCGCGGGCTAACCCTATCCGCGCCTAGGGGGTGTGACCACCCTGGCCCCCTGCCTCGCCTCTTCGCCTATAAAGACCCCCGATGCATAAACCCTAAGTACCCGATCAATATTCCACGAAACCGTCTGTAGCCGCTGCCACCATCGTCCCTAGATCGGGGGGATCTGAAGCTCTTCCCGGCACCCTGTCGGAGGGGAGATCATCCTGAAGGCCTTCTTCTTCATCATGCCAGCCTCCGGTATGAAGTGTGAGTAGTTACACCTTGGACTACGGGTCCATGTAGTAGGTAGATGGTTGTATATCCTCCTTTGTGCTACCATGTTTAGATCTTGTGAGATCCGTTCATGATCAAGATCATCTATTTGTAATCATGCATGTTGTGTTTGTGGGGATCCGATGTATATTGAGATTACTATGTCAAATTGATTAATGGTTTTGTATTATTGATTCTATCATGTCTGTGTTGTTTGTGATCTTGCATGCTCTTCGTTTCTAGTAGCTATCTTGGTCAAGTAGATGGTAGTGACTCCAAGAGGGGGTATTTATGCTAGATAGTGGGTTCATGCCTCTATTTAATCTAAGCGAAGTGACAGAAATCTCTAAGGTTGTAGATGTGATGTTGCTACTAGGGAGAAAACAACGGTCTCTTGTTCATGGAACAAGTGGATTGCTTACCTTACATACTTTGCTTAAAGCAGTTATCTATTGCTTGCAACTTAATACTGGAGGGGGTTCGGATGATAACCCGAAGGTGGATTTCTAGTCATAGATGCAGTTGGATGGCGGTCTATGTATCTTGTTGTATTGCCCAATCGAATCTCATAGGATCATGAATGTCTAGTATTGCATTTTTATGCCTTGCTCAGTCCTGTCAATTGTCCCGCTGTAATTTTTTTATCCAGCATGCCATATTTGTTTATCTAAGGAGAACACCTCTAGTGAACTATGGACCCCGGTCCAATCTTTATCTTTGCTACATCTTCCACTGTATTACTGTTTACTTTCTGCAAGCCACTATCACCTTCCACACCATACAATTAATCCTTTGTTTTCAGCGAACCAGTGAGATTAACAACCTCACTGTTCGTTGGGGAAAAGTCTTGAGTTTGTGTTGTGTAGGTCTCCAAATTGCTAGCAACACATTTGAGTCATTTCCTTCCTCCTATTGGTTCGGTAACCTCGGTTTCTTACCGATGGAAAACTTGCTTCTGTGCTCTTTACACCTTGCTCTTGGGGTCTCCCAACGAGGCGTCAACAACACGCCAACAGTCTCTTCCTCCAGCAACAGGGCGAACATCTCCTTGTCGTCGGAGTCCATGGCCGAATGGGAAAAACGCTAAACACTTGGCGGGCGAGGTGCTGGGAGCTCAAAGCGAAGCCGAGCTGCGGCGAAGAGGGAGAGCGATTGGAGGCCTAGGCCGAGTAGAGAAGATGCGGCGACGGCGGCGGACCTATCTACAGGTGTGGCTTCAGCCTGGCATGGTGGAGCTTCGTCGGCGAAGACATGGCGACATGACAGCTGGGGAAAGCTCTCCGCCCCGGGAGAGGCGAGTGGTGGTGGGAATTGAGGTTGTCTCGCCGACAGAGTTGGCCCACCCAACTTTCGTTTCGTCCGGTGTTTCCAGGTGGTTCCCAGCGTCTCGAATTCGGTCTGGGAACGCCAAATGAAAGTTGGGAAAATCTAACGCTATTGAACTCGTACTGGAAACATGACTGGACAAAAATTCGTTGTTTGGATAAAAAAAATGTACTAAAAACACCATCCTAACAACGCGGGTGAAGATGCTTAAAAAAAATGCCCTGACCCTAACGCTGCCAGTGAGTCGGGTTTGCCCCGCTTCGGCCTATGAGTCCGCGGACTGACAGGGCCCGCGCGCTCGGGCACATGGTTCGTCCTCGGTGCCCACCGCACGGAGTCATGGACAGAAACAAAGCCCAAACTCGAATCCGACGGACCTCGGTGTCGGTGGGACTTGGGAGGCTGGACTGGAAGAAGGAGTCAACTCGAAACCCTTGTCCCCGCGGACCCTCTGCCCTGCTTTGTTTCCCAACCTCTTTTAAGCCGGCACGCCTCCACTGTCGCCCTCCTCCCCTCCCAACCGACCCCAAATCAAACCCTACGTAGTGAGCAGCGGCGAGCCCAGCGCAGCAATGGCCCCCGGCACCGCCAACCTGGTGCTGAAGGCGGCGTGCGAGGTTTGCGGCAAGGCGGCCGACCTCTACGGCACGGCCTGCCGCCACGCCACCGTCTGCAGCTCCTGCGGCAAAACCATGGCGCGCGCCCGCTCGCCCTGCGCCGTCTGCGCCGCCCCCATCACCAACCTCATCCGGGTACAGCTTGCCCCTCCCGCGACGGCTCTAGGCTTTTATTTCCGCGACCAATGCCGCCGCCGCCGCCGCCACACCTCGGCGTGTTTTGGGCTTCCTTGCCCGTGACTGATTTGTTATTGTTGTTCCGACGGCGCACGCAGGAGTACAATGTTCGGGTGGATACCACCGCGGAGAAGGCCCTCTCGATAGGCAAGTTCACCACCGGTCTGCCGCCCTTCTCGAAGAAGAGGATTGCGGGGAACCACTGGTCTCTTCGTAAGGATGGCCCCGAAGGCCGACAGCTTACTGCCAGTATGCGGGTACTGGCTCCTGATCATGGATGTGTGATCATCATTAGTTTCTGTAACCCAACCTGATATGCTGTCATCACGATTTCAAACCTTTTTGGTGCTAATCCAACACGCAACAAGGAAGCTGTGCTAAAATTTCTGCAATATACTCGCTGTTGTGAGCAAGCTTCCCCAATATAACTGTAGTTGTTGGCTACTAGATACCTATATATGGCACAAGTGGAGTTTATTTTTGTTCATCCCATGGCAAATGTACCTGCTAGGAGACCCTTCTGCAGTTAATTGTTCCTTCAATCCTGATAACTTTGCTATCACGTTGTTTCTGTAACCCTGTTTGACACGCATGTTTGACAAAACAGGAGAAATACTACAACAGAAAGCCATGGATATTGGAAGATGAAACAGGGGAACATCAGTACCAAAGCCAGCTTGAGGCATCACAGTCTGCAACCGCTACATACTATTTGCTGATGATGCACGGCAGGGAATTCCATGCTGTTCCTGTTGGTTCCTGGTACTCACAGTTTCCTTCTCTCCTTATTTTCCCCCATTTCATATCTATCAACAATAATCGCAACGAGAACATAGTTACTTGCAAGTTCCACAAATCAGTAGTACTAGTAATTATAATAGAAAGTGCTCTGCTAATTACAGATTCCTGTGTCTTCTTAGGTATAACTTCAGTAAAATTGCACAATACAAACAACTGACTTTGGAAGAAGCTGAAGAGAAGATGAAAAGAAGGAGAAGCAATGCAACTGGGTATGAACGATGGATGATGAAGTCAGCTACACATGGAGCTGCCGCATTTGGCTCGGATTTGAAGGACCTTGATGGTGTAAATGGCAAGGCGGCAGGTGGGGTCCAACCAAAGAAAGAAAATACGAACAAGGAGGGGACTGGTAAAGGCGAGGAGGAAGAAGAAGAGAGAGCTCCAAGGAAAAATGCCCATGGGCTTACTACTAAGGGCGTGGATGATGAGGAGGAAGGTGGAACAGAAGACTTTGATTTGGACTTTGATATTGAGATAGGTAATGCTGGTCACATACTATAAATATCCTTTTTTTTTTATTTGAGAATTTTAAATTTGCCCCACCTTATGCAGTATATGACATGGTGATTATTATTATTCCAAAGAGTTGTTCATTCATCCCACTGCAGATTTTGTGCAACTAGTTGCCACTGCACCCTGTTATTCAAAATCCAATTTCCAAGCTCAAAAAATCGTGAAAGGATTCATGGATGTAGAAGTCATGGTATATCATGTGCATGATACATCTAAAAATGTTACTGAGTTCGTAAAGTGTCTTCTGGATATGGAGTGTAGTGGCAACTCGGTGCACATACTTTCCGTGCTCATTCATTTTGTTAAACACGACAAGAAAATACTTGCTTATAGATGTGCACAGTCCTTGGTAGCCTTCTTAGCTGGAACCTACTTTTATCAGGTGATGATTGGGAGCATGAAGAGGCCTTCAGCGATGACGATGAGACTCCTTATGTTGACCCAGAGGAAAGACCTGATTTAGCTGATACTGAAAACCCTGCTCCACCAGAAATTAAGCAGGTACATAGAAGTGCACGTGCTTGTGCACACATTTTCAGTTAATATGCTAGGCCTGCTGCAAAGTACTGCAAGTATTCTATTTATTAAATCTACAGATGCTGCTGCCTTCACCAGCATTGTTGATAAAAACATTTCCTATTGCAATACTCTTAGGATGATGACGAGGATGAAGAAGGAGCAGGTGGCCTGAGCAAATCTGGTAAGGAACTAAAAAAGCTGCTCCGTCGTGCTGATGGACAAAGTGAATCTGATGACGATGACCATGAAGACACTGATGTAGTGATTTCTTCTTAAAACCTACGTATGATTTAAAGTTAATGAGTTGCAGGAGCACAAGCAGTTTGTTTGACTTGCTTTCGTGTTTACTTTTTATCTCAACAGGAAGATGAGTCACCATCTCCAGTACTTGCTCCAAAACTGAAAGATGAGTTCGAACGTAAACCAGAAAACAACCCTGCTAAACTAACAGCAAGTGGACCTGGTATCTGCACTCCACCTGCATCCAGGTCCAATCATAAAAGAAAATCAGGGGGTGATGATGCAAAAACTTCTAATGTTCCAGTGCTAAAGAAGCCAAAGAAAGAACCTGTATGTCTTTTCTTATATTTAAGGTTCAATCACATTGTAACATTGCACTAAATTATTTCTCTGATTGTCATAAATGTGGTACAGGAAACTAAGATATTGGGCGTCAAGAAAGAGCCACCCTCTTCCATGGAACCTAAAACATTAGCTGTGAAGGAGGAGCCAACCTCTTCCTTTAAACCTGTTTCAAAAGCATTCGCTTCAGCAGGAGGCGATACAAATGCATCTAAAGTAACAGAGGAGGAAATCAGGAGAGTACTTATTGCAACTGGTCCTATGACATCACAAGATCTTGCCTCCAGGTTTAAGTCAAGACTCAAAACTCCAGAGGTAAAGCATACTAGCTTTGTGATGCGCTTTGATCTGGAATACTGTGATTTCTTAATAACCGTATGGTTTATGCCTTTTCATACTACCATTTCATACTATGGATCATCTCAGTACCGACTTGTATGTCTGTCAATGCATGCACTTATATTGTTTTCTGTGCCCTATCAATGAATGCATGAGATTTTGATGTCTTGTTACCCTCGTACTGCAGGACAAGAAACATTTTCTAGACATTATGAAGAAAATTTCCTATGTGGATAAGACCAAAGGTGGCTGCAATATTTATCTTCGAAAGGAATACAGATGAACAGAGAGTCAACACACCCGTATATGCCATAATATACCCTTCTAGCATTGCATGCAATACTCGTGAAAACTGTTGTAGAATACGTCGGTGTAACTGGTTGTCCTTACTCGCCTCTCTATTCTTTTCATGCCAGCTTGTAACTGCAAGAGAGATTTGTGCTGGTTGACTTGGTCTTGAAAATTAAATTTTGACCATTCATATCTTACATATGATTTGTAACACAGTTTTGCGATGATATGGATCTAATAGTAACATTCTTTATCGGAGGATAATATTGTTTCTTGAAGTTTTTTGAAATATGAATGTACATCAACGATTTATCATGGAATTGTTGTTGGACTGTATATCAGTCGAACAATCTTGACATGCATGACGATAAGAAACAGTTACTTGATTGCCATTCATCAACTCTCTTCTTTCACTACTTTTGTTTTTTGACGCCCTCTTCTTTCACTATTGCACCTGATAGTGGCAGCAAACAAGAAATTGTTCATGATCATGTTGCACTCCAGTACTATTGCATTACATTTTTATACTAGATGGAGAATGATGGATCGATGAGAACAGATCATAGACCAGATAATAATGTAATAATAAGTGCAAATGTAATATTAATATTAATGGATGCAACACTGTGAGCATTGACAGACTGGTTGTTTTCTCCCTTTATTTCCTGCTTTTGTCCTGGTCTGTCCTGAGTGATTTGAATTGTGATAATAAATATCCAACAACTTATTAGCAAACAACACTGTGAGAATTGAAGATTTGCAATATGGAAATAAGAACAAATTCCTAATTCAACTAAGTTCTGTTATAATGTTGATTGTTTCGTCATAGAAACAATGATTGGGCAAATGTACATAAAGGAATGCAGTACACGGATACAGTTTACCCACAAAATAATTTCCTAGTCGGTTCACTTTCTGGACTCTCAAGCAATGGTTGACCTAAAGCAGGCAAGGAGAAGGGCTCGTCTATAAAAAGGAGTTTAAAACACTTCCACTGGACGATTTACCAGCGAGTTAGTCTGTTGCCAACTTGCCACCCAGTTCTATAAATCCTACAGTACCTACAACCAAACATAATCATGATATTAGGCATACAGTGTACTATGAGATAGGAACAATGTCATCTTGCCCAAACTCCAAATTAGTGTAGTTAGCCCTTCAGAACGGAATGGTCATTCCTTAACATCAATATTGCTAGGAAAATAGATACAGTATCATATACTCGACTAACAACAGCTGATATAAGCCTCCACTGAGCCCATTAAAATAGTTCATTTAGCTGCTTCCACCAAGATTTATCACCGCTTTCAGTAAATTGGTAACCTTTTTTCTCCGACCATATTTTCCGTAAGACACATCAGGTCTAGAACTTGAGATCTTCAAAACTATTTAATCGTTTGTTTTCTAGTCTAATTCAATTTAAGGGACCAGCCATCAGCACAGAGTGAACAAATGGAGAACGCAGGGGAAAAAACTGCAAAAGGGATCGAAGAAACCCATCAAGTTGGATTTATATGCCAGCTGACAAAGTCTTAACATATTTTATCATTCTATTAAATTAGACTCAAATTTGAACAAAAAGTGTTTTTACATGCACAGGACACATACTCCCTCTGTCCGAAAATAAGTGACTTAGATTTGTCTAGATTTGCATGTATCTAGACGCGTTTGATACGTGCGAATCAAGCCAAGTCAGTTATTTTCGGACGGAGGGAGTAATATGTTTTCTTGAAGTGCTGGGCAACTCTGACATTTCATAGTGTTCCTGACCGACTAAATATTGTCTTCAAACAGTGGAAATTACCAGGTTCAGACAGCCCAACTCACATAGGTCAATATACCTTAAGTCCTAAACTATTGCTTTTCTATTCCAAACTATGCCCACACTGGTGAGGAGGGAGTGCCTCTTTTTAGATAGCACAGTGGCCTACACGTCTCTTATGTTCTAAACTGCTTGCACCAAGCCAGCAACTACCAAGAATATACTGGCTCGAGAAAAGTGAGGCGCCATCTCAGTACAAAAAGAAACGAAAGGGATCTGCGAACATGGAAAGCTTAAAGTCGTCATAAAAGTGGGGCACGCCTGTTTAGGAGGAAATGGTTACCAAACATCAGAAGAAAGCAGACAGCTCTCACAAGCCCCAGCAGACCATAGAAAGCATGTCCAAAAGGGAGATGCTTCCCAGTCTACCAGCACAAAGAGAGAGTTTCCCAGTCCACGATATTCAAGTGGTCTTGGTACTATCATGCATTATATTCCTATAATCATACCACTTATGAAACTATGATTCTGTATGCGATTAATGGAGAAGGTTCTTCTCAGATTTGAATAGAAATTGCAAATGCTTGATCCATCAAGATTTTTAAGACATCAATAGAGTAAATGGTTAGACTAGGAATTTCTGTACATGAATTACCAGACTACGATTATGTTTAACGAGGTGCTGTTCATATCAAATTTGAACTGAACTGAACTGCCACTGCTTCCTATCAAGATCTCAATCAATTGAATTGATAAATCAGGGTGGTGTACAAGATGACACAAGCACAAGAATAGAGAACTGCCTACCTTTTTCATCTAACCAACAAACTAAACTCACCGGCCTTTCCTGCGGGATCTCAAAGGGAAACCGCCAGGAGGCGATGGTGAGAACTCAACTGGGAGATGTGGTGGTTGACCCTCACCAGAGAGCATTTCAAGCACCTCCTCGCTTGATGGGCGACGAGTTGGCGACCTCTGGATACATAGGAGTGCAACAGTTATACATAGCAGCACCTGGTCACGGTTAACATCCAGGAGCGCAGAGTCTACAAGATCAAGCAAGCGGCCAACGTGGGCAAGATGCCTTGCCCACGAAATGAGACTCGCCTTCTCAAACTCTGACATGGGTGATGCTGTCACCTGGAGTGGTCGGCGTCCAGAGATAAGAACTAACAACAGAACACCGAAGCTGTAAATGTCGCATTTCTCTGATAGAGGCCCACCACCACCATACTCAGGAGCCACATAGCAGACTGTGCCACGCATGCTCGGTGTGCTGCTCACTGCTCCACCACTCTTGGGCACAAATTCTGAACTAGCCCAATCCATGCTACTCCTCCTTACACCGTCAATCCACCAATCAGTGCTGCCATTGCCATTGCCATTGCCATTGCTGCTCCTACGACTCCAGCTTTTCATCATCCTCCACCTTGAATGTCCCTTCTCGTCTACACCACAATCCTTCTCCCACCACTGCATGCCATTCATGGCACCAGCATCACTCTTTGACTTAGCAAGTGCCCGCCGTTTTTGCTTCTTGGTGAGCTCCTCGGCATACTCCTCACGCCACCACTCCCGTGCCCTACGCTTTGGCTTCTTCTTCTCTGCTGAAATTGTAGGGGTGGCAGTAGAAACTCCTGCAATCCAATCATTCTTTGGTCTCTCCTTCTTGATCTCGGACCTAATCCAGTCCACCACATAGTCCTTAACACCACTACCGGCATTATCCTGACGCCACCACCAGTCACTCCGGGCTCCTGATGCTGCTGCTGCAGCTCCACCGTTGCAGCTTCGAACATTAAATCCACTACCAACACTTGTCTTGTCACACCCGGAAGTTGATGCCGCCTCTGCAAGTGAGGTCATGGTGAACACCTCGTCATCCTCTGGTGACTTGGTCGCACCACCGTCTTCTCCGTTGACTGCAGCAGCAGTCGTGCTCTCTCCAGCCACTGATACGTCATCATGGCATCCACCACCACCTGGAACTTCACTCCCGACCGCATTTTCCCCAATGGCAGCACTATGCAATAACTCGTCTTCTTCTTCAGACTTGATCCGTGCGAGTCCGAAATCTGAGAGGCGAGCACGGAGGTGAGTATCCAGCAACACGTTGCTAGGCTTGACGTCTCCGTGGATGACCGGCGGGTGCACGACGAAATGCAGGTAATGGAGCGCGGCGGCCACGTCCCTGGCGACCGCGAGCCGGCGCGGCCACTGGGAGACCAGGTCGGGGCACCTCTTCCCGAGCAGCGCGTCCTGCAGGGAGCCGTTGGGCATGAGGTCGTAGACGAGCATCATCCGGCGGCGGCACGGGTGCGCGGAGAGCGAGTAGGCGAAGGGCAGGAGGATGGAGGGCGTGGCGCCGTGGCCGGCGAGGTGGGAGGCGAGGGAGAGCTCGTTGTGGAACTCGCGCTCCCCCTGGAGGGACCCCGCGGCGTTCATGACCTTGACGGCCACGGGCTGGCCGGACCTGGGCAGCGCGCCTCGGAAGACGGGGCCGAACCCGCCCTGCCCCAGCTTGCTCCCCGCCGCGAAGCTGGCCGTGGCGCGCCGCAGCTGCTGGTACGACAGCCGCCGCAGCGCCGGCGCGGGCGGCGGCGCCATCGCTCCCGTCGCCGGCGCCGCGGCGGCCCGCTTCCTCCCGCGCCGCAGCCAGACGAAGAGAGCGAAGGCGACCAAGATAAGCGCCACCGCGGCGGCCGAGGCCGCCGCGGAGGCCGGGAGGTGGTGGCGGGCGTGGGATCGGCGGTCCGCGACGACGGAGGCGGAGGATGCCGGAGGCGGGGAGGCATCGGGCGGCGGGGGCTGCCGCGAGGGCATCAGCGGATGAGGGGAAAAGACAAGAAACACAGCACTACCACTACCACTGGAGCAGAGTAGGCAGGGAGGGGACTGAGCCAAAAAGTGAGTTGGCTTTTCGTCATTTCTCAGATGCGAGCGAGAGTGTCCATGTCTAATCTAATAATAATCTGCACCTGCCCCGTGAGGCCGTGAGGAGAAAGGATCCAATGGCGCTGGCATGTGGGGCACGGAGGACACTCGTGGCCCACCGGCAGCGAGGGAAAAGGTTCACGTGCCGATCTGGATGGAGAGCGCGAGAAGGCGCGCGCGCGAGAGAGAAAGATGGTTGGGAACGATGGAGCCGATGGGATTGGATCAAGGGCCGTTGAGAGCGAATTTAATGGAGGGAGAAGGAGCAGGAGCAGGAGCAGGGGTCAACGCCAGCCACAGGAAGAGGTCAAAAGCGACCACGATTTGCTGCGCGGTGGTTAGCTTGGCGGTAGCAACTGCCAACCGTCGTCTCACAAAGAAAAACTCGTCTTCTTTCTTAATTGATGATGCCATTTCTCCTCTTATACTGTATAAGTATATGTATGTATCTGCTATCCTTTCTACAACAATGCCAAAAAGGTTGAATTATAAACCGAAAGTGGTACTGGCTGCGCGTGTTATTACAAATTACACTCGCTTTTGATTGATTGAACGCGTGAGTAAATAAAGGTTGCTTCACCTTTTGTGGAAGTAGCTTCTTGTTTGCCGGTAACGAATTAAAAGGCACTTTGTTAGGTTAGCATTGAACTAGGCATCCCAAGGATATTCGTTCCACCCTCGCGCACGCTCTCACAAACTCAGTTGGTCAGGTTTTATATAGAGACCTAAGTCTTGTTTTTTATCTCTCATGATCATGACAAACTTTTTTTCATAGCAATTTTCTTTGGAAACATTGGCTGCAACTTATTAGACGCCGCAAAACACACACCACATCACATATATATATTCCAATGTCATATTATGGAAAAATATACTTGTGAAACTTTAAGTTCGACCAAGTCGGCACCTCCGTGTAGATAGATTTCCGCCTTGTGGCTAAAGTACTTCGCTTTAATGAAAAAGGGAAAGCTCAAACTCGAGGTATGTCACTAGTATACTAAGAGCACGATCACTCCTCTAACCATCCAACCAATGTTAGTTCTCACCTAATACTCAATTTTGACATACTTCTCATGATTTTTTTTAAGATTAAAAGGGATCACCTGCTCGCTCCATATTATTAAAATGAAACCATAAAGTATTTTGATCTAAACAAAGGAACTACAAACTAAGAACTACCAAAGTTTCAGCCAACTCGATTATAAAGCCAAGGCAAACGACGAAAAGCTTAGGGCATACACCACTTACAACTATATTGCTACCAGATATAGAAAGCATCAAAAGAGAGATGGATGGATGGAGCTTCCTCCGGGTACGCCGTCAGGTACTCCGGTATCACACGACCTTTGCTCTTAATGTTTGCAATAGATGTACAGGTGGAAATCCACTCAAAACCATTGCAGATCAACTTGCTGTCAGGAACATGTATTTTTTGAGCTTGAGAAGAATCATTTCTATCAAGTTTTCCAACTTTTCACCTTCTAGATATTTGAAGGGGACTTTCTAGTTTCTTAGATGTGTAAGAACCATGCGTCATACCTATTTCATATTGATCCAAGTAACTCTGTTAAACACTAAAATATTCATGTTATTCCATAAACTCTAGAGAATATAGCAGAAGTAACTACATTTATATGCATAAAGCGTTTATTGCAAAGCCATTTGGAAGCAAAGGTTTTCAAAGTTAATGATTGAAACACCAAAAATCTAAAAACATCACCCCACATCATCTTAGCTATTATGCATTCAAAAGAGAGGTGTTTCATAGATTCAAACTCTTTACAGAGTTCACATTCCACGTGCTTAACTATTCCTCTAGCTCTCAGATTATCTCTAGTCATAATATTATTTTGATAAACAACTAAAGAAAGATGTGGACCCTGGGAGGGATTTTAAGCTTCCACACAACAGGGAGAATACCTATTTTAGACATCTAAAATTAACTATAACATACATGGAACTAGAAGTAGACACCACTAGTTTCATATTTCCAAATCAATTGATCATCTTCACCTGTGAAGACAATGCTTTTGGGAATTTCTAGAACTTCCTGCCGCTGAATCATCATGCCAGTATCAAAATATCTCATAAAGTCACATTTAAGTTGGCCCCTATCCCACATGTCATGTATAATTTGTATTTATTGGTTAGAGATAAAATATAGATCCCAGTACTAGATAGCTAAGGGAGAATTCCCAAACCAAACTTCTTCCTAGAATTTAATAAGTTTTCCATTGCCTACATTCCATCCGTAACCTACTCTGACAGCTCTAGTTGACCACATCACACCCTTCCGGAAAGTGGAAGGTTGCACATCATGAAAACACGAAATGTTTGGATTTTTTGTATTATACTTAGAGTCAATGACCCTCTTCCACCTAGAGCATTCACTTTGAATAGATCTTTTTACCCAGCATCCTAAAAGGAAAATATTCAGGTCTTACAGGTTTAGAGTGCCTAGCCCCCCATATTATTTCTTCATGCACAAAGAAGGCCAATTTACTACATGTATCTTATGATTTCCTTCCTCATCATTCGAGAAGAAGTTAGAAATATGAGTATTTATAAATTTTAAGGCCCACTTAAGAATCTAAAGAAATAAAGCAGGTAAGTTGGGATGCTAGCTAGATGTTGGGGTTCGGCGCCAGAAAACAATAATTTTTCCTACGTAGACAACCCTAATGCCAAGATCTATCTATTAGTAATGCAATCCCGTGAGGGGTTTCAGTGTTTATACCTTTGATGACCGAATGCGGTTAACATTGAGCGGGAAACGTTGGTGATATAGTCATACCGACGCCAGTCTCAAGGTCGTTCCGAAGTCCAAAGGATCCGGTGGCTCCGACAACTCCTAGTGCCACAAGTGCAGCATCGTCCGAGGGATTCACACATGTATGATGCTTGACGATATCTCCTTCTTCTCCCTGATCCAACCGAGATTGCGGAAGTAGATCTCCTGGATCCCAAATCCCGCTGACTGACGGTGCTCCGCGGCGAAGAATTCCCTTGTTCTCGCAGCCCTAGCAATGGGGATGTGGTCACGGTAGAGAGAGAGAGAGAGAGAGAGAGAGAGAGAGAGAGAGAGGGAGAGGGAGGGAGAGAGAGAGTGAGAGGGAGAGAGAGAGAAGAGAGAAGAGAAGAGAAGAGAAGAGAGGCAACTAGAAGCAATTCCCAAAGCTAGGAATCTTTTCTTTATTTTCTATGTTTTAGTTGCCTCCTACGCCTATTCTTGTATAGGGGAAAAGGGGAGCCCCAAAACCCTTAGCCTAGCCATGTGGAACTAAACAAAGGAGGAGAGAGAGGGAAGGGGTCGGCCGGCCGGCCAAGGGCCACCCCATGGGCCCCGAGTGGGGGCCATGGGCCCCAGGCGGCCACTCCTCCTCCCTTCCCCCTTTTGCCTTTTCCCTCATGGGTCTTTCCCCATGGGAATTTGGCCTAATAGGGATTTTAATCATTTTTATTAAATAAATGATTAAATCACTACTTAACATTTAGTTACATATTATTTAATTCCCGTGGATATGGAACACCTTCCATACCACTCTGGACATCCTCCGGACCTTCGTGGAACCCTTCCAATTTCTCACTCTCTTTTCTTTGGCGATTCTGATGATATCAAAATGATCTCCTAGCTTCGTCAAACCCTTAAGTGTTCTACCCAACGGATAGGTAACACTCCAAACATGGCCAAGACCCCTCTCAGACCAATGACCATTAGCGGGACCTAGATTCCCATAATGATCCCTTTGCATTCCATGATACTTTGTCGTTGAACCATCAATGATGTGATCTATTCCTTTTGTCTCTACGATATTTGCATTGCCCGAGGCTTTATCAACGACATCACCATGTGGGGTCCAACCTCGTTATCGACAATGGCTACTTTACTTTTTTCGATAAGTGATATCTCTGTGACCTAATCACACGCCGCGCAACTTATGGATATAACTTATCTAAGAGGGCCCAGAGTATGTTCCTTCACGTGGATGAAAAAATACCGCTCTTAACACATATGCCTCAACCTGTCCCTCGAAGTACCTGATCACACCTTTATGATCACCGTTTAACCGAGTGGTGTTTGATGCTCTCAAGACACTCTTGGGTGACAGTGATTAAATATGGTCTCACGGTATGAAAAACAAGTCACTATGTTTCCTAATTATTGGAACTTGAACTTTCTGACATGATCGTGTTAACGATTCTTAGATAGGGTATATTTACCAACTCATTATCCCAATGAGTTGACTCCATTGTTAACTGGCGTGGAATACCACATGATCAGGAAAACTTGATCATCTGTTGACCAATGAACCAATGACTAGAGATTCACTAGAAACTCCTGATTGTTTACATAACACACGTGTATTGATGTTTCCTTTTAATACAGTTATAGCATGATATAAAACCTAATTCTAAACTTCATAAAATATGATAATTATCCAGATTATTATTTGTCTCTAGGGCATATTTTCAACACTAGACAAGTTTGCACCGAGTGTAATTAACCTCAGAAAATACAAAATCAGTCACTGCTTATAAAGCATGTCCACAATATTTTGGTGACATCGTTTAGATTCCTTTCAATGCTTAAATAAAAAAATCTCACGAACCACTACTTTGATTGAAAATCGATTTTTACGGTTGGCTTTGTCACAACAAGATTTCATAACTACATTCCATGTTGGCAAATTTTGACAAAAAAAATCCATGGTAATTGCTAGATTGTTAGCACTAACTTGCTAGATTATTTAATACGTATGTGTCATATTGTAATAACTTTGTTTTTAGGTTCATGTACATTATTTTTCACCAATGAACATTTGCATGATTCTATTTTCTGGGGAATGATACCATCCCCTAGGTCTTAAAAACAGTTGAACACCTCCTCTCTAGATTTGGGTATCCATGCAATGTCTAAAAATATGTAAAAATACCCTTTAACCATGTACAATTATTATGATAATTGTTTGCTGCTAATTTGGTGACCATAGTATTATAATCTAGCGGGTGTGACTATTTGGGTCACACATGCTCTATAGACGTTCGTATCAATTCAATTTCTTCAAATTATCGAGTAACCATGTACAATTATTCTGTTAATTGTTTACTCCTAATCTGGCAACCATAGTACTGTAATCTGGCATCAAAAAACTCATTGATACTTAGGAGCACATGATCTATTTTGAAGCTCTTGTGAAGACAATAAGTGTAAATATTTCTAATCAAAATATGAACAATTAATGGGATAATACCAGTTATGAGATGGAAGGTTCCTATATGCATGCATGTGGTCCCTATAGTGGGAAACACACGAAAGCACTATCGCCACATGAGAGAGTGGTCGGCGCGGGCCTCCACTTAGCTTTTCCTTCAGTCAATCTAAAAGGCTTTTTATGGTGCAGGAAATGTGTGAACTTTGTTGACATCTACAGAGGAATGTAATCATGCTCTAATGGGGATTGTAGAACAATGACCCTCTAGAAGGACATATGGAATAGATCATTATTGTATTCAAGTGTCCTCATTTACACTGCTTTGCAAAGATTGAGAATATATCAATGAAAAAGAACCTAGATGCTTCTACAAATAACATTTATGATATGTTCTTACTACCTTTATCAATTATTTCACAAAATCAGGTACATGCACTTCACGAGGAATTGATATCCCGCGACTTATGTACATGAATCTTGAAAATTCTTATGGGGTGATACTCGGTACAAATCCAAGAAAGCATACAAGGCCTTGATTGGAAGTTTTCCTAGTACAAAACCGATACTGATTATTTGGAAAACTTCCAACCTCCCAAAATATAAGTTCTTTCCTTGATTACTCCAGCAGTAGACTAAATACCAAGGATCTAGTGACGAGGAAAAACATCTATGTTGAATTCCTTGATTACATTTTATGTGATAATTTCCCTTAGGTAACACAGCATCACCTCTTCTTTCAATGCAGTTTTAGTCTAAGCTTTTGGTGGGCTATTGATGTAGAATGGAACACTGATCTGGACATACTCAATGATTCAAGATGTTAATGGAAGTTATTCTTTATATTTCTTATGGAGATTATAATTACTGGATGTTGGAGCTTCTGGAACTAAAGAAATGCCTACATATTTTTATCAAATCCCTTCAACTTGTAGATGCAGCATAAAATTCAATATTTTCTTCTTTGAATTCATGCATAGGACTAGGCCTAGTTGAGAGAAGGCATGGAAGCATGGCTAGGTACCTTGTATTTGTTAGCTATGCTAACCTCGTTGTACATTCTCCACCCCCTTTTATAATATATAAATTAACATAATAGAGGTTTTCTCTACAGCTTTTGTGTAAAAGAACATATAATTGCCTTGACTTTAGAGGTTGTACGATATTCTACTAATTTATCATCATCGTGCTACTAGAAGAGACTACATTCACGCTTCATGCATACATTTAGTAGTAAATCTTATGCTACTCATTTCTTTTATAGTAGTCATTTTATTATATAATAATAGAAAAATACTACTAGAACGACATGGAAGACATGCATGCACGTGTACATGTGTTACGTTGTTGATGTGTTTTGACACATGTTACAAACTTAGTCCATGGTGTTATACCAATGCTGATTTTTATGACTTAAAATATGGTTGCTTGTACCACTAGATCCCAATATAGCAGTCTTGCAATACATGATCTACTAACACACATGCCAAAAGCATGACACTCAGATTTTTTGATGGTCTTGAGTCCAACATATATATACGGGTGCCTCTTCTACCGGAGGTCCTCTTTGCTATTATATCATCTTGACAAACCTCGACAACATGAGGGTCCCATGTCATAATGGATCAAGTTCGTTCCGAGACCGTCATTTTCATGTGAGGTTCTTGTTTCCTATTAAGGAAAAATGTTCGACTCAAATATTGCATAAACATTCTAATACTACCACCACAAGTTCAACTACAACAAAAACCATGTTGAACACAATCTTGATTATCTGTGCCTACTTTCTAAACATCGTGAAGCCATTCAACTTGTAACATCTCCATATTATTGGCCTTATTTTTGTAGATTGTAAGGCCATTATCATTTGTTGGGTTTGATTGTTTCATAGCTATGTTATTTTGTTCAATTCTAAATGTGTCTCAAACGCATGGTTCAGTGGCAAATATGTGGATTTCGTGACCAAACAACCATTTGAACATGTACTGGTTGAATGGACTTCGCTCTGAATGAATGGATCAACGTTATGATTTGATGCTTGTTCTTCATCTAGAGTTATCGAGGTAGTCCTTCATGTGCCGAGAGTGACACTATGAACATATATATTGATGTAGTACACTTGAAAAACCGAAGTTCCGTGCTTCTATTTCCTCCGCTCAAAATTTCTCCGCATTCATTTCTCGGGGATGGATACTTTCTCGTGCATATGGTGTTCTTTATTTGACATCCATGGACAAGTCTTTGTTGAGAGATCTTAGGACTCAAGCAATGTTGATGGTGTAATTTCTTTCGAGGAACAAGACGGGCAGGGGAGGAGTTAAGTTTGTCAAATCAGCCTAAATGCCAATGTGGTGCGGCACTTGCACACTTTTGCAAAGAATGTGCTGGATACTTTATGGTTCAATTACTTCCTGCGCTTTGTAATGGTTCATGTGTGATTGTACAATAATGGTTAACTGTTTTTAACATTGTTTGGTTTTAGAAAAAATGTAAAACTCTGTTTGGCAGTATAATTTTTGTCCCACGCCAATGAAAAAAAAAACTTTACGATTTAGCACAGTATCACAATTCACAAATACCATGGCATATAAAACTGTAGTTTCTCCTAAAGCTAAATAGCTCAAAATATTTAAACCACAAGCATTTTTTCAGAAATCACAATATTTGTAGAATAATGTTTTTTTCTTAAATGCTGCCAAACTCACCCCAAATATCTCTATTTCTCTCCTTGTTTACCTCTACCACATGGCCCCACCTGTCAGCGGTGGATCGGCCGGAATATCCTACCTTAGGAACGTCGTTACCTCCACCCTTTTAGAGCCGATTGAGCACATCGATCACTGGGCCAATCCGACGCGTCAAAGCCAAAATAAAACGCGTGCGCGTATCCGAACATGCAGAAGCAAGCGTGATCACAGCCATCTCCACCAATCGCACGTTACTGCACGCGGAAAACTCGCCCCCAAATCGAGCGTTAGCGAACACAGCAATAGAATTTGGATCGAAGATCCTACGATCTTTTCCCTTGCGCCCCCGTGTTCGCGATCCGGGCGTTCGATACAGAGGAGAAATGGGGTTCATATCGGGGATCATGATGGGACTCATCGCCGGCGTCGCCCTCATCGCCGGCTTGGCGCACGCCATGAATCGCCGCGCCGTCAAACGCAGCGCCAAGGCAAGTGCATGCACCTAGGCATACTGTAGATTGATTGATCGATCCGTGCAGTCATGCGATTTTTGAATCCTTCTCCGTTGATCTCTTGACATCCTCCCATAGATATGTCTAGGTCGGAGAATCCGTTGAATCGCTAGGATGATTAACATTTTCTTAGGTTTATATATGTTGATTATTTGCGTTTTGGAAATGCTTTTGTCTTGAGTCTATGTTTCTGACGGTGATGCGTTGGAGTAGATTCATCCTGCCATCTCCTTTCAGTTCAATTTATTTTACAGTGTTGATAAAATGACAATACAAATTAGAGTTTTGTTGTACAAATTAATTTTAGCTAACTATGTAAGTAAAATTCATTTTACAGGCTGCCGATGTCAGTGTACTTGGATCTCTTAACCGTGAAGATATCAAGAAAATATGTGGAGAAAATCTTCCTGAATGGATTTCATTCCCGGAGTATGACCAGGTGAAGTACTGCTTACTGTCACTCTTTTGACCTGCCTGATGACTCGTAACATCTAATGTACGGACAAGAACAAGCTCCAAAAGTCGTTTTCAGTAGGCATGGACCTGTGGTGGTCTGCGTATGCGTGGTCTACCTGTTGTACTCGGTGTTTGTCAATAAGAAAAATAATGCCAAGGAAAAAAAACTGTACTCATATTACAAAATTATTATCAGATCCCCAACTTTGAAATATTCAAAACTTGAGGACCAATTATCTCAGTGTCATAGAGACATATTGCCATTCTCGAGAAAGTAGAGGATGGCACATTGGATGGCATTTTGCATTATGAGGATGACACATTGGATGGCATTTCCCAACTCGGTTATCTTTGCTATGGTACCAACTACCAAGTACTATTGTTTACCTTGCAAAATATACTGACCTGACGCTTTCCTGAATTTTTACCTTAGCATTTTGATTTTGTTCTTCAGGTTAAATGGCTCAACAGACAATTGAGCAAGCTATGGCCCTTTGTTGAGGAGGTACATACAAGTGACTTCCCTGTATTCTTTGAGAAAACTGTTGGGAAGATCTCCACAGAATTACATTTCAGGCACTGACAGTGACACTACTTATGGTTTTATTGTTAGCATTTTTTCTGATCTGCAGTTGCATTTGGTTACAGGCAGCAACCATGGTCATCCGGGATTCTGTGGAGCCTATACTCGACGATTATCGACCAACAGGGATATCCTCACTGAAGTTCAGCAGGCTCTCACTAGGGACTGTGCCACCTAAAATTGAAGGTTACAGAAACAAAGTGGCGTCAGTTCTACGGTATTAATTAAGGATCTTCTCCTAAAGGCTTCTGATGATGTCTGGTCTTGTGTTATCCAGGCATACGTGTTCAGAGCTTCAATAAAGGGCAAATCACAATGGACGTTGACTTCAAGTGGGGTGGCGATCCGAATATCATCCTTGCAGTTGAAACTCTAGTTGCTTCACTCCCCATTCAGGTCAGCCTGATGAAACTCACTTCAGCTTATATTTTTCTATATATAGTTTTTTAACTTGCTATTTGCAAGTAGCACAAGCAATTCCCAGGATGAAACAGTAGTACTTATGTTTACTCTTCATGTACACAGTTCAAGAACCTCCAGGTGTTCACCATCATCCGTGTTGTCTTCCAATTGTCTAACGAGATACCTTGCATCTCTGCTGTGGTTGTTGCTCTGCTGGCAGAGGTCTGCTTCTTGTAACCACTATAGGTTTCCCCTTTATGAATCCATGAACATTACTGGTTTCTGTTTGATTGTTCTGTTGCCGATGTAAATGGTTTCTCTTGCAGCCAAAACCAAGAATCGACTACATACTGAAGGCGGTGGGCGGGAGCCTGACGGCAATGCCCGGACTTTCAGACATGATCGACGTATGCCACGAGTTTAATTTCTTTCTCCCCTTCTTGCTGCTTGCATTATCTGATGTTTCCACATGTGATTAGTATTAGGCTATTTTCCCCTTTTGTAGGATACGGTGGAATCACTGATCACTGACATGCTCCAATGGCCGCACAGAATAGTCATCCCACTGGGCGGCGTTGACGTCGACATAAGGTTCCATTAATTTCATGGAACTCAGCCAGGAGTTGGATATATACTAGGATCTGTGAAATTAGAGTGGCTGGCTGACAATGACATGTTGACATAATGTTACCGTGCGTGCAGTGATCTGGAACTGAAGCCGCAGGGGAAGGTGACGGTGACGGTGGTGCGCGGGGAGTCGCTCAAGAACAAGGAGTTCATCGGCAAGTCCGACCCCTACGTGGTGCTCTTCATACGCCCGATGTTCAAGGAAAGGACCAGGGTCATCGACGACAACCTGAACCCGGAGTGGAACGAGACGTTCGAGCTCATCGCCGAGGACAAGGAGACGCAGCACATCATCCTGGAGGTGTTCGACGAGGACAACCTGAAGCAAGACAAGAGGCTGGGCATCGCCAAGCTGCCCCTGAGCGACCTGGAAATCGGGACCGTGCAGGAGATCACCGTGCAGCTGCTCTCGTCCCTGGACACCACCAAGGTCAAGGACAAGAAGGACCGTGGCGTGCTCATCCTCAAGGCAAGCACGACCAACCATGCATCCCCTCGGCTCACGTTCTTCGCCACGTTGTTTTCGAACCAAGAACTCGATCGAGCTGTGTGTGAATTGATGATGCAGGTGTATTACTACCAGTACACCAAGGAGGAGGCGTTGCAGGCGCTGGAGCTGGAGAAGAGGGCGATGGAGGACCGGCGGAAGACGAGGGAGGGCACTGCGGCCGTCAGCGGGGCCGCGGACGCAGCCGGCGGCGTGCCGTCCACGGTCACCAACGTGGCCGGCACCGGCGTCGCGGCGGGCGCAGGCGCAGGTGCGGCAGGGTCGGGCGCCGGCGCCGGCGCGCCAGGGTCGGGCGGGGGGCTGGCGGTCCCGGGAATCGGCCATTTCGGCAATAGCATCACCAAGGCCGGCAAGTTCGTCGGCCGGACGGTTACGGGGCCATTCAGCAGCGCCAGGCGCAGTGCCAGCAGCGTCCCCACGATCGACGAGTGATTCATGCAACTGCGAGAGCTTAATTAGCGGATTTTATTCTTGGTGTGTCCTGCTGCTACTCTTAGTTTTGCTTATATTAGTACTAGCAAAAAACTAGTACTCCATTTTACCGTTTCGTTTTTGTATTTGTCTTTGACTTGTGTCTTTCTTATTAAAGTAGTTATCCGTCTCAAATCTTTTGCCGTTCCACTTTTGTCAGAGTATACATGAACGCATGTGTTCGATTTGATTTCGACCCAATTTGCATCCACCTTTTGGGGTCGTCTTTTTTGGTATCATCCTAGTATGGGTTGCGCGGAGATGGCATATTGAACACTTTAGGTGGATAAACAGGTGCAAGAGTCCATTACTCATTATGCACAATATTGATAGTTATTTTGAATTTTGTACTTGAGTATAGGGGATGTTAAGCCTCTCATCCAACAATCACTAGGTGGGGAGAAGAAAGTTCTAGATTAGCCTCCATTAGAGAAGGAAAAAACTACAAGAGAGTCGAGAAAATTCGTTGCCCACAATGTTGTCAAGTACATACCCACTATCGTTGTCTTCAAGTTGTGATCCACCATATTTGATGTCAAGAATGTCTTGATCCCTATCTCTTGTACTTCAAATCATGTCGTTGACATCCAAGATCGATATGTGATATCTTGATGTATGAGATCATCTAATTCTCTATAAAGAATTTGTTGTATCCCACTCTTATAGTAGCAGAAGAAGATTTGGGCGGCTCCAACCTATGGTTTTCACCACAAATTGAGCGTTTTCCACGTAAAAGGATTGATGTCTCTGTATGTTGATTTACTTTTGTTGTCATGAGAATCTCTCTAGAAAGTAGGTATTATCTCCAAAGTGTAGGTATTATCTCATCCTAGATGTGAACTAAAAAATGTGATGTTTCCTCAATGTATATTGTGATTATGTTTGATGCATATGTTTTTCTCTCACACGAGCAACGATTTATGAGTTAGTACACAAGTGATGCTAAAGTTATACATTACTTACGCTATGTATTTTTTTAGATCATGTTAAGAGTGTACTAATATCTAATTAGGGGAAACCAGTGGGCCAGTTTCACCACCACAGAGGTAAACAGAGCTCAAGGTTGCTAATAAGTTGCTTTGTCAAGTTGCTTTTGCTGTTGGATTTGCTGCTTACAACGACTTTAAAATAAGGCATCATCACAAGTGGCATGATCAAAGTTGATTCTTCCAGTTACTCATTATGAAAGTACGTGATGAAGACCTTTTATTTTAAGGACTTGTATGAAATCCTTTCTTTCCATAGATGCATCTGGTATGAGACGGTACACTACTCTAGGAGAGGAATGTAATGTGATGGATGGTAGAGGGATGCCTATGCCCCTCCAAATGAGACTTGAATAAGATAGAGCCCTGTTAGGCACTTCCACTCTTCACCCTAATGGAAGATTGGGTGTTGTCTAAGAGTTCAGTTGGACCCAACAAGGGCAGCATACGTTCCCGTTGTAAAAAAAAAGCTAATGTCGATGTTAGGGAAGAAGAATGGAGAGTGTTGAACCAAAAGGTGGCATGTATCATCCTTTGAACATCAACCACAATATATCATGCCATGTTGCAAACAACACAAATGCTCATGACAAGTGGTGGAAGTTGGAATTTGTGTATGTCGGGTCAATGGTAACTAGGATACCCTGGCCCATCTATTGTCGGACCTCCATGACAAGGTAGTCACCGATCCTCGGAGAAACGTCATCCTCAAGCATCTAGGGGCAGCCTCCACGAGGCCCCTTAAGAAAGATTCTCCTCCACAAGGATCTCCATGAAGCCAGGAGTGCCTCGTCGAGGACACCACATAGGGCATAATATTGCCCCTACGTCTAAGTCCCAGACGCCGCTGGAAGACACCTACGCTCAAAGAGGGAAGGCAATGATTACTTCAGCTAGGACAGTTGTCACAGCGCACCACCGCTACACTAAGGAAGCCACCAACTTCCCTTTCTCCAAGCCAGGAGTGGCTGACAAGATTGCAGCACGGGAGGACAGTAGGGTTCGCATCATAGAAAACAAAAAAATTCCTACAATAGGAACAACTATGTACCAAGATCTATCTACTAGATACAATCAACAGGCGAATGTATATCCGTAGAGAACATACCCTTGAAGACCGACAAAGCTTAATGAGTTCAAACTCATGGTTGATGTAGACGATCTCTTGCCGATCTCAAGATCGAGAGGAAGTCCTAGCGCCGCAAACCAGTGGCGCATCCGTGCTCGCACACACGTCCGAGACACCGAGCAACCTCCGCCTCCTTGCTCTAGCGATGCAGCGGAAGCACAACTCTTTCTTGTCGAATAGCCATCGGGAACATGTATCTCGCTAGTCCGAGACCATGGGGGATAAATACTAGAGGGGGAGAAATATCCTTCATGAGGAGGTGTGAGTGAGAGAGACGGAGGGGGGCTCCTTTTATAGGGAGAAGGGGGCACCTAGGGGCCATGCGCCTAGCCATGGGGCTTCCCCCTCCCCCCTTTCATTCATGTGGGTGGACACTCCACTCACACAAATGCCTTTCAATTTCCTCCACTCAAAACCCCACTCAAATTCCCATTAAATTTCCACAAAATTTAATACAAACTCTCATTAAATAAAACTCCTTTTATTTATTCAGAATTTTGTCAATTACTTATTGACAAACATTCACATATAACCCCTTGCTAGTATTTCATTTCACATGCAAAAACACTTTCTGCAATTTCACCAGAAAACCCGTTTCGGTATTTAGTGAAATAAATTCTTGCGCTTGTTATTATTTCCGGCATGAGACTTTTGCTCTTAATGGATGTCGGTGTCTCTTAAGTGTGTCACCCTGCGGTTCGCGAATAATGCGAACATGATCGAGACCCCTCTCAGATCAATAATCAGAAGCGGGATCTGGAGACCCATACCGACTCCCACACATTTAGCGATGACTTTCTTGTGATCGCGAGAACCTTTTAAGCTAGTATCTTAATCCCTTTGTTTCGTGATATATTACATGTCCGAGATTCGATCATCGGTATCTCCATACCTAGTTTGATCTTGTTACTGACATGCACTCTTTTCCCGTTCCTGTGATATAACATTCTAGTGATCAAATCACTTGCTTGCAAGCTAATCAATGTGATATCACTGAGAGGACCCAGAGCATATCTATCTGTCATCGGGATGAAAAAATTCCACTCTCGATCCATGGGCTTCAACATAACACTTTAGTAGTTCTGAACCCATCATTATAATCACCCTGTTATGGTGTGACGTTTGATGTTATCAAGAAATTCTTCCGGTGTTAGTGATTGACATGATCTCATGGTCTAAGGATTAGGATCACTTCGTAAGTTGTTATAGCAATATAAACTCAATGACTTTGATCGTAATGCTATACTTCGGATGAATGTTCATCACACTATTACATTAATGTTGTGACCTCGTTATTAACAACATCCAATGTCCATGATCAGGAAACCTTTGATCATCTTGTTAATCAACGAGCTAGTTTATAAGAGAGGCATAACTAGGAACTTCCTTTTGTTTATTAAACACACATGTATTAACGTTTCCATATTAATACAATTATAGAATGTAAAACAAACATTTATCATAAACAAGGAATACGATAATAACCTCTTTATTATTGCCTCTCGGGCATATTCCCTTCAGTCTCCCACTTGCACTAGAGACAATAATCTAGTTTGGAAACCTTGCGTATTGAACACCTATGGATTTCTGGTATTCCATATACGCGATTGCAAGTGGTTAACATAATCTACGAATCTGACACTTTCAGGTCTGTGTGTATTTGCATGTCTTTGTGTCTTCATGATGACTCACAAGTATAGGGGATCGCAACAGTCTTCGCGGGTAGTATTACCCAATTTATTGATTCGACACAAGGGGGGCCAAAGAATACTTGCAAGCCTTAATAACTGAGTTGTCAGTTCAGCTGCACCTGGAAATAGTTCTTGCTCACAGAAGTTTATCAGTAGTAACAGTTTGTAGCAATGACAACACAAGAGCAATAGTAATAATGCTTGATATGAGGATTCGAGTGCAGTAGGCATAGGGATGGATGGATGGGCATTGCATGGACGAGTCTAAAAATGTAACTTCAAGATCTAGGGAATTACAGATAAATGATAACAAGCATCCAAGTACTAAACAATCCTAGGCATGTGCTCTAAATATAGTCATACGTGCTCGCAATGAGAACATGCACAACATCTTCTGTCCAGCCAGCCCGTGGCAGCGGGGCCTCTAGGGAACTACTGGCAATTAAGGTGATCATTTTAATAGAGCACCGGAGTAAAGCATTAACACTCCATGAATACATGTGATCCTCACACCATAGCCATCCCCTCTGGTTGTCCCAATTATTGTCACTTTGGGGCCTTTGGATCCGGACAATGATATGGGTACACAACTTGCAGATAAGATCACAAACAATACTATCATAATGATTCAAATAAGTTCAGATCTAAGATCATGACACTCGGGCACTAGTGACAAGCATTAAGCACAACAAGTTGCAACAAAGTCAAATAGCACTAATAGAGATACTAGGCACTAGCCCTAAAAAATCTTATTCGATTACATGATAGAACTCATCCAATCCCTACCATCCCCAAGCCTACAGCGGGGGATTACTCACTCATGGATGAGGGAAACATTGGTGGTCAATGGAGATGCGTTGGTGATGACGATGGCGATGATCCTCTCCAAATTCCCTGTCCCGGTAGGGTGCCAGAACGGAGTTTCTGGATCCGAATCTTGGTTTCTGGTGGCGGCGACGGAGTGGAACTCTTTCTGGAAAACTATTGAACCCCCCTCGGTTTTTAGGTCGAAGGGCAACTTATAGGCGCAGAGGGAGGCCGAGGAGGTGCCTGGGGAGGCTGCACCCCTCCAGGCGTGGCCAGTGGTGGGCCCGCGCCTGGTGTGGGTATAGGTCTCCCCTCCGTCTCTTCTTCTGGCTCCGTGGATCTTCTGGTGAAATATAATTTTTGGCATATTTTTCGGAAGTTTTCCTGATAGTTCATTTTCTGCACAAAAACAAGACGCCAAGGTAATTCTGCTGAAAACAACGTCAGTCTGTGTTAGTTGTATCCAAATCACACAAGTTTAGAGAAGAAACAATAGCAAAGTGTTCGAGAAAGTAGATACGTTTTGGACGTATCAACTTCCCCCAAGCTTAGCTAATTGCTTGTCCTCAAGCAATTCGATTGAAAGCTGAGTGTGATAAAAGAACTTTCACGAACACTTTGCTTCATATGATGTAAATATTCTGAGCATAGGAGTAGATTCTTAGAAAATTCATAATAAAGAGTATGTAACTAAGTCTACTCAATAGTCATTGCAAGCTATGAAGAGAAACCTACTCAATAATAATAAGTAGCATGAAACATAAACATAAGCAACATTGCAATGCTCATAATAAGGTATGATAGAGTGGTATCTCGCTTGCCTTTGTTTGAAGAGCACAATATAAATGCCAAGGCACCTCTGAAGTTCACATGAAGACTAGAGATAAAGATATTAGAGATACAAGCATCAAAGTCATGACATAATTAACCAATTTTTTGAACAAACACAAGAATGACAACTATGCTCCCAAGAAAGTGCTCATAGAATAAGGGGTGACTCAACAAGATTGTGAAAATGGTTTTGTGAAGGTTTGAAAGGCTTCCCAATGCTGAAAGGAAGGTACTCATTAGCTTTGAGCTCTCATTTCCCCTATCATAGGCATCTTCATGTGGTTCAGGTGAAAGTGAGGTCCACTCTAAATCATATGCTTGACAAACCATAGAATGGAAATCCCAAGTCCCTTGAGTATGATGGTCGCTCCGCATGCTACTCAACTTTGGTCACCTAAAAGTTCTTGTCATTGTAAATACATGCATATCATCGAGAACCCCCAACGGGGTACCCCTTGTGCATGGTACATGAGCTTTCCCATAACTAAAATGACAAGGCAAGCAGACAATGAGCATCTCAACAATCTTTTTATTTACCATATGCATAGCTTTTTATTGAGGACGCTTCATAGATGCTCATTATGGTGATGCTGCAAGTTTCCACCATGATTAAGCATGGCTTAGGCTAGCGGCCCAGATGTTTCTCTAACACAATGTATAAACTCCATGAACTCACAACCTCCCCTTTTATTTCACATCGTCGACATCCGTAAACAAAAGAGCAAGGAATCAACTGGATGAGATATACAAAAAATGTTGAAAGAGTTCCCCGTGACAGCACGTTCTGCTGACTCCCAGTATATAATTAGCAAGCATATAACTTTCATGGACTAGTCACAATGGTTCAGAATTATTAAACGCAGGGAATAAAGTGTGCCATCAAGTTCGTGAGAGCTTTACTAACTAACTTTATCAAAATAGATAAACATTTTATTTTGGAAGAAAATACGACATATGGAATATGCACTGAAATAGCAAATGATGCTAATAGGTAGGTATGATGGACACAACTGGCAATATTGGTTTTTGGGAGTTGGATGCACAGGTAGAGCACATACTCGGTGCAAGTGAAGGCTAGCAATAGAGAGGAAGCGAGAAACGAGAGAGCAATAGCTATCATAATCATGCTTGCAACAAAACAGGACTAACTATGGCATGAAAGTGATACAAGAACTCTGAGGCAAAATAAATTATCGAGTCTTACTGACTATTGATTAGTCATATGCATGCGTGAGCATGTGCCAAGTCGATTCACATGAACAGTCAGAGGAGGATACCACAATATCATACCAAAGTATGAATAAAACAATGCAAGCAAACATTCATATGACATGCTACAAACTATTAGTAAGCTGGAGCTAATCATAGACAAGCAAGAACTACTAAGCATCCATAATGACATACACCTTACACAAACAGGCTAAGCATGCTCACAATGATGAGTGTATGTACAAAAATGAAACAAATAGAGTTCGTTACCAGCCTCTTACCACACCTCGAGTTGTCTTAATCTTCATTATTGCCCTTCACTTGTGTGACTTGAATAATTAACATGAAATCAAAATCCACTGATGATGGCTGAACCATGCAAAGAACTCACAAAACTAAAGAAGAACAACATATTTTTTGATGTTTTCGATTTTTTTTAGAAACAAGCAAACAAAGAAAAAACAAACAAAAACAAAGCAAACCAAACAAAGCAAAATCTTTTTGGATTTTTCTTTTAAGGCAAACCAAAGCAAAGAAACAAACCAAGAGAAACAACGAAAATATTTTTGGTATTTTTCGGTTTTTAGAGAGAAGCAACAAAAACCAAAAAGAAAACGAAACAATGGATATACAAAGAACCGACCGAACATGATATATAGATGAGTGTGATGTCGGTATACCTCCCCCCCAAGCTTAGGATTTTGGCCAAAGTGGTGCTCAATAGCGCGGATAGTACCCCCAAGCTGGTGGGTAATCATAGGAATGATCATATCCAGACGCCTGCGATGAAGAAGAAGACGCACCCCAATCAAATGAGGGCTGCTGGTATGAAGACTCTCCCAAGTTGGAGGGATGAACCGAATAGTTTTCGGCATCCTCTTCAACATTCTCCTCTTGATGGGAGAGTTCCCCCACAAATGTGTCAACCTCCTCCTCCGTAAGCAACCATCCTTGCCTATTATCAAAGTTAACAAAGTAGGTGCAGGCAAAAAAACTATTTTCTCAGTCCTACCCTTTCTCCGACCTTGCTGGGCAAAAGATAATTCAAATGGTAAACTTCTCACATTAGCCCCCAAAGAAACAAAACCATGCTGAATCATAGATTCAATATCAAGCCTCTCTATGGGGAACTGAAAATCTGAAAAGTGAGGCTCTAAACCATGGAAAGCTAGCAACCTAGAAGCAATGAGACCTCCACAAATTCCACCCTTCTCATGGCTGGTGGTGAGACGGTGAGCTATCAGAGCACCCAAACTATAAGATCTATTCCTATTCAGAGCAGCTGCAATAAAAGCTAGATCAAAAGAAGACAACTTTCTAGCAGTCTTTCTAGCAAGAACACACTTGGTAATGAAATAGGCAAAGTATCTAATAGCTGTGAGCTGTATGTTCCGAATTTTACCACTTTCCTTTGAGAAGTCGAAACCTTGGAAAATCTCAATATACAAATCAATAAGTGACTTGGGCCTCTCCTTGATCTTCTCACAACATCCCCACTAAGGTACTCTAATTGCTGCATAGAAATCAGCAAAAGGCAGGTCGACATGTATATTATATATTTTGTAATGGACCATGGGACTAGAAGTAGACCAAGTGAACCAGAAGTCCTGCACAAAATCCATGGTTATCTTAACATATTGGATTGGTTCACCTTCAAACAAGTGTTCCAACCCTGCATTTGTAACCATAGTTTGGAAATCTTGGAGGATCCCCGCAGCTCTCATAAATTCATGGCATGGATATATGGAAGGAAAAACTGCCTCCTAACGATGAACCTTCATTGGTTCATGCACCATCAAGTCATATATTGATTCAGTGGACAAGCACTCATCTTCCTTGCTGAAATTTTTAGACAACCATCAAACCAAGTGATTTCTAAGTTGATAAATGATGAGCAACTACTATAGGAACTTTCTAGAGGACTACACATGCATCAAAAAAAGTTTCTAAGCAAAGAACAATCATGCAAGCTCAAACAACCTGTCACCTATAGCAGCAAAATACTCAAGATACAATCTGACAATCACAAATCTAATTGGACAAGTGGAGGAGGCACATACCAAGGAACAATCCCTCAAAAAATTAGCACTTGAGATGGGCTGAACAAGGAGATCGAAAATCACGAGCAAGAAAAGCAATAATTCAAGCTTGAGCAAGTTTTTTGATGTTTTACGGGAGAGAGAAAGAAGGTGGCTTTGAGGAGGCAGCCTGGAGGGGCCCAGGTGGGCCAGACCCCCCAGGCGCCGCCACCTGGTAGGTCGTGCCTACCAGGGGTCTGGTGGCCTGGGGTGGCCCCCTGGGTCACCTCAAGTGCCACTCTGCCCCTTTTTTCGAGGAAAAATTTATTTTGAATTTTCTGGGATTTTTCGGGAAACTTTATTTTTGGCCAATTTTCAGGGTATGAAAATTGATTTTCTCGCAGAAACAGTTTTTTCAGAAGAAGCAAAAGCAAACCAAAAGCCAAACTACAGGAGCTCTAAGAAACTCGAACAAGCAAACAACTAGCAAAACTAAAGCTAAATCAAAGACTAGGCAGGAGAAAAGGAAAAAATAAAGCAAGTATAACCACAGTGGAAATATTATTTTGATCATTAAAATCCTTTTGTTAACAAGGTTGATCAAGTCTTGTTACCAAAACAATCTTATATGAAACAAAACTTTGCATTCCACAAGGTTATTATGTTACCTCATACTTGATAGCAATGGTCCCAATCATAATAGTTCCAAAATTTTCTTGTGGAATGGGACAATAGATTTCTCCAACCTTAATGCCCTCAATATTTTCAATGGAATTCAGGCAATATCTCTTAACAACCTTATTGGGGAAATAGACAGTGTGTTCTTTGTCATTAATATTGAATGTTACTTTTCCTTGATTGCAATTGATGACAGCACCTGTAGTATTAAGAAAAGGTCTCCCGAGAATAATAGACGTATTATCATCTTCAGGCATTTCAAGCACAACAAAATCAGTTAGAACCATGCAATTATGAGCAACTTGAACAGGAACATCCTCACATATACCAACAAGGATAGTAGTTGACTTATCAGCCATTTGCAAAGAAATATCAGTTGGTATCAACTTTTCTAGCTGGAGTCTCTTATAGAGAGAAAAAGGCATAACACTAACTCCAGCTCCCAAATCACATAAAGCAGTTCTAACATAATTATTCTTAATAGAGCAAGGAATAGTTGGTATACCTGGATCACCAAGTTTCTTTGTAACCTTACCATTGAAGGAATAATTAGCAAGTAAAGTAGAAATCTCCTCATTAGGAATCTTCCTTTTATTAGAGACAATATCCTTCATATACTTTAAATAAGGAGGCAACTTAATAGCATCAGTCAAAGGAATATGCAAGAATAAAGGTTTCATCCACTCACAAAACTTGTTATAGTGTTCCTCCTCCTTTGACTTGTGTTTCTTACCTGGAAAAGGCATAGGTTTCTGCATCCAAGGTTCTCTCTCTCTCTTTACCATGTTTATTAGCAATAAAATCTTCCTTTGTGTACCTAGTGTTCTTAGTGTGCTTCTCAGGTTCTTCCTCACCTTCCTCCTTATCAGGAGACTCATTTTTATCATTACCATTCTCAGTTTCAGCGTCAGAGACAGATATACTATTAGGATCTACAACAGGTTCAAGTGGTTCCTCAACTATCTTATGTTTCTTTTTCTCCCTCTTACGAGGACTACCACTATCTTCACCTTGTTGGAAATCCTGCTTAATTCTTTTAGGGTGTCCTTCAGTATATAAAGGATCTTGAGTAGCTATACCACTCCTAGTTCTAATTCCATAAGCATGTTTATCTCCCGAAGCATTAACTAGCATAACCTTTTGTACCTTAGCAAGTTGATCAAGTTGGGTTTGAACCATTTGAAAGTGTTTACAAAGCATTTTAATATCATTAGAAGTTCTTTCCATAATATATTTCAACTCATGGATAGCTCTAGAGTTTTCCAATAAATGATTCTGAACTTGTTTATTAAAATGACCTTGTTTAACAATAAAAATGTCAAGTTCCTCTAAACATTGATCAGGAGGCTTACCATAAGGAATATCACCTTCATCAAAGGGTTGGAGAGAGTGTACCTCAATAGTAGATGAGTGGGGAATTGGCTTGCATAATTCTTCTATAGGAGGTAGATTCTTCACATCTTCAGCTCTAATACCTTTCTCCTTTAGACATGTCTTAGCTTCCTTCATCACTTCATCATTTAATGCAATGACTCCCCTCTTCTTTATTGTTGGTGCTGGAACTGGTTCAGGCATAACTGGTTCAGGAGTAATAGGCTCAGGTGTATTCAGCTCAGTTAAAGTCCAATCATCATAATTCTTGCCTATCTTGGTCATTAATTCTTCAGCATCTGTAGGAGTCCTTTTCCTGAAAACACAATCAGCAAATCTATCTAGGTAGGTCCTAGAATCATCAGTTAGTCCATTGTAATAAATATCAAGAAGATCATTCTTAGGTAATGGACATCAAGGATGTGCATGAATCAAGGCAGAGAACCTTGTCCATGACTCATGCAATTTATCTTCTTCTCCCTGTTTAAAATTAAAAAGTCTCTGCAAAGCAGCATGTCTAGCACTGGGAGGAAAATATTTCTGGAAGAAAGAAGCAATCAGGGCTATCATTGGAACCAGGAGGTAATCTATTAAACCAGGCCATAGCTTCTCCTTTTAGTGAAAAAGGGAATATCTTAGCAACAAAGTACTTGCGCATCTTAAAATCATCAGAGAATAAAACACTCATAGTAGAAAGCTCATTCATATGAGCCAC
The DNA here is from genome assembly GCA_030063025.1 of Avena longiglumis. NCBI lineage: Eukaryota > Viridiplantae > Streptophyta > Magnoliopsida > Poales > Poaceae > Avena > Avena longiglumis. Next base: position 499,918,746 of record CP125975.1, read on the forward strand.
AACACTGTCATTTTCAGTCCCACAAAAAGGTTCTTTCTCAACAATATTTAAATAACATAAATCAAGAGAGAAATCATAATCTTCATCTTTAATATCTATGGGAGAAGTGGCAAACTTAGGATTAGAGGACAACTTAGGCATAATAGTAAGTCTAGCAAGGAGACTCTTAATAGCACTAGTACCATGTGTGTTTCGGCACTCTTCAACAAAATCATCAGTCAACTCAATGTAACTATCATTAATATCATAACTCTCACTAGCCTCAGGTGAGCTAACAGGTGTAACAGTGTCTTCACTAGGAGTTTTGGTATTTCCTAGACTAGCCATAGTAGCATCTAGAAAAGGACCTAATGAACCACTCACATCAAGCACAGTAGAAGTAACATCATGAGCATCAAAAGAAATTTCAGACTCAGCAGTAGTAGCAGCGTGTGTAGCATGAGTATGTGGTGGTGGTGTGACAAGCTTACTTATAACAGACAGTGAATCAAGAGCAGCATAGGTGTTTAGGACTGTACCTCTTTTTGTAGTGGATGGTAAAATAGGGAACTTTCCATCACGAGACTTCCCCATGATGAAAGGAGTAGCAGTGAACAATAGTAGATCCAAGTGAACTTACAAATTAAGCTATGCTCCCCGGCAACGGCGCCAGAAAATAGTCTTGATGACCCATAAGTATAGGGGATCGCAACAGTCTTCGCGGGTAGTATTACCCAATTTATTGATTCGACACAAGGGGATCCAAAGAATACTTGCAAGCCTTAACAACTGAGTTGTCAGTTCAGCTGCACCTGGAAATAGTTCTTGCTCACAGAAGTTTATCAGTAGTAACAGTTTGTAGTAGCAACAGCAAAGCAACATCAACAGCAACAGGAGCAATAGTAATAGTAACGGTAACAATAGGATTCAAGTGCGATAGGCATAGGGATGGGTGGACGGGCGTTGCATGGACGAGTCTAAACATGTAACTTCAAGATCTAGGGCATTGCAGATAAATGATAACAAGCATCCAAGTACTAAACAATCCTATGCATGTGCTCCAAATATAGTCATACGTGCTCGCAATGAGAACTTGCACAACATATTCTGTCCAACAAGCCCGTGGCAGCGGGGCCTGTAGGGAACTACTGGCAATTAAGGTGATCCTTTTAATAGAGCACCAGAGCAAAGCATTAACACTCCGTGAACACATGTGATCCTCACACCATAGCCATCCCCTCCGGTTGTCCCAATTATTGTCACTTTGGGGCCTTTGGATCCAGACAATGATATGTGTACACAACTTGCAGATAAGATCACAAATAATACTATCATACTAATTCAATAATAAGTTCAGATCTGAGATCATGGCACTCGGGCCCTAGTGACAAGCATTAATCACAACAAGTTGCAACAAAGTCAAATGGCACTAATAGAGATACTAGGCACTATGCCCTATCAAATCTTATTCGATTACATGATAGAACTCATCCAATCCCTACCATCCCCAAGCCTACAGCGGGGGATTACTCACTCATGGATGAGGGAAACATCGGTGGTCGATGGAGATGTGTTGGTGATGACGATGGTGATGATCCTCTCCAAATTCCCCATCCCGGCAGGGTGCCAGAACGGAGTTTCTGGATCCGAATCTTGGTTTCTGGTGGCAGCGGCAGAGCGGAACTCTTTTTGGAAAACTATCAAACCCCCCTCAATTTTTAGGTCGAAGGGCAACTTATAGGCACAGAGGGAGGCCGAGGAGGTGCCTGGGAAGGCTGCACCCCCTCCAGGCACGACCAGTGGTGGGCCCGCGCCTGGGGTGGGTCTGGGCCCCCCCAGGCCTCCCCTACATCTCTTCTTCTGGCTCCGTGGATATTCTGGTGAAATATAATTTTTGGCATATTTTCTAGGATTTTTCCTGATAGTTCATTTTCTGCACAAAAACAAGACACCTAGGTAATTCTGCTGAAAAGAGCGTCAGTCCGTGTTAGTTGTATCCAAATCACACAAGTTTAGAGAAGAAACAATAGCAAAGTGTTCGAGAAAGTAGATACGTTTTGGACGTATCACTTCACGCATGACACATTCTCCAATGAGATGGCATTGTTTAAATTTGGTCTTTTGGTGAGACCTTTAGTTCCTTGGGGTTAAATCATGTCGATACTATTGTCACACAATATATCTTTAGTGTTATCCCGTTGTGAACCACACCTTAGTTTGATAACAAACTACTTGACACAAATGCCCTCCTTTGCTGCTACTATAGCAGTCATATACTTAGCCTTTTGTTGTAGTATCCGTCACAATGTCTTAACTTTGGGATTCATCCAAATCCATCATGGAAACTTTCTTTCCATTTCATTATGCCACCCATAGTTGAAATTGAGATAAACTTAATTTGTATCTTGTGAAAAAACTAGTATCAATGTAATGCTTTACAATGAACTATTTGTAATTGTTTGTCACCTCTACTCAAATATATTCTTAGTCTTCCAAAAGATCATAGGAATTTCTTTACTATTGTCCAATGATCATTTTATGATTCATTTTGGTATATGCTCATAACACTTAGAGCATAGGACATATCTGGATGTGTACATATCATGGTATGATTGATCAAAACATTCTTGTGATTTTACTCATCAAGTGTCAAAATACTTGAATCTTGTTTCACTTATCAAGTGCTGATACACTTGAATCTTGATTCAATTCTTTTTCATGCGACAAGAACCTTTTCGTGTCGTTTCTATATTGAACTCCTTCAATATATCATATATGTACGTTTGGCATAACCATATTAGCGTCATAGTCTATCCATGTAGACATTCATGCTAAATATTCGGGTTTTGCCTAAGTCTTTCATCGAAATGGAATCCTTAACCTTTTGTCAATAAAAGATACATCATTTCCAATCAACAAGATGTCCTCCACATAATGTATTAGAAATATGTATTAGCGTTCCCACTTAATTTCTTGCAAATGCAAGCATCTTCATCGTCTCCTGATGAAAACTCCTTTTTCATCATGGTGAAGATTCCAACTCCGCTATGCTTACTTCAACCATTGAAGTTTGTGTGACCTTTTTAGCATCCTTTGAATTAAAAAAACCCTTTGGATCGTTTCATGTACACGTCCTAGGTAACCATTATTTTGGAAGAACTTTGTTTTGTTTATTCATCTACCATATACCAAATTATATGTAGTGGTTGCTACTTTAATCCGTCCAGACTAAATATCGCTATGAAAGATCAAATCTTATCATAGTCAACTCCTTGAACATTGTCATAAAATACTTTACCAACATGTTGATTATTTCATTGATGTGAAACATCCATGTCTGTTTCTTTATATATCCAAAAACGACCGATAGGTTTTTACACCTTTCCAGAGGGTCTTCCAAGTTCAAAAACTTGATTTATCGTTATGGAACTATCACAGAATTTATGGCTTCAAGCCACTTGATGGAGTCAGGGCCCATCATCGCTTCTTTGCATGTAGTCGGTTCATCATTCTCAAACAATAATAATTTACTCTCAAATCTTAGCATTTGATTGTTTATCTGACCTACTTGGTTCAATAAGAACTTTAGATCTCTGTGACCACAACCTTTGAGGTGCATAAGCTATGAGCATAATGGATGCCTCCGGAACAATTTATGGCGCTGCGCAACTCAGCACATTTAGCTAAGGTCCGTTAACCTTATCAAAGTTCTATTGTCCTCCCACTTAACTTTTATGAAAAATTCTTTCTTCAAGAAACTTCATGTTTCAAGCGACAAACCCTTTTGTCCTTGGTGTTATGGAGGAATAACAAATTGTTATTTGAAATAACCTACAAAGACATGCTCATCCGACTTTGGTTGTAAACATCTTACTTATGCTTAGCATACCAAAATTTAAGAAAGGACAACTTAGGTTTTACCCCAAACCATAACTCATATGGTGTCATTTCAACGGATCAAGATGGAGCTCTTTTCAGTGTAAAAGCGGTAGTCTCTAAAGCTTTAATATTTTAAAACATAATGGCAGTTTTATAAATAACACCTTTAATCCAACCATGTCACACAAGGTTTAATTACAAATCTCAAACACTCCATATTCCTATGGTGTTTCGGGAAATGCAAATCTAGGTGTTTTTGCTAAACTTGTAACTCAAATAAATCCCTTTATGATAAAATCATAAATTATTTATTTTCTTGTCACACTTGCAACTCAAATAAATCCCTTATGATAGAATCATAAATCATTTATTTTCTTGTTATAATGATTTTCCACTTCATCTTGATAGTCTTTGAACATTTTCAAATATTTCATACTTCTTTCTCATTAAGTGAAAATTCACTCAATTTTTCGAAGAAAGCATATGAAGTTGAAATCCATCGCTTACGACTACACATAATGGACTACATATATCGATATGTATAAATTCCAATAATTTAGTCGATCGTTCTTCTTTGGCCTTTGAACAAAGTTTTAATTATCCCAAGGAAAGTCTCACAAGCATCACTTGATCAAATCAAAGACTTCAAAAATCCATGAATATGGAGATTCTTCATGTTTTCTTTCCAATATAATTTAAACGGCGATGTCACTTAGTAAGTGATCTTTCAATCATTTGTCTTGCGACATTTTAGCATTAGTTTTTATGGATGTGATTTCTCCAACTAGATTTATAAATCATCCATCTTATATGGAATACGGTAATTATTTGAACAACCTTTGTTCACATAATACCTGATTTAAATAACGATTATTAAAACAAATCTTGAAGGCAAGCTTTGATGTCAACGAGAAATACAAACAACGGTTTGTTTGTTTTCGATGAACATCATCACATATTCTCTTGCTAGTTACTTAGGCCATTGTAGTTCATGAATTGCGTTGTTCTGTATGAAATTTCATACCAACCAATTCAGTATCCAATACCCAAGAACCACATTGTTTAACAAGCAAAGAATACAACCATAACATGCATATCATCTATATACCTAAACTAGATATTTCCAGTCTTTTCTTTTCTGCCAAATATATTTTATTGATTCTCTTTCAGCATTTCCTTTTCCTTTTTAAAAGAATCTATCAACATCAACAGTGGCGCCATATACATGACACATAGTACAAACCGTGTATATTTAAATAATAATACCTTTGGACTCGCACTTTGAAGTAGATCACCATCATTAAATGATCGGCGTTCTTTCAAAATTCATTCTTTAGTAATCTTTTAGTGTAGTAAACACTTTACATACATCTTCTATTCATCCTTATCATGATGACTTTCATGATCAAGCTACTATAGCTTATAAAGGCGAATCGTGAGTATAACATTACTTTCCAAAACCCTTTTGGATCATTAGGATGTCTAGCATCTCCAACCTTTGCAAATTCTCATCCAATATGAGAACATACATTATGCTCTATCATATTGCAACCAAACATTTTTTCAGATATCGTTATATTTGTCACAAGTGATGGTTTCTGAAACAATTCTTTCAACTCCTAGATAATCTCGATATTTAAATCAAGAATCATGGAGGCAAACATGATACTTTAGATACTAACACTGGAATTGTCACTCTCGATCTAATACTAATTATTAAACTTCATGGAGTAAACAGAGTTTGCTGAAAGTTTGCAATAGGACTTTAACCTTTAGATTGACACTCAACACAATACAATACCAGTTCGTAAAGTAAATATCCAGAATTCTATAGTTCTATTATCTCAATTACAACTAAGCATAAGGTGGTGAACGAATGCCAATGACTACAACAAATTATGCAAATTTACTTTGATTTAATTTATGATAAATTGAGTTCTACTAATCCAAATTAGAAATGAACTCCCACTCAAAAACGACATCCCTCGTGTCTTTTTGGTGATTACATGAACCAAATCCACTACACCAAGTCCGATCATCACGTGAGTCGGTGTAGCTTCAAAGGCGAGCATCAAATGGTCATCATATCTTCCATATGACTCATGCTTAACCTTTCGGTCCGTGTTCCGAGGCCATGTTTGTACATGCTAGGCTCGCCAAGTAAGAACATTAGTATTCGCGTTTGTAACTGTCTTACACCCGAAATATGATCGTGGATCCAAGAACACCCGATCATCACGTGATGTCTTGGAGCGACGAAACATAATCAGTGCATACTTAAGGGAGAACACATTTTTATCTTGATATCTAAATGAGGAATCATCTTATTATTCTAATAAAATGCTAAACTAGCAATATAAGATGCAATCAAACATCACATGTGAATAAGTGAAATGATATGGTTCCCGCACTTGATCTCCATCATGTGCATCGTGGTATGATCGCCATCATACCTCTATGTGTCAGGCCAAGGTCTATGGAACTTACACGTTATGTGTGTTGTAAGAGTATCGACTTATACTTCTACTTATAACATCACCATATCATGACACTAGCCCAACAACAATCTAAACTAGACGCCTCTAATTTATCCATTGCAAGTTTTACGTGGCTTAGGGATTTCGAAGATAGAACCGTTCTTACCTACAAACATGAACCACACCGAGGATAACCAAATTGTTGACAACTCGTTGCAAATTAGATATTGACTATAGTAGGAGATACAGACACCCGCTTGCCACTTATGCAAAACTAATTGCATGTCAAGCGTGGAACAGGTCTCATGTGCGAGCACATGTAAAGTTTGTCCGTGCCACTTCATCTCACTATGCCACCAATATCCAAAGTGCAACTAAGAAGCAATATGAAAGAGCATTTCCTATTCCTAATATTTTGATTTTTGATGATAACACACCTATCATTTTAATCGTGCGCTAAGTGTATCCCAGGTTTTCGAGATAGTGGCACAAATATTGCCTTGCCCACAGTTGCCCTTGCCAAAGTCTTCTGTGCTAACCGGTAGTACCGGAAGTACAACCGGTACTACCGCTTGGCACCGGTACTACCGATCCTAGTACCGGTTAGATCCGAGCAAGTTGGGCAGATCTCGTGTTTTCTCAGTACCACCCGGTACCGCGGGGCGACACTACCGCTCCAACCGGTAGTACCGCTTGTGGAAAGCGGTACTACCGTTTGGAAACAGTACTACCGCTCAGCAGTACTGGACAACACTGAGGAAGGACTAGCCCTTCCCTATTAGCTCAGTACCAACCGGTACTTGGGACCGGTACTACCGCCCTGACCGGTAGTACCGCGTCTACCGACCGGTACTACCTCTTGGGGGTTGTACTGTTGGGCAGTACCGGGCAAGACCGTGGCTGGCTCGACCAAGTGATGCTCCTCCGGTACTTGGTCCGATACTTGACCGGTAGTATCTCTTGCGACCGGTACTACCGCTTGAGTACCGGTAGTACCGGTGCATTTAATGCTCCAATGGCCAGATTGCTCCAGGGGTATAAATACCCCCCCCACCTATCTTGGGACAAGGTGCTCGTTGCATTGAAGACTACTCCATCCATTTGAGCCACCAAATCACCAAGATCTCTTCACTCCACCATCCAAAGTCGTTGATCTTTGGAGAATCAAAGGAGGAGGCCTTGATCTACTACTTCACCAAAAGAGATCTTCCTTTCCCCCTCATTCATTTGAGGGCCCCCATTGCTCCAGTGTTTTCTTGGAAACCCTAGTTCTAGATTTGGTTCTTACAAGTTTGTCTTTGATTGTCTTGACAGCTTGCTTGTATTTGGGAGCCTCCAATTAAGTTGTGGATGTGTGCCCCAAACTTGTAAAGGTGTCGGCTTCCACCTCGAAGGTTGCCGATATAGTGGAAGGTGGATCGATTCCGTTGGGGTGAGGTTCATCGGAGAACAAGGGAGGCCTTTCATGGCGTAGGTGGTTTGATACCACCCCCTCTCCAAACGTAGACGTACTTCCCCTCAAAAGGAAGGAACTACGGGAAACAAATCCTTGTGTCTCCGCGTCCACCACTTTGGTTACTTCTATCCTTTACCGCACTTTACTTACTTGTTCTTGCTTAGTGTTGTGTTATCTAGTGCATGTTCCTCATATAGGTAAATTCACCTTAGTTGCATTATCTAGAGAATTTACCTTTCTTGTCAAACCTTAATTTGAAAAATAATAAAATTTGAAGTAGCACCTATTCACCCCCCTATAGGCGCCCATACGATCCTTTCAATTGGTATCAGATCCTCGGCTCTTTATTCGGGATTTACCGCCTAAGAGAATATGGGTAGCCACGATGGGGAAGGTGGTGGTGAGCACACCACGGTGACCATGGAAGAGCTCAAAAACTTGGAAACAAGATTGAGCTCTTACTTGGTCGACGAAGTCAAGAAAATGCTTGAGCAACTTCTTAAAGACAAAGATGGCTCATCATCTCCGTCTCCTCAAGAGGAGCCTCCATCAGTTTTACCTAAAGGAAATGCTCCGGTATCTCCCGAGGGTATGATGGTGGGGGGTAATTAAGACAACACTAACTCCTCCACACAAAAGGATGGTGGGAAGTGTTGGAGATATGCCCTAGAGGCAATAATAAATGTAGTTATTATTATATCTTTGTGTTTATGATAAATGTTTACATTCATGCTATAATAGTATTGACCAGGAAACATTAATACTTGTGTGATTTGTAAACTAAATTAGAGTCCCTAGTAAAGCCTCTTCATAATACTATCTTGTTGGTTAATATATGATTGTGGTTTCCCTATCATGAACATTGAGATGTTATTAACAACAAGATCATACCATTAGGAGAATGGTATGATGGACATACTCCTATAGATAAGCGTAGCATAAAGATCAAGTCATTTTAATAGTTCAATTGCTATAAGCTTTCTGATACATAGTAACCTAATTCCTTCGACCATGAGATCATGCTTATCACCATCACCGGAAGGATGCTTTGATGACATCAAACACCACACCGTAACTGGGTGGCTATAAAGGTGGCATTGAGTGTTCGGAAAGTATGGGTTGAGACACATGGATCAAGAGTGGGATTTGTCCATCCATATGACGGATAGATATACTCTGGGCCCTCTCGGTGGAATGTCATCCAATTAGCTTGCAAGCATGTGACTGGCTCACAAGGGATCACATATCACGGGAACGAGAAAAGAGTACTTATCAGTAACGAGGTTGAACTAGGTATGCAGAGATACCGACGATCAAAACCTCGGATAAGTAAACTATCGTGAGACAAAGGGAAATTGGTATCGTATGTAAGTGGTTCATTCGATCTCAAAGTAATCATAGAAATATGTGGGAGCCATATGAATTTCCAGATTCCTCTATTGGTTATTGTTCGGAGAAGTGTCTCGATCATGTCCGCATAATTCACGAACCGTAGGGAGACACACTTAAGGATTCTATGTTGTTGAGTAGTTATGGAATGATGAGTAAGAGACTGAATGTTGTTCGGAGTCTCGGATAGGATCCGGGATATCACTAGGAGATCCGAAATGGTCCGGAGAATAAGATTCATATAAGGAAAGTCATGTTTCGGAGTTGGGGAATGATTCCGGTGTTTTATCGAGAATGTTCTAGAAGGTTCCGGAAGGTTCGGCACTCTGGAGGGGAAGGGTACATGAATGTGTCATGACAATGTGGAATGGTTGCATCATGTACTAGGTATCATGGCTGGGCAAAATAAAGGGAGAAATCAAATCCTAGTTTGAAAAGTCAAACGCCAATTTGAAAAGTCAAACATCAGTTTTGCTTGGTGGAGGGAGAGTAGGAAACCTACTTGGGGAGGAGTTCCTCTCCCTCCACCCGCCGGCCAAGGAGGCCGACTTGGTGGAGGACTCCCTCCCCTTGGCCGCACCCTCCCACCTATAAAAGGAGGGACAGGGTTGCCCCTCTTCCCTACACCCAACACCACCCAAACCCTAGCCATAGCCGCCGGCCACCACAAGTCGCCGCCGCCCTAGGGTTTCCTCCTAGCCGCCGAGTTGGGGCTCTCCCCAAGCCCTAGCCGCTGGCCAAGCTTCCTCCCTTGGTGCCTCTGAACCCTAGATCTCCAAGGCCTCTCTCATAGTCCACCATACTCGCTCCGTCTTAAGGCGAAGCCCTGCGAGATCTCCCCTCTACTTCCAGTACCATGCCGTCGTGCTGCCGGAATCGCGAGGAGAGTGCTACAACCTCCGCTGCCTGCTGGAACAATGGAGAGGAAGGTCTTCATCGAGTACCGAACGTGATCGTGAGCGCTGCCGGAATGCAGCGCCGGAAGGATCGTCTACGCGATCTTGAGATCGGCAAGAGTACGACTACATCACCCACGAGAATCTTCTCTCGTTAACCGCTTTGGAATCTTTGAGGGTGAGTTCCTCTATTGACTCGTTGCTACAATCTAGTAGATGATCTTGGCTTGTTTGTTTGCATGTGGTAGAATTTTTTTGTTTTCCATGCTATGAACCCCTACAGGAAGGGTGAGCACCGTGAGTCATGGTACTCTCCCGACCCTCCAATTCCTCACCCTCATATAAACAATAGAGGTGACCCACCTAAGCTTGAAGCATATACTACTTTTGCTCAATGGCAATCTCTAATGAAGACTCATGTGCGCAGCTCTTGCATTGAGCTATGGAACATCATTGAACAAGGACTCTATATTGGGGATCCAGACAACTTGACAAGAAGAAAACTTGTCAATAGTCAACTCAATGCCACCGCCTTGCACATGATTCAACAAGGATTGGGTACAAAGGATTACCCACACATTGAGCACCTCATCACCGCCAAGGAAGCTTGGGATGCTCTCACCGTGTTGTTCATTGGGAATGAGAGCATGAGAAGGAAACAGTATGGTGCACTAAGCAATGAAGCTGAAGGCTTCTATATGAAGGAAGATGAAGATCATGAATACATGTATCGTAGGCTCAAATCCACCGCCACCGCTTTTAGGAATGTGGGTGACTCACATGTGGATGATGCATGGATAAAAATAAAATATGTGAGTGCACTCATGCCCTTCGAGCCCACCGACTTGAAGAGCCTACAAGGAAGACACAACTACCACCTCATGACCTCCAATGAAGTTATGCAAGAGATGGACTCTTTCAAGGTTGTCGCCAAGAATGCCAAAGATGCCCGTGCTCGGGCCCTTGGAATGACCAATGTTGTCAACCTTGCATTAAAGGCCAAAGTTGTTGAACATGGGGATGGTGATGACAGTGATGATGGCCTATGCATGAGCAACCCCAAATATGTCAAGAAGTTTCATGGTCAATATATGGCTTTCTATGCAAACAACTTCTGGAAGAACCCCGCGAAGGCCAAGATGGAAATGCAACGAAAAATCAACCCCAATGGACTAAGAGGCAATATGCCAAGATTGAGAACTTGCTACAATTGTGGCGACAGAAATCACTTCTTGGCCAGTTGTCCCTATGAGAGAAGAGAAGATCATGGTGGAAAACTAGTGCCAAAGATAGCTTCCAAAGCTCCTTACAAGAAGCCCTTCATCAAGAAGAATTCCAACAATAAGAATAAGGGTGAGATTGTATTGATCACTCATGAAGAAAACTCCTCTGACAATGAAGATGATGAAGATGAGGAAGAGGAAACATCAAGTGGTGTGGCTGCTCTAGCCACTACTTCTATTCTGACATTCTCCCTCTTCGATTCTCCAAATGAGAATGCTCCCAACAAGAACGTCACTTGCCTTATGGCAAGAGGAACGGAGGTATCCTCATCATCTCACTCCACCCCCTTAGCTAATGATGAAATTGATGATGAGATGTCTCTTGAAGTAAAGAGGGAATTAATTGCTTTTGATGAGTTTGTGACTAACTTACAAGGGGAGGCCAAGGCACATTTTGGGAGTATCTTAGATCAACTTTCCCACACACAAGAGCTTCTAGATGTAAGATGTAAACTCGGGCATGAACACATGATTGAACTAGAAGCCCTAAATAATGCTCTAGAAGAAGATCAAGAGACTAGAATGTCTCTTGAACTAAAACTTGAAGGGCTTGATGAGGCCAATGATGTCATTGTCAATAGACTCATCAAGGAACGTGATCATGCTATTGCTAAATATAAAAAGGCTAAAAAGTACAAGATTGAGTTTGGTGTGGTTCATAAAAAACTTGCCGAGGACTTCAGTTCACTTGACAAGGCTCACAAGGCATTGGAAAGTGAACTCTTGTCTCTCACAAAGTCCTATGAAACGCTTCAAACTTAATTGATCAATATTCCTTCACCTAGTAATTTCATTCCTTCTAGTAGTACAACTATTCTTGAAGAAAATTCTAGGTTGAAGGGGGATCTTGCCAAGGCCACATTTCCACAAGGAAACAAGTCCATTGATGACCTTTTGAGTAAGAAAAGGCCTAATGGTGAAAAAGAGGGCATTGGATTTGTCTCCAAAGCCAAGAAGAACAACAACAAGAAGAACAAGGCCAAGCCCGCACAAGAGAGAAACAAGACCCTTGTGGATAGTAAGACCACAAGTGGTAAAACTATGTCCCATGATGACTTTGCGGGAAGTGCTAACCCTCACTATGTTGTTATGCATGATTATTATGGTGATGTGTATGCACAATATGTTGGCTCATATGATGGTTATATTGCTTGGTATATTTGGGTTCCCAAGACCCTTGTTGCTAACAAAAGAGGACCCATTGAAAAATGGGTAAGTAAAAATTAGCTTGATCTTTTGTAGACATATGCTTCTGGAGGGTCAAAGTGGGTGCTTGGTAGTGGTTGCACAAGTCATATGAGCGTAAGCTCGTCTATTGTCAAGGACTTAAGGCCAAATGATGAGCAGATCACCGTGACATATGCCAACAAGTCAAAGTCTAAGGTAATGGGTTTCGGCAAGGTAGTGGTTGCTCACGACATTACACTCGTGAACGTCGTGCTTGTTGAGACCCTTGGATACAATTTACTTTCAGTCTGTGCTCTTAGAAAGATGGGATTTGCCGTCTTTATTGATAATGATATTGTGATCCTCTTGTGGAGCAAGTCTCTCAAGGTCGCTTTCGTTGGGTACGTCGAGCATGACTTGTATGTGGTGGAATTTTCGGGGCAAACCACTACAAGTGCGATGTGCCTATTTGGAAAGGCCGATGTGGATTGGTTATGGCATCGCCGAATAGCCCATGTTAATATGAGAACTTTGCAAAGTATCCACAAGGAGGGTCATATTGTTGGACTAAAAGAAAATGTCTCCTTGGCCAAAGGTCGTGTTTGTAGGGCGTGTGTTCTAGGAAAAATGCATGATGCTTCCCACAAGCCAAAGAACCGCATCAAGTCAACCAAGATCTTGGAGCTCCTCCATGTGGATCTCTTTGGTCCTCCATCTCATGCAAGTCTAGGTGGGAATAAATATTATTTGGTGATTGTTGATGACTTTTCAAGATACTCCTAGGTATATTTCTTCAAGTTGAAGAGTGAGACCCAAAAGACCTTCATCAACTTCATCAACATGGTTCAACATCAATACAATCTTCCCTTGTTGATTATAAGAAGTGACAACGGCACCGAGTTCAAGAACTACACCTTGAATGATTTCCTTAGTGATGAGGGGATAAAACACCAATATTTCGCCGCATATACCCCTCAACAAAATGGTGTGTCCGAGAGGAAGAACTGGACTCTTATTGAGATGGCTAGGACCATGTTGGCGGAGTTTAAATCTCCATTCGAATTTTGGGCCGAAGCCATCTCCGCCGCTTGCCATACATCAAACTGGCTCTACCTCCGCAAATAAATCAACAAGACTCCGTATGAAATACTTACCGGTAACAAGCCCAACATATCTTACTTCCAGGTGTCCGGTTGTAAGTGTTTCTATCTCATCAAAGGTGTTCGCTTGTCCAAATTCGAGTCTAAATCTTTTGAGGGTATTTTTGCTGGCTATGGTCTCGAATCTCACACTTATAGAATCTATGATAAGCTCTCCAAAGCCGTCATAGAAACTTGTAGTGTGACCTTCGAAGAATATGATGGTCCCCAAGGGGGCGTGTTGATGCTTGTGATGCAGATGATGAAATGCCTCAGGATGCCATAGGAAGAATGGGTGTGGGATATATCCGCCCCGTTGAGGAACCCCTTATGGCGGATCGAGAAGAACTATGCTCTACTCAAGTGGATCACTCATCTTCACAACATCAACAAGATCCATCCACCGAGGAGGGCAATGACTCAAGCCAAAGACAAGATGTGGACCCTCAACATGTTGATCAAAGTGACAACTCTAGTCAAGAGGAGCTTGATTCATTCTCCAGGATGTCAAGTGGTGCCAAGTCAATTGTTCAAGGAAGATCCGTACAAACTGCATTGAGACAAGCTCAAATCGATGCTAGAAGAGTACTTGATCAAGACCAAGGTCAATCTTTTCCTCTTAATGAAGAGAATGATTCTGGTGATGATCAAGGTCAAGTTGATGGTCAAGACGAGGACCAAAATGATGAAGAGGGTCCCCCAAGAAACAACGAGGAGATCCACGCTCGTCGTGAAGCTAGAAAGGAGAGAATGTTGGAATTAAGAGACCACTCTCTACAAAATGTAGTTGGTGACTAAGGAAAGGCATTTCCACAAGAGCACAATTGAAGAGGTTCAGTGAACACCAAGCACACATCTCCATGATTGAACCAAAGAAAGTGTGGGAAGCTCTTGAAGATTCGGATTGGTTGGAAGCTATGCACAAAGAGCTCAACAACTTTGAGAGAAACAAAGTATGGAAGTTAGTTGAGAAGCCAAAGGATTGCCACAAGTTGTAGGCACGAAGTGGATATTCAAGAACAATCAAGATGAGCATGGAATTATAGTAAGGAACATGGCTAGATTGGTTGCACAAGGGTTCTCTCAAATTGAAGGCATTGACTATGGAGAGACTTATGCACCCGTGGCTCGCCTTGAGTCCATCCGCATCCTTCTTGCTTATGCGGCACATCATAACTTTAAGTTGCAAAAAATGGATGTAGAAAGTGAATTTCTTTATGGTCCATTAAATGAGTTAGTATATGTAAAGCAACCCTCGGGATTTGAGGATCCCAACTTCCCAAACAATGTCTACAAACTTTATAAGGCGCTCTATGGGCTCAAGCAAGCCCCACGCACGTGGTATGAGCACCTTAGAGAGTTGTTGTTTGACCGTGGATTTGAGGTTGGGAAAATAGATCCCACTATTTTTACTAAGAAGGTCAATGGGGAGATTTTTGTATGCCAAATATATGTTGATGATATTATCTTTGGCTCATCTAACAAAGCTTTTAATGATGATTTCTCAAAGCTTATGACTAGTAGGTTCCGGATGTCTTTGATGGGGGAGTTGAGAGTATTTCTTGGTTTTGAGATCAAGCAATTTAGAGGAGGGACATTCTTCAATCAACCCAAGTATACTCAAGATATGCTCAAGAGATTCAAAATTCAAGATTTAAATGGAGCTCCTACTCCCATGGCTACAAAGATTCATCTAGAACAAAATCCAAATGGTAAAGATGTGGATCAAAAGGTATACCGGTCTATGATTGGTTCTTTGCTTTACCTATGTGCATCTAGACCCGATATTGTGTTGAGTGTAGGTGTGTGTGCAAGATATCAAGCGGCTCCTAAAGAAATCCATTTAATGGCGGTCAAGAGAATCTTTCGATATTTAGTTCATACCCCATTTTATGGTCTTTGGTATCCTCGAGGGTCAACATTTGCTCTTTGTGGATATGCGGATTCAGATTGGGCGGGTGATAAGGATGATAGAAAATCGACATCCGGGGCTTGCCAATTCCTTGGTAGGTCCTTGGTATGTTGGTCTTCTAAGAAGCAAAAATGTATATCTCTCTCCACCGCCGAAGCTGAGTATGTGGCAGCTGCTAGTGCTTGCACCCAATTGCTATGGATGAGGTAAACTTTTTTGTAATACGGTGTCCATGGTGACAAAGTGCCTCTTCTATGTGACAATCAAAGTGCCATCAAGATTGCCTACAATCCGGTGGATCACACAAGGACAAAGCATATTGAGATTCGCCATCACTTCATTAGATATCATGTTGCTCGAGGTGATATTGATCTATCATATGTGTCAACCAAAGACCAAATTGCCGACATCTTCACGAAGTCACTTGATGAAGCAAGGTTTTGCTACTTGAGGAATGAACTAAATATCGTAGATTCAAGGAGCTTGACTTGATTATCTTGCATTCTCACCTATGATTTGATCCGTATTTGGTTTAGGTGTAGGCATGGATATAGGGGGAGTGCGGTCCTAATTAATTGGACTATCCCTCCCCCCATTATGCCCAAAGCAATCAAAATCATTCCTCTTAATATTATTTTGTGATATGTGAGCTTAAATGATGAGTTTCGGTAATGGATCCAATATATATCTTCGTGGTGCCAAGCCGAGTATACTCAAATATGGTGGCCTAGGCCACTGCCCTCTCTCACTCGAGAGGTTGGTGCTTACTCGTGTTTGTCATTTTCAAGTTGTTGTTGGTTTTAAATTCATGCACTCTCGGTTGGCTCTTCATATGTTTTTCCCTTATTTTAGAGTGCATGTGCTTCACACAGTTTGACTATCTCAACCCAAGCCTTTCTACTCCCTCAAAAAACCCTCATCCAATCTGCACAAGAACCCTTCCTTGAACCTTGGCTACGGAATCAGGTGGGACCGGTACTACCGGATTAGGGGCGGTACTATCGGACCTGGGTGGTTCCCAGGTCATTTCCTGGAAACTACTCCAGGCGCGGTACTACCGCCAGTATGCCTGGTACTACCGGTTGGTCAAACGGTACTACCGCTTGCGAGCGGTACTACCGCTTGATGAACCGGTACTACCGGTCGGTGTTTTTCTGGTATATAATGGTCGCGCGTGGGAAGGCACCCTTCAGTGCCTTATTTTTCTCCCCACCCTCCACGCTTACCACCGCCGCCGCCGGAGCCCTTGACGCCGCCGGAGCTTTGCCGTGCCCTTCTCTCCCCAGATCCTCCTTGGATTCGGACTCCTTGCGGGCTCCCACTCCTTCTCCACCGCCATGGATCCCGGTACAACCACCCCCTTTTATCTCACTTTTAATTTCCTCATTGGATCAACGTCTTGCTTAGATTTGTGAAGAAATTGACGTGTCGTGAGGTTGTACTTCCATACATTCCTTGTTACTTAGTAGAATCGATGTTTTATAGATTGTTGAGGCCACTTTGGACCATGCTCTACCATTATGTGCCTGTACCGCTCGACCGGTAGTACCGAAAAATTTTCTGGTACTACCGCTCACAAGCGATACTACCGGTTGCCAGTTCCGGTAGTACCGGTCCCAACTGCCCTCAACATGTTTACTAAACCATGGATTCTTTTTTGTTCATTGTTGGTTCTTGTGCCCTTACCCCCTTGGTGTTCTCCCTCTTGCTATCACAGATGCAGGTGGTTCTAGGGGTGCGCGTAAGCGCTCCAAAGCAAGCCGTAGATTGTTGAGCAAGAGACGGAGTCCGAGGAAGAAGTTATGCCTCATCCTAGTCGTCGTAAAAAGATATTCCTGCTACTTGAGGTGGCCGTGGGGGTCGTG
Organism: Avena longiglumis; assembly: GCA_030063025.1. Lineage (NCBI taxonomy): Eukaryota > Viridiplantae > Streptophyta > Magnoliopsida > Poales > Poaceae > Avena > Avena longiglumis. The sequence goes on from CP125975.1 coordinate 499,936,188, forward strand.
AGGGGGTCACCAAGCGCTCCGCTGGCCGTGGCAGCGTTCCCCCTCCTCGCCCCCTTCCTCGGGGCGCACCAAGAGTTGCAGCTCATGGCCATCAGGGCCAAGGAAACCGTCTGACATTTCTGATTCCGAGTTCCGCTCTCTGAGGATTGACAATCCGTATGCCCGCAATCGTGATGAGAGCAGGAAAGACAGCCTGTTTTACAATGACTTCCAAGAGCGCGTCTATCATGAGGTCCTTATGACAAATATCCAGATGGTTGTGCCTCAGTTGTGGATTGATATGGAACACATCAACAAAAACCTTGATTATTTTGCTGAAGCTAAGGAAATCTGCTCTAACCTTGGCTTGTTCCCCATCATGGAGTTTCAGCATGACTATGAGCCTCTTCTCATTGCCCAGTTTTATGCCACTGCTCATTTCTCCACTGGCCGCACTTGGAAAATCACTTGGATGACTCAAGGTGCAATCAAGGAAGCCACTCTTGCGGAATTTGCCGCAATTTTGAGGTATGAAGATCGTGGTCGTGACACTCCTTGTGGTTTCCGCTGTCACTTGCGCGAGAACCCCTCCAAGAAGGATGTTCTTGCACCTCTTTATATCCAGGGCCGCGGTATTCCTGACAAGATCAAGGATCTTCTCCCCACATATGATATTCTCCACCACATCTTCCGTGAGACTGTTGCTCCTCGTGTGGGCAACAAGGATGAGATTCACGAATTTTCTGTTGATTTGTTGTTCAACACCTTCCTCAACCGCGAATCCAACATCGCTCTTGATGTGATGGATTATATATGGAATGAGATGGTTGTTTCTGCTCACTCTCGGAGGGTTCCACCATTTGCTCCCTACATCATGGCTCTCATTGTTGCCAAGTGCCCTCCCATTGCCAGGACCCTCTCCACTCGTCCTCTCATTGTGCATAGGCCCAAGGCACTCAAGCTCAAGAAACATTCTAAGACTCACAATGTGAAGGGTGATGAGATGGATGAAGAAGGGAATGTGATTGAGGCTGATTCTGAGGATGCTGACAGTGGTCGCGATGCAGATTTTGTTGTCTCCCGGCGCAAGAATGCCTAGCCATCTTGGGCCAAGATGATGGAGGCCAAACTCAAGAAGATTTTTTTGCTTCCAAGTTGACAATCAGAAGCGCATGTATGAGGCTCATGTGTATGCCAAGAAGGCTTGTGCTCAGCAGAAGGACTTGATGGAAGCTCAAGGATTGACTATCTCTGCGGGTTCCGAGACCAACATCACCCCTGAAGACCAATGGATCTCCAATCACAGCCACTGGGATGATGATGTCTCTTACTCGCACCATGCTCCACCCACCTATGATGAGGGGGACTTTGATGATGAGGAGGAGGATTGACTGTCGGGGCGTTAGTCTTGCACTTGTCCCTTTTTGGCGTCTTGATGCCAAAGGGGGAGAAGTTGCACCTTAGGACACGCGGGTGTTTCATGGGAAGTCACAAGCTCGTTCTTACTTTGATCTTTTAATTGCTTGTGAACTTTGATTTCCTCCTATTTATGTGTGAACTCTATGTACTAACTATTTGGGAACTACTCATGCTATGTATGATGAAATTATGTGGGTATTTCACGGATCCATCTTGTGATGATATGCGTTATTCATTGTCAATATTTCTCTCATCACAAGTTATTGTGCAAAGGTATGGGTTCAATTGCTACTATCTCTATTTGTGCACTCGTGATGTGTTTGTAAAATAGAGAGGGAGGATTGATCCTACTCATCCAGGGGGAGCCCCGTCTCTATTTTACTAACACCATGTTTATATCCCCAATATTATCTTGCAAAGGTGTGTTGTAATCAAACACCAAAAAGGGGGAGATTGAAAGAGCATTTCCTATTCCTAAGATTTTGATGTTTGATGATAACACACCTATCGTTTTAATCGTGCTCTAAGTGTATCCCAGGTTTTCTAGATAGTGGCACAAATATTGCCTTGCCCACAGTTGCCCTTGCCAAAGTCTTCTGTGCTAACCGGTAGTACTAGAAGTACAACCGGTACTACCGCTCCTAGTACCGGTTGGATCCGAGCAAGTTGGGAAGGTCTCGTATTTTCTCAGTACCACCCGGTACCGTGGGGCGGCACTACCGCTTGGAAACGGTACTACCGCTCAGCAGTACCGGACAACAATGAGGAAGGACTAGCCCTTCCATATTCGCTCAGTACCAACCGGTACTTGGGACCGGTACTACCGCCCTGACCGGTAGTACCGCGTCTACCGACCGGTACTACCGCTTGGGGGTTGTACCATTGGGCAAGACCGTGGCTGGCTCGACCAAGTGATGCTCCTCCGGTACTTGGTCTGGTACTTGACCAGTAGTACCACTTGCGACCGGTACTACCGCTTGAGTACCGGTAGTACCAGTGCATTTAATGCTCCAATGGCCAGATTGCTCCAGGGGGTATAAATCCCCCCCCCCCCCCCACACACACACACACACACACACCTACCTTGGGACAAGGTGCTCGTTGCATTGAAGACTACTCCATCCATTTGAGCCACCAAATCGCCAAGATCTCTTCACTCCACCATCCAAAGTCGTTGATCTTTGGAGAATCGAAGGAGGAGGCCTTGATCTACTACTTCACCAAAAGAGATCTTCATTTCCCCCTCATTCATTTGAGGGCCCCCATTGCTCTAGTGTTTTCTTGGAAACCTTAGTTCTAGATTTGGTTCTTACAAGCTTGTCTTTGATTTTCTTGACAGCTTGCTTGTATTTGGGAGCCTCCAATTAAGTTGTGGATGTGTGCCCCAAATTTATAAAGGTGTCGGCTTCCACCTCGAAGGTTGCCGATATAGTGGAAGGTGGATCGATCCCGTTGGGGTGAGGTTCATCGGAGAACAAGGGAGTCCTTTCGTTGCGTAGGTGGTTTGATACCACCCCCTCTCCAAACGTAGACGTACTTCCCTTCAAAAGGAAGGAACTACGGGAAACAAATCCTTGTGTCTTCGCGTCCACCACTTTGGTTACTTCTATCCTTTACTGCACTTTACTTACTTGTTCTTGCTTAGTGTTGTGTTAGCTAGTGAATGTTCGTCATATAGGTAAATTCACCTTAGTTGCATTATCTAGATAATTTACCTTTCTTGTCAAACCTTAATTTGGAAAAAACGAAAAATTAAAGTAGCACCTATTCACCCCCCCTCTAGGTGCCCATACGATCCTTTCACAATAAAATGATCATCATCGCCCACATACTCATATGTGTACTACCCGTGCAAAGCATCTATGCATAGATCCGGCTCTAATACCACTGTAGGGTTCGCAGCATAGAAAACAAAAAAATCCTACGATGGGAACAACTATGTATCAAGTTCTATCTACTAGATAATCAACGGACGGATGTATATCCGTAGAGAACATACCCTTAAAGACCGAAAAGGCTTAACGAGTTCAAACTCGTGGTTGATGTAAACGATCTCTTGCCGATCTCAAGATCGAGAGGAAGTCCTAGCGCCGCAAACCAGCGGCGCATCCGTGCTCGCACACACGTCCAAGGCACCGAGCAACCTCCGCCTCCTCGCTCCAGCGATGCAGCGGAAGAACAACTCTTTCTTGCCGAATAGCCACCGGGAACATGTATCTCGCTAGTCCGAGACCGTGGGGGATAAATACTAGAGGGGGAGAGAGATCCTTCACGAGGAGGTGTGAGTGAGAGAGGGAGGGGGCTTCTTTTATAGGGAGAGGGGGGAACCCAAGGGGCCATGCGCCCAGCCATGGGGCTGCCCCCTCCCCTCCTTTCATTCATGTGGGTGGACACTCCACTCATACAAATGCCTTTCAATTCTCTCCATTCAAAAACCCACTCAAATTCCCATTAAATTTCCACCAAATTTAATGAGAACTCTCATTAAATAAAACTCCTTTTATTTATTCAGAATTTTGTCGATTACTTTAATGACAAACATTCACATATAACCCCTTGCTAGTATTTCATTTCACATGCAAAAACACTTTCTGCAATTTCACCCGAAAACCCGTTTCGGTATCTGGTGAAATAAATTCCTGCGCTTGTTATTCTTTCCGGCATGAAACTTTTGCTCCAAATGGATGTCGGTGTCCTTAAGTATGTCACCCTACGGTTCGCGAATAATACGGACATGATCGATACCCCTCTCAGATCAATAATCAAAAGCGGGATCTGGAGACCCATACTAACTCCCACACATTCAGCGATGACTTCCTTGTGATCGCGAGAACCTTTTACGCTAGTATATTAATCCCTTTGTTTCGCGATATATTACATGTCCGAGATTCGATCATTGGTATCTCCATACCTAGTTTGATCTCGTTACTGACATGCACTCTTTTCTCGTTCCCGTGATATAACATTCTAGTGATCAAATCACTTGCTTGCAAGCTAATCAATGTGATATCACCGAGAGGACCCAGAGCATATCTATCCGTCATCGGGATGAACAAATTCCACTCTCGATCCATGGGCCTCAACATAACACTTTAGTAGTTCTGAACCCATCTTTATAATCACCCTGTTACGGTATGATGTTTGATGTTATCAAGAAACTCTTCTGGTGTTAGTGATTGACATGATCTCATGGTCTAAGGATTAGGATCACTTCGTAGGTTGTTATAGCAATATAAACTCAATGTCTTTGATCGTAATGCTATACTTCAGATGAATGTTTATCACACCATTACACTAATGTTGTGACCTCGTTATTAACAACATCCAATGTCCATGATCAGGAAACCTTTGATCATCTTGTTAATCAACGAGCTAGTTTATAAGAGAGGCATAACTAGGAACTTTCTTTTGTTTATTAAACACACATGTATTAACGTTTCCGTATTAATACAATTATAGCATGTAAAATAAATATTTATCATAAACAAGGAATACGATAATAACCACTTTATTATTGCCTCTCGGGCATATTCCCTTCAAGGACCACCCTGCTCTCGACGGAGGAGTGAAGGGCATGACGGAAGCGGAGAAGAGCATCTTTGACTCACCTACCCTCCTCTTTGTATTTGTAAACTCGCCAAGCGATGCAAGCAATACAACCAAGCAGGAGTAGGGTTTTACACCACACGGTGGCCTGAACCTGGGTAAACTCGATGTGTCTCTCTTGTCGTGATTCCACGGTTCCTCGCCAAGGTCATAGAGAGGTCTTGGAGTGATCGTGTTCAGCCTCCTGTGTTCGATACTTTCCTACTTCGCGAGATACCCTACCGGGACAATCTCCGACAATGTATGAGAGAAAGAGAACTATAAACAATGCCTCTATAATCAAAATACTTGCAAATCTTGAGTAACCACTTGGAAATAGTGTGATTCCACACTTAAATGTCTTCCAGGCCATATAAACCAACCTTTTTAAGCCATGAAGATCAATTTTAAGTATGACGTGCAATATTCTTTCTGCTTAGTTTCATGTCTGGTAGTTGGAACTCTCTGTTGGTCAGCTAGCAATTCAACCGTAGATGGGAAGATGACTTTGGATTTGACGAAGAATAGTATGTTGAATGAATAATCCAAAAAAAGGAAAAGGGTGATGCCTCCTCTTATGATGCATATGTGGCTGAACTCTATGGTGAGAATGAAAACCGCGGACGTAACCAAGCCAGATTTTCTAGTTTACACCCTACAACTTCAATTATTACAACCAGCATGAAGGCGGTTTCGATAACAGGTTGTGACTTTTTTAAGGAAATGGAAAGTACATTATCATGGTCTTATCGCCAATTAAGGATGCACACAACAAATTATCCGGTCAAACCTCGGTTTGGCGAATCGGGATTGCATTTTATTTTTAAAGAAAAAAAGAGGTGTAGATCGAGTACAAAATAGTAGATTCCTTTCGGAAATCAAATGAAGCTTCTTGAATTCCTTTCGTGGTTATATCATCTAGATACATGGTGGCCTACATACATCCTGAAAAAGACGATGCTGCCCGGCCTGCATAAATATAGCAACGCATTCCTCTTTTCTTTTCTCCTATTTTGACATGATGAGAAAAGATGATGCGGTTAGAGAGATGGTTTGGCACGATCGAGCCTTTGGTGATGCTCCAACCAGTATCTATCTCTCTCTTAAAAAGGAAATGCCCCAACAATTGGTGAAGCTATCTACTAGGTGTTCTTGTTACTAGCTAGGCTCGGCTGGCTTGGTGTATCAAATATCCCTGCATTGATCTATGGCCGGCTCACACCCTCGCTTGTACTTGTTGGCGACGGCGCTGGGGCGTTTAAGCTCCGGCCTCCCGGGCACGTGGTCGGCGCGCATGGCATCGTAATTGATTACTCCGGGGTCGTTGGAGGCGGCCTCTTGGACGGCGACCAGGAGGAGGAGGAGGAGAGCCACGAGGAGCGACACGCCCAGCACGGTCGTCGTCGAGCGCAGGCTAGCTTTGGTCATGTTGGATTGGAGAGAATTGCTGGTGTGTCTTGGTGGATTGAGAAGACGACATTCCGGGGGCTGCTGGGTTGCATATATACACACGTACATGCACTTCTATTTTTGGTGTGTCCCCTATGCGGGTTGAGAGATGGGCGGAGGAGAGTGTGGGCCATGGGGTTGCGGTGCTTAACTTAGGCCACTCACAGTGGGACTACGGAAATAGTTATTTTCAAGTGCCAAAAGAGCGCATAATCCCACCACAAGACTTCGTTCGTGTCCTGTATGTGCGGTTCGCACGACCTCATTGTTTTTAAAGTATTTATGGTGTGCAATATTTTCTAGCAAATAGACTGTTGTCTCGTAATTAGTAATATTTCATGTGTGCAGCATCACTGCGGCAGTAATGATTTGGTAGTGTCGTGGATGTTTTTTTTACAATCAATAGCATAATATATTTATAGTAGCAAACATGTTATAGATACATGAGATGTCTTGAGCAATTACAAAATAAAGTTTAAAAGAAACAGGTAGATCTTCAAACTCTTTGTTCTTCTATTACACAATCTTATACCTTCTTGAAGGCAGCAGTACAAAAAAGACACAAATATCAAACTATAGACATGTAAATATGTCTAATTTTAATTTTAATTTTGAGCCATAGTGTCAAGGCTACACGCACGGCACATGCATTAAACTAATTGACCAACATCGGCAAGAGTATCAATATCGATAGTATTTTAAGGAAAAGTAACCAAACAACCTAGTCAATGTCAGGAGCTGAGTGTGTGAACACCATTGTCGAGGATGTAGCAGTCCTGACAAATATTGCGAGGGCAATTCTCCTCGTGGCTATCATGATGAAAAATCCAAAATCAATTTGCCAAAGCAAAATCTGAAGAACCATGCCTAGAGAAACCAACACCGACATTGACATCTAGAAGAAGAGCTCATCGTCAACGTGGAGGCCAGGAAGAAGATGACTGCCAAACTCTAAACCGGTTTCCCCACCCCTCTTGACGCCGTCAAAGCCGGCCGGAGGAGGGGAAGTGGAGGTGGCGGCAAGCTTTCTTAGAGAGAGGCGATGGACAATTATTGTCTAGCAAATAGCTGTTGCCTAATAATTAGTTCGATTTCATATGTGCAGCATCACTGCATCAGTAATGATTTGGTAGTGTCATGGTTGTTTCCGTTTCCCTATTTGTTACAATGTTGCTGGTGTTAAAATAGTTCTACATTTCCGGAGTTACTACTTGCTAGAACGTTGCTGATGTTCAATTTAGTTCCACATCTTGCTATTCCAGCAGAAACTAGGCTGCCACAGCACCCGTTGGGAAATAATAATAAAAAGCTAAATAAAATTATACTCTATGTTCCATATAATTGATTTTTCAAAACGTCTTATAATATTTAACGAAAGGGAGTAACACAGTAGAACAGGAGAAACACAGACTCATGCCACCTGAGCACTCTTTTCATTAGTACTCTTATTATGCTGCACAGGTTGGAACAATCCATTTTTTGATTATAAAATATAAGTGCGCTTGACATTGACAAATAACCACAATGGAAATAACTTTTTATTACATTCTTATTTATGTCCAAAATACACAGCACCCAAACGGCAACTTCGAGTACAAAACTCGTTATTAGCATTACACCGAAATAAGGGTGATGCCACTAGAGTTGTTGCCAACCCTCCACAAGAAAAATCCTATCCTCCGTGTAATCCACATCTAAAGAAAAATGACGCTGAGCGTCCCTTGCTAGAAAACAAGGAGCTGGAGTTTTATGATTCTTCCGTGACAAATAATGATTGTTCTGGCAACAAACGCCACCCCAATATTACAAAGACTACAATAAATACATGAATCTGGACGAGTTCACTCTTCTTCATCACTGATCAGTGCAAATGAAAATGGCGCAAACTTGTAACCATCGCCCTCATAGAACTTGTTCTGGTACTCCACCCAATGGAGCCTCAAGGCATGAAGGAATGCACTAAGGGTCTCCATAACAAGCAACACGCCAACAGTGGCAAAGATGAAGATGACAACCCCAATAGCGAGGATGAAAATGTTGTTGTATCTACAAGAATGCACAAAACATGATGGTGATGATAATGATGGAGAGAGAGAGAGAGAGAGAGAGAGAGAGAGAGGGAGAGAGAGAGAGTAGCTTACCCCAACGTCAAAAGGAGTACTTTATCGTAGAACACAGTGGACAACTCCGAATGCGCAAGGCTGCAAGGAGATTACTTGTTAGTGGCGAGTGAGAGTGTGTCTAAAAATTGGCTACTGTAAGGCTGAAACAGTGAAATTGTGCTTAATGTCCAGTAGTACCTTAGAGCCCAGAGACGAAGATATGAAGCAGTATTTGAGACTGCACCAAGAACAAACTCAATTGTATGGATCAACTGGTGAACAAAAACTTCACTGAACTCGAACTCCTCATGGTGGTTTGACTCTTCATGATGTACCCCCAACTCTGCTATCACTGATTCATCTGCACCCTCAAGCTGGGCATATTGGTGTCCTTGATGTCTCTGACAAAAAAAAAGAATATTTCATTAGGAAAGTAAATTCGAACTGTAGAAATGGTAATAGAATTATTAAAACAATATATAAAACATACTCGCTCATGTTCGTTCTTCAAGATAAATGGCTTTGGAATCAGCATCCATGGAACAGATATCAAAGCAATCACAAGCAAAGCCTGCTGCACATACTTCTGGTGAGGAAATAGCTCGTTCTCACCCATGTCATCTGTGGGGCTGAGGAACATATAGATCATAACATGGTACAGATCTGCTTTTGACCCTGTGCACCACTTGATGATGATAAGCATGGACAGATAGCCAAACAGGCTGTTCAAGAAGAGCAGCTGGGGAATGAATTGGTAGCTGTTACAAAAGCAAACAGCCGTAAGCATAATTCAGGAGCAACACCATCTTCACAGGAACTATAGACCCTCGTCTCAAATTAGAATATCATAAGCAAGTAGACAGCAGGATAAACTTACAAGATATTAACATTATTCCTGAAGAATTTCGCATTAAAGTAACTCATCATAATTCCAAGGTTCATTTGTGAAACTCCAAGAAGAATTGACATTTTCATCTTGAGAGAGTTGAGAAACGGCAGCTCGCTACGACTCCCATGCCACACAGGGTCCACACCAAATGGGTATGTCGGCCTTACTTTAATTAATCCTTCAGTGGTAGCATCACTAATAACCAAAAAAAGGATGAGCAAGAAATGATACAAGACATCTTTAGAACTATATGATTGATGAACTTTCTTTTGCTTACCCACAAGAAGGATCACGGCATGCATAGGCTGATTTAGCAAAAAGCTCAAATGGAACCGAGAAAAATTCATTGTATATAAATCCTGTGTAGATTGAGAAAAGTGCCATCATCATAATGATATAGCGTCCTCCAAACATCATCTCCATTATATCTCCAAGTTTCTGTATTCCAAATTAAACATAAGAGTATAAGACAGAGCGTTACCACTGAACTTTGGGAGACTTCCAGAATATAAATACGAGTACTTGTGATAGACTCTTGGGAATCAGCACTATATTTTCCAAGAGAGTGAAGTCTAAACAGGGCACTAGACTTTTGGTAATAATGTGGAGTAATAAACATGCAAGTAAGTTCACCAAATTGTAAAAGACTAGTGAGCAAACCTGTGAAGCAAATTTCTTCTCCCGGATTATCAGATAGAGTGTTGCAAGTAATAAGCAAATTCCATGACCCCAATCTCCAAACATGACAGCAAATAAGAAAGGAAACGTGACAACAGTAAATACGCCAGGATTTGCTTCTTGATACTTAGCTACCCTGTACCAGAAATAAGACAAGGTTAGCACTTACAGAACTTAAGATTTTGACCCGTACCAAAGCAACACAAAGACCCCTTATACATTTCTCAAACAAGCAGTCCATGTTTGTTTAATTCACAGAGAATGAACTATTAAGATTCCAGGAACGCAGAAATAAGCTACCAAAATTTCTCTTGTAAGGTAAAACATGCTCTCCTAAAAAAAGGTAAGACACATTTTTTAATGGAAAATACCAACGCTTCTTTGATGGATATGCATAAGATGGTTTAAAGTGGTAAACACGCTCACACACAAAAAAGAACGACAAAGAAACTAAAAAATAGCATATCAAATATAGAATAGCAAGAAAGATTGTACTCTTGAGAACATACCCATATGCATCAACAATTTCCTGGAAGGCTGAAGTAAATTTGTTTGTCTGGAAATATGTTGGAGGAGATTCTTTTGTATTAAGAACTTGAAAAATTGAGCCAACTTGGGATTTGCTCTCAAGAGTAGCACGCTGAAGCGCATCCTGAACCTGCAAAAAATATGTTGTAACATGCGGCCCACAAAGAGAAACCAAAGAATCAGGGTGGCAGACACAATAACATAATCAGGCAACAGGCTGAGAGTGAATTTATTACCTGATTAGTTGCGAAAACTGGACTCCAGCCCTCACCAACTAAACATTTCTTCGTCACGTCAACACTCAACATGTTTAAAGTGTGGTAAATTGATTTTTCCTTTTTTGTCTGGAAGATTTGAGTGCTAATTAGCAATTAATAATGATGGAAAATAAAAATAATATGACTCCGCCACACCGCTAAATAAGAACCAAACTACATGCAACACTTTTAGTCTTAAGAAATAGAGCTCATCAAATCCAGGAACAAGCAATAGAAGCTCACCACATGGTTCCAGTGCTCAAACTCCGATGCAATAGATTTAAGTATTGTGTCACGATGAGCCAGTCCCATGTTAATTGTTGCCTTCAACTCCTTTATCTTTCCAGATACCTGCATGGTACCAAGTATTTCAGCACGTGATATATCTTCAAAGGCTAGAGTTAGTATCAGTTTGCAAATAACAATCACATGGCAAGGCTCTCCTAATGGCATCCATCTTATGGTCAAAAGAGAATGAAATGACAGCAAATCTTCTTCAGTAGTCACCACCAACAACAATAAGATTAGAAATATAAAAGTAAAGTATACATATTAGTCATTTCATTAAAAGAATCTTATTTTAAAACATGTTACGCAAGTTCGCATCACAAAATAATGCAATAGCAACAGCACAAGAGGTTACACAAGTTCGTATCACATGCAAAACATGGCACATCTCCTGCACAGAACTATTCTCAACTGCTGACTTTCTCACTAGAAGTGCTACCTCAAAAGGTTATTGGATTTTTAATTATTTATAAGCCAAAGTAGAAACATACAGATATGATGAACAAAAAAGAATTTCAACTTGGAACAACGGCAAACAACATATTTCCAAGTGCTGACCTCCTCAATGGTATGCATTTGTTTAGCAAGGTCTTCAGGAAAAGGGTACCGGTTTGCACGAAAAGCATCACATATCTTCAAAATTTTGGCTTTTGCTCTCTCCCCAGAGTAGAACACGACGAATGTATTTTTGGAAACCTGCATTATCATATAAAAGGTGTCAGATAAGCGTGTTTTGATCAATAGTATGTACCTTCAAAACTAAAAAGACAATGGAAAGAAACAAAAAATATATAAGCAGCTCAACTATAAGTAACAATCATCATGGGGCACTAAGGACGTGTTTGGATTACACCCAATACGTACCTTACCAAAATATTGGCTAGCCTATAAAATTTGGTAGCTGTTTGGACTAACACCAAAATATTGGCTAGCCAAAACGCGCCCCCGCCTGCCCATGTAATTTCCGCCAGCATGTAAACGCCTTGCTGAAATCTTGCGCCAAAGAATTGGCAGCCCACGCCCACCTCTCCTTGCTGGGTCCCATGCCTGTAACTGTACTAGCTAGTGCTACTCTTTGATACAGGCAACAGCCCCATTTTTAAAACATTGTTTTTTGGGGCTCGTACTAGATAGCTAGCAAGTGAGCAAGCCAGTTTGAACTGCAACAGTCGCTTATGATTTTCATGGTTCAAGTGTTTTTTTATTGGCGGCATTTTTATAGAACCACTTTATTAATATTTGTTTTGATAAATTATCAATGCAGGCAGAGGCAATTTGGTTGCAAACCAAACGCATGAACTATTCGACCAAAAATTTGGTAGGGCAATGGCTATAATCCAAACAACAATACATTGCCAAAATTTTGGTCATGCCCTTGGTTTGGTCATGTCAATATTTTGGTAGGGCTTGTTGGGGCTTAAACCAAACACACCCTAAATTCATAATACACTACAAAATTGTGATTAGAAAAAACAGAATTGTCTAGCATTCTGAGCTTGCCTTTTCCATTTTGTACAGATGAATGAACAGTTATACTGTGATCATTTAAAGAACGTACTTTTCTTCATTAGTGCACAAACTCAAGGGGAAATAATATCAAAATATCAAGTTGTAGCCCTCAAAGGGATATTGACTTTGCAAGTAACAAGAAAACTGTATAAGTGCTGTAAAAAAACATAATAGCAACCTTTTCTCCAGATTGTGGATCAGTGACAAGTTCATCAACAGATTCTTGTCTGAGCAAAATGTTGCCCCTTGTTGCACGGAATAAGATACGTTCAAAAGCCATTGCCTTTTCCTTTGGCACAAGACCACTCAAAGAGCCAAGTTTCACTTGTTTCGATGCATCTGTAAACATATCCTGTAAATATGACCAACAGTATATCAGGAAGAGAAAAAAGAAGAAAAATAGGGGCAAGGCAGGATGTTGTTTCTGAAACAATGTTGTACCTGCTCCAATAGAGGACTCTCCAGTGAAGTCTCACCAGAACCAGACTGGTTTGCTCCTAGTTCTGTCTGTTGTGCTGCAGCGCTTCTTTGAGCCGAATAGAAAAATTCACCAGCCTGAAAGTTAAAGAGAAACTTAGGAGAAACGCTTCATAAGGTGAGAATGGGAAAGTTGGATACAAAGTCTCCTATACAGATTGCCCCCCACCCCCAACATCCACACACAGACATGATCCTTGTAACAATTTATCTCTCAAGCCTCCTATGTGAGGCATGTCAAACATTGTTTCAGTATGGAAAAAGATACTACTGCTGACTCAGTTACTGGTCATGAGGTCTAACTATCTTAGAGCACAAACCAAGAGAGATTTGTGTAAAACATTAATGAAAATCTTGAAGTAATATTGACCTGAGGGGATGATAGTGGAGATAGCAAATACTTGTACAACTGATACAACATAAGTACATATTGCAATATATGTATATGTGTGCAGGAATAATTACTTTTAAGGGTAATTACCTTTCGAAGAACAGTACTGTACTCCATGAGTTCATTGTAGGTCCGCTGTAACTTTTCATCGTTTGCATTAACTTCAATTAGTTCAGCTTCCAGTTCTCCAAGTTTTATCTGTTACTCGACAAGTGTTAAAAAGATAACCTCTAAACTTTATATAATAATTGGCACATGATGAGCATCTCGGTGGTTGGCGTACCTCCATGTCATCAAAATCCAGAGCAGTTTCGGTGGATTGCAGGGGAGAAACTTGTATGCCAGCTTTCAACATTTGTTCCTTAAAATACCTCAGTTTGCGAGCCATTTCACCAGTCCTTTTGATCTACACAAGAAGTAAAAGAGAGCAGCAAATAAACAGTGAGAAATGAGCGCATCAGAGAGATGGATATGTACTCCCGTAGGTATATTACAAAAACTGATAGATGCGCATGTCAATTGGGCAGAGTATGATTTACAAAAAACTGACAAGCTGCTATGATAAGCTTTTAAGCAGATAGTCTCTAGATATAACAAAACATGAATTAAGAAAGAATGTGTTGACAAAAACGAGCAAAGTACCTGGGCAGCAAATGTCCGTTGAAACGGGCTCTTGTCTGCATTGAGCTGAAGGAGGAAAGGAACCAAACGTGAGATTAACAGTAAAAGAAGCAGCCAAGAGTAAAAGGCAGCACACAGAACAGTACCCCCGCAAGTTCCATGGTCTAATAATTAATTCAAGTGAAATTTCATGTTAATCGCAAGGTGGATAGACCCTTTGAAAGAGCGGAACTCTGCAGGTTACCTACCAACCAAGGCAACTCAAACCAACAGATTTCATGGATACTTGTGATACTAATTATGTGCGGCAATCGGTGTTGGTTTCGAAATTTGCAATGCCATCCGCTAAACGGCGCTGATTCCAAGAGAATCGTGCGCACGTTACCCTAGCGACGAGCCATCCGAGCCAGGAGCTCAGATCGGCACATCGGGACGGGCACCGGCCAGATCCTCTACCGACAACGGCTGAGAACAGCTACAGTCGAATTGACGGCAGGAGCCGACAGGGGGGCTTACGTCTTTGAACTGGATGAGTCCGAGTTCGCCGAGATTGGAGACGGCGAGGTGCGCGGACTCGGTGGGGATGATGACCTGCAGCAGCTGCATCGCCTCCGACCGCATCAGATCCATCGGGGGCAAGCAGCCCCCTCCGCCGCGCGGCATGGCGTGCGGTGCCGGGGCGGGCGAAGGTCCTCCTCCTCTCCGGCGGGCGCAGGCGACTTGGCCTCGATCGGTTTCGCGTCGTGCGGAGCAGGGAGGGGGGGAGAGGAGGATGAGACAGGCGGGGTCCTGTCGACCATGTGCTATTATGCGGAGACGTGGCTGGGCGGGGAGAGGAAGACGTGCAGGGCCCAGGTGTCAGAGGAGACGGAGGCAGTTTGTGTTGTGATTTGTTTGTTTTTTGGGAAACCAGTTGTACTAGTACTAGTATGTTGTGTGTTGTGATTGGAGGAGGAGGAGGAGGAGGTCGCGATTGTTTTCAGATCGGAGCAAAGAAGGATCTGGGTTTCGCGGGGAGGTCGCGATTGTTTCCAGATCAGAGCGAGTGTGAGACTACCAGATGGGCTCGATTAACGTGTCGTGTCGGTAGTCTCGAACGGGGTAGGACCGGACGAGCACACGCAGGAGCTGGATTGTTTTTTTCCTCTCTTTTTTAAAACAACCGAAGCTTTATTGTACGTACTCCATAATACTCCTAATATTCTTTGGAATACAAAGAAATCCAGTGGGGTCAGCTAGCCACACATGGTCTCGTGAACTTC
The DNA here is from genome assembly GCA_030063025.1 of Avena longiglumis. Classification (NCBI taxonomy): domain Eukaryota; kingdom Viridiplantae; phylum Streptophyta; class Magnoliopsida; order Poales; family Poaceae; genus Avena; species Avena longiglumis. Next base: position 499,951,622 of record CP125975.1, read on the forward strand.
TTCTAGCTAGATTATTATGAGCTTCTTCATTAGCTTCGTGTTGTCCGTGACCAAAGATGGTCTCGTGAACTTTTTTTTGGGAGGGGGGGTGGGGGGATTTGAGCTTCCACACATGTCAACATCGTAGTACAAAATAACCCAAATACTAAGAGTCGGCTCAATACAAGAATTACTCGTTACGAATTAGCTCATGTAAAAGTTGGGAGTATGATCCATCTTACATTCATCTTTTGGACTGTCCAACTAGAACAATTGCCCGGATTGGCCAAAAAAATACAATTGCCATGAAGAGTGGAATTTCCCTCCTTGATTCATTTTCGCATAAAACTAGATTACAAATTTGAATGTTCCACATATAACTTCAAGATTGGTAGGATCATGATAATTTAATTGAATGTGTGTTGGCTATGCGATGGTGATTTGAACGCTGAAAGGAGCAAGCATACTACCATTAGGTTCGCTTTAAACCTGATATAATTGATGATTTGTTTTTTAATGTTCAATTTACCTCTGTGAGTATTTTAAAATAAGATCCATCTTCATATACTTCAACAGAAAAAAAAAAGCATCACCAATTTCCAGGTTATAATATTATATGGTTACCATATTACTAGTTAGCATTTATCACTCAAATAAACGCATGCGTGCTAGATAATTTTATACGGTTTTGTCATCACAATGATCTACAATGTTCATAGAGTGAGTATTCGATCCACTCTAAACACGAGTAAAAGATGGCATTACCATCACATTGGCGAGGTGCGAAGTTCAAAAAAAACGGTAAGCATTTAATTTTAACCTGGTAACCAACCTGATTATACCTAGTGATTGTAGTCAAATAAGTATCAAAATATATTAATATGGTATCTAGTTTCAAAGACCTCGTCATGACAAAGCAAACCGTAAAAACTATTATAAACTTTAATAAAATATGATAATAGACATCTTTATTATTGAACGTGGCTTTTTTGCTCCCGGGTGCATAAGCACCCTTTATTTGAATTTGATTTTTGTCAAAATTTGAAATGCCAAAAAAAACATTTGCGCACGTAGAACTTCAAGTTTTAGGTGCGCGCAAAGTTGTTTCACAAAAATGAATATTTTGAGTGGCTTGTGTAAAAAAGACAAAATTTGATGCTAAAGTAATGTGCCACACGACGCAGAAAAATGTTTATTTACATAGCACACCAAACATATCGGTTTTCGGTGGAATGACTTCGTGTGCACCTCAACATGAAGCTACACATGATCATATTTTTTTCAAATTTTTCAACATTTAAAAAAATGTTTTTTCATACCAAGTGCATATGCACCCGGGTGTAGAAAGGGATTTCCGTTTATTATTTGCCTTATTTCTAACTAGGATCTGATTATCTTGCTTCCATTCTAACAAGCACGCCTATCGGCAGAATGGGTCCTCAAAAGGTACGTGTAACGCAAAAACTGAATATCGCTTACATCCTCGACCGTCTATCCCAACCAGAGTCGATTATATTTATATCTATCATATAGAGTTGAAATTGTTGAGAAATAGAGCAATTTACCAAGCGAATTATTCATAATAAACGCTAGATAAAACATGACTAGAATAATAGGTAATATACTAATCATGCTAAATAGCGGATACAAACTAAGGCATATAGCCAAACAAACTGCAAGGCATAAAACTCTGGATAAAATCAAAACAAGATTGAGACAGAAGATGTACACGGCAGTAGCAGAAGTAGAACCTCCGGCGTTGGAACCATCATTGGCCATGTCGTCGAGGAAGAGGGTGCTGATGTCGGGGAAGAAGTCCTCGTCGGGGAAGACGTCGCTATCTGTGAGGGAGTCCGTGTCGAAAACCGAGTCGCTACCGATAGCGCCCCCAAAACCTTATCGCCCTTCTCCCGCATGGACTCAAGCGGGGGTCTCGAGGCCTCTTGTCGGCTAGCGGTGCACGCCGCAAGACGGGATGGGGAAGATGAAAGTAGCGCAGTTTCTGGAACTCGAGGCAAGTGATGTGCAATGTAGCAGAGAGAGGCGCGACCTCTCTTATATAGCGCAGAGGAGAAGGCAGACGGTGCAGAAGATGAAACGAACAGGCGCATTTAACTCGTATTAAACGGCCATTCAAAGCAAACGTTTCACCTTCGTATTAAACGTCCATACAAAGCAGACGCATCTGTTCATATATCATTCATGCGTGACAAAATAAAGCTCGGCTCGTGAGATTCCCGCAATCAAGAACCATGGCACGCTTGTCGTGTCGTGTCGTGGCGAGGCGAGGCGAGGCGAGGCGAGGAGGAGGAGGAGCGTGTGGAACTCTCCTTCTTCTTCTCATTCTTTTACCAAGTGGTAGAAGAGCTCACCTTATAAGCTGGTCCAACTTCCACTCAACTAACAATGTGGGACTAAACATTTGTCCCACCTCTTGTCTTGCATGAATGGGCCACATGGGCCTCTAGGATTTTCAAGAATTATTGAAATAGAAAAAAGGGCTAGAATATTTGGGCCAAAATTCCAACAATCCCCACTGATCCTGAGAGGCACATGTAATCGCCTTTGGTTCCAAAAACACTGTTTATATCTGTACTATAGTGGAGACCGTTAAGTTGAACTTCCACCTAGAATTCTATGCTACACTAGGTTGCAACTTATCTGATGGACTATGCCTTGAACTGCAAGTTTGCTGCAATCTAGCTTCACACGAAGTCTTGACCGATCTTGAGCTACCGTGGGACTTCCATGGTGGAGCTTATACGTCATACTCCATGACCTTTCATGAGTTTATTAGAGAGCACCCTACTCTCATAGACTGCAACGTTTTAACAGTCAGACTCATATAGGTGTGTTCTTCAAAAGATGTTCTGCAAGACAACATCTTTGCTTAGGATAAGCCACTTAGAACACATTAAGATAATAAATCAACCTGCCATGCAGAATAGGAAAGTATTGCATCTTTATGGAGTGGTGTTTATTAAAGCAGGGATACTTTCCTCTCAGCTAACCAACAGCTTATTTCCCAATTCTAATTCACGGGATCTCCGATCACATAGAATGGTTTACCACTATGGAAAGCTCAAATTGTGGGTCTCATACCCATCTCCTTTGATGCATTTTCTATCACGTTGCGTGATAGACCCTTTGTGAAGGGATCTGCCAAGTTTTTAGATGTTTGGATATAATCCAATGCAATAACTCGGAGTTTCTCATTTTTCGACAGATTTGATCTCCTCTTCACATGTCTTGAGGACTTCATATTATCCTTAGAACTGTTCACCTTAATAATCACGGTTTGATTATCACAGTTCATTGGAATTGCGGTATAGGTTTTTCAACCACGGTAAGTCCATCAAGAGTTCACGAAGCCACTCGCTTCAACAAAGTGGCGTGTCTAGTGATGTGAGTTCTGCTTCCATAGTTGACCTCGTTAAGATGGTGCGCTTGCAAGACTTCAAGAAATAGCGCCACCACCAAGTGTGAAAACATATCCACTCGTGGCCTTTATCTCATCGATCGGATATCCAATTTGAATCACTATAACCCTCTAGTACCCTTGGATACCGGTATAGTGTATGCCATAGCTCATGATGCCTTTTAGATATCGCATAACTCTCTCAAGAGCATGCCAGTGATCATCTCTTGGATTTGAGACAAATCGACTGAGTTTGCTTACAGCAAAGGCGATGTCAGGTCTCGTGGCACTAGCTAAATACATAAGCGAGCCAATAATTTGAGAGTATCTTAGTTGGTCTCTAGCATTTCCTCGATTCTTTCGAAGCAACACACTAGGATCATACGGTGTAGGAGAAAAATTGACGTCGCTATACCCAAAACGCGACTCAAGATCTTTTCCACATAGTGGGATGAAGCAATGTAATCCCACCATCATCATCTCTCAATAGCTTGATGTTCAGGATGACATCGGCTACTCCCGATCCTTCATCTCAAAGGAACGAGATAAGAAATCTTTGACCTCCTTAATTGCATTAAGGTTGGTTCCAAAATCGATATGTCATCAACATACAAACAAAGGATGACTCCCTCACCCCACCATGGCGATAGTATACGCACTTGTCAACCGTTTACAACAAAGCTGCGCGGTTAAGGTTTTATCAAAATTTTCATGCCAACGCTTAGGTGCTTGTTTAAGACCATACAAAGACTTGATAGCTTGCACACTTTTCTTTCTTGACCATTTACTACAAAACCATCCGTTGATCCATATAAATTTCCTCATCCAACTCTCCATTTAGGAAAGCCGCCTTAACGTCCATTTGATGAACGAGAAGACCGTGTGAGGCAGCCAGAAAGTAGTACTCGAATGGTGGTCAACCTTGCTACAGTGAGTAAGTGTCAAAGAAGTCTTCACCTTCCTTTGGGTATAACCCTTGGCTACAAGCTTTGCCTTGTACTTCTCAATAGTACCATCGGCCTTAGTTTCTTCTTGAACACCCATTTACATCCTACTGGTTTGCACCCATAAGGACGATCGGTGATATCCCATGTTTCATTAGCTAAGATGGAATTCATCTCACTATGAATGACTTCCTTCCATGAGTCGACATCGGGAGATGCATAAGCTTCTGAAATGGAAGTGGGAGTGTCATCTACAAGGTACACAATGAAATCATCACCAAAAGACTTTGCAGTCCTTTGTCTCTTGCTCCTTTTAGGAATTTCATTATCATCCTCCTTAGGACTTTCAGAGTGTTCAATCGGAATGGTAGGTTCAGAGAATATAGCAAATTCCTGATTAGATGAACTAGGTATCTCCGGATTTGATGAGTTAGGTTTATCCTTCATTGGAAAGATATCCTCAAAGAAAGTCGCATTAGTCGACTCCATGATTGTACCGACATGAATGTCAGGTACTTCAGATTTTACTATCAAGAATCTATAACCAATGCTATGAAAAGCATAGCCCAGAAAAACACAATCAATGGTTTTTGGTCCAAGCTTGCGCTTCTTGGGGATTGGTACATTAACCTTTGCCAAACAACCCCAAGTACGTAAGTAAGAGAGTTTTAGTCTTTTCTTCTCCCATTCTTCGAATGGAGTAATTTCTTTGTTCTTTGTGGGAACTCGGTTTAGGACATGACACGCTGGTCAATAATGCCTCCCCACCATTCCTTAGAAAGACCCGATGTGTCTAACATGGCGTTAACCAAATCTGTTAGAGTACGGTTCTTTCTTCGCTACTCCATTTGAGGGGTGAGTAGGAGGCGTCCTCTCATGAATTATACCATGTTCGCATAAAAGAATCAAACTCGTTGGAAAAATACTCTCCACCACGATCGGACCTAAGCCTCTTAATCTTTCGATCAAGTTGATTTTCCTCAGCTTTATAGATTTTGAAGAAACTCAAAGCCTCATCTTTTGATTTCGAAGATACACATGACAATATCTCATAGAGTCATCGATCAAAGTCATGAAATATTTCTTTCCACCTTTTGTCAACACACCATTCATCTCACAAAGATCGGAATGTATGAGCTCTAGTGGTGTTAAATTTCTCACTTCAAATGTATGTGACTTGCGAGGTTGTTTAGCTTGCAGACTTGGCACTTAGATCTCTTAACGGATGAGAAATCAGGGATTAAATTCATTTTGGCTAGGCGTCATACAACCAAAATTAATATGACAAAAGGCGAGAGTGCGGACATTTGATTCAAAATTTGTGTAAATATGATTAACAACTTTATTACAAATGTCTGACAGAGATAAGCGGAACAAGCCTCCGCATTCATAGCCTTTACCAATAAAGGTTCCATACTTCGAAATTACAAATTTATTGGACTCAAATACAATCTTGTAGCCATCTCGACACGTAAGAGATCCGCTAACAAGATTTTTTATTTATTGAGGAACATGATGCACTTTCTTCAGCGCAGTCTTTCCCAGTGAACTTCAGATCGACCGTACCAACACCATGAGCGAAGCATGTGAGCCGTTCCCCATCAGCACGGTTTGAGTCCCTCGACACGATATGAAGAAAACATGGAAATATCGAGCAGACATGTACATTAGCGCCGTGTCAATCCACCAATCGGAGAATGACATAATGAAAGAATAGTAGGTAATATACCATACCCAACATCTTTCATCTCAACGTCGCCCATGACAACATTAGATCTTCTTGCTCTTCCCATGTTGGCGTTTGTCAAAGCGGTTGGGACAAGCGAGCCCAATGATTAGGATCACCACACATGACAAGCACCTTTCCTCTTATCGGTCTTCTTCTTGAAGCTGGTAGACTGTGAGGCCTTGTTCTTTCCATCGAACTTTCCTTTGTCATCAAACTTGCCTTTGTTCTTGAACTTGTAAGGTGGAAGTTCATTTTGTACTAGGTTGGCATTAGAACCTCCCTCGGTACCTCGAGCACGTGTGTCTTTTGCTCTCGCCTTCTCTTCCACATCAAGAGTCCCAATGAGATCCGTCACGGAACTCTTGTCTCTTGTGCTTCAGAGAAGTAGCAAAATTCCTCCATGATGGGAAGTTTGGCAATGATGCCTCCGCAACAAACTTGTCCGGTAACACACAAGTGAAGTGCTCAAGCTCCCGGCAAGTGATTGTATCTCATGAGCCTGCTCCACAATGGAGCGGTCATCAATCATCTTATAGTCATAGAATTGTTCCATGACATACAGTTCATCGCCAAGATCGAGACTCCAAATTTTCTCTCGGCGCATCCCACATATCTTTGCCATTGCTAAATGAGATATGAATCGACAATATTGTCGCCAAGGATCTTGATCAAGGCAGCCTTGAATGTAGTATCAAGTTTTGGGCGCCTCTTCCCGGCGGGATTAAGTTCCCCTCGGTGCGCCATAGATGGCGTTATAGCAGCTCATGGTGCGAAACTGAGCACTGCTCTCGCACGCCACCGTTTGTAATTCACACCTTCAAACACAGGTGGCTTCATAGAAGCAACAAAGCCGCTTGGGGCAAATTGCCTGAAATAAGGTTTTTGGATTGTTGAGAAATAGAGCAATTTACCAAGCGAATTATTCATAATAAACGCTAGATAAAACATGACTAGAATAATAGGTAATATACTAATCATGCTAAATAGCGGATACAAACTAAGGCATATAGCCAAACAAACTGCAAGGCATACAACTCTGGATAAAATCAAAACAAGATTGAGACAGAAGATGTACACGGCAGTAGCAGAAGTAGAACCGCCGGCGTTGGAACCGTCATTGGCCATGTCGTCGAGGAAGAGGTCGATGTCGGGGAAGAAGTCCTCGTCGGGAAGACGCGTCGCTATCTCGTGAGGGAGTCCGTGTCGAAGCCGTGAGTCGCTGATAGCGCTCCCCAAAACCTTATCGCCTTCTCCCGCACGGGACTCGGCGCGGGGTCTCGAGGCCCTCTTGTCCCGGCTAGCGGTGCACGGCAAGACGGATGGGAAGATGAAAGTAGCGCAGTGCTCGAACTCGAGGCAAGTGATGTGCAATAGCAGAGGAGGCGCGACCTCTCTCTTATAGGCGCAGAGGAGAAGGCAGACGGTGCAGAAGATGAAACGAACAGGCGCATTTAACTCGTATTAAACGGCCATTCAAAGCAAACGTTTCACCTTCATATTAAACGTCCATACAAAGCAGACGCATCTGTTCATATATCATTCATGCGTGACAAAATAAAGCTCGGCTCGGCGAGATTCCCGCAACCGCAACCCGCGGCGCGCGCGCGCGCGTGTCGTGTCGTGACGAGGCGAGGCGAGGCGAGGCGAGGCGAGGCGAGGCGAGCGAGGAGGAGGAGGAGCGCGCGTGTGGAACTCTCTCCTTCTTCTTCTCATTCTTTTACCAAGTGGTAGAAGAGCTCACCTTATAAGCTGGTCCAACTTCCACTCAACTAACAATGTGGGACTAAACATTTGTCCCACCTCTTGTCTTGCATGAATGGGCCACATGGGCCTCTAGGATTTTCAAGAATTATTGAAATAGAAAAAAGGGCTAGAATATTTGGGCCAAAATTCCAACAATCCCCCACCAGATCCCAGAGGCACATGTAATCTGCCTTTGGTTCCAAAACACTGTTTATATACCGGTACTATAGTGGAGACTGTTAAGTTGAACTTCCACCTAGAATTCTATGCTACACTAGGTTGCAACTTATACAGTGGACTATGCCTTGAACTGCAAGTTTGCTGCAATCTAGCTTCACACGAAGTCTTGACCGATACTGGGCTACCGTGGGACTTCCCCGCGGGTGGAGCTTATACGTCATACTCCATGACCTTTCATGAGTTTATTAGAGAGCACCCTACTCTCATAGACTGCAACGTTTTAACAGTCAGACTCATATAGGTGTGTTCTTCAAAAGATGTTCTGCAGGACAACATCTTTGCTTAGGATAAGCCACTTAGAACACATTAAGATAATAAATCAACTGCCATGCGAATAGGAAAGTATTGCATCTTTATGGAGTGGTGTTTATTAAAGCAGGATACTTTCCTCTCGGCTAACCAATGACTTATTTCCCAATTCTAATTCACGGGATCTCCGATCACATAGAATGGTTTACCACTATGGAAAGCTCAAATTGTGGGTCTCATACCCATCTCCTTTGATGCATTTTCTATCACGTTGCGTGATAGACCCTTTGTGAAGGATCGCCAAGTTTTTAGATGTTTGGATATAATCCAATGCAATAACTCGGAGTTTCTCATTTTTTCGGATTTGAGTCTCCTCTTCACATGTCTTGAGGACTTCATATTATCCTTAGAACTGTTCACCTTAATAATCACGGTTTGATTATCACAGTTCATTGGAATTGCGGGTATAGGTTTTTCAACCACGGTAAGTCCATCAAGAGTTCACGAAGCCACTCTGCTTCAACAAAGTGGCCGTGTCTAGTCTGTGAGTTCTGCTTCCATAGTTGACCTCGTTAAGATGGTGCGCTTGCAAGACTTCAAGAAGCGCCACCACCAAGTGTGAAAACATATCCACTCGTGGCCTTTATCTCATCAAGATCGGATATCCAATTTGAATCACTATAACCCTCTAGTACCCTTGGATACCCGGTATAGTGTATGCCATAGCTCATGATGCCTTTTAGATATCGCATAACTCTCTCAAGAGCATGCCGGTGATCATCTCTTGGATTTGAGACAAATCGACCGAGTTTGCTTCTGACAAAGGCGATGTCGGTCTCGTGGCACTAGCTAAATACATAAGCGAGCCAATAATTTGAGAGTATCTTAGTTGGTCTCTAGCATTTCCTCGATTCTTTCAAGCAACACACTAGGATCATACTGTAGGAGAAAAATTGACGTCGCTATACCCAAAACGACTCAAGATCTTTTCCACATAGTGGAATGAAGCAATGTAATCCCACCATCGTCATCTCTCAATAGCTTGATGTTCAGGATGACATCAGCTACTCCCAGATCCTTCATCTCAAAGGAATGAGATAAGAAATCTTTGACCTCCTTAATTGCATTAAGGTTGGTTCCAAAAATCAGTATGTCATCAACAAACAAACAAAGGATGACTCCCTCACACCCACCATGGCGATAGTATACACACTTGTCAGCTTCGCTTACAACAAAGCCTGCAGCGGTTAAGGTTTTATCAAAATTTTCATGCCACTGCTTAGGTGCTTGTTTAAGACCATACAAAGACTTCAGTAGCTTGCACACTTTTCTTTCTTGACCATTTACTACAAAACCATCTGGTTGATCCATATAAATTTCCTCATCCAACTCTCCATTTAGGAAAGCCGTCTTAACGTCCATTTGATGAACGAGAAGACCGTGTGAGGCGACCAGAAAGTAGTACTCGAATGGTGGTCAACCTTGCTACAGGTGAGTAAGTGTCAAAGAAGTCTTCACCTTCCTTTTGGGTATAACCCTTGGCTACAAGCCTTGCCTTGTACTTCTCAATAGTACCATCAGGCCTTAGTTTCTTCTTGAACACCCATTTACATCCTACAGGTTTGCACCCATAAGGACGATCAGTGATCTCCCATGTTTCATTAGCTAAGATGGAATTCATCTCACTATGAACAGCTTCCTTCCAGTAGTCAGCATCAGGAGATGCATAAGTGTAACACCCTCAGAATCGGACCTATGCAAGTTTGGGCAAAATTCACCAAACCCGCATAGAAACGATTCAAAGGTGCCCACCAGGCACTTTCGTGCGGGTGGAAAACGAAGTAATAACATTACACAACAGTCCTCGATGGGACCCACGAGCAGATATATATCACGACTCAAAGAGTCAAGAATACGATATAATATACAAAGATCCAAATCACCTTGAAAACGGTAGAGCGTCCGATCACGAACAAGAAGCAAATGGGGCTAAGAGCCACAAGAATAACCAATGGCGTCCATAACCTGCCTGAGCCAAGCGGAAGGGTAACCACCGCTAACGTCGATCTCAAAACCTGCTTAACAAAAGGGGTGCCGACAAAGGGCAAAGCGAAAAACAAAGAAGGAGCGTCGATCGAGGCCAAGACAGCGAGGCTAGAATCGGCGGTCCTCGCCTACATAGGTATGGTGGATCGGCGTGAAGATGCACTAAACAACCTATAGAGACTCGATACAACTGGCGGTGATCAGAGAGGGGTGAGAATGACCTAACCGGATCCAACCTGAAACTAACACCAAACAAACCCATCCTGGTGTTTCCCCCTCGAGACCAAACGAGGAAGTCAACCGAGGAACTCACACAGTTGGCAATTTTATTTATTCAGTTATCGTTGCAGCAATTACTAGTCAGGTTTAAATAATCGTCCTGATAAAGTAAACAGTGGGCACTTTTAATTAACCATTCCGTTATAGTTGCAACAATTACTAATCAGATGCAGATAACATGAGATAAACCCGAAACCCAGCAGTTGTTGGTACTTTTATTCAGCCAATTCGTTGTAGTTGCAATACTTACTAGTCGATACATTTGTCGCATGGCGACAACCAAACAAGCAATTGTGGGCGATTATTAGCCATTCCGTTATAGTGAAGCTGATTACTAGTCATTATAAGTCAAATTTATAACAAGAAACTTTAGTTATGCTTGTCTATGATCGAGATATCTGTGCTCCAAGTCGTCCATATCCGCGGACACGGCTTTGAGAAAGTTTTACCGGCGGTGCACCAATAGCAACACACGCCGATCAACCTCGGAAAAACCAAATCAAAACCCAACGAGGCTTTCACGAACAATCACAGATTCGAAATATTTCAGGGCCCCTTTGAGTAGAACCCGACGAAGTAAGCTAGCTTCAAGACGGCCTCAAGGTTAGCGCCAATGGTCAGAAGCGACGGGAACCCGAAGTGTGGCTGGGCTTGTCGACACCGCGTAATCACTCCGCCTTCCTAAACAGTACAGTGTGCTCCTCGCACAATCGTAAATAAAGCGGTAAACATGGCATAAGTACAAGATCGTAAATAAAACCTCAAACTAGTTTGTGGCCCCATGAAATAAGAATGAATCAAGCTCGCTCAGGGGTCCCATATACCTCCCGGATGTGGATAGCGCAAAATCAAGGAACAGTATCAAGTACTCGGGGTCTTACGGACACAAGTGCGTCGAAACCAAATATTATCTATCACCCACCGATGCCTCTGCTTATTCAATTTTAGTTGTTAAACAGAAATTAAAGTGACGATAAGTAAAACTAGAATCATCTCCAACATCAACATGCGGCAATGCATCAGCAACTGTGGCATTTGACGACACACATCAGCACTTGAGCAAGCAACTACGACGCGCAAGTCCAACTATCTACCAAACAACAGGTAATAGGGTGTGTCCGAGGCAATATAGGGCTGCACGGTAGATCACGGGTACGGAAACTAAAGCATCGCAACACAGATAGCAATAGATCAACAGGAGGGGAATAAAGACTATAAAGTAAGATAGGTAGAAAGAGGGAGATGCTCGCCTGAAAACATTGTCGAAGGTTTTCCCCGAAGATCGGGGCGAAGCTCACATCAACTCAACGGCCTTATCCGCGAAGAAGCAAATCACTAGAAGGAACACCGGATGCAATATTTAATAAAATGACAGAAGATCGGCATGATGCAGGTATGATGGATGACATGGCAAAGGTGCAATGCAATTAGGTCATGTTAAGCGGAACCGGGGTCCCGACAATTATTTGGATGGTTCAAGTTGTTTAATTACTCCGCAAATTAAATGTTGTTTGGCAAGACAACAGATGGAACCGGTTCGCTACACATGTTTAAATGAGGCCAATATAAGGCTAGATTTGCCCGCATATGGGCCCCATATTTAATTATTAGGTGAATCGGCATAAGGCCCCCAAACCAATGAGATGCATGCGAGATGACAATTAAATGTGCAACAAGTTGTTATCATATTATAAAATAGGGTATCGAGGAAAAGAGGGGTTCACACATTGAGGGGTCTCGACGGTCTGGAGGAAAACCGGGGTTCGGGGTTCGGGGTCGGTCTCAGGGTCCAGGGTTCGACGGAACGGTCTCGGCGGCTCGGGGTTCAGGGGATCGTTCTCGGCCTCCGGGGTCGTGCTCAGATATCGGGGGTAGTTCTTGGTGTCCGGGTGAAGCACTCGGCGTTCTACGGTTCCACGTCGACGGCCTTGGTTTCCTCGGTGGAGAACTTGGTGTGTCCATGTCGGGGTCCCCAGGGTCTTGACGGCTTCGGGTCCGAGAGGGAGATCTTGGCGTCGGGGTTTCCGTGACGAAGATCTTGTCGCGCGGCGTCCATGCTTCCGGGAAGGAGATCATGAGGTCCCGGCCCTGGTGGTCCGTCGGGTTCGGAAACGTCCGTGAAGGAGATCTTGGAGTGTCGCGGTTCTCGGTCTTCGGATCGGGTTCGGGGTCTCGGCTCCTCCGGGGTCTTTGGGCCAGTTGTCGGCCTTGGCGTTTGGGGCAGTTCTTGGAGTCCGTGAGGAAGAACTCGAGGATCCAGCGAACTTGTTCGGTACCGGGGCGTTCTTGGCGATCTTCAGGGTCGGGCCTTGGCGCTCGGGTTCGGGGTGGCTTCCTGGGTACATGGTCCACTTGGAGCTCTTGTTCACCGAGAGGTTCCTAGGCAGCAGTACCATCGCTGCCAACATGGACCAAACACCAACCAAACCGCCTTCTTGTCTGACACTTGGAAGGAGCGTCCATCAACACGCTGGCTGCGGAGCACACGAAGCTGACAAAAACGCCGACAGGGACGGCCAGAGGCCAACCGCAGCGGTCCAACGAGGTGGCAGGGCAGGCCGGGTGGAAGTAGCGCCACGGCGGCGACGCTGGGTTGGGAGGCCTGGGCGCCGGCGTCTTTAAGCGGCGTTGAGACCGGTGAAGCGATCGCGGAGGAGAGACGGGCCCGGCGTCGGCGGGCGTGGGGTAAATGCTGGCGGAGGCGTGCGGGTGAGGCGGCTGGCGTGGCTGGGCGGCGAAGCGCCGACGAGCACCGCTGCCGGGCGGACGGGAGGCGAAGCTCATGGTTGGCGTCTCCGGCGGCGGAGGTTGACTCGAGGCGGTCGCGAGCGCGTGGCAGCAGCGGCGAGCGGTGGTGGCAGGCGAGCGCCGGCGGGAGGTTGACGGAAGGCGGCGTCAGCGCGTCTGTGAGGCGCAGGACAGCGGAGGACGAGCGGCGCCGGGCGGCTGCTCATGAGGAGGCGGCTTGCGGAGGTGCGGCGGCTGGCCGGCGGCTGCCGGAGGAGGAGGCGCGCCACGGGAGAGGAGAGCGAGGCGAGGCGGCGGTTGCTCGAGTGAGGACGAGAGGAGGCGGGTCGCCGCAGGAGAAGATGAACAGGGGTCGTGGGGCGGGGAGGCGGTTGGTGGGGGCGGTCGGCCAGTGGGTTTGGGAGGACACGTGGGTCCAGGGACAGGGGGCCCCAGGTCGGTGGGTGTGGGCGCGTGTGTGCGTGTGTGGTCGGTGGGGTGAAGGGTGGACAGTGGGTGAGATGGAGGGGTGGTTTTAGCACAGGTGGAGGGTTGGGGATGATGTGGCAGGCAGGGAGTGGGTGAGAGAGGAGAGGTGAGGTGTCGTGTCCGATTGGGTAGAGTGAGGTGGAGGGATTTGTTGGGTAGCTAGGGTAGAAGTAGGATTTATCTGAAATGGATGGGTGAGGTGGCAAGTGGGTAGGAAAAGGGTGAGAGGGTGAGGTGGCTCTGCGGTTGGTGGGTAGGATAGAATTTGGTGGGACTAGGATTTAGGTGGGGCTGATTGGGGTGGACCGATCTTTAAAGCGGGTGGTCGTTGGTCGGGTTGGCCTGCTCGATCGCCTACTAAAATAATTAAATCTTTTATTTAATTTAATTGGGCCGTTTGCAACCCGATAGCAACAAAACAAAATTATTCCGGAGACCCGGTGTTTGACATTTGAATAGAGATGGGGCGTTTGGAAAACAAAACGGGTTTTGCAAACATAGTTTTGGCAAACAATGCATGATGATGACGATGCAATGCACAAATTCAACGCGATTTTCTAGTAGTGGTTTTGCGGGATGCCACAATAAGCTTCTGAAATGGAAGTGGGAGTGTCATCTACAAGGTACACAATGAAATCATCACCAAAAGACTTTGCAGTCCTTTGTCTCTTGCTCCTTTTAGGAATTTCATTATCATCCTCCTTAGGACTTTCAGAGTGTTCAATCGGAATGGTAGGTTCAGAGAATATAGCAAATTCCTGATTAGATGAACTAGGTATCTCCGGATTTGATGAGTTAGGTTTATCCTTCATTGGAAAGATATCCTCAAAGAAAGTCGCATCAGTCGACTCCATGATTGTACCGACATGAATGTCAGGTACTTCAGATTTTACTATCAAGAATCTATAACCAATGCTATGAAAAGCATAGCCCAGAAAAACACAATCAATGGTTTTTGGTCCAAGCTTGCGTTTCTTGGGGATTGGTACATTAACCTTTGCCAAACAACCCCAAGTACGTAATTAAGAGAGTTTTAGTCTTTTCTTCTCCCATTCTTCGAATGGAGTAATTTCTTTGTTCTTTATGGGAACTCGGTTTAGGACATGACACGCGGTCAATAATGCCTCCCCCCACCATTCCTTAGAAAGACCCGATGTGTCTAACATGGCGTTAACCAAATCTGTTAGAGTACGGTTCTTTCTTTCGGCTACTCCATTTGACTGGGGTGAGTAGGGAGGAGTCCTCTCATGAATTATACCATGTTCCGCACAAAAGAATCAAACTCGTTGGAAAAATACTCACCACGATCGACCTAAGCCTCTTAATCTTTCGATCAAGTTGATTTTACGCCTCACTTTATAGATTTTGAAGAAACTCAAAGCCTCATCTTTTGATTTCAGAAGATACACATGACAATATCTCATAGAGTCATCGATCAAAGTCATGAAATATTTCTTTCCACCTTTTGTCAACACACCATTCATCTCACAAAGATCGTAATGTATGAGCTCTAGTGGTGTTAAATTTCTCACTTCGCAATCGTATGTGACTTGCGAGGTTGTTTAGCTTGCACGCAGACTTGGCACTTAGATCTCTTAATGATGAGAAATCGGGATTAAATTCATTTTGGCTAGCGTCATACAACCAAAATTAATATGACAAAGATGAGAGTGCGGACATTTGATTCAAAATTTGTGTAAATATGATTAACAACTTTATTACAAATGTCTCGACAGAGATAAGCGGAACAAGCCTCCGCATTCATAGCCTTTACCAATAAAGGTTCCATACTTGAAATTACAAATTTATTGGACTCAAATACAATCTTGTAGCCATCTCGACGTAAGAGATCCGCTAACAAGATTTTTATTTATTGAGGAACATGATGCACGTTCTTGGTATGCATCTTTCCGAAGTGAACTTCAGATCGACCGTACCAACACCATGAGCGAAGCATGTGAGCCGTTCCCCATCAAGACGGTTTGAGTCCCTCCGACCGATATGAAGAAAACATGGAAATATCGTAAGACATGTACATTAGCCGTGTCAATCCACCAATCGGAGAATGACATAATGAAAGAATAGTAGGTAATATACCATACCCAACATCTTTCATCTCAACGTCGCCCATGACAACATTAGCAGTCTTCTTTGCTCTTCCCATGTTGGCGTTTGTCAAAGCGTTGGGACAAGCAGAGCCCAATGATTAGGATCACCACACACATGACAAGCACCTTTCCTCTTATCGTCTTCTTCTTGAAGCGGTAGATCGTGAGGCCTTGTTCTTTCCATCGAACTTTCCTTTGTCATCAAACTTGCCTTTGTTCTTGAACTTGTAAGGTGGAAGTTCATTTTCGTACTAGGTTGGCATTAGAACCTCCCTCGGTACCTCGAGCACGTGTGTCTTTTGCTCGCCTTCTCTTCCACATCAAGAGTCCCAATGAGATCCGTCACGGAGAACTCTTGTCTCTTGTGCCAGAGAAGTAGCAAAATTCCTCCATGATGGGAAGTTTGGCAATGATGCCTCCGGCAACAAACTTGTCCAGAACACACAAGTGAAGTGCTCAAGCTCCACGGCAAGTGATCAGATCTCATGAGCCCGCTCCACAATGGAGCGGTCATCAATCATCTTATAGTCATAGAATTGTTCCATGACATGAGTTCATCGCCAAAGATCGAGACTCCAAATTTTCTCGGCGCATCCCACATATCTTTGCCATTGCTAAATGATGATATGAATCGACAATATTGTCGCCAAGGATGCCGATCAAGGCAGCCTTGAATGTAGTATCAAGTTTTTGGAACGCCTCTTCTGGCGGGATTAAGTTCCCCTCAGTGCGCCATAGATGGCGTTATAGCAGCTCATGGTCTCGAAACGAGCATCGCTCTCGACGCCACCGCTTGTAATTCACACCTTCAAACACGGTGGCTTCATAGAAGCAACAAAGCCGCTTGGGGCAAATTGCGAAATAAGGTTTTGGATTGTTGAGAAATAGAGCAATTTACCAAGCGAATTATTCATAATAACGCTAGATAAAACATGACTAGAATAATAGGTAATATACTAATCATGCTAAATAGCGGATACAAACTAAGGCATATAGCCAAACAAAGCGCAAGGCATAAAACTCGGATAAAATCAAAACAAGATTGAGACGAAGATGTACACGGCGATGGCAAGTAGAACCACGGCGTTGGAACCGTCATTGGCCATGTCGCCGAGGAAGAGGGTCGATGTCGGGAAGAAGTCCTCGTCGGGAAGACGTCGCTATCTGTGAGGGAGTCCGTGACGAAGCGATGGTCGCACCGATAGCGCTCCCCAAAACCTTATCGCCCTTCTCCGTCTGGGACTCGAGCGGGGTCTCGGCCTCTTGTCCGGCTAGCGGTGCACGCCGCAAGACGGGATGGGGAAGATGAAAGTAGCGCAGTGCTCTGGAACTCGAGGCAAGTGATGTGCAACAGCGCAACAGAGAGGAGGCGCGACCTCTCTCTCTTATAGGCGCAGAGGAGAAGGCAGACGGTGCAGAAGATGAAACGAACAGGCGCATTTAACTCGTATTAAACGGCCATTCAAAGCAAACGTTTCACCTTCGTATTAAACGTCCATACAAAGCAGACGCATCTGTTCATATACCATTCATGCGTGACAAAATAAAGCTCGGCTCGGCGAGATTCCCGCAACCCGCGGCGCGCGCGCGCGTCGTGACGTGACGTGACGAGGCGAGGAGGAGGAGGAGCGCGCGTGTGGAACTCTCTCCTTCTCCTTCTCATTCTTTTACCAAGTGGTAGAAGAGCTCACCTTATAAGCTGGTCCAACTTCCACTCAACTAACAATGTGGGACTAAACATTTGTCCCACCTCTTGTCTTGCATGAATGGGCCACATGGGCCTCTAGGATTTTCAGGAATTATTGAAATAGAAAAAAGGGCTAGAATATTTGGGCCAAAATTCCAACAGAAATGTGGTGTAAGCACCATCTTCTCTCCTCTTCCTTGTTATGGCTTCAACTTGAGATGTTTTTTGTTTTAAATATTTGAAATACTTAAACTCGGCGGCTCTGAAAAAACCGCAGCCTACAGCAACCATTCACATAGATAGGTATAGATCGGGGGCATCAAGATCGAGCTCCTCCTCGTATGCAGTAAATTTGAGGTGTGTAGATAGTTGCTGCCAACACACATTTGCTAGGCTTATTTTTCTGAGAATAATCTTCATCTCCATGTGGTTGTGGTGCATATGAGCAAATGCTCATGGGCTTATCATTTCCTTTAATTTTATATGGATGACGGAATAAATCTTATAAACATGTTTGGTTCAGCTATGTAAACATAAACAGTAACGGAATCAATTCCCCGAAGGTAACGGTAACGGAATGGTAAATTTCCAAATCTGTTTGGTTCATACACATGTAATGGAAACAATACAATACACTCCTTTCTCTCTCTACTAGATCATGAACACCATAAAATCCTGAGAAAATAAACCTAAATCCAATCAAATTTCTGGAGGGAGGGCTCCAAGAACACTAGGAGAGATCTAGAGAAGGAGCAGTTGATATCTACGCACTTTTATTTTTGTAGACAGTTGTTGGGCCTTCAAGTGCAGATGTTTGTAAAACAACAGCAAGTTTCCCTTAAGTGGATCACCCAAGATATATTAAACTCAGGAAGGAAGTGGTCAAAGGTATCCCTCTTCAGCAACCCTGCAATCAAGATACAAGAAGTCTCTTGTGTCCCCAACACACCCAATACACTTGTTGGGTGTATAGGTCCACTAGTTCGGCGAAGAGACAGTGAAATACAAGTGGTATGGATGATTATAAGACAACGGTGCCATAAAAGAGCTTGACGGCGTGGAAGAGACTGAAAGCAAGCAAACATGTAACAAATCTAGTTGTAAAAGGTGTTTCAATGTTTAGAAACAAGGCCTAGGGATCATAGTTTCACTAGTGAACACTCTCTCATATAAATATATTCTCTTTATGATACTACTCTGAACTACTCTCTGGTTGGACACTCTAATCCATGGTAGGGCTATAACAGCACACCTCAAAGTCCGCTTTTCCCAATCTAGATAATCCCACACTGTCACCTTGAGCGCTAGATGGTTTCAACAAACACCACAATTTCATAGAGACAATCAACTCAAAATATAACTCATGACAAGTATTTATGAACTTAGCCTAAGTGTCACCACGGCGTGCACGCTGTCACTTTCACACATGTGGGGAGAGCAGAGATCTATTGAAACACTTGAGTATTTATGTAAACTCTAGACTAAGTGCCACCACGGTATGCACGTTATCACTTTCACACACGTGGGGAGAGTCAGAGATATATTAAAGCACTTGAGTAGCAGAGCAGATCTACTTGATTACAAAGATCATGACCACAACAAGATCAATGCATGTTATTCATGATCTTTGTTTAGGCCTTTCATGTTGCATGGATAGTTACTTTGTCTTATTATTAGAACTCCATCTTTCATGCACATGTTTAGAGTTCTTTGATCCCAGCTTTCAATGCTTGCAAATGGTTTGATCTTGGTTTTGATGGTGCATGTCACCTCAAAAAATATTCCTTTATCATTTACCTACTCGAGGATGAGCAGAAGTTAAGCTTAGGGATGCTTGATACGTCGGAAACGTATCTATAATTTTTTATGTTCCATGCTTGTTTAGTATCTACTTTGCTTTGCTTTTTCCACACTTTGAGGTGCTTTTCATATGTTTTCTGGTACTAACCTATTAACAAGTTTGCTAGTTGCCTGTTTTCTTATGTTTTTTGGTTCCAGAAAGGCAAAAAATCAATATTCTCGGAATTGGACGGGACAAAAGCCAAAGTCAATATTTTACCGTGGGGAACACGAAGCCGGAATAAGATACGGAGGAGACTCACCTGGGGGCTACACCCCCTGGCCACATGGATGGGCCCACCCCGCGCCTGGGGGGTGCGGCTGCCCTGGTGGCCTCCTGCCTCGCCTATTCGCCTATAAAAGCCCCCTGATGCCTAAACCCTAGGCACCCGATCAATATTCCACGAAACCGTCTGTATCCGCCGCCACCATTGTCCCTAGATCGGGGGATCTGAAACTCTTCCCGACACCCTGCCGGAGGGGAGATCATACAGGAGGCCTTCTTCTTCATCATGCTAGCCTCCGGTATGAAGCGTGAGTAGTTCCACCTTGGACTACGGGTCCATGTAGTAGCTAGGTGGTTGTATATCCTCCTTGTGCTTTCATGTATAGATCTTGTGAGCTCCGTTTATGATCAATATCTAATCTATTTGTAATCATGCATGTTGTGTTTACGAGGATCCGATGGATATTGAGATTACTATGTCAGATTGATTAATGGTTGTGGCATCCCGCCAAAACCACTACTAGAAAATCGCTTGGTATTTTGTTTTGTGCATCATCATGACATCATCATGCATATTATTTTTACTTGAAACTATGTTGCGAAAGACTATTGTTTTCTGAAACTAGCCCTCCTTCTATTTCAAATTAAACCCCCGGATGTTTCCGGATATTTTGTTTGTCTAAAACTAATTACAAAATCATTTACTAAAATTAAAATAAACAATATTTCTTTTAAAATAAAACTGTTTTGATCGAGGCAGCCGGCCAAAAGCCGTGCCTTACCACCCCGATCGGCCCAACCCAATCTCACCAAACCCTAATCTTTCCTACCTACACCTAGTCTACCCACCCTACCTCCACCTCACCCCACCCAATAGTCTGCCGCCACCTCACCCCTCTCTTCCCCTCTAACCTATCCTATGCCGCCACCTCACCAACTCCACCCCACTCCCTCTCTCACCCCACCCACTCCCACACCTGGCCAACACACACCCACACACGCAAACACCACACCCACCGCCCCAACCCTGTCTCTTTCCCCCTGGACCCGCTCCCCCTGGCCCACCCTGGACCCGTCTGCCCCGGCCCCTCTTTCCTGTCCCGATCCCACCTCCCCCGCGCGAGCCTTCCCCACCAGCAGCGTCGCCGGCCTCCCCCCCGGTCGCGAGCCCTTCTGCCTTACTTCTTCTTCCCTGCCGCCATGCTCCCCGTTGGCCCTCGGATCCCCTCTCCTTCGGGACGCCGCCTGCAGCCCTCTTCCTCGCGTCGGCCCTGCAAGCTCGCGCAGCCGCCATCGACGCCTCCCTCTTCGCTGCGTCTGCGTCTGCCGCCTCGATCTTCTCCTCGCGTCAGGCCGGTCTCCCTCCGCCTGCGGCCGCGGTGCCAGCGCCGCCCGCCTCCAGTGAGGCCCCTTCTCGCGCTCGGCCCCGTCGACCAGCCATGCTCGCCATGAGCTCTTCCTCGCCACGATCACGGGCGCCGCCTCCTCTAGCCCCGCCCGCGCGACGTCTTTGCCTTGCCGCCTCTCCTGCAGGCGCGCGGCCCCTGTCCATGTCCTTCTCTGCTACGCCAAGTACCAGTTCCGTGTGTGGTTCCCGCACGCGTGTCCAAGGAGAATCAAAGGCAGGTTGTGTTCTCCGTCGTGTGGGCCTCCAAATCGTGTGCTCCGATCTCGGAACAGGCCAACCATCAGACACAAGACCATCGGTAAAGGACCTATACTGAGAACCTCGAATCCCCCGTGGGCACATACGTCAAGCTCTCCTTCACGGATCCGTCTCGACGACCTCCGCCCCAGAACCCGACGCTCCCTCCTTCGGACCGCAAAGATCAAACCCCGAAGACCGATCCTGATGTACCGAAGACCGAACCCTCGGCACGCCAAGATCTTCTCCTCGGAACGCCATGACCGTCTACACGGACCCGAAGACGCCGTGACCCGGACGCCAAGATCTCCGCGCGAGACGACAAGACCGACAACATGGCCCGACTACCGCGGATGCGACAAGATCTACTCCGTTGTCCGAGAATGTTTCTGCCGAGCTCGATCCCGTCGAACCCTGAACCCTGAGACCCGACCCCGAACCCCGGAACCCCAAGATCTTCCGAACCCTAATGTGTGACCCTTATCCGAGAACCTTATTTTATAAATTGTCAACTATATAAATTGTTGCATATTAAATTATCATGCTTGCACGCATATCATGTGGGTTTGGGGGCATTATGCCGAATCACCTAATTAAATATGGGGCCCATATGCGGGCAAATCTAGTCTTATATTGGCCTCATTTAAATTTGTGTAGCGAACCGGTGCGACCTTTTGCCATGTTAAAACAACACTTAAATTGTGGGGTAGCTAAATAACTTGAACCGTTTAATTAATTGTCGGGACCCCGGTTCCGCTTAATATGACCTGATTGCATCGCATCTTTGCCATGTCATACATCATACATGCATCATGCCCGATTTTCTACCGTAATATTAAATAGTACATGAGTTGATGCGAGTGTCGACCCGACCTTCGGATAAACCTTTGGCAATGTTTTCAGGCGAGCATCTCCCCCTTTCTACCTATCTTACTTTTATAGTATTTATTCCCTCATGTTGATCTATTGCTATCTGTGTTGCGATGCTCTAGTTTTCGTACCCACGATATCCCTTGCAGCCTTATATTGCCTGGGACACATACTATTACCTGTTGTTTGGTAGATAGTTGGACTTGCGCGTCGTAGTCGCTTGATCAAGTGCTGTTGCGTGTTGCCAAGTACCACAGTTGTTGGAGTGTTGCCGCATGTTTAAGGTTGGAGATGATCATGGCTTTATTTATCGTTTACTTTAATTACTGTTTAATAACTAAAATTGAAGTAAGTAAGCAGAGGCACAGGTGGGCAATAGATGTTATTTGGTTGTTAACCGTCCACTTGTGTCCCGTAGGACCCCGAGTACTTGATACCTGTTCCTTGAATTTTCGTGCTATCCACATCCGGGAGGATTATGGGACCCCCCTGAGCCAGAGCTTGATTCATTCTTATTTCTTGGGGCCACAAACTAGTTTGAGGTTTTATTTATTATCCTATACTTATGCCATGCTTTACTGCTTTATTTACGATTGTGCGAGGAGCACTTGTACTGTTTAGGTAAGCGGAGTGTTTTCGCGGTATCGACAATCCCAGTTTTGGGTTCCTAGTCGTTTACAGCCATTGACGCAAACCTTGATTCCGTCTCGGAGTCAGCTAACTTTGTTGCGGGTGTACTCAATGGGGTGGCCCCCTGAAATATTTCTGAATCCTGTGATTGCTTTGTCGTGAAAGCCTCGTTGGGTTTTGATTTGGTTTTTCCGAGGTTGATCGAGTGTGTGTTGCTATTTGTGCACCCCTGCAGGGTAAAACTTTCTGAAAGCCGTGTCCGCGGTTATGGACGACTTGGAGCAGTAAGATCTCGATCATAGACAACTATAACTAAAGTAGTGCTATAAATTTGACTTTATAATGACTAGTAATGCTTCACTATAATGGAATGGCTAAATAAACGCCAACAATTGCTTGTTTGGGTTGTCGCTTGCGACCATTGCATCGACTAGTAAGTATTGCAACTATAACGAATGGCTAAATAAAAGTACCAACAAGCTTTGGGTTTTGGGTTATCTCATGCTAATTGTATCGACTAGTAAGTGTTGCAACTACAATGGAATGGTTAAATAAAAGTGCCTTGCTCGCTATTTTTATCGGATGACTATCTATACCGACTAGTAATTGCTGCAACAATAATCGAATAAATAAAACGCCAACCGTGTGAGTTCCTCGGTTGACTTCCTCGTTTGGTCTCGAGGGAAATACCGGATGGATATGTTTGGTGGTAGTATCGATTGGTACCGAATAGATCTTTCTTATCCCTCTCGATAGCCGGCTTATATCGAGTCTTTATAGGTTGTTTAGTGCATCTCACGCTTCGATCCACCATACCTATGTAGGCGAGGACCGCCAATTCTAGCCTCGCTGTAGTGGCCTCGATCGAGTTCTCTCTTTTTCCTTTGCCCTTCTTGGCACCCTTTTGTTTAGCAGGTTCGAGATCGACGTCGTTAAAGGTTACCCTTCCGGCTTTGGGCAGGGTTATGGACGCCATTGGTCATTCTTCGGGCTCTTAGCCCCATTTGCATCTTGTCCGTAGCTGGACGCCTATCGCTTTCAAGGTGATTTGGATCTTTGTTCAGATATCTCGTATTCTTGACTCATTGAGTCATTGTTGTATATATATATCGTACGTGGGTCCCATCGAGGACTGTTGTGTAATATTATTACTGCTTTCCACCCGCACGAAAGTGCTGGTGGCACCTTTGAATCGTTTCTATGCGGGTTTAGCGGAATCACTGAAACTTGCATAGGGTCGATTCGAGGGTGTTACAGTGGTATCGAGCTCGAGGTTGCGATACCCCACAAGTCCAGCCTGTAGGATAACCTAGCTAACGGCCGAAGTAGAGTGTCAAAACTATTTTTGCAAAATCGGTTGGATAGTTCTGATTAGGTCTGATTTTACTCCTTACTCCTCTGCTATTCTCCTCTTACCTCTGCGTGTTTCGAATCCGCTCTCTTACCTTTCTTCAAGTCCAGGATTTCTCGTGGTTGGGTTCCGTCGTACCTTCAGGGTTTCGCTTCCTCCTTTGATAACGGTGTTCTACCATCCGGTGTTCATGCTGCCTGAGGAATCCGTCTACTGTGGTACCATTCTTTGTTCCTTGTTTGTGCCTTCCGGTGTTTTCCGACACGACGACATCATCTACGCCAGATCCGATGCAGAGTCTGCATCACTCCTTTGTTTCTGAACCTCGTTTGTCGAGATCTTCAGTCTGAATTCCGAGAGTTGGTTGCATAATCCGCCTATTCGTGTGCAGAGTAATGGTTTGGGTGCGCGATGGACTTATCACCATCCGACTACTCTTATCATTCGCTCTTCTACATCGAATCAGTGGATCCAGCAAATTTTACTCCGTCCACGGAAGCTAGAGGTGGCTTTATTTGTTGATACCTCTGTTGGAATTATGCCCTAGAGGCAATAATAAAGATGTTATTATTATAATTCTTGTTCATGATAAAGTTTATATTCCATGCTAGAATTGTATTAAGCGGAAACTTTAATACTTGTGTGGTTTGTGAACAACACCGTGTCCCTAGTACGCCTCTATGGACTAGCTCATTGATCAATGATGGTTAAGGTTTCCTAACCATAGACATGAGTTGTCAATTGATAATGAGATCATATCATTGGGAGAATGATATGGTGGATAGACCCAAACTAAGCGAAGCAATTAGATCGTTTCATCGTGTTCATCTTTGCGAAGCTTTTCCTATGTCAAATATTGTATTCCTTAGACCATGAGATAATGCAACTCCCTAGTACCGGAAGAAATCTTTGAGGTCATCAAACGCCATCCTATGAGAGGGTGATCATAAAGGTGTCTCTCAGGTGATCGGAAAGTATCTGTTGGGTTGTATGTATCGAGATGGAATTTGTCCCTCCCAAGTCGGAGAGATACTTGCCCACTCGTGAATCGATATCAACACCGCTTGCAAGCATGTGGTTAAGGAGTTAATCACAAAGTGATATCGGATTATGGAGCAGTAAAGTACTTTGTGAACGAGATTGAACTAGGTATGATGCGACGATCGAATCTCGCAAGTAAAATATCGCGAGACGAAGGAATATATATATGGGATTGATTGAATCTCGGCATCGTGGTTCATCCGATATGATCATCGATGAATGTGTGAGTCAATATGGGTGCCTGCACCCGCTGTTGATTATTGATAGAAGATCATGTTCGCATATTCTCGAACCGCAGGTCACACACTTAACGTATCTCGACGCTAGGATAGATTGGATAATTGGTTTATGAATTTTTGTTCGGAGTCTCGGATGGGATCCGGGATATCACGAGAGGTTCCGGAATGGTCCGGAGAATAAGATTCATATAAGGCAGTGCAGTTTTTGGAGTTCGGAATTGTTCCGGGTTAATCGGTATTGTACCGGAAGCTTCTAGAACCTTCCGGAAGGGGACTAACATGGCCCCACCTTCCGGGAGGGGGCATGGGCCTATGAGGGAGTGTCCTGGCCGCATTGGGACAGGGGCACAAGGCCCCATAGGGCCCAGCCAATCCTAGATAAGTTTAAACTCGTTAAAACTAGAGATAGGATTTCTAGATAAGGGAGAGTTTAAATCGTTTAAACTAGAGATAGGATTTCTAGATAAGGGAGAGTTTAAATTGTTTAAACTAGAGATAGGCTTGGAGGAGGGGCAAGGGCTGGCCGCCCCCCCTCTATATATAGAGGGGTGGTGCGCCCCCTCCCCCCACTACTACTCCACACCTTCCTCCAAGCCCTAGCTGCCTTGCTACCTTCCTCTCTCCCTCCCGATCGCTTTGTGGCGAAGCCTGCAGTGAAATTCTCCACCATATACACCACGCCGTGTTGTAGATCCAATCTATCTCTCCACCATACTTGCTGGTCCGAGGAAGGAGGAGACGCCGAGTCTTTGCTGCGTGTGCATCTCACGGAGGCACCGCCACTTGTGGTGCTAGATCGGATCGGATCGCGAGGAGGAGGCGAAATGCGACTACATCACCCACGCCCGATTTAACGAGCGTTCCGTGGCGAATCTTCAAGGGTATGAAGATCTAATCCAATCTCTCTCATTGTTTGCATCTCCTAGATTAGATCTTGGCTTTCCCTCTTGCTCGTAGAAAATTTTGATTTACTATGCCGCCAAACCCTTGATTGGTATCGAGCTAGATCTATGCGTAGATGTGTTTCACGAGTAGAAATAACATGGTTGTTGCGGGCGTTGATGTTTTCTGTTGCAAGCCTCTTGTTTGTGTTCTTCTTATGACGCAGGATAGTGAGATTGAAGCGGTCCAGGCCAACCTTACGCGACGTCGTTCGCGAGAACGGCTCCGCACTTGACGTGTGGCTTGTACCACACATGCGGCTGGTGGATGTCAGTTTCTCTCACTTTAGTTGTCATGGGATTAACACCGAGTTTGGCAACCATAATATCACCGTTGGCTTTCCGTAGGTAAGAATCATTCTTAGCATCTACTCCCATAAGCCACGTAAAACATGCAACAACAAAGTAGAGGCATCTAACTTGTTTTTGCAGGGAGTGTTCTGTGATATGGTATGGCCCAAGATGTGATGTGTATATTGTATCGATGATCATGTTTTGTAATGTTTCACAACTTGCATGTCGATGAGTACACAATGGCAGGAGCCATATGGTTGTCTTTATAATTGTGTATGACTGAGTCAACTTCTTATACGCCATGTAATAGCTTTACTTTATCGCTAAGTAGTTAGCAATAGTTGTAGTTGCTATTCGTGGTGGAGGCAATCATGGTGGAGTGATGGAGATCATCTGGAACGCACAAGATGGAGATCATTGCTTGAGGATTGGCTATACCATGTCACATAAAGTTATATGCATGTGATGTTTATCCCTTTATGTATCTTATTATGCTTAGATCATGACGGTAGCATTATAAGATGATTCCTCACTTAAAGATCAAGATAAAACTGTGTTTCCCCAAGTATGCACCGTTGCGAAAGTTCGTCGTGTCCAAGCATCATGTGATGATCGGGTGCTATAGACTCTCGCTCACATACAAGGTGCAAGCCAGTTTTGCACACGCTGAAATACTTGGGTCTAGCTTGACGAGCCTAGCATGTCAGACATGGCCTCGGAACACAAGAACCGAAAGGTTAAGCATGAGTCATATGAATGATATGATCGACACTTTGTTGTCCACCATTGAAACCACATCTCTTCTCGTGATGATCGGATTAGGTGTGGTGAATTTGGATCGTGTTCACTAAACAACTTGAGGATGTTGAATTTAGTGGGAGTTCATCTAGTAATTTGATTAAATTGAACTATTTATCATGAACATAGTCTAAATTGTACTTGCAAATCTGTAGATCAAATGGCCAAGTCCAACTTCAACTTCAACGTTTTCTGAGAAAGAAAAGCTTAGAAACAATGGGTCTAACTTCACCAATTGGTTCCGCAATCTAAGAATCATTCTGTCCGGCGGACAAAAGGACTATGTCCTTGGGAAAGCGTTAGGTGACCCCCCTGCTGCAATCGCGGTGATGAGAAAGTCTGTCGATCGGCAAAGATTATTATGGTGTGATTAAGAGCACCATGTTGTTTGCTATGGAACCGGAGCTTCAAAATCGTTTTGAAGAGTATCCCGGGACCTTTTATATTCTCGAGGAGCTGAAAACCATGTTTCAGACTCAGGCCCGTTCTGAGAGATATGAGATCTCTGAGAAGTTCTTTAACTGCAAGATGGAGGAAGGGAGTTCCGTTAGTGAGCACGCCATAAAGATGTCGGGCTACACTCAACGCCTTGAGCAACTGGAATGCACGATTCCAGAGGAGCTCAAGATTGACAGGGTTTTGCAATCACTCCCTCCCAGCTACAAAAGTTTTGTAGTGACTCATAATCAGTTGGTTCCATCGATACGATCACCGAGCTCTTCGCAAAGTCAAGGCTGCGGAAGTGGACATCAAGAAGGATAATCATGTGTTGATGGTCAACAAGCCCTCCTTTAAGAAAGGTAAGGAGCAAAGAAGCCCTTCAAGAAGGGGCGGCAAGCGCAATGCCCTGGCGAGAAGAAGCTCAGTGCGGTCCTAAGCGGACAGAGTGCTTCTATTGCAAGGACATGGGTCCTTTGGGCATAACTGTCCAAGTACTTAGCGGACAAGAAGGCTGGCACAATCAAAGGTATATTTGATATACATGTTATTGATGTTTTCCTTACTAGCCCTCGTGGTAGTGCTGGGTATTTGATCTTGGTTCGATTGCTAATATTTGTAACTCAAACAGAGCTACTACGGAATAGACGTGACTTGCGAGGATGAGGTGACGATCTTGGCGTTGGCAACGGATCAAGAGTTGATGTGATGGCCGTCGACGCTCTCCTTAGTTTTACCTTGGATTAGTTTTAAACCTTAATAAATGTTATTATGTTACTGCGTTGAGCATGAACATTATTTCGGATCATGTTTATTGCAAGACGGTTATTCATTTAAATCGGAGAATAATGGTTGTTCTATTTATATGAGTAACATCTTTTATGGTCATGCACCTCTTGTGAATGGTTTATTTCTTCTAAATCTCGAAAGGGATGAAACACACATCCATAACATTGAGGCTAAGAGATGCAAAGTAGATAGTGATAATACTACTTATTTGTGGCAATCGTCTAGGTCATATTGGTGTAAAGCGCATGAAGAAACTCCATTCTGATGGACTTTTGGAGTCTCTTGATTTTGAATCATTTGACACATGTGAACCATGCCTCATGGGCAAGATGATCAAAACCCCGTTCTCCGGTATGATGGAGCGAGCAACGGACTTGTTGAAAATCATACATACCGATGTATGCGGACCGATGAGTGTTTTGACGCGCGGTGGATATCGCTATTTTCTCACTTTTACCGATGACTTAAGTAGATATGGGTATATCTATTTAATGAAACATAAATCTGAAACGTTTGAAAAGTTCAAAGAATTTCAGAATGAAGTGGAGAACCATCATAACAGAAAGATTAAGTTTCTACGATCCGATCATGGAGGTGAATATTTGAGTTATGATTTTCTCACGCATCTTAAAGCAAGTGGAATCGTTTCACAACTCCATACGGAACACCACAGAGCAATGGTGTGTACGAGCAGGGAATCGAACCCTATTAGATATGGTACGATCAATGATGTCTCTTCTTGATTTGCCGTTATCATTTTGGGGTTATGCATTAGAAACCGCTGCATTCACTTTAAATAGGGCTCCATCTAAATCCGTTGAGACGACACCGTATGAACTGTGGTTTGGTGCTAAACCTAAGTTGTCGTTTCTTAAAGTTTGGGGATCTGAAGCTTCGTCAAGTTGATGCGGACAAGCTCGAACCCAAAGCGAATGCGTCTTCATAGGATACCCTAAGGAAACCATTGGGTATACCTTCTATCACAGAAGAAGGCAAAGTGTTTGTCATGAAGAACGGTTCCTTTCTTGAGAAGGAGTTTCTCTCGAAAGAAGTGAGTGGGAGGAAAGTAGAGCTTGGCGAGGTTATTGAACCTTCTCTTGAATTGGAGAGTAGCGCAAGACCTGAAATTGTTCCAGTCTGCACCAACAATAGAGGAAGCTAATGACAAGGATCATGAAGCTTGGACGATCTTGCTCTTGAACTCGCAGGTCGACAAGGTCGCGTGCCCCTCTCCGAGTGAATGCAGCAACCTGTCTTGACTATCTTGTTGGTAGAAGACGGTGAACCTATGAACTATGAGGAAGCGATGATGAGCCGGACTCGAGAAATGGTGGAAGCCATGAAATCCAATTGGGATCCATGAGCGAAAACCAAGTATGGACTTTGGTGGACCCTCCTAGCGACCGAAAGGCCGTTGAGTGCAAATGGATTTTCAAGAAGAAGAAAGCGGACGCGGATGGTAATGTTACCGTCTATAAAAGCGGCTTGTCGCATAAAGGTTTTCGACAAGTTCAAGGTGTTGACTACGATGAGACTTTCTCTCCCGTAGCGATGTTTAAGTCCATTCAGATTTTATTAGCAATTGCTGCGTTTCATGATTATGAAATATGGCAGATGGATGTCAAGACTGCTTTCCTCAATGGCAACATTGATGAAGAGTTGTATATGATGCAACCCGAAGGTTTTGTCGATCCTAAGGATTCTAGTAAAGTATGCAAACTTCAGCGTTCCATTTATGGACCGAAGCAAGCATCTCGGAGTTGGAACCTTCGTTTTGATCAAGTGATCAAGAGCTTTGGATTTGTTCCAAATTGCTACAAAGCTTGTATCTACAAGAAAGTGAGTGGGAGCTCGGTGACGTTTCTGGTACTATATGTGGATAACATATTGATTATTGGAAATGACATCAACATGCTTAACGATGTGAAGGGTTATTTGAACAAGTGTTTTTCAATGAAAGACCTAGGTGAAGCTGCTTATATATTGGGCATCAAGATCTATAGAGATAAACAAAGACGCTTTGATAGCTTTAAGCGGTACATACCTAGACAAAGTTCAAAAGGTTCGGAATGGATAAGGCAAAGAAAGGTTCGATGCCTATGTTGTCGGTAAGATATTGAGCAAGGCTCGTGTCCAGCTACTGATGAAATGATAGGGAAGCTATGAGCAAAGTGCCTTATGCCTCGGCCATAGGTTCCATCATGTATGCCATCTTGTGTACTAGACGGATGTGTCCAATGCTCTTAGTTTGACGAAAGATATCAAAGTGATCCGAGTGGAACATCGGACAGCCGTGAAGAACATCCTAAAGTACCTAAATAGAACTAAAGAAATGTTCTTAGTCTATGGGGGTGATGAGCGACTTGTCGTAAAGGTTACGTCGATGCTAGTTTTGACACCGACAAGGATGATTCCAAATCTCGACAGGATCGTTTATATTTTGAATGGAGGAGCTGTGAGTGGAGAAGCGCAAGCAAAGCGTGATCGCGGGATCTATGAAGCGGAATACATGGTTGCTTGAGCGTCAAGTGAAGGAGTTTGGATCAGAAACTTCATCACTGAGCTTGGCGTGGTTCCAAGTGCATTGGACCCACTGGAGATATTGTGTGACAACACTGGCGCCATAGCACTCGCTAAGGAACCAAGATATCATCCAAAGACCAAGCATATCAACCGCAAGTTTCATATAATCCGAGATTATATAGCAGATGGAGATCTGAAGATTAGCAAAGTACATACGGATCTGAATGTCGCAGATCCATTGACTAAACCTCTTCCACGTGTAAAACATGATCAACACCTTAGTGCCATGGGTGTGAGATTGTTGCCAAAAGTAAACTAGATTATTGACTCTAGTGCAAGTGGGAGACTATTGGAATTATGCCCTAGAGGCAATAATAAAGATGTTATTATTATAATTCTTGTTCATGATAAAGTTTATATTCCATGCTAGAATTGTATTAAGCGGAAACTTTAATACTTGTGTGGTTTGTGAACAACACCGTGTCCCTAGTACGCCTCTATGGACTAGCTCATTGATCAATGATGGTTAAGGTTTCCTAACCATAGACATGAGTTGTCAATTGATAATGAGATCATATCATTGGGAGAATGATATGGTGGATAGACCCAAACTAAGCGAAGCAATTAGATCGTTTCATCGTGTTCATATTTGCGAAGCTTTTCCTATGTCAAATATTGTATTCCTTAGACCATGAGATAATGCAACTCCCTAGTACCGGAATAAAGCTTTGAGGTCATCAAACGTCATCCTATGAGAGGGTGATCATAAAGGTGTCTCTCAGGTGATCGGAAAGTATCTGTTGGGTTGTATGTATCGAGATGGAATTTGTCCCTCCCAAGTCGGAGAGATATACTTCGGGCCCACTCGGTGTCGATATCAACACCGCTTGCAAGCATGTGGTTAAGGAGTTAATCACAAAGTGATATCGGATTACGAACGAGTAAAGTACTTTTGTGAGCGAGATTGAACTAGGTATGACTGATGCAAGCGATCGAATCTCGCAAGTAAAATATCGCGAGGCGAAGGGAATATATATATGGGATTGATTGAATCACGGCATCGTGGTTCATCCGATATGATCATCGATGAATGTGGGAGTCAATATGGGTGCCCAGACCCATTGATTATTGATAGAAGATCATGTCGCATATTCTCGAACCCATGGTCACACACTTAACGTATCTCGACGCTAGGATAGATTGGATAATTGGTTTATGAATTTTTGTTGAGTCTCGGATGGGATCCGGATATCACGAGAGGTTAGGAATGGTCCGAGAATAAGATTCATATAAGGCGGTGCAGTTTTGGAGTTGAATTGTTCGGGTTAATCGGTATTGTCTGGAAGCTTCTAGAACCTTCGGAAGGGACCAACGTGGCCCCACCTTCCGGGAGGGCATGGGCCTATGAGGGAGTGTCACGGCGCATTGGGCCAGGGCACAAGGCCCATAGGGCCCAGCCGATCCTAGATAAGTTTAAACTCGTTTAAACTAGAGATAGGATTTCTAGATAAGGGAGAGTTTAAATCGTTTAAACTAGAGATAGGATTTCTAGATAAGGAGAGTTTAAATTGTTTAAACTAGAGATAGTCTTGGAGGAGGGGCAAGTGGCCCCCTCTATATAGAGGGTGGTGCGCCTCCCACCACTACTCCACACCTTCCTCCAAGCCCTAGCGCCTTGCTACCTTCTCTCTCCCTCCCGTTGTTTGTAGGCGAAGCTGCAGTGAAATTCTCCACCATATACACCACGCCGTCGTGTTGTAGATCCAATCTATCTCTCCACCATACTCGCTGGTCCGAGGAAGGAGGAGACGCCGAGTCTTTGCGTGTGCATCTCACGGAGGCACCGCCACTTGTGGTGCTAGATCGGATCGGATCGCGAGGGAGAAGAAGCGACTACATCACCCACGTTCCGACGAACGTTCCGCCGTGCGAATCTTCAAGGGTATGAAGATCTAATCCAATCTCTCTCGTTGTTTGCATCTCCTAGATTAGATCTTGGCTTTCCCTCTGTTCGCTCCGTAGAAAATTTTGATTTACTATGCCGCGAAACCCTTCAACCTCTACCTTCGACCTTTTGTTTCCAGAGTGTTTCCCTCGACGGTCACGGACAACAACCTCTTGTTGGTGGTGTCGCCTTTTTCCAGCTGAGAAAGAACCATTGTTAGTGGTGTCGCGAGGATCTACATGAAGCGCGAAGGATCATATCGTCGGCCTTCTTCCCTGTACCATGAGGCGGATCTCGAGGGCGAGATCCATTGTTAGTGGTGTCGAATTGTGGCATCCCGCCAAAACCACTACTAGAAAAACGCTTGGTATTTTGTTTTGTGCATCATCATGCATATTATTTTTACTTGAAACTATGTTGCGAAAGACTATTGTTTTCTGAAACTAGCCCTCCTTCTATTTCAAATTAAACCCCCGGATGTTTCCGGATATTTTGTTTGTCTAAAACTAATTACAAAATCATTTACTAAAATTAAAATAAACAATATTTCTTTTAAAATAAAACTGTTTTGATCGGGGGAGGCAGCCCGGCCCGAAAGCCAGGCCGCCTACCACCCCGATCGGCCCAACCCAATCTCACCAAACCCTAATCTTTCCTACCTACACCTAGTCTACCCACCCTACCTCCACCTCACCCCACCCAATAGTCTGCCGCCACCTCACCCCTCTCTTCCCCTCTAACCTATCCTATGCCGCCACCTCACCAACTCCACCCCACTCCCTCTCTCACCCCACCCACTCCCACACCTGGCCAACACACACCCACACACGCAAACACCACCGCCGACCACATCTCTTTCCCCTGACCCCTCCCCAGCCCCACCTGGACCCGTCCCAGCCCTCTTCCCTGTCTCGATCCCACCTTCCCCATGAGCCTTCCCATTAGCCAGCTGGCCTCTTGCATGAGCCTGCTGCCTTACTTCTTCTTCGCCATGCGCCATGCTCCCCCGTTGGCCCGCCTCGGATCCCTCCTCGCCGGGCCTTCGCCTGCAGCCCTCTTCCTCGCGTCGGCCACTGCAGCTTCGTCAGACGCCTCTCTTCGCGGCCAGCCGTCTGCGCCCGCTCGATCTTCTCCTCGCCGCGTCCGGCTGGCTCCCTCCTCTACTGGCGGCCGCGGTGCCTGGCCCGCCCATGCAGAGGCCCTTCTCCGCTCGCCCCCGTCGACCCGCGCCCTCATGCTCTGCCGCGAGCTCTTCCCTCGCCAGCGACCGCCGGGCGCCGCCTCCTCTAGCCCCGCCGCAGGGCCCCATGCGACGTCTTTGCCTTGCCTCTCTCCCGGCAGCGCCCCTGTCCATGTCCTTCTCTGCTACGCCAAGTACCAGTTCCGTGTGTGGTTCCTGCACGCGTGTCCAAGGATAATCAAAGGAAGGTTGTGTTCTCCGTCGTGTGGGCCTCCAAATCGTGTGCTCCGATCTCGGAACAGGCCAACCATCAGACACAAGACCATCGGTAAAGGACCTGTACTGAGAACCTCGACTCCCCCGTGGGCACATACGTCAAGCTCTCCTTCACGGATCCGTCTCGACGACCTCCGCCCCAGAACCCGACGCTCCCTCCTTCGGACCGCAAAGATCAAACCCCGAAGACCGATCCCGATGTACCAAAGACCGAACCCTCGGCACGCCAAGATCTTCTCCTCGGAACGCCATGACCGTCTACACGGACCCGAAGACACCGTAACCCGGACGCCAAGATCTCCGCGCGAGACGACAAGACCGACAACATGGCCCGACTACCGCGGATGCGACAAGATCTACTCCGTTGTCCGAGAATGTTTCTGCCGAGCCCGATCCCGTCGAACCCTGAACCCTGAGACCCGACCCCGAACCCCGGAACCCCAAGATCTTCCGAACCCTAATGTGTGACCCTTATCCGAGAACCCTATTTTATAAATTGTCAACTATATAAATTGTTGCATATTAAATTATCATGCTTGCACGCATATCATGTGGGTTTGGGGGCATTATGCCAAATCACCTAATTAAATATGGGGCCCATATGCAGGCAAATCTAGTCTTATATTGGCCTCATTTAAATTTGTGTAGCGAACCGGTGCGACCTTTTGCCATGTTAAAACAACACTTAAATTGTGGGGTAGCTAAATAACTTGAACCGTTTAATTAATTGTCGGGACCCCGGTTCCGCTTAATATGACCTGATTGCATCGCATCTTTGCCATGTCATACATCATACATGCATCATGCCCGATTTTCTACCGTAATATTAAATAGTACATGAGTTGATGCGAGTGTCGACCCGACCTTCGGATAAACCTTTGGCAATAACGGAATGGCTAAATAAAAGTACCAACAACTGCTGGGTTTTGGGTTATCTCATGCTAATTGTATCTGACTAGTAAGTGTTGCAACTACAATGGAATGGTTAAATAAAAGTGCCCACTGCTTATTTTTATCAGGATGACTATCTATACCCGGCTAGTAATTGCTGCTACAATAACTGAATAAATAAAACTGCCAACTGTGTGAGTTCCTCGGTTGACTTCCTCGTTTGGTCTCGAGGGGGAAATACCAGGATGGGTATGTTTGGTGGTAGTATCAGATTGGTACCGAATAGATCTTTCTTATCCCTCTCTGATAGCCGACAGTTATATCGAGTCTCTATAGGTTGTTTAGTGCATGCTGCGCTGCCGCTCAGTCCACCATACCTATGTAGGCGAGGACCGCCGAATTCTAGCCTCGCTGCATCTGGCCTCAAGACTAACCGCTCTCTCTTTTTCCTTTGCCCTTTGCGGCACCCTTTTGTTTAGCGAGTTCGAGATCGACATCGTTAGCAGGGTTACCCTTCCGGCTTGGCCTGGGCAGGGTTATGGACGCCATGGTTATTCTTCAGGGCTCTTAGCCCCATTTGCATCTTGTCCGTAGCTGGACGTTCTATCGTTTTCAAGGTGATTTGGATCTTTGTTCTGTATATCTGTTCTGTGGGTCCCATCGAGGACTGTTGTGTAATGTTATTACTTCGTTTTCCACCCGCACGAAAGTGCCTGGTGCGCACCTTTGAATCGTTTCTATGCGGGTTTGGCGGGAATCGTTGAAACTTGCTTAGGGTCGATTCTGAGGGTGTTACAATGGTTTTGTCTTATTGATTCTATCATGTCTGTGTTATTTGTGATATTGCATGCTCTCCGTTGTTAGTAGCTATCTTGGCCAAGTAGTTGCTGATGACTCCAAGAGGGGGTATTTATGCTCGATAGTGGGTTCATGCCTCTACTTAATCAAGGGAAGTGACAGAAATCTCTACGGTTGTAGATGTGATGTTGCCACTAGGGGAAAACAACGGTCTCTTGTTCATGGAACAAGTGGATTTTTTACCTTACACACTTTGCTTAAAGCAGTTGTCTGTTGCTTGCTACTTAATACTGAAGGGGGTTCGGATGATAACCCAAAGGTGGACTTCTAGTCATAGATGCAGTTGGATGGCGGTCTATGTATATTATTGTATTGCCCAATCGAATCTCATAGGATCTTTATGTCTATTATTGCATTGTTATGCCTTGATCAGTCCTGTCAATTGCCCTGTTGTAATTTGTTTACCCAGTATGTCATGTTTGTTTATCTAAGGAGAACACCTCTAGTGAACTATGGACCCCGGTCCAATCTTTACCATTTATACATCTTCCACTGTTACTGTTTACTTTCTGCAAACCATCATCACCTTCCACACCATACAGTTAATCCTTTGTTACAGCAACCGGTGAGATTGACAACCTCATTGTTCGTTAGGGAAAAGTCTTGAGTTTGTGTTGTGCAGATTTCCAAGTTGCTTGCAACACCTTTGAGACGTTTCCTTCCTCCTACTGGTTCGATAACCTTGGTTTCTTACTGAGGGAAGACTTGCTGCTGCATCACACCTTGCTCTTGGGGTTTCCCGACGAAGCGCTTCCAGGCGCCATCAACAAGTTTTTTGGCGCCGTTGCTGGGGAACAAAGAAGAAGAAACTCCCACGTTAACAAAGCGCCAACACAGATCTACTTGATTACAAATCCCATGACCACAACAAGATCATGCATAGAGAGATATGAACATATACCTACCAGTAGAGCCCTTAGCCTCGAGGAAGAACTACTCCCTCCTCATCATGGGAATCAGCAGCGGCGATGGATATGGTGGTGGAGATCGATGGATATGGTGGTGGATATCGAAGGAGATGGCTCCGAGGGCACTTCCCCGTCCCGGTAGGGTGCCGAAACAGAGACTTATGTCCCCCAAATCTCCCCTTTGGTGGCGGCGATGCTGAGGAGGTTTTTGTGGCTTTCTCCCTGATGATTTAGGGTTTTTGAGTCAGGGGCTTCTTATAGGCGAAGAGGCGAGGCGATGCGAGGCGAGGAGGCGGCCAGGGGGCCACACCCCCTGGTGGCGCGGCCTAGGTGGGCCCATGCCACCCTAGGGTGTGCCCACCCTGGTGCCCTACTCCGTCTCTGCTTCGCGTTTTCGTATTGCTCCGGGAAAATAGTAACTTTGGCTTTTATCCCTTACAATTCCAAGAATATTCATTTTTTAGCTTTTTTGAAACCAAAAATAGCAGAAAACAGGCAACCGACACTGTGGCATCTTATCAATAGGTTAGTTTTAGAAAGTGTATAAAAATACCTCAAAGTGTCGACAAAACATAAGATAGTTTCCACAAAACAAGCATGGAGTGTCAAAAATTATAGATACGTTTACGACGTATCAAGCATCCCCAAGCTTAACTCCTGCTCGTCCTCGAGTAGGTAAGTGATAAAAATAATATTTTTAGGTGACATGCACCATCACAATCAAGATCAAACCATTTGCAAGCATTGAAAGCTGGGATCAAAGTACTCTAAACATAAGCATGAAAGATGAAGTTCTAACAATAATACATAGTAATTATGTTGCAATATGAAAGGATACAACCAAAGATCATGAATAACAATGCATTGAAAGACGTTTGTTTGTTTCACATATAGAAAACATAACATAGTGGCATTCAGCTTGTCCCTCATGGAGTAGCAAAACATAAATGCATATGACACCTTCAAAGTTCATAAGGGTGACTAGATACAAATAGTTCAAGAACAAGCAATATCAACATTATGAATCAATCAATAAGTTTTGAAACAATGCACATAAAACTAAGAATGACAACTATGCTCTCTTAATTGGTGCATAAAGATAGAAGATGGAGACTTGATATAAAAGTGGAAAAAAGGCCCTTCAAAGGGAAGCAGGGATTTCAAGTTTCATAAAGAGCTTCCAAAAATTATGGTACTTGTTAGCTTTCAGCTCTCATTGCCCCTATCATAAGAATCTTGAAGTGATTAAGGTTAAAGTGAACAAAATATGGAGTATATGCTTGACAAAGTATAAGTTGGCAATCTTATGTCCCTTGAGTACGAGGGCCGCTCCTCATGCTACTCAACTTTAGTTACCGGTAAGTTCTTGTCATCGTAAGTATATGTGTATCATAGAGAACCGCCAACGGGGCACCCATTGCCCCATGATACATGAGCTATCCCATATTAAAATGACAAGGCAAGCAGACAATGAGCATCTCAGCAATCTTCTTATTTACCATAGAAAAATGGTGCTTTTTTCTCATATTTTTTTCTTTTTCTCAATCTCTTTTTTCTATATCTCTTTTTTTATAATAAGAATGTTTCATAGATTGCTCAATATGGTGATGCTGCAAGTTTCCACCATGATTAGGCATGGCTTAGTCTAGCGTCCCAGGCGTTTCTCTAACACACGTACATAACTCCATGGACTTACAAGCTCTCCTTTTATTTCACACCGCCTACATCAATAAACAAAAGAGCATGATATCAACTGGGTAGATATTTACAGGTGTTAAAAGCGTTCCCCGTGACAGCACGGTTCTGCTAATTCCCAACTTATAAGTGCAAGCATATACAACATAGATGACGCAATGGTTCAAGTTTATTAGGGGCAAGAAAAATAAAGTGTGCCATCAAGTTTGTGAGAGCTTTAATCACTAATTTTCACATAAAAAGTTTAATTTGGAAGATAGATAAAACAAGAATATACTTGGAATGGTGTAACACACCATGCATAGGAATTTATAGTGAACTCTTTGGAATAACTTGGTTTCTTGGGAGTTGGATGCATGAGCAGAGCTTACTCGGTACAAGTGGAGGCTAGCAAAAGACTGGGAGCGACCAACTAAGATAGCAATAATGGCCATAATCATGCAGAGCGATAAAACATTACTAATCAAAGCATAAAGTGGTATCACAAGTAAAAAACTAAATGATCATAGAGGCTAAGGTGACTAGTTCATAGTCAGAACATGGTGTGAGTATGTGCCAAGTCAACCCAAATAAAGCATTAAAGGAGAATACCATAATATTATGCTTTTGTATGCTAAAACAACGCATGATTCTTTCAAGACACATTAAGCAATCTCAATTGTTTGGAACAAGTCATGCTTCAACAATAATCACTAAGCATAAGGTCAAAGCAACATCTAGCATGACATTATGAAGTCTAAGCCACAGTCAAAACAAGCTCCTTTTTGTACCACTATAAGCATGAAACTACCTACTCTTTTCCAACACCAATTGACTTATTTGAAACGACTCACAAATATAATACTCTATAAAGACCAGTGAGCTTGTATCTCAAATACACAAAGAAGAACAAAAAAATTCTAAGCAAAAATCATAAGAAAACTAAGGCTGAACATAGTGCTAGCAAAAGAGAAGACTCACAAAACAATAAGAGTAAAAACTAGAGTGTTCTAAACAATGAAAACAGAGCGTGTCTCTCTCCAAAAGAAGTGTGTTGTAACAAAACCAACTTATTGCAGAAAACAAAGCAAAAGAAACCAAAAACTAAAACCAAGATGCTCCAAGAACAACACAAATGTGCATGAAACAATAAAAATGAAGTGTCTAGAAAGACCTGCGATTTTTATTGATGAAGAAGGGGATGCCTTGGGCATCCCCAAGCTTTGACGCTTATACCTCTTGAATATTTCTTGGGGTGACATGGGGTGGCATCCCCAAGCTTGAGCTTTTGTCCATTCTTCATCTCATTACATCATTCTTCCCCTACACTTGAAAATTTTCCTTCATACAAAACTTCACACAATCTTCATTAGAAACATTAGTGCATTCAAAAGTAATAAACCTTTGGGTTTAGTTTCAAAACAGCAAAACTCTCATTAAAAACACAAGCTACTGTAGCAATTCCTTAAAAAGTACCAAAGAGAACCCAAAAAGAAATCGATAAAGAGGCAAATGCAAATAATGGCAGAAATCTATCAAAACAGACCAACAGGTAAAAACCAATTTTTCGTAGACCTTCTATTGCTCAAATCAAAAAGTGTTGATCTAACGAAAGTTATCTAACAACCTAGGGGATTTATTAAGAAAATTATATCTTAATCCGACATACAGAGATTTTTCATGAATTTTTACAATGAAGCACAAAAATCTGTTTCGGGACAGCAACTTCCCCAAATCATACTTCTCTCTCATTAGAGGTTATTCTTGGCACAAAAATCAAATAAAAAGGATAAGAAGAGGTTATTACAAAATTAATAACTTCCAAGACTCAAGAAAACTATTGGGTTATCTCGCAAGAAGTACTTTACTTTAACGTCTTTAAGTTAGGCTTGATAGTTTGAGAAGATGCTCACATAAGAAATAAAAATTGAAGTAAAAGAGAGCATCAAGAAGCAAATTAAAAACACATTTAAGTCTAACCCACTTCCTATGCATAGGAACCTTGTGAAGAAACAAGTCATGAAAGCACAAAGCAACAAGCATAGGAAAGCAAAACAAGTGCAACTTCAAGACTTTCAACATAAAGAGGGGAAACTTAATATTGTTGAGATACATAAGACCATGTTTCCCTCACTCATAATAACTTTCAGTAGCAACATGAATAAAATTAACAATATAACTATCACATAAAACATTCTTATCATGAGCCACATGCATATAATGATTGTTACTCTCCACATAAGCATAGTCATTCTTATTAATTGTAGTGGGAGCAAAGTCAACAAAATAGCTATCACTATCATTCTCATCACCATAATCATCAAATATAGGAGGCATATTGTAATCATAACTAATTTCCTCCTCAATAGTAGGTGGACTAAAAATATCATATTCATCATTGTAATCATCATATATTGGAGGTAAAGTATCATCAAAGAAAATTTTCTCCTCTAAAGTTGGGGAACTAAAAAGATCATTTTCATAAAAACTAGCTTCCCCAAGCTTAGAATTTTCCATAGCATTAGCAATAATGGTGTTCAAAGAATTCATACTAATATCATTGCTATTATCATGCAAATGAAGTTCCATAGGTTTCTTAATTTTCTCTTCAAACACTTCATGACCTAACTCAAGATAAATACTATAAAGCTCTCTAATTTTGTTGTTGTTTTCCACTAAGCCTAACTAGTGAAAACAAGAAACAAAAATTTAAAATTGCAGAATCTAAAGGAAATAACTTCGAGAACTCACACCGGAGGATGTGAGTACCTTTTACCTTACCTCCCCAGCAGCGGCGCCAGATAAGAGCTTGATGTCTACGCACTTCTATTCTTGTAGACAGTTTTTGGGCCTCCAAGTGCAGAGGTTTGTAGAACAACAACAAGTTTCCCTTAAGTGGATCACCCAAGGTATATCGAACTTAGGGAGCAAGTGGTCAAAGTTATCCCTCTCAAGCAACCCTGCAATCAAGATACAAGAAGTCTCTTGTGTCTCCAACACAACCAATATACTTGTCAGGTGTATAGGTGCACTAGTTCGGCGAAGAGATAGTGAAATACAAGTGGTATGGATGATTATAAGACAACAGTGCCAGAAAAGAGCTTGACGGCGTGGAAGAGACTGGAATCAAGCAAACATATAACAGATCTAGTTGTAAAAGGTGTTTTAATGTTTAGAAACAAGGCCAAGAGATCATGCTTTCACTAGTGATCACTCTCTCATATAAATATATTCTCTTCATGATACTACCCTAAACTACTCTCTGGTTGGACACTCTAATCTATGGTAGGGCTATAACATCACACCTCAAAGTCCGCCTTTCCCAAACTAGATAACCCCACACTGTCACCTTGAGCGCTAGATGGTTGCAATAAACACCACAATTTCATAGAGACAACCAACTCAAAATATAACTCATGAGAAGTATTTATGAACTCTAGCCTAAGTGCCACCACGGCGTGCACGCTGTCACTTTCACACACGTGGGGAGAGCAGAGATATATTGAAACACTTGAGTATTTATGTAAACTCTAGCCTAAATGCCACCACAGTATGCACATTTTCACTTTCACACACGTGGGGAGAGTCGGAGATGTATTAAAGCACTTGAGTAGCAGAGCAGATCTACTTGATTACAAAGATCATGACCACAACAAGATCATGCATAGAGAGAGAGATGAACACATATCTACTGGTAGAGCCCTAAGGCTCGAGGAAGAACTACTCCCTCCTTATCATGGGAATCAGCAACGGCGATGGAGATGGTGGTGGAGATCGATGGAGATGGTGGTGGAGTTCGAAGGAGATGGCTCCTGGGGCACTTCCCCGTCTCGACAGGGTGCCGGAATAGAGACTTCTGTCTCCCGAATCTCCCCTTCGGTGGCGACGGCGATGTGGAGGTTTTCGTGTCTTTCTCCCAGATAATTTAGGGTTTTTGAGTCGGGGGCTTCTTATAGGCAAAGAGGCAAGGCGAGGAGGCGGCCAGGGGGGGGCACACCCCTGGTGGCGCGGCCTAGGTGGGCCCGCGTGTAACACCCTCAGAATCGGCCCTATGCAAGTTTTAGCGATTCCCGCCAAACCCGCATAGAAACGATTCAAAGGTGCCCACCAGGCACTTGCGTGCGGGTGGAAAACGAAGTAATAACATTACACAACAGTCCTCGATGGGACCCACAGAACAGATATATATATATACAACATGACTCCATGAGTCAAGAGTATAGATATACAGGACAAAGATCCAAATCACCGTGAAAACGATAGAGCGTCCAACTACGGACAAGATGCAAATGGGGCTAAGAGCCCTGAAGAATAACCAATGGCGTCCATAACCCTGCCCAGGCCAAGCCGGAAGGGTAACCCTGCTAACGACGTCGATCTCAAAACCTGCTTAAACAAAAAGGGGTGCCGACAAAGGGCAAAGGAAAAAGAGAGCGGTCAAGATCTTGAGGCCAAGACAGCATGAGGCTAGAATTCGGTCCTCGCCTACAGGTATGGTGGATCACGGCACAGCAGTATGCACTAAACAACCTATAGAGACTCGATATAAGCCGGCTATCAGAGAGGGATAAGAAAGACCTATTCGGAACCAACCTGATGCTACCATCAAACAAACCCATCCTGGTGTTTCCCCCTCGAGACCAGACGAGGAAGTCAACCGAGAAACTCACACCGTTGACAGTTTTATTTATTCAGTTATCGTTGCAGCAATTACTAGTCAGGTATAGATAGTCATCCTGATATAATAAGCAGTGGGCACTTTTAGTTAACCATTCCATTGTAGTTGCAACACTTACTAGTCAGATACAATTAGCGTGAGATATCCCAAAACCCAGCAGTTGTTGGTACTTTTATTTAGCCATTCCGTTGTAGTTGCAATACTTACTAGTCAGATACAATGGTAGCAAGCGACAACCCAAACAAGCAATTGTTGGCAGTTTTATTTAGCCATTCCATTATAGTGAAGCTGATTACTAGTCATTATAAAGTCAAATTTATAGCACTACTTAAGTTATAGTTGTCTATGATCGAGATACTGTGCTCCAAGTCGTCCATAACCGCGGACACGACTTTCAGAAAGTTTTACCCTGCAGGGGTGCACAAATAGCAACACACACTCGATCAACCTCGGAAAAACCAAATCAAAACCCAACGAGGCTTTCACGACAAAGCAATCACAGATTGAGAAATATTTGAGGCCACCCCATTAAGCTACCCACAACGAAGTTAATGACTCAAACGGACTCAAGGTTTGGGTGGACAGAACATCGGGAACCCGAAAGTGTGACTGGGCTTGTCGATACCGCGAAAACGTGTCCCGATCCTAAACAGTACAGGTGCAGTACATCGCACAATTTAAATAAAGCGGTAAAGCATGGCATAAGTACGGGATAGTAAATAAAACC
This sequence comes from Avena longiglumis, assembly GCA_030063025.1. Taxonomy (NCBI): domain Eukaryota; kingdom Viridiplantae; phylum Streptophyta; class Magnoliopsida; order Poales; family Poaceae; genus Avena; species Avena longiglumis. The sequence goes on from CP125975.1 coordinate 499,996,021, forward strand.
TCAAACTAGTTTGTGGCCCCAAGAAATAAGAATGAATCAAGCTCTGGCTCAGGGAGGGTCCCATAATCCTCCCGGATGTGGATAGCACGAATATTCAAGGAACAGGTATCAAGTACTCGGGGTCCTACGGGACACAAGTGGACGGTTAAAAACCAAATAACATCTATTGCCCACCTGTGCCTCTGCATTTATCTACTTCAATTTTAGTTATTAAAAAATAATTAAAGTTATGATCATCTCCAACAATAAACATGCGGCAATACTCCAACAACTGAGGTACTTGACGACACGCAACAACACTTGAGAAAGCGACTACGACGCGCAGGTCCAACTATGTACCAAACAACAGGTAATAGGAGGTGTCCAAGGCAATATAAGGCTGCAAGGGATATCACGGGTACGAAAACTAGAGCATCGCAACACAAATAGCAATAGATCAACAGGAGGAAATAAATACTATAAAAGTAAGATAGGTAGAAAGAGGGAGATGCTCGCCTGAAAAACATTGCCGAAGGTTCATCCGAAGGTCGGGTCGACACTCGCATCAACTCAACGGCCTTATCCGCGAAGAAGCAAAACACTAGAATAAACACCGGATGCACTATTTAATACTACGGAAAAAGATCGGGCATGATGCATGTATGATGTATGACATGGCAAAGGTGCAATGCAATTGGGCAATATTAAGTGGAACCGGGTCCCGACAATTAATTAAACGGTTCAAGTTATTTATCTACCCCGCCAATTAAATGTTGTAATAACAGGGCAAGATAAGTTACCGGTTCGCTACACAAATTTAAATGAGGTCAATATAAGACTAGATTTGCCCGCATATGGGCCCCATATTTGATTATGAGATGAATCGGCGTAATGCCCCCAAACCACACAATATGCATGCGAGTATGACAATTTAATATGCAATAAGTATATATTATTATAAAAATAGGGGCTTAGGGTCACACACCTGGGTTCGGACGATCTTGGGGGGTTCGGAGGGGTTCCGGGGTTCGGTCTCAGGGTTTGACGGGAGAACGGCTCGACGAGATCGGGATCGGTACGGGAAGGAGGTCTTGTCGCAACCGGGAAGCAGGACTTGGTTGGCGTCGGGGGCACATCGGATCCGCCCTGGTCGGTGCCGATCTTGTCGTCGATGGCGAACTTGAGTGGATCGGGTACCGGGGTCTTCGGATCCATGAAGTAGATCTTGTCGCACGGTGTCCGGGGTAGACGAACTTGGCAACCCCGCGGTTTCGATTGTCGGTGTCGGACTCGGGTCTCGGCACTGGGAGATCTTGGTGTCTTCGAATGTTCATGAAGGAGATCTTGTGGTTCGGGCTGCGGGGTCCGTGTTCACTTGCATTACGTTGGTGAAGATCTTGAATCGACATCGATGACTTTGTGTTGGTTTGTCTAAGAGGAGATCTTGTGACACTAAACACAACATCGGGATAGATCTTGTCACCGGGAAAACATGTGGTGGAGAACTTGGCTAAGCCGTTTGGCACGGAAGAAGCTTCCCAGGTACACAAGCGTACCCAAAGACAAGAAGCGCTGAAGGTCGTCCTTGTTCGGCTAGCAAAACCTTGGCCGACAGGGACACGCACTCGAGCAGCGTCACGCCTCACAGACAGTGATGGAACGACATGGAGGTGGCCACAACATCACCACCGTTCCTATCGCCCCAACGGTAGCCTGCAAGGAAGAGAACCACCAAATCAAGGCGTCCGCGAGAGGGGGCAGGGGCATCAGCCTGCGAGGGAGGTCACGGAGGCCGGTGAGGAGCTTGGCGAGGTCGCGAGCGAGCAACGGCGAACGAGGCGCCGTTGACGGAGCCGGATAGTGACGGCAAGCGACAGCGGGCAGGTCGCCGCGATGGCGCGTCTCACGGCACGCACGCAGCAGCGGCTGCAGAGGCGAGGCGGCCTCGGGCCGCGGACGCGAACTAGGCACGGAGGAGGACGGAGGCGCTGAGGAGGATGGCACATGGCTGAAGAACTTGACGGGAGAGGCTGGGAGGAGGAAGGCGGCAGTTGCGGCGAGCTCGGCGTCTGCAGGGTGGCCAGGTCGACGGCTGCGGCAGAACAGGTCCGCCTCGGCGTGGAAGCTTGAGGAGGGCGTCGGGCTTGGCGGCAAGGGACCAGAGGTGAAGGAGGAGCACCGGTGTCGGCGGTGTCGCGGAGGAGGCCAGCTGGCCGAGGTCGGCGCCGCAGGACGAGTCCAGGAGGCGACAGTGTGACGACGGGGAGGGCGCCGTCGGGAAGCGAAGCCACGGCAGCGAGGAGGTCAGGCGGCCGCGCTTGAGTGAAGCGATCTGGCGAGAGGCGGGGAGGAGGAGTTCGTGGGTGGGCCCCTTGGGAACGCGTCTGCCCAGGCAGGTCGATCAGGAGGCGGTCCATGAGGAATCTCGTGAGGAGAGGGTGAGCAGGAGCTGCAGGTGGGGCCAGGCGAGTGGGGCAGGCGATGGGATGGACGACGGGTGGGGCTCGGGGTGGGGATCGGCAGCGGGGTGGTGGTTGACCGAGGGAGGCGGTGGGGAGTAGGCCGGGAGATAGGGGCATCTGAGGCGGGGAGGGACAAAGGCGGGTGGTGGAGGCAGGGGTGAGTTGGAGGGTTTGGGTTAGGTGGCAGGTTGGAATTGGACAGGGGAAGGGAGGAGAGATGAGGTGGCGGGACGGGGTTGGTCGGGGTGATGTGGCTGGGGACTGGGTAGGTTAGGGCTTGGTGGAAAAAGGGTTGGGTAGTTTTAGGATTAGATATTTTTGACTAGGGTTTCTTTATTTAAAATAAATTTTGTAATTAGTTTTTGATAAATAAAAGATCCGGCTGGACCGACGGTTTGGTTTTATAACTACCTCGGTGAACTACGCTCCTAGATACAAGCCTGGATGAGTGATAGTGGTTGAAATAGTACGGTGGGGCCCCAAAAGCCACTCACTGGTAGTCCTTTCAGACGTCCCAACCACTACCCTCTCAACGGGACCTGCAGGCGGCGTGGTCGGCGTTAAGGGATCAACTACGTACACAAGTGGGTATGTACGCAAGCCACCATACAAGAGTACATCAGAGCCACACCATCTAGAAAGAAAGGAAATATACCAACGCCATACGGCAAGATTCAAATGACCTAGATAAATCTATATTTTAGGATAACTCCTCATACAACACACATCAGAGTATCATGCGGAAGCGGCAAACAAGATCCGAAATGCGGATAAGAAGCAAATCGGCATAAGATGCGGAGAAATAAGCACATCCCATCTACAGGTCTCATGGATCCCGTTCCGGAATCTCTACACGATCGTTGCCCACATCTTGACTTCTTCCACCCAAAGATCCGTCACGAGAAGGTACATTCATCTGAATCAAGAATTTATCGTGTGAGACCCTAAGGGTACTCAGCAAGTCTTAATGCCTCTAAAGGGGACACAACCTGGGGTGAGGCAATTGCAGCGAAAAAATAAACCCTAGCAATTCTACAGATAATCGCTAACCATCCGCCTAACCAATGATAGACGGATGTCCGTGAAATTAAGAACAACAATTATAATGGTAATCTCATCCGATCCATCCTCCTCCCTGCTTACCAACAAGGAAGCGGACGAACAACCCCCCCCATCCGTTGGCAATTTTATTAACCATTCCATGAGTATTGCACTACTTACTAGTCAAGTTACTTAGTCAGATTAAGGCGGTACTTTTAGTTATGCTTGTCTATGATCAAGAAACTGTGCTCCAAGTCGTCCATATCCGCGGACACGGCTTTCAGAAAGTTTTACCCGGCCGGGGTGCACCAATAGCAACACACACTCGATCAACCTCGGAAAAACCAAATCAAAACCCAACGAGGCTTTCACGACTGAACAATCACAAGATTCAGAATTATTTGAGGCCACCCTTAAGTAGATCCCTAGCGAAGCGGTGACCGAGGCGGGCTCAAGGTTATGGGGACTTGTGAACGACTGGGAACCCGAAAGTGTGGCTGGGCTTGTCGACACATGGAATCGTGCCATGATCCTAACAAGATGCGGTGTGCACCTCGCACAATTTAAATACTGAAAAGTAGCATGGCATAAATGCAGGATCGTAAATAAAACCTCAAACTAGTTTGTGGCCCCAAGAAATAAGACGGAATCAAGCTCGCCGGGGGTCCCATATACCTCCGGATGTGGATAGCGCGATAAATCAAGGAACAGGAATCAAGTACTCGGGGTCTTACGGACACAAGTGAGCAGGAAAAACCAAATAGCAGATGTTGCTCACGGTGCCACTTTCTTTAGTTATCCCAGAACTACTCGAGTTAAGTTGTTTAGGTACCTCATTGTTCATCGGACTCTCACAAACCCTACACATGTTTCTACGACTCGCATGGCTCAAACAACTCCTATAGTAGTGGCTCATGGGATGGAGGAACAAGCTTAGTGGGGTTGAAAAGTAAAGGCTATGCATACTTGGGATTCAATTTAATGCAATCGCGACTCAATGATGCAAGAATAAGATAGAGGCAATAGGTACTGTATGTATGCAAGCATGTGGAAGTGCTTGCCTGGTATCTCTGTTGAAGCAAGGGACAGAACTGGGTAGTGCTCCCGGTTCTCTTGATACAACCCCTGCTCAGTGTCTATCCGAGAAAAACCAAACAAACAAGGCCAACATGAATATAGAGCACAAGCATTTGAATTAAATGCGTCAAGCAAACAATCATGCCATGATGAATGATGCACAAGTTGCATGGCAATAAGTAGCATGGCATGGGTGAGGTGTGGAGGACAAGAAAATAACATTTGAATTGGGTTTTAGTCACATTTTGTTGCCATAATAGTTGCTGTTCATTATATTTTTATATGATGCATGCTGCAATTGAAGTCATGGATAGCATAAACAGAAAGGTCTCGTCGAGCTGATCATTTTAGACATATCATTTGCTTAATTTGGAATTATAAAACAAAAGTTATGAGTTATTGAAGATCCAGTGGCATTGGTGGTAATTAATTAAACTTGGAATTTTACTTGTGCAAAAGACAAAATGGATGGCATATTTGGAATCCTCTCATCTTGCTGATATCCAAACATATATTATTTGCCCAATTTGGATTTAGTATGAAAAAGTTATTTAAATCTGAATTGAATTTGAATTTTGAAATTATTTAAACCAAATTTGAATTTGAAAACAGTATCTGGGACGTTTTACACTCAGCCTAACCCAACCTGAGTCGCAGACAGGTGGGGCCAGGGGTTCTCTGGCCCACACGCCTAGGAGGAAGGACCGGTTTATTCTCGGAATCGCCGAGCCTATCTTCAAAGATTACAGACAAGTGGGCTCCCGAGGACATGGTTGGAAGCGAGCAGGCCGGGGTTATGTGCAAAGGAGTCAGACGCTTAGCTTAACGAGCGGCAGTGGCAGCAGGATGGACCATGGTGGAAAACTATCAAGCGAGCCTTTTGCAAGATTACAGCAACGGTGGCGGGTGGGGCTAAGGGACGCGGATTGAGGCGGAAAAGGGAAGGGCTAGATCGCAAAGTGGCAGCGCTGCTGGCGGCTGCGTCTGCGGACCTTTGGCCGACGATGGCGACGCCCGCTTGCTCCAAACAACACGGACCCAAAACAAAATTGCGGAGGAAGCCACGGGCTACTACTTTGACTTAGGGTGCTAGCGGAGGGAGCCGTGGCCAGCGGGCTAGCTCGAACATGGCAGATCATTGCTGCTGCATTTCTTTGCCAGTAGCCTTGACAGCAGTATGGCCTTCAGCGAGCCGGCGAAAGGCCATGAGAGGAGGAGCTTATGCAGGAGAAGAGGAACTCACCAAGAACTCGTCGGAGTGGCCGGGCTCGGAAGGCGAGGATCAAGGCGGGCACTGGTCGGGGTGTTACGCGATCACGGGCACGTGGCGGCTCCTCCGGCGAGTTCAATGAGCTCCAACGTCACGACAAGCGGGAGGTCGACGCCTTGATCTGGCCTTGGTACTGGGTGAACTCGAACGAAGGGGTCTTTGGTGCCGTCGCTAGGGTTTAGAGGCTGGGAGGGCATGGCCGAGTGGGGAAGGGAAAGAGAGGAAGGTTCACGGGATCTGGGGGAGGTTAGGCGACGAGGGGCAGAGAAGAACGAGAGGGGGGCAAGAGGGTTGGGTGGGGGAGGGTAGATGGCCAGGGTGGCATCGGTGCACCCTTCCCTTTCACGTGAGCTAGGCAAGGCAGGTGGGGGTAGCTGGACCAGTGAAATTTGAAGAGAGGGCACGGGGCTGCAGGTGGGCCAGGGAAGCTCGGGGCAGGTGAGGCAGAGAGAAGAAAAGAGGGGAAGGGAGAGGGGGTGGCTTCGGCCTAGGTAGATGAGGGGTGGGTAGCTAGGCATGGTGCCCATGTGGTATGCAAGATAGGTCTAGAGGTGGATAGGGAAAAGGGGTGCTTAGGGTTGTTAGCAAGGTGTAGAGTAGGTTTTGTTTAGGATGGTTATGGCATGGGTGAAGATTTAGGGTTTATCTAGAATGGGGTTTGGGGTGACTTAGGGTTAGGTTTAGGGGAGGTAGAGATTAGGGTTTTGTTTAGAGAGGGTAAGGATGGAGGAAGGTGGTACTAAACTGATCATGCATGCTCCAAACTAGACTTAGCAAGATCAAAGCAAGCAAAGAGGGAGAGGGAGAGGGGGTGGTTCCTTGATCCATGCATGCTCCAACAAAGAACAAGCAAGCTCAAAGAAAAAGGAGGGTTTAAGGGTTGGGTTTGGTGTGGTGCATGCCACATAAGCACATGTGTGTGCATGGGGCATGGGGGTTAGCTAAGAGGAGAAGATAGATAGATGAAAAGCTGAAGAACACTACAAGCCAACAAAAAGATTTAAACAAAAGAAGATGATCCAACTAGAATTCAGATAAACCCAAATACTAGGTGAGGTGGCACTTGCATGGCCCATGCAAAATAATTAATGCCAAAATATCCTTGTGAAAACAATAACATTAATATGGCATTGTTCAGATGCATTCCCAAAAGGTGGGCAAAGGCCAAGCAAAAGATGATGGTTGTAAACCAAACAACCAATCATGAGCTAGAGATAAATCAACAAAATGCCAAGCTCAGATTAGTTGGATGGTGGAATTATAAGGTGGTGAAAGAAAAGGTGGTGGAGTCAATAAGAGAGATGCCCCCAACTCAACTTGGGCATTTAACAATTTATTAAGAGCCAAATACAATATCAAGAGGCAAATACAATTAATCATGCACAAGAGATAAGAACCAAACAAGAAAGGGATTTATATGATGCTCAAATGCAAGGTGACATGATGACATGAGCATGATATGATGATGATGCAACAATGATATGTTGGAAGTGGCCCTTTTTATTAATAAAACATGTAGCATTACAGGGGTTAGACAACTGGGATGCTACAGGTTTGAACAAAGGGGAAGGATATTAATATAGAAAACAAAGTAGGTCTTTTAGCAAAATAGTTTTAGACAGATAGATGTTTGATGATGTCATGATGATGCACACACAAAATACCAAGCGATTTTCTAGTAGTGGTTTTGCGGGATGCCACACCGCGCTACCCTAGGGTGTGCCCACCCTGGTGCCCTACTCCTTCTCTGCTTTGCGTTTTTGTATTGCTCCGGGAAAATAGTAACTTTGGCTTTTGTCCTGTCCAATTTCGAGAATATTCATTTTTTAGCTTTTTTGAAACCAAAAACAGCAAAAAACAGGCAACTGGCTCTGTGACATCTTGTCAATAGGTTAGTTCCAGAAAGTGTATAAAAATACTTCAAAGTATAGACAAAACATAAGATAGTTGACACAAAACAAGCATGTCGAATCAAAAATTATAGATACGTTTACGACGTATCAGTAGCACATTCTTCAAGCTTGGTGCTTGATGGACCTAGATCTTCCTCGTGTGACTTCGCCGCTCCACGGATGCCCTCATGTATTGCAGCTTCTAGTGAAGGAGAGGAGATCGAGGGACGGATCACGGTCCTGTGTCGTTCCCGGCGGCGACATAGGCGTCGACGGCGCGACTCGTTGGTCGGTGGAGGCGGGACTGGGTGGACGAGATGAGGGACGGTTATTGGATGGACTCGGCTTAACCCGATATGTTTCCCAAGGGGGTGAACGGTATCAGATTCCTACAGTGGTGGGATTTATTTATGGAGCACTTGTTTACGAATAAACTGAACCAAGCATGTTTTAAAGGCGTTACATACTAACATAATGAAGTTACGTTATAGAATTATGAACCAAACACACTCTATATGTCTTGGTTGTTTATTTGAATCTAATATGTACTACAAGGGGCTTCACAATTTTTTTTGAAGTAATGATTTTGGTGCATAAGAAATCACAAAAAGGGAATTACATAATTTTGTCCGATACTATGTAGTATGGTATAGATATTTAATTTTATCGAGTAGTATATTTCAAACTTGTATTAACCTTTAATTATTTTTTGACACATGGAATTAATTGGTAAAACAAATGAAGTTACCGAATTCTTCTTGATTGATAATCAAGATGTGATCAAATTATTATAATCCCCCCCAAAAGCAATATGTGTGATAATGATAGAGAGTATGATGGGATGAAGGAAGAAATAAGACGAGTCTATGTCTCGTGTAGTGTGGTGGTGTCGAAATATACATGCGCCAAGAAGCCAATGAGGGAGAGAATAAAGTGCACGCATGGTGCATGAGCATATGTGTGGAGAGCTATTTCAACATTAATTTTTAATTTGGCATATTGTCTTGAGACTTTGAGGACTTGATGTGGCGGCTAAAGTACTATATTATTCTTACAAGACCCAACGATGTGGAGAAACAATCGCTAGTCCACGGGACTTATACTTCAGCGTTGCAGCGCTTGGTACTCGGATATTAGCTCGAGGCATTTTCTCTACCCCTCCTTACCTTGAAAAGGCAGGGTCACAACAGTAAGTGGTAAATTTTGTTTGATTTATCATTTAGGTTCACCCATTTAAATAAACCTTTTATGTTCTCCTTGCATAGTTGATTTATCATTTGGATTTCCTATAAACATTAGCACCATTCTTTATTATTCATGCTTCCATGGTGCTTTAGAATATGTTAATGGTGCACATAGCTCTTAAGAATCTGCTGGAAGGGCCTCATTCTTAATATGTTCTTAATTTAAATTATTGCATGATGGTTTTGTTGTATGTTCATTTGACGGTGCTTCATCACTCTTGAGTATATGTCTTGATACTTGAGAATAGTTATCGAAAATTTACATTTATATGATTTTGTACAGTGTATATATACTGAATTAAGAGCGAATAATTACTGAGATTATGGCGCCATACAAATTTTATAGGTCACATGATCATGCATCAAGAACATAAGTTCCCATGTGTATTGTTTTACGGGCATCAATGCATGGTGCATGCTATAACTTGTTTTTTTATGGGTCACATGATCATGCATCGACAATAGAAGTTCTCATGTGTATTGTTTTATGGGTGTCAATGTAGGGTGTAGGCTACAACTAATATATTTGGTAAGTTTATTATTATGTGGAGATGTCTCTTCTCTCAATTATCAATTACAAGTTGACTATGCTGGAGTTGTCCATGGGTGCTTGGAAATATATTCTGCATTGTTCTGCTATTTTTCTAGCCATGTGTTCCATCTAATGCTACGAATTTCCAAGGTTACTCCTATGCTTTTCTTAGTTGTATGTGATCTATATTGTTCGGTCGGATCATGGTAAAAAAATGTCCGTTATTTACTTATGCCCATAATGACTTGTCACATTTGATTTGCGTTCAAGTGAAAGTATATGCTAACTGCAAATATTTCTTTCTTATGCAAATATTCCTTTCTTCCGTGGAAAGTGTAGTAGTTAGAATCTTTCCAAAATGTTGTAGTAGTTGGTAGTTTATGTATAGTTAAATGTACTAGGTGTCGCCATCGTGCCGTCATTTCCCTCGACTGCCACTTCATCTTCGAGGTGAAGTCCTCCTTCCATCATGTTTCACCCAATTGCAGATATAGCTGTGCTACAATATTATATGTTTCTCCCTTGACATGTATGTCACCATTTAAAAAAAAGATATGTATAGCACTATAATTTTTACAGGATTCTAGGTAGGAGATTGATAAATTCCTCCTCGTTCTACACATACAGTTATCGTGTCTGGGTGGTATGATTTATGATGATGAAACATGTTCTACTACTGCACTCTATCGGTTCTGAACGAACCAGGGAAAGGCTTTCCTGTCCATTCCTTACTTGGCCAGAGAGAATGTTTAATAAATATGTTATCTCTATCTCTACTATCTAAATCTAAAAAAGAGGAAGGTGTTCCGTTTTCTGCCAACCATACTACGTCGTCGTCTTTCGTCGCTCCTCTGCCTTCCTTGACAGCCCAAAGGGCCAATTCCAACTATTTCGTTCCTGGCGCGCTCGCTCCCGCTTCTCCTCCGCACCCAGCCCTCATCTTCCTCTCTCGACGCCATTCTCTCCGCGATCTGGCGCCTCCTCACTCGGGCCGCCGGTCGGTTGTCACCTTCGCCAATCACCGCCTTCACCGCGAATCGCCGTCACCACCTCCTGGGCGTCCATGTCTTCCATCGCATCATAGAAGCCACGACGAGGAGAGATGCCTCCTACGTCGAGGTTGATCTCTCCTCTCGGATCCATGGAAGCCCCTAGGCCGGGGTGCTAGAACCATGACTCCGACCTCCTCCGAGCCGAGCCGGGAGACGCCCATGCCTGGAACACCTCCTCGAATAGGCAACTCGATTCACCCCTATGAATATTTGATCTTCACACAAGTTGTTTTAGGATTCTTGGACTAGAAAATTGTGGAATCGGGTTTGAGTTACTAGCGAATCTGTTTCTCGAGGAACCATCTATCCGGCTACCACACGTCCTTTCAATCGACCTTTGTTCCTTAAAGGTAGAAATATGTTAGAGGTTTGCGTCAGTTGTCCATGCCTGGAAAGTGCTTGTTGAATTGCTTTAATGAGTTCTCTATTGTGATGCAGGGACAAATGAGGCAAGTTGGAATTAGCTACACGAGGTATGTGCTGGACAATTGTACTGGATTTAAGTTGAATTTGTATGATGTTGTGAGGCTTATGGTCTGCACTTGTGACCAACTTTTGGAAGCCGCCTCCAGTCCTCTGAACATGTCCGGCAAAAAACATGTTTTCTACTTGTCTAATAAAATTTTCTACTTGTCTAATAAAATTAATCTTAACACCATTCTATTTTATGTTACTGGAAGGTATAATATTCTCTACTATCTAAAAAAGAGGAAGGTGTTCCGTTTTCTGCCAACCATACTACGTCGTCGTCTTTCGTCGCGCTCCTCTGCGCTCGCCCGCACAGGCCCAAAGGGCCAATTCCAACTATTTCGTTCCCTGGCGCACTCGCTCTCCACCCGTTCTCCTCCCGCACCCAGCCGCCCTCATCTTCCCCTCTCTCTCGACGCCATTCTCTCCGCATCTGGCGCCCCTCCTCACTCGGGCCGCCGGGTCCGGTTGTCACTGCCTCCTTCTCGCCAATCACCGCCTTCACCGCACGAATCGCCGTCACCACCTCCCCTGGACGTCCATGTCTTCCACTGCACCGTCATAGAAGCCACGACGAGGACAGAGATGCCTCCTACGTCGAGGTTGATCTCCGTCCTCTCGGATCCATGGAAGCCCCCTAGGCCGGGGGTGCTAGAACCATGACTCCGCTGACCTCCTCCGAGCCGGAGCCGGGGAGACGCCGCCCATGCCGGAACACCTCCTCGAATAGGCAACTCGATTCACCCCTATGAATATTTGATCTTCACACAAGTTGTTTTTAGGATTCTTCGGACTAGAAAATTGTGGAATCTGGGGTTTGAGTTACTAGCAGATACTGTTTTCTCGAGGAACCTGTCTATCCGGCTACCACACGTCCTTTCAATCGACCTTTGTTCCTTAAAGGTAGAAATATGTTAGAGGTTTGCGTCAGTTGTCCATGCCTGGAAAGTGCTTGTTGAATTGCTTTAATGAGTTCTCTATTGTGATGCAGGGACAAATGAGGCAAGTTGGAATTAGCTACACGAGGTATGTGCTGGACAATTGTACTGGATTTAAGTTGAATTTGTATGATGTTGTGAGGCTTATGGTCTGCACTTGTGACCAACTTTTGGAAGCCGACTCCAGTCCTCTGAACATGTCCGGCAAAAAACATGTTTTCTACTTGTCTAATAAAATTTTCTACTTGTCTAATAAAATTAATCTTAACACCATTCTATTTTATGTTACTGGAAGGTATAATATTCAGTTTTATGTTACTAGCAAGCAACATGTTTAGTTCCGGAAGAGAGCGAAACCATCATAACCGACAGTAACATAGCTATGACATGTAGATTCCAAACATACATGTTTATCCTATTTTATTATAATACACACAAACATACAAGTGGTTCTATAACTGATAGTTGTGATTGATCATGTAGAGAATTTTTTTCATGTGTTTTATGGACCTCGGAGAATTGGGGATTAAAATTTCTCCATACAGCCCAATTGCATGTGGATTCAGCAAACATATAGGTTTTCCCGTGAGTTTTGCTCAGTCAACAATCCCCGCCAATCTTCTATTATCACCACCATCAATCCATGTCATCTTCTGCCAACATCGCCTCGGCAAGTGCCCGCGTGATGACGGAGTTCAACTTCAAGGCATGCATGGGGGAGCGGGTGATGGGCGTGAACCTGCAATGGGAACGGATGTCCCGGTCGGCGAGTGCCCCTAAGGAGCTCCACGACGCAGTCCGGTACATGTTACTTGATGGGGCATCATCCTCAAACTTCTGTGTCTATGGAAGTGTGTGCAGCACGCGTCACAGCATCCTCATGTCGTGCTGCTACTCCTAAAGGAACATCATTATCGACAATGTTGCAATCCAGAATCATGTTTATCCTCCTCTAAAACTGATTGATTGAATCTCTTTTCAGCTTCCAAATTCGGACCGTGTTGCAATCCAGAATCATGTTTATCCACAATCTATGCTATCTATTCTGTTGTTGATGTAGTGGACGGTGATTTTCCAAGGGCAGATTGATGTGTATCGATCAGCTGCCTTCATTGGCATGGCTGCTTAGTGTAGGATGTGAACTACGATGGACCGGTGCTTCAGTGATTCACCTCTCTGACACCATTCGAGTTCCTGGGCGGCCACTCCTTGCCCTACCGCGCAGGAAAGTAACCCCGTCACCTATAATTTCCTGCTATATTCTTAAGCCCGTTCCATAGATGTTCCTACATGGTACCCTATTGCCAACGGAATCAGTTGTTGTTTCTTATATTATATATGATTTTGATCTGACATGTTGTTTCAGAATCTCTAATTAACTACTTTGTTGCACACCAAAGGTATGATGCCTAGATTCTAAGTTCCCGCCCCAATCTCCTAAATTTCTCAAAATAATGTCTAATGGGGTGTATAATCTTTTTAGGTTGAGATCTGGTAATTAGATTTTTATTTTAAAACTATTGTTTTCTCATTAGGATTCCAGTTCCATTGGTCTGACTCTATGAATTAAAAAAATTCACTCCTTTTACCAAAAAATTCTTGTGGCTACTTGACTTCACTTCAATGGGGAAATTGACCCCAAGGTAGAAATGGTGTGGCTAATCGACTTCACTTCTTAATTTCCAGCAACTATTGGAGTCTAACTTTGTTTTCTCTTACTATAGGTTAGTGCAAACAATGGGTTACCCTGAGCATAGTATACTCAACGAAGGGCTCGCGAGATACACTCGATCGCCTCCTCTTGCTGAACTACTATTGCTTATGTTGTGCTATTACAATCGTGTTGCTATTACAGTCGTCACCATTCTTGGAAAAAGTACTCTAACCCCATTAAGTTCAAGAAAAACTTGCAGCAGATATAACAGTCTCCTAATTCAAGTTTAGTGTTCATAAAAGACAACAACAATTGCTATGTCCTCTATATTTTGTGATGGGTTTTTGGTTCTAGATGGAACTGAAGTGCTACCACATGCTTTGGTTTTGTTAAAGCAGAGGTATGGTTCGAGTTATTTTTATGTTTTGTTTAATTCATGGTATCCCTGAGTGTTATAGACTTTTGCTATAGTCAGTACATATGAAAATCTATAGCAATATTGTCCAAGAAGTACTTTGTAAGTCTAAACTATTACTATTACATAATTTTGCTTTAAATAATATGTTCTGGTTCATATAACAGGCGTAAAAAATGTGAAGCGGTGGTGGAAGGGGCAATTTTGAGTAGTACTCTTCTAATTCACTTACCTCATCATATATGTACCGTATGAAACATCAGATGATAAGTATTTTGATTTACTACTGGAATGATAGTTCCAGTTTGCAAACTATTATTATCAGAACATCTACATATTTTCTTAATACACTTCTCTAAGGATGCTGCTGCTGCTTTTTTTATAGTGAATTCAAGGGAAATTTCGAGAGATAGTGAGAAAAAAGAGACATAATTCATTTGCGGTAGAGTTATTAATGCTGAATTTTACACAGATGGAAAACTCCTTGCTGAATTTTACTCCCGTCTGTTCGCTGAATTTTACACTTGGCAACTATGCTTATGCACAAATCTACATATATGGTTTATATTTTCTGTTGTTGCTGCTAAAGCTCCAGATCGATGCGCTCCAGTCAAGCATGTTGTCAATGCGCCTCTGCTTCTGCCACGAACAACCACGTATGATCATATACTTCTGTTTGCATTAGCATTGGATTTTATTTTAAGTATGCACAAGATGATCAATCAATAAATATGGCATGTGAGGGAGAAAATAATTCTACCCTTAGTGTTATCGGTAGTATTCTTCAGAACTCTGAACTCATCAGCCATATACTTCTGAATACCATTTATATGCCTAGAATTTTCTACTGTTTTACGTAATGTTGTCAATGTTGCATCATATATGTTGGTAGTTAGTATTGTTACAATTATAAAATCGTCACCTATATCATTGGATAAATTTTTTCTTCTGCCGATGAATTTAGCACTATATTGAGTACTACTGGCTGACCAATAGAAGCAAGTTACCTCTTTGATTAATTTCTCGAAACATGCAGCAGTTTGACATGCTGGACCGCGATGAGTTTGCTCAGTTCATTCACAATATTACTGTTGAATTGCTATCTATATCTGGCTGGAGCGGAACGGCAGAGTCTTCAATCACAGACAGGCTATAGATGCAGTAGTGTCGAAGTTATTGTTGGCAAAGTTTGAGCTATGGTCTGCAGGTAGAACTACGGCAAGAGAGAGGGAGTAGTAGTTCAAGGTGTGTGTGTGTGGCTTGTGTGAGTTGCTTCTGTAGCAGTTTGTTATTAACCATATATATAAACCCTCTTCCAAATCTTAATGAAATGACATGCAGTCGGTTGCATGTTCTTCACAAAAAGATGGCAAACAAGGGTGAGTATCTATCAGATCGATGTCTTAGTAGTGGTAAACAATTGGGTAGGTTAATTTAACAAATTTTTTGACTCGATGATTTTGAAAAACAACACAACAAAAATAGTTTCAGTTCTTTTTGTAGAGATTATAAACATCCTCATGATTTTGTGCATCATGATTCAATTCCAATTAATTGTGTGCTCACTTGAGCTGAAAATGTTATGTCATTTGGTTCAAGAACATTTCTGAAAATGTTGTTATTTGTTTCAGGAATCATCATGGATCTACCCTGGTACCCGGTTGTCGATTCCTTAGGAATGTGAGACAAGTCAGGGGAATAGCGCGGAGAAGATTCGGCGAGGCCGAGCTTGCTGGATGATGGGCTTGTGGGAGGAGACCTGCAAGAGGCAGGGAGGAGAGGGGCTGTGCATTAGGGGTGTGGCGCTCTGGGTCGGGGATCGAGAGGCTGAGTGCCTCAGCACGTGCGGAGGTTGTGGACGTAGCATTGTTGTGTCAGCTTATTTTTTTCCTTTGAACCTTATTTTTTTCTGTCTGAAAACATAGGCAAGTTTTTAGGGTTTAAATAATGATCACAAAAACTAAAATTTGAAAACTTTTATAATAGATAGTTGAATGCCCGTGCGTTGCCACGGAAAACAAGCTATAAAGACAAATGATTTGATTTTGTTACGCATGGCAAGTAGCATGATTTTTCAAATACCCCATGCATTTTGCTCTTTTCCCAACCTTCCAGGTCTCGTCTTGCAGGCAGCAACCCCCAACACCCTTCGCTTGCCACTCCGGCGGCATGAGGGAGAAGGCACATCGTTCCTCTGTCTAGTAATTAGGGTTAGGGTATGTCTGTTGTGATGCGTCGTTAGGTGGTGGGAGCGACACTGGAGTGAATAAATCTGCCTCAACTCTATTCCCACACCGGCGGCAACCATCATAGCTGTGTCTCGAAGTTAATGGAAACATGTGTTAGTCGGTCCTTTAGATTGGAAGCTTGGTCTTCTCGTCGTTCTTCTGATCAGGAAAGATCAGTTTCACGGTATATCTCTAACGTTTGTCGGTATTCACGACCACGCTGGAAGTTTGGCCAAGTGGTTTCTATTGAACAAGGATGTTGGTCCAGAGGTGGTGGATATGCTATTCTTCTTTGACTTCGTCGATGGAAAGCGATGGATCTTTGGTCCAAGAGAGCACATGGACGTCCCCTAGTCGATGTACCACAACGACATGTGTTAATTGCATGTAGCAGGCCTATTCATCGAATCACAAAGCCTCCTTGTTGGTGATGGTGTTTTTTGGTCTGGTAATGGGGCTTGGCGTCTCTTCCAACATATGTCTCGGTGGCGCTAGAGTTGGGCGACGCTTGCAGAAAATCCTAGGAATCTTTTTGTATTTTTCGATCTTCTAGGGTTTTATCTGCAAAGTTTTGAATTTTATCTACGTCTCGGCGGCGCTAGAGTTGAGCATTTTCTATTTTGTTTGCAACAAATCCGCATTAATAAAAATATGGTATAAATTTTTAGCTAAAAAGACAAGCATGGGAATCATGTGTGGATGGTAAAATATGAGTCAACATCTAAAAAATGCTAGCTCATTCCCAGTTGCAACCAATGTTATCTTAAAAGAAATAAAACCCTTCAAAGAAAAGTCAATGTGGATAATTTTACATGGCAAAGCTCCATTGCTCACTTAATATACATGCTCATGGACGGCCCAAAAATCTCCTAGCCATGTTATTGTTAGTTGTGTCATAGTTGTAAGTAAAGTACAACTGGAACACCAAACCATTATTGTATCTCCCAGCAACTTTTTCTACTGGACCAATATGAAACAAATCTTCTTATTTGAAAGGGCCAGAGACCATTTTTTTCAAACCAACTCGAATGGAGTATGTGGTAGTGAACAACCCTACATGTATGGCTATGATCGTTTTGTACGCGAGGTGCCACTGCTTGCCCGCCTTTTGAATGAAGGAAGTGACTACTTGCCTCCCTGAGGTGAATGTTTTGCATCTAGTTTGCAACATACATAGTGTTCATAGGTGTAGAAGAGTTCATAGGGATGTGATTTGGCATGGAATGGTTCATGTATGCCAGTCTTGCCATCTAATTTGGATCCTTTGCCGTAGACATGCATGCTGAAATCATGCCCACCACAGCCATGGGTAGCATGAACTGGTGAGCACCAGGAAACATCATTCGCGCCATCTCGGCAGTCATCCACATAATCTGAACTTGCATCCGGAGGGACTTCAAGTACTCAATTGCCTCATCTAATATTGATGCTTTGTCGGCCTGAAATTTTCACTCAAGTATATAATCCATAAAGTTTGGAGAGGAAAGAAACATGTGTATATGGTAAATTAGATATGTCAAATGAATCAATTCAGATACTTGCGCCTGATCAGAGCAGATACATATTACTCGTTTCTTACCTTGTTGCAACGGGGTATGAGTTCTTATCTTTTCATTAATCATGTTTCTTATTTGCTATACCATCCATCAGAAACAACACCGTGAGAACAAAACCCGAAAACAAGTAACCTTGGTCAATATAGAAGAGTACAGGTAGCATCCGATCTCACCCTCTCTGACTGGTTATGAACTTCAGCTGCCCTGCTCCTCCCCTTTGAACCATGTCGCCTCGATGATTTAGTCTCTTCAGTCACCTCATACTCAACATCCTCCAGTTTCTTCATGAGCTCAATTCAGTATCAACTCAAGTATACTCTTTTTCCTATATCTGATTGAAACTAAATTGCAACCAAACAGTATGGACAGAGTAGACCAAGAAGAAACACACCTTGCCGCGGCAATCAGAATTGTCTCTGCCCTTCCCCTTCCTCTTGTAAACATGGCCGCTCTCGCTCAGCAAGACGAAGAACCAAAAGCTGCTCCCTGACCCACCGGACAACAACGTGCCAGTGCCAAATATAGCATGCTTTACAGTCTCTAAGTCCGGTCATTCTGATATTATGTGAAATTAAGCTGGTCCCACATTTGGCAATGAACATGTCATAAGAACAGGGAAGGCAACTGTATCAACCACGCATTTGGATGCATTTAATATATATTTCATTAAAAGAGCTAAAGTTTGAGTGTAGACATTTTTGCAGTATTTGCAAAGTAACGTAGGGACCGCAAAAACATTCAAAGTAATTGTAAGGCTCACAACTAACCCTCCGCACAATTTTCGCTTATGAAATATACAACTTTCTCCCCTAAATTCTGTAACCAATGACTTCTCTAGACTCTTCTCCCCACTTAGGAAATTATGTGTATCCAACATTCTGAATTGAAAATTGATTAGCGATCATCAATCGGTATACTGGAGAACCACAAAGTTAATAACCCACTCCTATTAAATACTTTGACGACTGACAGTAGCCTAGTCCTATTTACAATAAGTAGCAAAGTGGCCCTCGCAAATGCGAGGGTATCTCTAGTTTGAAGCATTTATTTTTATAATATATGGATATCTTCCCTCCTATTTAACACATTCTTTAGTGCAAAATACATAGTGTTTTGTTGTGGCACATTCTTCAAGTTATAACATTGACTTTATTTATTTCTCCCTCCGTTCTGAAAAGGATGTCACAAGTTTGTTAAAATTGGTTGAATCTATATACTAAATAGTTTTAGATACATTTGAATTTACACAAATCTGTGACATCCTTTTTAGGATGGAAGGAGTATATGATTTTATTTGCTAGGAATAATAATAAAATATTTTCTTGAAACACAACCATATTGGTCCTTGTTTCCTCAATGTCTATAGTTAGATGTGGGCTTTGTGACGACACCAACATAACTAAGCAGCAATGTGGACATTGGTAGATCAACTGTTGTATGCTCTCTAATAGAGATCGGAAACTCTATTCTCCCTCCTGTTTGGTGCATGATTATAGAGAGTAATCTTGTTTGTCTATTCATATATCCCAAAGAAAGAAAGCATAGGATTGTTATAAGTTTTTTTTGCGGGGTATAAGATTATTTGCTTGTGTTTGCCTTCAGACCATCTTGTATAAACAAACATGCATGTACTCTAGTTGACTCGCCCGCTTTGTTGTAAACTAAAAAAAGCTATTTGTGGCGCGGAGACCTGGACTTTCCCTTCAGCTACAACCCGTTCCCCTCCCACCCCCCTCCCGTTGAGAGTCAACTCTCAGGAACCGGGCCGTCCCCAAGCCCTCTCCGGCGGCGCTGCTCGCCGGAGTTGGGGGAGGGGGGTGCCGGAGTAGATAGGATTATGTGTAGGTTTGGCTTTGTGCCGATAGTGTGCAGTTTGCCCGGTAGTCGAAGCGAAATCCCGGATCTAGGCGCCCAGATCTCGGCGATTTTAGGGCCTTTTCTCCCTTTGTTGTTCCTCCGGCGGTCGGTGTGGGGAGTGGAGGAGAAGGCCGGCGCTTCTCTGAATAATTCCGGTGGTGTGGTTCACCTAGAGAGGGTGTGGTGCTGCGAGCTTGTGTTCTTCCCGGCCGGCTGTGGTAGTGAGGGGGAAGATGGTGTTGCTGCAGCTTGCTTCGCTTCTGGGACACTCCCGACCGGCCGTGGTGGCGTGGGGGAGTGCTCCGGCGGTGTTGCGGCCTCGTCTTCGTCCTGGTGGCCTGGGCCCCCCGCGTTGGGGGCTTGTGATCTTGGCCTTCCTGAACGGTGGCATGTTGCCGCTGTTATCCTTTGGAGATCTTCTGAGCTCAGTGCTGCTCGAACTTTGATCTGCTCTGGCCAGCGTGGTGATGGATGGAGTATATATGAACTGGGCTTGGATTGGATCTGGAGATTCAAAGCGATAGTGCTTCCTTGCCAGGCTGCTCCAGCTAGTTTATCTCAGATTTTCTTATCTTGGGATGCAGTTTTTGGGCCTTCAAGTTTCACTAAGGATCTCTTGAGAATTGTTGTTCAGGTTGTCTTCGCGATCTTCATGTCGCTCGGGTGTGTGCGCCGGAGACAAGTGAGATTGTCTCTGCTGTCGCTCCCCAGATTCAGCGGTGAAGATCCTCGTGGGTTGAGCTCGGTGACGCAGTCTCTTTATCTACAGCTCAACTTTCAACCTCGTTTGCCTGTACCATCTCGATTGCTGGTTGAGCCGCTGGTTCTACGGATGGTTGGGCTTTGTAAGGCCCCTGAAGAACACATTTGCAGGTGTGGCAATTCCATGGTCTCGATGGAATCCCTGGCAGGCTCCTTTTGTGTTCTTCTGCGTAGACTTCCTGTGTTTTCAGCTTCATCTTTTTTTTGTGTGCTTGTAGGCTTTAGGATCGATTTTGATCTTAAAAGATCTATTTGTAAGAGCTGTTATGTACTCTTTAGCTGCTAATATATTGGCTCTCGTTCAAAAAAAAAAGAAGCTATTTGCCATCACCAAATAAATTCTCACTTCAGTGGGTTTACCAAATAAACTTTCCTCTTTCTCTGCCTTTGAATTATTGGTTTATTATTGGTGTGAATAATCATTTTATATCGTTCACTTATGAATGTGCAACAAAGTTAATGAGACTCTCATATAGAATCTAATTATATATTTGTTTAATCTTAGTAGAAAGGATGGCATGTAGACCTTTAATACAATGAAACTCAGTTGTTCTTTTTTATCTAAGTTTTCCAAGAATCCTCTAATTTAGTAAAACTGTGTGGCTGAGAAAGGTGGCCCACAAGGCTCTCCCCCTAGCCTAATCACGACGACCTTACAACCTCAGAGCTGACAAATGACCCTCATTGTCATCTTTTGCTTTCCTTCCAAGACCTATCTTCTTTGGATTCTCAATTCCCATGGAACAAAAACACCCTATTAATACCGACCCAGATTTTGTAAACCTTGCAAATACGAGCGGTTAAACATTTATGCAACTTGTGCACCGTGTGAGTAGTCAAATATGCTGGATACCAAAAAAAATTAACATGTTATCTAGACTATAGACCTCTTATAAATCCATCTAGGACGAATAATGTGGCGAAAGGCTCGTGACTTTATGTACTACCAACCATGTTTCTGCGTCCCCAGTTGATCAAATTGCTTCTAGTATATAATAGATGGCACTCAATAAGGGAACTCAAACTCCAATACTTAGTTCGCGAGCTATCCCTAGTCACCAACTGACTGAAACTCAAACTCCAATACTCCATTCAGGATAAACTGGGATACTGAGTAAATCTGAGTATATTTTACGCCCACCAAATCCCAAACTTCTCAATGTTTCAGCATGCACATATTTCAGAAATCTAGAAACAAAAGTGCAAGCAACAAGATATCATATATCAAATAGTAAACCAGAAGGAGGGCTCACCTACTTTTTTGAATGACCAGTCTCCCGTACAGCTCAAATGCAATACATTTTTGGACAATCTAGGCATGGCAGAATATAAGAGGAACTAAACACTCAGAAGGTGCATAATATGTTAGATGCAGGGAGATCTCACTCACCATGATATGTTACAGCTGGGTCAATAGTTGCATGCCTTTCATCAAACTACAAAATATAAGAATTATTCTGGCAAACGGAAATTCTTCTTCAGACCTAGATCATATTCATGCTCCCTAGGCACCAACAACTTGCTAGTGACGATGTCCAGTGGAGCACATCTAAAACAACCACAAAAATGAAATGTCACCAGATATTCTATCCACATATAGTGCAGTTCCTCACAGAACAAAGATAAATCCCTTGGCATAATCCAAGATGGATCAGTCACACACATGTCTTAGTCCTCAACATGGACCTTTGTTTGAAAACCACATAAATGGATACAGTCTCTAGCATGACTCACCGGAGCATGTATTACAAATATGTCAGACCACTGATGTTGTTAGGATCAATAATAGGTGCATAAATATGCTCATTGGAAGGTAGACTTTACTATATATTAGATATCTTGTCGAAGACGGTGCCTTCAGCCATGGAACAGAACAGGCTCAGACAAATTCATGATGGTTTCAGAAAAGCTCACCTTCCATGGTAGATAGGCATTTTGCCTCCTCAAATAAAAAATCTTCTGAATGTCATTCATAATAGTGAAACTATGGAAAAGATAATATGACGTAAGCCCACCTTATAATCTTATATCATAGGAATCCAAGTAACATTTGATGGAAATGGTGAGGTCAACACACTTACAACAGGGCACAGTTCGGAGGCATGAGCAAAAGAAATCCCCGCTTACAAAAAACTTAGCCTTTTTATATTACAATCAACATAACCTCTGAAGCAATTGAATTGATATCATTAATTGATTTACAAACCAAAGTATGAGAAAAAAGACAACATACAACTGCTACTTACCTCTGGCCAAAGTATTTGTTGTCTGAGTATCAAGTACTCCAATTTTAACATGAAAAATTTAGTGATCTTGGTCAATCTCTCTTGATCAGTCCTGTCAAAATGTATATACCTTATTCATGTATCCAAGTGAAACATGTAACAGAAAGAGAGAAGCATGTACAAAAGAAGTTTACCCCAGTTGCAGTTTTAATCTTGCATTCATACTTTGCATAATCCATCTGATCAAATAAGGAAAAAATGGAGTAATGATGGTGACCGAGGGTCACTTGCCAATTATTCCCTAGCATCCACTCTTTTACATACCTGGATACAGAAGAGGATAAATTGTAACAAATCAATCTTTTAGGGACGATAACCCACAAACAAAAATCTAGAATGAGATAAACCGAAGTAAAATATATATATGTACACGATTACATGCGCCAACACAGTCAAGGACCAGCATATATGGAGAGCATGGCACACACGAAGTTGCCATTGCTCTGTCTCATGTCCCCGCGTGCGAGTTCGCCTCCAGCATGTACTGCTCTATGACGTCCCGGCATAGCCAACTCGAAAGTGCTGCCACAACAATCATCACCTGCCGCTGGAGCGCATCGAGTGGGATGGTGAACATCTGAAGATAATACATCTCGTTGAGACGTTGGTGAGGCCTGTGCACGTACCATTACACATTGAGCAAAGTAGAAGAGTGAATTTTCGAGCTTACCATGTCCCAATGAACATGACAAGAATTTGGGATTTTATGGGTTTGATATGATTTCGGATCATTGTGTAAAATTGGAGAAAAGCTCTGTAGATTCATACTATGAACTAAGGAATGTGCTGGCACTTACCACTTCGTTGGACGCGGCGCACGAACACATGAGCCTTCTGATGAGGGAAGTCGACGTCAACCTCGTCATGTTACAGCAGACACCCGGTTAAACAGCTGCAGGTCAGAAATTGTGGAGATCGGTGAGATTTAAAGTATTCATGGATGGAGACCATGATCTGAAGGAACCTCCAGAGGACTCTCCGTGGCGCAAGCAGGAAGGGTCGCGGACACTCTGACTCTGCTTAGGGACGGACGCGGGGCCGCTTGCCGCGGAGGGCAAGCGCGTGCTGATGTAGCAGTAGCGATTCAGGCCCGGATAGGGCCGAATCCCCCATTGATGCGCGGATGGAGTCACAGTGGCACCATGGCAGGAGATGACCAAAGAGTTAAGAGTGGAGCTGGGGAGATCGTTCTGGATCAGGCCTTAGCGGGGTCGTCGGCTGCCGGCAGCGAGTCGAGGACGCGTCCGCTCAGGCCGCCGCCCGTAAGTTCCCCTGCTTGCCCGTGAAGCCGGCGTTATGGGGAGGAGTATCAGCGTGTTTTATTGGCGTCGGTTTCGTGCGGGATCGACCGAGCGGTTCGAGTTAGAAGGCGTGGGAAGCGGCGAGAGATTTCAGGGGATAGAGGAATTGACAGCTCTGAGAGAAACACGGAACATCGCTGAGAGTTGGACGAAGGCGGAGCGACGTATTGGCGGAGACGGAACGCGAGATTTTTTTTAGGTAGTAGAGATTTGAAACTGGTACCCCTAATCCATACATAATAATAATATTATACCAAAGATAGTTGCTTTGTTATCGTCAACTGCAATTGCATTGGCTTATACCAACTCAATATTTGTGAGGACAATTTTGTAACCGTTTAATCACATAGGAACCATACTTCTTTTACTCTTGCCAACATCACATCAATTATAGTTGGGGAGACCAAAATCAGATGACAGCACCATGAGTGCGTGCTCGTTCCAAAATAAATGCGTTTGATCAACATTTCTACATATAGTTTACTATTTTGTTGCAAAATCAGCACCAAAGTTCTGTATCCAAAAGTTGTTTTCCACTCCCGTTGCAACGCACGGGCATGTTTCCTAGTCACAGTAAAAACATTGGTAATCATGTTCTTCCATTAAGACATGCTTTATTAACTTGAATTCTAAATTAACAAATAAACCTTGAAAAATTTGTGTTGACCCATTGCATTGTCTTGCCATTTTGCTAAATTAACTGTTTTATCCATCAATATTTCTAAAACTTAATTATTTTTATGCATTAGTCAATACGTGTTGCTGCACGTGGAGGATTGGCAAACATGATTATGGCCCACGGTGGAGTGTTAGATGTGGCTAGGTTGGCCTCTCCGATATGCTTCTTCCTAGTGCTTCTACGTACTGCTTCCAAGCGATGCTAGCAGCGGCCTGCATCTGTGTCGTAGTTGCACTAGTGAATTGTCGCCAGCACATGGGTGGACTCCCCGTTGAAGCCTATACGCACATCCCCTTTGCAACCCATGGGAGTCTATGGATGCCACGGTGGAGAATTGAGCTAGGTATCTTGAGCAAATGGTCGCATAAACCATGTTCTGGAGCAGCCCCATGTGGACTTTTGGGATGGTTCATTTTTCCAGCGGCTTCTTGTTCAACTGATGCATTGCAAGACATGAATAAAAGTGCAGATTTATCCACATTTGTGAACAGTCCACTTATTTTTGTTAACACCTTGAGAGTTGAGTACATATCATCAAGTTAAGAATTTTGGCATAGTTGGTTGTTCTTGCTTGGGGATTTTCAGGTATATTCACACTCAACTAACACACATGCATTTAGTCAGATAATTTACAATCCTGAAATTACATGTTTGACATGATTAGTGTGGAACCATTAGATTATTTTTTTCCCTTATTGCAAGGGCATGTTTACTAGGAAGTTATCTCTGATTCTTTATGCATATATAAGTTACTTACCCATTCAATAATATAATATCTTTTAGATATTTCAAAGTAGACTAGATACACTCCAAAATAAATGAACATACTTGTTAAAACACGTCTACATACTAACATATACATGTGTTTTAGAAAGAAGCTAAAATTCTTACATTAGTAAACGGATTCAGTATTATTTGAAGCCGTTCTTGGTAAACCAGAGTTAATTATGTGTTCTTGTGTTCTTGCATAGATGTATAATTACATCTATTGAGTTACATTTTATAAAAAATATATTTTTTGTAATATTATATGGCCATATTTTCCGATGCCACCCGTAGCAACGCACGGACATTTTACTATTCTATTAAAAAAATCAGGAAGCATATTATAAAGTAAAAATATATATATTCCCAATGAGTATGTATATACACTTGTGATACTTACTTGTAAAATTTGTAAATAAATACGCTTTTTAAGGGCTACAAAAAAGATAAATATGTGGATCTATAATAGATGTACCATTCACAATGTAATCCACCCATTTGTTTTTTGTGTGATCCACAAACACATATATATTATATATATTATGTCAAACTTTGAAATGTGATTTTTATTTTCTAAATTTTTCGATAAAATGACGTGGTTGTGGGCTAGGGATGGGGCAAAGATGGAGGGAGGGAGAGAGGGGGGTCATGGATTGTTTGGGGAATGTATGCATGATTTAATTCAGTGCCATGTGGTGTCCACCCAATTTAGTGGGCGTCCCTAAAGATAAATATGTATACATGTCCAACTTGTCGGCAGGAAATACAGTTCAAACCAATGTCTGACAGGCTGGATATCCACATGTACCCGCCATGGCTAATATTTTCGACCCTACGCGAGCTCTTCAATAACATAAATTAAAGTTGCCTGTATTTTTACCACTGAAACTACGATCGTTTTTTCATCCCAGGAGCAAAATTGCCTCGATCAAACATGTAGATGGCAAATCTTTTGCCTTGTTTCAAAAGAAAACATGAAAATCAAACTCATACTCAATAGCGCAAAGTCAGAGTCGACCAGTCTGATAAGCGGACTCAACATACTGGTTCCTTAAAACAAAGAATTGACATACGGGTTAGAGCAACTCTAACCGATCCCCTTTTGTTTTTTAGGGGACTTTTGATCGCTAATGGCTTGGGACGCACCGAACCGATCCCCAAGCGGACGTTAGTGGAGAATTTTTTTTGTCCAGCCCCTCCGCGGCCCCTAAATATGGCCGACCCCGGGTGCTGGACTATATTTTTACTCCTCCACATCGCCGCTTGAGCCTCGCTTTCCCGCCACCGTATTATTGCCGGCGTTCACACCGGCGACCACCAGCCGTCTCCGCCCAGAGTTACGAACACCCGCCACTCGTTTCCCCTCCATTCCCCCACTTGCCGGTGCTAGCTGTCGCCAGAATCGCCCCGATAGCCACTTCGTCAAGCCGGAAGCCCGCCGCCGATTCAAGGTCGATTCCAGCCCGACGAGGTCGTTTATTTTGGCAAAAGGGCCATCGGAGCATGAGGGCTCGTAGATCGGAACGCCGTGGACCAGCACCGGATGACGAGGTTCATTGTGATGAGATTTTCAACCGGCAGTGCCCTCGAGATTCGTTGGCGTACGGTCATCGCGTTGCACTGATGGAGGGATTTATACGACCATCGTAGGGTAGCAAGGTCGTCGCGGAGCCCCGACGGCGTCCTTAGCCCTTTTGCCCAGCTCAATCGTCCCGGTCGTGGCCGCCACCTCCGCCGCCCTCAAGGTATTCGACGATATTGCACAACGAGTTTTCTTTTTGGTTTGTTGGCAACCGACCTGATCGAGAGCACCTTTGGCTGTAGTTGAAGAGGTTGAGATATATGTTCTTCGACGACTCTTCGTTGGAGGAGAAAGAAGAAGATGATTAAGATTTGGAGATGGCTTTGTTGATGATTGTGAACGGGGATTTCCAGAGGCCGATGCTTGGATCGTAATTCGGCCTTGCTTGGATAAACCAGAATAGGAGTGCAACGGGAGAGCTAAGTGAAGCCCATTGATGAAGTGTGTTGCGGCTGTGAGGGTGCTTGCATATGGTTGCTCGGCCGATGATGAGTCCAAAATTGAAGCATATTTACCTTATGTTACTTAGAGACGTCAATTTCCCATAGGCCTCAGACGATTTCTCGTTCCGGCTCAAGCGTATAGCTTCTAAGAGCACACCACCTGATCCGGTTTTTCTTTGCGGCTCTAAGATACGCGACCTCAGACGGTGCAAAAAATCAAATGCCTCTAACATCTACGAACTAGAGACGGGCAATATTTCCGTCCGCTTGAAATAACTCTTCAACCTCAGACGACCTATACTATGGACTGTCTCGAATAATGAGACGACTGATACGTCCAAAACGTATCTACTTTCTCGAACAATTTTGCTATTGTTTCTCCTCTAAACTTGTGTGATTTGGATACAACTAACACGGACTAGCGCTATTTTCAGCATAATTACCTTGGTGTCTTGTTTTTGTGCAGAAAATCAACTACCAGGAAAAATCCTAGAAAATATGCCAAAAATTATATTTCACCAGAAGACCCACGGAGCCAGAAGACGAGACGGAGAAGAGGCCTAGGGGGCCCACACCCCTGCTAGGCGCGGGCCCACCTCTGGCCGCGCCTAGGGGGTGCAGCCACCCTAGGCACCCCTTCGGCCTCCCTTTGCGCCTATAAGTTGCCTCTCGACCTAAAAAATGAGGGGGGTTTGATAGTTTTTCAGAAAGAGTTCCGCTCCGCCGCCGCCACCAGAAACCAAGATTCGGATACAGAAACTCCGTTCTGGCACCTTGCCGGGACGGGGAACTTGGAGAGGATCATCGCCATCGTCATCACTGTCGTGGTATTGCACGGCAGATGCTACTGGGGGTAGCTTACGTAGAGGGAGCAAGGCGACGTAGGAGAATCCGGGAGCGAGATTGGCACACGATGTACCCAGGTTCACGTCCCCTGGGTGGAGTATCGCTACGTCCTGCTATCAATCCAGTATATGATCATAGATTGGTTTACATGGGAGCCGCCATAGGCGGAGGGAGAGACTAGATCTAATCTAATGTGGGAGAAGATGCCCTGTGGGGGTGCCCCTGGTGGCTTTATATATGCAGCCAGTTAGGGTTTACAAGGGTTTTGGTGGGCTACGTATTGAAGTCGCCGTCTTGGGCCTCCAGTCGGCGCCACTCGTCTGGGCCGGCATGCGCCAGTCGCCGTATTGGGCGAGTCGACCCGCTCTGGGCTTGGCTTCAGTCGTCTCGATCTAGCTGGCGAATCCGCTTCGTGGGTATATCCCGATTGGTATTCCCCCATCAGTAGTCCGCGAGCGCGTTGTCGATTCGACGCGGGCTTGAGGCAGGACACGGAGAGTCTTGACGATGGGTCGTGGCGAATCGGCGACGAGATCCTGAACAAAGAAAATAACCGTGAAGCGGGTGGCGGTCGGCGTGAGCCAGTCAGTGATGGACAGTTGGCGAAAGACGCAGGGTGTCGGAGAAGCCGCCATTTGCGCCGAGTCCCCAAACGCGGAGCGTGCTGAGTCCTCGAGAGCGGCGAGTGGCGAGGTCGAGCAACCAGCGAGTGCCGAGTCCTCGAGCGCTCCAAGTGGCGAGGTTGGGCGACCGGCGAGTGGCGCTGTCTGTAGCGCGCCGAGTCCCCGAGCTCGTTGAGTACGCGAGGGCGAGTCCACGGTGGTGAGTGCCCGAGCATGTTGAGTACGCGAGGACGAGTCAACGGTGGCAAGTCCTCGAGCGTGTTGAGTACGCGAGGGCGAGTCCGCGGTGGCGAGTCCCCGAGTGTGTTGAGTACGCGAGGACGAGTCCCCGAGCGTGGAGAGTGTGATAGGTTAGCGAGTCGTGGTCGCGGAACCACGCGTACACGCGGTATGCCTAGGAGTAGTCCCCGAGGCTCGAGTTGGCTTATAGAGGCGACTTGAGGCTCTTTAGAGATGCATATTCTGAAAATAGTAGTGGTTGCTGCCGAGCATGGCGAGTGGCGAGGTCGAGCATCCGGTGAGCGCCGAGTCCCCGAGCGCGGCGAGTGGCGAGGTCGAGCGACTGGTGAGCGCTGTGTCCCCGAGCTCGTCAAGCGGCGAGGTCGAGCGACCGGCGAGCGCCGAGTCCCCGAGCACGGCGAGCGGCGAGGTCGAGCGACCGACGAGCGCCGAGCCCCGAGCGCGGCGAGTTCGAGCGACCGGCGAGCGTCGAGCCCCGAGCGCGGCCAGGTTGAGAGACCGTCGAGCACCAAGCCCCGAGCGCGGCAAGGTCGAGCGACCGGTGAGCTCCAAGCCCCCGAGCACGGCGAGTGGCGAGGTCGAGCGAGCCCCCGAGCACGGCGAGTGGCGAGGTCGAGCGAGCCCCCGAGCACGGCGAGTGATGATGTCGAGTGGCCGGCGAGCGCCGTGTCCCCGAGCATGGCGAGCGGCGAGGTCGAGCGACCGGCGAGCGCCGAGTCTCCGAGCGCGGAGAATGGCGAGGTCGAGCGACCGGCGAGCGCCGAGTCCCCGAGCGCGGCGAGTGGCGAAAAAGACACCAGACCGTTTTGCTGAGAAGGAGAAAAGATACAATTGCATTAATGTGTACTTGCATAATATATTGAATAATTGTAAGACGTGCGAATTGCATACGTTGAAATAAAATGCATGTTTGTTATATAGATCGATGGGCAGTATGTAAGGTTTATGCGTGTCTTTTCATGAGTAGGCAGACCTCCAGCATCAAACGCTTGCCGAGTAACAGGGACGCGATGCCAGACTGTTGAACCCGGAGACAAGGTCGGCCTTTTGGTACCCAGCCTCAGTACTTCGACGGGCGCGAATAAACAGCAGGCAAAACTGAAACCAATCCCAATTATAATTTTGGTCCCTAAAAGGGTCGTATGCGACTGCATGGTCGGCTTTAAAGAATGAATGTAGATGCATATATATTTTGGACTCATAGCATGTACAAGTGTAAAGAAACTTAGCTGTTTAATACGGCAGAGTCGATGTGGCGGGGGAGTCTCCGAGCGCGACGAATATAAGGCGGGTGAGTCGCCGAGCACGACGAATACGTGACGGGTGAGTCGCCGAGCCTAGCGAGTCCGCGTTTAAGCGTGTCCGCGTTTAGGCGAGTTCCGAAGCATGGCGAGTCCGCGATGGCGATCCCGCGGTAGGCGAGGTGGTGGTAGCGAGCTCGATCGGACCATTGGTCGGACGAAGTTGCGTGACGAAGTCGTGTCGAGGAGTACATGCCGCCGAGCGGCACGGCGCACGCCAACAAGGCCACCTAGAACCTCAACTCGTCGTCTTGCGAGGCCATGGCGTTGACGCGATTCCGTCTCCAAGACCGATTCATGTTGTAGCGCATGTATTGCAAAAATAATGTGTGAAGGAGTAAATCCAAATAAAATATTGGTTAGAAAGAAATCAATAGGTGAGAGATGAGATTGGATAAGGGAACACCATTAATTGTGGCCAGATGCAATCGTGCATACATAGATGGCGATCGACTAATTTCATGGTTCAAGCCACCACCAAGAAAACTAGATCGGTCCACCAGTACTTGCTTCAATCTGATTCTTCGTGGACAGATTTCTCCAACCGATGAGAAATCGTGTAGATAAAATCATTAGATCCAAATAAATCAATTACTAAAATAATCAATGAGAGAAAAAGATGGGATCAGATTGGAAAAACGTCAGCCGTCACGAGCTTCCTCTTGATCACCCGCATATGTTGATGACGAATTTGAGGATCCCGCCCGGATTATCACCCTCCAAGCGTCGCTTGCCCCACGGTGGGCGCCAACTGTCGTTGTATTGCACGGCAGATGCTACTGGGGGTAGCTTACGTAGAGGGAGCAAGGCGACGTAGGAGAATCCGGAAGCGATATTGGCACACGATGTACCCAAGTTCACGTCCCCTCGGTGGAGGATCGCTACGTCCTGCTATCAATCCAGTATATGATCATAGATTGGTTTACATGGGAGCCGCCGTAGGCGGAGGGAGAGACTAGATCTAATCTAATATGGGAGAATATTCCTTGTGGGGGTGACCCTGGTGGCTTTATATATGCAGCCAGTTAGGGTTTACAAGGGTTTTGGTGGGCTACGTATTGAAGTCGCCGTCTTGGGCCTCCAGTCGGCGCCACTCGTCTGGGTCCGGCATGCGCCATTCGCCGTATTGGGCGAGTCGACCCGCTCTGGGCTTGGCTTCAGTCGGCTCGATCCAGCTGGCGAATCCGCTTCATGGGTATACCCCGATTGGTATTCCCCCATTAATCACCAATGCATCTCCATCAACCACCGATGTTTCCCTCATCCATGAGTGAGTAATCCCCCGCTGTAGGCTTGGGGATGGTAGGGATTGGATGAGTTCTATCATGTAATCGAATAAGATCTGTTAGGGCATAGTGCCTCGTATCTCTATTAGTGCTATTTGAATTTGTTCCAACTTGTTGTGCTTAATGCTTGTCACTAGGTCCCGAGTGCCATGATCTTAGATCTGAACTTATTATTGAATCTTTATGATAGTATTGTTTGTGATCTTATCTGCACGTTGTGTACACATATCATTTTCCGGATCCAAAGGCCCCAAAGTGACAATAATTTGGATAAACGGAGGGGATGGTTGTGGTGTGAGGATCACATATGTTCATGGAGTGTTAATGTTTTGCTCCGGTGCTCTATTAAAAGGAGCACCTTAATTGACAGTAGTTCCCTAGAGGCCCTGCTGCCACGGTATGGCTGGACAGAAGATGTTGTGCAAGTTCTCATTGCGATCACGTATGACTATATATGGATCACATGCCTAGGATTCTTTAGTACTTGGATGCTTATTATTATTTATCTGCAATGTCCTAGATCTTGAAGTTGTATGTTTAGACTCTTCCATGCAACGCCCATCCATCCATACCTATGCCTACCGCACTCGAATCCCATGCTATCATATCTTACTATTGCTCTGCTTTTTTGCTTTTGCTACTATCAAACTGTTGCTACTGATAAACTTCTGTGAGTAAGAACTATTTCCATGTGCAGCTGAATTGACAACTCAGTTGTTAAGGCTTGCAAGTATTCTTTGGCTCCCCTTGTGCCGAATCAATAAATTGGGTAATACTACCCGCGAAGACTGTTGCGATCCCCTATACTTGTGGGTCATCAAGACTATTTTCTGGCGCCGTTGCCGGGGAGCATAGCTTTATTTGTAAGTTCACTTGGATCTATTATTGTTCACTGCTACTTCTTTCATCATGGGTAAGTCTCGTGATGGAAAGTTCCCTATTTTACCATCCACTACAAGAAGAGGCACAGTCCTAAACACCTTTGTTGCTCTTGATTCACCGTCTGTTATAAGTAAGCTTGTCACACCACCACCACATACTCATGCTACACACACTGCTACTACTGCTGAATCTGAAACTGCTTTTGATGGTCATGATGTTACTTCTATTGTGCTTGATGCGAGTGGTTCATTAGGTCGTTTTCTAGCTGCTACTATGGCTAGTCTAGAAAATATCAAAACTCCTGGTGAAGACACTGTTACACCTGTTAGCTCACCTGACTCTGGAGAAAGTTTTGATATTAATGATGGTTACATTGAGTTCACTGGTGAATTTGTTGAAGAGTGCCGAAAAACACATGGTACTAGTGCTATTAAGAGTCTCCTTGCTAGACGCACCATTATACATAAACTGTCCTCTGATCCTAAGTTTGCCACCTCTCCCATAGATATTAAAGAAAAAGATTATGATTTCTCTCTTGATTTATCCTACTTGGACATTGTTGAGAAAGAACCTTTTTGTGGGACTGAAAATGAGAGTGTTGTGGCTCATATGAATGAGCTTTCTACTATGAGTGCTTTATTCTCTGTTGATTTTAAGATGCAAGTACTTTGTTACTAAGATCTTCCCTTTTTCACTAAAAGGAGAAGCTAGGGCTTGGTTTAATAGATTACCTCCTGGTTCCATTGATAGCCCTGATTGCTTGATTGCTTCTTTCTTCCAGAAATATTTTCCTCTAGTGCTAGACATGCAACTTTGCAAAGACTTTTTGATTTTAAACAGGGAGAAGAAGAGAAATTGCCTGAGTCATGGACAAGGTTCTATGCCTTGATTCATGCACATCCTGGATGTCCATTGCCTAAGAATGAGCTTCTTCATATTTATTATAATGGACTAACTGATGATTCTAGAACCTACCTAGATATCTTTGCTGATTGTGTTTTCAGGAAAAGAACTCCTACAGATGCTGAAGAATTAATGGCTAAGATAAGCAAGAATTATGATGATTGGACTTCAACTGAGCTAAATACACCTAAGCCTATTACTCATTAACCAGTTGTGCCTGAACCAGATCCAACACCAACACCAAAGAAGAGGGGAGTTATTGCATTAAATGATTAAGTGATGAAGGAAGCTAAGAAGTGTCTAAGGGAGAAAGGTATTAGAGCTGAAGATGTGAAGAATCTACCTCCTATAGAAGAATTATGTAAGCCAATTTCCCACTCATCTACTATTCAGGTACACTCTCTCCACTTTAATGAAGTTGATATTCCTTATGGTAAGCCTCATGATCAATGCTTAGAGGAACTTGACACATTTATTGTTAAACAAGGTAATTTTAATAAAAAAGTTCAGAATCATTTATTAGAAAACTCTAGAGCTATTAAAGAGTTGAAAGATATTGTGGAAAGAACTTCTCATGATATTAAAATGCTTTGTAAACACTTTCAAATGGTTCAAACCCAACTTGATCAACTTGCTAAGGTACAAAAGGATATGCTAGTTAATGCCTCGGGAGATAAACATGCTTATGGAATTAGAACTAGGAGTGGTATAGCTACTCAAGATCCTTTATATCCTGAAGGACACCCTAAAAGATTTGAGCAGGATTCTCAACAAGGTGAAAGTAGTGATAGTCCTCGTAAGATAAAGAAATAGAAACATAAGGTAGTAGAGGAACCACTTGAACCTGCTGTAGATCCTAATAGTATATCTGTCTCTGATGCTGAAACTGAGAGTGGTAATAATAATGATGCTCCTGATAAGGAGGAAGTTGAGGAAGAACCTGAGAAGTACACTAAGAACACTAGGTACAGTAAGGAAGATTTTATTGCTAATAAACATTGTAAAGAGAGAGAACCTTGGGTGCAGAAACCTATGCCTTTTCTAGGTAAGAAACACAAGTCAAAGTAGGAAGAACACTACAACAAGTTTTGTGAGTGGATGAAACATTTATTTTTGCAAATTCCTTTGACTTATGCTATTAAGTTGCCTCCTTATTCAAAGTATAGGAAGGATATTGTCTCTAATAAAAGGAAGATTCCTAATGAGGAAATTTCTACTTTGCTTGCTAATTATTCCTTCAATGGTAAGGTTCCAAAGAAACTTGGTGATCCAGGTATACCAATGATGGCGCCCAGTACTTGTCGTGGGACACTTCGTTGGAAACCCCAAGAGCAAGGTATGAAGCAGCACAACAACAAGTTTCCCTCAGTAAGAAACCGAGGTTATCGAACCAGTAGGAGGAAGGAAACGTCACACAGGTGTTGCAAGCAACGCGGAGACCTGCACAACACAAACTCAAGACTTTGCCCCAATGAATCAGTGAGGTTGTCAAGCTCACCGGTTTGCTGTAACAAAGGATTAAACGTATGGAAGGTAATGGTGGTTTGCATCAAGTAAACATGCAACAGTGGAAGATGTATCAATGGTAAAGATTGGACCGGGGTCCATAGTTCACTAGAGGTGCTCTCCTTAAATAAACAACATGGGATGAAGGGTAAACAAATTACAGCAGGGCAATTGACAGGAACTCAGCAAGGCATAACAATGCAATTACTAGTTAGAAAGATCCTATGAGGCTGATTGGGCAATATAACACGATACATAGACCGCCATCCAACTGCATCTATGACTAGAAGTCCACCTTCAGGTTATCATCCGAACCCCCTCCAGTATTAAGTTGCAAGCAACAGACAACTGCTTTAAGCAAAGTGTGTAAGGTAAACATTCCACATGTTCCATGAACAAGAGACCGTTGTTTTCTCCCTAGTAGCAACAACACATCTACAACCGAAGAGATTTTTGTCACTTCCCTTGGAAACTAGAGGCATGAACCCACTATCGAGCATAAATACCCCCTCTTGGAGTCACTAGCAACTACTTGGCCAAGATAACCACTAGCAACGGAGAGCATGCAAGATCACAAACAACACAGACATGATAGAATCATAAAGACAAAACCATTAATCAAACCAACATAATAATCTCAATATCCATCGGATCCCCGCAAACACAACATGCATGATTACAAATAGATTAGATCTTGATCATGAACGCAGCTCACAAGATCTATACATGAAAGCACAAAGGAGGAGATACAACCATCTAGCTACTACATGGACGCATAGTCCAAGGTGGAACTACTCACGCATCATACCGGAGAGAAGGCCTCCGGGATGATCTCCCCTCCGGCAGGGTGCCAGGAAGAACTTCAGATCCCCCCGATCTAGGGACGATGGTGGCGGCAGCTACAAACGGTTTCGTGGATTTTTGATCGGGTACTCAGGGTTTCTGCATCGGGGGCTTCTTATAGGCGAAGGGGCGAGACCGGGAGGCGGCCAGGGCCACCAAACCCTAGCCAGGCGCGGGCCCACCTACCCCCATGCCTGGGGTGGGTCTGCCCCCCCTGGATGGCCCCTCCGGCTCTCCTCTGGACTTCTTGTTCCCCACAGAAAGTAATTGACTTTGTCCTTTGTCCCGTCCAATTCCGTGAATATTTATTTAATAACTTTTCTGAAACCAAAAACAGCAGAAAACATGCATTTGCACTGTTGCAACTTGTTAATAGGTTAGTATCAGAAAACATGTAAAAAGCACCTCAAAGTGTGGACAAGTAAAGCAAAGTAGATACAAAACAAGCATGGAGCATCAAAAATTGTTGATATGTTTCCAATGTATCAACCAACTATTCCTTGCTCCATTAAGAATAATTATGTTAGAACTGCTTTATGTGATTTGGGAGCTGGAGTTAGTGTTATGCTTTTTTCTCTCTACAAGAGACTCCAGCTAGAAAAGTTGATACCAACTGATATATCTTTGCAAATGGCTGATAAGTCAACTACTATTCCTGTTGGTATATGTGAGTATGTTCCTATTCAAGTGGCTTATAATTGCTTGGTTTTGACTGATTTTGTTGTGCTTGAGATGCCTGAAGATGATAATATGTCTATTATTCTTAGGAGACCTTTTTTAATATTGCAGGTGCTGTTATTAATTGCAATCAAGGAAAAGTAACATTCAATATTGATGACAAAGAGCATACTGTTTATTTCCCCAAGAAGGTTGCTAGAAGCTATTGCCTGAATTCCATTGAAAATGTTGAGAGAATAAAGGTTGGAGAAATATATTGTCCCATTCCACAAGAAAATTTTGAAACTATTATGATTGGGACTATTTCTATCAAGTATGAGGTAACATAATCACCTTGAGGATTACAAAGTTTTGTTTCATATAAGATTGTTTTGGTAACAAGACTTGATCAACCTTGTTAACAAAATGATTTTAATGAACATAATAATGTTTTCACTGTGGTTATACTTGCTTTCTTTTACCTTTATCCTTCCTAGTCTTAGCCTTTCTTTTGCTAGCTTTGGTTTTGTTAGTTGTTTGCTTGTTAGAGTGTCTTAGAACTTCTGTAGTTTGGCTTTTGGTTTTCTTTTGCTTCTTCTGAAAAAATGTTTCTGCGAGAAAATCAATTTTCATACCCTGAAAATTGGCCAAAAATAGAGTTTCCAGAAAAATCCCAGAAAATTCAAAATAATTTTTTCCTTGAAAAAAGGGGCAGAGGGACACCTGAAGTGACCCAGGGAGCCACCCCAGGCCACCACACCCATGGTATGGCGCGGCCTACCTATGGGTGGCGCCTGGGGGGATCTGGCCCACTTGGGCCCCTTCAAGGTGCCCCCTCACAGCCATCTTATTTCTCTCTCCTGAAAAGCACCGAAAAACTTGCTCAAGCTCGAGTTCTTGATGTTCTTGCTTGAGATTTTCTATGTCCTTGCTCATCCCATCTTTGCTGCTTATTTTTGGAGGGATTGCTCCTTGGTATGTGCCTCCTCCACTTGTCCAATTAGATTTGTGATTGGTAGATTGTATCTTGAGTATTTTGCTGCTATAGGTGACAGGTTGTGTGAGCTTGTGTGCTTGTTCTATGCTTAGAGATGTCATTTTGATGCATGTGTAGCCCTCTAGCAAGTTCCTATAGTTGTTTCTCATCATTTATCAACTTGGAAATCACTTGGTTTGATGTTTGTCTAAAAATTTCAGTAAGGAAGATGAGTACTCATCCACTGAATCAAGATGACTTGATGGTGTCTGATCCAATGAAGGTTCATCGTGAGGAAGCAGTTTTTCCTTCCATATATCCATGCCAGGAATTTATGAGAACCGCGGGAATCTCCCAGGATTTCCAAACTTTGATTGCCAATGCAGGGTTGGAACACTTAGTTGAAGGTGAACTATTTCAATTTGTTAATCTAACCATGGATTTTGTGCAGGACTTTCGGTTTACTTGGTCTACTTCTAATCCCATGGTCCATTACAAAATATACAATATACCTGTCGACCCGCCTTTTGCTGATCTGTGTGTAGCAATTAGAGTACCTCAGTGGGGATCTTGTGAGAATATCAAGGAGATACCTAAGTCGCTTATGGATTTATATGCTGAGATTTTCCAAGGTTTCGACTTCTCAAAGGAAAGTGGTAAAATTCAGAACATTCAGTTCCCAGCCATTAGATACTTTGCCTATTTCATTACCAAGTGTGTTCTTGCTAGAAAGATTGGTAGAAAGTTGTCTTCTTTTGATCTAGCTTTTATCGCAGCTGCTCTGAATAGGAATAGATCTTATAACCTGGGTGCTTTGATAGCTCACCGTCTCACCACCAACCGCGAGAAGGGTGGAATTTTTGGAGGTCTCATTGCTTCTAGGTTGCTATCTTTCCATGGTTTAGAGCCTTACCATTCAGATTATCGGTTCCCCATAGAGAGGCTTGATCTTGAATCCATGATTCAACATGGTTTTGTTTCCTTGGGAGCTAATGTGAGAAGTTTACCATACGAGTTATCTTTTGCCCAGCAAGGTTGGAGAAAGGGTAGGACTGAGGAAATAGTTTATTTGCCTGCACCTACTTTGTTTAACTTTGATAACAGGCAAGGATGGTCGCTCGTGGAGGAGGAGGTTGACACATATGTGGCGGAACTCTCCTAGCAATAGGAGAATGTTGGAGAGGATGCCGAAGACGATTCGGTTCAGCCCTCCAACTTGGGAAGAGTCTTCATACCAGCAACCCTCATTTGATTAGGGAGCGTCTTCTTGTTCATCGCAAGCGCCTGACTATGATCATTCCTATGATGACCCACCAGCTTGGGGTTACTACCCGCGCTATTGAGCCCCACTTAGGCCAAAATCCTAAGCTTGGGGGGAGGTATACCGACATCACACTCATATATATCATGTTCGGTCGGTTCTTTGTACATCCATTGCTTTGCTTTCTTTTTGGTTCTTGTTGCTTCTTTCTCAAAAACACAAAAATACCAAAAATATTTTCGTTGTTTCTCTTGGTTTGTTTCTTTGCTTTTTTGGTTTTGGTTTGCCTTAAAAGAAAAATACAAAAAGATTTTGCTTTGTTTGGTTTGTTTTTGCTTTGCTTGTTTTTGCTTTGTTGGCTTGTTTGATTTTTTTTTGAAAACACCAAAAAATATTTGTTGTTCTTCTTTGGTTTTGTGAGTTCTTTGCAGGGTTCAGCCATCCTCAGTGGATTTTGGGTTTCATGTTATTATTCAAGTCACACAAGTGAAGGGCAATAATGAAGATTAAGACAACTCGAGGTGTGGTAAGAGGTTGGTAACGAACTCTATTTTTTTTCATTTTTGTACATATACTCATCACTGTGAGCATGCTTAGTCTGTTCATGGTAAGGAGTGTGTTACTGATGGATGCTTAGTAGTTTTTTCTTGTCTATGATTAGATCCAGCTTGCTAATAGTTTGTAGCATGTCATATGAATGTTTGATTGCATTGTTTTATCCATATTTTGGTATGATATTGTGGTATCCTCCTCTTAAAGTTTCATGTGAATCGACTTGGCACATGCTTACGCATGCATATGACAAATCAATAGTCAGTAAGCCTGGATGATTTATTTTGCCTCAGAGTTCTGGTATCACTTTCATGTCATAATTAGTCCTGTTTTGTTGCAAGCATGATTATGACAGTTATTGCTCTCTCGTTTGTCGCTCCCTCTCTTTTGCTAGCCTTCACTTGTACTGAGTATGAGCTCTACATGTGCT
This sequence comes from Avena longiglumis, assembly GCA_030063025.1. Classification (NCBI taxonomy): domain Eukaryota; kingdom Viridiplantae; phylum Streptophyta; class Magnoliopsida; order Poales; family Poaceae; genus Avena; species Avena longiglumis. Next base: position 500,035,809 of record CP125975.1, read on the forward strand.
TCCAACTCCCCAAAACCAATATTGCCAACTGTGTCCACCATACCTACCTATTAGCATCATTTGCTATTTCAGTGCATATTCTATATGCCTTGTTTTCTTCCAAATAAAATGTTTGTCTGTTTTGAGAAAGTTAGTTAGTAAAGCTCTCACGAACTTGATGGCACACTTTATTCCTTGCACTTAATAATCTTGAACCATTGTGACCTGTCCATGAAATTTATATGCTTGCAAATTATATGCTGGGAGTCAGCAGAACCGTGCTGCCACGGGGAACGCTTTCAACACTTTTTGGATATCTTATGAAGTTGATACTTTGCTCTTTTGTTTGCGGATGTCGACGGTGTGAAATAAAAGGGAAGCTTGTGAGTTCATGGCATATATATTGTGTTAGATAAACGTCTGGGTCGCTAGCCTAACCCATGCCTAATCGTGGTGGAAACTTGCAGCACCACCATAATGAGCATTCTGTGAAGCATCCTCAATAAAATGCTATGCACATAGTAAATAAAAAGATCGCTAAGATGCTCACTGTCTGCTTGCCTTTTCATTTTGATAACGGGATAGCTCCTGTATCATGTGCAAGGGGTACCCCATTGGCGGTTCTCTATGATATGCATTTATGTACAATTACAAGAACTTGCAGGTGACCAAAGTTGAGTAGCATGCGGAGCGGCCCTCGTACTCAAGGGACATTGGATTTCCAGTTTATGGTCTGCCAAGCATATAACTCAGATTGGACCTCACTTTCACCTTAACCAAATGAAGATGCCTATGATAGGGGCAATGAGAGCTCAAAGCTAATGAGTACCTTCCTTTCAGCATTAGGAAGCATTTCAAACTTTTCAAAACCAATTTTCACAACCTTGTTGAGTCACCATGTATTCTATGAGCACCTTCTTGAGAGCATAGTTGTCATTCTTGTGTTTGTTCCAAAACTTGGTTAATTATGTCATGACTTTGATGCTTGTATCTCTGATACCTTTACTTCTAGTCTTCACTTGAACTTCAGAGGTGCCTCGTCATTTATATTGTGCTCTACAAACAAAGGCAAGCGAGATACCACTCTATCATAACTTACTATGAGCATTGCAATGTTGCTTATGTTTATGTTCCATGCTACTTAGGCCCAGTTCTTTTGGCGGCTTCTCCCAGAAGCTACCCTACCCCCTGCTTCCTAGGGAAGCCGGTTCAAAAAATTGCGAGGCTTCTAAATTTGTTTAGATTTAACTATTTTGGAAGCCTCGCGAATTTTTTAGACCGGCTTATCGAGGAAGCTAGGGGGAGGGCGGCTTCTCGAAGAAGCCCCCAAAAGAACTTGGCCTTATTATTATTGAGTTGGTTTCTCTTCATATCTTGCAATGATTATTGAGTAGATTTGGTTGCATACTTCTTATTATGAATGGTTTAAGCATCTACTCCTGTGCTGAGAATATATACATCATATGAAGCCAATGTGTTCGTGAAAGTTCTTTTATCGCACTCAGTTTTCAACTGAATTGCTTGAGGACAAGCAATAAGCTAAGCTTGGGGGGAGTTGATACGTCCAAAACGTATCTACTTTCTCGAACACTTTTGTTATTGTTTCTCCTCTAAACTTGTGTGATTTGGATACAACTAACACAGACTGACGTTGTTTTTAGCAGAATTACCTTGGTGTCTTGTTTTTGTGCAGAAAATCAACTATCAGGAAAAATCCCAGAAAATATGCCAAAAATTATATTTCACCAGAAGACCCACGGAGCCAGAAGACGAGACGGAGAAGGGGCCTAGGGGGCCCACACCCCTGCCAGGCGCGGGCCCACCTCTGGCCGCGCCTAGGGGGTGCAGCCACCCTAGGCACCCCTTTGGCCTCCCTCTGCGCCTATAAGTTGCCTCTCGACCTAAAAACCGAGGGGCGTTCGATAGTTTTCCAGAAAGAGTTCTGCTCCGCCGCCGCCACCAGAAACCAAGATTCGGATCCAGAAAATCCGTTCTGGCACCCTGCCAGGACGGGGAACTTGGAGAGAATCATCGCCATCGTCATCACCAACGCATCTCCATCAACCATCAATGTTTCTCTCATCCATGAGTGAGTAATCCCCCGCTATAGGCTTGGGGATGGTAGGGATTGGATGAGTTCTATCATGTAATCGAATAAGATCTGTTAGGGAATAGTGCCTAGTATCTCTATTAGTGCTATTTGACTTTGTTGCAACTTGTTGTGCTTAATGCTTGTCACTAGGGCCCGAGTGCCATAGTCTCAGATCTTAACTTATTATTGAATCTTTATGATAGTATTATTTGTGATCTTATCTGCAAGTTGTGTACACATATCATTGTCCGGATCCAAAGGCCCCAAAGTGACAATAACCGGGATAACCGGAGGGGATGGTTGTGGTGTGAGGATCACATGTGTTTACAGAGTGTTAATGCTTTGCTCCGGTCCTCTATTAAAAGGAGCACCTTAATTGGTAGTAGTTCCCTAGAGGCCCCGCTGCCACGGGTTGGCTGGACAGAAGATGTTGTGCAAGTTCTCATTGCAAGCACGTATGACTATATATGGAGCACATGCCTAGGATTCTTTAGTACTTGGATGCTTATTATTATTTATCTGAAATGCCCTAGATCTTGAAGTTACATGTTTAGACTCGTCCATGCAATGCCCGTCCATCCATCCCTATGCCTACCGCACTTGAATCCCACTGTTATCGTTACTGTTACTATTGCTCCTATTTTGCTGTTGTTGTTGCTTTGCTGTTGCTACTATCAAACTGTTGCTACTAATAAACTTTTGTGAGTAAGAAATATTTCCAGGTGCAGCTGAATTGACAACTCAGTTGTTAAGGCTTGCAAGTATTCTTTGGCTCCCGTTGTGTCGAATCAATAAATTGGGTAATACTACCCACGAAGACTGTTGCGATCCCATATACTTGTGGGTCATCAGCGACCTGATTCGAATTCTAACAAAGACCGTCTCTAGAACTAGTGTACCTTAAAGCATATTTTTAAATTGACCATATTCGGTGTGTAAACCATTTTAAATAGTAGCATGCTAATTTGAACTTGATCATAGATGACATGACACATAATCATGATTCAACAGCCAGACAGACAGATTAACTCAAAAACTTGTAGCCGCTCGATCGAGGTAACATTAGCTAGATAGTTGGGGAAATCCATACAATTTATCCATTACACATTATGGCAATACATACAAAGTGCAGTCCATAAATCAATCAGAATAACATAATTAGTACTCTTTAACAAACTAGCATTACATTTATAATGGGCTGCCCGGTGGAAATTGTTGAACCAGAATATGTAGCTCTCCATTATCTTTTTCAACAGAGCAAAAAATGACAATGCTATCTTCAGTCGTCAAGTCGTCAATATTGCATTTGACCTATGGACATCAGAGCAAAAAAGGACAATGCTGGCCAGCTCCTATCTTCATCCTAACCATCTTTGGCTTTTTGCTCTTCATTTGCCAAACATGGACATCAATAGGTTCATCAAGGAGATTTTTAGGTATTTTCTTGTGAACTCAGCTCCAAATGTCTGGGCAAGTATAGAGAATTAAAGAATTAGCATTACTTGTGATTACTAGAAGTATTTAAATTTCACATTATAGCTTGTTGTTGATAACACTATCAAGAACATATCATCTTACCAGCTTTCACTTCTTTTTATGACAGATGAATAGGGCAGCTTGTAGATGTAGTACTTGATTTTTGATGAAAATTCGGGTTCACACCAGTCTAAGAGAAAGTCTACATGAACTTCTTTTAGATACATGTCGTTTCCAAAAAGGCTCTGCTTATCAAAATCGGTGTCCCCCTTGTGTTGAGGCCCTGATGCAACAACAAATCAATGTCTACCGTCTAAACACATACAAAATAGATGACTATAATTTTGATGTTCTTTTGATACCTCTAAACTCAATACTCTCGGTGGGATCTTCATCTGATGGCTGGAATTCAAAACCACCAAAGGTAAAGCAAGAACTGTCGTCGCTAGATAGCGTCATTGCATCGTTAGTGCAGGTTCCCATCTGTTAAATAGATACATACATAGAGCATCTTAATACAATCAAGATACAGATAATACCAATGAAGTGACAATTAAATCTCTATTGTTAGAAGTGACAATTGCAGATTTTGAGATTTATACAAGGGGAAAAGAGTTGGGACAGAAGCAGGCCACCTAGGGGAGGCTCTCCGATGGCGTCGTCGGGTCTTTGCAGCTCGGTAACCCTAAACCTTAAAATCAATAAGCAAATTGGCAAATTCCATGGCATGATTCCTAAATCTAAGGTGCTGATTTAGGATTTTAGGGGTTTGATTTTCACGCACACCTACGTGGACGCCGAATGGGTCCTCGGAAGCGAGTGAGAGCGTCCGCACCATAGGGGAACAGAGGCGGCGGTGGTGGTGAGGCAGGCTCCCGGAGGCGGCGGTGGTGGAGAGGCAGGGGACTGGCGGTGGCGGTGGACAGTGGTTTGGGTGGGCGGGGAAGAAAAAATATGGCACAGATCTGAAATATTTGTCCAAATATTTTCAGATATTTGTCGCCAAGTACTAGCCTCAGACGACTGCAAGTGGAAAGTGTCTCTAAAAACATCCATTCTCCGAATATTTTATATTTTGCTGCCAAGAAACTTCCCTAGCTAAGACGACTAGTAGTTTGAAACAAATGTGATCGGAACTCCGGATATATTTGGAACTTCGGCATTTGATTATTCTTAAATTTGAGAATTATTCATAATTTAAAAGCAAATAGAGGTGTGTATACATTCTTAGAGTGAAATTGAGGCCCCTAAGACTAAATGAGGTTCATAAATTGAAGAAAAAATTGGCGTAGTACAAACCTTGGATCTTATACCTTGAAAGAATGATGACTCCTAGTGTTCATGCCCTTGGGGGCAGAGCAATAAGGTGCAAGTATTTTTAATTTAACTAATTCAAATGTTTAATCACGAAGTGAGATTATTTGGTTCCTTAATTATGAATTTTTCACCAATATAACCATTTTTCATGTATTATTTGAAGGAAGTCTGGTTGGGTGAATATTTGGAAATCCAGATATATTGAGAACTCTAGATTTTTAATCCTAAATTTAGAGAATAATTCATATTTTAAAGGCAAAGGAAGGTGTTTACACATGCTTGCTAGAGTGAAATTGAGTCCTAAGGTCTTTCACAATGGGAGTATCTTAGTGCGTCATTCTAGTAAAAATGCTTATGTGGCATGTTAATTAAGGAGGAGAAAGGGGGTTGTTGTATCTTAGCTAAGGCTGGTCATAGCACGTCATCCTAGGCAATGTAGACTCATTTGTCTTAAAATATGTGATGTTATGGTAACATAGCTAGTTACCACTAAGATACATAATACAATGCATTGAAGAGGTTGTTTTTTAGTTATTTATAACTTCTATGGTAACGTGCTAAGATATAGACACTCCATTGTGAAAGGCCTAAGAGTAAATGAGGTTCATACATCGAAAAAATATATGATATAGTACCTAAGTATAATGTCTTGGGTAACCTGAAAGGTATATGGCAGACTCATATAATGTCTTCATGCGCTTGCTGTAGAGCAATAAGGTACAAGTGTTCTGAATTTGAATACGAACAAATTGAAGGAACTCCATATAATGATTATGCTTCCATCCTTATTAATTCAACCACCAGAGACTACAGATATAGATCAGTGCGGCAGCATGATCAGTAATATAATTGAATGTCACGACCCGGGATCAGGGCTAGACAAATACCAGATCCTTATCTGATATAAGCCTAACCTAAATTCCGAAGTGCGCAGGGAGAGATCGGTAACATTACAGAACATACAAACCATACATTATTAAGGTAAACTCTTAAGAGAGTTACAAACCAGTCATACAAGCCAGGGGTCATAGACCCATCAGTACAACAAACAACGGAAGCAAACAAGTTGTTCTAAACAAAAAACTTAGCAAAGGGCCTAAGAGGCCTTAAACAGAAGTAGCGACCCTTCCATAGATCCTAGGCTGCTGCCTAGGAACCCCGACTACTCGTCGACTTCGACGTAGAAACCACCTTCAGTTGGAGTAGCTTCATCTGTAGAAAACATCAACGAAGCAATGTTGAGTACATGGTGTAGTCCGCAAGACTTATGGCTAGTGGAGTTATTTTGCATAAAGCCATCTTTTGTTTTCAAAACCAGAGGGAGAAGAAACTCGTCTAGTCAGATCATTTTCGAAAGGGGATAAGAAAACTACAACTATAGCTCTTCAAAGTCATCTTCGATATCCACCAAGAACCATCATCAACTAAACCACTCTTCCCGGACTACCCCCTTAAACAACCCCGAGGAAGTACTCCGAATCTCACGTTAGTTGGCCAAGTTTTATCATTCGGTTATAGTTTTCTATGATCACAGAATCCGTTCCCAAGTCATCCATAACCGTGGACACGGCTTTTCGAAAAGATTATAACCCTGCAGGGATGCAAAACTTTACCCACACGTACCAACCGATTCTTAATGCCAAATTATTAGCCCTCTTCCTTGGAAGGTCGACAGAGAGTGGTTGACCACGACCTTTACCTTGCTTTCGCCGAGACCATGAGTCACGCACTAAGGAGATGTCGCCGTAACGGGTCAAGTCCCGAAGTCGGTCCCTAGCGATGTGAACAGGGTTTAAGATTACAGATGCCGGTCATCTCACATTCACTGCCACGATTACCTACCTGTATGAATGCACCTCCTTCACCTCCATTCAAGAACAACCAAGATGCGTATGTCGAATGGAAAGCCCGAACTATGTGACTCATGGAATATACTAGGCAAGTTAGTTGGTCGAGGGGGTTTCCAGGCCCCCGTGTGGTTATACGCTCGTCTTGGTTCGAGAGGCGAGAACATCAAGTCCTAAGGGTGGCAAGTATGGGACTGCAAAAACCACAACCTACGTGGTCTCCCATACAAGCCTTAGCATGTGTATCATCCATCTCTGATCACATCACCACATCCTACCATACTAGATTCATTCGCATCTCCGGGGCATCACCTGAATGATCAGCATCGGACCACTAAGCATGGCTAAGCTTGACTGAACTGTGGCACTAGCGATGCTCATAAGCCAAACCCTAGTTATGCTAGGAGCAGTGGATCAGGTATTTAGTTCACAAGGGGAAACATGCATCAAATAGGATTACTCTATCTATTGATAAAAGACGGTTGAACCGAATGCATATGGCGAGAATGAAATATTTTGTAAACATAGGATTCATATGTATGAGTAGGGCTTCGCTTGCCTTGTCCGTTGTTGGACTGGTACTGCTCTTTGGTGGCATTGATTTCAGCCTCGGGTTCGGTTCCTATTCGCAAGAACCAATCACCGGAAAAGGAAAAACAACATTCAACACATGGCATGTGCAATGCTCATACAATGTGGATGATATGACAAGTTAAATAGTGTTTAAATGAACCCTATAACATGCTTATTCACTTTAAAGGGGGTTCGATAGGTCCAAACCCTAGAACAGGGGGATCATCGGAATCACGTGTGGGGTTCAATTGGTTCTTCTAGTTAAACTTGCCATCAAAGTTGGTTAACAATGTATGATTATAGCTTAGTTAGATATGTTTCATTTTTCTGATCATTTTGGTATATTATTTGTATTTTTCAGATTTAAAATGAATTAGTTATGAATTTCTCCAATTTTAATTCATTTTAAATCATTTTTGGAATATCTAAAATATTTTCCAAATTGGGCCCACATGTCATAGATTTAATCATTTCAGAAAACATTTACAGAAAAGATTAAATCTCTTACAGGTGTGGCCCACCTGTCAGGGATTTCTTATTTACAGAAAATAATTACTGAAAAACAATAAAAGAAAAAGGAAAAAGAGATTATGACATCAGCATGACATCATGCTGATGTCATCAATGGTGGAGCTCCAGATCGAGCACGGATCTTTCGATCCCCTGCGCACCTGGATGCGTGGATGGTGGCATTGGAGAGAGGGCGGCCAGGAAGTGGCGGCGCCGCTAGTAGGAGGTCGCCGGAGCGTCATCGACGACGAAGAACAGCGGTGGCGACGTCGGGCTCATGCGGGGAAGACGATACAGAGGGAGAGGGGAGCAACGGAGGGGTGCGTTAGCACCGTTGGCTCACCATGAGCGTGATGGAGTGGTCGACGAGGCTCGGGGAGGCCGGACAGCGACGGATCGACGGTGACAACGGCGGCGGCCGATGATGCTTTGTGCTCGATTCCTGCGAGGAGGGGGCTTCCAAGCACGCGAGCTTCGAGGGGGAGGTCGATGGCAGCGAGGCACGTCCAACGGTGGCCTTGGATTGGCGCGGGGTGGCCGGAGACGACGGGGAGGAAGAGGATCTGACGAGCCATGGTTCAGCCATGGCGCTGCCGCGAGAGAGGGAGAGGAAGAGGAGAAGTGGGAGGGCGCTAGGGTTCGTCGACGGCGGACAGGGGTCTTGTAGGTGCTCGGGGGCGGCGGCGCGCATCGCGACAGCGAGCAACAATCAACGGCGGCGCGCTGGACACGCAACTGCTCGCCGTCGTCTGCGAAGACGACGAATGTACGTCAAACGGTATGTCTTATGCGGGTCTGCGCTTGGGCCAGGCATTGGGCAGACTTTGCACTACTTGGCAGAGAGAGGAGGAGAAGTGGGCTCGGCCCAGTTAGGTTAGAAACTTGTTTTTATTTCCAAAAAACATTTTCTATTTCTATTTTTATGATTTCTTTTGTATTTTCAATTCAAACTCTGTTTTGAATTTTTCCAAAATACTAGAGTTTGTCCAGATATAATAAAATAATGTGGGAACCCCTTTTTATCAATCTGGCTTCATTTATTTTGATAGTTTTCAAAATATGAAAACCATTTGAATGTTTTTTGAAGTTTTCTACTGCATGGGAGTCCCCCACAGTCCTTTATTCATCAAAAAGACAGTCCAGAGTTTTACTTACAACATATGTACATAAAAAAAGGAAAAACAGAACTAGGCTAGACTGTTAAGGCATAATGACAGTAAATCCTTATATTTATCTTTTATCCTATGAAGGAGCATAATAATATCATAGACAAAACCAGCCTTCCAGCCTCTAAAAGTCGGTTTTGTATTCTGGAAGACCCAGTCGTTCCTTTGCTTCTAGATATTCCCGCACGCCAGGATTGTAACCTCTAAGAAACAAGGCCCTCTGAAAGATTTAGAGGCACGACAAGAACTTTATCTATGAGCCACAGCTGTCCATTGGATCTGAACATAATTCCACACTCTAGTGATGAAGTTGCACTGGAAAAAGAGATGTTTCCAGTCCTCAATGACTCCAGTAGGACAAAGCACACAACTATGATTGTCAGTTACCTTCCAGTTCCTTCTAAGCAGAATGTCCTTTGTATTTAATCTGTCATGGAACAAAATCCAGGCAAAGAACCTATGTTTGGACATGCATTTGCATCCCCAGATACTCTTTGAGATTAAATCAGTGGGCATCATTGAGAAACAATGTTTATAGAATAACTGGGACCTGTAGCCTATATTACTCAATTTACATATCCACTTGTCTTCCTCCTGAGATAAACATACTGAGCTGAAGACATCTTGCAGTTTATCATATTCCTGAAATGCCTCAGTTGAAAAAGGCAAGTGAAATGCATCATGCATATTTCTCAGTGTACCCATATCTCTGACAGAAACCATCTTGTCTCTTGCAAAAGAGTATAACCTTGGGAATTTGGTTACGAGCAATTATGTGTGCCAAAGATCATTCCAGAACAAAATGGTAAATCCAGATCCCATAATGGATTTGGAAATGGATCTCCACTCATCAAGTAGCTTTAAGATCCCTCTCCACCAAAAAGAGCCATAAACAGTAACAACATGGGGGACAAACTCATGATAATATGAGTCCTTGACCAATCTAACCTAGGGCAAGTCAGCATTATTATAAATTTTATCCAAATGCTTAATCAATAATGCTTTATTCCGAGTCTTGATATCAATAATTACAAGTCCTCCTTTGTCTTTAGGCTTACAGATCATAGGCCATGCAACCAAAGAGTTAACTTTCTCCTGATTCTTTGTTTTCCTCCAAAGGCATCCCCTTATTGCCTTATCCATAATATCAATGACCCCTTGAGGAATTTGCAATGTGTACATAATATAATGTAGGGTTTCGTAGCATAGAAAACAAAAAATTTTCTATCGCATACAAACAAACAAGCCAAGATCTATCTACTAGATTGTAGCAACGAGTCGATGGAATAACTCACCCTCGAAGATTCCAAAGTGTTTAACGAGAGTGGATTCTCGTGGGTGATGTAGTTGTACTCTTCCCGATCTCAAGATCGCGTAGACGATCCTTCCCAAGGCTGCTCGTTAAGGCGCTCCCACAGTCGGTCACACGTTCGGTACTCGACGAAGACCTTCCTCTCCCTTGTTCCAGCAGGCAACGGAGGTTGTAGCACTCTCCTCGCAATTCTGGCAGCACAACGGCGTGGTACCGGAAGTAGAGGGGAGATCTCGCAGGGCTTCGCCTTAAGCCGGAGCGAGTATGGTGGAGTATGAGAGAGTCCCTCGGTGTTCTAGGGTTTAGACACACCAAGGAAGGGAGCAAGCCGGCGGCTAGGGTTTAGCTAGGCGGCGGCGGCGGTTTGCCCTAGGGCCGGCGGCGGCTATGGAGGCGGCGGCGGCTTGGGGCTAGGGTTTGGAGGAGAGGGTCTTGTGTCTCTAGGAGGGAGCCCTGCCCCTCCTTATATAGGTGGAGGGGCCGGCCGGCCAAGGGGAGGGACCTCCCTCCCCAACTCGGCTTGGGTGGTACGCCGCCGGTTGGAGGAGGGAAACCCTCCCCAACTCGGTATCCCACTCCTCCTCCTCTTTCCAAAACTTGCCATTTGACTTTCAAACTAGCCGTTTGACTTTTCAAACTAGGATTTGAATAAACCCTCTATTTTGAACAGCGATGAAACCGAGTACATGATGCAATCATATCAACTTGATATAACACATTCATGTACCCTTCCCCTCCGGAGTGCCGGACATTTCGGAACCTTCTAAAACATTTCCGATGAAAACACCGGAACCATTCTCCATCTCCGAAACGGGACTTTCCTTATATGAATCTTATTCTCCGGACCATTCCGGATCTCCTCGTGATATCCCGAATCCCATACAAGACTCCGAACAACATTGGGTCTCTTTCTCATCATTCCATAACTACTCAAACAACGTCGAATCCTTAAGTGTGTCTCCCTACGGTTCGTGAATTATGTGGACATGATCGAGACACTTCTCCGAACAATAACCAATAGAGGAATCTGGAAATTCATATGGCTCCCACATATTTCTACGATTACTTTGCGATCGAATGAACCACTTACATACGATATCAATTTCCCTTTGTCTCACGATAGTTTACTTATCCGAGGTTATGATCGTCGGTATCTCTGCATACCTAGTTCAACCTCGTTACCGATAAGTAATATTTTCTCGTTCCCGTGATATGTGATCCCTTGTGAGCCAGTCACATGCTTGCAAGCTAATTGGATGACATTTCACCGAGAGGGTCCAGAGTATATCTATCCGTCATATGGATGGACAAATCCCACTCTTGATCCATGTGTTTCAACCAATACTTTCCGAACACTCAATGCCACCTTTATAGCCACCCAGTTACGGTGTGGTGTTTGATGTCATCAAAGCATCCATCTGGTAAAGGTGATATGCATGATCTCATGGTCGAAGGAATTAGATTACTATGTATCAGAAATCATATAGCAATTGAACTATTAAAATGACTTGATCTTTATGCTATGCTTATTTATAGGAGTATGTCCACCATATCATTCTCCTAACGATATGATCTTGTTGTTGATAACATATCAATGTTCATGATAGGGAAACCACAATCATTTATCAACCAACAAGCTAGTGATGTTTAAAGGCTTATACTAGGGACTTCAATTTAAGTTTACAAATCACACAAGTATTAATGTTTCCTTGTTAATACTATTATAGCATGAATGTAAACATTTATCATAAACACAAAGATATAATAATAACTACATTTATTATTGCCTCTAGGGCATATCTCCAACAGTCTCCCACTTGCACTAGAGTTATCTAATCTAGATTACATGGTAATATACCGAACACCCATGGCAGTTTGGTGTTGGTCATGTTTTGCCCTCGGGAGAGGTTTAGTCAACGGATCCGCCACATTCAGATCTGTGTGTACTTTGAAAATCTTTATATCCCCATCTTGGATATGTTCTCGAATAGCGTGAAAACGTAGCTTGATGTGCTTCAGCTTCTTGTGTGACCTTGGTTCTTGCGCATTGGCTATGGCGCCCATGTTATCACAGTAGATAGACATTGGGTCCAGCGCACTAGGAACCACACCAAGCTCTGTAATGAACTCTTTCATCCATATCGCTTCTTGTGAAGCCTCCGAGCCATGTATTCGATTCAGTTGAAGATCTCGCCACAACGCTTTGCTTTGCACTCCTCCAATCGCTGCACCATTCAAAATAAATACGTATCCGGATTGTGATTTAGAATCATCCGGATCGGTGTTCCAACTAGCATCGGTGTAACCATTAACAACGAAATGTTCATCACCTCCATAAGAAAGAACCATATCCTTAGTTCTTCTCAAGTACTTAAGGATGTTTTTGACCGCTGTCCAATGATCCACTCCTGGATCACTTTGATATCTGCTAGTTAAACTAACAGCATATGCAATGTCGGGTCTAGTACATAGCATGGCATACATTAGAGATCCTATGGCTGAGGCATAGGGAGTCTTACTCATCCTTTCTCTATCTTCTGCCGATGTCGGACTCTGAGTTTTACTCAAGGTCGTATTGGGCAACATGGGCAAGAACCCTTTCTTGCTATCTTCCATTCCAAACCTCTTTAGAACCTTGTCCAAATATGTACTTTGTGACAATGATATTTGGCGTTTCGATCTATCTCTATAAATCTTTATGCCTAATATGTAAGCTGCTTCAAGATCCTTCATTGAAAAACTATTATTCAAATATTCCTTGACACTATTAAGAAGGTCTACATCATTCCCAATCAACAATATGTCATCCACATATAGTATTAAGAATGCTACAGAGCTCCCACTCACTTTCTTGTAAATACAAGCTTCTCCATAAGTTTGTATAAAACCAAAACTTTTGATCACCTTATCAAAACGTTGATTCCAACTTCGGGATGCTTGCTTCAATCCATAGATGGACCGTTGAAGTTTGCATACCTTGTTAGCATCTTTAGAATCGATAAAACCTTTGGGTTGCATCATATACAACTCTTCATCAATGTCTCCATTGAGGAATGCTGTTTTGACATCCATCTGCCATATCTCATAATCATAATATGCAGCGATTGCTAACATAATCCTCACAGACTTTAGCTTCGCTACTGGTGAGAAAGTCTCATCGTAGTCAAATCCTTGAATTTGTCGAAACCCTTTTGCGACAAGTCGAGCTTTATAGACATTAACATTACCATCAGCATCTGTTTTCTTCTTGAAAATCCATTTGTTCTCGACAGCCTTACGGCCATCCGGTAAGTTCACCAAAGTCCATACTTGGTTTTCGTACATGGATCCAATCTCGGATTTCATGGCTTCTTGCCATTTATTGGAATCTGGGCTCATCATTGCTTCCTCATATGTCTCAGGGTCATCGGTGTTGTCCACCAACATGACACTCATAACGGGATCATACCAATCTGGAGTGGTACGAGTTCTTGTTGACCTGCGAGGCTCTGTAGAAACTTCAACCGAAGTTTCATGATCATCATCATTAGCTTCCTCTCTTATTGGTGCAGGCACCACAGGAACTTCTTCCGGTGCTGCGCTACTCGCAATTTCGAGAGAAGGTTCGACAACCTCGTCAAGTTATACTTTGCTTCCAGTCACTTCTTTCGAGAGAAATTCCTTCTCTAGAAAGGATCCATTCTTGGCAACGAAGATTTTGCCTTCGGATCTATGATAGAAGGTATACCCAATAGTTTCCTTCGGGTATCCTATGAAGACGCACTTTTCCGCTTTGGGTTCAAGCTTATCCGGCTGTAACTTCTTTACATAGGCTTCGCATCTCCAAACTTTAAGGAACGACAATCTAGGTTTCTTCCCAAACCATAATTCATACGGTGTCGTTTCAACGGATTTAGACGGTGCCCTATTTAAAGTGAATGCGGCTGTTTCTAATGCATAACCCCAAAATGATAGCGGTAAATCTGTAAGTGACATCATAGAACGAACCATATCTAAGAGAGTTCGATTACGACTTTCGGACACACCATTACGCTGTGGTGTTCCCGGCGGTGTCAACTGCGAAAGTATTCCACATTTCTTCAAATGCTCGCCAAACTCGTAACTTAGATATTCACCTCCACGATCAGAACGTAGAAATTTAATCTTCTTGTTACGTTGATTCTCTACCTCTCTTTGAAATTCCTTAAACTTCTCGAAAGTTTCGGACTTATGTTTCATGAAATAGATATACCCATATCTACTCAAGTCATCCGTGAAGGTAAGAACATAACGATAACCACCGCGCGATGCTACACTCATTGGACCACACACATCGGTATGTATGATTTCCAATAAGTCCGTAGCTCGCTCCATCATACCGTAAAATGGAGTCTTAGTCATTTTACCCATCGACATGCTTCGCATCTTTCAAGTGATTCAAATCAAGTGATTCAAGAAGTCCATCGGAATGGAGTTTCTTCATACGCTTCACTCCAATGTGACCAAGACGATTGCCACATATAGGTCGAGTTATCGCCGATTTCAAACGTTTAGCCTCAATGTTATTAATATGTGTATTTCCACCATCGAGATTCAACAAGAATAGACCGTCTATCAAAGGTGCATGTGCATAAAACATATTACTCATATAAATCGAACAACCATTATTCTCGATTTAAACAAGTAACCGTCTCGCAATAAACAAGATCCCGATATAATGTTCATGCTCAACGCAGCACCAAATAACAATTATTTAAGTATAAAACTAATCCCGATGGGAGATGAAGGGGTAGCGTGCACCGCGATCACATCAACCTTTGATCTGTTTCCACGCGCATCGTCACCTCGTTCTTCGCTAGCTTCCGTTTATTCGCAACACCTGCTTCGAGTTACAAATATGAGCAACCGAACCAAGATCAAATACCGTGCACTACTACGAGTACTAGTGAGATACACATCAATAACATTTATATCAGATATACCTTTCTTCTTGATGTTGCCGTTCTTCAAATCCGCCAAGTACTTTGGGCAATTCCGCCCAAAGGACCTTCCCCTTGTAGTAAAAGCACTCAGTATCAGGCTTAGGTCCAGCCTTGGTCTTCTTCGTCGGCGTGGCAACTTTCTTACCACCCTTCTTGAAGTGTCCCTTCTGCTTAGACTTGCCTTTCTTGAATTTGGTGGTCTTATTGACCAACAACACTTGGTGCTCTTTCTTGATCTCCACTTTTGCAGACTTTAACATAGCAAATAGTTCTGGCAACTGCTTGTTCATGTTCTGCATGTTGTAGTTCATCACAAAGTTCTTGTAACTTGGTGGTATTGATTGGAGGACACGGTAAATCCCCAAAGCATTAGGAATCACTATACCCAAGCTTTGAAGTTTGTTTGCGTGCCCAGACATCTTAAGCACATGCTCACTGACGGAGCTGCCCTCTTCCATCTTGCAGTTAAAGAACTTTTCAGAAGCTTCATAGCTTTCAATTGCCGCATGAGTCTCAAAAATCAATTTGAGATCCTCGACAATATCATATGGGTCTGAATTCTCAAACCTTTTCTGAAGCTTCGATTCTAAACCATACAAGATAGCACACTGAACTATGGAGTACTGATTCTTCCGAGCGAGGTAAACATTCTTTACTTCATCGGTACATCATCAAGCAGTGCAGTGGGTCACCTGGTGGCATCCAAAGACATAGGTCAAATTACCACCGTGAGGACAATCAAAATTGGGAACCAACTGTGAAGTTGCTTCCATTGTTTTTCAAATTTTCTTTCTCTAGGACAGCATTAAAATTGATGGTAGGGGTTGCCATTGATCTACAACATATTTGTAATAGTTTAGACTAAGTTTATGACAAATTGAGTTCAAATTAATAATAAAATTAATCTAGGTGAACTCCCACTCAAAACAATATCCCTCACATTGTTTTAGTGATCACATAACTAATCCAAATCCCACATCAACACCGATCATCACGAGAGTTGATATAGTTTCAATGGCAAACAATCGACATGTTCATCATATATACTATATGATTCATGCTTTACCTTTCGGTGATCCGTGTTCCGAGACCATGTCCGTACATGCTAGGCTCACAAGATCAAACCTTAGTTTCCGCATGAGCAAATCTGGCTTGCTCACATTGTATACACTTGCGGAATCTAACACACGATCATCACGTGGTGCTTCAAACAACAAGCTTTAGCAACGGTGCTAACTAAGGGTGAACACTTTATGACTTGAAATTCATGTGCATGAGGGATCATCTTATAATGCTACCGTCGTCTACTAAGCAATACAAGATGCATAAAGGATTAACATCACATGCAATTCAAAATATGTGATATGATATGGCCTTTCTTCTTTGTGCTTCCGATCTCCATCTTCTAGCACGAACATGATCTCCATCATCACCGGCATTGCATCAAGGTCAATGACGCTTCTCCATGGTTGTCGTCCACCGGCTTCAACTATTACAACTACTTTGAATAGACACGCGGGTCTTAACATAAATTAAAGACAACCATATGGCTCCTGCTGGTTGCCAACTTACAATAAGGAACATTGCATACATCAAATATAATCACAATCATGGCCATATCACATCACAGCACACCCCTGCAAAACAAAGTTAGACGCCTCTACTTTCTTTGCATATTTTACATGGTTTGGGGCTTTCAATAAGTGTAGTTCTAACTTACGAACAAGAACCACAACATTGATACTAGTATTGTTGATCACTCGTTGTAAATTGGATCTTAACTATGCTAGGAGAAACAGGCACCCGCAAAGCCACTTATGCAATACAAGTTGCATGTCAAGCGTGGAACAAGTCTCATGAACGAAGTCATGTAAGGTTAGCCCGGACCGCTTCATCCCAACATACCGCAAGATGCAAAGTACACAAGAAGCAATCGACAATAAAAGCATCAATGCCCACAATGACCATTGTGTTCTACTCGTGCAACAGATCTACATATAGACACGGCTCTGATACCACTGTAGGGTTTCGTAGCATGGAAAACAAAAAATTTCTATCGCATACAAATAAACAATCCAAGATCTATCTACTAGATTGTAGCAACGAGTCGATGGAATAACTCACCCTCGAAGATTCCAAAGTGTTTAACGAGAGCGGATTCTCGTGGGTGATGTAGTCGTACTCTTCCCGATCTCAAGATCGCGTAGAAGATCCTTCCGGCGCTGCTCCAAGCAGCCTCCCGCAATGCTCACACGTTCGGTACTGACGAAGACCTTCCTCTCCTTGTTCTAGCAGTGGAGGTTGTAGCACTCTCCTCGCAATTCCGGCAGCACAACGGCGTGGTACCGGAAGTAGAGGGGAGATCTCGCAGGGCTTCGCCTTAAGCCGGAGCGAGTATGGTGGAGTATGAGAGAGTCCCTCGGTGTTCTAGGGTTTAGACACACCAAGGAAGGGAGCAAGCCAGCGGCTAGGGTTTAGCTAGGCGGCGGCGGTTTGCCCTAGGGCCGGCGGCGCCTATGGAGGCGGCGGCGGCTTGGGGCTAGGGTTTGGAGGAGAGGGTCTTGTGTCTCTAGGAGGGAGCCCTGCCCCTCCTTATATAGGTGGAGGGGCCAGCCGGCCAAGGGGAGGGAGGGGAGTCCCTCCCCAACTCGGCTTGGGTGGTGCGCCGCCGGTTGGAGGAGGGAAACCCTCCCCAACTCGGTTTCCCACTCCTCCTCCTCTTTCCAGAACTTGTCGTTTGACTTTCAAACTAGCCGTTTGACTTTTCAAACTAGGATTTGAATAAACCCTCTATTTTGAACAGCGATGACACCGAGTACATGATGCAATCATATCAACTTGATATAACACATTCATGTACCCTTCCCCGAGTCTTGGACATTTGAACCTTCTAAAACATTCCCGATGAAAACACCTAACCATTCTCCATCTCAAACGGGACTTTCCTTATATGAATCTTATTCTCCGGACCATTCCGGATCTCCTCGTGATATCCCGAATCCCATTCGAGACCAACAACATTCATCTCTTTCTCATCATTCCATAACTACTCAAACAACGTCAATCCTTAAGTGTCTCCTACGGTTCGTGAATTATGCGGACATGATCGAGACACTTCTCAACAATAACCAATAGAGGAATCTGAAATTCATATGGCTCTACATATTTCTACGATTACTTTGATCGAATGAACCACTTACATACGATATCAATTTCCTTTGTCTCACGATAGTTTACTTATCCGAGGTTATGATCGTCAGATCTCTGCATACCTAGTTCAACCTCGTACCGATAAGTACTCTTTTCTCGCTTCGTGATATGTGATCCCTTGTGAGCCAGTCACATGCTTGCAAGCTAATTGGATGACTCATTTCACCGAGAGGGCCCAGAGTATATCTATCCGTCATATGGATGGACAAATCCCACTCTTGATCCATGTGTTTCAACCAATACTTTCCAACACTCAATGCCACCTTTATAGCCACCCGCCACGTGTGGTGTTTGATGTCATCAAAGCATCCATCCGGTAAAGGTGATATGCATGATCTCATGGTCGAAGGAATTAGATTACTATGTATCAGAAAGCATATAGCAATTGAACTATTAAAATGACTTGATCTTTATGCTATGCTTATTTATAGGAGTATGTCCACCATATCATTCTCCTAACGATATGATCTTGTTGTTGATAACATCTCAATGTTCATGATAGGGAAACCACAATCATTTATCAACCAACAAGCTAGTGATGTATAGAGGCTTATACTAGAGACTTCAATTTAAGTTTACAAATCACACAAGTATTAATGTTTCCTTGTTAATACTATTATAGCATGAATGTAAACATTTATCATAAACACAAAGATATAATAATAACTACATTTATTATTGCCTCTAGGGCATATCTCCAACATATAAGTGGGAAGTGAAGATAGTACAGAGTTCACCAAAATAAGGCTCTCTCCATAAGACAGAAAGGATACTGTTGCATTTAACTTCTTTCAACCCTGTCAATCAAAGGTGAGAAATCCTTGATTGTGGGTTTAGTTGTACCCATTGGTAATCCAAGGTATGTGAAAGGCATAGCAGCTTGCTGACATTGAAAGACAGAGGCCAAATGTGTAGTTTCTTCATCAGTCAAATTTATAGGGATCATGGAGGATTTGTGTAAACCAGTAAACTCGGCATATTGAATCAGCAATTCCTTGAAGAATAACAATTGATCCTCTTCAGCAGGCAAAATGATTAGGGTATTATCTGCATATTGTACAATTGGATAGTCTCCTTCCATTGGGATAGGCAGTTTCAGAGTTCCAACAGAAAAAGCCTTATTAACCATGCTCTGTAATAGATCACCTCCCAAGACATAAAGTAAGGGTGATAAAGGGTCACCTTTCCTGACACCCCTTTTACAAGCAAAACTCTGCCCAGGCACACCCATTTGAATGGTTTTAAGAGGGAACAAAATTAAGGTTTTATTTGTGTTTGTTTTGATTAAGTCAAAGTGCAAGTATTATGCATGCATGCAATGCTCAAACATGTCTTTATTTATATTACACAGAAGGTGGTGTGTTACATTGAACATGAGAAAATTGAAGGAAATCTATATAAAGGAGTGGATTAATATATAAACGAGATACTTATAATAGTCGAACCACTAGAGAGACTATGGATGTAGATATTCTTACATGCAACTAGAGGTAATATTTAACTTAAACAAAATATAAGCAGGGGCAGCAGGATCAGGACACAGAGCCGCCTTAGCAGGAGCATCAGCCTACTCAATGTCAACCCGGCCAGTCAAGACATATTTCCAGAAGAATTTGTTGTAGAATGCGTGTCGTGCCAAGGTCTTTGGCTGGTGTGTTCGGCCTTGGCCTTCGGCAATATCCGCCGCGTGCTGGATCATGTTGTTGATGTCCGTGTTAACGGCTCTGCAATAGAATGGGCAAAAGAAATGCCCCTATGGTGGAAAGTAATTAGCCCCCACCATAAGCGTCTCAACACGTAGCGGTTCTTGTTGTACGTGGACTACAGAATTGTCCTATTAATTTTTAAGAACATAACTTAAAACTCATACGTATGATTGAATTGTATTACATCTCAATAATTGACAACATATATATGTAAAACAATATTAAATTGATATCAAATAGAATGTATCCCAGCAATAGTTTGATTAGTTCATATATCATTCATGTATCCAAAAAATGACAATTAATTGGATGAGAGTTATATGTAAAACAAAGTGGCCTCATAAGTTTTTTTCAGGGATGGCGTAAGCAAACCAAGTACCAATTGAACAACTTATATATCGTTCTTGTACATTGAAATGTAACCCTTCTTATACACTATAAATGCATGTGAACTCTATTGGGGCAAATTTGAATCATCAGCCTCGCTGCGGAATTGAAATATAACACTTCATATGAATGTAGAATAAATCTGGGGCCTCATAAGTTTTTTAGAGACGGAGTTAGCGAACCAAAGTACCAAATACATAACTTATATTGTTGTTGTATATTATTACCTCAGGTTTACTAACTCATCCCTAAAATAATCTGACACCATCGATCATATGTGTCTCCCCTTGTACTCTTTTGGGGCAAAATTGAATTATTGGCCTCATTAAGAAATAGAAACGTGATGTACACTATGTAGCATATATATGCATGTTGTGTATTGAAATCAACACTCTAGTAACATATATCTGCTAAGCAAATGTAAATTTACTATATGCATGGCAGATGAGCAGATCTAAGCAGATATAAATTTACTAGATCACAGATGAGCATATATAATCAAATCTCTAAAACAATCGACCGTTCGAACCATATATATTCTCTACATCAAGAAGGCGCACGGTAGAACAAAAGAATCTATAGAGGACTGAGCAAATCCGGTGGGTGAACAGCGAAATCTGCGGCGCGACGACTAGAGAAGTTAGCAAAGTAGTACCTCGGATGTCTCATCGTCGAGCTCCTCCTCGAACTCGTCGCTATACTCGATTTCTTCGAAGAATATTTGTTCGTGGAGGATATCATCGTTGATGATGAGCATCAGGTTGCCTCCATCAGCTGGCGCATGCCCATCAACCAGATCTGCTGCTTGCACCATGATGTTGTCGGCCACCTACTGCTCGACAATGATGGTGTCTGGTTGGACGGAGCCTGAAGCATCGACGATGCAACGACGAGCGGCGTGCGCGTCTGGAGAAGCCGCCTCCGCCTGTTCGACGACGACCGATCCATCTGCTACTGCGCCTCCAACTGGCTTCACCTTCGGCTCGTCTCCACGCGTACGCTTCATGGCGCAGCTAAGAGGAGGGCAGTGGTGCAAGTGAAGGAGCTTCGGCGCACGTGAAAGGTGTAGATTGGGTTTTCGTGACTAGACAGATTGGGAGGAAATGGCACGAGCTCTTGAAAGAAGAAAGCATAACGGGTTTATATACGAGTGGACACGTGTGTGGGTGTGGACGCGTGTGGGTGCGAGCTAGTGCATGATCTCCACTTTCTACTTGCATTAACAACACGTGCACGGTACCTCGAGAACATGCACGAGGCGAGTTTTCAAGGCGGGCGACATAATGGTCCGCCTCAGTAGACCCCTAGAGGCGATTGATATTTCTGACCGCATGTGGTCGAGTGATCTAGGGAGACGGTCAATAATTGTCATCATCTCAGGTTGCATCTAGAGGCGTTCTGTTTTAACGAGCGACTGAGGGAGTAGTCATACTAGAGACGGTACAGATTAGAAACCGTCGAATGTTAAAGTTAGAGGCGGTCAAAAAATTACAATCGCCTGAGGGTGATGAACACAGCCGGTGGATTGTATTTTTGTGGTAAACCGGTTCTAGGCACAATCTCTAAGTAACGAGTTTGTACTGGTGTAAATAGAGTAGGATATTTATATTTCACTGCGTTCGCGCGCATCTTTTTCTCTTTATTTTAAGAGGATTTTGAATCATCAAGTGTTATATAAACATATCAATTAGAACCGTCATATTATAATATAATATGATAGTTTTAAGTGATAAAAGTCATTTTATGGATTTACCTTCGCACCTAGGAGAATACCAAACGATGGAAAGCAACCAGTGCCAAAAACGACGGGTGGTATGGGCGGAGCCCACCCGTACCGTCCGCATGTACCAGGTGACATCGGGTTCGCGTCGGTGAGATCCGACATTCACAGCCAGCAAAAACCACAAAAAACCACATCTAAAAGGGATTTGAAGGAGGAACTTGGCTGGAATAAAATCCCTGCCGATTCATGGATCATTAGAGGACAGCATCATCCCCTTTATCATCAACCGCTGCATCTACATCACTACCATTACCCCCATTCTTCATCCATTAGATCTTGTTGTAATTGCAGATTCAATTGTGGTTTGCATTAGATCTATTTCAGTACTTTTATCCATCCATTTGATTATGCTGATGTTTTTGATTGCTTCCATGCGTGAGTAGTTCTTTTGTTCTTGGGGAGATGGAGAAACCCTAACACTATTATGAATTTTCAATAAAGATAATCTATTCTTATGTCCATATGACTTGTCGGTCTATGATTGATTTATGATTTGTGTTTGATCTCTCTCTTTAGATGGTATGTGAAGTCGACCACATACCATTTGCCCTTGGGACTAAAGGGAGGGAGAAATCCTTTGGACATGTTTTGGGATCGTACCCGTAATGGCCCTGTGACATATTGGCGTAGGCTTGTGAACTACGCGGTCAAAGGAGGAATAAAGAGGGCATCCCTAAGATAATTACGATATCCACGGGGAAACCCTTAATTGCGATGGTTTGTATGGGTGACTGATCTTAGGCATCGCAGTGGTTATTTAGAGGTGACCTCACTCTTGGCTCAACAAAGTGGCTTCCTTCGAGCCTTGTAGTGAACATCTTATTATGGATCTCTCTCCATATATTTCACGACACAAGAAGTATGCTATCTTAAATTATTAATAATAACAACACCATTCTAGAGAAGTATCCTACATCCCTGAGAACGTTTTAGCCCTATTGAGTTTAACCACGCTTTCATACAACCTTGTTACTTAGTTACTTTTTATTGTTTTAATTACTTTTGTGCACACAAGCAAAAACTTTTCAAACACTCTTTACATGATATCAAAGGAAACTTACAAGTATTCTTTGGTAGATAGTGATGAGGGACATTAAGACCTTTGCCAATAGATTTCTGTGGGTTCGATATCTTTATTTCTAAACTAGCTACAACTCATCTGTGCACTTGCAGTCATCAGCCGACGCCATAGATGAATATGTACGCATTAGTGAGGACACAATTTTGGAGGTTGTGAGAAGGTTTACGCAAGCCATGATTGATGTGTTCGGGGAAGGTTTACACCATGGTCCATATTTGTCAAGACAATTCCGCGACATCTTTGCAATACTCCCATGAAATCTCAGTTTGCAACAGCACAAGAGACTCAAAGGAAAGATATGGAGAGGGCCTTCGGTGTGCTTCGGAAGCGCTTTGCCATTGTGCGTGGACCCGTGGAGTCTTGGAAACCGCAAATACTATGATATATAATGACATGTTGCATCATTTTGCATAACCTGATCATTGAAGATGAGAGAGATATGTCACCGAATTTTAGATATATCTCAAATAAAGACCCCGTTGAGCCTGAGCATGACCCAAACAGGATCAACCAGTTTCTCGAAATGCATCGAAAAATCGAGAACAAAGCTGAACACAAGCTACAAGATGACCTTGTTGAGCATCACTGACGTCTACACGACGACGCCTAATTATGTTTTTTCAATTGTTTAATTTGAAAGAATTTATTTTATTCATTAATTTGCCGTGTAATAATGAATAATTAGACTTATTTACATTTTATATGGTTTGTAGTATTGATACTTTGGTTCAAATAGGTTCATTTGCAAAAAACAAAATTTAAGTCCTCTAAATTATTGGGGATCGGATCTGCGGCGCTAGGTTTAGAGGACTAAATATAAGATGTTAAGCTTTAGAGCATCTCCACTCGCCTACCCAGGAGGCCGATCCGGACGCCGAAAATCGGCCCAGTCGCGTACCCAGGGACCTCTTTTCGGCCGGATTTGGGCCAACTTTGGTCCGGACTACCCAAGCCGAACCCAGGATCCCGGGTATGCACTGGGGACGCCGAACACGGTGAATTGGCCGAGTGGACCAGCCTGTCAGCGAAAAAAGCCGAGTCGCCCCCATCCTTCCCGCTGTTTTCCTTTTCCCGCCATCGCCGCTACACCCCTCCCGCCATTCTTCCGGCGGAACTCCGCCTATAAAAGGCGTACATCTCGCCGTCTCTCTTCACAGTCTCTGACACCACCACAACTCAGGCGAACTTTGGACGTTCGCACCTTTCTTCCTCCTCAACTCCGCCGAGAAGCCATGGCCGAGGGCCGACGCATGATGCCGCCATGGGAAGCCCGGCTGCTCCGCGAGGCGCGCTATATGGCGCCACCGGACACTCGTCTCCCCCTCGGCTGGCAACTCAGCGCCGGCGGGATCCCTGTTCCGCCGGTGCCGGCCGACGAGGACCTCGCCGGAGAGATCCTGGTAGCTATCGCCGACATGCAAGACCCGGATCTCGCCGGAGAGTTCCAGGGGTCTATCACCGACATGCAAGACGCGGATCCTGGCAACCTGGTCTTGTGGAGGCAGTTCTTCGCCGACAGGCGCCTCGAGGAACTCGCCCGAGACAACGGTTCGCCGGGCTCGCCGCGCCGCCGTCGCGTCACAATATGGCTTTCCGCCGCCGCTTCTGGAGCGTTCCAGGGCAAACTCTCGTCGGCGTCATGGAGCACATCCAGGCCGGCAACCACCCCCGCCTTGGCCTGTAGTTGCGGCGTTCGGCGTTGACCACGACGGCGGCGGCCTTTTCGTAGTTTTTAATTCGATGTAATATGTGCGCCCTTGCCCTACTTAATAAAATCCGCCTATATTCGCCCGTGATTATAGCTCCTATGCGATGTATTTACATGGAATTGGAAGGAACACGACATCGTTGAAAAGAATAGCTCGCATGCGACACTTCTGAAGCGGCAAATAGCTCCCGTGCGACACTTCCACTTAACCTCACGAGACCGTCAACGAATTTGAATCAGCTAAGCAGAGTAGCACCCACAGCCTCTCCACGTCACGACGGAACTCACCTGATGTCCACCTCATATCGTGGGACCCATGCTGTGGTTGAAGAGATCCGTTGGCCCCGATCTGTCCCCGCACCCGAGCACTCCCGCCATCATTCCAGCCCGCATCTCATCCCCTTCCGTTTTCTTCTCCGCCGAGTAAGTGCGGCAACGCCGATGAGGGATGTCGAGCTCTGCTTCAGCCTCCCTCCGCTCATGGCCTCGGTATGGTGCGGTGCCGATGAGGAGGTGCCCCGATTGCCCCCGTACCGTGCCCCTAAAGCGGCTTGTCACATCCACCGACAAGAACGACAACATTGACCGAGAATTTGTGAAATGTGAGAGAAAGCCCGAGCCGGGAAAGGTGAGATCTGAGTGTTCCGAGCGCCAATTTCTCGCTTTTATTTTGAAATTTCATGCATTTCATCGAATTTGGGATTTAGGGTTCATCTCTGCGATTTCAGGAACTGCCAAAATGTGGGCATTTTGAGTGGCTTGATGAGTACATCGAGCGAATTAGGGTGGAGGTAGCATCCCGGGAGCTCGAAAACCCGTCCGTGGTGGAGCAATTGGGATGTGGCAACCCCATTTCCGCTGGTACTAAGGTGGTTGCGGAAGTGAAGGCCGAGCTGAAGAAGATGAACAAGAAGCTAAGGAAAATAATCGAATTGAAGAAGCAGGACAATCTGATGGCCGTTTTTTTTTATTTTTGTGTAATTTCTCTCAAATTATTTTATCTCCTGATCATTAGTCATTAGACAGCGCAATCAATGTTCGAGTGATGCTTTATAATGGATGTAATGGTCTATGTCTTTGGCTTGAATAAAATGCAACACAATTTGGGCTAATTTTGAGCTGCTCTGTTTTCGAAATCAGTGTTCCTTCAGTTTCGTCAGTGTTCCTTCAGTTTTATCAGTGTGCAGGGGAGGGGAAGGGGTTGAAAAGTTAAAAAAACAATTGATGAGGAGTGATTGAAAAAGTCCAGGCCAAATAGAACTTAGCCATGCCAAAATGGTCGTATCCAGGCCCAATAGCAACTACTTGTAGATTGGGCAAAAAAAGTATACTCACGTTACAATCTAACTAGGGACGTGTGGATCTGTAGATACTCGTGCTCAGGTTGTAATCTTTTATTTTTTGTGAAAGTAAATATATAAATAAAGGCCAATGGCATCCATTTAACTAACATAAATTGGGTGCCCCTTTAACTTATGTAAATATGTAAATGTTTTGTTTGAAAATGAACCATGTGTTATTTTAAAATAATCAACCATCATAACGTTAACTTATTCTTCCTTTTGAGCTTTTCTAATTTCACTCATTTTATAAATATTGCACGAGTATTATATGAGAACTTATTTTTGTGTCTTTTGTTTTATGCACTTGTTGTTTTGGGTGTTTTGACAAATAACAATACAATAAAACACAAGTCGAGTGATAATAGATTATAAATATTGCATATATTAGATAGATAATATATTAGATAACATTACATATATTAGATAGCCCGATAACATTACAATAAAAGAAAAGGGGTACAATATAGAAGAGAAGGGCAACTAGGCGCCTAAACCCTGGGCTAAACCCTAACCCTAGCTACTAAGCTACTACGTGGGTTTAGCCCGGCTGCCACCCTACTCCATCGGCGGTGGGGGCGGTGCCGGTGCCGCCGCCCTCCGAGCCGCCACCGCAACATTCCAAGCCGCCAACCTCTCCCGTTGCTCCCGCCGCCGCTGCTCCTCCTAGAAGGACCAGCGATTTTCTTCAAGGCGCGTGCGGCCTGCTTCTCCTCCCACTTGGCTTAAGCAGCCAACTCCGCCTCCTCCTCCTTCTCCGCCGCCTTCAAGTACTCTTAGGAGGGGCCGTTGTCGGGGAGGTTGCCGCTGGGGAGGGGGTTGTGGACGAAGTGGCCCTGGGCCCAAGGGCAGGGCGGGGCTTTGCGTCGCCCCCCTTTTTGCCCCGCCTCGGGAGCGGGGGCGCCTCCTGCTCCCAGACCTGCTTGTGGTCCGGGTGGTTGTCCTCGTCGCTAACTTCGGAATCCGAAGGGAAGCGGAGGGGGGAGGTCGCCATGGTCGCCGGAGTGTTTTGGGGCTGAGAGGAGGCAAAGGGACGGGCTCGAGGTTGAAGATGAGGGGCAAGATGAGATGAGGAGGCAAAGACGTTTTGCCTATTTATTAAGGGCGGGGCGTGAAGGGCGTGGGAATCCGATGGCAGCGGCGCTGCGTTATGCGTAGCGTGGGCGTAGCCGCGTGCGTGATCAATGCGGTTATTGCAAAAAATTGCTAGGATGCGACGTGACCCCTGCACCGTCGCCCCCGCCCATGCATGCATGCATGCATTAATGAGAAAGAGAGAAAAAACGTCCAATGTAGTTGTTCATTGACAGTGAAAAATAAAATAGAATTTGGCATTGATTTACTCGTTAATAAATGCAGGAATTTAGGACCAAGGTAGTTGTCACAGACATGCAGCAAACTCGTTCGTTTTTACACACCGCATGCAACAAACTCACACATGGAAACTCAACGGGTGAGAAAAAAATCGCCGAAAAATCGGTGGGAGTAATCAGAGGGATGTCAATTGGAGGGAATAGAAGGAGTATGAAACTAAGTTTATAATATAAATTTATAATATCAATTTTATATAATATAAAAGTATGTGTTATGCTGAATCTAATTATATTTATTACATATTTTAGAGTTTGATATTATTTCTATGACACATGAACCGGATGGGAGTAAGTTTGACTGAAGAAAGTTGTTAGACGTATACTTATTTAATGTGACGGAGAGAGTAAATACGCTGCAGCGCTGTTGCACGCAAAATAGCTAGACTGCGACGCGAGAGGCAGCTCCATAGCATATGCATGCATGGTGCAGCCCGCCACGCCCAGCGCCCTCGCATTCCATGCTCGGTCCAACGGTCAATGGAGTGTGCCACGCTGTACCTTATATTTATTACATATTTTAGATTTTGATATTTTTTTCTTACTCCCTCTATCCCAGTTTACTTAAGCGTATATCTAGATCGTGTGCATGGGCTATATAATATGAATTATATAATATAAATATTATATTATTAAAAAATATAAAATTTGTAGTTTCTAATAATATAGTTTTTTATCTTATATACCTAATGCTAAGTTGGTTAATTTGTCAACCTAGAAATACGTGTAAGTCTTATAAACCGAGATGGAGGGAGTATATACGTAGTCAAAGTTCATAAATATTGACTTTGCCCCTTTTTCTATGGCGCATGAACCGGAGGGGAGTAAGTTTGACTGGAAAAAGTTGTTAGACGTACACTTATTTAATACGACGGAGGGAGTAAATACGCTGCCGCGCTGCTGCATCGGTTGGCTGCACGCAAAATAGCTAGACTGCGACGCGATGCATAGCATGCATGCATGGTGCAGCTAGCCCCGCCCAGCGCCCTCACATGCCACGCTCGGTCCAACGGTCAATGGAGTGTGGCACGCTGTACCTTATCTGTTCATGGAAAAAACGATGCGAGCCAATTAGATTCCAGAATCATTCATCCCACGGATCGCCAAGAGCTAGCCGCAAAATCCTTCCAAGAGACGCCAACCAATCAGGTTGCAGAACAAGCCCTTCCACGGATCGTCCAGAGCCACCCGCGGAATCCTTTTAGAAGACGCGATCAGACGGCCACAGTGTCGCGCTAGGGTTAGATCTACGTTCCTCATTTGGCCTTAGGGTTAGCTGGGTTTAGGATGCAGTCAATGGGGTTTCACAAGTTTGACCAGACATTCAAATATGCATAACTAATTCAAAAAAAATCAAAAAAATACAAAACCTTCGTATGGTGTCATGTTATGTGACATAGTTGTGAGAAAAAATATCAAACTTGGTCTATTGATCATATTTCAAAAAACCCTTCACAAAATGACCTATCTCCTCCGAGGTTTTCTGGATTTTGGGTCAATTGACCAATGATCTGGCTAGAATCAAGGCATAGTTTGTGATAATGTGCCCATTGGGCATGCATGTGTATAATGGGATGACTAACAATGTTGTATCACAAAGTTTTCCTTTTCGACGCATAGAAAATCCATTTTCTATTTTCTGAGTGTCGAAAGAGGGGGGAGATTTGTGAAGCAACCACCAAATTGAAGTTTCAAAATGGTAACATTCTATTTTTCAAAAATACTAGACCACCTAGCATGTACAATTTCCCAACTTGAGTATCTCAAACCTTTTATTCTATCCCTGGTGAAAAAGACAAATCCTGCCGAATCAGCTGGAAGTGGGTAAGATATGAACTACAGGTACATGATTTCATGCTGATGATATTTTGTAAAAATCATTTTTAGGTTCACAACATGCTATTTCATCAGAGATCCAATGCTAGTTTTGTGAGCCTCAGCCCCTAGCTAAGAATATTTATGAAAACCCTTCAAAAAGTTTGACCAGACATTCAAATGTGCATAACTAATTTAAAAAAATCAAAAAATTAAAAAACCTTCGCGTGGTGTCATGTTATGTGACATAGTTGTGAGGAAAAATATCAAAATTTGTTTTAGAAATGGTCGAAAAAAAACTTGCTTAGAAATAGGGTGGTTTACCCTAGCTTTGTAGCCCATTTCTACCACATTTTGGGTGAGGGTGAGTTGTACTTCACAAAAGGGATCAGGGTGAGGATGAGTTGTACTCTACATATGAGAAAAACGTTGGAAGCTCATACAAACATAGAAAAGTACATTTGTTGAAATTCAAATTTACCATCATATTTGAATTTTGTCCAAATTATCAACAACAAGTGCCAAATTATTATAATAATAAATGTTTACAACAACAACTGCCAAATTATTACAATAACAAATGTTTACAACAACAACAAGTGCCAAATTCAAAGTCTATTTCTTTTGGCTCTTCTTACCCCTTGTTTTCTTCTCCTTCACAAGTTTCACACAACACAACAGGTTTATGCTCTTCTTTTTCTTACCATTACCATCTGGCCTCCCCACAACACGTCCAAGAGTCTCCTTCACCTCCTGCACCTCCTCAACAACACAATATGGCACCAGAGCCTCATCAACATGGTCACTTTGCACCAGAGCCTCATCAACATGGTCAGTTTGCACCAGAGCCTCAACAACAGGCTCATTTTGCACCAGAGCCTCAACAACAGGCTCATTTTGTACGGGAGCCTCAACAACAAGCTCATTTTGCACCACAGCCTCAACAACAGGCTCATTTTGCACCAGAGCCTCAACAACATGCTCATTTTGCACTAGAGCCTTAACAATAGGCTCATTTTGCCCCTCATTTTGCACTAGAGCTTCCAAATCAGAAACGGTGTGCCCTAAAGCCTCAATAGTTTGCACATCCTCCTCCAAAACAAGTTCAGATTGCACCTCAGTAGCACCAAACATGATCTGGTTAGTTCTCTTCTTTCTTTGGCCATTGATTCTTACCCTTTTCACTGTCCAGCATTCGTCAACAACAAGAGGTGGGCCTTTTTCTCCACGCTTCCTCCTGAGAACAAGCAAGTTAGCTGGGGCAGAAAAACCATCAACAAGAAATGGGATAGATTTTGGATGAA
Source organism: Avena longiglumis (assembly GCA_030063025.1). Lineage (NCBI taxonomy): Eukaryota > Viridiplantae > Streptophyta > Magnoliopsida > Poales > Poaceae > Avena > Avena longiglumis. Next base: position 500,066,746 of record CP125975.1, read on the forward strand.
CATACTTTGGCTTTTCAGCAGTGTATCTGCACTTGCTAGAGCCAGCTCGGTGTCCAAGTTCTTCACAGAGTTTACATCTATTCTTGTTACCTTTTTTGGCCCTTTTTGGCTTGGCATCTTTCTTTTCATCTTTCTTTCCCTTCTTGCCGCTCCCACCTTTGTCAAACCAAGCCTTGAATCTACTCTGCTTGGGCCTGCCAGCCTTTCTTTTCATCAAAGGAGGACACAAGGAGAACTGAATGTCCACTTTAGGCCACTGAGACTGATCTGTAAGTGCTGGAATTGGTGTTCCATATGCAGCCTTAAATTTTGCTACAGAGTAATACTCATGCAAATATGGGTGCATATGTGGAAAATTTTTGCTACTGATCTGCATGAGTATTACTCTGTAGCAAAATTTAAGGCTGCATATGGCCCAATCACCATATAGCTCTTTCATTGCCCTTTGCTTTGCCTTCCATACTGTAGTATAATTCAGCTTAATGGGGTACTGCTTTTCCAAGTCTATTTTCAGTCTCTTTGCAGTGCTATTTGGTGTTGTGGCTAAAATGGGCTTGATCTTTTCTGCAACCCATAATTGTGATGTCATCTTTGTAACTGTTTGAGAACTTGTAATGCAAGTATGAGGTTTTGGAATTTGATTCACTCTTATTGTCCTTCCATCAGGTTGACGTCTAGCAGATATATACCACTTGCAAGGCTTGGCACCACCATCATAACCTACGCATTTTGCATAGAACTTCTTTTTATCAGTCCACATAGTCTTGGTAGCAAACTCACGTTTGACTGCATATGTCCTGAAACACATCCTGAATTCATCCATGCTTGGAAACAATCTCCCAACTTCAATAACTGGGTCCTCTTTGTCATAAACTGTTACTAGCTCATCATTATGTGCATCATCTACATGAACTGCAGCATTTTCCAACAACTCTAGATCTATATCTGCCTCTTCATCTCTTAAATGGTTATCACCATCATTTGCAGCTTCATCCCTCTTCTTCTCCTTGTCTCTGTCATCTATAGGAATGCCAAAAAGCTTTGCCATTTCAATGACATCTATTGGTGCAATGACCAAATCAGTTCGGTCATGTATCTCAACTGAATTCCAGTCAATAGTTACAATCCTTTGTGCATTAGCATCTGCAGCATCCCCTTGTGCATTAGCATCATCCTCCACTGTTAACACTTCCAACTCAGTAAGTATAGGCATTACTTGCCTTTGTGCAGCCTAATCATCCTCGACCATCTGAGCAGCCAGCTTCGAGGCCACATATCCAACCCTCGAATCAGGTTTCAGATCAATGAGCTTTGCTAAAAACAGAACAGTTTTGCTTGTCCAACCGTTTCGCTCATCGATTTCATCAACTATATGTTCCTCTGTCTCAACCCTAACATAGTCACATTTGAATCATCAAATCGTAACAAAAAAACTTCTTGCTCTGGCCCCCAAACCACACTATCCCTAATTTTTTCCACCATTTTCCTCACCGCCTCCTCTCCCATGTTTATTAGCTCTTGGGGATCAACATGTTCTAATTCCACCTCCCATTTAACAACTGTGTCTCTCTCAATGAGCTGCGTGCTGCCATCAACTAAAATAACCCTAGAGGGAAAGAAATTGATGCGAAATTCGAAGGTTTGGCACGCAACATCGTCTCTGCTTTTTGGCGAACCTTGTGAGCTGGCGGAAGCGAACAAAGAGCTCAACCTTAGAGAAATTAAGTGCAGAGATACGGGATATACCGATTAGAAGTCTCTCTCCATGCTCCATCCGTTCCTCGCCTGCTCAAGACACCTCGCCCACAATCTAGCATCAATGGGCACGCCAGATCTCGAATTGATAAGAATGGGAGAGGAATTATCTTTCAAATGGCACTCACCACCGTCTCCGTCGAACGAAAGCGCCGCCTAAATTAATTGCCGTGCCGCCGGCGCCGGCGCCGAGAACGATGGGTGAGGTCCGCCGCCGTCGTCGGGGAAGCTACAGTCAGTGTGACACGCGCTCTCGGTCGGAAGCGGTTGATTTGACTGGCTTGACTGGCTGTCCCAACCGACCGGTTTGGCTTAACCCTAATCTTGGAACAAAGTTAAATGTGTCCTTAACGACCGTTTTATGGCCCGTGTGGCCTTGGGATATTAGCTGCCTCACAACCGTCGCATGCGAGCTATTCTTTTCAACGATGTCGTGTTGCTTACAATTCCGCGTAAAGACGTCGCATAGGAGCTATAAGCCCATATTCGCCCATATTTTATCGAGTTTAACTAAATTTCGTCGAACCTGTGACTCGGCCTGGATACGCGATTGGAAAACTGGGCGTATCCAGACCGAAATCAAATTCCGTCTGGCCAAAAAAGGTCCGAATTTCGGCCTGGGTTCGTCGAACGAGTGGAGATGCTCTTAGTCCGGCCGAAAGTTTTCTAAAGTAAATGAAATCGGTTAGAGTTACTCTTAGAAGATCCATATAGCGAGACCGTTCATGGCGTCGCCGTCACAGTTGAGATATCTCTGAAGGGCACTGTTCACCAGTGGATGCATGCTACGTTTAACTGAAGATACACGAAGTGTAAGCTCGCACGTGCCTAGATACTACAGCTCGCGCGTTGCCAATTCAGCAGTTGGATCAGCGATCGACCAAGCAATCCAATGGTAGTGTTTTGAGAGGCCACCAAACTTCGAGAATGGATAATGTCCATATCCGAAAAGACCAAGCCTGGCCACGAATGCCCGCTCTCCCGGATATCCTCTCCATCTTTTCTTATCCTCACGTACAAGCCAAAATGCAGAGTGCATGTGAAAATCCTAGCTTACCCCCCTTGACCAACTGTAAGTCATGGCCAATTTAACGGTGGCCGTTGTTCGTACAGGCCGAGGGTACGACCACTATTCATCCATACATACAGCTCTAGAGCTTGTTATGGAATATAAATTGGAAAAAATATATGGCATGACATAAATTTAAACAAAAAACCCTCATTCGGAACAGGCCTTTAACAGCATGCACAAAACCTTGCATTGCAGCTGCTGTTTAGCTATTTTATACTGATGAAAATTCAGACCGATATACCAAATTCATACACCGTAAAACAGCATGGCGGTACCGGATAATTACATTTTAGCTAGCCTCCAAGAAGCCGAAAATGACGCGCATGCTTCAGATATCCCGAATGCCAGGTCGTCTCTGTCTACAACATGATCTTTTTCAGCTTCATTGGACTGATTAAGAACCCATGGGATGAGGGGGAAGCCGGCCATTTTTATCTATCCTCTAGCTAGCTTGGCAATGGCCGCGAGGGTGAGGAGTGTGCGAGCGTCTTGCTGCTTCCCTTGATCACCGTGCGTGCGTGCGTGCTGAAGCATCTGTTATATCAGGAGCTGTTCACCGTTATATCAGAAGCAGTAAATAGCTCGAGTGCAGGGACGAGATTCCTCTCTGATCTGCGCCCAGGTACAAGATTTCCCTCATGCCATTGCATATGCCAGCTTTTAGTTTTATGACCATTCGCTTCTTAACGGCTTAATTCTTGATTTTTCATTTGCCATCTCACGCATGCACGCATCCATGGCAGAGCTGGTATCTACAATTAGTAAGTACTTTCTGTCTATCGATCTGTGCAATTTTGCTTCTTTCTTCTCTCTCCCGAATGAAACCACAGAAGCATAGAACGTTTTGGCTTTTCGCTAGTATAAGTCATCGATGATCCACGGTTTAGTTTCCATCTTTGTTTTTTGATCCATCTCTGTGCCAGCCTTCAGGTTTTTACCTGCAGTTTTATTATTACTACTTTGGAAAGATCTCAGTACTGCATCGATCTGAACACATCACATGTGACCTATTTTTGAACTAGCCCGATCCTTGTTCTTGTGTAGCCAATGTCGAATGGAGCTTTGTGAGGGAGGAATTTGTCACATGCACAACATGCACGCACGATTTTCGAATGATAAGTAGGACCCCATGCTCACTGCTTCGCGACCTATAGCTAGCCTTGGACCCTCATCTCTTGATCCGCTTCACATGCTATGCTACCAAACATCAGATTACCCACCTGATATCATCTCCACCTCCGAATGGCTAACATCTCTTGCCTTTCTCGCCATAGTTCTCTGACATTATCTGGTAGCCATTGTTACATACGTATATATGAGCATGTACTGATCATTCATTTCTTACACGTACTAATTTATTTATAATCTTGATTGTTCCCATGTAGCTACAAAACTTTAGGAAACATCGTTTGCGAGCTAGTAATGGACAACCACCCGTTGCCCTACACCACCCAGCCCCCGGTAACCGGCGCGACGGGAGCCCCGGTGCCGGGGGTGCCTGGGACACCGCCGGTGCCGCAGCACCACCTGCTCCAGCAGCAGCAGGCCCAGCTGCAGGCGTTCTGGGCGTACCAGCGGCAGGAGGCGGAGCGCGCGTCGGCGTCGGACTTCAAGAACCACCAGCTGCCGCTGGCGCGGATCAAGAAGATCATGAAGGCGGACGAGGACGTGCGCATGATCTCCGCGGAGGCGCCCGTGCTCTTCGCCAAGGCCTGCGAGCTCTTCATCCTCGAGCTCACCATTCGCTCCTGGCTCCATGCCGAGGAGAACAAGCGCCGCACCCTGCAGCGCAACGACGTCGCCGCCGCCATCGCGCGCACCGACGTCTTCGACTTCCTCGTCGACATTGTGCCAAGGGAGGAGGCCAAGGAGGAGCCGGGCAGCGCAGCCCTCGGGTTCGCCTCTGCCGGAGGGGTCGGCGCAGGGGGGCAGGCGGCCGGGCTGCCGTACTACTATCCGCCGATGGGGCAGCCGGCGGCGCCGATGATGCCGGCCTGGCATGTTCCGGCGTGGGACCCGGCGTGGCAGCAGGGAGGGACAGATGTGGACCAGGGCGCCGGGAGCTTCGGCGAGGAAGGGCAAGGGTTTACGGCTGGTCATGGTGGTTCAGCTGGCTTCCCTCCGGGGCCTACAAGCCCCGAGTGATCGCTGCAAGCAGGCCATAGACAATGTACGCTATTTACCACGGCACACAAGGGGGCAAATTTAGACGTCGCGAAGAAGCGATGTGTAGCGTTGTAACAATTTGTAAATTATGACATGGCTTCCCTCTTGTGCATTATATTCCTTTAGGGAATACAACACTTTATTGATCATAACAGATTATTACATAAGGTGTGCTGGATGCAATCAGGGGCAAAGTTTCTGAACACAGAAGAAATAATAGTTCTACGGAGCGAGCTAAGATGTGTCATGTGTTCCAACTCGATACATTGACTACGAAAACGATTGAACAAAACCTGTTAATGAGAAATTTGATGTCCCACACCAACATCTCTACGATTCGAACAACGGTGAGTTGACCCGCTGGATCAAAGACATGCAGCGTGAGACCACCATTACTAATTAAACACACTTCTTAATAAACTTGTATTACTCAAAACATCAGTTATTATAATATGTCTTGGCAAGTGTTATCTAAGCCATTTGGACCATAATTTAGCCACACTTCCGTAAGAGAATGAGTTCTAGCATAATTATTCATAAAATTGCTACCGGCATTCTAACATCTTCTAACATGAGTAATACAAGAATGACAAACCTTAAGCAAGGTTTTTATTTCTCCAATGATAATTGCATAGACAACTTCTTCTTTATTCAAAAGATTGACTATCTTCAAGAAATTACTTTCAGCAATCAGTGGCTGGTTGCACCAATGCAATGCAAGTTTAAGCCCTTCCAAAACTGAACAAAATTCTTCTTATAATGCATCCCTACAAGAGAATAGTTGGCAACAAGACGAGAGGATAATTTTTCCATTGTGGTCTCGAATAATTCTACCAGATCATGCATCTCATTCGGCTCTAAAAGAACCATCGGTGTTTAACTTACACCATCCTATGGGGGTGGAGTCCATTGCAAGATTTGTTCCACATGTTGTCCGGCACGACCATAAAACTTTTCATCTATGTCTAAGGATGAACTCCCCTTTAAATCTATCTACCCCTGGATGATAGTTAATCATAAGTTGAGACTCCATATAACTCACCAGGAATCAGCGGGATGCTATTACAGGTGGAGGGGTCTTATAATAAATGATCTCATTGCAAACATGCCAGGATCACCATAACGCGCCATAAGGACCATACTGATGTTTCTTGCATACAAATCATGAAGTAAGTGAAATAGCCACTCAATGCCCATGTGTATCATTGTATGTAGGAAGTAACTTCCACACCTCGGCCATATAGTTCCATATCTCCTATGCCAAAATGCAACGAAAGAATGGGTGGAAATTGTCCTTCGGATGTACTCCGCAAAATGGGCATCGGCATGTCACCTCCAAATTGCGTTTATGCTTGTTCTCCACATAGGCAATGAGTCTGTGGCAAGGGGCCAAGCAAAGTGTTTTACTTTTTGGGGAGGGGACCTCGATCTTCCAATCAAGTGCCATACATTCCTAGCCACTTCCTTGGGCTAGTGGACCGAGTTGTTGCACTCCATGTACCTTCCTTCGCAAACTAGTAGGCACTCCATACTTTAAATAAATTTGCTTCTCGGACGCCCAAGCAAGTTGATCTGCCAGTAGGTTACGTGCTGGTGGTGTCATCTTCAAAATTTTAGTAACCTCAGCCATCATGAAGTATTGACTCAGTTAGTCCACCTTCCAAGCACCAACTATTCTAGTAATTCTTATGCACCTCCCCTTTCGTGATATCGGTTTTTAAGATATTAGTCTCGAAATCCATGAATCCTTCTAGATTCTACTGCTATGTCCGTTCCCAACTCACCATATAAATCTTTTTTAAGGTATAGAGTAGATATAGCTTGCCATGTAGAGGAGGAGTTACTAGGAAAAACCGTTTCCTCAGTCATTCCATTTGGATAATATTTGGCCTTCAGCACTTTGGTGCCCAGACTATTAGGTTTCACAATTAGTCTCCAAGCTTGCCGAGATAGGAGGGCCTAAATTTACACACAAAAATCAGAAACCTTAGTGAAAGAGCATGTGTGCCCCCATGTGTAGTTTTGGTAATTGATGACAATCTATATGGACTAATGTTTGCATTGAGTTACACTTGTAGGAAATATCCATTGGCATCGCTCAGACCATCTGTTGGCTTCAAGGTTGAAATATGAAGAAAAGAACAATAAGCACTTGATACGTCCAAAACGTATCTACTTTCCCGAACACTTTTGCTATTGTTTCTCCTCTAACTTGTGTGATTTGGATGCAACTAACACGGACTGACGCTGTTTTCAGCAGAATTGCCTTGGTGTCTAGTTTTTATGCAGAAAATCAACTTTCAGAAAAAATCCCGGAAAATATCGCAAAAATCCTATTTTACCAGAAAACTCACGGAGCCAGAAGACGAGACGGAGTGGGGCCTCGCGGGGCCCACACCCCTGGCCACGCGGGCCAGGCCTGGCCACACCTGGGGGGGTGGCCGCCTCGGGCACCCCCTCGGCCTCCCTCTTCGCCTACATAAGTCATCCTGGTCTAAAAACACATGGGGGGTCAATAGTTTCCAGAGGGGAGTTCCTCTGCGCTACCACCACCAGAAACCGCGATTCGAAATCAGAAACTCCATTCTGGCATTCTGCCAGGACGGGGCATTGGAGGAGATCATTGCCATCACCATCACTGACGCCTCTCCATCAACCATCCATGAGTGAGTAATCCCCCGCTGTAGGCTATGGGGATGGTAGGAATTGGATGAGTTCTATCATGTAATCGAATAAGATTGTTAGGGCATGGTGCTAGATCTTTATTAGTGCTATTTGACTTTGTTGCAACTTGTTATGCTTAATGCTTGTCACTAGGGCCCGAGTGCCATGATCTCAGATCTAAACATGTTATTGATTCATGATGACAGCATTGTTTGTGATCTTATCTGCAAGTTGTGTACACATATTATTGTCCGGAACCAAAGGCCCCGAAGTGACAGAAATTGGGACAACCTGAGGGGATGGCTGTGATATGAGTATCACATGTGTTCACGCAGTGTTAATGATTTGCTCCGATGCTCTATTAAAAGGAGTTCCTTAATTGCCAGTAGATTCCCTTGAGGCCCCGCTGCAACGGGCTGGTAGGACAAAAGATGTTGTGCAAGTTCTCACTACGAGCATGTATGACTATATATGGGACACATGCCTATGGTTTCTTAGTACTTGGATGCTTTATCTTATTTATCTGCAAATACCCTAGATCTTGAAGTTACATGAATAATGTCGTCCATGCAACACTCGTCCATCCATCCCTATGCCTATCGCACTCAAATCCTACCGTTTGCTACTATTGTTACTATTGACTCTGTTTTAATGTTGTTGTTACTTTGCTATTTCTACTACAAAGCAATTGCTACTGATAAAACACTGTGAGCAAGACTATTTCTAGGTGCAGCTGAATTGACAACTCAGTTGTTAAGGCTTATAAGTATTCTTTGGCTCCCCTTGTGTCGAATCAATAAATTGGGATATACTACCCTCGAAGACTGTTGCGAACCCCTATACTTGTGGGTCATCAAGACTATTTTCTGGCGCCGTTGCCGGAGAGCATAGCTTTATTTGTAAGTTCACTTGGATCTACTATTATTCACTGCTATTCATTCATTATGGGTAAATCTCGTGATAGAAAGTTTCCTATATTACCATCCACTACAAGAAGAGGTATAATTCTAAACACCTTTGTTGCTCTTGATTCACCATCTGTTATAAGTAAGCTTGTTACACCACCACATACACATGCTACACACACTGCTGAATCTGAAATTGTTTATGATACTCATGATGTTACTTCTACTGTGCTTGATGAGAGTGGTTCATTAGGTCCTTTCCTAGATGCTACGGTTGCTAGATTAGGAAATACTGAAACTCCTAGTGAAGACACTATTACACCGGTTAGCTCACCTGAGTCTAGAGAGAGTTATGATATTAATGATGGTTACATTGAGATGACTGATGAATTTATTTAAGAATATCGAAACACACGTGGTGCTAGTGCTATTAAGATTCTCCTTGAGAAACGTACTATTATACCCAAACTGTTACCTGATGCTAAGTTTGCTACTTCTCCCACATACATTAAAGATAAGGATTATGATTTCTCTCTTGATTTATCCTATATAAACACTGTTGAGAAAGAACCTTTTTGTGGGACTGAGAATGAAAGGGTTGTGGCACATATGACTGAGCTTTATGCTATGAGTGCCTTATTTTCTAATGATTTTAAGATGCGCACCTACTTGTTGCTAAGATTTTCCCCTTTTCACTAAAAGGAGAAGCTAAAGCTTGGTTTAACAGTTTACCTCTTGGATCCATTAATAGCCCTGATTGCTTGATTGCTACTTTCTTTCAGAAATATTTCCCTCCTAGTGCTAGACATGTTGTTTTGCAGAAACTTTTTGATTTTAAACATGGAGAAGAAGATAAATTGCCTAAGTCATGGACAAGGTTATGTGCCTTGATTCATGCACATCCTGGATATCCATTACCTAAAAATGAGCTTCTTGATATATATTATAATGGACTAACTGATGAATCTAGGACATACCTACATAGCTTTGCTGATTGTGTTTTCAGGAAAATAACTCCTGAAGAAGCTGAGGAATTAATGGCTAAAATAAGCAAACATTATGATTGGACTACAACTGAGCCAATTACATCTGAGCCAACTACACCTGAACCAATTGTGCCTGAGCCAATTCCAACACCAACACCAAAGAAGAGGGGAGTGATTGAATTAAATGATGAAGTGATGAAGGAAGCTAAGAAATGTCTTAAGGAGAAGGGTATTAAATCTGAAGATGTGAAGAATTTACCTTCTATAGAAGAATTATGTAAGCCAATTCCCCACTCATAAAATATTGACATACACTCTCTCCAACATTTTGATGAAGGTGATATTCCTTATGGTAATCCTCCTGATCAATGCTTAGAGGAACTTGATACTTTTATTTATAAGCAAGGTAATTTTAATAAACAAGTTCAGAATCATTTATTGGAAAACTCTAGAGCTATTAATGAGTTGAAAGATATTATGGAAATAACTTCTAATGATGTTAAAATGCTTGTTAAAATTTTTCAAATGGTTAAAACTCAAATTGATCAACTTGCTAAAGTGCAAAAGGATATGATAGTTAATGCTTCTCGAGATAAACATGCGTATGAAATTAGAACTAGGAGTGGTGCTGCCACTCAGGATCCTTTATATCCTGAGGGGCATCCTAAAAGAATTGAGCAATATTCTCGACAAGTTGAGAATAGTGGCACTTCTAGGAGAAAGAAAAAGAAACACAAAACCACTGTAGAATCTCCTGAACCTGCTATAGATCCTAATAGTATATCTGTCTCTGATGTTGAAACTGAAAGTGGTAATGAAAAAAGTGATGCTCCCGATAAGGAAGAAATTGAAGAGGAACCTGAGAGGCACACTAAGAACACTAAGTACACTAAGGAGGATTTTATTGCTAAGAAACATGATAGTGAAATAGAACCTTGGGTGCAAAAACCAATGCATTTTCCTAATAAGAAACACAAGTCTAAGGAACAAGAACACTATAACAAGTTTTATGAGTGGATGAAGCCTTTATTTTTGCAAAATCCTTTGACTAATGCTATTAAGTTGCCTCCTTATTCAAAGTATATGAAGGATATTGTGTCTAATAAAAGGAAGATTCCTAATGAGGAAATTTCTACTTTGCTTGCTAATTATTCCTTCAATGGTAAAGTTCCAAAGACACTTGGTGATCCAGGTATTCCAACTATTCTTTGCTCTATTAAAAATAATTATGTTAGAACTGCTTTGTGTGATTTTGGAGCTGGAGGTAGTGTTATGATTTTTCTCTCTACAAGAGACTTCAGCTAAAAAAGTTGATACCAACTGATATATCTTTGCAAATGGCTGATAAGTCTACTACTATTCCTATGGGTATATGTGAGGATGTTCCTGTTCAAGTGGTTCATAATTGCTTGGTTTTCACTGATTTTGTTGTGCTTGAGATGCCTGAAGATGATAATAAGTCTATTATTCTTGGGAGACCTTTTTTTAACACTGCAGGTGTTTTCATCAATTGTAATCAAGGGAAAGTAAATTTAAATATTAATGTCAAAGAGCATACTGTCTATTTCCCCAAGAAGATTGATAAGAGTTATGGCCTAAATTCAGTTGAAAATATTGAAAGCATCAAAGTTGGAGAAATATATTGTCCCATTACAACAGAAAGTTTTGAAACTATTATGATTGGGACTACTGCTATCAAAATTGAGGTAACTGAAGGGTTTCGCGGCATAGTAAATCAAAATTTTCTACGGATGCGAACAGAGGGAAAGCCAAGATCTAATCTAGGAGATGCAATCAACGAGAGAGATTGGATTAGATCTTCATACCCTTGAAGATTCATGCAAGAGCGTTAACGGGCGTGGGTGATGTAGTCGTACTCGCTTCTCCTCCTCGCGATCCGATCCGATCTAGCACCACAAGTGGCGGTGCCTCCGTGAGATGCACGTCGGCACCTCGACGTCTCCTCCTTCCTCGGACCAGCGAGTATGGTGGAGAGATAGATTGGATCTACAACACGACGGCGTGGTGTATATGGTGGAGAATTTCTGCAGCAGGGCTTCGCCTACAAACAGTCGGGAGGGAGAGAGGAAAGCTAGCAAGGCGGCTAGGGTTTGGAGGAGAGGTGTGTGGGGGGAGGGGGCGCACCACCCCTCTATATATAGAGGGGGGGCAGCCCTTGCCCCTCCTCCAAGCCTATCTCTAGTTTAAACAATTTAAACTCTCCCTTATCTAGAAATCCTATCTCTAGTTTAAACGATTTAAACTGTCCCTTATCTAGAAATCCTATCTCTAGTTTAAACGAGTTTAAACTTATCTAGGATCGGCTGGGCCCTATGGGGCCTTGTGCCCCTGGCCCAATGCGGCCAGGACACTCCCTCATAGGCCCATGCCCCCTCCCGGAAGGTGGGGCCACGTTGGTCCCATTCCGGAAGGTTCTAGAAGCTTCCGGTACAATACCGATTAACCCGGAACAATTCCGAACTCCAAAAACTGCACTGCCTTATATGAATCTTATTCTCCGGACCATTCCGGAACCTCTCGTGATGTCCCGGATCCCATCCGAGACTCCGAACAAAAATTCATAAACCAATTATCCAATCTATCCTAGCGTCGAGATACGTTAAGTGTGTGACCCTGCGGGTTCGAGAATATGCAGACATGATCTTCTATCAATAATCAACAGCGGGTGCAGGCACCCATATTGACTCCCACACATTCATCGATGATCACATCGGATGAACCACGATGCCGATTCAATCAATCCCATATATATATTCCCTTGTCTCGCGATATTTTACTTGCCGAGATTCGATCGTTGGTACCGTCATACCTAGTTCAATCCGTTCACGGCAAGTACTTTACTCGTTCCGTAATCCGATATCACTTTGTGATTAACTCCTTAACCACATGCTTGCAAGCGGTGTTGATATCGATTACGAGTGGGCCCAAGTATATCTCCGACTTGGGAGGGACAAATCCCATCTCGATACATACAACCCAACAGATACTTTCCGATCACCTGAGAGACACCTTTATGATCACCCTCTCATAGGATGACGTTTGATGACCTCAAAGCTTTCTTCCGATACCAGGGAGTTGTATTATCTCATGGTCTAAGGAATACAATATTTGACATAGGAAAAGCTTCGCAAAGACGAACACGATGACACGATCTAATTGCTTTGCTTAGTTTGGGTCTGTCCATCATATCATTCTCCAATGATATGATCTCATTATCAATTGACAACTCATGTCTATGGTTAGGAAACCTTAACCATCATTGATCAATGAGCTAGTCCATAGAGGCGTACTAGGGACACGGTGTTGTTCACAAACCACACAAGTATTAAAGTTTCCGCTTAATACAATTCTAGCATGGAATATAAACTTTATCATGAACAAGAATTATAATAATAACATCTTTATTATTGCCTCTAGGGCATAATTCCAACAGTCTCCCACTTGCACTAGAGTCAATAATCTAGTTTAAATTTGGCAACAATCTCACACCCATGGCACTGAGGTCTTGATCATGTTTTACGTGGAAGAGGTTTAGTCAATGGATCTGCGACATTCGGATCTGTATGTACTTTGCTAATCTTGATCTCCATCGCAATATAATCTCGGATTATATGAAACTTGCGTTGATATGCTTGGTCTTTGGATGATATCTTGGTTCCTTAGCGAGTGCTATGGCGCGGTGTTGTCACACAATATCTCCAGTGGGTCCAATGCACTTGTAACCACGCCAAGCTCGATGATGAAGTTTCGATCCAAACTCCTTCACTTGACGCCTGCAGCCATGTATTCCGCTTCCTTTGTAGATCCCGCGATCACGCTTTGCTTGCAGCTTCTCGACTCACAGCTCCTCCATTCAAAATATACACGTATCCCGTCGAGATTTAGAATCATCCTTGTCGATTGTCGAAACTAGCGTCGACGTAACCTTTACGACAAGCTGTTCATCACCCCATAGACTAAGAACATTTCTTTAGTTCTATTTAGGTACTTTAGGATGTTCTTCACGGCTGTCCATGTTCCACTCTGGATCACTTTGATATCCTCGTCAAACTAAGAGCATTGGACACATCCGGTCTAGTACACAGCATGGCATACATGATGTAACCTATGGCCGAGGCATAAGGCACTTTGCTCATAGCTTCCCTATCATTTACCGTAGCTGGACACTGAGCCTTGCTCAATATCTTACCTGACAACATAGGCACTGAACCTTTCTTTGCCTTATCCATTCTGAACCTTTTCAGAACTTTGTCTAGGTATGTACTCTGGCTTAAAGCTATCAGGTGTCTTTGTCTATCTCTATAGATTTTGATGCCCAATATATAAGCAGCTTCACCTAGGTCTTTCATTGAAAAACACTTGTTCAAATAACTCTTCACATCGTTAAGCATGTTGATATCATTTCCGATAATCAATATGTCATCCACATACAGTACCAGAAACGTCACCGAGCTCCCACTCACTTTCTTGTAGATACAAGCTTCGTAGCAATTTGGAACAAATCCAAAGCTCTTGATCACTTGATCAAAACGAAGGTTCCAACTCCGAGATGCTTGCTTCAGTCCATAAATGGAACGCTGAAGTTTGCATACTTTACTAGCATCCTTAGGATCGACAAAACCTTCGGGTTGCATCATATAAAACTCTTAATCAATGTTCCCATTGAGGAAAGCAGTCTTGACATCCATCTGCCATATTTCATAATCATGAAACGCAGCAATTGCTAATAAAATCCGAATGGACTTAAACATCGCTACGGGAGAGAAAGTCTCATCGTAGTCAACACCTTGAACTTTTCGAAAACCTTTTGCGACAAGCCGTGCTTTATAGACGGTAACATTACCATCCGCGTCCGTTTTCTTCTTGAAAATCCATTTGCACTCAACGGCCTTTCGGTCGCTAGGAGGGTCCACCAAAGTCCATACTTGGTTTTCGCTCATGGATCCCAATTCGGATTTCATGGCTTCCAGCCATTTCTCAGAGTCTGGGCTCATCATCGCTTCCTCATAGTTCGTAGGTTCACTGTCTTCTACCAACAAGATAGTCAAGACAGGGTTGCCGTACCACTCAGGAGGGGCACGCGACCTTGTCGACCTGCGACGTTAAGTAGCAAGATCGTCCAAGCTTCATGATCCTTGTCATTAGCTTCCTCTATTGTTGGTGCAGTGACCTTGGAACAATTTCAGGTGTTGCGCTACTCTCCAATTCAAGAGAAGGTTCAATAACCTCATCAAGCTCTACTTTCCTCCCACTCACTTCTTTCGAGAGAAACTCCTTCTCAAGAAAGGAACCGTTCTTTGCGACAAACACTTTGCCTTCGGTTATGTGATAGAAGGTATACCCAATGGTTTCCTTAGGGTATCCTATGAAGACGCATTTCTCCGCTTTGGGTTCGAGCTTGTCCGGCATCAACTTCTTGACGTAAGCTTCGCATCCCCAAACTTTAAGAAACGACAACTTAGGTTTAGCACCAAACCACAGTTCATACGGTGTCGTCTCAACGGATTTAGATGGAGCCCTATTTAAAGTGAATGCAGCGGTTTCTAATGCATAACCCCAAAATGATAACGACAAATCAGTAAGAGACATCATTGATCGGACCATATCTAATAGGGTTCGATTCAGGCGTTCAGACACACCATTGCGCTGTGGTGTTCCGGGTGGCGTGAGTTGTGAAACGATTCCACTTGCTTTAAGATGCGTGAGAAAATCATAACTCAAATATTCACCTCCACGATCGGATCGTAGAAACTTAATCTTTACATTACGATGGTTCTCCACTTCATTCGAAATTCTTTGAACTTTTCAAACGTTTGATTTATGTTTCATGAAATATATATACCCATATCTACTTAAGTCATCGGTAAAAGTGAGAAAATAGCGATATCCACCGCGCGTCGAAACACTCATCGATCCGCATACATCGGTATGTATGATTTCCAACAAGTCCGTTGCTCGCTCCATCATACCGAGAACGGGTTTTGATCATCTTTCCCATGAGGCATGGTTCGCATGTGTCAAATGATTCAAAATCAAGAGACTCCAAAAGTCCATCGAATGGAGTTTCTTCATGCGCTTTACTCCAATATGACCTAGGCAGCGATGCCACAAATAAGTAGTATTATCACTATCTACTTTGCATCTCTTAGCCTCAATGTTATGGATGTGTGTTTCATCCCTTTCGAGATTTAGAAGAAATAAACCATTCACAAGAGGTGCATGACCATAAAAGATGTTACTCATATAAATAGAACAACCATTATTCTCCGATTTAAATGAATAACCATCTTGCAATAAACATGATCCGGAATAATGTTCATGCTCAACGCAGGCACATAATAACACTTATTAAGGTTTAAAACTAATCCCGAAGGTAAAACTAAGGAGAGCGTGCCGACGGCCATCACATCAACTCTTGATCCGTTGCCAACACGCATCGTCACCTCATCCCTCGCAAGCCGCCGTCTATTCCGTAGCTCCTGTTTCGAGTTACAAATATTAGCAACTGAACCGGTATCAAATACCCAGGCACTACAACGAGGGCTAGTAAGGAAAACATCAATAACATGTATATCAAATATACCTTTGATGGTGCCAGCCTTCTTGTCCGATAAGTACTTCGGACGATTCGCTTCGATGACCCTTGTCCTTGCAATAGAAGCACTCAATGTCCGCTTAGGGCCGACTTGAGCTTCTTCTCAGCAGGAGCATTAAGCTTACGCCGCCCTTCTTGAAGGGCTTCTTTGCTCCTTACCTTTCTTAAAGGAGGGCTTGTTGACCATCAACACATGATTATCCTTCTTGATGTCCACCTCCGGCCTTGACTTTGCGAAGAGCTCGGTGATCGTATCGATGGAGCCAATCGATTATGAGTCACTACAAAACTTTTGTAGCTGGGAGGAGTGATTGCAGAACCTGTCAATCTTGAGCTCCTCTGGAATCGTGCATTCCAGTTGCTCAAGCGTTGAGTGTAGCCCGACATCTTTATGGCGTGCTCACTAATGGAACTCCTTCCTCCATCTTGCGGTTAAAGAACTTCGGAGATCTCATATCTCTCGAGCGGGCTTGAGTCTCAAACATGGTTTTCAGCTCCTCGAGAATCTCAAAGGGCCGGGATAGGTTTCAAAACGATTTTGAAGTTCGGTTCCATAGCAAACAACATGGTGCTCTTAATCACACCATAATCATCTTTGCGTGATAGACAGCTTTCTCATCGGTAGCTTGCAGGGGGTCACCTAACGCTTTCCCAAGGACATAGTCCTTTTGTCCGCCAGAATGATTCTTAGATTGCGGAACCAATTGGTGAAGTTAGACCCATTGTTTCTAAGCTTTTCCTTCTCGGAAAAAGCGTTGAAGTTGAAGTTGGATTTGGCCATGTGATCTCAAGATTTGCAAGTACAATTTAGACTATGTTCATGATAAGTAGTTCAACTTAATCAAATTACTAGATGAACTCCCACTAAATTCAACATCCTCAAGTTATTTAGTGAACACGATCCAAATTCACCACACCTAATCCGATCATCACGAGAAGAGATGTGGTTTCAATGGTGGACAACAAATGTCGATCATATCATTCATATGACTCATGCTTAACCTTTCGGTTCTTGTGTTCGAGGCCATGTATGCATACATGCTAGGCTCGTCAAGCTAGACCCAAGTATTTCCGTGCAAAACGGCTTGCACCCGTTGTATGTGGCGTAGATTCTATAGCACCCGATCATCACGTGATGCTTGGACACGACGAACTTCATAGCGGTGCATACTTGGGGAGAACAGTTTTATCTTGATCTTTAAGTGAGGAATCATCTTATAATGCTACCGTCATGATCTAAGCATAATAAGATACATAAAGGATAAACATCACAGGCATATAACTTTATGTGACATGTTATAGCCAATCTTCGCGCAATGATCCCCATCTTGTGCGTTCCAGCATGATCTCCATCACTCCACCATGATTGCCTCCACCACGAATAGCAACTACAACTATTGCTAACTACTTAGCGATAAAGTAAAGCTATTACATGGCGTATAAGAAGTTGACTCGCAGGTCATACACAATTATAAAGACAACCATATGGCTCCTGCCGGTTGTGTACTCATCGACATGCAAGTCGTGAAACATTACAAAACATGATCATCGCATACAATATACACATCACATCTTGGGCCATACCATATCACAGAAAAACCTCCCTGCAAAAACAAGTTAGACGCCTCTACTTTGTTGTTGCATGTTTTACGTGGCTTATGGGAGTAGATGCTAAGAACGATTCTTACCTACGGAAAGCCACAACGGTGATATTATGGTTGCCAAACTCCGGTGTTAATCCCATGACAACTATAGTGAGAAACTGACATCCACCAGCCGCATGTGTGGTACAAGCCACACGTCAAGTGCGGAGCGGTCTCATGACGACGTCGCGTAAGGTTGGCACGGACCGCTTCAATCTCACTATACCGCGTCATAAGAAGAACACAAACAAGAGGCTTGCAGAAAACATCAATGCCCGCAACAACCATGTTGCGTTCTACTCGTGAAACACATCTACGCATAGATCTAGCTCGATACCCTTGAAGGGTTTCGACATAGTAAATCAAAATTTTCTACGGATGCGAGCGGAGGAAAGCCAAGATCTAATCTAGGAGATGCAATCAACGAGAGATTGGATTAGATCTTCATACCCTTGAAGATTCGCGCGTGAACGTTGACGGAACGTGGGTGATGTAGTCGACTCGCTTCTCCTCCTCGCGATCCGATCCGATCTAGCACCACAAGTGGCGGTGCCTCCGTGAGATGCACAGTGCAGCACCTCGACGTCTCCTCCTTCCTCGGACCAGCGAGTATGGTGGAGAGATAGATTGGATCTACAACACGGCGTGGTGTATATGGTGGAGAATTTCTGCAGCAGCCGCTTCTACAAGCGTCGGGAGGAGAGGAAAGCTAACAAGGCGGCTAGGGTTTGGAGGAGAGGTGTGTGTGGGGAGGCGCACCACCCTCTATATATAGAGGCGGCCAGCCTGCCCTCCTCCAAGCCTATCTCTAGTTTAAACAATTTAAACTCTCCTTATCTAGAAATCCTATCTCTAGTTTAAACGATTTAAACTCTCCCTTGTCTAGAAATCCTATCTCTAGTTTAAACGAGTTTAAACTTATCTAGGATCGTCTGGGCCCTATGGGGCCTTGTGCCCTGGCCCAATGCGGCCAGGACACTCCCTCATAGGCCCATGCCCCCTCCCGGAAGGTGGGGCCACGTTGGTCCCCTTCCGGAAGGTTCTAGAAGCTTCCGGTACAATACCGATTAACCCGGAACAATTCCGAACTCCAAAAACCGCACTGCCTTATATGAATCTTATTCTCCGGACCATTCCGGAACCTCTCGTGATGTCCAGGATCCCATCCGAGAATCCGAACAAAAATTCATAAACCAATTATCCAATCTATCCTAGCGTCGAGATACGTTAAGTGTGTGACCCTGCGGGTTCGAGAATATGCAGACATGATCTTCTATCAATAATCAACAGCGGGGTCTGGGCACCCATATTGACTCCCACACATTCATCGATGATCACATCGGATGAACCACGATGCCAAGATTCAATCAATCCCATATATATTCCCTTCGTCTCACGATATTTTACTTGCCCGAGATTCGATCGTTGGTACCGTCATACCTAGTTCAATCCCGTTCACAGCAAGTACTTTACTCGTTCTGTAATCCGATATCACTTTGTGATTAACTCCTTAACCACATGCTTGCAAGCGGTGTTGATATCGATTACCGAGTGGGCCCGAAGTATATCTCTCCGACTTGGGAGGGACAAATCCCATCTCGATACATACAACCCAACAGATACTTTCCGATCACCTGAGAGACACCTTTATGATCACCCTCTCATAGGATGACGTTTTATGACCTCAAAGCTTTCTTCCGATACCAGGGAGTTGTATTATCTCATGGTCTAAGGAATACAATATTTGACATAGGAAAAGCTTCGCAAAGACGAACACGATGACACGATCTAATTGCTTTGCTTAGTTTGGGTATGTCCATCATATCATTCTCCAATGATATGATCTCATTATCAATTGACAACTCATGTCTATGGTTAGGAAACCTTAACCATCATTGATCAATGAGCTAGTCCATAGAGGCGTACTAGGGACACGGTGTTGTTCACAAACCACACAAGTATTAAAGTTTCCGCTTAATACAATTCTAGCATGGAATATAAACTTTATCATGAACAAGAATTATAATAATAACATCTTTATTATTGCCTCTAGGGCATAATTCCAACATTGGTTTCCTATTTGGGAAAGCTACTACCACTTCTAGGGTAGTAGATGAATCACCACCTGCTGAAATAGATCCTTTTAAGATACCCCAAAGAATTGTTGATCGTGTTATGGATAACTATTATTTTGGGGATGGAACTGTCCATCCCGGTGATCACTTGTTTTTTATCGATGAATTATGTGGGTTGTTTAAGTGTGCAGGTATTACAACTGAACAAGTTAAGAAAAAGTTACTCTCTATATCATTGAAAGGAAGAGCTAAAGAATGGTATAAGCTGCTAAAGAATGGACAATCTATGGAATTGGAGGAAATTGTACCTCTCTTTTATTCTAAATTATATCCTCCTAGTGACATTCATAAGGATATAAATCAAATTATAACTTTTGGCCTCTTGATGGAGAGATGGGCCAGGGTGGCCACACCCCCTGGTGGCGCGGCCCAGGGTGGCCCGTGCCTGGGGGTGTGTGGGCCCCCTGTGGCCCATCTCAGCCTCCCCTTCAGGCATCCTTTGTCTTCTAGAAAAATATAACTTTCCGTATATTTTCTGGTATTATTATGATCTTCTCGAAATTGCATCCAAACACCACTTTTTCCATCAGAATCCTGACTCCGGCAGTCCATCCTCCAAGAATCATCCAACATGCAAAAATAGATGAAAGTGACATAAGTAACACCTCTTAATATGAAATATATCAATGAATAGCATCAAATTATGATATAGAATAGTGATGCAAAATGGACGTATCAACTCCCCCAAGCTTAGACCTCACTTGTCCCCAAGCGAAAACTGAGCTCAAGAAACATGTCCACAGGTTTATGGAGTGAAGTGTCGATAAAAAGAGTACGAACAAGAAGCATCACACTTACCAATGCACAACTCATAGTAGAGAGCAAATCACCATTATATAACTTAACTTGCAACGAGTATGGGAGTCACAATAAAGATGCATAAAGTCAAATCATAATTGGTAATGGCAAACTTTGTTCTTGGTCAGAGAACAGTTGACAAATCTTATAGTTTTCAAGCAAAGCTTCTAAATTTTTGTAACAAGAGTCTTTTTGCTCAACATAAAAGGCTTTTAGAATGATAGCTTTCAAAGTAGTACTCATTTAGAAAAGAGTTTTGTGCAAAACAAAGAAGAAAAGGAACATGATTGAGTAAATCATCATATGAATGATTGAAACACAACAACTCAAATGCTTTCTAGAGATAGAAAGGAATAGGTTTACTTACTCAACTAAGAAGTAAAAGAAAGTGCCCTTCACAGAGGGAAGTAGGGATTCCAAGTTTCATAAAGAGCTTCCAAAAGATTATGGTACTTTCTGGCTTTGAGCTCTCATTGCCCCTATCATAAGAATCTTTAGGTGATTAAGGTTAAAGTGAACAAAATATGGAGTATATGCTTGACAAAGTGTAAGTTGGCAATCTCATGTCCCTTGAGTACGAGAGCCGCTCCTCATGCTACTCAACTTTAGTTACTTGCAAGTTCTTGTTATTGTAAATACATGTGTATCATTGAGAACCGCCAACAGGGTACCCCTTGCACATGACACATGAGCTATCACATGTCACAATGACAAGGCAAGCGGACAATGAGCATCTCAACAATCTTATTATTTACCATGGGAATATGGTGCTTTTTTCTCTCTTTCCTCTTTTCTGAATCTCAAATCTCTCTTTTTTTATAAGAGGAATGCATCATAGAGTGCTCACTATGGTGATGCTGCAAGTTTCCCACCATGATTAGGCATGGCTTGGGCTAGCGGCCTAGGCGTTTCTCTAACATATATACATAACTCCATGGACTTATAAGCTCCCCTTTTATTTCACACCGACGACATCCATACACAAAAGAGCATGATATCAATGGGGTAGATAATTACAGGTGTTGAAAGCGTTCCCCATGACAGCACGGTTATGCTAATCCCAACGTATAAGTGCAATCATATACAACATAGATGACACAATGGTTCAAGTTTATTAGGGCAAGAAAAATAAGGCGTAGCATCAAGTTCGTGAGAGCTTTACTGACTAGTTTTCACATAACAAAAGAATTTAATTTGAAAGGTAGATGAAACTCGAGAATTTACTTGGAATAGCAATAATGCTAATAGGTAGATATGGTGGACACAAATGGCATATGTTTTGGTTTTGAGGAATGGATGCATGAGAAGTATTCCCTCTCAATACAGGTTTTTGGCTAGCAAAGTTGGGTAGCAAGCAAGAGAGTTGAAGGAAACAAGCAAACACACAAGTGATAAAACCAGACATGCAATCTTCCTTGAAAACACAGAAGATCTTAACTAAAGAATACTAACTTATGAGCCAATCAAGAAAGAAAGAAACTTAATTAAAAATACCTGTAAGTGATTTTCTCATTTCCTTTCAAACCTCAAAAAGTGTTGCTACTGACTAGAGCTTGGTTTTCCAAAACCAATTTAGAATTTCTTGATGCTCCTAAAGTGATACCAACAAGATCAATCATATAATAGAGACTGCAAACTAAAATAAGAAGTGCAAAGGTAAAAGATGAAACTTCTAATTAATAATCCATAAAGGCACTCACACCAAGGGATACATAGATAACCAACTAAAGTAGAGATACTTCCACAATGAAAACCATCCTATATGATAACTTCTCTAAACATGATATGACTCTACTAAAAAGGTAAAAAGATGAAAGATAATGATGTGATACCGCGGCACTCCCCCAAGCTTGGAACAAGCCAAGGGTATGCCAAAACCTGATGATGAATCACTCCTTTGGTGGTGGTGGTGTTCTCTTGTTTAGGGTAAGAAAACCCTCTAGCATCTCACGAAGCCTGTTATTCTCATCTTGAAGTATATCCACCTTCCTCCTTAGGGATCGGTACTTATTACAAAACTCATTGGTAACACGAAGGGCTTCAACTGCCTCAGGGCAGGGATTGAAGTCTAGAATGGAGGTCATCATCCCCTGCATATTATGAGAAAAAGCACGTCCAGTGTTAATTGCCCCTACAAAAGTAGGTTGTCTTGCCCTTGATCCTGTAGTAGTTTGTCTTTGCTTGGCTGCTGACAAGCTCTTCACTTCCTCCTCGATGCTCCAATCCAAGTCCTCATGCCTAGCAGCGATCCTTTCTTCTTCCTCCCATCCAGTGAAAGCCCCTTGCTCAAGATCTCGGTCGAGCTCGCACTGGCATCGCAGCTCGTAGTCCTCCGAGGACGAACCATGGGACGACATCTGAACAGAAACATATCAAAATGAAAACATGACGAGAACACGATATATGAAACTTGGGGGGTCCGGGTGATTATATATTACGAAGTTTTACAACATAAGAAAGGTATAGAGCAAAAACGGGACGGAGACGGGCTACGGGGTGGACACACCCCTGGTGGCATGGCCAGGTGGGACCCGTGCCACTAGTGGGTGTGGTCCATCCGGGCTCCGTTTCCTCCTCTTTTTCGTCTCGTAACCTTCCATATGGAATAAAAATAGCAAAAATATAAAGAAATGAGTTTTTTGCGAACCTTTATTTTTCAACAAATTTACCTATTCGCAAACGGACTCTGCAAATTCCGGAGTTTGGTCTTTAATAAATTCTTCCTAAGTCACCATTTGAATGACATCAACATCTTCATTATAAGAATCTCTGGAAATATAATGTTTGAGCCTTTGACCATTTACCACTTGTGTAGTGTTGTCCCTTAAAGAAGAAATTTTTATAGCTCCTGGACGATACACCTCTTCAATAACAAAAGGTCCTTACCATTTTGAGAGTAGCTTTCCTGCAAAAAATATGAGACGAGACCTATACAATAGAACTTTCTCACCAACATGAAACTCTCTCTTAAGAATCCTCCTATCATGCCATTTTTCAACTTTCTCTTTAAAAATTCTAGCATTTTCATAAGCTTCACTCCTCCACTCATCTAAAGAACTCAAATCAAGCAATCTTTTCTCACCAGCTAGTTTAAAATCTCTATTCAGTTCTTTCACTGCCCAATAAGCTTTGTGTTCTAATTCTAAAGGGAAGTGACAAGCTTTACCATAAACCATTTTGTAAGGAGACATTCCCATAGGATTTTTGTAAGCAGTTCTATAAGCCCAAAGAGCATCATTCAACTTTTTAGCCCAATTTTTTCTAGATCTATTGACAGTCTTTTGCAAGATAGATTTAATTTCTCTATTCGAAAGTTCTACTAGACCACTGGTTTGGGGGTGATAAGCTGAAGCAATTCTATGATTAACATCATACTTAGCAAGGGTTTTCCTAAAACCTCCATGAATAAAGTGAGAACATCCATCAGTCATGAGATACCTAAGCATACCAAACCTAGGAAAAATAAACCTTTAAGCATCTTTAAAGAGGTCTTACCATTAGCACTATTTGTAGGTATGGCTTCCACCCACTTTGTAACATTGTCAACAACAACAAGAATGTGAGTATACCCTTTTGAAGGAGGAAAAGGACCCATAAAATCAAATCCCCAACAATCAAAGGGCTCAATAACAAGAGAATAATTCATAGGCATTTCATTGCGTCTAGAAATGTTACCAACTCTTTGACATTCATCACATGATAAAATAAACTTCCTTGCATCCTTGAAAAGAGTTGGCCAATAAAAACCTGATTGTAAAACCTTTTGTGCGGTTCTGACTCCATCATGATGTACTCCATAAGCACTAACATGACATTTTCTCAATATTTCTTGTTGTTTATATTCTGGAACACATCTCCGCATAATACCATCCACTCCTTCTTTATATAGATGTGGTTAAAGTAATGCCTCAGATCATAAAAGAATTTCCTTCTTTGCTGGGCTGTAAAGGATGGAGGAAAATACTTGGAAACAATAAAGTTAGCATAATCAACATACCAAGGACTTTCTTGTTGGCTTACCTTTATTGCTGCCAACTGTTCATTTGGAAAACTATCATTAACAGGCATAGGATCAGAGGAAATGTTTTTCAAACGAGATAGATTATCAGCAACAGGATTTTCAACACCTTTCCTGTCTACTATATGTAGATCAAACTCTTGTAAGAGCAACACCCATCTAATAAGTCTAGGCTTAGCATGTTTCTTTGTCATAAGGTACTTAATAGCAGCATGATCAGTATGAATAGTAACTTTTGAAACAACAATATAGAGGCTAAAGTTATCACAAGCAAAAATTATAGGTAAGAACTCTTTTTCAGTAGTAGCATAATTCCTTTGAGAAGCATCAATAGTCTTACTAGCATAATGAATAACATTCTTTTTTTATCTATTCGTCACCCAAGAACAACACCCATAGCAAAATCACTAGCATCACACATAATTTCAAAGGGTAGATTCCAATCAGGAGGTAGGACAATAGGAGAAGTACTTAAAGCTTTCTTCAAAGTTTCAAAAGCTTCCTTAAAATCATCATCAAAAACAAAAGGGACATCTTTTTGAAGAAGATAAGTAAGGGGCTTTGAAATTTTGGAGAAATCTTTAATAAACCTTCTATAGAAACCAGCATGACCAATAATACTACGAATACCTTTTACATCCATTGGATAGGGCATTTTCTCTATTGCTTCAACCTTGGATCTGTCAACTTCAATGCCTCTTTCAGAAATTTTTATGTCCAAGAACAATCCCCTCATTAACCATAAAATGGCATTTCTCCCAATTAAGAACAAGATTAGTTTCTTCACATCTCTGCAAAACTTTATCAAGATTGTGCAAACAATTATCAAAGGAAGTTCCATAGACGGAAAAATCGTCCATGAATACTTCCACAATTTCTTCACAAAAACCATGAAAGATAGCAGACATACATATCTAAAAGGTAGCAGGAGCATTACATAAACTAAACGGCATACGTCTATAGGCATAAGTTCCATAGGGACACATGAAAGTGGGTTTCTCTTGGTCCTGTGCTTTCACAGCAATTTGAGAAAACCAAGAATAACCATCAAGTAAAAAAATTGAGTCTTGTTGGACAACCTTTCTAGCATTGATCAATAAAAGGCAAAGGATAATGATCTTTCTTAGTGGCTTTATTTACCTTCCTAAAGTCAATGCATATCCTATAACCAACTACCACTCTTTGAGGTCTAAGCTCATTATCTTCGTTAGGCACCACAGTTATTCCTTCTTTCTTAGGGACACAAAGCAATAGGAAAATGCCAGCATCAAGAAGTTTTAATACCTCATTTGTTACCACTTCCTTCATCTTAGGATTTAGTCGGCGTTGATGTTCAACAACTGGCTTTGCATCAGGCTCTATATTAATAGCATGCTGACATATAGTATGATAAATCCCTTTTAAATCATCAAAAGTATAGCCCATGGCTCCTCGGTGTTTCTTCAATACTTCCAAAAACTTTTCCACTTCCTTACCTGAAAGTTTAGAACTAATAATAACAGGATATATTTTCTTATCATCTAGATAAGCATATTTAAGATCACCAGTTAGAGGTTTTAAATCAAAGACAGAGTCCCCTTTAGGTGGTAGTGTGGTACCCAAATCTTCCACATGTAGGTTATACTTAAGCATCTCAGGTTGACGAAGGAAAATCTCGTCAATCTCATTTCTTTCTTCCATGAAGACCCCACTCTCATGATCCTCCATATATTGCTGCAAGGCATTGTTAGGAGCAAGATAAATAGAAGCAAGTTGCTCAACCCTGGAATCCTCATTAGGCAAATCATTTTCATACGGAGTTTTAGCAAACTTGGAAAAGTTAAACTCGTAAGATTCTCCATCAAATTTAGTTAAAACTTTATCCTTCCTGCAGTCTATAAGAGCTACACAAGTGTTCAAGAAAGGTCTACCAAAAATGATAGGACAAGTTTTACTAGCTTCCTTACGGAGCACTAGAAAATCAGTAGGATATTTGATCTGACCACAAAGAACTTCCACATCTCTTACAATACCAATTGGACAGATTGTCTCTCTATTAGCAAGGTGAATAACCACATCAATGTCCTCAAGCTCACAAGGACCAATTTCATGCATAATTTCCCTATAAAGCTCGTAAGGAATAGTACTAGAACTAGCACCAATATCACACAAACCATAATAGCAATGATCACCAATTCTAACAAAAAGCACAGGGACACTAGATTTCCTAGCTTTACTAGGATGAGAGGCGATATTATAAGCATCTTCACAAAAGATAATGTGCCCATCCTCTACATTCTTAGTGTCAAGGTCTTTCACAATGGCTACCATAGGTTCAATATTTATTTGTTCATCAAGTTCTACAGCTCTCTTTGTACTTTTTCTAACCACATTAGCCATAATAGAATGTTCCTTTACCTTGACAGGGAAAGGTATTTTATCAATATAGGGTTCAGGAAAAATAGGATCAACAGTACAAACCTCAATATTTCTAACAGGAACGTGATTAACAATATCCATATAAGGTGCATGGTACTTGTTCCACTCCTTTTTTGGAATTTCTATGTAAGAGGCAAAGTCCTTAAAGCAATTTGCAAGAACTTGGGGATCAAGACCATACTCAGTACTAATATCATGAAAGTCATCAGTTCCCATAAAAGATTTAATGCATTCATAATCATAATTTATACCTAACTTTCTTCCTTTGTCATTCTCCCATGCTTCAGTGTTTTCTTGAATACGGTCTAGAAGATCCCATTTAGCTTCTTCCTTCATACGTGTGAATGATCTAGTACAAGAAGCATCTAATAAATTTTTATCATGAAGAGGCATCCTTGCATAAAAGTTATTAATA
Organism: Avena longiglumis; assembly: GCA_030063025.1. NCBI lineage: Eukaryota > Viridiplantae > Streptophyta > Magnoliopsida > Poales > Poaceae > Avena > Avena longiglumis. The sequence continues at coordinate 500,094,337 of CP125975.1, forward strand.
ATAATATTGTTAGGGAGTTCATGGATAGGAAATTTAAGCATTAGTAACTTCAATCTCCCCCAAACTTGGGATGTACTCTCTCCATCAAGAGGCCAAAAGTTATAATTTGATTTATATCCTTATGAATGTCACTAGGAGGATAGAATTTAGAATAAAAGAGAGGTACAATTTCCTCCCATACCATAGATTGTCCATTCTTTAGCAGCTTATACCATTCTTTAGCTCTTCCTTTCAATGATATAGAGAGTAACTTTTTCTTAACTTGTTCAGTTGTAATACCTGCACACTTAAACAACCCACATAATTCATCGATAAAAAACAAGTGATCAACGGGATGGACAGTTCCATCCCCAAAATAATAGTTATCCATAACACGATCAACAATTCTTTGGGGTATCTTAAAAGGATCTATTTCAGCAGGTGGTGATTCATCTACTACCCTAGAAGTGGTAGTAGTTTTCCCAAATAGGAAACCAATGTTGGAATTATGCCCTAGAGGCAATAATAAAGTTGTTATGATTATAATTCTTGTTCATGATAATGTTTATATTCCATGCTAGAATTGTATTAAGCGGAAACTTTAATACTTGTGTGGTTTGTGAACAACACCGTGTCCCTAGTACGCCTCTATGGACTAGCTCATTGATCAATGATGCTTAAGGTTTCCTAACCATAGACATGAGTTGTAAATTGATAATGAGATCATATCATTGGGAGAATGATATGATGGACAGACCCAAACTAAGCGAAGCAATTAGATCGTGTCATCGTGTTTGTCTTTGCGAAGCTTTTCTTATGTCAAATATTGTATTCCTTAGACCATGAGATAATACAACTCCCTGGTATCGGAAGAAAGCTTTGAGGTCATCAAACGTCATCCTATGAGAGGGTGATCATAAAGGTGTCTCTCAGGTGATCGGAAAGTATCTGTTGGGTTGTATGTATCGAGATGGGATTTGTCCCTCCCAAGTCGGAGAGATATACTTCGGGCCCACTCGGTGATCGATATCAACACCGCTTGCAAGCATGTGGTTAAGGAGTTAATCACAAAGTGATATCGGATTACGGAACGAGTAAAGTACTTGCTGTGAACGAGATTGAACTAGGTATGACACCGACGATCAAATCTCGCAAGTAAAATATCGCGAGACGAAGGGAATATATATATGGGATTTATTGAATCTGGCATCGTGGTTCATCCGATATGAACATCGATGAATGTGTGGGAGTCAATATGGGTGCCTGCAGACCATTGTTGATTATTGATAGAAGATCATGTGCGCATATTCTCGAACCCGCAGGTCACACACTTAACGTGTCTCGACGCTAGGATAGATTGGATAATTGGTTTATGAGTTTTTGTTGAGTCTCGATGGGATCCGGACATCACGAGAGGTTCGGAGTGGTCCGAGAATAAGATTCATATAAGGCGGCAGTTTTGGAGTTCGGAATTGTTCCGTTAATCGGTATTGTCTAAGCTTCTAGAACCTTCCGGAAGGGGACCAACATGGCCCCACCTTCCGGGAGGGGGCATGGGCCTATGAGGGACTGCCCTGGCCGCATTGGGCCAGGGGCACAAGGCCCCATAGGGCCCAGCCGGCCAAAGAGGGTTTAAACTCGAGATAGAGTTTCTAGAAGGGGGGGTTTCCTTGCCCCCCATTCCTTATCCTTTGGGGCCCCCGGTTTGGGCTTGGGGGAGGGGCTAGGGCTGCGCCCCCCCTCTATATAAAGAGGGGTGGGGGCGCACCAACCCCCTACACCTTCCCTTCCAACCCTAGCTGCCCTGCTGCCCTCCTCTCTCCCTCCCGACTGTTTGTAGGCGAAGCCCTGCTGCAGAAATTCTCCACCATATACACCACGCCGTCGTGTTGTAGATCCAATCCATTTCTCCACCATACTTGCTGGTCCGAGGAAGGAGGATACATCGAGGTGCTGCACGTGTGCATCTCACGGATGCACCACCACTTGTGGTGCTAGATCGGATTGGATCGCGAGGAGGAGAAGCGAGTACGACTACATCACCCACGTTCCGATTTAACGTTCATTGCTTGAATCTTCAAGGGTATGAAGATCTAATCCAATCTCTCTCGTTGTTTACATCTCCTAGATTAGATCTTGGCTTTCCCTCTGTTCGCATCCGTACAAAATTTTGATTTACTATGTCGCGAAACCCTTCAGTGGTATCAGAGCTAGATCTATGCGTAGATGTGTTTCACGAGTAGAACGCAACATGGTTCTTGCGGGCGTTGATGTTTTCTGTTGCAAGCCTCTTGTTTGTGTTATTCTTATGACTCGGGATAGTGAGATTGAAGCGGTCCAGGCCAACCTTACACGACGTCGTTCGCGAGACCGGCTCCGCACTTGACGTGTGGCTTGTTCCACACATGCGGCTGGTGGATGTCAGTTTCTCTCACTATAGTTGTCATGGGATTAACACCGGAGTTTGGCAACCATAATATCACCGTTGTGGCTTTCCGTAGGTAAGAATCGTTCTTAGCATCTACTCCCATGAGCCACGTAAAACATGCAACAACAAAGTAGAGGCGTCTAACTTGTTTTTGCAGGGAGTGTTTTCTGTGATATGGTATGGCCCAAGATGTGATGTGTATAATGTATGCGATGATCATGTTTTGTAATGTTTCACGACTTGCATGTCGATGAGTACAAAACCGACAGGAGCCATATGGTTGTCTTTATAATTGTGTATGACCTGTGTGTCAACTTCTTATGCGCCATGTAATAGTTTCACTTTATCGCTAAGTAGTTAGCAATAGTTGTAGTTGCTATTCGTGGTGAAGGCAATCATGGTGGAGTGATGGAGATCATGCCGGCACGCACAAGATGGAGATCATTGCGCGAAGATTGGCTATACCATGTCACATTAAAGTTATATGCATGTGATGTTTATCCTTTTATGTATCTTATTATGCTTAGATCGCGACAGTAGCATTATAAGATGATTCCTCACTTAAAGATCAAGATAAAACTGTGTTCTCCCCGAGTATGCACCGTTGCGAAAGTTTGTCGTGTCCAAGCATCACGTGATGATCGGGTGCTATAGACTCTACGCTCACATACAACGGGTGCAAGCCAGTTTTGCACACGCGGAAATACTTGGGTTTGACTTGACGAGCCTAGCATGTGCAGACATGGCCTCGGAACCCATGAACCGAAAGGTTAAGCATGAATCATATGAATGATATGATCAACACTTAGTTGTACACCATTGAAACCACATCTCTTCTCGTGATGATCGGATTAGGTGTGGTGAATTTGGATCATGTTCACTAAACAACTTGAGGGATGTTGAATTTAGTGGGAGTTCATCTAGTAATTTGATTAAGTTGAACTATTTATCATGAACATAGTCTAAGTTGTACTTGCAAATACTGTAGATCACATGGCCAAGTCCAACTTCAACTTCAACGTTTTTGCTGAGAACGAAAAGCTTAGAAACAATGGGTCTAACTTCACCAATTGGTTCCGCAATCTAAGAATCATTCTCTCTGGCGGTCAGAAGGACTATGTCCTTGGGAAAGCGTTAGGTGACCCCTACGCAAGCTGCGTACCGATGAGAAAGCTGTCTATCACCACGCAAAGATGATTATGGTGTGATTAAGAGCACCATGTTGTTTGCTATGGAACCGAACTTCAAAATCGTTTTGAAGACTATCCTGCCCTTTGAGATTCTCAAGAGCTGAAAACCATGTTTCGAGACTCAGGCCCGCTCGAGAGATATGAGATCTCCGAAGTTCTTTAACCGCAAGATGGAGGAAGGAGTTCCATTAGTGAGCACGCCATTAAGATGACGGGCTACACTCAACGACTGAGAATCGGAATGCACGATTCCAGAGGAGCTCAAGATTGACAGGGTTCTGCAATCACTCCCTCCCAGCTACAAAAGTTTTGTAGTGACTCACAATCAGATTGGTTCCACTGATACGATCACCGAGCTCTTCGCAAAGCTGAAGGCCGCGGAAGTGGACATGAAAAAGGATAATCATGTGTTGATGGTCAACAAGCCCAACTTCAAGAAAGGTAAGGGTGCAAAGAAGCCCTTCAAGAAAGGCGGCGGCAAGCGCGTTGCCCCTGCTGAGAAGAAGCTCAAGTCTGGTCCTAAGCCGGACACTGAGTGTTTCTATTGCAAGGACAAGGGTCACTGGAAGCGCAACTGTCCGAAGTACTTAGCGGACAAGAAGGCTGGCACCATCAAAGGTATATTTGATATACATATTATTGATGTTTTCCTTACTAGCCCTCGTTGTAGTGCCTGGGTATTTGATACCGGTTCAGTTGCTAATATTTTTAACTCGAAATAGGAGCTACGGAATAGACGGGCGGCTTGCGAGGGATGAGGTGACGATGCGCGTTGGCAACGGATCAAGAGTTGATGTGATGGTCATCTGCACGCTCTCCTTAGTTTTACCTACGTGATTAGTTTTAAACCTTAATAAGTGTTATTATGTGTTTGCGTTGAGCATGAACATTATTTCTAGATCTTGTTTATTGCAAGACGGGTATTCATTTAAATCGGAGAATAATGGTTGTTCTATTTATATGAGTAACATCTTTTATGGTCATGCACCTATTGTGAATGGTTTATTTCTTCTAAATCTCGAAAGGGATGAAACACACATCCATAACATTGAGGCTAAGAGATGCAAAGTAGATAGTGATAATACTACTTATTTGTGGCACTGTCGTCTAGGTCATATTGGTATAAAGCGCATGAAGAAACTCCATTCTGATGGACTTTTGGAGTCTCTTGATTTTGAATCATTTGACACATGGGAACCATGCCTCATGGGCAAGATGATCAAAACCCCGTTCTCCGGTATGATGGAGCGAGCAACGGACTTGTTGGAAATCATACATACCGATGTATGTGGACCGATGAGTGTTTCGATGCGCGGTGGATATCGCTATTTTCTCACTTTTACCGATGACTTAAGTAGATATGGGTATATCTATTTAATGAAACATAAATCTGAAACGTTTGAAAAGTTCAAAGAATTTCAGAATGAAGTGGAGAACCATAGTAACAGAAAGATTAAGTTTCTACGATCCGATCGTGGAGGTGAATATTTGAGTTATGATTTTCTCACGCATCATAAAGCAAGTGGAATCGTTTCACAACTCACGCCACCCGGAACACCACATCGCAATGGTGTGTCCGAACGCCGGAACCGAACCCTATTAGATATGGTCCGATCGATGATGTCTCTTACTGATTTGCCGTTATCATTTTGGGGTTATGCATTAGAAACCGCTGCATTCACTTTAAATAGGGCACCATCTAAATCCGTTGAGACGACACCGTATGAACTGTGGTTTGGTGCTAAACCTAAGTTGTCGTTTCTTAAAGTTTGGGGATGCGAAGCTTACGTCAAGAAGTTGATGCCGGACAAGCTCGAACCCAAAGCGGAGAAATGCGTCTTCATAGGATACCCTTAGGAAACTATTGGGTATACCTTCTATCACAGAACCGAAGGCAAAGTGTTTGTCGCAAGAACGGTTCCTTTCTTGAGAAGGAGTTTCTATCGAAAGAAGTGAGTGGGAGGAAAGTAGAGCTAGACGAGGTTATTGAACCTTCTCTTGAATTGGAGAGTAGCGCAAGACCTGAAATTGTTCCAAAGGCTGCACCAACAATAGAGGAAGCTAATGACAAGGATCATGAAGCTTGGACGATCTTGCTATTGAACGTCGCAGTCGACAAGGTCGCGTGCCCTCCCGAGTGGTACGGAACCTGTCTTGACTCTTGTTAGTAGAAGACAGTGAACCTACGAACTATGAGGAAGCGATGATGAGCCCAGACTCTGAGAAATGGCTAGAAGCCATGAAATCCGAATTGGGATCCATGAGCGAAAACCAAGTATGGACTTTGGTGGACCCTCCTAGCGACCGAAAGGCCGTTGAGTGCAAATGGATTTTCAAGAAGAAAACGGACGCGGATGGTAATGTTACCGTCTATAAAGCACGGCTTGTCACGAAAGGTTTTCGACAAGTTCAAGGTGTTGACTACGATGAGACTTTCTCTCCCGTAGCGATGTTTAAGTCCATTCAGATTTTATTAGCAATTGCTGCGTTTCATGATTATGAAATATGGCAGATGGATGTCAAGATCGCTTCCTCAATGGCAACATTGATGAAGAGTTGTATATGATGCAACCCGAAGGTTTTGTCGATCCTAAGGATGCTGATAAAGTATGCAAACTTCAGCGTTCCATTTATGGACTGAAGCAATCATCTCGGAGTTGGAACCTTCATTTTGATCAAGTGATCAAGAGCTTGGGATTTGTTCCAAATTGCTACGAAGCTTGCATCTACAAGAAAGTGAGTGGGAGCTCGGACGCTTTACGGTACTATATGTGGATGACATATTGATTATCGGAAATGACATCAACATGCTTAACGATGTGAAGAGTTATTTGAACAAGTGTTTTTCAATGAAAGACCGAGGTGAAGGTGCTTATATATTGGGCATCAAAATCTATAGAGATAGACAAAGACGCCTGATAGCTTTAAGCCAGAGTACATACCTAGACAAAGTTCTGAAAAGGTTCAGAATGGATAAGGCAAAGAAAGGTTCATTGCCTATGTTGTCGTAAGATATTGAGCAAGGCTCAGGTCCGCCTACTAAATGATAGGGAAGCTATGAGCAAAGTGCCTTATGCCTCGGCCATAGGTTCTATCATGTATGCCATGCTGTGTACTAGACCGGATGTGTCCAATGCTCTTTGTTTGACGAGCAGATATCAAAGTGATCCAGGAGTGGAACACTGGACAGCCGTGAAGAACATCCTAAAGTACCTAAATAGGACTAAAGAAATGTTCTTAGTCTATGGTGGTAATGAACAGCTCGTCGTAAAAGGTTACGTCGACGCTAGTTTCGACACCGACAAGGATGACTCTAAATCTCAGACAGGATACGTTTATATTTTGAATGGAGGAGCCGTGAGCTGGAGAAGCTGCAAGCAAAGCGTGATCGCGGGATCTACAGTAGAAGCGGAATACATGGCTGCTGCAGAGGTGTCAAGTGAAGGAGTTTGGATCAGAAACTTCATCACTGAGCTTGGAGTGGTTCCAAGTGCATTGGACCCACTGGAGATATTGTGTGAAAACACTGGCGCCATAGCACTCGCTAAGGAACCAAGATATCATCCAAAGACCAAGCATATCAACCGCAAGTTTCATATAATCCGAGATTATATAGCAGATGGAGATCTGAAGATTAGCAAAGTACATACAGATCTGAATGTCGCAGATCCATTAAATAAACCTCTTCCACGTGTAAAACATGATCAGCACCTCAGTGCCATGGGTGTGAGATTGTTGCCAAATGTAAACTAGATTATTGACTCTAGTGCAAGTGGGAGACTATTGGAATTATGCCCTAGAGGCAATAATAAAGCTATTATTATTATAATTCTTGTTCATGATAATGTTTATATTCCATGCTAGAATTGTATTAAGCGGAAACTTTAATACTTGTGTGGTTTGTGAACAACACCGTGTCCCTAGTACACCTCTATGGACTAGCTCATTGATCAATGATGGTTAAGGTTTCCTAACCATAGACATGAGTTGTCAATTGATAATGAGATCATATCATTGGGAGAATGATATGATGGACAGACCCAAACTAAGCGAAGCAATTAGATCGTGTCATCGTGTTCGTCTTTGCGAAGCTTTTCTTATGTCAAATATTGTATTCCTTAGACCATGAGATAATACAACTCCCGGTATCTAAGAAAGCTTTGAGGTCATCAAACGTCATCCTATGAGAGGGTGATCATAAAGGTGTCTCTCGGTGATCGGAAAGTATACATTGGGTTGTATGTATCGAGATGGGATTTGTCCCTCCCAAGTCGGAGAGATATACTTGGGCCCACTCGGATCGATATCAACACCTTGCAAGCATGTGGTTAAGGAGTTAATCACAAAGTGATATCGGATTCTGAGCCAGTAAAGTACTTGCCGTGAACGAGATTGAACTAGGTATGACGCAATCGATCAAATCTCGCAAGTAAAATATCGCGAGACGAAGGGAATATATATATGGGATTGATTGAATCTCGGCATCGTGGTTCATCCGATATGATCATAGATGAATGTGTGGAGTCAATATGGGTGCCTGCACCCACTGTTGATTATTGATAGAAGATCATGTCTGCATATTCTCGAACCCGCAGGGTCACACACTTAACGTGTCTCGACGCTAGGATAGATTGGATAATTGGTTTATGAGTTTTTGTTCGGAGTATCGGATGGGATCCGGGACATCACGAGAGGTTCCGGAGTGGTCCGGAGAATAAGATTCATATAAGGCAGTGCAGTTTTTGGAGTTCGGAATTGTTCCGGGTTAATCGGTATTGTACTGGAAGCTTCTAGAACCTTCCGAAGGGGACCAACGTGGCCCCACCTTATGGGAGGGGCATGGTCCTATGAGGGAGTGCCCTGTGCATTGGGCCAGGGCACAAGGCCCCATAGGGCCCAATGGCCAAAGAGGGTTTAAACTCGAGATAGAGTTTCTAGAAGGGGTTTCTTGCCCCATTCCTTATCCTTTGGGGCCACGCGGTTTGGGCTTGGGGGCTAGCTGCGCCTCTATATAAAGAGGGGGGCGCACCAACCCCTACACCTTCCCTTCCAACCCTAGCTGCACCGCCTCCTCTCTCCCTCCCGATTGTAGGCGAAGCCTGCTGCAAATTCTCCACCATACACCACGCCGTGTTGTAAATCCAATCCATCTCTCCACCATACTTGCTGGTCCGAGGAAGGAGGAGACGCCGAGGTGCTGCGTGTGCATCTCACAGGCACCGCCACTTGTGGTGCTAGATCGGATCGGATCACGAGGAGGAGAAGTAGCACGACTACATCACCCACGCTCCGTTTAACGCTCATTGCGCGTAATCTTCAAGGGTATGAAGATCTAATCCAATCTCTCTCGTTGTTTGCATCTCCTAGATTAGATCTTGGTTTTCCATTTGTTCGCATCCGTAGAAAATTTTGATTTACTATGCCGCAAAACCCTTCAACCAAGTGGGTTATCCATATTGGAAACAAAGTAACAAATAAAAAATAAATACAATACTCATAGTAGATATTTCCTTTACCAGTCTCACTCTTCAATAGTGTTTCACTCCCCGGCAACAGCGCCAGAAAATGGTCTTGATGACCCACAAGTATAGGGGGTGTATCGTAGTACTTTCGATAAATAGGAGTGTTGATTCCAACGAGGAGAAGAAATTGCTGACTAGTGATACTGGCTCAAGAATTCTCTGTAAATACTAGCAAACGGATTTTTAGGGTTTTGTGATAAGCAGACAAATAAACTGCAAGTAAATAAAGACAACAAGAATAATTTGCAAGTGGCCCAATCCTTTCTTAGCAAAGGAGAAGTCGGTGATATTACTTATGAGGACCAAACATTCTCAAGGACACATGGGAATACTGTTAAGTGCTTTCACTTCATATAGCTGAGTAGTCTTCTTTGGTTGGGCAAGTGTTGTTTGGGTGAACTTGTGCTAATGCATTGACCTTACTAGGACTAATACATACTTGTGATTAAACCCCTTGCAAGAATACACAACTACAAGAAAGCAATTAAGATAAAAACCTAACCATAGCCTTAAACTCTGAGATCCTACACTCCCTTGTGCAAAGGTTTCCTAACGGGGGTTCAGGTTTCTGTCACTCCGGCAACCCCATGATTAGTAGCCAAATACACAATGCATTCCCCTAGGCCCATAAATGGTGAACTATCATGTTGTCGACATTCACATAACACCACTAGAAAAATAGCACCACAACTTAAATATCAAACCATTGAATAATAACTCAACACAATTCCACTACTAACAACATGACTTCTCCCATGTCCTCAAGAACTAAACGAACTACTCATGAGACATCATATGGATCAAGATCAGAGATGATATGGTGATGAATACCAATGTGAACATAAACAATAATTCAGTGGTTCCACTCATAAGCATCAACTACAAGAGTAATCAACACCGGGAAAGTTTCCCCTAAGAACTATACAAGATTCAACACAATTGTTATAGCGGTACGAGGTGGTGATGAGGGTGCTGATGGAGATGATGGTATGGATGATGATGATGATCCCGATGAAGTCTAGCTTGATGAAGGTGTTGATAGCGACGATCTCCCCTCTCCGGGAAGGAATTTCCCCGGCAGAAATATGTCTGCCGGAGAGCTCTTTCTCTCTCTGTAGTTTCTACCCCGTAGAGGCGGCGGAATATTTTTGTGGTCCCTCCCCGTGTATTAGGATTTCGAGGAGAAGATATAGGCGAAAGGGTGAAGCAAGGAGGTGGGCCAGGCTAGCCACACCCCCTGGTGGCGTGGCCCAGGGTGGCCCACGCCTAGGGCGGTGTGGTCCCTCTGTGGCCCATCTCAGCCTCCCCTTATGGCATCCTTTGTCTTCTGGAAAAATATAATTTTCCGTATATTTTCTGGTATTTTTCAGATCTTCACGAAATTGCATCCAAACACCGCTTTTTCCATCAGATTCCTGACTCCGGCAGCCCATCCTCCAAGAATCATCCAACATGAAAAAATAGATGAAATATATCAATGAATAGCAACAAATTATGATATAGAATAGTGATGAAAAATTGACGTACCATAAGACTTGATCAACGTTGTTAACAAAGGGATTTTAATAGACAAACAATGCTTTCACAATGTTTATCCTTGCTCACTTTTATTTTTCTCCTTTCTAATCCTTTCTTTTTGTCTTGTTAATTTTAGTTTTTGCTAGTTGCTTGCTTGTTAGAGTTTCTTAGAGCTTCAGTAGTTTTTGTTTGGTTTGATTTTGCTTCTTCTGAAAAAAATCTTTTTCTGTGAGAAAATCAGTTTTCTTCACCTGAAAATTGGCCAAAAATAAAGTTTCCAGAAAATTCATTTTAATTTTTTCTCAAAAAAAGGGGCAGAGGGGCACCTGGAGTAACCCAGGGGGACCCACTAGGCCAGCACACCCCCTGGTGGCGCGGCTAGCCCCAGGGCGCACCTCGCCTGGGTGTGGCCCACCCTTGGCCCTCCAAGTTGCCTCCTTCCTGCCACTTCTTTCTCTCTCCCGAAAAACACCGAAAAAGTTTTCAAAGCTTGAGTTCCTGCTATTCTTGCTCACGATTTTCGATCTGCTTGCTCAACCCTTCTCAACTGCTGATTTTTGGAGGGTTTACTCCTTGGTATGTGCCTCCTCCGCTTGTCCAATTAGATTTTTGATTGATGGATTGTATCTTGAGTATTTTGGTATTGTAGGTGACAGGTTATATGAGTTTGCATGCTTGTTCTATGCTTAGATATTTCATTTTGATGCATGTTTAACCCTCTAGCAAGTTCCTATATTAGTCCCCCGTCATTTATTAACTTGCAAATCACTTGGCTTGGTATTTGACTAAAAATTTCAGAATAGGGGCCATGGACAACCATACTCTTGGAGAAATATTTCAAAGAGATACACCTAGGAGGGCAAGACCTTCAAGATCATCCTCTCAAGCTAGGCCATCTTACAATAAGGACCTTATTGCGCCGCATTTTGGCAATGAGGGAGAAGAAGGGGATGCGCACCCTTCTACCTTCCCTTGTTTTACCTTTTTGCAAGCTGCAGGGATCCTCGAGGATTTCTTAACTCTTGTTCGGAGGGCTGGTCTAACTAATTATATGCAGGATGAGAGTGTGCAATATGCTTTGCTCACTAAAATTTTGTGGAGAATTTCACTTTCACTAACACCTCCTACAGCTCAAAGATTTCATTCAAAATCTATGGTAGGCCTTATACCATGACATTGGAGCAATTTTGCAACATTATAGGTATTGGCATGGCTGGGACGGTGAAGAATATTCAAGGTAAACCCGCTGATTTGTTGGAGCTTTACCGTGGGGTGACAAACGATGATGACCGCACAGCTCAGCGCGGGAAGATAAGAAATATTCAACTCCCAGCTCTCAGATATTTTGCTTATTATCTTGCCACTAGTATTCTTGGTAGGGAGAACACTAGCAATATTTCCAACTATTATTTGTCCTTTCTAGTTGCTGCGCTTAATAGAAAGAAGGTATAATCTTGGTGCTATCATTGCTTGCCGCCTAGCTGCTAGTGGACCCATCTATGGGGGTATTATTGCTGCATGTGTAGCTGCTTCCTTGGGGCTCTCTGTTGATCCTAATGATACAGTGCTAGTTCCTCAAAGGCTTGATTTAGCTGCCATGAAGGCACATCATTTTTTACTGCTAGCTCTACCCTTCAGAATTTAGTATATAGGATGATGTTTATTTACGGGGATGAGAGAGAAATTTCCTTGCCACAATCCACTTTGTTCAGTATTTGCAGGGTACCTTGGTCACACTCCAAGGAGGAGGTGGACGATCAGCTCCGTGTGCACGGTTTCCACGGGCACTACCAGGGGGACACTCCCTCTTACGAGTACTCACAGTACACAGGGGCCTCCTCGAGTATGTACCAGGATGAAAGCACCTCTTCATCACACTATGATTATGCTCCTTCATGGCTAGGCTGGGATTGAGCCCCACTTAGTCCAAAAGCCTAAGCTTGAGGGGAGGTATACCGACATCACACTCATCTACATATCATATTCTGTCGGTTCTTTGTATATCCATTTCCTCTTTCTTTTTAGTTCTTGTTTCTATTTCCCAAAACACAAAAGGACCAAAAATATTTTCGTTGTTTCTGTTTGTTTCTTTCTTTGCCTTTTAGCTTTGGTTTGCTTTAATAAAATTCCAAAAAGATTTTGCTTTGTTTGCTTTTGCTCTAAGTGCTTTGAAAAATCGAAAACACCAAAATATTTGTTCTTCTTCTTTGGTTCTGTGAAGTTTGTTGCAGCGTTCAGCAGTCCTCAGTGGAGTTTGGTTTTGATGTTATTATTCAAGTCACACAAGTGAAAGGCAATGATGTTGATTCGACAACTCTAGGTATGGTAAGAGGTTGGTAATGAACTCTATTTGTTTTCATTTTTGTAAATATACTCATCATTGTGAGCATGCTTAGTCTGTTCGTGTAAGGTGTATGTAATTTATGGATGTTTAGTAGTTCTTGCTCCCTTATGATTAGCTCCAGCTCGCTAATAGTTTGTAGCATGTCATATGAATATTTGCTTGCATTGTACTATTCATATTTTGGTATGACATTGTGGTATCCTCCTATGAATACTTCATTTGAATCGACTTGGAACATGCTCACGCATGCATATGACTGAACAAAAGTCAGTAAGCCTCGATGATCTATTTTGCCTCACAGTTCTTGTATCACTTTTATGCCATAATTAATTATGTTTTGTTGCAAGCATGATTATGACAGTTATTGCCCTCTCGTTGTCACTCCCTTCCTTTTGCTAGCCTTCACTTGTACTGAGTATGAGATCTACTCGTGTTTCCAACTCCCAAAACCAATTGTCAAAAAGTGTCCACCATATCTACCTATTAGCATCATTTCTATTATGTGCATATTTATTATGCCTCGTTTTCTTCCAAATAAAATGTTTGCTTGTTTTGAGAAAGTTAGTTAGTGAAGCTCTCATGAACTTGATGACACACTTTATTTTCTTGCACTTAATAAACTTGAACCATTGTGAGTGTACTTGAGAGTTATATGCTTGTAAATTATAGGATGGGAATTAGCAGAACCGTGCTATCACGGGGAACACTTTCAACACCTGTAAATATATACCCCGTTGATATCATGCTCTTTTGTTTACGAATGTCGTCAGTGTGAAATAAATGGGAGCTTGTAATTCCATGGAGTTATGTATATATGTTAAAGAAACGCCTAGGCCGCTAGCCTAAGCTATGCCTAATCATGGTGGAAACTTGCATCATAACCATAGTGAGAAATCTATGAAGCAATCTTCTTATAAAAAAGAGAGATACGAGTTAAAGAAAAAATAAAAAAAGGAGATGAGAAAAGAGGAAACAGAGAAAAAAGCACCATATTCCCATGGTAAATAAGAAGATTGCTGAGATGCTCATTGTCTGATGCCTTGTCATTTTGATATGGGATAGCTCATGTGTCATGTGCAAGGGGTACTCAGTTGGCGGTTCTCTATGATACACATATATTTACTATGACAAGAATTTACCGGTAACTAAAGTTGAGTAGCATGAGGAGTGGCCCTCGTACTCAAGGAACATGAGATTGCCACCTTATGGTCTGTCAAGCATATAACTAATAGTTGACCTCACTTTAACCTTAATCACTCAAAGATGCCTATGATAGGGGCAATGAGAGCTCAAAGCTAATGAGTACCTTACTTTCAGCATTTGGAAGCCTTTCAACTTTTCAAAACCTTTTCACTTCCTTGTTGAGTCTCCACTTATTCTTTGGGCACCTTCTTGAGAGCATAGTTGTCATTCTTAGTGTAATGTGCTTGTCTCAAAACTTGGTTAATTATGACATATCTTTGATGCTTGTATCTCTAATATCTTTACTTCTAGTCTTCACTTGAACTTCAGAGGTGCCTTGGCATTTATGTTTTGCTCCACAATCAAAGGGAAGCGAGATACCACTTTATCATACCTTCTTATGAGCATTACAATGTTGCTTATGCTTATGTTTCATGCTACTTATTATTATTGTGTTGAAATCTATTCATAGCTTGCAATGACTATTGAGTAGACTTAGTTGCATACTCCTTATTATGAATTTTCTAAGTATTGATCACTTGCTGAGAATATTTACATCACGTGAAGCAAATGTGTTCATGCAAGTTTCTTTTATCACACTCAGTTTTGAACTGAATTGTTTAAGGACGAGCGATAAGCTAAGCTTGGGGGGAGTTGATACGTCCAAAACGTATATACTTTCCCGAACACTTTTGCTATTGTTTCTCCTCTAACTTGTGTGATTTGGATTTAACTAACACGGACTGACGCTGTTTTCAGCAGAATTGCCTTGGTGTATAGTTTTTGTGCAGAAAATCAACTTTCAGGAAAAATCCCGGAAAATATCGCAAAAATCCTATTTTACCAGAAGACTCATGGATCCAGAAGACGAGACGGAGTGGGGCCTAGAGGGGCCCACACCCCCTGGCTGCGCCTAGGGGGGTGTGGCCGCCTCGGGAACCCCCTCGTCCTCCCTCTTCGCCTGCATAAAGCCTCCTGACCTAAAAACACAGGGGGGTCGATAGTTTCCAGAGGGGAGTTCCTCTGCGCCGCCACCACCACAAACCGCGATTCGGAATCAGAAACTCTGTTCTGGCACCTGCCAGGACGGGGTATTGGAGGATATCATCGCCATCACCATCACCGACGCCTCTCCATCAACCATCCATGTTTCCCCATGATATGTCCAGTTTGCATCACCATTCTATATCATAATTTGCCTCTATTCATTGATATATGTCTTATTATGAGGTGTTACTCAAGTCTTTTCATCTGTTTTTGCATGTTTGATGATTCTTGGAGGATGGACTGCCAGAGTCAGGTTTCTGATGGAAAAAGAGGTGTTTTGATGCAATTTCGCGAAGATCGGAAAAATACCAGAAAAATATTGGAAAATTATATTTTCCCAGAAGACGAAGGAAGCCAGAAGGGGAGGCATAGCTGGGCCACAGGGGCCCCACACCCCCTAGGCGCGGGTCCCCTGGGCCACACGTAGGGCAGGTGTGGCCCACCTGGCCAGCTCCCGCCTCCACCCTCTCGCCTATATCTTCCTCACGGAACCCTAATACGAGGGGAGCGACCACAGATAGATTTGCGCCGCCTCTGCGGGGCGGAAAACACCAAGAGAGAAAGAGCTCTCCGGCAGACAGATTTCTGCCGGGGAAATTCCTTTCCGGAGAGTGGATATTGTCTACATAAACACCGTCATCAAGCTAGGCTTCATCAGGATCATCATCATCATCATCCACACCATCATCTCCACCAGCACCATCATCATTACTTCATCCCGCTGTAACAATCATGTTGGATACTTGCATAGTTCGTAGGGGAAACATTCCCGGTGTTGATTAATATTGTAGTTGATGCTTGTGAGTGGAACCATTGGATTGTTGTTTATGTTCAGATTGTTATTCATTACCATATCATCTTTGATCTTGATCCATATGATGTCTCGTGAGTAGTTAGTTTAGTTCTTGAGGACATGGGAGAAGTCATGTTGTTAGTAGTGGATTTGTGTTGAGTTATTATTCAATGGTTTAGTATTTAAGTTGTGGTGCTATTCTTCTAGTGGTGTCATGTGAACGTCGACTACACGATACTTCACCATTTATGGGCCTAGGGGAATGCATTGTGTATTTGGCTACTAATTGTGGGGTTGCCGGAGTGACAGAAAATAGAACCCCCGTTAGGACTTTACACAAGAAAGTGTAGGATCTCAGAGTTTAAGGTTGTGGTTAGGTTTATATCTTAATTACTTTCGTGTAGTTGCAGATGCTTGCAGGGGGTTTAATCACAAGTATGTATTAGTCCAAGTAAGGTCGGTACATTAGCACAGGTTCACCCACACAATACTTACAACACCAAAGAAGGGTACTCAAGTATTTGAAGCGAAAGCACTTGACAGAATTCCCATGTGTCTTCGAGAACGTTTGGTCCTTATAAGTATTTCCACCGGCTTGTCTTTTGCTAAGAAAGGATTAGGCCACTTGCTGTGTTTGCTTGTTGTTTTTATTACTTGCACTTTGTTTTGTTGCTTTATCAGAAACCCTCTAAAAATTCGTTTGCTAAGTATTTACAGAGATTTCCCGCTCCATACCACTAGATTCTGCTCCTTGTTGGGATCGACACTCCTATTTATTGAAAGTACTGCGATACACCCCTATACTTGTGGGTCATCACGCCTCCTAGCCCTTGCGCTCGCCGAGAAGCTTGATGCGCTCAACCATGTTGCCGTTTTCACTGCCCGCCTCGGTCGATGTTGCACAGCCCTATCGCTCCAAGGGTACGACCACGTCTACACTGTCCTCCACTCCTCCTTGTGGGTCGCTCCGGTGTTGTCGCGCCTACCTTCGGGGCGTCGTCGCTATTCTGTCAGCTCGACCGCCTGTCCGCTGCCACGCTCGCGATGTACGCGGAGCAACACGCTTCCATCTGGAGATGGACCTACGACAAGGTTGTGCTCCTGACCGCCCCTGCCATCTACCTCCGTGCTCGCCTTATCTTCTGCGACCATGCTCGGCCTCGACCTCCTCGCAGCACGGAGGTTGCTTCTAATCATGGCGTTGCGGCGAAGCAGTTTGCAGACGTGGTGTTGCACCCACTACAGGACGCGCCCGCTACGCCGAGGGCAAAAAGCCGTCGGCGTAGGCCAAAATGCTCTCGGCGTATGCTACGTCGGCCTCAGTAGTCTCCTCAAGCAAAGGTCTCCTCGTATGAGCACACAGAGGTCAGTCGATCGAAATGAGATGGCGTCGCTACGCCGAGGCAAAGCCCTCAGCATAGCGGCCGTCGGTATAGCCTGTCCGTCGGTTGCAAAATTATTATTTTTTTAAAAAAATATTATTATTAATTTTTTTAATCTTTAAATTGTTTGACTAGTTAATCTCTCACTTTGAACATTTTAAACACTAATTATACTTAATATTTAATTAAATTGCAGTCTTGGTCAAACTTCTCGGCCGTCACCCATCCTAATACTACTCCAGCTCCAGCACGCTTAACTTTCTCGTTCCTTCAGAATCTGTTTCCACAAAGTAATTCATACATTGTTGTTAATACTATGATATTAATCCTATTAACTCTTATATCATCATGTCATATGTTTGTATTTTTAAAATTACAAACAATTATTTAAGTAAATAATAATGAATAAGTAAAAATATTATTGAATTCAAATAAAAATATAATGACTTTTTTGTATTTTTCTATTTAATATGGAATAATTAATGTCTTTAAATCCATAAATCAGAATTCGACAAATAATATGTCTAAATTGATCAGAAAAATGAGAGGAATCCAAATATGATATCAATATCAACTTATCATAAACTATGCGGTGATTCTAGCCATAATTTTTATTTGCCTGTTTAAAATGGAAAATGGCTTTTTAGCAACCTCGAATGAGATAGCTCGGGGCTGATCCTCGATAAAATTGAAGTGGATATCTGATTAAATAGCATATTCTGAACCTAAAAATTATTTTTATAAAAATATCATGAGTATCGGATCATGTACCTATAGTTCATATCTGACCTACTTCCTACCGATTTGGCAGGAATTTGTCTTTTTTCACCAGGGATAGACGGAAAGGTTTGAGATCCAAGTTAGGACATGTCCATGTAAGGTGGTATAGTATTTTGTAAAAATGTGATGGTAGCATTTTGAATTAGCCATTTGGTGGTTGCTTCACAAAATCATTCGTTTTTTGCACTCGGAAAATAGAAAATGGCTTTTTGATGCGACGAAAAGGAAAACTCCATCCTTCAACATTGTTCTCCATCTCATAATGCACATGTATACACAATATGGACACATTATCACAAACTATGCCATGATTATATCCATAACATTGGTCATTTGACCCGAGAGCCAATAAACCTCGAATGAGATAGGTCATTTTGTGAAGGTTTTTTTAGACAAAATCAATAAACCAAGTTTGATATATTTACTTATAACTATGTCACATAATATGACACCACGTGAATGAAGGGTTTCGCAGCATAGTAAATCAAAAAAATTCTACAGATGCGAACGGGAAAGCCAAGATCTAATCTAGGAGATGCAAACAATGAGGGGGATTAGATGAGATCTTCATACCCTTGAATATTCGCACAACGGAACGTTCGTCGGAACGTGGGTGATGTAGTCGTACTCGCTTCTCCTCCTCGCGATCCGATCCGATCTAACACCGCAAGTGGCGATGCCTCCGAGAGATGCACACGTGCGGCACCTCGACGTCTCCTCCTTCCTCGGTCCAACAAGTATGGTGGAGAGACGGATTGTATCTACAACGCGATGGCGCGGTGCAAGTGGTGGAGAGTTTCTGCAGCAGGGCTTCGCCTACGTGCAGTCGGGAGGGAGAGAGAGAGGAGGGCAGCATGGTGGCTAGGGTTGTGGAGTAGGTGTGTGGGGAGGGTGCGCCCCAACCCTCTATATATAGAGGGGTGGGCGCCATCCCTAGCACCTCCCTCAAGCCCTAGGCCGGCGGCCAAGGAGGGAGGAGTGGGGGCAAGTTTCCCCCCTTCTAGAAGCTTTCCTAGGGTTTTCCCTAGTTCTGGCCGGTTGGGACCTATGGGGCCTTGTGACCCTGGCCCAATGCGGCCAGGGAACTCCCTCATAGGCCCATGCCCCCTCCCGGTGAAGGGTTTCGCCGCATAGTAAATCAAAATTTTCTACGGATGCGAACAGAGGGAAAGCCAAGATCTAATCTAGGAGATGCAATCAACGAGAGAGATTGGATTAGATCTTCATACCCTTGAAGATTCGCATGGAACGCTCGTGGTAACGTGGGTGATGTAGTCGACGCTTCTCCTCCTCGCGATCCGATCCGATCTAGCACCACAAGTGGCGGTGCCTCCGTGAGATGCACACGCAAAGACTCGACGTCTCCTCCTTCCTCGGACCAGCGAGTATGGTGGAGAGATAGATTGGATCTACAACACGACGGTGTGGTGTATATGGTGGAGAATTTCTGCTGCAGGGCTTCGCCTACAAACAGTCGGGAGGGGGAGAGGAAGGTAGCAAGGCAGCTAGGGCTTGGAGGAAGGTGTGTGTCGTAGTAGGGGGAGGGGGCGCACAACCCCTCTATATATAGAGGGGGGGCGGCCAGCCCTTGCCCCTCCTCCAAGCCTATCTCTAGTTTAAACAATTTAAACTTTCCCTTATCTAGAAATCCTATCTCTAGTTTAAACGATTTAAACTCTCCCTTATCTAGAAATCCTATCTCTAGTTTAAACGAGTTTAAACTTATCTAGGATCGGCTGGGCCCTATGGGGCCTTGTGCCCCTGGTCCAAAGCGTCCAGGACACTCCCTCATAGGCCCATGCCCCCTCCCGGAAGGTGGGGCCACGTTGGTCCCCTTCCGGAAGGTTCTAGAAGCTTCTGGTACAATACCGATTAACCCGGAACAATTCCGAACTCCAAAAACTGCACTGCCTTATATGAATCTTATTCTCCGGACCATTCCGGAACCTCTCGTGATATCCCAGATCCCATCCGAGACTCCGAACAAAAATTCATAAACCAATTATCCAATCTATCCTAGTGTCGAGATACGTTAAGTGTGTGACCCTGCGGGTTCGAGAATATGAAGACATGATCTTCTATCAATAATCAACAGGTCGTGCAGGCACCCATATTGACTCCCACACATTCATCGATGATCATATCGGATGAACCACGATGCCAGGATTCAATCAATCCCATATATATATTCCCTTGCCTCGCGATATTTTACTTGCTCGAGATTCGATCGTCGGATCGTCATACCTAGTTCAATCTCGCTCACAAGTACTTTACTGCTCGTAATCCGATATCACTTTGTGATTAACTCCTAAACCACATGCTTGCAAGCGTGTTGATATCGACACGAAAGTGGGCCCAAGTATATCTCCGACTTGGGAGGGACAAATTCCATCTCGATACATACAACCCAAGATACTTTCCGATCACCGAGAGACACCTTTATGATCACCCTCTCATAGGATGACGCTTTGATGACCTCAAAGCTTTCCGATACCAGGGAGTTGCATTATCTCATGGTCTAAGGAATACAATATTTGACATAGGAAAAGCTTCGCAAAGACGAACACGATGACACGATTTAATTGCTCTGCTTTGTTTGGGTCTATCCACCATATCATTCTCCCAATGATATGATCTCATTATCAATTGACAACTCATGTCTATGGTTAGGAAACCTTAACCATCATTGATCAATGAGCTAGTCCATAGAGGCGTACTAGGGACACGGTGTTGTTCACAAACCACACAAGTATTAAAGTTTCCGCTTAATACAATTCTAGCATGGAATATAAACTTTATCATGAACAAAAATTATAATAATAACATCTTTATTATTGCCTCTAGGACATAATTCCAACATCCGGCAGGTGGGGCCACGTTGGTCCCCCTCCGGAAGGTTCTAGAAGCTTCCGGTACAATACCGATTAACCCGAAACAATTCTGAACTCCAAAAACTTCATTGCCTTATATGAATCTTATTCTCCGGACCATTCCGGAACCTCTCGTGATGTCCCGGATCCCATCCGAGACTCCGAACAAAAAACTCATAAACCAATTATCCAATCTATCCTAGCGTCGAGACACGTTAAGTGTGTGACCCTTCGGGTTCGAGAACATGCAGACATGATCTTATATCAATAATCAACAGCGGGGTCTGGAAACCCATATTGACTCCCGCACATTCATCGATGATCATATCGGATGAACCACGATGCCAGGATTCAATCAATCCCATATATATATTCCCTTCGTCTCGCGATATTTTACTTGATCGAGATTCGATCGTCGGTATCGTCATACCTAGTTCAATCTCGTTCACAGCAAGTACTTTACTCGTTCCGTAATCCGATATCACTTTGTGATTAACTCCTAAACCACATGCTTGCAAGCGGTGTTGATATCGATTACCGAGTGGGCCCGAAGTATATCTCTCCGACTTGGGAGGGACAAATTCCATCTCGATACATACAACCCAACAGATACTTTCCGATCACCTGAGAGACACCTTTATGATCACCCTCTCATAGGATGACGTTTGATGACCTCAAAGCTTTCTTCCGATACCAGGGAGTTGTATTATCTCATGGTCTAAGGAATACAATATTTGACATAAGAAAAGCTTCGCAAAGATGAACACGATGACACGATCTAATTGCTCCGCTTAGTTTGGGTCTTTCCACCATATCATTCTCCCAATGATATGATCTCATTATTAATCAACAACTCATGTCTATGGTTAGGAAACCTTAACCATCATTAATCAATGAGCTAGTCCATAGAGGCGTACTAGGGACACGGTGTAGTTCACAAACCACACAAGTATTAAAGTTTCCGCTTAATACAATTCTAGCATGGAATATAAACATTATCATGAACAAGAATTATAATAATAACATCTTTATTATTGCCTCTAGGGCATAATTCCAACAGTCTCCCACTTGCACTAGAGTCAATAATCTAGTTTATATTTGGCAACAATCTCACACCCATGGCACTAAGGTGCTGATCATGTTTTGCACGTGGAAGAGGTTTAGTCAATGGATCTGCGACATTCAGATCTGTATGTACTTTGCTAATCTTCAGATCTCCATCTGCTATATAATCTCGGATTATATGAAACTTGCGGTTGATATGCTTGGTCTTTGGATGATATCTTGGTTCCTTAGCGAGTGCTATGGCGCCAGTGTTGTCACACAATATCTCCAAGGGTCCAATGCACTTGGAACCACGCCAAGCTTAGTGATGAAGTTCTGATCCAAACTCCTTCACTTGACGCTCGCAGCAGCCATGTATTCCGCTTCTCATCAGATCCCTGATCACGCTTTGCTTGCAGCTTCTCCAGCTCACAGCTCCTCCATTCAAAATATAAACTTATCCTATCTGAGATTTAGAATCATCCTTGTCGGTGTCGAAACTAGCGTCGACGTAAACTTTTACGACGAGTGGTTCATCACCTCCATAGACTAAGAACATTTCTTTAGTCCTATTTAGGTACTTTAGGATGTTCTTCACGGCTGTCCAGTGTTCCACTCCTGGATCACTTTGATATCTGCTCGTCAAACTAAGAGCATTGGACACATCCGGTCTAGTACACAACATCGCATACATGATAGAACCTATGGCCGAGGCATAAGGCACTTTGCTCATAGCTTCTCTATCATTTACTGTAGCTGGACACTGAGCCTTGCTCAATATCTTACCTGACAACATAGGCACTGAACCTTTCTTTGCCTTATCCATTACGAACCTTTTCAAAGACTTTGTCTAGGTATGTACTCGGCTTAAAGCTATCAGGCCTTTTGTCTATCTCTATAGATTTTGATGCCCAATATATAAGCAGCTTCACCTAGGTATTTCATTGAAAACACTTGTTCAAATAACTCTTCACATCGTTAAGCATGTTAATGTCATTTCCAATAATCAATATGTCATCCACATATAGTACCGTAAATGTCACCGAGCTCCCACTCACTTTCTTGTAGATACAAGTCAGAGCAATTTGGAACAAATCCAAAGCTCTTGATCACTTGATCAAAACGAAGGTTCCAACTCCGAGATGCTTGCTTCAGTCCATAAATGGAACGCTGAAGTTTGCATACTTTATCAGCATCCTTAGGATCGACAAAACCTTCGGGTTGCATAATATACAACTCTTCATCAATGTTGCCATTGAGGAAAGCAGTCTTGACATCCATCTGCCATATTTCATAATCATGAAATGCAGCAATTGCTAATAAAATCTGAATGGACTTAAACATCGCTACGGGAGAGAAAGTCTCATTGTAGTCAACACCTTGAACTTGTCGAAAACCTTTTGCGACAAGTCGTGCTTTATAGACGGTAACATTACCATCCGCGTCTGTTTTATTATTGAAGATCCATTTGCACTCAACGGCCTTTCGGTCGCTAGGAGGGTCCACCAAAGTCCATACTTGGTTTTCGCTCATGGATCCCAATTCGGATTTCATGGCCTCTAGCCATTTCTCAGAGTCTGGGCTCATCATCGCTTCCTCATAGTTCGTAGGTTCACTGTCTTGTACCAACAAGACAATCAAGACAGGGTTGACGTACCACTCAGGAGGGGCACACGACCTTGTCGACTTGCGACGTTAAGTAGCAGCATCGTCCGAAGCTTCATGATCCTTGTCATTAGCTTCCTCTATTGTTGATGCAGGCGGCACTGGAACAATTTCAGGTGCTGCGCTACTCTCCAACTCAAGAGAAGGTTCAACAACCTCGTCCAACTCTACTTTCCTCCCACTCACTTCTTTCGAGAGAAACTCCTTCTCAAGAAAGGAACCGTTCTTTTCGACAAACACTTTGCCTTCGGTTCTGTGATAGAGGTATACCCGATAGTTTCCTTAGGGTATCCTATGAAGATGCATTTCTCCGCTTTGGGTTCGAGCTTGTCCGGCATCAATTTCTTGACGTAAGATTCGCATCCCCAAAATTTAAGAAACGACAACTTAGGTTTAGCACCAAACCACAGTTCATACGGTGTCGTCTCAACGGATTTAGATGGTGCCCTATTTAAAGTGAATGCAGCGGTTTCTAATGCATAACCCCAAAATGATAACGGCAAATCAGTAAGAGACATCATCGATCGGACCATATCTAATAGGGTTCGATTCCTGCTCGAGACACACCATTGTCTTTGTGGTGTTCGGTAGCGTGAGTTGCTAAACGATTCCGCTTGCTTTAAGATGCGTGAGAAAATCATAACTCAAATATTCACCTCCACGATCGGATCGTAGAAACTTAATCTTTACATTACGATGGTTCTCCACTTCATTCAAATTCCTTGAAGTTTTCAAATGTTTCATTTATGTTTCATTAAATAGATATACCCATATCTACTTAAGTCATCAAGAAAGTGAGAAAATAGCGATATCCACCGCGCGTCGAAACACTCATCGGTCCGCATACATCGGTATGTATGATTTCCAACAAGTCCGTTGCTCGCTCCATCATACCGGAGAACGGGGTTTTGATCATCTTGCCCATGAGGCATGGTTCACATGTGTCAAATGATTCAAAATCAAGAGACTCCAAAAGTCCATCAGAATGGAGTTTCTTCATGCGCTTTACACCAATATGACCTTGTAACACCCTCAGAATCGGACCTATGCAAGTTTGGGCAAAATTCACCAAACCCGCATAGAAACGATTCAAAGGTGCCCACCAGGCACTTTCGTGCGGGTGGAAAACGAAGTAATAACATTACACAACAGTCCTCGATGGGACCCACGTAGCAGATAAATATAACAATGACTCAAGAGTCAAGAATCTGATATAAGATACAAGATCCAAGTCACCTTGAAAATGGTAGGCGTCCGACTACGGACAAGAAGCAAATGGGGCTAAGAGCCTGAAGAATAACCAATGGCGCCCATAACCCTGCCCAAGCCGAAGGGTAACCCCGCTAACGGCGTCGATCTCAAAACCTGCTTAACAAAAGGTGCCGACAAGGGCAAAGCGTAAAACAAAGAAGGAGCGTCGATCGAGGCCAGTACACGGCGAGGCTAGAATTCGGCGGTCCTCGCCTACATAGGTATGGTGGACTGAGCGGCAGCGGCAGCATGCATTAACCACCTATAGAGACTCGATACAACTGGCGGATATCGGAGAGGGATAAGAATGGCCTAACCGGATCCAACCTGATACTAGCATCAAACAAACCCATCCTGGTATTTCCCCCTCGAGACCAAACGAGGAAGTCAACCGAGGAACTCACACCGTTGGCAGTTTTACTTATTCAATTATAGTTGCGGCACTTTACTAGTCAAGTTTAAATAATCGTCCTGATAAAGTAAGCAGTGGGCACTTTTAGTTAACCATTCCGTTATAGTTGCGTCAATTACTAATCAAATACAGATAGCATGATATAATCCCAAAACCCAGCAGTTGTTGGTACTTTTATTCAGCCAATTCCGTTGTAGTTGCCATACTTACTAGTCAGGTACAATGGTCGCAAGCGACAATCCAACCAAGCAATTGTGGGCAGTATTATTAGCCATTCCGTTAGAGTGAAGCTGATTACTAGTCATTATAAGTCAAATTTATAACAATAAACTTTAGTTATGCTTGTCTATGATCGAGATACTGTGCTCCAAGTCGTCCATATCCGCGGACACGGCTTTCAGAAAGTTTTAACCCGGCCGGGGTGCACCAATAGCAACACACGCTCGATCAACCTCGGAAAAACCAAATCAAAACCCAACGAGGCTTTCACGACTGAACAATCACAGGATTCAGAAATATTTCAGGGGCCACCCTTTGAGTAGAATCCAACGGGTAAGTAAGCAAGCTCGAGGCGGCCTCAAGGTTGCGACAATGGTCAGAAGCGTTGGGAACCCGAAAGTGTGGCTGGGCTTGTCGATGCAGCGTAAACATTCGAACCTAAAAGACAAAGCGATGTGACTGCACAATCGTAAATAAAGCAGTAAAACATGGCATAAGTACAGGATCGTAAATAAAACCTCAAACTAGTTGTGGCCCCAAGAAATAAGACTGAATCAAGCTCTGGCTCAGGGGGGTCCCATATACCTCCCGGATGTGGATAGCGCGCAAATCAAGGAACAGGTATCAAGTACTCGGGGTCTTGCGGGACACAAGTGGGCGTTCGGAAACCAAATATTATCTATCACCCACCGATGCCTCTGCTTATTCAATTTTAGTTGTTAAACAGAAAGTAAAGTGAACAATAAGTAAAACTAGAATCATCTCCAACAACAACATGCAGCAATAAATCAACAACTGTGGCACTTGACGACACGCAACATTACTTGAGCAAGCGACTACGACGCGCAAGTCCAACTATCTACCAAACAACAGGTAATAGGGTGTGTCCAAGGCAATATAGGTCTGCAGGGAATATCACAGGTTCGGAAACTAAAGCATCGCAACCCAGATAGCAATAGATCAACAGGAGGGAATAAAACACTATAAAGTAAGATAGGTAGAAAGGGGGAGATGCTCGCCTGAAAACATTGTCGAAGGTTTTATCCGAAGATCGGGGCGGAGCTCACATCAACTCATCGGCCTTATCCGCGAAGAAGCAAATCACTAGAATGAACACCGGATGCAATATTTAAGATCGGCGGAAGATCGGGCATGATGCATGTATGATGCATGGCATGGCAAGGTGCGATGCAATTAGGTCATATTAAGCGGAACCGGGGTCCCGGCAATTAGTTAGGTGGCTCATGTTGTTTAGAAAAACCCCGCAATTTAAATGTTGTTTTAGCATGGCAGGAGATAGCACCAGGTTCGCTACACAAGTTTAAATGAGGCCAATATAAGGCTAGATTTGCCCGCATATGGGCCCCATGTTCAATTATTAGGTGAATCGGCATAAGGCCCCCAAACCAATGCTATGCATGCGAATGACAATTAAATGCGCAACAAATTGATATGTTATAAAATAGGGTTCGAGGAAAAGGGTCACACATCGAGGGGCTCACGATCTTGTTAGGGTTCCGGTTCGGGGTTCGGGGTCCGGGTTCGACGTGCAGGGTCCAGGGTTCGATGGGATCGACGAGGTTCGACGAACGTTCTCGGCCTCCGGTCGGTCTTGGCGTATCCGGGTCTTGGTCGGGTAGATCTTATCGGTCTTGGCGCATCCGGGTTTCGGGTATGTTGTCGGTCATGGCGTCGGGTGAAGATCTTGGCGTTCTCGGCGATCTCGCATCCTCGGTTCCGATTGTAGATCTCGGCGTCCTCGAAGGGGTACTTGTCGTATCCGTGTCGTGGTTCTTGTCGGGGTCCTCGGCGTCGGCGTCGGGCGTCGGTAGAACTTAGCGATTCCATGAGGAAGGCCTTGGTGCGTCAGTCTTGTGTCGATCTCCGGGTTCCGCGAAGTGGCCTCGAGATCGGGGTCTTCGGTTCCATGGGGAGAGAACATCGTGTTCGGTCGTCGAGCTCCGGGAACAAGCGCTAGTGTACGCGTGGCGATCATGTTTTCCAAGAGGGAGAGCTCGGGGTTCATCTTTGCTTGTCGATGGCCTCAAGAAGATCTTGGCGACGGAGGCGGGCGGCCGGGCTCGGATCCGGCGACATCGGGCAAAGACGTGGGCGGCTCGGCGCAATGGGGCACGTGGGGCCAACCAGGGGACCCGAGCCGGGCCGGGCTGTCCTGAGGCGGAGCGGCTTGGCGAGGTTCTGGCGGAGGCGCACGGCGGACGGCGCTTGGCCGGGCGACGAGCGGTCGCCGCGACGCAGGGCGCGCGAGGAGCTCCGGCGGGCGGCGCTTGCGGAGGACAGGCGGAAGGAGCCGGAGGCGCTGGTATCGACGTGGCGCTGGCGGCAGAGAGGGCGCGGCTCGGCGGCGCAGGAGGTCCGGGCGAGCTCGTGTCGGCGAACGAGAGGCGGGCGGTCGAGAGCACGCGAGGTCGTGGGAACTGGGCGCGGGCGGAGGGGGGCTGCCGGGGACGCTGGTCGGGCGCTGTGAACGCCGAGGCGAGGCGGCGGGCGTGGCCAGGCGGGCGCCGGGCGGCAGCAGGGCGCGGGTCGAGGTCGGGCGAGGCGAGGCGTGCTCGCGGAGATGCGACGGCGAGGGCGGGCCGAGGGAGCGGAGGCGGCGGCGCGGGTGGCGAGGTGGCGAAGCGCGGGACGCGGGGACGGCGGTGGTCGCCCGAGGAGGCAGGGAGAAGAACGAGGGGAGGAGGAAGATGGTGGGAGTGGCGGGCCCGGGGGTGGGCCAGGGGCGCGTGTGGTGTGTGCGTCTGGCGTGCGTGCGTGTGTTTTGGGGGGGTGTGGCGCGCTGAGAGGAGAGAGGAGGGGAGGAGGGGGTTGGGGGCTGGACACGTGGCGAGTGGGGATAGGTAGAGGAGAGGAGGTGAGGGTGGCGCTCGATAGGCTAGGGTAAGGTGGCTGCTAGGTGTGGGTAGGATTTTAGGTGGCCATAGGATTAATAGGTGGGGCTGGAGGTGGACCGATTTACAAATATGGGGCGGTCGTTCGGGTCGGGTTGGCCCGTTCGACTGCCCCTACAAAAATAATTATAAATTTTATTTGTTTTAATTAGAACATTTGCAAACCGATAGCAACAAAATAAAATACTCCGGAGCCCCGGGGTTTGGCGTTTGAATAAAAGATGGGGCGTTTGGAAAACAAATCGGGGTTTTCGAAAATAGTTTTGGCGAACAATGCATGATGATGACGATGCAATGCACAAATTCAACGCGATTTTCTAGTAGTGGTTTTGCGGGATGCCACAATTCGACACCACTAACAATGGATCTCGCCCTCGAGATCCGCCTCATGGTACCGGGAGGAAGGTCGGCGATCTTCGTCTTCGCGCTTTGTGTAGATCCTCGCGACACCACTAACAATGGTCGTTGATCCCGTTCGTCAAGAGAGCACTCCGGATAAACAACGGACGAAGTGGAGGGTAAGATCACCTCTAACTTCCATGGAAGGAGTAAAATTGCATCGATCCACCATTCAATGTACATAAGCGAATGATAAGAGTAGTGGTATGGTCGCGACTCCATCCCGCACTCAAAGCATTTCCCTGTACACGAATAGACGGATTATGCAACCAACCCTCGGATTCAGACTGAAGATCTCGACAAGCGAGGTTCGGATCAAAGGAGTGATGCAGACTCTGCATCGGATCTGGCGTAGAGGATGTCGTCGCGTCGGAAAACACCGGAAGGAACAAACAAGGAATACAGGATGGTAACACCGTAGACGGATTCATCAGGCAGCTTGAACACCGGTTGGTAGAACACCGTTACCAAAGGAGGAAGCGAAACCCTAAAGGTACGACGGAAACCCAACCACGAGAATTCCTGGACTCGAAGAGAGAGAAGAGAGCAGATTCAAAACACGTAGGGGTAAGAGGGGAACAGCAGAGGGGTAAGGAGTAAAATCAGACCTAATCAGAACTATCCAACCGATCTTCAAAAATAGTTTTGACACTCTACTTCGGTCGTTAGCTAGGTTATCCTGAAAATTTGGACTTGTGGGGTATCGAATCGCTGAGCTCGATACCACTCAGTAACACCCTCGATCGGACCTATGCAAGTTTGGGCAAAATTCACCAAACCCGCATAGAAAGCGATTCAAAGGTGCTCACCAGCACTTTCGTATGGGTGGAAACGGAAGTAATAACATTACACAACAGTCCTCGATGGGACCCACGTAATGATAAATATAACAACTCAAGAGTCAAGAATACATATAAGATACAAGATCCAAGTCACCTTGAAAATGGTAGGCGTCCGACTACGGACAAGAAGCAAATGGGGCTAAGAGCCACGAAGAATAACCAATGGCGTCCATAACCCTGCCCAGCCGGAAGGGTAACCACGCTAACGCGGCCGATCTCAAAACCTGCTTAACAAAAGGGGTGCCGACAAGGGCAAAGCAGAAACAAAGAAGGAGCGTCGATCGAGGCCAAGACAGCGAGGCTAGAATTGGCGGTCCTCGCCTACATAGGTATGGTGGATCGAGCGGCGTGATGCATTAACCACCTATAGAGACTCGATACAAGCTGGCGGATATCGGAGGGATAAGAATGGCCTAACCGGATCCAACGATACTAGCATCAAACAAACCCATCCGGTATTTCCCCTCGAGACCAAACGAGGAAGTCAACCGAGGAACTCACAGCTGGCAGTTTACTTATTCAATTATAGTTGCACTTTACTAGTCAAGTTTAAATAATCGTCACGATAAAGTAAGTGGGCACTTTTAGTTAACCATTCCGTTATAGTTGCGTCAATTACTAATCAAATAGATAGCATGATATAATCCCAAAACCCAGGCTTGTTGGTACTTTTATTCAGCCAATTCCGTTGTAGTTGCCATACTTACTAGTCGGTACAATGGTCGAAGCGACAATCCAACCAAGCAATTGTGGCGTATTATTAGCCATTCCGTTAGAGTGAAGCTGATTACTAGTCATTATAAGTCAAATTTATAACAATAAACTTTAGTTATGCTTGTCTATGATCGAGATATCTGCTCCAAGTCGTCCATATCCATGGACACGGCTTTGAAAAGTTTTAACCCGGCCGGGTGCACCAATAGCAACACACGCTCGATCAACCTCGAAAACCAAATCAAAACCCAACGAGGCTTTCACGGTGAACAATCACAGGATTCAGAAATATTTCAGGGGCCACCCTTTGAGTAGAATCATAACGAGTAAGCAAGCTCCGAGGCGGCCTCAAGGTTGCGACAATGGCATGAAGCGATCGGGAACCCGAAAGTGTGGCTGGGCTTGTCGATACAGCGTAAACATTCGAACCTAACAAGACAAAGGTGCGACTCGCACAATCGAATAAAGCAAAGAAACATGGCATAAGTACAGGATCGTAAATAAAACCTCAAACTAGTTGTGGCCCCAAGAAATAAGAATGAATCAAGCTCGCTCGGGGGTCCCATATACCTCCCGGATGTGGATAGCGCAAATCAAGGAACAGTATCAAGTACTCGGGGTCTTGCGGGACACAAGTGGGCGTCGAAACCAAATATTATCTATCACCCACCGATGCCTCGCTTATTCAATTTTAGTTGTTAAGCGAAAGTAAAGTGAACAATAAGTAAAACTAGAATCATCTCCAACAACAACATGCAGCAATAAATCAACAAGCGTGGCACTTGACGACGCAACATTACTTGAGCAAGCGACTACGACGCATAAGTCCAACTATCTACCAAACAACAGTAATAGGGTGTGTCCAAGGCAATATAGGTCCAGGAATATCACAGGTTCGGAAACTAAAGCATCGCAACCCAGATAGCAATAGATCAACAGGAGGGAATAAAACACTATAAAGTAAGATAGGTAGAAAGGGGGAGATGCTCGCCTGAAAACATTGTCGAAGGTTTTATCCGAAGATCGGGGCGGAGCTCACATCAACTCATCGGCCTTATCCGCGAAGAAGCAAATCACTAGAATGAACACCGGATGCAATATTTAAGATCGGCGGAAGATCGGGCATGATGCATGTATGATGCATGGCATGGCAAGGTGCGATGCAATTAGGTCATATTAAGCGGAACCGGGGTCCCGGCAATTAGTTAGGTGGCTCATGTTGTTTAGAAAAACCCCGCAATTTAAATGTTGTTTTAGCATGGCAGGAGATAGCACCAGGTTCGCTACACAAGTTTAAATGAGGCCAATATAAGGCTAGATTTGCCCGCATATGGGCCCCATGTTCAATTATTAGGTGAATCGGCATAAGGCCCCCAAACCAATGCTATGCATGCGGGAATGACAATTAAATGCGCAACAAATTGATATGTTATAAAATAGGGTTCGAGGAAAAGGGTCACACATCAGAGGGGCTCGACGATCTTGTTAGGGTTCCGGGGTTCGGGGTTCGGGGTCCAGGGTTCGACGGTCTGGGGTCCAGGGTTCGATGGGATCGACGAGGTTCGACGGAACGTTCTCGGCCTCCGGGGTCGGTCTTGGCGTATCCGGGTCTTCGGGTCGGGGTAGATCTTATCGGTCTTGGCGCATCCGGGGTTTCCGGGGTATGTTGTCGGTCATGGCGTTCGGGGTGAAGATCTTGGCGTTCTCGGCGATCTCGGCATCCTCGGTTCCGATTGTAGATCTCGGCGTCCTCGAAGGGGTACTTGTCGTATCCGTGTCGTGGTTCTTGTCGGGGTCCTCGGCGTCGGCGTCGGCGTCGGTAGAACTTAGCGATTCCATGAGGAAGGCCTTGATGCGGCAGTCTTGTGTCGATCTCCGGTTCCGAAGTGGCCTCGAGATCGGGTCTTGGTTCCATGGGGAGAGAACATCGTGTTCGTCGTCGAGCTCCGGGAACAAGCGCCAGTGTACGCGTGGCGATCATGTTTTCCAAGAGGAGAGCTCGGGTTCATCTTTGCTTGTCGATGGCCTCAAGAAGATCTTGGCGGCGGAGGCGGGCGGCTCGGATCCGCGACATCGGGCGGTAGCGTGGGCAGCGGCTCGCCAGGCAGCATGGGCACGTGGGGCCAACCAGGGGACCCGAGGCAGCCGGGCCGGGCTGTCTGAGGCGAGCGGCTTGGCGAGGTTCTGGCGGAGGAGGCGACGGCGGGCGGCGCTGGGCCGGGCGACGAGGGTCGGGCGACGGCAGGGCGCGGCGAGGAGCTCCGGCGGCGCTGCTTGGGAGGACGAGGGCAGCAGCGGGAGCCGGCGAGGCGCTGGGAATGACGTGGGCGCTGGGCGCGGCGGGCGAGGCGGCAGGCGCTCCGGCGCAGGAGGTCCGTGGCGAGCTCGATGCCGGCGAACGAGGCCCGGGCGGTCGAGAACGCGAGGTCGTCGGGGAACACGGGCGGCGCGGAGGGGCTCTTGGGGACGCTGGGTCGGGCGTGCGGAACGCCGAGGCGAGTGGGCGGCGAGGCGGGCTGGCGCCGGGCGTGGCAGGGCGCGCGGCCGAGGTCGGGCGGAGGCGAGGCGGGCGTGAGCGGAGATGCGACGGACGGGCGGGCCGAGGGAGCGGGCGGGCGGGCGCTGGGTGGCGAGTGGCGAACGGGCGGCGGGGCGCTGGACGGTGGTCGTGGGAGGAGGGGAGAAGAACGAGGAGGAGGAAGATGGTGGGAGTGGCGGGCCGGGGTGGGCAGTGGCGTGTGGTGTGTCGTCTGGCGTGTGTTTTGGGGGGGTGTGGCGCGCTGAGAGGAGAGAGGAGGGAAGGAGGGAGTTGGGGGCTGGACACGTGGCGAGTGGGGATAGGTAGAGGGAGAGAGGAGGGTGAGGTGGCGCGCTCTGATAGGCTAGGGTGAGGTGGCTGCTAGGTGTGGGTAGGATTTTAGGTGGCCATAGGATTAATAGGTGGGGCTGGAGGTGGACCGATTTACAAATATGGGGCGGTCGTTCGGGTCGGGTTGGCCCGTTCGACTGCCCCTACAAAAATAATTATAAATTTTATTTGTTTTAATTAGAACATTTGCAAACCGATAGCAACAAAATAAAATACTCCGGAGCCCCGGGGTTTGGCGTTTGAATAAAAGATGGGGCGTTTGGAAAACAAATCGGGGTTTTCGAAAATAGTTTTGGCGAACAATGCATGATGATGACGATGCAATGCACAAATTCAACGCGATTTTCTAGTAGTGGTTTTGCGGGATGCCACAGACCTAGACGACAGTGCCACAAATAAGCAGTATTATCACTATCTACTTTGCATCTCTTAGCCTCAATGTTATGGATGTGTGTTTCATCCCTTTCGAGATTCAGAAGAAATAAACCATTCACAACAGGTGCATGACCATAAAAGATGTTACTCATATAAGTAGAACAACCATTATTCTCTGATTTAAATGAATAACCGTCTTGCAATAAACACGATCCAGAAATAATTTTCATGCTCAACGCAGGCACATAATAACACTTATTAAGGTTTAAAACTAATCCCGAAGGTAAAACTAAGGAGAGCGTGCCGACGGCCATCACATCAACTCTTGATATGTTGCCAACGCGCATCGTCACCTCATCCCTCGCAAGTCGCCGTCTATTCCGTAGCTCCTGTTTCGAGTTACAAATATTAGCAACTGAACCAGTATCAAATACCCAGGAACTACAAAGAGGGCTAGTAAGGAAAACATCAATAACATGTATATCAAATATACCTTTTATGGTGCCAGCCTTCTTGTTCGCTAAGTACTTCGGACAGTTGCGCTTCCAGTGACCCTTGTCCTTGAATAGAAGCACTCAGTGTCCGGCTTAGGTCCAGACTAGAGCTTCTTCTCAGCAAGGGCAACGCGCTTGCCGCCTTTCTTGAAGGGCTTCTTTGCACCCTTACCTTTCTTGAAGGTGGGGGGTTGTTGACCATCAACACATGATTATCCTTTTTGATGTCCACCTCCACACCCTTCAGCTTTGCGAAGAGCTCGGTGATCGTATCAGTGGAACCAATCTGATTATGAGTCACTACAAAACTTTTGTAGCTGGGAGGGAGTGATTGCAGAACCCTGTCAATCTTGAGCTCCTCTGGAATCTTGCAGTCCAGTTGCTCAAGGCGTTGAGTGTAGCCCGACATCTTTATGGCGTGCTCACTAACGGAACTCCCTTCCTCCATCTTGCAGTTAAAGAATTTCTCAGAGATCATATCTCTCTGAACGGGCCTGAGTCTGAAACATACTTTTCAGCTCCTCAAGAATCTCAAAGGGCCCGGGATAGTCTTCAAAACGATTTTCAAGG
The DNA here is from genome assembly GCA_030063025.1 of Avena longiglumis. NCBI lineage: Eukaryota > Viridiplantae > Streptophyta > Magnoliopsida > Poales > Poaceae > Avena > Avena longiglumis. Next base: position 500,129,138 of record CP125975.1, read on the forward strand.
TCCGATTCCATAGCAAACAACATGGTGCTCTTAATCACACCATAATCATCTTTGCGCGACTGATAGACAACTTTCATATCAGCCGGCGCATCTATAGCAGGGGCGTCACCTAGCTCATTTTCAAGGACATAGTCATTTTGACCGCCAAAGAGAATGATTCTCAGATTGCGGAACCAGTTGGTGAAGTTAGACCCATTGTTTCTAAGCTTTTCCTTCTCAGCAAAAACATTGAAGTTGAAGTTGGACTTAGCCATTTGATCTACAATATTTGCAAGTACAAATTAGACTATGTTCATGATAACTAGTTCAACTTTTAATCAAATTACTAGATGAACTCCCACTAAATTCAACATCCCTCAAGTTGTTTAGTGAACATGATCCAAATTCACCACACCTAATCCGATCTTCACGAGAAGAGATGTGGTTTCAATGGTGGACAACGAAGTGTCGATCATATCATTCATATGACTCATGCTTAACCTTTCGGTTCATGTGTTCCAAGGCCATATCAGTACATGCTAGGCTCGTCAAGTCAAACCCAAGTATTTCTGCGTGTGCAAAACTGGCTTGCACCCGTTGTATCTGAACGTAGAGTCTATAGCACCCGATCATCACATGATGCTTGGACACGACGAACTTTCGCAACGGTGCATACATGGGGAGAACACAGTTTTATCTTGATCTTTAAGTGAGGAATCATCTTATAATGCTACCGTCGCGATCTAAGCATAATAAGATACATAAAAGGATAAACATCACATGCATATAACTTTATGTGACATGGTATAGCCAATCTTCGTGCAATGATCTCCATCTTGTGCGTGCCGGCATGATCTCCATCACTCCACCATGATTGCCTCCACCATGAATAGCAACTACAACTATTGCTAACTACTTAGCGATAAAGTGAAACTATTACATGGCGTATAAGAAGTTGACACACAGGTCATACACAATTATAATGACAACCATATGGCTCCTGCCGGTTGTTTACTCATCGACATGCAAGTCGTGAAACATTACAAAACATGATCATCGCATACAATATACACATCACATCTTGGGCCATACCATATCACAGAAAACACTCCCTGCAAAAACAAGTTAGACGCCTCTACTTTGTTGTTGCATGTTTTACGTGGCTTATGGGAGTAGCAAGCTAAGAACGATTCTTACCTACGGAAAGCCACAATGGTGATATTATGGTTGCCAAACTCCGGTGTAAATCCCATGACAACTATAGTGAGAGAAACTGGCATCCACCAGCCGCATGTGTGGAACAAGCCACACGTCAAGTGCGGAGCCGGTCTCGCGAACGACGTCGCGTAAGGTTGGCCTAGACCGCTTCAATCTCACTATCCCGCGTCATAAGAAGAACACAAACAAGAGGCTTGCAACATAAAATATCAACGCCCGCAACAACCATGTTGCGTTCTACTCGTGAAACACATCTACGCATAGATCTAGCTCTGATACCACTGAAGGGTTTCGCAGCATAGTAAATCAAAAAAATTCTACGGATGCGAACGGGAAATCCAAGATCTAATCTAGGAGATGCAAACAACGAGGGGGATTAGATGATATCTTCATACCCTTGAAGATTCATACAGCGGAAAATTCGTCGGAACGTGGGTGATGTAGTCGTACTCGCTTCTCCTCCTCGCGATCCGATCCGATCTAACACCGCAAGTGGCGATGCCTCCGAGAGATGCACACGTGCGGAACCTCTAAGTCTCCTCCTTCATCGGTCCAGCAAGTATGGTGGAGAGACGGATTGGATCTACAACGACGCAAGTGCAAGTGGAGAGTTTACAGCAGGCTTCGCCACGTGCGGAGGGAGAGAGAGAGGAGTGCAGCAGGGCGGCTAGGGTTGTGGAGGAGGTGTGTGGGGAGGGTGCGCCCCAGACCTCTATATATAGAGGGGTGGGCGCCAGCCCTAGCCCCTCCCCCGAGCCCTAGGCCGGCGGACAAGGAGGGAGGAGTGGGGGGCAAGTTTCCCCCCCATCTAGAAGCTTTCCAAGGGTTTGCCCTAGATCTGGCCAGTTGGGCCCTATGGGGCCTTGTGTCCCTGGCCCAATGCGGCCAGGGCACTCCCTCATAGGCCCATGCCCCCTCCCGGCAGGTGGGGCCATGTTGGTCCCCCTCCGGAAGGTTCTAGAAGCTTCCGGTACAATACCGATTAACCCGAAAAAATTCGAACTCCAAAAACTGCATTGCCTTATATGAATCTTATTCTCCGGACCATTCCGGAACCTCTCGTGATGTCCCAGATCCCATCCGAGACTCCGAACAAAAAACTCATAAACCAATTATCCAATCTATCCTAGCATCGAGACACGTTAAGTGTATGACCCTTCGGGTTCGAGAACATGCAGACATGATCTTATATCAATAATCAACAGCGGGGTCTGGGCACCCATATTGACTCCCACACATTCATTGATGATCATATCGGATGAACCACGATGCCAGGATTCAATCAATCCCATATATATATTCCCTTCGTCTCGCGATATTTTACTTGCCCGAGATTTGATCGTCGGTACCGTCATACCTAGTTCAATCTCGTTCACAGCAAGTACTTTACTCGTTCCGCAATCCGATATCACTTTGTGATCAACTCCTTAACCACATGCTTGCAAGCGGTGTTGATATCGATTACCAAGTGGGCCCGAAGTATATCTCTCCGACTTGGGAGGGACAAATCCCATCTCGATACATACAACCCAACAGGTACTTTCCGATCACCTGAGAGACACCTTTATGATCACCCTCTCATAGGATGATGTTTGATGACCTCAAAGCTTTCTTCCGATACCAGGGAGTTGTATTATCTCATGGTCTAAGGAATACAATATTTGACATAAGAAAAGCTTCGCAAAGATGAACACGATGACACGATCTAATTGCTCCGCTTAGTTTGGGTCTGTCCACCATATCATTCTCCCAATGATATGATCTCATTATTAATCGACAACTCATGTCTATGGTTAGGAAACCTTAACCATCATTAATCAATGAGCTGGTCCATAGAGGCGTACTAGGGACACGGTGTAGTTCACAAACCACACAAGTATTAAAGTTTCCGCTTAATACAATTCTAGCATGGAATATAAACATTATCATGAATAAGAATTATAATAATAACATATTTATTATTGTCTCTAGGGCATAATTCCAATAGTGAAGGTTTCGTATTGTTTGGATCATTTTTGAATTTCTTATGCCCGTTTTAAACCATCATCAAACTTTGTCGAACGACATGCATGAAGATTCTTAGCTCGGGACTGATTCTCGATAAAATTGAAGTGGATCTCTGATAAAATATCATATTGTGAACCTAAAAATGATTTTTATAAAAAATCATGAGCATCAGATCATGTACCTATAGTTCATATCTGACCCACTTCCTGTCGATTTGGCCGGAATTTGTCTTTTTCACCAGGGATAGACGGACAGGTTTGAGATCCCTCTGTTAAGAAATTGTGCATGTAAGGTTGTATAGTATTTTGAAAAAATGTGGTGGTAGCATTATGAATTAGCCATTTGGTGGTTGATTCACAAAACCGTCCGTTTTTTGCACTCGAAAAATGGAAAATGACTTTTTGGTGCGAATAAAAGTAAAAATTCCTCCTTCAACATTTTTCGACATCCCATGATGCACATGTATGCATAATATGAATACATTATCACAAATTATGTCTTGATTTTAGCCATAACATTCGTCATTTGACCCGAAAGCCAAGAAACCTCGAATGAGATAGGTCATTTTGTGAAGGGTTTTTTAGACATAATCGATATACCAAGTTTGATATTTTTCATTGTAACTATGTCACATAATATGACACCACGCGAAGGTTTTGTATTGTTTGGATTGTTTTTGAATTTCTTATGCCCGTTTTAAACTATCGTCAAACTCTGTCGAACGGCGGGCATGAATATTCTTAGCTCGGAGCTGATCCTCGATAAACTTGAAGTGGGTCTCTGATAAAATAGCATATTGTAAACCTAAAAATGATTTTTTTTTAAAAAATCATGAGCATCAGATCATGTACCTATAGTTCATATCTGACCCACTTCCTACCGATTCGGCAGGAATTTGTTTTTTTTCACCAGGGATAGACGGAAAGGTTTGAGATCCTCCTGTTAGGATATTTTCCATATAAGGTTGTATAGTATTTTGTAAAAATATGGTGGTAGCATTTTGAATTAGCCATTTGGTGGTTGATTCACAAAACCGTTCGTTTTTTGCACTCGAAAAATGGAAAATGACTTTTTGGTGCGAAAAAAGTAAAACATCCTTTTTCAACATTGTTTGCCATCCCATGATGCATATGTATGCACAAGATGGACACATTAGCACAAACTATGTCTTGATTCTAGCCATAACATTCATCATTTGACCCGAAAGCCAAGAAACCTCGAATGAGATAGATCATTTTGTGTAGATTTTTTTAGACATAATCAATATACCAAGTTTGATATTTTTCCTTGTAACTATGTCACATAATATGACACCGCGCGAAGGTTTCGCATTGTTGTGGATCGTTTTTGAATTTCTTATGCTCTTTTTAAACTATATATAATATTTTATGTTTCACTTAATTTTTTTATAAATGTGTAATATTTGAGTATAGATAGATAGATCTTATTTTTGTGAAAATTTTGATATATTATTTGTATTTTTTGAATTAGAATAATTTAGTTATGATTTTTCAAAGTTTAATGAGGTAAAAGAAAAATAGCTACGCCGAGGGCAACCGTCGGCGTAGGCTACGCCGAGGGCAGCTGTCGGCATAGCATGGGCTACGCCGAGGGCAATTCTACGCCGACGGCTGCTTAGGGGGGGCTGGCCTGGTCATGGACTATGCCGACGGCCCCAACCTTTGACCGTCGGCGTAGCGCCGGGCCGTCGACGTATCTATCCATTCCTGTAGTGACCTCGAAGACGGAGAGTCATATTCATATGTTGGCTACCAAGTCGTCAACGGCAACTCCATGGTTAGAAGCAATGAGAAGAAAATGATGGATAAGAAAATCAGAGGAATGGGGGCGCATAAGCTTATCCAGCAAAAAAGGCTATGCAATTGATAGTTTTCTTTTTTCTCATGGGAATCTTGTGCGTCAAACCAGGGTGTCCGCCCTTTTAAGTCCTATATGAAGCTGGTCTGACAACCTTGTCAAAATGCAGAAAACATTTCTCTCACAACTACTTTTTACGAATCTCAATGCATTCACCAGACTTGAAGGGACAAGATAAGTCATGCAACCATGTGTACAAGCACAAATCCATTTTCGTGCAAAAAATGATAATACATATATTTTTTCCCATGGAATAGATGATAAATGACTCCAAAGCTTAGTCCAACTACATGATAATACATGACACGGTGAAGCCAACTAAGATGGAGCATGTCACTTGAGGTAAAGTAGACCGACGCAAACATATAAGAGGCAGATATGTAATTGAGACAGGCAAGTAACTGGCCATAAATGTGTTGTGGGAAGCATATCCCTCCTTAATAGGATATAAAGAACTCAAAGATTTCTCCAATATTGGCGCTGCCTCATGGACAACCAGACCAATTGCCCAGATCAAAGGGCTGAACAACGCTTAAGTCAGGGGTGGAGGTGACACCATCACAGCCACCGTTGAAGCCACTATAGACGAGAGCACCAAGATCCCCTCCTCCATACTTCAACATTTCAAGCCAACCCTCCTGCTGCTGGGATGATGCATCGTCTGGATAGATCGCTGTAGGTCTAATGATGTTCATATCGGTGATGCTTGGAGTCAGATCATGCACCGGGGAAGGCTGGTAGACCGGTGGCTGGCTACGGATCTTCATGATGTGATCACCGATGCTATTGAGGAGCATCTCCACCTTCAAGCCAACATTGTTAATATCCTCGACGGAGAGCCCCATGAGGCTCGGGAGGTTTCCCAACATGGCCTTGTATAAGAGGGACCTGATCTCATGCTCATGGCAGTTACGTCCAGACTTCTGAATCTCGTCACGAAGCTTGTCGATGTGTTGGAGGAGAAAGAACTGTTGATCCATCTTCTTGCTCTGCTTTACTTCTGGCATGTTCTTGAACTGGTTTAGGATGTCCTCTGCCTCGGCCTGGGATGGGAACACCTGCGGCACCATCTCCCCCTCACCGTAGATGATGACACATGGCTTAGCATCGCACAAGATGGCCAACTCACCAGCCTTCTTCATCAAGCCACAAGTGCGCCTCTTGAAGGTACCACGACGAGTGGTGTCATCAGGGATGTACTTGAAGTTCATCTTCTTGCGGGCCATTGCTGGCCTCAGGCAAGCAAGTAGGCAACAAAGGGGGAAATCAACATGAGATTTTATCTTTTGGATTTGGTGAGCTGAAACCGAAGGGAGAATGAGAGGATATATATTGTAGGAGGATCGGATGAGAAGGCTACAACATGCCGAGGAATCATGATATGGTAAGATCTTATTATTACAGTTATTCTAGGGATTGCACAGCTTAGTGCTAGTTAATGTTATGGAATAGCTAGAACATTCAATCCCGACCTTAATTGTTTAGGTCTTCTTTGGCATCCATTTACTACAATTTTTACCATTCCCTTCATAAGACAAGGAGGTGCTAGCTAGCATGATTCATTGCACCACATATTTTATTTAATTCACGAATTTTACGTGCTCATAATCGACCAAGGGAGAAAAGGTCCATAAATAGGACCCGTGTATGTATGTACATTTAAAACCTTGTTTACTATGTTTGTCTACAAATGAGTATATTTATAGTCTTTGTCCTAAGTACTATTTAATAAAGTTTGGCTAATTTTATAAGGACTAGTAATACTCTTATGATACTAAATTAGTACCACTATATAGGGTGTTTTTGGAACCATGCAAGAGAACTGCATGTATATATATTAGGAGAAGGAGCCAAAAAAGGATCAGGTTTTGAAATGTACGAGTTTATAATATATCAATTTGATTTCATATAAGTCATTATTTTTATCTATAAAAATAGTTAAAATTTAAAAAGTTTGACTTAATGCAAAAGCTAAAGGTTCACCTCATAAGACAATAATCACATATAGTACTAGATTTGATGCATGATCACACAACACAACTCCTTTAGTACCAAAACCTCAAAAAATAAGAAATTTCATAAATAATTGACGATGATGGATATTTTGATATACTACCCGGACATTGTGTTATGTGTTGTCTAGGTGGCCATGCGCTTAATAGAACATAAGGCTGCTATTAAAAGTCTATATGATACGTAGAGGAAAAGTTTGCATGACATGCTATAATTCTTTGTAAAATAGGATTCTTTTGAAAGGTACACGAAACAATGACTCCATGTAAGGGTAGAGCTAGAAACCGATTTCTCTATACTTTCATAAAATTAGAATAGTAGGAACTGGATACGTCAAATAACCCCTTAGCCCCTACATTGCTTCGAGGCACGACTCGAGCGGGGAAAACCTAGCCGCCACCTGAGCCCCCTATCGATATGCTCATCTCCTTGCCTCGATGGTAGCGGTGGCTCCCATTTTGGTGGTCTTCTCAGAGTTTCTGATGCATGGAGGCACATCAAGAAGCGTGAGGCAACGTTGATGTCTCAAGGTAGTGGAGACGCTACAGGAGGGCTTAGCGGTGTTGTTGGCTATTGGCATAGTTGCGGCCAGGCTGGATCTAGGCTATGTGGGATGAACTTGGGCACGAGTGTGTTGACATGCAAGAGGAGACGGTGTTGTTGGGTGTTTGTTGAACTCCAAGGTTGCGGAGGCGAGCGTGCACATCGCATGTGCGAGGAAGTCTTGTGTGTGGTGGACGTGCAGGAGATGCGGGCTCCAGGGCACACAGATTGGGGAGATCGAGGGGGTGCTTTTGTTGATTCTCCTCCTTCGGCCCAATGTGCTCCAACGGGTGAGGAAGCCGGGGTGGTGGTGATGGAGAACGCGCAAAAGAACACACAAATTTCTCTCAGTGGCGTGGACGAAAACCAAGATCGAATTTAACAGTAGTAGACAATAGCCTATTAGTGGTGTTCGAAGGCGTTCATGTGGCATGCCACTAATATCGTGTCACTAGTAATATTTAGTGATGGCGTTCTAGTCCCAAACGGAACCACTAACATAGCTACTAGTAGTGTTTCTATTATAGAACGCCACCACTACCATAACTAGTAGTGGTGTTTGATTTAGCCTATAGTTGCCACTAGCCATGCAAATACTAGTAAAAATGCAAGTTTTTTGTTGTTGTTATATATGTGTCGGTTATGTTGTGTGTATAGTGAGCTAAGGTGGAACACACATTATCTTTTTTATTTTTCAATGTTATTTCCTTGTGGGATCCAGTATGACAAAGTGGTGGTTTGAAAAAGCATGAAACAGTTACCGAGCCTCTTTGTGAGCCCGAAGACCATACGACATCTTGTAGGAATTCTTAAAGATTTCATAACATATTGTTTCCACTGACATGACTATGTGTGTTGATATTATGGTACAAATGTAATGAATATAATGGTATATGTTGAATGAAATATGTCACTGCCTTAGTCTCTATGTTTCTAGCATTTTTATGTAAAATTCTGTGTAATATATGTTCTTGTAGACCGATGATTTTTTTAGTGCAAACTGGTGTAACTACAATAACCGTAGCTCATAAGCTCGACTCTAGGGAAACAAAGTAATGTGGATGACTGATTCCAAAAGGTGGTGCTTGTTGCTACAATTATTTGTTCCATGTCTGCTGAGGTCTTCACATTAGTGATAGGTATCTCATGACGTAGCGTTTTTGGTTGTCGATTTGGTTTTGACCTATGTCTATAACGCTTTGTATAGTGTTACCAGCTATGGAAACTTAAACTTTGTGACGCGATCTAATTTCTTTGCTTAGTTGGGTATGCCCATGATGTTACTTATAATCCCGTCATTAACTGACAACACATGACAATAGTTAGGAAATCATAACCATTATTAATCATCGAGCTAGTCAAGTAGAGGCTTACTCGCGGTGTTGTTTATAAAACCTCACATGTATAATGCTTCCCGTTGATACAAGTGTAGCATAGTATAAACATTTGTCATGAACAATAAATATAAAAATAACAATATTATTATTACCTCTAGGACATATTTCCAACCGGTGGCGCCACATGGCGACGTGGCCCGCATGTCAATCGTCGCATTGTGAGGTGTCGCGACATCTATGCCATGTGGTGGAGCTCGGTGGTTGGAGACATAGTCATGCTACCATCTTGCTACACCCTGAGCATTGGTCCGGTCCAACGTTGGTGGCGCCTTCAGGCGTCGCTCTCCTTCATGTATGCATCCTTGTGGAGCTTCAATCTCGACCAATGCGAGTGGTCCTAAGATCTTCGGGTGAAAACCTATGCAACATTGAAGCAGGTGATGGCGACGGACGCGTAGTTACCTTCTTGGAGGCATCATTTTGGATGTTTTAAGCCCTCACGGTGTGACAAGGTCGTTGCAGCTCGGCTGGATGGCTCTATGATCGGGGAAGTATGTCGGGCAGCGGCCTCGGATGGTGGTGGTATGTTGAGGCGGGGGGTTTAGGTCTTCTTTGCAGCGATGGTCGTATAGGGAATGACCATGGCTTAACATGGTTTTGGGTGGTGATCTGGTGATGTGCAAGCACAAAGGGTTGTTGACCCAGCAATTCGACCTCGATTGATTTGGCTGCTACACCTGGACGGTGACTGGATTAGGCGCGACCTTATAGGTCTACAGGCAATCGCTTGCGGCTATGAGACGATTGGCTTGAGCGGTGTTGGTGCCAAGTGGTATAAGTCGGAGGCGACGGTCCTAGAGTCAGAGATCCGCATCATGGTACCGGAAGGAAGGTCGGCGATCTGCATCTTCTCGCTTCGTGTAGATCCCCGCGACACCACTAACAAGAGGTCGTTGTCCGTGATCGTCGGGAGAACACTCCGGGAACAAAAGGTCGCAGGTAGAGGTATCAACAAATAAAGCCACCTCTATCTTCGATGGAACGGGGGAACCGATGCATTCTCATCCACTTCAATGTACACAAGCGAATAGAAGGGGTAGTCGGCATGGGGGCCAATCCATCACGCACCCAAACTATTACTCCGCACAATCAGTGGAAAAGGGTGCAACCATTCTCGGAATCAGACTGAAGATCTCGACAAACGAGGTTCGGAAACAAAGGAGTGATGCAGACTCTGCATCGGATATGGCGTAGATGATGTCATTGCATCGGAAAACACTGGAAGGCGCAAACAAGGAACCAAGAATGGTACCACAGCAGACGGATTCCTCAAGCAGCATGAACACCGGATGGTAGGACACCGTTATCACAGAAGGAAGCGAAACCCTGAAGGTACGACGGAACCCAACCACGAGAATTCCTGGACTCGAAGAAAGGAACGAGAGCGGATTCAAAACACGTAGAGGTAAGAGGAGAACAGCAGAGGGGTAAGGAGTAAAATCAGACCTAATCAGAACTATCCAACCGATTTTTCAAAAATAGTTTTGACACTCTACTTCGGCCGTTAGCTAGGTTATCCTACAGGCTGGACTTGTGGGGTATCGCAACTGCTGCTCTCTGATACCACTCTTTAACACCCTCAGAATCGGCCCTATGCAAGTTTTAGCGAAACCCGCCAAACCCGCATAGAAACGATTCAAAGGTGCCCACCAGGCACTTTCGTGCGGGTGGAAAACGAAGTAATAACATTACACAACAGTCCTCGATGGGACCCACATAACAGATATATATATACAGCTGCGACTCAATGAGTCAAGAATACAAATATACGGTACCAAGATCCAAATCACCTTGAAAAGATACAGCGTCCGTCTACGGACAAGATGCAAATGGGGCTAAGAGCCCTGAAGAATAACCAATGGCGTCCATAACCCTGCCCAGGCCAAGCCGGAAGGGTAACCCTGCTAACGGCGTCGATCTCAAAACCTGCTTAACCAAAAGGGGTGCCGACAAAGGGCAAAGGAAAAAGAGGAGCGTCAGTACTGAGGCCAGTACACGGCGAGGCTAGAATTCGGCGGTCCTCGCCTACATAGGTATGGTGGACTGAGCGGCAGCGGCAGCGTGCACTAAACAACCTATAGAGACTCGATACAACTGGCGGTTGTCAGAGAGGGATAAGAATGACCTATCCGGATCCAACCTGAAGCTAACACCAAACAAACCCATCCTGGTGTTCTCCCCCTCGAGACCAAACGAGGAAGTCAACCGAGGAACTCACACAGTTGGCAGTTTTATTTATTCAGTTATCGTTGCAGCAATTACTAGTCAAGTATAGACAATCATCCTGATAAAATAAGCAGTGGGCACTTTTAGTTAACCATTCCGTTATAGTTGCAACAATTACTAAGCAGATACAGATAGCATGAGATAAACCCAAAACCCAGCAGTTGTTGGTACTTTTATTTAGCCATTCCGTTGTAGTTGCAATACTTACTAGTCAGGTACAATGGTCGCAAGCGACACTCCAAACAAGCAATTGTGGGCAGTATTATTTAGCCATTCCATTATAGTGAAGCTGATTACTAGTCATTATAAAGTCAAATTTATAGCACTACTTTAGTTATGCATGTCTATGATCGAGATACTGTGCTCCAAGTCGTCCATAACCGCGGACACGGCTTTCAGAAAGTTTTACCCGGCCGGGGTGCACCAATAGCAACACACGCTCGATCAACCTCGGAAAAACCAAATCAAAACCCAACGAGGCTTTCACGACAAAGCAATCACAGGATTCAGAAATATTTCAGGGGCCACCCTTGAGTCTTACCCAACGAAGTAAGCTAGCTCGAGACGGACTCAAGGTTTGTGGGGCGGTCAGCGGGAACCCAAAACTGGGCTTGTCGATACCGTAAACGGGTCACAATTCCTAAACAGTACAGTGTGCTCCTCGCACAATCGTAAATACAAAAGTAGCATGGCATAAGTACAGGATAGTAAATAAAACCTCAAACTAGTTTGTGGCCCCAAGAAATAAGATGAATCAAGCTCGCTCGGGGGTCCCATATACCTCCGGATGTGGATAGCGATAAATCAAGGAACAGTATCAAGTACTCGGGTCCCACGGACACAAGTGGGCGTTCGGAAACCAAATATTATCTATCACCCACCGATGCCTCTGCTTACTTCAATTTTAGTTGTTAAACAGGAATTAAAGTGAACGATAAGTAAAGCCATAATCATCTCCAACATCAAACATGCGGCATTACTCCAACAACCGTGGCACTTGACAACACGCAACAGCACTAGAGCAAGCGACTACGGCGCGCAAGTCCAACTATCTACCAAACAACAGGTAATGGGGTGTGTCCAAGGCAATATAAGGCTGCAAGGGATAACACCGTACGAAAACTAGAGCAACGCGACACAGATAGCAATAGATCAACAGGAGGGAATAAATACTATAAAAGTAAGATAGGTAGAAAGGGGGAGATGCTCGCCTGAAAACATTGCCGAAGGTACAACCGAAGATCGGGGCGAAGCTCACATCAACTCAACGGCCTTATCCGCGAAGAAGCAGAACACTAGAATAAACACCGGATGCAATATTTAATACAACGGCAGAAGATCGGCATGATGCATGCATGATGTATGACATGGCAAGGTGCGATGCAATTAGGTCATGTTAAGCGGAAACGGGGTCCCGACAATTAATTAGACGGTTCAAGTTATTTAGAAGCCCCGCAATTAAATGTTGTATTAGCAAGGCAAAACAAGTTACCGGTTCGCTACACCAATTTAAATGAGGCCAATATAAGACTAGATTTGCCTGCATATGGCTCCATATTTAGTTATTAGGTGAATCGGCATAAGGCCCCCAAACCAATGATATGCATGCGAGAATGACAATTTAATATGCGACAAGTTTATTATATTATAAAATAGGGTTTCGGGAAGGGGTTCACACATTAGGGTTCGGCCGATCTTGGGGTTCCGGGGTTCGGGGTCGGTCTCAGGGTCCAGGGTTCGACGGATCGTTCTCGGACTCCGGGAATTAGGGTCTTCGGTCCGGGTGGAAGAACTTGTGTCCGGGGGTGGTGTAATCCGGTGAAGAACTTGTCGTTCCATGGCGATCTTGGCGGCTCGGAGGGTTCGAGGAATCGAACGGTCTTCAAATTCCGTGAGGGAGGTCATGGCGTCGGTGTGGTCGATCTGTCGGTTCCACGGTTTCGGTTCGGATCCGGAAGGAGGCCTTCGGATCCTCGGGTCCGTGATGAGTACTTGGCGTCCGCGAGGAGTACTTGGTTCGTCGGGCGCATTGGGTCCGCCTGGTCGATGTCGTTCTTGTCGCATTCGCGGTCTTCGGGTCATGTCGACGGTCACGGCGTCCGGAAGGCGATCTTGGCGGTCTAGGAGAAGCTCTTGTGGTTCCGCGTCGGCGGCCTTCGGGTACGGGGGTCTCGGCGACCTTGGCGGTTCCGAGGGATTCTTGTCGCATCCGAAAACTATGTGGAGTCCTTGGCGGTTTTTCTTGAAACCCTCGGGTACATCTCCAAAAAGATATTGTGGTACTTGGGCTAGCAACACGGGAACACAACCTCTGTAACATGACGCTGGTGTGGTGCCCGACGTCCCTAGCCCAAGCGCCACGCGTCTCCAAACACCAGGGATGGGGCGAGCTGGGCGGGCACGCTCTGCAGGGAGAGGCGACGCGTGACGCCGACGAGGAGGTGGCCACGGAAGGCGCAGGACCCGCCGACGACGAGCCGGTCCAAGGGGAGCGGCAAAGGGCGCGACGGTCGCCGGCAGCGGCGCATGGGCTTCCGGGAGATGAGGAGCTCTGGCGGCGACGTGGTTCGGCGAGGCGGTGCGCGGAGTCGGGTCGTCGGGAAGGCGGCACGGACGCGAGGACGGGCGGGCGGCTCGAGCTGGCGGGGGCGGCCAGGCCGAGGCGGGGACCGGAAGGCGAGGCGGGAGGACCCGAGGCGGGACGCGAGCGGCGGTGGCCGGAGGCGGGACGGGCGAGGGGAGAGGCGGCAGAGGCGCCGCTCGGGCGAGGGGGCAGACGGGCGCCAGTGAGGAGGGGAGGCGGACGGCTGGCGAGCGGGCCAAAAGGGGCCGGAGAGGAGGCGACAGGCGGCTGATGGGAGAGGAAGCGAGCGGTGGAGGCGGCTAGAGGAGGAGGTGCGGGCGAGGCAGAGGGGTGGCGCGGTGTCAAGTGGGAAGGTCTGAGGGGGGTCCGGTGTCGGTGGGTGGTGCAGAGGGCGAGAGGGAGAGGAGGAAGACGGGGCAGGGGCTGCGGGAGGCGTGCGGGAGGAGGGAGGTGGGACGCGGGCGCGCGTGGGGGACGCGCGGGTGGGTCCCGCGTGGGGATCGGGCAAGCGGTTCAATTTGTCGGTGTGCGTGGTGTGTGGGCAGTTGGGTGAAGAGAGGGGGAGGGGTGGTGATGTGTCAGCTAGGGAGTGGTGGAGGGAGGGAGAGAGGTGAGGTGGCGAGAGGCTACTGGTTGGGGTGAGGTGGCCAGAGGGGTGGGTAGACTAGGACTGGTAGCTCTAGGATTATGGGTGGGCCATTTTAATTTCTGGGGGTGGTCGTTCGGGTCGAATCGGCCCGTTCGACTGCCCCCACTAAAAATTAATTAAATATTTTATGTGTTTTAAACGGACCGTTTGCAAACCGACAGCAGACAACAAAATAATCCGGAGACCCGGGATTTGCATTTTGAAAACAAGACGGGGCGTTTAGAAAACAAGCTAGGTTTTTCTGCAATTAGTTTTACGCAAGCAAATGCAAGATGACAATGTGGCATGATGACATGAGCATGCGGTCATGATGATGCATGCACAAAAACAACGCGATTTTCTAGTAGTGGTTTTGCGGGATGCCACACGGCGGCTCTCAGCCAAGCTACTTCCGGCACACACTCTATTTTGCTCGAGACCTAGGGCGTCTAAAACTGAACCAGAGAGAAGGAATCGATTGATTGGTACCACGCATGAATGAAGGACAAGAGACGATACCTTGTTCCTCTTTTGCACTTCCGTTCTTTCGTTTGTTTGAGTCTTCCGATTTTGTTTTAACAAAAAAAATATCAAATAACATATATATTATGCAGTGATCTCTTCTTATTTTTATTTAAAAGCCGTAGTATACACACTCAGCGACCCAGCTGAGTGGATATTTTGAGCATAAGTGGTCTTTTTTTTAAACAAAAAGTTATAATTTTGAGTTTTAAAAAAATTAGATGTGCCAATGATGGATTCCATAAACGTGCAAAATATTAATTCCAAATACTTTTTATTATAAACTACACAAAAATGAAAAAAAAATCTGAGCATGCGTAGTTTTAAATCTCTAAATTTGATCTGATTTTGTCATTTTCTTTGGCGAATGAACTTCTATTACTCGAAACATCAGAAACTGCAATCTCTTGTGTGGACTCAATATAAAATTTCCGGGTTGCAAGTCTCTGCATTCTTGTATGATACAACGTTGACTAAGTTCAGCTTTCTTAATTTTTTAAGCTTGTATAAATATGATTTTTTTTTTAAATGAAGGAAGCACTGGAACTCATAAGCAGAACACAACACACTTTCCGGACCCAGCTGATCGATCCGCCCCAATCCAAGCCTAGAGTTTTGAGAGGCTACCAAACTTCCAGAATGGATAATGCCCATATCCAGAAAGACCAAGGCCTGGCCACGAAGTGCGAGAACCGGGTGTCTGTGTCCCGCTGCTTCCCCTGCTCACCGCGAGTGAGTTCTGAAGCATGGGATGCGCTTGACCTGCGCAGCAGGTGCTGTTTCACCTTCGCTCCTCTGCAAGACCACTCGATATCTGACGCAGTAAATAGATCAGAATACACGGGCGGGTTTCGTTAGATCTGCGCCCAGGTAATGCATTTCCCTCATATCATCCATTCGCCAGGTTTTGGTTCTAGCTAGGGAACGTTCGCTTTGTGCCGTCTTAATTCCTCCGCAGTTCTCTTCACCGTCTTACGCATGAAGAGCTAAGCATTTAGCAACTACGTCACGCAGGAAGCAGCAGCGTCCAACGGGGCGACGCAGGTATGGCCATGGCCACGACCTCCTCGCGGCTCACCACCACCTTCTCCTCCACGCCATGTTCGTCCACCACCATGGCGGCGCTTCCGCGGCGGCGAAGGCCTGGCGCGCGGTACCCTCGTATTCAGGCCGTCGACCTCGACCAGAACACGGTGAGCCAAAAAGGTCACAATGCCTAGCTCGATAACTTCTGTGGAGGTTCGCACTTCACAAGTTCTAACACGCGTTATCTTGGTGGCTTCAGATTGTGGCTATAGCGGTCGGCGTCGTCAGCGTTGGCGCCGGGATAGGTATCCCGATTTTCTACGAGAATCAGATCGATAATTCCGTGAGTGCTTTACTTGTTACTATTATTGCTGAATCCAGCTTATAGTGAAGCTCGAACAATTAGTTTCTCTTCCTCCGGTTTTTATTAATGGCTTCAATTTTATCTAGATTCGTATGTATCTAAAAAAAGTGCCGAAGTAAAGCTATGAGTACAATTTTAGAAACAGGCTGAGGAGCCTATCTCACTCATTCGAGTAACTGGCTTTGCCCTTGCTATTTGCTCCAAATGATCTTGCTCTCCGCCAATGCAGGCGAAGAGGGACAACAAGCAGCCGTGCTTCCCCTGCAGCGGCTCTGGCGCGCGTACGTGATTATGCCCTTTGATTCATGTCCTAGTTTACTCCGTTATTCAAATTTAGCTTTCATGCGCATAAGATGAACTGCTGGAAAATTTCCATGCAAGATGCAACAACCAGTTAGTTTAGCTTGCATTTTGCTTGTTGGTACCAGACTTGCCATTACATTTAACTAAACCCAAATGTATTGCCTCCCAACGATTTCTTTTGAAAATCATTGATCTCCTCGTTGATTTTCCAGAGGTATGCAGGTTTTGCACGGGCTCAGGCACTGTTACTGTAGTAATCGGCAGCGGTGAATCTGAAGTATCAAAGTGTGTCAACTGCGATGGCATTGGATCGTTGACATGCACCACATGCCAAGGTAGTGGCATTCAACCACGCTATCTTGATCGCAGGTAATTAATGGGCTGTTCTCCAAAAATTTCATGTCTGCTTTTAACAACCTCTGAATTTCTGTTAGTTACTGCTGAATTACCAAAACGAAATCAGGATTAACTAGTCAATATGTCATAGTTAGTTGAAGCTATCTTTGATGTTCTTGGATGTAGCTTGAACAAAAGATATGTCTGATGGTTTCTTTATTTGGTCCGCTAACCAGGGAGTTCAAGGATGATGATGATTAAATGATTTGGCGTTACCGGCTAACGACAGTATGCTACGGAATCTACTCTAAGGATGATTCTGCATACTCTGTGGGAGGTGTATCCGTGTGGATTGATCTGATCGTTTTGTATTCTGTTATTGTTCTTTTTTGTGGTAAATATGTAACAATGTATGCATACTCTTTTGACTCCTGAAACCCACTGCCCCTCTCTGTGGTCAAAGTGGATGGTTTTGTCCAACATTTTTTTCAATATATGTTTGTATGTCGTGTTCTTTTCGTTTTAGGAGTCAGCAGCTAACTCTGTATTGTATTAGACGTCGCATAGTGAGAGTACCATAGATAGTAGCATGCATATCTATTCAATGATAATTAGGCACTTTGTTAATACTCCCTCAGTATGTCATAGTATTAAAAGAGGAAAGAGATGATGGTGGTAACATATTATATTACCACGGCATAATATTTTTCAAGTGAAAATGAGTCTACAAGCTTATAAATAAAATCATTTATGATACTACTTCCCGCTATGACAACTTGTAATTACATCATTGGGTAGCCAAGTTGTACCCCCACCATAATTCCAAAATTTATACTCCGTACGTTCTAATCAAGAATCGCCTCAACTGTTGATCATGGGATTGTAATAGATATGCAGGGGAGCAAATGTTGAAAATATAAATAAATTATCATACAGTTTAATCCATAAAACAGTAGATACAATATGATGTAAAAGACAGAGATTAAACTAGTCATGTGAACTAGTAAACTAGTCATATGAACTAGTAAACTAGTCGCACGAGTGCACTCCCAAAAAACACGATCGCCTCTCTCTGCGTATAGGATATGGAGAAGCGGGGTTCCTATATATCCTACTGTCCCGTCTCGTGGTGCATGCTGAAAGACGGGATATTGAAGACTTGGGCGATAACACAAGGTTCTAAAACAAGGAAGTCTCGTGTTGTGTATACCTCTAAGGTGAGGAGCGGCCTCTTTATAGACGTTGGAGGCAAAACTGAGTGGTTAAAGAGAGGCTGATGAGAAAAACGGATCAGGTTCACCCCACTTGTGTTGAACACCAAAATGTTTCAGCTTCAGATACAAAAACATTCAAATTCTTCAAACACGTATGGCAAAAAGAAAGACATCCCATGCGTGGCATAGGTCCTATTTAAGCTCATGCTCGTTCCCGAATCTTGATGTGTGTGTGTCAACACGAGCGTGCAAAGGATAGACTTCCTTATAAGGAGGTTCAATAGGGCAAACGAGAACGAGCATCTAGATAGGGCTCCACACGCCCAGAGGAAACTGTATGGTAATTTACGTAGTAAAGGAGGCATCCCGATCTGACAGCTTATGAAGATCATACCTGTGCATTTCTATTTACCCTGTTTTGGATTTAGTCAAAAACAAACTTCATTAAGTTTGATAAAGTATTAAAAAACATCAACATATGTAATATGAAATCAATACTATAACCATCATAATATAAACTTATAAAATTTGACTTTGAATGAACCTAGAACATAAGTTAATTATACACCGAGGGAGTAAAACTCCTAATTGATGGCCGCTTCCCTAAAAGTATGAGCTAATTTCTTAGTATGTGCTCCATTTTCAATGGAGGATTCAAGGCATAGCCGAGGAACTGCATAGGCGAGCGGTAGAGCATCCCACTATATGTGATAGTGGGATACGATCTAACGGGCGCCAAAATTTGGTTGTGAATTGCATCTCACTCCAATCACTATTTGAAGAGGTGGATGACTATCTTGGACCAGTACAACCGATGGTCAACAAGTGTTGCGCAGGTGGAACGCCTATAACTGAGCGGAGCACTAATTGTGCTAATGCAATTCTTAAATGTCATAGATTGTGTACACTCAAGATATATCTTGCAAATGTCCGATGCCAATGGTAGACATCTCAAATTCTACCTTTGTTGGGAGTTTCACTATATCTTCTCAAGAACATGAAGATGCCGATGATATGAGAGCCGGAGCTGAATATGATTATGAAGGGATGGAAGGGAGAGCTAGGAGTCATACTACATGTTCATGCAGTGGTAGGCTAGATGGTAGGAAGAGCACTAAGGAGATTTTGGAGAGAGAAGATGAGGTGGGTGCCATGAGGGAAACACTTGATGAGTTGACCAGGCAGGGTTGGAGATGGTTGTGAAGGTTATCCAAGCTAAGGTTCTATCTTGCCAAGAAGAAGCAACAAGGGAAGTAGACGACACACGTGGAGGCTCAAGAGGTGTGGCATCCCGCAAAACCACTACTAGAAAATCGCGTTGAATTTGTGCATTGCATCGTCATCATCATGCATTGTTTGCATAAAACTATTTTCGCAAAGCCCGTTTTGTTTTCTAAAACGGCCCAACTTCATTCAAATGCAAAGTCCGGTTCTCCGGATTAATTATTTTGGCCGCTATCGGTTTGCACACGGCCCGTTTAAATCAAATAAAAAGTTCAATTGTTTTTAGCGGGGGCAGTCGAACGAGCCGAATCGACCACCCCATTTCTAAATCGGTCCACCCCAAACACCCCAACAAATCCTACTACCGAAAACCTACCACCCCTATCTCCACCTCACTCCCCCAATCAACTCTTGCCACCTCACCTCTCCTATTCCCCAACCAATCATGTGCTGCCACCTCACCCTCTCCCTCTCTCTCCTCTCTCCCAAACCCACCAACCGACACACACACGCAGAGCACACACGCGAGCACGCCAGCCTCGCCACCCCTGGAGCCTTGGCCCACCGCCCACCTCGCTGGCACCCTCCCCAGTGGCCCACGCCTGCCCTGCCCCATGGGCCCCACCTCCATCCTCCTCCTGTTCATCTTCTTCACGCGCCTCCTCCTCCGCTTTCGCTCGCCTTGAGCCGCCCGGCCCGGCTCGCCCGCTGACGCCTCCCGCCTCCTCCTCCTCCTTCCCCCGCCACGCCACATGTGGCTCGCTCCGCTTCCACCGCCTTCTTCCTCTCCTCCCTCCCTCCTCCACCTAGATCTTTGCGTCGCCTCTCTGCTGCGCCCGCCTGGCGTCCTGTTGCAACCTCCGCCCGCCTCTCCAGCTCGCCCGCTCCTCCAAGCTCATGGCCGCGTCTGGCGCCGATCCGCCTCGCTGGCCGCCTCTCTCCTCCTTAGGCGCCGCCAGCCGAGCTGCCCTCCGCTGCCTCGGCCCGCCTGAGCTCAAATCTGGCCGCTCTCGCCCGCCGCCTCTGCCCGCTCCAGTGCTGCGTCTGCGACCTCTCCGGCCGCCGCCGCCGCCGCCAAGGTCGCCGCTGCCTCGCCAAGCGCCGTCGGCCCCGCGTGACCACGCCCTCGCCGCCTCGGCCAGGTCCACCGCCATGGGCTCTTGGTCCGCGTCGTCCGCCTCGCCGTCATCCTCCTCCGCGCCGCCCAGCCTGGCGCATCGCCTCGAGGCCGAGCCTCGCCTCTGTCCGGTTCGCCCGAAGACCGAGCCACAGGCCCGCAAGGCTGCGCCGCTTCTCGCCATCATGGAGCACCTCCGTCGCCAACCGCCCCACCATCGCCGTCGTCGTAGAGCGTCTGCGTCTCGCCAGCCTTGCAAAGACGTTGCCGTGCGGCCGACGCCCGAGCCCCGCGACAAGTTTGGCATCGGCAAGACCAAGAGGGGACCCCAGGATCTTCGGTAGAAACCTCGTCTCTAGACCAAGTGCGCCAACCCCGCCGAGAACCCGCGGTACCTGGAGGACGACATCAAACCGAAGCGCCAAGACCTTCTACGAGCAGCGAGACCCCGAACCCGAAGGCGGTCCGCCCGGTGCCGCGCCATGATCTCCCTCACGGAATCCGAAGCGCGGACCCGACAAGACCCTCGCAACGGCAAGGTCGACCCCGTGGAACCGGCAAGATCTGCCCAACGACAAGAACGACACCAAACCAAGTCCTTCCCGGAGTCCGAGAACGTTTCCGAGACCGATCCGTCGAACCACGGACCACGACGAACCCCGAACCCCGGAACCCCAAGTTCGTCGAGACCCCTCAATGTGTGAACCCCTCCCCGAAAACCCTATTTTATCATATATAACAACTGCTGCATATTAACTGCCATACTTGCATGCATAATCATGTGGTTTGGGGGCCTTATGCCGATTCACCTAATAACTAAATATGGGGCCCATATGCGGGCAAATCTAGTCTCATATCGGCCTCATCTAAACTTGTGTAGCGAACCGGTATCGTATCTTGCCTTGTTATAACAACATATAAACTGCGGGTATCTAAACAACTTGAACCGCCTAATTAATTGTCGGGACCCCTGGTTCTGCTTAATATGACCTAATTGCACCGCACTTTGCCATGCCATGCATCATGTCATAAGCATGCCGATCTTCTGCCGTTGTATTAAATATTGCATCTGGTGTTCCTTCTAGTGTTTTGCTTCTTCGCGGATTGGGCTGTTGAGTTGATGTGAGCTTCGCCCCGATCTTCGGTTGAACCTTCGACAATGTTTTCAGGCGAGCATCTTCCCCCTTTCTACCTATCTTACTTTTCTAGTATTTATTCCCTCCTGTTGATCTTTGCTATCTGTGTTGCGATGCTCTAGTTTCATACCCGTGATATCCCTTGCAGCCATATATAGCCTTGGACACATCCTATTACCTGTGTTTGGTAGATAGTTGGACCCGCGTGTCGTAGTCGCTTGCTCAAGTGTCTTGCTTGTCGTCAAGTACCACAATTGTTGGAGGATTGCCGCATGTTGATGTGGAGATGATCATGGCTTTAATTATTGTTTCACTTTAATTACTGTTTAACAACTAAAATTGAATTAAGCAGAGGCATCGGTGGGTGATAGGTAATGTTGGTTTTCGAGCCCACTTGTGTCCCGTGGGACCCGAGTTCTTGACACTGTTCCGAGATCGAGCGCGCTAACCACAAAGGGGAGATATGGGCCCCATTGATTATTACGACTTCAAAGTATTGTCTTGGGGCCACAAACTAGTTTGAGGTTTTATTTACTATCCTGTACCTATGCCATGCTTTCTGCTTTATTTACGATTGTGTGAGAGCACGCCTGTCTTTAGGAGCGGAGTGTTTTATTGTATGTCGAGTCTCCGATTGGGGACTGCTGTCGTTTACTGCCATTGTCATAAACCCTAAGTCCGTCTCGGAGACCGGCCGACTTTGTTGGGTGTACTTAGTGGGGTGGCCCCGTGCTTGCTTTGGGTGCAGGAACGTCATGACTTAGGCCCGCCGACATACCGATGGGTGTATGTTAACGATCGGCAAAAGGGTCGAAGTGCCTGTGGATACTTTGGTGCACCCCTGCAGGGTTAAATCTTTTCGAGAAGCCGTGTCCGCAGTTATGGACGACTTGGAGCACAGTGCTTGATCATAAACAACTATAACTAAAGTTTACTGTTATAAACTGCCTTGTATCCGATTTGACTAGTAATCAGCTTCACTACAACGGAATGGCTAAATAAAAGTACCAACAACTGTTGGGTTTTGGGGTTATCTCATGCTAAATGTATCTGACTAGTAAGTGCTGCAACTATCACGGAATGGTCAACTAAAAGTGCCCACTGCTTACTTTATCAGGATGATTATCTAAACCTGACTAGTAAAGTGCCGCAACTATAACTGAATAAGTAAAACTGCCAACCGCGTGAGTTCCTCGGTTGACTTCCTCGTTTGGTCTCGAGGGGGAAACACCAGGATGGGTTTGTTTGATGATAGTATAAGGTTGGATCTGAATAGGTCTTTCTCACCCCTCTCTGATAGCCGCCAGCTGTATCGAGTCTCTATAGGTTGTTTAGTGCTTCTTTGCGCCGCTTGATCCACCATACCTATGTGGCGAGGACCGTGAATTCTAGCCTCATGTATCTTGGCCTCGATCGACGCTCCTCTTTTTCCTTTGCCCTTTGTCGGCACCCTTTTGTTTAAGCAGGTTTTGAGATCGACGCCGTTAGCGGTTACCCTTCGGCTTGGCTCGGGGTTATGGACGCCATTGGTTATTCTTCAGGGCTCTTAGCCCCATTTGCATCTTGTCCGTAGCTGGACGCTCTATCGTTTCCAAGGTGATTTGGATCTTTGTATATTATATCTGTATCCTTGACTCATTGAGTCGCTGCTGTATATATATCTGTTCTGTGGGTCCCATCGAGGACTGTTGTGTAATGTTATTCCTTTGTTTTCCACCCGCACGAAAGTGCCTGGTGGGCACCTTCGAATCGTTTCTATGCGGGTTTGGCGGGTTTCGCTAAAACTTGCATAGGGCCGATTCTGAGGGTGTTACAAGAGGCAATGGCGGTGGGACTGAAGAGGTAGAGGAGTACAAGGCATGTATGGACATAACTAAGGCACACAAGACTACATTCGAGGAGCAAGAGAAGACAAGGTTAGTCCGACAAGATGAAGAAAGTGGCTGGCAAGGAGTTGAGATGCTAGATAATCGACTTGATGATGGACTCAACATGATGATCGACCTGAGTTGATGAGAAGACACGCACCTTTTGTGAGATCACATGTTCAGAGATCTTGGCTTCGATGAGTGCCCCGCCCTCCAATGTTGATGTGTGATGCGAAGTATACTGGTTATGTATGTTTACATTTACATTTCTTTATAAATGTGAGTACATACTACCTTTATGTGCTCTTAAAACTGTCAATGGCAAACAAACATAAACAAAAGCATGTGTTCAATTATCTTTGTATTTTGACTATTCATATGTTGATGTATCAAAAAAATAAAATATTTTTTCTATCCCAATTAATTGACCCAGTTTTATCTAGATAGACATATCTAGACAATTTTAATGTGTAGATACACGTATATAAATAAAACTGAGTCAATTAATTTGGGACGTAAAAAGTACTCCCTCTGACCTATATTAGTTGACTTGAATTTATTAAAATTTAGATAAACCTGTATACTAAATAGTGTCTAGATTCATTCAAATTTAAACAAATTTGAATCAACTAATATGAGTCGGAGGAAGTAGAAATTTTGAGCATGTTGTTGCTGCGGTTTTGTGAGATAACACAATAGATCACAAAATTCTTATGTGCAGCATCAAGCGCTAAATCGAGCTAGAAATGCTGAAGCGAGGAGCACAGTCAAGGATTTGGAAGAGTAGAGAGATTAGGTTCTGTTTCATATATATATGTTCTTTCTTCAAAGCATGTTTCAATTTTTCAAAAATGGTACCTCCAAGATTCCTACTAGAAAGCGATAAGCGATCGTAATACTAGGCACTAGGCAGGATATACTAACGTGGCATGTTTTTCTTTTTACCTGGAACGTTGTCATTCCATTAAACTTGGACGCAGAATCTCCGTACAGAGCCCTGCTTACATCCACGGGTACATGCTCATACCACACTTGGTGGTTATTTTACACCCCATTTAGTCCATGTACCGCAAGAGTATGTGCTGGCTTATTACAAATATGGGGTACATACACCACCTTAAACTCAATAAAAGAGGTATGTAGCAAGAACTTAGTCTCCTTGATGATTGCACCAGCATGAGCGAGGTCATAATCAGACGAGGTGAGGGCTGTTTGAAGATTCATGCAATCTGTTACAAATTTAGCTCTACCGATTCCGAGATGAGATGCCATAAGGACGCCCTGCAGCATGGCAGCTGCCTCAGTTTGGAATGCGTCGCTAGTATACTCGACAACACCCGCAGCAGCAAAGACCAGATCCCCATCGTTGTCCCGTCCCACTGCTCCCCAACCTCCTCGTGCTTGGTCATGGACAAAGTATTTTCAAAACAACCCCTCTCCCTCTCCTCTCCCTCTCTCTGTAGATGCGCCTCCTTCTTCCAGTTTCTGGCCGAGCCGAGGCCCTCTCCGGCGGAGCGGCGGAGGCGAGGCCCCCCTAGTAGTCTAGGTTTGTGGCTTCTCGCCGTAGGTGTCGTAGGTCTAGGTTTAGGGTTTTCTGTGTTTGCCTTTGTGGCGTTTGGCGCGATGTCGACTGGCCTGTCCCCGACGGCATTGCTGCACGGCGCCGGCCGGCTGTCCTTGCAATGCTCTGGCGAGTTTCTAAGGTTGAAGTGCGCCGAAGTTGCTGCTGTGGATGGAGGCCCTCTGAATAAGTGCATCGACTTCTTCTGGATCTGGGTGCCTAGCATGGTCCGACTCCCCCTGGCCGACCTTGGTGGCGAGGGGTGGGAGGAGGACGAGGCGGTGGCTGCAGGCTGCAAGAGGCGGCGTGGGAGTTTGGCGCTGGGTCGTTCTGACCAGATCTGGCGTCGGCTGGTGAAGAAGAGCTCCACTCTGGTGCTCCTATGGTCGGAGACAGAGGCGGTGGTGAACTTTGACTCCGGTGGCTCCCCTGATAAGGTCAGTTGGCTTAGTGGGTTCGTTCTTGCGATGCAACCTTGCCGATCTTCTCTGGACGGACGTGGTGGCGAGGGGAGAAGTGCTGGTGTGGGCGTGCTGCGAGCTGGAGCTTCGTCAAGCCGTGGAGTTGGTGCTGCGTTCTCTGGATGTGCCACGGTGATTCCAAGAGGAACACCGATCTTTGATGCCGCTGGAAGGCATCCTGCAACGCCTGTGAGGCGTTTCTTCAACCTCCGTTCAAGGAGGCCCTTCATCGATGGATCGGCGATGGCGTTTTTCATCCTCCTCCTCCCAAGTGGTGTCGTCCCCGGCGACGAAGTCGATGGCTGTCGGTGGATTCCGTCCCAGTTTTCCGTCGGCGAGGCAGAGGGACCGGATCGCGTTTGCTCAGAAGTTCTTGAGGTCCTCTGTGTGTTATTCCAGGACCATGCTGTAATTTCTTTTTTTTCTTTGGGGTCCTTGTTGTAATTGTACCGCCGCTCTGAATCAATGCAACACTCTCTAGGCCCTTCTGAGCCTTTCCGTTCAAAAAAAAAGTGTTAACAAGCACCCAATCTTTAGGAGGTGCTTCCCACACATCAATTCTATTACTGTCAGGCTTTGGCTTTTTCTTTAAAACCTCCTTCCATTCAGCGGCATGCATTATGATGGCAAATTGTAGTTCTTTCAGTGATTGTCTCCGTTCTCCTCTATTAGCCTTATTCCTTTCAGTCCACCAACACCAGAGAAAGGCCACAATTAGCATTTTCTGATCATACGGCTGGTTGTGCACCCTTTCAAGTAATTCCATACTCGAGCTACATGAGATCAGCTGATCAGGGATTCTCGAACGCCGGACAGGCCGAGCTCTCTCCAAACTTTTTCCGAGCATTTCACAAACAGGTGACCACCGGCCTCAAAAGACGAATTGCATATTGCTCACCGAGTATCGAGCTCGACATGGCGACGCTCGATATTCATTCTGGTGGGTAGGCTGTCACGCCCAATTCTCCAAAGAAAGTGGTGGACTTTTAGTGGACAATCTAACTTCCATGTTTTATTCCAGATTTCCTTCTCCCTGTCACTCCCACCCTTGCCCTGCCTGTCGATTAGAATTATTTGCAAGCTCGTATACCTTGTAAGCTGGCTTAACAGAAAACATACCATGTGTGTCAAAATGCCAGGCCACATGATCCTCCATTTGGGCACCAATCGGTATCTTGAGTATTGCATCCGCATCTCTTTGACTGAACGCCTGCCGTACCAGATGACTTTCCAGCTATTTGTATCAGTGTCAATGAGTTTCGCTAGCATGTTCACCAATTGGTTTCCTTGGAGAGGGCCAGGTTTTCTTGTCGAGCCATCCGAGATCCACGGATCATCCCACACACGTATCGTGGCATGTTGGGTAGGATAGAGTGGAATTCGCCTTCAATGCTGCAAAACGTATAATCATGTGTGCCTCTACTGATTACGCTTCGAAGCCGCAAATACTCGTTTCTCGAGGGCCCAGGCAGAGGCCCAAAATACACTTTCGGGTAGAACAAGGTTCGCCGCCGCCGCCTCGCTGGTTCGCCACACCGCCGAGTCGCCGACGGCCAATCCCGGCTTGTTAGCTCACGGCTCGAGACCTCTTCGGCGCCCCTCGTCTCCAGTTTAGTTGCGCCGCCGATGGCCGCCGAGCAGCCATCGGAGAAGAAGCCGCCGCCGGAGAAGAGGGCCCCGCTCCCGAAAGTGGTCACGCTCAACAAGGCCCTCAAGCTGGTGAGCTCCGAGTCATCCGCCCCTCGTTTCCTCTTCCTCCTGGCAAAAGATGTTCGATGCAGTTCATCTGTGCTTAGGTTAGGAGCATATAGAATAGAGCTGTTTCAGTTTAGGTGATTACTAGGTCTTGGAAGATATGATGTTCGATGGGGGAAGGATCAAAACTTTGTTATGGGGAAGTCGACACCATAGACTGAGCAGTATATGCAAAAATAATAGAGAATGAGCATATGATAAAAATCGAGATCGAGTGTATGTAAAATTTCAAGTTATAAGCAATGCCTTTTGTTGTTCACTAACAAGCATCCAGTTAGAGCATTGTACCCTGTGACTCTGATTATCATACTTATCACTTATCAGCCACCATATATTTCTTGGCTTAAACTGAACCTAGAGAGCAAACTCAATCTAAGAACTTGCTGCCAGATTGAGTTATTGCAGACTCCACTGCTCGCTATGATACTGCATAGGTTTTAGTTAATGTATTTGTAAAGTGTTTGATGGAACGAATTGTCTCATACCCACCCTTTTCATATGTTATTCTCAGGCCCAGACATGGGTGGACAAAATGAGTGGGCCGGAGCCAGATGAACTGAACGATAAGGATTTTGAGGGCCGGCCATCGGGGTATCCATTGTTACTGCTTCTTGTTAACATTTGTTCCTGGATAATTTTTGTAAGTGGATGACAAATTGGTTGTAGGCTTGGTCTTGGTGCTAAAGTGGCACCTAATGCGAAGCGTGCAGCTCCCACTGATCCGGTTGAGAAGAGGTTGCTCGGGAAGGTGAATGCACAGAAGAGAAGGTCTGAGGAGGAGGAGAAAAGAAACACCCAGGAGGTGAATGAGGCCAGCGATGATGATAGCGACGAGCCTCAAGGTAGAACCAGTGCTTTCAGCAAGAAGAGGGAACTGCCTTCTTTTACTTCAATGCCATTACGGAAGAAGGCCAAGTGACAATATGTATGCATGAACCATCTGAATTATTCAGACATTGCTTAATGTTCTAGTCAGAGTTTTACAAGCCCCTAGGCTGGTTCTATTACCATGTACTGCTTACACCCTAGAATGTGTATTTGCTAAATGCAAGGGGATAGCTGTGCTGGATAGTTCTAATGCTTATTGGCAATTCAATTTGTGAATTCCATTGTCATCCTTCTGAAGTAGGATTCCCTGACATTTCTCATCCACCTATTCCAACTTTTCTTGAACTTCTACTTACTTTATATCTCTTAGCATTTTTATTTCTTGATTGACTAAATTAGTTTAGATCTTATACCTTATAATGTAGGGAAAAGATGAATCCTTATTTCTCAATACTATATGTTTGCTTGGAAACTTTTTCAACACTGTATATGTTTAAAGGTGCATCCAATACATTGAGTAAATCATTTGTTGTTACGACTGTTTTGAGGAACATTGTTGTTTTGGTTTAAAGGCATTATGATTGCAGTATGTTATATGTAGCACATGTGTTTGTTCTTTTGTAATGAAAAATGAAAAAAAATGTTTTTCTGTTTGTCCTATCTTATTTAAAAGGGAAACCCTAGTGAAGGATAGATGGGTGCTTCAAAGTTGAAACTTCCTACAGGTTAGTAGTTTTTGCACCATCTTGATGCAGTATGGCCGTGGCTCTGGTACAAAGGGTCTAAGAGACCCAAGAGGAATACATTGGTAGATGGTTCTATCAAGGCTAGCAAAGCAGGGCCTCTGAATGTTTTGAGGTTTGACATAATATGAGTGTCAGGCTTCAAGTCAATGAATGCGTCAATGCTATTGTATTGTGCAAGAACCCCTGTAAGTATTAGAAGTTCCAAATACATACGCTTTGTAAGTATTCGCTTGAATGATTTTTTTCTTGTCCATTCTGTAAGGTGCCCAATATCCTGGTTTCTCTGTGTACTGTTTAATTAATGCATTTTTTCTGACTATTCACAGCAAAAGAGCTGGAAGATGAATCAGTTCACCTTGGCAAGCTAGATCTGGTGAGTAGTGACAAGACCACATGAACTTATTCCAAAAAAAATTAGGTACATGCCTGCTTAATAAAGACAAAAGGTGGTGGTGGTGGGGTGGGGGGGTGGGGGAGGGGGGGGAGGATATGTCTAGTTTAGGGAAATTGTGAGTCCTTCAGATCCTTATTTGAGTTAGTGCTTCTGTCCCTGGTAACAATATATACCATTCAATAAACCATGTTATACCACAATAGAATGCTGATATGCTTCGAAGTCGCTACCATGGCCAGCTGATGTATATTATTCTTCTCCGAGTACTCTCTCGCCATTTGCTTGCATGTGTATCTTCTTGCTCTATCTGCCTTGTCAACTCTTCTATTTCTTTGTTGTAGCTCAGCAAATCTACTGTCTGCAAGCTCAAGGCATGCATCTGTAGCAGCTTGTTCTGCCGCTGCACTGGCGGCTAATTTCTCCTTTAGCTAAGAACTTTTGGTCAACAACTTCTTTATGTCATCTCCTTCTGGTTGTCCACTTATCACTTCCTTGATGAACCCGTAGCCCTTCAACGGAACTATCCTTCTGCAATCCCTTCTCAGCAGCCTGCAGGATAATCATCTGATCACCGTCGCCCTTCGACACATGGATGCTATTCTCCGTCGCCTCCTTGGTTATAGCAGCTTTCAACATGCTCCTAGTATCCTGGTTGTCCTTCACTAAGCTTGATATATACTATACATCCTGTTTTTATCCTTCCTTTCCTTCTCCCGGCAAAGTTAGAGTTTGATCTCCGCCTCCTTGGCCAGATCATGGATAAGAGTCTCCGTTCAGTCCGCCCTCCAGATTAAGATTTGATCGCCTGGAAATCATTTCTACTTTCTCCTCAGAAGCCATGTCCAAGATATCCCGCAAGATCTCATGCGCCTAATGGGGTGTGGCAATAATCTCCTGCATGGCAGAGTTGGTTTATTGCTGGACTGTACATTTGGTGCAAGGGAAGAGAAGCGATAATATTTCTAGAGAGAAATCAGTACATACTCCCTCCGTTCAGAAATATAATAAGACATTTTAGTTTTGTGAAATAAATGTACCTAGACGCCTTTTAGACACTAAAAACGTCTAGATACATTCGATTCATAAAGCTAAAATATCTTATATTTCTAAACAGAGGGAGTAACCGAGAGTCCAGGAAAACCTTAAAGGGAAATTGGCTGCTCCACTGCCTTGTATTTCTTCCTTGGCACATACTCAGGGTTACCATTCAGCACGACTCTACTTGTTCTTTGTTCTTTCTTTGCACTTTCTGAGTTCGCACAAAATCAAAAAAAATAAGCAGAAACGTAACTTACCCAGTCTCGAGCATGCAAACACCCAAACATTTAGGAAGTTATTTCGTTTTTCCTACTACCATACTTGTGACCCGTGGGTCATTTTTCAGCTCCATAATCTGTAACTCCAGTGTATGCTTTATTATATTCTTGTAAACTGTTACTCTCTCTATATTAGTTGACTTAGATTCATCTATATACGAATGTATCTAGTCAAGTTTTAGTGCTAGATACATCCGTATTTAGACAAATTTGAGTCAACTAATATGGGTCAGAGGGAGTATGTGATTTCGATAATGGATTGCATGCATGAAGCTCGTGTGCTGAGAGCTGAGTTAAGGCGATCTTGATTAATCTTATTCTGCTTCCAATAAGAAATGCTTGCAATGAGAACTGTAGGTGTCTACAACAAAATCATCAAACAAATTTCGGCAAGATGGATCTTCACTGTAGAACTAATTATGCTCCCCCAACTTGCTCCCCATTTGGGTAATCCTTGGGCCTCATGACTATCTAACAAGCTAAATCGCCAAGTAGAATTTTGGCAAGATATATTTCCATTGATGAATTAGTTATGCTTCCAATTTGCTCTCATGGTTGTAACAATTATGCATAACAAATGGAGTAAAGTATGTAATCTTGCACTCATAGAGCCGGTCAGAATCAAACCATGAACTCCCTGATATCAGCAGCCGGAGCTGAGAATGTTTAGGTCGTTTCTTTTAAACAGGGACTGCTGACGTGGACATGGGCAATAACACAAGAAGTAGACCCTTTCCCCATTTGGCTTTCAGGGGATATAGTTCGGGGAGTGATGAAGTTGCTCTTGTGCCAAGCTATCTCTCTCATCATCTTTTCTCTGGCTAAAGCACGCATATACTAGTTACGTAGCATTATCCGTTCCGAGAGTAGCAGCTAGCAAAGCTAAGTGGGATAGGGGCCCTCTCACAAAGCTGATCACGTCCATGATGAGTGTGTAACTTAGCTTTATTTCTTGCGATGTAGTTGCCTGCACATGAATACAAAAGAAAGTTCCCGCGACATCTTTATTTCACAAAAGTAAGCACTAATCTTGGAATGTCCCTGCTGATCTTCATATATATGTAATCATTATTGTATCTTCTTTAACTTCTTTTTTTAGCAAAATTTGTATCTTCCTTTACTAGATGGAGCTAATTGGCGTCGGTTGAGGTGGTGACACGTGGCAGTTGATTCGATATTTGCGAGACGTGATATCCTTTTAAATAGTTTGTGGGCAATGCAAATATTAAAACTCAGTTTGGTAGCTCTCTTTTTAGTTAAACTAAAGTATTCCAAAATCATGGTATTTCACTGCTTGGGCAAGAGGTACTTCGGTTTTTTGTAAAACGACGGCTTTTAGAAAAAGGAGGTCCCAACCTCTCTTTTTTGACAGGGAAGATCCTAACCTCTTTTGTTAATACGGTGAAGATAACTCAGCTTTTGGAAAAGCATGATTTTAAAACCATGGTATATATTTTAGTGTAGTCAAATGTCTCAAAGTATTTAAAACTAAGGCTCTGTTTGGTAGCTTAGTGTTTGCAAAACTAGAGTATTGCAATGTCGGGCAAGGAATTACTTTAGTTTCTTGAAACCAGAGTTTTCCTCAAAAAAGAGAGGCCATCACCAAAGTTTCTAATACAGCAAAAGAACTGCACTTTTGGAGAATATTTCAGTTTTCAAAACAAATTATCCATTGCATCCAAACACCTCAAAATATTTAATACCACAACATTTTTAAAAACCATGGTATTCTCGGAATACTTCAAAAATACTTTGATGCCAAACGGAGGAGACTATATTTTTTTCCTAGAAACCATGGTATTTCAAGAATACTTTGAAAATACTTTGTATCTTAGCTGGGCCTAAGTTGTGGTAGGTACCAAACTACTAACTGTTCTACGGCTAATATGATTGTGTGTTTGAAGTTGTTATACAAACTAGTAATCAGAGTTTAAAAACTAATAGACATGATTGGATAACTAGTGCTGATTAACAAAAACCCATCTTAATCAAATGAAGGGTGGTTGTAGACCATAACCTGACATGAATTTAAGACAAAAGCTAGTGCTAATTAGCTTGTTCAAGTAGTAATATACAAACGTCTACGAATCCAACCAATATTTGAGTAGATCACAAAATAAATGAGTAAAATCAAGCACTTGAAGGTTTTCTCTAGTCATCATAGAGTTCATCATAGGTTTGTGTAGATACTGCCGCGAGTCTATTCTTTTTATGACCACCATTTTTATTTACTTTTTGTTAGTACTAGTTGATTTGTTCAGCATGACCTGCTTTTGTCATCGATCGACGATGCAGATATCAAATTATCAATGCAGGTGTCAGGATCATTGTCCTTTGAAAAAAGTACCTATAGCGATAAATTGTGTCAAAAGATCATCTCGGATTAGCCTCACGCCCTCATCCTTGACGACCTTGCCGAAACGTCTCGGTCTCTCAAATGAAGAGCCTGTTACATGAGCTCTCGCATGAGGACCTCTTTAGATCGCATGAATCTAAAAACGTAGAAATAAGAAAAATAAAATAAGATTCGAATCCTACAAAATTCCTATGAAATCCCTCTAATCCAAGAGACCCACATCGGTTGGTTCTAAAGCAAAGCTCCTGCACATGACGCTGCCTGCCACTGTTATTATCTGCATGTCGGATAGATCGCAGAACCCACGTGTATCAAAATAGTGAGTAAGTAAGCAGGTTAGGTTGCTGATTTGCCGTGACATGGTACTAAGAACAAGACTAGCCAGCTAAATGCTAATGAAATATATCGATGGCACAGCATGGCAGTGGCAATGTGGCATCCATGACGATGACGTCGACGTTGGTGAGTAGTATATGATCACTTTAATCACATGTCCCCTCACCTACCGATCACGATCCCGAAGGCCCATGTCCATCAAGCCAAAATGATGAGAAATAGACTATCGGGACGTACAGCTGAGGGAAAAGAACGTAGAGCGGCTCTCTGTCCCTCTCCTAGTAATGAAAGAGAAAACGGAAAATTTGTATAGTTGATGGTCACTGCTCACGACTTTGTCCACAGCTAATATGTTGCACGTTGGATTCATACTTACTTTTTTTTAGTATGGATTCATACTTACTTAGAGCATCTCACAGACGCGCGCTATAATGGTTTTGCAGTTTTAGCATGAGCCGTGTGAAGCATTAGCGGATGCTGTAAAATTGTAAAATACAGCGCGTCAAGAGCGCTTTAACAAAAACTGTAAAATGCATCGTAAAATGCAGCACGCGCAGCAGCATAAACACACACATATAGAACAAAGAGGATCGAACAAATCAAATAAAAGGTTTGTTAAGTAAAACGATAAACCTAAAACATAGTTCTAATAACAAACGATGAAACTATTAGAACTACTAGTAAACGATAAAACTAAACTAGAACTCGTCGTCGTCCTCCCCCTCCTCCGTTGAGCTTTCGACTTCGGTCGATGAGAAGAGGTCAAGCCAATGGTCGTCGTCAACGGCCCAACTTCCTGCGCGAGGATGAAGTCCTTGCCCGCGGCCTTGTCGGCCCTCCTCACTGCCCGAACAGCCTTCCTCTCCGCGTAGAAGCGCACCTCGGCTACACGTCCTCCGGGAAGGTGTTCTTCCATGTCTGTCGTGTGCACTTGTCCTCCTCGGAGACGAAGAGGAGATGCTGCTACACGCGATGGCGGCACTGCTCTTCTTCCTTGACGAGACGTGGAGCCGGCGCCGACATCTTAGCCTGCTCGTGGTTGCTGACGTCGTGGAAGTTCATATCACAGATGAAAGGGCATATGTGTCCCCATGTGTGGTTTTGGTAATTACTGATAATCTCTATGGACTAATATTTGCATTGAGTTACACTTGTAGGAATCCATTGGCATCACTTGGACCATGTGTTGGCTTCAAGGTAGAAGAAATGAATAAGAATTATCCAAGGGCTTTAGGCCTATTGGCATCATGTAGAAGAAGAAGAAGAAGAATAAAGAAAAGAAGACCAAGAGTGTCTTGAATAAGAAGATGGGATTTCTCATGTGTATCTTCAAGACATCATCCAAATAAAGTTAGAAGAATTGTTGTGCAAGCTCAAGATGCACCATATCTAAAAGATCTCATCCTTGAAGCTTGCCATCCTCGTGATCATGGATCGATGAAGTCAAGTTCTAAGACACAGTTTCCCCATATATATGGGGGGGGGATTCACAAGTCTTCATCAAGCGTGCAAGAGAAATCAAGAAAGATGTTCCACCTTGAGAAGTACAAGATCGTATACATCAAGCTCAATTGGAATGCTCAAGGCAAAGGTATAGTTGTGATAGGTGTTCCCTTTTTACTGGTCTCATATTGTTAGTTGGCAGACCGGGTTAGGATAGATTACCGTACTATCAAGACGGGATCTCGAGTGAGTAACTCAATCGTATCTCTCAGAGAGAGCTCAAACCTTTGAATACTTAGCATCATATTACTTAGTTGTTATTTGGACCCTTTCCATGAGAGGTTATAGATCTGTGGTAATCCTCATAACAAGCTTTAGTTCATCAAAAACGGATTTCTCTTGTATCTCTTATTGCGTTTTTGATCTTGACGGTTTTCCGGCTTCACACCATGGGAGGTATATCACATAATTATACTTGATATTTTCTCCCTTGTTGGATTCTACTTGTCTCTATATTTCTAACAAAATTGGTTTTATCCGATTCAAAGTTCGGTTGCTCGGGTTATTGCATTTGCTGTTACTGCCAGAACTGCCTGTCGTGTCCGGTAGTATTGCATGGCGGTACCGGTCACTTCTGAACCCAGAAGCAAGCTGGGGCTCCTCCTCAGGAGTGTCCGGTAGTATTTCATGGCGGTACCGGTCACTTCTGAACCCAGAAGCACTAGGGGATGTTGTAAAATGCAGCGCGTCAAGAGCGCTTTAACAGGGACTATAAAATGCAGCGCGTGTAGTAGCATAAACACACACACATAGAATAAAGAAGATCAAAAAAATCAAATAAAATGCTCGTTAAGTAAAACGATAAACCTAAAACATAGTTCTAATAACAAATGATGAAACTACTAGAACTACTAGTAAACGATAAAACTAAACTAGAACTCGTCGTCATCGTCCTCTCCCTCCTCTGTTGAGCTCTCGACTTCGGTCGACGAGAAGAGGTCGAGCCAACGGTCGTTGTCAACGGCCCGGCTTCTTGCGCGAGGATAAAGTCCCTGTGTGCGGCCTTGTCGACCCTCCTCGTTGCCCGAGCGGCCTTCCTCTCCGCGTAGAAGCGCATCTCGGCTACACGTCCTCCGGTAAGGTGTTCTTCCATGCCTCTCATGCGCGCTTGTCCTCCACGGCGGCGAAGAGGCGGTGCTGCTCTTCTTGCTTGACGAGACGTGGAGCTGGCGCAGGCATCTTAGCCTGCTCATGGTTGCTGACGTCGTGGAAGTTCATATCCTAGCTGAAAGGACATGTGTGCCCCCATGTATGGTTTTGGTAATTAATAAAAATCTCTGGACTAATATTTGCATTGAGTTACACTTATAGGAATTATCTATTGGCATCGGTTGGAACATGTGTTGGCTTCAAGGTAGAAGAAATGAAGAAGCATTATCTAAGGGCTTTGGGCCTATTGGAATCATGTAGAAAAGGAATAATAAATAAAAAAAATATCAAGAGTGTCTTGAAGAAGAAGATGGAATTTCGCATGTGTATATTCGAGACATCATCCAAATGAAGTTAGAAAAATTGTTGTGCAAGATCAAGATGCGCCATCTCTAGAAGATCTCATCCTTAAAGCTTGCCATCCTCGTGATCATGGATCGATGAAGTCAAGTTCTAAGATAGAGTTTCCTCATATGTATGGGAGAATAATCCGCAAGTCTTCATCAAGCGAACGCGAGCAAAAGAAATCAAGAAAGGTGTTCCATTTTAAGAAGGACAATATCGTCTACATCAAGCTCAAGTAGAATGCTCAAAGCAAAGGTATAATCGTGATAGGTTTTCCCTTTTTACCGGTCTCATGTTGTTAGTTGGGAGACCGGGTTTAAGATAGATTACCGTACTATCAAGAGATGCTCTCTAGTGAGTAACTCGATCATATCTTTCAAGGAGAGCTCAAATCTTTGTATACTTAGCGTCATCTTTCTTAGTTGTTATTTGGACCCTTTTCATGAGAGGTTCTAGAGCTTGTTACCACAAGCTCTAGTTTATCAAAAACTGATTTATCTTGTATCTATTATTGTGTTTTTTATCTTGGCGGTTTTCCAGCTCCACACCATGGGAGGTAATCACATAATTATACTTGATATTTTCTCCCCTGTTGGATTCTACTTGTCTCTATCTTTCCAACAAAGTTTCATCCAATTCAGAGTTCGGTTGCTCGGGTTATTGCATTTGTTGTTGCTGCCAGAACTGTCTGTCGTGTCCGGTAGTACGGGACTCTTTTGTCCGGTAGTACCGCTCGACATCGGCGGTACCGGTCACATCTGAACCCAGCAGCGAGCTGGGGCTCCTCCTTGGGATCGTCTGGTACCTCCACCCAGTACTATCGGGGTTAGCGGTAGTACCGCTCCATGGCCCGGAACTACCAGTAAGCGGTAGTACTACGCTTGGATCCGGTACTACCGGTGGTCACTAAGCTGGTTCAGATCCTCGGCTTTTATCGCAGGCTCGCCCGACTGCTCGCACCGGTACCAGACCAGTAGTATCGAGATTCTCTGATACTACCGTTGCCAAGTCTGGTAGTACCGGTCATCACAACAGCCAACATTGGACATCATCCGTTTGATCCCTTTGCCCCCTCCATTGTTGAATCTCTTGAGCTTGTCTTCTCCCTCATCCTCCCATGATTCTTGCATCTCTTTGAGGGAAAAGTGAGAGGAGATCTAGATCTACAATCCCACCAATCCTTCTCTCCTCTAAGTGAGGAGAACATCTTGGGATTTAGATCTTGGAGACTTGTGTGTTTTTTCTCTTGTGTTCTTCCTCTTTTATTTCCCCAATAGCTTTTGTAGCTTGGTGAAATTTGGAAGTGAAGGACTTGTCATTGCATTAGGTGCATCGGTTTGAGTTCTTCTCGGAGGATTTGGTTGGTAAAATCAAGAAGCTTGTTACTCTTGGGTTATTAAAACCCTAGACGGTTGAGTGGGATTGTGGTGAGTACTTGGGGCCTCCAATTAAGTTGTGGATCTCTCCCCAAGTTAGTGGCCTTGGTAGTGTTTATTGGGAGCCTCCAATTAAGTTGCGGAGATTTTTCTAATCTTGTACGAGTTTGGTGACCATCCTCAAGTGTCCCATAGTGGATCGGGTGTTTGTCATGCGTCGGGTGCTCAGGAGAATAGGGTGAGGCCTCTTATGACGATGGTGGTCTTAGTACTACTCACCCCTCCAACAAGACGTACTCCCTTGAAAGGAGAAACTCGGTAAAACATCGTCATCTCCGCGTGCCTCGGTTATCTCTATATCTGAGCCCTTTACTTATGCACTTTACATTTTGATAGCCTCCGTGCTTGAATTAATCTATCTTGCTATCACCTTGTTGTTTGTCTTGTTTAGCATAAGTTGTTGGTATACATAGGTGAACCATAGTATATATATATATATATATATATATATATATATAGGTTTTGTACTTGACAAAGTAAACGCTAGTTTATTCCGCTTTTGTTAAGCCCATCTCGTAAAAAGTTTTCAAACCGCCTACTCACCCCCTCTAGGCGGCATCTGTGCACTTTCACAAGTGCGGTCGTCCCAGCCTCCACGCCGCCACTGTGCGCCGTGTGGCTCGTGGTTTTGAACGTCTCGAACACGACGCGGTGCGGCCACGATAACGGCGTAGAAATTTCCCTCAGGCCGCGCGCGCACTCCACGGTAGCCAGAGGAACTCCAACAGTGCGGCGACATGTTGTCGGCGGCGGAAGCGCACATGAAAATGCGTCGCGATGGCGGGCGCTGAAGAGGCGACGGAGAAGAAGGGGACATTTTGTTTGTGATTTGTGTACGCTATCGCGCGCGTGACCGTGTTTTATCGCGCGCGTTGCCATTTTTGCCTCACGCGGCAAAGTTTTTACCGCGTGCGTTAGTTTCCCACGTCCGCTGCTGGAGCCGCTCTTTTGCACACACGCTAAACTGGCGGTTTTCCCGTGCGGGCGCGTTATAGCGCGTCTGTTGGAGATGCTCTTATGACGCAAATAGTCCCTGGGGCAAATGATATCGGGCAACATGGTGCTCGACAACCGTGACATGCTTCGGAGTTAGCGCGTAGGAAGGTGATGCTACTTGGCACCACAGACAGTGGTGTCAGAGGCTGGTGTGGCGAGAGTTTGCGCATCAATCTACACATCGAAGATGAGTTTGTGGAAGATAACGGAGACGACGACGTTCGGAGCGAGTGCATTGGTGCCATTTCGCAGATATGCTGTTCGGATTTGGGCTCCTGGCTTACATGGACGGTTGGATGTTTTTCAGATATCATCGGTGAGATGGTTGCTATCTGATAATTTCTTTCCGGAATAACCCGAGGCCAAGGTTGCTACTCCGTATTTTTTTTAAGCTCTGAAGGAAGCAGCAAAAAAGAAGAGCCGGCCCATGCATGTACGGCAGTCATGTGATACAATCATCCAAATTTCAGAACGTGTGCTCACGTGCATCCTCTTCAGCCGCACGCAAATATGCAATGCATGGCACCGTACTGGAGCTGAGTCCCGTGTCTAGCAGCTAGCAACCAACCACCGTGTCTAGCTACGTCGATCGACTGATTGAACAGCAGCCAATGCTTCTTCCTTCACCCAGGAGATCTGATCATCCCAGCCGTTCACGTATATATCCTGGGAACAGACAGACGGTACATATGGTGTTGGTTGCGGCGGGATTTGACCGGTGACGTGAAGCGCGCATGTGCACGCCCACGGTGGGGGAGAGAGCAGGCAGCAGCTACTACTGCTAGGCCATGCCCACGTTGCGGCTCGGGGGCGCTGCGTGGATATCATCCGGTGGTCACGTCCCGTACGTGCAGCGGCGCAGAGCCAGATCCATCGACCGCCAACAACCGGTGTGTCCCCCTGCTGTCTGTCCTGCTTACGTACGTACGCCCTGCTGTCAATCCATCCATCCACGCACACACAGCGCAGCCGCATCTACCTCTGATGCAAGCCATGCCCCCAAAGCGCTACCATGTTTACTCTACTCTACCCGCCCGCTTAACCACTTTGGCACTAGGCCGAGAGAGCTTTTCAGCCTTTTGGGAGTAGATCGGTCTCGGACGTAGTGCAAGGTTTAAAGGCGGTAAAGCGCGAGCACACCACATGTGTTGCTTGGATCCTATGCCACGGCTCGCCTGGAAATTGCTTGATTTGTACCGTGATTGGTTAGAGCATCCCACTCGTCTGTCTTTTTTAGGCCAATTTGGATCTATTTTTGGCCGAGCTTTCGGCATGAGAACGTCGAGTTTTCCAATCGCATTCAGGCCGAATTCCCGTGTTCGGCTAAATTCAGTTAAACACGATGAAATTTGGGCAAATATAAGCGGATTTTATTAATTAGGACGAGGACATATATATTACATCAAATTTAAACTAAGAAAACATAAAAAGGCCACCGTCGTGGCCGACGCCGATGTCGGACGCCGCTTCTACATACCGAGGCGGGGTTGTTGCCGTCGTGGATGTGCTCCAGCACGACGACGAGCGTTCGTCTGGGAACGCTCCACCAGCGGCGGCGCGATGCCGCATTGTTGCGCTTCGGCGGCGAGCTCGACGGCCCCTCATGGCAGGCGAGTTCCTGGAGCCGTCTGTCGGCGAATAACTGTTCCTAGAAGACCAGGTTGACCGGATCCTCGGTGAGATCCGGGTCTTCCATTGCTGGATCTCGTCGCCGATATCCTCGTCGGCCGGCACAGGCGGAATTGGGATCCCGTTGGCGCTGAGATTCCAGCCGAGGGGGAGACGAACGTTCGATGGCGCCATATAGCCCGTGTCGTGGAGCATCCGGGCCTCCCATGGCTGCAGCGTGAGGCGGCTGAAGCCGTTCGCCGCCGCGGTGTCGCCAGGGAATCTCTCGGCCATGGCTTTTCGCCGAAGTTGTGGAAGTGGAAAGGTGCGAGCGTTTGGAGTTCGCCGGAGCTGGGAGCGATGTGAGAGAGTGTGCAGGGAGACGGCGAGAGATACGGCTTTTATAGGCCGAGGCGGACGGCGAGGCGGGAGGGGTGTAGCGGCGAGAGCGGGAAAAGGGAAAACGGCGCGAAGTTTGGACTTCTCTTGCCGCAGAGCTGACTCACGCCCGTTTTCGCTTCGTCCGGCGTTTTCAGGGCGTTTCCAGGATCCTAGAAACGCGATTGGACCGGTTTTCGACGTCCGGACCTATTTTTTCTCCTAGAATCGGCGTCATGAAAATGTGAGCGGAGACGCTCTTACAAGAGATTTTCAGCTGGAGATGGTGGTAGCCGGTGGAACCGCATCTGAATGATTTTTCTTGTTTTTGTAGAAAGCATCTGAATGATTTTTCTTGTTTTTGTAGAAAGCATCTGAATAATAATTCTGAAAATGATTAACCGGCGGCAATCAATCATTAAGATATGATATCCGTGCTAGTTCTTCAAGCGTGATGATGATGCTAGCTACGTACACTCGCAATAAAACCTGTGGAAATGATTACCTGATGCCCGACTAACTAGCAGATCACATTTCCCCCCTTTGATTTCTTCCACACAATTTGAATTGTCTCCTGGAAAGTTTCAGAGTTGCGAGCCTGCCGGCGGACTGTGCTAAACGGTTGGATAACGAGGAAAGGTACGGGGAGAATGAAGCGCAACAGTATAATACTACATACACGAGTATAGTATAAAAGCAGAGACATGGTTGAATTTTCCTGCTTTGCCCAAGAGAGTGAGACAGACAGGGGACATTATCAGCCCGTTAAAGAAATGGTCTCAGCCACATCCGCTTATAATACTACATGGTAAAATAAGAAAGAGGTTGGTTAGAGTTGGAGGCGGAGCCGACGGCGGACGTGCTCTCCTCGCCTCGCCTCTTCTCCTCCGGCTCTCCTCCTCCCCCCCTCTCCGCATTCCGTTCCGTTCCACCGCATCGCATTGCGGGTATATTTAGCCGCCGCGGGAGGAGGGATAATAGCCGCCTAGAGGGGAGGAGGAGGGGGAGACGCGACCCTCCACCGTCTCGCGCCGACCCGGCCGTCGCCATCCCGTCCAGATCCCTCTTCACCCAGGTTTTGCCTTGGCGGTTCCTCCGCTTCTTGTTTGTTTCCTTCGGCGATGTCCTCTGATTTCTGTTCTGGATCTGGCTAAGCGCAGGCGGTCGGAGAAGATCAAAGATGATGGGCGGCTTCCTCTCCAGGAT
The DNA here is from genome assembly GCA_030063025.1 of Avena longiglumis. Classification (NCBI taxonomy): domain Eukaryota; kingdom Viridiplantae; phylum Streptophyta; class Magnoliopsida; order Poales; family Poaceae; genus Avena; species Avena longiglumis. Next base: position 500,171,095 of record CP125975.1, read on the forward strand.
CCTCCTGTAAGCCACCTTTTCCCCCGCTGAATCTTTCAAATGTGGTCCGCCGATTTGGCATTTTCAGTTTGAAAGGGCACGGGTGTGCAGTTCTGCTCTGATTTTCCTTGGTATCAGATCGATGGGAGGATTTTTCTTGGTTTCTTTCATCCGTAGTAGTACTATATATTTTTTCCCATGCTTTGTTTGGAAAAAACAAATCGGAAGATGCCTTCCTCCGTGTCGATTTGTCAACCTTCTTCCCCGCCGTGAAATAAGGGCCTGACGCATTCAAAAATATACTATACTAGTATAATACCTGTTTATTGCTCTCGAGGTCGAGGAGCATGGGGGTAAATTTTCAATACATTGCACAACGGTCAAATGTTCTCTTCGTTTATTCTTATGCGCACTGATTCTTTTCCAAGATTCTTGTCTGGTAGTCCGTTTATAGAAATGCGTAGCATTGGATAATGGATTTTTTTCGTAAATTGATTTAGTTTGGTTTTTCTATCTGCCAGTTAGTGTCAAACTCACTTTTTAGGCTTCATTTGAACAACAGATGTAACCAACATTACATCCTCCGACATCTTTTGTCGAGATCTGCCACCGTATTAGGCCTTGTTTGTGTGTGCGCGTGGTGAATAGTCCAGCTCTTTCTTAGAAGTGCATCGAATGATTTGTCCCCTACATGATGCTGAGATGCTAAAATTCAGTGCATCTTAAAAAGAAATCTAGTGTTTCCATCTTCAAAAAAATGTACAGCTTAGAGCGGATCAAGTTTAATTTAAAACAAAATTTTCTTTTAAGTAGAATCACATGGAAAAGAACTCGATAGCATGGAGTAGTAGAATAGATACTGCATTTCATTTATGTTCTGGTGTTTGATACACAATTCGAATGTAGGTTGGTATTTGGCTATGCCTATCCCGCATATGAGTGCTACAAGACTGTTGAACTGAACAAACCTGAGATCGAGCAGCTCATATTCTGGTGTCAGTACTGGTAAGGTGCTTTCTTTCATTCTATGGTCAGAAGTTCACAATATTTGCCAAGATACATAATTTTGGTTTTGATTATTGTGTTTAGGATTTTAGTTGCTCTCATGACAGTTTTGGAGAGGTTTGGAGATTTGACAATATCATGGTAAGGCCACCAAAAGTTGCATTTATTTTTCATCAGTCAAGTTCTTTGAACACTCACTAACATTAGTTGTATCATGCATGTGCTCATGTTGAAGGCTACCATTTTACTCAGAAGCAAAACTGCTCTTCTTTGTATACTTGTGGTACCCTAGGACAAAGGTACTCAGTTTGTCCTTTGCAGCTTTTATTCTGTAGATTACTCTGCAACATTTGACTTATCTGTGCTTTTGTTGCAGGGAACTACCTACATTTATGGCACTTTCTTTAAGCCATATATTTCACAGCATGAGAATGAAATCGACCGTAATTTGCTTGAACTGAGAGCTCGGGCCAGCGATGTTGTTGTCGTTTATTTCCAGAAGGCTGCTTCTGTAGGACAGAGTACCTTCTTTGATGTTTTGAAGTATGTTGCTTCACAGTCACCGTCTCAGAAATCAAAGGTGCAACGTTCTCAGGTACGAATTTTAGAGACTGTATTACGCTTCTTTCAGCAATGCTTGTGATCACTGAACATCTATTGCATGAATTTCGAATTCATGCTCAGTTTGTAAAATATGCAATCATATAACCCTGAGAAGTTGCTGCTGCTTTGTTGGTATTTTGTACACATAGTCTTCAAGTTAAACCGTAGAATGATATCACCATCTCAAAACCTCTTCATGATTTGCTACTTTGCTAGCCCTTCTCTTTTTATGTGTTGCCCATTGCATGATAAAAAAAATGCAGTTCATCGTGTTATATGATGGCATCTAAGTATACAGCTGCCATTTTGAGAAATAGGATAATATACCTCAATAGTGTAAGCTGTTTTTTTTTGAGGAGTGGGATAATATACCTCACTAATGTCAGCTGTAAACTTAGATGATCTATGTTGGTGACTCCAAACTGTTGCTATGATCTATATTCTAGAATTATGCGAACAATGCAGGAGCATCATTCTCTTGAGTATGCTGATGTGTATGTATGGTGGCTAGCATTTGATGTATAAATTTACATGGAACTACAGTTTTACCCATCTAATATATGCAGAACCTGTCATATGCATGATAGTTGATAGCATACGAGCCCCCCTTTGAGACACACCATAAATCTGGGAAGCTTTGTAAGCATTACTTTGTTTGGATCCTGCAGTGTTGTGTATTTTTGCTTGATTCATAGAGAATCTCAAATGGAATTATTACTAAACACTAGAAACTATACCTTGACACTAGAATCTCACAGTTGTCCTGAGCACCAGATATACGACAAATTATATTTTGCACTATCACTTAACAGTTGCTGAAATATTGTTGTCATATATTTTCACTTTTGGCGGGAGGGGGTTCGTATACTTTTACTTCCTTAGTAGGTACGAAACTATTCGGTGGTAAGACTCCTACAAAGAACTATTTGGTGGTACGATGGTAGAATATTGTCCTATTCAATGTCCCTATTGGCTATTGTGAATTCAAGTATTTACAGCTTCATGTCTGTCATTTGCTGGCACGTGCCTAAATCATTTTTTTGTTTGAGATCAGAAGCGTGCTAATATCTCAAGGCTCAGTTTGCAGTTTGTTGTGCTGTGTTATATTTTGAACTATTACAGAAAAGGTCATGAAAAATTCGATATTCTTTTTTGCAAGTGGGTTGGTTATTCTCTGGCATTTCATCTCATATGTCCTGGAATACAGTAACATATCTGTATACATATTGATTTAAAAATGTTAACAAAACACCAAAATATTTAAAATGTAGCTGGGAGATTATCACAATCTATCGTTATGTCAAACGGAGCCTAGTCAGGACTTCATTAGTAGTTCAATCCTGGATGCCGCACCGATTACTAATGTTAAACTCAGAAAGTCATTTACTAATGTTCCACTCAAAAGTTGCACATTTCACCTTTCCTTCTGTATGTTTGTACACACTAATGCACAAGAAATCAAGAGGCTTTGCTCTGTGGCACGACAGATGGTTGTTAGCAGAAGATTTGCTTCTGGAATTTGGTTGAGTTGTGTCTAGATAGCTTCTCAGGTTCACACTAGTCATGGAATATGCACTTATACCTGTCTTAAGTTGCATTATAACTAATTAATAACCCACATGATATATGTCTTGTACTTTCTATTAAATTTTCAAATGCAGTTATATTGAGATCATATTTTTATTTCCTTTAGGAACCACAGCAACAGCAACCACAACCTCAGGTACAGCAGCAGCAAGCACAGAAACAAGGACAGCCTGTCATGCGCAGGGCAGCATCTATTGCTGCTCGGCAAGCAGCGATGGCACAGCAATCTCAGGAGACCAAGCCTCTTTCCCCCAAGATCAAGCGTCAAGCATCTGCAAAAGGTGGTCCAATGGCATCCACGAAAGCTGTCGCAGCTGCAGCTGCAACGAAACCTGATGACAGCACAAAGAAAAGCGAGGCAAAACCTGTTGAGCTAGTGCCCGTTCCAGCCGCTGAAGCTGATGTTCGAAAGACCGAGCGCAGGGTTGAGCTACCCCCTGAAGCCGAAGGAGTGGATGACATGGCTGTCGATGAAGCCGATGACTCTGTAGAGGGCGCCGAAGAGGCTGAACCCTCAGTAGAGGAGGAGAGCGTGATGGAGGAGACCATCCGCGTGACACGTGCCAAGCTAAGGAGGCGCGCTGCCGCAGAGGCTTCCGCATGAAATTAGCCGCAAACCATTCTTTCCTGTTGCTCTTTTTTTTATCTCGAGCCTTAGATTGTCACGTCGTTTTGTGGGGATGATATCTGTTGGTCTAATCGATCGTTCTGTTTCAGAGTTGTCATATTTTCTGTTCCTTTCTTCTCGCTAGCCCATTTCTGTGCTTGGAATGGAAGTTGTAAATATCAGTGGCATATGTATATACAGATTGTTGGCATGTGCTATGAATGCATCTATCTTCATTCTTGAGACGTCCCATGGGTCATGCTTCTTCTGTTTTAGTAATAAGTAGTTGCTGACCGGCAATCGATTTCCCGTTCTAAGTAAACATTAGAACTTGATGCTGGAAGTGACTGCTCAAAGAGGAAATTATCCATGTGAACTTGATGCAGTTGAATAGGGTGTGCACATGTCCAGAAATCAGCACCCTAAAAAAAAGTCCAGAAACCAGGGATTCACAAACCCTGATAGGCTGATAGGTCGGTGGCTTTGTGCAGTGCCAGACTTGTAGAACAACCACACAAAAAGCAAGTAACTTAAAGCAACCGAAGTAAAGTTAATGTAGGAAACAACAACACCACTTAAGGATGCTTCTGCGGCAAGCAAGACGAACAAATAGATGTATGCTTGACAATGCTGACACGTGTGATCAATTGGTCACATCTTGTGGAAAAACCTGAAAGTAGAGAAGATGAGCGAGGCTTTAGCAACACACTTGGTTGTCTTTCTGAATCCAGCAAAGCATTGATGAGACTGATGTAACATTTATCAGATATAGGTTGGTGTTTGTGTTTCAGCAAGACATGAAACCTCTCCAACTATGTATTTATATAGTTTTTTACAAAGATGTAATTATATATGTTGGTACTAATCCGTAAATAGCTAGGTTCTCTGCGTACAAAACTACAAATTGCTCGACGCGGGAATATTATACTAGACCATGTTGGATTATTAGGCATAATTTCTACGATTAATTTCAGAATATAAATTATGACAACAGCAGCTATAATCATGTGAACTTCTAACATACTAGATGTATTGATCAACATGAACAGTAGCAGACTATACGCACTAACAGTCATAGTAAAACAACAGATCTGATGACGGTGTACGTACTGATCGATTGTTGATATAGTCGCCTGTGCAGTAGACTGACGAAGAAGTCGGCGTTGAAGACGACGCGCACGAGGTCCGGCTTGACGACCGGGAAGACGCGCCGTGATGACGAATTGAGCAGTCACGCGGAGCGCTTCCAAAAAACCTTATTCGCCCTCTCCCGTACATGATCACAAAGACGAGTGGTTCCGGAGACCTGCTCTCCCGACCTCCGGTGCACGCCGGCAAGCGGGATGGAGTAGACTACGGTGGCGGCGCAAGCAGAGAGGATGGCAAAACCCTAGATTGATTTGGTGTCGTACGTTGTGAAAGCCGCACAGGCGTTTATATAGAGCAACTCGGAAATCCCGTACAGATATCCCACGATTCGGAAGCGATCCGAATCCGCTAACTGTTGACACGTCTGTCTAACCGCACACATTTTTCTGGGATAGACATAGTCCCTTTGTAAAGGGGTCTGCCAGGTTTTTGTCTGTTTGAATATACGTAACAATTATTACTCCAGAGTTTCTCAATTTTCTAACAAACTTTAAACGTCTCTTCACGTGTCTTGATGACTTCGCGTTATCCTTAGAATTGTTCACTTTGACAATTGTTTGGTTGTCACAATTCAAAAGGATTGCCGGCACAGGTTTCTCAACCACAGGCAAGTTTATCAAGATCTCACGCAGTCATTCTGACTCAACAGTGGCTATGTCTAAAGCGGTAAGCTCTGCTTCCATAGTTGACCTCGTCAATATGGTCTGTCTACGGGATCTCCATGAAACTGCACCACCTCCAAGGGTAAACACAAACCCGCTCGTGGCGTAGAGTTCATCAACGTCAGAGATCCAGTTCGAATCACTATATCCTTCAAGCACAGCAGGGTGCCCTGAATAGTGAATCCTGTAGCTCATTGTACCACATAGATAGCGCATGACCCTTTCAAGTGCATGTCAATGATCAATACCCGGGTTAGACATGAACCTACTCAACTTGCTCACAGCAAAAGAGATATCAGGTCTTGTAGCGCTTGCTAAGTACATGAGAGAACCAACAACTTGTGAATATTTCAGTTGATATGTTGGTTTCTTCTTATTCTTTCGTAATGTCAAACTAGGATCATAAGGTATTGGAGAAGTCTTGCTATCAGTTGAAAGAACATGTGTGCCCCCATGTGTGGTTTTGGTAATTAATGACAATGTTTTATGGACTTATGTTTGCATTGAGTTTTACTTGTAGGATTTGTCCATAGACAATGCTTGAACCATATGGTGGCTTCAAGGTTGGAATAAGAATAAAGTGAAGAAGATCAAGTTTTGATCAAGGTTTCTTCAGATGATCTCAAGTGTATCGTGCCATCCTTCTGGTGATCATGGATATGTGAAGATATGCCTAAAAGAGAGGCTCTTCCATAGTGGAGTATGGGGGAGCATCTTCACCAAGCTAGTGCAATCAAGAAAGGTGCTCCATCCTAAGGTGTGGAATATACAAGGCAAAGGTTTGATTTTGATAGGGTTTCTTTCTAACTGGTCTCGTGGTGTTAGTTGGAGACACCGGTTTATAGGATAGATAACCGTACTATCAAGAGGGGCTCTCAAGTGAGTAACTTGATCATATCCCTCGGTGAGAGCTCAAACCTTTGCATACTTGGCATCATATTTCTTGGTTCTTGTTTGGTTCTTATCCATGAGAGGATTTAGATATTGTGTCAATCTCTATGACAAGCTTAAGTCCATCGAAAACGGATTTCTTATGCATTCTCTATTGTGTTTTCGATATTGGAGGTTTTCTGGGTTTGTCTTTTATAGATAGGTTAAACCTTTCATCATTTGGTTCTATCCTCCATTGCTGTACTATGATGGTTCCCTGCATGATCTTGTAGAGATCGTTACTATCTTCGAAACGAGCCCAAGATCATCAAAATCGGAGTCCGGATGAAAAAGTTATGATGGTTTCAGTTCTTTGTTCTGCCCGGTTGGGGCGGATTATCCGCCCCAAAAATCCGCCCCTATACTGAGGGTGGTGCCGCGAAGTCCTTAGCCATTTTTTGGGTTCGGGGAACCCGGAATATCCGGGGGAGGGGCGGATTATCCGGCCTGGAAGGTCCCAAACGGTCATATTTTGTTGGGGAGGGGTATAATTAGACCCCTTCTTCCTCCTTAGGCCTGTTGCTAGCATTCTCTCTCTCCTCCATTGTTTTGACCTTCAAGAGCTTGCAAATACTCTCAATCCCTCCCATATTTCTTGAATCTTTTGGGGGGATTTGAAAGGGGAGATCTAGATCTACAACTCCACCAATCCATCTATCCTCTATGTGAGGGGAACATATTGGGATCTAGATCTTGGGGCTTCTTTTGTGGATTTCCTCGTGTGTTCTTCCTCTCTTATTCTCCCACTAGCTTTTGTAGATTTTGTAGAATTTGGGAGAGAAGGACTTGAGCACTTCCTGTGTTCTTGCCATTGCATTTGGTGCATAGGTTTGAGTTCTCCTCGGAGGATTTGGTGAGTGAAAGTTGAGAAGCTTTTTACTCTTGGGTTCTTGGAACCCTAGACGGTTTGTTGGTGTTGCAGGTTGTGGCCTTGGTGGCGTTTGTTGGGAGCCTCCGATTAAGTTGTGGATAAGTGCCCCAACCTTGTGAGAGGTTCCGGTTTCCACCGACAAGTGCACCGATAGTGGAAGTGTGGATCGATCCTGTTGGGGTGAGATTCACCGGAGAATAAGGGAGGCCTTTTGTGGCGTAGGTGGTTTGATACCACCCCCTCTCCAACGAGACGTACTCTCTTTATGGGAGGAACTCGGTAATAAATCATCGTCTCCGTGTGCCTCGGTTATCTCTATACCCGAGCTATTTACTTATGCACTTTACTTTGTGATAGCCTTCGTGCTTGAATTATTATATCTAGCTATAACATAGTTGCTTGTTTTGCTTAGCATAAGTTGTTGGTGCACATAGGTGAACCATAGTATATATAGGTTTTGTTCTTGACAAAGTAAACGCTAGTTTTATTCCGCCTTTGTTAAGCCCATCTCGTAAAAGTTTTAAACCGCCTATTCACCCCCCCCCTCTAGGCGGCATCTGTATCCTTTTCAATTGGTATCAGAGCCCGGTCTCTAATTTTAGGCTTCACCGCCTTGAGAGTAAAGATGTCAGTTAGGGGATTAGTGCACAATGACATGTTCTTATTCGATGGCACAAATTATGATATATGGAAAACTCGTATGCTTATTCATTTTCGGGACATGGACCCAAATTTGGAGCGTATTGTAGATATAGGTTTTTCTCCTCCTATGGATTTCAAAAATCTATCTTGTGAGGATGAGAAAAACTTATATCTCGATGCTCAAGCTTCTAATGTGCTTGTTAATGCTTTGAGCTATGTAGTTACCTCTTCAATCATTCATTTTTGGAGCGCTCATGAGTTATGGACAAAACTTCAAGATAAATATATTGTGTCCAATATTGTTGAGGATGATTGTGTTGCTTCCACTTCCGGTCAAGATGAGTTCTCATCTTCTACCACTTCACCAACATGTGATTTTTCACAAGGTAATGATATGGTTAGTGGTGATAGAAATTGCAATTTGGATAGTGTGCTTACTATTTATAATCCATCATCTCTATCTAGTTGCAATGATCTATCTTTGGACTTTAACACTTCTAGCACTACAAACTTCTTACATGCTTGTGTTAATAGTCCTTGCATATCATGTAGAAATGACTTGAATAAATCTCATGATGATATGATTGTGTTTTCTTGTTGCCATGATAAAAATGCTTCTATTTCCTCTAGTGCTTGTGTTGCTAACCATGTAGAGGAAACCAAAGATTCTATGGGCCAAGACAAGGTTTTGAATGAAGCCACAAATGCAATCTCGTCTTCACCTTCTTCCGGTACCCACCTATGCCTTATGGCTAGGGATTCAAAGGTAACTCCTACTTTGGAACCCATTACCTCTTGTGATGAGGAGGATGTGGATAATGTGAAAGAAGAGCTTGATATTTATGATTTATATGAAAAGGGTGAGATTGTTTATCGTGTCGTTGTTAAGAACAATATTGCATGCTCTAACTTTGTTGAAATATTGGACTTTGCTATTAAGAGCAAGGAACATATTGATAAGTTAGAAGCACAAATTGAGGATCAAGAAAACATAATTGATGAAAAGTTTGCGCTTGAGCGTGAGTATGCTAATGAAATTGCTCAACTAAAGGACTCCCTTGAAGAAGAACAAACCACCAAAGAATCTCTTGAGGAGACTTTTACTCTAGAATTATCTAGAGTAAAGGAATACCATGATATAGAACTTGCGGTGGCAAACTCCTTCAAGATTAAAAATGATGAACTTGACGTTGCTTATGCTAAACTTGTTGAGGATTTTAAGCACCTCGAAAATGGCTCTCGGGTCGTTAAGAGGGAGCTCATCAAACTCACCGAGTCGCATGAGAAACTTAAAGCTTCATACTCAAAAGAGCTTGCCAAGTTGCCCTCACCTCTTGCTAATAGTGATGATGCTTGTGATACTAACTCTATTTCTTGTGAAGCATCTATTTTGAAGGAGAATGTTGAGCTAAAGGATCAACTTGGGTTGATAACTAGCAACTATGGGAAATTAGAAGAAAGTCATGTTAAGCTCTCGAGCTCGCATGAGGATCTTCTAGTCTCCCATGGTAGGCTAAAGTTAGATCATGAGGCCATCGTGTCAAAGGTAACATCTAGTGGACCTCATGTGGACATTAGCACTATATCTACTCCAAATGTTATATTGCCATGTGCTAGTCCTTCTAATTCATCCTCTCACAACCATGCTATATCTCGTGATGAATTACATTCTGTGCCTTGTTGCTCTAACAATGTAGCATCTACTTCCTCTAGTACTTTTGTTGAAACTAACCATGTAGAGGAAATCAAAGAGCTCAAGGATCAAGTCACTTCTTTGAAGAATGACTTGAAAAAGGGTCATCAAGGGAATGCCGCACTCGACAAAATCTTGAGTGTGCAAAAATCCCCCAATGACAAGAGTGGGCTTGGATTCAACTCCAATGTCAAGAACAAGTCCACTATCAAGTTGAAGCATAAGGGAAACAAGAAAAATGGCCAAGTTCAAGTCAAGAATCCGTCCAACATTGTTTGCTTCAAGTGCAAGGAAGAAGGGCACCATGTTAGATCTTGCCCATTGAAGAAAAAGCCTCTTAGTGTGAAGCAACAAGGGAAGCGGACTCAAATCCCACCTCAATTCATTGACGGGCCTCTTCCTAAGAGGACTACTCGAGCTCTTCCTCGAGTTGTGGCTTCACCTAAGAAGAAAGATGGCAAGATAAGAACTCGCTACATATGCCGTGAGAAGGGGCACATTTCTTCCTCATGCACTATTGGTATCTCCTCATCCAATCCTATCATTATTGATGATGCTTATTCTCTTTGTAAGGATGAGGTTGGCAATGTGTTTGCCAAATTTGTTGGTGCCCAATGTGGTGTCAATAAAAGAACCATTTGGGTGGCCAAGCCTATTTTTACTAACTTCTTAGGACCCAACTTGGTTGGGGACCATCTAGCTAAAACTTGATCAATAGGTGTTGGTTGGAGGGCATTGGAGACTTGGTTACATTATGAAGAATTGAGGGATCTTCATCTAGTGTAATTGTCAAGTCAAGTCATGTGGATTATATTGCCTCTACTATATATCCAATGTTCCTCCTTGCGGTAACATATGCTTAACTCATTACATTGAAAGTTACTCGCCCCCTTGTGCACGTGTTGGTTTTGTATCTTCCATGCTCTTGTACTTGTTGTGATTTCCACTTAATTATCTTGAGGAATCAAGCATATTTTTGTGTATGATTAGGTGGCACACCATGTATGTGTGTTTCTTATGATTGAGCCTTTCTTGGTTATATTTGGTATCTTATTTGGCTCTTGTGAGAGATTAATGGACTATCCTATTTTGGGGGAGTGTTATGCTCGGGCATTCCACAATCCTAAAAATGTGTGTACATGAGAAATTTAAGTTCTATAATGTCCATTATTTATATCTATTTGGATCCGTTGCCTCGTGTTGGTTTTATGGTAGTATCACATTATGGAGGAGTCATATGCTTAGTGCATATTACAATCCTAAAAAATGTGAATATTCGAGGTTGTGTCACTTAGAATTGATATGGATAATTATCTAGCGCCTATGTGACGCATTTGCTCTTACAAGTTCCAATTTGCTTGAATGCATTTATTGATCATATATTGGATCTTGTATATGAGAGTGTTTCTTGGTATGTGTTTCCTCATATTTAGATATCTATATCATCATGGAAACCATTTGCTTTAAGTTAATCTAATCACTAGTGATTGTGTGACTATTGGAAGCTACCAAGAATCTTGTTCGAAGTATCATGCTTAATTCTTATATTTTGTTATATGCTTCTTGTTGTGACTATGATCTTGGATATCCATTCAAGCTACCTTGGGAAAATTATTCCCAATATTTCTTGTCCTTGGACAATGAGTACTCAATTTATGGTAGAATTTATTGATCATATTCACTTTGGCCATTGTTTAATTTTATCCTATCTTTGGCCAAGAAAATGTTTTGTGTTGTCTCCCAAGCCTGAAGGGTTCGCAACATAGAAAACAAAAAATTTCCTACGATGTGAACTATATACCAAGATCTATTTATACTAGATACAAACAACGGGCGGATGTATATCCGTAGAGAACATACCCTTGAAGACCGACAAAGCTTAACGAGTTCAACTCGTGGTTGATGTAGACGATCTCTTGCCGATCTCAAGATCGAGAGGAAGTCCTAGCGCCGCAAATCAGCAGCAAGATCGTGCTCGCACACACGCTCGAGGCACCGAGCAACCTCCGCCTCCTCGCTCAGCGATGCAATGGAAGCACAACTCTTTCTTGCCGAATAGCCACCGGGAACATGTATCTCGCTAGTCCGAGACCATGGGGATAAATTCTAGAGGGGAGAGATCCTTCACGAGGAGGTGTGAGTGAGAAGTGAGAGGAGGGCTCCTTTTATAGGAGGAGGGAACCCCAAGGGGTGGCAGCGCATGGGGCTTCCCCTTGCCCTCCCTCTTCATGTGGGTGGACACTCCACTCACAAAACTCCTCCAAATTCCCTCCACTCAAAAGTCCACTCAAAAATCCCATTAAATTTCCACCAAATTTAATGCAAACTCTCATTAAATAAAACTCTTTTATTTTATTCAGAATTTTGTCAATTACTTTAATGACAAACATTCACAAATAACCTTGCTAGAATTCTATTTCACATGCATAACCACTTTATGCAATTTCACCGAAAACCTGTTTGGTATCTAGTGAAATAAATTCCTGCGCTTGTTCATTCTTTTCGGCATGAAAAATTTGCTCCAATTGGATGTCGGTGTCTCTTAAGTGTGTCACCCTACGGTTCGTGAATAATGCGGACATGATCGAGACCCTCTCGGATCAATAATCGAAGCGGGATCTGAGACCCATATCGACTCCCACACATTCAACGATGACTTTCTTGTGATCGTCGGAACCTTTACGCTAGTATCTTAATCCCTTTGTCTCACGATATATTACATGTCCGAGATTCGATCATCGGTATCTCCATACCTAGTTTGATCTCGTTCGACATGCACTCTTTTCTCGTTCGTGATATAACATTCTAGTGATCAAATCACTTGCTTGCAAGCTAATCAATGTGATATCACCGAGAGGGCCCAGAGTATATCTATCCGTCATCGGATGAACAAATTCCACTCTCGATCCATGAGCCTCAACATAACACTTTATTAGTTCGAATCCATCTTTATAATCACCACATTACGTGTGACGCTTTGATGTTATCAAGAAACTCTTCCGGTGTTAGTGATTGACATGATCTCATGGTCTAAGGATTAGGATCACCGTAAGTTGTTATAGCAATATAAACTCAATGACTTTGATCGTAATGCTATACTTGGATGAATGTTCATCACATCATTACACTAATGTTGTGATCCCGTATTAACAACATCCAATGTCCATGATCGTGAAACCTTGATCATCTTGTTAATCAACGAGCTAGTTTATGAGAGAGGCTTAACTAGGAACTTTCTATTTGTTTATTAAACACACATGTATTAACGCTTCCGTATTAATACAATTATAGCATGCAAAATAAACATCTATCATATACTTGGAATACACATAATAAACAATTTATTATTGCCTCTCGGGCATATTCCTTGCCTCCCACTTGCACTAGAGACAATAATCTAGTTACTTAGTGATATATCTAACACCCATTGAGTTCGTGTTGATCATGTTTTGCTCTAGGAGAGTTTTAGTCAACGGATCTGCTACATTGAGATCCGTATGTACTTTAAATCTTTATATCTCCATCCTTGACATGCTCAGGATGGAGTGAAACCGGCGCTTAATATGCTTGGAATGCTTGTGAGACCTTGGCTCTTTGGCATTGGCAATGGCACCATTGTTGTCACAATAGATCACCATTGGCTCCAACGCATTTGCCACAACTCCTAGTTCGGATATGAACTCCTTCATCCAAATCGCTTCGAGCCGCTCAAAGAACATATTCGCCTCCGTTGTTGATCCCGCTACCACAGGTTGTTTGGAGCTCCTCCAACTAACCGCCTCGCCATTCATGAGAAATACGATCCGGATTGAGACTTAGAGTCATCCGGATCGGTGTCAAAGCTAGCGTCGACATAACACTTAGCGATTTAGCTCTTCTTCACCTCCAGATACAAGAAACATATCCTTAGTTCTTCTTAAGTACTTAAGGATATTCTTGACCGCTATCCAAAGGTTACGAACCTGGATCCGATTGGTACCTACTAGTCAAACTAATAGCGTGTGCCACATCCGGTCTTGTACATAGCATGGCGTACATTATAGAGCCTATGGTCGAGGCATAGGGGACTTTGTCCATTATCTCTCTTTCTTCCTTGAAGCCGGACTTTGAGTCTTACTCAATGTCTTGCCTTGCAACATAGGTAAGAACCCTTCTTACTTCCGTCCATTTTAAACTTCTTTAAAATCTTATCAAGGTATGTACTTTGCGATAGCCCTATTAGGCGCCTAGATCTATCTCTATAGATCTTTATGCCTAATATGTATGACGCTCACCTAGGTCCTTCATTGAAAATTTGTTGTTTAGATAACTTTTAACACTTTAAAAGTTCTATATCATTTCCGATCAATAATATGTCATCCACATATAATATCGTAAATGCCACATTGCTCCCACTCACTTTCTTGTAAATACAAGCTTCTCCATAAGTTTGGACAAATCCAAACTCTTTGATCACCTCATCAAAGCGGAGATTCCAACTTCGATGCTTGCTTCAATCCATAGATGGATCGTGAAGCTTGCACACCTTGTTTAGCATCCTTAGGATCGACAAAACCCTTTGGTTGTATCATATACAACTCTTCTTCAATATTACCATTGAGAAACGCGGTTTTGACATCCATCCGCCATATTTCATAATCGAAATATGCAGAATTGCTAACATAATCCTAATCGACTTTAGCATCGCTACGGAGAGAAAGTCTCATCGTAGTCAACTCCTTGAATTTGTCGAAACCCCTTGCGACATAAGTCGAGCTTTATAGATGGTCACATTACCATCAAGATCGCTTTTCCTTTGAAAATCCATTTGTTCTCCACGGCCTTTCGGCCGTGAGGTAATTCCACCAAGTTCCAAACTTGATTTTCATACATGGATTCCATCTCGGATTTCATGGCTTCTAACCATTTGTTGGAATCCGGGCTCATCATCGCTTCTTCATACGTCGCAGGTCATTATTTTCATCAACCATGAAATTTATGACAGGATTTCTGCAGTCGAGCCGCAGCGTCTGCTTTGACTGCGAGGTTCGGTAGTACTCTCTTCGGAGTTTCATGATCATTATCATTAGTTCCCTCTTCAACAGTGGAGCCAACTCCGAACAACTTCCGCGCTACTCGCCATACTTTGAAGAGAAGGTTCCATAACCTCTTCGAGTTCTACCTTCCGACTACTCACACCTTTCGCGAGAAACTCTTTCTCTAGAAAGGATCCATTCTGGCAACAAAAACCTTGCCCTCGGATCTGATAGAAGGAATACCCAATAGTTTCTTTAGGGTATCCTATGAAGACGCATTTTCCGCTTTGGGTTCGAGTTTATCCGGTTGAAGTTTCTTCACATAAACATCGCATCCCCAAACTTTAAGAATGATACTTAGGTTTGTTTCAAACCACAATTCATACGGTGTCTTTTCAACGGATTTAGATGGTGCCCGATTTAAAGTGAATGCAGCTTTCTAGTGCATAACCCCAAAATGACAACGGCAAGTCCGTCAGAGACATCATAGATCGAACCATATCTAATAAAGCACGATTACGACGTTCCGACACACCATTTCATTGTGGTGTTCCGCAGTGTGAGTTGTGAAACAATTCCACACTCTTTCATGTGAGTGCTAAACTCGTAACTTAGATACTCACCTCCACGGTCAACCGTAGAAATTTGATCTTTCTATTACGATGATTTTCCACTTCATTCTGAAATTCCTTGAACTTTTCAAAGGTTTCAGACTTGTGTTTCATCAAGTAGATATAACCATATCTACTCAAATCATCCGTGAAAGTAACAAAATAACGATATCCACCTCGCGCAGACACACTCATTGGACCACATACATCAGAATGTATGATTTCCAATAAATCTGTCGCCCGTTCCATTGAACCGGAAAACGGCGTTCTAGTCATCTTGCCCATAAGGCATGGCTCACATGTATCAAATGATTCATAATCAAGTGATTCCAAAAGTCCATCTGAATGGAGTTTCTTTATGCGTTTAATGCCAATATGACCTAGACGGCAGTGCCACATATATGCGGATATATCATCATTAAGTTTAATCCTTTTAGCGTCAACATTATGAATATGTGTAACATTATCATTGAGATCTAACAGAAATAAACCATTCATCATCGGTGCATGACCATAAAAGATTTCATTCATATAAATGGAACAACCATTGTTCTCAGATTTAAATGAATAACCACTTTGCATCAAACATGATCCAGATACAATGTTCATGCTCAGTGCACCAGATAACATTTATTTAAGTTTATGACTAATCCCGACGGTAAGTGGAGAGGCAGCGTTCCGACGGCGATCACATCAACGTTTGATCCATTGCCGACACGCATCTTGACCTCACCCCTTGCTAGCGGTCGCTTGTTCCGCCCTGATTCGAGTTGCAACTATTAGCAACTGAACCGGTATCAAATACCTGTGCTACGCGAGCACTAGTCAAGTACACATCAATAACATGTATATCATATATACCTTTGTTTGCCTTTGTCGGCCTTCTTGTCCGCCAGATACTTGGGGCGCTTATGCCCAAAGGGCTACCCCCCTTACAATAGTAGCACTCGGTATCGACTTAGGTCCAACTCGGGGTTTTTTCAAAGGCAATGCTTGCCGCCTTACTTCCCTTCCGCTTTTCCTTCTTGTCTTTCTTGAAACCAGTGTTCCTATTGATCATCAACACTTGATGTTCCTTTTGATCTCCACTTCAGCTTTTAAGCATTGATGTAAGCTCGGGAGAGACTTCTTCATGCCTTGCATATTATAGTTCATCACGAAGCTCTTATAGCTAGGTGGCGTAGACCGCAGAACACGATGGATGCCTAAGTCAATGGGAATCGTTATTCCCAAGGACACAAGCTTATCGGCAGAACCCGACATCTTGAGTACATGCTCACTAACGAGTGTGCTCTTCCATCATGCAGCTAAAGAACTTTTCAAGCATTGTAGTTTCTCAGCAAAGATGTGTGTCGAAAATCATTTTCAACTCACCCATTGTATCAAATGCATTGCCGTCAAACGCTTTGAAGTTCCGCTCTAGCCCATACAATATGCCGCAATGAACTAAGTTGTGGTCCTCTGACGAGTCCGATAGACATTCTTCTCCTCGTCAGGCATCATCAAAGGTGGGGCCTAACGGCGCTTCTAGCACATATTTCTTTTGTGCAAAGAGAGAGAATCCTCAAATTCATGGCCCATTCAAGAAAGTTGCTACCGTTGCTAGTTTCTCTTCTCCATGAACGCATTGAAATTAAAAGGTGGTGCCATCTACAATGTAATTTGTAAAGTTTAGACTAAGTGTATGATAGATTGAGTTCAACTAATCTATATTACGAATGAACTCCCACTCAAAGCGACATCCTCGTGTCCTTTTGGTGATTACATGAACCAAATCCACTACACCAAGTCCGATCATCACGTGAGTCGGTATAGCTTCAAAGGCGAGCATCAAATGGGCATCATATCAACTATATGACTCATGCTTAACCTTTCGATACGTGTTCCGAGGCCATGTCTGTACATGCTAGGCTCGCCAAGTTAGAACCTTAGTATTTGCGTGTAATCGCTTTTACACCAAGTATGGTCGTGGATCCAAGAACACCCGATCATCACGTGATGTCTTGGAGCGACGAAAACATAATCGGTGCATACTAAAGGAAGAACACATTCTTATCTTGATATTTAAATGAGGGATCATCTTATTATGCTTAACAAAGCGCTAAACAAGCAATATAAGATGTAATCAAACATCATATGTTTATTAGTGAAATTATATGGTTCCCGCAGATGATCTCTATCATGTGCATCGTGGCATGATCACTATCATACCTATATGTGTAAATCCAAAGTCTATGGATTTTACACGCTATGTGTGTTGCAAGAGTATCATCTCATACTTCTACTTACAACACTACCATATCATAACACTAGCCCAGCAACAATCTAAACTAGACGCCTCTAATTTATCCATTGCAAGTTTTACGTGGCTTAGGGCTTTCGAGATAGAACCGTTCTTACCTACGAACATGAACCACAACGAGGATAATCAAATTGTTGACAACTCGCTTGCAAAATAGATATTGACTATAGTAGGAGATACAGACACCCGCTAGCCACTTATGCAAACTAGTTGCATGTCAAGCGTGGAACAGGTCTCATGTGCGAGGACATGTAAAGTTTGTCCGCTTCATCCCACTATGCCACCAATATCCAAAATCACAACAAAGGAGCAACAACATGATCATCATCGCCCACATACTCATATGTGTACTACCGTGTAAAGTATCTACGCAGATCCGGCTCGATACCATCAAGGGTTCGCAACATAGAAAACAAAAATTTCCTACGATGTGAACTATATACCAAGATCTATTTATACTAGATACAAACAACGGATGTATATCCGTAGAGAACATACCCTTGAAGACCGACAAAGCTTAACGAGTTCAACTCGTGGTTGATGTAGACGATCTCTTGCCGATCTCAAGATCGAGAGGAAGTCCTAGCGCCAAGAATCAAAAGCCGCATCCGTGCTCGCACACACGCTCGAGGCACCGAGCAACCTCCGCCTCCTCGCTCCAGCGATGCGGAAGCACAACTCTTTCTTGCCGAATAGCCACCGGAATATGTATCTCGCTAGTCCGAGACCATGGGGATAAATTCTAGAGGGAGAGAGATCCTTCACGAGGAGGTGTGAGTGAGAAGTGAGAGGAGGGCTCCTTTTATAGGAGGAGGGGGAACCCCAAGGGGTGGCTGCGCATGGGGGCTGCCCTTGCCTCCCTCTTCATGGGTGGACACTCCACTCACAAAACTCCTCCAAATTCCCTCCACTCAAAAGTCCACTCAAAATCCCATTAAATTTCCACCAAATTTAATGCAAACTCTCATTAAATAAAACTCTTTTATTTTATTCAGAATTTTGTCAATTACTTTAATGACAAACATTCACAAATAACCCTTGCTAGAATTCTATTTCACATGCATAACCACTTTATGCAATTTCACCAAAACTGTTTAGGTATCTAGTGAAATAAATTCTGCGCTTGTTCATTCTTTCGGCATGAAACATTTGCTCCAATTGGATGTCGGTGTCTCTTATGTGTCACCCTACGGTTCGTGAATAATGCGGACATGATCGAGACCCTCTCGGATCAATAATCGAAGCGGGATCCGGAGACCCATACCGACTCCCACATTCAACGATGACTTTCTTGTGATCGGGAACCTTTTACGCTAGTATCTTAATCCCTTTGTCTCACGATATATTACATGTCCGAGATTCGATCAGGTATCTCCATACCTAGATTTGATCTCGATCGACATGCACTCTTTTCTCGTTCTGTGATATAACATTCTAGTGATCAAATCACTTGCTTGCAAGCTAATCAATGTGATATCACCGAGAGGGCCCAGAGTATATCTATCCGTCATCGGATGAAAAATTCCACTCGATCCATGAGCCTCAACATAACACTTTATTAGTTCGAATCCATCTTTATAATCACCCCATTACGGTGTGACGTTTGATGTTGTCAAGCAACTCTTCCGGTGTTAGTGATTGACGTGCTCTCATGGTCTAAGGATTAGGATCACTTCGTAAGTTGTTATAGCAATATAAACTCAATGACTTTGATCGTAATTCTATACTTCGGATGAATGTTCATCACATCATTACACTAATGTTGTGATCCCGTTATTAACAACATCCAATGTCCATGATCAGGAAACCTTGATCATCTTGTTAATCAACGAGCTAGTTTATGAGAGAGGCTTAACTAGGAACTTTCTGTTTGTTTATTAAACACACATGTATTAACGTTTCCGTATTAATACAATTATAGCATGCAAAATAAACATCTATCATATACTTGGAATACACATAATAAACAATTTATTATTGCCTCTCAGGGCATATTCCCTTCAAAGCCTTCCTTGCTTCTTTTGGATCTTCTTATTTTATTGATGTCCTCTTGTGTTTTACTTATTGTAGGTAGTAGTGATGATCCCATTTGTGTGCATTTTGCATTCAAAAGAAAATTCTATATAATGTACTACTTATGGGTGAGCTCTCCTATATTATCTAGAACAATATTTCTATGCTTCCTTGTTTGATCCATATCGGGTTTTATGTGCTTGGAAGTTTGATCTATTCGTTTTGGTATTTTGTGCCATCATGAAAAGTTTGGAGAGTTTGGTTTACTTGTTGGAACCTTACTCTTTTTGGGAGTTGGTTTTGTCCTTTTATGTGATTTATTGTATATCTTCCTTGTGTGTGCTTGTTTCGTTATGGGCATATGTCTTTGTGATGTTATCCATTTAGAAACATACACACATATGTGAAGATAATGTTAGTTGATTTTTAATCCTTGGAGATCACCTTTCTATTCCTTTTGATTCTTTGGTGGCTTCCAAATTTAATTGCCTATGGGTGTGTGTTCCTATTGTTTGCATCTTTGGGCACTCATATTTGTTCTCTCATGCCTTGTATTGTTCAATGAACTTGGATGAGTGAGGATTCCATGATTATGCACCTTGTTCCCAAATGCAATTATCATAATTGGTGCATTATCTTTGGGGAGCTCATCTAATTCATTTAATAATGCTCATTTAACTTCTGTCTCATTCATTGTGACTTAAATGTTTATGGGGGAGTGAGGATTCCATATTTGTGCATTTTGGTATTGAAATACACCGATTTTAAAGTATGCGCAAATCTTGGGGAGCTTCTCAATTTTATTTAAACATTTATTTGATCTTTCATGTGTTGTGTTTTAAATTCTTATGGGGGAACAAGGATTCCATATTTGTGCATTATGTATTCCAATGCATTTATTTTAAAATTGCGCACAAATATTGGAGAGCTTCTCTATTTTTATTTAAAACACTCTTTTGCTCATATCATAATATCTTGTAGTTTCCATTTGGACTCATTTGTTGTTTTCAAATTGGTTTGTCGGATCTTGTGATTGCTTGCGTCTTTTATTTTATTCCTTTGGCAATCTTCGGATCCTCGATATAGTTCTACTCCCTCCCAAGTATTCATCATTGTATATGTGCGAAGACACACCTTTGGAGGAATTATTACTATATTGGTTCTAGAACTATTCACCCATTTTGGCAATCGATGCCAATGGGGGAGATGTTTTGGAGGGTTTAAGGGAAGTTTGTTCTTAAGCATTTGCCTCTCATGCTCTTGCATCTTTGTTGTTGCTTTGCATGTTGAATATATAGAGGAAACTCCACCAACAGTAATGGTTCATCACACACGCATATATTGTGGGTTATGGGCGTACCAACATCACATACTTGTGTAGTATTTGATGTTGGCGCAACCATTTTTTCGTTAAGTTGATTATATAAACCCTCTCAAAGGATTGTCATCAATTACCAAAATTGGGGAGATTGAAAGAACATGTGCGCCCCCATGTGTGGTTTTGGTAATTAATGACAATGTTTTATGGACTTATGTTTGCATTGAGTTTTACTTGTAGGATTTGTCCATAGACAATGCTTGAACCATATGGTGGCTTCAAGGTTGGAATAAGAATAAAGTGAAGAAGATCAAGTTTTGATCAAGGTTTCATCAGATGATCTCAAGTGTATCGTGCCATCCTTCTGGTGATCATGGATATGTGAAGATATGCCTAAAAGAGAGGCTCTTCCGTAGTGGAGTATGGGGGAGCATCTTCACCAAGCTAGTGCAATCAAGAAAGGTGCTCCATCCTAAGGTGTGGAATATACAAGGCAAAGGTTTGATTTTGATAGGGTTTCTTTCTAACTGGTCTCGTGGTGTTAGTTGGAGAGACCGGTTTATATGATAGATAACCGTACTATCAAGAGGGGCTCTCAAGTGAGTAACTTGATCATATCCCTCGGTGAGAGCTCAAACCTTTGCATACTTGGCATCATATTTCTTGGTTCTTGTTTGGTTCTTATCCATGAGAGTATTTATATATTGTGTCAATCTCTATGACAAGCTTAAGTCCATCGAAAACGGATTTCTTATGCATTCTCTATTGTGTTTTCGATATTGGAGGTTTTACCGGTTTGTCTTTTATAGATAGGTTAAACCTTTCATCATTTGGTTCTATCCTCCATTGCTGGACTATGATGGTTCCCTGCATGATCTTGTAGAGATCGTTACTATCTTCGAAACGAGCCCAAGATCATCAAAATCGGAGTCCGGATGAAAAAGTTATGATGGTTTCAGTTTTGCTGTTCCTGCCAGTTTTCAGGGGGGCGGATTATCCGGCCATGGGGGCGGATTATCCGCCCCAAAAATCCGCCCCTATACTGAGGGTCGCGCCGCGAAGTCCTTAGCCATTTTTTTGGTCCGGGGAACCCGGAATATCCGGGGGAGGGGCGGATTATCCGGCCTGGAAGGTCCCAAACGGTCATATTTTGTTGGGGAGGGGTATAATTAGACCCCTTCTTCCTCCTTAGGCCTGTTGCTAGCATTCTCTCTCTCCTCCATTGTTTTGACCTTCAAGATCTTGCAAATACTCTCAATCCCTCCCATATTTCTTGAATTTTGTTGGGGGATTTGAAAGGGGAGATCTAGATCTACAACTCCACCAATTCATCTCTCCTCTATGTGAGGGGAACATATTGGGATCTAGATCTTGGGGCTTCTTTTGTGGATTTCCTCGTGTGTTCTTCCTCTCTTATTCTCCCACTAGCTTTTGTAGATTTTGTAGAATTTGGGAGAGAAGGACTTGAGCACTTCCTGTGTTCTTGCCATTGCATTTGGTGCATAGGTTTGAGTTCTCCTCGGAGGATTTGGTGAGTGAAAGTTGAGAAGCTTTTTACTCTTGGGTTCTTGGAACCCTAGACGGTTTGTTGGTGTTGCAGGTTGTGGCCTTGGTGGCGTTTGTTGGGAGCCTCCGATTAAGTTGTGGAGAAGCGCCCCAACCTTGTGAGAGGTTCCGGTTGTCACCGACAAGTGCACCGATAGTGGAAGTGTGGATCGATCCCGTTGGGGTGAGATTCACCGGAGAATAAGGGAGGCCTTTTGTGGCGTAGGTGGTTTGATACCACCCCCTCTCCAACGAGACGTACTCTCTTTATGGGAGGAACTCGGTAATAAATCATCGTCTCCGTGTGCCTCGGTTATCTCTATACCCGAGCTATTTACTTATGCACTTTACTTTGTGATAGCCTTCGTGCCAGGGACGAAGCTATAAAAAATGGGCACTGGTGTCAGGCAGCCAATGTCCGATGTACAACTATGGAATGGTGATGCAAATAATTCCACGATGGCACATGGTAATATATGTAAATTAACGCTGCAATATAGAAAATGAAATTTTGCAAAACCAATGATAATTTTTCACATATTCAATGGATTGTCATACCGTGTACGAATTGAGTGAAATAATAACTATTGTTTAAACATCCAACAAAATACGCAAAATCGACTACTTCAGAACTCAAGCTGTAACTTCCTACAAAAAAGAGCAGAAAAACATATTATACTCGCAAGAGCTATACGGAACAAATATATAGAAAAGAAATAACATTCAACAAAATATTAGAAGTGAAACGTGACTCACATTTTAGAGCTTCCCTTCTCGATCTTTAATCTTCTTAAAGAGATCAATCACATCATCATTTGTGATGGTAGAAAATATATCTTTCTCCACATAGCAAATCATACAATCACTCATGAACTTTTCACCCATTTTATTCCGCAAAACACTCTTGACAATATTCATTGCTGAAAAGCATCTCTCCACTGATGCCGTAGCAACCGGCAAAATTAACACCAACTTTAGAAGTTGATACACCAAAGGAAAACAAAGATGCTTCTTAGTCTCCACCAACAATTTTGCAAGATCAGCAATACCATCTAAATCTGCAAACCGCTCGTCTGCTCGCACATTGTCAATATAAATGTGAAGTTCATGACCAAGATCCATCAATTTTGATGAATCAAAATCATCAGGATAAAACTCAGCTAGCTTCAATAAGCTCTCGAAGTTAAAAGCAGAGAATGAGTTTTTTGGGCTGAAAGATGCCATGTGAATAAGCAATGCTGAGTTTACTTCATTGAACCTCTCATCAAACTCTCGAAGTTGCCAATCAATAACAGAGTTAAGACACTCTATTTGGTAATGATGAAGGTTTGTCATATTGGTTTTTTTCCGTGTATTATGCCTATCGACATATTCATCATGGATGTTTAGTTTCAGAATGTCATGCTCTTCACAAAATGAATATACCTTCTCTAGAAGTGACTCCCATCCATTATCTCTTAGATTTTGCATCTCATTCCTTGTTGACTTCACACAAGACATGGCATTCAAGATGTCTTGATCCTTCTGTTGCAAAGCTTGTGATAACGCGTTGGCACTCCCTAATATATGTAACATCATGTGCAAATAGAACACAAAGTCGAAGGTTCCAAAATATGATAGGAGGCCACGTGCTTCACTTTTCTTGGAACTTCTCTTGCCATCTTTTGCTACATATTTCAGAACGCTAATAACTGATGGGAACAACTGAACAAGGCCTGAGAGAGTTCTATAGTGAGAACCCCAACGAGTTTCTCCCGCCCTCTGAAGTGATTGATCTTGATTTAGTCCAGTGCCGGTACTAATTTTTCCACTACTTATGGATTTTTTTACATTCTCTCTATGCATCTCTCTAATCATGTCCTTTCTTTTGCAAGAGGCTCCAACCACATTGAAGAGAGTAGAGATCATGTAGAAGAAATCTGCAATATCATCATTCCTCTTTGACACCGCCACTATAACCAACTGGAGCTGGTGAGCGAAACAATGTACATAATACGCCGACCTATTCTCTTCCAAAATTTTAGCTTTTAAACCATTGAACTCACCCCGCATGTTGCTTGCCCCATCATAACATTGGCCTCTAACTTGCTGTAATGTTAATCCAATATCAATGAACAGTTTTTCAAGAGCTGATTTCAGACACGTTGCAGAAGTTTCCTTCACATGTACAACTCCAACTAATCGTTCCATGATTAGTCCATGCTTGTCCACATATCTCAAAACCACAGCCATTTGTTCTTTGTCGGATACATCGGAAGCCTCATCAATCAACAAACTAAACACATCACCACCAATATCTTCGAGAATATAATTCAATGTTATCTGTAAAATACAAGAGGCAATGTCATTTTATTACAACAAGAGATAAATCGGATGAAATAAACATAGTCATGCTTGTTACGTACCTTTGCATAATAACTCACGATTTCTTTCTGAATGTCCGGACATGTCCATTTGCAATTTTTGGGAGCATTTCTAATTACCTTCCTTACCTCCTCATTTTGATTGGCCAATGTCCGTAATAACTCTTTAAAGTTTCCCTTATTTTTTGATTCCTCTGATTCGTCATTGCCGCGAAAAGCTAAACCTTGATGTACAAGGTATCTAGCTGACTCAACAGAAGTATTCAATCGAATACGATTTTGTTTTTTTGTAATATCATTTTGCTTATGCAGGGCAACCCTTATGGACTGGTCCTGATTCATTAAAACATCACATCTTTTAACAGCTACATTATGAAAGCTATTAACGCCACCCACATGAGTATCTAGTCTGTCTTTCTTGTTCCAAGTAGACCAACCATCAACAACAAATGTATCATTTCCACCTTGGCCATCAACGCAGTCTCTGAATAGGTAGCAACACAAACAAAATACTCTATCCAACTTTTCACTGTACTCTAGCCAACCATGATATTCTTTAAACCAATCTGGATTAAATCTTCGTAGGGATCCTGCGATGAGCTTTTGTGGATACTTAAAACCTGGTTGCTGCCTGTAAGGTCCCCTAGTTAAATACATCCGCCTTATGTCATCTTGCTTCTGAGGATTCCGAGTGTACTGGTATATTCTTTTACGATCGGCGGGATCATATGGAAGTTCGTCTATATCAATATCTGCTGGAATCAAAGGCGTTGGTGGCTTTGATACATTACTTCTTGGTGCCCTTGATAATGACGATCCCTGACCCTGAATATCTTGTCTAAGTCTAAGAGGCCTTGAAATTTCTGCTGCATCAAACCCTTGTGGTGCTGTTCGTTTCACCACAAACCTGTCCATAATCTCCTAAATGATTTAAGAGAAAAACTCAATTTTGGCAAGGAAACAAGATGTGGAATTACAATTTTGATCGTGGTCACACTCGTACATTGTACCTACTGAGATCCAGCAAGTGAGCGAGGGGAAGACTAGATGTACCTGCGCGGACGGAGGATTAAAAATCTTGTCGCTGCCGCCGGCCGGCTGGCTTCACTTGGTCAGATCAGGTGTAGTTCCACCAGGAAGAGAGAGATTGAGATTTCTCAAAGTTTCTTTGGCTGTTTGGAAGTGGGGAATTAAAGTCTGGAGATCGATTAGACGAGACCGAGTTAGGTGAAGAGACGCCTGTCGCGCCGGCCGATCCGCATACCGCCGTGTATACGTATACCGTATGTGCCTGGGAGTCTAATCTTTCCGTTGTGGCCTTTTGGGCTGTCTTTTACCGCATGTTAATCTCTATTTTATTATATTTAGGGTGAAAACTTGGCTGAGAATTTGGCTTTTGCAGTTGGGCTGGGGTCAGTCAATAATTTTCACTGGGGTCAGATACAAATATTATGAAGACCATTAGGTGAAACGCTGTAAGTCATTGGTGTCAGCTGACACCAGCGCTTCTATGGGAGCTCCGTCCCTGCTTCGTGCTTGAATTATTATATCTAGCTATAACATAGTTGCTTGTTTTGCTTAGCATAAGTTGTTGGTGCACATAGGTGAACCATAGTTTATATAGGTTTTGTGCTTGACAAAGTAAACGCTAGTTTTATTCCGCCTTTGTTAAGCCCATCTCGTAAAAGTTTTAAACCGCCTATTCACCCCCCCCCCCTCTAGGCGGCATCTGTATCCTTTTCAATTGGTATCAGAGCCCGGTCTCTAATTTTAGGCTTCACCGCCTTGAGAGTAAAGATGTCGGCTAGGGGATTAGTGCACAATGACATGTTCTTATTCGATGGCACAAATTATGATATATGGAAAACTCGTATGCTTATTCATTTTCAGGACATGGACCCAAATTTGGAGCGTATTGTAGATATAGGTTTTTCTCCTCCTATGGATTTCAAAAATCTATCTTGTGAGGATGAGAAAAACTTATATCTCGATGCTAAAGCTTCTAATGTGCTTGTTAATGCTTTGAGCTATGTAGTTACCTCTTCAATCATTCCTTTTTGGAGCGCTCATGAGTTATGGACAAAACTTCAAGATAAATATGTTGTGTCCAATATTGTTGAGGATGATTGTGTTGCTTCCACTTCCGGTCAAGATGAGTTCTCATCTTCTACCACTTCACCAACATGTGATTTTTCACAAGGTAATGATATGGTGAGTGGTGATAGAAATTGCAATTTGGATAGTGTGCTTACTATTTATAATCCATCATCTCTATCTAGTTGCAATGATCTATCTTTGGACTTTAACACTTCTAGCACTACAAACTTCTTACATGCTTGTGTTAATAGTCCTTGCATATCATGTAGAAATGACTTGAATAAATCTCATGATGATATGATTGTGTTTTCTTGTTGCCATGATAAAAATGCTTCTATTTCCTCTAGTGCTTGTGTTGCTAACCATGTAGAGGAAACCGAAGATTCTATGGGCCAAGACAAGGTTTTGAATGAAGCCACAAATGCAATCTCGTCTTCACCTTCTTCCGGTACCCACCTATGCCTTATGGCTAGGGATTCAAAGGTAACTCCTACTTTGGAACCCATTACCTCTTGTGATGAGGAGGATGTGGATAATGTGAAAGAAGAGCTTGATATTGATGATTTATATGAAAAGGGTGAGATTGTTTATCGTGCCGTTGTTAAGAACAATATTGCATGCTCTAACTTTGTTGAAATCTTGGACTTTGCTATTAAGAGCAAGGAACATATTGATAAGTTAGGCTCACTGCTCACTCGGTCCCACGTGACATAATCCCCTCACCGCTCACTCTACGTCCTATCAGTATCGTCCACCATCGTCTCACCGACGGAAAATCTCTAGGCTCAAATCTCCCAGGGAAAAGGGGTCTCCTAAGTCACCATGTCCAGCTGGAATGACAGTGAGAGCTCGACCCAGTCGTATTTAGGAGTAAGTTCATTTTTTCCCAGTTCCTTCAAAGGCTTAGGATTTGCTGCCAATTTGGGAATTTCCAATTTGGCCTCAGTTAAACTTGATTTCGTTGCACTGTCATGTTGGTTAGGATCTCATGACATGGACTATGCTCCATACTGTATCGAAGACCCCACATTTTGTGGCATAGTTGTGGATTATCCCGAGGTGTGTCGCATCCACAAGCTTGAATCTGTCAAACGTGTTGCATTTGGATGAAGCAACACTGTCCATAGATTCTATCTTTGCCAGGTGCAGGATGTAAGTTCTTCTGATTTCTCACTTGCTAGCTCATCCATTAGCTATGACCATGAATTCCTGATCAGAGTCCTCACTCGCTAGCTCATCCATTAGTTGTGACAATGGACTCCTGATTTGTAGGATGTCAAATCTATGTGTTTATGGGTTGGTTAGATAAGGAATGGCCAGAAACTGCAAAAAATACATTAGGAAGATTTGGGGAATGCATCCTGACCGCAACAATGATAAATCGATGAGAGGGTTGAGATTGCAAAGTCGATGAAGGAGCTAGCTGCTGAGAAAGATTGAGAAGAAGTACTCAAGTCTATTACTTGA
Organism: Avena longiglumis; assembly: GCA_030063025.1. Taxonomy (NCBI): domain Eukaryota; kingdom Viridiplantae; phylum Streptophyta; class Magnoliopsida; order Poales; family Poaceae; genus Avena; species Avena longiglumis. The sequence continues at coordinate 500,199,554 of CP125975.1, forward strand.
TGTGAAAAAATTCATGGACGAAACTGAGAAAATGGTGATGGAGAAGGACATGCCCAGGATGAAGAACAAATCCTAAAGCTGAGGAGGAAACAGTGGAGAGGTACAAGGAGATGAATTTGCAGATGACAGACGTTCAAGAATAAACTGGATATGATGAAGCAGGTATAGAAATCTCAAGTGGAGATAATGAAGGTAAGGAAGAAGAAATGAGATGATGAAAGGAAGAGTTTGAAGGAGGAAAAGACGAATCAAGAGTACATGCTCTTTGATATGTTAAAAACTAGTGAGGCTAATAAATATAATCTGAAAAAGATCAAGGAAATTTGTGATGGTACGGTTGACTCCTTATTCCAATGTTGTTGTACCTATGTCCTAAAAACTTCTTATGATTGAATCTTGTCATGAAGTGTTATACAGTAACCACTCATGTGATGATAAACTGGTGGTGATGGCAGGATGACACCCACTTTTATTGTGGTGTTATGATGAACTTTAATCCCCTTTTAGCAATGATCATGCATATGCCATCTTTTATGTTGTTTTGTGGGGATGATATATGTTGGTCCAATTGATCGTTTCAGAGTTGTCACCTTTTATGTCCCTTTCTTCTTGTTGTTGTTGTTCTCGCTAGCCCATTTATGTACTTGGAAGTTGTAAATATCAGTGGCATATGTATATACAGATCGTTGGCACGTGCTAGGAATGCATCTATCTTCATTCTTGAGACATCCCACGGGTCATGCACTCATGCCTCTTCTGTTTTAGACTTTTAGTACTGAGTACGTAGGTGGTTAGTGCAGGCTGCAGCTGCATAGTTCACATTCTCGGACTGGTAATTGATTTCCCGATCTATGTAAACATTAGAACTTGATGCTTGAAATGGCTGCTCAAAGAGGAAATTATCCATGTGAACCTATCGAACAGTACAGTTAAACAGGGTGTGCACTTCTTTTTTTGAATGGAAGGGAGATTTACTTCCCGATTTCCATTAACAGAAACCAAGTAGCTACAATAGGGTGTGCACATGTCCATAAAAGTAGGAATTCCCAAATTAAACCCTGATAGGTCGGTGGCTTTGCCCGGTGCTAGAGCCGTAGAACAACCTCACAAAAAGCAAGTAAACTTAAAGCAACAGTAGTAAAGTTCAATGTTGGAAACAACACCAACACCACTTAAGGACGCTTCTGCGGTAAGCAAGACGAACAAATAGATGTATGCTTCACGATGCTGACACGTGTGATCAATTGGTCACATCCTGTGGAAAAACCTGAAAGTAGAGAAGATGAGCGAGGCTTTATCAGCACACTCGGCTGTCTTTCTGAATCCAGAAAAGCGTTTGATGACGCCTCTCGCCCGGTGACTGATGTAACATTTGATCAGCTTACATTGTTTTTTAAAGAAGACATGAAACCTGTCCAACAGTATGTATTTGTGTTGGTACTTTTTCGTAAATGGCCAGGTTCTCTGCGTATAAGACTACGAGTTAGTTGATGCAGAAATTTCCTACTCGTAGGAGTATAACAAACATGTGCATATGTAAGAAGCTAGCTAGCTAGGTGGAGTGGGCCTTGCTTAGGCCTTCCACAACGTAGCCGGTGCCTAAAACATCAAAAAGTTTGTCAATCATCGGCGATGTCCTGAAAAAAGTTTTGGCACCGGTCTCACATCGTGTTGCAAGGAGCCTAGAAAAATGCAGAGCCGGCATATGAATAAAGAACTCAGCCAAACCAACATGCAACTATTTTCTCGTGCGATTCCTTGCCCACGATCTTGTGTTGTCAGGTGAAATAATAGTAGTATATTGGACTCATGCAATGGAATTGCTGAAAAGTGGTCCGGGCATCGATTTTTTCACACGCTGTGGAGTGGAGGGCCTTAGAAGCTAAATGAGCTCGGTTGACCGAGCAGATATCAATTGCTAAAGCAACAACACCACCACTTAAGGATGCTTCTGCGGCAAGCAAGACGAACAGATAGATGTATGCTTGGCAATGCTGACACGTGTGATCGATTGGTCACTTTGCTTGTGGAAAAACCTGAAAGTGGAGAAGACGACCGAGGCTTTAGCAACACACTTGGCTGTCTTTCTGAATCCAGCAAAGCGTTGATGTGACTGATGATGTACTAAATTTCTTATAAGTTGGTGTTTGAGAAGACATGAAACCTCTCCAAACAGTATGTATTTATGTTGGTACTAATCCGTATATAGATAGGTTCTCTGCGTACGAAACTACGAATTGCTCGAGTTGGAAATATTATAGTAGACCATATGCCTGTCGATCAAACTTGTGCATATAAGAGGCTAGTTTTGGTTGTGGCTAGTAGTATTTTCTTGGCCCTTTCTTAGAAGCTAAACGAGTTGGATCGACCGAGCAGATGTCAACTGCTAAAGCTAGCTAGCAGGAGGAAAGGTCAAGAGCGGACGAGTTACTTTTTCGTTTTCTTGCTCTGATTTGATTTCTTCTTTTCAGTGAGCCATAGCGGCATTGTCAAACGCCTCATTATCCCGCCTAAAGAAAACTCCAATTAATCTATGTAAATATGCAGTGCAGCTGTGCACAGCCACAGCCCGCCCACAGATGGACACGGCCGGTCGGTCGTCGTCGCTTTTTGGCCATCCATCAATCATCATGCCCGGCCACCACGATCGATCGATGGTGACCCGCGCCGACCATGACAATATGCCTTCTCCCACGGGCCACGGGAGAAGAAGCCACCGCTCAAAACAAACTGGTCTACACTACACCCCATCCATCAATCTATCTATTTATCCCTGAATAATTAAACAAGCAAATGAACAAGCCCGACGCTAGCTTTCACATCTAAAACAATCAGGTGAAAGAGCGTGCTTGGCCGGCTAGTTCGTGCGTCGTCGTGATCGACCACACTGCGCCATCGCGCGCGCGTGATCACGGGCGATTTTGATTTTTTTTCTCGCACAGGTGCCGCGAAATCACGGGAGGTCGACCGAGCAAGTGGCTGCCGTCCTCGGAGCGGGTACGTACGTGCGTGCGGCGCGTTATCCAGCCGCCGACAACGCCCGAACTTTCCCCGCCCGGTCCCTTTCCCTCCCTACTCCCCGTCCCCTCCCCTCGCTTTTTATCCCTTTCCCGTCCGTCCCTCCCCGCGCACAGCACAGGCAGCAGAACCAAACGCCGAGACGCCAAGCAATCGACAGCTAGCTTCGGTCCTGTACCTACCTGCGAGTGGGAAAGGGGGGCCGCGCGCGGCGCCCGGCCGGTGCAACTTTTGCTCGATTCATCCTTACACGTCAGTGCCTGCTGCTGCTAGTAGTGCTATATATACGGAGAGGCCGGCGCCCGGGGGCGATGGAGAGGAGCTGGTTCGGGTGGAGGAAGGCGAGGAAGGGCGGTACTGGTGGCGCCGGTGGTGGTGGCGGCGCGGAGAAGGAGGTGGTGGTGGACGGGCAGGGGATACGGGAGCTGGTGGAGGACAGGGAGGCCTTCGGCATGTTCGCCGACACCAAGTTCACGCAGCTCGACGCCGACGGGGACGGCAGGCTCTCCGTGCGGGAGCTTGAGCCGGCCGTGGCAGACATCGGCGCCGCCCTAGGCCTGCCCGCGCAGGGCTCCTCCCCCAACGCGGACCACATCTACTCCGAGGTACGTACATGCCACAGCTAACCAGAACATCGATGCAGGTGCTAAGTACAAGTATATCTGCGGTGATTGCAAATTAACGGCTAGTCCTGTTGCCAGCCATGATCTGATGGCTGAGGGGACAAAGTAAGCTAAGCCTACCGAGTTGAAAGCTCGACCCTGCATGCTCAGTTAGGCGATTTTTCACTATCTTATAGCATAACCTTTATTTTTCAAATGAAAGCCGTTTCATGGATGAAACTCGGTAGCAAGGTTCATAATTGCACTGAAACCCACCAAAATATTGCTTTCGGTGACACCTTTTTTCTTCTTTGTCCGCGGTAACCCCTGAAACTCAATGGCACATATAGCTTGTTGAGTTGCTTCCTACAAATAATTGCATAAATTCTTGCAAACATATTTACAGGAAAACGGTGCCTAATTGCATGGATATTTATCAGATCCAGTGGATTCAATCAATTAACCAGGAAATCGGTGCCTAATCGCGTAATAAGAATATCGGATGATGACAGGGACGTACGTACTGTGGCTTAGAGGACGGGGGATCAAAACTAGGATAGAAAATCTGTGGCTGATGGCTGTTAATACTTTGCACTTAGCAGATGATGGTACTACTATGTTAGTAGTCGGTGTGTCCTTTTCCAATCCTACACTAAAGCGTTAGCCGGTGCAGATTTTTACAAGGCAATGCAGGATTCAGGTTCGCCCACAAGTCCGTGTCGAGATGCCCTGAATCTGAGTGCAAGCACTACATCGGAGGTTTGGAGCAGAACCTAAGACGTCGCAATCCAGAAACCTTTATCCCATCCTCGGTCATTTATGATAAAACCATCAACTGTTTTGAAACAGAAGCCCGTCACCAATCTGATGTATCCAGAGATTATCGTATCACAGCGGGTGAGTGGCCGATATCGCTGTGCCCGTGAATTGGTGGAATGCACTGTTCCATCTCAAGACCATTTTGTACTACCTGAATTCACATGATCTCAGTTAGGTGCCAAGTCCAACTTCAGACAGTGACATCGATGTATACTGCCCTGATATTTAGTTTTTAAAACTGTAATTTTCTCTAAAGAGGTGTACTAAACCAAAAATCCAGATAGGCAGGAATTCCCGTAATATCAGCTGCCAAGTTCAAGTTCAGACAGAAACATCAATGAAGACTGGACTCTGGAGCAGAACTCTTCCTAGATAGTATTCTTTCTTTCAAACTCCACTGGTTATGAACAACACATAAGAGACTAGCTTATTTGCTTGCTCTACTGGGTCTATGGTTCACAGGCTACTAGTGGCTGGGCATTTTCTGCTGCAGTGACTGAAACTGCACATTGCATATAGCGCAAACCTGAATGACTGAATGTGCAGGCTATGAGCGAGCTCACCCATGGCCATGGGGACCAAGAGGGGGTGAGCAGGGCAGAGTTCCAAGAGGTCCTATCGGACATTCTCCTTGGCATGGCGGCCGGGCTCAAGAAGGACCCGATCGTGATACTGCGCATCGACGGCGAGGACCTGAGGGACTTCGTGTCCAGTCCCAGGTATGAACCGGCAGCTGCCGCCATCTTCGCGCAGGTTGCCTCTGAAGACGCCTCTCTCCGGCAATGCCTGCTAGCTGCCGTTGAACAGCTCCGTGTCGACCACGGAATGCCCCCGGCTTCTGACCCCTGGGTAAGTAAATGATTGAACACTCCGACAGTGTTTATATTGTGAGATGTCTGAACAGAAGTAAGATTTGCTTCACACTGGCAGATCGTGGACAACGTGGTGGATCCGGCACTGCAGCGACTCTCCGCCGATCAGCTCGAGCAGAAGGCGTCCAAGGAGTTCTTCTTGGAGCAGCTCAAGAAGCTGCTGGGCGATGTCGCGGAACGGCTTCAGGAGCAGCCTGTGATCGTCGCGCACACGGAGAACACCTTCGACGGGAGCGGCGTCAGGAGGCTGCTGGCAAACAAGTTCGAGCTGGACAAGGTACCCACAGTACATGATCAGGAATAATTTTCAGAGTTTTGGTAGATGGCAGCACTGATAGTCTATGATGGTGTGTGTGTGTGCGCGCTAGCTGTTGGATTCTGTGTGGAGAGACGTGGCGACCGAACACGAGAAGAAAGTGTCCAAGGAACACCTGCGGGTCGCACTCGATAAGATGGCTGATGCAGCAAGCTTGCCACCTCATGGCGCTGTCAGCCAGGTACTTATACTTTTGCTTTAGTCGGCACAAGAATTCCAGGTGACGAGATCGTGAACTGAACTCCAATTTGATGATCCTGAACGTGACTCGATCAGGTGGATGCGGTGGTGAACGAGGCGCTCAAGAAGGCGAACGCCGACGACGGGGAGGAGGTAGACGAAGCCGAGTTCAAGAAACTGCTGACGGAGATCCTTGGGGCCGTGATGCTGCAGCTGAAAGGCGAACCGATCTTCTTCTCCACCAGCACCGTCGTCCACGAGCCACTGTCCAGTTCGTCCGCCCTGTTGTCGTCGCCGGCAGTGGCAGCACCGCCGACTCAGTAAAGGCCGGATTACCCACAAGGAAAGGTAAATATGAGAGTGGGCTATATATTAAAGCCTCCCCATAAGCAGTGCCTGTTGTGATGGTACTTTTTATCCAATCACGGCATTCGTGCTTTGCTTGGCCGCAACCTGACGGGATGCAGCGGTGCATTTCCTCAGGTTTGTTCGCCTGGTTGATGTATAACTTTGTAATAAGGCTTTCAAAGCCAGACACACTGTCAATGGGAAATGCAAATAGTTTGCGATTTGCTTAAGTTGGGGACAAGATAACATTCAGCTTCGATTACCAATAAACTCTGCTTAAAATAGTTAGGGCCCGTTCGGAATCACTCCCGCTCTCAACTCTCTGACCTTGACTTCACGAATGTTCCCTCGCCCTGATCCCAAGATCGCATTTCACCCGGAGCGGAGTGGAGCGGAGCGCATGAAATATTTGGAGCGGTGAGCTGCCGAACAGACCCTTAGTATGTGTAACAGATTGATATATGCTAATCTACGCAAACTGAAGTCAACATTCGTGTACCCGCTTAACAAACTCTCAGTAGCAGTCGGAGCAGAAAGAAAGAACCACTACTCAAGTACTGGAATACTACATTGAAACATTGTACTGCTTCAACACAATAGTCTTGCTCCAGGTTCACACGGAAGTTGAAATTTTCTCATCGTTTTCTAAGGTTATCCTGATCTAGCATAATGACAATGATAAACGAAGGACATGCCTTGCTTACGGATCAGATACCTAGCTAGACCTTTTGCCTTTTGGTTTTCGCCGGCATGACAAAGTCATCCTCATCGTCATCTGTGTCACGGGATGCCTTCCTTTTCTTTTGCTTTTTTGTCTTCGCCGGCATGACGAAGTCATCTTCATCGTCATCTGTGTCACTAGATGCGCTCTTTTTCTTGGTTTTTCCAGCGCTCTTTGTAGCTGAGTTTTTGGTCTTTGCCGGCATGACGAAGTCGTCCTCATCGTCATCTGTGTCACTAGATGCACTCCTTTTCTTTTGTGCTGTGGTTTTTCCAGCGCTCTTTGTAGCTGAGTTGGTTTTCTTATCTCCTAATGATAGTGCTTTCTTGGTTGGAGAACTTGTCTTTCTCGGTGCAGCAAGTAATTTGACTGGTGACTTAAGTTTCTGGCCCAGTTTCTTCTCAAAGACCTTTCTAGCTACATCCTCTGGGAGCAAACCCCATTCCATCAACCTACAAAGCGTTGTTGAAGATATTGATTTTCTTACATCAGGGGGAATAGTATTGTATGCATAAGATGTACACACCTTGGACATAATAAATGGATAACAAAAAAAAACACAAGCTACAAGTAACTAGGAACAGAACAAACCATTATGCCAATGTATGATTCAATTAGGAACGACAGCAAAGTTGAAACTAGCTGAAAAGCAGCGAGGTTTTTAAACTAAGCTGGTGAAACATGGTCCCATTTCTGACTCATGACACTGTTGTTAACCAAAAATAAAGGACCTCAGTTATAAGTAGCAGAACTAGTTTCGTAAAAACAATTAAACTAAAAGGTACAAGGGAGAAGCATAAAACCAACACTCTGACAACACATGCTAAAAAGTTCTTATACAGAATCTGCACCAAGCAATTTGGCAAAAAACACATACTGGGCCAAGATTTCAGTAAGCTACCACTACACACCATGTTTGGCTAGTACACATATAGGTACAGGATTGCATAGATGCGGTATCTTACCAGATTGCAGCCATTTCGCTATCTGGCACCTGCTGGTAGAGAGATTCATAAAATATCCTCAATGGATCCCTCTGCAACAAAGTAAAAACAATCATTCCTCGTGTGAATGGACTAAGAACATATGAGGTGGGAAAATGTCGTAATGGTCATACTTCAGGAGGAGGATCATGTTTCTGCCCTGGCAATTCATACACCTTTCTCTCCTTCTTCACCATCTTTCCATCATCCTTCATACCACCTTCTTTCTTTATTTTCTTTTCCTCCTTCAAGGGATCAACTAAACAATTAAGCAACTAAACAACACAACATAAATCACGGAAATGGCATACCTTGATATCATCCTCATCTTTTGGTTTCTTGGAGGCCTTAGGCTTAGTGACAGCTGGACTTCTCTTCTGTGATTTTGGCTGAAAATTTCACGCCTACTAACCTCAACAACAGAATCAAGGAAAATAAATTGGGAACAAGAGGAGAATAATTGTAACCTTGCGGTCATTAGAACCGGTTTCTTCTTTCTTAACTTTAGAAACCTTTGGCTTGCTACTGGGAGTGTGTTTCTGCTTCTCATTTCCCTAAAAGACAGGGCACTATTATCTTTACACAAGACAGGAAAGATTGGAGAAACCAGTAAACTAAAGCCAATAGATCTCAGTTGAAGGTAATTTTGCAATGAGATAAGAAAATGCATGAATCAATGTTCGCAGCTTGACCACTCTCCCATTTATCTCTAATTGAAAACAACGTCTGTAGACGCGTCTAAGTCTAAAAACATATTGGCCAATGTGCTTGCCAATCCTCAATAATCACAGAAGGTTCACAAGAAATGCGTAAATAATATTGGAACAAGATGGTAATAATTACAACCTTGTGGTCATCATCAGAATCGGTTTCTTCCTTCTTAACTTTAGAAGCCTTCGGCTTGCTAGTGGGGGTGCTTTTCTGCTTCTCATTTCCCTACAAGACACAACAATGCCATTTTTATACGAGGCAAGAAAGTTTGGGAGACCACTAGTAAACTAAAGCCAATAAATCTCAGTTTGAAGGTTATTTTGCAATGAGAGAGAAAAATGCACGAGTCGCTGTTCGCAGCTTGACCACTCCCACTTTTTTTCTAATTGATAGCGTCCAGAGACTGTCCAATCTAAGAAAAGATTGGCTAATGTGTTCAAGAATCCTAGCTAATCACAAAAGGGTCATGGAACAAATGCATAAACATCAACAAAGAGATGGGCCAACAAGATCCGAATCAAACCTTCTTGCCCCCAGAACGTTGAACCGGCGAGTACTCTTCTTCCTCGTAGTCGTCGTCATCCTCCTCTTCTTCTTCTTCCTCATCATCCTCCTCCTCCTCCTCCTCCTCCTCCTCCTCCTCCTCCTCCTCGACCACCGCCGCCTTCTTAACACCCCCATTGCTCGATTTTCTGGGCCGAGATTGTGCGAGCGGAACGTTATCATCGTCGTCGTCCTCCTCCTTCTTGACCTTGGAGGCACTCGCCCCGCTCGCTTTCTTCTTGCCGCGAGAGATCGACAGCGGCAAGTTGTCGTCGTCGTCCTCCTCCTCCTGCTCCTCCTTGGGAGGATTCTGCACGGCGGCGTCTTCCCCGGCCATTGCTGCGGTGAGGCGAGGGTTTCGGATTTTCGCGGTTAGTTCTGGAGGGAATGGGAAGAGACCCAAGCTGCTGGATAGGAGGAACAGCGAAAGAGGATGGAGACCGGGGGAGGAAGGATGCACTCACCAGCGCAGGCGGTCGGGCGGCGGCGCTGGGGTTATTGCGCTTATCGGCCGATTGGGGAGGGGACGACGCAGAGGCGGCGCTCGCGGTGGTGCCTTGTGTGGTTCGTACGAAGGAAGGGAAAGAGCCGAAGGGTTCAACCCCGGATGACCAAAGGCCGGTACTACGCTGGGCTTCATGGAACGCGACTATTGTTCAAGTTGGGCCACACAAACGGGTTACGTTGGGCTGGACGATGAGAAACGAGAATCTGCAGCAGGGGCAACATCCAGAACAAGTGAACTATCCTAAAAAAAATCTCAAAAAAGAAAACTATCCTAAAAAAGTCCGGAACAAGTGAACAATGTAATAAAACCAGAAATTCCATTAGTCCTTGGTTTGTAGTACATGGGTATTTGGGTGGAGCGGAGGTATTTATCCCAGTGGATCTAGTGACACTACTCCGTTCATCCAAAAAGCGAGGGCTGATCCACGAGTGAGCTAGTGACAGAAACACTAGGGTAGTCTAGTGCTTCAATACATGGGTGTATGACGGGTTTGCCCGAAAATCTGGGGCTGAGCACGCCCAGACCTGGCATGCAAAACAGTCAGGCTATATTCGGTTAATCCTCTCCTTAAGTGGATTGGATTATACCCCTGCTAAACCGAACAAGGCCTCAAGCGATGAATATAACGGGATCTCTGGGAAAATACTCTTTGAGACCCTCAAAAACATGCGTGCATAATGAGAGCTCAAAGAAACTATAAAACCAACCGCCGTCAAGGCACATTAGTATTCCAACCAGTGTACATATATCGTAAATTTGCATTGGATTGCAAATGACACCATTTTTCACTCGACGCCGTGCCTCACGATACCTTCCCTACAACCCGCATAACAAAACAACAGCAAGATGATAATATAAAAATTGAGCCTGGGTTATCGGAAACGATGATCTATGGCACATTTTGATTCAAATTATTTTCATAAGAATTTTAGAGGATTAGGGTCCTCAGTTTTCTTATGTTGGTTGTTTGATTCATCAATTTTTCGAATTAGGGAACGTGTTCTGTCAACTCTCTCCATCCGGTGTGCCAGTACCGCTTCACCCGACCCGAGGGGTGCTAAGACAGTAGTAGTGGCGGTAGCCAGGGCAAATTACCGGGGCTAGAGGTGAAGGGGTTCACATCAGAAAACAAAAAAATTATGAGTAGAGCAACACCAATATGCACAAGATCTATCTAGGAGTAATGTTGTAATGGAAAGAGATTTTGGTAGCATACCCTTTTAGACCGAAAGCGCTTAGCGTTCATCGTTATAGCATATTTTGCTATAACGATGATCTATGGCACATTTTGATTCAAATTATTTTCATAAGAATTTTAGAGGATTAGGGTCCTCAGTTTTCTTATGTTGGTTGTTTGATTCATCAATTTTTCGAATTAGGGAACGTGTTCTGTCAACTCTCTCCATCCGGTGTGCCAGTACCGCTTCACCCGACCCGAGGGGTGCTAAGATGAGTAGTGGCGAGCTGTGGCAAATTACCGGGGCTAGAGGTGAAGGGGTTCACATCAGAAAACAAAAAAATTATGAGTAGAGCAACACCAATATGCACAAGATCTATCTAGGAGTAATGTTGTAATGGAAAGAGATTTTGGTAGCATACCCTTTTAGACCGAAAGCGCTTAGCGTTCATCGTTATAGCATATTTTGCTATAACGATGATCTATGGCACATTTTGATTCAAATTATTTTCATAAGAATTTTAGAGGATTAGGGTCCTCAGTTTTCTTATGTTGGTTGTTTGATTCATCAATTTTTCGAATTAGGGAACGTGTTCTGTCAACTCTCTCCATCCGGTGTGCCAGTACCGCTTCACCCGACCCGAGGGGTGCTAAGACAGTAGTAGTGGCGGTAGCCAGGGCAAATTATCGGGGCTAGAGGTGAAGGGGTTCACATCAGAAAACAAAAAAATTATGAGTAGAGCAACACCAATGTGCACAAGATCTATCTAGGAGTAATGTTGTAATGGAAAGAGATTTTGGTAGCATAACCTTTTAGACCGAAAGCGCTTAGTGTTCATGTGAAACGTGGATGATGTCGTCATACTCGTAGCCGACCTCAAGGTTGCGAACCTCCTCGCAAGTCATCCTTGGTCCTCACACAACAATCCTGGTGCCACAAGTGGCAGCACCCCCGTGGTCTCGCCTACGTCCAGTGTTCGATGACGACTCTCGTTCTCCCTGATCCAGTCGGGATGCGGAAGTAGACCTTCTAAAATCAGGAATCCAGCAAAGCGATGGCGTATTGGAGTTGTGTCGTCTCCCCCGCGCGTAGGCAAGAGCCAACAAGAGAGGAGATTTTTTCAGGAAATTTTCTTAGAGAAATATTGTGTGTCTTATTTTAGCCCATAAGGACCTTCTTATATAGGGGAAAAGGGAGGCATTTCCTTGCCAAGTCCCAAGGTGGGACTAAAGGAGAGGGAGGGGAGATGGTCGGCGGGCCCCGCGCGTGACCCAAGGGCCACCGGCCAGGATGGCCCCCACTGACGAGGTTTGATCTCATCAATGCCCATTGTTATGAGCTTTGGGTTTTGAAGAAGATGGGGATGCTGGAGATCGCGGAATGGTTAGCAAACAAGCATGCAGGGACACAAATTTTACCCAGGTTTAGGCCCTCGGAGGGAAAACCCTACTCCTGCTTATCTGCTCTTGATTACGGCGGAATCGAAAATTACAGGGGTACACAGATGCAATCTGGCGTGGAGGTGTGTATACGGTGAGTTGAGGGGTATCTAGATCCGTTGTGGTCTAGTCTATTGCGTACGTAATCTGTCCTCCTCGTTGGACCCTTCTAGCCTTTATATATAAAGAGGCTAGGTCTCGGATGCCAATACGATTTCGTTACAACTTGTATTCAAACTCTAGTCTTGAGGTTTTCTTGTCTTGTGCGCTTGGGAGTCTGTATCCATATGGGCTTCATAGCAGTCGAAACGTCACAGGCGTCATGATCCCTGGCAGGTCGTCGAGTGGGCCTTCTGTCGGGCTGGACTAGGTAGGCTAACATCGAGTACCCGTAGGGCATTATCCATGTCAGTAGCCCCCGAGTGTCCATCCGAAACGTAGATTCGGGTGAAGACTTAGTTGTATTGAGCATTGTATTTGGATGTCGGAGTCGAAGTTTATGTCGAGTGCGAAGCACTTCACCCGGAAGTTTATCGGGTCAGCTGAATTTGTTCAGTTGTTGTAGAGGAGTCATCATTATGGACGTAGTCAACACAATGGACTATAGGGTGCGCGATCAGCGCTCCCTATGAGAGTAACCCCCGAGTGTCTGTTCGAGTCGTAGATTCGAGCATAAACTTATAATCATCGGTTGCGCAATACGGTGATCCGGGGGTTCTTCGGATGACCTTGCAGATGCCCTCAATGCCTTCATTTTTTAAGTGCGCGATCAGCGCTCCCTATGGGAGTAGCCCCCGAGTCTTCAGTCGAATCATTGATTCGAGTGAGGAATCGAAGCGTGCTACTCAAAGATCTTTTGTGTGCGCGACCAACGCTCCAGTTTGGAGTAGCCCTCGAGCGTCTGGCGGAGTCGTAGACTCGGGCAGAGACTCGAGTTTTGTGAAGTTGTAGTCGACAATCTCATGGGGTATCGCTGACCCGGAAGTACATCAGGTGCGCGACCAGCGCTCCTGATAGAAGTAGCCCCCGAGTGTCTAGTTGAGTCGCAGACTCGAGTGGAGACTCATGCGAGGAGAAACCACTGACCCGGAAGGGCATCGAATCAGCGTCACACGCATAAAGAGCCAAGAGTCGATGTAGCAGAGTCGCGCGACGTTTAGCCAGAAGGACTCGACGTTCCGGGTGAAGTCAACGTCGTTTCTTCTGTCGGGTGCGCGGCCAGGGTCACGTGTGTGTAACATCGATCTATGCAACAATCTGAAGAGGGATTCGTTCCGACAGCTTGCCACTTGGGCTCTTCTCCCTCTAGGGATATTTGGCCCATCAGCGAAGTTGCCCTTCCAAATTTAATTTTAAATATGTATTTAATATTAATTACAACAATTAATATAAAATACATATTATTAAATTCCTTTTGACCTGAAACGTCTTTTGGTTCATTCCGAGCTCCTTCGAATTCTTCTGAAACGATTTCAGTTCTCTCATAGAAACAATGGCAGAGCTAGGGGGGCAGCAGGGGCCACGACTCCCTCCAACAATCTGAAAATAATTCAAGAGCTCTAGTTTTTTAGACAAATAATTGTATTTCCTCTTCTATGGCCACCGCTCAGAGAGTCTACACTGAGCTGCTCATAAAATATCCTAGGGAGAAAAGTGAGAAGCCCACTTCCTACACACAAGACACGAGCTAGAGCTCGCTCTGCTCTCATCTCTCTCAGTACAACTCTCTCTCTCTCTTTCTGTTTTATTCTTGCTTAAGCAGCGAAGAAGGCAAGGCCATACGCCTTGAAAATTCAGCAATTTGTTTCTCTCCACTATGATTTGGAGCACGTCAAGACTTCAACACAGGTACACATCGAAAGATCTTTTGGTCCTATCTTCTAATTCGCAGTATACATTTGTGGATCTAGTTTCTTCTTTTCTGAAAATTGTTAGTTCGTCGCTATCCAATTGCAGATTTTGCTTCTATACCACCCCTTTTGTAGATGGCTGGTGATGTAATCAAGCGCTTATAGAGTATAATAGTGCATATTTTGCTATAACCATGATTTCCACCTATATATATATTCTCCATGCTACTACATCCTAGTATAGTTATGATCAATGTTTCCCCCCCTGTGTTTTTTTCCCGCCTCCGCCGTTGCACGGAACACTTTCGGCTTTCTCATCTCTTTTTTCTAGGTGATCCCGATGATTTCAAAGCGATTCTCCAAGCGTCGCAAAACCCTTAAATGTGTTACCCTACGGTTCAGGAACATCACATTCATGATCAAGACACTTCTCAGATCAATGATCATTAGCGGGATCTGGATACCCATAATAACCTCTGTGCATTCCATGATTTCAATATCGTTTGAACCATAAACGTTGAGTCCAATTTCCTTTGTTACTATGATACCTAACTTGCCCAATATCTGATCATACGTATCACGATACCTTGTTTAATCTCGTTACCGACAATTACTGGTTTACTCATTCCCGTGATATTCCATCCTTGTGACTTAGTCACATGTATCTTCCCATCACGCGAGAAAACAAATTCGGATCTCGATCATACGCCTCAACACATCCCTCTAGAATACCTGATAGACACCTTTATGATCACCCTATTATGATGTGACGATTGATGCAGTCAAGGCATCCTCGGATGGTAGTGATTAAATATGATCTCATGGTCTAAGGAGTAGGATATTACATTTGTAATAATTGCAATGATAAACTTTGTGACTTGATTGTGTCACAATACTTATATTGGGTAAATATCTATCACGTCATTCACCAATGATATGACTTTATTATGAATTGACATAAAGGTTCCATGATGAGAAAATCTTGATCATCAGTTGGCCAATAAACTGGATGTATATAGGCTACTAGGGACTTGATTTGTTCATATATCACATGTGTACCAATATTTCCGATTGATACAACTATAGAATGTATAGAACTATTATGAACTAAAAAATATGATAATAAACAACCTTTATTATTTGCCTCTAGAGAATATTTCCAACAAGCGGTAGTACAGCTAGCCATACCACTTCGGTAGTAATATGATATTTGTTCATATTTCACATGGCCCCTCCGGCTCTTCTCTGAACTTCTTGTTCTCCACAAAAAGTAATTGACTTAGACGTTTGTCCCTTCCAATTCCGAGAATGTTTCTTTACTAACTTTTCTGAAATAAAAAACAACAGAAAACAGGTATCTGACACTGTTGCAACTTGTTAGTAGGTTAGTACCAAAAAACATATAAAAAGCACCTCAAAGTATGGACAGGTAAAACAAAGTAGATACTAAACAAGCATGCAACATAAAAAATTATAGATACGTTTATAATGTATCACTAGCAGATAGAGGAGAGGGAATCCATGATAAACAAGAAACAAAATATCTGATGTTTCTTACCTCTCCGGCCGAGCGTGGTACAGCGAGCAGCCAGGCGGCCGGCGTGTACGGCATATGGCGAGCGTCCGGGCAGCCCGCCGGTATGGCAATTGGCGAGTGGCCGGGCAGCCGGTGCGTATGGCGAGCGGCGAGCGGTAACTAGCGCTAGCAGCAAGAAGATTCCGTGAGCAATTGATGAATTTAATGCCGAGTATGAATGATCCAGGACAGCAGGGGCCTGCGCAGCGTTGCCTCGTGGTCTTTATATAGGCGCGTGCCCGACAAGCGAGTCCGTGGGAATTTGCTATCGTTAAAAATACCCTTCTCGCACCGCAAAAGACAAAAATGCGGGAGGCTAAAAAAGCAACACGTGTCACCTTCTTCCACGAGGGGGTGGCGGGATGTTCCTTCCGCCAAATATGACCCTCTGAAATTCGCCATCGCCAAAAATACCCTCTTCGCGTCGCAAAAGGCAAAAATGCCCTAGCGGGAGGCTAAAAAGGCGACACGTGTCACCTCCCGCCACGGGGGTGGCTGGATGTTCCTCCCGCCACAGGGGGTGGCGGGATGTTCCTTTCGCCAGGGGGAATGGCGGGATGACGTGGGCCCCTCGGTCGGGCCAGCGGGGAGGTTTAACTTGGCACTAGCGGGAGGTTCGACTTCATGCTCGTGCTGGTGGGCCCCACGGCGTCATTCCGTCACCACCAAAGGCGGAAGGAACATCCCGCCACCCCCTGTGGAGAGAGGAACATCCCGCCACCCCCATGACGGGAGGTGACACGTGTCGCCTTCTCAGCCTCTCCCGCAGGGTATTTTTGGCTTTTACGGTGCAAGGGGGTATTTTTGACGATGGTGAATTGTAGAGGGTCATATTTGTAAAAAAATCTTCGGCGAATCCTGGCGGAGTGCGCACACGTCCTGAAAATCGTGTGCAGACGACGTGGGCTTGATTGCAGATTGGTTGTCAAGTTTCCTAACGTGTATGGACTCGGTATACGTACGTCCGGTTTGTCGAGCGATGAAAGAAGGCTAAGACATGATACTAGTTGTTGGGCTTTGAGAATTTTAATTAGTAAAAATAGGCTAAGCACGCTACAGGCCGCAGCACGCTTCCGTATATAGGCTTATAGTTATTTTAAGGATTAAGTTTATAACGGAGCCCGCTAATCCATGCATGCATGTGATTAACAACTGCACACGTCGACTATCCATCCTGCAAGCGTTCCATGCATATGTAATGATCTATATTGGTTAACTATCTGACCGTTATATATTGACCAATAATTTAGTCACCTCTAATTAATCTCTGAAATCAAATATATGACTATATTTTTATATGTTATATGGTATTTTTTTTATACCCCATAGCGTTATTTTACAGGGTTGCCGAGATGACGCCGAAGTTTTTTTAATCCTGTGATCGGGTATTTTTCTAAATTTAATATCGTCCAACGATGAATTCTGGCGAACATTTACATGTCGCGCCAATAATGAAGCCAATGATGAATTCCGAAGAATATTTACATGTCACGCCGATATTTATCCCGTGACAGAATCTTGAAAATATAGGGTTACTCATGATGGCGAGGATTTGGAGAATGAACCGCCCGTTGATGACATATGGGTTGAACCATTAACCTTCTCATTTTAAATATTTATTTTATCATTTAATTATTTTATATATATGCATTTCATAATCGATATCGCTTCTTTATATCCAAAAAAAAATCGGTGACAATAGTGGCTAAAGTAAATTATGTGAAAAATTTGTATCCATTGACACAATACAAATTGAACCAGACCCTATATAACCACATCATTTTCTGTTTTTTATTCAATCTTGTTGTTTTCTCATGAATAAGGCAACTTATGAACCATCAGTATATGTTGTTCTAGGAGTAGTTCTTGCTGTGCTAAGTTAAAATGGTTATGAGCAAATTTACTTATTTCGGAATGTAACATAATCTCTTGGCTTGTATGTTGGTGAGTATCACTTGGTTGGGTCTTCCAAGTTATGAAGAGTTCATCTTGTTGCTTTTGTATTGTACAATTGAGTAGTTATTGATATACTGACATGCATCTTATGACCACCTTCTTAAATAATTCAAACAGTATTATTTATTACTCCGGCATCTCGTTTATTCTAGCATTGTATACTGATACACATCTTATGACCATCTTCCATGCATATTGCAATCATCAACCACCTTCCAATCATACTAAAAAAGTACTCATGAAAAAATATGCTCATGAAAATGAATTCTCCAAAATGTAGCATTGTGGCTGCTTAAAGAAATAGAACTAGGTTAAAACCATTTGCTAAATATTTACAGTGAACATGAAGGAAAAGGTAAGAGTATGATAGGCAAGCTTTAATAGCATATTGTTCATGGTGTTGCAGTGAATTTGGTGCTTCCAAATTTTGTTGTTGTCTATGATAAGCAGGTGGAGTACAATATTCATGACCAACTAACTATTCTTGGTTATTGCATTAGATTTTTACAGGTATAATTTTCATAGTCAAGCACATGTGAACTGAAACTGACTGAAACATGTATATTCTTCTGCAGAGAAGCCGCACTAGGGGAGCAGCAACGCGAAGTCCATCAGACACATGGGGAAGCACGAGCGACACTTGGGTGGCAGCGCCGCTGATTTTCGGTCACCGGAGGAGTCTCAATGACGTTGAGCTTGTGTGGTGAACCGACGACCGGAGTGGGAGGAGACAAACTCGATTCCATTGATCCACGGCTTCCCAGCAAGTGTGGCTCGAGTAAGGCATATCTCTCGGCGAGGCGAAGCTCCTGATCGAGCGGAGGAGGGCGACCGAGGTGGCGTGGGGCTGTTCCACGGGGCTACGGCGGAGGAGGCCGACAAAGTCCACGAGAGGGTCTGACGCTCGGTCGGCGGGGGAGCTTCGCGGCCTTTATCCCCTACGGCGGACGTCGAGGAGCCAGAGACGAAAAAGAGACAAAATCCCAGTTTGAAATTCAAATTAAAGGATAAATTTGATACATTTTCATTATAATATGGACTTTTTTTGTGTAGTAAACAAATTTTAAACTATGTCCGACATCCTTTAATGGACGGGGTGAGTACTAGTAAAAGTTAGTGGCGGGAGGTAAATCTTGTGGACCTGAGTTCAATGTCAAAAACAACATCTCCTTGTCAAAAGAAAAGTCTAAAACAACATCCTTTTCTTATGTGAAGGAATTACAAACACCGTCTGTAGGTTTTCTCGTGTTGCTGCCGGTATATATATATAGCTTGGTCGGAAATGACAATATGAGCTACTACAATGTTACAGCCGTAGAAGATCCGAAGCTCGATCTAACTTTCCCTCACCTTTAGGCCTAAATCAAGGAAGAATGAACGATCCAGGAGCACTTGCCGCTCAATTATTGGGCAGTGGGATACTTGACTGGACAGTCGAGAAAGCTCCAATTTTAGGTTGTGTCTAGAGTAGTACTATGTGGGATCATCGGCTCGTAAATTACTCCACATATCAGCATCAATAAAAACCAGAAGAGCTCATCTCCCCAAACGTGGTAGGAGTACGTGCTACGACTTGTGCCCCCGAGAAAATAGGAATAAAAATAGTACGCATAGATAGCGCTGCCACCTGTCGGATGCGCAAAGACTTTTCGGGCGCTCTATATCTATCCGTTGGCCCTGCTGCTCGGTGTCCACTGGCTTCGATACCTGAAGCAGACATCGTCGAAGACTCCATGATTAATCCCTAAGCAAAGCACTATATAGCCACACAAAAAGTCCACAAAGCCAAAAGACGCACCATCTTTCGATCAACGCGCAAACACGCACGCACGCACGGCACGAGCGGAGGAGAATACAAGAGCGGCGCGCGCGCGCCAGGCCACGCACGCCCACGACACGCTAGCGGTTGCAGTTGCAAGCACCTAACCTATCCCCCACACACGGCCACACCACCACATCACTCCCTCCCGGGCCTCTGCTTTCCTTTCCCCCACCTCGCCCCGCGCGCAAGCCAAGAACCAGCTAAGCTACCCAGCCATGTCGTACTACGACCGGCGCGGCGGGGAGTCCTCGATCGTGGAGGCGTTCACGCTGTCGCCGCTGCCCTACCCGGTGATCCTGATCCTGGGCATGGTGACGCTGCTGCTGGGGGTGTCGTGGTTCTTCAGCTACGAGGACTTCATGGAGGAGGCCGCGGAGCAGTTCAGCTGGATCCTCCTCGTCATCCCCATCGCGCTCGTCCTCCTCATCAAGTGGATCTCCTCCGTCGACACCTTCGAGGGATGGTTCGGCTTCTACCCCACCGAGAGGCGCTGGGGTGGGGGCGGGTACCAGGCGGCTCCCTCCGAGGGCAGCTCCCCCTGGGGCGTCGCCATGGTCGTCGTGCTCCTCCTCGTCCTCGCCAGCTACCACGACACCTTCACCGACATGTGGAAGCCCTGAATGAATCATGCCCATCGATACGCGACTCGAGTCGAGTCGAGTACCCCTGCCACTACGTCTACGTACGTGTATGTAATTCCGTCGATCGCTCGACATGATTGATACCTTGCTTCCTAGCCGTTGCTGCGTATGTATACCTTGCTTTTTCCTGCTCCTGATGTACATAGGTGGAGGATTCTGCTAGCTAGCTAGCTAGCTAAAAGTTATAGAGCTAGAGTGTTACTCTGTGTGTGTACTGGTTCTTGATCTGGTTTGGTATACTGAATCAATCGGTTTCTGGTTTGGTTTCTGTTGCGAGAATCAACTCTTCTTCATACCTTCGCTCCTTCTCTTTTTTACCATATATACTCAATAATTCTGCCGGTGTTGAAGCTACGAGGAACTGAATCGATAGGGTTTCTAGCTAGCTAAAAGTTATAGAGTGTTTACTGTGTGTGTACTGGTTCTTGCTCTGGTTTGGTACTCCAGAATCGATAGGGTTTCTGGCTTGGTTTCTCTTGCGAGAATCAATTCTTCTCGATACCTTCGCTCCTTCTCTTTTATTATACTTCCTCCGACCCATATTAATTGACTTGGATTTGTCAAAATTTGAATGAACCTATATACTAAATATTGTCTAGATTCATCGAAATCAAGACAAATTTGAGTCAACTAATATGGATCGGAGGGAGTACTCAATTCATGTCTTCCATTCAGATCATCTGTCCCTTTTTACCTCCAAACAGGTTTTGCTCTTCGTTCTTCAACACCCTATATGTTCGTTTCCACTTGGAGAGCAGTTGGTGGAGGTAATCATACATGGAAGCTGCACAAAGCAAGATACGAACAGAGCAGTAGGTAGATGAGACACGAAAGGAGCATGCATGGACTGGAGACTTCTTGTGAGGACGGGGGAATGATCATGACACTTGTCTGCCTTATCTTTCCTCCCGGACGTAGTGGCATTCGTATGGTTCCGATTCTGAAAGCTACGTATCTCTGCCCAGAGCTTTGTCCCGTTGTCCACCTGGGGCTTGGGCTCGGAAGAACGGGGACGCCACTCCGCTGAAAGTGGGAGCACTTGGGCCTATATGAATTCAGCATGGTCCACACACACCCTTATGAGAAAGGTGAGGTTCCAGAAAAAACTGCAGGTAGCAGGGGGGTTGCACAATCGTGTTCTTTCCCAACTGGTATTCAGTTCAGGGCTGTATGGTGTTCCCAAATTTCATCTATAATTCGATATATTGTCCTTCATGGGCCTCGTTTTTTACCATCGGCTAACGGCGCAACATCAGCAGTTCATCAGCATATCGCAGCACTCTGCTTGTGTGTGGAGCTTGGGTGCCCACTAATCATTAAGGCAGGCTTTGGGCTAGGAAGAAAAGACTGGATCGCTGCCGGGCGGTGTGGTTGTTGCTGCAGTGACGGTGTCGGCCAGAAAGATCACACGCGGATCTTTAGCCCTGGAAATGCAGTCTCTTTAGGAAGGACAGGATGCTTTCAACTTTTTTGATTGATGCTAACTTGCGCGTCGCTTCTTTTCGTGAAGACGCGGGAAGTGAGGCGGTATTCTTTTGCTGAAAGTGCACCACCGTAAATTCCTTTCGGGCGAACTACACATGACCTACTTATAAAAGGAAAATACTTCTTGTATTGTAAGACCAAAGAAGCATTGTTAGCACGGCGTAGCTATACCGCACCAGAGAAGAATTCTGGTGCTACAACCACTTTGGGTACTACCGTGCTACTGAACTGAACGTAGCAGCATCATAAAGCTCTTTAAAATTAAGAGTGAATTCCACTTTTTACCTCCTATTTTTGAATTTGTGACGCATGTTACCCCTTTTAGTTGAGGTTTTACAAACATATCCAATCTAGAAGGCTTTAAACATGGTTTTGCCATATTTTAGCATTTTGCTTGTTTTTTTAGATAGGACCGACATGTTACGTCAGTGTGGCACGACAAAATGTATAAAGGTCGGAGGACGCCATCCACAATCATGTTTAGACTTTTCTCATCCACATGTCCCATTCCTTGTTGTTGTTTTAATATTTTTGAACCCCGTTCATCACCTCACACCTTACCCAATGGATATGCTTCAGAAAAAAAAGGGTTCGAAGCCTCTAAAAGATGTAATTTAGATGAATTTGCACTCTAAGGGGTAATATGTGTCACAAATGCAAAAGTAGGGATAAAAAATGGAATTCACTCTAAAATTAATTAAGCATGGTTGAATGGCTAGAAGGATGATTGTACTCTTAGCTCAAAAGAGTTTTGTTTTAGGGTAAACAACACTTTTATTGACTTAAATCAAATCCTTACAGAGGGCTTCACAGATGCAATCCGGACCCATTACGAAAAAATGAAAAGATAAACGACTCAGCCCGACGAGCTAAAATGTGGGCTGTTAATTAAGCAACCTACCAGCATGAC
The DNA here is from genome assembly GCA_030063025.1 of Avena longiglumis. NCBI lineage: Eukaryota > Viridiplantae > Streptophyta > Magnoliopsida > Poales > Poaceae > Avena > Avena longiglumis. The sequence continues at coordinate 500,222,032 of CP125975.1, forward strand.
GAAAATTCACAGAAGTGAAATCTGGCACCATTGTCTTGATGTCCTGAATGACCACACCAATGCCCGTCCGATCCAGTCCAGGAGAGTTGATGCGCCGGATGACAGATAAACAATCAGATGCTAAGATGATCTTGTCGTAGCCTTCCTCCCGAACGAGGGCCAATGCACGCCTGATGGCAAGTGCTTCTGCTAGTTCTGGCGTCGTAACCTCATCAAGAACTTGACTGCAAGCAACCAAGCATAAGCCGATGTGGTTCCTGATCACGACGCCTACCCCCATCCGCGACGAGTCTGAAAAAAGAGTTGCATCAACGTTAACAAGCACCGTTCCTTGCGGCGGCGACCATTGAGGTGGGGAAATGGCCGCGCGACTGTGTTTGGAATTTGGCTCTAGAACATGCATCTCAATATTTAATTTTCTCTGCTAAGCTGGCTGGATTCCTCATGCCTTCTCCTTTGCGAATCCCATTGCGAGCATCCCACAAGTGCCACACAACAACAACCAACATAATCTGTTCGATGTCCCGTGATCTTCCCAGGAACTCGAAGACCCAATCTTTTGGGCTGCTAAAACCCTTCCTCCTCGGTTGGACAGGGTATGATTTTTTCAGCTCTCGCCATACTTTGCATGCATACTGACAAAACAGGAAAACATGCTCGACTCGCTCCTCTTGACAACAGAACACGCACACATCCGTACATGGAATATGACGGCGGCAAAGCTGGTGAGCAGTAGGCAGGCAATCATGGATGAACCTCCACGGAGTAATCACCATCTTACCGGGTGCTTTAATTCTCCATAGCTTCTTCCAGCATTTGATTTCCTCAGGTGTGTTAGACACAAGCCCACGCCCAGGGCTCAAAAGAGTTCAAACCCCAGGTCAAAGCCTCAAAGGGTGGAGCCAGCTCTCGGCAACCCCGAGAGTCTGCTACAACCTCTCTGTTGCAAGGCTTAAGTTATATAATTTTTTTCAAAAGTTAAATCAACTAAAGTTTAACCAAAATTTTAGAGAAAAATATTAATATTTGCAATATGTAATATATAGCCTTTATACACCATGAAACATATTTTCACACTGTATCTATATAATATTATAATAGTTCTTCACAATTTTTTTAAAAGTTTGATCAAACTTTATATGGCTTGATTTTTCAAAAAAAGTTATATGCCTTAAGCCTTGGGATGGAGAAAGTATTAACTAGTGTAATCACGCTAGTTAGTAATGAAGCACGGGTCAAATGAACGCCCTGTTGCATGTACTGTGTTTGCTACTGTCCTAGGATGTGAGGGCATCTTCACCCGGCCGACCTATTTGGTCCATTTCTGTTCGTTTGTGTCGGTCTACGGTCGTTTTGGGGTCAGGGTCCGGTCTATCCAGCCGACCGCGCCCAGTGATACGATCCATATGTCCGTCATGGCGTTCGTTGGCGCCATCACTGGAAAGGGGTTGCTAATCAGTTGAAAATATCTAAATGACAAACAAAAACACACAGATTGAGTATCAAACAACATGACACGTGTGTGCCATCGCCCTTTGGTCATCGCCAACAAGTGGTTAGTGGATCTAAATTGTACAAAAGGGGAAAATATTATACACAAACGTCCATAAAATGGCAGCTTCTCTGCTTAAAAAGTTGCATCCACCGGCGCCATTGCCCTTCAGGCATCGCGAGCCCTGATGGCATGTCGCCTCTTCACGATCCAAGCCTTGCGATCGGGGTCGGCGATGCTATCCAGGTCGGTGAGCATGATCGTGTTCTCCTCGGCCATAATCTTGTCTTAGGCCTTCTTGGCCTTCGCCTCGACCTCCAGCACCCTAGACTTGGCCTCGGCCTCTGTTGCCTTCGCCTTGGCCTCGATATCCATTAGCCTAGCCTTGGCGTTGGATTCCTCCACCTCGATGGACCTCGTCTGCACCTCGTCTTCCCCTCGGCCATGGAAGTGCCATCGCTTACAAACAATGCCTCGTCCACAATGCTGCAGGTATCTGGCTGGGTCTCCTGTTGCGTCTCCTGCTGGGTCTCTTGCTAGGTCTCGCCGTCATCGGCATATCCCCCTCCACCCTCGTTGATCATGTCGTGTAGGGTGTCCTCGCCGTTGTTAGCCATGAAATCCTACACCCAAGTTGGCTATCATAAAGCGACATGACTAGTGTGCTGGTAGTGGCAAAGAAATGTGGTGACCATACCGTGTCGGCGGCGGCCCGCGTCTTGGTGCGCATTTCGCCGAACAGGTTGACCGGCGTCGGCATGTTCGCGACAGAGATGGACCGCCGCTTCGTCGACGCCTCCATGGTTGCGTCCTCGGTGGTTGGAGTGCGGTTCAGGTTGATGGCGGGCTCCCCCACCTCCGACAACACCGTGCAGGGAAGGACGAATCGGGAGAGTGGGTGATACGTCCAAAACGTATCTACTTACCGAACACTTTTGCTATTGTTTCTCCTCTAATTTGTGTGATTTGGATATAACTAACACGGACTAACGATGTTTTCAGCAGAATTGCTTTGGTGTCTCGTTTTTGTGCAAAAAATCAACTTTCAGGAAAAAATCCAGAATATGCCAAAAATCTTATTTTTCCAGAAGATTCACGAAGCCAGAAGACGGGGGGAGAAAAGGCCAGAGGGGCCCACACCACCCCTAGGCGCGGGCCAGGCCTAGCCCCGCCTAGGCATGGTGTGGCCGCCTCGGGCTCTGCCTCGACCGCTCATTTCGCCCACATATACCCTCTGACCTAAAAACACAGGGGGTTCAAAAATTTCTAGAGAAGAGTTCCGTTGCGCCGCCACCACCAGAAACAGCGATTTGGAACCAGAAACTCCGTTCTAACACCCTGCCGGGATGGATAATTGGAAGAGATCATCGCCATCATCACCAACGCCTCTCCATAAACCATCCATGATACCCCCATCCATGTGTGAGTAATCTCCGCCGTAGGTTATGGGGATGGTAGGGATTGGATGAGATCACTCATGTAATTGCATAAGATTGTTAGTGTATGGTGCCTAGTATCTATTGTTAGTGCTTTTTAACATTGTTGCAACTTGTTATGCTTAATGCTTGTCACTAGGGCCCGAGTGCCATGATCTTAGATCTGAACATGTTATTAATTCATGATGATGTTGGAGATATGCCCAAGAGGCAATAATAAAGTGGCTATTATCATATCTTCACACTTATGATAAATGTTTACATACCATGCTATAATTGTATTAACCGGAAACATTAATACTTGTGTGATTTGTAAACTAAAATAAGAGTCCCTAGTAAAGCCTCTTGTTAAACTAGCTTGTTGGTTAATATATGATCATGGTTTCCTGATCATGAACATAGAGATGTTATTAACAACAGGATCATATCATTAGGAGAATGATGTGATGGACATACTCCTATAGATAAGCGTAGCATAAAGATCAAGTCATTTCAATAGTTTAATTGCTATATGCTTTACGATACATAGTAACCTAATTCCTTCGACCATGAGATCATGCATATCACCTTTTAGGATGGATGCTTTGATGTCATCAAACACCACACCGTAACAGGTGGCTATAAAGGTGGCATTGAGTGTTGAAAGTATTGGTTGAAACACATGGATCAAGAGTGGGATTTGTCCATCCATATGACGGATAGATATACTCTGGGCCCTCTCGGTGAAATGTCATCCAATTAGCTTGCAAGCATGTGGTAGCTCACAAGGGATCACATATCACGGAACGATAAAAGAGTACTTATCAAGAAACGAGGTTGAACTAGGTATGCGAGATACCGGCGATCATAACCTCGGATAAGTAAACTATCGTGAGACAAAGGGAAATTGGTATCATATGTAAGTGGTTCATTCGATCGCAAAGTAATCGTAGAAATATGGGAGCCATATGAATTTCCAGATTCCTCTATTGGTTATTGATCGAGAAGTGTCTCGATCATGTCCGCATAATTCACGAACCGTAGGGAGACACATAAGGATTCGACGTTGTTTGAGTAGTTATGGTATTATGAGAAAGAGACCGAATGTTGTTGAGTCTCGCATGGGATCCGGATATCACGAGGTGATCCGGAATGGTCCGGAGAATAAGATTCATATAAGGAAAGTCCCATTTCGAGTTCGGAATGATTCGGTGTTTTCATCGGGAATGTTCTAGAAGGTTCCGGAATGTCCCAAGCACTCGGGGGAGGGTACATGAATGTGTCATTACATATTGGAATGATTGCATCATGTACTAAGTGTTCTCGCTGTTCCAAATAAAGGATTAAATTGAATCCCGAACTGAAAATTCAAACGGCCAGTTTGAAAGTCAAACGGCTAAAACAGGAAACTGTGGGAAACAAGCAAGAGGAGGTTGAAACCGACTTGGGGAGGAGTTCCTCCTCTCCAAGCCGGCGCGCCACCCAAGTCCGACTTGGGGAGGGACTCCCTCCCCTTGGACGCCCCTCCCACCTATAAAAGGAGGGGCAGGGCCTCCTCCTCTAGACACACAAGTTCCTATCCTCTAATCTAAACCCTAGCCAAAGCCTCCGGTTTAGAGCCGTTTTGGTTTAGAGCTTCTAATTTCCCTAGCCTTCGGTTTAGAGCCTTCTAATTGGTGTGTCTAAACCCTAGACCACTAATAGTTCTCTCTCATACTCCACCATACTCGCCGGCAAGGCGAAGCCTGCTGATCTCCCTCTACTTAGGTACCACGCCCGTTGTCTTTGGAATCGCGAGAGAGTGCTACAACCTCCGCCTCTTTGGAACAAGGGAGAGGAAGGTCTTCGTCGAGTACCGAATGTGTGACCGACTGCGGGAGCGCTGCCGGAACGCAGCGCCGGAAGGATCGTCTACGCGATCTTGAGATCGGAAGTGTACGACTACATCACCCACGAGAATCTGCTCTCGTTAAACACTTTGGAATCTTCGAGGGTAAGTTATTCCATCGAATCGTTGCTACAATCTAGTAGATAGATCTTGGCTTGTTTGTTTGTATGCGATAGAAAATTTTTGTTTTCCATGCTACGAACCCCTACAGATGATATTATTGTTTATGATCTTACCTGCAAGTTGCGTACACATATCGTTGTCCGGAACCCGAAACCCTAAAGTGACAACAATTGGGATAACCGGAGGGGATGGCTATGATGTGAGTATCACGTATGTTCACGAAGTGTTAATGCTTTGCTCCGGTGCTCTATTAAAAGAAGTACCTTAATTGCCAGTAGATTCCCTTGAGGCCCCACTGCAAACGGGCTGGCAGGACAGAAGATGTTGTGCAAGTTTCTCATTGCGAGCACACACGACTATATACGAAACACATGCCTATGGTTACTTAGTACTTGAATGCTTTATATTTATTATTTGCAATGCATTTGTCTTGATTATTACATGAATTATCTTGTTCATGCAACGCCCGTCCATCCATCCCTATGCCTACTGCATTTTAATCCTGCTGTTTATTACAATTGCTATTGCTGTATTTATTTTACTGCTGTTATTATTTTTCTACTGTTGTTACAAAACTGTTGCTACTCATAAACTATTGCGAGCAAGACTGTTTCCAGGTGCATCTGAATTGAAAACTCATCTGTTAAGGCTTATAAATATTATTTGGCTCCCCTTGTGTCAAGTCCATATATTTGGGCTTTACTTCCCTCGAAGACTGTTGCGATCCCCTATACTTGTGGGTCATCATGTTGGAGATATGCCCAAGAGGCAATAATAAAGTGGTTATTATCATATCTTCACACTTATGATAAATGTTTACATACCATGCTATAATTGTATTAACCGGAAACATTAATACATGTGTGATTTGTAAACTAAAATAAGAGTCCCTAGTAAAGCCTCTTGTTAAACTAGCTTGTTGGTTAATATATGATCATGGTTTCCTGATCATGAACATAGAGATGTTATTAACAACAGGATCATATCGTTAGGAGAATGATATGGTGGACATACTCCTATAGATAAGCGTAGCATAAAGATCAAGTCATTTCAATAGTTCAATTGCTATATGCTTTCTGATACATAGTAACCTAATTCCTTCGACCATGAGATCATGCATATCACCTTTATCGGATGGATGCTTTGATGACATCAAACACCACACCGTAACTGGGTGGCTATAAAGGTGGCATTGAGTGTTCGAAAAGTATTGGTTGAAATACATGGATCAAGAGTGGGATTTGTCCATCCATATGACAGATAGATATACTCTGGGCCCTCTCGGTGGAATGTCATCCAATTAGCTTGCAAGCATGTGATTTGGATCACAAGGGATCACATATCACAGAACGAGAAAGAGTACTTATCGGTAACGAGGTTGAACTAGGTATGTAGATACCGACGATCATAACCTCGGATAAGTAAACTATCGTGAGACAAAGGGAAATTGGTATCGTATGTAAGTGGTTCATTCGATCGCAAAGTAATCGTAGAAATATGTGGGAGCCATATGAATTTCCAGATTCCTCTATTGGTTATTGTTCGGAGAAGTGTCTCGATCATGTCCGCATAATTCACGAACCGTAGGGAGACACACTTAAGGATTCGACATTGTTTTGAGTAGTTATGGTATTATGAGAAAGAGACCGAATGTTGTTCGGAGTCTCGGATGGGATCCGGGATATCACGAGGTGATCCGGAATGGTCCGAAGAATAAGATTCATATAAGGAAAGTCCCGTTTTGGAGTTCGGGAATGATTCCGGTGTTTTCATCGAGAATGTTCTAGAAGGGTCCGGATTGTCCGGCACTCCGGGGGGGAAGGGTACATGAATGTGTCATTACATATTGAATGATTGCATCATGTACTAAGTGTTCTTGCTGTTCCAAAACTGAAAATTCAAACTGCCAGTTTGAAAGTCAAACGGCTAAAACAGGAAACTGTGTAAAACAGGAAACTGTGGAAAACAGGAAACTGTGGGAAACAAGCAAGAGGTGGATGGAACCGACTTGGGGGAGGAGTCCCTCCAAGCCGGCGCGCCAACCAAGGCCGACTTGGGGAGGGACTCCCCTCCCCTTGGCCGCCCCTCCCACCTATAAAAGGAGGGGCAGGGACTCCTCCTCTAGACACACAAGTTCCTATCCTCTAATCTCCGGTTTAGAGCCGTTTTGGTTTAGAGCTTCTAATTGCTTTAGCCTACGGTTTAGAGCCTTCTAATTGGTGTGTCTAATCCCTAGACCACTAATATCTCTCTCTCATACTCCACCATACTCGCTCCGGCTTAAGGCGAAGCCTGGGATCTCCCTCTACTTCCAGGTACCACGCCGTTGTCACGGAATCGCAAGGAGAGTGCTACAACCTCCGCTTTCTTTGGAACAAGGAGAGGAAGGTCTTCGTCAGTACCGAACGTGTGACCGATTACAGGCGCTTTAACGAGCCTTGCAGGAAGGATCGTCTACGCGATCTTGAGATCGGAAGTGTACGACTACATCACCCACGAGAATCTGCTCTCGTTAACCGCTTTGGAATCTTCGAGGGTAAGTTATTCCATCGACTCGTTGCTACAATATAGTAGATAGATCTTGGCTTGTTTGATTGTATGCGATAGAAAATTTTTGTTTTCCATGCTACGAACCCCTACAGTGGTATCAGAGCCGTGTCTATATGTAGATTTGTTGCACGAGTAGAACACAATGGTCATTGTGGGCGTTGATGCTTTTATTGTCGATTGCTTATTGTGTACTTTGCATCTTGCGGTATGTTGGGATGAAGCGGCCCGGGCTAACCTTACTTGACATTGTTCATGAGACTTGCTCCACGCTTAACATGCAACTTGTATTGCATAAGTGGCTTTGCGGGTGCCTGTTTCTCCTAGCATAGTTAAGATCCAATTTATAACGGGTGATTGACAATACTAGTATCAATGTTGTGGTTCTTGTTCGTAAGTTAGAACGACACTTATTGAAAGCCCCAAACCACGTAAAATATGCAAAGAAAGTAGAAGCGTCTAACTTTGTTTTGCGGTGTCTTGATGATGTGATATGGCCATGATTGTGATTATATATGATGTATGCAATGTTCCTTATTGTAAGTCGGCAACCGGTGAGCCATATGGTTGTCTTTAATTTCTGTAAGACCCGTGTCTATTCAAAGTAGTTGTAATAGTTGAAGCCGGTGGGCGACAACCATGGAGCGGCGTCATTGACCTTGATGCAATGCCGGTGATGATGGAGATCATGTTCGTGCTTGAAGATGGAGATCGGAAGCACAAAGAAGAAAGGCCATATCATATCACATATTATGAATTGCATGTGATGTTAATCCTTTTTGCATCTTGTATTGCTTAGTAGACGGTAGCATTATAAGATGATCCCTCATGCACATGAATTTCAAGTCACAAAGTGTTCACCCTTAGTTAGCACCGTTGCTAAAGCTTGTTGTTTTGAAGCACCACGTGATGATCTGGTGTGTTAGATTCTACAAGTGTATACAACGTGAGCAAGCCAGATTTGCTCATGCGGAAACTAAGGTTTGATCTTGACGAGCCTAGCATGTACAGACATGGCCTCAGGAACACGGATTACCGAAAGGTAGAGCATGAGTCATATAGTAGATATGATGAACATGTTGATTGTTCGCCATTGAAGCTATATCAACTCTCGTGATGATCGGTTTTGATGTGGTGGATTTGGTTCGTGTGATCACTAAAACAATGTGAGGGATATTGTTTTGAGTGGGAGTTCACCAAGATTAATTTAATTATTAATTAGAACTCAATTTATCATAAACAAAATCAAAGTGAATTTGCATAGTTGTTGTAGTCATTGGCATCCGTTTACCACCTTGCGCTTAGTTATAATTGAGATGATAGAACTATAGAATTCTGGTTAGATACTTTACGAACTGGTATCATATTGTTTTAAGTGTTAATCTAAAGTTTAAAAGTCCTATTGCAAACTTTCAGTAAGTTCCGATTACTCCATGAAGTTTAATAATTAGTATTAAATCAAGAGTAACAATTCCAAGTGTTAGTATATAAGTATCATGTTTGTCTCCATGATTCTTGATATTCAAAGGATTCTCTTAATATCAAGGTTATCTAGGATCTGAAAGAGTTGTTTCAGAAACCATGATGTGTGGAAGATATTGTGATATCTGAAACGAAGTTTTGGTTGCAACATGATAGAGTATAATATGGCTAAAGTCATGTTCTCATATTTGATGAGAATTTGCAAAAGGTTGGAGACACTTGTTGTCCAAATCCTCCAAAAGGTTTTGGATAGCAACATTATACTCATAATTCATCGTTATAAGCTAACAGTAGATTGATCATGGACGATTCCATGATAAGGGTGAATATTTGATGTAGGTAAAATGTTTACTACACCAAGAGATTACTAAAGAAAGGAATTTGAAAGAACACCAAATATTTGATGATGGTGATCTACTTCAAAGTGCAAGTCCAAAGACATTGGTATTTAATTATACACGCTTTGGACTATATGTCATATGTATGACTCCACTATTGATGTTGATAGATTCTTTCAAATGTAAAAGGAAATCTTGAAAGAGAATCTCAAATATATGGCGAAAGGAAAAGACTAGAATTGTTCAGCTTAAGTATATAGATGATATACATGTTATGGCTATATTCTTTGCTTATTGAACAATGTGGTTCTCAAGTATTTGATACTGAATTTGTTGGTGTGAATCGTCATACGAAACAACACAATTCATGAACTACAATGGCCTAAGTAACTAGCAAAGAATATGTGATGATGTTCATCGAGAACAAATAAAGGGTTATTGTGTTGCTCGTTAAACATCAAAGCTTGCCTTCAAAGATTTGTTTTATCAGGTATTATGAGAACAAAAGGGTTGTTCAAATAATTGCCGTAATCCATAAAAGATGGATTCGCAAATCTCGTTGGAGACATCACATCCATAAAACTAGTGCTAAAGATGTCGAAAGACAAATTGATTGAAAGATCACTTAGGAAGTGACATCGCCGTTTAAATTATACTGAAAAGAAAACATGAAGAAACTCCATGTGGATGGAATTTTGGAGTCTTTTGATTTTTGATCAAATGACACTTGTGAAACTTTCCTAGAGATAATTGAAACTTCGTTCATAGGCCAAAAGGGAACGAAAGACTAGCTTATTGGAATTTGTACATATTGTTGTACGAAGTCCATTATGTGTAGTCAAGAGCGATGGATTTTAACTTCATTTGCTTTCTCCAAAAATTTGAGTGAATATATGAATATTTACTTAATGAGGATAAAGTATGAAACATTTGAAAAGTTCAAAGACTTTCAAGATGAAGTGCAAAATCATTGTAACAAGAATATGAATAGTTTATGATAAGATCATAAAGGAAGATATTTGAGTTACAAGTTTAGCATAATACCTAAGATTTAAGGAATCGTTCCATGGATTTGCATTTTCCCGAAACAGCATAAGAGTATGGAGCATTCGAGATATGTAATTAAACCTTGTTTGACTTGGTAAGATCAAAGGTGTAATTCATAAAACTGCCATTGTATTTTAAAGATTAAAATCTTTAGAGATTACCGTTTTTCCACTGAAAAGAGCTCCATCATAATCCGTTGAAATGACACCATATAAAGTTATGGTTTGGGATAAAACCCAAGTTGTCCTTTCTTAAAACATTGGTATGCTTTGCATAAGAAAGATGTTTGCAACCAAAGTCGGATGAACCTGTCTTTGTATGTTATTTCGAATAACTCTTAAGTAATCCTCCATAACATCAGAGACAAAAATGTTTGTCACTTAAAACGTCAAGTTTCTTTGGGAAGGAATTTTTCGTGAAAAGTTAAGTGGGAGGACAATAGAACTTTGATAAGGTTAAAAGAACCTTAGCTATATGTGCAGAGTTGCGCAACACCGAAAAGTGTTCCGGAGGCAGCAACAAAGCTCATGGCTCACGTACCTGTTATCACCATATTTTGGCCAACGAAGGAGATGGGCCGTGATCAAGATGGGCTTGGAAGATGCATATATTCAACGTGTTGTTGGATCGGCCTAGTACGAAGAATTGGGCTAAACTGCCCGTGTATCTTGTATCATAATAGGTTTCGTTTCAGTTTAGGTAAAGATAGAGTTGTAGAGTTATTCCAAAAGTAGAGAGTCTCCGGACTATAAATATGTACCTAAGGTTATCAAGAAAAGGAGGACAATCACGTTCACGACAAACACAATCTCGGCGCATCGCCACCCCTTGTTTCTAGGGTTTCTTTCGGGTAAGTGTCATGCTGCCTAGATCGCATCTTGCGATCTAGGCAGTATCTACTTATGCGTTACCTGGTTTTACTCGTACTGAAGCGTTGTTGATGGCGAGTAATACTATTATCATAGATTGTTTGAGGCTAGCATCGATGTTTTTCATTAGTATCGTTGAAGTTATGCTACCTCTAAGTTACCTCGCTACCTTTGCACCTCTTCCCAAGTGCAAGGGTAGCACCTTGCTTGATCTTTATTTAGCTGATTCGATCTGTTATGGTTGTGCCTTGCTCGCCAAGGTTTAGTTTGATATCTACGTAGTCAGGCCTTACAAACGGGTTGAACGATCCAGTAGTACGTAGGGACGTGGCTTATTCGTTCTAGAGAAGTTGTTCCGGTAATTGACTTTACGTTGGTTATTAGGCCTCCTCTAGGGTTAATATTCTTCATCTTTTGTACATACCAGGCTCAATTACGTGTAGGACGTTCGATTACGTGGTGAAAACATTAAACCGTCAGAGATCGATTTAACTTGTAGTGATCAAGCAAAACCCCATGCTATCGTAAATCTAATGCGTAACCATAGCAATCGGCTCTAGGAGCCGATTCTGGAAACTCGGGAGCCGTCACGGCTCGAATTTTACGATACTTGTTTACCATGCAGAAATCAATCGGAGCAACCTCTCATTCTCGACTGGTATAGGTCGTGGCACGCCTCGAACCAAGCCGGGACGTGTCGGAGTTTTGCGGGCCGTCGCCCGAGGGACCAGGGCCCACCAGCAGTTCTGGGAGCCTCCCGGCTCTTCGTGTTGCTCGTCGCTGCTCGCCGGTGAGTTTTGGCAGGCAACACATTCTGGCACGCCCGGTGGGACCTTCAACAACATCTACATCAACATCCGACGCTGCGATGGAGGGCAGACCAGTCACGTACGACGAGTTGCCTGACGAGCACAAGGCGAAGTATGATGAGATCAGAAATCTCTTTGAAGCCGATCTCATCGGCTCTTTTGAGAGGACCCGTAAGCATGGCATCAAGTGGAGGGGGTTCTCCCCCGAGGGTGCTCTTGATGAGGTGGATCTGCTCTTCGGAGGAGCGCACTGAGCTCTCTGTGAAGTCAACTACATGGTGGCTCATTCTCTGCACCGCCACTCGGAGAGCTTGGTGAACGCTTTCGAACGGGTCGCGGTTCGCGTAGTTCAGGAGATCATGAAACATCAGTATTCTTCGACAGGGCCTACTCTGGGGGCTCACCAGGGAGAAAGACCGCTCCAGACTAGGCCACAGCTGCCATTCACACTTGCAGCTCCGGAGCCGCCAGGAGCAGCGGCTTATGTCGTCTACAAGGCTGGAGGCGACCTAGGCGATGGCCAATTCCTGTTTGAGCCACCTAAGGAAATCTCACACGGGTATATATGCGCCTACGTGCCAGACTGCAATAACCTGACACGCACCAAACAGATTGCAACCGCAGGAGTTTCTCGGCAGAGTTCACAGGCAGATCTTGAGGCGTGTTCGGAGCAGCGATGTCCGGGATGGACGACAACAAAGCGTGGCTAGCCAAGTATGCCACCGAACAAGTCACGAGAATCTAGCCCCTACAGCTCAAACAGTGGAGCAAATCGGTACCATCCGAGGGACCGTTAAACCGTCGAAGAGAAGGACAATCGGCTATTCAAAGCCGTACCCCAACGAAGTTTGATCTCGATTCCGCCACCCAAGTATAAGCTCCCGAGTTCTCAAGGTTCATGGTCGGAAGGGTCAAGCTCGATCGAGCACATAAGCCGATACCGCACAACTAGGCATGATTTCGCATCGGATCGATGCGCGTAAGATTTTTGCGCAATCTCCGACAGACCAGCCTTTGGGTGGTACACCGCCGCCACCGATTCAATTCATACCGAAGCAACCGGAAGAGCGGTTCCACATCGTACCATTCGAGGCTACCGAGGCCGGCATTGCGACTGGCGCAGTGCGCAGTTGGGAGAAATCAGCCGAGTACATCCAGGCTTCAGACCGCTAAGAACCGATGTTACTCAGCTCGTTTAATCGAGAAGGAAGCAATGTTGGGTCTCTCAGCACCCATCAAGGACCTGGCTTTCCAGGTGGAGTACAACTCGTTGGCGCACATGGCCCAGAAGCTGACAATGTATGAGCAGCGCCACCCTGAGTTGTACCAAGACAAATTCAAACGGCCGATAGGCCTGGTCGATGCAGAAGAAGATGATCCTACACAGGACCAGGAAGTGGCCGTAGCTGAATGGGCTCGGGGGGCAGATCCCGTAGCCTGCAAATGGGTGAAACAGCAAGGGCCTGCAAAAGGGTTCGACTTCGACGTGAGCAAAGCCGAGCAGATATTCAATTTGCTGCTGAAGGAGAAGCAGCTGAGGTTACCCGAAGGCCACAAAATCCCTACGGCCCAGGAAATGAACGGGAGACCATACTGCAAGTGGCATCACTCGTTCACCCACACCACCAATGAGTGCAAAGAGCTTCGCCGCCAAATCCAAATGGCGATAGAATAAGGCCGTCTGATCCTTGGGCAGTTCGCCATGAAAGTGGACACGAACCCATTTCCCGGCGTCAACATGGTAGAACTCAGTCGCTCCGCGAGGCGTCAACTGGATTTTTCGTTCGGCGTTAATATGGCAGGGTCCGGATACCACCATGACACGTACAAGCAGGAAGGTGGTCGCTTTCGGGGCAAAGAAAGAGAGGAGGCCAGTCCACGCGACCGGCCCAGCCACAATGACAGGCGGTACTTAACAGAGGAACAAGTGAGGAGAGTGCGATATCAGAAGCCACATTCCACGCATCTCCTTAACAAGTATGAGCGCCAGTATGACCAACGTCGCCGATGCAGACGACGAAAGATATGAGCACCTCGCTAAGGGACCGTCTAAAGAAAAGGAGGCGCAGACAAGCAGGGATTGTCCTTTCTTCAAGTATTGCTGGACGCAGAATGAGCCGATTGCCTACGACAACCGCACGGAATGCAGCAGAAGGAGGACACGAGGCCGGTCGTGTTCAACGTCAGGGCCTCTTCCACCCCGAGCCGCATAGGAGTCCGCCGAGCGAAGACCTCGAGAAGCCAAAGAATGACAAAGACGAAGATGATATCACCGTCCGAGGTGGTGTCCCGACGGACTCAGACACACCCAAAAGCGAGAGTGCAGCCGTGCGTAATTTGGAGGAAGTCAAGCGCAGATCTCCACGCTTTAAAGAAAGCACGGCCCGATCCGCCGTCAAAATTAAGCAGACCTGGAAGCGGAAGACCGCCGACAAGGAAAGAATGGCGCCTAAACAAGTAAAAGCCGATGCATAGACATCGGCCGCACAAACATGGTGTTTGTACTTCGCCGTAATTTCGCGCCAAGAACCAATGAGCTACCATGGGGCGTTTGATTTGCGGTCCACGGCGGTTATCTTTGAGAATCCACGTGAGAAGGGGTACAAACATCGAAAGCCACTGCCTACGGGGTTACATCAATGGGCAACCTGTCAGCAAGATGTTGGTGGACACCGGGGCGGCAGTCAATATCATGCCGTACTCCATGCTACGACGTTTGGGACGCTCCACTGCAGATCTGATCAAAACCAACGTCACGTTAAGCGACTTCAACGGTCAGTCTTCGGAAACGCAAGGCGTACTGAACGTGGATCTGACAGTGGGCAGAAAAACCATCCCCACGGCATTCTTCGTCGTGGACAGCAAAAGCACTTACACTGTCTTGCTAGGAAGGGATTGGATTCACGCTAATTGCTGCATTCCGTCCACAATGCACCAGCGCCTGATCCAGTGGGACGGAGATGAAGTGGAGGTCATCCACGCAGATGATTCTATCGAGATATCCATAGCTGGCATGAACGTCTGGGAAGCAGGAGACCAAGAGCCGATCTCTGGCATCAGTCTAGACGGCTGTGAGCGCATTGAAACTACAAAAAACGGGGTGAGGCTGGTCTTATCCACTGGCCTGACAGAGTAGAAAAGCCCACGATCATCAGGGTACGCCGATCCTCGCGATCGCCACAAAAATAAAAAGCATCGACAAGCACTCATGTAGTCGTAAGGCAGAGATGCTCGCCATAAAACAATAAGGTGTAAACCGTCCTTGACTAATGCAAGCAAAAAGGGCCGATTCAAGCAATCGCCCAAATTATTTTTGTTATCCTCACCTACCGCTTGCCTGTGTTTAGCATCGATTTGACAGTGACGGAAGAAGCTAGGGTACGGGTTCACATCCGTGATGAACTAGAAGAAATCGACATTGGTCCCGGGGATAAGCCACGACCAACATTTATCGCCAAGAGTTAGATCCGAGTCTGCGGCCCGGCGATAGCCTGTTGAAACAATATCCGCATCGCACCGGGACTACAGAGATGCAGGTTAGACAGAGCATCATTGAGCATCGGCTCCGCTAAAAGGATTTCGCCATTTCAGCAATGAGCACGACGGATGAAGGCAAATTCGAAGAAGTCAAGAAGGAGGTCGAGAAAATGTTGATGCCAAGTTGATCAGCCATGGTATGCCGAGTGGATTTCAGTTCGTGCTCAGAGAAAAAGGATGGCCGTTGGCGTGTGGCCATAGATTTTCGGGATCTCAACAGAGCTACCCCAAAGGATGAGTATCCGATGCCGGTGGCAGAAACGTTAATCAACGCAGCGGCTGGTCATAAGATCTTGAGCTTCATGGACGGCAATGCCGGTTACAACCAGATCTTCATGGCTCCAGAAGACATACACAAGACTGCATTCAGAGTCCCAGGGTCAGTGGGGTTATTTGAATATGTAGTCATGACGTTTGGTCTGAAAAATGCCGGCGCCACGTACCAAAGGGCCATGAACTATATTTTCCATGATCTGATCGGCAAACTGGTGGAGATTTACATTGACGACGTGGTGGTCAAGTCTGCTTCAGCGCACGGACACATGGACGATCTGCAACGCGTCCTGGATCGCACAAGAAAATTCGGGCTACGGATGAATCCAAAGAAGTGTGCCTTCGGGGTGACGGCCGGTCAGTTCTTGGGTTTTTTGGTCCATGAACGCGGAATTGAGATCGGCCTGAAAAGTCAGGAGGCAGTGCGAACAATGAAGCCACCCACTACAAAGAAAGAACTGCAGTCTCTCATCGGCAAGATCAACTTCGTCAGAAGATTCATCTCCAATCTGTCAGGAAGAATAGAGCCGTTCATGGGACTAGTAAAAATCAAATCTGACGAGGAATTCCGCTGGGGGGCAGAACAACAACGAGCCTTCGACGAGATCAAAGAATATCTGACAAAGCCGCCAGTGTTAGTTCCACCGCAGCCTGACATGCCGTTCTACATTTACTTGTCGAGGTCGACACGCCATCGCCTGGTGGTGCAAGTTTATGATGGGCTGGAGCGAGTCGTCTTTTACATAAGCGTAGGATGCCGGACGCAGAGACAAGGTACCACGATATCGATAAGTTGTGCCTCTGCTTTTTCACCGCACAAAAGCGCCACATTTTGCTATCGCAGAGATCATCATCATATGCAAATCGACGTCATAAAGCACATGCCGTCGGCTCCTATGTTAAAAGGCCGACCGGGCAAGTGGATGTTTGCATTATCGAGTTTGACATCCGTATCAACCCGAAAGCGATTAAGGACAATCGGCGGCGATCTTATCGCTGAAAGGATCAACACTAACATAGCAGCACTGTCCATAAGAGCGTGGGCTATGTTTTTCGACGGATCAGTTTGTGACGATGGCTGCGGCATCGGCATTTTACTCGTGTCGCCCCGGGGGGCAACATTTTCCTTCTCCATCAGATTGTCTACCTCTCGCACCAACAATGTAGCCGAGTACGAGGCGATACGCAAGGGAATGGAGTTACTCCTCGAAGCCGGAGCAGAAGCAGTGGAAATTTTTGGAGACTCCAAGTTGGTGATTTCCCAGCTCACGGAGGACTACAAGTGCGAGAGCGAGTCCCTCTTCCCATTATGGCTGCACTGCCGCGAGCTGATGGCGCAATTCCGGTACATAAACTTCACTTGGATCCCACGATCGCAGAATACCGAGGCGAACGATCTTGCGCAGATGGCTTCAGGCTACAAGGACGTTGTAGAAGGAGCCGACGTTCAGGTACAGTTCCTGGAAGCGGACGACTGGAGAGCCGATATCTTCAATTACTTGAAGGATTCGGCTCGGGGGGCACCTAAACGGATAAGATACAAGGCCATGAAGTACGTGCTTATTGGGGATGACATGTTTTACAGGACTCTGGAAGGGCTATTGCTCAAATGCCTGGGGACAACCGAGGCCAATCGGCTCCTACACGAGGTACACGAAGGCGCCTGTGGAACTCACCAATCAGCTCACAAGATGAAATGGTTGATCAGGCGATCAGGATTTTATTGGCCCACCATGCTGGAGGACTGTTTCAACTATTACAAAGGGTGTCAAGCATGTCAGAAATTTGGAAAAATTCAGATGGTACCACGTCGAATGAACCCCATCATCAAGCCTTGGCCATTCCGAGGTTGGGGCATGGATATGATCGGCAAAATCAATCCTCCATCAAGCAAAGGCCACATGTGGATTTTGGCCATCACTGACTACTTCACTAAATGGGTGGAGGCTGTCCCGATGAAATCAGTAAACTCAAAGGATGTTATCAACTTTGTGAAAGAACATGTCATCCATAGGTTCGGGATTCCCCAAACTATCACGACCGATGGAGGTTCGGTCTTTATTTCTCAGGAGTTTAGAAAGTTCTGTGAGGACACGGGGATCAAGCTGATTAGATCATCTCCATACTATGCTCAAGCAAATGGGCAAGCTGAAGCATCCAACCAGAGCCTCATCAAACTGATCAAGAGAAAAGTCGATGAGCACCCTAGGCGTTGGCACGAGGTTTTGTCAGAGGCGTTATGGGCTTATCGCATGTCATGCCATGGAGCAATAAAAACCTCGCCATACCATCTAGTATATGGACAAGAAGCCGTCCTACCCTGGGAAATTACGGCTGGATCGAGACGCGTCACTTTTCAGAACGATCTAACGACTGAAGAATACGCAACCCTGATGAGTGACAGTGTGGAGGACTTAACCGAGCTCAGGCTGTGGTCATTGGAGAAAATCAAAGAGAACAAGGCCAAAGTAGCTCGTGCATACAACAAGAAAGTGAAGCCAAAGGAGTTCCACGTTGGTGATCTGGTATGGGAAGCTGTGTTGCCCTTGGGGACTAAGGATGCAACATATGGTAAATGGTCTCCAAATTGGCACGGGCCGTACAGGGTCGACCAAGTTTTAAGAGGAAATGCGTACATGCTCGAGGAGCTGGACGGCGTGAAATTCCCAGTGGCGGTCAACGGTCAGCATCTCAAGAAATATTTCCCAAGCATGTGGGATGTTGGACAGTAAAACTTGAAGGGCCGATACATGAAATCGGCTAAGTAAAAGCACGTGTGACGATGGACAAGTGGGGGCCGATGCTGAAAATTGGCCGAATAAAAAAAAATGTATAGCCGATGCACGGTCATCGACTCTAGAGGTTCACACATGTTACAACCAGGTGCCAGTTCGCACATACAAGCTACTGAAGAAATGCTTCGAAGGCGTGGAGGGCGTCATCGTCATCTTCATCTTTGCTTGTCACTAGTTGTTTGTTCAGGGCACGTTTCTCGATGGGCAATTGGAGATTTGGGTCGCCCGTTTTGAGAAAGGTCGCAGGTCACCGTTTGAAACCAAGAAGTGGCCGTTTTAATGTGCCTAAAGATGCGACCAAGTTTTGACCCTGTCAACGTTTTTTGGGAGAAGCCGATGGGTAGTCATCGGCTCTTTACGATTTGACTTGTTTGACCGTAAAGGCAGTAGATGTTGAAAGCCGATACGTTGTCGACTTTTGGGACATCGACCTATCGTGGCTATCGGCAAGATCAGGCGAACAAGGCAATCTTCGGGAATAGATTTTCATTCATTCAAAAGATGATTGCTTACAAAGGACGATTGATTACAAAAGGAGCCTACTACTACCGTTGCGCATCGGTTCCTAATCTAAAGGCGAGATCGTCGCTTGCCGTCGCCGCCGTCCTCTTTGCCGCTTTCTTCGCCGGCCGTCTTCATTGCCGCCTTGAAGAAACCAGCGGGGACCTCCTCGTCTTCGTCGTCATCTTCGGTGTCCTCGCTGGACCCGCGCTGAAGCGCTTGGGCGGGTACTCCGGAGGAGGTGTCCTCCTCGATTCCTCCTCCTCGTCGGAGGACTCGACGCGTCCCAAGACCAAGCGTCGTTGCTGCTTCGCCTCAGCCTCCGTCAACAAGGAATCAGAGGCTCTCGCTGTCGGTGGACGATCGCCCTCCGACAGACGGCGAATCCCAATCCTTTCGTCCCACAATCGTGGGCGAAGTATCAGACGCCGTGGATGGGTGCTCTGGCGTCGGCTCTCGGTCACTGATGCTGTTGGAGGCGTGGGAGGACAGGCCAGAGGAAGCAGAAGAGGCCATGGCGGAGAAAGAGGGTTTTTCCGGCGGAGGAAGAAGGGTTTTCTGGCTACTGGAGGAAGATGGGGACTGTGAATCGCTGCATTTAATTTAAATAAGGGAATAGTGGAGACGGTTCAATGCCATAGCGGTTTCCAGATTGCCGCCAAAATCGTCAAATCATGCAATCGGAGGAGTTGAGAAGACAGGGCATCATGATGAAGGGGTAGCGTGATTTGCTCTCGCCACGATTCACAACGCCCGATAAAAAAAAAGAGGAGAAGAGGAAAAAAATCACAGAGTGGTTTTGGAATTATCATTGCCAAAACCAGGGGGGCATGTGTTATCACCATATTTTGGCCAACGAAGGAGATGGGCCGTGATCAAGATGGGCTTGGAAGATGCATATATTCAACGTGTTGTTGGATCGGCCTAGTACGAAGAATTGGGCTAAACTGCCCGTGTATCTTGTATCATAATAGGTTTCGTTTCAGTTTAGGTAAAGATAGAATTGTAGAGTTATTCCAAAAGTAGAGAGTCTCCGGACTATAAATATGTACCTAAGGTTATCAAGAAAAGGAGGACAATCACGTTCACGACAAACACAATCTCGGCGCATCGCCACCCCTTGTTTCTAGGGTTTCTTTCGGTAGTAATATGTTGCCTAGATCGCATCTTGCGATCTAGGCGATATCACTTATCGTTACACGGTTTTACTCGCATCAAGCGTTGTTGATGGCGAGTAATACTATTATCATAGATTGTTTGAGGCTAGCATCGATGTTTTTCATTAGTATCGTTGAAGTTATGCTACCTCTAAGTTACCTCGCTACCTTTGCACCTCTTCCCAAGTGCAAGGGTAGCACCTTGCTTGATCTTTATTTAGCTGATTCGATCTGTTATGGTTGTGCCTTGCTCGCCAAGGTTTAGTTTGATATCTACGTAGTCAGGCCTTACAAATGGGTTGAACGATCCAAGAGTACGAGGGACGTGGCTTATTCGTTCTAGAGAAGTTGTTCCGGTAATTGACTTTACGTTGGTTATTAGGCCTCCTCTAGGGTTAATATTCTTCATCTTTTGTACATACCAGGCTCAATTACGTGTAGGACGTTCCAGTTACGTGGTGAAAACATTAAACTGTCGTAGATCGATTTAACTTGTAGTGATCAAGCAAAAACCCCATGCTATCGTAAATCTAATGCAGAACCATGGGGCAATCGGCTCTAGGAGCCGATTTACAGGGAAACCTGGGAGCCGGTCACGGCTCGAATTTTACGTATACTTGTTTACCATGCAGGAAATCAATCGGAGCAACCTCTCACCTTCCTGACCAGGTATAGGTCAGGTGGCACGCCCTCGAACCAAGCCAGGACGTGTGCCGGAGTTTTGCGGGCCGTCGCCCGAGGGAACAGGGCCCACCAGCAGTTCTGGGAGCCTCCCGGCTCTTCGTGTTGCTCGTCGCTGCTCGCCGATGAGTTTTGGCAGGCAACAGTACCTCAAAGGTTGTGGTCACGGAGATCTAAGTTCCTATTGAAACAAGTAGATCGGGTAAACAATCAAATACCAAGATTTGAGGGTTGAATCATTATTTGAGAATAATGAACCGACTACATGCAAAGAAGCGATGATGGGCCCTGACTCCGTCAAATGGCTTGAAGCCATAAAATCCGTGATAGTTCCATACACGAGAAATCAAGTTTTGAACTTGAAGGACCCTCGAGAAAGGTGTAAGACCTTACAGTTGTGTTTGGATCTATAAAGAAATAGACATGGATGTTTCACATCTATGAAATAGTCGACATGTTGGGAAAGAGTTCACAACAATGTTCAAAGGTTGTATATGACAAGATTTGATCTTTCATAGCGATATTTAGTCTAGACGGTTTTAAGTAGCAAACACTACATATAATTTTGTTATATGGTAGTTGAATAAACAAAACAAGTTCTTCTAATAGAATTGTTACCTAGGACGTGTGCATGACATGGTCCATAGGGTTTTGTTAATTCAAAGGATGCTAAAATCATATGCAAACTTCAATGGTTGAAGTGAGCATCACGGAGTTGGAATCTTCACAATGATGAAATTGTTAAAAGAGTTTAAATTCATCAGAGACGATGAAGATGCTTGCATTTGCAAGAAATTAAGTGGGAGCGCTAAGACATGTTTCTAATACATTATGTGGAAGACATATTATTGATTGGAAATAATGTATCTTTTATTAACACATATTAAGAATTTCATCCTGATGAAAGACTTAGGCAAAACCCAAATATTTGGCATCAATAGACGCTAATATGGTTGTGCCAGAAGTACATAGACAAGATATTGAATGAGTTCAATATAGAAACTACAAGAGAGGTTCTTGTCGCACAGAAAGGATTGAATGAGTTCAATGTTGATGATATATTCAAGTGTATTGACATTTGGTAAAGTGAAACAAATAATCAAGTATAGATTGATACTTGATGTATGAAATCACAAAGAGTATTTATATCAATCATACTGTGATATGTACAAATCCAGATATGTCCTATGCTCTAAATGTTTTGAGCATATACGAGAATGATTCGTAAGATGATCATTGGACAATAGTAAGGATATTCTTATGATCTTTTGGAAGAACTAAGAGTATAATATTTATAGAAGTGACAAATAGATGGTTAGTTCATTGTAAAAGTACTACATTGATACTAGTTTTGTCACAAAGTACAAATTAAGTTTATCTCAATCTAAACTAAGTGTGGCACAATATAATGGAAAGTGAGTTCCATAATGGATTTGGATGAGTTCCAAAGTTAAGACATTGTGACAGATACTACAACAAAAGGCTAAGTATATGACTGCTATTTTAGCATCAAAGGAGGGCAGTTGTGTCAAGTAGTTTGTTATCAAACTAGGTGTAGTTCACAGTGGGATAATACTATGAAGCTATATTGTGCGACAATATTATCAACATGTTTTAACCCCAAAGAGCTAAAGGTCACACCGAAAGACCAGATTTATACAAAGCCATCTCAGAGACACAAAGACATGCAATTACACACGGACCTAGAAGTGTCAGATCCGGAGATCAGTTGACCAATAGCAATCGTGTACATACAACACCGGAAAGCCATAGGTGTTGAATACACAAAGGTTTGAAACTAGATTATTGACTCTAGTGCAAGTGGGAGACTGTTGGAGATATGCCCAAGAGGCAATAATAAAGTGGTTATTATCATATCTTCACACTTATGATAAATGTTTACATACCATGCTATAATTGTATTAACCGAAAACATTAATACATGTGTGATTTGTAAACTAAAATAAGAGTCCCTAGTAAAGCCTCTTGTTAAACTAGCTTGTTGGTTAATATATGATCATGGTTTCCTGATCATGAACATAGAGATGTTATTAACAACATGATCATATCGTTAGGAGAATGATATGGTGGACATACTCCTATAGATAAGCGTAGCATAAAGATCAAGTCATTTCAATAGTTCAATTGCTATATGCTTTCTGATACATAGTAACCTAATTCCTTCGACCATGAGATCATGCATATCACCTTTATCGGATGGATGCTTTGATGACATCAAACACCACACCGTAACTGGGTGGCTATAAAGGTGGCATTGAGTGTTCGAAAAGTATTGGTTGAAACACATGGACCAAGAGTGGGATTTGTCCATCCATATGACGGATAGATATACTCTGGGCCCTCTCGGTGGAATGTCATCCAATTAGCTTGCAAGCATGTGACTGGCTCACAAGGGATCACATATCACAGGAACGAGAAAAGAGTACTTATCGGTAACGAGGTTGAACTAGGTATGTAGAGATACCGACGATCATAACCTCGGATAAGTAAACTATCGTGAGACAAAGGGAAATTGGTATCGTATGTAAGTGGTTCATTCGATCGCAAAGTAATCGTAGAAATATGTGGGAGCCATATGAATTTCCAGATTCCTCTATTGGTTATTGTTCGGAGAAGTGTCTCGATCATGTCCGCATAATTCACGAACCGTAGGGAGACACACTTAAGGATTCGACGTTGTTTTGAGTAGTTATGGTATTATGAGAAAGAGACCGAATGTTGTTCGGAGTCTCGGATGGGATCCGGGATATCACGAGGTGATCCGGAATGGTCCGGAGAATAAGATTCATATAAGGAAAGTCCTATTTCGGAGTTCGGGAATGATTCCGGTGTTTTCATCGAGAATGTTCTAGAAGGGTCCAGATTGTCCGGCACTCCGGGGGGGAAGGGTGCATGAATATGTCATTACATATTGAATTATTGCATCATGTACTAAGTGTTCTTGCTGTTCCAAAACTGAAAAGTCAAACTGCCAGTTTGAAAGTCAAACGGCTAAAACAGGAAACTGTGGAAAACAGGAAACTGTGGGAAACAGGAAACTGTGGGAAACAAGAAAGAGGTGGTTGGAACCGACTTGGGGGAGGAGTCCCTCCAAGCCGGCGCGCCAACCAAGGCCGACTTGGGGAGGGACTCCCCTCCCCTTGGCCGCCCTCCCACCTATAAAAGGAGGAGGGGCCTCCTCTAGACACACAAGTTCCTATCCTCTAATCTCCGGTTTAGAGCCGTTTTGGTTTAGAGCTTCTAATTGCTTTAGCCTACGGTTTAGAGCCTTCTAATTGGTGTGTCTAATCCCTAGACCACTAATAGCTCTCTCTCATACTCCACCATACTCGCTCCGGCTTAAGCCTCATGGGATCTCCCTCTACTTCCGTACCACGCCAGTCTTGCCGGAATCGCAAGGAGAGTGCTACAACCTCCGCTGCCTGCTGGAACAAGGGAGAGGAAGGTCTTCGTTGAGTACCGAACGTGTGACCGACTACGGAAGCGCTGCCGGAACGCAGCGCCGGAAGGATCGTCTACGCGATCTTGAGATCGGAAGTGTACGACTATATCACCCACGAGAATCTGCTCTCGTTAACCGCTTTGGAATCTTCGAGGGTAAGTTATTCCATCGACTCGTTGCTACAATCTAGTAGATAGATCTTGGCTTGTTTGTTTGTATGCGATAGAAAATTTTTGTTTTCCATGCTACGAACCCCTACACATCAGCGGGGTGTTCCTACCTTGGCCTCCAAGCGAGGTTGTGTCCGGCCCTGGCGTCCTGGGCTGAGTTGGTGGCCGGCCGGCAGGCGTGCAAGTGACAGAGCTGGTAGAGGACGTGTCGAGAAGAGCACGCCACTATCAAAACAGGCGACGCCATCGAAAGCGGCGGCCATCGCCTCCTGCTTGATCTTGTCGACGGCGGACCTGGCGGCACTCACTGCCAGCTCGTTGGCGTCGACCATGTTCTGGTTCACCTGGAAGTGCCTGTTCTCATCCCTACGCTCCTTCTCGAGCCTGGCAGTGACAGCTCGAGCTCTCGCCGCTACCCGCCGGTCAGAGCGCTTCCCCGACTCAACTTTCCGCTCCGCCGGTGTCATGTCCTTGGTGATCTTCTTCGCCCGACCACGCTTCTTGGCGGCAGGATCGCCGAATAGCGCAGCATCGGCCATGGCGGCGGGATCCATCGCCTTCCCTGCTGCTTCCGCCAGTGAAAATTTGGGAGAGGTTTTTTTGGAGGAAGTGGTGTAGTTTCTGTGTTACTGGCGGAAGAGACCGTTAAAGGTAGAGGAAGGACACGTGAGGACAAGCGCGCTATCCGAGTCGACCAAACCGAGGCCCAGATTTGGTGCATGGGTGAGTCGGTCCACGCATGTTTGTCCGGATGGATCGCCGCGCTGGGCCATCGCGCATTTGTTCGCCAGTCCGCTCAGACAAATTCGAACACGCATGGAACGGATGAGTCGGCCTGGTGGAGATGCCTTGACACCTGTTGTTTCATAAAAAAACAATATTCTTTCAGTGGGAGACAAGTTTCCGTCAATAGTAAGGCGTCTGTGTTGACTTCGTACTAGTAGAAAAATGCTTACTAGTAGTGTGGGGACATTGGTGTTAGTGGTAACCGTGACTAGCGTCGTCCATGTGTCCATGCCGCAAGATATTATTTGTGACTCGGGGGCATTCGATGTCACGACTTTCTATTTCTCATTCAAATACATCAGCGACTTCCATTCTAATTTTAAATCAATTACATTCGAATTTAGGATATTTTACATAGTTTTGAACAAAATTTTAGAAAACCTAATCTAAAGCTTGCTCGGGACAACAGTGTCACATGTCACATATGGAGATCCGTTGTTTGGATTCTCCGTGGTCCCAATTGATGTTTGCTTTGGGACAACAATGTGATATGTCGCACAACACTACCACCCCTTTACAAATACCAACACGATCTCCTAATTATTCCCATGACTCCATGAGGCAGTTTACTATGCAGTTGACGCTCTCATAGCATCAAGTAGAAGATTGAATATACAATTAAACAAATAACGAAAAACACAATCTTTATTTAAATTCATAATAGTGTTAGGGTTTTTCCATCTCCCAAAGA
The DNA here is from genome assembly GCA_030063025.1 of Avena longiglumis. Classification (NCBI taxonomy): domain Eukaryota; kingdom Viridiplantae; phylum Streptophyta; class Magnoliopsida; order Poales; family Poaceae; genus Avena; species Avena longiglumis. The sequence continues at coordinate 500,248,096 of CP125975.1, forward strand.
ACAAATAAAACTACTCGTTGATACCCATAAGTTTAAGGGTCATTGAAATATTCAATGTGTAAGTATTAGTATCGATCCCATGGGGAGCAGAAGTATAACTATTTATTCTTTCAAATTAGAGTGTCACTATGCTAATTATTTATGCATTAAACAAACTAGGATGGTTGCCTTGTAGTGGTTTAAAACTAAAAGTAAATGTTCAAAAAAGTAAAGTTGCAAGAAAGTACAAACATAAAAAAGTAAATTTGCAAGAAAGTAAAAGCTTTTTTCAGAGAAAGTCCAATCCTCTATTCAATAAGAGGACAAGCTCAAGTGTGTGTTTATATGTGTGACAAACATTTCCAAGAGCTACACCGAGATGGAGCGCCAACCTATACCAACCTTGCCCCAACATCTAAATAAAGGGCGGGCGCCGAAAAGGAAGCTTTTCGACGAAAGCTTAGCTTGGTAGGCGCAGCTTACTCACCGCTTCTCCAGCTCTCGCAAGAATTGTATGGGAGTCGTCCTCGGGGACTTCCCTAATAACCGTACCGGGGAATTCTACCGTACTCCGTGCAGCTATGGTTGTTGATCCTGTGGAGGTGGCGCCTGCAGCGGGTCCGGGCACTATGGCACTGCGTGGTCGAGTAGTGTTTCCAATCAAGGAACCACTCCTCTCTATCTCTAGTAAACCTGCCTGGAACAGCAAGACAAAACAATTACTAGCTTTCCTTATTTATGGTTGAGCTCCTTGATTGGAAACACTACTCGACCACACAGTGCCACAGTGCCCGGGCCCGCTGCAGGCGCCACTTAATAATATCTTTGCCGGGCCCCTTTTGGCTTGCTGCGGGAAAGCTAACAGGTGAACTTGCTCAACATAAAGTGGAAGGAAAGTGTAGTAGAGATATTACTCGCTGTATGAGAAGATCTACTTGAGACCTCTGAACCAACCTCATTCCACATGAACGAAAGCAGAATGAAAGTACTCAAGGATAGACTTCATGGCATAAAGATTTCTAAAATAGCATGATAAGTATATTGTCAAGTTTTATTCTTGTTAGACAGAAAAATAGATGCAGCCGTATATATGAGCAAGTTCACCCCTAATGATTGGTCCTAAGGATATTTTCATGTACAAACAAAGTATTCATTAAGACATAAAATCTAACCACAACATAAAGTTCCATAGTCCTCGATCTAGAACCCCCTAATGAACCTCAAAGTCTCGAGACACGATTTTTGTCATTCCATCCATCCCTACTCTCTTCATTGCACTAAAGTGCAGCCCTATATCCCATAAAGGTGAAGTAACACGTAGTCAACGTTCACATATATCATCATAGAACCGAATAAGAGATTAGTGACAAGGTTTAATCTCGTCAATGCCCATTGTTATGGACTTGGGTTTTGGAGAAGATGGGGATGCTGGAGATCGTGGCACGGTTAACAGACAAGCAACCAGGGGACACAAGATTTACCTGTGTTCAGGCCCCGAGGAAAAACCCTACTCCCGCTTGTTCCGCTCTTTGATTACGGGCGAACCGAAGGTTATAGGTGCGCAGATTCGATCCGGCGTGGATGCGCAGTAAATTATGAGTCGAGGCTGGTTGAGTTCCCCTAGGACGTGCCCTCCTGGCCTTTATATAGACTTAGGCAGGTCCCGGGCATAGTCCTAGTCGGTTACAAGTTCTAGGGCGTTTGCCCTTTTGAGTTTTCTATCTAAACTAGTCTTGTTCCCCAAGGATCCGAAGATGTCTTGGGCCTTGGTCACCCGAAAATCTTCATGGGCCAGCGATGCTGCGTGGGCCTTCCTTGGGCTGGACTAGGTATGCTGAAGTTACGTACCCGTAGGGTATAACCATGTCAGTAGCCCCCGAGTGATCAGTCGAATCATAGATTCGGCTGAGGACTCTTCAATCCTTCGGGTGCAACTCTGTCTTTCAAGAGAATATGTAGGGATTGTTGATACGTGTGTCTGACTCACCCGACGGATCAGGGTCTTAAGCCTTAGGACGAAACAACACGATCTTCTTGATTCGGGTCCCTTAACCCGCCGAACATATGTCGTAATTCAACTCAGCCGCGGAGGACTTACATGAGAGGAATTCCAGATTTTAATTGGTGTACCCAACGCGTCAGATTTTTCATCGCACTGCCGCACGGATTCATGCTAGAAGAGCGCAGTCAGGTGCGTTGCCAGGCCATCAGACGATATCTGTAGGTCTTATCTTTGCGTCGCAGACGCAGCATCCGAACATTTATCACCTCGGAGGTGCTTCGGGTGGCCAAGGAGATTGTTGCTCACTTAGCGTTCTGTTAGGGCAGAGTTGCCAAAAAGGTTTTTTTTGCGTGCTGATCCGAAAGATCGCAGTCGAAGACTTCATAGGGTGCGCGACCAACGCTCCCTATGGGAGTAGCCCCCAAGTGTCTGTTCGAGTCGTAGACTCGAACGGAGACTTTTAGTTCAAACATTGTTTCAGTCTTTAGGTCCGCAGGACTAGAAAATTTTCGGATGCTTAAATCCATCCTCCCTATGGGAGTAGCCCCCAAGTCCGTAGTGGAGTCGCAGACTCGACGTAAGACTCAGAGAAGTAATTTTGTCCTCATTTGTCTGTCGGGTGCGCGGCCAGCGCTCCTGATAGGAGTAGTCCCCAAGTATTTAGTCGAATCGTAGATTCGAGTGAGTACTTTTAGCTGTGGAGCCAAAGTGGTGCTAGTATAGATTTTGATGACGTCAGTGCTTACGATTGATGACCTCAAGCGTCTGCTGCGCCAGAGATGACTTGACGGGACGAAGCGTGGGTCCCACTTGCTGACTTTGAATTGACCGGTCACGCGGGGCGTGGAGATGATTACGGCGCCTCCTAGATTTCCGCGCGTAGTGGACGGCGTGGTAACGACGGTTCATTGTGGTGTTGACACGTGTACGGTCAGATCTACCGTTGGCGTTAGGTCTTCTCGATGGACGGCTGGTGTGCGTCGTCTTCGCTGTTATAATCCTAGGTGAAATCGTGCTTGTTTTTCACCGCACCAGTTCATCTGTTCGCTGCCTTCTTGTTCTTGAGCGATTCTTGCTGCGCGCTAAGCTTTTCTTCCACACTTCCTTTGTTCTTTGTCGTTGCCAACGCCACCACCGCTGCAGCGTCATGGGGGAAACGAAGAAATCCTCGTCAGCGGTTGGGACCAGCGCCGCCGGAGGCAAGAAGGGCATCGCCGCTGCTCGCGTCACCGATGGTGGCTGGCGGCGATCGGAGACACGGGAGAGCGATCTCCGCAAACTGCGCGAGCGAAGCCTGATCCCGCAAGATGCGACTGCCGTGAGACTCCCTGGCAATGAGGTAATCCCCCGTCCCCCAGCTGGGTACCGGGTTATGTTTCTTGCCTTTGTCTTGCGTGGGTTCTCGTATCCAGTCCATGACTTCCTTCGTGGACTGCTCTTCTTCTATGGGGTTCAGTTGCATCATCTGTCTCCCAACTCCCTTCTCCACATTGCGTGTTTTATCACGCTTTGCAGTGTTGGCTTGGTGAGTCGACTTTGGCCTCTTCCGGAAGCTTTATTCCGTGAAGAGGCAATCGTTCGGATGGTGTGTATCCCATTGGGGGTTTCATCATCTCTCATCCCAATGTCCAATTCTTTTCCTTTTCCATGTCCGAATCTGTCTAGTAATCGGCGGAGGAAATGGTTTTACATCCGTGACTCCATCGCTCGGGCATGATTTTGGTCTCGCCTTTGACCCTCCCGGTTGATTGAGAAGAAAAGATCCCGGAAAACCAGATCTTAGACGGTGAGGTGGCGGAGATAGAGGCCTGCACCGTCGGGTGGAGGATCTCCAACGATTCACGAGAAGGAGGTGAACGTGTCGACGCTATCATCGAACGCTTGAGCTTTTTGAGCAGCCTCTCCAAGCGAGGGCGCATCCGATGTTTCTTTACTCTGGGCGCCGTGATCCGACGAGGGTTTCGGTGAGAAAATCTCCGAGGCGGAACTTGACAAGACTCTTCGCCTTGTTGAAGTTCAAGGCGACGAAGAAATTTCGGGAAGTCGCAGACTCCTCCTTTTCTTCGACGTTGGCCGACTCAAGGTGTAGATTTCGCACGTAGTGCTACCTTTGTTTTGTCACCTGTACTTTTTTCCTTTGTTTGCTTAACAAAGTTCCGTCTCCTTTTGTAGAGCTTCAAAGTTCCGGACATGGCACCACCATTGCCCGAAAGGTATCCGAATGCCCCGGATAATGAAGTCGTGGACTCCGTGTCCGAGCTACCGTCAGCGCGATCTCCAGCGGAGGATGCCGACGAGTCGAGTGAGGACCATTCGCGCAAGCGATCACGGAGCTCCAGCGAGTCTTCGATGCCTCGACCTCCGACTCCCGTGAATACTGGGGCCTTGAGCGTCAGGGTGATGTTCATGAGGGTTCTTCCTCTCCTCTTCCTGCCGTTCCTGTGCGAGCTGTTGCTCCGCACCCGCCAGCAAAGCGGAAGAAGGAAGAAAATAAGGAGGAGAAGAAGGAAGAAAAGAAGGAAGAGAAGAGGGCCCGAAGGGCTTCTCCTATCTTTGACCTGAGCGCGTTGGGCTCGTAAGTTTTCTTGTTGCCACTGTTTTCCTTTGTTCCCTTGTTGTTTTTGCACCTGTGTTGATTGGTTTGTGTACAGGAAATCTTCCGACGGCTCTAGTGATGGAGCGCACGAGATGATGGGGGAGTCAAACATTGCGTCGCCTCCTCCTCAGACTGTGGCGACTTCTGGCGACGTTGCGCCAGTTCCTCCGGTGCAGGAGAGGATGGTGGTTGCGCCCCAGAATTTCGTAGGCGGGCCTTTGGGTTCGCCTTCGGAGCACGTAAGTTTCTTCTACTTGATCTTACGGGGGGAGCCCCCGAGTATCTTCGCATGGCGATGTTTTATTTTTGCTTCTTTGTGTTGGGCGTAGCCCCCAAGTCCTGTTCTTACTGCTATTGCCTTTTTCTGCAGCCTTTTGTCCAAGAGGCCAAGCGGCTGGTGGAGGAGTGCTCGACAGCTGAAATCTGGCAGCTTCAAGGTATTCGTCTGCCTGCTAGTGCTTCTTTTGCTTATCCTGGTACTGTTCTTTGACATTTGCTTGTTGTAAATGCAGAGGAGCATAATGACTCTCTCCGTGAGGTTGATGCTCTGAAGAAGAGCCTTGGCCAATCGGAGCAGAAGGTCAAGCCGCCGGTGCGAAAGAGCCTTTGAGGAGTCGACGAAGGCGCAAGCAAAGAGCTCGCAGCAGGAGGCCGCCGATCGTGAGGAGCAGCCGCCACCGCTATGCTTCGTGAAAAAGGTGGCGATAAGCTCATGGCTGCCGCCAAGGCCGTTCGGTGAGTACAAGCTTTTGGACTTGTTTATTTTTCTGCGGATCTTCTTCCATGCTGTCATTCTTCATGTTTTCTTCTCTTTTGTCTCAGATGCCGCAGGCATCGAGTTCGACCGCGGTGCTCTGGAGCATGGGAGTGCTCTAGATGATGCCACTCTGGCGGTCGAAGACCGCTGCAGCACCGTCGTCAACTCCCTTGCCAAGGCGAAGGAGGTCCTTGGTCGCTTCTACCAGGAGCTCTTCCCGGCGCACTTGAAGATGTGGATGCCTGGCGGAGGCTCTGTCAAGCGCCGCAGCTGCATAAGCGCAGCGTAAGGGCATCGGCGCGGCCGTCGGGCTGGCGATGGCCATGGCGTCTGGGGCGGAGCTGGACCTGCCCTAGATTACTTCTCGGATGCCTACGGCTGTGGATGGATCCGAGGTAGCTTTCGCCGCCTACTCCGCTCGCTGCCGACGATATGGGCCTAAGCTCATTGACTTGTTGTCGGAGTACGCACTGCGGCAGCAGGGCGAGGCCAAAGCTAGGCAGTCTGGTTCTGAGGCGACTCAGTGTCCTGCACCTGAGGCATAGTAGACGTAGGGTAGTTTGTAGTCTCCTTCTGTTGTAAATATCTTTTGTAGTACCATCCTTGTGCCACGTAGTGGCCTTATTTTAATGAATTCCTCCGTGTTGTGCTTTTATCCTTGGCTGAATGTTTGTGTGCCTTTCTGCTGCTATAGATTCCTTCGGGTGTTGACCCAGTTGACACTTCATCCGAAAGGCCCTTGCGAGCATCATTGGATGATTCCTTGCAGCTCGCTTTTCTTCGGGATCGCGTGCGTAGCTTGGAAAAGGATTTGCTCGGGTTACGCGGTCGTGCTGACGTTTGGAAATCCAAAGCAGACCGTGGTGCAGCCAGAGAAGAGTATCTGATGGCGGAGCTGGGTCGGCTGTCCGAGCAGCTACAATGTAAGTTGATCCTTCTTTCGGGTTGTAGCCCAGTTCCTCCGGGTGAGCCTGCTGGCCTTACTCTTGTTTTGTGCGGTTGTCGCAGGTGCCAATATTGCTCCGAGGGAAGAAAAGGAGCGTATTGCTGTTCGAGTCAATTGTTTGACTCAACAGGACATGGAGGCCGGAGGCTTCTTCTGGATGGACCGTGATCGCGCCATAGTTCTGGCGACAGTGCAGGATCGCGTCTACCAGGTTTCGCGGGTGCTTCGCCAGGTGCAGACATCACTTTCTTCGGTGCTGCACGTCATGTTTCCGTTGGATGCCGTGTCAGCGACCCTTGCAGGTCTTCTGACGAAGTTTCGGAATGCCGGCAATGTCAAGGAGCTGGTGCGGCAGCAGCTCGTCGCAGGGGTGAAGGCTGCCTTGTCTCTTGTGAGGGTGCACCGCCCTGACGTAGATTTGGCTGCTGTGGCGAATGGGCCACCTCCTCGACCAGATGGTGGCGAGTGGAACATGCGTCCGTATTATGCGTCAGAAGGCGATGTCGAACAAATTGTAGACTTGTTTGAGGAGCGTGCTCAGGTTATTCTTCATAGTAGATAGGACCTGAAAATAAACAGATAGATGTAAAATTTGTATATTGCGGCTGGGCGTTTATGCGCCCTTTGTTGTAAAGGTTTGCTTGTTTGTGAGCACGCAGTGCTTTGATTGAGTATGTGCCCTTTTCATTTGCCTGACATAGTCAGCTACTCAGGTGTACACGTTTGGTCCTCAGCCGATGAAATCGTGAGGTGGGGGGAGCCCCCGAGTGCGATTGTAGCGTGTAGTAAAGTTGTAGAAAAATAGTCAACCGAAGGTTGGGAGCGAGACACTTAGCTTTATTTATATCGTAATGGAGTAGGTACATGGTTCGGCTGAGTAGCCTTGGCTGAAAGCCTTATTGTAAGTAAAAGGGGGTAGGTTGCTACGGGTAGAATCGTCGCAGGTGCGAGATGTTCCATGGGTTGGAGTATGCGACTCCGGACTCCACGTGCTTGAGGCGATAGGCGCCACCTGGGATGACCTCGGTGATGGCGTAGGGTCCTTCCCATGGTGAATCGAGTTTGTTCGGGCGCTTTTGCTTGAGTCGCAAGACGAGGTCTCCTTCGACGAAGGACCTTGGGCGCAGCCGACGGCTGTGGTAGTTCGGAGACTTTCTTTGGTACACGTGATCTAGCCGCTATATCCCGTGCTTCGTCGAGTGTGTCGACGGCATCTTCGAGTGCAGCCGTGGACTCGGCTTCGCTGTAAGCGACGACTCATGGATCCTAGTGGCGTACTTTGGCTGGTAGCACGGCCTCAGCTCCGTGCACCATGAAGAACGGTGTGTAGCCGGTGGAGCTGTTTGGCGTAGTCCGTAAGCTCCACAGGACAGACGGTAGCTCTTTCGTCCAGTTTCCAGCTTTGTGCTCGAGTGAGCTCATGAGGCGCTTCTTGATGCCGGCGCCTATTAGGCCGTTGGCCTTTTCCACCTGCCCGTTTGTTTGCGGGTGTGCCACTGAGGCATACGTGATATTGATCCCGAGGCCTTCGCAGAAGTCCTGGAATTCTTCGGAGATGAAATTCGATCCGTTGTCGGTGATGATGCTGTGCGGTACGCCAAATCTGTAGACAATGGATTCGAAGAACTTGACGGCGGTTGTGCCCTTCTGGTTGGTTACTGGCATGGCTTCGATCCACTTGGTGAATTTGTCGACTGCTACCAGGAGGAAAACGTGTCCTCCCTTTGAGGATTTTGGCAGTTTGCCGATCATGTCGAGGCCCTATTGGGCAAAAGGCCAGGCTATGGGTATGGGTCGAAGTTCGGACCTGAATGCGTCGGTTTGTCGGCGAACCGCTGGCACCGTTGCATCTGCGGACGATGTCGCTTCAGATCACTCATGGCGTTGGCGAGAGAATCCAGTCGCAGAGCTTTGGCGACAAAGCGGCTACTGCGTGGTGGCCGCAGATGCCCTCATGGATATCTTGAGTATGGCCTTGCCGTCGCCGATGGTGACGCACCGTTGTAGTACCCGTAATGCTGCGCTTTGACTCTCCGTTGATGATGGTGAAGGCTTTTGACGAGATATGCGCCGGGCATCTCGGACCGTCTGCAATTCTCCGTTTATCGAACTAGAGGTATGGGCGTGTCCAAGTTTCTTCGACCGCCATGACCTGCATCAGGTTGACCATAGCAACCGGTGTCCAACTTTTGGTCCTTCATGACCTTCGGTAGCGTAGCCCCAGTGTGTTCTTCTTCGGGTGATCCCTTGGGGAATTTCCGCTTGATGGATGGCACGCAGATCTGTTCGAGGAACACACCTGGTGGTACCTTTGCACAAGTGGAGCCGATGTTGGCGAGTCTATCGGCCTCCTCGTTTCTCTCTCTTCCAACGTGCCGAAGTTCGCAGCCGTCGAATTCTCCTTCGAGTGCGTTGTATAGCGCCCGGTACGCGATCATGTTTTCGGCGTGTGCGTTGCACTCATTCATCGTTTGCTGTACGACAAGGTTGGAGTCACCGTAGATGACCAGGCACGTTGCGCCGCATATTTTTGCCATCTTCATGCCATGGATCAGGGCTTCATATTCGTCCTCATTGTTGGAGGCTCTGAATTTCATCCGAAGGACGTACTTCATCTTGTCACCTTGCGGGGAGGTCAGTATGACTCCTGCCCCTGCTCCGGCTTCGCGTTTGGAGCCGTCGAAATGCATTGTCCAGGACTGCGACATGTCTGGGGTGTCCGGCAGCTGCAGCTCCATCCAGTGCACCAGGAAATCCGGAAGGACTTGAGATTTGATTGCGTGTCGCTTCTCGTAGACGATGTCCAAGGGTGATAGTTCGATGCCCCACAGGGCCACGCGTCCTGTGGCTTCTGGATTATTCAGGATGCTGTTCAGGGGCGCCTCGTTGACGACCATCACCTGATGCTCCTGGAAGTAGTGGCTCAGTCGTCGAGCTGTCATGAACACGCCGTAGGCCAGCTTCTGGTAGTGCGGGTACCGCTGTTTTGTTGGAGTGAGTACCTCGCTGAGGTAGTAAATTGGGCGTTGTACCCCGTGGGTCTTGCCTTCTTCGGATCGTTCGACCACGAGTACTGTGCTGACCACCTGGTGTGTGGCTGCTATGTACAGCAACAGGGGCTCGCGCTCTTTTGGCGTGACCAAAACGGGCGAGGTGGAGAGGAGCCGCTTGAGGCTTTCGAATGCGTCGTTGGCTTCTGGTGTCCACTCGAACTTGTCTGCCTTGCGTAGCAGCTGGTAAAATGGTAGGGCCTTCTCGCCCATGCGGCTGATGAACCTGCTTAGTGCCGCTACTCGCCCTGCGAGCTGCTGAACGCCTTTGAGGTTTTTCGGCTTCTCCATTGTCATGATAGCTTTGATTTTCTTCGGGTTCGCTTCGATCCCTCTTTGAGAGATGAAGTACCCGAGCAGCTGACCCGAGGGGACGCCGAAGGCGCACTTTTCTGGATTGAGCTTGATCCTGTAGCGATCGAGGTTGTCGAACGTCTCGCGGAGATCGTCGATAAGTGTTCTTGCCTCCTTGGTTTTTATGACTATGTCGTCGACATAGACTTGGACGTTGCGACCGATCTGGTCCTTGAGGCAAGCCTGCATGCATCGCTGGTATGTGGCGCCCGCGTTCTTTAGCCCGAAGGGCATTGTGTTGTAGCAGTATACTCCGAACGGTGTGATGAACACCGTTTTCTCTTGATCTTCGACCTTGAGTCGAATCTGGTTATAGCCTGAGTAGGCGTCGAGGAAGGAGAGTTTCTCACAACCTTCAGTCGAATCGATGATCTGGTCGATCCGAGGAAGAGGGAAGTGGTCCTTAGGGCAGTGTTTATTTAGTGACGTGAAGTCCACGCACATCCGCAGGATGTCCGTGTCCTTCTTTGGGACCATCACCGTATTTGCCAGCCACTCGCTTTCCTTGATTTCCCGGATGAAGTCTGTTGCGAGTAATCTGTTGATCTCCTTGCCGATAGCTTCGGCTCGTGGCTCTGACAATCTGCGGATAGACTGCTTGACTGGCTTGGTGTCTGGGAAGACATTGAGTGCGTGCTCGGCGAATTCCCTGGGAACTCCTGGCATGTCCGTAGGACACCAGGCGAATATTTCCCAACACTCACGGAGGAATTCGACGAGCGCGCCTTCCTATGCGGTGCTGAGGTCGTTGGCGCCGCCTTGGAGGCGTCTGTCGGATGGACGTGTACTTTCTTGGTGTTGACGGTGGAGTCGAAGGACATGTCGGGCGTTACGCCTTGTGACCGGGTAGCCCATTGTCCGCTCCTCGGAGCCTTACGAGCTCGTCTTGCATGCCGAAAGACTGGGATATTTTGTTGAAATCCCTGTCGCATTGGTCCGATCGGGTGAAGCTTCCGTGGACTGTGATGACGCCATTTGGTCCCGCATCTTGAGTAATAGGTATGCGTGAGGGGACGGCCAGAACTGCGAATGCTACACGTCCCAGATGGCGTGGTATTGCGACGACCAGTCCACTTCAATTCTAGTCGCCCCGCCAAAAAGTTGTCCGGCTTCAAGATGACGTCGAGCCCTATTTTCCTGTGGGGAAGATGCCCTTTCCGGGACAATGCCATGGAACGTTGTTCGATTGTTCCAGTGCATTATGGATCCGCATAGCTGCTAGAGTGCTTGTGAACATTAGGTTGATGCCGCCATCCATGAAGACGCGACTCATCTCAAGCCTCCGATCTGCGCCTCCAAAGACAAGGCAAGATGGCGAGGATCCGCAAGGGTGATCCGCGCGAGTGAATGTGATGCAGGACTCCGATCCGCTGAGGTACTCAGGGATTGCAGGCGGAGTTGCCACGACCAAGTTGATTTGTCGGGTGATTTTCTTCTGCACTCTATTTGTTGGGCGTCCCTTTTGTATCATATTGAGTGCTCCTTTTGATGGGGGGTATGGTACCCCGGCGTTGTTTTGCGCTGGTGCGATTGGTTGGTTTTGGCCTCCAATAGGCGGTGGTGGAGGAGCTCCGTGTGCTATTTCACCTGGCGCAGGCGCGTTTCCGAACGCAGGAATTGGAGCTTGTTGCCTCATCTGCATCATGCCTTCGCTGAGTTTCTGGAACTCGCGGCAGTTCTTGAGCATGTGGCTGGCTTTCTTTTTGCCATCCTGTTTGTCGATGTAGAAGTGAATGGTGCACGGACCAGAAAGTTTGTCAAATGCTGAGGGTCCGTTGTCGCGGTCGCGGCGTTGCCACGACTGCGTTGGTCGTCCTTTGTCGCGGAAGTTTCCGCTGCGGTATCCTCCGCTGCTACGGCTGTTGTCATTATGGCGGTCGGCGTAGCCGGCCGCGACCATGTCGGGTCCGTCGCGGTCCTCGTAGACGCACGATCTCCTCTTGCTACGGCATTCGCGTCTTCGGCCGTAGTCATCCTCTTCATCTGATTGTGGTCGCTGGATGCAATCTTCGCCGTCTGCCCAACTGTTGGCGATTTCCATGAGGTGGTCGAGTGTCTTGGGCTTTACACGCCCAAGTTCCTCCTTGAAGTCTGGGAGTTTGACGCCGTCCCTGAAGGCGTCGATGGCCCTCTCTTCGGAGATGTGTGCTGCGGAGTTCTTGGTCGTAGACCAGCGTAGTATGTATGAGCGAATAGATTCACCCGTTCGTTGAGTGCAAGCTCGCAATTCTTCGATTGAGGCAGGCCTCTTGCTGGTGCCTTTGAAATTTTGGATGAAGCTGTAGGCGAGCTCCTCCCAGCTTCGGATGGATCCTGATGATAGGCTCCGAGCGACTGCCGCGCCGTCACCGCAATTGAAGGCATTGCATGGCGGTTTCTTTGTTGCCTCCATGAAGCTTGATGGATGACAGGTGGTCACTGAGCCAGGACTTTGGATCTTGCGTACCGTTGAACTTCGGAGTATCCGAAGGAAGCTTGAAGTTGCGTGGCATCTATGTTCGCCGAACAGATCTGCTGAAGCATCGGGCTCCGCAGAGTTCTCCTTCGTCTTCATCCATCTCAGATTCAGACGAGCATGCGCGTTTGGCGCGTGCTTTGTCGATCTTGCGCTGTGTAATCTTGTCTCTGGCGTCGTAGTCGCGTTTGTGGCGGTTGGAGCTCTTATTCCTTCGAGGAAGATCGTGCTCCTCTTCGGATGAGGGTGTGGGGCTCTGGTCGCGTCTGGCCGGAGCTTTTTTCTTTGGCTTCGCGAGAGCGTCTTCGTGGAGCGCAGCTCCGATTAGTCCTAGTCCAGTGAGTGCGGACTTATGCATGGCCCTTTTCGGGTCCCCGGTGATCCGCGAGATACGCAGTGGCTGCCATGATCGCAGCTTGTGGCGTCTTCGGGGTGATGTTGCCGTCAGCGTCCATATCCATGAATGATGTATGGAGAGTTCGGGTCATGTCACGCCGCTCCTTGGGGTCCATGTTTTCCATCCGAGAGCGATGCTTGTTTCCCTGATTCCTGTTTGTGCTAGAGCCGGGTTCCATGGCGGAGAGCGTAGCTCGTCGCAAGACCGGACTTCGCTTGCTTGCGCTTGTCGGCGCCTTCGCATCTCAACTTGTTTCTTGTGCTCCTCGATGAGGAGGTAGTGGTATGCCCTCGCAGATCACGTGGGAGTCCAGAGGTAGGACTATTTCGTTGACGACGCGGGCGTGCCACCCATCCTTCTTTGCTAAGTTGGATGAGGTGGCCTATGTTTTCCCGTGCTGCCGTTTCCGCCCCGCGGGTTGGGGTTAGGCGGGTTTAGCGTTCCTCGTTGGTTTGGATGATCGCGCGCACATATAGCGCCGCAGATTGGTTATTGCCGCCGCCGCCGGATCGAACCGTAGGTCCCTTCATCCGAAGGTGGATCGCAGATCGGAGTTGCAGCTGCATTCGTCAGAGAACTCATCTGTGATGGTGACGGCGTGAACGGGTGTGGAGCCCACGGGCGAGCTCGATCGACGGCACGGCACCCGCCGTGGAGCCGGAGGGTGCCAGTTTGTCCCACCTGGAAGCAGAAACTCCCGAACAAAATTTCGAGTCCGTCGCCTACGGGCTCGAAATCCTTCATGGTGGCCGGCGAGTGGGCGGTGAAGTCGAAAGCGCCGAAGAGGAGGTGATTCTCCGTCGCCGCGGAGTTGTAGATCGATCGGGTCGGAACCGTCACGATCGCACAATCAGCAGCCCCAATTCCCACGGACGGCGCCAATTGACGAGGTTTAATCTCGTCAATGCCCATTGTTATGGACTTGGGTTTTGGAGAAGATGGGGATGCTGGAGATCGTGGCGCGGTTAACAGACAAGCAACCAGGGGACACAAGATTTACCCAGGTTCAGGCCCCCGGAGGGAAAACCCTACTCCTGCTTGTCTGCTCTTTGATTACGGCGGAACCGAAGGTTACAGGGTGCGCAGATTCGATCTGGCGTGGATGCGTGTGCGAAAGTATGAGTCGAGGCTGGTTGAGTTGCCCTAGGACGTGCCCTCCTGGCCTTTATATAGACTTAGGCAGGTCCCGGGCATAGTCCTAGTCGGTTACAAGTTCTAGGGCGTTTGCCCTTTTGAGTTTCCTATCTAAACTAGTCTTGTTCCCCAAGGATCCGAAGATGTCTTGGGCCTTGGTCACCCGAAAATCTTCATGGGCCAGCGTATGCCTGCAGTGGGCCTTCCTTGGGCTGGACTAGGTATGCTGAAGTTACGTACCCGTAGGGTATAACCATGTCAATTAGAACTTAACCAAACACTCATTACATACTTATACAGAAATCAAGACCAATCCATCATATGCCTTCGGGAACATGTGGAACTACTCACAACGAAGATATATTGCAAATATTAGAGGCTTGATGAAGTTGTTGATGTAGAAGAGGAGGACCATGGTGATCGAGATGATAAGATGGCGTCCATGACCCCCGCGGCCAAGGAGGCGGCGACGCAGCAGCCTGGCCCCTTGTCCCGTCTTCTTCCTTGAAGATGGTGCTAGTATGGAGGAGATTTTCCCCTACTTGGTGGCTTAAAAGTGGGAGGACTTTCATCATAATGCATGGATGCCTCCAAAAGTAGGGTTTTCCCTCAATAAATAATGGTGGAGATGCAATCTAACCCATGAGATCCCAAAAGGTGAAGTAACATGCAATCGACGCCTCTAGAACCTTCCTAGAACTTTCCTCTATCTTTTTGATCCCATAAAGTTGTGGCTTGACTAAATCCATAGTATGGAAAGAGTTTGAGTCAATCACGTCACAAACTTTTGGAATCCTGAAACTACTTGTATACCCTGAAGTAATCGGGATCTTGAGGCTATGTCTGTAGTCTGTTTAATGCGAAGTTTATATCAATCGACATTAGCAGAAAATTTCCAACAACTTTAATGCTTTGACTTTTCCCGTTTGACGTCATATTCATGATCTATCTGGGCAATCTTCAAAAAATGTTCTATAGGGACAAATTTCATGAAACTCAAAATTTTACCATAATGAGCGATCTCCTTACATATTTGTGCAATTCCTACACAACAAAGTGTAAACCAAGAAATTGTGAAATTTTTCAGTATTAGTAGGTTAGTAACAATAAATATAATAAAGTTGCAAAACAATATGGATTTTAACACAATTAACTACAAATTTATGGATGCATTTCACATGCATTAAGAACCCCCAAGATTAACCAGTGCCCGTCCTCGAGCATAAAGGTGATACAACTAAACATGGACTTTCGAGTTTGTTTCTATGTTGAATATCATAAGTCATGTTCATTGCTACAAAAAGTTAAATGGTTCATTTTTAATGAATAGCAACAAGCAAATGAGTTATAAAGTGATATATCTTATACACTACATTTATGCTTAACAATATGTTAACTTGTATAAAACAAACAGAAGTACTATGGACCATTAAACATATAAAGTGTAAATAAAAGTAAATCCTATATTGGTCTTAGAATCACCCTTTCACTTCTCTTTTCTTCATTCCTGGACACTTAAGTAACATAAAGTAAGAAGGAAATAGATGTGCTAGATCTTTGAGAAAAAAGAAAAAGTTATAAGAGAAAACAAAGTAAAGTTTTGGAATATGTAGCTCATGTCAATGGTAATCCTAAGATTTGGGCTCCACGCATACTTTATGGTTATGGTTAAAGTTATAGTAACTATGGTGTCGTGGGAATGACCACGGCAGATGCTGCAATCGGCAGCGAGTAGTAGAACATGGGGCAAGGGCGGCCAGCCATCTGCGGTGCGAGATGAGGGCAGAGACACAAGGATTTACCCAGGTTCGCCCCCGGAGGGTAAAGACCTACTCCTGCTAGATTGTATTATGGTGAGACTACAATGGGGCGAGATCGGCGGCTAGGCAACGAGTCGCTTGGGTGTATGATGGAACGTATCCTCTACGCGCCCTCTAGGGAGGTTTATATAGACTCACCCCCTAGGGTTTACAGATCTCAACCGAATCAGTTAAGGTTTCAGCGATCGTTTAACCTAATCCGAGTGGGCCTATCTATGCTTCTAGGCCTTTAGCTTCCAGTCTCTTGAGTCCACGCCAGGTCTTGATCCAGTCGCCGTCCCATAGGCCCACTCGTTGGCACCTGGGCCAGTCGGAAACGTCCTGCTGGGTATACCCCGGTAGGAATATCCCCATCAGTAGTCCCCGAGGCCATCGTTGATTGGTCATAGGTGGTTGCTGGCAGTCGGTGTATACGGGTCCAATGCGGACACCCAGTCGAATCGGTGGCGGACTCCTTAATAAAGGAAAAACTAGTTATTCCAGTCGCAATAACGGCGACCGATCGGGTCGCAGCTCGGCGAACGGGGTCGGCGAATGGTCAGTCACTGTTGTAGTGATCGGGTCGGTGAATTGTCAAGTTGCGCGGAGCGACGCGTCTAGTGTATGAAGTTGGACCGTCAAGTGGGGTCAAAACTAGCCGTTGGGGTAATCCAACAGTAACTTTTGGCATAATCACCGCGTAGTAACGGCTCCCGAAATTGGCGGGTAACAACCGCTATATAAGGGGAATGACAGGCGAGCGGGGAAACATTCCTTCATATTTCCTCCGATCCCGCCCATCTCCGTTTCCACTCCGCATCGCGATCCAAACGATCCAGAGAGCCCCGACCTCCACGAATCTTCCAACCAATGTCCCCCTCCACCGAACCATGGGGCAGATCCAAGTTCACTAGGGCGCTACTGGCGTCCTTCGAGGAGGCCGGGATTCTGTGCGCCGGCAGATGGCGCATCCCCGCGGCCGGAGAGGTGACTCCGGACCCGCGCGAGGGAGAATTCATTTGCTTCACCAGCCACCTGGAGCGGGGGCTGGGGTTTCCCACTTCTCTCTTCTTTCGGCGCTTCTGCGCCTTCTATGGGATCCAGCCGTCGGACCTGGGCCCGCATAGCATCGAGCAGCTCGCCATTTTCGTGGCGTTCTGCGAGTGCTATCTGGGATGCAGGCCCTACTTCCCCTTGTGGCAAGATCTATTCCATGGGAGGATTAGTCGCGAAGAATCAGGCGGCCCGATGCTGGCTGCGGGTGGCCTGACATTTCAGCTGAAGTCGAAGGCGTCGTTCTTCGACCTGATGCTGCCCGCCAAGGCGGCAAACGAGTGGAAGAAGTCCTGGTTCTACGTCACCGAGGCGACTCCAGACGGTGAGGTGGCGCTTCCAAGGTACTCCGTCGACCGGACCGAACCGCGTCGGCTCCAGGTCGGCAAGCTCCCGCTGGACCAGCGGATGGTAGTCGACGAAATGTTGCAAACCATCCGCGGCCTGAAGAAGAAGGGCCTCCAAACCATCAACCTTTACAACAGATGGCTCGGGCGGCGGCTCGTGCCTTTGGCCCGCCGCGACCATTATATGTATGAGTATGCGGGTAGGGACGAGCTGGCGAAATCCTGCCTCGCCAAGTGGAAACTCGAAGACTACATCCTGGCTCTGAAGAAAATCACCCAGGCGGCGTACCTGGACGCGAAGGCCGGGGTCGCCCCCTATACCGCAAGGCGCCCAGCTCCGATGGTAAGTCGTCATTTTCGCTACATTCGCAGTCGCGGTTATGCTGACGTTGTTTCATTTTTATTTTAGTTGTTCCAAGTGGTGGAAGGATGGCTCCCACCCGCAGATGACGAGAACTTGAGCTCGTCCGTCCAAGACGGGAGCGAGTCGCTACCCGCCAAAGGCGACGTCGGGAGCGACGCGGGTGATGACGACGATGATGACGAAGGCGAGCCCGCGGAAGACGCTGCCCCGACGGTTCGCAGAACTCGCGGGCAACGTCAGCGCGAGCTCGAGGCGAATAGAAGCCTCGAGCCTCACGATGATGATGACGACGAGCTTCCCGAGCACACCTCGCATCGTGAGGCCATGCCGTCGAATAAGAAGAAGAAGAAGAAGGAGGTGAAGGCTCCGCCGAGGAAGAAGACAAAGCCGGCGAAGCAAACGTCTCCGCCCCGATCCGCGACCAGCTCAGACGCCTCCAGCTCGGCAAAGGGCGAAGCGGCGCATGCGACCATAGCGCCGGATGCTGCTGCTCCACTGGACGAGGTACCTCTGGCTTCGCTTCCACCCCCATTCGCCCTGGTCTCTGGGTTGGGAGCTACTCCATCCGCAGCAGCTTCACCTCCCATGAAAGCTCCCGCAGCTGTCGTCACGGAGGCTCCTGCCGCGGCCTCGTCTTCGAAGAGGCCCTCTGTGTCTTGGGCACACGGTGTGTTCGAGATGGGCCTCAGTCGGAAGTTGGGGACCGAGTTGGACAAGCCAGCCAGCATCCGCACTGGTCTGCGGTTTATACCAGTCGCCAAGTAAGTCTTGTTCGTTTGCTTGTCTTTCGTTGTATTCGGACAACTTGACTCATATTGTTGATTCACAGGACTGGAGTTAAAAAGATCGGCCATCCTTCCGTGGCCAGGGTTCGACCAGTCGTCATCGAGGAAGACCCCTCACAGAAGAGGAAACCTGACGAAGTCGCTGCTCCCGTAGACGGTGCCAAGAGGGCGAAAGGCTACGACGTTGTCACGGTCTCCGATGACACGACAGTCGCTCCGAGCGACCCTCCGACTGCGGCGGAAGTGGCCTCGAAGACCAAGGGGGATGTTGCCCCGCCTGAAGTGGCCGAGCCGGCCCCTAGTGGCGTCGCGGCATCTGCTGCAACGTTCCCCCGCTTCATGGCCAAGGCGGCCACAGCGAGTGGCGCGGCGCCAGCAAGCCAGACACCTGGGGTCGTCGAGATGGAGGTCGAGCAGCGTCGCGGACGTACTCCGGTCGTGCTTGCGTCTATGGACGCGCTGCAGCTTCACAGCATGCTGGGCGCAGCCATCCAGGTATGTCCAGTCCCCGAGGATCGGGCCACTGAATTTTAGTGGTCGAATTCTTAGTGTTTTTGTAACATCCAGTCCCCGCGTGCCTAGTCGCTGAATTTCAGCGGGCGGGCACTTAGGATTTTTGATCTCCAGGCCCCGAGTGTCTAGTCGATGAATTTCAGCGGGTGGGCACTTAGGATTTTTGATCTCCAGTCCCCGAGTGCCTAGTCGCTGAATTTCAGCGGGTGGGCACTTAGGATTTTATTGTCGTTGACAGTTTGATTTGTGCGCAGGGCTTGTAGCGCGAATCGGCCGATCGGCTCGCAGCAAAGTGTAGCGTGGAGAAGGAACTTGTTTCCGTCCAGGAGACGAACAAGGGACTCCAAGCAATTGTGGCCGAGGCGGAAGAGGTCCGACAGGGTCTTGTCCTGGCGGGTGACCTGACGGCGGCTCAATCTGCCTTGAGCACGGCCGAGAAGCGGATCGCAGATCTGGAGCGTGAGCTCAAGGAAGCGAAGGCGGAGGGGAGCTCGGCGGATGGGCGAGCGAAAGCTGCTGTTACGGCTGCCGCTGAAGAGCGGAAGGTGTCTGACGCACTCGTTGTTGGGCTGCAGAACGACTTCTCCTCGCTTCAAAGCTTCATCACGGGCCTCTGCCGTCCGCTAATTGGTAAAACTTTCTTCCTTTTTCATCTTCCTGTAATAGCTGTATTGTGGAGTCGTTGTTGTACTCACCGCCGACCTCTATCCACAGGTCGGATTATTGACAGCTCGGAGGAGGCGCAGTCGTACGACGCGCGACAGTGTGTGACCACTCTGGTCGACTCAGCCGCGTTGTCCGCGACTTGCATTTGAGCATATCTTCAGGAGATATCGCCCACAGAAGTAATTCCCAGCGACCTCGTGGAAGTATGGCGTTATCTGGAGAAGGCGCCTTCAGTCGTCGAATTCATGACGCGGTCGGCCTTCTGGCGCGGGGCGGCAACGGCTCTCAGCCTTGGGCTTGCCCACTTCTCGGAGGACTTCGAACTTGACGATGTGACGAGTGGCTACCCCTCGGCGACGGGCTCTGTGGAGATTGCCGAGGTGCTGAAGCTGACGGACTGGGCCACGGTGTATTCCAATCGCGTCATGGCGATGGACGACCTCCTCCCCTATCAGGAGACGACTGTCGCCCCCAACGATCCTGAGCCGAAGCATCAGGACTTCAAGGTCGAGCAGCCGTTCCGTGCAGCGGTGGCGTGTGAGTTGACGACGTACCCGTCGAACCCCTACATGCCCTTCATTCGCAACCGCAGGGGTGGCGGCGAGTCGCCGTCGAAACCTGTGGAGTAGAAGCATTGTGCCCTGGGGCGTTAGTAACAACTAGCCATTGGCTCATCTTGTATTTTGGAACGATTTTGTTCTGCTGTAATGAAACTTCGTGTTATTTTGTGAATTGTTTCGCGATTTTGAATGCTGATTGGACGAGTCCCCGAGCATGTCCGCCCTTTTTATGGGGTTTACCTCGTTTGTTATGTGTTTGTGATTTTGAATGTTTTGTCAGTTGTTTTGCTATTGAGGTCGACTACTGAGCTCGGAGAGAGCGATCAGGCGACTCCCGTGGGTGCTCTTTACTTGACCGTTTTCCCTTGCGCGAACAAGGTCGGGTGGCCGAGTCCCCGAGCATGGTACTTGGTGGTTCTAGTCGCAGCTCTAGGGTAGGTGAGGATTGAGCGCGTTAGAGTAAGCACGTCACTCCTGCCTGACCCGAAGGATCAGTCGCGTGGCGAGTCCTGGGCACGCTCTCGTACTTGGCGTTTTTCCCTGGTAGCTCGTGCTTGATTGGTCGTCAGTCCCCGAGCGTGGTACTTGGCCGTTCGAGTTGCTGTGCCGAGGATGCGGAGGACCTTGGTCGCTCTGAGGAGCGAGGGCAGTTGTCTTGGCTCGGTAAGCCAGTCGAGCTAGGCGACTCCAATGGGGCTCCGGGTTGGCGTTTTTCGTGGACGTTACGAGTCCTGGGGTAACCTAGTGCCCTCGGAGCGCACTACTTGGCCGTGCCGGTCACTGTACCAAAGGTTGACTTCTGCGGTTAGCTTAACGCTGTTATTACGAGTGCGAGTGGCACAAGACACGGAGAGTAGACGCGATTTGCAGTAACCGATCTATTTTATTTCATAGCAGGTGGAGAGTACATGTAGGGAGTTCTAGGAGTAGAACTTCCGTAGGAGTTTTACATTCCACGGTCGCTTGACATCGAGTTTCCCATCTCCTCGGACGTCGGTGAGGTAGTAGGTCATTGCCAAGGACTCGCCCGATGGCGAATGGTCCCTCCCAAGGGGGGGGGGAGCTTGTGCATGCCCTTCTTGTCCTGGATGAGGCGTAGCACCAGATCGCCTTCCTGGAAGGTGCGAGTCCTTACTCGCCGGCTATGGTAGCGGCGGAGCCCTTGCTGGTAGATGGCGGTGCGAGAGCGCGCTAGGTCGCGTGCCTCGTCGAGTTGGTCGACTCCATCCTGGCGTGCGAGTTCGTTTGCGGCCTCCGTGTAGTTGACCACCCTAGGCGAGTCGTGCTCTAGGTCGGTGGGCATGACTGCCTCGGCACCATACACTGTGAAGAAGGGGGTGAACCCTGTCGACCTGTTGATGGAGGTGCGGATGCCCTAGATGATGGAGGGTAGCTCCTCCAAATCAGTGCGGCATCGTCATCTGCGACAACGCGGCACAGACCCGTCATGATTAAGAGCGCCACCAAGGACATAAGAGCAGGTCACACCACGACCCTCCGCGTCCGACAAGCAACCGCGACAGACGTGGGGCTAGGTCAACCCGGAGAAAATCAAGGCCATCTTAAACATAAATCGTTCGACATGCCTAAAGGACATCCAACGACTAACGGGTTGTGTCGCAGTAGTTAGTCGGTTCGTCAGCCGACTTGGAGAGAAGGCTTTGCCACTATACAAGTTGCTGAAGAAGGCGGACAAATTCACGTGGACAGACGAGGCAGATGCAGCATTGAAGCATCTCAAGGAGATTCTTTCCTCAGCGCCCATCCTTGCAGCACCCGAGCCTGGTGAGCCCCTGTTAATTTATATGGCGGCAACCAACCGGGTTATCAGCATCGTCGTCGTGGTAGAGTGGAAGGAACCAGGCTATGAGCACGGAGTTCAATGGCCAGTTTACTATGTAAGCGAAGTCTTGACGGAGTCCAAGCAGCGTTACCCGCACTACCAAAAGATAGCTTATGGAGTATTCCTCGCTTTGCGGAAGTTGAGGCTTTACTTTCAGGAGCACCCAACCACAGTAGTGAGCAAGACTCCACTGTCCTACATTATCAACAACAGCAACGCTACATGAAGGGTCGCGAAGTGGGGCATTGAACTTGCCGCCTTTGAGATCACCTATAAGAGACGTGACACTATCAAGTCACAAGCTTTGGCGGATTTTATCGCAGATTGGACGGAGATGCCAGACGCCACTCCGTTGCGAGAACCAGAGTACTGGGTGATGCACTTTGACGGATCAAAGCTGCTCAACGGCTCGGGGGCTGGTGTACTACTACAGTCACCAAAAGGATACAAGCTGCACTACGTTCTGCAGATCCACTTCGAGGCTACAAACAACATGGCGGAGTATGAAGCACTCATTCACGGACTGCGTGTAGCCAAGGATATTGGCATCAAGCGCATAGTTTGCTGTGGAGATTCCGACTTGGTTGCCCAGCAGGTGGCTGGCACCTGGAACGCGCGGAACCCTATGATGGCGTATACCTACTAGTCTATACCTAAAGTGTGTTTCCCAGCTAGAAGGTATGGAAATCCTGCGCGAGATCCATCTCGAAGATTCGGGCATCACGCCGCTCCTCGATCGTTGGTCGCGAAAGCCTTTCGGCAAGGATTCTCTTGGTGACCGCATGACGCCGACAAGCTGGTTGAGACATGCACAGGATGCCAGTATTATGCCCGACAACCACATGTTCCTGCTGAAGAATTGCGAACAATACCAATAACTTGGCCGTTTGCAGTCTGAGGGCTAGACATGGTGGGGCCGTTACAAACGGCACCGTGTGGATTTACGCATCTGCTTGTAGCAGTTGACAAATTCACCAAATGGATAGAAGCTAAACCCATTAGAAAGCTTGATGGGGCAACTGCCCTTAGGTTTGTCCGGGATCTAGTGGTGAGATTTGGTCTCCCACATAGCATCATCACCGACAACGGCAGCAACTTGTCACTCGGAGAAGTGGAGGCCTATTGCTGGGACAAAGGCATCCGACTTGACCTTGCATCTGTGGCACACCCATAATCCAATGGTCAAGTTGAGCGAGCCAATGGATTAATTCTGCAGGGAATTAAGCCACGTCTTGAGGCACCGCTACATAGATCAGCTGGAGCCTGGGCGAAAGAATTACCATCTGTGCTGTGGAGTTTACGAACTACACCCAACAGATCCACTGGCTACACCCCTTACTTCATGGTGAAAGGATCGTATGGGCACCTAGAGGGGGGGGGGGTGAATAGGTGCTACTTCAAATTTTACTCTTTTTCAAATTAGGGTTTGACAAGAAAGGTAAATTCTCTAGAATATGCAACTATGGTGAATTTACCTATATGTCAAACAAGCACAAACTAACACAACACTAAGCAAGAACAAGTAAGCAAAGTGTGGTAAAGGATAGAAGTAACCAAGGGAGTGGACTTGGAGACACAAGGATTTGTTTCCCGTAGTTCCTTCCTTTTGAGGGGAAGTACGTCTACGTTTGGAGAGGGGGTGGTTTCAAACCACCAACGCCATGAGAGGCCTCCCTTATTCTCCGATGAACCTCACCCCAAAGGGCTCGATTCACCTTCCACTATATCGGCAACCTTCGAGGTGGAAGCCGGCACCTTTACAACAAGTTCGGGGCACACATCCACAACTGAATTGGAGGCTCCCAAATACAAGCAAGCTGTCAAGACAAATCAAAGACAAGCTTGTAAGAACCAAATCAAAGTTAGGGTTTCCAAAGAAACACTAGAGCTTGGGGGCCCTCAAGTGAATGAGGGGGAAATGAAGATCTCTCTTGGTGAAGATGTGAATCAAGGCCTCCTCCTTCGATTCTCCAAAGATCAATGACTTTGGATGGTTGGATGAAGAGATCTTGTGGATTTGGTGGCTCTAATGGTGTTGGTGTTCTTGAGCAGCTCGAGCAACTGGAGGAAGAAGATAAGGGTCCCTATTTATAGACAGCCCCCTCCACGAACCGTTTTCTGACCGTTGTAGAAAAGTCAGACCGGAGACTCCGGTCTGGAGACCGGAGACTCCGGTCTACACCGGAGACTCCGGCCAATCTCCGGACCAGTCTCCGGACTGGCCATCTGACTGACCCAGCCCATTTCTTCACCAGCAACACCGGAGACTCCGGACTTCCAACACCGAAGACTCTGGTCCGACCAAAGTCTCCGGATAATCTCCGGACCAGTCTCCGGATTGACCATCTGACTGACCCAGCCCATTTCTTCACCAGCAACACCGGAGACTCCGGACTTTCAACACCGGAGACTCCTGTCTGACCAAAGTCCGGAGACTCCGGCCAATCTCCAGACCAGTCTCCGGACAGGCCATCTGACTGACCCAGCCAAGTCCTGGGAGGCACCACCGGAGCCAGCACCGGAAACTCCGGACCACACCGGAGACTCCGGTCTGGAGTTTCCAGAATAGTGGCAAATGTATGTGGTCTTTTCCCAAGAGTGTGTGATGTTTATCTATGATAATACCAACCTGTGGACAATAACAAACTGTAAAATGATCTACTTGTTGTTAACGAACAACAAAAGTGATTATGACAATAAATGTCCTTTCAATCTCCCCCTTTTTGGTGTTCGATGACAACAAGTGATTTGCATGGAATAACATAAAAAAGTGGCTCCCCCTGACTATGTGCAACAAGATAATGAAGTAAATCATGTAAATAAAATAATATCAACGATAGCACACATAGATCTCACATGAGTTACAATAGATGTTGCACACAAGCACATAGTCATAGACACACATAAGAACAGTAGATAACACACATAAAGTTCAAGTTCGAAAATCGAAATAACAAAAAGAAAAGGCAAATAACGGCAGATAGTCGCAAATCCCGAGTCCCATGCAAAGCAGATGAGAATGTCTTCTCCCCCTTTGGCATCAAAACGTCGAAAAGGGAAAAGACCTATACTAACGCCCCAATGACTCAGTAGTCATCGTCATCCTCGTTGTCCTCGGCAGCCTCAACCTCATCCTGGTCATCCTCGTCCTGGTCACCCTCTTCCTGGTCATAGTCATCATCATCATCATCCTCAGGGATAGCAGGCCCTTTGCCGTGAGGGCTAGAGGAGGAAGTACCCTGGTATCCAAACCCAGAGGTGACATCAGCAAACGTCTGCCAGTCCACCAGACTATCCTGTTGGGCGTTCCATGCCCCAAATGAGAGAGTGCGATCGACTGTGGACTTTGGGCCCCATGCTCATCATTGTATTCATCTTCACCTTCCTCGATGTCAGCACCACGGTCCTTGATCTCTTTGAGGAGCTTCTCCATGCGGTTGCTTTGGTAAGATGCATGCTGCTGCGAATGTCAATGTTCATGCAAAGAGTCCTCTCCCAATGGCCTTCTTGACCTTCTCATGCACATAGTCTCTAGTCATGGAAGGCATAGGGACATTTGAGGCATTCTTCCTCCGAACTCTGGGTGGATAGGGAGCCCTCTCCGTCTCAGTCTCCTCATCATCATTTCCATATCGCCTTGAGCTGGCCCCATGTGCCCTTCTCTGCAGAGACCAGAGTGTGCATCGTGAGGTGTGGTGGAATGGCATTGGGAGAATCATGCGGCTGCGAGTTGATTAGTCTCATAATCAAGGGTGCATATGGAGGAGATTTCTTGAATAGAATTGCATGGAACATCTCCTCGAAAATGAAGTCCATCACATCAATGGGTGCAGCCTCAGCATCTGGTCCAGCATTGAAGGTCCGGTGAGTATGGTACAGGAGGTTGACAAGTCCTCCCCTGAGAGCATCATCATTTCCAGCACTTGGAGCAATATTGTGACGGAAAATCCTCAGCATAAGGTTGTGGAGGGGCTTGAGTCCCTTGGAGGCCCCCACAAAACCATCATCATACAGAGGTGCCAATTTTTGCTTGTTCTCACCCAAGGCTGTTGAGTGCATGCGCAGCCCCACAGGAGTAGATATGCCGTGGAACGTCTCAAAGATGACATTGGAAAAGTCATGGAAAGTAGCTATGCAGCGAGTAGAGCCAGTCATCCACACCATAGTCCTATCAAGATCAGTCCCAAACACCACAGTGGCATAGAACTGCTGAACGAGGTGCACACTGTAGTCTTTATGCAGCTCCATCAAGTTGTAGAGACCCATCTTCTCACAGATCCACAGGGCATCACTGAAATACGGGCTCTGGCGCATTTGCTCAATGTTCATGAACTTCTGAGGGCAAACATGTGATTTGGTGAGTACACCATACACATCCTTCATGAACACACTCTGCTCTTTCCTCCAGAAACGAGGGTCACGTGATTCCTATGGAGGTTTAGGTTGTCATACTTGGCTCTCTTTGCACGTTCCTCCCGTTCAGCCCTTTCTTGATCCCTCTTCATGTAAGCTGCATCACGTGCCCGCTATTTCCGGTTGGATGGAGGCACAATAAACTGACCCTGAGCTTCATCATAGCGAGGATTGCCCCTTTGGGACTTGGCCTTGGTACGACGAGGGCGACTAGAACCATCACCTGTGAACAACAGTGAGGGAGATAGCATGGAGATGAGTATATATGTCCCAAAGATGCAGTACAAGAGCTTTGATGCATTTCTGGACTACTTTGATTCACCCGACACGAGTCTCCGCACTGGACACCGGAGTCTCGGTTTAGACCAAAGTCTCGGTCTGGGACCGGAGTCTCGGCCTGACGGAGTCTCGGACCTAAGTCCGAGTCTCGGTCAGGAGGCTCGGGTATGCGATGGGGAGATGCTGGTGAGGGTAAATCTAGTAGATCGGGCAATGCAACAAGGCTAAAGTACTAGAGTGCAAGCAAACAAGTGATTCCTATGGACAAATCCGCAACAATCCTCAAAAACACATCTAGGGATGAACCCTAGGAGGAAAAAGGAGAGGAGAGGTACCATATCTGTCCATGGGATCGATTCCTTCGGTGGGAATGGCCCAATGGAGGAGAGGAGGAGGTAGGCCGGCTGCACGGTGGATCCCGGGGGCTTCTTGACCTCCGGGGAGGATTTTTTGAGGAGGGGGTGACGGGTTTGGAGGTAGGGGACGGGGTGAAGAAAGAGGAACTGCTGTTCCAGTTCACCCCGTGCCCCTTCTTTAAGTGACAGAAACCGTCCAGACCGGAGACTCCGGTCTACACCGGAGACTCCGGCCTACACCGGAGACTCCGGTGTTTGTACACCGGAGACTCCGGCCCTCCTCGACCAAAAAATCCAGGAAAGGTGTTTGGGGACATATATGGGAGATAGATGGTTTTTAAGATAGGAAAAGGGTTTGGGTTGAGACATCAAACTGTGAAGAACCAATAAGAGCCATGGAAGTTCGAAAATAATCAGAAAAGCTCCAAGAGACGAAAAATAATCAAATGACGAACATGAGTAAGTGCCAACCTCTCAAATGAGAGAGGGCGGTGGCCTTGGCCACCATATTTGAGTATACTTGGCTTGGCACCACGAAGATATATCTTGGGTCCATTACCAACACTCATCATTAAGCTCACATATCACTAAATGATATTAAGAGGAATGATTTTGATTGATTTGGGCATCATGGGGGGAGGGATGGTCCAATCAATTAGGACCGCACTCCCCCTATATCCATGCCTACACCTAGACCAAATATGAGATGAAACATAGGTGAGAGTGCAGTAACATCAAGTCAAGCTCCTTGAATCCACGATATTTAGTTCATTCCTCAAGTAGCAAAATCTTGCTTCATCAAGTGGCTTCGTGAAGATATCGGCAAGTTGATCTTTGGTTGATACATAGGATAGATCAATATCACCTCTAGAAACATGATCTCTAATGAAGTGATGTCGAATCTCAACATGCTTTGTCCTTGTGTGATCCACCGAGTTGTATGCAATCTTGATGGCACTTTCATTGTCACATAGAAGAGGCACTTTGTCACAAAGGACACCGTATTCCTTTAAAGTTTGCCTCATCCATAGCAATTGGGTGCAAGCACTAGCAACAGCAACATACTCGGCTTCGGCGGTGGAGAGATATATACAGTTTTGCTTCTTAGAAGACCAACATACCAAGGACCTACCAAGGAATTGACAAGCCCCGGATGTTGATTTTCTATCATCCTTGTCTCCCGCCCAATCCGAATCTGTGTATCCACAAAGAGCGAATGTTGAGCCTTGAGGGTACCAAAGACCATAAAATGGGGTATGAACTAAATAATGAAAGATTCTCTTGACCGCCATTAAATGGCTTTCCTTAGGAGCAGCTTGATATCTTGCACACACACCTACACTCAACACAATATCGGGTCTAGATGCACAAAGGTAAAGCAAAGAACCAATCATAGACCGGTATACCTTTTGATCCACATCTTTACCATTAGGATTTTGTTCTAGATGAGTCTTTGTAGCCATGGGAGTAGGAGCTCCATTCAAATCTTGCATTTTGAATCTCTTGAGCATATCTTGAGTATACTTGGCTTGGTTGAAGAATGTTCCTCCTCTAACTTGCTTGATCTCAAAGCCAAGAAATACCTTCAACTCCCCCATCAATGACATCCAAAACCTACTAGTCATAAGCTTTGAGAATTCATCATTAAAGGCTTTGTTAGATGAGCCAAAGATAATATCATCAACATAAATTTGGCATACAAAAAGCTCCCCATTGACCCTCTTAGTAAAAAGAGTGGGATCGATTTTCCCAACCTCAAAACCACGGTCAAACAATAACTCTCTAAGGTGCTCATACCACGTGCGTGGGGCTTGCTTGAGACCATAGAGCGCCTTATCAAGTTTGTAGACATGGTTTGGGAAGTTGGGGTCATCAAATCCCGGGGGTTGCTTAACATATACCAATTCATTTAAAGGACCATAAAGGAATGCACTTTCTACATCCATTTGTTGCAACTTAAAGTTATGATGTGCCGCATAAGCAAGAAGGATACAGATGGACTCAAGGCGAGCCACGGGTGCATAAGTCTCTCCATAATCAATGCCTTCAATTTGAGAATACCCTTGTGCAACCAATCTAGCCTTGTTCCTTACTATAATTCCATGCTCATCTTGCTTGTTCTTGAATATCCACTTTGTTCCAATAACATTGCGGCAATCCTTTGGCTTCTCAACTAACTTCCAAACTTTGTTTCTCTCAAAATTGTTGAGCTCTTTGTGCATAGCTTCTACCCAATCCGAATCTTCAAGAGCTTCCCACACTTTCTTTGGTTCAATCATGGAGATGTGTGCTTGGTGTTCACTGAACCTCTTCAAGTGTGCTCTTGTGGAAATTCCTTTCCTTAGGTCTCCAACAACATTTTGGAGAGAGTGGTCTCTTATTTCCAACATTCTTTCTTTTCTAGCTTCGCGACGAGTGTGGATCTCCTCATTGTTTCTTGGAGGACCCTCTTCATCATTTTGATCCTCGTTTGACCATCAACTTGACCTTGATCATCATTGGATTCATCCTCTACGCTGGGAGGCAAGGATTGACCTTGGTCTTGATCAAGTGCTCTTCTAGCCTCAATTTGAGCACGTCTCAAAACATCTTGGATGGATCTTCCTTGGCAAATTGACTTTGCACCACTTGACACCCCATCAAATGGACCAAGCTCCCTTAGACTAGAGTTCACACATTGATCACTATGTTGAGGGTCCACATCTTGTCTTTGGCTTGAGTTAATGTCCTCTTCGGTATATGGAGCATGTCGAGGTTGTGAAGATGAGGGCTCCACTTGAGTGGATCATAGTTCTTCTCGATCCGTCATAAGGGGTTCCTCAACGGGGCGGATATAACCCACACCCATTCTTCCTATGGCATCCTGAGGCATTTCATCATCTGCATCACAAGCATCAACACGCCCCCCTTGGGGACCATCATATTCTTCGAAGGTCACACTACAAGATTCTATGACGGCTCCGGAGAGCTTGTCATAGATTCTATAAGTGTGAGATTCGAGACCATAGCCAACAAAAATACCCTCTAATGCTTTAGACTCGAATTTAGACAAACGAACACCTTTGATGAGATAGAAACACTTACAACCGAACACCCGGAAATAAGATATGTTGGGCTTGTTACCGGTAAGTATTTCATATGGAGTCTTGTTGATTTTCTTGCGGAGGTAGAGCCGGTTTGAAGCATGGCAAGTGGTGGAGATGGATTCGTCCCAGAAGTTGTATGGAGATTTAAACTCCACCAACATGGTCCTAGCCATCTCAATAAGAGTCCGGTTCTTCCTTTTGGCCACACCATTTTGTTGAGGGGTGTATGCAGCGGAATATTGATGTTTAATCCCCTCATCACTAAGGAAATCATTCAAGGTGTAGTTCTTGAACTCGGTGCCGTTGTCACTTCTTATAACCAATACGGGAACATTGTGTTGCCGTTGAACCAAGTTGATGAAGTCAATAAAAGTCTTTTGAGTTTCACTCTTCAACTTGAAGAAATAAACCCAAGAGTATCTTGAAAAGTCATCAACAATCACCAAACAATATTTCTTCCATCCAAGACTTGCATGAGATGGAGGACCAAATAGGTCCACATGAAGGAGTTCCAAGATCTTGTTAGACTTGATTTGGTTCGTGGGCTTGTGTGGAGCGTCATGCATCTTCCCTAGAACACATGCCCTGCAAACACGATCTTTGGCAAAGGAAACATTTTCTTTTAGTCCAACAATATGGCCCTCTTTATGGAGACTTTGCAAAGTTCTCATATTGACATGGGCTAGTCGGCGGTGCCATAGCCAACCCACATCGGCCTTCCCGTATAAGCACATCGGACCTGTAGTGCCTTGCCCCGAAAAGTCCACCACATACAAGTCATTTTCGACGTACCCAACGAAAGCGACCTTGAGAGACTTGCTCCACATGAGGACCACAATATCATTATCAATAAAGACGACAAAGCCCATCTTTCCAAGAGCACGGACTGAAAGTAAATTGTATCCAAGGGTTTCAACAAGCATGACGTTCACGAGGGTAATGTCGTGAGCCACCACTACCTTGCCAAAACCCATTACCATAGATTTTGACTTGTCGGCATATGTGACGGTGATTTTATCTTCATTTGACACCAAGTCCTTGACAATAGACGAGCTTCCGGTCATATGACTTGTGCAAACACTATCGATCACCCATTTTGACCCTCCGGAAGCATAATTCTACAAAAGATCAAGCTAGTTTTTAGGTACCCATTTCTCAATGGGTCCTCTTTTGTTAGCAACAAGGGTCTTGGGAACCCAAATAGACCAAGCAATATAACCATCATAAGGGCCAACATATTGTGCATACACATCACCATAATAATCTCGCATTAGAACATAGTGAGGGTTAGCACTTCCCGCAAAATCATCATGAGACATAGTTTTACCACTTGTGGTCTTACTTTCCACAATGGTCTTGTTGGTCTCTTGTGCGGGCTTGTCCTTCTTCTTCTTATTGTTCTTCTTCTTTGTTTTGGAAACAAAACCAATGCCCCCTTTATCACCACTATGCCTTTACTTGCACAAAAGATCATCAATAGACTTGTTGCCTTGTGGAAATGTGGCCTTAGCAAGCTCTCCCTTCAACCTAGCATTCTCTTCAATAATAGTTGTGCTACTAGATGGAATGAAGTTACTAGGTGAAGGAATATTGGCCAATTGAGTTTGAAGCGTTTCATTGGACTTTGTGAGAGACAAGAGTTCACTCTCCAAGGCTTTGTGGGCCTTGTTAAGCAAGCTAAAGTCCTCGGCAAGTTTTTCATGAACCACACCAAACTCAACCTTGTCCTTTTTAGCTCTTTTGTATTTAGCAATAGCATGATCACGCTCTTTGATGAGTTTGTTAACAATAATGTCATTGGCCTCATCAAGCCCTTCAAGTTTTAATTCAAGTGACAACCTAGTTTCTTGTTCTTCTTCTAGAGCATTGTTTAGGGCCTCTAGCTCAATCATATGTTCATGCCCAAGTTTACATCTTACATCTAGAAGCTCTTGAGTATGTGATAGTTGATCTAAGATGTTTCCAAAATGTAGCTTAGCATCACCTTCTAGGTTAGTCATAAACTCATCAAAGGCAATTAATTCCTTTTAACATCAAGTGACATCTCATCATCAATTTCATCATTATCTAAGTGAGTAGGCGGGATGAAGATACCTCCGTTCCTCTTGCCATAAGGCAAGTGGCGTTCTTGGTGGAGGAGTTCTCATTTGGAGAATCCAAGAGTGAGAATGTCGGAGTAGATGTGGTGGCAAGAGCAGCCACACCATGAGAAGTTTCCTCTTCGTCATCTTCATCATCTTCATTGTCGGAGGAGTACTCTTCATGAGTGATCAAGACAATTTCTCCCGGCTTCTTGTTGATGGGATTCCTTTTGATGAAGGGTTTATTGTAAGGTGCCTTGAGAGTCTTCTTCATCACAAGCTTACCACCATTATCTTCTCTCTTCTCATAGGGGCAGCTTTCCACAAAGTGATATCGGTCACCACAATTGAAGCAAGTTCTCAACCTAGTGGTGTTCTCTCTTTTCCCATTTGGATTGCTTCTTCGTTGCATTTCCATCTTGGCCTTGGCGGGGTTCTTCCAAAAGTTCTTTGCATAGAAAGCCATATATTGACTATGAGGAATCTTGACGTCATCGGGATGGTCCAAGGAGAGGCCTTCATCACTATCATCTTCATCTTCAAGGTCACAACTTTGGCCTTCAAAGCAACATTGACCACATTGCTCATACCGAGAGCACGAGCACGGGCATCTTTGGCATTCTTGGCGGCGACCTTGAAAGCGGCCATCTCTTGCATAACTTCATTTGAGGTCATGAGATGATAGTTGTGTCTTCCCTGTAAGCTCTTCAAGTCGGTGGGCTCAAAAGGCATGAGTGCACTCACATATTTCCTTTTTATCCATGCATCATCCACATGTGAGGCACCCACATTTCTAAAAGCGGTGGCGGTGGTCTTGAGCCTTCGATACATGTCTTCGTGGTCTTCACCTTCTTTCATGTAGAAACCTTCGGCTTCATTGCTTAGAGCATCATATCTGTTCCTCCTCATACTCTCATTTCCAACAAACAACACGGTGAGAGCATCCCAAGCTTCCTTGGCAATACTAAAGTGCTCAATGTGTGGGTAATCCTTTTCCCAATCATTGTTGAATCATATGCAAAGCAGTGGCATTGAGTTGACTATTGACAACCTCTCTTCTTGTCAAGTTGTTTGGATCCCCAATAAAGAGTCCATGCTCGATGATGTTCCATAGTTCAATGCAAGAGCTGCGCATATGAGTCCTCATTAGTGATTGCCATTGAGCAAAAGTAGCAGACGCTTCTAGCTTAGGTGGGTCACCTCTATTGTACACATGAGGGTGAGGGATGGGAGGATCGGGGGAGTACCAAGAATCACGGTGCTCACCCTTCCCCCATCAAGTCGTGTGGAGGAGTTAGCATTGTCTAGTTTGTCCCCTACCACCATACCTTCGGGGGATACCGGAGTATTCCCTTTATGTACGGATGGTAGTTCCTCTTGAGGAGATGGGGTGATGAGCCATCTTTGTCTTTAAGAAGTTGCTCAAGCATCTTCTTGACTTCGTTGACCAAGGAAGAGCTCAATCTTGTTTCCAAGTTTCTGAGATCTTCCATGGTCACCGGGGTTGACTCACTACCACCATCCCCTTCTTGGCTACCCATATTCTCTTAGGCGGTAAATCCCGAATAAAGAGCCGAGGCTCTGATACCAATTGAAAGGATCGTATGGGCACCTAGAGGGGGGGTGGTGAATAGGTGCTACTTCAAATTTTACTCCTTTTCAAATTAGGGTTTGACAAGAAAGGTAAATTCTCTAGAATATGCAACTATGGTGAATTTACCTATATGTCAAACAAGCACAAACTAACACAACACTAAGCAAGAGCAAGTAAGTAAAGTGCGGTAAAGGATAGAAGTAACCAAGGGAGTGGACGCGGAGACACAATGATTTGTTTCCCGTAGTTCCTTCCTTTTGAGGGGAAGTACATCTACGTTTGGAGAGGGGGTGGTTTCAAACCACCAACGCCACGAGAGGCCTCCCTTGTTCTCCGATGAACCTCACCCCAAAGGGCTCGATTCACCTTCCACTATATCGGCAACCTTCGAGGTGGAAGCCGACACCTTTACAACAAGTTCGGGGCACACATCCACAACTGAATTGGAGGCTCCCAAATACAAGGAAGCTGTCAAGACAAATCAAAGACAAGCTTGTAAGAACCAAATCAAAGTTAGGGTTTCCAAAGAAACACTAGAGCTTGGGGGCCCTTAAGTGAATGAGGGGGAAATGAAGATCTCTCTTGGTGAAGATGTGAATCAAGGCCTCCTCCTTCGATTCTCCAAAGATCAATGACTTTGGATGGTTGGATGAAGAGATCTTGTGGATTTGGTGGCTCTAATGGTGTTGGTGTTCTTGAGCAGCTCGAGCAACTGGAGGAAGAAGATAAGGGTCCCTATTTATAGACAGCCCCCTCCACGAACCGTTTTCTGACCGTTGTAGAAAAGTCAGAGCGGAGACTCCGGCCAATCTCCGGACCAGTCTCCGGACTGGCCATCTGACTGACCCAGCCCATTTCTTCACCAGCAACACCGGAGACTCCGGACTTCCAACACCGGAGACTTCGGTCCGACCAAAGTCTCCGGATAATCTCCGTACCAGTCTCCGGATTGACCATCTGACTGACCCAGCCCATTTCTTCACCAGCAACACCGGAGACTCCGTACTTTCAACACCGGAGACTCCGGTCTGACCAAAGTCCGGAGACTCCGGACAATCTCCGGACCAGTCTCCAGACAGGCCATCTGAATGACCCAGCCAAGTCCTAGGAGGCACCACCGGAGCCAGCACCGGAAACTCCGGACCACACCGGAGACTCCGGTCTTGGCAGACCGGAGACTCGTGCAGTTTCGAGCGATGGCAAATGTATGTGGTCTTTTCCCAAGAGTGTGTGTGATGTTTATCTATGATAATACCAACCTGTGGACAATAACAAACTGTAAAATGATCTAGTTGTTGTTAACGAACACCAAAAGTGATTATGACAATAAATGTCCTTTCACATGGTATATGGAGCAGAAGGCATCCTACCTTCCGACATCCTCCACGATGCACCAAGAGTTGCCGCCTACGACGAAGATGACGCTGAAGAATCTAGACGCCTAGATGTGGACCTTCTCGAGGAGGAGCGCGTTTTGGCATGCCAAAGATCCGCCATCTACCAGCAGAAGCTACGCAGCTACCATAGTCGCCGCGTTAGGCATCGCTCGTTTAAAGAGGGGGATTTGGTGCTCCGACTTAAGCAGAAGAAGTCACACAAATTATCCCCGCCATGGGAAGGACCGTTCATCATAAGCAAGGCGCTGCTCAATGGGTCTTACTACCTTGTCGACAATCATGAACTCAAGGATAGACCCAACAAGGATCATAAGCGTGGCGTGACGGATGATGACTACCCGGAGCTTGATCGGCCATGGAACATAGCACAGCTACGTCCTTTCTACACTTAGCATTTTTTATCTAATTGTGTACCTCTTATATCATCAATGAAATAAAGCTCTTTGGTTCACTCATATTGCTGAGTCTTTTACCTCCTTTAGTGTTCATTTTTGGATCATATAAAAACCTTTATGCACAAGTCTTGCGATTGCACTTGTGAAAATTCCGCCTACGGGCATTAGCTTAAGTTTTCTGGTCTACACGTTCTTTGTTGTTTTTATGTGGATTCTGGAGTAGTGACTTTCGGCACTTATTGTCGGCGATTTTGTGCTCAGGTTATTGACGGTGCCATTGGGCATCATCACCTAAGCGCATGGTTCCGACAACGAGTCTTCCGACTCACGAAAAGTCAAGCATAAAAATCAAAGTAATGGATAAGCCAGCACTTGCTTAAAAATATATACATACTGGGAATTAATTCTTAAGTAGCAGGATACAACAACCACTGTTTTCCGCCTTAAGATTACATCACCAAGTTTTTTCAATGCACACGTCAAGGGTAAAACAAGAATTACAAAGTGTTTTTCACTCTTTGGGTGCAGGGGACTTGGAGGCCGCATCATCACCAGCCGGAGAATCACCCTCAGCATCAGCGCTGTGGTGAGACTCGGAGGATTCCGGGTTGGCATTGTCGAGAAAGTTTATGGGCACGAAGACGTCAACCTCTACCAACTCGGCAACCCTGGTATCATACCCCGCGAGTGATGACAGGATGTCTTCGTGATCAATCTCCTTGCCGTCATCATCCACGTCGGGGATACCAGATGTCACCATGTCGATGTCGGCATCTTCATAGTGTGCCTTCACCATAGACATCGCCATCCTTGCGCCAGCCTGTGCGCATGAAGCTTTCCAGCTTGCGACACGCTCGGGGGCTCGGCGCAGAATCTCTGAGTACTTCACCATGGAGTCCGAGGCCTTGATATAAATCTGGAGGGGCTTGGCAATCTCCTTGGCTTGGGCGATGGTGGTGTTGATGAAGTTGCCGACAAGAATCATGCATTCCTTGTCCGAAGGAGGCGAGCGGGTTAAACCCATGGGCGCTGAAAATTCCGACAATGATTGCATGAGTTCAATAAATTCTAAGTATCCAGATTACAGAAATACAAGGCGGAGGAAACATACTGAAGATGCTGGCCTTGGCCTGCCAGACGATGTCCGCCAAGGATTCCTTCTCTTGTTGGAGGAGCTTAAACGCCTCGCTATGGCGAAGGTTTTGCTCATCGGCATCTTGCTTCTGATCCTTTAGGATCGCAAGCTCCTCCTTCAAGCGATTGGTCTCCGCGGAGGCGGAGTCCTGCAGGGCTTTCATAGAATCCTTGTGCATCTTCAGCATTTCTTCCCTCTCCTTCTTAAGGATTTTGTTCTCGCCGTGCAGCTGCTGAATGTGCTTGGACTGCTCGACAATATCCTTGGCCTTGGCAACATGCTCTGCAAGTCGGAGAAACCAAAGTACACATTGAGTACTCGGAGATTATGGGCACAAAAGTAAGACAAAAATGCGCAAAAAGAAAACAGACTCTTGTTTTTGATGATCTGTTCCTTCAAGATGGCGGTTTTACCCTTTTCAGCTTCAAGGTCTGCGCTCATCCTATGGTACTTGTCATTGGCCATGCCCCTCCGAGCATTCTCGTTCTGTGAAAACAAATACAAAGTCAAGTCATTGATTAGTCTGCTTGGAGCTTCTAGTAGGATATTTTCCACCTAGATGTTTGGGGGCTATAGCGAGAGTTTTTAACTTAGCAATATGCTTAGCTTTTCTTTAAGAATCTAGTCGGAGCTAATTTAGTTCTCGACTACAGGCTTGGGGCTACAGTATAAAGTTTTTAACTCAGAAAATGCTTAGCTTTTCCTTAAAAGCATCTAGTCGGAACTAATTTAGTTACAACTAGAAGCTTGGGGGGCTACGGCACTGAAAAATATAAACACGGTTTATGCTACTCTTAAAGCATCTAGTCGGAACAATTTCTTCCATCTAAATGCATGGGGGCTACAGTGAGAGTTCTTTCTAACTTAGTCACTCTTAGAGCATATAGATGCAAAACCTATGGTTTTCGTCTACATCCTCAGGGGCTACAGTGGGATACTCATACGAAATGCAAAAGGTAAAGTGAAACTTACAAGTGCGATGATCTTGAGACTTGTAGCGCTCTCGGCCAGCAGCTTGCCAAAGGAAATGCCGTTTCCTCGCAAGATGTCTGCTTGCCGGAGTAGATCCTCAAGACCGCATGTCAGAGATGACGGCACTCCTCCAGGAACCATAGTCGTGTTACTCGGCATGAGCGCCGGGTAAACAATCTTCGGGAACTCAAAGGGTTTCTGGGGAGCAGAGGCGTCGCCTACGGCAGAAGTACCAGCTCCCACCACCACCTTTCCGCTACCAATGACATCCTTAGCCGGAGCTTCGGCCATTTGAAGAGCAGCACTCTCCTGCGTCACCTGCTCACCGACGACAGCTAGTTCGGTAGAGGCGCCAGAGTCTACTTCCATGGCGGAAGGACCTGGTGCCTCCTGGACTTGGGAGCTTGTCGAAGCAGAGGAGGGCTTGACGGCAGGAGTGGCAGGGGCGATGGCGGGAGAGGAGTCGCGCTGCAGCATATCTTTAATATTTCTAGAAGCCCCAAGAGTCTTGGAGGACTTCTTGAGGCTGGTTGTGGCTTTCTTCCTGAAACGTGCAAAATGCATAAGTACAGGAGCAAGACAGATAAATAGGCAATGTCGGAGAATGAGAGGCTTACACTAGGGGGGGGGTGCTTTGGCAAACATCCCGGTGGCTTTCTTCTTTTCCTCCTCCAGGGCTGCAGTACTCTTTTTGGAGGCTCCACCCTCCATCTTCTTCTTCTTACCTCCGTCGACAGCGTTAGAGGTGGAGCTCTTCCGCTTTCGCGCCAACGGGGCATCGTCGTCGGACACGACCGTGACTTCCTTCATCTTTGAATCGTAGATTTGGGCAGCCAGGTTGCCCTCCTCTAGATCGCTAAGCTGTTACGTGAGAAATCATCGTGTTAGACAAGATGGTATTGGCAAGACGGAAAAGCTAGAGCAATGTCATACACGGAAAATAAATATCTACCTTTGGGCACTTTCCGTCTACGAACATGTCGTAGGTAAGGGTGAAGCAAAGCTTCTTATCCTTCACCTTGACGATGTCCTTGAGGCGGAACTTGACGGAGTCGCTCGAGAAGTTGTCCTCGGAGATCCGGAGTGTATCCCTTCGGTCGCCAGTATACTCGTGCATATACTTCGTGCGGTGCTGCAGAGGTTGGATCCGCCTAATGAACCAGCACATGGCTAGGTCCAAGCCGGTTAGACCCGTCTCTACGAACCACTCGATCCGCCTTATTGCGCGAGAAGCGTCGAGGTCAGAGGGAAGGGAGGCAGGGGACCGCCATATGGAGACTTCAGCGGCAGCTCCATCCACGAAGTCCGGATACGTTACTTCTCGGCCCGCCAATGGAATGTCGAGGCCGTAGAAGTACGTCCGCTGCCAGTTTTTGCACGACTCGTGGCCGACTATGTCGGGGAACCGCCGGCTAGGTCAGATCTTGAAGCTTATGGTGCCGCAGTTCCTAAGCTCCTCCCTACTGTGTCCGGCTTCACGTTTGACGGTGAAGAAGTATACAAACAAATCTAACCTAGGCCTAATCCCTAGGTAACCCTCACAAAGTGCCGCGAAGTTGCTAAGCACCAAAATACTATTGGGGGAGAGGTTATGGGGTTGGACCTTAAAGTGATTCAAGACGGACAGAAAGAAGTGGGAGATGGGAAGAGAAACGCCGCGTACCAATTGCGCCTTGAGGTACACTTTCTCTCCGGCTTGGGGAGAAGGCGTCACCTCACCGGCCGGCGCCGCCCGCCAGGCGAGCCCCTCCGCCGCGGGGAGGTAGCCTTCGGCGACCATCTCTTGGATGTCGCGGTCGGTGATGTCCGAGCCGCGCCAGTCACCTTTGTGCGAATCTGGTTCCTCTTCCAGAGGCTCTAGCGCCGCCAGATTGTGGTCGCCACCGGTGGTTTCAATCACCGCCGACATGGGGATGACCAGGCCCTTTGGGGGCACGACAACGGAGCTCGCCGGCTTCGCCGTGGCTTCGATCGATGCCACCATCGACGGGGAGGAGCTGCTGCTAGCCATGGAAGGAACGGAAGGAAGCGACTGGTGCAGAGAGAGGCTAGGGTTTCTCGAGGTTTTCCGCGGTGAGCTCGAGGAGGCGTCCGGCTGGAAGAAGAAGACGATGACGCGAGAGAATGGGGTGAAAAAGTGGCAAGTGTCTCACGGTTACTATTTATCTTACTCTGCGTCAAGATTCGTGCAGCTAATCGGACGGTTGCCGCGTAGACGACATGTTCGTGAACGTGCGCGGTAATTTCTCCACGTCTCCAACCGCCGCCGCCAATGGTTCGCATCGCTCGCGCGGGAAAATCGGATATGATTGCGTTCTCTGCATGTGTGAGTTACGAGGCGTCGCTGACCTACAGCCTACGTCGTCATAACTGACATGGTAGATGAGCCGTCTCATCGAAGATTCCGGCATGGACGGATTTAATCCGACAACGGAAGCGTACGATGGAAGATTCAGCATTTCTCCGACTTACTCATAGAAGACGGAGAAACCTTTGCAGGGTTCTTTGGGAGGACTACAAGATATTGCTTGACGATTTGCCGACATCCACCTAGACGGAGCATTCCACGGGAAGAGGCAAGATGGCGCAAGATCTCGGAGTTCTCCGGGGGCTACTGTTGGGGATATGCTATATGGGTATCCTCATAGCATGTCTCTTATCCGACTAACCCGGGTGGCCCATAGTCGGTAGCATGGCCTGTGGCCTGCTGGGCGGCCCAGTTAGGTGGATCCAGAAGGGAGGCCCATGCCGGATAAAGGAAGGCTACGGTGGAGTCACCAGCGTACCCAGAGCCTTGGAGTGCAAGATACACAAGACTAGTAATAGACGGTGTAGAACTCTGTAACCTGTCCGGCTAGGACTTTTCCCTGTAACCCTAGGACCTGGCGACTATATAAGTCGGGCCTATGGGAGCCTTTAGGGCACAACTTAGTATCGTTTACACACACCTCGCACAGCGAACCTATCTCTATAACTCGGCGTATTGCCATTATAGTGATTTATAGCAGGAGTAGGATTCCGCCACCGTTGTGGGATCTGAACCTGGGTAAGCTGTGTTACCTCGTACCCGTCAACCGTCCGCCTTACCCTACGTCTCTAAACACGCACTGTGAGGACCCCTCCATGGCGTACTCTTAGGCAATACCATGACAGACCCAGCACCTGGCGGTGCGCTCGAGTGGTACTTGGAGCCGTGGCTTCAGGCCATGGAGGATGCTCTGGTTGGCTCATTCCGCCTGGCCATTGGACTCCGGGTGAGCGACTGAGGCGAGGTCGAGTCGGATGTGATGTTCCTCGCAAAACTCGGCCATGGCTCCTTTGGCGAAGTTGGTGCCGTTGTCCGTGATGATGCTGTTTGGGAACCCGTAGCGATAGATGAGCTCGCGTAGGAACTTGGTGGCGGTCTTCCCGTCACATTTCTGGACTGGCTAGGCCTCCACCCATTTTGTGAATTTGTCGACTGTGACCAGGAGGTGGGTGAAGCCGGAGGGGGCCTTCTTGAAAGGGCCTACCATGTCCATACCCCACACGGCAAACGGCCAGGTGATGGTGATTGTCTTGAGCGCCGATCCCGGCACGTGGGTCTGGTTGGCGTATTTCTGGCACCCGGCGCACCGTTGGACAATGTCGACAGCGTCTACGTGTGCGGTGGTACAGTAGAAACCGTGTCGCATAGCCTTTGCGACCAGAGAGCGGGCGCCGGCGTGGTGGCCGTAGTCGCCGGAGTGGATGTCGTGGAGGATTTTGCGTCCTTCAGCGGGTTGGACGCAGCGTTGGAACACGCCAGTCACGCTGCGCTTGTGGAGCTCGCCGTCGATGATGACGAAGGATTTGCAGCGGCGTGCTATCATCCGGGCGTTTGTTTTGTCTGCTGGCAAGGTGCCTCCCTCCAGGTAGGCGATGTACGGCGTAGTCCAGTCCTCTGGCTCGGTGATGAATGCGACCACGGCTGCCTCTGGTTGCAGCGGGACTCCGATGTCGATCTCCCTTGGGGGAGAGACGGAAGGCTTGGTGATGGTGTCGAGGAAGACGCCGACGGGTGGTGCGAGTCGGGTCGAGCCGATAGGAGAGAGTGCGTCGGCCTCCTCGTTCTTCCGCCTGTCAATCCACTCGACGGAGTAGCCTGCGAAGTGTCCGCCCAGCTTGACCACTGCTTGGCGGTATGCCGTCATGGTGGGGGAGACGGCGTTGCAGGTGCCAGCGACTTGCCCAGCGACGAGGTCGGAGTCTCCGTAGCAGCGTAGGCGGTTGACATTCATCTCCTTGGCAGCTCGCATGCCGTGGAGTAGTGCCTCGTACTCGGCCATGTTGTTGGTGCAGGGGGTGAAGTCGAGGCAGAGGACGTAGCGTAGCTTGTCGCCCTTCGGAGAGGTTAGTACGATCCCTGCTCCTGCACCGTCCGCATTCTTGGAGCCGTCGAAGTGTAAACTCCAGTAATGGAGGTATGGCAGCTTTTCTGGCTACTGGGCCTCCTCCCAGTCGGCGATGAAGTCCGCGAGAGCCTGCGACTTGATCGCTTTGCGTGGCTCGTACTTGATGTTGTGGACGCCGATCTCGATGGCCCACTTGGCGACTCGCCCGGTCGCCTCATGGTTGCGGATGATGTCCTGCAACGGTGCTGATGAGACGACCATTATCGGGTGCTCCTGGAAGTAATGTGGCAGTCGCCGCTGTGCTCTAAAGACCGCGTATACCAGTTTCTAGTATTGCGGGTAGCGCTGGCACGACTCGGTCAGGACTTCGCTGATATAGTACACTGGTCGCTGCACTGGGCGCTCCTTTCCCTCCTATGGTCGCTCGACGACCATGACGGCGCTGACGACACGCTCGGAAGCCGCGACGTAGACCAGCATGGGTTCCTTGTCGACGGGGGCGACGAGTAGCGATGCTGCGAGTAGCACCTTCTTGAGGTCGTGGAGCGCATCATCTGCCTCCTTGTCCCACTGGAAGGTGGGGTTCTTGCGCATCAGGCGGTATAGGGGCATCGCCTTTTCGCCCAATCGGGGGATGAAGCGACTGAGAGCCGCGACTCGCCCGCCAGCTCGGGCGTCGCCAGCACTCGGGTTTGCCGAGTCGGCGATCGTGTCGAGCTTGGTGGGATTCGCCTCGATCCCGCGCTTGGAGACGGCGTATCCCAAGGCTGCTGCTGGTACACCGAAGGTGCATTTGCCTGGGTTTAGCTTTATCTTGTATTTCCGCAGGTTGGCGAATGTTTTCGCCAGGTTAGCGAGTAGGTTGCTCTGGCGAGCGGACTTCACTACCACGTCGTCGATGTAGACGTGGATATTGCGGCCAATTTGGCTCGTAAGGCACTCCTGCATACACCGCTGGTAGGTCGCCCCGGCGTTTTTGAGGCCGAAGGTCATGGCAGTGTAGCAGAAGGCTTCGAATGGCGTGATGAACGCCGTCTTCTCTTCGTCCTCAACGGCCATTTTAATCTGGTTGTACCCAGAGTAGGCGTCGAGGAAGCATAGCCACTTCGAGCCCGCGGTGGAATCGATTATTTGGTCGATCCGCGGGAGGACGAATTGCTCCTTCGGGCAGGTGCTGTTTAAGTTTGTGTAATCGATACACATCCTCCAGGTCCCATTTTTATTCTCGACCAGGACTGGATTTGCCAGCCACTTGGAGTATTTGATTGGCCGGATGAAGCCTGCAGCGAGTAGACGTTGCACCTCCTCGGCGACTGCTTGACATGTCGCACTTTGGGGTCGGCGTTGAGTTTGTCCTCAGCGAGTTCCCTAGGGACACCAGGCATGTTAGAGGGCTTCCATGCGAAGATGTCCCTATTCTCACGGAGGAACTCGATGAGCGCGCCTTCCTATGCTGGGCTCATGCCCGTCCCGATCGTCACCGTCTGGCTGGGATCGCCTGGGACCAGCTCAACGGTGCGGGTATGCGTCGTTGCCTCGAAGGCTGAGGTGTTGCCGCCCTCCGAATTGGGCTTCTTGAGTATGGTGGGGTCGTCGTTGTTGACCCCGCTCGCGTATTTGGCGAGCTTGTCGGCGTGGTTGGCCTCTGCCGCGATGACGGCGTCGGCGAGTTCGGCTCCTTTGGCCTCGCACTCGGCGGCCATGTCGGGGTCGTCGTGGATGGTTACGACGCCACGCGGTCCGGGGAGCTTCATCGCGTTATACGCGTAGTGGGGCGCCGCCATGAACTTGGCGAACGCCTGGCGCCCCAAGACGCAGTGGTAGGGACTGTCGAAGGGCACCATCTCGAAGACGATCCGCTCGGTGCGGAAGTTTGCCGGTGTGCCGAAGGTGACTGGCAGCGTGACCTTGCCGATCGGGTATGCCTTTCGACCGTGGACGATGCCGTGGAACATGGTGTAGGTCGTCTCGACAATCGACTGCGGGAGCCGCAGTCGCCTGAAGGTGTCTAGGTACAGTATGTTGATGGAGCTGCCGCCGTCCATCAATGTATTGGGGAGCCAGTAGTCTCCCACCTTGGGCTTGACCACTAGGGCGACTCGGCCTGGGTACTCGATTCGGGGCGAGTGATCCTGGCGGATCCAAGTGATTGGCTGCTCAGACCAGTTGAGGAACTGGGGGACGTCCACCTGGGCCACCGCGTTGTAGCATCCCAGTTGTCTAACACCTGTAATGCTACTTGTTCTAGTAATAAAAGGGCCACTTCCTACATATAATTGTTGCATCATCATCATATCATGCTCATGTCATCATGCCACCTTGCATTTGAGCATCATATAAAACCCCTTCTGGTTTGGTTCTTATATCATGTGCATTATTAATTGTATTTGCATCTTGATATTGTATTTGGTTCTTGATATCTTGTTAAATGCCCAAGTTGATTTGGGGGCATATCTCTTATGGCCTCCACCACCTTTTTCTTCACCACCTTGTAATTCCACCATCCAACTAATATGAGCTTGGCATTTTAATTGAGTTTTACCTCTAGCTCATGTGGGTTGGGATGGATCACATTCTTT
The DNA here is from genome assembly GCA_030063025.1 of Avena longiglumis. Classification (NCBI taxonomy): domain Eukaryota; kingdom Viridiplantae; phylum Streptophyta; class Magnoliopsida; order Poales; family Poaceae; genus Avena; species Avena longiglumis. The sequence continues at coordinate 500,292,356 of CP125975.1, forward strand.
TCCACATGCTCCCATGTGTGCACCATGTTGTTTTCACAATATTGGTATATGAGAGCCACATGGCCACCTTTGCATGCCTTGTGAGTGTGACCCTAATTCTAGCTCCCATAGGTGTTGTTTAGGGGTTATCATCATGTTGGGATATTTTGTGGGCTTAAGCAATATCTAGTGGCATATACACACTAGCAAGCCCCATTGTATCTCAGATATGGTCATCTCCATCTATTCCACATGGGGCATCCTTTTTAATTCTTTTGCTTGGCCTTTATTCCAATTTTGGGAATGCAAAATAATAATGCCATGTAATAACCTTGTTTTCACAAGAATCAACAGGGCAATAAATATTCTGCATGGGCCATGCAAGTACCATCTTGTGCTTGTCCTTGGATTTTATTTGCTTTTTGAGTTGATCATCTCCATCTCTATCCTCATTTTATTTTTGGCTTGAACTTGTTGGATCTTGCTATGAACCCTACCACATAATCCCCTCTCTACTTCTACCTCTAACCCTACACCCTACCTCTCCTTTTATATCCATCCCACCCTTGCATGATCATGTGATCATGTGGGTGTGCTTCAACTCTAACCCTCTCAACTAAATCCTAAACCAAACCCTCTATTCCAAAACCTAAACCTAATCTTCCCTCTCACCTCACCCATGATTCTAAACCTAGCCGCCACCTACCCCTCTCGGCCTCCCCCTCTCCCTGCATGAGGACCCTACCCGATCCTTCCAACCCTAGCTCCATAACCCCTAGCTACCTCTCTTCCTTCTAACCCTAGCCCCACCCGAGGACCCCTCTCTTCTCCCCCTCTCTTATCTTGCTCTCCCCTGCCTGCCTGCCCCACCACGAGCTCCTTACCCCAGACCCACCTGGCAGCCTCCCTCTCCCCTCCCCTGCCCTGCCGAGGCCCTGACGATCACGTGAGGAAGGACAAGCTGGCGCCGAGCCACCTTTTCCATCTGCCCCTCCCCCACGCAAGCCCCCACCTGCCCCCTCTCGTTCTTATCCTCTCCCTCGCACCTTTAGCCTCCCCAGATCTCCCCGAGGCCCTGCCGCCTCCCTCTCTCCCTTTCTTCCACCGCCCTTGGCCGACGCTGCCACACCGTCGGCTCGCCGAACACAAAGAAACCAGAGGCGGGCGTGGTGCTGCGGGTGTCGAGGAAGCTCCGGAGGTCGTCTGCGTCGCCTGCAAAGCAGCGAGAGGAGAAGCTCCCTGTCTCGCACGCCGCCCCGACCAACCCTAGCTCCAGACCGGCAGCCCCGCCAACGATCGCGACCGCCCCAACCTGTACCGACCACACCAACACACCCGCGGTGAGCCCCCCTTCCTCCCAGACACCCTCGCCTGCACCGTCGCTTCCTGGCGTCGCCGTTCCTTTCGTTGTGCACCCTCGGTGCGCCCGTCGCCGCGTCTACCCACTCGCTGCATGGCCGCAACGCTACCTAGCCCCGCCATTTCCTCTCAACAACCACCAGCCCACCGTAGCGTAGCCGCCACCGGGCGCGTCCGAGGTCGCGGATCGAGTCTGGGCGCCTCGCTTTTTCTCTGTCAGCGGTTTTGTTTCAGTGCCGACAACCGAGAAGAACAACAGTAGCGTGTGCATATCACAGATAACCCCCTGGCCTTCTTTTTCCTCAACCCGCCCTCCCCCTAAACCCCACTGTCAGTCTCTGTGTGCGTTTTATAAAAAGGGTCCCCTAGTTTTGTTTAATTAACCCGCGGTCCTCCTCCCTCCCAGCCACTGGCGTGTGGGTCCGGGTGAGCCTGGCCCCACCTGTCTGCGACTAGGGCTAGGTTGGCCTGAGTGCTAAAAACTTTTCTGAGCATCTGTTTAAATTCAAACCTATTTAAATTTAATTCAAATTCAAATATAAATCTGTTTTTAAATAACTTTTCAATTATAAATCCAAATAATGCAAATGTTATATGTTTATGAACCAGAAAAATGTGAGGATTTCAAATATGCTATTCAAATTACCTTTTGAACATGTAAAATTCCAAGTTGAGTTAAATTACAACCAATGCCACTGGAACTTAAATAATTAATAACTTTTGAATTATAATTCCAAATTTAACAAATGATATGTCTAAAATGATCAGCTCGACGAGACCTTTCTGTTTATGCTATCCATGACTTCAATTTCAGCATGCATCATATAAAAATATAGTGTACAGCAACTATTATGACAACAAATGTGATCCAGAACCCCATTAAAATGTTATTTCTTGTCTTCCACACCTCACCCATGCCATGCTACTTTGTTGCCATGCAACTTGTGCATCATTCATCATGGCATGATTGTTTGCTTGACGCATTTTATTCCTATGCTTGTGCACTTTATTTATGTGGCCCTTGCTTGTTTGGTTCTTCTTTCGAATAGACGCTGAGCAGGGGATATATCAAGAGAACCAGGAGCACTACCCAGATCCGTCTCTCGCTTCAACTGAGTTGCCAGGCAAGCACTACCACATGCTTGCATACATACAGTACCTATTGCCTCTATCTTATTCTTGCATCATTGAGTCGCGAATTGCATTAAATTGAATCCCAAGTATTGCATAGCCTTTACTTTAAACCCCACCGAGCTTGTTCCTCCATCCCATGAGCCATTACTACAGGAGTTGTTTGAGCCATGCGAGTCGAGAACAAAGATGTGTAGGGTATGTGAGAGTCGATGGAAAATGAGGTACCTAAACAACTTAACCGAGTAGTAATGGGATAACTAATGAAAGTGGCACGGTGAGCAACATACGCTATTTGGTTTTTCCTCACTTGTGTCCGTAAGACCCAGTACTTGATTCTGTTCCTTGATTTATCGCTATATCCACATCCGGAGGTATATGGGACCCCCGAGCGAGCTTGATTTCGTCTTATTTCTTGGGGCCACAAACTAGTTTGAGGTTTTATTTACTATCCTGTACTTATGCCATGCTATCAGTATTTAAATTGTGCGAGGAGCACTGTCTTTAGGATCGGGACACATTTTGGCAGATCGACAAGCCCACCACACTGGGTTCCCATTTACTGCCGTCCACCCAAACCTTGAGTCCGTTTGAGTCACTAACTTCGCTATGGTAGCTTAATGGGGTGGCCTGAAATATTTCTGAATCTTGTGATTGCTTTGTCGTGAAGGCCTCGTTGGGTTTTGATTTGGTTTTTCCGAGGTTGATCGAGCGTGTGTTGCTATTGGTGCACCCCGGCCGGGTAAAACTTTCTGAAAGCCGTGTCCGCGGTTATGGACGACTTGGAGCACAGTTTCTCGATCATAGACAAGCATAACTAAAGTACCGCTTTAAATCTGACTAAGTAATTGACTAGTAAATAGTGCAATACTCATGGAATGGTTAATAAAACTGCCAACGGATGGGGGTTGTTCGTCCGCTTCCTCGTTGGTAAGCGAGGAGGAGGATGGATCTGATGAAATTACTGTTATAACTGTTGTCTTTAATTCACGGACATCCATCTATCATTGGTTAGGCGGATGGTTAGCGAGTATCTGTAGAATTGCTAGGGTTTATCTTTTGCTGCAATTGCGTCACCCCAGGTTGTGTCCCCTTTAGAGGCATTAAGTCTTGCTGAGTACCCTTAGGGTCTCACACGATAAATTATTGGTTCAGATGAACAGGTACCCTCGCAGGACGGATACTGCGTGGAAGAGGCTGATGATGCGGGCAACGATCGTTCGGTGTAGAGATTCCGGGAACGGGGATCCGTGAGATCTGTGGGCGGGATGTGCTTACTTCTATGGCATCTTATGCCGATTTGCTTCTTGTCCGCACCGGACTTTGTTTTGCCGCTCGCTTGATACCGATGCGTGTTGTATGAGGAATTATCCTAAAATATTATACCTATCTAGGTCATTTGAATCTTGCCATATGGCGCTATATTTCCTTTCTTTCTAGATGGTATGGCTCGATGTACTCTTGTATGGTGGCTTGCATACATACCCACTTGTGTATGTAGTTGATCCCTTCGCCGAATTCACGCCGTCTGAGGTCCCGTTGAGTTGGAAGTGGTTGGGACGGCCGAAAGGTCTACCCGTGAGTGGATTTTGGGGCCCCACCGTACTATTTCAACCACTACCGCTCATCCAGGCTTGTATCTAGGAGCGTAATTCACCGAGGTAGTTACACGCGTTGACGGCGACGGCGCGGGCGATGACCTTCTTCTTGCGCTTCGTGTTGAATCCTGTGAAGGTGTGGCGCGAGCCGGCCACGCTGCCGAATTTTCCGCCGTTTGGTGGGTTGTTGTCGGGGTCTCCCTGCGCTCGCTGTGCCTTCTCGATCTCCTTGAGGGAGTGGCAGTCGGCGGTCGTGTGCGTAGCGGGTTTTCCTTCCCTGCTGTGAAATACACAAGGTTGGTTAAGAAGGGCCGCGGGGTCGAACCTTGGCTTCGCCTTGCAGTTACCGCCGTCACGGCGGAAACTCTTGGGCTCGCGCTGCGCGTATCCAGCGTTGGCGACGAAGTCGACTCGCCCGTCACTACGGCGCTTGCCGGTGAGGCGAGTATTGCTGTAGCGTAGATCAGATCGTCGTCCGTTGTCGTTGCCGCTCGTGCGGCGTTGTCCTCCCGACTCGTCATCGGTTTCTTGGTTTGGGTCTTCCTCCGCGTATCTTTTGGCGATCTCCAGGAGATCTGGTATGTTGTCGAGTGTGCGATATGCTCGTTTGAGCTTGGCGACCAGGGGATCGTAGCGGCACGAGGTCTTGAAGCAGTGGATTGCGGTGTCTGGGTGGATACCGACTGCGTTGTACCATAGTTCTTGCCACCGTTGGACCCAGCTGCGGGTCGACTCGCGAGGTCCTTGGACGCATCGTTCCAGGTCCTCGATGGTGGTGGCGCGGGTGTATGAACCCTCGAAGTGCCTAACAAAGACATCATGCTTCTCTTCCCAGGAGTCGATGCTGGCCACGGGGAGAGTTTTGATCCACTGCCTGCACGCCCCCTCCATCATCAGGGGGAGGTAGCGGGTGGCTAGTAGATCGGTGTGGCCGACGATCCCCATCGCCATGAGGTAGGTGTCCAGCCACACAGAGGGATCATACGAGGGGCCGTACTTCTCTATTTCCTTCGGCGCTTTGAAGTTCACCGGGTATCTTTCGCATCGGATCATCGGTCCGAAGCACCGGGGCCCGAGTCGGCTTAGCGACCCCCTCGGCTCGCCGTCGCGATTGGTTAGGTATGCGCGAGTCGTCGGGCTGGCACGCCAGCTACGGTTGTTGATGATGTGGCGCTTGACGGGCTGACCGTTGGCGGCGATTTAAATTGGTCGCCGGCGGGTCGTTGGAGAAGTGCGCGTCGCGGTCGGTGTTGGAGCTGCAGTGGTTCGGGTGGCGGGCAGTTGAGGGTGTTTGCCGCCATGGGGCGGCCGCTTGAGGCCGCTCTGCTGCCCGATGAACGCGAGTACATCCGACCCTATGAGTCGACGCCTGCATTTTTTTGCTCGACCGCTTTTGCGAGAAAAGCCTTGGCGTACTAGATCTGTAGGGCGCCGTCACCGGTGGACGCGATGTTGTCGACTGCTGCTCGGCCCGCGACGAGGTTGTCCATTGGGGTGGAGAACAGCGGTAGGCCGTTCGCATCTCGCTCCCGTGAGGAGACCACGATCCTCGGCTGGTCCCTGGGTGGTGCGCGGTTGGGTGGTCGTGGGGCGCCATTGGTCGCCGACTGGTGGGGGCCGGCGCTTCCCCTGGTGGCGTTCGTTCGCAGATCGCACGCCACCCGGGCCGGGTCGCTCGTCATGGATGTTCAGCGCCCACGACGGTGGGTTCAGGCGTGACCTGATTCGAGCTGGTGGTAGCGCGACGGCTCTGGCTCATCACCGCCGAGGCGAAATTTTTCGCGCCGCTTATTCGCGAATCGCTTCCGCCATTTTCAAAGCGGAGTTCCTCGACCTCCGTTGCCGTCACATTGGGAGGGATCGGAGTGGAGAATGGATCCTCTGGTGGGTCGGCGCCAGTCGCCATGTAGGTTGCGGCGTGACAGCCGGTTCCGTCGCGGAGGTCGGCGGAGTTCGCCGACCCGGAGTCGAAGTCGAAGATCCCAAGGATAGAGGGATCCTCGAAGTCTCCGACGTTGGAGACCTGGGTGATGGAGCCCGCGGGCGATGCGGCGACAATGGATCCGGCGAGTGACGCCGGGGTCGCCGAGTCGGCATCGTCGTTGAGGGCCGCGTCTTCCGCGGCTGCGGTGGTTTCGGCCACGTCGCTGTGGGCCGAGTCGTACTCGGAGGCGAGGCGGTGGATCGTGCGGACCTGACTCTCAGAGAGCCGGTCGCACGGCGGCGACTCGTGGATGGGAGCCGAGTCTTCCGAGATGATGACATCGGTGAGGCCGACGAAGAGGCTGATCGTGCCGACCGGCAGGATCATGCTATGTGTGATGGGTCGATCCATCGGGACGTAGCTGCTCGGCAAGATTTGGAGCATCTCGCCGATCGCTATCATGCAGATGGTGGCGATCAACTCATTGATGGGTAGATTGGATCTCGCCGCAGAACACCGGCCAGACCGGCCAGGACCCACGGTGGGTGCTACTGTCGTGGGAATGACCATGGCAGATGCTGCAATCGGCAGTGAGTAGTAGAACATGGGCCAAGGGCGGCCAACCATCTGTGGTGCGAGATGAGGGCGGAGACACAAGGATTTACCTAGGTTCGCCCCCCGGAGGGTAAAGACCTACTCCTGCTAGATTGTATTATGGTGAGATTACAATGGGGCGAGATCAGCGGCTAGGCATCGAGTCGCTTGGGTGTATGATGGAACATATCCTCTACGCGCCCTCTAGGGAGGTTTATATAGACTCACCCCCTAGGGTTTACAGATCTCAACCGAATCAGCTAAGGTTTGAGCGATCGTTTAACCTAATCCGACTGGGCCTATCTACACTTCTGGGCCTTCAGCTTCCAGTCGCTTGAGTCCACGCCAGGTCTTGATCCAGTCGCCGTCCCATAGGCCCACTCGCTGGCACCTGGGCCAGTCAGAAACGTCATGCTAGGTATACCCCGGTAGGCATATCCCCATCATATGGTTTATATGCTTGACCCATTACAAGTCAAATGTCTCATGCCTGTTAATCACAAGTACCTAGACCACATGCTATTCTTTTTTTAGATCGACCACATGCTACTAAACTTAGCACTTTCATTATGATATGCATACGATTCCAAAAAAGGTGGCATTGAGCACCTGTTGTCCTGTTGTACAAGGAGTCTTTAGGGACTATCCATACTCAGATGGCAAGACAAACAAACAAATGAGAATCCTCAACAGTTCTTTTTATTTACTATTTTCATATCGTTTTATTTGAAGTGCTTCGTCGAATGCCCATATTGTAAATTTCCACCATGATGAACTTGACTAAACACTCATTACATACTTATATAGAAATCAAGACCAATCCCTCATATGCCTTTGGGGACATGTGGAACTACTCACAACAGAGAGACATTACAAATATCAGAGGCTTGATGAAGAAGAGAAGGACCATGGTGATGGAGATGATGAAGATGGCAGCCATGACGCCCGCGGCCAAGAAGGCGGCGATGCAAAAGCCTTCCCCTTGTCCCTTCTTCTTCCATGGAGATGGTTCTAGTATGGAGGATATTTTCCCCTCCTTGGAGGCTTCTAAGTGGGAGGATGCTCATCAGAATGGATGGATGCCTCCAAAAGTAGGGATTTTCCTCAATATATAATGGTGGAGATGCAATCTATCCCATGAGATCTAAAAAGGTGAAATAACATGCATTAGACACATCTATAACCTTCCTAGATCTTCCATCTATCCTTTATGATCCCATAAAGTTGTGGCTTGACTAAATCCATAGTATGAAAAGAGTTTGAGTCAATCATCTCACAAACTTTTGGAATATCGATACTACTTCTATACCCTGAAGTATGTTGGGACACGCAGAGATAAAACAAAAACTTTTCCTCTAACGTGGAGATCCCAAGACCTAGCTGAGGTAGAAGGCCACGAGGTTTACCACTAGACGCGTGGTTGCGGATTACTGATGAAGCGCGTCAGTTGATGCAGTGCAGTCCTCACGATCCGATCGTCCTGGTGCTGATCGCACAGCACCTCTGCTGGTATCCACACGTACAAGGAGGAGCGCCGGCGGCGAACTGCTAGGTTCGTTACGGCGGCTGGACTGCTGTGAAGCTAGGGTTTCCAACACATGGAATGACCTCTTGTTCCTCCGACCGCTACTACATCTACTCCCACGAGCTACCCAAATGGACCCATGACTCGCGCCCGAGCCAAGCTCCTTCAAACTAAGGTGAACTCGCTCCTCTCCTTGTGTGACTTCAACACCCCCTTGGATGGCTTGCTACTTCACCCGCAAACTCTGTGCATCATCAGGTACGAAGAAGCCACCAGTCGCTGCCAGACGCAAGCGGTACTACCGGTTGGGACGACCGGTACTACCGCTCCAAGCGGTCCTACCGCCTCCCCCTACCGCTCGCCACAGACCCACTCCACGCCTCAGAGCCGGTACTCTGGGTCCTACAACCGGTACTACGGTGGCAGTACTACCGCCCTCCTACTGCCATCGACGCCTCCGACGGAAGCCCCAGTTCTCATGCGGTACTATCGCTCGACGCTGTACTACGGTGACCACCGGTACTACGGTTGCCGGGACGGTTACCGGTCCTGCCAGACCCTGATTGTTTCAGTTCGGCCCTGTGCCTTGTAACCCCACTTATAATTTATCTTTTCATTCCGAAACTACCCCTGTTATGTGGCTGGACTATATATAGCCCCCACCCTCTATTGTAACCGTTCAGACTTGGATAATAATAGATATTAAGGAAACCCTTTGAGGACTTATATCTATTGGTCTCATGCTCCTACCAAGGAGCACCGGATTATCCACCCACCTCTTGGATCTTGCTTAAGTGCGTTCAAGTTGTACAAGGCCTTGGGTTCTCGGTGTCTCGCCCCCAAGTCGTCAAGGTCTCACCAAGCACCTCGTCCCCCGTTGTTGGCGTGGAGAGCGAGCTTCGCCCAACACCGATCCTAGGGATTATGTTGGACCGTGCCACCGGCGTGAGGAGTAGGCGTGTATCGTGTTTTGCGTGTGTGTTCGTGGTTTTCATCGCCTTCATCGATTTCATTCCCCGACCACCTCGTTCCCCTCGTTCCTCGTGGAATTGTGAAAGATCGGGCCAACCTGTGGTTACCCCAACATATTGGTATCAAGAGCACGGTTGATCACGAATTTCCTCCAATTTTTCTTTTCTCCGCTTAAAACGAAAATCCTACCAAAAGAGCCCAATTTGCCTTCGGATCGATCCTGGATTTGGTGAGTTTTTCGTGGTTTTGGTCCATAGATCATTGCTTTGGGAGTCGATCTATAGCCCTCTTGTTTCTAGCTCACCTTTGGTCAGTTTTTCAACGAATTTGAGGTTTTCGTTCTGTGCCGTGCTGCGGTATCGCGGTCAGCTAAGTGCATTATCACTGTTAACCGATTACTACGGTGTTGACCGGTACTACCGCTCACCGGTACTACCGCCGTTACCCAGTACTACCGCTCGCATCTGCTCTCCGCCTTTGACGCCTCGATTTCGTCACGAATTCCACCTCGCTTGTTCGTGTTTCGTGTTTGTCGCCATTTTCACATCAGCTTCCGATCAACGTCATCCCGCTCAACGACACCGCGACACTCGAACATCTTTTCCCACCAACGGTTGCAAGTCGTCAACAATACCAAAGGTATAACTTGCACCACCTTGTCAGCCCATATCTTCCTTTGTGTGTATCTATCCTATGAGAGCAACTCATTTTGTGTTTGTCTAAGCATTGTGCACTTGCCTTCGGAAAGTGAGAGTGTGAGGTCAAATACAAAAGCTAACATAGTAGAATAGCAAGGGAGAAAAAGGAAAAAGAATCAAAAAAAAAAAAAAAAGAAAGAACAAAAGAAAAAGAAAAAAAAAAAAAGATACATAGTCTCCCAATACAAAGAGTATACCGAGCTTGTAAGCCAAGAAAGAGAGTCGCAAGAGCGCACCGAGGCAAGTGCACAAATCTATTGCTTACCCTCTTTTGGCAAACGAGTTGTGGTCTCTCCTTGTGTTGGCACGACAGCCGAGCGTAGTCTTCGTTAGGACCTTTTGTGCTCATTTTCTTGGTCGTGCTAACCCGCTTTCTCCACGTGTGTGTTTCCGTGTTTTTGGTAGATCGTATCCTTTTGCTTTTGATCTTTGGTTCTTTACCACGAGGACAATAACCTTTTGCTTGGATCGTTTGCTTTGGTTTTCCACAACCCTTACCTTCCACCAAAAGCCTTTTAGAGTTTCTTGCCATTTCACTTTGCAGCTTTTAGCTCATTTGTGTGGCAATTGGTTTGATATAATCTCAAGGTGAGGTAAAGGCTAACTCTCCACACCCTTTCTCTCCATATACAACCATTGTTGGCTTTGCATCATGGATGGCATGGAGAGCCATCCCAACCACCACCACCTCCAGAGGATGATAACCAATTCATGACAAGATGGGACCATTGGAAGATCCGAGGAGAATTCAACTATCGTTGTGAAGCTCTCGAGCGGTGCCAAGATGAACAATTTAGCGAGGCCCGTGTGGAATTCAAGAACATCGACAACCGCTCAAGAAGTCCGTGGCCAAATGCATGCCATGCAACACAACCTCGGTCATCAAAATGAAGCTCTTGGCCGTGCACTCGCCTCAACGGATGAGAAGCTCCAACACATCATCGATGGACTCGCAAGGACATGCTCGCGCGAATCAAGCTCATCTCGGCACTCCTTAAGTGAATCAAGTGCACCTCGCCGTCACGTTTCAAGGCACCGGGATGGACCCGTTCTTCAATCCATGAGCTCTTCGCAAGCGGTACCATCTCCGCGTCACGCCGCGACATCAAGCTATGATGGTGACCTCCACAAGACCTCCAAGGCGTGAAGCAAACCGACCACAACCAAGGGCACTGGTGATTCAACAAGAGCAACCTCGCATAGACCACCACGGCCATCGACGTCGACACGCTCCTTCAACAACAAGTGAAACTTCCGAAGAGGACGAACAAGATCATCGTCGACGTGAAGCACTCGAAGATCCTCCAAGGCGTCATCATCAACATGAGCGTCCTCGTCGCCAACATAATGGTCATGACGAGCCTACCCTACACCAAGAAGAAGAGCAGCCCATGGCGCATACGGCTCGACGTCCTCCTCGCCACATGGCGCAAGATAATGCTCCTCGCCATCAACCACGACAAGAGCAAGAGCAAGCTCCCCAAGCTCGTCGTGAGGACCATCAACCTCCTCCTCGTCCGCATCCGCGACAAGAAAACGAGCACGCTCCCCAAGCTCGTCGTCAACAACAAGTTCCTCCACCAAACGCGGCACCCCAACAACCTCGCGAGCATCGCAACAATCACCAAGCAAGACATGAGAGCTCGGATGATGATGATGACCGTCAAAATAATGACAACCGACGCAACCGGAACCGCAATGGAGAAGAAACTTTCGGCAAGCTCAAATTCACCATGCCCAAGTTCACCGGTTCCAATGAGCCCGAGGAATATCTCTCTTGGGAACTCAAGGTCGACAAGATCTTCCGCATGCACAATTATAGCAATGAGAAGATGATGGCCATGGCATCCCTCGAGTTTGATGAGTATGCCAACCTTTGGTGGGAACAAGTCCAACTCGCTCGCGAAGCAAAAGAAGAGCCTCCAATCGCCACTTGGCAAGATATGAAGGCTCATATGAGATCCCGCTTTGTTCCTTCACACTACACGTGACCTCTTCAACAAGCTTCAAACGCTTAGTCAAGGGACAAAGACCGTGGAAGAGTACTTCAAGCAAATGGAGCTCAACATGATCCGTGCCAACATTGAAGAGCGAGATGAGCACAATGGCACGCTTCCTCAATGGCTTGAACCATCCCATCAAACGCATTCGAGTTCCAAAGTACAACAACATGGTTGAGCTTGTGCACATCGCATCCAAGGCCGAGCGTCAAGTGCAAGCGGACATCAAGTACAACAAGCCAACGACATCCTTCACCTACAAGCAAGCGCCAACCACTACTCCAACAACACCAAGTGGAAGCTCTCCAACTACAACCAAGCTTCCTTCAAGCCAACTATTCCCCAAGGAAAACAGCCCCAAGTGGCAAACAAACACGGGATGATCAACCATTCAATGGTGAATGCTACAAGTGTGAGGCAAAGGGCACAAGTCCAATGCATGTGGAAACAAAAAGTTTTGTTCATCCACGACAACGGCGATGAAGAATACTTGAGTGAAGAAGAGTTTGATGCAAGGGTCAAGGAAGCCATGGCAAGGCAACACTTGGTAGAGGACCAAGAACTTCTTGTGTGAGCATGACGCAAGTCCATCGCTTGTGGTCACAAGGGTCTTGACTACTCAAGCCAATGAAAATGAAGACCAACGCTCAAACATCTTCCAAACTCGCGGCATCAATGGGAAGTCCATCAAAGTCGTCATCGATGGAGGAAGTTGCCACAACCTCGCAAGCACGGAATTGTGAGAAACTCAATCTCACCCTTCACCCACATAGACACCCCTACCATATCCAATGGCTAAGTGACCAAGGATCCGTCAAGATCAAGCACTGCCTCGGTGGCGTTCTCCATTGGACACTACAAGGACACGGTGGAGTGTGACGTGGTTCCAATGACGGTTTGTCACATGTTGCTCGGAGGCGTGGCAATATGACAAGTGTGCTTTGCATAATGGTCACTCAAACACCTACACTTTCAAATGGCTTGATAAAACTTGTGTGTTGCAACCAATGACTCCTAGCCAAATAATTGCGGACAATGCAAAGGCTTTAGCGAGGGCGCCACGCAAAAACACCTTGTGACAAGAGTGGTGAGCGAGAGAACCACACCATAGTGAGTGAGAGCTACAAGCCAAACTCGCGGAAAAACTAAGAGTGTTCTTCTAGCCACCAAAAGTGAGATGAGAGAAGTGAGGAACAACCCTCCATCTTGCACCACGTCCTCGTATGCAAGGGACTAGCGCAAGGAACTAATGACTTGACAAATATTCCTCCTTCTTTGATGGCTGTTTTGCAGAATTCCAAGATGTATTCCTCAAGAGCTTCCTCATCAGTCCCATCACCGCATCCTGTCATGCCTTGATGATGCCATGAAGAAACCGTTTTCTTATGGACTGCATTCAATTTCATTTTTTCTCTTTTGCTTTGTCAGCTTGTCTCCACTCACTACTTTTGGCCAAAGATGAAGCGTGACGTGGAGCGCCACGTTCAACGATGCACTACATGTATCCAAGCTAAGTCTAAGTCCAACCCCTTTGGTCTTTATATGCCATTGCCTATTCCTCATGCACCTTGGTCGGACATTAGCATGGACTTTGTACTAGGATTGCCTAGATCTTTCACGAATTCCACGAGGCCATGTAGTGCATCGTTGAACGTGGCGCTCCACGTCACGCTTCATCTTGGGCCAAAAGTAGTGAGTGGAGAGCATGTCATATGTCTTGTCACGGCCAAAGTGACCCATAAGGCCTCCACCATGGGACTCTTGAAGAAGCAAAAGTTGGAGAGAGGATTTCGGAATGCAAAGCTTGTTTTGTTTGAAAAGAAAACCCTTGTGCAAATAGAAATCGTCGATCCCTTTGTTTATTGAACATTGTGCAAATATTGGTCCAAAGAAAGAATGACGCCATAAAAGATTTGATGTCCTCAAGACCCAAACATGGACTTCGAGTCGTGTAAGGAGGCTTGTGGTTTTACAGACAAAGCGTCCGCCACCACATTTTCTTTTGCCCTTCTTGTATTTTACAATGTAAGGAAAAGACTCCATAAACTCAACCCACTTTATGCGGTTTTTACTCAAGTTGGCTTGGCCCTTAGGTACTTCAACGACTCATGGCTCGGAATGGATTATAAATTCTTGGGCCAAAGATAGTGTTGCCACACTTGAAGAACACGACCAAGGCAAAAAGTTCTTGTCATAAATGGATAATTGAGGCGCAGCCATCAAGTTTCTCACTATGGTAAGCAATAGGACGCCCATTTTGCATAAGGACGCCACCAATGCCAATACCACTAGCCACATTCAATCTCAAAGGTTTTTGTGAACCGCAATGCAAGAAGTGGTGCTTCTAAGTGAGCCTCCTTTGAGCTCATCAAAAGCTCTTTGTTGTGCTTTTCCCCAAACGAACGTGACATTCTTCTTGGTCAATTCGCTGAGGGGGCAAGCAATAGTGGAAAAATCTTTCACAAAGCGACGAAAAGCCACCAACCCATGAAAACTACGGTTCACTAACATTTGTAGGTGGGCCAATCTCAGATGTCCTGACTTTTGATACATCAACTTCAATGCCATTGAAGACACAACAAAACCAAGGAAAATCAGCTTGTCTCTTGCAAAAGTGCACTTGGGGAGGTTAGCATAAAGCTTTTCATGACTAAGGATTTGTAAGACCTCCTTAACATGAGTAACATGCCTCTAGTGACTTGCTATAGACAAGAATGTCATCAAAGTAAACAACTACACTCTTTCCAATGAGTGACCGCAAAATATGGTTCATGAGGCGATGAAGGTAGATGGGGCATTGATAAGCCAAAAGGCATAACCAACCATTCATATAGACCAAGCTTGGTTTTGAAGGCGTTTTCCACTCATCACCTTCACCATGCGAATTTGATGGTAGCCACCACGTAAGATCAACTTTCAAAATATAGTGGCTCCACATAACTCATCAAGCATGTCATCAAGACGCGTATAGATAGATGTCGATAACGCACGGTGATAGTATCGATTGGACGGCATTCATGCATAACCGCAACGTATCATCCGCTGACTAGGATCACTGAACCGCGCTATTAGTGCTTACTTTGGATCAAACCTTGAGACGAGTTGGTTGATTTGACGCTCGATCTCCTTTGTCTCTTCCGGGTTTGTGCGATACGCAGCGCGGTTTGGTAGTGGTGCGCCGGGTATGAGGTCGATACGGTGCTCGATTCCACGAAGAGTTTTGGTAGTGGTTCTCGCGGGTTGGGTGAATGCAGCCCGTCCTCCGACCGCTACTACATCTACTCCCACGAGCTACCCAAATGGACCCATGACTCGCGCCCGAGCCAAGCTCCTTCAAACTAAGGTGAACTCGCTCCTCTCCTTGTGTGACTTCAACACCCCCTTGGATGGCTTGCTACTTCACCCGCAAACTCAGGCATCATCGCACGGTTAGCCACCAATGGCCGCCGACGAAGCTGATTAATGGTTGGGACGACCGCAGATACCGCCTCCAAGCTATCCTACCGCCTCCCTCATCGCCGCCACAGACGCTTCCACCACGCCAGAGCTGTACTATCAAGTTATACAACCCAGACTACCGTGGCTTTACTACCGCCTCCTACCGCCACACCGACGCCCGACGGAAGCCCTGTGCCCTCGCGCGGCATTATCAAGCCTTCTGGGACGCTGCATCTACCGGTGACCACCGCAGACACTGTTGACCGGGTACTACCGGTCCCGCTGACCTCGACAGTTCTGGGCCATTGCCCTCGGTATTTGTAACCCCACTTATAATTTATCTTTTCATTCGAAACTACTCTGTTATGTGGCTGGACTATATATAGCCCCACCTCTATTGTAACCGCTCGCATTTGGATAATAATAGATATTAAGGAAACCCTTTGAGGACTTATATCTATTGGTCTCATGCTCCTACCAAGGAGCACCGATTATCCACCCACCTCTTGGATCTTGCTTAAGTGCCTGTTGGCCTTGGGTTCTCGTGTCTCCCCCAAGTCGCCAAGGTCTCACTCAAGCACCTCGCCCCTGCTGTTGGCGTGGAGAGCGAGTCGCCCAACACCGATCCTAGGATTATGTTGGACCGTTGCCACCGCGCGTGAGGAGTAGGCGGTATCGTTTTTTGCGCGTAGTGTTCGTGGTTTTTCATCGCCTTCATCGATTTCATCCCCGACCACCTTGCTCCTCGCTCTCGTGGAATTGTGGAAAGATCGGGCCAACCCCGTGGTTTCTCAACATATTGGTATCAAGAGCAACGGTTGATCACTTAATTTCTCCAATTTTTCTTTTTTCCGCTTTAAAAACGAAAATCCTACCAAAAGAGCCCAATTTGGCCTCGGATCGATCCTCGGATTTGGTGAGTTTTTCGTGGTTTTGGTCCATAGATCTGCTGCTTTGGGAGTCGATCCATAGCCCTCTTGTTTCTGGCCGTTAAGTCACATTTTCCACTTGAGGCCTGTGCCAGGTGGGCCGGCCGCAGCTGGTATCTGTCGCCGCACCTGGCATTACCGGTAGCCGACCACTGTCAGCCACCGGCATATCGCTCGCTGGCCGCCGGACATCAGCTACATGTTTCCTGCACCTTCCCGCTTCTTGACGCTTTCGAGCCGTCAGTCGGATCACCACCGCTGCCTGCAGCCCGCATGAACGCCAGCCGGCCCGCATCAACGTCCGCCACACCGCCTATCATTCCAACGTCTTTCAATCAACCAGTCGTCATCACTGCAGACCCTTGCACCTGTCGCCCGTTTTCAGTGGTCTGTCTCATTTGTGCTTGTTCACATTGTGTTCGATGAGAGGCGAGGTCAATGACAAAGATAAGAGATTGTTGGGGGAGAAAAAGAAAGAATTGAAAAAAAAAAAAAGAAAGAACAAAGAAAAAAGAAAGTTCTCAATGGCTGCCGCGAGTCGCGACAAAGACTTGGTGCGCAGGTTCATTCGGCAACCGTTGCGGGTCTCTGCGCCAGACGAGTCGAGCGCCGCCAGAGCCTGTGCTCGCTGGTCGGCACTGCCCGACGCATTCAGCCAGACGATCCTTGCTTGATCTTGGCTCCACGATTGTCATCTGTTGATCGCTCACGGTCCCTGCCTTCCACCAGCGCCATTTTAGTCATTTGCGTGGCACTGGCCTGATGGTCTCAGCGTGGCGTGGCTGGCCTCGACACCCTTCACACAACCGACAATGCTTTGCATCGCTGGACAGCATGGAGCCATCCGCCCACCTCACTGTTCTCCGCAGGATGACAACACCACACGACGGGACCACATCCGGAGACCAACTATCGCCAGAAGCTCAGCCGGCGCCTGAAGACGAACACCGCGAGGTTCGCTTTATTATTCCGCTGGAAACGGTTACAAGATGTACCGATACTGGCACGAAGAAGCCGTTGCCGGACTACCATCCGGAGAAAGCCCACCGATGACTGCGCATACCGCTGGTCGCTGGCGCCCGGCATTCTCATCAGCGAACACCGCCGCCGCGCCGCGCGTCGATGATCTCCGCCATCCAGCCGCAGGAATATCTGCCACGCTGCCATGATGGTGACCTTCCCTCACACCTGTTGACGGTAAATCGGACCACCGCGGGCATCCTTCCTGGTGCCTGTCAGAGCACCCGCGATACACGACGCACACGCCTTCACCAGTGAACCGAAGACCGCCCGCCCATCGCAGCTACCGGCATCATTTCCGCGCGTCATCATCACGCCACGCCGTCGCGATGAAACATGACGAAGCCTGGCCTCTGCACCGAAGAGGCCCGCTGGCGCCCGCCGACGCTCGCCACCACGGCTAAGATAGCCCTTCCAGGTCAACCGCCCAGAGCGCCCGCCGTCGAGATCATCAAGATCCGCCATTAAAGACGGCGACGCCCCGTCGCCCAGCCTTAGCGTACTCGCCAGCGGAAGAACGCAATACTGCAGCCGGATGAGCGAGGAGGACAAGAACATGATAACGACGCAGCCGGTCTGCCGGAGAATTGGCAGGCTGAATACATGCCCAGCCCGTCAGCCCATGAGCCCGAGAAGGCCTGGGGTCTCGCGTCGACACCATGCAGCCACCATACGAGATATACATCCTCGAGTTTGATGAGTATGCCACCAGTGGGAACACCGCCGGGCGGCGATCGGCATTGGCAAGATATGATCTCGCCAGATTTTTCACGCTGCGATAACAGCCAACGCGAGTCAAGGACAAAGACGGAAGAGCCGAGCCGTCCGCGCCAACACAGCGACAGCATGGCACGCTTTCGTCGGCGCAACCACCATGTCACGCATCAGCCTGTGCAGCACGCGAAAGCTGACTATTATCGCAGTCGAAGCCGCGCACATACAACGCATTACCTGCCAACATCATTGCACACAGCAGTACCGCTTCCTTCGCCATCATTTCGCGAAACAGTATTTCAACAACACGACGATCAATGGCACGCGAGCAGGGCTGTCCACGCATGTGGAACAGCCACCATTGCCCGCCGATGAATACTGAGGAAGAGCTGAGTGGTCATGAGCGGCAACAGGACCACATTTCAGGCAGTGAAAGAGCAGTCCATCTTCAGGTCGTCAGCGAACCGGACATTGCCAACGAAAAATGGCACCGCCAAACATTCCACCGCGTCGCATCATCGGGAAGTCCACGGCCCGCCACGTAGCACGAACCGTGAACCATCCACCATCCAATGGTTGCGATCATGACCGTCATCAGCACGTTCCCCATGATCGCCCACTGACACCACAGACCTGCGGAGTGAACCCAACGACGCCCAGCCAGCCGGCAACATACCGCCACAACGGCTCCACCGACTCAATATTCAATGGCTTCGTTAAATCCTGCAGCTGCAATCAACGACCTCAGCCACACCGCATCAATGCTTGTGGCAATGACGCCGAGAGAACCACACCGATATGAAAGGAGACATGTTTCTTTCAACCCCATGAAAACAGCAGCCACCGTGAGATTAGCGAGATGAACCCCCACCATGCCCTCAGATGCAGGATCGTCGATTCTGACAACTATTGGCTCCTTCTGATGGCCAGCCCAGGCCTCACGCCTCGGAAGCCACCTCGGCCCGCCGCCACACGCCTGCAGCCGACACCGCGAGATCAACCGCCTCAGCAGCTCGACCAGTCAGCACCAGCCCGTTGCTACCCGATTTTGCCCGGTAACGACGATACGTTGCAGATGATCGCCGGGTCTGTTCCACGCATCATCGGCGTTATCGACATCCATCGCTGCCTGACATTACGCTGATGAGTGAGCCACCAGGCTGAAAGTCAGAGGTCACCATCACCGCGATGGTCGGGCGTGACGGAAAATCGCCAAACGCCCGGCTGGCCTTTGACACTAACGTCCCCATCTGCCTCACGCGCCACGGTCCATATGGTGCCTCACGGCCGAACACTGGCCATCTCGCCCATAGCGTCACCGAGTGAGTTACGTCATTCATGTTGGCGAGGCTGACAACCGTCATTAGCGCCATAACCTTCAGGCATTCTCGCAGATAAGCGATTTTCTGGTTTGTTGCGCCCACAGCATTGAAGCGATGTATCAGTCATGACACAGAGATGGTTCACCCCGCCAGGTCGCTGCGAACTGCAGTCGGCGATCGTCGCCAAAGACGCCCACCACGTTGCCTCAACGACCGGAAGATCGCCCATCGCCGGCCAGCAGCCGACGAGTCGTGAGGTCATCGGCACCCCTGTCGATCAAACCCGAGTATCGAACGCATCTCGCACTGGCTGCGGCGCCCGGGCGCCCCATTGCCACCATGCGAAATGATGTGATGCTGACGCCAACGACAAAGAACCCAGCCTGGTCTGCGGTTCTCAGGCAATTCATTCAAAAGAACTTGCGTTCATCTCGACCACGAGTCGCCGAAGGCCGCCAGGCCGTCAACCGGAAGGCACCAGCGTTGAGCCGGAGTCACGTCCTCACACTGTCACCGCGCCGAGCGATTGCTAAAGAGGTTGGCGGTTGCCGGATCTGTACTACGAAACCACTGCCTCACACCCACCGGTCTGCGACCGCCACGTCCCGACGCTCAGACATCATTCATTTGCAAGCCAGCAGTTTTAAATTTTCTCCATCTTGCCAGGAGCCTGGTCACTTTGTCGCGACAGACGTTTCACTCAATTGCTTTTTGGGCCGAAGATGCGACGCAGCCACGCTTAACGATGCACCATATCCAGCAACTGCCCCTTGAACGCAGCGCCGTTTGTTTCGCGCATTTGGTCGGAAGATACATGGATCGCCCAAAACATGAGCTCACGAGCCCGACAGCCAACGCGCCGATATCTCTTCACTACCATTAACGTGCCACAGCGGACGCAATGCCGCGTCACATGAAATGACAGCACGGTTATCGGTTCTTTTCGCCAACATCAGCAACAAATTGAAAGATTATCTGATGAGGCTACCGAGATTCGCACGTCAGCGAACCAGACCAGCGAAACACGTTATTTTATCACCGCGCGCAGCGATAACAACGCTTGATGACGATATACTGCCCATCGGCAGCCCAGAGCCGACCAACGTCAGCGACTCACCACGGCGGCAGGAGTCAGGACGGCCGGCAGCGAGATTCATTCTTCTGGTGAGCGGTCGCCCTCCCACGCCACACACCAATGACCACGCCTGAAAGTTGCCCCTTCAACTGTACCTTCTCTCAGGTGGATTGGCACTTGATGCCACCTCCAACTGCACGTCACCGTCGCCGCCAGACGCAGCGAGCCACGTTGGGATCATCGTACCGCTTCTGGGTGTCGCCTTTGCCGCTGCCACAGACGCCTCACACGCCGAGCCACGGTATCGTCTGGCTGTCCGCAGCCGCGCCGCACCGCGCCGCCGCCATCGCCACGAGCCAGGTTCGCGTTACTGCTTCCCGACGCGCAGTTGTCAGGACCATCGAAGAACAAGGTCGAGTCGGTATCAGCCCAGAGCCTCGAGCCAGTTTAAGCTGCCTGCAGCCTTGTAACCCCACTTATAATTTATCTTTTCATTCAAACTACCCCTGTTATGTGGCTGGACTATATAGCCCCCACCTCTATTGTAACCGTTTCGACTTGGATAATAATAGATATTAAGGAAACCCTTTGAGGACTTATATCTATTGGTCTCATGCTCCTACCAAGGAGCACGGATTATCCACCCACCTCTTGGATCTTGCTTATGCGTTCAAGTTGTACAAGGCCTTGTCTCTTGTCTCGCCCCAAGTCGTCAAGGTCTCACCAAGCACCTCGTCCCCCGTTGTTGGCGTGGAGAGCGAGCTTCGCCCAACACCGATCCTAGGGATTATGTTGGACCGGTTGCCACCGGCGTGAGGAGTAGGCGTGTATCGTGTTTTGGTGCGTGTGTGTTCGTGGTTTTTCATCGCCTTCATCGATTTCATTCCCCGACCACCTCGTTCCCCCTCGTTCCTCGTGGAATTCGTGAAAGATCGGGCCAACCCCAGGGTTACCCCCTAACATATATCTATTATTATCCAAGTCTGAACGGTTACAATAGAGGGTGGGGGATATATATAGTCCAGCCACATAACAGGGGTAGTTTCGGAATGAAAAGATAAATTATAAGTGGGGTTACAAGGCACAGGGCCGAACTGAAACAATCAGGGTCTGGCAGGACCGGTAGTACCGGTCCGGCAACCGGTAGTACCGGTGGTCACCGGTAGTACCGCCCGAGCGTAGTACCGCATGAGGGCCTGGGCTTCCTGGGCCGAGGCGCTGTGGCGAAGTGTAGGAGGGCGCGAGAGTACCCACCGGTAGTACCGCTGTAGGACCGGTAGTACCGCTGGCCTCGAGGCATGGAGGGCCCTGTGGCGAAGCGGTAGGGGAGGCGGACCGCTTGAGCGGTAGTACGGTCGTCCAACCGGTAGTACCGCTATGTCTGCAGCTGGTGGCTTCTTCAGACTGATGATGCATGAGTTTGCGGTGAAGTAGCAAGCCATCCAAGGGGGTGTTGAAGTCACACAAGGAGAGGAGCGAAGTTCACCTTAGTTTGAAGGAGCTTGGCTCGCGCGAGTCATGGGTCCATTTGGGTAGCTCGTGGGAGTAGATGTAGTAGCGGCCGGAGGACGGGCACGCTCCCTTGGGAAAGAGTCCTCGACTCTTCAACCGTCACAACTTCCTCTTCGCCATGGTAGGGTGAGAGGTCCTTGACATTGAATGTCGAGCTCACAAGATACTTCCGATGTTGGTATATCGATCACATAGGCGTTGTTGTTTATCCTTTTAGCACCTTGAATGGTCCGTCGCCGTGGCTTTAGCTTGGAGTCTCGCTTGGGGAAACGGTCTTTACTCAAGTGAATCCATACAAGGTCGCCTCATCAAAGATCATCTTTCTTGGTCTTGTTTAGCCTTGATGTTTGGCGAAGGACTTGTTGCTCGATAGTAGCTCGTGTCTTCATGGAGTTTCATCATTGCTTGGGCACGCTTGACAACGCCCATATTGGCACTCATGAAGTGGAAGTGGAAGGATATCGAGCGTGAGAGGCTCAAGCCATAGGCGATCATGAACGGGCTCCTCATGGTGGTGGAGTGCTTGGCGCGGTTGTAGGCGAACTCGGCGTGTGGAATGCATTCCTCCCAGTCTTTAAGGTTCTTCTTTATCAACACCCGGAGAAGTGTGCCAAGACTTCGATTGACTACCTCGGTTTGTCCATCGGTTTGAGGATGCGAGGCGGACGAGAAGAGGAGCTTGATGAGCTTGGCCATGAGGGTCTTCCGTATAGCTCATGAATTTTACGCCACGCCGGAGACGATTGTTCGTGGCACGCCGTGTAGCCGAATTATTTCCCTGAAAAACAAATTTGCGACATGTGAAGCATCATCGGTCTTATGGCACGGAATGAAATGTGCCATTTTTGAAAAGCGATCCACGACTACAAATATGGAATCGTGACCATGTTTAGATCTAGGCAATCCTAGTACAAAGTCCATGCTAATGTCCGACCAAGGTGCATGAGGAATAGGCAATGGCATATAAAGACCAAAGGGGTTGGACTTAGACTTAGCTTGGATACATGTAGTGCATCGTTGAACGTGGCGCTCCACGTCACGCTTCATCTTTGGCCAAAAGTAGTGAGTGGAGAGCATGTCATATGTCTTGTCACGGCCAAAGTGACCCATAAGGCCTCCACCATGGGACTCTTGAAGAAGCAAAAGTTGGAGAGAGGATTTCGGAATGCAAAGCTTGTTTTGTTTGAAAAGAAAACCCTTGTGCAAATAGAAATCGTCGATCCCTTTGTTTATTGAACATTGTGCAAATATTGGTCCAAAGAAAGAATCGGACGCGTACAAAGATTTGATGTCCTCAAGACCCAAAACATGGACTTCGAGTCGTAAGGAGGCTTGTGGTTTTGTAGACAAAGCGTCCGCCACCACATTTTCTTTGCCCTTCTTGTATTTTACAATGTAAGGAAAAGACTCCCATAACTCAAACCCACTTTGCGTGCCTTTTACTCAAGTTGGCTTGGCCCTTAAGGTACTTCAACGACTCATGTCGGAATGGATTATAAATTCTTTGGGCCAAAGATAGTGTTGCCACACTTGAAGAACACGAACCAAGGCAAAAGTTCTTTGTCATAAATGGGATAATTGAGGCGCAAGCCATCAAGTTTCTCACTATGGTAAGCAATAGACGCCCATTTTGCATAAGGACGCCACCAATGCCAATACCACTAGCGTCACATTCAATCTCAAAGGTTTTTGTGAAATCCGGCAATGCAAGAAGTGGTGCTTCGGTGAGCCTCCTTTTGAGCTCATCAAAAGCCTTTTGTTGTGCTTTTCCCCAAACGAACGTGACATTCTTCTTGGTCAATTCGTTGAGGGGGCAAGCAATAGTGGAAAAATCTTTCACAAAGCGACGGTAAAAGCCAGCCAACCCATGAAAACTACGAAGTTCACTAACATTTGTAGGGGTGGGCCAATCTCGTATGTCCTTGACTTTTGATACATCAACTTCAATGCCATTGGAAGACACAACAAAACCAAGGAAAATCAGCTTGTCTCTTGCAAAAGTGCACTTGGGGAGGTTAGCATAAAGCTTTTCATGACGAAGGATTTGTAAGACCTCCTTAACATGAGTAACATGCTCCTCTAGTGACTTGCTATAGACAAGAATGTCATCAAAGTAAACAACTACACTCTTTCCAATGAGTGACCGCAAAATATGGTTCATGAGGCGCATGAAGGTAGATGGGGCATTGGATAAGCCAAAAGGCATAACCAACCATTCATATAGACCAAGCTTGGTTTTGAAGGCGGTTTTCCACTCATCACCTTCAGCCATGCGAATTTGATGGTAGCCACTACGAAGATCAACTTTCGAAAATATAGTGGCTCCACATAACTCATCAAGCATGTCATCAAGACGCGGTATAGGATGTCGATAACGCACGGTGATAGCATTGATTGGACGGCAGTCCATGCATAACCGCAACGTATCATCCGTTTTCGGGACTAGGATCACGGGAACCGCGCTTGGGCTAGTGCTTACTTGGATCAAACCTTTGGAGACGAGTTGGTTGATTTGACGCTCGATCTCCTTTGTCTCTTCCGGGTTTGTGCGACACGCTTGGGGTTTGGTAGTGGTCTTGCCGGGTATGAGGTCGTCACGGTGCTCGATTCCACGAAGAGGGGAAGGCCATGAGGAA
Organism: Avena longiglumis; assembly: GCA_030063025.1. Lineage (NCBI taxonomy): Eukaryota > Viridiplantae > Streptophyta > Magnoliopsida > Poales > Poaceae > Avena > Avena longiglumis. The sequence goes on from CP125975.1 coordinate 500,316,782, forward strand.
GCTCTTCGGGAATACATCTTGGAATTCTGCAAACAGCCATCAAAGAAGGAGGAATATTTGTCAAGTCATTAGTTCCTTGCTTAGTCCCTTGCATACGAGGACGAGTGCAAGATGGAGGGGTTGTTCACTTCTCTCATCTCACTTTTGGTGGCTAGAAGAACACTCTTAGTTTTTCCGCCGAGTTTGGCTTGTAGCTCTCACTCACTATGGTGTGGTTCTCTCGCCACCACTCTTGTCACAAGGTGTTTTTGCGTATTGCCTCGCTAAAGCCTTTGCATTGTCCGCAATTATTTGGCTAGGAGTCATTGGTTGCAACACACAAGTTTTATCAAGCCATTTGAAAGTGTAGGTGTTTGAGTGACCATTATGCAAAGCACACTTGTCATATTGCCACGGCCTTCCGAGCAACATGTGACAAACCGTCATTGGAACCACGCCACACTCCACCGTGTCCTTGTAGTGTCCAATGGAGAACGCCCGAGACGGTGTGCTTGATCTTGACGGATCCTTGGTCACTTAGCCATTGGATATGGTAGGGGTGTCTATGTGGTGAAGGTGAGATTGAGTTTCACACAATTCTGCTTGCGAGGTTGTGGCAACTTCCTCCATCGATGGCGACTTTGATGGACTTCCCATTGATGCCGGCACGAGTTTGGAAGATGTTTGAGCGTTGGTCTTCATTTTCATTGGCTTGAGTAGTCAAGACCCTTGTGACCACAAGCGATGGACTTGCGTCATGCTCACACACAAGAAGTTCTTGGTCCTCTACCAAGTGTTGCCTTGCCATGGCTTCCTTGACCCTTGCATCAAACTCTTCTTCACTCAAGTATTCTTCATCGCCGTTGTCGTGGATGAACAAAACTTTTTTGTTTCCACATGCATTGGACTTGTGCCCTTTGCCTCCACACTTGTAGCATTCACCATTGAATGGTTGATCATCCCTTGTGTTTGTTTGCCACTTGGGGGCTGTTTTCCTTGGGGAATAGTTGGCTTGAAGGGAAGCTTGGTTGTACTTGGTGAGCTTCCACTTGGTGTTGTTGGAGTAGTGGTTGGCGCTTGCTTGTAGGTGAAGTACGTCTTTGGCTTGTTGTACTTGATGTCCTCTTGCACTTGGCGCTCGGCCTTGGATGCGATGTGCACAAGCTCAACCATGTTGTTGTACTTTTGGAACTTCGATGTCGTTTGATGGGATGGTTCAAGCCATTGAGGAAGCGTGCCATTGTCTGCTCATCTCGCTCTTCAATGTTGGCACGGATCATGTTGAGCTCCATTTGCTTGAAGTACTCTTCCACGGTCTTTGTCCCTTGACTAAGCGTTTGAAGCTTGTTGAAGAGGTCACGCGTAGTGTGAAGGAACAAAGCGGATCTCATATGAGCCTTCATATCTTGCCAAGTGGCGATTGAGGCTCTTCTTTTGCTTCGCGAGCGAGTTGGACTTGTTCCCACCAAAGGTTGGCATATTCATCAAACTCGAGGGATGCCATGGCCATCATCTTCTCATTGCTATAATTGTGCATGCGGAAGATCTTGTCGACCTTGAGTTCCCAAGAGAGATATTCCTCGGGCTCATTGGAACCGGTGAACTTGGGCATGGTGAATTTGAGCTCGAAAGTTTCTTCTCCATTGCGGTTCCGGTTGCGTCGGTTGTCATTATTTTGACGGTCATCATCATCATCCGAGCTCTCATGTCTTGCTTGGTGATTGTTGCGATGCTCGCGAGGTTGTTGGGGTGCCGCGTTTGGTGGAGGAACTTGTTGTTGACGACGAGCTTGGGGAGCGTGCTCGTTTTCTTGTCGCGGATGCGGACGAGGAGGAGGTTGATGGTCCTCACGACGAGCTTGGGGAGCTTGCTCTTGCTCTTGTCGTGGTTGATGGCGAGGAGCATTATCTTGCGCCATGTGGCGAGGAGGACGTCGAGCCGTATGCGCCATGGGCTGCTCTTCTTCTTGGTGTAGGGTAGGCTCGTCATGACCATTATGTTGGCGACGAGGACGCTCATGTTGATGATGACGCCTTGGAGGATCTTCGAGTGCTTCACGTCGACGATGATCTTGTTCGTCCTCTTCGGAAGTTTCACTTGTTGTTGAAGGAGCGTGTCGACGTCGATGGCCGTGGTGGTCTATGCGAGGTTGCTCTTGTTGAATCACCAGTGCCCTTGGTTGTGGTCGGTTTGCTTCACGTCTTGGAGGTCTTGTGGAGAGGTCACCATCATAGCTTGATGTCGCGGCGTGACGCGGAGATGGTACCACTTGCGAAGAGCTTATGGATTGAAGAACGGGTCCATCCCGGTGCCTTGAAGCATGACGGCGAGGTGCACTTGTTTCACTTGATGAGTGCCGAGATGAGCTTGATTCGCGCGAGCATGTCCTTGCGAGTCCATCGATGATGTGTTGGAGCTTCTCATCCGTTGAGGCGAGTGCACGGCCGAGAGCTTCATTTTGATGCCCGAGGTTGTGTTGCATGGCATGCATTTGGCCACGGACTTCTTCGAAGCGGTTGTCGATGTTCTTGAATTCCACACGGGCCTCGCTAAATTGTTCATCTTGGCGCCGCTCGAGAGCTTCACAACGATAGTTGAATTCTCCTCGGATCTTCCAATGGTCCCATCTTGTCATGAATTGGTTATCATCCTCTGGAGGTGGTGGTGGTTGGGATGGCTCTCCATGCCTGTCCATGATGCAAAGCCAACAATGGTTGTATATGGAGAGAAAGGGTGTGGAGAGTTAGCCTGTTACCTCACCTTGGAGATTATATCAAACCAATTGCCACACAAATGAGCGAAAAGCGTGCAAAGTGAAATGGCAAGAAACTCTAAAAGGCTTTTGGTGGAAGGTAAGGGTTGTGGAAAACCAAACGAAACGATCCAAGCAAAAGGTTATTGTCCTACGTGGTAAAGAACCAAAGATCAAAAGCAAAAAGGATACGATCTACCAAAAACACGGAAACACACACGGAGAAAACGGGTTATACGACCAAGAAAATGAGCACAAAAGGTCCTAACGAAGACTACGGCATTTGTCGTGCCAACACAAGGAGAGACCACAACTCGTTTGCCAAAAGAGGGTAAGCAATAGATTTGTGCACTTGCCTCGGTGCGCTCTTGCGACTCTCTTTCTTGGCTTACAAGCTCGGTATACTCTTTGTATTGGGAGACTATGTATCTGTTTTTTTTCTTTTCTTTGTTCTTTCTTTTTTTTTTTTTGATTCTTTTTCCTTTTTCTCCCTTGCTATTCTACTATGTTAGCTTTTGTATTTGACCTCACACTCTCACTTTCCGAAGGCAAGTGCACAATGCTTAGACAAACACAAAATGAGTTGCTCTCATAGGATAGATACACACAAAGGAAGATATGGGCTGACAAGGTGGTGCAAGTTATACCTTTGGTATTGTTGACGACTTGCAACCGTTGGTGGGAAAAGATGTTCGAGTGTCGCGGTGTCGTTGAGCGCGGGATGACGTTGATGCGGAAGCTGATGTGAAAATGGCGACAAACACGCGAAACACGAACAAGCGAGGTGGAACAGGTCAGCGAACGAAATCGAGGCGTCAAAGGGCAGGAGGCACAGGCAGATGCGAGCGGTAGTACCGCTGGTAACGGGCGGTAGTACCGGTGAGCGGTAGTACCGGTCAACACCGGTAGTACCGGTTAACAGCGGTAGTACCGCTTGCGCAGCCGGCAGTACCGCTTGGCACAGGCCTGGAACGAAAACCTCAAATTCGTTGAAAAACTGACCGAAAGGATTTGTAAGACCTCCTTAACATGAGTAACATGCTCCTCTAGTGACTTGCTATAGACAAGAATGTCATCAAAGTAAACAACTACACTCTTTCCAATGAGTGACCGCAAAATATGGTTCATGAGGCGCATGAAGGTAGATGGGGCATTGGATAAGCCAAAAGGCATAACCAACCATTCATATAGACCAAGCTTGGTTTTGAAGGCGGTTTTCCACTCATCACCTTCAGCCATGCGAATTTGATGGTAGCCACTACGAAGATCAACTTTCGAAAATATAGTGGCTCCACATAACTCATCAAGCATGTCATCAAGACGCGGTATAGGATGTCGATAACGCACGGTGATAGCATTGATTGGACGGCATCCATGCATAACCGCAACGTATCATCCGTTTGGACTAGGATCACGGGAACCGCGCTTGGGCTAGTGCTTACTTGGATCAAACCTTTGGAGACGAGTTGGTTGATTTGACGCTCGATCTCCTTTGTCTCTTCCGGGTTTGTGCGACATGGCAGTTTGGTAGTGGTGCTTGCGGGTATGAGGTCGATACGGTGCTCGATTCCACGAAGAGGGGGAAGGCCATGAGGAAGCTCTTCGGGGAATACATCTTGGAATTCCTGCAAAACAGCCATCAAAGAAGGAGGAATATTTGTCAAGTCATTAGTTCCTTGCGCTAGTCCCTTGCATACGAGGACGTAGTGCAAGATGGAGGGGTTGTTCCTCACTTCTCTCATCTCACTTTTGGTGGCTAGAAGAACACTCTTAGTTTTTCCGCTCGAGTTTGGCTTGTAGCTCTCACTCACTATGGTGTGGTTCTCTCGCTCACCACTCTTGTCACAAGGTGTTTTTGCGTATTGCGCCCTCGCTAAAGCCTTTGCATTGTCCGCAATTATTTGGCTAGGAGTCATTGGTTGCAACACACAAGTTTTATCAAGCCATTTGAAAGTGTAGGTGTTTGAGTGACCATTATGCAAAGCACACTTGTCATATTGCCACGGCCTTCCGAGCAACATGTGACAAACCGTCATTGGAACCACGTCACACTCCACCGTGTCCTTGTAGTGTCCAATGGAGAACGTCACCGAGACGGTGTGCTTGATCTTGACGGATCCTTGGTCACTTAGCCATTGGATATGGTAGGGGTGTCTATGTGGGTGAAGGGTGAGATTGAGTTTCTCACACAATTCCGTGCTTGCGAGGTTGTGGCAACTTCCTCCATCGATGACGACTTTGATGGACTTCCCATTGATGCCGGCACGAGTTTGGAAGATGTTTGAGCGTTGGTCTTCATTTTCATTGGCTTGAGTAGTCAAGACCCTTGTGACCACAAGCGATGGACTTGCGTCATGCTCACACACAAGAAGTTCTTGGTCCTCTACCAAGTGTTGCCTTGCCATGGCTTCCTTGACCCTTGCATCAAACTCTTCTTCACTCAAGTATTCTTCATCGCCGTTGTCGTGGATGAACAAAACTTTTTTGTTTCCACATGCATTGGACTTGTGCCCTTTGCCTCCACACTTGTAGCATTCACCATTGAATGGTTGATCATCCGTGTTTGTTTGCCTTTGGGGGCTGTTTTCCTTGGGGAATAGTTGGCTTGAAGGGAAGCTTGGTTGTACTTGGTGAGCTTCCACTTGGTGTTGTTGGAGTAGTGGTTGGCTTGCTTGTAGGTGAAGTCGTCTTTGGCTTGTTGTACTTGATGTCCTCTTGCACTTGGCGCCTTGGATGCGATGTGCACAAGCTCAACCATGTTGTTGTACTTTTGGAACTCGGTAATGCGTTTGATGGGATGGTTCAAGCCATTGAGGAAGCGTGCCATTGTGCGCTCATCTCGCTCTTCAATGTTGGCACGGATCATGTTGAGCTCCATTTGCTTGAAGTACTCTTCCACGGTCTTTGTCCCTTGACTAAGCGTTTGAAGCTTGTTGAAGAGGTCACGCGTGTAGTGTGAAGGAACAAAGCGGATCTCATATGAGCCTTCATATCTTGCCAAGTGGCGATTGAGGCTCTTCTTTTGCTTCAGCGAAGTTGGACTTGTTCCCACCAAAGGTTGGCATACTCATCAAACTCGAGGGATGCCATGGCCATCATCTTCTCATTGCTATAATTGTGCATGCGGAAGATCTTGTCGACCTTGAGTTCCCAAGAGATATTCCTCGGGCTCATTGGAACCGTGAACTTGGGCATGGTGAATTTGAGCTTGCAAAGTTTCTTCTCCATTGCGGTTCCGGTTGCGTCGGTTGTCATTATTTTGACGGTCATCATCATCATCCGAGCTCTCATGTCTTGCTTGGTGATTGTTGCGATGCTCGCGAGGTTGTTGGGGTGCCGCGTTTGGTGGAGGAACTTGTTGTTGACGACGAGCTTGGGGAGCGTTCGCTTTTGTCGCGGATGCGACGAGGAGGAGGTTGATGGTCCTCACGACGAGCTTGGGGAGCTTGCTCTTGTCGTGGTTGATGGCGAGGAGCATTATCTTGCGCCATGTGGCGAGGAGGACGTCGAGCCGTATGCGCCATGGGCTGCTCTTCTTCTTGGTGTAGGGTAGGCTCGTCATGACCATTATGTTGGCGACGAGGACGCTCATGTTGATGATGACGCCTTGGAGGATCTTCGAGTGCTTCACGCCGATGATCTTGTTCGTCCTCTTCGGAAGTTTCACTTGTTGTTGAAGGAGCGTGGACGTCGATGGCCGTGGTGGTCTGCGCGAGGTTGCTCTTGTTGAATCACCGTGCCCTTGGTTGTGGTCGGTTTGCTTCACGTCTTGGAGGTCTTGTGGAGAGGTCACCATCATAGCTTGATGTCGCGGCGTGACGCGGAGATGGTACCACTTGCGAAGAGCTTATGGATTGAAGAACGGGTCCATCCCGGTGCCTTGAAGCATGACGGCGAGGTGCACTTGTTTCACTTGATGAGTGCCGAGATGAGCTTGATTCGCGCGAGCATGTCCTTGCGAGTCCATCGATGATGTGTTGGAGCTTCTCATCCGTTGAGGCGAGTGCACGGCCGAGAGCTTCATTTTGATGCCCGAGGTTGTGTTGCATGGCATGCATTTGGCCACGGACTTCTTCGAAGCGGTTGTCGATGTTCTTGAATTCCACACGGGCCTCGCTAAATTGTTCATCTTGGCGCCGCTCGAGAGCTTCACAACGATAGTTGAATTCTCCTCGGATCTTCCAATGGTCCCATCTTGTCATGAATTGGTTATCATCCTCTGGAGGTGGTGGTGGTTGGGATGGCTCTCCATGCCTGTCCATGATGCAAAGCCAACAATGGTTGTATATGGAGAGAAAGGGTGTGGAGAGTTAGCCTTTTACCTCACCTTGGAGATTATATCAAACCAATTGCCACACAAATGAGCGAAAAGCGTGCAAAGTGAAATGGCAAGAAACTCTAAAAGGCTTTTGGTGGAAGGTAAGGGTTGTGGAAAACCAAACGAAACGATCCAAGCAAAAGGTTATTGTCCTACGTGGTAAAGAACCAAAGATCAAAAGCAAAAAGGATACGATCTACCAAAAACACGGGAAACACACACGTGGAGAAAACGGGGTTAGCACGACCAAGAAAATGAGCACAAAAGGTCCTAACGAAGACTACGCTCGGCTGTCGTGCCAACACAAGGAGAGACCACAACTCGTTTGCCAAAAGAGGGTAAGCAATAGATTTGTGCACTTGCCTCGGTGCGCTCTTGCGACTCTCTTTCTTGGCTTACAAGCTCGGTATACTCTTTGTATTGGGAGACTATGTATCTTTTTTTTTTTTTTTTTTTTTTTTCTTTTTCTTTTGTTCTTTCTTTTTTTTTTTTTTTTTTTGATTCTTTTTCCTTTTTCTCCCTTGCTATTCTACTATGTTAGCTTTTGTATTTGACCTCACACTCTCACTTTCCGAAGGCAAGTGCACAATGCTTAGACAAACACAAAATGAGTTGCTCTCATAGGATAGATACACACAAAGGAAGATATGGGCTGACAAGGTGGTGCAAGTTATACCTTTGGTATTGTTGACGACTTGCAACCGTTGGTGGGAAAAGATGTTCGAGTGTCGCGGTGTCGTTGAGCGCGGGATGACGTTGATGCGGAAGCTGATGTGAAAATGGCGACAAACACGCGAAACACGAACAAGCGAGGTCAGTCGAATTGACGAAATCGAGGCCAAAGGGCGGAGGCAGCATGCGACGGTAGTAATCTGGTACCAAGTAGTACCGTGAGCGGTAGTACGGTCAACCGGTAGTACCGTTAACAATGCAGTAGTACTGGCCATGCCAGTACGCTGCACAGGCACGAACGAAAACCTCAAATTCGTTGAAAAACTGACCGAAAGGCTGAGCTAGAAACAAGAGGGCTATAGATCGACTCCCAAAGCAACAGATCTATGGACCAAAACCACGAAAAACTCACCAAATCCAGGGATCGATCCGAAGGCAAATTGGGCTCTTTTTGGTAGGATTTTCGTTTTTAAGGCGGAGAAAAGAAAAAATTGGAGGAAATTCGTGATCAACCGTGCTCTTGATACCAATATGTTAGGGGGTAACCCTGGGGTTGGCCCGATCTTTCACGAATTCCACGAGGAACGAGGGGGAACGAGGTGGTCGGGGAATGAAATCGATGAAGGCGATGAAAAACCACGAACACACACGCACCAAAACACGATACACGCCTACTCCTCACGCCGGTGGCAACCGGTCCAACATAATCCCTAGGATCGGTGTTGGGCGAAGCTCGCTCTCCACGCCAACAACGGGGGACGAGGTGCTTGGTGAGACCTTGACGACTTGGGGGCGAGACACCGAGAACCCAAGGCCTTGTACAACTTGAACGCACTTAAGCAAGATCCAAGAGGTGGGTGGATAATCCGGTGCTCCTTGGTAGGAGCATGAGACCAATAGATATAAGTCCTCAAAGGGTTTCCTTAATATCTATTATTATCCAAGTCTGAACGGTTACAATAGAGGGTGGGGGCTATATATAGTCCAGCCACATAACAGGGGTAGTTTCGGAATGAAAAGATAAATTATAAGTGGGGTTACAAGGCACAGGGCCGAACTGAAACAATCAGGGTCTGGCAGGACCGGTAGTACCGGTCCGGCAACCGGTAGTACCGGTGGTCACCGGTAGTACCGCGTCCGGAGCGGTAGTACCGCATGAGGGCCTGGGGCTTCCGTCGGAGGCGTCAGTGGCGAGCGGTAGGAGGGCGCGGTAGTACCGGCCACCGGTAGTACCGGTTGTAGGACCGGTAGTACCGCTGGCTCCTGAGGCGTGGAGTGGGGCGTCCTGTGGCGAGCGGTAGGGGGAGGCGGTAGGACCGCTTGGAGCGGTAGTACCGGTCGTCCCAACCGGTAGTACCGCTATGTCTGCTGATCGGGTGGCTTCTTCTGCACTGATGATGCACAGAGTTTGCGGTGAAGCAAGCCATCCAAGGGGGTGTTGAAGTCACACAAGGAGAGGAGCGAGTTCACCTTAGTTTGAAGGAGCTTGGCTCGGGCGCGAGTCATGGGTCCATTTGGGTAGCTCGTGGGAGTAGATGTAGTAGCGGTCGGAGGACGGGCTGCATCAGTTTCCAACACATGGAATGACCTAACCGAACAACGATTCCCCTTTTGGGTTACTGTCTCCACTATATATAGGGAGTGTGAAGGGAATATGCCCTGAGAGGCAATAATAAATTGTTTATTATGTGTATTCCAAGTATATGATAGATGTTTATTTTGCATGCTATAATTGTATTAATACGGAAACGTTAATACATGTGTGTTTAATAAACAAACAGAAAGTTCCTAGTTAAGCCTCTCTCATAAACTAGCTCGTTGATTAACAAGATGATCAAGGTTTCCTGATCATGGACATTGGATGTTGTTAATAACGGGATCACAACATTAGTGTAATGATGTGATGAACATTCATCCGAAGTATAGCATTACGATCAAAGTCATTGAGTTTATATTGCTATAACAACTTACGAAGTGATCCTAATCCTTAGACCATGAGATCATGTCAATCACTAACACCTAAGAGTTTCTTGATAACATCAAACGTCACACCGTAACAGGTGATTATAAAGATGGATTCAACTAATAAAGTGTTATGTTGAGGCTCATGGATCGAGAGTGGAATTTGTTCATCCCGATGACGGATAGATATACTGGGGCCCTCTCGGTGATATCACATTGATTAGCTTGCAAGCAAGTGATTTGATCACTAGAATGTTATATCACAGAACGAGAAAAGTGCATGTCAGAACGAGATCAAACTAGGTATGGAGATACCGATGATCGAATCTCGGACATGTAATATATCGTGAGACAAAGGGATTAAGATACTAGCATAAAAGGTTCCGACGATCACAAGAAAGTCATCGTTGAATGTGTGGGAGTCGATGGGTCTCCGGATCCGCTTCGCGATTATTGATCCGAGAGGGGTCTCGATCATGTCCGCATTATTCACGAACCGTAGGGTGACACACTTAAGAGACACCGACATCCAATTGGAGCAAATGTTTCATGCCGAAAGAATAAACAAGCGAGGAATTTATTTCACTAGATACCTAAACAAACAGGTTTTGGTGAAATTGCATAAAGTGGTTATGCATGTGAAATAGAATTCTAGCAAGGTTATTTGTGAATGTTTGTCATTAAAGTAATTGACAAAATTCTGAATAAAATAAAAGAGTTTTATTTAATGAGAGTTTGCATTAAATTTGGTGGAAATTTAATGGGATTTTGAGTGGACTTTGAGTGGAGGGAATTTGAGGAGTTTTGTGAGTGGAGTGTCCACCCACATGAAGAGGGAGGGCAAGGGGCAGCCCCATGCGCCTGCCACCCCTTGGGGTTCCCCCCTCCTATAAAAGGAGCCCTCCTCTCACTTCTCACTCACACCTCCTCGTGAAGGATCTCTCTCCTCTAGAATTTATCCCCATGGTCTCGGACTAGCGAGATACATGTTCCCGTGGCTATTCGGCAAGAAAGAGTTGTGCTTCCGCTGCATCGCTGGAGCGAGGCGGAGGTTGCTCGGTGCCTCGAACGTGTGCGAAAGCACGGATGCGCTGCTGATTTGCGCGCTTAGGACTTCCTCTCGATCTTGAGATCGGCAAGAGATCGTCTACATCAACCACGAGTTGAACTCGTTAAGCTTTGTCGGTCTTCAAGGGTATGTTCTCTACGGATATACATCCGCGTTGTTTGTATCTAGTATAAATAGATCTTGGTATATAGTTCACATCGTAGGAAAATTTTTGTTTTCTATGTTGCGAACCCTTGATGGGTATCGAGCGGATCTATGCGTAGATACTTTACACGGTAGTACACATATGAGTATGTGGGCGATGATGATCATGTTGTTGCTCCTTTGTTGTGATTTTGGATATTGGTGGCATAGTGGGATGAAGCGGCCGGACAAACTTTACATGTCCTCGCATGAGACCTGTTCCACGCTTGACATGCAACTAGTTTGCATAAGTGGCTAGCGGGTGTCTGTCTCTCCTACTATAGTCAATATCTATTTTGCAAGCGAGTTGTCAACAATTTGATTATCCTCGCTAGGTTCATGTTCGAGGTAAGAACGGTTCATCTCGAAGCCCTAAGCCACGTAAACTTGCAATGGATAAATTAGAGGCGCCTAGTTTAGATTGTTCTCGGCTAGTGTTATGATATGGTAGTGTTGTAAGTAGAAGTATGAGATGATACTCTTACAACACACATAGCGTGTAAAATCCATAGACTTTGGATTTACACATATAGGTATGATAGTGATCATACCACGATGCACATGATAAAGATCATCTGCGGGAACCATATAATTTCACTAATAAACATATGATGTTTGATTACATCTTATATTGCTTGTTTAGCGCTTTGTTAAGCATAATAAGATGATCCCTCATTTAAATATCAAGATAAAAATGTGTTCTCCCTTTAGTATGCACCGATTATGTTTTCGCTCCAAGACATCACGTGATGATCGGGTGTTCTTGGATCCACGACCATATTTGGTGTAAAAGCAGTTACACACGCAAATACTAAGGTTCTAACTTGGCGAGCCTAGCATGTATGCATGGCCTCGGAACACGTAATCGAAAGGTTAAGCATGAGTCATATAGTTGATATGATGCCCATTTGATGCTCGCTTTGAAGCTATACCGACTCACGTGATGATCGGACTTGGTGTAGTGGATTTGGTTCATGTAATCACCAAAAGGACACGAGGATGTCGCTTTTGAGTGGGAGTTCATTCGTAATATAGATTAGTTGAACTCGATCTATCATACACTTAGTCTAAACTTTACAAATTCTGCATTGTAGATGGCACCACCGCTTTTAATTTCAATGCGTTCATGGAGAAAGAGAAACTAGCAACGGTAGCAACTTTCTTGAATGGGCCATGAATTTGAGGATTCTCCTCTCACGCACAAAAGCAATATGTGCTAGAAGCGCGTTAGGCCCCCACCTTTGATGATGCCTGACGAGGAGAAGAATGTCTATCGACTCGTCGAGGACCACAACTTAGTTCATTGCGGCATATTGTATGGGCTAGAGCCGAACTCAAAACGCTTCAAAACGGCAATGCATTTGATACAATGGGTGAGTTGAAAATGATTTTCACACACATGTCAGTGAGAGCTACAATGCTTCGTAAAAGTTCTTTAGCTGCATGATGGAAGAGCACTCCGTTAGTGAGCATGTACTCAAGATGTCGGGTTACGCCGATAAACTTGTGTCCTTGGGAATAACGATTCCCATTGACTTAGGCATCCATCGTGTTCTGCATTCTCTGCCACCTAGCTATAATAGCTTCGTGATGAACTATAATATTCAAGGCATGAAGAAGTCTCCCCGAGCTCACAATGCTTAAAACTGCAGAAGTGGAGATCAAAAAGGAACATCAAGTGTTGATGATCAATAGGAACACTGGTTTCAAGAAAGACAAGAAGGAAAAACGGAAGGGAAGTAAGGGCGGCAAGCCTGTTGCCGCACCTGAAAAGAAACCCCGAGTTGGACCTAAGTCTGATACCGAGTGCTACTATTGTAAGGATCGCCATCGAAGCGCCCCCAAGTATCTCGCATAAGAAGGCCGGCAAGGCAAACAAAGGTATATATGATATACATGTTATTGATGTGTACTTGACTAGTGCTCAGAGCACCGGTATTTGATACCGGTTCAGTTGCTAATATTTGTAACTCGAATCGTGGGTCATGCAAGCGACCGCTAGCAAGGGTGAGGTCAAGATGCGTGTGGCAATGGATCAAACGTTGATGTGATCGCCCGAACGCTGCCTCTCCACTTACCGTCGGATTAGTCATAAACTTAAATAAATGTTATCCGGTGCACCGAGCATGAACATTGTATCTGGATCATGTTTGATGCAAAGTGGTTATTCATTTAAATCTGAGAACAATGGTTGTTCCATTTATATGAATGAAATCTTTTATGGTCATGCACCGATGATGAATGGTTTATTTTGTTAGATCTCAATGATAATGTTACACATATTCATAATGTTGATGCTAAAAGGATTAAACTTAATGATGATATATCCACATATATGGCAATCGCCGCTCAGGTCATATTGGCATTAAACGCATGAAGAAACTCCATTCAGATGGACTTTTGGAATCACTTGATTATGAATCATTTGATACATGTGAGCCATGCCTTATGGGCAAGATGACTAGAACGCGTTTCCGGTTCAATGGAGCAGGCGATGATTTATTGGAAATCATACATTCTGATGTATGTGGTCCAATGAGTGTGTCGGCGCGAGGTGGATATCGTTATTTTGTTACTTTCACGGATGATTTGAGTAGATATGGTTATATCTACTTGATGAAACACAAGTCTGAAACCTTTGAAAAGTTCAAGGAATTTCAGAATGAAGTGGAAAATCATCGTAATAGAAAGATCAAATTTCTACGGTCTGACCGTGGAGGTGAGTATCTAAGTTACGAGTTTAGCACTCACATGAAAGAGTGTGGAATTGTTTCACAACTCACACATGCTAGAACACCACAGCGAAATGGTGTGTCGGAACGTTGTAATCGTACTTTATTAGATATGGTTCGATCTATGATGTCTCTGACGGACTTGCCGTTGTCATTTTGGGGTTATGCACTAGAAACTGCTGCATTCACTTTAAATCGGGCACCATCTAAATCCGTTGAAAAGACACCGTATGAATTGTGGTTTGGAAACAAACCTAAGTATCATTTCTTAAAGTTTGGGGATGCGATGTTTATGTGAAGAAACTTCAACCGGATAAACTTGAACCCAAAGCGGAAAATGCGTCTTCATAGGATACCCTAAAGAAACTATTGGGTATTCCTTCTATCACATCCGAGGGCAAGGTTTTGTTGCCAAGAATGGATCCTTTCTAGAGAAAGAGTTTCGCGAAAGGTGTGAGTAGTCGGAAGGTAGAACTCAAGAGGTTATGGAACCTTCTCTTCAAAGTCGGCGAGTAGCGGCGCGGAAGTTGTCGGAGTTGGCTCCACTGTTGAAGAGGGAACTAATGATAATGATCATGAAACTCCGAAAGAGAGTACTACCAACCTCGCAGTCAAACAGACGCAGCCCGAAAGACGGAAATCGTCATAAATTTCATGGTTGATGAAAATAATGACCTGCGACGTATGAAGAAGCAATGATGAGCCCGGATTCCAACAAATGGTTAGAAGCCATGAAATCCGAGATGGAATCCATGTATGAAAATCAAGTTTGGAACTTGGTGGAATACCTCACACCGAAAGGCCGTGGAGAACAAATGGATTTTCAAAAGGAAAACTGATCTTGATGGTAATGTGACCATCTATAAAGCTCGACTTGTCGCAAAGGGTTTCGACAAATTCAAGGAGTTGACTACGATGAGACTTTCTCTCCGTAGCGATGCTAAAGTCGATTAGGATTATGTTAGCAATTGCTGCATATTTCGATTATGAAATATGGCGATGGATGTCAAAACCGCGTTTCAATGGTAATATTGAATAAGAGTTGTATATGATACAACCAAAGGGTTTTGTCGATCCTAAGGATGCTAACAAGGTGTGCAAGCTCAAATGATCCATCTATGGATTGAAGCAAGCATCATGAAGTTGGAATCTCCGCTTTGATGAGGTGATCAAAGAGTTTGGATTTGTCCAAACTTATGGAGAAGCTTGTATTTACAAGAAAGTGAGTGGGAGCAATGTGGCATTTCTGATATTATATGTGGATGACATATTATTGATCGGAAATGATATAGAACTTCTAAACAGCAAATTTTCAATGAAGGACCTAGGTGAAGCGTCATACATATTAGGCATAAAGATCTATAGAGATAGATCTAGGCGCCTAATAGGGCTATCGCAAAGTACATACCTTGATAAGATTTTAAAGAAGTTTAAAATGGACGGAAGTAAGAAGGGGTTCTTACCTATGTTGCAAGGCAATACATTGAGTAAGACTCAAAGTCCGCTTCACGGAAGAAAGAGAGATAATGGACAAAGTCCCTATGCTTCGACCATAGGCTCTATAATGTACGCCATGCTATGTACAAGACCGGATGGCACACGCTATTAGTTTGACTAGTAGGTACCAATCGGATCCGGTTGAACATCGGATAGCGGTCAAGAATATCCTTAAGTACTTAAGAAGAACTAAGGATATGTTTCTTGTATACGGAGGTGAAGAAGAGCTCGTCTAAGTGTTATGTCGACGCTTAGCTTTGACACCGATCCGGATGACTCTAAGTCTCAATCCGGATACGTATTTCTCATGAATGGCGGAGCGGTTAGTTGGAGGAGCTCCAAACAACCTGTGGTAGCGGATCAACAACGGAGGCCGAATATGTTGTCGCTTTGAAGCGGCTCAGAAGCGCTTTGGATGAAGGAGTTCATATCCGAACTAGGAGTTGTGGCAAACGCGTTGGACCCAATGGTGATCTATTGTGACAACAATGGTGCCATTGCCAATGCCAAAGAGCCAAGGTCTCACAAGCATTCCAAGCATATTAAGCGGTTTCACTCCATCCATGAGCATGTCAAGGATGGAGATATAAAGATTTAGAAGTACATACGGATCTCAATGTAGCAGATCCGTTGACTAAAACTCTCCCTAGAGCAAAACATGATCAACACAGAACTCAATGGGTGTTAGATATATCACTATGTAACTAGATTATTGTCTCTAGTGCAAGTGGGAGATCAAGGAATATGCCCCGAGAGGCAATAATAAATTGTTTATTATGTGTATTCCAAGTATATGATAGATGTTTATTTTGCATGCTATAATTGTATTAATACGAAACGTTAATACATGTGTGTTTAATAAACAAAGAAAGTTCCTAGTTAAGCCTCTCTCATAAACTAGCTCGTTGATTAACAAGATGATCAAGGTTTCGATCATGGACATTGGATGTTGTTAATAACGGATCACAACATTAGTGTAATGATGTGATGAACATTCATCCAAGTATAGCATTACGATCAAAGTCATTGAGTTTATATTGCTATAACAACTTACGAAGTGATCCTAATCCTTAGACCATGAGATCATGTCAATCACTAACACCTGAAGAGTTGCTTGATAACATCAAACGTCACACCGTAACAGGGTGATTATAAAGATGGATTAGTAACTAATAAAGTGTTATGTTGAGGCTCATGGATCGATAGTGAAATTTGTTCATCCCGATGACGGATATATATACTCTGGGCCCTCTCGGTGATATCACATTGATTAGCTTGCAAGCAAGTGATTTGATCACTAGAATGTTATATCACAGAACGAGAAAAGAGTGCATGTCGAAACGAGATCAAACTAGGTATGGAGATACCGATGATCGAATCTCGGACATGTAATATATCATGAGACAAAGGGATTAAGATACTAGCGTAAAGGTTCCACGATCACAAGAAAGTCATCGTTGAATGTGTGGAGTCGGATGGGTCTCCGATCCCGCTCGATTATTGATCCGAGAGGGGTCTCGATCATGTCCGCATTATTCACGAACCGTAGGGTGACACACTTAAGAGACACCGACATCCAATTGGAGCAAATGTTTCATGCCGAAAGAATAAACAAGCAGGAATTTATTTCACTAGATACCAAACAAGTTTTGGTGAAATTGCATAAAGTGGTTATGCATGTGAAATAGAATTCTAGCAAGGTTATTTGTGAATGTTTGTCATTAAAGTAATTGACAAAATTCTGAATAAAATAAAAGAGTTTTATTTAATGAGAGTTTGCATTAAATTTGGTGGAAATTTAATGGGATTTTGAGTGGACTTTTGAGTGGAGGGAATTTGGAGGAGTTTTGTGAGTGGAGTGTCCACCCACATGAAGAGGGAGGGCAAGGGGCAGCCCCCATGCGCCGCCACCCCTTGGGGTCCCCCTCCTCCTATAAAAGGAGCCCCTCCTCTCACTTCTCACCACACCTCCTCGTGAAGGATCTCTCCCTCTAGAATTTATCCCCATGGTCTCGGACTAGCGAGATACATGTTCCCGTGGCTATTCGGCAAGAAAGAGTTGTGCTTCGCTGCATCGCTGGAGCGAGGAGGCGGAGGTTGCTCGGTGCCTCGAACGGTGTGCGAGCACGGATGCGGCTGATTTGCGGCGCTAGGACTTCCTCTCGATCTTGAGATCGGCAAGAGATCGTTTACATCAACCACGAGTTCAACTCGTTAAGCTTTGTCGGTCTTCAAGGGTATGTTCTCTACGGATATACATCCGCCCGTTGTTTGTATCTAGTATAAATAGATCTTGGTATATAGTTCACATCAGGAAAATTTTTGTTTTCTATGTTGCGAACCCTTCAAAGGGTATCGAGCCGGATCTATGCGTAGATACTTTACACGGTAGTACACATATGAGTATGGGCGATGATGATCATGTTGTTGCTCCTTTGTTGTGATTTTGGATATTGGTGGCATAGTGGGATGAAGCGGCCGGACAAACTTTACATGTCCTCGCACATGAGACCTGTTCCACGCTTGACATGCAACTAGTTTGCATAAGTGGCTAGCGGTGTCATCTCTCCTACTATAGTCAATATCTATTTTGCAAGCGAGTTGTCAACAATTTGATTATCCTCGCTAGGTTCATGTTCGTAGGTAAGAACGGTTACCTCGAAAGCCCTAAGCCACGTAAAACTTGCAATGGATAAATTAGAGGCGTCTAGTTTAGATTGTTCTGGGCTAGTGTTATGATATGGTAGTGTTGTAAGTAGAAGTATGAGATGATACTCACAACACACATAGCGTAAAATCCATAGACTTTGATTTACACATATAGGTATGATAGTGATCATACCACGATGCACATGATAGAGATCATCTGCGGGAACCATATAATTTCACTAATAAACATATGATGTTTGATTACATCTTATATTGCTTGTTTAGCGCTTTGTTAAGCATAATAAGATGATCCTCATTTAAATATCAAGATAAAATGTGTTCTCCTTTAGTATGCACCGATTATGTTTTCGCCGCTCCAAGACATCACGTGATGATCGGGTGTTCTTGGATCCACGACCATATTGGTCGGTGTAAAACAGTTACACGCAAATACTAAGGTTCTAACTTGGCGAGCCTAGCATGTACATGGCCTCGGAACACAGACCGAAAGGTTAAGCATGAGTAATATAGTTGATATGATGCCCATTTGATGCTCGCCTTTGAAGCTATACCGACTCACGTGATGATCGGACTTGGTGTAGTGGATTTGGTTCATGTAATCACCAAAAGGACACGAGGGATGTCGCTTTGAGTGGGAGTTCATTCGTAATATAGATTAGTTGAACTCGATCTATCATACACTTAGTCTAAACTTTACAAATTCTGTTGTAGATGGCACCACCGCTTTTAATTTCAATGTTCATGGAGAAAGAGAAACTAGCAACGAACGGTAGCAACTTTACCTTGAATGGGCCATGAATTTGAGGATTCTCCTCTCTTGCACAAAAGCAATATGTGCTAGAAGAGCCGTTAGGCCCCCACCTTTGATGATGCCTGACGAGGAGAAGAATGTCTATCGACTTCGGGAGGACCACAACTTAGTTCATTGCATATTGTATGGGCTAGAGCGGAACTTCAAAACGTTTCAAAACGGCAATGCATTTGATACAATGGGTGAGTTGAAAATGATTTTGACACACATGTCTTTGTAGAGAGCTACAATGCTCGTAAAAGTTCTTTAGTGCATGATGGAAGAGCACAGCTCGTTAGTGAGCATGTACTCAAGATGTCGGGTTACGCCGATAAGCTTGTGTCCTTGGGAATAACGATTCCCATTGACTTAGGCATCCATCGTGTTCTCAGCCTCTCGCCACCTAGCTATAAGAGCTTGATGAACTATAATATGCAAGGCATGAAGAAGTCTCTCCCGAGCTTCGCCAATGCTTAAAACGCAGAAGTGGAGATCAAAAGGAACATCAAGTGTTGATGATCAATAGGAACACTGGTTTCAAGAAAGACAAGAAGGAAAAGCGGAAGGAAGTAAGCGGCAAGCACATTGCCGCACTGAAAAGAAACCCCGAGTTGGACCTAAGTCCGATCTGAGTGCTACTATTGTAAGGATCAGCCATCGAAGCGCAATCGCCCCAAGTATGGCGCATAAGAAGGCCGGCAAGGCAAACAAAGGTATATATGATATACATGTTATTGATGTACTTGACTAGTGCTCGCAGTAGCACTGGGTATTTGATACCGGTTCATTGCTAATATTTGTAACTCGAATCGGGTCATGAACAAGCGACCGCTAGCAAGGGGTGAGGTCAAGATGCGTGTCGGCAATGGATCAAACGTTGATGTGATCGCCGTCGAACGCTGCCTCTCCACTTACCGTCGGATTAGTCATAAACTTAAATAAATGTTATCCGGTGCCCGCACCGAGCATGAACATTGTATCCGGATCATGTTTGATGCAAAGTGGTTATTCATTTAAATCGAGAACAATGGTTGTTCCATTTATATGAATGAAATCTTTTATGGTCATGCAATCGATGATGAATGGTTTATTTTGTTAGATCTCAATGATAATGTTACACATATTCATAATGTTGATGCTAAAAGGATTAAACTTAATGATGATATATCCGATATATGGCATCGCCGTCTAGGTCATATTGGCATTAAACGCATGAAGAAACTCCATTCGATGGACTTTTGGAATCACTTGATTATGAATCATTTGATACATGTGAGCCATGCCTTATGGGCAAGATGACTAGAACGCCGTTTTCGGTTCAATGGAGCAGGCGTGATTTATTGGAAATCATACATTCGATGTATGTGGTCCAATGAGTGTGCTTGCCGAGGTGGATATCGTTATTTTTTTACTTTCACGGATGATTTGAGTAGATATGGTTATATCTACTTGATGAAACACAAGTCTGAAACCTTTGAAAAGTTCAAGGAATTTCAGAATGAAGTGGAAAATCATCGTAATAGAAAGATCAAATTTCTACGGTCTGACCGTGGAGGTGAGTATCTAAGTTACGAGTTTAGCACTCACATGAAAGAGTGTGGAATTGTTTCACAACTCACACATGCTAGAACACCACAGCGAAATGGTGTGTCGGAACGTCATAATCGTACTTTATTAGATATGGTTCGATCTATGATGTCTCTGACGGACTTGCCGTTGTCATTTTGGGGTTATGCACTAGAAACTGCTGCATTCACTTTAAATCGGGCACCATCTAAATCCGTTGAAAAGACACCGTATGAATTGTGGTTTGGAAACAAACCTAAGCTGTCATTTCTTAAAGTTTGGGGATGCGATGTTTATGTGAAGAAACTTCAACCGGATAAACTTGAACCCAAAGCGGAAAAATGCGTCTTCATAGGATACCCTAAAGAAACTATTGGGTATTCCTTCTATCACAGATCCGAGGGCAAGGTTTTTTGTTGTTAAGAATGGATCCTTTCTAGAGAAAGAGTTTCTCGCGAAAGGTGTGAGTAGTCGGAAGGTAGAACTCAAGAGGTTATGGAACCTTCTCTTCAAAGTCTGGCGAGTAGCGCTTCACCGAAGTTGTTCGAGTTGGCTCCACTGTTGAAGAGGGAACTAATGATAATGATCATGAAACTCGAAGAGAGTACTACCGAACCTCGCAGGTCAACAGACGCGTGCAGCCCCGAGCAGACGGAAATCCTGTCATAAATTTCATGGTTGATGAAAATAATGACCTGCGACGTATGAAGAAGCAATGATGAGCCCGATTCCAACAAATGGTTAGAAGCCATGAAATCCGAGATGGAATCCATGTATGAAAATCAAGTTTGGAACTTGGTGGAATTACCTCACGACCAAAGGCCGTGGAGAACAAATGGATTTTCAAAAGGAAAACTGATGTTGATGGTAATGTGACCATCTATAAAGCTCGACTTGTCGCAAAGGGTTTCGACAAATTCAAGGAGTTGACTACGATGAGACTTTCTCCGTAGCGATGCTAAAGTCGATTAGGATTATGTTAGCAATTGCATATTTCGATTATGAAATATGGCGATGGATGTCAAAACCGCTTTCTCAATGGTAATATTGAATAAGAGTTGTATATGATACAACCAAAGGGTTTTGTCGATCCTAAGGATGCTAACAAGGTGTGCAAGCTTCAGATCCATCTATGGATTGAAGCAAGCATCGAGTTGGAATCTCCGCTTTGATGAGGTGATCAAAGAGTTTGGATTTGTCCAAACTTATGGAGAAGCTTGTATTTACAAGAAAGTGAGTGGGAGCAATGTGGCATTTCCGATATTATATGTGGATGACATATTATTGATCGGAATGATATAGAACTTTTAAAGCAGTGTTAAAAGTTATCTAAACAAAGAAATTTTCAATGAAGGACCTAGGTGAGCGTCATACCTATTAGGCATAAAGATCTATAGAGATAGATCTAGGCGCCTAATAGGGCTATCGCAGTACATACCTTGATAAGATTTTAAAGAAGTTTAAAATGGACGGAAGTAAGAAGGGTTCTTACCTATGTTGCAAGGCAATACATTGAGTAAGACTCAAAGTCCGGTCATGGGAAGAAAGAGAGATAATGGACAAAGTCCCCTATGCTTCACCATAGGCTCTATAATGTACGCCATGCTATGTACAAGACCGGATGTGGCACACGCTATTAGTTTGACTAGTAGGTACCAATCGGATCCGTGTTCTAACATCGGATAGCGGTCAAGAATATCCTTAAGTACTTAAGAAGAACTAAGGATATGTTTCTTGTATACGAGGTGAAGAAGAGCTCGTCGCTAAGTGTTATGTCGACGCTAGCTTTGACACCGATCCGGATGACTCTAAGTCTCAATCCGGATACGTATTTCTCATGAATGGCGGAGCGTTAGTTGGAGGAGCTCCAAACAACCTGTGGTAGCGGATCAACAACGGAGGCCGAATATGTTCTTTGCTTGAGCGGCTCGAAGCGCTTTGGATGAAGGAGTTCATATCCGAACTAGGAGTTGTGGCAAACGCGTTGGACCCAATGGTGATCTATTGTGACAACAATGGTGCCATTGCCAATGCCAAAGAGCCAAGGTCTCACAAGCATTCCAAGCATATTAAGCACCGGTTTCACTCCATCCGCGAACATGTCAAGGATGGAGATATAAAGATTTAGAAGTACATACGGATCTCAATGTAGCAGATCCGTTGACTAAAACTCTCCCTAGAGCAAAACATGATCAACACCGTAACTCAATGGGTGTTAGATATATCACTATGTAACTAGATTATTGTCTCTAGTGCAAGTGGGAGATCAAGGAATATGCCCGAGAGGCAATAATAAATTGTTTATTATGTGTATTCCAAGTATATGATAGATGTTTATTTTGCATGCTATAATTGTATTAATACGGAAACGTTAATACATGTGTGTTTAATAAACAAATGTAAAGTTCCTAGTTAAGCCTCTCTCATAAACTAGCTCGTTGATTAACAAGATGATCAAGGTTTCGATCATGGACATTGGATGTTGTTAATAACGGATCACAACATTAGTGTAATGATGTGATGAACATTCATCCGAAGTATAGCATTACGATCAAAGGCATTGAGTTTATATTGATATAAAAACTTACGAAGTGATCCTAATCCTTAGACCATGAGATCATGTCAATCACTAACACCTGAAGAGTTTTTTGATACCATCAAACGTCACACCGTAATGTGGGTGATTATAAAGATGGATTCAGAACTAATAAAGTGTTATGTTGAGGCTCATGGATCGAGAGTGGAATTTGTTCATCCCGATGACGGATAGATATACTCTGGGCCCTCTCGGTGATATCACATTGATTAGCTTGCAAGCAAGTGATTTGATCACTAGAATGTTATATCACAGAACGAAAAGAGTGCATGTCGTATGAGATCAAACTAGGTATGGAGATACCGATGATCGAATCTCGGATATGTAATATATCGTGAGACAAAGGGATTAAGATACTAGCGTAAAGGTTCCGACGATCACAAGAAAGTCATCGTTGAATGTGGGAGTCGTTATGGGTCTCCGGATCCGCTTCGATTATTGATCCGAGAGGGTCTCGATCATGTCCGCATTATTCACGAACCGTAGGGTGACACACTTAAGAGACACCGACATCCAATTGGAGCAAATGTTTCATGCGAAAAGAATAAACAAGCGCAGAATTTATTTCACTAGATACCTAAACAGGTTTTGGGTGAAATTGCATAAAGTGGTTATGCATGTGAAATAGAATTCTAGCAAGGGGTTATTTGTGAATGTTTGTCATTAAAGTAATTAACAAAATCCTGAATAAAATAAAAGAGTTTTATTTAATGAGAGTTTGCATTAAATTTGGTGGAAATTTAATGGGATTTTGAGTGGACTTTTGAGTGGAGGGAATTTGGAGGAGTTTTGTGAGTGGAGTGTCCACCCACATGAAGAGGGAGGGCAAGGGCAGCCCCATGCGCCGCCACCTTGGGGTTCCCCCTCCTCCTATAAAAGGAGCCCTCCTCTCACTTCTCACTCACACCTCCTCGTGAAGGATCTCTCTCCCCTCTAGAATTTATCCCCATGGTCTCGGACTAGCGAGATACATGTTCCAGTGGCTATTCGGCAAGAAAGAGTTGTGCTTCGCTGCATCACGGAGCGAGGAGGCGGAGGTTGCTCGGTGCCTCGAACGTGTGTGCGAGCACGGATGCGCTGCTGATTTGCGGCGCTAGGACTTCCTCTCGATCTTGAGATCGGCAAGAGATCGTCTACATCAACCACGAGTTGAACTCGTTAAGCTTTGTCGGTCTTCAAGGGTATGTTCTCTACGGATATACATCCGCCCGTTGTTTGTATCTAGTATAAATAGATCTTGGTATATAGTTCACATCGTAGGAAAATTTTTGTTTTCTATGTTGCGAACCCTTCAGAGTGAACGTGGGCTCTGCTCGCGCGACCCATTCACTAAAGCCCATATAACACTTGTCACCGTGAGTCCAACTCACTAACTCAGTCCTAATCCGGTTTAGGTCCAAACCGACCAGATTATATGTTCAGATCCAATCCGAACTTGCTCCCGCTCTTAAGTGTGTGACCCCGCAGGCTCATGGTTACTTGGACACGATTAGAGTCCGACTCTGTCGATCAATCGATCGGCTCCTAGCGTAACGCGTCAATTCCAAGTACCAAAGAGTCATGACGACTTGCCTTCCAATGCGACTTACATCCGAGTCCCTTTGCCTCACGATATACCTTGTCGACTATAGCGAATATATGTCATCCCTTAAATAGTCCGACTCTTCTCGATCCGAGATAAGTGACTCACCCGACTAACTCTTAGTCGATCGCCTCGGTTAACACTTAACCGAGTCGCATGGCCATGCTTTCGAATCATATCTCACGAGAGGCAGAGAATATCTCCGAGTGGAGGGCAAAATCCCATCTTGGTTATTCACATCACGCAGCTTGATTCTCAATGACCAACCACGCTTTTATAATCGCCCGATTCACGGATCAGCGTTGATGTAACCTAAGTCGGTGATCCTCAACTCGGACTATGCAACAACCTCAGGTCTAAGGATTACATTGATTGAGATATACAAATGACAGCTTAGTTCTTTGTACCTCAATATGGGTCAATCCGACTCGCTAAACTCTTTAGCCTAGTCTGTGTAAGTTGGAATAGCATCTCCATGCCCATGACAAGTGGAACCGAGTCATCAAGCCAACTTTCACATTGGTCTAAGTTGTGTGTCCAGCACAACCTCAATGACCAAGGATATTTAGTACAAACAACATGAATGCATAGTTCCACAACTGAATCACATATTCAATGATACACATCAGATGTTTATACAAGGACTACTTAATAACTTTATGAATACAATGGGAAATATCATCATACATGATTGCCTCTAGGGCATATTCCCAACAGTCTCCCACTTGCACTAGAGTCAATCTTCCGACATCATATGTCTAAGCATCTAATGCCCATGGCTCGTGTGCGCCTCATGCTTCGCTGGGTAACGGATTTGTCAACGGATCCGCAATATTTGCATCCGTGTACCTTGCATAACTTGATATCACCGATCCACTTAACTGGCGAATTAGGTGATACCGCATGAGTATGTGCTTGTTCTTCCGGTGTTGTCTAGGTTCCTTGGCTTGTGCAATAGCACCATTGTTGTCACAATACCGCCCAACGGATTGGACGAGCCACGAACCACACCAAGATCCATGAGGAAATTCCTCATCCAAACAGCTTCCTTTGTCGCCTCCGAGGCAATATACTCACCTCTGTTGTACGCAGACGCGATCTCTTGCTTGGAACTTTTCCAGCTCACGGACCTCCGTTTATAATAAACACGATCCGGATTGTAACGAGAATCATCGAGTCGGTGAGATAACTCGCATCTATGTAACCCTTTACACTAAGTTCATCTTCACCACCATAAACCAAGAACATATCCTTAGTCCTTCTCAAGTACTTTAGGATATTTTTAGCCGCCCAATGGATCTCTCAGATCAGCCTGTATCCGCTCACAACACTTAGAGCATAGGAAACATCCGCCTAGTACAAATCATGGCGCATATGATGGATCCAATGAGAAGCATATGGAATCGCACTCATCCTACTGCCATCGCTTGTCGAAGGACACCGAGTCTTGCTAAGTTTTACACCATGGGACATCGGTAAGAACCCTTCTTAGACGATTCCATGTTGAACTTTTCAACACTTTGTCCAAATAAGTACTCTGACTCAATCCAATGAGCCTCCTTGATCTATCTCTATAGATCCGGATTCCGAGGATGTATGTTGCCTCACCCAAGTCTTTCATTGAGAAACTACTTTCCAATGATTCCTTGGTTTCTTGCAACATCTGGACATCATTTCCAATCAGTAATATGTCATCCACATATAAGATTAGAAAATTTACTTTGTTCCCACTAAACTTCTTGTACAAACAAGAATCATGATCACTCTTGATGAAGCCAAACGATTTGACTACCTCATCAAAACGAATATTCCAACTCCGAGATGCTTGCTTCAACCCATAAATGGATTTGAAGTTTGCATACCTTGTCAAAGATTAGGATCGACAAAACCCTCGGCTGTATCATATACACGCCTCGGTTAAATTTCCGTTAAGGAAAGCCGTTTTGACATCCATCCGCCATATCTCATAGTCGAAATAGGCCGCTATAGCTAAAATGATCCGAACTGATTTAAGCATCGCTACGGCGAAAGTCTCGTCGTAATCAACTCCTTGAACTTGTCGGAACCCCTTCGCGACAAGGCGTTTTATAGATTGAAACATTTCCATCCATATCAGTTTTCTTCTTAAAGACCCATTTGCACTCGACGGGTCTTGCACCGTCTGGCAGATCAACCAAGTTCCAAACTTGATTTTCATCCATGGACTTTATCTCGGATCTCATGGCTCCAAGCCATGACTCGGAATCAGATCCCACCATCGCTTCCGAATAATTTGCCGGCTCATCACTGTCTAACAGTAACACATCACGAACACTTCGTAATCTTGCCGATCTTCGTAGTACAGGTGCTGCTGTCGGCTCAGCTGCCACGATCGGCTCAACCTCTAAGGTTATTGCCGATTCACTATTAGCCGATTCGCTATTAGCCGATTCCTCTCGAATTTCTTCGAGTTGCACCGTGCTCCCACTTACTCCCCGACTGAGAAACTCTTTCTCAAGGAAGACACCGTTCCGAGCGACAAACACTTTGCCCTCTTCTCGGTTGTAGAAGTAGTAACCCAAGGTTTCCCTCGGATACCCTAAAATACATTTATCCGACTTGGCGTAAGCTTGTCCGATCAAGTCGCTTGACAAAAGCTTCACAACCCCAAATCTTAAGAAAAGACAAACTCGGCTTTTTGCTGTCCACATCTCATGCGTGTCTTCTACCGATTTTGATGGTACTTTGTTTAGTGTGAACGCCTGCTTTTCTAGACAATAACCCCAAAATGATAAAGGCAGATCTGTCCGACTCATCATTGATCGCATATGTCCAACAAGGTCCGATTCCGCCTTCCAAACACCATTCCTTTGTGGCGTTCTGGCGGAGTAAGTTGAGGAACTATTCCACAACTTTTCGATGGTCATCAAACTCATGGCTCATGTACTCGCCTCCTCGGTCCGAATCAAGAAACTTTATTTTCTTGCCGAGTTGATTCTGCTTCATTCGAATTCTTTGAACTTTTCAAAGGCTTCCGACTTATGTTTCATCAAGTATATATATCCATACCTACTCAAATCATCGTGAAGGTAATGAAGTACTCATAACCACCCCTTTCGTCGTGCTCATTGGTCCACATACATCACTATGTACTAGTCCCAACAAGTCGACGCCTTTCGCAACTCTTTGCAAAAGGTGTCTTGGTCATTTTGCCGAGTAGGCAAGATTCGCATGTCTCGAATGACTCTAAGTCGAACGGGTTAGAGTCCATCATCATGGAGATTCTTCATGTGTTTCCAACTTATATGACCAAGCCGATGCCAAAAAAGTAAGTCATATTCAGATCATTTGGTTTCAACCTTTTAACATTTATGTTATAAACCGACTCACCATCAAGATTCAAATAAATAACCCGTCCCGGACGGGTGCAAAGCCGTGAAACATATCATTCAAATACAAAGAACAACCATTATTCTTGATATTCGACTCATAGCCTTGCCTCATCAAACATGAAGCGTAAATAATGTTTCGATCGAGAACTGGAACATAATAACAATTATTTAGTTCCATAATGAATCCGGAAGGTAAATGAAGTTGCATCGTGTCGACTTCCAACGCAAAGAACTCTTGCTTTGTTGCCGACTCGAATATCAACCTCGCCTCTTTCACGCCTCCTAGTTCTTACGGTCCACGCAACGAGTTGCAGATGTGAATAATCGATCCGTATCATATACCCAAGAACTATTAGGTGCATCAAGATATATGTCTATAACATTGCAAACAAGTGTACCGAGTCGGAAGTCATACCTCCACTCTTGGCTTTGTCGGCCAAGTACTTGCTTTGTTCCTCTTCCATTGGCCATCCGCCTTGCGGTAGAAGCAAGTGGATCCTGAAGGAGATGGCTTAGTCCACGAGGAAGCGCTTGGGACAGGTCCCGAGCCCTTTCCTCGACTTAGCCTTCTTCTTAGTCCAAGAACTCTTCTTGAACTTAGCCT
Organism: Avena longiglumis; assembly: GCA_030063025.1. Lineage (NCBI taxonomy): Eukaryota > Viridiplantae > Streptophyta > Magnoliopsida > Poales > Poaceae > Avena > Avena longiglumis. The sequence continues at coordinate 500,345,125 of CP125975.1, forward strand.
TATGCACCATCAACACTTGATGGTGCCCTTCTTGAGATCCGCCTCACTGCTTGAGCATCCCATGCAATTCGTGAGCTTCTTATCCATACCATGCATGTGGTAGTTGAAATGAACTGCCCATATGCACTAGGAAGAGAGTTCAGAATTATATCCGTAGCGAACTCTTCGCTTATGGGGTAGCCAAGCCTCTCCGAGACGTAACCAACCATTTTGATCACATGCGGACTCGTGGATTACCATCCTTAAGCTTGCAACTCAGCAAAGCACGAGAGACTTGATACCTCTCGGTCTTCGCTGAGCACGAACATACTTTTGAGGCTTTCGATCATATCGTAGGCCTCAACATGCTCGAACTGCTTTTGCAAGTCCGGTTCCATGTGAGCAAGCATAAGACAGCTAATATCCGTGGACTCATCCTTAGCCCGACGGTAGGCATTGGTGGCTGCGACGATTCGCATTCTCATTCGGCTCATCTGAAGTGGGTTGTCTAGGACATGGTCCTTCTTTTCTTGTTTGAGAACAATTCTCGATTTCGATACGATTGGTAAAATTAGTGTCATTCAGTTTATCTTTCTCAAGAATGGTTCTCAACGCAAAACCGGATATCCGAGAGTGACGCTACTTGGTGCCATGATCTACAACAGAAAATATGCAAAGCACTTAAGACATGTATTCATAAAAGAGCAAGCATATTAAACGTTTTAATATTTTATGCTCCCACTAGAACCAACACCCCTCCGATGGTTACTTAGTGATTCAGGATCCTAAATAAGCAAGTCGGCTAGTGAGCTTTAGCATCACCGCTAGCCAAGTGATCTAGGTAGACAACTCCTTGTCAATCGCATCTCATGCGACTCCTGTTGGACGGGTGGCATCACATGCCCCGGCTCCCATCCGACCTTTCCCCGAGTCCCACAACCGTTGTGATAGACCCGTCTAGCTTACCGAGTGTTTCTGCAGTAAGAGTCCGACTCGAACCCACCTAGTCGGAAAGAATTGGCAGCACCTCAATTTTATGAGCCCACTACCAAAAATGTCCGACTTGTGATGGTGCAAACACTGGCGGGAAAACCGACTAGACCTTCTTTGAGGGATTAAATTTTACCGACTATCTAATAGAGGTAAAACTGAGACATAACAATAACACAAAATAAAGAAATTATAATGTGAAATGGTATGGCTCTCTTCATGGCGATCTCCATCTCCACAAAGCCTGTAATCCGACTCGTGCCAACTCTTCTCACTTGCCGTCTTACTCCATGTCGCCGACATGTACAACGCCTTGCATGCCTTCCGGGTTCTCAAACAGCTACACTAGCTTAGTAAAATAAATTACATAGAGAATCCGACACGCAGGTCGTTATACAATAAAATGACAGCACCTAGGCTCCAGCCGGCTGACAAAAACCCGTGATTCACAGATCACGTATGGATTACACACATACATCACATGCATATGAACCATACCATTCACAACTTCCTGCAAAAACAAGTTATGCATAGATACAATATCTACCGGCATTGTGAAACTCGCAACGACATCTAAGGCGCTACGACAAGGATTTTTCTGAAAACGTAGATCTTATCTACGATCCGAACATGGATTCCGACCATCGTTCCGATTCGATCAAACTCTTTGATCTTCGATCACCGCTTCTGGATTTACGTGTCATAATCTACCCCGATGGCGGATGCTGACCGGTAGGGGTATGTCGTTCCACGACCTCAGCAGTATGATCATGGAAATCAGATCTACCATTCCCCGAGTATAGTTGATCCAATCAACTTCATACAAAACCGATCTATCTCATAGATCGACCACCAAAACAGCACATAGATCTCATCTATAGCCTACCGCATATTACATATGCGAGATCTCGAGCCAAAAACCAGAAGCTATCGCTCTGATACCACTGTTGGGACACGCAGAGATAAAACAAAAACTTTTCCTCTAACGTGGTGATCCCAAGACCTAGCTGAGGTAGAAGGCCACGAGGTTTACCACTAGACGCGCGGTTGCGGATTACTGATGAAGCGCGTCAGTTGATGCAATGCAGTCCTCACGATCCGATCGTCACGGTGCGATCGCAGCACCTCTGCTGGTATCCACACGCATCTGAGGAGGCGCCCGTGGCCCGCTAGGTTCGTTACGGCGGCTGGACTGCTGTGAAGCTAGGGTTTCCAACACATGGAATGACCTAACCGAACAACGACTCCCCTTTTGGGTTACTGTGCTCCACTATATATAGGGAGTGAACGTGGGCTCTGCTCGCGCGACCCATTCACTAAAGCCCATATAACACTTGTCACCGTGAGTCCAACTCACTAACTCAGTCCTAATCCGGTTTAGGTCCAAACCGACCAGATTATATGTTTAGATCCAATCCGAACTTGCTCCCGCTCTTAAGTGTGTGACCCCGCAGGCTCATGGTTACTTGGACACGATTAGAGTCCGACTCACAGTCGATCAATCGGCATCGGCTCCTAGCAGAACGTGCCGACTCCCAAGTACCAAAGAGTCATGACGACTTGCCTTTCCAATGCGACTTACGTCTGAGTCCCTTTTGCCTCACGATATACCTTGTCAGACTATAGGCGAATATATGTCATCCCTTAAATAGTCCGACTCTCTTCTCGATCCGAGATAAGTGACTCACCCGACTAACTCTTAGTCGATCGCCTCGGTTAACACTTAACCGAGTCGTGCATGGCCATGCTTTCTGAATCATATCTCACGAGAGGGCCCAGAGAATATCTCTCCGAGTGGAGGGGCAAAATCCCATCTTGGTTATTCACATCACGCAGCTTGATTCTCAGTCGACCCGAACCTCGCTTTATAAGCGCCCGATTCACGGATCAGCGTTTGTAACCTAAGTCGGTGATCCTCAACTCGGACTATGCAACAACCTCAGGTCTAAGGATTACATTGATTGAGATATACAAATGACAGCTTAGTTCGTTGTACCTCAATATGGGTCAATCCGACTCGCTAAACTCTTTAGCCTAGTCTGTGTAAGTTGGAATAGCATCTACATGCCCATGACAAGTGGAACTGAGTCATCAAGCCAACTTTCACATTGGTCTAAGTTGTGTGTCCAGCACAACCTCAATGACCAAGGATATTTAGTACAAACAACATGAATGCATAGTTCCACAACTGAATCACATATTCAATGATACACATCAGATGTTTATACAAGGACTACTTAATAACTTTATGAATACAATGGGAAATATCATCATACATGATTGCCTCTAGGGCATATTCCCAACAAAGTAATCGGGATCTTGAGGCAGCATCCATAGTTCGTTTAATGCGAAGTTTATATCAATCGATAGTAGCTGAAAATTTCCAACAACTTTCATGTTTTGACTTTTCCCATTTGACATCATATTCATGGTCTATCTAGTCAATCTTAGAAAAACATTCTGCAGGGAAAAATTTCATGAAACTCCAAATTTAAACATAATGAGCGATCTCCTTCAATATTTGTGCAATTCCTACACAACAAAGTGTAAACCAATAAATTGTTAATTTTTTCCACTATTATTAGGTTAGTCCTAATAAATATAATAAAGTTGCAAAATAATATGGATTTTAACACAATAAACTACAAAGTTTAGGATGCATTTCACATGCATCAAGCATCCCAAAACTTAACTTGTGCTCGTCCTCAAACATAAAGGTGATACAACTAAACATGGACTTTTGAGTTTGTTGCTATGTTGAATATCATAAGTCATGATCATTTATACACAAAGTTAAATGGTTCGTTTTTTATGAATAGCAACAAGCAAATGAGCTATAAAGTGATATATCTTATGTACTACATTTATGCTTAACAATATGTTAACTTGTATAAAACAAATAGAAGTACTATTGACCCTTAAACACATAAAGTGTAAATAAAAGTAAATCCTATATTGGTCTTAGAATCACCCTTTCACTTCTCTTTTCTTCATTCCTAGACACTTAAGTAACATAAAGTAAGAAGGAAATACATGTGCTAGATCTTTGAGAAAAATAAAAAGTAATGAGAGAAAACAAAGTAAAGTTTTGGAATATGTAGCTCATGTCAATGGTAATCCTAAGAGTTGGGATCCACGCATACTTTATGTCTATGGTTAAAGTTATAATAAGTATGGTTTTTATGCTTGACCCATTACAAGTAGAATGTCTCATGGCTGTTAATCACAAGTACCCAGACGACATGCTACTCTTTTTTTAGATCGACCACATGCTACTCAACTTAGGACTTTAGTTATGATATGCATACAATTCCAAACAAGGTGGCATTGAGGTACCTTTTGCCCCATTCTACGAGGAGTCTTTAGGGACTATCCATACTTAGATGGCAAGACAAACAAACAAACAAACAAACAAACAAACAAGAATCTTTAGTAGTTCTTTTTATTTACTATTTTCATAGCTTTTATTTGAAGTGATTTGTCAAATGCCCATACTGTAAATTTTCACATGATGCATAGCATGGATTAGGTTAGCGGCTCAATGATCCCTCTAAAACATATGCATACTCGAAAAGATAGCTTTCTCCAACTTATTTCACATGGTAGACATCCATAACCAAAAGAAAACATGATATCAATAGATAGTCCAATGATGAAAGTGTTCCCCTGATACGTCGTAAACGTATCTATAATTTTTGATGTTCCATGCTTCTTTAGTACCTACTTTGCTTTGCTTTGCTTTACTTTGTCTACACTTTGAGGTGTTTCTATATGTTTTCTGGACTAACCTATTAACACGATGCCATAGTGCCAATTGCCTGTTTTCTTCTGTTTTTGGTTCCAGAAAAGGCAGAAAATCAATATTATCGGAATTGGACAAGACAAAAGCCAAAGTCAACATTTTACCGTGGGGAACACGGAGCCAGAATACGAGACGGAGGAGATCCACCAGGGGGCCACACCCCCTGGCCACGCGGCTAACCCTAGCCCGTGCCTAGGGGTGTGATACGTCCAAAACGTATCTACTTTCTTGAACACTTTTGCTACTGTTTCTCCTCTAAACTTGTGTGATTTGGATACAACTAACACGGACTGACGATGTTTTCAGCAGAATTACCTTGGTGTCTTGTTTTTGTGCAGAAAATCAACTGTCAGGACAAATCCCGCAAAATATGCCAAAAATTATATTTCACCAGAAGACCCACGGAGCCAGAAGAAGAGACGGAGAAGGAGACTGGGGGTACCACACCCCTGCCAGGCGCGGGTGAGCCCTACCCTACGCCTAGGGGGGTGCAGCCACCCCAGGCACCCCATCGGCCTCCTTCTGCGACTATAAGTTTCCTTTCGACCTAAAATCCGAGGGGGGTTCGATAGTTTTCCAGAAAGAGTTCCGCTTCGCCTCCACCACCAGAAACCAAGATTCGGATCCAGAAACTCCGTTCTGGCACCCTGCCGGGACGGGGAATTTGGAGAGGATCATCGCCATCATCATCACCAACGTGTCTCCATCAACCACCGATGTTTCCCTCATCCATGAGTGAGTAATCCCCCATTGTAGGCTTGGGGATGGTAGGGATTGGATGAGTTCTATCATGTAATCGAATAAGATATATTAGGGCATAGTGCCTAGTATCTCTATTAGTGCATTTGACTTTGTTGCAACTTGTTGTGCTTAATGCTTGTCACTAGGGCCCGAATGCCATGATCTCAGATCCAAACTTATTATTGAATCATTATGATAGTATTGTTTGTGATCTTATCTGCAAGTTGTATACACATATCATTGTCCGAATCCAAAGGCCCCAAAGTGACAATAATTGGGACAACCGGAGGGGATGGCTGTGGTGTGAGGATCACATGTGTTCACGAAGTGTTAATGCTTTGCTCCGGTGCTCTATTAAAAGGAGCACCTTAATTGCCAGTACGTAGTTCCCTAGAGGCCCCGCTGCCACGGGCTGGCTGGACAGAAGATGTTGTGCAAGTTCTCATTGCGAGCACATATGAGTATATTTGGAGCACATGCCTAGGATTGTTTAGTACTTGGATTCTTGTTATTATTTATCTGCAATGCCCTAGATCTTGAAGTTACATGTTTAGACTCATCCATGCAACACACATCCATCCATCCCTATGCCTAATGCACTCGAATCCCACTGTTACCCTTACTGTTACTATTGCTCTTGTTCTGATGTTTCTGTTGCTTTGCTGTTGCTACTGATAAACTTCTGTGAGCAAGAACTATTTCCAGGTGCAGCTGAACTGACAACTCAGTTGTTAAGGCTTGCAAGTATTCTTTGGCTCCCCTTGTGTCGAATCAATAAACTGGGTAATACTACCTACGAAGACTGTTGCGATCCCATACACTTCTGGGTCATCAAAACTATTTTCTAGCGCCGTTGCCGGGGAGCATAGCTTTATTTGTAAGTTCACTTGGATCTATTATTGTTTACTCCTACTACTTTCATCATGGGTAAGTCTCGTGATGGAAAGTTCCCTATTTTACCATCCACTACAAGAAGATGTACAGTCCTAAACACCTCTGTTGCTCTTGATCACCGTCTGTTATAAGTAAGCTTGTCACACCACCACCACATACTAATGCTACACACGCTGCTACTACTGTTGAATCTAAAACTGCTTTTTATGCTCATGATGTTACTTCTACTATGCTTGATGCGAGTGGTTCACTAGGTCCTTTTCTAGATGCTACTATGGCTAATCTAGGAAATACCAAAACTCCTAGTGAAGACACTGTTACACCTGTTAGCTCACCTGAGTCTAGTGAGAGTTATGATATTAATGATGGTTACATTGAGTTCACTGATGAATTTGTTGAAGAGTGCCGAAACACACATGGTACTAGTGCTATTAAGAGTCTCCTTGCTAGATGCACTATTATGCCTAAACTGTCCTCTAATCCTAAGTTTGCCACCTCTCCCATAGATATTAAAGATAAAGATTATGATTTCTCTCTTTGACATGGATATTCCTACGGGTACCCGATGTTACTATACCTGGTCCATCTCAACAGAAGGCCCACTCGATGACCTACCGAGGTCCACGATGCTCATGACGTTTCGGCTGCTATGAAGCCCATATGGACACGGACTCCCAATCGCACAAGACAAGGAAACCTCAAGACTAGAGTTTGAATACAACTTGTAACCAAATCGTATTGGCACCCGAGACCTAGCCTCCCCATATATAAAGGCTAGGAGGGTCCAACGAGGAGGACACGTACACAATAGACGGATCGACAGATCTCTCGACTCATACTTTCGCACGCACCTCCACGCCAGATCGAATCACAAGACCAGAACCTTCTTCCCCGTAATCAAGAGCGAGACAAGAAGGAGTAGGGTTTTCCTCCGGGGCCTGAACCTGGTAAATCGTGTCCCTGGTTGCTTGTGCTAACCGCCACGATCTCCAGCATCCCCATCTTCTCCAAAACCCAAGTCCATAACAATGGGCATTGATGAGATTAAACCTCGTCAATTGGCGCCGTCTGTGGGAAACGGGGGCTCTGATTGTGCGATCGTGACGGTCCCATCATCAACAATCTACAACTCGACAACTACCGGAGAATAGATCTACTTCGACTCCCTCGCATCATCATCCGGATGGTATCCCTTGATCATCGCCATTGTCAGCCAGATCGCGTCTGGTCGGCTCGTACGCTTCGGAGCGCGTGACTTCTTCGTCAACAACAACATCAACATGATCTATGAGCCATCGCACGTCTCTCGGCCGAGCAGCAGAAATAGTCGCGTCAGAGTTTTCACGGAGAGCGCAAAAAATATCAGCTGGACATGGTTATTTTCCGGAGAGTCCTTGGAGAATACACGGCAGCAGAGTTCGATTCGATTTCAAATAAAAGAAAAGGTCCCACGACAGGTCTTGTCAATTGATCAGCTGGAATCTTTGAAAGAAAAGTGAAGAGCACCTACTCTAAGTACGTGAAGACAAAAGCAATTAAATCCAATTGTCCTTGCCTCTAGTATATTGGATTTTTCATGGGAAAGAAAATCAACAACCATGTTCAGTTACGATGTTTTGAAAGCCCAAAAAAAAAAGGACGAGAACTAATTACATCATGAGAGGACAGTACTTTCGGACGGCCAGAGCGCATGTCATCCGACGGATCCGTATTCGCTGGTCTTCACCATGATTATTTGGAGTCTGTTCCAGCCTGAGCGACCACGTTGTGACTGTTTTTCATACTCAACGTCGATAACGCTCCTGCGATGAGTCTGACGCGCGACTCCCTCCTCTGAGCCGACCCCGCCATGCGATCGATTGTGGAGATCAGCTGCCGCCGTCATCTACGATGACCTTCTACAAATCTTCGGTTGCAGCAAACTGCTGCCACCATCGGCCTCGATGACCTGCTACTGCGTCGACTCGGCCCACTGCATCATCTCTCGAATGCCGCCTCGACCACATCAACTCCACGCTCGGGGGCTGCGCCCACTTAGCCATATGACTCGCGACCATCGATCTGTTGCGGCTTTCGTCTGCGACGATCCTCTGCGGTCTTCAACAACGGTGACTCGCTGCATCCATCAGATGTGTCGACCCGATGTGATCTTCGATTGTGGCGACCGGTTGCATTGGCTTCAGTGACCGCGAGTCAAGACTCCTTTGACTCCGACGCTCTACGATCTTCGGTTCCAACAACTTGGGGGCTCGGGGGCTTCCTCCGCGGTCTTCGTCTTCGACGGCCCGGGGTCTTCTTCGACTCGGCCGACCCGCCACGATCTTTGGATGCGGCGACCCACCATGTCTTCGATCGTGGTGACCCGCCACATCCTTCGACTTCGATGACTCGCCATCACGCCAACTCCGCCGCGTCGATTATGTCCGCCGCGTGACCCGCTACCGCGTCAACTTCTTCACGACAACCAGCAAATCTAAGTTTCTCTCTACCTAGAGCAGATTTTTTTTAACTCGCACTCGAAACACTCGGGGGCTGCGCCCTCTTCGAGTAACCTAATGTTCCATCGGCTCCACGCACTCGAGCACCTCGAACGCGACAGCCCGAGTAGCTGATTCTGCCTGATCGTCGAATCCTTGAACTCCGAGTGCCTCGGCAAGGTACTGAGACTAAGGGTAATCAGGCTAACGAAAAGGCCTAGCATACAGTGCAAAAGTGTCGACTCGATCGGCACCAGAATCTTACTATACAAGCCGATAGACAAATATTCTTTACAAGATACAAGTACTTCACAATTCGTCATGTTTTTCTGCAGCTTACAAGGATGTCAAATGCGCGAGCTATTCTATCGGGTCCTCCAACGGAGTCGACCAGCGTCAGTCATGTCAACAGACGCCAAGACCCTAGTCGAAGCATTTCTCGGATGACCACATCAATCATCGACAAAAGCGGCGCTGGCCGTGCACCGACAGAAGCAACGATGTCGACTTCATCCGCAACATCGAGTCCTTTCGGCTAAACGCCGCATGACTCCGCCACGTCAACTCCGACCGCATCATCGATTCTTGGCTCCTTATGCATGAGATGCTGACTCGATGCACTTCTGGGTCAGTGGTTTCTCCTCGCATGAGTCTCCACTCGAGTCTGCGACTCGACTAGACACTCGGGGGCTAGTCCTATCAGGAGCGCTGGTCGCGCACCCGATGCACTTCCGGGTCAGCGGTACGCCCACGAGATTGTCAACTATAACTGCACGATACAAGACTCGAGTCTCTGCCCGAGTCTACGACTCCGCCAGACACTCGGGGGCTACTCCAAACTAGAGCGCTGGTCGCGCACACACAAGATCTTCGAGTCCTACGCCGAGTCTACGACTCCACTACGGACTCGGGGGCTACTCCCATAGGGAGGATTGATTCAAGCATCCGAAAAAAATTGTGTCCTACGGACCTGAAGCAAAAAATGGCTGAATTAAAGTCTCTGCTCGAGTCTACGACTCGAACATACACTCGGGGGCTACTCCCATAGGGAGCGCTGGTCGTGCACCCTATAGTCCATTGTGTTGACTACATCCACGATGTCGATTCCTTTACAACAGCCGAACAAATTCAGCTGACCCGATGAACTTCCGGGTGAAGTGCTTCGCACTCGACACAACTTTCGACTCCGACATCCAAATACAAGGTTCAAGACAACTAAGTCTCCACCCGAATCTACGTTTCGGATGGAGACTCGGGGGCTACTGACATGGATATGCCCTACGAGTACCCGATGTTAGTATACCTGGTCCAGCTCAACAGAAGGCCCACTCGATGACCTACCGAGGTCCACGATGCTCATGATGTTTCGGCTGCTATGAAGCCCATATGGACACGGACTCCCAAGCGCACAAGACAAGGAAACCTCAAGACTAGAGTTTGAATACAACTTGTAACCAAATCGTATTGGCACCCGAGACCTAGCCTCCCCATATATAGAGGCTAGGAGGGTCCAACGAGGAGGACACGTACACAATAGACAGATCTACAGATCTCTCGACTCATACTTTCGCATGCACCTCCACGCCAGATCGAATCTGCGCACCCTGTAACCTTCGGTTCCGCCGTAATCAAGAGCAGACAAGCATGAGTAGGGTTTTCCCTCCGGGGGCCTGAACCTGGGTAAATCTCGTGTCCCCTGGTTGCTTGTCTGTTAACCGTGCCACGATCTCCAGCATCCCCATCTTCTCCAAAACCCAAGTCCATAACAATGGGCATTGATGAGATTAAACCTCGTCACTCTTGATTTTTCTTACTTAGATATTGTTGAGAAAGAACCTTTTTGTGGGACTGAAAATGAGAGTGTTGTGGCTCATATGAATGAGCTTTCTACTATGAGTGCTTTATTCTCTGATGATTTTAAGATGCGCAAATACTTTGTTACTAAGATCTTCCCTTTTTCACTAAAAGGAGAAGCTAGGGCTTGGTTTAATAGATTACCTACTGGTTCCATTGATAGCCCTGATTGCTTGATTGCTTCTTTCTTCTAGAAATATTTTCCTCCCAGTGCTAGACATGCTGCTTTGCAGAGACTTTTTGATTTTAAACAGGGAGAAGAAGAGAAATTGCCTGAGTCATGGACAAGGTTCTGTGCCTTGATTCATGCACATCCTAGATGTCCATTGCCTAAGAATGAGCTTCTTGATATTTATTATAATGGACTAACTGATGATTCTAGGACATACCTAGCTTTGCTGATTGTGTTTTCACGAAAATAACTCCTACAAATGTTGAAGAATTAATGGCTAAGATAAGCAAGAATTATGATGATTGGACTTCAACTAAGCTAAATACATCTGAGACCATTGTTCCTGAACCAGTTACTCCTAAACCAGTTCCAACACCAACACCAAAGAAGAGGGGAGTTATTGCATTAAATGATGAAGTGATGAAGGAAGCTAAGAAATGTCTAAAGGAGAAAGTTATTAGAGCTGAAGATGTGAAGAATTTACCTCCTATAGAAGAATTATGTAAGACAATTCCCCACTCATCTAATATTGAGGTACACTCTCTCCACTTTAATGAAGGTGATATTCCTTATGGTAAGCCTCCTGATCAATGCTTAGAGGAACTTGACACATTTATTGTTAAACAAGGTAATTTTAATAAACAAGTTCAGAATCATTTATTGGAAAACTCTAGAGCTATCAATGAGTTGAAAGATATTGTGGAAAGAACTTCTAATGATATTAAAATGCTTTGTAAACACTTTCAAATGGTTCAAACCCAACTTGATCAACTTGCTAAGGTACAAAAGGTTATGCTAGTTAATGCCTCAGGAAATAAACATGCTTATGGAATTAGAACTAGGAGTGGTATAGCTACTCAAGATCCTTTATATCCTGAAGGAAACCCTAAAAAAATTGAGCAGGACTCTCAACAAGGTGAGAGTAGTGGTAGTCCTCGTAAGAGAAAGAAAAAGAAACATAAGATAATTGAAGAATCACTTGAACCTGCTGTAGATCCTAATAGTATATCTGTCTCTGATGCTGAAACCGAGAGTGGTAATAATAATGATGCTCCTGATAAGGAGGAAGTTGAGGAAGAACCTGAGAAGCACACTAAGAACACTAGGTACACTAAGGAAGATTTTATTGCTAATAAACATGGTAAAGAGAGAGAGAACCTTGGGTGCAAAAGCCTATGCCTTTTCCAGGTAAGAAACACAAGTCAAAGGAGGAAGAACACTACAACAAGTTTTGTGAGTGGATGAAACCTTTATTTTTGCAAATTCCTTTGAATGATGCTATTAAATTGCCTCCTTACTCAAAGTATATGAAGGATATTGTCTCTAATAAAAGGAAGATTCCTAATAAGGAGATTTCTACTTTGCTTGCTAATTACTCCTTCAATGGTAAGGTTCCAAAGAAACTTGGTGATCCAGGTATACCAACTATTCCTTGCTCTATTAAGAACAATTATGTTAGAACTGCTTTATGTGATTTGGGAGCTGGAGTTAGTGTTATGCCTTTTTCTCTCTACAAGAGACTCCAGCTAGAAAATTTGATACCAACTAATATATCTTTGCAAATGGCTGATAAGTCAACTACTATTCCTGTTGGTATATGTGAGGATGTTCCTGTTCAAGTGGCTCATAATTGCTTGGTTTTGACTGATTTTGTTGTGCTTGAAATGCCTGAAGATGATAATATGTCTATTATTCTTGGGAGACCTTTTCTTAATACTGCAGGTGCTGTCATTAATTGTAATCAAGGAAAAGTAACATTCAATATTAATGACAAAGAGCATACTGTTTATTTCCCCAAGAAGGTTGTTAGAAGCTATTGCCTGAATTCCATTGAAAATATTGAGAGCATCAAGGTTGGAGAAATATATTGTCCCATTCCACAAGAAAATTTTGAAACTATTATGATTGGGACCATTGCTATCAAGTATGAGGTATCATAATCACCTTGTGGAATGCAAATTTTTGTTTCATATAAGATTTTTTTGGTAACAAGACTTGATCAACCTTGTTAACAAAAGGATTTTAATGAACAAAATAATGTTTTCACTATGGTTATACTTGCTTTCTTTTACTTTTCTCCTTCTTAGTCTTTGTCTTTCTTTTGCTAGCTTTAGTTTTGCTAGTTGTTTGCTTGTTAGTTTGCCTTAGAGCTCCTATAGTTTGGATTTTGGTTTGCTTTTGCTTCTTCTGAAAAAATTGTTTTTGCGAGAAAATCAATTTTCATACCCTGAAAATTGGCCAAAAATAAAGTTTCCCGAAAAATCCCAGAAAATTCAAAATATGTTTTCCTCGAAAAAAGGGGTCGAGAGGCACCTGAAGTGACCCAGGGGGCCACCCCAGGCCACCACACCCATGGTAGGCGGCGGCTCCTGGGTGGGTTCTGGCCCACCTAGGGCCCTCCAGTCTGCCTCCTCAAAGCCATCTTCTTTATCTCTCCCGAAAAACACCGAAAAAATTGCTCAAGCTCGAGTTCTTGATGTTCTTGCTCGCGATTTTTGATCTCCTTGCTCAGCCCATCTTTGCTGCTGATTTTTGGAGAGATTGTTCCTTGGTATATGCCTCCTCTACTTGTCCAATTAGATTTGTGATTGGTAGATTGTATCTTGAGTATTTTGCTGTTGTAGGTGACAGGTTGTTTGATCTTGCATGCTTGTTCTATGCTTAGAAACTTTATTTTGATGCATGTGTAGTCCTCTAGCAAGTTCATATAGTAGTTTCTCATCATTTATCAACTTGGAAATCACTTGGTTTGATGTTTGTCTAAAAATTTCAGCAAGGAAGATGAGTACCTATCCACTGAATCAATATGACTTGATGGTGTCTGAGCCAATGAAGATTCATCATGAGGAGGCAGTTTTTCCTTCCATATATCCATGCCATGAATTTATGAGAACTGCGGGAATCTCCCAGGACTTCCAAACCTTGATCGCCAATGCAATATTGGAACATTTTGTTGAAGGTGAACCATTTCAATTTGTTAAGCTAACCATGGATTTTGTGCAGGACTTCCGATTCACTTGGTCTACATATAATCCCATGGTCCATTACAAAATATATAATATACCTGTCGACCTTCCTTTTGCTGATTTCTGTGCAGCAATTAGAGTACCTCAGTGGGGATCTTGTGAGAAGATCAAGGAAAGGCCCAAGTCACTTGTGGATTTATATGCTGAGATTTTCCAAAGCTTCGACTTCTCAAAGGAAAGTGGTAAAATTCAGAACATTCAGTTCCCAGCTGTTAGATACTTTGCCTATTTCATTACCAAGTGTGTTCTTGCTAGAAAGATTGCTAGAAAGTTGTCTTCTTTTGATCTAGCTTTTATCGCAGCTGCTCTGAGTAGGAATAGATATTACAGCATGGGTGCTTTGATAGCTCATTGTCTCACCACCAACCGCAAGAAGGGCGGAATTTGTGGAGGTCTCATCGCTTCTAGGTTGCTAGCTTTCCATGGTTTAGAGCCTCACTATTCAGATTTTCAGTTCCCCATAGAGAGGATTGATCTTGAATCCATGGTTCAGCATGGTTTTGTGTCCCAGGGGCTAATGTGAGAAGTTTACCGTATGAGTTATCTTTTGTCCAGCAAGGTCGGAGAAAGGGTAGGACTGAGAAAATGGTTTATTTGTCTGCACATGCTTTGTTTAACTTTGATAACAGGCAAGGATGGTCGCTTACGGAGGAGGAGGTTGACACATATGTGGTAGAGCTCCCCCAGCAAGAGGAGAATGTTGAAGAGGATGCCGAAAAAAATCGGTTCAGCCCTCCAACTTGGGAGAGTTCTCATACCAGCAGCCCTCATTTGATTGGGGTGCGTCTTCTTCTTCATCGGAAGCACCTGACTATGATCATTCCTATGATGACCCACCAGCATGGAGTTACTACCCGTGCTATTGAGCCCCACTTAGGCCAAAAGCCTAAGCTTGGGGGGAGGTATACCGACATCACACTCATCGATATATCATGTTCGGTCGGTTCTTTGTATATCCAATGTTTCACTTTCTTTTTGGTTATTGTTGCTTCTTTCTCAAAAACACAAAAATACCAAAAATATTTTTGTTGTTTCTCTTGGTTTGTTTCTTTGCTTTCGTTTGCCTTAAAAGAAAAATCCAAAAAGATTTTGCTTTGCTTGGTTTGTTTTTGCTTTGCTTTTTTTTTGCTTTGTTGGCTTCTTTAAAAAATCGAAAACACCAAAAATATTTGTTGTTCTTCTTTGGTTTTGTGAGTTCTTTGCAGGGTTCAGCCGTCCTCAGTGGATTCTGGTTTTCATGTTATTATTCAAGTCACACAAGTGAAGGACAATAATGAAGATTAATACAACTTGAGGAGTGGTAAGAGGCTGGTAACGAACTCTATTTGTTTCGTTTTTGTACATATACTCATGATTGTGAGCATGCTTAGTCTGTTCATGGTAAGGAGTGTGTTACTGATGGATGCTTAGTAGTTCTTGCTTGTCTATGATTAGCTCCAGCTTGCTAATAGTTTTTAGCATGTCATATGAATGTTTGCTTGCATTGTTTTATTCATATTTTGGTATGAAATTGTGGTATCCTCCTCTGACTGTTCATGTGAATCGACTTGGCACATGCTCATGCATGCATATGACTAATCAATAGTCAGTAAGCCTCGATGATTTATTTTGCCTCAGAGTTCTTGTATCACTTTCATGCCATAATTAGTCATGTTTTGTTGCAAGCATGATTATGACAGTATTGCTCTCTCGTTTTTCGCTCCCTTTCTTTTGCTAGCCTTCACTTGCACTGAGTATGAGCTCTACCTGTGTTTCCCACTCCCCAAAACCAATATTGCCAGTTGTGTCCACCATACCTACCTATTAGCATCGTTTGCTATTTCAGTGCATATTCAATATGCCTTGTTTTCTTCCAAATAAAATGTTTCTCTGTTTTGAGAAAGTTAGTTAGTAAAGCTCTCGCGAACTTGATGGCACACTTTATTCCTTGCGCTTAATAATCTTGAAAAATTGTGACTTGTCCATGAAAGTTATATGCTTGCACATTATATGCTGGGAGTTAGCAGAACCGTGCTGCCACGGGGAACGCTTTCAACACTTGTTGGATAATCCTATCCAGTTGATACTTTGCTATTTTGTTTACGGATGTTGACGATGTGAAATAAAAGGGGAGCTTGTGAGTTCATGGAGTCAATACATTGTGTTAGAGAAACGTCTGGGCCGCTAGCCTAAGCCATGCCTAATCATGGTGGAAACTTGCAGCATCACCGTAATGAGCATCTAGGAAGAATCCTCAACAAAAAGCTATGCATATGGTAAATAAAAAGATTGTTGGGATGCTCATTGTCTGCTTGCCTTGTCATTTTGGTTATGGGAAAGCTCATGTACCATGTGCAAGGGGGTACCCCGTTGGCGGTTCTCTATGATATGCATGTATTTACAATGACAAGAACTTATAGGTAACCAAAGTTGAGTAGCATGCGGAGCGGCCCTCGTACTCAAGGGACTTGGGATTTTCAGCCTATGGTTTGTCAAGCATATGATTCAGAGTGGACCTCACTTTCACCTTAACCACATGAAGATGCCTATGATAGGGACAATGAGAGCTCAAAGCTAATGAGTACCTTCCGTTTAGCATTAGGAAGCCTTTCAAACTTTTCAAAACCGTTTTCACAACCTTGTTGAGTCACCACTTATTCTATGAGCACCTTCTTGAGAGCATAGTTGTCATTCTTGTGTTTGTTCCAAAACTTGGTTAATTATGTCATGAATTTGATGCTTGTATCTCTTATATCTTTACCTCTAGTCTTCAATTGAACTTCAGAGGTGCCTTGGCATTTATATTATGCTCTACAAACAAAGGCAAGCGAGATACCACTCTATCATACCTTACTATGAGCATTGCAATGTTGCTTATGTTTATGTTCCATGCTACTTATTATTATTGAGTTGGTTTCTCTTCATAGCTTGCAATGATTATTGAGTGGACTTGGTTGCATACTTATTATTATGAATGGTTTAAGCATCCACTCCTGTGCTGAGAATATATACATCATATGAAGCAAATGTGTTCGTGAAAGTTCTTTTATCACACTCAGTTTTCAACTGAATTGCTTGAGGACAAGCAATAATCTAAGCTTGGGGGGAGTTGATACGTCCAAAATGTATCTACTTTCTCGAACACTTTTGCTATTGTTTCTCCTCTAAACTTGTGTGATTTGGATACAACTAACATGGACTGACGCTGTTTTCAGCAGAATTACCTTGGTGTCTTGTTTTTGTGCAGAAAATCAACTATCAGGAAAAAATCTCGAAAAATATGCCAAAAATTATATTTCACCAGAAGACCCACGGAGCCAGAAGAAGAGACCGAGAAGGAGCCTGGGGGGCCACACCCCTTCCAGGCGTGGGTGGGCCCTGCCCCGCGCCTAGGGGGTGCAGCCACCCCAGGCACCCCCTCGGCCTCCCTCTGCGCCTATAAGTTTCCCTTCGACCTAAAAATCGAGGGGGGTTCAATAGTTTTCCAGAAAGAGTTCCGCTCCGCCGCCGCCACCAGAAACCAAGATCCGGATCCAGAAACTCCGTTCTGGCACCCTGCTGGGATGGGGAATTTGGAGAGGATCATCGCCATCGTCATCACCAACGCATCTCCATCAACCACCGATGTTTCCCTCATCCATGAGTGAGTAATCCCCTACTGTAGGCTTGGGGATGGTAGGGATTGGATGAGTGCTATCATGTAATCGAATAAGATCTGTTAGGGCATAGTGCCTAGTATCTCTATTAGTGCTATTTGACTTTGTTGCAACTTGTTGTGCTTAATGCTTGTCACTAGGTGTAGAATCCCAGTTGTCTAACCCCTGTAATGCTACATGTTATAATAATAAAAAGAGCCACTTCCAACATATAATTGTTGCATCATCATCATATCATGCTCATGTCATCATACAACCTTGCATTTGAGCATCATATAAAACCCTTTCTTGTTTGGTTCTTATCTCATGTGCATGACTAATTGTATTTGCCTCTTGATATTGTATTTGGCTCTTGATACATTGTTATATGCCCAAGTTGAGTTGAGGGCATCTCTCTTGTTGACTCCACCACCTTTTCTTTCACCACCCTATATTCCACCATCCAACTATTCTGAGCTTGGCTTTTTGTTGATTTATCTCTGGCTCATGATTAGTTGGTTGGAACCCACCCATAATCTTTGCTTGGCCTTGCCCACCTTTTGGGAATGCATATGAATAATGCCTGGTTAATGTTTTGTTTTCACAAGGATTAGTTTGGCATTATTTATTTTGCATGGGCCATGCAAGTGCCACCTTCTCTAGATTTTGGCTTTTGTTTGAATTCTAGTTGGATCATCTTCCTTTGTTTAAATCATGTGTTGGCTTGTAGTTTTGCTTCTTCATATCATCTCTCTTCTCCCCTGTTAGCTAAACCCTCACCCCTTGCTCCATGCATACACATGTGACCATGTGAGAGCATGAGCTTAAACCCCATCCTTTTCCCTACCTCTTTCTTTGTTCTTGCTTGAGCTTTGTTTGGATCATGCATGATTCAAATTCCCATCATCACTTGACCATCTCTCTCTTCCCTCTCCCTCTTTTCTTGCTTGATCTTGCTTAGGGCTTGTTTGGAGTTTGCTTGTTCAACTTAAGTGCCACCTCCCTCTTTCTTATCCCTCCTAGCCAAAAACCCTACACTCTACCCCAAACCCCATATTAGCTTAAACTAACCCTAAGCCACCCTTTTTCCCTCTAATCCACACCTTCCCTTAGCTAAACCCAAGTGCCCTCCTCCTTTCTAGTTCTAGTTTGACCACCCCATGCCTTACTCCATCTCTCCCCTCTCTCTTCCATGCATGCCCCACCCCAGCACCCACCTAGCCACCCCCCACGCCCAGGAACCCCACCACCCCAACCCCAGACCCAACCCCCCCCCCCTCCCCCCTCCCTTTCTCTCCCTGCCCCCAGCGCCCCTCTAGCCTCACCTCGGCCACGAGCCTCCCCAGTCCCACCTGCTAGTCTCCCTCTCCCTTCCCAGCACCTGCCGCGCCACCCCTGGCCCCCCCATGCTGAGCACGTGAGCAGGAAAGGTGGCGCCGAAGCCACCTCCCCTCCCACGCCATCCACCTGCCCCCCTGGCGTTCTTATCCTCCCCCCAACCTCTCTGCCCCCGCCCAGAACCCCCAGATCCACCCCGAAGGCGCCCTGCCCTCTCCCCCTCTTTCTCCTTCGCCACCGGCTCGCCATCGCCGGCACCCTCAGCCCCCTCGCGTCTACACCCTTCCAGAGGACAAGCACGTCGGGGAGGTGGTCGAGGAGAACCAGACGAGCCCCGGCACCACGCCTGCGCCGCTGGGAGGAGAGGCCGCAGCCAAAGACCGCGCCGAGGAAACCCTAGCACTTTCGCCGCCAGCCTCATCGCCGATCGCCGCCCCGCGCCACGCCGACCACACCGCACGCCCGTGAGTCCTCGGTCTTCCTAGACACGTTCCCTCGATCGCTTCCTAGTTGGCGGGTCACGGCGAAACGCCCTGCACGGCGTGGTCGCTGGCCCTCGCCTCCCGCGCGCACACCTTATCCCGCCGCCTAACCCTCCTCCTGTCAACTACCCAACCCCACCGCAGCGGCTCCGCGTCACAAGCGCCCGCTGCCGCTGCTCGACCCTCAACCCGCCTGCCACGCGCTGTGCCCTGTTCCGCCAGGTGCAGGGAAGATCCACAGTGCCCGCGTGGCGTTTTGCTAATACCCCCCTGGCCCCTTTTTGCCTCAACCCGTGGTCCAGTCGGCCCACTTGTCTGTGTTTGTGTTGTTTTTGCAAAAAGGCTCCTGATGTTTGCTAGTATCAACCCACGGTCCCGTGCCCCTCAGCCGCTGGCGCGTGGGCCGCAGAACCCCTGGCCCCGCCTGTCAGTGACCAGAGCTGGTTTAGGCTGAGTATGAAACGTCCCAGATGCTGTTTTCGAATTCAAATTCTGTTAAATAATTTCAAAATTCAAATTCCAATTCAGATTTCTATAACTTTTTCATACTAAATCCAAATTGGGCAAATAATATATGTTTAGATATCAGCAAGATGAGAGGATTCCAAATATGCCATCTGTTTTGACTTTTGCACAAGTAAAATTCCAAGTTTAGTTTAATTACCCAAATTGCCACTAGAATTTAAATATTTAATAACTTTTGTTTTACAATTCCAAAATAAGCAAATTATATGTCTAAATTGATTAGCTCGACGAGACCTTTCTGTTTATGCTATCCATAACTTCAATTGCAGCATGCATCATATAAAAATATAATGAACAGCAACTATTATGGCAACAAAATGTGACTAAAACCCAATTCAAATGTTATTTTCTTGTCCTCCACACCTCACCCATGCCATGCTACTTATTGCCATGCAACTTGTGCATCATTCATCATGGCATGATTGTTTGCTTGACGCATTTAATTCCAATGCTTGTGCTCTATATTCATGTTGGCCTTGTTTGTTTGGTTTTTCTGGATAGACATCGAGGTGGGTTGTATCAAGAGAACCAGAGCACTACCTGCATCCCCTTTCTACAATCGAGTTGACAGCAAGCACTTCCACATGCTTGCATACATACAGATACCTATTGCCTCTATCTTATTCTTGCATCATTGAGTCGCGATTGCATTAAATTGAATCCCAAGTATGCATAGCCTTTACTTTTAAACCCCACCAAGCTTGTTTCCTCCATCCCATGAGCCACTACTATAGGAGTTGTTTGAGCCATGCGAGTCGAGAACAGCATGTGTAGGGTATGTGAGTGTCGATGGATAACGAGGTACCTAAACAACTTAACTTCGAGTAGTTCGGGATAACTAAAGAAAGTGGCACCGGTGAGCAACATCGCTATTTGGTTCTTCCCGCTCACTTGTGTCCCGTAAGACCCCAAGTACTTGATTCTGTTCCTTGATTTATCGCGCTATCCACATCCGGAGGTATATGGGACCCCTGAGCCGAGCTTGATTCCGCTTATTTCTTGGGGCCACAAACTAGCTTGAGGTTTTACTTACTATCCTGCACTTATGCCATGCTACTTTCAGATTTAAATTGTGCGAGGAGCACCTTTGTCGCTTGTTAGGTCCATGAATGTTTACGCGGTATCGACAAGCCTAGCCACACTTTCGGGTTCCCAGTCGTTTACAGCCATTGACGCAAACCTTGAGCCCGTCTCGGAGTCAGCTATCTCCGTTGCGGGATCTACTTAAGGGGTGGCCCCCTGAAATATTTCTGAATCCTGTGATTGTTCAGTCGTGAAAGCCTCGTTGGGTTTTGATTTGGTTTTTCCGAGGTTGATCGAGCGTGTGTTGCTATTGGTGCACCCCGGCCGGGTAAAACTTTCTGAAAGCCGTGTCCGCGGATATGGACGACTTGGAGCACAGTTTCTTGATCATAGACAAGCATAACTAAAGTACCGCTTTTAATCTGACTAAAGTAACTTGACTAGTAAATAGTGCAATACTCATGGAATGGTTAATAAAATTGCCAACGGATGGGGGTTGTTCGTCCGCTTCCTTGTTGGTAAGCAGGGAGGAGGATGGATCGGATGAGATTACCATTATAACTGTTGTACTTAAATTCACGGACATCCGTCTATCATTGGTTAGGCGGATGGTTAGCGTTATCGAGAACTGCTAGGGTTTATCTTTCGCTGCAATTCGTCACCCAGGTTGTGTCCCCTTTAGAGGCATTAAGTCTTCTTGAAGTACCCTTAGGGTCTCACACGATAAATTCTTGATTCAGATGGACGGTACCTCCTCGGACGGATCTTGGGTGGAAGAAGTCAAGATGGGGCAACGATCGCTCGTGTAGAGATTCCGGAACGGGGATCCGTGAGACTGTAGTTGGGATGTGCTTATTTCTGGCATCTTATGCCGATTTGCTTCTTATCCGTACTCGGATCTTGTTTGCCGCCCGCATGATACTCCGATGTGTGTTGTATGAGGAGTTATCCTAAAATATAGATTTATCTAGGTCATTTGAATCTTGCCGTATGGCGTTGGTATATTCCTTTCTTTCTAGATGGTGTGGCTCGATGTACTCTTGTATGGTGGCTTATGCATACCCACTTGTGTACGTAGTTGATCCTTCGCTCGCCGACCACGCCTGCAGACAGTCCCGTTGAGAGGGTAGTGGTTGGGACGTCTGAAAGGACTACCGGAGTGGCTTTGGGGCCCCACCGCACTATTTCAACCACTATCACTCATCCAGGCTTGTATCTAGGAGCGTAGTTCACCGAGGTAGTTACAATTGGTATCGAGCCATCCCGACCTTCGTGGTTTCAGCCAAACGTTGTCGATCTAGCAAATATTTTGGTAGTTATGTATATTAGGGAAAACAAAACGCGAGTAGGACTGCTTCCATTTTTCTTCTTACCCTCCCACCCACCCTTTTCGGTAAGGAAGTGCAACGCTTTTCAATCCTCTTCTCAAAGTTCAAACTAGGATTCACGTGTTCGGGTTTCCGTAGTACCATAGGTTGTGTGTGTGTACGTGTGTAATCCCTTGTCTATCTGTTGCATCCAAGTTGTTATCTTATACGCCTTTGGTTATCAACTGGTACATTCCATACCAATGTGCTTTTGCAAACCGACGCAATCTATCTTCCTCTTTGTATCCGACGCTATCTTGTTTGGGGTGTTCGTTTCGTAGTTACCAATCTTTAGGTTTCAATCGTGAGAAGAAGGGGTTAGGATATGTGTTCCACTTGTTCATGTGCGGAGTAATGATTTGAGTGCGGGATGGAGTCGCGACCATACCACTACTTGTATCATTCGCTTTTGTATATTGAATCGGTAGAGTCACTAATCTTGATTCGTTAAGTAATTTTGCGCATCTATTGGTATTTTAATGCCAAAATTTGTGGAAAATTTTTCTTTGATATATTTGTGTACCACACTCCTTTTCACCGTGCGATATGCTTAATATCTTTTAGGTGCTATGAACTTTGTTGATATTTTAATATCATCTCAGTAAATTGTATCCTTTAATCTTGGTTAATTCCATCTTGGTACTATTTTGGATTATTATCATTTTCCATTATAGTACTGACTTGAGTTTTATATCAATGACAGGATGGCTCCCCCACGCCGGACTGAAGAGGACATTCCTCCGGAACTGGGCTCAGCGCTGTCGAACATTGCAAATGCTTTGGCGGCAATGCAAGAGAACCAGCAGCGCTTCGAGGAGAGCGTCAGAAGGAATGAGTTCGCTCCACTTCCTCCACCTCCCAAGCGTGGTGACATCAAGAGCTTCCTCAAGTTCAACCCTCGTCAGTTCGATGTGTCTGACCGACCTCTTGACGCGGATGATTGGTGCATGAGATCTCAAGGTTGCTCGAGACTGCTGATGTTCGAATGAGTGGGTCAAGTGCTACCCACCTTCTCAAGGGAGATGCGGCTCTTTGGTGGGAAAACTACTTGAAGGCAAGTCGACCGGGTTCCAGCCAACTTGGGAGAGGTTCACTGCAGCTTTCAAAGAACAGTTTCTCTCAGAGATTGTGATGGAAAGGATGAAGGAGGCTTTCCTCAACCTGAAGCAGGGAAATAATAACGTCAACACCTACATCAGGAACTTCATGAACCTGTCTCGCTATGGTGGTGATGAGGTATCCGATGACAAGAAAAAGCATAAAAGATTCAGGCAAGGGCTCAATGCGTCGATCAAGTATGCAATCACGCATGCAAGACCGGCAACCTTCCTGGAACTACAGCACACAGCACTGCAAGAGGAGGCAAGCAGGCAAATGTTCGAGGAGTCCAAGAAACATAACAGGGATGCATCAAGCTCTGCAGTTATGGCAGCTCCTTCTAAGCGGCGTGTCTGGGTTCCTAACACCCCACCGTCGCTCCTGGCTCCACCAAGACCTGCGAGCTTCACGTCAAGGCCACCAAACTTCACCACTGCGGCTCCTGTGGGCTACAACAACCCTTACCTCGAGCGCTGGCGGAGTCCCCTGCTACTCGCTCCACGTCCTCACGGTGCTTGTTACACATGTGGAGATCATGGACATCCCACTGAATCGCCCAATGAAGAACAAAGCTCTCCTCAACCCCGCCAAGATCTGCAACAAGCTCTCCTTCGGTTCGTGCACCACCGCCTCGGCTCTCAACATCAACACTAAGCCCGGTCTGCGGTTGTTCGTGCTAACCGTCTAACGCCTCAAGCTGAGCTCGCACCTGGAGTTGTCATGGGTATGCTTTCAGTTAACTCAGTTCCTGCACGAGTTCTCTTTGATTCTGGTGCATCGCATTCATTTGTGTCTCACAAGTTTGCAAATGAGAATGAGTTGGTAATGGATCCTATTCTTAAAAAGTTAATGGTTCTTTCGCCTGGAGCAAATATGATAGCATCTAAGATCAGTCATGGCAATCAGATTGAGATTGGTGGTTCTTCCTTCTTGGCTTCTTTGATTGTTCTGGGCAACTCTGACATTGATGTCATCTTGGGCATGGATTGGTTGACAGCAAATGCAGCTGTGATTGATTGTGCTGAACGCTCAGTGTCTCTGAAGATTCCTAAAGGCCATATAGTCTTTTCTCCAAGTCTGACTCCTGCTGTCCAGCTCTATTCCTTGGCTGCTCTGAATGATGATGCTATGGAAGCTATTCAGAAGGTACCAGTGGTCTGTGAGTTCGGATGTCTTTCTGAAGAGTTGCTGTATGCCTCCGGATCGCGAGGTTGAATTCGTGATTGAGCTTGAACCTGGAACGGCTCCTATCTCCAAGAGGCCATATAAAATGGGTCCTTCTGAGTTGGCTGAACTCAAACGACAACTTGATGAACAAGAGAAGTTGGGTTTCATTCAACATAGCACTTCTTCTTGGGGTAGCCCAACAATCTTTGTGAAGAAGCGTGACAGAACCGATAGGCTATGTGTTGACTATCGGGCTCTAAATTCTAAAACCATCAAGAACAAATATCCTCTCCCTCGGATTAATGATCTTTTTGATCAGCTGGCAGGAGCTGTGGTGTTCTCTAAGCTGGACTTGAGAAGTGGTTATCACCAAATCAAAATTCGCAAAGAGGATGTGCCCAAGACAGCTTTCACCACCCGCTATGGCCTGTATGAGTACACGGTCATGTCTTTCGGCCTCACCAACGCACCTGCTACCTTCTCGAGGCTGATGAACTCCGTTTTCATGGAGTACCTGGACAAGTTTGTGGTGGTATATCTGGATGACATTCTGGTCTATTCCAAGTCTAAGGAGGAGCATGAAGAGCACCTGCGGTGTGTCCTGAACAAGCTTCGTGAGAACCGCTTGTATGCAAAGTTCTCAAAGTGTGAGTTTTGGCTCAAGTAACATACTTGGGTCATGTTATCTCGCCAAGGGCATTGCGTCAACCCGAAACCGTGAAGACAATAGTTGAATGGCTTCCTCCTGCTAATGTCAAGGAAGTGCGGAGTTTTCGGCTTGGCTAGCTATTGCCGTCGCTTTGCGTAACTTCTCAAGATAGCAAAGCCTCTTACCGATCTCCTCAAGAAAGGCAAGAAGTACTGTGGACTCCTCGCTTGTCAAGAAAGTTTTGAGACACTCAAAGAGAATCTCACTTCCACACCAGTCTTGGTTCCTCCGGATACATCTAAGCCTTTCCAGATATTCTGGACGCCTCTTTGCAAGGATTGGTGCGGTCCTTATGCAAGAAAGACAGTGGTTGCTTATGCCTCTCGTCGCTTGAAGACGCATGAGATCAACTATCCCACACATGACCTTGAGCTAGCAGCGTGGTCTTTGCTTTGAAGCTTTGGAGGCACTACTTGCTTGGTAACGTTGTGAGATCTTCTCGGACCACAAGAGTTTGAAGTATATCTTCACTCAACCGGATCTCAACCTTGGCAGAGGAGATGGATCAAGCAATCAATGACTTTGATGTGACCATCAACTACACCGTGCAAAGCAAATGTCATGGCAGATGCGCTTAGCGTAAAAGCTTATGTCAACAACCTCATGGTGGAAGAGCGAACCTCTCTTGTGCGAGGAATTCCACGGTGAACTCGAAATTGTGGAACAAGGGCATCTCCCGAACCTTCCGCTACTCCTCTCTTGGAAGAACAGATTCTCTCGTCACTTGGTGATCCGACACCAAAAAGCTCATCGCTAAGCTTGACCTTCCAAGTATGAGTCCTTTCATGTTGATGATCAAGGCACGCTCTTCTTTGAACACCGGATGTTTGTTCCAAACTATCCGGTCCGAGAGACCAAGTTCTCAAGGAGGCACATGATTCGGTTCTTTCTATCCATCCCGGCAGACAAAGATGTATATGGACTTGAAAACACAATCTTGGTGGCCTGGGTTAAAAGGTATTGTGCCAAGTACGTCTCGTAATGTGATGTCTGCAGCAGAGTCAAGGCATCCATCGAAACCATTTGGTCTTCTACAGCCATTGAAACCTCCGGAATGGAAATGGGAGAAAGTTGAGATGGACTTCATCACCGGCTTTCCAAGGTCGCAGAAGGGCAACAATGCAATTTTGTTGTTGTCATCGATGTGCTTTCTAAAGTGGCTCATTTCTTCCCAAATAAAGAAACAATTTCGGAATTCATTGGTGAGCTCTATATCAACAGGATTGTCTCTTTGTATGGGGTTCCACTTGAAATCAGTTCAGACCGTGGGAGCATCTTCACCTCAAAGTTCTGGGAGAGTTTCCAAAAAGCTTTGGGAACAAAGTTGAACTTCAGCACTGCTTACCACCCTCAGTCTCAAGGACAAGTGGAAAGAATCAATCAGATTCTGGAGGATATGCTTAGAGCTTGCATCATCTCGTTTGGCATGAAGTAGGAAGAATGCCTTCCATATGCTGAATTCTCCTACAACAACAGCTTCCAGAAGAGTCTGAAGATGGCACCATTCGAGGCTCTATATGGACGCAAGTGCAGAACTCCCATTGGTTGGTCAGGTGCAGGAGAAAGAATCTGGTTTGGCCCTGACATTGTGACCCAAGCAGAGGAGAAGGTGCATATCATTCTGGAGAACCTGAAGATTGCTCAGAGTCGTCAGAAGAGCAACTATGACAGGAAACACACGGATATGGTATATGCCCCTGGTGATCTCGTCTACCTTCGTGTCACTCCCATGAGAGGAACACACCGCCTCGGTATCAAAGGAAAGTTGGCTCCTAGATACATCGGTCCTTTCAAGATACGTGGTAGAAGAGGAGAAGTTGCTTATGCACTGGAGCTTCCGGAAAAACTCAAAGTCCATGATGTTTTCCACATCTCTCAGCTCAAGAAGTGCTTCAAAGACCCCGGCAAGACCGTGGATCATGAGCTAATCGACCTCCAAGAAGATCTGTCTTATCAAGAACACCCCACCAAAATCCTTGAGACCGCAGAACGAAGGACTCGCAACAAGTCCATCAGGTTTTTCAAGGTTCAGTGGTCACACCATTCTGTTGATGAAGCCACATGGGAGCGTGAAGATGAACTCCGTGTCAACCATCCTTCTCTCTTTGTATCTTCTTCTGCTTCCTAGAATCTCGGGGCGAGATTCCTGTTTAGTGGGGGAGAGTTGTAGCATCCCAGTTGTCTAACCCCTGTAATGCTACATGTTATAATAATAAAAAGAGCCACTTCCAACATATAATTGTTGCATCATCATCATATCATGCTCATGTCATCATACAACCTTGCATTTGAGCATCATATAAAACCCTTTCTTGTTTGGTTCTTATCTCATGTGCATGACTAATTGTATTTGCCTCTTGATATTGTATTTGGCTCTTGATACATTGTTATATGCCCAAGTTGAGTTGAGGGCATCTCTCTTGTTGACTCCACCACCTTTTCTTTCACCACCCTATATTCCACCATCCAACTATTCTGAGCTTGGCTTTTTGTTGATTTATCTCTGGCTCATGATTAGTTGGTTGGAACCCACCCATAATCTTTGCTTGGCCTTGCCCACCTTTTGGGAATGCATATGAATAATGCCTGGTTAATGTTTTGTTTTCACAAGGATTAGTTTGGCATTATTTATTTTGCATGGGCCATGCAAGTGCCACCTTCTCTAGATTTTGGCTTTTGTTTGAATTCTAGTTGGATCATCTTCCTTTGTTTAAATCATGTGTTGGCTTGTAGTTTTGCTTCTTCATATCATCTCTCTTTTCTCCCCTGTTAGCTAAACCCTCACCCCTTGCTCCATGCATACACATGTGACCATGTGAGAGCATGAGCTTAAACCCCATCCTTTTCCCTACCTCTTTCTTTGTTCTTGCTTGAGCTTTGTTTGGATCATGCATGATTCAAATTCCCATCATCACTTGACCATCTCTCTCTTCCCTCTCCCTCTTTTCTTGCTTGATCTTGCTTAGGGCTTGTTTGGAGTTTGCTTGTTCAACTTAAGTGCCACCTCCCTCTTTCTTATCCCTCCTAGCCAAAAACCCTACACTCTACCCCAAACCCCATATTAGCTTAAACTAACCCTAAGCCACCCTTTTTCCCTCTAATCCACACCTTCCCTTAGCTAAACCCGAAGTGCCCCTCCTCCTTTATAGTTCTAGTTTGACCACCCCATGCCTTACTCCATCTCTCCCCTCTCTCTTCCATGCATGCCCCACCCCAGCACCCACCTAGCTACCCCACACGCCAAGGAACCCCACAACCCTAACCCTAGACCGAACCCCCCTCTCTTCTCCCCTCTCTTTCTCTCCACGCCCAAGGGCCCTCTAGCCTCACAGGGCCACGAGCCTCCCAGTCCCACCTGCTAGTCTCCTCTCCTTCCCAAAGACTGCCACCACAGCCCCCATGTCGAGCACGTGAGCAGGAAAGGTGGCGCCGAAGCCACCTCCCCTCCCACGCCATCCACCTTTACTGGCGTTCTTATCCTCCCCAACCTCTGCCCCGCCTGAACCCCCAGATCCACCTCAAGGCGCCTGCCTCTCCTCTTTCTCCTTCACACTGCTCGCCATCGCAAGACTCACCAGGCGTCTACACCCTTCCAGAGGACAAGCACGTCGGGGAGGTGGTCGAGGAGAACCAGACGAGCCCCGGCACCACGCTGCAAGACACCGGGAGGAGGCGGACTGACCAAAGACTGCGCCCGAGGAAATCAAGGGAATATGCCCGAGAGGCAATAATAAAGTGGTTATTATCGTATTCCTTATTTATGATAAATGTTTATTTTGCATGCTATAATTGTATTAATACGGAAACGTTAATACATGTGTGTTTAATAAACAAATAGAAAGTTCCTAGTTATGCCTCTCTTATAAACTAGCTCGTTGATTAACAAGATGATCATAGGTTTCGATCATGGACATTGGATGTTGTTAATAACGAGGTCACAACATTAGTGTAATGGTGTGATGAACATTCATCCAAGTATAGCATTACGATCAAAGTCATTGAGTTTATATTGCTATAACAACTTACAAGTGATCCTAATCCTTAGACCATGAGATCATGTCAATCACTAACACCGGAAGAGTTTCTTGATAACATCAAACGTCACACCGTAACAGGTGATTATAAAGATGGGTTCGAACTACTAAAGTGTTATGTAGAGGCCCATGGATCGAGAGTGGAATTTGTTCATCCCGATGACGGATAGATATACTGGGCCCTCTCGGTGATATCACATTGGTTAGCTTGCAAGCAAGTGATTTGATCACTAGAATGTTATATCACGGAACGAGAAAAGAGTGCATGTCGAACGAGATCAAACTAGGTATGGAGATACCGATGATCGAATCTCGGACATGTAATATATCGCGAAACAAAAGGATTAAGATACTAGCGAAAAGGTTCCACGATCACAAGAAAGTCATCGTTGAATATGTGGGAGTCGTTATGGGTCTCCAGATCCCGCTTCGATTATTGATCCGAGAGGGTCTCGATCATGTCCGCATTATTCGCGAACCGTAGGGTGACACACTTAAGAGACACCGACATCCATTTGGAGCAAAAGTTTCATGCCGAAAAGAAAAGGAAAGCGCAGGAATTTATTTCACTAGACACCTAAATCAAGCTTGAAATTGTCAAACTGGTTCGCATGTGAAATGGAATACTAGCAAGGGTTTTATGTGAATGTTTGTTAATTAAAGTAATTAACAAAATTCTGAATAAATAAATAAAAGAGTTTTATTTAATGAGAGCTTGCATTAAATTTGGTGGAAATTTAATGCATGTGAGTGGATTTATGAGTGGAGGCTTTTAATGGGAGTGGAGGCTTTTCATTTTGAGTGGGAGCTCCACCCACATGAATGTGGAAGAGGTGGGGGCAGCCCCATGGCTGGGCGCATGGCCCCTTGGGTGCCCCCTCTCCCTATAAAGGCCCCCTCTCCTCCTCTCACACCACACCTCCTCGTGAAGGATCTCTCTCCCTCTAGAATTTATCCCCATGGTCTCGACTAGCGAGATACATGTTCCCAGTGGCTTTTCGCAAGAAAGAGTTGTGCTTCCGCTGCATCGCTGGAGCGAGGAGGCGGAGGTTGCTCGGTGCCTCGAGCGTGTGTGCGAGCACGGATCTGGCATTGCTTTCTGGCGCTAGGACTTCCTCTCGATCTTGAGATCGGCAAGAGATCGTCTACATCAACCACGAGTTTGGACTCGTTAAGCTTTGTCGGTCTTCAAAGGTATGTTCTCTACGGATATACATCCGCCCGTTGTTTGTATCTAGTAGATAGATCTTGGTACATAGTTGTTCCCATCGTAGGAAAATTTTTGTTTTCTATGCTGCGAACCCTTCAGTGGTATCAGAGCCGGATCTATGCGTAGATACTTTGCACGGGTAGTACACATATGAGTATGTGGGCGATGATGATCATTTTATTGCTTCTTAGTTGTACTTTGGATATTGGTGGCATAGTGGGATGAAGCGGCCCGGACAAACTTTACATGTCCTCGCACATGAGACCTGTTCCACGCTTGACATGCAACTAGTTTTGCATAAGTGGCTAGCGGGTGTCTGTCTCTCCTACTATAGTCAATATCTAATTTGCAACGAGTTGTCAACAATTTGGTTATCCTCGTTGTGGTTCATGTTCGTAGGTAATAACGGTTCTATCTTCGAAAGCCCTAAGCCACGTAAAATTTGCAATGGATAAATTAGAGGCGTAGTTTAGATTGTTCTTTGGGCTAGTGTTATGATATGGTGATGTTGTAAGTAGAAGTATGAGATGATACTCTTACAACACACATAACGTGTAATCTCCATAGACCTTGGACTTACACATAAAGGTATGATAGTGATCATACCACGGTGCACATGATAGAGATCATATGCGGGAAC
Source organism: Avena longiglumis (assembly GCA_030063025.1). Lineage (NCBI taxonomy): Eukaryota > Viridiplantae > Streptophyta > Magnoliopsida > Poales > Poaceae > Avena > Avena longiglumis. The sequence goes on from CP125975.1 coordinate 500,376,267, forward strand.
CATATCATTCCACTAATAAACATGTGATGTTTGATTGCATCTTATATTGCTTGTTTAGCGCTTTGTTAAGCATAATAAGATGTTCCCTCATTTAAATATCAAGATAAGAATGTGTTCTTCCTTTAGTATGCACCGATTATGTTCTCGTCGCTCCAAGACATCACGTGATGATCGGGTGTACTTGGATCCTCGACCATACTTCGGGTGTAAGACAGTTACACACGCAAAAATACTAAGGTTCTAACTTGGCGAGCCTAGCATGTATGTACATGGCCTCGGAACACGTAATCAAAGGTTAAGCATGAGTCATATAATTGATATGATGCCCATTTGATGCTCGCCTTTGAAGCTACACCGACTCACGTGATGATCGGACTTGGTGTAGTGGATTTGGTTCATGTAATCACCAAAAAGGCACGAGGGATGTCGTTTTTTGAGTGGGAGTTCATTTCTAATTTGGATTAGTAGAACTCAATTTATCATAAATTAAATCAAAGTGAATTTGCATAATTTGTTGTAGTCATTGGCATTCGTTCACCACCTTATGCATAGTTGTAATTGAGATAATAGAACTATAGAATTCGGATATATACTTTACTTAAGGTATCGTATTGTGTTGAGTGTCAATCTAAAGTTTAAAGTCCTATTGCAAACTTTCAAGAAATTTCTATTTACTCCGTGAAATTTAATAATTGGTATTAAATCGAGAGTAACAATTCCGTGTTAGTATCTTAAGTATCATGTTTGCCTCCATGATTCTTGATTTAAACATCAAGTTTATCTAGGAGCTGAAAGAATTGTTTCGAAACCATCATGTGTGGCAGATATAACGATATCTGAAACAATGTTTTGGTTGCAATATGATAGAGTATATATATGTTCTCATATTGGATGAGAATTTACGAAGGTTGGAGATGCTAGACATCCTAATCATCCAAAAGGGTTTTGGAAAATAATGTTATACTCACGATTCGCCTTTATAAGCTAAAGTAGCTTGATCATGAATGTCGTCATGATAAGGGTGAATAGAATATGTATGTAAAATGTTTACTACACTAAAAGATTACTAAAGAATGGATTTTGAAAGAATACCGATCATTTGATGATGGTGATCTACTTCAAAGTGCAAGTCCAAAGGTATTATTATTTGAATATACACGCTTTGGACTAGGTGTCATGTATATGGCGCCACTTTTGATGTTGATAAATTCTTTTAAAAGGAAAAGGAAATGCTGAAAGAGAATCTATAAAATATATTCTAAGAAAAGAAAAGATTGGAAATATCCAATTTAGGTATATATATGATATACATGTTATGGTTGTATTCTTTGCTTGTTAAACAATGTGGTTCTTGGGTATTGGATACCGAATTGGTTGGTATGAAATTTCATACGGAATGACGTAATTCATGAACCACAATGGCCTAAGTAACTAGCAAGAGAAAATGTGATGATGTTCATCGAAAACAAACAAACCGTTGTTTGTATTTCTCGTTGACATCAAAGCTTGACTTCAAGATTTGTTTTAATAATTGTTATTTGAATCAGGTATTATAAGAACAAAGGTTGTTCAAATAATTACCGTATTCCATATAAGATGGATGATTTACAAATCTAGTTGAAGAAAGACTTCAAGATTTGTTTTAATAATTGTTATTTGAATCAGGTATTATAAGAACAAAGGTTGATCAAATAATTAACGTATTCCATATCAGATGGATGCTATACAAATCTAGTTGAAGAAATCACATACATAAATCATAATGCTAAAATGTTGCAAGACAAATGATTGAAAGATCACTTACAGTGACATCATTGTTTAAATTATATTGGAAAGAAAACATGAAGAATCTCCATTTTCATGGATTTTTGGAGTCTTTGATTTGATCAAGTGACGCCAGAGACTTTCCTGGATAATTAAAACTTCGTTCAAAGGCCAAAGAAGAACGAACGACTAAAATATTGGAATTTATACATATCGATGTATGTAGTCCATTATGTGCAGTCGTAAGCGATGGGTTTCAACTTCATATGCTTTCTCCAGAAATTTAAGTGAATGTTCACTTAATGAGAAAGAAGTATGAAATATTTGAAAATGTTTCAAAGATTTTCAAGATGAAGTGAAAAATCATTGTAACAAGAAAAATAAATGAATTATGATTTGATCATAAAGGGATTTATTTGAGTTACAAGTGTAACAAGAAAATAAATGAATTATGATTTTATCATAAAGGGATTTATTTGAGTTACAAGTGTAACAAGAAAATAAATGAATTATGATTTTATCATAAAGGGATTTATTTGAGTTGCAAGTTTAGCAAAATACCTAGATTTACATCTCCCGAAACACCATAGGAGTATGGAGTGTTTGAGATTTGTAATGAAACCTTGTTTGACATGGTTGGATCAAAGGTGTTATTTATAAAACTGCCATTATGTTTTAAAAGATTAAAGCTTTAGAGACTACCGCTTTTACACTGAAAAGAGCTCCATCTAGATCCGTTGAAATGACACCATATGAGTTATGGTTTGGGGTAAAACCCAAGTTGTCATTTCTTAAATTTTGGTATACTAAACATAAGTAAGATGTTTACATCCAAAGTCGGATGAGCATGTCTTTGTAGGTTATTTTGAATAACAATTGGTTATTCCTCCTTAACACCGAGGACAAAAGGGTTTGTCGCTTGAAATGTGAAGTTTCTTGAAGAAGGAATTTTTCATAAAAGTTAAGTGGGAGGACAATAGAACTTTGATAAGGTTAACGAACCTTAGCTATATGAGCTGAGTTGCGCAGCACCGGAAATCGTTCCGAAGGCTGCCATAATGCTCATAGCTTATGTGCCTCAAAGGTTGTGGTCACGGAGATCTAAGTTCTTATTGAACCAAGTCGGTCGGATAAACAATCAAATACTAAGATTTGAGAGTAAATCATCATTGTTTGACAATGATTAACCGACTATATGCAAAGAAGCGATGATGGGCCCTGGCTCCGTCAAATGGCTTGAAGCCATAAAATCCATGATAGTTCCATATACGAGAAATCAAGTTTTGAACTTGGAAGACCCTCCGGAAAGGTGTAAAAACCTATCGGTCGTATTTGGATCTATAAAGAAACAGACATGGATGTCTCACATCTATGAAATATTCGACATGTTGTAAAGTATTTTATGACAATGTTCAAAGAGTTGACTATGACAAGATTTGATCTTTCATAGCGATATTTAGTCTGAACGGATTAAAGTAGCAACCACTACATATAATTTGGTATATGGTAGATGAATAAACAAAACAAAGTTCTTCTAATAGAATGGTTACCTAGGACGTGTACATGACACGGTCCAAAGGGTTTTGTTAAATTCAAAGGATGCTAAAAGGGCATGCAAACTTCAATGGTTGAAGTAAGCATCACGGAGTTGGAATCTTCACCATGATGAAAAGGAGTTTTTCATCAGGAGACGATGAAGATGCTTGCATTTGCAAGAAATTAAGTGGGAGCGCTAAGACATATTTCTAATACATTATGTGGAGGACATCTTGTTGATTAGAAATGATGTATCTTTTATTGACAAAGGTTAAGAATTTCATTTTGATGAAAGACTTAGGCAAAACCCGAATATTTAGCGTGAATGTCTATAGTGGATAGACTGTGACGCCAATATGGTTATGCCAAACGTACATATATGAGATATTGAAGGAGTTCAATATAGAATCGACAAGAAACGGTTCTTGTTGCATGAAAGGAATTGAATCAAGATTCAAGTGTATCAACACTTGATAAGTGAAACAAGATTCAAGTGCTTTGACACTTGATGAGTGCAATCACGAGAATGTTTTGATCAATCATACCATGATATGTACACATCCAGATATGTCCTATGCTCTAAGTGTTATGAGCATATACCAGAATGAATCATAAAATGATCATTGGACGATAGTGAGGATATTCTTATGATCTTTTGGAAGAACTAAGAATATATTTGTGTAGAGGTGACAAACAATTACAAATAGTTCATTGTAAAGCGTTACATTGATACTAGTTTTGTCACAAGATACAAATTAAGTTTATCTCAATTTAAACTATGGGTGGCACAATGTAATGGAAATGAGATTCCATGATGGATTTGGAAGAGTTCCAAAGTTAAGACATTGTGACGAATACTACAACAAAAGGCTAAGTATATGACGCTATAGTAGCAAAGAAGGAGGAATTTGTGTCAAGTAGTTTGTTATCAAACTAAGGTGTGGTTCTAGCAACGGCTAACACTAAAGATATATTGTATGACAATAGTATCGACGTGTTTTAACCCCAAGGAACTAAAGGTCTCACCGAATGACCAAATTTATACAATGCCATCTCATTGGAGAATGAGTGATGCGTGAAGGCGCAAAGACATGCAAATACACACGGACCTGAAGCGTCGGATCCAGTAGATTATGTTAACCACTTGCAATTGTGTATTTGGAACACCAGAAAGCCATAGGTGTTCAATACACAAAGTTTTCAAACTAGATTATTGTCTCTAGTGCAAGTGGGAGACTGAAGGGAATATGCCCGAGAGGCAATAATAAAGTGGTTATTATCGTATTCCTTATTTATGATAAATGTTTATTTTGCATGCTATAATTGTATTAATACGGAAACGTTAATACATGTGTGTTTAATAAACAAATAGAAAGTTCCTAGTTATGCCTCTCTTATAAACTAGCTCGTTGATTAACAAGATGATCATAGGTTTCCTGATCATGGACATTTGATGTTGTTAAGAACGAGGTCACAACATTAGTGTAATGGTGTGATGAACATTCATCCGAAGTATAGCATTACGATCAAAGTCATTGAGTTTATATTGCTATAACAACTTACGAAGTGATCCTAATCCTTAGACCATGAGATCATGTCAATCACTAACAGCGGAAGAGTTTCTTGATATCATCAAACGTCACACCGAATAGGTGATTATAAAGATGGGTTCGTAACTACTAAAGTGTTATGTAGAGGCCCATGGATCGAGTGGAATTTGTTCATCCCGATGACGGATAGATATACTCTGGGCCCTCTCGGTGATATCACATTGGTTAGCTTGCAAGCAAGTGATTTGATCACTAGAATGTTATATCACGGAACGAGAAAAGAGTGCATGTCGAACGAGATCAAACTAGGTATGGAGATACCGATGATCGAATATCGGACATGTAATATATCATGAAACAAAAGGATTAAGATACTAGCGTAAAAGGTTCGCGATCACAAGAAAGTCATCGTTGAATATGTGGAGTCGATGGGTCTCCAGATCCCGCTTCGATTATTGATCCGAGAGGGTCTCGATCATGTCCGCATTATTCGCGAACCGTAGGGTGACACACTTAAGAGACACCGACATCCATTTGGAGCAAAAGTTTCATGCCAAAAGAAAAGAAAGGAAAGCGAGGAATTTATTTCACTAGACACCAAAGCTTTTTGTTGAAATTGTCAAACTGGTTACGCATGTGAAATGGAATACTAGCAAGGGTTTTATGTGAATGTTTGTTAATTAAAGTAATTAACAAAATTCTGAATAAATAAATAAAAGAGTTTTATTTAATGAGAGCTTGCATTAAATTTGGTGGAAATTTAATGCATGTGAGTGGATTTATGAGTGGAGGCTTTTAATGGGAGTGGAGGCTTTTCATTTTGAGTGGGAGCTCCACCCACATGAATGTGGAAGAGGTGGGGCAGCCCATGGCTGGGCGCATGGCCCCTTGGGTGCCCCCCTCCCCTATAAAGGCCCCTCTCCTCCTCTCACACCACACCTCCTCGTGAAGGATCTCTCTCCTCTAGAATTTATCCCCATGGTCTCGGACTAGCGAGATACATGTTCCCGGTGGCTTTTCGGCAAGAAAGAGTTGTGCTTCGCTGCATCGCTGGAGCGAGGAGGCGGAGGTTGCTCGGTGCCTCGAACGTGTGTGCGAGCGGATGCGCTGTTTTGCGGCGCTAGGACTTCCTCTCGATCTTGAGATCGGCAAGAGATCGTCTACATCAACCACGAGTTTGGACTCGTTAAGCTTTGTCGGTCTTCAAAGGTATGTTCTCTACGGATATACATCCGCCCGTTGTTTGTATCTAGTAGATAGATCTTGGTACATAGTTGTTCCCATCGTAGGAAAATTTTTGTTTTCTATGCTGCGAACCCTTCAGAAACCCTAGCACTCGCCGTCGCCAGCCTCATCGCCGATCGCCTGCTCCCCGCGCCACGTCGACCACACCGGCACGCCCGCGGTGAGTCCCTGGTCTTCCTAGACACGTTCCCCCCCTCGATCGCTTCCTAGTTGAGCGGGTCACGGCGACGAACGCCCTCAGTGCACGGCGTGGTCGTCAGCGTCCTCTCGCTCCCGCGCGCGCACACCTTATCCCGCCGCCTAACCCTCCTCCTGTCAACTACCCAACCCCACCGCAGCGTCTGCGCAAGCGTCCATGTCGCTGCTCGACCTCAACCCGCCTGTCAAGGCTGTGCCTGTTCCGCCAGTGCGGGAAGATCCTGATGCTCGCGTGGCTTTTAATACCCTCGCCCTTTTTGCCTCAACCCGCGGTCACTCGGCCACCTTGTGTACATGTTGTTTTTGCAAAAAGGCTCCTGATGTTTGCTAGTATCAACCCGCGGTCCCCTGTGCCCCTCAGCCGCTGGCGCGTGGGCCGCAGAACCCCTGGCCCCGCCTGTCAGTGACTAGAGCTGGTTTAGGCTGAGTATGAAACGTCCCAGATGCTGTTTTCGAATTCAAATTCTGTTAAATAATTTCAAAATTCAAATTCAAATTCAGATTTCTATAACTTTTTCATACTAAATCCAAATTGGGCAAATAATATATGTTTAGATATCAGCAAGATGAGAGGATTCCAAATATGCCATCTGTTTTGACTTTTGCACAAGTAAAATTCCAAGTTTAGTTTAATTACCCAAATTGCCACTAGAATTTAAATATTTAATAACTTTTGTTTTACAATTCCAAAATAAGCAAATTATATGTCTAAATTGATTAGCTCGACGAGACCTTTCTGTTTATGCTATCCATAACTTCAATTGCATCATGCATCATATAAAAATATAATGAACAGCAACTATTATGGCAACAAAATGTGACTAAAACCCAATTCAAATGTTATTTTCTTGTCCTCCACACCTCACCCATGCCATGCTACTTATTGCCATGCAACTTGTGCATCATTCATCATGGCATGATTGTTTGCTTGACGCATTTAATTCCAATGCTTGTGCTCTATATTCATGTTGGCCTTGTTTGTTTGGTTTTTCTCGGATAGACATCGGCGGGGTTGTATCAAGAGAACCAGAGCACTACCTGACTGCCCTTGCTACAATCGAGTTGACAGCAAGCACTTCCACATGCTTGCATACATACAGTACCTATTGCCTCTATCTTATTCTTGCATCATTGAGTCGCGATTGCATTAAATTGAATCCCAAGTATGCATAGCCTTTACTTTTAAACCCCACCAAGCTTGTTTCCTCCATCCCATGAGCCACTACTATAGGAGTTGTTTGAGCCATGCAGAGTAGAACAAAGATGTGTAGGGTATGTGAGTGTCTGATGGATAACGAGGTACCTAAACAACTTAACCTGAGTAGTTCTGGGATAACTAAAGAAAGTGGCACCGGTGAGCAACATCTGCTATTTGGTTCTTCCTGCTCACTTGTGTCCCGTAAGACCCCGAGTACTTGATTCCTGTTCCTTGATTTATCGCGCTATCCACATCCGGGAGGTATATGGGACCCCCCTGAGCCAGAGCTTGATTCCGTCTATTTCTTGGGGCCACAAACTAGCTTGAGGTTTTACTTACTATCCTGTACTTATGCCATGCTACTTTCTGTATTTAAATTGTGCGAGGAGCACACTGTACTGTTTAGGTCCGCGGAATGTTTACGCGGTATCGACAAGCCCAGCCACACTTTCGGGTTCCCAGTCGTTTACAGCCATTGACGCAAACCTTGAGCCCGTCTCGGAGTCAGCTATCTCCGTTGCGGGATCTACTTAAGGGGTGGCCCCCTGAAATATTTCTGAATCCTGTGATTGTTCAGTCGTGAAAGCCTCGTTGGGTTTTGTTTTGGTTTTTCCGAGGTTGATCGAGCGTGTGTTGCTATTCTTGCACCCCGGCCGGGTAAAACTTTCTGAAAGCCGTGTCCGCGGATATGGACGACTTGGAGCACCGTTTCTTGATCATAGACAAGCATAACTAAAGTACCGCTTTTAATCTGACTAAAGTAACTTGACTAGTAAATAGTGCAATACTCATGGAATGGTTAATAAAATTGCCAACGGATGGGGTTGTCGTCCGCTTCCTTGTTGGTAGCAGGGAGGAGGATGGATCGGATGAGATTACCATTATAATCGTTGTACTTAAATTCACGGACATCCGCTCTATCATTGGTTAGGCGGATGGTTAGCGTCTCGTAGAACTGCTAGGGTTTATCTTTCGCTGCAATTGCGTCACCCTGTGTTGTGTCCCCTTTAGAGGCATTAAGTCTTCTTTGAGTACCCTTAGGGTCTCACACGATAAATTCTTGATTCAGGGATGGGTACCTCCTCGTGACGGACATCGGGTGGAAGAAGTCAAGATGGGGCAACGATCGTTCGGTGTAGAGATTCCGAACGGGATCCGTGAGACCTGTAGTTGGGATGTGCTTATTTCTCCGGCATCTTATGCCGATTTGCTTCTTATCCGTACTCGGATCTTGTTTGCCGCTCCGCATGATACTCTGATGTGTGTTGTATGAGGAGTTATCCTAAAATATAGATTTATCTAGGTCATTTGAATCTTGCCGTATGGCGTTGGTATATTTCCTTTCTTTCTAGATGGTGTGGCTCTGATGTACTCTTGTATGGTGGCTTGCGTACATACCCACTTGTGTACGTAGTTGATCCCTTCGCCGACTACGCCTGCACAGTCCCGTTGAGAGGGTAGTGGTTGGGACGTCTGAAAGGACTACCAGTGAGTGGCTTTTGGGGCCCCACCGTACTATTTCAACCACTATCACTCATCCAGGCTTGTATCTAGGAGCGTAGTTCACCGAGGTAGTTACACTAGGGCCCGAGTGCCATGATCTGAGATCCAAACTTATTATTGAATCATTATGATAGTATTGTTTGTGATCTTATCTTCAAGTTGTGTACACATATCATTGTTCGGATCCAAAGGCGCCAAAGTTACAATAATTGGGACAACCGGAGGGGATGACTATGGTGTGAGGATCACATGTGTTCACGGAGTGTTAATGATTTGCTCCGGTGCTCTATTAAAAGGAGCACCTTAATTGTCAGTAGTTCCCTAGAGGCCCCACTGCCACGGGCTAGCTATATAGAAGATGTTGTGCAAGTTCTCATTGCGAGCATGTATGACTATATTTGGAGCACATGCCTAGGATTGTTTAGTACTTGGATGCTTGTTATTATTTATCTGCAATGCCATAGATCTTGAAGTTACATGTTTAGACTCATCCGTGCAACACCTGTCCATCCATCCCTATGCCTACCACACTCGAATCCCACTATTACCGTTATTGTTACTATTGCTCTTGTTCTGCTGTTGATCTTGCTTTGTTGTTGATACTACCAAACTGTTCCTACTAATAAACTTCTATGAGCAAGAACTATTTCGAGGTGCAGCTGAACTGGCAACTCAATTGTTAAGGCTTGCAAGTATTCTTTGGCTCCCCTTGTGTCGAATTAATAAATTGGGTAATACTACCCGCGAAGACTGTTGCGATCCCCTACACTTGTGGGTCATCAGGGTGCGGCCACCTTGGATGCCCCTGCCTCGCCTCTTTGCCTATAAGAAGCCCCCGATACCAAAACCCTAAGTACCCGATCAATCTTCCATGAAATAGTCTGTAGCCGCCGCCACCATCGTCCCTGGATCAGGAGGGTCTGAAGCTCTTCCCGGCACCCTGCCGGAGGGGAGATCATCCTGGAGGCCTTCTTCATCATCATGCCAGCCTCCAGTATGAAGTGTGAGTAGTTCCACCTTGGACTACAGGTCCATGTAGTAGCTAGATGGTTGTCTCTCCTCCTTTGTGCTACCATGTTTAGATCTTTTGAGCTCCGTTCATGATCAAGATCATCTATTTGTAATCATGCATGTTGTGTTTGCGAGGATCTGATGGATATTGAGATTACTATGTCAGATTGATTAATGGTTTTGTCTTACTGATTCTATCATGTATGTGTTGTTTGTGATCTTGCATGCTCTCCGTTTCTAGTAGCTATCTTGGCCAAGTAGATGCTAGTGACTCTAAGAGGGAGTATTTATGCTCGATATGGGTTCATGCCTCTATTTAATCTAAGGTAAGTGATCGAAATCTCTAAGGTTGTAGATGTGCTATTGCTACTAGGGAGAAAACAACGGTCTCTTGTTCATGGAGCAAGTGGATTGTTTACCTTACACACTTTACTTAAAGCAGTTATCCATTTCTTGCAACTTAATATTGTAGGGGGTTCAGATGATAACCTAAAGGTGGGTTACTAGTCATAGATGCAGTTGGATGGCGGTCTATGTATCTTGTTGTATTGCCCAATCAAATATCATAGGATCATGAATGTCTAGTATTGCATTGTTATGCCTTGCTCAGTCCTATCAATTGCCATGCTATAATTTGTTTACCCAGCATGCCATGTTTGTTTATCTTAAGGAGAACACCTCTAGTGAACTATGGACCCCGGTCCAATCTTTACCATTGATACATCTTCCATTGTTAATGTTTACTTTCTGCAAACCACTATTACCTTCCACACCATACAGTTAATCCTTTGTTTTCAGCAAACCGGTGAGATTGAAAACCTCACTGTTTGTTGGGGCAAAGTCTTGAGTTTGTGTTGTGCAGGTTTCCAAGTTGCTAGAAACACCTTTGAGTCGTTTCCTTCTTCCTACTGGTTCGATAACCTTGGTTTCTTACTGAGGGAAGACTTGCTGTTGTGCTCATCACACCTTCCTCTTGGGGATTCCCAACGAATCTCTACATTGATCTGAGCCACCATCATCCCCATGTCAGCATGATTGTGCTAACACTCAACTCATAAGTTATAAAACACATAACTTACATAATTCCAGTCACAATGGGTCAAGTTTAATTACTATTCTACTTTATTTCAAGAAATTTTGCACTAGTGGTTTCATCCCACATCTTATTTTCTCATGAGCTTTAAACTACACAAAATAAATTATTTTAAAATATTCAAAGACATGGCAGATATAATATACTTGGAAGATCAAGTTCTACATAGGTAGGTATGATGTACACTATTGTAATAACTTGGTTTTATGGGATTTTTATGCACAAGCCTTTGCTTGTTTACTTTTCTATGCTATCAAGAAGGATAAAATCGACTATCTACAAGCAAGCAAAAGTTTCCATAGTTCTAATCATTCATTATTAAAAAATGTAACTTATGCACGTAAATAAAAGGTAGTACTAAATAAGACACTTGCAAATTATTAATCAATAAAGCATATGAAACAAACAACATCATGCATAACCTGTATCTCAACTTTGTATTTCCCTTTTCCCTTATTATTTTAGCACCCAACTAAAACTTCCTTTTTATTCCAGTAGCTCTTTCATATTTATTCAACATAACTTCATATGGTGGTCTTCTTATTCAGAAGGTAAAAATGTCAAAGTAAACATAAAAGTAGATAAAGACGCTCCAAGTTTATGCAAAAAGTATTATTTTGCTCGAAAAAGTTTAGAAGTTCGCAAACCATGAGTGTAATAGGTCCAGTTAGGTGCCTTGGGCATCCCCAAGATTTTTATTTTCACCATTCTTGTATATCTCATGGTATGATGTTACTCCATTCCATGTGAAAAAATTTCAACACAAAACTTTCTCATATTCCATGTGGGCAATTTTAGTTAACCATTCCGTGATAGTTGCAACACTTACTAGTCAGATACAATAGCATGAGATAACCCAAAACCCAGCAGTTGTTGGTACTTTTATTTAGCCATTCCGTTGTAGTTGCAATACTTACTAGTCAGGTACAATGGTCGCAAGCGACACCCAAAGCAAGCAATTGTGGGCAGTATTATTTATCCATTCCATTATAGTGAAGCTGATTACTAGTCATTATAAAGTCAAATTTATAGCACTACTTTAGTTATGCTTGTCTATGATCGAGATACTGTGCTCCAAGTCGTCCATGACCGCGGACACGGCTTTCAGAAAGTTTTAACCCGGCCGGGGTGCACAAATAGCAACACACACTCGATCAACCTCGGAAAAACCAAATCAAAACCCAACGAGGCCTTCACGACAAAGCAATCACAGGATTCAGAAATATTTCAGGGCCACCCTTGAGTACACCAACGGTTAATGACTCGAGACGGACCCGAGGTTTGGGTGGACGCAGGAGCGATCGGGAACCCAAACTGGGCTTGTCGACACCGCGTAAACGTGTCCCGATCCTAACAAGACAAAGGTGCTCCTCGCACAATCGTAAATAAAGCAGTAGCATGGCATAAGTACAGGATAGTAAATAAAACCTCAAACTAGTTTGTGGCCCCAAGAAATAAGACTGAATCAAGCTCTGGCTCAGGGGGCTCCCATAATCCTCCCGGATGTGGATAGCGCGATAAATCAAGGAATAGGTATCAAGTACTCGGGGTCCTACGGGACACAAGTGGGCGGTCGGAAACCAAATATTATCTATCACCCACCGATGCCTCTGCTTACTTACTTCAATTTTAGTTGTTAAACAGGAATTAAAGTGAGTGATAAGTAAAACCATGATCCTCTCCAACATCAAACATGCGGCATTACTCCAACAACTGTGGCACTTGACGACACGCAACAGCACTTGAGCAAGCGACTACGACGCGCAGGTCCAACTATCTACCGAACAACAGGTAATAGGATGTGTCCACGGCAATATAAGGCTGCAAGGGATATCACGGGTACGAAAACTAGAGCATCGCAACACAAATAGCAATAGATCAACAGGAAGGAATAAATACTATAAAAGTAAGATAGGTAGAAAGGGGGAGATGCTCGCCTGAAAAACATTGCCGAAGGTTCAACCGAAGATCGGGGCGAAGCTCACATCAACTCAACGGCCTTATCCGCGAAGAAGCAAAACACTAGAATAAACACCGGATGCAATATTTAATACAACGGCAGAAGGTCGGCATGATGCATGTATGATGCATGACATGGCCAAGGTGCAATGCAATTAGGTCATATTAAGCGGAACCGGGGTCCCGACAATTAATTGAACGGTTCGAGTTATTTAGCTACCCCGCAATTTAAATGTTGTTTTAACATGGACAAATATATCACCGGTTCGCGACACCAATTTAAATGAGGCCGATATGAGACTAGAGTTGCTCGCATATGGTCCCCATATTTAATTATTAGGTGGATCGGCATAAGGCCCCCAAACCACAGACAAGTATGCATGCAAGTATGGCAATTTAATATGCATCAATTTGTTAATACATTTATAAAATAGGGCTCGAGAAAAGGGGTCACACATTAGGGTTCGGGCGATCTTGGTGTTCCGAGGGTTCGGGGCTCGGCCTCAGGGTTCAGGGTCTGGGGTTCGGCCTCGGCGGGTTCGGAAACGAGATGGAGAACTTGTCATGACGTGCCGGAGATCTTGGTTCCACGCGGTCGATCTCGTCGTCGCGAAGACCTTGTCGGGTTCACGGGCGTCGGGTCGTGTCGTTCCTCGGCGGAGATCTTGGTGTTCCGGGTCTCGGCGTCTTGGAATCCGAGAGGAAGTACTTGTCGCATCGGGGTCTCGGTGTCCTCGGATCCGATTGAAGATCTTGGCGTTCGGCGGGATCGGTCTTCGGGTCCGGGAAGTAGTTCTCGGTGCTCCGGGTGGAATATCTTGGCGTCATGCACGCATCTGACTCCAGCTTGGCGTCAGTGGTCGTGCATAACCCTCCGGATCTTGCCTCGTGTCGGTCTCTATGAGTGGGCGATCTCGGCAGTAGCGTTCGAGGTATTGCTACCATTGGTGGTGGGTGGCTCCTTGATTTGTCGGTGATCTTCAATAGGACAAAACAAACACACAGGCACCCCACGGTACAAACGATATCAACAACACCGCACGAAGGCGGGCCCCAGGAAAAAGATGAAGGACGACGCAGGTGTCGCGGTGGCGAGCGAGGGCGGCCGGCGACGGAACGCTGTCAGACGGCGACGCGACAGCCCGGCGACGGCGGCAGCTGGCTGGCGCTCAGGCGGCGGTTCTCGGCGACGGGTGTCGTGGGGCGTGGAGGAACTCATGAGGCGGCGGCGTTGTCGGGCTCGCCGGAGGAGAGAAGGAAGGCGGCGGGGAGCTTCCACGGCGGAGAGAGGATGAGGGACCGCTCCTGCGCGTGGCGGCCGCTGGCAGGGCGAGGAGGCGGCGGTCGGCGACGATGGAGGCGGGTGGTTGCGGTGGCGAGCTCGCCGGCGCGGTGGAGGCGGCCGCGGAAGGGGGAAGGAGGGAGGCGCCGGAGAGAGGGAGGGAGAGGCGGTGGCCGGCGAGGTCGGTGGGGGCGAGCGGACGAGAGAGGGGTCACCGGGGAAGGGAGAAGGTGGGCGGCGGCGAGCCGAGGTGGCGTGGTGGCGAGGCGCGGAGCTGGGAGCTAGGGGACCGCGAGGTCCCATGTGAGGAGAGAGGCGAGAGGCGCGCACGCGAGGAGAGGGGGGTGCGTCGGGGTTGGGTGCTGGAGGCAGAGGAGGAAGACGGGAGGGAGGCCGGTGGTGGGAGAGAAGAGAAGGGTGAGAGAGGAGAGAGTGGGTCGGGAGGCGGGGGGCAGGACGGCCAGGGGTGGTGGGTCCATGGTGGGCCGGACAGCGTGGGGGTGGGGCTGGTGGGGCCCGGGGAGGAGAGAGAGGGTGAGGGGGTGGCTGAGTGGGTTGGGGGTTGAGTGGAGAGTGGGGCCATGGTGTAAGTGAGGGGGGGTAGAATGGGGCTAGGTGAGAAAGAGAGGAGGGGAAAAAGAGGGGGATTGGTGAGGTGGCAGGGTGGGTAGGAATTGGGTGAGAGGGTGAGGTGGCGAGCTGTGAGTGGTGGGTAGGATAGGATTTGGTGGGACTAGGATTTAGAGTGTAGGTTTTGCAAAATATGTGTTTGTTCGGTGTTGTTTATTTTAAAACAAGGCCACTTTGCAAATAGTTTTTAGGGAAATAAAATATCCGATACGCTCGGGGTTTTGCCTTTGAAATAAAGAGGGGTATTTGTACAAAGCAAAACTAGGTTTTTTGAAATAGTTCAGACAAACAATGCATGATGATGGCGATGCAATGCACAAAAACAACGCGATTTTCTAGTAGTGGTTTTGCGGGATGCCACACCCACTTCCTACCATCATGATGCTTCCCCTCACCAAGTTTGAGAGGAAAGACCTTTGGGGCTTCAAGGTTAATCAGCCAGGACGCCAGACTGAGCCTACCACGGAGGCAATCATCTTCAAGCTCATGCATGATGACAAGGAGAGAGGCCTAGAGGTAGTCATGCAGGATTTGCTTGGACGTTTACTAGGGAGACACTCTCGAGAGATTAGAGGTACTCACTTCCATGCCTTCGGTAGACGTGACGAGGATGGTGAGGCCATTGACTTCGAGGATGCTTCGAGAGAGACGGTAGAGCCGATTCGTCTATACCTCCAGGACTTAGAGGTTCTTCTTAGACACCTAGATACTGATAGGACCAACGTCATGCTCAGCAATGACGAACCTGTGTGCACCGTGAGAAGGACAAGCTCTTCGCAGAGCAAGATGAGATAGTCAAAGAAATGGAGGCCAAGTTTGAGATTCAGGATAGAAAGTTCAAGAGTCAAGAGAAGAGAGTCCAGGATAGGAACAAGAGGATTCGAGACATGACTGCAGAACTAGAGGCCAAGGACTTCGATCTCGTGCACGGAAGAGGGCTCTCAAAGCCAAGGTAGAGACCTTGACCACCAATGTCGAGGAGTACAAGACCGCTATGGAGAATGTAGGTCTTACACTTGTTGATGAGGAGGTTGATGCAGAGGAGTAGTGATGACTACTCATTTACCATTTATTTACCATGCTTTTGATGATTGAGTCGCAATGACCATCCAACTTGTGGATGGCTTGCTATTGGTGTGTTTACTTTTCAGAACTTGTTGTCTATGTTGTTGAACCTTTATTATTATGATGCATGTTTGGTGATTGTTTATGTGGTGTATTGTGCATGTTAACATCTATGGGTACCTCATTCTTATCTCCATTGAAAACCACATATGCCTCCCCGACGTGCCAATCCTAACCCCAACAACAACAACATCACCCCTAAGATGCAGCAGATGATGACAGCTTAGACTCAGCTGATGCAAATGATGACTACTTTCATACAGACGTGCCAATCCCAACCCCAACAACAACATCACCCCTAAGATGCAGCAGATGATGACAGCTTAGACTCAGCTGATGCAAATGATGACTACTTTCATACAGAACAACAACAACAACAACAACAACAACAACAACAACAACAACAACAACAACAAATAAACAACAACAACAACAACAACAACAACAACAACAACAACAACAACAACAACAACAACAACAACAACAACAACAACAACAACAACAACAACAACAACAACAACAACAACAACAACAACAACAACAACAACAAATAAACAACAACAACAACAACAACAACAACAACAACAACAACAACAACAACAACAACAACAACAACAACAACAACAACAACAACAACAACAACAACAACAACAACAGCAACAACAACAACAGCAGCAGCAACAACAACAGCAACAGCAACAACAGCAACAACAACAGCAACAACAGCAACAACAACAACAACAACAACAACAACAACAACAACAACAACTACAACAACAACAACAACAACAACAACAACAACAACAACAACAACAACAACAACAACAACAACAACAACAACAACAACAACAACAACAACAACAACAACAACAACAACAACAACAACAACAACAACAACAACAACAACAACAACAACAACAACAACAACAACAACAACAACAACAACAACAACAACAACAACAACAACAACAACAACAACAACAACAACAACAACAACAACAACAACAACAACAACAATCAGAAAACAATAACAACAACAACAACAACAACAACAACAACAACAACAACAACAACAATCAGAACAACCCACCGGGTTTTGATATGCTTACCAGATTCTTGAGACTGAGGCCAGCAAAGTTCTCAGGAACTACTGATCCTATGGTGGCCAATGATTGGCTACGCTCTGTGAACAAGGACTTGGTAACCGTTGGTTGTACTGATGAAGAGAAAGTCATATTTGCAGCACACTTGTTGGAAGGACCAGCAGCCACTTGGTGGGATAACTTCCAGATCACCACTCCCATTGCGGATGTGACATGGGATATCTTTGAAGATGGTTTTCGTACCGCTCACATCTCATCCGGAGTGATGAGTTTGAAGAAGAAAGAGTTTCATAATCTGAAGCAGCTCCACCGCAGCGTGGCGGAGTATATTGAGGAGTTCAACAATCTGGCGCGTTATGCACCGGATGAAGTTGACACTGATGCTAAGAGGAAAGAGAAGTTCCTCAAAGGATTGAATGATGAACTTAACCTACAGCTATCTGTGTCCTATGTTCCCACTTACCAGTCTCTTTGTGACAAGGCTACTATTTTGGAGAGCAAGATGAAACAGGTAGAAAGCAGGAAGAGGAAGCACTCTAACAAGCACAGCTCGGGATCGTCTCACAAGCGTTCCCATTATGATGATAGTGGGAGTTCTGGATCCCACAAGCATGGAAAGTACAACAAGCACCACAACCACAACCGTCATCATGACAACAAGCATCACCGTAGTCATGACAATGACAAGTACAAAAATCACAAGAGTGGATATAAGAGCCACCACAATGGAAGTGGAAGTGGTAGTGGAAGCCAGCCTGTCAAGAAGGATCTTAGTCAGGTTGAATGTTTCAAGTGCAAGAAGATGGGGCATTATGCAAATGAATGCCCAGAAAAGAAAGTGGAAGGACCCAACAAGCCCAACCCTTTTCAAAAGGGACAGGTGAACCACATCAATGTGGAAGAGATCTATGAGGAACCTGATGCTGTTGCTGGTAAGTTCAAACTCAATTCTGTTCCAGCATTTGTTCTCTTTGATACTGGTGCATCTCATTCATTCATATCAAGAGCATTTGTTGAAATAAATGAACTACCGGTAGAAACTATTGGGTGTCCTATAAAAGTAAGTTCTCCTGGCGGAGAACGATAGTGAATTCAGGATGTCATGATCTAATCATAGAGTTTGGGAAGTATAAGTTTCCCGTTAACCTGAAAATCCTAAACTCCCAAGGATTGGATGTTATTTTGGGAATGGACTGGATGACTAAGCACAAGGGAGTGATAGATTGTGCCAACCATACTGTCTCACTCACAACTCCAGAAAACAAAAGGATCAGATTCAAGACCAACTTTGAAGCAAAACGGAGTAAGCTAAATTCTCTTAAGGGGGTTAGATAGACAGTGTGCCTATTGTGTGTGAATATCCGGATGTGTTTCCGGAAGAATTGCCAGGAATGCCACCAGATAGAGATGTGGAGTTTCTTATTGATTTGCTACCAGGATCTGGACCAATAGCAAAGAGACCGTACAAAATGTCAGTGGATGAACTAAAAGAACTCAAGAAACAACTTGGGGAATAGTTGCAGAAAGGTTTTATCCAACCAAGTTCTTCATATTGGGGAGCATCAGTTTTGTTTGTGGAAAAGAAAGATAGAAGTCAAAGGTTATGCATAGATTACCGTTCACTCAATGAGGTGACTATCAAGAACAAGTACCCTTTGCCTAGAATCAATGACTTGTTTGATCAATTAGAAGGAGCTTGTGTGTTCTCAAAGATTGATCTCCGGTCAGGTTATTTCCAGCTCAAGATAAGGGAACAAGACATACCTAAGACAGCTTTCACCACTAGGTATGGATTGTATGAGTACACCGTGATGCCATTTGGTTTGACCAATGCACCGGCTTATTTCATGAATATGATGAACAAGGTGTTCATGGAATTCCTTGACAAATTTTTTGTCGTTTTCATTGATGACATTTTGATCTATTCCAAGAGCAAAGAAGAGCATGAAGGACATTTGCGTTTGATACTTGAGAAGCTTAGAG
Source organism: Avena longiglumis (assembly GCA_030063025.1). Lineage (NCBI taxonomy): Eukaryota > Viridiplantae > Streptophyta > Magnoliopsida > Poales > Poaceae > Avena > Avena longiglumis. The sequence goes on from CP125975.1 coordinate 500,395,447, forward strand.
AGCATAAGTTGTATGCCAAATTCAGCAAGTGTGAGTTTTGGTTGAATGAAGTTGGATTTCTTGGACACGTTGTGTCAGGAGATGGTGTAGCAGTTGATCCTTCTAAAGTTTCAGCTGTAACTGAATGGGAATCTCCTAAGTCAGTGAAAGAGATTCGTAGTTTCCTTGGCTTGGCAGGATACTACAGAAGGTTCATTGAGAATTTCTCCAAGATAGCTAAACCTATGACAGAGTTTCTAAAGAAAGACAAGAAATTTGCTTGGTCTGAAGGATGTGAACTCAGTTTTCAAGAATTGAAGAAGAGACTAGTGACAACACCAGACTTATGTCTGTGTAAGGTTCCCAACCTTTAATAAGGTAGAGATCCCTGTGTTTACAATGCTAGTCCCTGGATCAATAGCTAGCATCCATAGTTAAGATGTAATATCAAGAAACAAGGGTCATAATACAACTTTATAACCAAGAATAACATAATTTATTACATCTTACATAGCTCATTTGGCTATCTCATTACAATGCAGCAGAATATAACAATTGCATGGGGTCCTTCATCTTCAAAGTGCCACAGGCAGACATGTTGGTTGTAGACTTGTAATCCTAATCAATAAACTTCACTAACATCAAACAAACCTGCAACATAATAAGTTACAGCCACAAGGGTCAATACATTTGAATTGTATTGGCAAGTGATACTATGGTAGTATAGTGGAGTCTATCATCTATATGCATTTGGCTAAGTGGAGCTTAGGCTTGCTTTGCTCAAAATATATTTTCCTTATCATTTGAAAAACACTAAGTTCTTGCTTGACAAAAACATTCCCAAGGCATCTCCCAATAGAAATTGGTGATCCTTCAACCCTTGTTCAACCACAAGTTTTAACTTAGAAATTTGGATGAGGATATTCTTGATAGCTTCCATGTCTTGATGCTCAAATTGTCCTTTGCCAGGGACATGGCTAAGTACTTAGATTTTACACTCTGCAGAGGAGGTGCACTTTCCCACAAGACTTGGTTTCACCAAGATAAGATCTTTCAGAAGCCTTCCCTTAGACCAAAATGGACGCGCTCCAACCTATCAATCCCCTACCACCAACTGTCCATTTGGCTAAGTTATTGCAACCTATATGATCCAGGCAGAGCCCATAATGCCAAGTGGCTGCACTTGAAGCTTCTCAACATTTGACATCTCAAATATCTTTGTTCCTGGGTGGCCATCCACAAGTGAGATACACAAGGTAAGACATAGAAATGGGCCTTGTGAACCACTCAACATAAACCATTCCTTCCATTCCACCCAGGTGATTCATTCACTTAGTTGTTTTATTAAACAAAACACAAGTCTTTGACCTCGAAACATTCCATAGTATGAATATATATATTCCACCCTTGTTTTCTACTAGCTAAGCTAAGCATGATAGTAGTAGGAACCTTAACTTAGGAGAATTCTACTAAGGTTTCATCTACTAGGATTTCCCATGGCATAGTTTACACTTTGCAAAATTCCATGTAAGTCCTACTTAGAAATATCACTAATGCATAGTGAAAATAATGGGACAAAGTATGAAGCATCACTTGCATTTTTAGTAGAGAATATAAGTTCACTCCTTGTCTTTGCAATATTCACACTCTTCAAATCACTACAATTCAATCAAGCAAGGTCACAACTTCAATCTACCATTCAAGCAACATCACATAAAATAATAGAAATAAAACAATGCATGCAAGCATGCCAAACTTTGTTTTATTTACAAAAGTGGTTTACAATTGGTTATAAACATTCTAAAACACTTATTTGTCATTTTATATAGTGGCAAAACTATTTGCAAAAGATTTTACCTATAAACCATTTTTGAACAAAATCAATATTTTATGTGGTTGAAAATGTCTTTAATAAAGTAGAAAACTTTATAGGGTTTACCAAATACATTTTTAAATCATAAAACTTGGTGCTTGGGGTCAGAGAGTTTATTCCAAAACATTTTTCCAAAGATTTTCTCCCAAAAGCATTTTTAATAAATAAACATTACTTTTATTTGACTAGAAATGGTTTAAATCAAAAGTTTATTATTTTGCTTCACCAAATATATTTTTGAATCCACAAATTGATTCCTAATGTCAGTAGGTTCAAAAAAATCCATTTGCAAAAGGTTTAATCTCAAAAATCATTTTAGAACATTTTTTATATTCTAAACATGCATACACAAGTTTCTACAAAAACAATCAATTTAACAGAAGCTTTTTACTAAAAAAAGTGCATGGTCAGAAAGTACTTGTCTTGCTGATTCCATTGATATAAAATTTGCAAAATTTGGACGTGTGGTTTGAAAGTTATGAATTTTTCAAATTGGAACAACACATAGATCATTTCTGGTTTTATTCAAATGAACAAGGCCACGTGGCGCTTTCTTATTCGTCTGTACCGCTTCGGTTGGATCCAGCCTTCTGGGCCGTTAGATTTAAATGACTACGCACGGCACAGATCAAAGGATACCCCTTCGATTAAGTTTCTATCGCGAGCGTTGGATCTAAATCCTACGGCGCACAACCTTTGACCATATACTAGCGGTGCTGGCGGCGGCGACTGACGGCGGAGCGGCCTGGCGGTGGCATTGCTGAAGCGAGAAGGAAAGAGGGATGGCTCACCATGATCGCAGTGACGTGGGGAAGCTCAACGTGCTGGTTATGGACGAAGGGGCGCTCGCATGTGCTGGCGATTGCTCGCCGGAGTTCGCGAAGGCGTCGGGTGCTCTCTGTTGAAGATGGTGGCGAGGCTACGGTGCACGCCAGAGAAAAATAAAGGTGTTGTTAGATGTGCAGATGAGTGGAGAGTGTCAGAGCATCAAAGAGAGAGGAAGGGGAGGTCTGGTCTCACCGGTACTGCTCGTCGGAGCGGAGGCAGACGGCGGCAACATTCAGACGAAGACGGAGTCGACGATACAGGGCACGCGCGAGTGAGCTGAGGGTGCAGAGAGAAGCGCCAGGGTCTGGGTATCAAGCTCGGGTGCTCGAGGAGGCGAGGGGCGGCAGGGTTTGGTCGGAATTGTCGTCGGAGGGCGTCGGAGGCAGTGGAGCTTCGGAGAAGATTCCGAGCAGCCTCGTGGCTCACTGGCAGCGGGGTTTAAGGGGAAAGGAAGAGGAGAGGGAGGGGATTTATCAGGCGTGATCGCGAGGATTAATCGTCGAGCCATTGCAGCGTATTTACGTCAAGAATAACGGCAGGAAACAGCCGGGAGGAGGGCGTGGTCTACGCGCGGGTGGAGACAATGCTGACGGGGTTGTGGGGTCCGTTGTCGGTGTGAGGGATAGAGGGGGAGTGGGGTCCATCTGTCGGTGTCTCTACGGGTGCAAGGTTGAGTGGAAAAACGTTTCGGCAGAGGGGTGTAGGTGGGCTGCGAGTTGGGCTTAGTTGGGCCTGCTGACTGGGTCGAGTTTGTTTCATTTTTTTATTCAGATTGTTTTTGTTTTTTCCTTTTTTATTAATCTGTTTTGGTTTTGTTTAATTAATTCAATCATCCATTTGAATTCAAGCCTCAACCAAAATTTGTGTAGGTTTAAATACTGATTAGTAACACAATCTGAAGTCAATTTTTGAATAAATCTTTTATTCTTTTTGGGGTCTTTTAATTATTCAAAAAGGCTCTTGTTTTAAATCAAATAAAATTTAATAATATTTCAAACACCTTTTAAATTCTTTAAACTTTCCAAATCTTTTCAGTAGGTTTTTATTTGTTTAATAGGGTGTCAAATAATTCATTTTGAATTATTTGGAAGGTATTTAATATGATTTATAAATCATTTGAATTGAATATTTGTTTTAATTCCAATGGAATTAAATATAGTTTTAATTCCCTAAATTTTATTTGGTAGATTTATTTTATTTAAATTAATTAAACAACTTTTATTCCACTTGGGTAAATCCCAAAATACTATTTTCTCAAGAATTATATAATTATTCTTATTAGAGATTTGTCTTTATTAAAATAGGGATAGAATGGTTAATGCCATTTTATTTTATTTTGGAAATTCTTTATCCTTTTATTTTATTTGGATTTGGATTATATTCATTCCATTTGCTTATGGATTAGGCCAAGATTTAATTTGGTCTTTAAGTATTCCTTATTTAATATTTCTTTCTTCATCTTATAAAATCCATATCTTTTTATTTATAGATCCATACTTGGTGATTCCAATTTGTAAAATCTTATTTGATATTTGTTTATCTTTTTAAATCCCTTTAGGATTATTTGTTCACCATTTTGCATGGATTTTATATAAGTGCTTTATTAGCTTTGGAAATTACTTTTCCTTATCTTATTTAAATTCATAAGATTTTATTTATGGTTCCAAATTAGGTGAAACCAATTTATATGGTCTTATAATATTTCCATTTGTCATTCTTGATCATTTTGAAATGTTGTATTGACAAATTTCTATTTGGATCAAATCTATGGTCTTAGAGATAACTTGAAAATGATTTTATTCCATTAGGGTTTAGGGTTTTGGTTTATTTCTCAAGTGTTTAAATTTCCAGATGCATTTATGAAGAATGCATTCCACTTGATTTGAATTTAGTTGGATTCAGATGTTAACCAAAGTTTGTTCAAGATGGGATTTTAAGTTTCCATTTAGAAACAAAAGTTTCTTTTCACCCTAAAATTCAACAATCATTTACTTTGTTTATTTATTTTTCACATTACAAGATTTGGAAGATCTTGGGATGTGACAGGCTACCACCCTTAAAATAAATCTCGTCCCGAGATTTGGGGAGTCTAGGGGTTACAAGTTGGCTCAAAGCAACTAGGGTACTACCACCCTTAAAAAATTTCCAACTGGATTACATCTTGGCTTTCTTGGGATCTTGTTGAAACTTGTCTGGACACTTTTATGCATAATGGCCTAGCTCTTTGCATTTGAAACACATCACTTGGATGATATCTTTCTTTTCCTTTGGTATCATTGCCTCTTGTTTGTTTCCTTGGTTCTTCTTCTTTTTTGGGCATTCATTGGCATAGTGTCCCATTTCTTTGAAATTGTAACATTGCAACTGGCTTATGTCCTTCTTCTTCTTTTTGGGTCTCTCCAAGGCTAGGAGTTCTTCTAGTTCATGATCTTCATACTTTACCACAAAGGTAGGAAATCTTTATCTCTTCTTGGGGCATTTACTAGAGATATGACCTTCTTCTTCACAAGAGTAGCAACACTTTGTGATCACTTTGGATTTGACCTTATGGTGCATAGTTTTGACTTTGCCTTCATCCTTCTTGGTAGAAGTTGTTCCTTCATGAGGGTTTACAACCTGTTGTTGCACTCCATCTTGTTTCCTTTGTTGAACTATGGAATAGATGGGGCATTGGATAGGGACATGATTATTTCCTTCACATAGGTAGCAAGTAGCTTGAGATGTGGGGCATTGGTCAATTGGATGTTTCTCTTCACAATTGGGGCATTGATCTTTATGTTCCTTGGAAGTGTGATCCTTGTCTCCACAAATATTGCAAGCTTGGGTTCCTTCTAGATTATCATCCTTGACATCCTTGTTGTCACAAACTCCTTGGGAAAGGTTGTCTCCCATGTTGATCATTTGAGTGGCCATCCCTTGCAATAATTGGGATTGAGTCTTCAAAAACTTTTGCATGGTTGGGTCTAACTCATTGTTGTTGGCTAAAAACTGAGTTGTCACCTGGTTCAACTGGGTTTGATTTGCTAGCAGTTGTTCTCTCATGTTGATATCTTGGTTGTTGTTGTTGTCACCATCCTTGATGTTGGAGTCTCTTGGAGAATTCATCTGTTTGGGTTGGATTGGGATTAGAATAGGCAAAAGATTTTCTAAGGAATCAATTCTAATCACACCCATCACTCAAGTAATGTGCAAGTAATCACAAACATTCCACTCAAACAACAAGTTTCAAGCATATTTTTAGGCAACCAAAACTATTTTTGTTACACCACATAAGTTGGTGGGTTTGACTTAAACTAAATATGGTGGTCCATCTATATGGTTCACTTGAGATCTTTCCATCCTTCTTCGTTGGTTCTTCTTGAACAAGATGTTTGTATCCTTAGAGAATTTCTTGCATCTTGGTCTCACAACTTCAAGGTGATGATGGTTCCTTCTAAGTTGTGTTTCCTTAGTCTTCAATCCTTGAGTAACATTTCTTGTCTCACTTGTAGTCCTTATATCCAAGGTTGAAGTCTTTGTTGGGAATAAGGTTGAAATCACTTGAAGATGTTGAAGTCATTAGAGTTGATGAAGTCCTTTGCACATGGTGAAGTCCTTGGCCATGGGGTAGGCTTTATCCATCAAGTTGAAATTGAAGAGATGTAGAGTCAAAACCAAAATGGTTGAGGAAAGAGTTTACAAGATTGTTTGTAAATAAGTTTTGGAACAAATGCAACTCCTATTTTTCTAAGGGGTTTTGTCCAATCCTAGGGTTACAAATCTACAGGCAACACAATGCTCGGATACCATCTGTAAGGTTCCCAACCTTTAATAAGGTAGAGATCCCTGTGTTTACAATGCTAGTCCCTGGATCAATAGCTAGCATCCACAGTTAAGATGTAATATCAAGAAACAAGGGTCATAATACAACTTTATAACCAGGAATAACATAATTTATTACATCTTACATAGATCATTTGGCTATCTCATTACAATGCAGCAGAATATAACAATAGCATGGGGTCCTTCATCTTCAAAGTGCCACAGGCAGACATGTTGGTTGTAGACTTGTAATCCTAATCAATAAACTTCACTAACATCAAACAAACCTGCAACATAATAAGTTACAGCCACAAGGGTCAATACATTTGAATTGTATTGGCAAGTGATACTATGGTAGTATAGTGGAGTTTATCATCTATATGCATTTGGCTAAGTGGAGCTTAGGCTTGCTTTGCTCAAAATAGATTTTCCTTATCATTTGAAAAACACTAAGTTCTTGCTTGACAAAAACATTCCCAAGGCATCTCCCAATAGAAATTGGTGATCCTTCAACCCTTGTTCAACCACAAGTTTTAACTTAGAAATTTGGATGAGGATATTCTTGATAGCTTCCATGTCTTGATGCTCAAATTGTCCTTTGCCAGGGACATGGCTAAGTACTTAGATTTTACACTCTGCAGAGGTGGTGCACTTTCCCCACAAGACTTGGTTTCACCAAGACAAGATCTTTCAGAAGCCTTCCCTTAGACCAAAATGGACGCGCTCCAACCTATCAATCCCCTACCACCAACTGTCCATTTGGCTAAGTTATTGAAACCTATATGATCCAGGCAGAGCCCATAATGCCAAGTGGCTGCACTTGAAGCTTCTCAACATTTGACATCTCAAATCTCTTTGTTCCTGGGTGGCCATCCACAAGTGAGATACACATGGTAAGCCATAGAAATGGGCCTTGTGAACCAATAAACATAAACCATTCCTTCCATTCCACCCAGGTGATTCATTCACTTAGTTGTTTTATTAAACAAAACACAAGTCTTTGACCTGGAAATATTCCATAGTATGAATATATATATATTCCACCCTTGTTTTCTACTAGCTAAGCTAAGCATGATAGTAGTAGGAATCTTAACTTAGGAGAATTCTACTAAGGTTTCATCTACTAGGATTTCCCATGGCATAGTTTACACTTTGCAAAATTCTATGTAAGTCCTACTTAGAAATATCACTAATGCATAGTGAAAATAATGGGACAAAGTATGAAGCATCACTTGCCTTTTTGGTAGAGAATATAAGTTCACTCCTTGTCTTTGCAATATTCACACTCTTCAAATCACTACAATTCAATCAAGCAAGGGCACAACTTCAATCTACCATTCAAGCAACATCACATAAAATAATAGAAATAAAACAATGCATGAAAGCATGCCAAACTTTGTTTTATTTACAAAAGTGGTTTACAATTGGTTATAAACATTCTAAAACACTTATTGGTCATTTTATAGAGTGGAAAAACTATTTTCAAAATATTTTACCAATAAACCATTTTTTAACAAAATCAATATTTTATGTGGTTGAAAATGTCTTTAATAAAGTAGCAAACTTTATAGGGTTTACCAAATACATTTTTAAATCATAAAACTTGGTGCTTGGGGTCAGAGAGTTTGACTAGAAATAGTTTAAATCAAAAGATTATTCTTTTGCTTCACCAAATATATTTTTGAATCCACAAATTGATTCCTAATGTCAGTAGGTTCAAAACAATCCATTTGCCAAAGGTTTTATCTCAAAAATCATTATAGAACAATTTTTATATTCTAAACATGCATACAAAAGTTTCTGCAAAAAAATCAATTTAACAGAAGCTTTTTACTAAACAAAGTGCATGGTCAGAAAGTACTTGTCTTGCTGATTCCATTGATATAAAATTTGCAAAATTTGGACATGTGGTTTGAAAGTTATGAATTTTTCAAATTGGAACAACACATAGATCATTTCTGGTTTTATTCAAATGAACAAGGCCACGTGGCGCTTTCTTATTCGTCTGTACCGCTTCGGTTGGATCGAGCCTTCTGGGCCGTCAGATTTAAATGACTACGCACGACATAGATCAAAGGATACCCCTTCAATTAAGTTTCTATCGCGAGCGTTGGATCTAAATCCTACGGCGCACAACCTTTGACCATATACTAGCGGTGCTGGCGGCGGCGACTGGCGGTGGAGCGGCCTGGCGGTGGCGTTGCTGACGATGCAGGAAGCGAGAAGGAAAGAGGGATGGCTCACCGTGATCGCAGTGACGTGGGGAAGCTCAACGTGCTGGTTGTGGACGAAGGGGCGCTCGCATGTGCTGGCGATTGCTCGCCGTAGTTCGCGAAGGCGTCGGGTGCTCTCTGTTGAAGACGGTGGCGAGGCTACGGTGCACGCCAGAGAAAAATAAAGGTGTTGTTAGATGCGCAGATGAGTGGAGAGTGTCAGAGCATCAAAGAGAGAGGAAGGGGAGGTCTGGTCTCACCGGTAGTGCTCGTCGAAGCGGAGGAAGACGGCGGCGACGTTCAGACGAAGACGGAGTCAACGATACAGGGCACGCGCGAGTGAGCTGAGGGTGCAGAGAGAAGCGCCAGGGTCTGGGTATCAAGCTCGGGTGCTCGAGGAGGCGAGGGGCGGCAGGGTTTGGTCGGAATTGTCGCCGGAGGGCGTCAGAGGCAGTGGAGCTTCGGAGAAGATTCCGAGCAGCCTGGTGGCTCACTGGCAGCGGGGTTTGAGGGGAAAGGAAGAGGAGAGGGAGGGGATTTATCAGGCGTGATCGCGAGGATTAATCGTCGAGCCATTGCAGCGTATTTACTTCGAGAAGTTAACGGCAAGAAACGGCCGGGAGGAGGGCGTGGTTTACGCGCGGGTGGAGACGATGCTGACGGGGTTGTGGGGTCTGTTGTCAGCGTGAGGGAGAGAGGGGGAGTAGGGTCCATCTGTCGGTGTCTCTGCGGGTGCAAGGTTGAGTGGAAAAACGTTTCGGCAGAGGGGTGTAGGTGGGCTGCGAGTTGGGCTTAGTTGGGCCTGCTGACTGGGTCGAGTTTGTTTCATTTTTTTATTCAGATTGTTTTTCTTTTTTCCTTTTTTATTAATCTGTTTTGGTTTTGTTTAATTAATTCAATCATCCATTTGAATTCAAACCTCAACCAAAATTTGTGTAGGTTTAAATACTGATTAGTAACACAATCTGAAGTCAATTTTTGAATAAATCTTTTATTCTTTTTGGGGTCTTTTAATTATTCAAAAAGGCTCTTGTTTTAAATCAAATAAGATTTAATAATATTTCAAACACCTTTTAAATTCTTTAAACTTTCCAAATCTTTTCAGTAGGTTTTTATTTGTTTAATAGGGTGTCAAATAATTCATCTTGAATTATTTGGAAGGTATTTAATATGATTTATAAATCATTTGAATTGGATATTTGTTTTAATTCCAATGGAATCAAATATAGTTTTAATTCCCTAAATTTTATTTGGTAGATTTATTTTATTTAAATTAATTAAACAACTTTTATTCCACTCGGGTAAATCCCAAAATACTATTTTCTCAAGAATTATATAATTATTCTTATTAGAGATTTGTCTTTATTAAAATAGGGATAGAATGGTTAATGCCATTTTATTTTATTTTGGAAATTCTTTATCCTTCTATTTTATTTGGATTTGGATTATATTCATTCCATTTGCTTATGGATTAGGCCAAGATTTAATTTGGTCTTTAAGTATTCCTTATTTAATATTTCTTTCTTCATCTTATAAAATCCATATCTTTTTATTTATAGATCCATACTTGGTGATTCCAATTTGTAAAATCTTATTTGATATTTGTTTATCTTTTTAAATCCCTTTAGGATTATTTGTTCACCATTTTGTATGGATTTTAGATAAGTGCTTTATTAGCTTTGGAAATTACTTTTCCTTATCTTATTTAAATTCATAAGATTTTATTTATGGTTCCAAATTAGGTGAAACCAATTTATATGGTCTTATAATATTTCCATTTGTCATTCTTGATCATTTTGAAATGTTGTATTGACAAATTTCTATTTGGATCAAATCCATGGTCTTAGAGATAACTTGAAAATGATTTTATTCCATTAGGGTTTAGGGTTTTGGTTTATTTCTCAAGTGTTTAAATTTCCAGATGCATTTATGAAGAATGCATTCCACTTGATTTGAATTTAGTTGGATTCAGATGTTAACCAAAGTTTGTTCAAGATGGGATTTTAAGTTTCCATTTAGAAGCAAAAGTTTCTTTTCACCCTAAAATTCAACAATCATTTACTTTGTTTATTTATTTTTCACATTACAAGATTTGGAAAATCTTGGGATGTGACAGGCTACCACCCTTAAAATAAATCTCGTCCCGAGATTTGGGGAGTCTAGGGGTTACAAGTTGGCTCAAAGCAACTAGGGTACAAGTTGGATCAGAACTTCGGAAACTGATTTTACAAGAAGCACACAACTCACCATATTCCATTCATCCGGGTAACACCAAAATGTACATGGATATGAAGGAAAGATTTTGGTGGAATAATCTCAAGAAGGACATCACCGAACATATTGCGTTGTGTGATGTATGTAGCAGAGTGAAAGCGGAACATCAAAAACCAGTAGGATTGTTACAACCACTACCCATTCCTGATTGGAAGTGGGACAATATTGGTATGGATTTCATTACCGGATTGCCAAGGACCCGGTCAGGATATGATTCTATTTGGGTAGTAGTGGATCGCCTAACTAAAGTGGCTCATTTCATACCCGTGAAGACAACCTACGCAAGTGCTAAGTTAGCCAAGATCTATATGATCAGAATTGTATGTCTACATGGAGTACCCAAGAGTATTGTGTCTGATAGGGGAACTCAATTCACTTCTCATTTTTGGAGGCAACTACATCAGTCATTGGGAACAAGGTTGGAATTCAGCACTGCTTTTCACCCTCAAACTGATGGACAAACAGAAAGGACCAATCAGATTCTTGAAGATATGTTGAGAGCATGTGCTCTAGACTATGGAACCAGTTGGGATGAAAGTCTGCCTTACACAGAATTCTCTTACAATAACAGCTATCAAGCTAGTATAGAAATGGCACCCTTTGAGTTTATCTATGGGAGAAAGTGTACCACCCCATTGCAATGGAATGGTGTGGGAGAAAGAAGTTTGTTCGGACCAGAACTAATCAAAGAGGCTGAAGAGAAAGTCAAGCTAGTTAAGGACAGATTGAAGATAGCACAGTCCCGACAAAAGAGCTACGCAGATCCTAAGCGTAGAGAAGTCATCTATGAAGTGGGTGATAGAGCTTATCTTAGAGTGTCACCACTTCGTGGAGTGAAGAGTTTTGGAGTCAAAGTAAAATTGGCCCCAAGATATGTTGGACCATTCAAGATTCTGAGTCGTAAAGGAGAAGTAGCTTATGAGATTGAATTGCTAGAATCACTATATGTTGTTCATAATGTGTTTCATGTGAGTCGGCTTAAGAAATGCCATCCAGAAATGGAAGAGACTTCTTTGAAGGATACTATACCCTTGGAAGAGGTCCAATTGGAAAGTGATCTCACCTATGAGGAGAAACCTATCAAGATTCTTGAGACTGCAGAAAGAGTTACTCGGACTAAAACTATCACATTCTGCAAATTTCAATGGAACCATCATTCCGAAGAAGAAGCAACTTGGGAAAGAGAAGATGATCTTAAGAAAGACCACCCTCACCTATTTGCTAGCCAACCCAAATCTCGAGGGCGAGATTCACCTTAAGGGGGTTAGATTTGTAACATCCCTAAAATCATGTTTCAAAACTCATGCATATCATCCATGCATCCATGATCATTTGGGGTTCCTTTTCAAAACCATTTCAAAAACAGGAGCATCTGATGCTCATTATTTTATGTAAGTATGCTATGGCCTTATTGCTACCTTATAATGAGAAAGGTACTTATTTTAATCAGTAATGTTTTGAGTTCAAACTTAAGTGTTGTTTCTAAAGTTTGGTCAAGGGTTCAAAACAAATATGGTTTAAAACCATTTTCAAAACATATTCATATCAAGTGCTATGACACTGTTTATTTTGATTATTTCAAAGGGACAAGCAAGTACAGAGAGAACCACTTGGTTTTATGCCCAAAAACATGAACAATACATTCTACAAAAATCCAGAAGTGGTTTAAATTCAAACTCATTTGAAACTCATTTGAATTTGGTTCCTCAAAATCCAAATAAAAATAGAAAAAGGTTAAAGAAATGGAAATGGGCTGGCGCCAGCATTTCGGCCCAACAACAGAACCAGCCCACCCGGGTCAGTCCCCTCTCACTCTGTTTCTCACCCGCGCGAGCACACCCCTCTCACTGACTCCCCGGACCCACCTGCCCCGTCATCGTCCTCCCCAAACCCCGCCCATGACCGAGCCTCCGCCGTTTCCTCCCCCACGTCACTGACGTTGATTGCGCGAGTTATTGCCGTTGATTCGCCGAGTAACTCCTCGTCCAGCTCCGGCTACTCAAACCCGCAGTCCCCGCTCCATTTTCCCCCACTCAATTTCCTCTGAACGCCGCCAGGCTGCTCGCTTTTCTCTCCACATCGCCGCTGTCCCGACGAACTCCGGCGACCGATTGTGGTAAGTCTCATGTGTGCCTCGCTCTCTGGTTCATGCAATCTTGTCCGCTATCACTTTGTGCATCTCTTAACGTTCTCCATTTGCTTTATTTCGCACCAGAGCGTCGACTCCGTCGAGCACCGCAAACTCCCGACGCCGTCTCCAACTCCGACGAGGAATTTCGATGAGGTTCGACCGCCCCGTGCCTTCCCCTTGACCCTATCAAGTTCGCCTAAACGTTGTCAAAAACTGATGCCTTCCATTTGTGTTAGGGAGGATCAGAACATCGCCAACGTCGCCGTCCACCTAAGCCCGACGCTGTCCTCGACTCCGACGAGCTCCCACGGCCACAGCAGCTTGCCCCTGTCCACGCCAACAACATCTGGAGCTTCCTCGCAACCTTGCGACGCCGGTAAGCATCACCACTATCCCCAGCCCTCGCTAGAATCGCCGATCCATCGCCGGCAGAACCGTCGCCGCCGTTGTGCCCATGAGCGCAACCGGTTTAGAGTCAATACGATTAGATCCACTGGTCTAGATTAAACGCCAGCCCTAAAGTGTACGGGCAGATCTGAGCCGCAGGATTTAAGTTAGATCTGACGGTGCGCGTGTGTGATCCGCGCGAAGCGGTACCATCCAATCAGAACACGCCGCGTGGCCAGTTCTTAGATTTAAAATCAGATTTTATATCTATTAGATGTTTAAACTTGTTTAATTCATAACTTTTGATTCCCACGTCCAAATTTGACAAATTTTATATCAATGGAATCAGGAGAGAAAGACCTTTCTGTTTATGCAATGTGTTTAATGTTTTGCCTCTATGAAAGTGGTTGTTTTTGAAGAAACATTTGTAGGCATAAAATGTGTATATTAATTATTTGGAAAAGTTTTTGCTAATCAAATAAAGTTTATTTGTCAAGTTTTGGACTTGTTTGTGATTCAGTACTGTGCACTTGTCTTGTTTATTTTAGAAAATCATCACATGGCATATTGCATACATTCATGTATTTTTGTTTGTATATATTATGTATGTGATTTTGTGCCATTATTTTATGTGTAGATTTTGGTGCAAATAGTGATTGTGATTGTGAGGATTGTTGCTACTCTCCAAACTACCAAGGCAAGTGGTGCTTCATGATTTATTCCTATGTTTTTCAACTATGCATTAGGAATATTTTGCTAGTCTGGCATGGATATTTTGATTTATATGCTATGCTTGGGAAATCCTAGTAGTTGTAGAATTGCTAGAAATATTTCTAAGTCTTATCAATGCCATGCTTAGCCTAGCTAGTAGCAACCAAGGGTGGTTATATATTCATGATATGAGAAAATATTTCTAAGTCTTTGGACTTGTGTTTTGTTTAATAAAACAACTAAGTGAATGAAACACCTGGGTGGAATGGAAGGAATGGTTTGTGTTGAGTGGTTACACAAGGCCTGTTTCTATGGTTTACCTTGTGTATCTCACTTGTGCAAAGCCACCCAGGAACAAAGGGATTTGAGATGCCATATGTTAAGAAGCTTCTAGTGCAGCCACTTGGCAATATGGGCTCTGCCTGGATCACATAGGTTGCAATAACTTAGCCATTTGGACAGTTGGTGGTAGTGGGATGATAGGTTGGAACGCGTCCATTTGGTCTAAGGGAAGGCTTCTGAAAGGTCCTGTCTTGGTGAAAATCAAGTCTTGTGGGGAAGTGCACAACCTCTGCAGATGGAAGAATCTAAGTACTTAGCCATTTCCCTGGTATTGGACAACTTGAGCATCAAGACATGGAAGCTATCAAGAATCTCCTCATCCCAATTTCTAAGTAAAAACTTGTGGTTGAACAAGGGTGAAGGTTCCCCAATGTCTATTGGTGGTACCTTGGGAAAGATTTTGTCAAAGAAAAACTTAGTGTTTTCAACTAATAGGTAAAACCTATTTTGAGCAAATAAATCCTAAGCTACACTTAGCCAAAATGCATATAGTATCTAGTCTACCAATATTCTACTAAGGTATCACTTGCCAATACTATTCCAATGTATTGACCCACTTTGGTTGTAACTTGTGATGTTGCAGGTTATTCTGATGGTGATTAGGGGTTATGAGTCTACACTCAACATGCTTGCCTGAGGCACATGAAGATGAAGACTTATTATCTTATTACATGTTTAAACTCTTGTACTAGGCATGTGGCCATGGAGTTTGTAAAAGACTATGTTTGTCTCTGGAATGACTTGTAATAATGACCTTTGTTTATGTGTACTTCATCTTAAACTGTGGATGCTAGCATTGATCCAGGGACTAGCATTGCAATCACAGGGATCTTTTCCTTTAAAAAGGAGGGATCTTACAATATAAAACCTAAGTGGGAACTTAGTTTTAATGTTCACAACCCTGTTCTGGTCAAGTCAAAGTCATGATTCATTTGACAAGTCATTTTGAAAACATCTGACGACGGAACAGTATGGACACTCCAACTTTCCATAACCGTGGACGCGGCTATTCAAATAGTTTGACACTCTGTAGAGGTGGTAAACTTTCACCACAATATTCGATACATATGTCAGGAACAATCCTGAATTCACCATGCTCAGTATACGGATAATCAATCCTAAACTTTCAATTACACACCCTAGTATAGGCACCTATCCTATGAGTTTGGCCTCCCAACCATGACCATCTGTCATCTTGGAAACTACACAGGTGGTCAATCATCACGAGGTAGCCTCAGCTCAAACCTTGGCCGCAAGGGAACCCATACTAAGGTATATAAACTTGCAGTCAAGTCCTACCCAATTTCAGGTATTATGGTTGTATGGTAAAATTGGAATGGTATCGCATCCAAACACAACCATTAGTTTTATAAAAGGTCTAAGGCTCATGCCTCAATTTCATCATCAAAATCATCTGGTGCTCATAGCACATGTCAAAACATCTCATTAGAATGACTCATCATTCTAAGGTTTTCATAATCCTTTTCACCAAGTATTCCCATCTAAAGTGATCAAGTTTTAAGCTTAGCACTAGCCACTAAAGTTGGGGGTAAACACTAATGAGGGGTGATAATCAAGTGTGACTTATCTAAGTTTAATCTCATGCCTCAGGAAGACATCAAGTTATACCTAAATTAGGTCAAGTTTTATGCTCTTTATGATACCTTTAATATCTTTCAAAAATCTACAAGTCACTAAGTAAGCACAAATAGAAAGCTTTGATAACGAAATAAAAGAGTAAAGCTTGCAAGTAAAACTGGGATTTAGGATACTCAAGATGGTCTAAATAAAGCATGCCTAATGCATTGCATAGGTTATCTAGCTTTCACAGTTGCAAGTGTTAGCTTGCATGGTTTTAGACTTTTAGTTTAGCTTGCTAATATAGTAGCTTGCCTTGAGCAGTGCAGTGGTTGAAGTTCTCCTCTGCTTCTTCCACGTAGTATTCTCCTTCCTCTTTGTATCCTTGCTTGGTACTAGCGTCTATAAATAAATACGAAGTACACAATCACCAAACAATACTTAACTACCTCTATTAGGCATACAAAGGTTCACACTAGATGATCTAGCATCATCACAATCATCACAAGAATTAAGGCAATAGTTTTATTTATTTCATTTTTAGAAAATTAATTTCTACTCATTGAAAACTACTTAAGATTTAATATTCTCCAATTAAAACATGGGATCATGTTGACACATGTCATCACCACATATTTTAATACTTGGGAATGTGATTTAAAGTGGTGTCACAATTTAATAATGTTTAACCTTATTATTTAAATTAATTAAAGTGACTAGAAATGCCTATGGGGCATTCTTTTATTACTTGTCCATTATTACTGCAAGTAAACCTAGGTATTTTTTATATATTTGGAAAGGTCTTATCAAATATGATTTTTGAGAGTTGGAATCAACTCAAAAGCATTAGGGTTGAATTTTGAAAAATGTTTAAGTGCAGAAAAGTCTTTGCCTTGTTATTTTTACTATAGGTGATCTATAAAACCAAATGGTTTCAATCCAACGGTCTTGGATTAAAAATTTCAATACCTTTCTAACAAAATTGGTTTCATGCAATTTGGTTTAGTGTATCTCTATGAAATGATTTTTGAATCTACTGCCAGAACTGGGTTTGAAACTAAATAGATAAAACTGGGTCGCGCGGGAATTCTAACTGGGCCGACCCACTGCGCACAGCCCGCGCGGGGGCTGGTTAAGAGGTTGTCCCCATGCATCAGTTGGATAGGGGGGTGCGAAGGGGTACGGGTCGATTACGACCGTAGGATTAGACTATGGATCAACGGCTCATGGCCATCGTCCTTGTCAAACAGAACACGACGGGCTCGAACCCTAGCGCGGCCAGTGGGGGTCTGTGGCGGCTCACCGGGGCTCAGGCGATGGTCGGCGATGGGGGAGAACGACGAAGTCGACGACGATGGTTCTCCTAGTACTGGCGGCTCCTCTTGGGGTGGCTTCAATCGACGGCGCCCTTCTCCTCTAGCAGCAGCAGGCTCCGGCAAAATTCTGGTGATGTTGCGC
Organism: Avena longiglumis; assembly: GCA_030063025.1. Lineage (NCBI taxonomy): Eukaryota > Viridiplantae > Streptophyta > Magnoliopsida > Poales > Poaceae > Avena > Avena longiglumis. The sequence goes on from CP125975.1 coordinate 500,413,022, forward strand.
TCGCCTTGATCCGGGAACGAGTGGGAAGGATCAGTGAGAGGTGGGGAGTGAGATGGTGTGAAGAAAACGAACGGGGAAGGCCTCCTTTTATAGCCGAGCGAGAGAGGCCGAGCGGCATGGGCAGTGCTCGTTGGGGTCGGGGTTACAGCGAGCTACGGGCATGGCTGGAGGTAGGGGACTGTGTGCGGTCTCCTGGCAGTGCTCAACATCTTGATGGCGCGGCAAGGGGCGGTGCAGTTCGGTCGGAACGCGTTGGTGCTCTGAGCGGCACCGATGGCGGTTTTGATGACGCACAGTGGCTACGAGTCACGCAGCGATGAACAGGCATGTTTGGGAGGTTCCTGGGACGGTGGTGATCATAGGCACGGGCGGCTGAGGCGAGGCGCGGTCTGTGCGAGCGTGTCGAGCGCGGCGAGCTGGCGCGCTCTAGACATGGAAGATACAAACTGGGCGTGCGCGTCCTCGGTGGTCCACTGCTTGGCAAGGCTCCAAGGCCAGAGAGGGGGTGGCGGTGGACGGTGGCGTGCTTCCCGGACACGGTGGCTAGGCGTGGCGCTTGCTCCTGCTAGCTAGCCATGGTCGGTTGGCCGGTGTTGGCTTGGGCATGCATGGCATGGTGCATTGGGTAGGGGCTAGGTTGGTTCAATGCGATGGTTGTCACTAGGGAGACATGGGTGATCAATGGTGAACAATGTTTGGGGTGATCACTGCTCAAAACAGTGAAGTTTGGCCAATTTGATTTTTTGTCTCCAAGTGTTCGATGAAATGGCCAAAAGAATTTTATATTTAATTTTTTGGTTGAAACTTGGTGGATATAATGGTCACATACTAGGTAGTCTCTGGTTGATTGGATTTGTTAAGGTGCACTGGTTTGGTTGGGTTTTGAGAAATGTTGATCTTACCATATGAATTAGATTCAATTTTCAAATGTCATTTGAATAGGGTTGCCAAATGTTTCTGTGGGTTTGCAAGGTGGGATTGGGTTCACTTTTACTTGATCTAGCAAGGGGTGAAAAGAATTGCATTTGTTTCTGTTTGAAATCTTGGACTAGAAACACTCAAAGTGGTCTAGTGAGCAAGATTAGCAAAAATGACCATTTGCTTATTTGGTTTGTTTTTGAATTTCTATTTATTTGATTCTGCTTGGAATTGATTTAGATGATGTTGTTTTCATCTTTAAACCAATCCTGGGATGGTAATGATAGCAAAAATGCGAAGGCTGTAGGCCAGCCCTAGGATGGTAATGATTTAAGTAAACTTGTTGGTAAAGATTGGTATGTTGATGCCAATGATCAAATCTTGGACAAGTTATGTATCATAGAAACAAAAGGAGTTAGACTCGAAGTTTACGGTTCAAACGAGAAAACACCATGGAATCCATGGGGGTCATTATGGGCATCCTGGTCCCGCCAATGATCATTGATATGATCATGTCTCTAACATTTCCGAACCATAGGGTAACACCCTTAAGGGTCTTACGATGCTTAGAGATGATTATGGAATCCTTGGGATCACAGTCGGAAAGAAGAGAGAAAATCGAAGTGTTACGGATAAAGTCTAAAGTTGTTCGGAATGACCAAAAAGGAGTTTTTGATCATGAGAAAATGTTAAATATGTTTTTAAAATTAATTACTGGAATTAATAATAAATTACATTTAAAATTAATTTTAATGGGAAGCTTCCCTAATGGGCCAAATCCCTAGAGGGAAAAGTCCCAAGAGGGAACTGCCCATGGGGCAACCGCCGCCGCCACCTAGGGCACCCACTTGCTGGCCTACAGCCTTCGCATGGGGTGGGAGGGCGGGGAGAGTGGGCCTGATGACCCACAAGTATAGGGGGTGTATCGTAGTACTTTCGATAAATAGGAGTGTCGATGCCAACGAGGAGCAGAAGGTGCTGAATAGTGGTATGGAGCAGGAAATATCTGTAAATACTTAGCAAACAGATTTTTAGTGGTTTTCTGATAAGGCAACAAAACAAAGAGCAAGTAACAAAGAATAAACGCAACAAGTGGCCCAATAAATACTTATAACGACCAAACGTTCTCGAGGACACATGGGAATTCTGTCAAGTGCTTTCGCTTTAAATAGCTGAGTACTCTTCTTTGGTGTTGTAAGTGTTGTGTGGGTGAACCTGTGATAATGTACCGACCATACTTGGAATAATACATACTTGTGATTAACCCCCCGCAAACATCCGTAACTACAGGAAATTAATTAAGATATAAATCTAACCACGGCCTTAAACTCTGAGATCCTATGCTCCCTAATGCAATGGTGTCCTAACGGGGGTTTAGGTTTCTATCACTCCGGCAACCCCACAATTAGTAGCCAAATACACAATGCATTCCCCTAGGCCCATATATGGTGAAGTGTCATGTAGTCGACGTTCACATGACACCACTAGAATAATAGCACCACGACTTAAATACTAAACCATTGAATAATAACTCAACACAGATCCACTACTAACAACATGACTTCTCCCATGTCCTCAAGAACTAGACGAACTACTCACAAGAAATCATATGGATCAAGATCAAAGATGATATGATAATGGATAACAATCTAAACATAAACAATAATACAATGGCTCCACTCACAAGCATCAACTACAATAGTAATTAACACCGGGAAAGTTTCCCATAAGAACTAAAGCAATATCCAACACAATTGTTATAGCAGGATGGAGTGGTGATGATGGTGCCGGTGGAGATGATGGTGTGGATGATGATGATGCTGATCCCGATAAAGCCTAGCTTGATAACGGTGTTGATGGCGACGATCTCCCCTCTCTGGCAAGGAATTCCCCCGGCAGAAATCTATCTGCCGGAGAGATCTTTCTCTCTTGGTGTTTTCCGCCCCCCAGAGGCGGCGGAAATCTATCTGTGGTCTCCCTCCTAGCCTTAGGGTTTCATAGGGAAGATATAGGCGAAGGGGCGGAGCCAAGAGCCAGGCAGGTGGGCCACACCTGCCCTAGGTGCGGGGTCAGGTGGGCCCGCGCCTAGGGGGTTGTGGAACCCCTGTGGCCCCTCTTAGTCCCTCCTTCTGGCTTCCTCGGTCTTCTGGAAAAATAATATTTTCCCATATTTTTCTGGTATTTTTCTGATCTTCGCGAAATTGCATCAAAACGCCCTCTTTTCCATCAGAATCCAGACTCCGACAGTCCATCCTCCAAGAATCATCCAACATGCATAAACAGTGGAAAAGACATAAGCAATACCTCATAATAATACAAATATAATTGAATAGAGGTAGATTATGATATAGAATGGTGATGCAAATTGGGCATATCAACTTCCCCAAGCTTATACCTTCGCTTGTCCCCAAGCAAAAATTAAGCTCAGTAAACATGTCCACAGGTTTATGGAGTGAAGTGTCGATAAAAGAATACGAACAAGAAGCATCACTCTTACCATTACGCAACTCACCATTATATAACTTAGCTTGCAACCAAGTACAACAGTCACAATAGAGATGCATAAAGATAAATCATAATTGGAATTGGCAAACTTGTTCTTGGTCATAGAACACTTGGCAAATAGTTTCAAAAAAAAGCTTTTTGTAGAAGTTTTAAAACAGGGGCACTCTTTGCTCAAAAAGGTTTTTCACAACTGAAGGCTTTCAAAGTAATACTCAATAGATAAGAATCTTGTGCAAACAAGGAAGACAAATAACATGATTGAATAAATCACCATATGAATGCTTGAAACACAACAACTCAAATGCTTGCTGGAGATGGAGAGGAAGTAGGTTTACTGACTCAACTTGGTAACTAGGAGAAAGGTCCCTTTATAGAGGATAGTAGGGATTACAAGTCATAAAGAGCTTCCAAAATATTATGGTACTTACTAGTTTTGAGCCCTCATTGCCCCTATCATAGGCATCTTGAGATGATTAAGGTTAAAGTGCACAACGATGGAGTATATGCTTGATGAAATATAAGTTGGCAATCTCATGTCCCTTGAATATAGGGCCACTCCTCATGCTACACAACTTTGGGTCCAGGTAAGTTCTTGTCATTGTAAGTATTTGCGTATCATTGAGAACCGCCAACGGGGTACCCCTTGCACATGGTACAGGAGCTTTCCCATAACCAAAATGACAAGGAAAGCAGACAATGAGCATCTCAATGATCTTTTTATTTACTATGTGCATAGATTTTTATTGAGGATGCTTCATAGATACCTCACTATGGTGATGCTGCAAGTTTCCACCATGATTAAGAATGGCTTAAGCTAGCGGCCCAGGAGTTTCTCTAACACAAAATACAAACTACATGGACTTACAAGTTCCCTCTTTATTTCATACCGTTGACATCCATAGACAAAAGAGCACGATATCAACTATGTACAGAGTATAGGTGCAATGTTGAAAACGTTCCCCGTGACAGCACGGTTCTGCTAATTCCAACGTATATATGCAAGCATATACAACTTCGATGGCACAATGGTTCAACTCTATTAGGGGCAAGAAAATAAGGTGTGCCATCAAGTTCGTGAGAGCTTTACTAACTAGTTTTCACATAACAAAATACTTTTTAAATTTTAAAGGTAGATGAATCTTGAGAATTTTCTAGGAATATAAAAAGCTACTAGGTATATATGGTGGACACAAATGGCAAAGGTTTTGGTTAAAGGGTTTGGAAACATGAGACGTATGCCTTCTCAAAATAGGTTTTTGGCTAGAAAGGTTGGGTAGCAAGCAAGAGAGTTGAAAGAAACAAGAAAACATACAATTAATAAAGCCAAACATGCAATCTTCCTTGAAGACACAAAAGATCTTAAATAAGGAATACTAAGCTTATGAGCCAACAGGAAAGAAAGTAAATGATACAAAATACCTGTAAGCTTTTTTCTCTTTTTCTTTCAAATCTCAAAAAGTATTGCTACTGACCAGAACACGGTTTTCCAAAACCAATTTAGATCCACTTGATGCTCCCAAAGTGATGTCAATACTGATCAACAAGATCCATCATATAATAGAGATTGCAAACTAAAATAAGAGGTTCAAAAAGTAAAAGATGAAACTTCTCATTAATATTCCAATAAAGGCACTCACACCAAGGGATACATAGATAACCAACTAAAGGAGAGATACTTCCACATGCAAACCAAACTATAAGATAACCTCTCTACCAAAGATACGAATCCACTAAAAAGGTAAAAGATAAAAGATAATGGTGGTGATACCACAGCACTCCCCCAAGCTTGGAACAAGCCAAGGGGATGCCAAACCTGATGAAGAAGTACTCCTTCGATGGTGGTGGTGTTCTCTTGATAATATATTCAATCAATTTCCTTAACTCCTCAATCTCAAAGGTTAGGTTACGAATCAACTCTGAGTTTTGCTCAATGCGGTTCATGATCATATCGGACTGAGAGTTCCAGTCCTTATTATTCTTTCCCCACTCTTCCTTCTTAGTGTGTTCCTCCCCTGCATGGTTAGAATGAGGCATGTCCCACATCGAGGGCAAGTTCCCTTTGGGCACATATTGATATTAACGCTCATGTATAAGAGTGTGGAAGGGTTTCTTGGTACTTGGAAGAGGTGACTGCGGAGAGAGGGCATGACGAGATTTCCCTCCTGTGGACATCCGTGCTGCCCTCTTGAGCTTGATAGGTTTTGCCACCACTCAAATGCTCGCGACGGTAGTGCGGGTGTCCGGTTGCTTGTCCTCCTCCATGTCCCCTTCATAACCTACCGAAACCTCTTCCTCCTTGGGTTTGCGAGGATCGTCTTCCTCGGGCTTCTTGCCTTTGTCATTGGAAGAGACCATGGTGCTCTAAACTTGAGAAGATTTCCTCAAAGAAACAGATCAAAACAAAAATACGACGAGAACACGATGCACGAACCTCGAGGGATCCATGGGGTTATATATTATGAAGTTTCAAGGCATAAGGAAGGTTTTGACACGAAAACGAGGCGGAGTCAGAGTTCGGGGGAGTCAAACCCCCTCCAGGCGCGACCAGGATGGGCCTGCGCCTAGGGTGGGTTTGTCCACCCGGGACTCCAGTTCCTCCTCTGTTCCATCTCGTAGTCTTCCTTATGTATTAAAAACATCAAAAGTATAAAAAGATTGGGGTTTCACGAACCTTCTGTTTTCACCACGTTTACCTATTCAAAGACGAACTCTGCAGACTCCTTTTATCCTTTTCCTTGAAGTTTCCTTTCCTCACAAGGCAATACACAAGATTCAATGGCAACATTAGTGTAAGCAAAACAACAAACCTTTAGGTTCACACTTCAACTGAAATCCATCAAAACAAAGGCTTCTATAAGAGGCAAATGCAAATGATAACAGAAATCTGTCAAAACAGACCAGCAGGTAAAGATTGATTTTTTTCAAAAACCTTATGTTGCTCAAATCAAAAAGTGCAGAACTAATGAAAGTTGGGTAACAACTTGTAGAACAAGCTCAGAAAAATACAGCTCCATCCGACGTACTGAGCTCCCTCACGAATTTTTATGGTGCAGCACAAAAATCTGTCCGAGGACATCCACTTTTCACAACTCCTCTACTTCACAAAAGCAGTTGAACTTGACACAAAAACCAAAACAAAAAGGATAAGGAGCGGTTATTACAGAGGTAATAACTTCCAAGACTCAACCAAACTGTTGGGTTATCTCCCAACAAGTACTTTTCTTTATGCCTTTAAGTTAGGCCTGAGACTTTCAAAGATGCTCACAAAGGAGATATAAATCTCGAGTGAAAAAGAGCATCAAGAAGCAAATAACCAACACACTTGAGTCTAACCCACTTCCTATGCATGGGAGTAGTATGAGAAAACGAATTGTTGAAACAAAAATCCATTAGCATAGGAAGAAAAAACAAATGCAACTTCAAAAGCTTTCAACATAAAACGGGGAAACTTGACATTATTGAGATGCATAAAACCATATTTCCCTCTCTCATAATAACTTTCAGTAACACTCTGAATAAAGTTGACAATATAACTATCACCGGAAACAACTTTATCATCTGAGTAAACATACTTACGGTCACCAAAAAGAGGTCCAAGGTCATAAACCAGACCAATAGAAGCAAGTTGTTCCATCCTAAAATCTTTATTAGGCAAGCTATTTTCACAAGGAGCTTTAGCAAGTTTGGAAAATTTAAACTCATAAGAATCTCCATCAAACTTAGTTAAAACTTTCTCCTTCTTACAATCAATAATAGATCCACAAGTGTTCAAGAAAGGTCTACCAAAAATGATAGGAAAAGTTTTGCTAGCTGCTGAATTAAGCACTAGAAAATCAGCAGGATATTTAATCTTACCACAAAGAACCTCCACATCTCTTACAATACCAATAGGTCAAATGGTTTCCTTATTTGCAAGGTGAATAACCACATCAATGTCCTCAAGCTCACAAGGACCAATTTCATGCATAATTTCCCTATAAAGCTCATAAGGAATAACACTAGAACTAGCACCAATATCACATAAACCATAGTAGAAATGATCACCAATTTTAACATAAAGCACAAGAACACTAGCTTTTATAGCTTTACTAGGATGAGAAATAATATTAGAAGCGTCTTCACAGAAGAACAATATGCTCATCCTCTATATTTCTAGCGTCAAGATCTTTCACAATAGCTACCACAGGTTCAGCATTAAATTGCTCATCAGGCTCCACAGTTTTCTTAGTACCTTTATTATTTGCACTAATCATCATAGAATACTCCTTTACCTTAGCTGTAAAAGGTATTTTCTCAACATAAGGTTCATGCACAATATGATTAGTAGTACAAACTTGAGTACTTCTAACAGGAACATGACTAACAACATCTTTATAAGGTGCATGGTACTTGTTCCACTTATTCTTGGGAATTTCTATGTAAGAGGCAAAGGCCTTAAAACAGTTGGCAATACTTTGGGAATCAAGACCAAACTCATTACTAATATCACGGAAGTCATCAGTTCCCATATAAGATTTAATGCATTCATAATCATAGTTTATACCTGACTTTCTTACTTTGTTATTCTCCCAAGCTTCAGTGTTCTCTTGAATACGGTCTAGTGGATCCCATTTAGCTTCTTCCTTCATACGTGTGAATGATCCAGCACAAGAAGCATCTAGTAAATATTTATCATGAATAGAAAGCCTAGCATAAAAGTTATTGATAATAATATTGTTAGGGAGTTCATGGATAGGACATTTAAGCATTAGTAATTTCAATCTCCCCCAAGCTTGAGCTGTACTTTCTCCATCACGAGGCCAAAATTTATATATCATATTTCTATCCTTATGAATCTATCTAGGAGGATAAAATTTAGAATAAAAGAGAGAAGCCATTTCCTCCCATTCCATGGATTATCCATTCTTCATCAGCTTATACCATTCTTCAGCTCTCCCTTTCAAGGATATGGAGAGTAACTTCTTCTTCACCTGTTCAGTTGTGATACCTGCACACTTAAACAACCCGCATAATTCATGGATAAAAAGCAAGTGATCACCAGGATGGACAGTTTCATCCCCCAAATAATAATTATCCATAACATGATCAACAATACTTGTAGGTATCTTAAAAGGATCTATCTCAACAGGTGGTGGTTCATCTACTACCATAGCAGTGGTAGTAGTTTTCCCAAATAGTGGTTTATCCATATTGGAAACAAAGTAACAAGCAGTAACAAAAGCAATACTCACAGTTGAAGTTTCCTTTACCAGTTCCACTCTTCAATAGAGCTCCACTCCCCGGCAACGGTGCCAGAAAATAGTCTTGATGACCCACAAGTATAGGGGGTGTATCGTAGTACTTTCGATAAATAGGAGTATCGATCCCAACGAGGAGAAGAATGTGCTGAACAGTGGTATGGAGCAGGAAATCTCTGTAAATACTTAGCAAACCTATTTTTAGTGGTTTTCTAATAAGGCAACAAAACAAAGAGCAAGTAACAAAGAACAAACGCAGCAAGTGTCCCAATCCTTTTTTAGCAAAGGACAAGCCGGTGGAAATACTTATAAAGACCAAACGTTCTCAAGGACACATGGGAATTCTATCAAGTGCTTTCGCTTCAAATAGCTGAGTACTCTTCTTTGGTGTTGTAAGTGTTGTGTGGGTGAACCTGTGCTAATGTACCGATCGTACTTGGACTAATACATACTTTTTTTGAGGATAATAACAGTAGGAAAGACTCCTACTGCCTCATTTTCATTAATAATGGGTCAGAATCAGTAAGGTTCCATATTTACACAGAGACAGAGGAAGGGGGAGAGACTCTAAAAAGTCAGAAAAGTTAAATCTAGGAGTACAAGAAGGTTTACAAACTATGAATAATGCTCTTGATAAGTGGATGTAGCTCCTCTTTAGTCCTATGAATCAGTAGTGATGATCGTGACAAATCTTGATTTCCAAACCTGGCGAGGGTTGTATGTTATTAAACCAGAGATTGTTTCTCTCTTTCCAGATGTTCCAAGAGCCCATCAAGGTGATTTCCATAAACAGCTTTTTATTCCAACTCTTTTTTCCTTGCTCAATGATTTGGAGTCTAGAGTTATTCATAGCCCAAGAGATGTTAATTGAACTCCAGCAATCTTGGCTAAATGGGCAATGAAAAAACAAGTGTTCAATTGTTTCCTCAGTATTGTGATTACACATAAAACAATCATATCCAGTCCCCAATGCATAATGTCTTCTTCTTAACATGTTTCTTGTATTCAATCATCGGAAGAAGTAACCACCCAAAGAACTTCACTTTTCTTGTACACTTGATTTCCACACCATTTAAAGGATATGTGTGGATTTATATTTCGAAATTGTATTGATAATATTTCTTGAAGTGAATTCTTTGTCCCCCAAACATAGCTCCAAGTGTCATGTGAATGTTCTCTTAGTTCAATTTCTCTGACTATTCAGAATGTCCCTCGGTTCAGTTAATGCTTGGGTGATAAAGGAGATAAAAGAGTTGTGTCAAACTATCATTTGTAAGAAACTCCTGTCTGAGAGATATCTTCCTTCCTAGCATAAGAGTAAATGGTTGGGTGACTCTCTTCTAGGATGGTTCTGACCATTGATCCTTCCAAAAGCAGTGTGGTAGCCCCATTACCAATAGAGCTTTTAGCTATTCCTCCGAATAAATGTGAAAGCCTAGAAACATCTCTCCACGAGAAAGAGCCACAGGTCCAAGCATGGGGAACAATGTTGTTGTAATATGCATTCCATACTAGGGAGACCCAGGTGTGTCATCCTTATTATAGAACTTATGCAGAATTTAAGCAATGACCTTCATTATGAATTTTAAGGTTGAGAATGCCAACACCTCCTCTACATTTGGGCCTACAAATCATATCCCAAGCAGCTAAAGAATTACATTTTTCCCCCACTTCAGTTTTCTTGTTCCATAAACAGTGTCTCTGAATTTTTTCAATATGTCCCACAATCTTCTCTGGCAGCTTGATTGCACACATTGTGAAAGTTGCAATGGAAGCGATAAAGAATTAATCACATAACTCTCCCACTATAAGACATCATCATGAATGAAGCAGAAACCTTTCTTTCAACTCTGTCAATCAGTGGCATAAGATCATAAACAGTGGGTTTAGTGGTGCCAAGAGGAAGCCCCAAATAAGTGAAAGGCATTTTGGCAATTGCACATCCCAATATATCTGCAATTTCCTGAGAGAAGTTATCAGCCAGATTTATTGGTATTAGGTGTGACTTATGAAAATTAATTTGTAAACCAGTAGAAACAGCATAATTACGAAGAATCCCTTTCATTATATGTATTTGATCTTTATGCCTTGCATTATAATCAAAGTGTCATCTGCATATTGAACCACAGAAAATCTGTCCAAAATCGGGGAGAAAGGGGCCTTGAGTATGTTGTCTCTGAATGCCTTATTGATTGCAGATTGTAATAAATCAGCACAAGCACAAAAATAAGGAGACAGAGGGTCTCCTTGTCTAACTCCTCTTTTGCAATGAAATTGCCTCCCAGGTACTCCATTGAGCAAAACAGCAGACATTCCAGTACCAAAAATAGTTTCAATCCATTTCAACCACTTATCATCAAAACCCATCTATTTCATAATTTTCATCATAGCCATATGATCAATGGTATCAAAAGCTTTGGCAAAGTCCAACTTGAGTAAAATGATTTCTTTCTTAGAAGCTTCACATTGATATAAAAATTCAAATGCCCAAGCAAGGCAATCCTGAATGTTTCTGCCTTTTAAAAAACCATATTGATTTCTATGGATAATCTTCAATATAACCTTCTGTAGCCTATTATCCAAGATCTTTGTTATAAGCTTCAGAACACAATTAAGTAGGGTTATTGTCCTGAAATCATTGATAGATTTAGGTGATCCTATCTTTGGAATGAGTGTAATATGACCCATATTTATACTTTCTAGATTCAGATCTCCTTCATAGAATTGGAAACATAAAGAATATATATCTTCCTTGATGATGTGCCAACATGTTTTGAGGAAGAGACCATTAAAACCATCTGGACCTGGGGCTTTATCACTTGGCATCTCCTTCACCACCTTGTCAATTTCCTCTTTAGTAAATGGTAAGGATAAAACCTCAAGGCCCTCAGTAGGAGTAATCAGATGTTGAAGATTAAAAAGCATCTCAGGCTGTGTAGATGTGCCCAGTCTTTCTTTATAGGCTTGATAAATAGCATTCTCTTTATCAGCATGCTCAGGAACAAAATAACCATCTGAGAGTTTAAGTGAGGCAATATTATTCTTTCTATATCTTTCAGTAGCAAAATTATGAAAGAATTTTGTGTTTTCATCTCCAAACTTTGTCCATCTAACTGTGCATCTTTTCTTCCAATAAGCATTCTGATATTGTAAAAGTCTTACAAGGTGAGATTTTAAAATTCTCCTGAAATTTGCTTCCTGACAGAATAGAGGCCTTTTGTCCTCCAGATTATCAAGTTCAGAGAGGACTTTATTGGTATTTGCAATACAAGTGGACAACTTTGAGATTGATTTGCTCCAAAATTTCAAGTCATATCTCAGTTTTTTTAGCTTTGCATTAAGATTTGCAGCACTGTTGGATTTGTGAGTTGGCTTACTCCAGCATTTTGCAACCACTTCCAGAAATCCAGGATGAGCAACCCAAAAGTTTTCAAATCAAAAAATCTTACTACCAGGGATCTTAGTCTGAATAGAAACAACACACGGAGTGTGATCAGAAGTTGGTTTGCCTTGTGTGGAAACAACTGTGTTCGGAAAACTAGTTGTCCAATGAATGGAGGTGAAAAACCAATCAAGTTGCTCTAACAGAGGGTCTTGTTGCATGTTACTCCAAGTATATTTTCTTCCTTTAATTGGCAATTCAGTGAGATGTTGCTCTCTAATGAAATCATTAAAGATGAGCATATCATTAACATTCCCCCCAAGTTTATTCCTATTTGCAGGAGACCTAATAAAGTTAAAGTCCCCCATTAGGATCCAATCTTCATCATCAGGAATGTGCACCTCAAACATCCACTCAATAAATTTTTCCCTCAATTCACCATTACAAGGGCCATAAATGTTAATTAATGTCCAAGACTGGCCAGAATGTGAGGAAGTGAAATGAACAGAGAGAGCAAACTTTTCACAATGCATGACCATTCCAGAGAATATTGTACTATTCCATATAATAATGAGGCCACCAGAAGCCCCCAAAGAAGGCACAAAGACAAACTCATCAAAATTTGCTGGGCAACAAGATTTAATAAACTGCAGATCAAAATCCTCCTTCTTTGTTTCTTGCAGGCAAATAACTGAACATCCACTAACTTTAATCGCATTCATTAAGGCTAATTGTTTTTCACTAGAATTAAGCCCTCTGATATTCCAGCACAAAATAATCCATTGTTTAGGTAGAGACATTATTACAACTCAAAAGTAAAGAGACCAAAGTAAGAAATAGACAGGCACTAGGCACTGTCAGCATTTTCCTTCTCCTGCCAGCCTTCCATAAGCTTCATAGGAGTGAGATCATCCTGAGGTACCCCACAAAGTGATATTCCAATAGACTGATCTTGGGATTGGTGTTGCAAGGAGAGTCCTATCGGAGATCATGCCACCACGATCAGATTTATCGAGCAAGTTCATCGGTGACTTCATGACCTTAACCTCGTGAATCTTCCTTTGCTTAACTTTAGATTTAGTGGTCTTGGAGTCACAGATAATTTTAGGCTTAAATCCTCTGTATCTAGTAGACCTTGAGCTTCTTCTAACTTGTTTAGTAGAGATAGGTGTCCCCAAATAAACCACATCGGTATCATCCAACTCGGGAATCTTCCTTTTGACACCACTTGAGTAAAATCAGAGACTCCAAAGTTCTGTTATAGATCATTTCTGCTTCTTCCTTGAATGAAGCAATGACTCCCATTCATCCACCAACTCAAGCTGAAACTTTGGCATAGGAAGAGTGAAAGAAAGGAGCTTGGCATTATCGAGCAAAGTTAGGAAGCAAAACTCCTTAAAAGCGAAATAGCAAAGTTCCTTGTCATCCAAATTTCAATGACATCCAAAAGATGGTCATCAACGAGCAAAGTTGATAGATAAAGTGGTGTCAACCTGCATCAAGTCTGAGCGGAGGAATTTCCATCGAAGCATCGAAATACTCTCATGCCAAGCTTGCATAGGGTATCACGAACATTGGTGGAGGGTGGCACACCATCACGAAGGAGACCCCAATGCGGCTATGATCTGCTGAAAATTGATCAATGGAGGGTTGGGAGCAACTGACATCCTCCACAACAGGTGCAACAATATTTTCAACTTGTGCAACATTATTATCAAAAGTGCAGCAATGACTTGGCGAGGACAAAATGTCGAGTTGATGAAACAGAGCAGCATGGTTAATTCCCCAGCATTTCCTCCTTGAGCATGTCCCCTCTAGGCATCCGATTCAGAATTCCAATTGTTAAGTTCTTTGGTAAAGTTGTTCGTGAGAAAAACCTTCACCATGCATGGGATGAGGATTGCCATCATCGAGTTCGGGGTCTTGAGGTGGCAAGATTTCGTGGATGAGCATTCCAACAAGACACCGAGTAAGATAAGGGGACGATCCAGAGTGCCTAGCCCCCAACGATGAATAACCAAGCTTTTGGGCACAAACTTAGGATGAACAATCCACACCTTGACCAACACAGATTTATCATCCCCTCTTGGGTTATGCCACATGGATATGACCCAAACTCTTGAACAAGACTATGAATATAATGGCTAGTCCGATAGTCAAGGGAAAGGCTAAAAATTGTATCCAGTTTCCTTCCAAAAGCAAGAAGACGCATGTTCTGGCTTCATTGTGTTTCACAAAAGTGATGGTAATCTCATCAATCTCAAAGGTAGTTCCAAGCTGTAGCATTACATGATCGGTTTCTCATAGTAAAAATGCCAAGTCCTAATGGATGATCATCAAAGCGTCGACAAACAAGCGTGACTCATTGAGGAGATTCATCACCTGAATCCTATAGTATTCTCTAAGCTGAATCGGAATAAATTTGTTGGTCTCAGCAATTACCTTTACGTCATCTTTGAGAGGAGCCTCGTGAGAACCACCATGTGAGACCTCACCAAGCGATCAGCTGGCCCTGGATCAATAGTCAAGCCCCTGGGAAGAAAAGCTAGTCGCTTCACAGGAGCGTTGGCCATTGTCGGTGGAGAGAAACTTCAGCGGTCGGAGAAGGAGATGAAGCGGCGGGGCAGAGGGTGAAACTCCGGTGAAAAAGCATGCGCTTCTTAACTACCAGATATTCACCAGAATATCGGCTGATGTTTAATGCAGTTTTCTTTTTTGCCAAACTCTTCAGTATCTTCTTTGGGCAGCTCGCCCAATGGCCCAATAAATGACAACTCCCACACCTTTTAAGACACATTTACTCGCCAGTGCCCGAAATTAAACATTTAACACACCATTGACTACGCATAGAGAGGCATTATAAACATTTGTGACCCGGAGAAAATACATTTACAACTTTTACGCAAGAATCCACAAGATGATCATGATCTCCACAATTTGAGCAGCGTCCTGAATTTCAAAAACCATAGCTTTGGTAGGGACAAATTTTAAGTCCAAAGCATGCATGATGTCCTGATCAGAATATAGAGCTTGCCTCATATCTTCAATCTTCTCTAACGTGACAGAAGGCAGTTGCATGCAATATTGACGTACAAACATTGAACCAGTAAAAACTTCCTTATGATCACGTTCATGATCCACCAAAATAGGATCAGAGAAACTTCCAAAAAATAGATGTATAGCCAGATCAGTTCCATCCGAAGAAAACCCAGGAGATCCTTGTTGATGAAACCCAAATTTTGCCAATTCATGTGATGAATCCCAATGAAGATCCTGTGTAGCACTTTCCTTTAGGAAGTCCAAACTTGGCTTAAAACGAACATGATTAGATGGAAAATTCCTCACAGGATTAACCCAGGACTAATACATACTTGTGGTTAAACCCCCTGCAAACATCCGTAACTATAGTAAAGTAATTAAGATATAAATCTAACCACAGCCTTAAACTCTAAGATCCTACGCTCCCTTATGCAATGGTTTCCTAATGGGGGTTCAGGTTTCTGTCACTCCGGCAACCCCACAATTAGTATCCAAATACACAATGCATTCCCCTAGGCCCATAAATGGTGAAGTGTCATGTAGTCGACGTTCACATGACACCACTAGAAGAATAGCACCACAACTTAAATACTAAACCATTGAATATAACTCAACACAGATCCACTAATAACAACATGACTTCTCCCATGTCCTCAAGAACTAGATGAACTACTCACAAGACATCATATGGATCAAGATCAAAGATGATATGATAATGGATAACAATCTGAACATAAACAACAATCCAATGGTTCCACTCACAAGCATCAACTACAATAGTAATTAACAACGGGAAAGTTTCCCCTAAGAACTAAAGCAATATCCAACACAACTGTTACAGCGGGACGGAGTGGTGATGATGGTGCTGGTGGAGATGATGGTGTGGATGATGATGATGATCCCGATGAAGCCTAGCTTGATGACAGTGTAGATGGCGACGATCTCCCCTCTCCAGGAAGGAATTCCCCTGGCAGAAATCTGTCTACTAGAGAGATCTTTCTCTCTCGGTGTTTTCCGCCCCCCAGAGGCAGTAGAAATCTATCTGTGGTCGCCCTCCTGGCCTTAGGGTTTCATAGGGAAGATATAGGCGAAGGGGCAGAGCTAGGAGCCGGGCAGGTGGGCCACACCTGCCCTAGGTGCGGGGTCAGGTGGGCTCGCGCCTAGGGGGTGTGGGCCCCCTGTGGCCCCTCTTCATCCCTCCTTCTGGCTTCCTCAATCTTCTGGAAAAATAATATTTTCCCATATTTTTACGGTATTTTCGATCTTGGAAATTGCATCAAGACGCCCTCTTTTCCATCAGAATCCAGACTCCGGCAGTCCATCCTCCAAGAATCATCCAACATGCATAAACAATGGAAAATACATAAGCAATACCTCATAATAAGACAAATATCAATGAATAGAGGTAGATTATGATATAGAATGGTGATGCAAATTGGGCGTATTAGGGCCCCACGTGGGTCGGGTTGGCCCCGCCTCTTTGTCCACTAGGTGCCCCCTCCTTTAGTCCCACATTGCCATCCCTCCTTTCTGTATATATAGCGAGTAATAGGAGAGGAAAAATATAACAAATAAATTGGTAAATTCCTAAGGCAAATTTCCTTCGGGATTTTCTCTCTCTTTCTCTCTCTGTTGAATCTTATGTGCGTGATTCCAAGAGGAACTGCCACTTGTGGCACCGAAACCATCGTGCAAGAGCCAGGAGGTGACGTGCGAGGATCAACGCGACCTTGAGGCCGGATACGAGTATGACTACATTGTCAATGTTCCCCGCATGTAAAAGCTTTCGGTTTATAAGGGTATGTCGCCAAAATCTCCTTCCCATTACTGCATTAACTCATAGATAAACCTTGGCAGTGGTGTTGCGCTAGTTAGGATTTTTTTCCAGCGAACCCCTTCATTAAAATGGGTAACTTGGCACTTTATTCGTGGGATGTAAACATAAACCAAAAACCTTATTTTAATAGAGAATAAAAGTTTGAAAAAAGTTAAATATGGTCTCAATAAATATGTGAAAGACATGGTGATAAAACTACAACATGGGATTACTGCTGGAGATATGCTCAAGAGGCAATAATAAAGAGGTTATTATCATACCTTCACGCTTATGATAAATGTTTACATACCATGCTATAATTGTATTTACCGGAAACATTAATACTTGTGTGATTTGTAAACATAAAAGATTCCCTAGTAAAGCCTCTTGTTAAACTAGCTTGTTGGTTAATATATGATCATGGTTTCTTGATCATGAACATTGATATGTTATTAACAACAAGATCAAATCATTAGGAGAATGGTGTGATGGACATACTCCTATAGTTAAGCATAGCATAAAGATTAAGTCATTTAATATAGTTCAGTTGCTATAAGCTTTCAGATAGATGGTAACCTAAATCCTTCGACCATGAGATCATGCTAATCACCATCACCGGATGGATGCTTTGATGACATCAAACACCACACCATAATTGGGTTGCTATAAAGGTGGCATTCAGTGTTCGGAAAGTATGTGTTGAGGCACATGGATCAAGAGTGGGATTTGACCATACATATGACGGATAGATATACTCTGGGACCTCTCGGTGGAATTTCATATAATTAGCTTGCAAGCATGTGACTGGATCACAAGGGATCACATATCATAGGAATGAGAAAAGAGTACTTATCGGTAACGAGGTTGAACTAGGTATGAAGAGATACCGACGATCAAACCTCGGATAAGTAAACTAACGCGAGACAAAGGGAAATTGGTATCGTATGTAAGTGGTTCATTCGATCGCAAAGTAATCGTAGAAATATGTGGGAGCCATATGAATTTTCCAGATTCCTCTATTGGTTATTGATCAGATAGTGTCTCGGTCATGTCCGCGTAATTCACGAACCGTAGGGAGACACACTTAAAGATTCAATGTTGTTTAGTAGATATGGAAGGTAAGTAGGGAGACCGAATGTTGTTCAGAGTCTCGAATGGGATACGGGATATCACGAGGAGATCTGGAATGGTCCGGAGAATAAGATTCATATAAGGAAAGTCCAATTCCGGAGTTCGGGAATGATTCCGATGATTTCATTGGAGAGGTTCTAGAAGGGTCTAGAAGGTTCACCAGACCGGAAAGGGAAGGAATCCCTACAGGATTTTCCCTCTACTTCCAACACCATGTCGTCGTGCTGCCGGTATCACGAGGGGAGAACTACAACCTCTGCTGCCTGCTGGAACAAGGGAGAGGAAGGTATTCATCAGTCTAAGCGTGTGACCGATCATGAGCGCTGCCGAGCGCCGGAAGGATCGTCTACGCGATCTTGAGATCGACAAGTGTACAAATACATCACCCATGATAATCTGCTATCGTTAACCACTTTGGAATCTTCAAGGGTGAGTACTCTAATCGACACGTTGCTACAATCTGGTAGATAGATCTTGGCTTGTTTGTGTGCATGCGATAGAATTTTTTTGTTTCCATGCTACGAACCCCTACAGTGGTATCAGAGCCGTGTCTATATGTAGATCTGTTGCATGAGTAGAACACAATGGTCATTGTGGGCGTTGATGCTTTTGTTGTCGATTGCTTCGTGTGTACTTTGCGTCTTGTGGGATGGTGGGATGAAGCGGCCTGGGCAACCTTACATGACATCGTTCATGAGACTTGCTCCACGCTTGACATGCAACTTGTATTGCATAAGTGGCTTTGCAGGTTCCTGTTTCTCCCAACATAGTGAAGATTCAATTTACAACGGGTGATTGACAATACTAGTATCAACGTTGTGGTTCTTGTTCGTAAGTTAGAACGACACTTGATGAAAGCCCCAAACCACGTAAAACATGCAAAGAAACCTAGAGGCGTCTAACTTTGTTTTGCAGGGGTGTGATGTGATGTGATATGGCCATGATTGTGATTATATATGATGTATGCAATGTTCCTTATTGTAAGTCGGCAACCGGCAGGAGCCATATGGTTGTATTTTAATTTTGTCTAGACCAGTGTGTCTATTATTCAAAGTAGTTGTAATAGTTGATGCTGGTGGACGACAACCATGGAGCGGCGCCATTGACCTTGACGCCACGTCGCTGATGATGGAGATCATGTTGGTGCTTGAAGATGGAGATCGGAAGCACAAGAAGAAAGGCCATATCATATCACATATTTTGAATTGCATGTGATGTTAATCCTTTTATGCATCTTGTATTGCTTAGTTTGCAACAGTAGCATTATAAGATGATCCCTCTCACAAAATATCAAGTTATAGAGTGTTCATCCTTAGTAGGCACCGTTGCCAAAGCTCGTTGTTTCGAAGCACCACGTGATGATCAGGTGTGTTAGATTCTGCGAGTGTATACAATGGGAGCAAGCCAGATTTTCTCATGCGGAAGCTAAGGTTTGATCTTGACGAGCCTAGCATGTACATACATGGTCTCGGAACACAGAATACCGAAAGGTAAAGAATGAGTCATATAGACTTGGTGTAGTGAATTTGGTTCGTGTGATCACTAAAACAATGTGAGGGATATTGTTTTGAGTAGGAGTTCAACAACAATATGATTAAAAGTTGAACACTATTTATCATAAATTAAATCAAAGTGAATTTGCATAGTTGTTGTAGTCATTGGCATCCGTTTACCACCTTGCGCTTAGTTATAATTGAGATAATAGAACTATAGAATTCTGGTTAATTACTTTACAAACTGGTATTGTATTGTTTTGAAGTGTTAATCTAAAGTTTAAAAGTCCTATTGCAAAATTTCAGTAAGTTCTGGTTACTCCGTGAAGTTTAATAATTGGTATTAAATCAAGATTAACAATTCCAATGTTAGTATATAAGTATCATGTTTATCTACATGATTCTTGATATTCAAAAGATTGTTTTAATATCAAGGTTATCTAGGAACATCATATGTGGAAGATATTGCGATATCTGAAACGATGTTTTTGATTACAACATGATAGAGTATAATATGGCAAAGTTTATGTTCTCATATTTGATGGGAAATTTCAAAAGGTTGGAGACGCTAGTCGTCCTAATCCTACAAAAAGTTTTGGAGAACAAGATTATACTTGTGATTCACCGTTATAAGCTAAAGCAGCTTGATCATGAATAATTCAATGATAAGGATAAATATTTGATGTTGGTAAAATGTTTACTACACCAAGAGATTACTAAAGAATGAAATTTGAAAGAACACCAAACATTTGATGATGGTGATCTACTTGAAAGTGCAAGTACAAAGACATTGGTACTTAACTATATATGCTTTGGACAATGTGTCATGTGTATGGCTCCACTATTGATGTTGATAGATTCTTTCAAACAGAAAAAGAAATACTGAAAGAGAATCTCATAAATATATGGTAGAAAATAAAAGACCAGAATTATTCAGCTTAGGTATATAGAGGATATACGTGTTATGGCTGTATTCTTTACTTGTTAAATAATGTGGTTCTTAAGTATTAGATACTGAATTTGTTGGTGTGAATCGTCATACGAAACAACACAATTCATGAACTACAAAGGCCTAAGTAACCAGCAAAAGAATATGTGATGATGTTCATCAAGAACAAATAAAGGGTTATTGTGTTGCTCGTTGAAATCAAAGCTTGCCTTCAAGATTTGTTTTACCGGGTATTATGAGAATAAAAGGGTTGTTCAAATAATTGTCGTAATCCATAAAAGATGGATGATTTACAAATCTCACTGGAGAAATCACATCCATAAAACTAGTGCAAAAATTGTCGAAAGAAAAATTGATTGAAAAATCACATAGGAAGTGACATCGCCGTTTAAATTGTACTGGAAAGAAAACATGTAGAAACTCCATATGGATGGAATTTTGGAGTCTTTTGATTTTTGATCAAATGACGCTTGTGAAACTTTCCTAGAGATAACTAAAACTCCGTTCATAGGCCAAAAGGGAACGAATGACTAGATTATTGGAATTTGTACATATTTGATGTATGAAGTCCATTACGTGTAGTCAAGAGCGATGGATTTCAACTTCATATGCTTTCTCCGAAAATTTGAGTGAATATATGAATATTTACTTAATGAGGATGAAGTGTGAAACATTTGAAAAGTTCAAAAAC
The DNA here is from genome assembly GCA_030063025.1 of Avena longiglumis. NCBI lineage: Eukaryota > Viridiplantae > Streptophyta > Magnoliopsida > Poales > Poaceae > Avena > Avena longiglumis. The sequence continues at coordinate 500,434,183 of CP125975.1, forward strand.
TTTCAAGATGAAGTACAAAATCAATGTAATAAGAAAATAAAGAATTTATAGGATCATAAAGGAAGATATTTGAGTTACAAGTTTAGCATGATACCTTAGATTTGAGGAATCGTTCCGTGGATTTGCATTTCTCGAAACACCATAAGAGTATGGAGCATTCGAGATATGTAATGAAACCTTGTTTGACATGGTAAGATCAAAGGTGTAATTTATAAAACTGCCATTATATTTTAAAGATTAAAGCTTTAGAGACTACCGTTTTTCCACTGAAAATATCTCCATCATAATCCGTTGAAATGACACCATATAAAGTTATGGTTTGGGATAAAACCCAAGTTGTCCTTTCTTAAACATTGGTATGTTATGCATAAGAAATATGTTTGCAACCAAAATCGGATGAACATATCTTTGTATGTTATTTCGAATAATCATTGAGTATTCCTCCATAACACCAAAGACAAAAATGTTTGTCGCTTAGAACGTCAAGTTTCTTTGAGAAAGGAATTTTTCGTGAAAAGTTAAGTGGGAGGACAATAGAACTTTGATAAGGTTAAAAGAACCTTAGCTATATGTGCAAAGTTGCGCAGCACCGAAAAGTGTTCCAGAGGCAGCAACAATGCTCATGGCTCATGTGCCTCAAAGGTTGTGGTCACGAAAGTCTAAGTTCCTATTGAACCAAGTAGGTCGGATAAACAATCAAATACCAAGATTTGAGGGTTGAATCATTATTTGACAATAATGAACCGACTATATGCAAAGAAGTGATGATGGGCCCTGACTCCGTCAAATGGCTTGGATCCATAAAATCCGTGATAGTTCCATACATGAGAAATCAATCTTTGAACTTGAAAGACCCTCTGGAAAGATGTAAAACCTTACAGTCATGTTTGGATACATAAAGAAATAGACATGGATGTTTCACATCTATGAAATAGTCGACATGTTGGGAAAGAGTTCACAACAATGTTCAAAGGTTGACTATGACAAGGTTTGATCTTTCATAGTGATGTTTAGTCTAGAAGGATTAATGTAGCAACCACTACATATAATTTTTTTATGTGGAAGTTGAATAAATAAATAAAGTTCTTCTAATAGAATTGTTACCTAGGACGTGTGCATAACACATTCCATAGGGTTATGTTAATTCAAAGGATGTTAAAAGCGTATGCAAACTACAATGGTTGAAGTGAGCATCGCGGAGTTGGAATCTTCACCATGATGAAACTGTTAAAAGAGTTTAAATTCATCAGAGATGATGAATATGCTTGCATTTGCAAGAAATTAAGTGGGAGCGCTAAGACATATTTCTAATACATTATGTGGAAGACATATTGTTGATTGGAAATGATGTATCTATTATTAACACATGTTAAGAATTTCATCTCGATGAAAGACTTAGGCAAAACCCGAATATTTGGCATCAATATCTATATAGATAGATTGAGACGCTAATATGGTTGTGCCAAATGTATATAGATTAGATATTGAATGAGTTCAATATGGAAATGACAAGAAAGGTTCTTGCCACACAGAAAGGATTAAATCAAAATTCAAGTGTATCGACACTTGGTAAGTGAAACAACGATTCAAGTATAGATTGATACTTGATGTATGAAACCACAAAGAGTATTTATATCAATCTTACTGTGATATGTACAAATCCAGATATGTCCTATGCTCTAAATGTTATGAGCATATACCAGAATGATTCATAAGATGATCATTGGACGATAGTAAGGATATTCTTATGATCTTTTAGAAGAACTAAGAATATATTATTTTTGTAGATGTGACAAATAGATGATTAGTTCATTGTAAAAGTACTACATTGATACTAGTTTTGTCACAAAGTACAAATTAAGTTTATCTCAATATAAACTAAGGGTGGCACAATATAATGGAAAGTAAGTTCCATAATGGATTTGGATGAGTTCCAAAGTTAAGACATTGTGACAGATACTACAACAAAAGGCTAAGTATATGACTGCTATTATAGCATCAAAAGAGGGCATTTGTGTTAAGTAGTTTGTTACCAAACTAGGTGTGGTTCACAGCAAGATAGTACCATGAAGATATATTGTAGGAAAATATTATCAACATGTTTTAACCCCAAGGAACCAAAGGTCTCACCAAAGGACAAAATTTATACAAAGCCATCTCATTAGAGAATGAGTGATGCGTAGAGACGCAAAGACATGCAACTACACATGGACCTGAAAGATTTGGATCCGAAGATCAGTTGACCACTAGAAATCGTGTAAATACAACACTGGAAATCCATAGGTGTTGAATACACAAAGATTTGAAACTAGATTATTGTCTCTAGTGCAAGTGGAAGATTGTTGGAGATATGCTCAAGAGGCAATAATAAAGAGGTTATTATCATATCTTCACGCTTATGCTAAATGTTTACATACCATGCTATAATTGTATTTACCGGAAACATTAATACTTGTGTGATTTGTAAACATAAAAGAGTCCCTAGTAAAGCCTCTTGTTAAACTAGATTGTTGGTTAATATATGATCATGAACGTTGAGATGTTATTAACAACAAGATCATATCATTAGGAGAATGGTGTGATGGACATACTCCTATAGTTAAGCATAGCATAAAGATCAAGTCATTTAATATAGTTCAGTTGCTATAAGCTTTCAGATACATGGTAACCTAAATCCTTAGACCATGAGATCATGCTAATCACCATCACCAGATGGATGCTTTGATGACATCAAACACCACATCATAACTGGGTGGCTATAAAGGTGGCATTCAGTGTTCGGAAAGTATGTGTTGAGGCACATGGATCAAGAGTGGGATTTGTCCATCCATATGATGGATAGATATACTCTGGGCCCTCTCGGTGGAATGTCATCCAATTAGCTTGCAAGCATGTGACTGGCTCACAAGGGATCACATATCACAGGAACGAGAAAAGAGTACTTATCGGTAACGAGGTTGAACTAGGTATGAAGAGATACCGACGATCAAACCTCAGATAAGTAAACTATCGCGAGACAAAGGGAAATTGGTATCGTATGTAAGTGGTTCATTTGATCGTAAAGTAATCGTAGAAATACGTGGGAGCCATATGAATTTCCAGATTCCTTTATTGGTTATTGATCGGAGAAGTGTCTCGGTCATGTCCGCGTAATTCACGAAGTGTAGGAAGACACACTTAAGGATTCAATGTTGTTTAGTAGATATGGAATGTAAGTAGGGAGACCGAATGTTGTTCCGAGTCTCGGATGGGATCCGGGATATCACGAGGAGATCTAGAATGGTCCGGAGAATAAGATTCATATAAGGAAAGTCCAATTCCGGAGCTCGGGAATGATTCCGATGATTTCTTCGGAGAGGTTCTAGAAGGGTCTAGAAGGTTCACCGGACCGGAAGGGGAAGGGAACATTAATGTGTCATGGATAAGGGGAATGATTGGATCATGTCCTAGGTCACTTGGTTGGGAATTAGCAAGAAAGAAATCAAGCTCCAATTTGAAAGTCAAAAGGCAAGTTTGAAAAGTCAAACTGGGACAATGTGTCCTAGTAGAGGAAGGAAAGAATCCTTCTTTCCCTCCACCACAAGCCAACAAGGAGAGGGAGTTGGGGAAGGATTCAAACTCCCCTCTCCCAAGCTGCCCTCCCTCTCATAAATAGAGGGGAGGGGTGCCCCAAGGACACACAACACCAGCCCTTCCCCACCTAGCCGCGCCGCCGCCGGCTCACCGTCGCTGCCCTAGCCGTCGCTGGTAACGCCTCCTCCTCTCCGGCCCTCTAAACTCTAGATCGTCGGAAACCCTAGATCCACCATAACCTGCTCCGGCTTAGACGAAGCCCTGCAGGATTTTCCCTCTACTTCCAACACCACGCCGTCGTGCTATCGGAATCACGAGGGGAGAACTACAACCTCCGCTGCCTGCTGGAACAAGGGAGAGGAAGGTCTTCATTGAGTACCGAATGTGTGACCATCATGGAGCGCACGAACGCCGGAAGGATCGTCTACGCGATCTTGAGATCGCCAAGTGTACGACTACATCACCCACGAGAATCTGCTCTTGTTAACCGCTTTGGAATCTTCAAGGGTGAGTATTCTAATCGACTTGTTGCTACAATCAAGTAGATAGATCTTGGCTTGTTTGTGTGCATGCGGTAGAATTTTTTTGTTTTCCATGCTACGAACCCCTACAAATACTTGAAAGAAGAGGGGGATGCGGGGAATCCCCAGGTGATTTTTCTAGTTCTTGTCATCTACCCCTTTCTTTTCATCTAAAAAAATGAAATATTTTTATCTACATGATACTTTTAGTGTGTGCAAAATGGTTATATCTCCATACAAATGATATAATAGTTTCAACAATGATGCCAACTCAATTAGGAAACCAATTTATTCAAGAATCTAATATATACAAAGAAACACTATTTTAATTTTGTTTTGTTATGGGAAAAGTTTTCATGATATAGACTTTGCAATGGTTCCATTCGCATGAACAACACATGCTCAAGGTTGACCTCCACTTCTCCATTGCTCATCCTTCTCATTTACTTTTCCAAACTTTGTTTTTATTCAAACCTCCTAATTTATTTGTTGGATAATAGTAGGTATATTTAGTCACAAGATACCAGGGTCCCATGGTGTGAGCAAGCCAATAAAATTATTTAGTACTTGAAATCATAAAAGAACACACCATTATAACATTCTTTCTATGCATTGGCATTTTATATATGAATGGGTCACAAGAATTAGGAGTAGACCAATGCATATTTTTGGTAGGTGAATGTAACTTATAATCATTAGTAACATAAAGAGATCACTTATTACCTCCTCTTTTATAATAGTTACAGGTAGTAGAAGCAATTTTGATAACATATCTATTAGATTGGTGCAACTTTGTAAACTTGGGAACATAGAGAGGATCATTAAAATGGATCTGGTTTATCTTCATGTCAAACCTAAGTTGCTAGATTCTATTAAAAGTGATACATCTACCTTTAAGAAAAACTATGGAGAATCATTAAAAGATGCTTCGTATTGGCTACATGAAATCTATGATAAAGATCCTAATAAATTAAACATGAACTTTTATTTCTCTTTGGAATCATGGAGTAAAAATGCTTTGGATTTTTCCTTTGTACAATTCGTATTGTAATAATAAGTGTGTAAATTTGTATTGGAATAGTTGTATTGTACAACTATTCCTTACCCTTGGGTATGCGGAGTTATTTCAATGTTGAAACCTCGTGTGCATGAGGTAAGTGTCTAGCAGTCAACAGTTCTTGCTTTCTAAGGGTTGTGCCGAAATGACCTTCGTTTCATCACGGAGTCATGCGATGGTGGCGAGGTAGACTCTTGCGAGGTAGAAAGTGTAGTTTTCTAGTCAAAAATTTGAGCTGCAGTTGATATGTGAAACTTTCAAGTTTAAGGTTTCCTATTCGGATCAAAAGGTACATACTAGGATTTTATAATTTAAGGAACTATTTGATTCGAAGTATGTTCACAGGAGTTTGGAGGATTGAAGTGCTTAGTAGTTTATTCTGCATGGCTTAATAGATTTGTAGGATTGAATTTTTGTCATAGTGGATTTTCTGAAACCCCATGTAGGTGCACCTTGGAGTTCCAGTTTTGTGCTGAGATCTGCGCTAACTCACTAGCACCACTTCATACGAGTTTGTACCTTTTCTCTACAAAAACCAATAATATAATCATTTAAACTTGAATCTTTGTACATGATTGTCACCTGTCTATACAATCAAATTATATATGCAAGGTACAAAACTTGTCACCTATCTATAGTCAAATAATATAGCGGTAACTGTTATGAGTAATGGAGCTCAAAATCCGAAGAACTGAAATATGGTACTGCTACAGTTGCCATTAATAAAACCAAAAGCAACAACATGAAAGTTTCATGTTTGAACGCCGACGACATTGTCCCCAAGAATGCATGAGCTTGGTACACTATTCATTACTACATGAACTGGTATGCTGTTGCATAGCACGGGCATTTGAACAAGAAATTAATGCAAACGTTGGCACTAGTGATATCTGGCTGGAGACCGGCAAGAGCAACGCGACTAATGCTGACCAAAATGAAATGGATGTAAATTTGCGATGACCCCCATGCTACATTTGGAGGTTAGAAACGTTCAATGGCAATTACTCCCTCCGTTTCAAAATATAAGATGTTTTAGCTTTGTGAAACAAAAATGTATCTAGACTTCTTTTAGTATGTAGGTTCACTCATGTTTGGAGTGAATCTAGACACTAAAACAAGTCTAGATACATTTTCTTTACAAACCTAAAACATCTTATATTTTGAAACGGAGGGAGTAGAAAGGATCAAATGAGAGCACATGGCGAATCCTGGAAAGAAGGAAGCACATGGAGATAATGCATCAGGAAGAAAGGATCCACAAGCAAGAGTTCTGGAGGTCAACCATTCAGGATAGAACTATCCTTCAAACTACTATTGGGCGTGATGCATGGAGTTGCTAATACATGTATCACCTCATTCCTTCATATGTACATGAAGCAAATTCAAACCTAGTGCAATAAACATACCAAAACGCAGTGACATAAGCATTAGGTAATGAATAGTATGTATATGGAAGCTGGTAGCAAACTCAAAGTTACTACTCTAGTAGTATTATACATAGTACTTAGATGCATAGTGGTAAGTACTAAGAGTTGAATAAAATGTGATTGAAAGATGGTAGCCTCTTAACTATTGGCCATGACAATGTCAAACCATCAAAATGACCATTCGGATTGAAGCGTAGAAAGCAATCTCAAAAGTCACAACCATGACATCCCAAGATATCAGTAGCGTTCACAATGCCATTTCTAGTGCTCCCTCGTCATAAAAAAAATGTCACAGATTTGTCTAAAATTGAATATGTCTAGACAATATTTAGTATATAAATACATCTAAATTTAAATAAATTTGCGACATCCTTCCTTTTTAGGACGGAGGGAGTACAAATAAATCTTCAACCAGACGAGAAACTCCACTAGACAACCAGGTCCATAAATCATTGTTTTCCCTCACGACTATGAATAAAAGTCCAACAAAAATCGAAGCCCAAAGTCAAGAAAAAGACTGGCAAATTGCAGCTGCTACGGCGTTAGACATTTGGATGCACAAGCTCACTCCAATCCTGCTAGAGTACAGGTCTGGCAATATGAATAAAAGTCAGACGGAAATTTAAGCCCAAATTCAAGGAATGGACTAGACTGCTATGACTAGTGATCATCTAAGTTCCCACTAGCATAAACCTTCACACCGTCTGAAATGTCGTTTCTGTATTGTAGACAATTGACAATTCCGATACTATAGCACTCAACCATCCACATACCATACTTCAAAGGCTTCATGTTAGCTAGCATGACCATCGATAAATCGAAATCACGAACAAAACTGAGTGCAATACGTTAGGAGCCACTTGGAATTTGATTGGAGGTAGAAGCGACGACATTGTCACATATCTATTCAGTCATTAATACATAGAGGGAAAGGGTAATGAGCAATGGCGCTTAAAACTCAAAGACATACCACTTGTATGTTAGAGATAATAAAACGGAAAGCCGACAACATGAAAAAGAAACATGTTTGCACGCTGACAGCATTGTCCACAAGAATACATGATAGCATGATACACTATTGATTGATACATAAACTGGTACATGAGTTGCATAGAACGGGCATTTGAACAGGAAAATATGACAAATGTGGGCCCTAGAGATGACAATGAGACTGACAATCTCAAGAACAGTCTCCACGCGAACTGTTAATTCTGGCTAGAGTGACATGATCAATGCCGACCAAAATGAAATGGCTGCGGACTTGTCATGATCCCAGGCTGCAATTTGAAGGTTAGAAGTGGCTATTAAAAAGGATCAAACGAGATAGGACCTCTCGATGAAAAATCCTGGAAAGGAGAAAGCACATGGACATAACACATCATCAGGAAGAAAGGATGCACAGGCAAGAGTTCTGGCGGTCAACCATTGAGGAAAGAACTATGCTTCAAAATAGTAGTGGGTGCGATGTTTAGACCTGCTCACATGCAGGTGCTAATACACGCATCACCTCATCCCTTCACATGCACATGAAGCAAATTCAAAGTTAGAGTAAACATGCTTAAATGCAGTGATATAAGTATTAGAGGATGACTAAAATGCGTCTGGAAGGTGCTAACCAGGAAAACTCAAAGCTATTAATCATACTGTACTTGACTGCAGTGACGTACTCTCTCCGTCCGAGGTTTTGACTAAGTCAAATTTTATTAAATTTGACCAAACTTTTAGATAAATATATCAACATATATTACATAAATTTGTCATATTATGAAACTAAATTTAAAAACAAATCTAGTGGTACCAAATTTAGTGTCATAAATATTGATATGTTTTCCTATATGGTTAGTCAAAGTTTACCAAGTTTATCAGTTAATTGAGGACAGAGGGAGTAAGTATTAACAGTTGAGTAAAATGTGATTGAACTATAGTACCCTCTGTTGTCAAACCAGCAAATGACCATGCAAATTGAAGACTACTCCCTCTGTTTCAAAATATAAGATGTTTTAGCTTTGTGAGGAAATGTATTTAGACTTCTTTTAGTACTCCCTCCGGTCCATATTAATGTTCTCAACTTTGTCTAGATTCGTATGTATCTAGTTAAATATTTAGACTAGATGCATCCGTACCTAGACATAGTTGAGAACACTAATATGGGTCGGAGGTAGTATGTAGGTTCACCGCTCACTAAGGTTTAGAGTGAATCTAAACACTAAAAGAAGTCTAGATACATTTTCTTCACAAACCTAAAACATCTTATATTTTGAAACGAGGGAGTAGTAAGCAATTACAGAAGTCACAAACTCATAATGCAACCATGACATAAAAACATATCAGCAGTGCACACAGTACTTTTTCTAGTGCAAAACGAACTAAAAAATAATATTCAACAACCAAACATGAAACTGCACGACCACTAGACAATTAGGACGATAAATCACCATTTTCCCACGAGAGTATGAACAAAAGTCCAACAAAAAGTGAAGCCCGAAGTTAAGAAAAAGACTGGCAAACTGCAGTTACCACGGCATTAGACATTTGGCCTCACAAGCTCACTTTCAACCTGCTAGAGTACAGGTTTGGGCGTTTGGCAATATGAATAGAAGTCGATGAAAATTTAAGCCTGGAGTCAAGAAGGAGACAGGACTGATATTATAACTAGTGATCTCTAAGTTCCAACTGGCATACACCTTCAGACCGTTTGAAATGTTGTTCCTGTTGTCTAGAAGATTGGCAATTCCGATGCTATAGCACTCAACCATCCACACATCAAAAGCATAGGTACTATTTCATTTAACAGAACTAGTGGTTCATAATCAGCAAGCAAAATGAGACAATTCAAGCTGTTGAACATGGGAACTGATATTGCAATTGCAGTGACTAAACAACAAGCAAGTATTTTTAGAGTGCCTTGGAAACTATGCATCACAATAGCAGTCACAAACTCATAAGTCACGACGAACCAAAAAGATATATATCGTCGTATTATTGATGAGGCCAGACAAAAACAAGTATCTAATTAATAACCTCGTCAATGCAAACTGAAGACTAGTAAGCAATTACAAGTCACAAACTTATAATGCAACCATGACATAAAAAGATATCAGCAGTGTACACAGTACTACTTCTAGTACAAAAAGAACTAATAATCTTCAACGACCAAATGTGGAACTGCATGACCACTAGACAATTAGGACGATAAATCACCATTTTCCCACGAGACTATAAATAAAAGTCAAACAAAATGTGAAGCCCGAAGTTAAGAAAAAGACTGGCAAACTGCAGCTACCACGGCATTAAACATTTGGACTCACAAGCATAGAAGTACAGGTTTGGGCGTTTGACAATATGAATAGAAGTCAACAAAAATTTAAGCCCGAAGTGAAGAAAGAGATGGAACTGATATTATAACTAGTTATCTCTAAGTTCCAACTGGCATACACCTTCAGACCGTGTGAAATAGTGTTTCTGTTTTCTACAAGATTGGCAATTCGATACTATAGCAACTCAACCATCCACATATCAAAAGCATAAGTACTATTTCATTTAGTAGATCCAGTGGTTCATAATCAGCAAGCAAAATCAGACAATTCAAGCTGTTGAACATGGGAAGAGGTGTTGCAATTGCAATAATATCAATAACACGAGTGACTTAAACAAGAAGCAAGTATTTTTAGAATGCCTAGGAAACCATGCATCACAATAGCAGTGACAAACTCATAAGTCACAACGAACAAAAAAGATATATATCATAATATTGATGAGGCCAGACAAAGCAAGGATCTAATAATAACCTCGGGCCATAATAACACAACCTAAGAATTTACTTCATCACAACAGCGGTAAAAGGAAACACTAGATTTTATGATTCACAAGGCAAAGACGAGTTTTATACCACAGGTGCACGGAATATGCACCACCATACAGGAAACTAGCATGAATTTCACTAAGATATAGGGTCCACCAAGAATGAATGTTGATCAGAGCTACTTCAATTGAACAAAAGAAACAGAGTCATGATATACTTCCTTCTCTCTCTCGTGGTACAAAATGTCACTAAAAGAATCTATCGTAGTCTTTGCAACGCACCTCCTGCTCCCCAAAATGATTGAAAAATCTTCCTAGCAGTGTCATCCTAAGAACCAACTAATGGATCTAGGGAGTGATGCCCAGCCATGGGGAGCAAACAGAAGCAACAGGGTTTTTCAACACTAACTAATTAATGATTGTTTCGTTTCACTTGAAGAAGGCACTGAGTAAAATGAGCCTCTCAAAATCTGATGAATTAAGCACTGGACTAGAACTCTGATACACACCGTCAGAAGAGGGCCATCCAGAAACTGAATCTTCGGTCATCTTGCGCTGCTCGTGCTGCCATTCCGACCACGTGAAGCCTTGCCATTGCTACTGCCATGCTGCTTCTGCTTCACAGCCAACTCAGGATTGTAGTACTCGAGATACCAGCGCACAAACTTCTTGAGCCCTGTTTGTAGATCAGTGGATGGGCGGTAGCCAAGCTCCCGCTGCGCCAGGCTGATGTTAGCATGTGTGTAGGGCACATCCCCATTCCTTGGCATCTTAACAATCCTCCTCACAGCCTTCACCTTGAGCATCTTCTCCAGTAAATCCACGAGCTGTGTCACCGGCACTGGAGAAGTGTTGCCCAGATTGTACGTCCTGAATGGCGCTGGCCCTCGCTTCTTGCCACCGCTGCCTGTGCTCCGGCCAGCCGTATCCAATGCCCCAACACATCCTTTGACAATATCATCAATGTAGGTGAAATCCCGGGAAATGGTGGTCTGGTGCGCACCTCCACCGGAACTCTCATATACCGTGATTGGCCGACCGGCGAGAATGTCCCGGGTGAAGAAGAAGTACGCCATGTCAGGGCGCCCCCACGGCCCGTACACAGTGAAAAACCGGAGCGCGGTGAGCGAGAGCCCATAGATGTGGTTGTAGACATGGGCGATCTCCTCGCCAGCCTTCTTGGTGGCCGCATAGAGAGACGCGGGTCGGTCCGTCCTGTCGTGCTCGGAGAAAGGCACATGGGAGTTGAGCCCGTACACCGAAGACGACGACGCCCAGACAATCGCCGGTTGCGGGTCCGCCGCGCGCGCCGCCTCGAGCAGGGCGACGAGCCCAGCGACGTTCGCCCGCACATAGGACATCGGGTCAACGAGCGCGTGCCGCACCCCCGCCTGCGCCGCGAGGTGCAGGACGTGCGTGAAGGGCACGACGTCGAACAGCTTGGCGAGGAGCTCCGCGTCGGCGATGTCGCCGTCGACGACGTAGACCCCCGAGCGCGCGAGCAGCGCGGCCCTGCCGCGCTTGAGGGCGGGGTCGTAGTAGTCGTTGAAGTTGTCGAGGCCGAGGACGCCGTCGCCGCGGCGGCGCAGCGCGGCGGCGGCGTGGCAGCCGACGAAGCCGGCCGCGCCCGTGACGAGGACGGAGAGTCCGCGGCCGTTGGCGCGCCTGACGCGCGCGGAGGCCCTTACCTTCTTCTCCCAGGCGGCGCCGCCCCAGGTGGCGCTGGAGGGGGATGCGTGGAGGGAGCGGCGCGGGGAGTCGGTGGAGGCGCGCGAGGAGGAGGAGGAGGAGGCGGGGGCGGCGGAGGGGGAGAGGAGGATGAAGGCGAGGAGCAGCGAGAGGGAGCAGACGGACCAGAAGGCGAGCTTGGAGAGGAGCGAGGGGTGGTGGTGGCGCGCGGGCAGGCGGTGGTGGTGGTAGTGGTGGAACTGCGGCTTGACGGCCGCGGCGCCGCCCGCCGCCGCCGCCGAGCCGGGCGCGCCGGTCAGCTGCGGCGCCATCTCCCGATCTGCTGCGGCGGCAATGCGGCTGGGCTGCTGCTCGCTGGATCTCGGGATTGGGTGGGGGGGCGGACCTGGGTTTGATTGAAGGGCTTTTTTTCCGCTTTCCGTTTTGTCGCGCAGATGGTTTCGATTCGTTCGTTCGGGCGTGCTCGCTTGGCTCGGCCTGGGGGGGATTTGGTTTGGTTTCCGCGGCGCTACATTTGAGGAGAAATCGTGGGGATTTTCTTTTCTCTTTCTGCTGCTGCTACTAGGAGCCAGAGCCAGCCAGCCAATGACTGCCTGGGCTTTCGTACTTTCGCGTCCTCCTTTTTTTTTTCCGTTGAGAAAATCGCGACGCCGATAAATCCGCTCGCCAATTTGAAACGTGAAATCGTTGTCAACGCAACTAGATTTACGGGACGTTCCGACGTACCACTACTACTATCAACTAGATTTAGGATCAAACTGTAACTTAAAACGAACTGCAAATCTATATCTCGTCCGTCAGAGAGAAAAAAAGAACTGCAAAAGTTGACGAGACACATGTGATGACACGCACGGGAAGGAAGTTGCGAAATCTGAAAAAAGTAGCCGGTGGAAATGCATCGCAGTTTCCTCCGACCTTTCTGAAACCTCCGGGGCCGTGCGTACGTGGCGTTCTGGTTGTTGGGGAGCCTCATCAGATTATGATTAGCGTTCAAAACCATCATCATCGCCAATCCTTATCATCATCCGGCCGTGACATTTTCAGATGCGTACTGATCGATCTACTACTAGTGGGTCGTGGGGTCGATGGCCCTGCGACGGAGGGGTAGGGTCGATGATGATGATCACGGGATAAGGATCGGGATTTTCGTTTCGGCCATTAAATCGGGATAAAGCACTGTCGGTGGAGCTTTGCTCTCGCCGAGATCACCCGATCAGGTTCGTGCGTGCCCCCCGGTGGCCGGTTGTTGCGTTCTTGTTCGCGATGTGCTGCACACTCGTGTCCCACTTGCGATCACACACGACATGATCGCCACCCATTGAGCTTTTTTTCCCTTTTGATTTTCTAGAAGCATTTTGTTTTTGGCCTCCTTGATGTTATTATATGATATAGGTATCGCTCAACGGAACGAGAGAGAATGCCGTGACACGCACTCTCTCGCATGTGCCGCGTAAGCTGTACTTCTGGTGATGGTGCGTGGTGCTTGGGAGGAATGGACGCCAGTATAAAATTGGACGGTGTTGAGTCGCCAAAAAAGAAAAATGGACGGTGTTGGGACGCTGCTTGGGGGGTACACACGGGGTGACTGGTATCCCTCTGTTCAGAAAAGATGGGACGGGCACCATGTGCGTGAGTGCGTATCAAGGCTGAGCCTTTGACTTGACGGTGAAGCTTCACTCATCGGCCCAATTGGGTAGCAGCTGGCTGGCGGTGCAGAGTTGAACATCAGTTTCCACGCCAGATCAGAGGATCTCACGATCAATCAATTGAATAACTTTCATCCCACGAAATCTTCTCGGTCAACATATTCTCCGCTCTTGAGAATGGGTGAAAGAGCTCCACGTACGGTTTTTACCGTGCCATACGCGTGCATCGGTGGTCGGCGCCGGCGCCGACGCGTCGTCGCGGTGGTCGGTGGCGGGGCGCACGCGTGAGACGTGCCGGCCTCGGGCTGGGCTGTTGTTGGAATGCGCAACCGATCCATCGTGCACGTACTTGTCTTGGGGTAGGTGGGCGCCTACACGTGCCCATACGGCCAAACGGGAGGATCAGAACGGGATATCCTCCCTCCGCACGTATGAATCTCCGCTCTCCGGGACCAACATGTTCTCCGCTCCCCAATATGAGTGGCGACTACTGTGGCAACCGCTTCAGGTCTCGAGCCGGCAAGAGACGACCAATACAGCACACATAGTACATGGGATCCACGATTTCGATAGCTTTACGCCATCTCCGTCTATCCCAGTGCACAGCACAGGACTTGCGAGAGCTCCGATCTCTAACCTGGGCGCACACAGCTTTTACCAGATCAAAATGTGAATGGATGCCTTCGCAACTGGAATGCCGTTTCAACTTTCAATTCGATGTGTGTACAGTATATGTTAGAGCAACCATGCGAGCGAACACAGGGATATCAACATGCACAGGTACTCCGGGACGCGATCTATATAAAACGCCTAGTGAAACGGCGGCTCGGTTGTTCAGGATGAATGAAATGAACAAATCAGAACGTGGTCTGGACTGTCTCTTCGTATGTGCAAGTAATTGAATAACTGCTGCACAATTTCAGCAGATTCGCTTTTCTCTTGAACAGTGGCTTTCAGGATACAGCCTTTGATGTCACCATATAGGGTACACCGCCGCGGCAGCCACCGCAACCATATGTTTCGTACTGCCATTTCTCTGCTCTCTCTCCGTCGGGTCTCTGAAAAGCCGTTCTCTACATGATCTGCCTCGGTCGCTCTGAGGGATTTTGCTAGGATTGTTCAACCCGCCCAGACAAAACCACTCTGGACCGGCCAAGATTTCTTACATATCTGTCCTGAAAGAATCTATGGGTCGTGATCGAGTACTGAAAAAACATTTGGGAAGGTATTTAGTCTACAAAGAGACAGCGAGCAACCATGGTTCAGATCTTCAAGCTGCAAACGGATTAGGTCAACATTTGCAGCCAGGTCCTAAGGAGTAATACATAGCACCATGATATACAAGGGAAACGAGTAATAGCTTCTTTCCCCTTCTATTTGTTAAGATCAAAAGTCATCGAAATCAATCCATAAAGTTCTCTACCAAGTTCTACATGTTACATTCTTGACCAGCAGCAAGACCTTCTCTCACAAAGTTACCATCGATGCAACTCTACACGGTTGCCCAGGACCCTATAGCATCCAGAAAGGACAAAAGAAAAGTGTGGAGGGAACAGTATGAGGCGAACCAAAGCTGCACCCACAGTGATCTTACACCCAGAGACTAATGACATGGTCCTCCCGACGACCCGACCAACATGACAAGTAAGACGAACATGATAAGTAAGACCAACATATATCTGCTTTTAATGCCCATTTTCACGGACCTCCTGCTCTTCTTCGTCTGCATCCTCGAATCGCTGGTCATTGATTTGGAGCTGCAGGTACAGATAACATCAGTATTAGCGGGCAGCCAAGCACTGACACAAAGATAGCTCTAGAGTCGTATGGTTTCGTAAAATTGCAAAATGCTGCATCTCAATATTCCACTGATTGACTCCTTATAATTTGTTTAACAAGTCATCCGAATTAAATTGACTATCACGGAAGCATAAGTGCCGAGAACCTTGGAACTTTAGCTTTATAAAACCATGTAAACAAGTTGTCCTGGCAGCTAATTAACTCAGCTTTACCCACAGTTACGAGGACCAAGATCAAGTATGGCCTTCCACACTCATCTTAAATATTGGCCTTCATTACTCCAATAAGAAGCCAAATGATTACCTGGCAATCTACAATCTCCCTAGCGCCTTCGTTCAGTTATCTTATATGTTTACCTAGTTAACAATGAAATTTAAAGATTGCAGCAGCATAAATCCAGCAAGTGCATACCTCAAGTACTGAACGACTGAGGTCAGATCCATCATTTTGACCTATCGGGTTGGCAGTGTAAAACTCAGGGTCAATTCCTGCATGAATTGTAAGATGTCAAAACTACGCTGAAAAAATAGTACCAAATGCAAAAAAAAATGTATTGTCCAAACTTACCATCAACCATGGGTTCATCTCCGTGAATCCAACCACCATCAGCCATATCTTCACCGTGGAACCAGCCATCATCTTCATCTTGTTCTGGAATTTTAAAGCACAAACAGGTTAGTACAATTTTCCTGAACTATTTAAATGTAACTTAAATAAAGTACTTACCAGCAGTAGGATCAGGGTTCAGCTCGGCACAATGGCAGAAGGCATCAAAAAGTGAATCCACTGAAATTCGGTCAAGGATAGCAGGAATGTAATAATGCAGCTGTTTCAAGAACTACTGGTCTGCTGGAATAAGTAGAATTGAATTAAGTTCTACAACCATATACCCAAGATTCAGGGTTAGTTCATACTCGGTGATTGTGCGTCATGTAATGGTTATTTTAAAAGCTTCTGTGGAACTAATTGTGCTATCTACAGTTGTTGTCTCACAATTCCAATCATTTCTTATGTTATTAGAAACACGGCAATATATCAGTTTACAAACTTGATTCAGAATAGCTAGCCAAACAGCAAAATATCCAAAAAGCACTGAGATCATCATAATCCATTGCAACACAAAGAGAGCAATTGGGACCTTGCATTCACCTTGTAACTAACTTGATTGCATAACTGTTCTAAGAAAATTGAGTCAAATCTGTCAAACGAAATAAGAGATTGTCTGTAATACTACTCAGTGTTATCTATATTGCTACTTATTTTATCTATCTTTTGATTTTCAGGAAATAGGAAATGATAGAAACATAGTACGCTTCCAGTGCTCTGTCCATGCTTATGAACTCAAACATAATATCAACACTTCAGAAGCAAATATGGGGGATTTTACGATCCCATCTGCCAATTTTAGAACTATTATGTTCTAAACCTGACAGTATAATAATCAAAAAAGTATTGCAGTGTAAAGATGGTTATTTTCCTAACCAGAAACCTAGGAAAATGTAATGAATCATCATATTAAAGAAAGTAACTCCTTCATAAGGCAGGTTCAAGCTGTTCAAGAGTGTTTAACAATCAAAATGGGCAAAAAAGTAAGACAAACTAATTTAGAAAGGATACGTTGAGCAGCGTCTGACAGTATAATACGCATCTCAGAGATCTTTTCTAGCTGTAATTCACCAAGTGGTTCAGAGTCCAAGTCATCAGCCTCTTCATCAGAGCCATCTTCAGCTTCAATCTATAAAGCAAACAAGCAGGACATTGCACATTAGAACTAGAGAGCCTGAACGAAGGCAACAAACATTGCTACCTACAACTGACGAGTGAACAGTACATTGATTACGCATACAAACAAAAGCTAGTTCTAGTTTTCAACTTCAATCGTCTAGACAGTAGGCCTGATAAAAGTCCTAAGATACTAACAGCGGCAGACAACTAGTGACTTACAAATGGGGAAGGTTAATAAGAGATAAAACAGATCGTTGCTACCTTATTACAAAGGGGACACAGAGGCTATATTAGGTCATTCATACAGAGATTACAGATTCCTAGTAAGGAACCTAATAATATGGAGTTTAGACTATTTCGTCCACTCCAAATAGTGGAAGGATATGAGCTGAGCTACATTTTAGTAAGAACCTGAGTTGATTGACCACATGATTTCGACCAGTCGGATATCTCACACTCTGCATCCCACTAAACCAAGCAACATTCCAAAGGCTTATGGTGCCAAACAAAGTATCATGTTACAGCTAGACCTACCACTACAATTATCAGAGAATAAATAAATATGCGACATGTGAAAAGATTCTTACACTAGATGACCTATATGTGTCATATTCCATTACCCACAATCCAAAACTCCTTTTTCCTCCAAACTACAAGGCAATGATATGTACAACTAACAAAAAAAAAAGTGAAATGGGCCGCCCTGACATCTGTGTTGTGAGCTGAGATGAACTATCAATCGAACCATCAAAACTGAAACACAAACCAGGACCAGAGAAATGAACCGACATCAAACAAATCAAACGTGTAAAACATGATGGCTAAAGTCTATCAACCATTTGCCAAATTAGTCACCAATACCACGGAATTCCCTAGGGCGGTTGTATCCTTTTTCACCTGCGTGTAGAGGCACGGCGAGGGGTATGCCTCGGGGTCGCGCGACACCGCGTGGAGCGTGATGTCCAGGAACTCCACCGCGTAGCCCTTGCCTTTCTCTGCCTCGCTGAGCCAAATCACCCTCCTGAAAACGGAAACGCAAACGTAGACGAAAAATTAGGCATCAGAAGAGATGGCCGCTGACCGGCAGGGAGTTGCAAAAGCCATCAGGTCGATACCTGGTGGTTACGAAAAGGGTTCCCGGGGCCTCCGGCGCGCGGCCGCCAAGGGCGACCGAGGCGGCGCGGTCCACGCGGACGAGCTCCTCGCCGGAGGCTTCGTCGAGACGGGGTGTGCCGTCTCCGGCAATGTCTGAGAAGATTTTGAGCCCTGGCGCCATTGGAGAGGGTAGTGGGGATGAAGCAGAGCTAGGGTTTCGGGCTTTGGAGGGTGCGAGATTTGGGGATTCTTTTGAAAGGGTTTACCGGTTACTGAAGTGGAAGACAGCGCTGTGTGCTGAGTGCTGACTACGCCATACCCGGGTCTCTGGTCATAGTTTTGTGGCGAGTCTCTTTTGTGGCAGTGGTATGGCCCAAGCGCTCTGTTATAAAGGCTCGCAAAACTGGCCACAATGCTCTATTTGTTTTTCGACATAGCAGGGTTACTTCTAGTTTTATAGCACTTCATGTTACTTCTAGTTTTAAGCACTTCTAGGTTTGCAAAACTGGCCACACTTTTTTCTAAAATTTGCATATTTGCCCCTGACCACCACCTATCAGTGACACAACAAATAATAAAGAGAAAATTCTTTATTTGACATTACTCCCTAATATGATTCCTTATTTGACACTAAAAAATTTTCACTTCCTTATTTGATCACTTATGTAATGTTTTTGTCTTATATGACACTTCAGTGTATTTTGAGAGCTAACGGGGTTAACTATAGATCTATAAAGACGTTTTTGCCCCTCGTATAATACGACGGTTTGAGAAGAATTTGCACATGGCTAATAAAACCGTGTGGCATTGATAAAAGTTATGTTGTTTCAGTAATAAGTAACAAGCCACGTGAAGTTGGTTTAGTTTATTTTGCAGGAATATGTTCGGCCCTGCCGCACGTATGCGTATCGTGTTGACAACCGAACTTACGGACAATAAGATTATATGCTGATTAGTAAACACGCTGCTCTTTCAAAGAAAAAAACAATGTGCTGCTCCACACGCGCACATTCGGACTGAGTGCGCGTACGTACAGGTTATAGGTGATGTGTATGCACGTCCCATTGGTGAATCTAGGATTTTATCAAAAGGTATGTCACTTGGTGTGTCTATTGACAACTATTTTGTCTTAAAATATAAATAATAATAATTATAAAATATGATAAAATAATGAAATAATAAAAAGTTTTCTGCATTATACTCGAATAGGTAAATTGTTGGAGACATACATGGTCGTCCGGGGGCATTCTAATATTGAACTAAATTCTTGCCATTACGTGCCATCCTAAATTTCTAAAATATTCAACCATGAAATAATCATTTCAACAACGCTACTGTACTAAAATAAATAACAAAATAAAAGATCTTACAAAAAGCTACAACGCTACCTATAAAAATTAATTATATACTCCCTCCGTCCTAAAATAGATATCGCAGACCGTATGTGTTGCCCAACACGATTATAAGTTGACTGAAACGAAGAATAGTTAGCTAGGTCGCATGGTATGCGAGTGCATACCTGCCATACCGTGTAGATCCACCACCGGCACGTCCTTCTCAGTGAAGTTTTACCGTCATTTTAGACCGGATGATGCGTATGCACCAAGAAATATAGGCACGTTGTAGGCATGTGCCGTCTGAAATCTCAGGTTACCATATATACACATCAGCTAGTACGTAATTTCTCATCTGAAACAGGGAGCGCATAAGGTAATTTCTCATCTACACAAATCACATGTATGAGTCAAACTATTAAACTAGGGGTATTTACGTCCGGTTAGAAAAAAGTTAACGGAATCTTTTAACAAAACAAACGGCAGTGTCATATAAGGCAAAGAAATTTCAAAAGTGGTCATATAAGGAAGTGAAAAGTTTTCAGTGTCAAATAAGGATACATATTGAGGAGTAGTGTCAAATAAGGAATTTTCTCAATAATAAATCTGCAAGTTACAAAATAAAATAGGACAAATATGCAAATCCTCTGATCCACAAAAGTCATATGGGAGAAACCACAAAGCAATTTGTTGCGCGGAAAAGCAGCTGCATGGAACAGATCCCACAAACGCAATCTTTCTTTTGCGGGACCTATTTTGCCAATAAAAAAGAGTTTATATAATGATTTTGGACAACATAAATATAAAGTACTAGTAAAACTAATCAACTTTATGAATGTGTAGACATCATTAAGTACAATAATAATATAATAACCCATATTACAACAATTATACAACTCTCAAATAAATGAATGATACGAATAGGAAATTAGTCAAATCACACAAGAATAAATGGGAGACTATCTCCCAAACAACTCCTAGTGATGCTTCACAAGGTCTTCATGAAGTTGATGATGCGTATCACTATCTTCAAAATGTCGGTAGGTCTCAAGAAATGCTTGGATCCGATCAGGGTTTCTTCTAGGCTTCGCCGGAACCAGCATTGTAAAACTCAAATGGGAGGTCTTTGTCCCTCTCATCCTCGATGATCATGTTGTGAAGAATCACACAAGCCATCATGATATAGTTGAGGGTTTTCTTTTTCCAAAAGTTCTCTCAGTGTCTTTGGGGCTGCTTCTTAGCATGTTGCAAAATGAGACTCATTTTTTTTCAGAGTCTTTGATGGTCTTCACAAAGGTTGGCCGGGGTGGATAAATGCCATTAGCAAGATAATAACCTATATGATAATCATGGCCACTGACTTGGTGATTGCAAGACAAAGCATCTCCACTTGCAAGCCTAGCAAAAAGAGATCTCTGCAAAACTTTATGTCATTGAGAGATCCCCACGGGCCAAAAATACAGTGTCATATCCACAACTCCTGATCTACAACGGCTTCTGGCACGATGGTTGGATCCTAGTGAACTGTCCATGCCATGCATTTGGACAATTCTTGCACCTCTCGTGCATGCGGTCTATGCTGTCAAGCATTCTCGACCAACCTCTAGCCTCATTCATCGCCATCAAACTCTTTATGTCCTCCTCATTTGGAGCTCGGAGGTCGGTTGGACTAAAGACACGGATCGGTGTCCTCACAAACAAATGTACACTTTTCATTGTAGTGTCTTCACCAATGCGAAGATACTTGTTAGTGTAATCAGCCAGAATATCGTAGGAAATCACTCTCATGGGGGCAAAGTTATTCTTGTTGGAGATATGCCCTAGAGGCAATAATAAAAGTGTTTTTTATTATATCTTTGTGTTTATGATAAATGTTTATATTCATGCTATAATAGTATTAACCGGAAACATTAATACTTGTGTGATTTGTAAACTAAATTAGAGTCCCTAGTAAAGCCTCTTTATAATACTAGCTTATTGGTTAATAGATGATTGTGGTTTCTCGGTCATGAACATTGAGATGTTATTGACAAAAAGATCATATCATTAGGAGAATGGTATGATGGACATACTCTTATAGATAAGCGTAGCATAAAGATCAAGTCATTTCAATAGTTCATTTGCTATAAGCTTTCTGATACATAGTAACCTAATTCCGTCGACCATGAGATCATGCTAATCACCATCACCGGAAGGATGCTTTGATGATATCAAACACCACACCGTAACTGGGTGGCTATACAGGTGGCATTGAGTGTTCAGAAAGTATGTGTTGAGGCACATGGATCAAGAGTGGGATTTGTCCATCCATATGACGGATAGATATACTCTGGGTCATCTTGGTGGAATGTCATCCATAGCTTGCAAGCATGTGACTGGCTCACAAGAGATCACATATCACGGGAACGAGAAAAAAGTACTTATCGGTAACGAGGTTGAACTAGGTATGCAGAGATACCGACGATCAAACCTCGGATAAGTAAACTATCACGAGACAAAGGGAAATTGGTTTCGTATGTAAGTGGTTCATTCGATCACAAAGTAATCGTATAAATATGTGGGAGCCATATGAATTTCCAGATTCCTCTATTGGTTATTGATCGGAGAAGTGTCTCGGTCATGTCCGCATAATTCACGAACCGTAGGAAGACACACTTAAGGATTCGATATTGTTTAGTAGATATGGAATGTAAGTAGGGATACCGAATGTTGTTCGGAGTCTCGGATGGGATCCGGTATATCACGAGTAGATCCGGAATGGTCCAGAGAATAAGATTAATATAAGGAAAGTCTGATTCCGGAGTTCGGGAATGATTTCGATGTTTTCATCGCAGAGGTTCTAGAAGGGTATAGAAGGGTCACCGGACCGGAAGGGGACATGGTTAAATGGAATGATTGGATCATGTTCTAGGTCACTTGGTTGGGCATTTGCAAAAGAGAATTAAAGCTCTAAATTGAAAGTCAAAAGGGAGGTTTGAAAAGTCAAACTGGAACAATAGTTTCCTAGTGGAAAAAGAAAAGAGTCCTTCCTTCTCTCCAACTTGGGTTTGGGGAAGGATTCAAACTCCCCTCTCCCAAGATGCCCTCTCTCTCATAAATAAAGGGGAGGGCTGCCCCAAAGCACCACAACCAGCCCTCCCCACCTCCAAGTCGTGACGTCACCGCCGGCCTAGCGCCGCCGCCGGTCCGTCGCCCTAGCCGCCATCGACACCACCTCCTCCTCTCCGGCCTTCTAAACCTAGATCGCCGGAAACCCTAGATACACCATAATCTGCTCTGGCTTAGGCGAAGCCCTGCAGGATCTTCCCTCTACTTTCGACACCACGCCGTCGTGCTGCCAGAATCGTGAGGAGAGAACTACAACCTCCGCTGCCTGCCGGAACAAGGGAGAGGAAGATCTTCATCGAGTACCGAACGTGTGACCGACTGCGAAAGTGCTGTCGGAACACAGTGCCGGAAGGATCGTCTACGCGATCTTAAGTTCGGCAAGTATACGACTACATCATCCACGAGAATTTGCTCTCGTTAACAGCTTTGGAATCTTCAAGGCTGAGTACTCTAATCGACTCGTTGCTACAATCTAGTAGATAGATCTTGGCTTGTTTGAGTGCATGCGATAGAAAATTGTTGTTTTCCATGCTACGAACCCCTACACTTTTTATATGAACTAAACCCTAAAAGGACTTCAACATTCCTACGTTGAGTAAAGTAACAACAATTAGCCTCGCGTGCCTTGACTATGCATGCGACCATGTCTCTTCTCGTTTGGTGCTGGTGGCAAAAGAGGTGAGTATGTTATGTGGGGATGAACAG
Source organism: Avena longiglumis (assembly GCA_030063025.1). Classification (NCBI taxonomy): domain Eukaryota; kingdom Viridiplantae; phylum Streptophyta; class Magnoliopsida; order Poales; family Poaceae; genus Avena; species Avena longiglumis. The sequence continues at coordinate 500,457,664 of CP125975.1, forward strand.
ACGACCTATGGTGCCGGGATGTCTTCAACGTTGTTGTTGTCGAGGATATCATCGAAATCATAAAAATCATCTGAGGAGGAAGAATCGTCGAAGAAGAACTTTATGAAAGAACTCATGCAGGAAGACCAAGAGTCGCTCCACGAGGAATTCATATGTGCATATACGCATCTATATCAAAACGAGGACTAAACATACGCATCGTCGGAGCAGGATTAGAACATATGGCGGTGATATGTGTGGCATCCCGCAAAAACCACTACTAGAAAATCGCGTTGTTTTTGTGCATCGCATCATCATGACCGCATGCTCATGTAATCATGCCACATTGCATTTGAGCATCGTCGTCATCATGCATGGTTGTTGTCTAAACTATTTTCGAAACGCCTAGCTTTGTTTTCTAAATACTCCTGTCTTTATTCAAATTAAAACCCGGGTCTCCGGATTATTTTGTTTCGTCTACCAATGGATTTCAAAAGCTCCGTTTTAAATAATAAAATATTTAGTTATTTTTAGGCGACAGCCGTACCGGGCCGATCCGACCCAGTCGGCCATCCCCAGTACAAAAACCAGAGCCACCCCAAACCCTTTTCCTACCTAACCCTAACCTACCCAGCCCCCTCCACCTCACCCCGACCATTCGCAAAACGCCACCTCACCTCTCCCTTCCCCCATCCAATCCCAGCCCGCCACCTCAGCCGGCCGCCCCTCCCCCTGGCTAGCCTGGCCATTTCCACCTCGCTCCAGGCCCCACCTGCCACACTCCCCCACTCCCTGGAACCCTGGTCCCACCCCTTGGGCTCGATCCCCACGCTCTCCACGCGCGGACCCCGCTCGCTCTCTCCCTCAACCCCGTTCCCCACCAACCACCGAACCCCAACCCGCTGCTCGCCTCCTCTCTTCCCAAGCTCCGGCCGCCTCCGGCCTCCTCGAAGCTGCCTTGCTCGCCTCCTCGCGCCTCACCTCTCGGCGCCATCCCGGCCGGCTTCCTCCCGCTTCGGCCTTGAGCCCCTCTTCTTCTCTCCCTCGCATCGGATCCCCCGGCCTCTCCTCCGCCACCCACCTCACCGCCTCGGGCCCGCACCACCCTCCCGACCGTCCTCCTCGTGTGGCGCCTCCCGCCCTCCTCTCGAGCCCCGCGCCCCGCCAAGCCCGCTCCCGAGCCCTCGCCTCCGCGACCCTTTCGCATGCCTCCGCATGAGCCTGCGGCCTCGCCTCGCCACCGTCCGCCGCGGTTCCGCCACCTCCTTCGCCCCCAGGATCCCCTGCCGCCCGAGCTCACCAGCCCCTGCGCGTCCTCGCCCCTCACCTCCCTGCGAGCCTTCCTCGCCGCCGCCTCGCCCCTCTCCCCATGGGACCCGCTGCAAGTACCTCGCCGTCCCGTCGCCTATCCGTCTGTCGCCGTTCCTCCGAGCCCGTCCCGGGCCTCCTGTTCGTTCTCTACAGCTGCGGGGTGAGCTCCTCTACCTCATCGTCAGGAGCTCGTCGGCTCGCCCGCATTACTCCGTCGTGGAGCTCATCCGCCCACGAGTCTCCGCGCCCTATCGCCTGCGAGCCGCGCCGCCCTGCGTGACCGGCCTCGTCGTCCTTGCTGCATCCGCGGCCGCCAAGCCCGGCCACGCCTCCTCGTCCGATCTCGCAAGCACGCACCGCTCCCCTCGTTTTGGAAACCCCCTGTGACCACCTCGGGGCGTCCGGTCGTGAACGCTTTGTGTCTGCTGTCGTGCACATCGCCAGGACTTCAGCTGCCACTCGTGGCAGTGAAACGCAAAACTTCATCCTTTTGGTGACGTGTACATGTAACCGTGTAGCTACCAAGTTTGTAGCGCCGCCAAGATCTTTGACGCCACCCGAAGCACATGACCGTCTCGTCACAAGAGCCCCGATACGCTTTTGTCGCCAAGATCTGCATCGTTCCGTCGACCGATGTGCAAGGTGGAACCCGATGACGCCGGTACCCCAAGATCTACCACAGGGACGAACCTCGGACCTGGAGAATCCCCGGACACCAAGACCAATCCCGGCGAGACCGAACCCGAACCCCCGGAGTCCAAGATCACCGATACCCCTATGTGTGACCCCTTTTCCGAGCCTCATATTTTTATAATATGATATTTTACTTGTGCATATAAATTGACATGCTTGCATACATATGTGTGGTTTGGGGGCCTTATGCCGATTCACCTAAATTAAATATGGGATCCATATGCGGACAAATCTAGTCTTATATTGGTCCCATTTAAATTGGTGTAGCGAACCGAAGCCATGTTTTGTCTTGCTAATCCAACATTTAATTTGCGGGGTAGATAAATAACTTGAACCTATTAATTAATTGTCGGAACCCGGTTCCGCTTAATATTGCCTATTTGCATCGCATCTTTGCCATGCTATACATCATACATGCATCATGCCCGATCTTCTGTCATAGTATTAAATAGTGCATCCGGTGTTTGTGCTAGTGTTTTGCTTCTTCGCCGATAAGGCCGTTGAGTTGATTCGAGTGTCGACCCGATCTTCGGGTGAACCTTCGGCAATGTTTTCAGGCGAGCACCTCCCTCTTCTACCTATCTTACTTTTATAGTATTTATTCCCTCCTGTTGATCTATTGCTATCTGTGTTGCGATGCTATAGTTTTCGTACCCGTGGTATCCCTTGCAGCCTTATATTGCCTTGGACACATCCTATTACCTGTTGATTGGTAGATAGTGGGACTTGCGTGTCGTAGTTGCTTACTCAGGTGCTGTTGCGTGTCGTCCAGTACCACAGTTGTTGGAGTATTGCCGCATGTTTATTTGTTGGATATGATCATGGCTTTAAATACTGTTTAATAACTAAAATTGAAAGTAGGTAATGCAGAGGCACCGGTGGACAATAGATGTTATTTGGTTGTGAACCGTCCACTTGTGTCCCGTAGGACCCCGAGTTCTTGACACTTGTTCCGAGATCGAGCGCGCTATGGGCACCCCATCGATTTAGTACCTGATTTCAAAGTACTGTACTGGGGGCCACAAGTAGTTTGGGACTTTATTACTATTCTGTACTTATGCCATGCTTTGCTGATTAATTTAAATTGTGCGATGTACTGCACCTGTACTGTTTAGGATCGTGACCCGTTTTCGCTGTATCGACAAGCCGAGTCTCATTTTCGGGTTCCCAGTCGTTTACAGCCGGCTCCACAAACCCTGAGTCCGTCTCGGAGACCGGCCGACTTTGTTGCGGGTAGACTTGGTGGGGTGGCCCTCATGTACTTACTTTGGGTCTGGGAAACGTCATGACTTAGGCCCCGCCGACATACTGATGGGTGTATGTTAATTGATCTGGCAAAAAGGGTCGAAGTGCGTGTGGATACTTTGGTGCACCCCTGCAGGGTTAAATCTTTTCGAAAAGCCGTGGCCGCGGTTATGGACGACTTGGAGCACAGTTCTCGATCATAGACAACTATAACTAAAGTTTACTGTTATAATTTGACTTGTATCCGATATGACGAGTAATCAGCTTCACTACAACGGAATGGCTAAATAAAAGTACCAACAACTGCTGGGTTTTGGAATATCTCATGCTAATCGTATATTTGACTAGTAAGTGTTGCAACTACAACGGAATGGTTAACTAAAACTGCCCACTGCTTATTATATCAGGATGACTCATGCCATCTTTATTTGACTAGTAATTGCCGCAACTATAACGGAATAAATAAAACTGCCAAATGTGTAAGTTCCTCGGTTGACTTCCTCGTTTGGTCTGGAGGGGGAAATACCAGGATGGGTATGTTTGGTGGTAGCATCAGGTTGGTTCCGAATAGATCTTTCTTATCCCTCTCTGATAGCGCTATTATCGAGTCTCTATAGGTTGTTTAGTGCATGCTGCGTTCGCTTGATCCACCATACCTATGTGGCGAGGACCGGAATTCTAGCCTCGCCGTGTCTTGGCCTCGATCGACCGCTCTCTCTTTTTCCTTTGCCCTTTCGGCACCTTTTGTTTAAGGTTTTGAGATCGACATCGTTAGCGGTTACCCTTCCGGCTTGGCTCAGGGGTTATGGGCCATTGGTTATTCTTCAGGGCTCTTAGCTCAATTTGCATCTTGTCCGTACTCGGAAGCTATATCGTTTTAAAGGTGATTTGGATCTTTGTATTGTATATCTGTATTCTTGACTCTTTGAGTCATTGTTGTATATATATGTTTTGTGGGTTCCATCGAGGACTATTGTGTAATGATATTACTTCGTTTTCCACCCGCACGCAAGTGCCTGGTGGGCACCTTTGAATCGTTTCTATGCGGGTTTGGCGAGCTGAAACTTGCATAGGGCCGATTCGAGGGTGTTCTGAGTGGTATCGAGCTCGCGGTTGCGATACCCCACAAGTCTAGCATGTAGGATAACCTAGCTAACGGCAAGTAGAGTGTCAAAACTATTTTGCAAAACCGGTTGGATAGTTACGATTAGGTCCGATTTTACTCCTTACCCTCTGCTGCTCTCCTCTCACCTCTGCGCGATTTGAATCGCTCTCTTCTCTCTCTTGAGTCCGGATTTCTCGTGGTTGGGTTCCATCGCACCTTGTGGTTTCGCTTCCTCCTTTGGTGATGGTGTTGCTACATCTGGTCTTCATGCTATTCGAGGAATCCTTCGTCTGGTGGACTTCTCTTTGTTCCTTTTCGTGCCTTCCGGTGTTTTCCGACGCGACGACATCATCTACGCTAGATCCGATGCAGAGTCTGCATCACTCCTTTGTTTCTGAACCTCGATTGTCGAGATCTTTAGTCTGATTCCGAGAATGGTTGCATGCTTTTCTACGGATTGTGCAGAGTAATAGTTTGGGTGCGTGATGGATTGGCCCCCATGCCGACTACTCACTCTATTCGCTTGTGTACATTGAAGTGGATGAGAATGCATCGGTTCTCTCTTTCTATCGGAGTTAGAGGTGGCTTTATTTGTTGATACCTCTACCTTCGACCTTTTGTTCCCGGAGTGTTCTCTCGACGATCACGGACAACGACCTCTTGTTAGTGGTGTCGCGAGGATCTACACGAAGCAAGAAGACGCAGATCGCCGACCTTCCTTCCGGTACCGGGGCGGATCTCGAGGGCGAGATCCATTGTTAGTGGTGTCGAATTGTGGCATCCCGCAAAAACCACTACTAGAAAATCGCGTTGTTTTTGTGCATTGCATCATCATGACCGCATGCTCATGTCATCATGCCACATTGCATTTGAGCATCGTCGTCATCATGCATGGTTGTTGTCTAAACTATTTTCGAAACGCCTAGCTTTGTTTTCTAAATACTCCCGTCTTTATTCAAATTAAAACCCGGGTCTCCGGATTATTTTGTTTCGTCTACCAATGGATTTCAAAAGCTTCGTTTTAAATAATAAAATATTTAGTTATTTTTAGGGGACAGCCGTACCGGGCCGATCCGACCCAGTCGGCCATCCCCAGTACAAAAACCAGAGCCACCCCAAACCCTTTTCCTACCTAACCCTAACCTACCCAGCCCCCTCCACCTCAACTCGACCATTCGCAAAACGCCACCTCACCTCTCCCTTCCCCCATCCAATCCCAGCCACACCTCACCCGCCGCCCCCGGCTAGCTTTGGCCATTTCCACCTCGCTCCAGGCCCCACCTGCCCCACTCCCCCACTCCCTGGAACCCTGGTCCCACCCCTTGGGCTCGAACCCCACGCTCTCCACGCGCGGACCCCGCTCGCTCTCTCCCTCAGCCCCGTTCCCCACCAACCACCGAACCCCAACCCGCTGCTCGCCTCCTCTCTTCCCAAGCTCCGGCCGCCTCCGGCCTCCTCGCCCCGCCTCCCTCGCACCTCCCTGCTTCCCGGCGCCATCCCCGACCGGCGCCTCTCCTCTGCTCGGTGCGAGCCCCGCCTCTGATCATCTCCCTCCCCGCATCGGATCCCCGCCCCGGCGGCTCTCCTCCGCCACCCACCTCACCGCCTCGGGCCCGACTGCCTGCCTCCCGTGACGGGCGCCCAACCCGCCTCCTCTCTCGAGCTCAGCCACCGCCAAGCCGCCCCACCGAGCCGCCCTCATGACCCCTCCTTTCCGCATGCCTCCCGCGAGCCCTGCGGCGGCCTCGCCTCGCCACCGTCCGCCGCGGTTCCGCCACCTCCTTCGCCTCCGGGAGCCCCTGCCGCCCGAGCTCACCAGCCCCTGCGCGTCCTCGCCCCTCACCTCCCTGCGAGCCTCCCTCGCCGCTGCCTCGCCCCTCTCCCCATGGGACCCGCTGCAAGTACCTCGCCGTCCCGTCGCCTATCCGTTTGTCGCCGTTCCTCCGAGCCCGTCCCCGGCCTCCTGTTCGTTCTCTACACCTGCGGGGTGAGCTCCTCTGCCTTGTCGTCAGGAGCTCGTCGGCTCGCCCGCAGTACTCCGTCGTGGAGCTCATCCGCCCACAGTTCGCTTTTATCGCTGCGAGCCGCCGCCACCGCGACCGGCCTGCTGCCCTCGCCGACTGTCGCCCCTTGCTGCATCCGCGGCCGCCAAGCCCGGCCACGCCTCCTCGTCCGAGCTCGCACGCACCGCTCCCCTCGTTTTGGAAACCCCCTGTGACCACCTCGGGGCGTCCGGTCGTGAACGCTTTGTGTCTGCTGTCGTGCACATCGCCAGGACCTCAGCTGCCACTCGTGGCAGTGAAACGCAAAACTTCATCCTTTTGGTGACGTGTACCTGTAACCGTGTAGCTACCAAGTTTGTAGCGCCGCCAAGATCTTTGACGCCACCCGAAGCACATGACCACCTCGTCACAAGAGCCCCGATGCGCTTTTGTCGCCAAGATCTGCATCGTTCCGTCGACCGATGTGCAAGGTGGAACCCGATGACGCCGGTACCCCAAGATCTACCACAGGGACGAACCTCGTACCTGGAGAATCCCCGGACACCAAGACCAATCCCGGCGAGACCGAACCCGAACCCCCGGAGTCCAAGATCACCGATACCCCTATGTGTGACCCCTTTTCCGAGCCTCATATTTTTATAATATGATATTTTACTTGTGCATATAAATTGACATGCTTGCATACATATGTGTGGTTTGGGGGCCTTATGCCGATTCACCTAAATTAAATATGGGATCCATATGCGGACAAATCTAGTCTTATATTGGTCCCATTTAAATTGGTGTAGCGAACCGAAGCCATGTTTTGTCTTGCTAATCCAACATTTAATTTGCGGGGTAGATAAATAACTTGAACCTATTAATTAATTGTCGGAACCCCGGTTCCGCTTAATATTGCCTATTTGCATCGCATCTTTGCCATGCCATACATCATACATGCATCATGCCCGATCTTCTGTCATAGTATTAAATAGTGCATCCGGTGTTTGTGCTAGTGTTTTGCTTCTTCGCGGATAAGGCCGTTGAGTTGATGCGAGTGTCGACCCGATCTTCGGATGAACCTTAGGCAATGTTTTCAGGCGAGCACCTCCCCCTTCTACCTATCTTACTTTTATAGTATTTATTCCCTCCTGTTGATCTATTGCTATCTGTGTTGCGATGCTATAGTTTTCGTACCCGTGGTATCCCTTGTAGCCTTATATTGCCTTGGACACATCCTATTACCTGTTGATTGGTAGATAGTGAGACTTGCGTGTCGTAGTTGCTTACTCAAGTGCTGCTGCGTGTCGTCCAGTATCACAGTTGTTGGAGTATTGCCGCATGTTTATTTGTTGGATATGATCATGGCTTTAAATACTGTTTACTAACTAAAATTGAAAGTAGGTAATACAGAGGCACCGGTGGGCAATAGATGTTATTTGGTTGTTAACCGTCCACTTGTGTCCCGTAGGACCCCGAGTTCTTGACACCTGTTCCGAGATCGAGCGCGCTAACCACATGTGGGATGTATGGGCACCCCATCGATTTAGTACCGATTTCAAAAATCTTGCATCTTGGGGCCACAAGTAGTTTGGGACTTTATTACTATTCGTACTTATGCCATGCTTTATCGCTTAATTTAAATTGTGCGATGTCTCGCACTGTCTGTTTAGGATCGTGACCGCTTTATTTGTGTCGACAAGCCGAGTCTCATTTTCGGTTCGATCGTTTCCGGCCCACAAAACCCCGAGTCCGTCTCGGAGACCGGCCGACTTCGCTATGGTAGACTTGGTGGGGTGGCCCCCATGTACTTACTTTAGGTCTGGGAAACGTCATGACTTAGGCCCCGCCGACATACCGATGGGTGTATGTTAATTGATCTGGCAAAAAGGGTCGAAGTGCGTGTGGATACTTTGGTGCACCCCTGCAGGTTAAATCTTTTCGAAAAGCCGTGGCCGCGGTTATGGACGACTTGGAGCACGGTTCTCGATCATAGACAACTATAACTAAAGTTTACTGTTATAATTTGACTTGTATCCGATATGACTAGTAATCAGCTTCACTACAACGGAATGGCTAAATAAAAGTACCAACAACTGCTGGGTTTTGGAATATCTCATGCTAATCGTATATTTGACTAGTAAGTGTTGCAACTACAACGGAATGGTTAACTAAAACTGCCCACTGCTTATTATATCAGGATGACTCATGCCATCTTTATTTGACTAGTAATTGCCGCAACTATAACGGAATAAATAAAACTGCCAACTGTGTGAGTTCCTCGGTTGACTTCCTCGTTTGGTCTCGAGGGGGAAATACCAGGATGGGTATGTTTGGTGGTAGCATCAGGTTGGTTCTGAATAGGTCTTTCTTATCCTCCTCTGATAGCCGACACTTATATCGAGTCTCTATAGGTTGTTTAGTGTATGCCGCGCTGCCGCTTCAGTCCACCATACCTATGTAGGCGAGGACCGCCGAATTCTAGCCTCGCTGCAATCGCCTCGATCGACCGCCTTCTTTTTCCTTTGCCCTTTGTCGGCACCCTTTTGTTTAAGGTGTTTTGAGATCGACGTCGTTAGCGGGGTTGCCCTTCCGCTTGGCTCAGGTGGTTATGGACGCCATTGGTTATTCTTCAGGGCTCTTAGCTCAATTTGCATCTTGTCCGTACTCGGACGCTATATCGTTTTAAAGGTGATTTGGATCTTTGTATTGTATATCTGTATTCTTCACTCTTTGAGTCGCTGTTGTATATATATGTTTTGTGGGTTCCATCGAGGACTATTGTGTAATGATATTGCTTCTTTTTCCACCCGCACGCAAGTGCCTGGTGGGCACCTTTGAATCGTTTCTATGCGGGTTTGGCGGGAAGCGCTGAAACTTGGATAGGGCCGATTTTGAGGGTGTTACAATATGGGTCACGGAAGGGTCAATGAAGGCCTTTCGCGGCTTCGAATGGACGGGTGAGGTCAGAAAATCGATCATGGACTGCCCGAATCGAGGGGATCTACGGGGTGGTGAAATAACAAGCCGACTCCCGCGAGCAAGGAAAGGCCGGAAAGGCCTCAAGTGCGGTTGTGAGGGGGAAATGGAGCGACGGTGGGGTGGGGATCTATTCTTGGTGGGTGGCGGCGGTGCATGACAACGGCGGAATCCCTAGGGAGGGGAGGCGACGTTGTCAGCTCCCACATGATGTATTCTCCTAGTGTCTTGAACGTTTAGCGCGCGTTTTTTCTATGTGCGATGCGGGAAGCGGCAAATTAGGCCGCTCGAACGGAGTATATGTAGGGTTACAAGCTGAATATACGGTAGCCCGCAAAAAAAAAACGGATCAATCATTTTTACGATATCTGTGTTGCCTGCTTATTCAGACAAAATCCGCAAATTGGCAATTATTTTGCGGGTTTGCGAGGTATGCGGTATTACGAGATGTGGGAAGTTACATTCTACGGTATTGCGGGTTTCGGAAGATGTGGGAAGTTACATTCTACGGTTTTACGAGAAATTCACAACAACGTAGACTGTTTACACAGTAATGCCTGCATTGTACGGCTCAAAGTACGAAATACCGACTTGACCCCTTCTTCCTTTGTTGTTTTCATCCTCTTGCTGCTCGTCGGTTGTCCCCTCCTCTTCACTTTCTTATTTGCAGGAGCACTTTGTAATCTATTTCGGTAAAAAAAAAACTACTAGTATAATTTTCTACTAACACTATATGATTCAAAGAGGATATGCTACTTCTTTAATCTTGTATTTTTTTTCTATCTTTATCATTTCTGAAAATCATTAAAGATGTCCCGGAGCCACCGCGAAAAATGCACCGTCCGGCCGTGAGCAGCGACAGCCAACAGCAGCGATCCAACAGGGCGACGATAGGATCAGCCACAGTTTTGCAGCACCGGACCCCTAGTTCCATTGACCGAAATACAGTGCCCGCGGATGCCTCGGTGGTGCCTGGACCCCCCTGGATCACGCCGGCACCGGGCACGACGTACCCAGCGAAGCAACTCCGTGTCTTGGACCTTGGAGCCCAGCGAAGCAACCCCGTACGTGCGGCACAGCACTCGCAACCAGTTTTCCCGGCTGCCGCGTGACCTTGGACCTTGGAGGCTGGAGCTCCTGCCTCCGCGCCTCCCAGTTTTCCCGGCTTCTCCACGCACGCGTCGCGTCGGAGTTCACAGCCTCGCATCGGCGCCAGCGAGTGACGGGACGGGACGGGGGGCGACAAACGGTGTGACGGGACGGGCTTCTGGCGTCCGTGCGGCCACGCAAACTGCGGCACCGGTCAGAGCGGACTTGCTGACCCGCCTGTGGGTCAAACAAGCTACCACCGTAGACCCGACGACCACCACGGCGCAACCGCGCGTGACTCCCGGCCTGTCTCTGCCTGCCTCTGACGACGGCCGGCGCGAACGACGAGGGCAGCGGCAGTGCACGTCTGCGCTGACACGGGATGACCGGGCCCTGACCTGGCCACCTCCCTGTCGCCCATGCCGGCATGCGTCCGGGCATCTGACGACGTCTGACCGTCGACCGGGAGCCCTGTACGGTGAGCTACTGTGCACGCGAAACGGACGCCCACTACGCCAGCCAGCAGAGTCAGTGGCAGAACTCACAAGGTTTCTGCGCGCGCTTGCGTCTGACTGACGGCCTCAAGACGTCTCCTCCATGCCTGTCTCGCACGCCTGCTGCCGATGGATGGATGGATGGATGGACGGGTGTCATGAACGCCACGCTTTGTAGCGAGGCGTGATGTGAATGTGATGAGGCCGCTGTGTTTTGAACTTTGGTTTTGCGGGCTTTGCTCGTTTGGATGGCGCAGCGGCCAAACGGCGTGCCCATGCTACAGGGGGTGACCACGCCGCATGTGCCAACACCCAACCAGGTTCGTACCAAAGTCGCTGTCTGCTTAAAATCTCTTCAAAACTCCTTTTCAGTACTTGATGATGTTAACATTGTTAGTAGAGCATTAGAGATTGGGGTTGGAATTAATGATAATGATTTAGAAAAAGTTCCAATTTTAAAACATTGGGAAGAAGCAAGACCAAAAAATAACGTGTGATGAAAAACAAGAATACTCCTGAAGAAACAAGTGTAGCTCCTGATATTATATAGTATCTAGAAAGTAAGTCAAGTTTCCTAGGTAAGGAAGAAAATGAGTTTACTACTGTAGTAAGTAGAAAAAAGGGAAAAGGAGTTAGAATTAATTTGAATACAAATGGGAAAGATAAAAATTCAAACTCTAAACCACAGTTTGGTGTTGTCGGCTCTTCTAGTCCTAAAGGGTGTCTGAAGATTGACTACTACAGATATGATCAACCCGGTGAAGGAAGTGGTCGATAGGACCAACACCTCTCCCCTTTTTTCTTTCCCCGTTGAGAGTCGATCGTTCGAGACCAGGCCGATGCCAAGCTCTCTCGGGTGGCCTTGCCGTCCGAAGATGGAGGAGAGGCGCCAGAGTAGTGTTTAGGTGTAGCTTTAGGGTTCTTAGTCATGTTCTAATAGTTTGGAGTAGGGTACCGGATTATTCTGGCCAGAACAGGTACATACATGCACGGTGACTTCTTCTTCGGCTGACGGAGATGGCGACGCTGCCTTGAGATCTGGGTTCTCTGCAAATAAGGCCACATTGCCTCCTCTCTTCTAGGGAAACATCTTCTTCGCTATCTTCTTTCGGACGACCGTGGCGGAGAGAGGAGGAAGAAAAGAAGCAGTGGCAGGCTAAAGGGATTGTAGGCCGAGGGTCTTCCCCCTGGTGTGGTGGCAGACAGTCGCTGAAAGAAGGCGGCGTTGAGCTCCCAAGGTGGAAGACATTGTTTTCTCTCCTCGATGCGAGCCCTAGATTCCATAAGCGTGACCATGGCCACCATACAGTGGACGTGAAACAGGCGACGATTCTTCCACTGGTCGGCCGTGGCGGTGAGGAGTGGAAGAGGCTTTGCTTGTCTTCCTCGGCTTCTACAAAGGTGGTGGTTCAAGTTCCTGTCGAAACTTTGATTTCTCAGAGTTCCCAAGCGTCGTTGCAGCACAACACTGCTATCTATGGAGGATGGAACCACTCTGAGCTCCGGTGCGGAGGCGACCCGAGTTTCTTCTTCCTCTAGGTCTCTATGTCGATGTGGAGGATCTTCCTTAACCTCGGCTTTTCTGAGGGGCTTTTTATTTTTTCCTAGGGTCTTTCTTGTAAAAGTGCTAGCTGTATCCTTTATCTCCCCTTTTCTGAGGGGCTTTGATGTAAACTGTAGGGGTTCGTAGCATGGAAAACAAAAAAATTCTACCACATGCACACAAACAATCCAAGATCTATCTACTAGATTATAGCAACGAGTCGATTAGAGTACTCACCCTCGAAGATTCCAAAGCGGTTAACGAGAGCAGATTCTCGTGGGTGTTGTAGTCGTACACTTGCCGATCTCAAGATCGCGTAGACGATCCTTCCGGTGTTGTGTTCCGGCAGCGCTTCCGCAGTCGGTCACACGTTCGGTACTCGATGAAGACCTTCCTCTCCCTTGTTTCAGCAGGCAGCGGAGGTTGTAGTTCTCCCCTCGCGATTCCGGCAGCACGACGACGTGGTGTCGGAAGTAGAGGGAAGATCCTGCACGGCTTTGCCTAAGCCGGAGCAGGTTATGGAGGACAAATAGGGTTCCCCGGAGATCTAGGGTTTAGAGTTCGGAGAGGAGGAGGTGGAGCCGGCGGTGGCTAGGGTGGCGGCGATCCGGTGGCAACGCACGACGGCGGCGAGGCGGTGGCAGCGGGAGGGGAGGGGCTGGTGTTGTGTGTCTCTTGGGACACCCCCTCCCCTCTATTTATGAGAGAGACAGGGTAGCCTGGGAGAGGGGAGTTTGAATCCTTCCCCAACTCCCTCTCCTTGTTGGCTTGTGGTGGAGGGAAAGAAGGATTCTTTCCTTCCTCCACCAAGATACATTGTCCCAGTTTGACTTTTCAAACTTGCCTTTTGACTTTCAATTTGGAGCTTAATTTCTTTCTTGTAAATGCCCAACCTAGGACATGATTCAATCATTCCACTTATCCATGACACATTCATGTACCCTTCCCATTCCGGTTCGGTGAATCTTCTAGAAACTTCTAGAACCTCTCCGATGAAATCATCGAAATCATTCCCGAACTCCGGGATTGGATTTTTCTTATATGAATCTTATTCTCCGGACCATTCCGGATCTCCTTGTGATATCCTGGATCCCATACGAGACTCCGAACAACATTCGGTCTCCGTACTTACATTCCATATCTACTAAACAACATCGAATCCTTAAGTGTGTCTCCCTACGGTTCGTGAATTATGCAGACATGACCGAGACTCTTCTCCGATCAATAACCAATAGAGGAATCTGGAAATTCATATGGCTCCCACATATTTCTACGATTACTTTGCGATCGAATGAACCACTTGTATACGATACCAATTTCCCTTTGTCTCGCAATAATTTACTTATCCGAGGTCTGATCGTCAGTATCTCTGCATACCTAGTTCAACCTCGTTACCGATAAGTACTATTTTCTCGTTTCCGTAATATGTGATCCCTTGTGAGCCAGTCACATTCTTGCAAGCTAATTGGATGGCATTCCACCAAGAGGGCCCAGAGTATATCTATCTGTCATATGGATGGACAAATCTCACTCTTGATCCATGTGCCTCAACACATACTGTCCGAACACTCAATGCCACCTTTATAGACACTTAGTTACGGTGTGGTGTTTGATGTCATCAAAGCATCTATCCGGTGATGGTGATTAGCATGATCTCGTGGTCGAAGGAATTAGGTTACTATGTATCAGAAAGCTTATAGCAAACAAACTATTGAAATGACTTGATCTTTATGCTACGCTTATCTATAGGAGTATGTCCATCACACCATTCTCCTAATGATATGATCTTGTTGTTAATAACATCTCAATGTCCATGATCAGGAAACCATGATCATATATTAACCAACAAGCTAGTTTAATAAGAGGCTTTACTAAGGGCTCTTTTATGTTTATAAATCACACAAGTATTAATGTTTCCGGTTAATACAATTATAGCATGGTATGTAAATATTTATCATAAGCATGAAGATATGATAATAACCTCTTCATTATTGCCTCTTGGGCATATCTCCAACAGTCTCCCACTTGCACTAGAGACAATAATCTAGTCTCAAATCTTTGTGTATTCAACACCTATGGCTTTCCGGTGTTGTATGTACACGATTGCTAGTGATTAACCAATCTTCGGATCCGACACTTTCAGGTCCGTGTGTAATTGCATGTCTTTGCGTCTCTACGCATCACTCATTCTCGAATGAGATGTCTTTGTATAAATTTGGTCCTTTGGTGAGACCTTTAGTTCCTTGGGGTTAAAACATGTTGATAATATTGTCGTACAATATATCTTCATAGTACTATCTCGTTGTGAACCGCACCTAGTTTGATAACAAACTACTTGACACAAATGCCCTATTTTGCTGCTATAATAGCAGTCATATACTTAGCCTTTTGTTGTAGTATTTGTCACAATGTCTTAACTTTGTAACTCATACAAATCTATTATGAAACTTACTTTCCATCATATTATGCCATCCTTAGTTTAGATTGAGATAAACTTAATTTGTACTTTGTGACAAAACTAGTATCAAAGTAGTACTTTTACAATGAACTAACCATCTATTTGTCACTTCTACAAAATAATATATTCTTAGTTCTTCCAAGAGAGAATAAGAATATTCTTACCATCGTCCAATGATCATATTCTGAATCATTCTGGTATATGCTCATAACATTTAGAGCATAGGACGTATCTGGATTTGTACATATCACAGTATGATTGAAAAATACTCTTTTGATTTTATTCATCAAGTATCAATCAATACTTGAATATTTGTTTCACTTACCAAGTGTCGATACACTTGAATTGCAATTTAATACTTTCTGTGTGGCAAGAACCTTTCTTGTCATTTCCTTATTGAACTCATTCAATATCTCCTCTATGTACATTTAGCACAACCATATTAGCGTCTCAATCTATCTATATAGATATTGATGCCAAATATTCAGGTTTTGCCTAAGTCTTTCATCGAGATGAAATTCTTAACATGTGTTAATAAAAGATACATCATTTCCAATCAACAATATGTCTTCCACATAATGTATTAGAAATATTTCTTAGCGCTCCCACTTAATTTCTTGGAAATGCAAGATATTCATTGTCTCTGATGAATTTAAACTCTTCTAACAGTTTTATCATGGTGAAGATTCCAACTCTGTGATGCTCACTTCAACCATTGAAGTTTGCATACACTTTTAGCATCCTTTGAATTAACAAAATCCTTTGGACCGTGTTATGCACACGTCCTAGGTAACAATTATATTAGAAGAACTTGTTTTGTTTATTCAACTACCACATAAAAAATTATATGTAGTGGTTGCTACATTGATCCGTTTAGACAAAATATCGCTATGAAAGATCAAATCTTGTCATAGCCAACCTTTGAGCATTTTTGTGAACTCTTTCCCAACATGTCAAATATTTCATAGATGTAAAACATCCATGTCTATTTCTTTATAGATCCAAACATGACTGTAAGGTCTTACACCTTTCCAGAGGGTCTTTCAAGTTCAAAACTTGATTTCTCGTGTATGGAACTATCACGGATTTTATGGCTTTAAGCCATTTGACGGAGTCAGGGCTCATCATCACTTATTTGCATGTAGTCTATTCATTATTGTCAAATAATGATTCAACTATCAAATCTTGGTATTTGATTGTTTACCCGACCTACTTGGTTTAATAGGAACTTTGACCTTCGTAACCATAACCTTTGAGGCACGTGAGCCATGAGCATTGTTACTGCCTCCGGAATACTTTTCGGTGCTGCGCAACTTTGCACATATAGCTAAGGTTCGTTTAACCTTATCAAAGTTCTATTGTCCTCCCACTTAACTTTTCACGGAAAATTCCTTCTCAAAGAAACTTGACGTTCTAAGCGACAAACTTTTTGTCTTCGGTGTTATGGAGGAATACTCAATGAATATTCGAAATAACATACAAAGACATGTTCATCCGACTTTGGTAGTAAACATCTCACTTATGCATAGCATACCAATGTTTAAGAAAGGACAACTTGGGTTTTATCCCAAACCATAACTTTATATGGTGTCATTTCGATGGATCATAATGGAGCTCTTTCCAGTGAAAAAGCGGCAGTCTCTAAATATTTTAATCTTTAAAATATAATAACAGTTTTATGAATTACACCTTTGATCTTACCATGTCCAAAAAGGTTTCATTGCACATCTGACATGGTTATACCCCGCGGGTACATGATCTCAGCATACCTGGTCCAGCCCAAGGAAGACCCATGGCAAATATACGCCGGCCCATGAAGACTTTCGGGTGACCCAGGCCCATGACGCCTTCGGATCCTTTGAGAGCAATACTAGAGTAGATAGGAAATTCAAAGGGGTGAAACCCTAGAACCTGTAACCGACTAGGTCTATGCGGACACCTAAGTCTATATAAAGGCCGAGGGCACGACCTAGATCTCTCGACTCATACTTTCGCATACACACCTCCACGCCAGATTGCATCAAGACCTGTAACCTTCGGTTCCGCCGTAATCAAGAGCGCATAAGCGGGAGTTGGGTTTTCCCTCCTGAACACAGGTAAACCTTGTGTACCCGTGTTGCTTGTTTGCTAACCATTCCATGATCTCCAGCATCCCCATCTTCTCCAAAACCCAAGTCCATAACAATGGGAATTGATGAGATCAAACCTCGTCAATTGGCGCCGTCTGTGGGAACTGGGGACGCTAATTGTGCGGTCGTGACGGTCCCAACCCGATCGATCTACAACTCTGCGGCGACGGAGAGTCACCTCCTATTCGGCGCTTTCGACTTCACCGGCCACCATGAAGGACTTCGAGCCCATAGGCGACGGACTCGAAATCCTGTTCGGGAGCTTCTGCTTCCAGGTGGGGCAAATTGGCACCCTCCGCCTCCCTGAGCGGGTGCCCCTACCATTAATCAGGCCCGCTTCATGGACCCCACACCCCGTGCTACGCACAACATCATCAACAGATGATTCCTACGACAGCAGCAGCTGCAACTCCGATCTGTGCGATCCGCCATCGGATGCAGGGACCTACGGTTCCGGATCTGAAAGCTGCGGCAGCAGCGGACCAATCTACGAGCGCTACCAATGCGCCGTAGTCATCCAGAGCGACGCGGATCAGCAAACACCCAACCCGCCGCCCAACCCGCCACCTAACCCGCCAGAACGAAATGGTGGGAACAGAAGAAGCCAATCCCCCCCACCCGAAGGGGAAAACAACGGCCACGTCATCCGCCTTAGCAAAGAAGGATGGGCCCAGGCACGCAACGCCGTGGCAGGCAACATAGTTCTGCCTGCAGACTCCTCCCGGGATCTGCTGATGGCCTACCACCTGCTCCTGATCGAGGAGCACAAGAAGCAGGTCAAGATGCAGGAGGTGCTCGACAAGCGCAAGCAAGCAGCCTCCGAGTCCAGCGCGCGACGAGCTGCGCTCTCCGCCATGGGCATTAGCTCCAGCTCGAACGCCAACCAAGGCAACAAGCACCGCTCTCGGGTGGAAAACATGGACCCCATGGAGCATCGGGAGGTGACCCGAACCCTACACACATCCTTCACGGAGATGGACGCCGACGGCAACGTCATCCCGAAAACGACGCAGGCTGCGATCATGGCAGCCACTGCGTATCTCGCGGCTCACCCACCTCCGGAGGGGGGCCCGAAAAGAGCCATGCATAAGTCCGCACTTACCGGACTTGGACTTGTCGGAGCTGCGCTCCACCAAGAAGCTCCTTCGGAGCCGAAGAAGAAAGCTCCGGCCAGGCACGACCGGAGCCCCACCCATTCATCCAAAGAGGAAGAGGAACACGACCTCCGTCACTACCAGAAACTCGCCTACGGCGTGTTCATGACGGCTCGACGGCTGAGTCATTACTTCCAGGAGCACCAGGTGATGGTCGTCAACGAGGCACCCCTGAACAACATCCTGAATAACCAAGAGGCCACAGGTCGCGTGGCCCTGTGGGGCATCGAGCTGTCACCTCTATACATCGTCTACGAGAAGCGACTCGCAATCAAATCTCAAGTCCTCCCGGATTTCCTTGTACATTGGATGGAGCTGCAGCTGCCAGACACCCCAGACATGTCACAGTCATGGACAATGCACTTCGAAGGCTCCAAGCGTGAAGCTGGAGCAGGAGCCGGGGTCATACTGACCTCCCCGCAGGGCGACGAGATGAAGTACGTCCTCCGGATGAAATTCCGAGCTTCCAACAACGGGGCCGAATACGAAGCCCTCATCCACGGCATGAGAATGGCAAAAATCTGCGGCGCAACGCGCCTGGTCATCTATGGTGACTCCAACCTCGTCGTCCAACAGACGATGAATGAGTGCTACGCACACGCCAAAAACATGATAGCGTGTCGCACGCTCTACAACGCACTCGAAGGAGAATTCGACGGCTGCGAGCTTCGGCACGTTGGAAGAGAAAGCAACGAGGAGGCCGATAGACTCGCCAACATCAGCTCCACCTGCGCAAAGGTGCCACCAGGTGTGTTCCTCGAACAAATCAGTGTGCCATCCATCAAGCGAAAATTCCCCAAGGGATCACCCGAAGAAGCAGAACACTCGGGGGCTACGCTACCCGAAGGTCATGAAGGACCCGAGAAACTGGACACAGAGGTCGCTACGGTCAACCTGATGCAGGTGATGGCAGTCAAAGAAACATGGACACGACCATACCTCCAGTTCCTCATCAACGGGCGCACGATGATCCGACAGATGCCCGGCGCATATCTCGCCGGTCGAAAGCTTTCACCATCATCAATGGCGAGCTGTACAAGCGCAGTATTACGGGTGTACTACAAAGATGCGTCACCATCGGTGACGGGAAAACCATCCTCCAAGACATCCACGAGGGCATCTGCGGCCATCACGCAGGCAGCCGCTCCCTTGTTGCCAAAGCACTACGAGCTGGATTCTACTGGCCAACGGCCATGAGCGATGCAAAGGACATCGTCCGAAGATGCAAGGGGTGCCAAAGGTTTGCCGACAAACCACACGCACCCGGATCAGAGCTCAGGCCCATACCTATAGCCTGACCCTTCGCCCAATGGGGCCTCGACATGATCGGCAAACTGCCAAAGTCCTCGAAAGGGGGGCACGTTTACCTCTTGGTTGCAGTAGATAAATTCACCAAGTGGGTCGAGGCCATGCCGGTTACCAACCAAAAGGGCAAGACCGCCGTCAAGTTCTTCGAGTCCATTGTCTACAGGTTCGGCGTACCGCACATCATCATTACCGACAATGGATCGAACTTCATCTCCAAGGAATTCCAGGACTTCTGCGAAGGCCTCGGAATCAACATCACGTACGCCTCAGTGGCACACCCGTAAATGAACGGGTAGGTGGAAAAGGCCAACGGCGTAATCGGCGCTGGCATCAAGAAGCGCCTCATGAGCCCACTCGAACGAAAAGCTGGAGCCTGGACGAAGGAGCTGCCATCTGTCCTATGGAGTTTGCGTACTACGCCAAACAGCTCCACCGGCTACACATCGTTCTTCATGGTGCATGGAGCCAAAGCCGTGCTACCAGCCGAAGTACGCCACCAGGCCCCCCGGGTCGTCGCTTACAGTGAAGCCGAATCCACGGCTGCACTCGAAGACGCCGTCGACACACTCGACAAAGCAAGAGACGTAGCAGCAGCTCGATCATCAGTGTACCAGCAGAGTCTCCGCAGCTACCACAGCCGCTAGCTGCGCCCAAGGTCCTTCGTCGAAGGAGACCTCGTCTTGCGACTCAAGCAAGAGCGACCGAAGAAATTCGAGTCACCATGGGAAGGACCCTACATCATCACCGAGGTCATCCTGTGGGCGCCTATCGCCTCAAGCACGTGGAGTCTGGAGTCGCATACTCCAACCCATGGAACATCGCGCACTTGCGATGATTCTACCCCTAGCTACCTACCCCTTTACTTTCAATAAGGCTTTTCAGCCAAGGCTATTCAGCCGAACAATGTACTTCCTCCATTACGATATAAATAAAGCTAAGTGTCTCGCCCCAAATTTTCGTTTCGCTATTTGCAACTTTACTTTATGCTACAAACGCACTCGGGGGCTCCCCCCACCTCACGATTTCATCGACTGAGGATTACGCGTGTACACCTGAGTAGCTGACAACGTCAGGCAAACGAAAAGGACACGTACTCAAACAAAGCACTGCGTGCTTACAACAAACAAACCTTTATAACAAAGGGCACAACACGCCCAGTCGAAATATACAAATTTTACATCTATCTCTTTTGCAGGTACTGTTGGAGATATGCCCAAGAGGCAATAATAAAGTGGTTATTATCATATCTTCACACTTATGATAAATGTTTACATACCATGCTATAATTGTATTAACCGGAAACATTAATACTTGTGTGATTTGTAAACTAAAATAAGAGTCCCTAGTATAGCCTCTTGTTAAACTAGCTTGTTGGTTAATATATGATCATGGTTTCCTGATCATGAACATAGAGATGTTATTAACAACAGGATCATATCATTAGGAGAATGATGTGATGGACATACTCCTATAGATAAGCGTAGCATAAAGATCAAGTCATTTAAATAGTTCAATTGCTATATGCTTTCTGATACATAGTAACCTAATTCCTTCGACCATGAGATCATGCATATCACCTTTACCGGATGGATGCTTTGATGACATCAAACACCACACCGTAACTGGGTGGCTATAAAGGTGGCATTAAGTGTCCGGAAAGTATTGGTTGAAACACATGGATCAAGAGTGGGATTTGTCCATCCACATGACGGATAGATATACTCTGGCCCTCTCGGTGGAATGTCATCCAATTGGCTTGCAAGCATGTGACTTGGTCACAAGGGATCACATATCACGGAACGAGAAAAGAGTACTTATCGGTAACGAGGTTGAACTAGGTATGCAGATACCGACGATCATAACCTCGGATAAGTAAACTATCGTGAGACAAAGGGAAATTGGTATCGTATGTAAGTGGTTCATTCGATCGCAAAGTAATCGAGAAATATGTGGGAGCCATATGAATTTCCAGATTCCTCTATTGGTTATTGTTCGGAGAAGTGTCTCGATCATGTCCGCATAATTCACGAACCGTAGGGAGACACACTTAAGGATTGACGTTGTTTTGAGTAGTTATGGTATTATGAGAAAGAGACCGAATGTTGTTCGAGTCTCGGATGGGATCCGGATATCACGAGGTGATCCGGAATGGTCCGGAGAATAAGATTCATATAAGGAAAGTCCCGCTTTGAGTTCGGGAATGATTCTGTTTTCATCGGAATGTTCTAGAAGGTTCGGATTGTCCCAAGACTCGGGGAGGGTACATGAGTGTGTCATTGAGTGATTGCATCATGTACTAGGTGTTCTTGCTGTTCCAAAACATGAAAGTCAAATTGGCAGTTTGAAAGTCAAACGGCTAAAACAGGAAACTGTGGGAAACAGGAAACTGTGGGAAACAAGCAAGAGGAGTTGGAACCAACCGGAGGAGGAGTTGGACTCCTCAGTGGGCGCCCAGCCCTAGGCCGAGTTGGGGAGGGACTCCTCCCCTCTGGCCGCCAAGACCCCCCTCCCATAAAAGGAGGGGCAGGGCTCCTCCTAGAGACACACAAGTTCCTATCTTCTACCTCCGGTTTAGAGCCGTTTTGGTTTGGAGCTTCTAATTGCTTTAGCCTGCGGTTTAGAGCCTTCTAATTGGTTTAGAGCCTTCTCATTGGTGTGTCTAATTACTAGACCACTAATAGCCTCTCTCATAAGCTCCACTATACTCGCACCGGCTTAAGGCGAAGCCTGGATCTCCCTCTACTTCCTGCACCACGCCAGTCACGGAATCGCGAGGAGAGTACTACAACCTCCGCTGGAACAAGGGAGAGGAAGGTCTTCGCCGAGTACCGAACGTGTGACCGATCAAGGGAGCGCCTTTAACGATGCCGGAAGGATCGCTCACGCGATCTTGAGATCGGAAGTGTACGACTACATCACCCACGAGAATCTGATCTCGTTAAACACTTTGGAATCTTCGAGGGTAAGTTATTCCATCGACTCGTTGCTACAATCTAGTAGATAGATCTTGGCTTGTTTGTTTGTATGCGATAGAAATTTTTTGTTTTCCATGCTACGAACCCCTACAGTGGTATCAAAGCCGTGTCTACATGTAGATCACAGACGAGTAGAACACAATGGTCATTGTGGCGTTGATGCTTTTATTGTCGATTGCTTCTTGTGTACTTTGCATCTTGCGGTATGTTGGGATGAAGCGCCCGGCTAACCTTACATGACATCGTTCATGAGACTTGCTCCACGCTTGACATGCAACTTGTATTGCATAAGTGGCTTTATGGGTGCCTGCTTTCCTAGCATAGTTAAGATCCAATTTACAACGGGTGATTGACAATACTAGTATCAATGTTGTGGTTCTTGTTCGTAAGTTAGAACGACACTTATTGAAAGCCCCAAACCACGTAAAACATGCAAAGAAAGTAGAGGCGTCTAACTTTGTTTTGTGGTGTGATGTGATATGGCCATGATTGTGATTATATATGATGTATGCAATGTTCCTTATTGTAAGTTGGCAACCGCAGGAGCCATATGGTTGTCTTTAATTTATGTTAAGACCCGCGTGTCTATTCAAAGTAGTTGTAATAGTTGAAGCGGTGATCGACAACCATGGAGAAGCGCCATTGACCTTGATGCAATGCCGATGATGATGGAGATCATGTTCGTGCTTGAAGATGGAGATCGGAAGCACAAAGAAGAAAGGCCATATCATATCACATATTATGAATTGCATGTGATGTTAATCCTTTATGCATCTTGTATTGCTTAGTGATTTACGGTAGCATTATAAGATGATCCCTCATGCACATGAATTTCAAGTCTTAAAGTGTTCACCCTTAGTTAGCACCGTTGCTAAAGCTTGTTGTTTCAAGCACCACGTGATGATCGGTGTGTTAGATCCTGCAAGTGTATACAACGTGAGCAAGCCAGATTTGCTCATGCGAAACTAAGGTTTGATCTTGACGAGCCTAGCATGTACGCATGGCCTCGTGAACACAGACACGAAAGGTAGAGCATGAGTCATATAGTAGATATGATGAACATGTTGATTGTTCGCCATTGAAGCTACATCAACTCTCGTGATGATCGGTTTTGATGTGGTGGATTTGGTTCGTGTGATCACTAAAACAATGTGAGGGATATTGTTTTGAGTGGGAGTTCACTTAGATTAATTTAATTATTAATTAGAACTCAATTTATCATAAACTAAATCAAAGTGAATTTGCATAGTTGTTGTAGTCATTGGCATCCGCTTACCACCGGCGCTTAGTTATAATTGAGATGATAGAGCTATAGAATTCTGGTTAGTTACTTTACGAACTGGTATCGTATTGTTTTGAAGTGTTAATCTAAAGTTTAAAAGTCCTATTGCAAACTTTCAAGAAGTTCAGTTACTCCATGAAGTTTAATAATTGGTATTAAAACAAGAGTAACAATTCCAATGTTAGTATATAAGTATCATGTTTGTCTCCACGATTCTTGATATTCAAAGGATTCTCTTAATATCAAGGTTATCTAGGATCTGAAAGAGTTGTTTCAGAAACCATGATGTGTGGAAGATATTGTGATATCTGAAACAAAGTTTTGGTTGCAACATGATAGAGTATAATATGGCAAAAGACATGTTCTCATATTTGATGAGAATTTGCAAAAGGGTTGGAGACACTAGTTGTCCTAATCCTCCAAAAGGTTTTGGAGAGCAACATTATACTTGCGATTCACCGTTACAAGCTAAAAGTAGTTTGATCATGGATAAATCCATGATGAGGGTGAATATTTGATGTAGGTAAGATATTTACTACACCAAGAGATTACTAAAGAAAGGAATTTGAAAGAACACCAAACATTTGATGATGGGTGATCTACTTCAAAGTGCAAGTCCAAAGACATTGGTATTTAATTATACACGCTTTGGATTATGTGTCATATGTATGACTCCACTATTGATGTTGATAGATACTTTCAAACAGAAAAGGAAATACTGAAAGAGAATCTCATAAATATATGGCAGAAAGGAAAAGACTAGAATTGTTCAGCTTAAGTATATAGATGATATACATGTTATGGCTATATTCTTTGCTTATTAAACAATGTGGTTCTCAAGTATTTGATACTGAATTTGTTGGTATGAATCGTCATACGAAACAACACAATTCATGAACTACAATGGCCTAAGTAACTAGCAAAAGAATATGTGATGATGTTCATCGAGAACAAAATAAAGGGTTATTGTGTTGCTCGTTAAACATCAAAGCTTGCCTTCAAGATTTGTTTTATCAGGTATTATGAGAACAAAAGGGTTGTTCAAATAATTGCCAGAATCTATAAAAGATGGATGATTTACAAATCTCGTTGGAGATATCACATCCATAAAACTAGTGCTAAAGATGTCGAAGACAAATTGATTGAAAGATCACTTAGGAAGTGACATCGCCGTTTAAATTATATTGGAAAGAAAACATGAAGAAAATCCATATGGATGGAATTTTGGAGTCTATTTGATTTTGATCAAATGACGCCAGAAACTTTCCTAGAGAAAATTAAAACTTCGTTCATAGGCCGAAAGGAACGAATGACTAGCTTCTTGAACTAGTACATATTGTTGTATGAAATCCATTATGTGTAGTCAAGGCGATGGATTTCAACTTCATATGCTTTCTCAAAATTTGAGTGAATATATGAATATTTACTTAATAAGGATGAAGTGTGAAATATTTGAAGAGTTCAAAAGACTTTCAAAATGAAGTACAAAATCATTGTAACAAGAATATAAACAGTTTATGATAAAGATCATAAAGGAAGATATTTGAGTTACTGAGTTTAGCATAATACCTAAGATTTAAGGAATCGCTCCATGGATTTGCATTTTCCGAAACACCATAAGAGTATGGAGCGTTCGAGATATGTAATTAAACCTTGTTTGACATGGTAAGATCAAAGGTATAATTTATAAAACTGCCATTATATTTTAAAGATTAAAAGCTTTAGAGATTACCGTTTTCCACGAAAAGAGCTCCATCATAATCCGTTGAAATGACACCATATAAGGTTATGGTTTGGGATAAAACCCAAGTTGTCCTTTCTTAAACATTGGTATGCTATGCATAAGAAAGATGTGTGCAACCAAAGTCGGATGAACCTCTTTGTATAAATCATTAAGTATTCCTCCATGAACACCGGAGACAAACGTGTTTGTTGCTTAGAACGTCAAGTTTCTTTGAGAAGGAATTTTTTCGTGAAAAGTTAAGTGGGAGGACAATAGAACTTTGATAAGGTTAAGAACCTTAGCTATATGTGCAGAGTTGCGTAGAAAAGTGTTTCGGAGGCAGCAACAATGCTCATGGCTCACGTGCCTCAAAGGTTGTGGTCACGAAGATCTAAGTTCCTATTGAAACAAGTAGATCGGGTAAACAATCAAATACCAAGATTTGAGGGTTGAATCATTATTTGAGAATAATGAACCGACTACATGCAAAGAAGCGATGATGGGCCCTGACTCCGTAAAATGGCTTGAAGCCATAAAATCCGTGATAGTTCCATACACGAGAAAATCAAGTTTTGAACTTGAAGGACCCTCGAGAAAGGTGTAAGACCTTATAGTTGTGTCTGGATCTATAAAGAAATAGACATGGATGTTTCACATCTATGAAATAGTCGACATGTTGGGAAAGAGTTCACAACAATGTTCAAAGGTTGACTATGACAAGATCTGATCTTTCATAGCGATATTTAGTCTAGACGGATTAATGTAGCAACCACTACATATAATTTGTTATATGGTAGTTGAATAAATAAAACAAGTTCTTCTAATAGAATCGTTACCTAGGACGTGTGCATGACACGGTCCATAGGGTTTTGTTAATTCAAAGGATGCTAAAAGTATATGCAAACTTCAATGGTTGAAGTAAGCATCGCGGAGTTAGAATCTTCACTATGATGAAACTATTAAAAGAGTTTAATTTCATCAGAGACAATGAAGATGCTTGCGTTTGCAAGAAATTAAGTGGGAGCGCTAAGAAATGTTTCTAATACATTATGTGGAAGACATATTGTTGATTGGAAATAATGTATCTTTTATTAACACATATTAAGAATTTCATCCCGATGAAAGACTTAGGCAAAACTCAAATATTTGGCATCAATAGACGCTAATATGGTTGTGCCAGAAGTGCATAGACAAGATATTGAATGAGTTCAATATAGAAACTACAAGAGAGGTTCTTGTTTACGTAAAGGATTGAATGAGTTCAATGTTGATGATATATATTCAAGTGTATTGACATTTGGTAAAGTGAAACAAATAATCAAGTATAGATTGATACTTGATGTATGAAATCACAAGAGTATTTATATCAATCATGCTGTGATATGTACAAATCCAGATATGTCCTATGCTCTAAATGTTGTGAGCATATACCAGAATGATTCGTAAGATGATCATTGGACAATAGTAAGGATATTCTTATGATCTTTTGGAAGAACTAAGAGTATATTATTTGTAGAAGTGACAAATAGATGGTTAGTTCATTGTAAAAGTACTACATTGATACTAGCTTTGTCACAAAGTACAAATTAAGTTTATCTCAATCTAAAACTAAGAGTGGCACAATATAATGGAAAGTGAGTTCCATAATGGATTTGGATGAATTCCAAAGTTAAGACATTGTGACAGATACTACAACAAAAGGCTAAGTATATGACTGCTATTTTAGCAAGCAAAAGAGGGCATTTGTGTCAAGTAGTTTGTTATCAAACTAGGTGTAGTTCACAAGGATAATACTATGAAGCTATATTGTGCGACAATATTGTCAACATGTTTTAACCCCAAAGAACTAAAGGTCACACCGAAAGACCAAATTTATACAAAGCCATCTCATTAGAGAATGAGTGATGCGTGAAGACGCAAAGACATGCAATTAGACACGGACCTGGAAGTGTCAGATCCGGAGATCAGTTGACCACTAGCAATCGTGTACATACAACACCGAAAAGCCATAGGTGTTGAATAGCAAAAGGTTTGAAACTAGATTATTGACTCTAGTGCAAGTGGGAGACTGTTGGAGATATGCCCAAGAGGCAATAATAAAGTAGTTATTATCATATCTTCACACTTATGATAAATGTTTACATACCATGCTATAATTGTATTAACCGAAACATTAATACTTGTGTGATTTGTAAACTAAAATAAGAGTCCCTAGTAAAGCCTCTTGTTAAACTAGCTTGTTGGTTAATATATGATCATGGTTTCCAGATCATGAACATAGAGATGTTATTAACAACAGGATCATATCATTAGGAGAATGATGTGATGGACATACTCCTATAGATAAGCGTAGCATAAAGATCAAGTCATTTAAATAGTTCAATTGCTATATGCTTTCTGATACATAGTAACCTAATTCCTTCGACCATGAGATCATGCATATCACCTTTACCGGATGGATGCTTTGATGACATCAAACACCACACCGTAACTGGGTGGCTATAAAGGTGGCATTAAGTGTCCGGAAAGTATTGGTTGAAACACATGGATCAAGAGTGGGATTTGTCCATCCACATGACGGATAGATATACTCTGGGCCCTCTCGGTGGAATGTCATCCAATTGGCTTGCAAGCATGTGACTTGGTCACAAGGGATCACATATCACGGGAACGAGAAAAGAGTACTTATCGGTAACGAGGTTGAACTAGGTATGCAGCGATACCGACGATCATAACCTCGGATAAGTAAACTATCGTGAGACAAAGGGAAATTGGTATCGTATGTAAGTGGTTCATTCGATCGCAAAGTAATCGTAGAAATATGTGGGAGCCATATGAATTTCCAGATTCCTCTATTGGTTATTGTTCGGAGAAGTGTCTCGATCATGTCCGCATAATTCACGAACCGTAGGGAGACACATAAGGATTGACGTTGTTTTGAGTAGTTATGGTATTATGAGAAAGAGACCGAATGTTGTTCGAGTCTCGGATGGGATCCGGATATCACGAGGTGATCCGGAATGGTCCGGAGAATAAGATTCATATAAGGAAAGTCCCGTTTCGGAGTTCGGGAATGATTCCGGTGTTTTCATCGGGAATGTTCTAGAAGGTTCCGGATTGTCCGGCACTCCGGGGGGGAGGGTACATGAGTGTGTCATTGAGTGATTGCATCATGTACTAAGTGTTCTTGCTGTTCCAAAAACATGAAAGTCAAATTGGCAGTTTGAAAGTCAAACGGCTAAAACAGGAAACTGTGGGAAACAAGCAAGAGGAGTTGGAACCAACCTGGAGGAGGAGTTGGACTCCTCCAGGCCGGCGCCCAGCCCTAGGCCGAGTTGGGGAGGGACTCCCTCCCTCCCCTGGCGCGCCAAGACCCCCCTCCCATAAAAGGAGGGGCAGGGCTCCTCCTAGAGACACACAAGTTCCTATCTTCTACCTCCGGTTTAGAGCCGTTTTGGTTTAGAGCTTCTAATTGCTTTAGCCTACGGTTTAGAGCCTTCTAATTGGTTTAGAGCCTTCTAATTGGTGTGTCTAATTAATAGACCACTAATATCCTCTCTCATAAGCTCCACTATACTCGCACCGGCTTAAGGCGAAGCCCTGCGGGATCTCCCCTCTACTTCCGGTACCACGCCGTTGTGCTGCCGGAATCGCGAGGAGAGTACTACAACCTCCATTTTCTTTGGAACAAGGGAGAGGAAGGTCTTCGTCAGTCCGAACGTGTGACCGATTGAGGGCTGCCGAACGTGGCGGAAGGATCGTCTACGCGATCTTGAGATCGGAAGTGTACGACTACATCACCCACGAGAATCTGCTCTCGTTAAACACTTTGGAATCTTCGAGGGTAAGTTATTCCATCGACTCGTTGCTACAATCTAGTAGATAGATCTTGGCTTGTTTGTTTGTATGCGATAGAAATTTTTTGTTTTCCATGCTACGAACCCCTACAGGTACTACCTATTCTGAAGAATAACTTGAGCACGCTGCTCAAACAAATCTACGACCTATTCGGCATACTGCCTTACAGCCGCATAATGTGGACGCATGTCCCACTCATCACCATCCGGCCGAGGAGGTGGCCCAGCCGCCACAACAGACAAATCTACATCAGTCCGGTGCAGCCTCACAAGGGACAAAGCAGCCTTCACTCCTGCGACGAGCTGTTGCCGCACCAGTCCTTCACATTATTCACGCTCCGAAACTTCGACAGAAGACCCGCAAGGCTTGTTGGCACGGCATCCAATGGAAACATGACATGCAACACCGATGCAAGCGATGTCTGCACCTGACGAAGCACCCGCGAAACCTGGTGCACACGATCCTGCACCGTCTCCAGAGCCATGGCACGGTCACGATCCATCTAGAAGAAGCCGCCAGCCTCCATGTCTTGTTAAGCAATTGACCCGAACAGCGACACGCTCTTTCTCCTCCCTCGGAGCAAGGTTGGCACCTGCGACACTCGCACAAAATAAAACGCAAGGCCAACAGGCGCATCTGGAAAACTGAGCTGCAGCTCGAAACAAAGAACAACTTACATTGAAGCTGCTCAGACAGTCGAAGCAGTTCCGCCATCAAGTACTCCTCTCTGGCTGCACCGCGATCTGCCTTGGACTTCCAAACATCGGCGTGACCACGCACCCCAAGCAACTCCCTCTCAAGACTGCAAACACGGTCTCGAAGAAAAGTAAGTTGTGAAGAATCATTCAAAGATGGCCGCAGTTGCGCTGCAGGCGAGGTGTCAACGGGGTCAGCACCCGAAGGAACCTAGAGCAGCATAAAAGCAAAGGACACAAACATTCAGACAGAGAAGATCACAACTCAACAAAATTCATTAAGCATATAAAGGCCACTACGTGGCACAATGATTTCGCTCCTCAACATAATTATAGCAAAAAGAGACTACAAGCTATCCTACAACTACAACGCCTAAGATGCGGCACCCTGAGTAGCCTCAGAGCCGGACTGCCCACCTTGGCTTCCACCTGTTGCCGCAGCGCATACTCGGACAGCAGATCAATGAGCTTCGGCCCATATCGCTTGCAGCGAGCAGAGTAGGTAGCAAAAGCTAACTCGGATCCATCCGCAGTCGTCGGCATCCGGGAGGTGATCTGGGGAAGGTCCAGCTCCGATCTAGCCGCCAAGGCCATCACCAGCCCGACGGACGTGCTAATGCCCTTCTTCTTGCGTTTGTACGCCGCAGGCGCCTCGTCCGACAAGGCCTCCGCCAGGGCGTCAACATCATCAAGGGTCGCGCTCTTGGGGACAAGCTCCTTGTAGAAGCGGCCAAGGACCTCCTTCGCCTTGGCAAGGGAGTTGACAACGGTGCTGCAGTGATCTTCGACCGCTGCAGCAGCATCATCCAGAGCACTACTGTGCTCCAGAGCGCCGCGGTCAAACTCGATGCCTGCGGCATCTGAGACAAAAAAAAGAGGACTGAAGAAAGTAACACAGAAGAAAGACAAGAAAACGAAAAGACAGAAGCAAAAATAAGGTACTCACCCGAAATAGCCTTGGCAGCAGCCATGAGCTTGCCTGCCACCTCTCTTTCACGCACAGTCGCAGCAATGGCAAGCTGCTCCTCGCGGTCCGTGGCCTCCCGCTGCAGACGCTCTTTAGCTTCGGCTGCCTCGGCTCAAGGCGCTTTTCACCGACGGCCTCGGCCTTCTTCTCCGATTGACCAAGGCTCTTCTTGAGAGCGTCGATCTCACGAAGAGAAGTATTATGCTCCTCTACATTCAAAACAAGCAAGCCTCAGAAATCAAGACAATAATGCAAAAAGAAAGAAGCACCAAAGCATCCAGGTACCTTGAAGCTGTTGGAGGTTGGCCTCCAAAGACCAGGCGCCTCACGGGCCGCTGGCCTCCTGCACAAAAGGCTGCAGAAAAAAGAACTACCATAAGGAAAAGGACTTGGGGGATGCGCCCATCACAAAGGAATAAAAGCAAATTTCGCACACGAAAACGCTCGGGGGCTCCCCCCGAGACTCGAAGAACAAAATAAGAGAACTCTTTTACACACGCTCGGGGGATCCCCCCGTGGCAGGCGACTTACATGATCCAACGGCGATGCCGAAGGCCCGCTGGTGAAATTCTGAGGCGCAACCACCTACACCTCCTGCAGAGGAGGGTCCGGCGCAGCACCCTCAGAGGTAGCCACCATCTGAGGAGGAGGAGACGCAAACTTCGACCCTCCCATCATCTCCCGAGCACCATCGCTGCAGGAGTCGTGGGAAGAATGCCTGCACACGAAACAATTAGCACAAGTACAAAGTCACCAGGAAAAAGGACAACAGTATAACAAGAAACTTACGAGTCCAGTGAGCTCAGGTCGAAGACAGGAGGAGTCCTTCGAGCCCTCTTCTCCCCCTTCTTCTCTTCCTTCTTCTCTTCGTTCTTTTCTTCCTTCTTCCGCTTTGCTGGCGGGTGCGGCGCTACAGCCCGCACAGGAATGGCAGGAAAAGGGGAAGAAGAGCCTCCATGCCCGTCACTGTGACGCTCAAGCCACAGAGGGTTCCTAGGAGTCGGAGGAGTCGATGCATCTGAAGATTCGCTGGAGCTCCGCGATCGTTTGCGAGTATGGTCCTCGCTCGACTCGTTGGCCTCTTCAGCCGGCGATCGTGCCGAAGGCAGTTTGGACACGGAATCCACCACGTCATTATCCGGAGCATTCGGAAATAATTCGGGTAGTGGCGGCACCATGCCCGGCACCTTGAAGCTCTGCAAAAAGAAAAGACTTTGTGAGCAAACAAAGGAATACGCAGTCGACGAAAAGCGCTATGCGCACGAATCTACACCTGTGGAACAGAAAATGGCGGAGTCAGCGACTTCCCCGGGATCTCCTTTCTAGCCTTGTACTTCAACAGCGTACGAAGGGCCTTGTCGAGATCACCCTGGGAAAGCTTCTCGGTCGAAACTCTCATCGGATCACGGTGCCCAGCATAAAGAAACATCGGGTGCGCCCTAGCCTGGAGAGGCTGCACCTGACGCTCGAGAAACGTGCGGATGATATCCACGTAGTTCACTTCCTTCTTAGGAGTCAACTGGAGATCCTCCACCCGACGGTAAAGGGCTTCTATCTCCGCCGCCTCGCCATCCAAGATCTGGTTTTTCCAGGACCTCTTCGGCTCGATTATCTGTGAGGGGTCGAAAGGAGCAAGACCAAATTGCTGCCCAACCACTGTGGAGTCGCGAATGTAAAACCATCGCCTCCGCTAGTACTGGACATATTCGGACATAGAGAAAGAAAAGAAAAGGATATTGGCCTTGAGGGAGATGATGCAACCCCCAATGGGATACACACCATTCGAGCCGGATTGTCTCTTCACGGAATAGAGTTTCCGGAAGAGGCCAAAGTACGGCTCGATGCCGAGCCAACACTCACAGAAAGTGATAAAACAAGCAATGTGAAGAAGAGAATTGGGGGAAAGATGATGCAGCTGGATGCCATAGAGAAAGAGCAGCCCACGAAGGAAGTCGTGGACTGGGAAGGAAAACCCACGAATAACTAAGGCAAGAAACATAACCCGATACCCAGCGGGACGGGATTACCTGCTTCCGGAGTCTGGCCTCCTATCCTGCGGGATCAAGCCCCGCTCGCGAAGCCTGCGGAGATCACTCTCCCGCGTCTCTGATCGCCGCCAACCACCGTCGATGACACGGGTGGTGGTAGCGCCTTTTTTCCCTCCGGCGGCGCTGGTACCAACCGCAGAGGATGATTTCTTCGTTTTCCCCATCGCGCTCCGGCGGCACCGGCGGTGAGAGTGCGGAAGGGAAGAAGGAAATGTGGAAGATTATCACAGCGCGCAGCAAGAACCTCTAGAGCACAAGGAGGCAGTGAAAACAAGAGTAGATGCAGTGAAAACAAACTGCAGCTTTCCCCAATGATTATAACGGCGAAGACGACGCACGACAACCGTCCATCAAGAA
Organism: Avena longiglumis; assembly: GCA_030063025.1. Classification (NCBI taxonomy): domain Eukaryota; kingdom Viridiplantae; phylum Streptophyta; class Magnoliopsida; order Poales; family Poaceae; genus Avena; species Avena longiglumis. The sequence continues at coordinate 500,491,038 of CP125975.1, forward strand.
GACCTAACGCCAACGGTAGATCTGGCCATACACGTGTCAACATCACAACGAACCGTCGTTACCACGCCATCCACTACGCGCGGAAATCGAGGCGACGCCGTAATTATCTCCACGCCGCGCGTGACCGGTCAATTCAAGGTCAGCAAGTGGGACCCACGTTCGTCCAGTCACGTCATCTCTGGCGTAGCAGACGCTTGAGGTCATTGATCGTTAGCACTGACGTCATCAAAAGCTATACTAGCAACAACTACAATTCTTCGGCTTCCAAGCTAAGAGTACTCACTCGAATCTACGATTCGACTAAATACTCGGGGGCTACTCCTATCAGGAGCGTTGGCCGCGCACCCGAAATATGAATAAAAGCGAACTATTTCTTCGAGTCCTACGTCGAGTCTATGATTCCACTATGGACTCGGGGGCTACTCCCATAGGGAGGATGGATTTAAGCATCCGGATTTTTTTGAGTCCTACGGACTTAACACTGAACAAGCGCTTGAATAAAAGTCTCCGCTCGAGTCTACGACTCGAACAGACACTCGGGGGCTACTCCCATAGGGAGCGCTAGTCGCGCACCCTATGAATTCTTCGACTGCGATCTTTCGGATCAAGCACGCAAAAAACTTTTCGGCAACTCTGTCCCAACAAGACGCTAAGTGAGCAACGTTCTCCTTGGCCACCCGAAACACCTCCGCGGGGATAGACATTCGGATGCTGTGTTTGCGACACAAAGATAAGACCTACTGATATCATCTGATGGCCTGGCAAAGCACACGACTGCGCTCTGCTAGTATGAACCCGTGCCAGCAGGCGCGATGAAAAATCCCGACGGATGCGTTGGGTACATCAATTAAAATCACTAGAATTCCACTCCTGTAAGTCCTCCGCGGCCTAAGTCGAATTACACCAGCATATGTTCCAGGTCCGAGTTGAGGGACTTGAACCTGAAGAAGATCGTGTTGTTTCGTCCTAAGATAGTTAACTGACCCTGATCCGTCGGGTGAGTCAGGCACACGCATCAACAATCCCTACACATGAACTATTGAAATACATAGTTGCACCCGAAGGATTGAAGAGTCCTCAGCCGAATCTACGATTCGACTGATCACTCAGGGGCTACTGACATGGTTATACTCCGCGGGTACATGATCTCAACATACCTGGTCCAACCCAAGGAAGGCCCACGACAAATATACGCCGGCCCATGAAGACTTTCGGGTGACCCAGGCCCATGACGTCTTCAGATCCTTGGAGAGCGAGACTAGAGTAGATAGGAAATTCAAAGGGGTGAAACCCTAGAACCTGTAACCGACTAGGTCTATGCCCGGGACCTGCCTAAGTCTATATAAAGGCCAGGAGGGCACGACCTAGATCTCTCGACTCATACTTTCGCATACACACCTCCATGCTAGATTGCATCTGCGCACCCTTATAACCTTCGGTTCCACCGTAATCAAGAGAATACAAGCATGAGTAGGGGTTTCCCTCCGGGGGCCTGAACCTGGGTAAACCTTGTGTCCCCGTGTTGCTTGTTTGCTAACCGTTCCACGATCTCCAGCATCCCCATCTTCTCCAAAACCCAAGTCCATAACAATGGGCATTGATGAGATCAAACCTCGTCAACATCTCGATTATTCCATACTCATATGGTGTTTCGGGAAACACAAATCCATGGATCGATTCCTCAAATCTTAGGTGTTATGCTAAACTTATAACTCAAATATCTTCCTTTATGATCCTATCATAAATTCTTTATTTTCTTGTTACATTGATTTTGCACTTTATCTTGAAAGTCTTTGAACTTTTCAAATGTTTCACACTTCATCCTCATTAATTAAATATTCATACACTCACTCAAATTTTTATAGAAAGCATATGAAGTTGAAATCCATCGCTCTTGACTACTCATAATGGACTTCATACAACAATATGTATGAGTTCCAATAAGCTAGTCATCCGTTCCCTTTGGCCTATGAATGGAGTTTTAATTATCTCTAAGAAAGTTTCACAAACGTCATTTGATCAAAATCAAAAGACTCCAAAATTCCATCCATATGGAGTTTCTTCATGTTTTCTTCCCAATATAATTTAAACATCGATGTCACTTCCTAAGTGATCTTTCAATCAATTTTTCTTTCAACATTTTTAGCACTAGTTTTATGGATGTGATTTCTCCAACGAGATTTGTAAATCATCCATCTTTTATGGATTACGACAATTATTTGAACAACCCTTTTGTTCTCATAATACCTGAGCGAAATAACAATTATTGAAACAAATCTTGAAGGTAAGTTTTGATTTCAACGAGTAACACAACAACCATTTATTTGTTATCGATGAACGTCATCACATATTCTTTTGCTAGTTACTTAGGCCATTGTAGTTCATGAATTGTGTTGTTTTGTATGACGATTCACACCAACAAATTCAGTATCCAATACTTAAGAACCAAATTGTTTAATAAGAAAAGAATACGGCCATAACATGTATATCTTCTATATGCGTAAGCTGAACAATTCTAGTCTTTTATCTTCTGCCAAATATTTCTTAGATTTCTCTTCCAGTATTTCTTTATCCTTTCAAAAGAATCTATCAACATCAACAGAGGCGCCATACTTATGACACATAGTCCTAAACATGTATCATTAAATATCAATGGCTTTGGACTTGCACTTTGAAGTAGATCACCAGCATCAAATGTTTGGTGTTCTTTCAAATTCCATTATGTAGCAATCTCTTAGTGCAGTAAACATTTTACCTACATCAAATATTCATCCTTATCATGGAACTATTCATGATCAAGCTACTTTAGCTTACAACGGTGAATTGCGAGTATAATGTTGCTCTCCAAAACCTTTTGGAGGATTAGGACGACCAGCGTCTCCAACCTTTTGCAAATTCTCATCAAATATGAGAACATGACTTTTGCCATATTATACTCTATCATGTTGCAACCAAAACTACGTTTCGGATATCACAATATCTTTCACACATGATGGTTTCTGAAACAATTCTTTCAGCTCCCCGATAACCTTGATATTAAAACAATTTGAATATCAATAATCATGGAGACAAACATGATATTTATATACTAACACTAGAATTTGTTACTCTTGATTTAATACTAATTATTAAACTTCAAGAAGTAACCAGAACTTACTAAAAGTTTGCAATAGGACTTTTAAACTTTAGATTAACATATCAAAAACAATACAATGCTAGTCCGTAAAGTAACTATCTAGAATTCTATAGTTCTATTATCTCAATTATAAGTAAGCGCAAGGAGGTAAACGGATGCCAATGACTACAACAACTATGCAAATTCACTTTGATTTAATTTATGATAAATAGTGTTCAACTTTTAATCATATTACTGTTGAACTCCCACTCAAAACAATATCCCTCATATTGTTTTAGTGATTACATGAACCAAATCCACTACACCAAGTCCGATCATCACGTGACATGATGTAGTTTCAAAGGCGAACAATCATCATGTCATATATATGACTCATGCTTTACCTTTCGGTATTCCGTGTTCCGAGGCCATGTCTGTACATGCTAGGCTCGTCAAGATCAAACCTTAGATTTCGCATGAGCAAATCTGGCTTGCTCCCGTTGTATACACTCGCAGAATCTAACACACTCGATCTGTAGGGTTCACAGCATAGAAAACAAAAAAATTCCTACGATGGGAACAACTATGTATCAAGATCTATCTACTAGATACAATTAACGGGCGGATGTATATCTGTAGAGAACATACCCTTGAAGACCGACAAAGCTTAATGAGTTCAAACTCGTGGTTGATGTAGACGATCTCTTGCTGATCTCAAGATCGAGAGGAAGTCCTAGCGCCACAAACCAGCGGCGCATCCGTGCTCGCACACACGTCTGAGGCACCGAGAAACCTCCGCCTCCTCGCTCTAGTTGTGCAGCAAAAGCACAACTCTTTTGAGCCTTGTAGCCACCGGGAACATATATCTCGCTAGTCTGAGACCATGGGGGATAAATACTAGAGGGGGAGAGAGATACTTCACGAGGGGTGTGTGAGAGAGGGAGGGGGCTCCTTTTATAGGGATAGGGGCACCCAAGGGGCCATGCGCCCAGCCATAGGGCTGACCCTCCCCTCCTTTCATTCATGTGGGTGGACACTCCACTCACACAAAAGCCTTTCAATTCCCTCCACTAAAAAACCCACTCAAATTCCCATTAAATTTCCACCAAATTTAATGCAAACTATCATTAAATAAAACTCCTTTTATTTATTCAGAATATTGTCAATTACTTTAATGACAAACATTCACATATAACCCCTTGCTAGTATTTCATTTCACATGAAAAAACACTTTCTGCAATTTCACCCGAAAACCTGTTTCGGTATCTAGTGAAATAAATTTCTGCGCTTGTTATTCTTTTCAGCATGAAACTTTTGCTCCAATTGGATGTCGATGTCTCTTAACTGTGCCACCCTACGGTTCGCGAATAATGCGGACATGATCGAGACCTTTCTCCGATCAATAGTCAGAAGCGGGATCTGGAGACCCATACTGACTCCCACACATTCAACGATGACTTTCTTGTGATCATCGAAACCTTTTACGCTAGTATCTTAATCCTTTTGTTTCACGATATATTACATGTCCGAGATTCGATCATCGGTATCTCCATACCTAGTTTGATCTCGTTACTGACATGCACTATTTTCTCGTTCCCGTGATATAACATTATAGTGATCAAATCACTTGCTTGTAAGCTAACCAATGTGATATCACCGAGAGGGCCTAGAGCATATCTATCCGTCATTGGGATGAACAAATTCCACTCCCAATCCATGGGCCTCAACATAACACTTTAGTAGTCCTGAACCCATCTTTATAATCACCCAGTTACAGTGTGACGTTTGATGTTATCAAGAAACTCTTTCGGTGTTAGTGATTGACATGATCTCATGGTCTAAGGATTAGGATCACTTTGTAAGTTGTTATAGCAATATAAACTCAATGACTTTGATCGCAATGCTATACTTCGGATGAATGTTCATCACACCATTACACTAATGTTGTGACCTTGTTATTAACAACATCCAATGTCTATGCTCAGGAAACCTTGATCATCTTGTTAATCAACGAGCTAGTTTATGAGAGAGGCATAACTGGGAACTTCCTTTTTGTTTATTAAACACACATGTATTAATGTTTCTGTATTATACAATTATAGCATGCAAAATAAACATTTATCATAAATAAGGAATACGATAATAACCACTTTATTATTGCCTCTCGGGCATATTCCTTTCAGTCTCCCACTTGCACTAGAGACAATAATCTAGTTTAGAAACTTTGTGTATTGAACACCTATGGCTTTCTGGTGTTCCATATACGCAATTGCAAGTGGTTAATACAATCTACAGATCCGACGCTTCAGGTCCGTGTGTATTTACATGTCTTTGCGTCTCCACGCATCACTCATTCTCCAATGAGATGGCATTGTATAAATTTGGTCTTTTGGTGAGACCTTTAGTTCCTTGGGGTTAAATCATGTCGATACTATTGTCATATAATATATCTTTAGTGTTAGCCCGTTGCGAACCACACCTAAGTTTGATAACAAACTACTTGAAACAAATTCCCTCCTTTGCTGCTACTATAGCAGTCATATACTTAGCCTTTTGTTGTAGTATCCGTCACAATGTATTAACTTTGGAATTCATCCAAATCCATCATGGAAACTTTCTTTCCATTTCATTGTGCCACCCATAGTTTAAATTGAGATAAATTTAATTTGTATCTTGTGACAAAACTGGTATCAATGTAATGCTTTACAATGAACTATTTGTAATTTTTTGTCACCTCTACACAAATATATTCTTAGTTCTTCCAGAAGATCATAAGAATATCCTTACTATCGTCCAATGATCATTTTATGATTCATTCTGGTATATGCTCATAACACTTAGAGCATAGGACATATCTGGATGTGTACATATCATGGTATGATTGATCAAAATATTCTTGTGATTTCACTCATCAAGTGTCAAAACACTTGAATCTTGTTTCACTTATCAAGTGTCAATACACTTGAATCTTGATTCAATTCTTTTCCATGCGACAAGATCCTTTTCTCGTTGTTTCTATATTGAACTCCTTCAATATCTCATATATGTACGTTTGGCGCAACCATATTAGTGTCACTGTCTATCCATGCATACATTCATGCTAAATATTCGGGTCTTGCCTAAGTCTTTCATCGAAATGAAATTCTTAACCTTTGTCAATAAAAAATACATCATTTCTAATCAATAAGATGTCCTCCACATAATGTATTAGAACTATATCTCAGCGCTCCCACTTAATTTCCTGCAAATGCAAGCATCTTCATCATCTCCAGATGAAAACTCCTTTTTCATCACGGTGAAGAATCCAACTCCGCGATGCTTACTTCAACCATTGAAGTTTGCATGCCCTTTTTAACATCCTTTGAGTTAACAAAAACCATTTGGATCGTGTCATGCATACGTCCTAGGTAACCATTCTTTTAGAAGAACTTTGTTTTGTTTATTCATCTACCATATACCAAATATATGTAGTGGTTGCTACTTTAATCCGTGTAGACTAAATATCGCTATGAAAGATCAAATCTTGTCATAGTCAAATCCTTGAACATTGTCGTTAAATACTTTACCGACATGTCGATTATTTCATAGATTTGAAACATCCATGTATGTTTCTTTACAAATACAAAAACGACCGATAGGTTTTTACACCTTTCCGGAGGGTCTTCCAAGTTCAAAACTTGATTTCTCATGTATGGAACTATCACGGATTTTATGGCTTCAAGCCATTTGACAGAGTCAGGGCCCATCATCGCTTCTTTGCATGTATTCGGTTCATCATTGTCAAATAATTATTTACTCTCAAATCTTAGCATTTGATTGTTTAACCGACCTACTTGGTTAAATAGGAACTTAGATCTCCGTGACCACAACCTTTGAGGCACATAAGCTATGAGCATTATGGTTGCCTCCGGAATGATTTCCGGTGTTGCGCAACTCAGCATATTTAGCTAAGGTTTGTTAACCTTATCAAAGTTCTATTGTCCTCCCACTTAACTTTTACGAAAAATTCCTTTTTTAAGAAACTTCACGTTTAATGCGACAAACCCTTTTGTCCTTGGTGTTATGGAGGAATACCCTATGGTTATTCAAAATAACCACAAAGACATGCTCATCGGACTTTGGTTGTAAACATCTTACTTATGCTTAGCATACCAAAATTTAAGAAATGAAAATTTGGGTTTTACCCCAAACCATAACTTCCATGGTGTCATTTCAACGGATCAAGATGGAGCTCTTTTTAGTGTAAAAGCAGTAGTCTCTAAAGCTTTTAATTATTTAAAACATAATGGTAGTTTTATAAATAACACCTTTGATCCAACCATGTCAAACAAGGTTTCATTACAAATCTTAAACACTCCATACACCTATGGTGTTTCGGGAGATATAAATCTAGGTGTTTTTGCTAAACTTGTAACTCAAATAAATCCCTTTATGATAAAATCATAAATTATTTATTTTCTTGTCACACTTGTAACTCAAATAAATCCCTTATGATAAAATCATAAATCATTTATTTTCTTGTTACAATGATTTTCCACTTCATCTTGAAAGTCTTTGAACATTTTTAAATATTTCATACTTCTTTCTCATTAAGTGAATATTCACTCAAATTTCCGAAGAAACTATATGAAGTTGAAATCCATTGCTTACGACTACACATAATGGACTATATACATCGATATGTATAATTTTCAATAATTTAGTCGTTCGTTCTTCTTTGGCCTTTGAACGAAGTTTTAATTATCCCGAGGAAAGTCTCACAAGCGTCACTTGATCAAATCAAAGACTCAAAAAATCCATGAAAATGGAGTTTCTTCATGTTTTCTTTCCAATATAATTTAAACGGCAATATCACTTCGTAAGTGATCTTCCAATCATTCGTCTTGCGACACTTTAGCATTAGTTTTATGGATGTGATTTCTCTAACTAGATTTTTAAATCATCCATCTTATATGGAATACGGTAATTATTTGAACAAACTTTGTTCTCATAATATCTGATTTAAATAATAATAATTAAAACAAATCTTGAAGGCAAGCTTTGATGTCAACAAGAAATACAAACAACAATTTATTTGTTTTCGATGAACATCATCACATATTCTCTTTCTAGTTACTTAGGCCATTGTGGTTCATGAATTGCGTCGTTCTGTATGAAATTTCATACCAACAAATTCGGTATCCAATACCCAAGAACCACATTGTTTAACAAGCAAAGAATACATAACATGTATATCATATATATACCTAAATTGGATATTTCCAATCTTTTCTTTTCTGCCAAATATATTTTATAGATTCTCTTTCAGCATTTCCTTTTCCTTTTAAAAGAATCTATCAACATCAACAGTGGCGCCATAAACATGACACATAGTCCAAAGCGTGTATATTCAAATAATATTACCTTTAGACTCACACTTTGAAGTAGATCACCATCATCAAATGATCAGCGTTCTTTCAAAATCCATTCTTTAGTAATCTTTTAGTGTAGTAAACACTTTACATACATCTTATATTCATCCTTATCATGACGACTTTCATGATCAAGCGACTGTAGCTTATGAAGGCGAGTCATGAGTATAACTTTACTTTTCAAAACCCTTTTTGGATGATTAGGATGTCTAGCATCTCCAACCTTTGCAAATTCTCATCCAATATGAGAACATATATTATACTCTATCATATTACAACCAAAACGTTGTTTCAGATATCGTTATATCTGTCAAACATGATGGTTTCTGAAACAATTCTTTTATCTCCTAGATAAACTTGATATTAAAACAATCAAGAATCATGGAGGCAAACATGATACTTAAGATACTAACACTGGAATTGTTACTCTCGATTTAATACCAATTATTAAATTTAATGGAGTAAACAGAGTTTTCTGAAAGTTTGCAATAGGACTTTAAACTTTAGATTGACAATCAACACAATATGATACCAGTTCGTAAAGTAAATATCCAGAATTATATAGTTCTATTATCTCAATTACAACTAAGCATAAGGTGGTGAACGAATGCCAATGACTACAACAAATTATGAAAATTCACTTTAATTTAATTTATGATAAATTGAGTTCTACTAATCCAAATTAGAAATGAACTCCCACTCAAAAACGACATCCCTCGTGTCTTTTTGGTGATTACATGAACCAAATCCACTACACCAAGTACGATCATCACGTGAGTCGGTGTAGCTTCAAAGGAGAGCATCAAATGGGCATCATATCTTCCATATGACTCGTGCTTAACCTTTCGGTCCGTGTTCCAAGGCCATGTCTGTACATGATAGGCTCGCCAAGTAAGAACCTTAGTATTCGCGTGTGTAACTGTCTTACACCCGAAATATGGTCGTGGATCCAAGAACACCCGATCATCACGTGATGTCTTGGAGAGATGAAACATAATCGGTGCATACTTAAGGAAGTACACATTCTTATCATGATATTTAAATGAGGGATCATTTTATTATGCTAATAAAACGCCAATCAAGCAATATAAGATGCAATCAAACATCACATGTTTATAAGTGAAATGATATGGTTCCCGCATATGATCTCCATCATGTGCACCGTGGTATGATCACTATCATACCTCTATGTGTAAGGCCAAGGTCTATGGAACTTACACGTTATGTGTGTTGTAAGAGTATCATCTCATACTTGTACTTACAACATCACCATATCATAACACTAGACCAACAACAATCTAAACTAGACGCCTCTAATTTATCCATTGCAAGTTTTACGTGGCTTAGGGATTTGAAGATAGAACCGTTATTACCTACGAACATGAACCACAACGAGGATAACCAAATTGTTGACAACTCATTACAAATTAGATATTGACTATAGTAGGAGAGACAGACACCCACTAGCCACTTATGCAAAACTAGTTGCATGTCAAGCGTGGAACATGTCTCATGTGCGAGGACATGTAAAGTTTGTCCGGGCTGCTTCATCCCACTATGCCACCAATATCCAAAGTACAACTAATAAGCAATAAAATGATCATCATCGCCCACATACTCATATGTGTACTACCCATGCAAAGCATCTACGCATAGATCCGGCTCTGATACCACTGTAGGGTTCGCAACATAGAAAACAAAAAATTTCCTACGATGGGAACAACTATGTACTAAGATCTATTTACTAGATACAATCAATGGGCGGATGTATATCCGTAGAGAACATACTCTTGAAGACTGACAAAGCTTAACGAGTTCAAACTCGTGGTTGGTGTAGACGATCTCCTGCCGATCTAAAGATCGAGAGGAAGTCCTAGCGCCACAAACCAGCGGCGCATCTGTGCTCGCACACACGTCCAAGGCACCGACCAACCTCCGCCTCCTCGCTCCAGCGATGCAGCGGAAGCACAACTCTTTCTTGCCGAATAGCCACCGGTAACATGTATCTCGCTAGTCTGAGACCATGGGGGATAAATACTAGAGGGGGAGAGAGATCCTTCACGAGGAGGTGTGTGTGTGCGAGAGGGAGGGGGATCCTTTTATAGGGAGAGGGGGGCACCCAAGGGGCCATGCGCCCAGCCATGGGGCTGCCCCCTCCCATCCTTTCATTCATGTGGGTGGACACTCCTGACATGGTTATACCCCGCGGGTACATGATCTCAGCATACTTGGTCCATCCCAAGGAAGGCCCACGACAAATATACGCCGGCCCATGAAGACTTTCGGGTGACCCAGGCCCATGACGCCTTCGGATCCTTTGAGAGCAAGACTAGAGTAGATAGGAAATTCAAAGGGGTGAAACCCTAGAACCTGTAACCGACTAGGTCTATACCCGGGACCTGCCTAAGTATATATAAAGGCCAGGAGGGCACGACCTAGATCTCTCGACTCATACTTTCACATACACACCTCCACGCCAGATTGCATCTGCGCACCCTCAGAACCTTCTGCCCGTAATCAAGAGCAGACAAGCAGGAGTTGGGTTTTCCCTCCGGGGGCCTGAACCTGGGTAAACCTTGTGTACCCGTGTTGCTTGTTTGCTAACCATTCCATGATCTCCAGCATCCCCATCTTCTCCAAAACCCAAGTCCATAACAATGGGCATTGATGAGATCAAACCTCGTCAATTGGCGTCGTCTGTGGGAACTGGGGACGCTAATTGTGCGGTCATGACGGTCCCAACCCGATCGATCTACAACTCTGCGGCGACGGAGAGTCACCTCCTCTTTGGCGCTTTCGACTTCACCGCCCACTCACCGGCCACCATGAAGGACTTCGAGCCCGTAGGCGACGGACGCTAAATCCTGTTCGGGAGCTTCTGCTTCCAGGTGGGGCAAACTGGCACCCTCCGCCTCCCTGAGCGGGTGCCCCTACCATCAATCAGGCCCGCTTCATGGACCCCACACCCCGTGCTACGCACAACATCATCAACAGATGATTCCTACGACGGCAAAGTACAACTCCGATCTGTGCGATCCGCCATCGGATGCGAGGACCTATGGTTCCGGATCGAAGCTGCGGTAGCGGACCAATCTACGGCGCTACCAATGCGTCAGTAGTCATCGAGCGACGCGATCAGCAAACACCCAACCCGCCGCCCAACCTGCCACCTAACCGCCACCTAACCCGCGAGCGAAGCGAATGGGGAAGAAGCCAATCCCCCACCCGAAGGGAAAAACAACCACGTCATCCGCCTTAGCAAAGAAGGATGGGCCCAGCACGCAACGCATAGCGGTGCTGCAGACTCCTCACAGGATCTGGCGATGGTTTACCACCCGCCTCGATCGAGGAGCACAAGAAGCAGTCAAGATGCGGAGGTGCTCGACAAGCGCAAGCATCCTCCGAGTCCGGTATGACGAGCTGCGCTCTCCGCCATGGGCATTGGCTCCAGCTCGAACGCCAACCAAGGCAACAAGCACCGCTCTTGGGTGGAAAACATGGACCCCAAGGAGCGTCGGGAGGTGACCCGAACCCTCCACACATCCTTCATGGAGATGGACGCCGACGACAATGTCATCCCAAAAACGCCGCAGGCTGCAATCATGGCAGCCACTGCGTATCTCGCGGCTCACCCACCTCCGGAGGGGGACCCAAAAAGAACCATGCATAAGTCCGCACTTACCGGACTCGGACTTGTCGGAGCTGCGCTCCACCAAGAAGCTCCTGCGGAGCCGAAGAAGAAAGCTCCGGCCAGGCACGACCGGAGCCCCACCCCTTCATCCGAAGAGGAAGAGGAACACGACCTCCCTCGAAGGAAGAAAATCTCACGTCACCATAAACGCGACTACGATGCCAGAGACGCGCTGACACAGCGCAAAATCGACAAAGCGCGAGCCAAGCGCGCATGCTCGTCTGAATCCGAGATGGACGAAGACGAAGGAGAACTTTGCGGAGCCTGATGCTTCAGCAGATCCGTCCGGCGGACATGGATGCCGCGAAATTTCAAGCTTCCTTCGGATACTCCGAAGTTCGACGACACTCAAGACCCAAAGGCTTGGCTCAGCGACCACTTATCATCCGTCAAACTGCACGGTGGAAACAAAGAGACTGCCATGCAATGCCTTCAGCTGCAGCTGACAGGCGCAGCCCGGATCTGGCCTAGCAGCCTATCTTCAGGGTCCATCTAAAGCTGGGATGAGCTAGCTTACAGCTTCATCCGAAACTTCAAAGGCACCAGCAAGAGGCCCGCCTCAATCGAAGAATTGCGAGCCTGCACTCAACGAACGGGCGAATCCATTCGCTCGTACATACTACGCTGGTCCAACACAAAGAACTCCGCAGCACACATCTCCGAAGAGAGGGCCATCGACGCCTTCAGGGATGGCGTCAAGCGCCAAGACTTCAAGGAGGAACTTGGGCGCGTCAATCCCAAAACACTCGACCACCTCATGGACATCGCCAACAGGTTGGCTGACGGCGAAGATTCCATTCACCGAGCACAATCGGAAGAAGAAGACGACTACGGTCAACGGCGAGAGCGCCGTAGCAAGAGAAGATCGCGCATCTACGACGATCACGGCGGACTTGACATGGTCGCGGCTGTCTACGCCGATCGCCGCAACGACGCCAACCGCAACAGCGGAGGATACCACGGAGGAAACTTTCGCGACGGGGGACGCCCAACGCAGTCGTGGCAACGCCGCGACCGCGATAACGGACCCTCAGCATACGAAAAGCTTTCGGGTCCATGCACCATCCACTTCTACATCGACAAGCAGGATGGCAAAAAGAAGGCGAGCCACATGCTCAAGGACCCGCCATGAGTTCCGTAAACTCAGCGAAAGCATGGTGCGATGAGGCGGCAAGCCCCAATCCTGTTGAAATGCACCCGCCAGTGAAATAGCATGGAGCTCCTCCACCGCCACCGTAGGGGGCCAACCAACCAATCGCACCAACACGAACAACGGGGAACGGGTATCCCGGTCGAAAGGAGCACCGATGATCCGTAAGGGCGCCCACGAATAGGGTGCGAAGAAAATCACCCGACAAATCAACCGCCGTGGCAACTCCACCCGCCATCCCGAGTACCTCGGCGGATCGAGTCCCGCATCACGTTCGGTCGTTGGATCACCCTTGCGATCCTCGCCCGGTCATCTTGCTCGGTCTGAGGCGCAGATCGGAGGTTTCGAGATGAGTCGCGTCTTCATGGACGGCGGCAGCGGCATCAACCCGATGTTCGCAAGCACTCTAGCAGCAATGCGGATCCCGCAGTGTAGCCTGGAACAGTCAGACACAACGTTCCACGACATCGTTCCAGGGAAGGGCTGTTGGAATTATGCCCTAGAGGCAATAATAAAGATGTTATTATTATAATTCTTGTTCATGATAAAGTTTATATTCCATGCTAGAATTGTATTAAGCGGAAACTTTAATACTTGTGTGGTTTGTGAACAACACCGTGTCCCTAGTACGCCTCTATGGACTAGCTCATTGATCAATGATGGTTAAGGTTTCCTAACCATAGACATGAGTTGTCAATTGATAATGAGATCATATCATTGGGAGAATGATATGGTGGATAGACCCAAACAAAGCAGAGCAATTAGATCGTGTCATCGTGTTCGTCTTTGCGAAGCTTTTCCTATGTCAAATATTGTATTCCTTAGACCATGAGATAATGCAACTCCCCGGTATCGGAAGAAAGCTTTGAGGTCATCAAACGTCATCCTATGAAAGGGTGATCATAAAGGTGTCTCTCAGGTGATCGGAAAGTATCTGGGTTGTATGTATTGAGATGGAATTTGTCCCTCCCAAGTAGAGATATACTGGCCCACTCGTGTCGATATCAACACCTTGCAAGCATGTGGTTAAGGAGTTAATCACAAAGTGATATCGGATTACGGAATCAGTAAAGTACTTGCTGTGAACGAGATTGAACTAGGTATGACATGCAAGACGATCGAATCTCGGCAAGTAAAATATCGCGAGACGAAGGGAATATATATATGGGATTGATTGAATCCTGGCATCGTGGTTCATCCGATATGATCATCGATGAATGTGTGGAGTCAATATGGGTGCCTGCACTCATTGTTGATTATTGATAGAAGATCATGTCTGCATATTCTCGAACCCGCAGGGTCACACACTTAACGTATCTTGACGCTAGGATAGATTGGATAATTGGTTTATGAATTTTTGTTCGGAGTCTCGGATGGGATCCGGGATATCACGAGAGGTTTCGGAATGGTCAGGAGAATAATATTCATATAAGGAAGTGCAGTTTTTGGAGTTCAGAATTGTTCCGGGTTAATCGGTATTGTACCGGAAGCTTCTAGAACCTTCCGGAAGGGGACCAACGTGGCCCCACCTTCCGGGAGGGGGCATGGGCCTATGAGGGAGTGTCTGGCGCATTGGGCCAGGCACAAGGCCCCATAGGGCCCAAATGATCTAGATAAGTTTAAACTCGTTTAAACTAGAGATAGGATTTCTAGATAAGGAGAGTTTAAATCGTTTAAACTAGAGATAGGATTTCTAGATAAGGAGAGTTTAAATTTTTAAACTAGAGATAGGCTTGGAGGAGGGGCAAGGTTGTCCGCCTCTATATATAGATGGGTGGTGCCTCCCCCACACACACCTTCCTCCAAGCCCTAGCCTTGCTACCTTCCTCTCTCCTCCCAAATGTTTGTAGGCGAAGCCTGCAGTGAAATTCTCCACCATATACACCACGCCGTCGTGTTGTAGATCCAATCTATCTCTCCACCATACTCTGGTCCGAGGAAGGAGGAGACGCCGAGGTGCTGCGTGTGCATCTCACAGGCACCGCCACTTGTGGTGCTAGATCGGATCGGATCGCGAGGAGGAGAAGCGCACGACTACATCACCCACGTTCGACGAGCGTTCATTGCGAATCTTCAAGGGTATGAAGATCTAATCCAATCTCTCTCGTTGATTGCATCTCCTAGATTAGATCTTGGCTTTCCCTCTGTTCGCATCCGTAGAAAATTTTGATTTACTATGCCGCGAAACCCTTCAAGGGCATATTCCCCCTAGGCAAAATATGGCTCGACGTCATCTTGGGCAAGCCGGACAACTTCCAGCTGGAGCGGCTCGAATTCGAAGTGGTGGAATGGCCATCACAGTACCACGCCATCCTAGGGCATGTAGCATTCGCAAGGTTCTTGGTTGTCCTACACTATGCATACCTGCTACTCAAGATGCCAGGACCAAAGGGCGTCATCACAATCCACGGGAGCTTCACCCGATCGGACCAATGCGACAGAGATTTCAACAAAATCTCCCAGTCATTCGACATGCAGGAGGAGCTCCTAAGGCTCCGCGAGGTGACGGACAATGGGGCACCCCCAGTCGCACGACAAAATGCACCTGACATGTCTTTCGACTCCACCGTCAACACAAAGAAGGTGCAAGTCCATCCGACGGATGCCTCCAAGACGGCGCTGATCGCCAACGACCTCAGCCCCGCATAGGAAGGCGCGCTCGTCGAATTCCTCCGTGAGCGTTGGGAAATCTTTGCCTGGTGTCCTGCGGACATGCCAGGAGTTCCCAGGGAATTCGCCGAGTACGCACTCAACGTATTTCCAGACACCAAGCCCGTCAAACAGTCTATCCGGAAACTGTCCGAGCCACGGGCCTAAGCTATCGGCAAAGGAATCAACAGACTACTCGCTGCAGACTTCATCAGGGAAATCAAAGAAAGCGAGTAGCTTGCAAGGACAGTGATGGTCCCAAAGAAGGACACGGACATCCTGCAGATGTGCGTGGATTTCACGTCGCTAAACAAGCACTGCCCAAAGGACCACTTCCCTCTCCCTCGGATCGATCAGATCATCGAGTCGACTGCAGGTTGCGAGAAACTCTCCTTCCTTGACGCCTACTTAGGCAACAACCAGATTCGACTCATGGTCGAAGATCAGGAGAAAACGGCGTTTATCACACCGTTCGGAGTGTTCTGCTACAACACAATGCCCTTCGGGCTAAAGAACGCAGGTGCCACGTACCAACGATGCATGCAGGCATGCCTCAAGGACCAGATCGATCGCAACGTTCAAGTCTATGTCGACGACATAGTCATAAAAACCAGGGAGGCGAGGACACTTATCGACGATCTCCGCGAGACGTTCGACAGCCTCGACCGCTACAGGATCAAACTCAACCCCAAAAAGTGCGCCTTCGGCGTCCCATTGGGTCAGCTGCTTGGGTACTTCATCTCTCAGCGAGGGATAGAGGCAAACCCGAAGAAAATTAGAGCCATCATGGCAATGGAGAAGCCTAAAAACCTCAAGGGTGTCCAGCAGCTTGCAGGACGAATAGCGGCGTTGAGAAGATTCATCAGCCGCATGGGTGAGAAGGCCCTGCCATTCTACCAGCTGCTACGCAAGGCAGATAAATTCGAGTGGATGCCCAAAGCCGACGATGCGTTCGAAAGCCTCAAATGACTGCTCTCCACCTCGCCCGTCCTGGTCACACCAAAGGAGCGCGAGCCTCTGCTGCTGTACATAGCAGCCACACACCAGGTGGTCAGCACCGTGCTAGTGGTCGAACGACCCGAAGAAGGCAAGACCCACGGGGTCCAACGCCCAATCTACTACCTCAGCGAGGTACTGACGCCAACAAAACAGAGGTACCCTCACTACCAGAAACTCGCCTACGGCGTGTTCATGACGGCTCGACGGCTGAGCGATTACTTCCAGGAGCACCAGGTGATGGTCGTCAACGAGGCACCCCTGAACAGCATCCTGAATAACCCAGAGGCCACAGGACGCGTGGCCCTGTGGGGCATCGAGCTGTCACCTCTAGACATCGTCTACGAGAAGCGACTCGCAATCAAATCTCAAGTCCTCTCGGATTTCCTCGTACATTGGATGGAGCTGCAGCTGCTAGACACCCCAAACATGTCGCAGTCATGGACAATGCACTTCGACGGCTCCAAGCGTGAAGCTGGAGCAGAGCCGGTCATCGACCTCCCGTAGGGCGACGGATGAATCGTCCTCCAGATGAAATTCCGAGCTTCCAACAACGAAGCCGAATACGAAGCCCTCATCCACGGCATGAGAATGGCAAAAATCTGCGGCGCAACGCGCCTGGTCATCTATGGTGACTCCAACCTCGTCGTCCAACAGACGATGAATGAGTGCGACGCACACGCCGAAAACATGATAGTGTACCGCGCGCTCTACAACGCACTCGAAGGAGAATTCGACGGCTGCAAGCTTCGGCACGTTGGAAGAGAAAGCAACGAGGAGGCCGGTAGACTTGCCAACATCGGCTCCACCTGCGCAAAGGTGCCACCAGGTGTGTTCCTCAAACAAATCTGTGTGCCATCCATCAAGCGAAAATTCCCTAAGGGATCACCCGAAGAAGCAGAACACTCGGGGGCTACGCTACCCGAAGGTCATGAAGGACCCGAGAAACTGGATACAGAGGTCGCTACGGTCAACACGATGCAGGTGATGGCAGTCGAAGAAACATGGACACGACCATACCTCCAGTTCCTCATCAACGGAGAACTGCCTGACAGTCCGACAGATGCCCGGCGCATATCTCGCCGGTCGAAAGCTTTCACCATCATCAATGGCGAGCTGTACAAGCGCAGTATTACAGGTGTACTACAAAGATGCGTCACCATCGCTGACGGGAAAACCGTCCTCCAAGACATCCACGAGGGCATCTGCGGCCATCACGCAGGGAGACGCTCCCTTGTCGCCAAAGCTCTACGAGCTGGATTCTACTGGCCAACGGCCATGAGCGGTGCAAAGGACATCGTCCGAAGATGCAAGGGGTGCCAAAGGTTCACCGACAAACCACACGCACCCGGATCAGATCTCAGGCCCATACCCATAGCCTGGCCCTTCGCCCAATGGGGCCTCGACATGATCGGCAAACTGCCAAAGTCCTCGAAAGGGGGGCACGTTTACCTCTTGGTCGCAGTCGATAAATTAACCAAGTGGGTCGAGGCCACGCCGGTTACCAACCAAAAGGGCAAGACCGCCGTCAAGTTCTTCGAGTCCATTGTCTACAGGTTCGGCGTACCGCACAGCATCATTACCGACAATGGATCGAACTTCATCTCCAAGGAATTCCAGGACTTCTGCGAAGGCCTCGGAATCAACATCACGTACGCCTCAGTGGCACACCCGCAAACGAACGGGCAGTTGGAAAAGGCAAACGGCCTAATCAGCGCTGGCATCAAGAAGCGCCTCATGAGCCCACTCGAACGAAAAGCTGGAGCCTGGACGAAGGAGCTGCCATCCGTCCTATGGAGTTTGCGTACTACGCCAAACAGCTCCACCGGCTACACACCGTTCTTCATGGTGCATGGAGCCGAAGCCGTGCTACCAGCCGAAGTACGCCACCAGGCCCCCCGGGTCGTCGCTTACAGCGAAGCCGAATCCACGGCTGCACTCGAAGACGCCGTCGACACACTCGACGAAGCAAGAAACATAGCAGCAGCTCGATCAGCGGTGTACCAGCAGAGTCTCCGCAACTACCATAGCTGCCGTCTACGCCCAAGGTCCTTCGTCGAAGGAGACCTCGTCTTGCGACTCAAGCAAGAGCGACCGAAGAAATTCGAGTCACCATGGGAAGGACCCTACATCATCACCGAGGTCATCCCAGGTGGCGCCTATCGCCTCAATCACATGGAGTCTGGAGTCGCATACTCCAACCCATGGAACATCGCGCACTTGCGATGATTCTACCCCTAGCTACCTACCCCTTTACTTTCAATAAGGCTTTTCAGCCAAGGCTATTCAGCCGAACAATGTACTTCCTCCATTACGATATAAATAAAGCTAAGTGTCTCGCCCCAAATTTTCGTTTCGCTATTTGCAACTTTACTTTATGCTACAAACGCACTCGGGGGCTCCTCCCACCTCACGATTTCATCGACCGAGGATTACGCGTGTACACCTGAGTAGCTGACAACGTCAGGCAAACAAAAAGTACACGTACTCAAACAAAGTACTTCATGCTTACAACAAACAAACCTTTATAACAAAGGGCACAACACGCCCAGTCGAAATATACAAATTTTACATCTATCTATTTTACAGGTACTACCTATTCTGAAGAATAACTTGAGCACGCTGCTCAAACAAATCTACGACCTGTTCGGCATACTGCCTTACAGACGCATAATGTGGACGCATGTCCCACTCATCACCATCCGGCCGAGGAGGTGGCCCAGCCGCCACAACAGACAAATCTACATCAGGCCGGTGCAGCCTCACAAGGGACAAAGCAGCCGAGCTGTTGCCGCACCAGCTCCTTCACATTATTCACGCTCCGAAACTTCGACAGAAGACCCGCAAGGCTTGTTGGCACGACATCCAATGGAAACATGACATGCAACACCGATGCAAGCGACGTCTGCACCTGACGAAGCACCTGCGAAACCTGGTGCACACGATCATGCACCGTCGCCAGAGCCATGGCACGGTCACGATCCATCCAGAAGAAGCCGCCAGCCTCCATGTCTTGTTGAGTCAAGCAATTGACCCGAACAGGGACACGCTCTTTCTCCTCCCTCGGAGCAAGGTTGGCACCTGCGGCACTCGCACAAAATAAAACGCAAGGCCAACAGGCGCATCCGAAAAACTGAGCTGCAGCTCGAAACAAAGAACAACTTACATTGAAGCTGCTCAGACAGTCGAAGCAGTTCCGCCATCAAGTACTCCTCTCTGGCTGCACCGCGATCTGCCTTGGATTTCGAAACATCGGCGTGACCACGCACCCCAAGCAACTCCCTCTCAAGACTACGAACACGGTCTCGAAGAAAAGTAAGTTGTGAAGAATCATTCAAAGATGGCCGCAGTTGCGCTGCAGGCGAGGTGTCAACGGGGTCAGCACCCG
The DNA here is from genome assembly GCA_030063025.1 of Avena longiglumis. Taxonomy (NCBI): domain Eukaryota; kingdom Viridiplantae; phylum Streptophyta; class Magnoliopsida; order Poales; family Poaceae; genus Avena; species Avena longiglumis. Next base: position 500,511,438 of record CP125975.1, read on the forward strand.
AAGGAACCTAGAGCAGCAGAAAAGCAAAGGACAAAAACATTCAGATAGAGAAGAGCACAACTCAACAAAATTCATTAAGCATATAAAGGCCACTACATGGCACAATGATTTCGCTCCTCAACATAATTACAGCAAAAAGAGACTACAAGCTATCCTACAGCTACAACGCCTAAGATGCGGCACCCTGAGTAGCCTCAGAGCCGGACTGCCTCACCTTGGCTTCCCCCTGTTGCCGCAGCGCATACTCGGACAGCAGATCAATGAGCTTCGGCCCATATCGCTTGCAGCAAGCAGAGTAGGTAGCAAAAGCTACCTCGGATCCATCCGCGGTCGTCGGCATCTGGGAGGTGATCTGGGGAAGGTCCAGCTCCGCTCCAGCCGCCAAGGCCATCGCCAGCCCGACGGACGGGCGTGATGCCCTTCATGCGTTTATGCGCCAGCGCCTCGGCCGACAAGGCCTCCGCCAGGGCATCAACATCATCAAGGGTCGCGCCCTTGGGGACAAGCTCCTTGTAGAAGCGGCCAAGGACCTCCTTCCCCTTGGCAAGGGAGTTGACGACGGTGCTGCAGCGATCTTCGACCGCTGCAGCAGCATCATCTAGAGCACTACCATGCTCCAGAGCGCCGCGGTCAAACTCGATGCCTGCGGCATCTGAGACAAAAAAAAGAGGACTAAAGAAAGTAACACAGAAGAAAGACAAGAAAACGAAAGGACAGAAGCAAAAATAAGGTACTCACCCAAAACTGCCTTGGCAGCAGCCATGAGCTTGCCTGCCACATTTCTTTCACGCGCAGTCGCAGCAGTGGCAAGCTGCTCCTCGCGGTCCGTGGCCTCCCGCTGCAAACGCTCTTTAGCTTCGGCTGCCTCGGCCAGCTCCAGCTCAAGGCGCTCTTTCGCACCGACGGCAGCCTCGGCCTTCTTCTCCGATTGACCAAGGCTCTTCTTGAGAGCGTCGATCTCACGAAGAGAAGTATTATGCTCCTCTACATTCAAAACAAGCAAGCCTCAGAAATCAAGACAATAATGCAAAAAGAAAGAAGCACCAAAGCATCCAGGTACCTTGAAGCTGTTGGAGGTTGGCCTCCAGCACCAGGCGCTCCTGCACCAGTCGCTTGGCCTCCTGCACAAAAGGCTGCAGAAAAAAGAACTACCATAAGGAAAAGGACTTGGTGCTGCGCCCAACAAAAAGGAATAAAAGCAAATTTCGCACACGAAAACGCTCGGGGTCTCCCCCCGAGACTCAAAGAACAAAATAATAGAACTCTTTTACACACGCTCGGGGGCTCCCCCCGTGGCAGGCGACTTACATGATCCAACGGCGATGCCGAAGGCCCACTGGCGAAATACTGAGGCGCAACCACCTGCACCTCCTGCAGAGGAGGGTCCGGCGCAGCACCCTCAGAGGTAGCCACCATCTGAAGAGGAGGAGACGCAACCTTCGACTCTCCCATCATCTCCCGAGCACCATCGCTGGAGGAGTCGTGGGAAGAATGCCTGCACACGAAACAATTAGCACAAGTACAAAGTCACCAGGAAAAAGGACAGCAGTATAACAAGAAACTTACGAGTCCAGTGAGCTCAGGTCGAAGACAGGAGGAGTCCTTCGAGCCCTCTTCTCCCCCTTCTTCTCTTCCTTCTTCTCTTCGTTCTTTTCTTCCTTCTTCCGCTTTGCTGGCGGGTGCGGCCCGCCACATGGGAATGGCGTGAAAGGGGAAGAAGAGCCTGCATGCCCGTCACTGTGACGCTCAAGCCACAGAGGGTTCCTAGGAGTCGGAGGAGTCTATGCATCCGAAGATTCGCTGGAGCTCCGCGATCGTTTGCGAGTATGGTCCTCGCTCGACTCGTTGGCCTCATCAGCCGGCGATCGTGTCAAGCGCTCGACACGGAATCCACCACGTCATTATCCGGAGCATCCGGAAATAATTTGGGCAGTGGCGGCACCATGCCTGGCACCTTGAAGCTCTGCAAAAAAGAAAAGACTTTGTTAGCAAACAAAGGAATACGCGATCGGAAAGCGCTTCTGGCGAATCTACACCTGTGGAACAGCCAGCGTCGAAGAAAATGGCGGAGTCAGCGACTTCCCCAGGATCTCCTCTCCAGACTTGTACTTCAACAGCGTACGAAGGGCCTTGTCGAGATCACCCTGGGAAAGCTTCTCTACCGAAACTCTCGTCGGATCACGACGCCTAGCATAAAGAAACATCGGGTGCGCCCTAGCCTGGAGAGGCTGCACCCGATGCTCGAGAAACGTGCGGATGATATCCACGCCATTCACTTCCTTCTCAGGAGTCAACTGGAGATCCTCTACCCGACGGTAAAGGGCTTCTATCTCCGCTGCCTCGCCATCCAAGATCTGGTTTTTCCAGGACCTCTTCGGCTCGATTATCTGGGAGGGGTCGAAAGGAGCAAGACCAAATTGCTGCCCAGCCACTGTGGAGTCGCGAATGTAAAACCATCGCCTCCGCCAGTACTGGATAGATTCGGACATAGAGAAAGAAAAGAAAAGGATATTGTCCTTGAGGGAGATGATGCAACCCCCAATGGGATACACACCATCCGAGCTGGATTGTCTCTTCACGGAATAGAGTTTCCGGAAGAGGCCAAAGTACGGCTCGATGCCGAGCCAGCACTCGCAGAAAGTGATAAAACAAGCAATGTGAAGAAGAGAATTGGGGGAAAGATGATGCAGCTAGATGCCATAGAGAAAGAGCAGCCCACGAAGGAAGTCGTGGACTGGGAAGGAAAACCCACGAATAACGAAGGCAAGAAACATAACCCGATATCCAGCGGGGGGACGGGGGATTACCTCGTTTCCGGGGAGTCTGACGGCCTCCCTATCCTGTGGGATCAAGCCCCCTCGCGAAGCCTGCGGAGATCACTCTCCCGCGTCTCTGATCGCCGCCAACCACCGTCGGTGACACGGGTGGTGGTGGCGCCTTTTTTCCCTCCGGCGGCGCTGGTACCAACCACAGAGGACGATTTCTTCCTTTTCCCCATCACGCTCCGGCGGCACCGGCGGTGAGAGTGCGGAAGGGAAGAAGGAAATGTGGAAGATTATCACAGCGCGCAGCAAGAACCTCTAGAGCACAAGTAGGCAGTGAAAACAAGAGTAGATGCGGTGAAAACAAACAGCAGCTTTCCCCAATGATTATAGCAACGAAGACGACGCACGACAACCGTCCATCAAGAAGACCTAACGCCAATGACAGATCTGGCCATACACGTGTCAACATCACAACGAACCGTCGTTACCACGCCGTCCACTACGCGCGGAAATCGAGGCGACGCCGTAATTATCTCCACGCCGCGCGTGACCGGTCAATTCAAGGTCAGCAAGTGGGACCCACGTTCGTCCAGTCAAGTCATCTCTGGCGTAGCAGACGCTTGAGGTCATTGATCGTCAGCACTGACGTCATCAAAAGCTATACTAGCAACAACTACAATTCTTCGGCTTCCAAGCTAAGAGTACTCACTCGAATCTATGATTCGACTAAATACTCGGGGGCTACTCCTATCAGGAGCGTTGGCCGCGCACCCGAAATATGAATAAAAGCGAACTATTTCTTCGAGTCCTACGTCGAGTCTACGATTCCACTACGGACTCGGGAGCTACTCCCATAGGGAGGATGGATTTAAGCATCCGAATTTTTTTGAGTCCTACGGACTTAACACTGAACAAGCGCTTGAATAAAAGTCTCCGCTCGAGTCTACGACTCGAACAGACACTCGGGGGCTACTCCCATAGGGAGCGTTGGTCGCGCACCCTATGAATTCTTCGACTGCGATCTTTCGGATCAAGCACGCAAAAAACTTTTCGCTAACTCTGCCCCAACAAGACGCTAAGTGAGCAACGTTCTCCTTGGCCACCCGAAACACCTCCGCGGGGATAGACATTCGGATGCTGTGTTTGCGACACAAAGATAAGACCTACAGATATCATCTGATGGCCTGACAACGCACACGACTACGCTCTGCTAGTATGAACCCGTGCCAGCAGGCGCGATGAAAAATCCCAATGGACGCGTTGGGTACATCAATTAAAATCACTGGAATTCCACTCCTGTAAGTCCTCCGCGGCCTGAGTCGAATTACACCAGCATATGTTCCAGGTCCGAGTTGAGGGACTCGAACCTGAATAAGATCGTGTTGTTTCGGCCTAAGACAGTTAACTAACCCTGATCCGTCGGGTGAGTCAGGCACACGCATCAACAATCCCTACACATGAACTATTGAAATACATAGTTGCAACCGAAGGATTGAAGAGTCCTCAGCCGAATCTACGATTCGATCACCGAGGATAATTGACATGGTTATACCCCGCGGGTACATGATCTCAGCATACCTGGTCCAGCCCAAGGAAGGCCCACGGCAAATATACGCCGGCCCATGAAGACTTTCGGGTGACCCAGGCCCATGACGCCTTCGGATCCTTGGAGAGCAAGACTAGAATAGATATGAAATTCAAAGGGGTGAAACCCTAGAACCTGTAACCGACTAGGTCTATGCCCGGGACCTGCCTAAGTCTATATAAATGCCAGGAGGGCACGACCTAGATCTCTCGACTCATACTTTCGCATACACACCTCCACGCCAGATTGCATATCGCACCAGAACCTTGGTTCACCGTAATCAAGAGCAGACAAGCATGAGTAGGGTTTTCCCTCCGGGGGCCTAAACCTGGGTAAACCTTGTGTCCCCGTGTTGCTTGTTTGCTAACCGTTCCACGATCTCCAGCATCCCCATCTTCTCCAAAACCCAAGTCCATAACAATGGGCATTGATGAGATCAAACCTCATCAACATCTCGATTATTCCATACTCATATGGTGTTTCGGGAAACGCAAATCCATGGATCGATTCCTCAAATCTTAGGTGTTATGCTAAACTTATAACTCAAATATCTTCCTTTATGATCCTATCAAGAAACTCTTTCGGTGTTAGTGATTGACATGAGTTCATGGTCTAAGGATTAGGGTCACTTCGTAAGTTGTTATAGCAATATAAACTCAATGACTTTGATCGTAATGCTATACTTAGGATGAATGTTCATCACACCATTACACTAATGTTGTGACCTCGTTATTAACAACATCCAATGTCTATGATCAGGAAACCTTGATCATCTTGTTAATCAACGAGCTAGTTTATGAGACAGGCATAACTAGGAACTTCCTTTTTGTTTATTAAACACACATGTATTAACGTTTCCGTATTAATACAATTATAGCATGCAAAATAAACATTTATCATAAATAAGGAATACGATAATAGCCACTTTATTATTGCCTCTCGGGCATATTCCCTTCATGATCATAACAACAAGTCTTGGCAACGGTGCCTACTAAGTATGGACACTTTATAACTTGATATTTTGTGAGAGGGATCATCCTATAATGCTACTGTCACGATCTAAGCAATACAAGATGCATAAAAGGATTAACATCACATGTAATTCATAATATGTGATATGATATGGCCTTTCTTCTTGTGCTTCTGATCGCCATATTCAAGCACGAACATGATCTCCATCATCATCGACGTTGCGTCAAGGTCAATGGCGCTGCTCCATGGTTGTCGTCCACCAGTATCAACTATTACAACCTCTTTGAATAATAGACACACATGTCTTAACGAAATTAAAATGACAACGATAAGGCTCCTGCCGGTTGCCGACTTACAATAAGGATCATTGCATACATCCTATATAATCACAATCATGGCCATATCATATCACAGCACACCTGTGGTGACCCAGCATACCATTGCATGTGTAGTACACTATAGTCGTTGACATGACATCCACAGAACACCGTTCCGTAAATATCACATCCCTTAGAGTGGTACAACAGAAACATTGCAGATCCATATTACAAACATACACACGTTATTATTACAATACCGGAAGTTCAAGGCTTCCAAAAGATTCAACTTACAAACCAAAATATAAGTGTTTCAGCGGAAATTTCAAATTTAAAACTTAAACTCCAAATTGAGCTCAACAACTTATTGCTATATATTGTTCATGTTGCTCGGCTCAAGTGGATACTAATACTATAGTAATTATTCAGACTCTTGGAACTCTCCTCCATAGATGATGTCGTAGTCCTCACCTTCTACGGCTCCATACAGGTTGGGATCTTCATAGAAGATCTCCTCTTGACTCTCAGATGCATACATTGGAGTATATTCGGGATTCTCAGAGTCTAAGCAAGGATTCAAAGGAAAGGACGAGTAACAGCGTTACCCAGCAAATTCATTATATGCAAGGTGGGAATTTTGATGCTCTAACTACCACCTTGGATTATAAATCCTTGGCACTATGCAAATTTAGTAAATCTTTCTTCAAAGATTGATTTTATTAGAAAATCTATGACCATCAGCCTTCATAGGTTGACCAGAACTTTCATGGAGTTACTTTCCTGCCGCGTTCGTAGCTCCTTCCCGGAACAGGGAGTAACAAGTTACACCTCTTACACTCTACAAAGGTGCATTACTTTTCCCATGAGAGATCAACTCCTTGTTGCACAACCGGGCATACTTTCCCGTCGACAATTCCATGATGTGGGGCCCAGTAATTGGTCCAAGCCAATCACTGCCCTCTCCGCGACCTCATATGTCTGCACGATCCTTCGGGGCTGGCTCACCTTCGTTAATCCCCCTTTCGGGCAGGCTAAAACCCTGATGAGTTACCGAAGACTCTATGACCTAGTGATGCCGAGAATAGTACCATTTACATGGACTATAGCCCTAAACATCATTCATAGATAATCTAGACACCAAAAGTGTGGGTCGTAAGGGTGCCCACCCATATGTTGGATCCGCACAAGGAATCACAATGTCACGTTAAGGTCGTATTGCCTCCATATAAGAGGAAAAGGATACAACTGACTTCTCTGTCCCATTCCAAATCTCATGGTTAATGCGTAATATACGGCGCTAGAATCACTGATGTTGGGTTATTAATCCCTAATTGTTTATCATTAGTGCAACTATAACCCTAAGTTCTATTGCTCCATCATATCATCACTTAGGATGATATCTAAGATTTAGTATCTTGAGAAAATATTGTTTTCTTTTTCTATAATATAGATGATAACACACAATTCGCAAATACTTTGATAAAGACTCTTCAAAGGATATGAGCAAGTGATGAACTTGCCTTGTGATGGCAAGGTAGTGAAGTCTGATGCTTCCACTGGACCTTGAGATTCTATGTCTACAAAAACATCATTATTGCCCGGTAAGGACAATATTTAAAGAAGCAAAATGATTATGCAAAGTAATGTAATGCATCATTTAGCTTTATATATATTCTCCCCCATTTATTTAAATTATAAAAATTCTTTTAATAATAAATAATTTATAAATATTAATTTTTAATATTTATTGAATATTGTATTCTTTTATTTCATTCAATTTTTTTGCATTTTATTTAATTAATAATTCCTTTAAGAATTGTCATTAAATCCAAAAATTGATATTAAATATTTTTTTAGTATTTTTCTAAAATACTACATTATTAATATATATAATGAAAGTGATTTTTATTTATTTTTATCATCTTTCAATAATTTTGTAAAATTCCATAAGGAATATATATTTTACAAAATTCTTAATAAAATTTATATGTCTAAAATTTTATTTCTTAATTTATTTGGATAGTTTGGATTATTGTGAATCCAAACATATTTTATTTATAATTTTTGGACTTTTATTTTATTTTCTAGAATTTATTTAGGTTTAAGGGCATTTTGGTCTTTTCCTATTTATTAAAACAGGCTCTAAAGGATTTAGGCTGACTGTTTGGGTTTATTGGGCCCTTGTGGCCCAATAGGGCAAAGTCAAAACAACACCCTGAAGGGGTATTGGCCCAGCCCAGCCCAACACTCTGTGTCTCTCTCTCTCGAGCTCACCTCTCTGCTTCTCCTTCCCCGACCCCGTGGTCAGCGGTGTCACCGCCGGCGATTCACGCTGTCGTCGACCTCCCTGGCCACCGTTGTGGTGCAGGAAGAGGTTTTCGGCCCCACTCTACCCTCCTGTCCAATTTGATTTGGACCAGGAGCCCTCCTGTGGCCAGATCGATGTCGTTCCGAACCCTAGGGTTTGGGATGGCGTTGGTACCGACGCCGCCGCTGTTGTCGTGTGCTGTGGTGATGCACCTCGCCTCCAAACGTGACTATGGTCGCCACCATGGCGTTCTGTGGGTCTCAGCGCCCCCTTGGGGGTGCTCCCCGTGCTGCCGTGTTCGTCGGCCCCCTCTGCTTTCTCTTCTAATTTATAGCGAGGACCTTCGGTAAGTTGTTTCTCTCCCTCTCGTGCTCTTTGTGCTAGGCTATCCCATGATAGATGTTGGTAGTGGCCTTTACTGGTTAGTGTTCTGTCCTGATTAAGATGGTTTGTTCTGCTTAGGGTTCATACCCCTCTATGGATTAGATATCTGATGAGTTGGATCAAGTTGTGATGGTCTCTAAGCATGCTAAGTGGTTGTTAGATAAGGCTTGATGCTTATGATTAGCTCTGGTGATGCTAGTGGTTTACCAGATGATTCTATGGATTAAATTTTATATGATCCAGATGGTAAAGTTGCTCTAGAAGCAATACTTGGGAAATCTAGTGGTTTTAATAGCTCACCACTGTCATTACTTGGTTAATTACAGTGAGTGTTGTGTGATGAAGTCACCGTATTAGTACTGTTGGCTTAAAAATTCTAGTCTCTTACAGTGAGTATTTGTATATGTATATTTATGGTTATGATTCCTGTGATTAAGAACAGGAAAATGATTTATAGTTGGTTGGTTGTATCTGTGAAGATTGGATGCTTAACCTGCTTAGTTTGGAACTGTTCTTGTGACACCATCCTTGTATGGCACACAAGATTAGTTTCTATTACTTGGTTTGGTCTTGTTCAAGCTTAAAATTGGCTTGGCATTATAGATAAGTGGAATTCTCTTTCCTTGCATCCCTAGAACCCATGATGTTGGTCTGAGGTTTAGGGATTAGACCTTTATCTTTTTGTTTCCCATGGATTGGTTCTGGTAGTGATACCAGTTTCTTTTTCTTGAATCAAAGTTGGGAAAAAATGATTGTAGGCTTTATAACTTATATAGATCCATAGGATTAAATTCTAAGGTGCTACTCCTGTATTAGATATGTGCCTAGAAGTTTAAATCTTGGCTATATTCATTCTTGAATTGAAATATAGCTGGATAGATATGATCAATGAGGTTGCCCTGAGATCATAGTTGGATCTTTATAGTTTTCTGATTGCTTTTAGTTGTTTAAAACTTCAATGATGGAATCACCCCACTTGGGTGTTTTTCTGAGAAGTGGAGTATGAGACAACTCATAAATATTTGTCTAGCTTAGACAGATAGATTATGTGATGGTTTGTTACTACTCACCACACTTGGTTGTTGTTGATGTTGTGGCTAGCTTGATCTGGTGCTCCCCTGGTACTTCCAGCTCCTAGGCTTGTCCTTGATCTAGCCCTTCACCTCCTGGTCCTGATGGCTTGATTTTGGTCTTGCTATCCACCTGATCTACCCCCTCCTTATGTCACCATTTTGGTGATGTGATCCTGGGTTTTGATTGGTGTGATCTTGCTTGGCTTTGGCTTGGTTTAGCTAGGCTGCTGTTCTTGGTGTGCATGAACAAGAAAGTGGTGTGGGGTTGGCTTCCCACGACTGTGTTGATGGTTTTGTGTGATTGACATGTTGCTATGGTGCTGACAGCACACACCATGCAGTTTGGTGTGTGTGCTGCATGTGTGTCTGCTGCACAACTTGTGAATATGTTCTGAATTTGAAAGTTACTTTTATCAGGTTACCTTTTACTTGGCTGGTGAAACTTGCCCCTCCTTGCTGTTCATTTGACTTATGGCTTGAAATTATAAAAGATATATTCTTTCATATTGGTAAAACTTGCCCCTTAAATTACTCAATGATGAAAAAGTGAACAGTGCACTTCACTATCAAATCTGAGAGTAAAATAATTCTAATCCTAACTTTCTTCCTTTTTAAGTTTCTGTTTATTTTGCAGGTACCAGATTTGAGTATCAATACTTTGGTTTAGGTTTTTCTTTTTCTTTATAGAATAGTCACTTGTAATATCTTTATTCTTTTGTAATTTTATTTTTATCCCTTTGTAATAAAGATTGTACTATTATTCAATAAAGAAATATTATTCTTGTACTTATTTACTATTGTAAAGATTGTTGCTCATTTCCATAAGTTACATTTTGTAACTCATTATTGAATGAAGTTTTGGAATATTCATTTTATTGATTATCTTCTTTCATTTAAAGTTTGAGTTATTATTTATTAACTCTAAATTAAATCAAATACTCAAACATCATTCAAAACCCTTTTGAAATATAATTCAAACACTAAAGTTTTAAATTCAAATTTCATTTCCCAAAACACTCTAATCCACAAAGATCATATCAAAGTCTATAACAATCATCCTTCAATACTATACCTAAGCTCAAAGCATGAAAGAAACTTTGATCACTTTAGGTTTTTATTTGGCGAAACAATTACCCACATTTTCACAGATGAATGCATGCAATATATCAAATTCCTAAATCTACCCTTCGCTGGTTCCTAAATGATGGGATGTTACAACACCCCTGCAAAATAAAGTTAGACGCTTCTAATTTTCTTTGCATGTTTTACGTGGTTTGGGGCTTTCAATAAGTGGCGTTCTAACTTACAAACAAGAACCACAACATTGATACTAGTATTGTCAAACACCCGTTGTAAATTGAATCTTCACTATATTGGGAGAAACAGGCACCCGTAAAGCCACATATGCAATACAAGTTGCATGTCAAGCGTGGATCAAGTCTCATGAACGATGTCATGTAAGGTTAGCCCGGGCCGCTTCATCACACCATCCCGCAAGATGCAAAGTACATAAGAAACAGTCGACAACAAAAGCATCAACGCCCACAATGACCATTGTGTTCTACTCGTGCAACAGATCTACATATAGACACGACTTTGATACCACTGTAGGGGTTCGTAGCATGAAAAACAAAAAAAAATCTACCGCATGCACACAAACTAGCCAAGATCTATCTACTAGATTGTAGCAACGAGTCGATTAGAGTACTCACCCTCGAAGATTCCAAAGCGATTAATGAGAGCAGATTCTCGTGGGTGATGTAGTCGTACACTTGCCGATCTCAAGATCGCGTAGACGATCCTTCCGGTGCTGCGCTCGTGGCCTTCACTTGATCGGTCACACGATTTCGATGAAGACCTTCCTCTCCCTTGTTCCAGCAGGCAGCGGAGGGTGTAGTTCTCCCCTCGTGATTCCGGCAGCACGGCGTCGTGGTGTCGGAAGTAGAGGGAAGATCCTGCAAGGCTTCGCCTAATACGGAGCAGATTATGGTGCAGGAATAGGGTTCCCCGACGATCTAGCGTTTAGATGCCTGAGAGGAGGAGGTGGAGCCGGCGGCGGCTAGGCGGCGACGATCCGGTGGCAGCACACGACGGTGTCTAGGGCGGCGATCCGGTGGCAGCGCACGGCGGCGGCGGAGGGAGGTGAGGGGCTGGTGTTGTGTGTCTCTTGGGGCACCCCCTCCCCTCTATTTATGATAGGGAGGGTAGCTTGGGAGAGAGGAGCTTGAATCCTTCCCCAACTCCCTCTCCTTGTTGGCTTGTGGTGGAGGGAAAGAAGGATTCTTTCCTTCCTCTACCAGGATACATTGTCCTAGTTTGACTTTTCAAACTTGCCTTTTAACTTTCAATTTGGAGCTTAATTTCTTTCTTGTAAATGCCCAACCAAGTGACCTAGGACATGATTCAATCATTTCACTTATGCATGACACATTCATGTACCCTTCCCATTTCGGTCTGGTGAATCTTCTAGACCCTACTAGAACCTCTCCGATGAAATCATCGGAATCATTCCTGAACTCCGGAATTGGACTTTCCTTATAGGAATCTTATTTTTCGGACCATTACGGATCTCCTCGTGATATCCCGGATCCCATACAAGACTCTGAACAACATTCGGTTTCCCTACTTACATTCCATATCTACTAAACAACATCGAATCCTTAAGTGTGTCTCCCTACGGTTCGTGAATTATGCAGACATGACCGAGACTATTCTCCAATCAATAACCAATAGAGGAATCTGGAAATTCATATGGCTCCCACATATTTCTAGGATTACTTTGTGATCGAATGAACCACTTACATACGATACCAATTTCCCTTTGTCTCGCAATAGTTTACTTATCCGAGGTCTGATCGTCGGTATCTCTTCATACCTAGTTCAACCTCGTTACCGATAAGTACTATTTTCTCGTTCCCGTGATATGTGATCCCTTGTGAGCTAGTCACATGCTTGCAAGCTAATTGGATGACATTCCACCGAGAGGGCCCAGAGTATATCTATCTGTCATATGGATGGACAAATCCCACTCTTGATCCATGTGCCTCAACACATACTTTCCAAACACTCAATGCCACCTTTATAGACACTTAGTTACAGTGTGGTGTTTGATATCATCAAAGCATCCATCCGGTGATGGTGATTAGCATGATCTCATGGTCGAAGGAATTAGGTTACTATGTATCAGAAAGCTTATAGCAAACGAACTATTAAAATGACTTGATCTTTATGCTACGCTTATCTATAGGAGTTTGTCCATTACACCATTCTCCTAATGATATGATCTTGTTGTTAATAACATCTCAATGTCCATGATCAGGAAACCATGATCATATATTAACCAATAAGCTATTTTAACAAGAGGCTTTACTAGGGACTCTTTTATGTTTACAAATCACACAAGTATTAATGTTTCTGGTTAATACAATTATAGCATGGTATGTAAACATTTATCATAAGCATGAAGATATGATAATAACCTCTTTATTATTGCGTCTTGGGCATATCTCCAACATAAACTTGTACCCACCGCTTAGTAACTGAAGCTTCCAGGGCCCTCGGCCTTTTCCCGTTTAAAGAAAATAATATTTTCTACAGTTTACACTAGGACTAGGAGACAAACTAAAAATAAAAGGTAATTTTAGCGGCTAGTTTTGGATTTTTAGTTTGTCTTCAAAACAAGCTGTTAAAATTACCTTTTATTTTTAAAATTACGTATTATTTTATTTTTAGCATTCCATTCATGAATACGAGACTGAATTTGTGGGCATTAAAGAAACTATGTTGAAAGATTTGTCTACTAGTTTCCTTAGAAAGCTTTAGACTCGTGGGAAGTTTTAATGACATTGGTTCCCATCTACTGGAAAGTCGGGGTGCATCTTAGGTGGGATAAACCTAGACATGTTTGATATCACTAACTTTCCCACTAGCATATATTTCCTAAGGTTTGTGTTTGATAAAAAAATAATATTACTTGGACATTGGCTATATTATATGGGATACTTCAGAGGAGGATAAGAGGGTATTTTAAACTGAGTTAACTGTTGTATGCTCTGAACGGACTTTTTCTTTACTTATTGTTGGAGACTTCAATTTGCTAAGATTTTCTCATAAGAAAAATAAATAATTAAAAAATAATAGGAACAATGCCTTGTTTAATAAGATCATTAATGTTTATGAATTGAGAGAAATAGTGATAATTGGTGGTTTGTTTAGTTTGTAAAATAATAAAAAATGCCATTTTGGAGAAACTTGATCGGGTTATTGTTTCTAGAAGTCGGGAGATTCTTTTTTCCTTTGGCAATGGTGCATAAGATACCCTAGAATAATTTTGATCATAATCCTTTGATTGTAAAATTAAATAATGATCATGTGACACTAGCTAAAGAATTTAGATATGAACTTTTTTGGATAAAGTAAGTGGACTTTCGAGAGAGTTAAAATATCTTGGGATGTTCCTATAAGAGGAAAACATAATTAGAGTTTTTTTTTTTGCTTAATCTTAACAATGTGACAAAATATTTGAAAGGGCGGGGGACAAATTTGAGAGGATCCCAATTGAAAAGGAAAAAAATAGATTTTGATTCAGTTATAAGACCTAGAAAGTTTAGAGGATTTTTTGGGTGAACAAGAGCTTATTTTGAGAACTGGACTTCAGAAAGAATTGATAGAGATCTATGAAGGAGAGAAGCTATCTTGGTAGATTTAGTGAAAACTGGATGTTTAAAGGGGATAATAGTGCTATATTCTTTCATAGAGTGGCTAATGGAAAAAAGAGAAACACACAATTTTCAGACACCAATAGAATAGAGAGATACAAAAAAATTAGAGCATGCAACAAATTATTAAAATACCTTTTGGTCCTTCTATGGACAATGATTTTAGCTTAGACAAAAATTTATGGGAAGATCATGAGAAATTGAATGCTAAAGATAATGTGGAGTTTTGTAGACCTTTTGAGGAAGAAGAAATTAAACAAGCTATTTTCCAAATGGACAAAAATAAAGTTGCGGAGCCTAATGGGCTACCAGCAGAGTTTTATCAATAGTGTTGGGATATAATTAAACGACACATGATTGCTTTGTTTGATGATTTTCATAAAAAGAAACATGATATAAGCAGGATAAAATACGGTTTTATTAATTTGATACCAAATATAGAAGGGTGATGATAATTTGATGTTTTTAGGCCTATCTGTCTTTTAATTGTCAATGTTTTAAGTTTTTTCCAATTTTTTCGTGTATTAGGTTTGATTCCATTGTCAATAAGTTGGCACTTCCTTTTCATAATGCATTCATAAAAATAGAGATATTTTGGATGTCATTTTTTCTTTCCATGAAATCCTACATGAAGAAAAAAAGTAAAAGGCAACATGGGCATGTGTTTAAAATAGATTTTGAAAAGGCTTATGACAAGGTTAGCTGGAATTTTTTGTTTTCATGTTTGGATTTGTGTGGCTTTGATCCCTCTTAGTGTGGATAGATCAAAACATTGGAATTGATGGAACTTTATGTGTGAAGATAAATTATAATATAGGAAGATATTTTGGCACTCATAAAGGGGTAAGACAGGGAGATCCTGTCTCAACTTTTTTATTTAATCTAGTGGGAGATGGTATGACAAGAATGTTTAGAAAAGATGAGAGAAACAATTTAATTTGTTGATTCGTTCCACACTTGATTCCATCTGGGGTGGTTATTCTGCAATATGTAGACGATACCATAATTTTTCTAAGAGATGACTTGAATATGGCAATAATGCTAAGCTTTTGACCTATCTTTATGAAAGTATGTCTCGGTTGAAAATTAATTTTGATAAGAGTTAAATGTTGATGATTGTGGAGTAAAATTGAATCCTAAGATGACCTGTTTAATTGTCAAATGGGGTTTTGGCCTATAAAGTATTTGGGTGCTCTAGTTAGTGGATGTAGACTTAGAATCAAAGATCTGAAATGCATAGAATAAAAAGAAAATTAGACATTTGGATGGTTGGCAGGGTGGTTCAATGTCTTTGCTAGGAGAAAAGTTTTGATTGACTCTGCTTTACATGACATTTTAACTTATATGATTTTTTGTTTAGATTCCATAAGTCTTTTGTTTGGGTTTGATAAGTATGGAGAGAAGGTTTTTCTGGCAGAGAGGAAACTCTTTGAGAAAATATAATCTTGTTAAATGGAAGATTATTATTAGGCCCAAGGAAAAATGTGGTTTGGGTATTAAAGATTTAGAGAAAATGAATACTGGTATTTTATGCAAGTGGTGATGGAAGGTTGAAAAGAAAGAGGAGTGTTGGCAAAGATCGGTTAATGCAAAATACATTAAGGGTCAACCTTTGGCTCTGGCATAGTCAAAGAAGGCTGATTCACCCTGTTGGATAGAAATTACGAAAGTGAAACACTTTTATTTAGAGAATAAAAAATAGTAATAGGTGCGGGAACAAAAACTAGCTTTTGTGATGATGCTTGGTGCACATTACATCCTCTTAAGTTTGTGTTCCATGAGTTGTATGAAGTTTGTGAAAATCAAAAAAATCTGTGAGTGATGGATTTGGGATTAGATGGAGGTTCTCTTATAGAAGATGGTTAGATGAGAATATGTGTGGGTGAACATAAATTTTAAATGTATGTGGAAAGCAAAAACTCCACCAAAAATAAAAATTTAGCTATGGCTTATTTGGCATATTTCCATAGCAACCAAGGATAGTATGTTTACGAGAGGGTGGAGAGGTGATTACAAATGTGGATTCTTTGTCTGTCCCGTGGTTAAGTGTTTGTGGAGTATGGTTAGTTTGACAATTGGGGTAGAAGATAGACCTGGAAATTTTACTTAATATTTTAGTTATATCTCGAAATATGCTAGTGGTTTAACTAATATTCATGTGGCAGGGGCGTAGGGCTGGGCAGCTCTGTGCTTGGCCCTTTGGAAACTAAGAAACAGAGTTTGCTTTTAAAAAAAATCTAATTAAATCGCCGGTTGAGATAATTTTCTATGCATGTGTTTTTCTAAAATATTGTGCAGGTCTCCAAAAAGAGGGAGACAAAAGGAATCATTTTGGAAGGTGGTAATGCTTTACAAGCTTCTGCTGCAAAGCACATAGCGACGAGATCACGAGAACTGATGTGCTACAAATCACAAAACTGGGGAGTCTTCGAGCGAGGAGGAGTTGGAGACTTGAAATCAAGACGGATTGAAGCCCGATGTAATGCCCTGGTTCAGCTATGTTCATTCGCGTTTTGTGTATTTACCCCGTGTTTCGGCTGTTGTCGAGGATTTTGAAACTCACTAGTTAGATTGTCTTGCTGGGTTGTCTTTCTTTTAGCTGATCTAGGTGATCGACTTAAAGTTGTCTGGGTGAATCTCAGACTGTCTTGCTTTCCTTTTTTTTTTTGCTTTGCTTTGTTTGGTGTTGAATGATGTCCGTTTATCTATTTGATATTGGAATCCGGAGATTTTTAGCTTCGTGTGGAGAAAAAAATCTGCTTAAATCTCTTTTTTTTTCACGCAAGTGCCTATAGCTACTGCTCAAGGCGACCCGTGTCTCTGCACTTCTTCATTTGTTTGAAAATAGCAGTAGCTCTCTGCACATACTGTAGCTTCCAGCAGAGGCAGTACCACTACCACCGTGTCGATGGAAGAGGATCCGTGTCCCATGTCTTTGGCAAAGAATCTCATTGTTCAGCTAGCGGCACCAACGCTCAGGAGAGGTGGCACGAGTGCGGATCTCAAACTGGAAGAGATGACCTTTCTAATTGGGTAAATGGTTGTAACAGTCTTACATACAAGTGTCCAGCTAACATGTGATGCATCAGATAAGTTCAGGGATGATCAGGACCACTGATGTACAGTACAGTGTGCGTCGGGACAGAAGCAATGTTTCTCGTCAGGCGCCGGTTTCCGATGGATGGAACAAAAACTGGCCGTGAAACCAGCAGTCCCCACCAAGATGCCATCGACGTGTTTTGACTTTTGACCCCTTGTTCTTCACATTTTTACAGGTTTCCGAACGGATGGAACACGAAAATCGGCTGTAAAACTAGCTATCTTCACCATGTATGTTGGGCAGGCCCGTGTTCTTTACATTTACTGGAGCAGGAATCGGCTGAAGGTATGCCCAAGAACCACGCTGAGGAAAAGCTACTAGTCAGTGTCATTCATGCATTGCAACATTTATTAAAACTACAAAATGGAGAAAACAAAGCGGTTACCATGCAGAAAGCTTGATCACATCAATATATCAGGGCAACAGAGAAGTCGATTTTGCTATCTTGCAAATCAATCCCAGCTAGGTTTTGACCTCCTAAGTTCCTTCTTCTGCGATAGTACCTTCTTGTTTTGCATTCTGTTCCTCTCGGCGGCTGCAGCACTGCAACGACATGTACACCAACTCGGTTAACGAAATCAGTTTGACAATTTATCTGATTCAGAGAAGCCACAGCCAACAGCGAAGATTTTGTGCATGCTACATTTGTATTATTAGGAGAGGCACCGAGCTGGCGCAGAACAAGTACAACCAACTCAGAAACAAAAACAGGTACTCCCTCCGACCCATATTAGTTGACTCAACTTTGTTTAGATTCATATGTATCTAGTTAAGTATTTAGTCTAGATTCATCTGTATCTAGATAAAACTGAGTCAACTAATATGGGTCGGAGGGAGTAAAAAAAAGCACAGAAACAAAAAGGAAAGAAAAGAAATAGAAAGGAAGACAAAAAAGCAGACAAGAACTACTGTACTGTCTAAGGAGCGGCATCAGGTGGTCTTGCATGGAGAGGTAGCTGCCTAAGCGCTTTCACGCCGGCCAACATCCAGAGGTTTGCTTAGTTGATGATTTGATCCATCAGGTCAGCCGCGTCGGGGGAGGCAGGATCAAACACCTAGACATTATGCAGGCACCATAGCCGCCACATTGTTAGGAGAACAAGTGAGCGTGCGCCCTTGACCTTGCCAACACCTCTGCGTGGCCAGCTGCAGACAGGAACCAGTCCTTGAAAGAGTCCCCAGGCTGTGGGCAGAGATGTTGCAGCAACCAATGTTTCAGCGTCTCGAAACAGACCTTGTTGGGAGATTGGAGAGTGATTTGTCAGCTTGGTCGCACAGCGGACAAGATGCCGGATGCGGCAGGCCACGACGAGCAAGGCGGTCAGCCGTCCAGCAGCTGCGAGAGGCGAACTATGCAAACATTTTGCATTTCAGCAGCGCCCAGCCATCCCAAGTAGCCCGTCATGGCGGCAACTCCATGCCACCAGGGAACAGCGCATTACAGGCGGACTTCACAGAGTATTGTCCCGATGTTGACAGGTTCCAGATGAACTGATTGTCGACCTCCGACTGCAGGACCTGGGAGTCGATAATGTCCACCATGTGGATGAACTCAACAACTGCATGTTCAAGGGGCCGACTATGTCACAGATCCAATCTTGCTCCACAATGCCACACGGACTGTCTGTTGTTTCGCCGCCCGCTTAGTCACCGAAGTAAACAGCGCTAGTGCCAATTCTGAAATAGCCTGGCCGTCAATCCAGCGGTCAGCCCAGAAGAAAGCTCGCCCCGCTGCCGACGATGACCTTTGAAGCGGCATGAACTAGGGCAGCCACCTGGTGGTTAACCTTGACTGGGAATTCTGTCCAAGGCTTGGAAGGCGCGGTGCGCTGGTACCAAAGCCAGCGTGCACAGAGCACCCAGCCCATCAAGCTCAACGGGGCGGCAGTGTCCCTCCATGCGACTGCGTAGTTGCCACCGTTGGCATCCCTTCAGTTTCACCAGAGGAAATTCGACTGCTTCTTGTCAATGGCTTCTCGCGTCATCGAGGGATGTCCATGGCAAGCAAAGTGTGGATGGGTGCTGCAGAGAGTACCAACCTGATCATAGTTAAGCGGCCGCCTTTGTACATCGTCTTTGTCTTCTATCCAGCGAAGCCATTGTCGATCCTGTCCAAAAGGGGCTGGAGATCCTCCTTTCGCAGCTCCCAGATTGAGAGGGGAATGCCCAGATATTGCAAACGGAAGTGCTTGACAGGGCAAGACAAGTGTTGCTGGACTGTCTGGATGTCTTGCTCATAACATCAGATAGGAGTGATAGAGCTTTTTAGAACATTTGTTCGCAAGCCAGTTGCGTAGCCAAAGATTTCTAGCAGCTGCAACAGTAAATTACAGTCTTCAGCAAGTGGCCTGATGAAGATGACCGCGTCGTCAGCATACAATGATGCCCGACAGGCACTGCAGCTGCCAGGGAGAGGAACACAACTGCTTGGCTCTGAGAATTAGGTGGCAGAGAACATCCATAATTAGGTTGAACAGCATGGGCGACAATGACTCGTCCCCTGGGACAGTATTAACACAATCCTGGTGCTTTCTGTGGAAAACAGAAGATAAAAAAATAAGATCTCGCCATCGTGGCCCAAAGCCCAGGAGCTGAAGCAGCTCAAGCAAAACTGACCATGACAGAGTCAAAGGCGAGGGTGATGTCTAGCTTCACAAGGACAGAAGAAGTCTTTGCCGCATCGAGAGCCTTCGCAAATTGCCGCACGAGATGGATACTGACAAAAATAAGCAACTGGCTCAGGAGAATTCCATGGTGCTCCACGCTGTAAAAGTCTTGTGTGCATGGAGTCATAATCGCTCAACCTCATCTGCATTGTAATTTTCTATGGGAACCGTACCAACACAAAGAACGTGTGGACTAGCTGAATTTGCTCTAAACTGAAATCCATGAGCAAGTATTAGCTTAGGTCTCCAATAACTAGTGTTCACACCCTTTTCCATATGATTACTGCATGGTATAGCGCCTAATATTCCCACCCAGCATCTCCTCTTGGCGTAAAGCAGGGAAAGTATGTCTGTGTCTTTCTCCCATCTGGTATTTTATCTGGTGTCAACATTAAACAGTAGCAGTACTAGGAGTGACCAAATCTCTAGGGCAAGCAGGTTAGGGTGTTTTACGCGCCACAGTTGAGGAAGCAAACTAAAACCAAATAACGGACATAGTAGTAGGGCAAACAAACAGCCAAACATGCCTTGACTCTACGACACATGAGACATGTGCCTAAGGAATTGTGACAAGTCATAGTTGCAACAAGTAACTTGAGCTGCTTAACAAAGGAATTATATGGAGAATTGGTAGTGGGCGCACTGTTCGTGTATGGAGAGATCTGTTGCTACCAAGCGAATCATCACATCGGCCTATCCCAGTACAGGACAGGCACAGATACACTAGAGCTGCAAGTTTCCTTGATGGGAATGGCAAGTGGAAGGGAGATTTGATAAGCCAGTACTTCTGCAGAAGGATGGGGAGCTGATCTTGAAGCTTCAAACCTCGCCTCAGCGAGAAGATGATTTATAGCATGGCACCCAGAGAAGTCAGGTGTATTCTCAGTTAGAAGTGCTTATCATCTTGCTGTGTCAGAAATGATCCGTGAGAATCAAGCACAAAACCCTCAGGAGTTAGGCCAGATTGGAAGCTAATTTGGCAAACTCCGGTGCCACAGACTGAAGATCACTGCATGGAGATTAGTGTCTGACAGCCTTCCTACAATGTTGAATAGGAAGCGACATCATATTGAACAGGTGGGAGACTGTCCCCGGTGTGGCATGTGTGATGAGGACACTTTTCATGCGACGATCATTTGCCTGTCATTGTATGCCTTATGGAATGCCATGTCAGAAATATGGTAATTGCCATCAGTTGAGGACATAGTATATACGGGACCTCTGAATGGCTTTTTGATGTTAGTCGCCCAATCTCGGTGGAGCAAAGATGCAAGGTTCTCTTGTTATTATGGAGATTGTGGCAGCTTTGTAATGATTTAGTTCATGATAAGCCAAAGCCACCAATATAAGCGTTAAGGCGGTTTTTGTCAAGCTATGCTGATTCACTATTCATGATTCAAAAACCGGATGGCCGAGACATTGTGAAGGGCAAACAGGTTGTAGGTGCAAGCCTGCTTGCCAGAAAGGAGAAGAGGACCGTGATACAAGCTGGACCATGGGCTAGACCAGCTACTCATCAAGTCGCCATGAGCCCATGACGATCGATGGATCGCTTGCAGATGGTGTGGCTGGTATTGGGTAATTATTAGAGATCATGACATTTACAGCATTGTGATTTTTTTTTGGGGGTTGAGGTGCTTATCGCGTTTACCACACGATTTTTACAGCATTGTCATCACGCTCCGGAAGCCGAGGTTCAGGCAGCACTAGAAGGGATCAAGATCACTTCAACACACGGACAAGCGACTGCTTCTTCGTTCAGACTGTTTTTTGGCATTGCTGCAGGAAGTGAAGGGCTCGCACATGGATCGATCAGTGCTGGGCTTTATCATCAAGGGGATTAAGCTGATGTCCCAAAGAAGTAAGGAGCTGTTACTCAAGAAAATTGACAGTAACCAAAATAGGGCTGCAGATCTTTTAGCAAATTTTGCTCAGGTTAACCGGTGTAGAAGCTTATTGTTACATCGTGTACCTGACTGTGCGTCAGCAGCTATTGCTGATGATTCTAACCCTATTTATGAGTAATAAACTTTCCTAATTCCCCGCAAAAAAAAGGTTAGGGCCATGTTTAGTTTGAATCCACAATGAAAAACAAATATGCCAAGCATGTCACAGTTTCTATGGTGAGCAAATCATCCACCAAAAGTGTGTCAGGTTTGGCAGAAACCTGTGCCTCTGACAGGCCGGACATGACAAGAGGCTAAGAAACCGTGTCTTTGATAGGCGGTACATGACATGAGGCTAAGAATCCGTGGCACGCTACAAGTGTGGAAACAAACAAAAGAACAGCCTAAAACGATCACTTGCATGAGTTGTGGCTTTATTTCACAAGTAGCTAGTGATGTTAGGTAGTGGATCGAACAACCATATACACATAGAGAAGGTTTCGATGATCTCCTAAATAGAAATGCTCCAGTCCACAAAGCAGCGACTGATGAGCAAATCTGAACCGAACTAGCTCTTTAGTTTATATAAGTGCAAGCCATTTAAGGAAATCATAAAGTGTCATGTGGTGTGGATATTCATTTGGAGAAATCGTTAAACCTTTTTAATGTGGTCTCTGTCGCAATAACCGGTTCATATTGGCACCTAAATAAATTTAGAGGAAGCAAATGGTCAAAAGAGCAGCTTACATCTTTTCAATTTTCTTCTTTTGCTCTTCTGAAGGTGGTGGAGGAACATATGATGCAGCATCAATGATTGCCTGTTTACCAAATATTTAGGGAATAAGATATAAAGAAAAAGGACAACATCATGAGCCCTATGCAAATTGCTTCAAGACAAAGATTTGAAATGGATGAGGCATACCTGTATTTTCTGCAAAGCATCTTCAATGTTGCCCCTGAGATGATAAACATGTCAATTGCTATCTAAAAAGACAACAAAAAAAACTAGCTAAGTAATATTTACTTCTGTGTCCTAGTTTTTGTAGAAGACATCACAAGTTCACCATCTCTATTTATCCTGTTCTTTTCCTGGGCATGCAGAGAACTGAAATTGTAAACGACCTCTCTAGATATGAAATATAAAACAAGAATACATAAAAGAGAAACAAATGATGACGTACATCAATCAGAAGTAAAAAAACAACATAATCCAGAATCATCTTCAGACATGACAGCAACAAAAACAAATAAGATGAGAAAAATTAGAAGGTTTTTCGAACCGTTTGCAATATCCTTTCCTTAATCCTTTCTCCAAGCCAATGAGCTTTCTCAACATTGAACCGCATGTCAACCTTCGTGTTAACTGTAAAGTGGTGGTACACATTTTATCACAAAGAGATAACATCAGCATGCTTAAGTTATCATTACTTTGACATCCTTAATATAAAGACACATGGGGTATTGGAGGACCAGACAGCGAATGGACCATCCCATCCTACCTCCAAACCTAACCCACTTGTTTGGCTTGACGAATGGAATAGTTTGGTATTTGAAGGACCGTCGCATGATGGACTTGCCCATTACAGGACAAAGTAATCCCTCAAACCAAACACCCCATTAATGGGCCGACAGCAATTATCAAATCATGACAAATGATGAAATAAAACATGACACCCATTAATTGAAAATGTTGACCAAGATAGACCAGTCATTAGTTTCACAATGATGAACCAAGAGCGATTTAGACATGCTATGTGTTATGACCGGCTTGTCATATACAAGGAGGGGGCCCAACCATGGGCCCAATTAGGGGCTTAGCCCATTTATTTTATCTATTTTTAGCTCATAAATACTGGTTGTAAACAGACGTGAGAAAGCAAGCAATAATCAGATCATTATTGCCGACTCCCAAAGGAGTCGCCCTCTCCCAGCCCTAGCCGCCACCGCCTCCTTGCGCCGCCGCCACGACGCCCTGTCGCCGGCGTCCTCCTCCTCGGCCGCGACAGCTCCCCTCCTTTCCCTACAACCTACGCCCTAGGCACGGTAGAACCCCAGCTCCTACCAACTTGGTATCAGCTAGCTCTTGTTCGATCATGTCGTCACCACCGCCCGCATCCACCGCTGCCGCCGCCTTCTGCCGCCGCCACCACCGCCGCTGCGATCGCGTCGCCTTCGGCCCCGTCGCCGACTCCCGTCGTCTACACCCTCAAACAGATGAGCGGAGCCATCAACGACCTCGTCACCGACGTCCAGGGAATCCGGCTATTCCTGATCGGCTCCCAGGGGCCGCCGACGCCGC
This sequence comes from Avena longiglumis, assembly GCA_030063025.1. Classification (NCBI taxonomy): domain Eukaryota; kingdom Viridiplantae; phylum Streptophyta; class Magnoliopsida; order Poales; family Poaceae; genus Avena; species Avena longiglumis. Next base: position 500,535,511 of record CP125975.1, read on the forward strand.
AGCTCGCCTCCACTGCGTTCGATGGCCATGCTCGATCGGCTACCTCGGCGTCGCTGCCGCTTCCGCCACCGACCTCGGCGTGGCCGCCGCCTCACCACTGGCGGCCTCACCGCCACGCAGCGGCGTCCTATTCGCCAGATCCGCTTCGCCGCCATCACCGCTACCGCTTGATCACCGAGTCGCTGCCGTCGCCACCGATCTACTCGACACCGTGAGCCACCGATGCCCACCTCCCGACGCCACCGCGCGGGGTTCGCGGCCCTACGCCGCGCGCCATACGCGCTGCTCGACACCGCCACGCCGCTAAGCTCGACTTCGCCACGCTCGACGGCTCGGAGGACCCTCAAGCGCTCAACCAAAGGCGAAAGGGCTTCCGCGGACAAGACCTGCGTCACGACCGCACTGGCCTCTCCTATCACCTCCGCGCAGATCGACATGGTACTACTCTCGAGCAGACGAGGCGGCATGCCTCATGGGACGCTTTCGAGCTTGGCGCTTCACTACCACGGCAGACTTCGCCAGCGCTTCCAGCCCGCTGTTATGCCCCGGGCGTGACAGCCAAGACGCCGAGCTCTTCATCGGACTTCGGACCACATCCGGGTGGACGTGGAGCTTCAGGCCCCCCAGGACCTCCAGACGGCGATGCACTATGCCCGTATACGAAAGGCCACAAGACAAAGCGCAAAGATGTATCCACCATGACGCTGGCGGACGCCACCCGCCCGCCACCATCGCTGCGGCAGACGGCCGGACCGTCCGAATCCGGCCACGCCAGCGTCCACCACCCCGGCCGCGACACGTACTTTCTGGCGGCTTACCCCGGCCGAGCAGCTCGAGCGCCGCCGCCTCAGCCTGTGTTTCAACTGCGACGAGCCCTACACACCCTGTCACATCTGCCCGCGCCTCTTCTACCTGGAGACGGTCGACGACTTCGAGGCGGCCACACTCGCCAAGACGCCAAGCCGTCGCCACCACAACCGCTACGGCCATCGCTCGTGGTCTCGCCCACGTGTTGGCGCAGATTCGCCACGAGCGCACTATGCTCCTGTCGGTGACGATCCGCGGCGAGCACCTGGTGGCCCTCTTGGAAACGGGCTCTACGCATAACTTCATGCCGGCAACCACCATGCGTCGCTTAGACCTCCAGCCATCGGGCGGTGAACATCTCCGTGTCACGGTGGCTAACGGGGACGGCCTTCAGTGCCATGGCCTGGCGCAGCACGTGCCTGTCACCATCGGCGACGAGCACTTCACCATCACGTGCACCGGCATCGACTTGGGCTGTTTCGACTTCATCCTCGGCGTCGACTTCTTGTGGACACTCGGCCCCATCCCGTGGGACTTCGACACCCTCACGATGACCTTCTGGTGCCAGGGCCGCCGCGTCCGGTGGGAGGGCATTGGGGGTACCGCCCCGACACCGCAGCTCCAGCTCGCCACGACCGACGCCGAGGCCGAGCACCCTCTCCTGACACACCTCCTGCAGCAGCACGGCGACCTCTTTGACGAGCCGCAGGGTCTACCACCTGTCCGGGTGTACGATCACCGTATCCACCTCTTACCGGACACGGCACCGGTGGCCGTGCGGCCCTAACGCTATCCACAACTGCAGAAGGATGAAATGGAGTGGCAGTGCGCGCTCATGCTCGCCGCGAGTATCATCCGGATCTCCACGTCGCCATTCTCGGCGCCGGTCCTCCTCGTCCGCAAGTCGGACGGTACGTGGCGTTTCTGCATCGACTACCACGCCCTCAACGCATTGACGCTCAAGGACAAGTTCCCTATTCTGATGGTTGACGAGCTCTTTGACGAGCTCCATGGGGCACGCTTCTTCACCAAGGTCGATTTGCGGTCGGGCTACCACCAGGTGCGCATGCACCCGGAGGATATCGCCAAGACGGCGTTTCGGACGCATCACGGCCACTTTGAGTTCTTGGTGATGCCCTTTGGCCTCACCAACGCCCCCGCGACGTTCCAGGCCCTCATGAACGACGTCCTTCACCCCTACTTGCGCCGGTTTGAGCTTGTTTTCTTTGATGACATTGTCATCTACAGCACCTCGCGGGCAGAGCACCTGCAGCACATCGCCATCGTCTTCAACGAGCTTCGAGCGCATCATCTTCACCTTAAGCGCTCGAAGTGCTCGTTCGGGACGTCATCGGTCGCCTACCTTGGCCACGTCATCTCCGCCGAGGGGGTGGCCATGGATGCGGACAAGGTGGCCGTCGTCGTGGCATGGCCGGCACCGCACTCGCCGAGCGCCCTTCGCGGTTTTCTAGGGCTCGCCGGATACTACCGGAAATTTATCCGGGACTACGGCCTCATCGCGGCACCACTCACGCGCCTGTTGCGTCGCGACGCCTTCGCCTGGGACGACGAGGCCACCGCGGCATTCGAGGCCCTGAAGGGGGCCCTAACGACGGACCACGTTCTCCAGATGCCGGACTTCACATGACCCTTCATCCCGGATGCGCCTCGGGGTGGGTTCGCGCCGTCTTTGCAGCGATGGGTCTCGCTTACTACCGCCTTCGCTGCGCCATCTCAAGCTCGCCGCTTACGAGCAGGAACAAATTGGCTTGGTGCAGGCCGTGCGCCACTAGCGTCCATATCTTTGGGGGCGGTCGTTCCGGGTTCACACGGATCATTACAGCCTCAAGTTCTTATTGGACCGGTACAATCGGTGCAACATCGCCGATGGATCCAGCTCTTTGGCTTCGATTATTGCCGAGTATCGCCCGGCGCCAACACCGTGGCGGACGCCCTATCCCGCCGCGACACGGACCATGATGAGGCGGACGCCTCCGGGTGATGTGCTCCGCCGGCTCCTTCGCCTTCTTCGACGCCATTCGCCGGGCGACCGAGGTGGCACACGACACCGGCTCTGCAAAGAATCGGAGACGGCGAATGGCGAGCCATGGCGCTATGGACGGCTTGCTCTTGCATGGGCGCCGCATTTTTGTGCCCGACCACGACGACCTCCGCCATCAGGTGTTGTTGATGGCCCATTCTGCAGGTCACGAGGGCATTCAGAAGACCCTCCACCGTCTCCGCGCCAACTTCTATATACCCGGTGATCAAGCCTTGGTCCGGATCGCGCTCTTGTGCGTGCCGGTATAACAAGACCGAGACCTTGCGGCCGGCAGGGATGTTGCAGCCGCTGGAGGTGCCTTCCCAGGTCTGGGCCGATATCTCCATGGACTTCATCGAGGGCCTCCCCAAGGTGGGCGGCAAGTCGGTTATCCTCACGTTGGTCGACCGCTTCTCCAAGTATGCACACTTCATCGCACTCGGCCACCCATACACTGCTACGTCCGTGGCTCGTGCCTTCTTCGACGGCATCGTCCGCCTCCACGGGTTTCCGGCTTCGATCGTCAGTGATCGCGACCCCGTGTTCATGGGACATGTGTGGCGCGACCTCTTCCGGATGGCGGGGGTGAAACTCCGATTTAGCACCGCTTTCCACCCTCAGACGGACGGCCAGTCGGAGGTGGTCACCAAGGTGATCGCCATGTACTTGCGCTGTGGCACCGGGGACTGTCCGCGCGCATGGGTGGATTGGCTTGCATGGGCGGAGTACTGCTACAACACCTCCTATCACTCCGCCCTGCGCACCACGCCATTTGAGGTGGTCTACGGCCGTCCGGCCCCGTCCATACTACCGGTGGACTCGGCGGCGGCTCGGACGGAGGTGCCGGGGGAGCTCCTCCGCACCCGCGATGAGGTGTTGGCCGAGGTGCGGCAACGCCTCATGCAGGCCCAGCAGTTGGCTAAGCATTACTACGACGGACATCATCGCAAGGTGGAATACGCGGTCGGCGATTGGGTGTGGCTGCGTCTCCTGCATCGTTCCACTCAGTCACTGGACCCACGTGCGAAGCGTAAGCTGGGCCCCCGCTATGCTCGACCCTTCATCATCTTGGAGCGCGTGGGGACGCTCGCGTACCGCCTTCAGCTTCCAGCCGGTTCCCGCATCAACGATGTCTTCCATGTGAGGCTGTTGAAGCCTTACCGCGGCGAGCCGCCTGCTGCGACACCGGCGCTTCCTCCTACTGCGGATGGGCGTCTTCTTCCGAGTCCTGCGAAGGTGTTGCGGGCTCAGCTACGTCGCGACGTCTGGTACTTGTTGGTTCAGTGGGAGGGTCTTCCATCGGAGGAGGCCACTTGGGAGCAGCGCGATGACTTCTTCCTCCACTACCCAGACTACCAGCTCGAGGACGAGCTGTTTGCACAGGCGGGGAGAGATGTTATGACCGGCTTGTCATATACTAGGAGGGGGCCCAACCATGGGCCCAATTAGGGGCTTAGCCCATTTATTTTATCTATTTTTAGCTCATAAATACTGGTTGTAAACGGACGTGAGAAAGCAAGCAATAATCAGATCATTATTGCCGACTCCCAAAGGAGTCGGCCTCTCCCAGCCCTAGCCGCCACCGCCTCCTTGCGCCGCCGCCACGGTAGAACCCCAGCTCCTACCACTATGCGAAAAAATAACAATGCAATGATAAAATAAGGAAAACGGACAGAGGCATACCTTTATTTACGTTCTGACCACCTGCACCCCCACTTCTTGCAAAGCTAACTGTTACATGATCTGCAGACATAAAATGGGGTAGTTCAGAACAGCTTGGCAGCTCACATGACAATTGGGCAAGTAATCATCACGAATGAAAATATGTCACTGGGATACAGCATGTAGAACTAATACTGTGAATATAAATAGTTACAATAGATGCTATCTTTATGCTGGCAGTTTAGCCAATTCTTCAAACTATTTTCTTATTTAGAGTTCATATAGTCAAAATACACATATTACAAGTAATAAAAAGGTATTGCAGGATACCTACAACAAGCTCTGACAAGCAGTGGTGGAGCCAGGATTTTAGATGAGCGGCGAACATATAAGATCTAAAATATTTAAGCCACAAAAGCAAGTATATTCAACAAAATAAATTGTCTACAATTGTCTTTACGACACGACTACTTCTCGGTCTACCTAGATTTGAGTTAATTCTCGGTTATATCATCAAATTTCATGTGCAACTTATGTGGAAGTGGGATTTATTTGCTACAATTTCAACTCCATGTGCAATTCTGAGGTGCACGATTCATGATGCAAATCCAACATCCTGGAGCCAGCTGAGCCCTAACTTAATTCTCAGTCGACCTAAAACTAGCAAAAACGTTTTTTTAACGCACTGATGCTTGGAGGCTTGCAATGAAAACAATAGAAACATTTTGTTACACCACAATTATCTCGACATTTTGTTGTGAAACAATTATGGTCAATCAAACGACTCACGCCTCTGGACAAATATGCATTTCTCATTTCATCTATAATTTTCGGGGTACCATATTCACTGATTTTACTTATGGGTTTGACCGCATGAGGCTGTTGTGCACTCGTGCACTTGCTCCAGGAAGCAGCTGCCTATGGGCTATCCAATTCCACTTACAAAACCTGGCCCATGACCCATGTTTCTATCCCTTCCACGATCTTCAAGTAACGGTTCATCTAGTTCCTACCAAAAAACCGCCACCCGAGTCCTGTAATGGCACCAGGCGCTGCGCCACGGCGTCCTTAGAGATTCGAGCCGGGCATCCACCTTCCCTCGCCCCCTGGTGGCGCCGCCACTGATGACAATAATATGCATTTTACTTCTAGTCAGCTCACAACAACCGGACCAGATGTTATGTTACCTCCTCTTTTATCCACTTACAGGTTAGATAGAGAAACTCGCTGACCAGCAATTTACTACTTCCTCGTAGCTGTAACTAGTATTTACTCGTTTATGCTTCTAGCCATAAGTCAAGCAAACTTTAGCTTCTTCTCCAAGCTTAATTAACTTGCTTTCCATACTAGCATTTCTGCTTAGCAGATTGACAAGAGACCAACCAAATCAAGTTCACGGGTAGCATTCACCACGCTGACTGAGTACCACAGAACGGTGTCCTTAGCATGAAAAGTGTGCATACCTGATACACATACACTTTTTTTTCTTATAAAATGATACACATACACTTGAATGAGCAATCAGGAGCATGATTTTTAAGGCGGTAAGGCGTCATAAGGTGATGTAGGGGCGCTCTGACGCCTAGGCGGGCGTTTTGGACGCCTAGGCGCCTAAAGCACCCATTTTTTCAAGACGGAGGAGGGGCGCCTGGACGCCTTTAAAACCATGATCAGGAGGGCCAACTCCCTAGGGCTAGATGTCTAGGTAGCATAGACTTAGGCCCACAACAGATGTTTATTTCTCCTTCAACAAATATGATACCTGGATCCTAAATTCTTAGCCCAGGTACTATGTTTCTCATCATGCACTAGAAGCTGAAAATGGTTGTCCCCAATACAAGTTTTTTGGCAAGATTTCAGGATTTGATTTTGATTTTTAAAAATGCAGACATCAATTAGGATTAGGAGCATTCAGCAAGTATAATATACTACACGAATGGGGGAAATTAGGGCGGGGGGATTAGAGTGTGTTACCCATGGTGACCTTGGGGGCGGGGTCAGACCCGGCCGAGGCCGCGCGCTCCTCGGCGTCGCGCATCACCTGCTGTGCCAGAGCTAGTCGCGCTGACACCTTCTTGCCCCTGCCGTCGCCGTCGCCGGCCTCGGATGCGGAGCATCGGAGCCGGATCAACCCCAACCTGCCGACGCCCACACACGGGCTCGGGACTTGGAACAAGGACCCACGGAACAGGAGTGAGGGTACATGACGGAAACCGAGCCGTAGGAGGCCGGTGCTCCGCAGGGCGCTCGCCATTAGCTTTTCTGTGGAAGGTAGCCGGGCGACGAGAAAAGCAGACGGGGAGCAGGGTGAAGAAGAAGAGGTAGGAATTGATTTGGGCTTGACGGCCTTTGTTGGTCAATGGTCACCTGTGTTGGATAATGGGCTGATATCACAGCTGCCCTGGACCGTACCCGTGGACCCATTCTCGAACTGAAAGCATTCGTGGGCTTGCGCATGCCAGTGGTGCTTGACATTTTTTTTTTTAACAGGAAAAGGCCACGAAGGGCCTAGAAGCTGCTAGGATTAATCAGGCGGTTACAGATTACAAAGAGGCCCCTAAACAACAGGGAAAACAAAGATAAGGCCTCCATGTTGCAAACATGATCTTGGAAAGAAAATAAGAAAATCAATCGAGTCCACGGTCCATCTCGCCGCCGGTAGACCTCGAGACACCGGAGTAAGCGCCACCGCCGGGGAACAAGCCACTTGGGGGCGACGCCGACTGTGTTTCCGGCTCTGAGGTCGATGTAGATCTTCCCTGTAGGCATGTGCGTGCCCTCTTGCACAAGCACAACATGGAAGAAGCAGGAGCTCGGTCACCACCGAGCGAGGAGTGGCCTCACCGGCCAAAGATAGCTCCGGCAACATGCCTTCGCTTGGGGACTCCACCAGATGCAGCTTCGGGATCCATTTCACTGCACCACCACCAGACGCCAGCGCCCAAGCTTGCTCTCCCTCGCCACCACGGCCGGCCGAGAGCATCTGGGGCCACTGAAGCTTGACGAAGACGCAGAGAAGAAGAACGGGCTTATCTTCCAAGCTGCCAACGCCTCCATTCCCAATATTGGCTCGACCATCGAGTCCGACGAGAAGGAGAGTAGCACCTCCCAACGCCAAGGCGCCAAGGAGTAGCTCGGGGCGGCTTATTTGCGGAGATCCTCCGACTTCCCACCCCGACGGAAGGTCGCCGAGCCGTCAGATCCGTGGGATCTAGAACCCTACTCCAAATCGCACAAAGGCAACACGAAACCTAAACTACCTAAGCCGGCGCCCTGTCGCCTTCCGGCATCGCCACGGGAGGGACTTCGGTTTCCAAGACCGCGAGGAAGCTCTCAAGCTACTGTAGAGAAGAGAGAGAAGGGAAAGAAGAAAGTGAGCCCCGTTTTCGTGGTGCTTGACAAATTGAGGGCACAAAGGATTTACAAAGAAATTTTATAGGATTCAATTTAGAGACCATTTGATCCAAAGGATTGAACCCCTATGGATTCCTTTTCTATACTACACTAGTTAACTGCCCGTGTGTTGCAACGGGTGCACAAATATTCTAATGATTTCGAGTTAATTACGAGAATACATGTCACCTATCTTTTTTTGGGATACATGTCACCTATCTTGAAAAATTGTTTTATCACCTTTGACGTACACACATGCATAGAGAACTTAATCGTGCATACCTATTTTTGAGGTACACACAGGTAAAGAATTTTCAAGGATGCAACCCATATTTTATTTTCGAGTATACTAGTGTCTCTACAACTTTATCATGGATATATCATAACAAAAAAGGTAGGAATATATGTTTTCAGGTCAGTTCTTTTTTCTTTCTGAAAGATAAATGCACGCATAAATCACTCATATTGACACTTATGTTTGGAAAGTAATAAAAACTAAAAAAATACTTTAGAAAGCCACAATCTTATCTCTCCCTTAGTCAGGCAACATAGTGTCTCCGATGATTTAAATGACACACTTCACCACACAAAAAAGTTTCTTGTCACACTAATTACCACATCTAAGTTGTTACATTTACCATTTAACCACATTTAAGCATGACAAGTTTGGGGTTCCTTGCACGATGAGCTTAATTGCTTCCATACTATCTGACTCTAGGATGATGGCATTCATGGTCCACTGCAGGGCCAAGCCTAGCCATTCTTCCATGGTGATGAGCTCTCGCCTCCTGGGCATCTGCACAGGACCTCAGTTCGTGCTGCAAACGCTCCATCCTCGCAGTCTTGTGAAAAGGCCCCATCAACATTGAGTTCACATAGTCCCTCATCTGGCGGTCTCCACTTCTGCTTCACCTCTTCCATCACTGCACTTCTATTTATTCATGATTGCAAATGATTGACATAGACTGTTTCTTTCACTGCATTTCTTATCCTAGTGAAATGCTAGTCTGAGATAGCATTACATATACTCTCTCTCCGTACTAAAAAGGATGTATTAAGTTTGTCTAAACTTGAATGTATGTAGACACTATTTAGTATACACATACATCCAAAATCAAATAAACTTGAGACGTCCTTTTTAGAACGGAGGGAGTATAAAAATTTATACTTCCTCCAATCCAAATTAATTGACTCAGATTGGATGTATAGAGACATTATTTAGTGCTAGATCATATACAAGGAACATCACCTTTATTTGGATCGGAGGGGTACCTATAAAATAGAAAGAAAAAAAAAGGAGTTGTAGCTCTCTGTGAAATTTGCATGTATCACATACAAGGAATGTCACCTTTAAAACGACAACATCTCCAGAAAGCTACTGGCCTTAATGCCTTCACAAAGCTTGTTAATAATCAGACTGCCCAATGCTCGGCTTTCTAGATCGTCTGCAACAATCAATAGAGGCATTTGCTTCAGTTCAAGGCAACATATTAGTGACTATTAGCAATTTAGTAGCAAAAACCACTATGACAACAATGTTGGCCTAGGTTTAATGGACAAACAAATACCTTCGGAGCTATCTCCAACACTTCAACTACTGCATGCATGTCCAAATTCTTCTTGTCATGTATCAAGATCAAGCAGTATTCCAAATCTTGTAGAATAAAATATCTATAATTTTTGTGATTACTATGATGAACGCAACCAAATGTTTAGGCTAACAAGCAGCTAACAGCAGCATAGTGCGAGCAAAAACCAGTAAGAGCAATTTGAAATAAGAATTGGAACACTGCTGAAATGAACATTAATTGAAGTATTCCGAAATATTGACAAGAACAATATAGTTTATAGAAGATTGTAACAAATCAATTAGCCGGACTTTGTATTTTCAAGTAAGTACAACATAAGTTATGTTTTCTTTTGATCATAAAGGGGTACACATCTCCAAAAAGCTACTGACCTGAATGCCTTCACGAAGCTTGTTAATAACCAGAGTGCCCAATGCTCCACTTTCTAGATCATTTGCAACAATCAGTAGAGGCCTCTACTTCTGTTCAAGGCAACATATTAGTCAATATTAGCAATTTAGCAGCAAAAACCACTATGGCGCCAATTTTGGTCTAGGTTAAATGGAACAAACAAATACCTTGAGAGCTATCTCCAACACTTCAACTACTGCATGCATGTTCGAAATCTTCTTGTCGTGTATCAAGATCAAGGGTTCTTCTAAATCATGTAGAATATAAAGCATCTATGACTGTTGTGATTACTATGATGAACACGACCAAATGTTTTATACACAAATATTCTATGTTTTTCCTCTGGTGCAACCAAACAACTTCTGCAGCTAATTTTTGTGTTTTTGTTCCTATAGCATGCCTATGTTTTTCCTATTTTCGTGCTTTTAAAATTCTTTAAATCAAACATGCCCTAGGCTTCCTCTAAAAAAATAGAAGTTATCCTAAAAAAAACTAAAACAAACACAAACACAAACTCATAAGCTCGTTTAAACAAAAGAAAATTCAATCTTATGAAAAAATTCACAATTTAAGTCATAACCATACAGATATTGCCAGCCCATTGTTCTACACAAAAAATATCACCTCGACCATAGGTGCTACTAATCCTAGTTAAGGGCATATGTACAATGTCCCATAGCGGCCTTCTCTTATATATTGCATGTCATCAAGAGAAGACAAAAATATTACATAATAGAGTATCTCTTGGTGATATCTTGCAAAGAATGGTTGCATATATAAAATTGTTTGATGATTCAAATTAATTAAGATGATTAGAATATTATGTATTACTACAACAAATAGAATTGTCTTATCTTCGTTTGAAGAGATCATCTATGACTTAAGAGAACTCGAAGCTCTATGTTTCCCTCTCCATTCTACCTCAGCAATCATCATATGACAAAAACATTGTATATATGCGCCCTAATTGTGTGGGGGCTTCTAGTCGTCTATTCCAATTTGAATTGGAATGTGTCTATCATTTCAGTTGCATGTCCCTATCTGGCATTTTTTTTATTTTCAGCTTTTGTCACTCTCTTTTATTTATCTCCGTGATTTTTGGGGAAACTAGGATACAAAGTCAATTTTTCATGGCCAGTACTACGTGTCCTCAGGAGATAATTCCCTAAATCCCTTGGGTCCCCTGTTGACACGTGTTCCTTAAAAAGCTTTCAAATAACATACTCATTTTTGCTATAAATAGTTCCGCCTTTTTCTATATGTAGCAAAAAGCCGTTCGAACCAGAAATAAAAAACAGATTGGATCTCGCTGGAAATTTCGCAGAGACCTCGTCGGCGACCGTGTAGCAAAAAAAAATGTGCTAATGTAGCATATCTAACCTCACCGGATACCGTGTAGCAAAAACTTTACGCTATTGTAGCAAAACCACAAAACGTATATAGAAAATAAAATTTCTTATTATAGCAAATCCGACCTCGCCGGAGATTTTGTAGAAAACCATACATACTATCGTAGCAAAACAAGAAAGCTTTTGTAGCAAAAAAAATTATAGCAAAAATCGACGTTGCGCATAGCACCGCCGAAGGTCTCGTAGCTTCACCATCGGCCGTATGTAGCAAAACCAACGCTCACTTGTAGCACCGCCACCGACCGCATGTAGCACACGTAGTCGACCTTGTAAGCAGCGGTGATGGCCAAGGGACTCTAACAAAGGTGCTGAGAGATGTCGACTCCGACAAGGTGGACGACGCGAGGGCGATGAGGGCGTGAGGTGTATGGACGGCGACGACGCGAGCAGCAGAGCGCGATGGCGGGAGGTGCAGGCGGTGATACGTCGGAAACGTATCTATAATTTTTTATGTTCCATGCTTGTTTAGTATCTAATTTGCTTTGCTTTGTCTATACTTTGAGGTGTTTTTATATCTTTTCTGGAACTAACCTATTAATAAGTTGTCACAGTGCCAATTGCATGTTTTCTTTTGTTTTTGGTTCTAGAAAGGCAGAAAATCAATATTCTCGGAATTGGACGGGACAAAAGCCAAAGTCAATATTTTACCGCATTTAATCCAGGACGGACGGGAGCGGGGCGCACGGGTGGCCACACCTCCCCAAAGTGCGGTCAAGCTGGCCCGCACAGGTGGTGGGCCTCCCAAGACCCCCTGCCTCGCCTCCTCGCCTTAAAGAATCCCCGGATGCTGAAACCCTAGAACCTGATCAAAACTCCATGAAACCATATGTAGCCGCTGCCACCATCGTCCCTAGATCGGGGGATCTGAAGTTCTTCCCGGCACCCTGCCGGAGGGGAGATCATCCCGGAGGCCTTCTTCTCCGGTATGATGCATGAGTAGTTCCACCTTGGACTATGGGTCCATGTAGTAGCTAGATGGCTATATCTCCTCCTTGTGCTTTCATGTATAGATCTTGTGAGCTCCGTTCATGATCAAGATCTAATCTATTTGTAATCATGCATGTTGTGTTTGCGGGGATCCGATGGATATTGAGATTATTATGTCAGATTGATTAATGGTTTTGTCTATTTGATTCTATCATGTTTGTGTTGTTTGTGATCTTGCATGCTCTCCATTGTTAGTAGATATCATGGCCAAGTAGTTGCTAGTGACTCCAAGAGGGGGTATTTATGCTTGATAATGGGTTCATGCCTCTAGTTTCCTAGGGAAGTGACAGAAAACAACGGTCTCTTGTTCATGGAACAAGTGGATTGTTTACCTTACACACTTTGCTTAAAACAGTTGTCTGTTGCTTGCAATTTAATACTGGAGGGGGTTCGGATGATAACCTGAAGGTGGACTTCTAGTCATAGATGCAGTTGGATGGCGGTCTATGTATATTGTTGTATTGCCCAATCGAATCTCATAAGATCTTTTTGTATGGTATTGCATTGTTATGCCTTGTTCAGTTCCTGTCAATTGCTCTGCTGTAATTTGTTTACCCTTCATGTTATGTTGTTTATCTAAGGAGAGCACCTCTAGTGAACTATGGACCCCGGTCCAATCTTTACTATTGATACATCTTCCACTTTTACTTGTTTACTTGTTGCAAACCATCATCACCTTCCACACCATACGTTTAATCCTTTGTTACAGCAAACCGGTGAGCTTAACAACCTCACTGATTTGTGTAGCACCCCGGGTAAATCCAGTACTAGAAAATCGCTGTGATTTTTATTATTGTGCATCATCATGAAATCAGCATGCATCAAATTGACTAAAACTATTTTGCTAAAAGACCTACTTTGTTTTCTATACTAATAGTCTCCCCTCTTTGTTCAAACCAAAACCGTCGGTCTAGCCGGATCTTTTATTTATTTAAAACTATTTACAAAAGTTTATTTTAAAACAAAAGAAATAACAAAACTATTTTTGGGGAGACAGTCCAGCCGACCGGCCCAAAAGCCCAAGTGGCCAGACCACCTACTACCCAAACCAAAACCTAGACTATCCCTGAAAACCTAACCCTAGTCAAACCCTAGACCTCACCCAACATCCCCACCTCGCCGTCGCCACTCACTTGGCGCGCGCGTCGCCGACACCCCACACTCCCAACGTACACACGCACACCACGCAAGGCACGCGCGTGCCGCACACAAACCGCCCCAACCCACGTCGCCAAGACGCACTCGCCCCGCCCACCCGCCATTTGCTGCCCCACACTCCCTTGACCAGGCACGCAGAACCCCACCCGGACGCGCACGATCCCCTCATCTCTCGCTCGCATCCTCCCGCAAGGTTGCCGCCTCCTCCTCTCAGCAACCATCCCGCCGCTTCCTCCGCCCTGCACGGCGCGCCCGCAGGATCCTCCCGCTGCCACGCCTACCGCCGAGCCTCCATCTCTCTTGCGCCGCTGCCTCTTCTCGCTGGGACCCCACCTCCCCGTTGCCGGGCCAAGGTTCAAAGACCAGCCGTCTGGGCCTCCTCTTCGAGGGCCACCATCCTCCGCCCACGTCTGGTCGTGCTCCTCGGCCTCGCCTGCTCCCGTCGGAGCTCTGACCTCGCAGGCCGCGCCTCCTAGCCCTGCTCCTCTACCCTGTGGTCCCTCCTTCCTGGTCACCTCGCCGCCGCTGCCACGGCCGCCTTGGACTCCGCCATCGCCCGCAAGCTGCCTCGGAGCTCGCACCTGTCGCCGCTCGTCCCCTCCTCTGGCCCGATGTTCACCGTGTCGTCCTCTGTCCCGCGTCTAGTCGGCGTCGCGTCGCCTCTCGACCGTCCTGCGTGTGCGCATTCGCTTGCAGTAGTCCATCACGCACGCATGCGCTCGGCGTACAACGCTACCTCCTTTTGTCTGCACCACGCTGTGCCGGGCCCTACACGACCATGTTTTGATTCAGCTGGCTAGTTGGGTTTCTTCCAATCAGTTGTTTCACCTGCTTGTTACCTTACCTTCAAGCATCGTTGCGTTCCATACATAACATCAAGACAAATCAACTTAGTGGCTATGCTGATGCCCAAACGACAAGATTTTGGGCTCGTCGACAAGTCCTCCATTCTGGAACGCCAAGAGCCACCGACCATCGAAGTCGGGACCTTCAAGTTCACCGACATGGAACCAAAGAGTCGTTGAACTCGAGTTCTCCGTCACGGAAAAACCCCAAGGCATTCGTGGTGGAACCGACAAGATCAACCTCACCGACGCCATGATCTCCCTCACGGAATCTGAAGACCGTTCCGATTCCTTGAACCCCTCCGAGCCCCCAAGATCGTCGATACCCATGTGTGATTCCCTGTTTGAGGCCCTTATTTTTATTAATATATGATATCTACTTGTTGCATATTAAATCATTCATGATTGCACTCGTATCATATGGTTTGGGGGCTGTTGTCGACTCATCTAATAATTAAATATGGATACCATATGCGGGCAATTCTAGTCTTATTTTGGCCCCATTTAAATTTGTGTAGCGAACCGATGATATATTTTGCCATGTTAAGACAACATTTAAATTGTGGGGTATCTAAACAATATGAACTGTCTAAGTAATTGTCGGGACCCCGATTCCGCTTAATATTTCCTAATTGCATCGCATCCTCGCCATGCCATACATCATACATGCATCATACCCGATCTTCTGCCATTGTATTAAATAGTGCATTCGGTGTTTATTCTAGTGTTTGCTTCTTCACGGATTAGGCCGATGAGTTGATGCGAGTGTCGACCTGATTTTCGGATGAACCTTCAGCAATGTTTTCAGGCGAGCATTCTCCCCCTTTCTACCTATTTTATCTTTCTAGTCGTTATTTCCTCCTATTGATCTATTGCTATCTGTGTCGCGATGCTCTAGTTTTCGTACCCGTGATATCCCTTGCAGCCTTATATTGCCTTGGACACATCCTATTACCTGTTATTTGATAGATAGTCGGCCTTGTGTGTCGTAGTTGCTTGCTCAAGTGTTGTTGCGTGTCGTCAAGTACCACAGTTGTTGGAAGACTGCCATATGCTTTATGTTGGAGCTGATCATGACTTTAATTACCGTTTAATAACTAAAATTGAAGTAAGTAAATAATGCAGAGGCACAGGTGGGCAATAGATGTTATTTGGTTTTTAACCGTCCACTTGTGCCCGTAGGACCCTGAGTACTTGATACCTGTTGTTTGAATATTCGCACTATCCGCATGTGGGACCATGAATCCCCCTAGCCAGAGCTTGAGTCATATTTATTTCTGGGGCCACAAAGTAGTTTGGGGCTTTATTACTATCCTGTACTTATGCCATGCTTTACTGCTTATTTACGATTGCGCGTGGAGCGCCTGATCGTTAGGAACAAATGTGGAATGTTTTCGCAGTATCGACAAGCCCACACTTTCGGGTTCCCGCTTACGTACCATTGGCACAAACCTCTGGGTCCGTCTCGGAACCGGCCAACTTCGTCGCGGGTACCTTGGTGGGGTGGCCCCCTGAAATTTATATGAATCTTGCAATTGCTCTGTCGTGATGGCTCGTTGGGTTTTCATTTGGTTTTTCTCGAGGTTGATCGTGCGTGTGTTGCTATTTGTGCCCCCCTGCAGGGTAAAACTTTCTGAAAGCCGTGTCCGCGGTTATAGATGACTTGGAGCACAGTATCTCGATCATAGACAACTATAACTAAAGTAGTGCCATAAATTTGACTTTATAATGACTAGTAATCAACTTCACTATAATGGAATGGCTAAATAAAAGTGCCAACAATTGCTGATTTGAGTTGTCACCTGTTACCATTGTATCTGACTAGTAAGTAATGCAACTACAACGGAATGGCTAAATAAAAGTACCAACAACTGTTGGGTTTTGGGATGCCTCATGCTATATGTATCTGACTAGTAAGTACTACAACTACAACGGAATGGTTAACTAAAACTGCCCACTGCTTATTATATCAGGATGACTCATGTTATCTATATCTGACTAGTAATTGTCGCAAGTATAACGAAATGAATAAAACTGCCAACTGTGTGAGTTCCTCGGTTGACTTCCTCGTTTGGTCTCGAGGGGGAAATACCAGGATGGGTATGCTTGGTGATAGTTTCAGGTTGGATCCGAATAGGTATTTCTTATCCCTATCTGATAGCCACCAGCTGTATTGAGTCTCTATAGGTTGTTTAGTGCATTCTGCGCTGCCGCTCCAGTCCACCATACCTATGTAGGCGAGGACCGCCGAATTCTAGTCTCGCTGCAATCGCCTCAAGATCGACCGCTCTTTTTCCTTTGCCCTTTATTGGCACCCCTTTGTTTAAGGTGTTTTAAGATCGACGTCATTAGCAGGTTACCTTCCGCTTGGCTCAGGGTTATGGACGCCATTGGTTATTCTTCAGGGCTCTTAGCTCGATTTGCATCTTGTCCGTACTCGGATGCTGTATTGTTTTTAAAGGTGATTTGGATCTTTGTATTATATATTTGTATTCTTGACTCATGGAGTCGTGTTGTATATATCTGTTCTGTGGGTTCCATCGTGGACTATTGTGTAATGATATTACTTCGTTTTCCACCCGCACGCAAGTTCCTGGTGGGCACCTTTGAATCGTTTCTATGCGGGTTTGGCGGAAGTCGCTAAAACTTGCATAGGGTCCATTCTGAGGGTGTTACAATTTGTTGGGGCAAAGTCTTGAGTTTGTGTTGTGCAGGTTTCCACGTTACTTGCAACACCTATGTGACATTTCCTTCCTTCTATTGGTTCGATAACCTTGGTTTCTTACTGAGGGAAAACTTGTTGTTGTGCCGCTTCACACCTTGCTCTTGGGGTTTCCAACAGGATCCACGCGTAGCAATCAAGCTTTCTGGCGTCGTTGCCGGGGAGTCTAAGGACGTCTTCACAAGGGGAGTCCTCCACTTCCTTTCTTTTGCTTGGTTTTGTTTGCCTCTTTTCAAAAACTCAAAAAAAATAGTTTAGTTTGGTTTGCTTTCTTTATTCAAAAACACACAAAAAATTAGTTCCTACCCTAGTTGCTACCATGTATGGTTTTGGACCAATCTTTATTTCACCTATGGAAGATATCTCCACTTTTAAGCAAAAAAGTGAAGAGAGTTTTAAAAAAGCTTGGTCTAGAATCTCCGCTTTATAGAGGGAAACTGAGCCTAAGATGAGTCTTAGCTTGGTTATTGATAGTTTCTACCACGGTATTGCTCTTTTTATAGATATGCTTTGGATGTTGTGGCTGAGAAAGATATTTTTCTATGTACTGAGGATGAAGCTTTTGATGCCATAAAGAAATTGATTATAATTTATGGTACACCTGGCAAGTCTGATTCCTCTTTCACAAATATTTTTGCTAGGTTGATCACTCTTGAGACCAGTATTGCTGCTATGAATAGTTGCTATCACACGCTTAGGGCTTACCATGATTATGTTCCCATAAATTCTGAGACTTCAATGTGGTTTCCCACAATCAAAGTCTCTATAAATACTACACTATTAGATGCTCGATGTGATATCATGTCTGAATTTTGCCTCATGCCTAAAGATATTTATGATTGTTTGAGTCTTTGGGGGCTTTCTAAAGGAGGAGGGGAAATATCTCTTACTAATAATGCCACTTTATTACCCATTGGAATAGCTGAAGGTGTGTTTACAAAAATCTCAGGGAAATGGTGTCTACTGATTATCTTGTTATTGAATGTGTGTGCAAAGGACAAATTATACTTGGAAGAACCCTACTGAAACACCTTGGAGCAATAATAGATGTGGGAAAAGGCATTATGCATTTTGCTCCTCCAGTAAGCAACCATATTTTCCCTAAAGAGAAGAAGAAAGATAAGAAAGTAAAGAACAAGAGGGTTAATGCTTCTTCATTTGAAAATACTTGATTCTTCTTGCTTCTTGTGCCTAACTTAAAGGTGTTAAAGAAAATTACTTGTTGGTACATAACCCAAGAGTTTCCTTGAGAATTGGAAGTTATTACTACAGTCATGACCTCTTCTTATCCTTTTTGTTTGCTTTTTGGTGCCAAGAATGGCCTCTAATGAGAGGGAAGTAAGATTTGGGGTCCCGAATCAGATTTATGTCTTCCACCATAAACATTCGTGAGGAGTCTATGTAACTTGGATTGAGCTGAGAATTTATGAATAAATCCCCCAGTATGTTATCTAACTTTCGTTAGTTCAACACTTTTTTATTGGAGCAATAGAAGATTTTAGAAAAAATCGGTTTCTACCTGCTGGTCTGTTTTGATAGATTTCTGTCATTATTTGCATTTGCTTCTTATTGATTCCTTTTTGAGTTCTCTTTTGGGGAATTGAGCTTTTTGAAGGAGTTGCTACAGTAGCTTGTGTTTTTAGTGAAAAGTCTTGCTGTTCCAAAGCTTTTCCTAAGGTTATAATATCTTTTGAATACACTAATGTTGCTAATGAAGATTGTGTGAAGTTCTGTATGAAGGAAAAATTTTAGGTATAGAGAAAGAATGATGTAATGAGATGAAGAATGGACAAAAGCTCAAGCTTGGGGATGCCAACCCGGTGTCACCCCAAGAAATATCCAAGAGGTATAAGCGTCAAAGCTTGGGGTGTAGGGTTCGCAGCATAGAAAACAAAAAATTTCCTACGATGTGAACTATAAACCAAGATCTATCTACTAGATACAAACAACGGGCGGATGTATATCCGTAGAGAACATATCCTTGAAGACCGACAAAGCTTAACGAGTTCAACTCGTGGTTGATGTAGACGATCTCTTGCCGATCTCAAGATCGAGAGGAAGTCCTAGCGCCGCAAATCAGCAGCGCATCCGTGCTCGCACACACGTTCGAGGCACCGAGCAACCTCCGCCTCCTCGCCCAGCGATGCGTGAAGCACAACTCTTTCTTGCCGAATAGCCACCGGAACATGTATCTCGCTAGTCCGAGACCATGGGGATAAATTCTAGAGGGAGAGAGATCCTTCACGAGGAGGTGTGAGAGACAAGTGAGGAGGGGGATCCTTTTATAGGAGGAGGGGACCACAAGGGGTGGCAGCGCATGGGGCTGCCCCTTGCCCTCCCTCTTCATGTGGGTGGACACTCCACTCACAAATCTCCTTTAAATTCCCTCCACTCAAAAGTCCACTCAAATTCCCATTAAATTTCCACCAAATTTAATGCAAACTCTCATTAAATAAAACTCTTTATTTTATTCAGAATTTTGTCAATTACTTTAATGACAAACATTCACAAATAACCCTTGCTAGAATTCTATTTCACATGCATAACCACTTTATGCAATTTCACCCAAAACTGTTTTGTATCTAGTGAAATAAATTCGCGCTTGTTCATTCTTTCGGCATGAAACATTTGCTCCAATTGGATGTCGGTGTCTCTTAAGTGTGTCACCCTACGGTTCGTGAATAATGCGGACATGATCGAGACCCCTCTGATCAATAATCGAAGCGGGATCTGAGACCCATCTCGACTCCCACACATTCAACGATGACTTTATTGTGATCCGGAACCTTTTACGCTAGTATCTTAATCCTTTGTTTCATGATATATTACATGTCCGAGATTCGATCATCGGTATCTCCATACCTAGTTTGATCTCGTTACGCACATGCACTCTTTTCGCTCTGTGATATAACATTCTAGTGATCAAATCACTTGCTTGCAAGCTAATCAATGTGATATCACCGAGAGGGCCCAGAGTATATCTATCCGTCATCGGGATGAACAAATTCCACTCGATCCATGAGCCTCAACATAACACTTTATTAGTTCGAATCCATCTTTATAATCACCGTTATTGCAGACGTTTGATGTTATCAAGAAACTCTTCCTGTTAGTGATTAACATGATCTCATGGTCTAAGGATTAGGATCACCGTAAGTTGTTATAGCAATATAAACTCAATGACTTTGATCGTAATGCTATACTTCGATGAATGTTCATCACACCATTACACTAATGTTGTGATCCCGTTATTAACAACATCCAATGTCCATGATCGAAACCTTGATCATCTTGTTAATCAACGAGCTAGTTTATGAGAGAGGCATAACTAGGAACTTTTGTTTGTTTATTAAACACACATGTATTAACGCTTCCGTATTAATACAATTATAGCATGCAAAATAAACATCTATCATATACTTGGAATACACATAATAAACACTTTATTATTGCCTCTCGGGCATATTCCCTTCGCCTCCCACTTGCACTAGAGACAATAATCTAGTTACATTGTGATAAATCTAACACCCATTGAGTTCGTGTTGATCATGTTTTGCTATAGGGAGTTTTAGTCAACGGATCGCTACATTGAGATCCGTATGTACTTTACAAATCTTTATATCTCCATCCTTGACATGCTCATGATGGAGTGAAACCGGCGCTTAATATGCTTGGAATGCTTGTGAGACCTTGGCTCTTTGGCATTGGCAATGGCACCATTGTTGTCACAATAGATCACCATTGGGTCCAACGCGTTTGCCACCACTCCTAGTTCGGATATGAACTCCTTCATCCAAATCGCTTCGAGCCGCTCAAGCAAAGAACATATTCGGCCTCCGTTGTTGATCCCGCTACCACAGGTTGTTTGGAGCTCCTCCAACTAACCGCTCTGCCATTCATGAGAAATACGTATCCGGATTGAGACTTAGAGTCATCCGAATCGGTGTCAAAGCTAGCGTCGACATAACACTTAGCGACGAGGTCTTCTTCACCTCCGTATACAAGAAACATATCCTTAGTTCTTCGTAAGTACTTAAGGATATTCTTGACCGCTATCCAGTGTTCCGAACCTAGATCCGATTGGTACCTACTAGTCAAACTAATAGCATGTGCCACATCCGGTCTTGTACATAGCATGGCGTACATTATAGAGCCTATGGTCAAGCATAGGGACTTTGTCCATTATCTCTCTTTCTTCCTTGAGCCGGACTTTGAGTCTTACTCAATGTCTTGCCTTGCAACATAGGTAAGAACCCCTTCTTACTTCCGTCCATTTTAAACTTCTTTAAAATCTTATCAAGGTATGTACTTTGTGATAGCCCTATTAGGCGCCTAGATCTATCTCTATAAATCTTTATGCCTAATATGTATGACGCTTCACCTAGGTCCTTCATTGAAAATTTGCTGTTTAGATAACTTTTGTTGGAGATATGCCCTAGAGGCAATAATAAATATAGTTATTATTATATCTTTGTGTTTATGATAAATGTTTACATTCATGCTATAATAGTATTAACAAGGAAACATTAATACTTGTGTGATTTGTAAACTTAAATTGAAGTCCCTAGTATAGCCTCTATACTTCACTAGCTTGTTGGTTGATTAATGATTGTGGTTTCCCTATCATGAACATTGAGATGTTATCAACAACAAGATCATATCGTTAGGAGAATGATATGGTGGACATACTCCTATAGATAAGCGTAGCATAAAGATCAAGTCATTTCAATAGTTCAATTGATGTATGCTTTCTGATACATAGTAACCTAATTCCTTCGACCATGAGATCATGCATATCACCTTTACCGGATGGATGCTTTGATGACATCAAACACCACACCGTAACTGGGTGGCTATAAAGGTGGCATTGAGTGTTCGGAAAGTATTGGTTGAAACACATGGATCAAGAGTGGGATTTGTCCATCCACATGATGATAGATATACTCTGGGCCCTCTCGTGGAATGTCATCCAATTAGCTTGCAAGCATGTGACTGGGTCACAAGGATCACATATCACGGAACGAAAAGAGTACTTATCGGTAATGAGGTTGAACTAGGTATGCGAGATACCGACGATCATAACCTCGGATAAGTAAACTATCGTGAGACAAAGGGAAATTGGTATCGTATGTAAGTGGTTCATTCGATCGCAAAGTAATCGAGAAATATGTGGAGCCATATGAATTTCAGATTCCTCTATTGGTTATTGTTCGGAGAAGTGTCTCGATCATGTCCGCATAATTCACGAACCGTAGGGAGACACACTTAAGGATTCGACGTTGTTTGAGTAGTTATGGTATTATGAGAAAGAGACCGAATGTTGTTCGAGTCTCGATGGGATCCGGATATCACGAGGTGATCCGGAATAGTCCGGAGAATAAGATTCATATAAGGAAAGTCTCGCTTTGAGTTCGGGAATGATTCCTTGTTTTTCCTGAATGTTCTAGAAGGTTCGGATTGTCCCAAGCACTCGGGGAGGGTACATGAATGTGTCATTGAATGATTGCATCATGTACTAAGTGTTCTTGCTGTTCCAAAACTGAAAAGTCAAACTGCCAGTTTGAAAGTCAAACGGCTAAAACAGAAACTGGAAAACAGAAACTGTGGGAAACAAGCAAGAGGAGGTTGAAACTAACTTGGAGGAGGAGTCCTCCTCCAAGCCGGCCCACCTAGGCGAGTTGGGGAGGGACTCCTCCTCCCTGGCGCCGGCCTCCACCTATAAAAGGAGGGGTGGCCTCCTCTAGACACACAAGTTCCTATCCTCTAATCTCCGGTTTAGAGCCGTTTTGGTTTAGAGCTTCTAATTGCTTTAGCCTCGGTTTAGAGCCTTCTAATTGGTGTGTCTAATCTCTAGACCACTAATAGCCCTCTCTCATACTCCACCATACTTGCTCCGGCTTAAGCCTCGGGATTTCCCTCTACTTCGGTACCACGCCACAGTCTTCTAGGAATCGCGAGGAGAGTGCTACAACCTCCGCTTTCTTTGGAACAAGGAGAGGAAGGTCTTCGCCGAAAATCGAACGTGTGACCGATCATGGAAGCGCTGCCGAACGCAGCGAAAGGATCGTCTACGATCTTGAGATCGGAAGAGTACGACTACATCACCCACGAGAATCCGCTCGTTAAACACTTTGGAATCTTCGAGGTGTTATTCCATCGAATCGTTGCTACAATCTAGTAGATAGATCTTGGCTTGTTTGTTTGTATGCGATAGAAAATTTTGTTTTCCATGCTACGAACCCCTACAAGGGTATCAGTCGTCGTGTCTATATGTAGATCATTGCAGACGAGTAGAACACAATGGTCATTGTGGGCGTTGATGCTTTATTGTCGATTGCTTTTGTGTACTTTGCATCTTGGTATGTTGGGATGAAGGCCCGGCTAACCTTACATGACATCATTCATGAGACTTGCTCCACTCTTGACATGCAACTTGTATTGCATAAGTGGCTTTATGGTGCTGCTTTCTCCTAGCATAGTTAAGATCCAATTTACAACGGGTGATCAACAATGCTAGTATCAATGTTGTGGTTTTTGTTCCTAAGTTAGAACGACACTTATTGAAAGCCCCAAACCACGTAAAATATTCAGAGAAATTAGATGCGTCTAACTGTGTTTTGCGAGGGTGTCTGATGATGTGATATGGCCATGATTGTGATTATATTTGATGTATGCAATGTTCCTTATTGTAAGTTGGCAACCGGCAGGAACCATATGGTTGTCTTTAATTTATGTTAAGACACGCGTGTCTATTCAAAGTAGTTGTAATAGTTGAAGCCGGTGGACGACAACCATGGTGAAGCGTCATTGACCTTGATGCAATGACGATGATAATGGAGATCATGTTCGTGCTTGAAGATGGAGATCAGAAGCACAAAGAAGAAAGGCCATATCATATCACATATTATTGAATTGCATGTGATGTTAATCCTTTATGCATCTTGTATTGCTTGGTAGACGACGGTAGCATTATAAGATGATCCCTCATGCACATCAATTTTAAGTCATAAAGTGTTCACCCTTAGTTAGCACCGTTGCTAAAGCTTGTTGTTTCGAAGCACCACGTGATGATCGGGTGTGTTAGATTCTGCAAGTGTATACAATGTGAGCAAGCTAGATTTGCTCATGCAGAAACTAAGGTTTGATCTTGACGAGCCTAGCATGTATGCATGGTCTCGAACACGGATCACGAAAGGTAAAGCATGAATCATATAGTAGATATGATGAACATGACGATTGTTCCATTGAAACTATATCAACTCGTGATGATCGGTGTTGATGTAGTGGATTTGGTTCGTGTGATCACTAAAACAATGTGAGGGATGTTGTTTGAGGGAGTTCACCTAGTTTAATTTCATTAATTAATTTGAACTCAATTTGTCATAAACTTAGTCTAAACTATTGCAAATATGTTGTAGATCAATGGCAGCCCCTACCATCAATTTTAATGCGTTCCTAGAGAAAGAAAAGTTGAAAAACAATGGAAGCAACTTCATGATTGGTTCCGCAATTTGAGGATTGTCCTCACAACCGGTAATTTGACCTATGTCTTGGATGCACCACTGGTGACCCACCCGGTGATGCTCCCGATGAAGTAAAGAATGTTTACCTCGCTCGGAAGAATCGGTACTCCATAGTTCAATGTGCTATCTTGTATGGTTTAGAATCGAGCTCGGAAAAGGTTTGAAGAGTCGACCCATATGATATTTTCGAGGATCTCAAATTGATTTTTGAGACTCATGCGGCAATTGAAAGCTATGAGGCTTCGAAAAGTTCTTTAACTGCAAGATGGAAGAGGCAGCTCCACGGTTGAGCATGTGCTTAAGATGTCCGGGCACGCAAACAAACTTCAAAGCTTGGGTATAGTGATTCCTAATGCTTTGGGGATTTACCGTGTCCTCCAGTCACGCCACCAAGTTACAGTGAACTTTGTGATGAACTACAACATGCGAACATGAACAAAGAGTTGCGTAACAGTTTGCTATGTTAAAATCTGCAAGTGGAGATCAAGAAAGAGCACCAAGTGTTGTTGGTCAATAAGACCACCAAACTCAAGAAAGGCAAGTCTAAGCAAAGGGACACTTCAAGAAGGGTGGTAAGAAAGTTACCACGCCGTGAAGAAGACCAAGGCTGGACCCAAGCACAAACCGAGTGCTTTTACCGCAAGGGAGAAGGTCATCGAAGCGAATTTCCCAAAGTACTTGGCGGATCTGAAGAACGACAACATCAAGAAGAAAGGTATATCCGATATACATGTTATTGATGTGTATCTCACTAGTACTGTAGTAGTGCCTCGGTATTTTATAATCGTTCGGTTGCTCATATTTGTAACTCAAACAAGCCGCAGTTGCGAATAAACGGAAGCTAGCGAAGAACGAGGTGACGATGCTGGGAAACGGATCAAAGGTTGATGTGATCGCGTCGGCACGCTACCCCTTCATCTACCATCGGATTAGTTTTATACTTAAATAATTGTTATTTAGTGCCCGTTGAGCATGAACATTATATCGGGATCTTGTTTATTGCGAGACGGTTACTTGTTTAAGTCAGAGAATAATGGTTGTTCGATTTATATGAGTAATATGTTTTATGCACATGCACCTTTGATAGATGGTCTATTCTTATTGAATCTCGATAGTGGAAATACACATATCAACAACATTGATGCTAAACGTTTGAAATCAAGCGATAATTTGACCTATATGTGGCACTGTCGTCTTGGTCACATTGGAGTGAAGCGTATGAAGAAACTCCATTCCGATGGACTTCTTGAATCACTTGATTTTGAATCACTTGAAAGATGCGAAGCATGTCTGATGGGAAAAATTACTAAGACTCCATTTTCTGGTATGATGGAGCGAGCTACGGACTTATTGGAAATCATACATACCGATGTGTGTGGACCAATGAGTGTAGTATCGCGCGGTGGTTATCGTTATGTTCTTACCTTCACGGATGACTTGAGTAGATATGGGTATATCTATTTCATGAAACATAAGTCCGAAACTTTCGAGAAGTTTAAGGAGTTTCAAAGTGAAGTAGAGAATCAACGTAACAAGAAGATTAAATTTCTGCTCGATCATGGAGGTGAATATCTAAGTTACGAGTTTGGCGAGCATTTGAAGAAATGGAATACTTTCAGCTGACACCGCCGGAACACCACAACAGAATGGTGTGTCCGAACGTCGTAATCGAACTCTCTTAGATATGGTTCGTTCTATGATGTCACTTACAGATCGCTATCATTTTGGGGTTATGCATTAGAAACAGCCGCATTCACTTTAAATAGGGCACCGTCTAAATCCGTTGAAACGACACCGTATGAATTATGGTTTGGGAAGAAACCTAAATTGTCGTTCCTTAAAGTTTGGGGATGCGAAGCCTATGTAAAGAAGTTACAGCCGGACAAGCTTGAACCCAAAGCGGAAAAATGCGTCTTCATAGGATACCTGAAGGAAACTATTGGGTATACCTTCTATCATAGATCCGAAGGCAAAATCTTCGTTGCCAAGAATGGATCCTTTCTAGAGAAGGAATTTCTCTCGAAAGAAGTGACTGGAAGGAAAGTAGAACTCGACGAGGTTGTCGAACCTTCCTCTCGAAATTGCGAGTAGTGCAGCACCGGAAGAAGTTCCTGTGGTGCATGCACCAATTAGAGAGGAAGCTAATGATGATGATCATGAAACTTCGATTGAAGTTGCTACAGAGCCTCGGAGGTCAACGAGAACTCGTACCACTCCGGATTGGTATGATCCCGTTATGAGTGTCATGTTGGTAGACAACATCGATGACCCCGAGACATATGATGAAGCGATGATGAGCCCAGATTCCAATAAATGGCAAGAAGCCATGAAATCCGAGAATGGATCCATGTACGAAAACCAAGTATGGACTTTGGTGGACTTACCGGATGGCCGGAAGGCTGTCGAGAACAAATTGATTTTCAAGAAGAAAACAGATGCTGATGGTAATGTTACTGTCTATAAAGCTCGACTTGTCGCAAAAGGGTTTCGACAAATTCAAGGAGTTGACTACGATGAGACTTTCTCACCAGTAGCGAAGCTAAAGTCTGTGAGGATTATGTTAGTAATCGCTGCATATTATGATTATGAGATATGGCAGATGGATGTCAAAACAGCATTCCTCAATGGAGATATTGATGAAGAGTTATATATGATGCAACCCAAAGGTTTTGTCGATCCTAAAGATGCTGACAAGGTATGCAAACTTCAACGGTCCATCTATGGATTAAAGCAAGCATCCCGAAGTTGGAATCAACGTTTTGATAAGGTAATCAAAGGTTTTGGTTTTATACAAACTTATGGAGAAGCTTGTATTTACAAGAAAGTGAGTGGGAGCTCTGTAGCATTCTTAATACTATATGTGGATGACATATTGTTGATTGGGAATGATGTAGACCTTCTTAATAGTGTCAAGGAATATTTGAATAATAGTTTTTCAATGAAGGATCTTGGCGAAGCAGCTTACATATTAGGCATAAAGATTTATAGAGATAGATCAAAACGCCAAATATCATTGTCACAGAGTACATATTTGGACAAAGTTCTAAAGAGGTTTGGAATGGAAGAAAGCAAGAAAGGGTTCTTGCCCATGTTGCCCAATACGACCTTGAGTAAAACTCAAAGTCCGACATCGGCAGTAAGATAGAGAAAGGATGAGTAAGACTCTATGCCTCAGCCATAGGATCTCTAATGTATGCCATGCTATGTACTAGACCCGACATTGCATATGCCGTTATTTTAACTAGCAGATATCAAAGTGATCCAGAGTGGATCATTGGACAATGATCAAAAACATCCTTAAGTACTTGAGAAGAACTAAGGATATGGTTCTTTCTTATGGAGGTGATGAACAACTCTTTGTTAATGGTTACACCGATGTTAGTTGGAACACCGATCCGGATGATTCTAAATCACAACTGGATACGTATTTATTTTGAATGGTAAGAGATTAGCTGGAGGAGTGCAAAGCAAAGCGTTGTGGCGAGATCTTCAATGAATTGGAATACATGGTCGCTCGGAGGCTTCACAAGAAGCGATATGGATGAAAGAGTTCATTACAGATGGGTGTGGTTCCTAGTGTATTTGGACCCAATGTCTATCTCATCGTGATAACATGGGCGCCATAGCCAATGCGCAAGAACCAAGGTCACACAAGAAGTCAAGCATATCAAGCTGCGTTTCACGCTATTCGAGAACATATCCAGGATGGGGATATAAAGATTTGCAAAGTACACACAGATCTGAATGTGGCGGATCCGTTGACTAAACCTCTCCCGAGGGCAAAACATGACCAACACCAAACTGCCATGGGTGTTCGGTATATTACCATGTAATCTAGATTAGATGACTCTAGTGCAAGTGGGAGACTGTTGGAGATATGCCCTAGAGGCAATAATAAATATAGTTATTATTATATCTCTGTGTTTATGATAAATGTTTACATTCATGCTATAATAGTATTAACAAGGAAACATTAATACTTGTGTGATTTGTAAACTTAAATTGAAGTCCCTAGTATAGCCTCTATACTTCACTAGCTTGTTGGTTGATTAATGATTGTGGTTTCCCTATCATGAACATTGAGATGTTATCAACAACAAGATCATATCGTTAGGAGAATGATATGGTGGACATACTCCTATAGATAATCGTAGCATAAAGATCAAGTCATTTCAATAGTTCAATTGCTATATGCTTTCTGATACATAGTAACCTAATTCCTTCGACCATGAGATCATGCATATCGCCTTTACCGGATGGATGCTTTGATGACATCAAACACCACACCGTAACTGGGTGGCTATAAAGGTGGCATTGAGTGTTCGGAAAGTATTGGTTGAAACACATGGATCAAGAGTGGGATTTGTCCATCCACATGACGGATAGATATACTCTGGGCCCTCTCGGTGGAATGTCATCCAATTAGCTTGCA
Source organism: Avena longiglumis (assembly GCA_030063025.1). NCBI lineage: Eukaryota > Viridiplantae > Streptophyta > Magnoliopsida > Poales > Poaceae > Avena > Avena longiglumis. The sequence continues at coordinate 500,564,469 of CP125975.1, forward strand.
AGCATGTGACTGGGTCACAAGGGATCACATATCACGAACGAGAAAAGAGTACTTATCGAACGAGGTTGAACTAGGTATGCGGAGATACCGACGATCATAACCTCGGATAAGTAAACTATCATGAGACAAAGGGAAATTGGTATCGTATGTAAGTGGTTCATTCGATCGCAAAGTAATCGTAGAAATATGTGGGAGCCATATGAATTTCCAGATTCCTCTATTGGTTATTGTTCGGAGAAGTGTCTCGATCATGTCCGCATAATTCACGAACCGTAGGGAGACACACTTAAGGATTCGACGTTGTTTGAGTAGTTATGGTATTATGAGAAAGAGACCGAATGTTGTTCGGAGTCTCGGATGGGATCCAGGATATCACGAGGTGATCCGGAATAGTCCGGACAATAAGATTCATATAAGGAAAGTCCCGTTTCGAAGTTCGGGAATGATTCCGGTGTTTTCATCGGGAATGTTCTAGAAGGTTCCGGATTGTCCGGCACTCCGGGGGGGAGGTTACATGAATGTGTCATTGAATGATTGCATCATGTACTAAGTGTTCTTGCTGTTCCAAAACTGAAAAGTCAAACTGCCAGTTTGAAAGTCAAACGGCTAAAACAGGAAACTGTGGAAAACAGGAAACTGTGGGAAACAGAAACTGGGAAACAGCAAGAGGAGGTTGAAACCAACTTGGAGGAGGAGTCCTCCTCTCCAAGCCGGCGCCCACCTAGGCCGAGTTGGGAGGGACTCCTCCTCCTGGCGCACTGCCCTCCACCTATAAAAGGAGGCAGGGCCTCCTCCTAGACACACAAGTTCCTTTCCTCTAATCTCCGGTTTAGAGCCGCTTTGGTTTAGAGCTTCTAATTGCTTTAGCCTGCGGTTTAGAGCCTTCTAATTGGTGTGTCTAATCTCTAGACCACTAATAGCCCTCTCATACTCCACCATACTCGCCCCGGCTTAAAGCCCTCGGGATTTCCTCTACTTCCTGCACGCCAGTTGTCTTCGGAATCGCGAGGAGAGTGCTACAACCTCCATTTCACTGGAACAAGGAGAGGAAGGTCTTCGAGTACCGAACGTGACCGATCATGAAGCGCTACGAAACGCCGGAAGGATCGTCTACACGATCTTGAGATCGTAAAGAGTACGACTGCATCACCCATGAGAATCCGCTCTCGTTAAACACTTTGGAATCTTCGAGGGTAAGTTATTCCATCGACTCGTTGCTACAATCTAGTAGATAGATCTTGGCTTGTTTGTTTGTATGCGATAGAAATTTTTTGTTTTCCATGCTACGAACCCCTACAACTTTTAACACTGTTTAAAAGATCTATATCATTTCCGATCAATAATATGTCATCCACATATAATATCAGAAATGCCACATTGCTTCCACTCACTTTCTTGTAAATACAAGCTTCTCCATAAGTTTGGACAAATCCAAACTCTTTGATCACCTCATCAAAGCGGAGATTCCAACTTCGTGATGCTTGCTTCAATCCATAGATGGATCGCTGAAGCTTGCACACCTTGTTAGCATCCTTAGGATCGACAAAACCCTTTGGTTGTATCATATACAACTCTTCTTCAATATTACCATTGAGAAACGCGGTTTTGACATCCATCTGCCATATCTCATAATCGAAATATGCAGAATTGCTAACATAATCCTAATCGACTTTAGCATCGCTACGGGAGAGAAAGTCTCATCGTAGTCAACTCCTTGAATTTGTCGAAACCCCTTTGCGACAAGTCAAGCTTTATAGACGGTCACATTACCATCAACATCGCTTTTCCTTTGAAAATCCATTTGTTCTCCACGGCCTTTCGTGAGGTAATTCCACCAAGTTCCAAACTTGATTTTCATACATGGATTCCATCTCGGATTTCATGGCTTCTAACCATTTGTTGGAATCGGCTCATCATCGCTTCTTCATACGTCGCAGGTCATCATTTTCATCAACCACGAAATTCATGACAGGATTTCCGACATTCGGAGTCGCACGCGTCTGCTTGACTGCGAGGTTCTAGTACTCTCTTCGAGTTTGATGATCATTATCATTAGTTCCTCTTCAACAGTGGAGCCAACTCCGGAACAACTTCACGGCGTTGTGCTACTCGCCATACTTTGAAGAGAAGGTTCCACAACCTCTTGAGTTCTACCTTCCGACTACTCACACCTTTCATGAGAAACTCTTTCTAGAAAGGATCCATTCTTGGCAACAAAAACCTTGCCTCGGATCTGTGATAGAAGGAATACCCAATTGTTTCTTTAGGGTATCCTATGAAGACGCATTTTTCCGCTTTGGGTTCGAGTTTATCCGGTTGAAGTTTCTTCACACAAACATCGCATCCCCAAACTTTAAGAATGATGACTTAGGTTTGTTTCCAAACCACAATTCATACGTGTCTTTTCAATGGATTTAGATGGTGCCCGATTTAAAGTGAATGCAGCAGCTTTCTAGTGCATAACCCCAAAATGACAACGGCAAGTCCGTCAGAGACATCATAGATCGAACCATATCTAATAAAGTACGACACGACGCTCGACACACCATTTCATGTGGTGTTCGGCAGGTGTGAGTTGTGAAAAATTCCACACTCTTTCATGTGAGTGCTAAACTCGTAACTTAGATACTCACCTCCACGGTCGGACCGTAGAAATTTGATCTTTCTATTACGATGATTTTCCACTTCATTCGAAATTCCTTGAACTTTTCAAAGGTTTCAGACTTGTGTTTCATCAAGTAGATATAACCGTATCTACTCAAATCATCCGTGAAAGTAACAAAATAACGATATCCACCTCACGACACACTCATTGGACCACATACATCGAATGTATGATTTCCAATAAATCACGCCTGCTCCATTGAACCGAAAAGCGTTCTAGTCATCTTGCCCATAAGGCATGGCTCACATGTATCAAATGATTCATAATCAAGTGATTCCAAAAGTCCATCCGAATGGAGCTTCTTCATGCGTTTAACGCCAATATGACCTAGACGGCAGTGCCACATATATGCGGATATATCATCATTAAGTTTAATCCTTTTAGCGTCAACATTATGAATATGTGTAACATTATCATCGAGATCTAATAGAAATAAACCATTCATCATCGGTGCATGACCATAAAAGATTTCATTCATATAAATGGAACAACCATTGTTCTCGGATTTAAATGAATAACCACTTCGCATCAAACACGATCCAGATACAATGTTCATGCTTAGTGCAGGCACCAGATAACATTTATTCAAGTTTATAACTAATACCGACGGTAAGTGGAGAGGCAGCGTTCCGACGGCGATCACATCAACGCTTGATCCATTGCCGACACGCATCTTGACCTCACCCCTTGCTAGCGGTCGCTTGTTCCGCATCCCCTGATTCGAGTTACAAATATTAGCAACCAACCGGATCAAATACCCAAAGCTACTGCGAGCACTAGTCAAGTACACATCAATAACATGTATATCATATATACCTTTGTTTGCCTTGCCGCCTTCTTGTCCGCCAGATACTTGGGGCGATTATGCTTCCAAAGGGCTACCCCTTACAATAGTAGCACTCGGAATCGACTTAGGTCCAACTCGGTTTTTTTCAGCGCAACAAAGCTTGCCGCCCTTACTTCCCTTCCGTTTTCCCTTCTTGTCTTTCTTGAAACCAGTGTTCCTATTGATCATCAACACTTGATGTTCCTTTTTGATCTCCACTTCTGCAGTTTTAAGCATTGACAGAAGCTCGGGGAGAGACTTCTTCATGCCTTGCATATTATAGTTCATCACGAAGCTCTTATAGCTAGGTGGCAGAGACTGCAGAACACGATGGATGCCTAAGTCAATGGGAATCGATATTCCCAAGGACACAAGCTTATCGGCGTAACCCGACATCTTGAGTACATGCTCACTAATGGAGCTGTGCTCTTCCATCATGCAGCTAAAGAACTTTTCTGAAGCGTTGTAGCTCTCTACAGCAGCATGTGTGTCGAAAATCATTTTCAACTCACCCATTGTATCAAATGCATTGCCGTTTTCGAAACGCTTTCGAAGTTCCGGCTCTAGCCCATACAATATGCCGCAATGAACTAAGTTGTGGTCCTCCTGACGAGTCTGATAGACATTCTTCTCCTCGTCAGGGGCATCATCTAAAGGTGGGGGCCTAACGGCGCTTCTAGCACATATTGCTTTTGTGCAGCAGAGAGGAGAATCCTCAAATTCATGGCCCATTCGGTGAAGTTGCTACCATTCGTTGCTAGTTTCTCTTTCTCCATGAACACATTGAAGTTAAAAGCAGGTGGTGCCATCTACAACAGAATTTGTAAAGTTTAGACTAAGTGTATGATAGATTGAGTTCAACTAATCTATATTACGAATGAACTCCCACTCAAAAACGACATCCCTCGTGCCTTTTTGGTGATTACATGAACCAAATCCACTACACCAAGTCCGATCATCACGTGAGTCGGTATAGCTTCAAAGGCGAGCATCAAATGGGCATCATATCAACTATATAACTCATGCTTAACCTTTCGGTCCGTGTTCCGAGGCTATGTCTATACATGCTAGGCTCGCCAAGTTAGAACCTTAGTATTTATGCGTAACTGCTTTTACACCGAAATATGGTCGTGGATCCAAGAACACCCGATCATCACGTGATGTCTTGGAGCTTTAAAAAACATAATCGGTGCATACTAAAGGAAGAACACATTCTTATCTTGATATTTAAATGAGGATCATCTTATTATGCTAACAAAGCGCTAAACAAGCAATATAAGATGCTATCAAACATCATATGTTTATTAGTGAAATGATATGGTTCCCGCAGATGATCTCTATCATGTGCATCGTGGTATGATCACTATCATACCTATATGTGTAAATCCAAGGACTATGGATTTTACACACTATGTGTGTAAAGAGTATCATCTCATACTTCTACTTACAACACTACCATATCATAACACTAGCCCAAAGAATCAATCAAACTAGACGCCAGTTTTTTTTTGGCTGGCTGGCTTTAGATAGAGAACCGTTACTCACGAACATGAAACACAAAATGGATAATCAAATTTTTGACAACTCGCTTGCAAAATAGATATTGACTATAGTAGGAGAGATGACACCGCTAGCCACTTATGCAAACTAGTTGCATGTCAAGCGTGGAACATGTCTCATGTGCGAGGACATGTAAAGTTTGTCCGCCGCTTCATCCCACTATGCCACCAATATCCAAAATTACAACAAAGGAGCAACAACATGATCATCATCGCCCACATACTCATATGTGTACTACCCGTAAAGTATCTACGCATAGATTCGGCTCGATACCATCGTAGGGTTCGCAACATAGAAAACAAAAATTTCCTACGATGTGAACTATAAACCAAGATCTATCTACTAGATACAAACAACGGGCGGATGTATATCCGAGAGAACATACCCTTGAAGACCGACAAATCTTAACGAGTTCAACTCGTGGTTGATGTAGACGATCTCTTGCCGATCTCAAGATCGAGAGGAAGTCCTAGCGCCGCAAATCAAGCGCATCCGCTCGCACACACGCTCGAGGCACCAAGCAACCTCCGCCTCCTCGCCCAAAGGATGCAGGAAGCACAACTCTTTCTTGCCGAATAGCCACCGGAACATGTATCTCGCTAGTGCGAGACCATGGGGATAAATTCTAGAGGGGAGAGAGATCCTTCACGAGGAGGTGTGAGAGACAAGTGAGGAGGGGAACCCCAAGGGGTGGCCGCGCATGGGGCTGCCCCTTGCCCTCCCTCTTCATGTGGGTGGACACTCCACTCACAAATCTCCTTTAAATTCCTCCACTCAAAAGTCCACTCAAATTCCCATTAAATTTCCACCAAATTTAATGCAAACTCTCATTAAATAAAACTCTTTTATTTTATTCAGAATTTTGTCAATTACTTTAATGACAAACATTCACAATAACCCCTTGCTAGAATTCTATTTCACATGCATAACCACTTTATGCAATTTCACCAAAACCTGTTTGGTATCTAGTGAAATAAATTCCTGCGCTTGTTCATTCTTCGCATGAAACATTTGCTCCAATTGGATGTCGGTGTCTCTTAAGTGTGTCACCCTACGGTTCGTGAATAATGCGGACATGATCGAGACCCCTCTCGGATTAATAATCAGAAGCGGGATCTGGAGACCCATACTGACTCCCACACATTCAACGATGACTTTCTTGTGATCGTCGGAACCTTTTACGCTAGTATCTTAATCCCTTTGTTTCACGATTTATTACATGTCCGAGATTCGATCATCGGTATCTTCATACCTAGTTTGATCTCGCATCGACATGCACTCTTTTCTCGTTCGTGATATAACATTCTAGTGATCAAATCACTTGCTTGCAAGCTAATCAATGTGATATCACCGAGAGGGCCCAGAGTATATCTATCCGTCATCGGGATGAACAAATTCCAATCTCGATCCATGAGCCTCAACATAACACTTTATTAGTTCTGAATCCATCTTTATAATCACCCTATTACGGTGTGACGTTTGATGTTATCAAGAAACTCTTCCGGTGTTAGTGATTGACATGATCTCATGGTCTAAGGATTAGGATCACTTCGTAAGTTGTTATAGCAATCTAAACTCAATGACTTTGATCGTAATGCTATACTTTGGATGAATGTTCATCACACCATTACACTAATGTTGTGATCCCGTTATTAACAACATCCAATGTCCATGATCAGGAAACCTTGATCATCTTGTTAATCAACGAGCTAGTTTATGAGAGAGGCATAACTAGGAACTTTCTGTTTGTTTATTAAACACACATGTATTAACGTTTCCGTATTAATACAATTATAGCATGCAAAATAAACATCTATCATATACTTGGAATACATATAATAAACACTTTATTATTGCCTCTAAGGGCATATTCCCTTCATGGGGATGCCCAAGGCATCCCCTTCTTCATCAATAAAAAGCTCAGGTCTGTCTAGACACTTCGTTTTTATTGTTTCATGCACAATTGTGTTGTTCTTAGAGTGTCTTAGTTTTTGTTTGCTTTGCTTATTTTGTTTAGTTTTCTTGAATAAAGCAGTTGGACCCTCGTTCTTGTTGTGTTGTTTCAAATAAGTCAACTGATGTTGGAAAAGAGTAGGAAGTTCCTGCTTGAAAGTGCAAGAGGAGATTGCATTGACTGTGACTTAGACTTTAGCATGACATTCTAGGTGTTGTTTTGACCTTATGCTTAGTGATTATTATTGTAGCATGCTTTGCTCCAAACAATTGGGATTGCTTAGTGTGCCTTGAACAAATTATGCGTTGTTTTAGCATGCAAAAGCATAGCATTGTGGTATTCTCCTCTAATGCTTTATTTGGGTTGACTTGGCACATGCTCATACCATGTTATGACTATGACAAGTCACCTTAGCCTCTAAGATCATTTAGTCCTTGACTTTTAGTACCACTCTATGCTTTGATTAGTAATGTTTTGTCGCTCTGCATGATTATGGCCATTATTGCTCTTTTAGTTCGTTGCTCCCAGTCTTTTGCTAGCCTCCACTTGTATGAGTAAGCTCTACTCATGCTTACAACTCCCAAGAAACCCAGTTATTCCAGAGAGTCCACTATAAACTCCTATGCATGGTGTGTTACACCATTCCAAGTATATTCTTGTTTTCAGCTATCTTCTAATTAAAAATTGTTTTGTTATGTGAAAACTTAGTGATTAAAGCCCTCACAAACTTGATGGCACACTTTATATTCTTTGCCCCTAATAAACTTGAACCATTGTGTCGTCTATGTTGTATATTCTTGCATTTATATGTTGGAATTAGCAGAACCATGCTGTCCTGGGGAATGTTTTCATTATTGCACGTGTACTTTGTACTCGGTTGATATCATGCTCTTTTGTCTATGGATGTCACCGGTGTGAAATAAAGAGGGAGCTTGCAAGTCCATGGAGTATGTATTTTATGTTAGAGAAACGTCTGGGCCGCTAGCCTAAGCCATGCCTAATCATGGTGGAAACTTGCAGCATCACCATAGTGAGCTATCTATGAAGCATCCTCAATAAAAAAGCTATGCATATAGTAAATAAAAAGATCGTTGAGATGCTCATTGTCTGCTTGCCTTGTCATTTTGGTTATGGGATAGCTCCTGTACCATGTGCAAGGGGTACCCCGTTGGCGGTTCTCTATGATACGCATGTACTTACAATGACAAGAACTTACAGGTGACTGAAGTTGAGTAGGATGAGGTGTGGCCCTCATATTCAAGGGACTTGAGATTGCCAACTTATACTTTGTCAAGCATATACTCCATAGTTTGTTCACTTTAACCTTAATCACTTTAAGATGCTTATGATAGGGGCGATGAGGGCTGAAAGCTAACAGGTACCATAATTTTTGGAAGCTCTTTTTGAAACTTGAAATCCCTGCTTACCTTATGAAGGGCCTTTCTTCCACTATTATTGAGTCTCCACCTTCTACCTTTAGGCACCATTAAGAGATCATAGTTTCCATTCTTAGTTCTATGTGCATTGTCCCAAAACCTATTGAATGATAATATTGTGATATTACTTGTTCTTGTGTTATTTGTTTCTAGTCACCCTTGTGAAGTTTGAAGGTGTCCTATGCATCTATTTGCTACTCAATGGGGGACAAGCTGATTGCTGATACGTCCAAAACGTATCTACTTTCTCGAACACTGCTATTGTTTCTTTTCTAAACTTGCGTGATTTGGATACAGCTAACACGGATTGACGTTGTTTTCAGCAGAATTACCTTGATGTCTTGTTTTTGTGCAGAAAATGAACTATCAGGAAAAATCCCGGAAAATATGCCAAAAATTATATTTCACCAGAAGATCCATGGAGCCAGAAGAAGAGACGGAGAGGAGGCCTGGGGGGGCACACCCACCCCAGGCGCGGGCCCACCACTGGTCGCGCCTGGAGGGGGTGTAGCCACCCCAGGCACCCCCTCAGCCTCCCTCTGCGCCTATAAGTTGCCTTTTGACCTAAAAAAAACGAGGGGGGTTCGATAGTTTTCCAGAAAGAGTTCCGCTCCGCTGCCACCAGAAACCAAGATTCGGATCCAGAAACTCCATTCTGGCACCCTACCGGGATGGGGAATTTGGAGAGGATTATCGCCATTGTCATCACCAACGCATCTCCATCAACCACCGATGTTTCCCTCATCCATGAGTGAGTAATCCCCCGCTGTAGGCTTGGGGATGGTAGGGATTGGATGAGTTCTATCATGTAATCGAATTAGATCTGTTAGGGCATAGTGCCTAGTATCTCTATTAGTGCTATTTGACTTTGTTGCAACTTGTTGTGCTTAATGCTTGTCACTAGGGCCCGAGTGCCATGATCTCAGATCTGAACTTATTATTGAATCATTATGATAGTATTGTTTGTGATCTTATCTGCAAGTTGTGTACACATACCATTGTCCGGATCCAAAGGCCCCAAAGTGACAATAATTGGGACAACCGGAGGGGATGGCTGTGGTGTGAGGATCACATGTGTTCACGGAGTGTTAATGCTATGCTCTGGTGCTCTATTAAATGGAGAACCTTAATTGCCAGTAGTTCCCTAGAGGCCCTTTGCCACGGGTCGGATGTAAGATGTTGTGCAAGTTCTCATTGCGAGCATGTATGACTATATTTGGAGCACATGCCTAGGATTGTTTAGTACTTGGATGCTTGTTATTATTTATCTGCAATGCCCTAGATCTTGAAGTTACATTTTTAGAATCGTCCATGCAACGCCCGTCCATCCATCCCTATGCCTACTGCACTTGAATCCTACTATTACCGCTACTGTTACTATTGCTCCCGTTTCACAGTTGTTGTTGTTGCTGCTGTCGCTGTTACTTTGTTGTTGCTGCTACAAACTGTTGCTACTGATAAACTTCTGTGAGCAAGAACTATTTCTAGGTGCAGCTGAATTGACAACTCAGTTGTTAAGGCTTGCAAGTATTCTTTGGCTCCCCTTGTGTCAAATCAATAAATTGGGTAATACTACCCGCGAAGACTGTTGCGATCCCTATACTTGTGGGTCATCAAGACTATTTTCTGGCACCGTTGCCGGGGAGCATAGCTTTATTTGTAAGTTCACTTGGATCTATTATTGTTCACTACTACTCCTTTTATCATGGGGAAGTCTCGTGATGGAAAGTTCCCTATTTTACCATCCACTACAAGAAGAGGTACAAGCCTAAACACCTTTGCTGCTCTTGATTCACTGTCTGTTATAAGTAAGCTTGTCACACCACCACCGCATACTCATGCTACACACACTGCTACTACTGCTGAGTCTGAAACTGCTTTTGATGCTCATGATGTTACTTCTACTGTGCTTGATGGGAGTGGTTCATTAGGTCCTTTTCTAGATGCTACTATGGCTGGTCTAGGAAATACCAAAACTCCTAGTGAAGACACTGTTACACCTGTTAGCTCACCTGAGGCTAGTGAGAGTTATGATATTAATGATGGTTACATTGAGTTCACTGATGATTTTGTTGAAGAGTGCCGAAACACACATGGTACTAGTGCTATTAAGATTCTCCTTGATAGACGTACTATTATGCCTAAGTTGTCCTATGATCCTAAGTTTTCCACTTCTCCCATAGATATTAAAGATGAAGATTATGATTTCTCTCTTGATTTATTTTATTTAGATATTGTTGAGAAAGAACCTTTTTGTGGGACTGAAAATGAGAGCGTCGTGGCCCATATGAATGAGCTTTCTACTATGAGTGCTTTATTCTCTGATGATTTTAAGATGCACAAGTACTTTGTTGCAAAGATCTTCCCTTTTTCACTAAAAGGAGGAGCTAGGGCTTGGTTTAATAGACTACCTCCTGGTTCCATTGATAGCCCTGATTTCTTGATTGCTTCTTTCTTCCAGAAATATTTCCTCCCAGTGCTAGACATACTGCCTTTTAGAGACTTTTTTATTTTAAACAAGGTGAAGAAGAGAAATTTCTCGAGTCATGGACGAGGTTTTGTGCCTTGATTCATGCACATTCTGGATGTCCATTGCCTAAGAATGAGCTTCTTGATATTTATCATAATGGACTAACTGATGATTCTAGGACCTACCTAGATAGCTTTGATGATTGTGTTTTTCAGAAAAAGGACTCCTACAGATGCTGAAGAATTAATGGCTAAGATAAGCAAGAATTATGATGATTGGACTTCAACTAAGATGAATGCACCTAAGCCTATTACTCCTGAACCAGTTGTTCCTGAACCAATTCCAGCACCAACAACAAAGAAGAGGAGAGTTATTGCATTAAATAATGAAGTGATGAAGGAAGCTAAGAAGTGTCTAAAGGAGAAAGGTATTAGAGCTGAAGATGTGAAGAATCTACCTCCTATAGAAGAATTATGTAAGCCAATTCCCCACTCATCTACTATTGAGGTACACTCTCTCCAACACTCTGATGAAGGTGATATTCCTTATGGTAAGCCTCCTGATCAATGTTTAGAGGAACTTGAAACTTTTATTGTTAAGCAAGGGTATTTTAATAAACAAGTTCAGAATCATTTATTGGGAAACTCTAGAGCTATCCATGAGTTGAAAGATATTGTGGAAAGAACTTCTAATGATATTAAAATGCTTTTTAAACACTTTCAAATGGTTCAAACTCAACTTGATCAACTTTCTAAGGTACAAAAGGATATGCTAGTTAATGCTTTAGGAGATAAACATGCTTATGGAATTAGAACAAGGAGTGGTATAGCTACTCAAGATCCTTTATATCCTGAAGGACACTGATATGTTGGAAACGTATCTATAATTTTTGATGCACCATGTGTTGGAAATATGCCCTAGAGGCAATAATAAAGATGTTATTATTATAATTCTTGTTCATGAGAAAGTTTATATTCCATGCTAGAATTGTATTAAGCGGAAACTTTAATACTTGTGTGGTTTATGAACAATACCGTGTCCCTAGTACGCCTCTATGGACTAGCTCATTGATTAATGATGGTTAAGGTTTCCTAACCATAGACATGAGTTGTCGATTAATAATGAGATCACATCATTGGGAGAATGGTATGATGGACAGACCCAAATCAAGCAGAGCAATTAGATCGTTTCATCGTGTTCATCTTTGCGAAGCTTTTTCTTATGTCAAATATTGTATTCCTTAGACCATGAGATAATGCAGATCCCTGGTATTGGAAGAAAGCTTTGAGGTCATCAAACGTCATCCTATGAGAGGGTGATCATAAAGGTGTCTCTCAGGTGATCGGAAAGTACTTGTTCGGTTGTATGTATCGAGATGGGATTTGTCCCTCCCAAGTCGGAGAGATATACTTCGGGCCCACTCAGTAATCAATATCAACACTACTTGCAAGCACGTGGTTAAGGAGTTAATGACAAAGTGATATAGGATTACGGAACGAGTAAAGTACTTGCTGTGAACGAGATTGAACTAGGTATGCCGATGCCGACGATCGAATCTCGGGAAAGTAAAATATCGCGTGACGAAGGGAATATGTATATGGGATTAATTTACTCCTGGCATCATGGTTCATCCGATATGATCATCGATGAGTATGTGGGAGTCAATATGGGTTTCCAGACCCCGCTGTTGATTATTGATAGAAGATCATGTCTGCATATTCTCGAACCCGCAGGGTCACACACTTAACGTGTCTCGACGCTAGGATAGAATGGATAATTGGTTTATGAGTTTTTTGTTCGGAGTCTCGGATGGGATCCGGGACATCACGAGAGGTTCCGGAATGGTCCGGAGAATAAGATTCATATAAGGCAAAGCAGTTTTGGAGTTCTAAGTGTTTGGATTGTTCGGTATTACGGAAGCTTCTAGAACCTTCCGAGTGGGACCAACGTGGCCCCAATTGCCGGAGGGGCGGGCTACGAGGGAGTGCCCTGGCCGCATTGGTCCAGGGGCACAAGGCCCCATAGGCCCAGCCGGCCAAGCCCTAGGGGAAACCCTAGGGAGAGCTTCTAGAAGGAGGGGGGAAACTTGCCCCCCACTCCTCCCCCTTGGCCGCCGGCCCTAGGCTTGGAGGAGGGGCAAGGGGCAGCCGCCCACCCCTCTATATAAAGAGGGCTGGGGGCGCACCCTACCCACACGCCTCCTCAATCCCTAGCCGGCCTGCTGCCCTCCTCTCTCTCTCCCTCCCGACTACGCGTAGGCGAAGCCCTGCCGCAGAAACTCTCCACCGTTTGCACCACGCCGTCGTGTTGAAGATCCAACCTATCTCTCCACCCCACTTTCTGGACTGAGGAAGGAGGATACGTCGAGGTGCCGTACGTGTGCATCTCTCGGAGGCATCGTCATTTGCGGTGTTGGATCGGATCGCGAGGAGGAGAAGCGAGTACAACAACATCAACCATGTTCCGTCAACGTTCCGCTGTGCGAATCTTCAAGGGTATGCAGATCTCATCTATCCCCCCTTGTTGTTTGCATATCCTATATTAGATCTTGGCTTCCCCGTTCACATCCGTAGAATTTTTTTGATTTACTATGCTGCGAAACCCTTCAGTGGTATCAGAGCTAGATCTATGCGTAGATGTGTTTCACGAGTAGAACGCAACATGCTTGTTGCGGGCGTTGATGTTTTCTATTGCAAGCCTCTTGTTTGTGTACTTCTTATGACGCGGGATAGTGAGATCGAAGCGGTCTAGGCCAACTTTACGCGACCTCGTTCGCGAGACCGGCTCTGCACTTGACGTGTGGCTTGTTCCACACATGCGGCTGGTGGATGCCAGTTTCTCTCACTATAGTTGTCATGGGATTTACACCGGAGTTTGGCAACCATAATATCACCGTTGTGGCTTTCCGTAGGTAAGAATCGTTCTTAGCTTGTTACTCCCATAAGCCACGTAAAACATGCAACAACAAAGTAGAGGCGTCTAACTTGTTTTTTCAGGGAGTGTTTCTGTGATATGGTATGGCCCAAGATGTGATGTGTATGTTGTATGCAATGATCATGTTTTGTAATGTTTCACGATTTGCATGTCAATGAGTACACAACCGGCAGGAGCCATATGGTTGTCTTTAAAATTGTGTATGACCTGTGTGTCAACTTCTTATACGCCATGTAATAGCTTTACTTTATCACTAAGTAGTTAGCAATAGTTGTAGTTGCTATTCGTGGTGGAGGCAATCATGGTGGAGTGATGGAGATCATGCTGGCATGCACAAGATGGAGATCATTGCGCGGAGATTGGCTATACCATGTCACATAAAATTATATGCATGTGATGTTTATCCTTTTATGTATCTTATTATGCTTAGATCGCGACGGTAGCATTATAAGATGATTCCTCACTTAAAGATCAAGATAAAACTGTGTTCTCCCCATGTATGCACCATTGCGAAAGTTCGTCGTGTTCAAGCATCACGTGATGATCGGGTGCTATAAACTCTACGTCCACATACAACGGGTGCAAGCCAGTTTTGCCCACGCGGAAATACTTGGGTTTGACTTGACGAGCCTAGCATGTACAGACATGGCCTCGGAACACACGAACCGAAAGGTTAAGCATGAGTCATATGAATGATATGATCGACACTTTGTTGTCCACCATTGAAACCACATCTCTTCTCATGAAGATCGGATTAGATGTGGTGAATTTTGGATCGTGTTCACTAAACAACTTGAGGGATGTTGAATTTAGTGGGAGTTCATCTAGTAATATGATTAACTTGAACTAGTTATCATGAACATAGTCTAAATTGTACTTGCAAATTTTGTAGATCAAATGGCTAAGTCCAACTTCAACTTCAACGTTTTTGCTGAGAAAGAAAAGCTTAAGAACAATGGGTCTAACTTCACCAACTGGTTCCGCAATCTGAGAATCATTCTCTCTGGCGGACAAAAGGATTATGTCCTTGAGAAAGCGCTAGGTGACGCCCCTGCTGTAGATGTGCCGGCTGATGAGAAAGTTGTTTATCAGTCACGCAAAGATGATTATGGTGTGATTAAGAGCACCATGTTGTTTGCCATGGAATCAGACCTTCAAAATCGTTTTTGAAGATTTCCCCGGGCCCTTTGAGATCCTTGAGGAACTGAAAACTATGTTTCAGACTCAGGCCCGTTCTGAGAGATATGATATCTCTGAGAAATTCTTTAACTGCAAGATGGAGGAAGGGAGTTCCGATAGTGAGCACGCCATTAAGATGTCGGGCTACACTCAACGCCTTGAGCAACTGGACTGCAAGATTCCAGAGGATATCAAGATTGACAGAGTTCTGCAATCACTCCCACCTAGCTACAAAGGTTTTGTAGTTACTCATAATCAGATTGGTTCCACTGATACGATCACCGAGCTCTTCGCTAAGCTGAAAGCTACGGAGGTGGACATCAAGAAAGATAATCATGTGTTGATGGTCAACAAGCCCCCCAGCTTTAAGAAAGGTAAGGGTGCAAAGAAGCCCTTCAAGAAGGGCAGCGGCAAGCGCGTTTCCCCTGCAGAGAAGAAGCTCAAGTCTGGACCTAAGCCGGACACTGAGTGCTTCCATTGCAAGGACAAGGGTCACTGGAAGTGCAGCTATCCGAAGTACTTAGCGGACAAGAAGGCTGGCACCATCAAAGGTATATTTGATATACATGTTATTGATGTTTTCCTTACTAGCCCTTGTTGTAGTGCCTGGGTATTTGATACTGGTTCAGTTGCTAATATTTGTAACTCGAAACAGGAGCTATGGAATAGACGACGGCTAGCGAGGGATGAGGTGACGATGCGCGTTGGCAACGGATCAAGAGTTGATGTGATGGCAGTCGGCACGCTCTCCTTAGTTTTACCTTCGGGATTAGTTTTAAACCTCAATAAATGTTATTATGTGCCTGCGTTGAGCATGAACATTATATCTGGATCGTGTTTATTGCAAGACGGTTATTCATTTAAATCGGAGAATAATGGTTGTTCTATTTATATGAGTAACATCTTTTATGGTCATGCACCTGCTATGAATGGTTTATTTCTTCTGAATCTCGAAAGAGATGAAACACACATCCATAACATTGAGGCTAAGAGATGCAAGGTAGATAGTGATAATACTACTTATTTGTGGCACTGCCGTCTAGGTCATATTGGTGTAAAACGCATGAAGAAACTCCATTCTGATAAACTTTTGGAGTCTCTTGATTTTGAATCATTTGACACGTGCGATCCGTGCCTCATGGGCAAGATGATCAAAACCTCGTTCTCCGGAATGATGGAGCGAGCAACGGACTTGTTGGAAATCATACATACCGATGTATGCGGACTAATGAGTGTTTCGACGCGCGGTGGATATCGCTATTTTCTCACTTTTACTGATGACTTAAGTAGATATGGGTATATCTATTTAATGAAACATAAATCTGAAATGTTTGAAAAGTTCAAAGAATTTCAGAATGAAGTGGAAAACCATCGTAACAGAAAAATTAAATTTCTACGATCCGATCGTGGAGGTGAATATTTGAGTTATGATTTTCTCACGCATCTTAAAGCAAGCGGAATAGTTTCGCAACTCACGCCACCCGGAACACCATAGCGCAATGGTGTGTCTGAACGCCGGAATCGAACTCTATTAGATATGGTGCGATCAATGATGTCTCTTACAGATTTGACATTATCATTTTGGGGTTATGCATTAGAAACCTCTGCATTCACTTTAAATAGGGAACCATCTAAAACCGTTGAGACGACACCGTATGAACTGTGGTTTGGTGCTAAACCTTAGTTGTCGTTTCTTAAAGTTTGGGGATGTGAAGACGTCAAGAAGTTGATGCCGGACAAGCTCGAACCCAAATCAGAGAAATGCGTCTTCATAGGATACCCTAAGGAAACTATTGGGTATACCTTCTAGCACAGATCCGAAGGCAAAGTGTTTGTCGCAAAGAACGGATCCTTTCTTGAGAAGGAGTTTCTCTCGAAAGAAGTGAGTGGGAGGAAAGTAGAGCTAGACGAGGTTGTTGAACCTTCTCTTGAGTTGGAGAGTAGCGCAACACCTGAAATTGTTCCAGTGCCGTCTGCACCAACAATAGAGGAAGCTAATGACAAGGATCATGAAGCTTCGGACGATGCTACTACTGAACGTTGCAGGTCGACAAGGTCGCGTGCCCCTCCTGAGTTGTACGACAACCCTGTCTTAACTGTCTTGTTAGTAGACAACAGTGAACCTGCGAACTATGAGGAAGCAATGATGGGCCCAGACTCTGAGAAATGGCTAGAGGCCATGAAATCCGAATTGGGATCCATGAGCGAAAACCAAGTATGGACTTTGGTGGACCCTCCTAGCGACCGAAAGGCCGTTGAGTGCAAATGGATTTTCAAGAATAAAACGGACGCGGATGGTAATCTTACTGTCTATAAAGCACGTCTTGCCGCGAAAGGTTTTCGACAAGTTCAAGGTGTTGACTACAATGAGACTTTCTCTCCCGTAGCGATGTTTAAGTCCATTCGGATTTTATTAGCAATTGTTGCGTTTCATGATTATGAAATATGGCAGATGGATGTCAAGACTGCGTTCCTCAATGGCAACATTGATGAAGAGCTGTATATGATGCAACCCAAAGGTTTTGTCGATCCTAAGGATGCTGATAAAGTGTGCAAACTTCAGCGTTCCATTTATGGACTGAAGACAGCATCTCGGAGCTGGAACCTTCGTTTTGATCAAGTGATCAAGAGCTTTGGATTTGTTCCAAATTTCTACGAAGCTTGTATCTACAAGAAAGTGAGTGGGAGCTCAGTGACATTTTTGGTACTATATGTGGATGACATATTGATTATTGGAAATGACATTGACATGCTTAATGATGTGAAGAGTTATTTGAACAAATGTTTTTCAATGAAATACCTAGGGGAAGCTGCTTATATATTGGGCATCAAAATCTATAGAGATAGACAAAGACGCTTGATAGCTTTAAGCCAAAGTACATACCTAGACAAAGTTCTGAAAAGGTTCAGAATGGATAAGGCAAAGAAAGGTTTAGTGCCTATGTTGTCAGGTAAGATATTGAGCAAGGCTCAGTGTCCAGCTACGGTAAATGATAGAGAAGCTATTAGCAAAGTGCCTTATGCCTCGGCCATAGGTTCTATCATGTATGCCATGCTGTGTACTAGACTAGATGTGTCCAATGCTCTTAGTTTGGCGAGCATATACCAAAGTGATCCAGGAGTGGAACACTGGACAGCCGTGAAGAACATCCTAAAGTACTTAAATAGGACTAAAGAAATGTTCTTAGTCTATGGAGGTGATGAACAGCTCGTCGTAAAAGGTTACGTCGATGCTAGTTTTGACACCGACAAGGATGATTCTAAATCTCAGAGAGGATATGTTTATATTTTGAATGGAGGAGCTATGAGCTGGAGAAGCTGCAAGCAAAGCGTGATCGCAGGATCTACAGTAGAAGCGGAATACATGGCTGCTGCAGAAGCATCAAGTGAAGGAGTTTGGATCAGGAACTTCATCACTGAGCTTGGTGTGGTTCCAAGTGCCTTGGACCCACTGGAGATATTGTGTGACAACACTGGCGCCATAGAACTGGCTAAGGAACCAAGATATCATCCAAAGACCAAGCATATCAACCGCAAGTTTCATATAATCCGAGATTATATAACAAATGGAGATCTGAAGATTAGCAAAGTACATACGGATCTGAATGTCGCAGACCCGTTGACTAAACCTCTTCCACGAGAAAAACATGATCAGCACCTTAGTGCCATGGGTGTTAGATTGTTGCCATATGTAAACTAGATTATTGACTCTAGTGCAAGTGGGAGACTGTTGGAATTATGCCCTAGAGGCAATAATAAAGATGTTATTATTATAATTCTTGTTCATGATAAAGTTTATATTCCATGCCAGAATTGTATTAAGCGGAAACTTTAATACTTGTGTGGTTTATGAACAACACCGTGTCCCTAGTACGCCTCTATGGACTAGCTCATTGATTAATGATGGTTAAGGTTTCCTAACCATAGACATGAGTTGTCGATTAATAATGAGATCACATCATTGGGAGAATGGTATGATGGACAGATCCAAATCAAGCAGAGCAATTAGATTGTGTCATCGTGTTCATCTTTGCGAAGCTTTTTCTTATGTCAAATATTGTATTCCTTAGACCATGAGATAATGCAGCTCCCTGGTATCGGAAGAAAGCTTTGAGGTCATCAAACGTCATCCTATGAGAGGGTGATCATAAAGGTGTCTCTCAGGTGATCGGAAAGTACTTGTTGGGTTGTATGTATCGAGATGGGATTTGTCCCTCCCAAGTCGGAGAGATATACTTCGGGCCCACTTGGTAATCGATATCAACACCGCTTGCAAGCACGTGGTTAAGGAGTTAATCACAAAGTGATATCGGATTACGGAACGAGTAAAGTACTTGCTGTGAACGAGATTGAACTATGTATGCCGATGCCGACGATCGAATCTCGGGCAAGTAAAATATCGTGTGACGAAGGGAATATGTATATGGGATTAATTGAATCCTGGCATCGTGGTTCATCCGATATGATCATCAATGAGTATGTGGGAGTCAATATGGGTTTCCAGACCCCGCTGTTGATTATTGATAGAAGATCATGTCTGCATATTCTCGAACCCGCAGGGTCACACACTTAACGTGTCTCGACGCTAGGATAGAATGGATAATTGGTTTATGATTTTTTGTTCGGAGTCTCGGATGGGATCCGGGACATCACGAGAGGTTCCGGAATGGTCCGGAGAATAAGATTCATATAAGGCAAAGCAGTTTTTGGAGTTCGGAAGTGTTTCGGATTGTTCGGTATTGTACCGGAAGCTTCTAGAACCTTCCGGAGTGGGACCAATGTGGACCCACTTTTCGGGAGGGGGCGTGGGCCTACGAGTGAGTGCCCTGGCCTCATTGGTACAGGGGCACAAGGCCCCATAGGCCCAGCCGGTCAAGCCCTAGGGGAAACCCTAGGGAGAGCTTCTAGAAGGAGGGGGGAAACTTGCCCCCCACTCCTCCCCCTTGGCCGCTGACCCTAGGCTTGGAGGAGGGGCAAGGGGCAGCCTACCACCCCTCTATATAAAGAGGGCTGGGGGCGCACCCTCCCCACACACCTCCTCAAGCCCTAGCCGCCCTGCTGCCCTCCTCTCTCTCTCTCTCCCGACTGCGCGTAGGCGAAGCCCTGCCACAGAAACTCTCCACCGTTTGCACCACACCGTCGTGTTGTAGATCCAACCTATCTCTCCACCCCACTTGCTGGACCGAGGAAGGAGGAGACGTCAAGGTGCCGTACGTGTGCATCTCTCGTAGGCATCGCCACTTGCAGTGTTGGATCGGATCGGATCGCGAGGAGAAGCGAGTACAACTACATCAACCACGTTCTGTCGAACATTCCACTGTGAGAATCTTCAAGGGTATGAAGATCTCATCTATCCCCCCTCGTTGTTTGCATCTCCTAGATTAGATCTTGGCTTCCCCGTTCGCATCCGTAGAATTTTTTTGATTTACTATGCTGCGAAACCCTTCACCATGCTTGTTTAGTATCTACTTTGCTTTACTTGTCCACACTTGGAGGTACTTTTTACATGTTTTCTGGTACTAAGTTATTAACAAGTTGCAACAGTGCCAGATGCCTATTTTCTGCTATTTTTGGTTTCAGTAAAGTTAGTGAAGAAATATTCTCGGAATTGGACGGTACGAACGCCAAAGTTAATAAATTCCCGTGGGGAACAAGAATTCTAGAGGAGAGACGGAGGGGCTGGCCAGGGGGGCTAGACCCACCCCAGGCGCGGGGTCAGGTGGACCCGCGCCTGGGTAGGGTTTGCCTACCCTGGTCGCCTCCCGTACTCCCCACTTCGCCTATAAGAAGCCCCCGATGCAGAAACTCTTAGCACCCGATCAGAAATCCATGAAACCGTCTGTAACCGCCGCCACCATCATCCCTAGATCAGGGGGATCTGAAGTTCTTCCCGGCACCCTGCCGGAGGGGAGATCATCCCGGAGGCCTTCTCTCCGGTATGATTCGTGAGTAGTTCCACCTTGGACTATGGGCCCATGTAGTAGCTAGATGGTTGTATCTCCTTCTTTGTGCTTTCATGTATAGATCCTGTGAGCTCCGTTCATGATCAAGATCTAATCTATTTGTAATCATGCATGTTGTGTTTGTGGGGATCCGATGGATATTGAGATTATTATGTTGGTTTGATTAATGGTTTTATCTTTATGATTCTATCATGTCTGTGTTGTTTGTGATCTTGCATGCTCTCCGTTGCTAGTGGTTATCTTGTCCAAGTAGTTGCTAGTGACTCCAAGGGGGAGTATTTATGCTCGATAGTGGCTTCATGCCTCTAGTTTCGAAGGGAAGTGACAGAAATATCTTCGGTTGTAGATGTGTTGTTGCTACTAGGGAGAAAACAGCGGTCCCTTGCTCATGGAACATGTGGATTGTTTACCTTACACACTTTGCTTAAAGCAGTTGTCTGTTGCTTGCATCTTAATACTGGAGGGGGTTCGGATGATAACCTGAAGGTGGACTGCTAGTCATAGATGCAGTTGGATTACGGTCTATGTATATTGTTGTATTGCCCAATCAACCTCATAGGATCTTGCTAGCTAGTAATTGCATTGTTATGCCTTGCTCAGTTCCTGTCATTTGCCCCGCTGTAATTTGTTTACCCTTCATGCCATGTTTTTTATCTAAGGAGAGCACCTCTAGTGAACTATGGACCCCGATCCAATCTTTACCATTGATACATCTTCCATTGTTACTTGTTTACTTGCTGCAAACCATTACCTTCCACACCATATGTTTAATCCTTTGTTACAGCAAACCGGTGAGCTTGACAACCTCACTGATTCGTTGGGGCAAAGTCTTGAGTTTCTGTTGTGCAGGTCTCCACGTTGCCAGCAACACCCGTGTGACGTTTCCTTCCTCCTTCTGGTTCGATAACCTCGGTCTCTACTGAGGGAAACTTGTTGTTGTGCTCCATCACACCTTGCTCTTGGGGTTCCAACGAAGTGCTCCATATCAACACTTGGTGCACGCATCAGACACCCTAAAATAATTGAGCAGGATTCTCAACAAGGTGAAGATAGTGGTAGTCCTCGTAAGAGAAAGAAATAGAAACATAAGATAGTTGAGGAACCACTTGAACCTGCTATAGATCCTAATAGTATATATGTCTCTGATGCTGAAACTGAGAGTGGTAATGATAAAAATGAGTCTCCTGATAAGGAGGACGTTGAGGAAGAACCTGAGAAGCACACTAAGAACACTAGGTACACAAAGGAAGATTTTATTGCTAATAAACATGGTAAAGAGAGAGAACCTTGGGTGCAGAAACCTATGCCTTTTCCAGGTAAGAAATACAAGTCAAAGGAGGAGGAACACTACAACAAGTTTTGTGAGTGGATGAAACCTTTATTCTTGCAAATTCCTTTGACTGATGCTATTAAGTTTCCTCCTTATTCAAAGTATATGAAGGATATTGTCTCTAATAAAAGGAAGATTCCTAATGAGGAGATTTCTACTCTACTTGCTAATTATTCCTTCAATGGTAAGGTTCCAAAGAAACTTGGTGATCCAGGTATACCAACTATTCCTTGCTCAGAATAATTATGTTAGAACTGCTTTATGTGATTTGGGAGCTGGAGTTAGTGTTATGCCTTTTTCTCTCTACAAGAGACTCCAGCTAGAAAAGTTGATACCAACTGATATTTCTTTGCAAATGGCTGATAAGTCAACTACTATTCATGTTGGTATATGTGAGGATGTTCCTGTTCAAGTTGCTCATAATTGCATGGTATTAACTGATTTTGTTGTGCTTGAAATGCCTAAAGATGATAATATGTCTATTATTCTTGAGAGACCTTTTCTTAATACTGCAGGTGCTGTCATCAATTGCAATCAAGGAAAAGTAACATTCAATATTAATGACAAAGAGCACACTGTCTACTTCCCCAAGAAGGTTGTTAAGAGCTATTGCCTGAATTCCATTGAAAATATTGAGTGCATCAAGGTTGGAGAAATATATTGTCCCATTCCACAAGAAAATGTTGAAACTATTATGATTGGGACCATTGCTATCAAGTATGAGGTAACATAATCACCTTGTGGAATGCAAAGTTTTGTTTCATACAAGATTGTTTTCGTAACAAGACTTGATCAACCTTGTTAACAAAAGGATTTTAACGAACAAAATAATGTTTCCACTATGGTTATACTTGCTTTCTTTTTCTTTTATCCTTCCTAGTCTTTGCTTTAGCTTTAGTTTTGCTAGTTGTTTGATTCTTTGAGTTTCTTAGAGCTCCTGTAGTTTGTCTTTTGGTTTGCTTTTGCTTCTTCTGAAAAAACTGTTTTTGCGAGAAAATCAATTTTCATACCCTCAAAATTGGCCAAAAATAAGGTTTCCCAAAAAATCCCTGAAAATTCAAAATATTTTTTTCTCGAAAAAAGGGGCAGGGAGGCACCTGAAGTGACCCAGGGGGCCACCACACCTGTGGTAGGCGCGACCTACCAGGTGGCGACGCCTGGGGGGGTCTGGCCCACCTGGGACCCTCTAGGCTGCCTCCTCAAAGCCATCTTCTTTTTCTCTCCCGAAAAACACCGAAAAACTTGCTCAAGCTCGAGTTCTTGTTGTTCTTGCTCGCGATTTTCGATCTCCTTGTTCATCCCATCTCAAGTGCTGATTTTTGAAGGGATTGTTCCTTGGTATGTGCCTCCTCCACTTGTCCAATTATATTTGTAATTGGTAGATTGTATCTTGAGTATTTTGCTGCTATATGTGACAGGTTGTTTGAGCTTGCATGCTTGTTCTTTGCTTAGAAATTTTGTTTTGATGCTTGTGTAGTCCTCTAGCAAGTTCCTATAGTAGTTGCTCATCATCTATCAACTTAGAAATCACTTGGTTTGATGGTTGTCTAAAAATTTTAGAAAGAAGATGAGTGTTTATCCACTGAATCAATATGACTTGATGGTGCATGAGCCAATGAAGGTTCATCGTGAGGAGGCAGTTTTTCCATCCATATATCCATGCCATGAATTTATGAGAGCTGCGGGGATCCTCCAAGATTTCCAAACTATGGTTACAAATGTAGGGTTGGAACACTTTGTTGAAGGTGAACCATTCCGATATGTTAAGCTAACCATGGCTTGATTTCTGGTTCACTTGGTCTACTTATAATCCCATGGTCCATTACAAAATATATAATATACATGTTGACCTGCCTTTTGCTGATTTTTGTGCAGCAATTAGAGTACCTCAGTGGGGATTGATACGCCCAATTTTCATCACCATTCTATATCATAATTTAACTCTATTCATTGATATTTGTCTTATTATGAAGCAAAGTGTTCGTGAAAGTTCTTTTATCGCACTCAGTTTTCAACTGAATTGCTTGAGGACAAGCAATAAGCTAAGCTTGTGGGGAGTTGATACGTCCAAAACGTATCTACTTTCTCGAACACTTTGCTATTGTTTCTTCTCTAAACTTGTGTGATTTGGATACAACTAACACAGACTAACGCTGTTTTTAGCAGAATTACCTTGGTGTCTTGTTTTTGTGCAGAAAATGAATTATCAGGAAAAATCCCGGAAAATATGCCAAAAATTATATTTCACCAGAAGATCCACGGAGCGAGAAGAAGAGATGGAGAAGAGGCCTGGGGAGCCCACACCCACTCCAGGCATAGGCCCACCACTGGCCGCGCCTGGAGGGGGTGCAGCCACCCCAGGCACCCCATCGGCCTCCCTCTGCGCCTATAAGTTGCCTTTCGACCTAAAAAACCGAGGAGGGTCGATAGTTTTCCAGAAAGAGTTCTGCTCCGCCGCCGCCACCAGAAACCAAGATTCGGATCCAGAAACTCCGTTCTGGCACCCTACCGGGACGGGGAATTTGGAGAGGATCATCGCCATCGTCATCACCAACGCATCTCCATCAACCACCGATGTTTCCCTCATCCATGAGTGAGTAATCCCCCGCTGTAGGCTTGGGGATGGTAGGTATTGGATGGGTTCTATCATGTAATCGAATAAGATCTGTTAAGGCATCATGCCTAGTATCTCTATTAGTGCTATTTGACTTTGTTGCAACTTGTTGTGCTTAATGCTTGTCACAAGGGCCCGAGTGCCATGATCTCAGATCTGAACTTATTATTGAATCATTATGATAGTATTGTTTGTGATCTTATCTGCAAGTTGTGTACACATATCATTGTCCGGATCCAAAGGCCCCAAAGTGACAATAATTGGGACAACTGGAGGGGATGGCTCTGGTGTGAGGATCACGTGTGTTCACGGAGTGTTAATGCTTTGCTCCGGTGCTCTATTAAAAGGAGCACCTTAATTTCTAGTAGTTCCCTAGAGGCCCCGCTGCCACGGGCTGACTAGACAGAAGATGTTGTGCAAGTTCTTATTGCAAGCACGTATGACTATATTTGGAGCACATGCCTAAGATTGTTTAGTACTTGGATACTTGTTATTATTTATCTGCAATGCCCTAGATCTTGAAGTTACATGTTTAGACTCGTCCATGCAACGCCCGCCCATCCATCCCTATGGCTACCGCACTAGAATCCTACTGTTACTGTTACCGTTACTGTTACTATTGCTCCCGTTTCATTGTTGTTGTCGCTGTTACTTTGTTGTTGCTGCTACAAACTGTTGCTACTGATAAACTTCTATGAACAAGAACCATTTCCAAGTGTAGTTGAATTGACAACTCAGTTGTTAAGGCTTGCAAGTATTCTTTGGCTCCCCTTGTGTCGAATCAATAAATTGGGTAATACTACCCGCGAAAACTGTTGCGATCCCCTATACTTGTGGCCCATCAATTGTCACTATGCCATGTTTTCTGTATGTGAAACAAACAAACGTTTTTCAATGCATGTTATTGATCCTTGTTTGTAGCCTTTCATGTTGCATGCATAGTTACTTTGCCTTATTGTTAGAACTCCATCTTTCATGCACATGTTTAGAGTTCTTCGATCCCAGCTTTCAATGCTTGCAATTGGTTTGATCTTGGTTTTGATGGTGCATGTCACTTCAAAAATTATTCTTTTATCACTTACCTACTTGAGGACGAGCAGGAGTTAAGTTTGGGGATGCTTGATACGTCGAAAACATATCTATAATTTTTTATTTTCCATGCTTGTTTAGTATCTACTTTGCTTTGCTTTGTCTATATTTTGAGGTGTTTTTATATCTTTTCTGAAACTAACCTATTAACAAGTTGCCACAATGCCAGTTGCCTGTTTTCTTCTGTTTTTGGTTTCAGAAAGACAGAAAATCAATATTCTCGGAATTGGACGGGACAAAAGCCAAAGTCAATATTTTATCGTGAACGACACGAATCCAGAAGACGAGACGGGGGGGGGATGGGGGGGACACGGGGTGGCCACACCCCCCAGGCACGGCCAATGCCCTGGCCGGATGAGATTGGGAGGACTTTTTCGCCGCCGCCCGCTCGCGAGAGAAACGCGAAGCGAAACGGTATCAGTTAAGAAGCCAACCTGCCACACCACCACTTGAAGCATAACTAGTATGGTATTGGCACAAGCCTCACGTGTTGCTCTAGCAACATCTAAGTTGCCGAGCGAAACTTATAGATTACGGTCATGACACCCCTACACGATCTAGCGTATTACACGCCTTAATCGGTGATAACTCCCATCTACCCAATCTTATAAGGAGACCGAGCAACCCTCTCCCCTTAGGACATACTCCCTCCGTTTCAAAATATAAGATATTTTAGTTTTGTAAAGTGAATGTATTTAGACCTTTTTAGTGTTTAGGTTCACTCCGAAATTACATTAAAAGACATCTAGATACATTTGCTTTACAAATCTAAAACATCTTATATTTTAAAACAGAGGGAGTACTCTCAATGCATTAGAGATCAACATTGCCATCGCCTAAGCACAACATTCACCCATAACCCAATCATCCACAAATATGAGTAGGGTTGTTACCTGCGATCATCTAGATCCCAGACACATGTATAATTCTTTCTAGCCATAAGTCAAGCAAGCTTAGTTCCCTCTCCAAGTTTAACTTGCTAACTCATCAAATCTTGGCCTTATACCACCTTATATTTTTCTGGCGAATAAAAACACCAACAATTTTGAACACAAACTTCCTTCGAATTCAACACCGACATTTAAAACCTGAGCTTACTACTACTTTGGTGTTCGAAAAAGCAAATCAGACATTTACACATGACTGTCAAATTTTCACGTTTCAACTATATGTAACTTCAATTTTTTAAAATTAATCCCACCGCTTACTCATTACAATATGATATTTTTCTAGAATGCTGGTGTATTACATTGCGATATTACATACTAGAAGTGTTACTCTAGTTTTTGTTTGCCGAGACATGTTTACCTAAATTATACCAAGCGTGTATCATACTATATTAGAAAAAGGCCGCATAAAACAGTTACAGTTCTGTTTACCTAGCCAAGTTTAGCTTACAAGACACGCTATCAAACAGACCCTACCGACAAGCCAGAAACCCCAAAGTCCCAAACGATCAATCAAACGGAATAACCACAAACCATAGCGCAGTAATAACAAAGGCAGCCTGGATCTCTATCGCGCTACTCGTTCTGTTGCACACCATGTTCCCGACGAAGAAAGCACCGGCAATGGCGGTTAGGATCGCTGGAAGGTCAAATCAACCATTTCCATATTTCCAATCGAGCAGGCGCGGTTGCCGCCATGACGAGGAAGTGTCGAGCTACTGAGACTGGTCACCTCACGCCGACCAACTGTCGCACTCGGTATTGCAACAGAAATTGCTGTTCGAAATCACGAAACCAGATCCACGGGACCGAAATGTACAAGAACTGTTCGAGATCAAGTCGCCCCATATTCACAAATCGATTAAATGCAAGTCCTCTTTTTACCACACAAACAGTAAAAATCCATCCTCGTGTCCTTTTTTTTAACTATACTCTGCTGCTCTTGCAGGTCTTCACCGCGTCCGTATCACCACCGTTCAGATCGCCACAGGCACTGCCCAGCAGCCCCACACCGCCGTTGACGCTGGTCCCGCCATCTCCGTGGCTGCCGGTGCGGCCGTTGTTGTAGAAGCACACCACCTTGCACTTGACGACGCCGGCGCCGGCGACGTACACGTGGAACCCCGGCGCCACCATCATCTTAACGCTGACCGGCTCCAGCCTCCCGGCGCGCGCGGCCGCTGCGTCCTCCATGAAGCGCGAGTCGAAGCGCGCCCCGCGGTCCACGCGCACGACGGGCAGCGGCGGGTGGACGGACCGCGCCAGGAGGCGCACCCCCCACACGCCCTTGGCGGCCAGGAAGAAGGCCTGCAGCAGCGGCTCCGGCCACGGACGCGCGCGCGCCCAGCCCAGGGAGGACACCACCTCGCTCATCTTGGCGTCGCAGAACCGGCTCAGCCCTTCGCTGAAGTGCTTGGTGCCGTGGACGAGGACCTCCTCCCACGTGAGCGCCGCCACGGCGTGGTACGCCGCGAGATTGGCCTCGCAGCGGCCCGCCGGGTCCGCGGTGTGGACGTCGCCCTCGGTGTCGAGCTCGAAGTCCGCGTGGAAGGCGCGGTTGAGGAAGCTCTCGAGGCTCGGGCCGGGGCTCGCGGGGCTGCGCAGGTGGGTGGAGAGCGCGCGCGTGAGGTTCCGCACGGTGGCGCGCGCCGTGGAGACGGAGCGGAGGAACGACTCGACGGGGAAGACCGCCGCGGCGGCCGGCGTGGGGAGCACGCGGGCCTCGAGGCGCGCCAGCTTGAGCTCCAGCTCGGCGAGGGAGTGCTTCAGCCGCGCGGTCTCCTCCACCGCGTCGTCCCGCGTCCGCGTGGCCGCGTCGAGCCGCCGCGAGAGGTCGGCCGCGGCGAGGCGCCACTGCTCGCCGTCGCCCTCCGACGCCGCCGAGGCCGTCGTGGACGGCGACGAGCGCGGGGTGGACCGCCGGGTGAGCGAGACGAACAGCGAGCGGATGACGGCCCCCGGCGACGCCGGCGCCACGGCGCGCTGCTTGAAGCGGCAGTCGGAGCAGGACACGGCCGCGACGTACGCCGCCGCGGTGTCGGCCGCGCCGCCCTCGCTCCGCCCGCGGCGCGGCGTCTTCTTGGCGCCGTGGCTGTTGTGGAGCGGCGTGGCGGAGTGCGCGTACTTCTGGTCCACCTTCTCCGAGGCCGTCGTCGTCGCGGCACCGGCGGCGTGCTGCTTCGTCTCGGATACCTGCGCATTGCGGCGCACAGCACAACTAAGCAAGCAGCAGCCAACTCAAAGAACAGTGAGATATCGGAGGCGCCTTAATTAGTTACCGCGGAAGTGGAGGTAGGGGAAGGGGGCGGAGACGACACCATGGCTGCTCCCCTTCCGCTATGAACAATGACCTCGTTCTTTTTGGTTGGGATTTGCGGTGGTCGGACGCTAGCGTAGGTGTTTCTTTCTTTCCTGGGTCGTGACACGGCCGGCGCGGCGCCTTTTGCCTCGCGGTGGTGGCGGCTGGCGAGGCGATAGTGCCGTGGTGCGCGCAGTGCGGTGTTGGTTGCCTTGCCTGCGTCTGCTTCTGCCTCTGTAGTACGTGTGCGTGTACGTGTGAGACCACGTCTTTTTTTTCAGTCTACTTCACGGGGGCGAGAGCGAGGGGCAGGACATGAATGCCGGTCAGTTCGGGTCGTTGGTTGTGAGTTTAATGCCCCCTCATCTCCCGCCTGGACCATCTCCCGCTTCCTCCCTCCCTTGATTTTATCTCTCTCTCTTCTCAGATTTTTCCATTTGCGACTTCGTGAAGAGACGCCACAACCCCCTAGCTCTCCGGAGACAGAAAAAGGCTTTGCGCGGCCATGCCACGTTTGTCGATTTCTCCCGCCGCCGCGCTAGCTCGTCCGTCGTCGTACCCGATATCACATCGAGCTAAGGCCATCTCGACAGGGCCGATCCATCCGGTCGACCCAAACGATCCGTATATACTCAACCCACTCATGGGTCTGCATGTGACCCAAATTTTCATGCACTCGCATGAAATCTTCCTAAGACGCTAGACCTCGCTCTGGCTCAACCAACTGATTCTGAAAGTCTTAGCCTTGGTCCAAGATGCCGTCATCACATTCGTCATTGACGATTGTCGTGGGAATAGTCATGGCAGATGCTGCAATCGGCAGCGAGTAGTAGAACGAGGGGCAAGGGCGGCCAGCCATCTGCGGTGCGAGATGAGGGCAAAGACACAGGGTTTACCTGTGTTCGCCTCCGGAGGGTAAAGACCTACTCGCTAGATTGTATTATGGAGGTGTTACAATGGGCGAGGCGGCGAGTCGCTTGGGTGTATGAGGAACGATCTCTACGCCCCTATAGGGAGGTTTATAGGCTCACCTCCCTAGGGTTTACATATCTCAACCGATTCGCTTAAAGCTTGGTAGTCGTTAACCTAATCCGACCGGGCCTATCGACCGCTTCGAGCCTTGACTTCCGCCGTTCCTCATTGGCTTCAATCCACTCGCCGTCGCAGCCCACTCACGGTTCTGGGCGGTCGAACGCCCCGCCGGGTATACCCCAAGAGGTATATCCCCATCAAGAGTCCCCGAGACCGCCGGGCGATTAGGCGAGGTGGTCACCGGTCGGAGTATACGGCTTCAGAGTTGGCATCCAAATAATCGTCGGGCTCTCGATAAAGGAGAAACCAGTGATCCAAGTCGGCTTTGGCGAGTCGAGTCGGCGAAACACCGTCATAGTGATTGGGTCACGAGCCGAGTGGCCGAGTTGGACCGTCAGCGTGGTCAAACTAGCTGCTGGGTAATCCAACGGTAACCTTTGGCGTAATCATCGCGCGTAACGGCTCGATCGGGCGGGTAACACCCACTATATAAGGGGAATGGCAGCGATCGAGAGCCAACTTCTCACCACTTCTTCCGATCACAAGATTTTCCTTCCTCGCATCGCGATCCAACCGACCAAATCCTCCGACCCCAACCAACCCTCGCCATGGCCCTTTCCACCGAACCGTGGGTAGATCCAAATGCACGAGGGCGCGGTGGCCTCTTTCAAGGAGGCCGGATCCCGCGAGTCATTGCATGATCCGCAATGAGAAACGACCCAAACCCGAGAGAGGAATTCATCTGTTTCACCACCATCTCGGCGGGGCTAGGGTTTCCACATCGCTCTTCCGGGCGCTTCACGCCTACTACGGATCCAACCTTCGATCCGGGTCCCCACAACATCGAAAGCTTCGCCATCTTTGTTGCGTTTGCGAATGTTACTTGGCTGCCGCCCTACTTCTCCTTGTGGCAAGATCTGCTCCATGACGGATCACCATGAGGAGGCAGGCGGCCTAATGCTAGCCGCGGGCGGCTTGACGTTCCAGCTCAAGTCCAAAGCGTCATTCTTCGATCTGATGCTACCCGCCAAGGCAGCGAGCGACTGGAAGAAGTCGTGGTTCTACGTGGCCGAGGCGAGCCCAGAAGACGAGGTGGCGATCCCGCGTATTTCGCCAATGGCCGAGCGCCATCTCCAAGTCGGCAGCTCCCAACGACCAGCGGATGGTCGCCGACGATGCTCCGCACCATCCGCGTCCGAAAAGAAGGGCCTCAGACGATAAATGCATAACCGCCGGCTCGGGCGGCGGATCGTCTCCGCTGGCATGACCACTACATGTACCAAGACATCGCCGGGAGACTCGACGAAGGCCCCGCCGACGAGTGGAAGCCGGAGGACTACCTCCCAGCGAAGAAGATTACCAGCGGTGTACCGGATGCGCAGTCGGGTCGCCTCATACCAAGCGTCCGGCCCAACGGTAATCACTTTGCTTTGCTCGCAATGCAGCTTATGCAACGCGTAATTCTGATTCCATTCTGTATTCGTCGCAGCTATTCCAAGTGGTGGAAGGGTGGCTCCCACCTTCGGACGACGAGATCTCGGGCTCATCCGCCCAGGACGTAGGCGAGTCGCCGCCTGCCAAGGGCGACGAGGACGACGATGACGAGTCCAAGGAGGAGGTCGCCCCACTGGTCCGAAAGACCCGCGGACAACGACAGCGCAAGATCGAGGCAAGCAGAAGCCTCGAGCGTCACGATGACGACGGCGATCTCCCAGAGACCACCTCGCGCCGTCAAGCCACTCCGTCGAAGAAGAAGAAGAAGAAGGAAAGGGAGGCAAGCCCCCCCGAAGAATAAGAAGAAGAAGCCATCAAAGCCGGCCTCGCCGCGACTCGAAAGCAGCTCGATGCTCCCAGCCCGCCGGTGAGGACGCCGCCGATGGCCGAATCGACGCGACCAAGGAAGTGCTGGCTTCAATGCCTCCGCCATTCGCCCCGCCTCGGGATGGGGAGGCTCACATAGCCGGCTTCGCAAGGAGGCTCTCCGAAGATATCCCGAGGCTCCAGCGGCCTCAACGACGAAGAAGCCGCCCGTGTCTTGGGCACGACCCCGAGATGGGGCTCGATCGGGGCCCCGAACTGAAAAACCAGCCTCCGTGACGGGCTACGTTTTATCCCAATCGCCAAGTGAGTGCACTCACCCATCCTTGTTTTTCATAGTTACTTCAATTGTTTTTGCTTATTCGATTGATGCACAGGACCGGAGTGAAGAGGATGGGCCATCCGACCATGGCTAAGGTGCCATCCGCCGTTAGCGAGGAGGATCCTTCCGCAAAGAGGAAGGCGGACGAGGTCGCTGCCTCGGCGGACGGCAAGAAGAAGGCCAAGGGTGACGATACCGTCACTATCTCTCGATGACACGACGATTGCACCAGCCCGTGATGTAGGCAACCGCGTTTACAAAGGAGGGCGCCTTGCTCGAACGGCGAGGCGACCTATTGAGCGGTGCCTCTATCGCTACCTTCCCACGCCGTGACCAAGGCGGCCACGGCGAGTGGGCCGCGCCTCGAGCCACACTCCGGGACCGCCGACGCTGAAGTCGATCAACGCCGGGCACACGCCAGCGCTTACCGCGTGCGGACGCGATATAACCCATGGCATGCTTGGCGCAGCCATCCGTACATCCAGTCCTCGAGGATCAGTCGGTGCTTTGCGCCTGATTCTTATAATTTCTCATCTTTTATTTTTCGCATCCAGTCCCGAGCGCACGCCGCTAAATTTTAGCGGGGGCACTTAGGAATTTCTTGATCGGCAGTCCCCGAGTGCACACTCGCTAAATTTTAGCGGGTGGGCACTTAGGAATTTCTTGATCGGCAGTCCCCGAGTGCGTACTCGCTGAATTTCAGCGGGTGGGCACTTAGGAATTTCTTGATAGGCAGTCCCCGAGTGCGCACTCGCTGAATTTCAGCTGGTGGGCACTTAGGAATTTTGCTTTGACTAACTTTTTCGGTGATTTGCAGGGTCTGCAGCTTGAGTCGGCGGACCGATTGGCCGCAGCGCCACAGAGAAGGAGCCGCCATCGCCCGAAGCGAACAAAGGGCTTCGTGGATGTTGCGAAAGGCGAGGAAGCTCGCCAGGCTTGTCCTCGCCGGTGAATTGGTGGCGGCAATCTGCCTCGAAAGTGCCTGAACAACGAATCGCCAACCTCGAGCGCGAATCGCGGAAGCAAAGAAGAAGCGAGCTCGGCCGGCGAGCTAAGGCCGCCATTGCGTCACCGAGGAGGATCGCAAGGTGTCAAGTCCTTATTGCTGGGCTTCAGGACGACCATACATCGCTTCAATGCTTCATCACGAACTCGCCCGCCGCTTGGTGAGTACATCTTCCTTTCCGTGGTTGTGTCTTTTGGTGTCCGTCGTACTCATTATTGTCTTCTACTCGCAGGTCGCATCATCGATAGCGGCGAGAGGCGAGCTCGCCGACGCGAGGCAAGGCGTAAGCATGCTCGTCGATTCGGCGACGCTGTCGGCGACGTGCATCCGTGCCTATCTCCAAGAGATATCGCCCACGGAGGTGATTCCTAGCGACCTCGTTGAGGTGTGGAAGTATTTGGAGAAGGCGCCCGCAGTCGTTGAGTTCATGACGCGGCCGCCGCTTTGAGCGCCGACGGCATCGAGCCTTGACTCGCCCACTTCCCCGAAGATTTCGACATCGACGATGTGACGAGTGGATATCCATCGTCGACTGGCGTGGTGGAGCTGTCCGAGGTCCTCAAGTTGCAGGACCGTGCCGCCACGCATCGTAACGTTCCGGGCAATGGGCACCTCCTTCCGCAGAGACGGTCGTCGCGACGAACGACCCCGAGCTGCCGCATCGTGACTTCAAGGTCGAGCAACCTTTTCGCGTGGCGATGGCGGGTGAACTGACGACGTATCCGTCAAACCCGTACACGGCGTTCATCCGCAATCGCCGGGATGTTGGCGAGTCATCATCAAAGCCTGCAGAGTAGGATAGTTTGCCTTGTGGCGTTAGCAGCAGGTCTGCCACGCGGGCATATTTTGTAACGTGAAACAATGCAATATCCAATTGAATGAGACGTCGTGTCTATTTTGGTATTTGTTGTGTGTTTGTGATTGATATTTGAACGAGTCCCCGAGCGCGTCCGCCCTTTTTGTGGGGTTTACCTCGTATATGATATATGTATTGTTGTCATGTGTTTTGTTGTTTTGGTCGACTCGCTTGAGCTCGGAGAGCCAGTCGCTAGGCGACTCCCTTGAGTGCTCAGATTTACCGCTTTCCCTTGCGCGAACGGGTCGGGTGGCCGAGTCCCCGAGCGTGGTACTTGGTTGTTCTAGGCGCGACTCGAGGGTGGTTGAGGACTTAACGTTGGTGAGCGCCACTCCCCGCTCGCCCGTGGGGTCACCGTGTGGCGAGTCCCGGCATGCTCTCTTACTTGGCGTTTTCACGACCGCGACGAACCGGGTCTTCGCCCCGAGCGTGGTACTTAGTCGTTCGAGTCGCTATGCCGAGGATGCGGAGGACCAAGGTCGCCGTGGAGAAGCGAGGGCAGTTGTCTTGGCTCAGAGAACCACGAGCTAGGCGACTCCAATGGGGCTCGGGTGGGCGTTTTGTGACGATGCAAAGGTTTTACACCGCATTACTTAGCCGTCTTGATCGCTGTACCAAAGGTTGACTGCATTAGCGTAACGCTTATTACGAAAAGTGCGAATGGCACAAGTCATGGAGAGTAGGCGCAATTTGCGTAACCGCTTTTTTTATTTCATAGCGACCGAGAGTACATGTGTGGGGTTCTAGGAGTAGAACTTCCGTAGGAGGTTTACATTCCATGGTCGCTGACGCCGAGTTCGCCCCCCGGACGCCGATGAGGTAGTAGGCGCGTTGCCGAGCACGCGCCGATAGCGAATGGGCCTTCCCACGGAGGAGAGCTTGCATGCCCTTCTTGTCGATGAGGCGTAACACCGTGTCGCCTTCGGAAGGTGCGAAGCCACCCGCCGGCCGTGGTAGCGGCGGAGTCCTGCCGGTAGATAGCGGTGCGTGACCGCGAGGTCACGGCTTCGCCGAGTTGGTCTATCCCATATTGGCGGCAAGCTCGCTCGCAGCCTCCAGATAGTGGACGACCAGCGAGTCGTGTTCGAGGTCGCGGGCATGATCGCCTCGGCGCAGAGACCATGAAGAAGGGGTAAACCGCCGATCTGCTGACCGAGGTGGATTCCCCATATGATGAGGGCAACTTTCGACCCAAAGACCGGGCGCGCCGAGTGGCACTTGGAGTCGCTTCAGCCGTGAAGGATGCTTTGCTGGCCTGCTCGCGTGGCCGTTGATTCCGGTGGCGATCGACGCGAGGTCGATCCGGATGTGGTGCTCTTCGCAGAATTCGTCCATGGCTCCCTTGGCAAAGTTGGTGCCGTTGTCCGTGATGATGCTGTTTGGGAACCCGTAGCGATATATGAGCTTGCGTAGGAATTTAGTGGCGGTCTTCCCATCACATTTCTGGACCGGCTTGGCCTCCACCCACTTCGTGAATTTGTCGACGGCGACTAACAGGTGGGTGTAGCTGGAGGGGGCCTTCTTGAAGGGGCCTACCATGTCCATGCCCCACACAGCGAATGGCCAGGTGATGGGGATTGTTTTGAGCGCCGAGCTCGATGCGGCGTCGATTTGCGATTGGCACCCGGCACTGACGATATCGACAAGATCGGCGCAGCGGTGGGCCAAGAGAAGCCATGTCGCATAGCCTTGGCGACTGGGGAGCGAGCGGCGGCGTGGCCGCGATCACCGGAGTGAATGTCGTGGAGGATCTTGCGCCCTTTAGCTAGTTGGACGCAGCGTTGGAACACGCCGTGACGCCGCTTGTGGAGCTCGCCGTCGATGACGGTAGGACTTGCATCGACGAGCGATCATCCGGCGTCTGCTCGCCGGCAGTTGCCGCTTGTGTAGGCGATGTAGGGCTTGGTCCGGCCGTTCGCTCGCTGACGAAGTGCGACCAAGGCTGCCTCGTTGGAGTGGGACTCGATGTCGATCTCCTAGGGAGAGACTGATGGCTTGGTGATAGTGTCGAGGAAAACGCCGCGGTGGTGCGAGTCGACCCGATGCGAGAGAGTGCGTCGGCCTCGTTTCTTCCGCTTGTCGATCCACTCGACGGAGTAGCCGTGAAGTGTCCGCCTAACTTGTCCACCGCCTCGCAGACGCCATGGTGGGAGACGCCAGTGCAGCGACTTGCCCCGCTGACGAGGTCGGAATCTCCGTAATGGAGGCGATTGACGCTCATCTCCTTGGCGGCTCTCATGCCGTGAGTAGGGCCTCATATTCAGCCATGTTGTTAGTACAGGCGTAAAGTCAAGGCAGGATGTAGCGAGCTTGTCGCCTTTGGTGAAGTCAAGACTATTCCTGCGCCAGACCGTCCGCGTTCTGGAGCCGTCGGCGTGCTCCAAGAATGGAGGTACGGCTTTCTCCGTTGCCGGCCTCTTCCCGCGGCGATGAAGTCCGCCTGCTCGCGACTTGATCGCTGCGTGGCTCAGATTTGATGTTGTGGACGCCGATCTCGACGGCCCACTTGGCACCCGCTGGTCGCCTCGCGATTCGGATGATGTCTTGCAGTGGTGCCGAGGAGACGACCGTGATCGTGTGCTCGGAAGTAGTGCGGCAGCGCCACCGAGCTCAAGACCGCAGATACTAGCTTTTGGTACTGGGTACCATTGGCGCGACTCGGTGAGGACCTCGCCGATGTAGTACACCGCACCGGACTGGCGCCTTTCCTTCCTCTGGTCGCTCGACGACCATCACGGCGCTGACGACGCGCTCGGAAGCAGCGACATAAACCAGCATGGGTTCTTTGTCGGCGGGAGCAGCGAGTAGTGGTGCAGCGAGTAGCACCTTTTTGAGGTCGCGGAGCGCGTCGTCCGCCTCCTTATCCCACTGGAAGGTGGGGTTCTTGCGCATCAGGCGGTATAGGGGCATCGCCTTTTCGCCCAGGCGGGGGATGAAGCGACTGAGAGCCGCTACTCGCCCGACCAACTTCTGGATGTCGCGCAGGCACTCGGGTTTGCCGAGCCGGGCGATCGTTTCGATCTTCGTGGGGTTCGCCTCGATCCCTCGTTTGGAGACGACGTACCCCAGTAATTGTCCGTCAGGTACACCGAAGGTGCATTTGCCTGGGTTGAGCTTTATCTTATATGTTCGCAGGTTGGCGAATGTTTCCGCCAGGTCGGCGAGTAGGTCGCCTTGGCGAGCGGATTTCACGACCACGTCGTCGATGTAGACGTGGATGTTGCGGCCAATTTGGCTCGCAAGGCATTCATGCATGCACCGCTGGTAGGTCGCCCCGGCGTTCTTGAGGCCGAAGGTCATGGCGGTGTAGCGTATTCGAATGGCGTGATGAACGCCAGATTTCTCGCCTCGACAGCCATCTTGATCTGGTTGTACCCAGAGTAGGCGCCGAGGAAACATAGCGACGAGCCCGCGGTTGAATCGATTATCCGGTCGATCCGCGGGAGGATGAACCGCTTTTGGGCAAGCGCTATTCAGTTTGTGTAGTCGATACACATTCTCCGTGTCCCGTTTTTCTCGACCAGGACTGGGTTTGCCACCACTTGAGTATTTGATTGGCGGATGAAGCCGCAGTGAGTAGGCGCTGCACCTCCTCGGCGATTGCTCGACGGCGTTCTTCTTCAACGAGCCGCTGATGTGTCGCACTTTGGGGTCGGCATTTAGCTTGTGC
The DNA here is from genome assembly GCA_030063025.1 of Avena longiglumis. Lineage (NCBI taxonomy): Eukaryota > Viridiplantae > Streptophyta > Magnoliopsida > Poales > Poaceae > Avena > Avena longiglumis. Next base: position 500,602,439 of record CP125975.1, read on the forward strand.
TCGCCGAGCTCCCTAGGGACACCGGCATGTCGAGGGTTTCCATGCGAAGATGTCCTCGTTTCTCACGGAGGAACCCGATGAGCGCCTTCCTATGCCGGGCTCATGCCTGTCCCGATCGCCACCGTTCGCCGGAGTCGCCTGGGACCAGCTCGACGGCGGGTGTGTCGTGGCCTCAAAGGTTGAGGTGTTTGCGCCCGAGTTGGGCTTCTTTAGTATGGTGGGGTCGAGTTGTTGACCTCGCCGCGCATTTGGCGAGCTTCGCTGGTTGGTCTCCGCCGATGACGGCCAGCCGAAGCTCGGCCTTTGGCCTCGTGACCGCTGCCATGTCGGGTCGCCGTGGATGGTGATGACGCCGACGGCCCGGAGCTTCATCGCTATACGCCAGAGCGGGTGTCGCCATGAATTTGGCGAACGCCTGGCGCCCCAGGACGCAGTGGTAGGGGCTGTCGAAGGGCACCAGTTCGAAGACGATCTGCTTGAAGGGGTTCGTAGCATGGAAAACAAAAAATTTCTATCGCATACAAACAAACAAGCCAAGATCTATCTACTAGATTATAGCAACGAGTCGCTGGAATAACTTACCCTCAAAGATTCCAAAGCGGTTAACGAGAGCAGATTCTCGTGGGTGATGTAGTCGTACTCTTTCCGATCTCAAGATCGTGTAGACGATCCTTCCGCAGGCTGCCGGCAGCGCTTCGCAATCGGTCACACGCTCAGATTGACGAAGACCTTCCTCTCCTTGTTCCAGCAGAAGCGGAGGTTGTAGCACTCTCGCGATTCCAAAGACAACGACATGGTACCTAAGTAGAGGGAGATCCCGCAGGCTTCGCCTTTTGAGCGAGTATGGTGGAGTATGAGAGAGAGATATTAGTGGTCTAGGGATTAGACACACTGATTAGAAGGCTCTAAACCGCAGGCTAGGGCAATTAGAAGCTCTAAACCTAAACGGCTCTAAACCGGAGATTAGAGGATAGGAACTTGTGTGTCTAGAGGAGGAGGCCCTGCCCCTCCTTTTATCGGTGGAGGGCGCTGGCAGGGAGGGAGGAGTACCTCCCAACTCGGCCTAGGCTGGCGCCGGCTTGGAGGAGAGGGACCTCCTCCAAGTTGGTTTCAACCTCCTCTTGCTTGTTTCCCAGCTTCGCTTCCCACAGCTTCTGCTTTCCAGCCTGCTTTTAGCTGCTTGACTTTCAAACCGCGCTTGACTTTTCAGTTTTGGAACAGCAAGAACACTTAGTACATGATGCAATCATTCAATGACACATTCATGTACCCTCCCCGAATGCCGCATAATCCGAACCTTCTAGAACATTCCCGATGAAAACACCTAATCATTCCCGAACTCAAACGGACTTTCCTTATATGAATCTTATTCTCCTGACCATTCGGATCACCGTGATATCCCGGATCCCACCCGAGACTCAACAACATTCGCCTCTTTCTCATAATACCATAACTACTCAAAACAACGTCGAATCCTTATGTGTCTCCTACGTCGTGAATTATGCGACATGATCGAGACACTTCTCAACAATAACCAATAGAGGAATCGGAAATTCATATGGCTACATATTTCTATGATTACTTATGATCGAATGAACCACTTACATACGATACCAATTTCCCTTTGTCTCACGATAGTTTACTTATCCGAGGTTATGATCGCGTATCTTTGCATACCTAGTTCAACCTCGTTACGATAAGTACTCTTTCTCGCTCCGTGATATGTGATCCCTTGTGAGCTACCACATGCTTGCAAGCTAATTGGATGACATTCCACCGAGGGCCCAGAGTATATCTATCCGTCATATGGATGGACAAATCCCACTCTTGATCCATGTGTTTCAACCAATACTTTCCAACACTCAATGCCACCTTTATAGCCACCCGTTACGGTGTGGTGTTTGATGACATCAAAGCATCCATCCGTAAAAGGTGATATGCATGATCTCATGGTCAAGGAATTAGGTTACTATGTATCGTAAAGCATATAGCAATTGAACTATTGAAATGACTTGATCTTTATGCTACACTTATCTATAGGAGTATGTCCATCACATCATTCTCCTAATGATATGATCCTTGTTAATAATATCTATGTTCATGATCAAACCATGATCATATATTAACCAACAAGCTAGTTTAACAAGAGGCTTTACTAGGGACTCTTATTCTAGTTTACAAATCACACAAGTATTAATGTTTCCGTTAATACAATTATAGCATGGTATGTAAACATTTATCATAAGTGTGAAGATATGATAATAACCACTTTATTATTTCCTCTTGGGTATATCTCCAACAGCTCCCACCGGCACTAGAGTCAATAATCTAGTTTCAAACCTTTGTGTATTCAACACCTATGGCTTTCCTGTTGTATGTACACGATTGCTAGTGGTCAATCGATCTCCTGATCCGACACTTCCGTGTCCGTGTAATTGCATGTCTTTATGCCTCTACGCATCACTCATTCTCTAATGAGATGGCTTTGTATAAATTTGGTCTTCGTGTGACCTTTAGCTCTTTGGGGTTAAAACATGTTGATAATATTGTCGCACAATATATCTTCATAGTATTATCCCTCTGTGAACTACACCTAGTTTGATAACAAACTACTTGACATAAATGCCCTCTTTTGCTGCTATAATAGCAGTCATATACTTAGCCTTTTGTTGTAGTATCTGTCACAATGTCTTAACTTTGGAACTCATCCAAATCCATTATGGAACTCACTTTCCATTATATTGTGCCACCCTTAGTTTAGGTTGAGATAAACTTAATTTGTACTTTATGACAAAGCTAGTATCAATGTAGTACTTTTACAATGAACTAACCATCTATTTGTCACTTCTACACATAATATACTCTTAGTTCTTCCAAAAGATCATAAGAATATCCTTACTATTGTCCAATGATCATCTTACGAATCATTCTGGTATATGCTCACAACATTTAGAGCATAGGACATATCTGGATTTGTACATATCACAGTATGATTGATATAAATACTCTTTGTGATTTCATATATCAAGTATCAATCTATACTTGATTATTTGTTTCACTTTACCAAATGTCAATACACTTGAATATACTCTTTCAATCCTTTATGTGCGACAAAAACCTTTTCTTGTAGTTTCTATATTGAACTCATTCAATATCTCGTCTATGTACTTCTGGCACAACCATATTAGCGTCTATTGATGCCAAATATTTGGGTTTTGCCTAAGTCGTTCATCGGGATGAAATTCTTAATATGTGTTAATAATAGATACATTATTTCCAATCAACAATATGTCTTCCACATAATGTATTAGAAACATGTCTTAGCGCTCCCACTTAATTTCTTGCAAATGCAAGCATCTTCATTGTCTCTGATGGACTTTTAAACTCCTTTAACAGTTTCATCACAATGAAGATTCCAACTCCGCGATGCTCACTTTAACCATTGAAGTTTGCATATGCTTTTAGCATCCTTTTGAATTAATAAAACCCTATGGACCGTGTTATGCACATGTCCTAGGTAACGATTCTATTAGAAGAACTTGTTTTGTTTATTCAACTACCATATAACAAATTATATGTAGTGGTTGCTACATTAATCCGTCTAGACTAAATATCACTATGAAAGATCAAATCTTGTCATAGTCAACCTTTGAACATTTTGTGAACTCTTTCCCAACATGTCGACTATTTCATAGATGTAAAACATCCATGTCTATTTCTTTATAGATCCGCATACAACCGTAAGGTCTTACACCTTTCTCGAGGGTCCTTCAAGTTCAAAACTTGATTTCGTGTATGGAACTATCACGGATTTTATGGCTTCAAGCCATTTGACGGAGTCAGGCCCATCATCGCTTCTTTGCATGTAGTCGGTTCATTATTCTCAAATAATGATTCAACCTCAAATCTTGGTATTTGATTGTTTACCCGATCTACTTGTTTCAATAGGAACTTAGATCTCCGTGACCACAACCTTTGAGGCACGTGAGCCATGAGCATTGTTGCCGCCCTAACACTTTTCGCGCCAAGCAACTCGCACATATAGCTAAGGTTCTTTTAACCTTATCAAAGTTCTATTGTCCTCCCACTTTTCTTTTCACGAAAAATTCCTTCCCAAAGAAACTTGACGCTTTAAGCGACAAACACTTTTGTCTCGTGTTATGGAGGAATACTCAACAGCTTATACAAAGACAGGTTCATCCGACTTTGGTTGCAAACATCTTTCTTATGCATATCAAACCATTGTTTAAGAAAGGACAACTTGGGTTTTATCCCAAACCATAACTTTATATGGTGTCATTTCAACGGATTATGATGGAGCTCTTTTCAAGGAAAACGGTAATCTCTAAAGCTTTTAATCTTTAAAATATAATGGCAGTTTTATGAATTATACCTTTGATCTTACCATGTCAAACAAGGTTTAATTACATATCTCGAACGCCCATACCCTTATGGTGTTTCGAAATGCAAATCCACTAACGATTCCTTAAATCTTAGGTATTATGCTAAACTCTATAACTCAAATATCTTCCTTTATGATCTTTATCATAAACTGTTTATATTCTTGTTACAATGATTTTGCACTTCATCTTGAAAGTCTTTGAACTTTTCAAATGTTTCATACTTCATCCTTATTAAGTAAATATTCATATATTCACTCAAAATTTTGGAAAAAGCATATGAAGTTGAAATCCATCGCTTTTGACTACACATGATGGACTTTGTACAACAATATGTACAATTTCCAATAAGCTAGTCTTTCGTTCCCTTTTGGCCTATGAACGAAGTTTCAATTATCTCTAGGAAAGTTTCACAAGTGTCATTTGATCAAAAATCAAAAGACTCCAAAATTCCATCCATATGGATTTTCTTCATGTTTTCTTTCCAATATAATTTAAACGGCGATGTCACTTCCTAAGTGATCTTTCAATCAATTTGTCTTTCGACATTTTTAGCACTAGTTTTATGGATGTGATTTCTCCAACGAGATTTGTGAATCATCCATCTTTTATGGATTACGGCAATTATTTGAACAACCCTTTTGTTCTTATAATACCTGATAAAACAAATCTTGAAGGCAAGCTTTGATGTTTAACGAGCAACACAATAACCCTTTATTTGTTCTCGATGAACATCATCACATATTCTTTTGCTAATTACTTAGGCCACTGTAGTTCATGAATTCTGTTGTTTCGTATGACGATTCATACCAACAAATTCAGTATTAAATACTTAAGAACCACATTGTTTAATAAGCAAAGAATATAGCCATAACATGTATATCATCTATATACTTAAACTGAACAATTCTAGTCTTTTCTTTTCGCCATATATTTATGAGATTCTCTTTCAAGATTTCTTCTCGTTTGAAAGAATCTATCAACATCAATAGTGGAGTCATACATATGACACATAATCCAAAGCGTGTATAATTAAATACCAATGTCTTTGGACTTGCACTTTGAAGTAGATCACCTATCATCAAATGTTTGGTGTTCTTTCAAATTCCTTTATTTAGTAATCTCTTGGTGTAGTAAACATTTTACCTACATCAAATATTCACCCTTATCATGGAATCGTCCATGATCAAGCTACTTTTAGCTTATAACGATGAATTATGAGTATAATGTTGCTATCCAAAACCTTTTGGAGGATTAGGACAACAAGTGTCTCCAACCTTTTGCAAATTCTCATCAAATATGAGAACATGACTTTTTCCATATTATACTCTATCAAGTTGTAACCAATACTTCGTTTCAGATATCACAATATCTTCCACACATCATGGTTTCTGAAACAACTCTTTCAGATCCTAGATAACCTTGATATTAAGAGAATCCTTTGAATATCAAGAATCATGGAGACAAACATGATACTTATATACTAACACTTGGAATTGTTACTATTGATTTAATACTAATTATTAAACTTCATGGAGTAACCGGAACTTACTGAAAGTTTGCAATAGGACTTTTAAACTTTAGATTAACACTTAAAACAATACGATACCAGTTTGTAAAGTATCTAACCATAATTCTATAGTTCTATCATCTCAATTATAACTAAGCGCAAGGTGGTAAACGGATGCCAATGACTACAACAACTATGCAAATTCACTTTGGTTTAGTTTATGATAAATTGAGTTCTAATTAATAATTAAATTAATCTTGGTGAACTCCCACTCAAAACAATATCCCTCACATTGTTTTAGTGATCACACGAACCAAATCCACCACATCAAAACCGATCATCACGAGAGTTGATATAGCTTCAATGGCGAACAATCAACATGTTCATCATATCTACTATATGACTCATGCTCTACCTTTCGGTAATTCGTGTTCCTGAGGCCATGTCTGCATGCTAGGCTCACAAGATCAAACCTTAGTTTCGCGATGAGCAACTGGCTTGCTCACGTTGTATACACTTGTAGAATCTAACACACCGATCATCACGTGGTGCTTCAAACAACAAGCTTTAGCAACGGTGCAAACTAAGGGTGAACACTTTATGACTTGAAATTCATGTGCATGAGGGATCATCTTATAATGCTACCGTCGCTCACTAAGCAATACAAGATGCATAAAGGATTAACATCACATGCAATTCATAATATGTGATATGATATGGCCTTTCTTCTTTGTGCTTCCGATCTCCATCTTCAAGCACGAACATGATCTCCATCATCACCGACATTGCATCAAGGTCAATGATGCTTCTCCATGGTTGTCGCCCACCGCCTTCAACTATTACAACTACTTTGAATAGACACGCTGGGTCTTAATGTAAATTAAAGACAACCATATGGCTCCATCGGCTTGCCAACTTACAATAAGGAACATTGCATACATCAAATATAATCACAATCATGGCCATATCACATCATCAGACACCCTTGCAAAACAAAGTTAGACGCCTCTACTTTCTTTGCATATTTTACGTGGTTTGGGGCTTTCAATAAGTGTCGTTCTAACTTACGAACAAGAACCACAACATTGATACTAGCATTGTTGATCACCCGTTGTAAATTGGATCTTAACTATGCTAGGAGAAACAGGCACCCGCAAAGCCACTTATGCAATACAAGTTGCATGTCAAGCGTGGAGCAAGTCTCATGAAAAATGTCATGTAAGGTTAGCCCGGGCCGCTTCATCCCAACATACCGCAAGATGCAAAGTACACAATAAGCAATGGACAATAAAAGCATCAACGCCCACAATGACCATTGTGTTCTACTCGTGCAACAGATCTACATATAGACACGGCTCTGATACCACTGAAGGGGTTCGTAGCACGGAAAACAAAAATTTTCTATCGCATACAAACAAACAAGCCAAGATCTATCTACTAGATTGTAGCAACGAGTCGATGGAATAACTTACCCTCGAAGATTCCAAAGCGGTTAACGAGAGCAGATTCTCGTGGGTGATGTAGTCGTACTCTTTCCGATCTCAAGATCGCGTAGACGATCCTTCCGGCCGCTGCTCCCGCAGCGCTCAGCGGGTCACACGCTCGGTACTGACGAAGACCTTCCTCTCCCTTGTTCCAAAGAAAATGGAGGTTGTAGCACTCTCCTCGTGATTCCCAAGACAACGGCGTGGTACCAGAAGTAGAGGGGAGATCCCGCAGGGCTTCGCCTTAAGCCGGAGCGAGTATGGTGGAGTATGAGAGAGAGCTATTAGTGGTCTAGGGATTAGACACACCAATTAGAAGGCTCTAAACCAAAGGCTAGGGCAATTAGAAGCTCTAAACCGAAACGGCTCTAAACCGGAGATTAGAGGATAGGAACTTGTGTGTCTAGAGGAGGAGGCCCTGCCCCTCCTTTTATAGGTGGAGGGGCTGGCGGCCAGGAGGGAGGAGTCCTCCCAACTCGGCCTAGGCTGGTCCCGGCTTGGAGGAGAGGGACTCCTCCAAGTTGGTTTCAACCTCCTCTTGCTTGTTTCCCACAGCTTCCTGCTTCCCACAGCTTTTCCACAGCTCGCTTTAGCTGCTTGACTTTCAAACCGGCGCTTGACTTTTCAGTTTTGGAACATCAAGAACACTTAGTACATGATGCAATCATTCAATGACACATTCATGTACCTCCCCCGAGTGCCGGACAATCCGAACCTTCTAGAACATTCCCGATGAAAACACCTAATCATTCCCAACTCAAACGAGACTTTCCTTATATGAATCTTATTCTCCTGACCATTCCGATCACCTCGTGATATCCCGGATCCCATCCGAGACTCAACAACATTCGGTCTCTTTCTCATAATACCATAACTACTCAAAACAACGTCGAATCCTTAAGTGTGTCTCCACGGTTCATGAATTATGCGACATGATCGAGACACTTCTCCGAACAATAACCAATAGAGGAATCTGAAATTCATATGGCTCTACATATTTCTACGATTACTTTGCGATCGAATGAACCACTTACATACGATACCAATTTCCCTTTGTCTCGCGATAGTTTACTTATCCGAGGTTATGATCGCTTATCTCCGCATACCTAGTTCAACCTCGTTCGATAAGTACTATTTTCTCGCTCCTGTGATATGTGATCCCTTGTGAGCTAGTAACATGCTTGCAAGCTAATTGGATGACATTCCACAGAGAGGGCCCAGAGTATATCTATCCGTCATATGGATGGACAAATCCTCCACTTGATCAATGTGTTTCAACCAATACTTTCCAACACTCAATGCCACCTTTATAGCCACCCACATACGGTGTGGTGTTTGATGACATCAAAGCATCCATCCGGAAAAGGTGATATGCATGATCTCATGGTCGAAGGAATTAGGTTACTATGTATCAGAAAGCATATAGCAATTGAACTATTGAAATGACTTGATCTTTATGCTACGCTTATCTATAGGAGTATGTACATCACATCATTATCCTAATGATATGATCCTGTTGTTAATAACATCTCTATGTTCATGATCAGGAAACCATGATCATATATTAACCAACAAGCTAGTTTAACAAGAGTCTTTACTAGGGACTCTTATTCTAGTTTACAAATCACACAAGTATTAATGTTTCCGGTTAATAAAATTATAGCATGGTATGTAAACATTTATCATAAGTGTGAAGATATGATAATAACCACTTTATTATTGCCTCTTGGGCATATCTCCAACACCGCTCGGTGCGGAAGTTTGCCGGTGTGCCGAAGGTGACTGGCAGCGTGACCTTGCCGATCGGGTACGCCTTCCGACCGGGGACGATGCCGTGGAACGTGGTGTGGGTCGTCTCGATCATTGACTACGGGAGCCGCAGCCGCGTGAAGGTGTCGAGGTACAGGATGTTGATGGAGCTGCCGCCGTCCATCAATGTCTTGGGGAGCCAGTAGTCGCCGACCTTGGGCTTGACCACCAGGGCGACTCGCCCGGTACTGGCGCGTGGCGAGTGGTCTTGACGGCTCCGGTGATGGCTGTTCGACCAGTTTAGAAACGGGAACGCCCACCTTCGCCATCGTTAACGGCGATGGCCATGAAGCGATGACCTTCTTCGCTCGTGTTGAAGCTCAGAAGGTGAAGGTGGAGCGAGCCGCCAATTTGTCAATTTTTCGCCGCTTATGGTCGTTGTCGGGTCCTCACGCTTCGCCGTGCCTTCTCGATTTCCGAGCGTGGCGCTGGCAGCGTGCTATGGCTTCCTTCCTCGCTATGAAACGCATGGTTGGTTAAGGAGGGCCGCGGGTCGAACCTTGGCTTGTTTAGTTGCCGCCGCGGCGTTGTTCTCCGTCGCGGTGAAGTTTGCTCGCGGCCGAGCGTGTCTTGCGTTGGCGATAAGTCGACTCGCCCGCCATCGCGGGCGCTTGCGGTGAGGCGAGTGTTGCTGTAACGTAGGTCGGATCGGCGTCCGCCGCTGCCGCCGCCAGGCGGCGTTGACCTCTGACTCGCCGCCGCTTCTGGTTTGGATCTTCTCGGCGCATCGCTTGGCGATCTCGAGGAGGTCGGGATGTTGTCGAGTGTGCGGAGTGTCGCTGAGCTTGGCGACCAGGGGCTCGAAGCGACACGAGGTCTTGAAGCAATGGATCGCGGTGTCCGGTGGATGCCGACGCGTTGTACCAAAGCTTTGCCACCGTTGGACCCAGCTGGAGTCGACTCGCGAGGTCCCCGGACGATCGCCTGTGTCCTCGATAGTGGTGGCGCGGTGTAGGAGCACTCAAGTGCCCGACGGCATCGCACATCTCCTCCTGTGAGTCGACATCGCCCCGGGAAGGGTGTTGATCCACCGCCGCACGCCCCTTCCATCATTAGGGGAGGTAACGAGCGGCCAGCAGTCGGTGTGGCTCGCAATCCCCATCGCCATGAGGTATGTGTCGAGCCGACGGCGGGTCGCACGAGGAGTCGATTTTTCTATTTCCTTTGGCGCCTTAAAGTTTGGCGGGTACTTCTCGGATCATTGGTCCAAGCACTTGGGTCCGAGTCGATCGAGCGACCCCATGGGCTCTCCATCGCGCGATTGGTTAGGTATGTCGCAGTCGCCGGGTGGCGGCACGCCAACTTTGGTTGTTGATGATGTGGGTGCGGGCGATGGGTTGCCCGCTGGCGGCGACAAGATTGGTTGCCGCCTGGGGTCGTGGTTGAGAGTGCTGCTCGCTGGTCGGTGTTGGAGCTGCAGCGGCCCGTGGCGGCAATTGAGGGTGTTTGCCGCTGGGCGGCCGCCGGAGGCCGCTCGCTTCCCGAGGAACGCGAGTATACTGTCCCCTGTGAGTCGACGCCGCTTTTGCTGCCGACGGCCTTCGCGAGCGTGGCCTTGACGATTCGACCGTAGGGCGCCGTTGCCGCCGTGATGTCGCCGATGCCGCTCGCCCCGCCACGAGGTTGTCCATCGGTGGAGAACATGGGAGGCCGCTTATGCCTCGCCCGTGAGGAGAATACTATCCGCGCCGGTCCTCGGGAGGTGCGGTTGGTGGAGTGGGGCACCCATTGCCGCTGATCTGGCGGGCCGCGCTTCTCCCGTGGCGCTGCTCGCATCGCACGCCGCCACGCTGGCCGTGTCGTTCGTTGTCGGTTCAGGCACGCCGAACGGTGGGGTTCAGCGACCGATCCGGCCGTGGTGGTAGCGCGATAGCTCCGCGCCACCGCCGAGGCGAATTTTTCGCGCGGCTTGCTCCTTGCGCACCGCCCGCCCGCCAGCGGAGTTCCTCGACCTCCGTGGCCGTGGCGCTTGGAGGATTGGGTGGAGAACGGATCCTCCGGCGATCGGTGCCGGCCGCCATGTAGGTCGCGCGTGGCGCCGGTTCCGCTGAGGTCGTGAGTTCTCCACCCGTAGTCGAATCGAATATCCCGAGGATGGAGGGTCCTCAAGTCTCCAGCGTTGGAGACCTGGCGATGGAGCCCGCGATGAAGCCGTGGTGATGGATCCGGCGAGTGACGCCGGTCGCCGAAGTCGGCGTCGGTGAGGGTCGCGTCTTCTGCGGCCGAAGTTCTCGCCACGTTGTGGCCGAGTTGTACTCGGAGGCGAGGCGATGGATCGTGTATCCGCCTCGGAGAGCCGATCAGGCGGGCGACTCGCGGATGCGAGCCGAATCTTCCGAGACGGCGACGCCGTGAGACCGACGAAGAGGCCGATCGTGCCGACGGCAGGATCACGCCAGCGTGATGGGTCGCGCCACGGACGTAGCTGCGGCAAGATTTGGATCATCTAGCCGATCGCTATCATGCGCGTGGCGCACGCCTCGCTGATGGGCGATTGATCTCGCCACGTAACACGTGCCGGACCGCCAGGCCCCACGGGCGCCACTATCGTGGGAATAGTCACGGCAGCCGCAATCGGCACGAGTAGTAGAACGAGGGCAAGGGCAGCCAGCCATCTCATGCGTAGATGAGGGCAACACATGTGGTTTTACCTGTGTTCGCCTCGGAGGGTAAAGACCTACTCCCGCTAGATTGTATTATGGAGGTGTTACAATGGGCGAGCTCGCTAGGCGGCGAGTCGCTTGGGTGTATGAGGAACGATTCTATCGCCTATAGGAGGTTTATATAGGCTCACCTCCCCTAGGGTTTACATATCTCAACCGATTCAGTTAAAGCTTCGGTAGTCGTTTAATCTAATCCGACTGGGCCTATGACACAAGCACGATGACACAAGCAGTCATCACATTCCACATCCTCTCTGTGCTCCAGGTTCTAGAAGGGTATCGAACAATAGCCCACATTGACTGAAGCACACCAAATGCTCCCTTCACATCCTTCCTAGCGGCCTCTTGCTCTTTCGCAAACCTCTTGCACTTCTCATCTCTAGGGTTGCAGATTGTCTTTATAAAGGTAGCCTAGGATGGGTAGATACCGCCAGCTAGATAGTAACCCGTATCATATGGATTGCCATTAATCTGGTAAGAAATCTGTGGGGCATTGCCTTCTGCCAGCCTAGCAAACACCGGAGATCGCTGCAGCACATTGATGTCATTGTTTGATCCAGCCATGCCAAAAACGGAGTGTCAAATCTAGAGATCCTGTGATGCAACAACCTCTAGTATGACGGTGCACCCCTCTACATGTCCTTTGAACTGCCTTTGCCAACCAAAGGGGCAGTTCTTCCACTGCCAGTGCATGTAGTCGATGCTGCCAAGCATACCAGGAAAACCCCTTCTCTCGTTGATGGACAAAAGTCGAGCAGTGTCTTCGGTGTTTGGTTCTTCTAAGTAAACTTTGCCAAACACCGCAATAACAGCGCTGCAAAATTGGTACATAGCCTCATGGCATGAGCACTCTCTCATACGCATGTAGTCGTCGAGGAGATCACCGGGGACTCCATATGCAAGTTGTTGAATGGCAGCAGAACATTTTTGGTAAGAGGAGAAGCCAAGCTTACTAGTATAATCGTACTTGGCCTCGAAGGAGCTATCGTACTCCGTCACCCCATTGAGAATTTGCAAGAATAGGTCCCTCGACATCCGATAGCAGCGACGGAATGCCTTCTCTTTAAAGATTGGATTAGTTGGATGGAAGTAGTCCTTGTAAAGGCGTATATGGCCTTCTTATCGGTCGTGATCCTGGTTGGCTTCACGCCGCTTGGACGATCCACCTCTGCGCGGCGGCATGAGGTAGTGGTCGTGCACCATATGTGCAGCCGCCAGCAGAATCTCAGTCTCACCGTCGGATTCCTCCTCGGACGATGACTCCACGAAATTCTTGTAGAAGAACTCCATTTTCCTTCGCCTACTGCCCATCTGCAAAGTATGCGACCGTCAATGGCAATGCCGCATTGATCGAGCAGGTTGTACGCCACGCGGGTTGATGACGCTGCGTCAACATGGAGCGCTTCGTTGGGAAACCCCAAGAGCAAGGTATGATGCAGCACATCAGCAAGTTTTCCCTCAGTACGAAACTGAGGTTATCGAACCAGTAGGAGGAAGGAAACGTCTCAAAGGTGTTGCAAGCAACGTGGAAACCTACACAACACAAACTCAATACTTTGCCTCAACTAACAGTGAGGTTGTCAATCTCACCGGTTGCTGTAACAAAGGATTAACTGTATGGTTTGGAAGATGAAAGTGGTTTGCAGCAAGTAAACAATAACAGTGGAAGATGTATCAATGGTAAAGATTGGAACGGGGTCCATAGTTCACTAGAGGTGTTTTCCTTAGATAAACAAACATGACATGCAGGGTAAACAAATTATAACATGGCAATTGATAGGACTGAGCAAGGCATAACAATGCAATACTAGACATAAAGATCCTATGAGATTCGATTAGGCAATACAACAATATACATAGACCGCCATCCAACTACATCTATGACTAGAAGTCCACCTTTGGGTTATCATCCGACCCCCCTCCGGTATTAAGTTGCAAGCAACAGACAACTGCTTTAAGCAAAGTGTGTAAGGTAAACAATCCACTTGTTCCATGAACAAGATACCATTATTTTCCCCTAGTGGCAACAACACATCTACAACCTTAGAGATTTATGTCACCTCTCTTGATTAAATAGAGGCATGAACCCTCCATCGAGCATAAGTACCCCTCTTGGAGTCACTAGCAACTACTTGGCCAAGATTGCTACTAACAACAGAGAGCATGAAAGATCACAAACAACACAAACATGATAGAATCAATAAGACAAAATCATTAATCAATCTGACATAGTAATATCAATATCCATCGGATACCCGCAAACACAACATGCATGATTACAAATAGATGAGATCTTAATCATGAACGGAGCTCACAAGACCTAGACATGAAAGCACAAGGAGGATATACAACCATCTAGCTATTACATGGACCCGTAGTCTAAGGTGGAACTACTCGCGCTTCATACCGGAGGCTGGCATGATGAAGAAGAAGGCCTCCGGGATGATATCCTCTACGGCAAGGTGCCGGGAAGAGCTTCCGATCCCCCCGATCTAGGGACGATGGTGGCGGCGTCTAGAGACGGTTTCGTAGAATATTCATCGGGTTTTTAGGGTTTAGGCATCGGGGGCCTCTTATAGGCGAAGAGGCGAGGCTGGGAGGTGGCCAGGGGACCCACACCCTGCCTAGGCGCGACCCAGGGTGGGCCCGTGCCTGGGAGGGTGTGGCCGCCCTGGGGCGCCCCTCCATCTCTTCTCTGGACTCTGTGTTCTCCTCAATGAAATATTGACTTTGGTTTTTATCCCATCCAATTCCGAGAATATTTCCTTACTAGCTTTTCTGGAACCAAAAACAGCAGAAAACAGGCAACTGACGTATGGCAACTTGTTAATAGGTTAGTACCAGAAAACATATGAAAAGCACCTCAAAGTGTGGACAAAGCAAATCAAAGTAGATACTAAACAAGCATGGAACATCAAAAATTATAGATACGTTTCCGACGTATCACGGGTTGTGCGCCACGTACCTAAAAAGGACAGGTGAACGTACCTCACGCAATTGATCGAGCAGGTGTTATCGCCACATTTTGGCCAAAGGAGGAGATGGGCCGTAATCAAGATGGGCTTGGAGGATACATATATGCAACGTATTGCTGGATCGGCCTTGTGCGTGGATTTGGGCTAAATTGCCAGTGTATCTGTATATTGTAGTAGGTTCCGTTTCGGTTTAAGTAAGAGATAGAGTTGGTAGGGTTATTCCAAAGATAGAAAGCCTCCGGACTATAAATATGTACCCAAGGTTATTGAGAAAGGAGGACGATCACGTTCACAACAAACACAATCTCGGCGCATCGCCACGCCTTGTTTCTAGGGTTTCTTTCGGGTAAGTGTCATGCTGCCTAGATCGCATCTTGCGATCTAGGCAAGATTCGCTATGCTATTTGGTGTTACTGCATCAAGCCTTGTTGATGGCGAGTAATACTATTATCATAGATTTGTTTAGGTTAGCATTGGTATTTTTTGCTATGATTGTTTAGTTATGCTACCTCTAGTTATCTCGCTGCCTTTGCACCTTTCTTTGGGTGGAAGGGCGGCATCTTGCTTGATCTTTATTCAGTTGATTTGATCTGTTATAGTTATGCCTTGTTTTCCAAGGTTTAGTTTGATATCCACATAGTCAGGCCTTGCAAACGGGTTGAACGATCCAGTAGTACGTGAGGATATGGTTTGCTAATTCGAGAGGAGTTGTTCCGGGAATTGACTTTACGCCGTTGTTAGGCCTTCTAGGGTTAGTTCTTCTATCATCTTTGTATCTACCGTGCTCGCCACGTGTAGGATGTTCCAATTACGTGGTGAAAACGTTAAACCGTCAGATCGATTTAACTCAGATTGATGAAGCAAAACCCCATGTTATCATAGATCTAATGCGTAACCATGGGATAATCGGCCCAGGAGCCGATTCTGTGAAACTGGAGCCGGCCACGGCTCAATTTTACGATACTTGTTTGCCATGCAGAAACCGATCGAAGCAATCCATCACCTTCCGACCAGGTATAGGTCAGGGCACGCCTGCATCCGCCAGACGGTGCGGAGTTTTGCGCCGTTGCCCGAGGGACCAGGGCCCACCAGCGTTCTGGAGCCTCCCGCTTCGTGTTGCTCGCCGCTGCTCGGTGGTTTTGACAGCAACACATTCTCGCACGCCCGTGGGACATTCAACAACATCTCGCATCAACATCCGACGCGATGGGGGACAGACCGTCCACGCATTTGACGATCCGCCGAGGAGCACAAGGCGGTATGATGATATCAAAGCTCTTGAAGCCGATCTCATCGGCTTTTGAGAGGACCCGTAAGCATGGCAACAGGTGGAAAGGGTTCTCACCCGAGGGTGCTCTTGATGAGGTGGATCTGCCTTCTCTTGAGGAGCGCACTGAGATCCGCGACAGAAGTCAATTACATGGTGGCTCATTCTCTTCACCGCCATTCCGAGAGCCTAGTGAACGCTGAGCGCATCGCGTCGCGTAGTGCAGGAGATCATGAAACATCGCACTCTCCTGGGGCCTACTCTAGGGACTCACCAGGAGAAAGACCGCCTGCACTGTGCCACGCCTACCATTCACGCTTGCAGCCCCGGGAGCCACCAGGCACCGCACGCCGTCCTACAAGGTTGAGGTGACCCAGCGATTGCCGCCCTGTTTGAACCACCTAAAGAAATCCCACATGGATATGTGTGCACCTACGCGTTTGACTGCAATAACCCGACGCCAAGACGAACCAGATTGCAACCGCAGGATTTCGGGGCAGGAGTTTCGCAGGGCTTCGGAGCGTATTTCGAGCAGGATGTCCGGGATGGACGCTAATAAATGTGCATGGCTAGCTGGCACGCCACCGAACGAGTCATGAGAATGCAGCCCCGCAGCTCAAACGGTGGAGCAAATCCGTACCATCTTGAGAGACCAGTTCGCGTCAAGAGAGAAGGACAATCGGCTATTCCAAGCCGCATTAACGAAGTTTGATCTCGATTCCGCCGCCCAAGTATCGGCTCCCGAGTTCTCAAGGTTTAGCGGATCAAGGGTCGAGCTCGATCGAGCATGTGAGCCGATACCGCATGCTTAGGCATGATTTCAAAGATCGGATCGCACGTAAGGTTCTTTGCGCATCTCAGACCAGCTTTTGGTGGTACACCTTGCTACACCGATTCGATCCGCACTGGAAGCAACCGGAAGAGCAGTTCCCACATTCAAGATCATTCGAAGCTACCGAGGCCGGCATTGCAGATCCGCGCAGTGCGGCAAAAGCGGGGAGAAACGGTAGCAGTACATTCAAGCCAGATCACCAAGAACCGATGTTATTCGCCTGCTTAATCGAGAAAGAAGCGAGCCGGTGTTGGGTCTCTCAAAGACCTATCAAGGATGCTTTCAAGTAGAGTACAATTCATTGGCGACATGGCCTGTAAACCGACAATGTATGAACAGCCACTCGAGTTGTACCAAGACAAGTTCAAACGCCCTATAGGCCTCGGTCGATCTGTAAGAAGAGGATCCTATACAAGACCGTGAGGTGGCCGTGAGAATGGGCTCGGGCAGATCTTGTGTCCCGCAAATGGGTAAAACAGCAAGGGCCCAAAAGGGTTCGACTTGATGTAAGCAAAGCCGAGCAGATTCGACGATCACGAAAGAAAAGCACCGGTTACCAAGGCCATAAAATTCTACGGCTCAAGAGATGAACGGGAGACCATACCGCAAGTGGCATCACTGCTCACCCACACCACCAATGATTGCAAGAGCTACGCCGCCAGATCCAAACGGCGATAGAACAGGTCGCTCGATCCTCGGCAATTCGCCATGAAAGTAGACACAAACCCATTTCAGCGTCAACATGGTAGAACAGCCACTCCACGAGGCGCCGCTGATTTCTCGCTCGACGTTAATATGGCGGACCTGTACCACCATGGCACATATAAGGAGGAAGGCGGTCGCTTCGGGCAAAGAAAGAGAGGAGGCTGGTCCACGCGACCGCCCCGTTATGATGACAAAGTATTTAACCGAGGAGCAAGTGAGAAGCGGCGATATCGGAAGCCACACTCCACGCATCTCCTTAACAAGTATGAGCCAAGATGACCGACGTCGCGGGCGATAGAGATGATGAAGGATATGAGCACCTCGCTAGGGAAAGTCAAAGGAAAAGGAAGGCGTGGATAAACATTGGGATTGTCCCTTCAAGTATTGCTGATTCGGAATGAGCCGATTGCCTACAATCGACAACCCGGAATGTGGATGAGAAGGATGACACAGTCCGCCAAAGTGTTCGTTGCCTAGGGCCTCTCCGCCTCAAAAAGATAAGAGAAGTTATCTCGAGCAAAAGATCTCGAGGAGCCAATGGGTGAAGAAGAAGAAGATGATATCGGCCAAGGTGGTGCCCCGACGACTCAGACACACCCAAAAGCGAGAGTTCAGCGATCGCAGAACTTGGAGGAAGCCGGCAGACTTCCACGCTTTAAGGAAAGCACGCCCGATCCGCCGTGAAAATGGCAGACTGGGAAACGGAGGATCGTCCAAAAGGAAAGAATGGCGCCTAAGCAAGAAAAGCCGATGCGAAGACGCTGGCACAAACATGGTGTTCATACTCACGAGTTTTGCTCAGAACACCTCAGAATCGGACCTATGCAAGTTCGGGCAAAATTCACCAAACCCGCATAGAAACGATTCAAAGGTGCCCACCAGGCACTTTCGTGCGGGTGGAAAACGAAGTAATAACATTACACAACAGTCCTCGATGGGACCCACGGAACATATATATATATATCAGCGACTCAAAGAGTCAAGAATACAATATAATATACAAAGATCCAAATCACCTTGAAAACGATAGAGCGTCCGACTACGGACAAGATGCAAATGGGGCTAAGAGCCCTGAAGAATAACCAATGGCGTCCATAACCCCGCCTGTGCCAAGCCTAAGGGTATCCTCGCTAACGGCGCCGATCTCAAAACCCGCTTAAACAAAAGGGTGCCGACAAAGGGCAAAGGAAAAGAAGGAGCCAAGATCGAGGCCAAGACACGGCGAGGTTAGAATTCGGCCCCCGCCACATAGGTATGGTGGATCGAAAGGCAAAGATGCACTAAACAACCTATAGAGACTCGATACAAGCGTGTCAAGAGAGGGTAAGAAAGACCTATTCGGATCCAACTCGGCTAACACCAAACAAACCCATCTCGGTGTTTCTCGAGACCAAACGAGGAAGTCAACCGAGGAACTCACACAGTTGGCTTTTACTTATTCGCTTGTAGTTGTGGCACTTTACTAGTCGATTTAGATAAGCGCCCGATAAAGTAAGCAGTGGGCACTTTTATTTAATCATTCCGCTGAAGTTGCAGCAATTACTAATCGATACATAGTATGAGATAAACCCAAAACCCATCGCTTGTTGGTACTTTTATTCACCAATTCGTTGAAGTTGCAATACTTACTAGTCGATACATTTGTCACAAGCGACAACCAAACAAGCAATGGTGGGCAGTATTAATTAGCCATTCCATTATAGTAGAGCTGATTACTAGTCATTATAAGTCAAATTTATAGCAAGAACTTTAGTTATGCTTGTCTATGATCGAGATATCGGCTCCAAGTCGCCCATATCCGCGACACGGCTTTCGAGAAAGTTTTACCCGGGTGCACCAATAGCAACACACGCCGATCAACCTCGAAAACCAAAACAAAACCCAACGAGGCTTTCACGACCGAACAATCACAGATTCGGAATATTTCAGGGGCCACTTTAAGTAGAATCCGCAACGGAGTAAGCAAGCTCCGAGACGGCCTCAAGGTGCTGGTATACGGTCAGTGAACGATCGGGAACCCCAAACGGGCTTGTCGACACAGCGGAATCGTGTCCCGATCCTAACAAGACAAAGTGTGCACTCGCAATCGTAAATAAAGCAAAGAAACATGGCATAAGTATAGGATCGTAATAAAACCTCAAACTAGTTTGTGGCCCCAAGAAATAAGATGAATCAAGCTCGCTCAGGGGTCCCATATACCTCCGGATGTGGATAGCGCAAAAATCAAGGAACAAGTATCAAGTACTCGGGGTCTTACGGACACAAGTGGGCTCGAAACCAAATATTATCTATCACCCACCGATGCCTCGCTTATTCAATTTTAGTTGTTAAATGTAAAAGTGAACAATAAGTAAAACTAGGGTCCTCTCCAACATCAACATGCGGCAATACATCAATCGGGCATATGACGACACACAACAAAGAATATAGCGTTTACAATGACGCCAAGAAGACCAACTAGCTACCAAACAACAGGCAATAGGGTGTGTCCAAGGCAATATATGGCTGCAAGGGATATCAAGGGTACGGAATCTAGAGCATCGCAACACAGATAGCAATAGATCAACAGGGGGAATAAAGACTATAAAAGTAAGACAGGTAGAAAGGGGGAGATGCTCGCCTGAAAACATTGTCGAAGGTTCAACCGAAGATCGGGGCGAAGCTCACATCAACTCAACGGCCTTATCCGCGAAGAAGCAAAACACTAGAAGAAACACCGGATGCAATATTTAATAATACGGCAGAAGATCGGCATGATGCATGTACGATGTATGACATGGCAAAGGTGCAATACAATTAGGTCATATTAAGCGGAACCGGGGTCCCGACAATTAATTAGATGGTTCAAGTTATTTAATTACCCCGCAATTAAATGTTGTTCAACATGGTAGAAGATAAGATACCGGTTCGCTACTCAAGTTTTAAATGAGGCCAATATAAGGCTAGATTTGCCCGCATATGGGCCCCATATTTAATTATTAGGTGAATCGGCATAAGGCCCCCAAACCAATGCATGCGAGATGACAATTTAATATGCGACAAGTTGTTATTATGTTATAAAATAGGGTTCGAGGGAAAGGGTCACACATTGAGGGGTCTCGACGATCTTGTTAGGGCTCGACGAACTTGGGGTTCCGGGGTTCGGGGTCGGTCTCAGGGTCCAGGGTCTCGACGGAATCGGTCTCGGATCACTGAGGTGGATCTTGGCGCATCGGGGTGCGGGACTTGGGTCGGTGCCGTTCTTGGCGTTCTTTCGGTTCGGGTTTTGGCGTTCGCGGGAGGGTCTTGTCGCGGTGTAGACGACCTTGGTGTCACGGTGGTCGTTTTGGGTACCGTGGTCGGTGAAAGATCTTGCTGCAGTTGAAGAACTCGGTCATGATTCGGTGTCGGCGAGCACTTGATGTTTCACGTGGGGACCTTCGGGTTCGGCTGCGGGCTTGCGAGAGACGGACGGGTGAACCGGGCAGGGGACCGCGTGGGCTGGCTCGGGCACGTCCACGCTCGGTATGGGCCTGGTCGACGGAGGGCGGCCGGGGCTGGCGGCGGGAGGTCGACGGCCGTGGAGGCTCGGCTCGGTGGTCGAGGTGGAAGGCGGGCCCGACGCTGACGGCAGAGCCCCGGGCGGCGTCGGGCGCATCGGGCCGGGCTTCTGGGCGCACGGAACGGCCAGCCAGGCGGCGGAGGTGTTGCGAGGGCCGTAGGTGAGTGGCGGGCAGCTTCGGGGCGAGCGCGCACGCGAGGGGCGGCCGAGACGGGCCGCGCTGGAGCACGGGCGAAGAGGAGGAGGGGCGGCGCCGCGCGGAGGGGAAGGAGCTCCTGCAGCGCGGTTGGCGGAGCAGGGCCGGGGCGGAGGCGGTCGCGACGAGGCGCAGAGGGGCGAGACGGCCGAGGGACGGCGACCAGGCGAGCAGCAGCAGCGGCTCACCGGAGGCGAACGGCGGCGGGTAGGCTGGCGAGGTTGGACCAAGGCGGTGGCTGCTGTGCCGTGAAGGGAGCAGTGGTGCGTGGCCAGGGTCGCCGGAGGAAGGATGGAGGCGGGAGGCAGAGGCGAGCCGAGGGAGAGGCGTGTGGAGAGGGAGCGGAGAGGAGCCCAGGTGGGTCCTGGGGAACGGGCCAGTAGTGGGGTAGGTGGGGCGTGGCTGAGGGAGGCGGTGGCGAGTGGGCGAGGGTGGGGCCCAGGTGGCGTCAGCGTTCGGCGCGTCTTGCGTCGTGTCTTGTGGCGTGCAGCGTGTGGTGCAGCGCGCAAGCGTGTGGCGTGTAGGGCGCGGGGCTGGCCAGTGGGTCCAGGGCGGGTCAGGAGGGTTTGGGTGAGAAAGGGAAAAGGAGGGGGCTGGGCGCGGTAGGTTCTGGGTGGGCCACGCGGCCAGGTGGGGAGGGGCTGGCCGGTGGGACCCGCAGGGAGAGAGGAGAGATGAGAGTGAGGGTGAGGTGGAGCTCTCTGGTTGGTTGGGGGGCTGGGCCAGGGAGTGAGGGTAGCATTTTAGGTGGACTTAGGATTTAGAGAGCCAGGCTAGTTGGACCGATTAGTTTTCTGGGGCGGTCGTTCGGGTCGGGTTGGCCCGTTCGACTGCCCCTACTAAAATAAATAAATATTTTATTTGATTTAAACGGGCCGTCTGCAAACCGATAGCGTCAAAACAAAATATTCCGGGGACCCGGTTTTGATGTTTGAATCGAGAGGGGGCGTTTTGAAAACAACACGGGCTTTGCAAACATAATTTTAGCAAACAATGCATGATGATGACGATGCAATGCACAAATTCAACGCGATTTTCTAGTAGTGGTTTTGCGGGATGCCACAATTCGACACCACTAACAATGGATCTCGCCCTCGAGATCCGCCTCATGGTACCGGAAGGAAGGTCGGCGTTCTGCGTCTTCTCGCTTTGTGTAGATCCTCGCGACACCACTAACGAGGGTTCCTTCTTCATCTTCAAACCGGCGACACCACCAACAAAGAGTCGTTGTCCCTGATCGTCGAGAGAACACTCCGGGAACAAAAGGTCGAAGGTAGAGGTATCAACAAATAAAGCCACCCCTAACTTCCGTGGACGGAGTGAAATTGCTGGATCCACTGATTCGACACACAAGAGTGAATGATAAGAGCAGTGGTAGGGTAGCTACTCCATCCCACACTCAAACCATTACGCTGCACACGAATAAGCGGATTAAGCATTCAACTCTCGGAATTAGACTGAAGATCTCGACAAGCGAGGTTCGGAAACAAGGGAGTGTTGCCAGCAGAAATCGTATGAAAGACACACTGATTAGGTTTCGCGGTGGTTCCATTGGCATGAACAACACATGCTCAAGGTTAACCCCAACTTCACCAAAGCTCGTCCTTCTCATATGTTTTTCAACGACACTGATATCCGGCAAGGAACACATAGGGATAAGGAGCTCAAGAACAAAAGATCGGATGAAGGGTACAACAGACAAGTTGCAGATTGATGATCGTAGCACCTCCGTTACAAAAGTGAGAAAGCGAAGCCCTGAAGGTACGACGGAAACCCAACCGCGAGAATTCCTGGACTCGAAGAGAGAGAAGAGAGCGGATTCAAAACACGTCGAGGTAAGAGGAGAATAGCAGAGGGGTAAGGAGTAAAATCAGACCTAACCAGAGCTATCCAACCGATTTTGCAAAATAGTTTTGGACACTCTACTTCGGCCGTTAGCTAGGTTATCCTACAGGATGGACTTGTGGGGTATCGAATCGCTGAGTTCGATACCACTCAGAACACCCTCAGAATCGGACCTATGCAAGTTCGGGCAAAATTCACCAAACCCGCATAGAAACGATTCAAAGGTGCCCACCAGGCACTTTCGTGCGGGTGGAAAACGAAGTAATAACATTACACAACAGTCCTCGATGGGACCCACAGAACATATATATATATCAGCGACTCAAAGAGTCAAGAATACAATATAATATACAAAGATCCAAATCACCTTGAAAACGATAGAGCGTCCGACTACGGACAAGATGCAAATGGGGCTAAGAGCCCTGAAGAATAACCAATGGCGTCCATAACCTGAGGCCAAGCCGGAAGGGTATCCCCGCTAACTGGCCGATCTCAAAACCGCTTAAACAAAGGGTGCCGACAAAGGGCAAAGGAAAAGAAGGCGTCAAGATCGAGGCCAAGGCGAGGCTAGAATTGCGGTCCCCGCCTACATAGGTATGGTGGATGGCGGCAGCGGCAGATGCACTAAACAACCTATAGAGACTCGATACAATGGCGGTGTCGAGAGGGTAAGAAAGACCTATTCGGATCCAACACGAAGCTAACACCAAACAAACCCATCCTGGTGTTTCCTCGAGACCAAACGAGGAAGTCAACCGAGGAACTCACACGCTTGGCGTTTACTTATTCGATTGAAGTTGTGGCACTTTACTAGTCGATTTAGATAAGCGTCACGATAAAGTAAGCGGTGGGCACTTTTTAATCATTCCGTTGAAGTTGCAGCAATTACTAATCGACTGAGATAGTATGAGATAAACCCAAAACCCAGCAGTTGTTGGTACTTTTATTCAGCCAATTCGTTGTAGTTGCAATACTTACTAGTCGATACATTTGTCGCGTTTACAACCAAACAAGCAATGGTGGGCTATTAATTAGCCATTCCATTATAGTAGAGCTGATTACTAGTCATTATAAGTCAAATTTATAGCAATAAACTTTAGTTATGCTTGTCTATGATCGAGATCATGCTCCAAGTCGTCCATATCCGCGGACACGGCTTTGAAAGTTTTACCGGCGGTGCACCAATAGCAACACACGCCGATCAACCTCGGAAAAACCAAAACAAAACCCAACGAGGCTTTCACGTGAACAATCACAGATTGAGAAATATTTGAGGCCACCCTTAAGTAGAATCCGAACGGAGTAAGCAAGCTCGAGATGGCCTCAAGGTCTGGGTATACGGTGAAACTGGGAACCCCAAACGGGGCTTGTCGACACAGCGGAATCGTGTCCCGATCCTAACATGCGATTAATGCGCCTGCACAATCGTAAATAAAGCAAAGAAACATGGCATAAGTACAGGATCGTAAATAAAACCTCAAACTAGTTTGTGGCCCCAAGAAATAAGATGAATCAAGCTCGCTCAGGGGTCCCATATACCTCCGGATGTGGATAGCGATAAATCAAGGAACAGTATCAAGTACTCGGGTCTTACGGGACACAAGTGGGCGCTCGAAACCAAATATTATCTATCAACCACCGATGCCTCGCTTATTCAATTTTAGTTGTTAAACGAAAGTAAAGTGAACAATAAGTAAAACTAGGTCCTCTCCAACATCAACATGCGGCAATACATCAAATCGGGGCATATGACGACACACAAGCAATATAGCAAGCGACGACGCAAAGACCAACTAGCTACCAAACAACAGGCAATAGGGTGTGTCCAAGGCAATATATGGCTGCAAGGGATATCAAGGGCGGAATCTAGAGCATCGCAACAGATAGCAATAGATCAATGGGGAATAAAGACTATAAAAGTAAGATGGTAGAAAGGGGAGATGCTACTTTGAAAACATTGTCGAAGGTTCAACCAAGATCGGTAGCTCACATCAACTCAACGGCCTTATCCGCGAAGAAGCAAAACACTAGAAGAAACACCGGATGCAATATTTAATACGGCGGAAGATCGGCATGATGCATGTACGATGTATGACATGGCAAAGGTGCAATACAATTAGGTCATATTAAGCGGAACCGGGGTCCCGACAATTAATTAGATGGTTCAAGTTATTTAATTACCCCGCAATTAAATGTTGTTCAACATGGTAGAAGATAAGATACCGGTTCGCTACTCAAGTTTTAAATGAGGCCAATATAAGGCTAGATTTGCCCGCATATGGGCCCCATATTTAATTATTAGGTGAATCGGCATAAGGCCCCCAAACCAATGCATGCGAGATGACAATTTAATATGCGACAAGTTGTTATTATGTTATAAAATAGGGTTCGAGGGAAAGGGTCACACATTGAGGGGTCTCGACGATCTTGTTAGGGCTCGACGAACTTGGGGTTCCGGGGTTCGGGGTCGGTCTCAGGGTCCAGGGTCTCGACGGAATCGGTCTCGGATCACTGAGGTGGATCTTGGTGCATCGGGGTGCGGGACTTGGGTCGGTGCCGTTCTTGGCGTTCTTTCGGTTCGGGTTTTGGCGTTCGCGGGAGGGTCTTGTCGCGGTGTAGACGACCTTGGTGTCACGGTGGTCGTTTTTGGGCCGGTACCGTGGTCGGTGAAAGATCTTGCCGTACCCGTTGAAGAACTCGGTCGCGGTTCAGGTGTCGGCGGAGCACTTGATGTTTCACGTAGGGGACCTTCGGGTTCGGCTGCGGCTTGCGAGGCAGACGGCGGACGGCAACCGGGCCAGAGGACCCGCGGGCTGGCTCGGGCACGTCACGGCTGCACGGGGCCTGGTCGACGGAGGCGGGCCGGCCGGGCTGGCGGCGGCGAGGCCGTGGAGGCTCGGCTCGGTGGTCGAGGTGGAAGGCGGGCGGCGCTGCCAACGCCACGGGACGGCAGCAAGGCGTCTGAGCGTCGGCGTCAGGCCTCGGGCAGCGGCGCCGGGCAAGCGGTGAGGTCGCTGGCGGGCCGTGGCTGCGAAGGTGAGTGGCAGCGGCTGCCGTCGGCGAGCCGCAACGCGAGGGCGGGCGAAACGTCGGCGAGAGCACGGGCGAAGAGGAGAAGGGCGGCGCTGAGGAGGAAGGAGCTCTGCAGCGGCTGGCGGAGCAGCAGCTCGTGACGGGCGGAGGCGGTCGGCCAGCGACGAGGCGGCAGGCGGCGAAGGGCGCATCAGAAAGCAGCAGCAGCTCACCGGAGGCGAACGGCTGGGCGGCGAGGGCTGGCCAGCGAAGCTGGTCGCCGGAGGAAGGGATGGGCGGAGCTGACACGTGGCCGTCCCATGAGGAAAGCGGCGTGTGGAGAGAGGGGCGGAGTGAGGAGAGGAGCCGAGTGGGTCCTGGGGAACAGGCTAGTAGTGGGGTAGGTGGGCGTGGGCGCAGTGGGGGCGGTGCGAGTGGGCGAGGTAGGGGTCAGCGGTGGTCGGGCGTGAAGCGTGCGGCGTCTGCCGTCGTGCGTGGCGTGCAAGCGTGCTGGCGTCAGCGCGTGCGGCGTGCTGGCGATGTAAGTGAGGCAAAGGCTGGGTCGGGCGGTCGAGGAGGTTTGGGTGAAAGGGAAAAGGAGGGTGGGCGCGGTAGGTTGGGTGGGCCACGCGGTGGGGAGGGCGGCGGTGGGACCCAGCAGGAGAGAGGAGAGATGAGAGTGAGGGTGAGGTGGAGCTCTCTGGTTGGTTGGGGGGCTGGGCCAGGGAGTGAGGGTAGCATTTTAGGTGGACTTAGGATTTAGAGAGCCAGGCTAGTTGGACCGATTAGTTTTCTGGGGCGGTCGTTCGGGTCGGGTTGGCCCGTTCGACTGCCCCTACTAAAATAAATAAATATTTTATTTGATTTAAACGGGCCGTCTGCAAACCGATAGCGGCCAAAACAAAATATTCCGGGGACCCGGTTTTGATGTTTGAATCGAGAGGGGGCGTTTTGAAAACAACACGGGCTTTGCAAACATAATTTTAGCAAACAATGCATGATGATGACGATGCAATGCACAAATTCAACGCGATTTTCTAGTAGTGGTTTTGCGGGATGCCACACGCTCCAAGAACCAAAGAGCTACCAGTAGCACAGTTTGACTGCGGCCCACGGCCGGTTATCTTTGAAAAGCCACGTGAGAAGGGCTACAAACATCTGAAAGCCCTGTACCTGCGAGGTTACATCAATGGGCAGCCTGTCAGCAAGATGTTGGTTGACACCGGAGCGGCAGTCAATATAATGCTATACTCCATGCTACGGCGTTTGGGACGCTCCACTGCAGATCTGATCAAAACAAACGTCACGTTAAGCGACTTCAACGGCCAAAC
Organism: Avena longiglumis; assembly: GCA_030063025.1. Taxonomy (NCBI): domain Eukaryota; kingdom Viridiplantae; phylum Streptophyta; class Magnoliopsida; order Poales; family Poaceae; genus Avena; species Avena longiglumis. Next base: position 500,630,009 of record CP125975.1, read on the forward strand.
TTGTAAACGCAAAGGCGTCTTGAACGTGGATCCGACTGGGCGGAAAAACCATCCCTACGTCATTCTTTGTCGTGACAAGCAAAAGCACCTACGCTGTCTTCTTTGGGGAGAGATTGGATTCACGCTAATCTGCTGCATTCCATCCACGATGCACCAAAGTCTGATGGGATGGAGATGAAGTGGAGGTCATTCATGCAGATGATTCGATCGAGATCTCCATAGCTGGCATGAACATCGGGAAGCGAAGACCAAGAGCCGATCTCTAGGATCGGTCTAGGCGTGTGAGCGCATTGAAGCTACAAAAACGGGTGAGGCTGGTCTTATCCGGCCCGACAGAGTAGCAAAGTCCACGATCGTGCGTGGTATGGCGATCCTGCGATCGGCCACAAAAATAAAGCGGTAATCTTACGACAAGCGGTCATGCGATGCGTAGTAGGGAGATTCCCTGCCATTGTAGAGCACAAATAAGGTGTAAACCGTCCTTGACTAATGCAATCAAAAAGGGGGCCGATTCAGGCAATCGGCCCAAATTATCTTTGTTATCCTCACCAACTGTTTGCCCCGTGTTTAGCGTCGATTTAGCAGGTGACGGAAAGCTAGGATATGGGTTTACCTCCGCTGATGAGCTAGAGGAGATTGACATCGGTCCTGGGGATAAGCCACGACCAACATTTATCAGCAAGAAGTTAGATCCGAATCTGCGGGGTCCGATGATAGCTTTGTTGAAAGAATATCCATCGCTTTGCTCGGGACTATCTGAGATGCCCGGTTAGACAGAGCATCATTGAGCATCGACTCCGCTTAAAAAGGGTTTCGCCATTCCAAAGTGAATGAGCACGATGATGAAGGCCAAAATTTTGGAAGAAGTCAAGAAAGAGATCGAGAAAATGTTGACATCTAGGTTAATCGGGCCATGCGGTATCCGAGTGGATTTCTAGTATCGCACTGTAGAGAAAAGGATGATTGGCGTGTTGCCATAGATTTTGGGACCTCAATAGAGCTACTCAAAGGATGAGTATCCGATGCGATGTGAGACATTAATCAACGCATGCTGGTCATAAAATCTTGAGCTTCATGGATGGCAATGCGGTTACAACCAAATTTTATGGCTCGGAAGATATACACAAGACCGCATTGAGTCCTGGTTCGTGGGGTTGTTTGAATATGTAGTCATGACGTTTGGACTGAAGAACGCCGGCGCCACATACCAACGAGCCATGAATTACATCTTCCATGATCTGATCGGCAAGCTGGTGGAAATTTATATCGATGACGTGGTGGTCAAGTCTGCTTCAGTACAAGGACACTTGGACGATCCGCAGCGTCTGGACCGAACAAGAAAATTGACACGGATGAATCCAAAGAAGTGTGCCTTCGTGACGGCGGTCGGTTCTTGGGTTTCTTGGTCCATGAACGCGGAATTGAGATCGGCTGAAAAGTCGAGGAGGCGCGAACAATGAAGCCACCTACCACGAAGAAAGAACTGCAGTCTCTCATCGGCAAGATCAACTTCGTTAGAAGATTCATCTCCAATCTGTCAGGAAGAATAGAGCCGTTCATGGGACTGGTGAAAATTAAGTATGATGAGGAATTCCGGGGCAGAACAACAACGAGCCTTGACGAGATCAAAGAATATCTAACGAAGCCGCCAAGTTGGTTCCGTGACCGGATAGGCGTTCTACATTTACTTGTCGATGGCGACACGTCCATCGCCTCGTGGTGGTGCAAGTTTATGATGGTCTGGAGCGAGTTGTGTTTACATCGGCGGAAGGATCTTTGGATGCGAGACAAGGTATCCCGAGATCGATAAGTTGTGCCTCTGCTTTTCACTGCGCCAAGCTGCGCCACATCTTGCTCTCAGCGGAGATTATCATTATATGCAAATCAGATGTCATAAAACATATGATGTCGGCTCCTATGTTGAAAGGCCGACTCGGCAAATGGATGTTTGCATTATCGGAATTTGATATCCGGTATCAACCCGCGAAGCGCGTTAAGGTCGGCGTTAGCGACCTCATTCTCGAAAGAATCAACACGATATAGCAATAGCTGTCATCTGGCGTGGGCTATGTTTTTCGATGGATCGGTTTGTGATGATGGTTGCGGCATCGGCATTCTACTCGTGTCGCCCCGGGGGGCAACATTCTCCTTCTCCATCAGGTTATCTACCCCTCGCACCAACAACGTCGCTGAGTATGAGGCGATACGCAAGGGAATGGAGTTGCTCATCGAAGCTGGAGCAGAAGCAGTGGAAATTTTTGGAGACTCCAAGTTGGTGATTTCCCAACTCACGGAGGAATATAAGTGTGAGAGCGAGTCGCTCTTCCCATTATGGTTGCACTGCCGTGAGCTCATGGCACAGTTCCGGTACATAAACTTTAACTGGATCCCGCGATCGCAGAATACCGAGGCAAATGATCTCGCACAAATGGCTTCAGGCTACAAGGACGCAACAGAGGGAACTGATGTTCAAGTCTGATTCACGGAGGCAGATGATGGAGAGCCGATATCTTCAATTACTTGAAAGATTCGCTCGGGGCACCTAAACGGATAAGGTACAAGGCCATGAAGTATGTGCTTATTGGGGACGACATGTTCTCTGAGGACTCGAAGGTTCTTTCAAATGTCTAGGGCCAACCGAGGCCAATCGGCTCCTACACGAGGTACACGAAGGCGCCTGTGGAACTCACCAAACGGCTCACAAGATGAAATGGTTGATCAGGCGATCAGGGTTTTATTGGCCCACCATACTTGAGGACTGTTTTAAATACTACAAAGGGTGTCAAGCATGTCGGAAATTTGGAAAATTCAGATGGTACCGCGTCGACACAAGAATGAACCCCATCATCAAGCCTTGGCCATTCCGAGGTTGGGGCATGGATATGATCGACAAGATCAATCCTCTATCAAGCAAAGGCCACATGTGGATTTTGGCCATTACGGATTATTTCACTAAATGGGTGGAAGCCGTCCCTATGAAGTCGATGAACTCAAGGATGTTATCAATTTTGTGAAAGAACACGTCATTCATAGATTCGGGATTCCCAAACTATCACGACCGATGGAGGTTCGGTCTTCATTTCTCATGAGTTTAGAAAATTCTGCGAGGACACGGGAATTAAGTCGATCCGATCATCTCCATACTATGCTCAAGCAAATGGGCAAGCAAGCGTCCAACGAGCCTTATCAAGTCGATCAAGAGGAAAGTCGATGAGCACCCTAGGCGTTGTACGAGGTTTTGTCGAGGCTTTATGGGCTTATCGCATGTCATGTCATGGAGCGATAAAAACCTCGCCATACCATCTAGTCTATGGACAAGAAGCCGTATTGCCCTGGGAGATTACGGCTGGATCGAGACGTGTCACTTTTCAGAACGATCTAACAACTGAAGAATATGCGACCCTGATGAGTGAGAGTGTTGAGGATTTAACTGAGCTTAGGCTGTGGTCGCTTGAGAAAATCAAAGAGAACAAGGCCAAGGTAGCTCGTGCATATAATAAGAAGGTGAGACCAAAGGAGTTCCACGTTGGCGATCTGGTATGGGAAGCGGTATTGCCATTGGGGACTAAGGATGCAACATATGGTAAATGGTCTCCAAATTGGCACGGGCCATACAGGGTCGATCAAGTTTTAAGGGGGAACGCGTACATGCTTGAGGAGCTGAACGGCGCGAAATTCCCAGTGGCCGTCAACGGCCAGCATCTCAAGAAATATTTCCCAAGCATGTGGGATGATGGGCGATGAAATGTGGGGCGATACATGAAATCGGCCAAATAAAAAAAAAATATAGCCGATGCACAGTCATCGACTCTAGAGGTTCAAACTGTTACGAGCAGGTGCCAGTTTACATGAATGAGCTACTGAAGGAATGCCTCGAAGGCGTGGAGGGCGTCAGCACGGACACGATCCACCTCGGCGATCTCGGCTTCGTCATCTTCGTCCTTGCCCGTCACTAGCTGCTTGTTCAGGGCACGTATTTCCGCCAGATCAGTCTTCAGTTGAGCTTTGAGGCCTTCTGCTTCGTCTTGGGAGCGGGCGATGAATGCTTCCTTGTCACGAATGAGCTGTTTAGTCGCCCGGACCTTCTCTTCAAGATCTTCCAATTCCTTTTTCAAGGATGCAAGCTCGGCGGTACTGACAGAGGTGTCAGTTTTGGCATCCAGAGACGCCTTTTTCTCGTTGAGCTGCTGACATTTGTCTGCAATATTGGCCTTCAGCGGGAGTTGGGCGCAGATTAATCCTCTCACGAGCCAACTTCACCCTTGACCCGTAGAAAGACAGAGTTACAACTGGCCAAAGCTTCACCTGCAATGCTACTGGGAGTTGGTCCTTGATTTCGGCAAGAACGCTCTTCACCTCTTCAGAACCCTCGATCAACTCCTCGATCGGGGAGGACAGCAAGGCTTTGAGGCTGGAATTGAGGTAGAACAGCCACGCTCGTGGTTCATCGTTAGCAGAGGGAGTTGGTTCGATGGATTCGTGTCGAACGTCGCAGCCTGAGATATCACAACCACAGCAGCGAAATGGCGTCGATGTCGTCCAACATGGAAGGATGAGCCGAACGAGCGTACCTCTCCTAAGATCAAGGGGTAGCGGATGGAGACAATCGACTTGTGTGTTGTTCTGGGATTGGCCAAAGTGGTAACCGTTTCATCTACGCCTTGAGGATTACTAGATCCAGCCTTGCGAGAGGCATCGGCACTGCCCCGGCTTTCCCACTAGAAGTGTCAGTCGTATGCATGGAAGGTGCTTAGCCGATGTAAATAGTGATGAATCGGCAGATAAAAAAGAAACAATTGGTGAGAGCATGGAGGTGATGACTTTCAAACCTCGGCTCGACGAAGAAGTTTGATCCTTGCGAGCCCTTTTGGGGCTCACATACCGGCCCGCCTCGGGTGCTCGGGCGAGGTTCAGAACCGGCCTTTTCACGGGAGCCGATGGTGGCAAATCTGGTGGCTCGGTGTGATGGTCCTCTCAGTCTGTTGGGCCCAATTCTCCTCGATTGACCGTGTGTCCTCGGGAGGTGTCTTCGGAAGCCAGAGAAAGGAGAGCTAGTAAGCACGAGCATGTTTGCAAGGATGAAAGAGATCAACCAAGGCATGGATCAGCGTACATGCGAACTTTCTGGAGAGGGGCTCCGGCGCCTCAAGGTCTTCCTGGCAGCTACCTTCCTCACCATCGTTCTTGTTTTAGTTGGAACTCGAGAGGCGGCTGACTTGGAAGTTGCTTGGTTCTTGGAAGCCGATTGTGGTGATATCGGAGGTTCTGCATCACGACCTTTTTCAAAGGTGGCGAGTTTTTGCAGAAAAGGACCACAGGGGCTGGTGGGAAGAATTCGAAGGGGGAGCCATCACCGTGCGTAGGTTCAGGACCATCTTGTTGCTGCAAGGAGACAGAGTGGGTTATTAGAAGAATCATTTGTGAGCTGCATCAAGAAATTTACGAGTAGTGGTACCTGTTCTACGGGGATATCATATTCAGCATCGAGCTGTTCCAGCAACGGTCCCAGAGCTCTCCTGAAGGCATGAGTCTTCCACATCGACCACCAGTTCTCAAAACCATCGGTTGATGAAGCGAAGGTGAGGTTGTTAGGAATTGGGATGGTCAGAGCATCGAAGAAGGAATAACACCTTTGGTGGTGAGAGGATCGGGCAGTCACCGCTCTCAGAAGATGGTGGAGAAAGAAATGGGGAGGTACTTGTCCAAGGCCAAATTGCCGAGCCACTAGGACCGTTGGTAGAATTCGTATCCGAGCTTGATTATTCATTGGATGTGCTCATGCCAACCGGAAGGAAACAGGACGGATCACAGTGGAAAATATTGCCGAGTCTTTGGTGTCATTGGCAAAGTGGTCTAGCCTGAAGGAGATTGGATTTTCAAAATGTTCCGATTCTTCCATGTAAGGAAAGAAGATAGGATTGTCCAGGCCTTGGAAGAAAATGCTGAACCGCTTGGATGCTTCTGAGGATCAGTTTACTACCGGCGTCTATCTGAGCTTGGCCGTAGCTGGTGCATCGGATCTGCTTCCCTTTGGCATCTGGAAAGGTGCAACTCGCCAAAAGGGGGAAGTTTGGGACATGGTTTTGAAAATACAGCTGAGCCCATAGCTGAATGAACCACCAAGGACCTCCTGTTTTGACTGCTATGCCGGAGAATAGTTTGACAGACATCAACTGGAGATATCGATAGACCTCTCCAAGGAACAGTTTGCCGATGCCAAGTTGAGTGCCTTTGGCAAGTTCGTAGGCCAAGGAGAGGTAATTCTTGGTTGGAGCAAGGGAAGGGCCACAGAATATGAAATGTTCCAGCCAGAAGTTGAGGAAAGCCGTGTGTTCTTTCTCTGTGACAGGGCCTTTAGTTTTCATGTGGCTTTGAATATAGGCACCCCAGTTCGTGCAGTCTGTTTTGGAAGAAAGCTTGTAGGGGACCTTTGTCAGATTAAAAGCAGAGGGGCTGGGTGATGTAACGTCCAGACCAATAATCATCACCACCTCTAACAGAGTTGGTGTCATGGGGCCATGACCGAACATGAAGCAGTTCAGAGCATCGGACCAGAAATAACCGATGGTTTTTAGAAGATTTTCATGTTTCTCAAGGGGAGACAATGACAAATACAAGGCATCGGCTATTCCCGTGGTTTCCCATTGAGATTGGTAAGTTTTGGCCACCCTGCTGTACCAAGAGACCCAATGTTCAAGAGGATTAGGCCAGGCTCGCAAGCAGTCGGCCCAAGAATTCAAATCTAGGTTTTGGCTTACGAAGGGGATTCTGTTTGCCTCGCAAGAGATCAGATGGGCAGGACTAGATTCTATACGGGGGCCAAGACAGAGAGAATTTGGGAGAGAAGGATGCGTGAGTAATGTCTGAAACCTAAAAATTTAATGGTGGAATAAAGCATTAATTCAGGTGTTTGCCATTAATTCTAGCACCGTGTTCAGACTGCGAGGAGTAGGCGTACCTTCAGACCAGAGACCGCTGTGTTGGTGTTGGACGATTCCGCCATCTAGTTTGCCGGCGGAGATGGATCTATGCAATTGGGGATCGAGGGTTCTTGTCGCTGTGAGCTCGATCTATTCCGTGAGGCAATTGGAGATCTGGGTTGGCCTTTTTTGAAGAGGGTCGCAGGCTACCGTTTGAAACTGGAAAGTGGCCGCTCAGATTTGTCTAAGTATTCGACCAAATTTGACCTTGTCAACGTTTGTAGGGAAAGCCGATGTGTTACCATCGGCTCTTTGGGCTTTGACTTGGTTGACTGTATGAGCATAGTACGGTGAAAGCCGATACATTACTATTGGCTTCTGGAACGTTGACCTATTTTGACTATCGGCAAAATTGAATTGGAAAAGCAATCTTTGTTGATTCAAAAGACGATTGTTTACAATGGAGCCGATTGCTTACAAAAGGAAATCTACTATTAGTACTACTACTACTAGTTCCTAATCTAGAGGCCGGTGTCGCCATTGTCTTCGTCGTCAGATTATTGTCATCGGTACTTCTTGGCGTCGTCTTCGCCGCTTCTTGAAGATGTCGGGGCCTCGTCCTCGTAAATGCGTCTTGGTGTCCTCGCTGGACCCAGCGGAAGCGCTTCACCGGGTATTCGTCGGAGGAGGTGTCCTCCTCCCTCTTCCTCGTCGGAGGAATCGACGAATCCCAGACACGGCGTCGTCGGTGCTCTCCGCCTCCGTTCCCGTCGACAAGGAGGCCCTCCTCCGTCTGTCGGGACTCATCGTCCTCGACCAGCGGCGAGTCAATCCTCTCGTCCCACCATTGTGGGGCGAGAGCCTCGTACGCCGCCATTGGCGGGTGCTCCGGCGTCGGCTCTCGGTCGCTCATCGTGTTGGAATATTGGGAGGAAAGGGCGGATGATTTGGAGGAAGAAGATGAGGCCATGGCGGAGGAAGAGGGTTTTTTGGCGGAGGAAGAGGGTTTTTTGGCTAATGGAAGAAGATGGGGGCTGCAAACTGCTCAGATGAATTTAAATAAGGGGAATAGTGGGAGGTGGTTCAATGCCATAGCGGTTTCCCAGAATGTGGTGCCAAAATTGTCAAATCATGCACTGCGGAGAAGTTGAGAAGACAGGGCATCATGATGAGGGGGTGGCGTGACGATTCTGCTTTGCAACGCGTAACCCGATAAAAGAAAAAAAAGGAGAAGGGGGAAGAAAAAACATCAACGGAGTGGTTTTGGAATTATTATTGCCAAAACCAGGGGGGCATGTGTTATCGCCACATTTTGGCCAAAGGAGGAGATGGGCCGTAATCAAGATGGGCTTGGAGGATACATATATGCAACGTATTGCTGGATCGGCCTTGTGCGTGGATTTGGGCTAAATTGCCCGTGTATCTGTATATTGTAGTAGGTTCCGTTTCGGTTTAAGTAAGAGATAGAGTTGGTAGGGTTATTCCAAAGATAGAAAGTCTCCGGACTATAAATATATACCTAAGGTTATTGAGAAAGGAGGACGATCACGTTCACAACAAACACAATCTCGGCGCATCGCCACGCCTTGTTTCTAGGGTTTCTTTCGGGTAAGTGTCATGCTGCCTAGATCGCATCTTGCGATCTAGGCAGTATCTGCTTATGCGTTATTTGGTGTTACTCGTACTGAAGCCTTGTTGATGGCGAGTAATACTATTATCATAGGTTTGTTTAGGTTAGCATCGGTACTTTTTGCTATGATTGTTTAGTTATGCTACCTCTAGTTATCTCGCTGCCTTTGCACCTTTCTTTGGGTGGAAGGGCGGCATCTTGCTTGATCTTTATTTAGTTGATTTGATCTGTTATAGTTATGCCTTGTTTTCCAAGGTTTAGTTTGATATCCACATAGTCAGGCCTTGCAAACGGGTTGAACGATCCAGTAGTACGTGAGGATATGGTTTGCTAATTCGAGAGGAGTTGTTCCGGGAATTGACTTTACGTCGGTTGTTAGGCCTTCTCTAGGATTAGTTTTTCTATCATCTTTTGTATCTACCAGGCTCAATTACGTGTAGGATGTTCCAATTACGTGGTGAAAACGTTAAACTGTCGTAGATCGATTTAACTCGTATTGATGAAGCAAAACCCCATGTTATCGTAGATCTAATGCAGAACCATGGGATAATCGGCTCCAGGAGCCGATTCACAGGGAAACCTGGGACCCGGTCACGGCTCGAATTTTACGTATACTTGTTTGCCATGCGAACCGATCGAAGCAATCCATCACCTTCGACGGTATAGGTCGGTGGCGCCTGCATCCGCCAGACGTGTGCGAGTTTTGCGGCCGTTGCCCGAGGGACCGAGGCCCACCGGTTAGGAGCCTCCGGCTCTTCGTGTTGCTCGTCGCTGCTCGCCGGTGAGTTTTGACAGGCAACAACAGGTTGGGCAGCGGGATTGCCTGTGGCGCGGCCAGACAACTCCGTCAACGTGCGTGGCCTGCGGTGGTGCTCGATATCGCGGGGGCATCGGCGACAGCGAGCGGTGGCGGCGGCAAAGACTGCGCCATCTCGAGACGGAGGGATATGAAGTGCACGAGGGTTTAGGGGGAGAAGAGTGTCTGTTGTGCCACTGGCGGGATGGCCCGGACGAATTATTGAGAGGACACCGCGTGTTGTCTGTGCCGATGCAACCGAGCCCCAAATTAGATGTATAGATAGGTCGAGTCGGACGAGTTTTTCCAGATCAATATGCGCACGTCCGACATGTCCACGCGTGCCGTTTTGGACAAGGACCAAATAGGTCGGCCTGGTGAAGACGTCTGACATGGGCAAGGCTAAACCAAACCAAGGTAAGTACTGCCTCACAACGCAAGGAGAACGATACTCGTATGTATCGTATTCACTGCGCGAATCAGTAGGACTATCATGATTTTCTGGAGAGGCACATTAAGAGCGGTCGGCAGGTTGGGCAGGACACCATAAATCGGGACATCGACCCACCTGGACCGCCCCGCACGGCGCACGCTTGGAAATGAATCGAGAATCGAGCCGTAGGTGACCCCAAGTCAGTCCTCGTGTGAATCTCAATGCTCCCGTTAGCCTAGATCGCGTGAAACTCAATGCTCGCGTCCTCTGATGACACTGACATGTCGCCAGGCGCCGATCAAAGCGTCTCACCGCTCGGCTCGCTGCACCACTGCAAGTACAGGCGACGTCTGCCGGTGACTTTCGTGAATGCATCCAGTCCAGGCGAGGTGCTCTCCGTCGTCTGGTCAAAGAATCCGTGCTCGTTGTTCAGACCCAATGACCGACACATTGCCGCACGCAGAGGCAGAGCTCAGGCTTCAGGGCTGTACTCCTCGCTAGGATCACGGTTCATCCATAAGTTGCTGTCGTGATGAAATTACCGCTCTTCCGCCACAGGAGTTTTAGATTGCAGTAGTATCTGAATCTGTGGAAGAAAGAATGCGACGCGGGAGCTGTGGTTTTCCGCAATTAAACGAAGATCGGACTTTTGCAGGAGAGATGCGTCAAGGTAACGAGCGAGACCAGTGTCTCGTTTTCTACAGTAGTACTTGGCTGGTATCGCACGTGACGGCGTGCGTGAACGAGACAACACTGGCCGGGGTCCAAGAATAAAAAGTCTTTTCTTAAAATTTCTGAGGTCCGGATGACGGTACCGTGACGTGACGGCGTGACCCTGAAGGGGACAGGATAGCGGGCTCGGGAGTCGGCGTACGTCAAGCGGCCGTGAACCAGAGTAACGGGAAGTACTACGGACCAGCCAAGAAAAGCCTTGCGTGGTCTCTCTCAAAAACGTTGAAAACCCCATCTGGTGTCGTATCCACCATAGCCGCCGATCATCCTAGCAGAGATCAACAACGACTCATTTTCAGACATCAGCCTGAGCACGCGGATGGACACAGCACATTCATTCTGGGCCTCTTGCTGGCGCTACGCCTGCCTGCCTGCCGCGCCTAGCTTGCTGTATGTGTGCGCCCACAATAGTTGCGTTGCGTCACATTATGTAGCAGTGGAGATAGCTACAGACTACTACATACAGAACGCGCCGAATTGCCGATCGACCCTGACGAACAACCGCGCGCCGAGGCGCACAGCGAGCGAGCGAGGGGAGAGATAGAGAAAGAGACCGCAGGCGACACGATCCCGATCAAGGACCAGCCGACCAGCTGCAAATCCAACCGGATTAGCAGCAGATCGATCAGAATTCAAAGCAGCCACTAGATCCAACAAATTCGTACTACTCCACTGGTTGGGACATGCAGCTAGCCTATTCACCAATAATCCCATTTACGTGGAGGCTGTGTGTCCTTGGACTCGTCCCCAAAAAAAGGTTTCCTTCTTGGACTCGCGACTGTGTGGGGGAGAACCGACGTATCGCAAGCGCATGGGTGGAACGGAACAGCGTGGTGTGGCGCCATGGCTCCGCTGCCTCCGCTGCCTCCGCATCCGCATGGCCGCGCAAGCGATGTACTGCCCCGTGCGCATCGTATCGTACTGCACAAGGTTTGGTGTGATCGTCGATCGTAGCAGTAGGCGCCAACCGAACCACCCGAGTAAATGCTGTCAGTGGAGGTCGTGCCAGCAGCCGAAAGGGAAATACTCCTACACACCTCTCGTCCTCGAGACCATCGAACAAGTGATTCAGACACGAGTTCAACAAGTGATTCAGAAGCGGCACCGAACGCTGTGATGGAATGATCAGATCATCGACCGCACCTGTCTGTTAAAAAAGGGGAAAAAAAACGACCTGACCTGTTGGCCGATCGGTCGAGTAGTTGGCCTCCAAAATCCAAATATGGTAATGGTCGAGTCCTATCAGTGGGCCGATCGGTCGAGTAGTGAGCCCCAAAAAAACCCACTTTTGATGGCCAAAACACAGAGCACATATCAATGCCGTTAGTGCAGCTTCAATGGGCCGACCCATCTGATCCGAACGTGTCTGAACTTGTCCGTGCTGATGAGGGGCCTGCGCGGTGCCTCAGTGAGCCAACCCATCCGGTCAAACGCGTCTGGCTCGATTCATCCATGCGTCTAATCTGGGGCTTAGTTGCGTCGGCCGGACGCACGCTTGTCCGAGCACGTCCTTCTTTTATCATGGAGGTTCCTCCCGCCAGTGGCACATAAACCACACCACTTCTCCCTCCAAAAAACCTCTCCCTTATTTTCCACTGGCGAGAGCGAAAGGGAAGGCAATGTATCCTGCCGCCATGGTTGAAGCTGCGCCCTCCCACGCCAAGAAGCGCGGCCGACCAAGGAAGCCCGCGAAGGACCAGACGTCGGAGGAGTGAAAGATCGAGTCGGACAAGCGCAAGGGCCGGTGGTTGGCGGCGAGAGATCGACGCACTGCAGCTAGGCTCAAGACGGAGCGCTGGGACGAGGAGGAGCGCCTCCTCGTCACCAAGATCAGGGTCGACGCCAACGAGATGGCAGTGAAGGCCGCCAAGCACGCCGTTAACATGATCAAGCAGGAGGCGTTCGGCACCGTTTTCGTCGGCGTCGTCTCTCTACCCGGCCTGGCCACGGCCGACACGCCCTCTGGTACCAGCTGTGTCACTTTCACGCCTACCGACCGACTACCAGCTCAGCCCAGGGCGACAGGGCCACACACGCCCTCGATTGGAGGCCACCAGCTGTCCCGGTTCAACACCCTCCACGACGTAGTCGGAGGCGGGAGAGCACGCCATTGACCTGAACCGTACTCCAACCACCGCGGACGCAACCTCGGAGCCGTCGATGAAGCGGCGGACCTCCTCTGCCGCGAACATGCTGACGCCAGTCAACCTGTTCGGTGGAATGCGCGTCGAGCGGTCGGCCGCCGCCGACGCGGTATGATTGCCACATTTCTTCGTCATTGCAAGTTCACTGCTCGTGCCGCTTTATGATGGCCAATTGGGTGTAGGATTTCGTGGGAAACGATGGCGAGGACGTCATGAACGACATAATCAAAACGAGGGTGGCCAGGGCTATGCCGACGACGACGAGGCCAAGACGGAGACGCAGCAAGAGACCCAGGAAGATGCATGCAACATTGTGGACGAGGCATTGTTCGGGAACGATGGGAATGATGGCACTTCCATGGGCGTCACGGCCGTGTCGTTGGCCACTTTACTTGCGGCCTCAATTGTCGACGACAAGAAGGTGAGCCAACGAACCGAGGGCTACACCCCCGCCGAGGACAAACTCCTATGCAAGTCATGGATAGAGATTTCACAATATCCACTATGTGGCGCCGAGCAAAAGGGCTTTGCCTATTGGAAGAAGGTGGGTAGGTTATTCCATGAGCATAGGAAATTTGGGAAGGACGCCTTTCTTAGCGATCGAAATGATCTCTCCCTCTCCAAGTGTCGGGGCACCATCCATGCCGAGTGTAGCAAGTTCCAAGGCTCCTACTAGATGGTGACGAAAAGGAAAATAAGCAGCATGCAGCCGGTTGACATGGTAAAACCTCTTCCCCTCTTTGTCGATGTCTTGCATTTGCATTTGCCGGTTGAGCCATTGTTGGCATCCATGTGTGTAGATCATGAAAGCAATGGAGCATTTCAATACGGTGAACGATAACAAGGCCTTCTCGTTGGGCCATTGTTGGATGTTTCTCAAGGACACAAAAAATGGGAGACTAGCTTTGCCCTTTGGAGAGAAACGAACAAGAAGAGGGGCAAGGCTAGTGCTTCGACAGGCGGTGTCATCAACCTAGATGCCGACAATGACGAAGGATTCGTCCCATCTGCAAGCGACGGGACTGCCGTCTGTGCCCGCCTCCCTGGTGGCCATAAGGCCACGAAGGCCGACCTCGCCCGCCAGGCTGGTTCCTTGGCGTTCCAGGAAACCTTGAAGCAGAGCCTTGATGGTGTGATCAACGCCTCGTTGGGAGACCCCAAGAGCAAGGTATGATGAGCATAGAAGCAAGATTTCCCTCAGTAAGAAACCAAGGTTATCGAACCAATAGGAGGAAGGAAACGACTCAAAGGTGTTGCTAGTAACTTGGAGACCTGCACAGCACAAACTCAAGACTTTGCCCCAACAAACAGCGAGGTTGTCAATCTCACTGGTTTGCCGTAATAAAGGATTAATTGTATGGTGTGGAAGGTAATGGTGGTTTGCAACAAGTAAACAGTAACAGTGGAGGATGTATCAATGGTAAAGATTGGACCGGGGTCCATATTTCACTAGATGTGTTATCCTTAGATAAACAAACATCGCATGCAGGGTAAACAAATTACAGCAAGGCAATTGACAGGACTGAGCAAGGCATAACAATGAAATACTAGACATCAAGATCCAATGAGATTCGATTGGGCAATACAACAAGATACATAGACCGCCATCCAACTGCATTGTCGTGGTGGTATCACGGCATATGCCATGGGTAGGCTAAAGTTGGGGCCGATGGACGTGGAGGAATCCGGGGAAGGATGATGCAGTGAAGACCACACTCGTATGAACAAAGAGAAATACAATGTATATGTGATTGAGGCTCTCATGTGGAGATAACACCTCTTTCTCTGCATCTAATCTCTTATAATCTTGCCATACTTGTGGCTACAATCATGCTCCTTGAGCTATTTCTCCTATGCCTCTATCTAGATTTCTCTGTGAGAATAGAGGAGGAAGAAGAAGTAGAAGAGCTCCTATTGAGCAGAGAGGGGAAGAGCCCTTCGGGGCCTCTCATGTAACGATCCCCCTGGTGCTCCTTATAAAGGGGAGCCCAGGGGACAAGACTTGTTCTACACGCTTGGCATCTAGATGGCATATTCTGGGTATCTTCTAGAGATGCTCAGCATATGCCTTGGCATCTTTGGAGATACCAGGCATATTCCCTAACATCTTATTTGATGCCAAGAGCATATCCCTAACATCTTGTTAGATGCCATGGGCATATTCCATACGCCATGTGCCAGTCTGAGCTGGTGGGATCCCAAGACTGACACGAGACTTATTGGTCTTGTCCTGACTTGATGGCGTATTGTTGTGCAGGTCAGGAGTGCATCGGGAGACACATAGGAAAGCATCTAGAGTGATATACCTCGGCCCAAGTGACCAAAATGAAGAGGAAAGTCGGACGCGTCAATAACTGACTCGGCCTGATAGCCATGTGGCCCAACTGGATCTCGATTGCCTCAGCCGAATAAAGGAAAAGGCCTAGTGGAGGTCTTACTCGGCCCATGGCAGAGGGAGCCCAGCCGAGTGTTCCTGGATTCGGCCTGGAGGAGGAGCCGGTCTAGGCTGGCTGATGCTGATGGGTGATCTCCCGCGGTGGGCCAGATAAAGCTTATGCCGGCCCACCCGGGTCTCACCGGCGCCGAGGTTCTTCCTCCGTCGAGGCGGCGCGGTCCGTGGTGGGCCGTGATGTTGGTATCGGCCCACCCAGGACTGCTTGGTGACGAGGTCCGTGGCGAGCGCTGGGGCGACGAGGTGTGTGTAGCCGAGACGCGCGGGAGTCCTTGGCGGGAGCGGGTGGTGGAGACGGGGTGTTGCCACGGTGGGCCTATGTTGGTTGATTCGGCCCACCCGGGAACCTTCAGTACCGGCGATGCCTTGTTTGGTTTTGTCGAGGTGGCGCGCAGGGGAGCTCGGTGGGAGGTGTCTGGGACGCGCTTAGTTCGGCAGGAGTGAGGCTACGCAGGCCCGTGGTGGGCCGAATCAGGCTCTATCGGCCCACCCGGGTGAAGGACTTTGGCTCTTATTCGCTGTATGCTTAGTCATTTCAGCCTTTAGGTAATTAGTTTGGCCCCTGTAAGTTTGACTTGGCCCAAGAGGAGCAAATTCAGTCTTGCTGCCTCTCCGTCCAGGCCGAATTAGCTATAATTCGGCCCAGCTACGCTTTTCCATTTTCCCTTTGTATTTCTCTCTTGGTGCGTCATATCTTTTGATATATCTTCTGTATACCTTGATTCTCCTTTATTGTAGTGTCCATATGTCTAGTGTGGTTTTTTTATACGTCAACTCTGGGGTATCTGGGGTCATATCCCCGACATTAGTCCCCGAGGCTATGTGGGACTCAAGGAGTCGCTCATAGGCTTTAATTTTAAATATTCTTAGAGTTATTTTTCGACTTATTGTACCTTGGTCATAAACTTCTATGTCTTATAACCCTTTTGGGTAAGTTTTTTACTCTTAGCCTTCTTGGGCACTGCTCATAACCCTTTTTGGGCAAGTTTTTGTCTTCTAGCTTTCTTGGGCACTGCTCATAACCCTTTTGGGCAAGTTTTTGACTTCTGGCCTTCTTGGGCACTGGTCCTAACCCTTTTGGGCAAGTTTTTGACTTTTGGCCTTCTTGGGCACTGGTCATAACCCTTTTGGGCAAGTTTTTGACTTCTGGCCTTCCTGGGCACTGGTCATAACCCTTTTGGGCAAGTTTTTGACTTCTGGCCTTCTTGGGCACTAGTCATAACCCTTTTGGGCAAGTTTCTAACTTCTAGCCTTCTTGGGCACTGGTCATAACCCTTTTGGGTAAGTTATGACTTTTGGCCATTTTTGGCACCGGTCATAACCCTTTTGGCCAAGTTTTTGACTTCTGTCCTTCTTGGGCACTGGTCATAACCCTTTTGGGCAAGTTTCTGACTTCTGGCCTTCTTGGGCACTGGTCATAACCCTTTTGGGTAAGTTATGACTTCTGGCCATTTTTGGCAATGGTCTTTTAACCTCTTTGGGTAAGTTTTAATCTGAGTTATTTGTTTCCAAATCCGAGTTATTTTACTCAAAATTGACTTATGTCTTAAGTCTGAGTCATCCGAATCAAATCCGAGGTATATGACTCAAATCCGAGTCATCTAATTTTAAATCCGAATCATCTGTGTTCACATCCGAGTTATATTACTCAAATATGACTTATGTCTCAAATCTAAGTTATCTGGCTCAAAATCCGAGTTACATGACTCAAATCCGAGTCATATGACTCAAATCCGAGTCACTTTACTCAAAATTGACTTATGTCTTATGTCCGAGTTGTCTGACTCAAATCCGAGGTATATGACTCAAATCCGAGTCATCTGTTTCCAAATCCGAGTTATTTTACTCATATTTGACTTATGTCTCGAATCTGAGCTATCTGGCTCAAAATCCGAGTCATCTGATTCCAAATCTGAGTTACTTTACTCATATTTGACTTATGTCTCGAATCTGAGTTATCTGGCTCAAAATTCAAGTTATATGACTCAAATCCGAGTCATCTGATTCCAAATCCGAGTTACTTTACTCATATTTGACTTATGTCTCGAATCTGAGTTATCTGGCTCAAAATACGAGTAATATGACTCAAATCCGAGTCATCTGATTCCAAATTTGAGTTACTTTACTCATATTTGACTTATGTCTCGAATCTGAGTTATCTGGTTCAAAATTCGAGTTATATGACTCAAATCCGAGTCATCTGATTCCAAATCTGAGTTACTTTTCTCATATTTGACTTATGTCTCGAATCTGATTTATCTGGCTCAAAATCCGAGTTACATGACTCAAATCCGAGTTATATGACTCAAATCCGAGTCATCTGATTCCAAATCCGAGTTACTTTACTCATATTTGACTTATGTCTCGAATCTGAGTTATCTGGCTCAAAATCCGAGTTATATGACTCAAATCCGAGTCATCTGATTCCAAATCCGAGTTACTTTACTCATATTTGACTTATGTTTCGAATCTGAGTTATCTGGCTCAAAATAAAGGTTATATGACTCAAACCGAGTCATCCGATTCCAAATAGTTTACTACTATTATTTGACTGTATGTCTCGAATATAGTTTATAAAAAAAAATCCGAGTTATATGACTCAAATCCGAGTCATCTGATTCCAAATCCGAGTTACTTTACTCATATTTGACTTATGTTTCGAATCTGAGTTATCTGGCTCAAAATCCGAGTTATATGACTCAAACCCGAGTCATATGACTCAAACTCCGATGAGATGATGTCAATTTGCCTTTGATATGGATTTGAGATTAAGTTTTGGGATATGATAATAGGGTTAATCGCTAAGAGATCTGATTCGAGATGCTGATATGAGATATAGATTCGAGATATGATAAGCTGGCAAATAGTCATCCGAGATACGAGATAACCTGGCAAGATAGTGAAATATCAATCCGAGACATAACATAACCTGGAAATCTGGCGAGTTGAATCAAACTTTAGTCTGAATCAGAGATAAGCTAGTACGCCAAGTCCGAATACAAATCTGAATTATAATATACCCTAGCAAGCTGAATCAAATGTTAGTCCGAATCAGAGATAAGCTACTAAGTTGAGTTAAAGGTTAATCCGAGGCATAAATAAACTGACTCAAATTATATCTGAATCATCAATAAGCTGGCTGGGGAGCTGAGTTAAAGGTTAATCCAAAGCATAAATAAACTAACTCAAATTCTATCTGAATCATCAATAAGCTGGCTGGTGAGCTGAGTTAAAGGTCAATCCAAAGCATAAATAAACTGACTCAAATCCTATCTGAATCATAAATAAGCTGACTCAAATTCTATCCGAACTATAAATAAGCTGACTCAAATTCTATCCGAATTATAAATAAGCTGACTCAAATTCTATCCGAATTATAAATAAGCTGAATCAAATTCTATCCGAATTATAAATAAGCTGGTCAAATATTCATCTAAATCAACATAATGTTCTCTCAATCTAAAGGTGACTCTGCGGATACGTTGGCTAGTCCCCGGGTTAAGTTATTTTCTCCACGGGGTGAAAGATCGAGTGTTGGTGGCTGAGTTGTCTGGTACTTACAGTATACTTGGAGAAGTGTCTGAGTCATTCTAGCTAAGTCATACCTACCCTGCTGAGTTACCTGGTACTTATAGTATGCTTGGAGAAGAGTTTGAGTTATTCTTGCTGAGTCTTACCTGCCTTGCTGAGTCAGACTTAGAGAGCCTCCGCGCTTACCTCTCTGTTATCTGTTCGCTTGGAGGAGCTGAAGGAGCTCTATGAGGAAGATGTTGATGAAGATGCTCTCGTCCAGATGGAAACCCAACCAACGCCACTAAGAGGCCCCACTGTGGGCGACAAATGTCGTGGTGGTATCACGGCATATGCCATGGGTAGGCTAAAGTTGGGGCCGATGGACGTGGAGGAATCCGGGGAGGGATGATGCAGTGAAGACCGCACTCGTATGAACAAAGAGAAATACAATGTATATGTGATTAAGGCTCTCATGTGGAGATAACACCTCTTTCTCTACATCTAATCTCTTATAATATTGCCATACTTGTGGCTACAATCATGCTCCTTGAGCTGTATCTCCTATGCCTCTATCTAGATTTCTCTATGAGAATAGAGGAGGAAGAAGAAGTAGAAGAGCTCCTATTGAGCAGAGAGGGGAAGAGCCCTTCGGGGCCTCTCATGTAACGATCCCCCTGGTGCTCCTTATAAAGGGGAGCCCAGGGGACAAGACTTGTTCTACACGCTTGGCATCTAGATGGCATATTCTGGGTATCTTCTAGAGATGCTCAGCATATTCCTTGACATCTTTGGAGATACTAGGCAGATTCGCTAACATATTATTTGATGCCAAGAGCATATCCCTAACATCTTGTTAGATGCCATGGGCATATTCCATACGCCATGTGCCGGTCTAAGCTAGTGGGCTCCCAAGACTGACACGAGACTTATTGGTCTTGTCCTGACTTGATGGCGTATTGTTGTGGAGGTCAGGAGTGCATCGGGAGACACGTAGGAAATAATCTAGAGTGATATACCTCGGCCCAAGTGACCAAAATGAAGAGGAAAGTCGGCCCCGTCAATAACTGACTCGGCCTAATAGCCATGTGGCCCAACTGGATCTCGATTGCCTCAGCCGAATAAAGGAAAAGGCCTAGTGGAGGTCTTACTCGGCCCATGGCAGAGGGAGCCCATCCGAGTGTTCCTGGATTCGGCCTGGAGGAGGAGCCGGTCTAGGCTGGCTGATGCTGATGGGTGATCTCCCGCGGTGGGCCGGATAAATCTTGTGCCGGGCCACCCGGGTCTCACCGACGCCGAGGTTCTTCCTCCGTTGAGGCGACGCGGTCCGTGGTGGGCCGTGATGTTGGTGTCGGCCCACCCGGGACTGCTTGGTGACGAGGTCTGTGGCGAGCGCTGGGGCGACGAGGTGCGTGTAGCCGAGACGCGCGGGATTCCTTGGCGGGAGCGGGTGGTGGAAACGGGGTGTTGCCGCGGTGGGCCGATGTTGGTTGATTCGGCCCACCCGGGAACCTTCAGTACCGGCGATGCCTTGTTTGCTTTTGTCGAGGTGGCGCGCCAGCGAGCTCGGCGGGAGGTGTCTGGGACACGCTTAGTTCGGCAGGAGTGAGGCTACGCAAGCCCGTGGTGGGCCGAATCAGGCTCTATCGGCCCACCCGGGTGAAGGACTTTGGCTCTTATTCGCTGTATGCTTAGTCATTTCGGCCTTTAGGTAATTAGTTTGGCCCCTGTAAGTTTGACTTGGCCCAAGAGGAGCAAATTCAGTCTTGCTGCCTCTCCGTCCAGGCCGAATTAGCTATAATTCGGCCCAGCTACGCTTTTCCATTTTCCCTTTGTATTTCTCTCTTAGTGCGTCATATCTTTTGATATATCTTCTTTATACCTTCATTCTCCTTTATTGTAGTGTCCATATGTCTAGTGTGGTTTGTTTATACGTCAACTCTAGGGTATCTTGGGTCATATCCCCGACATGCATCTATGACTAGAAGTCCACCTTTGGGTTATCATCCGAACCCCCTCCAGTATTAAGTTGCAAGCAACAGACAACTGCTTTAAGCAAAGTGTGTAAGGTAAACAATCCACTTGTTCCGTTGTTTTCTCCCTAGTGGCAACAACTGACGAGGTTCGATCTCTTCAATGCTCATTGTTATGAGCTTGGGTTTTGGAGAAGATGGGGGTACAGGAGATCGTGGAACGGTTAACAGACAAGCAACCAGGGGACACGAGATTTACCCAGGGTCAGGCCCCTGGACAAAACCTTACTCCTGCTTGACTGCTCTTGATTACGCGGAACCGAAGGTTACAGGGGTGCGCAGATGCAATCTAGCGTGGTGGTGTGTATGCGGTGAAAAGGATGTCCTCCTCGTCGTGCCCTCCTAGCCTTTATATAGAGATAGGAAGGTCCCAGTCATAGATCGAGTCGGTTACAAGTTTAAGGTTTGCCCCTTTGAATATTCTATCTATTCTAATCTTGCTTCTCCAAGGATCCGAAGATGTCATGGGCTTGGGCCACCCGAAAATCTCCATAGGCCGTGTATATTCTTGTGGGCCTTCCTTGGGCTGGACCAGGTATGCTAATGTCGTGTACCCGCGGGGTATAACCATGTTAGTAGCCCCCGAGTGTTCAGTTGAATCGTAGATTTGGCTGAGGACCCTTCAATCTTTCCGGTGTAGCTGTTTCTGTTAAACAGAGAAAAGAAATGATTTTTAGTGTGTAGGGATTGTTGATGCGTGTGCCTGACTCTCCTGATGGTTCAGGGTTAGTTAACTGTCTTAGGACAAAACAACACGATCTTCTTCAGATTCGAGTCCCTAGACTTGAACCTGGAACAGATGCTGGTGTAATTCGGCTCAGGCCGTCGGGATTTTCATCGCGCCTGTTGGCACAGATTTTCACTAGTAGAGCATAGTCGGGTTCGTTACCAAGCCATCAGATGGTATTTGTAGGTCTTATCTTTGCATCGCAGACACATCATCCAAAATTTTATCACCGCGGAGGTGTTTCGGGTGGCCAAGGAGGATGTTACTCACTTAGCGTTGGTTGGGGCAAAGTTGCCGGAAGATTTTTGCATTTTGATCCAAAGGATCGCAATCGAAGAATTCATAGGGTGCGCGACCAGTGCTCCCTATGGGAGTATCCCCCGAGTGTCTGTTCGAGTCGTAGACTTTAGTTCAGCCGTTTTTAGCTTCAGGTCCGTAGGACACAAAAAAATTTGGGTGCTTGAATCAATCCTCCCTATGGGAGTAGCCCCCGAGTCCGTAGTGGAGTCGTATACTCGGCGTAGGACTCGAAGAATCAACATTGGTGTGCTATCTTAATCATGCCTCGGGTGCGCGGCCAGCGCTCCTGGTAGGAGTAGCCCCCGAGTAGTTGCTCGAATCGTAGATTCGAGTGAGTACTTTTAGCTGTCAGCCGAAGATTTCTAACTGTTGCAAATGTGTTTTTGATGACGTCAGTGCTGACGATCGGTGACCTCAACCGTCTGTGGCGCCAGAGGTGACGTGACTGGACGAACGTGGGTCCCACTTTCTGACTTGGAGTTGACTGGTCATGCACAACGTGGCGAGAATTACGGCGTCTCCTCGCTTTCCGTGCGTAGTGGACGGCGTGCGAGCGACGGTTCGTTGCTATGTTGACACATGGACGATTGGATCTGATCCTGGCGTTAGCGCTTCTAGATGAACAGTCCATGTTCATCGTCTTTGTCCTTATAACTGTGGGGAAAACTGTAGTTTGTTTTCACCCTTAGCCATTTGCTTTCACTGCCTCCATTTTCACGATCTCATCCTTGCACGCACTGGACGTTCTTCGATCGTTCCCCTCCTCATTCTTGCATGCACACCGTCGCCGTCGACGCGCCACGATGGTGAAGTCAAAGAAGGCCTCCACCGGAGCGGGCACAAGTGTTGCTGCCGGCGGCAAGAAAAACACCACCGCCGCTCGCATCACCGATGGTGGATTGCGGCACTCGGAGACGCGCGAGGGTGACCTGCGCAAGCTTCATGATGTGGGTTTAATCCCGCGGGATAAGGAGGCCGTCAAGATCCCCGGCGATGAGGTAACTCCCCGTCCACCCGCAGGGTTTCGGGTGATGTTTTTCGCTTTCGTTCTTCGCGGCCTCTCGCTCCCAGTCCATGATTTTCTTCACAGACTGTTGTTCTTCTATGGCATCCAACTCCACCATCTTTCGCCCAATTCTCTTCTCCACATTGCCTGCTTCATTGCTTTTTGCGAGTGCTGGCTCGGTATCGAGCCGCACTTTGGCCTCTTCCGGAAGCTCTATTCCGTGGAGAGGCAGTCCAGCACCGGCGGGGTCTATCCGCTTGGCGACTACGTCATTTCCATCTGATCTACTATTCTTTTCTTCTCTTTCTCTATGTCTAAGTCCGTCCAATACTGGCAGAGGAAGTGGTTTTATATCCGTGACTCCATAGTGGACGGGCAAAACTTTGACCTTGCCCCTTTCGACTCCACCTAGGAGATCTTGAAGTAGATATCCTGGAAGAACCATGTCCAGGAGGGCGAGGTGGAGGAGGTAGAGGATCTCTACCGTCGGGTAGAGGCCCTCTAGATGGTTGCGGAGAAGGAGGTGAACGGTGTGGATATCATCCGCACCTTCCTCAAACGTCGGGTACAGCCACTCCAGGCTAGGGTGCATCCGATGTTCCTTTACTTCGGCTGCCACGACCCGATGAGAGTTTTGGCTGAGGAGCTCTCCAGGGGGGACCTCGACAGAGTTCTTCGGCCACTGCTAAAGTACAAGTTCGATGAGGACCTTCCGGGAAAGTCGTTGACGCCCCCTTTCAGTCCCGCAAGACCAGTTCCGCAGGCGTAGATTTGCGACGTGCGCATAGCGCCCTTTTTCATGTGCTTTTCCTTATGATTGCTTGTATTGAATGTTTATGTCTTCATTGTGCAAGAGCTGAAGGTGGCTGGCATGGTACTGAAGGGTTTCGCGGCATAGTAAATCAAAATTTTCTACGGAGCGAACAGAGGGAAAGCCAAGATCTAATCTAGGAGATGCAAACAACGAGAGAGATTGGATTAGATCTTCATACCCTTGAAGATTCGACTGGAACGCTCGCTTAACGTGGGTGATGTAGTCGTACTCGCTTCTCCTCCTCGCGATCCGATCCGATCTAGCACCACAAGTGGCGGTGCTCCGTGAGATGCACACGCAACACCTCGACGCCTCCTCCTTCCTCGGACCATGAGTATGGTGGAGAGATAGATTGGATCTACAACACGGCGTGGTGTATATGGTGGAGAATTTATCGCAGGCTTCGCCTACAAACAATGGGAGGGAGAGGAAAGGTAGCAAGGCTGCTAGGGCTTGGAGGAAGGTGTGTTGTAGAGGGGGGCGCACCACCCCTCTATATAGAGGGGGCCAGCCCTGACCCCTCCAAGCCTATCTCTAGTTTAAACAATTTAAACTCTCCTTATCTAGAAATCCTATCTCTAGATTTAAACGATTAAAACTCTCCTTATCTAGAAATTCTATCCCGAGATTTAAACGAGTCAAATCTCTAGAATCGGCTGGGCCCTATGGGGACTTGTGCCCTCGGCCCAATGCGCCAGGACACTCCCTCATAGGCCCATGCCCCTCCCGAAGGTGGGGCCACGTTGGTCCCCTTCGAAGGTTCTAGAAGCTTCGGACAATACCGATTAACCGAACAATTCAACTCCAAAACTGCATCGCTTTATATGAATCTTATTCTCCGACCATTCGAACCTCTCGTGATATCCCGGATCCCATCCGAGACCGAACAAAAATTCATAAACCAATTATCCAATCTATCCTAGCGTCGATACGTTATGTGTGACCGCGGTTCGAGAATATGGACATGATCTTCTATCAATAATCAACTGGGTGCAGGCACCCATATTGACTCCCACACATTCATCGATGATCATATCGGATGAACCACGATGCCAGGATTCAATCAATCCCATATATATATTCCCTTCGTCTCGCGATATTTTACTTGCCCGAGATTCGATCGTCGGTACCGTCATACCTAGTTCAATCTTGTTCACAGCAAGTACTTTACTCGTTCCGTAATCCGATATCACTTTGTGATTAACTCCTTAACCACATGCTTGCAAGCGGTGTTGATATCGATTACCGAGTGGGCCCGAAGTATATCTCTCCGACTTGGGAGGGACAAATTCCATCTCGATACATGCAACCCAACAGATACTTTCCGATCACCTGAGAGACACCTTTATGATCACCCTCTCATAGGATGATGTTTGATGACCTCAAAGATTTCTTTCGGTACCAGGGAGTTGCATTATCTCATGGTCTAAGGAATACAATATTTGACATAGGAAAAGCTTCGCAAAGATGAACACGATGAAACGATCTAATTGCTTCGCTTAGTTTGGGTCTATCCATCATATCATTCTCCCAATGATATGATCTCATTATCAATTGACAACTCATGTCTATGGTTAGGAAACCTTAACCATCATTGATCAATGAGCTTGTCCATAGAGGCGTACTAGGGACACAGTGTTGTTCACAAACCACACAAGTATTAAAGTTTCCGCTTAATACAATTCTAGCATGGAATATAAACTTTATCATGAACAAGAATTATAATAATAACATCTTTATTATTGCCTCTAGGGCATAATTCCAACAGTCTCCCACTTGCACTAGAGTCAATAATCTACTTTACATCTGGCAACAATCTCACACCCATGGCACTGAGGTGTTGATCATGTTTTACACGTGGAAGAGGTTTATTCAGTGGATCTGCGACATTCAGATCCGTATGTACTTTGCTAATCTTCAGATCTCCATCTGCTATATAATCTCGGATTATATGAAACTTGCGGTTGATATGCTTGGTCTTTGGATGATATATTGGTTCCTTAGCGAGTGCTATGGCGCCAGTGTTGCCACACAATATCTCCAGTGGGTCCAATGCACTTGGAACCACGCCAAGCTCAGTGATGAAGTTTCTGATCCAAACTCCTTCACTTGACGCTTCTGCAGCAGCCCATGTATTCCGCTTCCTTTGTAGATCCCGCGATCACGCTTTGCTTGCAGCTTCTCCAAATCACAGCCTCCATTCAAAATATACACGTATCCCGTTCGAGATTTAGAATCATCCTTGTCGATGTCGAAACTAGCGCCGACGTAAACTTTTACGACATTTGTTCATCACCCCATAGACTAAGAACATTTCTTTAGTTCTATTTAGGTACTTTAGGATGTTCTTCACGGCTGTCCAAAGGTTCCACTCGGATCACTTTGATATCTCGTCACAAACTAAGAGCATTGGACACATCCGTCTAGTACAAAGATGGCATACATGATGGAACCTATGGCCGAGGCATAAGGCACTTTGCTCATAGCTTCTCTATCATTTATCAGAATGGACACCGAGCCTTGCTCAATATCTTACCCGACAACATAGGCACCGAACCTTTCTTTGCCTTATCCATTACGAACCTTTTCGAACTTTGTCTAGGTATGTACCGCTTAAAGCTATCAGCCTTTTGTCTATCTCTATAGATTTTGATGCCCAATATATAAGCACTTCACCTAGGTCTTTCATTGAAAAACACTTGTTCAAATAACTCTTCACATCGTTAAGCATGTTGATGTCATTTCCAATAATCAATATGTCATCCACATATAGTACCGTAAACGCCACCGATCTCCCACTCACTTTCTTGTAGATACAAGCTTCAGAGCAATTTGGAACAAATCCAAAGCTCTTGATCACTTGATCAAAACGAAGGTTCCAACTCCGAGATGCTTGCTTCAGTCCATAAATGGAACGTCAAGTTTGCATACTTTACTAGCATCCTTAGGATCGACAAAACCTTCAAAGTTGCATCATATACAACTCTTCATCAATGTTCCCATTGAGGAAAGCGATCTTGACATCCATCCGCCATATTTCATAATCATGAAATGCAGCAATTGCTAATAAAATCCGAATGGACTTAAACATCGCCACGGAGAGAAAGTCTCATCGTAGTCAACACCTTGAACTTGTCGAAAACCTTTATGCGACAAGCCGTGCTTTATAGACGGTAACATTACCATCCGCGTCCGCTTTCTTCTTGAAAATCCATTTGCACACAACGGCCTTTCGTCGCTAGGAGGGTCCACCAAAGTCCATACTTGGTTTTCGCTCATGGATCCCAATGATTTCATGGCTTCCACCATTTCTCGAGTCCGGGCTCATCATCGCTTCCTCATAGTTCGTGAGGTTCACCGTCTTCTACCAACAAGACAGTCAAGACAGGTTGCCGTACCACTCGGAGAGGCACGCGACCTTGTCGACTGCGACGCTCAAGAGCAGATCGTCCAAGCTTCATGATCCTTGTCATTAGCTTCCTCTATTGTTGGTGCAAAGCACTGGAACAATTTCAGTCTGCGCTACTCCAATTCAAGAGAAGGTTCAATAACCTCGTCTAGCTCTACTTTCCTCCCACTCACTTCTTTCGAGAGAAACTCCTTCTCAAGAAAGGAACCGTTCTTTGCATAAACACTTTGCCTTCGGTTCGTGATAGAAGGTATACCCAATAGTTTCCTTAGGGTATCCTATGAAGACGCATTTCTCGCTTTGGGTTCGAGCTTGTCCGCATCAACTTCTTGACGAAGCTTCGCATCCCCAAACTTTAAGAAACGACAACTTAGGTTTAGCACCAAACCACAGTTCATACGGTGTCGTATGAATGGATTTAGATGGAGCCCTATTTAAAGTGAATGCAGCGGTTTCTAATGCATAACCCCAAAATTATAACGGCAAATCAAGAAGAGACATCATTGATCGGACCATATCTAATAGGGTTCGATTCTGCTCGTATTAACACACCATTGCGTTGTGGTGTCCGGGTGGCGTGAGTTGTGAAACGATTCCACTTGCTTTAAGATGCGTGAGAAAATCATAACTCAAATATTCACCTCCACGATCGGATCGTAGAAACTTAATCTTCTGTTACGATGGTTCTCCACTTCATTCGAAATTCCTTGAACTTTTCAAATGTTTCAGATTTATGTTTCATTAAATAGATATACCCATATCTACTTAAGTCATCGTAAAAGTGAGAAAATAGCGATATCCACCGCGTCGAAACACTCATCGGTCCGCATACATCGGTATGTATGATTTCCAACAAGTCCGTTGCTCGCTCCATCATACCGAGAACGGGTTTTGATCATCTTGCCCATGAGGCATGGTTCGCATGTGTCAAATGATTCAAAATCAAGAGACTCCAAAAGTCCATCGAATGGAGTTTCTTCATGCGCTTTACACCAATATGACCTAGACAAAGGCCACAAATAAGTAGTATTATCACTATCTACTTTGCATCTCTTAGCCTCAATGTTATGGATGTGTGTTTCATCCCTTTCGAGATTTAGAAGAAATAAACCATTCACAAGAGGTGCATGACCATAAAAGATGTTACTCATATAAATAGAACAACCATTATTCTCCGATTTAAATGAATAACCGTCTTGCAATAAACATGATCCGAAATAATGTTCATGCTCAACGCAGCACATAATAACATTTATTAAGGTTTAAAACTAATCCCGAAGGTAAAACTAAGGAGAGGCGTCTTGACGGCCATCACATCAACTCTTGATCCGTTGCCAGCAACGCAAGATCGTCACCTCATCCCTCGCAAGCCGCCGTCTATTCCATAGCTCTGCTTTGAGTTACAAATATTAGCAACCGAACCGTATCAAATACCCGTGCACTACAACGAGGGCTAGTAAGGAAAACATCAATAACATGTATATCAAATATACCTTTGATGGTGCCAGCCTTCTTGTCCGCTAAGTACTTGGACGATTCTATGCTTAAAGGACCCTTGTCCTTGCAATAGAAGCACTTGTCCTTGGGATGGGACCGAGCTTCTTCTCGCCAGGGCATTAAGCTTTTTGCCCTTCTTGAAGGGCTTCTTTGCTCCTTACCTTTCTTAAAGGAGGGCTTGTTGACCATCAACACATGATTATCCTTCTTGATGTCCACTTCCGCCTTGACTTTGCGAAGAGCTCGGTGATCGTATCTGGAACCAACTGATTATGAGTCACTACAAAACTTTTGTAGCCGGGAGGGAGTGATTACAACCTCGTCAATCTTGAGCTCCTCCGGAATCGTGCATTCCAGTTGCTCAAGCTGAGTGTAGCCCGACATCTTTATGGCGTGCTCACTAACGGAACTCCTTCCTCCATCTTGCGCTTAAAGAACTTCTCGAGATCTCATATCTCTTAACGGGCTTGAGTCTCAAACATGGTTTTCTCCTCGAGAATCTCAAAGGGCCCGGATAGGTTTCAAAACGATTTTGAAGCTCGATTCCATATCAAACAACATGGTGCTCTTAATCACACCATAATCATCTTTGCGCGATCGATAGACAGCTTTCTCATCGGTAGCTTGCAGTAGGGTCACCTAACGCTTTACCAAGGACATAGTCCTTTTGTCCGCCAGAGAATGATTCTTAGATTGGAACCAATTGGTGAAGTTAGACCCATTGTTTCTAAGCTTTTCCTTCTCAAAGAAAAACGTTGAAGTTGGATTTGGCCATGTGATCTACGATTTGCAAGTACAATTTAGACTATGTTCATGATAAATAGTTCAACTTAATCAAATTACTAGATGAACTCCCACTAAATTCAACATCCTCAAGTTGTTTAGTGAACACGATCCAAATTCACCACACCTAATCCGATCATCACGAGAAGAGATGTGGTTTCAATGGTGGACAACAAAGTGTCGATCATATCATTCATATGACTCATGCTTAACCTTTCGGTTCTTGTGTTCCGAGGCCATGTCTCAGACATGCTAGGCTCGTCAAGCTAGACCCAAGTATTTCTGCAGTAAAACTGGCTTGCACCCGTTGTATGTGAGCGAGAGTCTATAGCACCCGATCATCACGTGATGCTTGGACACGACGAACTTTCGCAACGGTGCATACTTGGGGAGAACAGTTTTATCTTGATCTTTAAGTGAGGAATCATCTTATAATGCTACCGTCGATCTAAGCATAATAAGATACATAAAGGGATAAACATCACATGCATATAACTTTATGTGACATGGTATAGCCAATCCTCAAGAATGATCTCCATCTTGTGCTCCGCATGATCTCCATCACTCCACCATGATTGCCTCCACCACGAATAGCAACTACAACTATTGCTAACTACTTAGCGATAAAGTAAAGCTATTACATGGCGTATAAGAAGTTGACTCGCAGGTCATACACAATTATAAAGACAACCATATGGCTCCTGCCGGTTGTGTACTCATCGACATGCAAGTCGTGAAACATTACAAAACATGATCATCACATACAATATAAACATCACATCTTGGGCCATACCATATCACAGAAAACACTCCCTGCAAAAACAAGTTAGACGCCTCTACTTTGTTGTTGCATGTTTTACGTGGCTTATGGGAGTAGATGCTAAGAACGATTCTTACTACGGAAAGCCACAACGGTGATATTATGGTTGCCAAACTCCGGTGTTAATCCCATGACAACTATAGTGAGAGAAACAGACATCCACCACCGCGCATGTGTGGTACAAGCCACACGTCAAGTGTGGAGCCGGTCTCCGAACGACGTCAGTAAGGTTGGCTGGACCGCTTCAATCTCACTATCCCGCGTCATAAGAAGAACACAAACAAGAGGCTTGCAACAGAAAACATCAATGCCCGCAACAACCATGTTGTGTTCTACTGTGAAACACATCTACGCATAGATCTAGCTCGATACACTCAAGGGTTTCGGCATAGTAAATCAAAATTTTCTACGGAGCTAACAGAGGGAAAGCCAAGATCTAATCTAGGAGATGCAAACAACGAGAGAGATTGGATTAGATCTTCATACCCTTGAAGATTACAATGGAACGCTCATCGGAACGTGGGTGATGTAGTCGACTCGCTTCTCCTCCTCGCGATCCGATCCGATCTAGCACCACAAGTGGCGGTGCCTCCGTGAGATGCACACGCAAAGACTGACGGCGTATCCTCCTTCCTCGGACCAGCGAGTATGGTGGAGAGATAGATTGGATCTACAACACGACGGCGTGGTGTATATGGTGGAGAATTTCTGCTGCAGGGCTTCGCCTACAAAAGGTCGGGAGGGAGAGAGGAAGGTAGCAAGGCTGCTAGGGCTTGGAGGAAGGTGTGTTGTAGTGGGGAGGGGGCGCACCACCCCTCTATATATAGAGGGGGTGGCCAGCCCTTGCCCCTCCTCCAAGCCTATCTCTAGTTTAAACAATTTAAACTCTCCCTTATCTAGAAATCCTATCTCTAGATTTAAACGATTAAAACTCTCCCTTATCTAGAAATTCTATCCCGAGATTTAAACGAGTCAAATCTCTCTAGAATCGGCTGGGCCCTATGGGGACTTGTGCCCCTGGCCCAATGCGGCCAGGACACTCCCTCATAGGCCCATGCCCCCTCCCGGAAGGTGGGGCCACGTTGGTCCCCTTTCGGAAGGTTCTAGAAGCTTTCGGTACAATACCGATTAACCCGGAACAATTCCGAACTCCAAAAACTGCACTGCCTTATATGAATCTTATTCTCCGGACCATTCCGGAACCTCTCGTGATATCCCGGATCCCATCCGAGACTCCGAACAAAAATTCATAAACCAATTATCCAATCTATCCTAGCGTCGAGATACGTTATGTGTGACCGCGGGTTCGAGAATATGCGTACATGATCTTCTATCAATAATCAACAGTCTGCAGGCACCCATATTGACTCCACACATTCATCGATGATCATAGCGGATGAACCACGATGCCAGGATTCAATCAATCCCATATATATATTCCCTTCGTCTCGCGATATTTTACTTGCCCGAGATTCGATCGTTGCATCGTCATACCTAGTTCAATCTCGCTCACGGCAAGTACTTTACTGCTCCGTAATCCGATATCACTTTGTGATTAACTCCTTAACCACATGCTTGCAAGCGGTGTTGATATCGACACGAGTGGGCCCAAGTATATCTCTCCGACTTGGGAGGGACAAATTCCATCTCGATACATACAACCCAATGATATTTTCCGATCACCGAGAGACACCTTTATGATCACCCTCTCATAGGATGACGCTTTGATGACCTCAAAGCTTTCTTCGGTACCAGGAGTTGCATTATCTCATGGTCTAAGGAATACAATATTTGACATAGGAAAAGCTTCGCAAAGATGAACACGATGAAACGATCTAATTGCTTCGCTTAGTTTGGGTCTGTCCATCATATCATTCTCCCAATGATATGATCGCATTATCAATTGACAACTCATGTCTATGGTTAGGAAACCTTAACCATCATTGATCAATGAGCTTGTCCATAGAGGCGTACTAGGGACACGGTGTTGTTCACAAACCACACAAGTATTAAAGTTTCCGCTTAATACAATTCTAGCATGGAATATAAACTTTATCATGAACAAGAATTATAATAATAACATCTTTATTATTGCCTCTAGGGCATAATTCCAACAGGTACCTCCGCTGTTCGAAAGGTTTTCGATTGCGCCGGACAACAAAGTTGTGGACTCCGAGTCCGAGCTTCCGCCGGCGCAGTCGCCGACTGAGGAAGCCCCCGAGGCGAGCGAGGGGCAGACACGAAAGCAGGTACGGAGTTCGAGCGAGTCTTCGGATGCCTCGACTCCGCCGACACCTAGGGACCCGTATTTTCTTGTGCATCATAGCGGAGATGACGGTGCTTCTTCCTCACCTATCCCGGTCGTGCCCATGCGGGCTATAGCGCTGCAGCCACCGGCCAAGAGGAAGAAGGAAGAGAAGAAAGAGAAGAGGGCACTGCCCGTATTTGACTTGAGCGACATAGACTCGTGAGTACCTTCGGATGTTATTTGTTCGTGTCTTCTTGCCTTTGATTGGTGTTTGCCTTGCACCCACTCCTCTGAGGGCTCTTTTAATGAGGCCACTCTAGAGGCTGTAGGGGAGTCGAAACTGACGTCCTCTCCCTCTCAGACGGTGGCCACCTCTGGGGGCGATGCTCCGAAGACCTCTCCGCAGGAGGCTCGAGTGATTGTCTCCTAGAAGACTGCACCGGGACCTTCAGAGTCTCCGTCTGAGCATGTAATTTATTTTTCTCTTTTGTCCTGGGGGAGCCCCCCCGAGTCTTTGTCGTGTTGTTTTTGCTTGACATTGTGCTCGTTGCGAGGCGCAGCCCTGAGCCCTTTTCTTGATTGTTTTCAATTGATTCCTTCTATAGCCCTTTGTGCATAGTGCGAACATGCTTGTGCAGCAGCATTTGGCGCTGGAGGCCAGCATGCGGCAACTTCGAGGTACGTGCTGAATTGATCCCATTCTTTTTCGTCTGCTTGCTAGCTTGTGTGGCTCATGTATGTACTTGGTGCTTTTGCAGATGAAAATAACGCTGCCCTTCGCCAGCTTAATGCTCACAAAAAGAGCCTTGGGCGAGCGGAGAAGTAGGCCGCGGATGCCATGGAGGCGAAAGAGCGCTTGCAGCAGGAGTTGGCTCACGCAGCCGCGACCAAGGAGCGCCTTCAGCAGGAAGCTTCAGATCGCGAAGAGCAGCTCGCAACAGTTGCGGCTGCGCGCGAGAAGGAGGTGGCCGAGAAGCTGATGGATGCTCCCAAGGTCGTTTCCGGTAAGTGCTTTTGCCTGTTTTTGGTTTTTCAGCTGCTCTGTCTCCATGCCCTTATTCGATTCCTACTTTGTATTTCTTTTGCTCCAGATGCTTCGGGTGTTGCCTTCGATCGTAGTGCCTTGGAGCACGGGAGCGCTCTGGACGATGCCACCGCGACGGTCGAAGACCGCTGTGGTACTTCTGCTGGCTCCCTTGCCAAGGCCAAGGAGATCCTCGAGCGCTTCTACAAGGAGATCATTCCCAAGGGCGCTGTCCTTGAGGACGTTGATTCTTTGGCGGATGCTCTATCGGAGGATGCACCTACGGCCTACAAGCACAAGCAGTAGGGCATCGGCGCTTCCATGGGGCTGGCCATGGCCATGGCGTCTGGAGTGGAACTGGATATTCATCAGGTCACCTCCCAGATGCCAATAGCTCCTGACGGCTCTAAGGTATACTTTGCTCTCTTCGCTTCTCGTTGTAAGCGGTATGGTATGAAGCCTATCGACCTGCTAGCAGACTATGCGGCAAGGCAGCAGGGAGAATCCAGGAGCAGGCACTCTGGCTCTAAGGCCACTCCGGATGCGGCTGCTTAGGATTCGTTGTTGTAGGTATAGGATAGTGTACCTTCTTTTGTAATGTGTGCTTTTGGTGATAAACATTTTCTCCTTGTGCCATCATGTGGATTTTGATGTATATGAATGATGCTTCGAGCTGTTGCCCAAAAAATGTATTGTTCGTATTCTTGCTTGCTTGCCTTTAGGGTCCTTCAGGTGAGGCTCCCATGAATACTTCGACTGATCCTCAGTCGCGAACATCTTTGGATGATGCGTCGCAACTTGTTTTTCTTCGTGACTGCATCTGCAGTCTTGAGAAGGAGATACTTGGCGTCCGAGGCCATGCGGATGTGTGGAAGTCGAAGGTGGAGCGAGCTACCTCCAGGGAGGAGTATCTGATGGGGGAGCTGTGGCAAATGGCCGAGAAGCTAGAGTGTAAGTTTTCTTGAGCTGCTGCTTGTTTTTGGTGCTCCTTTGCTTGAGTGTCATTTTACTCTGTATTTTTCTGCATGTGCCAACCTTGTTCCGAGGAAGGAGAAAGAGCGCGTTGCAGTTCGGATCAATTGCCTGACCCAACAGGATATGGAAGCCGGAGGATTTTTCTGGATGGACCGTGACTGGGCCATCGTCCTTGCGACGGTGCAGGATCGTGTTCATCAAGTCTCACGGTCTAAGTCGGTGAAGACTTCCAAGGCCAATTTGCAGACGTCATGTTCCCTCTTGATGAGGCGCCTTCGACTCTATGGGGTTTGCTGGCGAAGTTTCAAGACGTGGGTCACGTTAGGGAGTTGGTGCGACACCAGCTGGTTGCGGGGGTGAAGGCCGCCCTGTCGCTTGTTCGGCAGCGCCGCCTAGATATTGATCTTGCGGCGGTGGCGAATGGGCCACCCCCTCGACCAGATGGTGGCCTATGGGACATGCGTCCACATTACGCGGTTGTTAGGCAGTATGCCAAAGAGATTGTAGATCTTTTTGAGCATCGGGCGCATGTGATCCTTCAGAATAGGTAGGCCCTGTAAAAGAGATAGATGTAAAGCTTGTATATATTTCGAGTGGGCTTGTTGTGACCTTTGCTGTAAAGGTTTTTTGTATTAGCATGTAGTGCTTGGTTGTATGCATGCCCTTTTCATTAGCCTGAAGTGGTCAGCTACTCAGGTTTACATGCGTTATGCTCAGTCGACGAAGTCGTGAGGTGAGGCACAACCCCCGAGTGTGTTTTAACATAAAGTAATGTAAAAAAGAGGATAAATTTTCGGGAGAGACACTTAGCTTTATTCATATCGTAATGAGGAGGTACATTGTTCGGCTGAGTAGACTCATTGAAAGTAAAGAGGGATAGCTAGGGGTAGAAGCGTCGCAATTGCGCGACGTTCAAAGGGTTGGAGTATGCGACTCCAGACTCCACGTGCTTGACGCGATAGGTGCCACCTGGGATGACTTCGGTGACGACGTAGGGTCCTTCCCAGGGTGACTCGAGCTTTTTCGGCCGCTCCTGCTTGAGTCATAGGACGAGGTCTCCTTCGACGAAGGACCTTGGGCGCAGCCGACGGCTGTGATAGTTGTAGAGGCTCTGCTGGTAGACCGCTGAGCGAGTCGTGGCGATGTCGCATGCCTCGTCAAGTGTGTCGACGGCGTCTTCGGGTGCTACCTTTGATTCAGCTTCGTTGTAGGCGACGACCCGTGGGGCCTTATGGCGCACTTATGCGGGTAGCACGGCTTCGGCTCCGTGTACCATGAAGAAGGGCGTGTAGCCCGTTGAGCTGTTTGGCGTTGTGCGCAAGCTCCAGAGGACGTAGGGTAGCTCTTCTGCCCAGGCTCCCGCAAGCCATTCGAGTGGGCTGAGTAGACGTTTCTTGATGCCGCCGCCTACGAGGCCGTTGGCCTTTTCGACCTGCCCGTTGGTCTGCGGGTGCGCCACGGAGGCATATGATATGTTGATCCCAAGGCCTTCGCAGAAGTCCTAGAATTCTTTGGAGATGAAGTTCGACCCGTTGTCCGTGATGATGCTGTGCGGAACGCCGAACCTGTAGACCATGGACTCGAAGAATTTAACGGTCGTTTTGCCCTTTTGGTTGGTGACGGGCATTGCTTCGATCCACTTGGTGAACTTGTTGACAGTGACCAAGAGATAGACGTGGCCTCCTTTCGAAGATTTGGGCAGTTTGCCGATCATGTTGAGGCCCCATTGGGCAAAGGGCCAGGCCAGGGGTATGGGCCTGAGATCTGATCCTGGTGCGTGCGGTTTATCCGCAAACCTTTGGCAGCCGTTGCACCTCTGGACGATGTCCTTGGCATCGTTCATGGCCATTGGCCAGTAGAACCCAACTCGTAGAGCTTTGGCGACGAGGGCGCGGCTGCCCGCGTGATGGCCGCAGATGCCCTCGTGGATGTCTTGGAGGATGGTTTTGCCATCGCCGATGGTGACACACCTTTGGAGTACACCCAAAATGCTGCGCTTGTACAACTGGCCATTGATGATGGTGAAGGGCTTGGACCGGCAAGATATGCGTCGAGAATTTGTCGGGACATCAGGCAGTTCTTTGTTGATCAGGTACCGAAGGTACGGTTGCTTCCATGTTTCTTCGATTGCCATGACCTGCATCAGGATGACCAACGAGACCTTCGTGTCAATCTTTTCGGGTCCTTCCTGTCCTTTGGGTAGTGCAGCCCCCGAGTGCTCTGCTTCTTCGGGTGATCCCTTGGGGAATTTCCTTTTGATGGAAGGCACGCAGATTTGTTCGAGGAACACACCTGGTGGCACCCGTGCGCAGGTGGAGCCGATGTTGGCGAGTCTATCGGCTTCTTCATTGCTTTCCCTTCCAACATGTCGAAGCTCGCAGCCGTCAAAGTCTCCTTCGAGTGAGTTGTAGAGCGCGCGGTACGTGATCATGTTAGCAGCGTGAGCGTCGCACTCGTTCATCGTCTGCTGGACGACGAGGTTCGAGTCACTGTAGATGACTAGGCGCGTTGCGCCGAAGATCTTGTCCATCTTCATGTCGTGGATGAGGGCCTCGTATTCGGCTTCGTTATTAGATGCACGAAATTTCATTCGAATGACATATTTCATCTTATCGTCTTGCGGGGACGTCAATATGACGCCAGCTCCTGCTCCAGCCTCACGCTTCGAGCCGTCGAAGTGCATCGTCCATGACTGCATCATATCCGGGGTGTCCGGCAGCTGGAGTTCCATCTAGTGGACGAGGAAGTCAGGGAGGACCTGAGATTTGATTGGATGGCGCATCTCGTAGATTATGTCCAGGGGGATAGCTCGATGCCCCACAGGGATACGCGTCATGTGGCTTCGGGGTTGTTCAGGATGCTGGACAGTGGCGCCTCGTTGACGACCATCACCTGATGCTCCTGGAAGTAGTGGCTCAACCAAAGAGCCATCATGAACACGCCGTAGGCGAGTTCCTGGTAGTGAGGGTACCTCTGTTTTGTTGGTGTCAATACCTCGCTGAGGTAGTAGATTGGGCGTTGGACCCCATGGGTCTTGCCATCTTCGGGTCGCTCAACCACGAGCACGGTGCTTACCACCTGATGCGTGGCTGCTATGTATAGCAGCGGAGGCTCGCGCTCCTTTGGTGTGACCAGGACGGGCGAGGTGGAGAGCAGCCGCTTCAGATCTTCGAATGCGTCGTCTGCTTCAGGCGTCCACTCGAATTTTTCTGCTTTGTGTAGTAGCTGGTAGAAAGGCAGGGCCTTCTCACCCATGCGGCTGATGAATCTGCTCAGCGTCGCGATGCGCCCAGCTAGCTACTGGACACCTTTGAGGTTCTTCGGTTTCTCCATGGCCAGTATGGCCTGGATTTTCTTCGGGTTCGCCTCAATCCCTTGCTGGGAGATGAAGTAGCCTAGCAGTTGGCCAGATGGGACGTTGAAGGCGCACTTTTCTGGGTTCAGCTTGATCTTGTAGTGATCGAGGTTGTAGAATGTCTCGCGGAGATCGTCGATCAATGTCTTGGCCTCCTTTGTCTTGATGACTATGTCATCGACATAGACCTGTATGTTGCGGCCGATCTGGCTCTTCAGGCACGCCTGCATGCACCGCTGGTACGTGGCACCTACGTTCTTCAGCCCGAAGGGCATTTTGTTGTAGCAGAATACTCCGAACGGCATGATGAACGGTGTTTTCTCCTGATCTTCGACCTTCAGTCAAATCTGATTGTAGAGGAACGAGAGTTTCTTGCACCCTGTCGTCGAATCGATGATCTGATCGATCCGAGGTAGAGGGAAGTGATCCTTTGGGTAGTGCTTGTTGAGCGACGTGAAGTCCACGCACATCCGCGTCCTTTTTAGGGACCAACAGGGTGTTGGCTAGCCATTCGCTTTCCTTAATCTCCCGGATGAAGTTGGCGTCGAGCAGTGTGTTAACTTCGACTCCAACGGCTTTGGCCCGTGCCTCGGACAATCGTTGGATGGACTGTTTGACGGGCTTGGCGTCTGGAAACACATTTAGTGCGTGATCGGCAAATTCCCTGGGAACTCCTGGCATGTCCGCAGGACACCAGGCGAATATTTCCCAGCGCTCACGGAGGAATTCGACGAGCGCACTTTCCTATGCAGGGCCAAGGTCGTTGGCGATCAACGCCGTCTTGGAGGCGTCCATCGGGTGGACCTGCACCTTTTTCGTGTTGACTGTTGAGTCGAACGACATTTCAGGTGCGTTTTGCCTCGAGATTGGGGGTGCCCCGTTGTCTGTCACCTATCGAAGCCTTGTGAGCTCCTCCTGCATGCCGAACGACTGGGAGATTCTGTTGAAGTCTCTGTCGTAGTGGTCGGATCGGGTGAAGCTGTCTTGGACCGTGATGACGCCTCTAGGTCTTGGCATCTTGAGTAGCAGGTGCGCATAGTGTGGTACTGCTAGGAACCTTGCGAATGCCACACGCCCGAGGATGGCATGGTATTGTAATGGCCAGTCCACCACTTCAAACTCGAGCCATTCACACCGAAAGTTTTCGGGTTTGCCGAAGATGACGTCGAGCCATATCTTTCCCAGGGGAAATATGCCCTACCCTAGGACTATGTCGTGGAACATTGTGTCAGATTGTTCCAGGCTGCACAGCGGGATCCGCATTGCTGCTAGGGTGCTAGCGAACATCAGGTTGATGTCGCTGCCGTTGTCCATGAAGACGCGGGTCATCTCAAACCCTTCGATCTACGCCTCAAGCACCAGGGCAGCATGACCTGGGCGAGGGATCTGGCGGGGGTGATCCGAATGACTGAATTTTATGCAGGACTCCGAACCGCTGAGGTACTCAGGGATGGCGGGCAGAGCAGTCACAACCAGGCTGACTTGGCGGGTGATCTTCTTTTGCACCCTGTTTGTTGGGCGCCCTTTTTGGATCATCAGGGACCCTTTCGGCGTGGAGTACCCGTTTACACCGTTGTTTTGCACGGGTGTGTTTGCTTGATTCGAAGGCCCCACGGGTGGTGGTGGAGGAGCTCCGTGGGCGATGTTGCCTGGTGCAGGTGCGGGTCCGAACCTGGGGTTAAGGATCTGCCAGCGCATCTGGGTGAAACCCTCGCTGAGTTTTTGGAACTCGCGGCAATCCTTCAGCATGTGGCTGGCCTTCTTTTTGGCATCCTGCTTGTCGATGTAGAAGTGGATGGTGCATGGGCCCGACAATTGTCGTATGCCGAGGGTTCATCGTCGCGGCCGCGGCGCTGGCACGTTTGCGTTGGGTGTCCTCTCCGTCGCTGCTGCGGTTGTTATCGTTGCGGCGGTCGGCGTAGCCAGCTGCAACCATGTCGGGTCCGTCGTGATCATCATAGACGCGCGATATTCGCTTGCTACGGCGCTCGCATCGATGGCTGTAGTCATCTTCCTCATCCGAATGTGCTCGGTGGATGGAGTCCTCGCCATTTGCCCACCTGTTGGCGATGTCCATGAGGTGGTCGAGTGTCTTGGGCTTTACGCGCCCAAGTTCCTCCTTGAAGTCAGGGCGCTTGACACCGTCCTTGAAGGCATCGATCGTTCTCTCCTCGGAGATATGCCCTGCGGAGTTCTTGATGTTGGACCAGCATAGTATATACGAGCGAATGGATTCGCCCGTTCGTTGAGTGCAGGCCCGCAGTTGTTCGATCGAGGCTGGCCTCTTGCTGGTGCCTTTAAAGTTTTGGATGAAACTTTACGCCAGCTCCTCCTAGCTTCGGATGGAGCCCGAGGACAGGCTGCTGAGCCAGATCCGGGTTGCGCCTGTCAGCTGCAGCTGAAGGCATTGCAGGGCAGTGTTCTTGTTTTCGTCGTGGAGCTTAACGAACGACAGGTGGTTGCTGAGATAGGCTTTCGGGTCCCGTGTCCCGTCAAACTTCGGAGTGTTCGAAGGAAGCTTGAAATTTCTTGGCATCCGCATTCGCCGAACAGATCTGCTGAAGCATCGAGCTCCGCAGAGTTCTCCGTCATCGTCCTCTTCGGATTCGTCTAAGCACGCTGGCATCGCAGCCTTGTCGACCTTTGGCAAGGTCGCTCGGCGCCAGTCGCGGCTGCGACGTCTTGGGATCTTGCGTCGTCGAGGTAGATCGTTCTCGTCTCCCTCTTTGTTCGATGAGTGTGTGGGGCTACGGTTGAATCTGACCATAGCCTTCTACTCCGTAGGAGCTTCCTCATGGAGCACAGCTCCAACGAGTCCGAGTCCGGCTAGTGCGTACTTGTGCATGGATCTCTTCGGGTCCCCCATCGGAGGTGGATGGGATGCGAGATATCTGGCGGCTGCCATGATCACAGCTTGCGGTGTCTTCGGGATGACATTGCCGTTGACGTCCATCTCCATGAAGGACATGTTAAGGGTTCGGGCGACCTCACGACGAGAGCGATGCTTTGTTGGCATTGTTGTTGTGCGAGCTGGAGCCGCCAGTGGAGGATAGCGTAGCTCGCCACTCGCTAGACTTCGAAGCTGCTTGCTTGCGTTTGTCGAGTTGCTCCTGCCGCTGCACCTGCCTGTTGTGTTTGCCGATGAGGAGAAGGTGGTACGCCATCAGCAGGCCACGTGAAGAGTTCACGGGTAAGATCTTGTTGCCCGTGATGTCTTCGCGTGCCTGGCGCCAGCAATCCTCGTTGAGGTTGATCTGATTGTAGGCGACAACATCGCCCTTGTTGGGTGGGAGGGATGGTTGTCTCTCGTTTCCTCCGTTTTCACCCTCTGGGTTGGGTGGCAGTACGTGGGCACCCGAACCTGGTGGTTGTTGCTCCACGTCGCTTTGGATGACCACGGCGCACTAATAGCGTCCGCGGAGTGGATCGCTGCTGCCGCAGCTTTCGGATCCGGAACCGTAGGTTCCTTCATCCGACAGGGGGGCCGACAGATCTGAGTTGCAGCTGCTGCTGTCAGATGACTCATCTGTCAGCGTTGACGTGCGTAGCACGCTGGGAAGCGGGGCCCACGAGGCGGGCCTGATTGATGGCAGTGGCACCCGCTCTGGGAGGCGAAGAGTGCCCGTCTGCCCCA
This sequence comes from Avena longiglumis, assembly GCA_030063025.1. NCBI lineage: Eukaryota > Viridiplantae > Streptophyta > Magnoliopsida > Poales > Poaceae > Avena > Avena longiglumis. The sequence continues at coordinate 500,671,251 of CP125975.1, forward strand.
CCTGGAAGCAGAAGCTCCTGAACAGAATCTCGAGCCCGTCGCCTACGGGCTCAAATCCTTCATGGTGGCTGGCGAGTGGGCGGTGAAGTCAAAAGCGCCGAAGAGGAGATGGCTCTCCGTCACCGAGGAGTTGTAGATCGCTTTGGTCGGGACCGAGGAGTTGTTGCTCTTGATTACGGTGGAACAGAAGGTTACAGGGGTGCGCAGATGCAATCTGGCGTGGAGGTGTGTATGTTGTGAAAAGGATGTCCTCGTCGTTGTGCCCTCCTAGCCTTTATATAGAGATAGGCAGGTCCCAGGCATAGATCGAGTCAGTTACAAGTTTAGGGTTTGCCCCTTTGAATATTCTATATATTCTAGTCTTGATTCTCCAAGGATCCGAGGATGTCATGGGCTTGGGCCACCCGAAAATCTCCATAGGCCGTGTATATTCTTGTGGGCCTTCCTTGGGCTGGACCAGGTATGCTAATGTCGTGTACCCGCGGGGTATAACCATGTCAACAGTACATCTACAACCTTACATATTGATTAGAGCATAAATACCCCCTCTTGGAGTCACTAGCAACTACTCGGCCAAGATAGCTACTAACAACGGAGAGCATGCAAGATCACAAACAACATAGACATGATAGAATCAATAAGACAAAATCATTAATCAATCTTGTTGGAGATATGCCCTAGAGGCAATAATAAATGTAGTTATTATTATATCTTTGTGTTTATGATAAATGTTTACATTCATGCTATAATAGTATTAACAAGGAAACATTAATACTTGTGTGATTTGTAAACTTAATTTGAAGTCCCTAGTATAGCCTCTATACTTCACTAGCTTGTTGGTTGATTAATGATTGTGGTTTCCCTATCATGAACATTGAGATGTTATCAACAACAATATCATATCGTTAGGAGAATGATATGGTGGACATACTCCTATAGATAAGCGTAGCATAAAGATCAAGTCATTTCAATAGTTCAATTGCTATATGCTTTCTGATACATAGTAACCTAATTCCTTCGACCATGAGATCATGCATATCACCTTTACGGATGGATGCTTTGATGACATCAAACACCACACCGAATCGGGTGGCTATAAAGGTGGCATTGAGTGTTCGGAAAGTATTGGTTGAAACACATGGATCAAGAGTGGGATTTGTCCATCCATATGACAGATAGATATACTCTGGGCCCTCTCGGTGGAATGTCATCCAATTAGATTGCAAGCATGTGACTGGCTCACAAGGGATCACATATCACGGGAACGAGAAAATAGTACTTATCGGTAACGAGGTTGAACTAGGTATGCAGAGATACCGACGATCATAACCTCGGATAAGTAAACTATCGTGAGACAAAGGGAAATTGGTATCGTATGTAAGTGGTTCATTCGATCACAAAGTAATCGTAGAAATATGTGGGAGCCATATGAATTTCCAGATTCCTCTATTGGTTATTGTTCGGAGAAGTGTCTCGATCATGTCCGCATAATTCACGAACCGTAGGGAGACACACTTAAGGATTCGACGTTGTTTGAGTAGTTATGGTATTATGATAAAGAGACCGAATGTTGTTCGAGTCTCGATGGGATCCGGATATCACGAGGTGATCCGGAATGGTCCGAGAATAAGATTCATATAAGGAAAGTCCTGCTTCGGAGTTCGGAAATGATTCCTGTTTTCATCGGGAATGCTCTAGAAGGTTCCGGATTGTCCCAAGACTGGGGGAGGGTACATGAATGTGTCATTACATATTGAATGATTGCATCATGTACTAAGTGTTCTTGCTGTTCCAAATAAAGGATTAAATTGAATCCAAAACAGAAAAGTCAAATGGCCGTTTAAAAGTCAAACGGCTAAAACAAGAAACTGTGGGAAACAAGAGGTGGTTGAACCGACTTGGGGAGGAGTCCTCCAAGCCGCCACGCCAACCAAGGCCGAATTGGGAGGGACTCCTCCCTGGCCGCCTCCCACCTATAAAAGGAGGGGGCCTCCTCCTCTAGACACACAAGTTCCTATCCTCTAATCTCCTGCTTAGAGCCGCTTTGGTTTAGAGCTTCTAATTGCTCTAGCCCACGGTTTAGAGCCTTCTAATTGGTGTGTCTAATATCTAGACCACTAATAGCTATCTCTCATACTCCACCATACTCGCCTCGGCTTAAGGCCTCATGGGATCTCCCTCTACTTCCTACCACGCCACAGTCTTAGGAATCGCGAGGAGAGTGCTACAACCTCCGTCACTTTGGAACAAGGGAGAGGAAGGTCTTCGCCGAAAATCGAACGCAGACCGATCGCGAAGCGCTACCGTAACGCAATGGGAAGGATCGCTCACACGATCTTGAGATCGGAAGAGTACGACTACATCACCCACGAGAATCCGCTCTCGTTAAATACTTTGGAATCTTCGAGGTAAGTTATTCCATCGACTCGCTGCTACAATCTAGTATATAGATCTTGGCTTGTTTGTTTGTATGCGATAGAAATTTTTGTTTTCCATGCTACGAACCCCTACAAAGGGTATCGAGCCGTGTCTATATGTAGATCTCACAGAGTAGAACACAATGGTCATTGTGGGCGTTGATGCTTTTATTGTCGATTGCTTCTTGTGTACTTTGCATCTTGCGTATGTTGGGATGAAGCCGGGCTAACCTTACATGACATCGCTCATGAGACTTGCTCCACGCTAACATGCAACTAGTATTGCATAAGTGGCTTTATGGTGCTGTTTCTCCTAGCATAGTTAAGATCCAATTTACAACGGGTGATCAACAATGCTAGTATCAATGTTGTGGTTCTTGTTCAAGTTAGAACGACACTTATTGAAAGCCCCAAACCACGTAAAATATGCAAAGAAAGTAGAGGCGCCTAACTTTGTTTTGGTGGGTATGCAATGATGTGATATGGCCATGATTGTGATTATATTTGATGTATGCAATGTTCCTTATTGTAAGTTGGCAACCAGGAGCCATATGGTTGTCTTTAATTTATGCTAAGACCCGCGTGTCTATTCAAAGTAGTTGTAATAGTTGAAGCCGTGGGCGACAACCATGGAGAAGCGTCATTGACCTTGATGCAATGCCGGTGATGATGGAGATCATGTTCGTGCTTGAAGATGGAGATCGGAAGCACAAAGAAGAAAGGCCATATCATATCACATATTATTGAATTGCATGTGATGTTAATCCTTTATGCATCTTGTATTGCTTAGTAGACGACGGTAGCATTATAAGATGATCCCTCATGCACATGAATTTCAAGTCATAAAGTGTTCACCCTTAGTTAGCACCGTTGCTAAAGCTTATTGTTTCGAAGCACCACGTGATGATCGGGTGTGTTAGATTCTGCAAGTGTATACAACGTGAGCAAGCCAGATTTGCTCATGCGGAAACTAAGGTTTGATCTTGACGAGCCTAGCATGTACATACATGGTCTCGGAACACGGATCACCGAAAGGTAAAGCATGAATCATATAGAAGGTATGATGAACATGTCGATTGTTCGCCATTGAAACTATATCAACTCTCGTGATGATCGGTGTTGATGTAGTGGATCTGGTTCGTGTGATCACTAAAACAATGTGAGGGATGTTGTTTTGAGTGGGAGTTCACCTAGTTTAATTTCATTAATTAATTTGAACTCAATTTGTCATAAACTTAGTCTAAACTATTGCAAATATGTTGTAGATCAATGGCAGCCCCTACCATCAATTTTAATGCGTTCCTAGAGAAAGAAAAGTTGAAAAACAATGGAAGCAACTTCGCGGATTGGTTCCGCAATTTGAGGATTGTCCTCACAGCTGGTAATTTGACCTATGTCTCGATGCATGCATTGGTGACCCACTGCGGTGATGCTCGATGAAGTAAAGAATGTTTACCTCGCCTGGAAGAATCAGTACTCCATAGTTCAAAGGTGCTATCTTGTATGGTTTGGAATCGAGCTTGTAAAAGGTTTGAGAATTCAGACCCATATGATATTGTCGAGGATCTCAAATTGATTTTTGAGACTCATGCAATTGAAAGCTATGAGGCTTCGAAAAATTCTTTAACGCAAGATGGAAGAGGGCAGCTCTTCGGTGAGCATGTGCTTAAGATGTCCGGGCACGCAAACAAACTTCAAAGCTTGGGTATAGTGATTCCTAATGCTTTGGGGATTTACCGTGTCCTCCAATCACTACCACCAAGTTACAAGAACTTTGTGATGAACTACAACATGCAGAACATGAACAAAGAGTTGCCAAAACTGTTTGCTATGTTAAAGTCTCTGAAGTGGAGATCAAGAAAGAGCACCAAGTGTTGTTGGTCAATAAGACCACCAAATTCAAGAAAGGCAAGTCTAAGCAAAGGGACACTTCAAGAAGGGTGGTAAGAAAGTTACCACGCCCGAAGAAGACCAAGGCTGGACCCAAGCCCGACATCGAGTGCTTTTACCGCAAGGGAGAAGGTCATCGAAGCGGAATTGCCCAAAGTACTTGGCGGATCTAAAGAACGGCAACATCAAGAAGAAAGGTATATCCGATATACATGTTATTGATGTGTATCTCACTAGTACTGTAGTAGTGCTCGGGTATTTGATATCGGGTTCGGTTGCTCATATTTGTAACTCAAACAGGTGCCGCAGAATAAACGGAAGCTAGCGAAGAACGAGGTGACGATGCGCTGGGAAACGGATCAAAGGTTGATGTGATCGCTCGGCACGCTACCCCTTCATCTACCATCGGATTATTTTTATACTTAAATAATTGTTATTTAGTGCCCGTGTTGAGCATGAACATTATATCGGATCTTGTTTATTAAGTAGACTACTTGTTTAAGTCAGATAATAATGGTTGTTCGATTTATATGAGTAATATGTTTTATGCACATGCACCTTTGATAGATGGTCTATTTTTATTGAATCTCGATAGTGGAAATACACATATCAACAACATTGAGGCTAAACGTTTGAAATCAAGCGATAATTCGACCTATATGTGGCAATCGCTGCCTTGGTCACATTGGAGTGAAGCGTATGAAGAAAATCCATTCCGATGGACTTCTTGAATCACTTGATTTTGAATCACTTGAAAGATGCGAAGCATGTCTGATGGGAAAAATGACTAAGACTCCATTTTCTAGTTTGATGGAGCGAGCTACGGACTTATTGGAAATCATACATACCGATGTGTGTGGTCCAATGAGTGTAGCATCGCGCGGTGGTTATCGTTATGTTCTTACCTTCACGGATGACTTGAGTAGATATGGGTATATCTATTTCATGAAACATTAGTCCGAAACTTTCGAGAAGTTTAAGGAGTTTCAAAGTGAGGTAGAGAATCAATGTAACAAGAAGATTAAATTTCTACGTTCTGATCGTGGAGGTGAATATCTAAGTTACGAGTTTGGCGAGCATTTAAAGAAATGCGGAATACTTTCAGCTTGACACCGGAACACCACAACAGAATGATGTGTCCGAACGTCGTAATCGAACTCTCTTAGATATGGTTCGCTCTATGATGTCACTTATGATTTACCGCTATCATTTTGGGGTTATGCATTAGAAACACCCGCATTCACTTTAAATAGGGCACCGCCTAAATCCGCTGAAACGACACCGTATGAATTATGGTTTGGGAAGAAACCTAGATTGTCGCTCCTTAAAGTTTGGGGATGCGAAGCCTATGTAAAGAAGTTACAACCGGACAAGCTTGAACCCAAAGCGAAAAATGCGTCTTCATAGGATAACAAGGAAACTATTGGGTATACCTTCTATCATAGATCCGAAGGCAAAATCTTCTTTGGTTAAGAATGGATCCTTTCTAGAGAAGGAATTTCTCTCGAAAGAAGTGACGGAAGGAAAGTAGAACTCGACGAGGTTGTCGAACCTTCTCTCGAATTGTAGTAGCGCAAGACCGAAGAAGTTCTGTGGTGCCTACACCAATAAGAGAGGAAGCTAATGATGGTGATCATGAAACTTGGTTGAAGTTGCTACAGAGCCTCGGAGGTCAACGAGAACTCGTACACCTGCATTGGTATGATCCCGTTATGAGTGTCATGTTGGTAGACAACACCGATGACCCCGAGACATATGAGGAAGCGATGATGAGCCCAGATTCCAATAAATGGCAAGAAGCCATGAACCGAGATTGGATCCATGTACGAAAACCAAGTATGGACTTTGGTGGACTTACCGGATGGCCGGAAGGTCGTCGAGAACAAATGGATTTTCAAGAAGAAAACAAATGCCGATGGTAATGTTATCGCTATAAAGCTCGACTTGTCGCAAAAGGGTTTCGACAAATTCAAGGAGTTGACTACAATGAGACCTTCTCACCAAGAGAAGCTAAAGTCTGTGAGGATTATGTTAGCAATCGCTGCATATTATGATTATGAGATATGGCGATGGATGTCAAAACAAAGATTCCTCAATGGAGATATTGATGAAGAGTTGTATATGATGCAACCCAAAGGTTTTGTCGATCCTAAAGATGCTAACAAGGTATGCAAACTTCAACGGTCCATCTATGGATTGAAGCAAGCATCCCGAAGTTGGAATCAACGTTTTGATAAGGTGATCAAAAGTTTTGGTTTTATACAAACTTATGGAGAAGCTTGTATTTACAAGAAAGTGAGTGGGAGATCTGTAGCATTCTTAATACTATATGTGGATGACATATTGTTGATTGGGAATGATGTAGACCTTCTTAATAGTGTCAAGGAGTATTTGAATAATAGTTTTTCAATGAAGGATCTTGGCGAAGCAGCTTACATATTAGGCATAAAGAATTATAGAGATAGATCGAAACGCCAAATATCATTGTCACAGAGTACATATTTGGACAAAGTTCTAAAGAGGTTTGGAATGGAAGATAGCAAGAAAGGGTTCTTTCCCATGTTGCCAATACGACCTTGAGTAAAACTCAGAGTCCGACATCAACAGAAGATAGAGAAAGGATGAGTAAGACTCCCTATGCCTCAGCCATAGGATCTCTAATGTATGCCATGCTATGTACTAGACCCGACATTGCATATGCTGTTAGTTTGACTAGCAGATATCAAAGTGATCCAGGAGTGGATCATTGACAATGTCAAAAACATCCTTAAGTACTTGAGAAGAACTAAGGATATGGTTCTTTCTTATGGAGGTGATGAAACCGTTGTTAATGGTTACACCGATGCTAGTTGGAACACCGATCCGGATGATTCTAAATCACAATCTGGATACGTATTTATTTTGAATGGTGCAGCAGTTAGCTGGAGGAGTGAAAAGCAAAGCGTTGTGGCGAGATCTTCAACTGAATCGGAATACATGGCTGCTTCGGAGGCTTCACAAGAAGCGATATGGATGAAAGAGTTCATTACAGAGCTGGGTGTGGTTCCTAGTGCGCTGGACCCAATGTCTATCTACTGTGATAACATGGGCGCCATAGCCAATGCGCAAGAACCAATGTCACACAAGAAGCTAAAGCATATCAAGCTGCATTTTCACGCTATTCGAGAACATATCCAGGATGGGGATATAAAGATTTGCAAAGTACACATGTGTCCGAATGTGGCGATCCGTGACTAAACCTCTCCCGAGGGCAAAACATGACCAACACCAAACTGCCATGGGTGTTTGGTATATTACCATGTAATCTAGATTAGATGACTCTAGTGCAAGTGGGAGACTGTTGGAGATATGCCCTAGAGGCAATAATAAATGTATTTATTATTATATCTTTGTGTTTATGATAAATGTTTACATTCATGCTATAATAGTATTAACAAGGAAACATTAATACTTGTGTGATTTGTAAACTTAATTTGAAGTCCCTAGTATAGCCTCTATACTTCACTAGCTTGTTGGTTGATTAATGATTGTGGTTTCCCTATCATGAACATTGAGATGTTATCAACAACAAGATCATATCGTTAGGAGAATGATATGGTGGACATACTCCTATAGATAAGCGTAGCATAAAGATCAAGTCATTTCAATAGTTCAATTGCTATATGCTTTACGATACATAGTAACCTAATTCCTTCGACCATGAGATCATGCATATCACCTTTACCGATGGATGCTTTGATGACATCAAACACCACACCGTGAATCGGGTGGCTATAAAGGTGGCATTGAGTGTTCGGAAAGTATTGGTTGAAACACATGGATCAAGAGTGGGATTTGTCCATCCATATGACGGATAGATATACTCTGGGCCCTCTCGGTGGAATGTCATCCAATTAGCTTGCAAGCATGTGACTGGCTCACAAGGGATCACATATCACGGGAACGAGAAAAGAGTACTTATCTGTAACGAGGTTGAACTAGGTATGCAGAGATACCGACGATCATAACCTCGGATAAGTAAACTATCGTGAGACAAAGGGAAATTGGTATCGTATGTAAGTGGTTCATTCGATCACAAAGTAATCGTAGAAATATGTGGGAGCCATATGAATTTCCAGATTCCTCTATTGGTTATTGTTTGAAGAAGTGTCTCGATCATGTCCGCATAATTCACGAACCGTAGGGAGACACACTTAAGGATTCGACGTTGTTTGAGTAGTTATGGTATTATGAGAAAGAGACCGAATGTTGTTCGGAGTCTCGGATGGGATCCGGGATATCACGAGGTGATCCGGAATGGTCCGGAGAATAAGATTCATATAAGGAAAGTCCTGCTTTGAGTTCGGAAATGATTCCGTGTTTTCATCGGAATGTTCTAGAAGGTTCGGATTGTCCAAGACTGGGGGAGTGTACATGAATGTGTCATTACATATTGAATGATTGCATCATGTACTAAGTGTTCTTGCTGTTCCAAATAAAGGATTAAATTGAATCCTAAAATAGAAAAGTCAAATGGCCAGTTTAAAAGTCAAACGGCTAAAACAAGAAACTGTGGGAAACAAGCAAGAGGTGGTTGAACCGACTTGGCGGAGGAGTCCTCCAAGCCGGCCAACCAAGGCCGACTTGGGAGGGACTCCTCCCTTGGCCGCCCCTCCCACCTATAAAAGGAGGGGCAGGGCCTCCTCCTCTAGACACACAAGTTCCTATCCTCTAATCTCCGATTTAGAGCCGTTTTGGTTTAGAGCTTCTAATTGCTCTAGCCCGCGGTTTAGAGCCTTCTAATTGGTGTGTCTAATCTTTAGACCACTAATAGCTCTCTCTCTCTCATACTCAACCATACTCGCTCCGGCTTAAGGCGGCTCATGATCTCCTCTACTTCGGTACCACGCCACAGTGCTACCGGAATCGCGAGGAGAGTGCTACAACCTCCATGCTTTGGAACAAGGAGAGGAAGGTCTTCGCCGAAAATCAACGTGTGACCAATCGAAGCGCCGAACGCAGCGCTGGAAGGATCGTCTACACGATCTTGAGATCGGGAAGAGTACGACTACATCACCCACGAGAATCCGCTCTCGTTAAATACTTTAGAATCTTCGAGGGTAAGTTATTCCATCGACTCGTTGCTACAATCTAGTAGATAGATCTTGGCTTGTTTGTTTGTATGCGATAGAATTTTTTTGTTTTCCATGCTACGAACCCCTACAAATCTGACATAGTAATCTCAATATCCATCGGATCCCCGCAAACACAACATGCATGATTACAAATAGATGAGATCTTGATCATCAATGGAGCTCACAAGATCTAGACATGAAAGCACAAAGGAGGAGATACTACCATCTAGCTACTACATGAACCCGTAGTACAAGGTGGAACTACTCGCGCTTCATACCGGAGGCTGGCATGATGAATTAGAAGGCCTCCGGGATGATCTCCCCTCCGGCAAGGTGTCAGGAAGAGCTTCAGATCCCCCGATATAAGGACGATGGTGGCGGCGGCTACAGACGGGTTCGTGGAAAATTGACCAGGTACTTAGGGTTTAGGCATCAGGGGCTTCTTATAGGCTAAGAGGCAAGACTGGGAGGCGTCCAGGGGGCCCACACCTTGCCCAGGCGCGACCTAGGGTGGGCCCGCTTCTGGGGGTGCGGCCGCCCTGTGGATCCCTTCCGTCTCTCTTCTGGACTCTGTTTTCTCCTCGCTGAAATATTGACTTTGGCTTTTGTCTCGTCCAATTCCAGAATATTTCGTTACTAGCTTTTCTGGAACCAAAAATAGAAGAAAACAGGCAACTGGCACTGTGGCATCTTGTTAATAGGTTACTACCAGAAAACATATAAAAACACCTCAAAATTGTAGACAAAGCAAAGCAAAGTAGATACTAAACAAGCATGGAACATCAAAAATTATAGATACATTTCCGACTTATCAAGCATCCCCAAGCTTAACTCCTGCTCGTCCTCGAGTAGGTAAGTGGTAAAAAGAATAATTTTTGAGGTGACATGCACCATCAAAATCAAGATCAAACCATTTGCAAGCATTGAAAGCTGGGATCAAAGAACTCCAAACATGAGCATGAAAGATGGAGTTCTAACATTAAGACAAAGTAACTATGCATGCAACATGAAAGGCTACAAACAAAGGTCATGAATAACATGCATTTGAAAAACGTTTGTTTGTTTCACATACAGAAAACATGGCATAGTGGCAATTAGCTTGTCCCTCATAGAGTAGCAAATAGATGCATAAGACACCTTCGAAGTTTATAAGAGTTACTAGGTACAAATAGCACAAGAACAAGTAATATCAACAATATGCATCAATCAATAAGTTTTGGGACAATGCACATAGAACTAAGAATGGCAACTATGCTCTCTTAACAGGTGTCTAAAGGTAGAAGGTGGAGACTCAATATAATAGTGGAAGAAAGGCCCTTCATAAAGGGAAGCAGGGATTTCAAGTTTCAAAAGGAGCTTCCAAAAATTATGGTACTTGTTAGCTTTCAGCCCTCATTGCCCCTATCATAAGCATCTTGAAGTGATTAATATTAAAGTGAAAAAACTATGGAGTATGTGCTGACAAAGTATAAGTTGGCAATCTCATGTCCCTTGAATATGAGGGCCGCTCCTCATGCTACTCAACTTTAGTCACCTATAAGTTCTTGTCATAGTAAGTACATGTGTATCATAAAGAATCGCCAACGGGGTACCCCTTGCACATGGTACAGGAGCTATCCCATAACCAAAATGACAAGTGAAATAACATTTCATGATCCCTAGTGTTTTGTGTGTTAGATAACAATACCTGGGATTATTTAATGTGTGTTGAAGTGCTGCAGATCTGTACCTTGAAAAGGAGTTGGAAACTATTTTTGGAGGGCAGATAATCCGCCCCTCCCCAAACTCAGAAGGGCGCAACCCTCATAATGGGGGCGGAATATCCCACGGTTTTTCCGGCTTGTCCGGATAATCCGCCCCTCCAGGGGCCGGATAGTCCGCCCCCCTAGGATCTGTCTCCAAGGTTTCCAAGGCACATCGCTTAGAGAGGGGGCAGAGTTTCCCCCAGACTCTCCGTCTCTGGGGCGGATTTTCCCTAGGGGCGGATAGTCTGCCCCTTGAAGGGGGCATATAATCTGCCCCCTCGAGGATTTTCACCAAGTCAAGACTGGCGCGACCTTCTGTATGAGGGGCGGATTTCCCCCAGACTTTCTGTCTAGGGGGAGAATTTCCCCCAGGGCGGATAGTCCACCCCTAGTGGGGGGCGGATAATTCGCCCCCAAACTTCACCAACGGCCAGATCTATGCAGGGGGTATTTAAGCCAGCCTTTCCCCTCCTACCATGACTCTTGGTTCATTCGAAAAAGTCAAGATCTGTTCTTCAAGCTTCATCCAAGAGAGCTCCGCCTTCATCCACCCAAAGGCCCCGTTCCTTGGGGAATCAAAGGAGGAGAACTCGATCTTCAACAACTTCAATCAAGCGCTTTATCTCCTCTCCATTCATTTGGATAATCACCGATCTAGTATTTCTTGCAAATATCTAGATCCTTGCTTTTGATTATATTGATAATCCTTGTTCTTGTGACAGCTTGTTGTCATTATGGGAGCCCCCAATTCAGTTGTGGGTGTGTGCCCCGGTAGAGTTGTAAAGGCACCCGTTCCCGCCTTGAAGGGTACCAATAGTGGAGAAGGTGGATCAGGCCTTTCGTGGCGAGATCCATCGGAGAATAGGGTGAGGCCTATTGTGGCGTGGTGGTCTTAGAACCGCCCACCCCTCCAACGCAGATGTACTTCCCTTAACAAATAAGGAACTACGGTAAAACAAATCCTTGTGTCTTCGCGTGCTCCACTACGGTTTCCTCGCTCCTCTCTTTACGTGCTTAGTAGTTAGGTTTGCATATAGGGAAATTCTCGTAGTTTCATATTTAGAGAATTTACTTTGTGTCATGCCTAAAATTGAAAAAGAACTAAAAATTGAGTAGCACCTATTCACCCCCCTCTAGGTGCCCATATGATCCATTTCAATTGGTATCAGAGCCCCGATTCTTAATTCGAGCTTAACCGCCTAAGAGAAGTATGGGTTCGAAGGTAGATGGGAGTGATGCTCCGGAGGTAGTCACCATGAACAATCTCAAGACGTTGGAAACAACCCTGATTAGTTCTATGGAGACTAAGATGGAAGAGATGCATCAAATGATAATGCGTCTCTCCCCATCCATAGCATCACCTCCATCTGTCTCAGAGGCTGCCACTCCACAATCCAAGGAAATGGGTAAAACCGATTCCAAACATAACGAAGTGGTTGGTGATGGCACTAGAAAGAGCTCCTCCTCGAAAAAGGATAGTGGTAAGGAAGGATACAATGAGGTTTCCCATGTGTATTCTCCTGATCCACCTATCCCACACCCACATATACATAATAGGGGTGATCCACCCAAACTTTCAGCATCTACTTTTAATCAATTGCAATTTTTGATGAAGTCTCATGTGTGCAACTCCTCTATTGAGTTGTGGAAAATCATAGAGAATGGTCTTCATGTTGGAGATCCCCACAACCTAATAAGAAGAGAGGTTGTTGACAGTCAACTCAACGCTATGGCTCTACACATGATTCAGCTTGGTGTGGGTGACAAAGACATGCCACACATTCAGCATCTTAACACAGCTAAGGAATCTTGGGATGCCCTTGTCGAGCTCTTCATTGGAAATGAAAGCATGAGAAGAAATAGATATGATGCTTTGAGTAATGAAGCTGAAGGATTCTATATCTTGGATGGAGAAGACCACAAGGACATGTATAGGAGGCTCAAGTCAATAGCCACCACTTTTAGAAATCATGGTGCCTCTCATGTTGATGATGCTTGGATCAAGCGCAAGTATGTCAGTGCTCTTATGCCATTTGATCCCACAGATTTTAAGAGTCTCCAAGGAAGGCATAACTACCACCTAATGACATCCAATGAGGTAATGCAAGAGATGGCATCTTTCAAAGTGGCTGCCAAGAATCCCAAAGATGCTCGTGCACGAGCCATAGGGATGCAAAAGGGAGTCAATATGGCCTTGAAGACAAGTGTGGTTGATCATGATGAAGATGACATAGAAGATATGGTCTGTCCCGAGGATGTAAAAAGAATTCATGGAAAATACATGACCTTCTATGCTATAAACTTTTGGAAGGATCCGGCCAAAGCCAAATCTGAACTAGAATGCAAGAGTGGAGCATATGGAAGAAAGGAAAACGGTCCCAAGCTGAGAACTTGTTTCAATTATGGAGACCGGCTGCACTTTGTAGTCGAGTGTCCGTACCAAAGTAGGGAAGATAATGGAGGAAGACTCATTCTCAAGGAAAAGTCAAAGGCTCCATGCAAGAAACAATTTATAAAGAAGAATGTTCCTTTCAAGAAGCAACCAAAGATTGTTCTAGTGTCTTAAGAAGAATATTCTTCGGGAAGTGAAGATGAAGATGAGGATGATAGCTCTCGAGAGTTGGCTGCTATAGTCACCACATTTACACCAACATCTCTCTTCGAATCTCCGAACGAAAACGTCATCAACAAGAACGCTACTTGTCTCATGGAAAGAGGTTCCGAGGTATCAACTTCTAATACTTCTTTTCCTAAGGCTATGATTGACATGGATGATCCTACTAGTCTTAAGGTTAAATAAGAAATTATTGCTTTGGACTATTTCTTCATTAACTTGCAAGGTGAGCACAAAATACATTTTGAGGCTCTTATGGACCAGCTGGCCCAAAATGAAGTGCTTTTTGAAGAAAAGGGCAAGATTGAAAGGGAGGATGCAATGGAAATTGCATTATTTAAAAATGCTCTAGAATAAGAAGAAGAGGCTCGGTTTTCTCTTGAAGAGAGGCTTGAGTCTATTGAGGAGTCACATGAAGAAATGATGACAAAGCTTGTTAAGGAACGTGACAATGCGGTAGCAAAAGCAAAGAAGGTAAAGAAAGAAAAGGTTAACTTTGGGGCTGCTCATGCTAGACTCTCCGAGGAATTGGAGAAACTTGACATTGCTCACAAGGCTTTGAAAAGTGAATTCTCTATTCTCAGTGAGTCGCATGATCAGCTCCAAATTCGATTGTCCAAGTATGATGTTCCTAGCACATCTAAATCAACATATATTCACAAGGCAAATGCTAGGGTGGAAGATGAGCCTGTCAATGACACCACACCCAAAGGTAAGGGTGTACTGGATGATATTCTTGGCAAGCAAAGATCAAATCTTGGAAAAGAGGGACTTGGATATGTCACCAAGTCCAAGAAGAAGAAGACCAAGATTGAACAAGCAAAGACAAACACCATTGAGAAGAATGTCACAAAAGACAAAAATGACCATATTGGTTTTGCAGGGTCTCACAATCCAAATTATAAACTCTTTTGTGATTATTATGGCGATGTGTATGCTTATTATGTTGGTTCTTTTGATGAATATGTTGCTTGGTCTATTTGGGTTCCAAAGACACTTGTTACTAACATGAGAGAACCCATTGAAAAATGGGTACCTAAAACCAAGACGTAATTCTCTTGCAGGGCTATGCTTCCGGTGGGTCTAAATGGGTGCTGGATAGTGGATGCACTAGTCATATTACCGGAAGCAAGGAGATCATCACAGAGATGCGACCCAATCATGAACATATTACAGTATTCTATGGTGATAAGTCTAAATCTGAGGTATTAGGTCTTGGCAAGGTTGTGGTCACCCACGATATGTCCCTCGTGGACGTCATGCTTGTTGAGACCCTCGGTTACAACTTACTTTCTGTTTGTTCCCTTGGTAAGATGGGCTTTGCTGTTTTCATTGGTGGTGATTTAGTGGTACTCTTGTGGAGCAAGACTCTAGAGGTCGCTTTTGTTGGGTCCGTCGAAAATGACCTGTATGTGGTGGACTTTTCGGGGAAAACCACTTCGGGTCCGATGTGCTTATTCGGAAAGGCTGACATGGGCTGGCTATGGCATCACTGTTTATCCCATGTCAACATGAGAACTTTGCAAAGTCTTCACAAGGGTGGCCATATCCTTGGACTAAAAGACAATGTTTTCTTTGACAAAGATCATGTTTGCGGGGCTTGTGTTGAAGGCAAAATGCATGACTCTCCGCACAAGAGGAAAACTATTGTATCCTCAAAGAGGATCTTGGAGTTACTTCATGTGGATTTATTTGGTCCTCCATATGATGCTAGCCTCAGTGGGAAGAAATATTGCTTGGTGATAGTTGATGACTACTCAAGATACACTTGAGTCTATTTCTCAAGCTAAAGAGCGAGACTCAACAAACTGTCATTGATTTCTCCAATGAAGTTCAGCGTCAACACAACGTCCCCATTTTGGCAATTAGAAGTGATAACGGCTCCGAGTTCACGAACTACACGTTAAATGAATTTCTAAGTGAAGAGGGGATAAGACATCAATATTCCGCTGCGTACACCCCTCAACAAAATGGTGTAGCCGAGAGGAAGAACCACACTTTGATGGATATGGCTAGATCAATGTTGGCTGAATTCAAGTCTCCTTACAACTTTTGGGCTGAAGCCATATCCACCGCTTGTCACTCATCAAATCGGCTCTACCTCCGCAAGATATTGTACAAAACTCCGTATGAAATACTTACCGGTAACAAACCCAACATTTCGTACTTCCGGGTATCGGTTGTAAGTGTTTATTTCTCATCAAAGGAGTACGCTTGTCTAAATTTGAGTCTAAGGCTTTAGAAGGTATTTTTGTTGGTTACGGTGCCGAATCCCACACATATAGAGTCTACAACAAGCTCTCCAGAATTGTTGTAGAATCTTGTAGTGTGGAATTCGATGAAAATGATGGCTCCCATGTGGGGCAAGTTGATGTTTGTGATGCAGATGTTGAAATACCCCAAGATGCCATAAGAAGAATGGGCGTGGGATTTTCCCGCCCCATTGAGGAACCCCTTGTGGAGGATCGGGAAGGACAATGCTCCACTCAAGTGGAGCCCTCATCTACACAAGATCAACAAGCCCCTACCGCTGAAGATACCTCTGCACCAACACCACAACCTCCTGAAGATCACCCGTCTTCTGGGCAAAATGGTAGTCCCAGGCCGGACAGACACTCCGCCCCTGGCACTCCAACTCGCTCCAGGGGACATCATGAAGAGCAAACAAGGCCTGGAAATCCCAGGCCGGATTCTCTGGTCCCAAGGGGCGGATTATCCGGCCCTGGCACTCCAAGTTTTGCCAGGGACACTCGGGAAGAAGAAAATGCAGCCGCATCTCCCAGGCCGGATAGTCCGGCCCCACCTAGGGGCAGATTTTCCGACCCTGAAGAACCAGTTCAGCAATAGTCTCCTGTTATCAGCTCAGATCAAGATCAAGGGCAGGGTAGTGGCCAAGACAAGGATCCAAGTGCCGAATCAAATCCATCAAGAAACAATAAGGAAATTGTGGCTCGTCGTAAAGCTCGTGTTGATCGGAATCTTGAGTTAAGGGGCCACACTCTAGACAAAGTTGTAGGTGATCTAAGAAGAAGAGTGTCTACTAGAAGAGAACTTGCTAGCTTTTGTGATCATCAAGCACACATTTCAATGGTTGAACCAAAGAAGGTCTTTGATGCTCTTGAAGATCCCAATTGGGTGGTTGCAATGCATGAAGAGCTAAATAACTTCGAGCGTAACAAGGTTTGGAAGCTCGTAGAGAAACCCAAAGAATGTCGCAATGTTAACGGCACCAAGTGGATTTTCAAGAACAAACAAGATGAAAATGGCATTATTGTAAGGAATAAAGCAAGACTAGTGGCTCAAGGATTCTCTCAAGTGGAAGGCATTGATTTCGGCGAATATTATGCTCCTATGGCTCTTCTTGAGTCCATCCGTATCCTTCTTGCCTATGCCGCTCATCATAATTTTAAATTACAACAAATGTATGTTAAGAGTGCTTTTCTTAATGGTCCACTACATGAGTTGATATACGTCAAGCAACCCCCGGGATTTGAGGATCCCAAATTTCCGAACCATGTATACAAACTCGATAAGGCGCTCTATGGACTTAAACAAGCCCCACGTGCATGGTATGAGCACCTTAAAGAGCTTTTGTTAGACTGTGGATTCGAAGTTGGGCAAATAGATCCCACTCTTTTTACTAAGAAGGTTAATGGGGAGCTTTTTGTATGCCAACTATATGTAGACGACATTAATTTTTGGCTCTAGTAACCAAGCTTTTAATGATGAATTTTCAAAGCTTATGACTGACAGGTTTGAGATTTCTATGATGGGAGAATTGAGGTTCTTTCTTGGATTCGAGATCAAGAAACTTAGAGAGGTAACTTTCATTAATCAAGCTAAGTACATCCAAGACATGCTTAAGAGGTTCAAGATGACGGGTCTCAATGGCGTTGCTACTTCAATGCAAACTAAGTGTCATCTTGAGCTTAATCCAAAGGGTAAAGACGTGGACCAAAAGGTATACCGATCCATGATCGTCTCTCTCCTTTACCTTTGCGCATCTAGTCCCTGTATCGTGGTTGAGTGTAGGACTGTGTGCAAGGTACCAAGCCGCTCCTAAAGAAAGCCACTTAGTGGCGGTCAAGAGAATCTTCAGATATTTGGTTCATTCCCCAAATTTTGGTTTGTGGTATCCCAAAGGCTCCAGTTTTTCTCTATGTGGTTACACTTATTCAGATTGGGCTGGTAAAAAGATGATCTAAAATCCAATTCTGGTGCATGTCAATTCTTGGGCAGGTCTCTAGTGTGTTGGTCTTCGAAGAAACAAAATTGCATATCACTCTCAACCGCCGAAGTTGAATATGTTGCTGCTGCAAGTGCTTGTAGATAATTATTATGGATGAGGCAAACTTTAAAGGAATATGGTGTCAATTGTGAAAAAGTGCCTTGATGAAGAAGAAGGCCTCCGGGATGATCTCCCCTCCGGCAGGGTGCCGGGAAGAGCTTCAGATCCCCCTATCTAGGGACGATGGTGGCGGCGGCTACAAACGGTTTTGTGGAATATTGATCGGGTACTTAGGGTTTAGGCATCAGGGGCTTCTTATAGGCTAAGAGGCGATGCTGGGAGGCGGTCAGGGGGGCCACACCCTGCCCAGGCGTGGCCTACGGTGGGCCTGCGCCTGGGGGGTGCATCCGTCCTGTGGCTCCCCTCCGTATCTCCCCTGGACTCCGTGTTCTCCTCGGTGAAATATTGACTTTGGCTTTTGTCCCGTCCAATTCCGAGAATATTTCCTTACTAGCTTTTCTGGAACCAAAAACAGAAGAAAACAGGCAACTAACACTGTGGCATATTGTTAATAGGTTAGTACCAGAAAACATATAAAAACACCTCAAAAGTGTAGACAAAGCAAAGCAAAGTAGATACTAAACAAGCATGGAACATCAACGTATCAATCCTGGAGAAGAGGGAAGAGGCCATCGCCGAGAGGTAGGAGAGGCAGCACAAAGAGAAAGAGGCCGCTGCCAAGGCCTTTGTCGAGCTGCATACGAGGTCTATTGAGGTGAAGGAGGCCAACGACAAGGCCAGACTAATGGAGATCGACGCCAAGGCGAAGTCGACGGAGGCTGAAGCCAATGCCAAGGAGGTCGATGCCAGGTCTAGGGTGCTGGAGGCCGAAGCCAACATCATGGCCGAGGAGAACGCCATAATGCTCACCGACCTGGATAGCATCGCCGACCCCGATCGCAGGGTTTGGGTTGCGAAGAGGCAGCAAACCATCAAGGCTCGTGATGCCTAAAGAGCAATAGCGACGGCCGTTGCAACTTTCTAGGCAGAGAAGCTCTCATATTTTGGACATTGTGTATCATATTGCCTCCTTTTGCACATTTTAGATCCACTGGCCACTTGTTGGTGATGCCCAAAGGGCGATGACGCACGTATGCCATGTTATTTGCCAGTAAATCTGTGTGTCTTTGGCTAGCGATGGCGTCATTTTCAACTGATTTGCATCCATGTCCAGCGATAGCGCCAACGCCCGCCTACACTGACAAATGGGTCGCGCCGCTGGGCGCGGCTGACCGGACAGGCCGGACCCCCTACCCAAATCGACCGCGGCCCAACCCAAACAGACAGAAACAGACAGTTTGGGGTGAACGTGTGGGTCGGTCCGGTGGAGATGCCCTTAAATCCAACCCGTATAATAGTGTCTTCTGTTTTCATCCTTCAAAAGTGGTCTTTTTTATCCTTATAAACTGGTTTCAGGGTTGCCCTTTTAAGAGCTCCGCTAGTGATTCTCTAAGGCTGGTTATAGTGAATAGTAATTTATACTAGCAACATGCATATGTTATTAATCTAAACTACTATCTCTATAATGAAAAATAACTTAGTAAGTGTGATAACATGCAATGTCTCATTAGACTCACTTTGCCTTGATACGTATGATGTTACATTAACATAGCTAGTTACTCTATCCATCTCTTTTCTCATTAACTCATTGCCATATAAGCAAAATTGTTGGGTTAGACTCTTAGGCCTTTGATAATGGATGTATCTTACTTCTATATACTAGGCAATTTGTTTATGTGACACCATATTTAATGATGAAAGAGAGT
This sequence comes from Avena longiglumis, assembly GCA_030063025.1. Classification (NCBI taxonomy): domain Eukaryota; kingdom Viridiplantae; phylum Streptophyta; class Magnoliopsida; order Poales; family Poaceae; genus Avena; species Avena longiglumis. Next base: position 500,691,085 of record CP125975.1, read on the forward strand.
GATATTATATCTTAGCTAAGAGCAAGTTTAATGGTATAGCCTACTGTTGGCTATAAGCCACTGCCATGTCATCTATAGTCATCACTATAGCCAACAAGTATAATAGTTAACTACAAACATGTACTAATTTATTAGTATATGGCCCACATATCATTCCTACAAAGTGCCTAGGAGCATGTGTTATAGTTGGCTCTTAACTTATAGCCAACTATTCTTCTCTCTCCTCCAACTCGGTGTGAGACCCTGGCGCATGGCTCAATAGAATTGATACCGGAAGCTCATTCGAAAAGAACTCTAAGGTTAAGCTTGCTTGGCCTAGAGCAATTCTAGGATGAGTGACCGACCGTAAAGTGGGTACCGGGTACGCATGAATGAGGACAAAGTGCGCAGAAAAGACTAGTGTTGATCTATGGGGTTAATTTAGAGATCCTATTGAGCTGTCAGGAGTGAAGCCGTCGGTCTGAAGAGACCGGGATGTTACACTCAACCAAAATATAACATTTTATCTCTTATAGTCAGTTGATGTCACCTTATTATATTTGCTCTAAGCTACACCTCCCGTACTTAACCATAGGTAGAAAAATTGGCTAGCCCAATCCTATACATGCATGAGCCCAAAATCATTAAATATATGAACCCTTTAGATACCTTAAGAAATAACTCTTGGAGTGACCGTTTCTTAGAATATGATAGTAGTGTCTATGATAACGCACTAAGAAAGGGTTCATTGTGAAAGGGTTTAGTTACTATTACCAGCCTAATAAAACAAATCGGGCTAGATTTGCTTTTTCGAATTACTAATAAGGAGCAAACTCACGAATTCGTTTTTCACAATGAAACTAACAGGTCTCTAGGATTTCATTACAGAGTCATAGAACCTCCAGCCCGGGCTAGAAATTGAATCAACGAAGAGGCAAACATGCAACTTCAAAGCGTTTGTAGGTAGGTATGCGACATGAATGTACAGAGACCATTAAGCAATCATGGACTTACATGGAGTATTTAGGTATCCCCGGTCCCAAAATCCACTACAGTGTCCTCTGCAAACTTTTCCCAATCTACTGTACTAGTACAACACTATGATGTATCCAGGCCAGGAGCGATAAAATCAAGCACATTCGCGCTGGTATTGATTCACCAAAGCGAGATACCGGACGCTCACAAATCAACAGCGCCGCTCGCTGTGGCACGTTCACGGAGGACCACGGACTACAGTCTACTAGAGAGCCGGTGGTCAGTCGGCACGCCAGAGCAAGCCAGCCGTCCTGTCTTACGTGTGCCCAGCAGCCCAAGAACGGCACTGAGCGCAAACAGCACGCACGGTCCGCGTTACCGCCACGGGAGCGCGGCCGGCAGCTTGGCCCTCTGTAGCTCGTGCGCCGGAGCGGCGACACTGTTGGTAGTGGACTCGCCAGTGCGGCGCCTGCATGCGCGCGTCCGACCGACTCCGTGGTTGGCCCGCCGGCCGCCTGTGATCTGTGCGCGTGTCCCCAGCCGGCGAGCGCTGGCCTCCCCCTCGCTCCGGTCCAAATCGCGGCAGATCGCTACCTGTTCTCCCTTGTCCAGTAGGCATTCCTGCCGCTCTCCTTCGGGCTCCGTAGTGGGACACTGGAATCTGGCCACACTGGCCACCGGCCGGTGAAGTCCAAAACCAAAAGCGAGTTAGCTTTGTGAAAGGTGGACCTCCCCTTCTTCCTCGCGCATGGGCATGGGGTGACACAGGCTGATCGCTACCATCGCATGACTCACATCTACATCATGCCAGGTTTGCCATGTCGTCTTCTTTAAGTACACGGGCATGGATTATGCTTTTGAAAAAACGTCTTGGCTGGGACCCGCCTGCATGGGTCAATGCGAGCTCATGGAATGGAAAAGGGTTAATGGACAAACAGGGTCAACCGGAGCTGGAGGAAAGGAAAGCTGGCACCTCATCAGATAGCATGCAGCATGCATGCATGCGGTTTAGTTGTCGCGTCATGTGAGTGCGCGAGCGACGTGACACTGGCTGCCACCAAGATCCTCGGTGCGTGAGATTGGTAGGATATGACTTGGACTTTGCCTGTTCCCCCTGATTGTGCTCCTACGTACTTCTCGTCGTCCCCTCACTCTCTGTTTTGTGGATGGCTGCATTTCACCCAAAAAATCGATCCACGGCTACATAGAGTCCTATATTTTTTGTAATTGAAAACTTGATTTCAACGTATCTAAAAATTATTTAAAAATTCTGCGCCTAGATAATGATGTACTCTACCGTAGACACAAAGTCTCAACCCGAAATTCCTTATATTTTGGTTTCAACAAAATCAACAAACACCCACAGAATTTGGTGGTTTGAAAATTGAGATTGTTCACTACTTTAGAGGTTAGATTTGGCATTTTTTTTGTGCAGACCAAAATACTGGATATTTTGAAGTGAGACTTTTTATAGTTTTAGAGCACATTATTTCCTGCATCTAGAATTTTTTCTCAGAATTTTTTGAAATTTTAAAATACAATTTTCTAAAGGTTAAAAAATAAGCTCCATTGCTCCCGAGACCCAATCGTCTCAGATCTCACAAAGGATGTGGCATATATATATATATATATATATATATATATATATATATATATATATATATATATATATATATACACACACATATATGTATATATATGGGAAATAGTGGCTATCTAGGATGCTATATATGCATACTAATCCAACCATTGAATATTCTATAGAGAGCATGAAGTTAAACAGCAGGAGCACAAAATATCTAACGGAAAACATCACACCCCGTTACATAGAGAGCATTTTTTGCATGCATTGCTAGTACATGCAAGTACTAGCACATGCATGCAAGCTAGCAACATCTCATGCATGCATGCAAGCTAGCAATACTAGTAGACCACTGAACTGGCTAAAATTTCAGCACGCATTCTAGCAATACATTCAGACCATTGAACCGGCCAAAATTTCAGCACGCATTCTAACCTCTAAAGTAGTGACGTTGGATACAGAGAGTACTATTACTAGCTGCCAAGATGAGAAAGAGTCAAAATCTTGCATGCAGTTAACGGTGTTATTTGCTGTTTGTACAATTGCAAGACCAGCCTTTATTGTAGCGTACCAAACCGTATCTATTGTTGCAAAAATTTCTACAAAGTGCATATGGTGTGCTAGTAGTACTTGTTTGCACTAGACATTACTAGCTTGTACTAGTTGATGGGATGTGTGCATGTTAGTATCAATATGAGCATGAAAACATGCAAGAATTTCTGCAAGAATTTCAACCATGAGAGTAGACCAAATATATCAACTAGTGCATACGGTATGCCAGTAGTATTTGTTTTCACTAGACATTACTAGCTTGTACTAGGTGATGGGATGTGTGCATGTTATTATCAATATGAGCACGAAAACATGCAAGAATTTCTGCAATAAGTTCAACCATGAGAATAGACCAATATATCAAGCAAGTTAGCATGCAATAAATTCAACCATGAGGGTTGCACGATTTTCGGCCAATTTTCCCGCGCTTGGCTTTCGTTTTAGCGCATGTGGTGCTAGAATGCGTGCTAAAATTTTGGCCGGTTCAATGGTCTGAATGTATTGCTAGAATGCGTGCTGAAATTTTAGCCAGTTTAGTGGTCTACTAATATTGCTAACTTACATGCATGCGTGAGGTGTTACTAGTTTGCATGCATGTGCTAGTACTTGCATGTGTACTTGGATATACTAGCAATGCATGCAAGAAAATGCTCTCTATGTAATGGGGTGTGATGTTTTTCGTTAGATATTTTGTGCTCCTGCTGCTCAACTTCATGCTCTCTATAGAATATTCAATGGTTGGATTAGTATGCATAGGTAGCATCCTAGATAGCCCACTATTTTCCATATATATATATATATATATATATATATATATATATATATATATATATATATATATATATATATGGCATGATGCTCTGGTGCTTAATGTAATCAACGACACAAATGCAATCCAGAGTTGTTCGAACGAGACTGTGTGAAGTATGTCGGGTGGCATTGAATCACCTACAAGTGTGTCCTATACTTGTGGAACTGATGTGTGAGCGAATTAACGTAACCTTGACTTACATCGGGTACATATCAAATACATGAGTTGATGAGCAAGACCTTCCACAATCACCATGGTTTTCAAGCGTAGCCGACTCGATATGACAAATGATGACCCGAGCCGAGGTGCTAAACAATACACCTTGGTCATCCACAAATAGCATTGGCAACACAAGAGGTGCTGGTCTTCTGAACAAACACACCGACCTGGATCTTATGCCACCAGGACTAACATGCAACTCCTCTAGACCTATCTCCTCACCCAGAAAGCACACATCATTGACTATGATGGCGTAAACCATACCAAGTTCAGTGATGTAATAATTGATAAACCCGACCGCTGAGAGGGAGGCCTAGAATTATGGCCACCGCTAGGAATCGGACGCCGATCTTATCTTCCCGTCGGACCACTAGCGTGTTGTAGGATTAAATTGATCTGATGGTTAGTTTGCACGTAGAATTTGCACAAATTGCTAGCCGCTTCTGTAAATCATGCCATCCTTAAATCTTGACGCTAATTACGTGGGATTAACTCCCTATTTGAACTTTTATTCATGATTTTAAGAAACAAAAGTTCCGACGATATGCATATCTGCTTCCAACGCAACAAATCTTGTTTCCAAATGGAAAGCGAATGTGCTCCCAACACAACTGAAATTTGCTTCGACATGAAAGACACTTTGTTTTCTTTGCAGATTTCTGTTTGTTTCTATAGATAGGAGAGCTTGGCTTTCGTTTTAGCGCATGTGGTGCTAGAATGCGTGCTAAAATTTTGGCCGGTTCAATGGTCTGAATGTATTGCTAGAATGTGTGCTGAAATTTTAGCCAGTTCAGTGGTCTACTAGTATTGCTAGCTTGCATGCATGCGTGAGCTGTTGCTAGTTTGCATGCATGTGCTAGTACTTGCATGTGTACTTGCATGTACTAGCAATGCATGCAAAAAAAATGCTCTCTATGTAACGGGATGTGATGTTTTCCGTTAGATATTTTATGCTTCTGCTGCCCAACTTCATGCTCTCTATAGAATATCCAATGGTTGGATTAGTATGCATAAGTAGCATCCTAGATAGCCCACTATTTTCCATATATATATATATATATATATATATATATATATATATATATATATATATATATATATATATATATATATATATATGGCATGATGCTCTGGTGCTTAATGTAATCAACGACACAAATGCAATCCAGAGTTGTTCGAACGAGACTGTGTGAAATATGTCGGGTGGCATTGAATCACCTACAAGTGTGTCCTATACTTGTGGAACTGATGTGTGAGCGAATTAACGTAACCTTGACTTACATCGGGTACATATCAAATACATGAGTTGATGAGCAAGACCTTCCACAATCACCATGGTTTTCAAGCGTAGCCGACTCGATATGACAAATGATGACCCGAGCCGAGGTGCTAAACAATACACCTTGGTCATCCACAAATAGCATTGGCAACACAAGAGGTGCTGGTCTTCGAACAAACACACCGACCTGGATCTTATGCCACCAGGACTAACATGCAACTCCTCTAGACCTATCTCCTCACCCAGAAAGCACACATCATTGACTATGATGGCGTAAACCATACCAAGTTCAGTGATGTAATAATTGATAAACCCGACCGAGAGGGAGGCCTAGAATTATGGCCACCGCTAGAATCGGACGCCGATCTTATCTTCCGTCGGACCACTAGCGTGTTGTAGGATTAAATTGATCTGATGGTTAGTTTGCACGTAGAATTTGCACAAATTGCTAGCCGCTTCTGTAAATCATGCCATCCTTAAATCTTGACGCTAATTACGTGGGATTAACTCCCTATTTGAACTTTTATTCATGATTTTAAGAAACAAAAGTTCCGACGATATGCATATCTGCTTCCAACGCAACAAATCTTGTTTCCAAATGGAAAGCGAATGTGCTCCCAACACAACTGAAATTTGCTTCGACATGAAAGACACTTTGTTTTCTTTGCAGATTTCTGTTTGTTTCTATAGATAGGAGAGCTTGCTTCTATGTTGAAAAAAGATCTTGCTTTGAGTTAATATATATAAGTTTGTGTCTTATGTATAACATATATATTGCTTCGAAAGCATCAATGGACACGATTAAATTATTGCTTCCAACCAATTAGAAATATGTTTCCATCAATACAAATAATTCCATTTCACTGTTACTCATGCTTCAAACAACTTAGATATGTGCTTCCGATAAAATAAAATGTGCTTCTAGCTAACGGTGGTAATGCTTCCATGGAGCAACAATTTTGTTCCGTCCATGCTTTCTTCTATACGGTACACAACCATGAAGTCACAGCCTTAAACGTGCACGATCATGTCGCCATTGTGGTACTAGAGTAAGTTGTTCATCGCAGTGCCGGTGCTTCAAACAATAGAAGTTGACCTGCATAAACTCCGGCCTTCGCCCATCGTATCTGCCCTGCCATCGAATAGATCCCTCGCATTCTCCTTGGTTGCCATCACAACCCTCTTTTGCGGTCAATGACAGCCCATGCGGTGCAGTCGTGTCTCATGCTTCTTCCGCCGACCAGAGCTGCCACCGGATTGAAATAAGCAGTCTGTCTTCTAAAAAAACAAACAAACAAGGGTAGAAATGAGTACACCAAAACAACAAAATAAAAAGGCCAGTCCATGAAGTGGCTAATCCTCCAAATCTTTACCCAAATCACTAGCAAATTGCTTAAAGCAAAACATAGTTCCATTTGAAGCAATTACATGTTTGAGTGGAAGCATATAAACAAGGTGTGTTTGCTGAATTAGTGTGAAACAAAAGGTGTATAGCTGAAGCATATAATTTAACATTTCGAAAATAACAAAGTGGGATGGAAGCATACAATTACTTACACTAAAATTGTCTTGACAATAATGCAATGTCAAAATTGTTAATTAGGAAGCATATAAACAAGGTGGAAGCAATTAAATGTTTGAGTGGAAGCATATAAAAACATATCAGTTTGAAAAAAAATACACTGTAACCAGAGCACACCTCAGTTCAATAGTGCATGATCAATTGCTATTTTTCAGAACTTGTACTTCACGATGAAAGAAATCCAAAACAAATCGAGCAAGGACATGACCTGTGAACCTGGCTTGGTGGATTTGTGCATGCCTACCGGCTACCGCCGCTGAGCATATGGAATAAATTACCGCTACTGAGATGGGAACATGCATGATGGGATCTGCTGCCAAACTTCCTCAGACACCATTGCCTGATGATAGGATCGGCCGCCGCCTTCTAATTGGGATTCCCGCCGGTTGTTGGAATAGATGGTGCATGTCCCTGTTAAGAAGGCGTTAGGCGTTGCTTGAGTGCTGGTGGCGAAGCCACCTCTAACCCGGCCGCGCCGGCCGATGGCGGTCAGAGATTCCTCAACCATGATTCTCTGCGGAGGAACGCCATGCTTGTCGGAGTCGATCCAGGCGGAAGCGCGTCTCTCTACCTTGATGGGGTGTGCGGCGAGAGATGAGACACGACGGGATAATAGAATCGTGATGGAGAGCAGAGGTGCCTAGCAGCACATCGATTTAGACGGAAATTTTTGGATTTAGGTGGGCAAGGTGCGGTGTTAACGGGCCTAATTATTTTCCCGTAGAAAGGAACGCTGGTATAAGGCCGTCGGATTTGCGTCCCATCGGACTGCGATGTATAGTATTTACCTAGAATTATTCTATAGTTTAAGCTCGTAAGCAAAAGCAAAGCCTTTCAGGCCATCTGCCGTGCACGCTGTCGCTGCTTGTGGGCCGGGGTCACCTCGCGTGTGGTCGTCCCCTCTTTTCGCGTCGTCTCTGGAAATCTCGTGTGCCCCTCTTCCAGTCTCCCACATCCCTCCGCCACCAGGGCGACCGGATCTGCCCTATCCTCTTTGACCTCCTCGCTCTCGCCGACGGCTTTGATCCGGGGAAGAGACATCGGCCAACAGTTTCTTCTCCTCGAGATGAGCCAGCTACGGCACTCCTCTTCGTCGAAATCGCCCATTACTGTTCATCGTCGTCACCGCTCGCGCCTTTCCCTACGACTACACCCAGTGTACGCCTCTTCTTCACCCAAGAGGTAGCAGATGATAGGTCAGAGTGTTGCCTGCGACACCAACACGACCATAGTCGACGCGGCATCGACCACACTAAGATTTTAGCTCTTACGGGATCCTCGCGCAGGTGCCTCCATGGCAGCTCAGTAAAACGAGCTTTGCGGCGGCTCCTGGAACGCGGCCACGACGAGCACGAGTCTAGCCACCACCAGCACGGAGATTCCACCATCCAGGTACAAATTCTATCCACTCGATCTGGTATCCTTTCTCCCGGTTTTTATGTTCCTTTCTAGGTTTTGTTAAGTGGTATCAGCTTCTCACCATCGAGCTATTTTTGCTTTGGTTCCTTGCAGGTTTTCTATTTTAGTCCCACATGAGCACGCAAGAAAATTTGCAGCACCGCTCCTGCTATTCTTCAGCACTTTCAGATCTCGCCGCACAATTTATAAGTCAACCAAAAAGAAAGCTTGGTTTGGTTACAGCCTCAACTCGACTCCAATTATTAAGTCAGCAAAGATATTAGTAGTAACTTTAGTCTCAGATAGATGGCGTTAGGTCTGAGTCAAAAATATGAAGGATTGCACCACAAATATAAATGGCATATGGGGTGTGATTATTTTGTTACAGTTAGAGTGTCCTCATCCACATTGTTGTATCCTGAATAAGATATTGATTTCGTCCGTAAACCTTCTTAGCTCCCCTGACATCAAATATGCTATGTACGGTTTCATATTTTGAATACTTAAATCACATTGTATTACCACATTTGAGTATCCACAAACATAAATATGAGCTGCTCTACACTAACAGAACCACAACATTGCTGCTTCGTTGAGGACGATGGTCTGCTGTCGCCAAGGTCATGCCTGCTTCTCTTCCTTAGGAGACGTCTGGGTATGCTACAAATTTGGTACATGGAGTATTAATTAGTGCATGTGTTCTATTTTTTTCCCTGCAGTGTCAGTTAATTTTGACCCGTCACAATTGAGCTGGTGATCTCTGGAGGAAACATTAATTCTAATCCTAGGATATTATGGCCAACTTTTTTTATCCTACGAGTATTATTCATTTTTAACTGTTCTTCATCTAAGCAGTGGGTTTGTTGAACTGTGCATCTTTTTGGTTTAACCGAACTCATAGAAACTTGCTAATTTTTATCATTTCCTTTAGGTTGTGGCTTCATAGGGTAATTAATCCAACCTTTGCTACTGTTTGAACTTCATTTCTTCGATTAAATAAATTGAGCAATGCATATGTTATATGTTGTTCACAGATTTAAATTTACTCTGAAGTCCGCATGTGGGATATATTCAGTCATTTTTGTTACTCTTCTAGCAAGTTACAATCACTTTCCCCTTGACATATGAAATGAGCAATAGTTTTGGGTTGCTTTACCTATGAGTGCAAACATTAGCAGGGGCTAAATCCAGCTAAAGGATTAGCAGAAATAGTTATCTAATTGTTGACATATCGGATACATTGAAGAGGTCAGTAGTAGGTATGCTTAAAAATATTTGTGTTTTCACTCTGATTGTGAGATTTCATAGTAACATCATTTCTAATTGAAAAATGTAGCAATAGATACTCAGAAATAAATTGTGGATTTTATGCAAAAAAATACCATCAAGGTTTATAAAGCTAAAATTGTTAAAATTGTAGTGACGGTACACGTGAGGGATATGAATGAGCTTCACATGAAGTACTCTGGTAGCGACCGTGTAGATTTTAAAAGGTTAGGATTTTCTCTGTTCCATTGTATTGGTATTTCTTAAGTTTATTCATTATGTGAGAATTTTTACGTCTCCCCTGTTTAATAGTCTCAGAATGGGAAATATATTCTAGAGTTAGAGGAAATAAGAGCTAGCTGGTTGTGGAAGCAAAGAAGTAGTCAAAAAACTAGGGTCTAGAGATGAGTTCTTGCAGTAAATTGTTGATCAGAGCGATACGATTACCAAAGTGATCGGTGGTATCTTTTGGTGGTATTTTCTCTGGATTGTCTTCTGTTCAGCTGTACAAGTTTATCAAGTTTATTTCCTGACATTTTTTCCAAGGGAGTCTTTGAGCCTAATCACAGGTTAGTTTGGTGTCCACGTGCTATATTCTTTGTTTTTCCCTCATATATGTGTTGTTTTATGGTTTCATGGGGATCCTTTTGTGGGTCCTATATTTTTACCTTTTCTCGATAAGTATGCGTCGGCTGACGCTGTCTCCTCAAGCGTTGTTGTTTGCGTCCTTAGCGCCAACAACGTCTCCTTAATCATATATCTATGTGTTCAGCAAATCAGCCATCAACTCCTAAAAAATACTTTGTAGCCTTTGCATCTCACTGTCAGAGGCCAGTCTGCTGCCCGTAGCACTACCACTTGCTCTACCTCCAGGTATGCCTGTGTCGATGTTGTGAAATTCAATTTTGTTGATGTGTTTAGTTCGGAGGTAAAAGAATCGTTGAGGGAATCCATTGTCTGAACATGTTACAATTACACACTTTGACCTTGACAAGGCATCCCTACCTATGTCTAATCATATTTCCCAACCCTAGATGCCTAACGTTAGTGACCTCAGAACTAAAATATCTCATATTTGTTTCTCTAGGCGACTGAGCAGCTTATTGCTGATGATCTTGGGGTTAAGTGATTCGTTCATATGATAGCCAGAAGTATCCTTGCTAGGACCTACTATACATTCTCTCATATGGGTTGACTCGTATGGTGTCAACTTCATTTCAATCATCTCATCAATTTTTACCAATAATTGTTCAATTTTTGGTGTGGAATGTATTGGTGGAACTGGTCCATCCTCACACATCCATTACTGGTCTTTTATGGACTATCCACACTCCTCCAACTTCCTCCTTTTACCAACTCTAAATAAGTATATCCTTACCCCATTGTTCTTTTATAGTTTTGCTAAGGAACTAATTTATTTTGTTGTATAAGTCAGTATAAAAAGTTTGTACATGTCAATTTTATCTGTCTCATATTGCTGTTGTTTGATTTTCCATAGCAACTATATATGCTACATCTTTGCGGTTAATATTCTCTTAAATTCCTATTTATCGGTTGATTCAGTGATGAAAAAGGGGCACATAAATTACAGTTTACATTTTGATTTCTTATACCAACACACCATCTGGGTTATTTTTAAAATGACTAACTATTTGCAATCTTCCATACAAAATGTCACTAGGAAATTAGCACCAACTCCAGAGTGCAGTCAAATGAAAAGAAATAGTATGTTACTTGCTCACTAAGGTTTTATAGTATGAGCTGTGACCATGAATCCTCCTAATTGTTCATCCCAATAAGTAAATAAGTATGAATTTTGTTGTCTAAGATAAACACTTATTGTTTCAGTTCTCCTGTTTCTATTGATAAAAAAGGTACTGATTAAGTATCTAATGCTTCGCTCATATACATGTTAACACAGTTCTTTTTTCTAATATTGGATTTATGTAGGTATATTGATATACAAGTGTCAAAAAGAACATTATATCTTTCAGTATTGTGTGTTATTTTCTTTTAGATCACATGGCAAAAGAGTACTTTTTCTCTAGAGTTTCAGGGATTAAAACCAATGAAGTGGATTGGGATGGATTGGAAAATAAAATCCATCTTAGTTAAATGATACCCTCTTTTTTCTGTTTTAGTAGATGAAACATGGTTTATGTACATATGTAATACAACATTGTATGGATTTTATGTAAATATTCAATAAAAAGATGTATGGGTTGAAATATAGTTGTTCCAATATGAAACTAGATGATCCACTATACATGGTACGCCATTTTTTTTGGTTTTAACATTTTATATGTTTTCCTAGGTCTACCTAGCCGGTTAGGTTGTGGCAAGACGCCATGTAGACGGCGGGGCGAAGCCCTCCTGTTCGTCTAGTATTAATTCATAAATAGCTTTTTTGCGTGCAAACCAGATTGGGTCATACTACCTCGACGAACTCTTCATGGACGAGCATTTCCAACAGAAAGGGAAGCCATTTCTTTGCATCAATGTAATAGTTCACTCGTATGTGTTTGAACAATTCCTCATGGACTCCCAAGTGCATTGGTCCATGTTACACTCTAGCATGAAATGTCGACAAGAGTCCTTTGGATCATTACCGATGGTGTAGGAGTCCACAATCAACATATTCCACCTTTGAAGAACCTAGTCGTTTGGTAGAGATTTATTGGATAATCCCTAGAGGAAAACAATAAGTTTTCACAAAACATTAGTTTTAGTTTCCACTCACGAACCGTTGTTTCTCTACCATATTTGAACTAGAAGTTCTAGTTTTAGTTCTGACTCACGAATCGTTAGTTCTAGTCTAGAACCCGCTCTCCCACAATCCAATCGTCTCGTGCTCTTTTAGCATAAACAAGCATGTTGTATGCCAACCTGATTACAAACACCGGCGCCCTTCTTGGAGGCCAAAAGGGTCATGGCCCTCCCCTACTCAATTGCAATTTGTACTATACTATTTAGTATTTAGTATTTTTGACCATAGAAAACATAAAATACTTTGAGTTAGCCTCCTCAACTATCATCTAATGTCTTTTAGCCCCTCCTATAATGATGGTCAAGGTCCGCAATTGATTACAAACATTCCCTTACTCTACGCAACTCCATGCACAAAAATCATCATTTCACATATCACAGAGAGGGATAAAATGAATCACCTCGACGTCTATGGTAGAGACCGTGTGTTAAATTTCTCCTTATTTAATGATCATGTTACCTGGTCAATAAGGTCAGAAACTGAAACACAAAAGGTTTCTGAGATACAGACAGCGTGTGACCCTTTCTTTCTGAAAAACCATTTTGTCACATCCTTCACATATCGCACGCCAGATCTTTGACGATCTTGTTCAAGTTCTCATGGAGATAGTATCACATCCCATGAAGACGGTGGTGTTAAAAGATTAAGGTTTTATATATACGGTCTTTCAAATCTTGGTTCGCCAGATTGATTTTGTTTTTTTCTCAATGGTTATCGCGAGAAGGATTATTCTCGTAAAATGTCGTCTTTAATAATAGTGACTAGATGAGCAGGCGAGCTTCGCCTCGCCGCCGCATTTCGTTTCGGCATGGCACAGCCAGCGTGATAGAATTGCAGGCGTTTTTCTACGCTGATGTAATACCTAAGTTCATACCAAGTAAATCTGTGAAAGACTGCAATGACTAAGGACATTTTTCCTTCCCAGGCTTCCAGGACATGCTTACTCACTATTTTTTGTTATTTTTCAATAATAATTGATGTTGCATAATAACTGAATATTTACTCAAAACCAAGACAAACATGGGGCATGCAGTTTAGGCAGAAGAAAAGTCTAGGCATTAGGTTCCACTACCAAAACATGTCATCAAAATGATCCAATGGACGCACGGGTTCTGTTCCAAGACACGGGCATTCATCCCGACAACATGTACATAATGCATTTAAAGCCTCTTTCTCGGCAATCTTAATACTTGATCACCAACAAACCTTCTGGTGCTCTTTAGCAATTACCAAACAACTTTTTTGAAGCTAGCGATCTATCGATCTGAAAATATAAAATTCATTGTTGGTCATGACACTGCTCAAGGTTATTGATTCTTCGCGTCTTGTTGACACTTTGGGCCGAGAACGTGAAGATTGACATACGACTTCATGCAACCCTGAGATAATTTATGGGTCGGTTGCAGAACAATATTGGTTCAAGCAGAAAAAAATTTCTAGGTAAAATTACACCAACGCAAAGAACAGCAGAACCACCAACAAACTCTCTTCATTCGTAATATCTTAGCAGCATTATGTGCTCTAGAACTTGTATTCGGTAACATGAATACATACAAGGAAAAAAGATGATGAGTGGACGGCACTAAGCACACCCTATCTCAAGGTGAATACTTTGCGTATCATTTAACCTAAGACCTTGTGAGTGAGTGAATATATGAAGAAAAACATTTCACATGGAGAATAATGTTGCAGATTATTACCTGCCAAAGTATGAAAGTAAAATATGCATCCTTGATACTCGTTTATGCACATTTAACTCTAAGAAAACGGAAAGTAAGTCTCCCATCTCATATCCACTGCCAGCGAACATACTTGGCCATTTTCATCTATTGCCAAACCAGAAACATGGGACTGAGCAAAGTCAAAATAGGATCAGGGTTGATAAGTCGATTTTATTCTAGATATTGTTGTGCATACTCCAATCCAAAAAATTTAACTGATAAGCTACAATCAGGGATATATAGTTGTCTGCCTATGTTTCAAATGTCAAGGTCTGATGTGAAAGAACCGGATGTATCTTAACTGGCTGAACTTGCAGTATTTAGTTTTTTAACTTGAACTACCTGTGAAAAAACTTTGATAAACTAAATACACTTCAACAATTAACTTCAAATTTCTTTAGGGGATATGAATATAGAAATAAAACATGCAAATATATTGTATTTAACTATTTATACTACACAAACATATCTAATCTAACAGACAGCTCTAACAGATATCATGTTCTTAATTGACGATGCAAAAAAAGCCCTAATCACAACACACAAATATATACATATATATACAGGGTCACTCTGCGACAAACATGGTTTTTAAGGCGTTAAGGCGTCTTAAGGCGACCTAGGGGCGCTTTGGCGCCTAGGCGGGCGTATTTTGACCTATGAAAATGCAATATTCATGTTTTAGTTAGGTACTAATCTGAGTAAAATACAACACATGCAGAACATACCAAAGGAAACAACGGGGATAACCTTCTAAAAAATGATCAGAACCATGAGTGGTACATAATTAATGCTTTTTGTAGAAAATAATTTTAATGGCAAGGTAGAGAGCATGAGTAACTACTTTACATGCTACATATAGTAAAAATAAGATATACTTGGTTTTGGTTATATGAGAAAATATTATTTTGTTCCAAACTATGAACAAAACATCGTACCTTGACATAGATATTTCCAGCTCACCAAGCCTTGTTAGAAAGGTTCCCAGTGTTTCGGATAAGATTTTAGAGTCTTCTTTCCAAAGGTGCTGGTCTTGTATAGTGGTCTAGCAAAATATCACAAAATGAAAACTCTAAGGCCAATGCTAGTTAGATATCATGCTAACTCTTCATAAATGCCAGAAAAAATCAATTGATGTTTATGAAAGAGCTATAGCGTTCCCAATAAACTTAGATTTTTTCCACTAGATTTTTTGCATAACCTTTTACCAAGCAACTTCAAATTTAAGACATTGGCTGGTAAATATGGTATGCATTTCTACGTTTCTTATCAAGTTTAGTAAATCAGCAATAGTATCCTTGTCCATACGACTCTAAATTTAGGTTCCTCCTAATTTCTTTTATAATCAACATATTCTCATTTTAAGTTTTAGAACATATACGTAAAACACAATCTTCTAAATGTATTCTTTGGTCTAAATTCCACCACTAAGCTAAAGACTAGCTTCTGAACGCAGACACATATCTCACCTATCGACTTTAGACTTACTGCGAGAAACTGGGCAAAGTACTAAAAATTAAATTGCCGCTAAACACAGGCACCAGCCATCGGATTCTGATGCTGGGTACCACTTTGTGTCATCATGCCCACCATCCGCATAAAGAATAGTATTGCAGATCCAATAAATGAGCACATCTTCCTCCAAACCTAGAAGCGAGATGGCTGAATTAGAGGTGAGGGCTGCAAATTAGCATGTACAATATTTTCACTCAAACAACTGCATTTGACTAACTGCAGAGTCCAACATACTAACTCAACGATAAATCTATACCATTTGCATAGAAAAAAGAGATATAAAGCAAGGAATTTCATAGGAGCGTATGAAATGAAGCCACCTATATTGTCCACCAAAAACATTGAAAAGAAACAATCTCCCCATGGTTCATGAGCTGATGCTACAAGTCCTCTACCTTGTTGCATCTTAAAAATTAATAGGGGCAAAACAAAATTATCGAATTTATCATCCGGAAGACCACGAAAAGTGAGGGTGATCCTTGCCAAGCTTTCTTTTCCTCCATGCAAGTTCTCTAAACATTAAGTATCTTCAAACCACCAAAATAAAATAACACTGAAAGTATCTGATACTGCAGAACTATGCCCACAAAACAAAGGTATGTAAAAAATATCACTTGCAGTTCAACCCAACGCACGAGGGAGACAATGACCGTATACATCAATCATGTTCAGTCGAGAAGAAAAAATGATCAACACCATTAATGGACGACCCGTATCCTCGCGCGCACTGAATTTCTCCCATTTTCCAGATCCGTCAACCCCAGCTACTCGATGCACCCGACTCCTACCAAAATTAAACATATTTCAAATAATGAATTGATAAATCCCATCTAGTACATGCCTTGCAAGTTTCAACCTAATGCAACTCCAGCAGATCATCACACAAACAAGAACAAAATGCATGACACCACGCCCATATATTTGCAGATAGCAAGGAAACAAAATCTCATTTCTAATTATGCCTAAAAGAAATATCATCCTTCTTAGCAAATATCACACGTATAATTTTGAAATAGCATAGGAAGGCAGAGCCTGCACAAATATGAGTCTGGTCATACATAAATCATCCTTTGTTCAGCAATTAATATCATCTATAATGTTGGAACAAAACATCAAGATGGTATGCACTTCTATACCTCAGAGTGCACCGGTGAGGGAGTAGGAGCTGGTGCTTGGGTTTTGGAAACAACTTCTCAGACAGAGAAACTGCAGGTCAGGTCGGAGGAGAAACGAAGGAGGATGCCGCCGGTGGTCGAGGAGAATAGCCTAGGATACTCTAAGGGGTATTTTCATATGGTGAAACTGGAACCTAAAATAATCCGTATACCTAGTTAACAACAAATTATTTTAAGTCATCTGCAGATCTGCTGAATGATAAAAAACTAAAGTTCTTTAGGAAGAGGTATAATAAGAGATGATTTTGGTAAAATCAATATGCTTGGTTTATGCAACAACATTTCTTGTAAGCGACACCTCATATTGCAATGGAACAAAAAACATATAAGACATTTTCCATAATATGCCTAAGAGAAATGAGAACATACGTCGGTCCATGGAACCTATGGCAACATACTTTGAGTCTGTCCCAAACTTTACAAACATCACTTTCTCTGCAAATGACACAGCCATGTTAATCCCCCAACAGAAGGGAAAATCCACAAGCATTGGATAAGAGCACATGAATGCCAAACCTATTCCCGATAGATCTGGTCTTGTCTTGACAAGATTCCATTCCGACTTGACATTGGCTACTTGGTAAACCCTACGACCACACCGGAGTGATCGTTTTCAATGCAATTCATTTCGATAAGCTAACGACATATAGTGAGATGACCAGAGAACGGACATCAAGCCAATTCACTTGTTATAGTAATGTAAAGCAGCTAAGTTATATTTGAAGTGTACCTTATATCAGCACCAGCAACGGCTATATAATTTCTACTGAAATCAAATTCCACTGCAAGAGATAAGTATGTTAGAGAATACGGATTCAAAGAGAAAAGGCAAGCTGCAAACATGAAAGAAGCTCATGAACCGAGAAAAAGAAAACTGAAAACTGTAGTAGATTCATGCTATCTGAAACCACAGAAACTATGCAGGTATATGTTACTGCCTACAACATCGTACTCTTATAAGAGACAACCAATTAAGTGGGAGACTATTATTAATTATTCAGAAGTACTACTAATCTTGACATGGTGGTCAGATTATAACACTAATTCATTTTTTTCCATTAGTAGTATTGGATCAGTAATGCTTATAAAAATGTGACACATGGGTATATAGCTTCCAAGCTATTCTCTTTGCGGGGTTCAACAAAAAACTTAATATATGCAACCAATATCCATGTCATGAACAGTACTATCATATCTTCATTCTTCAGGTAAGCCTCATAATAAGATAATGAAGTCGATCAAGGGGGCAACTTCATCACGACTATGAAATTTTCATCCACTGTGTACTTATCTGGTATTGCAAGAACTGGCCATGCTATGGGGTTATGTGTGGTTACCACAGTGGTCAGGAGATAGTGCATACCTTACTTACATTCAGCGACCATAGTATGCTTTGGGAATCCTCAACTTCTCAAGCATGAGACTCAACACCACCCTACCAGGGATTCTAATCGCATTCACAACACTTCGTGAAATCATGGGAATTTTGTATAACCAATATATGAATTTAGAACTCTGCATATACCTGCATGAATCCAAATGTCAGTAATTTCAGCTACTCACTTTGTGAATTGAACTGAACTATTGTAAGGTGTTGAAATAACAAAGATGTCAATCAAAAGCATTGGAGCACCACTCTACTGTTGACTACATGTTGACCACTCGTTGGACAAAAAATATTACCTAAATATGAAAACAGCTTGAGTACTCTAACTGAACTACTTCACGGTGCAAAGCCCTCGGTAACAGATTAAGTTAAATTGGAGAGCACCGAACACCTTAGCGCTTTCCTTATAGAAGTAGCTGTCTAGGATACAGAAGGTCACTCGGCCAGCCGAATCAGCCAGACAGCTACAGTTGCACCACGCTCGCCGGCTGCCATACTCCATTGTTACGGTAGCGGAGTTCCTGAATATGAGAAATCAAGGAATAACAAAATCACACTTAAATGTTTCAGTTTCCATTATACTTGGCACATATTCCATTAGTTCTTCATCATGTACATTCTCCCATCTACCTCCCAAGATCTCATGCCATCATATAGCAGAAAAGATACTAAATAGTAAATACAAAAATAACTGATCAATCGCATCACACCTTTCTTTGGATTAGGGGCCATGTGAAGGACCCTAGCTTATCGCTATACATAGGAGAGCAGCAGCGTCTGGAGGAACAGACTGTCACCGTCCTTCTCTCCTGGATGGACGTTCGCTGGAGCAGGGACGGCCAGGCCTCGCCGAACCTGACCGCCGACGTGCGGGGGGCAGCAGGAGAAGGGCCTTGCCGCGTAGGAGGACAGTGGGGGTGGTGGAGGGGCAGGAGATAAATGGTGTGGAATGCCTAGGCGTCAGTGTCAATGTCGCTGGATATCAGAAGAAGGGCTAGGGTTTGCACGTGGAGGCACGAAATGGCTGCTTAGGAGGAGGGATCGAACGGGGAGAGGGCACAGGAGCTGCGCCGGTGAGCGTGGCCAGGGAGGCCAGGTGGGGGAGGACGGGCTGCCAGGCGTGGCCTGACAAGAGAGAGAGATATGAAGAGGGTCAAGGATAGCGCACACCGCCGACCAGCTGCCCAACCCAGCTGGCTCTCGGGACATGGCGAGGGCGGCGAGTGACGGCAAAGATTTGACCTGGGAGGATAGAGGAGAAGCCAAGAGGAGGCGGCGAGGGCGAGCAGAGATGTGGCGAGGGTGAGGGCGAGCGGAGAAGATGAGGCCGGGGTGAGGGCAGGTCGATTGAGCGCCTCTGCGGGAGTCACATCCAGCGAGAACCAAAAATAAGGCCCACAGACAGAGACAAAGGACGGCACGACGTGCCTCAGAAGTCCTGAGAAACCTGCCTGCAGCTCACGCTAAAGTCTTTAGATAATTTGTACTCTCAATTCGCCAACGACGTCAACCAAACTATTCGGTTGCTTTTCCTAAGAATATTATTGGTGTACTCTTACCTATCGTTGATTGATTACACTAATAGCCACACGTGTGTACATAATCTTACCACTGCGATACAAACTAAAATTAAGGAAAAACCCTAATTGGTACTCATAGGTCATGGTTTGGTAGCGCCAGTTTATGGTTGTCTTCACAAAAATGGATGTCTCTAATTGTAGGGCAAGTAATTTGAGACAGAGGAAGTACACGATTGTGTCTTAAAAAAGGTTGAACATATCAGAGATTTGCTGGTTTTTTTATTTTATAATTGACGTATATGTACCCTTATCTCTACTGTCTAAAAAGAATCTAATGTTCCGTTTCCTGGCACACGGTGTTTCGCTCGATTTCGTCCATCGCTTCGTCGCTCCCACCGTCTGACGTTTTGTCCGCCCTCCCGCAAACCACACCTCACCTGAAAACGCATTTCTTCTGTACTACGTTCGTCCTTCGTCCTTCGTCGGACTTCCCCTCGCCAGTCGCCACAAGGTCTTTCCCCTCTCACGCGGCGCCGCCCTCATCCCCCGCCCTCGCTCCCCTCTCACGCGACGCTCCTCTCCGTCCTGCCTCAAAGCCATATGCGACACCGCTCTCGCAGATGCTCCCATCCAGCCTCGCTCCGACCGACCATCCGTCGCCGCTCTCGTAGCCTCCCCCTAGCCGACCAAATGCCCCTTCTCTCACGGTCCCTCTTTCCTCCTCCACCCCTTCTCCATCTACCCACGTCGATTAGCCTCCCCTTCCACCACTTGTCGATGGCTGACAAGCCGCCTCAGCCTGACCCGTCCCGAGGCAACGCTGACACCGACCTCCTCCACGACCACGCCGCCGCCAGATCCGCTCCCCGCTGACCAACGCCTCTTTACCAACTCCGAAGAACTCTAAATCTGTTCAACTATCCAGTTCAACAGAGGTTATTGGATTTGGGTTTAAATCAATCGATTCCAACCATAGTTGTTGGTGGGGTGAAGATGATGCGGTCATAGTCAAAAATTTGGTGGGGGTGAAGATGATGAGATCGTCGTGGAGCAATAGGAGCCCCACGCGACCAAGGAGTTTACTGGCGTTTGCACGCCTTACGCTGTCCTGCACGTAGTTGTGCCCCTCCTTGAATCCATATTTTGGTAATATTGATTTCTAAGCTTTTGTGTGTGAGATCAACGATTCTAAGTTGGTAGGCTACTCAGTACAAGAGTAATAGAAATAATATATTCAAGTTTTAAATAGTAATTTGACTTGCTGATCTGAAAATAGATCACTCAGTACCTCTACTACAACCATATACACTCTATAATAAGTTCCATTGTTTCCCATGTTTTGTTGACTCTGAAAAGATATCAATTAACATTGTAGGTCAGTGCCGGGCAGTGTGTGAAGAGGCCCATCAAAATCAGAGATGATCATCACACCATGGTAATGAACATCATATGTACTGCCCCTTCTTCTCTCCTACTGCTGGTTCTTTTGGATTGTATTACCATCGATAGTTACATGAAGAAAATACAAGTGCATTTTCTTGATTTGATGTCACTTAGATGTACTTATATTTTTCATTCTAAATTCATACTGCAATTTTTAGTTGCTATATATACCCTCCAGTTAACCTTTTATCATCGGTACCAAGTATTAAGCAAATGCAATCATCTTTTGTTTTATAAAATCATCTTTATTGTCAGGTTTGATTCTTCTATTTGAATCTGCCCTTAACCTGTACTTTAATTGTTGTGTTGCTTATTGAGTTGAATGAAAAAACTAACTTCTCCGGGTACCGTACATTAACACAACAAATTGCCGAACAAGGTTTGTGATGCAGGTGCTTTGTACATATGCAGATTCTATTGGGATGTCGTTCCGATTTATTCTTCAGTACCACAATATGTGTTGAATTCGGTGTTGAGCGGGTTGATGTTTGTTGCAAGGTGTTGATCTTGTAAGGTCTGACAGTTTGCATCACACAAGGTATGAAGCAAAAATTACCTAAATCTTATGGCAATTTCTGTACTGGTACCATGATGCGAGAGATGCAACAGACTAAGGCAGTGGAGAGGGTGGGATTAGTAGCATTTATTGATTGATTATTCTACGTGTATGAATGGGTTTGCAGCCGTAAATGACTGATGCTTCCGTGTGATAAAAAAATTCAGATGAAGGAGATCATCATCGACGATTCGAACGTGCAGCGGTTCAAAATCCCCATGACGGTGTGTGGTGACATCAATGGCCAGTTCCATGACCTGATGAAGCTCTTCGCCACTGGGGGCCATGTCCCCAAGACCAGTTACATATTCATTCTCTTCTATTGCAGGTCAATTCATTCGGGTTTAGCAAATCTGTAGTAATCAGACTTTTTGCCGGAGTTGAAGAGCGGGTTATTGTGCAGATGAAGTAGTTGACGAGCATGATCAAACTATATAGAGAGAGATCGCCGAAGGAGACATAGAGAAGGTGTATGGAAGCACTTTTCATGTAGAAAGCTAGGGTTGGAGGCGCCACCTCTTCAGCATGCTTGTCGGTGGCGTGACGGTCCCTCTCGCACCCCCACCCCCACGTATTGCAGGTACCTCTGCCATCCTCTGCTTTATCTGCACTCCTCATGTAATTCAACTTTGGGTGTTAGTATTATTCCAATAAACTTTTCTCAATTACTAGATATGATTATTGGATTGTCCAATGGACATAGCCTACACTACGCAAGCAAGCTGGAACACGAGGCTTAAATTTATTAACATTACACCAATATAGAATTAACACATTTGTAATGACGTACTCTCAACGATAAGTTTTTTCAGAAGGAAAGAACATCGTTTAATTTATTATAGTAACAATATCCGATCATCAATTGTGAGAGAAAACAAGTGTTTCGACCAAAAAAGAAAAGATAGCAAAAGAGCGCTTGCCCCCAATAATATATCCTTTAGTCATGCTGCTTCTGTTGCGTTGTTAGAAAAATATAAAAATACTTGAAAGTTATTCTAATTTGTATGGTACCTTAGATTTCAGAGGCTTTTATTGACACGGACACTGAAATCTGCCCTTGGTATTCAAGTCTACATCAGAATACCTGCAAGAAAACTATTGTAAGTGATGTTCTTTCTTCCAGTTTTCACTTTTCAATACGGCCTTTTATTTTTCTACTAAAATTCTTGAAACCTACTAAAAAAATTCAAGATTGTGGAACAGTTTTCTTGTACTCCCTCCATCCGAAAATAAGTGACTTTGATTTGTTTAGATTCTTATGTATCTAGACGTGTTTTAGTATTTAGATACATGCGAATCTAGACAAATGCAAGTCACTTATTTTTGGATGGAGGGAGTATGAAACTTTGCCTTATTTCTAAAATTTCATATGGAGGAGGAGCTCATGCGAGAAAAACGAATGATTTAGGAATCAGGAGGAAGACCTTATGGCATGTTTCCAGGTTCACTTGTTATCAAATACATTGTTCGACAAAAGCTGCACTTCAGGTTTGATCTTCTATCTTTCTATTCATACTTCATTGTGATGCATTTGCTTCTATTCTCTTGCTAAGCAGATAATACAGTGTGTAAATTAAAGATGCACCTTAGAGGCGAATAATAATTTCCCAGAATACCATTTTGCATATGTAGTGTTGATATCCTCTTGTGTGTGTGTGAATTTCTAGAAAGAAAAGGATAAGTTGGTGTCATGATAAAACAATTTACCTTTTGGAGTTTTTCCTAGGCTCAAGAGTTTCATCTTCTCCATCAGCGTCTCTCTCTCGAAGGGATGCTATTACTTTTGTATCCCTGTTAGTATTTTCTTTTTATTGTCATTTTTTTTGTAGGTGGGTAAATAGTTTTTTATAAACAAGTGGAAGTTAATCATATGCTTGTGAAAAACTAAGACTAGATTGATAAAAAATGTTCTTATTTTGAGCAACTTTTATTATTACCAAATGCAACAATTTTTACAGAGGCAACAACTTGTGAGGTACAAAGCAATGTGGACGCTTCCTCTTCTATAGCAGGATTAGGATGACAACAAAAATGATGGAAATCACATGTATGTGCCATGAAGGAATGAGAAAGATGTTAAGAGTCAGCACCAGTTTAGTGCTTAGGTGTGTTCTAAGAAATATAATTATACCTTTTCTCGTAATATATTTTAAGAGAAATGAAATCTCAGAGCTATTTTTTATACTACATGTAAACATTCATGTGCATTATATTAACATGTGCTGCGAGCAAAATAGAAGGACAACATGAACCATCTAATCTCTTACATAGTATATGGTGTAGTATATGGTACGACAGGTTCATGCTCTGTATTTTTTCCCAAGGATGGGAAAGGTATTGAAAAATGTTTGGAAATGGAAGCATTTGAAAAGTAACTTAGCTCAAGATACGAACTGCGTGAAGTAATTCGGTTGTCTTCGTGATATTTTTTTTCTCCCGTTGCAATCGCACGGGCATGTTTCCTAGTGAATATATAATGATACTGATTGTAAAAAATATCACCAAAAAGTACTCGCTTTCAAAAAAGTCGAGTCTAATTCTCCTGATCCAATTCGATAGGCGACTCACGCGAGGTGAGAATTCGGTAGGCCCATTTCCACCTACCAGGTGTCCAGGTCGCCACCAGAAATGATTGAAATGCCCATGTTAAAGAGTTGAGACGTGGTTTTAGGCAAACGGTTAAGCCCATCCACAGACTCCAGGATCCGCACACAGACTAAAAACTTTCTATACCTGTACAGCCCACAGCCTGAACCAAGTGGATCACAGCCCATAGATCCCGCGTCAGGCCATCCACAACTATCCATCCCCACGGGCCGACCGTGGCGCCGAACCCGCGGCTGCCTCGCCACCGAATATGCCATCTGTGTAATACAGATTCCACTTGTCATTCGCTGGGAAAAGAAATGTCGATGCGATCTAAAGGAAGCACTCTTAAAACGTCGATGCCAATTCCGCCTTTTCTTCCAGTACAAGAAAACCATTGCTTATTGTCCAAACAAAAATATCATCGATGCGATCGAAGAAAAAACGATAGAAAACTGCAGTAGTAGATGCCAATTCAGCAAAGGCTGCTACGCCCACCCGCTGCGTCGCACCATAAAAGGGCCCCGCCCCCCCTCCTCAAAACCTCCGCAAATTCCCAACTCGCTCTCCGCCCCCCAAACATCTTCTAGATCCATCGCTTTCTCCGACCATGGCGGTGACCATCCAGAGCGTCAAGGCCCGCCAGATCTTCGACAGCCGCGGCAACCCCACCGTCGAGGTACGCGCACCTTAAGCACCGAACTCCGATTCATCCCCTCTCTCTCTCTCTAAGGTGTCGCCTGGCCGGCTGCTATACGGAGAGATCTGGAGCGCCGATTTGAGTGGGCTCCTCTGTAGGGTTTATATATCTAGTAATGTTAGATACAGCCTACTGTTTCTAGTGCCTGGTTTCGATCCTTAAATCTGTAGCCCCGATTCCACCACGGGTTGGTGGATTGTGCTCTGATTTGTTTATCTCTGTCGGGTTACTCCGATTTGACTGTGATTCTGGTTACGGATAGGGTTTTAGCCATTTTACGAGCAAACCAGTAGATCGGATCATATCATGGCTACGCGTTTACTCTTTCAGCCGTACGATCTATTAGCTTCTTATTAATTTTAGCCTTAGCGAGGCTAGTGGTTTGTTTGTAGCTGATCTGCTGCTCTGAACTTTTCTCTAGCAACGCGTCTCTGACCTTATTATCTTTACAGTAACCATTATTTTTTACCGATTGTTATGACCCGATCTCTGTTATCTCGTGGTCTATTTTGTCAGACATGATACTATGTGTCATGTATTTGGTCTTAAGATGTGTTAATAGAGTTGTTGCTTTTAGCTTCATATATGTGAATTGTTAATCGTTCCAGGTTAATTTTTTTTCTCTATAGCTAAGTGTAAACCTTACTCTTTTGCTGCCAGGTTGACGTGTGCTGCTCTGATGGGACATTTGCGAGGGCTGCTGTGCCCAGCGGTGCTTCAACTGGTAAGTCATTTCCTTACTAGCAGCGCCTTTCTCTTTCTATTGTGGGCAAGCCTTGCTATACTCAGTTTAATTTGGTCAATATCTTGTGGCAGTTTATAGTATGCAGTGGCATCTGCCAAGTTTAAGTAGTATCATGTAGTGTTTTCATGGATATCAGTTGATTTATCATGCACTAGCTCATTGCTGTCTACCCTTTTTGTGTGCTACAAGTATTCTTGTGTATTTGGAGAGGAAGTTTAAGAATGTCATGGCATATGCATTTTATGCTGTACTTTTTATCCTTGTGGCTCCTGCATGTTCATTTTCATGCATTGATATTTATTTTTCCATTGGGATTTGGAGGATTGGTGCTGTTGTTTTATGTCAATCATTTATTTTGAACTTAAACTTGGCTTTTCTTGCCTATATAATAGGTGTGTATGAAGCATTGGAATTGAGGGATGGAGGCTCTGATTACTTGGGAAAGGGTGTGCTAAAGGTTTGTCTTGATTTAGCACATTATTTTATGTCTTTGTAGCCTGTCATCTCTTATAACTTTATAAGCTGTGATTGCTCCAGTTAACTATAACAATTTTTTCCTTGTTACAGGCTGTTGGCAATGTGAACTCCATTATTGGACCAGCATTGATTGGCAAGGTTTGTCTTCACTACTCCTTTGCCACTCTGATTCTGTGCATAGTACTGTATTAACTTGTGGTTTTGTACATGATCTATTGGCTTTACAGGATCCCACTGACCAGACTGCGCTTGACAACTTCATGGTTCATGAACTTGATGGAACCAAGAATGAGTGGGGCTGGTGCAAGCAAAAGGTATATTTCGGTGTTGGTGTATATGCCGTGATTGTAGTGTTACAAGGAAAAGTGCAACCATTGCATTTTGCTGCTTGTCATTTGACGACTTGATTCTTTTGAAATGCAGCTTGGTGCTAATGCTATCCTGGCTGTGTCACTTGCCGTATGCAAAGCAGGAGCTTTGGTTAAAAAGATTCCACTGTACCAGGTACATATTTCATTTCACTATGTTCTTTCTGGTTATCCCAGAATGTTTGTTGTACTTATCACTGTTTGTGTCTTGTAAACTGCAGCACATCGCCAATCTTGCTGGCAACAAGAATCTGGTTCTGCCTGTCCCTGCATTCAATGTCATCAATGGTGGATCACATGCTGGAAACAAGCTTGCTATGCAGGCAGGACCCCAAACTGGAATTTAAATTAGTAATTTTCCGGAGATTTCTGTGGCCTGTAACTTATGCTCTTCTTCTACAGGAATTCATGATCCTTCCTACTGGTGCTTCATCCTTCAAGGAGGCCATGAAGATGGGTGTTGAAGTTTATCACAACTTGAAGGTCATCTTTAGTCATCCTTTTCAATTAATAGCTGGTAGTTCTGCAAAGTCTTGACAGTTTATACATTTGCTGTTTGGTACAGTCTGTTATCAAGAAGAAGTATGGGCAAGATGCCACCAATGTTGGTGATGAAGGTGGTTTCGCTCCTAACATTCAGGTCTGTCCTTAATATCTTTGGCTTACACCCTACAATGTGACAGAATCCTTCAAAATGGTTTTTCTAATATTACTTAGTTGGATTTATTTGCCTTTTCATTTTTTGCTTATATCGCTAAACATATGGTGATGCTACTAAACATTACTGTGGCACAAAAGTTACTCTTAAATTTGTCTTATCTGTGTCTTGATTAATTCCTTATATTAGGAAGAAACTTTATATAATGGTTGACAGTGTGCTTTATGGCACATTGAGAATTCGTTGTACTAGTTACTAATGCATGTCCTCTCTTCGATATCAAAAAATTATTTAGTTGTTCAAATGACAATTATACAAATTGAAATGCATCCTGGTCAACAAATTATCTTGTGAGTATATTTTGTTAATTCTTCTGTCTTTGTGATACTACTATAGGAGAACAAGGAGGGTCTTGAGCTCTTGAAGACGGCTATTGAAAAGGCTGGATATACCGGCAAGGTTTGTTGAACTTGCAGCATGTCAAAGTTAATTTAATGATTATGACACCTTTGTATGACATATTCTATATCATGTGTTAGGTTGTCATTGGAATGGATGTTGCTGCTTCAGAGTTCTATGGTGAGAAGGATCAAACCTATGACCTTAACTTCAAGGAAGAGGTAATGTCAGTTTGAATTTGTAATTTTATTTTGATTTTGACGGTCAGTTTATGCTTATTCTTCTGCTTGTTGCAGAACAACGATGGCTCCCAGAAGATTTCTGGAGATAGCCTGAAGAATGTGTACAAGTCATTTGTCAGTGAATACCCAATTGTCTCCATTGAGGACCCATTTGATCAGGATGACTGGGTTCACTATGCTAAGATGACTGAGGAAATTGGAGAGCCAGTGCAGATTGTCGGAGATGACCTCCTTGTGACAAACCCAACTGTATGTATTCTCTCTTCTTCCTTACATAGTCTATCTTTTTATTTGCCTTAGTGCCTTAAATAGTTTATTTCACTCTTACTCACAGAGGGTTGCTAAGGCGATTGCAGAGAAGTCATGCAATGCTCTTCTCCTCAAGGTATGTTTTGTTTGAGGTACTTCCATTTTTATTGTAGCCGATAGCTTTGTCAGCTCAATAATTGTGTATCCGGTTTACAATGTAGGTTAACCAAATTGGATCTGTGACCGAGAGCATTGAGGCTGTGAGAATGTCAAAACGTGCTGGTTGGGGTGTGATGACCAGTCACCGAAGGTACACTTCTGAGTCGCTGAATTATGTTTCTGTACTTCTCTTATCGGAAAAATTCAATTGCTATTTCTGTGCTGCAGTGGTGAAACTGAAGATACATTCATTGCTGATTTGGCGGTTGGTTTATCTACGGTATGTTTCCACATTTTCTTGGAAGGAACTCGTCAGCGCATCCCAAGTTTGTGGTGAAGTTATTTCAACAATCTTTCTTATGAAACAGGGCCAGATCAAGACCGGAGCACCTTGCAGATCAGAGCGTCTTGCAAAGTACAACCAGGCAAGTAGCTTACAGCCATCTTCTCGTTTGCAAACCTTTGATAGTTTTGTAGATGGTTGTTGTACAAATCTTGCTACCAACTTGTGGAGAAGCTCTTGTGTAGTTATTTCTGTTGCTCTTCTTGGATCTTGGTGCTCTTATTAGAGCAGATAAATCTGATGCCTGTTTTTTAAAAATTGGTACAGCTTCTTAGGATCGAGGAAGAGCTTGGAGCCGCCGCTGTGTATGCTGGACTCAAATTCCGTGCGCCAGTGGAGCCCTACTAGATGGATGGGAATTGAAGGAGCTTCTATGTTCCTAAATTTTGTCAAAATGCACCGTACTATAACTTGCCTGGTTCCTGGATTGTGCTCTGAGGATCTGAGAAATAAGTTCCCTGTCATGTGGGTTGAAAAAACAATTTTAGTTTTTATATTATCTGTTGCTCACGTGTGGGCCTAATAGACTCTGTTTGACCAATGGTGCAACATTATAAAGGCTATAATGTATGGTGGTATTCAATGTTTGGTTTTAGCTAGCATTTGGAAGTTTCTCTATATCCCAAAGAAGGTGGTGTTGTATGTCTTTCAGTTCTCCCTGAAGAGCTGGGATTGTTTGCCACTTCTTTTGGGCTTCTTGGCCAGCTTCGAGCTCATCTTCAGTCTAGCCGTTGGAAGGTGGGGGAACACTGGATCTTTGCAGGCTTTTGTGGCTGATGTCGGGAAGAGCTTGTGGTCTTTTAGTTTCTCCTGTTTCAGCCTTTGGATCATGGCGCCTCCTCTGTTGGTCTTGATATGATGATCGGATGACCTACTTTGTGTTGGGTGTGTTCCCAACGACACTTGTTCAACGTCTATTATATGCTCATCCTTCTGCTATTTTAGAAGTCTATGCATGTATGGTAATCTACACGTTCTTATGCCGGAGCAAGCATAAACCATCAAGGTGTGAGTTGTGGGTTAGAGACTGAGTGCAAAGCGCTTTGATGTTATTTTAGAGTTGCGTCAATGTTCTTTGTTTGTCTATATTGTTTTGAATTGTTCTATGTGATAGAATTTCTTTTGTCAATGACTTTGAGGTTAACCCTTGTGCCACTGAACCTATATATCCCCATGCCCACATGACCCCCAATCTCATGCTTCCTCTCACTCCCTCTGGCTACATAGCAACACCAAGGTCAGATCATCCGTGCTTTTGCTATAAATAGTTATGTTTTTGTTACATGTATTTGAAAATGGATTGGTCTAGAAAAAGAATAGACATGCTAGAGTTCGCCGGAGAACTTATAGTAAAAATAAAGTCCTAATGTAGCAAAACCGACTTCGTCAGAGACTCTCGCCAAAAAAAACGTCGCCGGAGATCTTGTAGCAAAAATTTATGCTATTGTAGCAAAAACACAAAACGGTTATAGCAAAATGTTTTTTCTAATGTAGCAAAGGGGACATTGCCGGAGACTTCCCGCCGGAGATCTCGTAGCAATTCCGTAGAGATTGGTTGTGGTAAAAAAATGTGCGAAAGTAGCAAAAAAATATGAATATATAGGAAAAATAATATGCTAAGGTAGCAATATTTTATTCATATTATGCAAAATCCAGACATGTAGCAAAAAATATTCATCTTTGTCGCAAATTTACATAGCCATTGTACCAAAAATCCTCAATGCAAAACATGATAGAAGGCTGGCAGCACCACCATATTGTTGAATAAAAGAGCAATTTATCAAGTGAATTAACCAAAATAAACACTAGATAAAACATAAATAGAATAATAGAAATTATGTGAAAAGCGAATACAGATTAAGACAGATAACCAAACGGATTGCAAGACATAGAACTTGAGATACGATTCAAACAAAGTTGAGAAAGAGGATGTACATCACAACAACAACAGAGAAACCGCTAGTGTTCGCGTTGGCACCGTCGTCAGCCATGTCGTGGAGGAAGAGGTTGCTGATGTCGAGGAAGAAGTCCTCGCTGGGAAAGAAGTCGACGCTATCGCTATCCGTGAAGGAGTCCGTGATAAAGCCAGTAGTCGCACCGATAGCGCTCCCCAAAAACCTTATCGCTCTTCTCCCATACAGGACTCGAAGCAGCGGGGTCTCGGAGGCCTAATGTCCCGGCTCGCGGTGCACGCCGCAAGACGGGATGGGGAAGAATAGGTAGCGCAGTGCTATGAAACTGGAGACGCAAAGGGATATGGAACTGTGTGTCTGATAGGAGGCACAACCTCTCTCTTATAGGCACAGAGGAAAGGCAGACAGACTGCACAGGAGATGAAACAAATGGACGGAAGTTGAAGCGAATAGGCGGCAGCCAACCGGACAGCCTCCACTCAGTTTGTATTCATTTCTACTTAGCTCGTATTAAAAGTCCACTCGAGCAAAACATTTTAGCTTCTGTACAACTATTCATATACCATTCATGCGTGACAAAATAAAGCTCGGCTCGGCAATATTCCCGCAACCCACGGCGCACGCGTCGTGGCGAGGCGAGGCGTGGCGAGGCGAGCGAGGAGGAGGAGCGCTCATGTATACGTCTTCTCTTCTCAAGCTCGTACAAGTGGTGGAAGAGCTCTCCTTATAAGCTGGTCCAACTTCCACTTAACTAGCAATGTGGGACTAAACATTTGTCCTAGCTCTTGCCTTACATGAATGGACAAATGGGTCTCTAGGATTTCAGAAATTTATTGGCATATAATAAATGGGCTGGGCCTATTTAGGCAAAAATTCTAACAATCCCCCACCAGATCCCAGAGGCACATGAAGTTTGCCTTTGGTTCCAAAACATTGTTTATATATCGGTACTATAGTGGAGACCGTTAGTTGAACTTCCACCTAGAGCTTTATGTTATACTAGGCCGCAACTTGTATAGTGGATTATGCCTTAAACTGCAAGTTTGCTGCGAACCTAGCTTCACAAGAAGTCTTGACCGATACTAGGCTACCGTGGGACTTCCCCGCGGGTGGAGCTTATGCGTCCCACTCCATGACCTTTCATGAGTTTATTAGAGAGCACCCTACTCTCATAGACTGCGACGTTTTAATAGTTAGACTCATATAGGTGTGTTCTTCAAAAGATGTTCTGCAGGACAACATCTTTGCTTAAGATAAGCCACTTAGAACACATTAAGATAATAAATTAACCTGCCGTGCAGAATAGGAAAGTATTGCATCTTTATGGAGTGGTGTTTATTAAAGTAGGGATACTTTCCTCTCAGCTAACAAACAACTTGTCTCCCAATTCTAATTCATGGGATCTCCGATCACATAGAGTGGTTTACCACTGTGGAAAGCTCAAAATGTGGGTCTCATACCCATCTCCTTCGATGCATTTTCTATCACGTTGCGTGATAGAACCTTTGTGAAGGGATCTGCCAAGTTTTTAGATGTTTGGATATAATCCAATGCAATAACTCTGAAGTTTCTCATTTCCCTGACAGATTTCAGTCTCCTCTTCACATGTCTTGATGACTTCATTTTATCCTTAGAACTATTTACCTTGAAAATCACAGTTTGATTATCGCGGTTCATAAGGATTGCGGGTATTGGTTTTTCTACCACAAGTAAGTTCATCAAGAGTTCATGAAGCCACTCTACTTCAACAGTGGATGTGTCTAATATTGTGAGTTCTGCTTCCATAATTGACCTTGTTAAGATGGTCTGCTTGCAAGACTTGCAAGAAACAGCGCCACCAACAAGTGTGAATACATATCCACTCGTGGCCTTTATCTCGTCAGCATCAGATATCCAATTTGAACCACTATAACCCTCTAGTACCCTCGGATACCCGGTATAGTGAATGCCATAGCTCGCAGTGCCTTTTAGATAGCGCATAACTCTCTCAAGGGCATGCCAGTGATCATCTCCTGGATTTGAAACAAATCGACTGAGTTTGCTTACAGCAAAGACGATGTCAGGCCTCATGGCACTAGCTAAATACATAAGCGAGCCAATAATTTGAGAGTATCTTAGTTGGTCTCTAGCATTTCCTCGATTCTTTCGAAGCAACAAACTAGGATCATACGGTGTAGAAGAAGACTTGTAGTCTCTATACCCGAAACGACTCAAGACCTTTTCCACATAGTGAGAATGAAGCAATGTAATCCCACCATCATCATCTCTCAATAGCTTAATGTTCAGGATACCATCAGCTACTCCCAGATCCTTCATCTCAAAGGAACGAGATAAGAAATCTTTGACCTCCTTAATTGCATTAAGGTTGGTTCCAAAAATCAGTATGTCATCAACATGCAAACAAAGGATGACGCCCTCACCCCCACCATGGCGATGGTATACACATTTATCAGCTTCATTTACAACAAAGACTGCAGCAGTTAAAGTTCTTCCAAACTTCTCATGCCACTGCTTAGGGGCTTGTTTTAGTCCATATAAATACTTCAAGAACTTGCACACCTTTCCTTCTTGACCATTTGTCACAAAGCCATTTGGATAATCCATGTAAATTTCCTCATCCAACTCTCCATTAAGGAAAGCTGTGTTAACGTCCATTTGATGAACGAGAAGACCATGAGAGGCAGCCAATGAGAGTAATACTCGAATGGTGGTCAATCTAGCAACAAGTGAGTAAGTGTCAAAGAACTCTTCACCTTCTTTTTGAGTATATCCCTTGGCCACAAGCCGTGCCTTGTACTTCTCAATAGTACCATCAGGTCTAAGCTTTTTCTTAAACACCCACTTGCATCCTACAGGTTTGCACCCATAAGGGAGATCAGTGATCTCCCATGTTCCATTATCTAAGATGGAATCCATCTCACTATGGACGGCTTCCTTCTAGTAGTCAGCATCAAGAGATGCATATGCTTCTGAAATGGAAGTGGGAGTGTCATCCAGAAGGTACACAATGAAATCATCACCAAAGGACTTTGCAGTCCTCTGTCTGTTGCTCCTTTTAGGAATTTCATTATCATCCTCCTTAGAACTTTCAGAGTGTTCAATTGGAATGGTAGGTTCATAAAAATGTAGAAAATTCCTGATTAGATGAACTAGGTATCTCTGGATTTGATGAGTTAGGTTTATCCTTCATAGGAAAGATATCCTCAAAGAAATTCATGCCAGTCGACTCCATGATTGTACCGACATGAATGTTAGGTACTTCAGATTTTACTATCAATAATATATAACCAATGCTATGGAAAAAATAGCCCAAAAAACACAATCGATGGTTTTTGGTCTGAGCTTGTGCTTTTTGGGGATTGGTACATTATCCTTTGCCAAACATCCCCACGTACGTAATAAGAGAGTTTTAATCTTTTCTTCTCCCATTATTCGAATGGAGTAATTTTTTTGTTCTTTGTGGGAACTCGATTTAGGACATGACACGCAGTCAATAGTGCCTCCCCCACCATTCCTTGGAGAGACCTGATGTGTCTAACATGGCGTTAACCAAATCTGTTAGAGTATGGTTTTTTTGTTCGGCTACTCCATTTGACTGGGATGAGTAGGGAGACGTCCTCTCATGAATTATGCCATGTTACGTACAAAAGGAATCAAACTCGTTGGAAAATACTCTCCACCACGATCAGACCTAAGCCTCTTAATCTTTCGATCAAGTTGATTTTCTGCTTCATCTTGATAGATTTTGAAGAAACTCAAAGCCTCATCTTTTGATTTCAGAAGATACACATGGCAGTATCTCGTAGAGTCATCGATCAAAGTTATAAAATATTTCTTTCCACCATTTGTCAACACACCATTCATCTCACAAAGATCATAATGTATGAGGTCTAGTGGTGCTAAATTTCTCACTTCTGCAGTCGTATGTGACTTGCGAGGTTGTTTAGCTTGCACGCAGACTTGGCACTTAGATCCCTTAACAGTTGTGAAATCAGGGATTAAATTAATTTTGGCTAGCCGCGTCATACAACCAAAATTAATATGGCAAAGACGAGAGTGCCAGACATGTAATTCAAAATTTGTGTAAATATGATTAACAACTTTATTACAAATGTCTGATAAATATAAGCGGAACAAGCCTCCGCACTCATAGCCTTTACGAACAAATGTTCCATACTTAGAAATTACAAATTTATTGGACTTGAATACTGTTACGTCCAATTTGCATCACCATTCTATATCATAATTTGCCTCTATTCATTGATATATTTCTTATTAAGAGGTGTTACTTATGTCTTTTCATCTGTTTATGCATGTTGGATGATTCTTGGAGGATGAACTGCCGGAGTCAGGATTCTGATGGAAAAAACGGTGTTTTGATGCAATTTCGCGAAGATCAGAAAAATACCAGAAAAACTACGGAAAATCCTATTTTACCAGAAGACAAAGAATGCCAGAAGGGGAGGCGGAGTTGGGCCATAGGGGGCCCACCCCCAGGCGTGGGCCATCCTAGACCGCGCCTACAGTGGGTGTGGCCATCCTGGCCCACCTCTGGCTCCGCCCTCTCGCCTATATCTTCTCCTCGAAACCCTAATACACGAGGAGTGACCACAGAAATATTCCGCCGCCTCTGTGGGACGGAAAACACCAAGAGAGAAAGAGCTCTCCGGCAGACATATTTCTGCCGGGGAAATTCCTTCCCGGAGAGGGGAGATCGTCGCCATCAACACCATCATCAAGCTAGACTTCATCGGGATCATCATCATCATCCACACCATCATCTCCACCAGCACCATCATCACCACTCTATCCCGATGTAACAATTGTGTTGAATCTTGCATAGTTCTTAGGGGAAACTTTCCCGGTGTTGATTACTATTGTAGTTGATGCTTGTGAGTGGAATCATTTAATTTTTTTTATATTCATATTGTTATCCATTACCATATCATCTTTTATCTTGATCCATATTATGTCTTGTGAGTAGTTTGTTTAGTTCTTGAGGACATGGGAGAAGTCATGTTGTTAGTAGTGGAATTGTGTTGAGGTATTATTCAATGGTTTAATATTTAAGTTGTGGTGCTATTCTTATAGTGGTCTCATGTGAACATTGACTACATGATACTTCACAATTTATGGGCCTAGGGGAATGCATTGTGTATTTGACTACTAATTATGGGGTTGTCGGAGTGACAGAAACCTGAACCCCCATTAGGAAACCATTGCACAAGGGAGTGTGGGATCTCAGAGTTTAAGGCTGTGGTTAGGTTTATATCTTAATTGCTTTCTTATAGTTGCAGATGCTTGCAAGGGGTTTAATCACAAGTATGTATTAGTATGAGTAAGGTCAGTACATTAACACAGGTTCACCCACACAACACTTATAAAACCAAAGAAGACTACTCAGCTATATGAAGCAAAATCACTTGACAGTATTTCCATTTGTCCTCGAGAACGTTTGGTCCTCATTAGTATTTCCACCGGCTTGTCCTTTTCTAAGAAAGGATTGGGCCACTTGCTGCAATTGTTCGCCGTCTTTATTACTTGCACTTTATTTCCTTGCTTTATTAGAAAACCCCTAAAAATCCGTTTGCTAAGTATTACAGAGATTTCCTGCTCCATACCACTAGTCAACACCTTCTGATCCTTGTTGGGATCGACAGTCCTATTTATCGAAAGTACTACGATACACCCCCTATACTTCTGGGTCATCAATACTATTTTCTGGCGCCGTTGCCGGGGAGTGAAGCGCTATTGAAGAGTGGAACTGGTAAAGGAAACTTCTACTGTGAGTATTGCTTTTTATTTATATTTGTTACTTTGTTTCCAATATGGATAACCCACTTGGTTTTCTATTTGGGAAAACTAATACCACTGTTAGGATAGTAGATGAACCACCACCTATTGAGAGAGATCCTTTTAAGATACCTACAAGTATTGTTGATCGTGTTATGGATAATTATTATTTAGGGGATGGAACTGTCCACCCTCGTGATCACTTGCTTTTTATCCATGAATTATGCGGGTTGTTTAAGTGTGCAAGTATCACAACTGAACAAGTGAAGAAGAAGTTACTCTCTATATCATTGAAAGTAAGAGCTGGAGAATGGTATAAGCTGCTGAAGAATGAACAATCCATGGAATGGGAGAAAATAGTACCTCTCTTTTATTCTAAATTCTATCCTCCCAGTGAGATTCATAAGGATAGGAATCTAATATATAACTTTTGGCCTCGTGATGGATAGAGTACAACTCAATCTTGGGGGAGATTGAAGTTACTAATGCTTAAATGTCCTATTCATGAACTCCCTAACAATATTATTATCAATAACTTTTATGCAAGGCTTTCTCTTCATGATAAATATTTACTTGATTCTTCCTGTGCTGGATAATTCACACGTATGAAGGAAGAAGCTAAATGGGATCTCCTAGAATGTATTCAAGAAAACACTAAAGCATGGGATAATCAAAGGAAGAAAGTCGGGTATAAACTATAATTATGAATGCATTAAATCCTTTATGGGAACTGATGACTTCCGTGATATTAGTACTGAGTATGGTCTTGATTCTCAAGTTCTTGCAAAATGTTTTAAGGCTTTTGCCTCTTATATTGAAATTCCCAAAAAGGAGTGGGACAAGTACCATGCTTCTTACAAAGATATTGTTACCCATGTTCCTGCTAGCATTGAAGTTTGTACTATTGATCCTATCTTGACTAAACCTTATGTTGATAAAATACCTTTTCCTGCTAAGGTAAAGTAACATTCTAAACATTAAACCTGTGGTAGCTATTGTGAAAGATCTTGTCACTAAAAATATAGAGGATGAGCACATTGTCTTCTGTGAAGATGCTTCTAATACTGTCTCTCATCCTAGAAAAGCTAGAAAAGCTAGTGTCCCTGTGCTTTCTGTTAGAATTGGTGATCATTACTATTATGGTTTATGTGACATTGGTGCTAGTTCTAGTGCTATTCCTTATGAGCTTTACAGGGAAATTATGCATGAAATTGGTCCTTGTGAACTTAAGGACATTGATGTGGTTATTCACCTTGCTAATAGAGAGACAATTTGTCCAATTGGCATTGTAAGAGATGTGGAGGTTCTTTGTGGTAAGATTAAATATCCTGCTAATTTTCTAGTGCTTGGTTCTAAAGCTAGTAAAACCCGTCCTATTATCTTTGGTAGACCTTTATTGAATACTTGTGGGGATATTATAGATTGTAGGAAGGAAAAAGTTTTGACTAAGTTTGATGGAGAGTCTTATGAGTTTAATTTTTCCAAATTTGCTAAAACTCCTTATGAAAATGAATTGCCTAATGAGGATTTCAGGGTTGAACAACTTTCTGCGATTTCTCTTGCTCCTAACAATCCCTTGCAGCAGTTTATGGAAGATGATGAAAACGAGGTCTTCATGAAGGAAAGAAATGAGATTTACGAGGTTTTCCTTCGTCAACCTGAGTTACTTAAGCATAATCTACCTGTGGAAGATTTGGGTACCACACTACCACCTAAAGGGGACCCTGTTTTCGAATTAAAACCTCTTCCTGACGATCTTAAATATTCTTATCTAGATGATAAGAAAATATATCTTGTTATGATTTCTAAACTTTCAGGAAAGGAGGAGGAAAGATTATTGGAAATATTTAAGAAATACCGAGGAGCTATGGGGTATACTCTTGATGATTTAAAAGGGATTTCTCCTACTATATGTCAGCATGCTATTAATATAGAACCTGATGCAAAACCAGTGGTTGAACACCAATGCCGTTTAAATCCTAAGATGAAGGATGTGGTAAGAAATGAGGTATTAAAACTCATTGATGTTGGTATTATTTACCCTATTGATGATAGTCAATGGGTTAGCCATGTTCATTGTGTCCCAAAGAAAGGGGGAATTACTGTTGTGCCTAATGAAAATAATGAGCTTATACCTCAAAGAGTAGTGGTTGGTTATAGGATGTGCATTGATTTTAGAAAGGTTAATAAAGTTACTAAGATCATTATCCTCTGCCTTTTATTGATCAAATGCTAGAAAGATTGTCTAAAAAGACTCACTTTTGTTTTCTTGATGGTTATTTTGGGTTCTCTCAAATTGCTGTGAGAGCACAAGACCAAGAGAAAACCTCCTTCACTTGTCCTTATGGAACTTATGCTTATACGCGTGTGCTTTTTGGTTTATGTAATGCTCCTGCTACCTTTCAGAGATGTATGTCATGGTTTTGTGAAGAAATTGTGGAGGTTTTCATGGATGATTTCTCCATCAATGGAACTTCTTTTGATAATTTTTTGCACAACCTTGATAAATTTTTGTAGAGATGTGAAGAAACTAACCTTGTTCTTAATTGCGAGAAATGTCACTTCATGGTTAATGAAGGGATTGTTCTTGGACACAAAATTTCAGAAAGAGGTAGTGAAGTAGACAAAGCCAAAATTGAAGCAATTGAGAAGATGCCTTGCCCTAGGGATATAAAAGGTATTCGTAGTATCCTTGGTCATGCTGGTTTCTATAGGAGGTTTATTAAAGATTTCTCCAAAATTTCAAGGCCCCTTACTAATCTTCTTCAAAAGATGTACCTTTTGTTTTTGATGATGATTGTAAGGAAGCTTTTGAAACTTTGAAGAAATCTTTGACTACTGCTCCTATTGTTCAACCACCTGATTGGAATTTACCTTTTGAAATTATGTGTGATGCTAGTGATTTTGCTATTGGCGCTGTCCTTGGGCAACATGTTGATAAAAAATTGAATGTTATTCATTATGCTAGCAAGACTCTAGATGCTGCTCAAAAGAATTATGCTACTACTGAAGAGGAGTTCTTAGCTATAATCTTTGCCTGTGATAAATTTAGGCCCTATATTGTTGATTCAAAGGTTACTATTCATACTGATCATGCTTCTATTAAGTACCTTATGACAAAAAAGACGCTAAACCTAGGCTTATTAGATGGGTGTTGCTTTTACAAGAGTTTGATCTGCATATTATAGATAGGAAAGGTGCTGAAAATCCTATTGCTGATAATTTATCTTGTTTGAAAAACATTTATTTTGACCCTATGTGTGTTAATGATAGATTTCCAAATGAACAGTTGGCTGCAATAAGGGTAAGCCCGCATGAGAGTCCTTGGTATGCTGATTACGCTAACTTTATTGTTTCCAAGTATTTGCCTCCAACCTTTACAACTCAACAAAGAAGGAAATTATTTTATGATCTAAGGCATTAGTTTTGGGATGACCCACATTTATATAAAGAAGGAGTAGATGGTATTATGCGAAGATGTGTTCCAGAGTATGAACAACAAGAGATATTGAGAAAATGTCATGGCAGTGCTTATGGAGGACATCATGTTGGGGATAGAACTGTAAAAAAAGTTTTACAATCTAGATTTTATTGGCCTACCCTTTTCAAGGATGCAAGGAAATTTGTTTTATCATGTGATGAATGTCAAAGAGTTGGTAACATTTCTAGACGCAATGAAATGCCTATGAATTATTCTCTTATTATTGAACCTTTTGATTGTTGGGGATTTGACTTTATGGGTCCTTTTCCTCCTTCAAAAGGGTATACTCATATTCTTTTTGTTGTTGACTGTGTTACGAAGTGGGTAGAAGCCATACCTACAAACAACGCTGATGGTAAGACCTCTTTAAAAATGCTTAAAGATGTTATTTTTCCTAGTTTTGGTGTGCCTAGATATCTCATGACTGATGGAGGTTATCATTTTATTCATGGTGGTTTTAGGAAGACTCTTGCTAAATATGATGTTAACCATAGAATTGCTTCAGCTTATCACCCCCAAACCAGTGGCAAGTAGAACTTTCCAATAGGGAAATTAAATCTGTCTTGCATAAGACTGTCAATAGATCTAGGAAGAATTGGGCTAAAAAGTTGAATGATGCTTTATGGGCTTATAGAACTGCTTATTAAAATCCTATGGGAATGTATCCTTGCAAAATGGTTTGTGGGAAAGCTTGTCACTTGCCTCTAGAATTAGAACAGAAAGCTTATTGGGTAGTGAAAGAACTGAATAGAGATTTTAAACTTGCTGGTGAGAAAAGATTGCTTGACTTGAGTACCTTAGATGAGTGGAGAAGTGAAGCTTATGAAAATGCTAGACTCTTTAAGGAAAAAGTAAAAAGATGGCATGATAGGAGAATTCTCAAAAGAGAGTTCCATGTTGGTGAAAAGTTCTTTTGTATATGTCTTGTCTTAGATTTTTTGCAGGGAAACTACTCTCAAAATGGGAAGGACCTTTTGTTATTAAGGAAGTGTATCGTTCAGGGGCTATCAAAATATCTTCTTTGAAGGACAACACTACACAGGTGGTGAATGGTCAAAGGATTAAACATTATATTCCTGGAGATTATTACAATGAAGATGTTGATATTATTGAAATGGTAACTCCGAAAGAATTTATTAGAAATCAAACTCCAAAATCTGTAGAACCCGTCTTTGAGTAGGTAAAAGTGCTGCAAACTGAAGGTTCATGAAAACCTTATATTTTTATATTTTTGATGTTTTTATTACATATAGAAGGTTACGAGAGGAAACATAGGAGGAAACGGAGGCCAGGTGGGCCACACCCACCCTAGGCGCGGGCCCCAGCTGGTCGCGCATACAGGGCGTGCGAGCCCCCTAGAGTCCATCTGTCACATCCCAAGATTTTCGAAATCTTGTAATGTGAAAAATAAATGAATAAAATAAAACTTTGTTGATTTTCAGGGTGAGAAGAAACTTTTTGATTCCAATTGGAAACCTTCAAACCTATTTGATCAAATAAAATCCTAAAGGGATTTAAAAAGATAAATAAACAATAAAGTTAAAAATATTTGGAATTACTATTTTTGGATCTTTTAATAAAAGATTTGGTTTTCAAATGTAAAGGTAGAATTATAAATAAGGATTATTTTATAAGCCAAATTAAAAATTGGCCAAGCCTTTGAAATAAAATATTTCTATTTGATAAAAAAATAGTAAAGGTTTATTTAAATAAAATAATAAGGATTTAATATCCAATTTTATTAGAAATAAAGGTTTTACTATTTTAATTAAACATCAAAACTTGTTATTTTATTTTAAACAAGTTTTCTAAGTATTTTATAATCTCAAATAAAACCTACTGAAGTGTTTTTGGTTTTATATTTAGATTTCAAAAATAAAGATTTTAATAAAACAAATCCTATTTGAATTAAATGATTAAGGTCTAGTCATTTAATTATTAATGGACCCTAAAATAAAAATGTTATTTTATTTTTTGTACTTGTATTTGTGTTGTTAAACAGAACCAAACTCAAATGCAAAGTGTGGTGAAAGTTTGATTGTTTTGAATGTTTGAATTGTTTGATTGAAATTCAAAACAGAAAATCAAATGGAAAATAGGAAAAAGTTTCAGTACAAAAAAAATGCTAAAGGATTCAGCCCAACTCGTCTGGCCCAGCAAGCCCAGTTCCAGCCCAGCTACTTCCCCCACGCGCGAATAATTTTTCACTCTTTCTCGCACCCAGCCTTGACGACGATTGGACCCTCTCCTCTCCCTTTCTCGATGTGCATGCCCCAGAACCACCTCAAAGATCGTCTTCCCCGATCACGTCATCGACCGTTGCCGCCATTACTCCGGCAATCAATTCACGTTAACAGCGGCCGTTACTCCACCCCGCGACCATGCTGTCTTAAACGCCTCCCTCCCCTCTCTGGTTCCCCTCAGACCTCGCTTCCCCTCTGCCTCCAGGCTGCAACAATTTCGCCTCGCATCGCCACTGCCTCCCGCGAGTTCTGCGAACAATTCCAGCCAGTAGACACCGCCCCTTGCCTCCTCGACCAAGCTCACACACTCCCCAGCCTCTGACTCTTCTCCCTGTGCCTTTTGTTCAACCGCGCTCACCCTAGAGCCTCGGCTTCGACAACATCCGAGCGCCACCACCGTTCACTGACACTCCGGCGAACTCCACAGGTAACCTCCGTTCGCCCCAGCACTCCTCGATGATGCTCCCATCTTCTCCAGAACAGCACGCTTCTAACCGTACCACCCGCTTGTCTTAGGGTGATCTGCAACGTCGTCCTCGACGACCTCCAGAACTTTGGCGCCGTCGCCGTCTCGTGAGCAATCCCCTCCACTTCAGTGCGCCCCTCGACGAACCGACCACACCTTGAGCTTCACCGCAACCCTGCGAGCACGGTGAGACCCTCCTCTGTCTTCCTCGTTTTCTCTAGCA
This sequence comes from Avena longiglumis, assembly GCA_030063025.1. Lineage (NCBI taxonomy): Eukaryota > Viridiplantae > Streptophyta > Magnoliopsida > Poales > Poaceae > Avena > Avena longiglumis. Next base: position 500,733,857 of record CP125975.1, read on the forward strand.
CCAGCTCCGCCGTAGCCAGACACGCCGCCGCCGTTTGCTGCCGCCAGCGCCGCCCGTCTATGGCCAGTGTGCTGTGCGTTGTGCGATTAAGATCCTGCGGCTGCGATTAGGTCACTTAACGCTGAAGGGGTACGAAACCAGTGTCGTGCGATTTAACTTTATCCAACGCCTCATGTTGCTGATCCGGCCGAAGCGGTACCGACGAATAGGAAAGCGCCGCGTGGCCCAGCTTTTGATTTAAAACAGAATTAGAATCAGATTTGTTTGCAAATTTGAAAAATCCATAACTTTAGTTCTACACGTCCAAATTTTGCAAACTTTATATCAATGGAATTAGTGGAACAAGCCCTAGCCAACCATGCAATTTGTTTAGTAAAAAGCTTCTGGTAAAATGTTTGTTTTTTTAGAAAAATTTGTATGCTTGTTTAGGTTATAAAAATTTATTCCAAAATGATTTTGGGTAGAAATCTTTGCAAGAATGGTTTGTTGTGAACCTACTGACCCTAGGAACCAACCCATGGATTTAAAAATGAATTTTGTGAAGTTTAGGAATAAAAACTTGATTTAGCCATGTAACTACCTCGGTGAATTACGCTCCTGGATACAAGCCTGGATGAGCGGTAGTGGTTGAAATAGTACGGTGGGGCCCAAAAGCCACTCACGGGTAGACCTTTCGGCCGTCCCAACAACTTCCAATTCATCGGGACCTGTACGGGCGGCGTAATCGGCAGGCGAAGGGATCAACTACATACACAAATGAGTATGTATGCAAGCCACCATACAAAAGTACATCAGAGCCATTCCATCTAGAAAGAAAGGAAAATATAGCAACGCCATACGGCAAGATTCAAATGTTCTAGATAGATCTAATAGTTTAGGATATTTCCTCATACATCACACATCAGAGAATCAGGCGGAAGCGGCAAACAAGTTCCGAGTACGGATAAGAAGCAAATCGGCATAAGATGCCACATAAATAAGCACATCCCTTCCACAGATCTCACGGATCCCCGTTCCCGGAATCTCTACACCGAGCGATCGTTGCCCACATCATCGACCTCTTCCACCCGAAAGATCCGTCCTGCGAGTGTACCTGTTCATCCGAACCAATAATTTATCGTGTGAGACCCTAAAATTTTCTCAAGTCTTAATGCCTCTAAAGGGACACAACACAGGGTGACGCAATTGCAGCAAAAGATAAACCCTAACAGATCGATAGATGCTCGCTAACCATCCGCCTAACCAAAGATAGAGCGGATGTCCGTGAATTAATGACAACAGTTATAACGATAATATCCACGGATCCATCCTCCTCCTCGCTACCAACGAGGAAGCGGAATGACAACCCCATCCGTTGGCAATTTTATTAACCATTCCATGAGTGTTGCACTATTTACTAGTCAATTACTTAGTCAAGTTAAAAGCGGTACTTTAGTTATGCTTGTCTATGATCGAAAGCGTGCTCCAAGTCGTCCATAACCGCGGACACGGCTTTGAAGTTTTACCTGAGGTGCGAAATAGCAACACACACTCGATCAACCTCGGAAAAACCAAATCAAAACCCAACGAGGCCTTCACGACAAAGCAATCACAGTTGAAATGTTTAGGGGCCACCCCATTGAGTAGACCTAACGAAGCCGGTGACTCGAGACGGACTCAAGGTTTGCGAAAATGGTGAATGTATTGGGAACCCAAAACGGGATTGTCGATACCGCGAAAACATTCCGCTTACCTAAGCGACAAAGTGTACTCCTCGCTGTCGTAAATAAAGCGGTAGCATGGCATAAGTACAGATAGTAAATAAAACCTCAAACTAGTTTGTGGCCCCAAGAAATAAGATCGAATCAAGCTCGCTCGGGGGTCCCATAAGCCTCCGGATGTGGATAGCGAATATTCAAGGAACAGGAATCAAGTACTCGGGGTCCTCACGGGACACAAGTGAGCAGGAAAAACCAAATAGCGAGATATTGCGCACGGTGCCACTTTCATTAGTTAGCCCATTACTACTCAGTTAAGTTGTTTAGGTACCTCGTTATCCAGCAGACGCTCACAAACCCTACACATCTTTGTTCTCGACTGCATGGCTCAAACAACTCCTGTAGTAATGGATCATGGGATGGGGAACAAGCTTGGTGGGGTTTAAAAGTAAAGGCTATGCAATACTTGGGATTGATTTAATGCAATCGCGACTCAATGATGCAAGAATAAGATAGAGGCAATAGGTCTTGTATGTATGCAAGCATGTGGTAGTGCTTGCACGGCAACTCAGTTGAAGCGAGAGACGGATGGGTAGTGCTCTGGTTCCTTGATATATCCCCTTCGGTGTCTATTCAAGAAGAACCAAACAAACAAGGGCCAACATAAATATAGTGCACAAGCATAGGAATAAATCGTCAGCAAACAATCATGCCATGATGAATGATGCACAAGTTGCATGGCAATAATGTAGCATGGCATGGGTGAGGTGTAGAATACAAGAAATAACATTTTTATGGGGTTTTGGTCCCATTTTATTGTCATATTAGTTGCTGTATATTATATATTTATATGATGCATGCTGCAATTTAAGTCATGGATAGCATAAACAGAAAGGTCTCGTCGAGCTGATCATTTTAGACATATCATTTGTCAAATTCGGAGTTATAAAACAAAAGTTATTAATTTATTAAGGTCCAGGGGCATTTTTTTGTAATTTAATTCAACTTGAAATTTAAAGTGTCCAAATAATATTTTGAATGGTATATTTGAATTCCTCACATTTTTCTGATTCAAAAACATATATTATTTGTATTATTTGGAATTATGAATTTAAATTTATTAAAAGTCAAAATTATTAATTAGGGTCAAAGTCAAAGGTTGACTAATTAAATTAACTCTGAAAATATTTGATTAAAGATTTGAATTAACATTCAAAAATAAAACATTTTTCATATTAAGTTTGAATTCAAAATATAAACCATTTGAAAGTTATGATTTAATTCATATTTAAACAGATTTAAAAACATTTGAATTTTAATTCAGAAAAAGTTCTGGACTTTTGTCACCCAGCCAGATTCTACCCACAACCACTGACCAGGTGGGGCCAGTCTTGTGAGGCAGGCGAGAGGTGCGAGGTGGAGGGCTGCGGTTTGAGGAAGGAAAAGTGTAGCCTTTTATAAACGCCCACACCGACGGTGGGGCTCTGAGGGACCCATGGGTTGAGCTTCTCGAAAGGGAGGGTTATGTGCAATTCTGCAGTGCTAGATTCAGGACTGTGGCCGAGCAGAGCGGCTGGAATCGCTAGTGACCCTACTTGATCGACGATGCCGAGCAAACTGTTGCGAATTAGGGAAAACCACAAAAACATAAAATGTAGAGATTAGTTAGAGCTACATATTTCGTGTTTGGAGCTTTGCTATCGGAGAACTACAGCGGACGGGGCAAGGAGCTGAACATAGGGGAAGAGCTGCATGCACAATTGCTGAATTTCTGACAGACGTTCTACGAGATTGCCTCGATTTCGGAGGATGATCCCGAGAGATCTACTGCTCCGATTCAAGCGTTGTTTGATCCTACAGAAAGCTGGGAGATCCCTCTACGCATGAGTAAAAGATTCGGCGCTGGAGTCAACCTACAGGGGTCGCGAGAACACTAGGAACAGAGGACGATATCACGCCAGAGCTGCACTCTGTTGCTAAAAGCGGACTGCAGCAGTGGCTCCCGACGGCAGCGAAACCAAAGCGGCTGATGCGAGCGGAGGAAAAGGGAAGGGGAACACGGTGGCGCTCCTCGATCGATTCCCGAGGAATCGAGGACGGGGTGGTCGGAGTGGAGGGCGGCGGCGGTGTTGCTCTGCACTTGGTCGGAAGCGAAGCAGAGGCTCTGGATGTGCAGCTTCTCTCGAGAATCAATCAGCGTACGCGGCGAGTGATCCCGGCCGGTGCTCACCGGCGACCATGGCGATGCAGCTCCGCTCGACTTCTGCTTTCATGGGAGGGAAGAAGGGGACAGGGATGGCGGCGGAGAGGAGGGAAGAGGAGGCTAGGGTTGCAGGGGGCCTCCACGGCTTGGGATAAGAAGAGGAGCAAGTGGGTGGCCTTGGTGACGGAGGGGCGGCGACTGCCACTGCTTCCGTCTGCGTGTCTTCAGAGAGGAGGGGCGAACGGAGAAGAGGTACAGGGCGACGGCATCGGGGTTATCTCCACCGAAGAGGTACGGGGCCAGGTGGGCTGGAACTCGGCCCAGAACAAGAGGAAGGAAGAAAGGAAAGAAGGCCGCGGTGCTCGGGCTGCTGGGCTGCGACTAGGTATAGCTCTCTCCCTTTAATTCTTTTATTTATTAACTATTTGTTTGTTCTTTTTATTCTATTAAAATTTTCAAACCAGCTTATAATTTCAAAATCTTTTGAACCTTTTTACCAGGAGGTTTTGAATAGGGAGCTTGACTAAGAGTGGAGGCAAGGGCAAAAGAGATGGAGGATAAGGAGATGCCACATACATGGCTTATGAATGAGCCAAGTGGGGCATTTTACAAGATTAAGAAGATATGGGGTTTTTGCAATTTAGATGAAAACATTTGTAAAATTAGGGAACCTTCACATGGAACCAAGGCTTGAAGAAAACAAAACAGAGGGAAAGAGATGAGGTGGTTCTTGCATGGCCCATGCAAATGCATTAAATGCTAGGTCTTATCCTGTGAAAACAAAACAATATCTCATGGCATTTATTTATTTGCATCCTCCAAAGTTGGAGTAAGGGCCAAGCAAAAGGATTGGTAGCATTGGACCCACCCTATCTCTCATGAGCTAGACCAAACACCAAAAGAAAGAATAATTGCAAGCTCATGGTTAATGGGGTGGTGGAATTGTCAGGTGGTGAAAGAGAGGTGATGGAGTTGATTGAAAAGATATGCCCCCAACTCAACTTGGGCATTTAACAATATATCAAGAACCAGATACAATAACAAGAGGCAAATACAATTAATGATGCATATGAGGTAAGAACCAAAACACAAGGGTTTGTATGATGCTCAAATTGCAAGGTGGCATGATGAAATGAACATGATATGATGATGATGCAACAATTATATGAGGGAATTGGCCATTTTATTACTAGATCCAGTAGCATTACAGTTGTTAGACAAATGGGATGCTACAAGCCATTTCTAGCCAAATAAAATATCGATTTTGTTATGGAATTGATTTTTAAGCAAAACCTTTGGAAAATGTGTTGATTCAAAACTACTGACCCTAAACACAAAGTTTTGTGAATTAACAACTTATTTGGTGAACAATATAAAATTGTTGCTTTGCTAAAAACATTTTCCACCACATAAAATAATGATTGGATTTAAAAATGGTTTATAGATAAAACCCTTTTGCAAATGACTTTGCCACTTTGGAAAACGACCACTTTGAACCTTACAATGTTTAGAGCCTAGTATAAACCACCTTTGCAAATAAAACTATCTTTTGCATGCTTGTATGCATGACTTAGTTTCTAATATTTTTATGTGTGATGAATTGTTTGAATGTTGTTTGGAATACTAGTTGAATCTATGTTTGCTTGATTGATTGTAGTGAAGTTAAAAGAGTGTGATATTAGAAAGATCAAGAAGTGAACCAACATTCCCTACCAAAAAGGCAAGTGACACTATCATCCATGTCCTACTATTTTCATTATACTTAGTGGATTTTTGAAACATGCATGAAAAGGATTTCTATACTATATGCTATGCTAAATCCTAATAGGATACCCTTATACACCCCTTAGTGAAAACAATGTAGTTGTAAAATGCTTAGCCATGCTATATATTTTGAGAAAAGATACATGTTGAGATTTATGAAGTTGAGAAAAGACTTATGTTTTATATAATAAAACAAGTACTCAATGAACCACCTGGGTGGACAAAGATACTCAAGTTTTGGACAAGGTGGCAACAAGAGGAACCATGTTTATATGGCAATCTCTTTTTGTTGTGCACCAGATGAAAACCACCCAGGGACTTAGAGATTGAACATGTTTCTTGTACTGTGGCTTCCGTGTACAGCCACATGCTAAATGGGCACTGGCTTGGTCAACTACATTGGGAAGACCCATGCATTGGTCTTCAGATTAACTGGAAATGAGGGAACTAGGAACCCTACATTGGTGCCTGAAGATAAGCTAGCATTGTGTATGGGAGGACCCTATGGAAAGACTTCGTCACATTCTCAATCTGCCGGTACTCCATCTTGGTGAGTACTTATCGAGCGGCCACTGGTGGCAACAAGATGAGATTGTGTCATGTGGGTAAAGTGTACAACTTCTGTAGAAGATAAAATTCTAAGTACTTAGCCGTGTCCCCGGTTATGGACAATACTGAGCAACTAAGTCCTGAAGCTATGGGAAATCTCGACATTCCTATTTCTAAAAGCAAAACTTTAAAGTGACAACAAAAGACTTGAAGCACTTGGGGTGTACCAAGGAACTCAAGAGATTTTGATAAAAACTTGAAGCACTTGGGGTGTACCAAGGAACTCAAGAGATTTTGATAAAAACTTGAAGCACTTGGGGTGTACCAAGGGGCTCAAGAGATTTTGACAAAGACCTGAAGCACATGGGGTGTACCAAGGAGCTCAGAAAGATTTTGACAAAAGATCAAAACTGTTTGGAAAAGATAGGATAAATTATTGCTTTCTGCAAATGAGCCTAAAACCCTACTTAGCCAAATATGCATGTAATAGTAGGATCCACTTATTTCTACATAGTAGTGAAACTTGCCAATACAATTCAAATGTATTGACCCTTGTGGCTATAACTTGTTATGTTGCAGGTTTGTTTGATATTAGTGAAGTTGATTGTTTAGGATTACAAGTCTACAACCAACATGTTTGCCTGTGGCACTTTGAAGATGAAGGACCCCATGCTTATAGATTTTCTGCTGCAATGTAATGTAATAGCCAAAAGAGCTATGTAAGATGTAATAAAATTATGTTATTCCTGGTTATAAAGTTATATTATGACCTTTGTTTCTTGATATTACATCTTAACTATGGATGCTAGCTATTGATCCAGGGACTAGCATTGTAAACACAGGGATCTCTACCTTATTAAAGGTTGGGAACTCGACAGATGGTATCAGAGCATTGTGTTGCCTGTAGGATTTGTAAACCTAGGATTGTACAAAAACCCTTAGAAAAATAGGAGTTGTATTTGTTCCAAAACTTATTTACAAACAATCTTGTAAACTCTTTCCTCAACCATTTTGGTTTTGATTCTACATCTCTTTTATTTCAACTTGATGGAAAAACCTACCCCATGGCCAAAGGCTTCACCATGTGCAAAGGACTTCTTCAACTCTAATGACTTAACATCTTCAACTCTAATGACTTCAACATCTTCAACTCTAATGACTTCAACATATTCACCAAGGACTTCAATCTTGGATGTCACTAAGGACAAGTGAGACAAGGAAATCTTGCTCAAGATTTGGAGACTAAGGAAACACAAGTTAGAAGGAGCCCACATCACTTGAAGTTTTGTGACCAAAAGTTTTCCCAAAGAAACCATAATCTCATGTAAAAAGAATCAACCAAGAAGGATGGAAAGATCACAAGTGAACCATATAGATGGACCACCATATTTTGTTTAAGTCAAACACACCAACTTATGTGGTGTAACAAAAATATTTTGTTGCCTAAAAATGTGCTTGAACTTTGTTGGTTGAGTGAAAATTTGTTTGTGAATGCTTGCACATTGCTTGTGTGAATTGTGATGAGTGTGATTAGAATCCTTACTTAGAAATATTTTTGCCTATTCTAATCTCAATTCAACCCAAACAGATGAATACTCCAAGAGACTCCAACATCAAGGTTGATGACAACAACACCAACCAAGAGGACAACATGAGGGAACTTATAGCAACCCAAAACCAGTTGAACCAAATGACAGCTCAATTCTTAGCCAACACCAGTGGGGAAGATCCAACCCTGCAAGGATTTTTGGAAACTCAAGCCCAAATGTTGCATAAGGTAACAGATCAAATGCTCAACATGGAAAGCAACTTTTACAAAGGAGTTTGTGACAACAAAGATGACAAAGATGTTATTCTAAAAGGAACCAAAGCTTGCAATATTTGTGGAGACAGGGATCACACTTTCAAGGAGCATATAGATCAATGCCCCAACTGTGAAGAGAAACATCCAGTTGGCCAATGTCCCACATCTCAAGCTACTTGCTACCTATGTGAAGGAAATAATCATGTTCCTATCCAATGCCCCATCTATTCCATAGTTGAACAAAGGAAACAAGGTGTAGTGCAACAAATGATTGCAAACTATCAAGAAGGAGCTAAGTCCACCAAGAAGGATGTGGACAAAGGAAAATCTCCACTTATACCTCCATGCAATACAACCCAATTCAAAGGACCAAAGAAGAGGCATATGAATTATCCAAGGAGCAATAGAAGGTCAAAGAAACAAGTAGACATTCCTACCTATGAGATAACATATGAACAACATGAACTAGATGCACTCCTAGCTTTGGAGAAACCCAAGAAGAAGAAGGACAAAAGCCATGTACAATGTCACCATTGTAAAGAAATGGGACACTATTCCAGTGAATGTCCAGAGAAACAGAAGTATAAAGAGATTGGCCAAGTATGGTGCAACAACTGCAAAGAGCTAGGCCATTATGCAGCAACCTGTCCACAAGAGATACGTGAAGAACTCAAGCTTATCGCATGTTACAACTGTGGTAACCAAGGACACTATGCAAGCAACTGTCCAGAAAATATGAAGCACAAGATAAACAAGCCTATGAAAGATCTCAGCCTTGTCACATGTTTCAAATGTGGAAACAAGGGACACTATGCAGATGTATGCCCAGAGAAGTTTCCCCAAGATCCCAAGCAAGCCAATATGTAATTTAGATGGAAATTTTTTAAGGGTGGTAGTACCCTAGATGCTTTGAGCCTACTTGTAACCCTAGCCTTCCCAAATCTCGGGACGAGATTTATTTTAAGGGTGGTATCCTGTCACATCCCAAGATTTTCCAAATCTTGTAATGTGAAAAATAAATGAATAAAATAAAACTTTGTTGATTTTCAGGGTGAGAAGAAACTTTTTGATTCCAATTGAAAACCTTCAAACCTATTTGATCAAATAAAATCCTAAAGGGATTTAAAAATATAAATAAACAATAAAGTTAAAAATATTTGGAATTACTATTTTTGGATCTTTTAATAAAAGATTTGGTTTTCAAATGTAAAGGTAGAATTATAAATAAGGATTATTTTATAAGCCAAATTAAAACTTGGCCAAGCCTTTGAAATAAAATATTTCTATTTGATAAAAAAATAGTAAAGGTTTATTTAAATAAAATAATAAGGATTTAATATCCAATTTTATTAGAAATAAAGGTTTTACTATTTTAATTAAACATCAAAACTTGTTATTTTATTTTAAACAAGTTTTCCAAGTATTTAATATTCTCAAATAAAACCTACTGAAGTGTTTTTGGTTTTATATTTAGATTTAAAAAATAAAGATTTTAATAAAACAAATCCTATTTGAATTAAATGATTAAGGTCTAGTCATTTAATTATTAATGGACCCTAAAATAAAAATGTTATTTTATTTTTGGGACTTGGATTTGTGTTGTTAAACAGAACCAAACTCAAATGCAAAGTGTGGTGAAAGTTTGATTGCTTTGAATGTTTGAATTGTTTGATTGAAATTCAAAACAGAAAATCAAATGGAAAATAGGAAAAAGTTTCAGTACAAAAAAAATGCTAAAGGATTCAGCCCAACTCGTCTGGCCCAGCAAGCCCAGTTCCAGCCCAGCTACTTCCCCCATGCACGAATCGTTTTTCACTCTTTCTCGCACCCGCGCAGACACCGACGAGTGGACCCTCTCCCTCTCTCCCTTTCTCGCTGACAGGCATGCCCCACAGAGCCACCTCAGCGTCGTCTTCCCCCTGATCACGTCGCCCTGACCGTTGCCGCCATTACTCCGGCGATCAATTCGCGTTAACAGCGGCCATTACTCCACCCCGCGACCACGCTGTCTTAAACGCCTCCCTCCCCTCTCTGGTTCCCCTCAGACCTTGCTTCCCCTCTGCCTCCAGGCTGCAACAATTTCGCCTTGCATCGCCACTGCCTCCGGCGAGTTCCACGAACAATTCCAGCCAGTAGACACCGCCCCTTGCCTCCTCGACCAAGCTCACACACTCCCCAGCCTCTGACGCTTCTCCCTATGCCTTTTGTTCAACCGCGCTCACCCCAGAGCCTCGGCTTCGACAACATCCGAGCCCCACCACCGTTCACTGACACTCCGACGAACTCCACAGGAAACCTCCGTTCGCCCCAGCACTCCTCGATGATGCTTCCATCTTCTCCAGAACAGCACGCTTCTAACCGTACCACCCGCTTGTCTTAGGGTGATCTGCAACGTCGTCCTCGACGACCTCCAGAACCGCCTAACGCCGTCATCGTCTCCGGCGAGCAATCCCCTCCACTTCAGTGCGCCCCTCGACGAACCGACCACGCCTTGAGCTTCACCGCAACCCTACGAGCACGGTGAGACCCTCCTCTGTCTTCCTCATTTTCTCTAGCACCAGCTCTGCCGTAGCCAGACACGCCGCCGCCGCCTGCCACCGCCAGCGCCGCCCGTCTATGGCCAGTGTGATGTGCGTCGTGCGATTAAGATCCTGCGGCTGCGATTAGATCACTTAACGCTGAAGGGGTAAGAAACCGGTGCCATGCGATTTAACTTGATCCAACGCCTCACGTTGCTGATCCGGCCAAAGCGGTACTGACGAATAGGAAAGCGCCGCGTGGCCCAGCTTTTGATTTAAAATAGAATTAGAATCAGATTTGTTTGCAAATTTTAAAAATCCATAACTTTAGTTCTACACGTCCAAATTTTGCAAAATTTATATCAATGGAATCAGTGGAACAAGCCCTAGCCAACCATGCAATTTGTTTAGTAAAAAGGTTCTGGTAAAATGTTTGTTTTTGCAGAAACATTTGTATGCTTGTTTAGGTTATAAAAATTTATTCCAAAATGATTTTGGGTTGAAATCTGTGCAAAAATGGTTTGTTGTGAACCTACTGACCCTAGGAACCAACCCATGGATTTAAAAATGAATTTTGTGAAGTTTAGGAATAAAAACTTGATTTAGCCATTTCTAGCCAAATAAAATATTGATTTTGTTATGGAATTGATTTTTAAGCAAAACCTTTGGAAAATGTGTTGATTCAAAACTACTGACCCTAAACACAAAGTTTTGTGAATTAACAACTTATTTGGTGAACAATATAAAATTGTTTCTTTGCTAAAAACATTTTCCACCACATAAAATAATGATTGGATTTAAAAATGGTTTATAGATAAAACCCTTTTGCAAATGACTTTGCCACTTTGGAAAATGATCACTTTGAACCTTACAATGTTTAGAGACTAGTAGAAACCACCTTTGCAAATAAAACTATCTTTTGCATGCTTGTATGCATGACTTAGTTTCTAACATTTTTATGTGTGATGAATTATTTGAATGTTGTTTGGAATACTAGTTGAATCTATGTTTCCTTGATTGATTGTAGTGAAGTTAAAAGAGTGTGATATTAGCAAGATAAAGAAGTGAACCAACATTCCCTACCAATAAGGCAAGTGACATTATCATCCATGTCCTGCTATTTTCATTATACTTAGTGGATTTTTGAAACATGCATGAAAAGGATTTCTATACTATATGCTATGCTAAATCCTAATAGGATACCCTTATACACCCCTTAATGAAAACAATGTAGTTGTAAAATGCTTATCCATGCTATATATTTTGAGAAAAGATACATGTTGAGATTTATGAAGTTGAGAAAAGACTTATGTTTTATATAATAAAACAAGTACTCAATGAACCACCTGGGTGGACAAAGATACTCAAGTTTTGGACAAGGTGGCAACAAGAGGAACCATGTTTATATGGCAATCTCTTTTTGTTGTGCACCAGATGAAAACCACCCAGGGACTTAGAGATTGAACATGTTTCTCGTACTGTGGCTTCCGTGTACAGCCACATGCTAAATGGGCACTGGCTTGGTCAACTACATTGGGAAGACCCATGCATTGGTCTTCAGGTTAACTGGAAATGAGGGAACTAGGAACCCTACATTGGTGCCTGAAGACAAGCTAGCATTGTGTATGGGAGGACCCTATGGAAAGACTTCGTCACATTCTCAATCTGCCGGTACTCCATCTTGGTGAGTACTTATCCAGCGGCCACTGGTGGCAACAAGATGAGATTGTGTCATGTGGGTAAAGTGTACAACTTCTGCAGAAGATAAAAATTCTAAGTACTTAGCCGTGTCCCCGGTTATGGACAATACTGAGCAACTAAGTCCTGAAGCTATGGGAAATCTCGACATTCCTATTTCTAAAAGCAAAACTTTAAAGTGACAACAAAAGACTTGAAGCACTTGGGGTGTACCAAGGAACTCAAGAGATTTTGATAAAAACTTGAAGCACTTGGGGTGTACCAAGGAACTCAAGAGATTTTGATAAAAACTTGAAGCACTTGGGGTGTACCAAGGGGCTCAAGAGATTTTGAAAAAAGACCTGAAGCACTTGGGGTGTACCAAGGAGCTCAGAAAGATTTTGACAAAATATCAAAACTGTTTGGAAAAGATAGGATAAATTATTGCTTTCTGCAAATGAGCCTAAAACCCTACTTAGCCAAATATGCATGTAATGGTAGGATCCACTTATTTCTACATAGTAGTGAAACTTGCCAATACAATTCAAATGTATTGACCCTTGTGGCTGTAACTTGTTATGTTGCAGGTTTGTCTGATATTAGTGAAGTTGATTGTTTAGGATTACAAGTCTACAACCAACATGTTTGCCTGTGGCACTTTGAAGATGAAGGACCCCATGCTTATAGATTTTCTGCTGCAATGTAATGTAATAGCCAAAAGAGCTATGTAAGATGTAATAAAATTAAGTTATTCCTGGTTATAAAGTTATATTATGACCTTTGTTTCTTGATATTACTGTAGGGGTTCGTAGCATGGAAAACAAAAATTTTCTATCGCATACAAACAAACAAGCCAAGATCTATCTACTAGATTGTAGCAACGAGTCGTTTGGAATAACTTACCCTCGAAGATTCCAAAGCGGTTAACGAGAGCAGATTCTCGTGGGTGATGTAGTCGTACACTTCCGATCTCAAGATCGCGTAGACGATCCTTCCCAAGACCACGTTCCTAAGCGCCCCTGATCGGTCACACATTCGGTACTCGACGAAGACCTTCCTCTCCTTGTTCCGAAAGGCAGCGGAGGTTGTAGCACTCTCTCGCGATTCCCAAAGACAACGTGGTACCGGAAGTAGAGGGAAATCCCGAGGCCTTAAGCGGTGCAGTATGGTGGAGCTTATGAGAGAGGCTATTAGTGGTCTAGTAATTAGACACACCAATTAGAAGGCTCTAAACCAATTAGAAGGCTCTAAACCGCAGCTAAAGCAATTAGAAGCTCTAAACCAAAACGGCTCTAAACCGGAGGTAGAAGATAGGAACTTGTGTGTCCTAGGAGGAGCCTGCCCTCCTTATATAGATGGGAGGGCTGGCGCCAGGGAGGGAGGAGTCCTCCCCAACTCGGCTTAGGCTGGCCGCTTGAGGAGAGAAACTCCTCCTCCAAGTCGGTTCCAACTCCTCTTGCTTGTTTCCCACGCTTTCTTGTTTTAGCCGTTTGACTTTCAAAGGACATTTGACTTTTCTGTTTAGGATTCAATTTAATCCTTTATTTGGGACAGCAAGAACACTTAGTACATGATGCAATCATTCCAATATGTAATGACACATCCATGTACCCTCCCCGGAGTCTTGGGACAATCCGAACCTTCCGAACATTCGATGAAAACACCTAATCATTCCCGAACTCAAACGGACTTTCCTTATATGAATCTTATTCTCCGGACCATTCGGATCACCTCGTGATATCCGGATCCCATCCGAGACTCCGAACAACATTCGGTCTCTTTCTCATAATACCATAACTACTCAAACAACGTCGAATCCTTAAGTGTGTCTCCCTACGGTTCGTGAATTATGCGGACATGATCGAGACACTTCTCCGAACAATAACCAATAGAGGAATCTGGAAATTCATATGGCTCCCACATATTTCTACGATTACTTTGCGATCGAATGAACCACTTACATACGATACCAATTTCCCTTTGTCTCACGATAGTTTACTTATCCGAGGTTATGATCGTCGGTATCTCTGCATACCTAGTTCAACCTCGTTTCCGATAAGTACTCTTTTCTCGTTCCCGTGATATGTGATCCCTTGTGACCAAGTCACATGCTTGCAAGCCAATTGGATGACATTCCACCGAGAGGGCCCAGAGTATATCTATCCATCATATGGATGGACAAATCCCACTCTTGATCCATGTGTTTCAACCAATACTTTCTGAACACTCATTGCCACCTTTATAGCCACCCTGTTACGGTGTGGTGTTTGATGTCATCAAAGCATCCATACAGTAAAGGTGATATGCATGATCTCATGGTTGAAGGAATTAGGTTACTATGTATCAGAAAGCATATAGCAATTGAACTATTGAAATGACTTGATCTTTATGCTACGCTTATCTATAGGAGTATGTCCATCACATCATTCTCCTAATGATATGATCCTGTTGTTAATAACATCTCAATGTTCATGATCAGGAAACCATGATCATATATTAACCAACAAGCTAGTTTAACAAGAGGCTTTACTAGGGACTCTTATTTTAGTTTACAAATCACACAAGTATTAATGTTTCCGGTTAATACAATTTTAGCATGGTATGTAAACATTTATCATAAGTGTGAAGATATGATAATAACCACTTTATTATTGCCTCTTGGGCATATCTCCAACAGTCTCCCACTTGCACTAGAGTCAATAATATAGTTTCAAACCTTTGTGTATTCAACACCTATGGCTTTCCGGTGTTGTAAGTACACGTTTGCTAGTGGTCAACTGATCTCCGGATCTGACACTTCCAGGTCCGTGTGTAATTGCATGTCTTTGCGTCTCTACGCATCACTCATTCTCTAATGAGATGGCTTTGTATAAATTTGGTCTTTCGGTGTGACCTTTAGCTCTTTGGGGTTAAAACATGTTGATAATATTGTCGCATAATATATCTTCATAGTATTATCCCACTGTGAACTACACCTAGTTTGACAACAAACTACTTGACACAAATGCCCTCTTTTGCTGCTAAAATAGCAGTTATATACTTGGCCTTTTGTTGTAGTATCTGTCACAATGTCTTAACTTTGGAACTCATCCAAATCCATTATGGAACTCACCTTCCATTATATTGTGCCACCCTTAGTTTAGATTGAGATAAACTTAATTTGTACTTTGTGACAAAGCTAGTATCAATGTAGTACTTTTACAATGAACTAACCATCTATTTGTCACTTCTACAAATATTATACTCTTAGTTCTTCCAAAAGATCATAAGAATATCCTCACTATTGTCCAATGATCATCTTACGAATCATTCTGGTATATGCTCACAACATTTAGAGCATAGGACATATCTGGATTTGTACATATCACAGTATGATATAAATACTCTTTGTGATTTTATACATCAAGTATCAATCTATACTTGATTATTTGTTTCACTTTACCAAATGTCAATACACTTGAATATATCATCAACATTGAATTTATTCAATCCTTTCTGTGCGACAAGAACCTCTCTTGTAGTTTCTATATTGAACTCATTCAATATCTTGTCTATGTACTTCTGGCACAACCATATTAGCGTCTATTGATGCCAAATATTTAGGTTTTGCCTAAGTCTTTCATCGGGATGAAATTATTAATATGTGTTAATAAAAGATACATTATTTCCAATCAACAATATGTCTTCCACATAATGTATTAGAAACATGTCTTAGCGCTCCCACTTAATTTCTTGCAAATGCAAGTATCTTCATTGTCTCTAATGAACTTTTAAACTCCTTTAACAGTTTCATCATAGTGAAGATTCTAACTCCGCGATGCTCACTATAACCATTGAAGTTTGCATATGCTTTAGCATCCTTTGAATTAACAAAACCCTATGGACCGTGTTATGCACATGTCCTAGTTAACGATTCTATTAGAAGAACTTGTTTTGTTTATTCAACTACCATATAACAAATTATATGTAGTGGTTGCTACATTAATCCGTCTAGACTAAATATCACTATGACAGATCAAATCTTGTCATAGTCAACCTTTGAACATTGTTGTGAACTCTTTCCCAACATGTCGACTATTTCATAGATGTGAAACATCCATGTCTATTTCTTTATAGATCCAAACACAACTATAAGGTCTTACACCTTTCTCGAGGGTCCTTCAAGTTCAAAACTTGATTTTCTCGTGTATGGAACTATCACGGATTTTATGGCTTCAAGCCATTTTACGGAGTCAAGGCCCATCATCGCTTCTTTGCATGTAGTCGGTTCATTATTCTCAAATAATGATTTAACCCTCAAATCTTGGTATTTGATTGTTTACCCGACCTACTTGTTTCAATAGGAACTTAGATCTCCGTGATCACAACCTTTGAGGCACGTGAGCCATGAGCATTGTTCTTTGCCTCGGAACACTTTTCGCTATGCAACTCTGCACATATAGCTAAGGTTCTTTAACCTTATCAAAGTTCTATTGTCCTCCCACTTAACTTTTCATGAAAATTCCTTCTCAAAGAAACTTGACGCTTTTAAGTGACAAACACTTTTGTCTCGGTGTTATGGAGGAATACTTAATTATTCAAATAACATACAAAGACAGGTTTATCCGACTTTGGTTGCAAAACATCTTTCTTATGCAAAGCATACCAATGTTTAAGAAAGGACAACTTGGGTTTAATCCCAAACCATAACTTTATATGGTGTCATTTCAACGGATTATGATGGAGCTCTTTCCAGTGGAAAAACGGTAATCTCTAAAGCTTTTAATCTTTAAAATATAATGGCAGTTTTATAAATTATACCTTTGATCTTACCATGTCAAACAAGGTTTAATTACATATCTCGAACGCTCCATACTCTTATGGTGTTTCGGGAAAATGCAAATCCATGGAACGATTCCTTAAATCTTAGGTATTATGCTAAACTCTGTAACTCAAATATCTTCCTTTATGATCTTTATCATAAACTGTTTATATTCTTGTTACAATGATTTTACACTTCATCTTGAAAGTCTTTGAACTTTTCAAGTGTTTCATACTTTATCCTTATTAAGTAAATATTCATATATTCACTCAAATTTTCGGAGAAAGCATATGAAGTTGAAATCCATCGCTTTTGACTACACATGATGGTCTTTGTACAACAATATGTACAATTTCCAATAAGCTAGTCATTCGTTCCCTTTTGGCCTATGAACGAAGTTTTAATTATCTCTAGGAGAGTTTCACAAGCGTCATGTGATCAAAAATCAAAAGACTCCAAAATTCCATCCACATGGAGTTTCTTCATGTGTTCTTTCCAATATAATTTAAACGGCGATGTCACTTCCTAAGTGACCTTTCAATCAATTTGTCTTTCGACATTTTTAGCACTAGTTTTATGGATGTGATTTCTCCAACGAGATTTTGTGAATCATCCATCTTTTATGGATTACGGCAATTATTTGAACAACCCTTTTGTTCTCATAACACCTGATAAAACAAATCTTGAAGGCAAGTTTTGATGTTTAACGAGCAACTCAATAACCCTTTATTTTGTTCTCGATGAACATCATCACATATTCTTTTGCTAGTTACTTAGGCCATTGTAGTTCATGAATTGTGTTGTTTCGTATGACGATTCACACCAACAAATTCAGTATCAAATACTTAAGAACCACATTGTTTAACAAGCAAAGAATATAGCCATAACATGTATATCATCTATATACTTAAACTGAACAATTCTAGTCTTTTCTTTTCTGCCATATATTTATGAGATTCTCTTCAAGATTTCCTTTCTGTTTGAAAGAATCTATCAACATCAACAGTGGAGTCATACATATGACACATAGTCCAAAGCGTGTATAGTTAAATACCAATGTCTTTGGACTTGCACTTTGAAGTAGATCACCATCATCAAATGCTTGGTGTTCTTTCAAATTCCTTTCTCTAGTAATCTCTTGGTGTAGTAAACATTTTACCTACATCAAATATTCACCCTTATCATGGATTTGTCCATGATCAAGTTACTTTTAGCTTGTAACGGTGAATCACGAGTATAATGTTGTTCTCCAAAAACTTTTGGAGGATTAGGACAACTAGTGTCTCCAACCTTTTGCAAATTCTCATCAAATATGAGAACATGACTTTTGTCATATTATACTCTATCATGTTGTAACCAAAACTTCGTTTCAGATATCACAATATCTTCCACACATCATGGTTTCTGAAACAACTCTTTCAGATCCTAGATAACCTTGATATTAAGACAATCCTTTGAATATCAAGAATCATGGAGACAAACATGATACTTATATACTAACATTGGAATTGTTACTCTTGTTTTAATACCAATTATTAAACTTCATGGAGTAACCGAAACTTACTGAAAGTTTGCAATAGGACTTTTAAACTTTAGATTAACACTTCAAAACAATACGATACTAGTTCGTAAAGTAACTAACCAGAATTCTATAGCTCTATCATCTAAATTATAACTAAGCGCAAGGTGGTAAACGGATGCCAATGACTACAACAACTATGCAAATTCACTTTGATTTAGTTTATGATAAATTGAGTTCTAATTAATAATTAAATTAATCTAGGTGAACTCCCACTCAAAACAATATCCCTCACATTGTTTTAGTGATCACACGAACCAAATCCACCACATCAAAACCGATCATCACGAGAGTTGATATAGCTTCAATGGCGAACAATCAACATGTTCATCATATCTCCTATATGACTCATGCTTTACCTTTCGGTGATCCGTGTTCCTGAGACCATGTGCATACACATGCTAGGCTCGTCAAGATCAAACCTTAGCTTCGCATGAGCAAATCTGGCTTGCTCACGTTGTATACACTTGTAGAATCTAACACACCCGATCATCACGTGGTGCTTCGAAACAACAAGCTTTATCAACGGTGCTAACTAAGGGTGAACACTTTATGACTTGAAATTCATGTGCATGAGGGATCATCTTATAATGCTACCGTGCTACTAAGCAATACAAGATGCATAAAGGATTAACATCACATGCAATTCATAATATGTGATATGATATGGCCTTTCTTCTTTGTGCTTCCGATCTCCATCTTCCAAAGACGAACATGATCTCCATCATCATCGGCATTGCATCAAGGTCAATGACGCTTCTCCATGGTTGTCCCACGGCTTCAACTATTACAACTACTTTTAATAGACACGGGTCTTAACATAAATTAAAGACAACCATATGGCCTGCCGGTTGCCAACTTACAATAAGGAACATTGCATACATCAAATATAA
Source organism: Avena longiglumis (assembly GCA_030063025.1). Lineage (NCBI taxonomy): Eukaryota > Viridiplantae > Streptophyta > Magnoliopsida > Poales > Poaceae > Avena > Avena longiglumis. Next base: position 500,753,343 of record CP125975.1, read on the forward strand.
TCACAATCATGGCCATATCACATCATCGCACACCTCGCAAAACAAAGTTAGACGCCTCTACTTTCTTTGCATGTTTTACGTGGTTTGGGGCTTTCAATAAGTGTCGTTCTAACTTACGAACATGAACCACAACATTGATACTAGCATTGTTGATTACCCGTTGTAAATTGGATCTTAACTATGCTAGGAGAAACAGGCACCCGCAAAGCCACTTATGCAATACAAGTTGCATGTCAAGCGTGGAGCAAGTCTCATGAACGATGTCATGTAAGGTTAGCCCGGGCCGCTTCATCCCAACATACCGCAAGATGCAAAGTACACAAGAAGCAATCGACAATAAAAGCATCAACGCCCACAATGACCATTGTGTTCTACTCGTGCAACAGATCTACATATAGACACGACTCTGATACCACTGTAGGGGTTCGTAGAATGGAAAACAAAAATTTTCTATCGCATACAAACAAACAATCCAAGATCTATCTACTAGATTGTAGCAACGAGTCGTTTGGAATAACTTACCCTCGAAGATTCCAAAGCGGTTAACGAGAGCAGATTCTCGTGGGTGATGTAGTCGTACACTTCCGATCTCAAGATCGCGTAGACGATCCTTCCGGCGCCACGTTCCTAGCGCCCCGCAATCGGTCACACGTGCATTTCGATTTAAGACCTTCCTCTCCCTTGTTCCAGCAGCGGAGGTTGTAGCACTCTCTCGCGATTCCAAAGACAACGGTGGTACCGGAAGTAGAGGGAAATCCTGAGGCTTCGCTTAAGCCAAGTAGTATGGTGGATCTTATGAGAGAGATATTAGTGGTCTAGTAATTAGACACACCAATTAGAAGGCTCTAAACCAATTAGAAGGCTCTAAACCGCAGGCTAAAGCAATTAGAAGCTCTAAACCAAAACGGCTCTAAACCGGAGGTAGAAGATAGGAACTTGTGTGTCATAGGAGGGGAGCCCTGCCCCTCCTTCTATAGATGGGCGGGGCTCAAGGCGTGAGGAGGGAGGAGTCCTCCCCAACTCGGCCTAGGCTGGCCGGCTTGGAGGAGAGAAACTCCTCCTCCAAGTCGGTTCCAACTCCTCTTGCTTGTTTCCCACAGTTTCTTGTTTTAGCCGTTTGACTTTCAAACTGGACATTTGACTTTTCTGTTTTAGGATTCAATTTAATCCTTTATTTGGGACAGCAAGAACACTTAGTACATGATGCAATCATTCCAATATGTAATGACACATCCATGTACCCCTCCCCCCCCCGGAGTGCCGGACAATCCGGAACCTTCCAGAACATTCCCGATGAAAACACCGGAATCATTCCCGAACTCCGAAACGGGACTTTCCTTATATGAATCTTATTCTCCGGACCATTCCGGATCACCTCGTGATATCCCGGATCCCATCCGAGACTCCGAACAACATTCGGTCTCTTTCTCATAATACCATAACTACTCAAACAACGTCGAATCCTTAAGTGTGTCTCCCTACGGTTCGTGAATTATGCGGACATGATCGAGACACTTCTCCGAACAATAACCAATAGAGGAATCTGGAAATTCATATGGCTCCCACATATTTCTACGATTACTTTGCGATCGAATGAACCACTTACATACGATACCAATTTCCCTTTGTCTCACGATAGTTTACTTATCCGAGGTTATGATCGTCGGTATCTCTGCATACCTAGTTCAACATCGTTTCCGATAAGTACTCTTTTCTAGTTCCCGTGATATGTGATCCCTTGTGACCAAGTCACATGCTTGCAAGCCAATTGGATGACATTCCACCGAGAGGGCCCAGAGTATATCTATCCGTCATATGGATGGACAAATCCCACTCTTGATCCATGTGTTTCAACCAATACTTTCTGAACACTCATTGCCACCTTTATAGCCACCCTGTTACGGTGTGGTGTTTGATGTCATCAAAGCATCCATACAGTAAAGGTGATAAGCATGATCTCATGGTCGAAGGAATTAGGTTACTATGTATCAGAAAGCATATAGCAATTGAACTATTGAAATGACTTGATCTTTATGCTACGCTTATCTATAGGAGTATGTCCATCACATCATTCTCCTAATGATATGATCCTGTTGTTAATAACATCTCAATGTTCATGATCAGGAAACCATGATCATATATTAACCAACAAGCTAGTTTAACAAGAGGCTTTACTAGGGACTCTTATTTTAGTTTACAAATCACACAAGTATTAATGTTTCCGGTTAATACAATTTTAGCATGGTATGTAAACATTTATCATAAGTGTGAAGATATGATAATAACCACTTTATTATTGCCTCTTGGGCATATCTCCAACAATTACATCTTAACTATGGATGCTAGCTATTGATCCAGGGACTAGCATTGTAAACACAGGGATCTCTACCTTATTAAAGGTTGGGAACTCCGCCTCGTTTTCGCACAAGACCTTCCTTATGTATTGAAACTTCGTAATATGTAACCCCCCGGATCCCCCGAGGTTCGTATATCGTGTTCTCATCGTGTTTCTGTTTTGATCTGTTTCTATCAGGCAGATTCTCAGTTTCGGAGCCACAATGTCTTCCTCTGGATCACCCATGGAGGATTCCTCCACGGATGCTATCAACCCGTACATGTATGAGTTGAAGATTCATCCCAAGGAGTTGATTCTCAAGGATGGGAAGGTGCATATGAAAGAAGTTCAAGGCCCTAAAGGAGAAGGCAGTCTGGAAGACAAGATGGAAGCATTAGAGCAGGAAGTTTTCAGGTACAAAAAGATTGCGGAACGCGAAGTGGATGCCATCCATAAGATAAGTTCAGAACTCATCGCCAAGCACAAGGAGGAGGTTGCTGAGCTTCGAGACAAAATCCTCTCACTCCATCAGACCACCAACCAATTACAAGCACAACTCTATAATATACAAAATCAAAACTGTGAGTATGAGGCTAGATTTAAATGCATAAGCTCTGCTGTTTGTTTCAGGATTGTGGAAACCAAGACATCCTTTGTGGATGGGGAGCCTTTACCTTGTAAGTCTGATGATGACAAGGGAACACCACCACCACCGAAGGAGTAATTCGTCCTCAGGTTTGGCATCCCCTTGGCTTGTTCCAAGCCTGGGGAGTGTCGCGGTATCACATCATTATCTTTTACCTTTTTAGTAGATTCATATCTTTGGTAGAGAAGTTATCCTATAGGTTGGTTTTCATTGTGGAAGTATCTCTCCTTTAGTTGGTTATCTATGTATCCCCTCGTGTGAGTGCATTTATGGAATATTAATGAGAAGTTTCATCTTTTACCTTTTGTACTTCTTATTTTAGTTTGCAATCTCTTTTATATGATTGATCTCGTTGATCAGTATTGGTATCACTTTGGGAGCATCAAGTAGATCTAAATTGGTTTTGGCAAACCTAGCTCTGGTCAGTAGCAACACTTTTTGAGGTTTGAAAGGAAAAGAGAAAAAGCTTACAGGTATTTTGTATCATTTATTTTCTTTCTTGATTGGCTCATAAGCTTAGTATTCTTTATTTAAGATCTTTTGTGTCTTCAAGGAAGACTGCATGTTTGGCTTTATCACTTGTATGTTTGCTTGTTTCCTTCAAATATTTTGCTTGCTGCCCAGCCTTGCTAGCCAAAAACCTGTTTTGAGAAGGCATACTTCTCATGCATCCAATCCCTTAAAACAAAACCCGTGCCATTTGTGTCCACCATATCTACCTATTAGCATTATTGCTATTCCAGGTAAATTCTCAAGCTTCATCTATCTTTTGAATTATTGCTATTCCAGGTAAATTATTTTGTTATGTGAAAACTAGTTAGTAAAGCTCTCGCGAACTTGATGGCACACCTTATTTTCTTGCCCCTAATAAACTTGAACCATTGTGTCATCTAAGTTGTATATGCTTGCATCTATACATTGGGATTAGCAGAACCATGTTGTCACAGGGAACGCTTTCAACACCTGTAAATACATACCCAGTTAATATCATGCTCTTTTGTTTGGAGATGTCGTCGGTGTAAAATAAAAGGGGAGCTTGTAAGTCCATGGAGTTATGTATGTGTGTTAGAGAAACGCCTGGGCCGCTAGCCTAAGCCATGCCTAATCATGGTGGAAACTTGCAACATCAACTATAGAAAAAAGAGACATACTGAAAAGAGGAAAGAGAGAAAAAACACCATTTCCCATGGTAAATAAGAGATTGCTGAGATGCTCAGTGTCTGCTTGCCTTGTAATTTTGATTATGGGATAGCTCTTGTATCATGTGCAAGGGGTACCCCGTTGGCGGTTCTCTATGATACGCATGCACTTACTATGACAAGAACTTACTGGTAACTAAAGTTGAGTAGCATGAGGAGCGGACCTCGCACTCAAGGGACATGAGATTGCCAACTTATATTTCGTCAAGCATATACTCCATCTTTGTTCACTTTAACCTTAATCACCTCAAGATGCTTATGATAGGGGCAATGAGAGCTCAAATCTAGTAAGTACCATAATCTTTTGGAAGCTCTTTATGAACTTGAAATCCCTGCTTTCCTCTATGAAGGGCCTTTCTCCTACTTTTAAGTTGAGTCAGTAAACCTATTCCTCTCTATCTCCATCAAGCATTTGAGTTGTTGTGTTTCAATCATTCATATGATGATTTATTCAATCATGTTATTTATCTTCCTTGTTTGCACAAGACTCTTATCTGATGAGTATTACTTTGAAAGCCATCATTGTGAAAACCTTTTATGTTTGAGAAAAAAGAGTACTCCTGTTATAAAACTTCTACAAAAGCTTTATTTGAAAACCGTTTGCCAACTGTTCTCTGACCAAGAACAAAGTTTGCCAATCCCAATTATGATTTATCTTTATGCATCTTTATTGTGAGTCCTATACTTGTTGCAAGCTAAGTTATATAATGGTGAGTTGCTTTCTTCTATGAGTTGTGTATTGGTAAGTGTGATGGTTCTTGTCCGTATTATTTTTATCGACACTTCACTCCATAAACTTGTGGACATGTTTACTGAGCTCAGTTTTCGCTTGGGGACAAGCGAAGGTCTAATCTTGGGGGAGTTGATACGTCCAATTTGAATCACCATTCTATATCATAATTTGCCTCTATTCATTGATATATTTCTTATTAAGAGGTGTTACTTATGTCTTTTCAGCTGTTTTTGCATGTTGGATGATTCTTGGAGGATGAACTGCCAGAATCAGGATTCTGATGGAAAAAGTGGTGTTTTGATGCAATTTCGCGAAGATCAGAAAAATACCAGAAAAACTACGGAAAATCCTATTTTCCCAGAAGATGAAGAATTCTAGAAGGGGAGGCGGAGTTGGGCCATAGGGCCACCCTAGGTCGCGCCTATAGGTGGTGTGTCCACCCTGGCCCACCTCTGGCTCCGCCTCTTGCCTATATCTTCTCCTTGAAACCCTAATACACGAGGAGTGACCATAGAAATATTCCGACGCCTCTGCGGGGCGGAAAACACCGAGAGAGAAAGAGCTCTCTGGCAGACAGATTTCTATCGGGGAAATTCCTTCCCAGAGAGGGGAGATTGTCGCCATCAACACCATCATCAAGCTAGACTTCATCAGGATCATCATCATCATCCACACCATCATCTCCACCAGCACCATCATCACCACTCCATCCTGATGTAACAATTGTGTTGAATGTTGCATAGTTCTTAGGGGAAACTTTCCCGGTGTTGATTACTATTGTAGTTGATGCTTGTGAGTGGAAACATTATATTATTGTTTATGTTCAGATTGTTATCCATTACCATATCATCTTTGATCTTGATCCATTTGATGTCTCATGAGTAGTTTGTTTAGTTCTTGAGGACATGGGAGAAGTCATGTTGTTAGTAGTGGAATTGTGTTGAGATATTATTCAATGGTTTAATATTTAAGTTGTGGTGCTATTCTTCTAGTGGTGTCATGTGAACATCGACTACATGATAATTCACCATTTATGGGCCTAGGGGAATGCATTATGTATTTGGCTACTAATTGTGGGGTTGCCGGAGTGACAGAAACCTGAACCCCCATTAGGAAACCATTGCACAAGGGAGTGTAGGATCTCAGAGTTTAAGGTTGTGGTTAGGTTTATATCTTAATTGCTTTCTTGTAGTTGTGGATGCTTGCAAGGGGTTTAATCACAAGTATGTATTATTTCAAGTAAGGTTGGTACATTAGCTGCAGTATTCCCATGTGTCCTCGAGAACGTTTGGTCCTCATTAGTATTTCCACTGGCTTGTCCTTTGCTAAGAAAGGATTGGGCCACTTGCTGCAATTGTTCGTCGTCTTTATTACTTGCACTTTGTTTCCTTGCTTTAGCAGAAAACCCCTAAAAATTCTAAGTATTTACAGAGATTTCTTGCTCCATACCACTAGTCAACACCTTCTGCTCCTCGTTGGGATCGACACTCCTATTTATCAAAAGTACTACGATACACCCCCTATACTTGTGGGTCATCAAATACAATCTTGTAGCCATCTTGACACAGAAGAGATCCGCTAACAAGTTTTTTATTTATTGAGGGAACATGATGCACGTTCTTCTGGCGCACGGTCTTTCCCGAAGTGAACTTCATATCGACCGTACCAACACCATGAACAGAAGCATGCGAGCTGTTCCCCATCAGCATGGTTTGAGTCGCTCTGACCTGATATGAAGAAAACATAGAAATATCAGAATAGACATGTACATTAGTGTCCGTGTTAATCCACCAATCAGGAGAATGATATAATGAAATAACAGTAGGTAATATACCATACCCAACATCTTTCATCTCAACGTCGCTCATGACAACATTAGCAATCTTGCTTCCCTTCCCATGCTGGCGCTTGTCAAAGCGGTTGGGACAAGCAGGAGCCCAATGATCAGGATCACCGGTCACATAACAAGCACCTTTCTTCTTATCATTCTTCTTCTTGAAGCTGGTAGACTTTGAGACCTTGTTCTTTCCATCGAACTTTCCTTTGCCATCAAACTTGCCTTTGTTCTTGAACTTGTGAGGCTAGAAGTTCCTTTTCTATTCGAGATTGCCATTAGAACCTCCCTCTCTACCTCGAGCACGTGTGTATTTTGCTCTCGCCTTCTCTTCCACATCAAGAGTCCCAATGAGATCCGTCATGGAGAACTCTTGTCTCTTGTGGTTTAGAGAAGTGATGACCCACAAGTATAGGGGATCGCAACAGTCTTCGAGGGTAGCATAACCCAATTTATTGATTCGACACAAGGGGAGCCAAAGAATACTTATAAACCTTAACAACTGAGTTGCCAATTCAGCTGCACCTAGAAAAAGTCTTGCTCACAGTAGTTTATCAGTAGCAACAGTTTTGTAGTAGTAATAGCAAAGTAACAGCAGCAGTAAAACAAGGTCAGTAGTAATAATAGTAGCAAACATCAGGATTTGAGTGCGGTAGGCATAGGGATGGATGGACGGGCGTTGCATGGACAAGACTATTCATGTAATATCATTTGTAGATAAATAAGATAAAGCATCCAATTACTAAACAATCATAGGCATGTGTTCCATATATAGTCATACATGCTCACAATGAGAACTTGCACAACATCTTTTGTCCTGCCAGCCCGTTGCAGCGGGGCCTCAAGGGAATCTACTGGCAATTAAGGTACTCCTTTTAATAGAGTATCAGAGCAAAGCATTAACACTCCATGAACACACATGATCCTCATATCACAACCATTTCCTCCGGTTATCCCAATTTCTGTCACTTTGGGGTCTTTGGTTCTGGACAATAATATGTGTAAAAAACTTGCAGATAAGATCACAAACAATACTATTATCATGAATCAATAACATGTTCAGATCTGAGATCATGGCACTCGAGCCCTAGTGACAAGCATTAAGCATGACAAGTTGCAACAATGTCAAAAGACACTAACAAAGATACTAGGCACCATGCCCTAACACTCTTATTCGATTACATGATAGATCTCATCCAATCCCTACCATACCCATAGCCTAGAATGGGGGATTACTCACTCATGAATGGGGGAAACATGGATGGTTTATGGGGAGGCGTCGGTGATGATGATGGCGATGATCTCCTCCAATTCCCCGTCCTGGCAGGGTGCCAGAACGGAGTTTCTAGTTCCGAATCACAGTTTCTGGTGGTGGCGGCACAATAGAACTCTATCTAGAAAAACGTCGAACCCCCGTCTGTTTTTAGGCCAGAAGGCTTTATGTAGGCGAAGGGGGAGACCGAGGGGGTGCATGAGGTGGCTTCACCACCCCCAGGCGCGGCCTGGCATGGCCGACGCGTCCAGGGGGTGTGGGCCCCTCGTGGCCCTTCTCCGTCTTGTTTTCTGGCTCCGAGAGTCTTCTGGTAAAATAGGAATTTTGCGATATTTTCCGGAATTTTTCCTGAAAGTTGATTTTCTGCACAAAAATGAGACACCAAAGTAATTCCACTAAAAACAGCGTTAATCCGTATTAGTTGTATCCAAATCACACAAATGAGAGGAGAAACAATAGCAAAAGTGTTTGGGAAAGTAGATACATTTTGGACGTATCAATTCCCCCAAGCTTAGCTTATTGCTTGTCCTCAAGCAATTCAGTTGAAAACTGAGTGCGATAAAATAACTTTTACGAACACATTTTCTTGATGTGATGTATATATTCTCAGCATATGATCAATACTTAGACAATTCATAATAAGGAGTATGCAAATAAGTCTACTCAATAGTTATGCAAGCCAGGAAGAGATTCCAACACAATAATAATAAGTAGCATGAAACATAAACATAAGCAACATTTCAATGCTCATAAGAAGGTATGATAGAGTGGTATCTCGCTTGCATTTGATTGTGGAGCAAAACATAAATGCCAAGGTGAAGGGAATATGCCTTGAGAGGCAATAATAAAGTGTTTATTATGTGTATTCCAAGTATATGATAGATGTTTATTTTGCATGCTATAATTTTATTAATACGGAAACGTTAATACATGTGTGTTTAATAAACAAACATAAAGTTCCTAGTTATGCCTCTCTCATAAACTAGCTCGTTGATTAACAAGATGATCAAGGTTTCCTGATCATAGACATTGCTATAACAACTTACGAAGTGATCCTAATCCTTAGACCATGAGATCATGTCAATCAGTAACACCGGAAGAGTTTCTTGATAACATCAAATGTCACACCGTAACAGGTGATTATAAAGATGGGTTCAGGACTAATAAAGTGTTATGTTGAGGCCCATGGATCGAGAGTGGAATTTGTTCATCCTGATGACGGATAGATATACTCTGGGCCCTCTCGGTGATATCACATTGGTTAGCTTGCAAGCAAGTGATTTGATCACTAGAATGTTATATCACGGGAACGAGAAAAGAGTGCATGTCAGTAACAAGATCAAACTAGGTATGGATATACCGATGATCGAATCTCGGACATGTAATATATCGCGAAAAAAAGGGATTAAGATACGAGCGTAGAAGGTTCCGACAATCACAAGAAAGTCATCGTTGAATGTGTGGGAGTCAGTATGGGTCTCCAGATCCCGCTTCTGATTATTGATCCGAGAGGGGTCTCGATCATGTCCGCATTATTTACGAACCGTAGGATGACACACTTAAGGGACACCGACATCCAATTGGAGCAAAAGTTTCATGCCGAAAGAATAAACAAGCGCAGGAATTTATTTCACTAGATACCGAAACAGGTTTTTGGGTGAAATTGCATAAAGAGGTTATGCATGTGAAATAGAATTCTAGCAAGGGGTTATATGTGAATGTTTTTCATTAAAGTAATTGACAAAATTCTGAATAAATAAAATAGTTTTATTTAATGAGAGTTTGCATTAAATTTGGTGGAAATTTAATAGCAAGTTTGAGTGGGATTTTGAGTGGAGGGATTTGAATGGATTTTTGTGAGTGGAGTGTCCACCCACATGAATAGGGGAGGGCAAGGGGCAGCCCCATGCGCCGGCCACCCCCTTGGGGTTCCCCCTCCTCCTATAAAAGGCACCCCTCTCCTCACTTCTCACACACACCTCCTCGTGAAGGATCTCTCTGCCCCTCTAGAATTTATCCCCCATGGTCTCGGACTAGCGAGATACATGTTCCCGGTGGCTATTCGGCAAGAAAGAGTTGTGCTTCCGCTGCATCGCTAGAGCGAGGAGGCGAAGGTTGCTCGGTGCCTCGGACGTGTGTGCGAGCACGGATGCGCTTCTGATTTGCGGCGCTAGGACTTCCTCTCGATCTTGAGATTGACAAGAGATCGTCTACATCAACCACGAGTTGAACTCGTTAAGCTTTGTCGGTCTTCAAGGGTATGTTCTCTACGGATATACATCCGCCCGTTGTTTGTATCTAGTAGATAGATCTTGGTACATAGTTCACATCGTAGGAATTTTTTTGTTTTCTATGCTGCGAACCCTACAGTGGTATCAGATCCGGATCTATGCGTAGATGCTTTACACGGGTAGTACACATATGAGTATGTGGGCGATGATGATCATGTTGTTGCTCCTTAGTTGTAATTTTGGATATTGGTGGCATAGTGGGATGAAGCGGCCCAGACAAACTTTACATGTCCTCGCACATGAGACCTGTTCCACGCTTGACATGCAACTAGTTTGCATAAGTGGCTAGCAGGTGTTTGTCTCTCCTACTATAGTCAATATCTATTTTGCAACGAGTTTTCAACAATTTGGTTATCCTTGTTGTGGTTCATGTTCGTAGGTATGAACGGTTCTATCTCGAAAGCCCTAAGCCACGTAAAAACTTGCAATGTATAAATTAGAGGCGTCTAGTTTAGATTGTTGCTAGGCTAGTGTTATGATATGGTAATGTTGTAAGTAGAAGTATGAGATGATACTTTTACAACACGCATAACGTGTAAGTTCCATAGACCTTGGCCTTACACATAAAGGTATGATAGTGATCATACCACGGTGCACATGATAGAGATCATATGCGGGAACCATATCATTTTACTAATAAACATGTGATGTTTGATAGCATCTTATATTGCTTGTTTGGCGTTTTATTAGCATAATAAGATGATCCCTCATTTAAATATCAAGATAAGAATGTGTTCTTCCTTTATTATGCACCGATTATGTTTTCGTCGCTCCAAGGCATCACATGATGATCGGGTGTTCTTGGATCCACGACCATATTTCGGGTGTAAGACAGTTACACACGCGAATACTAAGGTTCTTACTTGGCGAGCCTAGCATGTACAGACATGGCCTCAGAACACGGACCGAAAGGTTAAGCATGAGTCATATAGTAGATATGATGCCTATTTGATGCTCGCCTTTGAAGCTACACCGACTCACGTGATTATCGGACTTGGTGTAGTGGATTTGGTTCATGTAATCACCAAAAAGACACAAGGGATGTCGTTTTTGAGTGGGAGTTCATTTGTAATATGGATTAATTGAACTCAGTCTATCATAAACTTAGTCTAAACTTTACAAATTCTGTTGTAGATGGCACCACCTGCTTTTAATTTCAATGTGTTCATGGAGAAAGAGAAACTTGCAACGAACAGTAGCAACTTTACCGAATGGGCCATGAATTTGAGTATTCTCCTCTCTGCTGCACAAAAGCAATATGTGCTAGAAGCGCCACTAGGCCCCCACCCTTTGAGGATGCCCCTGACGAGGAGAAGAATGTCTATAAGACTCGTCAGGAGGACCACAACTTAGTTCATTGCGGCATATTGTATGGGTTAGAGCCGGAACTTTGAAAGTGTTCCGAAAACGGCAATGCATTTGATACAATGGGTGAGTTGAAAATCATTTTCGACACACATGTTGTTGTAGAGAGCTACAATGCTTTAGAAAAGTTCTTTAGCTGCATGATGGAAGAGCACAAATCTGTTAGTGAGCATTTACTCAAGATGTCGGGTTACGCCGATAAGCTTGTGTCCTTGGGAATATCGATTCCCATTGACTTAGGCATCCATCGTGTTCTGCAGTCTCTGGCACCTAGCTATAAGAGCTTTGTGATGAACTATAGTATGCAAGGCATGAAGAAGTCTCTCCCGAGCTTGTGTCAATGCTTAAAACTGCAAAAGTGGAGATCAAAAAGGAACATAAAGTGTTGATGATCAATAAGAACACTGGTTTCAAGAAAGACAAGAAGGGAAAACGGAAGGGAAGTAAGGGTGGCAAGTCAGTTGCTGTGTCTGAAAAGAAACCCCGAGTTGGACCTAAGTCTGATACCGAGTGTTACTATTGTAAGGGGGAAGCCCTTTGAGCGCCCCAAGTATTTGGCAGACAAGAAGGACGGCAAGGCAAACACAGGTATATATGATATACATGTTATTGATGTGTACTTGACTAGTGCTCGCAGTAGCACCTGGGTATTTGATACCGGTTCAGTTGATAATATCTGTAACTCGAATCAGGAGCAAGGGGTGAGGTCAAGATGTGTGTCGGATAGGATCAAGCGCTACCTCTCCACTTGCCATCGGGATTAGTAATAAACTTGAATAATTGTTATCTGGTGCCTGCACTGAGCATGAACATTGTATCTGGATCGTGTTTGATGCGAAGTGGTTATTGATTTAAATCCGAGAACAATGGTTGTTCTATTTATATGAATGAAATCTTTTATGGTCATGCACCGATGATGAATGGTTTATTTCTATTAGATCTTGATGATAATGTTACACATATTCATAATGTTGATGCTAAAAGGATTAAACTTAATGATGATATATCCGCATATATGTGGCACTGCCGTCTAGGTCATATTGGCGTTAAACGCATGAAGAAGCTCCATTCGGATGGACTTTTAGAATCACTTGATTTTGAATCATTTGATACATGTGAGCCATGCCTTATGGGAAAGATGACTAGAATGCCGTTTTCCGGTTCAATGGAACATGCGACAGATTTATTGGAAATCATACATTCTGATGTATGTGGTCCAATGAGTGTGTCGGCGCGAGGTGGATATCGTTATTTTGTTACTTTCACGGATGATTTGAGTAGATACGGTTATATCTACTTGATGAAACATAAGTATGAAACCTTTGAAAAGTTCAAGGAATTTTAGAATGAAGTGGAAAATCATCATAATAGAAAGATCAAATTTCTACGGTCCGACCGTGGAGGTGAGTATCTAAGTTACGAGTTTAGCAATCACATGAAATAGTGTGGAATTGTTTCACAGCTCACACCTGCCGGAACACCACAGAGAAATGGTGTGTCGGAACGTCTTAATCGTACTTTATTAGATATGGTTCGATCTATGATGTATCTAACGGACTTGCCGTTGTCATTTGGGGTTATGCACTAGAAATTGCTGCTTTCAATTTAAATTGGGCACCATCTAAATCCGTTGAAAAGACACCGTATGAATTGTGGTTTGGAAACAAACCTAAGCTGTCATTTCTTAAAGTTAGGGGATGCGATGTTTATGTGAAGAAACTTCAACCGGATAAACTCGAACCCAAAGCGGAAAAATGCTTCTTCATAGGATACCCTAAGGAAACTATTGGGTATTCCTTCTATCACAGATCCGAGGGCAAAGTTTTTGTTGCCAAGAATGGATCCTTTCTAGAGAAAGAGTTTCTCGCGAAAGGTGTGAGTAGTCGGAAGGTAGAACTCGAAGAGGTTATTGAACCTTCTCTCCAAAGTATGGTGAGTAGCGCAGCGCCAGAAGTCGTTCCGGAGTTGGCTCCACCAGTTGAAGAGGGAACTAATGATAATGATCATGAAACTCCGAAAGAGAATACTACCGAACCTTGCAGGTCTAGCAGGACGCGTCGACTCCCGATTTGGAAATCTGTCATGAATTTCATGGTTGATGAAAATGATGACCCTGCGCCGTATGAAGAAGCGATGATGAGCCCGGATTCCAACAAATGGTTAGAAGCCATGAAATCCAAGATGGAATCCATGTATGAAAATCAAGTTTGGAACTTGGTAGACTTACCTCACGACCGAAAGGCCATGGAGAACAAATGGATTTTCAAAAGGAAAACTAATGCTGATGGTAATGTGACCGTCTATAAAGCTCGACTTGTCGCAAAGGGTTTTCAAAAAATTCAAGGAGTTGACTACGATGATACATTCTCTCCCGTAGCGATGCTAAAGTCAGTTAGGATTATGTTAGCAATTGTTGCATATTTCGAATATGAGATATGGTAGATGGACGTCAAAACCACGTTTCTCAATGGTAATATTGAAGAAGAGTTGTATATGATACAACCAAAGGTACCAAACGGATCCAGGTTCGGAATACTGGATAGCGGTCAAGAATATCCTTAAGTACTTACGAAGAACTAAGGATATGTTTCTTGTATACGGAGGTGAAGAAGAGCTCGTCGCTAAGTGTTATGTTGACGCAAGCTTTGACACCGATCCGGATGACTCTAAGTCTCAATCCGGATACGTATTTCTCATGAATGGCGGAGCGGTTAGTTGGAGGAGCTCCAAACAACCTGTGGTGGCGGGATCAACAACAGAGGCCGAATATGTTGCTGCTTCGGAAGCGGCTCAGGAAGCGGTTTGGATGATGGAGTTCATATCCGAACTAGGAGTGGTTGCAAACGCGTTGGACCCAATGGTGATCTATTGTGACAACAATGGTGCCATTGCCAATGCCAAAGAGACAAGGTCTCACAAGCATTCCAAGCATATTAAGCGCCGGTTTCACTCCATCCGCGAGCATGTCAAGGATGGAGGATGGAGATATAAGGTAAAAGTACACACAGATCTCAATGTAGCAGATGTGTTGACTAAAACTCTCCCTAGAGCAAAACATGATCAACACCAGAACTCAATGGGTGTTAGATTCATCACTATGTAACTAGATTATTGTCTCTAGTGCAAGTGGGAGACTGAAGGGAAAAGTGTTTATTATGTGTATTCCAAGTATATGATAGATGTTTATTTTGCATGCTATAATTGTATTAATACAGAAACGTTAATACATGTGTGTTTAATAAACAAACAGAAAGTTCCTAGTTATGCCTCTCTCATAAACTAGCTCGTTGATTAACAAGATGATCAAGGTTTCCTGATCATAGACATTGGATGTTGTTAATAACGGGATCACAATAGTAGTGTAATGGTGTGATGAACATTCATACGAAGTATATCATTACGATCAAAGTCATTGAGTTTATATTGCTATTACAACTTACGAAGTGATCCTAATCCTTAGACCATGAGATCATGTCAATCACTAACACCGGAAGAGTTTCTTGATAACATCAAATGTCACACCGTAACAGGGTGATTATAAAGATGGGTTCAGGACTAATAAAGTGTTATGTTGAGGCCCATGGATCGAGAGTGGAATTTGTTCATCCTGATGACGGATATATATACTCTAGGCCCTCTCGGTGATATCACATTGG
The DNA here is from genome assembly GCA_030063025.1 of Avena longiglumis. NCBI lineage: Eukaryota > Viridiplantae > Streptophyta > Magnoliopsida > Poales > Poaceae > Avena > Avena longiglumis. Next base: position 500,768,675 of record CP125975.1, read on the forward strand.
TTAGCTTGCAAGCAAGTGATTTGATCACTAGAATGCTATATCACGGGAACAATAAAAGAGTGCATGTCAGTAACGAGATCAAACTAGGTATGGAGATACCGATGATCGAATCTCGGACATGTAATATATCGTGAAGCAAAGGGATTAAGATACGAGCATAAAATGTTCCGACGATCACAAGAAAGTCATTGTTGAATGTGTGGGAGTCAGTATGGGTCTCCAGATCCCACTTCTGATTATTGATCCAAGAGGGGTATCGATCATGTCCGCATTATTCACGAACCGTAGGGTGACACACTTAAGGGACACCGACATCCAATTGGAGCAAAAGTTTCATGCCGAAAGAATAAACAGGCGCATGAATTTATTTCACTAGATACCGAAACATGTTTTCGGGTGAAATTGCATAAAGAAGTTATGTATGTGAAATAGAATTCTAGAAAGGGGTTATATGTGAATGTTTGTCATTAAAGTAATTGACAAAATTCTGAATAAATAAAAGAGTTTTATTTAATGAGAGTTTGCATTAAACTTGGTGGAAATTTAATAGCAAGTTTGAGTGGGATTTTGAGTGGAGGGATTTGAATGGATTTTTGTGAGTGGAGTGTCCACCCATATGAAGAGGGGAGGGCAAGGGGCAGCCCCCATGCGCCGGCCACCCCCTTGGGGTTCCCCCTCCTCCTATAAAAGGCACCCCTCTCCTTACTTCACACACACACACCTCCTCGTGAAGGATCTCTCTCCTCCTCTAGAATTTATCCCCATGGTCTCAGACTAGCGAGATACATGTTCCCGGTGGCTATTCGGCGAGAAAGAGTTGTGCTTTCGCTGCATCGCTGGAGCGAGGAGGCGGGGGTTGCTCGGACGTGTGTGCGAGCACGGATGCGCTGCTGATTTGTGGCGCTAGGACTTCCTCTCGATCTTGATGTTGGGCCACGCAGAGATAAAACAAAAAAATTCCTCTAACATGGTGATCCCAAGATCTAGCTGAGGTAGAAGGCCACGAGGTTTACCACTAGGGCAGCGGTTGATTCGATGAAGCGCGTCGATTGATGCGATGCAGTCCTCACGATCCGATCGTCTGGTGCTGATCGCACAACACCTCTGCTGGTATCCACACGCATAAGGAGGAGCACCGTGAATCGCTAGGTTCGTTACGGTGGCAGGACTGCTGTGGAGCTAGGGTTTCCAACACATGGAATGACCTAACTGAACAACGATTAACCTTTCTGGGTTACGGTGCTCCACTATATATAGGGAGTGAACGTGGGCTCTGATCGCGCGACCCATTCACTAAAGCCCATATAACACTAGTCACCGTGAGTCCAACTCACTAACTCAGTCCGAATCCGGTTTAGGTCCAACCCAACCAGATTACAGATTCAGATCCAATCCGAACTTGCTCCCGCTCTTAAGTGTGTGACCCTGCAGGCTCATGGCTACTTGGACACGATTGGAGTCCGACTCTCAATCGATCAGTCGGTAGCGGCTCCTAGCAGAACGTGCCAACTCCCAAGTACCAAAGAGTCATGACGACTTGCCTTTCCAATGCGACTTACGTCCGAGTCCCTTTTGCCTCACGATATACCTTGTTAGACTATAGGTGAATAATTGTCATCCCTTAAATAGTCCGACTCTCTTCTCGATCCGAGATAAGTGATTCACCCGACTAACTCTTAGTCGATCGCCTCTGTTAACACTTAACCGAGTCGTGCATGGCCATGCTTTCCGAATCATATCTCACGAGAGGGCCCAGAGAATATCTCTCCAAGTGGAGGGACAAAATCCCATCTTGGTTATTCACATCACGCAGCTTGATTCTCAGTCGACCCGAACTCTGCCTTTATAAGCGCTTGATTCACGGATCAGCGTTGTGTAACCTAAGTCTGTGATCCTCAACTCGGAATATGCAACAACCTCAGGTCTAAGGATTACATTGATTGAGATATACAAATGACAACTTGTTCGTTGTACCTCAATATGGGTCAATCCGACTCGCTAAACTCTTTAGCCGAGTCTGTGTAAGTTGGAATAGCATCTCCATGCCCATGACAAGTGGAACCGAGTCATCAAGCCAACTTTCACATTGGTCTAAGTTGTGTGTCCAGCACAACCTCAACGACCAAGGATATTTAGTACAAACAACATGAATGTATAGTTCCACAACCGAATCACATATTCAATGATACACATCAGATGTTTATACAAGGACAACTTAATATCTTTACGAATACAATGGGAAATCTCATCATACATGATTGCCTCTAGGGCATATTCCCAACAGTCTCCCACTTGCACTAGAGTCAATCTTCCGACATCATATGTCTAAGCATCTAATGCCCATGGCTCTCAGGTGCGCCTCATGCTTCGGCTGTGGTAATGGCTTTGTCAACGAATCCGCAATATTTGCATCCGTGTGTACCTTGCATAACTTGATATCGCCCTGATCCACGAACTGGCGAATCAGGTGGTACCACATGAGTATGTGCTTGTTCTTCTGGTGCTCTAGGTTCCTTGGCTTGTGCAATAGCACCATTGTTGTCACAATATACGTCCAACGGATTGGACGAGCCCTGAACCACACCAAGATCCATGAGGAAGTTACTCATCCAAACAACTTCCTTTGCTGCCTCCGAGGCGGCAATATACCCAGCCTCTATTGTAGACGCAGACACAGTCTCTTGCTTGGAACTCTTCCAGCTCACAACACCTCCGTTTATAATTAACACGTATCCGAATTGCGAACGAGAATCATCAGAGTCAGTAAGATAACTCGCATCTGTGTAACCCTTTACACTGAGTTAATCTTCACCACCATAAACCAACAACATATCCTTAGTCCTTCTGAAGTACTTTAGGATATTTTTAGCCGCTGTCCAGTGGATCTCTCCAGGATCAGCCTAGTATCTGCTCACAACACTTAGAGCATAGGAAACATCCGGCCTAGTACAAATCATGGCATACATGATGGATCCGACTGCAGAAGAATATGGAATCGCACTCATCCGACTTCGCTCATCAGTTGTCGAAGGACACTGAGTCTTGCTAAGTTTTACACCATGGGACATCGGTAAGAACCCCTTCTTAGACGATTCCATGTTGAACTTCTTCAACACTTTGTCCAAATAAGTACTCTGATTCAATACAATGAGCCTCCTTGATCTATCTCTATAGATCCGGATTCCGAGGATGTATGTTGCCTCACCCAAGTCTTTTATTGAGAAACTCCTTTCCAATGATTCCTTGGTTTCTTGCAACATCTGGACATCATTTCCAATCAGTAATATGTCATCCACATATAAGATTAGAAAGTTTACTTTGCTCCCACTAAACTTCTTGTATAAACAAGAATCATGATCACTCTTGATGAAGCCAAACGATTTGACTACCTCATCAAAGCGAATATTCCGACTCCGAGATGCTTGCTTCAAACCATAAATGGATTTCTGAAGTTTGCATACCTTGTCAGCATTAGCCAGATCGACAAAACCCTCGGTCTATATCATATACACGTCCTCGGTTAAATTTCCGTTAAGGAAAGCCGTTTTGACATCCATCTGCCATATCTCATAGTCGAAATAGGCCGCTATAGCTAACATGATCCAAACTGATTTAAGCATCACTACGGGCGAGAAAGTCTCGTCGTAATCAACTCCTTGAACTTGTCGGAACCCCTTCGCGACAAGGCGTGCTTTATAAACGGAAACATTTCCATCCATATCAGTTTTATTCTTAAAGACACATTTGCACTCGATGGGTCTTGCACCGTCTGGCAGATCAACCAAGTTCCAAACTTGATTTTCATCCATGGACTTTAACTCGGATCTCATGGCTCCAAGCCATGACTCGGAATCAGATCCCACCATCGCTTCCGAATAATTTGCAGGCTCATCACTGTCTAACAGTAACACATCACGAACACTTCGTAATCTTGCCGATCTTCGTGGTACAGGTGCTGCTGCCGGCTCAGCTGCCACGACCGGCTCAACCTCCAAGGTTTTCGCCGACTCGCTACTAGCCGGTTCCTCTCGAATTTCTTTGAGCTGCACCGTGCTCCCACTTACTCCCCGACTGAGAAACTCTTTCTCAAGGAAGACACCATTCCGAGCGACAAACACTTTGCCCTCTTCTCGGTTGTAGAAGTAGTAACCCAAGGTTGCCCTCGGATACCCCGCGAAAATACACTTATCCGACTTGGCTGTAAGCTTGTCCGACTGAAGTCGCTTGACAAATGCTTCACAACCCCAAATCTTAAGAAAAGACAAACTCGGATTTTTGCCTGTACACATCTCATGCGGTGTCTTCTCTACCGATTTTGATGGTACTCTGTTTAGTGTGAACGCCACTGTTTCTAGATAATAACCCCAAAATGATAAAGGCAGATCTGTCCGACTCATCATTGACCGTACCATGTCCAACAAGGTCCGATTCCGCCTTTCCGAAACACCATTCCTTTGTGGCATTCCTGGCGGAGTAAGTTGAGGAACTATTCCACAACTTTTCAGATGGTCATCAAACTCATGGCTCATGTACTCGCCTCCTCGGTCCGACCGAAGAAACTTTATTTTCTTGCCGAGTTGATTATGTGCTTCATTTTGGAATTCTTTGAACTTTTCAAAGGCTTCCGACTTATGTTTCATTAAGTAGATATATCCATACCTACTCAAATCATCAGTGAAGGTGATGAAGTACTCATAACCACCCCTGGCTGTCATGCTCATTGGTCCACATACATCACTATGTACTAGTCCCAACAAGTCGGACGCCCTTTCGCAACTCTTTACAAAAGGTGTCTTGGTCATTTTGCCGAGTAGGCAAGATTCACATGTCTCGAACGACTCCAAGTCGAACAAAGTTAGGAGTCCATCATCATGGAGCTTCTTCATGCATTTCCAACTTATATGACCAAGCCGACAGTGCCAAAAGTAAGTCATATTCATATCATTTGGTTTCAACCTTTTAACATTTATGTTATAAACCGACTCACCATCAAGATTCAAAATAAATAACCCATCCTGGACGGGTGCAAAGCCGTGAAACATATCATTCAAATACAAAGAACAACCATTATTCTTGATATTCGACTCATAGCCTTGCCTCATCAAACATGAAGCAGAAATAATGTTTCGACTGAGCACTGGAACATAATAACAATTATTTAGTTCCATAATGAATCCGGAAGGTAAATGAAGTTGCATCGTGCTGACTTCCAATGCAGCAACTCTTGGTTTGTTGCCGACTCGAATATCAACCTTGCCTCTTGCTACGCTCCTAGTTCTTACCAGTCCCTGCAACGAGTTGCAGATATGAATAACTGATCCGATATCATATACCCAAGAACTATTAGGTGCATCAGCAAGATATATGTCTATAACATTGCAAAGTGTACCTAAGTCGGAAGTCATACCTCCACTCTTGGCTTTATTGGCCAAGTACTTGTTGCAGTTCCTCTTCCAGTGGCCATCCGCCTTGCAGTAGAAGCAAGTGGATCCGGCTGAAGGAGATGGCTTAGTCCCTAAGGAAGCGCTTGGGACCGGGTCCTGAGCCTGTTTTCCTCCTGACTTAGCCTTCTTCTTAGTCCAAGAACTCTTCTTGAACTTAGCCTTATTCTGCACCATCAACACTTGACTGGCGCCCTTCTTGAGATCCGCCTCTGCCTGCTTAAGCATCCCATGTAATTCAGTGAGCTTCTTATCCATACCATGCATGTGGTAGTTCGAAATGAACTGCCCATATGCACTAGGAAGAGAGTTCAGAATTATATCCGTAGCGAACTCTTCGCTTATGGGGTAGCCAAGACTCCCTAGAGACTGCACATAACCAACCATTTTGATCACATGCGGACTCAGTGGATCACCATCCTTAAGCTTGCAACTCAGCAAAGCCTGAGAGACTTGATACCTCTCAGTCTTCGCCTGAGCCTGGATTATACTTTTGAGGCTTTCGATCATATTGTAGGCCTCAACATGCTCGAACTACTTTTGCAAGTCCGGTTCCATGTGAGTAAGCATAAGAAAGCTAATATCCGTGGACTCATCCTTATCCCGACGGGAGGCATTGGTGGCTACGACAGTCGCATTCTCATTCGGCTCATCTGGAAGTGGGTTGTCTAGGACATGGTACTTCTTTTCTTGTTTGAGAACAATTCTCAGATTTCGATACAAGTTGGTAAAATTAGTGTCGTCCAGTTTATCTTTCTCAAGAATGGTTCTCAACGCAAAACCGGATATCTGAGAGTGACTGCTACTTGGTGCCATGATCTACAACAGAAAATATGCAAAACACTTAAGACATGTATTCATAAAAGAGCAAGCATATTAAACATTTTAATATTTTATGCTCCCACTAGAACCAACACCCCTCCGATGGTTGCTTAGTGATTCAGGATCCTAAATAAGCAAGTCAGCTAGTGAGCTTTAGCATCACCGCTAGCCGCCAAGTGATCTAGGTAGACAACTCCTTGTCAATCGCATCTCATGCGACTCCTGTTGGACGGGTGGCATCACATGCCCCGGCTCCCATCCAACTTTTCCCCGAGCCCCACAACCGTTGTGATAGACCCGTCTAGCTTACTGAGTGTTTCCGCAGTAAGAGTCTGACTCGAACCCACCTAGTCGGAAAGAATTGACAGCACCTCAATATGAGCCCACTACCAAAAATGTCCGACTTGTGATGGTGCAAACACTGGCGGGACAACTGACTAGACCTTCTTTGAGGGATTAAATTTTACCGACTATCTAATAGAGGTAAAACAGAGACATAACAATAACACAAAATAAAGCAATTATAATGTGAAATGGTATGGCTCTCTTCATGGCGATCTCCATCTCCACAAAGCCTGTAATCCAACTCGTGCCAACTCTTGTCACTTGCCGTCTTACTCCATGTCGCCGACATGTACAACGCCTTGCATGCCTTCCGGGTTCTCCAAACAGCTACACTAGCTTAGTAAAGTAAATTACATAGATAATCCGACATGCAGGTCGTTATACAATAAAATGACAACAGTTAGGCTCCAGCTGGCTGACAAAAACCGTGATTCGCAGATCACCTATGGATTACACACATACATCACATGCACATGAACCATACCATTCACAACTTCCTGCAAAAACAAGTTATGCATAGAAACAATATCTACCGGCGCTATGAAACTCGCAACGACATCTAAGGCACTACGGCAGGGATCTCATCTACGATCCGAACATGGATTCCGACCATCATTCCGATTCAATCAAACTCTTTGATCTTCGATCGCCGCTTCTGGATTTACGTGTCATAGTCTACCCCGATGGCGGAAGCCGACCGGTAGGGGTATGTCATTCCACGACCTCAGTTGTATGATCACGGAAATCAGATCTACCATTCCCCGAGTACAGTTGATCCAATCAACCTTGTACAAAACCGATCTATCTCATAGATCGACCACCAAAACAGCACATAGATCTCATCTACAGCCAACCGCATATCACATATGTGAGATCTCGAGCCTAAAACCAGAAGCTATCGCTCTGATACCACTGTTGGGCCACGCGGAGATAAAACAAAAAATTTCCTCTAACATGGTGATCCCAAGATCTAGCTGAGGTAGAAGGCCACGAGGTTTACCACTAGACGCGCGGTTGCGGATTACTGATGAAGCGCGTCAGTTGATGCAGTGCAGTCCTGTAGAGGTCCCAATCTTTATCAAGATAGAGCCCCCTGTGTTTACAATGCTAGTCCCTGGATCAATAGCTAGCATCCACAGTTCAGATGTAATATCAAGAAACAAAGGTCATAATATAACTTTATAACCAGGAATAACATAAATTTTATTACATCTTTGCATAGCTCATTGGCTATTACATTACATTGCAGTGAATAACTATAGTCATGGGTCCTTCATCTTCAAAGTGCCACAGCGAACATATTGGTTGTAGACTTTGTAATCCTAATCAATCATTCCTCACTAAAACAATCAAACACGCAACATACAAGTTCTGACCACAAAGGGTCAATACATTTGAATTGTATTGGAAAGTGATACTATGGTGGTATAGTGGAGTCTATCATCTATATGCATTTGGCTAAGTGGAGTTTGAGGCTTGCATTGCTCAAAATAGATTTTTCCTTAACATTTGAAAATACTAAGTTTTTTCTTTGACAAAATCATTTTTCTCAATCAAAGATTGAAGATCCTTTGCAAGGCATCTCTCAATCAAAGATTGAAGATTTCAAACAACCCTTGTTCAAACCACAAGATTTTATCTTAGAAATTTGAATGATGAGATTCTTGATTGCTTCCATGTCTTGATGCTCAAATTGTCCTTTACCAGGGACATGGCTAAGTACTTAGATTTTACACTCTGCAGAGGTGGTGCACTTTCCCCACAAGACTTGGTTTCCCAAGACAAGATCTTTCAGAAGCCTTCCTTTCGACAAAAATGGACGCGCTCCAACCTATCAAACACTACCACCCACTGTCCATATGGCTAAGTTCTTGCAACCTATATGATCATGGCAGATCCCATATTGCCAAGTGGTTGCACTTGAAGCTTCTCAACATTTGACATCTCAAATCTCTTTGTGCCTGGGTGGCATACCACAAGTGAGATACACAAGCCAAGTCCATGGCCTTGTGAACCACTCAACCAAAAACCACCAAGCAAGCCCATTCCACCTAGGTGATTCATTAACTTAGTTGTTTTATTACACAAAAACATAAGTCCTCAGACTTAGAGATTTTTCCATAGTGTGAATATATTTTCCACCCATGTTTTCTATTAGCTAGGCTAATCTTGATAGTAGTAGGAATCTTAACTTAGGAAAATCCTACTAGGGATTCATCTACTAGGTTTTCTTATAGCAAGGTTCATACTTAGCAAAATCCATGCAAGTTTTACTTAGAGAAAATCACTAATGCTTAGTGAAAGTAATGGGACAAAAGTATGAAGCATCACTTGCCTTTTTGGTAGATTATGGGTTCACTCCTTTTCCTTGCAACAATCACACTCTTCAAGTCACTACAATTCAATCAAGCAAGGCATAAACTTAATCTACCAATCAAGCAAAACATCACATAAAATAACAAAGTCAAAGTAATGCATGCAAGCATGCAAAAGATGGTTCTAATTGCAAAGGTGGTCTCCACTAGGCTTCTAAACTTTGTAAAGTCAAAAGTGGTTATTTTCCAAAGTGGCAAAGTCATTTGCAAAAGGGTTTTGGTCTATAAACCATTTTTAAATCTAATCATTATTTTATGTGGTGAAAATTATTTTTATCAAAGCAAAACTTTATGTTTTTCACCAAATGAGTTGCTATTGAAAAACTTGGTGTTTTGGGTCAGTAGGTTTGGTCTAAACCATTTTCCCAAAGTTCTTACTCAAAATCATTTTCATAACAAAAATCATTATTTTCTTTTGGCTAGAAATGACTAAATCAAGTTTTCCATCCTAAACTTTACCAAATCCATTTTCCAAACTATGGGTTGGTTCCTAAGGTCAGTGAGTTTACAAAAAAACATTTCCCAAAGGTTTTCCTTCAAAATCATTTTCAATAAATAAATCACATTTCTATTTGACTAGAAATGGTTTTAAATCAAAGAATCATATTTTTATTTCACCAAATACATTTTTGAGTCCACAAAGTGTTTCCTAATGTTATTAGGTTCAAATCAATCCAATTTCCAAAGATTTTAACCCCAAATTCATTTTTAAGCAATTTTTACATCCTTAACAAGCACACAAATGAATCTGCATAAACAAGTAAATTAACAGATACTATTCACTAAACCAAGGGCATGGTTGGCTAGGTATTGCTCTCCTGAATCCAACGACATAAAATTTGCAATTTTTGGACGTGTGGATCCAAAGATACAAGGGTTTGAAGTTTGCAAATAATTCTGTTTTCAAATTTGTTTTTAAACAGAATAGGTGACACGCGGCGTGATTTCATTGGACGATACCGCTTCACGTGGATCAGCGTTGCGGTGCGTTGGATCTAATCGATCGTGTGGTCTAGAGTGCGTACCTCTTCGCGACTAAGTGATTCTATCTCGCTCGCTCGATCTAGATCGAACGGCTCGCGCGTGTTTGACCAGAAGCTGGCGGTCTTGTGTGGCGCGATGATCAGTGTGGACGGTGACGGTGGTCTAGGAAGCGAGAGAGAAGGAGAATGGCTCACCGGGTTCAGGAGGTCACGACGATGCTCAACATGCCGATGGTTCGACGAGGGGCGCTCTGGTCTTAGCAGGATTGCTCGCCGGAGTGGAGGACGGCGTCGGGTGCGTCAGGTGGTCGTCGTGGGCTGTGTTGTGGTTCACCCCAAGGCATAACGAAAACGCAGTTAGATGCGCAGGACCAAGGCAAAGTTATGTGCGTGAACAAGAGGTGAAGGGACGGTCTGGTTCACCTGGAAGTCGTCGTCGGAGAAGAACCAGTAGCGGCGGCGTTTAGAAGCTGGTCGTTGCCGACGCTCTGGGGTGCCCGCGGTCGAATTGGTGGTACGGGGAGAAGTGTCTGGGAGTGGGGAAGCTGCTAGGTTGCACAGGGAGGCAAGGGGCGGTGATACTTGGCCGGAATTCGACGAGGAAGGTCGTCGGAACAGAGGAGCTCGGGGAGGAATTGGGGCGGCCTGGTGGCGTGCTTGGGGGAGGGGTCAGAGGGAGAATGAAGAAGGGACGCTGGCATTTTATCGAGCATGGTCAATGCGAGGTAAAGGCCCGGCATTATTGCGTATTGATCGCGCGGATTGAAGGCAGCAACGGCAGCGAGGTTTGGGGGAGGGAGGTCGCGCGGTGAGGACGATGGCTAGCGAAGTGGGACCGTTGCGTCAGTGGGAAAAAGGGTGAGGAGGAGGTCCACCAGTCAGTGGCTTTGTGGGCTATTTCAGCGGTGAGGAAAAACGGTTCGGGGGGGAGAGGGGCAGGTGGGCTCTTGGGCTGGACCTGGGCCAGATGGTGGGCTGCTCTATTTTTTTCTGTCTGAAGCTTTCTTCCTTTTCTATTTTCAATTTACTGATTTGAAATTCAAACAAATGATTCATTCAACCAAATCAACTCAAACAAACACCATACTTCAAAATTTTGAACTTGGTTCTGTTTATCAGCATAAACCTAAATTCCAAAATAAAATAATATTTTTTATTCATTTTAAGATCCATTCATTAATTAAATAAAATGGACCTTTATTTATTTAATATGGTTTGATAAAATTTTCATTTGAAATCCAAATATATATTTTTTTAAACCAAATCAGTAGGTATTATTTGGAAATAAGAATACTTGGAAACTTGTTTAAAACAAAATAACCTTTTATTTTAGGGTCCATTAATATTTAAATAAAATGGGCCTTAGTTATTAAATCAAATAGGATTTGTTTTATTTAAATATTTATTTTGAAATCTGAAATAAATCCAAAACACTTCAGTAGGTTTTATTTGAGAATATAAAATACTTGGAAAACTTATTTTAAGTTAAAATAACATTTTGTTTTAGGGTCTAATAATAATTAAATGAATAGACCTTATTCATTTAATTCAAATAGGTTTTGTTTTATTAAAATCTTTATTTATGAATCCACCTTTTCTTTTGGAAACCAAATCTTTTATTAAAAGGTCCAAAATAGTAATACCAAAATATTTTATTTTCCTTTATTAAATGTTTATCTTTTTAAATCTCTTTAGGATTTATTTAATTCAAATGGGTTTGAAATTCCAATTGAATTCAAAAAGTCTCTTCTGGCCCTGAAAATCGAACAAAGTTTTATTTTATTCATTTATTTTTCACATTACAAGATTTGGAAAATCTTGGGATGTGACAAGTCCTCACGATCCGATCGTCCTGGTGCTGATCGCACAACACCTCTGCTGGTATCCACACGTACAAGGAGGAGCACCGGCAGCGAACTGCTAGGTTCATTACGGCGGCAGGACTGCTGTGGAGCTAGGGTTTCCAACACATGGAATGACCTAACCGAACAACGATTAACCTTTCTGGGTTACAGTACTCCACTATATATAGGGAGTGAACGTGGGCTATGCTCGCGCGACCCATTCACTAAAGCCCATATAACACTAGTCACCATGAGTCCAACTCACTAACTCAGTCCTAATCCGGTTTATGTCCAACCCAACCAGATTACAGATTCAGATCCAATCCGAACTTGCTCCCGCTCTTAAGTGTGTGGCCCCGCAGGCTCATGGCTACTTGGACACGATTGGAGTCTGACTCTCAATCAATCAGTCGGTAGCGGCTCCTAGTAGAACGTGTCGACTCCCAAGTACCAAAGAGTCATGACGACTTGCCTTTCCAATACGAATTAAGTCCGAGTCCCTTTTGCCTCACGATATACCTTGTTAGACTATAGGCGAATAATTGTCATCCCTTAAATAGTTCGACTCTCTTCTCGATCCGAGATAAGTGATTCACCCGACTAACTCTTAGTCGATCGCCTCGGTTAACACTTAACCGAGTCATGCATGGCCATGCTTTCCGAATCATATCTCACGAGAGGGCCTAGAGAATATCTCTCCAAGTGGAGGGGCAAAATCCCATCTTGGTTATTCACATCATGCATCTTGATTCTCAGTCGACCCGAACTCTGCCTTTATAACTGCCTAGTTACGGATCAACGTTTGACAGAACCTAAGTTGGTGATCCTCAACTCGGACTATGCAACAACCTCAGGTCTAAGGATTACATTGATTGAGATATACAAATGACAACTTGTTCGTTGTACCTCAATATGGGTTAATCCGACTCGCTGAACTCTTTAGCCGAGTCTGTGTAAGTTGGAATAGCATCTCCATGCCCATGACAAGTGGAACCGAGTCATCAAGCCAACTTTCACATTGGTCTAAGTTGTGTGTCCAGCACAACCTCAATGACCAAGGATATTTAGTACAAACAACATGAATGTACAGTTCCACAACCGAATCACATATTCAATGATACACATCAGATGTTTATACAAGGAAAACTTAATATCTTTATGAATACAATGGGAAATCTCATCATACATGATTGCCTCTAGGGCATATTCCAAACACTTGAGATCGGCAAGAAATCGTCTACATCAACCACGAGTTGAACTTGTTAAGCTTTGTTGGTCTTCAAGGGTATGTTCTCTATGGATATACATCCGCCCGTTGTTTGTATCTAGTAGATAGATCTTGGTACATAGTTCACATCGTAGGAATCTTTTTGTTTTCTATGCTGCGAACCCTACACAAGGCACCTCTGAAGTCCAAGTGAAGACTAGAAATAGAGATATAAAAGGTACAAGCATCAAAGTTATGTCATAATTAACCAAGTTTTGAAAACAAGCACATTACACTAAGAATGATAATTATGCTCTCAATAAGGTGCTCAAAGAATAAGTGGTGACTCAACAAGGAAGTGAAAAGGTTTTGAAAAGTTTGAAAAGCTTCCAAATGCTGAAAGTATGGTACTTATTAGCTTTGAGCTCTCATTGCCCCTATCATAGGCATCTTTAAGTGGTTAAGTTTAAAGTGAGGTCCAATTTGAGTTATATGTTTGACAGACCATAAACTAGAAATCTCATGTCCCTTAAGTACGAGGGCCGTCCCTCATGCTACTCAACTTTAGTTACCGGTAAGTTCTTGTCATTGTAAGTACGTGCGTATCATAGAGAACCGCCAACGGGGTACCCCTTGCCCCATGATACAGGAGCTATCCCATATCAAAATGACAAGGCGTCAGACAATGAGCATCCCAGAGATCTTTTTATTTGGTATTTGCATAGGTTTTTATTGAGGATGCTTCACAGATTGCTCATTATGGTTATGCTGCAAGTTTCCACCATGATTAGGTATGGCTTAGGCTAGCGGCCGAGGCGTTTCTCTAACACATATACATAACTCCATGGACTTTCAAGCTCCCCTTTTATTTCACACCGCCGACATCCGTAAACAAAAGAGCATGATATCAACTGGATAAGTATTTACAGGTGTTGAAAGCGTTCCCCGTGACAACACGGTTCTACTAAATCCCAGCCTATAATTTGCAAGCATATAACTTTCATGGACAGTCACAATAGTTTAGGTTTATTAAGTGCAAGAAAATAAAGTGTGCCATCAAGTTCATAAAAGCTTTACTAACTAAATTTCTCATAATAAGCAAATATTTTACTTGGAAGAAAACAAGGCATAAAATATGCACGGAATAGCAATGATGCTAATAGGTAGATATGGTGGACACTTTTTGAAAATTTTGGTTTTGGGGAGCTAGAAACACGAGTAGAGCTCATACTCAGTGCAAATGAAGGCTAGCAATAGAAAGGGAGCGACAAATGAGAGAGCAATAACTGTCATAATCATGCTTGCAACAAAACAAAATTAATTATGTCATAAAAGTGATACAAGAACTCTGAGGCAAAATAAATCATCGAGGCTTAACTAACTTTTGTTCAGCCATATGCATGCGTGAGCATGTGCCAAGTCGATTCAAATGAAGCATTCAGAGGAGGATACCACAATGTCATACCAAGTTATGAATAGAACAATGCAATCAAACATTCATATGACATGCTACAGACTATTAGCAAGCTGGATCTAATCATAAGAGAGTAAGAACTACTAAGCATCCATAAATAACATACACCTTACATGAACGGACTAAGCATTCCAACAATGATGAGTATATGTACAAAAATGAAGACAATATAGTTCATTACCAGCCTCTTACCACACCTCGAGTTGTCATTAATCATCATTATTGCCTTTCACTTGTGTGAATTGAATAATAACATGAAACCAAAATCCAAAGGAGTCACTGAGGACCCCTGAACCCTGCAACGAACTTCACAAAACGAAAGGAGAACAACAAATATTTTTGGATTTTTTATTTTTTAAAGCAAGCGCTCAAAGCAAAAGCAAACAAATCAAAATCTTTTTGTTTTTTTCTTAAAGCAAACCAAAGCTAAAAGTCAAATAAACAAACAACGAGAAACAACGAAAATATTTTTGGTATTTTTGTGTTTTGGAAAGAAGAAACAAAAACTAAAATGAACGCGAAACAAGGATGTACGAAGTATCGACGGAACATGGTATATAGATGAGTGTGATGTCGGTATACCTCCCCCAAGCTTAGGCCTTTGGCCTAAGTGGAGATCAATCAAAACGCGGGTAGTAACCCCAATCTTGTGGATCATCATAGGAATGATCATAATCAGGCCCTCGCGATGATGAAGAAGAAGCTCCCCAATCATAAGAGGGCTACTGGTATGAAGATTCCCCCATGTTGGAGGGCTGAACCGAATTATCTTCGGCATCCTCTCCAACATTATCCTCTTGGTGGGAGAGCTCCGCTATGTATGTGTCAAGTTCTTCCTCTGTGAGTGACCATCCTTGCCTGGTATCAAAGTTAAACAAAGCAGGTGCATGCAAAAGGACTACTTTCTCAGACTTACCCCCTCTCTAACTACTCTTGACAAAGGTTTTTTCATAAGGTAACTCGCTCAAACTAGCCCAAGAAGAAACAATTTTATGCTGTACCATAGAATTGAGATCAAGTCTCTCTATGGGAAACTGAAAGTATGAATGATGAGGCGCTAAACCATGCAAAGCTAATAAACGAGATGCAATAAGGCCTCCACAAATTCCGCCTTTATCACGGTTAGCAGCAAGACGAAAGGCTATCAAAGCACCCAAATTATAAGTCCTATCTCGTTTCAAGGCGGCTGAGATAAAAGCTAGATCAAATGAAGATAATTTACTAGCAGTCTTCCTAGCAAGAACACACTTGGCAATGAAATAGGCAAAATAATGAATGGATGGGAGATGAATAGTCTGAATTTTACCACTTTCCTTTTAGAAGGAGCATCCTTGGCATATCTCCGCATATAAGTCCATGAGTGGCGTAGGCCTCTCTCTAATCTTCTCACATGAACCCCATCGTGGCACTCTGATAGCTGCACAAAAATCATCAAAAGGAAGGTTGACAGCTATATTGTAAATTTTGTAGTGAACCGTGGGGTTAGGCAAGGACCAACTAAATCGAAAGTCCTGCACCATAGACATAGTTAGTTTCACATATTGGTAAGGTTCTTCTCCAGCAAAATGTTCCAACCCTGCATTAGAAATTAGAGTTTGGAAATCCTAAAATATCCCTGCATCTCTCATGAATTATGGGCATGGATAACTGGAGGAGAAGACTTCCTCCTCGCGGTGTACTTTCATAGCCTCCGGTACCCTTAATTCATGTTAATTCAGCTGGTAATCACTCGTCTTCTTTTTTGAAATTTTTAGACAAACATCAAACCAAGTGATTTCCAAGTTGATAAATGATGGGGAACTACTATAGGAACTTGCTAGAGGACTAAACATGCATAGAAATGA
The DNA here is from genome assembly GCA_030063025.1 of Avena longiglumis. Classification (NCBI taxonomy): domain Eukaryota; kingdom Viridiplantae; phylum Streptophyta; class Magnoliopsida; order Poales; family Poaceae; genus Avena; species Avena longiglumis. The sequence goes on from CP125975.1 coordinate 500,785,010, forward strand.
AATTTCTAAGCATAGAACACGCATGAAAGCTCACATAACATGTCACCTATAGTAGCAAATGAAGGGTTTCGCAGCATAGTAAATCAAAATTTTCTACGGATGCGAACGATAAAAGCCAAGATCTAATCTAGGAGATGCAAACAACGAGGGGGGGAATATATGAGATCTTCATACCCTTGAAGATTCGCACAGCAGAACGTGGTTGATGTAGTCGTACTAGCTTCTCCTCCTCGCGATCCGATCCAATCCAACACCGCAAACGGCGATGCCTCCGAGAGATGCGCACATGCGGCACCTCAATGTCTCCTCCTTCCTCGGTCCAGCAAGTGGGGTGGAGAGATAGGTTGGATCTACAACATAACAGCATGGTGCAAACGGTGGAGAGTTTCGGCGGCAGGGCTTCGCCTACGCGCAGTCGGGAGAGAGAGAGAGGATGGCAGCAGGGCGGCTAGGGCTTGAGGAGGTGTGTGGAGGGAGGGTGCACCCCCTGCCCTCTTTATATAGAGGGGTGGGCGGCTGCCCCTTGCCCCTCCTCCAAGCCTAGGGCCGGCAGCCAAGAGGGAGGAGTGGGGGGCAAGTTCCCCCTTCTAGAAGCTCTCCCTAGGGTTTCCCCTAGGGCTTGGCCGGCTGGGCCTATGGGGCCTTGTTCCCATGGCCCAATGCGGCCAGGGCACTCCCTCGTAGGCCCACGCCCCATCCCGACAAGTGGGGCCACGTTGGTCCCACTCCGAAAGGTTCTAGAAGCTTAGGACAATACCAACAATCCAAACAATTCGAACTCCAAAAACTGCTTTGCCTTATATGAATCTTATTCTCGGGACCATTAGGAACCTCTAAATGACGTGCGCCTTGGATCTCATCCGAGACTCCGAACAAAAACTCATAAACCAATTATCCATTCTATCCTAGCGCCAAGACACGTTAAGTGTGTGACCCTTCGGGTTCGAGAATATGCAGACATGATCTTCTATCAATAATCAACAACGGGGTCTGGAAACCCATATTGACTCCCACATACTCATCGATGATCATATCGGATGAACCACGATGCCAGGATTCAATAAATCCCATATATATATTCCCTTCGTCACACGATATTTTACTTGCCCAAGATTCGATCGTCGGCATCGGCATACCTAGTTCAATCTCGTTCACAGCAAGTACTTTACTCGTTCCGTAATCCGATATCACTTTGTGATTAACTCCTTAACCACATGCTTGCAAGCGGTGTTGATGTCGATTACCGAGTGGGCCCAAAGTATATCTCTCCGACTTGGGAGGGACAAATCCCATCTCGATACATACAACCCAACAGGTACTTTCTGATCACCTGAGAGACACCTTTATGATCACCCTCTCATAAGATGATGTTTGATGACCTCAAAGCTTTCTTCCGATACCAGGGAGTTGCATTATCTCATGGTCTAAGGAATACAATATTTGACATAATAAAAAGCTTCACAAATATGAACACGATGACACGATCTAATTGCTCTGCTTAATTTGGGTCTGTCCATCATATCATTCTCCCAATGATATGATCTCATTATTAATCGACAACTCATGTCTATGGTCAGGAAACCTTAACCATCATTAATCAATGAGCTAGTCCATAGAGGCGTACTAGGGACACAGTATTGTTCACAAACCACACAAGTATTAAAGTTTCCGCTTAATACAATTCTAGCATGGAATATAAACTTTATCATGAACAAGAATTATAATAATAACATCTTTATTATTGCCTCTAGGGCATAATTCCAACAGTCTCCCACTTGCACTAGAGTCAATAATCTAGTTTACATCTGGCAACAATCTAACACCCATGGCACTGAGGTGCTGATCATGTTTTGCTCGTGGAAGAGGTTTAGTCAATGGATCTGCGACATTCAGATATGTATGTACTTTGCTAATCTTCAGATATCCATCTGTTATATAATCTCGGATTATATGAAACTTGCGGTTGATATCCTTGGTCTTTGGATGATATCTTGGTTCCTTAGCCAGTGCTATGGCGCCAGTGTTGTCACACAATATCTCCAATGGGTCCAAGGCACTTGGAACCACACCAAGCTCGATGATGAAGTACCGATCCAAACTCCTTCACTTGGCCTTCTGCGTGACCATGTATTCCGCTTCTCTTGTAGATCCATGATCATGCTTTGCTTGGCTTCTCCATCTCACTCCTCCATTCAAAATATAAACTTATCACGTGCGAGATTTAGAATCATCCTTGTCGGTGTAGAAACTAGCATCGACGTAACCCTTCTGACGCATTGTTCATCACCTCCATAGACTAAGAACATTTCTTTAGTCCTATTTAAATACTTTAGGATGTTCTTCATGGCTGTCCAATGTTCCACTCTGGATCACTTTGGTATCTCGTCACAAACTAAGAGCATTGGACACATCGGTCTAGTACACAACATGGCATACATGATAGAACCTATGGTCGAGGCATAAGGCACTTTGCTCATAGCTTCTCTATCGTTCGTGGTGGACACTGAGCCTTGCTCAATATCTTACCTGACAACATGGGCACTGAACCTTTCTTTGCCTTATCCATTCTGAACCTTTTCAGAACTTTGTCTAGGTATGTACTTTGGCTTAAAGCTATTAGGCGTCTTTGTCTATCTCTATAGATTTTTATGCCCAATATATAAGCAGCATACCCTAGGTCTTTCATTGAAAAACATTTGTTCAAATAACTCTTCACATCGTTAAGCATATCAATGTCATTTCCAATAATCAATATGTCATCCACATATAGTACCAAAAATGTCACTGAGCTCCCACTCACTTTCTTGTAGATACGAGCTTCATAGCAATTTGGAACAAATCCAAAGCTCTTGATCACTTGATCAAACCGAAGGTTCCAACTCCGAGATGCTTGCTTCAGTCCATAAATGGAACACCGAAGTTTGCACACCTTACCAGCATCCTTAGGATCGACAAAACCTTCGAGTTGCATCATATACAACTCTTCATCAATGTTGCCATTGAGGAACACAGTCTTGACATCCATCTACCATATTTCATAATCATGAAACGCAGCAATTGCTAATAAAATCTGAATGGACTTAAACATCGCTACGGGAGAGAAAGTCTCATCGTAGTCAACACCTTGAACTTGTAGAAAACCTTTCGCAAAAATCCGTGCTTTATAGACAGTAACATTACCATCCGCGACCGTTTTCTTCTTGAAAATCCATTTGCACTCAACGGCCTTTCGGTCGATAGGAGGGTCCACCAAAGTCCACACTTGGTTTTCGCTCATGATCCCAATTCGGATTTCATGGCCTCTAGCCATTTCTCAGAGTCTGGGCTCATCATTGCTTCCTCATAGTTCACAGGTTCACTGTTGTCTACTAACAAGACTGTTAAGACAGGGTTACTGTACCACTCAGAAGGGGCACGTGACCTTGTCGACCTGCAACGTTCAGTAGTAGCATCGTCTGAAGCTTCATGATCCTCATCATTAGCTTCCTCTATTGTTGGTGCAGACGGCACTGGAACAATTTCAGGTGCTGCGCTACTCTCCAACTCAAGAGAAGGTTCAATAACCTCGTCTAGCTCTACTTTCCTCCCACTCACTTCTTTCGAGAGAAACTCCTTCTCAAGAAAGGATTCGTTCTTTGTGACAAACACTTTGCCTTCGGATCTATGATAGAAGGTATACCCAATCGTTTCCTTAGGGTATCCTATGAAGACGCATTTCTCCGCTTTGGGTTCGAGCTTGTCCAACATCAACTTCTTGATGTAAGCTTCACATCCCCAAACTTTAAGAAACCACAACTTAGGTTTAGCACCAAACCACGGTTCATACGGTGTCGTCTCAACGGATTTAGATGGTGCCATATTTAAAGTGAATGCAGCGGTTTCTAATGCATAACCCCAAAATGATAACGGCAAATCTGTAAGAGACATCATTGATCGCACCATATCTAATAGAGTTTGATTCCGGCGTTCAGACACACCATTGCGCTGTGGTGTTCCGGGTGGCATGAGTTGCGAAACGATTCCGCTTGCTTTAAGATGCGTGAGAAAATCATAACTTAAATATTCACCTCCACGATCGGATCGTAGAAATTTAATTTTTCTGTTACGATGGTTTTCCACTTCGTTCTGAAATTATTTGAACTTTTCAAACGTTTCAGATTTATGTTTCATTAAATAGATATACCCATATCTACTTAAGTCATCAGTAAAAGTGAGAAAATAGCGATATCCACCGCGTGTCGAAACACTCATCGGTCCGCATACATCGGTATGTATGATTTCCAACAAGTTCGTTGCTCGCTCCATTATACCGGAGAACGGGGTTTTGATCATCTTGCCCATGAGGCACGACTCACATGTGTCAAATGATTCAAAATCAAGAGACTCCAAAAGTCCATCAGAAAGGAGTTTCTTCATGCGTTTTACACCAATATGACCTAGACGACAGTGCCACAAATAAGTCGTATTATCACTATCTACCTTGCATCTCTTAGCCTCAATGTTATGGATGTGTGTTTCATTGCTTTCGAGATTCAGAAGAAATAAACCATTCATAGCAGGTGCATGACCATAAAATATGTTACTCATATAAATAGAACAACCATTATTCTCCGATTTAAATGAATAACCGTCTTGCAATAAACATGATCCAGATATGATGTTCATGCTCAACACAGACACATAATAACATTTATTAAGGTTTAAAACTAACCCCGAAGGTAAAACTAAGGAGAGCGTGCCAACGGCCATCACATCAACTCTTGATCCGTTGCCAACACGCATCGTCACCTCATCCCTCGCTAGACGCTATCTATTCCGTAGCTCCTGTTTCGAATTACAAATATTAGCAACTGAACCAGTATCAAATACCCAGGCACTACAATGAGCCCTAGTAAGGTAAACATCAATAACATGTATATACCTTTGATGGTGCCAACCTTCTTGTCCGCTAAGTACTTTGGACAGTTGCGCTTCCAGTGACCCTTGTCCTTGCAATAGAAGCACTGAGTGTCTGGCTTAGGTCCAGACTTGAGCTTCTTCTCAGCGGGGGCAACGCGCTTGCCGCTGCCTTTATTGAAGGGCTTCTTTGCACCCTTACCTTTCTTAAAGCTGGGGGGCTTGTTGACCATCAACACATGATTATCTTTCTTGATGTCCACCTCTACAGCTTTCATCTTAGCGAAGATCTCAGTGATCGTATCAGTGGAACCAATCTGATAATGCGTAACTACAAAACCTTTGTAGCTAGGAGGGAGTGATTGCAGAAATCTGTCAATCTTGAGCTCCTTTGGAATCTTGCAGTCCAGTTGCTCAAGGCGTTGAGTGTTGCCCGACATCTTAATGGCGTGCTCACTAACGGAACTCCCTTCCTCCATCTTGCAGTTAAAGAATTTCTCAGAGATCTCATATCTCTCAGAACGAGCCTGAGTCTGAAACATAGTTTCAGTTCCTCAAGAATCTCAAAGGGCCCGGGGAACTCCTCAAAACGATTTTGAAGGTCCGATTCCATAGCAAACAACATGGTGCTCTTAATCACACCATAATCATCTTTGCGTACCTGATAAATAGCTTTCTCATTAGCCGGCGCATCTACAGCAGGGGCGTCACCTAGCGCTTTCTCAAGGACATAGTCCTTTTGTCCGCCAGCGAGAATGATTCTCAGATTGTGGAACCAGTTGGTGAAGTTAGACCCATTGTTCTTAAGATTTTCTTTCTCAGCAAAAACGTTGAAGTTGAAGTTGTACTTAGCCATTTGATCTACAAAATTTGCAAGTACAATTTAGACTATGTTCATGATAACTAGTTCAACTTAATCAAATTACTAGATGAACTCCCACTAAATTCAACATCCCTCAAGATTTTTAGTGAACATGATCCAAATTCACCACACCTAATCCGATCTTCACGAGAAGAGATTTGGTTTCAATGGTGGACAACGAAGTGTCGATCATATCATTCATATGACTCATGCTTAACCTTTCGGTTCATGTGTTCCGAGGCCATGTCTGTTGTAAGAGGTCTCAACCTAATAAGGTAGATTCCTCCTGTGTTTTACAATGCTAGTCCCTGGATCAATAGCTAGCATCCACAGTTAAGATGTAATATCAAGAAACAAAGGTCATAATATAACTTTATAACCAGGAATAACATAATTTTATTACATCTTTCATAGCTCATATGGCTATTACATTACATTGCAGCGAAATAACTATAAGCATGGGGTCCTTCATCGTCAAAGTGCCACAGGCAGATGTTGGATGTAGACTTTGTAATCCTAATCAATCAATCTTCACCAAAAACAACCAAACCTGCAACATACAAGTTACAGCCACAAGGGTCAATACATTTTAATTGTATTGGCAAGTTTCACTGTTATGTTTAATATAAGTGGATCCTATCATTACATGCAAATTTGGCTAAGTAGAGTTTTAGGCTCATTTGCATAAAGCAATATTTTATCCTATCTTTTCAAAAGGGTTTTGGTCCTTTGTCAAATCTCTTTTCCAAGTTCCTTGAACTTCTTGGTAGAAACTCAAGTGTTCAAGTCCTTGTCAAAATTCCTTGAGCACCTTGGTAACCCCAAGTGCAACAAGTCTTATCAAAATCTCATGAGTTCCTTGGTAACCCCAAGTACATCAAGTGTTAAGCAAAATCTCTTGAGCACCTTGGTAACCCCAAGTGCATCAAGCTTAACAAAATCTCTTTGAATTCCTTGGTAGACACACAAGGGCATCAAGTTTTATTTTAGAAGTTGGAATGTCGAGATCTCCCATAGTTCAAACTTTAGTTGCTCAAGATTGTCCATAACCGGGACACGGCTAAGTACTTAGATTTTATTAACTGCGGAAGGGTACACTTTACCCACATGTCACAATCCCATCTTGTTGCCACGGTGGCCTCTGGATTAGTGCTCACCAAGATGGAATCTTGGCGGTGAGAGTGTGACGAAGTCTTTCCAAAAGGTCCTCTCATACATCATTGCTAGCTTGTCTTCAGCCCCCATGAAGCATTCCAGATCCCCATGTCCGGTAACTAAAGACAATGTATGGGTCTTCCTAATGTAGTTGACTAAGCCAGAGCCATAATAGCATGTGGTTGCACACGAAAGCCACAATTGGAGAAGCATGTTCAATCTCTAAGTTTCCTAGGTGGGTTTTCTTTTGGAGCACAACACAAAGAGATCACCATAGACATGGTTCCTTTTGTTGCCACCTTCTCCAAAACTTAAAGTATCCTCCACCTAGGTGGTTCATTGAGTCCTTGTTTTATTATGTAAAACACAAGTCCTTTTCTCAACTTTGAAAAATCTTAACATGTATCTTTCATTTCAAATAAGCATGGCTAAGCATGTACAACTACAATGTTTTCTCTAAAGAATGTATAAGGTATCCTATTAGGATTTAGCATAGCATAAGTATAAATCATTTTCATGCATGTTTTCAAAATCCACTAATGTATAATAAAAATAGTAGGACTTTTGTATGATAGTGTAACTTGCCTTTTTGGTAGGGAATGGTGGTTCACTCCTTGATCTTGCTAGTCTCACACTTTGCTAAATTCACTACAAGTCAATCAAGCAAACACAAAATCAACTAACTTTCCAAACCAAAAAGTCAAACAAACAATTTCACACTCATAAAGCAATGGAATCCAAGTCATGCATAAGTATGCAAAGGATGGTTCTATTGCAAGGATGGTCTCCACTAGGTTTCTAAACTTTGTAAGGTCCAAATTGGTCATTTACCAAAATGTCAAAGTCATTAGTTAGAGGGTTTTGCTCAAAAACTATTTTAAAAATCCATTCAACAATTTATGTGGTGGAAAATGGTTTTATCAAATAAAAAAAAAATCCTTAAGTTTCTCACCAAAAGTTTCTAACTCTCAAGTCTTGGTGTTTTAGGTCAGTAGCTTTGAATCAAAATATTTTCCCAAAGTTTTATTCCAAAATCCTTTTTCATAATAAAACCATTATCTTTACTTAGCTAGAAATAGACTAATTCAATTAATCCATTCTAAATTTTTCCAATTTCATTTTCAAAACCATGGGTTGGTTCCTAGGGTCAGTAAGGTCACAACTAACCATTTTGCAAAAGTTTTAACCCTAAAATCAATTTTAAACAATTTTTATACTCCAAACAAGCTCACAAAAGAATTTACAAAAACAAGTAAGATAACAAATACTATTTTCTAAACCAAGGTCATGGTTGGCTAGGTCTTGTTCTCCTGAATCCAACGACATAAAATTTGTAATTTTTGGACGTGTGGATCCAAAGTTATAAGGGTTTGAAATTTGCAAATAAATCTGATTCAAAACTGATTTTTGATCTAATACAGGCCACGCGTCGCTGTCTCATTGGGCGGTACCGGTTCGGTTGGATCGGCAACGTGGACCGCAGGATTTAGTTTGATCGCACGGCATAGGGCGCGTACCTCTTCGCGGCTTAAGTGATCTATCGTAGGCGTTGGATTAAGATCCTACGGATGCTACTACTCGGTCACAGATGGGCGTATTGCGCTGGCGGCATGACGGCGGACAAAGTGCTCAGCGGTGGTTCTAGGAAGCAAGGAAGATGGAGGTGGCGCTACCGTGTTCGCTAGGGCGGTGGTGCTCGGCGTGTGGTCGATGTGACAAGGCGCCGGGTCGGTGGAATCTCGCGGAGTTTGTTACGGCGGGTGGCTCTGGTTGAGGTCGAGGACGTTGCTGCAGATCGCCCTAAGGCAAAACGAAGGCGCGGTCAGATGCGCAGGATCAAGACAACGCTGTGTGCGTGAACGAGAAGTGAAGGGGTGGTCTGGTTCACCTGGAAAACATCGTCGGAGAAGAAACAGACGGCGGTGCTGTCGGAGCTTGTCAAAGCCGATGCTCCGGGGTGCCCGCGGTTGAATGAAGGGCACGGGGAGAAGCGTCAGGGAGTGGGGAAGCTGCCCGCGTGCTCAGGGAGGCTCGGGGTGGTGTGGCTTGGCCGGAATCGGTCGGAGACGGTGGTCGGAGCTGGGAGTGTGTCGAGTCAAATTGGGGCAGCCTCGGGGCAGAGAGGGAATGACGACAGAGGGAAAGGGAGGGGAAGATGCAGGCGCTTAATATCGTGCAATCACGGCGAGATTAACGAGCGACATTACTATGAATTGAACGCGGCATTCAAAGGCAGGAACGGCAGCGAGGTTTGGGGGTGACAGGGTCGCGCGGGTGTGGACGATGAGCAATAGAGGTGGGGTCCACCGGTCAGTGGGAAAAAGAAATGAGTGAGGTCCTTTGGGTCTTGGCGCGGTCGAATACGAGGTGCAAAACGTTTTCTTGGGGTGGGAAGCGGGCTGGTTCACAGGCTGTTGGGCTCTGGGTTGGGTGGCTTAAATCTTATTTTTTACATTTCGATTCTTTTCTATTTCTATATTCTGTCTTAAATTTCAAACAATTTCCAAGCAATCAAAACAATTCAAATCTTCACCCAATTTTGTAACTCTGAATTTAGTTACATTTAGTAACCTGGACCAAATTCTAAAGTCAAGATAATAATTTTATTTGTAGGTACCATTATTAACTAAATAACATGGTTCATGATTTATTAATCAAATAGGGTTTGATTTTATTAATAACATCTCCATTTGAAATCCAATTATTTTCAAAACCAAATCAGTAGGTTGTATTTGAAAATAAGGAATATTTAGAAAGCTTGTTTAAAATAAATAACATTTTTGTTATGGTGTCCATTTATAATTAAATAATATGGGCCTTAGTTATTAATCAATTAGGATTGGTTTTATTTGAATCCTTTATTTTGAAATCTAAAATAAAATCAAAACACTTCAGTATGTTTTATTTGAGAATATAAAATATTTGGACAACTTATTTAAAATAAATTAATAAGTTTTGGTGTTCCATTTAAAATGGTAAAACCTTTTATTTAGATAAAAATTGGATATTAAATCCTTATTAATTTATTTAAATAAACCTTTGCTATTTTTATTCAAAACAAAATGTTTTAATTCTAAAGCTTGGCCAAGGTTTAATTTGGCTTTATAAAATAATCTTTATTTATAAATCCACCTTTTCATTTGAAAACCAAATCCTTTTATTTAACGATCCAAACTAGTAATTTTAAATATTTTTATTTTCCTTTAATAAAAGTTTATCTTGTTAAATCCCTTTAGTACTTTATTTGATTCCAATTGGTTTGAAGTTCCAATTAAATTCAAAAAGTTTCTTCTGGCCCTAAAAATCAAACAAAGTTTTATTTTATTCATTTATTTTCACATTACAAGATTTGGAAAATCTTTGGATGTGACATCTGTACATGCTAGGATCGTCAAGTCAAACCCAAGTATTTCCGCGTGTGCAAAACTGGCTTGCACCCGTTGTATGTGAACGTAGAGTTTATATCACCCGATAATCACGTGATGCTTGAACACGACGGACTTTTGCAACTGTGCATACATGGGGAAAACACAGTTTTTATCTTGATCTTTAAGTGAGGAATCATATTATAATGCTACCGTCGCGATCTAAGCATAATAAGATACATAAAAGGATAAACATCACATGCATATAATTTTATGTGACATGGTATAGCCAATCTCCGCGCAATGATCTCCATCTTGTGCGTTCCAGCATGATCTCCATCACTCCATCATGATTGCCTCCACCACGAATAGCAACTACAACTATTGCTAACTACTTAGCGATAAAGCAAAGCTATTACATGGCGTATAAGAAGTTGACACACAGGTCATACACAATTATAAAGACAACCATATGGCTCCTGCCAGTTGTGTACTCATCGACATGCAAGTCGTGAAACATTACAAAACATGATCATTGCATACAACATACACATCACATCTTGGGCCATACCATATCACAGAAAACACTCCCTGTAAAAACAAGTTAGACGCCTCTACTTTGTTGTTGCATGTTTTACGTGGCTTATGGGAGTAACAAGCTAAGAACGATTCTTACCTACGGAAAGACACAACAGTGATATTATGGTTGCTAACATCCGGTGTAAATCCCATGACAACTATAGTGAGAGAAACTGGCATCCACCAGCCGCATGTGTGGAACAAGCCACACGTCAAGTGCGGAGCCGGTCTCGCGAACGAGGTCGCGTAAAGTTGGCCTGGACCGCTTCGATCTCACTATACCGCGTCATAAGAAGTACACAAACAAGAGTCTTGCAACAGAAAACATCAACGCCCGCAACAAGCATGTTGCGTTCTACTCGTGAAACACATCTATGCATAGATCTAGCTCTGATACCACTGAAGGGTTTCGCATCATAGTAAATCAAAATTATCTATGGATGCGAACGGGAAAAGCCAAGATCTAATCTAGGAGATGCAAACAACGAGGGGGGGGGGAATAGATGTGTAGAGGTCCCAACCTTTAATAAGGTAGAGATCCCTGTGTTTACAATGCTAGTCCCTGGATCAATAGCTAGCATCCACAGTTAAGATGTAATATCAAGAGACAAAGGTCATAATATAACTTTATAACCAGGAATTAAATATTTCATTACATCTTACATAGCTCATTTGGCTATCACATTACATTGCAGCAGAAAATCTATAAGCATGGGGTCCTTCATCTTCAAAGTGCCACAGGCAAACATGTTGGTTGTAGACTTGTAATCCTAATCAATAAACTTCACTAACACCAAACCAACCTGCAACATTACAAGTTACAACCACAAGGGTCAATACATTTGAATTGTATTGGAAAGTTTCACTACTATGTAGAAATAAGTGGATCCTATCATTACATGCATATTTGGCTAAGTAGGGTTTAGGCTCATTTGCAGAAAGCAATATAATTTATCCTATCTTTTCAAAATAGTTTTGACCTCTTGTCAAATCTTTCTGAACTCCTTGGAAAACTCCAAGTGCTTCAAGTCTCTTGTTGTCACTTTCAAGTTTTACTTTTAGAAATTGGAATGTCGAGATCTTCCATAGCTTCAGGCCTTAGTTGCTCAGTATTGTCCATAACCGGGGACACGGCTAAGTACTTAGATTTTTATCTTCTGCAGAAGTTGTACACTTTACCCACATGACACAATCTCATCTTGTTGCCACGGTGGCGCTAGATAAGTACTCACCAAGATGGAGTCTTGGCAGATTGAGAATGTGACTAAGTCTTTCCATAGAGTCCTCCCAATACACAATGCTGGCTTGTCTACAGGCACCAATGTAGGGTTTCAAGTTCCCTCATTCTAGTTAACTGAAGAGGCCAATGCATGGGTCTTCCACTATGTAGTTGACTAAGCGGTGCCCATTTAGCATGTGGTCTGCACGGAAGCCATTTGTCGAGAAACATGTTCAATCTCTAAGTCCCTGGGTGGTTTTATTCTAGTGCACAACAAAAAGAGATTGCCATATAAACATGGTTCCTCTTGTTGCCACCTTGTCCAAAACTGGAGTATCCTTGTCCACCCAGGTGGTTCATTGAGTACTTGTTTTATTATATAAAACATAAGTCTTTTCCAAACTTCATATAATCTCAACATGTATCCCTTCTCAATATATATAGCAGGGCTAAGCATATTACAACTACATTGTTTTCACTAAGGATTAAATAAGGGTATCCTATTAGGATTTAGCATAGCAAAATATAGTAGACCTTATCATGCATGTTTCAAAATCCACTAAGTGTAATGAAAATAGTAGGACTTGGATGATAGTGTCACTTGCCTTTTTAGTAGAGAATGTTGGTTCACTTCTTGATCTTGCTAATATCACACTCTTCTAACTTCACTACAAATCAATCAAGCAAACATAGATTCAACTAGCATTCCAAACAATAATCAAAAAAATTAATCACACCTAAAATAATGGAAACAAGTCATGCATGCAAGCATGCAAAAGATAGTTTTATTTACAAGGGTGGTTTCTACTAGGCTCTAAACATTGTAAGGTTCAAAGTGGTCATTTTCTAAAGTGTCAAAACCATTTGCAAAAGGGTTTTATCTATGAACCATTTTTAAATCAAATCATTATTTCATGTGGTGGAAAATGCTTTTAGCAAAGCAACAATTTTATATTGTTCACCAAATAAGTTGTTAATTCACAAAACTTGGTGTTTAGGGTCAGTAGGTTTGAATCAAAACATTTTCCAAAGGTTTTTTTTCTCAAAAATCATTTCCATATCAAAATCAATATTTTTATTTGACTAGAAATGAGCTAATTCAATTATTCAATCCTAATCTTCAAAAAATACATTTTTAAATCCATAAGTTGGTTCCTAGGGTCAGTAGGTTCACAGCCAACCATTTTGCAAAGATTTCATCTCCAAATCAAAACTAGAACAATTTTCATATTCATAACAAGCCTACACAAGTTTCTGCAAAAACAATCATTTTACCAGAAGCTTTTTACTAAACAAAGTGCATGGTTGGCTAGGTCTTGTTTTTCTGAATCCATTGATATAAAGTTTGCAAAATTTGGACGTGTGGTTTGCAAGTTATGGATTATTCAAATTTGAACATCTAATAGATCTATTGTGTTCTAAATCAAACGAGCTGAGCCACGTGTCATGTTTTCATTCGCTGGTACCGTTTCAGTTGGATCAGGCTCTAGGAGGCATTGGATCTAAGTTGGATTGTGTGGCACAGAGGCACCCATACCTCTTCGTTTAATGAATCTATCTAAGCCGCCAGATGGAGATCTAACGGTGCGAAACGACCTGACCAAATTCGAGCGGCGCCGACGGTGGCTGGTGGCGGCGCACGGTCAGACGGCGTGCTAGTCGATGAACCAGGAAGCAAGGAGGGTAACGGAGGTGCTCACAGTGCTCACAGAGGTGTGGCGAAGCTCGAGGTGGCGTTGGCTTGGCGAGGGGCGCGCTGGAGCGGAGGGGATCTCTCGCCGGAGACGGTGGCGGCGTCAGGCGACTCTGTTTGTCGTCGGGGTGAGGCTGCAGGTCTCCCTAAGGCAAACGGATTTGGGCATTAGATGCGTATGAGCATGGGGATGATGGGGACATCAATAGGAGGTGCTGGGGCGAACGGAGCTCACCAGGGAAACTCAACGGAGGCGGGACAGACGGCGGTGGCGAGTTGAGGTCGTCCTTGCCGACACTAGGGAACGCGCGCGGGTGAGTGGAACACACGGGAAGGTACGCCTGGAGGTGGAGGACAAGCTTGTGTGCAGTGGAAGGCGAGGGGCGGCAAGGTATGGCCGGAATTCACTGGAGAAGCTCGTCGGAGCAGTGGTGGTGCAAGGGGAATTCAGGGCAGCCTATGGGCAGAGGAAAGGAGTTGTCTGGGGAAAAAGAGAGAGGGGAGAGGGGCGATTTAACGGGCGTAGTCACTACGAGGAATTAAGGCCGTCTTCAACGCGTATTCATCGCCGGAATTACTCGGCTGCAACGGCAGGGCGAGTTCATCCCGGGGAGGAAGAAGGTGACGTGGGCGTGGGGTCGTCTGGCAGTTAGAGAGAGAAGGGTGCGGTGGGGTCCTGCTGTCTGCGACTCTGCGGGTGTGAGTTCGAGTGGAAAACGATTCGCGCGTGGGGGGTTTAATTGGGCTGGAGATGGGCTGCTGGGCCTGCTTAGTTGGTTGCTGTTTGTTTCCCTTTTTTTGTACTGAATCTTTTTCCTTTTCCATTTGATTTTCTGTTTTGAAATTTAATCAAACTATTCAAACAACAATTGAAATCAAACTTTTGCTGAACTTTGTATCTTTTTTAGTTCTGTTTAACAACACAAATCAGAGTCCAAAATAAATAATATTTTTACTCACTTAGGATCTATTTAATAACTAAATAAAATAGTCCTTAGTTATTAATTCAAATAGGATTTGATTTATTTAAAATATCCATTTTGAAATCTAAATACTATCCAAACCAATTCAGTAGGTTTTATTTGTAAATACAAAACACTTGGAAAACTTACTTAAAATAAAATAACAAGTTTTAGTGTTTATTCAAAATGGAAAATCCTTTACTTTAAAATTAGGTATTAATAAATCCTCATTATTTTATTTAAATAAACCTTTACTCCTTTAATCAAAACAAAATAATTTATTTCAAAAACTTGGCCAAGGTTTAATTTGGCTCTATGAAAATAGTCCTTATTTATATTTCTACCTTATCATTTGAAAACCAAATCTTTTTATTAAAAGATCCAAAAATAGTAATTTCACTTATTTAAAATTTTCTTTATTAATTGTTTATCTTTTCAAATCCCTTGTTTGATCAAAAATAGGTTTGAAGGTTTCCAATTAGAATCAAAAGTTTCTTCTCACCCTGAAAATCAACAAAGTTTTATTTTATTTATTTATTTTTCACATATCAAGATTTGGAAAATCTTGGGATGTGACAAGATGAGATCTTCATACCCTTGAAGATTCGCACAGCGGAACGTTCAACGGAACGTGGTTGATGTAGTCGTACTAGCTTCTCCTCCTCGCGATCCGATCCGATCCAACACCGCAAATGGCGATGCCTCCGAGAGATGCACACGTGCGGCACCTCGACGTCTCCTCCTTCCTCGGTCCAGCAAGTGGGGTGGAGAGATAGGTTGGATCTACAACACGACGGCGTGGTGCAAACGGTGGAGAGTTTTTGCGGCAGGGCTTCGCCTACGCGCAGTCGGGAGGGAGAGAGAGAGGAGGGCAGCAGGGCGGCTAGGGCTTGAGGAGGTGTGTGGAGGGAGGGTGCACCCCCTGCCCTCGTTATATAGAGGGGTGGGCGGCTGCCCCTTGGCCCTCCTCCAAGCCTAGGGCCGGCGGCCAAGAGGGAGGAGTGGGGGGCAAGTTTCCCCCCTTCTAGAAGCTCTCCCTAGGGTTTCCCCTAGGGCTTGGCCGGCTGGGCCTATGGGGCCTTGTGCCCCTGGCCCAATGCGGCCAGGGCACTCCCTCGTAGGCCCACGCCCCCTCCCGAGAAGTGGGGCCACGTTGGTCCCACTCCGGAAGGTTCTAGAAGCTTCCGGTACAATATCGAACAATCCGAAACAATTCCGAACTCCAAAAACTGCTTTGCCTTATATGAATCTTATTCTCCGGACCATTCCGTAACCTCTCATGACGTCCTGGATCTCATCCGAGACTCCGAACAAAAACTCATAAACCAATTATCCATTCTATCCTAGCGTCGAGACACGTTAAGTGTGTGACCCTTCAGGTTCAAGAATATGCAGACATGATCTTCTATCAATAATCAACAGCGGGGTCTGGAAACCCATATTGACTCCCACATACTCATCTATGATCATATCGGATGAAACATGATGCCAGGATTCAATCAATCCCATATATAAATTCCCTTCGTCACGCAATATTTTACTTGCCCGAGATTCGATCGTCGGCATCGGCATACCTAGTTCAATCTCGTTCACGGCAAGTACTTTACTCATTCCGTAATCCAATATCACTTTGTGATTAACTCATTAACCGCATGCTTACAAGCGGTGTTGATGTCGATTACCGAGTGGGCACGAAGTATATCTCTCCGACTTGGGAGGGACAAATCCCATCTCGATACATACAACCCAACAGGTACTTTCCGATCACCTGAGAGACACCTTTATGATCACCCTCTCATAGGATGACGTTTGATGACCTCAAAGATTTCTTCCAATACCAGGGAGTTGCATTATCTCATGGTCTAAGGAATACAATATTTGACATAAGAAAAACCTTCGCAAAGATGAACATGATGACACGATCTAATTGCTCTGCTTAATTTGGGTTTGTCCATCATATCATTCTCCCAATGATATGATCTCATTATTAATTGACAACTCATGTCTATGGTTAGGAAACCTTAACCATCATTAATCAATGAGCTAGTCCATAGAGGCGTACTAGGGACACGATGTTGTTCACAAACCACACAAGTATTAAAGTTTCCGCTTAATACAATTCTAGCATGGAATATAAACTTTATCATGAACAATAATTATAATAATAACATCTTTATTATTGCCTCTAGGGCATAATTCCAATAGCAAAATACTCAAGATACAATCCACCGATCAAAAATCTTCAAAAATCTAATTGGACAAGCGGAGGAGGCACGTACCGGAGAGCAATACCTCCAAAAATCAGCAGCAAAGATGGGCTGAGCAAGGAGATCGAAATTCAAGAGCAAGAATAGCAGGAACTCGAGCTTTGAGAAGTTCTCCAGTGTTTTTCGGGAGAGAGAAATAATTGGCAAGGAGGAGGCTAAGTGGAGGGCCAGGGGTGGTCCACACCTGGGCCAGGGGTGGCTGCACCACCAGGGGGTGTGCTGGCATGGTGGGTCCCCCTGGGTCACTCTAGGTGCCCCTCTGTCCCTTTTTTCATGAAAACATTTAATATAAATTTTCTGGAATTTTTAGGGAAACTTTATTTTTGGGCAATTTTCAGGTTATGAAAATAGATTTTCTCGCAAAAAAAGTTTTTTGAAAGACACAAAAGCAAACCAAAAATAAAACTAGAGAAGTTCTAAGACACTCTAAAAAGCAAGCAACTAGCAAAACTAAGACTAACGAGAGGAAAAACAAAGATTGGAATGGGGAAAAATAAAAGTGAGCAAGGATAACCATTGTGAAAGCATTGTTTTGTTCATTAAAATCCCTTTGTTAACAAGGTTGATCAAGTCTTGTTACCAAAACAATCTTATATGAAACAAAACCTTGCATTTTACAAAATGATTATGTTACCTCAATCTTGACAGTAATAGTCCCAATCATAACAGTTTCAAAACTTTCTTGTGGAATGGTACAATATATTTATCCAACTTTGATGCTCTCAATATTTTCAATTGAATTTAGGCAATAAGTCTTATCAATCTTCTTGGGGAAATAATTAGTACACTCTTTGTCATTAATATTAAAAGTTACTTTTCCTTGATTACAATTGATAACAACACCTGCTAGATCAGACATATTGATAACAACACCTGCCAGTATTAAGAAAAGGCCTCCCAAGAATAATAGACATATTATTATCTTCAGGCATCTCAAGCACAACAAAATTAGTTAATACCAAGCAATTATGAGCCATTTGAATAGGAACATCCTCACATATACCAACAGGGATAGTAGTGCACTTGTCAGCCATTTGCAAAGATATATCAGTTGGTATCAATTTCTCTAGTTGAAGTCTCTTGTAGAGAGAAAAAGGCATAACACTAACTCCAGCTCACAAATCACACAAAGCAGTTCTAACATAATTATTTTTAATAGGGCAAGGAATAGTTGGGATACCTGGGATCTCCTAGCTTCTTTGGAACCTTACCATTGAAGGAATAATTAGCAAGCAAAGTAGAAATTTCCTCATTAGGAATCTTCCTTTTATTAGAGACAATATCCTTCATACTTTGAATAAGGAGGCAACTTAATAGCACCAGTCAAAGGAATTTGCAAAAATAAAGGTTCATCCACTCACAAAACTTTTTGTAGTGTTCTTACTCCTTTGACTTGTGTTTCTTATTAGGAAAAGGCATTGGTTTCTGCACCCAAGGTTCTCTTCCACTACCATGTTTATTATCAACAAAATCTTCCTTAGTGTACTTAGTGTTCTTAGTATGCTTATCAGGTTCTTCTTCAATTTCTTCCTTTTCAGGAGCATCATTGTTATCATTACCACTTTCAATTTCAGCATCGAAGATAGATATACTATTAGGATCTACAACAGGTTCAGAAGGTTCCTCAATTGTTTTATGTTTCTTTTTCTTTCTCTTAGAAGTACCTCTATTTTCATCTTGTTGAGAATCCTGCTCAATTCTTTTAGGATGTCCCTCTAGATATAAGGGATCCTGAGTGGTAGCACCACTCCTAGTCCTAATTTTATAAGCATGTTTCTCTCTAGAAGCATTAACTAGCATATCTTTTTGTACTTTAGCAAGTTGATCAATTTGGGTTTGAACCATTTTGAAGTGTTTAGCAAGCATTTTAACATCATTAGCAGTTCTTTCCACAATATCTTTCAACTCATTAATAGCTCTAAAGTTTTCCAATAAATGATTCTGAACTTGTTTATTAAAATTACCTTGTTTAACAATAAAAGTATCAAGTTCCTCTAAGCATTGATCAGGAGGTTTACCATAAGGAATATCACCTTCATCAAAGTGTTAGAGAGAGTGTACCGCAATAGTGGATGAGTGAGAAATTGGCTTACATAATTCTTCTATAGGAGGTAAATTCTTCACATCTTCAGCTTTAATACCCTTCTCCTTAAGACATTTCTTAGCTTCTTTCATCACTTCATCATTTAATTCAATCACTCCCCTCTTCTTGGGTGTTGGTGTTAGAGTTTTTTCAGGCACAATTGGTTCAGGTGTAGTTGGCTCAGGTGTAATTGGCTAAGTTGTAGTCAAATCATCACAATTCTTGCTTATTTTAGCCATTAATTCTTCAGCTTCTACAGGAGTTATTTTCCTGAAAACACAGTTAGCAAAACTATCTAGGTATGTCCTAGATTCATCAGTTAGTCCATTATAGTATAGGGATTTCTATTTTTGTGCCCTTGGTTCGTTAGTTGTAGTCACTTTTCCCCACCCGCTTAACTTGTCCTCACTTTTACCCTTACCATGTTAAGAAGCCCTCGCAGGCGCTCAGACGGAGGGATGCCGTCAGGTCAAAGGCTTGACCATTACATGCTGACTGGTGGGACCGCGTTGGGGCGGGTCGGGCGTTGAGCGTTACGTTACGAGGCCTCAACCGTTACATGCCTGACCGGTGGGGCCGCGTTGGGATGGGTCCTGCATATGTGGTGAAGGGTGGGGCCGCGTTGGGATGGGTCTTGCATACGTGGTGAAGAGTGGGGCTGCATGGAGACACGTCGGACCGGCCATTCTTGCTCACCCAAAGCATTCGCTCCCCCCGAGCCTAGAACACCTCCCACACTACCGCTCTGATGCCCCGCCGTCATGCCCTCCTACCTTATGTCTTCCTTGGCCCTAGAGCCGCCCCTCCCCCTAGCCGTGGAGCCTACTCCACCTCCGGCTCTGCTCTCGCCCCTGCTAGATCTACCCATTTCGCGGAACAATATGCAACGCCGGCTGGTGCACCGTCCATCCCCATCGAGCATGAAGAAGATTGGGTGGAATCGCAGGGATCTAAGGCATGGATTCCATCTGGGTAAGCATATTTTCCCTTTTGTGGGTTGGTTATTGGCAGTATTTGAACGTGAATCACTGGTGCTCAACTAACTGCCTTGCTCTTCGAATAGGATTGATCTAGTGCTGGCGTAATTCATGGTTGTGAACAATATCTCTCTAGATTTCACTTCCCAGTGGTGGTTTCAACTTCCATAACTCTCAGAGGTAGATAAAATCTCCCTAAAATCTTTTGTAAATTCCCCTAGAGTAGTGGCGATTCAGTTGGTTTGCAAGAGTGTTTATAATTATGAAACTCTCGCGCGGTGTGAAACTATAATTAACGCAACTCTTGCACGGCTAGCGATTCACTTTCAATTAAAAAAATTATACAACTTTTAATGTACAAGAGTGTTTATAATTTACACAACTCTTGAACACTTTCAAATTTTTAAAAAAATATAAAACTCTTAATGTAAAAGAGTGTTTATAATTGACACAACTCTTGAACACTTTCAAATTTAAAAAAATTATACAACTCTTAATGTAAAAGAGTGTTTATAATTGACACAACTCTTGAACACTTTCAAATTAAAAAAATCATACAACTCTTAATGTAAAATAGTGTTTATAATTGACACAACTCTTGAACACTTTCAAATTGAAAAATCATACAACTCTTAATGTAAAAGAGTGTTTATAATTGACACAACTCTTGAACACTTTCAAATTAAAAAAAGATCATACAATTCTTAATGTAAAAGAGTGTTTATAATTGACACTACACTTGAACACTTTCAAATTGAAAAAATATATAACTCTTAATGTAAAAGAGTGTTTATAATTGACACTACTCTTGAACACTTTCAAATTGAAAAATTATACAACTCTTAATGTAAAATAGTGTTTATAATTGACACTACTCTTGAACACTTTCAAATTGAAAAATTATAAAACTCTTAATGTAAAGGAAAAGGGTGTTTACCATTTTGTAGTACGAAAATTATAAACCTTTGAACACTGTGAAATCGCACTTAATACGTGATAATGATGTGCTAAGAAAATATTGAGAGATAGAATGTAGGGATGTAATACATAACTTGCATATGGCAAAAATTATACACCTTTGAACTCTTTGAAATCGCACTTAGGACATGGAGTGAAATATAATGCAAAAATTATACAACTTTGAACACTTTCCCTTCAAACTATATTCAAAATCATTTGTTTATGGAGTTAAAGCATCGGTGGAAAACTCGTTATTTTGCATGGATATAGGGTGCCCCTCGACAGATACAGGGGTTATCATGTTCGCTAGATCACAGAGGATCAATCAGAGGATCAACGGTTGGTGGGTACGATCCGCGTGACAACTGTCTCGACCAATCAGAGCGTAGCAGCCAAGATGAGCACAAGTGAGAGTAGAACTTAAAAACCAAGGGAAAAACTGACAAGGGGGTTCAATTAGAAAACAAAAGGAGATTTAAAAAATGGAAAATGCTTCTTTTATACAATAAAATACATATTGGCATACATCAAACTATTTGCAATTCAAATATACATCAGTTTGACAATTATTGCCTCATTCAGACAAATTATGTTTTGGGGAGGGATGTTTTGGGGAGAGGCTTGAGTAGAAAGCCATGAACCTTCATAGATAGTAGTTGATTTGAGAAGTGGTGATTTAGGTTAAAACTTGATTTATATACATTTCTTATGTGACAGGTCACATAATAAGACCCCCTGGGTAGATGCCACTATGTTTTGATCTTTTTGAATTTGTTGTGCATAAAATGACTCAATTAGCTAGCTAAAACTCATTCGTTGACTCTCTGTTGACCAGCCACCGGAGGGTAAAAGTGAGTATATTGCACACGGTAGTGTTAGTACTGGAGGGCAAAATTGAGTACAACCAAGCTGCTAGTGCTACACTCGAGGGTATAACTGAGCACAACTAAGTGGCCAAGGTTAGACACGAGGGGGAAATGTGATGCACGGTACGCGTGTCGCGGTGCACTAGGCGGTAGCGGACGCGTGTGTCCGTGCACGGTGCAGTAGCGCACGCGGTTACGCGATGCACGGTGGTGCAAAAATAGTCTCCTCCATTTACCTTTATAGAGGCCTCCTCACTCTCACTCATCACTCACTCACTCGCTCACTCACTCACGCAACCATCTACATTGTCCCATCACCTTCTGCAAACCCCCAAGAAAACCCCAACCACGTCGGCGAGAAGAACGGTGCGGTGGCCATCGTCGCCTCCAAGGCGGCCGACGAGGAGGCCCTCGTCCACGTACTGCCCCCGTCGAGGCATTGAAGGCAGATGCCATCCCCGTCCAGACCCCCGTCCCCGCTTCCGGAGTAGATGCTGGCGAGGAGGCCCCCATCCCCGTACATGCCCCTGCCGTTCTCCTGCAGATCCCGCACCTGGGACCCCTATGGGAACAATGATTACATCAGGCCGAAGAACGCCTTCGACATCAGCTTAGCCGACCCATGGTCAGAGGTAACTAGGGTTTTCTGCCCTTCCTTTGTTCTTCCCCCATTCCCATTGTTGGATGCTAGATCGTGTGTTATTAGGGCTCAGCTATTCGTATTTTCCATCGGTGGATGCTAGGTATTTTTACAGTAGATAATCCTCTTGTGTTAGATCTCATATTTCGATGAATGCCCCTAATTGGGATCAGTACTAGCACCGATTTGTAGTTGGGATCAGTACTAGCACCGATCTATAGTTGGGATCAGTATTCGATTTGGTTTGAGATTTGGAGACTGGGGAATAATCAAGGGATCTTAATTGGTTAATTTATGAAATTAATCAATAACGATAATCACAGTATCTCAATCATGTACTTATTGCACGCTACTATTTTTGTAATAGGTGGATAGCAGCGACGTCTGCAGCGACGATGAGTACATGGACACCAAGACTCATCAGGTGCTGAGGAATATGAAGTTCTCTAGTTGAACGGCTTCTTCACAGGCGACGTCTACAGGTGCCCATTCTGCACCAGGAGCCTCACCAACGACTTCAACTCCCTCGTGATGCATGCCGATGACGTGAAGAACTATGGCCCGTCAAAGAACGCCAACGCCTTTAGAGCCCAGCACAAGGCGCTCGGTTTTCACCTCTGCAACCTCTAGAAGGTGGCCATCAAGGAGGGTCGCATGCCCCCGATCAATCCCAAGGCGCCCAAGGTCAAGGGACTGGGAAGCAGGAAGTGGAGGAAGCGTGTAACATCCCTAAAATCATGTTTCAAACTCATGCATATCATCCATGCATCCATGATCATGTAGAATTCATTTCAAACAAAACAATTCAAAAACAGGGGCATATAAGCTCATTATTTTATGTGATCAGCATTTAAAAACAAATAGAAATCTCCAATATGAGATAGATGTTCAGTGAACCAAACCTTGTGTCTTATTGCTTTCAGAGTGTATTGCTAGATTGCTAGGATTTAAACCAAAGTTTCAAAACAAATATAATTTGAAAACCAATTTCAAAACCTATTTAAAACTAGTGCTATGTCACTGCTTATTTTATTTTATTCCAAGTGACCAGTCCAATTCAAAGTGACCACTTGGTTTTATGCCCAGAAAAGTGATTGTTGCACACTGCAAAAATCCTGAAAAGATTTGAATTCAAATAGATTTTGAAATCATTTGAAAAAGGTTCCTGGAAATTCATTCAGAAAAAGAAAAAGGATAGAGAAAAGGAAAAGGGCCGGCGCCAGGATTTTGGCCCAACAAGAAAAGCAACCCGTTAGCCAGCCCACCCGGGTTTTCCCTCTCCTTCTGATTTTCTCACCGCACCCGCTACCCTCGGGTCCTTGTAGTGGACCTCGCCAGCTCATCATCATCTTCCCCAAATCGCGCCCACGACCACGTCGCCGGCCGTTCTCTCCGCCATTCACTGCCGCATTTTAAATCGAGTTATTGCCGGCGTTTCCTCGCGTGATTCTCGCTCCCTCTCTGGCTATAATACCACCTCCCCCTCGCGGCCATTTCCCCCAACAAAGCCAGACAGAAGCGCCCCCAGGCTGCCCGTAATCACCCTTGCACCGCCGCAGACAGAGCCAACTCCGGCGACCAATCCCGGTGAGCCCCTGTAACTACCTCGTGAATTACACTCCTAGATACAAGCCTGGATGAGCGGAAATGGTTGAAATAGTATGGTGGGGCCCAAAAGCCACTCACGGGTAGACCTTTCGGCCGTCCCAACCATTTCCAGTCATCGGGACAAGTACGGGCGGCGTAATCGGCAGGCGAAGAGATCAACTACATACACAAGTGAGTATGTATGCAAGCCACCATACAATAGTACATCAGAGCCATACCATCTAGAAATAAAGGAAATATAGCAACGCCATACGGCAAGATTCAAATGACCTAGATAGTTATAATATTTTAGGATATTTCCTCATACATCACACATCAGAGTATCAGGCGGAAGCGGAAAACAAGGTCCGAGTACGGATAAGAAGCAAATAGGCATAATATGCCCTAGAAATAAGCACATCCCGCCCACAGATCTCACGGATCCCCGTTCCCGGAATCTCTACACCGAACGATCGCTGCCCACATCATCAGCCTCCTCCACCCAGTATCCGTCCTGCGAGTGTACCTGTTCAGCTGAACCAATAATTTATCGTGTGAGACCCTAAGGGTACTCAGCAAGTCTTTATGCCTCTAAAGGGGACACAACCTGGGGTGACGCAATTGCAGCAAAAGATAAACCCTAGCAGTTCAATAGATAAACGCTAACCATCCGCCTAACCAAAGATAGACGGATGTCCGTGAATTAATGACAACAGTTATAACAGTAATTTCATCAGATCCATCCTCCTCTTCTCTTACCAACGAGGAAGCGGACGAACAACCCCCCATCCGTTGGCAATTTTATTAACCATTCCATGAGTGTTGCACTATTTACTAGTCAAATTACTTAGTCAGATTACAACGGTACTTTAGTTATGCTTGTCTATGATCGAGAAACTGTGCTCCAAGTCGTCCATAACCGCGGACACGGCTTTCAGAAAGTTTTACCCTGCAGGGGTGCACAAATAGCAACACACACTCGATCAACCTCGGAAAAACCAAATCAAATCCCAACGAGGCCTTCACGACAAAGCAATCACAGGATTCAAAAATATTTCAGGGGGCCACCCCTTGGAGTACACCCGCAACGAAGTTAGCTGACTCCGAGACGGACCCGAGGTTTGGGTGGACGGCTGTGAACGACTGGGAACCCAAAACTGGGATTGTCGACACCGCGAAATCGTGTCCCGATCCTAAACAGTACTGTGTGCTCCTCGCACAATCGTAAATACAGCAGTAAAGCATGGCATAAGTACAGGATGGTAAATAAAGCCTCAAACTAGTTTGTGGCCCCAAGAAATAAGACTGAATCAAGCTCTGGCTCAGGGGGGGTCCCATAAGCCTCCCGGATGTGGATAGCGCGAATATTCTTGGAACAGGAATCAAGTACTCGGGGTCTTACGGGACACAAGTGAGCAGGAAAAACCAAATAGCAGATGTTGCTCACCGGTGCCACTTTCATTAGTTATCCCATTACTACTCAGGTTAAGTTGTTTAGGTACCTCGTTATCCATCAGACTCTCACATACCCTACACATGCTGTTCTACGACTCGCATGGCTCAAACAACTCCTGTAGTAATGGCTCCTGGGATGGAGGAACAAGCTTGGTGGGGTTAAAAGTAAAGGCTATGCAATACTTGGGATTCAATTTAATGCAATCGCGACTCAATGGTGCAAGAATAAGATAGAGGCAATAGGTACTGTATGTATGCAAGCATGTGGTAGTGCTTGCCTGGCAACTCAGTTGAAGCGAGAGACGGATCTGGGTAGTGCTCCTGGTTCTCTTGATATATCCCCTGCTTAGAGTCTATCCGAAGAAGAACCAAACAAACAAGGGCCAACATAAATAAAGTGCACAAGCATAGGAATAAAATGCGACAAGCAAGCAATCATGCCATGATGAATGATGCACAAGTTGCATGGCAATAATGTAGCATGGCATGGGTGAGGTGTAGATTACAAGAGATAACATTTTTATTGAGTTTTGGTCCCCTTTTATTGTCATATTAGTTGCTGTATATTATATATTTACATGATGCATGCTGCAATTTAAGTCATGGATAGCATAAACAGAAAGGTCTCGTCGAGCTGATCATCTTAGACATATCATTTGTTAAATTCGGAGTTATATATCAAAAGTTATTAATTTATTAAGTTCCAGTGGCATTTGTTGTAATTTACTCAACTTGGAATTTTAAATGTGCAAAAGGTAATTTGAATAGCATATTTGAAATCCTCACATTTTTCTGATTCAAATTCATATATCATTTGCATTATTTGGATTTATAATTGAAAAGTTATTTGAAAACAGAATTATATTTGAATTTAATTTGATTTGGAAAAGTTTTGATTTAAACAGGGAAACAGAAAATCTTTTGTTACCCAAGCAGACCTAGCCACTGCCGCTGACGGGTGGGCCAGGCTGACTGGACCCAGCACGCGCACAGGACAAAGGGGAGGGGACTGCGGGTCGATAAGTCCAAACTCGAGGAGCCTATTTGCAAAAAACTAGAGACATAGACAGTGGGGTCAGGGGGATCGCGGATTGAGCGGCAAAAAGGGGCAGGGGGTAAGTGCAAAGTGCCAACGCGTGCACTGTTTTTCTTCCGCGTCTGAGGACGGCCGACGCGCGACAGAGCGGGGGTGGGGATCGAACGCGGCTCTGCGGCGTGTAGAGGCTGCCACGCTGCGGCTCGGGCTAGGTGACAGAGGAGGAGGCGGCTAGCTAAGGCCTCCGCGAGGCGCATAACAGGCAGGCGCCGGTGCGCGGTGCTCGGCGAAACGATCGCCACGCGGAACGAGGAAGGGCGGAGTATGTCTAGGAGGTCGGGGCTTACCGCGAGGGCGTTGGCGTGGTCGACGGGCTCGGGTGGTCGCGATCGTCGAGGGCTGGCATACCGTGAGCTAGGGTTTTGTCGGGCTCACAGTTGGGGTTCGGGGCCTCCTCGCGGTTCCGTGCAGGGCGGCTGCAAGGGGTCTCAGATTTCGACGCTCGGCATAACTCCACGCCCGCCTCCTCGTGGCCAGGAGCCGGGCCGGCGGCGTCGGTAGCTAGTGGTGGTGGGGGAGAAGGGAGGCGAGGCGGGGCCTGGGCGGATCTGGGGATGCGGGGAGGTGGGAGAGGGTAGATAAGACGAGGCGAGTGGTTGGCGTGGGGGAGGGGAAGGTGGCTTCGGCCACCTTTTTGCACCCCTCCTTCACGTGCTCGGCATGGGGCCAGGGAGGTGGCGCAGGCAGGTCTGGGGAAGGGCTGCCAGGTGGGGTCGGCGAAAGAGAAAGGGCAGGGGCAGGCTCGGTTGGGCCACAGGTCAGAGAGAGAAAAGAGAGAGAAAGGAGAGGGGGGGTATGCTCGGTCTAGGGTTGGACTTGGCAAGAGAGAGGTAGCTCGGGGGGGCCTGCTGGCAGAGATGGGGAGGGTAGGTCGAGAGAGAAAGAGAGGGTGAGATGGGGTGTGATTAACTAGAGGGGTAGGTTTAGGGTTTTAGGGGAGAGATGAGAAGAGAGGGAAGGAGAGGTACTCATGTTTAAGCACATGAAGGGCATCACATGATCAAGCACTAGGAGTGGTAGGAGGTTAGAAAGAGGGAGAGGGTTTAGAGTTGATGAGGTATGGTGATTAGGGGTAGGGTTTAACTAGAGGGTAAGAGAGAGGGAGAGAGATATAGGGAGGTATGGTTTAGGGTTGCTAGAGTGGAGAGGAAAAGGTGAGAGCTAGGTTTTTAGATGCTTGCATGCTCCAACTAGATCAAGCAGGTCGACACAAGCTCAAACAAGATGGCCAACAGAGAAGGAAGAAAATGAGGTGATCCATGCAAGCAAACAAATAAAAATTCAAATGTCAAGTAAAAGGTGGTACTTGCATGGCTTTAGCTAGATCCAGCAAAGAAGGAGAGAGAGAGAGAGTATGACCCTCTCCAAGAACTTCAAATAAAATCCAGATGTCCTAGATGTGGTGGTTTTGCATGGCCCATGCAAATAATGAATGCCATGTATTCATATTGTGAAAACAACATAAAATCATATGGCACTATTCCATGCATTTCCAAAGGTGGAATAAGGCCAAGCAAAAGGGACAAGCATTGGATCCACCCAACCCACATGAGCTAGGTAAACTCAATTAAATGCCAGCTCATATTAATTGGATGGTGGAATTATAAGGTGGTGAAGGCAAGGTGGTGGAGTCAATAAGAGATATGCCCCCAACTCAACTTGGGCACTTAACAATATATCAAGAACCAAATACAATATCAAGAGACAAATACAAATATTAATGCATATGAGATAAGAACCAAAACAAAAGGGTTTTTGTATGATGCTCAAATGCAAGGTGGCATGATGACATGAACATGACATGATGATGATGCAACAATTATTTGTAGGAAGTGGCCCTTTTATTACTAGATCAAGTAGCATTACAGGTGATAGACAACTGGGATGCTACAACGGCGTTGACACAGTTGGCACGAGCAACAGTAGACCCGGGCTTGGTGTTGATGTTGAGAGCCCGAGGTGGTGGTGCACGAACCAAAGGAGAGCTTGCTGCAGATCTTGGCGGGGGTGGAGGAAGAGCTTTGTTTTTCAACGGACAGTTCCAGTTCAGATGCCCAGGGTCTCCACACGTGAAGCAAGCACCAGGTGGACGTGGAGCAACGTAGCCAGGGACTCCGCCAGGCGCTCCAGGGTAGTGGTGGTTGTAGCCCACAGGAGCAGTGATGAAGTTTGGTGGCCTTGCCGCGTAGCTTGCAGGTCTTGGTGGAGCCGAGAGCGACGGTGGGGTGTTAGGAACCCAGACACGCCGCTTAGAAGGAGCTGACATAGCTGAAGAGCTTGGTGCATCACGGTTGTGTTTCTTGGACTCCTCAAACACTTGCCTACTTGTTTCCTCCTGCAGAGCTGTATGTTGAAGTTCCAGGAAAGATGCCGGCCTTGCATGTGTGATTGCATATTTAATCGATGCATTGAGCCCTTGCCTGAACCTCTTTTGCTTCTTATTGTCATCAGATATCTCATCGCCACCATAACGAGAAAGATTCATGAAGTTCCTGATGTAGGTGTTGACATTATCATTTCCCTGCTTAAGGTTGAGAAAAGCTTCTTTCATCCTTTCCATGACAATTTCTGACAGATACTGCTCTTTGAATGCTCCCGTGAACCGTTCCCAAGTAGGCTGAAAACCGGTCGGTTGCCTTGTGTAATTCTCCCACCGAGCTGCATCTCCTTGAAGGTGAGTAGCACACTTTACCCACTCTTGCTCAGGAACATCAGCAGTCTCGAGTAGCCTTGACATCTCACGCAACCAATCATCCGCATCCAGTGGTCGATCAGAAACATCAAATTGGCGAGGGTTGAATTTCAGGAAGCTTTTGATGTCTCCTCGCTTGGGAGGTGGCGGCAGCGGAGCAAACTCATTCCTCCGAACACTTTCCTCAAAGCACTGTTGGTTCTGCTGCATTGCTGCCAAGGCATTAGCGATGTTTGACAGCGCGGATCCCAGTTCAGGTGGTATGTACTCATCAGAACGGTGTGGTGGAGCCATCCTGTGATTGATATAAAACACAAGTCAGTACTATAATGGAGAATAATAATAATCCAAAATAGTACCAAGATGGAATTAACCAAGATTAAAGGATACAATTTACTAAGATGATATTAAAATATCAACAAAGTTCAAAGCACCTAGAAGATATTAAGCATATCGCACACGACTGAAAAGGAGTGTGGTACACAAATATATCAAAG
Source organism: Avena longiglumis (assembly GCA_030063025.1). Lineage (NCBI taxonomy): Eukaryota > Viridiplantae > Streptophyta > Magnoliopsida > Poales > Poaceae > Avena > Avena longiglumis. The sequence goes on from CP125975.1 coordinate 500,814,861, forward strand.
AAAAATTTCCACAAATTTCGGCATTAAAATACCAATAGATGCGCAAAAACACTTAACGAATCAAGATTAGTGACTCTACCAATTCAATATACAAAAGCGAATGGTAAGAGTAGTGGTATGGTCGCGACTCCATCCCGCACTCAAATCATTACTCCGCATATGAATAAGTGGAACACATATCCTAACCCCTTCTTCTCACGTGAACCTAAGATTAGTAACTACGGAAACGTACACCCCAAACAAGATAACGTCGGATAACAAAGAGTAAGACAGATCGCGTCGGTATACAACGAATCAGATAGATCGCGTCGGATTGCAAAGCCTGTCGGTATGGAATGTACCAACAGTTGATAACCAAAAGGCCGATTAGATAATAACTTGGATGCAACAGGTAGACAAGGAATTACACACACACACACACACAAAACCTATGGTACTACGGAAACCCAGAACACATGAATCCTAGTTTGAACTTTTAAGAAGAGGATTGAAAACGTTACACTTCCTTACCAGAAAAGGGTGGGTGGGTGGTAAGAAGAAAAGTGGAAGCAGTCCTACTCTCGCGCTTTATTTTTCCCTAGTATACATAACTACCAAAAATATTTGCTAGACTGACAACGACCATTTGGCTGAGACCCTGAAGGGTGGGATGGCTCTGATACCAATTGAAACTACCTTGGTGAATTACGCTCCTAGATACAAGCCTGGATGAGCGGAAATGGTTGAAATAGTACGGTGGGGCCCAAAAGCCACTCACGGGTAGACCTTTCGGCCGTCCCAACCATTTCCAGTCATCGGGACAAGTACGGGCGGCGTAATCGGCAGGCGAAGGGATCAACTACATACACAAGTGAGTATGTATGCAAGCCACCATACAATAGTACATCAGAGCCATACCATCTAGAAAGAAAGGAAATATAGCAACGCCATACGGCAAGATTCAAATGACCTAGATAGATATAATATTTTAGGATATTTCCTTATACATCACACATTAGAGTATCAGGCGGAAGCGGCAAACAAGGTCCGAGTACGGATAAGAAGCAAATCGGCATAAGATGCCCCAGAAATAAGCACATCCCGCCCACAGATCTCACGGATCCCCGTTCCCGGAATCTCTACACCGAACGATCGCTGCCCACATCATCAGCCTCCTCCACCCAGTATCCGTCCTGCGAGTGTACCTGTTCAGCTGAACCAATAATTTATCGTGTGAGACCCTAAGGGTACTCAGCAAGTCTTTATGCCTCTAAAGGGGACACAACATGGGGTGACGCAATTGCAGCAAAAGATAAACCCTAGCAGTTCTATAGATACTCGCTAACCATCCGCCTAACCAAAGATAGACGGATGTCCGTGAATTAATGACAGCAGTTATAACAGTAATATCATCAGATCCATCCTCCTCCTCGCTTACCGACGAGGAAGCGGACGAACAACCCCCATCCGTTGGCAATTTTATTAACCATTCCATGAGTGTTGCACTATTTACTAGTCAATTACTTGGTCATATTAAAGCGGTACTTTAGTTATGCTTGTCTATGATCGAGAAACTGTGCTCCAAGTCGTCCATAACCGCGGACACGGCTTTCAGAAAGTTTTACCCTGCAGGGGTGCACAAATAGCAACACACACTCGATCAACCTCGGAAAAACCAAATCAAAACCCAACGAGGCCTTCACGACAAAGCAATCATAGGATTCAGAAATATTTCAGGGGGCCACCCCATTAAGCTACCCGCAACGAAGTTAGCTGACTTCGAGACGGACTCAAGGTTTGCGCCAGTGGCTGTAAACGACTGGGAACCCTAAAATGTGACTGGGCTTGTCGATACCGCGAAAACACTCCACTTACCTAAACAGTACAGTGTGCTCCTCGCACAATCGTAATAAAGCAGTAAAGCATGGCATAAGTACATGATAGTAAATAAAACCTCAAACTAGTTTGTGGCCCCAAGAAATAGACTGAATCAAGATCTGGCTCAGGGGGGTCCCATAAGCCTCCCGGATGTGGATAGCGCGAATAAACAAGGAACAGGAATCAAGTACTCGGGGTCCTACGGGGCACAAGTGAGCAGGAAAAACCAAATAGCAGATATTGCTCACCGGTGCCACTTTCATTAGTTATCCCATTACTACTCAGGTTAAGTTGTTTAGGTACCTCGTTATCCAACAGACACTCACATACCCTACACATGCTGTTCTACGACTCGCATGGCTCAAACAACTCCTGTAGTAATGGCTCATGGGATGGAGGGACAAGCTTGGTGGGGTTTAAAAGTAAAGGCTATGCGATACTTGGGATTCAGTTTAATGCAATCGCGACTCAATGATGCAAGAATAAGATAGAGGCAATAGGTACTGTATGTATGCAAGCATGTGGTAGTGCTTGCCTGGCAACTCAGTTGAAGCGAGAGACGGATCTGGGTAGTGCTCCTGGTTCTCTTGATATATCCCCTGCTCAGTGTCTATTCGAAGAAGAACCAAACAAACAAGGGCCAACTTAAATAAAGTGCACAAGCATAGGAATAAAATGCGTCAAGCAAACAATCATGCCATGATGAATGATGCACAAGTTGCATGGCAATAATGTATCATGGCATGGGTGAGGTGTAGGGTACAAGAAATAACATTTTTATTGGATTTTGGTCACATTTTATTGTCATATTAGTTGCTGTATACTATATATTTATATGATGCATGCTGCAATTGAAGTCATGGATAGCATAAACAGAAAGGTCTCGTCGAGCTGATCATTTTAGACATATCATTTGTTAAATTTGGAGTTATAAAACAAAAGTTATTAATTAATTAAGGTGAGGGGCATTTTATGTAATTTTACTCAACTTGGAATTTTAAATGTGCAAAAGGTAATTTGAATAGCATATTTGAAATCCTCACATTTTTATGATTCAAAAACATATATCATTTGTTGAATTTGGATCTGTATTTTAAAAGTTATTAAAATCTGATTTGAATTTGAATTTGAATTGGATTTTGAAAGATTTGAACTAATCAGATATTCAGAAAAGGGTTTTTGTTACACACACAGAACCCAGCCACAGTCAATGACCAGCGGGCCCATGCCCATCTTGTTGGGTGTCCACGCTGTGCAAAACGCTAAACACCGCTTTCGCCTAGCCCGCGAGGTCGAAGCGGGCCCAGAGGCCATGCGGTCCATCCGACGGCATGCGGGTCCGCCACGCGCAGCGGGACCTTGGTAGAGGCTGGAAATCTCTGGGAGCCTTTTTACAAAAAGCATCTGACGCTGACTATGGGGCTAGGGGGACTGCGGGTCTAGGAAAAGAAAAACGCAGGGGGGGTATGCGAAAAAGTGCGGCCAGATCTTTTTTTCTTCGCGGCGTGACGAGCGAACGCGCGCGACAGAGGACGGCCCGGCGCTGGGGCTCGATCCCGCGACCTGGGGCTTGCGCTTGGCGGCAGCTGCGGTGGGTGGGGTTGTTGTTTGGTAAGGAGGCGGCTAGATAGGGTCTGCGGAAGCGTGCGTCTGACGGCGGCGCAGTTGCTCGACGAAACTACCGGCGCGAACGGGAAGCGGCGCAGGGTCTGGGCATGTCTAGGGAGTTCGGGGACTCACCGCGGGGCCGATGGTGTGGTCGACGAGGCTCGGGGAGGTCACGATCGTCGGCGAGGCTGGCGCCGACGAAGCTAGGGTTTGCGTCGGCTCGCATCGGTGTCCAGAGCTCCTGGGCCTCCTCCTTCGCCACTGCGGGTACAGGGGTGGTGCAGGGGTCCTCGTGGCCTTCCTCGTCAACCGCGGAGGTCACGCCACCAGCTAGGGAGAGGGGTGCAAGGGGAGGACCGACGGTGGCCGGCGTCGGTGGTTGGTGGCGGTGGAGAAAGAGGGAGGAGAGGGGAGGCGAGGCAGGGCCTCTGGGGAGATCTGGGAGAGGCCAGAGGTTGGGAGGGAGGTAGATAAGGACGGGGTGAGGTGGGGATGGCGTGGGGGAGGGGAAGGTGGCTCGGCCACCTTTTTCCTTTCCCTCTCACGTGATCGCGCGGGCCAGGCATGGGCAGGGGAGGGGGCTGCCAGGTGGGGGCGTCGTGAGTGCAAAGAGGCAGGGCAGGCTCGGCTGGTGGGGTCCTTGTGGCATGGAGAGAAAAGAGAGAGGGGGGAGATGGCGTCGGGTTAGAGCTAGGGCTAGAGGGGAGAGAGGTAGGGCTCGGCTAGGGTTTTGTTTGGGTGGGTAGCTAGGGGGTATGGTGGGGGCCAGCTAGGAGAGAGAGAGGCCGAGAGAGAGGGGGGTTAGAGCTTAAGCATGCACACATGATCACACATGGATGGGGATGGTTTAGAGAGGGGGTAGGGTTTAGGGTTAGATGGGGGTATGGTTATTAGGGGGTAGGTTTTAGAGATAGCTAGAGAGGTAGAGAGAGGAGGGGTGAGGTGAGTGTTTGACAAGACAAAGCAAGATCAAGCAAAGGAAAAGAGATGGTCCATGCAAAAGAAAACAAATAAAATTTAAAAGACAAGCAAAAAGGTGGTACTTGCATGGCTCTAGCTAGATCAAGCAAAAGAAGGAGAGAGAGAGAGGAGAGAATGACCTACTCCAAGAATTTCAAATAAAAACCAAATGACTTAGATGTGGTGGTTCTGCATGGGACATGCATTGCATTTAATGCACTCCCTAAGAGATTGGTGCAAACTTGCATGGGCCATGCCTAAATATTAAATGCCATGTCTTAACCTTGTGAAAACAAAATATAATCCCATGGCATTTATTTATGTGCATCCCCAAAAGTGGAGTAAGGCCAAGCAAAAGAAATGAGTGGGATCCACCCAACCCACATGAGCTAGAAGTAACTCAAATAAATGCCAGCTCATATTAATTGGATGGTGGAATTATAAGGTGGTGAAGAAAAGGTGGTGGAGTCAATAAAAGATATGCCCCCAACCAAACTTGGGCATTTAACAATATATCAAGAACCAATACAATATCAAGAGGCAACTAGAAATAATAATGCATATGAGATAAGAACCAAAACACAAGGGTTTTTGTATGATGCTCAAATGCAAGGTGGCATGATGACATGAACATGATATGATGATGATGCAACAATTATATGTAGGAAGTGGCCATTTATTACTAGATCAAGTAGCATTACAAATGTTAGACAATTGGGATGCTACAGCCCCGTGCGCCCCTTCCCCTCTGGTTCATGCGAACAGCTTCACAACCTCTTTGCGCTTCTCCTGATGTATTTGGTTCATCCTATACTTCCCAGGTCGTCGTCCTCATCAAGCACTGCAAGCTCCCGACGACGTCACCAACTCCGGCGATTAAATTCGGTGAGCTCTGTGTTCCCCTTCGCTTCTGATTCACACGAGCGTGTTCGCCGTAGCCTTGCGCACCTCCTAATCCATTTGGCTCGTGCCAGGCCGACGCAAAACCTCGGCAACGTCTTGACAAAGAAGCATCCGACGCCAAAGAACTCGACGAGCTCCTCGCCACTACTAGCGCCCCTTGACCAGCCATCGCCACCTTGAGCATCAGCAACACACGGAGATCTTGGTAAGCCCCTTTCCCCTCTCCCGCGCGACCTAGAACGCCGGTAGCAGCTCTGACAGAGGCGTCGCCACCTGTCGCCGCCGCCAGCGCTGCCACTTGATGGTCGAGTGCTAGGCGCCGTTAGATCTAGATCTAGTGGTCACGTTAGAACCTAGACGAAGCGGTATGATTCAATCAGAGCCGCGCGATTAAGTTATATCCAGCGGCTCAGAAGCGTGATCCGACGCGAAGCGGTACCAGCCAATAGGATAGCGCCGCGTGGCACAGAGTTCGTTTTAAAATTTGAATTAGATCTATTAGTTGTTTGATTTTGTTTTAGCCATAACTTTTGATTCCCACGATCAAATTTGACAAATTTTATATCAATGGAATCAGGAGAACAAGACCTTTCCAAATATGCAATATGTTTAATGTTTTGTTTCTGTTAAAATGGTTTTGTTTACAGAAACATGTGTAGGCCTATTTTGTGTATATAGATTATTTGAGAAATGTTTTAGTGCTTAAATAAATGTTGTTTGGCATGTTTTGAACTTGTTTATGAACCAGTACTGTGAAATTGTATTATTGAGTTTAGAAAAATCATCACATGTCATATTGCATGCATCCATATATTTTTGCTTGTATTTATTTTGTATATGATTTGTTGCTATGATTTTATGTTTAGATTTTGGTGCCAATAGTGATTGTGATTGTGAGGAGTGTAGCTACTCTCCAAACTACCAAGGCAAGTGGTGCTTCATGATTTTATCCCTATGTTTTCTACTATGCATTAGTTATATTTTGCTAGTCTTGCGTGGTTATATTTTTGCTTATATGGTAAGTTGGTAAATCCTAGTAGTTGTAGAATTGCTAGAAATTTCTAAGTTAAGATGCTTATCTATGCCATGCTTAGCCTAGCTAGTAGCAACCAAGGGTGGTGAAATATTCATGCTATGATAAAAATATTTTTAAGTCTTTGGACTTGTGTTTTGCCTAATAAAACAAATAAGTGAATGAAACACCTGGGTGGAATGGAAGGAATGGTTTATGTTGAGTGGTTACACAAGGCCCATTTTTATGGTTTACCTTGTGTATCTCACTTGTGGAAAGCCACCCAGGAACAAAGGGATTTGAGAGGCCAAATGTTAAGAAGCTTCTAGTGCAGCCACTTGGCAATATGGGCTCTGCCTGGATCACATAGGTTGCAAGAACTTAGCCATTTGGACAGTTGGTGGTAGTGGGATGATAGGTTGGAACGCGTCCATTTGGTCTAAGGGAAGGCTTCTGAAAGGTCCTGTCTTGGTGAAAATCAAGGCTTGTGGGGAAAGTGCACAGCCTCTGTAGATGGAAGAATCTAAGTACTTAGCCATGTCCATGGTATTGGACAACTTGAGCATAAAGACATGGAAGCTATCAAGAATCTCCTCATCCCAATTTTCTAAGTAAAACTTGTGGTTGAACAAGGGTGAAGGACCTTAATGTCTATTCGTGGTTCCTTGGGAAAAGTTTTGACAAAGAAAAAGTTAGTGATTTCAACTAATAGGAAAAACCTATTTTTGAGCAAAGCAAGCCTAAGCTACACTTAGCCAAATTGCATATAGTATGTAATCCACCAATATTATACTAAGGTATCACTTTCCAATACTATTCCAATGTATTGACCCACTGTGGCTCTAACTTGTGATGTTGCAGGTTACTCTGATGAGGATTAGGAGTCATGAGTCTACACTCAACATGTTTGCCTGTGGCACATGAAGATGAAGACTTTTATCTATTTACTTAGTTAAAATCTTGTACTAGTCCTGTGGCCATGGAGTTGTAATGTAGAGGGAGTGTCCCAACCTTTAAACAATATAAGGTGGAGTCCCCTGTGTTTACAATGCTAGTCCCTGGATCAATAGCTAGCATCCACAGTTAAGATGTAATATCAAGAAACAAAGGTCATAATTAACTTTATAACCAGGAATAACATAATTTTATTACATCTTACATAGCTCATTTGGCTAATACATTACATTGCAGCGGAATAACTATAAGCATGGGGTCCTTCATCTTCAAAGTGCCACAGGCAGACATGTTGGTTGTAGACTTGTAATCCTAATCACTTAAACTTCACTAAATCAATCAAACCTGCAACATAACAAGTTACAGCCACAAGGGTCAATACATTTGAATTGTATTGGCAAGTGATACTATGGTAGTATGGTGGAGTCTATCATCTCTATGCATTTGGCTAAGTGGAGTTGAGGCTTGCATTTCTCAAAATAGATTTTTCCTTAACATTTTGAAAACACTAAGTTTTAGCTTGACAAAATCATATTTCTCAATCAAGATTGAAGATCCTTTAACCCTTGTTCAAACCACAAGTTTTTAACTTAGAAATTTGAATGATGAGATTCTTGATTGCTTCCATGTCTTGATGCTCAAATTGTCCTTTACCAGGGACATGGCTAAGTACTCGAGATTTTACACTGCAGAGGTGGTGCACTTTCCCACAAGACTTGGTTTCCCAAGACAAGATCTTTCGAAGCCTTCCTTAGACCAAAATGGACGCGTTCCAACCTATCAAACACTACCACCCATGTCCATATGGCTAAGTTCTTGCAACCTATGATCCGGTGAGCCCATAATGCCAAGTGGTTGCACTTGAAGCTTCTCAACATTTGACATCTCAAATCTCTTTGTTCTGGTGGCCATCCACAAGTGAGATACACAAGGTAAACCATAGACATGGGACTTGTGAACCACTCAACCAAAACCACCAAGCAATTACCATTCCACCCGGTGATTCATTAACTTAGTTGTTTTATTAAACAAAACACAAGTCCTCGACTTAGAAATTTTTCCATAGTGTGAATATATATTCCACCCTTGTTTTCTATTAGCTAAGCTAAGCATGATAGTAGTAGGTATCTTGACTTAGGAATTTCTACTAAGGTTTCATCTACTAGGATTTCCTAAAGCAAGGTTTATACTTAGCAAAATTCCATGCAAGTTTTACTTAGCAAAATCACTAATGCATAGTGAAAGTAATGGGACAAAAAGTATGAAGCATCACTTGCCTTTTGGTAGAGTATGGGTTCACTCCTTGTCCTTGCAACAATCACACTCTTCAAGTCACTATAATTCAATCAAACAAGGCACAAACTCAATCTACCAATCAAGCAAAACAACACATAAAATAGCAAAGTCAAAGTAATGCATGCAAGTATGCCAAGCTTTGTTTTGTTTGGAAAAAGTGGTTCCTAATGGGTCATAAAAATTTGGGTACACCTAATGGTCATTTTTTAAAGTGGCAAAGTCATTTGCAAAAGGTTTCACTTCCTAAACCATTTTCAAAACAAAGTATCATTTTATGTGGTGTAGAAATATTTTTACTAAGGCATTAATATATAGGGTTCACAAAATATGTTTTCAAACCACAAAACTTGGTGTTTGGGGTCAGAGAGTTTAAAACAAAACATTTCCCAAAAGTTTTCTTCCAAAACCATTTTTAATAAATAAACTATATTTTTATTTGGCTAGAAATGGTTTTAAATCAAAGAATCATTCTTTTGTTTCTCCAAATACATTTTTGAATCCACAAAGTGTTTCCTATGGCCAGTAGGTTCAAATCACACCATTTGCCAAAGATTTTATCTCCAAATTCATTTTTAAACTATTTTCACATCCTTAACAAGCATACAAATGTTTCTGCAAAAACAACCATTTTTCCAGAAGCTTTTTACTAAACAAATGGCATGGTTGGATAGGGCTTGTTCTACTGATTCCAACGATATAAAGTTTGCAAAATTTGGACGTGTGGAACTCAAGTTACAAGGGTTTCAAAATGGCATTTAAATCTGATTTCAAATTCTATTTTAAATCATCTGGTGCCACGCGTCCTATTCTCATTCGTCGGTACTGCTTCACTCGGATCGGCTATTCTGGCGCGTTGGATCAAGTTGAATCATGCGTCTCAGAAGCGTGCATACCCATTCGCTTACTTTCTATCCTATCCACCAGATCGAGATCGGACGGCTCCTATCTAATAGCCAAGAACTGGCGGCGCAAGGTCAACGGAGAGCGGCGGTGTGGCCAGATGGTGGCGGCGCTGGCGAAGCAGGAAGCAAAGGAAGGTGGGAGATGCTCACCGTAATCGTTGACGCTTGCTGATGCTCAACGTGGTACTGGTTGGTGAAGGCGCGCACGTGGCTGTCCTTAATTGCTCGCCGGAGATGAGCTGGGCCTCCGGCGGCTCTGGAGGTCGTCGAGGGCGAGGATAGGGGGCGCCCTAGGACAAACGGGAGGCACCGTTAGGTTTGCAAAGGCATGGTGATCATTAGCGTGTCCACGGGGAAGAGAGGGGTGGTCAGGTTACGGGAACGTCGCCAGATTGGAGCAGACGCATGGCTGGCTCGGGGAAGACGTTTCCGATCTTGCAGAGCTCGCGTGGGTGAGCTGGCGATGCGAAAAGGTGCGCCAGGTCTTGGGGAGTATGCGAGTGTGGTCAAGGAGGCGAGGGGTGGCATGGGCCTGCCGGAATTCTCGCCGGCGCGTCGTCGGACAGTGGCGGTGTTTGAGCTAAATTCGACGGCCTGGGGGCGCACTTGGGGGAGGACACAGAGGGGAAATGGAGGAGAGTCGCTGGCGTTTAAAGGGGCATGGTTGCTGCGAGTAATGGTGGCCGCATTAAAACTGTCACATCCCAAATTTTAGATTTGGTCTTGCATATCATTCATAGCATTGCATCATATCTTCCATGCAAAACCGTCGAGCAGAAAGGTTCGGCGAAGCGCCATCGTCAAAACCCTATTTTGTTTCGATCCGAGGTTCCTGCGGGGAGCTCTAGTAAGACTTGCAACAACCACCCCTGTAGGTTCGAGTTTTCGCTCAAACTTCGACTGAAGGTTGTTCCCCTCGACGATACGAACCCGTAGGCGCGAGAATCGCTCAAATCGGAGTTCGTATGCAAAAGACTCAGACGTTTTAGTAAACCGCCGGAAAACGGTCCGAAAATCCGGACCGATTTCCGAAACGGAGTCCAACCGCGGACCGATTCTGTTTCAGTTTTTTTTCCTTTCTTTCCACGCGTGAGAGACCAATTAAAAGGGGGCCCCACCGCCTCGGAAGTCGTGCCCGACCCCGCCTCCTCCCAGACCCCGCGCGAGCCGCCTCCCTGGGCCTCGCCACCGCCTCGCCTGGCGCCCGCCGTCGCCGCCTTCCGCGCCGCGCGCCGCAGCCTCCGGCCGTCGCCGTTCGTCGCCGCGTCTGTTGCCGGGTTCACCTCGATCTCCTCTTTCCGTTCACGTGCTCCGCGTCTCCATCCGCCGCCGCCATCTGCGCCCTGCAGATCGCCACAGACGCTGTCTGTGACGCGTTATTGCATGTACGTACTGCGCCGCGTCGCGCGTCGCCTGTGGCGTTTAATATTCCGGGAGTCGTAGTTGACCGTGTGTGTACGTGCAGGTAGAACCACGACGCCGGAACCAATCGTCGCCGCCGTCCGGAGTTCGCCGGAGTTCGATTCGCCATCCGATTCCGGTAAGACAGCAGCCACCGTCAGATCTCAGATCAGCGGCTTAGATCGTTCGTTGACTGGTCAGCACTCCAGACGTTGACTAATCAGACGCCCCAGACGTTGACTGGTCGACCTTGATCAGCGCCCAGTCATCAGACACAGTTGACTGGGTCTATTTCGTTAATCCTATTAGTTGACAGATTTCGGTAGAATCTTGTAAATTGCGTAGAAATTAAACCGCTTGGCCAAAAATTGCAAATAAAATATGTACGAGTTCAGTGAGTCGTGTAGAATCTCGCTGTACCTTTGGTTCAGACTTTTACCGTCAGGTTTAGTACAGTTTAATCAAACTAGTTAGTGGCCTTTTCGGAGTAATAAATTCGTAGAAAAAGATTCGTAGCTCCAACAATCGTGTATGATATGTCCCTGAATTCGTATGAACGAGGGGAATCTCATCGTGAAATAAAAAGATAGGCTTACAGTAAAAACTTCTGCAGTATTTGTCTAATGGATTTCTGCAGTGTTTTAATTACTCGGGATGTTTTATAACTTCTTTTTGAGTAATTCAAATTGGTACTGTTTCTTATCAGCGATGCCTATGCGGTAGAATTTTTCCAAGATTTTACATCCTGTCTACTACCTGTAGTGAATTATTTAAGTTCTAGCTCTAGTAGTGATCACTACTTTTGGTTAATAGTTTCCCTTGCGCCAAATCTATTTTCCATGCATGTATTCGGTAGTAATACGAATTAGTATTATGTGGTGCAGCTGTAGCACCAATTCGCTTGTCGTTCTTGCATTCATGCATCATCTCTGTTGCATATGTTTGTGAATTGTTTGTTTATGAACGCAATTGTGTCGTGTAGATTGTGTGTAGTGCAACCCTTGCTCGTGTGTGGATTGTTCCTCCGACCGCTACAACCAAGGCAAGTAGATGCTACTTTGTTCATGATATCGTCCTACTATTTTCAATGCATTGTCGTGTATTTTGTAGATGCATGTGTAGGATGATACTATCGCTATGCTATGTCCTATTATGTGGTAGGGCTTTCCTTGTAGATGAACCACCGTTGTAGATGTGCTTAGCCATGCTATGTTGAACGAGGGCTGGGTTACATCATTGATACTTGTTTTCTCAAAGTATTGGTTTGTGAAAACTAAAATAACTTAATCAATGAACCCCCTGGGTGTGATGGTATTGATAAATTTTGGTGGTTTCATTGCGGAAAGGCACCCAGGTATCAAGAGAAATTGATTGGCTTCTTTATTGTGTAGCTTACGTGTACAACCATGTGCTAATAATGAAATGGACGGTTGGTTGGACTTAGTAGGTTGTGGTAACTCGAACCCGCGTATCCAGAGATGTAGAATTTTGGTAGGTTGGACCGGTGCGCGTCGGGATTGAGGAGCTACTTCCCGAACAGTCTCTTCTTGGTCTTCTCCCTATCGTCACCCAAAATGAGAGTGATGGTACGAGCTGGGCTGGCCAGGTCACATGGGTAAAGTGTACTAGCCTCTGCAGAGTGTATAATCTAATCGATTAGCCGTGTCCCCGGTTATGGACAACTGAGTTGCTTGATATTGATTCCATGACATGTTTCTCGATCATTCTAACTTCATAATTGTTTTAATATTGTTGGGTTAACTTAATTGGGATCTTTTCAAAGAAAATTCAAAACTGTTTATAAAAGTAGGACAAAGTTATTTGCAAATGCAAGCCAGACACAGCTCCACTTGCCAAATATGCATGTAGTTGTTAGTACTATTGTCTCCTTTACTAGCTCTACTTGCCATACATTCCATGTATTGACCCTTCGGGGCTGTTGCGTTTTATGCTGCAGGTTATTCCGATTCTGATTGATCATTATAGGCCACGGTACTCCACTCGGCACTTGTTCACTTGTGGGCAATTTGAAGATTGGAGGATTTACTTGATTTTGTTGCTACCTGAATACTTTGAGCTAGCTTTATGCTAAGCTTTCATTGTAATAATGGTACTCTGGATCTTTGTAGATCATGATACACGGTTATTTTGCTATGATTATCTATCTTACTCTATTGTGGGCCAATGAACCGATCCAGGGATTGGCATGTCACATAGAGGCCACGGTATTTTCAGAACCGGGGTGTTACAGGATGGTATCGAGCCCGTGTCGATCAGAGGATCGTGACCTAGGATTGGATTAGGAAGCCATAGAATTATTAAGCCTATATTAACACTGTCTTTTCTCTTATGCCTTTCACCCTCGTAAATTCTTACCATATGCTATTCTCACACTTTCCTCTTTTACTTGATAGATGGGAGACGTCAGGACTGAGTATGTCACCATGGAGTCACCAAGGCCCTTTGCAAGGCAGTTAGCTCAGCTCTCTCAGTCATTGGGATTGCCACTGCCTATGTTCAAGGGAAGAAGGCTGTACACCTATGGATATGGAGAGGATGCATGGGAGATCACTACCTTCATATTCAGAGATGCCGCCTTGCCAAACCCCGCGCACTTGGTCTACACCAAGATATACGAATCGGGACTTGGAATCAACTTGGCTGACATGAAGCCTGCTCGCCATGCCACTATGTCCGACACCCATCGCCAGCAGATTCACCCTACCGTGATTATGGAAGGCATGATGAATAAGGGAACATTGTGATTACCCAGGCGACAGAACAACATGTCGCCCGTCGAGGCACATAGAGGACATGGAGAGGGAGAATGGAGCTCTAGCAGAGAAGGTGAGGATGTTGAAGGAGATAGCAGACTTTACTAGCAATGGAATGGTGGTCCAAGGACAGGAGATTGACACTTTGCATGAAGCTGTGGGAGTTCTGGAGACTGCCCTGATAGCCAGAGATAAGACCATAGCCCATCTTCATGGCACTGTGCAAGAGAATACCCAGAGCATACAACAGTTTCAAGGGACCGTCCAGGAAAGGGACCAAACCATTGAAGCTATGACAGCCCAGATTGCCGCTCTCCAAGCACAGTTGAATCCACCCTATGATGACAACAATGGGGATGATGATGACAGTGGAGACGATGATGATGATGAGGACGAGGATGATGATGATGGAGACGATGATGGTGGAGGAGATGAAGCTGTTGCTGTAGCAGCTGAGGATAAAGAAGAAGAGGAGGATCCAGAAGAGGTGGAGTTTGATGTCTCAAGTGATGGTTCAGGAGAGGTGTACACTGCGCCGCCATTGTTGTACCGCGAGCCGAAGCGCCAACGCATGACCGCAAGGACCTACCTCAATCTCTTCAAGAAGTAGATAGAAGTCCACCAGTTAGTCCACGTTAGGCGAATTCGTTAGGATTAGTCTCGTTCATTGTGAAGCTTAGTTCGTGTTAGATTAAAAGTGTTTAGTTGCTTATTTGTGTACTCCAATATCCCAGGATTTATATGTGCGAATTTTAATGAAAGAGTTATGGCAATTTGGTTACTATCTGTGTGTTTTTCGCTGCAGTTTTTCTGCTGATACAGCAGTACTGCGCGATTTTTCATATTTTTCTGGTAACTCGGAAAAATCTGAAAAAAATTGGTCTGATGCGAAACTCTCTGTTCCATATGCACAAAAACTAGCTAATTTTTCTGACGAGTTTAAGTCAGGCGGAAAAATTCGTGAACGCTGCTGGACTATTCTGGCAGATTGCTGTTTTGGTTGATTAGATGATCTATTGTTTAGTTAAGAATTGCCAACTCTTGCAAAACTATTTCAGTAGTTATATACTGCTAGGATAACACCTGGGATGTTGCTGGATCGCTTGTTTGTTGATGTGTTGCTTGCTTGTGATTGTCTGCTATTGTTTGTTGTTGTTTGATCATATGCATGGGTAGAATCCTATTATCGTAGTTGATTCTTTCTAAACTTACCTATGCTGAACCGTAGATGCCTCCCCGCCGTCAACCCACTGAGATGGAGCAGCTCATGGCAGCTCGTGCACTGACCCAAGTGATGACTCAGTTCATGGCAAACCAGAACAACAACAATGGAAACAATCAGCCTCAGGGAGATGCTCTCACCAGATTTCTGAGGCTAAGGCCAGCTAAGTTCTCTACTGCAACGGAACCAATGGTTGCTCTCGACTGGTTGCGTTCAGTCAACAAGGATCTAATGGCTTCGGATGCACGATGCTGAGAAGGTGAGGTTTGCCGCTCACCCATTTGGAGGGACCAGCCGCTTCTTGGTGGGACACGTTTCAGATCACCCACCCGCTGGATACCGTGACTTGGGCAATGTTTGAGGAAGGTTTTAGGACCAACCACGTGTCTTCAGGAGTTCTGAGCCTGAAGAGGAAGGAGTTCTGCAACTTGCGCCAAACCAATCGCACCGTGGCCGAGTACATTGAGGAGTTCAACAACTTATCCCGTTATGCACCTGAGGATGTTGACACTGATGCCAAAAGGAGGGAGAGATTCCTGGATGGCCTTAGTGATGAGCTTTCAGTACAGCTACTTGTGGTTTACTGCCCCACTTTCCAGGAGCTTATGGACAAGGCCAGGATCTTGGAAGGGAAGCACAAGCAAGTGGAGAACCGCAAGAGAAAGAGCAATACTCATCACTCTGGTTCACACCACAAGTCTCGCACTTCATATGATGGATACTCCAAGCATGGAGGAAGTGACCATGGGAGCCATGACCGCCGCGATGGACATCGTCATGACAAACATAGGAGCATCCACCACAACCACAAGGGAGGACACTCTCACCACTCTGGAGGACACGGTGGACATGACCGCAACCGTGATCGCAACTTCGTGAAGAAGGATCTGAGTGAGGTGACGTGCTTCAAGTGCAAGCAGAAGGGACACTATGCTGACAACTGTCCGGAGAGGAAAGGACTGAAGCCAACCAACGGTGAGAAGGCCACAGTAAACCACATGAATGTGGAGGAGATTCCAGATGAGCCTGACCTTGTGATTGGTAAGTTCCCAATCAACACTTACCCTGCACTTATACTTTTTGATACTGGTGCATCGCACTCATTCATATCAAGGGCATTTGTGGATAAGTATAAGTTACCTACTGAGTCTATGAAAAGGTCTATTAGAGTGAGTTCACCTGGAGGAGATATGATAGCTAGTGCGGGATGCCGCGACTTGACTGTGAGGATTGGAACACACAACTTCATCGCACATCTAGTAGTGTTGGATTCACAGGGATTAGATGTCATTCTGGGTATGGATTGGATGTCTATGCATGGGGTATAGATTGTGCACAACGAGCTGTTTCACTCAAAACCCCGGATGGTAAGAGGATTAGATTCAAGTCAGCCGCAGGACCAGGAAGGTGTAAGCTGAATTCTCTTAAGGGGGTTAGCATGGATACTGTGCCAGTGATTAGGGATTACCCCGACGTGTTTCCGGAAGAGCTGCCAGGTATGCCACCTGACAGAGATGTAGAGTTTCTTATCGACCTGATGCCGGGAACAAGACCTATAGCAAAGAAACCATATAAGATGGATGTCGATGAGCTGAAGGAATTGAAGAAACAGTTGAAGGAACAACTGGAAAAGGGATTCATTCAGCCTAGTGCGTCGTCATGGGGAGCACCTGTTCTATTTGTGGAGAAGAAAGACAACACCAAGAGATTAGTGGTAGACTATCGCTCGCTGAATGAAGTGACCATTAAGAACAAGTACCCTCTGCCGAACATAAATGACTTGTTTGATCAACTGGAAGGAGCAAAGGTGTTCAGCAAGATTGATCTGCGATCAAGCCATTTCCAATTGAAGATCCGGGAGGAGGATGTACCAAAAACCGCCTTCACCACTAGGTATGGTTTATATGAGTATCTGATTATGTCTTTTGGACTAACAAATGCCCGACATACTTCATGACCATGATGAACAAGGTATTTATGGAGTATTTGGACAAGTTCGGTGGTGTTTATTGATGACATCTTGATATATTCCAAGGATGATCTTGAGCATGAGAAACATCCGAGAATGATTATGGAGAAGGAGGAACACAAGTTGTATGCCAAATTTAGTAAGTGTGAATTCGCTTAACATCGTTGGATTTCTTGGACACGTAGTGTCGGGAGAAGGAATTCTGTTGATCCAAACAAAGTGACTGCGATGAAGTGGGAAGCACCCAAGAATGCGGAGAGATTCAAGCTTTTGGGACTTCTTGGATATTACGGAGGTTCATAGAAAACTTTTCCAAGATTGCTAAGCCGATGACGAACTTCAAGGAGAGGAAGTTTGAATGGTCGATGTATGTGAAGCCAGCTTTCGAGGCGAAGAGTCGACTAGTGACCGCTTTGTTCTATGTTTACGGATCTTGGAAGGATTTCCAAGTGTACTGTGATGCCTCACGACAGGGACTTGGGAGTGTGCTGATGCAAGATGGGAGAGTAGTGTCATATGCCTCGCGACAACTCAAGCACCATGAGCGGAATTACCCCACCCACGACTTGGAGTTAGCATCAGTGGTTCATGCGCTCAAGGTATGGAGGCATTACTTAATGGGAAAACACTGTGATGCGTACACCGACCACAAGAGCCTGAATTACATATTTACACAGAAGGAACTGAACATGAGACAAAGGAGATGGTTGTAACTTATCAAGGATTATGATATGAATCTACAATACCACCCAGGAAAGGCCAATGTAGTAGCTGATGCTCTGAGCCGGAAGGTTTATGCCAATGGATTGACAATTGGTGAATTGCCTGAGGATTTGTGCAAGCAATTCAAGGACCTTAGACTGGAGGTAGTATCTGAAGGATACTGGGCTACAATGGAAGTCCAACCAATGCTTCAAGACAGAATCAAGAAGGCTCAAGTGGGAGACAAAGAGATAGATGAAGTTAAGGAAAAGATGAAGGAAGGTCGAGCAAGGGAATTCCGTGAGGATGAGCAAGGTACCTTGTGGTATGGAGATCGTTTGTGTGTGCCCAACGATCCGGAGTTAAGGAAGTTGATTATGCAGGAAGCTCATGACTCGCCGTATTCCATACATCCGGGCAATATGAAGATGTATATGGACCTAAAGGACAGATTCTGGTGGAACAACATGAAGGGATACATCGCAGAGCATATCGCCCTATGTGATGTATGTAGTCGAGTAAAGGCAGAACACCAGAAGCCAGCAGGACTGCTGCAACCATTGCCTGTGCCGGATTGGAAGTGGGATAGAGTGGGAATGGACTTTATCACAGGATTGCCCAGGACCAGGTCAGGATATGACTCTATTTGGGTAGTGGTCAACCATTTGACCAAGGTAGCCCACTTTATACCGTGAAAGACGACTTATACGAGTGCAAAGTTGGCCAAGATTTACATGGACAAGATTGTGTGCCTACATGGAGTTCCCAAGAGTATCGTATCTGATAGAGGCACCCAATTTACCTCACACTTTTGGCGCCAGCTGCACGAGTCACTTGGTACTAGATTGGAGTTTAGACGTTTCACCTGCATCGATGGAATGAGAGGGTGAATCAGATTTTGGAGGACATGCTAAGAGCTTGCGCCTTGGCTCATGGTTCTAGTTGGGATGAGAATTTGCCGTATGCCGAGTTTTCCTACAACAACAGCTATCAAACCAGCATCAAGACATCACCATTCGACGTACTGTATGGGAAACGGTGCCGAACACCATTGCTATGGGATGGAGTAGGAGAACGTCAGTTGTTTGGACCTGATTTGATCAAGGACGCTGAGGAGAAGGTCGCCTTGATTAGAGACAGACTGAAGGTAGCACAATCTAGGCAGAAGAGCTACGCTGACGCCAAGCGCAAGGAAGTGGTGTACGAGATAGGTGATAGAGCATACCTCAGAGTATCGCCGCTTCGTGGAATCAAGAGATTTGGAATTAAGGGTAAGCTGGCACCTCGATTTATTGGACCGTATCGAGTCTTAGCACGCAAAGGAGAGGTTGCTTATCAGTTGGAGTTGCCAGAGGCTCTGCCTGCTGTTCACAATGTGTTCCACGTGTCCCAGCTGAATAAGTGCCATCCGGAGATGGTGGATACACCATTGAGGGACACTGTGCCGCTAGAGGAGGTTCAACTTGAGAATGATTTGACCTATGAGGAGAAACCGGTCAAGATCCTGGAGACAGCAGAAAGGACTACCCGTACCAAGACAATCAAGTTTTGCAAAGTACAGTGGAGTCACCACACCGAAGAGGAAGCCACTTGGGAGCGTGAAGATGACATCCGAGAGGACTACCCACACCTATTTGCTAGCCGCGCCGAATCTCGAGGACGAGATTCATCTTAAGGGGGTTAGTCTTGTCACATCCCAAATTTTAGATTTGGTTGCATATCATTCATAGTATTGCATCATATCTTCCATGCAAAACAGTCGAGCAGAAAGGTTCGGCGAAGCGCCATCGTCAAAACCCTATTTTGTTTCGATCCGAGGTTCCTGCGGGGAGCTCTAGTAAGACTTGCAACAACCACCCCTGTAGGTTCGAGTTTTCACTCAAACTTCCACTGAAGGTTGTTCCCCTCGACGATACGAACCCGTAGGCGCGAGAATCGCTCCAATCGAAGTTCATATGCAAAAGACTCGGACGTTTTAGTAAACCGCCGGAAAACGGTCCGAAAATCCGGACCGATTTCCGAAACGGAGTCCAACCGCGGACCGATTCTGTTTCAGTTTTTTTCCTTTCTTTCCACGCGTGAGAGACCAATTAAAAGGGGGCCCCACCGCCTCGGAAGTCGTGCCCGACCCCGCCTCCTCCCAGACCCCGCGCGAGCCGCCTCCCTGGGCCTCGACACCGCCTCGCCTGGCGCCCGCCGTCGCCGCCTTCGCGTGCCGCCGCCTCTGGCCGTCGCCGCGTCTGTTGCCGGGTTCGCCTTGATCTCCTCTTTCTGTTCCCGTGCTCCGCGTCTCCATCCGCCGCCGCCATCTGCGCCCTGCAGATCGCCACAGCGTCACGCAGACGCTGTAGCGTTATTGCATGTCTGTACGCCGCACGCACGCTGTGCGCGCCGTTTATTATTCCGGGAGTCGTAGTTGACCGTGTGTGTACGTGCAGGTAGAACCACGACGCCGGAACCAATCGTCTCCGCCGTCCGGAGTTCGCCGGAGTTCGATTCGCCATCCGATTCCGGTAAGACAGCAGCCACCGTCAGATCTCAGATCAGCGGTTTAGATCGTTCGTTGACTGGTCAGCACTCCAGACGTTGACTAGTCAGACGCCCCAGACGTTGACTGGTCAGACGCCTCGGCGCCAATCATCGAATTACATTGACTGGTCAATTTCGTTAATCCTATTAGTTGACAGATTTCGGTAGAATCTTATAAATTGCGTAGAAATTAAACCGCTTGGCCAAAAATTGCAAATAAAATATGTACGAGTTCAGTGAGTCGTGTAGAATCTCGCTGTACCTTTGGTTCAGACTTTTACCGTCAGGTTTAGTACAGTTTAATCAAACTAGTTAGTGGCCTTTTCGGAGTAATAAATTCGTAGAAAAAGATTCGTAGCTCCAAAAATCGCGTATGATATGTCCCTGAATTCGTATGAACGAGGGGAATCTCATCGTGAAATAAAAAGATAGGCTTACTGTAAAAACTTCTGCAGTATTTGTCTAATGGCTTTCTGCAGTGTTCTAATTACTCGGGATGTTTTATAACTCCTTTTTGAGTAATTCCAATTGGTACTGTTTCTTATCAGCGATGCGTATGCGGTAGAATTTTTCCAAGATTTTACAACCTGTCTACTACCTGTAGTGAATTATTTAAGTTCTAGCTCTAGTAGTGATCACTACTTTTGGTTAATAGTTTCCCTTGAGCCAAATCTATTTTCCATGCATGTATTCGGTAGTAATACGAATTAGTATTATGTGGTGCAGCTGTAGCACCAATTCGCTTGTCGTTCTTGCATTCATGCATCATCTCTGTTGCATATGTTTGTGAATTGTTTGTTTATGAACGCAATTGTGTCGTGTAGATTGTGTGGAGTGCAACCCTTGCTCGTGTGTGGATTGTTCCACCGACCGCTACAACCAAGGCAAGTAGATGCTACTTTGTTCATGATATCGTCCTACTATTTTCAATGCATTGTCGTGTATTTTGTAGATGCATGTGTAGGATGATACTATCGCTATGTTATGTCCTATTATGTGGTAGGGCTTTCCTTGTAGATGAACCACCGTTGTAGATGTGCTTAGCCATGCTATGTTGAACGAGGGCTGGGTTACATCATTGGTACTTGTTTTCTCAAAGTATTGGTTTGTGAAAACTAAAACAACTTAATCAATGAATCCCCTGGGTGTGATGGTATTGATAAATTTTGGTGGTTTCATTGCGGAAAGGCACCCAGATATCAAGAGAAATTGATTGGCTTCTTTATTGTGTAGCTTACGTGTACAACCATGTGCCAATAATGAAATGGGC
This sequence comes from Avena longiglumis, assembly GCA_030063025.1. Lineage (NCBI taxonomy): Eukaryota > Viridiplantae > Streptophyta > Magnoliopsida > Poales > Poaceae > Avena > Avena longiglumis. Next base: position 500,836,220 of record CP125975.1, read on the forward strand.
GGTTGGTTGGACTTAGTAGGTTGTGGTAACTCGAACCCGCGTATCCAGAGATGTAGAATTTTGGTAGGTTGGACGATGCAGCGTCGGATTGAGGAGCTACTTCCTAACAGTATCTTCTTGGTCTTCTCCCTATCGTCACCCAAAATGAGAGTGATGGTAATGCAGCTGGCCAAGTCACATGGGTAAAGTGTACTAGCCTCTGCAGAGTGTATAATCTAATCGATTTGCCGTGTCCCCGGTTATGGACAACTGAGTTGCTTGATATTGATTCCATGACATGTTTCTCGCTCATTCTAACTTCATAATTGTTTTAATATTGTTGGGTTAACTTAATTGGGATCTTTTTAAAGAAAATTCAAAACTGTTTATGAAAGTAGGACAAAGTTATTTGCAAATGCAAGCGGACACAGCTCCACTTGCCAAATATGCATGTAGTTGTTAGTACTATTGTCTCCTTTACTAGCTCTACTTGCCATACATTCCATGTATTGACCCTTGAATTGCGTTTTATCTTTGCAGTTATTCGATTCGATTGATCGTTATAGGCCACGGTACTCCACTCGGCACTTGTTCACTTATGGGCAATTTGAAGATTGGAGGATTTACTTGCTTTTGTTGCTACGAATACTTTGAGCTAGCTTTATGCTAAGCTTTCATTGTAATAATGGTACTCTGGATCTTTGTAGATCATGATACAGTTATTTTCTATGATTATCTATCTTACTCTATTGTGGGCCAATGAACCGATCCGAGGATTGGCATGTCACATATAGGCCACGGTCTTTTCGTAACCGGGTGTTACAAAACAATTAAGCACGAGGAAGCGGCAGAGCGGGGAAGAACGAGTCATGCGGTGAGAACGATGAACAGGAGGGGTGGGGCATACCTGTCAGCGAGAAAGGAAGTGAGGGGGAGGGGTCCACTTGTCAGTGTCCTTGCGGGTTGCTTCATGAAAAAAGCGTTTGAGGAACAGGTGGGCTTGATGGGTCATTGGGCTGGTGTTTTGGGTCGTTTTGCTCTATTTTTTTCTGTCTGAAACCTTTTTCTTTTTCCAATTCTATTCCTGTTTTGAAATTCCAAACAACATTGAAACATTCAAACAATTCAAACAATCACCACACTTGTAATGAGTTTTTGGTTCTGTTTATCAACATAAACCAAATCCCAAAATAAAATAATATTTTTATTCTTTTTAGGATCCATTCATTAATTAAATAAAATGGACCTTTAGTTATTTAATCAAATAGAGTTTGATTTATTTAATAAAATCTCCATTTGAAATACAAATATTTTCAAAACCAAATCAGTAGGTTTTATTTGAAAATATAAGATACTTGGAAAACTTGTTTAAAACAAAATAACATTTTTATTTTAGGTTCCATTAATAATTAAATAGAATGGACCTGAGTTATTAAATCAAATAGGATTTGTTTTAATAAAATCTTTATTTTGAAAACTAAAATAAAACCAAAACTCTTCAGTAGGTTTTATTTGAGAATATAAAATACTTGGAAAACTTATTTAAAATAAATAAGTTTTGACGTTTTAGAAATAGTAAAAACCTTTATTAATAAAACTTGGATATTAAATCCTTATTATTTTATTCAAATAAACCTTTACTATTTTTATCAAAACAAAACATTTTATTTCAAAAACTTGGCCAAGGTTTAATTTGGCTCTATAAAATAATCGTTATTTATAAATCCTCCTTTTCTTTTGAAAACCAAATCTTTTTATTGAAAGATCCAAAAATAGTAAAACCAAATATTTTTATTTTCCTTTATTAAATGTTTAACTTTTTAAATCCCTTTAGGATTTATCTTGATCAAAATAGGTTTTGAAAGTTTCAAATTGGATTCAAAAGTTTCTTCTCACCCTGAAAATCAACAAAGTTTTATTTTATTCAATTAATTTTCACATTACAAGATTTGGAAAATCTTGGGATGTGAGAGGCTACCACCCTTAAAATAAATCTCGTCCCGAGATTTGGGAAGGCTAGGGTTACAAGTAGGCTCAAAAACACCTAGGGTACTACCACCCTTAAAAAATTTCAAACTAAATTACATCTTGGCTTGCTTGGGATCCTGGGGAAACTTCTCTCGGCAAACATCTGCATAGTGTCCTTTGTTTTCACACTTGAAACATGTGACAAGGCTGAGATATTTTATAGGTTGGTTTATCTTGGGCTTCCTCTTTCCTGGACAGAAGTTTACATAGTGGCCTAGTTCCTTGCATTTGAAACACATCACTTGGCTGATATCTTTCTTTTCCTTTGGTATCATTGCCTCTTGTTTGTTTCCTTGGTTTTTCTTCTTTTCTGGGCATTCATTGGCATAGTGTCCCATCTCTTTGCAATTGTAACATTGCACTTGAGTAATATCCTCCTTGTTAGGATTGGGGCATCTATTCTTCTTCTTCTTCTTTTTGGGTCTCTCCAAAGCTAGGAGTTCTTCTAGTTCATGTTCTTCAAAGGTGGAAATTCTTTCTCTCTTCTTGGGGCATTGATCGTCATGCTCCTTGGATGCATGATCCTTGTATACACAAGTATTACTAGCTTGGGTTCCTCCTAAAATAGCATCTTTGTCATCCTTGTGGTCATTAGCTCTTTGGGAAAAGTTTTCTCCCATGTTGATCATTTGAGTAACCAATCCTTCCAGCAATTGGGATTGAAGTTTCAAAATCCTTTGTATGGCTGGGTCTAGTCCATTGTTGTTGTCTAAAAGCTGAGTTGTCTCTTGGCTCAACTTGTTTTGGGTTGCTATAAGTTCTTTCATGTTGTCCTCTTGGTTGTTGTTGCCACCATCCTTGATGTTGGAGTCTCTTGGAGTAGTCATCTGTTTGGGTTGGATTGGGATTATAACAGGCAAAAGATTTCTAAGGAATGATTCTAATCACACACATCACAAGTCACACAAACAATGTGCAAGCATTCACAAACAACTTTTCAAACAACAGGGTTTAAGCACACACCTAGGCAACAAAATATTTTTGTTACACCACATAAGTTGGTGGTTTTGACTTAACTAAAATATGGTGGTCCATCTATATGGTTCACTTGTGATCTTTCCTTCCTTCTTGATTCTTCTTACTTGGGATCATGGTTTCCTTGAGAAAAACTCTTGGTCACAAGACTTCAGATGATGTAGGTTCTTTCTAACTTTGGCATTCCCTCAGTCTCTAAATCTTGAGTAAGATTTCCTTGTTTCACTTGTAGTCCTTAGTGGTCTCCATGTTGGAAGTCCTTGGTGAATATGCTGAAGATGTTAAAGTCATTAGAGTTGAAGATGTTGAAGTCATTAGAGTTGAAGTAGTCCTTTGCTCATGGTGTAGTCTTTGGCCATGGGGTAGGTTTTTCCACCAAGTTGAAATAGAAGAGAGGTAGAGTTGAAACCAAAATGGTTGAGGAAAGAGTTTACAAGTGTTTTTGTAAATAAGTTTTGGAACAAGAACAACTCCTATTTTCTAAGGGTTTTTGTCCAATCCTAGAGTTTACAAATCCTACAGGCAACACAATGCTCTGATACCATCTGTAGAGGGATTGTCCCAACCTTTAAACAATATAAGGTGGAGTCCCCTGTGTTTACAATGCTAGTCCCTGGATCAATAGCTAGCATCCACAGTTAAGATGTAATATCAAGAAACAAAGGTCATAATTAACTTTATAACCAGGAATAACATAATTTTATTACATCTTACATAGCTCATTTGTCTAATACATTACATTGCAGCGGAATAACTATAAGCATGGGGTCCTTCATCTTCAAAGTGCCACAGGCAGACATGTTGGTTGTAGACTTGTAATCCTAATCACTTAAACTTCACTAAATCAATCAAACCTGCAACATAACAAGTTACAGCCACAAGGGTCAATACATTTGAATTGTATTGGCAAGTGATACTATGGTAGTATGGTGGAGTCTATCATCTATATGCATTTGGCTAAGTGGAGTTGAGGCTTGCATTTCTCAAAATAGATTTTTCCTTAACATTTTGAAAACACTAAGTTTTAGCTTGACAAAATCATATTTCTCAATCAAGATTGAAGATCCTTTAACCCTTGTTCAAACCACAAGTTTTTAACTTAGAAATTTGAATGATGAGATTCTTGATTGCTTCCATGTCTTGATGCTCAAATTGTCCTTTACGGGGACATGGCTAAGTACTCAGATTTTACACTCTGCAGAGGTGGTGCACTTTCCCCACAAGACTTGGTTTCCCAAGACAAGATCTTTCAGAAGCCTTCCCTTAGACCAAAATGGACGCGTTCCAACCTATCAAACACTACCACCCACTGTCCATATGGCTAAGTTCTTGCAACCTATATGATCCAGGCAGAGCCCATAATGCCAAGTGGTTGCACTTGAAGCTTCTCAACATTTGACATCTCAAATCTCTTTGTTCCTGGGTGGCCATCCACAAGTGAGATACACAAGGTAAACCATAGACATGGGACTTGTGAACCACTCAACCAAAAACCACCAAGCAATTACCATTCCACCCAGGTGATTCATTAACTTAGTTGTTTTATTAAACAAAACACAAGTCCTCAGACTTAGAAATTTTTCCATAGTGTGAATATATATTCCACCCTTGTTTTCTATTAGCTAAGCTAAGCATGATAGTAGTAGGTATCTTGACTTAGGAATTTCTACTAAGGTTTCATCTACTAGGATTTCCTAAAGCAAGGTTTATACTTAGCAAAATTCCATGCAAGTTTTACTTAGCAAAATCACTAATGCATAGTGAAAGTAATGGGACAAAAAGTATGAAGCATCACTTGCCTTTTTGGTAGAGTATGGGTTCACTCCTTGTCCTTGCAACAATCACACTCTTCAAGTCACTATAATTCAATCAAACAAGGCACAAACTCAATCTACCAATCAAGCAAAACAACACATAAAATAGCAAAGTCAAAGTAATGCATGCAAGTATGCCAAGCTTTGTTTTGTTTGGAAAAAGTGGTTCCTAATGGGTCATAAAAATTTGGGTACACCTAATGGTCATTTTTTAAAGTGGCAAAGTCATTTGCAAAAGGTTTCACTTCCTAAACCATTTTCAAAACAAAGTATCATTTTATGTGGTGTAGAAATATTTTTACTAAGGCATTAATATATAGGGTTCACAAAATATGTTTTCAAACCACAAAACTTGGTGTTTGGGGTCAGAGAGTTTAAAACAAAACATTTCCCAAAAGTTTTCTTCCAAAACCATTTTTAATAAATAAACTATATTTTTATTTGGCTAGAAATGGTTTTAAATCAAAGAATCATTCTTTTGTTTCTCCAAATACATTTTTGAATCCACAAAGTGTTTCCTATGGCCAGTAGGTTCAAATCACACCATTTGCCAAAGATTTTATCTCCAAATTCATTTTTAAACTATTTTCACATCCTTAACAAGCATACAAATGTTTCTGCAAAAACAACCATTTTTCCAGAAGCTTTTTACTAAACAAATGGCATGGTTGGATAGGGCTTGTTCTACTGATTCCAACGATATAAAGTTTGCAAAATTTGGACGTGTGGAACTCAAGTTACAAGGGTTTCAAAATGGCATTTAAATCTGATTTCAAATTCTATTTTAAATCATCTGGTGCCACGCGTCCTATTCTCATTCGTCGGTACTGCTTCACTCGGATCGGCTATTCTGGCGCGTTGGATCAAGTTGAATCATGCGTCTCAGAAGCGTGCATACCCATTCGCTTACTTTCTATCCTATCCACCAGATCGAGATCGGACGGCTCCTATCTAATAGCCAAGAACTGGCGGCGCAAGGTCAACGGAGAGCGGCGGTGTGGCCAGATGGTGGCGGCGCTGGCGAAGCAGGAAGCAAAGGAAGGTGGGAGATGCTCACCGTAATCGTTGACGCTTGCTGATGCTCAACGTGGTACTGGTTGGTGAAGGGGCGCACGTGGCTGTCCTTAATTGCTCGCCGGAGATGAGCTGGGCCTCCGGCGGCTCTGGAGGTCGTCGAGGGCGAGGATAGGGGGCGCCCTAGGACAAACGGGAGGCACCGTTAGGTTTGCAAAGGCATGGTGATCATTAGCGTGTCCACGGGGAAGAGAGGGGTGGTCAGGTTTACCGGGGAACGTCGCTTGTGATTGGAAGCGAGCAATGGCTCGGGAAGGCGTTTCGATCTTGCGAGCTGGCGTGGGTGGTAGCGATCTGAAAAAGGTGCGCCAGGTCTTGGGGAGTATGCGAGTGGTCAAGGAGGCGAGGGGTGGCATGGGCCTGCCGGAATTCTCGCCGGCGCGTCGTCGGACAGTGGCGGTGTTTGAGCTAAATTGACGGCACAGGCGCGCACTGGGGAGGACACGGAGGGAAATGGAGGAGAGTCATGGCGTTTAAAGGGCATGGTTGCTGCAGTAATGGTGGCGCATTAAAACTGTCACATCCCAAATTTTAGATTTGGTCTTGCATATCATTCATAGCATTGCATCATATCTTCCATGCAAAACCGTCGAAAGGTTCGTGAGCGCCATCGTCAAAACCCTATTTTGTTTCGATCCGAGGTTCCTGCGGGGAGCTCTAGTAAGACTTGCAACAACCACCCCTGTAGGTTCGAGTTTTCGCTCAAACTTCGACTGAAGGTTGTTCCCCTCGACGATACGAACCCGTAGGCGCGAGAATCGCTCAAATCGGAGTTCGTATGCAAAAGACTCAGACGTTTTAGTAAACCGCCGGAAAACGGTCCGAAAATCCGGACCGATTTCCGAAACGGAGTCCAACCGCGGACCGATTCTGTTTCAGTTTTTTTTCCTTTCTTTCCACGCGTGAGAGACCAATTAAAAGGGGGCCCCACCGCCTCGGAAGTCGTGCCCGCCTCCTCCAGACCCAGCGAGCCGCCTCACGGCCTCGCCACCGCCTCTGGCGCCGCCGTCGCCGCTTCCGCGCCCAAAGCTCTCCGGCCGTCGCCGCCGTTAAATCGCCGCGTCTGTTGCCGGGTTCGCCTCGATCTCCTCTTTCCGTTCCCGTGCTCCGCGTCTCCATCCGCCGCCGCCATCTGCGCCCTGCAGATCGCCCAGCGTGCGACGCCTGCGTCTGCATGCTCTGGCATACGCACGACGCTGCGTCGCCTAAGCGCACGTTTATTATTCCGGGAGTCGTAGTTGACCGTGTGTGTACGTACAGGTAGAACCACGACGCCGGAACCAATCGTCGCCGCCGTCCGGAGTTCGCCGGAGTTCGATTCGCCATCCGATTTCGGTAAGACAGCAGCCACCGTCAGATCTCAGATCAGCGGCTTAGATCGTTCGTTGATTGGTCAGCACGTTGACTAATCAGACGCCCCAGACGTTGACTGGTCAGACGCCAGTCAGCGCTTGATCATCGAACGATTGATGGGTCTATTTCGTTAATCCTATTAGTTGACAGATTTGGTAGAATCTTGTAAATTGCGTGAAATTAAACCGCTTGGCCAAAATTGCAAATAAAATATATGAAGTTCAGTGAGTCGTGTAGAATCTCGCTGTACCTTTGGTTCAGACTTTTACCGTCAGGTTTAGTACAGTTTAATCAAACTAGTTAGTGGCCTTTTCGGAGTAATAAATTCGTAGAAAAAGATTCGTAGCTCCAACAATCGTGTATGATATGTCCCTGAATTCGTATGAACGAGGGGAATCTCATCGTGAAATAAAAAGATAGGCTTACAGTAAAAACTTCTGCAGTATTTGTCTAATGGATTTCTGCAGTGTTTTAATTACTCGGGATGTTTTATAACTTCTTTTTGAGTAATTCAAATTGGTACTGTTTCTTATCAGCGATGCCTATGCGGTAGAATTTTTCCAAGATTTTACATCCTGTCTACTACCTGTAGTGAATTATTTAAGTTCTAGCTCTAGTAGTGATCACTACTTTTGGTTAATAGTTTCCCTTGCGCCAAATCTATTTTCCATGCATGTATTCGGTAGTAAATTAATTATTATGTGGTGCAGCTGTAGCACCAATTCGCTTGTCGTTCTTGCATTCATGCATCATCTCTGTTGCATATGTTTGTGAATTGTTTGTTTATGAACGCAATTGTGTCGTGTAGATTGTGTGTAGTGCAACCCTTGCTCGTGTGTGGATTGTTCCTCCGACCGCTACAACCAAGGCAAGTAGATGCTACTTTGTTCATGATATCGTCCTACTATTTTCAATGCATTGTCGTGTATTTTGTAGATGCATGTGTAGGATGATACTATCGCTATGCTATGTCCTATTATGTGGTAGGGCTTTCCTTGTAGATGAACCACCGTTGTAGATGTGCTTAGCCATGCTATGTTGAACGAGGGCTGGGTTACATCATTGATACTTGTTTTCTCAAAGTATTGGTTTGTGAAAACTAAAATAACTTAATCAATGAACCCACAGGTGTGATGGTATTGATAAATTTTGGTGGTTTCATTGCGGAAAGGCACCCAGGTATCAAGAGAAATTGATTGGCTTCTTTATTGTGTAGCTTACGTGTACAACCATGTGCTAATAATGAAATGGACGGTTGGTTGGACTTAGTAGGTTGTGGTAACTCGAACCCGCGTATCCAGAGATGTAGAATTTTGGTAGGTTGGACCGGTGCGCATCGGGATTGAGGAGCTACTTCCCGAACAGTCTCTTCTTGGTCTTCTCCCTATCGTCACCCAAAATGAGAGTGATGGTACGAGCTGGGCTGGCCAGGTCACATGGGTAAAGTGTACTAGCCTCTGCAGAGTGTATAATCTAATCGATTAGCCGTGTCCCCGGTTATGGACAACTGAGTTGCTTGATATTGATTCCATGACATGTTTCTCGATCATTCTAACTTCATAATTGTTTTAATATTGTTGGGTTAACTTAATTGGGATCTTTTCAAAGAAAATTCAAAACTGTTTATAAAAGTAGGACAAAGTTATTTGCAAATGCAAGCCGACTCCACTTGCCAAATATGCATGTAGTTGTTAGTACTATTGTCTCCTTTACTAGCTCTACTTGCCATACATTCCATGTATTGACCCTTCGGGGCTGTTGCGTTTTATGCTGCAGGTTATTCCGATTCTGATTGATCATTATAGGCCACGGTACTCCACTCGGCACTTGTTCACTTGTGGGCAATTTGAAGATTGGAGGATTTACTTGATTTTGTTGCTACCTGAATACTTTGAGCTAGCTTTATGCTAAGCTTTCATTGTAATAATGGTACTCTGGATCTTTGTAGATCATGATACACGGTTATTTTGCTATGATTATCTATCTTACTCTATTGTGGGCCAATGAACCGATCCAGGGATTGGCATGTCACATAGAGGCCACGGTATTTTCAGAACCGGGGTGTTACAGGATGGTATCAGAGCCCGTGTGTCGACTGTAGGATCGTGACCTAGGATTGGATTAGGAAGCCATAGAATTATTAAGCCTATATTAACACTGTCTTTTCTCTTATGCCTTTCACCCTCGTAAATTCTTACCATATGCTATTCTCACACTTTCCTCTTTTACTTGATAGATGGGAGACGTCAGGACTGAGTATGTCACCATGGAGTCACCAAGGCCCTTTGCAAGGCAGTTAGCTCAGCTCTCCCAGTCATTGGGATTGCCACTGCCTATGTTCAAGGGAAGAAGGCTGTACACCTATGGATATGGAGAGGATGCATGGGAGATCACTACCTTCATATTCAGAGATGCCGCCTTGCCAAACCCCGCGCACTTGGTCTACACCAAGATATACTGCAACTGGGGACTTGGAATCAACTTGGCTGTACATGAAGCCCTGTCTCGCCAGTGCCACTATGTCCGACACCTACTGCCAGCAGATTCACCCTACCGTGATTATGGAAGGCATGATGAATAAGGGAACATTGTGATTACCCCGGGCGACAGGAACAACATGTCGCCCCGTCGGAGGCACATAGAGGACATGGAGAGGGAGAATGGAGCTCTAGCAGAGAAGGTGAGGATGTTGAAGGAGATAGCAGACTTTACTAGCAATGGAATGGTGGTCCAAGGACAGGAGATTGACACTTTGCATGAAGCTGTGGGAGTTCTGGAAGCCCACGATAGCCAGAGATAAGACCATAGCCCATCTTCATGGCACTGTGCAAGAGAATACCCAGAGCATACAACAGTTTCAAGGGACCGTCCAGGAAAGGGACCAAACCATTGAAGCTATGACAGCCCAGATTGCCGCTCTCCAAGCACAGTTGAATCCACCCTATGATGACAACAATGGGGATGATGATGACAGTGGAGACGATGATGATGATGAGGACGAGGATGATGATGATGGAGACGATGATGGTGGAGGAGATGAAGTCATTGCTTTGTAGCGGTGAGGATAAAGAAGAAGAGGAGGATCCAGAGAGGTGGAGTTTGATGTCTCAAGTGATGGTTCAGGAGGTGTACACTGCGCCGCCATTGTTGTACCGCGAGCCGAAGCGCCAACGCATGACCGCAAGGACCTACCTCAATCTCTTCAAGAAGTAGATAGAAGTCCACCAGTTAGTCCACGTTAGGCGAATTCGTTAGGATTAGTCTCGTTCATTGTGAAGCTTAGTTCGTGTTAGATTAAAAGTGTTTAGTTGCTTATTTGTACCAATATCCCAGGATTTATATATGCGAATTTTAATGAAAGAGTTATGGCAATTTGGTTACTATCTGTGTTTTTTTTTTCATATTTTCTGGTAACTCGGAAAATCTGAAAAAATCTGATCTGCGAAACTCTCTGTTCCATATGCACAAAACTAGCTAATTTTTCTGTTTAAGTCAGGCGGAAAAATTCGTGAACGCTGCTGGACTATTCTGGCAGATTGCTGTTTTGGTTGATTAGATGATCTATTGTTTAGTTAAGAATTGCCAACTCTTGCAAAACTATTTCAGTAGTTATATACTGCTAGGATAACACCTGGGATGTTGCTGGATCGCTTGTTTGTTGATGTGTTGCTTGCTTGTGATTGTCTGCTATTGTTTGTTGTTGTTTGATCATATGCATGGGTAGAATCCTATTATCGTAGTTGATTCTTTCTAAACTTACCTATGCTGAACCGTAGATGCCTCCCTGCCGTCAACCCACTGAGATGGAGCAGCTCATGGCAGCTCAGGCACAGCTGACCCAAGTGATGACTCAGTTCATGGCAAACCAGAACAACAACAATGGAAACAATCAGCCTCAGGGAGATGCTCTCACCAGATTTCTGAGGCTAAGGCCAGCTAAGTTCTCTCCAGCGGAACCAATGGTTGCTCTCATTGGTTGCGTTCAGTCAACAAGGATCTAGTAATGGCCGGATGCACTGATGCTGAGAAGGTGAGGTTTGCGCTCACCTCTTTGGAGGGACCACCGCTTCTTGGTGGGACACGTTTGAGATCACCCACCCGGATACCGTGACTTGGGCAATGTTTGAGGAAGGTTTTAGGACCAACCACGTGTCTTGGGAGTTACGAGCCTGAAGAGGAAGGAGTTCTGCAACTTGCGCCAAACCAATCGCCGTGGCCGAGTACATTGAGGAGTTCAACAACTTATCCCGTTATGCACCGAGGATGTTGACACGATGCCAAAAGGAGGAGAGATTCTGGATGGCCTTAGTGATGAGCTTTCAATCTGACTACTTGTGGTTTACTGCCCCACTTTCCAGGAGCTTATGGACAAGGCCAGGATCTTGGAAGGGAAGCACAAGCAAGTGGAGAACCGCAAGAGAAAGAGCAATACTCATCACTCTGGTTCACACCACAAGTCTCGCACTTCATATGATGGATACTCCAAGCATGGAGGAAGTGACCATGGGAGCCATGACCGCCGCGATGGACATCGTCATGACAAACATAGGAGCATCCACCACAACCACAAGGGAGGACACTCTCACCACTCTGGAGGACACGGTGGACATGACCGCAACCGTGATCGCAACTTCGTGAAGAAGGATCTGAGTGAGGTGACGTGCTTCAAGTGCAAGCAGAAGGGACACTATCGACAACTGTCCGGAGAGGAAAGGATGAAGCCAACCAGCGGTGAGAAGGCCACGATAAACCACATGAATGTGGAGGAGATTCGAGATGAGTTCGACCTTGTGATTGGTAAGTTCCCAATCAACACTTACCTGCACTTATACTTTTGATCTGGTGCATCGCACTCATTCATATCAAGGGCATTTGTGGATAAGTATAAGTTACCCTTGAGTCTATGAAAAGGTCTATTAGAGTGAGATCACCTGGAGGAGATATGATAGCTAGTGCGGGATGCCGCGACTTGACTGTGAGGATTGGAACACACAACTTCATCGCACATCTAGTAGTGTTGGATTCACAGGGATTAGATGTCATTCTGGGTGTGGATTAGATGTCTATGCATGGGGTATAGATTGTGCACTGTAGTGTTTCACTCAAAACCCGGATGGTAAGAGGATTAGATTCAAGTCAGCCGCAGGACCAGGAAGGTGTAAGCTGAATTCTCTTAAGGGGGTTAGCATGGATCTTGTGCGGTGATTAGGGATTACCCGGCGTGTTTCGGAAGAGCTGCGGGTATGCCACACAGCGAGATGTAGAGTTTCTTATCGACCTGATGCCGGGAACAAGACCTATAGCAAAGAAACCATATAAGATGGATGTCGATGAGCTGAAGGAATTGAAGAAACAGTTGAAGGAACAACTGGAAAAGGGATTCATTCAGCCTAGTGCGTCGTCATGGGGAGCACCTGTTCTATTTGTGGAGAAGAAAGACAACACCAAGAGATTAGTGGTAGACTATCGCTCGCTGAATGAAGTGACCATTAAGAACAAGTACCCTCTGCCGAACATAAATGACTTGTTTGATCAACTGGAAGGAGCAAAGGTGTTCAGCAAGATTGATCTGCGATCAAGCCATTTCCAATTGAAGATCCGGGAGGAGGATGTACCAAAAACCGCCTTCACCACTAGGTATGGTTTATATGAGTATACAGTTATGTCTTTTGGACTAACAAATGCCCCGGCATACTTCATGACCATGATGAACAAGGTATTTATGGAGTATTTGGACAAGTTCGTGGTGGTGTTTATTGATGACATACTGATATATTCCAAGGATGATGCTGAGCATGAGAAACATCTGAGAATGATTATGGAGAAGCTGAGGGAACACAAGCTGTATGCCAAATTTAGTAAGTGTGAATTCTGGCTTAACACTGTTGGATTTCTTGGACACGTAGTGTCAGGAGAAGGAATTGCTGTTGATCCAAACAAAGTGACTGCAGTAACAGAGTGGGAAGCACCCAAGAATGCGGGAGAGATTCGAAGCTTTTTGGGACTTGCTGGATATTACCGGAGGTTCATAGAAAACTTTTCCAAGATTGCTAAGCCGATGACTGAACTTCTGAAGCAGGAGAGGAAGTTTGAATGGTCAGATGTATGTGAAGCCAGCTTTCAGGAACTGAAGAGTCGACTAGTGACCGCGCCTGTTCTATGTTTACCAGATCTTCAGAAGGATTTCCAAGTGTACTGTGATGCCTCACGACAGGGACTTGGGAGTGTGCTGATGCAAGATGGGAGAGTAGTGTCATATGCCTCGCGACAACTCAAGCACCATGAGCGGAATTACCCCACCCACGACTTGGAGTTAGCATCAGTGGTTCATGCGCTCAAGGTATGGAGGCATTACTTAATGGGAAAACACTGTGATGCGTACACCGACCACAAGAGCCTGAATTACATATTTACACAGAAGGAACTGAACATGAGACAAAGGAGATGGTTGTAACTTATCAAGGATTATGATATGAATCTACAATACCACCGGGAAAGGCCAATGTAGTAGGTGATGCTCGAGGAAGGTTTATGCCAATGGATTGACAATTGGTGAATTGCCTGAGGATTTGTGCAAGCAATTCAAGGACCTTAGACTGGAGGTAGTATCTGAAGGATACTGGGCTACAATGGAAGTCCAACCAATGCTTCAAGACAGAATCAAGAAGGCTCAAGTGGGAGACAAAGAGATAGATGAAGTTAAGGAAAAGATGAAGGAAGGTCGAGCAAGGGAATTCCGTGAGGATGAGCAAGGTACCTTGTGGTATGGAGATCGTTTGTGTGTGCCCAACGATCCGGAGTTAAGGAAGTTGATTATGCAGGAAGCTCATGACTCGCCGTATTCCATACATCCGGGCAATATGAAGATGTATATGGACCTAAAGGACAGATTCTGGTGGAACAACATGAAGGGATACATCGCAGAGCATATCGCCCTATGTGATGTATGTAGTCGAGTAAAGGCAGAACACCAGAAGCCAGCAGGACTGCTGCAACCATTGCCTGTGCCGGATTGGAAGTGGGATAGAGTGGGAATGGACTTTATCACAGGATTGCCCAGGACCAGGTCAGGATATGACTCTATTTGGGTAGTGGTCAACCATTTGACCAAGGTAGCCCACTTTATACCAGTGAAGACGACTTATACGAGTGCAAAGTTGGCCAAGATTTACATGGACAAGATTGTGTGCCTACATGGAGTTCCCAAGAGTATCGTATCTGATAGAGGCACCCAATTTACCTCACACTTTTGGCGCCAGCTGCACGAGTCACTTGGTACTAGATTGGAGTTTAGCACAGCGTTTCACCTGGTGATGGATGCACCGAGAGGGTGAATCAGATTTTGGAGGACATGCTAAGAGCTTGCGCCTTGGCTCATGGTTCTAGTTGGGATGAGAATTTGCCGTATGCCGAGTTTTCCTACAACAACAGCTATCAAACCAGCATCAAGACATCACCATTCGACGTACTGTATGGGAAACGGTGCCGAACACCATTGCTATGGGATGGAGTAGGAGAACGTCAGTTGTTTGGACCTGATTTGATCAAGGACTGAGGAGAAGGTCGCCTTGATTAGAGAGCATGAAGGTAGCACAATCTAGGCGGAAGAGCTACGCCGACGCCAAGCGCAAGGAAGTGGTGTACGAGATAGGTGATAGAGCATACCTCGGAGTATCGCCGTGGAATCAAGAGATTTGGAATTAAGGGTGGTGGCACCTCGATTTATTGGACCGATCGAGTCTTAGCACGCAAAGGAGAGGTTGCTTATCAGTTGGAGTTGCGGAGGCTCACTGCTGTTCACAATGTGTTCCACGTGTCCCTGAATAAGTGCCATCCGGAGATGGTGGATACACCATTGAGGGACACTGCCCGCTAGAGGAGGTTCAACTTGAGAATGATTTGACCTATGAGGAGAAACCGGTCAAGATCACGGAGACAGCAGAAAGGACTACCGTACCAAGACAATCAAGTTTTGCAAAATGCGTGGAGTCACCACACCAAGAGGAAGCCACTTGGGAGCGTGAAGATGACATCCGAGAGGACTACCCACACCTATTTGCTAGCCGCGCCGAATCTCGAGGACGAGATTCATCTTAAGGGGGTTAGTCTTGTCACATCCCAAATTTTAGATTTGGTTGCATATCATTCATAGTATTGCATCATATCTTCCATGCAAAACAGTCGAGCAGAAAGGTTCGGCGAAGCGCCATCGTCAAAACCCTATTTTGTTTCGATCCGAGGTTCCTGCGGGGAGCTCTAGTAAGACTTGCAACAACCACCCCTGTAGGTTCGAGTTTTCACTCAAACTTCCACTGAAGGTTGTTCCCCTCGACGATACGAACCCGTAGGCGCGAGAATCGCTCCAATCGAAGTTCATATGCAAAAGACTCGGACGTTTTAGTAAACCGCCGGAAAACGGTCCGAAAATCCGGACCGATTTCCGAAACGGAGTCCAACCGCGGACCGATTCTGTTTCAGTTTTTTTTCCTTTCTTTCCGCGCGTGAGAGACCAATTAAAAGGGGGCCCCACCGCCTCGGAAGTCGTGCCCGACCCCGCCTCCTCCCAGACCCCGCGCGAGCCGCCTCCCTGGGCCTCGACACCGCCGCCTTTTGGCGCCGCCGTCGCCGCCTTCCGCGCCCGCGTCCGCCGCGCCTCGCGTCGCGCGTCTGCCGGGTTCGCCTCGATCTCCTCTTTCTGTTCCCGTGCTCCGCGTCTCCATCCGCCGCCGCCATCTGCGCCCTGCAGATCGCAGCGTCTGACGCCAAGACAGCGTTATTGCATGTACGCTGCGCACGCGACGCGTCGCCGCTGCGTTTATTCCGGGAGTCGTAGTTGACCGTGTGTGTACGTGCAGGTAGAACCACGACGCCGGAACCAATCGTCTCCGCCGTCCGGAGTTCGCCGGAGTTCGATTCGCCATCCGATTCCGGTAAGACAGCAGCCACCGTCAGATCTCAGATCAGCGGTTTAGATCGTTCGTTGACTGGTCAGCACTCCAGACGTTGACTAGTCAGACGCCCCAGACGTTGACTGGTCAGACGCCCAGTCAGCGCCCAATCATCAGACACAGTTGACTGGGTCAATTTCGTTAATCCTATTAGTTGACAGATTTCGGTAGAATCTTATAAATTGTGTAGAAATTAAACCGCTTGGCCAAAAATTGCAAATAAAATATGTACGAGTTCAGTGAGTCGTGTAGAATCTCGCT
Organism: Avena longiglumis; assembly: GCA_030063025.1. Taxonomy (NCBI): domain Eukaryota; kingdom Viridiplantae; phylum Streptophyta; class Magnoliopsida; order Poales; family Poaceae; genus Avena; species Avena longiglumis. The sequence continues at coordinate 500,852,652 of CP125975.1, forward strand.
GTACCTTTGGTTCAGACTTTTACCGTCAGGTTTAGTACAGTTTAATCAAACTAGTTAGTGGCCTTTTCGGAGTAATAAATTCGTAGAAAAAGATTCGTAGCTCCAAAAATCGCGTATGATATGTCCCTGAATTCGTATGAACGAGGGGAATCTCATCGTGAAATAAAAAGATAGGCTTACTGTAAAAACTTCTGCAGTATTTGTCTAATGGCTTTCTGCAGTGTTCTAATTACTCGGGATGTTTTATAACTCCTTTTTGAGTAATTCCAATTGGTACTGTTTCTTATCAGCGATGCGTATGCGGTAGAATTTTTCCAAGATTTTACAACCTGTCTACTACCTGTAGTGAATTATTTAAGTTCTAGCTCTAGTAGTGATCACTACTTTTGGTTAATAGTTTCCCTTGAGCCAAATCTATTTTCCATGCATGTATTCGGTATTAATACGAATTAGTATTATGTGGTTCAGCTGTAGCACCAATTCGCTTGTCGTTCTTGCATTCATGCATCATCTACATTGCATATGTTTGTGAATTGTTTGTTTATGAACGCAATTGTGTCGTAGATTGTGTGGAGTGCAACCCTTGCTCGTGTGTGGATTGTTCCACCGACCGCTACAACCAAGGCAAGTAGATGCTACTTTGTTCATGATATCGTCCTACTATTTTCAATGCATTGTCGTGTATTTTGTAGATGCATGTGTAGGATGATACTATCGCTATGTTATGTCCTATTATGTGGTAGGGCTTTCCTTGTAGATGAACCACCGTTGTAGATGTGCTTAGCCATGCTATGTTGAACGAGGGCTGGGTTACATCATTGGTACTTGTTTTCTCAAAGTATTGGTTTGTGAAAACTAAAACAACTTAATCAATGAATCCTCAGGTGTGATGGTATTGATAAATTTTGGTGGTTTCATTGCGGAAAGGCACCCAGATATCAAGAGAAATTGATTGGCTTCTTTATTGTGTAGCTTACGTGTACAACCATGTGCCAATAATGAAATGGGCGGTTGGTTGGACTTAGTAGGTTGTGGTAACTCGAACCCGCGTATCCAGAGATGTAGAATTTTGGTAGGTTGGACCGGTACGCGTCGGGATTGAGGAGCTACTTCCCGAACAGTATCTTCTTGGTCTTCTCCCTATCGTCACCCAAAATGAGAGTGATGGTACGAGCTGGGCTGGCCAAGTCACATGGGTAAAGTGTACTAGCCTCTGCAGAGTGTATAATCTAATCGATTTGCCGTGTCCCCGGTTATGGACAACTGAGTTGCTTGATATTGATTCCATGACATGTTTCTCGCTCATTCTAACTTCATAATTGTTTTAATATTGTTGGGTTAACTTAATTGGGATCTTTTTAAAGAAAATTCAAAACTGTTTATGAAAGTAGGACAAAGTTATTTGCAAATGCAAGCCAGACACAGCTCCACTTGCCAAATATGCATGTAGTTGTTAGTACTATTGTCTCCTTTACTAGCTCTACTTGCCATACATTCCATGTATTGACCCTTCGGGGCTGTTGCGTTTTATGCTGCAGGTTATTTCGATTCTGATTGATCGTTATAGGCCACGGTACTCCACTCGGCACTTGTTCACTTATGGGCAATTTGAAGATTGGAGGATTTACTTGCTTTTGTTGCTACCTGAATACTTTGAGCTAGCTTTATGCTAAGCTTTCATTGTAATAATGGTACTCTGGATCTTTGTAGATCATGATACACGGTTATTTTTCTATGATTATCTATCTTACTCTATTGTGGGCCAATGAACCGATCCAGGGATTGGCATGTCACATATAGGCCACGGTCTTTTCAGAACCGGGGTGTTACAAAAACGAATTAAGCCTGAGGAACGGCAGGAGCGGGGGAAGAACGAGTCGCTGCGGGTGAGAACGATGAACAGGAGGGGTGGGGCATACCTGTCAGCGAGAAAGGAAGTGAGGGGGAGGGGTCCACTTGTCAGTGTCCTTGCGGGTTGCTTCTGCGGTAAGAAAAACGTTTCAGGGGCGAGGGAACAGGTGGGCTTGATGGGCTGTTGGGCTGGTCGGCTGGGCTGGGTCGTTTTGCTCTATTTTTTTCTGTCTGAAACCTTTTTCTTTTTCCAATTCTATTCCTGTTTTGAAATTCCAAACAACATTGAAACATTCAAACAATTCAAACAATCACCACACTTGTAATGAGTTTTTGGTTCTGTTTATCAACATAAACCAAATCCCAAAATAAAATAATATTTTTATTCTTTTTAGGATCCATTCATTAATTAAATAAAATGGACCTTTAGTTATTTAATCAAATAGAGTTTGATTTATTTAATAAAATCTCCATTTGAAATACAAATATTTTCAAAACCAAATCAGTAGGTTTTATTTGAAAATATAAGATACTTGGAAAACTTGTTTAAAACAAAATAACATTTTTATTTTTAGGTTCCATTAATAATTAAATAGAATGGACCTGAGTTATTAAATCAAATAGGATTTGTTTTAATAAAATCTTTATTTTGAAAACTAAAATAAAACCAAAACTCTTCAGTAGGTTTTATTTGAGAATATAAAATACTTGGAAAACTTATTTAAAATAAATAAGTTTTGACGTTTTAGAAATAGTAAAAACCTTTATTAATAAAACTTGGATATTAAATCCTTATTATTTTATTCAAATAAACCTTTACTATTTTTATCAAAACAAAACATTTTATTTCAAAAACTTGGCCAAGGTTTAATTTGGCTCTATAAAATAATCGTTATTTATAAATCCTCCTTTTCTTTTGAAAACCAAATCTTTTTATTGAAAGATCCAAAAATAGTAAAACCAAATATTTTTATTTTCCTTTATTAAATGTTTAACTTTTTAAATCCCTTTAGGATTTATCTTGATCAAAATAGGTTTTGAAAGTTTCAAATTGGATTCAAAAGTTTCTTCTCACCCTGAAAATCAACAAAGTTTTATTTTATTCAATTAATTTTCACATTACAAGATTTGGAAAATCTTGGGATGTGAGAGGCTACCACCCTTAAAATAAATCTCGTCCCGAGATTTGGGAAGGCTAGGGTTACAAGTAGGCTCAAAAATACCTAGGGTACTACCACCCTTAAAAAATTTCAAACTAAATTACATCTTGGCTTGCTTGGGATCCTGGGGAAACTTCTCTCGGCAAACATCTGCATAGTGTCCTTTGTTTTCACACTTGAAACATGTGACAAGGCTGAGATATTTTATAGGTTGGTTTATCTTGGGCTTCCTCTTTCCTGGACAGAAGTTTACATAGTGGCCTAGTTCCTTGCATTTGAAACACATCACTTGGCTGATATCTTTCTTTTCCTTTGGTATCATTGCCTCTTGTTTGTTTCCTTGGTTTTTCTTCTTTTCTGGGCATTCATTGGCATAGTGTCCCATCTCTTTGCAATTGTAACATTGCACTTGAGTAATATCCTCCTTGTTAGGATTGGGGCATCTATTCTTCTTCTTCTTCTTCTTTTTGGGTCTCTCCAAAGCTAGGAGTTCTTCTAGTTCATGTTCTTCAAAGGTGGAAATTCTTTCTCTCTTCTTGGGGCATTGATCGTCATGCTCCTTGGATGCATGATCCTTGTATACACAAGTATTACTAGCTTGGGTTCCTCCTAAAATAGCATCTTTGTCATCCTTGTGGTCATTAGCTCTTTGGGAAAAGTTTTCTCCCATGTTGATCATTTGAGTAACCAATCCTTCCAGCAATTGGGATTGAAGTTTCAAAATCCTTTGTATGGCTGGGTCTAGTCCATTGTTGTTGTCTAAAAGCTGAGTTGTCTCTTGGCTCAACTTGTTTTGGGTTGCTATAAGTTCTTTCATGTTGTCCTCTTGGTTGTTGTTGTTGCCACCATCCTTGATGTTGGAGTCTCTTGGAGTAGTCATCTGTTTGGGTTGGATTGGGATTATAACAGGCAAAAGATTTCTAAGGGAATGATTCTAATCACACACATCACAAGTCACACAAACAATGTGCAAGCATTCACAAACAACTTTTCAAACAACAGGGTTTAAGCACACACCTAGGCAACAAAATATTTTTGTTACACCACATAAGTTGGTGGTTTTGACTTAACTAAAATATGGTGGTCCATCTATATGGTTCACTTGTGATCTTTCCTTCCTTCTTGATTCTTCTTACTTGGGATCATGGTTTCCTTGAGAAAAACTCTTGGTCACAAGACTTCAGATGATGTAGGTTCTTTCTAACTTTGGCATTCCCTCAGTCTCTAAATCTTGAGTAAGATTTCCTTGTTTCACTTGTAGTCCTTAGTGGTCTCCATGTTGGAAGTCCTTGGTGAATATGCTGAAGATGTTAAAGTCATTAGAGTTGAAGATGTTGAAGTCATTAGAGTTGAAGTAGTCCTTTGCTCATGGTGTAGTCTTTGGCCATGGGGTAGGTTTTTCCACCAAGTTGAAATAGAAGAGAGGTAGAGTTGAAACCAAAATGGTTGAGGAAAGAGTTTACAAGTGTTTTTGTAAATAAGTTTTGGAACAAGAACAACTCCTATTTTCTAAGGGTTTTTGTCCAATCCTAGGGTTTACAAATCCTACAGGCAACACAATGCTCTGATACCATCTGTAGAGGGATTGTCCCAACCTTTAAACAATATAAGGTGGAGTCCCCTGTGTTTACAATGCTAGTCCCTGGATCAATAGCTAGCATCCACAGTTAAGATGTAATATCAAGAAACAAAGGTCATAATTAACTTTATAACCAGGAATAACATAATTTTATTACATCTTACATAGCTCATTTGTCTAATACATTACATTGCAGCGGAATAACTATAAGCATGGGGTCCTTCATCTTCAAAGTGCCACAGGCAGACATGTTGGTTGTAGACTTGTAATCCTAATCACTTAAACTTCACTAAATCAATCAAACCTGCAACATAACAAGTTACAGCCACAAGGGTCAATACATTTGAATTGTATTGGCAAGTGATACTATGGTAGTATGGTGGAGTCTATCATCTATATGCATTTGGCTAAGTGGAGTTGAGGCTTGCATTTCTCAAAATAGATTTTTCCTTAACATTTTGAAAACACTAAGTTTTAGCTTGACAAAATCATATTTCTCAATCAAGATTGAAGATCCTTTAACCCTTGTTCAAACCACAAGTTTTTAACTTAGAAATTTGAATGATGAGATTCTTGATTGCTTCCATGTCTTGATGCTCAAATTGTCCTTTACCAGGGACATGGCTAAGTACTCAGATTTTACACTCTGCAGAGGTGGTGCACTTTCCCCACAAGACTTGGTTTCCCAAGACAAGATCTTTCAGAAGCCTTCCCTTAGACCAAAATGGACGCGTTCCAACCTATCAAACACTACCACCCACTGTCCATATGGCTAAGTTCTTGCAACCTATATGATCCAGGCAGAGCCCATAATGCCAAGTGGTTGCACTTGAAGCTTCTCAACATTTGACATCTCAAATCTCTTTGTTCCTGGGTGGCCATCCACAAGTGAGATACACAAGGTAAACCATAGACATGGGACTTGTGAACCACTCAACCAAAAACCACCAAGCAATTACCATTCCACCCAGGTGATTCATTAACTTAGTTGTTTTATTAAACAAAACACAAGTCCTCAGACTTAGAAATTTTTCCATAGTGTGAATATATATTCCACCCTTGTTTTCTATTAGCTAAGCTAAGCATGATAGTAGTAGGTATCTTGACTTAGGAATTTCTACTAAGGTTTCATCTACTAGGATTTCCTAAAGCAAGGTTTATACTTAGCAAAATTCCATGCAAGTTTTACTTAGCAAAATCACTAATGCATAGTGAAAGTAATGGGACAAAAAGTATGAAGCATCACTTGCCTTTTGGTAGAGTATGGGTTCACTCCTTGTCCTTGCAACAATCACACTCTTCAAGTCACTATAATTCAATCAAACAAGGCACAAACTCAATCTACCAATCAAGCAAAACAACACATAAAATAGCAAAGTCAAAGTAATGCATGCAAGTATGCCAAGCTTTGTTTTGTTTGGAAAAAGTGGTTCCTAATGGGTCATAAAAATTTGGGTACACCTAATGGTCATTTTTTAAAGTGGCAAAGTCATTTGCAAAAGGTTTCACTTCCTAAACCATTTTCAAAACAAAGTATCATTTTATGTGGTGTAGAAATATTTTTACTAAGGCATTAATATATAGGGTTCACAAAATATGTTTTCAAACCACAAAACTTGGTGTTTGGGGTCAGAGAGTTTAAAACAAAACATTTCCCAAAAGTTTTCTTCCAAAACCATTTTTAATAAATAAACTATATTTTTATTTGGCTAGAAATGGTTTTAAATCAAAGAATCATTCTTTTGTTTCTCCAAATACATTTTTGAATCCACAAAGTGTTTCCTATGGCCAGTAGGTTCAAATCACACCATTTGCCAAAGATTTTATCTCCAAATTCATTTTTAAACTATTTTCACATCCTTAACAAGCATACAAATGTTTCTGCAAAAACAACCATTTTTCCAGAAGCTTTTTACTAAACAAATGGCATGGTTGGATAGGGCTTGTTCTACTGATTCCAACGATATAAAGTTTGCAAAATTTGGACGTGTGGAACTCAAGTTACAAGGGTTTCAAAATGGCATTTAAATCTGATTTCAAATTCTATTTTAAATCATCTGGTGCCACGCGTCCTATTCTCATTCGTCGGTACCGCTTCACTTGGATCGGCTATTCTGGCGCGTTGGATCAAGTTGAATCATGCGGCTCAGAAGCGTGCGTACCCATTCTCTTACTTTTTATCCTATCCACCAGATCGAGATCGGACGGCTCCTATCTAATAGCCAAGAACTGGCGGCGCAAGGTCAACGGCGAGCGGCGGTACGGCCAGATGGTGGCGGCGCTGGCGAAGCAGGAAGCAAAGGAAGGTGGAGAGATGCTCACCGGAATCGTTGACGCTTGTTGATGCTCAACGTGGTACTGGTTGGTGAAGGGGCGTACGTGGCTGTCCTTAATTGCTCGCCGGAGATGAGTTGTGCCTCGGGCGGCTCTGGAGGTCGTCGAGGGCAAGGATAGGGGGCGCCCTAGGATAAACGGGAGGCACCGTTAGGTTTGCAAAGGCATGGTGATCATTAGCGTGTCCACGGGGAAGAGAGGGGTGGTCAGGTTTACCGGGGAACGTCGCCGCAGTTGGAGCAGACGGCGGCGCTGGCTCGGGGAAGACGTTTCCGATCTTGCAGAGCTCGCGTGGGTGAGCTGGCGATGTGAAAAGGTGCGCCAGGTCTTGGGGAGTATGCGATTGTGGTCAAGTAGGAGAGGGGTGGCATGGGCCTGCCGGAATTCTCGCCGGAGCATCGTCGGACAGTGGCAGTGTTTGTGCTAAATTCGACGGCCTGGGGGCGCACTTGGGGGAGGAGACAGAGGGGAAATGGAGGAGAGTCGCTGGCGTTTAAAGGGGCATGGTTGCTGCGAGTAATGGTGGCCGCATTAAAACGAATTAAGCCTGAGGAATCAACGGCAGGAGCGGGGGAAGAACGAGTCGCTGCGGGTGAGAACGATGAACAGGAGGGGTGGGGCATACCTGTCAATGAGAAAGGAAGTGAGGGGGAGGGGTCCACTTGTCAGTGTCCTTGCGGGTTGCTTCTGCGGTAAGAAAAACATTTCGGGGGCGAAGGAACAGGTGGGCTTGCTAGGCTGTTGGGCTGGCCGGCTGGGCTGGGTCGTTTTGCTCTATTTTTTTCTGTCTGAAACCTTTTTCTTTTTCCAATTATATTCCTGTTTTGAAATTCCAAACAACATTCAAACATTCAAACAATTCAAACAATCACCAGACTTGTAATGAGTTTTTGGTTCTGTTTATCAACATAAACCAAATCCCAAAATAAAATAATATTTTTATTCTTTTTAGGATCCATTCATTAATTAAATAAAATGGACCTTTAGTTATTTAATCAAATAGAGTTTGATTTATTTAATAAAATTTCCATTTGAAATCCAAATATTTTCAAAACCAAATCAGTAGGTTTTATTTTAAAATAGAAGATACTTGGAAAACTTGTTTAAAACAAAATAACATTTTTATTTTAGGTTCCATTAATAATTAAATAGAATGGACCTTAGTTATTAAATCAAATAGGATTTGTTTTAATAAAATCTTTATTTTGAAAACTAAAATAAAACCAAAACTCTTCAGTAGGTTTTATTTGAGAATATAAAATACTTGGAAAACTTATTTAAAATAAATAAGTTTTGACGTTTTAGAAATAGTAAAAACCTTTATTAATAAAACTTGGATATTAAATCCTTATTATTTTATTTAAATAAACCTTTACTATTTTTATCAAAACAAAACATTTTATTTCAAAAACTTGTCCAAGGTTTAATTTGACTCTATAAAATAATCCTAATTTATAAATCATACTTTTCTTTTGAAAACCAAATCTTTTTATTGAAAGATACAAAAATAGTAAAACCAAATATTTTTATTTTGCTTTATTAAATGTTTAACTTTTTAAATCCCTTTAGGATTTATCTTGATCAAAATAGGTTTTGAAAGTTTCAAATTGGATTCAAAAGTTTCTTCTCACCCTGAAAATCAACAAAGTTTTATTTTATTAAATAAATTTGACATTACAAGATTTGGAAAATCTTGGGATGTGACATGTAAAGACTATGTTGTCTCTGGAATGACTGTAATAATGACCTTTGTTTCTGTGTACTTCATCTTAAACTGTGGATTCTAGCATTGATCCAGGGACTAGCATTGCAATCACAGGGATCCTTTTCCTTTATAAAGGATGGATCTTACAGATGGTATCAAAGCACTGTGTTGCATGTAGGATTATGACCCTAGGATTGGAAACCACTAAGGAAAAATTTTCAACAACTTCTACACTTGTCTATTCTTCTCGTAAACTTTTCTAATCTTCTTTCTCATCTCTATTTGTAGATGAACTCCATCAACGAAGCCGTAAGGAAGGGACCACTCATGACAATGACTTTGGAGTGTGAGACAGAATTTCGCAAGGCTCTCAAGGACCTCATGGTTGCAATGGAAATACATGGTGCAACTGTGTACAAAGGTTTTCCTGTGATGGATGAAGGAGTTGAGTACTGGTGGGTGCAACTTCACTTGTATAAAAACAAGGAAGACAACCACAAGGAATCAGGATTCTGCATGTTCACCAATTCAGTGGTGCACACTACATTCTTTGATTCAGCAAGGGATGCAGCTTGGAAGACCATCAAAGAACTTGGTGATAGAGTCAAGTGCAGAATGCTCAACATCCAAAATGACCTAAAGGAAGAGAAGAAACACACCCAAGATTTGGAGGCTACCAACCAAACCCTAAGAGGAGACATTATAGACTTAGTAATGGAGTCATGTGCTCATGATAGACTGATTGCTTCTAGAAATATTGTGTTAGCCAACATATCTAGTGAGATAGGATTGTAAGCGTACTTCGTTAGTTGGACCACCACTTATCACCTTATTTTCCAAATGTTTCTTAAAATAAGTTGAACCTTGGTTGTTGTAATGGATCCATGTATGCCATGACTTGTGTGTTTTGATTTCCAAAGATATGCATGTGATGCTTTGCCTTGTGTTTTATCTTAAATTGTGTTGTTTCTAACTTTTTCTATCTTATAAATAGATGCCTAATGTTACCATCAAGATCATTGAGGAGTTCCAGGGAACTCGCTTTGGCCCTCGTATTATTGAGCTCACTACTTTGATCAATCTCCCTCTTCCTACTATCATGGTGCTTCCCCTCACCAAGTTTGAGAGGAAAGACCTTTGGGGTTTCAAGGTCAATCAGCCCGGACGCCAGACTCAGCCTACCACGGAGGCTATCATCTTCAAGCTCATGCACGATGACAAGGAGAGAGGCCTAGAGGTAGTCATGCAGGACTTGATTGGACGTCTGTTGGGTAGACACTCTCGACAGGTTAGAGGTACTCACTTCCACGCCTTCGGTAGACGTGATGAGGATGGAGAGGCCATCGACTTCGAGGACACTTCGAGGGAGACAGCAGAGCCGATTCGTCTATACCTCCAGGACTTAGAGGTTCTTCTTAGGCACGTGGACACTGATAGGACCAACGTCATACTCAGCAATGACGAACTCTAGGTGCAGCTTCGTGAGAAGGACAAGCTCTTCGCGGAGCAAGATGAGATAGTCAAGGATATGGAGGCAAAGTTCGAGAGTCAGGACAAAAAGTTCAAGAGTCAAGAGAAGCGAGTCCAAGATAGGAACAAGAGGATTCGAGACATGACTGCAGAACTGGAGGCCAAGGACTTCGAGCTCGAGCATCAGCAGACTATGATTGAGAGGCTTCGTTCTCAGAAGAGGGCTCTCAAAGCCAAAGTAGATACCTTGACCACCAATGTCGAGGAATACAAGACCGCTATGGAGAATGCAGGTCTTACCTTTGTTGAGGAGGAGGTTGATGCCGAGGAGTAGTGTTAACTACTCATTTATCATTTATTTACCATGCTTTATTTGAGTCGCAATGACCATCCAACATGTGGATGGCTTGCTATTGGTGTGTTTACTTTACAAACTTGTTATCTTGTTGGTGAACCTTTACTATTGTGATGCATGCTTGGTGATTGTTTATGTGATGTATTGTGCATGAAAGCATCTATGGGTATCTCATTCTTATCTCTACTGAACAACCACAGATGCCTCCCCGTCGTGCCAATCCCAACCCCAACAACAACAACATCACCCCTGAGATGCAGCAAATGATGATAGCTCAGACTCAGCTGATGCAGATGATGACTACGTTCATCCAGAACCAGAACAACAACAATAATAACAACAACAACAACAAGCCACCGGGTTTTGAGATGCTTACCAGGTTCTTGAGATTGAGGCCAGCAAAGTTCTCCGGAACAACTGATCCTATGGTGGCCAATGATTGGCTATGCTCTGTGAACAAGGACTTGGTAACTGTGGGCTGTACTGATGCAGAAAAAGTCAGATTTGCAGCACATTTGTTGGAAGGACCAGCCGCCACTTGGTGGGATAACTTCCAGATCACCACCCCCATTGAAGATGTGACATGGGCTATCTTTGAAGATGGTTTCCGTACTGCTCACATCTCATCTGGAGTGATGAGTCTGAAGAAGAAAGAGTTCCATAATCTAAAGCAGCGCCACCACATCGTGGCTGAATATATTGAGGAGTTCAACAATCAGGCGCGTTATGCACCGGACGAAGTTGACACCGATGCCAATAGGAAGGAAAAGTTCCTTGAAGGGCTGAATGATGAACTGAACTTGCAGCTATCAATGGCCTATGTTCCCACTTATCAGTCTCTTTGTGATAAGGCTGCTATTTTGGAGAACAAAATGAAGCAAGTTGAGAGTAGGAAGAGAAAGCAATCGGACAAGCACAGCTCGGGATTGTCTCACAAGCGTTCCCATTATGATGATAGTGGAAGCTCAGGATCCCACAAGCATGGGAAATTCAACAAGCACCACAACCACAACTATCATCATGACAACAAGCATCACCGTAGTCATGACAATGACAAGTACAAAAACCACAAGGGTGGATATAAGAGCCACCACAGTGGTAGTGGAAGCCAGCCTGTCAAGAATGATATTAGTCAGGTTGAGTGTTTCAAGTGCAAGAAGATGGGGCATTATGCAAATGAATGCCTAGAAAATAAAGTTGAAGGACCCAACAAGCCCAGCCCTTTTCAAAAGGGACAAGTGAACCACATCAATGTGGAGGAAATCTATGAGGAGCCTGATGCTGTTGCTGGTAAGTTCAAACTCAATTCTGTTCCAGCATTTGTTCTCTTTGATACTGGTGCATCTCATTCATTCATATCAAGAGCATTTGTTGAAATAAATGAACTACCGGTAGAAACTATTGGGTGTCCTATAAAAGTAAGTTCTCCTGGCGGAGAAATGATAGTGAATTCAGGGTGTCATGATCTAGTCATAGAGTTTGGGAAGTATAAGTTTCCCGTTAACTTGATAATCCTAAACTCCCAAGGATTGGATGTCATTTTGGGAATGGACTGGATGACTAAGCACAAGGGATTGATAGATTGTGCCAACCATACTGTCTCACTCACAACTCTAGAAAATAAAAGAATCAGGTTCAAGACCAACTTTGAAACAAAAAGGAGTATGCTAAATTCTCTTAAGGGGGTTAGCATAGACAGTGTGCCAATTGTGAGTGAATATCCGGATGTGTTTCCGGAAGAATTGCCGAGAATGCCACCAGATAGAGATGTGGAGTTTCTTATTGATTTGCTACCAGGATCTGGACCAAAAGCAAAGAGACCGTACAAAATGTCAGTTGAGAACTGAAAGAACTCAAGAAACAACTTGGAGAACAGTTGCAGAAAGGATTTATTCAACCAAGTTCTTCATCTTGGGGAGCACCAGTGTTGTTTGTGGAAAAGAAGGATAGAAGTCAAAGGTTATGTATAGATTACCGTTCACTCAATGAGGTGACTATCAAGAACAAATACCCTTTGCCTAGAATCAATGACTTGTTTGATCAGCTAGAAGGAGCTTGTGTGTTCTCAAAGATTGATCTTCGGTCGGGTTATTTCCAACTCAAGATAAGAGAGCAAGACATACCTAAGACAACTTTCACCAAAAGGTATGGATTGTATGAGTATACCGTGATGCCATTTGGTTTGACCAATGCACCAGCATACTTCATGAATATGATGAACAAGGTGTTCATGGAATTTCTTGATAAGTTTGTTGTCGTTTTCATCGATGGCATTTTAATATACTCCAAGAGCAAAGAAGAGCATGAAGGACATTTGCATTTGATACTTGAGAAGCTTAGAGAGCATAAACTATATGCCAAATTTAACAAGTGTGAATTTTGGCTAAATGAAGTTGGATTTCTTGGACACATTGTGTCAGGAGATGGTGTAGCAGTTGATCCTGCTAAAGTTTCAGCTGTAACTAAATGGGAGTCTCCCAAGTCAGTGAAAGAAGTTCGTAGTTTCCTTGGCTTAGTAGGTTACTATAGAAGATTCATTGAGAATTTCTCCAAGGTAGCAAAACCTATGACAGAATTGCTAAAGAAAGACAAGAAATTTGCTTGGTCTGAAGGTTGTGAACTCAGCTTTCAAGAATTGAAGAAGAGACTTGTGACAGCACCAGTCTTGTGTTTGCCAGATTTGGAGAAGGATTTCCAAGTGTATTGTGATGCATCCCATCATGGATTAGGTGCAGTACTTATGCAAGAAGGGAAAGTTGTGGCTTATGCCTCGAGACAACTCAAAACTCATGAAGTAAACTACCCTACTCATGATTTGGAGTTAGCCTCTGTTGTCCATGCACTCAAAACATGGAGACACTATCTTTTGGGAAAGAGTTGTGAAGTGTTCACAGATCACAAGAGTTTGAAGTATATCTTCACCCAGAAGGAAATTAATATGAGACAAAGAAGATGGCTAGAACTCATCAAGGACTATGACTTGAGTTTGCAATACCACCCCGGTAAAGCAAATGTTGTAGCGGATGCTCTAAGCCGTAAGGTTTTTGTGAATGGCCTCACTAAGGTAGAGACCTCAGATTGGAGATTGTGCCTGAAGGACATCTCATGACCTTGGAAGTTCAACCTACATTGTTGGAAAAGATTAAGGAAGCCCAGAATATTGATAAGGAAATTGAAGAAATTAAGGAAAAGATTGGCAAAGTAAAAGCCAAAGGATTCCATGAAGACGAACAAGGTACTTTATGGCATGGGAAACGTATCTGTGTTCCACAAGATCCGGAGCTTCAGAAACTGATTTTACAAGAAGCACACAACTCACCGTATTCCATTCATCCGGGTAACACCAAAATGTACATGGATATGAAGGAAAGATTTTGGTGGAACAATCTCAGGAAGGACATCGCCGAACATATGCTTTGTGTGATGTATGTAGCAGAGTGAAGGCGAAACATCAGAAACCAGCAGGTTTGCTTCGACCACTACCTATTCCTGATTGGAAGTGGGACAAGATTGGTATGGATTTCATTACCGGATTACCAAGGACCCGGTCAGGATATGATTCTATTTGGGTAGTAGTGGATCGCCTAACTAAAGTGGCTCATTTCATACCCGTGAAGACAACCTATACAAGTGCTAAGTTAGCCACCATCTATATGAGTAGAATTGTATGTTTACATGGAGTACCCAAGAGTATTGTGTCTGATAGAGGAACCCAATTCACTTCTCATTTTTGGAGGCAATTACATGAGTCATTGGGAACGAGGTTGGAATTCATCACTGCTTTTCATCCTCAAACTGATGGACAAACAGAAAGGACTAATCAGATTCTTGAAGATATGGTGAGGGCATGTGCCCTAGACTATGGAGCTAGTTGGGATGAAAGTCTGCCTTACGCAGAATTTTCTTATAACAACAGCTATCAAGCCAGCATTGAGATGACACCATTTGAGTTTCTCTATGGGAGAAAATGTACCACCCCATTGTTATGGAATGGTGTGGGGGAAAGAAGTTTGTTCGGACCAGAACTTATCAAAGAAGCTGAAGAGAAAGTCAAGATGGTTAAGGACAGATTAAAGATAGCACAGTACCGACAGAAAAGCTACGCAGATCCTAAGCGTAGAGAAGTCACCTATGAAGTTGGTGATAGAGCTTATCTTAGAGTGTCACCACTTCGTGGAGTGAAGAGATTTGGTGTCAAAGGTAAATTGGCCCCAAGATATGTTGGGCCATTCAAGATTCTAAGTCGCAAAGGAGAATTAGCCGATGAGATTGAATTGCCAGAGTCTTTGTCAGCTGTTCATAATGTGTTTCATGTGAGTCAGCTTAAGAAATGCCACCCAGAAATGGAAGAAACTTCTTTGAAGGATACTATACCTTTGGAAGAGGTTCAATTGGAAAGTGATCTCACTTATGAAGAGAAACCTATCAAGATTCTTGAGACTGCAGAAAGAGTTACTCGGACTAAGACTATTAAGTTCTGTAAAGTTCAATGGAACCATCATTCCGAAGAAGAAGCAACATGGGAAAGAGAAGATGATCTTCGGAAAGACCACCCTCACCTATTTGCTAGCCAATCCGAATCTCGAGGGCGAGATTCACCTTAAGGGGGTTAGATTTGTAACATACCTAAAATCATGTTTCAAACTCATGCATATCATCCATGCATCCATGATCATGTAGAATTCATTTCAAACAAAACAATTAAAAAACAGGGGCATATAAGCTCATTATTTTATGTGATCAGCATTTAAAAACAAATACAAATCTCCAATGTGAGATAGATGTTCAGTGAACCAAACCTTGTGTCTTATTGCTTTCAGAGTGCATTGCTAGATTGCTTGGATTTAAACCAAAGTTTCAAAACAAATATAATTTGAAAACCAATTTCAAAACCTATTTAAAACTAGTACCATGTCACTGCTTATTTTATTTTATTCCAAGTGACCAGGCCAATTCAAAGTGACCACTTGGTTTTATGCCTAGAAAAGTGATTGTTGCACACTGCAAAAATCCTGAAAAGATTTGAATTCAAATAGATTTTGAAATCATTTGAAAAAGGTTCCTGGAAATTCATTCAAGAAAAGAAAAAGGATAGAGAAAAGGAAAAGGGCCGGCGCCAGGATTTTGGCCCAACAAGCAAAGCAGACCGTTAGCCAGCCCACCCGGGTTTTCCCTCTCCTTCTGATTTTCTCACCGCACCTTCTGTGGTCACCGATCGGTGGACCTCGCCAGCTCATCATCATCTTCCCCAAATCGCGCCCACGACCACGTCGCCGGCCGTTCTCTCCGCCATTCACTGCCGCATTTTAAATCGAGTTATTGCCGCCGTTTCCTCGCGTGATTCTCGCTCCCTCTCTGGCTATAATACCACCTCCCCCTCGCGGCCATTTCCCCCAACAAAGCCAGACAGAAGCGCCCCCAGGCTGCCCGTAATCACCCTTGCACCGCCGCAGACAGAGCCAACTCCGGCGACCAATCCCGGTGAGCCCCGTGCGCCCCTTCCCCTCAGGTTCATGCGAACAGCTTCACAACCTCTTTGCGCTCCTCCTGATGTATTTGGTTCATCCTATACTACCCCAGTTCGTCGTCCTCATCAAGAACTGCAAGCTCCCGACGACGTCACCAACTCCGGCGATTAAATTCGGTGAGCTCCGTGTTCCCCTTCGCTTCTGATTCACACGAGCGTGTTCGCCATAGCCTTGCGCACCTCCTAATACATTTGGCTCGTGCCAGGCCGACGCAGAACCTCGGCAACGTCTTCGACAGCAAGCATCTGACACCGCCAACAACTTCGACGAGCTCCCTCGGCCACTACAGCGCGCCCCTTGACCAGCCATCGCCACCTTGAGCATCAGCAACACACGGCGAGCTTGGTAATCCCCTTCCCCCTCTCCTGTGTGACCTAGAACGCCGGTAGCAGCTCTGACAGAGGCGTCGCCGCCTGTCGCCGCCGCCAGCGCCGCCACTTGATGGTCGAGTGCTGAGCGCCGTTAGATCTAGATCTAGTGGTCACGTTAGAACCTAGACGAAGAGGTATGATTCAATCAGAGCCACGCGATTAAGTTAGATCCAGCGGCTCAGAAGCGTGATCCAACAGGAAGCGGTACCAGCCAATAGGATAGCGCCGCGTGGCACAGAGTTCGTTTTAAAATTTGAATTAGATCTATTAGTTGTTTGATTTTGTTTTAGCTATAACTTTTGATTCCCACGTTCAAATTTGACAAATTTTATATCAATGGAATCAGGAGAACAAGCCCTTTCCAAATATGCAATCTGTTTAATGTTTTGTTTCTATTAAAATGGTTTTGTTTACAGAAACATGTGTAGGACTATTTTGTGTATATAAATTATTTGAGAAATGTTTTAGTGCTTAAATAAATGTTGTTTGGAAATTTTTGAACTTGTTTATGAACCAGTACTGTGCACTTGTATTATTGAGTTTAGAAAAATCATCACATGTCATATTGCATGCATCCATATAT
Organism: Avena longiglumis; assembly: GCA_030063025.1. Taxonomy (NCBI): domain Eukaryota; kingdom Viridiplantae; phylum Streptophyta; class Magnoliopsida; order Poales; family Poaceae; genus Avena; species Avena longiglumis. The sequence goes on from CP125975.1 coordinate 500,869,588, forward strand.
TTTTGCTTGTATTTATTTTGTATGTGATTGATTGCTATGATTTTATGTGTAGATTTTGGTGCCAATAGTGATTGTGATTGTGAGGAGTGTAGCTACTCTCCAAACTACCAAGGCAAGTGGTGCTTCATGATTTTATCCCTATGTTTTCTACTATGCATTAGTTATATTTTGCTAGTCTTGCATGGTTATATTTTTGCTTATATGCTAAGTTGGTAAATCCTAGTAGTTGTAGAATTGATAGAAATTTCTAAGTTAAGATGCTTATCTATGCCATGCTTAGCCTAGCTAGTAGCAACCAAGGGTGGTGAAATATTCATGCTATGATAAAAATATTTCTAAGTCTTTGGAGTTGTGTTTTGCCTAATAAAACAACTAAGTGAATGAAACACCTGGGTGGAATGGAAGGAATGGTTTATGTTGAGTGGTTACACAAGGCCCATTTCTATGGTTTACCTTGTGTATCTCACTTGTGGAAAGCCACCCAGGAACAAAGGGATTTGAGAGGCCAAATGTTAAGAAGCTTCTAGTGCAGCCACTTGGCAATATGGGCTCTGCCTGGATCACATAGGTTGCAAGAACTTAGCCATTTGGACAGTTGGTGGTAGTGGGATGATAGGTTGGAACGCGTCCATTTGGTCTAAGGGAAGGCTTCTGAAAGGTCCTGTCTTGGTGAAAATCAAGGCTTGTGGGGAAAGTGCACAACCTCTGCAGATGGAAGAATCTAAGTACTTAACCATGTCCATGGTATTGGACAACTTGAGCATCAAGACATGGAAGCTATCAAGAATCTCCTCATCCCAATTTTCTAAGTAAAACTTGTGGTTGAACAAGGGTGAAGGACCTCAATGTCTATTGGTGGTTCCTTGGGAAAAGTTTTGACAAAGAAAAACTTAGTGATTTCAACTAATAGGCAAAACCTATTTTTGAGCAAAGCAATCCTAAGCTACACTTAGCCAAATTGCATATAGTATGTAATCCACCAATATTATACTAAGGTATCACTTTCCAATACTATTCCAATGTATTGACCCACTGTGGCTCTAACTTGTGATGTTGCAGGTTACTCTGATGAGGATTAGGAGTTATGAGTCTATACTCAACATGTTTGCCTGTGGCACATGAAGATGAAGACTTTTATCTATTTACTTATTTAAACTCTTGTACTAGGCATGTGGCCATGGAGTTGTAAAGACTATGTTGTCTCTGGAATGACTGTAATAATTACCTTTGTTTCTGTGTACTTCATCTTAAACTGTGGATTCTAGCATTGATCCAGGGACTAGCATTGCAATCACAGGGATCCTTTTCCTTTATAAAGGAGGGATCTTACAGATGGTATCAAAGCATTGTGTTGCCTGTAGGATTATGACCCTAGGATTGGAAACCACTAAGGAAAAAATTTCAACAACTTCTATACTTGTCTATTCTTCTCGTAAACTTTTCTAATCTTCTTTCTCATATCTATTTGTAGATGAACTCCATCAACGAAGCCGTAAGGAAGGGACCACTCATGACAATGACTTTGGAGTGTGAGACAGAATTTCGCAAGGCTCTGAAGGACCACATGGCTGCAATGGAAATACATGGTGCAGCTGTGTACAAAGGTTTTCTTGTGATGGATGAAGGAGTTGAGTACTGGTGGGTGCAACTTCACTTGTATAAAAACAAGGAAGACAACCACAAGGAATCAGGATTCTGCATGTTCACCAATTCAGTGGTGCACACTACATTCTTTGATTCAGCAAGGGATGCAGCTTGGAAGACCATCAAAGAACTTGGTGATAGAGTCAAGTGCAGAATGCTCAACATCCAAAATGACCTAAAGGAAGAGAAGAAACACACCCAAGAGTTGGAGGCTACCAACCAAACCCTAAGAGGAGACATTATAGACTTAGTAATGGAGTCATGTGCTCATGATAGACTGATTGCTTCTAGAAATATTGTGTTAGCCAACATATCTAGTGAGATAGGATTGTAAGCATACTTCGTTAGTTGGACCACCACTTGTCACCTTATTTTCCAAATGTTGCTTAAAATAAGTTGAACCTTGGTTGTTGTAATGGATCCATGTATGCCATGACTTGTGTGTTTTGATTTCCAAAGATATGCATGTGATGATTTGCCTTGTGTTTTATCTTAAATTGTGTTGTTTCTAACTTTTTCTATCTTATAAATAGATGCCTAATGTTACCATCAGCACTGTTGAGGAGTTCCAGGGAACTCGCTTTGGCCCTCGTATTATTGAGCTCACTACTTTGATCAATCTCCCTCTTCCTACTATCATGGTGCTTCCCCTCACCAAGTTTGAGAGGAAAGACCTTTGGGGTTTCAAGGTCAATCAGCCCGGACGCCAGACTCAGCCTACCACGGAGGCTATCATCTTCAAGCTCATGCACGATGACAAGGAGAGAGGCCTAGAGGTAGTCATGCAGGACTTGATTGGACGTCTGTTGGGTAGACACTCTCGACAGGTTAGAGGTACTCACTTCCACGCCTTTGGTAGACGTGATGAGGATGGAGAGGCCATCGACTTCGAGGACACTTCGAGGGAGACAGCGTATCTGCCTATACCTCCGGGACTTAGAGGTTCTTCTTAGGCACGTGGACACCGATAGGACCAACGTACTCAAAGAATGACGAACTCTAGGTGCAGCTTCGTGAGAAGGACAAGCTCTTCGCGGAGCAAGATGAGATAGTCAAGGATATGGAGGCAAAGTTCGAGAGTCAGGACAAAAAGTTCAAGAGTCAAGAGAAGCGAGTCCAAGATAGGAACAAGAGGATTCGAGACATGACTGCAGAACTGGAGGCCAAGGACTTCGAGCTCGAGCATCAGCAGACTATGATTGAGAGGCTTCGTTCTCAGAAGAGGGATCTCAAAGCCAAAGTAGATACCTTGACCACCAATGTCGAGGAATACAAGACCGCTATGGAGAATGCAGGTCTTACCTTTGTTGAGGAGGAGGTTGATGCCGAGGAGTAGTGTTAACTACTCATTTATCATTTATTTACCATGCTTTATTTGAGTCGCAATGACCATCCAACATGTGGATGGCTTGCTATTGGTGTGTTTACTTTACAAACTTGTTATCTTGTTGGTGAACCTTTACTATTGTGATGCATGCTTGGTGATTGTTTATGTGATGTATTGTGCATGAAAGCATCTATGGGTATCTCATTCTTATCTCTACTGAACAACCACAGATGCCTCCCGTCGTGCAATCCCAACCCAACAACAACATCACCCACGAGATGCAGCAAATGATGATAGCTCGACTCGGTGATCTGAGATGATGACTACGTTCATCGTAACCGCAACAACAACAATAATAACAACAACAACAAGCCACCGGGTTTGAGATGCTTACCAGGTTCTTGAGATTGAGGCCAGAAAGTTCTCGAACAACGATCCTATGGTGGCCAATGATTGGCTACGCCTGTGAACAAGGACTTGGTAACTGTGGGCATCTTGATGCGAAAAGTCGATTTGAAGACATTTGTTGGAAGTACCAGCCGCCACTTGGTGGGATAACTTCCAGATCACCACCCCCATTGAAGATGTGACATGGGCTATCTTTGAAGATGGTTTCCGTACTGCTCACATCTCATCTGGAGTGATGAGTCTGAAGAAGAAAGAGTTCCATAATCTAAAGCAGCGCCACCACATCGTGGTTGAATATATTGAGGAGTTCAACAATCTGGCGCGTTATGCACCGGACGAAGTTGACACCGATGCCAAGAGGAAGGAAAAGTTCCTTGAAGGGCTGAATGATGAACTAAACTTGCAGCTATCAGTGGCCTATGTTCCCACTTATCAGTCTCTTTGTGATAAGGCTGCTATTTTGGAGAACAAAATGAAGCAAGTTGAGAGTAGGAAGAGAAATCACTCGGACAAGCACAAAGGGATTGTCTCTGGCGTTCCCATTATGATGATAGTGGAAGCTCAGGATCCCACAAGCATGGGAAATTCAACAAGCACCATAACCACAACCGTCATCATGACAACAAGCATCACCGTAGTCATGACAATGACAAGTACAAAAACCACAAGGGTGGATATAAGAGCCACCACAGTGGTAGTGGAAGCCAGCCTGTCAAGAATGATATTAGTCAGGTTGAGTGTTTCAAGTGCAAGAAGATGGGGCATTATGCAAATGAATGCCCAGAAAAGAAAGTTGAAGGACCCAACAAGCTCAACCCTTTTCAAAAGGGACAAGTGAACCACATCAATGTGGAGGAAATCTATTAGGAGCACGATCTTTCTTTGGTAAGTTCAAACTCAATTCATTCCAGCATTTGTTCTCTTTGATACTGGTGCATCTCATTCATTCATATCAAGAGCATTTTTTGAAATAAATGAACTACCGGTAGAAACTATTGGGTGTCCTATAAAAGTAAGTTCTCCTGGCGGAGAAATGATAGTGAATTCAGGGTGTCATGATCTAGTCATAGAGTTTGGGAAGTATAAGTTTCCCGTTAACTTGATAATCCTAAACTCCCAAGGATTGGATGTCATTTTGGGAATGGACTGGATGACTAAGCACAAGGGATTGATAGATTGTTCCAACCATACTGTCTCACTCACAACTCTAGAAAATAAAAGAATCAGGTTCAAGACCAACTTTGAAACAAAAAGGAGTATGCTAAATTCTCTTAAGGGGGTTAGCATAGGCAGCTAATTGTGAGTGAATATCCGGATGTGTTTCCGGAAGAATTGCCGAGAATGCCACCAGATAGAGATGTGGAGTTTCTTATTGATTTGCTACCAGGATCTGGACCAAAAGCAAAGAGACCATACAAAATGTCAGTTAAGAACTGAAAGAACTCAAGAAACAACTTGGAGAACAGTTGCAGAAAGGATTTATTCAACCAAGTTCTTCATCTTGGGGAGCACCAGTGTTGTTTGTGGAAAAGAAGGATAAAAGTCAAAGGTTATGTATAGATTACCGTTCACTCAATGAGGTGACTATCAAGAACAAATACCCTTTGCCTAGAATCAATGACTTGTTTGATCAGCTATAAGGAGCTTGTGTGTTCTCAAAGATTGATCTTCGGTCGGGTTATTTCCAACTCAAGATAAGAGAGCAAGACATACCTAAGACAACTTTCACCACAAGGTATGGATTGTATGAGTATACCGTGATGCCATTTGGTTTCACCAATGCACCAGCATACTTCATGAATATGATGAACAAGGTGTTCATGGAATTTCTTGATAAGTTTGTTGTCGTTTTCATCGATGGCATTTTAATCTACTCCAAGAGCAAAGAAGAGCATGAAGGACATTTGCATTTGATTCTTGAGAAGCTTAGAGAGCATAAACTATATGCCAAATTCAGCAAGTGTGAATTTTGGCTAAATGAAGTTGGATTTCTTGGACACGTTGTGTCAGGAGATGGTGTAGCAGTTGATCCTGCTAAAGTTTCAGCTGTAACTGAATGGGAGTCTCCCAAGTCAGTGAAAGAAGTTCGTAGTTTCCTTGGCTTGGAAGGTTACTATAGAAGATTCATTGAGAATTTCTCCAAGGTAGCAAAACCTATGACATAATTGCTAAAGAAAGACAAGAAATTTGCTTGGTCTGAAGGTTGTGAACTCAGCTTTCAAGAATTGAAGAAGAGACTTGTGACAGCACCAGTCTTGTGTTTTCCAGATTTGGAGAAGGATTTCCAAGTGTATTGTGATGCATCCCATCATGGATTAGGTGCAGTACTTATGCAAGAAGGGAAAGTTGTGGCTTATGCCTCGAGACAACTCAAAACTCATGAAGTAAACTACCCTACTCATGATTTGGAGTTAGCCTCTGTTGTCCATGCACTCAAAACATGGAGACACTATCTTTTGGGAAAGCGTTGTGAAGTGTTCACAGATCACAAGAGTTTGAAGTATATCTTCACCCAGAAAGAAATTAATATGAGACAAAGAAGATGGCTAGAACTCATCAAGGACTATGACTTGAGTTTGCAATACCACCCCGGTAAAGCAAATGTTGTAGTGGATGCTCTAAGCCGTAAGGTTTTTGTGAATGGCCTCACTAAGGTAGAGACCTCAGATTGGAGATTGTGCCTGAAGGACATCTCATGACCTTGGAAGTTCAACCTACATTGTTGGACAAGATTAAGGAAGCCCAGAATATTGATAAGGAAATTGAAGAAATTAAGGCAAAGATTGGCAAAGTAAAAGCCAAAGGATTCCATGAAGACGAACAGGGTACTTTATGGCATGGGAAACGTATCTGTGTTCCACAAGATCCGGAGCTTCGGAAACTGATTTTACAAGAAGCACACAACTCACCGTATTCCATTCATCCGGGTAACACCAAAATGTACATGGATATGAAGGAAAGATTTTGGTGGAACAATCTCAGGAAGGATATCGCCGAACATATGCTTTGTGTGATGTATGTAGTAGAGTGAAGGCGGAACATCAGAAACCAGCAGGTTTGCTTCGACCACTACCTATTCCTGATTGGAAGTGGGACAAGATTGGTATGGATTTCATTACCGGATTACCAAGGACCCGGTCAGGATATGATTCTATTTGGGTAGTAGTGGATCGCCTAACTAAAGTGGCTCATTTCATACCCGTGAAGACAACTTATACAAGTGCTAAGTTAGCCACGATCTATATGAGTAGAATTGTATGTTTACATGGAGTACCCAAGAGTATTGTGTCTGATAGAGGAACCCAATTCACTTCTCATTTTTGGAGGCAATTACATGAGTCATTGGGAACGAGGTTGGAATTCATCACTGCTTTTCATCCTCAAACTGATGGACAAACAGAAAGGACTAATCAGATTCTTCAAGATATGTTGAGGGAATGTGCCCTAGACTATGGAGCTAGTTGGGATGAAAGTCTGCCTTACGCAGAATTTTCTTATAACAACAGCTATCAAGCCAGCATTGAGATGACACCATTTGAGTTTCTCTATGGGAGAAAATGTACCACCCCATTGTTATGGAATGGTGTGGGGGAAAGAAGTTTGTTCGGACTAGAACTTATCAAAGAAGTTGAAGAGAAAGTCAAGCTGGTTAAGGACAGATTAAAGATAGCACAGTACCAACAGAAAAGCTACGCAGATCCTAAGCGTAGAGAAGTCACCTATGAAGTTGGTGATAGAGCTTATCTTAGAGTGTCACCACTTCGTGGAGTGAAGAGATTTGGTGTCAAAGGTAAATTGGCCCCAAGATATGTTGGACCATTCAATATTCTAAGTCGCAAAGGAGAATTAGCCTATGAGATTGAATTGCCAGAGTCTTTGTCAGCTGTTCATAATGTGTTTCATGTGAGTCAGCTTAAGAAATGCCACCTAGAAATGGAAGAAACTTCTTTGAAGGATACTATACCTTTGGAAGAGGTTCAATTTGAAAGTGATCTCACTTATGAAGAGAAACCTATCAAGATTCTTGAGACTGCAGAAAGAGTTACTCGGACTAAGACTATTAAGTTCTGTAAAGTTCAATGGAACCATCATTCCGAAGAAGAAGCAACATGGGAAAGAGAAGATGATCTTCGGAAAGACCACCCTCACCTATTTGCTATCCAATCCGAATCTCGAGGGCGAGATTCACCTTAAGGGGGTTAGATTTGTAACATACCTAAAATCATGTTTCAAACTCATGCATATCATCCATGCATCCATGATCATGTAGAATTCATTTCAAACAAAACAATTAAAAAACACGGGCATATAAGCTCATTATTTTATGTGATCAGCATTTAAAAACAAATACAAATCTCCAATGTGAGATAGATGTTCAGTGAACCAAACCTTGTGTCTTATTGCTTTCAAAGTGTATTGCTAGATTGCTAGGATTTAAACCAAAGTTTCAAAACAAATATAATTTGAAAACCAATTTCAAAACCTATTTAAAACTAGTGCTATGTCACTGCTTATTTTATTTTATTCCAAGTGACCAGGCCAATTCAAAGTGACCACTTGGTTTTATGCCCAGAAAAGTGATTGTTGTACACTGCAGAAATCCTGAAAAGATTTGAATTCAAATAGATTTTGAAATCATTTGAAAAAGGTTCCTGGAAATTCATTTAGAAAAAGAAAAAGGATAGAGAAAAGGAAATGGGCCGGCGCCAGGATTTTGGCCCAACAAGCAAAGCAGCCCGTTAGCCAGCCCATCCGGGTTTTCCCTCTCCTTCTGATTTTCTCACCGCACCCGCGCTACCCAACAGGTCACTGACTGTGGACCTCGCTAGCTCATCATCATCTTCCCCAAATCGCGCCCACGACCATGTCGCCGGCCGTTCTCTCCGCCATTCACTGCCGCATTTTAAATCGAGTTATTGCCGGTGTTTCCTCGCGTGATTCTCGCTCCCTCTCTGGCTATAATACCACCTCCCCCTCGCGGCCATTTCCCCCAACAAAGCCAGACAGAAGCGCCCCAGGCTGCCCGTAATCACCCTTGCACCGCCGCAGACAGAGCCAACTCCGGCGACCAATCCCGGTGAGCCCCGTGCGCCCCTTCACCTCTGGTTCATGCGAACAGCTTCACAACCTCTTTGCGCTCCTCCTGATGTATTTGGTTCATCCTATACTACCCCAGGTAGTCGTCCTCATCAAGCACTGCAAGCTCCCGACGACGTCACTAACTCCGGCGATTAAATTCGGTGAGCTCCGTGTTCCCCTTCGCTTCTGATTCACATGAGCGTGTTCGCCATAGCCTTGCGCACCTCCTAATACATTTGGCTCATGCCAGGCCGACGCAGAACCTCGGCAACGTCTTCGACAGCAAGCATCTGACGCCACCAGCAACTCCGACGAGCTCCCTCGGCCACTACAGCGCACCCCTTGACCAGCCATCGCCACCTTGAGCATCAGCAACACACGGCGAGCTTGGTAATCCCCTTCCCCCTCTCCCGCGTGACCTAGAACGCCGGTAGCAGCTCTGACAGAGGCGTCTCCGCCTGTCGCAGCCGCCAGCGCTGCCACTTGATGGTCGAGTGCTGAGCGCCGTTAGATCTAGATCTAGTGGTCACGTTAGAACCTAGACGAAGCGGTATGATTCAATCAGAGCCGCGCGATTAAGTTAGATCCAGCGGCTCAGAAGCGTGATCCGACGCGAAGCGGTACCAGCCAATAGGATTGCGCCGCGTGGCACAGAGTTCGTTTTAAAATTTGAATTAGATCTATTAGTTGTTTGATTTTGTTTTAGCCATAACTTTTGATTCCCACGTTCAAATTTGACAAATTTTATATCAATGGAATTAGGAGAACAAGCCCTTTCCAAATATGCAATGTGTTTAATGTTTTGTTTCTGTTAAAATGGTTTTGTTTATAGAAACATGTGTAGGCCTATTTTGTGTATATAAATTATTTGAGAAATGTTTTAGTGCTTAAATAAATGTTGTTTGGCAAGTTTTGAACTTGTTTATGAACCAGTACTGTGCACTTGTATTATTGAGTTTAGAAAAATCATCACATGTCATATTGCATGCATCCATATATTTTTGCTTGTATTTATTTTGTATGTGATTGATTGCTATGATTTTATGTGTAGATTTTGGTGCCAATAGTGATTGTGATTGTGAGGAGTGTAGCTACTCTCCAAACTACCAAGGCAAGTGGTGCTTCATGATTTTATCCCTATGTTTTCTACTATGCATTAGTTATATTTTTCTAGTCTTGCATGGTTATATTTTTGCTTATATGCTAAGTTGGTAAATCCTAGTAGTTGTAGAATTGCTAGAAATTTCTAAGTTAAGATGCTTATCTATGCCATGCTTAGCCTAGCTAGTAGCAACCAAGGGTGGTGAAATATTCATGCTATGATAAAAATATTTCTAAGTCTTTGGACTTGTGTTTTGCCTAATAAAACAACTAAGTGAATGAAACACCTGGGTGGAATGGAAGGAATGGTTTATGTTGAGTGGTTACACAAGGCCCATTTCTATGGTTTACCTTGTGTATCTCACTTGTGGAAAGCCACCCAGGAACAAAGGGATTTGAGAGGACAAATGTTAAGAAGCTTCTAGTGCAGCCACTTGGCAATATGGGCTCTGCCTGGATCACATAGGTTGCAAGAACTTAGCCATTTGGACAGTTGGTGGTAGTGGGATGATAGGTTGGAACGCGTCCATTTGGTCTAAGGGAAGGCTTCTGAAAGGTCCTGTCTTGGTGAAAATCAAGGCTTGTGGGGAAGTGCACAACCTCTGCAGATGGAAGAATCTAAGTACTTAGCCATGTCCATGGTATTGGACAACTTGAGCATCAAGACATGGAAGCTATCAAGAATCTCCTCATCCCAATTTTCTAAGTAAAACTTGTGGTTGAACAAGGGTGAAGGACCTCAATGTCTATTGGTGGTTCCTTGGGAAAAGTTTTGACAAAGAAAAACTTAGTGATTTCAACTAATAGGCAAAAGCTATTTTTGAGCAAAGCAAGCCTAAGCTACACTTAGCCAAATTGCATATAATATGTAATCCACCAATATTATACTAAGGTATCACTTGCCAATACTATTCCAATGTATTGACCCAATGTGGCTCTAACTTGTGATGTTGCAGGTTACTCTGATGAGGATTAGGAGTCATGAGTCTACACTGAACATGTTTGCCTGTGGCACATGAAGATGAAGACTTTTATCTATTTACTTATTTAAACTCTTGTACTAGGCCTGTGGCCATGGAGTTGTAAAGACTATGTTGTCTCTGCAATGACTGTAATAATGACCTTTGTTTATGTGTACTTCATCTTAAACTGTGGATGCTAGCATTGATCCAGGGACTAGCATTGCAATCACAGGGATCCTTTTCCTTTATAAAGGAGGGATCTTACAAAGCGCCACAGGGAGGAGGCGGAGGCCCTCCTAGCGGAGGCCATGAGGGGCCACTGATCCTGTGCTGATGCTGTAAAGCAGCTTATTTTGTTTTGTTGTCTGTGTTGAACTTGTAAGTTGCTGCTGCTGAGCAGCCTAATTGTCGAACCTGGTTTAAGTATCGTACTATATAATCCTTTATTAGCTGGTTTATCTACATCTGCTATGTTCATCTACATATTTATGGTGCTGGTTAGATTTGCTGCCAGATTGGGAAAATACGAGGGCCAAAAGGAACCATGAATGAAGAGAGAAGCTGGTCTAGATTCACTGCTATTTTGGGCAAAAATAACAACTGTTAGCGACATAAATGTGAAAGGATCTCTTAAAAAGGTCAATCATAAAAATAAGAAAAAAGAAATCTTCCAATTTAGGCGACAGGGCGCACGTAAATACCATACGCGCCCCACATGGTCCCACACAACATCCCCCAAAACGTGTTCCCAACAAGCCGACCCCACACCATGGGCGGTCCTACTACGGGACCCGACTGAACGTGGCCCCACCTGCCATCACGTAACGGGGGTGGGTACTACTTGTCAGCACATAACGGCGAGTGTCCACTATGGGATCCACCTGAATGCGGCCCCACTTGTCAGCATGTAACGGCGAGGGTCCACTAACGGGACCCGACGGAGAGCGAGTTTTAGACCGATGTGAGAGTTCCATAATAGGAGCTGGACAAAAGTGAGGAAAAACTAAGCGGCTGGGGAAAAGTGAGTACAACTAACGAACCAGGGGCACGAAAATAGAAATCCCTATAGTATATATCAAGAAGCTCATTTTTAGGTTATGGACATCCAGGATGTGCATGAATCAAGGCACATAACCTTGTCCATAACTCAAGCAATTTCTCCTCTTCTCCCTGTTTAAAATCAAAAATTTTATGCAAAACAGCATGCTGAGCACTAGGAGGGAAATATTTCTGAAAGAAAGTAGCAATCAAGCAATCAGGGCTATCAATGGATCCAGGAGGTAGACTATTAAACCAAGCTTTATCCTCTCCTTTCAATGAAAAGGGGAAAATTTTAGCAACAAAGTACTTGCGCATCTTAACATCATTAGAAAATAAGCCACTCATAGTAGAAAGCTCGGTCATATGAGCCACAACACTTTCATTCTCAGTCCCACAAAAAGGTTCTTTCTCAACAATGTTTATATAGGATAAATCAAGAAAGAAATCATAATCTTTATCTTTAATGTTTATGGGAGAAGTAGCAAACTTAGCATCAGGATATAGTTTAGGTATAATAGTTCTTTTCTCAAGAAGACTCTTAATAGCACTAGCACAACGTGTGTTTCGATATTATTCAATAAATTCACCAGTCATATCAATATAACCATCATTGATATCATAACTCTCTCTAGACTCAGGTGAGCTAACAGGTGTAATATTGTCTTCACTAGGAGTTCCAGTGTTTATCAATATAGTTCTAGCAATTGTAGCATCCAGGAAAGGACCTAATGAACCACTCTCATCAAGCACAGTAGAAGTAACATCATGAGCATCAAAAGCAATTCTAGATTCAGCAGTAGTAGCAGCGTGTGTAGCATGTGTATGTGGTGGTGGTGTAACAAGCTTACTTATAACAGACGGTGAATCAAGAGCAGCAGAGGTGTTTAGAATTGTACCTCTTCTTGTAGTGGATGGTAAAATAGGAAACTTTCCATCACGAGACTTTTCCATGATGAAAAGGATAACAACGAACAATAATAAATCCAAGTGAACTTACAAATAAAGCTATGCTCCCCGGTAACGGCGCCAGAAAATAGTCTTGATGACCCACAAGTATAGGGGATCACAAAAGTCTTCGAGGGTAGTATAACCCAATTTATTGATTCGACACAAGGGGAGCCAAAGAATACTTATAAGCCTTAACAACTGAGTTGTCAATTCAAATGCACCTGGAAATAGTATTTCTCACAGTAGTTTATCAGTAGCAACAGTTTTGTAGTAGTAATAGAAAAGTGATAGTAGCAGTAAAACAAGGGTAGTAGTAATAATAGTAGCAAACAACAGGATTTGAGTGCGGTAGGCATAGGGATGGATGGACGGGCGTTGCATGGACGAGACTACTCATGTAATATCAAGATATAGGGCATTTGTAGATAAATAAGATAAAGCATCCAAGTACTAAACAATCATAGGCATGTGTTCCAATATAGTCATACATGCTTGCAATGAGAACTTGCACAACATATTTTGTCCTGCCAGCCCGTTGCAGCGGGGCCTCAAGGGAATCTACTAGCAATTAAGGTACTCCTTTTATTAGAGTACCGGAGCAAAGCATTAACACTCCATGAACACATGTGATCCTCATATCACAACCATTCCCTCTGGTTATCCCAATTTCTGTCACTTCGGGGCCTTTGGTTCTAGACAATAATATGTGTAAACAACTTGCAGATAAGATCACAAACAATACTATCATCATGAATCAATAACATGTTCAGATCTGAGATCGTGGCACTCGGGCCCTAGTGACAAGCATTAAGCATAACAAGTTGCAACAATGTCAAAAAGCACTAACAAAGATACTAGGCACCATGACCTAACAATCTTATTCGATTACATGATAGATCTCATCCAATCCCCACCATCCCAATAGCCTACAACGAGGGATTACTCACTCATGGATGGGGGAAACATGGATGGTTGATGGAGAGGCGTCAGTGATGATGATGTCGATGATCTCCTCCAATTCCCTGTCTCGGCAGGGTGCCAGAACAGAGTTTCTGGTTCTGAATCGCGGTTTCTGGTGGTGGCAACGCAGCGGAACTCTATTTGGAAAAACGTCGAACCCCCATCTATTTTTAGGTCAGAAGGCTTTATGTAGGCGAAGGGGGAGACTAAGGGGGTGAACGACGTGTCCTTACCACCCCCAGGCGCGGCCTGTCCTGGACCGCATGGCCAGGGGGTGTGGGCCCCTCGTGGCCCTCCTCCGTCTCGTCTTCTGGATCCGAGAGTCTTCTGGTAAAATAGTAGTTTTGCGATATTTTCCGGGATTTTTCCTGAAAGTTGATTTTTCTGCACACAAAAATGAGACATCAAAGTAATTCTGCTAAAAACAGCGTCAGTCCATGTTAATTGTATCCAAATCACACAAATTAGGGGAGAAACGATAGACAAAGTGTTTGGGAAAGTAGATACGTTTAGGGCGTATCAACTCCTCCCAAGCTTAGTTTATTGTTTGTCCTCAAGCAATTCAGTTGAAAACTGAGTGCGATAAAAGAACTTTGATGAACACATTTGCTTCATGTGATGTATATATTCTGAGCATATGATCAATACTTAGACAATTTGAGAGTATGCAAATAAGTATACTCAATAGTTATGCAAGCTATGAAGAGATTCCAACACAATAATAATAAGCAGCATGAAACATAAACATAAGCAACATTGCAATGCTCATATGAAGGTGTAACATCCGAGAATTTAGGAACTAACGAAGGGTAGATTTAGGAATTTGAGATGTTGCATGCATTCATCTGTGAAAATGTGGGTAAATTTTTCGCCAAATAAAAACCTAAAGTGATCAAGGTTTCTTTCATACTTTGAGAATAGGTATAGTCTTGAAGGATGATTGCTATAGACTTTGATATGATCTTTGTGGATTAGAGTGTTTTGGGAATTGAAATTTGAATTTAAAACTTGAGTGTTAAATTTATAGTTTAAAAGAATTCAAAAGTATATTTGAGTATTATACTTTAATTAAGAGTTAACCAATAATAACTCAAACTTTAAATGAAAGAAGATAATCAATAAAATGAATATTCTAAAACTTCATTCAATAATGAGTTACAAAATTGTAACCTACGTAAATAAGTAACAGTATTTACAATAGTAAAAAGTACAATCTTTATTACAAAACAATAAACATAAAAAGTACAAAAGAATAAATTAAAGATTACAATTGAATCAGAGAGTTTTTACAAGTGAATATTCTATAAATAAAAATTAAAAACCTAAACTAAGGTCTTGATCTTCAAATTTGGTACCTGCAAAATAAACATAAACAAAAGAAAGAAAGTTAAAGTTAAAAGGATATTACTCTCAGACTTTACAGTGAAGTGCACTGATCAAGGTTCATCATTGAGTAATTTAAGGGGAAAATTTCACCAATATGAAAGAATATATCTTCCATAATTTTAAACCATAAGTCAAATAAACATCAAGGAGGGGAAAGTTTCACCAGCCAAGTAAATGGTAACCTGATGAAAGTAACTTTCTAATTCAGAATATATACACAACCTGTGCAGCAGGCACACAGGCAGCACACACACCAAACTGCATGGGTGTGCTGTCAGCACCACAACAACCGCACAATCAAACAAAACCATCAACACAGCCGTGGGAAGCCAATCCCCACACCATTCCATTGTTCTTACACACCAAGCACAATAGCCACCAGCTAAACCTAGCCAAAGCCAAGCTAAATCACACCAATCAAAACCTTGGATCACACCACCAAAATGGTGACATAAGTAGGGGATGTATCAGGTGGATAGTTAGACCAAGATCAAGCCATCAGGACCAGGAGGTGAAGGGCTAGATCAAGGACAAGCTGGGAGTTGGAAATACCAGGAGAGCATCAGATCAAGCTACCACAAGATCAACCACAGGAAACCCCACATCAAGTGACAGTGGTGAGTAAATAGACCATCACATGATCTATCTGTCTAAGATTAGACAAGCATACATGATCTGTCTTTCATTCAAATTCTCAGAAAACACCCAAGTGGGGTGAATCCATCACTAAACTTTAAACACTAAAAGCAATCAGAAAACTATAAAGATCTAACTAAGATCTCAGGACAACATCATTGATCTAAGCAAATCAAGCTATATTTCAATTCAAGAATGAATATAGCCAAGAACTAAACCTCTAGGCACATCTCTTAAATTAGAGTAGCACCTTAGGATTTAATCTTATGGATCTATCTAAGTTATCAAGCTTACAAGTATATTTCCCCAACTTTTAATCAAGAACAGTAGCTGATATCACTACCAGAACTAATCCTTGAGAAAAAATAAGATAAGGGTCTAATCCCTAAACCTCAGACCAACATCATTGGTTCTAGGGATACAAGGAAAGAGGATTCCACTTATCTATAATGCCAAGCCAATTTCAAGCTTGAGAAATACCAAACCATGTAATAGAATATAATCTTGTGTGCCATACAAGGATGGTATCATAAGAACAATTCTAAAATAAGAAGGTTAAGCGTCAAATCTTCACAGATACAATCAACCAATTATAAATCATTTTCCTGACATCACAGGAATCATACTCAGGAAAATCATATACATATTTTCACTGTAGGAGATCATTTTGATCTCAATCTATATATGAAATCTTAAGCAAACAGTACTAAGATAGTGACTTCATCACACAACACCCACTGTCATTAACCAAGTAATGACAGTGGTGAGTTATTAAACCACTGGATTTCCCAAGTATTGATTCTAAAAGCAACTTTACCATTTGAATCATATAAGAATCATCTGACAAATCACTAGCATCACCATAGCTAACCATCAGCAGTAATCCACAACAAGTCACCACTTAACAGGTTCAAGGATCATCAACACATGATTCAATTCATCAAACATTTAATCAACAGAGGGATTTGAACCCTAAATAGAACCAATCATATTAAACAGGACAGGACAGTAACCAGGAAGGCCACTACCAACATCTATCATGGGAGGTCCTAGCACAGAGAGCATTAGAGGGAGAGGAACCACTCACCAAAGGTCCTCGCTGTAGAATAGAAGAGGAAGCAGAGGGGGCGACGACCATGGAGGCACGGGGAGCACCCCCAAGGGGCGCAGAACACAACGCCACGGGCGGCAGAGCCACTGGGCGAGGAGCAACCCCACGGCACATGACAGCAGTGGCGGCGTCAACATCAACGCCAACCCCAAACCCTAGGGTTTGGGACGGCATCGATCTGATCACAGAGGGCTCCAGGTCCAAATCCAATTGGACAGGAGGGTAAAGCATGGACGACAACCTCATCCTGCACCACAGCGATGAACAGGAAGGTCCACGGCGGCACGAATCATCGGCGACAGCATCGCTGACCACGGGGTCGGGGGAGGAGAAGGAGAGAGGTGAGCTCGAGAGAGAGATAGAGAGTGTTGGGCTAGGTTGGGCCAATACCCCTTCGGGGTATTGTTTGTCTTGCCCTACTGGGCCACAAGGGCCCAATAAACCCAAATAGCCAGCCCAGATCATTTAGAGCCTGTTTTAATAAATGAAAAAGACCAAAATGCCCCTGAACTTAAATAAATTCTAAAAAATAAAATAAAAGTCCAAAAACTATAAATAAAACATTTTTGGATTCACAATAATCCAAACTATCCAAATAAATTTAGATATAAAATTTTAGATATATAAATTTTATTAAGAATTTTGTAATATATATTCCTTATGGAATTTTACAAAATCCTTGAAAGATGATAAAAATAAATAAAAATCACTTTCATTATATATTAATATTGTAGTATTTTAGAAAAATACTAAACAAATATTTAATATCAATTTTTTGTATTTAATGATAATTCTTAATGGAATTATTATTTAAATAAAATACAAATAAATTAAAATAATATAAAAGAATACACTATTCAATAAATATTAAGAAAATTAATATTTATAAATTCTTTAATATTAAAAGATTTTTAATAAATTAAATAAATGGGGGAAGAGTACATATAAAGCTAAATGATGCATTACATTACTTTGCATAATCATTTTGCTTCTTTAAATATTGTCCTTACCAGGCAATAATGATGTTTTTATTCTCAAGGTCCAGTGCATGCATCAGACTTCACTACCTTGCCATCACAAGGCAAGTTCATCACTTGCTCATGTCCTTTGAAGAGTCTTTATCAAAGTCTTTGCAAATTGTGTGTTATCATCTATATTATAGAAAAAGAAAACATTATTTTCTCAAGATACTAAAACTTAGATATCATCCTAAGTGATGATATGATGGAGAAATAGAACTTAGGGTTCTAATTGCAATAATGATGAACAGTTAGGGATTAATAACCCATGACATCAGTGATTATAGCGCCGTATATTACGCGTTAACCATGAGATTTGGAATGGGATGGAGAAGTCAGCTGTATCCTTTTCCTCTTGTATGGAGGCAAGACGACCTTAACGTGACGTTGTGATTCCTTGTGCGGATCCAACATATGGGTGGGCACCCTTACACCCCACACTTTTGGTGTCTAGATTATCTATGAATGGTGTTTAGGGATATAGTCCATGTAAATGGTACTATTCCGGGCATCACTAGGTCATAGAGTCTTCAGGAACTCATCAGGGTTTTAGCCTACCCGAAAGGGGGCTTAATGAAGGTGAGACAACCCTGAAGGATCGTGCAGACATATGAGGTCGCGGAGAGGGCAGAGATTCGCTTGGACCAACTACTGGGCCCCACATCATGGAATTGTGGACGGGAAAGTACGCCCGGTTGTGCAACAAGGAGTTGATCTCTCATGGGAAAAGTAATGCACCTCTGTAGAGTGTAAGAATTGTAACTTGTTACTCCCTGTTCCGGGAAGGAGCTATGAACGCGGCAGGAAAGGAACTCCATGAAAGTTCTGGTCAACCTGTGAAGGCTAATGGTCATAGATTTTTATAATAAAATCAACCTTTGAAGAAAGATTTACGAAAATTGCATAGTGCCAAAGACTGATAATCCGAGGTGGTAGATAGAGCATCAAACTTCCTACCTTGCATATAATGAATTTGCTGAGTAACGCTGTTACTCATCCTTTCCTTTGAATCCTTGCTTAGACTCTGAATCCCGAAGATACTCCAATGTATGCATCTGAGAGTCAATAGGAGGTCTTCTATGAAGAGCCCAACCTATATGGAGCCGTAGAAGGGGAGGACTACGACAACGTCTATGGAGGAGAATTCCAAGAGTCCGAATAATTACTATAGTTCTAGTAGCCACTTGAGCCAAGCATCATGAACAATATATCGCAATAAGTTGCTGAGCTCAATTTGGAGTTTAAGTTTTTAATTTGAAACTTCCGCTGAAACACTTATATTTTGGTTTGTAAGTTGAATCTTTTGGAAGTATTGAACTTCCGGTATTGTAATAATAATAATAATGTGTGTATGTTTGTAAAATGGACCCGCAATGTTTCTATCGTACCACTCTGAGGGATGTGATATTTATGGAACGATGTTCTGTGAATGTCATGTCAACGACTATAGTGTACTACAATGCAGTGGTATGCTGGGTCACCGCAGTTGGTATAAGAGCAAATTGCTTTGACCTTAAGTTGGAAACCTAGTAAAGGGTATTACCTGTAGGAGAGTGTAGCAACAATAAAGCATTCTCTAAAAGTAATATAATGGGTATTCAAATGAGAATATTATGTTATATCTTTTAGTGTGATAATTCTTTGTTATGATGCAATATATTATTGGTTACTAATAAAATTTATTTTTTTGATATACAGAGCTATGTCACCAAAGTTTCCAAAACAGACTTTGGTAAGGAAAGAGGAGACTCTTGATGATTATCAAGGATCATTCACAGACAAACTTCGTCAACTTTTTGTTGGAGTTATGCCCTAGAGGCAATAATAAAGATGTTATTATTATAATTATTGTTCATGATAAAGTTTATATTCCATGCTAGAATTGTATTAAGCGGAAACTTTGATACTTGTGTGGTTTATGAACAACACCGTGTTCCTAGTACGCCTCTATGGACTAGCTCATTGATTAATGATGGTTAATGATTCCTAACCCTAGACATGAGTTGTCAATTAATAATGAGATCATGTCATTGGGAGAATGATATGATGGACAGACCCAAATTAAGTAGAGCAATTATACCGTGTCATCGTGTTCATCTTTGTGAAGCTTTTTCTTATGTCAAATATTGTATTCCTTAGACCATGAGATAATGCAACTCCCTGGTATCGAAAGAAAGATTTGAGGTCATCAAACGTCATCCTATGAGAGGGTGGTCATAAAGGTGTCTCTCAGGTGATCGGAAAGTACTTGTTGGGTTGTATGTATCGAGATGGGATTTGTCCCTCCCAAGTCAAAGAGATATACTTCGGGCCCACTCGGTAATAGATATCAACACCGCTTGCAAGCACGTGGTTAAGGGGTTAATCACAAAGTGATATCGGATTACGGAACGAGTAAAGTAATTGCTGTGAACGAGATTGAACTAGGTATGCCGATACCAATGATCGAATCTCGGGCAAGTAAAATATCGCGTGACGAAGGGAATATATATATGGGATTAATTGAATCCTGGCATCGTGGTTCATCCGATATGATCATCGATGAATATGTGGGATTCAATATGGGTTTCCAAATTCCGCTGTTGATTATTGATAGAAGATCATGTCTGCATATTCTCAAACCCGTAGGGTCACACACTTAACGTGTCTCGACGCTAGGATAGAATGGATAATTGGTTTATGACTTTTTGTTTGGGGACTCGGATGAGATCCAGGACATCACGAGAGGTTCCAGAATGGTCCGGAGAATAAGATTCATATAAAGGAAAGCAGTTTTTGGATTTCAGAATTGTTTCGGAATGTTCGGTATTGTACCGAAAGGTTCTAGAAGCTTCCGGAGTGGGACCAACGTGACCCCACTTGTCGGAGGGGGGCATGGGCCTTCGAGGGAGTGCCCTGGCCGCATTGGGCCAGGGGCACAAGGCCCCATAGTCCCAGCCGGCCAAACCCTAGGGGAAACCCTAGGGGATCTTCTAGAAGGGGG
The DNA here is from genome assembly GCA_030063025.1 of Avena longiglumis. Lineage (NCBI taxonomy): Eukaryota > Viridiplantae > Streptophyta > Magnoliopsida > Poales > Poaceae > Avena > Avena longiglumis. Next base: position 500,890,193 of record CP125975.1, read on the forward strand.
GAGACTTGCCCCCACTCCACCCATGTGGCCGCCGGCCCTAGGGCTTGGAGGAGGGTCAACGGCAGCCGGCCAGCCCTCTATATAAAGAGGGCAGGGGCACACCCTCCTCCCACACCCCAAAAACCCTAGCTGCCATACTGATGCCCTCCTCTCTCTCTCTCCCGACTGCGCGTAGGCGAAGCCCTGCCGCAGAAACTCTCCACCTTTGCACCACGCCGTCGTGCTGTAGATCCAATCTATCTCTCCACCCCACTTGCTGGACCGAGGAAGGAGGATATGTCGCGGTGCCATACGTGTGTATCTCTCGGAGGCGTCGCCACTTGCGGCGTTGGATCAGATCGGTTCGCGAGGAGGAGAAGGCTAGTACGACTACATCAACCACGTTCTGTTGAACGTTCCGCTGTGCGATTTCTTCAAGGGTATGAAGATCTCATCTATCCCTCTTGTTGATTGAATATGCTAGATTAGATCTTGGCTTTCCTGTTCGCATCCGTAGAATTTTTTAATTTACTATGCTATGAAACCCTGCAGTGGTATCAGAGCTAGATCTATGCGTAGATGTGTTTCACGAGTAGAACGCAACATGCTTGTTGCGGGCGTTGATGTTTTCTGTCGCAAGACTCTTGTTGTGTACTTCTTATGATGCGGTATAGTGAGATTGAAGCGGTCCAGGCCAACTTTACGCGACCTCGTTCGCGAGACCGGCTCCGCACTTGACATGTGGCTTGTTCCACACATGCGGCTGGTGGATGCCTGTTTCTCTCACTATAGTTGTCATGGTATTTACACCGGATGTTGGCAACCATAATATCACCGTTGTGGATTTCTGTAGGTAAGAATCGTTCTTAGCTTGTTACTCCCATAAGCCACGTAAAACATGCAACAACAAGGTAGAGGCGTCTAACTTGTTTTTCCAGGGTGTGTTTTGTGATATGGTATGGCCCAAGATATGATGTGTATGTTGTATGCAATGATCATGTTTTGTAATACTTCACGACTTGCATATCGATGAGTACACAACTGGCAGGAGCCATATGGTTGTCTTTATAATTGTGTATGACCTGTGTGTCAACTTCTTATACGCCATGCAATAGCTTTACTTTATCGCTAAGTAGTTAGCAATAGTTGTAGTTGCTACTCGTGGTGGAGGAAATCATGGTGGAGTGATGGAGATCATGCTGGCACGCACAAGATGGAGATCATTGCGCAGAGATTGGCTATACCATGTCACATAAAATTATATGCATGTGATGTTTATCCTTTTATGTATCTTATTATGCTTAGATCGCGACGGTAGCATTATAAGATGATTCCTCACTTAAAGATCAAGATAAAACTGTGTTCTCCCCATGTATGCACCGTTGCGAAAGTTCGTCGTGTTCAAGCACCACGTTATGATCGGGTGCTATAAACTCTACGTTCACATACAACGCGTGCAAGCCAGTTTTGCACACGCGGAAATACTTGGGTTTGACTTGACGAGCCTAGCATGTACAGACATGGCCTCGGAACACACGAACCGAAAGGTTAACCATGAGTCATATGAATGATATGATCGACACTTTGTTGTCCACCATTAAAACCACATCTCTTCTCGTGAAGATCGGATTAGGTCTGGTAAATTTGGATCATGTTCACTAAACAACTTGAGGGATGTTGAATTTAGTGGGAGTTCATCTAGTAATTTGATTAAGTTGAACTAGTTATCATGAACATAGTCTAAATTGTACTTGCAAATTTTGTAGATCAAATGGCTAAGTCCAACTTCAACTTCAACGTTTTTGCTGAGAAAGAAAATCTTAAGAACAATGGGTCTAACTTCACCAACTGGTTCCGCAATCTGAGAATCATTCTCGCTGGCGGACAAAAGGACTATGTCCTTGAGAAAGCGCTAGGTGACGCCCCTGCTATAGATGCGCCGACTGATGAAAAAGATGTTTATCAGTCGCGCAAAGATGATTATGGTGTGATTAAGAGCACCATGTTGTTTGCTATCGAATCGGACCTTCAAAATCGTTTTGAGGAGTTCGCCGGTCCCTTTGAGATTCTTGAGGAACTGAAAACCATGTTTCAGACTCAGGCCCGTTTTGAGAGATATGAGACTCTGAGAAATTCTTTAACTGCAAGATGGAGGAAGGGAGTTCCGTTAGTGAGCACGCCATTAATATGTCGGGCTACACTCAACGTCTTGAGCAGCTGGACTGCAAGATTCAAGAAGAGCTCAAGATTGACAGAGTTCTGCAATCACTCCCTCCCAGCTACAAAGGTTTTGTAGTTACTCACAATCAGATTGGTTCCACTGATATGATCACTGAGCTCTTCACTAAGCTGAAAGCTGCAGAGGTGGACATCAAGAAAGATAATCATGTGTTGATGGTTAACAAGCCCCCTAGCTTTAAGAAAGGTAAGGGTGCAAAGAAGTCCTTCAAGAAAGGCAGCGACAAGCGCGTTTCCCCCGCTGAGAAGAAGCTCAAGTCTGGACCTAAGCCGGACACTGAGTGCTTCTATTGCAAGGACAAGGTTCACTAGAAGCGCAACTGTCCGAAGTACTTAGCGGACAAGAAGGCTGGCACCATTAAAGGTATATTTTATATACATGTTATTGATGTTTACCTTACTAGCGCTCATTGTAGTGCCTGGGTATTTGATACTGGTTCAGTTGCTAATATTTGTAACTCGAAACAGGAGCTACGGAATAGGCAATGCTAGCAAGGGATGAGGTGACGATGCGCGTTGGCAACGGATCAAGAGTTGATGTGATGGTCGTCGGCACGCTCTCCTTAGTTTTACCTTCAGGGTTAGTTTTAAACCTTAATAAATGTTATTATGTGCCTGCGTTGAGCATGAACATTATATCTGGATCGTGTTGATTGCAAGACGGTTATTCATTTAAATCGGAGAATAATGGTTGTTCTATTTATATGAGTAACATCTTTTATGGTCATGCACCTGCTATGAATGGTTTATTTCTTCTGAATCTCGAAAGCAATGAAACACACATCCATAACATTGAGGCTAAGAGATGCAAAGTAGATAGTGATAATTCAACTTATTTGTGGCACTGTCGTCTAGGTCATATTGGTGTAAAACACATGAAGAAACTCCATTCTGATGGACTTTTGGTGTCTCTTGATTTTGAATCATTTGACACGTGCGAGCCGTGCCTCATGGGCAAGATGATCAAAACCATGTTCACCGGTATAATGGAGCGAGCAACGGACTTGTTGGAAATCATACATACCGATGTGTGCGGACCAATGAGTGTTTCGACGCGTGGTGGATATCGCTATTTTCTCACTTTTACTGATGACTTAAGTAGATATGGGTATACCTATTTAATGAAACATAAATCTGAAACGTTTGAAAAGTTCAAAGAATTTCATAACGAAGTGGAAAACCATCGTAACAGGAAAATTAAATTTCTACGATCCGATCGTGGAGGTGAATATTTGAGTTATGATTTTCTCACGCATCTTAAAGCAAGCGGAATTGTTTCGCAACTCACGCCACCCGGAACACCACAGCGCAATGGTGTGTCTGAACGCCGGAATCGAACTCTATTAGATATGGTGCGATCAATGATGTCTCTTACAGATTTATCGTTATCATTTTGGGGTTATGCATTAGAAACCGCTGCATTCACTTTAAATAGGGCACCATCTAAATCCGTTGAGATGACATCGTATGAACTATGGTTTGGTGCTAAACCTAAGTTGTCGTTTCTTAAAGTTTGGGGATGCGAAGCTTACGTCAAGAAGTTGATGCCGGACAAGCTCGAACCAAAAGCGGAGAAATGCATCTTCATAGGATACCCTAAGGAAACGATTGGGTATACCTTCTATCACAGATCCGAAGGCAAAGTGTTTGTCGCAAAGAACGAATCCTTTCTTGAGAAGGAGTTTCTCTCGAAAGAAGTGAGTGGGAGGAAGGTAGAGCTAGACAAGGTTATTGAACCTACTCTTGAGTTGGAGAGTAGCGCAGCACCTGAAATTGTTCCAGTGTCGTCTGCACCAACAATAGAGGAAGCTAATGATAAGGATCATGAAGCTTCGGACGATGCTACTACTGAACATCGCAGGTCGACAAGGTCACGTGCCCCTTCTGAGTGGTACGGTAACCCTGTCTTAACAGTCTTGTTAGTAGACAACAGTGAACCTGCGAACTATGAGGAAGCAATGATGAGCCCAGACTCTGAGAAATGGCTAGAGGCCATGAAATCCGAATTGGGATCATGAGAGAAAACCAAGTGTGGACTTTTGTGGACCCTCCTAGCGACCGAAAGGCCGTTGAGTGCAAATGGATTTTCAAGAAGAAAATGGACGCGAATGGTAATGTTACTGTCTATAAAGAAGGGCTTGTTGCGAAAGGTTTTCGACAAGTTCAAGGTGTTGACTACGATGAGACTTTCTCTCCTGTAGCGATGTTTAAGTCCATTCGGATTTTATTATCAATTGTTGCGTTTCATGATTATGAAATATGGCAGATGGATGTCAAGACTGCGTTCCTCAATGGCAACATTGATGAAGAGTTGTATATGATGCAACCCAAAGGTTTTGTCGATCATAAGGATGCTGATAAGGTGTGCAAACTTTAGCGTTCCATTTATGGACTGAAGCAAGCATCTCGTAGTTGGAACCTTCGTTTTGATCAAGTGATCAAGAGCTTTGGATTTGTTCCAAATTGCTACGAAGCTTGTATCTACAAGAAAGTGAGTGGGAGCTCAGTGACATTTTTAGTACTATATGTGGATGACATATTGATTATTGGAAATGACATTGATATGCTTAACGATGTGAAGAATTATTTGAACAAATGTTTTTCAATGAAAGACCTAGGAGAAGCTGCTTATATATTAGGCATCAAAATCTATAGAGATAGACAAAGACGCCTAATAGCTTTAAGCCAAAGTACATACCTAGACAAAGTTCTGAAAAGGTTCAAGGCAAAGACAGGTTCAGTGCCCATGTTGTGAGGTAAGATATTGAGCAAGGCTTAGTGTCCAGCTACGGTAAACGATAGAGAAGCTATGAGCAAAGTGCCTTATGCCTCGGCCATAGGTTCTATCATGTATGCCATGCTGTGTACTAGACCGGATGTGTCCAATGCTCTTAGTTTGACGAGCAGATACCAAAGTGATCCATGAGTGGAACACTAGACAGCCGTGAAGAACATCCTAAAGTATTTAAATATGACTAAAGAAATGTTCTTAGTCTATGGAGGTGATGAGAAGCTCGTCGTAAAAGGTTACATCGACGCTAGTTTCGACACCGACAAGGATGATTCTAAATCTTCGACAGGATACGTTTATATTTTGAATGGAGGAGCTGTGAGCTGGAGAAGCTGCAAGCAAAGTGTGATCGCGGGATCTACAGTAGAAGCGGAATATATGGCTGCTGCAGAAGCATCAAGTGAAGGAGTTTGGATCAGGAACTTCATCACTCAGCTTGGTGTGGTTCCAAGTGCCTTGGACCCACTGGAGATATTGTGTGACAAAACTGGCGCCATAGCACTCGCTAAGGAACCAAGATATCATAAAAAAACCAAGCACATCAACCGCAAGTTTCATATAATTCGAGATTATATAACAGATGGAGATCTGAAGATTAGCAAAGTACATACGGATCTGAATGTCGCAGATCCGTTGACTAAACCTCTTCCACGAGCAAAACATGATCATCACCTTAGTGCCATGGGTGTTAGATTGTTGCCAGATGTAAACTAGATTATTGACTCTAGTGCAAGTGGGAGCCTGTTGGAATTATGCCCTAGAGGCAATAATAAAGATGTTATTATTATAATTCTTGTTCATGATAAAGTTTATATTCCATGCTAGAATTGTATTAAGCGGAAACTTTTATACTTGTGTGGTTTATGAACAACACCGTGTTCCTAGTACGCCTCTATGGACTAGCTCATTGATTAATGATGGTTAAGGTTTCCTAACCATAGACATGAGTTGTCAATTAATAATGAGATCATGTCATTGGGAGAATGATATGATGGACAGACCCAAATTAAGTAGAGCAATTAGATCGTGTTCATCTTTGCGAAGCTTTTTCTTATGTCAAATATTGTATTCCTTAAACCATGAGATAATGCAACTCCCTGGTATCGAAAGAAAGCTTTGAGGTCATCAAACATCATCCTATGAGAGGGTGCTCATAAAGGTGTCTCTCAGGTGATCGGAAAGTACTTGTTCGGTTGTATGTATCGAGATGGGATTTGTCCCTCCCAAGTCGGAGAGATATACTTCGGGCCCACTCGGTAATCGATATCAACACCGCTTGTAAGCACGTGGTTAAGGGGTTAATCACAAAGTGATATCGGATTATGGAACGAGTAAAGTACTTGCTGTGAACGAGATTGAACTAGGTATGCCGATACCAACGATCGAATCTCGGGCAAGTAAAATATCGCGTGATGAAGGGAATATATATGGGATTAATTGAATCCTGGCATCGTGGTTCATCCGATATGATCATCGATGAATATGTGGGAGTCAATATGGGTTTCCAGATCCCGCTGTTGATTATTGATAGAAGATCATGTCTGCATATTCTCGAACCCGTAGGGTCACACACTTAACGTGTCTCGACGCTAGGATAGAATGGATAATTGGTTTATGAGTTTTTGTTCGGAATCTCGGATGAGATCCAGGACATCACGAGAGGTTCCGGAATGGTCCGGATAATAAGATTCATATAAAGGAAAGCGGTTTTTGGATTTCAGAATTGTTTCAGAATGTTCGGTATTGTACCGGAAGGTTCTAGAAGCTTCCGGAGTGGGACCAATGTGGCCCCACTTGTAGGAGGGGGGAGTGGTCCTACGAGGGAGAGCTCTGGCCGCATTGGGCCAGGGGCACAAGGTCCCATAGGCCCAGCCGGCCAAACCCTAGGGGATCTTCTAGAAGGGGGAGACTTGCCCCCCACTCCACCCATGTGGCCGCCGGCCCTAGGGCTTGGAGGAGGGGCAAGGGCAGCTGGCCAGCCCTCTATATAAAGAGGGCAGGGGCGCACCCTCCTCCCACACCCCAAAAACCCTAGCCGCCATACTGCTGCCCTCCTCTCTCTCCCGACTGCGCGTAGGCGAAGCCCTGCCGCAGAAACTCTCCACCTTTGCACCACGCTGTCGTGCTGTAGATCCAATCTATCTCTCCACCCCACTTGCTGGACCGAGGAAGGAGGAGACATCACGGTGCCATACGTGTGCATCTCACGGAGGCGTCGCCACTTGCGGCGTTGGATCGGATCGCGAGGAGGATAAGGCTAGTACGACTACATCAACCACGTTCTGTTGAACGTTCCGCTGTGCGATTTCTTCAAGGGTGTGAAGATCTCATCTATCCCTCTCGATGATTGCATCTCCTAGATTAGATCTTGGCTTTCCCGTTCGCATCCGTAGAATTTTTTTGATTTACTATGTTGCGAAGGCGTGGTCCTACGAGGGAGTGCTCTGGCCGCATTGGGCCAGGGGCACAAGGCCCCATAGGCCCAGCCGGCCAAACCCTAGGGGAAACCCTAGGGGATCTTCTAGAAGGGGGGAGACTTGCCCCCCACTCCACCCATGTGGCCGCCGGCCCTAGGGCTTGGAGGAGGGGAAAGGGCAGCCGGCCAGCCCTCTATATAAAGAGGGCAGGGGCGCACCCTCCTCCCACACCCCAAAAACCCTAGCCGCCATACTGTTGCCCTCCTCTCTCTCTCCCATTGCAGCGTGGCGAAGCCTGCCTTGAAACTCTCCACCTTTGCACCACGCTGTCGTGCTGTAGATCCAATCTATCTCTCCACCCCACTTGCTGGACCGAGGAAGGAGGAGACATCGCGGTGCCGTACGTGTGCATCTCTCGGAGGCGTCGCCACTTGCGGCGTTGGATCGGATCGGATCGCGAGGAGGAGAAGGCTAGTACGACTACATCAACCATGTTCTGTTGAACATTCCGCTGTGCGATTTCTTCAAGGGTGTGAAGATCTCATCTATCCCTCTCGTTGATTGCATCTCCTAGATTAGATCTTGGCTTTCCCATTCACATTCGTAGAATTTTTTTGATTTACTATGCTGCGAAACCCTTCACTTTTAAAGATTTTTAGTTGTCCAACTAGAATTCCAGTGAATACTATAACTTACCTTGATGGCCGGATGTTATCCAAGTATCGTGTGAGTATCCAACTTCCAGAGGAGCTTGGATTATATCACGATCTACCTATAGGTGAAGGTAGGAGTCACTTAGCAGCATATCATGTTGTTGTTGTGGAGGCGATAGCTAATATCCGGGAGCATAAAGCCAAGGAGTTAGAAGGTAGCACATTTTCTGTGATACCTCATGATTCTATAGACTCGGAGCCTATACCGGATCATCTTACTTTGGTTAAGAAGCATCCTAAGTTAGCTTCCAAGTTTATGGATAGATACCGAACACTCGTTGCGTCTTTTTATAAGACACATCAAGTGATTGTTAAAGATAAAAATGACATGTTAGAGGATCTAACTGAACCGGAAAGGAGGAAGCAGTTAGCATTCCAGTTGAAGAAGGAAGCAAGTAGTAGTGCAACACCTATATTTAAGGATATACCTATAGATCCTGAATCTTTTATACCATATCCTTATTCACCAAGACCTGAACCTATACATGATCCTACTATGGATATGAGGTATGCATTACCACAGGGTTCAGAGGATGGTTCTGACTCTGCCTATTGAGAATTCTGATGGTTGGATAAGGGGATCATATGAAGGATCTCATGAACACCAGATGTCCATAGATGGTTCTGATAGAAATGTTGGACAATCTAGCTAGATGGGTGCAAGAATTAACCTTAGTAACAGTAGTAGAAATACCATGTCAATAGATAATCAGGATGAAGAAGAAGATCCTGAGGAAAGAGTGTTTGAATCATCAACATCTTCTCAAAACCCAAGGAATATACATTATACGGTGTTTAACTATCTTGCCCAAAGGAGCACCTGGGAAGCAGCAGGATCTGTGTATCCTGTTGACAACTCAAGGAATGAAGCTCAGGATATGCAGGCGGGAGATAATGTTGAATATGTTTCTGAAGACTTTTAAGCTGAGATGGAGGGATTCAATGCGCTCAGGTTGAGTAATGACTCAAGTCCTGACACTTCAGATCCTGAGTATGTTCCTTCTGGAAGGCCATTTGTTCCACAACTGTGCGATGAACGACATGTCATCACGGTTGGACATCAGGCATCTATGATGAGTGTAGTTACTACTAGAAGTAGGGAACTATTTAGAGGTATCAAGTATCGTATATTGTACTCTAAGGAAGAATATAGTTAGATAAATAAGGTAGTGTTGTGATTATACCCATATGGTATATGTTGTAATGACTTTGTATTATTATGATATTGTATAATATGCGAAATGCATATTTGGATTTTCTTTGGATCTTCATTATGTGATTAGTTCTGTGCGTAAAGTTGAGCTCGGAACACATGTGCATGATGTAATTATGAGTATTCTCTTTATGTTGCAGGACTAGAGGGTCATGGATACGGGTGTGGAAACTAAAGCTGAACAATAGCGGATGGAACTTGAGGCCAAAGAGAAGGCCGATGCTGATGCAGAAAATCAGGGAGCATTGCCACCACCACCACCAATGAGGCCATTAATGGAGCAGAACTTTATGCAGTGTATGCAAATGATGCAAGATACCCAGAACAAGTTCATGGAGGATTTGCTGGGACGAGCAAATCAGAGGGAACCTGAAGGTGGAGGAGTGAGTTTATCTGACTTCCAGAATGCAAGGCCGTTACCTTTTGCATCAGCTCCTGAACCAATGGATGCAGAAGATTGGCTAGCAGATACAGAAAGAAATCTGAAGACTGTAGGTTGCAATGATGAGGAGAAATTGAGGTATGCAACTCATCTTCTGACTGGACCTGCAGCGTCTTGGTGGGAGAATCAGTTGGCCATGCAACAACTGGGAAGGGAGTTTACCTAGGAAGAGTTTAAGCAGAGATTCCGTGAATATCATGTTCCGGAGAGTGTTATGGAGTTGAAGCAGAGAGAATTTGAGGAGCTTCAGCAGGGATATACTAGTGTCATGAAGTATATCCGGGAGTTTAGTCAACTGTCTCATTATGCCGAGGAAGAAGTTAGTACGGAGGAAAAGAGGAAGAAGCGTTTCCTGCGTGGATTAAATCCATTTGTGAGGATGCAGTTGAGGTTGGCTAATAAGAAAACTTATCAGCAGTTGCTAGATGCAACTATTACCTTCGAAGATGACTACAAAAATGCCCAAGAGGATCGGAGGAAGAGAGCCAAGAAGGAAACCAAGAGAATTCAGGCAAGTAAACCTAAACCCAATCTGGAATTCAAACCAAGGAATAAGCCTTATAACAACAACAATTCCAATGGGAGTGCAAATCCAAACGCAAAGAATATTATAGGCCACAATTACAAGCTTCTAGGGCATATGAGAAGGGATTGCCCGAAACCAGTAATTGTATGCCATGCTTGTGGTCAGAGAGGTCATATCAAGCCCAATTTTCCAAGCAAACCACAAGGAGGTTAGCCAGTTCGAGATGGAAGGCAAACCAGTGGAGGAAATGGACAACCCAATAAAGGAGGAAATAATGGGAAGAACAACAATGGCAAGAGGAACAGACCTACCGGGAAACTGAACTCTGCAACCCTCGAGGAGGTGGATAATTCGGAGCATGCAGTGATAGGTACGCTCAATATCCTTACCAATCCCGACAAAGTTCTATTTGATACTGGTGCAACTACTTCATTCATTTCTGAAGAATTCTGTGATAAGTTCAGGATTAGAAGGGCAACGTTAGAAAACCTTATGACCGTAGTTAAGGCAGGGGATTGTACGCCACATTAAACAAGATCAGGTTATCTTGATCTGTGGTTGTACATACTTTGTAGACCTTTATGTGATTCCTTTGAAGGGAATTGTAGTAGTGTTGGGTATGGACTAGATGATGGAACATGGAGCTCAGATAAATTATGAGGAGAAAACTGTCTCAATCAAAACTCCAAGTGGATCAAGGATAGTTTACCAAGCAGATAAGCACAGTCATATTATGGTGGATCTGCAGTTGAACTCGATGAAAGAGGTCAAATTGGAAGGTATTCCTATAGTAAATATATTTCAAGATGTTTTTCCAGCAGAGCTACCGGGAATGCCACCAGACCGGGAGATAGAGTTCACTATTGATCTAATTCCTGGTACAGCACCAATAGCTCAAGCACCATATAAGATGGGACCCAAAGAGTTAAAAGAACTCAAGGAGCAAATTGATGAGTTAGCCAGAAAAGGATTTATTCAGGAAAGTGTATCTACATGGGGAACACCAGTAATCTTTGTGGATAAGAGAGATGGTGGTAGAAGGATGTGTGGAGATTATAGAAATCTGAACAATGTTACTATCAAAAATAAGTATCCTTTACCAAGAATTCAAGATTTGTTTGATCAAGTGAAAGGAGCCAGAGTATTTTCAAAGATTGACTTAAGATCTGGATACCATCAAATAAAAATCAAACAGGAAGATGTTCCAAAGACAGCATTTGTCTCAAGATATGGACACCATGAGTATCTGGTAGTACCATTTGGGTTGACCAATGCACCAACAATATTCATGAATCTGATGAACAAAATCTTCATGCCATATTTGGATAAGTTCGTCATAGTCTTTATTTATGATATTTTGATATATTCCAAGGATAAGGAAGAGCATGCTGGTCATTTGAGAATAGCATTGCAGACTCTAAGGGAACATAAACTTTATGCTAAGTTCAGTATGTGTGAATTTTGGCTAGATGAGGTAGAATTCCTCGGCCATGTGATCAGTAAGGATGGAATTGCTGTAAATCCATCTGACTGCACCAACCAATGTGAAGCAAATTTGAGGTTCCTTAGGAATGGCTGGTTATTATCGGAGATTCATTGAAGGTTTCTCCAAAAATAGCTGGACCAATGACCAAATTGCTAAGAAAGAATACACCATTCAATTGGGATGAGAAGTGTGAAGCAAGTTTTCAGGAGTTGAAGACTAGGTTAACCACAGCTCCAATCTTAGCAGTTCCTGAAACAGGGAAGGACTTTACAGTATACTGTGATGCATCTAAAGAAGGTTTGGGTTGTGTGTTAATGCAAGATCAGAAGGTGATTGCTTATGGTTCAAGACAACTGAAACCACATGAAGTCAACTATCCAACTCATGACTTAGAGTTAGCAGCGGTAGTCTTTGCGCTGAAAGGATGGAGGCATTTTATTTATGGAGCCAGATGTGAGTTATACACTGACCATAAAAGTCTCAAATATTTCTTCACCCAAAAGGAATTAAATATGATATAGAAGCGTTGGTTGGAACTAATCAAATATTATGATTTAACAATCAACTATACTACAGGGAAAGCAAATGTTGTAGCTGATGCTTTAAGCAGAAAGAGTGCAGACATTCAGCCTAGCAATAGGGAGTTACCAAAAGAGTTACAAATGGACTTGGAAATATTAGAACTTCAATTCATTAGAACAGAGGTTCTTGGAGGATTAGCTACTATGCAGGTAGTTGAAAATCAAGACAGTGATTTTAAGCACGAGATTTTCAGACGTCAAGCAGAAGATCCTTTTATTCCTGAGGAAATTCGGAGGATATCTCAAGGACAAAAAACAGTTTTTCGCCTTGGAGATTATGAGTCTTTATGGTTTCAAGACCATCTTTGTGTTCCAGACATGACTGAGATTCGTAATGTCATACTCAGAGAAGCACATGAAACACCATATTATATACATCCAGGAAGTACTAAGATGTATATGGACTTAAAAGAACTATTCTGGTGGAATAACATGAAAAGGGATATTGCTAAATATGTATCAGAATGCCATACTTGCCAAAATGTGAAGGCTGAACATCAAAGTCCAGCAGGACCATTACAACCTTTGGAAATTCCCGAATGGAAGTGGGAGGAAATAGGTATGGACTTCATCACAGGATTGCCCATGACACCTAAATGGAAGGATATGATATGGGTTATTGTGGACATACTCACTAAAAATGCACATTTTATTCCGGTAATTCAGAAAGATAATGCCAAGAAGTTAGTAGAAGTTTACGTCAAAGAGATAGTAAGTAAGCATGGAGTGCCCAAAGATCATAACTGATAGGGGATCAGTGTTTACTTCAGCATTTTGGAAGCAATTGCATGAAGCACTTGGTTCAAAGTTAGATTTCAGCACAGACTATCATCCTGAGATAGGAGGTCAAACAGAGAGAACAAATCAGATATTAGAAGACATGTTAAGAGCTTGTGCATTAGATTTTGGAGGTACATGGGAAGATCATCTACCATTGGCAGAATTTTCCTACAATAATAGCTATCAGAGTAGTCTGAAGGCAGCTCCATACCAAGTTCTGTATGGAAGGAAGTATAGATCACCAATATGTTGGTATGAGCTTGGTAGCAGCAAAGAATTTGCACCAGACTATATCAAAGAAAAACAAGATATCATTGATAAGATCAGGGATAGACTAAAAATAGCTCAAAGTAGGCAGAAAATTTATGCTGATCAAAGTCGAAGATCATGGCATCCAGAAGTGGGAGACATGGTATATTTGAAAGTAAGTCCGATGAAAGGGGTGAAAAGGTTTGGAGTTAAAGGAAAAATGAGTCCAAGATACATCGTACCATTCAAGATCTTGAGTCAGAACAGAACTATAGCTTATTCTTTAGAGTTACCATCAAGATTAGCTCAAGTGCATAATATTTTCCATGTGTCACAACTTCGTAAATGTTTGAAAGTTCCGGATGATGCAATCACACATCAGGAGATAGAACTACAAGCAGACTTGACCTATGTTGAAAAGCCCTGAATTTTTTTGGAAGAAAACTAGAAAAGGTTGAGGAATAGGGCAACCAAATATTGCAAGGTATAGTGGGAACATCACCCTGAAAGGAAAGCCACTTGGGAGAAAGAAGAGGATTTAAGAAAAGCCTATCCAAAATTATTCAGGTACATCTCAACAAACTTCGGGACGAAGTTTAATTTAAGGGGGGAAGTCTGTAACATCCCAGCATTTAGGAACTAACGAAGGTTAGATTTAGGAATTTTAGATGTTGCATGCATTCATCTGTGAAAATGTGGATAATTTTTCGCCAAATAAAAACCTAAAGTGATCAAGGTTTCTTTCATACTTTGAGAATAAGTATAGTCTTGAAGGATGGTTGCTATAGACTTTGATATGATCTTTGTGGATTAGATATCGTGGTATTGCCGACGATTACGCCATGGAGGGGTCCTCACAGTGCGTGTTTAGAGACGTGAGGGAAGGCGGACGGTTGATGGGTATGAGGTAACACAGCTTACCCAGGTTTAGATCCCACAACGGTGGCAGAATCCTACTCCTGCTATAAATCACTATAAGGGAAATACGCCGAAAATAGAGATAGGTTCGCTGTGCGAGGTGTATGTGAATCAATACCCTAAAGGCTCCCATAGGCCCGACTTATATAGTCGCTAGGTCCTAGGGTTACAGGGAAAAGTCCTAGCCGGACAGGTTACAGAGTCCTACACCGTCTATTACTAGTCTTGTGTGTCTTGTACTCCAAGGCTCCGGGTACGCCGGTGTCAACACCCGGATTTTTCAATCCTAGATGCCTGTTATGCCATACATCGCAATCCCAGGATTACCATTTTTGCGAGACATAACAGAATTGGATACCATAGTACATCATCCATTACAAACGATACATAAGTTCTTACACAAATAGGGATCTCATGATCCAGTTCTTAGTACAACATCAAGCGGTGAATACGTAATAATAACAAGATGGCGAAGCTCCATCTTCGGGGTCACAGGCAATGTTGACGATGGGAGATGATCCTAGTTGTCGTAACCTTCCTGGGGTCCATCCTCCAGGTACTCCTCTTCATAGTCTGTCCATGGGAATAGCCAGGGACAAAGCCATGAGTACTCTTTAAGTACTCGCAAACTAGTACTAATAGGTAAAGGGGGTTTTTGGATAATAGGACACTAGGCTCTAGGGTTGTTTTGCAAAAGCCAGATTTATCTCTACTAGGTTCCAAAGCTAGTCACAATTTTATAACTCCTAAGTGGGATCTTGTAACTCATGTCACAACTCTGTTGTGGTCAAGTCAAAGTCTCAATTAATTTCACAGGTCATTTTGAGAAGTCTGACGGGGGAACAGTATGGACACTCCAACTGTCCATAATTGCGGACGCGGCTATTCGAATAGTTTGACACTCTGCAGAGATTGTACACTTTCACCACAACATTCAATGCATCCGTCAGGAACAAATCCTGAATTCACCATACTCAGTATGCGGATAATCAATCCTAACCTTTCGATTACACGCCCTAGTATAAGCGCCTCTCCTGTGAGTTTGGCCTCCCAACCATGACCAACTGTCATCTTGGGTACTGCACAGGTGGACAATCTTCACAAGGTAGCCTCAGCTCAGACCTTGGCCGTGAGGGAACTAATACTAAGGTACATAAGTTTCCAGTCAAGCCCTACCCAATATTCGGGTATTGTGGTTGTACGATAAAATTGGAATGGTATCGCATCCAGACAACCATCAGTTTTAAAAAGGGCTAAGGCTCATGCCTCAGCATTTTCATCACCAAAATCATCAAGTGTTTGGAAACACATGTCAAAACATTTCAATAGAATGATCCATCATTACAAGGTTTTCATAACCATTTTTCCACCAAGTATTCCCATCTAAAAGTTGATCAAGTTTTATGCTTAGCACTAGCATCTACAGGTGGGGGTAGTAATATTGAGGGGTGGTAACTAGTGGAGTTTCAACTAAGTATAACCTCATGTCTCAGGCTGATGTTAAGGTTTCTAACTTAGGCCAAATTTTATGCTCTTTATGCAACCTTCAGCATCTTTCCAAATCTACTAGTCACTTGAGTAAACTCTAAGTAAGGTTTGATAAAGAAATAAAGTAAGAAGCTTGCGAGTAAAACTAGGATTGGTTTATCAAGTGGGTATGATCACATATGCTTAAGGCATATAGTAGTCATAGAACAAGTATGGGTTTGTTGCATCAGTAGGGTATCTTGCAAGGGTTAGCTTGCATAGGTATAGTATCATCTTGCATCAATATCAGTATAAGCTTGCTAAATTGCAAGTGTTAGCTTGCAAGGTTAATAGCTTGCCTTGAGCAGAGCAGTGATTAAAGTTCTCCTCGGCTTCTTCTTCGTAGTATCCTCCTTCCTCCTCGTATCCTTGGTCGGTACTAGCGTCTATGAATAAATACGAACCCTCTTACTACGGGTCGTTTGCCTAGCCAACACTTAGATCCGGCTCTACCCAAACTTTTTTGGTTCACCCCAACATTACATACACAATCACCAAACAATACTTAACTACTTTCAATCATCACACACAAGGGTCCTATAGATGATCTAGCATCATCTTTAACATTACAAGGTTAAGGCTTGATTTAATTCCTTTTATTTTTAGAAAAGTAATTTCTACTCATTGAAAAACTACTTAAGATTTAATATTCTCCAAACCAAGTATGGGATCATGTTGAGACATGTCATCACCACATATTGTAGTCCATGGGAATGTGATTTAAAGTGGTGTCACAATTTAATAAGGTTTTACCCTTTTATTTTATTTAAATAAAGTGAATAGAAATGCCTATGTAGCATTCTTTTATTACTTGAACATTATTTCTGCAAGTAAACCTATATATTTTTATATATTCTGAAAGGTATGGTTAAATGTGATTTTTGAGAGTTGGAAATAACTCAAAAGCTATTATGGTTTAAATTTGAAAAATGTTTGAATGCAGAAAAGCTTCTGCCTTGTTATTTTTACCATGGGTGATCTATAGATCCAAATGACTTGAATCCAACGGGCATGGATTCAACATTCACGGACCTTTCCAACAAAATTGGTTTCATTCAATTTGGTGCACTGAATCGATCTGGATTGATTTTTAAAGTTGGGTACAGAAGTGTGTTTGAATTGAAATAGAAAAGGTTTAATTTGAATAACTGGGCTTACGCGGGAAAAGTTACTGGGCCGGCCTGCTAAGCGCAGTGCTCCCGCGGGCTGCTTAAGTGGGTGTCCCCACTCGTCAGTGACACGGGGGTGGGCGAAGCGGTACGGGGCAACGTGGGACGTTCGATCTGATTCTAATCCAACGGCTGGGAGTCATCGTCGATGCGAGACAACTCCGGCGAGAACAGAACCTAGCGCGGCCAGTGAGGGTCGCTGGGGGCTCACCGGGGTGCTGGCGAGGGTCGGCGAGGTGGGCGAACGACGAAGTCGACGACGGCGAACTCAGGGGTGGTCGCGGCAGCTCCTGGGGCGGACGAAATCGATGGCTCCCTTCTTCTCCGGCAGCGGCAGGCTCCAGTGAAATTCCGACGAGGTGGTGCTCGCCTTGCTCTGAGAATGGTGTGGCACGATCAGTGAGGAGAGGGGAGTGAGATGGTGTGAAGAAATCGTGCGGGGGTGGCCTCTATTTATATTCGAGCGAGGGGACCGTCGGGGCACACGGTGAGCTCGTCGTGGGCGAGGTTACAGGCAGCTAATGGCATGGGCAAGGGTAGGGGACGGTGCGGTGTCTCCTGGCGATGCTCAACGACATGGTCTCGAGGTATGGGGTGGTGTGGTTTGATCTGGAACGGGCGGTGCTCTGCGCGGCAGAGGTGGCGTCTTCGACGGCGGGCGGTGGCTGTGCGACACGAGGCGGCAAACGGGGATGACTGGTGGTCTCCTGGGTTGATGGCGATCGTGTGTGCACGCGGTGAGGGCGGCGCGCGGTCTGTGGGTGACGGTCGAGGCTGGCGCTCTGGCGCACACTCGGCATGGTCTGGGCGCGGCTTGTACGCGTGGTCCCGGGCTTGGCAACGCTCGCGGCTGGGACAAGGAGTGGCGATGGACGGTGGGCTGCTTCCCAGACATGCTGGCTAGGCTTGTTGCTGCTCCTAGCTTGCTGTCGACTATGGGGTGGCAAGAGGGTGCTTGGCTATTCACCATTGATGGCAATGGCAAGCTCACAGTGGTGCTAGTGCCTGGCTAATCTTCCTAGATGATCTACTGAGCTATGTGTGAGCTAACTAGGGAACAAGTTAGGAAAGAATCACTGCTCACAATAGTGTTTGATGTTTGTTTGATTTGTGTCTGCAACCTGTTTGATGAAATGGCCGCATGAACTCAAGTTTTGAATTTTGAAATGATTTTTGGTGGGTTTGCTAGATTGGTGTTGGTGAGTCTGCAGATGCTTGGGTTTTGAAAGTTGAGCTTGTTTGAGTGGTTTTTGAAAAAGTGGGATCTTCCCATATGATAAAGATTCAATTTTGAATTGTCATTTAAACTATGCATTTGAAAGTTTCTGGATGATTACAAAGTGGGCCTTGATACCTTGTTATGAGTACATTCAAGGGGTGCAAAGATCCAGAAAAGTTCTGTTAGGTTCTGAAAGTTTGAGACAGCCAAAGTAGGCATGGGAGTTAAATTGGCTAAAATGACCATTCATTTCATATATGTGTTTTGATTTACTTGTCTTTAGGAAAAGTGTGGGAAATGTTTTAGATGATGTTTATTTCACCTAAGAAACATTTTACAAGAAATGTCTCACACAAACAAGGTGGTTTTAAAGGATTTCAAAATCCATGCATACACATATGCATGCATTCATAATTTCATTTAGAAAAGTTTTTGTTAACCCTAAGTTTGATGATTAGAAATTGATGATCCAAGCTTAGTATTTTTGGGATGTTATAGCCGGTGACTCCACCGTAGCCTTCCTTTATCCGACATGGGCCTCCCTTCTAGATCCATCTAACTGGGCCGCCTAGCAGGCCATGGGCCATGCTACCAACTGTGGGCCACCCGGGTTATCCAGATAGGAGACATGCTATGAGGATACCCATATATCATATCCCCAACAATAGCACCCGGAGAACTCCGAGATCTTGCGCCATCTTGCCTCTTCATGTTGAATGCTCCGTATAGATGGATGTCAGCAAATCGTCAAGCAATATCTTGTAGTCCTCCCAAAGAACCCTGCAAGGTTTTCTCCGTCTTCGACTAGTAAGCCGGAGAATTGCTGAATCTTCCATCGTACTCTTCCGTAGCCGGACTGGATCCTTCCATGCTGGAATCTTCTGATGTGATGGTTCATCTGCCTATGTCATCTAGGGCGACGTAGACATAGGTCGTCAACGCCTCGTAACTCACACATGTAGAGAACGCAATAATTTCTACTTTTCCCGCGCGAGCGATACGAACCGTTGGCGGCGACGGTTGAGACGTGGCGAAATTTCCGTGCACGTCTGCGCACACGTCATCTACGCGGCAACCGTCCGATCAAGTTGCACGAATCTCGATGCTAGAGATCATAAATAGTAACTGCGGTGGAAAATTTACTTTTCACATCATTCTCTCCTC
This sequence comes from Avena longiglumis, assembly GCA_030063025.1. Classification (NCBI taxonomy): domain Eukaryota; kingdom Viridiplantae; phylum Streptophyta; class Magnoliopsida; order Poales; family Poaceae; genus Avena; species Avena longiglumis. The sequence goes on from CP125975.1 coordinate 500,909,605, forward strand.
GCATCTTCTTCTTCGTCCAGCAAGCGCCCCCTCGAGCTCTCTGCGCAACTTGCGAAAAACCCTAACTCCCAATCTCGCCAGTCACCTCCAAACACTCGCAATGGTCAGCAGCAGTTCTACTCCCTCGATGGCGACGTCGGGCGAAGCCGCAGCAAAGCCGGCGAGCTCCGTCGTCGTGCCCCCAGAGGGCCTGGTCATCCCCGTCTCTGCGGTGGTCGAGACCACCGGCGGCGACCACAATCTAGCGGCGTTGGAGCTGCTGGAGGAGGAAAACGACTCCCACAAAGGCGACTGGAACGATTCGGATATCACGAACTGCGACATCAGGGAGCTGATCGTCGAGGGCTACCTCCCCACGACGGAGGGGCTCGCCTGGCGGGCGGCATCGGCCGGCGAGGTCACACCTTCTCCCTAAGTCAGAGAAAAGGTGTACCTCAAAGCACAATTGGTACGCGGCGTCTCCCTGCCCATCTCTAACTTCTTCCTTGCCGTCTTGAACCACTACCGAGTACAGCCCCAAAACCTTTCTCCCAACAGTATCCTAGCACTTAGCAATTACGCGGCGCTTTGCGAGGGTTACCTAGGGATTAGGCCTAGGCTAGATCTGTTTGTCTATTTCTTCACCGTCAAACGCGAAGCCGGGGCCAACAAGGATGAACTTAGAAATTGTGGCACCATTAGCTTCAAGATCCGTCCTGGCCGGCGGTTCCCCGACATCATCGGCCACGAGTCCTGCAAGAACTGGCAGCTTACTTACTTCTACGATCCAGATATCCCTCTGGCTAACCGAGAAGTAACATACCAGGACTTCGTCGATGGAGCCGCCACCGAAGCCTCAACATGGAGATCCCAGGCCTCCCTTCCCTCCAACATCGACGCTTCCCGCGCTATAAGGCGGATAGAGTGGTTCGTAGAGACGGGTTTGACCGGCTTGGACCTAGCCATGTGCTGGTTCATCAGGCAAATCCAGCCTCTGCAGCACCGCTCGAAGCTGATGCACGAGTATACCAACGATAGAAGGGATAGCCTCCGCATCTCCGTGGACAACTTCTCGAGCGACTCCGTCAAGCTTCGCCTCAAGGACATGGTCAAGGTGAAGTACAAGAAGTGTGGCTTCGCCATCACCTACGACATATTCGTAGAGAGCAAGTGACCAAAGGTAACTGCTTATTTTCCGTGTATAACATATATACCCTAGTTCTTCCGTCTAGCAATTGCCATCTCATCTAACATGGTGGTTCTTCACCTTACAGCTTAGCGACATAGATGAGGACAGCATGGCTCCTCAAATCTATGATCCAAAGATGAAGGAATTCACCGTCGTGTCCGACGACGATGCTCCGTTGGTGCGAAAGCGGAAGAGCTCCACCTCTGACGCTGTCGACGAAGGCAAGATGAAGAAGACGGAGGCTAGAGCCTCCAAAAAGACTACCACCGCCCTGGAGGCAGAGAAAAGAAAGATTACCAGGATCCCCTTTGCCAAAGCACCCCCACTTGTGTAAGTTTCTTTCTCTCCGACATTGTCCATTTATCTGTCTTATTCCTGTACTTATGCATTTTGCACGTTTCAGGAAGAAAGCTACGACCAGCTTGAAGAAGACCTCCAAAACATTGGGGGCTTCTAGAACCATCAAGGACATGCTGCATCGTGACGCATCTCCCGCTATCGCCCCTGCCACTCCTATCGTCAAGCCTTCCTCCACTCCGACAAGCTCACAGGCTAAGGAAGCATCTGGCCCTTCCGCCATGGAAGTGGACTCAGGTGCCTCTACCGAGCTCGCTGTTGTCGGCGAGCAGGCGACGCAGGAAAGTGCCGCACACCAAATGGCTGAAGCTCTGGCTAAGGATGCCATCGGTAGCGGTAAGGCGGTGGTGGAAGCTGGTACTTATGATGAAGGTGGCGCCCCAGCACCCAATAAAACCATAGAGTATCCAAAGATAGTCTATCCGGTACTTACACTGGGTAGCACTGCTCTGGTTCCTGGTGCGGCGCCGACATCTCCGACGTGCGGTCTAGAGGAGCTTTTCCGGCGAGCAAAGATCTTGGAAGGAAACATTGTATCCTTCGGCAAGCTGCTGGCTGAGAGTGCTACCAACCTCAAGATCATTGCACTTATAAGTTTTATTTGCCCTTTTGCATTTCATATGAATATCCCACTATAGCCCCCGAGGATGTAGACGGAAAACCATAGGTCTTTGCGTCTAGATGCTCTAAGAGTGACTAAGCTAGAAAACTTCTCACTGTAGCCCCCAAGCATATAGGTGGAATGAATTATTCCGACTAGATGCTTTAAGAGTAGCATACACGGTGTTTATAAATTTCAATACTGTAGCCACCAAGCCTCTAGTTGTAACTGAATTAGTTCTGACTAGATGTTTAAAGAGAAGCTAAGCATTCATCCGAGTTAAAAAAATTATACTGTATCCCCCAAGCTTCTAATTGAAAACTTAATTAGTTCTGACTAGATGCTTAAAGAAAGACTAAGCATATTGCTAAGTTAAAAACTCTCACTGTAGCCCCCGAGCGTCTAGGTGGAAATTTTCCGGCTAGATGTTCCAAGTAGACCAAACAACATTTATTTTTTATTTTTTCCACAGAACGAGAATGCTCGGAGGGGCATGGCCACCGATAAGTACCAGAAGATGCGTGCGGACTTGGAAGCCGAAAAGGGTAAAACTGCCTTCTTGAAGGAACAGATCATCAAGAGCAAGCATCTGTTTTTCCTTTCTTTTTCGTATTTCGACTTAAACTTGTGTATTCTTTGAGTACTCACTGTGTACTTTGCTTTCTCTGACTTGTAGAAACCATTTCCAAGGCTAAGGAGATTATCGATCAATCCAAGCACATTCAAGAGCTGGATAGCGAGAACAAGATCCTTAAGCAAGAGAGGAAGGACATGCTGAAGATGCATGAAGAATCAATGAAAGCCCTACAGGACTCCGCCACCGAGGAGATGAACCGCTTGAAGTAGGAGATCTCGATTTTAAGAGATCAGAAGAAAGTTGCCGATGAGCAGAATCAACGCCATCATGAGGCGTACAAGATCCTCCAACAAGAACGGGACTCCTTGGCGGATACCCTCTGGCAAGCTGAGGCTAGCATCTTCAATAAGGGATTCCCCGTCTTGGATTTCTGTAGTCTGGGTACTCTGAATTTTTGAACTCATGTGCTCCTTTGTCGGAATTTGCAGCTCCTATGGGTTTAACCCGGTCGCCTCCTCCAGCAAAGGAATGCATGGTTCTTGCCGGCAAATTCATCAACACCGCCATCGCACAAGCCAAAGAGATTTCCAAGCCCCTCCAGATCAATATCAAGGCATCGGACTCTGTGATGAAGTTCTCGGAGATCCTGTGCCGAGCCCCCGAGCGTATCACAAGCTGGAAAGCTTCATGTGCACGGGCCGGTGCAAGGATGGCGTTGTCCATGGTAAAGGCACACTACGAAGATGCAGACATTGACACAGTAACTTCTGGCATTCCCGACGTAGATGACGATGGCAAAGAGATTAATCACGAATCCATCTTGTCGTCACTCGCGGGTTATGACACAAGAGTTGCCGAGTTAGTCGACGCCAATGTCTTCATGCCAATGAATACCATCCATGGCGGCAACCAAAGCTCCTCCGAGTCTCTTCACACTGCCGACTTTGAGGATGATTCTCCTGCTGCCGATGACGCTGCTTCGAATTCGCCTGCGCCAAAGGAATGAAAAACAATCTGTAATATTTGTTTCCTTTGTGATGCATATGCGGAAAAAACTATGTATTAACTTAAGGCGGAAAACAATGATGCATGTATATATTTTTTAAGCAAGTATTGGCTTATCCATTACTTTGGTTCTTATGCTTGACTTTTCATGAGTCGGAAGACTCGTTGTCGGAACCATGCGCTTAGGTTATGATGCCCAATGGCACCGTCAATAACCTAAGCACAAAATCACCGACAATAAGTGACAAAAGTCACTACTCCAGAATCCACATAAAAACGACAAAGAACGTGTAGACTAGAAAACTTAAGATAACGCCCGTAGGAGGAATTTTCACAAGTGCAATCACAAAACTTGTGCATAAAGGTTTTATATGATCCAAAAATGAACACTAAAGGAGGTAAAAGACTCAAAAATATGAGTGAACCAGAGAGCTTTATTTCATTGATCATATAAGAGGTACACAATTAGATAAAAAATGCTAAGTGTAAAAAGGACGTAGCTATGCTATGTTCCATGGCCGATCAAGCTCCGAGTAGTCATCATCCAGGTCACGTCGCTTATGCTTATGATCCTTGTTGGGTCTATCCTTCAGTTCACGATTGTCAACGAGGTAGTAAGACCCACTGAGTAGCGCCTTGCTTATGATGAAAGGTCCTTCCCATGGCGGGGATAATTTGTGTGACTTCTTCTGCTTAAGTCGGAGCACCAAATCCCCCTCTTTAAACGAGCAATGCCAAACGCGGTGACTATGGTAGCTGCATAGCTTCTGCTGGTAGATGGCGGATCTTTGGCATGCCAAAACGTGCTCCTCCTCGAGAAGGTCCACATCTAGGCGTCTGGATTCTTCAGCGTCATCTTCGTCGTAGGCGGCGACCCTTGGTGCATCATGAAGTATGTCAGAAGGTAGGATGGCTTCTGCTCCATATACCATGAAACAAGGGGTGTAGCCGGTGGATCTGTTGAGTGTAGTTCGTAAACTCCACAGCACAGATGGCAATTCTTCCGCCCAGGCTCCAGATGCTCTATGTAGCGGTGCCTCAAGATGTGGCTTTATTCCCTGCAGAATGAATCCATTGGCCCGCTCAACCTGACCATTGGATTGTGGATGTGCCACAGATGCAAGGTCAAGTCGGATGCCCTTCTCCCAACAATAAGGATCCACTTCTCTGAGTGACAAGTTGCTGCCATTGTCGGTGATAATGCTATGTGGGAGACCAAATATCACCACTAAATCCCGGATAAACCTCAGGGCAGTTGCCCCATTAAGCTTTCTAATGGGTTTAGCTTCTATCCATTTAGTGAATTTATCAACTGCTACTAGCAGATGTGCAAACCCACATGGTGCCGTCTGTAACGGTCCCACCATGTCTATCCCCCAGACTGCAAATGGCCAAGTTATTGGTATTGTTCGCAATTCTTCAGCAGGAACATGTGGTTGTCGGGCATAATACTAGCATCCCATGCATGTCTCAACCAGCTTGTCGGCGTCCGCCTTCGCGGTCAGCCAGTAGAATCCTTGTCGGAAGGCTTTCGCGACCAACGATCGAGGAGCGGCGTTATGCCCGCAATCTCCGAGATGGATTTCGCGTAGGATTTCAATACCTTCTAGCTGAGAAACACACTTTAGGTATATACCAGTAGTGATCCTTTTGTAGAGCTGTCCATTGATTATGGTATAGCCCTTCGCTTGACGTACTATTTGTCGTCTTTCGACTTTGTCGTCGGGCAAAGTTCCGTGTTCGAGATATTCCATAAACAGTTTTGTCCAAGCAGGAGGGACCTTTGCCACCATGTGGACGAAAGATTCAACTCTATTCGGGTTGTCGATGTCGGCTCCCTTCACGGATGGTGTCCGTAGATGCTCTAGAAAAACTCCTGGCAGAATTCGTTTGTGCCCTAATCCAAGCTTAGATAGCACCTCGTTTTGCTCCCTAGGCACATACTTGACTTCGAAGCCCAAGAAGCTCTTGGCTATCTCGTCCACTTCGTCTCGATATGTCGCCATCATAGGGTTCCGTGCATTCCAGGTGCCAGCCACCTGCTGGGCAACCAAGTCGGAATCTCCATAGCAAACTATGCGCTTGATGCCAATATCCTTGGCTAAGCGTAATCCGTGAATGAGTGCTTCATACTCTGCCATGTTGTTCGTAGCCTCGAAGTGGATCTGCAGAACGTAGTGTAGCTTGTCCCCAGTTGGCGACTGTAGCAGTACACCAGCCCTCGAGCCGTTGAGTAGCTTTAACCCGTCAAAGTGCATCACCCAGTACTCTGGTTCCGGCAACGGAGTAACATCTGGCATCTCCGTCCAATCTGTAATAAAATCCGCCAAGGCTTGTGACTTGATAGCGTCGCGTCTCTTGTAGGTGATCTCGAAGGCGGAAAGTTCAATGCCCCACTTCGCGACCCTTCCTGTAGCGTTGATGTTGTTGATAATGTCGGACAGCAGAGTCTTGATCACCACTGTGATTGGGTGCTCCTGAAAGTAATGCCTCAGCTTCCGAGAAGCAACGAATACTCCATAAGCTATCTTCTGGTAGTGCGGGTAACGTTGCTTGGACTCCGTCAAGACCTCGCTTACATAGTAAACTGGTTGTTGAACTCCGTGCTCATAGCCTTGTTCCTTCCGCTCTACCACGACGACGATGCTGATTACCCGGTTGGTTGCCGCCATGTAAAGTAACATGGGCTCTCTAGGCTCGGGTGCTGCAAGGATGGGAGCTGAGGAAAGAGTCTCCTTGAGCTGCTTCAATGCTGCATCTGCTTCGTCCGTCCATGTGAATTTGTCCGCTTTCTTCAGCAAGTTGTATAGTGGCAGAGCCTTCTCTCCAAGTCGGCTGACAAACCGACTAACTGCTGCAACATAACCTGTTAGTCGTTGAATGTCCTTTAGGCATGTCGGACGATTTATGTTTAATATGGCCTTGATTTTCTCCGGGTTGACCTCGATTCCACGCTGGGAAATGATGAAGCCCAACAATTTGCCGGCTGGGACCCGGAAGACGCACTTCTTAGGGTTAAGCATCATGTTGTATTTCCGGAGATTATCAAAAGGTTTCTTTTAAGTCAGAGATTAAGTCATTTGATTTTTTAGACATCACCGCTATATCGTCCACATAGGCATGAACGTTCCGACAAATTTGATCGTGTAGGCAACGTTGCATTGTCCGCTGGTACGTAGCACATGCGTTTTTCATCCCAAAGGGCATCGTGACATAGCAAAACGTGTCGTATGGAGTAGTGAACGAGGTGGCCAATTGGTCTGACTTCCAAAGCGTCGTAGGGGTTGCTTCACTGGTTTGCATTTTGGGTCAATGTTTAAGCTGTGCTCGGCAAGTTCCCTAGGTACACCTTTCATGTCGGCAGGTTGCCAGGCAAAGATGTCCCTATTCTCACGAAGTAACTCGACGAGCGCGCTTTCCTATTTGGGATCCAGGTTCGTCCCAATGGTGGTGGTCTTGGAGGCATCGCCTACCACAAGTTCCACCGGCTTGGTCTCGATGGCGGCCTTGAATGCTGGAGCGGAGTCAGAGATTTGTTTCTTCGACGCAGGCATCTCTGAGTCATCGACCTTGCTCTGGATCTCCTTGAATTCTTCGCTGTAGAGGACAGCTTCCGCGTAGGCTGCTTCATTAATCTCGCAGTCCCTAGCTTTGGTAAAGCTTCCGGATATGGTGATGACACCGTTTGGGCCGGGTATCTTGAGTTTATTGTAGACGAAGCATGGCTTGGCCATGAAGCTGTGGAATATGTCGCGGTCGAATATGACCTTGTACACGCTCTTGAATAGGACCACCTCAAAGGTCATGCGCTCTTGGCGGTAACTATTAACATCGCCAAAAGCTACCTGAAGTGTGATGCACCCAAGGGACCGAGCCTCCCGACCAAGAACTACGTCGTGGAAGATGGTGTTGGTCCACCTTAGGTTTGCCTCCGTCAAGTTCATCTTCTGCAGTGTATCCAGGTACATGATGTTGATGCTGCTTCCACTATCCACCATACACTTGGTGAACTCATTGTCGTCAATCAGGGGGTTGATGACCATGGCGTATTGGTTCTCCGTAGGAATGAGGTCTGGGTGATCCTTCATGTCCCAAGTAATTGGAACCTCCGACCAGTGCAGGTACTGGGGAAATGGGGGTAGAGTAGCCATCAGGATCCTCATAGAGGTCTTCTGTTGTCAGGCGGAGGGGGTGCCAAGGAAAGTGTGGTAAACTGGAGCCTTCTTCACGAAGGGGTTCTTGCCTTTGTCGTCGCTCTTGGCGGCGTGCTTGGGGTCAACATATTCATCCATGTCACTTGAATCCTTGGACTCCTCCTCCTTCTTCTTCCCCTTGCCCTTGCCACGCGGTTTGTTCTTCCGACTTTGCTTGTAGCCGGACTCCGGGTCTTCCTTGAGGTTATTGACGAACTTGCAGTGTCGATTGGTGTGAGTGGCTTTACCGTTGACATCGAGGTGTACGAGGCACGGCATATCGTGGTACTCCTCGTAGGTTTGGGGAACGCGGAGTGCTGCCGAGGTAGTTTCACTTCCTCGCTGTTGTCCACGACCAGCTCCCCGTCCTCGACCATGTTGTCCGCCAACACCTCGTCCTGCAAAGGTCATGGCGACCATGTCGGGAGTTTGCTTTTCTTCTGGAGCGGTTTTCTGCTTTGTACTGTTGTTCCTCCGAGCTTGAGTTGGAACGGCCATTGCCGGCGAGGAGCCGCGAGCATCATCGTCGGCAGTTGCGAACTCACTGGCCAACTGAATCATCTAGTTCAAGTCAAGCTGGTGATTGTCCTGCAAGCGCTTCAGCTTAGGTCGGAGCAACGTGCCCCTTTCCAACCCATCGATGAAGGCAGCCATGGCGGTCTGAGCATGCACTCCTGCGCAGGAATTTTTCATATCCAGCCAGCGGGAGAGGTAGGCACGAGATGTCTCGTCTTTCTCTTGCATGCACTGTTGTAGATCGCCAACAGTGCAGGGACGTTTGTACGTAACCTCTAAGTTCGTGGTGAACGCCTCTTGCATGTCCAACCAATTGCAGATGGATTTCTCCGGCAAGTCATTAATCCATTGACGGGCCGTGTCCGCCAACATTAAAGGGAGGTACTTGACGGCGATGTTAGGGTTGCCTCCGGCAATCTCCACCGTGTTGTCGTAGTCCTGCAACCAAGTGGCTGGCTTGGCGGTGCCGTCGTAGGGTTTGACGGTATTTTCAATCTGGAAGCCTTTGGGGTAAGTTGCGGACCGTATCGCAGGTCCAAAGCAACGTGGTCCCAGGTATGGTCCTTCCCGGGCCTCGTGGATCTTATCGATCCGTGAACGTGCACCGTATGGCTCCGGGTTTTTCTTCTTCTTGTCAACAGGGGATGGGCTGCTTGAACGACGCGGCCCCCTCCGCCATGGTGACTGCTGGGTGGCGACGGAGGCGGAGGTGGCGGTGGGTTGGCTTTCTTGCTATTACCCTCCTGTGACGCCTCATGCCTGTCGTGGTTTCTTATCAGATGCGGAGGGTCATGGCGTGACCTGCTCTTGTGTCCTTGGTTGCGCTCTCCATCATGACGGGTCTGCTCTGCGTTATCGCGGATATCCGTACGATAGTGAGCCTTGGGGTCTTCGCGATGTCGGGGGGAGCGGGGCGGTGGCGATGGGCGACGAGGTCGGGCCTTTTCTCCGTGGTCGGAGGATATGGGAATAGCATCCTTCCTGTTGCACGCATCCCTTCATCTTCGTTCTGATGAACCCGTCTGAGACCCGACATCAAGAGGAGATCTGTCCCTTGGCGGCTTGTGCTGGCTAGACCGGCAAAATGCTGGGTCAAACTCTAGCCTCTGAGAGGTGGCCTTTTCCTGCTGTTTCACCGCCTTGTCCACTAGGTCATAGACCTGTTCCACCGCCTCAGGTGATCGATCCTGCTCCAGAAGGGTCTTGGAGACGGCGAGATTGAGGAGAGGAGTGGGCATCACCTGCCTGCCTTCACTGTTAATGTATGGCTTGGCCTGTGCCGGCTTCGTGGGAGCCCACCCTAGGTTTCGCCGTATGCCAGGATCGTTGATGACGCGAGCCGGAGCTTTCTTGGCCTTCTACTGCTGCAGCAGAGTCTTGTATTCGGCCTCCATTGCTCTAGCTTTCTCTATGGACTTATGCACATTGACCAGATCTCGATCTAGCTTAGAGCCTTGCTCCGCGATGGCCTGTGCTTCCTCCAGCAGCTGCTGGCGCTTCCCGTCAAGCTGGGTCACGTTCCGGATATGAGCTACGGTCAGTGGATCGATGAGTAGGTTGCCGTACATCACTCTATCAGCCGGAGTAACTTGGGCAGCAGCAGACATAGATGCCGGAGGCGGCAAGTTTGCGGTGTTGTTGTTGCTCGGGCTGGTGCCAGGTTCCTATGGTTGTTGCACTGGGTTAGGCGGAGGAGGTATGGCCTTTGCGCGATCATCGTCAGCAGCAATAAGTGGCCCCTTCCCCTTGTCCAGCGCTGTAGGCAGAGCTCGTCCGGGTTGATCTTCATCCATCGCTGTCCCAATGGTGACGAACACCTCTCGAGACGCGATGAGGTTGTTGGCTTGCTCGTCGCGCGTGTACTCCTCCTCCATCTCCTACATGGCGGAGTCTAGCTCTTCTGGACTGAAATCTATCTCTTCTGAATCTGCACTGAAGTCGGCGTATAGCGCGTCAATCACAGAGTCGGAGGGTACCGGGACTTCCTCGATGACGGGGGGTGGAGGTGCAACAGCAGCGACGACGACTGGAGGTGGCGGCGCAGCTGCGGCGATGGCGAACAGAGGCGGTGGTGGCGGTGGCTGAATTGGAGGGGCGTCGTCAATGAGCGCAAGCGCTGTCTGAGCTGCCGCTTCAGCCTCCGCGTAGTTGTTGACGGTGTTCACCATGCCTTCGAAGGTAACACGGGCCGAAGCCTGTTGCCTCCTTAGAGAATGCCGGAGAAGCATGACATGGTCCAGCCCTTCCACAAAGTGATACATAGCATCATCATTGGGGTAGTGGGCCAGAGCAGCTCGTATGCGGAGCCACCTGGCAAGGTAATCGCGGGGGTTTTCGCCCTCTCTCTAAACGCAACGTGCCAGATCGAAGATGGTAACCACGCCGACGAACTTGGATCTCTAGTGTCCAGACGCACGGGCAAAGTCGGCGGACTTGCAGTGATCTTCCACCTTTATGTCCTGCATAGGGGCGGTTTGGGTGGGCCTTGAGTTTTTCCGATCTTTGTTGGCAAACTCCGAAGAGAGATCCGACATCGATCCTTCCACGAACATATCCTGCCCGTAGGCGGTCCGCGCGGGCCTTGATGCTCCTCCGACTCCCAGGGAACTAGTGCCCGAGTCGGTTTCACCGATGAAGAGGTGGATGTCTCCGATAGGAACGATCGAACACCGCGTAGGGTTTGTTTCCTCCAAAATCCGGAACTCGTCGGGAGGGACGATCGGGACGATGCCGGAGAAGAGAACGTGACCGATGGCTATGGTTTCTCCGATTCCCGTGAAGATCTTGGTCCTCGCCCGCTGAAGAGCATGAAGCGCCTCTTGCCCCACGGTGGGCGCAAACTATCGTGGTATTGCCGACGAGTACGCCATGGAGGGGTCCTCACAGTGCGTGTTTAGAGACGTGGGGGAAGGCGGACGGTTGACGGGTACGAGGTAACACAGCTTACCCAGGTTCAGATCCCACAACGGTGGCGGAATCCTACTCCTGCTATAAATCACTATAAGGGCAATACGCCGAGTACAAAGATAGGTTCGCTGTGCGAGGTGTATGTGAATCGATACCCTAAAGGCTCCCATAGGCCCGACTTATATATTCCCCGGGTCCTAGGGTTACAGGGAGAAGTCCTAGCCGGACAGGTTACAGAGTCCTACACCGTCTATTACTAGTCTTGTGTGTCTTGTACTCCAAGTCTCTGGGTACGCTGGTGACTCCACCGTAGCCTTCCTTTATCCGGCATGGGCCTCCCTTCTGGATCCATCTAACTGGGCCGCCCAGCAGGCCATGGGCCATGCTACCTACTATGGGCCACCCGGGTTATCCGGATAGGAGACATGCTATGAGGATACCCATATAGCATATCCCCAACATTAGAGTGTTTTGGAAATTGAAATTTGAATTTAAAACTTGGGTGTTAAATTTATAGTTTAAAAGAATTCAAAATTATATTTGAGTATTAAACTTTAATTAAGAGTTAACCAATAATAACTCAAACTTTAAATTAAAGAAGATAATCAATAAAATGAATATTCTAAAACTTCATTCAATAATGAGTTACAAAATTGTAACCTAAGTAAATAAGTGACAATCTTTACAATAGTAAATAGATAAAAGAATAATATTTCTTTATTGATAATAGTACAATATTTATTACAAAAGAATAAAAATAAAAAGTACAAAAGAATAAATTAAAGATTAAAATTGAATCAGAGAGTTTTTACAAGTGAATATTCTATAAATAAAAAGGAAAAACCTAAACTAAGGTCTTGATCTTCAAATTTGGTACCTGCAAAATAAACATAAACAAAAGAAAGAAAGTTAAAGTGAAAAGGATATTACTCTCAGACTTGATAGTGAAGTGCACTGATCAAGGTTCATCATTGAGTAATTTAAGGGGCAAGTTTCACCAATATGAAAGAATATATCTTCCATAATTTTAAGCCATAAGTCAAATAAACAGCAAGGAGGGGCAAGTTTCAACAACCAAGTAAGTGGTAACCTGATGAAAGTAACTTCCAAATTCAGAACATATCCACAACCTGTGCAGCAAGCACACAGGCAACACACACACCAGACTGCATGGGTGTGTTGTCAGCACCACAACAACAGCACAATCAAACAAAACCATCAACACAGTCATGGGAAGCCAATCCCCACACCATTCCATTGTTCTTACACACCAAGCATAGCAGCCACCGGCTAAACCCAGCCAAAGCCAAGCTAAATCACACCAATCAAAACCTTGGATCACACCACCAAAATGGTGACATAAGGAGGGGGTGGATCAGGTGGATTGCAAGACCAAGATCAAGCCATCAGGACCAGGAGGTGAAGGGCTAGATCAAGGACAAGCTGGGAGCTGGAAATACCAGGAGAGCATCAGATCAAGCTACCACAAGATCAACCACATGAAACCCCACATCAAGTGATAGTGGTGAGTAAATATACCATCACACGATCTATCTGTCTAAAATTAGACAAACATACATGATCTGTCTTTCATTCAAATTCTCAGAAAACACCCAAGTGGGGTGAATCCATCACTGAACTTTAAACACTAAAAGCAATCAGAAAACTATAAAGATCCAACTAAGATCTCAGGACAACATCATTGATCTAAGCAAATCAAGCTATATTTCAATTCAAGAATGAATATAGCCAAGAACTAAACCTCTAGGCACATCTCTTCAATTAGAGTAGCACCTTAGGATTTAATCTTATGGATCTATCTAAGTTATCAAGCTTACAAGTATCTTTCCCCAACTTTTAATCAAGAACAGTAGCTGATATCACTACCAGAACTAATCCTTGAGAAACAATAAGATAAGGGTCTAATCCCTAAACCTCAGACCAACATCATTGGTTCTAGGGTTACACGGAAAGAGGATTCCACTTATCTATAATGATAAGCCAATTTCAAGCTTGAGCAAGACCAAAACATGTAATAGAATCTAATCTTGTGTGCCATACAAGGATGGTATCACAAGAACAGTTCTAAAATAAGCAGGTTAAGCATCAAATCTTCATAGATACAATCAACCAATTATAAATCATTTTCCTGACATCACAGGAATCATACTCAGGAAAATCATATACATATTTTCACTGTAAAAGATCATTTTGATCTCAATATATATATGAAATCTTAAGCCAACGGTACTAAGACAGTGACTTCATCACACAACACCCACTGTCATTAACCAAGTAATGACAGTGGTGAGTTATTAAACCACTGGATTTCCCAAGTATTGCTTTTAAAAGCAACTTTACCATTTGAATCATATAAAATTTAATCCATAGAATCATCTAACAAATCACTATCATCACCACAGCTAACCATCAGCAGTAATCCATAGCAAGTCACCACTTAACAGGTTCAAGGATCATCAACACATGATTCAATTCATAAAACTTTTAATGAACAGAGGGATTTGAACCCTAAAGAGAACCAATCGTCTTAATCAGGACAGGACAGTAACTAGGAAGGCCACTACCAACATCTAGCATGGGAGGGCCTAGCACACAGAGCATGAGAGGGAGAGGAACCACTCACTGAAGGTCCTTGCTGTAGAATAGAAGAGGAAGCGCAGGGGCCAACGACCATGGCGGCACGGGGAGCACCCCCAAGGGGGCGCTGCAACCCACACAACGCCACGGCAGCAACCATAGCCACGCCTGGGGGCGAGGAGCAACCCCACGACACATGACAGCAGCGGCGGCGTCAGCTTCGGCTGCTCATTCGGTTAATTTGGTTAATTCGGTTCGGTTAATATGATTAAACGGTAAATACGGTTTCAATACGTCGGTAAATACGGTTTTGTACAAAAATACGGTTCGTTTTCGGTAATAACCATTAAATATCGGTTCGGTTTTGGTAATAACCAAACTAACCATAGTTGACGCGATTTTTTAATAACGTCTAACTTGTATGGTCGTATGTATCAGTTTAGCATTTTATATGATCGTACAAGATTTGTTGTAAGTGATAAATAAGAAAACAATAAATTTCGGCAAAAATAAAATAATTTAGTATTTTATATGACCAAACTTGATATATTACAAGAGAGAAATAAAGAAAGAAGCAAAATTCAGCAAAATAAAAAATTGTGCTTACACAAGGAGTTGAGCTCAAGACCTTGGCCAAGGAACATTAGTCTACACACGGTAACCAGTAGGGTACAAGAAGCTTTCATTAACTACATCAATTTGGATCATATATGAGCAGTCTCGGCGAAAATGGAATAGCCATATTACGGGATTTTTTACTGCAAATAGACTGTTCGGTTATTTTCGGTAAAAACTACGGTTTTTCGGTTTAAAACCGAATTAACCGTGGGTCAAACGGTTAGCATTTTTGCTAACTGTAACCTTTACCACAAACTAAAAAAACCATAATTTTGGTTGCGGTTAGGTTTTTCTTGTTTCGGTATTCGGTTTCTGTTCGATTATGCGCAGCCAGAGCGCCAGCATCAACGCCAACCCCAAACCCTAGGGTTCGGTATGGCATCGATCTGATCACAGAGGGCCCCAGGTCCAAATCCAATTGGACGGGAGGGTAGAGCGGGGCCGACAACCTCATCCTGCACCACGGCGGCAACCAGGAAGGTCCACGGTGGCGCGAATCGCCGACGACAGCATCGCTGACCACGGGGTCGGGGGAGGAGAAGGAGAGAGGTGAGCTCGAGAGAGAGACAGAGAGTGTTGGGCTGGGTTGGGCAAATACCCCTTCGGGGTATTGTTTTGTCTTGCCCAACTGGGCCACAAGGGCCCAATAAACCCAAATAGCCAGACCAGATCATTTAGAGCCTGTTTTAATAAATGGAAAAAGACCAAAATGCCCACGAACTTAAATAAATTCTAAAAAATAAAATAGAAGTCCAAAAATTATAAATAAAACATTTTTGGATTCACAATAATCCAAACTATCCAAATAAATTTTAGATATATAAATTTTATTAAGAATTTTGTAATATATATTCCTTATGGAATTTTACAAAATCCTTGAAAGATGATAAAAATAAATAAAAATCACTTTCATTATATATTAATATTTTAGTATTTTAGCAAAATACTAAACAAATATTTAATATCAATTTTTGGTATTTAATGATAATTCTTAATGGAATTATTAATTAAATAAAATACAAATAAATTAAAATAAAATAAAAGAATACACTATTCAATAAATATTAAGAAAATTAATATTTATAAATTCTTTAATATTAAAAGAATTTTTATAAATTAAATAAATGGGGGGAGAGTACATATAAAGCTAAATGATGCATTACATTACTTTGCATAATCATTTTGCTTCTTTAAATATTGTCCTTACCGGGCAATAATGATGTTTTTGTAGACATAGAAGCTCAAGGTCCAGTGCAAGCATCATACTTCACTACCTTGCCATCACAAGGCAAGTTCATCACTTGCTCATGTCCTTTGAATAGTCTTTATCAAAGTCTTTGCAAATTGTGTGTTATCATCTATATTATAGAAAAAGAAAACATCATTTTCTCAAGATACTAAATCTTAGATATCATCCTAAGTGATGATATGATGGAGCAATAGAACTTAGGGTTCTAATTGCAATAATGATGAACAATTAGGGATTAATAACCCATGACATCAGTGATTCTAGCGCCGTATATTACGCGTTAACCATGAGATTTGGAATGGGACGGAGAAGTTAGTTGTATCCTTTTCCTCTTGTATGGAGGCAAGACGACCTTAACGTGATGTTGTGATTCCTTGTGCAGATCCAACATATGGGTGGGCACCCTTACGCCCCACACTTTTGTTGTCTAGATTATCTATGAATGGTGTTTAGGGATATAGTCCATGTAAATGGTACTATTCCGGGCATCACTAGGTCATAGAGTCTTCGGGAACTCATCAGGGTTTTAGCCTGCCCGAAAGGGGGCTTAACAAAGGTGAGCCAGCCCCGAAGGATCATGTAGACATTTGAGGTCGCGGAGAGGGCAGTGATTGGCTTGGACCAACTACTGGGCCCCACATCATGGAATTATGGACGGGAAAGTACGCTCGGTTGTGCAACAAGGAGTTGATCTCTCATGGGAAAAGTAACGCACCTTTGTAGAGTGTAAGAATTGTAACTTGTTACTCCCTGTTCCGAGAAGGAGCTACGAACACGGCAGGAAAGGAACTCCATGAAAGTTCTGGTCAACCTGTGAAGGCTAATGGTCATAGATTTTCATAATAAAATCAACCTTTGAAGAAAGATTTACGAAAATTGCATAGTGCCAAAGACTGATAGTCTGAGGTGGTAAATAGAGCATCAAACTTCCTACCTTGCATATAATGAATTTGTTGAGTAACGCTGTTACTCATCCTTTCCTTTGAATCCTTGTTTAGACTCTGAGAATCCCGAAGATACTCCAATGTATGCATCTGAGAGTCAAGAGGACGTCTTCTATGAAGAGCCCAACCTATATGGAGCAGTAGAAGGGGAGGACTATGACATCGTCTACGTAGGAGAATTCCAAGAGTCCGAATAATTACTATAGTTCTAGTAGCCACTTGGGCCAAGCATCATGAACAATATATAGCAATAAGTTGTTGAGCTCAATTTGGAGTTTAAGTTTTAAATTTGAAACTTCTGCTGAAACACTTATATTTTGGTTTGTAAGTTGAATCTTTTGGAAGTCTTGAACTTCCGGTATTGTAATAATTATTAATGTGTGTATGTTTGTAATATGGACCCCAAATGTTTCTGTTGTACCACTCTGAGGGATGTGATATTTACGGAACGGTGTTCTGTGAATGTCATGTCAATGACTATAGTGTACTACACATGCAGTGGTATGCTGGGTCACCGCAGAAGGTATGATAGAGTGGTATCTCGCTTGCCTTTGATTGTGGAGCAAAACATAAATGCCAAGGCACCTATGAATTCCAAGTGAAGACTAGAAGTAAAGATATCAAAGGTACAAGCATCAAAGTTGTGTCATAATTAACCAAGTTTTGAAAACAAGCACATTACACTAAGAATGACAACAATGCTCTCAACAAGGTGCTCAAAGAATAAGTGGTGACTCAACAAGGAAGTGAAAAGGTTTTGAAAAGTTTGAAAATCTTTCAAAAGCTGAAAGTATGGTACTCATTAGCTTTGAGCTCTCATTGCCCCTATCATAGGCATCTTTAAGTGGTTAAGTTTAAAGTGAGGTCCAATTTGAGTTATATGCTTGACAGACCATAAACTGGAAATCTCATGTCCCTTGAGTACGAGGGTCATTCCTCATGCTACTCAACTTTAGTTACCGGTAAGTTCTTGTCATTGTAAGTACATGTGTATCATAGAGAACCGCCAATGGGGTACCCCTTGCCCCATCATACAGGAGCTATCCCATATCAAAATGACAAGGCAACATACAATGAGCATCTCAGCGATCTTTTTATTTGGTACTTGCATAGGTTTTTATTGATGATGCTTCACATATTTCTCATTATGGTTATGCTTCAAGTTTCCACCATGATCAGGCATGGCTTAGGCTAGCGGCCCAAGCGTTTCTCTAACACATATACATAACTCCATGGACTTACAAGCTCCCCTTTTATTTCACACCGCCGACATACGTAAACAAAAGAGCATGATATCAACTGGATAAGTATTTACAGGTGTTCAAAGCGTTCTCCGTGACAGCACAGTTCTGCTAACTCCCAGCCTATAATTTGCAAGCATATAACTTTCATTGACAGTCACAATGGTTTAGGTTTATTAAGTGCAAGAAAATAAAGTGTGCCATCAAGTTCATGAGAGCTTTACTAACTAACTTTCTCATAACAAGCAAACATTTTACTTGGAAGAAAACAAGGCATAATAAATATGCACGGAATAGCAATGATGCTAATAGGTAGATATGGTGACACTTTTTGACAATTTTGGTTTTGGGTAGTTGGAAACACAAGTAGAGCTCATACTCAATGGAGGTGAAGGCTAGCAATAGAAAGGGAGCGACAAACGAGAGAGCAATAACTATCATAATCATGCTTGCAATAAAACAAAATTAATTATGGCATGAAAGTGATACAAGAACTCTGAGGCAAAATAAATCATGGAGTCTTAACTGAGTTTTGTTCAGCCATATGCATGTGTGAGTATATGCCAAGTCGATTCAAATGAAGCATTCAGAGGAGGATACCACAATGTCATACCAAGTTATGAATAGAACAATGCAAGAAAACATTCATATGACATGCTATAGTGTCAACACCTGGATTTTTAATCCCAGATGCCTGTTATGCCATTCATCGCAATCCCAGGATTACCATTTTTGCGAGACATAACAGAATTGGATACTATAGTACATCATCCATTTCTCTGGGGTGGATAGAATAAAGAGTATCATGAGCCTCCGATTTCTCTCTTCATCTTATGCCACCAAAATTGCTCTTTCAAATCTTGATACATCTTCGTTCCTCCGGGGTGGATAGAATAAAGAGTATCATGAGCCTCCTTCAGAATAACTTCTTTCAACTCAGAATCTGCTGGTACACAAAGGCGTCCTTTGTACCACAACACTCCTTCTTCATCCTCGGTGAATCCGGGTACTTTGCATGTACCGATACGACGCTTGATTCCGTCGATACTGGCATTTCCCTTCTGCGCCTCTTTAATCTGACTGACCAAAGTGGGCTGGAGTTCTATGCTAGCCAAAAATCCTTCGCTTACTAATTCCATTCAAAAATCTTCCATCTCCTTGTGCAAACTTGGTTACTCCTTCAAAATCATGGAGTTCAAGCGACACGGCAATCTGCTAAGGGCATCGGCTACCACATTGGCTTTACCAGGATGATAGTGAATGTCCAGGTCATAATCCTTGATTAGCTCAATCCATCTTCTCTGCCTCATATTCAACTCCTTCTGAGTGAATATATACTTTAGGCTCTTGTGATCCGAATAAATCTCACAACGGTTTCCCATCAGGTAATGTCTCCATGTCTTCAGGGCTAGAACTACGGCTGCGAGTTCGAGGTCATGGGTTGGGTAATTTTGCTCATGTTGCTTCAATTGTCGAGATAGATAAGATATAACTTTGCCTTCTTGCATTAGCACACATCCGAGACCAATCTTGGATGCGTCACAATACACATCGAAGGGCTTCGTGATATCCGACATGATCAAGATTGGGGCTGAAATCAATCTCCTTTTGAGTTCTTGAAAACTCTCTTCGCATTTGTCGGTCCATTCAAACTTCTTGTCCTTCTTCAGCAATTGGGTCAGGGGTCTGTCGATACTCGAGAATCCTTCTACAAATTTGCGGTAATATCCCGCTAATCCTAGAAAAGCACGAACTTGGGTTTGAATGGCTGGGGCTTGCCAATCTTCTACATCTTTTACTTTGGCAGGGTCAACGGCAATTCCTCCGGCTGATACAATGTGACCGAGGAATCCTACCTCCTGTAACCAGAATTCACATTTGCTAAACTTGGCATACAACTGATGCTCTCTAAGGGTTCCAAGAATGGTCCTTAGGTGTAGCTCATGTTCTTCTTCTGATTTGGAATAAATCAGAATGTCATCAATGAAAACAACGACAAACTTATCCAGGAAAGTCCATAAAAATCTTATTCATGAGGTTCATGAAATAAGCGGGGGCATTGGTTAGTCCAAAAGACATGACTGTATACTCATACAATCCATATCTGGTGGTAAATGCAGTCTTTGGAATATCCTCTGCACGACTCTTGAGTTGATGATAACCAGTTCTAAGATCAATCTTAGAAAACACCTGGGCATCGGTCAACTGATCAAACAAATCTTCTATCTTGGGCAAGGGGTACTTGTTCTTGATGGTAACATCATTCAACTTCCGATAATCCGTACACAAACGGTTACCTCCATCCTTCTTGTCCACAAATAAGACAGGTGATCTCCATGGTGACGCACTTGGTTGAATCAATCCGATTTCCAACATGGAATCTAGTTGCTTCTTCAGTTCTGCGAGCTCTGACGGGTTCATACTATAGGGTCTCTGGGATATGGGTCCTGTTCCGGGGATTAGTTCGATGATGAACTCGATATCCCGATCTGGGGGCATACCGGGCAAAACATCTGGAAATACATCGGGGTATTCATAGACTATCCGGACTTGGTCAATGGTAGGTCGGGCTATACTATTGTTGCATTTGAATTGGCGAGGTAAGGTTTCAGATATATGTTCGACTGATATTTCGGCTGTACTAGTCATGGTGATGGCTTTCTTAGCACAGTCAATCAATCCCTTATGTTTGGACATCCAATCCATTCCTAGTACTACTTCCAAACATTTAGTTCCGAGTACTATCAGATTAGCATAAAAATCCATGCCATGGATTCGGATAGGGACGGCTTTGCAAATTTGCCTAGCCTTGGTGGTTGATCCGGGAATTTGAACAATCATAACATGCTTCAGTTTGGTTGGTTGAATTTTACTAGTGCAGGCAAATTCTTAGGTGACAAATGAATGCGATGCACCAGAGTCAAACAACACTCGTGCAAGTACTGAATTAACAGAAAACATACCCAACACGACGTCTGGCGCTTCCTGAGCTTCTTCAGCATGCATGAGAAAAAGACGGCCATTGCGGTTGAGTGAATTCCCTGGGGCAAATCTTCTCCCTGGCTGAACACGACGCTGTTGCTGAGCTGGGGCATTGGTATTGGGTGCTGTAGCATTCTTCTTGTTGGGGCACTCGTTGGAATAGTGGCCTTTATTTCCACAGTCATAACAGGTCACTTGCGACTAGTCCTTGGTCGACAGCACAAGATTGCTTCCATCCTCGGGCGATGTTGGTGTTTGCGGTAACATTGTTGGTGTTGAACTTGGGTGGGGAACAGGTGAAATTGCTAGAGTTGTCGGGGTTGTTGTGATTTCCTCCGGGTCTAGGGTTTCCACGGTTGGGATAGGTCGGACGGTTCATCGGGGGTCTGTTGGTTCTTGGGGAAAATCCTGGAGATGGGTTGGGGCGATACTTTGGGGTCTGATGGGTTCCTGGTTGGTGCATCATACGACGCTTGCGGTTCTCATTGGCTTGGTTGATCTTTCCTTCCATTTGGATAGCAGAGTCGACAAGGGATTCAATATCAGCAAAGGGGATATTGACTAACATTGTCTGCATCTCATCATGCAGACCATTCAGGAATCTTTCTTTCTTCTTAAACTCCGTGTCGATCTCATCCGGGGCATACCTAGATAATGACAAAAATGTGTCACGGTATTCCACTACGGTCATCCTTCCTTGCTTCATCTCTCTGAACTCGTCTCTCATTCTCTTGATCAAACCCGGTGGCACATGGGTTCTGCTAAACTTGACCTTGAATTCCTCCCAGGTCATCATCTGTCCTCCGGTCATTGCGCGAACACTTTCCACCATGCCCTGGCATCTCCGGCTAGATAATGGGTGGCGAACAGGACTTTCTCATTGGCTTCCACTCCGGCGACTTCTAAGTTATTTTCCATGGCTTGCAGCCAATCATCGGCATCTAGGGGTTCTTCTGACTTAGTGAAAACGGGTGGGTTGGTATTCTGGAAATTCTTGAGCTTAGATCCATGGTTGTCCTGATTTCCGTGGCCTTGGTTGTTGTGGGCTAGCTGGGCTATCTGTTGCAGAGTGGCTAGGTTGGCTTGACGTTCCGCTCTTTCAGCTTCACGGTCAGAAGTCAACATTTGTAGAATCTGCAACATCGGGTCCGGGGCTGAACCACTTCCTCCACGTGGCATCTGAAGATTGAGATAGATCATGAGAAAAGAGGGAATTTCTAGGGTTCTGGGACTTTTGAAAAGTTTTAAAGGTTTGACTCAGATTTTTCTAGCAACTTGCTTTTTCATTCATTCCTTCACACGATACAACACACACCACAGCAAAGAAAAACAGATGGTTTGAAGAACCATTCTGGAAACTACGATACAGTGGGACCGAATAATACTCACTACGCTAGTCCTCAAGTGCTAATACTCCTTAGAGTCTGTGGCTTTATCATCTTCATCATCATCGATGAAGGCGAAATCATCTTCATCGGTGAAGAAGTCCATGGCCTGATCCTCCAGAAAATCATTGTCATCGCTGAGATAGGAGTAAGGGTCTCCACGAAGATCCTCTCCGGCATTCTCCCTTTCCTCCAACTGTATGTCTCTCTCGTGGATGGTCTCATCCAAAGATGAGATGCGGTGGCGAAGACGGGCAATAATGCGCTCCTTCTTGTCGAGCTGACGACGGCGAGACTTGCGATCCTTTGCTAGCATGGCGATGGTCTGATCCTTCGTCTTGATGATGGCAGACTTGTGGTTGGAGTAGTCACGGCAGTTATCCAACTCCTGCTGATGATCGTACATCATGAAGCTAAGGTGGTCCAATTGAGTCTTCAGCTCGGGGTGGTATGGGGCTTCCAGTGGTTGTCCATTTGCATCACGCCTTGGGCAAAATTCAAAGCGAGTACCCTTCATCTGATTGATGCTCTGCCCACACAGACGGGAAAGAGCTTCCTGCATTGCTCTAGCAAGTCCATCGAGCCAGTTGTTTTCCCTCAAGGTAAACTGAATTCCCTCCGCAGTGGGAGGTTCAATCTTTCCTCAGAGACTTGCAACAATTAGCCACTGCAGATCTTCTCCTCCTTGATCATTGAGCTGAGATCCGAAGAACTCGGGGTGCGGACGCTCCTGAAGTTTCGAAAGCTGGTCCAAATCCCTCTCAAAGATAAGGTCTCCACCATTCCCCAATTGGTAAAACTTGTTGTACTTCACGTCCATCTATAGAAATAGAGGATGAGTAGATTAGCAGAGTGATCAAGTGTGTCAAAATTTTATGTATTTTGCAAGATTTTTTGAGGAACATGAATTTTTATGAAAGAATCAAAGGGATAAGAATGAGAATAAGTTTTTGTAAATATTTGTTTTCTTTGGTTTTGAAACTAAGTTTTTGGTTCAAACGTCCAGTCTAACTAGGGTCTCCTATGGTCAGGATGGCTCTGATACCAACTTGTCAACACCTGGATTTTTAATCCCAGATGCCTGCTATGCCATTCATCGCAATCCCAGGATTACCATTTTTGTGAGACATAACAGAATTGGATACCATAGTACATCATCCATTACATCCGTACATAAGTTCTTACACAAATAGGGATCTCATGATCCAGTTCTTAATACATCCTCAAGCAGCGGAATACGTAATAATAACGGTAGCGTAGGCGAAGCTCCATCTTCGAGGTCACAGGCAATGCTGACGATGGGAGATGATCCTAGTTGTCGTAACCTTCCTGGGGTCCATCTTCCAGGTACTCCTCTTCATAGTCTGGCCATGGGAATAGCCAGGGACAAATCCATGAGTACTCTTTAAGTACTCGCAAACTAATACTAACAAGTAAAGGGTTTTTTGGATAATAGGACACTAGGCTCTAGGGTTGTTTTGCAAAAGCCAGATTTATCTCTACTGGGTTCCAAAGCTAGTCACAATTTTATAACTACTAAGTGGGATCTTGTAACTCATATCACAACTCTGTTGTGGTCAAGTCAAAGTCTCAATTTATTTCACAAGTCATTTTGAAAAGTTTGACGGGGGAACAGTATGGCCACTCCAACTATCCATAACCGCGGACGCGGCTATTCGAATAGTTTGACACTCTGCAGAGATTGTACACTTTCACCACAACATTTGATACATCCGTCAGGAACAAATCCTGAATTCACCATACTCAGTATGCGAATAATCAATCCTATCCTTTCAATTACACGCCCTAGTATAAGCACCTCTCCTGTGAGTTTGGCCTCCCAACCATGACCAACTGTCATCTTGGGTACTGCACAGGTGGACAATCTTCACAAGGTAGCCTCAGCTTAGACCTTGGCCGTGAGGGAACTAATACTAAGGTACATAAGTTTCCAGTCAAGCCCTACCCAATCTTCGGGTATTGTGGTTGTACGATAAAATTGGAATGGTATCGCATCCAGACAACCATCAGTTTTATACAAGGGCTAAGGCTCATGCCTCAACATTTTCATCACCAAAATCATCCGGTGTTTGGAAACACATGTCCAAAACATTTCAATAGAATGATCCATCATTCTAAGGTTTTCATAACCATTTTCACCAAGTATTCCCGTCTAAAGTTGATCAAGTTTTATGCTTAGCACTAGCATCTACTAGTGGGGGTAGGCACTAATGAGGGGTGGTAACTAGTGGAGTTTCAACTAAGTACAACCTTATATCCTAGGATGATATCAAGGTTTCTAGCTTACGCCAAATTTTATGCTCTTTATGCAACCTTCAGATAACTTTCTAATATCTACCAAACTCTTAAGTAAACTCTAAGTAAGCTTTGATAAAGAAATAAAGTAAGAGGCTTGCAAGTAAAACTAGGATTGGTTTATCAAGTGGGTATGATCACATATGCTTAAGGCATATAGTAGGCATAGTAACAAGTAGTGGTTTGTGGCATCAGTAGGGTATCTTGCAAGGGTTAGCTTTCACATTCACTAGTAGTATTAGGCTTGCCTTGTGCGGAGCAGTGGTTGAAGTTCTCCTCGGCTTCTTCTTCGTAGTATTCTCCTTCCTCCTCGTATCCTTGGTCGGTACTAGCGTCTATGAATAAATACGAGGTACACAATCACCAAACAATACTTAACTACTTGCAATCATCACAAGCAACGGTCCTATAGATGATCTAGTATTATCTCTAACATTACAAGGTTAAGGCTTGATCTAATTCCTTTGATTTTTAGAAAAGTAATTTCTACTCATTGAAAAACTACTTAAGATTTAATATTCTCCAAACCAACATGGGATCATGTTGACACATGTCATCACCACATATTTTAGTTCATGGGAATGTGATTTAAAGTGGTGTCACAATTTAATAAGGTTTTACCCTTTTATTTTAATTAATTAAAGTGGCTAGAAATGCCTATGTAGCATTCTTTTATTACTTGAACATTATTTCTGTAAGTAAACCTATATATTTTTATATATTCTGAAAGGTATGGTTAAATGTGATTTTTGAGAGTTGGAAACAACTCAAAAGCTATTATGGTTTAAATTTTAAAAATGTTTGAATGCAGAAAAGTTGCTGCCTTGTTATTTTTACCATGGGTGATCCATAGATCCAAATGACTTGAATCAAACGGGCTTGGATTCAGCATTCATAGACCTTTCCAACAAAATTGGTTTAATTCAATTTGGTGTACTGAATTGATCTGGGTTGATTTTTGAAGTTGGGTACAGAAGTGTGTTTGAATTGAAATGGAAAAGGTTTAATTTGAATAACTGGGCTTGCGCGGAAAAAGTTAACGGGCCGGCCTGCTAAGCGCAGTGCTCCCGTGGGCTGCTTAAGTGGGTGTCCCCACTTGTCAGTGACACGGGGCTGGGCGAAGCGATATGGGGCAACGTGGATCGTTCGATCTAGTTCTAATCCAACGGCTGGGAGTCATCGTCGACGCGAGACAACGCCGGCGAGAACAAAACCTAGCGTGGCCAGTGAGGGGTGCTGGGGGCTCATCGGGGTGCTGGCGAGGGTCGGCGAGGCGGGCGAATGACGAAGTCGACGACGGCGAATCTCCTGGTACCGGTGGCTTCTCCTGGGGCGGCTCCAATCGCTGGCTCCCTTCTTCTCCAGAGGCGGCGGGCTCCGGTGAAATTCCGGCGAGGTGGTGCTCGCCTTGCTCTGAGAACGGTGTCGCACGATCAGTGAGGATAGGGGAGTGAGATGTTGTTAAGAAATCGAGCGGGGGTGGACTCTATTTATAGCCGAGTGAGGGGACCGTCGGGGCGCACGGTGAGCTCGTCGGGGGCGATGGTACAGGCGGCTATTGGCATGGGCGAGGGTAGGGGACGGTGCGGTGTCTCCTGGTGATGCTCAACGACATGGTTTAGAGGTGCGGGGCGGTGCGTCTTGGTCTGGAACGGGCGATGCTCTGCGCGGCAGAGGCGGCGTCTTCGACGGCGAGTGGTGGCTATGCGTCACGGGGCAGCGAACGGGGATGTCTGGCAGTCTCCTGGGTCGGTGGGGATTGTGTATGCATGCGGCGAGGGCGGCGCGCGGTCTGTGGGCTTCGGTCGAGGGTGGTGCTCTGGCGCACGCTCGGCATGGTCGACAGCGGCACGGGCGCGGCGTTCCTGGCGGTTTTGGGCATTGTCTACGAGGCAGAGCTGGTCGAGAAGGGGCGGTGAGGCATGGGTGATCTCCCAGACAAGGTTGGCGCGGCTATTTCTTCCTCTAGCCTGTTGTCCACACTGGGTGACAAGGGGGTGCTCGGCTGTTCACCATTGATGGCAATGGCAAGCTCACAGTGGTGCTAGTTCTTAGTTAATCTTCCTAGATGATCTACTGAGCTGGGTGTGAGCTAACTAGGGAACAAGTTAGGCAAGAATCACTGCTCACAATAGTGTTTTATGTTTGTTTGATTTATGTCTGCAACCTGTTAGATGAAATGGCCGCATGAAATCAAGTTTTGAATTTTGAAATGATTTTTGGTGGGTTTGCTAGATTGGTGCTGGTGAGTCTGCAGATGCTTGGGTTTTGAAAGTTGAGCTTGTTTGAGTGGTTTTTGAAAAAGTGGGATCTTCCCATATGATAAAGATTCAATTTTGAAATGTCATTTAAACTATGCATTTGAAAGTTTCTGGATGATCACAAATTGGGCCTTGATACTTTGTTGTGAGTATATTCAAGGGGTGCAAAGATCCAGAAAAGTTTTTGTTAGGTTTTGAAAGTTTAAGACAGCCAAAGTAGGCATGGGAGTTAAATTGGTCAAAATGACCATTCCTTTTATATATTTGTTTTGATTTACTTTTCTTTAGGAAAAGTGTGGGAAATGTTTTAGATGATGTTTATTTCACCAACATTTTACAAGCAATGAAGCAATCAATCAAGGTGGTTTAAAAGAATTTCAAAATCAATGCATACACATATGCATGCATTCATAATTTTAATTAGAAAAGTTTTTTGTTAATCCTAAATTTGAGGATTAGAGTTTGATGATCCAAGTTTAGTATTTTGGGATGTTACATATAGACTATTAGCAAGCTAGAGCTAATCATAAGAGATAAAGAACTACTAAGCATCCATAAATAACATACACCTTACATGAACATACTAAGCATGCCCACAATGATGAGTATATGTACAAAAATGAAGACAAATAGAGTTCATTACCAGCCTCTTACCACACCTCGAGTTTTCATTAATCATCATTATTGCCTTTCACTTGTGTGACTTGAATAATAACATGAAACCAAACTCCAAAGGAGTCACTGAGGACCGCTGAACCCTGCAACGAACTTCCCAAAACCAAAGGAGAACAACACATATTTTTGGGTTTTCGATTTTTTAAAGCAAGCACTCAAACCAAAAGCAAACAAAGCAAAATCTTTTTGGGTTTTTCTTAAAGCAAACCAAAGCTAAAAGGCAAATAAACAAATAAAGAGAAACAATGAAAACCTTATCGCTCTTCTCCCGTACAGAACTCGAAGCAACAGGGTCTCGGAGGCCTACTGTCCCGGCTCGCGGTGCCCGCCACAAGACGGGAAGGGGAAGACTAGGTAGCGTGATACGTCGTAAACGTATCTATAATTTTTGATGCTCCATGCTTGTTTAGTATCAACTTTCTTATGTTTTGTCTACACTTTGAGGCATTTTTATACACTTTCTGGAACTAACCTATTGACAAGATGTCGTAGTTCCAGTTGCCTGTTTTCTGCTATTTTTGGTTTTAGAAAAGTTAGTAAAGAAATATTCTCGGAATTGGACGAAACAAAAGCCAAAGTTAATATTTTACCGGGACGAAGACGGAGTCCAGAGGAGGGACGAAGATGCGCCATAGGGCGGCCGCACCACCCCCTAGCATGGGCCCACCCTAGGCCGCGCCAGGGCATGGTGTGGACCCCCTGGCCCTCAACCGACCTCACTCCTTCGCCTATTTAAGCCCCTGATATAGAAACCCTAAGCACCCGATCAGAAATCCACGAAATAATTTGTAGCCGCCGCCACCATCGTCCCTAGATCGAGGGGATCCGAAGCTCTTCCTTGCACCATGTCGGAGGGGAGAGATCATCTCGGAGACCTTCTTCATCACCATGCCAGCCTCCAGAGTGATGCGTGAGTAGTTGACCCTTGGACATGGGTCCATACAGTAGCTAGATGGTTGTTTATCCTCCTTTGTGCTATCATGTTTAGATCTCGTGAGCTCCGTTCATGATCAAGATCATCTATTTGTAATCATACATGTTGTGTTTGCATGGATCCGATGGATATTGAGATACTATGTTAGATTGATTATTGATTCTATCATGTCTATGTTATTTGTGATCTTGCATGCTCTCCGTTGCTAGTAGATACTTTGGAAAAGTAGATGCTTGTAACTCCAAGAGGGAGTATTTATCCTCGATAGTGGGTTCATGCCTCTAGTAATCTGGGAGAGTGACAGAAACTTCTAAGGTTGTAGATATGCTGTTGCTACTAGGGAGAAAACAATAATCCTTTGCCCAAGTGAAATTGTATTGTTTACTTTACACACTTTTCTTAATGCAATTATGCGGTGCTTGCAACTTAATACTGGAAGGGGTTCAGATGATAACCTGAAGGTGGATTATTAGTCATAGATGCAGTTGGATTACGGTCTATGTATTATGTTGTAATGACCAATCAAATCTCGTAGAGATCAAGATGCCTAGTATATGCATTGTTATGCCTTCTCAATCTGTCAATTGCCCCGCTGTAATTTGTTCACCCAGCATGCTATTTATCTTATGGAGAACACCTCTAGTGAACTATGGACCCCGGTCCATTCCTTATCATTGATATTACATCTACTGTTTATAGTTTACTTACTACAATCAATTACAATCTTCCACACTATACGTTTAATCCTAGTTTTCAGCAAACCGGAGAGATTGACAATCGCACTGTAAGTTGGGGCAAAGTATTGTGGATTGTGCCATGCAGGTTCCAAGTTGCTAGCAACACTTTGGAGTTGTTTCTTTACTCCTACTGGTTTGATAACCTTGGTTTCATAACTAAGGGAAACTTGTTGTTGTGCTCATCATACCTTCCTCTTGGGGTTCCCAACAAGCTCTACATATCTGAGCCATCAAGAACTTTTCTGGCGCCGTTGCCGGGGAGATAAGGACAGCTTCAATCTCTTCCTCCTCGTCAATCACTTTTCAGGGAGAAAGAAGATTCTTGCAAGGGGAGTCTCTCACAACCAATATCTTTACTTTGTTTTTATTTTTCTTTGTTTTGCTTGCTTCTTATTATCAAAAATACAAAAAAAATAGTTGTACTGGTTTGTTTATTTTTATCAAAAAACACAAAAAATAGTTCCTACTTTAGTTACTATTCCTGTTGGCTTGCTTTACTTTTGCAAAAATAACTACTCCTAAAAACACTAAGTTGTGTGACTTCACTAGCACAAACAATAATGATTTCATATACACACCTATTGCTCCACCTATTCCTGAAGCTACTTTTTGAAATTAAACCTGCTTTGCTGAATCTTGTTATGAAAGAGCAATTTTCTGGTGCTAGTTCTGATGCTGCTGCTGCTCACCTTAATAATTTTGTTGAACTTTGTGAGATGCAAAAATACAAGGATGTAGATGGAAATATTATTAAGCTTAAATTTTTCCCTTTCTCTCTGAGAGGAAGAGCTAAAGAATGTTGCTATTCTTGCCTAGAAATAGTATTGATTCTTGGATTAAATGCAAAGATGCTTTTATTAGAAAATATTATCCTCCTGCTAAGATTATATCTATGAGAAGTGAAATAATGAAATTTAAACAATTTGATAATGAACATGTTGCTCAAGCTTGGGAAAGAGTGAAGCCTTTGGTAAATAATTGCCCTACTCATGGACTGGCTGCTTGGATGATTATCCAAACTTTTTATGCAGGACTAAATTTTTCTTCAAGGAATCTGTTGGATTCTGCTACTGGAGGTACCTTTATGACCATTACTTTGGGTCCTGCAACAAAGCTCCTTGATAATATGATGGTTAATTATTCTAAATGACACACTAAGAGAGCTCCACAAGGTAAGAAGGTAAATTCTGTTGAAGAAACCTCCTCCTTGAGTGATAAAATTGATGTTATTATATCTATGCTTGTTAATGGAAAAGCTCATATTGATCCAAATAATGTTCCTTTTGCCTCTTTGGTTGCTCAAGAGCAAGTTGATGTTGAGACGAGACATACACGCACTCCTCTCGTTCCCCCACCTCTCTCACCCCGTATCTTCCAGATCTGGGCCGGTTGGCCCATCCCCCTCCCTTCTCCGGCTGCTGCCGGCGTCGTGGTGGGTGAGGGACCCCTCCCCTGTATAGAGGTAGGTTAGGTCTAGGTCTAGGTAAGGGTTTGGCTACTTGCCGGTGTTCGGCTTTATGCCATGGTCTTGGAGCGGTTCACAGGCGCTGTCGAGCGGCACGCGGTGGCTCTCGGCGGTGCTCTTCCTGGTGCTGGTGGCAAGGTGCCGCGGGCGGCTGGCTGGAGTGACGCTGACGTCTCCTCAAATAAGCTCGAGTTTGTCCTGCGGGACGGTCCATGGCTGTCAAGATCTGAGGCCACTTCTATCTCATCGTGGTGTTGTTGATGAAGGTGTCTTCTCAGATTTTTGTTGTTGTGTGTTGAGTCCGCTTCAGGGGAGCACTAAAGCTGCTCTCGGGAGTGGAATCACGGCGGCTCCTCGTCGGCTGCCGTCCAAGATGGTCGAAAGGCAACTGCTCCCACCCTCGTCGTCGGCAACGATTCCCGACCGGTGTTGGCAGGTGAAATCTAACCTCCAGGCTTCTGTGCCAATTTGGAGGCCCCTCAGCTCTAATGTAGTTGGCTCCCGGCACCTCGCCCCAAGTGGTTTTGTCCCCGGTGGCGGTGTGCTTGGCTGCATCGTAGCTTGCAGAAGCGGTGGCGTTGGAGCTGGACCCGATGGCTTTTTCTCTGAGAATTTTAGGGTCCGTGGTGCAAAAAATCTGGACCTGTTTGTAATTTCCTTTCATTTAATGGTCCTCTTTGTAATTGTGCCACCGTTTAATGGAAGCTTCTAGGTCCCATTGGGACCTCTCCTGGTTCAAAAAAAAGATATGAACTTCATTAGAAATAACAATTTTGGCAACAATGCTTATGGTAATAATAATTATAGGACATATCCTCTCAATAATGGTAATACTTATGGAAATTCCTACAACAACATTAGAAGTGCACCCTCCGAACTTGAAGTCATGCTTACGGATTTTATTAGTAAACAAATTGCCTTCAACAAAACTGTTGAGGAAAAGCTTTCGAATGAAGAAAAAATATTGCATCTTTGTCTGAAGCACAATCTTCTTTGATTAATAAAATGGCTGCTAAACTTGGAACTACGGAAAATCCCTTTGGTGCTACTAATGCCATACAAGTTAGGATTGATGAAAATGTTAGAATGTTAGCTAAATTGCAGGCTAAGTGGGAAAGAGAAGATGAAATTGCAATAAATAGTAGTATTTGTACTATTACCACCACCAATGTTGAAGCTAGCAAACCACCTAAAGTCCCCATTCCTTTTCCCAAATAAAAATGCTGAAATTCTTGAAAATATGGGAAACAATAATTCTACTACCTTGGATGCTAAATTTGAGTTTGATCTTGATGGTTGCAATATTAATGAAGTAACAATGTTCTTACAAAAGCTACCTAGAAGTCCTAATACTAGTGTTATGAATATGACTTTTACAAAACACATTACAGATGCTCTCATGAAAATTAAGGAAGAAAAATTGAAACATAAAGCTTTTATTCCTATGAAATTAGAAGTTGGTTAGGAACCCATCATTAATATGAAAGTGAATGATTTTGATCTCAAAGCTTTATGTAATCTTGGTGCTAGTGTCTCAATTATGCCTAGAAAAATTTATGAAATGCTTGATTTGCCACCATTGGAAGATTGTTATTTGGATGTCCATCTTGATGATAATGCTAAATACTTCTGATTCAATAGACCCCAAAGGAACAAAAATAAGGAGATATATTAGATTGATGGCTCGGATCCATCGATACCTCTTTGCGCGTGTGGGCATGATCATGATTCATAAAATTTAGACCGCATACAAAGTGCCCGCCAAAGCCCGTACGAGCCCGAAGCACGTCAGTACATGGGTATTTTGCGCATGCGACGTGGAAAGGTAAGTTTCCAACTCGGATACAACACTTGCACTTGCATGTGTCCGCTGATGTGGCAACAACGTGTACGTGCTTTAAGGTGAGTTCTTTTGGACCCTTCGCCGGGATACCCTCGCACATCATCCTGTAATACGCATGGGGGCAATTCTAAAACTTTTTAGAGTTGAGGGTCTATGGAATCACACCTCAATGCTAAAAATAAACTTATGGGGAGTATTGATGGTGCGTGAACGCTTCATTGGGAGACCCCAAGAGGAAGGTATGATCAGTACAACAGTAAGTTTTCCCTCTGTAAGAAACTAAGGTTATCGAACCAGTAGAAGGAAGGAAATGACTCAAAGGTGTTGCTAACAACTTAGAAACCTGCACAACACAAACTCAAGACTCTGCCCCAATGAACAATGAGGTTGTCAGTTGATACGCCCAATTTACATCACCATTCTATATCATAATCTACCTCTATTCATTGATATTTGTCACATCCCGAAATTTCCAAATTTTGAAATATGAAAAATAAACAAACAAAAAAAATAAAGGATGAAATTTAGGGGGAAAAGAAACTTTTTGCTTCTAAATGGAAACATCAAAACCTTACTTAAAAATAATAATTTTGAATGAGAAAGTGACAAACAAGTTTTCAAAAAAAATTCAAATGCATATCATGCATCATCATCATTAAGAACTTGCATTTTAAACCATGGGAATTGAATTCACGCTTTTTGGATATTTAAATAAAAATATATAGATTTTAAAAGATAACAGGAAAATAAATAATAATAAAATACTAAAGCTATATGTGTATTTATTAAAATAAAAGATGTTGAAAAGGTTTATAATTTGAATAATATACTGAGTAGTAATGTTCAAAAAAAATCGGATGATTAGACGATTAATTGTTAGATAAATCGCGACTCGCCAGGTGACCGTGTCGAATAGGTTGAATCGGACGAGATACTTTAATCGGTCTGACAGGAAATTAAATGCAATTTACCGAGTAATAGATGTAGCCAAAACGTTAAAATTTAGCACTCCGTCCGACCCAACGCCTGCCGCATAGTTCACCACCCTCGATAACGCTCTGCCCCAGGCTCACGTTTCTTCGCCGCCGCCACCCCACTGAGATCTAGCGGGCACATCTCCACCCTCGTCGTCGGCAACGGTTCCCGACCGGCGTTGGCAGGTGAAATCTAACCTCCAGGCTTCTGTGCCGATTTGGAGGCCCCTCAGCTCTGATGTAGTTGGCTCCCGGCACCTCGCCCCAAGTGTTTTTGTTCCCGGTGGCGGTGTGCTTGGCTGCATCGCAGCTTGCAGAAGCGGTGGCGTTGGAGCTGGACCCGATGGCTTTTTCTCTGAGAATTTTAGGGTCCGTAGTGCAAAAAATATAGACCTGTTTGTAATTTACTTTCCTTTAATGGTCCTCTTTGTAATTGTGCCACCGTTTAATGGAAGCTTCTAGGTCCCATTGGGACCTCCCCTAGTTCAAAAAAAAAGATGTGAACTTCATTAGAAATAACAATTTTGGCAACAATGCTTATGGTAATAATAATTATAGGACATATCCTCCCAATAATGGTAATACTTATGGAAATTCCTACAACAACATTAGAAATGCACCCTCCGAACTTGAAGTCATGCTTAAGGATTTTATTAGTAAACAAATTGCCTTCAATAAAACTGTTGAGGAAAAGCTTTCGAATGATGAAAAAATATTGCATATTTGTCTGAAGCACAATCTTCTTTGATTATTAAAATGGCTGCTAAACTTGGAACTATGCAAAATCCCTTTGCTGCTACTAATGCCATACAAGTTAGGATTGATAAAAATGTTAGAATGTTAGCTAAATTGCAGGCTAAGTGGGAAAGAGAAGATGAAATTGCAATAAATAGTAGTATTTGTACTATTACCACCACCAATGTTGAAGCTAGCAAACCACCTAAAGTCCCCATTCCTTTTCCCAAATAAAAATGTTGAAATTCTTCAATATATGGGAAACAATAATTCTACTACCTTAGATGCTAAATTTGAGTTTGATCTTGATGGTTGCAATATTACTGAAGTAATAATGTTCTTACAAAAGCTACCTAGAAGTCCTAATGCTAGTGTTATGAATATGACTTTTACAAAACACATTACAGATGCTCTCATGAAAATTAAGAAAGAAAAAATTGAAACATAAAGCTTTTATTCCTATGAAATTAGAAGTTGGTTAGGAACCCATTATTAATATGAAAGTGAATGATTTTGATCTCAAAGCTTTATGTGATCTTGGTGCTAGTGTCTCTATTATGCCTAGAAAAATTTATGAAATGCTTGATTTGCCACCATTGGAAGATTGTCATTTGGATGTCCATCTTGATGATAATGCTAAAGACTTCTGATTCAATAGATCCCAAAGGAACAAAAATAAGGAGATATATTAGATTGATGGCTCGGATCCATCGATACCTCTTTGCGCGTGTGGGCATGATCATGATTCATAAAATTTAGACCGCATACAAAGTGCCCGCCAAAGCCCGTACGAGCCCGAAGCACGTCAGTAGATGGGTATTCTGCGCATGCGACGTGGAAAGGTAAGTTTCCAACTCGGATACAACACTTGCACTTGCATGTGTCCGCTGATGTGGCAACAACGTGTACGTGCTTTAAGGTGAGTTCTTTTGGACCCTTCGCCGGGATACCCTCGCACATCATCCTGTAATACGTAGGGGGGCAATTCTAAAACTTTTTAGAGTTGGGGGTCTATGGAATCACACCTCAATGCTAAAAATAAAATTATGGGGAGTATTGGTGGTGCGTGAACGCTTCGTTAGGAGACCCCATGAGGAAGGTATGATCAGTACAACAGCAAGTTTTCCCTCAATAAGAAACTAAGGTTATCGAACCAGTAGAAGGAAGGAAATGACTCAAAGGTGTTGCTAACAACTTGGAAACCTGCACAACACAAACTCAAGACTCTGCCCCAACGAACAATGAGGTTGTCAGTTGATACGCCCAATTTGCATCACCATTCTATATCATAATCTACCTCTATTCATTGATATTTGTCACATCCCAAAATTTTCCAAATTTTGAAATATGAAAAATAAACAAACAAAAAAATAAAGGATGAAATTTAGGGGGAAAAGAAACTTTTTGCTTCTAAATGGAAACATCAAAACCTTACTTAAAAAATAATAATTTTGAATGAGAAAGTGACAAACAAGTTTTCAAAAAAAAATCAAATGCATATCATGCATCATCATCATTAAGAACTTGCATTTTAAACCATGGGAATTGAATTCACGCTTTTTGGATATTTAAATAAAAAGATATAGATTTTAAAAGATAACAGGAAAATAAATAATAATAAAATACTAAAGCTATATGTGTATTTATTAAAATAAAAGATGTTGAAAAGTTTTATAATTTGAATAATATACTGAGTAGTAATGTTCAAAAAAATCGGATGATTAGACGATTAATTGTTAGATTAATCGCGACTCGCCAGGTGACCGTGTCGAATAGGTTGAATCGGACGAGATACTTCAATCGGTCTGACAGGAAATTAAATGCAATTTACCGAGTAATAGATGCAGCCAAAACGTTAAAATTTAGCACTCCGTCCGACCCACCGCCTGCAGCACAGTTTGCCACCCTCGATAACGCTCTGCCCCAGGCTCACGTTTCTTCGCCGCCGCCACCATACTGAGATCTAGCGGGCACATCTCCACCCTCGTCGTCGGCAACGGTTCCCGACCGGCGTTGGCAGGTGAAATCTAACCTCCAGGCTTCTGTGCCGATTTGGAGGCCCCTCAGCTCTGATGTAGTTGGCTCCCGGCACCTCGCCCCAAGTGGTTTTGTTCCTGGTGGCGGTGTGCTTGGCTGCATCGCAACTTGTAGAAGCGGTGGCGTTGGAGCTGGACCCGATGGCTTTCTCTCTGAGAATTTTAGGGTCCGTAGTGCAAAAAATCTGGACCTGTTTGTAATTTCCATTCCTTTAATGGTCCTCTTTGTAATTGTGCCACCGTTTAATGGAAGCTTCTAGGTCCCATTGGGACCTCCCCTGGTTCAAAAAAAAGATGTGAACTTAATTAGAAATAATAATTTTGGCAACAATGCTTATGGTAATAATAATTATAGGACATATCCTCCCAATAATGGTAATACTTATGGAAATTCCTATAACAACATTAGAAGTGCACCCTCCGAACTTGAAGTCATGCTTAAGGATTTTATTAGTAAAAAAATTGCCTTCAATAAAACTGTTGAGGAAAAGCTTTCGAATGATGAAAAAATATTGCATCTTTGTCTGAAGCACAATCTTCTTTGATTAATAAAATGGCTGCTAAACTTGGAACTATGGAAAATACCTTTGCTGCTACTAATGCCATACAAGTTAGGATTGATGAAAATGTTAGAATATTAGCTAAATTGCAGGCTAAGTGGGAAAGAGAAGATGAAATTGCAATAAATAGTAGTATTTGTACTATTACCACCACCAATGTTGAAGCTAGCAAACCACCTAAAGTCCCCATTCCTTTTCCCAAATAAAAATGCTGAAATTCTTCAAAATATGGGAAACAATAATTCTACTACCTTGGATGCTAAATTTGAGTTTGATCTTGATGGTTGCAATATTAATGAAGTAACAATGTTCTTACAAAAGCTACCTAGAAGTCCTAATGCTAGTGTTATGAATATGACTTTTACAAAACACATTAGAGATGCTCTCATGAAAATTAAGGAAGAAAAATTGAAACATAAAGCTTCTATTCCTATGAAATTAGAAGTTGGTTAGGAACCCATCATTAATATGAAAGTGAATGATTTTGATCTCAAAGCTTTATGTGATCTTGGTGCTAGTGTCTCTATTATGCCTTGAAAAAATTATGAAATGCTTGATTTGCCACCATTGAAAGATTGTTATTTGGATGTCCATCTTGATGATAATGCTAAAGACTTCTGATTCAATAGACCCCGAAGGAACAAAAATAAGGAGATATATTAGATTGATGGCTCGGATCCATCGATACCTCTTTGCGCGTGTGGGCATGATCATGATTCATAAAATTTAGACCGCATACAAAGTGCCCGCCAAAGCCCGTACGAGCCCGAAGCACGTCAGTACATGGGTATTCTGCGCATGCGACGTGGAAAGGTAAGTTTCCAACTCGGATACAACACTTGCACTTGCATGTGTCCGCTGATGTGGCAACAACATGTACGTGCTTTAAGGTGAGTTCTTTTGGACCCTTCGGCGGGATACCCTCGCACATCATCCTGTAATACGCATGGGGGCAATTCTAAAACTTTTTAGAGTTGGGGGTCTATGGAATCACACCTCAATGCTAAAAATAAACTTATGGGGAGTATTGATGGTGCGTGAACGCTTCGTTGCGAGACCCCAAGAGGAAGGTATGATCAGTACAACAGCAAGTTTTCCCTCAGTAAGAAACTAAGGTTATCGAACCAGTAGAAGGAAGGAAATGACTCAAAGGTATTGCTAACAACTTGGAAACCTCCACAACACAAACTTTTTAGACTCTGCCCCAACGAACAATGAGGTTGTCAGTTGATACGCTCAATTTGCATCACCATTCTATATCATAATCTACCTCTATTCATTGATATTTGTCACATCCCAAAATTTTCCAAATTTTGAAATATGAAAAATAAACAAACAAAAAAATAAAGGATAAAATTTAGGGGGAAAAGAAACTTTTTGCTTTTAAATGGAAACATCAAAAACTTACTTAAAAAATAATAATTTTGAATGAGAAAGTGACAAACAAGTTTTCAAAAAAAATCCAAATGCATATCATGCATCATCATCATTAAGAACTTGCATTTTAAACCATGGGAATTTAATTCACGCTTTTTGGATATTTAAATAAAAAGATATAGATTTTAAAAGATAACAGGAAAATAAATAATAATAAAATACTAAAGCTATATGTGTATTTATTAAAATAAAAGATGTTGAAAAGTTTTATAATTTAAATAATATACCGAGTAGTAATGTTTAAAAAAATCGGATGATTAGACGATTAATTGTTAGATTAATCGCGACTCACCAGGTGACCGTGTCGAATAGGTTGAATCGGACGAGATACTTTAATCGGTCTGACAGAAAATTAAATGCAATTTACCAAGTAACAGATGCAGCCAAAACGTTAAAATTTAGCATTCCGTCTGACCCACCGCCTGCCGCACAGTTCGCCACCCTCGATAACGCTCTTCCCCAGGCTCACGTTTCTTCGCCGCCGCCACCCCACTGAGATCTAGCGGGCACATCTCTTGTCTCCATCCCCAGGGCTAAAATCCATGAGTAAATGGAATAAAAGTATACCTAAATAATACAAAAGTATAAAAGATTATTTAAATAAAATTATATAGACTTATGAACCATATTTAAATTTTATTTAAATAAATACCAATATGCCTCACTTAATTTTAAATGAATATTAATTGATAAAAATATTTAAATTGGTTTGATTTGTTGCTTTCTTTCTTATTTGTTTCTCTCCAAAAATCTCCTTAGGAAACCACATACGTGTACATATGAATTTTAGCTATAGACATGCAGGTGCATGCACGTTACCATGGGTTGCACTAGTAAAGCTTACACCATCAATCTGCGTTCGTGTCTTTTCTTTCTACGGTAATACTTTTTTCTCTCACTATGCTCGAGCCAGCATAGGAAACCCAACCGAGCGAGACGGTTAGTACTCCAAACCAGACGAAGCGCTGCTGTTTTTTTCTTTCTGCATACACACACAGGCAGCTGAAACGAGTCAGCTGAAACGCTTGGAACCAGAAACCGCTGCCGCTGTTATACCTCGCACTAAATCTCCACTTTATTCGAGTCAATTAGACCATTCCATCATCGTCATTCTCAAAACAAAGCTCATGTGCCTCCTTTTCCATACCGAGCCTCCACCTTAGTCATAGACTCAGACATCGATCCAATTCCACGAGGGGCTCCACTTGGACACCGCCCATGTTCCCGACGATTCGGGTCACAATGGGTTTAGCTGCTGTGCCACCAAGATGGCGAGAGCAGGACGGGCTGCTGCGCCACCGAAAGCACGAGGACGTGGAGAGCCGACTCGTGGACAAGAAGGATGAGACGCGGATCGCCGGAGACGCACTTCGCCTCCGTTTATCTCAGTTCATCATCTTCGTCGGGCGATCGTGTCGCACTCGGTGAGCTTCGGTACAAATCCTTGCACCCACTTATCGGCACATATGCGTATCTCCTAGACATGTTTTCCCGTCGTAGTTTTGTAGTTTACGGAGGTGCCGGTGAACCGAATGCCGTCCGATGGCATGAGTAGATTAGACCATCAAAGACACGCCTTTTGATCTTGAGCCCAACCTGTGAAACGTGTCAAACAACATTAGAAAGTCAGTAGTATTGTTAGTTGTGAGTAGATTTATTACTATCAATCTATTTTGAAAAAGGTTCTGTGCATCACGTAGAGCAATTAATCATGTCTATATAGTTGCATATGCTTCTTATAGTACTGCTATATAGTTAGTGTTGTACTAAGTGATGGACCGTAGATTCTAAAACTATTTACATATGTTTACTAATAGGTGTAATCGCTAGACTTAAAATGATGTACGTTCATCTAGTTTTATAGTGTTAAATATTTTGGTTGCAATCTGTAGAGTACGATTATTAAAGTTACTGTGTTGCTCATCTTGGTTGCAGACTAAGTCATTGTTAAAATTCTACTATCGCATGTTACTCGTCTTGTTGGTTATCATTTTAGCGTATAATTTTTGGTGTCTATGGATTCAGAAAAATGTGTACTTTACACTTATGGCCTTAGTTTGGTCATTTGCTTCTGAAAAATTTAGATTTTATGCAGAGACATGTTTAGGGCCATTTTGGATATAAAAATTGTTCTAAAAATTATTTTTGAGTGAAACCTTTTGCAAATTGTTTTGTTTTGAACCCTCCGACCATAAACTCTAACATTTGAATTTAAAAAATATATATTGTTAACACTACGAATTATTCCTTTAAATAAAAGCATTTCTAGTAAAACAAAAATGATTTAAATAACCAAATTTCACTAACTTGGTCCCAATGGAATTTCCACTTTTATAAAAGACCAGTAGGTGTTTTTAAATGTTCAGAACCTTGTTAGAGACCACTTTTTTAATAAAACAACATTTTTGCATGCTTGCATGCATTTCCTTGTTTTTATTGTTTTACGTTGTGAATTGTTTGAGTGCTAGTTTTGAATGTGTGCTTTGCTTGAATGTATTGTAGTGAATCTTGAGTAGTGTGACAATTACAAGATCAAGGAGAGTACCTAGATTTTCTACAAAAAGGCAAGTGATACTTTGGTCATCAAAAGTCCTATCTTTTCAATATTGCATTAGTGATATTTTTGTAGTATGCATGATAGGAATATTTTATATATTGCTATGCTATAGTAGATCTTATAGAATATATCTTGGTAGGAATCTTTCTAAGTTAAGAGACATGTTATGCTAGTATGCTTAGCCTAGCTATTAGAACTCAAGGGTGGAATATTCATGCTATGATATTATGCAAAGTCTATGACTATGTTTTTGATTAATAAAACAACTATGTGAATGAAACACCTGGGTGGAATGGGAAGATTGGTTTGTGTTGAGTGGTTACTCAGGGCCCATTTCTATGGTTTACCCTGGTGTATCTCACTTGTGGATGGCCACCCAGGAACAAAGAGATTTGAGATGTTTGTGTTGAGAAGCTTACAGTGCAGCCACATGGCATATGGGCTCTGCCTTGACTACATAGGTTGCAAGAACTCAGACAGGCAGACAGTTGGTGGTAGTGATGATAGGATGGAACGCGTCTATGCTAATATGAGGGATTGTTTCTAAAAAGTCTCGTCTTGATGCATGTCGAGTCTTGTGGGAAAAGTGCACCACCTCTCGAGAGGGTAAAACCTAAGTACTTAGCCGTGTCCCCGGCAACGGACAATTTGAGCATCAAAGACATTGAAGCTATCAAGTATCTCCTCATCCCAATTTCTCTAAGTTAAAAACTTGTTGGGTGAACAAGGGAAGCACCTGGTGTGTAACCAGTGTGCCATTGTGTGATGAAATGTTTTGAAAAGAGAAAAAAACTATTTTCAAAGGACAGGGAAAACTTGTTTTATGCAAAGGCCGGCAAAAACTCCACTTAGCCAAATATTCTTGTAGAGGATAGATTCTCCATATTAATATGTTATCACTTGCCAATACAATTCAATGTATTGACCCTTGTGGCTGTAACTTATTATGTTGCAGTTTTGTTTGATGTTAGTGAAGTTTGTTGAGTAGGGATTACAAGTCTACAACAAACATGATTGCCTGTGGCACATGAAGATGAAGGACTCCATTCTATATAGTTATATCTGCTGCTTTGTAATAAGATAGCCATATGAGCTATGTAAGTTGTAATGAATTATTTTATTCCTGGTTATAAGTTGTAATATGACCTTTGTTTCTTGATATTAAATCTTAAAATGTGGGTGCTAGCTATTCGATCTAGGGACTAGCACTGTAAACACAGGGAGTTGTACCTTATCGGTTTCGGTCCTCTACAGATGGTATCAGAGCACTGTGTTGCCTATAGGTTCGTAACCCTAGGATTTGGATAACCCCTTAGAATAATAGGAGTTGCATTTGTGTAAGTTATTTATGAACAATCTTGTAAATTATTTCCTTAGCATTCTGTTTTGTTCCTATATCTCTCCCTTTTTCAACTTGATGGACAAAGACTTTGACATGACTAAAGGACTTCAATATCACAAATGACTTTAGCTTCAACATCACAAAGGACTTCAGCTTTAGTTTCACCAACGAATTTGGCTTCATAATCACTAACGACTTCAGCTTCGACATCACTAAGGACTTCAAGACCACCTACTAGGAATTGGACTTTGGCCCCCAACGAATCAGTGAGGTTGTTAAGCTCGCCGGTTTGCTGTAACAAAGGATTAAACGTATGGTCTGGAAGGTAATGGTTTGCAGCAAGTAAACAAGTAATAGTGGAAGATGTATCAATGGTAAAGATTGGACCGGGGTCCATAGTTCACTAGAGGTTCTCTCCTTAGATAAACAACATGGCATCAAGTGTAAACAAATTATAGCAGGGCAATTGATAGGAACTGAGCAAGGCATAACAATGCAATTACTAGTCAGAAAGATCCTATGAGATTCGATTGGGCAATACAACAAGATACATAGACCGCCATCCAACTGCATCTATGACTAGAAGTCCAACTTCAGGTTATCATCCGAACACCCTCTAGTATTAAGTTGCAAGCAACAGACAACTGCTTTATGCAAAGTGTGTAAGGTAAACAGTCCACATGTTCCATGAACAAGAGACCGTAGTTTTCTCCCTAGTAGCAATAACACATCTACAACCGAAAATATTTCTGTCACTTCCCTTGGAAACTAGAGGCATGAACCCACTATCGAGCATAAATACCCCCTCTTGGAGTCACTAGCAACTACTTGGCTAAGATAGCTACTAACAACGGAGAGCATGCAAGATCACAAAGAACACAGACATGATAGAATCATAAAGACAAAACCATTAACCAAATCAACATAATAATCTCAATATCCATCGGATCCCTGCAAACACAACATGCATGATTACAAATAGATTAGATCTTGATCATGAACGGAGCTCACAAGATCTATACATAAAAGCGCAAGGAGGAGATACAACCATCTAGATACTACATGGACCCATAGTCCAAGGTGGAACTACTCACGCATCATACCGGAGAGAAGGCCTCCAGGATGATCTCCCCTCCGGCAGGGTGCTGGGAAGAACTTCAGATCCCCTGATCTAGGGACGACAGTGGCAGCAGCTACAAAAGGTTTCGTGGAACATTGATCGGGTACTTAGGGTTTCTGCATCGAGGGCTTCTTATAGGCGAAGGGGGAGTCCGAGGCGGTGGCCAGGGGCCCCACACCCCGCCTAGGCGCGGGGCACGGCCCACCCGCGCCTAGGGGGGTCTGGGCGCCCTGGCACGCCTCTCCGTCTCCCCTCTGGACTTCTTGTTCCCCACAGAAAGTTATTGACTTTGACGTTTGTCCCGTCCAATTCCGAGAATATTTCCTCACTAGCTTTTCTGGAACCAAAAACAACAAAAAACAGGCAACTGGCACTGTGGAAACTTGTTAATAGGTTAGTACCAGAAAACATGTAAATAACACCTCAAAGTGTAGACAAAGCAAAGCAAAGTAGATACTAAACAAGCATGAAGCATAAAAAATTATAGATACGTTTCCGACGTATCAAGCATCCCCAAGCTTAACTCCTGCTCGTCCTCGAGTAGGTAAGTGATAAAAAGGAAAATTTTTAAGGTGACATGTACCCTCACAATAAAGATCCAACCATTTGCAAGCATTGAAATCTGGGATCAAAGAACTCTAAACATGTGCATAAAAGATGGAGTTCTAACAATAGTACATAGTAACTATGCATGCAACATGAAAGGCTACAAACAAAGATCATGAATAACATGCATTAAAAAATGTTTGTTTGTTTCATATACAGAAAAAATAGCATAGTGGCAACCAGCTTGTCCCTCATAGAGTAGCAAATAGATGCATAGGACACCTTCAAAGTTCACAAGGGTGACTATAAACAAATAGCACAAGAACACGTAATATCACAATATGCATCAATCAATAAGCTTTGGAACACTACACACAAAATGAAAACTATGATCTCTTAATGGTGCCTAAAGGTAGAAGGTGGAGACTCAATAGTAGTGGAAGAAAGGCCTTTTATAAAGGAAGCAGGGATTTCAAGTTTCAAACAGAGCTAACAAAAATTATGGTACTTGTTAGCTTTCAGCCCTCATTGCCCCTATCATAAGCATCTTGAAGTGATTAAGGTTAAAGTGAACAAAGATGGAGTATATGCTTGACTAAGTATAAGTTGGCAATCTCAATTCCCTTGAATACGAGGGCCACATCTCATGCTACTCAACTTTAGTCACCTGTAAGTTCTTGTCATTGTAAGTATTTGCATATCATTGAGAACCGCCAACAGGGTGCCCCTTGCACATGGTACAGGAGCTTTCCCATAACCAAAATGACAAGGCAAGCAGATAATGAGCATCTCAGCAATCTTTTTATTTACCATGTGCATAGCTTTTTATTGAGGATGCTTCATAGATAGCTCACTATGGTGATGCTGCAAGTTTCCACCATGATTAGGCATGGCTTAGGCTAGCGGCCTAGGCGTTTCTCTAACACAGGATACAAACTCCATGGACTTA
The DNA here is from genome assembly GCA_030063025.1 of Avena longiglumis. Taxonomy (NCBI): domain Eukaryota; kingdom Viridiplantae; phylum Streptophyta; class Magnoliopsida; order Poales; family Poaceae; genus Avena; species Avena longiglumis. The sequence goes on from CP125975.1 coordinate 500,954,433, forward strand.
CAAGTTCCCTCTTTATTTCACACCGGTGACATCCATAGATAAAAGAGCATGATATCAACTGAGTACAAAGTACAAGTGCAACGTTGAAAATGTTCCCCGTGACAGCACGGTTCTACTAATTCCAATGTATAAGTGCAAGCATATACAACATAGATGACACAATGGTTCAAGTTTATTAGGGGCAAATAATATAAAATGTGCCATCAAGTTTGTGAGGGCTTTAATCACTAAGTTTTCAAATAATAAAATAGTTTTTAATTGGAAGATAGCTGAAAACAAGAATATACTTGGAATGGTCGTAATCATGTAGAGCAATAAAGCATTACTAATCAAAGCATAGAGTGGTATTACAAGTCAAGGACTAAATGATCATAGAGGCTATGGTGACTTGTCATAGTCATAACATGGTGTGATCATGTGCCAACTCAACCCAAGCAAAGCATCAAAGGAGAATACCACAATATTATGCTTTTGTATGCTAAAACAACGCATAATTTCTTGAAGGCACACTAAGCAATCCCAATTGTTTGGAACAAGACATGCTACAACAATAATCACTAATCATAAGGTCAAAACAACACCTATCATGTCATGCTAAAGTCTAAGTCACAGTGAATACAAGATCCTCTTGCACTTACAAGCAAGAACTTACTACTCCTTTCCAACACCAAGCAACTTATTTGCAAAACAACACAGCGAGAACGGGGGTCCAAACTACTTTATTCAAGCAAACTAAACATCCTAAGCAAAGCAAATGAAAACTAAGACGCTCCAAGAACAACACAATTGTGCATGAAACAATAAAAACAAAGTGTCTAAAGAGACCTGAGCTTTTTATTGATGAAGAAGGGGATGCCTTGGGGAAGGCATCCCCAAGCTTTGACGCTTGTACCTATTGGATATTTCTTGGGGTGACACGATGGTGGAATCCCCAAGCTTGAGATTTTTTCCATTCTTCATCTCATTGCATCATTCTCTCTCTACACCTGAAAATTTTCCTTCATACAAAACTTCACACAATCTTCATTAGCAACAGTAGTGTATTCAAAAGATATTAGACTACTGGCAAAGCTTTGGAACGGCAAGGCTTTTCACTAAAAACACAAGCTACTGTAGTAACTCCTTCAAAAATCTTAATTTACCTAAAGAGAACTCAAAAAGGAATCAATAAGAAGCAAATGCAAATAATGGCAGAAATCTGTCAAAACAAACCAGCAGGTAGAAACCGATTTTTTTCTAACATCTTCTGTTGCTCAAATCAGAAATTGTTGAACTAACTAAAGTTATCTAACATACTGGGGGATTTATTTGTCAATTTTTAGCTCAATCCGAGTTACAGAGACTCCTCACGAATTTTTTTGGTGGAGGACAGAAATCTGTTTCGGGACAGCAACTCCCCAAATCTTACTTCCCTCTCATTAGAGGTCATTCTTGGCACAAAAAGCAAACAAAAAGGATAAGGAGAGGTCATTACTGAAGTAATAACTTCCAAGACTCAAGAAAACTCTTGGGTTATCTCCCAACAAGTACTTTTCTTTAGCGCCTTTAAGTTAGGCACAAGAAGCAAGAAGAATCAAGTATTTTCAAATGAAGAAGCATTAACATCAAACCTTGCTTTCAAAGGAGGAGCAAAAATCAACCTCTCTCTACTCATAGGGAAGTGTTCAATACCTTTCTTGAATGGAAAATGATATTTAATAGTGCCTTCTTTCATATCAATGATGGCACCAACTGTTCTAAGAAAAGGTCTTTCCAAAGTAATAGGACAAGAAGCATTGTATTCAACATCCAAAACATAGAAATCAATAGGGACATAAACATTGTTAACCATAATGAGAACATCATTAATACTCCCCATGAGTTTCTTCTTAGTATTATCATTGAGTGGAACGTCCAAATAACAATCTTCCAATGGTGGCAAATCAAGCATTTTATAAATCTTCCTAGGCATAATAGAGACACTAGAACCTAAATCACATGAAGCTTTGAGATCAAAGTCATTCACTTGCACATTAATAATGGGTTCCCAACTATATTCTACCTTCCTAGGAATAGAAGCTTTGTGTTTTAGCTTCTCTTCCTTAATCTTAACAAGAGCATCTGTAATGTGTTTAGTGAAAGCAACATACATATCACTAGCATCAGGACTTCTAGCAAGCTTTTGTAGGAACATAATCATTTCAGAAATATTGCAACCATCAATATCAAAGTCAAACTTAGCATCACTAGTAGTAGGCTAAATAGGCTTAGGCATAGTAGGAGGAGGAATAGGGACTACTTGTGGTCTAGTGGTGATGGTGCACACACTATTGTTTCTATCAATTTCAGCTTTCCTTTCCCACTTAGCATGTAGTTGGGATAACAGTCTAACATTTTCATCAATAGTAACTTGTATGGCATGAGTGGCAGCAAAGGTACTTTCCATGGTTTCAGGTTTAGCAGCCATTTTATTAACCAAGGAAGTTTGAGATTCAGACAAAGAGGATATATTTTTCTCAGCACTCAAATTTTTTGACTGTAAACTAGGAATTTCTCTATTCAGATTCTCAAGCTGATGACTAATATTTCTCAAAATGATAGATTGTTCCTCCATAGTTTTAGTGAAAATCTTGTTTTGCTCATATTGCGTTTGCATAAATTTTTTAGTGGATCTCTCAACTTCTAGAATCCTCTCTTCACTAGGCATTCCAAATCTACCCTGATAAGCATTTCCACTAGGAGGATAAGGCCTATAATTACCATAAGTATTGTTGCCAAAATTGTTGTTTCTAATGAGTTTCACATCAACTTGCTCTTCTTGAGCAACCAAGGAGGCTAAAGGAACACTATTAGGATCTATAGGATCTTTCCCATTAACAAGCATAGCCATAATAACATCAATATTTTCACTCAAAGAGGAAGTTTCCTCAACAGAATTTACCTTCTTACCATGTGGAGATATCTCAACATGTCATTCAGAGTAGTTAACCATCGTATTATCAAGGAGCCTTGTTGCAGCACCCAAAGTGAGGCCCATGAAGGTACCTCCAGCAGCGGAATCCAACAAATTTCTTGAGGACAAGTTCAAACCTGCATAAAAAGTCTAGATAATCATCAAAGCAGTAAGTCCATGAGTGGGGCAATTCTTAACCAAAGATTTCATTCTTTCCCAAGCTGGAGCAACATGTTCACTTCAAGTTGTTTAAATTTCATAATGTCACTTCTCATAGATATAATCTTAGCAGGAGGATATTATTTTCCAATAAAAGCATCTTTGCAATTACTCCAAGAATAAATACTATTTTTAGGCAAGTATAGCAACCATTCTTTAGCTTTTCATCTCAAGGAGAAAGGGAAAAAGCTTGAGCTTAATAATATCTCCATATACATACTTATACTTTTGCATCTCACAAAGTTCAACAAAGCTATTGAGATGGGCAGCAGGATCATCAGAACTAGCACCAGAAAATTGCTCTCTCATCACAAGATTCAACAAAGCAGGCTTAATTTCATAAAAGGTAGCAAGAGGAGCAGGTGGAGCAATAGGTGTGCTAAGTAAATCATTGTTGTTGGTGCTAGTGAAGTCACACAACTTGGTGTTCTTAGCAGAGTTCATTTTGGCAAAGGTGGGCAAGGCAAAAACAATAGTAGCTAGAGCAGGAACTAATTTTTTTGTGTTTTTGAATAAAGAAAGCAAACCAAACTAAACTAAATTTTTTGGTTTTTTTTGAAAAGAGGCAAACAAAACCAAGCAAAAGAAACAAAGCAAACTAAAACAAAGTAAAGAGAGAGCAAGTGGAGGACTCCCCTAGTGAAGATGTCCTTAGCCTCCCCGGCAACGGCGCCACAAAAGCTTGATGCAGTGATGTGTTGATGTAGGAGCGCTTCTGTCACATCCCAAAATTTTATAAATTTTAAAATAAATAAACAAAATAAATAAAGAATGAAATTTAGGGGGAAAAGAAACTTTTTGCTTCTAATTGGAAACATTAAAACCTTTTGAACTATTACAAAAGTTTCCCCCAAATAAAGGTACTCCTTAAAATAAAAATAGCATTTAACAAAAACCCTAAGATCAAAGCATCAAGATTATCCATATATCTCATCTACTTCAAAATTATAATTTGCAAGGTTCCCCTTCAAAATCTTTTTCACAAACTTCCTATATTTGAAAATCTATTTTTAATCTTGAGGAATGTTCTCAACCAAAAACCATCTATACATCTCAACTACTTCATTTACATTTTTCAAACAACCTTTGTTTTGTTTTGAACCAAAACTAAAAGCAAAGAGTCTCGTTTTAAAATAAGCACCATAGCTTATGTGAGCTATTTTAAGATTTTATAAAATTATTCTCTCATATTTTCAAACTTTAATTCATGGGTTATCCACGTAAAGTGGAACTAAGTCGAATCAAATTAAAATAAGGAAAGAATCCAAGTCATTCCAAATATATTGCCCTGCAACTAGGCCAATATCGCACACATGCAATCATACAATAATTAACTAGTTCATAATTGAGAAAATTAAATATTTCCAAATACATCAAATTTATGTCCTAAAATGTTTCCCATGAATTTATGAACCCGTAGAAATTTGAATCAACAAATTCGGAGCTCTAAATCAAAAGATATGAAAGAATTAAGAAATAAGAAAAAAATAAATCAAAAAAAGGTGGCCGGCCAGGCCGGCCAAAATGGGACGGCCCAACCAGGCCGATCGGCCAGGAGGCCACCACCTAGAGGAACCAGGGAGCACCGGTCTTAATTCATTTGTATCTATTGGTCTTAAATGACCCTCAATTGCCCTCCTAAATTGTACTAAATGCCCCCTGATTCCTCTCCCTCTTTAATCTCCTTTAATCCAGCCCCACCCCCTCCTATATAAACCCCACTCTAGGAAAGTTCATAAGTTTTCAACTCCGTAGAAAGATCATAGCCCCATTTTCATCCAAAAATTTCCCCAATCTTCTCCACCCAAATAGACCTTCAAGACGACCTAGGATCGCGGCGCCTTCAACACGGAAGTTGTTCCCCTCGTCAAGACGGTTCCATTCCCGCTGGTTTCACCTTGTTTCGTTCATCAAGCAGAGAGAAAAACACCATCAAAGATTCAGATCTTAAAAGGTATAATCCATTTTACGCCCACCTCGTTGCTCCAAATTCAATTTCCTTTGAAGAGTAGATAGATCTAGTTGTTATCTACAACTTTCATGTAGAAAGTTTTTCCATCTGAACAAAATTTTCTGTAGTCAATTCTGACATCATCATGATATCAGCGTAGTCAACAGTCAGCTCGGCCAAAGTCAAATTCAGTCAATTCCCGAGCTTGACTTTTTCAGATTTTAGTACGAACTTGTACAATTCATAGAAAAATATTTAAAAGTCCAAAAATTATAAATTTGGTATCCCTGAAAAGCTGAGATTCTGTAGAATCCATTTCTGCAATAATATTACTTATTCTCTGTACAAAAATTTGATTTATAAATTAAATGGTTTAATTGGTCATTTCACCATAAAAATTATAACTTTAGATCTACTAGTCCAAAAGTTATGAATTGGGTATCAAACGAAAGCTATTGAAATCATCTACCCAGATCCACAAAAATACAATACATGTTGTGTACTAGAAATTGAAACATTAATTAATTTGGTATTTTTGAGTCAGTTAAAATCACGTTTTATACAAAACCATTCGTGGAGTATTTTGAGTATAAAAATTACTGTGTATTTTTTAAGTGAATCCTTTTGCAAATGTTGAATATTGAACCCTCTGTACAGTAACACCAAAATATAATTTTATTCTAGTATAAATAAGATCGTGGCAATTATTTAGTGAGAAAAATCTTTCTAAGTGTTATAAAATATTGCTAATTGCTACAATTGCACAAATGGTTGCATTTGTAATCTTAAAAATATAAAATGTTCATAAATCACTTAGTAATATTTAGAACCTTGTTATAGCAATTTGTACAATAAAAATTGCCACCTTGCATGTTTGCATAATCTGCATGATTTTGTGTTGTCATTAGTATTGATCTTGTGATTGTTTTGTCTTGGTTGTTTTGCTTGATAGATTGTGTTGATTGTCAAGTGTGTTATTGCGAATAGTGTACCAACACCACCAACTACTAAGTAAAGTGGAACTATCATCCATGTCCTACTATTTTCATTATACTTAGTGGAATTTTTGTAGTATGCATGATAGGGCTACTATGTTACTATGCTATGCTATGTCCTATATAGGATATCCTTTAGACTTTACTTAGTGAAAACATCGTAAGTGGTAGTATGCTTAGTCCTGATATAGTTTCGGGGTGGAATATCATGTTATAATTATATGAAGTATTGGAAAAATATATGTTTTATATAATAAAACAAGTACTCAATGAATCACCTGGGTGGAATGTGGATACTCAGTTGTGGAAAAGGTGGCAATGAAGGGAACCATATGTATGGCTATCTTTTTCGTGTGTGCACTAGAATAAAACCACCCAGGGACTTAGAGATTGAACATGTTTCTCGTACAGTGGTTTCCGTGTACAGCCACATGCTAAATGGGCTCTGGATTAGTCAATTACATAGTGGAAGACCCTTGCATTGGTACCTATTCAGGTTAACTAGAATTGTGTATTGGAAGTATATCCTTACATTGGTGCCTGGTAGACGTGCTAGCATTGTGCATTGGGAGGACTTCTATGGAAAGACTTTTTCACATTATCGATCTGCCGGTACTCCATTTGGTGTGTACTTATCCAATGGCCACTGGTGGCATCAAGACGAGAGTGTGTCATGTGGTTAAAGTGTACAACTTCTGCAGAAGATCGAACTCTAAGTACTTAGCCGTGTACCCGTTTGCGGACAACTCTGAGCAACTAAGGCCTAAAGCTATGGAAGATCTTGACATTCCAATTTCTCAAAGTAAAACTTGATGGTGTCAACAAGGGATTAGAAGCACTTGGAGTTTTCCAAGGAGTTCAGCAAGTTTTTGAAAGATCAAAACTATTTAAAAAAATATAGGATAAAACCATATTGCTTTCTGCAAATGAGCCTAAACTCTACTTAGCCAAATATGCATGTATTGTTAGGTTCCAACTTATTTCCACATAGTAGTGACACTTGCCAATACAATTCAAATGTATTGACCCTTGTGGCTGTAACTTATCATGTTGCAGGATTACTTGATGATAGTGATGTTTGATGAGTAGTGGTTACGAGTCTGCACCCAACATGTTTGCCCATGGCACATGAAGATGAAGGACTCCATTCTTTACTTTTATTCCGCTGCTTTGTAATAAGATAGCCTATGGCTATGAGATTGTAATACGTATTTATATTCTGGATCATGCAATGTAATAAGACCTTTGTATCTTGATATTACATCTTAAACTGTGGGTGCTAGCTATTCAATCCTGGGACTAGCACTGTAATCACAGGGATTTCGAACCAAGCCGAGTTTGGATCCGCTACAGATTCGTTGGGAACCCCAAGAGCAAGATGTGAAGCAGCACAACAGCAAGTTTTCCCTCAGTAAGAAACCAAGGTTATCGAACCAGTAGGAGGAAGGAAACGTCACACAGGTGTTGCAAGCAACACGGAGACCTGCACAACACAAACTCAAGACTTTGCCCCAACGAATCAGTGAGGTTGTCAAGCTCACTGGTTTGCTGTAACAAAGGATTAAACGTATGGTGTGGAAGGTAATGGTTTGCAGCAAGTAAACAAGTAACAGTGGAAGATGTATCAATGGTAAAGATTGGACTGGGGTCCATAGTTCACTAGAGGTGCTCTCCTTAGATAAACAACATGGCATGAAGGGTAAACAAATTACAGCAGGGCAATTGACAGGAACTAAGCAAGGCATAACAATGCAATTACTAGTCAGAAGGATCCTATGAGATTCAATTGGGCAATACAACAAGATACATAGACCGCCATCCAACTGCATCTATGACTAGAAGTCCATCTTCAGGTTATCATCCGAACCCCCTCCAGTATTAAGTTGCAAGCAATAGACAACTGCTTTAAGCAAAGTGTGTAAGGTAAAAATTCCACATGTTCCATGAACAAGAGACCGTTGTTTTCTCCCTAGTAGCAACAGCACATCTACAATCGAAGAGATTTCTGTCACTTCCCTTGGAAACTAGAGGCATGAATCCACTATCGAGCATAAATACCCCCTCTTGGAGTCACTAGCACCTACTTGTCCAAGATAGCTACTAACAATGGAGAGCATGCAAGATCACGAACAACACAGACATGATAGAATCATAAAGACAAAACCATTAATCAAACCAACATAATAATCTCAATATCCATCGGATCCCCACAAACACAACATGCATGATTACAAATAGATTAGATGTTGATCATGAACGGAGCTCACAAGATCTATACATGAAAGCACAAGGAGGAGATACAACCATCTAGCTACTACATGGACCCATAGTCCAAGGTGGAACTAGTCACACATCATACTAGAGAGAAGGCCTCCGGGATGATCTCCCCTCCGGCAGGGTGCTGGGAAGAACGTCAGATCCCCCCGATCTAGGGACGACGGTGGCGGCGACTACAGAAGGTTTCGTGGAATATTGATCGGGTACTTAGGTTTTCTACATCAGGGGCTTCTTATAGGCGAAGGGGGATGCTGAGGCGGTGGCCAGGGGCCCTACACCCTGCCTAGGCGCAGGGCAAGGCCCACCTGCGCCTAGGGGGTCTGGGCGCCCTGGCACGCCTCTCCGTCTCCCCTCTGGACTTCTTGTTCCCCACACAAAGTTATTGACTTTGACGTTTGTCCCGTCCAATTCCGAGAATATTTCCTTACTAGCTTTTCTGGAACCAAAAAGGCAGAAAACAGGCAACTGGCACTGTGGCAACTTGTTAATATGTTAGTACTAGAAAACATGTAAAAAAGCACCTCAAAGTGTAGACAAAGCAAAGCAAAGTTGATACTAAACAAGCATGGAGCATAAAAAATTATAGATACAGTCCCGACGTATCATTCACCCACACAACACTTACAACACCAAAGAAGAGTACTCAGCTATTCGAAGCGAAAGCACTTGATAGAATTCCCATGTGTCCTCGAGAACGTTTGGTCCTTATAAGTATTTCCACCGGCTTGTCCTTTGCTAAGAAAGGATTGGGACACTTGCTGCGTTTGTTCTTTATTACTTGCACTTTGTTTTGTTGCCTTATCAGAAAACCCCTAAAAATCTGTTTGCTAAGTATTTGTAGAGAGTTCCTACTCCATACCACTAGTCAACACCTTCTGCTCCTCGTTGGGATTGACACTCCTATTTATCGAAAGTACTACGATACACCCCTATACTTGTGGGTCATCAAGACTATTTTCTGGCGCCGTTGCCGGGGAGTGAAGCGCTATTGAAGAGTAGAACTGGTAAAAGAAACTTCTACTATGAGTATTTCTTTTGTTACTGCTTGTTACTTTGTTTCCAATATGGGTAACCCACTTGGTTTTCTGTTTGGGAAAACTACTACCACTTCAAGGGTAGTAGATGAACCACCACCTGTTGATATAGATCCTTTTAAGATACCTACAAGTATTGTTGATCGTTTTATGGATAATTATTATTTTGGGGATGGAACTGTCCATCCTGGTGATCACTTGCTTTTTATCCATGAATTATGCGGGTTGTTTAAGTGTGCAGGTATCACAACTGAACAGGTGAAGAAGAAGTTACTCTCCATATCCTTGAAAGGGAGAGATGAAGAATGGTATAAGTTGCTGAAGAATGGACAATCCATGGAATGGGAGGAAATGGCGTCTCTCTTTTTATTCTAAATTCTATCCTCCCAGTGAGATTCATAAAGATAGAAATATGATTATAACTTTTGGCCTCGTGATGGAGAGAGTACAGCTCAAGCTTGGGGGAGATTGAAGTTACTAATGATTAAATGTCCTATTCATGAACTCCCTGATAATATTATTATCAATAACTTCTATGCTAGGCTTTCTCTTCATGATAAATATTTACTAGATGCTTCTTGTGCTGGATCATTCACACGTATGGAGGAAGAAGCTAAATGGGACCTGCTAGACCGTATTTAAGAGAACACTGAAGCTTGGGAGAATGACAAAGGAAGAAAGTCAGGTATAAACTATGATTATGAATGCATTGAATCTTTTATGGGAACTGATGACTTCCGTGATATTAGTAATGAGTTTGGTCTTGATTCCCAAAGTATTGCCAATTGTTTTAAGGCCTTTGCCTCTTACATAGAAATTTCCAAGAAGAAGTGGAATAAGTACCATGCTCCTTATAAAGATGTTGTTAATCATGTTCCTGTTAGAAGTACTGAAGTTTGTACTAGTAATCATATTGTGCCTAAACCTTGTGTTGAGAAAATACCTTTCCCAACTAAGGTAAAGGAGTATTCTATGATGATTAGTGCAAATAATAAAGGTACTAAGAAAATTGTGGAGCCTGTTGAGTAATTGATTATTGAACCTGTGGTAGCTATTGTGAAAGATCTTGACACTAGAAATATAGAGGATGAGAACATTGTCTTCTGTGAAGACGCTTCTAATATTATTTCTCATCCTAGTAAGGCTAGAAAAGCTAGTGTTCCTGTGCTTTCTGTTAAAATCGGTGATCATTGCTACTATGGTTTGTGTGATATTGGTGCTAGTTCTAGTGCTATTCCTTATGAGCTTTACAGGGAAATTATGCATGAAATTGGTCCTTGTGAGCGTGAGGACATTGATGTGGTTATTCACCTTGCTAATAAGGAAACCATTTGCCATATTGGTATTTTAAGAGATGTGGAGGTTCTTTGTGGTAAGGTTAAGTATCCTGCTGCTTTTCTAGTGCTTGATTCAACAGCTAGCGAAACTTGTCCTATTATCTTTGGTAGACCCTTCCTGAACACTTGTAGAGATATTATAGATTGTAAGAAGGAGAAAGTTTTAACTAAGTTTGATGGAGATTCTTATGAGTTTAACTTTTCCAAATTTGCTAAAGCTCCTTGTGAAAATAGCTTGCCTAATAAAGATTTCAGGATGGAACAACTTGCTTCTATTGATCCAGTTTATGACCTTGGACCTCTTTTTGGTGACTGCAAGTATGCTCATTATGAAGATAGAGTTTTTGCCAATGACAGTTATATTGTAAACTTTATTTAAAGTGCTACTGAAAGTTATTATGAAAGAGGGAAACATGGTTTTATGCATCTCAATAATGTTAAGTTTCCCCGTTTTATGTTGAAAGCTTTGACGTTGTATCTGTTTTGCCTTCCCATGATGGTGGCTTTTTGTTTCAACAATTCGTTTTCTCATGATACCCCCATGCATAGGAAGTGGGTTAGACTCAAATGCGTTGGTTATTTGCTTCTTGATGCTCTCTTTCACTTCAAATATATATCTCCTATGTGAGAATCTTTGAAAGTTTCAAGCCTAACTTAAAGGCATAAAAGAAAAGTACTTGTTGGGAGATAAACCAAGAGTTTGGTTAAGTCTTGGAAGTTATTACCTCTGTAATAACTAATCCTTATCCTTTTTTTGGTTTTTGTGTCAAGTTCAACTACTTTTGTGAAGTAGAGGAGTTGTGAAAAGTGGTTGTCCTAGGACAGATTTTTGTGCTGCACCGTAAAAATTCGTGAGGGAGCTCAGTACATCGGATGGAGCTGTACTTTTCTGAGATTGTTCTCCGAGTTGTTACCCAACTTTCATTAGTTCTGCACTTTTTGATTTGAGCAACATAAGGTTTTCGAAAAAATCAATCTTTACCTGCTGGTCTGTTTTGACAGATTTCTGCTATCATTTGCATTTGCCTCCTTTAGAAGCCTTTGTTTTGATGGATTTTAGTTGAAGTGTGAACCTAAAGGTTTGTTGTTTTGCTTACACTAATGTTGCAATTGAATTTTGTGTATTGCCTTGTGAGGAAAGGAAAATTCTAGGAGAAGGAGAAAAGGAGTCTGCAGAGTTCGTCTTTGGAAAGGTAAAAGTGGTGGAAAAAAAGAAGGTTCATGAAACCCCAATCTTTTTATATTTTTAATGTTTTTAATACATAAGGGAAGTTACGAGACGGAACAGAAGAGGAAACGGAGTCCGGGGTGGACAAACCCACCCCAGGCGCGGGCCCCTGCCTGGCCGCGCCTGGAGGGGGTGTGCCACCCCCGAGCTCCGACTCCGCCTCTTTTTCGTGTCAGAACCTTCCTTATGCTTTGAAACTTCGTAATATATAACCCCCCGGATCCCCCGAGGTTCGTGCACCATGTTCTTGTCGTGTTTTAGTTTCAACCTGTTTCTGTCAGGAAATCTTCTCAAGTTTAGAGAACCATGGTCTCCGCCAACGACAAAGGCAAGAAGCCCGAGGAAGACGATCCTCACAAACCCAAGGAGGAGGAGATTTTGGTAGGTTATGAAGGAGACATGGAGGAGGACAAACAATCGGACACCCGCACTACCGTCGCGAGCATTGGATTGGTTGCGAAACCTACCAAGCTTAAGTGGATAGCACGGATGTCCACAGGAGGGAGATCTCGGCGTCATACCCTCTCTCCAGTGTCACCTCCTCCAAGTACCAAGAAACCCTTCCACACTCTTATACATGAGCGTCAATTTCAACATGTGCCCAAAGGGAACTTGCCCTCGATGTGGGATATGCCTCGTTCTAACTATGCAGGGGAGGAACACACTAAGAAGGAAGAGTGGGAAAGAATAATAAGGACTGGAACTCTCGGTCCGATATGACCATGAACCGCATTGAGCAAAACTCGGAGTTGATTCGTACTCTAACCTTTGCGATTGGGGAGTTAAGGAAGCTGATTGAGGGGCTTGTCAAGAGAACACCACCACCACCGAAGGAGTAATTCGTTATCAGGTTGGCATCCCCTTGGCTTGTTCCAAGCTTGGGGGAGTGCCGCGGTATCACCACCATTATCTTTTATCTTTTACCTTTTTAGTGGATCCATATCTTTGGTAGAGAGGTTGTCTTATAGTTTGGTTTGCATGTGGAAGTATATCTCCTTTAGTTGATTATCTATGTATCCCTTGGTGTGAGTGCCTTTATTGGAATATTAATGAGAAGTCATGTCTTTTACTTTTTGCACTTCTTATTTTAGTTTGCAATCTTTATTATATGATGGATCTTGTTGATCAGTATTGGCATCACTTTGGGAGAATCAAGTGGATCTAAATTGTTTTTTTGCAAACTGAGTTCTGGTCAGTAGCAATACGTTTTGAGGTTTGAAAGAAAAGGAGAAAAAAAAGCTTGCAGGTATTTTGTATCATTTGTTTTCTTTCCTATTGGCTCATAAGCTTAGTATTATTTATTTTAGATCTTTTGTGTCTTCAAGGAAGATTGCATGTTTGGCTTTATTACTTGTATGTTTGCTTGTTTCTTTCAACTCTCTTGCTTGCTACCCAGCCTTGCTAGCCAAAACCTGTTTTGAGAAGGCATACTTCTCATGTTTCCAATCTCTTTGAACCAAAACCTTTGCCACTTGTGTCCACAATATCTACCTAGTAGCTTTTTTATTCCAAGCAAATTCTCAAGCTTCATCTACCTTTCGAATTAAAAAGTATTTTGTTATGTGAAAACTAGTTAGTAAAGCTCTCACAAACTTGATGGCACACCTTATTTTCTTGCCCCTAATAGACTTGAACCATTGTCTCATCGAAGTTGTATATGCTTGCATCTATACGTTGGAATTAGCAGAACCGTGTTGTCACGGGGAACATTTTCAACATTGCACATGTACTTCGTACACAGTTGATACCGTGCTCTTTTGTCTATGGATGTCAACGGTGTGAAATAAAGAGGGAACTTGTAAGTCCATGGAGTATGTATTTTATGTTAGAGAAACGCCTAGGCCGCTAGCCTAAGCCATGCCTAATCATGGTGGAAACTTGCAGCATCACCATAGTGAGATATCTATGAATCATCCTCAATAAAAACTATGCACATAGTAAATAAAAAGATCGTTGAGATGCTCATTGTCTGCTTGCCTTGTCATTTTGGTTATGGGATAGCTCCTATACCATGTGCAATGGGTACCCCGTTGGCGGTTCTCTATGATACGCATGTACTTACAATGACAAGAACTTACTGGTGACCAAAGTTGAGTAGCATGAGGAGTGGCCCTCATGTTCAAGGGACATGAGATTGCCAACCTATATTTCGTCAAGCATATACTCCATCTTTGTGCACTTTAACCTTAATCATCTCAAGATGCCTATGATGGGGCAATGAGGGCTTAAATCTAGTAAGTACCATAATCTTTTGGAAGCTCTTTATGACTTGTAATCCCTGCTACCCTCTATGAAGGGACCTTTCTCCTATTTCTAAGTTGAGTCAGTAAACCTACTTCATCTCTATCTCCAGCAAGCATTTGAGTTGTTGTGTTGCAAGCATTCATATGGTGATTTATTCAATCATGTTCTTTATCTTCCTTGTTTGCACAAAACTTTTATCTATTAAGTATTACTTTGAAAGCCTTCATTGAAAAACCTTTTTGAGCAAAGAGTGCTCCTGTTGAAATCTTCTACAAAAACTTTTTGTGAAACTATTTGCCAGGTGTTCTCTGACCAAGAACAAGTTTGCCAATTCCAATTATGATTTATCTTTATGCATCTCTATTGTGACTGCTGTACTTGGTTGCAAGCTAAGTTATGTAATGGTGAGTTGCTTTCTTCTATGAGTTGTGTAATGGTAAGTGTGATGTTTCTTGTTCGTATTCTTTTATCGACACTTCACTCCATAAACCTGTGGACATGTATACTGAGCTCAATTTTCGCTTGGGGACAAGCGAAGGTCTAAGCTCGGGAGAGTTTATATGCGCAATTTGCATCACCATTCTATATCATAATCTACCTCTATTCATTGATATTTGTCTTATTATGAGGTATTACTTATGGCTTTTCATCTGTTTATGCATGTTGGATGATTCTTGGAGGATGGACTGCCGAAGTCTGGATTCTGATGGAAAAGAAGGCGTTTTGATGCGATTTCGCGAAGATCAGAAAAATACCAGAAAAATATGGGAAAATTATATTTTTCCCAAAGACGGAGGAAGCCAGAAGGAGGGATGAAGAAGGGCCGTCGGGTCCCACACCCCTAGGCGCGGACCCACCCTAGGTCGCGCCTAGGGCAGGTGTGGCCCACCTGCCCGGCTCCCGACTCCGCCCCTTCTCCTATATCTTCCCTACGGAACCCTAAGGCTGGGAGAGCAACGACAAATAGATTTCCACCGCCTCTGCGGGGCGGAAAACACCGAGAGAGAAAGATCTCTTCGGCAGACAGATTTTTGCCGGGACAATTCCTTCCCGAAGAGGGAAGATCGTCGCCATCAACACCATCGTCAAGCTAGGATTCATCGGGATCATCATCATCATCCACACCATCATCTCCACTAGCGCCATCATCACCACTCCGTCCCGTTGTAACAATTGTGTTGGACATTGCTTTAGTTCTTAGGGGAAACTTTCCCGGTGTTAATTACTATTGTAGTTGATGTTTGTGAGTGGAACCATTGGATTATTGTTTATGTTCAGATTGTTATCCATTATCATATCATCTTTGATCTTGATTCATATGATGTCTTGTGAGTAGTTCGTTTAGTTCTTGAGGACATGGGAGAAGTCATGTTGTTATTAGTGGATTTGTGTTGACTTATTATTCAATGGTTACTATTTAAGTTGTGGTGCTATTTTTCTAGTGGTGTCATGTGAACGTCGACTACATGATACTTCACCATTTATGGGCCTAGGAGAATGCATTGTGTATTTGGATACTAATTGTGGGGTTGCCGGAGTGACAGAAACCTGAACCCCCGTTAGGACACCTTTGCACAAGGGAGTGTAGGATCTTAGAGTTTAAGGTTGTGGTTAGATTTATATCTTAATTACTTTCCCATAGTTACAAATGTTTGCAGGGAGTTTAATCACAAGTACATATTAGTCCAAGTAAGGTTGGTATATTAGCATAGGTTCACCCACACAACACTTACAACACCAAAGAAGAGTACTCAACTATTTGAAGCGAAAGCACTTGAGAGAATCCCCATGTGTCCTCGAGAACGTTTGGTACTTATAAGTATATCCACCGGCTTATCCTTTGCTAAGAAAGGATTGGGCCACTTGATGCGTTTGTTCTTTATTACCTGCACTTTGTTTTGTTGCCTTCTCAGAAAACCCCTAAAAATCCGTTCGCTAAGTATTTGCAGAGAGTTCCTGCTCCATACCACTAGTCAACACCTTCTGCTCCTTGTTGGGATCGACACTCCTATTTATCGAAAGTACTACGATACACCCCCTATATTTGTGGGTCATCATCAATCTCACCGATATACTGAAAACAAAGGATTAACTGTATGGTGTGGAGGTAATAGTGGTTTGCAGAAAGTAAACAATAACAGTGGAAGATGTATCAATGTTAAATATTGGGCCGGGGTCCATAGTTCACTAGAGGTGTTCTCCTTAAGATAAACAAACATGGCATGTTGGGTAAACAAATTACAGCAGGGCAATTGACAGGACTGATCAAGGCATAACAATGCAATACTAGACATTCATGATCCTATGAGATTTGATTGGGAAATACAACAAGATACATAAACCGCCATCCAACTGCATCTATGACTAGTAATCCACCTTCAGGTTATCATCCGAACACCCTCCAGTATTAAGTTGCAAGCAACGGATAATTGCTTTAAGCAAAGTGTGTAAGGTAAACAATCCACTTGTTCCATGAACAAGAGACCGTTGTTTTCTCCCTAGTGGCAACATCACATCTACAACCTTAGATATTTCTGTCACTTTCCTTAGATTAAATAGAGGCATGAACCCACTATCGAGCATAAATACCCCCTCCTGGAGTCAATAGCATCTACTTGGCCAAGATAGATACTAAAAATGGAGAGCATGCAAGATCACAAACAACACAGACATGATAGAATCAATAAGACAAAACCATTAATCAATCTGACATAGTAATCTCAATATCTATCGGATCCCCGCAAACACAACATGCATGATTACAAATAGATGATCTTGATCATGAATGGAGCTCACAAGATCTAAACATGGTAGCACAAAGGAGGAGATACAACCATCTAGCTACTACATGGACTCGCAGTCCAAGGTGGAAGTTCTCACACTTCATACCGGAGGCTGGCATGATGAAGAAGAAGGCCTCCGGGATGATCTCCCCTCCGGCAGGGTGCCGGGAAGAGCTTCTGATCCCCCAATCTAGGGACGATGGTGGCGGCGGATACAAACGGTTTCGTGGAATATTGATTGGATACTTAGTGTTTCTGTATCGAGGGGTCGTTATAGGCGAAGAGGCGAGGCAGGGGGCAGCTAGGGCGTCCGCACCCTGCCAGGAGCGGGCTAGGGTTAGCCGCCAGGGGTGTGGCCCCCTGGTGGCTCCCCTCTGTCCCGTATTCTGGCTTCGTGTTCCCCGCGGTAAGAATATATTGACTTTGGCTTTTGTCCCGTCCAATTCCGAGAATATTGATTTTATGCCTTTCTGGAACCAAAAACAAAAGAAAACATGCAACTGGCACTGTGGCATCTTGTTAATAGGTTAGTACCAGAAAACATATAAAAACACCTCAAAGTGTAGACAAAGCAAAGCAAAGTAGATACGAAACAAGCATGGAACATAAAAAATTATAGATACATTTCCGATGTATCAAGCATCCCCAATCTTAACTCCTGCTCGTCCTCGAGTAGGTAAGTGATAAAAACAATAATTTTTTAGGTGACATGCACCATCAAAATCAAGATCAAACCATTTGCAAGCATTGAAAGCTGGGATCAAAGAACTCTAAACATGAGCGTGAAAGTTGAAGTTCTAACAGTGAGACAAAGTAACTATGCATGCAACATGAAAGGTTACAAACAAAGATCATGAATAACATGCATTGAAAAACTTTTGTTTGTTTCACATACAAAAAACATAGCATAGTGGCATTCATCTTGTCCCTCATGGAGTAGCAAATAGATGCATAGGACACCTTCAAAGTTCATAAGAGTGACTAGATACAAATAGCACAAGAACAAGTAATATCAACAATAGGCATCAATCAATAAGTTTTGGAACAATACACATAGAACTAAGAATGGAAACTATGCTCTCTTAACTGGTGCCTAAGGGTAGAAGATGGAGACTCAATATAGTGGAAGAAAGGCCCTTCATAAAGGGAGGCATGGATTTCAAGTTTCAAAAGGAGCTTCCAAAAATTATAATACTTGTTAGCTTTCAGCTCTCATTGCCCCTATCATAAGCATCTTGAAGTGATTAAGGTTAAAGTGAGCAAACTATGGAGTATATGCTTGACAAAATATAAGTTGGCAATCTCATGTCCCTTTAATATGAGGGCCACTCCTCATGCTACTCAACTTTAGTCACCTGTAAGTTCTTGGCATACTAAGTACATGTGTATCATAGAGAACCGCCAATGGGGTACCCCTTGCACATGATATAGGAGCTATCCCATAATCAAAATGACAAGTCAAGCAGACAATGAGCATCTCAGCAATCTTCTTATTTACCATGGGAAAATGGTGCTTTTTTCTCTCTTTTCTCTTTTCAATATGTCTCTTTTTTTATAAGAAGAAAGCTTCATAGATGTCATTATGGTGATGCTGCAGGTTTCCACCATGATTAGGCATGGCTTAGGCTAGCTGCCCAGGCGTTTCCCTAACACACATACATAACTCCATGGACTTACAATCTCCCCTTTTATTTCACACCGACGACATCCATAGACAAAAGAGCATGATATCAACTGTGTACAAAGTACAAGTGCAATGTTGAAAGCGTTCCCTGTGATAGCACGGTTCTGCGAATTCCAACGTATAAGTGCAAGCATATACAACATAGATGACACAATGGGTTCAAGTTTATTAGGGGCAAGAAAAATAAAGTGTGCCATCAAGTTTGTGAGAGCTTTAATCACTAAGTTTTCACATAACAAAATACTTTTTAATTGGAAGATAGATGAAAATAAGAATATACTTGGAATGGTGTAACACACCATGCATAGGAATTTATAGTGGACACATTGGAATAACTTGGTTTTTTGGGAGTTGGATGCATGAGTAGAGATTACTCATACAAGTGGAGGCTAGCAAAAGACTGGGAGCGACCAACTAAGAGAGCAATAATGGCCATAATCATACAGAGCGACAAAACATTACTAATCAAAGCATAAAGTGGTACTACAAGTCAAGGACTAAATGATCATAGAGGCTATGGTGACTTGTTCATAGTCATAACATGATGTGAGCATGTGCCAAGTCAACCCAAACAAAGCATCAAAGGAGAATACCACAATATTATGCTTTTGTATGCTAAAACAACGCATGATTCCTTCAAGGCACACTAAACAATCCCAATTCTTTGGAACAAGTCATGCTACAACAATAATCACAAAGCATAAAGTCAAAACAACATCTAGCATGACATGATAAAGTCTAAGTCACAGTCAAAGCAAGCTCCTCTTGTACTATTCAAGCAAGAACTTTCTACTCCTCTCCAACACCAATCAACTTATTTGAAACAATATAGCAAGAACGGGGGTCCAAACTACTTTATTAAAGCAAACTAAATGAAAACTAAGACGCTCCAAGAACAACACAATAGTGAATGAAACAATAAAAACGAAGTGTCTAGAAAGACCTGAGATTTTTATTGATGAAGAAGGGGATGCCTTGGGCATCCCCAAGCCTTGACGCTTGTACCTCTTGATTATTTCTTGGGGTGACATGGGGTGGCATCCCCAAGCTTGAGCTTTTGTCCATTCTTCATATCATTACATCATTCTCTCTCTACTGAAAATTTTCCTTCATACAAAACTTCACACAATCTTCATTAGCAACATTAGTGGATTCAAAAGATAATAGACCTTTGGGTTTAGCTTTATAACAGCAAAACTTTCACTAAAAACACAAGCTACTGTAGCAATTCCCTCAAAAAGCTCAATTTCCCAAAAAGAACCCAAAAAGGAATCAATAAGAAGCAAATGCAAATAATAACAGAAATCTGTCAAAACAGACCAGCAGGTAGAAACCGATTTTTTTGAAGACCGAGTTATGTATGTGTGTTAGAGAAACGTCTGGGCCGCTAGCCTAAGCCATGCCTAATTATGGTGGAAACTTGCAGCATCACCATAATGACATATATGAAGCTTTCTTCTTATAAAAAAGAGACATATTGAAAAGAGGAAAGAGATAAAAAAGCACCATTTTACCATGGTAAATAAGAAGATTGTTGAGATGCTCATTATCGGCTTGCCTTGTCATTTTGATTATGGGATAGCTCCTGTATCATGTGCAAGGGGTACCCCGTTGGCGGTTCTCTATGATACACATGTACTTACTATGACAAGAACTTACAGGTGACTAAAGTTGAGTAGCATGAGGAGCGACCCTCGTATTCAAGGGACATGAGATTGCCAACTTATACTTTGTCAAGCATATACTCCATAGTTTTCTCACTTTAACCTTAATCACTTCAAGATGCTTATGATAGGGGCAATGAGAGCTGAAAGCTAACAAGTACCATAATTTTTGTAAGCTCTTTTTGAAACTTGAAATCCCTGCTTCGCTTTATGAAGGGCCTTTCTTCCACTATATTGAGTCTCCATCTTATACCCTTAGGCACCAGTTAAGAGAGCATAGTTGCCATTCTTAGTTCTATGTGCATTGTTCCAAAACTTATTGATTGATGCATATTGTTGATATTATTTGTTCTTGTGCTATTTGTATCTAGTCACTCTTATGAACTTTGAAGGTGTCCTATGCATCTATTTGCTACTCCATGAGGTACAATCTGAATGCCACTATGCTATGTTTTCTGTATGTGAAACAAACAAACATTTTTCAATGCATGTTATTCATGATCTTTGTTTGTAACCTTTCATGTTGCATGCATAGTTACTTTGTCTTACTGTTAGAACTTTATATTTCATGCTCATGTTTAGAGTTCTTTGATCCCAGCTTTCAATGCTTGCAAATGGTTTGATCTTGATTTTGATGGTGCATGTCACCTAAAATTTATTCTTTTTATCACTTACCTACTCGAGGACGAGCAGGAGTTAAGCTTGAGGATGCTTCATACGTCGGAAACGTATCTATAATTTTTGATGTTCCATGCTTGTTTAGTATCTACTTTGCTTTGCTTTATCTACACTTTGAGGTGTTTTTATATGTTTTCTGGTACTAACCTATTAACAAGATGCCACACTGCCAGTTGCTTGTTTTCTTCTGTTTTTGGTTCCAGAAAGGCAGAAAATCAATATTTTCGGAATTGGATGGGACAAAATCCAAAGTCAATGTTTTACAGTGGGAAACACGAAGCCAGAATACGGGACGGAGGGGAGCCACCAGGGAGCCACACCCCCTGGCCATGCGGCTAACCCTAGCCCACGCCTGAGGGGTGCATCCGCCCTGGCTACCCCTGCCTCGCCTCTTCACCTATAAAGACCCCCCGATACAGAAATCCTAAGTACCCGATCAATATTCCACGAAACCGTCTGTAGCCGCCGCCACCATCGTCCCTAGACCGTGGAGATCTAAAGCTCTTGCCGGCACCCTGTCAGAGGGGAGATCATCCCGGAGGCCTTCTTCTTCATCATGCCAGCCTCCGGTATGAAGTGTGAGTAGTTCCACCTTGGACTACAGGTCCATGTAGTAGCTAGATGGTTGTATCTCCTCCTTTGTGCTACCATGTTTAGATCTTGTGAGCTCCGTTCATGATCAAGATCATCTATTGTAATCATGCATATTGTGTTTGTAGGGATCCGATGGATATTGATATTACTGTGTCAGATTGATTAATGGTTTTGTCTTATTGATTCTATCATGTCTGTGTTGTTTGTGATCTTGCATGCTCTCCGTTTCTAGTAGTTATCTTGGCCAAGTAGATGCTAGTGACTCCAAGAGGGGGTATTTATGCTCGATAGTGGGTTCATGCCTCTATTTAATCTAAGGGAAGTGATAGAAATATCTAAGGTTCTAGATGTGATGTTGCCACTAGGGAGAAAACAACGCTCTCTTGTTCATGGAATAAGTGGATTGTTTACCTTACACACTTTGCTTAAAGCAGTTATCCGTTGATTGCAACTTAATACTAGAGGGGGTTCGGATGATAACCTAAAGGTGGATTACTAGTCATAGATGTAGTTGGATGGCGGTCTATGTATCTTGTTGTATTGCCCAATCGAATCTCATGGGATCATGAATGTCTAGTATTACATTGTTATGCCTTCCTCAGTCCTGTCAATTGCCCCGCTGTAATTTGTTTACCCAGCATGCCATGTTTGTTTATCTTAAGGAGAACACCTCTAGTGAACTATGGACCTCGGTCCAATCTTTACCATTGATACATCTTCCACTGTTATTGTTCACTTTCTGCAAACCACTATTACCTTCCACACCATACAGTTAATCATTTATTTTCAGCAAACCGGTGAGATTTACAACCTTACTGTTTGTTGGGAAAAAGTCTTGAGTTTGTGTTGTGCAGGTTTCCAAGTTGCTAGCAATACCTTTGAGTCGTTTCTTTCCTCCCACTGGTTCGATAACCTTGGTTTCTTACTAAGGAAAAACTTGCTGTTGTGCTCATCATACCTTCTGCTTAGGGTCTCCCAACGAAGCTTCACGCACTCATCACCCGCAACCCGTGGCGCGCGCGTCGTGACGTGACGTGACGTGACGAGGCATGGCGTGGAGAGGCGAGGAGGAGGAGCGCGCGTGTATATGTCTTCTCTTCTCAAGCTCGTGCAAGTGGTGGAAGAGCTCTTCTTATAAGCCGGTCCAACTTCTACTCAACTAGCAATGTGATACTAAATATTTTTCCTAGCTCTTGCCTTGCATGAATGGTGTCGTGGGAATTGTCACGGCAGATGCTGCAATCGGCAGCGAGTAGTAGAACGAGGGGCAAGGCCACCATCTCGAAGTGCGAGATGAGGGCAAAGACACAGGGTTTTACCTGTGTTCGCCCCGAGGGTAAAGACCTACTCGCTAGATTGTATTATGGAGGTGTTACAATGGGCGAGCTCGGCTAGGCGGCGAGTCGCTTGGGTGTATGAGGAACGTGTCTCTACTCGCCCTATTGGGAGGTTTATATAGGCTCACCTCCCTAGGGTTTACATATCTCAACCGATTGATTCTGACTTCAATGGTCGTTTAACCTAGTCCGACTGGGCCTATCTACTCGCCTGGGCCTTCAGCTTCTAGTCGCTCAACTCCTGGCTGGGCTTTGATCCACTCGCCGTTCTGCATGCCCACTCGCCAGGTCTTGGGCCAGTCGGAAACGTCCTGCTGGGTATACCCCGGTAGGCATATCCCCATCAGTAGTCCCCGAGGCCGTCGTCGATTAGGCGTAGGTGGCTGCTGGCAGTCGGAGTATACGGCTTCAGAGTAGGCATCCAGTCGGATCGTCGGCGGGCTCCTGTATAAAGGAATCAACCAATGACCCAGGTCACAACTTTGGCGAGTCGAGCCGACGGAAACACTGTCTTAGTGATTGGGTCGGCGAGCCGAGTGGCCGCAGTTGGACCGTCAGGCGTGGTCAAACTAGCCGTTGGGTAATCCAACGGTAACTTTTGGCGTAATCACCGCGCGGTAACGGCTCCCTGATTTGGCGGGTGACTCCCGCTATATAAGGGGAATGGCAGGCAGTCGTAGAGCCAACTCCTCACCACTTCTTCCGAAAGCGCATTTTTTCCTTCGCTGCGATCCGGACCAAATCTTCCGATCTCCAACCAATCTCTCAGCCATGGCCCTTTCCACCGTGGGGTAGATCCAAGTGCACAGGCACAGGTGGCCTTCGAGGAGGCCGGGTCCCGCGAGCTGTTGGCGTATCCTCGGAGAAACGACCCCAAACCCGCGAGAGGGAATTCATCTGTTTCACCAGTCATCTCGAGTGGGGCTAGGGTTTTACATCCCTATTCTTCCGGCGCTTCTCGCCTACTACGAGATCCAGCCCTCGGACCGGGTCCCCATAGCATCGAAAGCTCGCCATCTTCGTGGCGTCGCGAATGCTACTTGGCTGCCGGCCCTACTTCCCCTTGTGGCAAGATCTGCTCCACGACGGATCAGCCTTGAGGAGGCGGCCCAATGCTTGCTGGCGGCTTGACGTTCCACTCAAGTCCAAAGCCTCTTTCTTTGACCTGATGCTACCCGCCAAGGCAGCGGCGATCGGAAGAAGTCGTGGTTCTACGTGGCCGAGGCAACCCCGAGAGGCGGCGGTGATCCCGCGACTCGCTAGTCGCCCGAGCCGCAATCTTCAAGTCGGCAAGCTCCCGAGACCAGCGGATGGTCGTCGACGAGATGCTCCAGACCATCCGCGTGCGAAAAAGAAGGGCCTTCAAGCGATAAACTTGTACAATTGCTGGCTCGGGCGGCTCGTCCCACTCCACCGCGACCACTACATGTACCAAGACACGGGCCGGGAGACTCGACGAAGGCCTGTCTCGACGAGTGGAAGCTGGAGGATTATCTCCCAGCGTTGAAGAAGATTACCCAGGCGGTGTACCTGGATGCGCAGGCTGGGGTCGCCCCCTATACCGCGAAGCGTCCGGCTCCCACGGTAATTCCTTTACCTTGCTCGCAGTCGTTGTAAAAGCAGTCGCGGTAATTCTGGTTTCATCTTGTATTTGTTGCAGCTATTCCAAGTGGTAGAAGGGTGGCTCCCACCATCAGATGATGAGAGCTCGGGCCCGGACATAGGCGAATCGCCGCATGCCAAGGGCAACGAAGACGACGAGGACGAGTCCGAAGAGGAGGTCTCCCCACTGGTCCGAAATACCCGCGGGCAACGACAGCGCGAGATCGAGGCAAGCAGAAGCCTCGAACATCATGACGATGACGACGAGCTCCCAGAGACCACCTCGCGCCGTCAAGCCACCCCGTCAAAGAAGAAGAAGAAGAAGGAAAGGGAGGCAAGGGCCTCCCCGAAGAAGAAAACGAGGCCGTCGAGGACGGCCTCACCGCCACACTCGGCGAGCAGCTCTGATGCTCCCAGCCCAGCCGGTGACGACGCGCCTCCAGCGACAACCGCGCTGGACGCGGCGACCGTGGAGGTGCTGCTGGCCTCAATGCCTCCGCCATTCGCCCGTCTCTAGGCTGGGGAGGCTCGCTATGGTGACTTACCGCAAGGAGGCTCCATTGCGGCCGCCTCGCAAGGAGGCTCCGCCACAGCCGCCCTAACTCGCAAGGAGGCTCCGCCGAGGATGTCCCAGAGGCGCCAGCCTCAACGACGAAGAAGCCGTCGTGTCTTGGGCACGCGACGCCCCGAATCGGGATCGCCGATCGGCCTCGAATCGAAAACCGGCCGGCCTTCGTACGGGGCTGCGTTTCATCCCAGTCGCCAAGTGAGTGCGCTCACCCTTTCTTATTTTCCATAACTATTCCAATTGTCTCTGTTGACTTGATTAATGCACAAGACCGGAGTGAAAAGGATGGGCCACCCGGCCGTGGCCAAGGTATCCTCCGCCACAAGCGAGGAGGACCCTTCCCGCAAGAGGAAGGCGGACGAGGTCGTCGCCTCAGCGGTCGGCAGCAAGAAGGCTAAGGGCGATGACGTCGTCACGATTTCTGACGACGCGACGGCCGCGCCGGCCGCGATGGAGGCGGCCAGCGTCTACGAAGGAGGGTGCTTCCTTGCCTGCAGCGGCGGAGGCGACCTCCCTTGGAGCGGGTGCCTCTATCGCTACCTTCCCCCGCTTCGTGACCAAGGCAGCCACGGCGAGTGAGGCTACGCCCTCGAGCCGCGCTCCTGGGACCGCCGAAGCTGAAGTCGACCAACGTCGTGGGCATACGCCGGCGTTACTCGCGTCCGTGGATGCGATACAACTCCATGGCATGCTTGGCGCGGCCATCCAGGTACATCCAGTCCCCGAGGATCAGGTCGGTGCTGCGGCCTTGATTCTTATAATTTCGTTTTTTTTCGCATCCGGTCCCGGTGACTCGCTGAATTTCAACGAGTGGGCACTTAGGAATTTCTTGATCGCTATCCTCGAGTGCGCGCGCTGAATTTCAGCGAGTGGCACTTAGGAATTTCTTGATTGCCGGTCCCGAGTGTGCACTCGCTGAATTTCAGCAGTGGGCACTTAGGAATTTCTTGATTGCGACTTTTTGGTGATGTGCGGTCTGCAATTGAGTCGACAGATCGATTGGCATGGCACAGCGAAGAAGGAGCTGGCCATCATCCAGAGGCGAACAAGGGGCTTCGTTGCCGCTATGAAGGCAGAGCTCGCCAGGGCTTGTCCCATTGGTGAGTTGGTGGCGGCGCGATCTGCTCTGGTGCTGAAGCAATGGATCGCCGACCTCGGCGAATCGCGAGAAGCGAGAAGAAGCAAGCTCATGACGGGCGAGCTAAGGCCGCCATTGCGGCGAAGAGGATCGCAAGTGTCGGAAGTCCTTATTGCCGGGCTTCGGGGCGACCACACGTTGCTTGTTTCATCACGGACTCGCCTGCCCGTTGCTTGGTGAGTGCATCTCCCCTTTATAATAGTTGTGGTTTTTGTGGTGTCCGTCATACTTATCATTGTCTTCTACTCGCAGGTCGCATCCTTGATAGCGAAGAAGAGGCGAGCTCGCTCGACGCAAGGCAGTGTGTAAGCATGCTCGTCGATTCGGCGACGTTGTCGGCGATGCATCCATGCCTACCTCCAAGAAATATCGCGGAAGTGATTCCCAGCGACCTCGTTGAGGTGTGGAGGTACTTGGAGAAGGCGCCCGGTCGTTGAGTTCATGACGCGCCGGGCGTTTGGCGTGGGCGTCGACGGCGAGCCTTGACTCGCCCACTTCCCGAGGATTTCGACATTGACGATGTGACGAGTGGGTATCCATCGTCGACCGGGCGCGATGGAGCTGTCCGAGGTCCTCAAGTTGCAAGAACGTCTTGCCACATACTCGAACGTGTTACGGGCGATGGGCGACCTGCCGTATCAGAGGCGGTTGTCGCGCCAACGACCCGAGCCACCGCATCGTGACTTCAAGGTCGAGCAGCCTTTTAAATGCGGCGATGGCGGGTGAACTGACGGCGTATCCATCCAACCGTACAGCGTTCATCCGCGATCGCCGGATCTTTGTAGTCGTCTTGAAACCCGCAGTAGGGTAGTTTGCCTTGTGGCGTTAGCGGCAGTTACGCCACGCGGGCATATTTTGTAACATGAAACAATGCAACATGTGATTGAATGAGACGTCGTGTCTATTTTGATATTTGTTTGTGTGCTTTTGATTGATTTTGACGAGTCCCCGAGCGTCCCGCCTTTTGTGGGGTTTACCTCGTATATGATGTATGTGTTGTTGTTATGTGTTTTGATGTTTTAGTCGACTCGCCTGAGTCAGAGAGCCATCGCTAGGCGACTCCCTTGAGTGCTCAGATTTACCGCTTTTCCTGCGCGAACGAGGTCGGTGGCCGAGTCCCAGCGTGGTACTTGGTGGTTCTAGGCGCGACTCGAGGGTGGTTGAGGACTTAGCGCGTTGGTGTGAGGGCGTCGCTCCTGCCTGGCCCGTGGGGTCAGTCGCGCGGCGAGTCCTGGGCATGCTCTCTTACTTGGCGTTTTCCCTGACCGCTCGCGACGAACTGGTCTTCAGTCCCCGAGCGTGGTACTTAGCCGTTCGAGTCGCTATGCCGAGGATGCAGAGGACCAGGGTCACTGTGAGAAGCGAGGCGTTGTCTTGGCTCAGAGCCCCGAGCTAAGCGACTCAATGGGGCTCCGGTTGGCGTTATTCGTGGGCGCAAGACTGAAGTGATTCGGTGCTCTTACACCGCACTACTTAGCCGCCGATCGATGTACCAAAGGTTGACTTGCGTCAAAGATAACGCTGTTTTACGAAACCGAGTGGCACAAGTCATGGAGAGTAAGCGCGAGTTGCGGTAACCATTTCTTTTTATTTCATAGCGACTAGAGAGTACATGTGTGGGGTTCTAGGAGTAGAACTTTCGGAGGAGGTTTACATTCCATGGTCGCTTGACGTCGAGTTCACCGTCCCCGCGGACGTCGATGAGGTAGTAGCGTCGTTGGCACGCTACCGATAGCGAATGGGCCTTCCCATGGAGGGAAAGCTTGTGCATCCCTTCTTGTCTGGATGAGGCGTAGCACCGTGTCGCCTTCTGGAAGGTGCGAGCTTTCACCCGCCCGTGGTAGGCGAAGTCCTTGCCGGGTAGATGGCGGTGCATGGTCGGCGAGGTCGCGCTTCGAGCTGGTCGACCCCATCTTGGCGGGCCAGCTGCTTGCAGCCTCAGATAGTGGACGACTCGGCGAGTCATGTTCGAGGTCGGTGGGCATGATCGCCGACCGTAGACCATGAAGAAGGGGTGAATCCGTCGATCCGTTAACGGAGGTCCGGATCCCCAGATGACAGAGGGCAACTCCTCGACCCAGCACCGCGGTGCGCCGAGTGGTACGGAGTCGCGGCCGTGCCGTGGAGGATGCTTTGTTGGCTCGTTCACCGCCGTTGGATTCGGGTGGGCGATCGACGCGAGGTCGAGCGGATATGGTGCTCTTCGCAGAATTCGCCATGGCTCCTTGGCGAAGTTGGTGCCGTTGTCCGTGATGATGCTGTTGGGGAACCCGTGGCGATATATGAGCTCGCGCAGAATTTAGTGGCGGTCTTCCGTCGCATTTCGGACTGCTTGGCCTCCACCCACTTCGTGAATTTGTCGTGGCGACCAGCAGGTGGGTGTAGCCGAGGGGCCTTCTTGAAGGGGCCTACCATGTCCATGCCCCACACGAATGGCCAGGTGATGGGGATTGTTTTGAGCGCCGGGCTCGGACGTGCGTCCGATTGGCGTGCCGCACTGGCGCATCGCCGACGGCGTCGGCGTGTCTTGATGGGCTAGTAGAAGCCGTGTCGCATAGCCTTGGCGACTGTGAGAAGCGGCGGCATGGTGTCCGATCACACCGAGTGAATGTCGTGGAGGATTTTGCGTCCTTCACCGGTTGACGCAGCGTTGAACACGCCGGTGACGCGCTTGTGGAGCTCGCCGTCGATGATGGTGTAGGACTTGCATCGACGGTGATCATTCGAGCGTCTGCCTCGTCCGGGCAGTGCCGGCTTGTGTAGGCGATGTAGGGCTTGGTCCGTCGTTCGGCTCGGTGAAGTGCGACCAAGGCTGCCTCTGGTTGGAGTGGGACTCGATGTCGATCTCCTCGGGAGACTGATTTGGAGATTGTGTCGAGGAACACGCGGCGGTGGTGCGAGTCGAGCCGACCCGATGCACGAGATAGGGCGCCGGCCTCCTCGCTTTTCCGCTGTCGATCCACTCGACGGAGTAGCCAAGTGGCCGCCCAACTTATCCACCGCTTGGTACGCCGCCATGGTAGGGGAGACGGCGTCGCGGTGCCGCCTTGCCCCGACAAGGTCGGAATCTCCGTAGCAATGGAGGCGATCGGCGTTCATCTCCTTGGCGGCTCGCATGCCGTGGAGTAGGGCCTCGTATTCAGCCATGTTGTTGGTGCAGGCGTGAAGTCGAGGCAGGATGAAGCGAGCTTGTCGCCTTTGGTGAAGTCAACGCTATCCTCGCGCTACCGTCCGCGTTCTTGGAGCCGTCAAAGTGCAGGCTCGATGAGTGGAGGTAATGCGGCTTCTCCGCTGTTGGGCCTCCTCCCGGCGGCGAAGTGCGCGTGCTCGTGACTTGATCGCCTTTCGTGGCTCATACTTGATGTTGTGGACGCCGATCTCGACGGCCCACTTGGCGACTTCGCCCGGTCGCCTCGCGATTGTGGATGATGTCTTGCGGTGGTCGAGGAGACGACCGTGATCGAGTGTTCTGGAAGTAGTGCGGCGGCGTCTGAGCCGGAAGATCGCGTATACTAGCTTTTGGTACTATGGGTACCGGGCGCGATTCGGTGAGGACCTCGATGTAGTACACCGCCGTGAACCGGGCGCCTTTCCTTCCTCTCGTCGCCGACGACCATCACGGCACGACGACGCTTCGGACACCGCGACGTAAACCAGCATGGGTTCTTTGTCGGCGGGCAGTAGTGGTGCGCGAGTAGCACCTTTTTGAGGTCGCGAGCGCGTCGTCCGCCTCCTTGTCCCACCGGTGGGGTTCTTGCGCATCAGCGTATAGGGGCATCGCTTTTCTCCCGGGGATGAAGCGAATGAGAGCCGCCATCACGCCAGCTTCGGACGTTCTTGCGCAGCACTTTCGGTTTGCCGAGCTGGGCGATCGTCGATCTTTGTGGGGTTCGCCTCGATCCCTCATTTGGAGACGACGTACCCGATGGTTGTCCGGCGGTACACCGGGTGCGCTTACTGGGTTGAGCTTTATCTTGTATCTTCGCAGTTGGCGAAAGTTTCCGCCAGTCGTGAGTAGGTCGCCTTGGCGAGTGGACTTCACGACGCCGTCGATGTAGACGTGGATGTTGCGCCAATTTGGCTCGCGAGGCATTCTTGCATACACCGCTGGTAGGTCGCCCGGCGTTCTTGAGGCCGAAGGTCATGGCGGTAGCGAAGGCTCGAATGGCGTGATGAACGCCGTTCTCCTCGTCTTCGACGGCCATTTTGATCTGGTTGTACCCAGTAGGCGTCAAGGAAATAGAGCGACTCGAGCAAGGCCGAATCGATTATCTGGTCGATCCGCGGAGGACGAATCGCCTTTGGGCAGGCGCTGTTCAGTTTGTGTAGTCGATACATTCTCCAGTCCCGCTTTTCTTCTCGACCAGACTGGGTTTGCCACCACTTGAGTACTTGATTGGCGGATGAAGCCGCAGCGAGTAGACGCTGCACTTCCTCGACAATTGCTCGACGTTCTT
This sequence comes from Avena longiglumis, assembly GCA_030063025.1. Taxonomy (NCBI): domain Eukaryota; kingdom Viridiplantae; phylum Streptophyta; class Magnoliopsida; order Poales; family Poaceae; genus Avena; species Avena longiglumis. Next base: position 500,985,155 of record CP125975.1, read on the forward strand.
CATTGAAGGGCCGCAGCGATCGCTTGACATTCGCACTTTGGGGTCGGCGTTAGCTTGTGCTCCGAGCTCCCTAGGGACACCGGGCATGTCGGAGGGTTTCCATGCGAAGATGTCCCTGTTCTCACGGAGGAACTCGATGAGCGCCTTCCTATCTGGGCTCATGCCCGTCCCGATCGCCACTGCCCGGAGTCGCCGGTACCACCGACGGCGGTGTGTCGTGGCCTCAAAGGTTGAGGTGCCTGCGCCTTCTGAGTTGGGCTTCTTGAGTATGGTGGGGTCGTCGTTGTTGACCCCGCTCGCGTACTTGGTGAGCTCGTCGGCGTGGTTGGTCTCCGCCGTGATGACGGCGCGAGCTCGGCCTTTGGCCTCGCGACTCGGCGACCATGTCGGGTCGCCGTTAACGGTGATGACGCCGCACGCCCGGAGCTTCATCGCGTTATGCGTAGTGGGGTGCTGCCAGAATTTAGCGAACGCTGGCGCCCAGACGTAGTGGTAGGGTCGAAGGGCACCAGCTCGAAGGCGATCCGCCGGTGCGGAAGTTTGCCGGTGCGAAAGCGGCAGCGTGACCTTGCCGATCGGGTACGCCCGACCAGGGACGGCGATGCCGTGGAATGTGGTGTGGGTCGTCTCGATCATCGACTACGGGAGCCGCAGCCGCTGAAGGTGTCGAGAGGATGTTGATGGAGCCGCCGCCCATCGGTGTCTTGGGGAGCCGAGTCGCCAACCTTGGGTTTGACCACCAAGGCGACTCGCCTCAGGTACTTTCGCGCGGCGAGTGGTCTTGCCCCTGTGTGATGGGCTTCCGACCAGTTCAGAACTAGGGATGTCTATTTGGGCCACCGCTGGCTGACGGCGGCTGGCGATGACCTTCTTCTCGCGCCGTGTTGAAGCTCGTGAAGGTGTGGAGCGAGGGCTACTTTGCGAATTTTCCGCCGTTTGGCGGTCGTTGTCGGGTCCTCCGCGCTTGCCGTGCCTTCTCGATTTCCACGAGGGTGTGGCGGCGGTGGTGTGCGCGGCTTCCTTCCCGCCGGAACGCATGGTTGGTTAAGGAGGGCCGCGGGATCGAACCTTGGCTTGTTCTTGTAGTTGCCGCCGTCGCGTTGCCCTCCGTCATGGCGGTAGCTCTTGGTCTCGCCGCTTTGCCGGTGTTGGCGACGAAGTCGACTCGCCACATCGCGGCGCTTGCCGGAGGCGAGTGCCAGTAGCGTAGGTTCGGCGTCCGCTGTCATTGCCGCCTGCGGCTTGGCGTTGACCTCTGACTCGCCGCTTTCCTGGTTCGGATCTTCCTCGGCTGCTTTGGGCGATCTCGAGGAGGTCGGGATGTTGTCGAGTGTGCGGGAGTGTCGCTGAGCTTGGCGACTAGAGGCTCAGAGCGCACGAGGTCTTGAAGCAATGGATCGCGGTGTCCGGTGGATGCCGACGCGTTGTACCAAAGCTCTTGCCACCGTTGGACCCATTCTATGGTCGACTGGGTCCCCGGACGCACTGCCTGTGTCCTCAATAGTGGTGGCGCGGGTGTAGGAGCACTCGAAGTGCCTGACGAAGGCGTCGTGCATTTCCTCCCAGGAGTCGATACTGTCCTAGGGGAGAGTGTTGATCCACTGCCTACACGTCCCCTCCATCATCAGGGGGAGGTAACGGGCGACGAGTAGGTCAGTGTGACCCACGATCCCCATCGCCATGAGGTATGTGTCAAGCCAGACGGCGGGGTCGTACGAGGAGTCGTACTTTTCTATCTCTTTTGGCGCCTTGAAGTTTGGCGGGTACTTCTCGCCTCGGATCATTGGTCTGAAGCACTTGGGTCCGAGTCGACTGAGCGACCCCATAGGCTCGCCGTCGCGGCGATTGGTTAGGGTGTGCCGCAAGTCGCCGGGCGTGCGCGCCGCCTTTGGTTGTTGATGATGTGGGTGCGGGCGTCGATGGGTTGCCCGTTGGCGGCGACAAGGTTGGTTGCCGGCCTGGGGTCGTGGGTGGAGAGTGCCGCGTTTGCGGGTCGGTGTTGGAGCTGCAGCGGCTCTGGTGGCGGGCAGTTGAGGGTGTTTGCCACCGCAGGGCGGCCGCTGGAGGCCGCTCTGCTTCCCGAGGAACGCGAGTATACTCGACCTGCCGAGTCGGCGCCCGCTTTTCTGCTCGACGGCCTTTGCGAGCGTGGCCCCGACGTATTGGATCCAGAGGCGCCGTGCCGGTGGCGTGATGGTGTCCGCCGCCGACTCGCCACGAGGTTGTCCATTGGGGTGGAGAAGGTGGAGGCCGTCGTCTCGCTCCCGTGAGGAGACTACTATCCGCTGGTCTCGGGAGGGTGCTTGGGTGGAGGTGGGCGCCCATCGCCGTTGATCTGGCGGGCCGGGCGCTTCCCTGGTGGCGCGCTCGCAGATCGCGCGCCGCCACGCTGGGCCGTCGTTGTCGTCGAAGTTCGCGCGCCAACGGTGGGGTTCAGTGACTGATCCATGTGTAACACCCTCAGATCGGACCTATGCAAGTTTGGGCAAAATTCACCAAACCCGCATAGAAACGATTCAAAGGTGCTCACCAGCACTTTCGCGGGTGGAAAACGAAGTAATAACATTACACAACAGCCCTCGATGGGACCCACGTAGTATATATATAACAATGACTCCATGAGTCAAGATTACAGATATAAGGTATGCGAAGATCCAAATCACCTTGAAATAATCGGCGTCCTACTACGGACAAGATGCAAATGGGGCTAAGAGCCACAAGAATAATCAATGGCGTCCATAACCCCGCTTGTGCCAAGCCGGAAGGGTAACCCTGCTAACGGCGTCGATCTCAAACCTGCTTAACAAAGGGGTGCCGGCAAAGGGCAAAGCAGAAAACAAAGAAGGAGCGTCAAGATCGAGGCCAAGACAGCGAGGCTAGAATTGCGGTCCTCGCCTACAAAGGTATGGTGGATCGAGCGCAGCGGCATGCACTAAACAACCTATAGAGACTCGATAAAACTGGCGGTTATCAGAGAGGGGTAAGAGAGACCTATTCGGATCCAACCTGAAGCTAACACCAAACAAACCCATCCTGGTGTTTCCCCCTCGAGACCAAACGAGGAAGTCAACCGAGGAACGCACACCTTTGGCGCTTTATTTATTCGGTTATAGTTGCGGCACTTTACTAGTCGTTTAGATAATCGTCCCGATAAAGTAAATGGGCACTTTTAGTTAACCATTCCGTTATAGTGGCATCGCTTACTAGTCAGATACAATTAACATGAGATAAACCCTTAAACCCAGCAGTTGTTGGTATTTTTATTCAGCCATTCCGTTGTAGTTGCAATACTTACTAGTCAGATCCAATTGTCGCAAGCGACAACCAACCAAGCAATTGTGGGCGATTAATTAGCCATTCCATTATAGTGAAGCCGATTACTAGTCATTATAAGTCAAATTTATAGCAAGAAACTTTAGTTATGCTTGTCTATGATCAAGAACTGCTCCAAGTCGTCCATATCCGCGACACGGCTTTGAAAAGTTTTACCCCGGGGTGCACCAATAGCAACACACGCCGATCAACCTCGAAAACCAAATCAAAACCCAACGAGGCTTTCACGATCGAACAATCACAGATTCAGAATATTTCAGGGGCCACCCTTAAGTAGAATCAACGGAGTAGACAAGCTCGAGACGGCCTCAAGGTGTCGGGTGAGCGGTCAGAACGATCGGGAACCCCAAACGGGGCTTGTCGACACATGGAATCGTGTCCCGATCCTAACAAGACATGCAAGACTGCACAATCGAATAAAGCAAAGAAAGCATGGCATAAGTACAGGATCGTAAATAAAACCTCAAACTAGTTTGTGGCCCCAAGAAATAAGAAAGAATCAAGCTCTGGCTCAGGGGGGTCCCATATACCTCCCGGATGTGGATAGCGCGCAAAACAAGGAACAGGAATCAAGTACTCGGGGTCTTACGGGACACAAGTGGGCGTTCGGAAACCAAATATTATCTATCACCCACCGATGCCTCTGCTTATTCAATTTTAGTTGTTAAACAGAAAGTAAAGTGACGATAAGTAAAACTAGGATCATCTCCAACATCAACATGCGGCAATACATCAGCAACTGTGGCATATGGCGACACATATCAGCACTTGAGAAAGCAACTACGACGCGCAAGTCCAACTATCTACCAAACAACAGGTAATCGGGTGTGTCCAAGGCAATATAGGGCTGCAAAGGATTTCACGGGTACGATATCTAAAGCATCGCAACACAGATAGCAATAGATCAACAGGAGGGAATAAATACTATAAAAGTAAGATAGGTAGAAAGAGGGAGATGCTCGCCTGAAAACATTGTTGAAAGGTTCATCCGAAGATCGGGGCGAAGCTCACATCAACTCAACGGCCTTATCCGAAGAACCAAAACACTAGAAGAAACACCGGATGCAATATTTAATTCACGCGTAAGATCGGCATGATGCATGTATGATGTATGGCATGACAACGGCGCGATGCAATTAGGTCATATTAAGCGAACCGGGTCCCGACAATTAGTTAGGTGGTTCAAGTTATTTAGCTACCCCGCAAATTAAATGTGGTTTTAACAAGGCAGGATAAGATACCGGTTTGCTACACAAGTTTAAATGAGGCCGATATGAGACTAGATTTGCCCGCATATGGGCCCCATATTTAATTATTAGGTGAATCGGCATAAGGCCCCCAAACCACAGATATGCATGCGCGATGAAAGACAATTCAATATGCAACAGGTTGTTGTTATGTTATAAAATAGGGTTCGAGGAAAAGGGTCACACATTAGAGGGGGCTCGACGATCTTGGGGTTCCGAGGGTTCCGGGGTCCGGGGTTGGTCTCAGGGTCCAGGGTTCGACGGAAAACGTTCTCGGACTTAGGGGTAGGTCTTGTCGCGTCCGTGGTCTCGGGGCATGTTGTCGGTCATGGCATCCGGGACGAGGCACTTGTTGAACCGGTGGCGATCTTGGCGTTCGTCGGGGTTCAGGGCTCCGTGTCGAAGGCCTTGGCGTTTCGCCTCCTCGTGATGGTCTCGGGGCGTCGAATCCGGAAGGAGAGCTTGGTGATCTTCACGTTCGGACTTCGCCCGGAACGGGCCTTGCGAACTTGGTTCCGAGGTCCGGTTCGGAAGGTACTTGGCACGGCCGGTTCGGGTCCAGATCTTCGGATCCGTGATGAGAGAATCCTTGATACATCTTCACGCCGGGTCTTGGCATGCGTGGCAAAACTTGGTGGCCGCAGGATTACAACACCAAGCGAAGGTCTTGAGTACCAATGTCGATGGCCTTCAAGGATGGACTTCTGTCGGCTCAAACACAACCAGAGAAAAACTGGTACAAGCGAGGACACGATACATACAAACACGAGCACACATTGGAAAAAAAGGGTCGAGGAAAAGGACGTGAGGACGCCCACGAAGAACAGACGGGGTCCGGAGGGCGCAGCGCCGGGCCGGAGGAGCAGGCCAAGCGGGGCCACGGTGGCAGTTGACCGTGGCGGGCTCGACGAGGACCGGGCGCCGAGACGGGCGTCGTGGCCGCGTCAGCGGGGTCCCGGGCGAGGCGGACGGCAGCAGGGCGGGCCAGCTGGCTCGGGAGGTGGCAGCGGCTTGGCCGGGCGCGGAGGCCGGGCGACGGCTCAGGCCGAGCCGGGCAGCGGCGGCAGCTGTGGCATGGAGACGCGCGAGGCAGAGCAGAGCGTGAGCCATGAGGCCGAGGTGGGCACGCGGGCTGCGCTGAGGGCGGAGGATGGCGAGACGCGTTGCCGGCGAGAGGCGCCGGCAGCGCGTCATGGCGGCAGCGGAGGCGAAGCGGGCTCGAGCGTCGGCGTGGCGCTCGGCCAGAACGCAGGGGATAGGTGGGCGGCGGCGATGGCGGGCGGGGCCGCTGGCAGAGGGAGAAAGGAGGCTGGTGGCCGGCGGCGGGAGAGAGGAAGCGGCGGCGGCGGGCCGGCGGCGCGGGCGATGGTGGCGAGTGGATGGAGGCGGCGGCGGAGGGAAGAGGCGAGGCAGCCTGGGGCGCGGCTGCCAAGGCGGTGGGCCTTGTGCGGCGAGGAGGGAGGTGGAGAGAGAGGAGGAAGGAGATGCGGAGGTGGGGCCATGTGGAGGAAGCGACGGGGTTGACGGGGCGGACCAGGGAGGAAGACGATGGTGGGAGGGAGGCGGTGGGTGGTGGGTCCAGGCCCACGGGGGATCAGTGGGGGTTGTGTGGTGTGGCGTGCGTGTGTGGGGTTTGGGGTGGGTGTGGGTGAGTGGTTTGAGAGAGGGAGGAATAGGCCATGTGGCGGTTAAGTGGGTGAGGGGTGGGCAAGGGTGATGTGGCGTGTCCTGATTGGGCCGGGTGATGTGGCCAGGTAGGGTGGGTAGGTTTCTGGGTAGATTTAGGTTTTAGGAAGGGCGGCAGGTTGGACCGTTTTAAAATCTGGGGTGTCGGATTCGTCGGACGGCCTGCTCGATTGCCCCGCTAAAATTAATAATTTTATTTGTTTTAAGCGCCGTGCAAAACAATAACGGCCAAAACAAAATATTCGGGGACCGGTTTTGGGGTTTGAATAAAGAGGCGTGTAGAAAACAAATCGGGTTTCTGAAATACTTTTGACGAACAACACATGATGATGACGATGCAATGCGCAAATTCAACGCGATTTTCTAGTAGTGGTTTTGCGGGATGCCACAATTCGACACCACTAACAATGGATCTCGCCCTCGAGAGCCGCCTCATGGTACCGGAAAGAAGGTCGGCGTTCCGCCTTCTCGCCCGTGTAGATCCTCGCGACACCACTAACGGTTCCTTCTTCATCCGGGAATCGGCGACACCACCAACAAAGGGTCGTTGTTCCCGATCGTCGAGAACACTCCGGATAAACAAAGGACGGAGTAAACTGCTGGATCCGATTCGACATACAGAGTGAATGATAAGAGCGATGGTAGGGTAGCTACTCCATCCCACACTCGAACCATTACTCGCACGCCTTGACGGATTAAGCACCCAACTCCCGGAATTAGACTGAAGATCGCGACAAGCGAGGTTCGGAAGTTGCGTCGGAAACACCAGAAGAGACAACAGAGATCGTATGAAAGACACAATGATTAGGTTCCGCGATGGTTCCATTGGCATGAACAACACATGCTCACGGTCGACTCCAACTTCACCAAAGCTCGTCCTTCTCATATGTTTTTCAACGACACAGATATCCGGCAAGGAACACAAAAGGATAAAGAGGTCAAGAACAAAAGATCGGATGAAGGGCACAACAGACCAGTTGCAGAGTGATGATCGTAGCACCTCCGTTACAAAAGGGAGAGGCGAAACCCTAAAGGTACGACGGAAACCCAACCACGAGAAAACCTGGACTCGAAGAAAAGATAAGAGGTGGATTCAAAACACGTAGAGGTAAGAGGGGATCAGCAGAGGGGTAAGGAGTAAAATCAGACCTAATCAGAACTATCCAACCGATTTTACAAAATAGTTTTGACACTCTACTTCGGCCGTTAGCTAGGTTATCCTACAGGCTGGACTTGTGGGGTATCGCAACTGCTGAGCTCTGATACCACTCTGTAACACCCTCAGAATCGGACCTATGCAAGTTTGGGCAAAATTCACCAAACCCGCATAGAAACGATTCAAAGGTGCCCACCAGGCACTTTCGTGCGGGTGGAAAACGAAGTAATAACATTACACAACAGTCCTCGATGGGACCCACGAGCAGATATATATATAGCGACTCATGAGTCAAGATTACGTATATAAGGTACGAAGATCCAAATCACCTTGAAATAATCGGCGTCCTACTACGGACAAGATGCAAATGGGGCTAAGAGCCACGAAGAATAATCAATGGCGCCCATAACCTGCCCAGGCCAAGCGGAAGGGTAACCACGCTAACGTCGATCTCAAACCTGCTTAACAAAAGGGGTGCCGACAAAGGGCAAAGCAGAAAACAAAGAAGGAGCGTCAGTACTGAGGCCAGTACACGGCGAGGCTAGAATTCGGCGGTCCTCGCCTACAAAGGTATGGTGGACTGAGCGGCAGCGGCGGCATGCACTAAACAACCTATAGAGACTCGATAAAACTGGCGGTTATCAGAGAGGGGTAAGAGAGACCTATTCGGATCCAACCTGAAGCTAACACCAAACAAACCCATCCTGGTGTTTCCCCCTCGAGACCAAACGAGGAAGTCAACCGAGGAACGCACACCTTTGGCAGTTTTATTTATTCGGTTATAGTTGCGGCTTTACTAGTCGGGTTTAGATAATCGTCACGATAAAGTAAGCAATGGGCACTTTTAGTTAACCATTCCGTTATAGTGGCATCGCTTACTAGTCAGATACAATTAACATGAGATAAACCCTTAAACCCAGCAGTTGTTGGTATTTTTATTCAGCCATTCCGTTGTAGTTGCAATACTTACTAGTCAGATACAATTGTCGCGACAACCAAACAAGCAATTGTGGGCAGTATTAATTAGCCATTCCATTATAGTGAAGCTGATTACTAGTCATTATAAGTCAAATTTATAGCAATAAACTTTAGTTATGCTTGTCTATGATCAAGAAACTGTGCTCCAAGTCGTCCATATCCCGGGACACGGCTTTGAAAGTTTTACCGGCCGGGTGCACCAATAGCAACACACGCCGATCAACCTCGGAAAAACCAAATCAAAACCAACGAGGCTTTCACTGAACAATCACAGGATTCAGAAATATTTCAGGGGCCACCCTTAAGTAGAATCGAACGGAGTAGACAAGCTCGAGACGACCTCAAGGTGTCGGGCAGACGGTGTGAGCTGGGAACCCCAAACGGGCTTGTCGACACCGGAATCGTGTCCCGATCCTAACGATGCAAAGTGCGCACCTCGCACAATAAATAAAGCGATAAAGCATGGCATAAGCAGGATCGTAAATAAAACCTCAAACTAGTTTGTGGCCCCAAGAAATAAGAAAGAATCAAGCTCGCTCGGGGTCCCATATACCTCCGGATGTGGATAGCGCATAAAACAAGGAACAGGAATCAAGTACTCGGGGTCTTACGGGACACAAGTGGGCGTCGAAACCAAATATTATCTATCACCCACCGATGCCTGCTTATTCAATTTTAGTTGTTAAACAGAAAGTAAAGTGACGATAAGTAAAACTAGGATCATCTCCAACATCAACATGCGGCAATACATCAGCAACTGTGGCATATGGCGACACATATCAGCACTTGAGAAAGCAACTACGACGCGCAAGTCCAACTATCTACCAAACAACAGGTAATCGGGTGTGTCCAAGGCAATATAGGGCTGCAAAGGATTTCACGGGTACGATATCTAAAGCATCGCAACACAGATAGCAATAGATCAACAGGAGGGAATAAATACTATAAAAGTAAGATAGGTAGAAAGAGGGAGATGCTCGCCTGAAAACATTGTTGAAAGGTTCATCCGAAGATCGGGGCGAAGCTCACATCAACTCAACGGCCTTATCCGCGAAGAACCAAAACACTAGAAGAAACACCGGATGCAATATTTAATTCACGGCAGAAGATCGGCATGATGCATGTATGATGTATGGCATGACAACGATGCGATGCAATTAGGTCATATTAAGCGGAACCGGGGTCCCGACAATTAGTTAGGTGGTTCAAGTTATTTAGCTACCCCGCAAATTAAATGTGGTTTTAACAAGGCAGGATAAGATACCGGTTTGCTACACAAGTTTAAATGAGGCCGATATGAGACTAGATTTGCCCGCATATGGGCCCCATATTTAATTATTAGGTGAATCGGCATAAGGCCCCCAAACCACAGATATGCATGCGCGATGAAAGACAATTCAATATGCAACAGGTTGTTGTTATGTTATAAAATAGGGTTCGAGGAAAAGGGTCACACATTAGAGGGGGCTCGACGATCTTGGGGTTCCGAGGGTTCCGGGGTCCGGGGTTGGTCTCAGGGTCCAGGGTTCGACGGAAAACGTTCTCGGACTTAGGGGTAGGTCTTGTCGCGTCCGTGGTCTCGGGGCATGTTGTCGGTCATGGCATCCGGGACGAGGCACTTGTTGAACCGGTGGCGATCTTGGCGTTCGTCGGGGTTCAGGGCTCCGTGTCGAAGGCCTTGGCGTTTCGCCTCCTCGTGATGGTCTCGGGGCGTCGAATCCGGGAAGGAGAGCTTGGTGATCTTCACGTTCGGACTTCGCCTCCGGGAACGGGCCTTGGCGAACTTGGCGGTTCCGAGGTCCGGGTTCGGAAGGGGTACTTGGCACGGCGCCGGGTTCAGGTCGATCTTGGATCCGTGATGTAGAGAATCGCCGATACATCTTCACGCGTCGGTCTTGGCATGCGTGGCAAAACTTGGTGGCCGCAGGATTACAACACCAAGCGAAGGTCTTGAGTACCAATGTCGATGGCCTTCAAGGATGGACTTCCTATCGGCTCAAACACAACCAGTAGAAAAACTGGTACAAGCAGGGACACGTACACATACAAACACGAGCACACATTGGAAAAAAAAAGGGGTCAGAGGAAAAAGGACGTGAGGACGCCCACGAGAAGAACGAGCGGGTCCGAGCAGGGCGCAATGGCCGGGAGGGCAGGGCGAAGCGGGGCCCACGGTGACGGTTGGCCGTGGCGGGCTCGACGAGACCGGCGCCGGAGACGGGCGTCGTGGCGGCGGCGTCGGCGGGGTCCCGGCGGCGGGCCAGCGGCAGCGGGCCCGCGGCTCGAGGAGGTGGCGGCGGCGGCAGCGCGGCAACTGGCCGAGCCGGGCGAGGTCGCAGCGAGGGGACAGGCGTTCCGGTTGGAGGCGAAGGGCGGGCGGGCTCCTGCAGCGAAGCGGGCGGCGCGTCTGCAGTGGCTGCTGGTCGCCGCGGAGGAGAGCCAGTGAGCAGTGAGGCAGGGCGGACGCGGGGGCCATGAGGCTGAGAGGCCGGAGGATGGCGGAGACGGTTCTGGCCTTGGGAGAGGCGCCGGCGGGCGCGTCGATCTCGCGAGGCGGCCGCGGGAGGCGAGATGCGGGCTCGAGCCGCGGCGTGGGCGCTCGGCCAGAACGGGGATGGGCGGGCGATGAGCGGAGGCGGGGCTCGCGGCGTCAGAGAGAGGGAGAGCGGCTGAGGGAGAAGGGGAGGCGGTGTGGCGGAGCAGGCGCGGGCGTGAGCGAGCGTGAGCCAGCGAGGCGGCCGATGGCGATGGTGGATGGAGGCGAGGCGGCTGGCCGGCATGAGGAGGAAGAGGCGAAACCGGCAGGCGGGCGCAGCTGGGGCGGTGGAGCTACAAGAGGCGAGGAGGAGGTGGAGAAGAGAGAGGAGGAAGGAGATGCGCGGAGGGTGGGGGGTGGAGGAAGCGACGGGTTGGACGGGAGCGGAGGGGAGGAAGACGATGGTGGGAGGGAGCGGTCATGTGGGTGGTGGGTCCGGGGCCACAAGTGTGGGGATCCGTGGGGGTTGTGTGGTGTGGCGGCGTGTGTGGGGTTTGGGGTGGGTGTGGGTGAGTGGTTTGAGAGGAGAGGGAGAATAGGCCATGTGGCGTGTTAGTGGGTGAGGGGTGGGCAAGGGTGATGTGGCGTGTCCTGATTGGGCCGGGTGATGTGGCTAGGTAGGGTGGGTAGGTTTCTGGGTAGCTTTAGGTTTTAGGAAGGGCGGCAGGTTGGACCGTTTTAAAATCTGGGGGTGGTCGTTCGGGTCGGGACGGCCCGTTCGACTGCCCCCGCTAAAATTAATATAATTTTTATTTGTTTTAAACGGGCCGTGTGCAAAACAATAACGGCCAAAACAAAATATTCCGGGGACCCGGTTTTGGGGTTTGAATAAAGAGGGGCGTGTAGAAAACAAATCGGGTTTTACGAAATACTTTTTGACGAACAACACATGATGATGACGATGCAATGCGCAAATTCAACGCGATTTTCTAGTAGTGGTTTTGCGGGATGCCACAATTCGACACCACTAACAATGGATCTCGCCCTCGAGAGCCGCCTCATGGTACCGGAAAGAAGGTCGGCGTTCTCTGTCTTCTCGCTTCGTGTAGATCCTCGCGACACCACTAACGAGGGTTCCTTCTTCATCTGGGAATCGGCGACACCACCAACAAAGGGTCGTTGTTCCTGATCGTCGGGAGAACACTCCGGATAAACAAAGGACGGAGTAAAACTGCTGGATCCACTGATTCGACATACAGGAGTGAATGATAAGAGCAGTGGTAGGGTAGCTACTCCATCCCACACTCGAACCATTACTCTGCACGCGAACAGACGGATTAAGCAACTCCGAATTAGATCAAGATCGCGACAAGAGGTTCGGAAGTTGCGTCGAAACACCGTAAGAGACAACAGAGATCGTATGAAAGACACAATGATTAGGTTCGCGATGGTTCCATTGGCATGAACAACACATGCTCACGGCCGACTCCAACTTCACCAAAGCTCGTCCTTCTCATATGTTTTTCAACGACATACGGATATCCGCAAGGAACACAAAAGGATAAAGAGGTCAAGAACAAAAGATCGGATGAAGGGCACAATGCACCGGTTCAAGAGTGATGATCGAGCACCTCCGCTACAAAAGGGAGAGGCGAAACCCTAAAGGTACGACGGAAACCCAACCACGAAAACACGGACTCAAGAAAAGATAAGAGGTGGATTCAAAACACGAGAGGTAAGAGGGATCAGCAGAGGGTAAGGAGTAAAATCGGACCTAATCGTAACTATCCAACCGATTTTACAAAATAGTTTTGACACTCTACTTCGCCGTTAGCTAGGTTATCCTACAATTTGGACTTAGGGGTATCGCAACCGCCGAGCTCGATACCACTCAGTAACACCTCAGGATCGGACCTATGCAAGTTTGGGCAAAATTCACCAAACCCGCATAGAAACGATTCAAAGGTGCCCACCAGGCACTTTCGTGCGGGTGGAAAACGAAGTAATAACATTACACAACAGTCCTCGATGGGACCCACAGAACAGATATATATATAACAGCGACTCCATGAGTCAAGATTACAGATATAAGGTACGAAGATCCAAATCACCTTGAAATAATCGAGCGTCCTACTACGGACAAGATGCAAATGGGGCTAAGAGCCTGAAGAATAATCAATGGCGCCCATAACCCTTGTGCCAAGCGGAAGGGTAACCCCGCTAACGGGCCGATCTCAAACCTGCTTAACAAAGGGTGCCGACAAAGGCAAAGCAGAAAACAAAGAAGGAGCGTCAAGATCGAGGCCAAGACACGGCGAGGCTAGAATTGGCGGTCCTCGCCTACAAAGGTATGGTGGTGAGCGAAGCGGCATGCACTAAACAACCTATAGAGACTCGATAAAACTGGCGGTTATCAGAGAGGGGTAAGAGAGACCTATTCGGATCCAACCTGAAGCTAACACCAAACAAACCCATCCTGGTGTTTCCCCCTCGAGACCAAACGAGGAAGTCAACCGAGGAACGCACACCTTTGGCAGTTTTATTTATTCGGTTATAGTTGCGGCACTTTACTAGTCAGGTTTAGATAATCGTCCTGATAAAGTAAACAGTGGGCACTTTTAGTTAACCATTCCGTTATAGTGGCATCGCTTACTAGTCAGATACAATTAACATGAGATAAACCCTTAAACCCAGCAGTTGTTGGTATTTTTATTCAGCCATTCCGTTGTAGTTGCAATACTTACTAGTCAGATACAATTGTCGCAAGCGACAACCAAACAAGCAATTGTGGGCAGTATTAATTAGCCATTCCATTATAGTGAAGCTGATTACTAGTCATTATAAGTCAAATTTATAAGAACTTTAGTTATGCTTGTCTATGATCAAGAAACTGCTCCAAGTCGTCCATATCCATGACACGGCTTTGAAAGTTTTACCGGCGGTGCACCAATAGCAACACACGCCGATCAACCTCGAAAACCAAATCAAAACCCAACGAGGCTTTCACGGTGAACAATCACAGATTGAAATATTTCGGGGCCACCCTTAAGTAGAATCCAGAACGAGTAGACAAGCTCAAGACGGCCTCAAGGTCTTTGGGTGCAGTGTGAACGATCGGGAACCCCAAACGGGGCTTGTCGACACCGGAATCGTGTCCCGATCCTAACAAGACAGTGTGCAACCTCGCAATCGTAAATAAAGCAATAAAGCATGGCATAAGTACAGGATCGTAAATAAAACCTCAAACTAGTTTGTGGCCCCAAGAAATAAGAAAGAATCAAGCTCGCCTCGGGGTCCCATATACCTCCGGATGTGGATAGCATAAAACAAGGAACAGGAATCAAGTACTCGGGGTCTTACGGGACACAAGTGGCGTTGAAACCAAATATTATCTATCACCCACCGATGCCTCGCTTATTCAATTTTAGTTGTTAAGCAGAAAGTAAAGTGACGATAAGTAAAACTAGGATCATCTCCAACATCAACATGCGGCAATACATCAAATCGTGGCATATGGCGACATATCAAGACTTGAGAAAGCAACTACGACGCCAAGTCCAACTATCTACCAAACAACAGTAATCGGGTGTGTCCAAGGCAATATAGGGCTGCAAAGGATTTCACGCACGATATCTAAAGCATCATAACACGTATAGCAATAGATCAACAGGAGGAATAAATACTATAAAAGTAAGATAGGTAGAAAGAGGGAGATGCTCTTTGAAAACATTGTTGAAAGGTTCATCCAAGATCGGGGCGAAGCTCACATCAACTCAACGGCCTTATCCGCGAAGAACCAAAACACTAGAAGAAACACCGGATGCAATATTTAATTCACGGCAGAAGATCGGCATGATGCATGTATGATGTATGGCATGACAACGATGCGATGCAATTAGGTCATATTAAGCGGAACCGGGGTCCCGACAATTAGTTAGGTGGTTCAAGTTATTTAGCTACCCCGCAAATTAAATGTGGTTTTAACAAGGCAGGATAAGATACCGGTTTGCTACACAAGTTTAAATGAGGCCGATATGAGACTAGATTTGCCCGCATATGGGCCCCATATTTAATTATTAGGTGAATCGGCATAAGGCCCCCAAACCACAGATATGCATGCGCGATGAAAGACAATTCAATATGCAACAGGTTGTTGTTATGTTATAAAATAGGGTTCGAGGAAAAGGGTCACACATTAGAGGGGGCTCGACGATCTTGGGGTTCCGAGGGTTCCGGGGTCCGGGGTTGGTCTCAGGGTCCAGGGTTCGACGGAAAACGTTCTCGGACTTAGGGGTAGGTCTTGTCGCGTCCGTGGTCTCGGGGCATGTTGTCGGTCATGGCATCCGGGACGAGGCACTTGTTGAACCGGTGGCGATCTTGGCGTTCCGGGTTCGTGGCTCCGTGTCGAAGGCCTTGGCGTTCGCCTCGTGATGGTCTCGGCGTCGAATCCGGGAAGGAGAGCTTGGTGATCTTCACGTTCGGACTTCGCCCGAACGGGCCTCGCGAACTTGGCGGTTCCGAGGTCCGGTTCGGAAGGGTACGGCAACGCCGGTTCAGGTCCAGATCTTGGATCCGTGATGTAGAGAATCCTTCGATACATCTTCACGTCGGTCTTGGCATGCGTGGCAAAACTTGTGGCCGCAGGATTACAACACCAAGCGAAGGTCTTGAGTACCAATGTCGATGGCCTTCAAGGATGGACTTCTGTCGGCTCAACACAACCAAGAGAAAACTGGTACAAGCAGGGACACGCACATACAAACACGAGCACATTGGAAAAAAAAAGGTCGAGGAAAAGGACGGAGGACGCCCACGAGAAGAACAGACGGCGGGTCCGGGCAGGCGCAGCTGCCGGCGGAGGAGCAGGAGGCGAGCGGGCCACGGTGACGGTTGACCGGGCTCGGCTCGGGACCGCAGGAGGCAGGCGTCGTGGCGTCGGGCGGTCCCAGCGGGCTGCAGCCGGGGTGGCGGCCGAGCCGCTCGCCGGAGCTGGGGCGAGGTCGCAGCTGTCGGGGACGCAGGCGTTCGGCGGTTGGAGGCAGAGACGCGGCGGGCTCCAGACGAGCGGGCGAGGCGGCGCGCTCGCAGTGGCCCGCTGGGTCGCCATGAGGAGCAGAGCGCGAGGCGCCGCAGGCCCGGCTGCGGCCGGGAGGGCCGGAGGATGGCGGAGACGCGTTGCTGGCGCGGAGGAGCGCCGGCGTGGCGCGGTCTCGAGGCGGCCATGGAGGCGAAGATGCGAGCTCGGCCTTGTGGGCGGCTGCCAGAACGGGATAGGTGGGCGGCGATGAGCGGAGGCGGCTCGCCGCAGAGAGAGAGCGAGGCTGAGGGAGAAGGGAGGAGCGTCATGGCGTGACGTGTGGCGGCCGGGAGAGGCGGCAGAGGCGGAGCGGCCGCGGGCGGCGGTGGATGGAGGCGAGGCGGGCCGCAGCCCGCAGAGGAAAGCAGCGGCGGCAGCTGGGTGGGGCCATGAGGCGAGGAGGGAGGTGGAGAAGAGAGAGGAGGAAGGAGATGCGGAGGGTGGGCCGTGGAGGAAGCGACGGGGGTTGACGGGAGCGGACCAGTGGAGGAAGACGATGGTGGGAGGGAGCGGTCGCTGGGTGGTGGGTCCGGCCACAGGCGGGGATCGTGGGGGTTGTGTGGTGTGGCGTGTGTGGGGTTTGGGGTGGGTGTGGGTGAGTGGTTTGAGAGGAGAGGAGGAATAGGCCATGTGGCAGGTTCGAGTGGGTGAGGGTGGGCAAGGGTGATGTGGCGTGTCTGATTGGGCGGGTGATGTGGCTAGGTAGGGTGGGTAGGTTTCGGGTAGATTTAGGTTTTAGGAAGGGCGCAGTTGGACGTTTTAAAATCTGGGGTGTGGTCGTTGTCGGGACGGCCTGCTCGACCGCCGCTAAAATTAATATAATTTTTATTTGTTTTAAACGGGCCGTGTGCAAAACAATAACGGCCAAAACAAAATATTCCGGGGACCCGGTTTTGGGGTTTGAATAAAGAGGGGCGTGTAGAAAACAAATCGGGTTTTACGAAATACTTTTTGACGAACAACACATGATGATGACGATGCAATGCGCAAATTCAACGCGATTTTCTAGTAGTGGTTTTGCGGGATGCCACACGCTGCTGGTGGTAGCGTGACAGCTCCTGCGCCGTCACCTGCTCGAGGCGAAATTTTTCGCGCTCGGTGTAACTACCTCGGTGAATTACGCTCCTAGATACAAGCCTGGATGAGTAGTAGTGGTTGAAATAGTACGGTGGGGCCCCAAAAGCCACTCACGGGTAGACCTTTCGGCCGTCCCAACCACTACCAACTCAACGGGACTGTCAGGCGCGTGAATCGGCGAAGGGATCAACTACATACACAAGTGGGTATGTATGCAAGCCACCATACAAGAGTACATCAGAGCCATACCATCTAGAAAGAAAGGAAATATAGCAACGCCATACGGCAAGATTCAAATGACCTAGATAGATCTAATATTTTAGGATACTTCCTCATACAACACACATCAGAGTATCATGCGGAAGAGGCAAACAAGTCCGAGTACGGATAAGAAGCAAATCGGCATAAGATGCCATAGAAATAAGCACATCCCAACCACAGATCTCACGGATCCCCGTTCTCGGAATCTCTACACCGAACGATCGTTGCCCACATCATCGGCTTCTTCCACCAAAGATCCGCCTCCGTGAGGGTACTGCTCATCCGAACCAATAATTTATCGTGTGAGACCCTAAGGGTACTCAGAAGTCTTAATGCCTCTAAAGGGACACAACCTGGGTGACGACTTGCAGCGAAAGATAAGCCCTAGCAATTCTCTGGATACGCTAACCATCCGCCTAACCAATGATAGACGGATGTCCGTGAATTAAGGACAACAAAGGATAATAGTAATTTCATCGATCCTTCCTCCTCCTACACCACGAGGAAGCGGACGAACAACCCCCATCCGCTGGCAATTTTATTAACCATTCCATGAGTGTTGCACTATTTACTAGTCAAATTACTTAGATTAAAGCGGTACTTTAGTTATGCTTGTCTATGATCGAGAACGGTGCTCCAAGTCGTCCATAACCATGACACGGCTTTGAAAGTTTTACCGGCGGTGCACCAATAGCAACACACGCCGATCAACCTCGGAAAAACCAAATCAAAACCCAACGAGGCTTTCACGAACAATCACAGATTGAAATATTTCAGGCCACCCCATTGAGTAGACCAACGAAGCGGTACCGACTCGGCGGACTCAAGGTTTGCGACAATGGTCAGAAACTCGGGAACCCGAAGTGTGGCTGGGCTTGTCGATACCGCAAAACATTACGCTTACCTAAAGACAAAGGTGCTCCTCGCACAAAAGTAAATACAGAAGTAGCATGGCATAAGTACAGGATAGTAAATAAAACCTCAAACTAGTTTGTGGCCCCAAGAAATAAGACGGAATCAAGCTCTGGCTCAGGGGGGTCCCATATACCTCCCGGATGTGGATAGCGCGATAAATCAAGGAACGGGAATCAAGTACTCGGGGTCTTACGGGACACAAGTGAGCAGGAAAAACCAAATAGCAGATGTTGCTCACCGGTGCCACTTTCATTAGTTATCCCATTACTACTCAGGTTAAGTTGTTTAGGTACCTCGTTATCCATCAGACTCTCACATACCCTACACATGCTGTTCTACGACTCGCATGGCTCAAACAACTCCTGTAGTAGTGGCTCGTGGGATGGAGGAACAAGCTTGGTGGGGTTGAAAAGTAAAGGCTATGCATACTTGGGATTCAATTTAATGCAATCGCGACTCAATGATGCAAGAATAATATAGAGGCAATAGGTACTGTATGTATGCAAGCATGTGGAAGTGCTTGCCTGATAACTCAGTTGAAGCGAGGGACGGATCTGGGTAGTGCTCCTGGTTCTCTTGATATAACCCACCTTCGGTGTCTATCCGAGAAAAACCAAACAAACAAGGACAACATGAATATAGAGCACAAGCATATGAATAAGATGCGTCAAGCAAACAATCATGCCATGATGAATGATGCACAATTTACATGGCAATAAGGTAGCATGGCATGGTGAGGTGTGGAAGACAAGTAATAGCATTTTGATGGGGTTTTGGATCACATTTTGTTGTCATAACAATTGCTGTTCACTATATATTTACATGATGCATGCTGCAATTGAAGTCATGGATAGCATAAACAGAAAGGTCTCGTCGAGCTGATCATTTTAGACATATCATTTGTTAAATTTGGAATTATAAATCAAAAGTTATTAATTATTTAAGTTATAGTGGCAATTGTGGTAATTTAATTCAACTTGGAGTTTTAAATGTGCAAAAGGCAATTTGAATGGCATATTTGAAATCCTCTCATTTTTCTGGTCCAGAAACATATACCATATGTATTATTTGAGTTTGTTTTCCAAAAGTTATATTAAAACTGAAAATGAATTTGAATTTAAATAATTGAATTTAGTTTTTGAATTTAAACAGACAACTAGCCAACTTTGCACCCAGGCGCAGCTAGCCCCAGACGCTGACAGGGGGACCGGCGCTTACCCGGACCCACATGCCAGTGGTTGGGAGGAAAGTGGACCGCGGGTTAAATAAACAAAACCAGAGGATTCTTTTTATAAAACGCACCCTGAGACTGACGGTGGGGCTCCGGGGACCGCGGGTTGACAAAAAGGTTTTGGGGGTTTGTAAAGCGGACCTCGTACTTTTTTCTTCCACTGAACTGAACAGAGTGCGCGACGCCGCGGCGCGCAAGGCGCTGGGGTTCGAACGCGGACCGCCGGCTCACGCAGGGCCCGAGCCATCGCGGTAGGCTTGGGGTAGTTGACGGTGAGGTGGGCGCGTGCTAGATAGGGTTAGGCGGCAGCGTGTTGGCAGACGCCGCGAACTCCGCCGGAGGCTGCTCGACGTAAGGACCGCCGCTTCCAGGAAACGACTGGGAACGAGAGGATGTCTGTGAGGCGGGGGTGCTCACCGCGGGTGTGCTGGTGCAGATGGTTCGGGCAGGGGCGCGCTTGATCGGCGTCGAGGCAGACGGTGGCCGGTGCTAGGGTTCCGCGGCGATGTCGACGCAGGCTACTGGGCGCTCTCCGGCCGGGTCCGGGGGCGACGCAGAGGTTCCACGCGACCACGCCGACACGCTCTCTCCCGTCTGCGCCTCCTGGATCGATGACGACGACGGAACCCGACGGTGGCCGGCGCTCGGAGGTAGACGGTGGCGAGGGTGAGGGAAGAGGGGAGGCGAGGCCTCTGGGATGGATCTGGGGTGTGGGAGGTAGAGAGGGGGTAGATAAGGCGGAGGGGAAGAGGGTGCCGTGGTTGCCGTGGGGTGGCGATAAGGGTGGCCTCGGCCTTTTCTTCCACCTTCTCACGTGCTCGATGCGGGAGCAGGCGGGTGGCTTCTGTGTGGGACCAGGCGAGGCCAAGGAGGCGGGCGGCTGGGTGTAGGGCTTCCAGGCAGAGAGATAAAGAGGGGAGGGAGGAGCTCGGTTTGGGGTGGTGGTAGCCTCGGCTAGGGTTGGAGCTAGGGTAGGAAGTAGAGGGGGTATGGCTCGGGTAGGGTTTAGGTTGTAGCTAGGTTAGGAGAGGGAGGAGAGATGAGGGAGGATACTTAGGGTTTAGAGAGAGGGGGTGTGGTTTAGATTAGAAGGAAGTGTGAGGGTTAACATAAACCAACACAAGATTAAAAAGAGGGTGTGATGGGGTGGTCTAGAGAGGGTGGAAAAGAGAGGAGAGAGGAGAGAAGAGAGAATGGTTTAGGGTTTACTTTGATTCATGCATGCTCCAATTAAAGACCAAGCAAGATCAAAAGAAAAGAGGTAGGGAGAAGGATGGGGGTTCAGGCTATGCTCACACATGATCACATGTGTATGCATGGAGTATGGTGATTAGGGTTTAGCTATAGGGGGATGGAGAGGTAGATGGTGTGGTGAAGGATTCTACAAGCCAAAACAAAATTGAAACAAAGGATAGATGATCCATGCAAGCAAAGCCAAAAACATTCCAAAGTCAAGAAAAAGGTGGCACTTGCATGGCCCATGCAAACAATCATTGCCATGTAGTTATATTGTGAAAACAACATTAAATCATGTGGCACTATTCCTTGCATTCCCAAAATGTGGGCAAAGGCCAAGCAAAAGATGATGGGTGGAATCCAACCAACCAACATGAGCTAGAGGTAACTCAAATAAAATGCCAAGCTCATATTAATTGGATGGTGGAATTATAAGGTGGTGAAAGAAAAGGTGGTGGAGTTGATAAGAGATATGCCCCCAACTCAACCTGGGCATTTAACAATATATCAAGAACCAAATACAATATCAAGAGGCAACTACAATTAATAATGCACATGGGATAAGAACCAAACAAGAAGGGGTTTTATATGATGCTCAAATGCAAGATGGCATGATGACATGAGCATGATATGATGATGATGCAACAATTATATGTTGGAAGTGGCCCTTTTATTACTAGAACAAGTAGCATTACAGGTGTTAGACAACTGGGATGCTACACTCGGCTTGCTCTTTGCGTACCGCCTCCGCCAGTTTCAGGCGGAGTTCCTCGACCTCCGTTGCCGTGGCGTTAGGAGGGATTGGGGTGGAGAAAGGATCCTCCGGCGGATCGGCGCCGGTGGACATGTAGGTCGCGGTGTGGCGACCGGTTCCGTCGCGGAGGTCGGCGGAGTTCTCCGACCCGGAGTCGAATTCGAAGATCCCGAGGATGGAGGGTCTCAAATCTCCCGCTGGAGACTGGCGATGGAGCCCGCGGATGAGGCCGCGGTGATGGATCCGCGAGTGACGCCGGTCGCCGAAGTCGGCGTCGTCGCCAGGGCCGCATCCTCTGCGCGCTGAATTCCCGCCACGTTGTTGTGGGCGAGTTGTACTCGAGGCGGCGGTGGATCGTGCGGATCGGGCTCTCGGAGAGCCGATCGCGTGGCGGCGACTCGCGGATGCGAGCCGAGTCCTCCGAGACGATGACATCGGTGAGGCCGACGAAGAGGCTGATCGTACCGATAGGCAGGATCACACTGTGAGTGACGGGTTGCGCCGCCGGGACGTAGCTGCTCGGCAAGATCTGGAGCATCTCGCCGATCGCTATCATGCGGCCGGTGGCGACCGTCTCGTTGATGGGCAGATTGGATCTCGCCGCAGAACACCGGCCAGACCGGCTAGGCCCCACGGTGGGCGCCACTGTCGTGGGAATTGTCATGGTAGTGAAGGGAATATGCCCGAGAGGCAATAATAAAGTGGTTATTATCGTATTCCTTATTTATGATAAATGTTTATTTTGCATGCTATAATTGTATTAATACGGAAACGTTAATACATGTGTGTTTAATAAACAAATAGAAAGTTCCTAGTTATGCCTCTCTTATAAACTAGCTCGTTGATTAACAAGATGATCAAGGTTTCCTGATCATGGACATTGGATGTTGTTAATAACGGGGTCACAACATTAGTGTAATGGTGTGATGAACATTCATCCGAAGTATAGCATTACGATCAAAGTCATTGCGTTTATATTGCTATAACTACTTACGAAGTGATCCTAATCCTTAGACCATGAGATCATGTCAATCACTAACACCGGAAGAGTTTCTTGATAACATCAAACGTCACACCGTAACAGGGTGATTATAAAGATGGATTCAGAACTAATAAAGTGTTATGTTGAGGCCCATGGATCGAGAGTGGAATTTGTTCATCCCGATGACGGATAGATATGCTCTGGGCCCTCTCGGTGATATCACATTGATTAGCTTGCAAGCAAGTGATTTGATCACTAGAATGTTATATCACGGGAACGAGAAAAGAGTGCATGTCGTGTGAGATCAAACTAGGTATGGAGATACCGATGATCTAATCTCGGACATGTAATATATCGCGAAACAAAAGGATTAAGATACTAGCGTAAAGGTTCCGACGATCACAAGAAAGTCATCGTTGAATGTGTGAGTCAATGGGTCTCTGTGTCCCGCTTCGATTATTGATCCGAGAGGGTCTCGATCATGTCCGCATTATTCACGAACCGTAGGGTGACACACTTAAGAGACACCGACATCCATTTGGAGCAAAAGTTTCATGCCGAAAAGAAAAGGAAAGCAGGGAATTTATTTCACTAGACAATCAAACTGCTTTTCGTTTGAAATTGCAAACTGGTTCTGCATGTGAAATGGAATACTAGCAAGGGTTTTATGTGAATGTTTGT
Source organism: Avena longiglumis (assembly GCA_030063025.1). Taxonomy (NCBI): domain Eukaryota; kingdom Viridiplantae; phylum Streptophyta; class Magnoliopsida; order Poales; family Poaceae; genus Avena; species Avena longiglumis. Next base: position 501,008,245 of record CP125975.1, read on the forward strand.
TAATTAAAGTAATTAACAAAATTCTGAATAAATTAATAAAAGAGTTTTATTTAAATGAGAGCTTGCATTAAATTTGGTGGAAATTTAATGCATGTGAGTGGATTTTGAGTGGAGGCTTTTTAATGGGAGTGGAGGCTTTTCATTTTGAGTGGGAGCTCCACCCACATGAATGTGGAAGAGGTGGGGCAGCCCCATGGCTGGGCGCCATGCCCCTTGGGTGCCCCTCTCCTATAAAAGGCCCTCCTCTCTCCTCACACCACACCTCCTCGTGAAGGATCTCTCCCCTCTAGAATTTATCCCCATGGTCTCGGACTAGCGAGATACATGTTCCAGTGGCTATTCGGCAAGAAAGAGTTGTGCTTCCGCTGCATCGCTGGAGCGAGGAGGCGGAGGTTGCTCGGTGCCTCGAACGTGTGCGAGCACGGATCTGCTTTTTGCTTGGCTAGGACTTCCTCTCGATCTTGAGATCGGCAAGAGATCGTCTACATCAACCACGAGTTTGGACTCGTTAAGCTTTGTCGGTCTTCAAGGGTATGTTCTCTGGATATATACATCCGCTGTTGTTTGTATCTAGTAGATAGATCTTGGTACATAGTTGTTCCCATCGTAGGAAAATTTTTGTTTTCTATCTGCGAACCCTACGGTGGTATCGAGCGGATCTATGCGTAGATGCTTTGCACGTAGTACACATATGAGTATGTGGGCGATGATGATCATTTTATTGCTTCTTAGTTGTACTTTGGATATTGGTGGCATAGTGGGATGAAGCGGCCGGACAAACTTTACATGTCCTCGCACATGAGACCTGTTCCACGCTTGACATGCAACTAGTTTTGCATAAGTGGCTAGCGGTGTCTGTCTCTCCTACTATAGTCAATATCTAATTTGCAACGAGTTGTCAACAATTTGGTTATCCTCGCGGTTCATGTTCAGAGGTAAGAACGGTTCTATCTTGAAAGCCCTAAGCCACGTAAAATTTGCAATGGATAAATTAGAGGCGCCTAGTTTAGATTGTTCTTTGGGCTAGTGTTATGATATGGTGATGTTGTAAGTAGAAGTATAAGATGATACTCTTACAACACACATAACGTAATCTCCATAGACCTTGGACTTACACATAAAGGTATGATAGTGATCATACCACGATGCACATGATAGAGATCATATGCGAGAACCATATCATTCCACTAATAAACATGTGATGTTTGATAGCATCTTATATTGCTTGTTTGGCGTTTTATTAGCATAATAAGATGATCCCTCATTTAGATATCAAGATAAAATGTGTTCTTCCTTAAGTATGCACCGACAATGTTTCGCCGCTTCAAGACATCACGTGATGATCGGGTGTACTTGAATCCACGAGCATATCTCGGTGTAAGAGCGATTACACTTGAATACTAAGGTTCTTACTTGGCGAGCCTAGCATGTACAGACATGGCCTCAAACACGGACCGAAAGGTTAAGCATGAGTCATATGTTTTGATATGATGACCATATGGATGCTCGCCTTTGAAACTACGACTCACGTGATGATCGGACTTGGTGTAGTGGATTTGGTTCATGTAATCACCAAAAGACACGAGGGATGTCGTTTTTGAGTGGGAGTTCATTTCTAATTTGGATTAGTAGAACTCAATTTATCATAAATTAAATCAAAGTGAATTTGCATAATTTGTTGTAGTCATTGGCATTCGCTCACCACCTTATGCATAGTTGTAATTGAGATAATAGAACTATAGAAATTCGGATATATACTTTAACTGTATCGTATTGTGTTGAGTGTCAATCTAAAGTTTAAAGTCCTATTGCAAACTTTCAAAGAAAATTCTATTTACTCCGTGAAATTTAATAATTGGTATTAAATCGAGAGTAACAATTCCAGTGTTAGTATCTTAAGTATCATGTTTGCCTCCATGATTCTTGATTTAAACATCAAGTTTATCTAGGAGCTGAAAGAATTGTTTCAGAAACCATCATGTGTGGCAGATATAACGATATCTGAAACAATGTTTGTTGCAATATGATAGAGTATAATATATGTTCTCATATTGGATGAGAATTTACGAAGGTTGGAGATGCTAGACATCCTAATCATCCAAAAGGATTTTGTAAAGTAATGTTATACTCATGATTCGCCTTTATAAGCTACAGTAGCTTGATCATGAAAGTCGTCATGATAAGGGTGAATAGAATATGTATGTAAAATGTTTACTACACTAAAAGATTACTAAAGAATGGATTTTGAAAGAATACCGATCATTTGATGATGGTGATCTACTTCAAAGTGCAAGTCCAAAGGTATTATTATTTGAATATACACGCTTTGGACTAGGTGTCATGTATATGGCGCCACTTTTGATGTTGATAAATTCTTTTAAAAGGAAAAGGAAATGCTGAAAGAGAATCTATAAAATATATTTGGCAGAAAAGAAAAGATTGGAAATATCCAATTTAGGTATATAGATGATATACATGTTATGGTTGTATTCTTTGCTTGTTAAACAATGTGGTTCTTGGGTATTGGATACCGAATTGGTTGGTATGAAATGTCATACGGAACAACGCAATTCATGAACCACAATGACCTAAGTAACTAGCAAGAGAATATGTGATGACGTTCATCGAAAACAAACAAACCGTTGTTTGTATTTCTCGTTGACATCAAAGCTTGACTTCAAGATTTGTTTTAATAATTGTTATTTGAATCAGGTATTATAAGAACAAAGGTTGTTCAAATAATTACCGTATTTCATATAAGATGGATGATTTACAAATCTAGTTGGAGAAATCACATCCATAAAACCTAATGCTAAAATGTCGCAAGACAAATGATTGAAAGATCACTTACGAAGTGACATCGCCGTTTAAATTATATTGGAAAGAAAACATGAAGAATCTCCATATTCATGGATTTTTGGAGTCTTTGATTTGATCAAGTGACGCTTGTGAGACTTTCCACGTGATAATTAAAACTTCGTTCAAAGGCCAAAGAAGAACGAACGACTAAATTATTGGAATTTATACATATCGATGTATGTAGTCCATTATGTATTAAATGGCGATGGGTTTCAACTTCATATGCTTTCTCCGGAATTTTGAGTGAATGTTCACTTAATGAGAAAGAAGTATGAAATATTTGAAAATGTTTCAAAGACTTTCAAGATGAAGTGGAAAATCATTGTAACAAGAAAAATAAATGAATTATGATTTGATCATAAAGGGATTTATTTGAGTTACAAGTGTAACAAGAAAATAAATGAATTATGATTTTATCATAAAGGGATTTATTTGAGTTGCAAGTTTAGCAAAACACCTAGATTTACATCTCCCAAAACACCATAGGAGTATGGAGTGTTTGAGATTTGTAATGAAACCTTGTTTGACATGGTTGGATCAAAGGTGTTATTTATACAACGCCATTATGTTTTAAAAGATTAAAGCTTTAGAGACTACCGCTTTTACCGAAAAGAGCTCCATCTTGATCCGTTGAAATGACACCATATGAGTTATGGTTTGGGGTAAAACCCAAGTTGTCCTTTCTTAAATTTTGGTATGCTAAACATAAGTAAGATGTTTACAACCAAAGTCGGATGAGCATGTCTTTGTAGGTTATTTGAATAACAATTGGTTATTCCTCCTTAACACCGAGGACAAAAGGGTTTGTCGCTTGAAATGTGAAGTTTCTTGAAGAAGGAATTTTTCATAAAAGTTAAGTGGGAGGACAATAGAACTTTGATAAGGTTAACGAACCTTAGCTAAATGTGCCGAGTTCTTGCTAGGAAATCGCTCGAGGCTGCCATAATGCTCATAGCTTATGTGCCTCAAAGGTTGTGGTCACGGAGGTCTAAAGTTCCTATTGAACCAAGAAGGTCGGTTAAACAATCAAATGCTAAGATTTGAGAGTAAATCATTATTGTTTGACAATGATGAACCGAATACATACAAAGAAGCGATGATGGGCCCGACTCAGTCAAATGGCTTGAAGCCATAAAATCCGTGATAGTTCCATATACGAAATCAAGTTTTGAACTTGGAAGACCCTCGGAAGGTGTAAAACCTATCGGTATTTGGATCTATAAAGAACAGACATGGATGTCTCACATCTATGAAATATTCGACATGTTGTAAAGTATTTTATGACAATGTTCAAAGAGTTGACTATGACAAGATTTGATCTTTCATAGCGATATTTAGTCTGAAACGGATTAAAGCAGCAACCACTACATATAATTTGGTATATGGTAGATGAATAAACAAAACAAAGTTCTTCTAATAGAATGGTTACCTAGGACGTGTACATGACACGGTCCAAAGGGTTTTGTTAAATTCAAAGGATGCTAAAAGGGCATGCAAACTTCAATGGTTGAAGTAAGCATCGCGGAGTTGGAATCTTCACCATGATGAAAAGGAGTTTTTCATCAGGAGACGATGAAGATGCTTGCATTTGCAAGAAATTAAGTGGGAGCGCTGAGACATATTTCTAATACATTATGTGAAGGACATCTTGTTAATTAGAAATGATGTATCTTTTATTGACAAAGGTTAAGAATTTCATTTCAATGAAAGACTTAGGCAAAACCCGAATATTTAGCGTGAATGTCTATAGTGGATAGACTGTAACGCCAATATGGTTGTGCCAAATGTACATATATGAGATATTGAAGGAGTTCAATATAGAATCAACAAGAAACGGTTCTTGTTGCATGAAAGGAATTGAATCAAGATTCAAGTGTATCGACACTTGATAAGTGAAACAACATTCAAGTGCTTTGACACTTGATGAGTGCAATCACGAGAATGTTTTGATCAATCATACCATGATATGTACTCATCCAGATATGTCTTATGCTCTAAGTGTTATGAGCATATACTAGAATGAATCATAAAATGATCATTGGACGATAGTGAGGATATTCTTATGATCTTTTGGAAGAACTAAGAATATATTTGTGTAGAGGTGACAAACAATTACAAATAGTTCATTGTAAAGCGTTACATTGATACTAGTTTTGTCACAAGATACAAATTAAGTTTATCTCAATTTAAACTATGGGTGGCACAATGTAATGGAAAGAAGATTCCATGATGGATTTGGAAGAGTTCCAAAGTTAAGACATTGTGACGAATACTACAACAAAAGGCTAAGTATATGACTGCTATAGTAGCAGCAAAGGAGGGAATTTGTGTCAAGTAGTTTGTTATCAAACTGAGGTGTGGTTCGCAACGGGCTAACACTAAAGATATATTGTATGACAATAGTATTGACGTGTTTTAACCCCAAGGAACTAAAGGTCTCACCGAAAGACCAAATTTATACAATGCCATCTCATTGGAGAATGAGTGATGCGTGAAGACGCAAAGACATGCAAATACACACGGACCTGAAAGCGTCAGATCCGTAGATTATGTTAACCACTTGCAATTGCGTATTTGGAACACCAGAAAGCCATAGGTGTTCAATACACAAAGTTTTCAAACTAGATTATTGTCTCTAGTGCAAGTGGGAGACTGAAGGGAATATGCCCGAGAGGCAATAATAAAGTGGTTATTATCGTATTCCTTATTTATGATAAATGTTTATTTTGCATGCTATAATTGTATTAATACGGAAACATTAATACATGTGTGTTTAATAAACAAATAGAAAGTTCCTAGTTATGCCTCTCTTATAAACTAGCTCGTTGATTAACAAGATGATCAAGGTTTCCTGATCATGGACATTGGATGTTGTTAATAACGGGGTCACAACATTAGTGTAATGGTGTGATGAACATTCATCCGAAGTATAGCATTACGATCAAAGTCATTGAGTTTATATTGCTATAACTACTTAAGTGATCCTAATCCTTAGACCATGAGATCATGTCAATCACTAACACCTAAGAGTTTCTTGATAACATCAAACGTCACAATCGTAATGTGGTGATTATAAAGATGGATTGAACTAATAAAGTGTTATGTTGAGGCCCATGGATCGAGAGTGGAATTTGTTCATCCGATGGCGGATAGATATGCTCTGGGCCTCTCGGTGATATCACATTGATTAGCTTGCAAGCAAGTGATTTGATCACTAGAATGTTATATCACGAACGAGAAAAGAGTGCATGTCAGAATCGAGATCAAACTAGGTATGGAGATACCGATGATCGAATCTCGGACATGTAATATATCGCGAAACAAAAGGATTAAGATACTAGCGTAAAGGTTCCGACGATCACAAGAAAGTCATCGTTGAATGTGTGGGAGTCGGTATGGGTCTCGGATCCCGCTTCGATTATTGATCCGAGAGGGTCTCGATCATGTCCGCATTATTCACGAACCGTAGGGTGACACACTTAAGAGACACCGACATCCATTTGGAGCAAAAGTTTCATGCCGAAAAGAAAAGGAAAGCGAGAATTTATTTCACTAGACACCGAAACTGCTTTCGTTGAAATTGCTGAAACCGGTTACGCATGTGAAATGGAATACTAGCAAGGGTTTTATGTGAATGTTTGTTAATTAAAGTAATTAACAAAATTCTGAATAAATAAATAAAAGAGTTTTATTTAAATGAGAGCTTGCATTAAATTTGGTGGAAATTTAATGCATGTGAGATTTTTGAGTGGAGGCTTTTTAATGGGAGTGGAGGCTTTTCATTTTGAGTGGGAGCTCCACCCACATGAATGTGGAAGAGGTGGGGGCAGCCCCATGGCTGGGCGCCATGCCCTTGGGTGCCCCCTCTCCCCTATAAAGGCCCCCTCCTCCTCTCACACCACACCTCCTCGTGAAGGATCTCTCTCCTCTAGAATTTATCCCCATGGTCTCGGACTAGCGAGATACATGTTCCCGGTGGCTATTCGGCAAGAAAGAGTTGTGCTTCATGCATCTGGGCGAGGAGGCGGAGGTTGCTCGGTGCCTCGAACGTGTGTGCACGGATCTGCCGCTTTTTTGGCGCTAGGACTTCCTCTCGATCTTGAGATCGGCAAGAGATCGTCTACATCAACCACGAGTTTGGACTCGTTAAGCTGTCGGTCTTCAAGGGTATGTTCTCTACGGATATACATCCGCTTGTTTGTATCTAGTAGATAGATCTTGGTACATAGTTGTTCCCATCGTAGGAAATTTTTTGTTTTCTATGTCGCGAACCCTACAGTGAGATCTTGCAATCGGCAGTAGTAGAACGAGGGGCAGGCGGCCAACCATCTGCGGTCGAGATGAGGGCAAAGACACGATGTTTTACCCAGTTCGCCCTGAGGGTAAAGACCTACTCTGCTAGATTGTATTATGGAGGTGTTACAATGGGCGAGCTCGGCTAGGTGGCGAGTCGCTTGGGTGTATCAGAACGTGTCTCTACTCGCCCTATTGGGAGGTTTATATAGGCTCACCTCCCTAGGGTTTACATATCTCAACCGATTCGATTACTTCAATGGTCGTTTAACCTAGTCCGACCGGCCTATCTACTTTGGCCTTGACTTCTAGTCGCCGACTCGGCTGGCTTTAATCCACTCGCTGCTCAGCCCACTCGCCGTGTCTTGGGCGATCGGAACGTCTTCTTGGGTATACCTAAGAGGCATATTCCCATCAAATGGGCCAAATGGGCCTCTAGGATTTCAGGAATGTATTGGCATATAATAAATGGGGTGAGCCTATTTAGGAAAAAAATCCTACACACATTCCGCCGGAGAGCTCCATGGTGAGGGCTTGCGTCCCTGGCCCATTGCGTGAGAACGAGCTCAGGCGCCAGCGAGCCATCCCCTCTAGCTGGTCCGGTAGCCATGACGGGTGGCCTCCATCCCCGGTGGCGTGGACGTGCTTATCGGGGCAGAGGAGGAGGGCACAGCGGTGCCGGATAGGGAAGGAACACGGCGGCGCGGGGATGAGGGAGGATGTGGTGACACCGGGATGGGAGATGGCACGAGGGGTAGGGATATGCGTGCGAGGAGGGCGACACCGTCCATCGTGGCAATCGCTGGGAAGAACTGCCAAGAGAAAGAAAGGGAGATAAGGGTGACGAGATGAGGTGGGGCCCGGAGGCGTCGCTTCGTGAGCCAGTCGAACTGGATGAGTGGATGGAGCGACCTGGGGATAAAAGTCGTGGGATCCCCCGGGGACATAGTATCCTTTTCCAACACCAAATTATATTTTTTTTTCAAAGCTACGTAGAAACATTGCCGCTGCCCTGCCCGCCATCGCCCTCACAGGTCTCCATGATTGCCTTCATCGTGTCATTCCATCCAGCCGTAGCTTGTCGGCGGATCCTGAAGAGGGTCGCATGTTCCCTCTCCAACTACCGCATGTGCCATTGATCTCGCCTCCGTTGCCGCGACCTGTTCCCTAGACGCTCCTACTAGGATCCGATCCCTTGTCGATGCCGCCATCTCTTAGTGCGCCTGCTTATGAGAAATTGTTAGGAATAAACTCGTAGCGATGAAGTGTTATAAACTACTTGAACTGTTGGACTCACAAGTGCAAGATAATCAGAACAGTTCAGCTGCAAGACTGCCAAACACATTGTTTCCGTTGTCACTACTAGTAATTGGGTACGTGCACACACGTGTTTCTCTTCTCACTATTTAGACCACACAATTATTTTTAATGCAAAACCCACATATAGAATATAAAAGAAATAGAGTTAAAGGTATCATCTATTTTTTCCTTCCAAAAGAATGATCAGAATGAGATCGCGGTCTTCAAGATAGCAAGGAAAGGCCTATAAATTGCAACTTGCAACACTAAACACCCATACAAAAGAAAACATCATGTCCTCCACACTTTCTTCCAAATCACACCGAGCTACTATAAATTCAGGTTGCAGGAAATAACTTCACCTATGTAGAAGCTTTAGATGCTACAAACCCAGTGGGACATCTAAAGAATTTAATGATAGCTGTCTAGGCTAGGAATGTGATTTAATGGAATCTAGATATATTGACACTTTCTCTCAGTTAGAAATGTGTCAAATAAATAGGTTTTATTGTGCCAACCCTAAAATGACATAACAAACTTAACCTCGAAGCTAGATTCCTCCTGAGTCTCATCTTTGACATGATGTAGATGTTGTTTCAGATTAAAAAATAGCAACTGAAATAGCCAAGAAGAATGTTACTGTTGTGGAAAAACTTCATGATCCGATGGACCATATGACACCAAAAAATTCAAATCTATGCCAAGGTTGTTAAGAAGTTCATGATCAGATGGACCATCTATAAAGCTACTACGTATGCATGCCACGACTGTCCTTCCTGTTATCTGAATCTCTTAAAAAATCTTTAATCATATTTCACAACATGAGTAATTACCAACAATAAGTCATACGAACCAAAAAGTATAACCAAAACTTGTAATGAAAAAATATCTGAAATAGGACATTTTAATTCATACCTCTAAGTGTATACAAGGTTGACAAATTATGATATTCCTATTCCGTGTGAGCGCCATTTTTTTAGTATCTTTTAGACGAAATTAAGTCTGGTTAAGCACGAATACTTGAAAACAAGGAATTGACACATTTATTATTTAGCACTGTAGTGGAAAGAAAAGAACATGATAGAGGTTGTATCATTGTTTTCAACCTTGAGATTGTAAATACCTTGTATCAGGCTGAGCTGCAGTTGCCCCCAACCATGAAGGTGACGACCGTCCTACGAAAAACTATCGTCAGTTTAGGAAAAACAATAGTTCAAGCTACTGGCAATGTGCATTAGCAAAGGCAAGGTCAAATAACGTCCAAGCATAGATTGAAGGGCATGTGAACCGTTGCAAAATAAAGGAAATAAGAATCATTCTAGAGCATATAATTTAGTAGAAGAAATGGTAGATCTTACATGCTAATAATATACCATCTATGAACACTGACATGTCACATTGTGAAGGTGCAACTAAACTTATATCCCTAATCGTTGTCATCCCACAACACAAGCTTCACAAAGTGGTCCATCGGAAAAAATTATGACCTTGACATCAAAGATTCTACACCTATGAAAGTGAACAAAGATAATAAGTCAGATGCTTGATGCTAACTAAAAATATTATATATAATCCGCATTTGGTACAGATGATAACTTTGTTGTTACAAAATTATAGACTAATACCAGTTTTCACCCGAGAAGTCCTGCAATGGTACTTGTAGGCTATGCGCTCTTAAGATGGTTTATAGCAATGGAGTTAAATTTAGAATCCATCTATTATTAAGAGAATGGATATCTTTATAGTGTTCATGGTAACTTAAGAGAATCACACACGTTCAATTAGACAAATAATCGAAAGGAAGAACATTAATGATTTTAAAGGAAGGCTAAGCACCTAGTCCAGATAGAAACATATCAACTAATAAATTCTTCTAACTAATAATGTGGCTGAAGAGAACCGACACCTATGTGCACATATAAAATACAATGCACACGGAAATAACCAAGAGAATTAAATCCGTAAAACAAGCCATAGAGATTATCCTGGAACTCAACAATAACATAGGAGGAAACCTGATTTGATGAAGCAACGTCTAGTGGCCGTCAATGATCTTTCCATCAAGCGGTGATTTTGATGGCAGAGCAAACATACAGAGGGCCTCTGGTGGAAACCTCCTTTGGGGCCAAGCAAGATCTTTGGACGGGATTTTCTGTTCAACTTTCCCTTAAAAGGGGAAATTTATCGGGGACATGACTATATGAGGAGTGGCAACCAAGGCAAGGATCCAGCGGCGACGCTCGGGTTGACGACAGAGCATGTCGGAGGATGCGCGTTGGTACCAAACCGGAGGTGGGGAACCCCTGGAGAGCAGCGTCCGAGGCGCAGGCGCGTGGGCGTAGATGGAGACCGGAGACCGGAGACGGCGCCGTTGGAGACTGGAGGCAGCGCACGTGGGTGGAGATCAAAGGCGGCGGCGTTTAGGCGGGGGGTGGGGGGGGGGGGGATGAGAGCCTTCCTTCGGTTTGAAAGAAACAGACGACTTGATTGATTTCGCTGGAGAGATAGCTGCGGTGATCCCGGGACGTGGGATTGACCGTGAGTTTCACATTTTCCTCCAGTGGTGGAGTCCGGTCAGCCAAAGTAAATTACTAAGTGCACACAACAGAACAATTAGATTAACATCAGCCGTTAGATTGAGTTTAGTGGGTCTAATCGTGTGATGGTAATAGGTCTATGTATATTTTCTAGGATACGTTTAGAGTAAATAATGTTTGCTCATTTATTAGTAGTAGAGATAGAGATGCCCGTGGACAACCAAACATACGAGTCCTGATCTGATTAAAAAAAAAAGGATATACATGCTACGCTGTTTCAGTCTGGCATTGCTCATCTGCACTGCTCGGACGAGCTGAAAATTCTCTGCAGGCTACGAAACCGCGCAACAATCGTCCAATCCCGTGGGCCGACTGTGGTTTCGGATTCTCTAAGAATTTGCGTATCTGTCGCTCGACTTGTCTGTCTCAAATATTATCGATGCGATCAAGCAAATTAAAATATATATTTTTTAAATTAAAAACAATAAAAGAGGTCGATGCCAATTCACCTGAAGCCTCCCATTCTCCGTCATCGAAGACTACGCCCAGCCGCTCCATTGCCCGAATAAAAAGGCGCCCGCTCCGCTACCCTGATAACCTCCGCAAATACCCAATCCGCTCTCCGCCCAAAACATCTTCTAGATCCATCCCTTTCCTCCTCCGGCCATGGCTGCGACCATCCAGAGCGTCAAGGCTCGCCAGATCTTCGACAGCCGTGGCAACCCCACCGTCGAGGTATGCGCAGCTCAACCACCGTACTCCGTTCTTCCTGTAAATCCAAGGTGTCGCGGGACCAGACCGGTTGTTTGAAAGTGAGATCTGGTTATCTGGTGGTTAGAACCGTTCGTATTTAAGTGGTCGCCTCTGTAGGGTTTATATCTTGCAATGTACGATGCGACCTACTATTTCTATTGGTTCGATTTGTACGTCCGTAGCCCCGATTTGTCCATGGGTTTGTGGATTAGGTTCTGATTTGGTTGTTTCTCTCCGGTGAGCAAGTCCGCTCCGGTTCTAATTCTGTTTACTTTTCGGTGTTACCAGTCTCAGTAGATCTGACCATTTTACGGCATCGCGGTTTATCGATCAGCAGTTTGTTCTACTCCCTCCGACCCATATTAGTTGACTCAAATTTGTCTAAATTTGGATAAACCTAGACAATATTTAGTATATAGGTTCATCCAAATTTTTACAAATCCAAGTCAACTAATATGGGTCGGAGGGAGTATTTGATTTTTACCTTTTCTGAAATTTTGTTTTAGCGAGACGATTGGATGGCTGTAGCTGTACGATCTGCTTCTCGATACTTAGCTTAAACGACTCTGTCTCACCTTGTCAGTGATAGCCAGTAATTTTGACCGATTGTTACGATTTGATCTCTGTCAACTCGTGGTTTGGATCCAGACTAGTCCGAAACGATAATATGAGTCGGTTGTTTGTCTTGGGACATGATCATAGTGTTGTGGCCTTATTCATCTGTTCCGCTGCATCAAATTCGAGAATCGTTCGTTGTTCCAAACGTAGAATGTTTCTACAGCTTAATGTGAACCTAATGTTTCTGCTGCCAGGTTGACGTGTGCTGCTCTGATGGAACATTTGCCAGGGCTGCTGTGCCCAGCGGTGCATCAACTGGTAGGTCATTTAATTACTGGTAGTGCTTTCTCTTTCTATTGCCTTGCCAACTTAATGCATTTGGCCAGTTCACTTATTGTTTGTTTTGTCAGTTTAGTGTACTATGGTTTCTAAATCAGTTTGAGAGCAAGCACAATAACAAAGCCGGCTGCTGGCTATATACCCATGCCTTGTCACCTATAGCCTTCTTAAACAACCATATACCCATGCCATGTCACCTGTAGCCTTCTTAAACAACCATTCATACAACAAGTTGACTATTAGATTGACTCTATCAAATATTTAATTATTTAATGCTTGCATGTGTATATGGTTGCATGCAAGACCCAAATGAGGAGCCACCAGCTGTATCGCCTACAATAGGCTGCATGCCTGCTGTAGGTGGAGAGCCCTCTTTCCTCACTTCTCTCTCATCCAGCTAGGATTTTGGTAATATAAAATTTCAGAGTCTGCTGAGTAGGATCTATTGTACTTGCTCTCAAAATAATCACTTCATCGACATTTTTTCATTGTTTCTGTACTGGCTAAATTTGCAACCTCCTTTTGCATGTGCTTCAAGAATCCTTCTGCTTTTTTTTTGGATGAAGCAGAATGTAATGACATGCATTTTCTTTGGGAGTATTTAGGGTTGTGGTTTTTGCATATTCATTTTTATGCATCAGGATTAAGTCTTCCATTGGGATTTAGAGCAGTGATGCTGTTGCTTTATTTGATTCACGAAGTCACTCTTATTGAAGTTAAACTAATGTTTTTCTTGCCTGTGTAATAGGTGTGTATGAAGCTTTGGAATTGAGGGATGGAGGCTCTGATTACTTGGGAAAGGGTGTTCTAAAGGTTAGTTTTGATTTAGTGCATTCCTTGTAAGCAATTTTCAATTTGAAGTGTGCCATCTCTTATAACTTTATGGTGTGATTCCTCCAAAAGTCCACTTTCTTTATCATACAATTTCGTCCTTGTAACAGGCTGTTAACAATGTGAACTCCATTATCGGACCAGCATTGATCGGCAAGGTTTGTCTTCCCTACTCCTTTGCTACTCTGATTCTGTGCATAGTACTGTATTAACTTGTGGTTCTGTACATGATCTATTGTCTTTACAGGATCCCACAGACCAGACTGCTCTTGACAACTTCATGGTTCATGAACTTGATGGAACCAAGAACGAGTGGGGCTGGTGCAAGCAAAAGGTAATTCTCAATATTGGTGTTGATGATGGTGTTGTTGCATGGAAAGCTGCAAGTATTTTAGTTTGCTAATTGCAATTTGATGATTTGATTCTTTTGAAATTCAGCTTGGTGCTAATGCTATCCTGGCTGTGTCACTTGCTATATGCAAAGCAGGAGCTACCATTAAGAAGATTCCGCTATACCAGGTATTTTTGTGCTATATGGGTGCTGCTCTTAGCTCGTTCTGCTTATCACCATCAAATTCTTTGCTTATCAGTTATGTGTCTTGTATATTGCAGCACATTGCCAACCTTGCTGGTAACAAGCAGCTGGTTCTGCCTGTGCCCGCGTTCAATGTCATCAATGGTGGATCACATGCTGGAAACAAGCTTGCCATGCAGGCAATGCCCCAGGCCAAAATTTCCATATAGAACTGAGGGATTTTTTGCATCCTCTAACTAATGCTTTAAATTCTTCTACAGGAATTCATGATCCTTCCCACTGGTGCTTCATCCTTCAAGGAGGCCATGAAGATGGGTGTTGAAGTGTATCACAACTTGAAGGTCATTTGTTAATCATCATTTTCTCTATTGCTGGTAGTTTTGCAAAAATCTTAACAGTTTACCTGTTTGTTATGTGCAGTCAGTTATCAAGAAGAAGTATGGGCAAGATGCCACCAATGTTGGTGATGAAGGTGGTTTTGCTCCTAACATTCAGGTTTGTCCTTAATGTCTTTGGCTTACACCCCACAATGTGAGACAATCTTTAAAAATAGTTTATAATATCTTATTTATTATCTATGGATTAGCTCTTACTAGAAGGAAGAAACTTTTTAATCTATAGTAATATGCTTCATGGCACGATGAACTTTCTGTACATAGTAACATTTTATGGTTTCCATGATGATATTAGAAAAATCTTATTTTTTCTGATGTGACAATCATACAATTGTAATGCATCCTGGTCAAGGAAGCATGTTTTGTGGGTATATTTTCTTAATTCCTTAGCCTTTTGTCATATTGTAGGAGAACAAGGAGGGTCTTGAGCTCTTGAAGACGGCAATTGAAAAGGCTGGATATACTGGCAAGGTTTGTTGAACTTACATTAGAACAACAAAGTTTTTTGTTTCATGCAAGTTGCGGTAGGCTAGATATGAAACCTAGCAGAAACTTATAGAAACAAAAAATGAAAAGAGAGAAAAAGTAAACAAAGTAGAGAGTAAACTAAGATAGATTATGTTACATTATGTTTGCTGAAGTTGCATTATGTTACATTAATTTGATGAATATGGCACCTTTGTTTGAGATTTTTGGTATTGATAACTCATTATTCCTTTTGACTTACTAGGTTGTCATTGGAATGGATGTTGCTGCTTCAGAGTTCTATGGAGAGAAGGATAAAACTTATGATCTTAACTTCAAGGAAGAGGTAATGTCAGGTTGAATCCATAAGTTTATTTTGATGGATCAGTTTATGGTTAATTTTTTGCTTGTTGCAGAACAATGATGGCTCCCAGAAGATATCTGGAGATAGCCTGAAGAATGTGTACAAGTCATTTGTTAGTGAATACCCAATTGTCTCGATTGAGGACCCATTTGATCAGGATGACTGGGTTCACTATGCTAAGATGACTGAGGAAATTGGAGAGAAAGTGCAGATTGTTGGAGATGACCTCCTCGTCACGAACCCAACTGTATGTTCTTTCTTTGTTTGAGATACATTGTCTTTATCTTTTCATTTTCTTCAGTGAATTAAACATTTTATTGCACTCTTTCCTACAGAGAGTTGCAAAGGCGATTGCAGAGAAGTCCTGCAATGCTCTTCTCCTCAAGGTATCTTTGGTTTGAGATACTTATATCTTGCTGTAGACAATAGCGTCCGTAGCATGATTCTGTCTCCCATCTGCAATGTAGGTTAACCAAATCGGATCTGTAACCGAGAGCATTGAGGCTGTGAAAATGTCAAAACGTGCTGGCTGGGGTGTGATGACCAGTCACCGGAGGTACACTTCCCAGTCACTGTCTTGTGTTTCTGTAGTTCTTTCCTGCATCTTCTTGTTTGAGATATTCAATTGTCATATCTTGGCTGTAGTGGTGAAACTGAGGATACATTCATTGCTGACTTGGCCGTTGGTTTATCTACGGTATGATTCCACATTCTTGTTGGAAGTTCATCAGTTCGCCTCAAGTTCCAGTGTGAAGTTAATGGAACAATCTTTCTTATGAAACAGGGCCAGATCAAGACTGGAGCGCCTTGCAGATCAGAACGTCTTGCGAAGTACAACCAGGCAAGACACTCTTCTTGTTTGCATACCCTTGATAATATTGTAGATGGTCTTTGTACAAATCGTGCTACCTAACTTGTAGACAAGATCTTCTGTGTGCTATTCTGTCTGTTGCTCTTTCTTGGATGCAGATAAATCTGATGCATTTTACTGACAACTGTTTTTTAATAATTGGAACAGCTTCTTAGGATCGAGGAAGAGCTTGGAGCCGCTGCTGTGTATGCTGGACTCAAATTCCGTGCTCCAGTGGAGCCCTACTAGATGGGAAGCGAAGGAGCCTCTCTGTTCCTAAATTTTGTCAAAACGTGCCTACTATTTTAACTTGTCTGCTGCCCAGATTGTGCTCGTAGGATCTAAGCAATAAGTTCACTGTCACGTGAGTAAACAACGAATTTAATTTTGATATTTGGCTGGAGCTCACGTGTTTTGGGTTTGACCCACCCCTACCCTGTTTGACAGTAGGTGGGTTGTCATAACTGTTTCAAATGGTGGTGTTTGGAACTTTGATGATTTGGTTTTGTACTTTAAAATTAGATGCAAAAATGTTCTCTGGTAGTGTCTTCAGACAGGTTATTTGGACTTGTTTATCTTCCTTGACTTCTGTAAGCTTTCACCATGCTGCCTGATGAAGCAGGCTTGATACGGGACTTGTTAAACTGCACAAAGCAAATTTGTGGCCTTGACAGATCTAATCTATTTCCTCCTAACCAATTGACTTGGATTTGGTTAGATTTGTTTGTATCTACACCTTGGCGGAGTGGTTTGTGTTAAATAGCTATTTGTCCATTCGTTCAAACATGATTTTCCAAAGTACTAGAAAAATAACCGGTCTTGTGTTCAATAGCTATTTGTGTGTAGCACGACACCATTCGTTCAAACATGGTTTCCAAACTACTAGAAAAATAACCGGCATGTTGAGCGGGAATACTTAGTGATGTCTTTGTACAAACAAAATATATTACTAAGTGAGATAGGTGAAATATTATTGAAATTATAAATCATCATACCACAAATAAGATATTGAAAGACATGGATATTGCAAATGTTGAATTTGTCCATCTGACTAATTTATCAGGCATGTACCATCTAGACCATAGACAGTAGCAATAGGCGACATATATAGCTGAAAATAAGGATTTAATGGCTATTATTATTCGATAATGTGTATGGGCATGTTAAGATGGATTATCGTTAGTAACTCCTAGTTGTGTTTTGCTTTTAGTATAAGATTTCTTTCCACCACTATAATACTCCACATTCGATAAACAATCACTTCGATAATTAAACACGAAAAAAAGCTGATTCGTACCTGGAAACACCGCACAGACAGGTTGTGCGAAATTCTAAGTCGGGCCGCGCATCTGGTTATTGCCACCGAGTGCATGAACGCTGATATTCGACTGCCCCTCAGGGAGGTAGCAGCACAGGCCACGGAACTCGCCATGGAACTCTTCCTCTCCGCACCATGCGTCATCCTCTTCGTCGTTTTCTCCCTGTACCTCCGCCTCCGCCTCCTCGCCGACGCTCGCCGCAACCTTCCCCCGGGGCCCCGCCCGCTGCCTCTCATCGGGAACCTCCTCGACCTCGGCTCCCAGCCGCACCGGTCCCTCGCGCGCCTCGCCGATCGCCACGGACCGGTCATGACGCTCCGCCTAGGCGCCGTCACCACCGTCGTCGCCTCCTCCGCGGACGCCGCCCGCGACGTCCTCCAGCGCCACGACGCCGCCTTCTCGGCGCGCTCCGTGCCCGACGCCGCCCGCGCGTGCGCCCACGACAGGTTCTCCGTGGGCTGGCTCCCGCCCAGCAGCTCCCAGTGGCGCGCCCTCCGCAAGGTGTGCTCCGCGGAGCTCTTCTCGCCGTCCCGCCTCGACGCGCACCAGCTCCTTCGCCGCCAGAAAGCGCGGGAGCTCGTCTCCCACGTCGCGCGGCTGTCGCGCCAGGGCGCGGCCGTGGACGTCGGCCGCGTCGCGTTCGCCACCGTGCTGAACCTGCTCTCCCGCACCATATTCTCGGCCGACCTCGCGGACCTGGACGACCGCGGTGGGTCGGGGCGGTTCAGGGACGTGATCACGGATTTCACGAGCGCCGTCGGGGTGCCCAATCTGTCCGACTTCTTCCCCGCGGTCGCGCCGCTCGACCCGCAGCGTCTCAGGAAGCGGCTCGCGAGGGTGTTTGAGCGGCTGCACGCCATTTTCGACGAGCAGATCGAGCGGCGCGTGCGGGAGCGCGACGCCGGGGAGCCGCCCAAGAACGACTTCCTGGACGTGCTCCTCGATTACCGCAGCCCGGAGGATGGCCGGGGTTTCGATCGGCAGACGCTGCGCTCTTTGCTCACGGTATATCTTCTAAAATCCTAATCCGCATCCCGATTTGTGAGGAAAATAATCGGGAAATCTGACCTGTTTCCGTCGATTTTACTGCACAGGACTTGTTCAGTGCCGGAACTGACACAAGTTCAGGAACCGTCGAATGGGCAATGGCTGAGCTGCTACAGAATCCATCAACCATGGCAAAAGCCCGCGAAGAACTTGCGCAGGTGGTCGGATCCAAATCAGAGATCGAGGAATCGCACATCGACCAACTCAAGTACCTTCACGCCATCGTTAAAGAGGTCTTCCGTCTTCATCCCCCTGCTCCATTCTTGCTGCCGCGGCAAGCCGTGGCGACTACGGAGCTAGGAGGCTACACCGTACCCAAGGGCGCGCGTGTTCTGGTGAACGTGTGGGCGATTGGCCGGGACAGCAAGCTGTGGACTGAACCTGAGAAGTTCATGCCGGAGAGGTTCATGAGGAAAGGGATCGATTACAGGGGTCGGGACTTTGAGCTTCTTCCGTTTGGTTCCGGCCGGAGGATCTGCCCCGGGATGCCGCTAGCTATGCGCATGGTGCATCTGATGCTTGCGTCGTTGCTGCACCGGTTCGAGTGGAGGCTTCCGAGAGAGGTGGAGGCAGATGGGGTGGACATGGGGGAGAAGTTTGGGATGGTACTGGGATTGGCCACGCCACTACACGCCATAGCTGAACCAATTTAAGGTCAAACAAAGCTGTTGATACTACGAAGAAATGTGAATTGCATAAAATTCTATTGAGGTCGGCATCATAATCCCTAGAAATCCGGTGCAATTATCTTTTTTGCATGTGTGGTCTACTGTATGTATTTTGTAAGTGGTCGCGATCATGTCACATCCGTGGAATATTGTGATAGGCCATAAGGTATTAAGGTGTAAACGTGTACTGTAGTAGGTTCTACAGTGCTCTTCTGTGCAGTATTGTACAGTTCTAGCTTTTGATATTGTAGGTGTTTGACTTTGACAAAAGCTTAAACATAGGATAATTTGAGATAAGAGGAAGTACGATCTTGCAAAAATAAAATTTTGTAAATCAGGATATTGGAGAACCGAGTGCAAATGAAAATTAACTTGGGGCTAATGGCTTGTGCAGCAATCTATCTAGCTAGGTCATCAATTTCATGGCAACTGCTTCAGTGTTATTCTACAAGAAACTCTTTTAGTGTTTACTACGCTCTCCATTTAAAAATATAAGATGTTTTAGCTTTATGAATCAAATATACCTAGATGTCTTTTAGTGTATATGTTTGTAGAGGTTTGGAATGAACATATACACTAAAAAGCGTCTAGATACATTCGGTTCACAAAGTTAGAATATCTTATATTTCTGAACGGATGGAGTATATACTATTAGAGCATGTACAATGCAAGGTGCTTAAGATGGTGTTTAGAAAAATAAACCGTTTTTTTCTTTTAGCACTAGTGCTTATTTATACTAGATAGATGCCGAACTAAGCACCTCTTCTATAGAAATAAGCACCAATGCTTAGCAAAATGATTGATTTATTTTTATAAGCACTCCTCTAAGCACCTCGCGTTATACATGCTCTTAGTTGATCTTGAAAGGAAATGGATGAAGATCTTGGTAGTTAACTTGCTTAATCAACCCAACACCTGAGATTTTTCAAGGATGAAAGAAGCATCCCGCATCCCTATCATGGATGAAGGGCCACGTGAGATCAATCATAACAGCATCTCTAGCCGATCTCCCACCGTAGGTCACCTCCACCTATACGGAGTGTGGATCCATGCGGCGCGTAAACGTCCTTAGCCCGAGGTGGTGGTGGCGGTGCATCATCATCCCGGTTCCCTAACCTGTTAGTGCCGCATAAGAGGTACCGCGGCATACTGCAGCGGTCATGGGGGACGTGGGTGGCGGAGATCATAGACCACGATACCCATGAGAGGATTTGTATTGGCTGCTACCACTTGCCAACATAGGCAACTTGGGCCTAGTACACCGAGTTGATGCGCCTCCATTGACATCGCTACGCCTGAAGGCCTTACGAAACTAGGAGATGTTAAACGCAACATCATTCTATGGAAGAAGAAGTACATCAAGTTTCCAGGCTCGGCGCCAAGGCCACCGACTCTGAGGAATCCAAGTCCACCCTGCCCCGATGATCGTCAACCTCCAAGTCCACCCCGCCCCGATTATCGTCAACCTCCAAGTCCACCCTGCCCCGATGATCGTCAACCTCCAAGTCCACCCCGCCCTGATTATCGTCAACCTCCAACTCCACCCCGCCCCGATTATCGTCAACCTCCAAATCCACCCCGCCCCGATGTCGATCGCCGCAGCAGGAGTACATCAACTCGATCTCTGCCTCCGTGAAATACTCGATCTCTGCCTCCGCCTCTGTGCAATACTACCTCGTCGAAGAAACGGAAGGTCACCGCTCCCCCGCGCCCCACATCGAAGAAAGGTCAAACGGCGAAGATAGTCGACATCCCTCCGGCTCTTCCAAAGAGACCTTATGATAAGACCGATGAGGAAAATGCCGTGGATGTGGCTACCCAAGTTAAGGCGCATTTTTCACCCAAAAAGCCTGAGCCAAAACCGGTATATGATGAAAAAACCAAAAAGTGGGCTAAGTCCTTTCTTGAGCAAGCATCCCAGATATCGATGAATCTGGAACCAGACTATGACCGGGAGATTATTAAGCAAGCAAAGAATAAAAAAAGCACAAGTGCAAAAAGCGGGAAGCAAGTTACCCAGCTCGAACAATAGAAGAATCAATCGGTCCCCCCGCTCAAAGTGATTTCAGACCTCGACAAGGCCTTTAGAGCTGAAATGGATATGGACATGCGAATAATGGACCCCAGAGCCAGTACTAATGCTGCACTAATGGGCATCACTATATCGAAGGCCAAAGCACTTGCCTACGAAGCAAATATGTCTCTTGGTCAATATTTAGGCTATGAAGATATGTCAGTGGGTCAGATAGTAGGGAAGTATGTCCAAGGGAATCCTGTAGTCAGTAATGAGGAGCTCCCGTGTCTATCCACACATATGCGAAATCTGCACACATGGTACATGGTGCAAATAGAAAAAAGCATCAGAAAAACTGGTTTGCGGTGGACGTTACAAAGGAGCATCACTTCAAACCATACTCGATACAGGTTCAAATGACTGAACTGTTTCAGTTATACAACCGGCGCGCCTTCGACAAATCTATCATTGGTTGCTACTATCTGTAAGTGATTTATTTATATAATTAAGTTTGTAGCTCAGCTCGTTTATTGCATTTAATATATTATCCTAACTATATATCCTTTTGTATGATATTATATTCTGCAGAATGAAGATGCTTGAATGCAAAAGATCTAGAAGATATGACGTTGGGTTCATTGACCCATATATCATTAATGAATATACGTTAAAGAATCACCCCAAAGATGTGGATGAAGACCTGTGCAGGTTCTTAACCGAGAATAATTTTGTTAAGGAAATACTATTTCCTTATAACTTCAAGTGAGTGTTTCTATCTTGTACACATTTTATTTTTTGCTTACTTGATGTTAAGTGTAATTGATGAGCTATGCATGTATGCTTATGTAAACGTCCGCAGATTCCACTGGATCTTGCTAAACATTCAAGTTGACAAGTCCCTAGTTGAAGTCCACGACTCATTAAGTTGGGACCAAGAGCAGTGGAGCGACATAAAAGCAATGCTCCATAATTATTTTAATCATTATCGCATTATATCGGCCTCTTTCGTTCATTTACTGATATCAAGTAACTAATAACTCCTTTGTTTATTTTGTTTGCCTAGCAGGTGTTGGACACGGTTTAGACAGAAAATACCAGGTCCATTCAAAGAGGATCTAACTTATAAAATGGTGAAGAGTTTACATCAGCCACCGGGAACTCATTTATGTGGATACTACGTCTGCGAGTACATCCGCGAGTTGACCAGTGAGCAGAAAGTTGATTCACATTATATTTATGATTTGCAGGAGAAACTAGAGCTAGACCAGCGCATACGAGCAATTCAAGAGGAGCTGGCGGGATTTCTGATAAAGAAGGTCCTTAATGTACATGGAGAACATCATGCAGATGACGATGAACTATATATGCCTTAGTGATCTCTATGTAGTTTATATGATATATATATCATCAATGACCATGTAATAATTGATTATATGTATGCTTGCAAGGGATCGATTAATTATATAGATGCATCAAGATGTACCGTGTATGCAGTAGCGTAGAATATGTGTACTGAAATATATGTTTGAAATTATAGTGAAACACAAAACGAAAAAGGAACAAAATGGCAAAAAAAGGAAACACACAATCTCTACCGTGACAGAGAAACACACGAATTCTCTGCCGCGGCAGGAAGGCATATAGTCCCGGATGATGTTAGGACCCGGAACTAGAGGGTTTCCCACCCTGCCTTGCTGAAACAACCACGTGGATGTCTTTTGTCACGGGCCGTAGCGAGCCAGGACTAGAGAGGGGGGGACTCTAGTCCCGTTTTGGCAGTCCAGGGCCCAAAACCGGGACTAGAGCCCGTTACGGCCCGGGACTATATGCCCTTTTTCCACCAGTGTAAACTTCCCTTGGATAGCCCCATCAACCCCTCAAGTGGCCTCTGGCAGAGCACGTCAATGATGAGTACATGGAAGAGCCCCGACGCCGTTACCCAGAACACATTAAGGAGGAGCATCGGCAGTACAAGCTCTACAAGCTAGGGAAGACCAACAAAGCTGGGTCATCCAATGCGTCGGTCATCGAAATTAGCTTCGACACCGACGAGTCTATGGAGAATATGATCAACAATTATTTCCCTAACGACAAGGAATTTTAGATTTAGTTTAATGTTATGCAAAATAATTTATGCTACATAATAGTTGAATCTAAGTTTGATGGACTAGTCTATCTACTATCTATCTATCTATCATTTTTCTTGAGGTAGGTTAGTCAAATACATTTCCATCCACCAAAAATACGTTTTAGAGCTGGGACGGGCTGACAATACGTTTTCGAGTCAGGTCGGGCTAGCTCGGACCGAGCCTAGGAAAATCTCGGGCTGGAGCTGGCGAGCCCAAGCCAGCTCGACAACCTTGTCGAGCCTCCTCCACGAGCTCGGCTCGGGCCACCCACGAGCTCGAGCCAGGTCGGTGCAACTCGCAGGATGGCATCACCCAGGTTCCCAGGTTTCCACGAACAAGTCAGGTTCCCAGATTTTTCCCATAAAATTGCAAATTTAGCCATACAAATTGAAGATCCATCGATTCAAATAAAATTCTAAGAAAAGAGACTATACAAACTTATATATAGATGAATCCATTCGAATGATAAAATTGGGAAAATAGCAACAAGCAACAAATTGGCAACAAATCCAAGTCCACTGCTCGGGTGTTGGATCTGCCGGCGACAGGTGTCGAGTGGGACGGGTACAGGTTGGGGAGGGGAGTGGCAGAGAGGGGGCGTCGCGGAGAAGGGCGCAACGGCGATGGGGGTCAGCGGCACGCCGTCGTCATCCATGTGGCGAATAGAAGGTGGAGCGAGGAGGACGACCAGACGAGAGGAAGCGAGTCGGCGACCAGGGTCCAGTTGGCCCACACTCTCTCAGTCTCCCTCTCTAAGCCCATTGAATTCTAAAAAAGAAAAAAACACGAGCCAACGAACTGGACCGGGCCGAGGCCAAGCTAGCCCGAGGTTGTCACGGTCCAGCTCCACAGGCTCGGCTCCACCTACACCTGCGGGCCGAGCCCAACTCGCTCTGAGCCTAGAAAACTCGGGCCGAGTTTTCTTGCCCGATCTGAGCGTCCAGATATACATATATACGCTACGTGGCCTCCACCCAAATCATATGCAAAATAAAAATGAACGCAAATCCACATCCATCTTGAGCGTCAAAGCCCCAAGCTCTCAGAAACCCGTCATCCAGCTGAAGTGAAATGACCTTCACTACAACGCAAATGGCCAAGAGATGCAGTTGTGTTCAATAGGAGGAGGAGAGGAGACATGTCCCCGACGGAGGAGGCAGCGGCCGGCGGTGGTTGTGGCTGGGCGGCCGTCGATATGACGGAGGGATGCAGGCATCGACAGCATACGACAGATAGACATTCCTCAACCTGCTCACCGCTCTTCGTTTGCGTACAAATTCTTACTTCTCTGAAGCCGTGCCTGGTCAATGCTGAACACGCGTCGCCTGTGGTCAGTGACCTGTTGTCCAACGAGGTTCTGTCCTTCTCCTCTCTCGCAAGCTCTAGACAGGACACAGAAATATGTTGGAGATATGCCCTAGAGGCAATAATAAAAGTAGTTATTATTATATATTTATATTTATGATAAATGTTTGCATTCATGCTATAATATTATTAACCAGAAACATTAATACTTGTGTGATTTGTAAACTAAATTAGAGTCCCTGGTAAAGCCTATTTGTAATACTAGCTTGTTGGTTGATAGATGATCGTAGTTTCCTGATCATGAACATTGAGATGTTATTAACAACAAGATCATATCATTAGAATAATGGTGTGATGGACATACTCCTATAGATAAGCGTAGCATAAAGATCAAGTCATTTCAATAGTTTGTTTGCTATAAGCTTTCTGATACATAGTAACCTAATTCCTTCGACCATGAGATCATGCTAATCACCATCACCGGAAGGATGCTTTGATTACATTAAACACCGCACCATAACTTGGTGGTTATAAAGATGACATTGATTGTTCGGAAAGTATGTGTTGAGGCACATGGATCAAGAGTGGGATTTGTCCATCCATATGACGGATAGATATACTCTGTGCCCTCTTGGTGGAATATCATCCAATTAACTTGCAAGAATGTGACTGGATCACAAGGGATCACATGTCACGGGAACAAGAAAATAGTACTTATCAGTAATGAGGTTAAACTAGGTATGCAGAGATACCGATGACCAGACCTTGGATAAGTAAACTATCGCGAGACAAAGGAAAATTCGTATCGTATGTAAGTGGTTCATTCGATCACAAAGTAATCATAGAAATATGTGGGAGACATATGAATTTCCAGATTCCTCTATTGGTTATTTATCGGAGAAGAGTCTCGTTCATGTCTGCATAATTCACGAACCGTAGGGAGACACACTTAAGGATTCGATGTTGTTTAGTAGATATGGAATGTAAGTAGGGAGAACGAATGTAGTTCGGAGTCTCGGATAGGATCTGGGATATCACGAGGAGATCCGAAATGGTCTGGAGAATAAGATTCATATAAGTAAAGTCCAATTCCGGAGTTCGGGAATGATTCTGATGATTTCATCGGAGAGGTTCTAGAAGGGTCTATAAGATTCACCGGACCGGAATGGGAAGGGTACATGAATGTGTCATGGATAAGTGGAATGATTGAATCATGTCCTCGGTCACTTGGTTGGGCATTTGAATAAAGAAATAAAGCTCCAAATTGAAAGTCAAAAGGCAAGTTTGAAAAGTCAAACTGGGACAATGTATCCTAGTGGAGGAAGGAAAGAATCCTTCTTTCCCTTCACCACAAGCCAACTAGAAGAGGGAGTTGGGGAAGGATTCAAACTCCCCTCTCCCAAGCTGCCCTCCCTCTCATAAATATAGGGGAGGGGTGCCCCAAGGACACCAACACGAGCCCTCCCCACCTAGCCGTCGCGACGCAGCCGCCGCCGCCGTGCCGCCGCCACGCCACCGCCTCGTGCCACCGCTGGCTCACTGTAGGGGTCCCAACCTTAGATAAGATTGATCCCTCCTGTGTTTTACAATGCTAGTCCCTGGATCAATAGCTAGCATCCACAGTAAGATGTAATATCAAGAAACAAAGGTCATAATATAACTTTATAACCAGGAAAACATAATTTTATTACATCATACATAGCTCATATGGCTTTTACATTACATTGCAGCGGAATAAATATAGTCATGGGTCCTTCATCTTCAAAGTGCCACAGGCAGATGTTGGTTGTAGACTTTGTAATCCTAATCAAACAATCTTCACTAAAATCAATCAAACCTGCAACATACAAGTTACAGCCACAAAGGGTCAATACATTTGAATTGTATTGGCAAGTGATACTCTTAGTAGTATGGTGGAGTCTATCATCTATATGCATTTGGTTAAGTGGAGTTGAGGCTTGCATTGCTCAAAATAGATTTTCCCTTAACGTTTTGAAAATAAATAGTTTTGTCAAAAACTTTTCCAATGCTTCTCTCAATCAAAGACTGAAGATCCTTCTCGAGGCATCTACAAATCAAAGACTGAAGTGCTTGGTAAAATCATTTTCCTCAATCCAAGATTTCAAGCCATCTTTCCATCAAAGATTGAAGAATACACACAATCCCTTGTTCACCCACAAGTTTTTATTTAGAAATTGGAATGATGAGATTCTTGATTGCTTCCATGTCTTGATGCTCAATTTGTCCTTTACCAGGGACATGGCTAAGTACTTAGATTTTACACTCTGCAGAGGTGGTGCACTTTACCCACAAGACTTGGTTTCCCAAGACAAAATCTTTCAGAAGCCTTCCCTTAGACCAAAATGGACGTTGCTCCAACCTATCAAACACTACCACCCACTGTCCATTTGGCTAAGTTCTTGCAACCTATATGATCATGGCAGAGCCCATATTGCCAAGTGGTTGCACTTGAAGCTTCTCAACATTTGACATCTCAAATCCCTTTGTTTCCTGGGTGGCATTCCACAAGTGAGATACACAATCCAAGCCCATGGAATTGTGAACCACTCAACCATTCTCCACCAAGCAAGCCCATTCCACCCAGGTGATTCATTAACTTAGTTGTTTTATTAAACAAAACTTAAGTCCTCGAGACTTAGAATATTTTTCCATAGTGTGAATATATATTCCACCCATGTTTTCTATTAGCTAGGCTAAGCTTGGTAGTAGTAGGAATCTCTAACTTAGGAAAATCCTACTAAGGATTCATCTACTAGGTTTTCCTATAGCAAGATCTATACTTAGCAAAATCCATGCAAGTTTACTTAGCAAAATCACTAATGCATAGAAAAGTAATGGGACAAAAGTATGAAGCATCACTTGCCTTTTTGGTAGAGTATAGGTTCACTTCTTGATCTTTGCAACAATCACACTCTTCAAGTCACTACAAATAAATCAAGCAAGGCACAAACTTAATCTACCAATCAAGCAAAACAACACACATAAATAACAAAGTCAAAGAATTGCATGCAAGCATGCCAAGCTTTGTTTTGTTTGAAAAAGTGGTCCCTAGTGGGTCATGGTCATTTGGGTTCATCTAATGGTCATTCTCTAAAGTGGTTAAGTCATTTGCAAAAGGTTTCACCTTAAAACCATTTTCAAAACAAAGTGTTATTTAATGTGGTGTAGAGATATTTTTACCAAGGCATTAGCTTATAGGGTTCACCAAATGAGTTGCTATTGCAAAACTTGGTGTTTTTAGGTCAGTAGGTTTGGTCCAAACCATCTACTCAAAGTTTTCTTCCTTTAAACATTTCCATAATAAAATCACTAATTTTATTTGGCTAGAAATGGACTAAACTAATTAATCCATTCCAAACTTTTCCAAATTCATTTTCCAAACCATGGGTTGGTTCCTAGGGCCAGTAGGGTCACAATAAACCAATTGGCAAAGGTTTGATCTCAAAATTCATTTTTAAATGATTTTTCTAATGTTAGCAAGTACACAAAAGAATCTGCAAATTCAAACAAGCTACCAGTTACTATTTGCTAAACTAAGGGTAGGGTTGGTTAGGTCTTGTTCTCCTGAATCTTTTGATATAAAATTTGTCAAATTTGGACGTGTGGTTCAAAAGTTATAAGGGTTTGAAATCAATATCAAATTCTGATTTCAAAATGTTTTAAAATGAAGCGGCCACGTGTCGACTACGATTCGTCTATACCGCTTGGCGTGGATTGACAGATAGGGCCGTTGATTTTAGTTGCATCGCACGGTCCGAGATGTTACTTACCCTTCACTCTGTTCTATCCTAGTCGCCGATCTAGATCGGATGGCTACTAGATGTTTGCGAGGCGGCGCGATAACGGCACGGGCGAAGCGTCGATTAAGCGGCGGCGATGCGTCTGAAGCGAGGAGAGAGGGAAGCTCACTGTGTTCGTCGTGGTACGGGGATGCTCAACCTGCCACTGGTTGATGAAGGGGCGCACGGTTTCCTGGGGAATTGCTCGCCGGAGCTTGTACTGGCGCTAGGAGCTTTTACTCGTCGACGGGGAGGGGTTGCAGACCACGCGCGAGTGTTTGGCGAGTATCTGGAGAGGCAGAGGACATAGACTAATCAAGGGTATGTCTCACGATCGAGGAAGCGGAGTCGGCGTCGAGCTCACCGGAGTTGCGGGTCGTCGATCGTCGTGGACGTGGATAGGAGCGCCCTAAGACAAGCGGAGGGCGATTAGGGCGTATGGTCAAGGGATGACGTGCGTATGCAAGATAAGAGGAGGGGCGGGATTACGAGGAGCTCGTCGGAGAAAGGCGACGCTGGCGGCGGTGGAGGTTGTCGTTGCCGACACTCTGGAGCGCCCGCGGTCGAGTGACTGACACAGAAGGATGCGCCGGTGTATGGTGAGTGTGCTCGTGTGCTCAGGGAGGCGGAAGGGAGTGTCTGGCGGAATTTGCGAGAGGGCTCGTCGGAGACGGCGTTCGAGAACAATTGCACGGCACGGAGGCGTGCTCGGGAAGAAGGCATAGGGGAAGCGAGGACTCGGGGTGATTTAAAACAGTATGGTCGCGGGGAATTAAGGTGGCGTTAGCAATTGGCGCTTGAATCAATGCTGGCAACGGCGACGAGAGAAGGGAGAAGCAGTCGTGGGGTGGGTGAGAAAGATGAACAGTGGAAGGGGTCCACTGGTCAGTGGGGGAAAAGAATCGAGGGGAGGTCCACCTGTCGGTTGCTGGGTGGGTTCTTTCAGCGGTGAGGAAAACGGTTCGGGGAGAAAGAATAGGAGCTGGGCTAGATGGGCTAGGTGGGCTGGAGTTGTTGGGTCTGTCCACTTTCATTTTTTTTATTCAGTATCCTTTTCTTTTATATTTCTGAATTCTGTTTTGAATTTCCAATCAAACAAATCTCACCCAAATCAATCCAAACAATCATTCAGTTTGTAAATTTGAATTTGATATTGTTTATCAACATAAACCAAATCTCAAAATAAAATAAAATAATATCCTTATTTATTTTAGGATCCATTTAATAGTTAAATAAAATGGATCACTAGTTATTTAATAAAATAGGGTTTGATTTTTATTAATAAAATTTCCATTTGAAATCTAATTATTTTCATAATCAAACCAGTAGGTTTTATTTGAAAATAAGGATGCTTGGAAATCTTGTTTTAAAATAAAATAACTTTTTATTTTAGGTTCCATTTATAATTAAATAAATGGTCCTTAGATAATAATCCATTTAGGATTTGTTTATTTGGTTCAAATAATTCATATTGAATTATTTGGAAAGTATTCCAAAGTGATTTATTAATCATATAAGGTTGGGTAATTGTTTTAATTCCAAATATCATTCATGTATTTTTATTTAGAGATTTGTCCTTATTTAAAATAGGGATAGAATGGTTATTTCCATTTTATTTTATTTGGAATATTCTTTATTTCATATTTTTATTTGAATTGGGATTAATCATCACTCCATTTACTTCATGGATCAGGCCAAGATTTGATTTGGTCTGTAAATATTCTTTATTAATATTTTCATCTTTGTCTTATGAAATCCATATCTTTTTATTTAGAGATCCAAACTTGGTGATTCCAATTTATGAAAACTTATTTATTATTTGTTTATACTTTTGATTCCTTAAATGTTTATCTTTTTAAATCTCTTGAGGTTTATTTTAATTCAAATGGGTTTGAAGATCCAATTGCATTCAAAAAGTTTCTTCTGGCTCTAAAAATTAAACAAAGTTTTATTTTATTAATTTATTTTCACATTACAAGATTTGGAAAATCTTGGGATGTGACAGGCTACCACCCTTAAAATAAATCTCGTCCCGACATTTGGGAAGGTTAGGGTTACAAGCATGTTCAAACAACTAGGGTACTACCACCCTTAAAAATTTTCAAACAAAAATTACACATTGTCCTTCTTGGGATCCTGGGAAAACTTCCTCTTGAAAAACTTTTGCATAGTGTCCATTGTTTCCATAATTGACTTATGGTCCAAGGTTGAGTTTCTCCATAGGCTTGATCAACTTGTTCTTCATCTTTTCTGGACAGTTGCTTGCATAGTGTCCTGGGTTCTTGCAATTGTAACATATCACTTGGCTGATATCTCTCAAAGGCTGGTTTATCTTATGTTTTATATTTTACGGATGGTTTGCATAATGTCCAAACTCTTTGCAATATTTGCACATCACTTGGCTAAAATTCTTCCTTATCTTGGGTTTCACTAGCTTTTGTTTGTCTTCTTGTCTCTTCTTCTTTTCTGGGCATTCATTGGCATAGTGTCCCATCTCTTTGCAAGTGTAACATTGCTCTTGAGTAATATCCTTCTTGCTAGTGTTGGGAAATTTCTTTTTCTTCTTGGGTCTCTCCAAAGCTAGGAGTTCTTCTAGTTCATGTTCTTCATGAGTGGGAGATCTTTCTCTCTTCTTGAGGCATTGATCTTCATGTTCCTTGGATGCATGATCCTTGTCTCTAAAAATATTGCTAGTTTTGGTTCCTTCTAGAATAACATTCTTGTCATCCTTGTTGTCATTAGCTCTTTGGGAAAAGTTTTCTCCCATGTTGATCATTTGAGTAATGAGTCCTTGCAACAATTGGGATTGAAGTTTGAAAATCCTTTGTATGGCTGGGTCTAGTCCATTGTTGTTGGCTAAAAGCTGAGTTGTCTCTTGGCTCAACTGGTTTTGGGTTGCTATAAGTTCTCTCATGTTGTCTTCTTGGTTGGTGTTGGTGTCTCTTGGAGTAGTCATCTGTTTGGGTTGAATTGGGATTAGAATAGGCAAGACATTTCTAAAGAATTACTTCTAATCACACACATCACAATTCACACAAGCAATGTGCAAGCAATCACAAACAAACATTTCTCTCAAACAAGGTTCAAGCACATATTTAGACAACAAAATATTTTTGTTACACCACATAAGTTGGTGTGTTTGATTTAACTAAAATATGGTGGTCCATCTATATGGTTCACTTGTGATTTTCCTTTCTTTCTTGGTTGGTTCTTCTTTCTACATGATATCTTGGTTTCCTTTAGGAAAACTCTTGGTTATAATACTTCAAATGATGTAGACTCCTTCTAACTTTTGCATTCCCTCAGTCTCTAAATCTTGAGCAAGATTTCCTTGTTTAACTTGTGGTCCTTAGTAGTATCCAAGTTGGAAGTCCTTGGTGAACATGCTGAAGATGTTGAAGTCATTAGAGTTGAAGATGTTGAGGAAGTCTTTTGCATATGATGTAGTCTTTGGCCATGGGTAGGCTTTTCCATCAAGTTGAAATAGAAGAGAAGTAGAGTTGAAACCAAAATGGTTAAGGAAAGAGTTTACAAGTGTTTTTGTAAATAAGTTTTTGGAACAAATACACTCCTATTTTTCTAAGGGTTTTGTCCAATCCTAGGTTTACAAATCCTACAGGCAACACAATGCTCTGATACCATCTGTAGGGGTCCCAACCTTAGATAAGATTGATCCCTCCTGTGTTTTACAATGCTAGTCCCTGGATCAATAGCTAGCATCCACAGTAAGATGTAATATCAAGAAACAAAGGTCATAATATAACTTTATAACCAGGAAAACATAATTTTATTACATCATACATAGCTCATATGGCTTTTACATTACATTGCAGCGGAATAAATATAGTCATGGGTCCTTCATCTTCAAAGTGCCACAGGCAGATGTTGGTTGTAGACTTTGTAATCCTAATCAAACAATCTTCACTAAAATCAATCAAACCTGCAACATACAAGTTACAGCCACAAAGGGTCAATACATTTGAATTGTATTGGCAAGTGATACTCTTAGTAGTATGGTGGAGTCTATCATCTATATGCATTTGGTTAAGTGGAGTTGAGGCTTGCATTGCTCAAAATAGATTTTCCCTTAACGTTTTGAAAATAAATAGTTTTGTCAAAAACTTTTCCAATGCTTCTCTCAATCAAAGACTGAAGATCCTTCTCGAGGCATCTACAAATCAAAGACTGAAGTGCTTGGTAAAATCATTTTCCTCAATCCAAGATTTCAAGCCATCTTTCCATCAAAGATTGAAGAATACACACAATCCCTTGTTCACCCACAAGTTTTTATTTAGAAATTGGAATGATGAGATTCTTGATTGCTTCCATGTCTTGATGCTCAATTTGTCCTTTACCAGGGACATGGCTAAGTACTTAGATTTTACACTCTGCAGAGGTGGTGCACTTTACCCACAAGACTTGGTTTCCCAAGACAAAATCTTTCAGAAGCCTTCCCTTAGACCAAAATGGACGCGTTCCAACCTATCAAACACTACCACCCACTGTCCATTTGGCTAAGTTCTTGCAACCTATATGATCATGGCAGAGCCCATATTGCCAAGTGGTTGCACTTGAAGCTTCTCAACATTTGACATCTCAAATCCCTTTGTTTCCTGGGTGGCATTCCACAAGTGAGATACACAATCCAAGCCCATGGAATTGTGAACCACTCAACCATTCTCCACCAAGCAAGCCCATTCCACCCAGGTGATTCATTAACTTAGTTGTTTTATTAAACAAAACTTAAGTCCTCAGACTTAGAATATTTTTCCATAGTGTGAATATATATTCCACCCATGTTTTCTATTAGCTAGGCTAAGCTTGGTAGTAGTAGGAATCTCTAACTTAGGAAAATCCTACTAAGGATTCATCTACTAGGTTTTCCTATAGCAAGATCTATACTTAGCAAAATCCATGCAAGTTTACTTAGCAAAATCACTAATGCATAGAAAAAGTAATGGGACAAAAGTATGAAGCATCACTTGCCTTTTTGGTAGAGTATAGGTTCACTTCTTGATCTTTGCAACAATCACACTCTTCAAGTCACTACAAATAAATCAAGCAAGGCACAAACTTAATCTACCAATCAAGCAAAACAACACACATAAATAACAAAGTCAAAGAATTGCATGCAAGCATGCCAAGCTTTGTTTTGTTTGAAAAAGTGGTCCCTAGTGGGTCATGGTCATTTGGGTTCATCTAATGGTCATTCTCTAAAGTGGTTAAGTCATTTGCAAAAGGTTTCACCTTAAAACCATTTTCAAAACAAAGTGTTATTTAATGTGGTGTAGAGATATTTTTACCAAGGCATTAGCTTATAGGGTTCACCAAATGAGTTGCTATTGCAAAACTTGGTGTTTTTAGGTCAGAGGTTTGGTCCAAACCATCTACTCAAAGTTTTCTTCCTTTAAACATTTCCATAATAAAATCACTAATTTTATTTGGCTAGAAATGGACTAAACTAATTAATCCATTCCAAACTTTTCCAAATTCATTTTCCAAACCATGGGTTGGTTCCTAGGGCCAGTAGGGTCACAATAAACCAATTGGCAAAGGTTTGATCTCAAAATTCATTTTTAAATGATTTTTCTAATGTTAGCAAGTACACAAAAGAATCTGCAAATTCAAACAAGCTACCAGTTACTATTTGCTAAACTAAGGGTAGGGTTGGTTAGGTCTTGTTCTCCTGAATCTTTTGATATAAAATTTGTCAAATTTGGACGTGTGGTTCAAAAGTTATAAGGGTTTGAAATCAATATCAAATTCTGATTTCAAAATCTGTTTTAAAAACGAATCGCCACGTGTCGACTACGATTCTATACCGCGTGGATTGACGAATAGGGCGTTGGATTTTAGTTGCATCATACGGTCCAGAGATGTTACTTACCCCTTCACTCTGTTCTATCCTAGTCGAGATCTAGATCGGATGGCTACTAGATGTTTGCGAGGCTGGCGCGATATGACGGCGGCGGAGCGATCGATTAAGCGGCGCTGGCGATGCGAAGCGAGGAGAGAGGAGGAAGCTCACTGTGTTCGTCGTAATGCGGATGCTCAACCTGCCTTTGGTTGATGAAGGCGCCGCGGTTTCTGAGGAATTGCTCGCCGGAGCTTGTCTTGCGCCAGGAGATTTTACTCGTCGGAGGGAGGGTTGCGAGACCACAGCGAGTGTTTGGCGAGTATCTGGAAGGCGAAGGACATAGACTAATCAAGGGTATGTCTCACCGATCGAGAGCGAACGGAGTCGGCGTCGAGCTCACCGAGTTGTGGGGTCGTCGGTGATCGTGGGCGTGGATAGGCGCCCTAAGACAAGCGGAGAATACGATTAGGAGCGTATGGTCAAGGGATGACGTGCGTATGCAAGATAAGAGGAGGCGGTCGGGGATTACGGAGGAGCTCGTCGGAGAAAAGCGGCCATGGTCTTGGAGGTTGTCGTTGCCGACACTATGGAGCGCCCATGATCGAGTGGTGACCACGAAGGATGCGCCGGTGTATGGTGAGTGTGCTCGTGTGCTCGAGGCGGAAAGGGAGTGTCTTGGCGGAATTTGAGAGGGCTCGTCGGAGCAAGCCGTTCGAGAACAATTGCGGCGCACAGGCGTGCTCGGGAAGAAGGCATAGGGAAAGCGGAGAGGACTCGGGGTGATTTAAAACAGTATGGTCGAGGGGAATTAAGGTGGCGTTAGCGAATTGGCCTTGCGAATCAATCTTGCAACGGCGAGAGAAGGAGAAGCGATCGTGGGGTGAGAAAGATGAACAGTGGAAGGGGTCCATTGGTCGGTAGGGAAAAGAATCGAGGGAGGTCCACAGCCGGTTCTTTGGGTGGGTTCTTTCGTGATGAGGAAAAGCAGTTCGGGAGAAAGAATAGGAGCTGGGCTAGATGGGCTAGGTGGGCTGGAGTTGTTGGGTGCATCCACTTTCATTTTTTTATTCAGATCCTTTTCTTTTATATTTCAATTCTTTTGAATTTCCAATCAAACAAATCTCACCCAAATCAATCCAAACAATCATTAGGTTTGTAAATTTGAATTTGATATTGTTTATCAACATAAACCAAATCTCAAAATAAAATAAAATAATATCCTTATTTATTTTAGGATCCATTTAATAGTTAAATAAAATGGATCACTAGTTATTTAATAAAATAGGGTTTGATTTTTATTAATAAAATTTCCATTTGAAATCTAATTATTTTCATAATCAAACCAGAGGTTTTATTTGAAAATAAGGATGCTTGGAAATCTTGTTTTAAAATAAAATAACTTTTATTTTAGGTTCCATTTATAATTAAATAAATGGTCCTTAGATAATAATCCATTTAGGATTTGTTTATTTGGTTCAAATAATTCATATTGAATTATTTGGAAAGTATTCCAAAGTGATTTATTAATCATATAAGGTTGGGTAATTGTTTTAATTCCAAATATCATTCATGTATTTTTATTTAGAGATTTGTCCTTATTTAAAATAGGGATAGAATGGTTATTTCCATTTTATTTTATTTGGAATATTCTTTATTTCATATTTTTATTTGAATTGGGATTAATCATCACTCCATTTACTTCATGGATCAGGCCAAGATTTGATTTGGTCTGTAAATATTCTTTATTAATATTTTCATCTTTGTCTTATGAAATCCATATCTTTTTATTTAGAGATCCAAACTTGGTGATTCCAATTTATGAAAACTTATTTATTATTTGTTTATACTTTTGATTCCTTAAATGTTTATCTTTTTAAATCTCTTGAGGTTTATTTTAATTCAAATGGGTTTGAAGATCCAATTGCATTCAAAAAGTTTCTTCTGGCTCTGAAAATTAAACAAAGTTTTATTTTATTAATTTATTTTCACATTACAAGATTTGGAAAATCTTGGGATGTGACACTCACCGTCGCTGCCCTAGCCACCGCCGACCATGCCTCCTCCTCTCCGGCCCTCTAAACCCTAGATCGTCGGAAACCCTAAATCCACCATAACCTGCTCCGGCTTAGGAGAATCCCTACATGATCTTTCCTCTACTTACGACACCACGCCGTCGTGCTCCGGCTTAGGGGAGAACTACAACCTCCGTTGCCTACTGGAACAAGGGAGAGGAAGGTCTTCATCGAGTACCAAACGTGTGACCGACTGCGGAAGCGCTTCCTGAACGCAGCGCCAGAAGGATCGTCTACGCGATCTTGAGATCGGCAAGTGTACGACTACATCGCCCACGAGAATCTGCTCTCGTTAACCGCTTTGGAATCTTCGAGGGTGAGTAATCTAATCGACTCGTTGCTACAATCTAGTAGATAGATCTTGGCTTGTTTATGTGCATGCGGTAGAATTTTTTTGTTTTCCATGCTATGAACTCCTACAGTGGTATCAGAGCCGTGTTTATATGTAGATTTGTTGCACGAGTAGAACACAATGGTCATTGTGGGCGTTGATGCTTTTGTTGTCGATTGCTTCTTGTGTACTTTGCATCTTGCGGGATGGTGGGATGAAGCGGCCCGGGATAACCTTACATGACATCGTTCATGAGACTTACTCCACGCTTGACATGCAACTTGTATTGCATAAGTGGCTTTGCGGGTGCCTATTTCTCCCAACATAGTGAGGATTCAATTCACAACAGGTGATTGACAATACTAGTATCAATGTTGTGGTTCTTGTTCGTAAGTTACAACGACACTTATTGAAAGCCTCAAACCACGTAAAACATGCAAAGAAAATTAGAGGCATCTAACTTTGTTTTGCAGAGGTGTGTTGTGATGTGATATGGCCATGATTGTGATTATATATGATGTATGCAATGTTCCTTATTGTAAGTCGGCAACCGGAAGGAGCCTTATGGTTGTCTTTTAATTTCGTTAAGACCTGCGTGTCTATTATTCAAAGTAGTTGTAATAGTTGATGCTGGTGGACGACAACCATGGAGCGGTGCCATTGACCTTGACGCCACGCCGGTGATGATGGAGATCATGTTCGTGCTTGAAGATGGAGATCGGAAGCACAAGAAGAAAGGCCATATCATATCACATTTTTTGAATTGCATGTGATGTTAATCCATTTATGCATCTTGTATTGCTTAGTTCATGACGGTAGCATTATAAGATGATCCCTCATACAAAATATCAAGTTATAAAGTGTTCATCCTTAGTAGGCACCGTTGCCAAAGCTCGTTGTTTCGAAGCACCACGTGATGATCGGGTGTGTTAGATTATGCGAGTGTATACAATGGGAGCAAGCCAGATTTGCTCATGCGGAAGCTAAAATTTGATCTTGACGAGCCTACCATGTACAGACACGGTCTCGGAACACGGATCACCGAAAGGTAAATCATGAGTCATATAGTAGATATGATGAACATGTTGATTGTTCGCCATTGAAGTTACATCATCTCTTGTGATGATCAGTTTTGATGTGGTGGATTTGGTTCGTGTGATCACTAAAAAAATGTGACGGATGTTGTTTCGAGTGGGAGTTCACCTATATTAATTTAACTATTAATTAGAACTCCGTTTGTCATAAACTTAGTCTAAAATTTTGAAAATATGTTGTAGATCAATGGCGGTCCCTACCATCAATTTTAATGCGTTCCTAGAGAAAGAAAAGTTGAAAAACAATGGAAGCAACTTCGCGGATTGGTTCCGCAACTTGAGGATTGTCTTCAATGCTAGTAATTTGACCTATGTGCTGGATGCACCGTTGGGTGACCCACCTGCAGCTGATGCTACCGATGAGGTAAAGAATGTTTTCCTCGCTCGGAAGAATCAGTACTCCACAGTTCAGTGTGCTATCTTTTATGGTTTGGAATCGGAGCTTCAAAAAAGGCTTGAGAACCATGACCCACATGATATTGTCCGTGAACTCAAAATGATATTTAAGGCTCACGCGGCAGTTGAGAGTTATGAGGCTTCTGAAAAGTTTTTTAACTGCAAGATGGAAGAGGGCAGCTCCGTCAGTGAGCATGTGCTTAAGATGTCTGGGCACGCAAGAAAGCTTCAAAGCTTGGGTATAGTGATTCCTAATGCTTTGGGGATTCACCACGTCCTCCAATCACTTCCACCAAGTTACAAGAACTTTGTGATTAACTACAATATGAAAAACATGGACAAGTCGTTGCCCGAACTCTTCTCCATGTTAAAGTCTGCGGAAGTGGAGATCAAGAAAGAGCACCAAGTGTTGATGGTCAATAAGACCACCAAATTCAATAAGCAAGACAAGTCTAAGAAAAAGGGAAACTTGAAGAAGGGAGGTAAGAAAGTTACCGCGCCGACGAAGAAGACCAAGGTTGGGCCTAAGCCTGATACTGAGTGCTTTTACTGCAAGGGAGAAGGTCACTGGAAGCGGAATTGCCCTAAGTACTTGGAGGATTTCAAGAACGGCAACATCAAGAAGAAAGGTATACCGATATACATGTTATTGATGTGTATCTCACTAGTAGTCATAGTAATGCCTGGGTATTTGATACTGGTTCGGTTGCTCATATTTGTAACTCGAAACAGCTGCTACAGAATAGAGTGAAACTAGCGAAGAACGAGGTGACGATGCGCGTTGGAAATGGATCAAAGGTTGATGTGATCGCGGTCGGCACGCTACCTCTTCATATCCATCGGGATTAGTTTTATACTTAAATAATTGTTATTTGGTGCCTGCGTTAAGCATTAACATTATATTCGAATCATGTTTATTGCAAGACAGTTACTTGTTTATGTTCGAGAATAATGGTTGTTCGATTTATATGAGTAATATGTTTTATGCACATGCACCTTTGATAGATGGTCTATTCTTGTTGAATCTTGATTGTAGTAATACACATATTAATAACATTGAAGCTAAACATTTGAAATTGGGCTCACAAGGGATCACATATCACGGGAACGAGAAAAGAGTACTTATCGGTAACGAGGTTGAACTAGGTATGCAGAGATACCGACGATCATAACCTCGGATAAGTAAACTATCGTGAGACAAAGGGAAATTGGTATCGTATGTAAGTGGTTCATTCGATCGCAAAGTAATCGTAGAAATATGTGGGAGCCATATGAATTTCCAGATTCCTCTATTGGTTATTGATCGGAGAAGTGTCTCGATCATGTCCGCATAATTCACGAACCGTAGGGAGACACACTTAAGGATTCGACGTCGTTTGAGTAGTTATGGAATGATGAGAAAGAGTCCGAATGTTGTTCGGAGTCTCGAATGGGATTCATGATATCACGAGGAGATCCGGAATGGTCCGGAGAATAAGATTCATATAAGGAAAGTCCCGTTTCGGAGTTGGAGAATGGTTCCGGTGTTTTCATCGGGAATGTTCTAGAAGGTTCCGGAATGTCCGGCACTCCGGAGGGGAAGGGTACATGAATGTGTTATATCAAGTTGGTATGATTGCATCATGTACTCGGTGTCATCGCTGAACAAAATAGAGGGTTTATTCAAATCCTAGTTTGAAAAGTCAAATGGCTAGTTTGAAAGTCAAACGACTATTTTTGGGAAGTGGGGAAGGAGGAGGAAACCGAGTTAGGGAGGAGTCACTCCTCCACCGCCGGCCCACCTCCAGGACGAGTTGGGGAGGGACTCCCCTCCCCTTGGCCGGTCGGCCCCTCCACCTATAAAAGGAGGGGCAGGGCTCCCCTCCTAGACACACAAGATCCTCGCCTCCAAATCCCTAAGTCGCCGCCGCCGCCACTTGCTGCCGCCGCCGCCGCCCTAGGTCAAGCCGCCGCCGCCTAGCAACCCTAGCCGCCGGCCAAGCTTCCTCCTCGGCGTGTCTAAACCCTAGATCATCGAGGGACTCTCTCATACTCCACCATACTCGCTCCGGCTTAAGGCGAAGCCCTGCGAGATCTCCCCTCTACTTCCGGTACCACGCCGTTGTCTTATAGGAATCACGAGGAGAGTGCTACAACCTCCATTTTCTGGAACAAGGGAGAGGAAGGTCTTCGTCAATCCGAACGTGTGACCGACAGCGGGGCTTAACGGAGCAGCGCCGGAAGGATCGTCTACGCGATCTTGAGATCGGGAAGAGTACGACTACATCACCCACGAGAATCCGCTCTCGTTAAACACTTTGGAATCTTTGAGGGTGAGTTATTCTATTGACTCATTGCTACAATCTAGTAGATAGATCTTGGCTTGTTTGTTTGTATGCGGTAGAATTTTTTTGTTTTCCATGCTACGAAACCCTACAGTGGTATCAGAGCCGTGTCTATATGAAGATCTGTTGCACGAGTAGAACACAATGATCATTGTGGGCGTTGATGTTTTTATTGTCGATTGCTTCTTGTGTACTTTGCATCTTGCGGTATGTTGGGATGAAGCGGCCCGGGCTAACCTTACATGACATCGTTCATGAGACTTGCTCCACGCTTGACATGCAACTTGTATTGCATAAGTGGCTTTGCGGGTGCCTGTTTCTCCAAGCATAGTTAAGATCCAATTTACAACGGGTGATTAACAATACTAGTATCAATGTTGTGGTTCATGTTCGTAAGTTAGAACGACACTTATTGAAAGCCCCAAACCACGTAAAATATGCAAAGAAAGTAGAGGCGTCTAACTTTGTTTTGCAGGGGTGTGCTGTGATGTGATATGGCCATGATTGTGATTATATTTGATGTATGCAATGTTCCTTATTGTAAGTTGGCAACCGGCAGGAGCCATATGGTTGTCTTTAATTTATGTTAAGACCCGGTGTCTATTCAAAGTAGTTGTAATAGTTGAAGCCGGTGGACGACAACCATGGAGAAGCGTCATTGACCTTGATGCAATGCCGGTGATGATGGAGATCATGTTCGTGCTAGAAGATGGAGATCGGAAGCACAAAGAAGAAAGGCCATATCATATCACATATTATGAATTGCATGTGATGTTAATCCTTTATGCATCTTGTATTGCTTAGTAGGCAGCGGTAGCATTATAA
This sequence comes from Avena longiglumis, assembly GCA_030063025.1. Taxonomy (NCBI): domain Eukaryota; kingdom Viridiplantae; phylum Streptophyta; class Magnoliopsida; order Poales; family Poaceae; genus Avena; species Avena longiglumis. Next base: position 501,049,504 of record CP125975.1, read on the forward strand.
GATGATCCCTCATGCACATGAATTTCAAGTCATAAAGTGTTCGCCCTTAGTTAGCACTGCTAAAGCTTGTTGTTTGAAGCACCACGTGATGATCGGGTGTGTTAGATTCCGAAAGTGTATACAACGTGAGCAAGCCAGATTTGCTCATGCGGAAACTAAGGTTTGATCTTGACGAGCCTAGCATGTACAAACATGGTCTCGGAACACGGATCACCGAAAGGTAAAGCATGAATCATATAGTAGATATGATGAACATGTCGATTGTTCGCCATTGAAACTATATCAACTCACGTGATGATCGGTGTTGATGTGGTGGATTTGGTTCGTGTGATCACTAAAACAATGTGAGGGATATTGTTTTGAGTGGGAGTTCACCTAGATTAATTTTATTATTAATTTAAACTCAATTTTTCATAAACTTAGTCTAAACTATTGCAAATATGTTGTAGATCAATGGCAGCCCCTACCATCAATTTTAATGCGTTCCTAGAGAAAGAAAAATTGAAAAACAATGGAAGCAACTTCGCGGATTGGTTTCGCAATTTGAGGATTGTCCTCACAGCTGGTAATTTGACCTATGTGCTGGATGCACCGCTAGGTGACCCACCTGCAGCTGATGCTTCCGATGAAGTAAAGAATGTTTACCTCACTCGGAAGACTCAGTACTCCACGATTCGATGTGCTATCTTGTATGGTTTAGAATCGAGCTTGGAAAAGGTTTGAGAATTGAGACCCATATGATATTGTTGAGGATCTCAAATTGATCTTTGAGACTCATGCGGCAATTGAAAACTATGAGGCTTCGAAAAGTTTTTAAGCGCAAGATGGAAGAGGGCAGCTCGTCGGTGAGCATGTGCTTAAGATGTCAGGCACATAAACAAACTTCAAAGCTTGGGTATAGTGATTCCTAATGCTTTGGGATTTACCGTCCTCAATCACTACCACCAAGTTACAAGAACTTTGTGATGAACTACAACATGCAAAACATGAAAAGGCGTTGCGAACTCTTTGCCATGTTGAAATCTACAGAAGTGGAGATCAAGAAAGAGCACCAAGTGTTGTTGGTCAATAAGACCACCAAATTCAAGAAAGGCAAGTCTAAGCAGAAGGGACACTTCAAGAAGGGTGGTAAGAAAGTTACCACGCCAACGAAGAAGACCAAGGCTGGACCTAAGCACGATCTTGAGTGCTTTTCTTGCAAGGAGAAGGTCCTTTGAGCGGAATTGCCCAAAGTACTTGGCGGATTTGAAGAACGGCAACATCAAGAAGAAAGGTATATCTGATATACATGTTATTTATGTGTATCTCACTAGTAATCGTAGTAGTGCCTGGGTATTTGATACTGGTTCGGTTGCTCATATTTGTAACTCGAAACAGGTGTTGTAGAATAAACGAAGCTAGCGAAGAACAAGGTGACGATGCGCTTGGGAAACGGATCAAAGGTTGATGTGATCGCGGTCGGCACGCTACCCCTTCATCTACCATCGGGATTAGTTTTATACTTAAATAATTGTTATTTGGTGCCTGCGTTAAGCATGAACATTATATTGGGATCTTGTTTATTGCGAGACGGTTACTTGTTTAAGTCCGAGAATAATGGTTGTTCGATTTATATGAGTAATATGTTTTATGCACATGCACCTTTGATAGATGGTATATTCTTGTTGAATCTTGATAGTGGAAATACACATATTAATAACATTAAGGCTAAACATTTGAAATCGAGCGATAACTCGACCTATATGTGGCACTGTAGTCTTGGTCACATTGGAGTGAAGCGTATGAAGAAACTCCATTCCGATGGACTTCTTGAATCACTTGATTTTGAATCACTTGATAGATGCGAAGCATGTCTGATGGGTAAAATGACTAAGACTCCATTTTCTAGTATGATGGAGCGAGCTATGGACTTATTGGAAATCATACATACCGATGTGTGTGGTCCAAGAGTGTAGCATCGCGCGGTGGTTATCGTTATGTTCTTACTTTCACGGATGACTTGAGTAGATATGGGTATATCTATTTCATGAAATATAAGTGCGAAACTTTCAAGAAGTTTAAAGAATTTCAAAGTGAAGTAGAGAATCAACGTAACAAGAAGATTAAGTTTCTATGATATGACCGTGGAGGTGAATACCTTAGTTACGATTTTGGCATGCTTTTGAATAAATGTGGAGTACTTTAACAATTGACACCGTTGGGAACACCACAACGTAACGGTGTGTCCGAACGTCGTAATCGAACTCTCTTAGATATGGTTCATTCTATGAAGTCACTTATAGATTTACCGCTATCATTTTGGGGTTATGCGTTAGAAACAGCCGCAATCACTTTAAATAGGGCACCATCTAAATCTGTTTAAACGACATCGTATGAATTATGGTTTGGGAATAAACCTAAATTGTCGTTCCTTAAAGTTTGGGGTTGCGAAGCTTATGTAAAACAGTTACATCCCGACAAGCTTAAACCCAAAGCGGAAAAATGCGTCTTCATAGGATACCCGAAGAAAACTATTGGGTATACCTTCTATCATAGATCTGAAGGCAAAATCTTCGTTGCTAAGAATAGATCCTTTCTAGAGAAGGAGCTTCTCTTGAAAGAAGTGACTGGAAGGAAAGTAGAACTCGACGAGGTTGTTGAACCTTCTCTCGGATTTGAGAGTAGCACAACACTGGAAGTAGTCCCTGTGGCGCCTACACCAATAAAAGAGGAAGCTAATGATGTTCATCATGAAACTTTAGTTGAAGTTACTACGGAACCTCGCAGGTCAACGAGAACGCGTACCACTCCCGATTGGTATGATCCCATTATGAGTGTCATGTTGGTTGACAACACCGACGACGCTGTGACATATGAGGAAGCAATGATGAGCCTAGATTCCAATAAATGGCAACAAGCCATAAAATCCGAGATTGGATCCATGTACGAAAACCAAGTATGGACTTTGGTGGACTTACCGGATGGCCGGAAGGTATCGAGAACAAATGGATTTTCAAGAAAAAAACAAATGTTCATGGTAATGTTACTGTCTATAAAGCTCGACTTGTCGCAAAAGGGTTTCGACAAATTCAAGGGGTTGACTACGATGAGACTTTCTCACCGGTATCGAAGCTAAAGTCTATGAGGATTTTGTTAGCAACCGCTGCATATTATGATTATGAGATATGGCAGATGGATGTCAAAACGACATTCCTTAATGGAGACATTGATGAAGAGTTGTATATGGTACAACCCAAAGATTTTGTCGATCCTAAAGATGCTAACAAGGTATGCAAACTTCAACGGTCCATTTATGGATTGAAGCAAGCATCCCGAAGTTGGAATCAACGTTTTGATAAGGTGATCAAAAGTTTTGGTTTTATACAAACTTATGGAGAAGCTTGTATTTACAAGAAAGTGAGTGGAAGCTTGGTAGCATTCCTAGTACTATATGTGGATGACATATTGTAGATTGGGAATGATGTAGACCTTCTTAATAGTGTCAAGTATTATTTGAATAATAGTTTTTCAATGAAAGATCTTGGCGAAGCAGCTTACATATTAGGCATAAAGATTTATAGAGATAGATCGAGACGCCTAATATCATTGTCACAGAGTACATATTTGGACAAAGTTCTAAAGAGGTTTGGAATGGAAGATAGCAAGAAAGGGTTCTTGCCCATGTTGCCCAATACGACCTTGAGTAAAACACAAAGTCCTGCTATGACAGAAGATAGAGAAACTATGAGTAAGACTCCATATGCCTCAGCAATAGGATCTATCATGTATGCCATGCTATGTACTAGACCCGACATTGCATATGTTGTTAGTTTGACTAGCAGATATCAAAGTGATCCATGAGTGGATCATTGGACAACGGTCAAAAACATCCTTAAGTACTTGAGAAGAACTAAGGATATGGTTCTTTCTTATGGAGGTGATGAACAACTCGTTGTTAACGGTTACACCGATGCTAGTTGGAACACCGATCCGGATGATTCTAAATCTCAATCTGGATACGTAATTACTTTGAATTGTGCAGCAGTTAGCTGGAGCAGTGCAAAGCAAAGTGTTGTGGCGAGATCTTCAACTGAATCAGAATACATAGCTGCTTCAGAGGCTTCACAAGAGGCGATATGGATGAAGGAGTTCATTACAAAGCTTGGTGTGGTTCCAAGTGCGATGGACCCAATGTCTATCTACTGTGATAACATGGGTGCCATAGCCAATGCGCAAGAACCAAGGTCACACAAAAAGCTGAAGCATATCAAGCTGCGTTTTCACGCTATTCGAGAGCATGCCCAAGATGGTGACAAAAAGATTTGCAAAGTACACACAGATCTGAATGTGGCGGATCCATTGACTAAACCTCTCCCGAGGGAAAAACATGACCAGCACCAAACCGCCATGGGTGTTCGGTATATTACCATGTAATCTAGATTAATTGACTCTAGTGTAAGTGTTAGACTGTTGGAGATATGCCCTAGAGGCAATAATAAAAGTAGTTATTATTATATCTTTGTGTTTATGATAAATGTTTGCATTCATGCTATAATAGTATTAACCGGAAACATTAATACTTGTGTGATTTGTAAACTAAATTAGAGTCCCTAGTAAAGCCTCTTTGTAATACTAGCTTGTTATTTGATAGATGATCGTGGTTTACCGATCATGAACATTGAGATGTTATTAAAAACAATATCATATCATTAGGAGAATGGTGTGATGGACATACTCCTATAGATAAGCATAGCATAAAGATCAAGTCATTTCAATAGTTTGTTTGCTATAAGCTTTCTGATACATAGTAACCTAATTCCTTCGACCATGAGATCATGCTAATCACCATCACTGGAAGGATGCTTTGATGACATCAAACACCGCACCGTAACTGGGTGGTTATAAAGATGGCATTGAGTGTTCGGAAAGTATGTGTTGAGGCACATGGATCAAGAGTGGGATTTGTCTATCCATATGACGGATATATATACTATGGGCCCTCTCGATAGAATATCATCCAATTAGCTTGCAAGCATGTGACTGGCTCACAAAGGATCACATATCATGGGAACGAGAAAAGAGTACTTATCATAAATAGTGGGGAGGGGTGCCCCAAGGACACACAACACGAGCCCTCCCCACCTAGCCGCCGCGCCGCCGCCCCCCAGCACCATCTCCACTCGCCGCCGCCGCGCCATGATACGCCCAATTTGCATCACCTTTTTATATCATAATTTACCTCTATTCATTGATATTTGCCTTATTATGAGGTATTACTTATGGCTTTTCATCTGTTTATGCATGTTGGATGATTCCTGGAGGATAGACTACCGGAGTCTGGATTCTGATGGAAAAGAAGGCATTTTGGTGCAATTTCGTGAAGGTCAGAAAAATACCAAAAAAATATGGAAACGTATTATTTTACCAGAAGACGAAGGAAGCCAGAAGGAGGGACGGAGATGGGCCTCACGCCCCCCCCCCCTAGGCGCGGGCACACCTGACCCCGTGCCTAGGGCAGGTGTGGCCCACCTGCCCAGCCTCCGAATCCGCCCCTTCGCCTATATCTTCCCTACGGAACCCTAAGGCTCAGGGAGCGACCACAGATAGATTTACGCGACCTCTGGGGGGTGGAAACACCGAGAGAAAAAGATCTCTCCGGCAGACAGATTTCTGCCAGGGCAATTCCTTCCCGGAGAGGGGAGACCGTCGCCATCAACACCGTCATCAAGCTAGGCTTCATCGGGATCATCATCATCATCCACACCATCATCTCTACCATCACCAGCACCACCACTCCGTCCCGCTGTAACAATTGTGTCGGATGTTGCTTTAGTTCTTAGGGGAAACTTTACTAGTGTTGATTACTTTTGTAGTTGATGCTTGTGAGTGGAACCATTGGATTATTGTTTATGTTCAAAATGTTATACATTATCATATCATATTTGATCTTGATCCATATGATGTCTTGTGAGTAGTTCTTTGTGTTCTTGAGGACATGGGAGAAGTCATGTTGTTAGTAGTGAATCTGTGATGAGTTTTTATTCAATGGTTTAGTATTTAAGTTGTGGTGCTATTCTTCTAGTGGTGTCATGTGAACGTCGACTACATGATACTTCACCATTTATGGGCCTAGGGGAATGCATTGTGTATTTGGCTACTAATCGCGGGGTTGCCGGAGTGACAGAAACCTGAACCCCCGTTAGGACACCTTTGCATAAGGGAGCGTAGGATCTCAGAGTTTAAGGTTGTGGTTAGATTTATATCTTAATTACTTTCCTGTAGTTACAGATGTTTGCAGGGGGTTTAATCACAAGTATGTATTAGTCCTAGGAAGGGCGGTATGTTAGCACAGGTTCACCCACACAACACTTACAGACATCAGAGAAGAGTACTCATCTATTTGAAGCGAAAGCACTTGACAGAATTCCCATGTGTCCTCGAGAACGTTTGGTCCTTATAAGTATTTCCACCGGCTTGTCCTTTGCTAAGAAAGGATTGGGCCACTTTCTCCGTTTGTTCGTTACTTCTGTTACTTGCTCTTTGTTTTATTGCCTTGTCAGAAAGCCACTAAAAATCCGTTTGCTAAGTATTCACAGGGATTTCCTGCTCCATACCACTGTTCAACACCTTATGCTCCTCATTGGGATCGACACTCCTATTTATCTAAAGTACTACGATACACCCCCTATACTTGTGGGTCATCAAGACTATTTTCTGACGCCGTTGCCGGGGAGTGAAGCACTATTGAAGAGTGGAACTGGTAAGGAAAACTTTCACTGTGAGTATTTCTTTTGTCACTGCTTGTTACTTTGTTTCCAATATGGATAACCCACTTGGTTTCCTGTTTGGGAAAACTACTACCACTGCTATAGTAGTAGATGAACCACCTCCTGTTGAGATAGATCCTTTTAAGATACCTACAAGTATTGTTAATCGTGTTATGGATAATTATTATTTTGGAGATGGAACTGTCCATCCTGGTGATCAGGTGAAGAAGAAGTGTGCAGGTATCACAACTGAACAGATGAAGAAGAAGTTACTCTCCATATCCTTGAAAGGGAGAGATGAGGCATGGTATAAGTTGCTGAAGAATGGACAATCCATGGAATGGGAGGAGATGGCATCTCTCTTTTACTCTAAATTTTATCCTCCCAGTGAAATCCATAAGGATAGAAGTCTTATATATAACTTTTGGCCTCTTGATGGAGAGAGTACAACTCAAGCTTGGGCGATATTGAAGTTACTAATGCTTAAATGTCCTATTCATGAACTCCCTAACAATATTATTCTCAATAAATTTTATGCTAGGCTTTCTCTTCATGATAAAAATTTACTAGATGCTTCTTGTGTTGGATCATTCACACGTATGAAGGAAGAAGCTAAATGGGATCTCTTAGACTGTATTCAAGATAACACTGAGTCTTGGGAGAATGACAAAGGAAGAAAGTCAGGTATAAACTATGATTATGAATGCATTAAATCTTTTATGGGTACTGATAACTTCCGTCATATTTGCAATAAGTTTGTCCTTTATCCCCAAGTTCTTGCAAAATATTTTAATGCCTTTGCCTCTTATATTGAACTTCCCAAGAAAGAGTGGGACAAGTACCACGCTCCTTATAAAGACACTGTCACCCATGTTCCTGCTAGTACAGAGTTTTGTACTGTTGATCCTATTTTGCCTGAACATTATATTGAGAAAACTCATTTTCCTTCCAAGGTGAGGGAGCATTCTATTATGGCTACTGTGGTTAGCAAAAGTACAAAGAAAACTGTAGGGTCCTATGAGCTTATTGATATTGAGCCTATGGTAGCTATTGTGAAAGATCTTGTCACTAGAAATATAGAGGATGGGCATATTGTCTTCTGTGAAGATGCTACTAATATTGTTTCTTATCCTAAGAAATTTAGAAAAGCTAGTGTTCCTGTGCTTTCTATTAAAATTGCTAGTCATAGCTACTATGGTTTATGTGATATTGGTGCTAGTTCTAGTTCTAATCCTTATGAGCTTTACAGGGAAATTATGCATGAGATTTGTCCTTGTGAGCTTGAGGACATTGATGTGGTTATTCACCTTGCTAATAGGGAGCAAGTTTGCCCCATTGGTAATGTAAGATATGTGGAGGTCCTTTGTGGTAAGATTAAATATCCTGCTTATTTTCTAGTACTTGGTAAAGAAGCTAGTAAAACCTAACCTATCATCTTTGGTAGACCCTTCCTTAATACTTGTGGGGCTATCATAGATTGTAGGAAGGAAAAAGTTTTGACTAAGTTTGTTGGAGAATCCTATGAGTTTAATTTTTCCAAATTTGCCAAAACTCCTTATGAAAATGAATTACCTGATGAGGATTTCAGGGTTCAACAACTGTCTGCTATTTCTCTTGCTCCTAACAATGCTTTGCAGCATTTCATGGAAGACCATGAAAGTGATGTTTTCATGAAGGAAAGAAATGAGATTGACGATTTTTTCCTTCGTCAGCCGGAACAGCTTAAGCATGATCTACCTGTGGAAGATTTGGGTACTACACTACCACCTAAAGGAGATCCTGTTTTCGAATTAAAAAATTTACCTGATGATCTTAAATATGTTTATCTTGATGATAAGAAAATATATCCTGTTATTATTAGTTCTAAACTTTCAAGGAAGGAAGAATAAAGGTTATTGGAGGTATTGAAGAAGCACCGAGGCGCTATGGGTTATACTCTTGATGATTTAAAAGGAATTTCTCCTACTATATGTCAGCATGCTATTAATATTGAGCCTGATGCAAAACCAGTTGTTGAGCACCAACGCCGCCTAAATCCTAAGATGAAGGATGTGGTAAGAAATGAGGTATTAAAACTCCTTGATGGTGGTATTATTTATCCTATTGCTGATAGTCAATGGGTTAGCCCTGTTTATTCCGTTCCCAAGAAAGGGGGAATAACTGTTGTGCCTAATGAGGATAATAAGCTTATACCCCCAAAGAGTACTAGTTGGGTATAGAATGTGCATTGATTTTAGAAATATTAATAAATTTACTAAGAAAGATCATTATCCTTTGCCATTTATTGATCAAATGCTTGAGAGGTTGTCCAAAAAGACTCACTTTTGCTTTCTTGATGGTTATTCTGGGTTTTCTCAAATCGCTGTGAAAGCACGGGACCAAGAGAAAAATACTTTCACTTGTTCCTATGGTACTTATGCTTATAGGCGTATGCCTTTCGGTTTATGCAATGCTCCTGCTACCTTTCAGAGATGTATGTCTGCTATCTTTCATGGTTTTGTGAAGAAATTGTGGAGGTTTTCATGGACGATATTTCCGTCTATGAAACTTCTTTTGATAACTGTTTGCACAACCTTGACAAAGTTTTGCAGAGATGTGAAGAAACCAACCTTGTTCTTAACTGGGAGAAATGCCATTTCATGGTTAATGAGGGGATTGTTCTGGGACACAAGATCTCTGAAAGAGGTATTGAAGTTCATAGAGCCAAAATTGAAGCAATCGAGAAGATGCCTTGTCCTAGAGATATCAAAGGTATTCGTAGTATCCTTAGTCATGCTGGTTTCTATAGGAGGTTTATTAAAGATTTCTCCAAAATTTCAAAACCCCTTACTAATCTTCTTCAAAAATATGTACCTTTTGTTTTTGATGATGATTGTAAGGAAGCTTTTGAAACTTTGAAGAAAGATTTAACAACTGCTCCTATAGTCCAACCACCTGATTGGAGTTTACCTTTTGAAATTATGTGTGATGCTAGTTATTTTGTTGTGGGTGCTATCTTGGGACAACGTGTTGACAAGAAGCTAAATGTCATTCATTATGCTAGCAAGACTATGTATGCCGCTTAAAAGAATTATGCTACTACTGAAAAGGAGTTCTTAGTTTTAATCTTTGCTTGTGATAAGTTTAGACATTATATTGTTGATTCCAAGGTTACTATTCATATTGATCATGCAGCTATTAAATACCTTATGACGAAAAAGGATGCTAAGCCTAGGCTCATAAGGTGGGTGTTGCTTTTGCAAGAGTTTGATCTGCATATTATGGATAGGAAAGGTGTTGATAATCCTGTTGATGATAATTTATCTCGTTTGGAAAACATTTCTTTTGACCCTTTGCCTGTTAATAATAGTTTTCCAGATGAGCAGTTAGCTGCAATAAGGGTAAGTCCACATGAGAGTCCTTGGTATGCTGATTATGCTAACTTTATTGTTTCCAAGTATTTGCCTCCAACCTTTACAATCCAGCAAAGAAGAAAATTATTTTATGATCTAAGGCATTACTTTTGGGATGACCCACACTTATATAAAGAAGGAGTAGATGACATTATGAGAAGATGTGTTCCAGAATTTGAACAACAAGAGATATTGAGAAAATGTCATGGCGGTGCTTATGGAGGACATCATGCTAGGGATAGGACTGCACAAAAGGTTTTACAATCTGGATTTTATTGGCCTACTCTTTTTAAAGATGCAAGGAAGTTTATCTTATCCTGTGATGAATGCCACTGAGTAGGTAACATCTCTAGACATAATGAAATGCCTATGAATTATTCTCTTGTTATTGAACCTTTTGATTGTTGGGGATTTGACTTTATGGGGCCTTTTCCCCCTTCAAAAGGGTATACTCATATTCTTGTTGTTGTTGACTATGTTACAAAGTGGGTAGAAGCCATACCTACAAAAGTGTTGATGGTAAGACCTCTTTGAAAATGCTTAAAGATGTCATTTTTCCTAGGTTTGGTGTGCCTAGATATCTCATGACTGATGGAGGCTCTCATTTTATTCATGGGGGTTTTAGAAAAACTCTCGCTAAGTATGATGTAAACCACATAATTGCTTTAGCTTATCACCCCCAAACTAGTGGGCAAGTAGAACTTTCCAATAGGGAAATTAAATCTATCTTGCGAAGCATCCAGCAGATCTAGGAAAAATTGGGCTAAAAAGTTGAATGACGCTTTGTGGGCTTATAGAACTGCTTATAAAAATCCTATGGGGATGTCTCCTTACAAAATGGTCTATGGGAAAGCTTGTCACTTGCCTTTAGAATTAGAACACAAAGCTTATTGGGCAGTAAGAATTGAATAGATATTTTAGACTTGCTGATGAAAAGAGGCTACTTGATTTAAGTAATCTAGATGAGTGGAGAGGGGAAGCTTACGATAATGCTAGGCTCTTTAAGGAAAAGGTAAAAAGATGGCATGATAGGAGGATTCTCAAAAGGGAGTTCCATGTTGGTGAGAAAGTCCTTTTGTATAGGTCTCGTCTCAGATTTTTTGCAGGGAAACTACTCTCCAAATGGGAAGGACCTTTTGTTGTCAAGGAAGTATACCGTTCAGGTGCCATCAAAATCTCCTCTCTGAAGGATGACACGACACAGATGGTTAATGGTCAAAGACTAAAGCATTATATTTCTAGAGATTCTTACAATGAAGATGTGGATGTCATTAAAATGGTGACTCCAGAAGAATTTATCAAGAACCAAACACCAGAATCTACAGAGTTCGTCTTTGAATAGGTAAAAGTGGTGAAAACAGAAGGTTCGTGAAACTCCAATCTTTTAATATTTTTTATGTTTTCAATACATAAGGGGAATTACGAGACGAAACTGAAGAGGAACCGGAGTCCGGGGTGGACAAACCCACCCTAGGCGCGGGCCTAGCCTGGTCGCGCCTGGAGGGGGTTTGACACCCTCGAACTCCGACTCCGCTTCGTTTCTGTATCAAAACCTTCCTTATGCATTGAAACTTCGTAATATATATTCCCCTGGGTTCCCTGAGGTTCTTGCACCGTGTTCTCGTCGTGTTTTCGTTTTGATCTGTTTCTGTCAGGAAAATTCTCAGATTTGGAGCCTCAATGTCTTCTTCTGGATCACCCACGGAAGGTTCCTCTATGGACGCCCTCAACCCGTACATGTATGAGTTGAGGATTCATCCCAAAGAGTTGATCCTCAAGGAGGGAAAGGTACAAATGAAAGAAGTTCAAGGCCCTAAAGGAGAAGGCATCCTAGAAGACAGGATGGAAGCATTGGAACAGGAAGTTTTCAGGTACAAGAAGATGGCAGAACGCGAGGTGTATATTATTCATAAGATAAGTTCAGAACTCATCACCAAGCACGAGGGAGAAGTTGTTGATCTCCAAGAAGAGATATTTTCACTCCGTCAGACCACCAACCAACTGCAAGCACAACTCTATGACATACAGAACCAAAACTATGAGTATGCGGCTAGATTTGATCGCATAAGCTCTGCTGCTAGTTTCAGGATTGAGGAAACAAGGACATCCTTTTTGGATGGGGAACCATTGCCTTGGAAGTTTGATGATGACAAGGCAACACCACCACCACCGAGGGAGTAATTCGTCATCAGGTTTGGCATCCCCTTGGCTTTTTCCAATCTTGAGGGAGTGTCGCGGTATCACCACCATTATCTTTTATCTTTTACATTTTTAGTGGATTCATATCTGTGGTAGAGAGGGTTATCTTATAGTTTGGTTTGCATGTGGAAGTATCTCTCCTTTAGTTGATTATCTATGTATCCCTTGGTGTGAGTGCCTTTACTGGAATATTAATGAGAAGTCTCATCTTTTACTTTTTGCACTTCTTATTTTAGTTTGCAATCTCTATTATATGATGGATCTTGTTGTTCAGTATTGGCACCACTTTGGGATCATCATGTGGATCTAAATTGGTTTTGGCAAACCGAGTTCTGGTCAGTGGCTTTAGTTTGAAAGAAAAAGAAAGAAAGAAAGAGCTTACATGTATTTGGTATCATTTGTTTTCTTTCTTGTTGGCTCATAAGCTTAGTATTCTTTATTTAAGATTCTTTTATGTCTTCAAGGAAGATTGCATGTTTGGCTTTATTACTTGTATGTTTGCTTATTTCTTTCAACTCTCTTGCTTGCTACCCAGCCTTGCTAGCCAAAAACCTGTTTTGAGAAGGCATACTTCTCATGTTTCCAAATCCCTTTGAACCAAACTTTTGCCACTTGTGTCCACCATATCTACCTACTAGCTTCTTCTATTCCTAGCAAATTCTCAAGCTTCATCTATCTTTCAAATTAAAAAGTATTTTGTTATGTAAAAACTAGTTAGTAAAGCTCTCACGAACTTGATGGCACACTTTATTTACTTGTCCCTAGTAGACTTGAACCATTGTGGACATCGAAGTTGTATATGCTTGTATCTATACGTTAGAATTAGCAGAACCATGTTGTCACGAAGAGAACAACATAAACTAGCCCCAAAACCGACCATTACTGGCGGTCAAAGGCTCGGCCCTGCATATTAGAGGTCGCTGACCCACACAAATTAGCAGGGATACATAGGGATGTAAATGGTACAGATAATTTCCGCTCCGAATCATCCGCATCCGTTTTGAGGATGTGATATGCATTTTTAGATATCCCCCTGATATGGATGCGGATATTTATCGAGCGGATATTCGAAAAATATGGTAGCGGATATGATTCCATAAATTTAGCACAAGCCTAATATTTAGACAATGTAGCAGCTATGCATGCTACATATGCATGTTATACTATGCAATTATCAATCCTACACTTTTATACTACTGCTATCTAGTGTTGCACGCTTTCTTGTTATTTCTTTTGCATAAACTAAATAAATTTTTATTTTTCTATGTGTATTTATTCGATTATCCTTTTCCGATTCGAGTCCGCTCCGAATCCGCTCTATATCCGCAATCTGATATAATCCGTATTCGAATCCGCATCTGGCTATTATCCGCTCCGATCCGAGTCCGCCAAAAAAATATGGTATAGGATATGGTAATAGCAATATCCGATTCAATCTGATCCGTTTACACTCGTGGGGATACATATGGCTAGATATGACTTCTAGATTTGTTGTGACGACAATGGAGGACACATGGAGAGACCAAAGGCCACGAGCACGGGAGGGAGTCCCGTCATCATCATTGACTAACTACCAAGGAGAAAAGTGATGTAGGTGTCTAGCAGATACGGTTGTGGTTCCCTAATATCGTCCAAGAATAACATGGAACGCCGAGGCGAAGGAGGATGGAGGTGCTCTCAGTTCTTATGATGGATAGTTTGATCTCATATGACAAACAATAACATAATATCATCGTTTTATAGCCCGTAGCAACGCACGAGCATTATGCTAGTTTGAATAATATTTGCATGAATTTATCTTCAAATATTTCTAAAGAGTTATGTTTAAGAGATCGGCTAGAAAGCGCTGATTTTTCGAGGAGTTAAGGATAAGAGACCGTATAGTCCTCTAAATTTTAAGGGATTCAGCTAGAGATGGCCTAAGGAGACGAGGAAACAAAGCTAAAACGCGAATGTAAAGGCAGCAAGGCAGCACGCCATGCCCATCCAATCCATTGAACACACATTTTGACGCCAAAAGCAACCATCCACTTTCACTTGACATGGAGTTCAAACTTCGAAGTGTTGGCCTTTTAACAAACCATATAATCCATAAGGCTAACCAATTTCATTGATAAGCTCGACTACCAAAGTAATCAGGACAAACAGGCAGTTCAATCATGAGAGCCGCCATTTTTCTCTAACCAGAGGGCTTGAAGCTTTTCCTAGCGAAGTGATCTTTTTTCATTGCCTCGACTGCTTCCCTGCAAAAGCGAACACAATTAGTGCCATGTTCAATACCTTATTTAAACTAGTATGCAACTGTGTGAATAAAAGCAAATGAAGATCTCGTCCGTCTTCACCCCGTGCATTTACAAATCATAAGAGCATGTACAGCGTGTAGACAGTGTCTAAGAAAAAAGTGTGTATGTGTCTAAGAACAGGAATAAGCTCCACTATTTAGACAGTGTCTAATAAAACTTATGGGTCTACTAAACATAAGATACTAGACCATTAGTTGTTTTTTTCTTAGACACTTGTGTCTTGTACAGGACTAAGAATTGCCTAGCTAGCACCACCCTCTCCACCGTGTTAGACACAACTTGGAAGGGAAAAGGTGCTCTTAGACACCCTATTTTTACAACACTGCACTTTCTCTAAGCACAAGCAACTCCTGCAAGTATAATGCCACATAATATAAGATATGTTACCTTAATGTGTTCTCCATCTCCGCATTTCCGGGGTCCAGCTTCAGCCCAGCCATGAAAACATCACATGCTTCTTTGTACTCCTATTGATAGAAAAGCAGATTACAAAAGGGAGGTGACATATAAAGAAGTGTGAAGTAAAAAAAAGTGCAATACTATAAAGTTATTTATTTGACCTTGTAAAAAAAGGGAGGTGACATATAAAGAAGTGTGAAGTGAACAAAAAGTGCAATACTATAAAGTTATTTATTTGACCTTGAGAAACATGAGAGCAACTCCTTTCCTGTAGTAGCCTTTCAACCATCCAGGGCGCAATTCAATGCAGGTATTAGCATCAAACAAAGCCCTATCTACTTCAGTCATTTGCATATGGCAAAAGCTCCTGTTCGAATACAGCGTTGCATCACTAGGGTCCAGCTCAATTGCCTGCATCATAACAGAGAATTAAAAATAAGCAGAGTCATATTACTATCAAACAATTTTAATATTGCAAACCTTACTATCAAACCCTAAAATTGCATATATCTTGAGTAAAGGTTGACAATAGCCTCATTTACTCCGCTACCAAGACAACACATGTTCTGTGTCTACAGCAATACATTCAGGTCTGGTGACGCACTGACTCTTCATGATAGTTATACACTGAAACCCGAGCACCAGGGTTTCTCAAACCATTCTGGGCCTCTTTCTAGGGGGCTGAAGCTGATTAGAATTTTCAATTGTCACCAGCAGTTTACAAAGGTTTCCAAACAGCACAAACACATAGTACATGATGAACTTGGTGAAATCCTGTAGTAGTATAGTGGAACCAACTAGACGATAAAATCCCATGTCTTAGTTTGGCTCTTGCCCACAAAGGACCAACTATTTGGTAAAACCCCAAATGATCCAGAGAAACCCACAAGCCCTTCCTGCCTTCTTCCTCCACTCTGGCCATGCTGCCACCGGACCACAATGTGAGTTGCTCCCAGTGCCGCCCCAGACGTAGGTCGAGCAGCAGCAAGTACATCTCGGAGTGGATGTCCTCGATGGCGATCTGTAAGCCTCAGCCACCTGGACGTCGGCATGAACCTGGAGCAAGAATCTTGAGCATAATGTCTTCAGAGACAGGGAACAAGGCGAGCAACACCTGAGCAAACAGAGCAGTGCCTTGGTGGCAAGTATTGGAGGAGGCAGCACAGCCCTTGAGCGCAGAGGGGCAGGATACCAGGAGGGGAGGGAGGTGAGTGAAAAGGTCAAGGTGGTGGTGGTCGGAGGAGGAAAATTCGGGAAGGTGGAGAAGCCATACAAAGAAGGGTGGGGGAGTTTGACCTTTTGGTGTCGGTTTTGAGGGCCCACTTAGCGCATAATAATCATAATACTTAAATAATTGGTTAAGGTTTTTTATCATTGTCAAAGTACTATGGGCCATTTGGGGTATTTTTTCGCGAAAACGCAAAAGCCTTGCGTTTCAATGCATTGATAGAAAAAGGATCGACACCCTTGCCATACAACCCAACCCAAGACACCTAAGCTAAGGGAGAAGTTGGCGTAGCCCCCGTGCTCCCGCCTTGGCCCACGATATCGCCATTTGCGATATTACCAAATACTTAGTCCTTTCCAGGAAAATGGCAAGCTAAAATAAGGCATTTTATGAAATCTCCTAATTAAGCACATTATTACCTGAAATCCGAATTCCTCGGGAAAAAAACTGAAATCTGTGTTATTCAGTGTATACTCTATTTACAGTCTTAAAATGTAGAAATATAGTACAACGCAAGCAGAAGCTCGGCCTCTGTGCGCAGCAGGAAAAGTTCTCTTTAACTGTACCATGCATATGAATCTTGCAAAGAACTTACATTCAAATAAACGAATTGTGTCATTTTTGCTCAGGTATTGTTATTTTAACGTTGACCAACTGGGAAAGAATTCCTCCCTTGACTATACGTTGTTAGATAGATGAGACCTCTCCAGCTGCGAATTATACGCGCTAAATAGCACCCCGTTTAATTCAGTTGCACTTGTAACTCGAACCCGGGTGGGCGAGCTCACCACTGTGAGGTCAAGACACCAAAGCCAACGCTTGGTTCTCAGGTATTGTTATTTTGGCAACAGCAGTTATAGAAAGAAGAATCAGAAGATAAATGATCCGATAGACTAAAGAAACATACTACATCAACCCATAGAACAGGTAACTGAATATGCCTCACACCACCACTATTATTCCTCACATTACCTCTAGTGTCCATAAAGCATTAGATTAGCATTACTAATAAATGATTCCTCACATTACTACTAACCTCGGTGTAGAACATTGATGCACCACGATAGTCCTTTCTCTTTACAGATTTCTCACCACATAATTTCAGCTGGACTTTAGTATTGTTATCATCTTGCGCATCCTAAATCATGGGGAAAATTAAACCAAGTACATAAAAACATAAAATGACCAATATTTACGGAGACAAATATGTTTCCGCGTCAAGAAAGTTTAAAGTAGTTTAATGAGACAACTTCATATAAAATAAAAGATCAAACAAACGACTAAGTTTAGTTTCTGGGCACTGCGTCCAGCAGTAGATTAGATCAGCAGCAGGATGCACTCTCTTCTTTCTGTCTTTCGCCCCTGTTGCAACATAACTTAGCTGATATTTGTACCAACACCGTACGCTTGTGACCCCAGCTGTTTGGCTTTGTATAAGGCTGAGTCGAAAGGCCTTATCTCTAACAAAACAAACAAGTTGCGCGTCTTTTTTTGCATCTTAACCAAGTCATACAAAGTCGAGATGAAAAAATATCAAGTTTCCCTTTTATTAAAAATAAAGCACAATATATGAAAATGTATGAAGCAAACCAAGGATTTAGCCTAATATCCAAAAATCTGCCTATAGGCAGCTAGGCGCAGCAAAAGCCACATTTATTCAGACCAAACAACAAACTAAGTAAAGAGTATCATGTCGTAGTCCACAAGCAGTTACGCAAGTAACAGGTACAACAGGAATCTGAGCTCAAAGATTTAGCATACCATCTCAGAATAGTCTATGTGATCAGCATCATAATTCATAATGCAGTTCTTGCGTTAAAAAAACATAAAGACCTTATGTTGGTAAGATCACCATCCAAGAAAGGTGCACTATATGTGGCGAAGTTGAGATTCACAATTGCAATTCACCCAAGTAGCAACATGTTTGGGTACATACTGAGACTATAATGAACAAACAGTCAACATGAATATTTTAAGCAAAGCCACTAAAGGTTTACTCACTCGGTTGCCTATGGGCATTTAAAATATTGTTTCTGCCATTGTCACCATAAAAAAAATCTTCTTACAATCATTTTAAATCCTTGGAGACCATAAAACAAAAGAAAACACATAAACACAACATTAACTTTTTTCCTCTAACTGGGACAATAAAGTAAAAGCCCCCGGTATTCCTTTTCACTAATGTTATTTGCATTTTTATAATGACAGCAAATGTCAAATTCATTGAACTGTGGTTCTGAGGCCTACATAATAAAACGATATAAAAGTGAAACAATGTGAGCATACCACTATTACGAATGCTACCTCGTGAACTATCCTAAAGAATATGCAGTAGAGTGAAACACCATTCAAGAAATTCAATCTGGTCCCACTGAGAAAATTCTGGAGCTAATCACTTCGAAATGCTGGAACATATGGGTAGTCATGTACTTGGGCATTAGGCGTTGAGTATCTTGATGAAGAATGATCCAAGTATATAGAATTCAATTCATACCCTGGGCTTGGAACATTTTGATCTCGCATCAGCAATAATTCCTGCAACGGTCCAGTTTGATATTGTTCGAATTGGAGAAGTTAAAGGAAATAGTAATTCCACATGCTTTCTTCTTCCAGAGCTTGCTGCGATTTGTATTGGCATGGCACCACACTTTAAGTAACAGAAGGAAAAAACATTAGTGACATTATGGAATAAGAGAGGAGGTTATTATATAGCTATATTATAAGGAAAAAACTAATGTAGACCTAATCAAGAATCTCACCACTATTCATTACAAAAAAAATCTATATAACGCGACAAGTATAATAGATTAAGTTATACTGGCCATTACAAGACCCACCCACTCCGTAATGTCATTTGAGGTACTGTTTCTAAAAGTGCCAGCTTCTCCCGGCCCAAAATCAAGAACATATACATCGTAAATTAATTGGGGCAAGTGAGATCTTCATATGAACTTCTAGTTCCTCATATTAGTAGGCTTATGCCTACCAAACATAAAACTATTTCCTGAAGTTAGATCAAAATCTCAAGAGTCAAGTGTCCAATCCCCTAGATAAACTGATTTAAGAAAATGTAAGCACTATAAATGCAAGTAGGTAAAAAGAATGCAAACCAAAAAAACTCACATGGCTATTTGGGATATTAGGGTCTGCACCAGCCTTTAGCAAATACTTAATGCAATCAGTTAAGCCATGGGTAGTTGCCACCACCAGGGGAGTGTCGGGATTAGTAGAATTTACATCTGCACCTGCCTGTGGATATGGATCAGACGAAATTAAAAGTTGGAGGTGCTGCAGCTTTAAACTTTTCATTTTTTCAACTTTTCATGAGAATAGATTAATCACACAAAGAGAAGTAATATTTTTCCCTATACAGGATTACCCATAAATAAAGTTACATGAAGTCACAGTGAACAGACCTCGACAAGCAGCTTCACACACTTCAGTGAAATGGATTCAGGTAATCCTTCAGAAGTAGCATGTAGAGTTGCAATCAATGGTGTACCTAAAACTTCTGAAACTTTGTTTGGCTACAAGAAAAGATCAGCTTTAGTGGAAAAAATTATCTTAATATCCTATAGAATACGCCAGGTATTAATCTGGGACTAAAATGTCAACAATATAGAAGGAAATTATGAACAGACCTGTTTCCATACTGATGAATCTCCTTATTTTTATTAAGAGGTAGGGAACTATTATAGGCTGACAATTCACAGTGCATTTGTTTAATAGATGGCCAAGTCTCGTGTTCAAAGGCATTTTTTTTTCCAGTTCAATCATTTATGGCATACTATTAGACAAAATAACACTTTGTTACATTGAGCAACAAACCAAATAAGAAACAGCACATGGTACACCCAGACTTTATTGATCTTATTCTTATCTCTTCGTAAGGACAGGGGATTCCTAAAGCTGTAAGATCATTTGGCATATGTATGTATCTGCTACGACATCGGCATGGTGCTACAACAAAACTAAAGATCACGCAGAAAGGAAAAAAACCTTTGTAATAAAAATAGTGGACTTTAATTATTACATCTGCATGATGCTCCAACAAGACTTTGATGACACCGGCCTTCCCATAGGCAGCAGCAATATGTAGTGGTGTCCCATGAAAATAAGCTATATCAACACTAGCTCCTCTAGATAGCAACAGCCTTGCTGCTTCGTCATGCCCTAGATAAAATGCACACAGAAACACAATAAAATGTTACCGTGAAAAGGAAAAAAAAATCTCGGACAACAACAGAATAGATTCTTAAAATTTATCGATAACTACCATTTCGACTTAGCTAGAGGACAAGCATGCGTAAATTATGATGATTATTTGATGGGGCTGTTTAGGACACACAGTGTTATAGAGAATCAAAGAGCAAGAACATGATTGTTGTCATTTTGTATAACGAGACACAATGAAAGACATTAATTCGTTTAGAAGTGATACCATCCCCTGGATGATCTCAAGATCCAAACATATGTGAGTGAGTTCCCCTGTGGTCATAAAAGTGGAATATAATAAAATACCAGAACTGAATGACATCTCAACCGGGGAGATGTACAAGAATTCAACATGTAAATGGAGCCACAAATCGCCAAATGACATAAATGAAGAGTTGGATACTTCCCAGTAAACAATGGCCTTTCAATCTTTCAAACATCGCAGCAAACTAGTAAATGTAAAATAGACAGAGAAAAGGCTAAATATCAGCAGAGGATACCAAATTTTGCAGCACAATGAAGAGCAACGGAGCCTGGGTCGTCTTTCTTGTTTGGATCAGCACCATGGTCGAGAAGGTACCTCACAACAGCCATTTTTCCATCCAATGCAGCAGCAGACAAAGCAGTTACACCTACCCAAAAAATGAGAAGCAAGTAAACCTGTGCAGTCACCAACATATCTCTCTCAACTAAAGGATGAATTTATAGTAAAGCTCTAACAGTGTACTCGTGCCTCATATATATAATCTACAGCTTCAGAAACTAAAATAGTGGACTTGTATAATGAATAAGCAAGGTAAAGTGAATAGTGAGATGGCCACAAGTCCACAATCCAGAGCCTAGAAAGAGAATGGATGCAGAAGTCTGATGATAACATGCAGCACTGCTTAAATGTATCTGAAACCGAGATGAATTTACTGGGATTTACATAAAGGGAGAGATTGTGCAAGTGGTAACATTGCAAAATTAAGCTCATCAGAACAGAAATTGGATAAATCTTAAGCACACACTTACCAATTTTGCTTCCAGCATTGATGTCAAAGCCAAGTTCCTCCACCATGCACCTGCACACATCCAGTCTTCCCAGGCGCGCCGCAGCCTGAAACGGCCCCAGGCCTTGGATGGACACATCGGCAAGCCACGCCTTCTCCTTCGCGTCCTTGCCGCTCGCCAACTCTTCAGCACCACCACCACAAAATCCACAGGTAAGACACATGCATAGCACTACATTACGAAGCGGAATCCGAAACACACGCGCAGACCCCATTCCGCCAAAACCCTAGCAAATGCGAGACCGCATCGGAGGGAGCGAGCCGCGCGGCCGTACACGGCGAGACCCTTGAGAGATGGGTGAGAAGAGGAGAGTGCTCACCCCTGAGGCGGCGGAGGTCGCCCTCGGTGGCCGCGTCGAAGAAGGCCATCTGCGGAGAGTCGTTGCTGGGAAGTCCGCCGTACGGAAGCGCGCGCCGGAGAGCGCTCTCGATGCCGAGCCTCATGTCAAATCCCGAGCCGTTCATGGTGGCCGGCGACGCTCTACTGTACTGGGGGTGGGGGCTTCGTCTCGAACCGCCGGCGCCTCGAGCACCCCTGCTGCCGTGGGGTTTATGGGAGCAGGGAGCGGAAGAAACACCGCCGAATATTTGTTTTGTTTGGAAGAGGATGGTTTTATATTTTCGGAGTGTCTACGTCTCAGCCGTTTCATAAATAGTTATTTCTTAGTCACTGACATCGTTGTCAATTATAAGCAAGTTTTAAGCGTATGAGAAATAATTATTTCTCAGTCGCTGACATCGTTGTCAATTAGTATAAGCAAGTTCCAGGCGCCTCGCTGACGTCGTTGTCAATTATAAGCAAATTGCAACTGGAATCCATCAGACCTCAGTTACAAGTAAGCTGCAACTGCACCCCCTCCACGCTGATGGGTGC
This sequence comes from Avena longiglumis, assembly GCA_030063025.1. Classification (NCBI taxonomy): domain Eukaryota; kingdom Viridiplantae; phylum Streptophyta; class Magnoliopsida; order Poales; family Poaceae; genus Avena; species Avena longiglumis. The sequence continues at coordinate 501,071,912 of CP125975.1, forward strand.
TCAATTACAAGAAAGTTGCAACTAGGACCCAGCAGAGCTCAGTTACAACCAAGTTGCAACTAGCCCTTCGACGGGCCCCAGTTACAAGCAAGTTTGGCCCGCCGATGGAAATCAAGTCCCCCCCAAGTTACAAGAGTTTAGAGGTTAGTCACAACATACTTGCGACTAGCTCGGTATATTCCCGATTACAAAGCAAATTACAAAATGATTTAAATCCAAGTATATGTAGTTGCAACACATTTGCAACTAGGGTTTCAGTCACACCATGCTTGCGACTGGCTCAATACATTCCCGATTACAAAACAAGTTACAAATGACTCAAATCCAAAAGTATATCCAGTCGCGACATGGATGCAACTAGGATTTCAGTCATACCATACTTCCGACTGGCTCAAAACATTCTCAATTACAAAGCAAGTTGCAAAAATGACTCCCCGCGATGAGGTCTCGCCGATGAGGTCCCCCTCCCTCCCGGTTGCAATCAAGTTACAATTGTCCCCCCTTGGCGGGGCCCTAGTTATAAGCAAGTTGCAACTGGGACCCGCCAGAGCTCAGTTATAAGTAAGTTGCAACTGCACCCCCTCCACACTGATGGGTGCTCAGTTACAAGGAAGTTGCAACTGGGACCCAGCAGAGCTCAGTTACAACCAAGTTGCAACTGGCCCTCCGCGGGGCCCCGATTACAAGCAAGTTGCAACTGTCCCGCCGATGGAAATCAAGTCCCCCCAAGTTACAAGGGTTTAGGGGTTAGTCACAACATACTTGCGACTAGCTCGATACATTCCCGATTACAAAGCAAATTACAAAATGATTCAAATCCAAGTATATTTAGTCGTGACACAGTTGCAACTAGGGTTTCAGTCACACCATGCTTGCGACTGGCTTAATCCATTCCCGGTTACAAAACAAGTTATAAATGACTCAAAATCTAAAAAACAGTATCAATATGATTGCAACTAAGGGTTATGGTTTAGTTGCAAACATGCGTGCGACCGGCTTGACGCGTCCTCGCTTACAAGCAAGATGCAAATGACTCAAATCCAAAAATCCTAGTCACAACATACTTATGACTGGCTCGGGGCGTTCTGGTTACAAGCAAAATTGCAAAACTCAAATCCAAAAATCCTAGTCGATACATAATTGCAACTGGCTCGGGGCGTTCTCGTTACAAGCAAAACATAAAATTTCAAAAACATTAAAATGGATTTTTGAAAAAAAACAATAGACCAATAAAAACCAAAAAAAAGAAAAGCAGAGAAAAACCGAACATGAGAAAAAATAGCAGAAAACTAATTACAAAAAAGTTCATTCATAACCAAAATAGAAGAGAAAAAAATTTGAAGGGGGTTTGAAATAGTTCATTCACGACATAAAACAAAAACATACCAAAAAAACATGAACGAAAAACCTTTAAAAAGGAAAATTGAATTTTTGAAAAATCATAAACATCAACAAAAAAACATCCAGAAAAAGAAAATGCATTCCTAGTTACAACAGAAACAAAATAACAGAAATAAAACAGCAAAGTAAAAAAACAGACGGGCCGCCGGCATATAGACAAACAACCCCATCCAGCACGAGCGACACATAGTGGATTTCTAGGGTTTTCTATGCACAGCTAGCGGCAGCGCATAGTAAATTTGTACAGGCTCACTTCAGCTTTCCGTTAAAAAGGTAAAAGATATAGCCCACACACGACAGAATACCATAAAAAAACAGACCGAATCGCGAAGCAAATCGTACGGCGGGACGCGCGACCGAGAAATAGCTATTTCTCAGGCGCCTGAGAAATAGCTATATATTTTATACACTTCCTCTCTCCACAGATAACTAAATTGAGTTTGTCTAGATTTAAGTATATCTATTTATATATATAACTATACCTAATAATAATAAAGAACTAATTTATAACTATATCTATAATATAATAATAAAGCACGAAGTGTTTGCCAGTCTAACATTTTTTAACAGGTTTACCCTCTCACTAAACCATCTGTTACCCCCTAGCGCCACCTGGAAGTAATAAAAAAAAGATCTTGACCCTCGCCGAACTCCTCCCGCATCATGATTTAACGGAGGGTAGCGGCATAAGGGCTTGAAGGGGAGAGAGATCTCGAGCGGGTTGTCGTGGGGAGAGGCGCATAAGAGGGATCGAGCGGTTAATCCGCCTGCATCGGGATGTCGTGGTCTTGGTGGTGCAAGAAAGGATCGAGCGAGGGGTATAGCTGATGCTGCCGACTGCATCACCTGCAATCTACGATCAATGATATTAATGATGTTAAGAAAGTAATTCTGATTTCTTTTCCATCTCGCCGGGTCAAGAAATCCGGTAGCGAGGCTTCATGGAGAAAAGGTGCAAGTTGAATTGTAGAAGATGCATCATCATTGATCACACCACCGTGCGCAATCTGATAATAATACCACTGATCTCAGATACATAACCTGTCCATCTTTTTTTAATCAGATCTATTAGCTGATATACTTGCTATCTATGCTAATTGTACGTTGATCTCAGCTACACAGCGCGCCTATTTTTTTAATCAAATCCATTAGCTGCTATCTAGCTAGCCATCTTTTAGTGATGGATTCTGATCACCGTTGCATGCTTACATGCTCACAATTGGGGTTTTCTTTCTTTCAGGCGCCACCGTACAATTACTTTTGTATGTGATCCTACTAGCTGGTTGGAATATACATGCTCCGGTCTATTGAATCTTAGTTTCACATGTAAAAATTGATTCACCTTCATCTGATTTATGGACGAGTAGTCGGTGATTCATCGGTCATTGGACCCTTATAGAATTGCTGCATGAATGGCATTGTGCTTTTGGTTCCAACAGCTCTACTGTCCGCGTGTAATGTTCGTGGAGTAGTTGACTTGTTGCCGGTATGTACATATTGTATATTACGCCTATGTGAGCTAGATGACTGTCAGATCATTTTTCTCATGTAGTTTAGTGGACTATAATTTTCTTCCTACAGCTAAATACATTTTTTCAATTGTAGGTTGTGCAAAGGTTCCATAGATTCCTCGGCACCTCTTTATAAGCTTTGTGTCTCTTTATTTTTCTCAGATTGTTTCAAATGGTAATCAAAATTTTCAAGTGGAGTACTAAAATTGCCTATCTCAGGTATCTTACTTTAGAGGTGCACTTTCGTGCCATGAAAAAAAAGAAAAAAATTGTGGTGAATGTTGTCCAATAATTGAGATATATAAGAATATGCAGTACGATAAGTTCGCTTCTACAACTTTATTTAGTATGAAGTTCATTTATATGTATCGATTTTTAGAAATAACTCATGCTTTCGTAGGACAGATGGACCACCGTAGGAGGATCATGAGAAGGAATTATAAACCTAGAAAGAGGATGACATGCATTCATACACCAACAACGATGAGGCAAAAGCTGGGCATGCAGATCAGGAGAGCGCTCATCGCGGCGGTCTACTGCATAGAGCTTCGTCTAGTGTGCTCGACACGGCAGAAACACGGGCTAGGCATGATAAGCAACTACATGGTTGTCGACGGGAGCAACTACAAATACACTACCTCTGGCTAATGCTACTCCAGGTACTATTTTTTATTATAGACTACTCTATGTATCGTACTGACGTTCGTTTCTTAGATTGATCAACTTTTTAGATTCGTGGATTTAGAAATTTTGTGTTCATATCGGTGCTAGCTCTAATTAACCCTAGATGATAAAACGATATTGGGGAAACGAATGACCGTCTAGCAAATGTTAATTATGCTTATCTTTAATAAATATTATGTTGTTATTTTCACTAAATTTTCATATGTAGTATATCTATCATGCAAGAAAAAACATGATGGAACCGAGACAACACATGGTCATTATGAACCGTCTGCCTTGAAAAAGACCGTTTTGCCCCTGCTTTTTGGACCAAGTTATGCCACCATAGGTTAATGAACGGTTCTGTGTCGCACGCACGGCCAGCTCCTCGGGCCTCGAGGCCATCGCGGGACGCAGCATCTGAGCCTCCGCCGTGAGGACCGCCCCGCCTCTACCCTACCCCATCCCCGCCTCTGTCCCAGGTTGTCGGCGCCGCCCTAACTTCCTGAGTCTCCCGCAGATCTGACGAGCACCTCCTCTTCGACAGGATCTCCGTCGCGAGCCATGCCTTTTGTTCCCATCTGAGGAGCCGTCGATCTGTTCGATCTGCTGCATTTGCCCGAAGAGGTGGCGATGGGTGGCGGCCATGGACTCGGATTGTAGTGTCGATTCCCAATCTGGTGCATCCACGAAGATCTTGTCGTCTTCGTCGCCATCCTCCGTGAGCCGCTGCTCCGCTCCTTTCCCCTCTTTTCTGTTAATGGTGGCTGGATTGGAGGGCATGGGAGTGGCGCTGAGCCATGTTGGCTGGATTGGAGGGGACGGGAGTAGCGCTGAGCCCCAGCTCTTTGGTCTGGCCGTCTGGGCGGTGGAACTGCAACCCCCCGTGTCGTCGACAACTCTCCATGGAATATTCGTCTCTATGGCGTTGCTGAATCGAAGTGCCTCCCTGCTATTATCTCTCCTTAGCCATCAACTGAGGCCAACGATGGTGCCTCCGCTTGGTCCCAGGTTGCCCTCTACATCAATGTGCAGACTCGCATCTTGGGCGGTTGCCCATCCTGCCTGCCATTCAAGGACACCCCGCCATCACCGGTTAGCCATTTATTTTTCTTCGATGCAGCTACACACGGGGTGTAGATCAGGTAGCCAAGCTAGCTTAGTCTGGCTCTGCCAGCTTACAGTAGCTTCATCTACTCATGTTTATGTCCCCAGATAGATGCCGTGAATTTGTAAAAAATTTAATGTATTATACTCGCTCCAACCCATATTGGTTGAATCAAATTTTTCTAGATACGGATGTATCTGCACTAAAGTTTGACTAGATACATAATATCTAGACGAATCTAAGTCAAATAATATGGGTCGGGAGTACTAAATAGTGTCTAGATACATTCAAATTTAGACAAATATGCGACATCTATTTTGAGACATAGAAATACGAAAATATCCAAATAAAAACTAGATTTTATAATGTGAATACAAATTGTGATTTGAGATGTACATGACTAAGAATATCACAAACAGGAACATACCCTTCTTCTATTAATAACAAGGAAGAGAAACAAAGAGACAAGTGATTAACAAAGAAAAGAACGATGTTCCAGTCTCTACATATCAACCCAAACAGGGTATTGCTGGATTCACGTTTTGTTAGAATTACCAGTATTTTGTTCTTAAGTGTTTGTCTGCAACTCTACATGCATGATATCATTAGAAGCCAACCACATAATTTGGATGTACCAAATGTCCAAAGTGCATGTATTAAGTCTAATCTCTTTGATTCACTGAGCAACATGGTTGAGCCTATTGTTGATCAAGGTTTATTTGGGATTGTATGCAAGGTTCATTATAATGCTGAAGTTTGATGGAATAATTCTTAATGATTAATACGAATTAGTTATTTCTTATTCGTTCAATATTGAATATTATTTGTTAGCAATCTATCTCTTGAAATAAAAAGTAGGAATCTAAGCAGTGATATAGAAGTATGCCAACCATGTGTTGGTGGAGCGGTGAAAAAAAGATATGTAAAAAAAAAATAGAAGAATATCCATGCTTATGCTTACCCGTAGCAACGCACGGGTATTATGCTATAATAATAATAAAGGATGAAGTGTTTCTTCCGGTCTAATATTTTTTTAGACTGTTTTGTCCTTCCACCAACATACATATAACGCATTGATGCCATTGAACCGGTTAGTTTTCTATTTTGTGCAACCTCGACTGAATGAACTCAACGCAATCCCGTCGTCCTCAACTAAGTTTGTCACCCTTCGTTAGTCGTCCGTGTGAAAAAAAAGCCAGCTCCCTCGCGCCGCCGCACTCCAGGGGCTTGTGTGTCTCGCCTGGTTGTGCTTCGCTTTTGGGGATCGATGGTTTTCCAGTTCGGCGGATGGGATTAGTTAGAGGAATCGATCTGTTTTTCCTACTTGGAGCCGCCGCCCTCTTGTCCGTGTACGAGGATGGGCGGCTCGCCACCATCAACTCAAGGATCGCTGCCGCCATAGTAACCGGAGCTTTCTATGCCTTTGGACACTTTGCTCAGCCAGAGTTGGCCTAGATCATGCATCACTGCAGCCTCCTCGAGCCAGCTGATCGCCATGCTAATGCGTCGTTCACGGGGTTCCTAGTCCCATCCATTTTGGTCTAAGAGGTCTCGGTTGATTAATCTGTGGGTTTCGAGATGTTCACTATATGGAGCAGGAGGTGTCTCTCTTAATTGATTTGGCGCGATGCAAGCACGGAAAATCCAAACGATCCGGAGATAAGAGGAGAAGGCGATCTGGAAATGCATCATAGTAGGCAAAGGGCAGAGGAGGAAGAAACAATCTGACGAGAGGAGATGTGAGCGGGTCGTGCCAGTTTTACATATAGCTGTTTTGACAAGGTTATGTCGAGCTTAGACTGTCAGACATTTGATTGAAAAAATAATAGATCTCGTGTTAAAGGTGAGAGATGGAGGGCACTAGGCAGCTCAACCGGGGAGAAGAATTCTGAATTCAGTACCATGGTCTTCAACTATTTTACCACTGCGACAATGGATTTGGGGGCCTAATCAAAGGATTTGGGCAAGGGGTGAGAATTTAATCTATGCGTTGTTGTTCTTCTTCTTTGTATTTTAGTTCTATGGTCCTCCTTCATGTTTTACTCATGTGCTTAACCATATTGCCATGGCTAGATCAAGAGATACAGGTGGGTCTGAGGAGTTGCTGAAGGTCTACGCCGAGATGGTTCTATCCGGGTGGAGTCTCGACTATACATTCACCGGTCTGCTCTCCGCATGCGAGAAGGTGTAGTGATTGCCATGCCATGATCAACATGATTGCCATATCATATCGTGGGATGCCAACTGCTTCAATCACATGAGAGATGGTACATGTTTCTTTGCAGCGAATAATGGTAGATTTCAATGAGGTATGTCGAGTCTTACCTTTTTTTTCTGGAAGATTCGGTGTTGTCAACTAGGCATGGGCAAAAAAATATTTCTGCTTTGAAGAGTGCCTTGAGGATATTAACGGTTCGGAGCATTATCTATTGACAGGGATTTATTCCCGGACACTTTCCAGTTGATATAATATATAGTTTGTGAAGACCATAGGAATAATATTGCAATGCAAGTTAGTAAGCATTTGTTCTTTCACTCTTGGAAGTTGATGATGATCCTAAAGCATGCACATCAATTCTATTCTAAATTATTTTCCCCGAATGCAATATCAGGAAAAGAAACAAGCCTAGGAGATACAGGAGTGATCAACCAGAATACCGCCGTAATTGCATGATATCAGAGATAAGTCAGTGACAATTTTAAATAACTGAGTCTATTTTCGACGGAGTCATAATACTCTCAGTTAGTTTATCTGTTGAATCGCATCTAAATTTTATTTGTTTCCCTGATAATGCTATATATTGCATCTTGTTAGCATTCTAAAGTTTCTCTTGGTATATGAGTAGCAAAATTGATAAAAAAACCAAAGACCAAACAATCGTAGAAATATGTCTAGAAAAAGTTAAAAGATACCCATTCGACGTGCGAAGGTCAACTTAAAATATTCTATGATAGTTTATGATGCAAAAGTCAAAATTTGGCATTCTTAATGTCTTTTGACCAAAAGTATCCTTTTACATCTGGTGCAACGCACGGGCATGTGTGCTAGTATACTAAAATGTATCTACTTCCTCTGATTCATATTAGTTGAATTAGATTTATCTAAATTTGGATATATTTAGCCATGAAAATTTTGAATCGACTAATATGGGTTAGAGGGACTAGATACATTTAAATCTAGACAAAATCAAATAAGTTATTTCTAGATGAAGAGAGTAACAAAGAAAAAATAACGGCATCTTTTTTTAGGAAACAGTAGGACTCCATCCTCCTACTGTGAGCTTTTATTAATGATTAACCATATTTACATCGTTTAAAATAGTTTGCAGAACGAAACTAGGGGCTCATCGACCCAATTACAATAATATCTAGAAATAAAACAATACCTAGCTATTACATGAGAAATCTTATTACATTTTTTACCTCGATAGTTGAACTAAACATTCCCAATAACTCGTAGTGACTTAAGCAAGATCATTATAATATTTTGATCATTTATGGCTTAGGTTTCCAGTTGGCCAATCAAGGCTTTATCAAAACAACATTACAGTTGTATTAACTATCTTCTCAGTATCTCTATTTGACTAGGAGATATTATTCAATGCCTATGCCTACTTGATCCAATAGGATTACTACTTGATAACTATCTTCAAAATCCATCCTTATGATCCTCTTTGTTACCACATATATCTTTATTCAAGATTACTCTTCTATCCATTCAGGAGTGAGTTAACTCCACCAACTATCATATTGATTTGTTTCTCTTCCAACACTCTCATCCTAGAGATGATATTTAAAACTAGCATTACTACTCACCTCTTCTTACCTCCTTCTCTAAAGTCTTTAATGAAGGGAATATGTCCGAGAGGCAATAATAAAGTGGTTATTATCGTATTCCTTATTTATGATAAATGTTTATTTTGCATGCAATAATTGTATTAATACGGAAACATTAATACATGTGTGTTTAATAAACAAATAGAAAGTTCCTAGTTATGCATCTCTCATAAACTAGCTTGTTGATTAACAAGATGATCAAAGGTTTCCTGATCATGGACATTTGATGTTGTTAATAACAAGGTCACAACATTGTTGGAATGATGTGATGAACATTCATCCGAAGTATAGCATTACGATCAAGGTCATTGTGTTTATAGTGCTATAACATCATATGAAGTAATCTTAGTCCTTAGACCATGAGATCATGTCAATCACTAACACCGGAAGAGTATCTTGATAATATCAAACATCACACCGTAACAGGGTGACTATAAAGATGGGTTCAGTGCTACGAAGGTGTTATGTCGAGGCTCATGGGTCAAGAGTGGAATTTGTCCATCCCGATGTCAGAGAGATATACACTGGGCCCTCTCGATGATATCACATTAGTTAGCTTGCAAGCAAGTGATTTGATCACTAGAATGTTATATCACGGGAACAAAAAAAGAGTACATGTCGGTAACGAGATCAAACTAGGTATGGAGATACCGATGATCGAATCTTGGACATGTAATATATCGTGAGACAGAGGAATTGAGTTACATGCGTATAAGGTTCACACTTAAGGGATACCGACACCATTTAGAGCAAATAATATGCCAGAGAAAGAAAAAGAAAAGTGCAGGAATTTATTTCACTAGACACCGAAACTGTTTCGGTTGAAATTGCTCAAACTGGTTCTGCGTGTGAAATTGAATACTATCAAGGGGTTTTCTATGAATGTTTTTTAATTAAAGTAATTAACAAAATTCTTAATAAATAAATAAAAGAGTTTTATTTAAATGAGAGCTTGCATTAAATTTGGTGAAAATTTAATGCATGTGAGTGGATTTTTTAGTGGAGGCTCTTTTATGGGAGTGGAGGCTTTTCATTTTGAGTGGGAGCTCCACCCACATGAATGTGGAAAAGGTGGGGGCATCCCACCATGGTTGGGCGCATAGCCCCTTAGGTGCCCCCTCTCCTCCTCTCAAAGCACACCTCCTCGCGAAGGATCTCTCTCCCCCCTTTAGAATTCCCCCATGGTCTCGGATCAGCGAGATACATGTTCCCGGTGGCTTTTTCTGAAAGGATTTGTTGCTTTCGCTGCTTCGCTGGAGCGAGGGCGCGGAGGTTGTCGGGGTACCCGGACGTGTGTGCGATCACGGATGCACCACTGCTTTACGGTGATGGACTTGATGGTGTTGGACCAGATGGACTTCATCACGATCTTGAGATCGGCAAGCGTTCAACTACATCATCAACGAGTACAACCTCGTTAATGCTATTCGATCTTCGAGGGTATGTATTCCATGGATGTATATCCAACCGTTGCTTGTATCTAGTAGATAGATCTTGGTACTTATGCGTAGATGCTTTGCACGGGTAGTAAACATATGAGTATGTGGGCGATGATAATCATTTTTTTGCTTCTTAGTTGTACTTTGGATATTAGTGACATAGTGGGATGAAGTGGCCCGGACAAACTTTACATGTCCTCGCACATGAGACCTGTTCCACGCTTGACATGCAACTAGTTTTGCATAAGTGGCTAGTGGGTGTCTGTCTCTCCTACGATAGTCAATATCTAATTTGCAACTAGTTGTCAATAATTTGTTATCGTCGTTGTGGTTCATATTTGTAGGTAAGAACGGTTCTATCTTCGAAAGTCCTAAGCCACGTAAAACTTGCAATGGATAAATTAGAGGCTACTAGTTTAGATATGGTGATGTTGTAAGTAAAAGTATAAATCAATACTCTTACAACACAAAAAAACGTGTAAGTTCCATAGACTTTGGCCTTACACATAAAGGTATGATAATGATCATACCACGATGCACATGATGGAGATCAAGTGTAAGAACCATATCATTCCACTTATTAACATGTGATGTTTGTTGCATCTTATATTGCTAGTTTGGCATTTTATTAGCATAATAATATGATACCTCATTTAAATATCAAGATAAAAATGTGTTCTTCCTTAAGTATGCACCGATTATGTTTCGTCACTCCAAGACATCACATGATGATCGGGTGTTCTTGGATCCACGATCATATTTCGGGTGTAAGACAATTACACACGCGAATACAAAGGTTCTTACTTGGTGAGCCTAGCATGTATAGACATGGACTCGGAACACGGACCGAAAGGTTAAGCATGAGTCATATAGAAGATATGATGCCCATTTGATGCTCGCCTTTGAAGCTACACCGACTCACGTGATGATCGGACTTGGTGTACTGGATTTGGTTCATGTAATCACCGAAAAGACACGAGGGATGTCGTTTTTGAGTGGGAGTTCATTTCTAATTTGGATGAGTAGAAATCAATTTATCATAAATTAAATCAAAGTGAATTTTCATAATTTGTTGTAGTCATTGGCAGTCATTCACCACCTTATGCTTAGATGTAATTGAGATAATAGAACTATAGAATTCTGGATATTTACTTTACGAACTGGTATCGTATTGTGTTGAGTGCCTATCTAAAGTTTAAAGTCCTATTGCAAACTTTCAGCAAACTCTGTTTACTCCGTGAAATTTAATAATTGGTATTAAATCAAGAGTAACAACTCCAGTGTTAGTATCTTAAGTATCATGTTTTGCCTCCATGATTCTTGATTAATTTAATATCAAGTTTATCTAGGAGCTGAAAGAATTGTTTCAGAAACCATCATGTGTGGTAGATATAACGATATCTGAAACAATGTTTTGGTTGCAATATGATAGAGTATAATGTATGTTCTCATATTGGAAGAGAATTTGCGAAGGTTGGAGATGCTAGTGAAGGGAATATGCCCTGAGAGGCAATAATAAAGTTGTTATTATGTATATTCCAAGTATATGATAGATGTTTATTTTGCATGCTATAATTGTATTAATACGGAAATGTTAATACATGTGTGTTTAATAAATAAACAGAAAGTTCCTAGTTATGCCTCTCTCATAAACTAGCTCGTTGATTAACAAGATGATCAAGGTTTCCTGATCATGGATATTGGATATTGTTAATAACGAGGTCACAACATTAGTGTAATGGTGTGATGAACATTCATCCGAAGTATATCATTATGATCAAAGTCATTGAGTTAATATTGCTATAACAACATACGAAGTGATCCTAATCCTTAGACCATGAGATAATGTCAATCACTAACACCGGAAGAGTATCTTGATAACATCAAACGTCACACCGTAATAGGGTGATTATAAAGATGGGTTCAGTACTAAAGTGTTATGTTGAGGTCCATGGATCGAGAGTGGAATTTGTTCATCCCGATGACGGATAGATATGCTATGGGCCCTCTCGGTGATATCACATTGATTAGCTTGCAAGCAAGTGATTTGATCACTAGAATGTTATATCACGAGAACGAGAAAAGAGTACATGTCGGTAACGAGATCAAACTAGGTATGGAGATACCGATGATCAAATCTCGGACATGTAATATATCACGATTAATGTGGCATCCCGCAAAAACCACTACTAGAAAATCGCGTTGAAATTTTGCGCAATGCACCATCATACACATATTTGTTCAAAACTATTTTACTGAAAACCCTATTTTGTTTTATATATATTAACCCCCGTCCTTTTATTTCAAATTAAATCCCGAACGCTTCCGGAGGTTTTGTTTGACAAAATTAGTTACAACAGTTATTAAATAAAAACCTAATTTATTTTAGCGGGCGGTCGAGGCAGCCGACCCGACGACCACCCCCCGTTTTCCTAATCGGTCCACCCCAAACCTGCCCCTCTAAATTCCTAAGCCTACCAACTAATCTACCCAGCCCCCTCTCCACCTCACCCCCTCCAATCCCTGCTTGCCACCTCATCTCCTCCCTCTCCCTCAGCCTCTCACGCGCTGCCACATCACCCAACCCCTCTCTCCCTTCCCTCTCTCTCCCTCTCAAACCCACACCCCACCCACGCACACTGCCTACACCCGCACGCACACGCACGCCCTCACCGAGCCAGCTCACCGCGCGGGCCCCAGCCGCCAGCCCCACTTCCCCTGGCCGCTGGGCCCGGCCCCACCCGAGCCACCTACCCACCACCCCGCGTCTCTTCCCCCAACCCCATCTTCTTCCCCCGCACGCCTCTGCTCCCCTACCTCCGTCCTCCCGCCGGCGCTCGCTCGCCACTCCTCGCCCGGCCATCCTCTCCACCTCTCCCTCTGGCCTCGCCACCCGCCTCCCGCGCCGCCCCTTCTCTCCCCTCCCATAGCGACCTCGGCCACTTTCGCTACCCTCCTCCAACCTCCGACCGCGCCCCAGTGACCTAGCTCCAGCCGTCTGCGCGTGTCGCCTCCCCTCAGGCGTCTGCCAGCACGCCACGCCCAGCCAGCCTCCGTGGCCGCCGCCAGGTGCCTCAGCGTCGCCTGCTCGCGCCCCACCTCGCCAAGAAGCCCGCCCGCCAAGCTCGCCTCGCCCGCTCCTCTCCTCCGCTCCACCGCCCCGGCAACCACGCCGCCCTCCTCCGGGCCGCGCCCTCAAGCGGTCCCCAGCACCCTCAGCGCCTCCCGCCTTGCTCGCGTCGCCGTCCACCTCGGCCCCAGCGGCGAGCCCTCCTCCACCTTCCGGCCAGCCACCGTCAAGCTCTGCGCGTCCCCGGCAGCCATCGCGTCTGGCGGTGTCTCCGCGGCCCTTCCTCCGCAGGCACGCGTAGCCTCGTGCGTGTGTTGTGGTTTGGCAGAAATCCCGCGAGGCCTCGACCAGATCGCCAAAGGCCCAAGTACCACGAAACCGATGCGAGAGCCGCGCATGGAGAACACAGGAAGAACCACAAGATCTTCATCGATGACAAGGCCGTGAACTACCAAGTTCGTCTACCGCCGTTGTCACTCGAGACCGACATCAACCACGGGATCCGAATGCAGGGGCGATGATTGACCCAAGGCCCCTTCCTTGGAGTGTCGAGATCGTACATGGAACCCGATCACCGCCAAGATCCGTTCACGGAGCGAAGACTGATCCCGCCAACGCCAAGATCGTCAAGAACCGGATGCCAAGATCGTCGATGCAGATACGCCAAGTGCTTCGCCGGACGCCAAGACCGATCCGATTCGAGGACCCGACAAGACCCTCAAGCGCAAGCTCGACCCGTGGAACCCGACAAGGTCGGCATGCGACAAGAACGGTACCGAGCGAATTCGAGGCGACCGAAACCCCAAGTCCGGCTCCCGAACGCCAAGACCCTAACCCGGAGGCCGAGAATGATCCCGTCGAACCCTGAACCTCGAGATCTGACCCCCGTCGAGCCCCGACCCCGAACCCCGGAACCAAGATCGTCGATCCCCCTCTGATGTGTGAACCCTTATCCGAGAACCCTATTTTATAACATAATAACTTGTTGCATATTTAGTTGTCATCTCGCATGCATATCTGTGGTTTGGGGGCCTTACGCCGATTCACCTAATAATTAAATATGGGGCCCATATGCGGGCAAAACTAGCCTTATATTGGCCTCATTTAAACTTGTGTAGCGAACCGGTGAAACTTTCTGCCTTGTTAAACAACATTTAATTTGCGGGGTAATTAAATAACTTGAACAATATAATCATTTGTCGGGACCCCGGTTCCACTTAATTTGACCTAATTGCACCGCACCTTTGCCATGACATACATCATACATGCATCATGCCGATCTTCTGCCGATCTTAAATATTGCATCCGGTGTTATTCTAGTGTTTTGCTTCTTCGCGGATAAGGCCGTTGAGTTGATGCGAGTGTCGACCCGATCTTCGGTTGAACCTTCGACAATGTTTTCAAAGCATCTCCCCTTTCTACCTATCTTACTTTTATAGTCTTTATTCCCTCCTGTTGATCTATTGCTATACGTATTGCGATGCTTTAGTTTCCGTACACTGATATACCGTGCAGCCCTATATTGCCTTGGACACACCCTATTGCTCGTTGTTGGTAGATAGTTGGACTTGCGTCGTAGTTGCTTGCTCAAGTCTTGCGTGTCGCCATATGCCACGATTCTTGATGAATTGCCGCATGTTGATGATGGAGATGATGCTAGTTTTACTTATCGTCACTTTAATTTCTGTTTAACAACTAAAATTGAATAAGCGAGAGGCATCGGTGGGTGATAGATAATATTTGGTTTCGAGCCCACTTGTGTCCCGTAAGACCCCGAGTACTTGATACCTGTTCCTTGATTTATCGCGCTATCCACATATGGGGAGTATGGGCCCCCCTTAGCCAGAGCTTGATTCCGTCTTATTTCTTGGGGCCACAACTAGTTTGGGGCTTTATTACTATCCTGTACTTATGCCATGCTTTACTGCTTTAATTACGATTGTGCGAGGTACTGCACACTGTACTGTTTTGGAAGCGGGATGTTTTCGCGGTATCGACAGTCCCCGATTGGGGATCTCATCGTTCTGACCATCGACGCAGACCTTGAGTCCGTCTCGGAGCTAGCTTACTTCGTTGCGGGTAGCTTAATGGGGTGGCCCCCTGAAATATTTCTGAATCTTGTGATTGCTCTGTCGTGAGACCTCGTTGGGTTTTGATTTGGTTTTTCCGAGGTTGATCGTGTGTGTGTTGCTATTTGTGCACCCCGGCCGGGTTAAAACTTTCTGAAAGCCGTGTCCGCGGTTATGGACGACTTGGAGCCTGATATCTCGATCATAGACAAGCATAACTAAAGTTCTTGCTATAAATTTGACTTATAATGACTAGTAATCAGCTTCACTATAATGGAATGGCTAATTAATACTGCCCACAATTGCTTGTTTGGTTGTCGCTTGCGACAATTGTATCTGACTAGTAAGTATTGCAATTACAACGAAATGGCTGAATAAAAGTACCAACAACTGCTGGGTTTTGGGTTTATATCATGCTATCTGTATCTGATTAGTAAATTGCTGCAACTACAACGGAATGGTTAACTAAAAGTGCCCACTGCTTACTTTCTCAGGACGATTAACTAAATCTGACTAGTAATTGCTGCAACGATAACTGAATAAGTAAAACTGCCAACGGTGTGAGTTCCTCGGTTGACTTCCTCGTTTGGTCTCGAGGAGGAACACCGGGATGGGTTTGTTTGGTGTTAGTTTCAGGTTGGATCCGGATAGGTCTCTCTCACCCCTCTCTGATAACCGCCAGTTGTATCGAGTCTCTATAGGTTGTTCAGTGCATCTTGCCGCCGCTTGATCCACCATACCTATGTAGGCGAGGACCGCGAATTCTAGCCTCGCTGTCTTGGCCTCAAGATCTTGGCTCCTTCTTTTTCCTTTGCCCTTTGCCGGCACCCCTTTTGTTTAAGCAGGTTTGAGATCGACGCCGTTAGCAGGGTTACCCTTCTGGCTTGGCCTGGGCAGGGTTATGGACGCCATTGGTTATTCCTCAGGGCTCTTAGCCCCATTCACATCTTGTCCGTAGTTGGACGCTATATCATTTCAAGGTGATTTGGATCTTTGTATATAATATCTGTATTCTTGACTCTTCGAGTCGCTGTTATATATATCTGTTCTGTGGGTCCCATCGAGGACTGTTGTGTAATGTTATTACTTCGTTTTCCACCCGCACGAAAGTGCCTGGTGGGCACCTTTGAATCGTTTCTATGCGGGTTTGGCGAATTTTGTTCAAACTTGCATAGGTCCGATTCTGAGGGTGTTCTGAGTGGTATCGAGCTCGGTTGCGATACCCCACAAGTCCAGCCTGTAGGATAACCTAGCTAACGGCCGAAGTAGAGTGTCAAAACTATTTTTGCAAAATCGGTTGGATAGTTCTGATTAGGTCTGATTTTACTCCTTACCCCTTTGCTATTCCTCCCTTACCTCTACGTGTTTTGAATCCGCTCTCTTCTCTCTCTTCGAGTCCAGGATTTCTCGTGGTTGGGTTTCCGTCGAACCTTCAGGGCTTCGCTTTCTCCCTTTTGTAACGGAGGTGCTACGATCGTCAATCTGCAACTTGTCTGTTGTGCCCTACATCCGATCTTTTGTTCTTGGGATCTTTTATCCATATGTGTTCCTTGCTGGATATCAGTGTCGTTGAAAGACATATGAGAAGGACGAGCTTGGGTGAAGTTGGGGTTAACCTTGAGCATGTGTTGTTCATGCCAATGGAACCACCGCGAAACCTAATCAGTGCGTCTTTCATACGATTCTGCTGGCAACATTCCTTTGTTTCCGAACCTCGCTTGTCGAGATCTTCAGTCTATTCCAAGAGTTGGATGCTTAATCCGCTTATTCGTGTGCAGAGTAATGTTTGAGTGTGGGATGGAGTAGCTACCCTACCACTACTCTTATCATTCGCTCTTGTACGTCGAATCAGTGGATCCCGCAGTTTTACTCCGTCCACGGAAGTTAGGGGTGGCTTTATTTGCGATGCCTCTACCTTCGACCTTTTGTTACCGGAGTGCTCTCGCGACGATCAGGAGCAACGACCCTTTGTTGGTGGTGTCGCCGATTTCAAGATGGCGGAAGAACTCTTGTTAGTGGTGTCGCGAGGATCTACACGAAGCGCGAAGGATCAGACCGCCGACCTTCCTTCCGGTACCATGAGGCGGATCTCGAGGGCGAGATCCTTTGTTAGTGGTGTCGAATTGTGGCATCCCGCAAAAACCACTACTAGAAAATCGCGTTGAAATTTTGCGCATTGCACCATCATACACATATTTGTTCAAAACTATTTTACTGAAAACCCTATTTTGTTTTATATATATTAATCCCCGTCCTTTTATTTCAAATTAAATCCTAACGCAGCTTAGGAGGTTTTGTTTGACAAAATTAGTTACTGATTATTAAATAAAACCTAATTTATTTTAGAGGCGGTCGAACGGGCCGACTCGGCCGAACGACCACCCCGTTTTCCTAATCGGTCCACCCCAAACCTGCCCTCTAAATTCCTAAGCCTACCAACTAATCTACCCAGCCCCTCTCCACCTCACCTCCAATCACCTTGCCACCTCATCTCCTCCCTCTCCTCAGCCTCTCACCTTGCCACATCACCCAACCCCCTCTCTCCCTTCCCTCTCTCTCCCTCTCAAAACCACACCCCCCCCACGCACACTGCCTACACCCTTGCGCACGCGCCCTCACCGAGCAGCTGCTGCAGCCCCCACCAGCGCCACTTCCCAGCCTGGGCCCGGCCCCACCCGAGCCACCTACCCACCACCCCGCGTCTCTTCCCCCAACCCCATCTTCTTCCCCCGCACGCCTCTGCTCCCCTACCTCCGTCCGCCGCCGGCGCTCGCTCGCCACTCCTCGCCCTCTCCTCTCCTCAGCCCTGCGCCTCGCCCACCACGCCTCCTTGCCGCCCTTCTCCCTCCCATAGCGACCTCGGCCACCTCCGCTACCCTCCTCCAACCTCCGACCCCGCGCCCCCAGCGACCTAGCTCACCGTGCTGCGTGTCGCCGCCGCCTCCTCGGCGTCTGCCGCCGCCACGCCACGCGCCGCCCAGCCTGCCGCTCGCCGCCGCTCGTGCGTCGCCTGCTCGCTCGCGCCCCCACCTCGCCAAGCCCGCCCGCCAAGCTCGCCCGCCTCGCCCGCTCCTCCTCCGCTCCACCGCCCCAGAACCACGCCGCCCTCCTCCGCGCCCTCAAGCGGTCCCGGCACCCTCGCCGTCGCCGCCTCCCGCCTTGCTCGCCGTCCACCTCAGCGCCCAGCCGAGCCCTCCTCCACCTTCCGCCAGCCACCGTCAAGCTCTGCGCGTCCCGGCAGCCATCGCGTCTGGCGGTGTCTCCTGACCCTTCCGCAGCACGCCAGCCTCGTGCGTGTGTTGTGGTTTGGCGAAATCGCGAGGCCTCGACCAGATCGCCAAAGGCCCAAGTACCACGAAACCGATGCGAGCCGCAGACA
Source organism: Avena longiglumis (assembly GCA_030063025.1). Lineage (NCBI taxonomy): Eukaryota > Viridiplantae > Streptophyta > Magnoliopsida > Poales > Poaceae > Avena > Avena longiglumis. Next base: position 501,090,389 of record CP125975.1, read on the forward strand.
TGGAGAACACAGGAAGAACCACAAGATCTTCATCGATGACAAGGCGCCGTGAACTACCAAGTTCGTCACCGCCGTTGTCACTCGAGACCGACATCAACCACGGGATCCGAATGGGGCAGCGATGATTGACCCAAGGCCCCTTCCTTGGAGTGTCGAGATCGTCTACATGGAACCCGATCACCGCCAAGATCCGTTCACGGAGTTCAAGATCGATCCGCCAACGCCAAGATCGTCAAGAACCCGGATGCCAAGATCGTCGATGCAAGATCGCCAAGTGCTTCGCCGGACGCCAAGACCGATCCGATTCGAGGACCCGACAAGACCCTGAATCGCAAGCTCGACCCGTGGAACCCGACAAGGTCGGCATGCGACAAACGAACCGACGAGCGAATTCGAGGCGACCCCGAAACCCCAAGTCCGGCTCCCCGGAACGCCAAGACCCTAACCCCCGGAGGCCGAGAATGATCCCGTCGAACCCTGAACCTCGAGATCTGACCCCCGTCGAGCCCCGACCCCGAACCCCGGAACCAAGATCGTCGATCCCCCTCTGATGTGTGAACCCTTATCCGAGAACCCTATTTTATAACATAATAACTTGTTGCATATTTAGTTGTCATCTCGCATGCATATCTGTTGTTTGGGGGCCTTACGCCGATTCACCTAATAATTAAATATGGGGCCCATATGCGGGCAAAACTAGCCTTATATTGGCCTCATTTAAACTTGTGTAGCGAACCGGTGAAACTTTCTGCCTTGTTAAACAACATTTAATTTGCGGGGTAATTAAATAACTTGAACAATATAATCATTTGTCGGGACCCCGGTTCCACTTAATTTGACCTAATTGCACCGCACCTTTGCCATGACATACATCATACATGCATCATGCCGATCTTCTGCCGATCTTAAATATTGCATCCGGTGTTATTCTAGTGTTTTGCTTCTTCGCGGATAAGGCCGTTGAGTTGATGCGAGTGTCGACCCGATCTTCGGTTGAACCTTCGACAATGTTTTCAGGCGAGCATCTCCCCCTTTCTACCTATCTTACTTTTATAGTCTTTATTCCCTCCTGTTGATCTATTGCTATCTGTGTTGCGATGCTTTAGTTTCCGTGCACTGATATACCGTGCGACCCTATATTGCCTTGGACACACCCTATTGCCTGTTGTTGGTAGATAGTTGGACTTGCGTCGTAGTTGCTTTCTCAAGTCTTGATGCGTGTCGCCATATGCCACGCGATTCGATGAATTGCCGCATGTTGATGATGGAGATGATGCTAGTTTTACTTATCGTCACTTTAATTTCTGTTTAACAACTAAAATTGAATAAGCGAGAGGCATCGGTGGGTGATAGATAATATTTGGTTTCGAGCGTCCACTTGTGTCCGTAAGACCCGAGTACTTGATACTGTTCCTTGATTTATCGCGCTATCCACATATGGGGAGTATGGGCCCCTTAGCGAGCTTGATTCCGTCTTATTTCTTGGGGCCACAACTAGTTTGGGGCTTTATTACTATCTGTACTTATGCCATGCTTTCGCTTTAATTACGATTGTGCGAGGTAATCTTGCATCGCTTTTTAGGCGGGATGTTTTCGGTATCGAGGTCCCGATTGGGGATCTGTCGTTCTGACCATCGACCAGAGACCTTGAGTCCGTCTCGAGCTAGCTTACCGTTGCGGGTAGCTTAATGGGGTGGCCCCAAATATTTCGAATCTTGTGATTGCTCTGTCGTGAGACCTCGTTGGGTTTTGATTTGGTTTTCCGAGTTGATCGTGTGTGTGTTGCTATTTGTGCACCGGCGGGTTAAAACTTTCTGAAAGCCGTGTCCGCGGTTATGGACTTGGAGCACAAGATCTCGATCATAGACAAGCATAACTAAAGTTTTGCTATAAATTTGACTTATAATGACTAGTAATCAGCTTCACTATAATGGAATGGCTAATTAATACCACAATTGCTTGTTTGGTTGTCGCTTGCGACAATTGTATCGACTAGTAAGTATTGCAACTTCAGCGAAATGGCTGAATAAAAGTACCAACAACTGCTGGGTTTTGGGTTTATATCATGCTATCATGTCGATTAGTAAATTGCTGCTTCTAGCGGAATGGTTAACTAAAAGTGCTTCGCTTACTTTCTCAGGACGATTAACTAAATCTGACTAGTAATTGCTGCAACGATAACTGAATAAGTAAAACTGCCAACGGTGTGAGTTCCTCGGTTGACTTCCTCGTTTGGTCTCGAGGGGGAACACCAGGATGGGTTTGTTTGGTGTTAGTTTCAGGTTGGATCCGGATAGGTCTCTCTCACCCCTCTCTGATAACCGCCAGTTGTATCGAGTCTCTATAGGTTGTTCGATTGCATCTTTGCGCCGCTTGATCCACCATACCTATGTAGGCGAGGACCGCGAATTCTAGCCTCGCCGTGTCTTGGCCTCGATCGACGCTCCTTCTTTTTCCTTTGCCCTTTGCCGGCACCCCTTTTGTTTAAGCAGGTTTGAGATCGACGCCGTTAGCAGGGTTACCCTTCCGGCTTGGCCTGGGCAGGGTTATGGACGCCATTGGTTATTTCTCAGGGCTCTTAGCCCCATTTGCATCTTGTCCGTAGTTGGACGCTATATCATTTCAAGGTGATTTGGATCTTTGTATATAATATCTGTATTCTTGACTCTTCGAGTCGCTGTTATATATATCTGTTCTGTGGGTCCCATCGAGGACTGTTGTGTAATGTTATTACTTCGTTTTCCACCCGCACGAAAGTGCCTGGTGGGTACCTTTGAATCGTTTCTATGCGGGTTTGGCGATTTTTGTTCAAACTTGCATAGGTCCGATTCTGAGGGTGTTACAATTAAGATACTAGCTAAAAGGTTCTCGCGGTCACAAGAAAGTCATCGCTGAATGTGTGGGAGTCAGTATGGACCTCCAGGTCCTGCTTCTGATTATTGATCTGAGAGGATTATCGATCATGTTCGCATTATTCGTGAACCGTAGGGTGACACACTTAAGAGACACAGACATCCATTTGGATCAAAAGTTTCATGCCGGAAAGAATAACAATTGCAGGAATTTATTTCACTAGATACCGAAACAGGTTTTCAGATGAAATTGCATAAAGTGTTTTTGCATGTGAAATGAAATACTAGCAAGGGGTTATATGTGAATGTTATTATTAAAATAATTGACAAAATTCTGAATAAATAAAAGGAGTTTTATTTAATGAGAGTTTGCATTAAATTTGGTGGAAATTTAATGGGAATTTGAGTGGGTTTTTGAGTGGAGGGAATTGAAAGACATTTGTGTGAGTGGAGTGTCCACCCACATGAATGAAGGAGGGGAGGGGGCAGCCCCCATGGCCGGCGGCCACCCCCTTGGGTGCCCCCTCCTCCTATAAAAGGATCCCCCTCTCCTCTCTCTCTCACTCACACCTCCTCATAAAGGATCTCTCTCCCCCTCTAGTATTTATCCCCCATGGTCTCAGACTAGCGAGATACATGTTCCAGGTGGCTATTCGGCAAGTAAGAGTTGTGCTTCCGCTGCATCGCTGGAGTGAGGAGGCGGAGGTTGCTCGGTGCCTCGGACGTGTGTGCGAGCACGGATGCGCCGCTGATTTGCGATGCTAGGACTTCCTCTTGATCTTAAGATCGACAAGAGATCGTCTACATCAACCACGAGTTTAACTCGTTAAGCTTTGTTGGTCTTCAAGGATATGTTATGTACGGATGTACATCCATCCGTTCTTTGTATCTAGTAGATAGATCTTGGTACATAGTTGTTCCCATCGTAGGATTTTTTGTTTTCTATGCTGCGAACCCTACAGTGGTATCAGAGCCGGATCTATGCTTAGATGCTTTGCACGGGTAGTACACATATGAGTATGTGGGAGATGATGATCATGTTATTGCTTCTTGGTTATACTTTGGATATTGGTGGTATAGTGGGATGAAGCAGCCCGGACAAACTTTACATGTCCTCGCACATGAGACCTGTTCCACGCTTGACATGCAACTAGTTTTGCATAAGTGGCTAGCGGGTGCCTGTCTCTCCTACTATAGTCAATATCTAATTTGCAACGAGTTGTCAAAAATTTGGTTATCCTCGTTGTGGTTCATGTTTGTAGGTAAGAACAGTTCTATCCTCGAAAGCCCTAAGCCACGTAAAACTTGCAATGGATAAATTAGAGGCGTCTAGTTTAGATGGTTATTGGGCTAGTGTCATGATATGGTGATCTTGTAAGTAGAAGTATGAGTTGATACTCTTACAACACACATAACGTGTAAGTTCCATAGACCTTGGCCTTACACATAGAGGTATGATAGTGATCATACCACGATGCACATGATGGAGATCAAGTGCAATATCATTTCACTTATAAACATGTGATGTTTGTTGCATCTTATATTGCTTGTTTGGCATTTTATTAGCATAATAAGATGATCCCTCATTTAAATATCAAGATAAGAATGTGTTCTTCCTTAAGTATGCACCGATTATGTTTCGTCGCTCCAAGACATCACGTGATGATCGGGTGTTCTTGGATCCACGATCATATTTCAGGTGTAAGACAGTTACACATGCGAATACTAAGGTGTAGGGGTTCGGGGTTCGTAGCGTGGAAAACAAAAAAATTCTACCGCATGCACACAAACAAGCCAAGATCTATCTACGAGATTGTAGCAACGAGTCGATAGAAGCACTCACCCTCAAAGATTCCAAAGCGGTTAACGAGAGCAAATTCTCGTCGGTGATGTAGTCGTACACTTGCCGATCTTAAGATCGCGTAGACGATCCTTCCGGCGCTGCGTTCCGGCAGCGCTTTCGCAGTCGGTCACACGTTCGGTACTTGATGAAGACCTTCCTCTCCCTTGTTCCAGCAGTCAGCATAGGTTGTAGTTCTCCCCTCGCGATTCCGGCAGCACGACGGTGTGGTGTCGGAAGTAGAGGGAAGATCCCGCAGGGCTTCGCCTAAGCCGGTGCGATTTATGGTGGATTAGGGTTTAGAAGTCTGGGAGGAGGAGGAGGTGTCGACGGCGGCGTGGCAGCGGCGGCGGCGCTGGCGATGGGTCGGCGGCGGCTCGGGTGGATAGGGGCTAGGGCTTGTGGTTTTGGGGCAGCCCTCCCTTCTATTTATGAGAGGGAGTGGCAGCCTTGAGAGGGGTGGGTTTGAATCCAAACCCAAACCCAAGTTGGCTTGAGAGAAGGGCTTGTTTCTTCTCCCACTAGGAAACCATTGTTCTGTTGGAGATATGCCCAAGAGGCAATAATAAAGTGTTATTATCATATATTCATGCTTATGATAAATGTTTACATACCATGCTATAATTGTATTAATCGGAAACATTAATACTTGTGTGATTTGTAAACATAAAAGAGTCCCTAGTAAAGCCTCTTGTTAAACTAGCTTGTTGGTTAATATATGATCATGGTTTCCTGATCATGAACATAGAGATGTTATTAACAACAGGGTCCTATCATTAGGAGAATGATGTGATGGACATACTCCTATAGTTAAGCGTAGCATAAAGATCAAGTCATTTAATATAGTTCATTTGCTATAAGCTTTCTGATACATAGTAACCTAATTCCTTCGACCATGAGATCATGCTTATCACCATCACCGGAAGGATGCTTTGATGACATCAAACACCACACCGTGAATCGGGTGGCTATAAAGGTGGCATTGAGTGTTCGGAAAGTATGGGTTGAGACACATGGATCAAGAGTGGGATTTGTCCATCCATATGACGGATAGATATACTCTAGGCCCTCTCGGTGGAATGTCATCCAATTAGCTTGCAAGCATGTGACTGGCTCACAAGGGATCACATATCACGGGAATGAGAAAAGAGTACTTATCGATAACGAGGTTGAACTAGATATGCAGAGATATCGACGATCAAAACCTCGGATAAGTAAACTATCGTGAGACCAAGGGAAATTGGTATCATATGTAAGTGGTTCATTCGATCGCAAAGTAATCGTAGAAATATGTGGGAGCCATATGAATTTCCAGATTCCTCTATTGGTTATTGTTTGGAGAAGTGTCTCGATCATGTCCGCGTAATTCACGAACCGTAGGGAGACACACTTAAGGATTCGATGTTGTTGAGTAGTTATGTAATGATGAGTAAGAGACCAAATGTTGTTCGGAGTCTTGGATGGGATCCGGGATATCACGAGGAGATCCGGAATGGTCCGGAGAATAAGATTCATATAAGGAAAGTCCTGTTTCGGAGTTGGGGAATGATTCCGGTGTTTTCACCGGGAATGTTCTAGAAGGGTCCGGAAGGTCCGGCACTCCGGAGGGGAAGGGTACATGAATGTGTCATGACAATGTGGAATGTTTGCATCATGTACTAGGTATCATGGCTGGGCAAAATAAAGTAAGAAATCAAATCCTAGTTTGAAAAGTCAAATGCCAATTTGAAAAGTCAAACGGCAAGTTTGCTTGGTGGAGGGAGAGTAGGAAACCTACTTGGGGAGGATGTCCTCCTCCCTCCACCCACCGTCCAAGGAGGCTGAGTTGGGGGAGGACTCCCTCCTCCCAACTGGCACCCTCCCACCTATAAAAGAAGGGGCAGGGGTGCCCACTCTACCTACACCTTTCACAACCTAAACCCTAGCTCCAGGCGCCACCACCTGCTGCTGCCGCCGCCTAGGGTTTCTCCTCCCAAGTCGCCGAGTTAGGGCTTCTCCAAGCCCTAGCCGCCGGCTACATCAAACCCCCTTGGTTCCTCTAAACCCTAGATAGCCAAGGCCTCTCTCATAGTCCACCATACTCGCTCCGGCTTAAGGCGAAGCCCTGCGAGATCTCCCCTCTACTTTCGGTATCACGCCGTCGTGCTGCCGGAATCACGAGGAGAGTGCTACAACCTCCGCCGCCTGCTGGAACAAGGGAGAGGAAGGTCTTCATCGAGTACCGAACGTGTGATCGACTGCAGGAGCGCTGCCGGAACGCAGTGCCGGAAGGATCGTCTACACGATCTTGAGATCGGCAAGTGTACGACTACATCACCCACGAGAATCTACTCTCGTTAACCGCTTTGGATCTTCGAGGGTTAGTATTCTATCGACTCGTTGCTACAATCTAGTAGATAGATCTTGGCTTGATCATAGATTAGATCTTGATTGTGTGTTCATGCGGTAGAAATTTTTTGTTTTCCATTCTACGAACCCCCACAGTGGTATCAGAGTCGTGTCTATATGTAGATCTGTTGCACAAGTAGAACACAATGGTCATTGTGGGCGTTGATGCTTTTGTTGTAGATTGCTTCTTGTGTACTTTGCATCTTGCGGGATGGTGGGATGAAGAGGCCCGGGCTAACCTTACATGACATCGTTCATGAGACTTGCTCCACGCCTGACATGCAACTTGTATTGCATAAGTGGCTTTGCGGGTGCCTGTTTCTCCCAACATAGTTAAGATTCAATTTACAATGGGTAATTGACAATACTAGTATCAATGTTGTGGTTCTTGTTCGTAAGTTAGAACGACACTTATTGAAAGCCCCAAACCACGTAAAACATGCAAAGAAAATTAGAGGCGTCTAACTTTGTTTTGCAGGGGTGTGCTGTGATGTGATATGGCCATGACCGTGATTATATATGATGTATGCAATGTCCCTTATTGTAAGTTGGCAACCGGCAGTAGCCATATGGTTGTTTCCATTAAGTACCGCGTGTCTATTATTCAAAGTAGTTGTAATAGTTGATGCTGGTGGAAGACAAACATGAAGCGGCGCCATTGACCTTGACGCCACACCGGTGATGATGGAGATCATGTTCGTGCTTGAAGATGGAGATCGGAAGCACAAGAAGAAAGGCCATATCATATCACATATTATGAATTGCATGTGATGTTAATCCTTTTATGCATCTTGTATTGCTTAGTTCACGACGGTAGCATTATAAGATGATCCCTCAAGCAAACAATTTCAAGTTTTAAAGTGTTCATCCTTAGTAAGCACCGTTGCTAAAGCTCGTTGTTTCGAAGCACCACGTGATGATCGGGTGTGTTAGATTCTGCGAGTGTATACAACGTGAGCAAGCCAGATTTGCTCATGCGGAAGCTAAGGTTTGATCTTGACGAGCCTAGCATGTACAGACATGGTCTCGGAACACGGATCACTGAAAGTTAAAGCATGAGTCATATAGTAGATATGATGAACATGTTGATTGTTCGCCATTGAAACTACATCAAATCTCGTGATGATCGGTTTTTGTGTGGTGGATTTGGTTCGTGTAATCACTAAAACAATGTGAGGGATATTGTTTTTAGTGGGAGTTCAACAGCAATATGATTAAAAGTTGAACACTATTTATCATAAATTAAATCAAAGTGAATTTGCATAGTTGTTGTAGTCATTGGCATCCGTTTACCACCTTGCGCTTAGTTTTAATTGAGATGATAGAACTATATAATTCTGGTTAGCTACTTTACGAACTGGTATCGTATTATTTTGAAGTGTTAATCTAAAGTTTAAAAGTCCTATTGCAAACTTTCAGTAAGTTCCGGTTACTCCATGAAGTTTAATAATTGATGCTAAATCAAGAGTGACAATTCCAAGTGTTAGTATATGAGTATCATGTTTGTCTCCATGATTCTTGATATTCAAAGGATTGTCTTAATATCAAGGTTATCTAGGATCTGGAAGAGTTGTTTCAGAAACCATGATGTGTGGAAGATATTGTGATATCTGAAACGAAGTTTTGGTTGCAACATGATAGAGTATAATATGGCAAAAGTCATGTTCTCGTATTTGATGAGAATTTGCAAAAGGTTGGAGACACTAGTTGTCCTAATCCTCCAAAAGGTTTTGGAGAGCAACATTATACTCGCGATTCACCGTTACAAGCTAAAAGTAGCTTGATCATGGATAATTCCATGATAAGGGTGAATATTTGATGTAGGTAAAATGTTTACTACACCAAGAGATTACTAAAGAAAGGAATTTGAAAGAACACCAAACATTTGATGATGGTGATCTACTTCAAAGTGCAAGTCCAAAGACATTGGTATTTTACTATACATGCTTTGGACTATGTGTCATGTATATGGCTCCACTATTGATGTTGATAAATTCTTTCAAACAGAAAAGGAAATACTGAAAGAGAATCTCATAAGTATACGGCAGAAAAGAAAAGACTAGAATTGTTCAGCTTGAGTATATAGATGATATACATGTTATGGATATATTCTTTGCTTATTAAACAATGCGGTTCTTAAGTATTTGATACTGAATTTGTTGGTGTGAATCGTCATACGAAACAACACAATTCATGAACTACAATGGCCTAAGTAACTAGCAAAAGAATATGTGATGATGTTCATCGAGAACAAATAAAAGGGTTATTGTGCTTCTTGTTAAACATCAAAGCTTGCCTTCAAGATTTGTTTTATCAGGCATTATGAGAACAAAAGGGTTGTTCAAATAATTGTCGTAATCCATAAAAGATGGATGATTCACAAATCTCGTTGGAGAAATCACATCCATAAAACTAGTGCTAAAAATGTCGAAAGACAAATTGATTGAAAGATCACTTAGGAAGTGACATCGCCGTTTAAATTATATTGGAAAGAAAACATGAAGAAACTCCATGTGGTTGGAATTTTGGAGTCCTTTTGATTTTTGATCAAATGACGCTTGTGAAACTTTCCTAGAGATAATTAAAACTTCGTTCATATGCCAAAAAGGGAACGAATGACTAGCTTATTGGAACTTGTACATATTGTTGTATGAAGTCCATTATGTGTAGTCAAGAGCGATGGATTTCAACTTCATATGCTTCCTCCGAAAATTTGAGTGAATATATGAATATTTACTTAATAAGGATGAAGTATGAAACATTTGAAAAGTTCAAAGACTTTCAAGATGAAGTGCAAGATCATTGTAATAAGAATATAAATAGTTTATGATAGGATCATAAAGGAAGATATTCGAGTTACAAGTTTAGCATAATACCTAAGATTTAAGGAATCGTTTCGTGGATTTGCATTTTTCGAAACACCATAAGAGTATGGAGCATTCGAGATATGTAATTAAACCTTGTTTGACATGGTAAGATCAAAGGTGTAATTCATAAAACTGCCATTATATTTTAAAGATTAAAAGCTTTAGAGACTACCGTTTTCCCACTAAAAAGAGCTCCATCATAATCCGTTGAATTGACAACATATAAAGTTATGGTTTTGGATAAAACCCAAGTTGTCCTTTCTTAAACATTGGCATGCTATGCATAAGAAAGATGTTTGCAACCAAAGTCGGATGAACCTGTCTTTGTATGTTATTTCGAATAACTGTTCCTCCATAACATCAGAGACAAAAGTGTTTGTCGCTTAGAACGTCAAGTTTCTTTGAGAAGGAATTTTCGTGAAAAGTTAAGTGGGAGGACAATAGAACTTTGAGAAGGTTAAAAAAACCTTAGCTATATGTGCAGAGTTGCTTGAAAAGTGTTAGGAGGCAACAATGCTCATGGCTCAGGTGCCTCAAAGGTTGTGGTTACGGAGATCTAAGTTCCTATTGAAACAAATAGGCCGGGTAAACAATCAAATACCAAGATTTGAGAGTTAAATCATTATTTGACAATAATGATCCGACTACATGCAAAGAAGCGATGATGGGCCCTGACTCTGTCAAATGGCTTGAAGCCATAAAATCCGTGATAGTTCCATACACGATAAATCAAGCTTTGAACTTGAAGGAACCTCGAGAAAGGTGTAAGACCTAACAGTTGTGTTTGGATCTATAAAGAAATAGACATGGATGTTTCACATCTATGAAATAGTCGACATTTTGGGAAAGAGTTCACAACAATGTTCAAAGGCTGACTATGACAAGATTTGATCTTTCATAGCGATATTTAGTCTAGTCGGATTAATGTAGCAACCACTACATATAATTTTGTTATGTGGTAGTTGAATAAACAAAACAAGTTCTTCTAATGGAATTGTTACCTAGGACCTGTGCATAACATGGTCCAAAGTGTTTTGTTGATTCAAAGGATGCTAAAAGCATATGCAAACTTCAATGGTTGAGGTAAGCATTGCGGAGTTGGAATCTTCACTATGACGAAACTATTGAATGAGTTTAAATTCGTCGGAGATGATGAAGATGCTTGCATTTGCAAGAAATTAAGTGGGAGCGCTAAGACATGTTTCTAATACATTATGTGGAAGACATATTGTTGATTAGAAATGATGTATCTTTTATTAACACATATTAAGAATTTCATCCCAATGAAAGACTTAGGCAAAACCCAAATATTTGGCATCAATAGACGCTAATATGGTTGTGCCGAAAGTACATAGATGATATATTTAATGATTTCAATATAGAAACTACAAATAAAGGTTCTTGTCAGAAAGGATTGAATGAGTTCAATATTGATGATATATTCAAGTGTATTAACACTTGGTAAGTGATACAAAGATTCAAGTATAGATTGATACTTGATGTATGACATCACAAAGAATATTTATATCAATCATACTGTGATATGTACAAATCCAGATATGTCCTATACTCTAAATGTTATGAGCATATACCAGAATGATTCATAAGATGATCATTGGACGATAGTAAGGATATTCTTATGATTTTTTGGAAGAACTAAGAATATATTATTTTGTAGAAGTGGCAAATAGATGGTTAGTTCATTGTAAAAGTACTACATTGATACTAGTTTTGTCACAAAGTACAAATTAAGTTTATCTCAATCTAAACTAAGGGTGGCACGATATAATGGAAAGTAAGTTTCATAATGGATTTGGATGAGTTCCAAAGTTAAGACATACTACAACAAAAGGCTAAGTATATGACTGCTATAATAGCAGCAAAAGAGGGCATTTGTGTCAAGTAGTTTGTTATCAAACTAGGTGTGGTTCACAGCGGGATAATACAATGAAGATATATTGTACGACAATATTATCAACATGTTTTAACCCCAAAGAACTAAAGGTCTCACCAAAGGACCAAATTTATAACAAAGCCATCTCATTATAGAATGAGTGATGCGTAGAGACGCAAAGACATGCAATTACACACGGACCTGGAAGTGTCAGATCCGGAGATCAGTTGACCACTAGAAATCGTGTACATACAACACTGGAAAGCCATAGGTGTTGAATACACAAAGGTTTGAAACTAGATTATTGACTCTAGTGCAAGTGGGAGACTGTTGGAGATATGCCCAAGAGGCAATAATAAAGTGGTTATTATCGTATCTTCATGCTTATGATAAATGTTTACATACCATGCTATACTTGTATTAATCGGAAACATTAATACTTGTGTGATTTGTAAACATAAAAGAGTCCCTAGTAAAGCCTCTTGTTAAACTAGCTTGTTGGTTAATATATGATCATGGTTTCCTGATCATGAACATAGAGATGTTATTAACAACAGGGTCATATCATTAGGAATGATGTGATGGACATACTCCTATAGTTAAGCGTAGCATAAAGATCAAGTCATTTAATATAGTTCATTTGCTATAAGCTTTCTGATACATAGTAACCGAATTCCTTCGACCATGATATCATGCTTATCACCATCACCGGAAGGATGCTTTGATGACATCAAACACCACACCGTAATTGGGTGGCTATGAAGGTGGCATTGAGTGTTCGGAAAGTATGGGTTGAGACACATGGATCAAGAGTGGGATTTGTCCATCCATATGACGGATAGATATACTCTAGGCCCTCTCGGTGGAATGTCATCCAATTATCTTGCAAGCATGTGACTGGCTCACAAGGGATCACATATCACAGGAACGAGAAAAGAGTACTTATCGGTAATGAGGTTGAACTAGATATGCAGAGATACCGACGATCAAAACCTCGGATAAGTAAACTATCGTGAGACCAAGGGAAATTGGTATCGTATGTAAGTGGTTCATTCGATCGCAAAGTAATCGTAGAAATATGTGGGAGCCATATGAATTTCCAGATTCCTCTATTGGTTATTGTTCGGAGAAGTGTCTCGATCATGTCCGCGTAATTCACGAACCGTAGGGAGACACACTTAAGGATTCGATGTTGTTGAGTAGTTATGTAATGATGAGTAAGAGACCGAATGTTGTTCGGAGTCTCGGATGGGATCCGGGATATCACGAGGAGATCCGGAATGGTCCGGAGAATAAGATTCATATAAGGAAAGTCCTATTTCGGAGTTGGGGAATGATTCCGGTGTTTTCACCGGAATGTTCTAGAAGGTGGAAGGTCCCAAGACTCGGAGGGAAGGGTACATGAATGTGTCATGACAATGTGGAATGGTTGCATCATGTACTAGGTATCATGGCTGGGCAAAATAAAGGAAGAAATCAAATCCTAGTTTGAAAAGTCAAATGCCAATTTGAAAAGTCAAACGACAAGTTTGCTTGGTGGAGGGAGAGTAGGAAACCTACTTGGGGAGAAAGTCCTCCTCCCTCCACCCACCGTCCAAGGAGGCTGAGTTGGGGGAGGACTCCCTCCTCCCAACCGGCGCCCTCCCACCTATAAAAGAAGGGGCAGGGGTGCCCCCTCTACCTACACCTCTCACAACCTAAACCCTAGCTCCAGGCGCCACCACCTGCTGCTGCCGCCGCCTAGGGTTTCTCCTCCCAAGTCACCGAGTTAGGGATTCTCCAAGCCCTAGCCGCCGGCTACATCAAACGCCCTTGGTGCCTCTAAACCCTAGATATCCAAGGCCTCTCTCATAGTCCAGCGTACTCGCTCCGGCTTAAGGCGAAGCCCCGCGAGATCTCCCCTCTACTTTCGGTACCACGCCGTCGTGCTGCCGGAATCACGAGGAGAGTGCTACAACCTCCGCTGCCTGCTGGAACAAGGGAGAGGAAGGTCTTCATCGAGTACCGAACGTGTGACCGACTGTGGGAGCGCTGTCGGAATGCAGTGCCGGAAGGATCGTCTACACGATCTTGAGATCGGCAAGTGTACGACTACATCACCCACGAGAATCTGCTCTTGTTAACCGCTTTGGATCTTCGAGGGTTAGTATTCTATCGACTTGTTGCTACAATCTAGTAGATAGATCTTGGCTTGATCATAGATTAGATCTTGATTGTGTGTTCATGCGGTACAATTTTTTTGTTTTCCATGCTACGAACCCCCACATGTTCTAGTTTGACTTTTCAAACTTTCCGTTTGACTTTCAATTTAGAGCTTTATTTCTCTCTTGCTTGCCAACACCAAGTGACCTAGGATATAATCCAATCATTCCACATATCCATGACACATTCATTGACCATTCCCCTTCCGGTCCGGTGAACCTTCTAGACCCTTCTAGAACCTCTCCGATGAAACCATCGGAAACTTTCTCGAACTCCGAAATCGGACTTTCCTTATATGAATATTATTCTCCGGACCATTCCGGATCTCCTCATGATATCCCGGATCCCATTCGAGACTCCGAACAACATTCGGTATCCCTACTAACATTTCATATCTACTAAACAACATCGAATCCTTAAGTGTGTCTCCCTACGGTTCGTGAATTATGCGGACATGATTGAGACACTTCTCCGATAAATAACCAATAGAGGAATCTAGAAATTCATATGGCTCCAACATATTTCTACGATTACTTTGCGATCGAATGGACCACTTACATACGATACCAATTTCCGAACACTCAATGCCACCTTTATAGCCACACAGTTACGGTGTGGTGTTTGATGTCATCAAAGCATCCTTCCGGTGAAGGTGATTAGCATGATCTCATGGTCGAAGGAATTAGGTCACTATGTATCGAAAAGCTTATAGCAAACGAACTATTAAAATGACTTGATATTTATGCTACGCTTATCTATAGGAGTATGTCCATCATACCATTCTCCTAATGATATGATCCTGTTGTTAACAACATCTCAATGATCATGATTGGGAAACCACGATCATCTATTAACCAACAACAAGCTAGTATTACAAAGAGGCTTTACTAGGGACTCAAATTTAGTTTACAAATCACACAAGTATTAATGTTTCTAGTTTAATATTGTTATAACATGAATGTAAACATTTATCATAAAGACAAAGATATAATAATAACCACTTTTATTATTGCCTAGGGCATATCTCCAACAGTCTCCTACTTGCACTAGAGTCAACTAATCTAGATTACATGGTAATATACCGAACACCCATGGCGGTTTGGTGTTGGTCATGTTTTGCCCTCGGGAGAGGTTTAGTCAATGGATCCGCCACATTCAGATCTGTGTGTACTTTGCAAATCTTTATGTCACCGTCTTGGACATGCTCTCGAATAGCATGAAAACATAGCTTGATGCGCTTCAGCTTCTTGTGTGACCTTGGTTCTTGCGCATTGGCTATGGCGCCCATGTTATCACAGTATATAGACATTGGGTCCAACGCACTTGGAACCACACCGAGCTCTGTAATGAACTCCTTCATCCATATCGCCTCTTGTGAAGCCTCCAAAGCAGCTATGTATTCCGATTCAGTTGAAGATCTCGCCACAACGCTTTGCTTTGCACTCCTCCAGCTAACTGCTACACCATTCAAAGTAAATACGTATCCATATTGAGATTTAGAATCATCCAGATCGGTGTTCCAACTAGCATCGGTGTAACCATTAACAAATAGTTGTTCATCACCTCCATAAGAAAGAACCATATCCTTAGTTCTTCTCAAGTACTTAAGGATGTTTTTGACCGCTGTCCAATGATCCACTCCTGGATCACTTTGATATCTGTGAGTCAAACTAACAACATATGCAATGTCGGGTCTAGTACATAGCATGGCATACATAAGAGATCCTATTGCTGAGGCATAGGGAGTCATACTCATCCTTTCTCTATCTTCTGCCGTTGCAGGACTTTGAGTTTTACTCAAGGTCGTATTGGGCAACATGGGCAAGAACCCTTTCTTGCTATCTTCCATTCCAAAACTATTTAGAACTTTGTCCAAATATGTACTTTGTGACAATGATATTAGTCGTCTCGATCTATCTCTATAAATCTTTATGCCTAATATGTAAGCTGCTTCGCCAAGATCTTTCATTGAAAAACTATTATTCAAATAATCCTTGACACTATTAAGAAGGTCTACATCATTCGCAATCAACAATATGTCATCTACATATAGTATTAAGAATGCTACAGAGCTCCCACTCACCTTCTTGTAGATACAAGCTTCTCCATAAGTTTGTATAAAACCAAAACTTTTGATTACCTTATCAAAACGTTGATTCCAACTTCGGGATGCTTGCTTCAATCCATATATGGACCGTTGAAGTTTGCATACCTTATTAGCATCTTTAGGATCGAAAAAACCTTTGGGTTGAATCATATACAACTCTTCATCAATGTCTCCATTGAGGAACGCCATTTTGACATCCATCTGCCATATCTCATAATCATAATATGCATCGATTGCTAACATAATCCTCACAGACTTTAGCTTCGCTACTAGTGAGAAAGTCTCATCGTAGTCAACTCCTTGAATTTGTCGAAACCCTTTTGCGACAAGTCGAGCTTTATAGACAATAACATTACCATCAACATTTGTGTTTCTTCTTGAAAATCCATTTGTTCTCGACAGCCTTCCGACCATCCAGTAAGTCCACCAAAGTCCATACTTGGTTTTCGTACATGGATCCAATCTCGGATTTCATGGCTTCTTGCCATTTATTGGAATCTAGGCTCATCATCGCTTCCTCATATGTCGCAGGGTCATCGGTGTTGTCCACCAACATGACACTCATAACGGGATCATACCAATCAGGAGTGGTACGAGTTCTTGTTGACCTACGGGGTTCCATAGTAACTTCAACCGAATTTTCATGATCAACATCATTAGCTTCCTCTCTTATTGGTGTAGGCGCCACAGGAACTACTTCCGGTGCTGCGCTACTCGCAAGTTCGAGAGAAGGTTCAACAACCTCGTCGAGTTCTACTTTCCTTCCAGTCACTTCTTTCGAGAGAAACTCCTTCTCTAGAAAGGATCCATTCTTGGCAACGAAAATTTTGCCCTCGGATCTATGATAGAAGGTATACCCAATAGTTTCCTTCGGGTATCCTATGAAGACACAATTTTCTGCTTTGGGTTCAAGCTTGTCTAGTTGTAAATTCTTTACATAAGCTTCACAACCCCAAACTTTAAGGAACAACAATTTAGGTTTCTTCCCAAACCACAATTCATACAGTGTCGTTTCAACGGATTTAGATGGTCCCCTATTTAAAGTGAATGCGGTTGTTTCTAATGCATAACCCCAAAACGATAGCGGTAAATCTGTAAGTGACATCATAGAACGAACCATATCTAAGAGAGTTCGATTACGACGTTTGGACACACCATTACGCTGTGGTGTTCCCGGCGGTGTCAATTGTGAAAGTATTTCGCATTCCTTCAAATGCTCGTCAAACTCGTAACTTAGATATCCACCTCCACGATCAGATCATAGAAATTTAATCTTCTTGATACGTTGATTATCTACCTCACTTTGAAATTCCTTAAACTTCTCGAAAGTTTCGAACTTATGTTTCATGAAATAGATATACCCATATCTACTCAAGTCATCCGTGAAGGTAAGAACATAACGATAACCACCGCGCAATGCTACACTCATTGGGCCACACACATCGGTATGTATGATTTCCAATAAGTCCGTAGCTCGCTCCATCATAACAGAAAATGAAGTCTTAGTCATTTTACCCATCAGACATGCTTCACATCTTTCAAGTGATTCAAGAAGTCTATCGGAATGGAGTTTCTTCATACGCTTCACTCCAATATGACCAAGACGACAGTGCCACATATAGGTCGAGTTATCGCTCAATTTCAAACGTTTAGCTTCAATGTTATTAATGTGTGTATTTCCACAATCGAGATTCAATAAGAATAGACCATCTATCAAAGGCGCATGTGCATAAAACATATTACTCATATAAATCGAACAACCATTATTCTCGGACTTAAACAAGTAACCGTCTCGCAATAAACATGATCCAGATATGATGTTCATGCTCAACGCATGCACCAAATAATAATTATTTAAGTATAAAACTAATCCCGATGGTAGATGAAGAGGTAGCGTGCCGACCACGATCACATCAACCTTTGATCCATTTCCAACGCGCATCGTCACCTCGTTCTTCGCTAGCTTCCGTTTATTTTGCAGTACCTGTTTCGAGTTACAAATATGAGCAACCGAACCAGTATCAAATACCCAGGCACTACTATGAGTACTAGTGAGATACACATCAATAACATGTATATCGGATATACCTTTCTTCTTGATGTTTCTGTTCTTCAAATACGCCAAGTACTTTGGGCAATTCCGATTCCAGTGACCTTTTCCCTTGCAGTAAAAGAACTCAGTATCAGGCTTAGGCCCAGCCTTGGTCTTCTTCGCTGGCGCGGTAACTTTCTTACCGTCCTTCTTGAAGTTTCCCTTTATCTTAGACTTGCCTTGCTTCTTGAATTTGGTGGTCTTATTGACCAACAACACTTGGTGATCTTTCTTGATCTCCACTTCTGCAGATTTCAACATGGAGAAGAGTTCTGGCAACAACTTGTCCATGTTTTGCATATTGTAGTTCATCACAAAGTTCTTGTAACTTGGAAGCTGTTTGGTTCGAGATTGTAAACGGTAACGCAATGGGTATCGAAATACACTGGTAATGTAAAGGGAATGAGGCAAAATTGAAACTTGTTTGGTTCATCTCAGTGAAGGAATTACGGAACTAGCAGTCTTGAAAACTGCAGTTTCCTCTTGTTGTTGTCATGGCCGCCGGCTCGCCGCTGCTTGTTTGCTGCAGTGAGGTGTCCCCATGGCGACTCCTTGGCATCTCCTCCCAGATCTTCGCGTTTCTCATCGTTCTCGCGTCGACGACGAGGGTCTGAAATCTGAAGGCTGGTTTGCCGCCCGGCGGCGGCGCCGACAACGGACACGCTCCGGTCGTTCTCGGACGGCGCAGAGCTTTTGGAGGTGCGACTATGTCGGCCGCCAGGAGAGGATGCAACCTCTTCCTCAACTCCTTGCCGCGCCTTCCTCAGAGCTCCTCGCAGTTCTCGAGTCCGAGATTCTCATCACGCTCTGCTCCGTCAAGCGATCTAGCACCATGGAAGCTCGCTGCTCTCTGAGGCGAGGAGGTGGACATGGGCGGCAAGGAAGGAGGCGCTCTTGTTTGCTAGAGGCAGCAGCAGTGGTAGAGAGGAAGAGAGGGGAGAGGAGAGAGGGAGAGCCGCCGCCGTCGTGACGAGATCGCTGGGAGAGGAAACGGTTACCGGGGATAGGTGGGCGGAAACAAGTTTGTACAGCACCGTAATATGATTACAACGGATCTGATTACGTCCAACTCAAACCAAACACAAACTAACGTATTCAGATACCGCTGTGATCGGGTTACGTTACAAAACATTGAACCAAACACGTTCTTGGTGGTAGTGATTGGAGGACACAGTGAATCCCCAAAGCATTAGTAATAACTATTCCCAAGCTTTGAAGCTTGCTTGCGTGCCCAGACATCTTAAGCACGTGCTCACTGACGGAGCTTCCCTCTTCCATATTGCAGTTAAAGAACTTTTCAGAAGCCTCATAACTCTCAACTGCCACGTGAGCCTAAAATATCATTTTGAGTTCACGGACAATATCATGTGGATCATGGTTCTCAAACCTTTTCTGAATCTCCAATTAAAAACCATACAAGATAGCACACTGAACTGTGGAGTATTGATTCTTCCGAGCGAGGAAAACATTCTTTACCTCATCGGTAGCATTAGCTGCAGGCGGGTCACCCAGCGGTGCATCCAGCACATAGGTCAAATTACCAGCATTGAGGACAATCCTCAAATTGAGGAACCAATCCGCGAAGTTGCTTCCATTGTTTTTCAACTTTTCTTTCTCTAGGAACGCATTAAAATTGATGGTAGGGCTGCCATTGATCTACAACATATTTGCAATAGTTTAGACTAAGTTTATGACAAATTGAGTTCTAATTAATAGTTAAATTAATCTAGGTGAACTCCCACTCAAAACAATATCCCTCAAATTGTTTTAGTGATCACACGAACCAAATCCACCACATCAAAACCGATCATCACGAGAGTCGAACAATCAACATGTTCATCATATCTACTATATGACTCATGTTTTAACTTTTGATGATCCGTGTTCCGAGACCATGTATGTACATGCTAGGCTCGTTAAGATCAAACCTTAGCTTCCGCATGAGCAAATCTGGCTTGCTCACGTTGTATACACTCACAGAATTAACACACCCGATCATCACGTGGTGCCGAAACAACAAGCTTTAGCAACGGTTCTTACTAGGGATGAACACTTTGAAACTTGAAATTTTGTGCTTGAGGGATCATCTTATAATGATACCGTCTCAAGCTAATCAATACAAGATGCATAAAGGATTAACATCACATGCAATTCATAATATGTGATATGATATGGCCTTTCTTCTTGTGCTTCCGATCTCCATCTTCAAGCGCGAACATGATCTCCATCATCACCGGTATGGCGTCAAGGTCAATGGCGCCGTTTCATGGTTGTCATCCACCAACTTCAACTATTACAACTACTTTGAATAGACACGCAGGTCTTAACAAAATTTAAAATACAACCATATGGCTCCTGCCGGTTGCCAACTTACAATAAGGAACATTGCATACATCTTATATAATCACAATCATGGCCATATCACATCACAGCACACCCCTGCAAAACAAAGTTAGACGCCTCTATTTTTTTTGCATATTTTACGTGGTTTGGGGCTTTCAATAAGTGTCGTTCTAACTTACGAACAAGAACCACAACATTGATGTTTGAACTATCAAGTGCCCATTGTAAATTGAATATATACTATGATGGGAGAGACAGACACCCGCAAAGCCACTTATGCAATACAAGTTGCATGTTGAGCGTGGATCAAGTCTCATGAACGATGTCATGTAAGGTTAGCCCGGGCCGCTTCATCCCATCATACCGCAAGATGCAAAGTACACAAAAAGCAATTGATAATAAAAGCACCACCACCCACAATGACCATTGTGTTCTACTCGTGCAACAAATCTACATATAGACACGACTCTGATACCCTTTGTGAGGGTTCGTAGCATGGAAAACAAAAAATTCTACGCATGCACACAAACAAGCCAAGATCTATATACTAGATTGTAGCAACAGTCGATAGAAGCACTCACCCTCGAAGATTCCAAAGCGGTTAACAAGAGCAAATTCGTGGGTGATGTAGTACACTTGCCGATCTCAAGATCGTAGGCGATCCTTCCGGCGCGTTCGGCGCTTCATGATCGATCACACGTTGATTTTCGATGAAGACCTTCCTATCCCTTGTTCCAGCGGTGGAGGTTGTAGTTCTCCTCGCGATTCGTGAGACGACGGAGTGGTGTCAGTAGAGGAAGATCCTGAGGCTTCGCCTAAGTCGGTGCGAGTTATGGTGGATTAGGGTTTCCCGGAGATCTAGGGTTTAGAAGTCCGGGAGGAGGAGGAGGTGTCGATGGCGGCGCGCGGCAGCGGCGCTGGCGGCGGCGGGTCGGCGGCGGCTCGGCTAGAGAGGGGCTAGGGCTTGTGGTATTGGGGCAGCCCTCCCCCTCTATTTATGAGAGGGAGGGGCAGCCTTGGGAGGGGTGGGTTTGAATCCAAACCCAAACCCAAGTTGGATTGAGAGAAGGACTTGTTTCTTCTCCCACTAGGAAACCATTGTTCCAGTTTGACTTTTCAAACTTCCCGTTTGACTTTCAATTTAGAGCTTTATTTCTCTCTTGCAAATGCCAACACCAAGTGACCCAGGATATGATCCAATCGTTCCACATATCCGTGACACATTCATGGACAATAGGATATGATGCCTCGCCCCGTCGCCACCTCATCGCCACCACCCTATCCGCCACCGACACCTCCTCCTCCTCCCGGACTTCTAAACCCTAGATCTCTAGGAAACCCTAATCCACCATAACTCGCACCGGATTAGGCGAAGCCCTGCGGGCCCTGTACTTCCAACACCACGCCGTCGTGTTGCCGGAATCACGAGGGGAGAACTACAACTTCCGCTGCCTGCTGGAACAAGGGAGAGGAAGGTATTCATCGAGTACCGAACGTGTGACCGACTATGGAAGCGCTGCCGGAACGCAGCGCCAGAAGGATTGTCTACGCGATCTTGAGATCCGCAAGTGTACGACTACATCACCCACGAGAATCTGCTCTCGTTAATCGCTTTGGAATCTTCGAGGGTGAGCGTTTCTATCGACTCGTTGCTACAATCTACTAGATAGATCTTGGCTTGTTTGTGTGCATGCGGTAGAATTTTTTTGTTTTCCATGCTAGGAACTCCTATAGTGGTATCAGAGTCGTGTCTATATGTAGATTTGTTGCACGAGTAGAACACAATGGTCATTGTGGGCAGTGGTGCTTTTATTATCAATAGCTTTTTGTGTACTTTGTATCTTGCGGTATGATGGGATGAAGTGGCCCGGGCTAACCTTACATGACACCGTTCACGAGACTTGCTCCACGCTCAACATGCAACTAGTAGCATAAGTGTCTTTGCGGGTGTCTGTCTCTCCCATCATAGTATAGATTCAATTTACAATGGGCACTTGATAGTTTAAACATCAACGTTGTGATTCTTGTTCGTAAGTTAGAACGACACTTATTGAAAGCCCCAAACCACGTAAAATATGCAAAGAAAATTAGAGGCGTCTAATTTTGTTTTGCAGGGGTGTGTTGTGATGTGATATGGCCATGATTGTGATTATATATATAATGTATGCAATGTTCCTTATTGTAAGTTGGCAACCGGCAGGAGCCATATGGTTGTCTTTTAAATTCCGTTAAGACCTGCGTGTCTATTCAAAGTAGTTGTAATAGTTGAAGCTGGTGGACGACAACCATGAAACGACGCCATTGACCTTGACGCCATACCGGTGATGATGGAGATCATGTTCGTGCTTGAAGATGGAGACCGGAAGCACAAGAAGAAAGGCCATATCATATCACATATTATGAATTGCATGTGATGTTAATCCTTTTATGCATCTTGTACTACTTAGTTCACGACGGTAGCATTATAAGATGATCCCTCAATGACAAAAATTTCAAGTTTTAAAGTGTTCATCCTTAGTAAGCACCGTTGCTAAAGCTCGTTGTTTCGAAGCACCACATGATGATCGGGTGTGTTAGATTCTGCGAGTGTATACAATGTGAGCAAGCCAGATTTGCTCATGCGGAAGCTAAGGTTTGATCTTGACGAACCTAGCATGTACAGACATGGTCTCGGAACACGGATCACCGAAAGGTAAAGCATGAGTCATATAGTAGATATGATGAACATGTTGATTGTTCGCCATTGAAGCTACATCAACTCTCGTGATGATCGGTTTTGATGTGGTGGATTTGGTTCGTGTGATCACTAAAACAATTTGAGGGATATTGTTTTGAGTGGGAGTTCACCTAGATTAATTTAACTATTAATTAGAACTCAATTTGTCATAAACTTAGTCTAAACTATTGCAAATATGGTGTAGATCAATGGCGGCCCCTACTGTAGGGGTCCCAACCTAATAAGGTAGAGTCCTCCTGTGTTTTATAATGCTAGTCCCTGGATCAATAGCTAGCATCCACAGTTTAGATGTAATATCAAGAAACAAGGGTCATAATATAACTTTATAACCAGGAATAACATAATTTTATTACATCAAACATAGCTCATTAGGCTATTACATTACATTGCAATGAATAACTATAGTCATGGGGTCCTTCATCTTCAAAGTGCCACAGTGCATGTTGGTTGTAGACTTTGTAATCCTAAACAATCAATCTTCTCTAAACAATCAAACCCGCAACATACAAGTTCTGACCACAAAGGGTCAATACATTTGAATTGTATTGGCAAGTGATACTATGGTAGTATAGTGGAGTCTATCATCTATATGCATTTGGCTAAGTGGAGTTGAGGCTTGCATTGCTCAAAATAGATTTTTCTTATCATTTTGAAAATACTAAGTTTTTGCTTGACAAAATCATTTCCTCAATCAAAGATTTCAAGATCCTTGTACCAAGCCATCTCTCCATCAATGATTGAAGAATTCAAACAACCCTTGTTCAAACCACAAGATTTTAATTTAGAAATTTGAATGATGAGATTCTTGATTGCTTCCATGTCTTGATGCTCAAATTGTCCTTTACCAGGACATGGCTAAGTACTTAGGTTTTACACTGCAGAGGTGGTGCACTTTACCCACAAGACTTGGTTTCCCAAGACAAAATCTTTGAAGCCTTCCTTGGACCAAAATGGACGCGTTCCAACCTATCAAACACTACCACCCACTGTCCATATGGCTAAGTTCTTGCAACCTATATGATCATGGCAGAGCCCATATTGCCAAGTGGTTGCACTTGAAGCTTCTCAACATTTGACATCTCAAATCTCTTTGTTTCCTGGGTGGCATTCCACAAGTGAGATACACAACCCAAGTCTATGGCATTGTGAACCACTCAACCATTCTCCACCAAGCAAGCCCATTCCACCCAGGTGATTCATTAACTTAGTTGTTTTATTAAACAAAACTTAAGTCCTCAGACTTAGAATATTTTTCCATAGTGTGAATATATATTCCACCCATATTTTCTATTAGCTAGGCTAAGCTTGGTAGCAGTAGGAATCTTAACTTAGGAAAAT
Organism: Avena longiglumis; assembly: GCA_030063025.1. Lineage (NCBI taxonomy): Eukaryota > Viridiplantae > Streptophyta > Magnoliopsida > Poales > Poaceae > Avena > Avena longiglumis. The sequence goes on from CP125975.1 coordinate 501,115,049, forward strand.
CCTACTAAGGATTCATCTACAAGGTTCTCCTATAGCAAGATCTATACTTAGCAAAATCCATGCAAGTTTACTTAGCAAAATCACTAATGCATAATAAAAGTATTGGGATAGAAAGTATGAAGCATCACTTGCCTTTTTGGTAGAGTATAGGTTCACTTCTTGATCTTTGCAACAATCACACTCTTCAAGTCACTACAATCCATCAAGCAAGGCACAAACTCAATCTACCAATCAAGCAAAACAACACACATAAATAACAAAGTCAAAGAAATGCATGCAAGCATGCCAAGCTTTGTTTTGTTTGAAAAAGTGGTCCCTAGTGGGTCATAGTCATTTGGGTACATCTAATGGTCATTTCCTAAAGTGGCCAAGTCATTTGCAAAAGGTTTCACTTTTAAACCATTTTCAAAACAAAGTGTTATTTTATGTGGTGTAGAAATATTTTTACTAAGGCATTAGCCCATAGGGTTCACCAAATGAGTTGCTATTGCAAAACTTGGTGTTTTTGGGTCAGTAGGTTTGGTCCAAACCATCTACTCAAAGTTTTCTTCCCCTAAACATTTCCATAATAAAATCACAATTTTATTTGGCTAGAAATGGACTAAACTAATTAATCCAATCCAAACTTTTCCAAATTTATTTTCCAAACCATGGGTTGGTTCCTAGGGTCAGTAAGGTCACAACAAACCAATTTGCAAAAGTTTTATCCTTAAATTCAATTTTAAACAATTTTTATACTCTAAACATGCATACAAATGAATCTGCAAATTCAAACAAGCTAACAGCTACTATTTGCTAAACTAAGGGTAGGGTTGGTTAGGGCTTGTTCTCCTGAATTCATTGATATAAAATTTGTCAAATTTGGACGGTGGTTTGAAAGTTATAGGGTTTGAAAATGGCATTTAAATCTGGTTTCTAAATCTAATTCAGTTCACCTGGTGCCACGCGTCCTAATGTCATTCGTCGGTACCTTCACTGGATTGCACAACCGCAGCCGTTGGATCAAGTCGAGATCGCAAGCCGCAGATGCTACTTACCGTTTCACCTAGCTTCTATCCTAGCCACTAGATCGGGATCGAACGGCTGACGCATGCTCGACCAAAAGCTAGCGGGTGACTGGCGGCGGGCGACTGCATTTACGGCGGCGCCGGTGAAATAGGAAGCGAGGGAGGAGGATAGGGGCTCACTGTGATCGTCGGCACGGTGATGCTCAACCTGCTCTTGGTTGATGAAGGCGCGACGGGTTGGCGGAATTCCTCCGGAGTTGCGAACGGCGTCGTGGTCGTGGTCTAGTTGCGAGGCGGCGGCTTGCCGATCATGAGAAGCCAAAAGGAGGGCACGATTAGGTGCGCAAGACCAAGGTGAAGCTGCTAGCATGATCGAGAAGCAAAGGGGCGGCCGGATTTTTCCTGGGAAGCTCGCCGGAGAAGAAGGCAGACGCGGCGGCGTCGGAAGTTTGTCGTAGTCGGGGTTTTGGTGCACCCGCGGGCGAACCAGGAGTACTAGGAGATGCGTGAGGTCGAGAGGAGTCCACTCGCATGAAGTAGAGGCAGAGGGGTGGTCGGAGTTGGCCGGAATCGATGAGGAAGGTCATCGGAGCCGAGGGTGCTCAAAGCGTAATTGAGGCGGCCTGGGGGCGTGTCTGGGGAAGAAGGCAGAGGGGAAACGGAGAGGAGGGACTGGCGATTTAACACGCGTGCTCACTGCGGCTTTTACTCGTGGCATCAAGGCGAATTAAGCCGAGGAATTAAGCCTGCAACGGCGAGGAGAGGGGGAAGAATCGATCGGGGTGGGGAAGAAGAACAGTGGAAGGGTCCACCGATGGGTGGGAAAAAGAATCGAGGGAGGTCCACCCGGTGAGGATGTGGGTTGCTTCGGGGTGAGAAAATTAACGCTGGGGAGGGAATCTGTGGACTCATGGGCTGGGCCTTGTTGGGCTGGTCTGCTTTCCTCTTTTTTTTCTCTATTTGTTTTATTCTTTTCTATTTTATTTTCCGATTTGATTATTCAAACACATGATTCAATCAACCAAATAAATTCAAACCAACATCACACTTCACAACTTTTGAACTTGATTCTGTTCAGTAACAAATACCAAAATTCTAAAATAAAATAATATTTTAATTCATTTTAGGATCCATTCATTAATTAAATAAAATGTACTTTTAGTTATTTATTTTTAATAGGGTTTGATTTATTTGATAAAATCACCATTTTAAATCCAATATTTTCAGAACAAATCAGTAGGTTTTATTTGGAAATAAATAATACTTGGATACTTGTTTAAAACAAAATATTATTTTACTTTAGGGTCCAATAATAATCAAATATAATGGGCCTTAGTAATTAAATCAAATAGAGTTTGATTTTATTAATAAAATCTTTATTTGAAACCTAATATCTTCAAAACCAAATTAGTGGGTTTTTATTTGGGAAATATAGAATACTTGAGATTTGTTTTAAAATAAAATAACATTTTATTTTAGGGTCCATTATTAATTAATATAATAGACTTTCATTATTATTTCAAATAGGATTTATTTATTTGAGATATTTATTTTGAATCTAAAATAAAGCTAAAACTCTTTAGTAGGTTTTACTAGAGAATAATAAATACTTGGAAAACCTATTTTAAACAATTTAATAAGTTTTGATGTTTTAATTAAAATGGTAAAGTCCTTTATTAAATAAAATTGGATATTAAATCCTTATTAACTTATTTTAAATAAACCTTTGCTAAATTTATTTAGAATAAAATGTTTTAATTCCAAAACTTGGCCAAGTTTTAATTTGGTCTTATAAAATAACCCTTATTTGTAAAACTTCTATTTCATTTGAAAACAAATCTTTTCATTTAATTGTTTCAAAATAGTATTTCCAAATGTTTTTATTTTCCTTTTATTAAATGTTTATCTTTTTAAATCTTTTTAGATTTATTTTAATTCAAATGGGTTTGAAGTTCCAATTGAATTCAAAAAGTTTCTTCTGGCTCTGAAAATCAAACAAAGTTTTATTTTATTCATTTATTTTCACATTACAAGATTTGGAAAATCTTGGGATGTGACAGGCTACCACCCTTAAAATAAATCTCGTCCCGAGATTTGGGATGGCTGGGGTTACAAGCAAATTCAAAACAACTAGGGTACTACCACCCTTAAAAATTTTCAAACAAAAATTACACATTGTCCTTCTTGGGATCCTGGGAAAACTTCTCTAAGCAAACTTTGCATGTGTCCTTGGTTTCCATACTTGACTCAGGGCCAAGGTTGAGATCCTTCATAGACTTGTTTAACTTGTTCTCCATCCTTTCTGGACAATTGTTTGCATAGTGGCCTAGTTCCTTGCATTTGAAACATTTGACCATGCTGATATCCCTCATAGGCTTGTTTATCTTATGCTTCATCTTTTCTGAACAGTAATTTGCATAATGTCCTAACTCTTTGCAGTATTTGCACATCACTTGGCTGATATCTCTCTTTTCCTTTGGAATCATTGCTTTTTGTTTGTTTCTTTGGTTCTTCTTCTTTTCTGGGCATTCATTGACATAGTGTCCCATCTCTTTGCAATTATAACATTGCTCTTGAGTAATATCCTTTTTGTTAGGGTTGGGGCATTTCTTCTTCTTCTTGGGTCTCTCCAAAGCTAGGAGTTCTTCTAGTTCATGTTCTTCATAGGTGGGAGATCTTTCTCTCTTCTTGGGGCATTGATCTTCATGTTCCTTGGATGCATGATCCTTGTCCCTACAAACATCTTTGTCATCCTTGTTGTCATTGGCTCTTTGGGAAAAGTTTTCTCCCATGTTGTTCATTTGAGTAACCAATCCTTGCAACATTTGGGATTGAAGTTTCAAAATCCTTTGTATGGCTGGGTCTAGTCCATTGTTGTTGGCTAAAAGCTGAGTTGTCTCTTGGCTCAACTGGTTTTGGGTTGCTATAAGTTCTCTCATGTTGTCTTCTTGGTTGTTTTTGTTGTCATCAACCTTGATGTTGGAGTCTTTTGGAGTAGTCATCTATTTGGGTTGAATGAGGGTTAGGGTAGGCAAAATATTTCTAAGGAAATATTTCTAATCACACACATCACAATTCACACAAGCAATGTTCAAGCAATCACAAACAAACATTTCACTCAAACAAGGTTCAAGCACATACTTAGGCAACAAAATATTTTTGTTACACCACATAAGTTGGTGGTTTGACTTAACTAAAATATGGTGGTCCATCTATATGGTTCACTTGTGATTTTCCTTTCTTTCTTGGTTGGTTCTTCTTTCTACATGATATCTTGGTTTCCTTTAGGAAAACTCTTGGTTATAATACTTCAAATGATGTAGACTCCTTCTAACTTTTGCATTCCCTCAGTCTCTAAATCTTGTCCGTAAACTCAAAATGATATTTGAGGCTCACTCGGCAGCTGAGAGTTATGAGGCTTCTGAAAAGTTCTTTAACTGCAAGATGGAAGAGGGTAGCTCTGTCAGTGAGCACGTGCTTAAGATGTATGGGCACGCAAGCAAGCTTCAAATCTTGGGAATAGTGATTCCTAATGCTTTGGGGATTCACCGTGTCCTCCAATTACTACCACCAAGTTACAAGAACTTTGTGATGAACTACAATATGCAAAACATGGACAAGTCGTTTCCAGAACTCTTCTCCATGTTGAAATCTGCAGAAGTGGAGATCAAGAAAGAGCACCAAGTGTTGTTGGTCAATAAGACCACCAAATTCAAGAAGCAAGGCAAGTCTAAGAAAAAGGGAAACTTTAAGAAGGGCGGTAAGAAATTTACCGCGCCAATGAAGAAGACCAAGGCTAGGTCTAAGCCTGATACTGAGTGCTTTTACTGCAAGGGAGAAGGTCACTGGAAGCGGAATTTCCCAAAGTACTTGGCGGATTTGAAGAACGGCAACATCAAGAATAAATGTATATCCGATATACATGTTATTGATGTGTATCTCACGAGTACTCGTAGTAGTGCCTGGGTATTTGATACTGGTTCGGTTGCTCATATTTGTAACTCGAAACAGGTACTGCAAAATAAACGGAAGCTAGCGAAGAACGAGGTGATGATGCGCATAGGAAATGGATCAAAGGTTGATGTGATCGCGGTCGGCACGCTACCTCTTCATCTACCATCGGGATTAGTTTTATACTTAAATAATTGTTATTTGGTGCCTGCTTTGAGCATGAACATTATATCTGGATCATGTTTATTGCGAGACGGTTACTTGTTTAGGTCCGAGAATAATGGTTGTTCGATTTATATGAGTAATATGTTTTATGCACATGCACCTTTGATAGATGGTCTATTCTTATTGAATCTCGATAGTGTAAATACACACATTAATAACATTGAAACTAAACTTTTGAAATTGAGTGATAACTCGACCTATATGTGGCACTGTCATCTTGGTCATATTGGAGTGAAGCGTATGAAGAAACTCCATTCCGATGGACTTCTTCAATCACTTGATTTCGAATCACTTCAAAGATGCGAAGCATGTCTGATGGGTAAAATGACTAAGACTCCATTTTCTAGTATGAGGAGCGAGCTACGAACTTATTGGAATCATACATAACGATGTGTGTGGCCCAATGAGTGTAGCATCGCGCGGTGGTTATCGTTATGTTCTTACCTTCACGGATTACTTGAGTAGATATGGGTATATCTATTTCATGAAACATAAGTCCGAAACTTTCGAGAAGTTTAAGGTATTTCAATGTGAAGTAGAGAATCAACGTAACAAGAAGATTAAATTTCTACGATCTGATCATGGAGGTGAATATCTAAGTTACGAGTTTGGCGAGCATTTGAAGAAATGCGGAATACTTTCACAATTGACACCGCCGGGAACACCACAACGTAATGGTGTGTCCGAACGTCGTAATCGAACTCTCTTTGATATGGTTCATTCTATGATGTCACTTACAGATTTACCGCTATCGTTTTGGGGTTATGCATTAGAAACAACCGCATTCACTTTAAATAGGGCACCATCTAAATCCGTTGAAACGACACCGTATGAATTGTGGTTTGGAAAGAAACCTAAATTGTCGTTCCTTAAAGTTTGGGGTTGCGAAGCTTATGTAAAGAAGTTACAGCCAGACAAGCTTGAACCCAAAGCGGAAAAATGCGTCTTCATATGATACCTGAAGGAAACTATTGGGTATACCTTCTATCATAGATCCGAGGGCAAAATCTTCGTTGCTAAGAATGGATACTTTCTAGAGAAGGAGTTTATCTCAAAAGAAGTGACTGGAAGGAAAGTAGAACTCGACGAGGTTGTTGAACCTTCTCTCGAACTTGCGAGTAGTGCAACATCGGAAGTGGTTCCTGTGGCGCCTACGCCAATAAGAGAGGAAGCTAATGATGTTGATCATGAAACTTTGGTTGAAGTTACTATGGAACCTCGCAGGTCAACGAGAACTCGTACCACTCCTGATTGGTATGATCCCGTTATGAGTGTCATGTTGGTGGACAACACTGATGACCCTGTGACATATGAGGAAGCGATGATGAGCCCAGATTCCAATAAATGGCAAGAGGGCATGAAATCCGAGATTGGATCCATGTACGAAAGACAAGTATGGACTTTGGTGGACTTACCGGATGGCCGGAAGGCTGTCGAGAACAAATGGATTTTCAAGAAGAAAACAGATGATGATGGTAATGTTACTGTCTATAAAGCTCGACTTATCGCAAAAGGGTTTCGACAAATTCAAGGAGTTGACTACGATGAGACTTTCTCACCAGTAGCGAAGCTAAAGCCTGTGAGGATTATGTTAGCAATCGCTGCATATTATGATTATGAGATATGGCAGATGGATGTCAAAATGGTGTTCCTCAATGGAGACATTGATGAAGAGTTGTATATGATGCAACCCAAAGGTTTTGTCGATCCTAAAGATGCTAACAAGGTATGCAAACTTCAACGGTCCATATATGGATTGAAGCAAGCATCACAAAGTTGGAATCAACATTTTGATAAGGTAATCAAATTTTTGGTTTTATAAAAACTTATGGAGTAGCTTGTATTTACAAGAAAGTGAGTGGGAGCTCTGTAGCATTCTTAATACTATATGGAGATGACATATTGTTGATTGGTAATGATGTAGACCTTCTTAATAGTGTCAAGGATTATTTGAATAATAGTTTTTCAATGAAAGACCTTGGCGAAGCAGCTTACATATTAGGCATAAATATTTGTAGAGATAGATCGAGACGCCTAATATCATTGTCATAGGGTACATATTTGGACAAAGTTCTAAAGAGGTTTGGAATGGAAGATAGCAAGAAAGGGTTCTTGCCCATGTTGCGCAATACGACCTTGAGTAAAACTCAAAGTCCAGCAACGACATAAGATAGAGAAAGGATGAGTAAGACTCCCTATGCCTCAGCCATAGGATCTCTAATGTATGCCATGCTATGTACTAGACCCGACATTGCATATGCTGTTAGTTTGACTAGCAGATATCAAAGTGATCCAGGAGTGTATCATTGGACAGCGGTCAAAAATATCCTTAAGTACTCGAGAAGAACTAAGGATATGGTTCTTTCTTATGGAGGTGATGAACATCTCGTTGTTAATGGTTACACCGATGCTAGTTGGAACACCGATCCGGATGATTCTAAATCTCAATCTGGATACATATTTACTTTGAATGGTGCAACAGTTAGCTGGAGGAGTGCAAAGCAAAGCGTTGTGGCGAGATCTTCAACTGAATCGGAATACATAGCTGCTTCGGAGGCTTCACAAGAGGCGATATGGATGAAGGAGTTCATTACAGAGCTCGGTGTGGTTCCAAGTGCGCTGGACCTAATGTCTATCTATTGTGATAACATGGGCACCATAGCCAATGCGCAAGAACTAAGGTCACACAAGAAGCTGAAGCACATCAAGCTATGTTTTCACGCTATTCGAGAGCATGTCCAAGATGGTGACATAAAGATTTGCAAAGTACACACAGATCTGAATGTGGCGGATCCATTGACTAAACCTCTCCCGAGGGCAAAACATGACCAGCACCAAACCGCCATGGGTGTTCGGTATATTACCATGTAATCTAGATTAGTTGACTCTAGTGCAAGTGGGATACTGTTGGACATATGCCCTAGAGGCAATAATAAACGTGGTTATTATTATATATTTGTGTTTATGATAAACGCTTACATTCATGCTATAATAGTATTAACCGGAAATATTAATACTTGTGTGATTTGTAAACTAAATTAGAATCCCTGGTAAAGCCTCTTTATAATACTAGCTTGTTGATTAATAGATGATCGTGGTTTCTTGATCATGAACATTGAGATGTTATTAATAACAAGAGCATATCATTAGGAGAATGGTATGATGGACATACTCCTATAGATAGGCGTAGCATTGAGATCAAGTCATTTCGATAGTTCGTTTGCTATAAGCTTTCTGATACATAGTAACCTAATTCCTTCGACCATGAGATCATGTTAATCACCATCACCGGAAGGATGCTTTGATGACATCAAACACCATACCGTAATTGGGTGGCTATAAAGGTGGCATTGAGTGTTCGGAAAGTATGGGTTGAGGCACATGGATCAAGAGTGGGATTTGTCCATCCATATGACAGATAGATATACTCTGGGCCCTCTCGGTGGAATGTCATCCAATTAGCTTGCAAGCATGTGACTGGCTCACAAGGGATCACATATCACGGGAACGAGAAAAGAGTACTTATCGGTAACGAGGTTGGACTAGGTATGCAGAGATACCGACGATCAAAACCTCGAATAAGTAAACTATCGTGAGACAAACGGAAATTGGTATCGTATGTAAGTGATTCATTCGATTGCAAAGTAATCGTATAAATATGTGGGAGCCATATGAATTTCCATATTCCTCTATTGGTTATTGATCGGAGAAGTGTCTCGGTCATGTCCGCATAATTCATGAACCGTAGGGAGACACACTTAAGGATTCGATGGTGTTTAGTAGATATGGAATGTTAGTACGGATACCGAATGTTGTTCGGAGTCTCTGATGGGATCCGGGATATCACGAGGAGATCCGTAATGGTCCGGAGAATAAGATTCATATAAGGAAAGTCCTATTTCGGAGTTCGGGAAAGTTTCCGATGTTTTCATCGGGGAGGTTCTAGAAGGGTCTAGAAGGTTCATCGAACCAGAAGGGGAATGGACCATGAATGCGTAATGGGTAAATGGAATGATTGGATCATATCCTAGGTCACTTGGTGTGGGCATTTGCAAGAGAGAATTACAGCTCTAAATTAAAAGTCAATCAGGAAGTATGAAAAGTCAAACTGGAACAATGGTTTCCCAGTGGGAGAAGAAACAAGTCCTTCTCTCAATCCAAAATGGGTTTGGGTTTGGATTCAGACCCACCCCTCCCAAGGCTACCCCCCTCTCATAAATAGAAGGGGAGGGTTGCCCCCAGCACCACACAAGAGCCAAGCCCTCCCCACACCTGCGCCGCCGCCGCCACGCCCAAGCCGCCGCCCTAGCCAGCGCCGACACCTCCTCATCCTCCCAGACTTCTAAACCCTAGATCTCTGAGAAACCCTAATCCACCATAACTCGTACCGGCTTAGGCGAAGCCCTGCGGGATCCTCCCTCTACTTCCGACACCACGCCGTCGTGTTGCCAGAATCACGAGGGGAGAACTACAACTTCCGCTGCCTGCTGGAACAAGGGAGAGGAAGGTCTTCATCGAGTACCGAACGTGTGACCGACCGCGGAAGCGCTGCCAGAACGCAGCGCCAGAAGGATCGTCTACGTGATCTTGAGATCGGCAAGTGTACGACTACATCACCCACGAGAATCTGCTCTCGTTAACCGCTTTAGAATCTTCGAGGGTGAGTGCTTCTATCGACTCGTTGCTACAATATAGTAGATAGATCTTGGCTTGTTTGTGTGCATGCGGTAGAAACTTTTCGTTTTCCATGCTACGAACCCCTACAGATACGCCCAATTTACATCACCATTCTATATCATAATCTATCTCTATTCATTGATATTTGTCTTATTATGAGGTATTACTTATGGCTTTTCATCTGTTTATGCATGTTGGATGATTCTTGGAGGATGGACTGCCGGAGTCTGGATTCTGATGGAAAAGAAGGTGTTTTGATGCAATTTCGCGAATATCAGAAAAATACCAGAAAAATATGGGAAAATTATATTTTTCCAAAAGACAGAGGAAGCTAGAAGGAGGGACGAAGAAGGGCCGCAGGGGGCCCACACCCCCTAGGCGCGGGCCCACCCTGGGCCACGCCTAGGGCAGGTGTGGCCCACCTGCCCGGCTCCCGACTCCGTCCCTTCGCCTACATCTTCCCTATAGAACCCTAAGGCTAGGGGGACGACCATAGATAGATTTCCGTCGCCTCTATGGGGCGGAAAACACCGAGAGAGAAAGATCTCTTCGAAAGACAGATTTCTGCCGGGGGAATTCCTTCCCGGAGAGGGGAGATCATCGCCATCAACACCATCGACAAGCTAGGCTTCATCGGGATGATTGATGTGGTTATTCACCTTGCTAATAAGGAAACCATTTGCCCCATTGGTATTGGAGATGTGGAGGTTCTTTGCGGTAAGATTAAGTATCCTGCTGATTTTCTAGTGCTTAATTCAACAGCTAGCAAAACTTGTCCTATCATTTTTCGTAGACCTTTCTTGAACACTTGTGGAGCTATTATAGATTGTAAGAATGAGAAAGTTTTAACTAAGTTTAATGGAGATTATTATGAGTTTAAATTTTTCAAATTTGCTAAAGCTCCTTGTGAAAACAGCTTGCCTAATAAAGATTTCAGGATGGAACAACTTGCTTCTATTGATCCGGTTTATGACCTTGGACCTCTTTTTGGTGACAGTAAGTATGCTTATTTTGATGGTAGAGTTGTTTCATGTGATAGTTATATTGTCAACTTTGTTCAAAGTGCTACTGAAAGTTATTATGATAGAGGGAAACATGGTTTTATGCTTCTCAATAATGTTAAGTTTCCTTGTTTTATGTTGAAAGCTTTGAAGTTGCATTTGTTTTGTCTTCCTATGCTAGTGGATTTTTGTTTCAACAATTTGTTTTTTCATGATACCCCCATGCATAGGAAGTGGGTTAGACTCAAATGTGTCGGTTATTTGCTTCTTGATGCTCTCTTTCACTTCAAATATATATCTCCTATGTGAGCATCTTTAAAACTTTCAAGCCTAACTTAAAGGCATTAGAGAAAAGTACATGTTGGGAGATAACCCAAGAGTTTGGTTGAGTCTTAGAAGTTATTACCTCTGTAATAACCGCTCCTTATCCTTTTTGTTTTGGTTTTTGTGTCAAGTTCAACTACTTTTGTGAAGTAGAGGAGTTGTGAAAAGTGGCTGTCCTAGGACAGATTTTTGTGTTGCACCATAAAAATTCGTCAGGGAGCTCAGTACGTCGGATGGAGCTGTATTTTTCTAAGATTGTTCTCCAAGTTGTTACCCAACTTTCATTAGTTCTGCACTTTTTTATTTGAGCAATAGAAGGTTTTATAAAAAAATCAATCTTCACCTGCTTGTCTGTTTTGACAGATTTTTGTTATCATTTGCATTTGCCTCTTATAGAAGCCTTTGTTTTGATAGATTTCAGTTGAAGTGTGAACCTAAAGGTTTGTTGTTTTGCTTACACTAATGTTGCCATTTAAGTTTGTGTATTGCCTTGTTAGGAAAGGAAAATTCTAGGAGAAGGAGAAAAGGAGTCTGCAGAGTTCATCTTTGTATAGGTAAAAGTGGTGAAAACAAAAGGTTCGTGAAACCCCAATATCTTAATATGTTTGATGTTTTTAATACATAAGGGAAGTTACGAGACGGAATAGAAGAGTAAACGGAGTCCGGGATGGACAAACCCACCCCAGGCGTGGGCCCCTGCCTGGCCGCGCCTGGAGGGGGTGTGCCACCCCCGAGCTCCGACTCTGCCTCTTTTTTCGTATCAAAACCTTCCTTATGCTTTGAAACTTCGTAATATATACCCCCCCAGATCCCCCGAGGTTCGTGCATCGTGTTCTCGTCGTGTTTTCGTTTCGATATGTTTCTGTCAGGAAATCTTCTCAAGTTTAGAGCACCATGGTCTCCGCCAACGGCACATGCAAGAAGCCCGAGGAAGACGATCCTCGCAAACCCAAGGAGGAGGAAATTTTGGTAGGTTATGAAGGAGACATGGAGGAGGACAAACAACAGGACACCCACACTAACTTCGCGAGCAATGGATTGGTGGCAAAACCTACCAAGCTTAAGAGGACAACACGGATGTCTACATGAGGGAAATCTCGACGTCATACCCTCTCTCCACTGTCACCTCCTCCAAGTACCAAGAAACACTTCCGCACTCTTATACTTGAGCGTCAATTTCAACATGTGCCCAAAGGGAATTTGCCCTCGATGTGGGATATGCCTCGTTCTAACCATGCAGGGTAGGAACACACTAAGAAGAAAGAGTGGAGAAAGAATAACAAGGACTGGGATCCTTAGTCCGAATTGATCATGAGCTGCATTGAGCATAATTCAGAGTTGATTCGTACTCTGACCTTTGATATTGAGGATTTGAGGAAGCTGATTGAGGAGCTTATCAAGATAACACTACCACCACCGAAGGAGTAATTCGTCATCAGGTTTGGCATCCCCTTGGCTTGTTCAAAGCTTGGGGGAGCGCCGCGGTATCACTATCATTATCTTTCATCTTTTACCTTTTTAGTGGATTCATATCTTTGGTAGAGAGGTTATCTTATAGTTTGGTTTGCATGTGGAAGTATCTCTCCTTTAGATGATTATCTATGTATCCCTTGGTGTGAGTGCCTTTATGGAATATTAATGAGAAGTTTCATATTTTACGTTTTGCACTTCTTATTTTAGTTTGCAATCTCTATTATATGATGGATCTTGTTGATCAGTATTGGCATAACTTTGGGAGCATCAAGTGGATCTAAATTGGTTTTGGCAAACTGAGTTCTAGTCAGTAGCAATACTTTTTGAGGTTTGAAAGAAAAAGAGAAAAAAAGAAGCTTGTAGGTATTTTGTATCATTTGTTTTCTTTCTTGTTGGCTCATAAGCTTAGTATTCTTTATTTAAGATCTTTTTAGTCTTTAAGGAAGATTGCATGTTTAGATTTATTACTTGTATGTTTGCTTGTTTCTTTCAACTCTCTTGCTTGCTACCCAGCCTTGCTAGCCAAAAACTTGTTTTGAGAAGGCATACTTCTCATGTTTCCAATACCTTTGAACCAAAACCTTTGCCACCTGTGTCCACCATATCTACTTAGTAGCTTTTGCTATTCCAAGCAAATTCTCAAGCTTCGTCTACCTTACGAATTAAAAAGTATTTTGTTATGTGAAAACTAGTTAGTAAAGCTCTCACGAACTTGATGGCACACCTTATTTCTTTGCCCCTAATAGACTTGAACCATTGTGTCGTAGAAGTTGTATATGCTTGCATCTATATGTTGGAATTAGCAGAATCGTGATGTCTCGGGGAACGTTTTCAACATTGCACATGTACTTTGTACTCAGTTAATATCATGCTCTTTTGTCTATGGATGTCAACGGTGTGAAATAAAGAGGGAACTTGTAAGTCCATGGAGTCTGTATTTTGTGTTAGAGAAACGCCTGGGCCGCTAGCCTAAGCCATGCCTAATCATGGTGGAAACTTGCAGCATCACCATAGTGAGATATCTATGAAGCATCCTCAATAAAAATCTATGTATATAGTAAATAAAAAGATCGCTGATATGCTCATTGTCTGCTTGCCTTGTCATTTTGGTTATGGTATAGCTCATGTACCATGTGCAAGGGGTACCCCGTTGGCGGTTCTCTATGATACGCATGTACTTACAATGACAAGAACTTACCGGTGACCAGAGTTGAGTAGCATAAGGAGTGGCCCTCATATTCAAGGGACATGAGATTGCCAACTTATATTTCGTCAAGCATATACTCCATCTTTGTGCACTTTAACCTTAATCATCTCAAGATGCCTATGATAGGGACAATGAGGGCTCAAAGCTAGTAAGTACCATAATCTTTTGGAAGCTCTTTATTACCGGTAATCCCTGCTTCCCTCTATGAAGGGACCTTTCTCCTATTTCCAAGTTGAGTCAGTAGACCTACTTCCTCTCTATCTCCAGCAAGCATTTGAGTTGTTGTGTTGCAAGCATTCATATGGTGATTTACTCAATCACTCAATCATGTTCTTTATCTTCCTTGTTTGCACAAAACTTTTATCTATTGAGTATTACTTTGAAAGCCTTCATTGAAAAAACTTTTTGAGCAAAGAGTGCTCCTGTTGAAAAACTTCTACAAAAATCTTTTTGTGAAACTGTTTGCCAGGTGTTGTCTGACCAAGAACAAGTTTGCCAATTCCAATTATGATTTATCTTTATGCATCTCTATTGTGACTTTTGTACTTGGTTGCAAGGTAAGTTATATAATGGTGAGTTGCTTTCTTCTATGAGTTGTGTAATGGTAAGTGTAATGCTTCTTGTTCGTATTCTTTTATTGACACTTCACTCCATAAACCTGTGGACATGTTTACTGATCTCGGTTTTCACTTGGGGACAAGCGAAGGTCTAAGCTTGGGGGAGTTGATAAGCCCAATTTGCATCACTATTTTATATCATAGTATACCTCTATTCATTAATATTTGTCTTATTATGAGGTATTACTTATGGCTTTTCATCTGTTTATGCATGTTGGATGATTCTTGGAGGATGGACTGCCGGAGTCTGGATTCTGATGGAAAAGAAGGAGTTTTGATGCAATTTCGCGAATATCAGAAAAATACCAGAAAAATATGGGAAAATTATATTTTTCCAGAAAACAGAGGAAGCCAGAAGGAGGGACGAAGAAGGGCCACAGGGGCCCACCCCCTAGGAGCAGGCCCACTGGTCAGGTGTAGAGCAGTGTGGCCCACCCGCCTCGACTCGACTCCGCCTATATCTTCCCTACGGAACCCTAAGGCTAGGGCCGACCACATATAGATTTTTGCCACCTCTGCGGGGCGGAAAACACCGAGAGAGAAAGATCTCTCCGGCAGACAGATTTCTGCCCGGGGAATTCCTTCCTAGAGAGTGGAGATTGTCGCCATCAACACCATCGTCAAGCTAGGCTTCATCGGGATCATCATCATCATCCACACCATCATCTCCACCAGCACCATCATCACCACTCCGTCCCGCTGTAATAATTATGTTGGATATTGCTTTAGTTCTTAGAGGAAACTTTCCCGGTGTTAATTACTATTGTAGTTGATGCTTGTGAGTGGAACCATTGGATTATTGTTTATGTTCATATTGTTATCCATTGTCATATCATCTTTGATCTTGATCCATATGATGTCTCGTGAGTATTTCGTTTAGTTCTTGAGGACATGGGAGAAGTCATGTTGTTATTAGTGGATTTGTATTGAGTTATCATTCAATGGTTTAGTATTTAAGTTGTGGTGCTATTCTTATAGTGGTGTCATGTGAACATCAACTACATGATACTTCACCATTTATGGGCCTAGGGGAATGCATTGTTTATTTGGCTACTAATTGTGGGGTTGCCGGAGTGACAGAAACCTGAACCCCCGTTAGGACACCTTTGCACAAGGGAGTGTAGGATCTCAGAGTTTAAGGTTGTGTTTAGATTTATATTTTAATTACTTTCCTGTAGTTACGGATGTTTGCAGGGGGGTTAATCACAAGTTTGTATTAGTCCAAGTAAGGTCGGTACATTATCATAGGTTCACCCACACAACACTTACAACACCAAAGAAGAGTACTCGGCTATATGAATCGAAAGCACTTGACAGAATTCCCATGTGTCATCGAGAACGTTTGGTCCTTATAAGTATTTCCACCGGCTTGTCCTTTGCTAAGAAAGGATTGGGCCAATTGATGCGTTTGTTCTTTGTTACTTGCACTTTGTTTTGTTGCTTTATCAGAAAACCACTAAAAATCTATTTGCTAAGTATTATAGAGAGTTCCTGCTCCATACCACTAGTCAACACCTTCTGCTCTTTGTTGGGATCGACACTCCTATTTATCGAAAGTACTACGATACACCCCCTATACTTGTGGGTCATCACTCTGACGGACTTGCCACTGTCTTTTTGGGGTTATGCACTAGAAACTGCTGCATTCACTTTAAATCGGGCACCATCTAAATCTGTTGAAAAGACACCGTATGAATTGTGGTTTGGAAACAAACCTAAGCTGTCATTTCTTAAAGTTTGGGGATGCGATGTTTATGTGAAGAAACTTCAACCGGATAAACTCGGACCCAAATCGGAAAAATGCGTCTTCATAGGATACCATAAGGAAACTATTGGGTATTCCTTCTATCACAGATCTGAGGGCAAGATTTTGTTGCTAAGAATGGATCCTTTCTAGAGAAAGAGTTTCTCGCGAAAGGTGTGAGTAGTCGGAAGGTAGAACTCGAAGAGGTTGTAAAACCTTCTCTTCATGGTATGGCGAGTAACGTAGCGCCGGAAGTAGTTCTAGAGTTGGCTTTACCAAATGAAGAGGGAACTAATGATATTGATCATGAAACTCCAAAGAGAATACTACCAAACCTCGTAGGTCTAGCAGGACGCCTGCAGCTCCCGAGCTGTACGGAAAACCTGTTATGAATTTCATAGTTGATGAAATTGATGACCCTTCGATGCATGAAGAAGTGATGATGAGCTCGGATTCCAACAAATGGTTAGAAGCCATGAAATCCGAGATGGAATCCATGTATGAAAACCAAGTATGGAACTTGGTAGACTTACCTCACGACCGAAAGGCCGTGGAGAATAAATGGATTTTCAAAAGGAAAACTGATGTTGATGGTAATGTGACCGTCTATAAAGCTCGACATGTCGCAAAGGGGTTTCGACAAATTCAAGGAGTTGACTACGATGAGACATTCTCTCCCGTAGCGATGCTAAAGTCAGTTAGGATTATGTTAGCAATTGCTACATATTTCGATTATGAGATATGGCAGATGGATGTCAAAACCGCGTTCCTCAATGGCAGTATTGAGGAAGATTTGTATATGATACAACCAAAGGGTTTTGTCGATCCTAAGGATGCTGACAAGGTATGCAAGCTGAAGCGATCCATCTATGTATTGAAGCAAGCATCCCGGAGTTGGAATCTCCGCTTTGATGAGGTGATCAAAGAGTTTGGATTTGTGCAAACTTATGGAGAGGCTTGTATTTACAAGAAAGTTAGTGGGAGCAATGTGGCATTTCTGATATTATATGTGGATGATATATTATTCATCAGAAATGATATAGATCTTTTAAACAGTGTTAAAAGTTATCTAAACAGCAAATTTTCAATGAAGGACCTAGGTGAAGCGTCATACATATTAGGCATAAAGGTCTATAGAGATAGATCTAGGCGCCTAATAGGTCTATCGCAAAGTACATACCTTGATAAGATTTTAAAGAAGTTTAAAATGGACGGAAGTAAGAAGGTGTTCTTACCTATGTTGCAAGGCAAGACATTGAGTAAGACTCAAAGTCCGTCTACGGCAGAAGAAAGAGAGATAATGGACAAAGTCCCCTATGCTTCAGCCATAGGCTCTATAATGTACGCCATGCTATGTACAAGACCGGATGTGGCACATGCTATTAGTTTGACTAGTATGTACCAATCGGATCCAGGTTCGGAACACTGGATAGCGGTTAAGAATATCCTTAAGTACTTGCGAAGAACTAAGGATATGTTTCTTGTGTACGGAGGTGAAGAAGAACTCGTCGCTAAGTGTTATGTCGACGCTAGCTTTGACACCGATCCGGATGACTCTAAGTCTCAATCCGGATACGTATTTCTCATGAATGGTGGAGCGGTTAGTTGGAGGAGTTCCAAACAACCTGTGGTGGCGGGATTAACAACGGAGGCCGAATATGTTGTTGCTTCGGAAGCAGGTCAGGAAGCGGTTTGGATGAAGGAGTTCATATCCGAACTAGGTGTGGTTGCGAGTGCGTTGGACCCAATGGTGATCTATTGTGACAACAATGGTGCCATAGCCAATGCCAAAGAACTAAGGTCTCACAAGAATTCCAAGCATATTAAGCGCCGGTTTCACTCCATCCGCGAGCATGTCAAGGATGGAGATATAAAGATTTGTAAAGTGCATACAAATGTCAATGTAGCATATCCGTTGACTAAAACTCTCCCTAGAGCAAAACATGATCAACACCAGAACTCCATGGGTGTTAGATTCATCACTATGTAACTAGATTATTGTCTCTAGTGCAAGTGGGAGACTGAAGGAAATATGCGCTGAGAGGCAATAATAAAGTTGTTATTATGTATATTCCAAGTATATGATAGATGTTTATTTTGCATGCTATAATTATATTAATACGGAAACGTTAATACATGTGTGTTTAATAAACAAACAGAAAGTTCCTAGTTATGCCTCTCTCATAAACTAGCTCATTGATTAACAAGATGATCAAGGTTTCCTGATCATGGACATTGGATGTTGTTAATAACGAGGTCACAACATTAGTGTAATGGTGTGATGAACATTCATCCGAAGTATAGCATTACGATCAAAGTCATTGAGTTAATATTGCTATAACAACATACGAAGTGATCCTAATCCTTAGACCATGAGATCATGTCAATCACTAACACCGGAAGAGTATCTTGATAACATCAAACATCACACCATAACAGGGTGATTATAAATATGGGTTCAGTACTACTAAAGTGTTATGTTGAGGCCCATGGATCGAGAGTGGAATTTGTTCATCCTGATGACGGATAGATATGCTCTGGGCCCTCTCGGTGATATCACATTGTTTAGCTTGCAAGCAAGTGATTTGATCACTAGAATATTATATCACAGGAACAAGAAAAGAGTACATTTCGGTAATGAGATCAAACTAGGTATGGAGATACCGATGATATAATCTCGAAAATGTAATATATCGCGAAACAAAGGATTAAGATACTAGCGTAAAAGGTTCTCGTGATCATAAGAAAGTCATCGCTGAATGTGTGGGAGTCGGTATGGACCTACAGGTCCCGCTTCTGTTTATTGATCTGAGAGGAGTCTCGATCATGTCTGCATTATTCGTGAACCATAGGGTAACATACTTAAGATACACCGACATCCATTTGGAGCAAAAGTTTCATGCCGAAAAGAATAACAAGCGCAAGAATTTATTTCACTAGATACCGAAACAGGTTTTTGGGTGAAATTGCAGAAAGTGTTTTTGCATGTGAAATGAAATACTAGCAAGGGGTTATATGTGAATGTTTGTCATTAAAGTAATTGACAAAATTCCGAATAAATAAAAAGAGTTTTATTTAATGAGAGTTTGCATTAAATTTGGTGGAAATTTAATGGGAATTTGAGTGGGTTTTTAGTGGAGGGAATTGAAAGACATTTGTGTGAGTGGAGTGTCCACCCACATGAATGAAGGAGGGAAGAGGGCAGCCCCCATGGCCGGTGGCCACCCCCTTGGGTGCCCCTCCTCCTATAAAAGGAGCCCCCTCTCCTCTCTCTCACTCACACCTTTTCGTGAAGGATCTCTCTCTCCCTCTAGTTTTTATCCCCCATGGTCTCGGACTAGCGAGATACATGTTCCCGGTGGCTATTAGGAAAGAAAGAGTTGTGCTTCCGCTGCATCGCTGGAGCGAGGAGGCGGAGGTTGCTCGGTGCCTCGGACATGTGTGCGAGCACGGATGCGTCGCTGATTTGCGGTGCTAGGACTTCCTCTCGATCTTGAGATCGGCAAGAGATCGTATACATCAACCACGAGTTTAACTTGTTAAGCTTTGTCGGTCTTCAAGGGTATGTTCTCTACGGATGTACATCCTCCCGTTGTTTGTATCTAGTAGATTGTGGCATCCCGCAAGACCACTACTAGAAAATCGCGTTGAATTTGTGCATCGCATCGTCATCATCATGCACTGTTTGCTTAAAACTATTTCGCAAAGCCCGTTTTGTTTTCTAAAAAACGCCCCATCTTTAATCAAATATCAAACCCCGGGTCTCCGGATTATTTTTGTGTGTCTGATATCGGTTTGCAAACGGTGTTTGTAAAACAAATAAAAATATTTATTATTTTTAGCGGGGGCAGTCGGACGGGTCGATTCGACCCGAACGACCACCCCAGAAAAATACAAACGGTCTACACCTAAATCCTATAGCTACCAACTAACCTACCCAGCCCTCCCCTCCACATCACCCCATCCTATCAGTGTTCGCCACGTCACCTTGCCCCAACCCCCACCCAACCAGAGGCAGCCACCTCACCTCACCCCCTCTCTCTCCTCTCTCTCTCACCCTGCCTCCACCAACCACACACGCACGCACGCACTCACACAGCACACACGCCCGCACACCGCATCGCACGCACCCCTGGGCCCCACCCCGCAGTGGCCACACGCAACCTCCCCACCTGGAACCGTCCCCGCGTGGACCCCACGCCCTGGGACCCACCACCTGTTCCGCCCCGGTCCTCACGCCACCAACCCGCCGCAGCCTTCTCCCTCGCACGCTCCTCCTCCACCCCGCACGCGCCTCCCTTCTCTCCTCCTTCCTCCACCCCGGCGACCACATTCCGCCGGCGCCTCCTCCCCTCACCCCGCCGTCTGCCGCGTAGCCGCTCTCCCCTCCGCGACGACCCCCCCCCTCTCCCCCTCACCGACGGCCACGCCTCTACCCCTCACCGAGCCGCCACTGCGTTCGCCGCCTCGGCTCGCCACGGGTCGCCAAGGCGCCGCCAGACCCCGACCAGCGGCGACCTCCGCCTCCACCTCTTCTCCGCCATGCCCGCCGCCACCGCCTGCCTCGCCTCCTCTGAGCCCCACTGCCGCAACCTCGCCGCCCGCCTGCTCGCTCTCCGCCGGCCCCTCCGCGAGCCTGTCTCCCGCCTCACGCTGCCCCGCCTGCTCATGGGTCGCCACATGCCGGCGAGCGCCAGGTCCGCCACCTCTCCGCTCCCGTCACCCGCCGCCCTGGGCCGCTGCCCTCCGCCATCCTCGAGCAGCCGCCCGTCTGCCTCTACTGCGGGCCCGCCCGCCCTCTCGCAGCAGCTCCTGCAAGCCGAGGCGCCGCCGCTTCACCGCAGCCCTCGGTCTCGTGTTCCGTTCATTACCAGATGCGGCTGATCCGGGTCTCCTAGTGGACAAGGTAGCCCGTCGACAAGCTCTTCCAAGATCTTCCGAGGATCCTACCCGAGTTCTTCCACGAGACTCTCGAAGACCGACCCCGGAGTCTGAAGCCGAACCGCGACCCTCGGAACGCCATGATCTACTGCGCGGATGAGATGGCCGAGGCCCGGAACCGCAGCGCCAAGACCTACTACAGACGCCGAGACCCCCGAAACCGAAGACCGATCCCGTACCCGGTGCCGCGCCCAGATCTCCGAAAGAACCCCCGGTACCGAACAAGTTCGCCAACGACCTCAAGTTCTCCTACACAGATACCAAGCGACAAGGTCTCCTTCATGGGACGCCAAGACACAGGTCGAACCCCGAAGGCCGAACCCCGGTGCGACAAGTGCTTCATCCCGAACGCCACGACCGTCGACATGAACCGAAGACCGCGAATGCGACAAGAACGACACCAAACCAAGTCCTTCCCGGAGTCCGAGAACGCCCCCGTCGAACCCTGAACCCTGAGACCAACCCCGAACCCCGGAACCCCAAGATCGTCGAGACCCTCAATGTGTGACCCTTATCCGAGAACCCTATTTTATAAATGCCATAATTATAAATTGTTGCATATTGAACTGTTCATGCATGCATATTGCCATGTGGTTTGGGGGCCTTATGCCGATTCACCTAATAATTAAATATGGGGCCCATATGCGGGCAAATCTAGTCTCATATTGGCCTCATTTAAATCTTGTGTAGCGAACCGGTGCTATCTTTTGCCATGCTAAAACCACATTTAATTGCGGGGTAGCTAAAACAACATGAACCACCTTATTAAATGCCGGGACCCTGGTTCCACTTAACATGACCTAATTGCATCGCACCTTGCCATGCCATGCATCATACATGCATCATGCCGATCTTCTGCCGTTGTATTAAATAGTGCATCCGGTGTTTCTTCTAGTGTTTTGGTTCTTAGCGGATAAGGCCGTTGAGTTGATGTGAGCTTCGCCCCGATCTTCTGTTGAACCTTCGGCAATGTTTTCAGGCGAGCATCTCCCCCCTTTCTACCTATCTTACTTTTATAGTATTTATTCCCTCCTGTTGATCTATTGCTATCTGTGTTGCGATGCTCTAGTTTCCGTACCCGTGATATCCCTTGCAACCGTATATTGCCTTGGACACACCCTATTCCCTGTTGTTTGGTAATAGTTGGACTTGCGCGTCGTAGTCGCTGGCTCAAGTGTTGTTGCGTGTCGTTCAGTGCCACAGCTGTTGATGTATTGCCGCATGTTGATGTTGGAGATGATCATAGTTTTACTTATCGTTCACTTTAATTCCTGTTTAACAACTAAAATTGAATTAAGCAGAGGCATCGGTGGGTGATAGAAAATATTTGGTTTCCGAACGCCCACTTGTGTCCCGTAGGACCCCGAGTACTTGATACCTGTTCCTTGATTTATCGCGCTATCCACATCCGGGAGGTATATGGGACCCCCGAGCGAGCTTGATTCATCTTATTTCTTGGGGCCACAAACTAGTTTGAGGTTTTATTTACGATCTGTGCTTATGCCATGCTACTTATGTATTTACGATTGTGCGAGGAGCACCGCATCGCTTAGGTAAGCGGAATGTTTTCGGTACCGACAAGCCCAACCACACTTTCGGGTTCCCGATCGTTTACCATTGACGCAAACCTTGAGTCCGTCTCGAGCTTGCTTACCGTTGCTATGTGTACTCCAAGGGTGGCCCCAAATATTTCTGAATCTGTGATTGTTCAGTCGTGAAAGCCTCGTTGGTTTTGTTTTGGTTTTTCTGAGGTTGATCGAGCGTGTGTTGCTATTGGTGCAACCCGGCCGGGTAAAACTTTATGAAAGCCGTGTCCGGGGATATGGACGACTTGGAGCACAAGATTCGACCATAGACAAGCATAACTAAAGTTTATTGCTATAAATTTGACTTTATAATGACTAGTAATTCAGCTTCACTATAATGGAATGGCTAATAATACGCCCACCATTGCTTGTTTGAAGTGTAAACTTGCGACCATTGTACTGACTAGTAAGTATTGCAACTACAATGTAATGGCTGAATAAAAGTACCAACAAGCTGGGTTTTGGGTTATCTCATGCTAATTGCATCGATTAGTAAGAGCGCAACTATAACGGAACGGATAAATAAAAGTGCCCACGCTTATTTTATCGGGATGACTATCTATATTTGACTAGTAATTGCCGCAACGATAATCGAATAAGTAAAGCGCCAACCGTGTGAGTTCCTCGGTTGACTTCCTCGTTGGTATCGAGGGGAAACACCAGGATGGGTTTGTTTGGTGCTAGAATCGTTGGTTCCGAATAGGTCATTCTTACCTCTCGATAACCGCCATTGTATCGAGTCTCTATAGGTTGTTTAGTGCATCTTGCCGCCGCTCGATCCACCATACCTATGTAGGCGAGGACCGCCAATTCTAGCCTCGCTGCATCGCCTCGATCGACGCCTCTTTTTCCTTTGCCCTTTGTCGGCACCCTTTTGTTTAAGCTGTTTTGAGATCGACGTCGTTAGCGTGGTTACCCTTCCGCTTGGCTCGCAGGTTATGGACGCCATTGGTTATTCTTCGTGGCTCTTAGCCCCATTTGCTTCTTGTCCGTAGCCTGACGCTCCAACGCTTTTCAAGGTGATTTGGATCTTTGTTCAGATATTCGTATTCTTGACTCAAGGAGTCGTGTTGTATATATATCTCGCCTGGGTCCCATCGAGGACTGTTGTGTAATGTTATTACTTCGTTTTCCACCCGCACGAAAGTGCCTGGTGGGCACCTTTGAATCGTTTCTATGCGGGTTTGGCGGGTTTCGCTAAAACTTGCATAGGTCCGATTCTGAGGGTGTTACATAGATAGATCTTGGTACATAGTTGTTCCCATCGTAGGATTTTTTTTGTTTTCTATGCTGCAAACCCTACAACTAGACATCCTAATCATCCAAAAGGGTTTTGGAAAGTAATGTTATACTCACGATTCACATTTATAAGCTATATTAGCTTGATCATGAAAGTCGTCATGATAAGGATGAACAGAATATGTGTGTAAAGTGTTTACTACACTAAAAGATTACTAAAGAATGGATTTTGAAAAAATGCCGATCATTTGATGATGGTGATCTACTTCAAAGTGCAAGTTCAAAGGTATTAGTATTTGAATATACATGCTTTGGACTATGTGTCATGTATATGGCGCCACTGTTGATGTTGATAGATTCTTTTAAAAAGGAAAAGGAAATGCTGAAAGAGAATCTATAAAATATATTTGGCAGAAAAGAAAAGACTGGAAATATCCAGTTTAGGTATATAGATGATATACATGTTATGGTTGTATTCTTTGCTTGTTAAACAACGTGGTTCTTGGGTATTGGATACCGAATTGGTTGGTATGAAATTTCATATAGAACGACGCAATTCATGAACCACAATGGCTTAAGTAACTAGCAAGAGAATATGTGATGATGTTCATCGAAAACAAACAAACCGTTATTTGTATTTCTCGTTGACATCAAAGCTTGGCTTCACGATTTGTTTTAATAATAGTTATTTAAATCAGGTATTATGAGAACAAAGATTGTTCAAATAGTTACCATATTCCATATAAGATGGATGATTTACAAATCTAGTTGGAGAAATCACATCCATAAAACTAATGCTAAAATGTCGCAAGACAAATAATTGGAAGATCACTTACAAAGTGACATCACCGTTTAAATTATATTGGAAAGAAAACATGAAGAAACTCCATTTTCATAGATTTTTGGAGTCTTTGATTTGATCAAGTGACGCTTGTGAGACTTTCATCGGGATAATTAAAACTTCGTTCAAAGGCCAAAGAAAAATGGATGACTAAAATATTGGAATTTATACATATCGATGTATGTAGTCCATTATGTGTAGTCGTAAGCGATGGATTTCAACTTCATATGCTTTCTCCAGAAATTTGAGTGAATATTCACTTAATGAGAAAGAAGTATTTGAAAACATTCAAAGACTTTCAAGATGAAGTGGAAAATCATTGTAACAAGAAAATAAATGATTTATGATTTTATCATAAAGGGATATATTTGTGTTGCAAGTGTGACAAGAAAATAAATAATTTATGATTTTATCATGAAGGGATTTATTTGAGTTACAAGTTTAGCAAAACACCTAGATTTACATCTTCCGAAACACCATGGGAATATGGAGTGTTTGAGATTTGTAATGAAACCTTGTTTGACATGGTTGGATCAAAGGTGTTATTTATAAAGCTGCCATTATGTTTTAAAAGATTAAAGCTTTAGAGACTACCGCTTTTACACTGAAAAGAGCTCCATCTTGATCCGTTAAAATGACACCTGGTTTGGGGTAAAACCCAAGTTGTCCTTTCTTAAAATTTTGGTATGCTAAGCAGAAGTAAGATGTTTACAACCAAAGTCGGATGAGCATGTCTTTGTAGGTTATTTCGAATAACCATTGGGTATTCCTCCATAACATCAAGGACAAAAGGGTTTGTCGTTTGAAACATAACGTTTCTTGAAAAAGGAATTTTTTCACAAAAAGTTAAGTGCGAGGATAATAGAACTTTGATAAGGTTAACGAACCTTAGCTATATGTGATGAGTTGCGTAGTGCCAGAAAATGTTCCGGAGGCAGCCATAATGCTCATGGATCATGTGCCTCAAAGGTTGCGGTCACGAAGGTCTAAGTTCCTATTGTACCAAGTAGGTCGGATAAACAATCAAATGCTAGGATTTGAGAGTAAATCGTTGTTGTTTGATAATGATGAACCGACTACATGCAAAGAAGCGATGATGGGCCCTGACTCCGTCAAATAGCTTGAAGCCATAAAATCCATGATAGTTCCATATACGAGAAATCAAGTTTTGAACTTGGAAGACCCTCCGGAAAGGTGTAGAAACCTATCGTTCGTATTTGGATCTATAAAGAAACGGACATGGATGTTTCACATCTATGAAATAGTAGACATGTCGAAAAAGTATTTTATGACAATGTTTAAGGAGTTGACTATGACAAGATTTGATCTTTCATAGCAATATTTAGTCTGGACGGATTAAAGTAGCAACCACTACATATAATTTGGTATATGGTAGATGAATAAACAAAACAAAGTTCTTCTAAAAGAATGGTTACCTAGGACGTGTACATGACACACTCCAAATGGTTTTTGTTAATTCAAAGGATGCTAAAAAAGGCATGCAAACTTCGATGGTTGAAGTAAGCATCGCGGAGTTGGATTCTTCACCGTAATGAAAAATGAGTTTCCATCTGGAGACGATGAAGATGCTTGCATTTGCAAGAAATTAAGTGGGAGCGCTGAGATATATTTCTAATGCACTATGTGGAGGACATCTTGTTGATTAAAATGATGTATATTTTATTGACAAAGGTTAAGAATTTCATTTCGATGAAAGACTTAGGCAAAACCCAAATATTTAGCATGGATGTCTACATGGATAGACAGTGACACTAATATGGTTGTGCCAAACTTACATATATGAGATATTGAAGGAGTTCAATATAGAAACAACGAGAAAAGGATCTTGTCGCATGGAAAAGAATTGAATCAAGATTCAAGTGTATTGACACTTGATAAGTGAAACAAGATTCAAGTGTTTTGACACTTGATGAGTGAAATCACAAGAATGTTTTGATCAATCATACCATGATATGTACATATCCAGATATGTCCTATGCTCTAAGTGTTATGAGAATATACTAGAATGAATCATAAAATGATAATTGGACGATAGTAAGGATATTCTTATAATATTTTGCAAGAATTAAGAATATATTCCATTTGTATAAGTTACAAATAGTTCATTGTAAAGCGTTACATTGATACTAGTTTTTTGTCACAAGATACAAATTAAGTTTATCTCAATTTAAACTATGGGTGGCACAATGAAATGGAAAAGAGTTTCCATGAAGAATTTGGATGAATTCCAAAGTTAAGACATTATGACGGACACTACAACAAAAGGCTAAGTATATGATTGCTACAGTAGCAGTAAAGGAGGGAATTTGTGTCAAGTAGTTTGTTATCAAACTAAGGTGTGGTTCGCAATGGGCTAACACTAAAGATATATTGTACGACAATAGTATCGGCATGATTTAACCCCAAGGAACTAAAGGTCTCACCAAAAGACCAAATTTATATAATGCCATCTCATTGGATAATGAGTGATGCATGAAGACGCAAAGACATGCAAATACACAAGGACCCGAAGCGTCGGATCCGTAGATTATGTTAACCACTTGCAATTGCGTATTTGGAACACCAGAAAAGCCATAAGTGTTCAATACGCAAAGTTTTAAAACTAGATTATTGTATCTAGTGCAAGTGGAATTCTGAAGGGAATATGCCCGAGAGGCAATAATAAAGTGGTTATTACCATATTCCTTATTTATGATAAATGTTTATTTTGCATGCTATAATTGTATTAATATGAAAATGTTAATACATATGTGCTTAATAAACAAATATAAAGTTCCTAGTTATGCCTCTCTCATAAACTAGCTCATTGATTAACAAGATGATCAAAGATTTCCTAATCATGGACATTGGATGTTGTTAATAACGAGGTCACAACATTGTTGGAATGATGTGATGAACATTCATCCGAAGTATAACATTACAATCAAGGTCATTGTGTTTATATTGCTATAACATCATACGAAGTAATCTTAGTCGTTAGACCATGAGATCATGTTAATCACTAACACCGGAAGAGTATATTGATAACATCAAACTTCACACCGTAACAGGGTGACTATAAAGATGGTTTAGTGCTACGAAGATGTTATGGTGAGGCTCATGGGTCAAGAGTGGAATTTTTCCATCCCGATGACGGAGAGATATACTCTGGGCCCTCTCGGTGATATCACATTAGTTAGCTTGCAAGCAAGTGATTTGATCACTAGAATGTTATATAACGAGAACGAGAAAAGAGTACATGTCGGTAACGAGATCAAACTAGGTATGGAGATACCGATGATCGAATCTCGGACATGTAATATATTGTGAGACAAAGGGATTGAGTTACATGTGTATAAGGTTCACACGATCACAGAAGTCATCATTGAATATGTGGGAGTCAGTATAGATGAATATGTGGGAGTCAGTACGGATCTCCAGGTCCCGCTGCTGATTATTGATCGGAGAGGGGTCTCGATCATGTATATATTGTTCGCGAACCGTAGGTTGACACACTTAAGGGATACCATTTGGAGCAAATAATATGCCAGAGAAAGAAAAAGGAAAGCGCAGGAATTTATTTCACTAGACAACAAAACCGTTTCGGTTGACATTGCTGAAACTGGTTAAATAAAAGAGTTTTATTTAAATGAGAGCTTGCATTAAATTTGGTGGAATTTTAATGCATGTGAGTGAATTTTTGAGTGGAGGCTCTTTTATGGGAGTGGAGGCTTTTCATTTTGAGTGGGAGCTCCACCCACATGAATGTGGAAGAGGTGGGGGCAGCCCACCATGGCTGGGCGCATAGCCTCTTGGGTGCCCCCTCTCCTTATAAAAGGCCCCCCTCTCCTCCTCTCAAAGCACACCTCCTCGCGAAGGATCTCTATCCTCCCTTTAGAATTCCCTCATGGTCTCGGATCAGCGAGATACATGTTCCCAGTGGCTTTTTTGAAAGGATTTGTTGCTTCCGCTGCTTCGTTGGAGCGAGGGCGCGGAGGTTGTCAGGGTACCCAGACGTGTGTGCGATCATAAATGCATCACTGCTTTGCGGCGCTAGACTTGATGGCGCTGGACCGGCTGGACCAGATGGACTTCATCACAATCTTGAGATCGGCAAGCGTTCGACTATATCATCCATGAGTACAACCTCGTTAACTCTATTCGGTTTTCGAGGGTATGTATTCTATGGATGTATATCCACTATCCACCCGTTGCTTGTATCTAGTAGATAGATCTTGGTACTTAGTTGTTCTCATCGTAGGAATTTTTTTATTTTCTATGTTGCGGACCCTACATTTAAAGTGAATGCTATGATAATAACAAGAGTTGATATATCAAGAATTGATAGGTTAATACTTGCTAGACCAATAGTTGATTACCTAACATTGATGTTCAACAGATATTAAGATAAAGTTCAATAGAGATGATAGGAATTGATATAGAAAGAAAGATATGTGGTGAAGGGTCTTATATTGGTTTCCTTCCTACTCCATATAACTAAAGAGTTAGAGTGAAGTATGTTGGAGATATGCCCAAGAGGCAATAATAAAGTGGTTATTATCATATCTTCACATTTATGATAAATGTTTACATACCATGCTATAATTGTATTAACCGGAAACATTAATACTTGTGTGATTTGTAAACTAAAATAAGAGTCCCTAGTATAGCCTCTTGTTAAACTAGCTTGTTGGTTAATATATGATCATGGTTTCCTGATCATGAACATAGAGATGTTATTAACAACAGGATCATATCATTAGGAGAATGATGTGATGGACATACTCCTATAAATAAGCGTAGCATAAAGATCAAGTCATTTCAATAGTTCAATTGCTATATGCTTTCTGATACATAGTAACCTAATTCCTTCGACCATGAGATCATGCATATCACCTTTACCGGATGGATGCTTTGATGACATCAAACACCACACCAGAATCGGGTGGTTATAAAGGTGGCATTGAGTGTTCGGAAAGTATTGGTTGAGACACATGGATCAAGAGTGGGATTTGTCCATCCACATGACGGATAGATATACTCTGGGCCCTCTCGGTGGAATGTCATCCAATTAGCTTGCAAGCATGTGACTTGGTCACAAGGGATCACATATCACGGGAACGAGAAAAGAGTACTTATCAGTAACGAGGTTGAACTAGGTATGCGGAGATACCGACGATCATAACCTCGGATAAGTAACATATCGTGAGACAAAGGGAAATTGGTATCGTATGTAAGTGGTTCATTCGATCGCAAAGTAATCGAGAAATATGTGGAGCCATATGAATTTCCAGAGTCCTCTATTGGTTATTGTTCGGAGAAGTGTCTCGATCATGTCCGCATAATTCACGAACCGTAGGGAGACACACTTAAGGATTCGACGTTGTTTGAGTAGTTATGGTATTATGAGAAAGAGACCGAATGTTGTTCGAGTCTCGGATGGGATCCGGATATCACGAGGTGATCCGGAATGGTCCGAGAATAAGATTCATATAAGGAAAGTCCTGCTTTGGAGTTCGGGAATGATTCCTGTTTTCATCGAATGTTCTAGAAGGTTCGGATTGTCCAAGACCGGGAGGGTACATGAGTGTGTCATTGAATGATTGCATCATGTACTAAGTGTTCTTGCTGTTCCAAAAACATGAAAGTCAAATTGCCAGTTTGAAAGTCAAACGGCTAAAACAGGAAACTGTGGGAAACAGGAAACTGTGGGAAACAAGCAAGAGGAGTTGGAACCAACTTGGAGGAGGAGTCCCACTCCTCCAAGCCGGCGCCCAGCCCAAGGCCGACTTGGGGAGGGACTCCCCTCCCCTGGCCGCGCCTCCCCACCTATAAAAGGAGGGGCAGGGCTCCCTCCTAGAACACACAAGTTCCTATCTTCTACCTCCGTTTAGAGCCGTTTTGGTTTAGAGCTTCTAATTGCTATAGCCAGCGGTTTAGAGCCTTCTAATTGGTTTAGAGCCTTCTAATTGGTGTGTCTAATTACTAGACCACTAATAGCCTCTCTCATAAGCTCCACCATACTGCACTGCCATGGCTCCCGGGATCTCCCTCTACTTCCCACCACGCCTTGCCTTAGGAATCGCGAGGAGAGTGCTACAACCTCCGCCGCTTTGGAACAAGGGAGAGGAAGGTCTTCGTCGAGTACGAACGTGTGACCGATCATGAGCGCCGCCGAACGGGCGCCGGAAGGATCGTCTACACGATCTTGAGATCGGAAAGAGTACAACTACATCACCCACGAGAATCTGCTCGTTAACCGCTTTGGAATCTTCGAGGTAAGTTATTCCATCGACTCGTTGCTACAATCTAGTAGATAGATCTTGGCTTGTTTGTTTGTATGCGATAGAATTTTTTGTTTTCCATGCTACGAACCCCTCAAAGGGTATCGAGCCGGTTTATATGTAGATCTGTCAGACGAGTAGAACACAATGGTCATTGTGGGCGTTGATGCTTTTATTGTCGATTGCTTCTTGTGTACTTTGCATCTTGCGGTATGTTGGGATGAAGTGGCCGGCTAACCTTACATGACATCGTTCATGAGACTTGCTCCACGCTTGACATGCAACTTGTATTGCATAAGTGGCTTTATGGTGCCTGTTTTCTCCTAGCATAGTTAAGATCCAATTTACAACGGGTAATCAACAATGCTAGTATCAATGTTGTGGTTCATGTTCGTAAGTTAGAACGACACTTATTGAAAGCCCCAAACCACGTAAAACATGCAAAGAAAGTAGAGGCGTCTAACTTTGTTTTGCGGGTGTGCGATGATGTGATATGGCCATGATTGTGATTATATTTGATGTATGCAATGTTCCTTATTGTAAGTTGGCAAACCATGAGCCATATGGTTGTCTTTAATTTATGTTAAGACCCGTGTCTATTCAAAGTAGTTGTAATAGTTGAAGCTGGTGGACGACAACCATGAAGAAGCGCCATTGACCTTGATGCAATGCCGTGATGATGGAGATCATGTTCGTGCTTGAAGATGGAGATCGAAGCACAAAGAAGAAAGGCCATATCATATCACATATTATGAATTGCATGTGATGTTAATCCTTTATGCATCTTGTATTGCTTAGTAGGCAGCGGTAGCATTATAAGATGATCCCTCATGCACATGAATTTCAAGTCATAAAGTGTTCACCCTTAGTTAGCACCGTTGCTAAAGCTTGTTGTTTCGAAGCACCACGTGATGATCGGGTGTGTTAGATTCCGCAAGTGTATACAACGTAAGCAAGCCAGATTTGCTTATGCGGTAGCTAAGGTTTGATCTTGACGAGCCTAGCATGTACAGACATGGCCTCAGGAACACGGATTACCGAAAGGTAGAGCATGAGTCATATAGTAGATATGATGAACATGTCGATTGTTCGCCATTGAAGCTATATCAACTCTCGTGATGATCGGTTTTGATGTGGTGGATTTGGTTCGTGTGATCACTAAAACAATGTGAGGGATATTGTTTTGAGTGGGAGTTCACCTAGATTAATTTAATTATTAATTAGAACTCAATTTATCATAAACTAAATCAAAGTGAATTTGCATAGTTGTTGTAGTCATTGGCATCCGTTTACCACCTTACGCTTAGTTATAATTGAGATGATAGAACTATAGAATTCTGGTTAGTTACTTTCTAACTGGTATCATATTGTTTTGAAGTGTTAATCTAAAGTTTAAAAGTCCTATTGCAAACTTTCAGTAAGTTCTGGTTACTCCATGAAGTTTAATAATTAGTATTAAATCAAGAGTAACAATTCCAAGTGTTAGTATATAAGTATCATGTTTGTCTCCATGATTCTTGATATTCAAAGGATTCTCCTAATATCAAGGTTATCTAAGGATCTGAAAGAGTTGTTTCAGAAACCATGATTTGTGGAAGATATTGTGATATCTGAAACGAAGTTTTGGTTGCAACATGATAGAGTATAATATGACTAAAGTCATGTTCTCATATTTGATGAGAATTTGCAAAAAGGTTGGAGACACTTGTTGTCCTGATCCTCCAAAAGGTTTTGGATAGCAACATTATACTCATAATTCATCGTTATAAGCTAAAAGTAGCTTGATCATGGACGATTCCATGTTAAGGGTGAATATTTGATGTAGGTAAAATGTTTACTACACCAAGAGATTACTAAAGAAAGGAATTTGAAAGAACACCAAACATTTGATGATGGTGATCTACTTCAAAGTGCAAATCCAAAGACATTGGTATTTAACTATACACGCTTTGGACTATATGTCATATGTATGACTCCACTGTTGATGTTGATAGATTCTTTCAAACAGAAAAGGAAATACTGAAAGGGAATCTCATAAATATATGGCGTAATGTAAAAGAGAATTGTTCAGTTTAAGTATATGGATGATATACATGTTATGGCTATATTCTTTGCTTATTAAACAATGTGGTTCTTAAGTATTTAATACTGAATTTGTTGGTGTGAATCGTCATACAAAACAACACAATTCATGAACTACAATGGCCTAAGTAACTTGCAAAAGAATATGTGATGATGTTCATCGAGAACAAATAAAGGGTTATTGTGTTGCTCGTTAAACATCAAAGCTTGCCTTCAAGATTTGTTTTATCAGGTATTATGAGAACAAAAGGGTTGTTCAAATAATTGCTGTAATCCATAAAAGATGGATGATTCACAAATCTCGTTGGAGAAATCACATCCATAAAACTAGTGCTAAAAATGTCGAAAGACAAATTGATTGAAAAGATCACTTAGGAAGTGACATCGCCGTTTAAATTATAATGGAAAGAAAAACATGAAGAAACTCCATGTGGATGGAATTTTGGAGTCTTCTGATTTTGATCAAATGATGCTTGTGAAACTTTCCTAGAGATAATTGAAACTTCGTTCATAGGCCAAAAGGGAACGAAAGACTAGCTTATTGGAATTTGTACATATTGTTGTACGAAGTCCATTATGTGTAGTCAAGAGCGGTGGATTTCAACTTCATATGCCTTCTCCGAAAATTTGAGTGAATATATGAATATTTACTTAATAAGGATGAAGTATGAAATATTTGAAAAGTTCAATGATTTTCAAGATGAAGTTCAAAATCATTGTAACAAGAATATGAATAGTTTATGATAAGATCATAAAGGAAAATATTTAAGTCACAAGTTTAGCATAATACCTAAGATTTAAGGAATCGTTCCGTGGATTTGCATTTTCCCGAAACACCATAAGTGTATGGAGCGTTCGAGATATGTAATTAAACCTTGTTTGACATGGTAAGATCAAAGGTATAATTTATAAAACTGCCATTATATTTTAAAGATTAAAAGCTTTAGAGATTACCGTTTTTCCACTGAAAAGAGCTCCATCATAATCCGTTGAAATGACACCATATAAAGTTATGGTTTGGGATAAAACCCAAGTTGTCCTTTCTTAAACATTGGTATGCTTTGCATAAGAAAGATGTTTTGCAACCAAAGTCGGATAAACCTGTCTTTGTATGTTATTTGAATAAGCGTTAAGTATTCCTCCATAACACCGAGACAAAAGTGTTTGTCACTTAAAACGCCAAGTTTCTTTGAGAAGGAATTTTTCGTGAAAAGTTAAGTGGGAGGACAATAGAACTTTGATAAGGTTAAAAGAACCTTAGCTATATGTGCAGAGTTGCGCAATACGAAAAGTGTTCAAGGCGAACAAAGCTCATGGCTCACGTACCTCAAAGGTTGTGGTCACGAAGATCTAAGTTCCTATTGAAACAAGTAGATCGGGTAAACAATCAAATACCAAGATTTGAGGGTTGAAACATTATTTGAGAATAATGAACCGACTACATGCAAAGAAGCGATGATGGGCCCTGACTCCGTCAAATGGCTTGAAGCCATAAAATCCGTGATAGTTCCATACACGAGAAATCAAGTTTTGAACTTGAAGGACCCTCGAGAAAGGTGTAAGACCTTACATTTGTGTTTGGATCTATAAAGAAATAGACATGGATGTTTCACATCTATGAAATAGTCGACATGTTGGGAAAGAGTTCACAACAATGTTCAAAGGTTGTATATGACAAGATTTGATCTTTCATAGCGATGTTTAGTCTAGACGGATTAATGTAGCAACCACTACATATAAATTTTGTTATATGGTAGTTGAATAAACAAAACAAGTTCTTCTAATAGAATTGTTACCTAGGACATGTGCATAACACGGTCCATAGGGTTTTGTTAAAATTCAAGGGATGCTAAAAACATATGCAAACTTCAATGGTTGAAGTAAGCATAGCGAGTTGGAATCTTCACCGTGATGAAACTGTAAAGGAGTTTAAAAGTTCATCGAGACGATGGAGATGCTTGCATTTGCAAGAAATTAAGTGGGAGCTAAGACATGTTTCTAATACATTATGTGGAAGACATATTGTTGATTGGAAATAATGTATCTTTTATTAACACATATTAAAGAATTTCATCCCGATGAAAGACTTAGGCAAAACCCAAATATTTGGCATCAATAGACGCTAATATGGTTGTGCGTATACATAGACAAGATATTGAATGAGTTCAATATAGAAACTACAAGAGAGGTTCTTGTCACACGTAAAGGATTGAATAAGTTCAATGTTGATGATATATTCAAGTGTATTGACATTTGGTAAAGTGAAACAAATAATCAAGTATAGATTGATACTTGATGTATGAAATCACAAAGAGTATTTATATCAATCATACTGTGATATGTACAAATCCAGATATGTCCTATGCTCTAAATGTTGTGAGCATATACCAGAATGATTCGTAAGATGATCATTGGACAATAGTAAGGATATTCTTATGATCTTTTGGAAGAACTAAGAGTATAATATTTGTAGAAGTGACAAATAGATGGTTAGTTCATTGTAAAAGTACTACATTGATACTAGCTTTGTCACAAAGTACAAATTAAGTTTATCTCAATCTAAACTAAGGGTGGCACAATATAATGGAATGTGAGTTCCATAATGGATTTGGATGAGTTCCAAAGTTAAGACATTGTGACAGATACTACAACAAAAGGCTAAGTATATGACTGCTATTATAGCAGCAAAAGAGGGCATTTGTGTCAAGAAGTTTGTTATCAAACTAGGTGTAGTTCACAGTGGGATAATACTATGAAGATATATTGTGCGACAATATTATCAACATATTTTAACCCCAAAGAGCTAAAGGTCACGCCGAAAGACCAAATTTGTACAAAGCCATCTCATTAGAGAATGAGTGATGCGTAGAGACGCAAAGACATGCAATTACACACGGATCTGGAAGTGTCAAGATCCGAAGATCAGTTGACCACTAGCAATCGTGTACATACAACACCGGAAAGCCATAGGTGTTGAATACACAAAGGTTTGAAACTAGATTATTGACTCTAGTGCAAGTGGGAGACTGTTGGAGATATGCCCAAGAGGCAATAATAAAGTGGTTATTATCATATCTTCACATTTATGATAAATGTTTACATACCATGCTATAATTGTATTAACCGGAAACATTAATACTTGTGTGATTTGTAAACTAAAATAAGAGTCCCTAGTATAGCCTCTTGTTAAACTAGCTTGTTGGTTAATATATGATCATGGTTTCCTGATCATGAACATAGAGATGTTATTAACAACAGGATCATATCATTAGGAGAATGATGTGATGGACATACTCCTATAAATAAGCGTAGCATAAAGATCAAGTCATTTCAATAGTTCAATTGCTATATGCTTTCTGATACATAGTAACCTAATTCCTTCGACCATGAGATCATGCATATCACCTTTACCGGATGGATGCTTTGATGACATCAAACACCACACCGTGAATCGGGTGGTTATAAAGGTGGCATTGAGTGTTCGGAAAGTATTGGTTGAGACACATGGATCAAGAGTGGGATTTGTCCATCCACATGACGGATAGATATACTCGGGCCCTCTCGGTGGAATGTCATCCAATTAGCTTGCAAGCATGTGACTTGGTCACAAGGGATCACATATCACGGAACGAGAAAAGAGTACTTATCAAGAACGAGGTTGAACTAGGTATGCGAGATACCGCGATCATAACCTCGGATAAGTAACATATCGTGAGACAAAGGGAAATTGGTATCGTATGTAAGTGGTTCATTCGATCGCAAAGTAATCGTAGAAATATGTGGGAGCCATATGAATTTCCAGATTCCTCTATTGGTTATTGTTCGGAGAAGTGTCTCGATCATGTCCGCATAATTCACGAACCGTAGGGAGACACACTTAAGGATTCGACGTTGTTTGAGTAGTTATGGTATTATGAGAAAGAGATCAATGTTGTTCGGAGTCTCGGATGGGATCCGGGATATCACGAGGTGATCCGGAATGGTCCGGAGAATAATATTCATATAAGGAAAGTCCCGTTTTGAGTTCGGGAATGATTCCGTGTTTTCATCGGAATGTTCTAGAAGGTTCGGATTGTCCCAAGACCGGGGAGGGTACATGAGTGTGTCATTGAATGATTGCATCATGTACTAAGTGTTCTTGCTGTTCCAAAACATGAAAGTCAAATTGCGGTTTGAAAGTCAAACGGCTAAAACAGAAACTGGGAACAGGAAACTGTGGAAACAAGCAAGAGGAGTTGGAACCAACTTGGAGGAGGAGTCCCACCTCCAAGCGGCGCCCAGCCCAAGGCCGACTTGGGAGGGACTCCTCCCTGGCCGCCTCCCACCTATAAAAGGAGGCAGGGCTCCTCCTAGAACACACAAGTTCCTATCTTCTACCTCCGGTTTAGAGCCGTTTTGGTTTAGAGCTTCTAATTGCTATAGCCAGCGGTTTAGAGCCTTCTAATTGGTTTAGAGCCTTCTAATTGGTGTGTCTAATTACTAGACCACTAATAGCCTCTCTCATAAGCTCCACCATACTCGCACCGCTTAAGGCGAAGCCTGGATCTCCCTCTACTTCCTGCACCACTGCAGTTGCCGGAATCGCGAGGAGAGTGCTACAACCTCCATTTTCTTTGGAACAAGGGAGAGGAAGGTCTTCGTCGAGTACCGAACGTGTGACCGATCGGGAGCGCTTTAACGCGATGCCGGAAGGATCGTCTACACGATCTTGAGATCGAAAAGAGTACAACTACATCACCCACGAGAATCTGCTCTCATTAACCGCTTTGGAATCTTCGAGGGTAAGTTATTCCATCGACTCGTTGCTACAATCTAGTAGATAGATCTTGGCTTGTTTGTTTGTATGCGATAGAAAATTTTTGTTTTCCATGCTACGAACCCCTACAAAGTATTACCATGATACTCATGATATAAATAGATAAGGATAAGCTAGGTCAAGATTTAATTATTAAATTCTTGTTACTTGAGTTATATTCTTAACTTGATATTCCTGAGTTGTTCTGATGAATACTATGATATAATCTTTTAAAGATCAGATATCAAACATTAAGTAATGTGTTGGTGGTTTAGTTTTATTACATCTATCTACCCTTAGATCAAATCATCTTAACCCAAAATAATGTTTTAGCAAAGGTCATATTGAAACTTACCGCAGTCAACTTGATGATCTACTTCAATTCCATCAAGTTAAGAGAAGTTTCAATCACTTTGACAAGTTTTTATTTAAAAGCGCGAAAATTATTCGGATTTTCTATGCATGTATGCAATGCACACATCTGGGTTCAGCTTATTTCTAAGCTCTAACGCTGGAATGTTACAGGTCGCCACCAATGTGAGAGTAGAGTTGAGGCAGATTTATTTGTTCAGAGGGGGGAGGGGGGGCTCCCACCACCCTAACGACACATCACAGTAGACAAAACCTAACCCTAATTATTAGCCAGAACGGAGGAACGAAGTCCCCTCCCTCTTGTCGCCGGAGCGACAAGTAAGGAGAGGGGATCAACGCCCTTGCAAGATGAGATTGGGAGGAGTTGGGTCACCACGCGCCCGTGAAAGGAGGAGGGGA
This sequence comes from Avena longiglumis, assembly GCA_030063025.1. NCBI lineage: Eukaryota > Viridiplantae > Streptophyta > Magnoliopsida > Poales > Poaceae > Avena > Avena longiglumis. The sequence continues at coordinate 501,153,814 of CP125975.1, forward strand.
GAAAAATGGTCCCGAGCACCTAGAGCACTTGTAGTTAAGGGATATCATGTCTTTTGGTGTTTATTATGGTGTGTTTGGTTCACATAGTAATAATGGTTTAAAAACCGAAAGGAACATGTGTGGGATTATGGTACTCCAATACATATAGAGTTAAACAATTCACATAGTGCATGGTTTTATTTCGTCCTTTCCTAAGGATTTCGTGTAACGTTGTTTCTTCTGAGTCGAGGGAATGCAAGTTAGCAAAGGAAATAAGTATTTTCTTAACGTGTACTCCTAGAAGAAAACCATATCGGAGGTATATTCTCGCGTCTAATTCGTGTTAGTTGAAACTTGAACGTGTTCTGCGCGTGGGTGATTAACCATCAACATCCCCTACGCAAGGCATTACGATTCCCAATCAAAACCTGGCGGCGACCGAGGCGACGCGAGACGCAGAGCAAAGGGAAAACCCCGGATAAAAGGAACGAACAAAAATCATCCCCTCCCGTACGATTCCCTTCCCCGTTCCCGTCACGTCTCTCCCGAACACGCACCGCCTCCGTCTCCCTCCTCCTCGCCTTCCCCGTGCGTGCGATTCCCCTTCTTCCCCTTACCAGAAGCCGCAGTCCACCGCAAGTCACCTCCGCCCGCCCCCGCCCCCCGCCTCCGCCTCCGCCTCAGCCTCCCGCAACCCGGCCTCCATCGTGCTCGCGCCGCCGATCGCCGGTGCCCATCAGGTCGGTCCTGGACTCCGCCTCTCCCCTCCTCTTCCTTATCCGCGCGTAATCTATCTTTTTTTTTTGTGATTTTCCGATGAAAACAAGCTCTAGCAAACCAGTTGATCTAGGTTCGGGTGTTTGCTGTTAGTCGGACGAAAACTTTAGTAGTTGTGATGCTCATGTGTTCACATGGTGGTAAGGGCGCTGGCTTGTAGGGATTTTGCTAGGAGTTAGCTGGGACGTGTTGTTCAGCTGCCGGCCTTGAGGTCCAGAGCCCTGGATTGCTTCGCTTGATGATAACGTAGAAGATGATAGTTACTGTACAGCTAGGTTTGGGCCTTGTGGCAGCGGTTGATTGACCAGAGCAAGGAATTTCAGTCTTCCTTACTTTGAATTTGGGCTTAACGTTGTGGAATTTCATCTGTTCCTTAGTTTGCAATGTTTTTCCAATGTACTTGTCTTGTTAAGTCCGTTGAGAACTTGACATTGGATTAGCCCAAGTGTTGAGGATGGGGATCATTAATTAATTTCCTTGCACTTTCACTTCTTTAGAAATTGGCGGTATGTAAAATGCAAGTATTAAATTCCTTTTGGTTTTGTTTACAGGTGATTTCCTGTGGCATGGCAAGGATACCAATTGGTCATTGCTTCTCCTTTCATGAATGATGTCCTTCCCTTTGAAGGACACTAACGCACAAACAATTTTTAAGTGGCCCTGGAGAAGAGAATCGCCATTATCAGCACAACTTCTCATTGACATTCCACCCGAAATTGAGTTGTCGGACTACCATAGATTGCCAAGTTCTAGAAGTGAGAGCCCATCTGGACTTCTCCATGGCGAAGGCGTCAAGGAAGAACCGATCCCTGACCTGGATATTTTCTTCGAAAGGCTTTATGAATATTTCTGCGCAAAAGGACTAAGGTGTATCGTTACCAAATGGATAATCGAGATACTTAATGTGCTATTTATGGTATGCTGTATTGGATTCTTCTTCTTGTATGTCGATTGGAACGCCCTTGGCCACTTGAAATGCGGTGTGGAGGCACTTGAGTCTGGGGAAAAACCATGTGATCTGATGGAAGCTATTAAGCGCAATCCACTAGTGCCCTTCACCTTTCCCAAAATGATCACAGTTGGATCAATGGTTATATTGGCAACCTATGGACTTATCAACTTCCTCAAGTTCTTTGTGCAACTGAGAAGTACACTGAATGCACGTGACTTCTATTATAACAGGTAAGTTTCAGATTAACGTACTCATGTGTGTTTTACCTCACATCAATTAATAACTTTTCCCTTGTTCCTTTTCTGTTCATGTAGTCTTAAGATCACAGATATCGAGATTCAAACAATATCATGGCCCAGAATAATCGAGAAGGTTGTCCTGCTACAAAAGTCTAAAAAGCTTTGTGTTGTTAGGGATCTCTCGGAGCATGATATTATCATGCGAATAATGAGGAAAGAGAATTACTTGATAGGGATGGTGAATAAAGGCATTATCTCATTCCCAATTCGGCCTTGGCTACCTGGTGCTGGCCCAACTGTCAAATCTCATGTGCATGATAGGAGGAACTATGTGATACTTCCAAAAGCACTAGAATGGACCTTAAATTGGTGCATCTTCCAGTACATGTTTGACAGGTAAGGCAGTCAGTACCTTAGTATTTTGATGATGAAGCTATAACGACTATTTAGTGATTGATTTATTTGGACTAGCATTTAACTATTTCAGTACTATTTATTTGGCAGACGTCATTTTCACTATCTAGATGACCGAGCTATGTATTTTATTTTCTACATTGTACCCTGCTTTCTCTAGGATCTCAAGCAGGGCAAACATGCCCTGAAACAGTCCTTATAAGCGGTTAAGCCACTGCCCAATTAAGCACTGAAATGCACAATGGGGCACAAATAAGCCAGCTGTAGAGCCCATGCCAGTCTTGATATTTGCCTTTTCTTTTAATGGTATTAAACCCATGTGGCCAAAGATACATGATATGACTTATACAATAGTTAGTTACATGCTGCTAAATGTTTAGTTACTGATGCAAAACATATACCAAGCTTTACTGCTTTACTTACAGTCTTCTCGATAACCAGTTGCAAAAACCAATATTTTTTACTTGGCTTAAGTAGTCATTTCACATAGCAGACACCATTTATGATGGATCCGACTTCCACACACCGGTTAAAATATTATTCAACAGCTCATGTGGAAGTATCCTATGCTCAGGATTTAGGATCCTTGGTGTATTCCTCTATCCCCTTGGACAAGGATCAGATTCAGAAGCCTTGGATTTAGGGAATACAAGGACACGCCAAGTAGTCATGATGTGTAGGATATTAGGATACCTTGTCTTATATTTTAGCACCTGCAGGCTACAGATTCATCTGTACTGATATTTCTCTAACTTCCAATGTGTACATGATCCATTGTGAAGTTCTAGCAAGAACTCGACACATTTCTTTGGGGCTGTTCCACTGATTTTTTGGTTTACTAAGTTTTCTCTTTGGGCAAACTTCTCTTGTACAGTTATACTGAATACTCTTATCTTTTGCTTTTGCAGTAAATTCTGTGTTCGAAAAGATTTTCTAACGAGCCCAGCTGTGTTGAAAAAACGACTTGTCTTTGTTGGCATTACAATGCTGGTTCTGTCGCCCTGCCTTGTAATTTTCCCATTGGTGTACCTCATTCTGAGGCATGCTGAAGAAATTTATAATCACCCCAGTACAGCATCATCCAGAAGATGGTCAAACTTATCAAGGTGGATTTTTAGGGAGTATAATGAGGTAGCTTCTCATGCAGAACTCATTATTGTTACAGTCATAGCTACTTCTATTGACTGGTCTAAATGAAGCGTTCAACCTCTTTTGCATTCCTTATTTCACAGTTTATGTGGCTGTCAATCTTTGTATTAGCTATAGCTGCAAGCAGCCTGTCTCTGTTGAGGGTTGTATGTGCATTTTTTGTTAGCTGTCTCTAAAACTCTGTTTACAACAATTTCAGGTAGATCATTTCTTCAGACATAGGATGAACAATAGTGCTGTGCATTCGTTAAATTACTTGAAGCAATTTCCTACTCCACTCATTTCTATCATAGCAAAATTTGTATCTTTTGTTTCTGGTGGTTTGGCTGGTGCGCTTATAATAATGGGATTTCTAGGCGAATCCATTCTCGAGGGTCATGTAAGCTCTTTGTCTGCACTATTTTGCTTTCTATCACTTCCATCTTATTCACTTTCTAAATTTTCACATCCATAATTTTTGAAGATTTTCGGACGGAACCTATTCTGGTATACTATTGTTTTTGGAGCAATAGCAGCTATAAGTCGAAAAGTAGTGGCTGACGAACTTCAAGTAATTGACCCAGAAGGGGCCATGTGCCTCGTTGTCCAGCAAACACATTACATGCCAAAGAGGTGGCGTGGGAAAGAGAGCAGTGAACTGGTTCGAAGAGAATTTGAAACATTATTTCAGGTACCTTGCTCTGATGCTGTTTTGATTAAGTATTTAAGAGGAAGAGGTGGTATTAGGCTTGTGCCATTTGGCTTTAGAACTTCACCGTCATCCATTTTGTTGGCATCCATCACCAACTGCCTTTTGTGATTCCACGTTAAAAAAATACTGCTATGAGTTATGACGCTTTAAGTCTTCTTTGCAACATTGGACAATTAAATTAATAATATAGAAGTTACTCCCACCATCCGGAAATAAGTGACTTGGAGTTGTCTAGATTCGCATGTACCTACACTAAAACGTGTCTAGATACATCCGAATCTAGACAAATCCGATTCACTTATTTCTGGACGGAGGGAGTACATTTTTCCCCTAATTAGAGAGATGACAATTTTGAGCTTTTCAAGTATTTTAATCTTTGTCGGTTAAAGTGATATATCTGAAAAAATAAAGGTTAGTTTTGGTGTTTAGAGATGACAATTTTGAGATTTCCAAGTTATTTTCATCTTTTTCAGTTAAAGTGATATATCTGAGAAAATAAAGGTTACTTTTGGTGTTTAGATTCACAGGACTCACCATTGTCTTCTGTTTCCTAGATATTTGAGACCTTCATAACATTTTGACTGAAGTTTGAGATCCAGGATAAATTTTGTAATTGGCTATGCGGTTTACCTTTTCTATTATAGCTCTGAGTAGTGTCTTGTTAAATTGTGAATGCAGTATACCGTAATAATGCTAGTAGAAGAGATGGCCTCCATTTTCATCACTCCTTACCTGCTCATTTTCGAGTTGCCAAAGGTAATGTTCTGAACTAGCTCAGTAGATGTGTTCTTCTGAAGTTTCTTGACAGTTGTGAATTCTTATAAATTTACAGCGTGTTGATGACATTCTGCGCTTCATCTCGGACTTCACAATTTATGTAGATGGAGTGGGAGATGTATGCAGGTCCGCTGCTGAAGCCTCTTCAGAATTTATGTTCTTACAATCTATGAGTCTGCAACAGCTAACATAATTGCTTTCTGTGTTTCAATAGTTTAAGCTTGTTTAACTTCGAAAGACATGGTAATAGAAACTATGGGTCTCCCTTTGATGCACCTAAAAGCCTCAGGAGCTCCCAAGGGAAAATGGAGAAATCATTCTTAAGGTAACTATAATTTCAAATAATTCTAACTAGCTTTGGTGTATTTAAATACTATTCCTTCTGTCCCAAACTAATTGACACAAATTTGTCTAGATTCGCATGTATCTATACACTAAAATACGTCTAGATACATGTGTATCTAGACAATCTGCATCAATTAATTTGGGATGGAGGGAGTAGTTATTTGCTGTGAAGTTTGTCTTTTCTTCTGGGGTTACCATATTAAGCTTCTTGCAAATCGAACAGGCAAGGTGTTAATATATCTTTTTAGTAACTTCATGTTAAAATTGCGCAAACAAAAAGGGACGTTTATGCAAACTGTTTCCTAGAAAACTGAAACAATACACATTTTTTCAATACTTAACTGAGCTGGAGGCATACCACTCCCTCAGTCCCAAAATAACTGACTTGAGTTTGTCTAGATTTAGGTGTATCTAGAAACGTTTTGGTATTTAGGTACATTTGAATCTAAACAAACCGGAGTCAGTTATTTTGGGATGGAGGGAGTATAAGATGTTCCAAATTATAAGATGTTTTAGCCTTTTTCTGAAACGCATGTATCTAGACGTCTTTTATTGTGTAGGTTCGGAGCAAAATGAGTGAACCTACACACTAAAAGGAGTCTAGATACATGTGTTTCAGAAAAAGGCTAAAACATCTTATATTTTGGAACGGAGGGAGTAGCAGAGAGTATTTTTCTCCGAAGATATGACATAAGTTGATCATTGCCACTGTTCCTTTTCTATATCTTGTTATCATGCTATCGTTCTGTTATCTTCCTGTTATCACTCGATGGATGTAGTGAGACGATGCAGAAGTACAGTACTGATCCTATGATGCATAAGCAAGTATCATCCATTTTTTCTGTTTAGTCCACTGTTCACACTGTACACTTTCAATTATGTAGCAACATTGAAGCCTAACTGTATTGCAAGTTTTGTTTGCAGTTTTCAGAGTGTTTATCCGTCGTTGGTGGCAAGTGTGGATGGCAAACAATTCTTACACAACCTACAAAAGTTCAAGGAAAGGCAAATACGTCAACAAGCTATCGCACAATATCAGGCAATGGAAGCATCAGGCTTTGTGGACAGCACAGGTCAAAGGGATGATATCTTCCGTCAACTGCTCCCAAGTATTATGCGTAACCATGCTGAGGCCATCACCCCACCTGCTGCTTATAACTTGGGCCCCTTAGGATTGCTCGACACAGATCAAAGAACTCATCCGTATATTCTGGATTGGTATTACATGTGCCATTCACCACACATGGATAGAAGTGAAGCTCCCCAATTTGACGAAGAGTCCCCTGAGACTGATCAGAATACAAGTGTGCTAGCAAGGGAAACATCTGAAATTGAAGAAGCTGAAAATAATTACTCTGATTTGTACGGAAGAGTTCGGAGTCATATGGGGGCATCAACATCGAGCACCTTGTTTCGGCATGCTCCTCCGACGAAGCACCATGGTAAAGAAGATAGTTCAACAGGCAATTGGTGGGAGCAGGCCCCTGCATATTCTCATGATGATCCGCAGGGTAGTTTTCTCGAGCCTCCAGAATTTGGAAACCATAATATGGCGGGTACCCCGCAGGGTAGTTTTCTGGAGCCTCCAGAATTTGGAAATCATCATATGGCGGGTGGTAGCCATTCCAGTCACCACAGTGGCGATATATCAGAGGAGAGCGAGGGAGATCTGGAGCAGAGCGATAACAGAAGCAGCAGCAGTTGGAGAGATCCTCAAACCCTTTCCCGGACAAGGTATATGGACGACTCTTACATCGAGGAAGGGCTTGGTCTTCATTTCGCGGACAAGGATGAAGACCGGCGACCCGGTGTAGCTGATGCTTATGACCGCACCCCAGCTGGCCTTCCTGTCAGAATAATACCTCGAAGCAGTGACCCCCTGTAGAATCTAGACTGTAGACTGAAAAAAAAAATGACAAAATTAGTTGATGCTTTTGGTTGTGTGCTGTCGTAATTGGCTGTGTGAACCACGCCTTGACTTGATAAGCTGCTGGCAAATGGCCAAAAATTCTTTTGTACATACAGTCAGTCTACAGATCAGTTATCATCTCTTGTATATACCCTTGTCTGGCCCCTTTTTACGGGCTGGGGAAGAACCATTCTTTCATTGCACGAAGTGCGTCTGTTATCCTAAATCTACGCAAATGATGGATCATTCCTGGGTTTGGCATGCATTATTATTCGCCTTAAACCTGCTGAAGTGTTTGCCTTCTCTGTCAAACCGGAAGGAATCCGATGCCAGATACCTGGGCGGCATGACAATCGTTGCTTGTGCTCCGCTGCTGCCAGCCAGTCATGAGCCCACTCATGACGACGAGTCGATGACGCCTCTTCCTTCCTTCCTGGGCAGACACTCGAGTCCCGGAGCTGTCGCTTTTAAACGCCGCGGAAACAACCAAGTTCTGGAGTGCACTCCTCTCCTCTTGGCGGCCAGACAGGAAGCGAACAGCTTCGGTTCCCTTGTCGAAATCGAAGGCAGCAGGAGCGTCGTCCTTGGAGGCCTTGCCGCGGCCGCCTTGGTAGGTATAGGCAAAAGCTGGCCTCGTACGCAAGCAACACAGTGCCCGGTCGAGACCCAACCCCCCTGCAGCTGGACATGTGGATAGACATGCTGGACCAGCCTCAGATCTGGGCCGACACAGGGCCGGGAGTCCCCCTGGACACTGCCTCTCTTTGCCATGCCACCGAATCATCGCACGAACGGCTTCGTCCCGGTACACGGAATGCGATGTATCCGGTGCCATTTCATCAGCAAAGAGCAACAGAAGTATGGATGCAAATCATGCTGGTACGCGCGTAGAGCATTTGCTTATTATGACCGACCGTTCCAATTTGATGGTTACGTCGATACGATCCACTGCATGCAATTTGCGGACTGGCCTTTCACCAAGTGGCCAACTTGGGAGTGTTTTGATTTAAACGGTACCGATGGCGGCCGGCCGGAGCCGTGCGACGCCGTCCACCAGAGCCCACAGCACACAGCAGCCGCCGCCGACGTACGTACTAGGTACTAGTAGTACCGAACCCACTGCTCGCACCTCGCAGTCGCAGGCAGGCTTGGTTGTAATTTGCCGCACGTTTTGGTCCCCGTGGACGCTGCAACCACCGGTCCTTTTCGCGGATCAGAGTGAGTGACGAGGAAACTAACCGCTCGATCGCCACCAAACCAACAACAACAACGCCATCTCACTCAGATCTCTCTCTCTCTCTCTCTCTCGAGCCCTCGAGGCCGCGAGGGGAAATAAAATAAAATAAAATAAAATAAACCTGTTAACCGGTCGATCTCTCCAGCTGATCTGCCTGCCCCGAAAGCAATCAATCTCGGGCGTATCGTCTGTACCAAGTTTCCGCTGCTCGATCGACGGCAGTTGGGCAGTAGGTCGGTAGTGGTTGTGTCCCTTTCGGTTGGGTTTTCTTGGCGAAGAGCGCTCGGATGGGATCCCCGTCAGTTCGTTCTGCTCCTGCGCCGCGTGCGCGCGTGACCTGGCTCCGGCGTCGGCGGCACCGCGCGCGAGGAACCCCCACGGCCTTTGTGTGTGTGTGCCAAGTACTCCGGCGAAAATTCGCGCGAAAGCGAGGCACGATGCGGGTTCGGTAGTGTGTGCATACACGTGGTCGGCCGTGGATTCGGCCGCGCCGACGATAGCTGTAGCGACCTTTTTGTATGCTTCGTTTTCTGCGGACATGGCCGTGAGCACATATGTCACGCGTGGACACCTCACGGATCATTGGACATATGTGGCCAAGTCAAGCTGTTTTCTAAGCTGGAATTTCGGGAAGTGCACTGAAATGATCGCGGCCGGATAGAGAAATCTGTGCATGGACGGGCGATTGCCGGGTGTCTTTTTTTGTTGACACGGTGGAGGATCGGTGCGAAGTTCAAACAATTTTTTGGCCAAATCCATCGTCATGCTTTGGTTGATCAAGTCCTACTTTTGGCCTACATTTGGACTTTTCAGTAATGCTAGTTTGTGATGTTTAGTTTGTCTTGCTTGGACACATGGCAGCGCCTTGGAAATCTTGTGAACCAAGTGGCGTCGTTGCGGTTTGAAATGTCTACTACTAGTATGCTATACTATGGTCTATATATGCGCTCACTTTCAGCTGTGATGCTTTTCAGATTTCAGGGCATCGAACGAGTTTGCGCCCTAGGTAAGCGCATCCCGACCGGGTTGACTCGAACGGGATCGGGTTCTCCGAACATATAGCCTAAATTCATGTTGACTTTGCATCGTCCCATGCAAATTTGACCGCGTCATCCTCTTGTCCTCCCCTGGCCCATCAGCCAGTGACTTAACACCCCACTCCGTGTTGGCGATATGTCGAATGTATAGCCTAAATTCAGGTTGACTTCGCATCGTCCCGGGCAGCGCGCACATCCGACCGCGATCCTCTGGTCCTCCCCTAGCCCGCCAGCCAGTGACTCAACACCTCACTCCGTGTTGAATAAGAATCACCATAGCATGTACTATCAGCAAAACCGATATGGGATTAGAGTCCCAGGAAGCCGACATGACGCCAAGACCCACACGGACCGCCTTTGGGCTGGACACGGTTGTGCAAGATCGATCTGAGTTGGATCTCTTTAATGAGTTCTTTGGCTTGGATCTCGAGAAAGCAAGGTCCACCCAAACCAGCCTAGGGCGGGAGATAACGGTGGGAGACCAATGCAGATCCGTTTGGGTCTCACATATGCTAGAGAAGCAAATATGCCACTTTGTTGGCTATGTTGGTTCTAGTTCCAAACCTCACACTGACGGTGCTGGAAACGAATCTGAACCTATCCTACATGATGAAAAAACGAGTCTAGGCTCACTTGCGAACAGATCATAGACCAACCACCCATGGTCCAACAAGTTTTTATGACTAACACGGACAACAGTGGACATAGCGAAGAAGCTTAAGCCAACGCTCTAGTGGTGGCTCAATAAGTTGCAGTCTTAGCGAAAACCAAAGAACCCACGGATCTGACGGATCCAACTAAGACCATGCCACCCCCGCCTAACATTTTTCCACAGTAACAGCTGCAACAAGTCTTAGCCACTGAAAGTAGGGCCGGTTTGCCCACCATGGACCCACCTCCACCTCCGTCTTCATCCGCAAACTCGGGCGATGCCTACATTACTTTGGTTGATAAGATCTTCTATGATACCCTCCTCACGGAACCCTTGGTGCTAGATTGCATCAGGAACATGACCAAGCTCGACAAGCACAAGGAGATCTTTGAGGAGACCAAGTACATCATGCAGTATTGACAAGGATATCACTAAGGCAACAAAGAAGATGGCTACCATGAAGAAGATTACTTCTGGGTACCATAGACTCACCAAGCAGCTAGCTCGACAACCCAATCATACCATTAATGACCCGCTCGTATGAAATTTTTTGACTTCGCCTCGGGATCTAAGCCTGCAGGCAAGCCAGTTCATATCGATGACTATCACATCGATAGCAGAGGCAAGAAAGTATTTGCCACTCTTGTTGAGAATGCAGTCATCGTCAAGCTCATACTCGAGAAGGATCATTCCCGACAACAATTGATCACGTGCATGATCTCTACACGAAGGCCCTGGAGCAACATGAAAACACAATGACTTAAGAGAGGCTATCCTCTAAGTCAGAGTTATTCTGGTCAAGTGCCGGAAATGGCCACAAGGGCAGATCTCCGACTCCACAAATTTATGGAGGCCATCGACACAATGAACCGCACACCGTTTCGACTGCGTACCGAAGGCGAGAAGCACACAACATGACAGATGCTATCCCAGCTTCCTCCAGCAATGCTGAGGAGAGGGATCAGCACCATAAATATCCGCCTACACCCCGCAACAACCATCGCCAAGACAACATGCATCCTCGTCGTAAAAGTCATCGCCGAGAAATAGGAGACAAATGTCAATAGGGAGGAGAGGCGATGCAAGGAGAAAGAGGCCAGCATTGAAAGCTTCATTGACCTCACAAAAAGATCTCTTGAGGTTGAAGAGGCCAATGGGTGGTCAAAAGCCATGGAGGTTGAGGCCAAACTCGTGGCTAAGGAGACCAAGCTCATGATGATGGACTTGAGCCTCTTGGAACCGATAGAAAGAGCTTGGTTTGAGAGAAATTTTGAGATTTACGAGCGTCAATCATGATCTCTCCGATGATCTCTCTTCTTTTGTGCATTACGTATGAAACTTGTATTATTTCGCACTATGATTTGGTACTATGGCGTGTGAACTTGGTGATATGCTAATTAGTGGTGATTTATTTGCTACTAAAATTTGTGTTTGGTGTTGTTTTTATCTATATACGTGCCATTTGCACAAAGGATAAAAATGGTCTGGGTGGATTAAATAAGTCGGACCACTAGAGGCAGCTATCAAAAATCTAGCCAAGCCCGAACAACGATCATTTCCCTGTCCAAGACACGATCCATATGGATTAATTCAGACATACTACATGTCAGAAATAGGTCCACTCAGGGGCGGATCCACCTATTGCTTGGGGGTGCACACGACACAGGAAAAAATATTTATTATTTATAAAATAGCTAGTTTTCACCATATGTACAACCCTAAAATAAGTATTTTTGACATCTGATGCACCTTATTCTGAAGCCATGCACTTCGGACACCATTTCTCTAGCTCCCGCTACTGGTTCCACTAGTGGCCCAACTATATCTGTTTGGGCTAAGCACCTTAAAACACACTATTATCTCTCTGACAATATATTTTTAAAGACATTCATAGTTTTATTTGTTGATTTGTTTATATACCTAAAAGTACATTTATATAGACATGTATATGTATAGGAATGGGGACCATCTTTTCGCTTAAAAAATAATCAAAACTAGTACTTTTGAGTTTCATAAAAAATCAAAATACCCTAGAAATACATATACGTGATCTATATACTTTAAGCTAAAAGAAAACATTAACTGCGAATAAGACAAGAAATATGCATTTTTCGTAAGAATTTTTTTGTGTAGCGTGAACTACAACATATTTTTAAATGAAAATTCTAGCATATATTCTAGATGTATGTATCTACTCCATCCGACCCGAATTCACGACCGCGTCGGTCAAATTGCAAAAAAAATCTTCCCCTTTTTCCGACAAACCAGTCACTACCTTTGCCGCTTGACTCGTCTCTCTCACATTTATTGGTCCGCCGCTCCCGCGTCGGCGACCTCGGTCTTGCCCACGCCACCTGCTCCGTCGCTCCCTCCTAGCCCCATTTCTTCCTCCTTGTCTTCCCACATTCCTTTTTCTGGATTCCACTAACCATAACCCAAGGAGGAGGGGGATAAAAGAGGAAAGGGATTCCCTTTCCCCAAAGCGTGTGACTTTGCCGGCTCCGGTGGCGGTGCTCGTGGACTAGAGGAGGATCTAGTACATGTGCTCGTGGCTTCGGCGGCGGTGGTTCTCCCAACCTGCTCGACACCCACTCCCGCTGCACTCCGGGCCTCGTCCAGGACGCCGACCTACATGACATCGTCGTCGAAGAAGGGCACACACCCGTCGATGGGTTCGGGACCTTTGAAACCGGCAGCAACGACGAGTGTAGTATCCACTCTCCTCCTTTCGATCTACTCCAGATTGTTTGGGATATACTGCTGATTTGGAGTTGTAAAGTTAGATAGAATTTGGACGCCTAGCAATTTTGAAGAAACCGTTATTCGAATGATTTGGAGTAATTTGTCTTTGCAACTCGTAGATTCTTGTGGATGTTACAATCACAAATGATGGAGCAACCATTTTGAGGATGTTGGAAGTTGAACATCTAGCGGAAAAGGTGATTCCTAGCTGCCCAAAATGGCATTTCTTTGGTTTGGTTGGTGTTTTTGCTTAGCTTTGCATATGTCCATATATTTTTAGGTTCTTGTGGAGTTGGTCAAGCTTAAAGACCGAGAGGTTGGAGATGGAACAATGTCTGTTGTCATCATGGCTGTGGAGATGCTTAGGGTAATGAATTAAGCTTTAACACATATTTTTATTTCCTGTGAATTTTCTTACTATACCATTGTGCATACACATGATGTTTACTTCCATTCTATCAAAGAGCAATTGATCTTGTGAGAAACAAAATCCATCTGACCTTTATTATTAGTTAATGTAGCACTTGTATTATAAATGACATGATATTTTTCTACTCGATGTTTATCATCAGAGTACAAATGTTTTGTGTTACTTAGGAACAAATTTCAACAATGCAAATATTTATTAATTATGTATCATCCGCTTTTAACAATTATAAACTTAATTTGACCAGTAAATTCCTATTCCTTCACTTGTAAAATCAGGTCAGGTGGTCGTATGGTTTCTAGTTTGCAACACATTTCTTACATTCCTGATGAAACAGGGGACTGTTACCAGCAGGTCAACACATTCCTTACATTACAGTTTGTACATACTAAAAAATTTATGCCACTAAATTTTTAATTGGTATTATGCTACAATGTCTATTTGTTGGCGGCCAACCTATATGGTTGTATCTTTAAGTTAATATGATTTACTGTCTATTCCAAATCAGCAGGAAATACAATTGAACTTTGTAATATCTGTACATTCTATGTACTCATTTATATACTTAGTTTGCAAACTATTTCCCATCCACTTATGTTGTCCTCAGCAACATTTTTTAGAATCTAGAATAGCTAGATTAGCTTAATAACATCTATTATTTAATCTAGAGCATGCAGATTTATTCTATTCAGAACTAGATTTAGAAAACAATCTATTGTTAATGAATTTTCTTGGAGCATACTAGACTTGATGCAGCTCAGCAGCTCACTTTACTTGTTTCTTGTATGCTTTGAAATGCTTGGTGTATATGGCATATTTCTTGTATGTTTCATTTTACTGAATATGACATGTTTCATGTATATTTCACTTTACTGAATATGACATGTTTCCTATAGATTTCCTCTATGTTCAGAGAAGGTTCTTATTCTAATAGTGCGTCAACTTATTAGATTAAGGGAGAATTGCATACCTGTGTAATGCACATTGCAAGACATACTACAATGTTATACAAAGGTAGTGCTAGTACAATATTTTGTTCCATACATAGATGATCTTTTGTTTAGTATTACAATGCTAGTGCTAGTTCTAGTACAATATTACATTCCAGATATTTTAGAAGGACTAGCTGAGCTTCTCCTTCTCTAAGCTTCTTCTTAGTCGAGCTTATCTTTCTCTGAGCTCCTCCTTCTCTGAGCCTCTCCTTAGTCGAGTTTCTCCTTCTCTGAGCTTCTCCTTAGTCGAGCTTCTATTTGAACGGTCTTCTCCTTGTCCGAGTTTTTCCTCGTACAAGCTTCTACTTGGCCGAGCTTCTCCTTAGATGAGATTAATTTGCGTATCTTGACATACACCGCTGACTCGGCGCCTTCTACGGACAAAGCTTGATGGGCCAGTCAACCATGCCAGATATATATTTCCTGGGATCATTGTCTGATCATCCACAATTACTTGGGGGCCGTCCTACGTGCTTTTTAAGCTATTGTTTGAGCTGGTGATATGACTTATTCCTCATAGTTAGCTATCAGCTCCAAGGTTTTTGGGTAGAGTTCGCCATCAACATTTAGAGTGTTCGACAACATTCCCTCCCTTTGGAGTTTATCCTTGCCCATGTGCAGCTTCTTGTTTTTGTTTCCTCCTCTGTCTTTCATCACCTCCACTAAGACAGACTGCAATATTATATACACTTTTGTAAGTATGTCCACCTCATAGGAATCATAAGCCTGATCAACATATTCAATTGGTTCTTTGAGAGTGTTAGGTGCACTCT
The DNA here is from genome assembly GCA_030063025.1 of Avena longiglumis. Classification (NCBI taxonomy): domain Eukaryota; kingdom Viridiplantae; phylum Streptophyta; class Magnoliopsida; order Poales; family Poaceae; genus Avena; species Avena longiglumis. The sequence goes on from CP125975.1 coordinate 501,168,906, forward strand.
CAAATGCCAAGGACTGAATTGAACTGAAGAAGCAAAAATCTAATACATTCATGTCAGGTGAATTTGGTGGTTGGTAAGTCAGCTTAATATCCATGCTTGTAGCTTTGACGACCGCTATAAAAGCGGGATCATCTGGCAGAACATGCGTCCTAGCATTGTCCTGCCGTATGAAGATCGGCCCCTCATGCCCATTATGAGGCTACAGTTCTGCAATATCTAGGATAACTTTTTCACAAAGATATTCCCTCATCACTCTGATAATAATCATTGTCTTCAGTTCCATGGTGCCTTTTCCATATAATTGGAGTTGTATTTAGCTGGGCTATCTATGAAAAATGCCCATATTCCTACCTTTCCATCGAAGGCTACATTCCTTTTCTCATCATATCTGGGTTTCGCAACCGCGGTTAATAACATGACCTTGCCGATACTGTTATTGTTCTGAATAGTGCGCAAGGGATCTTCTTATTCTGGGAGTAGGTAATATGTTCTGTTCCTCTTGGTCATATCAAACAATCTTTCATCTATATGAATTATGTTCTCCATACTTTTGACCGAAGGCATTGCTTTTGTTGTTGTTGTTTGATCAATCATTGAAATACAAAATTTGAGCCTTTTGATCTTGTTTTGTACTGACTGAAATGCTTGAGACTACTTGTGTGGCGCCTCAAGTCACCCCATGTTAACCTTCTCTGTAGTGTACTATAAGGAACATCTAGATACCTTGCGAGCGCCCTTAGTATACCCCTTTTTTTAGTACAACCTGAGGCACGCTTTCAGAGAGATAAAGATCTTTCCTCTTTCGACCATAATTGTTCTTCCTTTTATTTGAAAAATCAACTTCTCCTTCATGTTTATTTCTCCATTTCTAGTGCCTGTTTCCATATCCTTTCAATGGTTCTAAGAAATACTTTCAAAAGTTGAGCAACAAGTTCTTCACCGGCCTTCTCAACTGGTCGATGTTTGCCAAGTGCTTTCAAAGCAATATATGTCGCAAATTTGTGACCCTCCGGCGTATCTATTATTTGTTGCCGCCATGCAATAGTTTCTTCTTTGGCTATCTGGTTTGGCAGCGCAATAGTTTCTTATTCTTCGATACTAAAGTTGAGATCCAGGTCCATCTTTACAACCTCCTCTTCTACTAGTCTCACGTCAACATCCATGTCATCTTCCTATTCTAGACCGACGTTGAGATCCAGGTCCATCCTTCCATCCCCATCCTATACTATTCTCACGTTGACATCCATGTCATCTTCCTCTTCTAGACCAACGTTGGGATCCAGGTCCATCCTCTTACTCTTCCGAGGCTCCAGGATCTTCCCGCCTTATGCACCTACATCGATGTGTAACATTTTTTAGAATATATATCTAGAGAAATGAGCAATGGTGCATAAAGACCCAACTTAACTATTTTGTGTACAGTGAACAAGGAGTCTTGAAATGCAATAATGATAGTAGGAAACATATTATTTTGTGTACAGTGAACAAGGATCCTTGGAATGCAACATATATCTAGGTCCATTTGATTTCCTTAACTTAGATGCTTGCAACATTTTTAGTTTTCTTTATGAACCCATTATATCTAGTTAGGCATAGATACTAAGCAGATACAAACATGCTTATACTGTTGATAATACATGAATGCCTCGTATCAAGTGTGTTCTATGATGCTTTTTTGAGCATATTGAAATGGATGAGTGAGCTTGCTATTTTTTTGGTACTTGTACCAGCAGGTCAACAATGACATCACCACTTGTTCTCAAATGATGCATGCTAATTAAACTCAACTCATTTGTTGTGTAGGTTTGAATGTCCAAGAAACATGCAAGATGGGGGATGCTGATCCAAGCCGGTCTAGTTCTAGATCAGTAGTATCATATTCAGAGAGTTTTGCCTCATGGCTCTGCTTATGCAAGTGAAATTACTAGTCAGTGCTAAGAGATAACAACAACGCCGACAATGTTCTCTTGTTCAGGAATCTAAACAATGCTTAAGAAACAGAGTACATGAGTTTATCTTTTCATTGAGTTCCACTGAGGGAACTCAACTATACTGAAAAGTTTATTTGTGTGCCACATGTTGCCATACTATTTCAATCAAGAAAATGTTGTGAGCCAGCAATGCATACTAATTAGGAAACAACTGTCAACATTGATACACTACTAGATTGTGTTCAGTACTGTTTACCATGTCTTGCTTGAACTGCTAGTCTAAGATTTTATGTTGTGATTTGAAGTTGCTCAGTACTATGGGAAACGTGGAGCTCTGCAGACTTGCGGAGCAGGTTGACCCATACATGGTCTCTAAATTCAACCACTAGACCTCGCCGTTTCTCGACAAAGATGCAGAAGCAGTTCGAGTGGATGATAGGCTAACCTCCTATCAACAAGCGACCCATCAGAGGAGGAGCCCAAGGTGGGTAGAAGGGATGGAATTCGAGCCGAGCCGAGCCAACTCGGCTCGACTTGCTAAAGCTCGTTCAACTAACGAGTTAGCTCGACTCGGCTCATTTACAGAACGAGCTCATATTTGAAACTCGGCTTGACTCGGTAAGCTCACGAGTAGCTCGCGAGCAGCTCGTTTAGATTGTTGTAAGTTATGAATATGAGCACATATAAGAAAAACTAGTAATTATTCTACTAATTTAAAACTAGAACAACAATAGTACTTCCATAATAAGACCAAGGAATATTAATAAAAAATATAGTAGCTCTACACCATTACAGGTTCAAGGAACATACATAGTATGTCACTTATCTATAAAAAATTTCAAACTCTATATTTGAACGAGATTAACGAGCTAAATGAGTAGCTCGCGAGTAGCTCATTTAGCTTGGGTGAACAAAAAAGCTCAAATCAAAAACTTGGCTCGACTCGTTAGACACCGAATTCGAGCCGAGTCGAGCTATGTCACGAGTTACTCATTTAGCTCGCGAGTTTCGAGTTATAATTCCAGCCTTAGGCAGAAGGGGTCGTCAAGGTCGTTTACCTGTCCCGTGATGGAGCTAGGCTCTCCTCCCTTTCCGGGCGGCAGAGAGAGTAGTGACCTTGCCTCACAATGGCAGCGGACGGTGGGGGAACTCTAGGGAGCTCGGGATTGGACGACGACGGCAGGGACGGGTGGTGGAGCTGGATCGGCCTCCCTCCTCCCCAAAGACGACACACGGGGATGGGGATCATGGGCGGACGCCGGGGATCACGTGTGCCAATGATCGCGGGCGGAGTCTTGCCGAATTTGAGTTTTGAATCTAGCCTAATTTGAAATGATTTGAAGCTATCTGTTTTTTATTTATTTTCATTTAATTTTTCATATGAACCGAGCCCGCGCCTATCCATTCCGGCCGGAGGAAGTAGTTACATATTATTTCTAGTATTTTTTGGAGAAATAAAATTACAAGTGTCCATGTGCCAAAGACACTTTCCTAAGGGAATTGGGAGTATATCATTTTTCTTGTTGCATTGGTCTATTTTTGGATGCTTGTGAGTATCATATATGTACAACCATATTTACATCGGTCTATTTGTCTACTTGCACGTAAACGGAACGTATATACATGACCCACCAAAGCTTGTACCGACCACCAACTTCCTTGTGTCTGCTATGTACACGTACCTACTAAGAAACCTTAAAAAAGCAAATAAAAAAAGTCACCTATTTAATTTACAGACTAACCCCTGTACATCCCGTATTCACACAAGCATCCCGTCCGAAGACATTCCAACCAGCTTTGTTCACGAGCAGGACCTGATGAGGCCAACTTTGTAGAGATTCTTCTTGACGAGGCTGCCTAGCGAGAAGAGCCCAGCGCCGGCGGCGTCTCCTTCCGTGGAGCAGAGGCGCGGCCACCGCTCCTCGTCCACCCGGAGGCTGTCGGTGCCGATCCCGTGTATCACCTCGTCGATCGTCTTGGGGTCGGCGGGGCGGCCGGCCACGTCGGTGACGTGGAAGACGTTGAGCGCCATGTCGCCCCTGGTGGTGATCTCGGCGTGCGTGACCGAGAGGCTGTTCTCCCGGAACACACGCGTCACGTAGGCGAGCAGGCCGCGCCGGTCGGTGATGCGCAGCTCCAGCCTCACGCCCTGCTGCACACACAGAGATGGATGGATGGCGTTAGATGGACGTCGGTGGAGCCTCGGCCGAACACATGGCGGTGAAGTGGAAAGTTCGGCGGAAAAAGACTTGGTAGGATCGCGAAGGGGAATTGGGTGCGCTTTTTTTTTCTGTTCCGGTAGGATGGTGGCGTGGCATGGAGGGCAAGGAAAGGAGATATTCAGTGGGGCGTAGTATACCTCGGAGGAGCGCCTCTCGATCGCCGCTTGCAAGCATTGGATCACTCGCTGCCTCTCCGGCTCCGAGCTGATTGGCCGCCCGTCCAGACGCCTGATGTAGAATTCCTGAGGACAAAACGGAAATCAGATTAGTAACGCCCACATAGTAAATAAATTGACTCAATTTCAGAGCATGTCTTCTTTAACAAGGACTCGATTTTAGAGAAGGAGCAGAGACAAATGGAAATGGATATAACAGGCAAAGCCTATACAATCTGAATTTAGTACTGTATAGGAGGAGATGAACATTTTGGTGAGGTCTTAGTTAATCATACAAGAACAAATTGCAATGTTAAGAGATGCTAGTGTGGTGCGATCAGCAAAGCTAATCCCATTTTATAAGATCAAATAGTAACTATTCTATTTGAACATTTACCCGCTCAGTCTATAGCTTGAGCAACCACATATGAACTATGATCAATAAAAATAAAACAATTGACAGAACTGAGAAGAACTATGAGGACAGACTTGACAGAAGGCAAAGATACATCGTGTAAACCCAAACCAAGAACTGAGAAGAGGGGAATCGCCTAAAATTATCCAAATTAATATTCAGAAATCAAGAACTCCCCCAAATACTATTCAGCACGGCCTATTCCCTGAAATATCTTGTAAATCGATGAACAAGAAACAGCCTAGAAGGCTCACCTGCTGCGCGTGATCGCCGTCGGTGTCAAACGTGCCGTGGTACACCACGTAATCCAAGTCCGTGAGGGTGCAGACGACGTCGAACAGCAGCTTCGGCCGGTCGCGGCAGCTCACGGTGACCACCGAGTACCCCCTCTCCCCCCACTCCTGTACCGCCACCGCCGTCGTCGTCGTGGGCGCCTCCACGGCAGCCCGTCGGTCGGCCTCCCCGTCCTCGTTCAGCAGCTGGTGGAGCCTCCGGTCCAGGTTTCCCACCGCCGCCGCGTCGACCAACACCGTCCTCGCGCCACGCGCACCGCCGCGGAGGACGTGCCTGAGCCGTGACTCGATGCGCCTGATCCGGGCCACGTCGTGGATGGGCGCGCCGGTGTCCTCGTCGCGGACGAACACGAGAGCGGCGACGCGGCCGCCGTGCGTCCACGCCTGGGCGTCGACGATGCCGCACCGCAGGTCGTGCAGCACGGCGAAGACCTCGGAGAGGAGGCCCGGGCGGTCGACGCCGATGAGCTCGAGCAGGCAGAGCCTCTCCTTGGCCGGCGAGTCGCACCCTACAGCCCACGGCAATGCGTCGGCGGCCGCGGCGGCGGCGGAGAGCGCGGACTCGAGGCGCGCGAGCAGCTTGTCGGTGTCGGCGACCTTCCGGCCCGCGGCGTCGGTGACGTGGAAGACGTCCATGAACCAGCGGCCGTCGTCCGACGAGATGTACCCCTTCCGGACGCAGACGCCGTAGTCGGAGAGCGCGGCCACGGCCTCGAGCAGCACGCCGTGCTTCCGCGCGCTGTGCACCTGGACGAGCGTCGCCGTCTCGCACACCCCGTTGTCCACCACCACCCTGCACGCACCACCAAGAAACGCTCGCTCACCGAACCGCCCGAAATCGACCGCAAGAAACGAAGAACCGTGCGTGCTACCTACCAAATTGGGGAAAAGAAATCCCCAATCCCCACTCACCTCGGGGTGTTCATATGCCGCACGAAGAGCTCGTACACCTCGGAAGGATGGTACCGCTCCATGGCCGCCGGAACCCGATCTCTCCGCGCTGCCGTTCCTCTCGCCGCTTCAGTTCCCCCTTCCCCCGCCTCGCCTCCCGCGACGGTTTCTTTGTGTCGGTGTAGGAGGAGGAGGAGGTTCCGGTTCGGTGGAGGACGAGGACGACGACGACGGAGCGGTTCAAAAATCGAAATTGGGTGTGGAGACACCACCACACAGACGGTGTGCTGGTCCGTGTGCCTATCGCGGCGCGGCGCGGCGTTGGGATAGTAGTTGGTTTTGTGTGGGGATGCCCGGTGTTGTCTCGGTCAGCGTCGGCTAAAAACGGGCGGAGGAAAATTAGGTCCCAGATCCTGGCGATTGCAGCCCGGGGATTTGGCGTGGATTTGGGGGGTCAAATGGCGGTCGCTGGCCAGAGACACTCGCGGGGGCTGGACTTGAACCGATCAAACCCAAACTTTGACAGAATGAGAAAACAGAGAGGTGGGTGTTGGGCGTGTGGGGAGTTTTTGTAGGGGATCCGAACCGACCAACTGACTGACAGTGCCGTGGAAAGAGGATCATAGTGGCCCACGCGTGGCTGCCACCCGTCACCACGTAAGCACGGCGCCCCTTTCCATCAGATTCTTTCCTTGCGTCCCGCTGCAACTTTCTTTGCTCCAGGGCTGGGCAGTATACGTGCTCCGTTCTGCTGAGTACTAGTCCTCTTAATGTCTCATTAGTCTAATCGTGACAGTACTAGTGCTAGCTAACCCTCTTGCGTGCTTGACTGCTTTCACGAACCATCGTTATCGAAGAATCAGACCGACAGAAAAATAAAAACATACATTCAACGCCTGAACCTTCGGCGAAACACTGACTGTTAAACGCTATATTTCGGCTGCTACGTAGACGTGGCGTAGCTTCACGGACATGGCAAGCTACGCATCGCGGCCTGATTATACGGCTTTTGTCTCCACGGCCTATTTCAAGAACAATATGGACTGAAGCACGCACGCCGCAGGGCCACGGCTCGATGAGTTTCGCGAAACGAGGGAAGCCCCGGCAGCAACCGATCGACCCGGGTCAACAACCGCGTTCAGATTCCGATTTGGGGGATGCCGAAACGCGGAGCTGGTTCACACCTGCCCATGCCACACAGCTTGCACGCACACCGCACAGCCTGCTGCTGCTGACTGGTCCGCCTCCTCCACCGAACGGTGGCCCCGTCACGCATCGGTTCAGACGTGTCGCTGATCGATCGGTGGCTTGCGATCCAAGCTAACCATTACCTGGAAGCCCAACAACTTTTTTCCTCACTTGAAGCTGTCGTGGCCAAAAAGATTCACCCGCTCAATAAAGATTCGTCTGTCTGTCGGTTAAGTCGCGTTAACCACGAATTACTCCACAGTCAGTGCACATAAAAAACGGTTTAGTAGTCAAGATGGAAATCTATTTCTCGTAAATTAGTAACTACTCCACATTCGAAGAACGGTTCAGTCACGATGGAGTATATCTGAGAGTCACCATATAGCAATTCGAAGAACATTCAACGAGAGATCGATCATCTTGCACCGTCGATCGCCCTCGATTGCGGGTTTTCTTAGCGGAGGTGACAGAGGAAATCGTCACATTTAATATAGCATACATACTACAGTAGTTAGACGAAAATCTAGAAGCTTTTCTTCGGGCATGTCGAGGTGGACGGTTACGACGAACTGGGTGTCTGGGTCGAAATCTTCGGACGACGACAGTGATGAGCGAAAGCATGGTGCGGCGGTGATTTGGCCGCGTCTTCTACGCCTTCCTCGACGTCCACGGCCGCCGCGCCCTCCCCTTGATCCAGCGCCGCAGGCCATGGCAGGTAGTGGAGAACGAAGAGGAGAAGGAGGAGAGGATAGTGTTTTGAGGGGAGAAGGTGGCCGCGGACGGCAAGTTAAAAAGAACCGGCATCGGATACCGGCGCGGAGGCCGAAGAGACGGCATTGAAGTGTCCAGTCAATCAGTGTGTCGTCTTGTCGTCATTGATGGCGCAGGCTGCTGCCGGTCAGCCTTTCGCGCAGCGCCTCTGAATCGCTGCCGCGGTTGCATCTGAATCGTGTCGCTGCGCGTGTCTGAATCACCGCCACGGTGGCTGACGGATGGGCCAGCGTCACCAACGGGCAGGACACACCACGCTGTCCGCGCGTGTCCGGGCTATCACAACTGAGCCTCAAACTAGATGCATGGATGGTCGAGCCGGACGCGTTTGTCCGAATGAGTTGGCCCGCTAGGGTGCCACGCACGGTCCGTATGTCCGTGTAGACAGATTCAGACACGCTCGAACGGGATGCGTCACCCGGTGGAGATGCCCCTTAGCTGTGACCAAGCAATCGCCACATTTATTATACCGTACTACGGTAGTTAGGCGAAAATCTAGAAGCTTTTCTTCTCTTCAAATTGAAATGATGCCTTGTCCTTTCCCCACATGCGGGTTTTTCCCCTCCAAAACTTTCTCCGGTCTTTTAATTAAGATCGAGTAGTTGGCAGTAGTACTACAAGGCTAGCATGAATCTTCAACCGAGTTGGCGCGAAACATGACATGTGCCACTTTCCTGAAGGTCCGTTTCCCATTGATGATCGGTCGACTAGAAGTTGTTTGGTAGTAGTAGTACGTGAAAATGCCACAATAGATCTGGCGTGCGTTTCTCCTTTTAGTGAGTAACAGGTGTGTGTGTGTGTGTAGAGTCCCTTGATTGGTCGTGTGAACATGTTGCCTGCAGGCCTTTTGGATTTGGTGGCGTGGTGAGTCGCCGAAATGAGCTTTTGCGCGTGCAAAGTATTCGCAGGCTAATTTGCCCGAAGTGGATGTACGAGTGATCGAGAGGGGAACGGAAAGTGTATGTGCTAGAGATCAAGTGCCGCACCCAGCGTTGTTTGTTGGACCAATGATATGGACAAGAACCGAAACCCGACCTCTTCACTGCTCGGACTCCCCTCCCCTCCCCTCTCCTCTCCCTGAGTGCTACAGTCTCTGAGTGAGTTCCTCCGTCGGGTTCTTCCTTCCGTGTCCCTCCGGAATAGCCGGAGCCGGACGGAAGTGGCCTTGAGTAGTTAGGTCTAGGTGTAGTGGCTTTTTGCCAGAGCGGGTCGTTTGCACGTAGTTTGCGATGGAGCTAGGGTTCGGCGGCCAGATCCCCAAGATCCTAGGGCTCCTCGTCGGTCTCCTCTTTGTCCATGGTGGATGGGAGGCGACGGCGCGACCACCGTCGCTTGCATAAAGTCGCGGGATGTTGGTGTGGAATCGCTTCAACCAGATCCGAGCCTTCGGCCGCCGTGGCGTGAGTCGACTTGGTTCAGTGGTTGGCGAGGCGCCGCATCTTCGAGTTACTCTTGGCGGAAGCGGCGCCAGAGGTCATTGGCCTTCTCCTCTTTCAAGCTCCGTGGATGGAGCCGGGCGCGGAGGAGTTGCTGGCGGCTCGGTCATAAAGCTCGGGTTTTCTTCGCAGCGGGCGACGACGTCAAGATCTCCATCCTTCTCTCCGCCGGCGAGGGAAAGAAGGAGGGATCGTCAAGCCGCCGGGCTGGCGAAGGAAGTGGTCGGTGCTCTCTCAGCGGCGACATCGCTGCGTCTTCGGCGTTCTCCAAGCGGAAGCTTCTCGCCACCCGCTATCTCTGGCCATGAGGATGGCCACGCCGAGCTCGGGCGGCCTCAGAGCCTGAGCTTCTTCTACCGCCGTGGGCGGCATGTGTTCTCCCTCCTCGCGGCGTTCATCGCCGTTGTTGGTCCAAGTGGTTCGTCCCCGGTGCCGACGCCGGCGGCTGCGGATGGAGGCGAGCTTGGCGCGTTCGCAGGGACTTGATTATGCTGCCTCAGGTGCTATGTGCAAAGTTGTGGGGGCCTATTGTTATTGTATTTTTTCCTTTAGCCCTCTCTGTAAACTGTACCCACCGCTTGATTAATCGCAGTATCTGGGTCCTTCGGGACCTTTCCTCGTTCAAAAAAAAAAAAAAAAGATATGGACAAGAACCGCCGATCAATGTGGCCGCTGGACTGCTGCTAGAGATCGTAGATATACTAGTAGTACACCGTGAGCCCCACTTGTAAAAACTAGTCCACCGTGATCCCAACCTGCATTTCACACTCTGGCGGACCTGGTTGCCGGCACGTGAACGTGAGAAACATTGGTCTGCGTGCGCACGATCCACTGGTTGTACGTTGCGGTGGACGCACAGATCGAGTACGTCCGCGAATGAAACCAGCGCGACAGCCAGCCAGCCAGCGGGCGATCGACCTCCCCGGCGAAATCAATCAATCACCGCTGCCCTGCCCTGCCCTGCCGGTGCGCTGTATTGAAGGCGGGCCAGATCGCCGACCACCTCGTCCTCTCCATTTTCAGCGGAGGTCGATCGAGCAAACTGATTGCTACCCACGTAGCCCTACCTAGGACGCCGCACAGCACGGACCGTCGGAACAGATCGCGCACTGCTACTGGCTGCCGTGCGCAACTGCTTCCGTTTTTTCAAATCTCGCGCACTGTGGTACTGCCACTGCGCTACTGGGATCGAACAGTGTGGTCGTGCGTGTCAGCCCAGCTAGCTAGAGGTGGAGTAGCTACGTGCAGCGCGCGCTGCCGGATTGGTTCGCGGCCGGGGGGCGAGGTGCGTGCCTCGGGGATACCGGTACGGACACGTGGGACAGCTAGCGCATGTGTGCGCGGGGGGTTCTGAGAACGAGGGCGACCCGCGTGTCGGTCGGCACAGCGGTCACGTGAGCCGGCGCCACTCGCCAGCCAGAGGCGAGGCATGTGCGCGGCCAGCGACGCGTTCGCAGCACGCACCATGTGACCGGGTTCTGTTTGGGCGGGGCAAAAACGAGGCCCGTGCGTTGTCGTCGCGGTACTACCTGTAAAACAGAGGGAGGGGATCCCCGTTGCCGTTCCCACGGCGCAGGAAACAACGTCCTGTCGCGCCGCCGCCGCCGCCCGCCTCGGTTTTTCCGGCGGATCCATCGGGAGGACGCATGTGGCGGAGAGAAGCTTTGGTGTTGCCATCGGGATCGACGCATGGCCGAGGAAACCAACGGCTGGATGGCGGGTGGGCGGCTCCGCCAGTTACGGTTCGGCGCCATGTGATCAGCCATGTTTAAAGGTGATGGACTGATGGGTGCATTAAATATTGCGAAAACGGACGCACGTTACGATCACCTACACAAACTCCATCTTCAGAATTAGCAGCCGATCGAGGTACTTTGCCCCAGTAGTCACTATGGCAGGTACAGTATTCAGAGGCACTCTAAAGTGCCTCCAATAGTTAAATTAGTGCCACAATTAAGTTTTTGAGGCACTAAAAAAAGTGTCGGGGACGGTCGTGTAGGTAAAAGTTTTTTGAGGCAGTTTTAAAAAGTGCCTCTAATCATAGTTAATTGAGGCACTATGACTAATGCCTCTAAATCCTAGCCAATTGAGGCACTATGGATAGTGCCTCAAAAACCAACTTAAGGCACAAATTAGAGTGCCTCTAAACTAACTTTTGAGGCACTATGCATAGTGCCTCAAAAACTTAGCTTTTTGAGGCACTATCCATAGTGCCTCCAAAAACCAGCTTTTTGAGGCACTATCCATAGTGCCTCCAAAACCCAGCTTTTTGAGGCACTATCCATAGTGCCTCCAAAAACCAGCTTTTTGAGGCACTATCCATAGTGCCTCCAAAACCCAGCTTTTTGAGGCACTATCCATAGTGCCTCTAAAACCCAACTTTTTGAGGCACTATGCATAGTGCCTCTAAAACCCAACTTTTTACAAACCACATATATTACAAACCACATTACAAACCACATTACAAACCACATATATTACAAACCACATTACAAACCACATATATAGAAATATCTTACATTAACATTACAAACCACATATATTACAAGTCATATCTTACAGTCATATCTTACAGTCATATTTTACAGTCATATCTTACATTTGTTCACAGCCATATCTTACAGTCATATCCCACAACCATTGTTCACAGCCATATCTTACAACTGAGACCATGCAATATCATCAGCTGTTTGGCAATCCCTTGTCTGAGCTGTCTGAGTTTGAGACCATGCAATATCATCAGCCTGCATTGTTAAGATTTGTCTGAGTTCAACAGTTGAACAAAAGGAGCAGAAGGAGCAGAAGGAGCAGCTAGTTCAACAGAAGGATCAAACAGAAGGAGCAGCTAGTTCAACAGTTCAACATTTTCAACAAAAGGAGCAGCTAGTTTAGGAGTTTACTTACCTTGTGTGGTACTGAATCTGTAGCAGCAGGAGAAGCATCTTGCTTTTGTACTCTTGATCTTGGTTTCTTTTCTCTAACTTTTGCCTGGCTCATGTCTGGTTCATCCAGAATCTGCACATTTTTTAGTTTATAGTGTTGTCAGTGTAATATTCTGTTCAACTGTAATAGTTTACAACTGTAACTTGCCTTGTCTGGTAATTGCGAATCTGTTGTAGCTATAGCAGCAGGAGCAGCAGTTTTCTTCGGTACTCTTGATCTTGGTTTCTTGATCTTTGTTTCTGGCTCATGACTTGTTCATCCACAAGTCGCACATTTTTCATGTGTTAGTACATGAAAGCTTCAGATATTCTGTCGAGCAAAAGCATTACATGTAACATACCTTTTCATGCATTTGAGACTCTGTGTTAGCGTATGTGATGAGTACCGCTTGTTTCGGTTTCGAATTTGGTTTCTTCACTCTACCTTTTGCTCGGATCATGACCGGTTCCTCCATAATTACTTTGGTTGGTTCATCCAGAGTCGCACATTTTTCATGTATTAGTACATGAAACAGTTCGAATATTGCCGAGCGAAGCGATATGTAACATACCTTTTCATTCATTTGAGACTACGTGTTAGCGTATGTGAAAGAGTGAAGCATAAACAAGCAGGATTTGCTTCAAGAGTTGTTCCTTGTGCACCAAGTACCTTTGAGTCAATATGTTAGTAGGAGCGTAAGCATAAACAATACCTTTGAGTGATAATCATTGAGTTCTATAATCATACTGCACATGCCTGTTCAGTAGGAGCAGATTTCTTATTAGCTCCTGGCTTCGCTGGTACCTTGACTGAGCTTTGTCTATTAATTTTGTTTTGCGATTTTTTCATATAAATCTCTTAATGTAACCTGCACATATTTAAGAAATACTGAGTAGGAGCACCTTGACTGAGTAGGAGCAGATTTTTTCCATACAAAGTTTAAGAAATACTAACATGATTCCTTGGCCATGGAATGCACTTAGCTTGCGCATTTCCCATCCTTGTCATTCTCCCAAGTGGTCTAGGCAGTACGGTTGTATCACGGTAGACAATGTTGACCATGACCTCCACATAATCACTTAGTGGATCTCCATCTAAACCAACTGCATTTATATCTGCAGTTTGAATTGTTCCAAGAGCGCAAGGTTAGAAGAATTTGGTGAAGTCAAGACAACTTCCATTCCTCTACTTATTCGGCTTTGGGATGGTTACGCAAATGTTTGACTTCTTCATCTCTTGAGCTTTCTCTAGTTTAATTTTCTTTATCATAGCAACCTGCATTTAGTTAAATTCCTAGTCAGCAAGAGTTACAAGGTACAATAAAAAACACACGTACAAGGATTTCTTATTGACACATGTACAAGCAGTAGTTATTTTACCTCAGCAGTTTCATTCTTTGCAAGATTAACTTCATTTCAAATCTTTTCTTCTACCCTTTGCCTTTTCCTTTTCTTGTCATCTACTGCTTTCTTCTCCTCCTGACAACTGTTATTAATCTTGTCAAATCCTTCTGCTTCTTCAACAAGAGGTTCTTCAATATGTTCTTTGATTCTCTTCTGTGATGTTTGAAATAGCTCCATCATCCGACAAGATTCTCTTCTAGCTTATCACTGGCTCACCAAACTTGACTGAGTTTCTAAAAGCTTCTCTACAACACCCTGAGATTTTGTTTTCTGTAACATCATGTAGAGAGATAGAGCTAGCCGACTTCTCACCGTTCTTTCCACCAACAAAGGAGCCCTAATCCATGATTACTTGACTTCTTAGCCTTTGGGAACAATGTTGAATAAAAATCTTCCTCATTTGCTTGCTCATGTATCAAGTTTGGGTTGTCCACAAACTTCACATTTATCTCTTCCTGTTTGCAACATTACAAAGAATGAGGAACATGTAATGGATATTTGCAAGATTGACTCAAACAGAAGATAAACAAAAGAAGTTACAACTTTATTACTTACAATCTTTTTCTTGCAAAATTCATCAACTGGTTTCCCATCCTTATTTGTATGTGTAATTCTGTAAAGCTGAGCTCTGGATATTTTGCTCCCTTCTTTTATTTCCTGAAATTCATGGAAAACTATCATATTGTGATCTTTGAAAATTTTAGATATTCAAGTATGCAACAAATCCACAATTAACTTACTTCTTGTTCCTGTACTACTGCAAAACTTCTAGTACCAGCTGTATGAACTGCATTTGCTTGACAATTTCTCGTCTCTTTGTTCTTCATACTTAATGCCTACATTACAGCAAGAAATTATACATTAATGCCTATAGTATGAATTAGCACAAGCAGGTTGAAAAAATAGTATATCCAGCATTGCTACTTTAGTATACCTTAGACTTTGGTGTTCTCCAAAATTTACATAGCCAAACCCACTGAGCAGGAGGTATCCTGGATTTGCATCCATTGGCAATGTTGCTTTTGAGTGACAACTCATCCTTGTAAAATTTTCTCTTCAAATAGCACTTGTAATCTTTCCACTTCTTTCTAGCGTATATCAACACCCAAAGACTTGTAACAACTGGTATTTCAAAGAAATCTGCAAAAGTGTTTAGTTAGGCAACATTAGTAATTTGCGGTGAAAACATAGTTCGAACTACAATCCAGGTTTATTTAAGAGATTTTACCTTTACTCTTCCATAGCTTATCTTTTTCATATTCAGAACTTTGCTCCAATTGGTAGCTGCAAAGAAATTTCTTTTCCTTAACTAAAGAAGCAATGAAATTTGTTAGCGCAAGTTTTGAACCCACAAGGTTGGCCTTTTGTTAAATTCCAAACTGATCTTGTTTCTTGGATCATACTCTTTCGAATCTTTTCAACTTAGTGGGCCCTCTCACGACTTCTCTGTTGTTGTCATGTAACAAGTATTTAAATTAACCAATGTGTCATCCATTTCACAATATTCAAATAAACTGCCTAAATTAACAAGAGGAGAAGGCAACCTAAAACTAACCTTCAGAATCGTTGATTGATATCACCTTCTTCATTTTCATCATGAGTAGTAGCATCACTATCATTGTTTCACTACCATCATCATCCTCATCCTCATTTTCTACCACATCTATTTCTTCATATATCATGTTGTTCTACATTAAGACAGAACATAAATCACATATTAGAATGGCATAAATTAGGTGCTTCATATGTTTTCACATAAATCACATATTAGAATGGCATAAATTAGAATGGCATAAATTAGATTCTTACTTCTGCTGGTTCTTTGTATATTCCTTTTATCCTTGCTTCCTCAAGAAATCTTGTAAAAATTTCTCCACTCTTGATTTCTATCTGTGTTGGTGGCACACCAAGTTTCATCAGTTGCATGTTAACCTCATTTAGCCTACTTCTCTGACTGTCCATGTTAGCAGTCCCTGCAGAAGAAACAATAGAACTTTATTACCATGTTCAACAGAATCAAACCAGCAAACAAAAGAAACAATAGAACTATATCAAATTACCTAGACACAACAGCAAACCATTCATTATCAATTGGATCTTGCAAATAGTAGACCTGTTTTGCTTGACTAGCTAGTATAAATGGCATAGATGAAAGAATTTCCCCTTTGTCTACATGATTGAAGTTGACTTCAGTTATTCCAAATTCATCTACTCTAATTCGGTATCTTTAACCCATTCACACTTGAATAATACTACACTAGCTTTGTTTGAATAATTCAATTCAACTATTTCATGGATCCCGCCACAAATTTGACCATCTCCTAATGTGTGATCTCTTGAATAACTTAATGTCTTTGCGAGTTGAAACTCCATCACACCGGGAAGATTTTCCAGTGAGAATGGCTTCTTGTGTGGAATGTATAGCCATTAATCTTGTAGTCATTGTATTTCTTCACCATCATGAAAGGCTTTTGTGCTTGTAGAACAACTTCTTGTGGTAGTTCAACTCCTTTATGCATTAAAGAATGCACATGTTCAATAAACCATTTCAGGAATTGTTGGTGGTGAGCAACTTCAACTTCTCTTCTACTTTTCGCTTGTAGCATTGTGATATGCTCATTTGCAAACCTAGTAATTTCGGATAACTAAGCAACACATGCCTTTGAGCTTGTGTCCATGAAATGTGATCTAGCTCATCTACTTGAAATGCAGAGCTGTCTTCCAATTGTTCTTAAATATATATTAGTGTCCGGACTACTAGTTGTGCTATCATCAAGATGCATTGTCTCTTTGTTGGAATTTTCGGATATCTTGCACAAAATCCAAGCTCTCATCAAATATATATCCTCACTATTGATGCTTCAGGGATGTCTTCTAGTATGTACCATCCCTTTACACTTCCCAACAAACATCTCTGTAGACCACATGTTTCTGAATTGCACCGGTCCACCTATCAACACTTCACTTGCAAGATGGATGACAAGATGTTCCATTATATCAAAGAATGATGGTGGAAAAATCTGCTCTAGCTGACACATTGTTTCAGCAATTTCTTCTTCCAACTTTTGCATCTCATTAGGATCTATGACTTTGGAGCAAACTTTCTTGAAGTACTTGCTAAGATTAATTAGTGGAAGAGCAACGAGGCATGGTTCTACTTATAGCTAAAGGAAATACATCTTCAAAAATTATGTGGCAGTCATGAGTTTTTAGCCCAACTAATTTTTTCTCATCTAACTGACCTTCCCATCCATGTTTGAAGCATAGTCTACTGGAAACCTTGCATTTTTCACAACTGAGCAGAATACCTTCTTATTATCTGAATTCATGTAGTGCATTGCTTCAGGCAAGTCTGGTTTCTCTTGAGTTTCATCAACATGGAGATGTGTTCTGATTTTAAATCTTTTCATATCCAGTCTTGCTTTCACATTATCTTTGGACCTGTTGTCCACTTGTAAAATTGTGTGAACAATATTATCAAACACATTCTTCTCTATATGCATTGAGTCCAAATTATGTCGAACCAAAGAAATGTTCCCAATATTCAAGCCGGAAAAGATGCTTCTCTTCTTGAATGTTGACTCTAAAGGTGCACATCCTCCAAGACAAGATCTTCCTCCCTTCATCTCTTTGTCTCTTTTTCTTCTTAGACTTTTGTTGTGTGTTTTCCCATAGATGGTGTGAATGCCTTTTGTCATTTCTGAAATCTCATGACCGATGGCTGAATTGGAGGTTCCTGTCTTGATTGTGCCATCAAATGAGTCTTTATCCTTCCTAAATGGGTGGTCTGCAGTAGAAACATCCTAGTACCTGTGTAGCATGCTTTGTGTCCATGTTTTAAACGCGTTTGGAACATGTACCCAGTGAAAGGGAGCAAACAACAATACTCTCTCCACTAAGAATTCCCGCCTAGCCAGTCACTAATTGTCCATAGCGGCAAAGATACACCCTAATTTCCTTCCTACATGAGAATCAAAAGTCCAAAGACCATCCTTCCATAACACTTTCGGTTCATCAACAACTAACCGCAGTAAATGTCTATGTCTTTCCCGGTGCCTTCCTACCAGGAATAATAACCGACAAAATGAAGTTGTTTTCTTTCATGCAACTCTCTTTGGAAGATTGTATGGAATCGATAATTGGCCGATGTCAGAAGACAGTTCATAGTTCGAATGGATTGAAACCATCATTGCCAGTCCAAACCTAATATTTCTAGCTTCTTTCTTGAACCACTCATATTTTGCATCAAAATGCTTCCAAGTGGTGCATCGCCAGGATGCCTCATAAGACCATCCTTGATCCTACCATCAACATGCCAACTCATAAGTGGGGCTGTGTTGCTTGACATGAATAATCTTCTAATTCTCTTCTTCAATGGGAAATGCCTGACCACCTTTTGAGCAACCTTGCTAAATCTTTTGCCACCACCAATTTCCTTCACAATCTTCCATCTGGATGCATTACATACTGGACAGACAGATGCATTGGTATTGTCTCCTCTATATATGATGCAGTCATTAATGCATGCATCATATGTGTCATACTGACCCTCTGATTTGATGTACTGTTTGGATTCATGAAAATTCATAGGGAGAGTTGTATCCTCTGGTAGGACATCCCTAAATAGCTGCAGCACATCTTCAAATGTAGCTCTGGTTAATCCCCTGGTGTTCTTTATGTTCATCAGCTTCACAAGAAATTGCAGTTTTGTAAATTTTTTACATCCTGCATATAATTCTTGTCTGCCATCATTAACTAACTTTTTGAATGCCTCAGCTTCTTCATCAGCTTCATCTGTTTCTTCAGAGTCATCATCGATCATCATTGTCAACTTGTGTATCTGATCCTAAAGAGCTGTTGTTGTACATATCATGAGAACCCAACATCATCTCATCCATCTCATCACTTCCTAAAGGCAATTCTACTAATTCATTGGGTTGTACAGTAGGAATAGCACAATCTACTGATTCCCCATGGTATACCCATGTTGTATACCTGGCATGAATCCTACAGATATTATATGGTCTTCAACATCTTCTAAACTTTGCCTAGAGATGTTACAACAAAGTTTGCATGGGCACAATCTTTTGGCTAAAACCGAATTTGTAGTCAAAACCTAATGAAACCCCTAACCCCATCTCGCAAGCGTAATCGGATCTAGCAGCACTCATCCAAGTTTTATCCATTGTACAAATAGATGAATAAACTTAGCAACTTGTTCCTGTGTAACCAATACCAAGATACTAGTTACTATACCAACATTCAAACAAACAAACTAGGTAATAACAGGAACAGTTCAGAGTACAGCATATCAGAGCACATCAGGAACAGTTCAGAGTACAAGTAATAACAGGAACAGTTCAGAGTACAAGTAATAACAGGAACAGTTCAGAGTACAAGTAATAACAGGAACAGAAGAGGAACAGAGCATATCAGAGCAGAGCACAAGTATAGCATATCAGAGGAGAGCACAAGTAATAACAGGAACAGGTGGTGAATTCCTAACCTGAAGAACCAGCCTCGGCATCATTGCGAGTTATTTGTCGATGAAGAATAGATCGACGTGGATCATCATTACGGGTGCCCATTGCACGACGTGGATCTCGACGGAGAGGTGGTGGACGAGCTCCAGGCGGCGGCGGATCTCGTCGGAGGAGAGGAGCTCGATCGAGGAAGAGGAGGAGGCGGTGGTGGATCTCGACAGAGAGGTGGTGGTGGACGAGCTCGAGGAGGAGGCGGTGGTGGATCTCGACGGAGAGGTGGTGGTGGACGAGCTCCAGGCGGCGGCGGATCTCGTCGAGGAAGAGGAAGAGGAGGAGGCGGTGGTGGATCTCGACGGAGAGGTGGTGGTGGACGAGCTCGAGGAGGAGGCGGCGGCGGATCTCGTCGAGGAAGAGGAAGAGGAGGAGGCGGTGGTGGATCTCGACGGAGAGGTGGTGGTGGACGAGCTCGAGGAGGAGGCGGCGGCGGATCTCGTCGAGGAAGAGGAAGAGGAGGAGGCGGTGGTGGATCTCGACGGAGAGGTGGTGGTGGACGAGCTCGAGGAGGAGGCGGTGGTGGATCTCGACGGAGAGGTGGTGGTGGACGAGCTCCAGGCGGCGGCGGATCTCGTCGGAGGAGAGGAGCTCGATCGAGGAAGAGGAGAGGCGCGTTGTATCTGAAAAAAAAGAGAGCCAAGGTCAAAGAGAGAAAGACTAGGGTCAGTAACATGACATGAAAAATTAAAGGACTGAAATGAAAAAATTAAAGGACTAAAATGAAAAATGCTTTGTTCCCTTCTAGTTTACATTGTTGTCTAGCTAGTGATATTTTATTTTAACAGTAGTGTATAAACTACATAGTTTATACATAATCATAATCATAGTTTAAACATTCATAATATTGAATATTGTAAAACTAAATATTTGCCTAGTTACATTCATAACATTCATAACATTCATAATCATAATCATAATACTAAATATTTGCCTAGTTGAATATTGTAAAACTAAATATTGTACAATGTACAATGTTGAATATTGTACATTGTACATTGAGATGCAAAACTAAACATTGTACATTGTAGTCTAGTTGCCCATGGTCTGAATATTTATGAATTCAGAACAATGAAGGCCTTCTAGACACAAAATTAAATGATCAACACTAGATAAACAGAAAATCAAGAAACGATCAACACTTGATAAAGTAAAAGCATCAACACTTGAATAATGAAAATGATCAACACTTGATAACCAACATTACAAAACATTGTTCAACTTACAAACCAACATTACGAGATGCATTGTCGTAACACTAGTCCACTAGAACACATTACAACTTAAAATGAAACACAATTTCTAATCAAGGGTCTTCAATCATGTTCTTCAAGGGTCTTCAATCTCCACAAAATCAAGGCAGATGTGACCATGCCTTGGGTCTGCAACAATCAGCAACAGTGATCCCTCTACTATATTTGCCTCCTCCCTAAATTGCTGCCATCCTATTGTGAATGCAATTCTATCATCTTCATCTTCCATGTGGTACCATCCTTCAAAGGGCACATCAAATTCTAGCCAATGATTTGAATGTCCTTGCCATGGGCATCCAACTTCTCGAATGTTTTTGCAGAAAGGTCTTGGCATAGTAACAACTTGTGTAAGAACAAAGTCGAAACATTGCATAAAAAAGTGAGAAATTAAGTAGTAGATAGTTACCAAAGCATCTAGTTCAACATTTTCCGATTATACTTGTGCACCATAAACGCATCTCATTGACACTTTCATAGAATTCTTCCTCACTAGTTCTTGCCACGGTTTTAGAGCCAAAACCTTGTAGATACCATAATTGATGGTTGCCATGTTCTCCTCACTAATTTCTCCGATGTTTGAGAAAATAGTCTTCAAGTATAGCTCTAATTTCGGCATCACACAAGAAAGACCTGCTCAAAGTAGTAAACAATGGCAAACTAGTTAACATAGCAAGTCTTTCACTAACATGACATAAAAAGTTAAAATTGTGAAACAGTTTACCTCCATACGCAACAATAGGCTTCTCAACCTTCATATTGTCCACAAATTGTATTAATCGTGATATCAAAATTGTTGGCTGTTCCACATACGAAAGAGACAACCTCACCTTGTCGGATATCATATTTCCTAACAAGTGAACTCCAAGATGGTCCACAGATGGTAGTTCTTGACACTTCTTTCTCGGAAGAAGTCATACACATGCTGTTCTCGCATGTAGCCACCATCCAGTTCTTTGACATTGCAAATTTTTCAAGTTGTTCCTTGAATTTGCAAGGTACGCTGAAATAAAAACAAGAGGAATGTTTGTCATTATACACCTCCTTTCGAGATAAAACAAGAGATCCATTGTCTCGATGTTATAACTTACCACTCCATTTTCAAATCCTCGCATCATAATCGATCACAAGAAATCGCACGCTGTCGAATGGAGGCCACAGTAATCGTTGATTCTTGGCACAAAACACAACTCATCTCATCCATTCCTATGAAAAAAATGGAAGTATTAAGATATGGAACACAAATTCATTCATGGATGACATGAAAAGAGGCAAAGGATCCGAATCACTGAGGATAACTTGTGCTCTGTACAATCAGAGATCGCATCACACATGAAACATTCGATGTAAGTACACAAAGTAACAACAATATTCGTAAGAACAAGAGATGAACTCACCATAGGCGTAAGAACTCGACATAGGCGTAAGAAATGACTCCATACTACCACCAAGTTAAATAGGAAAGCACACGGACGTGGGGCAAGCACTGCGAAGATTTCCCCACTTCCCCACTTCCAAGGACGTGTGCAGTGCATAAATGTAATAAATGAAAAAATTCTCTGAATAAATGTACAAAATGGTCTGAATGCTCTGGTAATTTAGGCACAAAATGCTCTGGTAATTTACACAAGTAGTTGACTAGTAGTAGAACTAATGTAGTCTATTATGGAACTAATGTAGTCTAGTAGCCCATGGTCTCTGAATATTTATGAATTCAGATCAATGAAGGCCTTTTAGACATCAACAAAACAGGAATATGAAACAAGTACTAAAACAAGCACATCCATAGTTGACAACATTAAAACAAGCACAACCATATAATTTCAGGCACAATACAAGTGATACAAACACTAGTAGTTAACTTACAGAATAAGGACATAATAACTAAAGCTTAAAACAACATTGATGACATTGTTCCTTAAACAACTGCAGCACAACCTAAACAAGCATCTGTTAACTAACTGATTCCAAATTAGCCTTGTCACTAACTGATTCCTTAGTTGACAATGTCAACAAAGTTCAGCCAAGGTGATCACTCATATGTTCTATCTTGATCACAAGCATTGAAGCCCATCCAACATCAAGAAGAATGTGAAGTCATTCCACCTGCGGTGAAAATGACTTCTCCATGTTCCTTGCTAATGGAGTAGGCACATGCAATGAAGTTATCTTCGTCTCCTTCTATGTCTTGCCCTTCCTCGGAAAGATGTGCTATGCCATGTCTTGGGTACCAGAGCCTTGTACAGACCTCAATAGGCATGAACTGCAATAATCATGTATTTCATAGCTTAGTATTTTTTTACACATTAGGCATGCATAGAATGAAACAATGAATAGTGATTTAGCTCTAAGCCTTACCAAAGGCATCCCATGCTTGGTTTTCCTCATTCATCTTGTGTACCCGAAATTCTTCTCATCATTACTTTCAATGATCTCATGGTGCATCACATGAACATCTTTGTAGATGGCAAATAAGATGGTGGCCATGTTACGCTCATGATTGATTGAATGTTTGAGAAGATTGTCCTGTACAGAATGCTTCTTATTCCAGAAGGGACACCTCCAATCACTAAGCAAAAGAGAAGAAATAAAATAATTAGTACTAGTACATGTAAAGAAATTAGTAGTAGTTGAGGAAATAGTTAGTAGTAGTTGTTAGCAAGAACTTACATGGAGCTTCATGGATGTACTTTTCAACACCATTTGAGGAAATGGTGACATGGAATAAATTGTCCAAACCCTCAATAGGATCTGGATCATATTCAAATTCCAGTACATCACCAAGACCAATGTCGTAGACTCTCCACAATGACGTCCAATAAGGACCACAAATCAATGTCTTTTCATCAGTCTTCTTCAAGTACAGATCATAGTTTCTAATTGCACTGCTTGGCAACCAGCCAATTCTTAGGAGTGAAATCATTCGCCTCTCCCTAAATGAACATGGAACAACCTACAGGATGAACATAACATAATGTAGTTAACTTACCAACCTACAGGATGAATACAACATAAAGTAAACTATTGTTGTGCGGATGTGAAAACTCACCACACCATCAAATGGAAACTCATCAACAATGACAACTGAAGCTGGTTGCCCTCCTCTGTGTCCTACCACGGTTGTGAGCAGTTGTCCACACACAAGACACCATTGCTAAAAACAGAAAACGCAAACCTAATCAGAAAACGCAACCCTAATCAGAACATATTCAGAAGAACATTTAGAAGAAAGAGGATTTACGAGAAGAAACCCTAATGAAGAAATACGGTCACTGTAACATTACAAGAAGAAAGAGGGATTAGGACAAAACCCTAAAGAAACAGAAGAAAAGATTAGAGAGAAGTGAAGAAGGTTGGAAGAATCAAGCAACAGAAGAAAAGATTAGAGAGAGAACTGAAGAAATCTGAAGAAATGCAAAGGAACTGAAGAACTCACCGTACAATCTGCCGAGAGAACTGAAGAACTGCCGAGTGGAACTCACCGTAGAACTGCCGAGTGGGAGAGAGGGAACTGCCGAATGGGGAGAGAGAGGGGAGGTTGTCCCTTCGGTTCCCTCCTTATAATATTCCAACGCTCCACGCGCTCTCTGTCTCTTCGGTTCCAGATATTTTGGCCCATATTTTGGGCGAGTGGGCCTTTGCCTAGTACTTTCTCCTACAGTTGGGCCTTTGTGTTTTAAAAAACAGCAACTGTAAGAAGTATACAGAGAAGTTTCTTTTTTGAATCCATTTTAAAAAACAGCAGTGGCAAGTAGAAAAAAATTCAATTTGTTGCAACAACTTATCCTTGCTATTGTGAAAAATTAACACAATAGCAGTATGGATTTGTTGCATCTATATTTTCAGAAAAGCAAACACAACTGGATCAGAAAACACAAACTTGATATATAATATAAGTTCAATAATAGCTGGATACAAACACAACTGGGTACACAACCACAACTAGATACAAACACACTGGATACAAACACAAATTCATGGACACTACTTAGATGATCTCTAGTAGATGATCCCTAGTTGATGATCTCAACAAAGTTAAGACCAATAAACTCTTGCATGGGCTCTACTTTCATCAAAAGAAGTGCTTCATTGCCAATGTTAGCAGCAATGGATCTGCAGTTCTCCAGCTCTCCGGAGAGGATCTGCAGCTCTCCGGCGGCGGCGGGTGGTGCGGCGGCGCGGACGGAGATGATCTGCAGCTCGGGCTCGGGCGGTGGTTGTCTGCGGCGGCAGTGCGGCGGCACGACGTAGAGGATCTGCAACTCCGGTTGATCATGGGCGAGTGGTGCGGCGTGACGGTGAGGATCTGCAGCTTCTCAGTGGCCAGTGGGCGCGGACGGTGAGGATCTGCAGCTCTCGGCGGGTGGAGTGGCGCGGACGGAGAGGATCGACTCCCGGCGGCGGGCGCGCGGCATGAGCTCACGCCGAGAAATGGAGGCCAAACCCTAGCGCTGGCGGCGGGGTGCCTCTCTTATACATTGGACAACAGACGGGAGGGGGGTTTGTGCAAGGTGGCGCGGGTGGAGGGACGAATGGAAACTAAAAAATTAGCTGAGGGGCGTCCCAGCTAATCGCTATAACTACGGAGCCGAGGTGGAAGGACACAGAAAAGTTAATAACAACCTAAGGTACTAATGTGCAAAATGACCATACTATATACGCACACACCCACCCACCGCGGCCGTCACTTTCTCCACTCCCTCACTCCCTCACTTTCCACTCCCTCACTCTCTCCCTTTCCTCGTGTTAGGGTTCCGCCGCCGCCGCCGCCCAACATGAAACCCCTCCAGCAAATCCCATCGCCGCCGCCACCTGAGGAGCTTGTCTGTTTTTTTCTCGTGTTCTTCTTCTATTCTTCTTTCTTCTTCTGTTCTTTCTTCTTTCTTCTTCTTTTATTCTACGTTAGATCTTTTGTTCTTGATTAGGAACTTGTTATTAGATTAGTGTTCTTAGTTTAGATTGTTGTTATTAAATTAGATTTGTTCTGTTCTTAGATTTGTTATTAGATTAGATTTGTTCTGTTCTTAGATTTGTTCTGTTCTTAGATTTGTTTTTAGATTAGATTTGTTCTGTTCTTAGATTTGTTATTAGATTAGATTTGTTCTGTTCTTAGATTTCTTAGCCTATCGTCCCTCTCATCATCTTGTTCTGTTCTTAGATTTGTTCGAGATTTATGTTCTGTTCTTAGATTTGTTCTGATCTTAGATTAGATTTGTTCTGTTCTTAGATACTGTTCTGATCATTAGCCTATCATCCCTCATCATCTTGTTCTGTTCTTAGATTTGTTCGAGATTTATGTTCTTTGTCTAACCTGCTATCTGATCTTGTTTGATCTAACCTGCTATCTGATCTTTGGGTGCTTAGATTTGTTCTTTGATTTATGTTCTTTGTCTAGATCTATGTTCTTAGTTCTGTTCTTAGATTTATGTTCTTTGTCTAGATCTATGTTGAAGAAATGTTCTTAATTTTCAGAAATTTCATAATGTTCAGAAAGTTCAGATTGTTAAGATTGTTCAGAATGTACTGAACTTTCTGAATGTTCTGATCTTTCTGAATGTTCTGAATGTTCTGATCTTTCTGAATGTTCTGATTTGTTGATCGTCGTAATGTTCGACATGATCCGAATCGCGAATGTTCTGAACTTTCTGAATGTTAGGAATATTCAGAATGTAATTATTCACTTTACAATGTTTTGCTATTTGATCATGTCTGAACATGTTTTAGCATTACCGATTACATTGCTTTAGCATTACGATTACATGTTGTTTTTATACTAGATGGGAGCTCGAGAACTGTGCCATTGACATCTCGATGATGATGGCGGCTTGATCCCAAGCCACAACACTAGTGGCGTGTAGCCTGGCAAAGGACACCTCTCGCGATGACACCTCTGGCAAAGGACACACCTACGGAGTGGTTCGTGCGAGATGGTTATGTGCCGTTATGCCAAAGACAAGATGATGGCTTTGTTTTAAGGGTATGTATCTATACAAACTTTGAACTATCTAGTCATTACAGCTTGAGAAATGGTACTACTATTTATAAAATTTGTTGTATTTGTCGTATCGTGACCAAAAACAAGGGAATACATGAGTGGGACCACCAGGTGTATGTTTGGAAATGACATACTATCGTGTCCATGCCAAGTTGAGTTTACGGAAGAATGGTGCAATGGCGAAGGCCGCAATAAAGTACTATGTCTACAAGATGACAGAGTCATTGAGAAGAAATGCAAAATGGTGAGCAGCTATTTACTTTATCATGCATAACGTGTAGTAGAAACAGAGTCCAAAAGAATGCTAATTGTGTAAACTTGATACTTGCACAGAATTTAATCGAGTTCACAACCAAGTACCAAGGACTTTCTTGATGAACCACTTCATCGTAAGTTGAATCCATGGTGAAGATGATCGTGTGGATGTGAGGATGAAGATGGGAGTAAACAATAGAGCAATGATAACCGGTGGATGGTGGATATGTGCGGGCCTTCAACATGAAGAAGGATGATGCTATGTCGTTCAGGCCGTACAAGTCGACGGTAAGTTGCGCTCGATGCTTGCGGCACTCCCATAAGCGTAGATCCGAAGATCGATTGGGTGGAAGTATGTAGAAGCCGTTATGAGTTCTACTTCTTTTGGATGTAATTATCGATGGGTCGCTTAAGTTGGACGCCTAGTACTATCTTGGACTACTAAGTACTACTTTTGTAGTTGTAAGTATGGAGCGTAAGTACTATGTTGGATTATCGATGAAATCGTGAGTATATAATTATGAACTGTGGTATCTGTTTCGATTATTTGATTATCTTTGGTTATTCTTTTGGAGGCACAAGACAAAGTGCCTCAAATGGATGACCATTTTGAGGCACTGATGATAGTGCCTCAAATGGATGACCATTTAGAGGCATGTTTGAGTGCCTCAAGTGATCATCCATTTGAGGCAATGTCGTGCCTCTTGGTTGGACATTGGAGGCAGATAGTGCCTCCGATGGATGATCATTGGAGGCACACCAAATAGTGCCACGTTGGTCACTATTTAGAGGCATAATTTAGTGCCTCTAAATGGTAACCAATTGGCACTTCTAATTGTGCCTTGATATATTTTTAGTGGCATTATCACGAAAATGCCTCTAAAAGTTATGTTTTTTGGCACAAGTCAAAGTGCCATCGATAGCGAAGATGTAGACGACCGCCTCTATTTTTCAACATTAGAGGCACTATCAATAGTGCCTCAAAGGATAAACTATTAGTGGCACTTTTAAACCGCCACTAAAATTCATATTGGCGCACTATTTTTCAAAGTCGCCAATAGATCTGATTAGGCGTTTGAAAAGTCGCAAGAAAAAGTGCCTCTGATTCTTGGACGTGCCAGAGTAGCGCGAGCGTTAAGGAATCGGATACGCTGATTAGGGAATCGGATACGTGCTATAGGTTACTAAATGATTCCGAGATAAGCATCATGCCGCGCCGCGCAGCGCAGCACAGGGATCCTCCGAGATCTAGGAGGATGGCGACGTGCACAGCATAAAGCCGGTCTATCGGCCCAGTTCTGCAAGCCACGGACGTACCGATACTACATTAAGATTAGCTGTGTAAGTGACACCTTGCTTGGATGCTTTGATTGGAGAAAGCCGGGTCGCGGAGGTAGCACGAGCGAGGCACGATTCGTGCTCGCTTTCGGTTAGGCGGTGGTGTCTGGCCAGCTGGACCAACGCTTGATCCGCTTTTCGCGGGCTTAAGTGTTTTCTACCCTAACTACTAGCAACGGCGGCATCGTGGTGGTAAAGGAGGATGGTCATGGCAGGCTGGTGAGTCAGAGTTACCGCGCGGGGTTGGTAATTGTTTGTTCACCAACCTGTCTGCTTCTCGTACTATATACTAGTACTAGTATAAGACATGTCGGTGATGCATGGTACTCTCTCATGTGTGATGTTAATTTATCTGGGTTAATATGATCTAGTATCTCACTCTCGTCTGAATTTTGTGCTTGGCTTGTTGTACAGATGTGCATCCACGTATCTCCTTGGTGACGACCAGCCACCCACGGTTAGTATGCTGCGCAAGTTAAGTTAGGCATGATAAGTGGGTAGATTCAGGTGGAAAGGTTAGAGGACTTTTTCCGAATCAATTCTTATGTAAGCATGCCGCTGGATTCGCATCGAATCCGATCCGGCCAGAAGTGCTGGATCAGTAGCTAGCCAGAGTCGAGGAGTAGTAGTGAAACACACGTCGTTAGGGCGGCCAACTCGATTCACGTTTGATTCGATCGGGATAGTTGGGCCAATGCGCCGGGGAATGAATCTGTCTCTGCAGTCTGCTCCGTCGATTCACTCTGTCAGGGCAACTTGCTGCAAAAGTCTGCAGAATTTCTATGTGGCCTCGGAGCATAGGTATTTTACGCCCTTTATTCAGCAATGACACTAGGCCAAACGATGCTGGCATAGTTAGAGCACGTCAACTTTGTAAGCTGTTTTAGCAAAGGAAATAAGGTAAGAATGGACGTAAATGAGATCAGATCGAATGGGTATATCCCCCAATTCCAAAGTCCAGGGGGAACTGATTTGCAAACCTGTATATTCTTTTGGAAACGTTAAAGTTTGATCCCTGCCGATTAGCTCCGCACTCCAGACCCGTCGCCACACGCTAATATGTTCTCGGTGTGCAACTCCAATATAATTTAGTTTTTAACAAGGTGAAAGCTTTATATTACCATTAATTAAAAATAAAATATCCAGTTAATCAGGGGAAAAGGGTGAAAACCGATACAAACAAGGCTAGGCCCACCCAATCACCACCATCACGGGTCGCTTTGTATCCCATGTTTCTTTACATAATTTTGTAGCATCGTATGTCTGTCCAGGCTTCTACAAATTTCTGGGTCCGCTATTGGTCACACCCACTCTCATCGACTACATATCAAAGACTACAAAAAAGACGCCAACCACACACACACAACCAATGGTGACCTGCTCCACTGAACTAGCCGAACCCCCACCACTGTCAAAGAGAAGAAGTCGTGTCTCCTATGGGAGGAACAGAACAAGGAGCCCCAAACTGGTATTCAACGGGAGAACGACCAACATAGAGAGTCACCTCATCGCCCACACAACACAAGATCAATCACCCTCAAAGTTGACAAACTCACAAAGCCGCCTCTCTAACTTTCTGCTACTCCGTCGTGTCCTGAACGAAGACCACCACCTCGACATACCGCTCGCTCGATCCCGAGCTGCAGTGCCGCACAAACCGTCTAGCCACGGCCCAAGCTACAAATTAAAGGGAAACTGGCCACAGACCACGACCATCACACCAACTCATCCGAAGCCGCTACCCTGACATAAATTCCAATCGTCCCTCTAGGACGTGTCGACCTAGCCGACAAAACCAACGCACTAGCGTCACATCAATGCCACCCAAGCCATGACAAGACGCAACCCCACATCATAGGGCCATCACTTGCAATGCTGGGTCCCGAGGCCTGCCTCGACGCACATGCACAACCTCCCGAGGCCGCCATCCTAACTTCCACCAAACCTTCGACAATAAAAATACGAGAATGCAGCCACATGTAGAGTCTCCAAGGAGATGACTCCGATTAAGGAGGTAGCGACATATCCGCCGCCATCGCCCGCATCGGTATGCCAAAGCTAGGGATTTCTCATATATAGTAAGACGTGTTGGTGAAGGTCTCATGTGTGATATATATCTGTCTTATGAGTTATATATGATCTCATCTGAATTTTGTGCTTAGCTTGTTGTACAGATGTATCTCCTTGGTGACAAGCAGCTAGCCACGTATCTCCTACTTGGTTCCAGCTGCGCAAGCTAGGCATGGTACGTGGTAGATTCAGGTGGAAAGACACAGATTTTTTTTTTTGAATCAATTCTTATGTATGCTGCTGGATTCGGATCGAATCCGATCCAGGCAGAAGTGCAGGGGTAGTTAGCAAGAGTTCAGGAGTAGTAAAGCACACGATAAGGCCAACTCGATACACGTTTGATTCCATCGGGATAGTTTTTTGGAAGGGAATGTTAGATTCGATCGGGATAGTTGGGCCAATGCGCCGGGGAATGAATCTGTCTCTGCTCGGTCGATTCATTCTGTCATGCAACTGGCTGCAAAAATCTGCAGAATTTCTATCTGGCCTCGGAGCATTAGCATTACGCACTTTATTCAGCAATGACACTAGGCGAGACGCTGCTGGCATAGTAGGTCAACTTTGTAAACTGTTTTAGCAAAGAACTGGTCGATGAAATGGAAGTACAGGAGATAAGATCGAATGGATCCCCAAGTCCATGGAGAACTGATACTGATATACGTAAACGTGTAGTGGCTTGTTTTGGAAACGTGTGCCTGCCGATTAGCTCCGCACTTCTGGGCCTGGGGTCCACAAATATGTTCCTAGGGTGTCCAACTCGAATACATCTTTAGTTTGTTCGAGCGAACAGTTCATAGCCACCCATCAATCATCAAATTAAGCATCGTTTCAACAGAAAACGTAACGAGTGCCGTATGGTCAGGGGCGGACCCAGAAGAAATTACAAGTGGGGGTAAATGAATTGACTGGGGGCTTTCTTCTATAAATTTATAAAATTTAAAGAAATTTCTTCCAAATATGAACAAACAGTAAAGGAATTTGAAACTTTGAGTGGGGGCCTAGGCCCCCACTCAGCTACACTTGGGTCCGCCCCTGCGTATGGTCATTTCATAATCTCAAAACTGGCTTTGGCCTAACTATATTAATATAGCAACCACACAGTACAACCTGTACAACCATGATAAAGTTTGAAACGAAAGAACAAGCTGGGGCAAGAGCAAACACATGCCCGAAAGAAACAAAGAAGAAACAGAATAGCGACAGAGGCGGATCAACTAAATGAAGGTGATGTGCAACCGGTGCACCCTCCGGAGAAGTCCCACCATGCTCCTTGCACCGACTCCTCAAGCACCAAGCAACACCCTTAAGAGGGAAAGCGACCGTTGGTGCCCGGACCAGAGACTGGTCCTAGGGTTTTCCCCGACACGCATGGGGAAGTGGATGATGGGTAGCCACGATGCCCTTCAGGAAGGAGAGATGCCACCTCGGGTGGCACCACGTCGGTGTCGGGCAAGCCAACAAGGATTTCTCTCAAAAAACTCTATCCATAACCCCCAGACGACCCATAGCATAGGAGCATGCACATAATTTCACCACCGCCAAACTTGCCATCCACGAGCATGCACCACTACAGTCACGAATCCCCTAGCATCGTCTCACCAAGATTACAGTCGCGAGTTCTGCAAGACAAAGGCAAATGTAGCTTGAATCGGGGCCAGGAAAACCGTGCCCGTGCGGGAGGGAACTGTCCCCACCACCAAAGGCGGTAATCGACCGGACGCGGCCACAGGCACACCAGTTCCAGTTGGATCAAGCCAATGCAATATCGCTTGCCACCTTGAGAAGGCATTCCCGGGAAACACCATACCCTAAAGCCTACCATTAGGATGGTATTTAGCTTTAAGAACACTCACACAAAGGGTATCAGGCTTAACTAGTAGTCTCCACGCACTGTCGCACCGGAGGAGCTTGACTAAAGACATGAAAGTCTCGAAACCCAAGACCGCCTTGTTTCTTAGGTCTTGTAATTTTTCCCATGCACACCAGTGGGTTTTCTTCTTTCCATCTTTAGAACCCCAACATAAATTCCTAACCAAACTTGTTAGATCACAACAAACCGTGAAAGAAAGCTTAAAGACCCCCATTATGTAGGTTGGCAAGGCTTGAGCTACATACTCGATGAAAAATTTCCTACTAGCTTGAGCCAAGTAGCCATCTCCCCACATCAACAATCTTTTAGTCAATTGGACTTGACATACGGCCAACCAGAGTTGGGAGTCCCAAGTATTTCTCCTCAAAACATCAACAATCTTTTAGTCAACTGGGCTTGAAGATTTTGTAGCTTCCCCTTGATATACGGCCATCCGGAGTTGGGAGTCCCAAGTATATATATGTTTGTAGCAAACTTTAGAACTTATTCCCGGTGTGACGTCAGTTTGACATTAGTTCCACTTGAGTTGCAAGGCTCCCTCCCCGAATCCAGGTTCTAAACTGCTCTAGTGCAACCACATTGAAATATTGCAACAAGCACAAACATAATAGCATAGACATGTAATCAACAAAAGAAACCCACATACTTAGACAAAGCCCAGTAAACATGGGAGTGAGTTTGGTGGAATTAGACATGGCGGCAACGGCTGCAAAGAAGACGCAAGTTCAGGTTAGTGGCAGCGACAACACAGGTTGCCGACGGCAAAGGCATGAAGAGTTCAAGGACAAAGGTTATGTTTAGAAGGATGGCATGATGCGGTTGCGGAAGATGACGACGGTTGTAATTGCCACAATTACAAAAGAGAGTGGCCGGAGATTGAAACAAGAGGTGGGGAGTCGGATTTGAATCCAATGACTAATCAAAAAAAAATTGAGGGACAACGGCTAATCAACTTCTTCACAACCACATTGCAATTGTACAGTGCGCAAAAACATAGCATCATAGACCTGTAATCATCAGTAGACAAAGCCCACATGTTAGCCCGTTACATCACGCCGGTCCATCGAACAAGTTGAGCAGTGCACGATCTTAATCCATGAACCTGACGAGATAAATCACTTGATTCAACTGGCTATGATGGACCACGGCCTTATCTGAATACTGGTAGGGATCGACCAGCGGCGCCGACGGCTCTATTCTGCGCCACAGGCCGCTGCAACGGCAGGAAAAGTATCGCTAGGAACTATCACTGCAGGGGTCTTTGATACTCCACTGTTATCTTATGCTACTAAACCTCTAATTTCGTCTTTACCTGGAGTCATGGACAGAACCTGTTAGCAAACCCTTCACGGGTTCGCCGTAGATCGATCCTAGCATGGGATAGACCATCACACTCAACCATCAATCCTTGATCACGAGATCGTGTAGTTACATCGAAAATGCAACGGAAGCGCACGAGTACAGTAGAGACCTGGAGATCCAAATCTAGGACATGGAGATCCAAATCTAGGACATCGAAGTTCACAAGCGGCAACACGCAGCCATGAGACCATGAACGCTCCGATCCATATTACTTGACTCAAATTTGTGTAGATTCGAATATATCTAGACTTGTTTTAGTGTTAGATACATTCGAATCTAGATAAAACCAAGTCAACTAATTTGGATCGAAGGAAGTACTGCATTAGTGAATAAAAAATATCAGAGATCAAAGTACAAAACATCGAACCACAGGATGCTTCAAAAATATCAGAAATCAAACCACAGGATGCTTCGCGACCTCATAAGCAGTGCCCCATCCGTAGCTCACAAGGAAGGCATGTGACACACAAAGGGGCCGAACGACGGCTTCACACCTTTAACACTCGGAACAGTAATGAACAAACATAGTACCAGTAGTAACGAAGAGCTGATGACCAAAACACAACAAAGCGTAAGAGACCAAGACACAAAGCTGTGGCTACTGCTACCGAGAACACACTCACGCTATGTCAACACAGGCATAGATCGAAACGTGGACGAGAGGGAACTCATCCGATGCTTACTGCAAGAGGCACCTCGGGTACCTCCGGGCATCATTGGCACATTCTTGTGCGCAAACCGCCTGGCAATGGTCCCAAGTAAACCCCGCCACGAAGCAGCCCATGGTGAAGCAATCGAAGCCAACAGTCTCAGCGTTCTTGTGCCACTGGCGACGACAGGTCGAATGATGCCCACAGAGCATCCTTCTCACCGGCAGCAGCGACAGATGCGAACACATAAGCAGGAAGGCGGCAGAGACGAGCCTTGGCGATGCGGCCATACTGGCGGTGGTCTTCCAAAGAGAGCTCTTCACCTAGACCGACTCTCACTGCAGCACTATAGCTGTGGGGTGGGTTGAGAGCGATATATACAGATAAACTGGGGCACACATTGCATGTGCATGGCCACCAAACCTTTTAAACTTTCAATTTCGCTGTGGTGATCTGATTGCCAGATATATCCTATTGAACAGTTCCTGCCTTGGGATAGATCGTGACATTGATAACGGTGTACCATGTGAGCACCGAGTGCATATGCATGCACCAGCCAGCAATTCCAAAAGCTAAGGATGTTGAATGGATGGTCACAATTTGTCTAGGAGAGGTGGTGACCATGCACACTCAGAACACTGAAGGGAGAGAGCTCTAGAGTCGACTTGTCGGGAGGAAGGTGTCGGCAAGACCACAGGAAGGCGGACGGCACCACCTCATGGCGTCGGCTCAACTGGTATGCAGATTACCATGTAGCAGACGCAGCAATCAGCGGTTCTGACAAGCTACAAATTCCTGGATGAATGACCACAGCTGGGCCCAGCTAAATGAGCTGCACAGAGAAGGCAGCCAAGTACCAACAAACGATGGACAGACATCAAAGCATTCAGATCAGTGGCCAGTACTTGGTGGCGATTTAATGTCCCGATCAGCCGATGAATAATGAACTTGAGGCAAAAGGAACAGCAGAGGCTATCAGGTTACCAGCTTCACTTCCAGACTTTTTGAAGCCCCTTTCAGGAACAGCAGACATCAACGACCAAGATGGCCATCACTATCTCACTGCTCAGGAGCGGAACAAACAGGTCAAGTGTAAACGATCAGACATTCAGATGTTACGGATCCCACAGAAGAAATAAGGAGAATTTCTTTTGGTAGCATAATTACCTGATGATAATCCACGATGCAATATCTCGGTGTTTCATCCACTGCGGTTGCTTTTCATTCAGTTTTGCCGGTCGCAGCAACATCTTCTTGATTTTTATTCCATCTATTATTGTGCATCACAATATCAAGGCGACAGGCTGCTCATTCCATCTCTCAGAGCCAAACAAGAAAATGAGAAACTAGTTGCTTGTACGAGCAGCCCATTCCACAAACCAACCAATTAGATCCAATCAGGCTAATCAATGCATGCCAGCAATCTCATGAGCAAACACAAAATGGCCTGAACTTCTCTATAGAAAACACGACATAAGTTCTATATAAAGCATAGCTTTGATGCACCGGCAAGAAAAATGATATCTGAATAATAAATAACTGATAAAAAATACCCTATTTATTACCTTATTTAGTAAAAGAAGCTTGCAAATAAATACCTCCACCTTACTAGTTTGGATCAGGCTGTAGATAGCAATTTAAGTGGTAACCAGTAAATGAGGACCACAGCATTTCAGGTAGGATGACTCCATATTACCACACAAATAATATCTCCAGAAGCCAAGCTTCAGGAATTGCCACTACTCATTGCCTGTAACAAATTCCAGCACTTATGAATCCTAGATGTTGCATATTACTCGTTTTCCAGTTCAAGTACATATGTTGCCAAAGGACATTGTAAGTGCAATCAACGTATAGAACATATCATAGTGAAACTATTTCCAGATGTTTGTTTAGTATCCTCCAATTACCTCCAATTCTACAAGAATCCAAAATCAATATTATTTTCATTCCAGATCACTATAGTACCTGTTTGGATTTTGGCTAGGTTGCTAGTACCGAGAGTCTAAAATAGGTTTGAACTGATTCCTACCATCCATTTGATCCAATTATGAAGTGATGGCCTACTGACTTGTACACATATCCCTATGTATTAAGTGCCACAAAATGGAAAAGGAGATAGGATGAATTTGGGCTGTTCTAACCTCAAGCTGATGGTGTGCCATCTGATGCAAATAAGTGCAAATAAGCAGAAAAGGCTGGCAAACCTCGAAGTTTGATGACAGACCTGTATGTTTGTGTCGCAAAAAATGGTCAGTTCAAGAATGTTACTGTTGATTCACCGGCAAAACACACGAAAATGATGGTGTACAACTCATCATAATTTCCCAAATCTCAATACAGCAAATTAACAAAGTTCTCTCCATAAATCATTGTGTTTCTCAATTAATATGCTTCAGCCATTTGAGAATGCAAAACCAGTTCATCTGAGAGGAGAGTCAAAAATGAAGTACTCCCTCCGTCCTGAAATAAGTGACTTGGGTTTGTCTAGATTCACATGTATCTAGATAATGCGAATCTAGACAAACCCAAGTCACTTATTTCAGGACAGAGGGAGTAGCATTTTAATAATACACAGAAGTATTTACACTAAAAGGCCACATCTTTTACATATATACTATGTCACATGAATTATACCGAGAACCTCCTCGTGATCATTTTTCCAAAAAGAAACACACTGAATGAGAATAAAACATTTCTCTAAAACATCTAGCACTATTAACAATTTTTCTGAGATGATCAATGTCCATCGTGTTGCATGAGTTATGTGAATACAGTACATATAGGATATGTAATTATACGGGTTGTTATATTAAAACCCTTCCTGTATTTATGATGTTTGAGTAAGATACCAATTTTGTATTTTTTTGCACGTCATAATGCTTACGTGAACAAGCTGAATACCCCTTCTCACAGCAAACACCAAACAATCAACCAAAGAACAATGGTACATAGAATGGCCGAGATTACAGTAAAATTAAACCATATAAGAGGAGCTGTGGAATTTTCAGCATGTGTATCTTACATGATGCATTAGCAACATCATATCAAGTTCAGTTTCCTTACGCTGCATCAAGAATATGTAACATTGTAAACAGGGAGAAGATGGATAACTAGTAGTTAAAGCTGTCAATTCAAATTGGATGCAACTTAGAAGTAATGATGAGAATGATGCAAACTTGCATAGTAATAACACAGATTGTCCTGCTACCATGCCAAAAGAAGTGCATCAAATTCCACGCATGTGCATGCACACACACAACGGACAGGCAGAGATTAAGTTCATGGCAGAAACAAGAAAGTATAATAGTAAGATAGATACAATGATTAAGAGCTAAAGAACAAAACCAATGTTCAAATGTCCTGAACCAAGACAAGCAAACAACAATGGCACGGTACATAAGTTAAAAATGTTGAATTGATTAATCAGCCTGTATATCAGGGAAGATAGGTTGCTTTGAAGCTCGACCTACAGACACTACACTAAAATTGATGTAAGCTTATGACATTCTAGTATACAGAATTTACAAGACCATCCTGGAATCAGGGGTGACTCACAAATCTCACACAAGTCCATGTCTAAAACTGGCATCTCCTACATCACCGCTGGAATCTAAACCTACCGGTGAATCATACCACTTGGGGCCTGAGTAGAATCCGTCAACATTTATGCCTAATAAACTTGAGTCAGTAACCATGGTGTCATCGTGCATCAATGGCTTAATAATCTTGGAATCCTCAACACCATCTTCGTCCCCACAGTTGAGGATACAGTCACCAACATTCTCCTTCAGCATCCACTTATCACACTTTGGGCTATCACCCAATAGCATCTTCCTGTCCTCGCACTCTGCTGCCATTCTATCCCATGATACAATGGGCCCAAGGCTAGAACCAAAATCAGTATCATCATCATCAAGCATCTCATCTTCCTTGCAGAATGCACCATCGTGATGATCTAAATGTTGCGACACATCACCAGTGCCCCATCCCATGACCTCATTGCCCATCATCAATGCCTCGTCTGGTTGGTAGGCGTTGCCGTCCAAATTTAACTTCCTAATCCTGTGCAAAACCTCAGATAGTTCATTGGAAAGAGAACCCAACAGCTCTGGGTGCATCTTAGGCACCTTCCCTTCTAGGGAGACCACCTCTGCTCTGAGATCTCGAACTTGCTGCAAGACTGCCTGATGTGAGTCGTCAATATCAACATCTACATCTCCCTTGATTGTAAAGTTAGGATCACCTTCCTCATTAACATCGTATATGTCTGGATCAAACTCAAATGTCCCCTTATGACCGACTAACCTGTGAACAATTCGAGCATTGCCATCAAGTGGCCCGGGCTCATGCCCCGAGTGCACCGCATAAAGCTTGAACACCGCAGTACCCTCTTCTAGATATACAAAGCTCTTGTCTTTCTCATTATAATTGGCTATGGGCACAATGGCCCGAATACGGAACCCACAGCCACACCTCTTCGACTGGTATGGCTCCCGTTTCAGCCCCCGTGCCTTCTTTGCCTCAGAGGCGCTGGCTGAAGAGGACGCATTACTCCCACTACTTGAACTTGAAGTTGGCACCCCAGCACGATGGCACGCATAATCCTTGACCTCAGCCATGAATGGCTTATACCTTATATACTTCTGCCTAATACAGAGGACAACCTTATGCTTGGCAGCCAACTGCTGTAGCCTGCGTGGCACGTCTCGCGCAGGCACATCCAGCGTATCTGTATATTCAAACCTACGGCGCCGCTTACCTCGTCCAGGTGACGAGATAGCAGAATCAGGCTGTCCAGCAGGTGCAGCCTTGCAAATAGGGCAAGCTGCAATACATACCCTGACGAACGATTCAGGAATACCATAGAATTTAGCTCCCACGGTCCAGGCTTGCCTGATACGCTCGACGGTGTCCTTGACCCCGAGGTGGCGGAGCAGGTCCGGGTCCTCGTGCGCCTCCGAGACTATGTCCCGCCACTGGCCGACATGGGAAACACGCTGCGCGGGGTTGGACTTGAAGTGGAGGTGCCGGCCGTCGGCGGAAGCGGCGAGCTTGTCCTGGATGCGCTTCCAGGCGGTGAGGTAGGCGGTGTCCTCGTTGCGGTCCTTCCACACCGCCCGCCAGGATGCGAGCACGGAGGGCGACGTGGCGGCGCGGACCTCCTCGGCGGCGGCGGGGCGGCCCGCGAGGACGCACCGCAGCATGAGAGCATGGGAGGCGGCGGTGAAGGTGTAGAACTGCGAGGAGATGTGCGGCGTCGGGTCGATGGGCGGGGAGGCGACGCCCGGGCCCAGGCTAGGGTTCGGGCCGGGGAATTGGATCAGCGCCTCGTCGTCGGCGTCGACGTGGAGGAGGTAGCTGCAGGGGCTAGGGTTCGGGGAGATAGGGTCCGGGTCCGGCGGGTGGTGGGATTTGAGGTAGGAGGAGGAGGGGAGGAGGGGATTCATGGGGGAGACGGTGGGGGAAGGCGACGAGGAGGTCTTCGGCATATCCGTGGATTTTTTTTATTATTCGGGGAATTCGTCCGATTTCAGTCCCACCAGGCCTGGTGTTCGTCTTATATATCCTGCTCTGGTCTCCGGTCGTTATCTGTCGACTCTGGGTAACCGGGGCTGTGTGGGCTCGTCTCACTGCAGCTGTGGCCTACCGCAGAACGCGTGGCATGGGGCCGTCTGTCAGTTCGTCCCGTGGGTAGGTTTTGAGGTTCACCTGTTTGGAAGGGGACGACTCTAACGTTACCATAGGACACTGCCGGTGGGACATACCTTTGTGTCTGTACTCTCCAGTAGTATACCGGTGAAGCTCACTGACGATCTGGTGGGGACGGTAGTTCTCTGGATTTTGTACGGTATATATATCTGTTGAACGAGTCCTAGGCTCTCCCAGTCTGACGGCCGAGTATTGTGCACCTGTCAGTCTGTATATCCGTTTTACTCCCTCTGCCCATATTAATTGACTCACAATTGGTTAGTTTTGGATGAATCTAACTCTATTTAGTACGAGTATATAAATTCATTTAAATTTTAACAAATTTAAGTCAATTAATATGGGTCGGAGGGAGTAGCATTTTTGCTTCGATGTATCCCTTTCCGCTAAACTGAAAGTACAAGACCGACCAGGATTGGTCGATACACATTTGAAACGGATGATTGGGTAGGAAAGGGGTACCGGCCATCCTGGCAGTCCTTGTGTGCTATGTTTCGCAAGTTTGAGGGGAGAGGTACACCGAGCACACCTTCAAGTTAATGCTACGAGTTTTATAGTCTCCTTGTTGAGTTATATTTTTGAAAAAAAATATTAATTTAAATTGTTTTTATACTAGAAGTTTTGATGGGTAATTTTCGTATGTCAATTGCTTTATCACTATATCTTTGGCGCAAACATTTATTAGGGGATGCCTAGCATTATACCCCAAGATGTTGCTCCGCGGTTCTAGCTTGGCTCGGGTGTTAGGTCGGAGGCTCGGTAGAGAGGAGAGAAGGAAAACGGCAGTGAGCATAGATGTGTGACCTCCATGGCGTGCACAAAAATGGCAAGGTAATAAGAAAGTGACAAAGTAATAAGAAAGAGAAATTGAGAAGAGAGACAAAAGTAATTGATGTGGATGGGAATGATTTAGTTGCGCTCTAACTTGTCTGTGACCTAGCGGAAACATTCACTCACACTCTAATCTATTATAACTCACTTAGATTATATTTCATCCATCCACTCAAATATCTTATAAAGATTTATTTTCAAAGAACACTTCAGTTGGAGGTCGTATTTAGACTTATGGCCTGTTTGTTTGGGCTGTAATGGTGCAGTTGTCTGAGTGAAAAGTCATTGCAGACAAAGCTGCTGTTCTGAGTTTCACTGTTTGGTAACTTAGCTGCTTGTCTGGCTGTAGACTAGAAATTGTCTAAAATACCCTCCGAGTTTAGCTAATTTCAGTATAAATTCTACAGTGCACTAATAAAGTACTACTTCCTCCGTCGATTTGGGTTTGTCTAAATTCACGTGTATCTAATAAAATATGTATACATATATTTGAATCTAGACAAATTTAAATCAGTTATCTGAGGATGGAGGGAATACATGATTTTTTTTATACATCCATAATATACTCGTTTAGCTACTTCTAATGGAGTCGGTGTATTTGTTTATGAATTATAACCAAGTTAGCCAACGTTGTATTCACGTAACAAAGGAATTTACAATCAGCATCAATTCACCGAGTGCTTCTTGTATTTACGTACTTCTGGAATCGATGAGTACATCACGAGCAAGCAAATGAATAGAAGACAACACCGCACTCCTCTCGTACCTAGAGAACTATTCATCACCGCATCTCGCAGAACTATGACACGAGCAAGTAAATTTCAGAAAAATCAAGACCCAAGCCCAGGAGGAGCACGGATGAACTTGAGCGCCACCTTGATCTTGAGATCGGGACCGCCAGGAGCCGGAGGTTGGTGGCGGATGAACTTGAGCAGCCGCCTTGATCTTCCGATCGACTGGCCGGAGTGGCCGACGCCGGTTGGTGGCGG
This sequence comes from Avena longiglumis, assembly GCA_030063025.1. Classification (NCBI taxonomy): domain Eukaryota; kingdom Viridiplantae; phylum Streptophyta; class Magnoliopsida; order Poales; family Poaceae; genus Avena; species Avena longiglumis. The sequence goes on from CP125975.1 coordinate 501,210,386, forward strand.
GTCAATCAGTACAACGGCGACGTGATTTTGTTGTCCCTTCGATCTAGAACATCGGGCATTGGACGGGAACGTAGTGCCGCCGGAGATCCTCCCCACTGCCGGCGGCGCTGGAGCTGGTCCTCATGGGGGTGGGGATGCCGGGTTTTTTTTGTCTGGATGGATTTCTGGGAGATACTTTTAGAGGCTGGCGAGTGGCAGTATGCTTGTAATTCCTTCAAAGAATATGTCTAAATTTAGGTAACGTTTCAGTCGTTAGTGGAAAACCACGGGAAGCACCTCTCTAGGTGCTTTCTCCACTTTGCCTATTTTGTTCGGTCGCTTCGACGAAGCCCACAGCGCAGCCGCCCCGTTTGGTTTGTTTGAGCAGCTTTTTCTAGTGGAAAGCCATAAAAAACCCAAACAAACACTCCTTTAGTGGGCAAGATCTGCCATCACGGAAATGCATTTAAAAATATCTACTCCCTTCGTCTTAAAATAGATGTCGTAAACTTTTTTTAATTTAGATGTATCTATTTATTTAAATTTATATAAACTTTTGATATCTATTTTAAAACCGAAAGGAGTACAAAGGATTAAAAATATAAATTTTCTTGAGAATGTACTCTTATATATGACTCACTTGAACGGAAATGTGCGGCTACCCTTGGGGAAGTATACTCCTATTCATTGTCGTGCGATCCATCATCAGGATTCGCATTGCCATTTATTAACTCACCAATTATCAGCAAATTCTCTCGCACAAAGTCACTCCGGGGGGAATGATAGACTGCTCTACGGTGGCAGTGAAGTTGTTAATCGAGGATGTGAGGATGTTAGGTACGCAAGCCGCAACAGCAAGCAAGGACACAGCCGGTGTCAGGTTCAGAGTAGCCATTTTTGTTATTTTTGGTCAAACGTGCACTAGCGATCATATATAAGTGTAAATCTGCCTTCATGCATTGAAAGTTGTAGCTTTTTCTTGTTGATTGACATCCACCGTCATGTCTATAGTTCTTGGCGTTCTTCTCTCGCTAACTTTAAGTAGCAACTAGCGTCAAGCTGGTAGAAAATATGAAAGAGAGACTAGGTTGAACAGTTCTGTCTCCTCCCCTCTTTCCCTCGTGTTCCCCTCGTTTGACCTTTGACCTCGATAGACCAGAACTTTCCCGAGCCTTTCCTGACGGCTTTGCTGGCCGGAGATGGTGGAGGAGAGGCACCGGAGTAGGTGCTAGTAGTAGGTATAGGTTTCTCGATAGTTTGCCGGTAGTTTGGAGTAGGGTTCGGTTTCTTTTGGTTGGAACTAGTGCGTCCAGTGGGTGATATGCACCGGCATCGGGCTCCGGTGGTTGGAGCGGGCGGCGTGCGGATCCAATTTCTAGATCTCCGCAAATAAGGCTAAGGTGGTCGTATGTGACCTCCTCTTCAGTGTTGAAGTCGAGTTGTTTCTTGTCCTTTCGGACATCATGGAGGCGAGGGGAAGGAGGTGAAGAGCTTGGTGGTGCTTGAATCTGGAGGTGGAGGGGGTGTTCTTCTGCTAGGGTGCTCTGGCGCGGCTCCTTGCAGTGATGGACAAGGCGCTCCGTCGCGTCTTCGTGGAGGAGGAAGACAAACTTCACCATGGAGGTGAAGCCCCCGAATAATCCGCGTTGCGATCGGTGGTTTGGTGGCCAACAAGCTATCCTTGTTCTCCTGGCTAGCCATGGCGGCGGCTGGGGGGAAGGGGGAGGTCGCGGGCAGCACGGCGGAAACCGCTCGTTCTATATGGCCCTAGGAGCTTCTTCTAGAATCTACGTCCCTGGCAGCGGATTTCAACGACAGGATTGGCCTCGCTGACCTTCAGATTTCTTCCATCCAAGGTAAAATACTTAGTGCTCATCCATCCAATTGGGAGTAAGAGCACCTCCACTCGCCTTCCCAGCAGGCCGTTCCCAGGGCATTTTTTTGGTTCGGACACCAAAAATTGGCCTAGCCGCGTTTCAGGACCTCGGTTCGTCCGGATTTAGGCCAAATTTGGTCTGGACTTTCCAGGTCGTTCCCGGGGCGCAACGACCTGAGAACGCCGTACAAAGCGAATTCGGTGGAAAAAAACGTTCGGCCGCCTGGACCCGCCTAGTCAGTGAGACACATCGAGTCGTCTTCGTCATCCTTCCGCCTCGAAACCGCGCGACGGACCGCCGGACATTAACTACCCGTCTTGTCGACCACGCGTCGCCGTAATGGCGCACCACTGTCGCCTCGACTCCCATGACGGACTGGCAGAGAATAACTTCCCGCCGGTTCCCCTTTCCCGCCCTCGCCGCTACACCCCTCTCGCCCTTGCCGCTCGCCTCGGCCTAAAAAAGTAGTATCCCTCGCCGGCTCCCTTCACACTCTCCCGCAGCTCCCCTACTCTCCCAACTCCGGCGAACTACAAACTCACAGCTTCCCCACTTCTCCAACTCGGGCGAACGCCATGGCCGAGAGGTTTCTCGGCGACCCCGTGGCGGCGAACGGCTTCGGTCGAGCAGATCCAGACCGCCATCGCGTCCATGGAAGACCTGGATCTCACCGAGGTGCGGCGACAACGGCCAGGGCATCTCCCGCCCACCGTAGCTGATGACTGCAAGTGCACAGATCGTTTGTAGCTAGTTTTGAAATAAATATATTGATCCCACGGGGAGCAGGAGTCTGAAGTCTAATAATTCTTGAAGTAAATACTAAATTAGAAATGCTAAATAAAGTTCTAAGTAACAAGATAAAATGCGAGTGTTGTGTAAAAAGGTGTTTTTAAATTTTTGTATAAGAGAACAATAATTAAAGTAAAACAAAGTGAATACAGAAAAAGTATCACGTATGTAAAAGAGATTTAAAACTGCAATGGGGTAAGTGTTCTCAGGGAGTAGCGGATACACCTCTAGCATTCATGAAGGATCTAAAGTAAAGATTATTATCATGAACATTCTCAACTATGTATGTGTGGGAGGAACTTCGTATTTGGACGAATAGGCAGCAATCACTTCTCACATCGTCCTCATAATCACAGTAGACATCAATCGAATTATTGCGCTATTAAGGAACTTTACCCCGTATGATGTATCATATGGCATAGATAGTGTTTCGTGAGTTTCTTCGGTTCCCAAATTGATATGAAGGAGTGAAAACAGCTTTATAGTCACTGTAAGTGCTAGCACACCCCCGTGTACCAACAAGTAGTTCCCTCCATCAAGTCCCCACAAGAGGCAATATTGAGATACCGACTTCTCCCAACATCAAGATAAAGACAATCTAACACCTGGTCACAGCAATGAATATCATAATAAACTTTATCTTATTTTAATATCATGCTAGGGTTTCTCCATCTTGTCAAGAACTAATGATCTACTCAGACATGTAGGCAATCAACATCATAGCAAAAACAATGGATCTATCATAGATGAATAGTACTTATATAAATCTACAACGAGTACGGAAATTACAACAAGATCTAGACAAGATGTAGATGGGATGGATGGAGATGTTGGTGATGCAGCGGTTGATGATGAAGATCGATGCATTAGCCTCCCGGATCCGCGTAGGGCGAAGATGGATCACTGTTGGATGAGTTCCCCCTCCAGATCCCTTCTGGAGGTGAGGTTTCGGCGATTTCTGGTCGTTCTGTATGTCGTCTCTGTAGGGCCACGTAGAGATAAAACAAAACATTTTCCTCTAATCGTGGTGATCCCAAGATCTAGCTGTGGTAGAAGGCCACGAGGATTACCACTAGACGCGCAGTTGCGGATTACTGATGAAGCGAGTCAGTTGATTGTAGTGCAGTCCTCGAGATCTGATCTGATCACGATCGTCCTAGTGCTGATTGTATAGCACCTCTGCTGGTATCCACACATACAAGGAGGAGCGCCGACAGTGAAATGCTAGGTTCAGTACGACGGCTGGACTGTTGTGGAGCTAGGGTTTCCAACGCATGGAATGACCTAACCAATAAACCCTCCTAGGTTTCTGCGCCCCACTATATATAGGGAGTGAACATGGACTCCACTCACTCGTGGCCCATTCACTAAAGCCCATATAATATTAGTCACCATTAGTCCAACTCACTGACTTATTCCAAATCCGGCTCAGGTCCAACCCAACCAGATTTACGGTTTAGATCCAATCCGAACTTGCTCCCGCTCTTAAGTGTGTGACCCCGCAGGCTCTTGGAAACTTGGACACGATTGGAGTCTGATTCTCGATCGATCAGTTGGTAGCGGCTCCTAGCAGAACGTGCCGAATCCCAAGTACCAAAGAGTCATGATGACTTGCCTTTTCAATATGACTTACGTCTAAGTCCCTTTTGCCTCATGATATACCTTGTCAGACTATAGGCGAATAACTGTCATCCCTTTAATAGTCTGACTCTCTTCTCGATCCGAGATAAGTGATTCATCCGACTAACTCTTAGTCGGTCGCCTCGGTTAGCACTTAACCGAGTCGTGCATGGCCATGAAGGGAATATGCCCGAGAGGCAATAACAAAGTGGTTATTATCGTATTCCTTGTTTATGATAAATGTTTATTTTGCATGCTATAATTGTATTAATACGGAAACGTTAATACATGTGTGTTTAATAAACAAAAAGGAAGTTCCTAGTTATGCCTCTCTTATAAACTAGCTCGTTGATTAACAAGATGATCAAAGTTTCCTGATCATGGACATTGTATGTTGTTAATAACGAGGTCACAACATTATTGTAATGATGATGAACATTCATCCGAAGTATAGCATTACGATCAAAGTCATTGAGTTTATATTGCTATAAAAACTTACGAAGTGATCCTAATCCTTAGACCATGAGATCATGTCAATCACTACCACCGGAAGAGTTTCTTGTTGACATCAAATGTCACACCGTAATATATCGTGAAACAAAGGGATTAAGATACTAGCGTAAAAGGTTCACACGATCACAGAAGTCATCGTTGAATGTGTGGGAGTCAGTATGGATCTCCAGGTCCCGCTACTGATTATTGATCGGAGAAGGGTCTCGATCATGTCCGCATTATTCGTGAACCGTAGGGTGACACACTTAAGGGATACCTACACCATACGGAGCAAATGATATGCTAGAAAAAGAAAAGGAAAGCGCAGGAATTTATTTCACTAGACACCGAAACTGTTTCGGTTGAAATTGCTGAAACTGGTTCTGCATGTGAAATGGAATACTAGCAAGGGGTTTTATGTGAATTTTTGTTAATTAAAGTAATTAACAAAATTTTGAATAAATAAATAAAAGAGTTTTATTTAAATGAGAGCTTGCATTAAATTTGGTGGAAATTTAATGCATGTGAGTGGATTTTTGAGTGGAGGCTCTTTTATGGGAGTGGAGGCTTTTCATTTTGAGTGGGAGCTCCACCCACATGAATGTGGGAGAGGTGGGGGCATCCCCATGGCTGGGCGCCATGCCCCTTTGGGTGCCCCCCTCTCCCCTATAAAAGGCCCCCCTCTCATCCTCTCAAAGCACACCTCCTCGCGAAAGATCTCTCTCCCCCCTTTAAAATTCCCCCATGGTCTCAGATCAGCGAGATACATGTTCCCGGTGGCTTTTTCTGGAAGGATTTGTTGCTTCCGCTGCTTCGCTGGAGCGAGGGCACGGAGGTTGTCGGGGTACCCGTACGTGTGTGCGATCACGGATGCACCACTGCTTTGAGGTGCTGGACTTGATCGTGCTGGACCGGCTGGACCAGACGGACTTCGTCACGATCTTGAGATTGGCAAGCGTTCGTCTATATCATCCACGAGTACAACCTCGTTAACGCTATTCGGTCTTCGAGGGTATGTATTCTATGGATGTATATCCACCCGTTGCTTGTATCTAGTAGATAGATCTTGGTACTTAGATGTTCGCATCATAGAAATTTTTTGTTTTCTATGCTGCGAACCCTACAGTGGTATCAAAGCCGGATCTATGCGTAGATGCTTTGCACGGGTAGTACACACATGAGTATGTGGGCGATGATGATCATTTTATTGCTTCTTAGTTGTACTTTGGATATTGGTGGCATAGTGGTATGAAGCGGCCCGGACAAACTTTACATGTCCTCGCATATGAGACTTGTTCCACGCTTGACATGCAACTAGTTTTGCATAAGTGGCTAGCGGGTGTTTGTCTCTCCTACTATAGTCAATATCTAATTTGCAACGAGTTGTCAACAATTTGGTTATCCTTGTTGTGGTTCATGTTCGTAGGTAAGAACGGTTCTATCTTCGAAAGCCCTAAACCACGTAAAATTTGCAATGGATAAATTAGAGGCGTCTAGTTTAGATTGTTGCTGGGCTAGTGTTATGATATGGTGATGTTGTAAGTAGAAGTATGAGATGACACTCTTACAACATACATAACGTGTAGGTTCCATAGACCTTGGCCTTACACATAGAGGTATGATAGAGATCATACCACTGTGCACATGACGGAGATCATATGCGGGAACCATATCATTTCACTTATTAACATGTGATGTTTGTTGCATCTTATATTGCTAGTTTGGCGTTTTATTAGCATAATAAGATGATCCCTCATTTCGATATCAAGATAAAAATGTGTTCTTCCTTAAGTATGCACCGACAATGATTCGTCGCTTCAAGACATCACGTGATGATCGGATGTACTTGAATCCACGAGCATATCTCGGGTGTAAGACAGTTACACACGCGAATACTAAGGTTCTTACTTGGCGAGCCTAGCATGTACAGACATGGCCTCAGAACACGGACCGAAAGGTTAAGCATGAGTCATATAGTAGATATGTTGCCCATTTGATGCTCGCCTTTGAAGCTACACCGACTCACGTGATGATCGGACTTGGTGTAGTGGATTTGGTTCATGTAATCACCAAAAAGACATGAGGGATGTCGTTTTTGAGTGGGAGTTTATTTCTAATTTGGATTAGTAGAACTCAATTTATCATAAATTAAATCAAAGTGAATTTGCATAATTTGCTGTAGTCATTGGCATTCGTTCACCATCTTATGCATAGTTGTAATTGAGATAATAGAACTATAGAATTCTGGATATATACTTTACGAACTGGTATCGTATTGTGTTGAGTGTCAATCTAAAGTTTAAAGTCCTATTGCAAACTTTCAGCAAAATTCTATTTACTCCGTGAAATTTAATAATTGGTATTAAATCGAGAGTAACAATTCCATTGTTAGTATCTTAAGTATCATGTTTACCTCTATGATTCTTGATTGTTTTAATATCAAGTTTATCTAGGAGCTGAAAGAATTGTTTCAGAAACCATCATATGTGGCAGATATAACGATATCTGAAGTAATGTTTTGGTTGCAATATGATAGAGTATAATATATGTTCTCATATTGGATAGGAATTTGCAAAGGTTAGAGATGCTAGACATCCTAATCATCCAAAAGGGTTTTGGAAAGTAATGCTATACTCACGATTCACCTTTATAAGCTACAGTAGCTTGATAATGAAAGTTGTCATGATAAGGATGAATAGAAGATGTATGTAAAGTGTTTACTACACTAAAAGATTACTAAAGAATGGATTTTGAAAGAACGCCGATCATTTTGATGATGGTGATCTACTTCAAAGTGCAAGTCCAAAGGTATTATTATTTGAATATACACGCTTTGGACTATGTGTCATGTATATGGCGCCACTTTTGATGTTGATAGATTCTTTTAAAAAGTAAAACGAAATGCTGAAAGAGAATCTATAAAATATATTTGGCAGAAAAGAAAAGATTGGAAATATCCAATTTAGGTATATAGATGATATACATGTTATGGTTGTATTCTTTGCTTGTTAAACAATGTGGTTCTTGGGTATTGGATACCGAATTGGTTGGTATGAAATTTCATACGGAACGACGTAATTCATGAACCACAATGGCCTAAGTAACTAGCAAGAGAATATGTGATGATGTTCATCGAAAACAAACAAACCGCTGTTTGTATTTCTCGTTGACATCGAAGCTTGACTTCAAGATTTGTTTTAATAATTGATCAGGTATTATGAGAACAAAGGTTGTTCAAATAATTACCGTATTCCATATAAGATGGATGATTTACAAATCTAGTTGGAGAAATCACGTCCATAAAACCTAATGCTAAAATGTCGCAAGACAAATGATTGGAAGATCACTTACGAAGTGACATCGTTGTTTAAATTATATTGGAAATAAAACATGAAGAAACTCCATTTTCATGGATTTTTGGAGTCTTTGATTTGATCAAGTGACGCTTGTGAGACTTTCCTCGGGATAATTAAAACTTTGTTCAAAGGGCAAAGAAGAACGAACGACTAAAATATTGGAATTTATACATATCGATGTATGTAGTCCATTATGTGTAGTCGTAAGCGATGGGTTTCAACTTCATATACTTTCTCCGGAAATTTGAGTGAATATTCACTTAATGAGAAAGAAGTGTGAAATATTTGAAAATGTTCAAAGACTTTCAATATGAAGTGAAAATCATTGTAACAAGAAAATAAATGGTTTATGGTTTTATCATAAGAGATTTATTTGAGTTACAAGTGTAACAAGAAAAAAAACGAATTATGATTTATCATAAAGGGATTTATTTGAGTTGAAAGTTTAGCAAAACACCTAGATTTACATCTCCCGAAACACCATAGGAGTATGGAGTGTTTGAGATTTGTAATGAAATCTTGTTTGACATGGTTGGATCAAAGGTGTTATTTATAAAACTGCCATTATGTTTTAAAAGATTAAAGCTTTAGAGACTTCCGCTTTTACACTGAAAAGAGCTCCATCTTGATCCGTTGAAATGACACCATATGAGTTATGGTTTGGGGTAAAACCCAAGTTGTCCTTTCTTAAATTTTGGTATGCTAAGCATAAGTAAGATGTTTACAACCAAAGTCGGATGAGCATGTCTTTGTAGGTTATTTGGAATAACAATTGGTTATTCCTACATAACACCGAGGACAAAAGGGTTTGTCGCTTGAAATGTGAAGTTTCTTGAAAAAGAATTTTTTTGCAAAAGTTAAGTGGGAGGACAGTAGAACTTTGATAAGGTTAACAAACCTTAGCTAAATGTGCTGAGTTGCGCAACGCCGGAAATGGTTCCGGAGGCAGCCATAATGCTCATAGCTTATGTGCCTCAAAGGTTGTGGTCACGGCGATCTAAGTTATTATTGAACCAAGTCGGTCAGATAAACAATCAGATGCTGAGATTTGAGAGTAAATCATTATTGTTTGACAATAATGAACCGACTATATGCAAAGAAGTGATGATGGGCCCTGACTCCGTCTAATGTCTTGAAGCCATAAAATCCGTGATAGTTCCATACACGAGAAATCAAGTTTTGAACTTGGAAGACCCTCCGGAAAGGTGTAAAAACCTATCGGTCGTATTTGGATCTATAAAGAAACAGACATGGATGTTTCACATCTATGAAATAGTCGACATGTTGGTAAAGTATTTTACGACAATGTTCAAGCAGTTGACTATGACAAGATTTGATCTTTCATAGCGATATTTAGTCTGGACGGATTAAAGTAGCAACCACTACATATAATTTGGTATATGGTAGATGAATAAACAAAACAAAGTTCTTCTAATAGAATGGTTACCTAGGACGTGTACATGACACGATCCAAAGGGTTTTGTTAAATTCAAAGTATGCTAAAAGGGAATGCAAACTTCAATGGTTGAAGTAAGCATCGCGGAGTTGGAATCTTCACCATAAGAAAAACGAGTTTTTCATCAGGAGACGATGAAGATGCTTGCATTTGCAAGAAATTAAGTGGGAGCGCTAAGACATATTTCTAATACATTATGTGGAGGACATCTTGTTGATTAGAAATGATGTATCTTTTATTGACAAAGTTTAAGGATTTCATTTCGATGAAAGACTTAGGCAAAACCCGAATATTTAGCATGAATGTCTATAGTGGATAGACTGAGACGCTAATATCGTTGTGCCAAACGTACATATATGAGATATTGAAGGAGTTAAATATAGAAACGACTAGAAACGGTTCTTGTCGCATGGAAAGGAATTGAATCAAGATTCAAGTGTATCGACACTTGATAAGTGAAAGAAGATTCAAGTGCTTTAACACTTGATGAGTGAAATCACGAGAATGTTTTGATCAATCATACCATGATATGTACACATCCAGATATGTCCTATGCTCCAAGTGTTATGAGCATATACCAGAATGAATTGTAAAATGATCATTGGACTATAGTAAGGATATTCTTATGGTCTTTTGGAAGAACTAAGAATATATTTGTGTAGAGGTGACAAACAATTACAAATAGTTCATTGTAAAGCGTTACATTGATACTAGTTTTGTCACAAGATACAAATTAAGTTTATCTCAATTTAAACTATGGGTGGCACAATGAAATGGAAAGAAAGTTTCCATGATGGATTTGGAAGAGTTCCAAAGTTAATACATTGTGACGAATACTACAACAAAAGGCTAAGTATATGATTGCTATAGTAGCAGCAAAGGAGGAAATTTGTGTCAAGTAGTTTGTTATCAAACTAAGGTGTGGTTCGCAACGGGCTAACACTAAAGATATATTGTATGACAATAGTATCGACGTGTTTTAACCCCAAGGAACTAAAGGTCTCACCGAAAGACCAAATTTATACAATGCCATCTCATTGGAGAATGAGTGATGCGTGAAGACGCAAAGACATGCAAATACACACGGACCTGAAAGTGTCAGATCCATATATTATGTTAACCACTTGCAGTTGCGTATATGGAACACCAGAAAGCCATAGGTGTTCAAAATGCAAAGTTTTCAAACTAGATTATTGTCTCTAGTGCAAGTGGGAAACTAAAGGGAATATGCCCGAGAGGCAATAATAAAGTGGTTATTATCGTATTCCTTGTTTATGATAAATGTTTATTTTGCATGCTGTAATTGTATTAATACGGAAACGTTAATACATGTGTGTTTAATAAACAAAAAGGAAGTCCCTAGTTATGCCTCTCTTATAAACTAGCTCGTTGATTAACAAGATGATCAAAGTTTCTTGATCATGGACATTGGATGTTGTTAATAACGAGGTCACAACATTATTGTAATGATGATGAACATTCATCCGAAGTATAGCATTACGATCAAAGTCATTGAGTTTATATTGCTATAAAAACTTACGAAGTGATCCTAATCCTTAGACCATGAGATCATGTCAATCACTACCACCGGAAGAGTTTCTTGTTGACATCAAACGTCACACCGTAATTGGATGATTATAAAGATGGCTTCAAAACTACTAAAGTGTCATGTTGAGACTCATGGATCAAGAGTGGAATTTGTTCATCCCGATGACGGATAGATATACTCTGGTCCCTCTCGGTGATATCACATTGATTAGCTTGCAAGCAAGTGATTTGATCACTAGAATGTTATATCACGGGAACGAGAAAAGAGTGCATGTAGGTAATGAGATCAAACTAGGTATGGAGATACCGATGATCGAATCTCGGACATGTAATATATCGTGAAACAAAGGGATTAAGATACTAGCATAAAAGGTTCTCACGATCATAGAAGTCATCGTTGAATGTGTGGGAGTCAGTATGGATCTCCAGGTCCCGCTACGATTATTGATCGGAGAAGGGTCTCGATCATGTCCGCATTATTCGCGAACCGTAGGGTGACACACTTAAGGGATACCGACACCATTCAGAGCAAATGATATGCTAGAAAAATAAAAGGAAAGCGCAGGAATTTATTTCACTAGACACCGAAACTGTTTCGGTTGAAATTGCTGAAACTTGTTCTGCATGTGAAATGGAATACTAGCAAGGTGTTTTATGTGAATGTTTGTTAATTAAAGTAATTAACAAAATTCTGAATAAATAAATAAAAGAGTTTTATTTAAATGAGAGCTTGCATTAAATTTTGTGGAAATTTAATGCATGTGAGTGGATTTTTGAGTGGAGGCTCTTTTATGGGAGTGGAGGCTTTTTATTTTGAGTGGGAGCTCCACCCACATGAATGTGGGAGAGGTGGGGGCAGCCCCATGGCTGGGCGCCATGCCCCTTTGGGTGCCCCCTCTCCCCTATAAAAGGCCCCCCTCTCATCCTCTCAAAGCACACCTCCTCGCGAAGGATCTCTCTCCCCCATTTAGAATTCCCCCATGGTCTCGGATCAGCGAGAGACATATTCCCGGTGGCTTTTTCTGGAAGGATTTGTTGCTTCCGCTGCTTCGCTGGAGCGAGGGCGCGGAGGTTGTCGGGGTACCCGTACGTGTGTGCGATCACGGATGCACCACTGCTTTGAGGTGCTGGACTTGATCGTGCTGGACCGGCTGGACCAGACGGACTTCATCACGATCTTGAGATCGGCAAGCGTTCGTCTACAGCATCCACGAGTACAACCTCGTTAACGCTATTCGGTCTTCGAGGGTATGTATTCTATGGATGTATATCCACCCGTTGCTTGTATCTAGTAGATAGATCTTGGTACTTAAATGTTCCCATCGTAGGAAATTTTTTGTTTTCTATGCTGCGAACCCTACAGGCCATACTTTCTGAATCATATCATCCGAGAGGTCCTAGAGAATATCTCTCCAAGTGGAGGGAAAAAATCTCATCTTGGTTATTCACATCACGCAGCTTGATTCTCAATCGACCCGAACTCTGCCTTTATAACTGTCCAGTTATGGATCAACGTTTGACAGAACCTAAGTCAGTGATCCTCAACTCGGACTATGCAACAACCTCAAGTCTAAGGATTACACTAATTGAGATATACAAATGACAACTTGTTCGTTGTGCCTCAATATGGGTCAATCCGACTCGCTAAACTCTTTAGCCGAATCTGTGTAAGTCGTAATAGCATCTTCATGCCCATGACAAGTGGAACCGAGTCATCAGCCGACTTTCACATTGGTCTAAGTTGTATGTCCAGCACAACCTCGATGACCAAGGATATTTAGTACAAACGACATAAATGTATAGTTTCACAACCGAATCACATATTCAATGATATACATTAGATGTTTATACAAGGACAACTTAATGACTTTATGAATACAATGGGAAATATCATCATACATGATTGCCTCTAGGGCATATTCCCAACAGTCTCCCAATTGCACTAGAGTCAATCTTCCGACATCACATGTCTAGGAATCTAATGCTCATAGCTCTTAGGTGCGCCTCATTCTTCGGCTGTGGTAACGACTTTGTCAATGGATCCCCAATATTTGCATCGTGTGTATCTTGCATAACTTGATATCATCCTGATCCACGAACTGGCGAATCAGGTGGTACTGCATGAGTATGTGCTTGTTCTTCTGGTGTTGTCTGGGTTCCTTTGCTTGTGCAATAGCACCATTGTTGTCACAATACACGTCTAGAGGATTGGACGAGCCCTAAACCACACCAAGATCCATGAGGAAATTCCTCATCCAAACAGCTTCCTTTGCTGCCTCCGAGGCGGCAATATACTCAGCCTCTGTTGTAGATGCAGACACAGTCTCTTGCTTGGAACTCTTCTAGATCACAACCCCTCTGTTTATTAAAAACACATACCGGATTGCGAACGAGAATCATCAGAGTCGGTAAGATAACCCGCATCCGTGTAACCCTTTACACTAAGTTCATCTTCACCACCATAAACCAAAAACATATCCTTAGTCCTCAGGTATCTTAGGATATTTTTAGCCGTTGTCCAGTGGATTTCTCTAGGATCAGCCTGGTATCTGCTCACAACACTTAGAGCATAGGAAACATCCGTCCTAGTACAAATCATGGCATACATGATGGATCCGACTTCAGAAGCATACCGAATCACACTCATCCGACTTCGCTCATCAGTTGTCGAAGGACACTGAGTCTTGCTAAGTTTTACGCCATGGGACATCGGTAAGAACCCCTTCTTAGATGATTCCATGTTGAACTTCTTCAACACTTTGTCTAAATAAGTACTGTGACTCAATCCAATGAGCCTCCTTGATCTATCTCTATAAATCCGGATTCCGAGAATATGTGTTGCCTCACCCAAGTCTTTCATTGAGAAACTCCTTTCTAATTTTTCCTTGGTTTCTTGCAACTTGTGGACATCATTTCCAATCAATAATATGTCATCCACATATAAGATTAGAAGGTTTACTTTGCTCCCACTAAACTTCTTGTATAAACAAGAATCATGATCACTCTTGATGAAGCCAAACGATTTGACTACTTCATCAAAGTGAATACTCCAACTCCGAGATGCTTGCTTCAACCCATAAATGGATTTCTAAAGTTTGCAAACCTTGTAAGCATTAGCCGGATCGACAAAACCCTCAGGTTGTATCATATACACGTCCTCGGTTAAATTTTTGTTAAGGAAAGCCGTTTTGACATCCATCTGCCATATCTCATAGTCAAAATAGCACCATTGTTGTCACAATACACATCTAGCGGATTGGACGAGCCCTAAACAACACCAAGATCCATGAGGAAATTCCTCATCCAAACAGTTTCCTTTGCTTCCTCCGAGGCGACAATATACTCAGCCTCTGTTGTAGATGCAGACACAGTCTCTTGCTTGGAACTCTTCTAGCTCACAGCCCCTCTTTAATTACAAACACATACATTCATCTTCACCACCATAAACCAAAAATATTTCCTTAGTCCTTCTCAAGTACTTTAGGATATTTTTAGTCGTTGTCCAGTGGATTTCTCTAGGATCAGCTTGGTATCTGCTCACAACACTTAGAGCATAGGAAACATTCGGCCTAGTACAAATCATGGCATACATGATGGATCCGACTGCAGAAGCATACATAATCGCACTCATCCGACTTCGCTCATCAGTTGTCGAAGGACACTAAGGCTTGCTAAGTTTTATGCCATGGGACATCGGTAAGAACCCATTCTTAGACGATTCCATGTTGAACTTCTTCAACACTTTGTCCAAATAACTATTGTGACTTAATCCAATGAGCCTCCTTGATCTATCTCTATAGATCCGGATTCCGAGAATATATGTTGCCTCACCCAAGTCTTTCATTGAGAAACTCCTTTCTAATGATTCCTTGCTTTCTTGCAACATTTGGACATCATTTCTAATCAATAATATGTCATCCACATATAAGATTAGAAAGTTTACTTTGCTCCCAGTAAACTTCTTGTATAAACAAGAATCATGATCACTCTTGATGAAGCCAAACAATTTGACTACTTCATCAAAGCGAATATTCAAACTCCAAGATGCTTGATTCAACCCATAAATGGATTTCTGAAGTTTGCAAACCTTGTCAGCATTAGCCGGATCGACAAAACCCTCGGGCTGTATCATATACACGTCATTAGTTAAATTTTCGTTAAGGAAATACGTTTTGACATCCATCTGCCATATCTCATAGTCGAAATAGCACCATTGTTGTCACAATACACGTCTAACGGATTGGACAATCCCTAAAAGATCCATGAGGAAATTCCTCATCCAAACAGTTTCCTTTGCTGCCTCCGAGGCAGCAATATACTCAGCCTCTGTTGTAGATGCAGACGCAGTCTCTTGCTTGGAACTATTCTAGCTCACAGCCCCTCTGTTTATTACAAACACATACCGTCATCTTCACCACCATAAACCAAAAACATATCCTTAGTCCTTATCAAGTACTTTAGGATATTTTTAGCCGTTGTCCAGTCGATTTCTCTAGGATCGGCCTGGTATCTGCTCACAACACTTAGAGCATAGGAAACATACGACCTAGTACAAATCATGGCATACAATATGGATCCAACTGCAGAAGCATACGGAATCGCACTCATACGACTTCGCTCATCAGTTGTCGAAGGACACTCAGTCTTGCTAAGTTTTACGTCATGGGACATCGGTAAGAACCCCTTCTTAGACGATTCCATGTTGAACTTCTTCAACACTTTGTCCAAATAAGTACTGTGACTTAATCCAATGAGCCTCCTTGATCTATCTCTATAGATCCGGATTCCGAGAATATATGTTGCCTCACCCAAGTCTTTCATTGAGAAACTCCTTTCTAATGATTCCTTGGTTTCTTGCAACATCTGGACATCATTTCCAATCAACAACATGTTAGCCACGTATAAGATTAGAAAGTTTACTTTGCTCCCACTAAACTTCTTGTATAAACAAGAATCATGATCACTCTTGATGAAGCCAAACGATTTGACTACTTCATCAAAGCGAACATTCCAACTCTGAGATGCTTGATTCAACCATAAATGGATTTCTGAAGTTTGCAAACCTTGTCAGCATTAGCCGGATCGACAAAACCCTCGGGTTGTATCATATACACATACTCAGTTAAATTTTCATTAAGGAAATCCGTTTTGACATCCATCTGCCATATCTCATAGTCGAAATAGCACCATTTTTTGTCACAATACACGTCTAACGGATTGGACGAGCCCTAAACCACACCAAGATCCATGAGGAAATTCCTCATCCAAACAGTTTCCTTTGCTGCCTCTGAGACGGCAATATACTCATCCTCTGTTGTATATGCAGACACAGTCTCTTGCTTGGAACTCTTCTAGCTCATAGCCCCTCTGTTTATTGCAAACACATACCTTCATCTTCACCACCATAAACCAAAAACATATCCTTAGTCCTTCTCAAGTACTTTAGGATATTTTTAGCCGTTGTCCTGTGAATTTCTCTAGGATCAGCCTGGTATTTTCTCACAACATTTAGAGCATAGGAAACATCCGGCCTAGTACAAATCATGGCATACATGATGGATCCGACTGCAGAAGCATATGGAATCGCAGTCATCCAACTTCGCTCATCAGTTGTCGAAGGACACTGAGTCTTGCTAAGTTTTACGCCATGGGACATCAGTAAGAACCCCTTCTTAGATGATTCCATGTTGAACTTCTTCAACACTTTGTCCAAATAAATATTGTAACTCAGTCCAATGAGCCTCCTTGATCTATCTCTACAGATCCGGATTCCAAGAATATATGTTGCCTCACCCAAGTCTTTCATTGAGAAACTCCTTTCTAATGAGTCCTTGGTTTCTTGCAACATTTGGACATCATTTCCAATCAATAATATGTCATCCACATATAAGATTAGAAAGTTTACTTTGCTCCCACTAAAATTCTTGTATAAACAAGAATCATGATCACTCTTGATGAAGCCAAACAATTTAACTACTTCATCAAAACGAATATTCCAACTCCGAGATGATTGCTTCAACTCATAAATGGATTTATGAAGTTTGCAAACCTTTTCACCATTAGCCGGATCGACAAAACCCTCGGGCTGTATCATATACACGTCCTCGGTTAAATTTTCGTTAAGGAAAGCCATTTTGACATCCATCTGTCATATCTCATAGTCGAAATAGGCTGCTATAGCTAACATGATCCGAATTGATTTAAGCATCGCTACAGGCAAGAAAGTCTCGTCGTAATCGACTCCTTGACCTTGTCGGAATCCCTCCGTGACAAGATGTGCTTTATAGACAGAAACACTTCCATCCATATCAGTTTTCTTCTTAAAGACCCATTTGCACTCGACGGGTCCTGCACCGTCTGGCATATCAACCAAGTTCCAAACTTGATTTTCATCCATGGACTTTAACTCGGATCTCATGGCTCCAAGCCATGACTCGGAATCAGATCCCACCATCGCTTCTGAATAATTTGCCGGCTCATCACTGTCTAATAGTAATACATCACAAACACTTCGTAATCTTGCCGATCTTCATAGTACAGGTGCTACTGCCGGCTCAGCTACCACGACCAGCTCAACCTCCAAGGTTTTTGCCGACTCGCTACTAGTCGGTTCCTCTTGAATTTCTTTGAGCTACAC
Organism: Avena longiglumis; assembly: GCA_030063025.1. Lineage (NCBI taxonomy): Eukaryota > Viridiplantae > Streptophyta > Magnoliopsida > Poales > Poaceae > Avena > Avena longiglumis. The sequence goes on from CP125975.1 coordinate 501,228,140, forward strand.
CGTGCTCCCACTGACTCTCCGACTGAGAAACTCTTTCTCAAGGAAGACACCGTTCCGAGCGACAAACACTTTGCCCTCTTCTCGGTTGTAGAAGTAGTAACCCAAAGTTTCCCTTGGATACCCCATGCTTATCTGACTTGGCCGTAAGCTTGTCCGACTGAAGTCTCTTGACAAATGCTTCATAACCCCAAATCTTAAGAAAAGACAAACTTGGCCTTTTGCCTGTCCATAGCTCATGCGGTGTCTTCTCTACCGACTTTGATGGTACTCTGTTTAGTGTGAACGCCACTGTTTCTAGACAATAACCCCAAAATGACAAAGGCAGATCTATCCGACTCATCATTGATCGTACCATGTCCAACAAGTTCCGATTACGCCTTTCCGAGACACCGTTCTTCTGCGGCGTTCCCGACGGAGTAAGCTGAGGAACTATTCTGCAACCTTTCAGATGGTCATCAAACTCATGGCTCATGTACTCACCTCCTCGGTCCGACCGAAGAAACTTTTTTTCTTGCCGAGATGATTCTGTACTTCATTCTGGAATTCTTTGAAGTTTTCAAAGGCTTCTGACTTATGTTTCATCAAGTAGATATAACCATACCGACTCGAATCATCAGTGAAGGTAATGAAGTACTCATAACCACCCCTGTATTTCGTGCTCATTGGTCCACATACATCACTATGTACTAGTCCCAACAAGTCGAACGCCCTTTCGCAACTCTTTGCAAAAGGTGTCTTGGTCATTTTGCCAAGTAGTCAAGATTCGCATGTCTCTAACGACTCCAAGTCGAACGAAGTTAGGAGTCCATCATCATGGAGCTTCTTCATGTGTTTCCAACTTATATGACCAAGCCGACAGTGCCAAAAGAAAGTCATATTTAGATCATTTGGTTTCAACCTTTAAACATTTATGTTATAAACTGACTCACCATCAAGATTCAAAATAAATAACCCATCCTAGATGGGCGCAAAGCCGTGAAACATATCATTCAAATATAAATAATAACCATTATTCTTAATATTGGACTCATAGCCCTGCCTCATCAAACATGAAGCGAAAATAATGTTTCGACTGAGCACCGGAACATAATAACAATTATTCAGTTCCGTAATGAATCCGGAAGATAAATGAAGTTGCATCATGCCGAATTCCAACGCAGCAACTCTCGCTTTGTTGCCGACTCGAATATCAACCTCGCCTCTTGCTACGCTCCTAGTTCTTACCAGTCCCTACAACGAGTTACAGATGTGAATAACAAATCCGGTATCATATACCCAAGAACTATTAGGTGCATCAGCAAGATATATGTCTATAACATTGCAAACAAGTGTACCCGAGTCGAAAGTCATAACTCCACTCTTGGCTTTTGAAGCGCTCAAATCAATGTAGAGCTTCGTTGGGAGACTTGAAGGGAATATGCCCGAGAGGCAATAATAAAGTGGTTATTATCGTATTCCTTATTTATGATAAATGTTTATTTTGCATGCTATAATTGTATTAATACGGAAACATTAATACACGTGTGTTTAATAAACAAATAGAAAGTTCCTAGTTATGCCTCTCTCATAAACTAGCTCGTTGATTAACAAGATGATCAAAGTTTTCCTGATCATGGACATTGGATGTTGTTAATAACGAGGTCACAACATTGTTGGAATGATGTGATGAACATTCATCCAAAGTATAGCATTACTATCAAGGTCATTGTGTTTATATTGCTATAACATCATACGAAGTAATCTTAGTCCTTAGACCATGAGATCATGTCAATCACTAACACCGGAAGAGTATCTTGATAACATCAAACGTCACACTGTAACATGGTGATTATAAAGATGTGTTCAGTGCTACAAAGGTGTTATGTTGAGGCTCATGGATCAAGATTGTAATTTGTCCATCCCGATGACAGAGAGATATACTCTCGACCCTCTCGGTAATATCACATTAGTTAGCTTGCAAGCAAGTGTTTTAATCACTAGAATGTTATATCACGGGAACGAGAAAAGAGTACTTGTCGGTAACGAGATCAAACTAGGTATGGAGATATCGATGATCGAATCTTGGACATGTAATATATCGCGAGACAAAGGGATTGAGTTACATGCGTATAAGGTTCACATGATCACATAAGTCATCGTTGAATATGTGGGAGTCAGTACGGATCTCCAGGTCTCGCTGCTGATTATTGATCGGAGAGGGGTTTCGATCATGTCTACATTATTCGTGAACCGTAGGGTGACACACTTAAGGGATACCAACACCATTTGGAGCAAATAATATGCCAGAGAAAGGAAAAGGAAAGCATAGGAATTTATTTCACTATACACCGAAACTGTTTCGGTTGAAATTGCTGAAACTGGTTCTGCGTGTGAAATTGAATACTGGCAAGGGGTTTTATGTGAATGTTTGTTAATTAAAGTAATTAAAAAATTCTGAATAAATAAATAAAAGAGTTTTATTTAAATGAGAGCTTGCATTAAATTTGGTGGAAATTTAATGCGTGTGAGTGGATTTTTGAGTGGAGGCTCTTTTATGGGAGTGCATGCTTTTCATTTTGAGTGGAAGCTCCACCCACATGAATGTGGAAGAGGTGGGGGCAGCCACCATGGCTGGGTGCCATGCCCCTTGGGGTGCCCCCCTCTCCCTATAAAAGACCCGCCTCTCCTCCTCTCAAAGCACACCTCCTCGCGAAGGATTTCTCTCCCCCCTTTAGAATTTCCCATGGTCTCGGATCAGCGAGATACATGTTCCTGGTGGCTTTTTCTGGAAGGATTTGTTTCTTCCGCTGCTTTGCTGGAGCGAGGGCACGGAGGTTGTCGGGGTACCCGGACATGTGTGCGATCACGGATGCACCACTTCTTTGCGGTGCTGGACTTGATGGTGCTGGACCGGCTGAACCAGATGGACTTCATCACGATCTTGAGATCGGCAAAGCGTTCGACTACATCATCCACGAGTACAACCTCATTAACTCTATTTGGTCTTCGAGGGTATGTATTCCATGGATGTATATCCACCCGTTGCTTGTATCTAGTAGATAGATCTTGGTACTTAGTTGTTCCCATCGTAGATTTTTTTTTGTTTTCTATCCTGCGAACCCTACAGTGGTATCAGAGCCGGATCTATGCGTAGATGATTTGCACAGGTACTACCACCCTTAAGAATTTTCCAACTAAATTTACATATTGGCTTGCTTGGGATCTTGGAGAAACTTCTCTGGGCAAACATCTGCATAGTGTCCTTTGTTTTCACACTTGAAACATGTGACAAGGCTGAGATCTTTTATAGGTTGGTTTATCTTGGGCTTCCTCTTTCCCGGACAGAAGTTTACATAGTGGCCTAGTTCCTTGCATTTGAAACACATCACTTGGGTGTTATCTTTCTTTTCCTTTGGTATCATTTCCTCTTGTTTCTTTCTTTGGTTCTTCTTCTTTTCTGGGCATTCATTGGCATAGTGTCCCATCTCTTTGCAATTGTAACATTGCACTTGAGTAATATCCTCCTTGTTAGGGTTGGGGCATTTCTTCTTCTTCTTCTTTTTGGGTCTCTCCAAAGCTAGGAGTTCTTCTAGTTCATGTCCTTCATAGGTGGGAGATCTTTCTCTCTTCTTGGGGCATTGATCCTCATGCTTCTTGGATGCATGATCCTTGTCTCTAAAAATATTGCTAGCTTGGGTTCCTTCTAGAATAACATCTTTGTCATCCTTGTTGTCATTAGCTCTTTGGGAATAGTTTTCTCCCATGTTGATCATTTGAGTAACCAATCCTTGCAACAATTGGGATTGAAGTTTCAAAATCCTTTGTATGGCTGGGTCTAGTCCATTGTTGTTGGCTAAAAGCTGAGTTGTCTCTTGGCTCAACTGGTTTTGGGTTGCTATAAGTTCTTTCATGTTGTCCTCTTGGTTGTTGTTGTTGTCATCAACCTTGATGTTGGAGTTTCTTGGAGAAGTCATCTGTTTGGGTTGAATTGGGATTAGAATGGGCAAAATATTTCTAAGGGAATAATTCCAATCACACACATCACAATTCACACAAGCAATGTGCAAGCAATCACAAACAAAACATTTCACTCAAACAACAAAGTTCAAGCACATTTTTAGGCAACAAAAAAAATATTTTTGTTACACCACATAAGTTGGTGAGTTTGACTTAACTAAAATATGGTGGTCCATCTATATGGTTCACTTGTGATCTTTCCATTCTTCTTGGTTGATTCTTCTTTCTACATGAGATCTTGGTTTCCTTAAGAAAAACTCTTGGTCACAAAACTTCAAAGGTGATGATGGTTCCTTCTAAGTTGTGTTTCCTTAGTCTTCAAATCTTGAGCAAGGTTTCTTGTCTCACTTGTCCTTAGTGATATCCAAGTTGGAAGTCCTTAGTGAATATGCTGAAGATGTTGAAGTCATTAGAGTTGAAGATGTTGAAGTCATTAGAGTTGAAAGTGTTGAAGAAGTCCTTTGCACATGGTGTAGTCTTTGGCCATGGGGTAGGTTTTCCATTAAGTTTGAAATAGAAGAGATGTAGAGTTGAAACCAAAATGGTTGAGGAAAGAGTTTACAAGTGTTTTTTGTAAATAAGTTTTGGAACAAGTACAACTCCTATTTTTCTAAGGGTTTTTGTCCAATCCTAGGTTTACAAATCCTACAGGCAACACAATGCTCTGATACCATCTGTAGAGGGAGTGTCCCAACCTTTAAACAATATAAGGTGGAGTCCCCTGTGTTTACAATGCTAGTCCCTGGATCAATAGCTAGCATCCACAGTTAAGATGTAATATCAAGAAACAAAGGTCATAATACACTTTATAACCAGGAATAACATAATTTTATTACATCTTACATAGCTCATTTGGCTATTACATTACATTGCAGCAGAATATCTATAGCATGGGTTACTTCATCTTCAAAGTGCCACAGGCAGACATGTTGGTTGTAGACTTTGTAATCCTAATCAACACACTTCACTAAACAATCAAACCTGCAACATTACAAGTTACAGCCACAAGGGTCAATACATTTGAATTGTATTGGCAAGTGATACTATGGTAGTATTGTGGAGTCTATCATCTATATGCATTTGGCTAAGTGGAGTTGAGGCTTGCATTGCTCAAAATAGATTTTTCCTTATCATTTGAAAACACTAAGTTTTAACTTTGACAAAAACATTTTTCTCAATCAAAGATTGAAGATCCTTTAACCCTTGTTCAAACCACAAGTTTTTAACTTAGAAATTTGAATGATGAGATTCTTGATTGCTTCCATGTCTTGATGCTCAAATTGTCCTTTACCAGGGACATGGCTAAGTACTTAGATTTTACACTCTGCAGAGGTGGTGCACTTTCCCCACAAGAATTGGTTTCCCAAGACAAGATCTTTCAGAAGCCTTCCCTTAGACCAAAATGGACGCGTTCCAACCTATCAAACTCTGCCACCCACTGTCCATATGGATAAGTTCTTGCAACCTATATGATCATGGCAGAGCCCATATTGCCAAGTGGTTGCACTTGAAGCTTCTCAACATTTGACATCTCAAATCTCTTTGTTCCTGGGTGTCCATCCACAAGTGAGATACACAAGGTCAACCATAGACATGGGCCTTGTGAACCACTCAACCAAAATCCACCAAGCAATTACCATTCCACCCAGGTGATTCATTAACTTAGTTGTTTTATTAAACAAAACACAAGTCCTCAGACTTAGGAATTTTTCCATAGTGTGAATATATATTCCACCCATGTTTTCTATTATCTAGGCTAAGCTTGATAGTAATAGGAATCTTAACTTAGGAAGATTTACACTAAGGTTTCACCTATTAGGTTTTCCTATAGCAAGGTTTATACTTAGCAAAAATTCCATGCAAGTTTTACTTAGAGAAAATCACTAATGCATAGTGAAAGTAATAGGACAAAAGTATGAAGCATCACTTGCCTTTTTGGTAGAGTATAGGTTCACTCCTTGTCCTTGCAACAATCACACTCCTCAAGTCACTACAAATCAATCAAGCAAGGCACAATCTCAATCTACCAATCAAGCAAAACAACACATAAAATGACAAAGTCAAAGTAATGCGTGCAAGCATGCCAAGCTTTGTTTTGTTTGAAAAAGTGGTTCCTAATGGGTCATAAACATTTGAAAACACCTAATGGTCATTTTGTAAAGTGGCAAAGTCATTTGCAAAAGGTTTTCACTTCAAAAACCATTTTCAAAACAAAGTATCATTTTATGTGGTGTAGAAATATTTTTACTAAGGAATTAACCTATAGGGTTCACCAAATATGTTTTCAAACCTTAAAACTTGGTGTTTGGGGTCAGAGAGTTTAAAACAAAACATTTCCCAAAAATTGTCCTTCAAAACCATTTTTAATAAATAAGCCACATTTCTATTTGACTAGAAATGGTTTTAAATCAAAGAATCATTATTTTGTTTCACCAAATTCATTTTGAATCCACAAAGTGTTTCCTAATGTTAGTAGGTTCAAATCACACCATTTGCCAAAGATTTTATCCCCAAAATCATTTTTGAATAATTTTCACATACTTAACAAGCATACAAATGTTTCTGCAAAAACAACCATTTTTCCAGAAGCTTTTTACTAAACAAAAGGCATGGTTGGCTAGGGCTTGCTCCACTGATTCCAATGATATAAAGTTTGCAAAATTTGGACGTGTGGTTTAAAAGTTACAAGGGTTTCAAAATGGCATCTAAATCTGATTTAAAATTCTATTTTAAATCGTCTGGTGCCACGCGTCCTATTCTCATTAAATCGTTTACTGCTTTCGGATCGCATTTGCAGCCGTTGGATCTAAGCAAATCGCATGGCCCGAACGCGTACCCTTACTGTTAAGTGATTCTATCCTATCCACGGATCGGGATCGGACGGTCATGTGAGCTCGACCCTAAACAAGCGTGGCTATGGCGTGAGGCGGCGACGGTGGCGGCGCCGGTGTTCTGAAATGGGGGCTGGGAGATCCTCACCGGAATCGTCGACGCTTGCTGATGCTCAACGTGGTACTGGTTGGTGAAGGGGCGCACGTGACCGTCCCTAATTGCTCGCCGGAGATGAGCTGGGCCTCGGGCGGCTCTGGAGGTCGTCGAGGGCGAGGATAGGGGGCACCCTAGGACAAACAGGAGGCACAATTAGGTTCGCAAAGGCATGGCGATCATCATCGTGTCCAGGAGGAAGAGAGGGGAGGTCTGGTTTACCGGGGAGACGTCGCCGCAGTTGGAGCAGACGGCGGCGCTGGCTCGGGGAAGACGTTGCCGACGCTCAGGGACGCGCACGAGCGAGCGAGCTGCGGCTGCAGAAAGGTCCGCTGGGGGATGCTGATCACAGCTGCGTGCTCGAGGAGGCAAGAGGTGGCGTGTGCTGGCCGGAATCCTCGCCGGAGCATCGTCGGACATTGGCGGTGTTTGAGCAAAATTCGGCGACTGAGGCGTCTTGAGGAGGGGTGTCTGGGGAAGCGGAAGAGGAGGCAGCGCTTTTACCTTGCGTCTGGTGGCGGCTTAACGCTGACATTAACGGGATTGATGGAGCTTTCAAGCGGCAGTAACTGCGACGTGGTTTGGGGGGAGGAAGAAGTCGCGGCGAAGAAGATGACCACGTGGCTGTGGGGTCCACTGGCAGCGAGAGAGAAGAAAAGAAAACGAGGTCCACCAGTTGGTGTCTCTGCGGGTGAGATTTTAAGTGAAAAACGTTTCGTGGAGGGGGAGAAAGACTGGGCTGGTACTGGGCTTATTGGGCTGGCCGACTGGGCTGTTGTCCACTTCTATTTTTTCTTTCCTGAATCTTTTTCTTTTTCCAAATTCAATTTCTGTTTTGAATTTCAATCAACTATTCAAACATTCAAACAATTCAAACAATCACCACACTTGTAATTGAATTTGGTTCTGTTTAGCAACAAAACCAAATCCCAAAAATAAAATAAAATAATATTTTTATTCTTTTTTTAGGATCCATTCATTAATTAAATAAAATGGACCTTTAGTTATTTAATCAAATAGGGTTTGATTTAATTAATAAAATCTCCATTTAAAATCCAAATATTTTCAAAACCAAATCAGTAGGTTTTATTTGAGAATATAAAATACTTTAGAAAACTTATTTAAAATAAATAAATAAGTTTTAGTGTTTTATTTAAAATGGGAAAAGCCTTTACTTTAATAAAATTTGGATATTAAATCCTTATTATTTTATTTAAATAAACCTTTGCTATTTTTATTCAAAACAAAATGTTTTAATTCAAAATCTTGGCCAAGGTTTAATTTGGCTTTATAAAATAATCTTTATTTATAAATCCACCTTTTCATTTGAAAACAAAATCTTTTATTAAAAGATCCAAAACAGTAATTTTAAATATTTTTAAGTTTATTGTTTATTTAAATTTTTAAATCCCTTTAGGATTTTATTTGATCCAAATAGGTTTTGAAAGTTCCCAATTGGATTCAAAAAGTTTCTTCTCACCTGAAAATCAACAAAGTTTTATTTTATTCATTTATTTTTCACATTACAAGATTTGGAAAATCTTGGGATGTGATAGGCTACCACCCTTAAATAAATCTCGTCCCGAGATTTGGGGAGGCTAGGGTTACAAGTTGGCTCAGATGCATCTAGGGTACTACCACCCTTAAGAATTTTCCAACTAAATTTACATATTGGCTTGCTTGGGATCTTGGAGAAACTTCTCTGGGCAAACATCTGCATAGTGTCCTTTGTTTTCACACTTGAAACATGTGACAAGGCTGAGATCTTTTATAGGTTGGTTTATCTTGGGCTTCCTCTTTCCTGGACAGAAGTTTACATAGTGGCCTAGTTCCTTGCATTTGAAACACATCACTTGGGTGATATCTTTCTTTTCCTTTGATATCATTTCCTCTTGTTTCTTTCTTTGGTTCTTGTTCTTTTCTGGGCATTCATTGGCATAGTGTCCCATCTCTTTGCAATTGTAACATTGCATTTGAGTAATATCCTCCTTGTTAGGGTTGGGGCATTTCTTCTTCTTCTTCTTCTTTTTGGGTCTCTCCAAAGCTAGGAGTTCTTCTAGTTCATGTCCTTCATAGGTGGGAGATCTTTCTCTCTTCTTGGGGCATTGATCCTCATGCTCCTTGGATGCATGATCCTTGTCTCTAAAAATATTGCTAGCTTGGGTTCCTTCTAGAATAACATCTTTGTGATCCTTGTTGTCATTAGCTCTTTGGGAATAGTTTTCTCCCATGTTGATCATTTGAGTAACCAATCCTTGCAACAATTGGGATTGAAGTTTCAAAATCCTTTGTATGGCTGGGTCTAGTCCATTGTTGTTGGCTAAAAGCTGAGTTGTCTCTTGGCTCAACTGGTTTTGGGTTGCTATAAGTTCTTTCATGTTGTCCTCTTGGTTGTTGTTGTTGTCATCAACCTTGATGTTGGAGTTTCTTGGAGAAGTCATCTGTTTGGGTTGAATTGGGATTAGAATGGGCAAAATATTTCTAAGGGAATAATTCCAATCACACACATCACAATTCACACAAGCAATGTGCAAGCAATCACAAACAAAACATTTCACTCAAACAACAAAGTTCAAGCACATTTTTAGGCAACAAAAAAAATATTTTTGTTACACCACATAAGTTGGTGAGTTTGACTTAACTAAAATATGGTGGTCCATCTATATGGTTCACTTGTGATCTTTCCATTCTTCTTGGTTGATTCTTCTTTCTACATGAGATCTTGGTTTCCTTAAGAAAAAATCTTGGTCACAAAACTTCAAAGGTGATGATGGTTCCTTCTAAGTTGTGTTTCCTTAGTCTTCAAATCTTGAGCAAGGTTTCTTGTCTCACTTGTCCTTAGTGATATCCAAGTTGGAAGTCCTTAGTGAATATGCTGAAGATGTTGAAGTCATTAGAGTTGAAGATGTTGAAGTCATTAGAGTTGAAAGTGTTGAAGAAGTCCTTTGCACATGGTGTAGTCTTTGGCCATGGGGTAGGTTTTCCATTAAGTTTGAAATAGAAGAGATGTAGAGTTGAAACCAAAATGGTTGAGGAAAGAGTTTACAAGTGTTTTTGTAAATAAGTTTTGGAACAAGTACAACTCCTATTTTTCTAAGGGTTTTTGTCCAATCCTAGGTTTACAAATCCTACAGGCAACACAATGCTCTGATACCATCTGTAGAGGGAGTGTCCCAACCTTTAAACAATATAAGGTGGAGTCCCCTGTGTTTACAATGCTAGTCCCTGGATCAATAGCTAGCATCCACAGTTAAGATGTAATATCAAGAAACAAAGGTCATAATACACTTTATAACCAGGAATAACATAATTTTATTACATCTTACATAGCTCATTTGGCTATTACATTACATTGCAGCAGAATATCTATAGCATGGGGTACTTCATCTTCAAAGTGCCACAGGCAGACATGTTGGTTGTAGACTTTTGTGGCATCCCGCAAAAACCACTACTAGAAAATCGCGTGTTTTTGTGCATTGCATCATCATGACCGCATGCTCATGTCACCATGCCACCTTGCATTTGAGCATCGTCATCATCATGCATATTATTTTAGTTGAAACTATGTTGCGAAAGTCTACTGTTTTCTGAAACTAGCCCTCCTTCTATTTCAAATTAAACCCCGGATGTTTCCGGATATTTTGTTTGCCTAAAAACTATTTACCAAAGTTTATTGCAAATGAATTAAAGTTATAATATTTTAGGAGGCAGTCGAACGGGCCGATTCGACCCGAACGACCACCCCCAGAATAAAATCGGTCCAGCTTAGACCCCACCCCACATCTTTTCTTACCCCAGTCCTACCTACCCACCCTCCAGCCACCTCACCCCACCCAATCGGCTCTCGCCACGTCACCCTGCCCCTTCCCCCTAACCTATCCCAGTCCGCCAGCTAATCCTACCCCTTTCCCCACCTCTCTCTCCACGCCCCACTCCTCCAAAGACACAAAGCCCACCCAACCCACGCAACACCACGGGCACGCACGCACCCGACGCACACCGACCGACCCCCCTGGCCCACCTGCCCCACGACGCGCCCCCGACAACCTCCCTCACCCCCCCGCGTCCTCGCTTCCCCGCCTCATCCTGGCGCCCGCCGCCGCCTGGGACTCCCTCGCCGGCCGCCCTCTGCCCTTCTCGTCGCCCCGCGAACTCCTCCTCCCGCGCCCAGCGTCTCCCTCCTCCCGCCGTCGGCCTTCTCTCCGCCTCGCCAGGAGCTCCTCGGTGCTGCCGCCGCCGGCGTCCCCTCCGCAGCGACCTCGCCTCTGCCCTACCTTCCTCCTCCTTCGCCTCTCCCGGCCGCCGCCTCACCGGCCCCGAGCCGCCCCGGCGTCCTCCTGCGAGCCCCCTCGCCGCCGCCGGCGAGCCCGCCTCGGCCTCTCCTTCCTCGGAGCTCCACCGCCTCGACGCGACCCCGCCTTTCCCTGTTGCGCCCCCTCGTCGTCCGGCGCCACCCTGCCTCCTCCCCTGCCCGCCCTTGAGCTCCTCCCGTGAGCCAGTTCTGCCGTCCGTTCCGCCGCCTGAAGCTCCTCCGGCCTGGCGGCTCGGCCTTCCTCCTCCGCCTCGCTCGCCCTTGCCTTGGGCCCGCCACTGACCGCGGACACCACCGGAACCTCCTCGCCGCCTCCATGCCTTGATTAAATCGCGACCTGTTAGCCTCCTCTTTTGTTGTCCAGGCTTTGTTGTGTTTTGCATCGTGTCGTCTTGTGGTTTGGTGATGTGAAGATGGGTGAAGTAGTATGAGGGCACTGCAAGTTAATTCCATATGGCGATCTGTGTCATGGAATGAAGTTTTGGTGTTCCCTAAGAACCAACCGATGAGGGAGCCACCCGATGATTGATGCGAGAAGCCGAACCCGAACGTCACTAGAAGGACCGTGCGACAAGATCTTCTCGGACCGAGGATCACCAAGACTTCCCCTCGGACGCCAAGCTCTCCTTCACGGACCCGGAGACCACCAAATGTTCCGTCATGGATCTGATGGCCGAGACCCCGAGCCCCGAAGCCCCGACGCCCCGGACCCCGAAGACCGATCCCCGAAGGCCGAACCCTCGGACGCCAAGTTCGCCGAGAACCTAGATGCCAAGCTCTTCTCATCGACAGGATCGACCCGTTCCGGAATGCCAAGTACTACCCTCGGACGCCAAAACCCGAACCGGAAGGACGCCAAGATCGCCACAAGGACGACGAGTTCTACTTCCGAACGACAAGACCGGCCGATCCGTGGACCCGACAAGAACGACCGCTTGGAACCAAGATCTCCGGCACGTCACGACAAGTTCTCCGTCTTGTATCTGGACCTCGACCCTGTCGAACCCCGAAACCTCGGAACACCAAGATCGTCAAACCCTAATGTGTGAACCCCTTCCCGAAAACCCTATTTTATCATATAATTCAACCTGTTGCATATTAAATTGTCATACTCGCATGCATATTTGTGTGGTTTGGGGGCCTTTTGCCGATTCACCTCTAATTAAATATGGGGCCCATATGCGGGCAAATCTAGTCTTATATTGGCCTCATTTAAATTTGTGTAGCGAACCGGTAACTCATCTTGCCTTGTTATTACAACATTTAATTTGCGGGGTAGATAAATAACTTGAACCATCTAATTAATTGTCGGGACCCCGGTTCCACTTAATATTGCCCAATTGCATCGCACCTTGCCATGTCATACATCATACATGCATCATCCCCGATTTTCTACCGTAGTATTAAATATTGCATCCGGTGTTTATTCTAGTGTTTTGCTTCTTCGCGGATAAGGCCGTTGAGTTGATGTGAGCTTCGCCCGATCTTCGATTGAACCTTCGGCAATGTTTTCAGGCGAGCATCTCCCCCTTTCTACCTATCTTACTTTTATAGTATTTATTCCCTCCTGTTGATCTATTGCTATCTGTGTTGCGATGCTCTAGCTTCCGTACCCATGATATCCCTTGCAGCCATATATTGCCTTGGACACATCCTATTACCTGTTGTTTGGTAGATAGTTGGACTTGCGTGTCGTAGTCGCTTGCTCAAGTGTTGTTGCCTGTCGTCAAGTACCATAGTGTTGGAGTAATTGCCGCATGTTGATGTTGGAGATGATCATGGCTTTACTTTTCGTTCACTTTAATTACTGTTTAACAACTAAAATTGAAGTAAGTAAGCAGAGGCATCGGTGGGTGATAGATAATGTTGGTTTCCGACCGCCCACTTGTGTCCCGTAGGATCCCGAGTTCTTGACACCTGTTAGAGATCGAGCGCTAACCATTGGGGAGATATGGGACCCCATTGATTAGTACCTGATTTCAAAGTATTGTCTGGGGCCACAAACTAGTTTGAGGTTTTATTTACTATCATGTACTTATGCCATGCTTCTTTTGCTTTATTCTGATTGTGCGAGGAGCACACTTTATCTGTTAGGAAGTAGAGTGTTTTCATGGTATCGACACTCCCGCTTTGGGATTCATTTGTCGTTCGACCAGCGCAAACCCCGAGTCCGTCTCGAGACCGCCGACTTTGTTGCGGGTAGACTTAGTGGGGTGGCCCCGTGCTTGCTTTGGTGCCGAAACGTCATGACTTAGGCCCCGACATACCGATGGGTGTATGTTAACCGATCGCAAAAGGGTCAAGTGCTTGTGGATACTTTGGTGCACCCCAGGTTAAATCTTTTCGAGAAGCCGTGTCCGCGGTTATGGACGACTTGGAGCACAGTGCTTGATCATAGACAACTATAACTAAAGTTTACTGTTATAATTTGACTTGTATCCGATATGACTAGTAATCAGCTTCACAACAACGGAATGGCTAAATAAAAGTACCAACAACTGCTGGGTTTTGGGGTTATCTCATGCTAATTGTATCTGACTAGTAAGTGTTGCAACTATCACGGAATGGTCAACTAAAAGTGCCCACTGCTTACTTTATCAGGATGAATATATAAACCTGACTAGTAATTGCTGCTACGATAACTGAATAAATAAAACTGCCAACTGCGTGAGTTCCTCGGTTGACTTCCTCGTGTGGTCTCGAGGGGGAATACCAGGATGGGATTATTTGGTGTTAGTATCAGCTGGTTCTGGATAGGTCTTTCTTTCCCCTCTCTGATAGCCGCTAGTTATTTCGAGTCTCTATAGGTTGTTTAGTGCTTGCTGCGCTGCCGCTTCAGTCCACCATACCTATGTAGGCGAGGACCACCGAATTCTAGCCTCGCCGTGTACTGGACTCAGTACTGACGCTCCTCTTTTTCCTTTGCCCTTCGGCACCTTTTTGTTTAAGCGGTTTTGAGATCGACGTCGTTAGCGGTTACCCTTCCGGCTTGGCACAGGCGGGTTATGGACGCGCCATTGGTTATTCTTCGGGCTCTTAGCCCCATTTGCATCTTGTCCGTAGTCGGACGCGACCATCTTTTCAAGGTGATTTGGATCTTTGTCACCCGTATCGTCAGATTCTTGACTCATTGAGTCGTCTTATATATATCTCATTACGTGGGTCCCATCGAGGACTGTTGTGTAATGTTATTACTTCGTTTTCCACCCGCACGTAAGTGCCTGGTGGGCACCTTTGAATCGTTTCTATGCGGGTTTGGCGGAAATCGCTAAAACTTGCATAGGGTCGATTCTGAGGGTGTTACAGAGTGGTATCAGAGCTCAGCAGTTGCGATACCCCACAAGTCCAGCCTGTAGGATAACCTAGCTAACGGCCGAAGTAGAGTGTCAAAACTACTTTTGCAAAATCGGTTGGATAGTTCTGATTAGGTCTGATTTTACTCCTTACCCTCTGCTATTCTCCTCTCACCTCTGCGTGTTTTGAATCCGCTCTCTTCTCTCTCTTCGAGTCCAGGATTTCTCGTGGTTGGGTTCCGTCGTACCTTCAGGGTTTCGCTTCCTCCTTTGGTAACGGTGTTGCTACATCTGGTCTTCATGCTATCCGAGGAACCCTTTGTCTGGTGGACTTCTCCTTGATCCTTCTCGTGCCTTCCGGTGTTTTCCGACGCGACGACATCATCTACGCCAGATCCGATGCAGAGTCTGCATCACTCCTTTGTTTCTGAACCTTGTTTGTCGAGATCTTCAGTCTAAATCCTAGAGGTTGGTTGTCACATCCCAAGATTTTCCAAATCTTGTAATGTGAAAATAAATGAATAAAATAAAACTTTGTTTAAATATCAGAGCTTGAAGAAACTTTTTAAACTCAATGGGAATCTCAAACCCATTTGAATTAAAATAAACATAAGGAGATTTAAAAAGATAAACATTTAATAAAAGGAAAAATAAAAACATTTGGAAATATTATTTTGAAACAATTAAAAGAAAGGATTTGTTTTCAAATAAAATAGAAGTTTATAAATAAAGAATGTTTTTTAAAAAAAAGCCAAATTAAAAATTGGACAAGCTTTGGAAATTAAAACATTTTTTTTAAAACAATATAATAAAGGTTTATTTAAAAATAATAAAGGATTGTTCAAATAAAATAATAAGGATTTAACATCCAACCTTATTTGAAGATAAGAGGTGTTACCAATTTAAATTGAAACATCAAAACTTATTAAATTACTTAAAATAAGTTTTCTCAATTATTTGAAATTCACAAATAAAACCTACTGAAATGTTTTGGCTTTATTTTAAGATTCAAAATAAATATCTCAATAAAATAAAACTTATTTGAAATAATAATGAAAGTCTATTATATTTAATTATTAATGGACCCTATAATAAAGTGTTATTTTATTTTAACAAGTATTCCAAGTATCTTATATTCTCAAATAAAACCTACTGATTTGGTTTTGAAAATATTTGGATTTCAAATGGGGATTTTATTAATTAAACCAAACCCTATTTTATTAATAAACCATAGTCCATTTTGTTTAATTAATAAATGGAACCTAAAAAGATTTAAAATATTATTTTATTTTGAAGTGTTGGATTATGTTGATGAACAGAACCAAAAACACAATGCAAAGTTTAATGATTGTTTGAATTGTTGAATTATTTGAATGCTTGAATGATTGTTTGAAATAACAAAATCAGGAAATAGAAATAGAAAAAGAAAAAGAATTAGGCAGAAAAAAATAACAGCAGCCCAACAAGGCCCAGCCCAACACCTCAAACAGCCCAGCTCCCCTCTCCCACGACGAAGCATTTTCTACTCATTCCCAGACCCGCAAAGCCACTGACAACTGGACCCCTCCCCTTCTTCTTTTCTTTCACTGCCAGCGGACCCCACACTGCCTCCTCCTTCTTCTTCCTCGCGCGACCATGCCTCCCCCAGACGACGCTGCCGTTGCTGCCCATGAATGCCCTGATCAATTCGCCTTAACTCCGCGTTAATTCCTCGTCGCGACCACGCCCTTTTAATCGCCTCGCTCTCTCCTCCGTTTTCCCCAGACACCGCCTCCCCTCTGCCTCCAGGCCGCCCCAATTTCCCTCTGCTACTCCGACCCTCCTCGCCAATTCGGCAAAGACTCGCCCTCTCCTCCCGACCAAGCTCACAAAGCATCCCCACTCTCAGCGATCTCGCTAGTGCACCAAACTCGACCATGGTACCACAACAACCTCGCCGACAACGACCACCGTCGCCACTGTCGCTTCATCTCCGGTGAAGCCACAGGTAGTATCCGACCACCCGCGCCTTCTAGTTCACGACACGACTCTGTCTTGTTCTGCGCATCTAACCGTCGTCATTTCGCTTTGAGGTGATCCACGCCGTCCCGACGACCACACGCGTCGTCGCCGTTCCCAACTCCGACGAAATTGCGCGCCTGTCAAACCGCAAGCGAGTTGAGCATCGGTGTTGCATTTGAACCTGGTGAGCATCCTCCCCTCTTTTCGCGTCTGTTTCGCTAAGCGCCGCCGCTTCGCCGTTGTTGTTATCGCCGCTTGATTCGGATTAGATAGGAGCCGTCCGATATCAATCGAGTGGATGAGATAGAATGACTTAAACACGAAGAGGTACTCAATCTGGGCCACTCGATCTAACTAGATATAACGCTCCACAGAGCCGATCCGGCCGAACCGGTATCGACCAGTAAGAACACGCCGCGTGTCGCCTATTAGGTTTAAAAAACAGTTTTGAAAAACAGAAATTTTTGCAAACTTCAAACCCTTATATCTTTGGATCCACACGTCCAAATTTGGCAAATTTTATATCAATAAAATCAGGAGAACAAACCCTAGCCAACCATGGCCTTAGTTTTGAAAATAGTATCTGTTAGCTTGTTTGAAATTACAGAAACATTTGTGTACTTGTTTAGAGTATAAAAATTGTTTAAAATTGATTTTAGGATTAAATCTTTTGCAAAATAGATTTGTGTTACCTTACTGACCCTAGGAACCAACCCATAGTGTTAAAAATGATTTTTGTCAAATTTAAGTCGAATTATTTAACTTAGCCATTTTCTAGCCAAATAAACTCATTGATTTTATTACGGAAATGTTTTTGCAAGGAAAAACTTTGGGAAAATGCTATGAACCAAACTTACTGACCCAAAACACCAAACCTTGCCAAGGGCAACTCACTTGGTGAAAAACATAAAGTTTTGCTTTGAAAAGAATAATTTTCACCACATAAAATGTTGAATGGATTTTAACATAGACTTTGAGCAAAACCCTCTAACTAATGACTTTGCCATTTTGGTAAATGACCAATGTGGACCCTACAAAGTTTATAAACCTATTAGAGACCAACCTTGCAATAGAACCCTCTTTTGCATGACTTAGGATCCATTGCCTTGTGTATGTGAAATATTGTTTGAATGTTGGTTTGGAGTGCTACTTGATACTATGCTTGTTTGATTGTAGTGAAAATTAGCAAAGTGTGAGACTAGCAAGATCAAGGAGTAACTCTCATTCTCTAACAAAAAGGCAAGTTACACTATCATACAGAAGACCTACTATTTTCATTATACTTAGTGGATTTTGTAAACATGCATGAAAATGTTTTATACTTATGCTATGCTAATCCTAATAGGATTCCCTACACACTCCTTAGTAAAAATATTGAAGTTGTACATGCTTAGCCATGCTATGTTTTGAAAAGAGATACATGTTGAGATTTTACAAAGGTTGAGAAAAGGACTTGTGTTTTTTTATATAATAAAACAAGGACTCAATGAACCACCTAGGTGGTGGACACTTTATGTTTTGGAGAAGGTGGCAACAAAAGGGAACCATGTCTATGGCAATCACTTTGTGTTGTGCTCCAAATGAAAACCACCTAGGAAACTTAGAGATTGAACATGTTTCTCCAATTGTGGCTTTCGTGTGCAACCACATGCTATTATGGCTCTGGCTTAGTCAATTACAATAGGAAGACCCATACATTGTCTTTAGTTACCGGACATGGGGATCTGGAATGCTTCATGGGGGCTGAAGACAAGCTAGCAAAGATGTATGGGAGGACCTTTTGGAAAGACTTCGTCACATTCTCAGTCTGCCAGTACTCCATCTTGGTGAGCACTAATCCAGTAAGGCCACTGGTGGCAACAAGATGGGATTGTGTCATGTGGGTAAAGTGTACTCCTTCTGCAGAAGTTAATAAAATCTAAGTACTTAGCCGTGTCCCCGGTTATGGACAATACTGAGCAACTAAAGTTTGAACTATGGGAGATCTCGACATTCTAATTTCTAATATAAAAACTTGATGCACTTGGGGGTACCAAGGAATTCAAAGAGATTTTGTTAAGCTTGTTGCACTTGGGGTTACCAAGGTGCACAAGAGCATGATGTACTTGGGGTTACCAAGGAACTCATGATTTTTGATAAAACTTGTTGCACTTGGGGTTACCAAGGTGCTCAAGGATTTTTGACAAGGACTTGAACACTTGAGTGTTTACCAAGGATGTTCAAGGAACTTGGAAAAGAGATTTGACAAAGGACCAAAACCATTTTTGAAAAGATAGGATAAATATTGCTTTATGCAAATAAGCCTCAAACTCTACTTAGCCAATTATGCATATAATGATAGGGGTCCATTCTTATTATACATAAAAGTGAAGCTTGCCAATACAATTCAAAATGTATTGACCCTTGTGGCTGTAACTTGTAATGTTGCAGGTTGATTGTTTTAAAATGAAGATTGTTTGATTGACTAGGATTACAAAGTCTACAACCAACATCTGCCTGTGGCACTATGAAGATGAAGGACCCATGACTATATTTATTCCGCTGTAATGTAATGTAATGTAATGTAATAGCCAAATGAGCTATGTATGATGTAATAAAACTATGTTATTCCTGGTTATAAATTTATATTATGACCTCTGTATCTTGATATTACATCTATACTGTGGATGCTAGCTATTGATCCAGGGACTAGCATTGTAAAACACAGGAGGAACCTACCTTATCAGGTTGGGGCCCCTTACAGATGGTATCAGAGCATTGTGTTGCCTGTAGGATTTGTAAACCCTAGGATTGGACAAAAACCTTTAGAAAAAAAAGAGTGTATTTGTTCCAAAAACTTATTTACAAAAACACTTGTAAACTCTTTCCTTAACCATTTTGGTTTCAACTCTACATCTCTTCTGCTTCAACTTGATGGAAAAACCTACCCATGGCCAAGGATTACACCATGTGCAAAGGACTTCTTCAACTTCTTCAACTCTAATGACTTCAACATCTTCAAACCTCTTCACCAAGGACTTCCAACATGGAAATTACTAAGGACCACAAGAGAGACAAGGAAATCTTACTCAAAGATTTAGAGGCTGAGGGAATGCAAAATAAGAAGGATCCATCAACAACTTTGAAGTATTGTGACCAAGAGTTTTTCTCAAGGAAACCATGATCTCAAGTAAGAAGAATTATGAAGGAAGGAAAGATCACAAGTGAACCATATAGATAGACCACCATATTTAAGCTAAGTCAAAAACACACCAACTTATGTGGTGTAACAAAAAAATATTTTATTGCCTAAGTATGTGCTTGAACCTTGTATGGGTGAAAAGTTTGTTTTGTGATTGCATGCACATTGCTTGTGTGAATTATGATGTGTGAGATTAGAAATATTTCCTTAAAAATATCTTGCCTATCCTAATCTTCCTTCAACCCAAACAGATGACTACTCCAAAGGACTCCAACATCAAGGTTGATGACACCAACACCAACCAAGCTGACAGCATGAGAGAGCTCATAGCAACCCAACATCAGTTGAACCAACTGACAGCTCAGTTCCTAGCCAACAATAGTGTTAAAGATCCAGCACTGCAAAAGTTTTTGGAGGAACAATCTCAACTAATGCTTAAGGTGACTAATCAAATGATTAGCATGGAAGAAAGCTATCCTAGAAGTGTGTATGATAACAAGGATGACAAAAATGTTGTTCTAGATGGAGCCCCAGCTTGCATTATTTGTGGAGACAAGGATCGTACTTCCACGGAGCATGAAGGACAATGCCCCAATTGTGATGAAGACCATCCTGTTGGGCAATGCCCCACCTCTCAAGCTACATGCTACCTTTGTGAAGGAAGTGATCATACTCCTGGCCTATGTCCCATCTACGCCATGGTAGAACAAAGGAAACAAGAAGGATCCAAGTCTACCAAAGGAAAAGGACCACTTATACCACCAAACAAGACAACCTAATTCAAAGGATCAAAGAAAATCAAGAAGCCCAAGCAAGACATGAGCCTTGCACAATGTCGTAAATGTAAGGAAATGGGACACTACTCTAGTGGATGCCCAGAGAACAAGAAGAATAAAGGGATTGACCAAGTGTGGTGCAACAACTGTAACGAACCAGGTCATTATGTAGCAACTTGCCCACAAGAGCCACGTAAAGAACTCAATGACATTCATTGTTTCAACTGCAAGAATCCAGGACATTATGCAAGCAACTGTCCAGAAAGGATGAAGAACAAGTTGAACAAGCCTATGGAGAAACTCAACCTTGGTCCATGAGCCAAGCATAGGAATAAAGCAAAGGTTTAACATAGAGAAAATCCAGGACCCAAGAAGGCCAATATGTAATTTTTGTTTGAAATTTTTTAAGGGTGGTAGTACCCTAGTTGTTTTGAACTTGCTTGTAACTCCAGCCTTCCCAAATCTCGGGACGAGATTTATTTTAAGGGTGGTAGCCTGTCACATCCCAAGATTTTCCAAATCTTGTAATGTGAAAATAAATGAATAAAATAAAACTTTGTTTAAATATCAGAGCTTGAAGAAACTTTTTAAACTCAATGGGAATCTCAAACCCATTTGAATTAAAATAAACCTAAGGAGATTTAAAAAGATAAACATTTAATAAAAGGAAAAATAAAAACATTTGGAAATATTATTTTGAAACAATTAAAATAAAGGATTTGTTTTCAAATGAAATAGAAGTTTATAAATAAAGAATGTTTTAAAAAAAGCCAAATAAAAAATTGGACAAGCTTTGGAAATTAAAACATTTTTTTAAAAACAATATAATAAAGGTTTATTTAAAAATAATAAAGGATTGTTCAAATAAAATAATAAGGATTTAACATCCAACCTTATTTGAAGATAAGAGGTGTTACCAATTTAAATTGAAACATCAAAACTTATTAAATTACTTAAAATAAGTTTTCTCAATTATTTGAAATTCACAAATAAAACCTACTGAAATTTTTTGGCTTTATTTTAAGATTCAAAATAAATATCTCAATAAAATAAAACTTATTTGAAATAATAATGAAAGTCTATTATATTTAATTATTAATGGACCCTATAATAAAATGTTATTTTATTTTAACAAGTATTCCAAGTATCTTATATTCTCAAATAAAACCTACTGATTTGGTTTTGAAAATATTTGGATTTCAAATGGGGATTTTATTAATTAAACCAAACCCTATTTTATTAATAAACCATAGTCCATTTTGTTTAATTAATAAATGGAACCTAAAAAGATTTAAAATATTATTTTATTTTGAAGTGTTGGATTATGTTGATGAACAGAACCAAAAACACAATGCAAAGTTTAATGATTGTTTGAATTGTTGAATTATTTGAATGCTTGAATGATTGTTTGAAATAACAAAATCAGGAAATAGAAATAGAAAAAGAAAAAGAATTAGGCAGAAAAAAATAACAGCAGCCCAACAAGGCCCAAATTTAACAGCTCAAACAGCTCCCTCTCCCACGACGAAGCGTTTGCTACTCATTCCTGGACCATAAAGCCACCGACAACCTGGACCTCCCTTCTTTTCTTTTCACCGCCACGACACCTGCCTCCTCCTTCTTCTTCCATCATGCGACCATGCCTCCTGCATAACCGCTGCCATTGCTTTCCATGAATGCCGTGATCAATTCGCCTGAACTCCGCGTTAATTCCTCGTCGCGACCACGCCCTTTTAATCGCCTCGCTCTCTCCTCCCCGACCAAGCTCACAGCATACCCACTCTCAGGCGCATCTGCTAGTGCACCAAACTCGACCGGTATGGTGCTCACAACCTCGCCGACAACGGCCACCGCCACCGTCGCTTTCATCTCCGTGAAGCCCAGGTAGTATCGACCACCGCGCCTTCTAGTTCACGACACGACTGCTCTTGTTCCTGCGCATCTAACTGTCGTCATTTCGCTTTGAGGTGATCCACAGCCGCCCCGACGACCACCGACGCGTCGTCGCCGTTCCCAACTCCTACGAGAAATTGTGGATCTGGCGCCCCTCAAAAACCGCAAGCGAGTTGAGCATCGTTGTGTTGCATTTGACCTCCCCTTTTCCTCCTCTTTTTTTGTTAGCGCCACCGCCATCCGCCGCCCCGCCGCCGTTGTTATCGCCGCCAGATCATAGATAGGAGCCGTCCGATATCAATCGAGTGGATGAGATAGAATGACTTAAACACGAAGAGGTACTCAATCAGATATAACGCTCGATCTAACTAGATCCGGCCGAACCGGTATCGACCAGTAAGAACACGCCGCGTGTCGCCTATTAGGTTTAAAAACAGTTTTGAAAACAGAAATTTTTGCAAACTTCAAACCCTTATATCTTTGGATCCACACGTCCAAATTTGGCAAATTTTATATCAATAAAATCAGGAGAACAAACCCTAGCCAACCATGGCCTTAGTTTTGAAAATAGTATTTGTTAGCTTGTTTGAAATTACAGAAACATTTGTGTACTTGTTTAGAGTATAAAAATTGTTTAAAATTGATTTTAGGATTAAATCTTTTGCAAAATAGATTTGTGTTACCTTACTGACCCTAGGAACCAAACCATAGTGTTAAAAATGATTTTTGTGAAATTTAAGTCGAATTATTTAACTTAGCCATTTTCTAGCCAAATAAACTCATTGATTTTATTACGGAAATGTTTTTGCAAGGAAAAACTTTGGGAAAATGCTATGAACCAAACTTACTGACCCAAAACACCAAACCTTGCCAAGGGCAACTCACTTGGTGAAAAACATAAAGTTTTGCTTTGAAAAGAATAATTTTCACCACATAAAATGTTGAATGGATTTTAAAATAGACTTTGAGCAAAACCCTCTAACTAATGACTTTGCCATTTTGGTAAATGACCAATGTGGACCCTACAAAGTTTATAAACCTATTAGATACCAACCTTGCAATAGAACCCTCTTTTGCATGACTTAGGATCCATTGCCTTGTGTATGTGAAATATTGTTTGAATGTTGGTTTGGAGTGCTACTTGATACTATGCTTATTTGATTGTAGTGAAAATTAGCAAAGTGTGAGACTAGCAAGATCAAGGAGTAACTCTCATTCTCTAACAAAAAGGCAAGTTACACTATCATACAGAAGACCTACTATTTTCATTATACTTAGTGGATTTTGTAAACATGCATGAAAATGTTTTATACTTATTGTATGCTAATCCTAATAGGATTCCCTACACACTCCTTAGTAAAAATATTGAAGTTGTACATGCTTAGCCATGCTATGTTTTGAAAAGAGATACATGTTGAGATTTTACAAAGGTTGAGAAAAGGACTTGTGTTTTTTTATGTAATAAAACAAGGACTCAATGAACCACCTAGGTGGTGGACACTTTATGTCTTGGAGAAGGTGGCAACAAAAGGGAACCATGTCTATGGCAATCACTTTGTGTTGTGCTCCAAATGAAAACCACCTAGGAAACTTAGAGATTGAACATGTTTCTCCAATTGTGGCTTTCGTGTGCAACCACATGCTATTATGGCTCTGGCTTAGTCAATTACAATAGGAAGACCCATACATTGTCTTTAGTTACCGGACATGGGGATCTGGAATGCTTCATGGGGGCTGAAGACAAGCTAGCAAAGATGTATGGGAGGACCTTTTGGAAAGACTTCGTCACATTCTCAGTCTGCCAGTACTCCATCTTGGTGAGCACTAATCCAGTAAGGCCATTGGTGGCAACAAGATGGGATTGTGTCATGTGGGTAAAGTGTACTCCTTCTGCAGAAGTTAATAAAATCTAAGTACTTAGCCGTGTCCCCGGTTATGGACAATACTGAGCAACTAAAGTTTGAACTATGGGAGATCTCGACATTCTAATTTATAATATAAAAACTTGATGCACTTGGGGGGTACCAAGGAATTCAAAGAGATTTTGTTAAGCTTGTTGCACTTGGGGTTACCAAGGTGCACAAGAGCATGATGTACTTGGGGTTACCAAGGAACTCATGATTTTTGATAAAACTTGTTGCACTTGGGGTTACCAAGGTGCTCAAGGATTTTTGACAAGGACTTGAACACTTGAGTGTTTACCAAGGATGTTCAAGGAACTTGGAAAAGAGATTTGACAAAGGACCAAAACCATTTTTGAAAAGATAGGATAAATATTGCTTTATGCAAATAAGCCTCAAACTCTACTTAGCCAATTATGCATATAATGATAGGGGTCCATTCTTATTATACATAAAAGTGAAGCTTGCCAATATAATTCAAAATGTATTGACCCTTGTGGCTGTAACTTGTAATGTTGCAGGTTGATTGTTTTAAAATGAAGATTGTTTGATTGACTAGGATTACAAAGTCTACAACCAACATACACTCGTGGCACTATGAAGATGAAGGACCCATGACTATATTTATTCCGCTGTAATGTAATGTAATGTAATAGCCAAATGAGCTATGTATGATGTAATAAAACTATGTTATTCCTGGTTATAAATTTATATTATGACCTTTGTATCTTGATATTACATCTATACTGTGGATGCTAGCTATTGATCCAGGGACTAGCATTGTAAAACACAGGAGGAACCTACCTTATCAGGTTGGGGCCCCTTACATTGGTTGCATAATCTATCTGTTCGTGTATAGAGTAATGCTTTGAGTGCGGGATGGAGTCGCGACCATACCACTAATCTTATCATTGCTGTTGTATATTGAATGGTGGATCGATGCAACTCTTACTCCTTCCATGATAGTTAGAGGTGGCCTTACCTTTAACTTCGTCCGTTGTTTATCCGGAGTGCTCTCTTGACGGACAGGATCAACGACATATTGTTGGTGGTGTCGCCGATTTCAAGACGGACAACGACCTCTTGTTAGTGGTGTCGCGAGGATCTAC
The DNA here is from genome assembly GCA_030063025.1 of Avena longiglumis. NCBI lineage: Eukaryota > Viridiplantae > Streptophyta > Magnoliopsida > Poales > Poaceae > Avena > Avena longiglumis. The sequence goes on from CP125975.1 coordinate 501,253,587, forward strand.
ACGAAGCGAGAAGATGCAGACCGCCGACCTTCCTTCCGGTACCATGAGGCGGATCTCGAGGGCGAGATCCATTGTTAGTGGTGTCGAATTGTGGCATCCCGCAAAAACCACTACTAGAAAATCGCGTGTTTTTGTGCATTGCATCATCATGACCGCATGCTCATGTCACCATGCCACCTTGCATTTGAGCATCGTCATCATCATGCATATTATTTTAGTTGAAACTATGTTGCGAAAGTCTACTGTTTTCTGAAACTAGCCCTCCTTCTATTTCAAATTAAACCCCGGATGTTTCCGGATATTTTGTTTGCCTAAAAACTATTTACCAAAGTTTATTGCAAATGAATTAAAGTTATAATATTTTAGGGCAATGAACGGGCCGATTCAATTTAACGACCACCCCCAGAATAAAATCGGTCCAGCTTAGACCCCACCCCAAATCTTTTCTTACCCCAGTCCTACCTACCCACCCTCCAGCCACCTCACCCCACCCAATCGGCTCTCGCCACGTCACCCTGCCCCTTCCCCCTAACCTATCCCAGTCCGCCACCTAATCCTACCCCTTTCCCCACCTCTCTCTCTCTCCCCACAGCCCACTCCTCCAGCACACAGCAGCCCACCCAACCCCACGCAACACCACGGGCACGCACGCACCCGACGCACACCGACCGACCCCCCTGGCCCACCTGCCCCACGACGCGCCCCCGACAACCTCCCTCACCCCCCCGCGTCCTCGCTTCCCCGCCTCATCCTGGCGCCCACTGGGACTCCCCGGCCGCCTCGCCCTTCTCGTCGCCCATGAACTCCTCCTCCCAGCGCTGCGCCGAAGGCTCCCTCCTCCCGCCGTCGGCCTTCTCTCCGCCTCGCCAGGAGCTCCTCGGTGCTGCCCCTCCAGAAGCGACCTCGCCTCTTCCCTGCCTTCGCCTCTCCGCTCACTGCCCGAGCCGCCTCGCGCCCTCTCCTCGAGCCTCGCCGGCGAGCCCGCCTCTCCTTCCTCGAGCTCCACCGACGCGACCCCGCCTTTCCTGCGCCTCGCCGTCTGCACACCGCCCTCCTCGCCGTCCGCCCGCCCAGTTCTCGTGAGCCCGCTGCCGCTGCCCGCCGCCTGAAGCTCCCTCGGCCTGCTCGGCCTTCCTCCGCCTCGCTTGCCCTTGCCAGCCGCCACTGCGACCATGCCACCACCGGAACCTCCTCTGGCCGCCTCCATGCCGCCAGTTCGTCCGTGACCCTGTTAGCCTCCTCTTTTGTTGTCCAGGCTTTGTTGTGTTTTGCATCGTGTCTTCTTGTGGTTTGGTGCTGTGAAGATGGGTGAAGTAGTATGAGAGCACTGCAAGTTAATTCCATATGGCGATCTGTGTCGTGGAATGAAGTTTTGGTGTTCCCTAAGAACCAACCGATGAGGGAGCCACCCGATGATTGATGCGAGAAGCCGAACCCGAACGTCACTAGAAGGACCGTGCGACAAGATCTTCTCGGACCGAGGATCACCAAGACTTCCCCTCGGACGCCAAGCTCTCCTTCACGGACCCGGAGACCACCAAATGTTCCATCATGGATCTGATGGCCGAGACCCCGAGCCCCGAAGCCCCGACGCCCCGGACCCCGAAGACCGATCCCCGAAGGCCGAACCCTCGGACACCAAGTTCGCCGAGAACCTAGATGCCAAGCTCTTCTCATCGACAGGATCGACCCATTCCGGAACGCCAAGTACTACCCTCGGACGCCAAAACCCGAACCGGAAGGACGCCAAGATCGCCACAAGGACGACGAGTTCTACTTCCGAACGACAAGACCGGCCGATCCGTGGACCCGACAAGAACGACCGCTTGGAACCAAGATCTCCGGCACGTCACAACAAGTTCTCCGTCTTGTATCCGGACCTCGACCCTGTCGAACCCCGAAACCTCAGAACACCAAGATCGTCAAACCCTAATGTGTGAACCCCTTCCCGAAAACCCTATTTTATCATATAATTCAACCTGTTGCATATTAAATTGTCATACTCGCATGCATATTTGTGTGGTTTGGGGGCCTTTTGCCGATTCACCTCTAATTAAATATGGGGCCCATATGCGGGCAAATCTAGTCTTATATTGGCCTCATTTAAATTTGTGTAGCGAACTGGTAACTCATCTTGCCTTGTTATTACAACATTTAATTTGCGGGGTAGATAAATAACTTGAACCATCTAATTAATTGTCGGGACCCTGGTTCCACTTAATATTGCCCAATTGCATCGCACCTTGCCATATCATACATCATACATGCATCATGCCCGATTTTCTACCGTAGTATTAAATATTGCATCCGGTGTTTATTCTAGTGTTTTGATTCTTCGCGGATAAGGCCGTTGCGTTGATGTGAGCTTCGCCCGATCTTCCGTTGAACCTTCGGCAATGTTATCAGGCGAGCATCTCCCCCTTTCTACCTATCTTACTTTTATAGTATTTATTCCCTCCTGTTGATCTATTGCTATGTAGGGGTCCCAACCTGATAAGGTAGAGTCCTCCTGTGTTTTACAATGCTAGTCCCTGGATCAATAGCTAGCATCCACAGTTAAGATGTAATATCAAGAAACAAAGGTCATAATATAACTTTATAACCAGGAATAACATAAGTTTATTACATCAATCATAGCTCATATGGCTATTACATTTCATTGCAGCGGAATAACTATGGTCAAGTGGTCCTTCATCTTCAAAGTGCCACAGGCAGATGTTGGTTGTAGACTTTGTAATCCTAATCAAACAATCTTCACTAAAATCAATCAAACCTGCAACATACAAGTTACAGCCACAAAGGGTCAATACATTTGAATTGTATTGGCAAGTGATACTATGGTAGTATAATGGAATCTATCATCTGTATGCATTTGGCTAAGTGGAGTTGAGGCTTGCATTGCTCAAAATAGATTTTTCTTATCATTTTGAAAATACTAAGTTTTTGCTTGACAAAATCATTTCCTCAATCAAAGATTTCAAGATCCTTGTACCAAGCCATCTCTCCATCAATGATTGAAGAATTCAAACAACCCTTGTTCAAACCACAAAATTTTAATTTAGAAATTGGAATGATGAGATTCTTGATTGCTTCCATGTCTTGATGCTCAAATTGTCCTTTACCAGGGACATGGTAAGCACTTAGATTTTACACTCTGCAGAGGTGGTGCACTTTACCCACAAGACTTGGTTTCCCAAGACAAAATCTTTCAGAAGCCTTCCCTTAGACCAAAATGGACGCGCTCCAACCTATCAAACACTACCACCCACTGTCCATTTGGCTAAGTTCTTGCAACCTATATGATCATGGCAGAGCCCATATTGCCAAGTGGTTGCACTTGAAGCTTCTCAACATTTGACATCTCAAATCTCTTTGTTTCCTGGGTGGCATACCACAAGTGAGATACACAATCCAAGCCTATGGCATTGTGAACCACTCAACCATTCTCCACCAAGCAAGCCCATTCCACCCAGGTGATTCATTATCTTAGTTGTTTTATTAAACAAAACTTAAGTTCTCAGACTTAGAATATTTTTCCATAGTGTGAATATATATTCCACCCATGTTTTCTATTAGCTAGGCTAAGCTTGGTAGTAGTAGGAATCTCTAACTTAGGAAAATCCTGCTAAGGATTCATCCACTAGGTTTTCTTATAGCAAGGTCTATCCTTAGCAAAATCCATGCAAGTTTTACTTAGCAAAATCACTAATGCATAGAGAAAGTAATGGGATAAAAAGTATGAAGCATCACTTGCCTTTTTGGAAGGAAATGGTTGTTCACTCCTTGGTCTTGTTAGTCTCACACTTCACTACAAGCCAAACAAGCAAACACAAATTCAATTCACATTCCAACCAAAGTCAAACAAACAATTATTCACACACACAAAGTAATGGAAATCTAAGTCATGCATGGGAGCATGCACAAAATAGTTTTATTTTGCAAAGGGGGTCTCTATGGGTTTCTAAACTTTGTAAGATCCAATTTGGTCATTTACCAAAGTGGCAAAGTCATTAGTAAGAGGGTTTTGTCCAAAAACTATTTTTAAATCCATTTATCATTTCATGTGGTGAAAAAAATGTTTTTATTAAGGCAAAACTCTTAAGTTGTTCACAAAATGAGTTGCTATTGCAAAACTTGGTGTTTTTGGGTCAGTAGGTTTGGTCCAAACTATTTTCTTAAAGTTTCTTTTCCATAAACATTTTTATAATAAAAACTATTCCTTTTATTTGGCTAGAAAATGACTAAGTCAAGTAATCCATCATAAATCTTACCAAAATCATTTTTAATACCAAGAGTTGGTTCCTAGGGTGAGGGTCACAACAAACCAATTGGCAAAGGTTTGATCTCAAAATTCATTTTAAATGATTTTTCTAATGTTAGCAAGCACACAAAAGAATCTGCAAAATCAAACAATCTATCAAATACTATTTGCTAAACTAAGGGTAGGGTTGGCTAGGGCTTGTTCTCCTGAATTCATTGATATAAAATTTGCCAAATTTGGACGTGTGGATCAAAAGATATAAGGGTTTGAATTTTGTAAATAATTCTGATTTCAAATTCTAATTTCAATCTATCTGGTGACACGCGGCGGCTTCCTATTCGTCGGTACCGTTTCGGTTGGATCACGCGAGGACAGCCGTTGGATTAAGTTAAATCGTGCGGCGCGCAGAGGTTACTTACCGCTTCAGTTAAATTCTATCGTGGCCTTACGATGACGATCTAACGGTGCTAGGCACACCAGCCACAGATGGGCGGCGCTGCGGTGGCTACCGGCGGCGGAGCTGTCGGTCGACGACGGTGCCGATGCTACAGGAGGTTAGGGAGAAAGGGAATATGCTCACCAGGCTCAGGGGGTCACGGCGAAGCTCAAGGTAGTGTTGGTCGGACGAGGGGTGCTCGGGTTCTACCGCGATTCCTCGCCGGAGTAGTGGACGGCGACGGACGGTTCTGTCCACGGTCGAAGACGAGGCTGTGGTCCACGAGAAGACAAACGGAGGACGGGGTTAGCTGCGCAAGATCATGGCAAGGATGAGTGCGTGAACGGAAGGGGTCAGGGTAGTCTGAGTTCACCTGAAATGCTCGACGGAGCAATGGCGCATGGCAAGACTGGAGGTTGTCGCGAGGCTCAGGCTCGAGGTGCTGAGGTTACAGAGCGGTGCTCCCGGTCCGGCGAATCTACCGCTTGCTCGGGAAGGCAAGGCGAGGAGATGCCGCCGAATTTGGCCGTGAACTCGTCGGAGACAGCGGCAGTGAAGATTGGCGACAGCCTGGTGGCTCTCGATGCGTGGGGTTTGGGGGGAATGAGAGAGGAGGAAGAGGGGATTTAACTCGAGTGATCACTGCGAGGTTTAATCGGGGCATTAAGTCGAATTGATGACGCGAATTACTGCCAGGAACGGGAGGAACGGTCGAGCGAGGTGGAGAGGATGAACAGTGGCGTGGGGTCGTTGTGTCAGTGGGAAAAAGAGGGAGAGGGAGGGTCCACATGTCAGCCTCAGTGCGGTTTCTTTTGAGGTGCAGAAAAACGGTTCGGGAATAGGGAAGGTGGGATGTTGGGTTTAGTTGGGCTGGAGTTGGGCCAGATTTGTTAATGTTTCTATTTTTTCTATCTAATTTTTTTTTTTTCTGCTTCTATTTCCGATTTGTTATTTCAAACAATTCTCAACCATTCAAAACATTTCAAATCTTCACCAAACATTGTAACTACAAATTTGGTTCTGTTTAGTATTCTGAACCAAAAATCCTAAATAAAATAAATAACACTTTAATCTTTTTAGGTTCCATCCTTAATTAAATAAGTAGGCCATGGTTTATTAATTAAATAAAGTTTTTGTTGTTTATTAATAAAATCTTTATGTGAAATCCAAATATTTTCAAAATCAAATCAGTAGGTATCATTTGGAAGTAAATAATACTTGGATACTTGTTTAAAACAAAATATTATTTTGCTTTAGGGTCCAATAGTAATTATATATAATGGGCCTTAGTTATTAAATCAAATAGAGTTTGATTTTATTAATAAAATCTTTATTTGAAACTAAATATCTTCAAAACCAAATTAGTGGGTTTTATTTGGGAAATATAGAATACTTAGAGATTTGTTTTAAAATAAAATAACATTTTATTTTAGGGTCCATTATTAATTAATATAATAGACTTTCATTATTATTTCAAATAGGATTTATTTTATTTGAGATATTTATTTTGAATCTAAAATAAAGCCAAAACACTTTAGTAGGTTTTATTAGAGAATATAAAATACTTGGAAAAACTATTTTAAACAATTTAATAAGTCTTGATGTTTTAATTAAAATAGTAAAACCTTTCATAATAAATTTTGATATTAATTCCTTATTATTTTATTTTAAACAAACCTTTGTTATTTTTATTCAAAACTAAATGTTTTAATTCCCAAAGTTTGGTCAAGGTTTAAATTGGCCTTTATTAAATAATCTTTATTTATAAAACTTCTATTTCATTTGAAAACAAATCTTTTCATTTAATTGTTTCAAAATAGTATTTCCAAATGTTTTTATTTTCCTTTTATTAAATGTTTATCTTTTTAAATCTCTTTAGGTTTATTTTAATTCAAATGGGTTTGAAGTTCCAATTGAATTCAAAAAGTTTCTTCTGGCTCTAAAAATCAAACAAAGTTTTATTTTATTAATTTATTTTCACATTACAAGATTTGGAAAATCTTGGGATGTGACAGGCTACCACCCTTAAAATAAATCTCGTCCCGAGATTTGGGGAGGCTAGGGTTACAAGCATGTTCAAAAAAACTAGGGTACTACCACCCTTAAAAATTTTCAAACAAAAATTACACATTGTCCTTCTTGGGATCCTGGGGAAATTTCTCTAAGCAAACTTTTGCATGTGTCCTTGGTTTCTATACTTGACTCATGGGCCAAGGTTTAGATCCTTCATAGACTTGTTTAACTTGTTCTCCATCCTTTCTGGACAATTGTTTGCATAGTGGCCTAGTTCCTTGCATTTGAAACATGTGACAAGGCTGATATCCCTCATAGGCTTGTTTATCTTATGCTTCATCTTTTCTGGACAGTAATTTGCATAATGTCCTAACTCTTTGCAGTATTTGTACATCACTTGGCTGATATCTTTCTTTTCCTTTGGTATCATTGCTTTTTGTTTGTTTCTTTGGTTCTTCTTCTTTTTGGGTCTCTCCAAAGCTAGGAGTTTCTTCTAGTTCATGTTCTTCATAGGTGGGAGATCTTTCTCTCTTCTTGGGGCATTGATTGTCTCTAAAATTTTTGCTAGCTTGGGTTCCTTCCAGAACAACATCCTTGTCATCCTTGTTGTCATTAGCTCTTTGGGAAAAGTTTTCTCTCATGTTGGTCATTTGAGTAACCAATCCTTGCAACAATTGGGATTGAAGTTTCAAAATCCTTTGTATGGCTGGGTCTAATCCATTGTTGTTGGCTAAAAGTTGAGTTGTCTCTTGGCTCAACTGATTTTGGGTTGCTATAAGTTCTCTCATGTTGTCTTCTTGGTTGTGGTTGTCATCAACCTTGGAGTCTTTTGAGGTAATCATCTGTTTGGGTTGAATTGGGATTAGGATATGCAAAATATTTCTAAGGAAATATTTCTAATCACACACATCACAATTCACACAAGCAATGTTCAAGCAATCACAAACAAACATTTCACTCAAACAAGGTTCAAGCACATACTTAGGCAACAAAATATTTTTGTTACACCACATAAGTTGGTGTGTTTGACTTAACTAAATTGTGGTGGTCTATCTATATGGTTCACTTATGATTTTTCCTTCCTTCATGATTTTTCTTACTTGAGATCATGGTTCCCTTGAGAAAACTCTTAGTCACTATACATCAAAGTTGTTGATGGCTTCTTCTTATTTTGCATTCCCTTAGTCTCTAAATCTTGAGCAAGATTTCCTTGTCTCATTTGTGGTCCTTAGTAGTTTCCATGTTGGAAGTCTTTGATGAACATGCTGAAGATGTTGAAGTCATTAGAGTTGAAGAAGTTGAAGAAGTCCTTTGTACATGGTGTAGTCTTTGGTCATGGTTAGGCTTTTCCATCAAGTTGAAGTAGAAGAGAAGTAGAGTTGAAACCAAAATGGTTAAGGAAAGAGTTTACAAGTGTTTTTGTAAATAAGTTTTGGATCAAAATATAACTCCTATTTTTCTAAGGGTTTTTGTCCAATCCTAGGTTTACAAATCCTACAGGCAACACAATGCTCTGATACCATCTGTAGGGGTCCCAACCTGATAAGGTAGAGTCCTCCTGTGTTTTACAATGCTAGTCCCTGGATCAATAGCTAGCATCCACAGTTAAGATGTAATATCAAGAAACAAAGGTCATAATATAACTTTATAACCAGGAATAACATAAGTTTATTACATCAATCATAGCTCATATGGCTATTACATTTCATTGCAGCGGAATAACTATGGTCAAGTGGTCCTTCATCTTCAAAGTGCCACAGGCAGATGTTGGTTGTAGACTTTGTAATCCTAATCAAACAATCTTCACTAAAATCAATCAAACCTGCAACATACAAGTTACAGCCACAAAGGGTTAATACATTTGAATTGTATTGGCAAGTGATACTATGGTAGTATAATGGAATCTATCATCTGTATGCATTTGACTAAGTGGAGTTGAGGCTTGCATTGCTCAAAATAGATTTTTCTTATCATTTTGAAAATACTAAGTTTTTGCTTGACAAAATCATTTCCTCAATCAAAGATTTCAATATCCTTGTACCAAGCCATCTCTCCATCAATGATTGAAGAATTCAAACAACCCTTGTTCAAACCACAAAATTTTAATTTAGAAATTGGAATGATGAGATTCTTGATTGCTTCCATGTCTTGATGCTCAAATTGTCCTTTACCAGGGACATGGCTAAGCAGTTAGATTTTACACTCTGCAGAGGTGGTGCACTTTACCCACAAGACTTGGTTTCCCAAGACAAAATCTTTCAGAAGCCTTCCCTTAGACCAAAATGGACGCGCTCCAACCTATCAAACACTACCACCCACTGTCCATTTGGCTAAGTTCTTGCAACCTATATGATCATGGCAGAGCCCATATTGCCAAGTGGTTGCACTTGAAGCTTCTCAACATTTGACATCTCAAATCTCTTTGTTTCCTGGGTAGCATACCACAAGTGAGATACACAATCCAAGCCTATGGCATTGTGAACCACTCAACCATTCTCCACCAAGCAAGCCCATTCCACCCAGGTGATTCATTAACTTAGTTGTTTTATTAAACAAAACTTAAGTTCTCAGACTTAGAATATTTTTCCATAGTGTGAATATATATTCCACCCATGTTTTCTATTAGCTAGGCTAAGCTTGGTAGTAGTAGGAATCTCTAACTTAGGAAAATCCTGCTAAGGATTCATCCACTAGGTTTTCTTATAGCAAGGTCTATCCTTAGCAAAATCCATGCAAGTTTTACTTAGCAAAATCACTAATGCATAGAGAAAGTAATGGGATAAAAAGTATGAAGCATCACTTGCCTTTTTGGAAGGAAATGGTAGTTCACTCCTTGGTCTTGTTAGTCTCACACTTCACTACAAGTCAAACAAGCAAACACAAATTCAATTCACATTCCAACCAAAGTCAAACAAACAATTATTCACACACACAAAGTAATGGAAATCTAAGTCATGCATGGGAGCATGCACAAAATAGTTTTATTTTGCAAAGGGGGTCTCTATGGGTTTCTAAACTTTGTAAGATCCAATTTGGTCATTTACCAAAGTGGCAAAGTCATTAGTAAGAGGGTTTTGTCCAAAAACTATTTTTAAATCCATTTATCATTTCATGTGGTGGAAAAAATGTTTTTATTAAGGCAAAACTCTTAAGTTGTTCACCAAATGAGTTGCTATTGCAAAACTTGGTGTTTTTGGGTCAGTAGGTTTGGTCCAAACTATTTTCTTAAAGTTTCTTTTCCATAAACATTTTTATAATAAAAACTATTCCTTTTATTTGGCTAGAAAATGACTAAGTCAAGTAATCCATCATAAATCTTACCAAAATCATTTTTAATACCAAGAGTTGGTTCCTAGGGTCAGTAGGGTCACAACAAACCAATTGGCAAAGGTTTGATCTCAAAATTCATTTTTAAATGATTTTTCTAATGTTAGCAAGAACACAAAAGAATCTGCAAAATCAAACAATCTATCAAATACTATTTGCTAAACTAAGGGTAGGGTTGGCTAGGGCTTGTTCTCCTGAATTCATTGATATAAAATTTGCCAAATTTGGACGTGTGGATCAAAAGATATAAGGGTTTGAAGTTTGTAAATAATTCTGATTTCAAATTCTAATTTCAATCTATCTGGTGACACGCGGCGGCTTCCTATTCGTCGGTACCGTTTCGGTTGGATCACGCGAGGACAGCCGTTGGATTAAGTTTAATCGCATACATGAGGTTACTTACCGCTTGCTTAAATTCTATCGTGGCCTTACGATGACGATCTAACGGTGCTAGGCACACCACAGATGGGCGGCGGTGCTATACGGCGGAGCTGTCGGTCGACGATGGTGCCGATGCTACAGGAGGTTAGGGAGAAAGGGAATATGCTCACCAGGCTCAGGGGGTCACGGCGAAGCTCAAGGTAGTGTTGGTCGGACGAGGGGTGCTCGGGTTCTACCGCGATTCCTCGCCGGAGTAGTGGACGTGACGGTTACGGCCCACGGTCGAAGACGAGGCCGTGGTCCACGAGAAGACAAACGGAGGACGGGTTAGCTGCGCAAGATCATGGCAAGGATGAGTGCGTGAACGGAAGGGGTCGGGTAGTCCGAGTTCACGAAATGCTCGACGAGCAATGGCGCACGCCAAGACCGGAGGTTGTCGTTGGCGAGGCTCAGAGGTGCCCGCGGGGAAGCTGAGGTTACAGAGCGGTGCTCCTGGGTCTGGCGAATCTACCTGCTTGCTCGGGAAGGCAAGGGCGATGAGATGCCGCCGGAATTTGGCCGTGAACTCGTCGGAGACGGCGACAAGTGAAGATTGGCGGCGACCGGTGGCTCTCAATGCGTGGGGTTTGGGGGGAATGAGAGAGGAGGAAGAGGGGATTTAACTCGAGTGATCACTGCGAGGTTTAATCGGGGCATTAAGTCGAATTGACGACGCGAATTACTGCCAGGAACGGGAGGAACGGTCGAGCGAGGTGGAGAGGATGAACAGTGGCGTGGGGTCGTTGTGTCAGTGGGAAAAAGAGGGAGAGGGAGGGTCCACATGTCAGCCTCAGTGCGGTTTCTTTTGAGGTGCAGAAAAACGGTTCGGGAATAGGGAAGGTGGGATGTTAGGTTTAGTTGGGCTGGAGTTGGGCCAGATTTGTTGGGCTGTTCTATTTTTTTCTATCTAATTCTTTTTTTCTGCTTTCTATTTCTGATTTGTTATTTCAAACAATTCTCAACCATTCAAAACATTTCAAATCTTCACCAAACATTGTAACTACAAATTTGGTTCTGTTAGTATTCTAACCAAAATCCTAAATAAAATAAATAACACTTTAATCTTTTAGGTTCCATCCTTAATTAAATAAGTAGGCCATGGTTTATTAATTAAATAAAGTTTTTGTTGTTTATTAATAAAATCTTTATGTGAAATCCAAATATTTTCAAAATCAAATCAGTAGGTATCATTTGGAAGTAAATAATACTTGGATACTTGTTTAAAACAAAATATTATTTTGCTTTAGGGTCCAATAGTAATTATATATAATGGGCCTTAGTTATTAAATCAAATAGAGTTTGATTTTATTAATAAAATCTTTATTTGAAACTAAATATCTTCAAAACCAAATTAGTGGGTTTTATTTGGGAAATATAGAATACTTAGAGATTTGTTTTAAAATAAAATAACATTTTATTTTAGGGTCCATTATTAATTAATATAATAGACTTTCATTATTATTTCAAATAGGATTTATTTTATTTGAGATATTTATTTTGAATCTAAAATAAAGCCAAAACACTTTAGTAGGTTTTATTAGAGAATATAAAATACTTGGAAAACCTATTTTAAACAATTTAATAAGTCTTGATGTTTTAATTAAAATAGTAAAACCTTTCATAATAAATTTTGATATTAATTCCTTATTATTTTATTTTAAACAAACCTTTGTTATTTTTATTCAAAACTAAATGTTTTAATTCCCAAAGTTTGGTCAAGGTTTAAATTGGCCTTTATTAAATAATCTTTATTTATAAAACTTCTATTTCATTTGAAAACAAATCTTTTCATTTAATTGTTTCAAAATAGTATTTCCAAATGTTTTTATTTTCCTTTTATTAAATGTTTATCTTTTTAAATCTCTTTAGGTTTATTTTAATTCAAATGGGTTTGAAGTTCCAATTGAATTCAAAAAGTTTCTTCTGGCTCTAAAAATCAAACAAAGTTTTATTTTATTAATTTATTTTCACATTACAAGATTTGGAAAATCTTGGGATGTGACATGCTATCTGTGTTGCGATGCTCTAGCTTCCGTACCCGTGATATCCCTTGCAGCCATATATTGCCTTGGACACATCCTATTACCTGTTGTTTGGTAGATAGTTGGACTTGCGTGTCGTAGTCGCTTGCTCAAGTGTTGTTGCCTGTCGTCAAGTACCACTGTGTTGGAGTAATTGCCGCATGTTGATGTTGGAGATGATCATGGCTTTACTTTTCGTTCACTTTAATTACTGTTTAACAACTAAAATTGAAGTAAGTAAGCAGAGGCATCGGTGGGTGATAGATAATGTTGGTTTCCGACCACTTGTGTCCGTGGGATCCCGAGTTCTTGACACTGCTCCGAGATCGAGCGCTAACCACGTGGGGAGATATGGGCCCCCATTGATTAGTACCGATTTCAAAGTATTGTCTCGGGGCCACAAACTAGTTTGAGGTTTTATTTACTATACTTGTACTTATGCCATGCTTTGCTTTATTTATTTACGATTGCGAGGAGCACACTTATCTGTTTAGGAAGCGGAGTGTTTTCAGGTATCGAGGTCCAGCTTTGGGATTTGTCGTTTACGTATCGACGCAAACCCCGAGTCCGTCTCGAGACCGACCGACTTCGCTATGGTAGACTTAGTGGGGTGGCCCCGTGCTTGCTTTGGGTCCGAAACGTCATGACTTAGGCCCGCCGACATACCGATGGGTGTATGTTAACGATCCGCAAAAGGGTCAAGTGGTTGTGGATACTTTGGTGCACCCTCAGGTTAAATCTTTTAGAAGCCGTGGTCTGTTATGGACGACTTGGAGCACAGTGCTTGATCATAGACAACTATAACTAAAGTTTACTGTTATAATTTGACTTGTATCCGATATGACTAGTAATCAGCTTCACTACAACGGAATGGCTAAATAAAAGTACCAACAACTGCTGGGTTTTGGGGTTATCTCATGCTAATTGTATCTGACTAGTAAGTGTTGAAACTATCACGGAATGGTCAACTAAAAGTGCCCACTGCTTACTTTATCAGGATGAATATATAAACCTGACTAGTAATTGCTGCTACGATAACTGAATAAATAAAACTGCCAACTGCGTGAGTTCCTCGGTTGACTTCCTCGTGTGGTCTCGAGGGGGAATACCAGGATGGGATTGTTTGGTGTTAGTATCAAGCTGGTTCTGGATAGGTCTTTCTTTCCCCTCTCTGATAGCCGCCAGTTATTTCGAGTCTCTATAGGTTGTTTAGTGCTTGCTGCGCTGCCGCTTCAGTCCACCATACCTATGTAGGCGAGGACCGCCGAATTCTAGCCTCGCCGTGTACTGGCCTCAGTACTGACGCTCCTCTTTTCCTTTGCCTTTGTCGGCACCCCTTTTGTTTAAGCAGGTTTTGAGATCGACGCCGTTAGCAGGGTTACCCTTCCGGCTTGGCCTGGGCAGGGTTATGGACGCCATTGGTTATTCTTCAGGGCTCTTAGCCCCATTTGCATCTTGTCCGTAGTCGGACGCGACCATCTTTTCAAGGTGATTTGGATCTTTGTACCGTATATCTGTATTCTTGACTCATTGAGTCGCTGCTGTATATATATATATCTGTTCTGTGGGTCCCATCGAGGACTGTTGTGTAATGTTATTACTTCGTTTTCCACCCGCACGTAAGTGCCTGGTGGGCACCTTTGAATCGTTTCTATGCGGGTTTGGCGGAAATCGCTAAAACTTGCATAGGGTCGATTCTGAGGGTGTTACAACTTTGTAATCCTAATCAACACACTTCACTAAACAATCAAACCTGCAACATTACAAGTTACAGCCACAAGGGTCAATACATTTGAATTGTATTGGCAAGTGATACTATGGTAGTGTTGTGGACTCTATCATCTATATGCATTTGGCTAAGTGGAGTTGAGGCTTGCATTGCTCAAAATAGATTTTTGCTTATCATTTGAAAACACTAAGTTTTAACTTTGACAAAAACATTTTTTCAATCAAAGATTGAAGATCCTTTAACCCTTGTTCAAACCACAAGTTTTTAACTTAGAAATTTGAATGATGAGATTCTTGATTGCTTCCATGTCTTGATGCTCAAATTGTCCTTTACCAGGGACATGGCTAAGTACTTAGATTTTACACTCTGCAGAGGTGGTGCACTTTCCCCACAAGACTTGGTTTCCCAAGACAAGATCTTTCAGAAGCCTTCCCTTAGACCAAAATGGACGCGTTCCAACCTATCAAACTCTACCACCCACTGTCCATATGGCTAAGTTCTTGCAACCTATATGATCATGGCAGAGCCCATATTGCCAAGTGGTTGCACTTGAAGCTTCTCAACATTTGACATATCAAATCTCTTTGTTCCTGGGTGGCCATCCACAAGTGAGATACACAAGGTCAACCATAGACATGGGCCTTGTGAACCACTCAACCAAAATCCACCAAGCAATTACCATTCCACCCAGGTGATTCATTAACTTAGTTGTTTTATTAAACAAAACACAAGTCCTCAGACTTAGGAATTTTTCCATAGTGTGAATATATATATTCCACCCATGTTTTCTATTAGATAGGCTAAGCTTGATAGTAATAGGAATCTTAACTTAGGAAGATTTCCACTAAGGTTTCACCTATTAGGTTTTCCTATAGCAAGGTTTATACTTAGCAAAAATTCCATGCAAGTTTTACTTAGAGAAAATCACTAATGCATAGTGAAAGTAATGGGGAAAAGTATGAATCATCACTTTCCTTTTTGGTAGAGTATATGTTCACTCCTTGTCCTTGCAACAATCACACTCTTCAAGTCACTACAAATCAATCAAGCAAGGCACAATCTCAATCTACCAATCAAGCAAAACAACACATAAAATGACAAAGTCAAAGTAATGCATGCAAGCATGCCAAGCTTTGTTTTGTTTGAAAAGGTGGTTCCTAATGGGTCATAAACATTTTAAAACACCTAATGGTCATTTTGTAAAGTGGCAAAGTCATTTGCAAAAGGTTTTCACTTCAAAAACCATTTTCAAAACAAAGTATCATTTTATGTGGTGTAGAAATATTTTTACTAAGGCATTAACCTATAGGGTTCACCAAATATGTTTTCAAACCAAAAAACTTGGTGTTTGGGGTCAGAGAGTTTAAAACAAAACATTTCCCAAAAAATTTCCTTCAAAATCATTTTTAATAAATAAGCCACATTTCTATTTGACTAGAAATGGTTTTAAATCAAAGAATCATTATTTTGTTTCACCAAATTCATTTTTGAATCCACAAAGTGTTTCCTAGTGTTAGTAGGTTCAAATCACACCATTTGCCAAAGATTTTATCCCCAAAATCATTTTTGAATATTTTTCACATCCTTAACAAGCATACAAATGTTTCTGCAAAAACAACCATTTTTCCAGAAGCTTTTTACTAAACAAAAGGCATGGTTGGCTAGGGCTTGCTCCACTGATTCCAATGATATAAAGTTTGCAAAATTTGGATGTGTGGTTTAAAAGTTACAAGGGTTTCAAAATGGCATCTAAATCTGATTTCAAATTCTATTTTAAATCGTCTGGTGCCACGCGTCCTATTCTCATTCGTCGGCACCGTTTCGCTCGGATCGCACAGTTGCAGCCGTGGATCTAAACAGATCGCGTGGCCCAGAACGCATACCCCTTCGCTGTTAAGTGATTCTATCCTATCCACTAGATCGGGATCGGACGGCTGCTGTGAGCTCGACCCTAAACAACAAAGGCCATGCATGGTCAAGCATGAGCATTGCATGGCGGCATGCGTTAATAATAGAACTATAGAATTCTAGATATTTACTTTACAAACTGGTATCGTATTGTGTTGAGTGTCAATCTAAAGTTTAAAGTCCTATTGCAAACTTTCAGCAAACTCTATTTACTCCGTGAAGTTTAATAATTAGTATTAAATCAAGAGTAACAATTCCAGTGTTAGTATCTTAAGTATCATGTTTTCCTCCATGATTCTTGATTTAAATATCGAGATTATCTAGGAGCTGAAAGAATTGTTTCAGAAACCATCATGTGTGGCAGATATAAAGATATTTGAAACAATGTTTTGGTTGCAATATGATAGAATATAATATATATTCTCATATTGGATGAGAATTTGCGAAGGTTGGAGATGCTAGACATCCTAATCATCCAAAAGGGTTTTGAAAAGTAAAATTATACTCATGATTCACCTTTATAAGCTACGTTAGCTTGATCATGAAAGTCTTCATGATAAGGATGAATAGAAGATGTATGTAAAGTGTTTACTACACTAAAAGATTACTAAAGAATGGATTTTGAAAGAATGTCGATCATTTGATGATGGTGATCTATTTCAAAGTGCAAGTCCAAAGGTATTATTATTTGAATATACACGCTTTGGACTATATGTCATGTATATGGATCCACTGTTGATGTTGATAGATTCTTTTAAAAAAGGAAAGAGAAATGCTGAAAGATAATCTATAAAATATATTTGGCAGAAACGAAAAGACTGGAAATATCCGGTTTATGTATATAGATGATATACATGTTATGGTTGTATTCTTTGCTTGTTAAACAATGTGTTTCTTGGGTATTCGATACCGAATTGGTTGGTATGAAATTTTATACACAACGACGCAAATCATGAACCACAATGGCCTAAGTAACTAGCAAGAGAATATGTGATGATGTTCATCGAAAACAAACAAACCATTGTTTGTATTTCTCGTTGACATCAAAGCTTGCCTTCAAGATTTGTTTTAATAATAGTTATTTAAATCAGGTATTATGAGAACAAAGATTGTTCAAATAATTACTGTATTCCATATAAGATGGATGATTTACAAATCTCGTTGGAGAAATCACATCCATGAAACCTAATGCTAAAATGTTGTAAGACAAATGATTGAAAGATCACTTACAAAGTGACATCGCCGTTTAAATTATATTCGAAATAAAACATGAAGAATCTCCATATTCATTGATTTTCGGAGTCTTTGATTTGATCAAGTGATGCTTGTGAGACTTTCCTCGGGATAATTTAAACTTCGTTCAAAGGCCAAAGAAGAATGAATGACTAAAATATTAGAATTTATACATATCGATGTATGTAGTCCATTATGTGTAGTCGTGAGTGATGGATTTCATCTTCATATGATTTCTCCGGAAATTTGAGTGAATCTTCACTTAATGAGAAAGAAAACTGAAATATTTGAAAATGTTCAAAGACTTTCAAGATGAAGTGGAAAATCATTGTAACAAGAAAATAAATGATTTTATCATAAAGGGATTTATTTGAGTTGCAAGTGTAACAAGAAAATAAATGATTTATGATTTTAGCATAAAGGGATTTATTTGAGTTGCAAGTTTAGAAAAACACTTAGATTTACTTCTCCCGAAACACCATAGGAATATGGAGTGTTTGAGATTTGTAATGAAACCTTGTTTGACATGGTTGGATCAAAGGTGTTATTTATAAAACTGCCATTATGTTTTAAAAGATTAAAGCTTTAGAGACTACCGCTTTTTACACTTAAAAGAGATCCATCTTGATCCGTTGAAATGACACCATGTAAGTTATGGTTTGGGGTAAAACCCAAGTTGTCCTTTCTTAAATTTTGGTATATTAATCATAAGTAAGATGTTTACTACCAAAGTTGGATGAGCATGTCTTTGTAGGTTATTTCGAATAACCATTGGGTATTCCTCCATAACACTGAGGACAAAACATTCCGGAGGCATCCAGAATGCTCATGGCTCACGTGCCTCAAAGGTTGTGGTCACGGAGGTCTAAGTTCCTATTGAACCAAGTAGGTTGGATAAATAATCAAATACTGAGATTTGAGAATAAATCATTATTGTTTGACAATGATGAACCGACGACATGTAAAGAAGCGATGATGGGCCCCGACTCCATCAAATGGCTTGAAGCCATAAAATCCATGATAGTTCCATACACGAGAAATAAAGTTTTTTGAACTTGGAAGACCCTCCGAAAATGTGTAACAACCTACTAGTCGTATTTGGATCTATAAAGAAACAGACATGGATGTTTCACATCTATGAAATAGTCGACATGTCATAAAGTTTTTTACGACAATGTTCAAGGAGTTTACTATGACAAGATTTGATCTTTCATAGCGATATTTAGTCTGGACGGATTAAAGTAGCAACGACTACATATAATTTGGTATATGGTAGATGAATAAACAAAACAAAGTTTTTCTAAAAGAATGGTTACCTAGGACGTGTGCATGACACGATCCAAAGGGTTTTGTTAATTCAAAGGATGCTAAAAAAGGCATGCAAACTTCAATGGTTGAAGTAAGCATCGCGGAGTTGGAATCTTCACCGTGATGAAACTGTTAAAGGAGTTTTCATCAGGAGACGATTAAGATGCTTGCATTTGCAACAAATTAAGTGGGAGCGTTGAGACATATTTCTAATACATTATGTGGAGGACATCTTGTTGATTGGAAATGATGTATATTTTTTTGACCAAGGTTAAGAATTTCATTTCGATGAAAGACTTAGGCAAAGCCCGAATATTTAGCATGAATGTCTACATGTATAGACTATGATGCTAATATGGTTATGACAAACATACATATATGAGATATTGAAGGGGATAAATATAGAAACGACGAGAAAAGGATCTTATCGCATGGAAAAGAATTGAATCAAGATTCAAGTGTATCGACACTTGATAAGTGAAACAAGATTCAAGTGCTTTGACACTTGATGAGTGAAATCACAAGAATGTTTTGATCAATCATACCATGATATGTACACATACAGATATGTCCTATGCTCTAAGTGTTATAAGCATATACCAGTATGAATCATAAAATGATGATTGGAGGATAGTAAGGAAATTCTTATGATCTTTTGGAAGAACTAAGAATATATTTGTGTAGAGGTGACAAACAATTACAAATAGTTCATTGTAAAGCGTTACATTTATACTAGTTTTGTCACAAGACACGAATTAAGTTTATCTCGATTTAAACTATGGGTGGCACAATGAAATATAAAGGAGTTTCCATGACAGATTTGGATGAATTCCAAAGTTAAGACATTGTGACAGATACTACAACAAAAGACTAAGTATATGACTGCTACAGTAGCAGCAAAGGAGGGCATTTGTATCAAGTAGTTTGTTATCAAACTAAGGTGTGGTTTGCAATGGGATAACACTAAAGATATATTGTACGACAATAGTATTGACATGATTTAACCCCAAGGAACTAAAGGAAAGACCAAATTTATACAATGTCATCTCATTGGAGAATGAGTGATGCGTGGAGACGCAAAGACATGCAAATACACACGGACCTGAAAGCTTTAGATCCATAGATTATGTTAACCACTTGCAATCGCGTATATGGAACACCAGAAAGCCATAGGTGTTCAATACGCAAATTTTTCAAACTAGATTATTGTCTCTAGTGCAAGTGGGAGACTAAAGGGAATAAGTCTGAGAGGCAATAATAAAGTGGTTATTATCACATTCCTTATTTATGATAAATGTTTATTTTGCATGCTATAATTGTATTAATACGAAAACGTTAATACATGTGTGTTTAATAAACAAATAAAAAGTTCCTAGTTATGCCTCTCTCATAAACTAGCTCGTTGATTAACAACATGATCAAAGTTTTCCTGATCATGGACATTGGATGTTGTTAATAACGAGGTCACACCATTGTTGGAATGATGTGGTGAACATTCATCCGAAGTATAGCATTATGATCAAGGTCATTGTGTTTATATTGTTATAACATCATACGCAGTAATCTTAGTCCTTAGACAATGAGATCATGTCAATCACTAACACCAGACGTCACACTGTAACAGGGTGATTATAAAGATGGGTTCAGTGCTACGAAGGTGTTATGTTGAGGCTCATGGATCAAGAGTGGATTTTTTCCATCCCGATGACGGAGAGATATACTCTGGGCCCTCTCGGTGATATCACATTAGTTAGCTTGCAAGCAAGTGATTTGATCACTAGAATGTTATATCACGGGAACGAGAAAAGAGTACATGTCAGTAACGAGATCAAACTAGGTATGGAGATACCGATGATTGAATCTCGAACATGTAAAATATCACGAGACAAAGAAATCTTCTCGCTATGTCAGACCACCAACCAATTACAAGTAGAGATCTACGACATAGAAAATCAAAACTGTGAGTATGAGGCTAGATTTGATCGCATAAGCTCCGCTGCTAGTTTCAGGATTGCGGAGACAAGGACATCCTTTTTGGATGGGGAACCTTTGCCTTGGAAGTTTTATGATGACAATAGAACACCGCCACCGCCAAAGGAGTAATTTGTCATCGGGTTTGGCATCCCCTTGGATTGTTCCAAGCTTGGGGGAGTGTCGCAGTATCACAATCATTATCCATTATCTTTTACCTTTTTAGTGGATTCATATCTTTGGTAGAGAAGTTATCTCATAGTTTGGTTTGCATGTGGAAGTATCTCTCCTTTAGTTGATTATCTATGTATCGCTTGGTGTGAGTGCCTTTATTGGAATATTAATGAGAAGTTTCATCTTCTACTTTTTGTACTTCTTATTTTAGTTTGCGATCTCTATTATATGATGGATCTTGTTGATCAGTATTGGCATCACTTTGGGATCATCAAGTGGATCTAAATTGGTTTTGGCAAACTGAGTTCTGGTCAGTAGCAATACTTTTTGAGGTTTGAAAGAAAAAGAGAAAAGGTTACATGTATTTTGTATCATTTATTTTCTTTCTTGTTGGATCATAAGCTTAGTATTCTTTATTTAAGATCTTTTGTGTCTTCAAGGAAGATTGCATGTTTGACTTTATTACTTGTATGTTTGCTTGTTTCTTTCAACTCTCTTGCTTGCTACCTAGCCTTGCTAGCCAAAAACCTGATTTGAGAAGGCATACTTCTCATGTTTCCAATCCCTTTGAACCAAAACCTTTGCCATTTGTGTCCACCATATCTACCTTGTAGCTATTGCTATTCCAAGAAAATTCTCAAGCTTCATCTACCTTTCGAATTAAAAAGTATTTTGTTATGTGAAAACTAGTTAATAAAGCTCTCACGAACTTGATGGCACACCTTATTTTCTTGCCCCTAATAGACTGGAACCATTGTGCCATCGAAGTTGTATATGCTTGCATCTATACGTTGGAATTAGTAGAACCGTGCTGTCATGGGGAACGCTTTCAACATTGCACCTGTACTTTGTACTCAGTTGATATCGTGCTCTTTTGTCTATGGATGTCAATAGTGTGAAATAAAGAGGGAACTTGTAAGTCCAAAGAGTCTGTATTTTGTGTTATAGAAACGCCTGGGCTGCTAGCCTAAGCCCTGCCTAATCATGGTGGAAACTTGCAGCATCACCATAGTGAGCCATCTATGAAGCATCTTCAATAAAAAGCTATGCACATAGTAAATAAAAAGATCACTGAGATTCTCATTGTCTACTTGCCTTGTCATTTTGGTTATGGGAAAGCTCCTGTACCATGTGCAAGGGATACCCTGTTGGCGGTTCTCTATGATACGCATGTACTTATAATGACAAGAACTTACCGGTAACTGAAGTTGAGTAGCATGAGGAGTGACCCTCATATTCAAGGGACATGAGATTGCCAACTTATATTTCGTCATATACTCCATCTTTGTGCACTTTAACCTTAATCATCTCAAGATGCCTATGATAGGGGCAATGAGGGCTCAAAGCTAGTAAGTACCATAATCTTTTGGAAGCTCTTTATGACTTGTAATACCTGCTTCCCTCTATAAAGGGACCCTTCTCCTATTTACCAAGTTGAGTCAGTAAACCTACTTCCTCTCTATATCCAGCAAGCATTTGAGTTGTTGTGTTTCAAGCATTCATATGGTTATTTATTCAATCATGTTATTTATCTTCCTTGTTTGCACAAAACTCTTATTTTTTGAGTATTACTTTGAGAGCCTTCATTGTGAAAAACCTTTTTGAGCAAAGAGTGCTCCTGTTATAAAACTTCTACAAAAAGCTTTTTAAGAAACTGTTTGCCAGCTGTTTCCTGACCAAGAACAAGAGTTTGCCAATTCCAATTATGATTTATCTTTATGCATCTCTATTGTGACTGTTGTACTTGTTGCAAGCTAACTTGTATAATGGTGAGTTGCTTGCTTCTATGGTTTGTGCAATGGTAAGTGTGATGCTTCTTGTCCGTATTCTTTTATCGACACTTCACTCCATAAACTTGTGGACATGTTTACTGAGCTCAGTTTTCGCTTGGGGACAAGCGAAGGTCTAAGATGGGGGGAGTTGATACGTCCAATTTGCATCACCATTATATATCATAATTTGCCCCTATTCATTGATATATGTCTTATTATGAGGTATTACTTATGTCTTTTCCACTGTTTTTGCATGTTGGATGATTCTTGGAGGATGGACTGCGGGAGTCTGGATTCTGATGGAAAAGGAGGTGTTTTGATCCAATTTCGCGAAGATCAGAAAAATACCAAAAAAATAAGGGAAAAATATATTTTCCCAGAAGACTGAGGAAGCCAGAAGGGGAGGAGAAGAAGGGCCACAGGAGGCCCACACCCCCTAGGCATGGGCCCACTTGACCCCGCGCCTAGGGCAGGTGTGGCCCACCTGCCTGGCCTACGACTTCGCCCTCTCGCCTATATCTTCCCCACAGAACCCTAATACCATGGGAGCAACCACATATTGATTTCCGCCGCCTCTGTGGGGCGGAAAACACCGAGAGAGAAATATCTCTCCGGCAGATAGATTTCTGCCAGGGAAATTCCTTCCTGGAGAGGGAAGATCGTCGCCATCAACACCATCATCAAGATAGGCTTCATCAGGATCATCATCATCATCCACACCATCATCTCCACCAGCATCATCATCACCACTCCATCCCGCTGTAACAATTCTGTTGGATATTGCTTTAGTTCTTAGGGGAAACTTTCCCGGTGTTAATTACTATTGTAGTTGATGCTTGTGAGTGGAACCATTGGATAATTGTTTATGTTTAGATTGTTATCCATTATTATATCATCTTTGATCTTGATCCATATGATGTCTTGTGAGTAGTTCGTTTAGTTCTTGAGGACATGGGAGAAGTCATGTTGTTATTAGTGGATCTGTGTTGAGTTATTATTCAATGGTTTAGTATTTAAGTTGTGGTGCTATTCTTCAACTGGTGTCATGTGAACGTCGACTACATGATACTTCACCATTTATGGGCCTAGGGTAATGAAGGAAATATGCCCTAGAGGCAATCATAGAGACGATTATATTTCTTATGTATCCATGAGTTATTGTATTGTTCCTTGAATATCCATATCAAGCAACTTGTATTGATTGGAAATTATGTGAATTGTTTGTGAAACTCTTTACTTGTATGGTTATTTAATAGTTGTCCCTAGTCGGAGTTCATGTGAGGACACATGTGAATATTAGACTAGCACATCGATTGGTTGATGACTATGTTCCGCAAGTCATAGATATGGAGATGTCAAACCAATGATGTGGACACATGTTATGAACATGGGGTTGGACTGACCCAACTTGAGACTGACAATTAGTTGCAGCTCTCTCTCTAGACATCGTGTACGTTTTGTCCTTAGACCTGAGATTGTTGCATGTACTTGAGATGTGGATCGACATACTTTGGGGCTATCAGACGCTACTCCGTAACTGGGTAGTTATAAAGGTAGCTTTCGGGTTTGTCCTGAAGCATGCTGCAAGGCATGGTCAATCAAGATGGGATTTGCCCCTCTCTACTTGAGAGAGATATCTCTGGGCCCCTCAAGTGATGGGTTCCAGAAATGCATGGCCGTGCTACGTATGGTTAAGAGTTAACCTAGTAAAGGGATTCCGAATCACAGTATTGAGAAAGGGAGGTAAACTTGGAGCTAGACCAAATATCGTGAGGCAAAGGGAAAGACATGTACTAAACCTTGTGATGGTTCGTCCGATATGATATTTGTATACGTTTAGGAGTTGGCACATCTTTCTAGAGGCCGCTACCAACTATTGACAGAATAAGTGTATTTTCATGTCATGTCTATACGTATATGAACCTATAGGGTCACACACTTAAGGGGCTGGAAGCCAAATGAGGATTGGATCCGAATTAGACCAGGCTTAGGCTACTAATGGGCTGCTGATGTAGAAGCCCACTAGGGACGCCTATATAAGAGAGGGTGGGGCATGCTGACCAGGGTTAGACGATTTCCACCCAGTCGCCACTCCTCACGCCAATGTTGCATGCGCGGACCTAGCAGTCCGGCGTCTGACGCTTCCACCCTGTACGTGTGGATACCTCGGAGGCGCTGCATCTATAGCGCTTGGACGAGCCGCGCAAGGGTATATGCTCATGGGACGAGAGCGAGGAGGAGACGTAGATCGTCTACACTGCCTCGACACGCTTCATCAAGTTCCGCAACTGCGCGTCTAGTGGTAATCCCGTGATCTATGACAATAGTAATCCTGGTTTACGCAGTAGAAAATTTTGATTTGTGCTAGTGTAGCCTACCTGTATCCCTTCAGGGAATGCATTGTGTATTTGGATACTAATTGTGGGGTTGCCGGAGTGACAGAAACCTGAACCCCTATTAGGACACCATTGCATAAAGGAGCATAGGATCTCAGAGTTTAAGGCTGTGGTTAGGTTTATATCTTAATTACTTTCCTGTAGTTGCGGATGCTTGCAGGGGGTTTAATCACAAGTATGTATTAGTCTAAGTAAGGTCGGTACATTAGCACAGGTTCACCCACACAACACTTACAACACCAAACAAGATCACTCAGCTATTTGAAGCGAAAGCACTTGACATAATTCCCATGTGTCCTCAAGAACGTTTGGTCCTTATAAGTATTTCCACCGGCTTGTCCTTTGATAAGAAAGGATTGGGCCACTTGCTGTGTTTAGTCTTTATTACTTGCTCTTTGTTTTGTTGCCTTATCATAAAACCACTAAAAATCTGTTTGCTAAGTATTTACAGATATTTCCTGCTCCATACCACTAGTCAACACCTTTTACTCCTCGTTGGGATCGACAATCCTATTTATCGAAAGTACTGCGATACACTCCCTATACTTGTGGGTCATCACACGTGTAGGGTTGGATCTGGGGTGCGCTCTAGGGCTTCTGGATCAACGACTCATGTGCGTTGTCTTCCTCTTTTAATACCGTGGGTAAACAGTGATTTTATTTTACCCCTTTGCCATTTGCTCATCGCCATTGCCTCCATTTTCATGAGCACTGCTTCTCTCCACCACGCGCTGTAAGTTCTTCGTTCTTTTCCCTCTTCTTTTCTCTGCGCACACCGCCGCACTCAACGCCGCGCGATGGGCAAGCCGAAGAAGACCGCCACCGGCGGTAAGAACACCGCCGCGACCACCCGCATCACGGACGGCGGGTGGAGGCGCACAGAGATGCGCGATGGGGATCTGTGCAAGCTACGCAATTCTGGGTTGATCCCCCAGAACAAGGAGGACGCCATCCTCCCTAGTGATGAGGTAATCCCCCACCCACCCTAAGGGTTTCAGGTGATGTTTTTTTTCGTTTGTCAACCGCGGTCTCTCTATCCCCGTTCACGATTTCCTTTGTGGACTCCTCTTCTTATATGGGATTCAGTTGCGTCACCCGTCTCCCTATTCTCTTCTCCATATTGCTTGTTTTATCACTCTTTGTGAGTGCTGGCTCGGTATCGAGCCGCACTTTGGCCTCTTCCAGAAGCTCTATTCCGTGAAGAGGCAGTCCAGCGTCGGTGGAGTCTATCCGCTCGGCGGCTGCATCATTTTCATCCGCTCTTCCATCCAATTTTTCTCCTTTTCTATCTGCGAGTCCGTCCAGCAATGGCGCCGGAAGTGGTTCTACATCCGCGAGCTAAACTGTACAGTTAGCAATATGGGCTTGCCCCCTTCGATTCCTCCCAGAAGATCATCTGAAATAGATCGTGGAAGAACCACATCCTGGAAGGTGAATCCGAAGAGGTGGAGAGGCTCTACCAGCAGGTGGAGGCTCTTCAGCTGGTGCCAGGAAAAGAGGTCAATGGTGTCGACATCATCCGCACCTTCCTCAAGTGCCGGGTGCAGCCACTCCAAGCGAGGGTGCATCCGATGTTTCTCTACACCGGCTCTAGCGATCCGACGAGGGTATCATCCGAAGAATTGTCTTTGGGTGACCTGGATAGAGCTCTACGTCCCCTGCTGAAGGCCAAGGCCGACGAGGACCTCCCGGGGAAGTCGTTGACCACCCCTTTTAGTGCCAAGAAAGTGGTTTCCCAGGTGATACTTTTTCATGCGCGTAGTGCTTTTTCCAAGTGTTTGCTGTTTGCTGCTGTTATTTATCTTGTTTCCCTTTTCCTTTCGCTTGTAGCGCCTCCAGGTAAAGGGGTCTATGCCTCCTTTGCCTGAGAAGTATACGGAGGCGCCGGACAATGAGGAGGTGGACTCTGAGTTTGAGCTTCCTCCGGCGTAGTCTCCGACCATGGAAGCCCCTGAGCCGAGTGAAGGGCGGACCCGAAAGCGCTCCCGGAGCGAGTCGTCGGATGCGTCTACCCTGCCAACTCCAAGGGGTCCATCCTTCCTCGAGCGGAATGGCGAGGATGATGGTGCGTCTTCTGCGCCTTTTCCTGTCGTGCCTCTTCGGGCGATGGCTCCGCAGTCGCCGGCCAAGAAGAAGAAGTAGAAGGCGGCTCCCATCTTTAACTTATCGGACATTGAGTCGTAAGTGACTTCACCTGAGTCTTTTGCTATCATTTTTCTGAGTAGTGTAAGTTGTCGTTTGATCAAATTTTTACTTGCAGCCATTCTTCGGAGGAGCCCCTTAACAAGGTCACCCAGGAGCTTATAGGGGAGTCGAAGCCGACGACTTCTGTCCCCTAGGTGGTGGCCAACTCTGAGGACTACGACCCGAACTCCTCCAGGCGATAAGCTCAGACAGTCATAGCTCAGAAGACCGCACGCGGAACTTCAGTGTCCACACCTAAACACGTAAGTACTTTCTACTTTATCCATTGGGGGGAGCCCCCTTTTGAGTGCAGTAGCACTTCGTTGGGAGACCCCAATAGGAAGGTATGATGCAGTACAATAGCAAGTTTTCCCTCAGTAAGAAACCAAGGTTATCGAACCAGTAGGAGTAAGGAAATGCCTCAAAGGTGTTGCAAGCAACGTGGAAACCTGCACAACACAAACTCAAGACTTTGCCCCAACTAACAATGAGGTTGTCAATCTCACCAGTTGCTGTAACAAAGGACTAACTGTATGGTGTGGAAGGTGATGATGGTTTGCAACAAGTAAACAGTAATAGTGGAGGATGTATCAATGGTAAAGATTGGACCGGGGTCCATAGTTCACTAGAGGTGTTCTCCTTAGATAAACAAACATGGCATGTGGGTAAACAAATTATAGCAGGGCAATTGACAGGATTGAGCAAGGCATAACAATGCAATACTAGACACAAAGATCCTATGAGATTCGATTGAGCAATAAAACAATGTACATAGACCGCCATCCAACTGCATCTATAACTAGAAGTCCATCTTTGGGTTATCATCTGAACCCCCTCCAGTATTAAGTTGCAAGCAACAGACAACTGCTTTAAGCAAAGTGTGTAAGGTAAACAATCCACTTGTTCCATGAACAAGAGACCGTTGTTTTCTCCCTAGTGGCAACAACACATCTACAACCGTAGAGATTTCTGTCACTTCCCTTGTGTCATGGGAATGGTCACGGCAGATGCTGCAATCGGCAGCGAGTAGTAGAACGAGGGGCAAGGGCGGCCAGCCATCTGCGGTGCGAGATGAGGGCGGAGACACAGGGTTTTACCCAGGTTCGGCCCCCCGGAGGGTAAAGACCTACTCCTTCTAGATTGTATTATGATTGTGGTACAATGGGCGAGCTCGGCGGCTAGGTGGCAAGTCGCTTGGGTGTATGATGGAACGTATCTCCTGTAGGGAGGTTTATATAGACTCACCTCCCCTAGGGTTTACATATCTCAACCGAATCAGTTAAGGCTTCGGTAATCGTTTAACCTAACTTGACTGGGCCTATCTACTCGCCTGGGCCTTCAGCTTCCAGTCGTTTGGATCCACACCGGGCCTCGATCCAGTCGTCGTCTTGCAAGCCCACTCGCCAGTTCTGGGCTCGGAACGTCTTCTTTGGGTATACCGGTGGCATATCCCCATCAAGTAGTCCCGAGGCCGGGCCCAAGGCTTGGAGGAGGGCAAGGGCTGGCCCCTCTATAAATAGAGGGTGGGCGCCCCCTCCCCACCTTGCCTCCAACCCTAGTAGCCTTGCTACCTTCCTCTCCCTCCCATTGTTTGTAGGCGAAGCCTGCAGTGAAATTCTCCACCATATACACCACGCCGTCGTGTTGTAGATCCAATCTATCTCTCCACCATACTTGCTGGTCCAAAGAAGGAGGAGACGTCGAGGTGCTGCACGTGTGCATCTCACGGAGGCACCGCCACTTGTGGTGCTAGATTGGATCGGATCGCGAGGAGGAGAAGCGAGTACGACTACATCACCCACGTTCGGCTTAACGTTCACTGTGCTAATCTTCAAGGGTATGAAGATCTAATCCAATCTCTCTCGTTGATTGCATCTCCTATATTAGATCTTGGCTTTCCCTCTGTTCGCATCCGTAGAAAATTTTGATTTACTATGCCGCGAAACCCTTAAGTGGTATCAGAGCTAGATCTATGCGTAGATGTGTTTCACGAGTAGAACGCAACATGGTTGTTGCGGGCGTTGATGTTTTCTGTTGCAAGCCTCTTGTTATTTTTCTTCTTATGACGCGGGATAGTGAGATTGAAGCGGTCCAGGCCAACCTTACGCGACGTCGTTCGTGAGACCGGCTCTGCACTTGACGTGTGGCTTGTTCCACACATGCGGCTGGTGGATGTCAGTTTCTCTCACTATAGTTGTCATGGGATTAACACCGGAGTTTGGCATCCATAATATAACCGTTGTGGCTTTCCGTAGGTAAGAATCGTTCTTAGCATCTACTCCCATAAGCCACGTAAAACATGCAACAACAAAGTAGAGGCGTCTAACTTGTTCTTGCAGGGAGTGTTTTCTGTGATATGGTATGGCCCAAGATGTGATGTGTATATTGTATGCGATGATCATGTTTTGTAATGTTTCACGACTTGCATGTCGATGAGTACACAACCGGCAGGAGCCATATGGTTGTCTTTGTAATTGTGTATGACCTGCGAGTCAACTTCTTATACGCCATGTAATAACTTTACTTTATCGCTAAGTAGTTAGCAATAGTTGTAGTTGCTATTCGTGGTGGAGGCAATCATGGTGGAGTGATGGAGATCATGCCGGAACGCACAAGATGGAGATCATTGCGCGAAGATTGGCTATGCCATGTCACATAAAGTTATATGCATGTGATGTTTATCCTTTTATGTATCTTATTATGCTTAGATCGCGACGGTAGCATTATAAGATGATTCCTCACTTAAAGAACAAGATAAAAACTGTGTTCTCCCCAAGTATGCACCGTTCGAAAGTTAAATCGTGTCCAAGCATCACGTGATGATCGGGTGCTATAGACTCTACTCACATACAACGGGTGCAAGCCGGTTTTACACGCGGAAATACTTGGGTCTAGCTTGACGAGCCTAGCATGTACAGACATGGACTCGGAACACAAGAACCGAAAGGTTAAGCATGAGTCATATGAATGATATGATCGACACTTTGTTGTCCACCATTGAAACCACATCTCTTCTCGTGATGATCGGATTAGGTGTGGTGAATTTGGATCGTGTTCACTAAACAACTTGAGGGATGTTGAATTTAGTGGGAGTTCATCTAGTAATTTGATTAAGTTGAACTATTTATCATGAACATAGTCTAAATTGTACTTGCAAAATCAGTAGATCACATGGCCAAGTCCAACTTCAACTTCAACGTTTTTGCTGAGAAAGAAAAGCTTAGAAACAATGGGTCTAACTTCACCAATTGGTTCCGCAATCTAAGAATCATTCTATCTGGCGGTCAAAAGGACTATGTCCTTGGGAAAGCGTTAGGTCACCCTAACTGCAATCGCTACCGGTGATGAGAAAGCTCTATCGATCGGCGCAAAGATGATTATGGTGTGATTAAGAGCACCATGTTGTTTGCTATGGAACCGGAACTTCAAAATCGTTTTGAAACCTATCCCGGGCCCTTTGAGATTCTCGAGGAGCTGAAAACCATGTTTCAGACTCAAGCCCGTTCTGAGAGATATGAGATCTCTAAGAAGTTCTTTAACTGTAAGATGGAGGAAGGGAGTTCCGTTAGTGAGCACGCCATAAAGATGTCGGGCTACACTCAACGCTTTGAGCAACTGGAATGCACGATTCCAGAGGAGCTCAAGATTGACAGGGTTCTGCAATCACTCCCTCCCAGCTACAAAAGTTTTGTAGTGACTCATAATCAGATTGGTTCCACTAATACGATCACCGAGCTCTTCGCAAAGCTGAAGGCCGGAAGTGGACATCAAAAGGATAATCATGTGTTGATGGTCAACAAGCCCTCCTTTAAGAAAGGTAAGGAGCAAAGAAGCCCTTCAAGAAGGGCGGCGGCAAGCTTAATGCTCCTGCCGAGAAGAAGCTCAAGTGGTCCTAAGCCGAACACCGAGTGCTTCTATTGCAAGGACAAGGGTCATCGAAGCATAACTGTCCAAGTACTTAGGACAAGAAGGTGGCACCATCAAAGGTATATTTGATATACATGTTATTGATGTTTTCCTTACTAGCCCTCGTTGTAGTGCCGGGTATTTGATACCGTTCGGTTGCTAATATATGTAACTCGAAACAGGAGCTACGGAATAGACGGCGGCTAGCGAGGGATGAGGTGACGATGCGCGTTGGCAACAGATCAAGAGTTGATGTGATGGCCGTCGGCACGCTCTCCTTAGTTTTACCTTCGGGATTAGTTTTAAACCTTAATAAATGTTATTATGTGCCTGCGTTGAGCATGAACATCATTTCCGGATCGTTTTTATTGCAAGACGGTTATTCATTTAAATCGGAGAATAATGGTTGTTCTATTTATATGAGTAACATCTTTTATGGTCATGCACCTCTTGTGAATGGTTTATTTCTTCTAAATCTCGAAAGGGATGAAACACACATCCATAACATTGAGGCTAAGAGATGCAAAGTAGATAGTGATAATACTACTTATTTGTGGCATCGTCTCAGGTCATATTGGTGTAAAGCGCATGAAGAAACTCCATTCTGATGGACTTTTGGAGTCTCTTGATTTTGAATCATTTGACACATGCGAACCATGCCTCATGGGCAAGATGATCAAAACCCCGTTCTCCGGTATGATGGAGCGAGCAACGAACTTGTTGGAAATCATACATACCGATGTATGCGGACGGATGAGTGTTTCGACGCGCGGTGGATATCGCTATTTCCTCACTTTTACCGATGACTTAAGTAGATATGGGTATATCTATTTAATGAAACATAAATCTGAAACATTTGAAAAGTTCAAGGAATTTCAGAGTGAAGTGGAGAACCATCGTAACAGAAATATTAAATTTCTACGATCCGATCGTGGAGGTGAATATTTGAGTTATGATTTTCTCACGCATCTTAAAGCAAGTGGAATCGTTTCACAACTCACGCCACCCGGAACACCACAGCGCAATGGTGTGTCTGAACGCCAGAATCGAACCCTATTAGATATGGTCCGATCAATGATGTCTCTTACTGATTTGCCGTTATCATTTTGGGGTTATGCATTAGAAACCGCTGCATTCACTTTAAATAGGGCTCCATCTAAATCCGTTGAGACGACACCGTATGAACTGTGGTTTGGTGCTAAACCTAAGTTATCGTTTCTTAAAGTTTGGGGATGCGAAGCTTACGTCAAGAAGTTGATGCCGGACAAGCTCGAACCCAAAGCGGAGAAATGCGTCTTCATAGGATACCCTAAGGAAACTATTGGGTATACCTTCTATCACAGAACCGAAGGCAAAGTGTTTGTCGCAAAGAACGGTTCCTTTCTTGAGAAGGAGTTTCTCTCGAAAGAAGTGAGTGGGAGGAAAGTAGAGCTAGACGAGGTTATTGAACCTTCTCTTGAATTGGATAGTAGCGCAGCACCTGAAATTGTTCTAGTGCCGCCTGCACCAACAATAGAGGAAGCTAATGACATGGATCATGAAGCTTCGGACGATGCTGCTACTGAACGTCGCAGGTCGACAAGGTCGTGTTCCCCTCCTGAGTGGTACAGCAACCCTGTTTTGATTGTCTTGCTAGTAGAAGACAGTGAACCTACGAACTATGAGGAAGCGATGATGAGCCCAGACTCTGAGAAATGGCTAGAAGCCATGAAATCCGAATTGGGATCCATGAGCGAAAACCAAGTATGGACTTTGGTGGACCCTCCTAGCGACCGAAAGGCCGTTGAGTGCAAATGGATATTCAAGAAGAAAACGGACGCGGATGGTAATGTTACCGTCTATAAAGCACGGCTTGTCGCAAAAGGTTTTCGACAAGTTCAAGGTGTTGACTACGATGAGACTTTCTCTCCCGTAGCGATGTTTAAGTCCATTCGGATTTTATTAGCAATTGCTGCGTTTCATGATTATGAAATATGGCAGATGGATGTTAAGACTGCATTCCTCAATGGCAACATTTATGAAGAGTTGTATATGATGCAACCCGAAGGTTTTGTCGATCCTAAGGATGCTGATAAAGTATGCAAACTTCAGCGTTCCATTTATGGACTGAAGCAAGCATCTCGGAGTTGGAACCTTCGTTTTGATCAAGTGATCAAGAGCTTTGGATTTGTTCCAAATTGCTACGAAGCTTGCATCTACAAGAAAGTGAGTGGGAGCTCGGTGACGTTTCTGGTACTATATGTGGATGACATATTGATTATTGGAAATGACATCAATATGCTTAACGATGTGAAGAGTTATTTGAACAAGTGTTTTTCAATGAAAGACCTAGGTGAAGCTGCTTATATATTGGGCATCAAAATCTATAGAGATAGACAAAGACGCCGATAGCTTTAAGCGCAGTACATACCTAGACAAAGTTACGAAAAGGTTCAGAATGGATAAGGCAAAGAAAGGTTCGGTGCCTATGTTGTCGGGTAAGATATTGAGCAAGGCTCGGTGTCCACTACGGTAAATGATAGGAAGCTATGAGCAAAGTGCCTTATGCCTCGGCCATAGGTTCCATCATGTATGCCATCTTTGTACTAGATCGGATGTGTCCAATGCTCTTAGTTTGACGAGCGATTTCAAAGTGATCCAGAGTGGAACATCGGTACCGTGAAGAACATCCTAAAGTACCTAAATAGGACTAAAGAAATGTTCTTACTCTATGGGGTGATGAGCGACTTGTCGTAAAGGTTACGTCGACGCTAGTTTTGACACGACAAGGATGATTCCAAATCTCGATGTGATACGTTTATATTTTGAATGGAGGAGCTGTGGAGAAGTCGCAAGCAAAGTGTGATCTCGGGATCTACGGTGGAAGCGGAATACATGGTCTTTGAAGCGTCAAGTGAAGGAGTTTGGATCGAAACTTCATCATCGAGCTTGGCGTGGTTCCAAGTGCATTGGACCTTGGAGATATTGTGTGACAACACTGGCGCCATAGCACTCGCTAAGGAACCAAGATATCATCCAAAGACCAAGCATATCAACATAAGTTTCAT
This sequence comes from Avena longiglumis, assembly GCA_030063025.1. Taxonomy (NCBI): domain Eukaryota; kingdom Viridiplantae; phylum Streptophyta; class Magnoliopsida; order Poales; family Poaceae; genus Avena; species Avena longiglumis. The sequence goes on from CP125975.1 coordinate 501,287,693, forward strand.
ATAATCCGAGATTATATAGCGATGGAGATCCGAAGATTAGCAAAGTACATACAGATCTGAATGTCGCATTGACTAAACCTCTTCCGCGTGCAAAACATGATCGGCACCTCGATTGCCATGGGTGTGAGATTGTTGCCAAATGTAAACTAGATTATTGACTCTAGTGCAAGTGGGAGACTGTTGGAATTATGCCCTAGAGGCAATAATAAAGATGTTATTATTATAATTCTTGTTCATGATAAAGTTTATATTCCATGCTAGAATTGTATTAAGCGGAAACTTTAATACTTGTGTGGTTTGTGAACAACACCGTGTCCCTAGTACGCCTCTATGGACTAGCTCATTGATCAATGATGGTTAAGGTTTCCTAACCATAGACATGAGTTGTCAATTGATAATGAGATCATATCATTGGAGAATGATATGGTGGACAAGACCCAAACTAAGCAAAGCAATTAGATCGTTTCATAGTGTTCATCTTTGCGAAGCTTTTCCTATGTCAAATATTGTATTCCTTAGACCATGAGATAATACAACTCCCTGGTATCGGAAGAAAGCTTTGAGGTCATCAAACGTCATCCTATGAGAGGGTGATCATAAAGGTGTCTCTCAGGTGATCGGAAGTATCATGGGTTGTATGTATCGAGATGGAATTTGTCCCTCCCAAGTCGGAGATATACTTGGCCCACTCGGTAATCGATATCAACACCGCTTGCAAGCATGTGGTTAAGGAGTTAATCACAAAGTGATATCGGATTACGGACGAGTAAAGTACTTGCCGTGAACGAGATTGAACTATGTATGACTGCATCGACGATCGAATCTCGGCAAGTAAAGTATCGTGAGACGAAGGAATATATATATGGGATTGATTGAATCCGGCATTGTGGTTCATCCGATATGATCATCGATGAATGCGGGAGTCAATATGGGTGCCAGACCACTGATTATTGATAGAAGATCATGTCGCATATTCTCGAACCGCAGGTCACACACTTAACGTGTCTTGGCGCTAGGATAGATTGGATAATTGGTTTATGAATTTTTGTTCGAGTCTCGGATGGGATCCGGGACATTACGAGGTTCCGAGTGGTCCGGAGAATAAGATTCATATAAGGCTGCAGTTTTGGAGTTGATTGTTCCGGGTTAATCGGTATTGTACCGGAAGCTTCTAGAACCTTCCGGAAGGGGACCAACGTGGCCCCACCTTCCGGGAGGGGGCATGGGCCTATGAGGGAGTGTCCTGGCCGCATTGGGCCATGGGCACAAGGCCCCATAGGGCCCAGCCGATTCTATAGGGTTTAAATCGTTTAAACTAGGGATAGAATTTCTAGAAGGGGGAGAGTCCACACCCCCCACTCCTCCCTCCCTTGGCCGCCGGCCCAAGGCTTGGAGGAGGGGCAAGGGCTGGCCCCCCTCTATAAATAGAGGGCTGGGGCGCCCCCTCCCCCCTACACCTTGCCTCCAACCCTAGTAGCCTTGCTACCTTCCTCTCTCCCTCCCGACTGTTTGTAGGCGAAGCCCTGCAGCAGAAATTCTCCAGCATATACACCACGCCGTCGTGTTGTAGATCCAATCTATCTCTCCACCATACTTGCTGGTCCAAAGAAGGAGGAGACGTCGAGGTGCTGCACGTGTGCATCTCACGGAGGCACCGCCACTTGTGGTGCTAGATCGGATCGGATCGCGAGGAGGAGAAGCGAGTACGACTACATCACCCATGTTCCATTTAACGCGTTCATTGTGCGAATCTTCAAGGGTATGAAGATCTAATCCAATCTCTCTCGTTAATTGCATCTCCTAGATTAGATCTTGGCTTTCCCACTGTTCGCATCCGTAGAAAATTTTGATTTACTATGCCGCGAAACCCTTCAGTAACGGGCGGCTAGCAGGTCGGTGTGGCCTGCGATCCCCATCGCCATGAGGTATGTATCGAGCCAGACGGCGGGGTCATACGAGGGGTCGTATTTTTCTATCTCCTTCGGCGCCTTGAAGTTCGGCGGGTACTTCTCGCCTCGGATCATCGGTCCGAAGCACTTGGGGCCGAGTCGACTTAGCGACCCCATTGGCTCGCCGTCGGCATTGGTTAGGTGTGTCGCGGTCGTCGCTGGCGTGTCGCCAGCTTTGGTTGTTGATGATGATGTGGGTGCGGCGTCGATGGGTTGACCGTTGGCGGCGACGGTTGGTCGCTGGCCGGGTTGTTGGTGGAGAGTGCGCGTTCGGGTTGGTGTTGGAGATGCACGATGGCTCGGTGGCGGGCTGAGGGTGTTTGCCGCCATTGGGCGGCCGCCGAGGCGCTCGCTTCCCGAAGAACGCGAGTACACGACCGTGAGTCCGCGCTGCGTTTTGCTGCTCGACGGCCTTTGCGGCGTGGCCCTGACGCATCTTGGATCAGAGGCGCCGTCGCCGGTGGGCAGGATGTTGTCTTTGCCGCCCGCCACGAGGTTGTCCATCGTGGTGGAGAACAGTGGGAGGCCGTTCGCGTCCCGCTCCCGTGAGGAGACTACTATCCGCGGCTGATCCCTGGGGGGTGTGCGGTTGGGTGGAGGTGGGGCGCCCATCGCCGTCGACCCTGCCGAGGGCCGGGCGCTTCCTCCTGGTGGAGCGTTCTCGCAGATCGCGCGCTCGGCCACGCGGGCCGGTCGTTGCGTCGTCAGTTCGAGGCGCCCACGGACGGTGGGGTTCAGGCGTGACCTGATTCGCTGCTGGTGGTAGCGCGATAGCTCCTGCGCCGTCACCTGCTCGAGGCGAAATTTTTCGTGCTCGGCTTGCTCCTTGCGCACTGCCTATGCCAGATTCAGGCGGAGTTCCTCGACCTCCGTTGCCATGGCATTAGGAGGGATCGGGGTGGAGAAGGGATCCTCCGGCGGATCAGTGCCGGTCGCCATGTAGGTCGCGGCGTGGCGACTGGTCCCATCGCGGGGGTCGGCGGAATTTTCCGACCCGGAGTCGAAGTCGAAGATCCCAAGGATGGAGGGGTCCTCGAAGTCTCCCATGTTGGAGACCTTGGTGATGGAGCCCGCGGGTGAAGCCGCGGTGATGGATCCAGCGAATGAGGCCGGGGTCACCGAGTCGGCGTCGTCGTTGAGGGCCGCGTCTTCTGCGGCCGCTGAGTTTTCGGCCACGTAGTTGTGGGCCGAATTGTACTCAGAGGCGAGGCAATGGATCGTGCGGATCTGGCTCTCGGAGAGCCGATCGCATGGCGGCGACTCGCGGATGCGAGCCGAGTCCTCCAAGACGATGACGTCGGTGAGGCCGACGAAGAGGATGATCGTGCCGACCGGCAGGATCACGCTGTGCGTGACGGGTCGCGCCGCCGGGACGTAGCTGCTCGATAAGATTTGGAGCATCTCGCCGATCGCTATCATGCGGCCGGTGGCGACCGTCTCGTTGATGGGCAGATTGGATCTCGCCGCAGAACACCGGCCAGACCGGCCAGGCCCCAAGGTAGGCGCCACTGTCGTGGGAATGGTCACGGCAGATGCTGCAATCGGCAGCGAGTAGTAGAACGAGGGGCAAGGGCGGCCAGCCATCTGCGGTGCGAGATGAGGGCGGAGACACAGGGTTTTACCCAGGTTCGCCCCCCCCCCCCGGAGGGTAAAGACCTACTCCTGCTAGATTGTATTATGATGGTGGTACAATGGGCGAGCTCGGCGGCTAGGCGGCGAGTCGCTTGGGTGTATGATGGAACGTATCTCTACACGCCCTGTAGGGAGGTTTATATAGACTCACCTCCCCTAGGGTTTACATATCTCAACCGAATCAGTTAAGGCTTCGGTAATCGTTTAACCTAACTCGACTGGGCCTATCTACTCGCCTGGGCCTTCAGCTTCCAGTCGCTTGGATCCACACCGGGCCTCGATTCAGTCGCCGTCTTGCAATCCCACTCGCCAGTTCCTAGGCTAGTCGGAAACGTCCTGCTGGGTATATACCCCGGTGGGCATATCCTCATCACCTTGATTAAGTAGAGGCATGAGCCCACTATCTAGAAGAAATACCCCCTCTTGGAGTCACTAGCAACTACTTGGCCAAGATAGCTACTAACAATGGAGAGCATGCAATATCACAAACAACACAGACATGATATAATCAAATAGACAAAACCATTAATCAATCTAACATAGTAATCTCAATATCCATCGGATCCCCTCAAACACAACATGCATGATTACAAATAGATTAGATATTGATCATGAACGGAGCTCAGAAGATCTAGACATGAAAGCACAAGGAGGAGATACAACCATCTAGATACTACATGGACCCGTAGTCCAAGGTGGAACTACTCACGCTTCATAACGGAGGATGGCATGATGAAGAAGAAGGCCTCCGGGATGATCTACCCTCCGGCACGGTGCCGGGAAGAGCTTCAGATCCCCCCGATCTAGGGACGATGGTGGCGGCGGCTACATACGGTTTCATGGAATATTGATCGTGTACTTAGAGTTTAGGCATCGGGGGCTTCTTATAGGCAAAGAGGCGAGGCTGGGAGGCGGCCAGGGGGCCCACAGCCTGCCCATGCGTGGGCCCACCCTAGGCCGCGCCTGGGGGTGTGGCCACCCCGTGGCGCCCCTCCGTATCTCCTCTAGACTCCGTGTTCTCCCCAGTGAAATATTGACTTTGTCTTTTGTCCCGCCCAATTTCGAGAATATTTCCTTACTAGCTTTTCTGGAACCAAAAACAGTAGAAAACAGGCAATTGGCACTATGGCAACTTCTTAATAGGTTAGTACCAGAAAACATATAAAAATCACCTCAAAGTGTGGACAAAGCAAAGCAAAGTAGATACTAAACAAGCATGGAACAAAAAAATTATAGATACGTTTCCGACGTATCACCCCCGAGCCTTTTTTAGGTGACCTGTTGGTCCTTTTGCTCTTGCGGGGCGGAGCCCCCGGGCCCTTTTTGACGGTTTCTTGGTCTTTTATTTCTGTTTCTTTTGCAGCCCCTTGTGCATAGCGCCAACCTCCTTATCCAGCAGCACTTGGCACTGGAGGATAACCTGCAGCAGCTTCAAGGTCCATAACTTTTTCACCTTGCTTTAGTTCGTCTGTCTCAATGATTTTCTTGTATTGATCAGGAATTTCTTCATGTTTCAGATGAAAACAATGTGGATCTTCGAAGACTGTATGCTCTCAATAAGATACTTGGTCGAGCGGAGAAGAAGGCCGCGGATGCTGCGGAGGCCAAGGAGTGCTTGCAGAAGGAGGCTGCCGATCGCGAGGAGCAGCTCGCAGCTGCAGCAGCTGCTCGCGAGAAGGAGATGGCGGATAAGCTTATGGCTGTTGCCAAAGCTTTTTCTGGTGAGTTTCCTTGACTTGTTTGGGTCTTGTGTTTTTCGAATGCATCTTATCTTTTCTCATTCGTTTGCTTGTATTCTTTGTTTCAGATGCTGCAGGCATCACATTTGATCGTGGTGTGCTAGAGCATGGAGATGCGTTGGCTAATGCTACCACGACAGTCGAAGATTGTTGCGCCGCCATTGCTGGTTCCTTGGCGAAGGCCAAAGAAGTGCTCACACACTTCTACAAGGAGGTTGTCCCCAAGGGCATTGCCCTTGATGATGTCGACGCCCTTGCGGATGCGCTGTTAGAGGAAGCTCCGGCGGCGTATAAGTGCAAGCAGAAGGGCATCGGCGCCTCCATGGGGCTGGCGGCTTGGAAAGGACGTCCTTGGTATTCGAGGCCACACAAATGTGTGGAAGTCGAAGGCTGAGCGAGCCACTGCCAGGGAGGAGTTCTTGATGGGGGAATTGCGGGAGATGGGCGAGCAACTACAATGTGAGTCTTCATGAATTGTTGTTCTTTCGGGTGTAGTTCTATATCTTTGCTCATTGCATGTGTTCTGCATGTGTGAATCTCGTTCCGAAGGAAGAGAAAGAGCGCGTCCAATTCAGATGAATTGCCTGACGCAACAAGACCTGGAGGCTGGTGGTTTCTTCTGGATGGACCGCGATCAGGCCATCGTCCTTATGACGGTGCAAGATCGTGTGAACCAGGTTCTTTGGGTGCTGGGGCAGGCGAGTTCGTCACTAGCGGCTATCTGGGCCATCATGTTCCCCTTGGATGCCGCACCTTCTACCTTCCTGGGTCTTCTTGCTAAATTTCGGAATGTGGGCCACGTCAAGGAGTTGGTGCGGCATCAGCTAGTTGCAGGGGTCAAAGCTGCGTTGTCTCTTGTTCGGTTGCATCGTCGTGATGTCAATCTTGTAGAGGTGGCGGCTGGTTGGCCCCTGCGGCCTGATGGCAGCTTATGGGATATGCGCCCTCACTATGCGGCTGTGGCGCAACACGCAGAGGAAATTGTAGATTTGTTCAAACAGCAAGCAAATGTAATGCTCCAGAACAATTAGGTCATGTAAAGAGAAAATGGACGATGTAAAATCTGTTATTTATTCGGTTGGGGCACGTAATGCCCTTTGTAAAGTTTAGTATGTGTGAGCACGTTTTGCTTTGTTATGTGCGTGTCCTTTTCATTAGCCTGACGTGGTCAGCTACTCAGGTTGTATGCATTGTTCTCGGTCTACGAAGTCATGAGGTGAGGCGTAGCCGCGAAGCGTATTTTGGCGGTAAGTAATGCAAAGATTTTTTTTGTCTAAGGTACTTAGCTTTATTCATAGCTTAACGAGGAGGTACATTGTTCGGCTGAGTAGCCTTGGCTAAGTAGCCTTATTGAAAGTAAATGATAACTAGGGGTAGAAGCGTCGCAGACGTGCAACGTTTTAGGGGTTGGAGTATTCGACTCCTGATGCGATGTCCATAAGGCGGTAGGCGCCACCTGGGATGACTTCTGTGACGATGTAGGGTCTTTCCCAGGGTGAATCGAGCTTCTTCGGTCGTTCTTGCTTGAGTCGCAGGACTAGGTCTCCTTCGACGAAGGACCTTGGGCATAGCCGGCGGCTGTGGTAGTTGCGGAGGCTCTGCTGGTAGACCGCTAAGCAAGCCGCGACAATGTCGCGTGCCTCGTCGAGTGTGTCGACGGCATCTTCGAGTGCGGCCGATGATTCGGCCTCGCTGTAGGCGACGACCCGTGGGGCCTTGTGGCGTACTTCGATGGGTAGCATGGCTTCGGCTCCGTGCACCATGAAGAAGGGCGTGAAGCCGGTTGGGCTGTTCGGCGTTATACGCAGGCTCTAGAGGACGGATGATAGCTCCTCTGCCTAAGATCCCGGAAGACTTTCGAGTGGGCATAGCAGGCGTTTTTTGATGCCGTTGCCTATGAGTCCGTTGGCCTTTTCGACCTGTCCATTGGTCTACGGGTGCGCCACGGAGGCGTATGATATGTTGATGCCAAGGCCCTCACAGAAGTCTTCGAATTCCTTCGAGATGAAGTTCGAGCCGTTGTCCGTGATGATGCTGTGTGGCACGCCGAACCTGTAGAAAATGGACTCGAAGAACTTGACGGCATTTTTGCCGCTTTGGTTGGTGACAGGCATGGCCTCGATCCACTTGGTGAACTTGTCGACTGCGACCAGGAGGAAGACGTGGCCTCCTTTCAAGGATTTGGGCAGTTTGCCGATCATGTCGAGGCCCCATTGGATGAAGATCCAGGCCAATGGTATGGGCCTGAGCTCGGATCCTGGTGCGTGCGGCTTGTCCACGTACCTCTGACAGGCGTTGCACCTTTGGACGATGTCCTTAGCGTCGTTCATGGTTGTTGGCCAGTAGAATCCAACTCGTAGAGCTTTTGCGACTAAGGCGCGGCTGCCTGCATGATGGTTGCAGATGCCCTCGTGGATGTCTTGGAGGATGGTTTTGCCGTCGCCAATGGTGACGCACCTTTGGAGCAAACCCAAAATGTTGCGCTTGTACAGCTCGCCATTGTGGATGGTGAAGGCCTTAGACCGACGAGATATGCGTCGGGCATCTGTCGGGTCATCGGGCAGTTCATTGTTTATCAGGTACCAAAGGTACGATTGCGTCCATGTTTTGTCGATTGCCATGATATGCATCAGGTTGACCACCTCGACCTCTGTGTCAAATTTTTCGGGTCCTTCCTGTACATCGGGTAGCGCAACCCCCGAGTGCTCCGCTTCTTCGTCTGAGCCTTTTGGGAATTTCCTCTTGATAGAGGGTACGCAGATTTGATCGAGGAACACACCTGGCGGTACCCGTGCACAGGTTGAGCCGATGTTGGCGAGCCTGTCAGCTTCTTCATTTATTTCCCTTCCTATGTGTCGAAGCTCGCAGCCGTCGAATTCCCCTTCGAGTGAGTTGTAGAGCGCGCAGTACGCGATCATGTTGGCGATGTGAGCGTTGCACTCATTCATCGTCTGCTGGACGACAAGGTTCGAGTCATCATAGATGACGAGGCGCGTTGCGCCGCAGATCTTAGCTATCCTCATGTCGTGGACGAGGGACTCATATTCAGCCTCGTTGTTGGAGGCTCGAAATTTCATCCGAAGGATGTATTTCATCTTGTCGCCCTGAGGGGACGTCAGTATGACGCCTGCTCCTGCTCTAGCCTCACGCTTGGAGCCGTCGAAGTGCATCGCCCATGATTGCGACATGTCCGGAGTGTCCGTCAGCTAGAGTTCCATCCAGTGGATGAGGAAGTCAGGGAGGACCTAAGATTTGATGGCCTTGCGTCGCTCGTAGACTATGTCTAAGGGAGACAACTCAATGCCCCACAAGGCTACTCGTCCCGTTGCCTCGAGATTGTTCAGGATGTTGGACAGTGGGGCGTCCTTGACGACTATGATCTGATGCTCTTGGAAGTAGTGGCTCAGTCGATGAGCCGTCATGAATAAACCATAGGCGAGCTTCTCGTAGTGAGGTGCGGTGACCCAACATACCACTACATGTTGTAGTATACTATAGTCTTGGACATAACACTCATGGAGTACCATTCCGCAAATATTACATCCTTGGAGTGGTACAATAGGAACAAAGCGGGTCCACAACATACATTATCATTATTACAACCAGAAATTACATGACGACTTTGAGATCCTCCTAGGTCCATAGAGGTATCCCGTTGACTCAAGGCTAAACTATAATAACTCTAAGAACAAGATAAAGGAACAAACTAAACTTTAATATTTATACGACATTTAATATAGATAGAGGATAGAGATCTATGCTACTGGACTAGATCACTATATATGCTACATCTACACTTCAGATACGTCGGTCTCCATTCCATAGATGTTTTTATAATTGTTCCCTTCGACGCTTCCGGATACTTCTTGTTCTTCATAGCGGAATTCTTCTTGGTCTTCAATTGGATATAGTAGTTCCTCTTACCAATCGTTAATGTCTTTAGAATCTAGCAAGGGTTAATAAGATACATTGAGTACGAGCGTACTCAACAAGTTCACTAAAAGGGAGTGTTTGATGCACTATATCTACAACCACAGACCATAGGTCGTAGGCAATGCAGGTTTTCGTGAACATTTATTCAAAGGTTTCTTTTATTATGAAAAGCTATGTCCATCAGCCTTCACAGGTTTACATGACCTTTCATGGAGTTCCTTTCCTGCAGCGTTCCCAGCTCCTTCCCAGAACAGGGAGTAACAAGTTACAGTTTTTACACTCTGCAGAGGTGCGTTGCTTTACCCATGCGAGATCAAATCCTTGTTGCACAACCGGGCGAATCTTTCCCGTCGACACTTCCTATGGTGTGGGGCCCAGTTGATGATCCAAGCCAATCACTGTCCTTCTCCGCAACCCCGCATACACCGCAGTTGTTGTATGCCCAAACTCAAGGTAGACCTTTCCCCGTATAAAACGGGTATACCTTAGTTGGATACACACAACCACCATTAACACTATAAATCTGTCTTTTGTAATCCTAGATCCACGGTATACCTTTCCCCGTATAAAACGGCTATACCCACGATCTGCAACTCACAAATGCCCAGAACAGTGTCCAATGCATGCGAAAGGGAGACGATCCAGCTGACTTCTCTGTCCCATTCCAAATATCATGGTTAATGCGTAATATACGGTGCGAGAATCACTGGCAACATTGGTTGTTAAGTCCTAGATGATACATTCCTATGCAATGGTATTCCAACTGCCAGATTCAATAGATTAGTTGATCACCCTGGATCAGTAACCAATAGTTCACTTTAATTATGAAAATATGGTTTTCGACCTTTTTGAAATGCAGGTGATGACAACACTGGATTTGCAAAATACTTTACAGAAAATAATCAAAGGACATGAGCAACTGTGAACTTGCCTTGATATAGAGAAGTATTGTAGTCGAATGTCTCGACTTGACCATGGACCTCGGGTGCTACCGGTAAGGACAATGTTTAAAGAAGCAATATGATGTTATGCATAAGTAATGAGATGCATAATGCAAAGTCCCAAGTAATTCCTCAATCATTACCAGTGAGTTGGACTTAGATGATTTATTTAAGATTTGCTTTATTTTAAGTTATTAGTTCAAAGTAATCACTGCAAAAAGGATAAACACATAAAATATGAAGAGTAAAGTACTATCATAATATAATTCTAAGGTTCCATGATATTATGTAATTATTACAAAGTTCATTTTTTAAGTTGTTATGGCTTTAAAGAAATGGTATATTGTTTCTTTTGAAGTGACAAAAAGAATAACATTTGAAGAAAATATTATTTATGTTAAGTTATTCAACTCTGAAGATTAATAGGATTGAAGCTATGGTTTTGTTTTAAGGTTTAATTGATCTTGAGTCATTATATATCTAGCTTAGGGTAACTCAGACCAAATTAAACTATAAAAAATGTAATTGGATTTGAGATATACCATTTGTAGCATTATCAATTATTAGGGTTTTTCCTAAGCATAATAAAAAATGAAATCTTATAATTATGGAACTTTGTTTTAAAGATGTAAATTTAGCATGTGTATTATAGATCGAGATATTTCTTTATAAAGAAAAATAGGTGGATTATATTATAATTTATTTAGTGAATTTCAAGTTTGTTAAATATGATTATTTATGAATTGTTAATGATCTACAAAGAATAACTTTGTAAATCCTTGACTTATAATTAGTTAAAGATTTTAAAAGAATATTATAAAGTTAATTGTTTACACCTAGACTTTATATTAAATTATAATTATGGTTTAGACTAGTTAAAGGATTGTGTTTTGAATACGATTATTTCCTACTTAGGAAATAATATTAAATAATTAACAAAACAATTATCTTATTTTAATAACTTAGATAATTCAAGTTATATGATTTAAGAACTTTAAAATATTTTTATAATAATATACTTAGGATTTTTAGAGTAAATATACTTACTTGAAATCTTAAAAATGAATTTTATTTATTTATAGGCATTATCTTTATTTTTTTATAAAATTTCTTAATTATTTAATGTATTTAAATATTTGTTTTAAATTTTATTTATAAAATTTTAAGTTAGTATTTTATGAGATAAGAGACTTCTTTTTATTCATAAAAGTGATTTTTATTTATTTTTAGGATTTTTTTCTAAATTTATTAAATTTCATTTAGATATTTAAGGGTGTTAATATTTATTTGCATTTTATTAAACTTAAACAAATATGATTACATTTTTCTTAGGTGGATATTATTTTAATAAACATTTTGATGTATTAAATATATTTTTTGGATTTTTCTACATTTTCCTAGAGCTTAGAAGGTTTAGAGGGTATTTTAGTAATTTCTATTATTCTTTTGTTTCTATTTATTTTTATTTCTTTACCATTTCGTAAACCAACTAAATTTGGCCCACTGGCTAATCTAATCCATCTCGGTCCAATTGGGCTTGGGGTCGAACCCCAACCCTGGCCCCAATTCACACCCTCCTCTCATCCGAACACACACGCACGCGACCCCTCTCTGTCTGTCCCCTTCCTCTGCCTCACACGCATGCGTCGCCGCCGTTGCTACTCCGGCCCGCGCTGGTGGCAACCGGCGCAACCGCTCGCCGGCGCTGCCTCGCCACCTCCTCCTCTTCTCTATCCCCACCAGCGCCCTCTCTATTTGTTCCCAACCGCGATGCCCTAGTTAACCCTAGGTTTATTCCCTAGATTTGAACGTTGCGGATTTGCCTCGACGCACATTCTGCCGGCATGGCTCTGTCCCTTTCTCCATCTCCACTGAATCCCTCTATTGATCCTTTTTATATTCGGTGGGACGGTGGTGCTCAACTGCAACTCCGATGCCCCTGGTTCACGGTGGATTTGATATGGTGTAGATGACGGTGTCAATTGTGTTGGTGTGCAAGTTCTAGCGGTGTGGCTCGGTGCAGTGCAAAGCAAGGGCGATCTCTGTGTCGCCGTGCCGCAGGTGGATGTGGTGATGGTGTTTGTGCGCGGTGAAATCCTCCCCGTGTGTGCGCCATTGTGTTCGCGCGAGCCCTGCCTCGCCACACTGCGGTGGTTGTGCCTTGGGCGCCAGTGTCACATCCCAAAATTTTCCAAATTTTGAAATGTGAAAAAATAAAATAAACAAAAGAATCAATTGTTGAAATTTAGGGTGAAAAGAAACTTTTTTGCTTCTAAATGGAAACATCAAAACCCTACTTGAACAAAATTTGAATGAAAAGACAACCAACAAATATTCCAAGATCAAATGTGTTTTTGCATGGAAAGAATCTTGAATTTAAAGCACTTGGGAAAAGTTAAACCAAAACCCTAAAAACCTAATGGAATTAATCATATCCAAGATCTCTCCGAGACTATGACTTTGATCCATATAAAATTCAGAAACAAACATTCATAAATGATCAAAAAATGATAAATAAAAACATTATAAAACCATGGAAATTGATTTCATTCAAATTGGAGCCATGGATAAAAACTTATGAATTTAATAGGATAAAAGGAAATAATTCCCAATGCTAATAAAGCTCCTAACTAAATTCAATACCAAATTGTGAGCAAAGTAATCCAAAAAGGATTTAAAAGGATAAACAAATATTAAATAAAATCATACAAATTGGTATCACCGATTTTGGAGCTATAAATAAAAAGATATGGATTTTATAAGATAAATAAATAAATAAGAAATAACTAAAAGACAATTTAAATCTTGGCCAAATCCATAAGCAAATGGAATAAAGATAACCCAAATAAAAATAAAGGAATAGAGATTATTTAAATAAAATTATATGGGCTTTTAACCATATTCAATTTTATTTGAATGAAGACAAAATTCCTAATATAAATGATTAATTAAATCATGAGAAAAATAATTTAAATTGGCAAAATGGATTAAAATTTATTTAATTAACTTAAAAAGAATAATAGATTAATTAGATAAAATTTATGGATTGGAACCATATTCAAATAAAGACAAAATGCTTCATTTAAATAAATAATTAAACCATAAGGGAATATTTGCAATATTCCAAAGTGAGTTAAATTAATCAACACATAACTTGATTAAAACCTACCGAAGAGAAATTGAATTAATATGAATTCAAATGGAAGTAAATCAAATGTTTGAATTGAAAACAGAAAATAGAAATAGAAAAAGAAAAAGAATTCAGAAGAAAAAATGAATAAAACGACCCAACCCACCTATCCAGCCCAACCTGGCCCAGCAAGCCCATCAGCAGCCCACCCGGCTCTCCTCTCTCTCCCCATGGACTTTTCTCACTCTAGCGTGTACCCCCTCACCTCACTAATGCTCGGGACCCACGCCACGTCACCTCGTCGTTTCCACCCGTGCGCTGACCCCGCCCCCAATTCTTTCCCCTCACCGTTCTGGCCGTTTCTTGAGCGCTTGAATTTGTGTTAATGTGCCAGTAATTCCGCCCTGCGACCTTGCCCTCTTAAGTGCCTCCCTTCCCTCTCTGTTTCCCCCCAAACTCCTCTACCAGTGAGCCACCAGGCTGCCTCGATTTGATCTTGCACCATAGTTGATCCGACGAGCCTCCGCGGCAATTCCGGCCAACCACGACCACCTCCTACCTCCTGGATCACACGAGCTCACTCCCCATTGTCGTGCGCACCTGCCAGCACCCTCTATTTGCTCACGCGCGCCCTAGAGCGTTGGCTTCTTCCTTGTCTGAGCGGCGTCGTCGTCTGCATCCACTCTGACGAGCTCTCCTCGTAAGTCATGATCACCCCCTCCGCTCTGGTTGACACTCACACACTCCCCTCTCTCGCGCGCATCTAACACCGTCCTTATTTTTCCTTGGCGTGCCTCGTAGCGTCTCCCTCGATGACGATAGAGTGTGCCCGACGGTGACATCGACTCCAGCGAGCAATTCCTAGCAACTCTGTGTGCCCCTGTCCCTCTTGCGGCCACCTTGAGCACCACGATGACCCCGCGAGCATGGTAAGCCCCTTCGTTTCTTTCCTTGCTTACTAGAACCACCTGACCACCACTAACCGAGCGCCACCGCCGCTCACCGTCGCCAAGCGCTGCCAGACTCTGGTCGTTGCGCTCTGGACCGTTGGATGATGATCTGTTGGCTAGGATAGAACAACTAGTGAAACAATACAAGTTGATCTGAGCCATGCGATGTTAATTAGATCTGAATTCCCACGTTGCTTGATCCAAACAAATCGGTATGGACCAATAGAATCATTCCACGTGGCCAATTCTGTCTGTTTAAAATTCCAGAAATGAATTTGAATGTTTAAACTTGTAAAATCTATAACTTTTGTTCTGCTTGGACAAAAATTACAAATTTTATATCAATGGATTCATAAAAATGCAAACTTTGCAACCATGCACTAATTTAATATTTTGCTTCTGAAAAAAATAGGTGTTTTTGCAGAAACATTTGTAGGACTATTTTGTGTATAAAAAATATTCTAAAAATTATTTTTGAGTAAAACCTTTTGCAAATGGTTTGTTTTGAACTCTCTGACCCTAAACACTAACACTTGGATTTATAAATGAATTTGTCCAACACAAGGAATTATTCCTTTGAATAAAAGCATTTCTAGTAAAACAAAAATGCTGCTATGATTTAAAAAATGATTTTTGAGTAAAACCTTTTGCAAATAGATTTGTTTTAAAACACTCTGACCATAAACACTAACATTTGTGTTTAACAGCATATTTGTCTAACACTAGAAATTATTCCTTTGGATAAAAGCATTTCTAGCAAAACAAAAATGATTTAAAAAGGTTATTTTCACTAACTTGTTTTCAAAAGCTTTTCCACATTTTATAAATGACCAGTAGGTGTTTTAAAATGTTTATAGCCTTAGTAGAAACCACTTTTTCAATAAAACAATATTTTGCATGCTTGCATGCATTTCTTTGTTTTTATTATTTTATGTGGTGAATTGTTTGAATGCTAATTTGTGCTTGCTTGATTGATTTGTAGTGAACTTTGAAGAGTGTGACAATTGCAAGATCAAGGAGTGAACCTAGTTTCTCTACTAAAAAGGCAAGTGGTGCTTCATATATTTTGTCCTATTATTTTAACTATGCATTAGTGATATTTTGAGTAGGACTTGCATGGAATTTTATAAGTATAAGCTATGCCATGGGAAATCCTAGTAGATGATGTCTTAGTAGAAATTTTCCCTAAGTTAAGATACTTGCCATGTTGTCATGCTTAGCTTAGATAATATAAAACAAGGGTGGATTATTCATGCTATGGAATATTTCTAAGTCTATGGCTTGTGATTTTGCCTAATAAAACAACTATGTGAATGAATCACCTGGGTGGAATGGTAAGCATGGTTTGTGTTGAGTGGTTACACAAGGCCCATTTCTATGGTTCACCTTGTATATCACACTTGTGGAAAGCCACCTAGGAACAAAGAGATTTGAGATGTTAAGTGTTGAGAAGCTTCTAGTGCAGCCACATGGCAATATGGGCTCTGCCTTGATCATATAGGTTGCAATAACTTAGCCAGATGGACAGAAGGTGGTAGGGTGATAGGATGGAACGCGTCCATTTGTTCTAAGGGAAGGCTTCTGAAAGATCTTGTCTTGATGCATGTCGAGTCTTGTGGGGTAAGTGCACCACCTCTTGAGAGAGTAAAACCTAAGTACTTAGCCGTGTCCCCGACAATGGACAATTTGAGCATCAAGATATTGAAGCTATCAAGGATCTCCTCATCCCAATTTCTAAGTTAAAAACTTGTGGTTGAACAAGGGTAAAGGTTCATCAATTTCTATTGGTGGTTCCTTGGGTGATTTTGACAAATAAAAACTTAGTGATTTCAACTAATAAGGAAAACCTTATTTTGAGCAAAGAAAGCCTAAGCTCCACTTAGCCAAATGCATATAGATGTTAGATACTACTATTCTACCATAGTATCACTTTCCAGTACAATTCAAATGTATTGAGCCTTGTGGCTGTAACTTATTATGTTGCAGGTTTGTTTGATGTTAGTGAAGTTTGTTGTTGAGTAGGGATTACAAGTCTACAACCAACATGATTGCCTGTGGCATATGAAGATGAAGGGCTCCATGATATATAGTTATATCTGTTGCATTGTAATAAGATAGCCATATGAGCTATGTAAGATGTAATGAATTATTCTATTCCTGGTTATAAGTTGTAATATGCCCTTTGTTTCTTGATATTACATCTTAAACTGTGGATGCTAGCTATTGATTCGGGGACTAGCATTGTAAACACAGGGATCTCTACCTTATCAGGTTGGGACCTCTACAGCCAGGTACATGCCCAGATGCTTATCTTCCTCCCCCTCTTCCTTTCTCTTAAACCTCTCTGTCACAGTACATTGCTCTAGCCCTTGTCGTGGAGTATAATTGGTTAATGTGCTGCAACATATTGTTGCAAGATGTGTTACTTGTGAGATATGCTTGCTCTCAAACTATATGCTTGAATTCCATTCATGTAGGATACCCTTCTGATGGAAATACGGTGGTGTTTCCCACATATTGTTAAAATGGAAGTTACTAATTTTAAATGATCCATGTGGCTAGAAAGTATAAATAGGGAAGGTGAATTTAAGATGTTGATTATTTGTGATGGATAAGCTTTTCAAGTAAAGCTTGACTATGATTATGTTGCTATCATCATGGCAGGGTTTATGTGATAATGCAACGATCCTTTTAAAATGCTTTCTGTTAACTAGCAGATAATTCAAGTTATACAAGGTTGTGCCTGAGTTATCCCTGTGGTGATAAATTGTGTGGAAAATACAGAGTTGCCTGATACTACTCTGTTTATTTTCATTCCTATATGCATATATGCTTGATTCCTAATCTGGTTATTAGGAATATGACAGTTTATATTTGGAGGGCTTTTACTAAATGGTTATTTAGTTATAAAAGCATCTAGTGGTTATTTCTATGTTGTGTGCCACTGTGGTGCCTTATTCTAGATTGAGCATAGTGGTAAACAATATAGCAGCCATTTAGGAGGCTTGACTGCTTTGCAAAGAATCTAAATTTAGCTTATATATAAGTGAGTGGCTATTTATTATGTCAATATGACAGTAAGAATTTATATGATTTTTAGCTGTTGTAAGATAGGAAAATGATTACGTGGTGATGATTTCTTGTATTGCGTAGATTCAATAGTGAAATGCCACTTTGATGCCTCCTTTAGGATGGAACATAGTGATTTTCCACTAATGGATCTGCTAGACTTGCCAAGTAGGTGTGGAAAAATGATATACTCTAGTTTGGATGATCTAGATGTAAAATCTTAATATGTGATCTTGGTCAATGATGTATAAAGTTGATACTCAGATCTTTGAATGGATGAATTGATTCCCGGTGACCATAACTTAGGAAAATGATTTAGATTGCTTAAGATTTTATAAAGTTGATGCTTTGATTTATTGGCTATGTCCTATATGCAAGATTTGTAGCTTTTGTAGATGATCTAGCTGCTGTGGTACCTCTTTGGAGGATGCACAGTTGTCTAGATCAACTATATGATCTGCTAAAATATACTTGACTAAGATTTAGCCCAACCCTTGCCTATGATGTGGTTCTGAGGCCACATGTAAAATAAGAACAAATACTTGTGGGCTTTTAACAGCTTTGGGAGAACTTAGTGTAGCACTTCTACACTATACTGATAGGTCCCTCTTACCCAAAATCCATCTTGGAAAAAAATAGGAGAACAATTGATATTAAATACTTTGGCTGTCTTAGAGATGAATAACAACCTGATGTTGAGCAGTATATGCTGATGCTTGGTGTGTACTAAATTGATCTTGAGTAGCTCTTCCTGATGTTGTGGTTTTGATCTAGTTGACCTTATCCTCCCTAATCTGCTACTGGCCTCCTTCTTGATATTCTCCTCCTTCTCCTCCTGATATTGTTTGATCCTGACCTACATATGGATGGCTCATTGAAGCAACCAGATTGTTAGGAATACATGATTGAAACTAAGGTGGTTGATCTGTGTTGGTTGTATTGGTTGTTTCTTACTATGGTGAAGAGAGTTCAGCATGGCACTCCCTCTGGTACGGCTGTGTACTTATCTCTCTCTCATAGTGCCTCCTGTGTTGACAGCACATAGGTATGCATGTGTGTGTGAGCTATGTGGTTGCTTGCTATGATGTTATGGATTAGATCAAGTTAAAATATCTTGATATTTGATGATGATTTTACTATTTGACTTATACCTTTTACTAAATTGGTGAAACTTGCCCCTCTGCTTGTGAGGTTGTACTGAGACAAATAATATACTAATAAGATTAGATACTCCTTTGGTGAAACTTGCCCCCATTTTAATATGCTCAATGATGTGACAAAAGAGTGCATCTCACTGTTACTACTGAGAGTACTAAAACTAACCCTTAATTCCTTTATACTAATTTTTGTTTACTTTATGCTTTTATAGGAACAAGATTAGGAAATGAGAAGATGTGAAGATGGAGATTAGTTTTAGGATTTTCCTTTTTATTCAATTTTGTAATCTTATTTTCTGTCTGTCAATAATGCAAAGATATTGTTATATATTAATTTATCTTATTATAATTGTATCCATCTCTTATTATTCCTTTATTGTAAAAGGATAATGTAATTTATGTATATATTCTTTTAAAGAATTCTTCTCTTTGTTGAATTATTTTAATTCATTTTCCATTTTATTTATTCACTTATTTGTTTCATTTTAATATTCCTTGATTCTTTTATTGTAAAAGAACATTGTAATGTTGGTTTTTATAATCCTTATACTTTTATTTATAATACTTGTATTTGTAATATTGTGAATAATTATTTATAAATAAAATTTCTCCCCTCATAACTCAAGAAAACAATAGAGGTCATGTCAAAATTCATCCCACTCTTTTTTTATGACACTAAACCTAATTCATCGGAGTGAGAATTCTGATCACTCTAGTCTTTTAATTTGGCAAAAAAATACCCGGATTTTCATATGCATGCATGCAGATGCACAAAATCCTAAATATACCCTTCGTTTAGTCCTAAATGCTGGGATGTTACAGACTTCCCCCCTTAAATTAAACTTCGTCCCGAAGTTTGTGGTTTCTTGTTGAAGAAGGTTTCCGATAGTCTCGTCCTGAGTTTTCTTCTTTCCTCCCAGTTTCTTGTCTTTCCAAAGTGATGTTTTTAATAAACTCAACACTCCTTGAGTTTACTTTCAACCTTGATTCGGTTATGGATAATGCCTAATGCTTATTTATACTTCCTTCCGAAGCTTCATGAGATTACCTTTAATCTTGAACAACATTATTGACAAAAAACTACTCATACTGAACATACCTATCGTAGCCTCGTTGATGTGGTTCCATCTGAAGTTTCCACCTCTTGATGGTGATTTTAATCCTTGAGTAACCATCTTTTTGGGACATTCAGATCTCCTATGTCCTTCCAGACCACATATATAGCACACCTTTCCGGTCTTCCAACAATCCTTCCTTATATGACCTGATGCTCCACACTTACCGCATATGATTTCTTTCTTTCTTTTTGATGCCTCATACTTTGATGTACCACTTGTGGATATGAATTTAGGTATGAAACTTAAGTTTGATGTTGACTTAGTAAATTGAAACTTCTTCGGTTCCCTTTTAGCTCTCTTCTTGGCTAATTTCTTCCTCTCTTCCAATAGCATCTTGTAATCATCCTCGAAAGTAAATGCTACATCAACGAACTCTTGGAAAAGTCTTGTTGCAGCCCCTCATATTTTCATCTTCATATAAGGGTTTAGTCCTTCTAAGAACCTTTTCTTGCACTTCTCTTCCGTATTTACCTCATCAACTGCATAACGAGATAATTGACTAAACTTGCTAATATATTTCATCACGGTTTCCTCATTTTGCCGTAAGTCCATGAATTCTCTCCTTTTAAATTCCATAATGCTTTCTGGAACATGATACTCACGAAACTTCTGCTTGAATTCTTCCCAGGTGAATATTTCTTATGATGGGTGCATAGCTAATTGATTCTCCCACCAATTTGCGGCAGATCCAGATAGAAGAAATGTTGTATAACGTAACTTATCCTCATCATTGAATCCTACTGTTTTAAGTTTCCTTTCTGTATCCATCAGCCAATCCTCTGCATCCATAGATTCTGATGCAGATGTAAAAGGAATTGGTTTGGCATTTTGGAAATCATAAAGACTTACTCTGATATCTTTGTTTTCCTCTCCAGTCCAATTTGTTTGAGTATTTCCTGCATGAACTTATTCTGGTACTCTTGCATCATTTGCATGTATTGCATGAAATTATCCTCTATCAACGGACGAGTTGATGGTCCAGTTGCAATTACATACATATTACTTTCCCTCGGATTAGCTTCTTGTTCCACACGCTGTCCTTCAAACCCAGCTTCTACTCCCGTATCCATACCCTCTCTAGTCCTGTTACATAAAGCGAATACTCATACTTACATCATGCATATGTTTTCTGAGCTCAACTCTATGCACAGTGCTAGTCACATAAGGAAATCAAAAACCAAATCCGAATAACAACCAAACCTATACCATGTATTATACATGGTTTTTATAAGCTATTACAAATAATCCTCACAACTACGGTTTGACTCTCACTTGATACATTACTTGTATGTTACAAGGACTTCTTTGCTCGTATGAGCATTCTCTCACTTATTACGTCATGCCTTTCAAACACTACAATGTACATTACTGGATATGTACATTATTTAAGCTCCTTACTTCTATGGATTGTCTCTTCTTACTTTTCTCTCTCTTTATAGTACTTCCTGGAATTTCGTTCATGATGACGTGAAGTCCGAGAACTACCTTCTGGAGTATATAAACATCCAGAGGGTGTGCACTGATACGTCGGAAACGTATCTATAATTTTTTATGCTCCATGCTTGTTTAGTATCTACTTTGCTTTGCTTTGTCTACACTTTGAGGTGCTTTTTACATGTTTTCTGGTACTAACCTATTAACAAGTTGCCACAGTGCCAGTTGCCTATTTTCTGCTATTTTTCGTTCCAGAAAATCTAGTAAATAAATATTCTTGGAATTGGACGGGACAAACGTCAAAGTCAATTATTTTCCGTGGGGAACAAGAAGTACAGAGGAGGGACAGAGAGGCGTGCCAGGGCAGCCACACCCCCTAGGCGCGGGTGGGCCCTGCCCCACGCCTAGGCAGGGTGTGGGGCCCCTGGCCACCGCCTCGGCCTTCCCCTTTGCCTATAAGAATCCCCCGATGCAGAAACCCTAAGTACCCGATCAATATTCCACGAAACCTTCTGTAGCCGCCGCCACCGTCGTCCCTAGATCGGGGGGATCTGAAGTTCTTCCCGGCACCCTGCCGGAGGGGAGATCATCCCGGAGGCCTTCTCTCCGATATGATGCGTGAATAGTTCCACCTTGGAATATGAGTCCATGTAGTAGCTAGATGGTTGTATCTCCTCCTTTGTGCTTTCATGTATAGATCTTGTGAGCTCCGTTCATGATCAAGATCCAATCTATTTGTAATCATGCATGTTGTGTTTGCGGGGATCCGATGGATATTGAGATTATTATGTTGGTTTAATTAATGGTTTTGTATTTATGATTCTATCATGTCTGTGTTGTTTGTGATCTTGCATGCTCTCTCTTGTTAGTAGCTATCTTGGCCTAGTAGTTGCTAATGACTCCAAGAGGGAGTATTTATGCTCGATAGTGGGTTCATGCCTCTAGTTTCCAAGGGAAGTGACAGAAATCTCTTTGGTTGTAGATGTGTTGTTGCTACTAGGGAGAAAACAACGGTCTCTTGTTCATGGAACATGTGGACTATTTACCTTACACACTATGCTTAAAGTAGTTGTCTGTTGCTTGCAACTTAATACTGGAGGGGGTTTGTATGATAACCAGAAGGTGGACTTCTAGGCATAGATGCAGTTGGATGGCGGTCTATGTATCTTGTTGTATTGCCCAATCGAATCTCATAGGATCTTTTTAACTAGTAACTGCATTGTTATGCCTTGCTTAGTTCTTGTTAATTGCCCTGCTATAATTTGTTTACCCTTCATGCCATGTTGTTTATCTAAGGAGAGCAACTCTAGTGAACTATGGACCCCGGTCCAATCTTTACCATTGATACATCTTCCACTGTTACTTGTTTACTTGATTCAAACCATTACCTTCCACACCATACGTTTAATCATTTTTTACAGCAAACCGGTGAGCTTGACAACCTCACGGTTTGTTGGGGCAAAGTCTTGAGTTTGTGTTGTGCAAGTCTCTGTGTTGCTTGCAACACCTGTGCGACGTTTACTTCCTCCTTCTGGTTTGATAACCTCGGTCTCTACTGGGGGAAGACTTGCTGCTGTGCTCGTCATACCTTGCTCTTGGGGTTTCCAACGAAGTGCTCCCACGTCAAGCACCAACAAGTTTTCCGGCGCCGTTGCCGGGGAGGCTATGGAAGTCTTCACTAGGGGAGTCCTTCACTTCCTTTCTCTTTACTTTGTATTTAGTTTGCTTTGTTTATTTTGCTTGGTTTTGTTTGCCTCTTTTCAAAAAAAAAACAAAAAAAAATAGTTTAGTTTGGTTTGCTTCCTTTATTCAAAAACACAAAAAATTAGTTCCAACTCTAGTTGCCGGTTTGTTATTGCCTTGCTTGGTCATGCTTTCTATCAATCGATGGTTTCTTTGAAACTAGTTATTATTGGAAAGGTGGGTTCACAGAGGAACAAAAGTATTATTATAAGGAGAACCATTTGTCACAAAAAGGGAAACACCTATGGGAACAAATTGATAAGTTGAATACTATTGCTAGAGACGTGTGCTCTATTTATAATGTTACTTATTGCTTTGATAAAGCTTGCTACTGCAGGAGGTATGAACACCTACCCTTTCAATGTGAGTATAATGATAATGTTACCATATCTTCTTATGTTAAAGGAAATTATGATTTTGATGATGTGGAACAAATTGAAGAATTTATTGCCTTCAAGGGTGCATTCGAACTTGCCAGTTTGCTTGAAAATACTAATGATGCACCTTATGAATCTAAGGTTTTTGAGATACTTAAATTTTGCTTTGATAATTACAAGGAAGAAAATAGCTATATTCTTTAATATTTTAATAGGCGTTTTCCACAAATGGAAGAGACTAATGCCTTGCAGGAGCCTATGGAAGAAGAAATTTTTGAAACTGGAAGCTCATTAGATGAAAAAGAGGGAGAGTGATGAACAAAAGGAGGAAGAATGGATTATATACCCATGCCTCCCTTCTAATGAGAGTAACTCTTTATCCCTTACATTATTTGATTGTCCCCCATGCTTACGAAAGGAGGATGAATGTTATGTTCATATGGACCCTTTTGAAATATCTACTTTGGGGAAAACCTGTGAAGGTTTTAATCCCACTATTTTTGAGCTTGATAGAAATTATGTGTTTGTATATCATGAAAAGCATGCTTTATGTGATAGCTATATTGTTGAGTTCATTCATGATGCTACTAAAAATTACTATGAGAGAGGAAAGTATGGTTGTATAAGTTTTCATGGTACTGAAACACCTCTCTATGTGCTGAAAGTTTTGAAGTTGCTCTTGTTTCATCTTCCTATGCCTGTCACTTTGTTCTTTGTGAATTTATTTTTATACAAGATTCCGATGCATAGGAAGTGGGTTAGACTTAAATGTGTTTTGGATTTGCTTCTTGATGCTCTCTTTCACTTTAATTCATATTTCTTATGTCAACATCTTCTCAAACTATCATGCGTAACTTAAAGTCGTTAAATAAAAGTACTTGTTGGGAGATAACCCAAGAGTTTCCTTGAGTCTTGGAAGTTATTCAGTAATGACCTCTCCTTATACTTTTTGTCCCAAGAATGACCTCTAATGGGAGGGAAGTAAGATTTGGGGAGTTGCTGTCCCAAAACAGATTTTTGTGCTCCACCAAAAAACATCGTGAGGAGTCTCTGTAACTCAAATTGAGCTGAACATTTACAAATAAATCCCCCAATATGTTATATAACTTTCATTAGTTCAACACTTTTTGATTTGAGCAACAAAAGATGTTCGAAAAAATTGGTTTCTACCTGCTGGTCTGTTTTGACAGATTTCTGCCATTATTTGCATTTGCTTCTTATTGATTCCTTTTTGAGTTCTCTTTAGGTGAATTGAGATTTTTGAAGGATTTACTACATTAGCTTGTGTTTTTAGTGAAAATCCATGTTGTTCCAAAGTTTTGCCAGAGGTCTAATATCTTTTGAATAAGCTAATGTTGCTAGTGAAGATTGTGTGAGGTTTTGTATGAAGAAAAAAAATCAGGTGTAGAGAGAGAATGATAATGAGATGAAGAATGGACAAAAGCTCAAGCTTGGGTATTCCACCCCGGTTTCACCCAAATAAATATCCAAGAGGTACAAGCGTCAAAGCTTGGGTATGCCCAAGTCATCCCCTTCTTCATCAATAAAAAGCTCAGGTCTGTCTAGATACTTTGTTTTTATTGTTTCCTGCACAGTTGTGTTGTTCTTGAGCGTCTTAGTTTTTGTTTGTTTTACTTAGTTTGTTTAGTTTGCTTGAGTACTTTGTACCCCCTCTCTCATTGTGTTGTTTTGCAAATAATTGCTTGGTGTTGGAAAGGAGTAGTAAGTTTTTGCTTGTAAGTACAAGAGGAGATTGCATTGACTATGACCTAGACTCTAGCATGACATGCTAGGTGTTGTTTTGCTCTTATGCTTAGTGATTATTGTTGTATCATGTCTTGTTCCAAACAATTGGGATTGATTAGTGTGTCTTGAAGAAATTATGCGCTGTTTTAGCATGCAAAAAGCATAGTATTGTGGTATTCTCCTTTGATGCTTTGCTTGGGTTAACTTGGCACATGCTCACACCATGTTATGACTCTCACAAGTCACCATTAGCCTATATGATCATTTAGACCTTGACTTGTAGTACCACTCTTTGCTTTGATTAGTAATGCTTTGTTGCACTGCATGATTATGGTCATTATTGCTCTCTTAGTTGGTTGCTCCCAGTATTTTGCTAGCCTCCACTTGTATGAGTAAACTCTACTCATGCTTCCAACTCCCAAGAAACCAGGTTATTACTCTACTCATGCATGGTGTGTTACACCATTCCAAGTATATTCTTGTTTTCAGCTATCTTCCAATTAAAAACTATTTTGTTATGTGAAAACTTAGTGATTAAAGCCCTCACAAACTTGATGGTACACTTTATATTCCTTGCCCCTAATAAACTTGAACCATTGTGTCATCTTTGTTGTATATGCTTGCACTTATACATTGGAATTAGCAAAATTGTGCTGTCACGGGGAACGTTTTCAACATTACACTTGTACTTTGTACTTAGTTTATATCATACTATTTTGTCTATGGATGTGACCGGTGAAATAAAAAGGGAACTTGTAAGCCCATGGAGTTTGTATTCTGTGTTAGCGAAACGCCTGGGCCGCTAGCCTAAGCCATGCCTAATCATGGTGGAAACTTGCAGCATCACCATAGTGACATCTATGAAGCATTCTTCTTATAAAAAATAGACACATTGAGAAAAGAGAAAAAAAAAGAAAAAGCACCGTATTCCCATGGTAAACAAGAAGATTGCTGAGATGCTCATTGTCTGCTTGCCTTGTCATTTTGGTTATGGGATAGTGAAGGGAATATGCCCTGAGAGGCAATAATAAAATGTTTATTATGTGTATTCCAAGTATATGATAGATGTTTATTTTTCATGCTATAATTGTATTAATACGGAAACATTAATACATGTGTGTTTAATAAACAAACAGAAAGTTCCTAGTTATGCCTCTCTTATAAACTAGCTCGTTGATTAACAAGATGATCAAGGTTTCCTGATCATGGACATTGGATGTTGTTAATAACGGGATCACAACATTAGTGTAATGGTGTGATGAACATTCATCCGAATTATAGCATTACGATCAAAGTCATTGAGTTTATATTGCTATAACAACTTACGAAGTGATCCTAATCCTTAGACCATGAGATCATGTCAATCACTAACACCGGAAGAGTTTCTTGATAACATCAAACGTCACACCGTAATAGGGTGATTATAAAGATGGATTCAGAACTAATAAAGTGTTATGTTGAGGCTCATGGATCGAGAGTGGAATTTGCTCATCCCGATGACGGATAGATATACTCTGGGCCCTCTCGGTGATATCACATTGATTAGCTTGCAAGCAAGTGATTTGATCACTAGAATGTTATATCATGGGAACGAGAAAAGAGTGCATGTCGAATTGAGATCAAACTAGGTATGGAGATACCGATGATAGAATCTCGGACATGTAATATATCGTGAAACAAAGGGATTAAGATACTAGCGTAAAAGGTTCCGACGATCACAAGAAAGTCATCGTTGAATGTGTGGGAGTCAGTATGGGTCTCCAGATCCCGCTTCTGATTATTGATCCGAGTGGGGTCTCGATCATGTCCGCATTATTCACGAACCGTAGGGTGACACACTTAAGAGACACCAACATCCAATTGGAGCAAAAGTTTCATGCCGAAAGAATGAACAAGTGCAGGAATTTATTTCACTAGATACCGAAACAGGTTTTCGGGTGAAATTGCATAAAGTGGTTATGCATGTGAAATATAATTATAGCAAAGGGTTATTTGTGAATGTTTGTCATTAAAGTAATTGACAAAATTCTGAATAAAATAAAAGAGTTTTATTTAATGAGAGTTTGCATTAAATTTGGTGGAAATTTAATGGGAATTTGAGTGGGTTTTTGAGTGGAGAAAATTGAAGGGCCATTTTGTGAGTGGAGTGTCCACCCACATGAATGAGGGAGAGGTGGGGGCACCCTCCATGGACGGCGGCCATGCCCCCTTGGGCTGCCCCCCTCCCCTATAAAAGGAGCCCCTCCTCTCACTTCTCACTCACACCTCCTCGTGAAGGATCTCTCTCCCCTCTAGAATTTATCCCACATGGTCCCGGACTAGCGAGATACATGTTACCGGTGGCTGTTCAGCAAGAAAGAGTTGTGCTTCCGCTGCATCGCTGGAGCGAGGAGGCGGAGGTTGCTCGGTGCCTCAAACGTGTGTGCGAGCACGGATGCGCTGCTGATTTGCGGCGCTAGGACTTCCTCTCGATCTTGAGATCGGCAAGAGATCGTCTACATCAACCACGAGTTGAACTCGTTAATCTTTGTCGGTCTTCAAGGGTATGTTCTCTACGGATATACATCCGCCCGTTGTTTGTATCTAATAGATAGATCTTGGTACATAGTTCACATCGTAGGAAATTTTTTGTTTTCTATGTTGCGAACCCTACAGTGGTATCAGAGCCGGATATATGCGTAGATGCTTTACACGGGTAGTACACATATTAGTATGTGGGCGATGATGATCATGTTGTTGCTCCTTAGTTGTAATTTTGGATATTGGTGGCATAGTGGGATGAAGCGGCCCGGACAAACTTTACATGTCCTCGCACATGAGACCTGTTCCACGCTTGACATGCAACTAGTTTTGCATAAGTGGCTAGCGGGTGTCTGTCTCTCCTACTATAGTCAATATCTAATTTGCAACGAGTTGTCAACAATTTGGTTATCCTCGTTGTGGTTCATGTTCGTAGGTAAGAACGGTTCTATCTCGAAAGCCCTAAGCCACGTAAAACTTGCAATGGATAAATTAGAGGCGTCTAGTTTAGATTGTTGCTGGGCTAGTGTTATGATATGGTGATGTTGTAAGTAAAAGTATGAGATGATACTCTTACAACATACATAACGTGTAGGTTCCATAGACCTTGGCCTTACACATAGAGGTATGATAGAGATCATACCACTGTGCACATGACGGAGATCATATGCGGGAACCATATCATTTCACTTATTAACATGTGATGTTTGTTGCATATTATATTGCTAGTTTGGCATTTTATTAGCATAATAATATGATCCCTCATTTAGATATCAAGATAAAAATGTGTTCTTCCTTAAGTATGCACTGATTATGTTTTTGTCGCTCCAAGACATCACGTGATGATCGGGTGTTCTTGGATCCACGACCATATTTCGGGTGTAAAACAGTTACACACGCGAATACTAAGGTTCTAACTTGGCGAGCCTAGCATGTACAGACATGGCCTCGGAACACGGACCGAAAGGTTAAGCATGAGTCATATAGTAGATATGATGCCCATTTGATGCTCGCCTTTGAAGCTATACCGACTCACGTGATGATCGGACTTGGTATAGTGGATTTGGTTCGTGTAATCACCAAAAAGGCACAAGGGATGTCGTCTTAGAGTGGGAGTTCATTCGTAATATGGATTAGTTGAACTCAATCTATCATACACTTAGTGTAAACTTTACAAATTCTGTTGTAGATGGCACCGCCTGCTTTTAATTTCAATGTGTTCATGGAGAAAGAGAAACTTGCAACGAACGGTAGCAACTTTACCGAATGGGCCATGAATTTGAGGATTCTCCTCTCTGCTGCACAAAAGCAATACGTGCTAGAAGAGCCACTAGGCCCCCCACCTTTTGAGGATGCCCCTGACGAGGAGAAGAATGTCTATCAGACTCGTCAGGAGGACCACAACTTAGTTCATTGCGGCATATTGTATGTGCTAGAGCCGGAACTTCGAAAGCGTTTCGAAAACGGCAATGCATTTGATACAATGGGTGAGTTGAAAATGATTTTCGACACACATGCTGCTGTAGAGATCTACAACGCTTCAGAAAAGTTCTTTAGCTGCACGATGGAAGAGCACAGCTCCGTTAGTGAGCATGTACTCAATATGTCGGGTTACGCCGATAAGCTTGTGTCCTTGGGAATAACGATTCCCATTGAATTAGGCATCCATCGTGTTCTGCAGTCTCTGCCACCTAGCTATAAGAGCTTTGTGATGAACTATAATATGCAAGGCATGAAGAAGTCTCTCCCGAGCTTACGAATGCTTAAAAGCGTAGAAGTGGAGATCAAAAGGAACATCAAGTGTTGATGATCAATAGGAACCTTGGTTTCAAGAAAGACAAGAAGGAAAGCGGAAGTAAAGGGCGGCAATCCTGCTGTTGCGTTCGAAAAGAAACCCGAGTTGGACCTAAGTCCGATACCGAGTGCTAATATTGTAAGGGGTAGCCATGGGCATCGAAGCGCCCCAAGTATTTGGCAGATAAGAAGGTCGGCAAGGCAAACAAAGGTATATATGATATACATGTTATTGATGTGTACTTGACTAGTGCTCGCAGTATCACCTCGGTGTTTGATACCGGTTCAGTTGCTAATATTTGTAACTCGAATCAGGGGCTGCGGAACAAGCGACCGCTAGCAAGGGGTGAGGTCAAGATGCGTGTCGGCAATGGATCAAGCGTTGATGTGATCGCCGTTTAACGCCTCTCCACTTGCCGTCGGGATTAGTTATAAACTTGAATAAATGTTATTTGGTGCACCGAGCATGAACATTGTATCTGGATCGTGTTTGATGCGAAGTGGTTATTCATTTAATCGAGAACAATGGTTGTTCCATTTATATGAATGAAATCTTTTATGGTCATGCACCATGATGAATGAATGGTTTATTTCTATTAGATCTCGATGATAATATTACACATATTCATAATGTTGATGCTAAAAGGATTAAACTTAATGATGATATATATCGCATATATGTGGCACTACCGTCTAGGTCATATTGGCATTAAACGCATGAAGAGCTCCATTCGGATGGACTTTTGGAATCACTTGATTATGAATCATTTGATACATGTGAGCCATGCCTTATGGGCAAGATGACTAGAACGCCATTTTCGGTTCTCAATGGAACGATGTGATTTATTGGAAGTCATACATTCGGACGTATGTGGTCCAATGAGTGTGTCTGCCGAGGTGGATATCGTTATTTTGTTACTTTCACGGATGATTTGAGTAGATACGGTTATATCTACTTGATGAAACACAAGTCTGAAACCTTTGAAAAGTTCAAGGAATTTCAGAATGAAGTGGAAAATCATCGTAATAGAAAGATCAAATTTCTACGGTCCGACCGTGGAGGTGAGTATCTAAGTTACGAGTTTAGCACTCACATGAAAGAGTGTGGAATTGTTTCACAACTCACACCTGCCGGAACATCACAGCGAAATGGTGTGTCGGAACGTTGTAATCGTACTTTATTAGATATGGTTCGATCTATGATGTCTCTGACGGACTTGCCGTTGTCATTTTGGGATTATGCACTAGAAACTGTTGCATTCACTTTAAATCGGGCACCATCTAAATCCGTTGAAAATACACCGTATGAATTGTGGTTTGGAAACAAACCTAAGCTGTCATTTCTTAAAGTTTGGGGATGCGATGTTTATGTGAAGAAACTTCAACCGGATAAACTTGAACCCAAAGCGGAAAAATGCATCTTCATAGGATACCCTAAGGAAACTATTGGGTATTCCTTCTATCATAGATCCGAGGGCAAAGTTTTTGTTGCCAAGAATGGATCCTTTCTAGAGAAAGAGTTTCTCGCGAAAGGTGTGAGTAGTCGGAAGGTAGAACTCGAAGAGGTTATTCAACCTTCTCTTCAAAGTATGGCGAGTAGCGCAGCGCCGGAAGTTGTTCCGGAGTTGGCTTCACCTGTTGAAGAAGGAACTAATGATAATGATCATGAAAGTCCGAAAGAGAGTACTATCGAACCTCGTAGGTCTAGCAGGACACGTGCAGCTCCCGAGCTGTACGTAAATCCTGTCATGAATTTCATGGTTAATGAAAATGATGACCCTGCGACGTATGAAGAAGCGATGATGAGCCCGGATTCCAACAAATGGTTAAAAGCCATGAAATCCGAGATGGAATCCATGTATGAAAATCAAGTTTGGAACTTGGTGGAATTACCTCACGACCGAAAGGCCGTGGAGAATAAATGGATTTTCAAAAGAAAAACTGATGCTAATGGTAATGTGACCGTCTATAAAGCTCGACTTGTCGCAAAGGGGTTTCGACAAATTCAAGGAGTTGACTACGATGAGACATTCTCTCCCGTAGCAATGCTAAAGTCAGTTAGGATTATGTTAGCAATTGCTGCATATTTCGATTATGAGATATGGCAGATGGATGTCAAAACCGCGTTTCTCAATGGTAATATTGAAGAAGAGTTGTATATGATACAACCAAAGAGTTTTGTCGATCCTAAGGATGCTAACAAGGTGTGCAAGCTTCAGCGATCCATCTATGGATTGAAGCAAGCATCACGAAGTTGGAATCTCCGCTTTGATGAGGTGATCAAAGAGTTTGGATTTGTCCAAACTTATGGAGAAGCTTGTATTTACAAGAAAGTGAGTGGGAGCAATGTGGCATTTCTGATATTATATGTGGATGACATATTATTGATCGAAAATGATATAGATCTTTTAAACAGTTTTAAAAGTTATCTAAACAGCAAATTTTCAATGAAGGACCTAGGTGAAGCGTCATACATATTAGGCATAAAGATCTATAGATATAGATCTAGAAGCCTAATAGGGCTATCGCAAAGTACATACCTTGATAAGATTTTAAAGAAGTTTAAAATGGACGGAAGTAAGAAGGGGTTCTTACCTATGTTGCAAGGCAAGACATTGAGTAAGACTCAAAGTCCGGCTTCGGCGGAAGAAAGAGAGATAACGGACAAGGTCCCCTATGCTTCAGCCATAGGCTCTATAATGTACGCCATGCTATGTACAAGACCGGATGTGGCACATGCTATTAGTTTGACTAGTAGGTACCAATCGGATCCGTGTTGAACATGGATAGCGGTCAAGAATATCCTTAAGTACTTACGACGAACTAAGGATATGTTTCTTGTATACGGAGGTGAAGAAGAGCTCGTCGCTAAGTGTTATGTTGACGCTAGCTTTGACACCGATCCGGATGACTCTAAGTCTCAATCCGGATACGTATTTCTCATGAATGGCGGAGTGGTTAGTTGGAGGAGCTCCAAACAACCTGTGGTGGCGGGATCAACAACGGAGGCCGAATATGTTGCTGCTTCAGAAGCGGCTCAGGAAGCAGTTTGGATGAAGGACTTCATATCCGAACTAGGAGTGGTTGCAAACGCGTTGGACCCAATGGTGATCTATTTTGACAACAATGGTGCCATTGCCAATGCCAAAGAGCCAAGGTCTCACAAGCATTCCAAGCATATTAAGCGCTGGTTTCACTACATCCGCGAGCATGTCAAGGATGGAGATATAAAAATTTGTAAAGTACATACGGATCTCAATGTAGCAGATTCGTTGACTAAAACTCTCCCTAGAGCAAAACATGATCAACACCAGAACTTGGTGGGTGTTAGATTTATCACTATGCAACTAGATTATTGTCTCTAGTGCAAGTGGGAGACTGAAGGGAATATGCCCTGAGAGGCAATAATAAAATGTTTATTATGTGTATTCCAAGTATATGATAGATGTTTATTTTGCATGCTATAATTGTATTAATACGGAAACATTAATACATGTGTGTTTAATAAACAAACAGAAAGTTCCTAATTATGCCTCTCTTATAAACTAGCTCGTTGATTAACAAGATGATCAAGGTTTCCTGATCATGGACATTGGATGTTGTTAATAACGGGATCACAACATTAGTGTAATGGTGTGATGAACATTCATCCGAAGTATAGCATTACGATCAAAGTCATTGAGTTTATATTGCTATAACAACTTACGAAGTGATCCTAATCCTTAGACCATGAGATCATGTCAATCACTAACACCGGAAGAGTTTCTTGATAACATCAAACGTCACACCATAACAGGGTGATTATAAAGATGGATTCAGAACTAATAAAGTTTTATGTTGAGGCTCATGGACCGAGAGTGGAATTTGTTCATCCCGATGACGGATAGATATACTCTAGGCCCTCTCGGTGATATCACATTGATTAGCTTGCAAGAAAGTGATTTGATCACTAGAATGTTATATCACGGGAACGAGAAAAGAGTGCATGTCAGTAACAAGATAAAACTAGGTATGGAGATACCGATGATCGAATCTAGGACATGTAATATATCGTGAAACAAAGGGATTAAGATACTAGCGTAAAAGGTTCCGACGATCACAAGAAAGTCATCGTTGAATGTGTGGGAGTCAGTATGGGTCTCCAGATCCCGCTTCTGATTATTGATCCGAGAGGGGTCTCGATCATGTCCGCATTATTCACGAACCGTAGGGTGACACACTTAAGATACACCGACATCCAATTGGAGCAAAAGTTTCATGCCGAAAGAATGAACAAGCGCAGGAATTTATCTCACTAGATACCGAAACAGGTTTTCGGGTGAAATTGCATAAAGTGGTTATGCATGTGAAATAGAATTCTAGCAAAGGGTTATTTGTGAATGTTTGTCATTAAAGTAATTGACAAAATTCTGAATAAAATAAAAGAGTTTTATTTAATGAGAGTTTGCATTAAATTTGGTGGAAATTTAATGGGAATTTGAGTGGGTTTTGAGTGGAGAAAATTGAAGGGCCATTTTGTGAGTGGAGTGTCCACCCACATGAATGAGGGAGAGGTGGGGGCACCCTCCATGGCCGGCGGCCATGCCCCTTAGGCTGCCCCCTCCCCTATAAAAGTAGCCCCTCCTCTCACTTCTCACTCACACCTCCTCGTGAAGGATCTCTCTCCCCCTCTAGAATTTATCCCACATGGTCTCGGACTAGCGAGATACATGTTCCGTGGGTGTTTCTAAGAAGAAAGAGTTGTGCTTCATTGCATCGCTAGAGCGAGGAGGCGGAGGTTGCTCGTTCCTCGAACGTGTGTGTGCGAAAGCGGATGCGGCTGATTTGCGCTAGGACTTCCTCTCGATCTTGAGATCGGCAAGAGATCGTCTACATCAACCACGAGTTGAACTCATTAAGCTTTGTCGGTCTTCAAGGGTATGTTCTCTACGGATATACATCCGCCCGTTGTTTGTATCTAATAGATAGATCTTGGTACATAGTTCACATCGTAGGAATTTTTTTGTTTTCTATGTTGCGAACCCTACAAATAGCTCCTACACCATGTGCAAGGGGTACATCGTTGGCGGTTCTCTATGATATGCAAATACTTGCAATGACAATAACTTACAGGTGACTGAAGTTGAGTAGCATGAGGTGTGGCCCTCGTATTCAAGGGACTTGAGATTGCCAACTTATACTTCGTCAAACATATACTCCATATTTGTTCACTTTAACCTTAATCACTTCAAGATGCTTATGATAGGGGCAATGAGGGCTGAAAGCTAACAAGTACCATAATTTTTGGAAGATCTTTTTGAAACTTGAAATCCCTACTTCCTTGATAAAAGGCTTTTCTTCCACCATTATATTGAGTCTCCACCTTCTACCTTTAGGCACCATTAAGAGAGCATGGTTGTCATTCTGTGTGCACTGTTCCAAAGCTTATTAATGGATGCATATTGTGATATTACTTGCTCTTGTGCTACTTGTTTCTAGTCACCCTTGTGAACTTTGAAGGTGTCCTATGCATCTATTTACTACTCTATGAGGGACAAGCTGATTGCCACTATGCCATGTTTTCTGTATGTGAAATAAACAAACATTTTTCAATGCATGTTATTCATGATGTTTGTTTGTAGCCTTTCATGTTGCATGCATAGTTACTATGTACTATTGTTAGAACTCCATCTTTCATGATCATGTTTAGAGTTCTTTGATCCCAGCTTTCAATGCTTGCAAATGGTTAGATCTTCAAGGTGCATGTCACCTCAAAAATTATTCTTTTATAACTTACCTACTCGAGGACGAGCAGGAGTTAATCTTGGGGATGCTTGATACGTCGGAAACATATCTATAATTTTTGATGCTCCATGCTTGTTTAGTATCTACTTTGCTTTGCTTTGTCTACACTTTGAGGTGCTTTTTACACGTTTTCTGGTACTAACCTATTAACAAGTTGCCACAGTGCCAGTTGCATGTTTTCTGCTATTTTTGGTTCTAGAAAAGCTAGTAAAGAAATATTCTCGGAATTGGACGGGACAAACGTCAAAGTCAATTACTTTCCGTGGGGAACACGAACTCTAGAGGGGAGACGGAGAGGCGTGCCAGGGCAGCCACACCCCCTAGGCGCGGGTGGGCCCTGCCCTGCGGCTAGGCTGGGTGTGGGGCCCCTGGCCACCGCCCCGGCCTCCCCCTTCGCCTATAAGAAGCCCCCGATGTAGAAACCCTAAGTACCCGATCAATATTCCACGAAACCTTATGTAGTTGCCGCCACCGTCGTCCCTAGATCGAGGGGATCTGAAGTTTTTCTCGACACCCTGTCGGAGGGGAGATCATCCCGGTGGCCTTCTCTCCGGTATGATGCGTGAGTAGGTCCACCTTGGACTATGGGTCCATGTAGTAGTTAGATGGTTGTATCTCCTCCTTTGTGCTTTAATGTGTAGATCTTGTGAGCTCCGTTCATGATCAAGATCTAATCTATTTGTAAGCATGCATGTTCTGTTTGCGGGGATCCAATGGATACTGAGATTATTATGTTGGTTTGATTAATGGTTTTGTCTTTATGATTCTATCATGTTTGTGTTGTTTGTAATCTTGCATGCTCTCCGTTGTTAGTAGCTATCTTGGCCGAGTAGTTGCTAGTGACTCCAAGAGGGAGTATTTATGCTCGATAGTGGGTTCATGCCTCTAGTTTCCAAGGGAAGTGAAAGAAATCTCTTCGGTTGTAGATGTGCTATTGCTACTAGGGAGAAAACAATGGTCTCTTGGTCATGGAACATGTGGACTGTTTACCTTACACACTTTGCTTAAAGCGGTTGTCTGTTGCTTGCAACTTAATACTGGAGGGGATTCGTCTGATAACCTAAAGGTGGACTTCTAGTCATATATGTAGTTAGATGGCGGTCTATGTATCTTGTTGTATTTCCCAATCGAATCTCATAGGATCTTTCTAACTAGTAATTGCATTGTTATGCCTTGCTCAGTTCCTGTCAATTGCCCCGCTGTAATTTGTTTACCCTTCATTCCATGTTATTTATCTAAGGAGAGCACCTCTAGTGAACTATGGACCCTGGTCCAATCTTTACCATTGATACATCTTCCACTGTTACTTGTTTACTTGTTGCAAACCATTACCTTCCACACCATACGTTTAATCCTCTGTTACAGCAAACCGGTGAGCTTGACAACCTCACTGTTCGTTGGGGACAAAGTCTTGAGTTTGTGTTGTGCAGGTCTCCGCGTTGCTTGCAACACCTGTGTGATGTTTCTTTCCTCCTTCTGGTTCGATAACCTCGGTCTCTACTGAGGAAGACTTGCTGTTGTGCTCATCATACCTTGCTCTTGGGGTTTCCAACAAAGTGCTCCCACGTCAAGCACCAACATGCACTCTTGATTAGAAGTACTTAGATTGAGATTAGCCACTAAGAAATGACTAGAAAATGTGTGATCTTCCGTGGAATTCTCATGTCCACCTTCAA
Source organism: Avena longiglumis (assembly GCA_030063025.1). Lineage (NCBI taxonomy): Eukaryota > Viridiplantae > Streptophyta > Magnoliopsida > Poales > Poaceae > Avena > Avena longiglumis. The sequence continues at coordinate 501,324,385 of CP125975.1, forward strand.
ACACATTTTCAAAATAAGATGTATTCTCTGCTTTTCCTTGATTCGGTCATACATATAGATGCAATAACCGTCAGTGCCTTATTCCAGGTCCATAGGATTGTTACTACCCCCATATGGATCATAGGTTCCATGCTAATCTAACTGGTTTCTACTCCTTTACTAGGATCACAGGGTATAGGATTCTCCCTGGTTCCAGTGTAAGATTCTACTCCCCATCCATCGTGATTCCAAACTAGAATACGTGGATTGAATGTTTCCTAAGTTTCCTGTTTTGTTTTAAACCTGTCCATGGTTTACATGTTTTTAAGGCCCATTCTGATAATAGGCACATGTTTCATACTATGGTCCTTCAAACTCATGCTCTTCATACACCTCTTTTGAGAAGGCTGTTCTAAGATGCCTAGCTTCTCTAACTGACTCCTTTTTGTATTCTATTGCTTTAGTAGGATTAACACAATCCTCAAGGTTGTATCCAACTCCTGGACTAGAAACTAATGTGTGTCATGGTAGGTATTGAGTAATATTGTATTATGACCTATGTATTCGGCAGCTCAAGTAGATTTAGTCTGCAAAAATGCAGCATGATCTAACTTAAGTTTCGAATTTATAGAATCTTGAGGTATAGTAGTAAGATTACTACCTACCAATTTCCTTGGATTCTTGTTTCTGAAGCCTGATTATTGCTTCTAGAACTGCAATTTGATACACCGCCGCCATACGTCTCATCTTCACTGATGACATTACTTCTCTTATCCTCAACTCTTTTGGTAAGATATGCACTATATGGTACTTGACTAACACTTTCCCGTGTTGGAAACTGTAAACCTTGATGAAAAGTCGAGATTTTCAATTCCATATTCCATAAAAGTTGTCTCAAAAGTTCTGTCCAATCACCTACATAGTCCTCTAAAGTCCTATACATCACTTGTACATCACTTGAACATTCCGGTTTGGGTACCGAGATGCCGTTCCTCACTTTAGATAAGAGATTATAATTGTCCTACTAGATTATAACTTATTATTATTACCCAAATTGCATCATAATAAAGAATTATCGCACTAGAAACATGACAATGTAATTCCCAAGTGAATACTCATCATATTTCTAGAGAACTCTTTACCGTTGCTAACATACTTCCTACAAGTTCTACCCATTTAATAGGTTTCCAACCTAAGGTCAAAGCTTTTGCTCTAATACCAGCTGTCGTGACCCAGCATACCACTGCATGTTGTAGTATACTATAGTCGTGGACATAACACTCACGGAGTACCATTCCGCAAATATTACATCCTGAGAGTGGTACAACAGAAACAAAGTGGCTCCACAACATACATTATCATTATTACAACCAGAAATTACATGACGACTTTGAGATCCTCCTAGGTCCATAGAGGTAGCCCGTTGACTCAGGGCTAAACTATAATAACTCTAAGAACAAGATAAAGAAACAAACTAAACTTTAAGATTTATACGAGATTTAATATAGATAGAGGATAGAGGTCTATGCTACTGGACTAGATCACTATATATGCTACATATACACTTCAGATACGTCGGTCTCCATTCCATAGATATTTTTCGTAATTGTTCCCTTCGACGCTTTCGGATACTTCTGGTTCTTCATAGCAGAATTCTTCTTGGTCTTCAATTGGATATAGTAGTTCCTCTTCCTGACCGTTAATGTCTTCAGAATCTAGCAAGGGTTAAGAAGATATGTTGAGTACGAGCGTACTCAGCAAGTTCACTAAAAAGGAGTGTTTGATGCACTATATCTACAGCCATAGACCATAGGTCGTAGGCAATGCAGGTTTTCGTAAACATTTATTCAAAGGTTGCTTTTATTCTGAAAAGCTATGTTCGTCAGCCTTCACAAGTTTACTAGAACTTTCATGGAGTTCCTTTCCTGCAGCGTTCGTAGCTCCTTCCCGGAATAGGGAGTAACAAGTTAAAAAATTTACACTCTGCAGAGGTGCGTTGCTTTACCCATGAGAGATCAAATCCTTGTTGCACAGCCGGGCGAATCTTTCCCGTCCACACTTCCTATGGTGTGGGGCCTAGTAGATGATCCAAGCCAATCACTGTCCTTCTCGCGACCCCGCATACACCGCAATTGTTGTATGCCCAAACTCAAGGTAGACCTTTCCCCGTATAAAATGGCTATACCTTAGTTGGATACACACAACAACCATTAACACTAGAAATCTGTCTTTTGTAAGCCCAGCTCCACGGTAGACCTTTCCCCGTATAAAACGGCTATACACACGATCTGCAACTCACAAATGCCTAGAACAGTGTCCATGCGAAAGGGAGCCGATCCAGCTGACTTCTCTGTCCCATTCCAAACTCATGGTTAACGCATAATATACGACGCGAGAACCACAGGCGACATTGGTTGTTAAGTCCTAGATGATACATTCCTGTGCAGTGGTATTCCAACTGCCAGATTTAATAGATTAGCTGATCACCCTAGATCAGTAACCAATAGTTCACTTTTATTATGAAAATAGGGTTTTCGACCTTTTTGAAATGCAGGTTATGACAACACTAGATTTGCAAAATACTTTACAGAAAATAATCAAAGGACATGAGCAAGTGTGAACTTGCCTTGATATAGTGAAGTATTGTATTCGAATGTCTCGACTTGACCCTGGACCTCGGGTGCTACAAAAATATCATCATTGCCCGATAAGGACAATGTTTAAAGAAGCAATATGTTGTTATGCATAAGTAATGAGATGCATAATGCAAAGTCCCAAGTAATTCCTCAATCATTACCAGTGAGATGGAATTAGATGATTTATTTAAGATTTGCTTTATTTTAAGTTATTACTTCAAAGTAATCACTTCAAAAAGGATAAACACATAAAATATGAAGAGTAAAGTGCTATCATAATATAATTCTAAAGTTCCATGATAAAATGTAATTATTACGAAGTTCATTTTTTAAGTTGTTATGGATTTAAAGAAATGGTAGATTGTTTCTTTTGAAGTGGCAAAAAGAATAACATTTGAATAAAATATTATTTATGTTAAGTTATTTAACTCTGAAGATTAATAGGATTGAAGCTATGGTTTTGTAATAAGGTTTAATTGATCTTGAGTCATTATATATCTAGCTTAGGGTATCTCAGACCAAAGTAAACTATAAAAAATTTAATTGGATTTGAGATATAGCATTTTTAGCATTATCAATTATTAGGGTTTTTCCTAACCATAATAAAAAATGAAATCTTATAATTATGGAACTTTGTTTTAAAGATGTAAATTTAGCATGTGTAATATTTATAGATCATACTATGAGATGTTTCTTTATAAAGAAAAATAGGTGGATTATATTATAATTTATTTAGTGAATTTCAAGTTTGTTAAATATGATTTTTTATGAATTGTTAATGATCTGCAAAGAATAACTTTGTAAATCCCTGACTTATAGTTAGTTAAAGATTTTAAAAGAATATTATAAAGTTAATTGTTTACACCTATATTTTATATTAAATTATAATTATGGTTTAGACTAGTTAAAGGATTGTGTTTTGAATACGATTTTTTCCTACTTAGGAAATAATATTAAATAATTAACAAAACAATTATATTATTCTAATAACTTAGATAATTCAAGTTATATGATTTAAGAACTTTAAAATGTTTTTATAATAATATACTTAGGATTTTTCTAGTAAACATACTTACTTGAAATCTTAAAAATGAATTTTATTTATTTTTAGGCATTATCTTTAATTTTTTATAAAATTTATTAATTATTTAATGTCTTTAAATAATTGTTTTAAATTTTATTTATAAAATTTTAAGTTAGTATTTTATGAGATAAGAGATTTCTTTTATTAATAAAAGTGATTTTTATTTATTTTTAGGATTTTTTTCTAAATTTATTAAATTTCATTTAGATATTTAAGGGTGTTAATATTTATTTGCATTTTATTAAACTTAAACAAATATGATTACATTTTTCTTAGGTGGATATTATTTTAATAAACATTTTGATGTATTAAATATATTTTTAGGATTTATCTACATTTTCCTAGAGCTTAGAAGGTTTAGAGGGTATTTTAGTAATTTCTATTATTCTTTTGTTTCTATTTATTTTTATTTCTTTAGCATTTTCTAAACCAACTAAATTTGGCCCACTGGCCAATCTAATCCATCTCATCCCAATTGGGCTTGGGGTCAAACCCTAACCCTGGCCCAATTCACACCCTCCTCTCATCCGAACACACACGCACACGACCCCTCTATGTCTGTCCCCTTCCTCTGCCTCACACGCATGCGTTGCCGTCGCCGCTACTCCGGCTGTCGCGGGTGGCAACCGGCGCAACCGCTCCCCGGCGCTGCCTCACCACCTCCTCCTCTGCTATATCCCCACCAGCGCCCCCTCTCTCTGTTCCCAACCGCAACGCCCTGGTTAACCCTAGGTTTATTCCCTAGCTTTGGCCATTGCGGATTCGCCTCGATGCCATTTTAATGGAGTGGCTCTGTCCCTTTATCCTTCTCCACCGAATCCCTCTACTTATGCTTATTATATTCGGTGGGACAGTGGTGCTCAACTGCAACCCCGATGCCCCCCGTTCACGGTGGCTTTGATATGGTGTAGATGGCGGTGTCGATTGTGTTGGTGTGCAGGTTCCAGCGGTGTGGCTCGGCGCAGTGCAGAACAAGGGCGATCTCTATGCCTCCGTGCCGCGGGTGGATGTGGTGATGGTGTTTGTGCGCGGTGAAATCCTCACCGCACCGAGGTGGTTGTGCCTCGGGCGCTAGGTGCACGCCCAGATGCTTATCTTCCTCCCCCTCTTCCTTTCTCTCAAACCTCTCTATCACAGTACATTGCTCTAGCCCTTGTCATGGAGTATAATTGGTTAATGTGCTGCAACATATTGTTGTAAGATGTGTTACTTATGATATATGCTTGCTCTCAAACTAGATGCTTGAATTCCATTCATTTAGGATACCCTTCTGATGGAAATACGGTGGTGTTTCCCACATATTGTTAAAATGGAAGTTACTAATTTGAAATGATACCTGAGGCTAGAAAGTATAAATAGGGAAGGTGAATTTAAGATGTTGATTATTTGTGATGGATAAGCTTTTTAAGTAAAGCTTGACTATGATTATGTTGTTGTCATCATGGCAGGGTTTATGTGATAATGCAACAATCCTTTTAAAATGCTTTCTGTTAACTAGCAGATAATTCAAGTTATACAAGGTTGTGCCTGAGTTATCCCTATGGTGATAAGCTGTGTGGAAAATACAGAGTTGCCTGATACTACTCTGTTTATTGTCATTCCTATGTGCATATATGCTTGATTCCTAATCTGGTTGTTAGGAAGATGAGAGATTATATTTGGAGGGATTTTACTAAATGGTTATTTAGTTATAAAAGCATCTAGTGGTTGTTTCTATGTTGTGTGCCACTGTGGTGCCTTCTTCTAGATTGAGCACAGTGGTAAACAATATAGTAGCCATTTAGGAGGCTTGACTGCTTTGCAAAGAATCTAAATTTATCTTATATATAAGTGAGTGGCTATTTATTCTGTCAATATGACAGTAAGAATTTATATGATTTCTAGATGTTGTAAGCTAGGAAAATGATTATGTGGTGATGATTTCTTGTACTGTGTAGATTCAATAGTGAAATGCCACTATGATGCCTCCTTTAGGAGGGAACACAGTGATTTTCCACTAATGGATCTGCTAGACTTGCCAAGTAGGTGTGGAAAAATGATATCCTCTAGTTTGGATGATCTAGATGTAAAATCTTAATATGTGATCTTGGTCAATGATGTATAAAGCTGAGACTCAGATCTTTGAATGGATGAATTGATTCCTGTTGACCATCACTTAGGAAAATGATTTAGATTGCTTAAGATTTTATAAAGTTGATGCTTTGATTTATTGGCTATGTCCTATATGCAAGATTTGTAGCTTTTGTAGATGATCTAGCTGATGTGGTACCTCTTTGGAGGATGCACAGTTGTCTAGATCAACTATATGATCTGCTAAAATATACTTGACTAAGATTTAGTCCAACCCTTGCCTATAATGTGGTTCTGAGGCCATATGTAAAATAAGAACAAATACTTGTTGGCTTTTAACAGCTCTAGGATGAACTTAGTGTAGCACTTCTACACTATACTGATAGGTCCCTCTTACCCAAAATCCATCTTGGAAAAAATAGGAGAACAATTGATATTAAATACTCTGGCTGTCTTAGAGATGAATAACAACCCGATGTTGAGCAGTATATGCTGATGCTTGGTGTGTCCTAAATTGATCTTGAGTAGCTATTCCTGATGCTGTGGTTTTGATATAGTTAACCTTCTCCTTCCTGATCTGCTACTGGCCTCCTTCTTGGTATTCTCCTCCTGATATTGTTTGATCCTGACCTACATCTGGATGGCTCATTGAAGCAACCAGATTGTTAGGAGTACAAGATTGAAACTAGGGTGGTTGATCTGTGTTGGTTGTATTGGTTGTTTCTTACTATGGTGAAGAGAGTTCAGCATGGCACTCCCTATGCCACGGTTGTGTACTCATCTCTCTCTCATAGTGCCTCCTGTGTTGACATCACATAGGTATGCATGTGTGTGTGAGCTATGTGGTTGCTTGGTGTGATATTATGGATCAAATCAGGTTAAAATATCTTGATATTTGCTGATGGTTTTACTATTTGACTTATACCTTTTACTAAATTGGTGAAACTTGCCCCTCTGGCTATGAGGATGTACCGAGGCAAATAATATATTGATAAAATCAGATACTCCTTTGGTGAAACTTGCCCCCATTTTAATATTCCAAATGATGTGACAAAACAGTGCATCTCACTGTTACTACTGAGAGTACTAAAACTAACCCTTAATTCATTTATACTATATTTGGTTTACTTTATGCTTTTACAGGAACAAGATCAGGAAATGAGAAGATGTGAAGATGGAGATTAGTTTTAGGATTTTCCTTTTTATTCAATTTTGTAATCTTATTTTCTATCTGTCAATAATGCAAAGATACTGTAATATATTAATTTATCTTATTATCATTGTATCCATCTCTTATTATTCCTTTATTGTAAAAGGATAGTGTAATTTATGTATATATTCTTTTAATAAAGAATTCGTCTGTTTGTTTAATTATTGTAATTCATTTTCCATTTTCTTTATTCACTTATTTGTTTCATTGTAATATTCATTTATTCTTTACTGTAAAAGAACATTGTAATGTTGGTTTTTAATAATCCTTATACTTTTATTTATAATACCTGTATTTGTATTATTGTGAATAATTATTTATAAATCAAATTTCTCCCCTCATAACTCAACAAAATAATAGAGGTCAAGTCAAAATTCATCCGACTCTTTTTTGATGACACTAAACCTAATTCATCGGAGTGAGAATTCTGATCACTCTGGTCTTTTAATTTGGCGAAAAATTTACCCGGATTTTCAGATGCATGCATGAATATGCACAAAATCCTAAATCTAACCTTCATTTAGTCCTAAATGCTGGGATACATGAGGGTACCTCTGCTTTGTTGGAGTCAGTACCTCGCTGAGGTAGTAGACTGGGCGTTGGACCCCATGGGTCTTGCCATCTTCGGGTCGCTCGACCATGAGTACAGTTCTTACCACCTGATGCGTGATGGCTCCTTGATGGCGCTTTGTTAACGTGGGAGCTTCTTTCTTTATTCCCCGGCAACGGCGCCAGAAAAGCTTGATGGCTGACGTGGAGCCTGTTGGGAACCCCAAGAATAGGGTGTGAAGCGGCACATCAACAAGTTTTCCCTCAGTAAGAAACCGAGGTTATCAAACAAGTAGGAGGAAGGAAACGTCTCAAAGGTGTTGCAAGCAACGTGGAAACCTGCATAACACAAACTCAAGACTTTGCCCCAACGAATCAGTGAGGTTTTCAAGTTCACCGGTTTGCTATAACAAAGGATTAAACGTATGGTGTGGAAGGTAAAGGTTTGTAGCAAGTAAACAAGTAACAGTGGAAGATGTATCAATGGTAAAGATTGGACCAGGGTCCATAATTCACTAGAGGTGCTCTCCTTAGATAAACAACATGGCATGAAGGGTAAACAAATTACAGTTGGGAAATTGACAGGAACTGAGCAAGGCATAACAATGCAATACCATACAGAAAGATCCTATGAGATTCGATTGGGCAATACAACAATATACATAGACCGCCATCCAACTGCATCTATAACTAGAAGTCCACCTTCAGGTTATCATCCGAACCCCCTCCAGTATTAAGTTACAAGCAACAAACAACTGCTTTAAGCAAAGTGTATAAGGTAAACAATCCACTTGTTCCATGAACAAGAGACCATTGTTTTCTCCCTAGTAGCAATAGCACATCTACAACCGAAGATATTTCTGTCACTTCCCTTGGAAACTAGAGGCATGAACCCACTATAGAGCATAAATACCCCCTCTTGGAGTCACTAGCAACTACTTGGCCAAGATAGCTACTAACAACGGAGAGCATGCAAGATCACAAACAACACATACATGATAGTATCAAATAGACAAAACCATTAATCAATATGACATAGTAATCTCAATATCCATCGGATCCCCGCAAATACAACATGCATGATTACAAATAGATTAGATCTTGATCATGAACGGAGCTCACAAGATCTATACATGAAATCACAAGGAGGAGATACAACCATCTAGCTACTACATGGACCCATAGTCCAAGGTGGAACAACTCACGCTTCATACCGGAGAGAAGGCCTTCGGGATGATTTCCCTTCCGACAGGGTGCCGAGAAGAACTTTAGATCCCCCCGATCTAGGGACGACGGTGGCAGCGGCCACAGAAGTTTTCGTGGAGATTTGATCGGGTCTTGGGGTTTCTGCATCAGGGGCTTCTTATAGGCGAAGAGGCGAGGCTGGGAGGCGGTCAGGGCCCCCACACCCTACCCAGGCACGGGGTGGGCCCACCCTCGCCTAGGGGGGTCTGGCCGCCCCGGTTTGCTTCTCCGTCTAGTCTTGTGGCTTCGTGTCCCCCACGGTAAAATATTGACTTCGGATTTTGTCCCGTCCAATTCCGAGAATATTGATTTTCTGCCTTTCTGGAACCAAAAACGGAAGAAAACAGGCAATTGGCACTATGGCAACTTGTTAATAGGTTAGTTCCAGAAACGATATAAAAACACCTCAAAGTTTAGACAAAGCAAAGCAAAGTAGATACTAAACAAGCATGGAGCATCAAAAATTATAGATACATTTCCGACGTATCAATCATCCCCAAGCTTAACTCCTGCTTGTCCTCGAGTAGGTAAGTGATAAAAGAATAATTTTTGAGGTGACATACACCATCAAAACCAAGATCAAACCATTTGCAAACATTGAAATCTGGGATCAAAGAACTCTAAACATGTGAATGAAAGATGGAGTTATAACAATAGTACAAAGTAACTATCCATGCAACATGAAATGCTACAAACAAAGATCATGAATAAAATGCATTGAAAAATGTTTGTTTGTTTCACATACAGAAAACATGGCATAGTGGTATTCAGCTTGTCCCTCATAGAGTAGCAAATAGATGCATAGGACACCTTCAAAGTTCACAAGAGTGACTAGAAACAAGTAGCACAAGAACAAGTAATATCACAATATGCATCAAATAGTAAGTTTTGTGACACTGCATATAGAATGACAACTATGCTCTCTTAATGGCACCTAAACGTAGAAGGTGGAGACTCAAATAATGGTGGAAGAAAAGCCTTTCATAAAGGAAGCAGGGATTTCAAGTTTCAAAAAGAGCTTCCAAAAATTATGGTACTTGTTAGCTTGCAGCCCTCATTGCCCCTATCATAAGCATCTTGAAGTGGTTAAGGTTAAAGTGAACAAGGATGGAGTATATGCTTGACAAAGTATAAGTTGGCAATATCAAGTCCCTTGAATACGAGGGCCACACCTCATGCTACTCAACTTCAGTCACCTGCAAGTTCTTGTCATTGTAAGTACATGCGTATCATAGAGAACCGCCAATGGGGTACCCCTTGCACATGGCACAGGAGTTATCCCATAACCAAAATGACAAGGAAAGCAGACAATGATCATCTCAATGATCTTTTTATTTACAATATGCATAGATTTTATTGAGGATGCTTCATAGATAGCTCACTATGGTGATGCTTCAAGTTTCCACCATGATTAGGCATGGCTTAGGCTAGCGGCCCAGGCGTTTCTCTAACACAAAATACATAATCCATGGACTTACAAGTTCCCTCTTTATTTCACACTGGTGACATCCATAGACAAAAGAGCATGATATCAACTGAGTACAAAGTACAAGTACAATGTTGAAAATGTTCCCCGTGACAGCACGGTTCTCTAATTCCAATGTATAAGTGCGAGCATATACAACATAGATGACACAATGGTTCAAGTTTATTAGGGGCAAATAATATAAAGTGTGCCATCAAGTTTGTGAGGGCTTTAATCACTAAGTTTTCACATAAGAAACTAGTTTTTAATTGGAAGATAGCTGAAAACAAGAATATACTTGGAATGGTGTAACACACCATGCATGGGAATTTATAGTGGAAACTTTCGAATAACTTGGTTTCTTTGGAGTTGGAAGCATGAGTAGAGCTTACTCATACAAGTGGAGGCTAGCAACAGACTGGGAGCAACCAACTAAGAGAGCAATAATGGCCATAATCATGCAGAGCAACGAAACATTACTAATCAAAGCATAGAGTGGTACTACAAGTCAAGGACTAAATGATCATAGAGGCTATGGTGACTTGTCCATAGTCATAACATGGTGTGAGCATATGCCAAGTCAACCCAAACAAAGCATCATAGGAGAATACCACAATATTATGCCTTTGCATGCTAAAATAATGCAAAATTCTTTCAAGGCACACTAAGCAATCCCAATTGCTTGGAACAAGACAAGCTACAACAATAATCACTAAGCATAAGGTAAAAACAACACCTAACATGTCATGCTAAAGTCTAAGTCACAGTCAATGCAAGCTCCTCTTGCATTTATCAAGCAATAACTTCATACTACTTTCCAACACCAAGCAACTTATTTGAAACGACACAGCAAGAACGGGGGTCCAAACTACTTTATTTAAGCAAACTAAACAAACCAAACGAAAACTAAGACGCTCCAAGAACAACACAATAGTGCATGAAACAATAAAAACGAAGTGTCTAGACAGACCTGAGCTTTTTATTGATGAAGAAGGGGATGCCTTGGGCATCCCCAAGCTTTGACGCTTGTAACTCTTGGATATTTCTTGGGGTGACACCGGGGTGGAATCCCAAGCTTAAGATTTTGTCCATTCTCCATCTCATTACATCATTCTCTCTCAACACCTGAAATTTTTCCTTCATACAAAACTTCACACAATCTTCATTAGCAACATTAGTGTATTCAAAAGATAATAGACCTTTAGGCAAAGCTTTGGAACAGCAAGACTTTTCACTAAAAACACAAGCTATAGTAGTAACTCCTTCAAAAAGCTCAATTCCCCAAAAGAGAACTCAAAAAGGAATCAATAAGAAGCAAATGCAAATAATGGCAGAAATCTATCAAAATAGACCAGCAGGTAGAAACAAATTTTTTTGAACATCTTCTGTTGCTCAAATCAAAAAGTGTTGAACTAACGAAAGTTATATAACATACTAGGAGATTTATTCGTAAATTTTCAGCTCAATCCAAGTTACAGAGACTACTCACGATTTTTTTTGGTGGAGGACAGAAATCTGTTTCGGGACAGCAACTCCTCAAATCTTACTTCCCTCTCATTAGAGGTCATTGTTGGCACAAAAAGCAAACAAAGAGGATAAGGAGAGGTCATTACTGAAGTAATAACTTTCAAGACTCAAGGAAACTCTTGGGTTATCTCCCAACAAATACTTTTCTTTAACGCCTTTAAGTTAGGCACAAGAAGCAAGAAGAATCAAGTATTTTCAAATGAAGAAGCATTAACATCAAACCTTGATTTCAAAGGAGGATCAAAAATCAACTTCTCTCTCCTTATAGGGAAGTGTTCAATACCTTTCTTGAATGGAAAATGACATTTAATGGTGCCTTCTTTCATATCAATGATGACACCAATAGTTCTAAGAAAAGGTCTTCCCAAGGTAATAGGACAAGAAGCATTGTATTCAACATCCAAAACATAGAAATCAACAGGGACATAAGCATTGTAAACCATAATGTGAACATCATTAATACTCCCCATGAGTTTCTTTTTAGCATTATCATTGAGTGGGACATCCAAATAACAATCTTCCAGAGGTGGCAAATCAAGCATTTCATAAATCTTCCTAGGCATAATAGAGACACTAGAACCAAGATCACATGAAGCCTTGAGATCAAAGTCATTCACTTGCATATTAATAATGGGTTCCCAAATATATTCTACTTTCCTATGAATATAAGCTTTGTGTTTTAGCTTCTCTTCCTTAATTTTCACAAGAGCATCTGTAATATGTTTAGTGAAAGCAACATGCATATCACTAGCATCAGGACTTCTAGCAAGCTTTTGCAAGAAAAGAATCACTTCAGAAATATTGCAACCATCTATATCAAATTCAAACTTAGCATCACTAGTAGTAGACTCAATAGGCTTAGGCATAGTAGGAGGAGGAACATGGACTTCTTGTGGTTTAGTGGTATCCATTCTAGTGATGGTGCACATACTATTGTTTCTATCAATTTCAGCTTCCCTTTCCAACTTAGCATGAAGTTGAGCTAACAGTCTAACATTTTCATCATTAATAACTTGTATGGCATGAGCAGTAACAAAGGTTTTTTCCATAGTTTTAGGTTTAGCAACCATTGTATTAATCAAGGAGGACTGTGCTTCAGACAAAGAGGATATATTTTTCTCAACAGTTAAAAGTTTCTCCTCCATAGTCTTGTTGAAAGCAGTTTGTTTACTAATAAAGTCTTTGATCATGACTTCAAGTTCAGAAGGGGAACTTCTAGCATTGTTGTAGGAGTTTCCATAGGTATTGCCATTATTAGGAGGATAAGGCCTATAATTGTTGTTACCACCAAAATTATTCCTATAGGCATTGTTGTTTCTAATGAAGTTCACTTCAACTTGCTTTTCTTGAGTAACCAAAGAGGCTAAGGGAACACTATTAGGATCTAGAGGAGCTTTCCCATTAACAAGCATAGCCATAATAACATCAATCTTATTACTCAAAGAGGAGGTTTCTTCAACAGAATTTACCTTCTTACCATGTGGAGCTCTCTCAGTGTGCCATTTAGAGTAATTAACCATCATATTGTCAATGAGCTTTGTTGCAGCACCCAAAGTGAGGCCCATGAAGGTAACTCCAGCAGCTGAATCCAACAGGTTTCTTGAGGAGAAGTTCAAACCCGCATAAAAAGTCTGGATAATCATCCAAGCAGTGAGTCCATGAGTGGGACAATTCTTAACCAATTGCTTCATTCTTTCCCAAGCTTGAGCAACATGTTCATTATCAAGTTGTTTAAATTTCATAATGCCACTTCTCATAGATATAATCTTAGCATGGGGATAGTACTTTCCAGTAAAAGAATCTTTGCACTTAGTCCAAGAATCAATACTACTTCTAGGCAAGGATAGCAACCATTCTTTAGCTTTCCCTCTCAAGGAGAAAGGAAACAGCTTGAGCTTAATAATATCTCCATCTACATCCTTATACTTTTGCATCTCACAAAGTTCAACAAAGTTATTGAGATGGGCAACAGCAGCATAACTAACACCAGAAAACTACTCTCTCATCACAAGATTCAACAAAGCAGGCTTAATTTCATAAAAGGTGGCATCGGGAGCAGGTGGAGCAATAGGACTGCTTAGGAAATCATTGTTGTTGGTGCTAGTGAAGTCACACATCTTGGTGTTCTCAGCGGAGTTCATTTTGGCAAAGGTGGGCAAGCCACAAACAGCAGCAACAACTAGAGCAGGAACTATTTTTTTTGTGTTTTTGAATAAAGTAAGCAAACCAAACCAGACTATTTTTTTTTGGAGTTTTTGAACAGAGGCAAACAAAATCAAGCAAAAGAAACTAAGCAAACTAAAAACAAAGTAAAGAGAAAGGAACTGAAGGACTCCCCTTGTGAAGACGTCCTTAGCCTCCCCGGCAACGGTGCCAGAAGACTTGTTGATGGCTCCTTGATGGCGCCTTGTTGACGTGGGAGCTTCTTTCTTTATTCCCCGGCAACGACACCAGAAAAGCTTGATGGCTGACGTGGAGCCTGTTGGGAACCCCAAGAGCAGGGTGTGAAGCAGCACAGTAGCAAGTTTTCCCTCAGTAAGAAACCGAGGTTATCGAACCAGTAGGAGGAAGGAAACGTCTCAAAGGTGTTGCAAGCAACATGGAAACATGCACAACACAGACTCAAGACTTTGCCCCAACGAATCAGTGAGAATGTCAAGCTCACCGGTTTGCTGTAACAAAGGATTAAACGTATGGTGTAGAAGGTAAAGGTTTGCAGCAAGTAAACAAGTAACAGTGGAAGATGTATCAATGGTAAAGATTGGACCGGGGTCCATAGTTCACTAGAGGTGCTCTCCTTAGATAAACAACATGGCATGAAGGGTAAAAAAATTACAGCAGGGCAATTGACAGGAACTGAGCAAGGCATAACAATGCAATACCAGACAAAAAGATCCCATAAGATTTGATTGGGCAATACAACAATATACATAGACCGCCATCCAACTGCATCTATGACTAGAAGTCCACCTTCAGGTTATCATCCGAACCCCCTCCAGTATTAAGTTACAAGCAACAAACAACTGCTTTAAGCAAAGTGTGTAAGGTAAACAATCCACTTGTTACATGAACAAGAGACCGTTGTTTTCTCCCTAGTAGCAACATCACATCTACAACCGAAGATATTTCTGTCACTTCCCTTGGAAACTAGAGGCATGAACCCACTACCGAGCATAAATATCCCCTCTTGGAGTCACTAGCAACTACTTGGCCAAGATAGTTACTAACAACAAAGAGCATGCAAGATCACAAACAACACAGACATGATAGTATCAAATAGACAAAACCGTTAATCAATCTGACATAGTAATCTCAATATCCATCGGATCTCCACAAACACAACATGCATGATTACAAATAGATTAGATCTTGATCATGAACGGAGCTCACAAGATCTATACATGAAAGCACAAAGAGGAGATACAACCATCTAGCTACTACATGGACCCATAGTCCAAGGTGGAACTACTCACGCTTCATACCAGAGAGAAGGCCTCCGGGATGATTTCCCCTCCAGTTGCCGGGAAGAACTTCAGATCCCCCCGATCTAGGGACGACGGTGGCGGCGGCTATAAAAGGTTTCGTGGAGTTTTGATTGGGTCCTAGGGTTTCTGCATCGGGGGCTTCTTATAGGCGAAGAGGTGAGGCTGGTAGGCGGCCAGGCCCGCCACACCCTACCCAGGCGTGGGGTGGGCCCACCCGCGCCTAGGGGGGCCTGGCCGCCCTGGTTTGCTTCTCCATATCGTCTTCTGGCTTCATGTACCCCATGGTAAAATATTGACTTCGGCTTTTGTCCCGTCGAATTCCGAGAATATTGATTTTCTGCCTTTCTGGAACCAAAAACAGAAGAAAACAGGCAACTGGCACTATGACAACTTGTTAATAGGTTAGTTCCAGAAAAGATATAAAAACACCTCAAAGTGTAGACAAAGAAAATCAAAGTAGATACTAAACAAGCATGGAGCATCAAAAATTATAGATACGTTTCCGACGTATTAATGCATAGCTGCGATGTATAGCAGCAAAGGATCTCGCTCTTTTGCCATGACCAGGAAATGTGAGGTGGAGAGTAGCCGCTTGAGCTCCTCGAATGCATCGTCAGCTTCGGGTGTCCACTTGAACTTCTCCGCCTTGCGCAGTAGATGGTAAAAAGGTAGGGCCTTCTCGCCCATGCGGTTGATGAATCTGCTCAACGCTGCGATCCGCCCAGCTAGCTGCTGGACACCTTTGAGGTTCTTTGGCTTCTCCATGGTCAGTATAGCCATGATTTTCTTCGGATTCGCCTCGATCCCTCGTTGAGAGATGAAGTAGCCGAGTAGTTGGCTAGATGGGACGCCGAAGGCGCACTTTTCTGGGTTCAGCTTGATCTTGTAGTGATCAAGGTTATCAAACGTCTCACGGAGATCGTCGATCAGCATCTTGGCTTCCCTGGTCTTTATTACTATGTTGTCTACATAGACTTGAATGTTGCGACCGATCTGGTTTTTTAGGCACGCCTGCATGCACCTCTGGTATGTGGCACCTGCGTTTTTCAGCCCGAAGGGCATAGTGTTGTAGCAGAACACTCCGAACGGCGTGATGAACGCCGTTTTCTCCTGGTCTTCGACCTTCAGCCGAATCTGGTTGTAGCCTGAGTAGGCATCGAGGAAGGAGAGTTTCTCGCATCCTGTAGTCGAATCGATGATTTGATCAATCCGTGGTAGAGGGAAGTGGTCCTTGGGACAGTACTTGTTGAGCGATGTGAAGTCCACGCACATCCGCAGGATGTCCGTGTCCTTTTTGGGGACCAGCACGGTGTTGGCCAGCCACTCGCTCTCCTTGATTTCTCTGATAAAGTTGGCATCGAGTAGTCTATTGACTTCGACTCCAACGGCTTCGGCTCTTAGCTCTGGCAGTCGTCGGATTGACTGTTTAACGGGCTTTGCATTCGGAAACACATTGAGTGCATGCTCGGTGAATTCCCCGGGAACTCCTGGCATGTCCGCATGACACCAGGCGAAGATTTCCTAGCGCTCACAGAGGAATTCGACGAGCGCGCTTTCCTATGCGGGGCTGAGGTCGTTGGCAACCAACGCCATCTTGGAGGCGTCCGTCGAATGGACCTGCACCTTCTTCGTGTTGACAGTGGAGTCGAACGACATGTCAGGTGCGTTTTGTCTAGCGACTGGGGGTGCCCCGTTGTCTGTCACCTCTTTGAGCCTTGTGAGCTCCTCCTGCATGCCGAACGACTGGGAGATTCTGTTGAAATCTCTATCGCAGTGGTCGGATTGGGTGAAGCTTCCCTGGACGGTGATAACGCCCCTGGGTCCTGGCATCTTCAGTAGCAGGTACACGTAGTGCGGTACTGCCAGGAATCTTGTGAATGTCACACGCTTGAGGATGGCGTGGTACTGTGATGGCCAGTCCACCACTTCGAACTTCAATTGCTCGCGCCTGAAGTTTTCGGGCTAGCCGAAGATGACGTCGAGCCATATCTTCCCCAGGGGATATATGCCCTTCCCTGGGACTATGTCGTGGAATGTCGTGTCTGATTGTTCCAGGCTGCACAACGGGATCCGCATTGCTGTGAGTGTGCTGGAAAATATCAGATTGATGCTGCTAGTGCCATCCATGAAGACGTGGCTCATCTCGAACCCCCCGATCTGCGCCTCGAGCACCAGGGCAACATGACTTGGGTGAGGGATCTGGCGTGGGTGATCCGAACGGTCGAACGTGATGCAGGACTCCAAGCCACTGGGGTACTCAGGGATGACTGGTGGGGAGGCTACCGCTAGGCTGACTTGGCGGGTGATCTTCTTTTGCACCCTGTTGGTTGGGCGCCCCTTCTGGATCATCAAAGCCCCCTTCGATGGCGGGTACCCTCCTATGCCATTATTTGGCGCTGGTGCGATCGCTGGATTCGACGGTCCAGCAGGTGGTGGTGGAGGAGCTTCGTGTCACCTGGTACAGGTGCGGGCCCAAATCCAGGGTTCATGATCTGGCGCCGTATTTGGGTGTGACCCTCGCTAAGCTTCTGGAACTCGCGACAGTCTTTTAGCATGTGGCTGTCCTTCTTCTTGCCATCCTGCTTGTCAATGTAGAAGTGGATGGTGCAAGGACCAGACAGTTTGTCGTATGCCGAGGGCTCATCGTCACGGCTGCGACGTTGCCACGTCCGCGTGGGTCGCCCTCCGTCGTGGAAGTTGCCTCCGCGGTATCCGCTGTTGCGGTTGCCGTCATTGCGTTGGTCGCGTATCCAGCCGCGACCATGTCGACTCCGTCACGGTCATCGTAGATGCACGATCTTCGTTTGCTGCGAAATTCCTGCCTGCGGCCATAGTCGTCCTCGTCATCCGAATGCATTCGATGGACGGAATCCTCACCGTCCGCCCATCGGTTGGCGATGTCCATGAGGTGGTCGAGCGTCTTGGTCTTGACGCGCCCAAGTTCTTCCTTGAAATCTGGGTGCTTGACACCGTCCTTGAAAGCGTCGATTTCCCTTTCTTTGGAGATATGTGCAGCTGAATTCTTGATATGGGACTAGCGTAGGATGTACGAGCGAATGGATTCACTGGTGACTTGGGTGCAGGCCCGCAGTTCCTCGATTGAGGCTGGCCTCTTGCTGGTTCCCTTGAAGTTTCGGATGAAGCTGTATGCCAGCTCCTCCCAGCTGGCCGCCATGATCGCAGCCTGCGGTGTCTTTGGCATGACGTTGTCGTTTACGTCTATCGTCATGAAGGACGTGTTGAGGGCCTTGGTGACTTCGCGGCGCGCGGCGGGGTCCATGTGTTCCGTGCGGGAGCGATGTTTGTTGGCGTTGTTACCGTGCGAGCTGGATCCACCAGCGGCGAAGAGTGTAGCTCGCCGCGCGCTAGACTCCAAAGCCGCCTGCTTACGCTTGTCGAGTTCCTCCATCAGCTTCACCTGCCGGTTATGCTCGTTGATGAGGAGGAGGTGATATGCCATCAGCAGATCCCGTGAAGCATTCACAGGTACGATGATGTTGCCTGCCACGGCTTCGCGCGCTTGGTGCCATCCTTCTTCGTCGAGGTTGATCTTCTGGTAGGCGTTAGAGTCACCTTCATTGGTCCTGAGCGGCGGGTCTCCCTCGTTTCATCCGCCCCCAGCTTGCGGGTTGGGAGGTGGGTTGGGTGCACTCGAACCTGGTGGCAGTTCCGATTCGTTCTGGATGACCACGACGCACATGTAACGTCCGCGGACTGGATCATTGCTTCCGCAGCTTTCAGATCCGGAACCGTAGGTTCCTTCATCTGAGGGAGGGCCGCACAGATCTGAGTTGCAGCTGCTGCTATCATGTGACTCATCTGTCAGCGTCAACGCGCATAACACGCCAATGGATGGGACCCATGAAGCGGGCCTGATGGATGGTGGTGGCACCCACTCTGGGAGGCGGAGGGTGCCGGTCTGCCCCACCTAGAAGTAGAAGCTCCCGAATAGCATCTCGAGCCCGTCGCCGACGGACTCGAAATCCCTCAGGGTGGCTGGCGAGTGGGCGGTGAAGTCGAAGGTGCCGATGAGGAGGTGACTATCCGTCGCTGATGAGTTGTAGATCGCTCCGGATGGGATCGTCACGATTGCACAATCAGCGCCCCCAATTCCCACAGACAGCGCCAATTGTCGAGGTTTGATCTCGTCAATGCCTATTGTTATTGGACTTGGATTTTGGAGAAGATGGGGATGCTGGAGATCGCGGAACGGTTAATAGGCAAGCAACACGGTGACACGAGGTTTATCCAGGTTCAGGCCCCCGGAGGAAAAATCCTACTCCTGCTTGTCTGTTCTTGATTACGGCGGAACCGAAGGTTACATGGGTGCGCAAATGCAATCTGGCGTGAGGTGTATATGCGATGGTGGAAGAGATCCTCCTCGTCGTGCCCTCTTGTCCTTTATATAGATAGGAAGGTCTCGGGTTTAGGTCGAGCCGGTTACAAATTAGGGTTGATATCCTTTGAAATTCTATCTACTCTAGACTTGTTCTCCAAGGATCTGAATACATCATGGGCTTGGGCCACCCGAAATCTTCACAGGCCGCGTGTCTTGACGTGGGCCTTCCCTTGGGCTGAACTAGTTATACCAATGTTGTGTACCCATGGAGTATAACCATGTCACTTGAAGATCACAATTACAGGTTTGTTGTGCCTGTGCTCTCGACGGAACCCTGACAGACTCTTATTGTGCTCTTCGGCGTATGCAACGTGTTCTTGCGGTAGTTCATCAAACTTGTGTGCATCCAGGTGTGGGATGCTATAGAGGGAGAGAAGGAGCGATTTCCTCTGTCAAAGCAGCTAATTACAATATCTATGTTTGTGCAACCGATTACCCCATTTTTTGGTGTTGTATGCAAAAAAGCAAGAGTTTTGGTTTATCGCAACAAATGCCCCAATAACTGGTGTTATGTGCAATTTCCTCTCGACTCATTGACACGACCCGGGTGTGAGGCAATAGTTTAACAACGACCGGATCTATCCCATGATGAATCGTCTTTACCTGCATATACCCGTACACCTATTGAAAATATAAGCAATAATCAATATGATTTAATCCGGATAATAAATTGATAAAGTATGATCATACAAATAGCAACCGAATAGATCATGTAAACTAACAGAGTAGATAGATAGATTGCATCTAAACAGGATAAACTGACCAACTAAAACTAGAAACTTTAGCAAAAAATTAAAATAGAAATTTCAGAGTCACATATAGCAGTAGCAGTATAGTTGGTGTTGTCGCTCATGTTAAGATTGCCGAAGAGGTTGATGATGTCCGAAAAGAAGTCGTCATTCGGAAACTCGTCGTCGGACGACGTTGTGGTTAGCAGTAGTCGTGCTAGAGCGCTATATAAAAACCTGATCGCATCTTACATGTTCACGAGATGAGGGGTTACGAAAGCCTATTGTCCCGATCCGTGGTGCGTGTGATGCGTGGTAACCGCATAGCGTTTGCGTCTTGGTTTATATAGTGCCGATCAGGTAGGTTGTGGGGCACAACCCATGATCTAGAGAATCCGGAGACGGAACCGAAGCGCGTCGTGACGAGGCGTGGCATCGGAGGAGTGTGCGAGATCTGCTTCTCTTCTCACTCACTTAGTAGTGCTAGAACAACCTTCTATATAAGTTGAAGCAACTCCCCCTCAACTAGCGATATGGAACTGAACTTTAACTCCACCGACACAATCACTTGCTGTCATATACTAATGAGCCAAAGAGTATTTCAAAATTTTTATTGGTTACGGGACAAAGGCCTAGCTCCAATTTACATTAGATTCCAAGAACACCAATCCAACCCATTAATTTCAGGTCCACTACGTCAAAATAACGAGATAATTTATTTTGTTGCTGAACCGATACATATATACTCCTTCTGTTTTAAAATATAAAATGGTTTCAGTTTGTGAAAAAAATATATCTAATTTATTTTAGCATGTAAATTCACTTGCTTTACAAAGATAAAATATCTTATATTTTAAAAACAGAGGGAGTACGCACCTTGAAGTCCATGGGGCGGTACCTCTCACATCTCAACCACAAATATGCAGTATTGTCACGGGCTCACGGCTGTAAGAATCAAGAAGAGGAAAAGAAGCTAGCTAGCTGAATGGAGACGGAGATTGTGCTTTGTGCATCAAGAGTAGGATAAGTGACACGATGGGGGGTATATTCACTTTATATGATCTATGCAATATTAATAAAAATAAAAATTCCTTTTTAAAATACCCTCCGTTTCATTCTATAGTGCCTATAGTTTTTTGAGAAAAATTCTAAAATATAAGATATATTGCATTACATAACTCGTTTGGACAACTTTTTTAGGGACTTTATATAAAGTATATAGCATTTTATGTCTCTCTCAAACTCCTCTATTTTATGACATCAATTATCCAAGAAAAATCCCATCTAAAACTATTTTATTTTCTCTCCACATGTGTTTCTTAATTTCCATGCAAAAAACTATAGACACTATAGAATACAACAGAGGAAGTATTTACATGTCAATTAGTGTATATTGTGCTCTACGGCCAATTACCATATAAATAGGCCGAAGAGTGAAGACCGGCTGCATGATAGGAAAAACATGGGAGCACCGGAGCAGAAAAAACAGAGGATTAGAGTGTCATATCCACCTAAAACCTATAGAATTTGAAACCTACATGAATTTTCTTCAAGCAGTGATTCAGTCATAGGAAAATAAAAGAACTGTAACATGAGCTTTGAGTGGCTTCAAAACATAGTGCAATGCAATTATATGGAATTTTTTTTATAGTACTCCCTCCATTTAGAATAAGTGATTTGAATTTGTCTAGATTCGCATGTATTTAGACATGTTTTAGTATGTAGATATATTTGAATCTAAACAAAGCTAAGGGAGTAGAAAATTTTCCCATGATCTCATTCTACAAATCAAAACGATGTTCATAGAAAAAATTTCTAAGGATCAAAATCCTCCAAGATTTATGTGTGTTTCCTTTCAATCAAAGAACCCTAAAATTGAATAACCCCGGGAGCCGATTTCCGTCGTTTTTTTGCTTGTACCGTCAGCAGCCGGTCTTCACTCTTCACTCTTCAGGCAAGCGCGTCCTCGCTTTCTGCCCACTTCCCCTCTCGCTTATCGCTTCCCCTATCCCCCGAAACCTCGAAAACCTCCATCCACCATGGCGACAGCCGCCCAGGCCGCCGCCACATTCCTCTCCTTCCTCTCATCGTCTCACCACCACACCGCCCCCTCCTCCTCCATCTCCTTCGTGGCGACCCCTATCCTACCCGCCTCGCTCCGGACCGCTGCCGCGGGGGCCCCAACCCTCACCTCCCGCTGCCGGGGCCGTCGAATCGCCGCCGCCGTTGCTCAGCTCCCCACTAAGTGAGCACGATTATTAACATCGCGAGCACCAGCAATTCTCCCCGATAAAACATTTCTGAATTAGAGCTGTTTCCTCTAAGTCTTGCAATCTAATTGGAATTTAACTACTGTACTTGTTTTGCGCTATCTGATTATTGTGTTTCCTGCTATGATCTCACTTTTGAGTTTTTTAGGAACCCAGAGCTAGCCTCCGGGGAGAAGAAAATCCGGTGAGCTACAATTCCAGCGATATGTCGCCATACTCTGTCTATATACTCAGGAGTTTGACACGGGGTTTCACCGTACACAGGTGGTCATCAAGGGCGGTGCGGTCATTTGCAATGGCGGAGCTGGAGGCACGCAAAATGAGGTACCCAACCACAGGCACTGAGGGGTTGCTTATGGGCATACTCGTTGAAGGTGAGGCAAAGCCACGGATGATTTTACATTTCGGAAAAACATTTGCTTATTTGCTATGCTTGGTTAGTAACTTAAGTGTGGCAAGTTAGTTGTAAACTGTGTTCGCAAATGGTATAAGATGGATGAAGAAGAATGAACGAGTTAGAACACAGAAGGGTCATGGAGATTTCTTGTCAGAAGCATACCAGAAGCTGATCTGATACTGATGATTGTCTGTTTTCTAGCAATCATAGGAACAATTTTTGTTCATAAATTATTAGATTTTTTTCGAAAAGGGGAATGACCCCGGCCTCTGCATCGGTCGATGCACACAGCCTTTCATAAATGATTAGATAGGAACTAATTTTGTTCATGAGCATGTATGGTGCACAGGGTGCATTTACATATACTAGCAAGACGACCGTGCTATGCTACGGAACAAAAAACGATGTGATACATAGTTTACTTAAGTAATATGTCAAATTAATTCAGTTTGATGCTTTCATTTATGAGATACGGCAGAGGAGACGATAGCCTGCTATGCTTGTAAGTTTGTATAGTCGCATTTGTGAGGGTCAAGACGAGGAAGGCTAGAAAAGGGGTGAATGGACGACCACCAACTGAAATCTTAACATGTAGGAAAGATATATTTTTTAAAAAAATTATGAAGTCTTTTTCTGTGCACTACATCTCCATGTCTGGTGAAAATACAGAATGGAGAGCAAAATGTTGGAGCCATGAATAATGGTACATAAGTAGTTAAAATCAACAATAACTTTTTTTAATGGATTTTGGCGCCGAAAAGTCATGTAATTCTCAGTCCCTTATATTATCTTATTTATATGGATGATATCATCTAGTTCATAGTGTTTAATGATGGAACACCTTACGAAGCCAAAACTTTGTGGCAATATGGTATGCGGGTCTTTTAGTAGGATAGAAGTGATCTGAAGTCTGAAGCATTATTTTGGTTTGATTGCCCATAAAAAAGAATAAAAGAATATATGGCCGACTGTTTACAGAAAAATAAATAAAGGAAAAAATTCTTTAATGTAGATTTTTCGTGGAAATTTGGAGTATGCAAACTCTTTTGCTTTCACGATGCTGTAGAGTTCTGTGCCTCTTTTTGCTGACTCATGGAGGTCAGGTTGAAGAGTAGTGCGAGGTCTTCTATAAATAAGGTTACCCCGAGGCACTTTAAAGGTGTTAACAAATGCTGCAATTTAAACTTAACCTTTGATGTGTTGATTCACATACAATTCCGTTTCAACTTAATTAGTTATTAATTGAAGTGTCTCAACTGCCGCAACACAATGTAAGCGTGCTACATCAAAGCCTTGTAGTTGTCAGCAGTTCTCATTGACATCTGAAGATTCTGATACCGTATTTTGCCATAATGTCGACAATTGTTCAACAGCTTGAACTGTTTGAGCTAACATTTGCTGTTTATCAGTTTTCTCATTGTTATGCCCATTTTGATGCATTGAATTACAAGTTTGTTTATTTCAGGAACTAGTGGCGCGGCAAAACTTATGCGTGCTAATGGAATCACATTGCTCACAGTGCGTGACACGGCTGCAGAAGTTCTTGGGAAGTCAGAAATGTTTTACTTCAGTCCTATGCATCCACCATTGACAGAATCTGCACAGAAAGCCCTTGATCAGGCTGTAAATGAGAAACTGAAAACAGGTTATTTCCTTCAAACATTTCTCATTTGTGTTGAAAAGATACTTAAATGCTTGCATGTAGTCTCTAGTATTGGTATCTGATTGTGTTGCATGTTTGTTATTGTTATGGGAGGCTTGGATAATGAATATACTATTTCCTTTTTGAAGAATCAGATGTGTTGGTGTATCTTTTCCATAATTGCTAATTTGCTAAAGATAAATAAGTTGTCTAATGTCATATATTCACATTACATTCATGTTTAATGATTTCATCTTGGGTTTGATACATAGACTACTAAGTTAGGCCTAGGCTACACTCAGACTTTTGGTTCTACTGGTTGGTGCATGAAACTTAATATTGTATCAGATCAGAGGTCTTGGGTTCAAGCCTCGGCTTTCGCAATTTATTTTGTTGCTTGCCATCTTTCTGTCCATGTTTAGGCCTTATCGAACCACACGTGAAACAGGGTGTTGAAGTATATATGGATTGCACATCCTTCTCCATCAGTTTGTACTTTTGGTTCTACTGGCTGGATACTTTATATTTACTGCTTTTGCAGCATCTGATATATTAATGTGTTACTATACACAACAACTATATGTTGCCATCGGCTACAATCTAGATGGCCAATGCACAAATTGTAATAGGTTACCGTAGCCATGCTTTTGAGCAATCATTGCATGATACTACTTCAAGCGCAGAACAAGTAAATGTGTTACCATATATAGATGGTTACTCTATAGCTTGTACAGATTAGTAGGTCGCTCTATTTGGGAAACAGTAGTTTGTGATTCATGCAGACTTCAGTGTTTTCGGTTTAACTATCATTTCCTTTCTGTTTAGTCTTCTTGTATAATATGAATTTACATTTTGCTACCCGCCCGATAGAAGTGTATATGATCTGTGAGTAGACTCATCATATACAATTGTTACTTCATTTAGTCATATTCCTTCATTTATATAATTATTACTTCATTCCCTGATGAATGTCTATCAGACCATTAGGCTACTCACACCTGCTGACCTGCAACCTGTAATATAAAAGCACAAACTAGTTTTTAATGATGAGTAGAAATGCTGGAATGTCTTTGCTTTCGTTTCTGGAAGTTTGGTTACACTGCTTAAGTGCAGATGTTAGTTTGGACATGATTGCTGAGTTGCTTTCTTAACCATAAGGATTTTGGTAGAATGTAATATCTGAAATTGATGAATGTTGATATATGGCTGGACCATTTGATCTGTGTGACAAATCTGAGACCATGCTGACATCAGTCTATTATGATCTTAATAATTTCTTTGCGTCTCCTTAAGTCGTAGAAGAGCCTATGTCTACCTTATCTTGGTCATAGCTGCCAAACAGGGAGAGCATAAGTCAATTTAACAAAGTTTGGATTAATATTTGGTCGTAGTGACAATATTTTTGTTTGTCTGGTTTGTTGCAAAAATACTCTGCCACGATTACTTGAGCAAACAAAACCTGACATGTTTCAACCAAACTTTGACTTAACTTACTAATATAAATGTTGACCTAAATCAAGCAATCAAAGAAACCCTGAATACATACCTGAAAACAGGCCAGTTTTCACAAAGCATTGAACCGTTTTCTCAAGCATCAGACCAGACCACACGTGTTTGTCAATTCGTGTAACAACCTAAAGATGCCCTTCTCTGTGTCATAATTCATGTTGCTTTATAACCTACAGAAGTAAAACATTTTAAGGTTTGACCATCGTATAGAAATTTTACCAGCACCATTGGTAGTGCTAAGTTCATCATGAAATAAACTTTCATAATGCTTCCTTATTTTCATCAAAACTGATGGTCCAAATGTAACCTTGGTGACCATGTCAATGTAGGAGGGAGTACTCGATTCCTTCTTTCTTTTGTAATATCTTCATTGTTTCTGGCTTGATAGACTTCCCAACTCCGTTCCTCAAGTGCTTGAGGAAGTTGTTTCAGCGTACCTTGTATGGCTTATATTGTTGTAGCTATAGGCATTAGAACTTCTTGTATTTGCATGCAACCTTGGTTGACCTCAGATTCTGTTTACATTTCAACAAAGAATAGCTCCGTTTGATGTCATTTTACAAAAATGATTTGAACTGGACCGTGTTGGTTCCACCTTTTTTTTTATCAACTCGAGTTAAAACCACACTGGATGCATTAGCAGTTCTGTCTGCACTCTACAAAGAATTATACAAAATGCTCTGGTGGGATTGCTTCTACACTGATTGTCCGGAATTAGCATCCAGGAGTCCTTAGCACCATGACCTACTTAGATTGATAATTCCAGATCCACATTCATGAGTGAGATCTTCATACATGCAATCCCTCTGGATCAAAGCTGGCGCCAGTGGTTTGAGGGCAATTGTGCCAACGACTTGGGATGTTCACTGATGTATTTTCCCTTTTTCTTTCTCCTTAGGGAGCTTGTAAACAAACTATCCACCTTTCCTTTTTTTAGAACACAGACAGCCCAGCTGCCCGACTTTAAATTAATAAAGCCAACGTTTTACAAACTATGGATACCACTGCTAACACAGGTAGTAAGATAAAAACACAGCGGAGTCTAACCAAACAGCACGGTCATGACAGCACTTGCCACAACCCCAGAAATGTTCGCTAAAACCACACAAGTCTCATACATAGCTGGAACACTACACACCTAAGATGCAACAGGAGCTGACGACGGAGATGCTGCCTGAACTTGTGGAGGCGAGTACGTCGCATGATGGAGATGTCGGAGCAGACTCAGCAACACCTCCAGGCCCTCCAGATCAACAGCCTTGAACAGGGGCCTCCAGAGCTGCAAGAAGATAATCAATTTGAACGTACAGTCAGCCGGTTGTTTCGGGAAGATCTGTTCAATAGTAAATTTGTTCCTAATATTCCACAGGGCCAACTCTGGGCCGCAAACAGAGACCACACTAGTCTCCTAGCTTTAGAGGAGAGGGGAAGGATAATATTAAGGAAATCCTCAAAGGAGGAAGGATTCCAGTTGGCATTTAGCATGCTCCTAATGCCACTCCAACAGAATTTGGCAAGCACGCAACCGGAAAAAATGTGGGATACAGTCTCGGGTTGACCACATAGGCAACACTTGCTGTCTGTAGGTCCATGCCGGTCCTGAATCAGCTCATTGGCAGGTAAGCGCACTCTGGCCATCTGCCAAGTAAATTTTTTAATTTTGAGAGGAAGGGCCGCTTTCCAGATGATTTTCTCCTTGGGAGAATTAGTGCCTTGGATCAGCTTCCTATACATCGACGCAACCCTGAAACTACCCGAAGGCTCCAGTGCCCAGGTAATGGAATCTCTCTCCTCTGAGAGTTGGCAACCTGTAATCTCACAGACCAGCAAGCGCCAAAGGGTGAGTTCCTCCTCCCCGAAGGTTCTTTTGAAGCCTAGATTCCTACCCTCATGAGATAAGGCTTGGGCAACCTTGATTAGGGGGTCAGAGCAGATAACAAACAATCTGGGATATCTCTCAGCCAGGGGTGCATCCCCAATCCACCAATCAGTCCAAAAACATATCCTGGAGCCTTCTCCCAGTTTGAATTTCACTCCCAACTTGGACAAATGCTTGATTCTGTTCAGACTTCTCCAAAAATTGCGAGCCGCCCTGGCTTTGCATATTGAGGATATTGTCACCAGAATTATACTTGGCCAGAAGCAAGCGGTGCCACAGATTGTGCTCTTCTAAGGGGTTTAGCAGGCGCCAAATCTATTTGAGCATCAGAGAAACATTAAGAATCCTGGAATTCAGCACCTTTCCAATGCAATGAAACGCAAGAAGTATTTTTGAGTTTTCTCGAAAGAAGATCTTCGTACAGGCAGGACTGGGATAGGTAGCTGCCCCGTACCGTTCTTCTTAGGGTATAACTTGTGTGATGTTAAGGTGTTGAAATTGTGATAGATGATGAATTAATGTAACATGATATTTACAAAGCTTGTCGGGAGAATTGAAGGGTTTGGATTTGGAATTGGAGCCATGTACTTTTGGCACCGTGAAGTTTGGCTAGCAGCAACTTGGTTTTGAATTGAATAAAAACACTTGCACAAAATGACTGTCCCAGGTTTGATAGTAGCTACATTATAGCCTAGAAAGTCAGTATTTCCCTTTTTGGATAGGTTTACCACTTCATGTTTGGGTTTAACACTACTCTGAAGATATGTGAATTTTTGTTCAATGGACTCTGAACTTTTGGGGCCACTATATTCTTATGTGCACTATGCTTTCATTTCTGTTGGTTTTGTCTACCTAATTAATACTTACAGTAAAAAATAGGGAAACTCTCGATTATTCAACGTCAGACCGAATTATGTAGGCCCATTTGGTAGCTAGAATATTAGATTGACAGTAATTTTAGGATTCCTGGTAATCCTGACCGCAGGAATGTGCTGGAGATGTCAGATACCTCCCTATTTCAAAGAGAATGTAAAACTCACGAATTAGGGGAATCTTGTTCCTCCCGTGATCTAGCATTCCTAACTAACTTTTCCAGGTCTTGAGACAAACACAGGAATCCTTCTGGGTTACCCCTCAAAAAAAACGTTGACCCCCGGGGACTGATCCCTCGCGGTCTATACGTTGTTAGGTAGATGAGACCTCTCCAGCAGCAGATTACACGCGCTTGGATAAAACCCCGTTTAATTCAGTCTCCATTGGGACTTGAACCTGGGTGGGCTGGCTGTGCACTCACTAGCCTTGCCACCAAGCCAGCGTTGGGTTACCCCTTAACTCAAGGCCTCTTTGGATGGAGGAATTCCATAGGAATTTTAGAGGATTTCAGTCCATAGAATCCCTTTGGATCATAGGATTGAGGTCACCAAATTCCTACGGAATCTATTCCGATGCCCTTCATTCCCTAGGAATCTCAACATGAGCTCAAACCTCTTTTTATTTTTTCCTTTGAGAAGTCCAATGCACTTGCACTCTATCTCTCTCTACTCTCTCCTAAATCCCGTGAAATTCATGTTTTTGCTTCCTATGCACCACCCAAATACACATCTTACAAAATTCCTTCGTTTTGAAATCCTGTAGGAATTCACCATAGGTGACATCTCAATGCTGTGTTTTTCCATTCCTACGTTTCTAAATTTCTGCAATCCAAAGGGGCTATTAATATTTCTGATACCAAATTCCAAAATAAAGTCAACTTGGTGCTCCTGAGTCCCAAATGCTGATCCCCTTGTATGGTGGTCAACTGGGAAGTACTGTAGCAGTTCTTTTTTTAGGAAGGGCAAGTTACCAGCCTTTGCATCCTCCAATATACACAACCATAATTTATTGCAAAAGATGCGAGGCATCAGTGCCAAATAATCGGCCTACAAAAAGAAAAAGAGAAAATGACAAACAAAACGTCATCCCGAGGCAAAAGCGATTGTCTGAGTCCAGGTTCGAACAGGCAGTACTGCAGCAGATCTGCACAAACACTTGACCATTAATTGAGTGGGATGCATCTCTTTGTTTCTTTCTTCTATCTGCTCATCTGAAATACAGTCTGATTATTCCTTCATTATTTTGCTTAATGAGTTCAATTCTGATTTCAGGTGAGGACGGAGAGGTAACGGCCAATCATTTGTTCCTGGCAATATGGTCAGATAAAGAGTCAGCTGGTCATAAGGTTTTGGCTTCCCTTGGTTTTGATGATCAGAAAGCCAGTTTGCTGGCCAAAACGGTAATGTTCTAATTTCTGTGCGGAGATGGATACTTCAGTCACAGAGGTCAGGGTTTCTCAATCATTCTACTTAACCCTTTGCAGGCTGATGACGAGGCAGCAATGGGTCCTAGATAGCAAAGAGAGCAACTAGTTTATATTGATTGTGAGCTTCTCTGAGGTTATGTGTGCACTTGGCAACCTGTAGGCACTAGTTGGCGGCTCCAGTACCGTGGACCCACATTAAGTTAACTTGAAGAGATTGCTTCTGTAAGATTCAGGGATACTTAAGATCGGTTAGGTCGAACCCAATACATGTACTTTTGCTATTGCCAAAGTCAGATGTGGTACATCCGTACATGTAAAAAACATTGCAATGTATTTTCGGACGAACATGCTTCTGTTCCCACGCACAGCTAGATGCGTGGGCTGCCCCTGAAAGACCCTTTCAAAGATCCGTATTCTGAGTATTCTTCCTTCAGAGTTTGTTCAGTTTGCACCCTGACAGATAATGGTCATCTCATGAAAAGTGACTGCTATGCGCATCAGTGTGGAAGTTTTTTCCTTCTTTCTTGCGATGAATTCCTCTGCATACATATGACACTACATATGGAAACATTTCCAAGATATATCATGATTTGATACTTGGCCAACATCTGTGCCTAGAACTGTATAGTTTTCTCGTCACTCTAAGCAGTGGAAGCTTTGGGCACTTTACACCAAATGTGCAACACGAGGTTGGTACCTGGCACACTATGCTTTGATTACAAGGACATCTACCTTCAGATCTTTACATTGTTTATTGTTTTCACCTTGCCTTTGTGCATTAGTTTTCTCTGCTTATTGGCACAGAACCAAGCTGACAGAGACTATCAGGAGGTTATACATTGTATTCGTGGATAGGGAGATGTCATGCGCTGACACTCAGCATGTACATACTGGAAGCTGACGCCATGTTGGTGACCTGCCTCATTCCTGAACTTAGGTTTCTGCTGTGAAGTCGTCATCCGCCTATCGATTCCATCTGCCACCGACAGGGCATGTCCTGTTGAATCAGAGCTAGCTAGCCCGGCGCTCGGGGATGGGATGAATAGAGCAGACATATATGCTTTGCTGTCTAGGACAAGAAAGGAGGCAATGTGATTAATTAGAATTTCTTGCGTGGCAGCAACTGCGTCAATAAATTCTTCCGAATTTATGGTCCACTGTTTATCATGTTTACCTACCTTTTGACATATCTTCCCGAATTATATCGAGTCTAGCCGTTCACGTTGCTTCCACATAATGGCATTAAATTACATGTTCAGAAAGTAGCAAGGAACACTTTGTACTTCCATGGGAGAACAACGTACATTTCAAGCCTTCTATTATCCCTCTTCCAAAATATAGGACGTTTTGATAGCGACTTTAGTCTACCAAATATCTCATGTTTTGGAACTGGGGTAATACATGTTGGCTACTCCCTCCGTTCTAGCTTATAAATTTAGTTAAAGTCAATAATTTCTAAGTTTGACAAATGTTTTGGATAAAAATGTAAACAACTAAATTATTAAATTAATGTCAATAGATTCACCATAAGTTATTTTTTATGATGTATTTAATTTGTATCGTAGAAGTTTATATTTTCATATTTTATTAGCTAAACTTAGTAAGATTTAATTTTTGACTAAATTTATAAGACTCATTTATTGGAACATAGAGATAGTAGTTCCGTTTTAAAAAATACATGCTATTTAGCTACCATCTCCGTTCTCAAATAAGTGTACTTTTTAGGTTTTTGACTAAACCAAACATTTTTAAATTTGACCAAGTTTATTGAAAAATAGCAACATACATAACATCAAAATTTTATGTTATAAAACTCTATTTCAAAATGAATCTTATTAGTATATTGTCATAAATCTTGCTATGTTTTCTTAAAAAATTGGTCAAATTTCTTTTTTTTTACTAAAGAAAGTGCTAAAAGTAGTGGACAGAGGTAGTTGGAAATACTATCCAAGTCTCCGAGTTAACGACCGAGCAAGCAAAAAGTTGTGTGCAGCCTACGTGTTGGCTACTTTCTTGTCAGATGGTCAAGCGCGCACCAGTCTACTAGAGTACAATGCTATAAACAACAGGAGATTTAGCTCCTCCGGCGCGACTTTATGGATTGTTTACTCTTTCGTGTGTTCCCCTTTCCTTCGTTTCCTTGGAATGTTTGCATCAAAAAGCATGTGCCGCATTTTCTTTTCTTAATTCTACTCCCTCCGTTTTAAAATATAAGATGTTTTAGATTTATGAAAAAAATAATCTAAACTTGTTTTAGTATATATATTCATTTAACTTTAGGATGAATGGATGAATCTATATACTAAAAAAAGTCTAGATTCATTTTCTTTACAAACCTAAAACATCTTATATTTTGAAACAGAGAGAGTATATCAGAGTTCCCTTGGTGCACGAAGGCATGGGATGGCATGCATCTCTTGTGCTCATCCATGATCCATGCTATTGACAAGATACACCAAAAATAAAAATCCTGGAACACACTCCCTGCCGCCTCGGACGCCCTCTGCCGAGCAAAGCCCCCCGGCGGCCGACGTAGCATGGGGAGTTCCTTGCGGCGTCCGGTGGGCAGAATGGTGGCGCAAGTGGCGGTTGTGGCAGCGGTATGGCTGTCCCTACCACAAAGGCGGGTGGCCACGCCCAATTTGTTTGCTATAGCTAGCGACGATATGTTGGCCACTGGTGGCCTCAGTCATGGATCCGGTGGCGGTGGTCCTTGTCGGCTCGGCGGGGAGCCTTCGTGTGGCAGTGCACGGAGTGCTGGGTCCGGCTACCCAGATCCAACGGCTTCTGTGACAAACGTCACACTTTCACTACATCGGTTGTTAGACGAGTTATGGAGGGTAATCGTAAGGTTGTGGCTTTGTGTGGTGGCTGGAGGCCAGGGTAGCGGCCCGGATGGCGGTTTACAAAGTCACGTCGGACAAGGAGGTGACTCGATGCACGATAGATCTGGGTCCCGACGCCTAGTTCTGTTGGTGACTACACAAACCGTTAGGGGTATGTGCGATAGGTTGCGGTGATGGTATGGTAGGTTTTCGAGTGTTGGGCATGTGGTTCACGACACAACGTCAGGGTCAAAACTAAGACTTGGTCATTGGTTGGGGCAAACGGTACGGTGGTGACTCCCTTAGGTGTTGTGTTCCTCTTGAAGGCGTCGTCGATGCATTGTTCTTGCTCCTCTGAGCAGTGAACAATGGGAGAAACCCAAGATCCCACTTGGGACCAGGCGGAGGGGCACTTTTGCGTCGCATACATCTTGGAGCCTTATCTCGGATGTTTACACCGGATGGAGGGGCCAATGGACATGTGTTGGTTGGGTGGTGGTTGGCGCCTTGGCGGTGGGGAGTTGCAAAGCAACCTTCAACAACTATGGGCGGACATGTGGAGCGACTTCGGGTTTAGTGAGCTTTAGTGAAATCCCTACACCAACCTCGGTAGATGTTGGTGATGGAAGTGTTCTCGGACATGGCTCCTCTCCTTGAAGGCATCGTTGTGTAACCCCTTCACCACCCGGTTAGGGTGAGCTGTCTGTTTTAGCTTGCTTGCCCAACAACTTTTTCATCGGCTAGGCGTGGAAGTTGGAGCGGCGGCTCTACAAAATCGTCTTTTTGTGTTAGGGCCGTCTTTAGTTGCTTGGTCGGGAGAGTTGGGAGCTCATGTGATGTGTGCCATCAGGACCGACGTGTGGCGTTGTGTTGTACTGGTTTTCACCAGTTTAAAAAAATCTACATGATAAAAACAACCAAAGATTGCTTTCATATAAGCAAGAGTGAGGATGCTAATCCAATGCTATTACACATAGCATGCATGTATTTACTTGTCCATGGAAGTATAAATCCAACGTGGTACTGTGGTAGGAGTAGGATCATTAGACGTACCTAAGGGCGGGTAGCATAGAAGCGCATTTTTTGGTTGACGCACTTGTTTAGCTGTCACATTAACATGTACACTTAAACTGTCATTAAAAGTGTTCTTCCTATGCGAGTTGCTGCACCTACAGGCACGGCACCTACTATGGCCGAGGCAATGACAAAGGTCCGTGCCGGAGAACACAAACACGGCCCGCCACAGTAGCATCAATGAGGAACCACCATATGGCCGATTAATTGGACTAGGAACCACTTGATCTTACTCGTCGTGTCAGGGTCCTTGCCCACGACATCCATGAACTCAAGCTGGAACACGGTAGACTAAAACACCTAAAACAAGTCCGATGAAGGGGGGCTCCATGCGGTCGCGGCCGTAGTCAACGGAGGCGACGACCTTGGCGTTCCTCTGCCTACATGGCCCAACCGTCGAGTAGGCCTCCTTCCTCAACCTCATTTTCAACCTCACATACAAGTTGAGAAGTTATAGATGGATTTCTCTACCTCTTTCAAAACGGAAAACTTGCAACACAAGAGTTATTGGGAACAGCAAGATCAAACTACTCTTCAAATAAAATTTTGAGCAGTTGATTATGTGCGACGAATGTGACAAAATTCGCTCAAAAACACTTCAACTTTGACCATAAATCTGAGAAGATACAGCTCAGGAAACTCGGTGCCGATGATCAGAATGGAACACCATCGTCGATATGCATCTGTTTCATATAGAGCTTGTTTTTAATCGGGGTCTATTTATACTAATTATAAGTGGTTGAGATAAACACGTTCAAGAGAGGAGAAAGAAGCTAGGATGCCCTATCTCGGAGCTTTAAAGTTTGTGCCCGGAAAGGCTCGATGAGAGTAAAAATAAGATTTTGTAAACGGATCGGGCTATAAGAGGTTAGATAATATATCATTGTTTAGTTAAAGGGAATGTCTAGATCTCAGGCGCCTGAGAACTTCTTATGCCTAAGTCGCTGATGTCACCCTAATATTTGTGCTAATTCTCAGTTACAACCTAGTTGCAACTCATAAGATTTGTACTAATTCTTAGTTGCAACTCATTAAATTCTCAGTTACACCCAAGTTGCAACTCATGTGTAACTTCTATTTTGCATGAATCACGAGGTAAACGAACGGTGAAAGAGACGACTGAGACTTAAGAAGTTCTCAAGCGCATAAGAACTAGCAAATCCGTTAGTTAAAAGATAGGAAAGTAATGGACCTCTTAGCTAAGAGTAAGCAGCAACACGTGCTTCTAGCCTATGTGAGAACGAATGGTGGATCATGTTATTAATAAAGAATTATAATCTACGGGCTATGCTTATCTTATCTATATTATCCAAACAACCCTATTTCGTTACAAATGCCCACCTGAGGGTGCTGCAGGCTAACAGAATACTCCTTTGGAGAGCTAACTAATCCAGATCTCTTCGGGAGCTGCGGCCACTGGCCACACTGTTGGTCTCCTCCATACTAGACAACTCTGTTGTCATATCCCTAGTTCTCCACACACTCCACAAGTCAAGGAAATAGATCCACGAAGACTAGTCCTAAAAGAGATCGATATGATAGCTCATGCTGCATGTCCAAAGATCGTGCTATCTCTTTCTTGTTAGTAGGCTGTTTGACTACTAGCACTGCACGGGATACACGGCCGTCTTGGACCACCACTTGACACAAGCATAGTAGGAGTTGTAGCGCTTAGCCTTTTGCAATCTATCCGACGTGTAGGAGCACTGTAGACTGTAGTGCTGAGGCTTCGGAAAGCTTGTTCTCTCCTTGCACGCACCAGACCACATTAAATTTCACTGCCAGTGCCTAGTCCGGCCGTGGTCCGGCAAAGTCATGTGCCTCAGGTGCTGATTCTCTGCTGCACTCTTCGTCCAATCATTCAGTTACCTCAGTAGTCTCAGGGATAGACTGTACACTGTACTCTACTCTACAGTAGCAGTACGTATCAACTTGCTTAGTTTGACGTAGTTTTTTGGTAAAGAAATTGTTGTAGTTAACTAGAAGAAGTTACAGAAAACCACAATTCTGGTGTACCAAGAAACCATCGGAATATGATTTTTAAAAAGAAACTACAGATCACCGTAATTTTGTTCAGTTTAATCGCCCTCTTGTCGGGCCTATTCATCTATCTCCTTCTCTTTGTAAATTTGCTCAATTTATATACTCTCTAACAATGCCTTGCTCGATCGCTTCCGTATGAAAAGTACTCCATAGCATGAGTTGGCTTCAATGAAGTCAAGGAGTTTGTGTGTTAGCGTGTAGACTCGAATGATATTCTTCTATTGGCTCTAAGAAACTGTGACCTATTTTTTTAGTACACGCGCACACTTCAGTGCCAGTGATTAGATTAACCTTGCCAACCGTGCATGCAACAACGACATACTAAACAAATCCGCGTTGGACTATCAATTTTCTTATGCGACCATTCCATGAAAACATGGAAAAGATTGGGCACATATGCTGCATACCACACTAAGAACCGGCCATGTTCATAACCGAAATAATGTTCTTGCACCCTGCAAAAAAAAAAATGTTCTTGCAAGAGAGAGATATATATAGTATAATAATCTAACTGGTAGTACGTACAAGTAGCGAGTTTGGCTTTATTATTGGACATACTCCTTGGGTATCCCTGCGGGGGCTCCATTTGTTTGCATCGGCTGTCGGCAAAACAGATGGTCTACGTACCTGCTGTATTCTCATCGAGCTGACATCTTGTCACTGAAACCCATTACCACCCGCAGGATTTCTGGGAGGACCTACTCCCGACTCACTGAAAGCAATAGAGAAATAGGGGGAGATGCATGATGGCCCACGTACTCAAGCCTCAGCTAAATTTTGGGGATTCCTATGCGCTGACCGCACGAGTGCAAAGGGAAAAGAAATTAAAGCAATCAAGTGTACCTCTACCTAAGTCAGTTCCTCCAGAATACTGTACTCGCTCTCTGTCCTTTTTCTAAAGCGTGTTAGTTTTTCAGAGAAAAAAAAACGATTTTAGACGTACTCCTGTTGCTGCGCAGCACTTCCAATTATACCCCCCGGCGCTTCTCTCGCAACGTAGGGACGGCGTTTTCCCGTAAGAGTAACTCAGGGTTTAATATCAAACTCTTGCAAAAACATGAAAAGAAGCACTTATCTCTTCTTTTCTATCAACCTGCAAAACAAGATAACTTATGTTTTCTCTCCAATTCTACCGTGTGATTGTCAAGCATAAGTTTTAGTACTAGAATTAAAAAAAAATGCAAATAATAAAACAAAACAAACTAAGTATGCAAGCAATAAGGTAAACTAATCTATATGCAAAAGCTAAAACTATACGCAAATGTGAAGGCAAAGATATTTTGAGTTTTTGATAGTGAATGCATGAAGTGAAAGTATTTTTGTATTTTTTGGAACAGATAAGTGCAGAAAATAAAAGACCAAGTAAATGCAAGTAAGATATATTTCTTATGATTAAAAACGGACCGGGTTCATGGAATCACTTGTCTACTCTCTCATAAACATGGTGGGATCACAAATCTTGATGGAACTTT
The DNA here is from genome assembly GCA_030063025.1 of Avena longiglumis. Taxonomy (NCBI): domain Eukaryota; kingdom Viridiplantae; phylum Streptophyta; class Magnoliopsida; order Poales; family Poaceae; genus Avena; species Avena longiglumis. The sequence continues at coordinate 501,362,172 of CP125975.1, forward strand.
CATGTTACTGTTTGGTTCGCATTCATGTGTGCATCATGTCCTATAATAAAGATGATGCAACACATCTCTCTCATACTCCTCTAGTAAGTAGAAGCTCCTCAATACTAGATTTAAGATGAAAATGGACTATAGCCTTAAGAACTTTGACATGATGTTGAATAACATTATACAACCTCGAACACATGAGGCCATCTTTTCTATCACTAGATAATATCATAACTATTCCATTCTCCCGAGTGAGGCACCAAAGGAAAGGTAAAAACCATAGTAGATGTTGTCACTATCTAGCTACTGCTCCCTGTTTGCTCCATCTAATGCACACTTATCTCACACATGCCTAGCATACTAGTTTAATTAGAACATGTATACAAGACATGATAGCCATATGCATCTACAATACACCAAACACATATTGAAAATTTGCAACCTCATATAATCATATCATAAAACTAAGATCCACCACAAAGATTTATATATGTGACCACAATCACGTTGGTTAGCTCATATGGTTCTAAAACAATGATAGTGCAACAGAGAGAAAACCAAGCTAGTTCGACAAACCCATAGTCTGAGGGTGGACTGCTTCCTATTCATCATGGATGCGGTGGTGGTGACGTTGGAGAAGCAAATAGGACTCCGGTAGCATTTCCCCCTTCGATCTTTGAAGCCTCATGCTTATGTATCTATCTCTGCATGTTTCCGTCTGTGTGCTTTGCCAAAAAGGTCAAACCAAAGGGAACCACACGAAGATGGACTACATTGGAGGCTCAATGCAAAATATGGTCCCCATGGCAATGCAGCCTCTTTTGGTCATGCCATGGGCCTCTAGCTTCTCCTCGTGTGGTCCAAGCACTCTAGGCCTTTGCCTTGATGAGAAACTTCTATAGAAAAATATTATGTCCTTTTGAGTTTTCAAAGGCCCCTAAAAGTAAAAGAATACACAAAAACAATATTTCCCTGTCTTGTAGAGTTATAACCAAAATAAAGAGGATATTTTGGAAAGTTCCAAAATCAATGTAAAACATGAATATAGTAGTGGATAGGATGCAAATATATTGAAATATACCACGATAAATTATAAATTTCATGTATGCATTTTAATGCATCAATGGCCATGTGATGTTCTCCCATCCCCCAATCCCCACCTCTAGACCTTAACATCCCACATCTATATTCCATTACTCTCATGCAGCACCACCCATTGGCTCGATGTTGCCCACTAGTGTGCCTCCATGTCCTAGAGGCATCTTAGTGGATGGTTCTCCCTTATGTCAGCAAGATCGCAAACATGGGGCATCAAATCGTATGATGCTCCCTTGGACATTGTGGACGATGTGTGATTCATTGTGCATATTGTTTTTGTGTTCCCGCGAGACGATGAAAAATCTGTTTATGGAAGGGACAAATCCAATGGCGTCATTAGGCTCCCAGCAAATCATTTCTCATGTTTGAGATGAGTTCTCAATGGATGGTCATAAGCATTCTAGGTGTTCCAAGTTTTTTTATGGATAATGCCGCACTTCTTATGTTTGATTCATATAGTCGAGTTCTAAATATTCATGAAGGCGTCTATGATGCCAGATCTGGCAACTCTGATACTGCTTAGCACCCTGGTTGCCAAATTGGCTCGACTTAGCGTGCTAAGGGATGGATAGATAACTCATTTTGCATGAGCATGGTTTTTTAGTCCCATGACAATGTCCACGTCTAGACTGTGCGTATGAGTGGTTGTCTATAGGTGTGTCGCATTAGACAAGGTCAAATACGATGCTTGATAGTTCGTTGTTTGAACATGTTCTCATTTCGTGGTGTCGACCACATCAAAATTGTGCGCATGTGACTGAGATTGCCGATTGGTGCATTGCATCAATGATTCTCGACAAGTCGGGGTGGGGGCAACATATCGTGACATCGTTTTGGTGGTCCTCTTCAAGTACCAAGTCTCGAATTATGGGGTAAAAAACCTAGGTATAACCTTCATTGGTTATACCTATAAATGGTAGTTTTCTAGTTGTTTCCTTGGTGAAGGTATTGTTTGGGGTGATCAAACTTTCTTCGGGGTGAGAAACCTGATCTGACTTTGGTTGTTAGATTGAGCGACGATGATGCTTGTGCATTGTTTCCTTCCTTGATGTGTCGTTGTTGAGAACTCTTTCACAGTATGAGTGTTGTCAATTGTGGTGATTTTTTTTTGGTTGTCATGAGTCGGTGACATCGTTGGAAAGATATGCCATGTTCTATTTGTCCTTTCCTTTGTTTTTGGGTGTGGTGTGCATCTTTGATGTCTCAACTAGCTCTTAAGATCATGATGTTGTGAAGGTTGGATGTAATTGGTATCATCTTGATATAAATATATTATACTTTGTTAGAAGAAGCTCTTACATTACCTATGGTGCCTACAAACAATAATGTACATAAAGTATCCATGTGTCAAAATATGATAACTAAGGGGCCGATGTAAATCAAAATGCTCCTACGAAAATATTATTCACCACCGCGATAGTGAAACCGCTTCCCCATGGAAATAAATACTAATGTTATCCAAAAAAAGTTACACATACTAAAACGAGCTCAACAAATTTGTATCATCTACTCCTAGTTTTTCAAGTAAATTTTCATACAATTGCACATACTCATAATTTTTTAACTAGTGTTCTGCATCATACACTTCCGACAAAATATTCATAAAATCGCCCATGGTCATAAGAAAACGAGCTTTGTATCTTCTACATACACTCCTAAATTCACGACTACAAATATTAAAGTAAATTACCTTTGTCTTGTTCATGCCAAGTATTGTTGTTTTCCTTGGGACTCAAGTCGTGGCCAATAATGGTGTGGTTATCATTCACGCCATCCCCACAACCTGTAAGAGCCAACAGAGGAACGCCACATGCATCATTCTCTTAGTCAGAAGGTCCATTTGATGAGTGCCTGGTGTGCTCGGTCATGACCTATCACTCCAAGTTTTGCACGAATTCCTCTGTCATGGTTTTGTTATTCATGTTCGCAACCTCCATGATCATGACAACCTCGCTTTTATCTACAAGGAATTTTTCACCCCTTTCGCCCTAGTCGTGTCCATGTCCAAGGAAAGAGTTGGTGTAGTTGTCGTCGTGACCTCGAGCCAGTCCATTGACATGCATGGCAATTATCATCATGGCTAGACCATCATGGTCACTATCTTTGTGTCAATGCTCATGCCCAAGATCAACATCTTTATTGTCATTGTCCTTGAAGGATCAAAGATGTTGACTAGCGTAGGTGATTACAGATTTATTAAATTTATTTTGTTTTAGGGATAACTAAGGATAATAAATTTCTCCTAAAATGTAATTAAGTGAAAAATCCTATATGGCAAGGCTACCGTAATAAACAATGTAGACAAGGTAAACAAGCTAGATAAAAACAAGAACAAGTAAACAAGAGAAACTAAATAACCAAAGTAAAAGGACAATATTGACACAATGACGTGTCCTAAATTTTAAATCCTTGGGGTACTCTAATCTTCGGTAGAGTGGCCGTGGAAAACCTAGACCAACAATGCCTCTTGGATCTAGCCTTATTATCCCATGATCTCCCCAGAACAAGTGAGGTCCCTTCCACTATGGGGAGGTGATACTAAAAGATTTAAATACTCCTTGTTCCACAAACTTTAATGCCCCAAAGAAAACTTGAACCATTGTGGGTTACTCAAAAACCCATGAGTAATAAGAGAAAGCTTACCCAAGACGAGGATTCAACTTTTGGCTAGTGTAAATGTAGATAAAGGTCTCATATCTCTATTACCTCAAATAAATACAAGATTGAGTGGGTTGATAGAAAACAATCAAGATTTTTGAGGTATTAATGGCAGAGAAAAATAGATTTGGATTTTTTAGATTCTTAGGGAATAACACCCCTTTATATGTGTAGGTATAGAATTAATCGTTATGTTCATATCGCAAAGTGTCTAGAGCCTTTGAATTGCGCAAAAATATTGTGAATATGTAGAACCCTTTGGTCCTTAACGGGGCTGTACTTGTGGAAAACAATATCTATCCAAAATATGGCTTGGATTACCGAACTTGAGATCACTTAAAGGTCATGGAATGAATGCTTAAGCATGGATCCCTTGGTAAATGTTTATGTGGGGAGTTTAGGATATAGAGGTGATGGAAATAACCAACTCTTGTAAAATTGTGTCCTCTATTATGTACTACATATTCCATATGACTCAAACAAAAGGAAAACAAATGATTACTAGAAAAATAAGTTTCCTTCATGATAAACTTTTTATGATGGGGGCACCCATTTACCATGATTGACCCATGCATGAGACTAGTAACCTATTCATTCATGTATAATATGATTATCACCTAATTTATCAGTCATTATCACAAAAATCGATATTTAAATGTGACCTTTTGGTCTTCTCTACCTTGTCCAAGAAAAGTGTCAACTCAACTATTTTTTGTATGGTTTTCTTTCCATATCACAACTTCAAATTCTTAATCCGGCCTTACCCATTGAGGTATGATTTTTTATATCTAAATTGAATTAGCAAATGAGAAGGTTTTTCCTCAAAGTATCAAGTTGAACAAAATGTTTCTGAGTTAGCCTATTTCTTGTGCATACCAATTGAAGTTCTTGAGTCAAGGGCACTTTCTTAGAAATGGGCTGGTAGAAATCTCACATTTGTGCATGTGGAAATGTTATCATGCCCTTGGCCTCGTTCAAGCCGGCATCGCTGCCCCAATCGTTCAAGCACACGTTTGGTGCATATGTTGTCCCTACATCTTATTTAGTCTAGCGTAGCCGCCTCCACGTGTTGTAGGGTTCGTTGCATGGAAAACAAAAAATTCTATCGCGAGAACAAATAAAACCAAGATCCAATCTATGAAAAAACCAAGATCTAATCTACGAGATCAGTGCAACGAGATTGAAGAAAACTAACCCTCGTAGATCCAAAGCATTAACAAGATCGGATCTCGTGGTTGATGTAGTCGATCACTTGCTGATCTCAAGATCGCGTAGACGATCCTTCCGTCATCGCGTTCCGGAAGCGCTTCCGCACTCGGTCACACGTACGGAGTCGATGAGGACCTTCCTCTCCCTGTTCCAGTGGGAGCAGAGATAGTAGATCCCCTCGAAATCCTAGCAGCACGACAGCGTGGTGGTGGTGGTGGAGGAGAAGAATTCTGTAAGGCTTCGCCTAAGCCGAAGCAGTTGATGGAGGAGGGAGAGGGTGGCGCCTAGGGTTAGGAGCAGGGGGCATGGGTGGCGCGCTCCCCACCCCTCCTTATATAGATGGGGGTGCGTCCAGGGTTCCCAGCCCTGGCCGTGTCCTCTTCCAACTCGGCGGCCCAAGAGGGAGGGGGAAACTTGCCCCCCAAGTTTCTTCCCCTTTCCTTATTAGGGTTTTTGCCCCTTTCCTTGTGCTAGCCGGTTGGGCCCTTTGGGTCATGGTTGCGGTGTCCCATGGCCCCCGCAGCATACCCTCGGCCCATGTGGCCCCTCCCGGGGTGGTGGGCCCACTGGTGGCCCCTCTAGAACATTCTAGAAGCTTCCGGTCAAAACACCGAAAACATTTTCGAACCCCGGAAAATGACTTTTGTTATATGAATCTTATTCTTCAAACCATACCGAATCTCCTCGTGATGTCCTGGATCCAATCCGATACTCCGAACATCATTCAGTCTCCAACTCATATTCCATTTCTTCTTAAACAACATCGAACCTTAAGTGTGTCACCCTACGGTTCATGAACTATGCAGACATGATAGAGACACCTCTCCGATCAATAACCAATAGTGGGATCTAGAGATCCATAATGGCTCCCACATATTCAAAGATGACTTCGAGATCGAATGAACTATTAACATACAATACTGATTCCCTTTGTCACGCGATACTTTACTTATCCGAGGTTCGATCATCGGTATCTCCGTACCTAGTTCAACCTCGTTACCGATAAGTACTCTTTACTCGTTCCGTGATATGACATCCCTTGTGACCTAGTCATATGCTTCCAAGCTAATTGGATAATATTCCACCGAGAGGTTCCAGAGTATATCTATCTTTCATATGGATGGACAAATCCCAGTCTTGATCCATGCGCTTCAACACATACTTTCAGAATATCCAATACCACCTTTATAACCACCCAGTTAAAGAAGTGGCGTTTGATGTCATCAAAGTACTCATCCGGTGAGAGTGATTAACATGATCTCATGGTCGAAGGATTAGGTTACTATGTATCTAAAAGCTTGTAACAAAATGAACTTAATGACTTGATCTTATGCTATGCTTACTATGGGTGTGTGTCCATCACATCATTCTCCTAATGATATGATATTGTTATTAATAACATCCAATATCCATGATCAGGAAACCATGATCATATATTAATCAACAAGCTAGTTTCAACAAGAGGCTTACTAGGGACTCTTTTATGTTTACATAACACACAAGTATTAATGTTTCCGGTTAATACAATTATAGCATGGGATGTAAACATTTATCATAAACACAAAGATATAATAATAACCACTTTATTATTGCCTCTCGGGCATATCCCCAACACGTGCAAGATTTTCATCGTTCTGTCCATGAACGTGATCACCATTTCACTCTATAGAAGCGTACATGGCCTAGGCCATCTAGCCCATACACACCCCTTTCTGCGGTGTTCCCTATTCATATCGGAGTCGCTTCCTTCTCCCATATCTATGACAAACATATCTCTTCACTCTCAGTGAGAGAAATATGATGATTAGAAAGAGACCATACAAAATGAAATGGATCGAGAACCCAAGTAAAAATCATGAATGCAATACAAAACACTCATATATGTAATTGATACCTTGGGCTCTCTGTCATACTAATTGCTTTCCTATTTAATCACATTTTCAGGTTTGGGTTATCCATACATCCATAATCTTCATTTGAGAGATATTTTTGGAGGGATTGACACCATTTTAATTCTTCCATGATGCTATGTTTTTGGGGCGATTGCAATTTCTTATGGAGTTCTGATTTTGGCAAGTGACATAAATTTGGTTTTCCTCATTGACTTAAACAAGTACATGCTTGTTTGTTGCATGCAATTGGCTTTGCATGGCACATGCACATGTAGACAAGTGTTGGGCGGCTAACATGGGTGGAGAGGGGACATAGTGAAGTACGCTTGCCAGTTAGATTGCATGTGTGTCCATGAGAACAAGTAGACATCTGAACATGCTATTGGACAATGATCAAAACTTTTCTTGGCAACTATGCTCCCAACATAGGTTGTAACTAGGGGAACTTTGTTTCCAACCCCTCCCCCCCTAAATACCTATCCTAAACCTTGTATTGTTCCTAATCCATAAAACAATGTACTTTGGGCAAAGGGAAAAGAAGTAGTACTAAGAGTGGCAAAATTTAAGTATATGATATTATTTTAGGTGATACTTTGACCATCAATTCTCAACAAAAATGTCACAATAGTTATACATTTCTCCTTTCATTCATGTTTACTTTGCATACTTTTTATACCAATTTTTTTTGAATTAGATGACATATTTGGTAGTGGCTAAGTTTTCCATTTAAACCCACCCTCATTAATGTCTTCACATAATCATTTATTTCCATGTTCCAAACAATATTGGGACACATAATTTTTCACATATTTTGCACATACCCCTTTCCTTCAACCTTTATCCTTCCTTTTCAAAGCGCACCCATGATGCATCTACTCCATCTATCTTTTGCCTCTTTTATCATTGCTACTATTGTCTAGGGATTATGTGATACACTTTAGTGTTTGCAGGAAGGTACTTCAAGCATCAAGACGTCCAAGATTGCAATGTTGAACAAAAAATGGATTCATTTCCCATGGTGGATATAATGAGACACCCGGAAAACTTACCACTCGTCTAAATGATCTTGTCATTGGACTCCAGGGTTTTAGGAAGGAGTGTGCCTTTGTGAATGACCAATTCGTGGTTGAAAAGTTTTTCTTGCTATCATGTATTATCAATATAGAATGGTCTTTCAAAATTAAGAAAGACCGATCAATGTAGATATTTTGATTGTGGCCTTGTCTTGGTCCATTAAAGCCAGCTCATGAGGGATTATGTTGATCAACATGCATGGTCGTTATCCCTGTTGGGTCCAAGGCCACGATCACCTTTCTAATTGGTAACAATGTGGCCTAGGAATGGCTAGATCCATACATGCCTTTAAGCCAAGACTTCTTCCTCTACCTTTGCCCAAGACTGGCTAGTGTTCTACCTCTTTATGAGTGAAATGATGATCAAAACAAATTGATTTGAAGATATAAATCTAGTCGAGAAATTAAGTACAAAAATGAACATGAAACTAACCATTCGTAGTTATAACGGATGCATCTGTATCGTACTAGTCGCCTACCATGTCCTAATGAATCACATCTTTCAAGTCTGGTTAGCAATACTACCATGATTTTGCGTAGATACACAATGTTGCCAAAACTAGATAATGGAAATTCAAACTTTTGAGGGATAGTCGTGATACGTTGGAAACGTATCTATAATTTTTGATGATCCATGCTTGTTTAGTATCTACTTTGCTTTACTTGTCCACACTTTGAGGTGCTTTTTACATGTTTGCTGGTACTAACCTACTAACAAGTTGCAACAGTGCCATATGCCTGTTTTCTGCTGTTTTTGGTTTCAGAAAAGTTAGTAAAGAAATATTCTCGGAATTGGACGGGACAAAGGACAAAGTCAATTACTTCCCGTGGGGAACAAGAAGTCCAGAGGAGAGTCGGAGGGGCCAGACCCACCCCAAGCGCGGGTGGGCCCCACCCCGCGCTTGGCTAGGGTTTGGTCGCCTTGGCCACCGCCTCGGTCTCCCCCTTCACCTATAAAAAGCCCCCGATGCAGAAACCCTGAGTACCCGATCAAATCTCCATGAAACCATCTGTAGCCGCCACCACCATCGTCCCTAGAACGGGGGGGGGGGGGATCTAAAGTTCTTCCCGACACCCTGCCGGAGGGGAGATCATCCCGGAGGTCTTCTCTCTGATATGATGCGTGAGTAGTTCCACCTTGGACTATGGGTCCATGTAGTAGCTAGATGGTTGTATCTCCTCCTTTGTGCTTTCATGTATAGATCTTGTGAGCTCCGTTTATGATCAAGACCTAATCTATTTTGTAATCATGCATGTTGTGTTTGCGGGGATCCGATGGATATTGAGATTATTATGTTGGTTTGATTAATGGTTTTGTCTTTATGATTCTATCATGTCTGTGTTGTTTGTGATCTTGTATGCTCTCCGTTGTTAGTAGCTGTCTTGGACAAGTAGTTGCTAGTGACTCCAAGAGGGGGTATTTATGCTCGATAGTGGGTTCATGCCTCTAGTTTCCAAGGGAAGTGACAATAATCTCTTCGGTTGTAGATGTGCTGTTGCTACTAGGGAGAAAACAACGGTCTCTTGTTCATGGAACATGTGGACTGTTTACCTTACACAGTTTGCTTAAAGCAGTTGTCCGTTGCTTGCAACTTAATACTAGAAGGGGTTTAGATGATAACCTGAAGGTGGACTTCTAGTCATAGATGCAGTTGGATGGCAGTCTATGTATCTTGTTGTATTGCCCAATCAACCTCATAGGATCTTTCTGACTAGTAATTGCATTGTTATGCCTTGCTCAGTTCCTGTCAATTGCTCTGCTGTATTTTTTAACCCTTCATGCCATGTTGTTTATATAAGGAGAGCACCTCTAGTGAACTATGGACCCCGGTCCAGTCTTTACCATTGATACATCTTCCGCTATTACTTGTTTACTTGCTGCAAACTATTACCTTCCACACCATACATTTAATCCTTTGTTACAGCAAACCGGTGAGCTTGACAACCTCACTGTTCGTTGGGGCAAAGTCTTGAGTTTGTGTTGTGCAGGTCTCCACGTTGTTTGCAGCACCTGCGTGACGTTTCCTTCCTCCTTATGGTTTGATAACCTCGGTCTCAACTGAGGGAAAACTTGCTGCTTGCTCTTCACACCTTGCGCTTGGGGTTACCAACGAAGTGCCACGTCGATCACCATCAAGTCTTTCTGGTGCCGTTGCCGGGGAGGCCAAGGACGTCTTCACTAGGGGAGTCCTTCACTTCCTTTCTCTTTACTTTGTTTTTAGTTTGCTTTGTTTCTTTTTCTTGGTTTTGTTTGCCTGTTTTCAAAAAAACACCAAAAAAATTAGTCCCTGCTCTAGTTGCTGGTCTGTTATTGCCTTGCTTTGCCATGCTTTCTATGAATGGATGGTTTCTTTGAAACTAGTTCTTATTGGCAAGGTGGATTCACGGAAGAACAAAAGTATTATTATAAGGAACACCATTTGTCACAAAAAGGGAAACACTTATGGGAACAAATTGATAAGTTGAATACTATTGCTAGAGACGTGTGCTCTACTTATAATGTTACTTATTGCTTTGATAAAGCTCGTTGCTGTAGGAGGTATAAACACCTACCATTTCAATGTGAGTATAATGATAATGTTACCATATCTTCTTATGTTAAAGGAAATTATGATTTTGATGATGTGGAACAAATTGAAGAATTTATTGCCTTCAAGGGTGTATTTGAACTTGCAATTTGCTTGAAAATACTGATGATCCACCTTATGAAAATGAGGTTTATGAGATACTTAAATTTTGCTTTGACAATTGCAAGGAAGAAAATGGCTATATTCCTGAAAATTTTAATAGATTCTTTCCACACATGGAAGAGACTAATGCTTTGCAGGAGCCTATGAAATAAGAAATTGCTGAAACTAGAATCTCATTAGATGAAAAAGAGGAGGAGAGTGATGGTCAAGAGGAGGAAGAATGGATCTACCCATGCCTACCTTCTAATGAGAGTAACTCTTTATCCCTTACTTTATTTGATTGTCCCCCATGTTTACCAAAGGAGGATGAATGTTATGTTCCTGTGGATCCTTTTGAAATATCTACTTTGGGTAAAACCTGTGAAGGTTTTAATCCCACTATTTTTGAGCTTGATATAAATTATGTGTTTGTAGATCATGAAAAGCATGCTTTATGTGATAGCTATATTGTTGAGTTTATTCATGAGGCTACTGAAAATTATTATGAGAGAGGAAAATATGGTTGTTGGAATTCTCATGTTACTAAAACACCTCTCTATATGCTGAAAGTTTTGAAGTTACTCTTGTTTTATCTTCCTATGCTTGTCACTTTGTTCTTCGTGAATTTATTTGCATACAAGATTCCTATGCATAGGAAGTGGGTTAGACTTAAATGTGGTTTGAATTTGCTTCTTGATGCTCTCTTTTACTTCAACTCATATTTCTTATGTGAGCATCTTCTCAAGCTTTTGTGCCTAACTTAAAGGCGTTAAAGAAAAGTACTTGTTGGGAGATAACCCAAGAGTTTCCTTGAGTCTTGAAAGTTATTACTTTAGTAATGACCTCTCCTTATCCTTTTTGTTGCTTTTTGTGCCAAGAATTACCTCTAATGAGAGGGAAGTAAGATTTGGGGAGTTGCTGCTCCAAAACAGATTTTTGTCCTCCACCAAAACAATTCGTGAGGAGGCTCTGTAACTCGGTTTGAGATCAAAATTTACGAATAAATCCCCTAGTATATTAGCTAACTTTCATTAGTTCAACACTTTTTTATTTAAGCAACAGACGATGTTCGAAAAATCGGTTTCTACATGCTGGTCTATTTTGAAAGATTTCTGCCATTATTTGCATTTGCTTCTTATTGATTCATTTTTGAGTTCTCTTCAGGTAAATTGAGCTTTTTGAAGGGGTTACTACAGTAGCTTGTGTTTTTAGTGAAAAGCCTTGCTGTTCCAAATCTTTGCCAGTGGTCTAATATCTTTTGAATACACTAATGTTGTTAATGAAGATTGTGTGAAGTTTTGTATGAAGGAAAGATTTTAGGTGTAGAGAGAGAATGATACAATGAGATGAAGAATGGAAAACTCAAGATTGGGGATGCCACCATGGTGTCACCCCAAGAAATATCCAAGTGGTACAAGCGTCAAAGCTTGGGGATGCCCAAGGCATCCCCTTCTTCATCAATAAAAAGCTCAGGTCTGTCTAGACACTTCGTTTTTATTGTTTCATGCATAGTTGTGTTGTTCTTGGAGCGTCTTAGTCCTTTGCTTTGCTTATTTTGTTTAGTTTGCTTGAGTATTTTGGACCCCCGTTCTCGCTGTGTTGTTTTGCAAATAAGTTGCCTGGTGTTAGAAGGGAGTAGTAAGTTCTTGCTTGAAGTGCAAGAGGGGCTTGCATTGACTGTGACTTAGACTTTAGCATTACATGCTAGGTGTTGTTTTAGCATTATGCTTAGTGATTATTGCTGTAGCATGTCTTGTTCCAAACAATTGGGATTGCTTAGCCTTGAAGAAATTATGCGTTGTTTTAGCATGCAAAATCATAGTATTGCGGTATTATCCTTTGATGCTTTGCTTGGGTTAACTTGGCACATGCTCACACCATGTTATGACTATGAAAAGTCACCATTAGCCTCTATGATCATTTAGTCCTTGACTTGTAGTACCACTCTTTGCTTTGATTAGTATGCTTTGTTGCAATGCATGATTATGGCCAATATTGCTCTCTTAGTTGGTTGCTCCCAGTCTTTTGCTAGCCTCCACTTGTATGAGTAAGTTCTACTCATGCCTCCGACTCCCAAGAAGCGAAGTTATTCCAAAGTGTCCACTATAAATTCCTATGTATGGTATGTTACACCATTCCGAGTATATTCTTGTTTTCAACTATCTTCCAATTAAAAACTATTTTGTTATGTGAACACTTAGTGATTAAATCCCTCACGAACTTGATGGCACACTTTATTCTTTGCTCCTAATAAACTTGAACCATTGTGATAACTTTGTTGTATATGCTTGCACTTATAAGTTGGAATTAGCAGAACCGTGCTATCATGGGGAACGTTTTCAACATTGCACTTGTACCTTGTTGTACTCAGTTGATATCATGTTCTTTTGTCTATGGATGTCACTGGTGTAAAATAAATAGGGAACTTGTAAGTCCATGGAGTTTGTATCCTGTGTTAGAGAAACGTCTGGGCCGCTAGCCTAATCCATGCCTAATCATGGTGGAAACTTGCGGCATCACCATAGTGACATCTTTGAAGCATTCTTATAAAAAAGAGACACGTTGAGAAAAGAGGAAAGATATAAAAAGGCACCATATTCTCATGGTACATCAGAAGAATTGCTGAGATGCTCATTGTCTGCTTGCCTTGTCATTTTGGTTATGGGAAAGCTCATGTACCATGTGCAAGGGGTACCCCGTTGGCGGTTCTCAATGATATACAAATACTTAAAGTGACAAGAACTTATCTGGACCCAAAGTTGAGTATGCATGAGTTGTGGCCCTCGTATTCAAGAGACTTGAGATTGCCAGCTTATACTTCGTCAAGCATATACTCTAGCTTTGCCACTTTAACCTTAACCACTTCAAGATGCTTATGATAGGGGCAATGAGGGCTGAAAGCTAACAAGTGCCATAATTTTTGGAAGCTCCTTTTGAAACTTGTAATCCCTGCTTCCTTTACAAAAGGCCTTTCTTCCGCCACTATTGAGTCTCCACCTTCTACCTTTAGGCACCATTAAGAGAGCATAGTTTTCATTCTGTGTGAAGTGTTCCAAAGCTTATTAATTGATGCATATTGTGTTATTACTTGCTCTTGTGCTACTTGTTTCTAGTCACCCTTGTGAACTTTGTAGGTGTCCTTTGTATTTAATTGCTACTCTATGAGGGACAAGCTGATTGCCACTATGCTATGTTTTCTACATGTGAAACAAACAAATGTTTTTCAATGCATATTATTCATGATCTTTGTTTGTAGCTTATCATGTTGCATGCATAGTTACTATGTCCTATTGTTAGAAGTCCATCTTTCATGCACATGTTTAAAGTTCTTTGATCCCAGCTTTCAATGTTTGCAAATGGTTGGATCTTTATTGTGAGGGTGCATGTCACCTCAAAAATTATTATTTTATCACTTACCTACTCGAGGACGAGCAGGAGTTAAGCTTGGGGATGCTGATACGTTGGAAAAGTATCTATAATTTTTTATGATCCATGCTTGTTTAATATCTACTTTGCTTTACTTTTCCACACTTTCAGGTGCTTTTTACATGTTTTCTGGTACTAACCTACTAATAAGTTGCAACAGTGCCAGGTGCCCGTTTTCTGCTGTTTTTGGTTTCAGAAAAGTTAGTAAAGAAATATTCTCGGAATTGGACGGGACAAAGGACAAAATCAATTACTTCCCGTGGGGAACAAGAAGTCCAGAGGAGAGCCGGAGGGGCCAGACCCATCCCAAGCACGGGTGGGCCCCACCCGTGCTTGGCTAGGGTTTGGTCGCCTTGGCCACCGGCTCAGTCTCCCCCTTCGCCATGTTATGCCTTGCTCAGTTCCAGTCAATTGCCCTGCTGTAATTTGTTTACCCTTCATGCCATGTTGTTTATCTAAGGAAAGCACCTCTAGTGAACTGTGGACCCCGGTCCAATCTTTACCATTGATACATCTTCCACTGTTACTTGTTTACTTGCTGCAAACCATTACCTTTCACACCATACGTTTAATCATTTGTTACAGCAAACCAGTGAGCTTGACAACCTCATTGTTTGTTGGGGCAAAGTCTTGAGTTTGTGTTGTGCAGGTCTCCACGTTGTTTGCAACACCTGTGTGACGTTTCCTTCCTCCTTCTGGTTCGATAACCTCGGTCTCAACTAAGGGAAAACTTGCTACTTGCTCTTCACACCTTGCTCTTGGGGTTACCAACGAAGTGCCACGTCGAGCACCATCAAGTAGCCACTGTCATCCCTTTCTAATGCTCATAATTTTTGTTTTTCCATTTTGGGTGGATTTCTAAATTTGGAGGGTGATGGAAATTTGTTTTTTGATCTAAGCCAATGCATGTTTCCTCTAGTGACATGTGATTGACCCCGCATGGCTCATGCACACGTAGATAAGCATGGGAAGCTAACATGAGTGACTTGGGGGATTGCCGGATACCCGCGCTCACTGGCGGACCTTGGGCCGAAATTCTAGGGGGGGGGGCAAATGGGCTGGGGGGCGAAATTTAAGCTTTAGGCTGACTTTTAATTGACAAATGGGCTAAATACATATAAAAAATATGCAATTTCTTCATGGGCTTAGGGGGCGATGGCCCATTTGGCCCCCATTAAGGTCCGCCAGTGCCCGCGCTGGCAAGGTCACAGATGCGTTCTAGAGGTTGAGGAAGCGCGGGAACATGGTATCAGTCGATGATTAATTTTTTTTGTTGGTAAGTAGGCGGCTGACCCACATTGTAATGAGGGGTAATTCCATAAAAAATAAGTATCTTTCCTAAACCTTGTGTTGGTCTTGATGCATGAAACAATACACTTAAGAGAGGGAGCATAGGGAGTAGTGCTAGTCTTAACTCTTTAGATCCGCCGACATAATATACCCATCTTTGTCCAACATAAACTTCAAAATTCGAACCTATCAGTATATGAACATCATTTTTTGAAGTAACCCCCCCCCCCCCACACACACACACACAAATGGTAAATGAACATCTTTAAGGTGGTACTTTGACCATCGATTTTTGGTGAATATGTGGCAGTAGTTATCCATTAATCGTTTTATTCATGTTTACTTTGCATAATTTGTTCTGCCAAAACTCCTAAATTAGGTGGCACATTAATTTGGTGGGGGCTGAGTTTCAAGTTTTACCCCTTCCCTCGTAAATATCTACACATAATCCTTAATCTCCTGTTTTGCATGAGATTGTGGTGTGTTAGTTTTCACGTGTTCCGCACATACCCCCAAATTTTGTTCTTCCGCCCTTATGTTGCCACTCTCGTCCATGCCTAGGTTAGTGATACCAATAAAAGTTGAAGATGAGGTCGGTGAACGAGGTAGAGTATAAATTTATATTCCATGATGATTTAGTAACGTAATTTGATGTTCTTAGATAGATGTTGGTAGTTAGTTTTATAGATGGTCAAACTTAGAAATATTTGACTAATGAGATTCTAAAAAGCCTTATATTAACATTTCTTGGTATATACACAGTACCCAGTATACTTGATTACTTGAGCATAAACCAATGATTAACATTTTGAGTGAAGAAGTACCATAAGAGAAAGGACAGCCCTACGCGTCCCCCGGGGGATATGTGGTTTTTATCCCCCGGGTCCCCAGCCAACCACGTGTCCGTTTTTGGAATTCAAAATCCCGCTTTTGCTACATTTGCCCCGTTTTTGCTACATTTGCCCCGCTTTTGCTACATTGTAGCAAAAAACGGTTCAGTCCAGAAAATAAAAAAACAGACTGGACCTCGTCGGAGATTTCGCCGGAGACCTCGCATGACCGTAGCAAAAAAGTTATGCTAATGTAGCAAACCCGACCTCACCGGAGACTCGCCGGAGGCTTTCGCCGCTAGACCTCACCGGAGACCTTGTAGCAAAAACGTTACGCTATTGTAGCAAAAATGCAAAACGGTAGTAGCAAAAAAGTTGTGCTAATGTAGCAAACCCGACTTTGCCGGAGATCTCACCGGAGACTTTCGCCGGAGACCTCGCCGGAGACCGTGTAGCAAAAATTTTATGCTATTGTAGCAAGAGTACAAAATATATGTAGCAAAAAAAACAATTATAGCAAAAAAAAGCTCTATCGACAGAGAACACGATGACACCAAAGAAGACGCCGCCCTACCTCTGTAGCAAGGCCGTTGTGCCCCTGTAGCGGGGCTTTGCACCATTTGTAGCAAAAACGCTATCACCAGAGAAGGTGATGTCGTACCTCTGTAGCAAGGATAACGTCGTCACCTTAGAAGACGATTCCATACCTCTGTAGCAAGGTTGGCATGCCTTTGTAGCAAGGTTGTCGTGCCTTTGTAGCAGAGCCTCACACCGCTTGTAGCAAAAGACGCCTCCCCCTATACCTTTCGTCCGCCGTTCCTATGTAGCGAGGTTGGCATGCCTATGTAGCAAGCCCTTTGACAGCTTGTAGCAGAGCCTCGCACGGATGTAGCGGGGGCAAGGAGTAGCACCACCATCAAGGCGGGGCAGCACCACCACCGGCGCCAGCAGCACCTGCCACCGCAAACCGGCGCAAAGCCACCATCCACGCGAGTAGCACAGCTCGTCGACGGCCAGATCTCATGCCCATGGCGGTCTTGGTCGAGCGCCGCGGTTGCAGCGGCGCGGCGAGCCGACAAGGCGAGGCGGCGAGGCAAGGCTGCGCGGCGAGGTGGAGGAAGAACGGGTTCAACGGCTTGATGATGCGTACGTACGCCGGCAGAGGAGAAGACGGTACTAGCTCCGGCGAGCAAGACGGCGGTGGGCCAGCATCGAGAGCGAGCAGGAGGCGGCGACGGGCGCGAAGGGAGGGGCGGAGGAGGGCGCGGGGGCTCCGGCCAGCTGGTGTGCGCCGGCGGCGCTATCCAAGGTGCAGCCATGGCTAGACAGTACACGGGAGAAAAAGATTGGGGAACGATAGACTAGCTGGCCCACCACGACGACAAGCCACGTGACCCGGGGGATAGAAGTTACGGGATCCCCCGGGGGTATTGTATCGTTTTCCTAAGAGAAATTAATACGTAGTACATTAATAGAATACATATAACTTGAAGTAATTTTACGTCATATGTTTTCATCGGTATACATAGGCGGACCCAACCGTCCCTAAGTCACGTGCCCGGTCTTCCGGCTGGCCAGCAAGGCTAATTTGATGGCAATTTAAAAAATATAGTATTATTAGCTTTGAAATACACTTTTTGCTCAGGCTTTGAATAATTTTTGGATCTGCCACCGGCAGTATATGTAGGCAACTAGGTGTTTTTTAGGGAATTTTTTAATTTTGGAAACGAGTAGAGCGAATTGGAGCTAGCGGGAATTCTCTCTAATTTCCTCACACATCATGCATCGATCAACGGGAGGATCACGCGAGTACCAGCAGTATTGATTATTGAAGATATACACTGCCACATTTCTACACGTAATCAGTTCCATCTAAAGCTAGCCTCGCTCCGTTCATCGATCGATGGCACGCATGCGCTGTTGAGGTCGCCAGCACATCGCGCAAACGACCGAAGCAAGGCAAAGCTCCCGTTTTCCTGGAGGCTGCAATGCAGCAGTTTCCCCATAATCTACGACTTAAAGGTAAGTAACCGCTACGACCTCTTTTAACCACCTTTTTGAAAGGAAGAAAATTAATGGTTCGGAGTTCGGACACGTTATATACGCACATCAAGTCCAAGCAGCTCGCTAAGCAGCGGGCGGCAAAATACGCGCGATCTCGAAAGCAGTGTCGGCCGGGAGTATACGGTTACCGCTTGAGTCACATGTACTTAGTAGAAACAGCTCAGGGGTCTCGCAGGCCAAGTTTTTTGGAGGAGTAGCTTGTGCGATTAGATTAGGCAGCTAATCATGGTTGGAGTGTGGCATGTGAGACTGTGAGAGTATGATATATACTATGTCTTCTGCCTTGCACGCCAGACGTCTGTGAATATGTTTGTGCACGCATTCGGAGGCCGATCGACCGACGCGTTTTCTTCTTCCACACTCGCTAGCTTATAGTGTAAGTAGTAGTACTGTAGTAAGTATGTGCAAATTAATTAATTAAGATCCATCCGTATATCCGTATAGTAGTATACAATAATTTTCTCCCATCTATTTATCGTCAAATTAATTTTGTGATAAGTTAAGACGGATATAATTGGCAGGCTTTAATTACGTCTAACTATTTGTACGGTTAGCGCGCGCGGCGTTGCGCTTGCGCGTGATGACGCGGCGTGGTGATCGCGTCGTCCTCGCTCGTCTGGTTTCATGCATGGCCGGTGATGGAAACTGTACGAGGGAGAGAAGTGGGAAACTGTTTGCGCGGCGCCGCTACGGGAGCGTGACGCGCGTAGGCTGCCACAGGAATGGCGCTTGTCGTTTTTTTGGCTATATAATAAGCAATTTTGGAACGGACGATTTCGTAATAATCGATCGATTGCCTTCCAAAGATGCACAAAATTAATGGGAGGATTACCGGAGAAACAAAACGGACGATGATGTGATACGAGGACGTACGCAGTGTAACACGGCACCACGGTCTTATTTTTTTATTTAAGTTATTTTAGGAGGACATATATTTTTGTACGTACACATACATATACTACGTACGTACGTACATATTTTTTGGGGGTACGCAGCAGATACGTACACGGCACATGCTAAGCTAAGCGCACACTTCCTTTTGGTTTGGGCATTGTAGTTGTACGCATTGCATGAATAACGTCTGCTTGAGAGAGGAAATATCAGTAGCTAGCTAGCTGCTAGCTGGACTTGTACGTTAATCTAACCGCCCGGCGATCGGTTTCAGTTAATCTAATCATTTTGGTATTTGCGGGGAAGTTAATCTAATCCATTGACTTGCCATGTTCGAGCTGTAAATAATTGTAATTGTGGTTAACCGAACATGCATCAGTGCATGGGTCGCTGTTCTGCGAAAAGAGATGAAGAAAACAAAATCCAAATAACACATAGTATATTGTTGTGTGTTGCTCTCTCTCCCTCTCTCTCTCTCTGTCTCTCTCTCTCTCCATCGGTTTCACTTAATCTAATCATTTTGGTATTCGCGGGGAAGTTAATCTAATTCATTGACTTGTCATGTTCGAGCTGTTAAATAATTATATAATTATGGTGCGAGTAATGCATGGGTCTCGCTATTGTGCGATCGAAAAGAGAAGAAAAACAAAATCCAAATACTACATATATGTGTTGCTCTCTTTCGATCGATCCAGAGCACAGTACATATGGGGAGTACGTACTAGACTAGACATGTATAGACATGGGTAATGGTGAATGCATGCACAGTGCGCGGCTGCGTGCGTCGTGCCGCCTCTGGGAGTCTGATAGAAGTGAAAAGTCTTTGACCGCAACGTCAAGCCGGCCGCGGCTATACGAAGAACCTACTATCTATCTATGGATGATGATGGCAAGTGAAGTGAAGTCAGTAGCTTAAGCTAGCTTGCTCGATCACCTACTACTCTACTTACACCTATAAACAAAAGGGTAGGAAGGAGCGCGCAATACGTACGTAGCGTATGGAGGGGAAGAATGTCATGTTAGCCTCACGTGGGGAGACTACCCGGCCCGTCGTCCACTGTAGCAGCGGTGGAATGTGCTTGAGAGAGACCCCTCAGGAGCTGCTCCTGCTCGATCGATCGAGTGTGCCATACCAGCAGCTAGCTATAGCATGCAGTGGATCGATGTTCTCTCTTTCTTGCTTCTCCTTCTTCTTAGAGAGAGAGAAAGAAAAGGAGAGAATAATTAATTGGCGAGAGACTTTCCATGTGTACGGCGAACTGAACATATATGTGTGTGACGGATGGATGCAAGCAAATTGGGAGAGGGACTGTGTGTGTGCTCCTCCCTCTCTCTCTCTCTCTCGCTCGCAATATGCATGCTTGCTTCACGCAATCTTCTAGCCCTTAAGAGAGCGAAAGAGCAGAAAGAGAAGTGTGTAGAGAGGGAAAGACAAGGGCCGGGTGGTACCAGCTGCGCGCAGCTAGGCTTCTTCCATGCCGTGGCTTTAAAGTCTCATCAATACCAAAAAAACAAAAACTACATGTACATTTATATATATGTTACTAGTACTAGTAGTAGTAGGACTATAGCTAGCTAGGAAAGTATATATATTATTCAAGAAACGGAAAGAAATGAAAAATAGGAAGAAATGGAACTTGTAACCCCCATGACCTTCCACCAATAGGACAAACACCAAAAGGAGAGGATAGACTGTGAGAGAGAGAGGGGAGGCTCTTCTTGCCATATATATTACGGATGTGCCCTTCCCTCTCTCCCTCTTCTACTATATTGGCAGCCTGACCTCCTTCCTCGCCCCCATTCAACTTCGACCCACCCCCTCTCTCTCTCTCTCTCTCTACCAACACAGGCGAACACGCTTGTTTTATCCTATAACTAGCAAGTGCCTAGAGCCGATATAAGGAGAGCGATCGATCGAGCAGCCTGCTCTGCTGGTTAAAAGCTCTTGCCACCGATCGGCTGAACCGAGTGGATCGACGACCCTGCCTGCAATGAGCTCGGCCGGCAGCAGCAGCGCGCTTGGTGGCTGCGGCGGACCGAGCGGGAGCGGCGGCGGCAGCGGAGGAGGAGGAGGAGGGCTCGGTGGCGGCGGCGGCGGGCCGTGCGGCGCGTGCAAGTTCCTCCGCCGCAAGTGCGTGAGCGGGTGCATCTTCGCGCCCTACTTCGACTCGGAGCAAGGCGCGGCGCACTTCGCGGCGGTGCACAAGGTGTTCGGCGCCAGCAACGTCTCCAAGCTCCTCCTCCAGATCCCCGCGCACAAGCGCCTCGACGCCGTCGTCACCATCTGCTACGAGGCGCAGGCTCGCCTCCGCGACCCCGTCTACGGCTGCGTCGCACACATCTTCGCACTCCAGCAGCAGGTACTTCCTTCCTAGCTCGATGATCTTGCATGCCATTTATTTCTCTCCCCCTCTTGCATGCGATCGATTTCTTTTTGGAAGAAATTAAAACCTAGCTAGCTATCCGATTCCGATCCAAAGCTAGGCAGCTACTACCATGCACCATGCGTATGGATCTGGATCTTTTCCGCGGGAGTAATTAGTATCCCGGCGGGGTCGAGTTTGGCGTGTTTCTTTCTGGAGAAAGGTAGTGAAGACTAGTTTTGGGGAGGGAGGGAGTTTGGGGAGGGAGGGGAGGAAATTAACACGGCCAAGCCAAGCAACGGCAGTGCGAAAAGGGGCACGCCAAGCGCTAAACCGGGAGACTGCTTCCCCAGTTTGCGATCCATGAATGATACGCGCGCACGCACGACGTCTCATCCGTCGCGCCCGGGACGTCGTCCGATCCTCCACGTCCGCGGATCCTACACACGTCCTTCGCGCCACGTGCGCGCGCACACGTACGTACTGTCTCGGGCTTTGGGGTCTCAACAAAATCCAAGGAGTGGTGGTGCTGACTGCTCGGCTCTCGATCTGCACCCCCCCGGCCCATGAAAAGAAATCAGGAAGCCCTAGCTAGCACCAATCTCTAGTCCTAGAAGTTCCAACCAAATTCCCCTTTTGTTTTTCCAGGACCAGTACGTCTAGCAGTGATCGATCTTTTGTTTGTTTTATTACACCTTCGTTCAGTTCCTTGCATTGCATATGCATGTGTGTTCAGGAGTAATTTGGAGAAGCTAGCTGCAGTACTGATGCATGAATGTATGTCTCTGTGCTGTGTCACGTCCCCAGGTGGTGAATCTCCAGGCCGAGCTGACCTACCTGCAGGCCCACCTGGCCACCCTGGAGCTGCCGTCGCCGCCGCTGCCGGCCGCGCCGCAAATGCCGATGGCCATGCCGGCCCAGTTCTCCATCTCGGACCTCCCGTCGTCGACGCACATCCCGACCACCATCGACCTCTCCGCCCTCTTCGACCCGCCCGCGCAGCCGCAGTGGGCGCTGCAGCAGCATCATCACCAGCAGCACCAGCTCCGCCAGCCGTCATACGGCGGGCCGGCGCCCAGGGGCTCCTCCGGCATGGCGGAGGGCTCGGCGGGAGGCGGCGGCGGCGACCTGCAGGCGCTGGCGCGGGAGCTTCTGGACCGCCACGGCCGATCCGGCGGCGTCAAGCCCGAGCTGCCGCCGCCACCGCCGCCGCATCCAAGATGATCATCCATCATGGGCAGTGCAACCGTGCAAAGAGAGCGAGACTTGGGGGTACGTGACAGCATGGCAGCAGAGATGGAGTTAATTGGCGCGCGGCAATAACAGAGAGGGATTATCGTCGGGATCGGTGGCGAGCAGCGGTCGAGTGTAGGTAGAAGCATGCAGCATTGGCCGGTTTTCGCGTATCCGCCTTGTTGTTAACCAGCAGGGGTGCAAGGGGGCGCCCACTCGCACCCATATTCTACATTTGATTTGGCTTTTCCTCCAACAGAGGACGGTGGAGTTCCATCCATCGATCGATCCATCCATCCATCGGGTCCCTAGTAGTCAGTAGTAGAAGTAGTAGTACTACTTTGACATGTAGCAGCAGCAGTGCTTACTTTTGTTCATCATTCGCCACCCGCCGTTCCATTAATTGCAAGATTTTTAAGAAGCTTCTATTCCTGGCTACCATACACCATACATATCCTTCTCAGTCAGTTCTCTCACTGTTGATCACACTAGTCGCAGCTGCCTATACTTAGTCGTACTAGCTCTCTCGCAGCTGTTTCAGTGCATTTATGGCGTTCTCTAAATCGGTTTTGTAACTGCATGGAAACTGAGCATTTTCCTTATTGAGATAGGGGGAGAGATTGTGAATGCACTAAAGTTTGTATTGCTTCCTGCCATGGCCGGCGGTGCTGTGACGCAACAGCACACCCAAGTCACTTCCTACATGGAGTCATGAACAACAGCTCAGCGACTCTGTGGAATGGATAGTATAGAGGGCATGTGTGACCGGCCCCACGTTTGAGTAGATGAGAGGGAAAAGGAATATGGTTTTGGTCAGTCCATTTGTCAGGGATCGATCAAGCTTTGACTATGACCTTTGCTATGTGCTGTCCGACGCTGTTGCTTGTAGGCATACGTCGCCCCCCGTATCCTGGTGTCGGTTGGAAAGTGAAAGTTCTGCTAGTCTCTCCAAACATGTTTTCTTAATTGTAGGTTTCTGCATTATGCCTGCTTAGTTCCAGAGGTCAAACATATAAATGGCTGGGTTTTCTAATAATCCGTTAAAAAGATTAGTGGTTTGGGTTAACATGTGTATGAATGGTTGGGTTAATGTAATTTTTGTTTATATCGACGATATAATTTATATTCACATCCCATTTTGTCAATGTGTTGGAGTTATGCGGATATAACCATACTCATTAGGGTTCAAATCCTAGTGCACACATCTATAGACTCGGCTGTATTCACTAGGAATATTTGGTGCCAGGGTCAATATCCCGGACGATCGGTAGTTTTGGATTTTAATCCTAGCATCTATGCGGCATCGACGCGAAATAAGGAGGCGGCCTCTTAGCCTTCTTTTCCTGTACAATGTGAAGCACGGAGGCCATGGTGCGCTAGTAGCTAGGCAGTTTTGCGCTAGCGATAAGCGCCTACAGTTGTGTAGTTGGACTCTTAATTATTTTTCTATTTTATTAGGATTATTTTCTTAGGTGTCCAACATTGTACATGGCCTTACATGCTCGTGTGGGTGTGTGCATGACGTGTGTACATAATGTCTGTTGATAACACAAGTGTGATCATACAGTGTGCTAAGTGTTTTAGGTACTTTTGATGAAAATCACAAGACAATGACCGACCCTTCAAAAGTAAAAAAGATCGAGGAAGGTTTTCATAGATTTTCTTTGTGTTTGAGTCATAGGAAACACTTATTACCAAGAGGGATTGTTCAATAGAAGGTGATGTGAGACGCCCAATGTACACTTCTTCTAAGACACCAGCAAGTCCTCCAAGTGGACCAATTACACAAGCACGAGTTAAAGCTATAAATGGTACCATACAATCCGCAAGAACCACCCCCATTGGACTAAGATGTCAAGATCAAGGAAGACAGGCAAGAAGAACAGGAGGAGAAAGCTACATGACAGGTATTACAGGTTGGAGCACATGCACTATTGGCCATGCTCAGGCATGATGTCCTGAACCTGAGGGCTGAAGACTAGTACTACCGCTCCTACCCCGCTGGTACTACCGCCTCACACAAGACCAAGTCGATACTATCACCACCGTTGCCACCCAATACCACTAATATACCATTTGCTTGCATAATACCCTCGGGTATTTTAATGGCACTAGACCAGTAGTGGCCAAGTACTACCGCCCAAAGAGTCGGCCTGGTATTAACGTCCATGCAGCTCGTACTGCCATTGTGCCTACAACAACTATAACCGCTTGAATAAGACCTGGCTAGTAGTACTGCCCCTAGGACCATTACTACCTCCCATTCTCATGACTATGAGTTGAAATGGTCATTTGTCCATTGGTGAGTGCATATTTGCATCATATTTTAGATTATTATTTTGTATTGTAGTAGTAGGATCTTGGTATTTTACGGCGTTCGCACACACTTTTTATGTTTATTTTCATCAGGATCAGATCAGATGTTGGATCCGATGGACACAATTCTTGGACCAGTTATATTGGAGTGAAAAGGAGCCAAAACTACGTAAATTTCTTATTTGAATAATATTAATAACATTAGAAGAAAACCCGGAGCAATTGAAGTATGCAGAAGGTTTAACGACCAACTATACGGCGGGAAGAAATATTTAGGCCGTATAGTTGGAGCCGACACCGCCTCCTCAAATAGTTTCACCCCGTGCAACTGGACCGGGGAGACGACATACAGAACACCCAGAAATCGCTGAAACCTAACCTCCG
Source organism: Avena longiglumis (assembly GCA_030063025.1). Lineage (NCBI taxonomy): Eukaryota > Viridiplantae > Streptophyta > Magnoliopsida > Poales > Poaceae > Avena > Avena longiglumis. The sequence continues at coordinate 501,387,553 of CP125975.1, forward strand.
GAAGGCATCTGGAGGGGAAACTCATCCAGCGGGGATCCATCTTCGCCCTACACAGATCCGGGAGACTAAGGCATTGATCTTCATCATCAACCGCTGCATCACCACCATATCCATCCATCACATCTACATCTTGTCTAGATCTTGTTATAATTTCCATACTCGTTGTGGATTTATACAAGTACTATTCATCTATGATAGATTCCATTACTTTTGCCATGATGTTCATTGCCTCCATGTCTGAGTAGATCATTAGTTCTTGGGGGGGTGGAGAAACCCTAGTATGAGATTGGAATAAGATAAAGTTTATTATAATATTTATCGTTGTGACCATGCATTAGATTGTCTACATCTTGATGTTGGGAGAAGTCGGCCTATCAATATTTGCCTCTTGTGGGGACTTTTTTTTAAGATAACAACTGATGGAATTTCAGCAATGGCGAAACCGATTACAAACGACTCCAGAAAAAAAAGGAAAATACAACATAGACCCAGAAGACCACACACCGTACTACTAAATCGCGATCAAACCTATCGTCCTCATCGTCACCACCCAAGTACCGGGACTGGATCCAAAAGCAGCACATATTCAACCACCATCAAATCACCGCCACCACCTTTGCCACATTGGGCTTTGAACACCGCAGGAGTGCCCAACCCGAGGAGTGAGAGCTAGGAGACTTTTCCAGACCATTGGGCAAGCAGGAGATGGTGAAGACTGATACGTCGGAAACGTATCTATAATTTTTGATGTTCCATGCTTGTTTAGTATCTACTTTGCTTTGCTTTGTCTACACTTTGAGGTGTTTTTATATCTTTTCTGAAACTAACCTATTAACAAGTTGCCACAATGCCAGTTGCCTGTTTTCTTCTGTTTTTGGTTCTAAAAAGGCAGAAAATCAATATTCTCGAAATTGGACGGGACAAAAGCCAAAGTTATTATTTTTCCTGGAGCAACATGGATACACGAAACAGAGTCAGAGGGTGGCCAGACCCCCCTGGGCGCGGTCCCACCCTAGGCCGCGCCTGGGGAGGGTGTGGGCCCCCTGGCCACCTCCTCGGGCTCCCCCTTCGCCTATAAGAGCCCCCCGATGAGAAAACCCTAGGGGAAACCCAGAAGAAATCCACGAAAACCTCTGCAGCGCCGCCGCCACCGAAGGGGAGATTCGGGGGACAGAAAGTCTCTGTTCTGGCACCCTGCCGGGACGAGGAAGTGCCCCCGGAGCCATCTCCATCGATCTCCATCGCCATCTTCATCACCATTGTTGATTCCCATGATGAGGAGGGAGTAGTTCTTCCTCAGGGCTAAGGGCTCTACCGGTAGCTATGTGTTCATCTCTCTCTTTATGCATGATCTTGTGGTCATGACCTTTGTAATCAAGTAGATCTACCTTGCTACTCAAGTGCTTCATTAGATCTCTGCTCTCCCCATGTGTGTGAAAGTGACAGCGAGCATGCCATGGTGGCACTTAGGCTTGAGTCTACATAAATAATCTTTGTGGTTTAATAGATCTAAGCTTTTCCCCACGTGTGTGAAAGTGACAGCGGGCATACCGTCTGTGGCACTTTGGCTAGATTGAATATTTGTTATGAGTTATATTTGGAGTTGGATGTCTTTATGAAATTGTGGTGTTTGTTGGAACCATCTAGTGCTCAAGGTGACAGTGTGGGGTTATCTAGATTGGGGAAGGCGGACTTTGAGGTGTGTTGTTATAGCCCTACCATGGATTAGAGTGTCCAACCGGAGAGTAGTTAAGAGTAGTATCATGAAGAGAGGGCATTTATATGAGAGAGTGTTCACTAGTGAAAGTATGATCCCTAGGCCTTGTTTTTAAACATTGAAACACCGTTTGCATCTAGATATGTTGCATGTTTGCTTGCTTCCATCTTTATTATGTTTGCCGGGGAGGTTACCTTTCCTCCACGTCAAGCTCTTTTCAGGCATCATTACCCCCACGTCAACAACAAGTCAGAAGCTCTTTTCTGGCACCATTACCACTTGTATTTTACTATCTCTTTGCTGAACTAGTGCACCTATACACCTGACAAGTGTATTGGGTGTGTTGGGGACACAAAATACTTCTTGTATCTTGATTGCAGGGTTGCTTGAGAGGGATACCTTTGAACACTTCCTCCCTGAGTTCGATAAACCTTGGGTGATCCACTTAAGGGAAACTTGCTGTTGTTCTACAAACCTCTGCACTTGGAGGCTCAACAACTGTCTACAAGAATAGAAGTGCGTAGACATCAAGCTCTTTTCTGGCGCTGTTGCCGGGGAGGTAAGGTAAAAGGTACTCACATCCTCCAGTGTGAGTGCTCGAAGTTATTTCCTTTAGATTCTGCGGTTTTGTCTTTTTGTTTCTTGTTTTCACTAGTTAGGCTTAATGGAAAACAACAAAAAATTATAGAGCTTTACAGTATTTATCTTGAGTTAGGACATGAAGTGTTTGAAGAGAAAATTTAAAAAACTATGGAACTTTATTTGCATGCTAATAGCAATTTTATTAGTATGAATTTTTTGAACACCATTGTTGCTAATGCTATGGAAACGTCAGCTTGGGGAAGCTAGTTTTTATGAAAATGATCTTTTTAGTCCCCCAGATTTGGAAGATAGCTATTCTATTGCTTATGATGATACCAAACCTTCAATATATGATGATTACAATGATGAGTATGATATTTTCAGTCCACCTACTATTGAGGAGAAAATAAATTATTATTACAATATGCCTCCTATATTTGATGATTATGGTGATGAGAATAACAATGATAGCTATTTTGTTGAATTTGCTCCCACTACAATTAATAAGAATGACTATGCTTATGTGGAGAGTAATAATCATTTTATGCATGTGGCTCATGATAAGAATATTTTATGTGATGGTTATATTGTTAATTTTATCCATGATGCTACTGAAAGTTATTATGAGAGAGGGAAACATGGTCTTATGTATCTCAACAATATTAAGTTTCCCCTCTTTATGTTGAAAGTCTTAAAGTTGCACTTGTTTTGCTTTCATATGCTTGTTGCTTTGTGCTTTCATGACTTCTTTCTTTACAAGATTCCTATGCATAGGAAGTGGGTTAGACTTAAATATGTTTTGAATTTGCTTCTTGATGCTCTCTTTGACTTCAATTCACAATTCTTATGTGAGCATCTTCTCATGCTATCAAGCCTAACTTAAAGGCATTAAAGAAAAGTACTTGTTGGGAGATAACCCAAGAGTTTCCTTGAGTCTTGGAAGTTATTACTTCAGTAATGACATCTCCTTATCCTTTTTTGGTTGCTTTTTGTGCCAAGAATGACCTGTAATGAGAGGGAAGTAAGATTTGGGGAGTTGCTGTCCCGAAACAGATTTCTGTCCTCCACCAAAAAAATCATGAGGAGTCTCTGTAACTCTGATTGAGCTGAAAATTTAAGAATAAATTCCCCAGTATGTTATCTAAATCCCCCAGTAGGTCTTTGAAAAAATCAGTTTCTACCCGCTGGTCTGTTTTGACAGATTTCTGCCATTATTTGCATTTGCTTCTTATTGATTCCTTTTTGGGTTCTTTTTGGGAAATTGAGTTTTTTGAAGGAGTTGATACATTAGCTTGTGTCTTTAGTGAAAGTTTTGTTGTTTTGAAACTAAACCCAAGGGTCTATTATCTTTTTAATACACTAATGTTGCTAATGAAGATTGTGTGAAGTTTTATATGAAGGAAAATTTGCAAGGGTAGAGAAAGAATGATGTAATGAGATGAAGAATGGACAAAAGCTCAAGCTTGGGGATGCCACCCCATGTCACCCCAAGAAATATCCAAGAGGTACAAGCGTCAAAGCTTGGGGATGCCCAAGGCATCCCCTTGTTCATCAATAAAAAGCCCAGGTCTGTCTAGACACTTCGTTTTTATTGTTTCATGCATTGTTGTGTTGTTCTTGGAGCGTCTTAGTTTTCGTTTTTGGTTTTCATTTGATTATTTTGCTTGAGTAAGCTAGTTGAAGCTCAGCACACTTATTTTGGAGAGAGACACACTCTGTTTTCATGGCCTAGAACACTCTAGTTTTCATTCTTATTGTCTTGTGAGTGTTCTCTTTTGCTAGCACTGCGTTTAGCCTTAGTTTTCTTGTGCTTTCAGCTTAAAAAAATTTAGTTCTTCTTTGTGGATTTGTAAAACAAGCTCACTGATCTTTGTTGCTTATTATCTTTGTGAGTTGTTTCAAATAAGTTGTTTGGTGTTGGAAAAGAGTAGAAAGCTTTATGCTTATAGTGGTACAAAAGGGAGCTTGTTTTGACTGTGGCTTAGACTTTATCATGTCATTCTAGATCTTGTTTTGACCTAATGCTTAGTGATTATTGCTGTAGCATAACTTGTTCCAAACAATTAGGATTGCTTAATGTTCCTTGAAAGAATTATGCGTTGTTTTAGCATACAAAATCATAGTATTATGGTATTCTTCTTTGATGCTTTGTTTGGGTTGACTTGTCACATTCTCACACCATGCTATGACTATGAACAAGTCACCATAGCCTCTTTGATCATTTAGTCCTTGACTTGTAGTACCACTCTATGCTTTGATTAGTAATGCTTTGTTGCTATGCATGATTATGGCCATTATTGCTCTCTTAGTTGGTTGTTCCCAGTCTTTTGTTAGCCTCCACTTGTATGAGTAAGCTCTACTCATGCTTCCAACTCCCAAGAAACCAAGTTATTCCAAAGTGTCCACTATAAATTCCTATGCATGGTGTGTTACACCATTCCAAGTATATGTTGGAGATATGCCCTAGAGGCAATAATAAAAGTGGTTATTATTATATCTTTGTATTTATGATAAATGTTTACATTCATGCTATAATAGTATTAACCGGAAACATTAATACTTGTGTGATTTGTAAACTAAATTAGAGTCTCTAGTAAAGCCTCTTTATAATACTAGCTTGTTGGTTAATAGATGATCGTGGTTTCCCGATCATGAACATTGAGATGTTGTTAACAACAAGATCATATCATTAGGAGAATGGTATGATGGACATACTCCTATATATAAGCGTAGCATAAAGATTAAGTCATTTTAATAGTTCGTTTGCTATAAGCTTTCTGATACATAGTAATCTAATTCCTTCGACCATGAGATCATGCTAATCACCATCACCGGAAGGATGCTTTGATGACATGAAACACCACACCGTAACAGGGTGGTTATAAAGGTGGCGTTGAGTGTTCGGAAAGTATGGGTTGAGGCACATGGATGAAGAGTGGGATTTGTCCATCCATATGACGGATAGATATACTCTCGGCCCTCTCGGTGGAAATGTCATCCAATTAGCTTGCAATCATGTGACTGGCTCACAAGGGATCACATATCACGGGAACGAGAAAAGAGTACTTATCGGTAACGAGGTTGAACTAGGTATGCAGAGATACCGACGATCAAAACCTCGGATAAGTAAACTATCGTGAGACAAAGGAAAATTGGTATCGTATGTAAGTGGTTCATTCAATCGCAAAGTGTAGGGGTTCCAATCTTTAATAAGATAGAGCCCCCTATGTTTACAATGCTAGTCCCTGGATCAATAGCTAGCATCCACAGTTAAGATGTAATATCAAGAAACAAAGGTCATATTATAACTTTATAACCAGGAATAACATAATTTTATTACATCTTACATAGCTCATTTGGCTATTACAATACATTGCAGCGGAATATCTATAGTCATGGGGTCCTTCATCTTCAAAGTGCCACAGGCAGATGTTGGTTGTAGACTTTGTAATCCTAATCAAACAATCTTCACTAAAATCAATCAAACCTGCAACATACAAGTTACAGCCACAAAGGGTCAATACATTTGAATTGTATTGGCAAGTGATATTATGGTAGTATAGTGGAGTCTATCATCTATATGCATTTGGCTAAGTGGAGTTGAGGCTTGCATTGCTCAAAATAGATTTTTCCTTAACATTTGAAAATACTAAGTTTTTGCTTTGACAAAATCATTCTTCTCAATCAAAGATTGAAGATCCTTTACAAGGCATCTCTCAATCAAAGATTGAAGATCCTTTACAAGGCATCTCTCAATCAAAGATTGAAGATTTCAAACAACCCTTGTTCAATCCACAAGTTTTAACTTAGAAATTTGAATGATGAGATTCTTGATTGCTTCCATGTCTTGATGCTCAAATTGTCCTTTACCAGGGACATGGCTAAGTACTTAGATTGTTACACTCTGCAGAGGTGGTGCACTTTCCCCACAAGACTTTGTTTCCCAAGACAAGATCTTTCAGAAGCCTTCCCTTAGACCAAAATGGACGCGTTCCAACCTATCAAACACTACCACCCTCTGTCCATATGGCTAAGTTCTTGCAACCTATATAATCATGGCAGAGCCCATATTGCCAAGTGGTTGCACTTGAAGCTTCTCAACATTTGACATCTCAAATCTCTTTGTGCCTGGGTGGCATACCACAAGTGAGATACACAAGCCAAGTCCATGGCCTTGTGAACCACTCAACCAAAAACCACCAAGCAAGCCCATTCCACCCAGGGGATTCATTGACTTAGTTGTTTTATTAAACAAAAACATAAGTCCTCAGACTTAGAGATTTTTCCATAGTGTGAATATATTTTCCACCCATGTTTTCTATTAGCTAGGCTAAGCTTGATAGTAGTAGGAATCTTAACTTAGGAAAATCCTACTAAGGATTCATCTACTAGGTTTTCTTATAGCAAGGTCCATACTTAGCAAAAATCCATGCAAGTTTTACTTAGAGAAAATCACTAATGCATAGTGAAAGTAATGGGATAGAAAGTATGAAGCATCACTTGCCTTTTTGGTAGAGAATATAAGTTCACTCCTTGATCTTGTAATAGTCACACTCTTCAAAGTTCACTACAATTCAATCAAGCAAAAAGCAAACACACACACTCAAAACTAGCATCACAAAACAATCACAAGAATACAATGAAATGCATGCAACAAGATGATTTTATTTGAGAAATTTTTATAGCAAGGTTCTGAACACTAAAAATATTCTCTTGTGTTTTATATAGGTTTGGTGCATAATCCAACATTTTGTGCAAAAAGATTATTTAGTAGCGTTTTCTATTACTAGAAAAAGGTTATACTCATAGGATCAATGCTACTGTAGGAAAATTATATGTTTAATTTCTTATATTGATGTTTCTGGTCAGAGGGTTCAATATACAACTATTTTCAAACGGATTCACTTCGGTAATAAGGGATTATGCATAAATTAATTGTGGAATTAATCTCATGGTGAATACTTAAATCCTCACATGTGAATTTTAATACCTGCAATAGTTTCAATATTTTTGGAAACTTGTGCTACCTGATAGTGGGTTTCATTATCTTCTACTTTAAAAAGGAATCAACTAAAAATGATTTACATATTATTAGTTATGAAAAAAAATACTCTATATCTCTCATTTGAAATTCGAGTATTTTATACTTGTCAAAACTGGAAACTAAGGGATCCATTGGGTTCTATATTTCCTAAGGATTCTAGAGATATAAAGTTTGCTAAAATCGGATCAACAGAACATGAGTTATGATTTTTTGAAGTTTTAACAAGAGCTAAGCTAATACAATCTGTATACTGATCAGTCAATCAAGGATGGAAAACAAACAAACAAAAAATCAACGCAGCTAGATAGGATATGCTGGTACGAGCTCGGCTATTCCTCTAACTCTTTTCATATTTCTTCCATGCACGCACGCATGTCTATACCAGGTTTTACCCAGCAATACATCCATGATCAAATTAGAAATATACATAGATCGTCGGATGCTGCATTAGGAGCCTGGCAAGTGAAACAAAATATAATTATATACCACGGTGCATGATGATAATGATTGATGAGTACCAGCCCGGCAAGACATCAGGGACGGAGATAAGAACATTGGTGTGGTGCTTGGCGTGCTCCAGTGAGACTCCAAACGATCTTGATGTTTGTCTACCGGTACCGTGGCGACGTGGCTAAAGTGATGGCGGCATCGGGCGGCACGGTCAACAATGACTATTTGATGAATGATAATGTCCTGGAGATAGGCGTCGATGAGGGTAGATTACTGTTAAAAGGAATCAAGAAGAAAATTACTATACATGATGTACTTGTCCGATGAACTCACCAAAATCTTGATCTAGATGTCCATGGTACGGACAGTAGAGAGATCCATTGGAAATGGTTTCAGAACAAAATTGACGGAGGAGGTTGAGGGGCACGACTTGATGTGCTCGGATCTTTTTGTTATGGCCCGTGGAGAAAGATCGAAGAGGCATGCCAGGTAATGGCATTCAGTTCACGAGATTGAATTGGGGAAATTAATATGTTGGAATGGGAAATTATGACTCTGAATGAAATCTCCATTGAATTCTTAATAAATTTTGTATTTATGGAGAATGAAAACGTCCATTAGATTTTATGGAAGGAGGAAGAGAAGAGCTACAGCCATTGGAACCTGTAACGCTCGAGCTCTACGCGAGTGACGAGGAAGACAATGACAGTCCCTCGACGGTCGGCATGAGTCCAGATGGGCCAAGAATTACAGCCCAAGAGAAAATAGAAGGCAGAAAAAAATAGAGGGTTCAGATTGAGATAGTGGGCTGGCTGGGGTGGATCGTTGTGTCTCCTTCTTTTTTTCCTTAATCGCTTTTTTTTCCTTTTCTATTTTATTTTCTTTTATAGAATTCGCCTCCCAAATTTATTTAAATTTAAACCAGACTTTTTTGGAAAAAAATTTAAAAGAATATTTTTGAATAGATTATTATAAATAGAGAACATTGGCACTATTTTTATAGATATAATTTGAACACAACACATAAGCCTATATGTTTTTTTTATTTCAATTTCCTAATTATTTTTCCGTATCTTGTATATTACATATCTTTCGATTCAAAGCTCAAAAAAAATGATCAAATCAGTTTGTAAAGTTTTATAAAATAATTCTTTACCATTATGTATAATCTTTTCCATTTAGACATGGATTTTATTTATGGATTAAATTGGTTTTGTAATATATATATATTTCCTTTTCTTCTTGTCTTATATAAACCTAAACGTTCGATTTATAGTTCCAAAATGGGCGATTCAAACTTTGATGTATTCGTTCTGCCAATTCTTAATTTGTTATTTTGTTTTAACATGAGCTTCTAGTGAGGTTTTACCTAAGATTTCCATTCTGTTTATCCTTATGGCTGTGATAATTTTGTTTGGATCACGATGAAATATTGTTGTCTTTGCGTAGAGCCCCATTTGTTGTTATACGTACACTGCTAGTGCTGCTAAATGTAGTGAGCAGATTTTAGATTCGAGGCATGCAAGAAAAGGAACGTAACATCATCTCCGTCTAGTTCTATTTAATTTTTTTTTTATATAATATTTCAAAATATGTTTGTTCCTTTCAAGTATTGATTCTTTTTGTTATGAGCCTATATTGACCTTGGGATATTTCTTTTGTCCTATATAAATCATATATTTTTATCAATGCCTCCAAAATAGTGAAACCAAATATTGTGGTTTTGTAATATTATTATTTACCATTTTTCTATCACTTAGGAATGATTTCGCTCAATTTTATTTTAAATGGAACATAGTCATAATCTTAAATTGAACATGTGATGATTTATATTATTAGGGTTTAGGTTTTGGGTTTATCTTTTTTTTCCACGGGTTTAAAATGCAAGTGCTTACAGATGATAATGCATTACATGCATTTGATTTTTTTTAATCTTGTTTGTCACTTTCTCATTAAAATTATTTTTTTATTTAAGTAAAGTTTTGATATTTCCATTAGAGGAACAAAAAGTTTCTTTTCCCCCTAAATTTTAACAATTAATTCTTTTGTTTATTTATTTTTGCACATTTCAAAATTTGGAAAATTTTGGGATGTGACAGGCTACCACCCTTAAAAGAAATCTCGTCCCGAGATTTGGGGAGGCTAGTGGTTACAAGTTGGCTTCAAGGCAACTAGGGTACCACCACCCTTAATTCAACCTTGATGAAACTTCTCTGGGCAAACATCTGCATAGTGTCCTTTGTTTCCACACTTGAAACATGTGACAAGGTTGAGATCCTTCATAGGCTTGTTTATCTTGTGCTTCATCTTTTCTGGACAATTACTTGCATAATATCCTTGATCACCACAATTGTAACATGTGACAAGATTGAGTTCTTCACGTATCTTCTGTGGGCAAGTTGATACATAATGGCCTAGCTCTTTGCAGTTGTTGCACCACACTTGGCTAATTTCTTTATATTTTTGCTTCTTCTCTGGACATTCATTGGCAAAGTGTCCCATCTCTTTGCAATGGCAACATTGCACTTGGCTTTTGTCCTTCTTCTTCTTGGGTTTCTCCAAAGCTAGGAGTTCTTGTAGTTCATGCTCTTCATATCCCACCTCAAAGGTGGGAAAGTCTCTTGGTCTCCTTAATATTTTCCTTGGATAATACATATGTTTCCTCTTTGGTCCATCAAATTGAGTCATATTGCATGGAGGGGCAAGCTGAGATTTTCCTTTTTCTTCATCCTTCTTGGTAGAAGTTGTTCCCTCATGGGGGTTTACAAACTTTTGATGCACTCCACCTTGTTTCCTTTGTTGAACTATGGAATAGATGGGGCATTGGATAGGGACATGATTATTTCCTTCACATAGGAAACAAGTAGCTTGAGATGTGGGGCATTGATTAGTTGGATGTTTCTCTTCACAATTAGGGCATTGATCTTCATGCTCCTTGAAAGTGTGATCCTTGTCTCCACAAATATTGCAATCTTGAGTTCCTTCTAGAATATCATCCTTGACATCCTTGTTGTCACAAACTCTTTGGGAAGGGTTGTCTCCCATGTTGATCATTTGATTTGTCGCCTTTTGCATCGATTGAGTTTGGGTTTCCAAAAACCTTTGCATGGTTGGGTCTAACTCATTGTTGTCGGCTAAAAACTAAGTTGTCACTTGGTTCAACTGGGTTTGGGTTACTATGAGTTCTCTTATGTGCATCTCTTGGTTGTTGTTGTTGTTGTCACCATTTTTGATGTTGGAGTTTCTTGGAGTAGTCATCTGTTTGGGTTGGATTGGGATTAGAATAGACAAAGATTTCTAAGGAAATAATTCTAATCACTCATATCACAAATCACACAAGAAATGTGCAAACAATCACAACCAAACATTTCACTCAAACAACAAGTTACAAGCACATTTATAGGCAACAAAATATTTTTGCTACACCACATAAGTTGGTGGGTTAAAACTAATCATTAGTATGGTGGTCCAACTATATGGTTCACTTGAGATCATTCCATTCTTCTTAGTTGTTTCTTCTTGAATGATATCTTGGTTTCCTTGGAACAATTCTTGCATCTTGGTCATAAACTTCAAAGGTGATGATAGCTCCTTCTAAGTTGTGTTTCCTTAGTCTTCAAGTCTTGAGTAATATTTCTTGTCTCATTTGTAGTCCTTAGTGATGTCCAAGTTGAAATCCTTGGTGAAACTAAAGTTGAAGTCATTGGTGTTGTTGAAGTTGAAGTCATTTGAGTTGGTGAAGTCCTTTTCTCATGTTGAAGTCTTTGTTCATGTTGAGGTTTTGTCCATCAAGTTTGAAAAGGAAGAGATGTGGAATCAAAACAAAAAAAGGTTGAGGAAAGAGTTTATAAGATTGTTTGTAAATAAGTTTTGGAACAAATACAACTCCTATTTTTCTAAGGGGTTTTGTCCAATCCTAGGGTTACAATCCTACAGGCAACACAATGCTCTGATACCATCTGTAGGGGTTCCAATCTTTAATAAGATAGAGCCCCCTATGTTTACAATGCTAGTCCCTGGATCAATAGCTAACATCCACAGTTAAGATGTAATATCAAGAAACAAAGGTCATATTATAACTTTATAACCAGGAATAACATAATTTTATTACATCTTACATAGCTCATTTGGCTATTACAATACATTGCAGCGGAATATCTATAGTCATGGGGTCCTTCATCTTCAAAGTGCCACAGGCAGATGTTGGTTGTAGACTTTGTAATCCTAATCAAACAATCTTCACTAAAATCAATCAAACCTGCAACATACAAGTTACAGCCACAAAGGGTCAATACATTTGAATTGTATTGGCAAGTGATATTATGGTAGTATAGTGGAGTCTATCATCTATATGCGTTTGGCTAAGTGGAGTTGAGGCTTGCATTGCTCAAAATAGATTTTTCCTTAACATTTGAAAATACTAAGTTTTTGCTTTGACAAAATCATTCTTCTCAATCAAAGATTGAAGATCCTTTACAAGGCATCTCTCAATCAAAGATTGAAGATTTCAAACAACCCTTGTTCAATCCACAAGTTTTAACTTAGAAATTTGAATGATGAGATTCTTGATTGCTTCCATGTCTTGATGCTCAAATTGTCCTTTACCAGGGACATGGCTAAGTACTTAGATTGTTACACTCTGCAGAGGTGGTGCACTTTCCCCACAAGACTTTGTTTCCCAAGACAAGATCTTTCAGAAGCCTTCCCTTAGACCAAAATGGACGCGTTCCAACCTATCAAACACTACCACCCTCTGTCCATATGGCTAAGTTCTTGCAACCTATATAATCATGGCAGAGCCCATATTGCCAAGTGGTTGCACTTGAAGCTTCTCAACATTTGACATCTCAAATCTCTTTGTGCCTGGGTGGCATACCACAAGTGAGATACACAAGCCAAGTCCATGGCCTTGTGAACCACTCAACCAAAAACCACCAAGCAAGCCCATTCCACCCAGGGGATTCATTGACTTAGTTGTTTTATTAAACCAAAACATAAGTCCTCAGACTTAGAGATTTTTCCATAGTGTGAATATATTTTCCACCCATGTTTTCTATTAGCTAGGCTAAGCTTGATAGTAGTAGGAATCTTAACTTAGGAAAATCCTACTAAGGATTCATCTACTAGGTTTTCTTATAGCAAGGTCCATACTTAGCAAAAATCCATGCAAGTTTTACTTAGAGAAAATCACTAATGCATAGTGAAAGTAATGGGATAGAAAGTATGAAGCATCACTTGCCTTTTTGGTAGAGAATATAAGTTCACTCCTTGATCTTGTAATAGTCACACTCTTCAAAGTTCACTACAATTCAATCAAGCAAAAAGCAAACACACACTCAAAACTAGCATCACAAAACAATCACAAGAATACAATGAAATGCATGCAACAAGATGATTTTATTTGAGAAATTTTTATAGCAAGGTTCTGAACACTAAAAATATTCTACTGACTGTTTTATATAGGTTTGGTGCATAATCCAACATTTTGTGCAAAAAGATTATTTAGTAGCGTTTTCTATTACTAGAAAAAGGTTATACTCATAGGATCAATGCTACTGTAGTAAAATTATATGTTTAATTTCTTATATTGATGTTTCTGGTCAGAGGGTTCAATATACAACTATTTTCAAACGGATTCACTTCGGTAATAAGGGATTATGCATAAATTAATTGTGGAATTAATCTCATGGTGAATACTTAAATCCTCACATGTGAATTTTAATACCTGCAATAGTTTCAATATTTTTGGAAACTTGTGCTACCTGATAGTGGGTTTCATTATCTTCTACTTTAAAAAGGAATCAACTAAAAATGATTTACATATTATTAGTTATGAAAAAAAATACTCTATATCTCTCATTTGAAATTCGAGTATTTTATACTTGTCAAAACTGGAAACTAAGGGATCCATTGGGTTCTATATTTCCTAAGGATTCTGGAGATATAAAGTTTGCTAAAATCGGATCAACAGAACATGAGTTATGATTTTTTGAAGTTTTAACAAGAGCTAAGCTAATACAATCTGTATAATGATCAGTCGATCAAGGATGGAAAACAAACAAACAAAAAATCAACGCAGCTAGATAGGATATGCTGGTACGAGCTCGGCTATTCCTCTAACTCTTTTCATATTTCTTCCATGCACGCACGCATGTCTATACCAGGTTTTACCCAGCAATACATACATGATCAAATTATAAATATACATAGATCGTCGGATGCTGCATTAGGAGCCTGGCAAGTGAAACAAAATATAATTATATACCACGGTGCATGATGATAATGATTGATGAGTACCAGCCCGGCAAGACATCAGGGACGGAGATAAGAACATTGGTGTGGTGCTTGGCGTGCTCCAGTGAGACTCCAAACGATCTTGATGTTTGTCTACCGGTACCGTGGCGACGTGGCTAAAGTGATGGCGGCATCGGGCGGCACGGTCAACAATGACTATTTGATGAATGATAATGTCCTGGAGATAGGCGTCGATGAGGGTAGATTACTGTTAAAAGGAATCAAGAAGAAAATTACTATACATGATGTACTTGTCCGATGAACTCACCAAAATCTTGATCTAGATGTCCATGGTACGGACAGTAGAGAGATCCATTGGAAATGGTTTGAACAAAATTGACGGAGGAGGTTGAGGGGCACGACTTGATGTGCTCGGATCTTTTTGTTATGGCCCGTGGAGAAAGATCGAAGAGGCATGCCAGGTAATGGCATTCAGTTCACGAGATTGAATTGGGGAAATTAATATGTTGGAATGGGAAATTATGACTCTGAATGAAATCTCCATTGAATTCTTAATAAATTTTGTATTTATGGAGAATGAAAACGTCCATTAGATTTTATGGAAGGAGGAAGAGAAGAGCTACAGCCATTGGAACCTGTAACGCTCGAGCTGTACGCGAGTGACGAGGAAGACGAGCGAGCAGTCCCTCGACTCGGTCCGGCGAGTCCAGATGGGCCAAGAATTACAGCCCAAGAGAAAATAGAAGGCAGAAAAAAATAGAGGGTTCAGATTGAGATAGTGGGCTGGCTGGGGTGGATCGTTGTGTCTCCTTCTTTTTTTCCTTAATCGCTTTTTTTTCCTTTTCTGTTTTATTTTCTTTTATAGAATTCGCCTCCCAAATTTATTTAAATTTAAACCAGACTTTTTTGGAAAAAAATTTAAAAGAATATTTTTGAATAGATTATTATAAATAGAGAACATTGGCACTATTTTTATAGATATAATTTGAACACGACACATAAGCCTATATGTTTTTTTATTTCAATTTCCTAATTATTTTTCCGTATCTTGTATATTACATATCTTTCGATTCAAAGCTCAAAAAAAATGATCAAATCAATTTGTAAAGTTTTATAAAATAATTCTTTACCATTATGTATAATCTTTTCCATTTAGACATGGATTTTATTTATGGATTAAATTGGTTTTGTAATATATATATATATATTTCCTTTTCTTCTTGTCTTATATAAACCTAAACGTTCGATTTATAGTTCCAAAATGGGCGATTCAAACTTTGATGTATTCGTTCTGCCAATTCTTAATTTGTTATTTTGTTTTAACATGAGCTTCTAGTGAGGTTTTACCTAAGATTTCCATTTTGTTTATCCTTATGGCTGTGATAATTTTGTTTGGATCACGATGAAATATTGTTGTCTTTGCGTAGAGCCCCATTTGTTGTTATACGTACACTGCTAGTGCTGCTAAATGTAGTGAGCAGATTTTAGATTCGAGGCATGCAAGAAAAGGAACGTAACATCATCTCCGTCTAGTTCTATTTAATATTTTTTTATTTTTATATAATATTTCAAAATATGTTTGTTCCTTTCAAGTATTGATTCTTTTTGTTATGAGCCTATATTGACCTTGGGATATTTCTTTTGTCCTATATAAATCATATATTTTTATCAATGCCTCCAAAATAGTGAAACCAAATATTGTGGTTTTGTAATATTATTATTTACCATTTTTCTATCACTTAGGAATGATTTCGCTCAATTTTATTTTGAATGGAACATAGTCATAATCTTAAATTGAACATGTGATGATTTATATTATTAGGGTTTAGGTTTTGGGTTTATCTTTTTTTTCCACGGGTTTAAAATGCAAGTGCTTACAGATGATAATGCATTACATGCATTTGATTTTTTTAATCTTGTTTGTCACTTTCTCATTAAAATTATTTTTTATTTAAGTAAAGTTTTGATATTTCCATTAGAGGAACAAAAAGTTTCTTTTCCCCCTAAATTTTAACAATTAATTCTTTTGTTTATTTATTTTTGCACATTTCAAAATTTGGAAAATTTTGGGATGTGACAGTTACCACTTAAAAGAAATCGTCCGAGATTTGGGGAGGCTAGTGGTTACAAGTTGGCTTCAAGGCAACTAGGGTACCACCACCCTTAATTCAACCTTGATGAAACTTCTCTGGGCAAACATCTGCATAGTGTCCTTTGTTTCCACACTTGAAACATGTGACAAGGTTGAGATCCTTCATAGGCTTGTTTATCTTGTGCTTCATCTTTTCTGGACAATTACTTGCATAATATCCTTGATCACCACAATTGTAACATGTGACAAGATTGAGTTCTTCACGTATCTTCTGTGGGCAAGTTGATACATAATGGCCTAGCTCTTTGCAGTTGTTGCACCACACTTGGCTAATTTCTTTATATTTTTGCTTCTTCTCTGGACATTCATTGGCAAAGTGTCCCATCTCTTTGCAATGGCAACATTGCACTTGGCTTTTGTCCTTCTTCTTCTTGGGTTTCTCCAAATCTAGGAGTTCTTGTAGTTCATGCTCTTCATATCCCACCTCAAAGGTGGGAAAGTCTCTTGGTCTCCTTAATCTTTTCCTTGGATAATACATATGTTTCCTCTTTGGTCCATCAAATTGAGTCATATTGCATGGAGGGGCAAGCTGAGATTTTCCTTTGTCTTCATCCTTCTTGGTAGAAGTTGTTCCCTCATGGGGGTTTACAAACTTTTGATGCACTCCACCTTGTTTCCTTTGTTGAACTATGGAATAGATGGGGCATTGGATAGGGACATGATTATTTCCTTCACATAGGAAACAAGTAGCTTGAGATGTGGGGCATTGATTAGTTGGATGTTTCTCTTCACAATTAGGGCATTGATCTTCATGCTCCTTGAAAGTGTGATCCTTGTCTCCACAAATATTGCAATCTTGAGTTCCTTCTAGAATATCATCCTTGACATCCTTGTTGTCACAAACTCTTTGGGAAGGGTTGTCTCCCATGTTGATCATTTGATTTGTCGCCTTTTGCATCGATTGAGTTTGGGTTTCCAAAAACCTTTGCATGGTTGGGTCTAACTCATTGTTGTCGGCTAAAAACTAAGTTGTCACTTGGTTCAACTGGGTTTGGGTTACTATGAGTTCTCTTATGTGCATCTCTTGGTTGTTGTTGTTGTCACCATTTTTGATGTTGGAGTTTCTTGGAGTAGTCATCTGTTTGGGTTGGATTGGGATTAGAATAGACAAAGATTTCTAAGGAAATAATTCTAATCACTCATATCACAAATCACACAAGAAATGTGCAAACAATCACAACCAAACATTTCACTCAAACAACAAGTTACAAGCACATTTATAGGCAACAAAATATTTTTGCTACACCACATAAGTTGGTGGGTTAAAACTAATCATTAGTATGGTGGTCCAACTATATGGTTCACTTGAGATCATTCCATTCTTCTTAGTTGTTTCTTCTTGAATGATATCTTGGTTTCCTTGGAACAATTCTTGCATCTTGGTCATAAACTTCAAAGGTGATGATAGCTCCTTCTAAGTTGTGTTTCCTTAGTCTTCAAGTCTTGAGTAATATTTCTTGTCTCATTTGTAGTCCTTAGTGATGTCCAAGTTGAAATCCTTGGTGAAACTAAAGTTGAAGTCATTGGTGTTGTTGAAGTTGAAGTCATTTGAGTTGGTGAAGTCCTTTGCTCATGTTGAAGTCTTTGTTCATGTTGAGGTTTTGTCCATCAAGTTTGAAAAGGAAGAGATGTGGAATCAAAACAAAAAAAGGTTGAGGAAAGAGTTTATAAGATTGTTTGTAAATAAGTTTTGGAACAAATACAACTCCTATTTTTCTAAGGGGTTTTGTCAATCCTAGGGTTACAATCCTACAGGCAACACAATGCTCTGATACCATCTGTAGGGGTTCCAATCTTTAATAAGATAGAGCCCCCTGTGTTTACAATGCTAGTCCCTGGATCAATAGCTAGCATCCACAGTTAAGATGTAATATCAAGAAACAAAGGTCATATTATAACTTTATAACCAGGAATAACATAATTTTATTACATCTTACATAGCTCATTTGGCTATTACAATACATTGCAGCGGAATATCTATAGTCATGGGGTCCTTCATCTTCAAAGTGCCACAGGCAGATGTTGGTTGTAGACTTTGTAATCCTAATCAAACAATCTTCACTAAAATCAATCAAACCTGCAACATACAAGTTACAGCCACAAAGGGTCAATACATTTGAATTGTATTGGCAAGTGATATTATGGTAGTATAGTGGAGTCTATCATCTATATGCATTTGGCTAAGTGGAGTTGAGGCTTGAATTGCTCAAAATAGATTTTTCCTTAACATTTGAAAATACTAAGTTTTTGCTTTGACAAAATCATTCTTCTCAATCAAAGATTGAAGATCCTTTACAAGGCATCTCTCAATCAAAGATTGAAGATTTCAAACAACCCTTGTTCAATCCACAAGTTTTAACTTAGAAATTTGAATGATGAGATTCTTGATTGCTTCCATGTCTTGATGCTCAAATTGTCCTTTACCAGGGACATGGCTAAGTACTTAGATTGTTACACTCTGCAGAGGTGGTGCACTTTCCCCACAAGACTTGGTTTCCCAAGACAAGATCTTTCAGAAGCCTTCCCTTAGACCAAAATGGACGTTCCAACCTATCAAACACTACCACCCTCTGTCCATATGGCTAAGTTCTTGCAACCTATATAATCATGGCAGAGCCCATATTGCCAAGTGGTTGCACTTGAAGCTTCTCAACATTTGACATCTCAAATCTCTTTGTGCCTGGGTGGCATACCACAAGTGAGATACACAAGCCAAGTCCATGGCCTTGTGAACCACTCAACCAAAACCACCAAGCAAGCCCATTCCACCTGTGGGATTCATTGACTTAGTTGTTTTATTAAACAAAACATAAGTCCTCAGACTTAGAGATTTTTCCATAGTGTGAATATATTTTCCACCCATGTTTTCTATTAGCTAGGCTAAGCTTGATAGTAGTAGGAATCTTAACTTAGGAAAATCCTACTAAGGATTCATCTACTAGGTTTTCTTATAGCAAGGTCCATACTTAGCAAAAATCCATGCAAGTTTTACTTAGAGAAAATCACTAATGCATAGTGAAAGTAATGGGATAGAAAGTATGAAGCATCACTTGCCTTTTTGGTAGAGAATATAAGTTCACTCCTTGATCTTGTAATAGTCACACTCTTCAAAGTTCACTACAATTCAATCAAGCAAAAAGCAAACACACACTCAAAACTAGCATCACAAAACAATCACAAGAATACAATGAAATGCATGCAACAAGATGATTTTATTTGAGAAATTTTTATAGCAAGGTTCTGAACACTAAAAATATTCTACTTGTTTTATAGGTTTGGTGCATAATCCAACATTTTGTGCAAAAGATTATTTAGTAGCGTTTTCTATTACTAGAAAAAGGTTATACTCATAGGATCAATGCTCGTAGTAAAATTATATGTTTAATTTCTTATATTGATGTTTCTGGTCAGAGGGTTCAATATACAGCTATTTTCAAACGGATTCACTTCGGTAATAAGGGATTATGCATAAATTAATTGTGGAATTAATCTCATGGTGAATACTTAAATCCTCACATGTGAATTTTAATACCTGCAATAGTTTCAATATTTTTGGAAACTTGTGCTACCTGATAGTGGGTTTCATTATCTTCTACTTTAAAAAGGAATCAACTAAAAATGATTTACATATTATTAGTTATGAAAAAAAATACTCTATATCTCTCATTTGAAATTCGAGTATTTTATACTTGTCAAAACTGGAAACTAAGGGATCCATTGGGTTCTATATTTCCTAAGGATTATAGAGATATAAAGTTTGCTAAAATCGGATCAACAGAACATGAGTTATGATTTTTTGAAGTTTTAACAAGAGCTAAGCTAATACAATCTGTATACTGATCAGTCGATCAAGGATGGAAAACAAACAAACAAAAAATCAACGCAGCTAGATAGGATATGCTGGTACGAGCTCGGCTATTCCTCTAACTCTTTTCATATTTCTTCCATGCACGCACGCATGTCTATACCAGGTTTTACCCAGCGATACATCCATGATCAAATTATAAATATACATAGATCGTCGGATGATGCATTAGGAGCCTGGCAAGTGAAACAAAATATAATTATATACCACGGTGCATGATGATAATGATTGATGAGTACCAGCCCGGCAAGACATCAGGGACGGAGATAAGAACATTGGTGTGGTGCTTGGCGTGCTCCAGTGAGACTCCAAACGATCTTGATGTTTGTCTACCGGTACCGTGGCGACGTGGCTAAAGTGATGGCGGCATCGGGCGACATGGTCAACAATGACTATTTGATGAATGATAATGTCCTGGAGATAGGCGTCGACGAGGGTAGATTACTGTTAAAAGGAATCAAGAAGAAAATTACTATACATGATGTACTTGTCCGATGAACTCACCAAAATCTTGATCTAGATGTCCATGGTACGGACAGTAGAGAGATCCATTGGAAATGGTTTCAGAACAAAATTGACGGAGGAGGTTGAGGGGCACGACTTGATGTGCTCGGATCTTTTTGTTATGGCCCGTGGAGAAAGATCGAAGAGGCATGCCAGGTAATGGCATTCAGTTCACGAGATTGAATTGGGGAAATTAATATGTTGGAATGGGAAATTATGACTCTGAATGAAATCTCCATTGAATTCTTAATAAATTTTGTATTTATGGAGAATGAAAACGTCCATTAGATTTTATGGACGGAGGAAGAGAAGAGCTACAGCCATTGGAACCTGTAACGCTCGAGCTGTACGTGAGTGACGAGGAAGACGAGCGAGCAGTCCCTCGACTCGGTCCGGCGGGTCCAGATGGGCCAAGAATTTCAGCCCAAGAGAAAATAGAAGGCAGAAAAAAATAGAGGGTTCAGATTGAGATAGTGGGCTGGCTGGGGTGGATCGTTGTGTCTCCTTTTTTTCCTTAATCGCTTTCTTTTTTTTTCCTTTTCTGTTTTATTTTCTTTTATAGAATTCGCCTCCCAAATTTATTTAAATTTAAACCAAACTTTTTTGGAAAAAAATTTAAAAGAATATTTTTGAATAGATTATTATAAATAGAGAACATTGGCACTATTTTTATAGATATAATTTGAACACGACACATAAGCCTATATGTTTTTTTTATTTCAATTTCCTAATTATTTTTCCGTATCTTGTATATTACATATCTTTCGATTCAAAGCTCAAAAAAAATGATCAAATCAGTTTGTAAAGTTTTATAAAATAATTCTTTACCATTATGTATAATCTTTTCCATTTAGACATGGATTTTATTTATGGATTAAATTGGTTTTGTAATATATATATATTTCCTTTTCTTCTTGTCTTATATAAACCTAAACGTTCGATTTATAGTTCCAAAATGGGCGATTCAAACTTTGATGTATTCGTTCTGCCAATTCTTAATTTGTTATTTTGTTTTAACATGAGCTTCTAGTGAGGTTTTACCTAAGATTTCCATTCTGTTTATCCTTATGGCTGTGATAATTTTGTTTGGATCACGATGAAATATTGTTGTCTTTGCGTAGAGCCCCATTTGTTGTTATACGTACACTGCTAGTGCTGCTAAATGTAGTGAGCAGATTTTAGATTCGAGGCATGCAAGAAAAGGAACGTAACATCATCTCCGTCTAGTTCTATTTAATATTTTTTTATTTTTATATAATATTTCAAAATATGTTTGTTCCTTTCAAGTATTGATTCTTTTTGTTATGAGCCTATATTGACCTTGGGATATTTCTTTTGTCCTATATAAATCATATATTTTTATCAATGCCTCCAAAATAGTGAAACCAAATATTGTGGTTTTGTAATATTATTATTTACCATTTTTCTATCACTTAGGAATGATTTCGCTCAATTTTATTTTAAACGGAACATAGTCATAATCTTAAATTGAACATGTGATGATTTATATTATTAGGGTTTAGGTTTTGGGTTTATCTTTTTTTTTCCACGGGTTTAAAATGCAAGTGCTTACAGATGATAATGCATTACATGCATTTGATTTTTTTTAATCTTGTTTGTCACTTTCTCATTAAAATTATTTTTTTATTTAAGTAAAGTTTTGATATTTCCATTAGAGGAACAAAAAGTTTCTTTTCCCCCTAAATTTTAACAATTAATTCTTTTGTTTATTTATTTTTGCACATTTCAAAATTTGGAAAATTTTGGGATATGACACAAAGTAATCGTAGAAATATGTGGGAGCCATATGAATTTCCACATTCCTCTATTAGTTATTGATAGAAGAAGTGTTTCGGTCATGTCCGCATAATTCACGAACCGTAGGGAGACACACTTAAGGATTCGATGTTGTTGTGTAGTTAAGGAATGATGAGTAAGAGACCGAATGTTGTTCGGAGTCTCGGATGGGATCCGGGATATCACGAGGAGATCTGTAATGGTCCGGAGAATAAGATTCATATAAGGAAAGTCCTGTTTCGGAGTTCGGAAATGATTCCGGTGTTTTCACCAGGAATGTTCTAGAAGGGTCTGGAAGGTCCGACACTCCGGAGGGGGAAGGGTACATGGATGTGTCATGAAAATGTGGAATGGTTGCATCATGTACTAGGTCACTTGGTTGGGCAATATGATGAGAGAAATCAAATCCAAGTTTGAAAGTCAAACGCCAATTTGAAAAGTCAAATCTGAAGTTTGCTTGGTGGAGGGAGAGTAGGAAACCTACCTAGGGTGGGAGTCCAACTCCCTCCATCCGTCGGCCAAGGAGGAGGAGTTGGAGGAGGACTCCCTCCTCCCAACCGCCTCCCTCCCACCTATATAAGTAGGGGTAGGGCGCCCCCTACCCCTCACACCCAAAACCCTAGCTCCTTGGCGCCACCACCTCCAAGTGCTGCCACCGCCTAGGGTTTCCTCCAAGTCACCGACTTAGGGCTTCCCCAAGCCCAAGACGCCGGCTACACCCCCCCCTTGGTGCCTCTAAACCATAGATCGCCAAAGTCCCTCTCTCATACTCCACCATACTCGCTCCGGCTTAGGCGAAGCCCTGTGGGATCTTCCCTCTACTTCTGACACCACGCCGTCGTGCTGCCGAAATCACGAGGAGAGTGCTACAACCTTCGCTGCCTGCTGGAACAAGGTAGAGGAAGGTCTTCATCGAGTACCGAACGTGTGACCGACTACGGAAGCGCTGCCGGAACGCAACTTCGGAAGGATCGTCTACGCGATCTTGAGATCGGCAAGAGTACGACTACATCACCCACGAGAATCTGCTCTCGTTAACCGCTTTGGAATCTTCGAGGGTGAGTTCTTCTATCGACTCGTTGCTACAATCTAGTAGATAGATCTTGGCTTGTTTGTGTGCATGCGGTAGAATTTTTTTCCATGCTACGAACCCCTACAGTGGTATCAGAGCCGTGTCTATATGTAGATCTGTTGCACGAGTAGAACACAATGGTCATTGTGGGCGGTGGTGCTTTTATTATCAATTGCTTTTTGTGTACTTTGCATCTTGCGGTATGATGGGATGAAGCGGCCCGGGCTAACCTTACATGACATCGTTCATGAGACTTGCTCCACGCTCAACATGCAACTTGTATTGCATAAGTGGCTTTGCGGGTGTCTGTCTCTCCCATCATAGTATAGATTCAATTTACAACGAGCACTTGATAGTTCAAACATCAACGTTGTAGTTCTTGTTCGTAAGTTAGAACGACACTTATTGAAAGCCCCAAACCACGTAAAATATGCAAAGAAAATTAGAGGCGTCTAAATTTGTTTTGCAGGGGTGTGCTGTGATGTGATATGGCCATGATTGTGATTATATATGATGTATGCAATGTTCCTTATTGTAAGTTGGCAACCGGAAGGAGCCATATGGTTGTCTTTTAAATTCCGTTAAGACCTGCGAGTCTATTCAAAGTAGTTGTAATAGTTGAAGCTGGTGGACGACAACCATGAAACGGCTCCATTGACCTTGACGCCATACCGGTGATGATGGAAATCATGTTCGTGCTTGAAGATGGAGATCGGAAGCACAAGAAGAAAGGCCATATCATATCACATATTATGAATTGCATGTGATGTTAATCCTTTATGCATCTTGTATTGCTTAGTTTGCGACGGTAGCATTATAAGATGATCCCTCAAGCACACAATTTCAAGTTTTAAAGTGTTCATCCTTAGTAAGCACTGTTTCTAAAGCTCGTTGTTTCGAAGCACCACGTGATGATCGGGTGTGTTAGATTCTGCGAGTGTATACAACGTGAGCAAGCCAGATTTGCTCATGCGGAAGCTAAGGTTTGATCTTGACGAGCCTAGCATGTACAGACATGGTCTCGGAACACGGATCATCGAAAGATAAAGCATGAGTCATATAGTAGATATGATGAACATGTTGATTGTTCGCCATTGAAGCTACATCAACTCTCGTGATGATCGGTTTTGATGTGGTGGATTTGGTTCGTGTGATCACTAAAACAATTTGAAGGATATTGTTTTGAGTGGGAGTTCACCTAGATTAATTTAAATATTAATTAGAACTCAATTTGTCATAAACATAGTCTAAACTATTGCAAATATGTTGTAGATCAATGGCGGCCCCTACCATCAATTTTATTGCGTTCCTAGAGAAAGAAAAGTTGAAAAACAATGGAAGCAACTTCGCGGATTGGTTCCGCAATTTGAGGATTGTCCTCAATGCTGGTAATTTGACCTATGTGCTGGATGCACCGCTGGGTGACCCTCCTGCAGCTACTGCTACCGATGAAGTAAAGAATGTTTACCTCACTCGGAAGAATCAGTACTCCATAATTCAGTGTGCTATCTTGTATGGTTTGGAATAGGAGCTTCAGAAAAGGTTTGAGAACCATGACCCACATGATATTGTCTGTGAACTCAAAATGATATTTGAGGCTCATGCGGCAGTTGAGAGTTATGAGGCTTTTGAAAAGTTCTTTAACTGCAAGATGGAAGAGGGCAGCTCCGTCAGTGAGCACGTGCTTAAGATGTGTGGGAACGCAAACAAAGTCCAAAGCTTGGGTATAGTGATTCCTAATTCTTTGGGGATTCACCGTGTCCTCCAATCACTACCACCAAGTTACGAGAACTTTGTGATGAACTACAATATGCAAAACATGGACAAGACGTTGCCAGAACTCTTCTCCATGTTGAAATCTGCAGAAGTGGAGATCAAGAAAGAGCACCAAGTGTTGTTGGTCAATAAGACCACCAAATTCAAGAGACAAGGCAAGTATAAGCAAAAGGTAAACTTCAAGAAGGGCGGTAAGAAAGTTACCGCGCCGGCGAAGAAGACCAAGGCTGGGCCTAAGCCTGATACTGAGTGCTTTTACTAGAAGGGAGAAGGTCACTGGAAGCGGAATTGCCCAAAGTACTTGGCGGATTTGAAGAACGGCAACATCAAGAATAAAGGTATATCCGATATACATGTTATTGATGTGTATCTCACTAGTACTCGTAGTAGTGCCTGGGTATTTGATACCGGTTCGGTTTCTCATATTTGTAACTCGAAACAGGTGCTGCAGAATAAACGGAAGAGAGCGAAGAACGAGGTGATGATGCGTGTTGGAAATGGATCAAAGGTTGATGTGATCGCGGTCGGCATGCTACCTCTTCATCTACCATCGGGATTAGTTTTATACTTAAATAATTGTTATTTGGTGCCTGCGTTGAGCATGAACATTATATCTGGATCATGTTTATTGCGAGTCGGTTACTTGTTTAAGTCCGAGAATAATGGTTGTTCGATTTATATGAGTGATATGTTTTATGCACATGCACCTTTGATAGATGGTCTATTCCTTTTGAATCTCGATTGTGGAAATACACACATTAATAACATTGAAGCTAAACGTTTGAAATTGAGCGATAACTCGACCTATATGTGGCACTGTCGTCTTGGTCATATTGGAGTGAAGCGTATGAAGAAACTCCATTCCGATGGACTTCTTGAATCACTTGATTTCGAATCACTTGAAAGATGCGAAGCATGTCTAATGGGTAAAATGACTAAGACTCCATTTTCTGGTATGATGGAGCGAGCTACAGACTTATTGGAAATCATACATACCGATGTGTGTGGCCCAATGAGTATAGCATCGCGCGGTGGATATCGTTATTTTCTTACCTTCACAGATGACTTGAGTAGATATGGGTTATCTATTTCATGAAACATAAGTACGAAACTTTCGAGAAGTTTAAGGAATTTTAAAGTGAGGTAGAGTATCAACGTAACAAGAAGATTAAATTTGTACGTTCTGATCGTGGAGGTGAATATCTAAGTTACGAGTTTGGCGAGCATTTGAAGAAATGCGGTATACTTTCACAATTGACACCGCCGGGAACACCACAGCGTAATGGTGCGTTCGAACATCGTAATCGAACTCTCTTAGATATGGTTCGTTCTATGATGTCACTTAAAGATTTACCGCTATCGTTTTGGGGTTATGCATTAGAAACAGCCGCATTCACTTTAAATAGGGCACCATCTAAATCTGTTGAAACGACACCGTATGAATTATGGTTTGGGAAGAAACCTAAATTGTCGTTCCTTAAAGTTTGGGGTTGCAAAGTTTATGTAAATAAGTTACAGCCGGACAAGCTTGAACCCAAAGCAGAAAAATGCGTCTTCATAGGATACCTGAAGGAAACTATTGGGTATACCTTCTATCATAGATCCGAGGGCAAAATCTTCGTTGCCAAGAATGGATCCTTTCTAGAGAAGGAATTTCTTTCGAAAGAAGTGACTGGAAGGAAAGTAGAACTCGACGAGATTGTTGAACCTTCTCTCAAACTTGCGAGTAGCGCAGTACCAGAAGTAGTTCCTGTGGTGCCTACACCAATAAGAGAGGAAGCTAATGATGTTGATCATGAAACTTCGGTTGAAGTTGCTACAGAACCTCGCAGGTCGACGAGAACTCGTACCACTCCTGATTGGTATGATCCCGTTATGAGTGTCATGTTGGTGGACAACACCGATGACCCTGCGACATATGAGGAAGCGATGATGAGCCCAAATTCCAATAAATGGCAAGAAGCCATGAAATCCGAGATTGGATCCATGTACGAAAACCAAGTATGGACTTTGGTGGACTTACCGGATGGCTGTCGAGAACAATTGGATCTTCAGGAAGAAAACAGATGCTGATGGCAATGTTACTGTCTATAAAGCTCGACTTGTCACAAAAGGGTTTCGACAAATTCAAGGAGTTGACTACGATGAAACTTTATCACCAGTAGCGAAGCTAAAGTCTGTGAGGATTATGTTAGCAATCGCTGCATATTATGATTATGAGATATGGCAGATGGATGTCAAAACGGCGTTCCTCAATGGAGACATTGATGAAGAGTTGTATATGATGCAACCCAAAGGTTTTGTCGATCCTAAAGATGCTAACAAGGTATGCAAACTTTAACGGTACATATGTGGATTGAAGCAAGCATCCCAAAGTTGGAATCAACGTTTTGATAAGGTAATCAAAAGTTTTCGTTTTATACAAACTTATGGATAAGCTTGTATTTACAAGAAAGTGAGTGGGAGCTCTGTAGAATTCTTAATACTATATGTAGATGACATATTATTGATTGGGAATGATGTAGACCTTCTTAATAGTGTCAAGGATTATTTGAATGATAGTTTTTCAATGAAAGATCTTGGCGAAGCATCTTACATATTAGGCATAAAGATTTATAGAGATAGATCGATACGCCTAATATCATTGTCACAGAGTACATATTTGGACAAAGTTCTAAATAGGTTTGGAATGGAAGATAGCAAGAAAGGGTTCTTGCCCATGTTGCCCAATACGACCTTGAGTAAAACTCAAAGTCCTGCAACGGCATAAGATAGAGAAAGGATGAGTAAGACTCCCTATGCCTCAGCCATAGGATCTCTAATGTGTGTCATGTTATGTACTAGACCCGACATTGCATATGCTGTTAGTTTGACTAGCAGATATCAAAGTGATCCAGGAGTGGATCATTGGATAACGGTCAAAAACATCCTTAAGTACTTGATAAGAACTAAGGATATGGTTCTTTCTTGTGGAGGTGATGAACAACTCGTTGTTAATGGTTACACCGATGCTAGTTGGAACACCGATCCGGATGATTCTAAATCTCAATCTGGATACGTATTTACTTTGAATGGTGCAAAAATTAGCTGGAGGAGTGCAAATCAAAGCGTTGTGGCGAGATATTCAACTGAATCGGAATACATAGCTGCTTCAGAGGCTTCACAAGAGGCGATATGGATGAAGGAGTTCATTACAGAGCTTGGTGTGGTTCCTAGTGCGCTGGACCCAATGTCTATCTATTGTGATAACATGGGCACCATAGCCAATGCGCAAGAACCAAGGTCACACAAGAAGCTGAAGCACATCAAGCTACGTTTTCACGCTATTCGAGAACATGTTCAAGATGGTGACATAAAGATTTGCAAAGTACACACAGATCTGAATGTGGCGGATCCGTTGACTAAACCTCTCCCGAGGGCAAAACATGACCAACACCAAACTGCCATGGGTGTTCGGTATATTACCATGTAATCTAGATTAGTTGACTCTAGTGCAAGTGGGAGACTGTTGGAGATATGCCCTAGAGGCAATAATAAAAGATGTTATTATTATATCTTTTTGTTTATGATAAATGTTTACATTCATGCTATAATAATATTAACCGGAAACATTAATACTTGTGTGATTTGTAAACTAAATTAGATCCCCTAGTAAAGCCTCTTTATAATACTAGCTTGTTGGTTAATAGATGATCGTGGTTTCCCGATCATGAACATTGAGATGTTGTTAACAACAAGATCATATCATTAGTACAATGGTATGATGGACATACTCCTATAGATAAGCGTAGCATAAAGATCAAGTCATTTTAATAGTTCGTTTGCTATAAGCTTTCTGATACATAGTAACCTAATTCCTTCGACCATGAGATCATGCTAATCACCATCACCGGAAGGATGCTTTGATGATATCAAACAGCACACCGTAACAGGGTGGTTATAAAGGTGGCATTGAGTGTTCGAAAAGTATGGGTTGAGGCACATGGATAAAGAGTGGGATTTGTCCATCCATATGACGGATAGATATACTCTGGGACCTCTCGGTGGAATGTCATCCAATTAGCTTGCAAGCATGCGATTGGCTCACAAGGGATCACATATCACGGGAACAAGAAAAGAGTACTTATCGGTAACGAGGTTGAACTAGGTATGCAGAGATACCGACGATCAAAACCTCGGATAAGTAAACTATCGTGAGACAAAGGGAAATTGGTATCGTATGTAAGTGGTTCATTCGATCGCAAAGTAATCGTAGAAATATGTAGAACCATATGAATTTCCAGATTCCTCTATTGGTTATTGATCGGAGAAGTGTCTCGGTCATGTCCGCATAATTCACGAACCGTAGGGAGACACACTTAAGGATTCAATGTTGTTGTGTAGTTATGGAATGATGAGTAAGAGACCGAATGTTGTTCGGAGTCTCGTATGGGATCCGGGATATCGCGAGGAGATCCGGAATGGTCCGGATAATAAGATTCATATAAGGAAAGTCCTGTTTCAGAGTTCGGAAATGATTCCGGTGTTTTCACCAGGAATGTTCTAGAAGTGTCTGGAAGGTCCGGCACTCCGGAGGGGGAAGGGTACATGGATGTGTCATGACAATGTGGAATGGTTGCATCATGTACTAGGTCACTTGGCTGGGCAATATGATGAGAGAAATCAAATCCAAGTTTGAAAGTCAAACGCCAATTTGAAAAGTCAAATCTGAAGTTTGCTTGGTGGAGGGAGAGTAGGAAACCTACTTAGGGTGGGAGTCCAACTCCCTCCACCTGCCGTCCAAGGAGGAGGAGTTGGAGGAGGACTCCCTCCTTCCAACCGCCTCCCTCCCACCTATATAAGGAGGGGTAGGGCGCCCCCTACCCCTCACACCCAAAACCCTAGCTCCTTGGCGCCACCACCTCCAAGTGCTGCCGCCGCCTAGGGTTTCCTCCAAGTCGCTGACTTGGGGCTTCCCCAAGCCCTAGCCGCCGGATACACCCCCTTGGTGCCTCTAAACCGTAGATCGCCAAAGGCCCTCTCTCATACTCCACCATACTCGCTCCGGCTTAGGCAAAGCCTTGCGGGATCTTCCCTCTACTTCCGACACCACGCCGTCGTGCTGCCGGAATCATGAGGAGAGTGCTACAACCTCCGCTGCCTGCTGGAACAAGGTAGGGGAAGGTCTTCATTGAGTACCGAACGTGTGACCGACTGCGCAAGCACTGCCGGAACGCAGCGCCGGAAGGATCGTCTGCGCGATCTTGAGATCGGCAAGATTACGACTACATCACCCACGAGAATCTGCTCTCGTTAACCGCTTTGGAATCTTCGAGGGTGAGTTCTTCTATCGACTCGTTGCTACAATCTGGTAGATAGATCTTGGCTTGTTTGTGTGCATGCGGTAGAATTTTTTTGTTTTCCATGCTACGAACCCCTACAGTATATTCTTTTTTTAGCTACCTTCCAATTAAAACTATGTTGTTATGTGAAAACTTAGTGATTAAAGCCCTCACAAATTTGATGGCACACTTTATATTCTTTGCCCCTAATAAAGTTGAACCATTAGGACAACTTTGTTGTATATGCTTGCACTTATAAGTTGGAATTAGCATAACCGTGTTGTCACGGGGAACGTTTTCAACATTGCACTTGTACTTTGTACTCGGATGATATCATGCTCTTTTGTCTATGGATGTTATCGGTGTGAAATAAAGAGGGAACTTGTAAGTCCATGGATTTTGTATTCTGTGTTAGAGAAACGCCTGGGCCGCTAGCCTAAGCCATGCCTAATCATGATGGAAACTTGCAGCATCACCATAGTGAGCCATCTATGAAGCATCCTCAATAAAAAGCTATGCATATGGTAAATAAAAAGATTGCTGAGATGCTCATTGTCTTCTTGCCTTGTCATTTTGGTTATGGGAAAGCTCCTATACCATGTGCAAGGGGTACCCCGTTGGCGGTTCTCGATGATATGCAAATACTTACAGTGACAAGAACTTACCTGGACCCAAAGTTGAGTATGCATGAGGTGTGGCCCTCATATTCAAGGGACTTGAGATTTCCAACTTATACTTCATCAAGCATATACTCCAGCTTTGCCACTTTAACCTTAACCACTTCAAGATGCTTATGTTAGGGGCAATGAGGGCTGAAATCTAACAAGTTCCATAATTTTTGGAAGCTCCTTTTGAAACTTGTAATCCATGCTTCCTTTATAAAAAAGGCCTTTCTTCCACCATTATTTGAGTCTCCACCTTCTACCTTTAGGCACCATTAAGAGAGCATAGTTGACATTCTGTGTGCAGTGTCCCAAAACTTATTGATTGATGCATATTGTGATATTACTTGTTCATGTGCTACTTGTTTGTAGTCACCCTTGTGAACTTTGAAGGTGTCCTATGCATCTATTTGCTACTCCATGAGGGACAAGCTGATTGCCACTATGCTATATTTTCTGTATGTGAAACAAACAAACGTTTTTCAATGCATGTTATTCATGATCTTTGTTTGTAGCCTTTCATGTTGCATGCATAGTTACTATGTCCTATTGTTAGAACTCCATTCTTCCATGCACATGTTTAGAGTTCTTTGATCCCGGCTTTCAATGCTTGCAAATGGTTGGATTTTTATTGTGAGGGTGCATATCACCTCAAAAATTATTCTTTTATCACTTACCTACTCGAGGACGAGCAGGAGTTAAGCTTGGGGATGCTTGATACATCGGAAACGTATCTATAATTTTTGATGTTCCATGCTTGTTTAGTATCTACTTTTCTTTGCTTTGTCTACACTTTGAGGTGTTTTATATCTTTTTTGGAACTAACCTATTAACAAGTTGCCACGGTGCGGTTACTGTTTTCTTACTTTTTGGTTCGGAAAAGCGTAAAATCAATATTCTCGGAATTGGACGGGACAAAAGCCAAAGTTATTATTTTCCCGGAGCAACATGGATCCACGAAACAGAGCCGGAGGGTGGCCATAGGGTGGCTAGACCCCCTGGGCACGGTCCCACCCTAGGCCACGCCTGGGATGGTGTGGGCCCCCCTGGCCACCTCCTCGGGCTCCCCCTTCGCCTATAAGAGCCCCGATGAGAAAACCCTAGGGAAACCCAGAAGAAATCCATGAAAACCTCCGCAGCTCCGCCGCCACCGAAGGGGAGATTCGGGGGACAGAAAGTCTCTGTTTCGGCACCCTGCTGGGATGGGGAAGTTCCCCCGGAGCCATCTCCATCGATCTCCATCGCCATCTTCATCACCATTGCTGATTCCCATGATGAGGAGGGAGTAGTTCTTCCTCGGGGATAAGGGCTCTACCAGTAGCTATGTGTTCATCTCTCTCTTTATGCATGATATTGTGGTCATGAGCTTTGTAATCAAGTAGATCTACCTTGCTACTCAAGTGCTTCATTAGATCTCTGCTCTCCCCATGTGTGTGAAAGTGATAGTGTGCATGCCATGGTGGCACTTAGGCTTGAGTCTACATAAATACTCTTTGTCGCAAAGAACGGATCCTTTCTTGAGAAGGAGTGTGTCTCGAAAGAAGTGAGTGGGAGGAAAGTAGATCTAGACAAGGTTATTGAACCTTCTCTTGAGTTGGAGAGTAGCGCAGCACCTGAAATTGTTCCAGTGTCGTCTGCACCAACAATAGAGGAAGCTAATGACAAGGATCATGATGCTTCGGATGATGCTACTACTGAACGTTGCAGGTCGACAAGGTCACGTGCCCCTCCTGAGTGGTACGGCAACCCTGTCTTAACTGTCTTGTTGGTAGACAACAGTGAACCTGCGAACTATGAGGAAGCAATGATGAGCCCAGACTCTGAGAAATGGCTAGAGGCCATGAAATCCGAATTGGGATCCATGAGCGAAAACCAAGTATGGACTTTGGTGGACCCTCCTAGCGACCGAAAGGCCGTTGAGTGCAAATGGATTTTCAAGAAGAAAACTGACGCGGATGGTAATGTTACTGTCTATAAAGCACGGCTTGTCGCAAAAGGTTTTTGACAAGTTCAAGGTGTTGACTACGATGAGACTTTCTCTCCCGTAGCGATGTTTAAGTCCATTCGGATTTTATTAGCAATTGCTGCATTTCATGATTATGAAATATGGCAGATGGATGTCAAGACTGCGTTCCTCAATGACAACATTGATGAAGAGTTGTATATGATGCAACCCGAAGGTTTTGTCGATCCTAAGGATGCTGATAAGGTGTGCAAACTTCAACGTTCTATTTATGGACTGAAGCAAGCATCTCGGAGTTGGAACCTTCGTTTTGATCAAGTGATCAAGAGCTTTGGATTTGTTCCAAATTGCTATGAAGCTTGTATCTACAAGAAAGTGAGTGGGAGCTCAGTGACATTTTTGGTACTCCCTCCGATCCTAAATAAGTGTCGCCATTTTGAACTAGAGTTAGTTCAAAACCGTGACACTTATTTAGGATCGGAGGGAGTACTATATGTGGATGACATATTGGTTATTTGAAATGACATTGACATGCTTAACAATGTGAAGAGTTATTTGAACAAATGTTTTTCAATGAAAGACCTAGGGAAAGCTGCTTATATATTGGGCATCAAAATCTATAGAGATGGACAAAGGCGCCTGATAGCTTTAAGCCAAAGTACATACCTAGACAAAGTTCTGAAAAGGTTCAGAATGGATAAGGCAAAGAAAGGTTCAGTGCCTATGTTGTCAGGTAAGATATTGAGCAGGGCTCAGTGTCCAGCTACGGTAGACGATAGAGAAGCTATGAGCAAAGTGCCTTATGCCTCGACCATAGTATCTATCATGTATGCCATGCTATGTACTAGACCGGATGTGTCAAATGCTCTTAGTTTGACGAGCATATACCAAAGTGATCCAGGAATGGAAGACTGGACAGCCGTGAAGAACATCCTAAAGTATTTAAATAGAACTAAAGAAATGTTCTTAGTCTATGGAGGTGATGAACAGCTCGTCGTAAAAGGTTATGTCGATGCTAGTTTCGACACCGACAAGGATGATTCTAAATCTCAGACAGGATACGTTTATATTTTGAATGGAGGATGAAAGAACAATGTGGGCC
Source organism: Avena longiglumis (assembly GCA_030063025.1). Classification (NCBI taxonomy): domain Eukaryota; kingdom Viridiplantae; phylum Streptophyta; class Magnoliopsida; order Poales; family Poaceae; genus Avena; species Avena longiglumis. Next base: position 501,421,815 of record CP125975.1, read on the forward strand.
CCCATGTGTGGTTTTGGTAATTAATGACAATCTCTATGGACTAATGCTTGTATCAAGTTGTACTTGTAGGAATTGTCCATAGGCAATGCTTGAACCATATGTTGGCTTCAAGGTTTGGAGAAGAAGAAAGTGAAGAGGATCAAGTGGTGACCAAGGTGTTCAAAGAGTGATCCACAAATTGGTCATGTGAGAGTTAAACCTATGGCAAGTATGTCTTGAAGAATAAGATGGAGTAATATCTTTGGTGCACCTTCAAGGCATCAACATAATGAAGAAAAGAAGAAATGATGTGCAAGCTAAAGATGTGCAATATCTAGAAGATCTCATGGTTGAAGCTTTCCATCCTCGGTGATCATGGATAGATGAAGACAAGGTCAAAGTAAAGGTTTCCCCATGTTGTATGGGGGAGTAACTTGCAAGTCTTCATCAAGAAAGTACGTACAAGAGCAATCAAAAAAGGTGTTCCATCTTGAGAAGGACAAGACCGTCTACATCATAATCAAGTGGAATATGTGCAAGGCAAAGGTATGATCTTGATAGGGTTTATTTCTTACCGGTCTCGTGATGTTAGTTGGGGAGACCGGTTTATAGGATAGACAACCGTACTATCAAGAGGGGCTCTCAAGTGAGTAACTCGGTCATATCTTTCAGAGAGAGCTCAGACCTTTGCATACTTTGCATCATAATTTCTTGGTTGTTATTTGGATATTATCCATGTGAGGTTCTAGAGCTTGTGGAAGTATTCATAACAAGCCCTAGTTCATCAAAAACGGATTTCCCCTTTATATCGTATTGCGTTTTTGATCTTTGAGGTTTTTCGGTTTCTCACCAAGAGAGGTATCTCACTTTATAATACATGAAATGTTCTCTCTTGGTGGTATCCAATATTTTCACTTTTTGTTGGGTACCTCTTGTTGTCCCCTTTCCAACAAAATTGGTTTCGGGTCAATCAGAGTTTCCAAACTCTAGATATCACCATTTGAAGTTTGCCTCTTATTTGGTCCAGACCGGAGCCTCCGGTCTGCATGGACCGGAGTCTCCGGTGTGGACTAGAGTTTCTGGAACTGTCTCCGATGGTGACTTCTGAATCAGGGCTGGGACATACTGTATGGGGGTCCGGAGCCAGGTCCGGAGGCTACCCCGGAGTCTCCGGTGTTGGCTCAGTCTGGAGTCTCCGGTGTTGGAAGACCGGAGTCTCCGATCTTGTTGGGTCGTGGCTGGTCCAGGTCATTCAGATGGGCGGTCCGGAGGCTAGTCCGGTGGTTGGGCCGGAATCTCCGATGTAGACCGGAGTCTCCGGTCTGACTTTTCCCCAACGGGCAAAAAACGGTCAGAAATCTGTGGGCCTATAAATAGGGGCCCTTCTTCCCCAATGCAACTGCTCGAGTTTTACAGGCTTTCTCCTCCATTATTGACCCTCTTGAGCTTTCTCCCCCTTCAATCCCTCCCTTGATTCTTGCATATACTTTAGGGATTTGAAAGAGGAGATCTAGATCTACAATCACACCAATCCATCTCTCCTCTAAGTGAGGGGAACATCTTGGGATCTAGATCTTGGAGTCTTTGTGGATTTCCTCCATTGTTCTTCCTCTCTTATCCCCCCACAAGCTTTTGTAGCTTTGGTGGAATTTGGGAGAGAAGGATTTGAGCATCTTTGTGGTGTTCTTGCCATTTGCATTTGGTGCATCGGTTTGAGTTCTCCTCGAAGGATTTGGTTTGAGTTTCTCATTGGAGCTTGTCCCTCTTGGGTTCTTGGAACCCTAGACGGTTTTGTGGCCTTGGTGGCATTTGTTGAGAACTTTTGTGGCATTTGTTGGGAGCCTCCAATTAAGTTGTGGAGAAGTGACCCAACCTTGTGAGAGGTTTCGGTTGCCACCGACAAGTGCACCGATAGTGGAAGCATGGATCGATCCCATTTGGGTAAGATTCACCGGAGAATAAGGGAGGCCTTTTGTGGCGTTGGTGGTTTGGTACCACCCCCTCTCCAAACGAGACGTACTCCATGTTGGGAGGAACTCGGTAAAATATCGTTGTCCCCGCGTGCCTCGGTTATCTCTATACCCGAGCTCTTTACTTATGCACTTTACATTCTGATAGCCTTCGTGCTTGAAGTAATATATATCTTACTATCACTTTGTTGCTTGTATTGCTTAGCATATGTTGTTGGTGCACATAGGTGAACCTTAGTTGTTCTAGGTTGTGCTTAACAAAGTAAACACTAGTTTTATGCCGCCTTTGTTGAGCCACTCTAGAAAAAGTTTTAATCGCCTATTCACCCCCCCTCTAGGCGACATCCGTATCCTTTCAATTGGTATCAGAGCCCGGTATCTCATTTTAGGCTTCACCGCCTTGAGAGTAATGATGTCGGCTAGAGGATTAGTGCATAATGACATGTTCAGATTCGATGGCACAAATTATGATATATGGAAAACTCGTATGCTTATTCATTTGTGGGACATGGACCCAAATTTGGAGCGTATTGTAGATATAGGTTTTTCTCCTCCTATAGATTTTAAAAATCTATCTAGTGAGGACGAGAAAAATTATATCTCGATGCTCAAGCTTCTAATGTGCTTGTTAATGCTTTGAGCTATGTAGTTACCTCCTCAATCATTCCTTTTTGGAGCGCTCATTAGTTATGGACAAAACTTCAAGATAAATATGTTGTGTCCAACATTATTGAGGATGATTGTGTTGCTTCCACTTCCGGTCGAGATGAGTTCTCATTCTCTACCACTTCACCAACATGTGACTTTTCACAAGGTAATGATATGGTGAGTGGTGAGATAAATTGCAATTTGGATAGTGTGCTTACTATTTGTAATCCCTCAAATCTATCTAGTTACAATGATCTATCTTTGGACTTTAACACTTCTAGCACTACCAACTCCTTACATGCTTGTGTTAATAGTCCTTGCATATCATGTATAAATGACTTGAATAAATCTCATGATGATATGCTCATGTTGTCTTGTTGCCATGATAAAAATGCTTCTATTTCCTCTAGTGCTTGTGTTGCTAACCATGTAGAGGAAAATGAATATTCTATGGTCCAAGACAAGGTCTTGAAGAGATCTACAAGTGCAATATCATCATCACCTTCCTCCGGTTCTCACATATGCCTTATGGCTAAGGGAACAAAGGTAACCTCTTTGAACCCCATTGTATCTCATGATGATGATGAGGTTGAGAATGATAATGATGATTATAGAGGTAAGTATGATATTACCTCTATTAAGAAAATGGGAGAGGTTGTCTATAGCGCTCTCTTCAAAAATAAAATTGCTTCCTCCAACTTTCTTGAAATCTTGAATTGTGCCATAGAAGGCAATGATCTTATTGAGGAGCAAGAAAACTTAATTGATGAAAAGTTTGCACTTGAGCGTGAGTATGCTAATGAAGTTGCACAACTAAAGGACTCCCTTGAAGAAGAACAAACCACCAAAGAATCTCTTGAGGAGACTTTTACTCTAGAATTATCTAGAGTAAAGGAATACCATGATAGAGAACTTGCGGTGGCAAACTCCTTCAAGATTAAAAATGATGAACTTGAAGGTGCTTATGCTAAACTCCTTGAGGATTTTGAGCACCTCAAAAATGGCTCTAGGGTCATCAAGGGTGAGCTCATCAAACTCACCGAGTCACATGAGCAACTTAAAGCTTCATATTCTAAAGAGCTTGCCAAGTTGCCCTCACCTCTTGCAAATAGTAATGATGCTTGTGCTACTAACTCTATTTCCTGTGAAGCATCTATTTTGTAGGAGAATGTTGAGCTAAAGGCTCAACTTGCGTTGCTAACTAGCAACTGTGGGAAATTAGAAGAAAGTCATGTTAAGCTCTCGAGCTCGCATGAGGATATTTTAGTCTCCCATGGTAGGCTAAAGTTAGCTCATGAGTCCATCATGTCAAAGGTAACATCTAATGGGCCTCATGTGGACATTAGCACTATATCTACTCCAAATATTATATTGCCATGTGCTAGTCCTTGTAATTCATCCTCTCACAACCATGCTATATCTCGTGATGAATTACATTCCATGCCTTGTTGCTCTAACAATGTAGCATCTACTCCCTCTAGTACTTTTGTTGAAACTAACCATGTAGAGGAAATCAAAGAGCTCAAGGCTCAAGTCACTTCTTTGAAGAATGACTTGAAAAAGGGTCATCAAGGGAAGGCCGCACTCAACAAAATCTTGAGTGTGCAAAAATCCCCCAATGACAAGAGTGGGCTTGGATTCAACTCCAATGTCAAGAACAAGTCTACTATCATGTTGAAGCATAAGAACAATAAGAAGAATGGCCAAGATCAAGTCAAGAATCTGGCCAACATTGTTTGCTTCAAGTGCAAGGAAGAAGGGCACCATGTTAGATCTTTCCCATTGAAGAAAAAGCCTCCTAGTGTGAAGCAACAAGGGAAGCGGCATCAAGCTCCACCTCAAGTCATTAATGGGCCACTTCCTAAGAGGACTACTCGAGCTCTTCCTCGAGTTGTGGCTTCACCTAAGAAGAAAGATGGCAAGAGTAGAACTTGCTACATATGCCGTGAGAAGGGGCATATTTCTTCCTCATGCACTATCGGTATCTCCTCATCCAACCCTATCATTATTGATGATGTTTATTCTCTTTGTAAGGATGATGTTGGCAATGTGTTTGCCAAATTTGTTGGTGCTCAATGTGGTGTCAATAAAAGAACCATTTGGGTTGCCAAGCCTATTGTGACTAGCCTCTTAGGACCCAACTTGGTTGGGGACCAACAAGCCAAAACTTGATCAATAGGTGTGTTTTGGAGGGCATTGGAGGCTTGGCTACATCTTGAAGAATTGAGGGATCTTCATCTAGTTTATTTGTCAAGTCAAGTCATGTGGATTATGTTTCCTATATTATATATATCCAATGTTCCTCCTTGCGGTAACGAATGCTTAACTTATTACATTGAAAGTTACTCGCCCCCTTGTGCATGTGTTGGTTTTGTATCTTCCATGCTCTTGTACATGTTGTGCTATCCACTTAATTATCTTGAGATCAAGCATATTTGTGTATGATTAGGTGGCACACACCATGTATGTGTGTTTCTTATATTGGAGCCTTAATTGATTATATTTGATATCTTATTTGGCTCTTGTGAGAGATTAATGGATTATCCCATTTTGGGGGAGTTTTATGCTTGGGCATTCCACAATCCTAAAATTGTGTGTACATGAGGAATACCACCTAGTATTTATATTGGATTATTGTCTAGTCTCTATGTGGTACAATTCTCATGAGAAATTAAGTTTTATAGTGTCCATTATGGGGGAGTCATATGCTTAGTGTATATTACAAATCCTAGAAAATGTGAATATTCAAGGTTGTGTCACTTAGAATTGATATTGATAATTATCTAGCGCCTATGTGACACATTTGCTCATACAAGTTCCAATTTGCTTGAATGCCTTTATTGATCATACTTTGGATCTTGTATATGAGTGTGTTTCTTGGTATGTGGTTCCTCATATTTAGATCTCTATATCATCATAGAAACCATTTGCTTCAAATTACTCTAATCACTAGTGATTGTGTGACTATTGGAAGCTACCAAGAATCTTTTTCGAAGTATCATTCTTCATTCTTATATTTTGTTATATGCTTCTTCTGTGACTATGATCTTGGATATCCATGCAAACTACCTTCGGAAAATTATTCCCAATATTTCTTGTCCTTGGACAATGAGTACCCAACTTATGGTAGAATTTATTGATCATATTCACTTTGGCCCTTGCTTAATTTTATCCTATCTTTGGCCAAGAAAATGTTTTGTGTTGTCTCCCAAGCCTTCCTTGCTTCATGTGGATCTTCTTATTTTATTGATATCCTCTTGTGTTTTACTTATTGAAGGTACTAGTGATGATCCCATTTGTGTGCATTTTGCATTTAAAAGGAAAATCCTACATAATGCACTATCTATGAGGGAGCTCTCCTATATTATTTAGAACACTCATATTTATGCTTCTTTGTTTGGTCCATATCGGGTTTTATGTGCTTGGTACCTCAATATTTTCGTTTTGGTATTTTGTGCCATCATGAGAAGTTTGGGGAGTTTGGTTTCTTGTTGGAACCTTGCTCTTCTTGGGAGTTGGTTTTGTCTCATTCCTTGTTTCACATGTTGACCATTTTAGAATGAGATAAATCATTGAGCATTTGTATGTTTATCTATCTTTTGATCTTTGGCTTTTGCCTAGTTCATTTTTTTTGAACTTATGATCTTTCATGTGTTGAATTGGTTCTTTGATACAATTTGGACACCGCTTGTCTTGTCACACTCTTGTGTGTGCCATCTCGGTTTACTTGGTGTTTTTGTTCAAATTATATCTCACTTTTGGTTCTTGAAAGCCTTGTGCATGCATATTTACTACATATCTATATTATGGTATGCTTGCTTTCTTTGATCCAATATATAGGGGAAACTCCACCAAATCCCATCGGCTAAGTTGTGCATGAAATTAAATTTCATATCAATATGCACATAATTATGTGGAGTCTCTCCTATGTATTGTAGTTTCTCTAACTACTTTGGACCCAATAAGTTTGGGGACCATTTTGTACTTAATTGTGTTTTAGGTGCATTGGAGATATATTGGATGCTTGTATCTCAATTTTGAAGAAGTAGTGCATACATGAAAATTTGAGGCACTATAGGATGATCAATGAATTCATATCCTCTACATCCTACCAATTATATCTCGGTAACAAGTATCTCTTTCTCATGCTCATATATCTTGATTTCAACCGTTTGTCGGTTGCCTTCTAGCATGAATTCATGTATTTATAATTGTTGTAGTTCTAGGCATGGTTTTAAGAGAACTCTCTATTGTAAATGTGTATAAGTTGAGATGAGTGCATTTATTTGGGACTATACAAAATCATGCATATGATCCACCAATCCCAAATATGTCAATCTATCAATTTTATTACCCATCCTTTCCTCAACTTCTCTCATGTGCAATCGTGAGATTTTGCTAGTTTTAGTGATACTTGTTGCCTTTCTCCATATGTTCCAACTTTCTCCTTTTTCCCTTGGTGATAGTCGTAATATATGTAGTGTGTTGGTGTTTGAAGTTCATTAATGTACAATAAGATAGATTTGAGCCTTTGGCCATGCTTTGAAGCAAAAATCTTATTGGTATATATTATGACTTCATTCTTGCTTTTCATATGCCTTCTTGTATATCTTCCTTATGTGTGCATATTTCTTTGTTGGCATATGTCTCTGTGATGTCTTCCACTTAGAGACATATACACATAAGCGTAGATAATATTAGTTGATTTTTAAATCCTTGGAGACCACCTTTCTATTCCTTTTGATTCTTTCGTGGGTTCCAAATTTAATTGTCTATGAGTGCTTGTTTCTCTTGTTTGCATATTTGGGCACTCATATTTGTTCTCTCATGCCTTGTATTGTTAAATGAATTTGGATGAGTGAGGATTCCATGATTATGCACCTTGATCCCAAATACAATTATCATAATTGGTGCATTATCTTTGGGGAGCTCATCTAATTCATTTAATAATGCCCATTTGTCTTCTTTCTCATTTATTGTGCCTTAAATGTTTATGGAGGAGTGAGGATTCCATATTTGTGCATTTTTATATTGAAATACAATGATTCTAAAGTATGCACAAATCTTGGGGAGCTTCTCTATTTTATTTAAGCATTTATTTGATCTTTCATTTGTTGTGTTTTAAATGCCTATGGGGAGAAAGGATTCCATATTTGTGCATTATGTATTCCAATGCATTTATTTAATTGTGCACAAATCTTGGGGAGCTTCTCTGTTTGTTATTTAAAACACTCATCTACTCGTATCATAACATCTTGTTGTTTCCATTTGGGCTCATTTGTTGCTTTCAATTGGTTTGCAGGATCTTGTGATTGCTTACATCATTTGTTGATGCTTCTTTTATTTTATTTATTTTGGCAATCTTGGGGTCCTCGATATAGTTCTACTTCCTCCCAAGTATTCATCATTGGATATTGTCACATCCCAAGATTTTCCAAATCTTGTAATGTGAAAAATAAATGAATAAAATAAAACTTTATTTGATTTTTAGGGCCAGAAGAAACTTTTTGAATTTAAATGGAACTTCAAACCTAATTGGATTAAATAAATCCTAAAGGGATTTAAAAGGATAAACATTTATTAAAGGAAATTAAAATGTTTTTGAATTACTATTTTGGATCTTTTAAATAAAAGGTTTTGGCTTTCAAAAGAAAACGTGGATTTATAAATAAAGATTATTTTACGGAGCCAAATTAAAATAACAAGGAATTAAACCTTGGCCAAGTATTTAAAATAAAATGTTTTGTTTTGATTAAAAATAGTAAAGGTTTATTTGAATGAAATAATAAAGAATTAATATCCAAATTTTATTTAAATATAAGGTTTTACCATTTTAATTAAAACCTCAAAACTTATTAAATTATTTTAAATAAGTTTTCCAAGTATTTTATATTCTCAAATAAAGATTTTCAAAATAAAGATTTTATACTGAAGTGTTTTGGTTTTATTTTAGATTTTCAAAATAAAGATTTTAATAAAACAAAACCTATTTGAATTAAATGAATAAGGTCTATTCATTTAATTATTATTGGACCCTAAAATAAAAGGTTATTTTGTTTTAAACAGATTTCCAAATATCTTTTATTTCCAAATAAAACCTACTGATTTGGTTTTGAAAATATTTGGATTTCAAATGGAAATTTTATTAATTAAATCAAACCCTATTTGATTAAATAACTAAAGGGCCATTTTATTTAATTAATGAATGGATCCTCAAAAGAATGAAAATTATTATTTTATTCTGGAATTTGGGTATGTTGATAAACAGAATCAAATTCAAAATTACAAAGCTGAATGATTGTTTGAATTGATTTGGGTGTGATTTGTTTGTTTGGAATTTCAAAACAGAAATCAGAAATAGAAAAAGAAAAGGTTACAGAATAAAAAAAATGGATTTGAATCGACCCAACCCAACAGCCCACCTAGCCCACCTGTTCCCACGCCCCGAATCGTTTTTCCTCACTCAGGAACTTAACCGCGCAGAGACTGACCAGTGGACCTTACTCGCATTTCTTTTCCCACTGACCGGTGGACCCCGCCTCTACTGCTCATCGTCCACACCCCCCCACGACCTGTTCTTCACCGTTGCAGGCTTTGATTTCTCCGGCTTAATTCGCCTTAATGCCGCGAGTAAAACCTGCAGTGATCACGCACGATAAAGCGTATTCCCCTCCTATTTCATTCCCCCCAAACCCCACGCCTCGAGAGCCACCAAGCTGTCGCAATTTTCTTCTGCACCGCCGCCGTCTCCGACGACCCTCCTCGCCGATTCCGGCCAACACACGTCCCCTCCTGCCTCCTCGAGCACGCAGCTGTGCTCAGCATTCCCCAGAGAACCTTTCTGCAGCCGCAGCTTACTTGCGCGTGCCTCCCAGCGTCGGCAACGTCGATGACCTGCAGATCTGCGCCGTCGCCTCTTCTCCGACGCCCACAGGTTGTACCGGACCGCCCCTCTCCCTCATTCACACCGCGTCATCCCTCGACCATACTCATCTAACCGTGCCCTTTGTTTGCCTCGCGTGATCGCAATGTCGCCTTCGACCCTGAGCGAGCCGTCGGCGTTGCTCTCTACTCCGACGAGCAATCGCAATGCCCCCTAAGCGCCTCGGCGGACAAGTACCACGTTGAGCATCAGCGGCGTCGATTCCGGTGAGCATCTTCCCACCTCCTTTGCTTCCTGTACCGCGGCGCCCGGCATCGGTAGCCGCTAGCCACCGTCGTCGCGCCGCCACTTTGGCAAAGCATCGAGAGCCGTTCGATCTAGTTTGAGCGAGCAGGATTAGATCACTTAATCGCGAATAGTGCGTTCTGGACGCGCAATTTGACTTGATCCAACGCACCACGATGCCGATCCGGCGAACCGGTATCGACCCGGTGAGATAGCGACGCGTGGCCAGTGTTTGAGTTAAAACAGATTTTTGGATCAGATTTATTTGCAAACTTCAAACCTTTGTAACTTTCAAACCACACGTCCAAAAATTATAAATTTTATATCAATGGATTCAGGAGAACAAGCCCTAGCCAACCATACCCTTGGTTTAGCCAATAGTATCTGTTAGTTTGCTTGTTTTTGTAGATTCTTTTGTGAGCTTCTTTAGAGTAGAAAAATTGTTTAAAATTGATTTTGGGGTCAAAACTTTTGCAAAATGGTTTTTTGTGACCTTACTGACCCTAGGAACCAACCCATGGCTTTGAAAATAGATTTGGAAAAATTTAGGAAGGATTAAATGAATTAGTCCATTTCTAGCCAAGTGAAAATAATGGTTTTATTATGAGAATGATTTTGGAATAAAAACCTTGGGAAAATATTTTGATTCAAAGCTAATGTCCCAAAACAACAAGTCTTGGGAGTTAGAAACTTTTGGTGAGAAACTTAAAGATTTTTGATTTAATAAAACCATTATCCATCACATAAAATGTTGAATGGATTTTAAAATAGTTTTTGGGCAAAACCCTCTAACTAATGACTTTGCCATTTTGTTAAATGACCAATTTGGACCTTACAAAGTTTAGAAGCCTAGTGGAGACCATCCTTGCAATTAGAACCATCTTTTGCATGCTTGCATGCATTACTTTGACTTTGTCATTTTATATGTGTTGTTTTTGCTTGATTGGTAGATTGAGTTTGTGCCTTGCTTGATTGACTTGTAGTGACTTGAAGAGTGTGATTGTTGCAAGGACAAGGAGTGAACCCATACTCTACCAAAAAGGCAAGTGATGCTTCATACTTTTGTCCCATTACTTTCACTATGCATTAGTGATTTTCTCTAAGTAAAACTTGCATGGATTTTGCTAAGTATAAACCTTGCTATAGGAAAAACTAGTAGATGAATCCTTAGTAGGATTTTCCTAAGTTAAAATTCCTACTACTATCAAGCTTAGCCTAGCTAATAGAAAACATGGGTGGAATATATATTCACACTATGGAAAAATACTCTAAGTCTGAGGACTTATGTTTTTGTGTAATAAAACAACTAAGTAAATAAATCACCTGGGTGGATTGGAAGGATGGGTTTATGTTGAGTGGTTACACAAGGCCATGGACTTGGCTTGTGTATCTCACTTGTGGATGGCCACCCAGGCGCAAAGAGATTTGAGATGTCAAATGTTGAGAAGCTTCAAGTGCAACCACTTGGCAATATGGGCTCTGCCATGATCATATAGGTTGCAAGAACTTAGCCATATGGACAGTGGGTGGTAGTGTTTGATAGGTTGGAACGCGTCCATTTTGGTCTAAGGGAAGGCCTCTGAAATATCTTGTCTTGGGAAACCAAGTCTTGTGGGGAAAGTGCACCACCTCTGCAGAGTGTAAAATCTAAGTACTTAGCCATGTCCCTGGTAAAGGATAGTTTGAGCATCAAGACATGGAAGCAATCAAGAATCTCATCATTCAAATTTCTAAGTTAAAAATTGTGGATTTGAACAAGGGTTGTTTGAAATCTTCAATCTTTGATTGGGAGATGCCTTGTAAAGGATCTTCAATCTTTGATTGAGGAAAATGATTTTATCAAAGCAAAAACTTAGTATTTTCAAAGTTTAGGGAAAATCTATTTTGAGCAATGCAAGCCTCAACTCCACTTAGCCAAATGCATATAGATGATACATTCCACTATACTAATATAGTATCACTTGCCAATACAATTCAAATGTATTGACCCTTTGTGGCTGTAACTTGTATGTTGCAGGTTTGATTGTTTTTTTAGTGAAGAATGATTGATTAGGATTACAAAATCTACAACCAACATCTGCCTGTGGCACTTTGAAGATGAAGGACCCCATGATTCTACTTATTCCGCTGCAATGTAATGTAGTAGCCAATGGAGCTACGTAATGATGTAATAAAATTATGTTATTCCTGGTTATAAAGTTATATTATGACCTTTGTTTCTTGATATTACATCTTAACTGTGGATGCTAGCTATTGATCCAGGGACTAGCATTGTAAAACACAGGAGGAATCTACCTTATTAGGTTGAGACCTCTAACAGATGGTATCAGAGCATTGTGTTGCCTGTAGGATTTGTAAACCTAGGATTGGACAAAAACCCTTAGAAGAATAGGAGTTATATTTTGATCCAAAACTTATTTACAAAAACACTTGTAAACTCTTTCCTCAACCATTTTGGATTCAACTCTACATCTAATCTATTTCAAACTTGATGGATAAAAACCTAACCATGGCCAAACACTACACCATGTGCAAAGGACTTCTTCAACTTCTTCAACTCTAATGACTTCAACTTCTTCAACTCTAATGACTTCAACATCTCCAGCATATTCACCAAGGACTTCCAACTTGGAAACCACTAAGGACTACAAGTGAAACAAGGAAATCTTGCTCAAGATTTAGAGACTGAGGGAATGCAAAAGTTAGAAGGAGCCTACAACATTTGAAGTATTGTGACCAAGAGTTTTCTCAAGGAAACCATGATCTCATACAAGAAGAATCATGAAGGAAGGAAAGATCACAAGTAAACCATATAGAAGGACCACCATATTTTAGCTAAGTCAAAACCACCAACTTATGTGGTGTAAACAAAAATATTTTTGTTGCCTAAGTATGTGCTTGAATTTTGTTGTTTGAGTGAAATATTTGGTTTGTGAATGTTTGCACATTGCTTGAGTGAATTGTGATGTGTGTGATTAGAAATATCTCCTTAGAAATATTTTGCCTATTCTAATCCCTACCCAACCCAAACAGATGACTTCTCCAAGGAACTCCAACATCAAGGTGGATGACAACAACAACAACCAAGAGGACAACATGAAAGAACTTATAGCAACCCAAAACCAGTTGAACCAAGAGTCAACTCAGCTTTTAGCCAACAACAATGGACTAGACCCAGCCATACAAAGGATTTTGAAACTTCAATCCCAATTGTTGCAAGGATTGGTTACTCAAATGATCATCATGAGAGAAAACTTTTCCCAAAGAGCAAATGACAAAAAGGATGATCAAGATGCTATTCTAGAAGGAACCCAAGCTAGCAATATTTTTAGAGACAAGGATCATGCATCCAAGGAGCATGAAGATCAATTCCCCAAGAAGAGAGAAAGATCTCCCACCTATGAAGAACATGAACTAGAGGAACCCCTAGCTTTGGAGAGACCCAAAAAGAAGAAGAAAGACAAAAGCCAGATGCAATGTTACAATTGCAAAGAGATGTAACACTATCCCAATGAATGCCCAGAAAAGAAGAAGAGCCAAGAAGACAAACAAAGGCTAGTGAAACCCAAGATGAGGAAGGATATTAGCCAAGTGATGTGCAAACACTGCAATGAGTTAGGACATTATGCATCATACTGTCCAGAGAATCCACCTCAAGACCTCAAACTTATAACATGTTTCAAATGCAAGGAACTAGGACACTATGCAAACAATTGTCCAGAAAAGATGAAGGACAAGTTAAACAAGTCTATGAAGGATCTCAACCTTGGCCCATGAGTCAAGCTTGGAAACAAAGGACTCAATGCAAATGTTTGCCCAGAGAAGTTTTCTAAGGATCCCAAGAAGGACAATGTGTAATTCTTGTTTGAAAATTTTTAAGGGTGATAGTACCCTAGTTGTTTTGAACCTGCTTGTAACCCTAGCCTCCCCAAATCTCGGGACGAGATTTATTTTAAGGGTGGTAGCCTGTCACATCCCAAGATTTTCCAAATCTTGTAATGTGAAAAATAAATGAATAAAATAAAAATTTATTTGATTTTCAGGGCCAGAAGAAACTTTTTGAATTTAAATGGAACTTCAAACCTAATTGGATTAAATAAATCCTAAAGGGATTTAAAAGGATAAACATTTATTAAAGGAAATTAAAATGTTTTTGAATTACTATTTTGGATCTTTTAAATAAAAGGTTTTGGCTTTCAAAAGAAAAAGTGGATTTATAAATAAAGATTATTTTACAGAGCCAAATTAAAATAACAAGGAATTAAACCTTGGCCAAGTATTTAAAATAAAATGTTTTGTTTTGATTAAAAATAGTAAAGGTTTATTTGAATGAAATAATAAAGAATTAATATCCAAATTTTATTTAAATATAAGGTTTTACCATTTTAATTAAAACCTCAAAACTTATTAAATTATTTTAAATAAGTTTTCCAAGTATTTTATATTCTCAAATAAAACCTACTGAAGTGTTTTGGTTTTATTTTAGATTTTCAAAATAAATATTTTAATAAAACAAAACCTTTTTGAATTAAATGAATAAGGTCTATTCATTTAATTATTATTGGACCCTAAAATAAAAGGTTATTTTGTTTTAAACAGATTTCCAAATATCTTTTATTTCCAAATAAAACCTACTGATTTGGTTTTGAAAATATTTGGATTTCAAATGGAAATTTTATTAATTAAATCAAACCCTATTTAATTAAATAACTAAAGGGCCATTTTATTTAATTAATGAATGGATCCTCAAAAGAATGAAAATTATTATTTTATTCTGGAATTTGGGTATGATGATAAACAGAATCAAATTCAAAATAACAAAGCTGAATGATTGTTTGAATTGATTTGGGTGTGATTTGTTTGTTTGGAATTTCAAAACAGAAATCAGAAATAGAAAAAGAAAAGGTTACAGAATAAAAAAAATGGATTTGAATCGACCCAACCCAACAGCCCACCTAGCCCACCTGTTCCCACGCCCCGAATCGTTTTTCCTCACTCAGGAACTTAACCGCGCAGAGACTGACCAGTGGACCTTACTCGCATTTCTTTTCCCACTGACCGGTGGACCCCGCCTCTACTGCTCATCGTCCACACCCCCCCACGACCTGTTCTTCACCGTTGCAGGCTTTGATTTCTCCGGATTAATTCGCCTTAATGCCGCGAGTAAAACCTGCAGTGATCACGCACGATAAAGCATATTCCCCTCCTCTTTCATTCCCCCCAAACCCCACGCCTCGAGAGCCACCAGGCTGTCGCAATTTTCTTCTGCACCGCCGCCGTCTCCGACGACCCTCCTCGCCGATTCCGGCCAACACACGTCCCCTCCTGCCTCCTCGAGCACGCAGCTGTGCTCAGCATTCCCCAGAGAACCTTTCTGCAGCCGCAGCTTACTTGCGCGTGCCTCCCAGCGTCGGCAACGTCGACGACCTGCAGCACCGCCGTCTGCCCTCTTCTCCAACGACGCCCACAGGTTGTACCAGACCGCCCCTCTCCCCCTCATTCACACACGCGTCATCCCCTCGACCATACGCATCTAACCGTGCCCTTTGTTTGCCTCCGCGTGATCTGCAATGTCGCCTTCGACCACAGACAGAGCCGTCCGGCGTTGCTCTCTACTCCGGCGAGCAATCGCAGCTGCCCCCTAGCGCCCCTCGACGGACAAGTACCACGTTGAGCATCAGCGAGCGTCAGCGATTCCGGTGAGCATCTCCCCACCCTCCTTTGCTTCCTGTACCGCCGGCGCCGTCATCGACTGGCCGCTCCGCCGCTAGCCACCGTCGTCGCGCCGCCAGCTTTTGGCAAAGCACTGAGAGCCGTTCGATCTAGTTTGAACGAGCAGGATTAGATCACTTAATCGCGAATAGGTACGTTCTCTGGACCGCGCGATTTGACTTGATCCAACGCACCACGATGCCGATCCGGCCGAACCGGTATCAGCCAGTGAGATAGCGACGCGTGGCCAGTGTTTGAGTTAAAACAGATTTTTGAATCAGATTTATTTGCAAACTTCAAACCTTTGTAACTTTCAAACCACACGTCCAAAAATTATAAATTTTATATCAATGGATTCAGGAGAACAAGCCCTAGCCAACCATATCCTTGGTTTAGCCAATAGTATCTGTTAGTTTGCTTGTTTTTGTAGATTCTTTTGTGAGCTTGTTTAGAGTAGAAAAATTGTTTAAAATTGATTTTGGGGTCAAAACTTTTGCAAAATGGTTTGTTGTGACCTTACTGGTCCTAGGAACCAACCCATGGCTTTGAAAATAGATTTGGAAAAATTTAGGAAGGATTAAATGAATTAGTCCATTTCTAGGCAAGTGAAAATAATGGTTTTATTATGAGAATGATTTTGGAATAAAAACCTTGGGAAAATATTTTGATTCAAAGCTAATGTCCCAAAACAACAATTCTTGGGAGTTAGAAACTTTTGGTGAGAAACTTAAAGATTTTTGATTTAATAAAACCATTATCCATCACATAAAATGTTGAATGGATTTTAAAATAGTTTTTGGGCAAAACCCTCTAACTAATGACTTTGCCATTTTGTTAAATGACCAATTTGGACCTTACAAAGTTTAGAAGCCTAGTGGAGACCATCCTTGCAATTAGAACCATCTTTTGCATGCTTGCATGCATTACTTTGACTTTGTCATTTTATATGTGTTGTTTTTGCTTGATTGGTAGATTGAGTTTGTGCCTTGCTTGATTGACTTGTAGTGACTTGAAGAGTGTGATTGTTGCAAGGAAAAGGAGTGAACCCATACTCTACCAAAAAGGCAAGTGATGCTTCATACTTTTGTCCCATTACTTTCACTATGCATTAGTGATTTTCTCTAAGTAAAACTTGCATGGATTTTGCTAAGTATAAACCTTGCTACAGGAAAAACTAGTAGATGAATCCTTAGTAGGATTTTCCTAAGTTAAGATTCCTACTACTATCAAGCTTAGCCTAGCTAATAGAAAACATGGGTGGAATATATATTCACACTATGGAAAAATACTCTAAGTCTGAGGACTTATGTTTTTGTGTAATAAAACAACTAAGTAAATAAATCACCTGGGTGGATTGGAAGGATGGGTTTATGTTGAGTGGTTACACAAGGCCATGGACTTGGCTTGTGTATCTCACTTGTGGATGGCCACCCAGGCGCAAAGAGATTTGAGATGTCAAATGTTGAGAAGCTTCAAGTGCAACCACTTGGCAATATGAGCTCTGCCATGATCATATAGGTTGCAAGAACTTAGCCATATGGACAGTGGGTGGTAGTGTTTGATAGGTTGGAACGCGTCCATTTTGGTCTAAGGGAAGGCCTCTGAAAGATCTTGTCTTGGGAAACCAAGTCTTGTGGGGAAAGTGCACCACCTCTGCAGAGTGTAAAATCTAAGTACTTAGCCATGTCCCTGGTAAAGGATAATTTGAGCATCAAGACATGGAAGCAATCAAGAATCTCATCATTCAAATTTCTAAGTTAAAAATTGTGTATTTGAACAAGGGTTGTTTGAAATCTTCAATCTTTGATTGGGAGATGCCTTGTAAAGGATCTTCAATCTTTGATTGAGGAAAATGATTTTATCAAAGCAAAAACTTAGTATTTTCAAAGTTTAGGGAAAATCTATTTTGAGCAATGCAAGCCTCAACTCCACTTAGACAAATGCATATAGATGATACATTCCACTATACTAATATAGTATCACTTGCCAATACAATTCAAATGTATTGACCCTTTGTGGCTGTAACTTGTATGTTGCAGGTTTGATTGTTTTTTTAGTGAAGAATGATTGATTAGGATTACAAAATCTACAACCAACATCTGCCTGTGGCACTTTGAAGATGAAGGACCCCATGATTCTACTTATTCCGCTGCAATGTAATGTAGTAGCCAATGGAGCTACGTAATGATGTAATAAAATTATGTTATTCCTGGTTATAAAGTTATATTATGACCTTTGTTTCTTGATATTACATCTTAACTGTGGATGCTAGCTATTGATCCAGGGACTAGCATTGTAAAACACAGGAGGAATCTACCTTATTAGGTTGAGGCCTCTAACAGATATGTGCGAATGCACACCTTTGGGGATCTATCACTTATATTGGCCTTCTAGAACTTGTCACCCATTTCGGCAATCGATGCCAATGGGGGAGAAGTTTTAGAGAGTTTAAGGGAAATGGTTTATGCTCTGAGTTTGTTTCCTAAGCATTTTCTCTTCATGCTCTTGCATCTTTGTTGTTGCTTAGCATGTGGTATATATATAGAGGAAACTCCACCAATGATAATGATTGGCAAGATATGCAATGAAATTCAAGTTCATCACACATGCATAGATTGTGGGGGAGTTTTCTATATATATGGTGATGGTACCAATATCACATACTTGTGTAGTATTTTGATATTGGTGCTACCATTTAATTTATTAAATTCCTTATATAAACCCTCTCAAAGGGATTGTCATCAATTACCAAAATGGGGGAGATTGAAAGAACAATGTGGGCCCCCATGTGTGGTTTTGGTAATTAATGACAATCTCTATGGACTAATGCTTGTATCAAGTTGTACTTGTAGGAATTGTCCATAGGCAATGCTTGAACCATATGTTGGCTTCAAGGTTTGGAGAAGAAGAAAGTGAAGAGGATCAAGTGGTGACCAAGGTGTTCAATGGGTGATCCACAAATTGGTCATGTGAGAGTTAAACCTATGGCAAGTATGTCTTGAATAATAAGATGGAGTAATATCTATGGTGCACCTTCAAGGCATCAACATAATGAAGAAAAGAAGAAATGATGTGCAAGCTAAAGATGTGCAATATATAGAAGATCTCATGGTTGAAGCTTTCCATCCTCGGTGATCATGGATCGATGAAGACAAGGTCAAAGTAAAGGTTTCCCCATGTTGTATGGGGGAGTAACTTGCAAGTCTTCATCAAGAAAGTGCGTACAAGAGCAATCAAGAAAGGTGTTCCATCTTGAGAAGGACAAGACCGTCTACATCATAATCAAGTGGAATATGTGCAAGGCAAAGGTATGATCTTGATAGGGTTTCTTTCTTACCGGTCTCGTGATGTTAGTTGGGGAGACCGGTTTATAGGATAGACAACCGTACTATCAAGAGGGGCTCTCAAGTGAGTAACTCGATCATATCTTTCAGAGAGAGCTCAAACCTTTGCATATTTTGCAGCATCCTTTCTTGGTTGTTATTTGGATCTTATCCATGTGAGGTTCTAGAGCTTGTGGAAATATTCATAACAAGCCCTAGTTCATCAAAAACGGATTTCCCCTTTATATCGTATTGTGTTTTTGATCTTTGAGGTTTTTCAGTTTCTCACCAAGAGAGGTATCTCACTTTATAATACATGAAATGTTCTCTCTTGGTGGTATCCAATATTTTCACTTTTTGTTGGGTACCTCTTGTTGTCCCCTTTCCAACAAAATTGGTTTCGGGTCAATCAGAGTTTCCAAACTCTAGATATCGCCATTTGAAGTTTGCCTCTTATTTGGTCCAGACCGGAGCCTCCGGTCTGCATGGACTGGAGTCTCCGTGTGGTCCGGAGTTTCTGGAACTGTCTCTGGTGGTGACTTCTGAATCAGGGCTGGGACATACTGTATGGGGGTCCGGAGCCAGGTCCGGAGGCTACCCTGGAGTCTCCGGTGTTGGCTCAGTCTGGAGTCTTCGGTGTTGGAAGACCGGAGTATCCGGTCTTGTTGGGTCGTGGCTGGTCCAGGTTATTCAGATGGGCGGTCCGGAGGCTAGTCCGGTGGTTGGGCCAGAATCTCTGGTGTAGACCGGAGTCTCCGGTCTGACTTTTCCCCAACGGGCAGAAAACGGTCAGAAATCTGTGGGCCTATAAATAGGGGCCCTTCTTCCCCAATGCAACTGCTCGAGTTTTACAGGCTTTCTCCTCCATTCTTGACCCTCTTGAGCTTTCTTCCCCTTCAATCCCTCCCTTGATTCTTGCATATACTTTAGGGATTTGAAAGAGGAGATCTAGATCTACAATCCCACCAATCCATCTCTCCTCTAAGTGAGGGGAACATCTTGGGATCTAGATCTTGGAGTCTTTTGTGGATTTCCTCCATTTTTCTTCCTCTCTTATTCCCCCACAAGCTTTTGTAGCTTTGGTGGAATTTGGGAGAGAAGGATTTGAGCATCTTTGTGGTGTTCTTGCCATTTGCATTTGGTGCATCGGTTTGAGTTCTCCTCGAAGGATTTGGTTTGAGTTGCTCATTGGATCTTGTCCCTCTTGGGTTCTTGGAACCCTAGACCGTTTTGTGGCCTTGGTGGCATTGTGGCCTTGGTGGCATTTGTTGAGGCCTTTTGTGGCATTTGTTGGGAGCCTCCAGTTAAGTTGTGGAGAAGTGCCCCAACCTTGTGAGAGGTTTCGGTTGCCACCGACAAGTGCATCGATAGTGGAAGCGTGGATCGATCCCATTGGGGTGAGATTCACCGGAGAATAAGGGAGGCCTTTTGTGGCGTTGGTGGTTTGGTACCACCCCCTCTCCAAACGATACGTACTCCATGTTGGGAGGAACTCGGTAAAATATCATTGTCCCCGCGTGCCTCGGTTATCTCTATACCCGAGCTCTTTACTTATGCACTTTACATTGTGATAGCCTTCGTGCTTGAAGTAATATATATCTTGCTATCACTTTGTTGCTTGTATTGCTTAGCATATGTTGTTGGTGCACATAGGTGAACCTTAGTTGTTCTAGGTTGTGCTTAACAAAGTAAACACTAGTTTTATTCCGCCTTTGTTGAGCCACTCTAGGAAAAGTTTTAACTGCCTATTCACCCCCCCCTCTAGGCGACATCTGTATCCTTTCAGAGGAGTTGTGAGCTGGAGAAGCTGCAAGCAAAGCGTGATTGCGGGATCTACATTAGAAGCGGAATACATGGCTGCTGCAGAAGCGTCAAGTGAAGGAATTTGGATCAGGAACTTCATCACTGAGCTTGGTGTGGTTCCAAGTGCCTTGGACCCACTGGGGATATTGTGTGACAACACTGGCGCCATAGCACTGGCTAAGGAACCAAGATATCATCCAAAGACCAAGCATATCAACCGCAAGTTTCATATAATTCGAGATTATATAACAAATGGAGATCTGAAGATTAGCAAAGTACATACAGATCTGAATGTCGCAAATCTGTTGACTAAACCTCTTCCACGAGCAAAACATGATCAGCACCTTAGTGCCATGGATGTTAGATTGTTGCCAGATGTAAACTAGATTATTGACTCTAGTGCAAGTGGGAGACTGTTGGAATTATGCCCTAGAGGCAATAATAAAGATGTTATTATTATAATTCTTGTTCATGGTAAAGTTTATATTCCATGCTAGAATTGTATTAAGCGGAAACTTTGATACTTGTGTGGTTTATGAACAACACCGTGTCCCTAGTATGCCTCTATGGATTAGCTCATTGATTAATGATGGTTAAGGTTTCCTAACCATAGACATGAATTGTCAATTAATAATGAGATCATATCATTGGGATAATGATATGATGGACAGACCCAAATCAAGCAGAGCAATTAGATCGTGTCATCGTGTTCATCTTTGCGAAGCTTTTCTTATGTCAAATATTGTATTCCTTAGACCATGAGATAATGCAACTCCCTGGTATCGGAAGAAAGCTTTGAGGTCATCAAACGTCATCCTATGAGAGGGTGATCATAAAGGTGTCTCTCAGGTGATCGGAAAGTACTTGTTGGGTTGTATGTATCGAGATGGGATTTGTCCCTCCCAATTCGGAGAGATATACTTCGGGCCCACTCGGTAATCGATAACAACACCGCTTGCAAGCACGTGGTTAAGGAGTTAATCACAAAGTGATATCGGATTACGGAACGAGTAAAGTACTTGCTGTGAACGAGATTGAACTAGGTATGCCGATACCAACGATCGAATCTCGGGCAAGTAAAATATCGCGTGACGAAGGGAATATACATATGGGATTAATTGAATCCTGGCATCGTGTTTCATCCGATATGATCATCGATGAATGTGTGGGAGTCAATATGGGTTTCCAGACCCTGCTGTTGATTATTGATAGAAGATCATGTCTGCATATTCTTGAACCCGTAGGGTCACACACTTAACGTGTCTCGACGCTAGGATAGAATGGATAATTGGTTTATGAGTTTTTGTTCAGAGTCTCGGATGAGATCCAGGACGTCACGAGAGGTTCCGGAATGGTCCGGAGAATAAGATTCATATAAGGGAAAGCAGTTTTTGGATTTCGGAATTGTTTCGGATTGTTTGGTATTGTACCGGAATCTTCTAGAACCTTCCGGAGTGGGACCAACGTGGCCCCACTTGTTGGGAGGGAGCGTGGGAATACGAGGGAGTGCCCTGGCCGCATTGGGCAAGGGGCACAAAGCCCCATAGGCCCAGCCGACCAAGCCCTAGGGGAAACCCTAGGGAGAGCTTCTAGAAGGGGGGAACTTGCCCCCCCTCCTCCCATGTGTCCGCCGGCCCTAGGGCTT
Organism: Avena longiglumis; assembly: GCA_030063025.1. Taxonomy (NCBI): domain Eukaryota; kingdom Viridiplantae; phylum Streptophyta; class Magnoliopsida; order Poales; family Poaceae; genus Avena; species Avena longiglumis. The sequence goes on from CP125975.1 coordinate 501,444,063, forward strand.
GGAGGAGGGGGCAAGGGCGCCGTCCAGCCCTCTATATAAAGAGGGCAGGGGCGCACCCTCCCCCCACACCTCCTCAACCCTAGCCGCCTACCTGCTGCCCTCGTCTCTCCCTCTCTCCCGACTCCGCGTAGGCGAAGCCCTGCCGCAGAAACTCTCCACCTTTGCACCACGCCATCGTGTTGTAGATCCAATATACCTCTCCAACCCACTTGCTAGACCGAGGAAGGAGGAGACGTCGAGGTGCCGTACGTGTGCATCTCTCGGAGGCATCGCCACTTGCGGTGTTGGATCGGATCGGATCGCGAGGAGGAGAAGCTAGTACGACTACATCAACCACGTTCCGTTGAACGTTCCGCTGTGCGAATCTTCAAGGGTATGAATATCTCATCTATTCCCCCTCGTTGTTTGCATCTCCTAGATTATATCTTGGCTTTCCCGTTCGCATCTATAATTTTTTTTTGATTTACTATGCTGCGAAACCCTTCATTTATATGAGAGAGTGTTCACTAGTGAAAGTATGATCCCTAGGCCTTGTTTCTAAACATTGAAACACCGTTTGCATCTAGATCTGTTGCATGTTTGCTTGCTTCCATCTTTATTCCATTTGCCGAGGAGGTTACCTTTCCTCCACGTCAGGCTCTTTTCTGGCACCGTTACCCCACGTCAACAACAAGTCATAAGCTCTTTTCTGGCACCGTTACCACTTGTATTTTACTATCTCTTCGCCGAACTAGTGAACCTATACACCTAACAAGTTTATTGGGTGTGTTGGGGACACAAGAGACTTCTTGTATCTTGATTGCAGGGTTGCTTGAGAGGGATACCTTTGACCACTTCCTCCCTGAGTTCGATAAACCTTGGGTGATCCACTTAAGGGGAACTTGCTGCTGTTCTACAAACCTCTGCACTTGGAGGCCCAACAACTGTCTACAAGAATAGAAGTGCATAGACATCAAACACTAGGCAATATCTCCAATCCAAGACCCCCGAGCAGAAGGTCCCAACCATCAACGCCACGTCGAGTCGCCTCCTCCCTCGCCACCATGGCCGGCCAGAAGAAGCTTCAAGACGCAACAGTCGCATCTCAAAAAAGGACCATATAAAACCCTAATAAGGAAGGCGTCTGTACCATCCCCTTCTACTCCCTCGCCACCACGACCGGCAGAGGGTAAGACAACAGCAATACCAGCCCTCCGACTCCCGAAGCTCCACGACAAAGTCGAAAAACGACCGCGCCCGGAGAGACCATCCTCCCAGATCTGTAGATATGAGAGGATACCAGGCCAGAAGCTCGATGGCGCTGCCACAAGTGGCCTTGCTGAGATGGGGTTCGAGCTCCAGCACCCTTATTCTGATGCGACGTCGCCTCCTCCATCCCGACGTTGTCTCCCAAAACCATATCAGAGCTCAGGACGTCACCACCATCGTCGGGGGCAACCGTCGTCCACAATTCGGCACAAGGTCTCCTCTTTTGTGGACTTGATGGAGGGAAATACTTGTTGGTAGACGGAGGTGTGTTAGCATTTACAATGACTATAAAGTTGTTGGCACCCCTTACGTATCAACTTGGGAATTGAGGAAACTCACAAAACACTATGCATGCCATGGGATACGTCCTGCGGGATTATGTTCGCTAATGGCGCAGTAATTCAATTGATGTTGATTGCTGTTGGTTGTGGTTATGTGTCGGGGGGTTGACCTCGGGTAGGTCAGAGACGGGGAAAGACAGAGGTACAATCCCCGTCTAGTTTCCGAGTTACGGTCTAGGTCGGCCGAATCATGAATATGTCGGCCGATGTACGGAGGCGAGAAGCCCGTGTGTATGTATCGAGCAGTTACCCGGCCGAGTTACTATGAGGGTCGGCCGGGTTAGCCCAAGTGATCTCGATGCAGGTGAAGGACAAGCCGAGTTACACAAGGTAAGGTAAGGCCGAGTGATACGAAGCTTGCAGGAGAAGGAGAAGCCCAAGGTCAAACTATAGCTGCAGGCTAGGAGGAATCAGAGCAGAGCCAAGCACAAGAGACAAGGATGCACGGTGTCAGAGGGGCAGAAGGAGGTCACGGAGGTGACAGTCCTGGAGCCCGAGGCACGCAGGAGGGGTCCACTGGAGCCTTGCCGTCGTTAGAAGGGCGACAGGGAAAGGAGGCCGCCGAACTACTATTTTAGGACAAGCATATTCCTCGAATATGCTTGCCTCGTCAGCCCTAAGGGCACCCAAGGCACTCCTTTATAAGGGGAGGCTTGGACCCTGAGGAGGGCATCGACTCTCTGAGCACCGTTAGGCTGGAGAGATTCATCTTGTCCCCCTGTATACAGCTCGAGGAGCGCTTGTAACCCAACGAGAGAGAAATAAAGATCCTAGCTTTAACAACTTGAGTGTGGACTCGGTTGCATCTTCCCTCCCCAGATCCCACTAGCATCCATTGGCCCCATACTTTAGCCTACCCATGGCATCTGCCGTGCCACCACCACGACAGTTGGCGCCCACCTTGGGGCCAGCAGCGGTGCTAGCTGGAGTTGTGATCCGGACGGGAAACTTCATCAACACCGGCAAGCGCGTTGTTTCTGGCTTGGTCCAGAGATTTGGTCTCTGCGACTATGTCAGCGACAATGCAGGAAGCTTCAAGGGGAAAACTCCCCCGCGCAATGGGGTCTTCATCAGCCTGGGCCAGCACAGGGTCTACGTCGGCATCGACATCACCGGCATTTATCCTCACCAGGTTGTTGTTGCAGGAGAGCCACCTCGTAGCACAGCAAGCCGTCCATCAAGAGAACATCCTGCAGGCAGCGTCGAGGTGATGGTCGCCGCAGGAGCTCAAGCTGGAACAGCAGTAGCCGGGTCAAGCAGAGAACCCGCCGCAGGCGCACAAGGCGCACCCAAGCAGACCACGCTGCAACCCACTGAGGTAATTCCGCCAGTGACAAACCCGACCGAGCTACATGACACCACCCCAAAGGCACCACGGTGAGAGGCCACCTGGGAAAGGCCAAGAACATTCTTCAGCGACTATAGAAAACTTAACTACACGTAGCGCCGATACTTGATCCGCAAATGCTCAGCAGAGTTAGAAGAAACCAGGCAAAAGGTCTGGTAGAGGCCAAAAAGTATCACAAGGAATCCTTGAACAGGACCCTGAGAGAATATGCAAAAGCTAATAAGCTTGATATCGCACCCGAGCGGTTGGACGAACTAAGATTAAGAGGAAAGAACCTCATGGATGACATTAACAAAGAGCATGAAGCTCACAGAGCAGAATCAGGTGATTTGGGTTTGCCGAGGTCTGACTCGTGAAGAACACGAGAGCGGCAAATGCCGCAGATTGGAATTAGAGGTTGACCGGGAAGCTCGGCGAAACAACAAGAAAGAGTGAATGAGCTGGTGCGCATCGCGAAGCAAAATGAAGAAATACTGTAACTAACCCGGCAAGACCGGGGCTTCACGGATGGTTCATTCGGGGCAGCGCTGCCTTATCCATGCAGAAAGATCTTCACCGAAACAACGTCGAAGAGACAAAGTAACCTCGGGAAGAGGAACAAGCAAATTGTTCCATATGACCCGGCAATGGCTGGAAAGGCAAATGAGAACAGAGGCAATGCAAGCCGAGGTATGATGGGGAGAGAAACCACGTGTATGGAAAAGGACGGGGCCGAGGCAATGGGGATCTCGGCAGGAGAGAACCCGCGAGAGGTAATCATGAAAACCAGACCCCGGCCGAAGTAAGGAGAGAGATGCCGCCCAACCCGCAACCAAGACATGAGCCTCGGCAGGAAAGAGAAGTAAGGCCAGCTCGCCACAATCAGATGAATGAAAGGTACAATGATGGTTATTCCGAGGTGGAATATGCAATCCAGGGTGGAAACAATCACTATGGGATGCAGGACAGAATCCTGTACAGAGATTTGCCAGCAAGTGATGCAAGAGTAAAATTGGATCGGCTATACCGATCCAAACTGTTGGAAGAACAAGGTCCACCAGGCCCGACATGTTTTGGACCACGGATCATGGGCGAACCACCAGTGCCGAATTTTCAGTTAGCAAAAGGCACAAAAACATACAATGGAAGTACTAAGCCACAAGACTGGTTGATTGATTATGCCACTGCTGTGAAGATAGCGGGTGGCAACTTAAGTGTAACACCCTCAGAATCGGACCTATGCAAGTTTCAGCGATTCCCGCCAAACCCGCATAGAAACGATTCAAAGGTGCCCACCAGGCACTTTCGTGCGGGTGGAAAACGAAGTAATAACATTACACAACAGTCCTCGATGGGACCCACAGAACAGATATATATACAACAGCGACTCAAAGAGTCAAGAATACGGATATAAGTACAAAGATCCAAATCACCTTGGAAACGATATAGCGTCCAGCTACGGACAAGATGCAAATGGGGCTAAGAGCCTTGAAGAATAACCAATGGCGTCCATAACCCTGCCCAGGCCAAGCCGGAAGGGTAACCCTGCTAACGGCGTCGATCTCAAAACCTGCTTAAACAAAAGGGGTGCCGACAAAGGGCAAAGGAAAAGAGGAGCGTCAGTACTGAGGCCAGTACACGGCGAGGCTAGAATTCGGCGGTCCTCGCCTACATAGGTATGGTGGACTGAGCGGCAGCGACAGCATGCACTGAACAACCTATAGAGACTCGATACAACTGGCGGTTATCAGAGAGGGGTAAGAAAGACCTACTCGGAACCAACCTGATGCTACCATCAAACAAACCCATCCTGGCGTTTCCCCCCTCGAGACCAAACGAGGAAGTCAACCGAGGAACTCACACCGTTGGCAGTTTTAGTTATTCAGTTATCGTTGCAGCAATTACTAGTCCGGTTTAGATAATCATTCAGATAAAGTAAGCAGTGGACACTTTTAGTTATTCATTCCGTTGTAGTTGCAGCAATTACTAATCAGATACATATAGCATGAGTTAAACCCAAAACCCAGCAGTTGTTGGTACTTTTATTTAGCCATTCCGTTGTAGTTGCAATACTTACTAGTCAGGTACCAAGGTCGCAAGCGACGCTCCAAGCAAGCAATTGTGGGCAGTATTATTAGCCATTCCATTATAGTGAAGCTGATTACTAGTCATTATAAAGTCAAATTTATAGCAATAAACTTTAGTTATGCTTGTCTATGGTCGAGATACTGTGCTCCAAGTCGTCCATAACCGCGGACACGGCCGAGAAAGTTTTACCCGGGTGCACCAATAGCAACACACGCTCGATCAACCTCGGAAAACCAAATCAACACCCAACGAGGCTTTCACGGTGAACAATCACAGATTCAGAAATATTTCAGGGGCCACCCATTGAGTAGACCAACGGTAAGCAAGCTTCGAGACGGACTCAAGGTTTGCGTCAATGGTCAGCATGGCGGGAACCCGAAAGTGTGGCTGGGCTTGTCGATACCGAAAACACTCCGCTTACCTAAATGATACAGGTGTGCTCCTCGCACAATCAAATACGTAAGTAGCATGGCATAGGTACAGGATAGTAAATAAAACCTCAAACTAGTTTGTGGCCCCAAGAAATAAGACTGAATCAAGCTCGCTGGGGGTCCCATATACCTCCCGGATGTGGATAGCGCGATAAATCAAGGAACAGGTATCAAGTACTCGGGGTCCTACGGGATACAAGTGGGCGTTCGGAAACCAAATATTTTCTATCACCCACCGATGCCTCTGCTTACTTCAATTTTAGTTGTTAAACAGGAATTAAAGTGAATGGTAAGTAAAACTATGATCATCTCCAACATCAACATGCGGCAATACATCAACAACTGTGGCACGGGACGACACGCAACAGCACTTGAGCAAGCGACTACAACGCGCAAGTCCAACTATCTACCAAACAACAGGTAATAAGATGTGTCCAAGGCAATATAGGGTTGCACGGTATATCACAGGTACGAAAACTAAAGCATCGCAACACAGATAGCAATAGATCAACAGGAGGGAATAAATACTATAAAAGTAAGATAGGTAGAAAGGGGGAGATGCTCGGCTGAAAACATTGTCGAAGGTTCAATCGAAGATCGGGGCGAAGCTCACATCAACTCAACGGCCTTATCCGCGAAGAAGCAAAACACTAGAAGAAACACCGGATGCACTATTTAATACAACGGCAGAAGATCGGCATGATGCATGCATGATGGATGACGTGGCAAAGGTGCGATGCAATTAGGTCATATTAAGCGGAACCGGGGTCCCGGCATTTAGTTAGATGGTTCGAGTTATTTAGAAACCCCCGCAATTTAAATGTTGTATTACGTGGCAAAAGATAATACGGGTTCGCTACCCAAGTTTAAATGATGCCAATATAAGGCTAGATTTGCCCGCATATGGGCCCCATATTTAATTAGAGGTGAATCGGCATAAGGCCCCCAAACCACACAATGTATGCATGCAAGAATGGCAATTAATGTGCAACAGGTTTTATGTTTAGCATTTATAAAATAGGGATCGAAAAAGGGGTCACACATAGGGTTCGACGATCTTGGGGTTCCGGGGTTCGGGTCGGTCTCAGGGTCCAGGGTTCGACGGGTTGGTCTCGGCGGAAACGTTCTCGAACAACGGGGCAGATCTTGTCGTTCCGGGAGGAGGTTCTCGGGGTTCCGTGAGGTAGACCTTGTCGCGTCCGTGGTTTTCGGGCCCGCAGGATCGAGGCGTACAATTCCGGGGAGGCGGTCTTGGGGTATCATCCTGATCGTCGGTGGCGAACTCGGGGCTCAACACGGGATCTTCAGGGTTCCAGGAGGAAGAGCTTGACGTCTGAGAGGTTCTGCCGGCCACGGCCGTCGGAGTCCGTGACGAAGATCTTGACAAACCGAGGCGTTCCGGTGGTAGGTCTTGTTGTACCGGGTCGGCGATCTTGGGCATCCAGGTTCTCGGCGTCGGGTTCAGGGTAGGTCCCGGTTTTCCAGGCGGTAGATCTTGTACAACGGCGGTTCCGCAGGTGGTCCTTCGGGTGTCTCTCAGGGCGATGTAGAACCTGGCAGCCCACCGAGAGCTCGGCGGTGAACCCCGACGTCACCGGCGGACCTTGAGGCTCGCGGAGGCTCCGGCGGGGCGACTAGCAGCCCAGGCGGCGGCGAGGTTTGACGGTGGAAGCGGCCGGAGGCCTCGGCCGTGCAGTGCGCGGGTGGAGGACGGCAGCGCAGGCGTGGAAGGCGCGGACCGTCCCGACGGAGGACGCGGCTGGCGGGGCAGGTCGGCGCCCGGTTGAGGGAGTCAGGCGGCGCGGGCTCGTGGAGAGGTGGCTGGGGAGCGGCGGCGGCTTAGCCTGGGGCGGTGCCTGAAGGAAGTGGAGGCGGCCGAGCCGGGAGAGAGGAGGAGGGAGGGCGGAGGAGGAGAGCGGCGGCGGCGGACGCGGCTGGTGGCGGGGACGCGGGTTGGGGCAGAGGGAGGAGGGGGCGGAGGTCGTCGCGGCGCGGGGTGGTGAGCGAGCGAGTGGGCGAGGCAGAGGGTGGCCGGGCGAGGTCGGGAGGTGGCGCAGGCGGCCGGCGAGGATGGTAGGCGGGCGGCGTCTTGGTGGCGGGCGGCGCCACCGGAGTGGTGAGGAGGGAGGAGGCGGAGGTCGGGCAGAGGCCGCCGGGCGAGTGCCTGGCCGGAGAGCCCGGAGGCGAGGGGCACGCAGGGGTGGAGGCGAGGAGGTGGGGGTCGCGTGCGGGGGTAGAAGACGAGTGGAGGAGAGGGAGGTTGGGGACAGGCGGGGTGGGCCGCGTGTGGGGCCCAGGGGCGTGGGTGGGACCAGGTGTCGGCGCTCGGGCGAGGAGGTGGGAGCCTGGCCGGGCTGCAAGGCGTGAGCGTGGGAGTGGGCGTGTGGGGGGTGGTCAGGTCTGTGTGGAGAGAGAGGAGAGAGAGGGGGTGGAGGAAGAGGTGGCCAAGTGGCAGCATCTGGTTGGGTGGGGGAGAGGAGAGGGTGAGGTGTCAGGTTGGGATTGGGTGGGGTGATGTGGAGGGGGGGTGTGGGTAGATAGGTTGGTAGCTTTAGGATTTAGATGGGGCTGATTAGGTGGACCGATTTTTAGGTTCTGGGGGTGGTCGTTTGTGGCATCCCGCAAAACCACTACTAGGAAATCGCGTTGAATTTGTGCATTGCATCGTCATCATCATGCATTGTTTGCCAAACCATTTTCGCAACACCCGTTTTGTTTTCTAAAACGCCCCCTATTGATTCAAACATCCAAAACCGGGTCGCCGGAATATTTTATTCTGGCCGCTATCGGTTTGCTTCGGCCCGTTCAAAACAAATACAAAGTTCAATTATTTTCAGTAGGGGCAGACGAACGGGCCAAATAGACCCGATCGACCGCCCCAGGAAAAAACTAAAACGGTCCACCCCAACCAGCCCCTCTTAATCCTATGTCTACCCAACTCTACCCACCCCAGCTCCACCTCACCCGCCCAATCAACATGTGCCAACTCACCCTCCCCAAACCCCAACCAACCACACCGACACCTCAGCCTCTCTCACCACCAACCCCCACCTGGCCCCTCACCACACAACTGATCTCAAGGCTCAGACGACGCACTGCAGCCTGCCGCCTGGGTCCCACAGGTCCCACTCCCCCAACTCTCCCTCACAGACACCGCACGCACCTGACCTCTCCACCTCAAGGCCCGGGTCCACTGGACCCACCTTCGCCACGCCCCCACGCCTGGCCCCTGTTCTTCTCCTACCTCCTCTCAGACGCTCCCTGCCCTCCCTCCAAGCCCTCGCTCCCCAGCCCCAAGCCCCGCCGCCGTTCCCCACCTCGCTCTTCCTCTCTTCCACCGTCTCCTTCCGTTCCTTCCTCGCCACAGTCCTCCTGCCGGCCACACTGCCGCCTCCGCCGCTCGCCGCCGCCGAGCCAGGGCTCCGCCCGCTCCACCTCTGCCGCGCCGCTCAGAAACCTCGCAAGCGCCGCCGCCACCCGGTGCTCCCGTCGCTGCCTCCGGTCATCGCCGCCGCCTCCGTCGCCGACCACCACCTCCCGCCCGTGACGCTGCTTCCCCGCTGGTTCCGCCGGCCGCCGCCGCCGCAGGCCGAGCCGCCTCCCCGAAGGCCGAGCCCGACCCCGACGCGCTCGAACCCGCCGCCTGCAGACTCCTCTGCGCGTCCCCGAGCCGAGCCGCGTCCTCTGCCCCGCCGTCCGGTCCCGTCTAACCGCGCCTCGGCCATCGCTTTGAGCCGCTACAAGCTGCAGCGCCCGTCGTCGCCGTTCCTCTGCCGCCGGTCCCTGCCGGCCAGACTTCGGCCGCAGGCTATGGTGTTTATGTTTCCATGTTGCCGATGTCGCTGTGGTAATATTGTCCTGCGTCTGCGTCGAGCCCTTCAAGTTCCGCCCGTCAACCACGCCGACTAAGACCAAGCTCATCAAGATCTGCTAGGAAGCTATGTGCTTGAGGGGTGACAAGTTACCACAAGATCTTCTTGTCGGCCGGTACCGCGGAAGAATGAACATGGTGATGCTCGAGGAACCCGACAAGATCCTCGACCCTAGAACCGAAGAGCAGGCTCGAAGGCGAGCCCCGGACCTCCTGGATCGACAAGACCTCCTTCACGGGTCTGAAGACCGACCCCGAAGACCACAATGCGACAAGTACTTCTTCCCGGATCCGATGCCCGAGAACTTCTCCCCCCCCCCGAACGACAAGACCAACCGACACGCAGACCCGACAAGTTCTTCTCGACGACGAGATCATCGACAGAGAACCCGAAGAAAACCTGTGCGACAAGTACTCCCTCGAGAACGTCAAGTATTTCACCCCGGACACCGAGTCCGCCGATACCCCGATGCGACAAGTGCTTCAACCCGAACGGGAGGACCGACAACATAGACGACCATCGCGAATGCGACAAGAACGGCACCGACGCAGAACGCCTAGTACTTCTTCCCGGAACGCAAGACCTACCCCTGAGTCCGAGAACGACCCCGTCAAACCCTAAACCCCGAGACCCGACCCCGAACCCCTCGGACCCCAAGATCGTCGAGACCCTAATGTGTGACCCTTTTCCTCGATACCCTATTTTTATAATATAATAACAACTTGTTGCATATTTAATTGTCATCTCGCATGCATATCTGTGGTTTGGGGGCCTTAGGCCGATTCACCTCTAATTAAATATGGGGCCCATATGCGGGCAAATCTAGCCTTATATTGGCCTCATTTAAACTTGAGTAGCGAAACCGTATTATCTTTTGACATGTTAAATAACATCTAAAATGTGGGGTTTCTAGATCACATGAACCACCTAAGTAATTGTCGGGACCCCGGTTCCGCTTAATATGACCTAATTGCATCGCACCTTTGCCATGCCATACATCATACATGCATCATGCCGATCTTTTGCCGTAGTAATAAATATTGCATCCGGTGTTTTCTTCTAGTGTTTTGCTTCTTCGCGGATAAGGCCGTTGAGTTGATGTGAGCTTCGCCCCGATCTTCGGGTTGAACCTTCGACAATGTTTTCAGGCGAGCATCTCCCTCTTTCTACCTATCTTACTTTTATAGTCTTTATTCCCTCCTGTTGATCTATTGCTATCTGTGTTGCGATGCTTTAGTCTCCGTACCTGTGACATACCGTGCAGCCCTATATTGCCTTGGACACATCCTATTACCTGTTGTTTGGTAGATAGTTGGACTTGCGCGTCGTAGTCGCTTGCTCAAGTGCTGTTGCGTGTCGTCGAGTGCCACAGTTGCTGATGTAATGCCGCATGATGATGTTGGAGATGATCCTAGTTTTACTTATTGTTCACTTTACTTTCTGTTTAACAACTAAAATTGAAAATAAGTAGAGGCATCGGTGGGTGATAGAAAATATTTGGTTTCCGAACGCCCACTTGTGTCCCGTAAGACCCCGAGTACTTGATACCTGTTCCTTGATTTATCGCGCTATCCACATCCGGGAGGTATATGGGACCCCCCTGAGCCAGAGCTTGATTCATTCTTATTTCTTGGGGCCACAAACTAGTTTGAGGTTTTATTTACTATCCTGTACTTATGCCATGCTACTTTCTGTATTTAATTTGTGCGAGGAGCACTGCATCGCTTAGGATCGGGACACGATTCCGCGGTGTCGACAAGCCCAGCCACACTTTCGGGTTCCCGATCGTTCACAGTATTACCCAAACCTTGAGGCCGTCTCGAGCTTGCTTACTCGTTCTATGGATTCTACTTAAGGGTGGCCCCTGAAATATTTCTGAATCCTGTGATTGTTCAGTGAAAGCCTCGTTGGTTTTGATTTGGTTTTTCCGAGGTTGATCGAGCGTGTGTTGCTATTGGTGCACCGGTCGGTAAAACTTTCCGAAAGCCGTGTCCATGGATATGGACGACTTGGAGCACGATTCTCGATCATAGACAAGCATAACTAAAGTTTACTGCTATAAATTTGACTTATAATGACTAGTAATCAGCTTCACTATAATGGAATGGCTAATTAATACTGCCCACAATTGCTTGTTTGGTTGTCGCTTGCGACAATTGTGCCTGACTAGTAAGTATTGAAACTACAACGAAATGGCTGATTAAAAGTATCAACAACTGCTGGGTTTCGGGATTACCTCATGCTATCTGAGCTTGATTAGTAATTGCTGCAACTACAACGGAATGGTTGACTAAAAGTGCCCACTGCTTATCTTATCAGGACGAATATCTAAACCTGACTAGTAAAGTGACGCAACTATAACCGAATAAGTAAAACTGCCAACCGTGTGAGTCCCTCGGTTGACTTCCTCGATGGCCTCGGGGAACGCCAGATGGGTTTGTTTGATGATAGTGTCGTTGGTTCCGGATAGGTCCTTCTTACCCTCTCGTTACCGCCATTGTATCGAGTCTCTATAGGTTGTTTAGTGCATCTTGCCGCCGCTTGATCCACCATACCTATGTAGGCGAGGACCGAATTCTAGCCTCGCTGCATCGGCCTCAGATCGACGCTCCTTATTTTTCTTTTGCCCTTTGTCGGCACCCCTTTTGTTTAAGCAGGTTTTGAGATCGACGTCGTTAGCAGGGTTACCCTTCCGCTTGGCACAGGGTTATGGACGCCATTGGTTATTCTTCAGGGCTCTTAGCCCCATTTGCATCTTGTCCGTAGCTGGACGCTCTATCATTTTCAAGGTGATTTGGATCTTTGTATATTATATCTGTATTCTTGACTCTTTGAGTCATATATATATCTGCTTACGTGGGTCCCATCGAGGACTGTTGTGTAATGTTATTACTTCGTTTTCCACCCGCACGAAAGTGACTGATGGGCACCTTTGAATCGTTTCTATGCGGGTTTGGCGAATTTTGCTAAAACTTGCATAGGTCCGATTCTGAGGGTGTTACAGAGTGGTATCAGAGCTCAGCAGTTGCGATACCCCACAAGTCCAAATTTCAGAGGATAACCTAGCTAACTCAAGTAGAGTGTCAAAACTATTTTGCAAAATCGGTTGGATAGTTCTGGTTAGGTCTGATTTTACTCCTTACCCCTCTGCTGTTCTCCTCTTACCTCTACGTGTTTTGAACCCGTTCTCTTCTCTCTCTTCGAGTCCAGGATTTCTCGTGGTTGGTTTTCCGTCGTACCTTTAGGGTTTCGCTTTCTCCCCTTTTGTAACGGAGGCGCTACGATCATCAATCGGCAACTTGTCTGTTGTACCCTTCCTCCAATCTTTTGTTCTTGAGCTCCTTATCCCTATGTGTTTCCTTGCTGGATATCAGTGTCGTTGGAAAACATATGAGGAGGACGAGCTTTGGTGAAGTTGGAGTCTACCTTGAGCACGTGTTGTTCATGCCAATGGAACCATCGCGCAACCTAATCAGTGTGTCTTTCATACGATTTCTGCTGGCAACATTCCTTTGTTCCGGATACCATCTAAGAAGACCTTCAGTCTAAATTCCGAGAGTTGGATGCTTAATCCGCCTATTCGTGTGCAGAGTAATGGTTTGAGTGCGGGATGGAGTAGCTACCTACCACTGCTCTTATCATTCGCTCTTGTACGTTGAATCAGTGGGTCCAGCAATTTTACTCCGTCCACGGAAGTTAGGGGTGGCTTTATTTGCGATACCTCTACCTTCGACCTTTTGTTACCGGAGTGTGCCCTCGACGATCAGGAACAACGACCCTTTGTTGGTGGTGTCGCCGATTTCCCAGATGAAGAAGGAACCCTCGTTAGTGGTGTCGCGAGGATCTACACGAAGCGAGAAGACGCAGATCGCCGACCCTTCCTTCCGGTACCATGAGGCGGATCTCGAGGGCGAGAACCATTGTTAGTGGTGTCGAATTGTGGCATCCCGCAAAACCACTACTAGGAAATCGCGTTGAATTTGTGCATTGCATCGTCATCATCATGCATTGTTTGCCAAACCATTTTCGCAACACCCGTTTTGTTTTCTAAAACGCCCCCTATTGATTCAAACATCCAAAACCGGGTCGCCGGAATATTTTATTCTGGGCGCTATCGGTTTGCTTCGGCCCGTTCAAAACAAATACAAAGTTCAATTATTTTCAGTAGGGGCAGACGAACGGGCCAAATAGACCCGATCGACCGCCCCAGGAAAAAACTAAAACGGTCCACCCCAACCAGCCCCTCTTAATCCTATGTCTACCCAACTCTCTACCCACCCCCAGCTTCCACCTCACCCGGCCCAATCAACATGTGCCAACTCACCCCTCCCCAAACCCCAACCAACCACACCCTGACACCTCAGCAGCCTCTCTCCTCTCACCACCAACCCCCCCAGCTGGCCCCTCACCACACAACCGATCCCCCCCGCGCGCGCGCTCTCTGCACGCACGCACCCGCAGTCCCTGGCCGCCCTGGGTCCCACAGGTCCCACTCCCCCAACTCTCCCTCACAGCGCACACCGCACGCACCCAGACCCTCTCCACCTACCGCGCCCGGGCCCACCGCGGGACCCACCTTCGCCCCACGCCCCACGCCGCGTCCCTGTTCTTCTCCTACCTTCCTCCCTCAGACGCCTGCCCCCAAGCCCCGGCCCGCCGCGTTCCCCAGCCCTCAAGCCCCCGCCGCCACTGCTCCCACCTCGCTCTTCCTCTCTTCCACCGTCTCCCTGTTCCCTTCCTCACAGTCCTCCTGGCCACACGCCTCGCCTCCGCCGCCCGAGCCAGGCTCTCCGCCCGCCGCTCCACCCTGCTGCGGCCTCGCTTTGCCTCGCGCAAACCTAGCATAAGCGCCGCACCGTCCGCGGTGCTCCGTCGCTCCGGTCATCGCCGCCCGCCCTCCGCTTGACCACCACCTCCCGCCCGTGACGCGCTTCGCCCGGGTTCCGCATGGTCGCCGCCGGCTGCGAGGCCGCGCCTCCCGAAGGCCGAGCCCGACGCTCGACCCGCCGCTGCAGAACTCCTCTGCCCCTCGAGCCGAGCCGCGTCCTCTGCCCCGCCGTCCGGTCCCGTCTAACCGCGCCTCGGCCATCGCTTTGAGCCGCTACAAGCTGCAGCGCCCGTCGTCGCCGTTCCTCTGCCGCCGGTCCCTCTGTCGGCCAGACTCGCTGCAGGGGCTATGGTGTTTATGTTTCCATGTTGTGCTGATGCTGCTGTGGTAATATTGTCCTGCGTCTGCGTCGAGACCTTCAAGTTCCGCCGTCTGAACCACGTCGACTAAGACCAAGCTCATCAAGATCTGCTAGGAAGCTATGTGCTTGAGGGGTGACAAGTTACCACAAGATCTTCTTGTCGGCCGGTACCGCGGAAGAATGAACATGGTGATTCTCGAGGAACCCGACAAGATCCTCGACCCTAGAACCGAAGAGCAGGCTCGGCGAGCCGGACCTCTGGATCGACAAGACCTCCTTCACGGTCTCAAGACCGACCTCAAGACCACAATGCGACAAGTACTTCTTCCGGATCCGATGCGAGAACTTCCCGAACAACAAGACCAACCGACACGCGACCGACAAGTTCTTCTCGACGACGAGATCATCGATGAGAACCCGAAGAAAACCTGTGCGACAAGTACTCCCTCGAGAACGTCAAGTATTTCACCCCGGACACCGAGTCCGCCGATACCCCGATGCGACAAGTGCTTCAACCCGAACGGGAGGACCGACAACATAGACGACCACCGCGAATGCGACAAGAACGGCACCGACGCGAACGCCTAGTACTTCCCTAACGCAAGACCTACCCCTGAGTCCGAGAACGACCCCGTCAAACCCTAAACCCCGAGACCCGACCCCGAACCCCTCGGACCCCAAGATCGTCGAGACCCTAATGTGTGACCCTTTTCCTCGATACCCTATTTTTATAATATAATAACAACTTGTTGCATATTTAATTGTCATCTCGCATGCATATCTGTGGTTTGGGGGCCTTAGGCCGATTCACCTCTAATTAAATATGGGGCCCATATGCGGGCAAATCTAGCCTTATATTGGCCTCATTTAAACTTGAGTAGCGAAACCGTATTATCTTTTGACATGTTAAATAACATCTAAAATGTGGGGTTTCTAGATCACATGAACCACCTAAGTAATTGTCGGGACCCCGGTTCCGCTTAATATGACCTAATTGCATCGCACCTTTGCCATGCCATACATCATACATGCATCATGCCGATCTTTTGCCGTAGTAATAAATATTGCATCCGGTGTTTTCTTCTAGTGTTTTGCTTCTTCGCGGATAAGGCCGTTGAGTTGATGTGAGCTTCGCCCCGATCTTCGGTTGAACCTTCGACAATGTTTTCAAAGTAGCATCTCCCTCTTTCTACCTATCTTACTTTTATAGTCTTTATTCCTCTGTTGATCTATTGCTATCTCGTGTTGCGATGCTTTAGTCTCCGCACTGACATACCGTGCGCCCTATATTGCCTTGGACACATCCTATTACCTGTTGTTTGGTAGATAGTTGGACTTATGGCGTCGTCGCTTGCTCAAGTGTCGCTATGTCGTCGAAAGTGCCACGATTCTTGATGTAATGCCGCATGATGATGTTGGAGATGATCCTAGTTTTACTTATTGTTCACTTTACTTTCTGCTTTAACAACTAAAATTGAAAATAAGTAGAGGCATCGGTGGGTGATAGAAAATATTTGGTTTCAACGCCCACTTGTGTCCCGTGAAGACCCCGAGTACTTGATACTGTTCCTTGATTTATCGCGCTATCCACATCCGGAGGTATATGGGACCCCGAGCGAGCTTGATTCATTCTTATTTCTTGGGGCCACAAACTAGTTTGAGGTTTTATTTACTATCCTACTTATGCCATGCTACTTTCAGTATTTAATTTGTGAGGAGCACACTGCATCGCTTAGGATCGGGACACGATTCCGCGGTGTCGACAAGCCCAGCCACACTTTCGGGTTCCCAGTCGTTCACAACCGTATTACCCAAACCTTGAGGCCGTCTCGGAGCTTGCTTACTGCTATGGATTCTACTTAATGGGTGGCCCTCAAATATTTCTGAATCTGTGATTGTTCAATCGTGAAAGCCTCGTTGGGTTTTGATTTGGTTTTTCCGAGGTTGATCGAGCGTGTGTTGCTATTGGTGCACCCGGCCGGTAAAACTTCAAAGCCGTGTCCGCGGATATGGACGACTTGGAGCACAGTATCTCGATCATAGACAAGCATAACTAAAGTTTACTGCTATAAATTTGACTTATAATGACTAGTAATCAGCTTCACTATAATGGAATGGCTAATTAATACTGCCCACAATTGCTTGTTTGGTTGTCGCTTGCGACAATTGTGCCTGACTAGTAAGTATTGCAACTACAACGAAATGGCTGATTAAAAGTATCAACAACTGCTGGGTTTCGGGATTACCTCATGCTATCTGAACTTGATTAGTAATTGCTGCAACTACAACGGAATGGTTGACTAAAAGTGCCCACTGCTTATCTTATCAGGACGAATATCTAAACCTGACTAGTAAAGTGCCGCAACTATAACCGAATAAGTAAAACTGCCAACCGTGTGAGTCCCTCGGTTGACTTCCTCGATGGCCTCGAGGGGGAACGCCAGGATGGGTTTGTTTGATGATAGTGTCAGGTTGGTTCCGGATAGGTCCTTCTTACCCCTCTCTGGTTACCGCCAGTTGTATCGAGTCTCTATAGGTTGTTTAGTGCATGCTGCCGCTGCCGCTTCAGTCCACCATACCTATGTAGGCGAGGACCGCCGAATTCTAGCCTCGCTGCATCGCCTCGATCGACGCTCCTTCTTTTCTTTTGCCTTTGTCGACCCCTTTGTTTAAGGGTTTTGAGATCGACGTCGTTAGTGGTTACCCTTCCGGCTTGGCCTGGGCAGGGTTATGGACGCCATTGGTTATTCTTCAGGGCTCTTAGCCCCATTTGCATCTTGTCCGTAGCTGGACGCTCTATCATTTTCAAGGTGATTTGGATCTTTGTATATTATATCTGTATTCTTGACTCTTTGAGTCACTGTTGTATATATATCTGTTCTGTGGGTCCCATCGAGGACTGTTGTGTAATGTTATTACTTCGTTTTCCACCCGCACGAAAGTGCCTGGTGGGCACCTTTGAATCGTTTCTATGCGGGTTTGGCGAATTTTGCTAAAACTTGCATAGGTCCGATTCTGAGGGTGTTACATCGTTCGGGTCGAAACGGCCCGTTCGACTGCCCCCGCTAAAATAATATAAAATTTTATTTGTTTTAAACAAGACTTATGCAGACTGATAGCAGACAAACAAAATATTCCGGCGACCCGGGTTGCGTGTTGAACAAAGGCGGGGCATTTAGAAAAACAAAACTAGGTTTTTCTGTAAATAGTTTTATACAAGCAAATGCAAGATGATTACGATGCTCAAATGCAATGTGGCATGATGACATGAGCATGCGGTCATGGTGATGCAATGCACAAAAACAACGCGATTTTCTAGTAGTGGTTTTGCGGGATGCCACATTAAGATGGGCGGTGCGGTACGTCCCACAGATGTTGGAAGGACCAGCCAGGGTATGGTTGAATAATCTACCAGCCGGCAGTATCAACTGTTGGTTAGATTTCGAGGAAATGTTCGTCAGCAACTTTACCAGCACGTACAAGAGGCCAAATAGGCCACAACAGTTAGCCATATGCAAGCAGAGGCCGAATGAAACAGATAGAGAGTTTTTAACTCGATGGTGCAACCTGAGAAACTCATGTGAAGGAGTTATCAAATCGCAAGCAATCGCTTGGTTCGCGCAAGGCTGCTGTTACGCCAGCGTGTTGTGGCAGCGCCTGCAAAGAGATATGCCAACCACACTGGCAGAAACTATCAGAATAGCAGACTCCTATGCATTGGGCGACCCAACCCAACCGGAATTAATGTCGGCAGATCATCGTGAGCAACAAGACCATTATGCGAGAGAATTGGCCGGGTCGTCCAGGCATGATTTCAGAGGAAGAAGAAGAGAGGAGAGGCCGGATTATAGATATAATTCGGCCCAGGTGGCGGCAGTAGCACAAGATCAGCCGAGTCACGGAGCAATTCAACGACAGAAGAATGGACCTCAACAGTGGACATCAAGAAATGAGGGAAAAAGGCAATGGACCCCAGAGCAAAAGAAGCAATGGCAAGAGAGGCCGAAATACACGTTCGAATCCATGTTAGATCAGCCGTGCAAATTTCACACATCAAACCCATCCAGACCAGCCAATCATACGACCCGCCAATGTGCCTGGATGAAAAATGCGATGGGGAACCCAGCAGGAGTTCAGGCGCCCCATCAAGTGCAACAGCAGCATCAGCCGCAATTAACTGGAGCAAATACACAGCAACTGATGCTACCGCCCCCTCCCCCGAGGTACGATAACTCGGATCGGAGGGATGCAGTGCATCAAGTAATAAACCAGGTCTAGGATGGAAGGATGAATCCGGCAAATACCGGGCGTTAATGATTACAAGGAACATCACCAGTCTTATTGTGTGTTCACAACGGAACAGCAGGACAAGCAAAGTGTGCAGCACCGGCATATGGAAGTGAATGCAGTTATGCCGGCAGTACCAAGATACATGCCATGGTCTGATCAGGAGGTGACCTGGAGCATGAAAGACCACCCCAGAATAATGCCAAGTCCAGGATCATATGCACTTGTGTTGGATCCGACATTTGTTGAACCAAGCATCAACGTGAAATTTTCAAAAGTACTTATTGACAATAGGAGCAGTATCAACATCATGTACAAAGATACCATGCATAAACTCGGAATATCGCAGAATATGCTGCAATCCACGAGGACAACTTTCCATGGCATAGTGCCAGGGCTTTCATGTGAGCCCATCGGTAAAGTCCGAGTGGACGTGTTATTCGGTACAAGAGATAACTGCAGAGCAGAAAATTTAGAATTTGAAGTGGTGGATCTGGAAAGTTGTTATCATGCTTTACTCGACGTTCAAGACCTGGCCAAATTCATGAGCAGCTGTCATATAAGTTATCTAAAGATGAAGTTACCCGGACCACAGGGGGTGATAACAGTTGGAGGGGATTACAAGAAGTCAATGGAGTGTGCTTCAGCCGGGTCAAATTTGGCCGAGTCATTGGTTATAGAAAGAGAAAAGAGAAGGATTCAAGAGGTAGCATCCCTCGCTCAAGACAATCGAACATGCAAGACCTGGCCAACCTCATGGCGGTGTCTCTTTTCACCGACTAAAGAGACGAAGAAGTTTCAGATTGATGAGCAATTCCCAGAGCGTACTGTTACTATTGGTGCATGCCTTGATGCTAAATAGGAAGGCGAGCTCACCAACTTCCTCCGTGAGAATCGGGACATATTTGCATGGTCAACTCAAGATCTACAAGGTGTTCCGAGGGAGTTGGCTGAGCACTCTTTAAACGCCGGGGAGCAAGGCCGGTGAAGCAACCTCTCCGCCGCCAAGACAGGAGAAAAGTAATAGGAGATGAAATAGCTCGGCTCCTCGCAGCCGGGTTCATCATGGAGGTGCTATATCCAGATTGGTTATCAAATCCGGTGCTAGTAGAAAAGAAGAAAGATGACCCCAATGTAGCCATTGTATGGTGAATGTGTATCGACTACACCAACCTGAACAAGGCATGTCCGAAAGATCCTTTTCCATTGCCTAGAATAGACCAAGTCATTGACTCGACCGCTGGTTGTGAGCTGTTATCGTTTGTAGACGCGTATTCTGGTTTCCACCAGATACCGTTAAATCCGGCCGATCAAATAAAGACTGCATTTATCACCCCGTACGGGGCTTATTGTTATCGCACAATGCCATTTGGCCTGCGAAATGCAGGAGCAACATATCAAAGATGCATGCAAAAATGCCTGCATGATCAGATAGGGAAAAATGTACAAGTGTATGTGGATGACGTGGTCATCAAAACTAAAGAGAGCAAAACTTTACTAGAAGATATACGGAAGACTTTTGCGAACACGAGAAGGTTCGAATGAAGCTTAATCCAGAAATGCACATTTGGCGTCAAGCAGAAAACTACTGCTTCCTTGTGTCCAAATGAGGTATCGAGGCTAATCCAACAAAGATAAGAGCAGAAAGAATGGAATTGCCAAAATGTTTGAATGATGTACAAAAATTCACGCTGCTTGGCCTCGTTTAGTCGATTTGTATGTCGGCTAGAGAGAAGGCACCGCCGCTATCACCGATGAGAAAGTCGGACAGATTCAGTTGGACTCCGCAGGCGGACCTTGCATTTCGTGAGTTGAAAAAGATGTTAGTTACGGCACCCATTTTAGCTTCTCCATTATCAAAAGAACCTATGCTACTCTATGTAGCGGCTACCAATAGAGTAGTTAGTACTGTAGTCGTAGTAGAACGACTTGAAGATGGTAAGTCGATTCAGAGGCCGGTCTATTATCTAAGTGAGGTATTATCCACTTCAAAGTAGAATTACCCGCATTATCAGAAGATGGCTTATGGAGTATATATGTCGGCAAAAAAGCTTAAGCATTACTTCGAAGAGCACCCCATCAAAGTAATCTGTGAGGCACCCATAGCCGACATATTGAGCAACAAAGACGCAAGTGGACGAATAGCAAAATGGGCGATCGAGTTATCACCATATGCTACACAGTTTGATAGAAGAGATGCAATCAAATCTCAGGCTGTCGCCTACTTTCTCGTAGACTGGGCCGAGGTGCAGTATGAGCCACCATTGCCAGATCCAAATTACTGGACAATGCATTTCAATGGTTCCAAACTAAGGAATGGTTTGGGAGCAGGAATAGTGTTAACCTCGCCTAAAAACGACCAATTGAAATATGTACTGCAAATACATTTTGCTGCGTCCAACAATGTAGCTGAATATGAAGCGCTAGTCCATGGATTGAAAGTAGCAAAATAAATTGGTATACGCCGAATCCTATGCTATGGTGACTCGGATCTAGTAGTACAACAAGTATCAGGCAGTTGGGACGCGTTAGATGCTAATATGGCTTGATACAGATTCCATGTGCAAAAAATCAATGGATACTTTGAAGGATGTGAATTCCACCACATACCTCGGGCAGAAAATGACGCTGCCGACACATTGTCAAAATTAGGATCAACCCGGCAGTCAATTCCTCCAGGTATTGCCCTGGAGCACCTCAGGAAACCATCAATAATCCCATCACCAGAATCCGAATCTATCTTTATCCCTGCAAATTCTGCAGAAGATCACACGCCAATGGAGGTAGATCTGCAGAATGACTCGGAACCCCTAAAGAGGGGGACAGCCGAGGTAAGCGCAATCATGGAGAGAGCCGAGGTATATACGTCGGAAGAGAACATGGAGATAGACAGTGAGATCACATCAGAAAAAGTAACACCGACATGGGCGCAACCCATATTTTCTTACCTAAAAGACGCGATGTTGCCGAGTAATGAGGTATTAGCTAGACAAACCGTAAGAAGAGCAAAAGCCTATACAATCATAAACAATGAGTTATATAAGAGAAGCGTCACAAACATATTGCGTAATGTGAGTTCCACAGAAGGTCAGGAAATCCTTCTAGACATACACCAAGGAGAATGTGGGCACCATGCCTCATCTCGCGCTTTAGTAGCCAAGGCATTCAGGCATGGATTTTATTGGCCAACGGCATTGAAAGAAGCAAAAGAATTAGTTAAGAAATGCAATGGATGTCAGAGATACGCAACCAGAATACATATGTCGCCGAACGAAGTTAAAACAATACCCATCACTTGGCCATTTTCTCAGATGGGGTTTAGATATGGTGGGACCATTCAAAGCCGCATGAGGAGGAATGACCCACATATTGGTTATGGTAGACAAGTTCACAAAATGGATTGAAGTAAAACCAATTAAAAAGTGTGATGGGCGCACAGTAGTGAAATTTCTCAAGGATATCATCTTAAGATACGGGTACCCGCATAGTATTATCACGGATAATGGCACAAACTTTGCAGAAGGAGCTTTTGCTAGATTTTGCCAAGAGAAGCACATAAGACTAGATATTGCCTCTGTGGCTCACCCATCATCCAATGGGCAAGTGGAAAGGTCTAATGGACTGGTGCTGTCAGGAATAAAACCGTGACTTGTTGAACCTTTGCAAAGGTCGGCAGGATGTTGGATCGAAGAAATCCCAGTGCATTATGGAGCCTCGGACTACTCGAATAGATCAACAGCTACACTCCATTCTTTCTCGGTACGGGCAGAGGCCGACTTTCCACCGACATAATATATGACTCGCCAAGAGTTGCTCACACAACCTCGAGACAATGAGATAGCTCGGCAAGATGCCAGAGACCTGCTGGAAGAAGCCGAGAGTTGACATTATCACGATCGGCTATTTATCAACAGTAACTTGTGGCGGTATCACAGAAGAAAGTGAATCCAAGAGTATTCAAAGAAGGAGATTTGGTCCTCCGACTGCAACGCACGGCCGCATGCACAAGTTGTCACCCCATGGAAGGACCGTTTATTGTGAGCAAAGCATTGCACAACGATGCATATTATCTAATCGACGCCTCGTGAGGGAACAAGGCGAACAAACTGGCGAAGAAACGGCGCCCCGAATGTGGCTTTACTCCCATTCTACTCGTAGCATTATATCTCAAAGTCAAAATCCAATGATGTATTTGAACCTCGGCACCAGAAGCGGTGACTGGGACCGCCATAGGTTATATTTATTTCGTGTTATGTATTTGAACCTCGGCACCCATAGCAGTTACTCGGGGACTGCCATAGGTTATATTTATTTCGTGTTATGTATTTGAACCTCGGCACCCAGGCGATTTGGGACTGCCATATGTTATATTTATTTCGTGTTATGTGTTTGAACCTCGGCACCCAGAGCAATGACTCGGGGACTGCCATATGTTATATTTATTTCGCGTTATGTGCTTGAACCTTGGCGCCTAGAGCGTTGACTGGGACCGCCATATGTTATATCTATTTCGCGTTGTGTACTTGAACCTCGGCACGGAGGAGTAACTCGGGACCGCCATATGTTATATTTATTTCATGTTACGAATATGAACCTCGATGCCCAGAGAAGTTGACTGGGACGCCATATGATATATCAATTTCATATTAATATCTAAACCTCGGCATCTAAAGCAGCGACTCGGGGACTACCGTATGCTACCTCAAACTTATGCTGAACGCACTCATATCAGTCTTATACTACCTCTGAAATTTGATTTACATATTGAAGTTTCGTACAATAAACAATGATCCAGCGATTGCTATATACTTTCACAACAGAGTAGTTAATCTATGTTCAGAACAGATCAATATCATATGATATTCAGAGCTCACCGGATAAAACCATAAAAATAGAGGCAAAGATAAGCCCTAAAAGGTCGGAAATTGAGGGCCAAGAAAGCAAGAATTGACGAACACCCACTTAACCAAATGTCACAACAAAGACATGGCAAAATAAATTGAATTATGAGAGTTGACAAATATTTCGCTTACATAATACGCCCAAGCATGCCAGGGATCGGAAATAACTTAGGCGTTGTTCGTTGGGAGGCAGCTACTTGCTCAAAGGGCACTCAGGTAGGAGGAACTCGATCGAGGTTGCCTCGCCTCCGCCGACCAGTGCAACTTCGGGAAGTACGAGGTTGCTCAGAGCATCGATGCGGTCAGAGAATGCCGTACCTTTGGAAGAGGACCGCGATCGCCGTTGTCCGAGCTTGAGCCGAGCTATCGATGCGTCAATCATTTTCACCTTCCCCCTGCTCAGCCGAATTATCATCCGAAGCACCCTCAGCCACAACCTCCTCATCCGGGTCTGGGAGAAAACTCGTCCCTTCATTCCAAGTGTGCACGTCGGCGTACTCGACGAGTTGGAACGCCCGAGCTTGTCAAGAGCAACAAAAGTGGGATCCTCAACCCGGGAACCGGCGCAAATTTCTCAGGATGTCAAGAGAGATGTCTTCATACCATGACATGATAACAGTAAGGGCCATGTCGGCACCAGCACGCCCAGCAGATTCCCTCCAAAGACTCAACTGCCTCTTAGATGCCATTAGTATTTTCACCAATAACTTGACTTCGTTGATATCAGGAGTCCCCGAGGTATTCGCCGAGTACATGGTAAGCTGATAGGCCTGCACCAAGTCCCGCCCATAATTTTCATCGGACCAATCGCGGCACCAACGGCAACCAAGTAATCCTCCATTGAATATTCCGAATCAACGGTAATGTTCACCTCGATACAGCCGCTGAACCGCTTTAGAAATCACGGGCTTGGCCTCGGGGAAATGATCTGCGCAAAAGCATGAACGTGTCAAATGGTAGCAGGGACAAAAAAGAAAAATATAATTCGGCCATTCCAAGTAGCTTACGATGAATGTATCTCATCATTATCTGAAGGTCTTTGGCCCAATCAACCTTACTCTTCTCAAAACGAGCAATTTCCTCGCTCAAACCCTGGGTTTTAAGTTCGGCAGCCTCGAGGAGTTCTTTGTTCTTCTGCAGATCCAAAGTCAGCCGATTCTTTTCCTCGGAAAATTCTTGGTCGACCTTTTCTAGTTCGGATTTCTGAGAGAGCTTGAGGGTATCCACCTCGGATCGCAGGCGAGCTATCTCATCATCTTTTTCTTGTAGTTGCGCCGAATGAACTGCGTTTTGTTCTAAAAAATGCAGCATCACGTCAGGCATGGGCATGCAATCTTGATGTGACACTGCAAAGTCTTGCAACTCGGCTTTACCACAGCCAAACGCAATAAGGAAACTTAGCATATATAGTAAAAGGGAGAAGGAGTAAAATAGAAAGGAAACTAACCTTCCAGGTTCTTGATCTTCTTCTCAAGGCGAATATTGAGGTTATTAATGTTACCTATTCAACAAGAAGTAAGCCGGCATTCCGTGGACAAATACATGAGAACGTTGGGAATAAGGAAAAGGAACTCTCAACATACCAGCCTTCTTCACCACGGGAAGAACTTTCTCGTACTTTTCTTCCAGCTTGCGGTGCGAAAAAAGCAACCTCTAGAACTCGGCGGTCCGCCGGTCATGTGCAA
The DNA here is from genome assembly GCA_030063025.1 of Avena longiglumis. Lineage (NCBI taxonomy): Eukaryota > Viridiplantae > Streptophyta > Magnoliopsida > Poales > Poaceae > Avena > Avena longiglumis. Next base: position 501,469,432 of record CP125975.1, read on the forward strand.
CCTGAGCAATGAGGCAAAATGATAAATCGACATTAAAATCTAAATCAGATCTGAGTAAAGCAGGACTTAACTCCGATCTAGGTGGCTGGATATTCAAAGCTAAATTAGATCCGAATCAAGCAGAGCTTAATTCGGCTCTAGGTGGCTGGATGTTCAAAGCTAAACCAGATCCGAGTCAAGCAGGACTTAACTCAGATCTAGGTGGCTGGATATTCAAAGCTAAATTAGATCCGAATCAAGCAGAGCTTAATTCGGCTCTAGGTGGCTGGATGTTCAAAGCTAAACTAGATCCGAGTCAAGCAGGTCTTAACTCAGATCTAGGTGGCTGGATATTCAAAGCTAAATTAGATCCGAATCAAGCAGAACTTAATTCGGTTCTAGGTGGCTGGATGTTCAAAGCTAAACTAGATCCGAGTCAAGCAGGACTTAACTCGGATCTAGGTGGCTGGATATTCAAAGCTAAATTAGATCCGAATCAAGCAGAACTTAATTCGGTTCCTAGATCCGAGTCAAGCAGGACTTAACTCAGATCTAGGTGGCTGGATGTTCACAGTTAAAGCACGTCCGAATCACACAGAACTAAACTCGGATCTAGATGGCCGGATTAATGAACCCTAGAAATAAATTTAAGTCAAACTTCCAAGTATATAACAAGTTATTTCCTTGCAAGTTTCGAGGACTAGAGCATATGGTAACATCTGAGGAGTAATTTAAGACTCAGAGAAACAATAATTACCTCATTCATCTTGTTGGTATCAACGATGAACTTGGCAAAGATGGTCAAACGGCCGATGTCGGAAAGTCGAAAGGGCTGGTTCATAGGATTACCCTCAAACCGATCAAGCGTTCCCAATTATTGGCGACTCAACCAGCTCCAAGGCTGTTCCCACTAGCCATCCGAGTTAAAACTTTACCCCGGCAGGCTGTTCGACCACTCAGATTCGCAGGCTCTTATGAAGAGCAAGTGCCGGTCAAGTAACGGGACTTTGTAGGCGCAGCCCCTTTACGCAAAGACGCCAATACTCATTGAGAAGAGCCGGCAAGACCTTCGAGAAGAAGAAGTCTTGACGGCAACCTTTTCGCTTTAGAGGAGGCATCAGAAGTGACGCCGGAAGTGGGGACGCATCCTTAGGAGCAGTGAGGTTATGGTCGCAGAGGGCGCCGTGATAACGACCTTTTACCGAGGTCGGAATGGCCGAGAAACCGCCGAGTAGATAGAGGCTCAAGAGCGCATTGGGGCCCATAGAAGGGGCAGTTCGACAAAACCGGAGGGCCGGTTGAATCCGTGTCAATGGAAGGGTCTCAGGACATCACGAACAAAGGACGTATTCGGAGCTGGAGGAGAAGCGGACGAATAGGACTAGGAATCTGGTATCATCGGAGGAGGAGATGGCGGCGAATCGGGCTAGTCATACTAGGACCGCCGTTTAACAGAAAGAGGAGCACGCAAAAATAAGAAAGAAGAATCACAAGATGATAAATGTAAAGAGAGAAACAAGAAATATAAGCAAAAGGAACTTACCCATGACTCTGGCATAGTCTTGCTACCGGGGGTTCGAGCGATTTCTTCATTCGTTTCTTGGGAACCGCCTCGAGGCACTAGCAGAGCCCGCTTCCCGAGGTAACGGGAGGTCGGGAAGCAATAGGCTCGGCGTCGTGAACCTGACCGGCCGGATTAGCTGGGAAAGTAGAAGCCGAAAATGCATAAGAAATAGGCATGGCGGCAACTACCTCAAGAATTTGGACCTCGTCCGAATCACCTTCCTCCTCGTGCGCTGAAGTCTTGCCACGAGCTCGAGCCGGGGCAGGATCCGACTTAGGGACGAACTCCTAGGAGTCCGGCTCACCAGTATCCGGGGTACTCCTGTCCGCGGGCCAAGGGAGAAGCAGAACTTCGGCATCCTCGTTTTTCTGCTCTGCGAACCTCTGCAAGACGAGGAGAAAGAGAATTAGATAAGCCAGTTTCAAAAACAGTGGAATAGCAGAGCGATGTTGATTAAGCTCACCTCGGGAGGCGGATGATCGCGGGTGAACGGTTTTAATCCCCAAGCCCAATCCTCAGGCATCTCAGTCTTAAAGATAGCTCGGACGCGCTTATAAATAAGGTAGTTATCTAGCTCCACGGTCGAGACTCGATTAGGGTCAAGGGGACCACTCATGTAGCACAGCTTGTGGGTCCGCTCGAAGGCGATCCGGCTACTAATGAAAGTTGCCATCAGGTCTTCGCCGCATAACCCGGCCCGGATCAACTCTTTAAGCCGAATCTCGAAGGCCTCGTCCAAGGCATGAGTTTTCCTCGGATTGTAGAGCCAGTTCACTTTAGAAGGTGGACCAATTGAGAACGCAGGGAGCCGAATATTGTCCTCCGTCCCTCTGTTCTTGACATAGAAGAATGATTTGTGCCACTTCTTGCACGACTCCAACCCGGTAACACGAGGAAACACGGATTTCCTCCGAGGTGTGATAGACGCCCCACATTGGGTAAGCAACTTCGGAAGGGTGCGTAGATTTGTCGTGACAACGTTGGAGCGGATCCGAAGAACTTCACCAGACATGCACCGACGGCCACAGTCAAGTATCCCTCCAAGCGGAGATGAAAGCGTAAAGAGAAGCGATGGCGTCATAGAAGATGATGGTGAAGGTCAAGTAGTCGAGGAATTCTCTAGCGAAATCACTAAGAGGGAGACCAAGCCACGGGCGAAGTGCGACATAAAACCACATACTCGCCTCTCTAACATCCGGAGAGGATTCACCGCGGTAAACGGAAGAAACCTCATGGAATTCTTCGAGTCCGGATAAGCCATTCAATCTCACGGCAGATGAAGAGCCCGCCACGAGCCTCGCCGCCCGGAGCCGGCTGCCGTCCTCAACCAGAGCCGCTAAACGAACTAGACATATGTGTGCCGGAAAGATCATTGGAGGAAAGATCAAGGCGGAGGGGAGTTTAGAGCTGCAAGGCCCCGTCGGGACTTTGCACGAGAACAATGGCGAAGAAACAGAGGAACCGTCGCACGAGGACAGAATCGGAGCAGATGAATCTAGGGAAAGATCAGGGCAAGGCGACCAGAGAGGACTCACCGGCGACGGAGCCAAAGCCGCAGAGTGCGGGCAAGGCAGGCAGAACGGCGCGGCGGAATCTTCGCCGGCGGAGGCTCTGGCAAGCGAGCGGCGGTGGAACTGCGAGAGGACGCGCCGGCGGAAGGAATAAGGAGGACGGAGGCGAGCGATAAGGGGAAAAGTGAATCCCCCAAACGCAGTCCCCCTCTTTATAATCGATCCATGAACAAGGAAGTGGGATCGTGGGTGTGGCGGTTGCCCGTGTAGATCGTGGGTGCGGCACGAACGCACGACGATGAGCGGAGCCACACCAACGGCCACACACGAAAGAAGAGCCTTACGATCCCCAAGGGGAACGGCACCCGAGGCGTCGCAGCGGCGGCGCAGCAGTCTGAGTTAATCAGAGCTGCCGAAGTACCTTGAGAGGACCTAAAAACTAGAAGAACAATGATGGGGATGACACGTGGGACATGGCGTGCGAGGAAGGAACGAGGAAACCTCGGATAACGATATAACTCGAAACAAAATGAAGAATATAATGAAGCCGATATGACCTACCAAGCTATCGATGTGGCCACACCAGCCGGGGACTAATGTCGGGGTTGACCTCGGTAGGTCGAGACGGGAAAGACAGAGGTACAATCCCGCCTAGTTTCCGAAGTTACGGGTCTAGGTCGGCCGAATCATGAATATGTCGGCCGATGTACGGAGGCGAGAAGCCCGTGTATGTATCGAGCGATTACCGAGTTACTATGAGGGTCGGCCGTTAGCCCAAGTGATCTCGATGCGTGAATAACAAGTCGAGTTACACAAGGTAAGGTAAGGCCGAGTGATACGAAGCTTGCAGGAGAAGGAGAAGCCCAAGGTCAAACTATAGCTGCAGGCTAGGAGGAATCGAGGCAGCCAAGCACAAGAGACAAGGATGCAGGGCCGAGGGGCGTAAGGAGGTCACGGAGGTGACACCGGAGCCCGAGGCACGCAGGAGGGGTCCACCGGAGCCTTGCCGTCGTTAGAAGGGCGACAGGAAAGGAGGCCGAACTACTATTTTAGGACAAGCATATTCCTCGAATATGCTTGCCTCGACCCTAAGGGCACCCAAGGCACTCCTTTATAAGGGGAGGCTTGGACCCTGAGGAGGGCATCGACTCTCTGAGCACCGTTAGGCTGGAGAGATTCATCTTGTCCCCCTGTATACAGCTCGAGGAGCGCTTGTAACCCAACGAGAGAGAAATAAAGATCCTAGCTTTAACAACTTGAGTGTGGACTCGGTTGCATCTTCCCTCCCAAGATCCCACTAGCATCCATTGGCCCCATGCTTTAGCCTACCCATGGCATCTGTCGTGCCACCACCACGACATTATGAGGAGGATTTTAGCAGTGGTTGCTCCTCATTGTCCAAATACGGAGTTCCTCCCACACATACATAGTTGAGAATGTTCATGATAATAATGTTTACCTTAGCCCTTTATAATGCTAGTGGCGTATCCGCTAATTCTTGAGAACATTTTTTCCCACTAAAGTTTCCAATCTCTTTTACATACGCGATATTTATTTTCTGTATTCAGTTTTGTTTACTTTTACTCTCTTATAACAAAACCCCAAAAACACCTTTTTACGCAATACTCGCATTTTATCTTGTCACTTAGAACTTTATTTAGCATTTATATTTTCAGTATTTATCTTAAGAATTCTTAGACTTCAGACTCCTGCTCCCTATGGGATCGATATCTCTATTTCGAAACTAGCTACAAACGATCTGTGCACTTGCAGTCATCGGGCTATTTTCTGGCGCCGTTGCCGGGGAGCTAAGCATTGTAGGTCTTTTAGTTTTTTGCTTATTTACTTTAGTTTTGTTAAGTTTTGTTTTGAGTACAGGTTTCCACCAACATGATGGAGTTTGAGCATACGACTAGTGCTAACCCACTCAGCCACTTTGGGAAGCCCTATGATATTTATAAAAGAGATAAATCCAATGAGAAGACAAGGGGGTTTGAAATAAATCCTCTACTACTTGGTATTTTACACAATAAGCAATTTACTAGAGATAAAGAAGATCCTGATCCATATAAGCATACTGCATGTTTCAAACATATATGTGGCACGTTCCAATTAACAGGGTATACCGCCAATGAGGTAAGGGTTAAACTTTTTAGTCAAACTATGATAAGTACAGCTCTCTCATTTCATAGATCTCTGCCCTCATAAGCCACTACTACTTGGGATAACTTAGCTTGCAAATTTCTATCTAAATATTATCCATTATCAAAATCTTTTGGAATCAGGCGTCTTATAATGACTTTGATCGAGGAATCGTCCTAATGAAGGACTAGTAAGAGCTTATATAAGATTTAAAGATTTACATAATCAATGTCCTCATCATGATCTGCCTGAATGGTATTTATTGCATATCTTTTATGGCAGTTTAATTGAACCTAATAAAATTGAACTAAACTCTTGCGCGAGAGGAGCTTTTATGGATTTACCTATAACTAAAGCTTGGGCTTTACTAATAGAATTCAGATCATAGAGTTTCATGGAATTTTGTTCTAGGAAGTGAAGGAGCCATAGAAATAGATTATGAATGTATGCATGACTGTAATAAAAAGGGCCATGTTAATGAATTATCTAAAGAGATTTATTTAGATTCATATCTTGTGTTGCAAGTTGTTAAAGCTTTTACATAACACATCAAAGCTCCAAAGGAGAGTTCTACCAAGTATGATCCACCACCCGAACCCGATAAGAAAAGAGAAGTTAAAGCAACATTGGCCTCCTTAGAACCAATGTATGAGATACCTTTCCCTAACACTGCACAGATGCATATTTTGGAATATGAACAGGTCAAAGCAGTACAGGAGGAGAAAGAAGAGGAAAGTGTGCCAATAATTGAAGAACATCTAGATGAAACAAAAGACAAAGATGTAACCAAGGAAGCAATCATGGATATGTATGCACATTGTAACATAGTTGAACTTGATGAAGAGACTTCTATATTGATTGAAGGTAAAACTAAGGTAGATGTGGGTAAGCCTATTCTTCCCTGCATATTTAAAGAAACCTCGCATTACGGTTTATGTGATCTTGGCTCCCAAGTTAATGTTATATCTTATGATTTACTTAGAAATAAAAGAAGATATATCACTGGCTACAATAGAAAATACTGATATGACAATTATGGTAGCCAATAAAAATCTTAGAATTCCAATGGGAGTAATTGAAGATGCAACTATCACAATTGGCAATAAAAAATTCCCTATCGATTTTGTAGTTGTTGATATGCCATCTAAAACTCTTTGCCCAATCATATCTGGAAGAAACTTTTTAAGTGATGTAGGTGCCATAGTCGACTTTAAAAAGGAGGTCGTATCCCTTAAGCTTAAGAAAGCGTAAAAAGAATTCCACTTCTCCAAATTTAAAGACAAGCCTCTACATATACAAGAAGAAGAGAAAGAAGACTATTGAGGATACGACAGCTCTTTTCTTAATTAATCAAGAAGAAGAAGAAATAAATGAAGACTCAAATTGTGAAGAAATTATTATGGAGGACACGACTCTAGAAAAAATAGAAAGTGAATTTGATTCATTTCCCATTTTAGAACCTACAGCTGATGAAGCTTTTGAAGAGTCATAAAAGAGAGGGGATGAAGAATGTAAGATCCCTCCTTTAAGATCCCTCCTTTATAAAGTAAAAGGATCCCTGTGATTGCAATGCTAGTCCCTGGATCATTGCTAGCATCCACAGTTTAAGATGAAGTACACAGATACAAAGGTCATTTATTACATCCATTACAGAGATAAACATAGTCTTTACAACTCCAAGGCCACAGGCCTAATACAAGAGTTTGAATAAGTAAATAAATAAAAGTCTTCATCTTCATGTGCCACAGGCAAACATGTTGAGTGTAGACTCATGACACCTAATCCTCATCAGAGTAACCTGCAACATCACAAGTTACAGCCACAGTGGGTCAATACTTTGGAATAGTATTGGCAAGTGATACCTTAGTAAATTTTAAGTGGACTAGATATTATATGCAATTTGGCTAAGTGTAGCTTGGCTTGCTTTGATCAAAATAGATTTTGCCAATTAGTTGAAATCACTAAGTTTTTCTTTGTCAAAACTTTTCCCAAGGAACCACCAATAGACATTGAGGTCCTTCACCCTTGTTCACCCACAAGTTTTTACTTAGAAATTGGGATGAGGAGATTCTTGATAGCTTCCATGTCTTTATGCTCAAGTTGTCCATTGCCATGGACTTGGCTAAGTACTTAGATTTTTCCATTTGAGAGGTTGTGCACTTTCCCCACCAGACTTGGTTTCACCAAGACAGGACCTTTCAGAAGCCTTCCCTTAGACCAAATGGACGCGCTCCAACCTATCATTCCCACTACCACCAACTGTCCAAATGGCTAAGTTCTAGCAACTTATGTGATCCAGGCAGAGCCCATATTGCCAAGTGGCTGCACTAGAAGTTTCTTAACACTTGGACTCTAAAATCTCTTTGTTCCTGGGTGGATTACCACAAGTGAGATACACAAGGTAAACCATATAAATGGGCCTTGTGTAACCACTCAACATAAACCTTTCCTTCCATTCCACCCAGGTGTTTCATTAACTTAGTTGTTTTATTAGGTAAAACACAAGTCCAAAGGACTTAGGAATATTTTCATCATAGCATGTATATATATTTCACCAACCCTTGGTTGCTACTAGCTAGGCTAAGCATGGCATAGATAGTAACTTAACTTAGAAATTCCCTAGCACTTCTACAACTACTAGGATTTCCCAACATGGCATATAAGCAAAATATAGCATGCAAGTCTAACAAAATATTTCTAATGCTTAGTAGAAAACATAGGAATGATAATATTCATGAAGTACCACTTGCCTTGGTAGTTGGGAGAGTAGCACTCCTCACAATCACAATCACTAGCACCAAAATATACACAAAGTTTGGTAGCAACAAATTACACACAAAACATATACAATCAAAAATATATGCATGCATGCAAGATGGTAAATGATGATTTTTAAAATTCAACCAAGCAAGTAAACAGTACTGATTCACTAACAAGTTAAAAACTTGCCAAACAACCAATATTTATACCCTAAATTATTTCCTAAACATTTCATAAACTCTAATTAGTCCTACACATGTTTCTGCAGAAAAAACATTTTTAACAGAAGCTAAACATTAAACACATTGCATAATCACAAAGAGCTTGCTCTCCTGATTCCAACGGTATAAAATTTGTCAAATTCTAACATGGGGATCAAAAGTTATAGCCAAATCAAATTTGAATAACAATCAGATTCAAAATCCAGTTTTAAATCTAAACTACTGCCACGCGGCGCTATCCTATTGGCCGGTACCGTTTCACTCAGGATCACGCTTCCGCGCCGTCGGATCAAGTTAGATCCAACGCGCCAGATCTAAAGAAAATGGTTCGCTCCAGATCTAATCTAGACCCTACGATACAGATCTAACGGCGGGAGCTGCTCTGACCATAGAGTGGCGGCGCGAATGGTCGCTGGTGGCGGCGGCGCTTCTGCCGGCGACACACCGGTGATTCCAGATGGAGCTAAGGGTCAAGCGGTGGCTTACCAGACTCGCTGAAGCACGACGAAGCTCAAGGTGTTGCTGGCGTGGGCGGGCGCAGAGGCTGCCGGGCTCGTCGGAGTTGGAGGCGTGGCCGGGTTTGCTCGGACGGTGACGGCGGCGACGCATCGCCACCCTAGCACAAACCGAGGGTATCGGCAGGCACAACGCCAGCGTGACTGACAGGTCAAGTAGAAGGCATGGGGCGGTCGGATTTTACCTCAATCTCTCGCCGGAGTTGGAGACGGCGTCGGATGCTCACGGTGCTCGTCGAAGTAGAGGCTCTGGATCACAAACAGACGGACAAAGGGGATCAGGAGGTGCGCAAGGAAGTTGCGAAGCGGCTCGTATGAACCAGAGGGGAAGGGGCGCACGGGGCTCACCGAAATAGATCGCCGGAGTGAGATCTGTCTGCGGCGGTGTGAGGTTGATTGCGGGCAGCCTGGTGGCGCTTCTGTCTGGCTTTGTTGGGGGAAATGGCCGCGAGGGGGAGAGGTTTATGTAGCCGGAGCTGGGCGTGGAGTTACTCGCGAAATCAATGGGAATAAACGCGGCAGTGACTGCGGCGAGTAACGGCGGAGTGAGCGTCGCAGGCGCGTGTGATTGACGAAGACGACGACGTGGTCACGGGTCCACTTGTCAGCGAATAAAACAGAGAGGGGGTGGGGTCCTGGCGTCAGCGACTCTGTGGGTGCGTCTGCGAGTGACACAGAGAGAGAGAGGGGACCCGGGTGGTCTAAATGGGCTGCTTCCTTAGTTGGGCTATATTAGCAGCGCCAACCTTTTTCCTTTTCTTTATTCCTTTTCTATTTCTGTTTTGATTTTCTGGAATGATTTTCAAATGAATTCAAACTCTATTTGAATTCAAAACTTTTCAGGAATTTTGCAGTGTGTAACATTCATATTTCTGGGCATAAAACCATGTGGTATCTTTGTATTAGCTTGGTCCCTTTGTTCAAACAAAATAAGCAGTGCTATAGCACATGATTTGATTAAGTTCTGGAAATGGTTTATGAATCATATTTGTTTTGTAAAATTTCACCAAACTTCAACAATCAAACACAATAACAAGAGAGCAAGCAAGGCTTGGTTTAAAACAAATAACTCTTCAATTTAGAGTGGCACTAGACTAATAGTTGTTCACATAAAATAATGAGCTCATATGCTCCTGTTTTTGAAGTGTTTTGTTTGAAATGAAAAACATATGATCATGGATGCATGGATGATATGCATAAGTTTGAAACATGATTTTAGGGATGTTACAAATCTAACCCCCTTAAGGTGAATCTCGCCCTCGAGATTCGGATTGGCTAGAAAATAGGTGAGGGTGGTCTTTCTAAAGATCATCTTCTCTTTCCCATGTTGCTTCCTCTTCGGAATGATGATTCCACTGCACTTTGCAGAACTTGATAGTCTTAGTCCTTGTGACTCTTTCTGCAGTCTCAAGAATCTTGATAGGTTTCTCTTCGTAAGTAAGATCACTTTCCAATTGAACCTCCTCCAAAGGTATAGTATCCTTCAAAGAAGTTTCTTCCATTTCTGGATGACATTTCTTGAGTTGACTCACATGAAACACATTATGGACAGCTGAGAGAGACTCTGGCAATTCAATTTCATAGGCAACTTCTCCTTTACGACTCAGAATCTTGAATGGCCCAACATATCTTGGTGCCAATTTTCCTTTGACTCCGAACCTCTTCACTCCACGAAGTGGTGACACTCTAAGATAGGCTCTATCACCAACTTCGTAGGTGACTTCTCTACGCTTAGGATCTGCATAGATTTTCTGTCGGGACTGTGCTATCTTCAATCTGTCCTTAACCAACTTGACCTTCTCTTCGGCTTCTTTGATAAGATCTGGTCCGAATAAACTTCTTTCTCCCACACCATTCCATAACAATGGGGTGGTACACTTTCTTCCGTAGAGAAACTCAAATGGTGCCATCTCAATACTGGCTTGATAGCTGTTGTTATAAGAAAATTCTGCGTAAGGAAGACTTTCATCCCAACTGGCTCCATAGTCTAGGGCACATGCCCTCAACATGTCTTCAAGAATCTGATTAGTCCTTTCTGTTTGTCCATCAGATTGAGGATGAAAAGCGGTACTGAATTCCAACCTCGTTCCCAACGACTCATGTAACTGTTTCCAAAAATGGGAAGTGAATTGAGTTCCCCTATCAGACACAATACTCTTGGGCACTCCATGTAGACACACAATTCTACTCATATAGATTTTGGCTAACTTAGCACTTGTATAGGTTGTCTTCACGGGTATGAAATGAGCCACTTTAGTTAGGCGATCCACTACTACCCAAATAGAATCATATCCTCATCTGGTTCTTGGTAATCCGGTAATAAAATCCATACCAATCTTGTCCCACTTCCAATCAGGAATAGGTAGTGGTTGAATCAAACCTGCTGGTTTTTGATGTTCCGCTTTCACTCTACTACACACATCACACAAAGCAATATGTTCGGCGATGTCCTTCTTGAGATTATTCCACCAAAATCTTTCTTTCATGTCCATGTACATTTTGGTGTTACCCGGATGAATGGAATACGGAGAGTTGTGTGCTTCTTGAAAAATCAGTTTCCGCAGCTCCGGATCTTGTGGAACACAGATACGTTTTCCATGCCATAAAGTACCATGTTCGTCTTCATGGAACCCTTTGGCTTTTCCCTTGCCAATCTTCTCTTTAATCTCTTCGATTTCCTTATCAATCTTCTCGGCTTCTTTGATCTTGTCCAACAAAGTGGGTTGAACATCCAAAGTCATGAGATGTCCTTCTGGCACAATATCCAATCCGAGTTTTCTAAATTGGACACACAAGTCATCTGGCAATTCTCCTTTGGTAAGGCCATTCACAAAAACCTTACGACTTAGAGCATCTTCTACAACATTTGCTTTACCGGGGTGGTATTACAAACTTAGGTCATAGTCCTTGATAAGTTCTAGCCATCTTCTTTGTCTCATATTAATTTCCTTCTGGGTGAAGATATACTTCAAACTCTTGTGATCTGTGAACACTTCACAACGTTTTCCCAAAAGATAGTGCCTCCATGTTTTGAGTGCATGGACAACAGAGGCTAACTCTAAATCATGAGTAGGATAGTTCACTTCATGAATTTTGAGTTGTCTCGAGGCATACGCCACAACTTTTCCTTCTTGCATAAGTACTGCACCCAAACCCTGATGAGATGCATCACAATATACCTGGAAATCTTTTTCCAAATCTGGCAGACACAAAACTGGTGCTGTCACAAGTCTCTTCTTCAATTCCTGAAAGCTGAGTTCACAACCTTCCGTCCAAGCAAATTTCTTGTCTTTCTTTAGAAATTCAGTCATAGGCTTGGCTACCTTGGAGAAATTTTCAATGAACCTTCTGTAGTAACCTTCTAAGCCAAGGAAACTACGAACTTCCTTTACGGATTTGGGAGATTCCCATTCAGTTACAGCTGAAACTTTAGCAGGATCAACTGCTACACCATCCTTTGTCATAACATGTCCTAGAAAACCAACTTCATCCAACCAGAACTCACACTTGCTGAATTTGGCATAAAGTTTATGCTCCCTTAACTTCTCAAGTATCAAACGCAAATGTCCTTCATGCTCTTCCTTGCTCTTGGAGTATACTAAAATGTCATCGATGAAGACGACAACAAACTTGTCAAGGAATTCCATGAACACCTTGTTCATCATATTCATGAAGTATGCTGGAGCATTGGTCAAACCAAAAGGCATTACGGTATACTCATACAATCCATACCTTGTAGTGAACGATGTCTTAGGTATGTCTTGTTCCCTTATTTTGAGTTGAAAATAGCCTGATCGGAGATCAATCTTTGAGAACACACAAGCTCCTTCTAGCTGATCAAACAAATCATTGATTCTAGGCAAAGGATATTTGTTCTTAATAGTCACCTCATTAAGTGAACGGTAATCTATGCATAACCTTTGACTTCTATCTTTCTTCTCCACGAACAAATCTGGGGCTCCCCAAGATGAAGAACTTGGTTGAATAAATCCTTTCTGCAACTGTTCTCCAAGTTGTTTCTTGAGTTCTTTCAGTTCATCAACTGACATTTTATATGGTCTCTTTGCTATTGGTCCAGACCCTGGTACCAAATCTATAAGAAACTCCACATCTCTATCTGGTGGCATTCCCGGCAATTCTTCCGGAAACACATCTGGATACTCACTCACAATTTGCACACTGTTCATGCTAACCCCCTTAAGAGAATTAAGCTTACTTCCTTTTGATTCAAAGTTGGACTTGAATTTAATCCGTTTTCTTTCCGGGGTTGTGAGTGCAACAGTACGATTTGCACAATCTAGTACTCCTTCATACTTAGCCATCCAATCCATTCCCAATATTACGTCCAGTCCTTGGGAATCTAGGATTATCAGACTCACTGGAAATTTATGCTTTCCAAACTCTATTACTAGATCCCGGCATCCAAGACTTACTATCATATCTCCACCCGGAGAACTAACTTTTATTGGACACCCAATGTTTTCAGTTGGAAACCCATTTCCATCAACAAATGATTTTGATATGAATGAATGTGATGCTCCAGTATCAAAAAGAACAAATGCTGGAATAGAATTGAGTCTGAACTTACTAGCAACAGCATCTGGCTCCTCATAGACTTCCTCCACACTGATGTGGTTCACCTGTCCCTTCTGAAAAGGGTTGGGCTTGTTGGGTCCTTCAACTTTCTTTTCTGGGCATTCATTTGCATAATGCCCCATCTTCTTGCACTTGAAGCATTCAACCTGACTTATGTCTTTCTTAACAGGCTGACTTCCACTTCCACTTCCATTACCACTGTGGTGGCTCTTGTATCCACCCTTGTGGTTCTTGTACTTGTCGTTGTCATGACTGCGGTGATGCTTGTTGTCATGACGGTTGTGGTTGTGGTGCTTGTTGAATTTCCCATGCTTGTGGGATCCTGATCTTCCACTCTCATCATAATGGGAACGTTTGTGTGACGATCCCGAGCTGTGCTTGTCCGAGTGCTTTCTCTTCCTGCTCTCAACTTGTTTTATTTTGTTCTTCAAAATAGCAGCCTTGTCATAGAGAGACTGATAAGTGGGAACATAGGCCACAGCTAACTGCAGATTCAGCTCATCATTCAACCCTTCGAGGAACTTTTCTTTCCTCTTAGCATATGTGTCAACTTCATCTGGTGCATATCGCGCCAGATTGTTGAACTCCTCAATATATTCAGCCACGCTGCGGTGGCGCTGCTTCAGGTTATGGAACTCCTTCTTTTTCAGACTCATCACTCCAGATGAGATATGAGCAATGCGAAAGCCATCCTCAAAGATAGCCCATGTCACATCTTCTATGGGAGTGGTGATCTGGAAGTTATCCCACCAAGTGGCGGCTGGTCCTTCCAAAGAAATGTCGCAAATGACCTTTTCAAAGATCCGTTACCCACGGTTACCAAATCCTTGTTCACAGAGCATAGACAATCATTGGCCACCATGGGGTCAGTCGTCCCTGAGAACTTTGCTGGCCTCAATCTCAAGAACCTGGTAAGCATATCAAAACCCGGTGGGTTGTTGTTGTTGTTGTTGTTGTTATTGTTGTTGTTTTGGTTCTGGATGAACGTCGTCATCATCTGCATCAGCTGAGTTTGAGCGGTCATCATTTGCTGCATTTCTGGAGTGATGTTGTTGTTGTTGTTGGGGTTGGGGTTTGCACGACGGGGAGTCATTTGTGGTTTGTTCAATAAAGATAAGAATGAGATACCCATAGATGCTTCCATGCACATTACATCACATAAGCAAACACAAGGCATGCAACACAATGATAAAGGTTCAACAACAAGATAACAAGTTCGCAAAGTAAAACACACAAGTAGCAAGCCATCCACATGTCGGATGGTCAAATAACAAGTTCTCAAATAACAAGTACGATAATAAATGATAAATGAGTAGTCAAATCTACTCCTCGGCATCAATCTCCTCCTTGACAAAGGTAAGACCTGCGTTCTCCATCGCGGTCTTGTATTCCTCTACACTAGTGGTCAAGGTCTCTATCTTGGCTTTGAGAGCCCTCTTCTGGGAACGAAGCCTCTCAATCACCGTCTGCTGCTGCTCGAGCTCGAAGTCCTTGGACTGCAGTTCTTCAGTCATGTCCCGGATCTTCTTGTTCCTATCCTGGACACGCTTCTCCTGACTCTTGAACTTCCTGTCCTGGCTCTCGAAATTTGCCTCCATTTCCTTGACTATCTCGTCTTGCTCCGCTAAGAGCTTGTCCTTCTCGCGAAGATGCACCTGGAGTTCGTCATTGTTGAGCATGACGTTGGTCCTATCAGTGTCCACGTGCCTAATGAGAGACTCTAAGTCCTGGAGGTACAGGCGAATCGGCTCGCCAGGTCCTCGAATCGTCCTCAAGTCGATGGACTCACCATCCTCATCACGTCTCAAGACGCGTGGAAGTGAGTACCTCTAACCTGTCTGGAGTGTCTCCCCAGCAGACGCCCCATCGATCTGCATAACTACCTCAATGCCTCTCTCCTTGTCATCGTGCATGAGCTTGAAGACAATGGCCTCCGTGGTAGGCTCTGTCTGGCGTCCGGGCTGGTTGACCTTGAATCCCCAGAGGTCCTTCCTCTCAAACTTGGTGAGGGGAAGCACCATGATGGTAGGAAGAGGAAGATTGAGCAAAGTAGTAAGCTCAACAATACGAGGACCAAAGCGAGTAACCTGGAACTCCTCAACAGTGCTGATGGTAACAGTAGGCATCTATTTATAAGATAGAAAAGTTAGAACAACACAAATCAAGATAAAACAAAAGACAAAACATCACATACATATCCTTGGAAAGCAAAACACACAAGTCATGCATACATGAAACCATTACAACAACCAAGGTTCAATCTTATTTTAAAGCAACATTTTGGAAAATAAGGTGATAGGTGGTGGTCCAACTAACAAAGTACGTTTACAATCCTATCTCACTAGATCTGTTGGCTAACACAATATTTCTAGAAGCAATCAGCCTATCTTGCTCACATGATTCCATCACTAAGTCTATAATGTCTCCCCTTAAGGTTTGGTTGGTATCTTCCAACTCTTGGGTATGTTCCTTCTCTTTCTTTAGATCATTTTGGAGGTTGAGAATTCTGCACTTGACTCTATCACCAAGTTCTTTGATGGTCTTCCAAGCTGCATCCCTTGCTGATTCAAAGAATGTAGTGTGCACCACTGAATTGGTGAACATGCAGAATCCTTTTTCCTAGTGGTTGTCTTCCTTGTTTTTATACAAGTGAAGTTGTACCCACCAGTATTCCACTCCTTCATCCATCACAGGAAAACCTTTGTACACAGCTGCACCCTGTATATCTAATGCAACCATGAGGTCCTTGAGAGCCTTGGGGAATTCTGTCTCACACTCCAAAGTCATTGTCATGAGTGGTCCTTTCCTTACGGCTTCGTTGATGGAGTTCATCTACAAATAGAGATGAGAAAGAAGATTAGAAAAGTTTACGAGAAGATTAGACAAGTGTAGAAGTTGAAAATTTTTCCTTAGTGGTTTCCAATCCTAGGGTCATAATCCTACAGGCAACACAGTGCTCTGATACCATCTGTAAGATCCCTCCTTTATAAAGGAAAAGGATCCCTGTGATTGCAATGCTAGTCCCTGAATCATTGCTAGCATCCACAGTTTAAGATGAAGTACACAGACACAAAGGTCATTTATTACATCCATTCCAGAGATAAACATAGTATTTACAACTCCAAGGCCACAGGCCTAATACAAGAGTTTGAATAAGTAAATAAATAAAAGTCTTCATCTTCACGTGCCACATGCAAACATGTTGAGTGTAGACTCATGACACCTAATCCTCATCAGAGTAACCCGCAACATCACAAGTTACAGCCACAGTGGGTCAATACTTTGGAATAGTATTGGCAAGTGATACCTTAGTAAATTTTAAGTGGACTAGATACTATATGCAATTTGGCTAAGTGTAGCTTGGCTTGCTTTGCTCAAAATAGATTTTGCCTATTAGTTGAAATCACTAAGTTTTTCTTTGTCAAAACTTTTCCCAAGGAACCACCAATAGACATTGAGGTCCTTCACCCTTGTTCACCCACAAGTTTTTACTTAGAAATTGGGATGAGGAGATTCTTGATAGCTTCCATGTCTTGATGCTCAAGTTGTCCATTGCCATGGACTTGGCTAAGTACTTAGATTTTTCCATCTGCAGAGGTTGTGCACTTTCCCACTGACTTGGTTTCACCAAGACAGGACCTTTCAGAAGCCTTCCCTTAGACCAAATGGACGCGCTCCAACCTATCATTCCCACTACCACCAACTGTCCAAATGGCTAAGTTCTAGCAACTTATGTGATCCAGGCAGAGCCCATATTGCCAAGTGGCTGCACTAGAAGTTTCTTAACACTTGGCCTCTAAAATCTCTTTGTTCATGGGTGGTGAAAGTACAAAGGAAGTCGCCTAGAGGGGGGTGAATAGGCTTTTAAAATTATTACGGTTTAGGATCAAGTAAATGCGGAATAAAACTAACGTTTAATTTATTGAGCACAAAACCTAGCCACTAAGTTCACCTAGGTGCACCAACAACCTATGCTAAGCAATACAAGCAACAAGGTGATAGCAAGGTATAAAAACTTCAAGCACGATGGCTATCACAATGTAAAGTGCATAAGTAAAGGGTTCAGTTGAGAGATAACCGATGGACGCGGAGACGAAGATTTGTTTCCCGAAGTTCACTTCCAAAGAAGCTACGTCTCCGTTGGAGAGGTGCGATGGCGCAATGCTCTCCTAACGCCACAAATGGCTCACCTCGAGGTGTGGTGGCTCGATGCTCACCCAACGCCACACAAGGCCTCACCCCGGATGCGGAAGCACGCAACTCACCGACGCCACAAAAGGCTCACCCTATTCTCCCAAGTGCGCACCACAAAAGGCGGGCACTTGCTCCACTATGGGACTTGAGGCGGTCACCGAACTGCACAAGATTGGGGCTAACTCCACAACTCAATTGGAGGATCCCAACAACAAAGCCACAACAGGACAACAATGCCACAAAAGGCCAACAACGCCACAAAAGGCTACAAGACCACAAAAGGTCAACAAGACCACAAAAGGTCAACAATCCAACCATTAACTGCCTAGGGTTCCAAGGAACCCAAGAGAAACAAGCTCTCAAGCTTGAACTCGCCGAATCTCCGAGGAGAACTCAAACCTATGCACCAAATGCAAGGAAAGTCCTTCTCCCCAAATTCCAACAAAGCTACAAAAGCTATTGGGGAATAAGGAGGAAGAACACAAGAGTAGAACTCAAACCTATGCACCAAATGCAAGGGCAGTCCTTCTCTCCCAAATTCCAACAAAGCTACAAAAGCTATTGGGGAATAAGGGAGGAAGAACACAAGAGGAGAACACAAAACTCTCCAAGATCTAGATCCCAATGATTCCTTCACAAAGAAGGGATTTGACTTGGGGATTGTAGATCTAGATCTCCTCTCAAATCCTCAAAAGATGCAAGAATCATAGGAGGGGAAGGGAGAGGAAAGCTTCTTCAAGGTTGACAATGGAGGAGAGAGAGAAAGCCAAGAACCAAGAAGAAAATCTAGTGCCCACGAAGGGAAGAGGAGCCCTTTAAAGGGCTCCCAGACCGCCTTATGGGCATTCATGACTGGCCGGAACTTCCGGTGGGAGGCCGGAAGTTCGTGGCACCCACCAATGTATCTAAACCCAGAGCGAGAAAAGCGAAACATGGCGGAACTTCCGCTCTGGAAGTTCACTCTGGCTCCAACGGTCATCGATCGTTGACGCCCGGCCTCGAGCAACCGAAGTTCGGTCAAAACAGACCGAAGTTCGGTGAACTTCCGAGCAAGTTCACAAAGTTCAAGCAAATAGAACGCTTCAAAATGAAGTTACCGAGCGTGAGCGAAGAAGACCCGAACTTCCACCGAACTTTCGGCCAAAAGATGCCCTAGCGGAACTTCCGGTGGGAAGCCGGAACTTCCGGTCAGAGAAATTCCAGAAACCAGAAAACCAGAAACGCAATAACTTTTGCATCCGAACTCCAAATGGGATGAAACCAATTTTGTTGGAAAGATAACAACGAATAGAATCCTTGGGAGAAAATATCATAAATATATATGTGAAGTATCCCCCAGGGTGTGGAGCCGGAAAACTCGCAAGATCAAAAACCGCAATAAGATATGCAAGTGAAATCCTTAGATGATGAACTAGAGCTTGTTATGATGATGGCCACAAGCTCTAGATCCTCTCATGGACAAGAACCAAATAACAACCAAGAAAGATGATGCTATGAATGCAAAGGTTTGAGCTCTCTCCGAATGATGCATACGAGACACCCGCTTGAGAGCCCCTCTTGATAGTACGGCTATCTATCCTAAACCCGGTCTCCCAACTAACAACACGAGACCGGCAAAAGAGAAGCCCTATCAACATACCTTTGCCTTGAGCGTCCCACTTGAACTTGATGTAGACCGTCTTGTTCTTCTATAGTGGGAACACCTTTCTTGTTTGCTCTTGCTCGCTCTTGCTTGATGAAGACTTGCAAAATGCTCCCCCATATTCCATGGAGAAACCTCTTCTTTGAACTTGTCTTCATCATTCCCTGAGCACGAGGATGGCAAGCTTCAATCATGAGATCTTCTAGAGATGGCGCATCTTGAGCTCGTCCTTCTTCATCCTTACTTGAGGTTGATCCATCTTGATGCAACTCTTTGCACATGCCTTGATCGACCTTCAAGCTCCTTCTTTCTTCATGATTCCAATGGGCACAAAGCCCTTGGACATTTCTTCATCTTCCAACCTTGAGACCAACACATGGCCCAAGCGATGCCAATGGACAAACCTACAAGTGAAACTAAATTTACACATTAGTCCATAGAGATTGTCATTAATTACCAAAACCACACATGGGGGCATACATGCCCTTTCAGGTGGCTTACCACAAGTGAGATACACAAGGTAAACCATATAAATGAGCCTTGTGTAACCACTCCACATAAACCTTTCCTTCCATTCCACCCAGGTGTTTCATTAACTTAGTTGTTTTATTAGGTAAAACACAAGTCCAAAGGACTTAGGAATATTTTCATCATAGCATGTATATATATTTCACCAACCCTTGGTTGCTACTAGCTAGGCTAAGCATGGCATAGATAGTAACTTAACTTAGAAATTCCCTAGCACTTCTACAACTACTAGGATTTCCCAACATGGCATATAATCAAAATATAGCATGCAAGTCTAACAAAATATTTCTAATGCTTAGTAGAAAACATAGGAATGATAATGTCGTGGTATTGCACGGCAGATGCTACTGGGGTATCTTACGTAGAGGGAGCAAGGCGACGTAGGAGAATTCGGGAGCGAGATTGGCACACGATGTACCCAGGTTCACGTCCCCTCGGTGGAGGATCGCTACGTCCTGCTATCAATCCAGTATATGATCATAGATTGGTTTACAATGGAGCCATGAGGCGTGGGGAGACTAGATCTAATATGACGTACTTTGGGTGCCCTTGGTGGCTTTATATATGCACCAGTTAGGGTTTACAAGTGCTTTAGTGGGCTTTCTATTGAGTCGCCGTCTTGGGCCTCGATCGGCGCCATCGCAAGATGCGCCACTCGCCAGATTGGTAGTCGACCCGCCCGCTTGGCTTCGATCGGCTCGATCCGGTGGCGAATCCGCTTCGTGGGTATACCCGATTGGTATTCCCCATCGAGTCCCGAGCGTTGTCGATTCGACGGGGCTTGAGGTAGGCGGAGAGTCTTGACGATGGGTCGTGGCGAATCGGCGACGAGCTCCCGAACATAGAAAAGAATCATGAAGCGGGAGGCGGTCGGCGTGAGCGATCGGTGATGACCAGTTGGCGAAAAGACGAGGGTGTCGGTGAAGCCGCGATTGGCGTAGTCTCCGAACATGGAGCGTGCCGAGTACCCGAGAGAGGCGTGGGGCGAGGTCGAGCGACCCTAAAGTGTCGAGTTCCCGAGCGCGAAGAGCGGCGAGATCGAGCGACCGGCGGGCGCCGAGTTCCCGAGCGCGACGAGGGGCGAGGTCGAGCGACCGGCGAGCGTCGAGACCCCGAGCACGGAGAGCGACTAGGTCGAGCGACCGGCGAGCATCGAGGACGAGCAACCGACGGGCACCGAGTCCCCGAGCACGGAGAGCGGCGAGGCCGATCGACCGGCGAGTGCCGCTGTCTGTAGTGCGCCGAGTCCCCGAGCGCGTCGAGTACGCGAGGGCGAGTCCTTGGCGACGATTCCACGAGCGCGGAGAGCAGCGAGGCCGAGCGACCGACGGGCGCCGAGTCCCCGAGCGCGGAGAGCGGCGAGGTCGAACGACTAGCGAGTGCCGCTGTTTGTAGCGCGCCGAGTCCCCGAGCGCATCGAGGACGCGAGGGCGAGTCCGCGGCGGCGAGTCCCCGAGCGTGTTGAGTACGCGAGGGATAGTCCGTGGTGGCGAATCGACAAGCGTGTTGAATACGCGAGGGCGAGTCCACGGTGGTGAGTCCCCGAGCGTGTTGAGTATGCGAGGGATAGTCCGCGGTGACGAATCGAAGAGGGAGAGCCGCGGTCGTGCAACCACGCGTACATGCAGCATGCCTAGGAGTAGTCCCCGAGGCTCGAGTTGGCTTGTAGAGGCGACTTGAGGCTCTTTAGAGATGCATATTCTGAAAATAGTAGTGGTTGCTGCCGAGCATGGCGAGTGGCGGGGTCGATCTAGTCCGCGAACGCGGCGAGTCCGTGATGATTGCGAGTCCGTGAGGGGAGAGTCCCCGAATATGGCGAGTCCGCGATGATTGCGAGCCCGCGAGGGGAGAGTCCCCGAGTGTGGCAAGTCCGCGATGATTGCGAGTCCGCGAGGGGAGAGTTCCCGAGTGTGGCGAGTCCGCGATGATTGCGAGTCCGCGAGGGAGAGTCCCCGAGTGTGGCGAGTCCGCGATGATTGCGAGTCCGCGAGGGGAGAGTCCCCGAGTGCCGCGATGATTGCGAGTCCGCGAGGAAAGTCCCGAGTGTGGCGAGTCCGGCGATTGTGAGTCCGCGAGGGAGAGTCTCGAGTGTGGCGAGTCCACGATGATTGCGTCCGCGAGGGAGAGTTCCCGAGTGTGGCGAGTCCGCGATGAGTCCGCGAGGGAGATTCCCAGTGTGGAGAGTCCGCGATGATTGCGAGTCCGCGAGGAGAGTCCCGAGTGTGGCGTGTCCGCGATGATTGCGAGTCCGCGAGGAAAGTCCCGAGTGTGGCGAGTCCGCGATGATTGCGAGTCCGCGAGGGAGAGTCCCGGTGTGGCGAGTCCGCTGGCGATGATGCGAGTCCGCGAGGAGAGTCCCCGAGTGGGGAAAGTCATGGCGATTGCGAGTCCGCGATGATGTTGATTGCGCTGTTTTGTTAGCGAAGTCTCGTCTTGGCTCGGGGCGATCGCATGGCGACTCCAAAGATGGCTCTCAGCTTGGCGTTCTTCCTGGACGATCCGAGGCTCGTTTTGCGAGTCCTCGTCCGCAGTACTTGGCCGTGCGAGTCGCACTATCTAAGGTTGAGGAGGACATGGTGCTGTTCGTGTAGCACAACCATTTGTCTTGGCCCGGAAGGCCAGTCGAGCAAGGCGACTCCAATGATGGATCTCGGTTAGCGTTTTTCGTGGACGATTCGAGGCTCGTTTTGCGAGTCCTCGTACGCACTACTTGGCCATTGCGAGTCGCTCTTTCAAAGGTTGACAAAGGCGAATAGATTTTTCCCGGGGGGTAGAGACACCCAGTGGTGAGTCCATGCAGCGTGGCATGCGACCCTCTCTGGCGACTCGGACGATGAAAGTCCCTTAGCAGGCACGGCGTATGCTTTCGACCTAGCCGGAAGGAGCCGACGCGGCGGACACGGGATCGACGCGGCGGACGGGGGTCACGCTATGGCGAAGTCGACGCGGCGGACACGGGGTCGATGCGGCGGACGGAGGTCACACTCTGGAGATGTCGACGCGGCGGACACGGGGTCGACGTGGCGGACGGAGGTCATGCTATGGCGATGTTGACGACAGCGGGGCCGCGAGGGCGAGGTCGTGATGGCGATGTTGACGACGGTGGGGCCACGAGGGCGAGGTCGTGATGGCGATCCCGCGACTGGCGAGTCTCCGAGCGTAGCGAGTTCGCGTTTATGCATGTCCGCGTTTAAGCAAGTTCCGGAGCATGGCGAGTCGACGAGCCGGTAGATTGGAGAGTCGGCGATGGACGAGGCCATGAGAGGCGAGTCCGCGGCGGACGAGTCGCCGGATGTGGAGAGTGTACGAGGGCAGCGAGTCATGGGTCCCCGCGTACGGCGTTTAGCCTGAAGAAGTGGACGCGGCGGCGAGCAAACTGTTCATGCATACAAGAAATATACACGTACGGGTTAAATTTATATAAGATAATCAATTGACAACACGATTAGTAAAAGAGATTGTCATTGTGAGATTTAAGGATAATCGTTGAATGCATCGATAGCTGATCGCGTGATCGCATGCGAACTCCTTCTGCATAGTGCCAAACGCGTGGCTCACGTGGCTGATCTCCACCTCTTCCGTATTGGGTTTGCACTGATTAGGATGTCCTGGATTGATCCAAATGAAACAATACATAATAGATTAGACTCAACTAGAATAATGAACCGACAGATTAACAAGAGAGTTTCTTTAAAAATCTAATCGATCCAATGCTGGCCATAGGTCGTGGCTGCATGGTGCGTATGGAGAAAACATCTAGACGAGGAGGCCGGCTGATTGCAGATCAATTTACTGCATTCCAAATCCTTGATTTTAATATTGTGGTCCAGGCAGCCGGCCGCCGGCCGCGCAGCGCGTCTAGCTGGCTCTAGTACGGAGCGATTGGACAATCGATCGTACCATGAAGTGATTCTGTAAACGGTGTGTATCGGGGAAACATATAGAAAAACGTCAGATCTAAATAAATAAATTACTAAAATAATCAATGAAAGAAAAAGATGAGATTGGATTGGAAAATCCCAGCCGCCTCGAGTGTTTTCTTGATCACACGCATAGGTTGATGATGAAATTGGGGATCCCGCCCAGATTATCACCCTCCAAGCGTCGCTTGCCCCACGGTGGGCGCCAACTGTCGTGGTGTTGCACGGCAGATGCTACTGGATTGATAGCAGGACGTAGCGATCCTCCACCGAGGGGACGTGAACCTGGGTACATCATGTGCCAATCTCACTCCTGGATTCTCCTACGTCCAGTAGCATCTGTCGTGGTATTGCACGGCAGATGCTATTGGGGGTAGCTTACGTAGAGGGAGCAAGGCGGCGAGAGAATCCGGAGAGATTGGCACACGATGTACCTGTTCACGCCCCTTAGTGGAGGATCGCCACGCCCCGCTATCAATCCAAAGATATGATCATAGATTGGTTTACAATGGAGCCGGAGGCGTGGGGAGACTAGATCTAATATGACGCACTTTGGGGTGCCCTTTGGCTTTATATATGCAGCCGTTAGGGTTTACAAGTGCTTTAGTGGGCTTTCTATTGAGTCGCCAGATTGGGCCTCCGATCGGCGCCACTGGTGCAAGATGCGCCACTAGTCAGATTAGTAGTCGACCCGCTTGGCTTCAGTCGGCTCGATCCAGCTGGCGAATCCGCTTCGTGGGTATACCCCGATTGTATTCCCCCATCAGATAATATTCATAAAGTACCACTTGCCTTGGTAGTTGGGAGAGTAGCACTCCTCACAATCACAATCACAATCACAATCACTAGCACCAAAATCTACACAAAGTTTGGTAGCAACAAATTACACACAAAACATATACAATCAAAAATATATGCATGCATGCAAGATGGTAAATGATGATTTTTAAAATTCAACCAAGCAAGTAAACAGTATTGATTCACTAACAAGTTAAAAACTTGCCAAACAACCAATATTTATACCCTAAATTATTTCCTAAACATTTCATAAACTCTAATTAGTCCTACACATGTTTCTGCAAATAAAACCTCTTTAACAGAAGCTAAACATTAAACACATTGCATAATCAGAAAGAGCTTGCTCTCCTGATTCCAACGGTATAAAATTTGTCAAATTCTAACGTGGGGATCAAAAGTTATAGCCAAATAAAATTTGAATAACAATCAGATTCAAAATCCAGTTTTAAATCTAAACTACTGCCACGCGGCGCTATCCTATTGGCCGGTACCGTTTCACTCAGGATCATGCTTCCGCGCCGTCGGATCAAGTTAGATCCAACGAGCCAGATCTAAAGAAAACGGTTCGCTCTAGATCTAATCTAGACCCTACGATACAGATCTAACGGCGGGCGCTGCTCTGACCAAAGAGTGGCGGCGCGAATGGTCGCTGGCGGCGGCGGCGCTTCTGCCGGCGACGCACCGGTGATTCCAGAGGGAGCTAAGGGTCAAGCGGTGGCTTACCAGACTCGCTGAAGCACGACGAAGCTCAAGGTGTTGCTGGCGTGGGCGGGGGCTTGCTGCAGAGGCTGCTGGGGATCGTCGGAGTTAGAGGCAGCGTCGGGTTTGCTCAGACGGTGACGAAGGCGACGTTACTGGCCACCCTAGCACAAACCGAGGGTATCAGCGTGTGCACAACGCTCAGGCGTACCTGACAGGGTCAAGTAGAAGGCATTGGGCGGTCGGATTTTACCTCAATCTCTCGCCGGAGTTGGAGACGGCGTCGGATGCTCACGGTGCTCGTCGAAGTCGAGGATCTGGATCACAAACAGACGGACAAAGGGGATCAGGAGGTGCGCAAGGAAGTTGCGGCTCAGATGAACCAGAGGAAGGGCGACGGGCTCACCGAATCGATCGCGGAGTGAGCTCATGCGTGGCGGTGTGAGGTTGATTGGCAGCCCGGTGGCGCCTGCTCAGCTTTGTTGGGGAAATGGCCGCGAGGGGAGAGGTTTATGTAGCCGGGCGTGGAGTTACTCATGGAATCAATGGGAATCAACGCGCGCGGATCGAGAAACGGAGTGAGCGCGGCAGCGCCGCTGCGTGATTGACGAAGACGACGACGTGGTCACAGGTCCACTTGTCAGCGAATAAAACAGAGAGGGGGTGGGGTCTTGGCGTCAGCGACTCTGTGGGTGTGTCTGCGAGTGACACAGAGAGAGAGGGGACCCGGGTGGGCTAAATGGGCTGCTTCCTTAGTTGGGCTAGATTAGCAGCGCCAGCCTTTTTCCTTTTCTTTATTCCTTTTCTATTTCTGTTTTGATTTTCTAGAATTATTTTCAAATGAATTCAAACTCTATTTGAATTCAAAACTTTTCAGGAATTTTGCAGTGTGTAACATTCATATTTCTGGGCATAAAACCATGTGGTCTCTTTGTATTAGCTTGGTCCCTTTGTTCAAACAAAATAAGCAGTGCTATAGCACATGATTTGATTAAGTTTTGGAAATAGTTTCTGAATCATATTTGTTTTGTAAAATTTCACCAAACTTCAACAATCAAACACAATAACAAGAGAGCAAGCAAGGCTTGGTTTAAAACAAATAACTCTTCAATTGAGAGTGGCATTAGACTAATAGATGTTCACATAAAATAATGAGCTCATATGCTCCTGTTTTTGAAGTGTTTTGTTTGAAATGAAAAACATATGATCATGGATGCATGGATGATATGCATAAGTTTGAAACATGATTTTAGGGATGTTACAAAGAATTACCACCCCCAAAGTTAAAAAATCTACCAGATAATCTTAAATATAGATTCTTAGATGATACTAATAAATTTCCTATTAGTGCTAAACTCTCAGGGGGAAAAGAAGAAGAACTCATGAAGGTAC
The DNA here is from genome assembly GCA_030063025.1 of Avena longiglumis. Taxonomy (NCBI): domain Eukaryota; kingdom Viridiplantae; phylum Streptophyta; class Magnoliopsida; order Poales; family Poaceae; genus Avena; species Avena longiglumis. The sequence goes on from CP125975.1 coordinate 501,495,893, forward strand.
TAAAGGAGCACCGCAAGGCCTTTGGGTACTCAATGGAAGACTTGAAGGGTATTAGTCTCATGATAGCCGTCCATCGAATATTCATGGAGGAAAGTGCTAAACCAGTTGCAGAATTTAATAGAAGACTAAAGCCTGAAATGAAGGAAGTGGTAAGAAAAGAAATAGTACACCTCTTGATGTAGATATAATTTATCCTGTAAAAGAAAGTGAATGGGTAAATCCTGTTCATTGTGTTCCTAAGAAAGGCGTCTTTACTGTTGTTCTTAATGAAAACAATGAATTGATACCTACTAGAACTATTGTTGGACATAGGATGTGCATAGATTTCAGGAAACTGAGTAAGGAAACTAGGAAAGATCACTATCCTTTATCGTTCATAGATCAAACTTTAGAAAGGTTAAAAAACCACACTCATTTTTGCTACTTGGATGGATACTCTGGTTTTTCCCAAATAGTTGTTCATCCTGATAACCAACTTAAAAAAACTTTCATTAGTCCTTATGGTTTACATGCTTACCGACGCATGTCTTTTGGTTTATGTAATGCTCTAGCTACTTTTTAAAGATGCATGTCTGCTATTTTCGCAGATTTTATAGAACTAATAATGGAAGTATTTATGGATGATTTTTCTGTCTATGGAACTTCGTTTACTAGTTGGTTGGATAATCTCAATAGAATTTTGCAGTGTTGCGAAGAAACCAATCTTGTTCTAAACTGCGAGAAGTGTCATTTTATGGTCAACGAAGGCATATTCCTTCGACATAAAGTATCAGGTAAGGGTATTGAAGTATATAGGGCTAAAGTTGAAGCAATAGAGAGAATGCCACAACCAAGGGACATAAAAGGTATAAGAAGTTTTCTTGGTCATGTAGGCTTTTATAGAAGGTTCATTTGGAATTTTTCGTAAATTTCTAAACCTCTAACTAATCTGTTGCAAAAGGGAGTAAGATTTAACTTTGATGATAAAAGCCTTATTGCTTTTGATAAACTTAAATATGCTTTATCTCGTGCTCCCATCATTAAACTACCTATGTGGGATATGACTTCTGATTTTATATGTGAAGCTAGTGATGATGTTGTAGGAGTAACTCTGGGACAACACATAGGTCGCAAATTTAATATTATACATCATGCTAGTAGAACTCTCAATAGTGCTCAAAAGAATTATCCTAAGAAAGAAAGAGAACTCTTTGCTGTATTTTTCTCTTGTGATAAGTTTCATTCTTATATTGTTGATGCAAAAGTAAGAGTTCATACGGATCGTGATGGTTTAAAAGAACTCCTTGAGAGAAATATTCATAAGCCAAGACTGATCAGTTCGATCTTTTACTTCAAGAATTTGAGTTGCAGGTTATGCAGAGACAAGAAGCAAAGGTAGTGGATGCAGCATCTATATTTTCCTAGCAATACACTGGTCTTATTAAGAGGAGCTTTAGTTCTGGTGATTTTCATTTTTGAGAATTATTATATGAACTAAGGTCAAATCCTCCCAAGAAGAAGTCATTGTTGTTGGAGGAGCTTGTCACCCCCGACTAAATAAATGGTAAGTGGAAGGTAAGTTTTCTTACTTTAATAAGTGATTTATCTTCACAGCTTCTACTTCTAATTTTTTTGCCTTTGAATTCCTCTTGTTTTTCTAAAGCTTTTGAGGGTTTTTTGTAACCATACGGGCGCAACTATACAGCCGGAGAAAAATATCCCGTCATATAGTTGGTCGTTAAATGTTTCGTACCCCCCTTGCAAAATAATTTTCGTTGTGCAGTATATATACGGTCGTAACTATACGGCCGGAGAAAAATCTCACGCTGTATAGTTGATCATTAAAGCTTTTGTATCATCGTCCTGTTTTCGTTCTTATAAAGTTTATTCATGTTAAAAAACAAAAAAATGCTTTGTCGATTCCTAGTCGGTAATCTAACTGACCTGGGCTCGAGATATCTGGAAATATCTGCCCGAAACCAACTATACGGCCGGAACTATAAGGGCCGCGACCGTATAGTTGGTCGTTACGCGGTAGGACTCCTCCAAATCCGTGATTTATTTTCCTAATCTATTTGGATTCTTTTCTTGGGAGTGAGTTTTATCGACCCCTGACCCCTCTTATATACTTCCATTGTGTCTCTCTCTAAACACAATCACCAGGAACCAATCCACCTTTTGTCTTCATGAGAGGATAGCGCCAGGAAGCCAAGGAGAGAAGTCCATATGGAGGTTGGGAGCAATAGCAACCTGGATAAGGAGATCAAGGGCGCCCCATGGAGCTTTTTGACACCGACCATGAATGCTGGAAAAGGATTTGAAATCTCTCGAGTTTAAGATCGCAGTACTGGAGAAGGAAGCGCCAGGGATACCCAGACATCTTCGGTGGCTGCAATTTTATCTTGATAAACTCAATGAAGATATCAAGCATACCACTGAAGCAGGATTTTCTATGAGTCTTATGGTGATACAAACCCTCCAAAGAAAAAATGAGTTCATTAAAGAACAAGTGAAAGTTCTGGAGCGGAACAATCTTTTCTATAAGCTGCGTGTCAAAGAACTGGAATTTGTCAATCGATCCCTCCATCTCAAGCTAGCTCGCGCATAAAAGATACCACGTGCCATGGCGCCACAGTGACCTGCAATGAAACACGGTATCAAATAATCGCGAGGGATTATTTGATCCTGCCTGGCTTGATTCCAAGCTTGGGGAGATCTTTAAGACCTTGTAATCTATCTTATAATTTTTTATTACTATTATAGTTTGCATTAGTTCGAGCTCATAAATAAAGTATGCATCGTTAGAATTCCCTTCAGGAATATTTGATCTCTCTTATGAAATTCTGAGTTTATTATAATATATGAAGCATTATTGAGTTAGAGTTTTTCTTATTGGATATATGAATGGCTTGAGTATGATTTTACTTGCACTTGATGATAACAATAGGAGTCTTCCACACCATTGGTATTAACGGAACATATAAGGATAATTTGATCAATATGTTGTAGGTCAATGGTTTGATTTACAAAAAGGAGAAGTTATCTAATTAATTAAGATGAAAAAGAAAAACCTTGAACAAAGGAGAAATTATAAGTGCTATCAAATAGAGTGAGAACAAGTTGAGGTAGAATACTCAAGTTATAAAGATGCTTCATATATATTTGGAATTTGGTAATTGATATCGTTAAACTTTAAATTCCTACATGAAGTGGAATGTATGGCTAGCTCCTTTGCACAGCACTTAAATAAAAGTGTGAGCATGAATATATATAGAGAGAGAGAAAAAGAAGAAAAAGGAAAGATGAAGAAAAATGGCGAAGTGCAAAGAGAAAATAGGCATATACCACTATATTGTAGTAAGACAAAGATACATTTGAGATTTTGAATCCCAAGTGAATATGTTAATCCTAAAAACAGTTGGATCTACCTCACTAACTCATTCGGTTGAACTGAATACTTTTACATCATGTTGAGAATAATCTTTTGTGAACTGTTAGTTGCTAAGGTGTGGAAGCCTGCTAATATTATTCGGATGGTTCGAATAAGGTACTATTCATGAACTTATTTATATGTATCCTTTATGATAAACACATGTTGCAACTGCCTCATTTATTTTATCGACTCCGCTTTATGAATATGAGGATCACATCATTAAGCTAAACTTAATCGGGACGAGAAAGAGTCTAAGCCTAGGGAAGTTGATGAGTGCATATTTGCATCATGTTTTAGATTATTATTTTGTATTGTAGTAGTAGGATCTTGGTATTTTATGACGTTCGCACACACTTTTTATGTTTATTTTCACCAGGATCAGATCAGATGATGGATCTGATGGACATAATTCTTGGACCAGTTATATTGGAGTGAAAAGGAGCCAAAACTATATAAATTGCTTATTTGGGGAATATTAATAGCACCAGAAGAAAACCCGAAGCAATTAAAGTATACATAAGGTTTAACGACCAACTATACGGCGGGAAGAAATATTTCGGCCGTATAGTTCCCGCCGTATAGTTGGCACTGACACCGCCTCCTCAAATAGTTTCACCCCCGTGCAACTGGATTGGGGAGACGACATACAGAACACCCAGAAATCACCAAAACCTAACCTCTGGAAGGCATCTGGAGGGGGAACTCATCCACCGGGGATCCATCTTCGCCCTACAGAGATCCGAATGGCTAAGGAATCGATCTTCATCATCAACCGCTGCATCTCCACCATCTCCATCCCATCTACATCTTGTCTAGATCTTGTAATTTCCGTACTCAATGTGGATTTATACAAATATTACTCATTTATGATAGATTCCACTAATTTTGCCATGATTTTGATTGCCTCCATGTCTAAGTAGATCATTAGTTCTTGAGGAGATGGAGAAACCCTAGTATGAGATTGGAATAAGATAAAGTTTATTATGATATTCATCGTTGTGACCATGTGTTAGATTGTTTACATCTTGATGTTGAGAGAAGTTTACCTCTCAATATTTGCCTCTTGTGGGGACTTGATGGAGGGAACTACTTGTTGGTAGACGGAGGTGTGGTAGCACTTACAGTGAATATAAAGCTATTGGCACCCCTTACATATCAACTTGGGAATCGAGGAAACTCACAAAACACTATCCATGTCATTTGGATACGTCCTGCGAGATTATGTCCCTTAATAGCGTAGTAATTCAATTGATGTTGATTGTTGTCTGCTGTGGTTATGACGATGATTTGAGGAGTGGTTGCTACCTCATTGTCCAAATACGGAGTTCCTCCCACACATACATAGTTGAGAATTTTCATGATAATAATCTTTATCTTAGCCCTTTATAATGCTAGTGGTGTATCCACTAATCCCTGAGAACACTTTCCCCACTGAAGTTTCAAATCTCTTTTACATACGCGATACTTATTTTCTGTATTCAATTTTGTTTACTTTACTTATTGCTCTCTTATACTAAAACCCAAAAACACTATTTTACGCAAAACTCGCATTTTATCTTGTCACTTAGAACTTTATTTAGCTTTTCTATTTTTAGTATTTATCTCAAGAATTCTTAGACTTCAGACTCCTGCTCCCTGTGGGATCGATATCTTTATTTCGAAACTAGCTACAAACAATTTGTGCACTTACAGTCATCATCCATATAATCTTATTCCCTCACCTACCATTTTTCGCTGGGTTCACCACCTTGCTTCTCGTGATCCTAGCTGGAATATTCTCGGAGTCCACCATGAGATTCTTCCATTTTTCCCTTTGTTCTTTTTCTCTGCATCCAATGAATCAAGTGCTTCAGTCTGTCGTACAATTAGTTCAATCACATTTCGATCCGTTGGTTCATACGGTTGTGACACGTTGGAAACGTATCTATAATTTTTGATGATCCATGCTTGTTTAGTATCTACTTTGCTTTAATTGTCCACACTTTGAGGTGCTTTTTACATGTTTTCTGGTACTAACCTACTAATAAGTTGCAACAGTGCCAGATGTCTGTTTTCTGATGTTTTTGGTTTCAGAAAAGTTAGTAAAGAAATATTCTCGGAATTGGACGGGACGAAGGACAAAGTCAATAACTTTCCGTGGGGAACAAGAAATCCAGAGGGGAGTCCGAGAGGCCAGCAAGGGGGGCTAGACCCACCCTAGGCACGGGTGGGCCCTAGCCCACGCATGGCTAGGATTAGCCAGCCCTGGACGCCTCCTCGGCCTCCCCTTCGCCTATAAGAAGCCCCCGATGCAGAAACCCTGAGCACCCGATCAGAAATCCATGAAACCGTCTGTAGCCGCCGCCACCATCATCCCTAGATTGGGGGATCTAAATCTCTTCCCGGCACCCTGCCAGAGGGGAGATCATCCCGGAGGCCTTCTCTCCGGTATGATTCATGAGTAGTTCCACCTTGGACTATGGGTCCATGTAGTAGCTAGATGGTTGTATCTCCTCCTTTGTGCTTTCATGTATAGATATTGTGAGCTCCATTCATGACCAAGATCTAATCTATTTGTAATCATGCATGTTGTGTTTGCGGGAAACCAATGGATATTGAGATTATTATGTTGGTTTGATTAATGGTTTTATCTTTATGATTCTATCATGTCTGTGTTGTTTATGATCTTGCATGCTCTCCGTTGCTAGTGGTTATCTTGGCCAAGTAGTTGCTAGTGACTCCAAGAGGGGGTATTTATGCTCGATAGTGGGTTCATGCCTCTAGTTTCCAAGGGAAGTGACAATAATATCTTCGGTTGTAGATGTGTTGTTGATACTAGGGACAAAACAACGGTCTCTTGTTCATGGAACATGTGAACTGTTTACCTTACACACTTTGCTTAAAGCAGTTATCTATTGCTTGCAACTTAATACTTGAGGGGGTTTAGATGATAACCTGAAGGTGGACTTCTAGTCATAGATGCAGTTGGATGACGGTCTATGTATATTGTTGTATTGCCTAATCAACCTCATAGGATCTTTCTGGCTAGTAATTTCATTGTTATGCCTTGCTCAGTTCCTGTCAATTACCCCGCTGTAATTTGTTTACCCTTCATGCCATGTTGTTTATCTAAGGAGAGCACCTCTAGTGAACTATGGACCCCGGTCCAATCTTTACCATTGATATATCTTCCACTGTTACATGTTTACTTGTTGCAAACCATTACCTTCCACACCATACGTTTAATCCTTTGTTACAGCAAACCGGTGAGCTTGACAACCTCACTGATTCGTTGGGGCAAAGTCTTGAGTTTGTGTTGTGCAGGTCTCCATGTTGATAGCAACACCTGTGTGACGTTTCTCTCCTCCTACTGGTTCGATAACCTCGGTTTCTTACTGAGGGAAACTTGTTGCTATGTTGCTTCATACCTTGCTCTTGGGGTTTCCAACGAAGCGTCTCATGACAAGTGGTGGGCGCCATCAAGTTGAAAAATCATTGTCCCCATTTTTGCCATATTCGCTGGTGTAATTCCTTTTACGCTTGAAATCTGCTACAATCTCCCATGCAGTTGATGTAATATCATCTCGATCGACTGGTTCAATCTCCCCTGCATTTGGTTAAATCTCCTCTCGATAGACTGGTTCAATCTCCTCTGTATTTGGTTCAATATCCTCTCGATTGATTGGTTCAATCTCCCCTGCATTTGGCTCAATCTCCTCTGCATTTGGTTCAATCTCCTCTTGAATGACTGGTTCAATCTCCTTTGCATTTGGTTCATTCTCCTCTGCATTTGGTTCAATCTCCCCTACATTTGGTTCAATATCCTCTCGATCAATTGGTTCAATCTGCAATGTATCCATTGCTTCATTCTCCTCTCGTTCAAACGCTTCATTCTCATCTGCATTTGTTGTTCCTGCTTGATCATCCATTCCATAAGCTGGGTCCACTGCATTTTTACAAAGCCTAGCAATGTGACCTAGGATCCCACAATGTTTGCACTTACGTCGTCGAGGTGGTGCACCACCCTCTACACTAGCTCTTATCCTATTCTTCCTTGGCCTACCTGCTGGTCTAGTAAAAACTGGAGGGTATAGCTTTAAGCCTGGATCCACTTCCATCCATTGGTATTTTCCCAACAAGGCTGGAACATTCTGAGCATATGCTGCCCTAAATGTGGCAACGGAGAAATACTCCGACACGTACTGATCAACTTCACCCTCTTCACTTCCTAGAACACCCATGAAAAACAATGCATGTATGCAGGGTTTCCCACGGAGTTGTCATTGCCTGCAATGGCATGTCCTACCAACCAAACTCACTCTATACCTCCATTGCCTATGTTTACTATCAGTGTACGTTACCTCAGCCTCCATTCCTCTTCTAATGCATTTCATCTTCAATTGTTTTGCCCTGGCATGCAAAGCCTTAATCAAAGATGGTAGGATGAGATGGCCAGCATATACTATTGATGCAATTCTTTGATGCAAATCGATCTTTATCATGATCATCTGCCTAATCTTATCAAATATTTGCCACAACATAAGCCCTTCCAATGACTTGACCATTGCATTAAAACTCTCTGCAAGGTTACTTGTTACATAGCCTACCTTGCAAATTTCATTGAATCGGCTTCTTGACCACACCATTCCATGATGTGCATCCAAGTACTCCTTCACCGCAGTTTTTGTTTATACAACACTTCCAAATGATACAAATGCTTCCTCAAACTGCATGTGTATGAAGCTGGACATAGGTTGTCAATATAAACTTTACCCTTTAATTTCTTTGTAAAATTCTGCACTAAGTGTCGCATACATTCCCCATGCTCCACTCCGGGGAATACTGCTTCTATAGCTTCTCCAAACCTTTACAAGCATCCGTGTGGATAGTAAGTCCCAGTGGATGACCTATAAGGTCGCGCAAATTCTCCAGAAACCAAGTCCAACTTTCCTCTGACTCAATCTCCAAAACTCCATAAGCAACATGGAACATCCAATTGTGGCCATCAACTGCAGTAGCAGCTACTAACTGTCCTTTAAATCTGCCATGAAGAGCTATTGCATCCACGACCAAATAAGGCCAGAACCATCCAGAAACCCTTGCCAACAAGCTTTAAAACAAACAAAATCCCTTCTAAAGCACTCCTTCTCCATTGTCTTTCCTCTTATTTTGTAATGAACTTTATGCTTATCTATCTGTATAACACTACCTGGACTAGCCATCTCCACTTCAACTTTGAAGCTGTAAAGTGATGACCCACAAGTGTAGGGGATCGCAACAGTCATCGCGGGTAGTATTACCCAATTTATTGATTTGACACAAGGGGAGACAAAGAATACTTGCAAGCCTTAACAACTGAGTTGTCGATTGTTCACTGAAATAGTTCTTGCTCACGAAGTTTATCAAGAGTAACAGTTTGGTAGTAGCAATAGCAAAGCAACAGCGATATGACAATGATGATAAAGAATAGTAACAAGAATTGTAATGATGGGATTCGAATGCGGTAGGCATAGGGATGGATGGACGGGCGTTGCATGGACGAGTCTAAACATGTAACTTCAAGATCTAGGGCATTGCAGATAAATAATAACAAGCATCCAAGTACTAAACAATCCTAGGCATGTGCTCCAAATATAGTCATACGTGCTCGCAATGAGAACTTGCACAACATCTTCTGTCCAGCCAGCCCGTGGCAACGGGGCCTCTAGGAAACTACTGGCAATTAAGGTGCTCCTTTTAATAGAGCACTGGAGCAAAGCATTAACACTCTGTGAACACATGTGATCCTCACACCACAGCCATCCCCTCCGGTTGTCCCAGTTATTGTCACTTTGGGGCCTTTGGATCCAGACAATGATATGTGTACACAACTTGCAGATAATATCACAAACAATACTATCATAATGATTCAATAATAAGTTCAGATCTGAGATCATGGCACTTGGGCCCTAGTGACAAGCATTAAGCACAACAAGTTGCAACAAAGTCAAATAGCACTAATAGAGATACTAGGCACTATGCCCTAACAATTCTTATTCGATTACATGATAGAACTCATCCAATCCCTACCATCCGCAAGCCTATAGCGGGGATTACTCACTCATGGATGAGGGAAACATCGGTGGTTAATGGAGATGCGTTGGTGATGACGATGGCGATGATCCTCTCCAAATTCCCCGTCCCGGCAGGGTGCCAGAACGGAGTTTCTGGATCCGAATATTGGTTTCTGGTGGCGGCGGTGGAGCGGAACTCTTTCTGGAAAACTGTCGAACCCCCCTAAGTTTTTAGGTCAGAAGGCAACTTATAGGCGTGGAGGGAGGCCGAGGAGCTGCCTGGGGTGGCAAGACCTCCCCCAGGCGCGGCCAGTGGTGGGCCCGCGCCTAGGGTGGGTCTGGGCCCCCCAGGCCTTCTCTCTGTCTCCCCTTCTGACTCCGTGGATCTTCTGGTGATAAATAGTTTTTGGCATATTTTCCGGGATTTTTCTTGATAGTTCATTTTCTTCACAAAAACAAGACATCAAGGTAATTCTGCTGAAAACAGCGTCAGTCCGTGTTAGTTGTATCCAAATCACACAAGTTTAGAGGAGAAACAATAGCAAAGTTTTTGAGAAAGTAGATACGTTTTGGACGTATCAACTCCCCCCAAGCTTAGCTTATTTCTTGTCCTCAAGCAATTCAGTTGAAAACTGAGTGCGATAAAAGAGCTTTCACGAACAAATTGATTCATATGATGTAAATATTCTCAGCACATGAGTAAATGCTTAGACAATTCATAATAAAGAGTATGCAACTAAGTCTACTCAATAGTCATTGCAAGCTATGAACAGAATGTTGGAATTATGCCCTAGAGGCAATAATAAAGATGTTATTATTATAATTCTTGTTCATGATAAAGTTTATATTCCATGCTAGAATTGTATTAAGCGGAAACTTTAATACTTGTGTGGTTTGTGAACAACACCGTGTCCCTAGTACGCCTCTATGGACTAGCTCATTGATCAATGATGGTTAAGGTTTCCTAACCATAGACATGAGTTTTCAATTGATAATGAGATCATATCATTGGGAGAATGATATGATGGACAGACCCAAACTAAGCAAAGCAATTAGATCGTTTCATCGTGTTCATCTTTGCGAAGTTTTTCTTATGTCAAATATTGTATTCCTTAGACCATGAGATAATGCAACTCCCTGGTACCGGAAGAAAGCTTTGAGGTCATCAAACGTCATCCTATGAGAGGGTGATCATAAAGGTGTCTCTCAGGTGATCGGAAAGTATCTGTTGGGTTGTATGTATCGAGATGGAATTTGTCCCTCCTGTCGGAGAGATATACTTGGCCCACTCGGTGTCGATATCAACACCGCTTGCAAGCATGTGGTTAAGGAGTTAATCACAAAGTGATATCGGATTACGGAACGAGTAAAGTACTTTGTGAACGAGATTGAACTAGGTATGATGCAACCGACGATCGAATCTCGCAAGTAAAATATCGCGAGACGAAGGGAATATATATATGGGATTGATTGAATCCTGGCATCATGGTTCATCCGATATGATCATCGATGAATGTGTGGAGTCAATATGGGTGCCTGCACCCCGCTGATTATTGATAGAAGATCATGTCGCATATTCTCGAACCCGAGGTCACACACTTAACGTGTCTTGACGCTAGGATAGATTGGATAATTGGTTTATGAATTTTTGTTCGAGTCTCGTATGGGATCCGGATATCACGAGAGGTTCGAATGGTCCGAGAATAAGATTCATATAAGGCGGTGCGTTTTTGGAGTTCGGAATTGTTCGGTTAATCGGTATTATGCGAAGCTTCTAGAACCTTCGGAAGGGGACCAACGTGGCCCCACCTTCCGGGAGGGGCATGGGCCTATGAGGGAGTGTCCTGGCGCATTGGGCCAGGCACAAGGCCCCATAGGGCCCAGCCGATTCTAGAGAGATTTGACTCGTTTAAATCTCGGGATAGAATTTCTAGATAAGGGAGAGTTTAAATCGTTTAAACTAGAGATAGGATTTCTAGATAAGGAGAGTTTAAATCGTTTAAACTAGAGATAGGATTTCTAGATAAGGAAGAGTTTAAATTGTTTAAACTAGAGATAGGCTTGGAGGAGGGGCAGGCCGCCTCTATATATAGAGGGTGCGCCTCCCCACACACACACACCTTCCTCCAAGCCCTAGCAGCCTTGCTACCTTCCTCTCTCCCCGACCGCTTGTAGGCGAAGCCCTCAAAGAGAAATTCTCCACCATATACACCACGCCGTCGTGTTGTAGATCCAATCTATCTCTCCACCATACTCGCTGGTCCGAGGAAGGAGGAGACGCCGAGGTGCTGCGTGTGCATCTCACGGAGGCACCGCCACTTGTGGTGCTAGATCGGATCGGGTCGCGAGGAGGAGAAGCAGTACGACTACATCACCCACGCTCCGATTTAACGTTCATTGTCTGAATCTTCAAGGGTATGAAGATCTAATCCAATCTCTCTCGTTGTTTGCATCTCCTAGATTAGATCTTGGCTTTCCTCTGCTCGCTCGTAGAAAACTTTGATTTACTATGCCGTGAAACCCTTGAAGGGTATCGAGCTAGATCTATGCGTAGATGTGTTTCACGAGTAGAACGCAACATGGTTGTTGCGCGTTGATGTTTTCTGTTGCAAGCCTCTTGTTTGTGTTCTTCTTATGACGGGATAGTGAGATTGAAGCGGTCCGGCCAACCTTACGCGACGTCGTCATGAGACCGACTCCGCACTTGACGTGTGGCTTGTTCCACACATGCGGTGGTGGATGTCGTTTCTCTCACTATAGTTGTCATGGGATTAACACGGAGTTTGGCAACCATAATATCACCGTTGTGGCTTTCCGTAGGTAAGAATCGTTCTTAGCATCTACTCCCATAAAGCCACGTAAACATGCAACAACAAAGTAGAGGCGTCTAACTTGTTTTTGCAGGAGTGTTTTCCGTGATATGGTATGGCCCAAGATGTGATGTGTATATTGTATGTGATGATCATGTTTTGTAATGTTTCACGACTTGCATGTCGATGAGTACACAACCGTAGAGCCATATGGTTGTCTTTATAATTGTGTATGACTGCGAGTCAACTTCTTATACGCCATGTAATAGCTTTACTTTATCGCTAAGTAGTTAGCAATAGTTGTAGTTGCTATTCGTGGTGGAGGCAATCATGGTGGAGTGATGGAGATCATGCTTAACGCACAAGATGGAGATCATTGCTTGAAGATTGGCTATACCATGTCACATAAAGTTATATGCATGTGATGTTTATCCTTTTATGTATCTTATCATGCTTAGATCGCGAAGGTAGCATTATAAGATGATTCCTCACTTAAAGATCAAGATAAAAACTGTGTTCTCCCCAAGTATGCACCGTTGCGAAAGTTCGTCGTGTCCAAGCATCACGTGATGATCGGGTGCTATAGACTCTACGCTCACATACAACCGGTGCAAGCCAGTTTTTGCACACGCGGAAATACTTGGGTCTAACTTGACGAGCCTAGCATGTACAGACATGGCCTCGGAACACAAGAACCGAAAGGTTAAGCATGAGTCATATGAATGATATGATCGACACTTCGTTGTCCACCATTGAAACCACATCTCTTCTCGTGATGATCGGATTAGGTGTGGTGAATTTGGATCATGTTCACTAAACAACTTGAGGGATGTTGAATTTAGTGGGAGTTCATCTAGTAATTTGATTAAGTTGAACTATTTATCATGAACATATTCTAAATTGTACTTGCAAATACTGTAGATCACATGGCCAAATCCAACTTCAACTTCAACGTTTTTGCTGAGAAAGAAAAGCTTAGGAACAATGGGTCTAACTTCACCAATTGGTTCCTCAATCTAAGAATCATTCTCTTCATGACAAAAGGACTATGTCCTTGGTAAAGCGTTAGGTGACCCCCGTCAAATGCGTCTACCGATGAGAAAGTCTGTCGATCGTGCAAAGATGATTATGGTGTGATTAAGAGCACCATGTTGTTTGCTATGGAACCGAGCTTCAAAATCGCTTTTGAAACCTATCCCGGCCCTTTGAGATTCTCGAGGAGCTGAAAACCATGTTTCAGACTCAAGCCCGTTCTGAGAGATATGAGATCTCTGAGAAGTTCTTTAACTGCAAGATGGAGGAAGGGAGTTCCGTTAGTGAGCACGCCATTAAGATGTCGGGCTACACTCAACGCCTTGAGCAACTGGAATGCACGATTCCAGAGGAGCTCAAGATTGACAGGGTTCTGCAATCACTCCCTCCCAGCTACAAAAGTTTTGTAGTGACTCATAATCAGATTGGTTCCACTGATACGATCACCGAGCTCTTCGCAAATCTGAAGGCTGCGGAAGTGGAAATCAAGAAGGATAATCATGTGTTGATGGTCAACAAGCCCTCCTTTAAGAAAGGTAATGGAGCAAAGAAGCCCTTCAAGAAGGGCGGCGGCAAGCGCAATTCCCCTGTTGATAAGAAGTTCAGGTCTGGTCCCAAGCCGGACATTGAGTGCTTCTATTGCAAGGACAAGGGTCACTGGAAGCGCAACTGTCCGAAGTACTTAGCGGACAAGAAGGATGGCACCATCAAAGGTATATTTGATATACATGTTATTAATGTTTGCCTTACTAGCCCTCGTTGTAGTGCCTGGGTATTTGATACCGGTTCAGTTGCTAATATTTGTAACTCGAAACAGGAGCTACGGAATAGACGGCGGCTTGCGAGGGATGAGGTGACGATGCGCGTTGGCAACGGATCAAGAGTTGATGTGATGGCCGTCGGCACGCTCTCCTTAGTTTTACCTTCGGGATTAGTTTTAAACCTTAATAAATGTTATTATGTACTGCGTTGAGCATGAACATCATTTCCGGATCGTGTTTATTGCAAGACGGTTATTCATTTAAATCGGAGAATAATGGTTGTTCTATTTATATGAGTAACATCTTTTATGGTCATGCACCTCTTGTGAATGGTTTATTTCTTCTAAATCTCGAAAGGGATGAAACACACATCCATAACATTGAGGCTAAGAGATGCAAAGTAGATAGTGATGATACTACTTATTTGTGGCACTATCGTCTAGGTCATATTGGTGTAAAGCGCATGAAGAAACTCCATTCTGATGGACTTTTGGAGTCTCTTGATTTTGAATCATTTGACACATGCGAACCATGCCTCATGGGCAAGATGATCAAAACCCGTTCTCGGTATGATGGAGCGAGCAACGGACTTGTTGGAAATCATACATACCGATGTATGCGACCGATGAGTGTTTCGACGTGGTGGATATCGCTATTTCCTCACTTTTACCGATGACTTAAGTAGATATGGGTATATCTATTTAATGAAACATAAATCTGAAACGTTTGAAAAGTTCAAAGAATTTCAATGAAGTGGAGAACCATCGTAACAAAAGATTAAGTTTCTACGATCCGATCGTGGGGCGAATATTTGAGTTATGATTTTCTCACGCATCTTAAAGCAAGCGGAATTGTTTCATGACTCACGCCACCGGAAGACCACGGCGCAATGGTGTGTCAACGCATTAATCGAACCCTATTAGATATGGTCCGATCAATGATGTCTCTTCTTGATTTGCCGTTATCATTTTGGGGTTATGCATTAGAAACCGCTGCATTCACTTTAAATAGGGCTCCATCTAAATCCGTTGAGACGACACCGTATGAACTGTGGTTTGGTGCTAAACCTAAGTTGTCGTTTCTTAAAGTTTGGGGATCACGAAGCTTCGTCAAGAAGTTGATGTCGGACAAGCTCGAACCCAAAGCGAGAAATGCGTCTTCATAGGATACCCTAAGGAAACTATTGGGTATACCTTCTATCACGTAACCAAGGGAAAGTGTTTGTCATGAAGAACGGTTCCTTTCTTGAGAAGGAGTTTCTCTCGAAAGAAGTGAGTGGGAGGAAAGTAGAGCTTGACGAGGTTATTGAACCTTCTCTTGAATTGGAGAGTAGCAAAGACCTGAAATTGTTCGGTCCGCTGCACCAACAACAATAGAGGAAGCTAATGACAAGGATCATGAAGCTTGGACGATGTCACTCTTGAGCGTCGCAGTCGACAAGGTCGCGTGCCCTCCCGAGTGTTACGGCAACTGTCTTGACTGTCTTGTTGGTAGAAGGCGGTGAACCCACGAACTATGAGGAAGCGATGAGCCCGGACTCGAGAAATGGTGGAAGCCATGAAATCCAATTGGGATCCATGAGCGAAAACCAAGTATGGACTTTGGTGGACCCTCCTAGCGACCGAAAGGCCGTTGAGTGCAAATGGATTTTCAAGAAGAAAACGGACGCGGATGGTAATGTTACCGTCTATAAAGCACGGCTTGTCGCAAAAGGTTTTCGACAAGTTCAAGGTGTTGACTACGATGAGACTTTCTCTCCCGTAGCGATGTTTAAGTCCATTCGGATTTTATTAGCAATTGCTGCGTTTCATGATTATGAAATATGGAAGATGGATGTCAAGAGTGCTTTCCTCAATGGCAACATTGATGAAGAGTTGTATATGATGCAACCCGAAGGTTTTGTCGATCCTCAGGATGCTAGTAAAGTATGCAAACTTCAGCGTTCCATTTATGGACTGAAGCAAGCATCTCGGAGTTGGAACCTTCGTTTTGATCAAGTGATCAAGAGATTTGGATTTGTTCCAAATTGCTACGAAGATTGCATCTACAAGAAAGTGAGTGGGAGCTCGGTGACGTTTCTGGTACTGTATGTGGATGACATATTGATTATCGGAAATGACATCAACATGCTTAACGATGTGAAGAGTTATTTGAACAAGTGTTTTTCAATGAAAGACCTAGGTGAAGCTGCTTATATATTGGGCATCAAAATCTATAGAGATAGACAAGGCCGATAGCTTTAAGCCAAAGTACATACCTAGACAAAGTTAAAAGGTTCGAATGGATAAGGCAAAGAAAGGTTCGGTGCCTATGTTGTCGGGTAAGATATTGAGCAAGGCTCGGTGTCCAGCCTGATGAAATGATAGGAAGCTATGAGCAAAGTGCCTTATGCCTCGGCCATAGGTTCCATCATGTATGCCATCTTGTGTACTAGACGGATGTGTCCAATGCTCTTAGTTTGAAAGGATATCAAAGTGATCGAGTGGAACATTGGACAGCCGTGAAGAACATCCTAAAGTACCTAAATAGAACTAAATAAATGTTCTTAGTCTATGGGGTGATGAGCGACTTGTCGTAAAGGTTACGTCGATGCTAGTTTCGACACGACAAGGATGATTCTAAATCTCGAGAGGATACGTTTATATTTTGAATGGAGGAGCTGTGAGTGGAGAAGCTGCAAGCAAAGCGTGATCGCGGATCTACAAGATAAGCGGAATACATGGCTGCGCAGAAGCGTCAAGTGAAGGAGTTTGGATCGAAACTTCATCATCGAGCTTGGCGTGTTCCAAGTGCATTGGACCCACCGGAGATATTGTGTGACAACACTTGGCGCCATAGCACTCGCTAAGGAACCAAGATATCATCCAAAGACCAAGCATATCAACAAAGTTTCATATAATCCGAGATTATATAGCGATGGAGATCGAAGATTAGCAAAGTACATACGGATCGAATGTCGCAGATCCATTGACTAAACCTCTTCCACGTGTAAAACATGATCAACACCTCGATTGCCATGGGTGTGAGATTGTTGCCAAATGTAAACTAGATTATTGACTCTAGTGCAAGTGGGAGACTGGAATTATGCCCTAGAGGCAATAATAAAGATGTTATTATTATAATTATTGTTCATGATAATGTTTATATTCCATGCTAGAATTGTATAAGCGGAAACTTTAATACTTGTGTGGTTTGTGAACAACACCGTGTCCCTAGTACGCCTCTATGGACTAGCTCATTGATCAATGATGGTTAAGGTTTCCTAACCATAGACATGAGTTGTCAATTGATAATGAGATCATATCATTGGGAGAATGATATGATGGACAGACCCAAACTAAGCGAAGCAATTAGATCGTTTCATCGTGTTCATCTTTGCGAAGTTTTTCTTATGTCAAATATTGTATTCCTTAGACCATGAGATAATGCAACTCTCTGGTACCGGAAGAAAGCTTTGAGGTCATCAAACGTCATCCTATGAGAGGGTGATCATAAAGGTGTCTCTCAGGTGATCGGAAGTATCTGTTGGGTTGTATGTATCGAGATGGAATTTGTCCCTCCCAGGTCGGAGAGATATACTTCGGGCCCACTCGGTAATCGATATCAACACCGCTTGCAAGCATGTGGTTAAGGAGTTAATCACAAAGTGATATCGGATTACGAGTAAAGTACTTGCCTTGTGAACGAGATTGAACTAGGTATGGCAGATGAAGCGATCGAATCTCGGGCAAGTAAAATATCGCGAGAAGGGAATATATATATATGGGATTGATTGAATCTCGGCATCGTGGTTCATCCGATATGATCATCGATGAATGTGTGAGTCAATATGGGTGCCTGCACCCGCTGATTATTGATAGAAGATCATGCGCATATTCTCGAACCGCAGGTCACACACTTAACGTGTCTTGACGCTAGGATAGATTGGATAATTGGTTTATGAATTTTTGTTCGGAGTCTCGGATGGGATCCGGGATATCACGAGAGGTTCCGGAATGGTCCGGAGAATAAGATTCATATAAGGCAGTGCAATTTTTGGAGTTCGGAATTGTTCCGGGTTAATCGGTATTGTACCGGAAGCTTCTAGAACCTTCCGGAAGGGGACCAACGTGGCCCCACCTTCCGGGAGGGGGCATGGGCCTATGAGGGAGTGTCTTGGCTGCATTGGGCCAGGGGCACAAGGCCCCATAGGGCCCAGCCGATTCTAGAGAGATTTGACTCGTTTAAATCTCGGGATAGAATTTCTAGATAAGGGAGAGTTTAAATCGTTTAAACTAGAGATAGGATTTCTATATAAGGGAGAGTTTAAATCGTTTAAACTAGAGATAGAATTTCTAGATAAGGAAGAGTTTAAATTGTTTAAACTAGAGATAGGCTTGGAGGAGGGGCAAGGGCTGGCCGCCCCCCCCCCCTCTATATATAGAGGGGTGGTGCGCCCCCTCCCCCCACACACACCTTCCTCCAAGCCCTAGCAGCCTTGCTACCTTCCTCTCTCCTCCCATTGTTGTAGGCGAGCCCTACAACAGAAATTCTCCACCATATACACCACGCCGTGTTGTAGATCCAATCTATCTCTCCACCATACTCGCTGGTCCGAGGAAGGAGGAGACGTCGAGGTGCTGCACGTGTGCATCTCACGGAGGCACCGCCACTTGTGGTGCTAGATCGGATCGGATCGCGAGGAGGAGAAGCGAGTACGACTACATCACCCACGTTCCGACGAACGTTCCGCTGTGCGAATCTTCAAGGGTATGAAGATCTAATCCAATCTCTCTCGTTGTTTGCATCTCCTAGATTAGATCTTGGCTTTCCCTCTGTTCGCTCCGTAGAAAATTTTGATTTACTATGCCGCGAAACCCTTCAGAGAAACCAACTCAAATAATAATAAGTAGCATGAAACATAAACATAAGCAACATTGCAATGCTCGTAATAAGGTATGATAGAGTGGTATCTCGCTTGCCTTTGTTTGAAGAGCACAATATAAATGCTGAGGCACCTTTGAAGTTCAAGTGAAGACTAGAGATAAAGATATCAGAGATACAAGCATCAAAGTAATGACATAATTAACCAAGCTTTGAGACAAACACAAGAATGACAACTATGCTCTCAAGAAGGTGCTCATAGAATAAGTGGTGACTCAACAAGGTTGTGAAAACGGGTTTGAAAGGTTTGAAAGGCTTACAAATGCTGAAAGGAAGGTACTCATTAGCTTTGAGCTCTCATTTACCCTATCATAAGCATCTTTATGTGGTTAAGGTGAAAGTGAGGTCCACTGTGAATTATATGCTTGACAGATCATATACTGAAAATCCCAAGTCCCTTGAGTGCGAGGGCCACTCCGCATACTACTCAACTTTGGGTCCAGGCAAGTTCTTGTCATTGTAAGTATTTGCATATCATCGATAACCGCCAACGGGGTACCCCTTGCACATGGTACATGAGCTTTCCCATAACCAAAATGACAAGGCAAGCAGACAATGAGCATCCCAGCAATCTTTTTATTTACTATATGCATAGTTTTTTATTGAGGATGCTTCATAGATTGCTCACTAAGGTGATGCTGCAAGTTTCCACCATGATTAGGCATGGCTTAGGCTAGCGGCCCAGGCGTTTCTCTAACACATAATATAAACTCCATGGACTCACAATCCCCCTTTCATTTCGCATCGTTGACATCCGCAAACAAAAGAGCAAGCTATAAACTAGATATAAATGTATCTAAAAGGTGTTGAAAACGTTCCCCGTGATAGCACGGTTCTGCTTACTCCCAGCATATAATTTGCAAGCATATAGCTTTCATGGACTAGTCACAATGGTTCAGGATTATTAAGTGCACAGAATAAAGTGTGCCATCAAGTTCGTGAGAGCTTTACTAACTAACTTTATCAACACAGACAAAAAATTTATTTTGGAAGAAAACATGACATATAGGATATGTTCTAAAGTAGCAAATGATGCTAATAGGTAGGTATGGTGGACATAGCTGGCAATATTGGTTTGGGGAGTTGGAAGCACAGGTAGAGCAAATACTCAGTGCAAGTGAAGGCTAGCAATAGAGAGGGAGCGACAAACGAGAGAGCAATAATTGTCATAATCATGCTTGCAACAAAACATGACTAATTATGGCATGAAAGTGATACAAGAACTCTAAGGCAAAATAAATCATCGAGGCTTACTGACTATTGATTAGTCATATGCATGCGTGAGCATGTGCCAAGTCGATTCCTATG
Source organism: Avena longiglumis (assembly GCA_030063025.1). NCBI lineage: Eukaryota > Viridiplantae > Streptophyta > Magnoliopsida > Poales > Poaceae > Avena > Avena longiglumis. The sequence continues at coordinate 501,516,171 of CP125975.1, forward strand.
AACAGTCAGAGGAGGATACCGCAATATCATACCAAAGTATGAATAAAACAATGCAAGCAAACATTCATATGACATGCTACAAACTATTAGCAAGCTTGATCTAATCATAGACAAGCAAGAACTACTAAGCATCCATAATGACATACACCTTACACAAACAGGCTAAGCATGCTCACAATGATGAGTATATGTACAAAAATGAAACAAATAGAGTTCGTTACCAGCCTCTTACCACTCCTCGAGTTGTCTTAATCTTCATTATTGCTCTTCACTTGTGTGACTTGAATGATAACATGAAACCAAAATCCACTGAGAACGGCTGAACCCTGCAAAGAACTCACAAAACCAAAGAAGAAGAACAAATATTTTTGGTGTTTTTGATTTTTTAAAGAAGGCAACCAACGCAAACCAAATTAAGTAAAATAAAACCAAAAACAAAAACTAAGACGCTCCAAGAACAACACAACTATGCATGAAACAATAAAAACAAAGTGTCTAGGAAGACCTGAGATTTTTATTGATGAAGAAGGGGATGCCTTGGGCACCCCCAAGCTTTGACGCTTGTACCTATTGAGTAATTCTTGGTGTGACACGGAGTGGCTCCTCCAAGCTTGAGCTTTTGTCCATTCTTCATCTCATTACATCATCCTCTCTCTACACCTAAATTTTTTCCTTCATACAAAATTTTACACAATCTTCATTAGCAATATTAGTTTATTCAAAAGATATTAGACCTCTGGCAAAGCTTTGGAACAGCAATACTTCTAATTAAAAATGCAATCTACTGTAGAAACTCCTTCAAAAATCTCAATTTCCCAAAAAGAAACCGAAAAGGAATCAATAAGAAGGAAATGCAAATAATGGCAGAAATCTGTCAAAACAGACCAGCAGGTAGAAACCGATTTTTTCGAAGACCTTATGTTGCTCAAATCAAAATGTGTTGAACTAACGAAAGTTAGCTAACATACTGGGGGATTTATTCGTAAATTTTCAGCTCAATCCGACTTACAGAGATTCCTTACGAATTTTTATGTTGGAGGACAGAAATCTGTTTCAGGACAACAACTCCCTAGATCTTACTTCCCTCTCATTAGAGGTCATTCTTGGCACAAAAATCAAACAAAAAGGATAAGTAGAGATCATTACTGAAGTAATAATTTCCAAGACTTAAGGAAACTTTTGGGTTATCTCCCAACAAGTACTTTTCTTTTACGCCTTTAAGTTAGGCACGACGAAGAGCAAAGATTGGAAAAGAGAAAAATGAAAGGGAGCAAGTATAACCATAGTGAAAGCATTATTTTGTTTATTAAAATCCTTTTGTTAACAAGGTTGATCAAGTCTTGTTACCAAAAATAATATTATACGAAGCAAAACTTTGCAATCCACAAGGTGATTATGTTACCTTATACTTGATAGCAATGGTCCCAATCATAATAGTTTCAAAATTTTCTTGTGGAATGGGACAATATATTTCTCCAACCTTGATGCTCTCAATATTTTCAATGGAGTTTAGGCAATATCTTTTGGCAACCTTCTTGGGGAAATATACAGTGTGATCTTTTTCATTAATATTGAATGTTACTTTTCCTTGATTGCAATTGATGACAGCACCTGCAGTATTAAGAAAAGGTCTCCCAAGAATAATAGACATATTATCATCTTCAGGCATTTCAAGCACAACAAAATCAGTTAAAACCATGCAATTATGAGCAACTTGAACAGGAACATGCTCACATATACCAACAGGAATAGTAGTTGACTTGTCAGTCATTTGCAAAGATATATCAGTTGGTATCAACTTTTCTAGCATGAGTCTCTTATAGAGATAAAAAGGCATAACACTAACTCCAGCTCCCAAATCACATAAAGCAGTTCTAACATAATTATTCTTAATAGAGCAAGGAATAATTGGTATACCTGGATCACCAAGTTTCTTTGGAACCTTACCATTGAAGGAGTAATTAGCAAGCAAAGTAGAAATCTCCTCATTAGAAATCTTCCTTTTATTAGAGACAATATCCTTCATATACTTTGAATAAGGAGATAACTTAATAGCATCAGTCAAAGGAATTTGCAAGAATAAAGGCTTCATCCACTCACAAAATTTGTTGTAGTGTTCTTCCTCCTTTGACTTGTGTTTCTTACCTGAAAAAGGCATAGGTTTCTGCACCCAAGGTTCTCTCTCTTTACCATCTTTATTAGCAATAAAATCTTCCTTTGCGTACCTAGTGTTCTTAGTGTGTTTCTCAGGTTCTTCCTCAACTTCCTCCTTATCAGGAGCATCATTTTTATCATTATCACTCTCAGTTTTAGCATCAGAGACAGATATACTATTAGGATCTACAGCAAGTTCAAGTGGTTCCTCAATTATCTTATGTTTCTTTTTCTTCCTCTTACGAGGACTACCACTATCTTCTACTTGTTGGGAATCCTGTTCTATTCTTTTAGGGTGTCCTTCAGTATATAAAGGATCTTGAGTAGCTACACCACTCCTAATTTTAATTCCATAAGCATGTTTATCTCCTGAAGCACTAACTAATCCTTTTGTACCTTAGCAAGTTGATCAAGTTGGGTTTGAACCATTTGAAAGTGTTTACAAAGCATCTTAAATCATTAGAAGTTCTTTCCACAATATCTTTCAACTCATTGATAGCTCTAGAGTTTTCCAATAAATGATTCTGAACTTGTTTATTAAAATTACCTTGTTTAACAATAAAAATGTCAAGTTCCTCTAAATATTGGTCAGGAGGTTTACTATAGGGAATATCACCTTCATCAAAGTGTTGGAGAGAGTGTACCTCGATAGTACATGAGTGGGGATTTGGCTTACATAATTCTTCTATAGGAGGTAGATTCTTCACATCTTCAGCTCTAATCCCTTTCTCCTCTAGACACTTCTTAGCTTCCTTCATCACTTCATCATTTAATGCAATAATTAATCTCTTCTTTGGTGTTTGAGTTGGAATTGGTTCAGGAACATCTGGTTTAGGAGTAATAGGCTCAGGTGTATTCAGCTCAGTTGAAGTCCAATCATCATAATTCTTGCTTATTTTTTTCATTAATTCTTCGGCATCTGTAGGAGTCCTTTTCCTGAAAATTAATCAGCAAAGCTATCTAGGTAGGTCCTAGAATCATTAGTTAGTCCATTATAATAAATATCAAGCAACTCATTCTTAGGTAATGGACATCCAGGATATGCATGAATCAAGGAACATAATCTTTTCTATGACTCAGGCAATTTCTTTTCTTCTCCCTATTTAAAATCAAAAAGTCTCTACAAAGCAGCATGTCTAGCACTGGAAGGAAGCAATCAAGCAATCAGGGCTATCAATGGAACCAGGAGGTAATCTATTAAACCAAGCCCTAGCTTCTCCTTTTAGTGAAAAAGGTAAGATCTTAGCAACAAAGTACTTGCGCATTTTAAAATCATCAGAGAACAAAGCACTCATAGTAGAAAGCTCATTCATATGAGCCACATCACTCTCATTTTCATTACCACAAAAAGGTTCTTTCTCAACAATATCTAAATAATAAAAATCAAGAGAGAAATCGTAATCTTTATCCTTAATATCTATGGGAGAGGTGGCAAACTTAGGATCATAGGACTTCGTAGGCATAATAGTACGTCTAGCAAGGAGACTCTTAATAGCACTAGCACCATGTGTGTTTCGGCACTCTTCAACAAATTCATCAGTGAGCTCTATGTAACCATCATTAATATCAAAACTCTCACTAGACTCAGGTGAGCTGACAGGTGTAACAGTGTATTCACTAGGAGTTTCGGTATTTCCTAGACTAGCCATAGTAGCATCTAGAAAAGGACCTAATGAACCACTCACATCAAGCACAATAGAAGTAACATCATGAGTATCAAAAACAGTTTTAGATTCAGCAGTAGTAAAAGTGTGTGTAGCATGAGCATGTGGTGGTGGTGTGACAAGCTTACTTATAACAGATGGTGAATCAAGAGCATCAGAGGTGTTTAGGACTGTACCTCTTCTTGTAGTGGATGGTAAAATAGGGAACTTTCCATCACGAGTCTTCCCCATGATGAAAGGAGTAGCAGTGAACAATAATAGATCCAAGTGAACTTACAAATAAAGCTATGCTCCGCAACATGGCGCAGAAAATAGTCTTGATGACCCACAAGTGTAGGGGATCGAATAGCATGGTAGTATTACCCAATTTATTGATTCGACACAAGGGGAGACAAAGAATACTTGCAAGCCTTAACAACTGAGTTGTTAGTTCAGCTGCACCTGGAAATAGTTCTTGCTCATAGAAGTTTATCAATAGCAACAGTTTGGTAGTAGCAATAGCAAACAGCAACAGTGACAACAGCAATAGTAACAATAACAGTAGGATTCGAGTGCAGTAGGCATAGGGATGGATGGACGGGCGTTGCATGGACGAGTCTAAACATGTAACTTCAAGATCTAGGGCATTGCAGATAAATAATAACAAGCATCCAAGTACTAAACAATCCTAGGGATGTGATCCAAATATAGTCACACGTGCTCACAATGAGAACTTGCACAACATCTTCTGTCCAGCCAGCCCATGGCAGCGGGGCCTCTAGGGAATTACTGGCAATTAAGGTGCTCCTTTTAATAGAGCACCGGAGCAAAGCATTAACACTCCGTGAACACATGTGATCCTCACACCACAGCCATCCCCTCCAGTTGTCCAAATTATTGTCACTTTGGGGCCTTTGGATCCGGACAATGATATATCTACACAACTTGCAGATAAGATCACAAACAATACTATCACAATGATTCAATAATAAGTTCAGATATGAGATCATGACACTCGGGCCCTAGTGACAAGCATTAAGCACAACAAGTTGCAACAATGTCAAATAGCACTAATAGAGATACTAGGCACTATGCCCTAACAATTCTCATTCGATTACATGATAGAACTCATCCAATCCCTACCATCCCCAAGCCTACAGCGGGGTATTACTCACTCATGGGTGAGGGAAACATCGGTGGTTGATGGAGATGCGTTGGTAATGACGATGGCGATGATCCTCTCCAAATTCCCCGTCCCGGCAGGGTGCCAGAACGGAGTTTCTGGATCCGAATCTTGGTTTCTGGTGGCGGCGACGGAGCGGAACTCTTTCTAAAAAACTATCGAACCCCCTAAGTTTTTAGGTCATAAGGCAACTTATAGGCGCGGAGGGAGGCCGAGGAGCTGCCTGGGGTGGCCAGACCTCCCTCAGGCGCGGCCAGTGGTGGGGCCGTGCCTAGGGTGGGTCTGGGCCCCCCAGGCCTTCTCTCTGTCTCCCCTTCTGGCTCCGTGGATCTTCTGGTGAGAAATAGTTTTTGGCATATTTTCCAGGATTTTTTCATTCCATGGACCATTGATCCTCTCAAGAGCCTTTTTCTTTGCATAGAACATCCTCATGTAGGATACTGTAATAGTAAACTTTTTAGAAACTTCTTTTATGAGCGTTGTTGCACCAAGTGATGGGTTTGTTCTCATCCAATCCATGATTACATCTGTCAACCACCTAGTCTTTGCTAGTTTTGTTTTGTCCTTTGGGTGCCCCCTTGAGGTGGACAAGAATGTTCGAACTGGTTAATTTTTATCCGAAACATAATTAAAATGTCAGGTACAACTAACAAATTCTACACAGTGATCTAAAATACACAAGTGGTTGTAATACCTGAACCAAACTACTCCTGGGCATAGTGGATGCATGCATCCTCCACCTACACCTCTTGTATGGGCACTTCACTGTGAACCTTGTTGGCTCACTCTTAATAACATCATAAGCATTATTGATGTGAATGCAATACGTAGTAAGAGCATTACGACAGTCCCGCATCGTTTAAAATACGGTGCCTTTTGAAATCTTAGGATCGTCCCTGTCCCACTCAATTACTGGCAAGTCCTCGCCATCGTACTCGGCTAAAACAAAGCTGTCATTGTTCTCCTCGTTCTCTTTGTCATCAGTATCATCAAATCTGGCACCCTGGGCAATTGCATCCGTGTATTGATCCTCTAGTGTCTGTTTGCTAAATCTATCTACAAATTCAGGAAACTGCAACTCATCCTCGTCATCTAGTGGTGGCACTCCCTCGTCAGGCTCTGCCTCATCCTCCACATCGGCCACACGAGCGGTTTGGCTTACACTCGCTGTGCGAACATATGGTACTGCTGTGGACCTACAAGGATCGTCGGGGCGCACACTATTAGTAGAGACAATAGAGGCACATGATGCCCGACCACCTAATGATGCGTGACCACCAGATGGTGGTTTAACACTCTTTCTCGTGTGCTCAACTTTAGGTTGCACATGGAGACGAATTCGACCAAAACGTTCGACAACATTTAAAGAGAAAAACATTACCAGATTATCTTCGCTAGTTAGTGGGAGCAATCTTTGCTCGCTAATGTTGAAATATTTCAAATCAACTGAATCGCCACTGCTTCAGGGGAATTTACAATAGATTTTATCTATCAAATCTCTGCGAGTTATGGAGGTTACAACCACCGATGGGAAGTAAAATCCAGAGAGATATTGTTCACAACCACGAATTACGCTAGTATCCAGTCTAATTGCCAACACTGGATCAATCCTATTCGAAAAGCAAGGCAGGTAATTGGGCACCATCGATTCACGCTCAAATACTGCCAATAATCAACCCACAAAATGGAAATGACGCTTACCCAGATGGAATCCATGCGTTAGATCCCTGCGATTCCACCCAATATTCTCCTTGCTCAACGCGGATGGACGGTGCACCAGCCGACATTGCATACTATTTCACGAAAGAGGTAGATCTAGCGGGGGCGGGAGCGGATCCAGAGGTGGAGTAGGCTCCGTGGCTACGGGGAGGGGCGACTCTAGGGCCGAGGATGACATAAGGTAAGAGGGCACGATGGTGGGGCAGCGGAGGGGCGACGTGGGAGCTGTTCCAGGCTCGGGGGGAGCGAATGCTTTGGGTGAGTGAGAATGGTCGGTCCGACGTGTCTCCCGGCCCCAACCTTCACCACATATGCAAGACCCGTCCCAACGCGGCCCACCCTTCACCATGTATGCACGACCTGACCCGCAGACGGCCCCACGGTCAGGCATGTAACGGTCGAGGCCTCGTAACATAACGTTCAACGCCCGACCCGCCCCAACACGGTCCCACCAGTAAGCATGTAACGGTCAAGCCTTTGACCTGACGACAACCCTCCGTCCGAGCGCCCGCGAGTGCCCGCGAGGGTTTCTTAACATGGCAAGGGGGAAAGTGATGAAAAGTTAAGCGGCTGGGGAAAACTGAGTACAACTAACGAACCAGGGGCACGGAAATATAAATCCCTTTTGAATATGACTTTATACAACACATTACATATACTAAACACATTACATAGACTAAACACATTACACAGACTGATTGTCCCATACTATGTTATTTTTATGGTGTCTCCCCTTATGGCACAAGGATGATCATAATGTCATCCCATCCACTAGGGATTTTTGTCCTCTCAATCTCATCCAAGACCTCGTGCATCAAGACATCACCGAGAAAATTCTAGTACTTCTTGAAAAAGAGCGCATGCAAACCATTCGCCCGAGGGTCCCTCATGTCACCAACTGGAAACAAAACCAAAACATCCTCAACACTATATGGTCTGAGAAAGGCTACATTTATCTGATATGAAACCCGAGACACCACCTTATCAATAAGATTAGGGTCCGGCTCCTCCACCTCGGAAGTGAACAAACCAGTAAAGTAATTAGAAATCATCAGGTTCATATAAGCAGCCCCTTCATGCCAATTATTTGAATCATTCTTCAATCTTTTAATTCTATTCCTCAACTCACTAAGCTCATGCAAAATATGGAAAAATCCCGTGTTCTTATCACCTAGCTGCAACCAGTTAACACGACTGCGTTGGGATCCGTTAAGCTCCTCCTGCTCCATTAGGCTAGTCATAGTGAGACTAACTTAGATAGTAACATAGTCTCACATGTATTGCCAACTAAGCATTTATATGACATGACATACAATTAAATGATAAGAGAGAGGCTTGTGGTAGCTAGCTAAGTTACCATAACATCACACATTTCAAGACAAAATGAATCTATATTGCAATAAATGAGAGTTTGCATGATACTACACTTATGTTATTTTCCACTATGGAGGTAGTAACTTAGACTAGTAACATATGCATGTTATTACTCTAAGTTACTTTTCACTATGACTAGCCTTAATCTCTCTACTTCAGCTACTAGCTCTCACTATTTTGCTACTACTTTCTCCGCATTGAGATCACCACGAATTAGCTCTTCTAATCCTTATGAACAGATTTTAGCTTACGTTAAGAAGATCCCAAAACATGATATAATTGGCCCTAACCAATAAACACATTATGTAGGTTTTTTTAGGGTATTTATGCAGGTTGGTGTTTTGTGCCTTAACGACATCTTTACTATTAAAAAAAGTTGGTGTTGGTAGATTGTACTTTGACACTTTGTTATCAAACATCGAAACAATCAGGACCGTCCCGTATCACTCTGACTAAAATTTACCGTCCGATCCCGCACTCTACTCCGCTCGTGGAAACGCCCCCATCCAAACTCCCTCTCCCGCGCCTCCTTCCCCCGATTCCCTTTCTCCCACTCGATCCAATCGAGCTGCCGCCGCCTCTTCCACCTACCTCCCCAGCCACCCCATCCCCTCTCACAGCCGGCTGGCCTTCATCGCTTAGGTAGATGCGCGGGAACATACACGCCTTCCGGTCGGCCTCCATGCCGCCTTTCCTCACTAGGGTTCCACTCGCCCAGAGTTCTGGCTGCCGACGCCACCCGGTTCTACCACGACTCCCGCCGCCAAGATCTTCCCGTATGCACTGGTAGAATCACCGAGGGTGCCAAAGCCAGCGGCACCGTCCGTGTACTCTAAAACGGCCGTGAGGAAACATGCGTGTGGCGGCGGCTTATGGCGAGTTACGTCGGCACCGCCTCCAATCCCAAGAAGCGGCCGAAGGCACCGTCCAACTGAAATCCCCACGATAAGAACAACAGCGGCTGCTGCAAGCACACCAATCTACCGGATGAATTCCACACTGAACCCTGCAACGTAAGATGTTGATTTGATCCTCGTTTTCATGTGTACAATATACTATTCAATGGTGATTTGCATGTGCTTCGATCTATTCTGTGATTCCATGCTGGATTGCTGATTGACATTTGATTTGTATTTGAGATGTCTTCTGAGGCGAATGAGAACATGGGGATATGGTGTTGGGGCAGCGTCCCAGGTTGTTGTACCAATGGACGTGGAGGAGGAAATTGCCGGCTCTGGTGAGTTGAAAGTGGTAGAAGTAGGACATTCCAACAATGGCGTTGGTGAGGAGAAGACGTTTAGTTGTTCGAGAGAGATTGCGTCAATATGTGCTTGTTATCTCAGATCATCATTGTTATGTCCGTTCGGTGCAAGTCTAAAGACTGAACCGATTTCGGGGGCCACCAAAGCCTCAGTTACCTGTTTTAGGATTGACCAATCGTTGCTTGATCGTTTGGAACTGATATTTTCTAGAGACCGAAGTACTCGACTGTTTGGTTCGAGGCAACCGAACCCCGACCGCTAGACGACGGCAAGGGGCGAGCACGCGGGCGTTGTACCCTTTATCATATCCCATGTTCCTCCAGTTCTCTCTCTATACATGGTGTTGTTGGTCACGCGACAATCATAACTTTCATTTCTTGTTATGGTCTTAGATGAGTTAATGCTCCCGTTCTTGTTCTAAATCCTATATTTTTTATTTTATTTTGTTCCTCGTGGAGTTAATTGGTCCTGTTATTTCTATCCTTCTAAATGGGTTTTCTCTAATTCTCCAGCGGCGATGTACGGCAGAAGAAGGCGAATTTGTGTTGAGCCCAAGAACTGTCAACTGCAGCTAGGTCCCTTTTCTCATGATCCTTTTATTGGATTTTATGATTCTGAAGAATTATGAATTGGTTAATTCGCTTCATGTATTGGATATTTTATCCCACTTAATAATTGATCCCGTGCTTGCTCATGTATACCGGTATAGGATACTCTGGTGAAGTTCTATTTTTGGATACTAGGTACAATTGACAAGGGGAGTGTGAGATAAACTGATTTTTCTTATTGTTACTACATGTAGATATGAGCATGGGAACACTTAGCTATGTTAAATATTTGAGATTGTTTGTTGAAATTATATGATGAACCACAAGAGAGTTTTTACAGGAGAATTGTGATTTCAAATGTGTGCATTGGAAGATTATTAAGGTCCTATCTTAGAGTGACAAGATGCGCCAATACACAAGTTTTGAAACTTTCAACTTAGCTTTCAACCTCGAAATTCAAATGTTTTTCAAAGTTCTCTATCATCGATGTGTCCTATAAATCTTGCAAATGAGCTGATTCATTTTTGTATTAGTTGCCATTTTTGAAGCATCCCTTCTTAGTGTACTATTGGCTATTGGCAGGCATGTTTGTAGTATAAAATGACACTTCCTTGAAGAGAACATCTGGTTGAGTGATGTAGCAAAACCAACACGGTAGAGAATATGCCATGCTTTATGAGCAAAAACGGCAAAAGGTTTTCCTTTGTTTACACTAACCATTATTACTTCAAAATAACATATCTGGATCTTGTTGCATTTGGTATATATTAAACTCATTATATCAGTTGAATGGTGCATAGATTTCGGTGATAGTTTTGTTGCTTAAATTACATGCTTAGTCTGTTTTTTCAAAGAAATTCCACATCCTCAGTGGTAGGTACCAGTGGAAGTTATGGAAAGTAGTGTACTAACAAAAGCCCTTTATTTAATTCAGAGGTATGGATTTAGATGCTCGTTTTCCTGTGCGTTTTAGAATGGTTGATGTGGTGGTCATTCAACATAGGTTCAATCCCATATCTAATTCGCTTCACCTCATTTAGGTTTTTCTACCTTATTATTTCTCTGTTATCTAATATATATACTTGTAAGGTTACGGTTCTGCTTTTACATATTTCTCATTTAGGAACATGTTTTCTGATGGAAGAGGAAGCAAACTACAGGTTTATATTATTCCGTATAATCTGCTGTTCAAAAGGTTTAGTTGTATACAAAAACTGTTGTGGTTACAATAAGGCAGTCTGATCCCCCCAAAGCTTATGTATCTTAATTGGGAAGTTGATCATATTTATATGACCATATTGTAACTTCAAGAACAAAATTTATATGACCATATTGTAACTTTAAGAACAAAATTTGTATGTGCGTGTATAGGGCCAGCCCAGACTTCTGCAGTTCCGATCACGCTTTCATAAATAGTCTGATACATTCATATCCTCATAGACGATGGTTTGGATCATGCCGATGGTGGAGGATAAGGGTGGTAAGTAGGGATGTAAGTGGCGTCCCGTATACCGCCGTTTATTTTGGTTAGTTGTAACAAACTCTGAGAATTCAAACAATCCTGAAAGAAAACAGTGGATACCAAATTATGTGGCGATAAACGGGCCGGCGGCGCGTCGTTTTGACATCCCTAGTGGTAAGGCCATGTCCTAAAACTACTTTTCATTGCCGTGTTACCAATTGGTGTCCACAACATCAGGTTCCGCTTTCCTCATATATCCATCTATATGTTCGCAACACCTCAATCAAAAACATGCGAGCATGCTTGCTACTCTTCTTGTTAATGTAACGACCAAGGCTTCCATTCTATGACCCTATACTTGGAGCAATCTGTCTCTTCATTTTTTTCACCTGTTTTTTTGGGGATGGGTCAGTGCTTCAGCTCATGCATGTACGCCGTCCTGTAATTATATGTTTCTTCATTTGATCGAATGGAATTTTGTGATAAGTTTATGTTCATGGTTTTTGTTTTAAGTTAATATTTTGACTCTTTGATCAACATGAACATAAATTTGATTTTAGTCAGCAGCTTTAGCACAATTCATTATGATTATAGCATGCGAATAAAGTATGAGCTCCTGAATATAAATAGAAGGATACATTGTGATATATTTCTGAATTTGTAGGTTATGTTTTCAAAACTCAATTTTTCTACTCCCTCTGTTCCAAAACGTTCTATATTATGGAACAGAGTGATATTATTCTTGACTTACGTTTATTATGTGTCATATCAGAGATGGACATGGATATGTCTAGGTAAAGAGTTCCGATTTTGAGATTGTGCCTTGCAGTGTATAGCATGATGATGAGGCCTTCTATAAGCTTAACACGCATGAAAATATTGACCATCTAAGCTGCCCAGTGGAGTTTCGAAAGTCTGGAGCGATAAGGCAACATGAGAGGATCAAATATTTAGAAGTACTTGCAGTTTTTTATTTGTCAACAGTGACGTGAGGTGGCCATCTAGGTGGAACGCTTATATAAAGATGGAGGCTAGCTCCAAGGACCACTGGTTCTCTGTAATGAACTCCCTCTTCCTCGTGATCATCTTTTTCTTGGCATGAATTGTCCTCTTTATATTCCCAAGAACCTTCTGTAAGAATGCCAATAGACATGAAGACCTCAACAAGGAAGCAAATGCAAAAGCTAACTTTGATGTAGATGATTATCCTCATTTGTGATGCTACAATTACATGGGTTTTATAGTTCTTTTCAACTGAGTTCTATAGATCTATTGTTGTTTGAATCGAATAGCGGAGTTGCTCCCAAGATAATATAGACTGAATTATGTATTGATAATATTTTAGTTAGTGCATTGTTTATTATATATATATTTCTTGAATCCCATTCTTGATATGACCGAGGTTACAGGAGGACAAAAAGGACACCACCCTGCCAAATATTTTCAATTTAGTTGTTTCTCTAGGGCGCAAAAGTCAAGCTTAGAAGCTATTTGCATTTATGTGAAATAAAATAATGTATAGAGAACGAATACCTAGGCACGCATAAAGCATGTGAAGGTGCTACTTGAAGGGTTTCGCGGCATAGTAAATCAAAATTTTCTACGGAGCGAACAGAGGGAAAGCCAAGATCTAATCTAGGAGATGCAAACAACGAGAGAGATTGGATTAGATCTTCATACCCTTGAAGATTAAGACAACGCTCGTTAACGGGCGTGGGTGATGTAGTCGTACTCGCTTCTCCTCCTCGCGATCCGATCCGATCTAGCACCACAAGTGGCGGTGCCTCCGTGAGATGCACACGTGCAGCACCTCGATGTCTCCTCCTTACTCGGACCAGCGAGTATGGTGGAGAGATAGATTGGATCTACAACACGACGGCGTGGTGTATATTGTGGAGAATTTCTGCAGGCTTCACTACAAAGGTCGGGAGGGAGAGAGGAAGGTAGCAAGGGCTAGGGCTTGGAGGAAGGTGTGTAGTAGGGAGGCGCACCACCCTCTATATAGAGGGGGCGGCCACCTTGCCCTCCTCCAAGCCTATCTCTAGTTTAAACAATTTAAACTCTCCTTATCTAGAAATCCTATCTCTAGTTTAAACGATTTAAACTCTCCCTTATCTAGAAATCCTATCTCTAGTTTAAACGAGTTTAAACTTATCTAGGATCGGCTGGGCCCTATGGGTTTGTGCCCCGGCCCAATGCGCCGGACACTCCCTCATAGGCCCATGCCTCCTCCCGGAAGGTGGGGCCACGTTGGTCCCCTTCCGGAAGGTTCTAGAAGCTTCCGGTACAATACCGATTAACCCGGAACAATTCCGAACTCCAAAAACTGCACTGCCTTATATGAATCTTATTCTCCGGACCATTCCGGAACCTCTCGTGATATCCCGGATCACATCCGAGACTCCGAACAAAAATTCATAAACCAATTATCCAATCTATCCTAGCGTCGAGACACGTTAAGTGTGTGACCCTGCGGGTTCGAGAATATGCAGACATGATCTTCTATCAATAATCAACAGCGGGGTCTGGGCACCCATATTGACTCCCACACATTAATCGATGATCATATCGGATGAACCACGATGCCAGGATTCAATCAATCCCATATATATATATTCCCTTCGTCTCGCGATATTTTACTTGCCCGAGATTCGATCGTCGGTACCGTCATACCTAGTTCAATCTCGTTCACAACAAGTACTTTACTCGTTCCGTAATCCGATATCACTTTGTGATTAACTCCTTAACCACATGCTTGCAAGCGGTGTTGATATCGATTACCGAGTGGGCCCGAAGTATATCTCTCCGAATTGGGAGGGACAAATTCCATCTCGATACATACAACCCAACAGATACTTTCCGATCACCTGAGAGACACCTTTATGATCACCCTCTCATAGGATGACTTTTGATGACCTCAAAGCTTTCTTCCGGTACCAGGGAGTTGCATTATCTCATGGTCTAAGGAATACAATATTTGACATAGGAAAAGCTTCGCAAAGATGAACACGATGATACGATCTAATTGCTTCGCTTAGTTTGGGTATGTCCATCATATCATTCTCCCAATGATATGATCTCATTATCAATTGACAACTCATGTCTATGGTTAGGAAACCTTAACCATCATTGATCAATGAGCTAGTCCTTAGAGGCGCATCAGGACACGGTGTTATTCACAAACCACACAAGTATTAATGTTTCCGCTTAATACAATTCTAGCATGGAATATAAACTTTATCATGAACAAGAATTATAATAATAACATCTTTATTATTGCCTCTAGGGCATAATTCCAACAGTCTCCCACTTGCACTAGAGTCAATAATCTAGTTTACATCCGCAACAATCTCACACCCATGGCAATCGAGGTGTTGATCATGTTTTACACGTGGAAGAGGTTTAGTCGATTGGATCTGCGACATTGATTCGTATGTACTTTGCTAATCTTGGATCTCCATCTGCTATATAATCTCGGATTATATGAAACTTGCGGTTGATATGCTTGGTCTTTGGATGATATCTTGGTTCCTTAGCGAGTGCTATGGCACCGGTGTTGTCACACAATATCTTCAGCGGGTCCAATGCACTTGGAACCACGCCAAGCTCGATGAAGTTTCGATCCAAACTCCTTCACTTGACGCTGCAGCAGCCATGTATTCCGCTTCTCCAGAGATCCCGCGATCACGCTTTGCTTGCGCCTTCTCTAGCTCACAGCTCCTCCATTCAAAATATAAACCTATCACAATCGAGATTTGGAATCATCCTTGTGATTGTCAAAACTAGCATCGACGTAACCTTTACGACAAGTTGTTTATCACCCCATAGACTAAGAACATTTCTTTAGTTCTATTTAGGTACTTTAGGATGTTCTTCACGGTGTCCAAAGGTTCCACTCGGATCACTTTGATATCTCGCTCATCAAACTAAGAGCATTGGACACATCCGTCTAGTACACAACATGGCATACATGATGGAACCTATGGCGAGGCATAAGGCACTTTGCTCATAGCTCCCTATCATTTACCGTAGTGGACACGAGCCTTGCTCAATATCTTACCTGACAACATAGGCACTGAACCTTTCTTTGCCTTATCCATTCTGAACCTTTTCAGAACTTTGTCTAGGTATGTACTCTGGCTTAAAGCTATCAGGCGTCTTTGTCTATCTCTATAGATCTTGATTCCCAATATATAAGCAGCTTCACCTAGGTCTTTCATTGAAAAACACTTGTTCAAATAACTCTTCACATCGTTAAGCATGTTGATGTCATTTCCGATAATCAATATGTCATCCACATCTGATCGTAAACGTCCACCGATCTCCCACTCACTTTCTTGTAGATACAAGTCAGAGTAGCAATTTGGAACAAATCCAAAGCTCTTGATCACTTGATCAAAACGAAGGTTCCAACTCCGAGATGCTTGCTTTAGTCCATAAATGGAACGCTGAAGTTTGCATACTTTACTAGCATCCTTAGGATCGACAAAACCTTCGGGTTGCATCATATACAACTCTTCATCAATGTTCCCATTGAGGAAAGCAGTCTTGACATCCATCTGCCATATTTCATAATCATGAAACACATCAATTGCTAATAAAATCTGAATGGACTTAAACATCGCTACGGGAGAGAAAGTCTCATCGTAGTCAACACCTTGAACTTGTCGAAAACCTTTTGCGACAAGCCATGCTTTATAGACGGTAACATTACCATCCGCGTCCGTTTTCTTCTTGAATATCCATTTGCACTCAACGGCCTTTCGGTCGCTAGGAGGATCCACCAAAGTCCATACTTGGTTTTCGCTCATGGATCCTAATTCGGATTTCATGGCTTCCAGCCATTTCTCAGAGTCTGGGCTCATCATCGCTTCCTCATAGTTCGTAGGTTCACTGTCTTCTACCAACAAGACAGTCAAGACAGGTGCCGTACCACTCGGGAGGGGCACGCGACCTTGTCGACTGCGACGTTCAAGAGCGAGATCGTCCAAGCTTCATGATCCTTGTCATTAGCTTCCTCTATTGTTGGTGCGGTGACCTTTGGAACAATTTCGGTGTTGCGCTACTCTCCAATTCAAGAGAAGGTTCAATAACCTCGTCTAGCTCTACTTTCCTCCCACTCACTTCTTTCGAGAGAAACTCCTTCTCAAGAAAGGAACCGTTCTTTGCGACAAACACTTTGCCTTCGGTTCTGTGATAGAAGGTATACCCAATAGTTTCCTTAGGGTATCCTATGAAGACGCATTTCTCCGCTTTGGGTTCGAGCTTGTCCGACATCAACTTCTTGACGTAAGCTTCGCATCCCCAAACTTTAAGAAACGACAACTTAGGTTTAGCACCAAACCACAGTTCATACGGTGTCGTCTCAACGGATTTAGATGGAGCCCTATTTAAAGTGAATGCAAGGGTTTCTAATGCATAACCCCAAAATGATAACGACAAATCAGTAAGAGACATCATTGATCGGACCATATCTAATAGGGTTCGATTCCGGCGTTTAGACACACCATTCTACTTGTGGTGTTCCGGTATGGCGTGAGTTGTGAAACGATTCCACTTGCTTTAAGATGCGTGAGAAAATCATAACTCAAATATTCACCTCCACGATCGGATCGTAGAAACTTAATCTTCATTACGATGGTTCTCCACTTCGTTCTGAAATTCTTTTAACTTTTCAAACGTTTCATATTTATGTTTCATTAAATAGATATACCCATATCTACTTAAGTCATCGGTAAAAGTGAGAAAATAGCGATATCCACCGTGCGCCAAAACACTCATTGGTCCGCATACATCGGTATGTATGATTTCCAACAAGTCCGTTGCTCGCTCCATCATACCAGAGAACGGGGTTTTGATCATCTTGCCCATGAGGCATGGTTCGCATGTGTCAAATGATTCAAAATCAAGAGACTCCAAAAGTCCATCAGAATGGAGTTTCTTCATGCGCTTTACACCAATATGACCTAGACGATAGTGCCACAAATAAGTAGTATTATCACTATCTACTTTGCATCTCTTAGCCTCAATGTTATGGATGTGTGTTTCATCCCTTTCGAGATTTAGAAGAAATAAACCATTCACAAGAGGTGCATGACCATAAAAGATGTTACTCATATAAATAGAACAACCATTATTCTCCGATTTAAATGAATAACTGTCTTGCAATAAACATGATCCTAAATAATGTTCATGCTCAACGCAGTACATAATAACATTTATTAAGGTTTAAAACTAATCGAAGGTAAAACTAAGGAGAGCGTCAAGCGACCATCACATCAACTCTTGATCCGTTGCCAACGCCATCGTCACCTCATCCCTCGCAAGCCGCTCATTCCGTAGCTCTGCTTTGAGTTACAAATATTAGCAATGAACCGTATCAAATACCTGTGCACTACAACGAGGGCTAGTAAGGAAAACATCAATAACATGTATATCAAATATACCTTTGATGGTGCCGCCTTCTTGTCCGCTAAGTACTTCGGACGATATGCCCAAAGACCCTGTCCTTGCAATAGAAGCACTCAGGTTCGCTTAGGACCAGACTTGAGATTCTTCTCGCGAGGACGCGCTTGTCGCCGCCTTTCTTGAAGGGCTTCCTTGCACCCTTACCTTTCTTAAAGGTGGGGGGCTTGTTGACCATCAACACATGATTATTCCTTTTGATGTTCACCTCCGCTACTTTCATCTTAGCAAATAGCTCAGTGATCATATCAGTGGAACCAATCTGATTGTGATCAACTACAAAACTTTTGTAGCTAGGAGTGTCAATCTTGAGCTCCTCCGAATCATGCGATCCAGCTTGCTCAAGGCGTTGAGTGTAGCCCGACATCTTAATGGCGTGCTCACTAACGGAACTCCCTTCCTCCATCTTGTAGTTAAAGAATTTCTTAGAGATCTCATATCTCTCGAGCGGGCTTGAGTCTCGAAACATGTTTTTCGATCCTCGAGAATCTCAAAGGGCCCGAACTCCTCAAAACGATTTTGAAGATCCGATTCCATAGCATACAACATGACGATCTTAATCAAATCATAATCATCCTTGCGTGACTGATAAACAGCTTTTTCATCAGCCGACGCATCTATAGCAGGGGAGTCACCTAACGCTTTCCCAAGGACATAGTCCTTTTGTCCGCCAGACAGAATGATTCTTAGATTGCGGAACCAATTGGTGAAGTTAGACCCATTGTTTCTAAGCTTTTCCTTCTCAGCAAAAACGTTGAAGTTGAAGTTGGATTTGGCCATTGGATCTACAGTATTTGCAAGTACAATTTAGACTATGTTCATGATAAATAGTTCAACTTAATCAAATTACTAGATGAACTCCCACTAAATTCAACATCCCTCAAGTTGTTTAGTGAACACGATCCAAATTCACCACACCTAATCCGATCATCACGAGAAGAGATGTGGTTTCAATGGTGGACAACAAAGTGTCGATCATATCATTCATATGACTCATGCTTAACCTTTCGGTTCTTGTGTTCCGAGGCCATGTGCGTATACATGCTAGGCTCGTCAAGCTAGACCCAAGTATTTCTGCGTGTAAACTGGCTTGCACCCGTTGTATGTGAGCGTAGAGTCTATAGCACCCGATCATCACGTGATGCTTGGACACGACGAACTTTTGCAACGGTGCATACTTGGGGAGAACACAGTTTTATCTTGATCTTTAAGTGAGGAATCATCTTATAATGCTACCGTCGCGATCTAAGCATAATAAGATACATAAAAGGGATAAACATCACATGCATATAACTTTATGTGACATGGTATAGCCAATCTTCGCGCAATGATCTCCATCTTGTGCGTTCCGACATGATCTCCATCACTCCACCATGATTGCCTCCACCACGAATAGCAACTACAACTATTGCTAACTACTTAGCGATACAGTAAAGCTATTACATGGCGTATAAGAAGTTGACTCGCAGGTCATACATAATTATAAAGACAACCATATGGCTCCTGCCGGTTGTATACTCATCGACATGTAAGTCGTGAAACATTACAAAACACGATCATCGCATACAATATACACATCACATCTTGGGCCATACCATATCACAGAAAACACTCCCTGCAAAAACAAGTTAGACGCCTCTACTTTGTTGTTGCATGTTTTACGTGGCTTATGGGAGTAGATGCTAAGAACGATTCTTACCTACGAAAAGCCACAACGGTGATAATATGGTTGCCAAACTCCGGTGTTAATCCCATGACAACTATAGTGAGAGAAACTGACATCCACCAGCCGCATGTGTGGTACAAGCCACACGTCAAGTGCGGAGCCGGTCTCGCGAACGACGTCGCGTAAGGTTGGCCTGGACCGCTTCAATCTCACTATCCCGCGTCATAAGAAGAACACAAACAAGAGGCTTGCAACAGAAAACATCAACGCCCGCAACAACCATGTTGCGTCTACTCGTGAAACACATCTACGCATAGATCTAGCTCGATACCATCAAGGGTTTCGCGGCATAGTAAATCAAAATTTTCTACGAGCGAGGGAAAGCCAAGATCTAATCTAGGAGATGCAAACAACGAGAGATTGGATTAGATCTTCATACCCTTGAAGATTCGCACAACGGAATGTTCGCTTTAACGTGGGTGATGTAGTCGCTTCTCCTCCTCACGATCCGATCCGATCTAGCACCACAAGTGGCGGTGCCTTCGTGAGATGCACACGCAAAGACTCGACGCCTCCTCCTTCCTCGGACCAGCGAGTATGGTGGAGAGATAGATTGGATCTACAACACGACAGTGGTGTATATTGTGGAGAATTTCACTGCAGGCTTCGCCTACAAACAATCGGGAGGGAGAGGAAGGTAGCAAGGCGCTAGGGCTTGGAGGAAGGTGTGTAGTAGGGGAGGCGCACCACCCTCTATATATAGAGGCGGCCAGCCCTTGCCCCTCCTCCAAGCCTATCTCTAATTTAAACAATTTAAACTCTCCCTTATCTAGAAATCCTATCTCTAGTTTAAACGATTTAAACTCTCCTTATCTAGAAATCCTATCTCTAGTTTAAACGAGTTTAAACTTATCTAGGATCGGCTGGGCCCTATGGGGCCTTGTGCCCTTGGCCCAATGCGGCCAGGACACTCCCTCATAGGCCCATGCCCCCTCCCGGAAGGTGGGGCCACGTTGGTCCCCTTCCGGAAGGTTCTAGAAGCTTCAGATAATACCGATTAACCCGAACAATTCAACTCCAAAACTGCACCGCCTTATATGAATCTTATTCTCGGACCATTCGGAACCTCTCGTGATATCCGGATCACATCCGAGACTCGAACAAAAATTCATAAACCAATTATCCAATCTATCCTAGCGTCGAGACACGTTAAGTGTGTGACCTGCGGGTTCGAGAATATGCGTACATGATCTTCTATCAATAATCAACAGGGTGCAGGCACCCATATTGACTCCACACATTAATCGATGATCATATCGGATGAACCACGATGCCGGATTCAATCAATCCCATATATATATTCCCTTCGTCTCGCGATATTTTACTTGCCCGAGATTCGATCGCTTGCATGCCATACCTAGTTCAATCTCGTTCACAACAAGTACTTTACTCGTCCGTAATCCGATATCACTTTGTGATTAACTCCTTAACCACATGCTTGCAAGCGGTGTTGATATCGACACCGAGGGCCCAAGTATATCTCTCCGAATTGGGAGGGACAAATTCCATCTCGATACATACAACCCAATGATACTTTCCGATCACCGAGAGACACCTTTATGATCACCCTCTCATAGGATGACGTTTGATGACCTCAAAGCTTTCTTCCGGTCAGGAGTTGCATTATCTCATGGTCTAAGGAATACAATATTTGACATAGGAAAAGCTTCGCAAAGATGAACACGATGATACGATCTAATTGCTTCGCGTAGGTTGGGTATGTCCATCATAGCATGCTCCCAATGATATGATCTCATTATCAATTGACAACTCATGTCTATGGTTAGGAAACCTTAACCATCATTGATCAATGAGCTAGTCCTTAGAGGCGTACCAGGGACACGGTGTTGTTCACAAACCACACAAGTATTAATGTTTCCGCTTAATACAATTCTAGCATGGAATATAAACTTTATCATGAACAAGAATTATAATAATAACATCTTTATTATTGCCTCTAGGGCATAATTCCAACACTACTACCACTAGGCCTCACATGTGCTGACTTAGGGGGTGTTTGTTTGGGCTTTTGGTGGCTTTCCGGTGGAAAAAGCCAGACAAATTGACTAAACTAAGATAGCGCAAAGCGGGCAATCAAGTGGTTGGCGAACAGCGACAGGAAAACACGTCCGTTAGTGCTTCCGGGCTTCATGAGTGAAGTGTTTTCGTCTTTGTACATTTTGTTGGAGGAAATTACAAGCAAACTGCCATCCTGAGCCGTATCACCACCCCATCGACCGGACCGATGGACCTCCTCTTCGCTGTTCTTGCCCGACCCCCGCCGCCCAGATCGATGGCCCCCCGCCGGCCGACCGCCCGGCCCCGTTCCCCCACCCCCTGGGCCAACCTCGTCCCCGACCGACCTCTTCCCCATCCCAAGTCAGTTCCAAGGCTGACCCTATCCCTATCCCGGTCTGACCTCCTCCTCGGCCGACCTCGTTCCCGGATGTGCGGGAGCAGCGGCCGGCCATGGTGCGGGAGCAGCGGCCATCCATGGTGTGGTAGCAGCGGCCAGCCATGGTGACTAGGCATCAGGGAGCAAGCGTGGGAGGGAAGAAGGAGAGGCCGGGGAGAAGAAGGAGAGCAGCGTCCGACGATGGAGCTAGGTGGCGGAGGTGCAGGAGTGGCGGGGAGCAGCGGCCGGCAGCGTTGCTGGGTGGAGGACGCGAAGCAGAGAGATAGAATTAAGGAAGAGGAGAAGATAAAGGAGAGAGAGGACAACAACTGGGTTTTTCTTTTATTTTTTTATTTTTCCTTTTTATTCTCTCTTTTTCTTTAATTGAAAATTTTAAAGCATACAGCCAGACATATTATCCTTACATAAAAAATATATAACATCAAGTGTCCTTTTTTATACTTCTACTGTAGAAAAAAATATGTATTTATGTTTCTTGTTTGAATTAAAGGTCAGATATGTATTTTGGACAAATCAATACATGAAATATGGTATTTAATATATATGTATTTATGCACTTCAATAATGAAGTAAACATGTTATATGAATTACAGGGACATTATGGACAATTTCTTAGCATATAGCCAGCCAGCCAACCAAATTTCCAAACAGTCGAACTCAGAGAAGTAGCTTTCCATGTACAACAGTTTCCCGGCACAGCAGCATAGCCAGCCACAGCCCAAACAAACAGGCCCTTAGTGTCAGGTGACTTTGGATCACCGACGTGTTGGTCCTCCACATGTTAGTCACATCCCGATCTTATAATATTCAAATAGTACACGTACTCCATCACGGTACCGATTATGAAATGTAGGGAGTACTATACATGTGAATTTTTGCATATAACGTTTATATTTGCAACAATTTTATTTAGAACCGTAGAACGTACCGGCATTCAACTAGTAATAATAATATTTTTCTTTCACAACAAAAGCAGCCCACCCATGCGACCATCACTACTCACTATACTCCTTTTTTTTAGCTTCACTCTACTCCTTTGTGAACAACCTGGTCACTGGTTTACATAGTTTCACAAATATGGCCCATCAGTGTTATGGACCAAGCTCGGCCTCCTAGCAAACTTGTCCCATGCTTCCCCAGAAATGGGAATGTAGCCCTCCTAAAAGGTCAACTTTAGACGGCCCAACAAGGACTGAACCCCTACAACCTGCCCCCTGCTAAGTCATCGTCGTTCAGCTCACTCCATCACTTCGCCCCCGCTCGTTCGTCCACTTATCTCTCTACGTACTATAAACACGCAGATCGCCAGTAATCACCCACTGACATGCCGGCCCCATGTATGCTCATTCCCACCAGTCATAGACAGCTAATCGATCCGGTGCTTCCCCATTCCCCACGCAAATCAACGCACGCGAGTAGGCGACCATCTCTCCCTCTTCGCCCCACTCGCCGATCTGAACCACCTCAAACCCCCAACCAAAACAGCACCGGGTCACTCCCCTCCCCCTCCCCGCGCAGATCCAGATCCACCCGGCGCGGCACAGCCGCGGCCACCCGAGATCCTTCCACCAATAATGGCATCCGCGGCGGCGCCGCCGCCGCTGTCCTCGCCGGAGTCCGACCCGCGCCTCGTGGAGGCCTTCGTGCCCTTCCTCGAGAAGCTCGTGAAGAACGCCTCGTGGCGCAACAAGGCGCACTCCAAGCTCTCCCACACCGCCAAGTCCATCCTCGACCGCCTCCAAAGGCCCCCTCCCCCCTCGCCCGCCACTCCGGCCACACCCACCTCGCCCTCCACGCCGACATCGTCCTCCTGGCAGCCGGGCCCGCTCCGCAGCCTCTCGCTCGAGGACTCGGAGCTGCTCCTCTCCCCGATCGCCTCCGCGCTTGGCTCCGGCAGCGCCAAGCTCGCCGAGGCCGCGCTCGAGCTACTCCACAGGCTGATCGCGCACTCCTACATCCACGGCGAGGCAGACCCGTCGGCGGACCCCTCGGCGCAGCTCGTCGCCACACTCCTCGATGCAGCCTGCAATGCGCTCCACCTCGACGACGAGCACATTGAGCTCCTCCTCCTCAAGACCCTCCTCTCGGCGGTCACCTCCACCTCCGTGCGCCTCCATGGCGACTGCCTGCTCCGTGCAGTGCGGGCCTGCTACGATATGTACTTGGGGAGCCGTAGCACCGTGAATCAGGCCACTGCCAAGGCGTCGCTCGTGCAGATGTTGGTAATCGTGTTCCGCCGAATGGAGGCAGACTCATCGACGATCCCCGTGCAACCCATCGTAGTGGCTGAAGTGATCGAGTTGCCTGAAGCTCCTTCAGGTGGATCACCTACCGCCGATGCCAACTTTGTACAGGGATTCATCTCGAAGATCATTGGGGACATTGATGGTGCGCTCACACCTCTGGCGCGGACAACTTCATCTGCAGGGGCAGGCAATGCTGTGCCCCATGATGGTGCTTTTGAGACGACAGCAGCAGCTGAGGAAGGGGCGAACCCTGCAGATTTGCTTGATTCAACGGATAAGGACATGCTGGATGCCAAGTACTGGGAGATCAGCATGTACAAGACGGCTCTTGAGGGACGTAAGGATGAGCTTGGCGTGGAGGGGGCAGTGGTAGCCACATTGGATGATGATGCTGATGTCAGGATTGGGAATAAGCTGCGGAGGGATGCTTTCTTGGTTTTCCGGGCATTATGTAAGCTCTCCATGAAGACACCGCCCAAGGATGCGCCATCTGATCCGATAGTGATGCGGGGGAAGATCCTTGCTCTTGAACTTCTCAAGATCTTGCTTGAAAATGCTGGGGCTGTGTTCCGTACTAGCGACAGGTACAAATATCCCTTGCCCGAAACTCTGTCTACTGTTTTGTCCCAGATCGTCTCAGTTTCTTTCTGTAATCTGATAGCAACATTGAGCACGAATTTGAATACTAGTTTATTCCATGAAACGTGGTGTAGTTACAGCTTAAGGAAGAGAGACTTCTTTAACCAACTATTCTTGAAAAGATTAGGCAGTGATTTGCAAAGGGCATTACACTTTTGAGTAATCTGTAATCTGTAGTAATGTTGCTCTATGGATAACAAATCCTATAAAAACCAGTATTCAAATTCTTGTTGCAATTTACGGAAGTTAGAAATGTGTAGTTTATGCTTGTTGCTACGTTATCGTAATAAAAATTTACCATGGTTGACCAATCTCATAAAAAAAGTTTAGTGAGGTTGGTTCTGATAATGGCATTTCCTGGCAGTAATATCATCCTTGGACCTGATACAGATGTTAGGTTACACTAGGAAGGTGTAGCATAGTGTTGGTAATAAATTTATTGAAAATATAAAATTGTCACAAACATTGAGAAGTGTAAAGTGATTTCTTTGAGGTGTGGCACTTTATCTTTGAATTGCTGAAAACACAGGGAGATGGTATTGTAAAGACAAATAATGGACGTGTGACACGATATGGGGTTTAAATTTTGCTAAAGCCCAGTTGGCCAGTTCCCATCCAGGAAGGGACTATTCATGCATAGCAACCTATCTAGTCTTTGTCAGCGTACATTTAACACAGTGAACCCAGAATTATATACGTTTGAACCCTCAAGCACTAGATGCATTATGTGATCGATCCCAGCACTACTACACTTGAGGGCCATCATTGGGTACATGTTTTGCACTCTACTCCCTTCTGGAAGAGTTGACATCTCACTCAGCATAGCACACTGCAGAGATGGAAATTCCCAGAGTCACTAGTGGGTACAAGTTCTGGTTTTGTGTTCTCCACTGGACACAAGGCTGTGCGCCCCCATGCAATGAGGGTTATGCTTTGACCATTTGTAACAACTTAGAGAGCCAAAGTTTGATGAATCTTGGAAACCACACTGGACAGACATGTAGCAGCTGCCAGCTGTCTTTGCTACTGCCACACACTTTAACCTCTCTATGTGGGAATAATTCCACACTTTGGCCACGTGGGACACTTTAATTGGTTGAGGGTGTATTTGGAAGTTCATGAAGTATTTACACCCATGAATAAATGATGCAATCTTATTAATCTTAGCACCTAACCAATAAAAGTTGTGTGGATCACTGTATTTAGGTTCCACATGTTGCGAGCTATAGGCATATAGCGTTCCACCAATCCTCATGTAGTTATCTCGCTTCTCATTATCACGTCATTTTTGTTCATAGTTCAATAGTTGAACTAAAAGGGCATTATACATTATGTTAAGGTTCTGCGGCGAACATAATTTCGTGTGGTTGAATTGGAAGCAATCTTTGGTTACTTTGGCTTTGGATCCAAGCATTGCCGTAGTTGCTTTTTCACATAGTTCGCAAACTTTCCAGTCTTAATTTTGGTGTACGACTTCTGCATGCCCTTCTCTTGTATTCCTTTGTTTTCTGCTCCTTTGTCACCATTGTTTTTAGCGCCTTATCGGAGTACTCCCTACAATTCTTTTGAATGTGACGGTTTGGATAACAGTTGGGATACCAAGGTGAGGTTAATTAGGGGGTATTTAATACTCTGCCCTTATTAAATAATATAAGAAGCCCATTGTAGTGTTTGGTTGGAGCTCAATTAACTGGCACATGTCTTGAATCCTGTTACCTGCAGTTTTTAAACATTTAGCTGCGAAGGGCAGCATGCCACAATAATTTACACCCCAGATGCATGTTTTTTGGCACCTGATTTTGTTTACTCTTTTTTTTTGCTGTCTGGGCTTTTGCCCTGCACGTGTTTGGTGCTTGCATCACCTTGTCTTCTTTTTGTTTCGCATTCTTGTTTTCTTGATGACCCATTGTTCTTCTCACTGATGGATGTAGTAGAG
The DNA here is from genome assembly GCA_030063025.1 of Avena longiglumis. Taxonomy (NCBI): domain Eukaryota; kingdom Viridiplantae; phylum Streptophyta; class Magnoliopsida; order Poales; family Poaceae; genus Avena; species Avena longiglumis. The sequence continues at coordinate 501,542,944 of CP125975.1, forward strand.
ATGGAACTTTGGAACCTTTAGGGTACCCTCTAGTTTAGCCTAGTTCAAACAAATGAACTAGTTTTCTCAAAAAGTGGTGCTTTGGCAAAACTTAGTTCATTTTTTTGTACTAAGTAGGGTAAAGGGTACCCCCGCTGCCATCCTTAGGATGTAGTACTAATTTGGCTTGTCAACTAGTGCTAAAAAGTCTGTGTATACACTGACATGAGCGGGCATCAGTTGTCCAGTTTTGATAACAGAGATGAACAGCTAATGCCATAATTCCATGCATGACGTTGGACCGAAACCAGGGAAAAAACAGGCCAAATACTCACTTGCATCCTGGTAACTCTTTATGTAGCCTTGGTAGGGAGCAATTAGCAGCAACACTGAACTCGTGCCAACAACTGAAGTTACTTGATGGAGAAGTAAAGCTTTATTATGTTGTAATTGATTCATGCAGTAAGTAAAAAAATGTTGGAAATGGCATCAATGTGCATGATTAAGCTTGGGAAAACAACATATGGTCACATACTTCTCTGGATCCTCTTCTGGGACTAACTAGGTTGCACCAGACCATAAAGGTTACTTGCTAGGAAGCAAATCCTACACTCCTCTGCCTGCAACAGCCTCATTGACTCCTCGACAATGTGGAACTGTGCTAGCAACAGTAGCTAGCTAGTTCCATAGGAAAACTGATGGGTTTATAATTATATACATTGACAATTGTTGGTTTAATGTGTCTCCTTTTCTTCAAAGTAATGCTAATTTGGTTGATGATGAAGTTCTATTTGTTGAATAACTATAAACGATAGACAATTAAAGATAGGAGCAGGTTTTGGGTTGAAGCCTTTCGTTCTAACTAAGTTACATTGCCCATGAAATTCATGGTGATTGATTCTGTTATGATTGTTAGTATTTCTGATTAAACTGGAGTTCAGGAACCTATAAGCAAACCAGTTGATAGTGATTGTCCATTTGCCTTGAGGTCATACCAACCATCTAATTCTGTACAAACTGTTCAGATTGGGATGGTATTGCTCAGCAGTTTGCACCCACTTAAAACATGTTTTTCAAAAACATCACGATCAGAAGTTTGTGCATGTGGTGAGCAACACCCTCAATTCAATAAAGTAACTAGTCTTGTTAAATATGTAATATGAAAAGTTTGGGCATGTGGATTATCAAGCCTAACATACCAAGGTACATTACTGTTCACTTTCCAGGTAGAGCAGCAGTTCTCAAAATATGCTATGATTTTCCAGCTAATACTATTGTATTTTTATACTGACCGTGCTATAGCCACATTTTCTTACCAACTGCTACATTTTGCTTGATGTTTTTTATATCAATATACTTATTTTTGGCCTAACTATTTTTATTTAACTCGGTCAGGTTTCTAGGTGCTATCAAGCAGTATTTGTGCTTGTCACTTTTGAAGAACTGTGCCTCATCACATATGATTGTTTTTCAGTTATCTTGTTCAATCTTTATTAGCCTGGTTGCAAGATTTAGACCAGGATTGAAGGCAGAGATTGGTGTGTTTTTTCCCATGATCATTCTGAGAGTTTTGGAAAGTATTGCACAACCAAATTTTCAAGCAAAAATGATAGTTCTTCGTTTTCTGGAGAAGCTCTGTGGTGATTCTCAAATCTTGGTTGACATTTTCATTAATTACGACTGTGATGTCCACTCATCGAACATATTTGAGAGGTACTTCATCACTCACTGTTCATTGCTATAGTTGAGTACTAGTGAGGTTTAATTTTTGTAAATGCCATCCAGAAACCCTTTATCTGCTGTGTTACATTTTCTTGGACAACAGGATGGTCAATGGCCTGCTGAAAACTGCTCAAGGGCCTCCTGCAGGTATCCCTACCACATTGGTACCACCTCAGGATACCACAATGAAGAGTGAAGCGATGAAATGCTTAGTTTCTATCCTGAGATCCATGGGAGATTGGATGAATAAGCAGCTACGTATTCCAGATCTCGACTCTCCTAAAGTTGATTCAGAGCAAAACGATAATGATGGTGGAAATGAGTTTCCCCAGACAGAGAACAATGGAGATGCTTCTAGTGAAGTATCTGATTCCCATTCAGAATTATCAAATGGGGTTTCAGAGGCTGCATCTCTGGAGCAGCGCCGAGCTTACAAAATGGAACTTCAGGTGGATCTCATTCCACATACAGTTACTTTTATGCATTTTTTGATGATAATATGGCAATGTGGTGTCAGTTCTCGATTTACTCATCACAGTTCCACTATATCTAAGATGATTTATTTCCGTCTTCTTATGTGGTCAATTGATTTATGAATGACAGGAAGGTATCTCCCTGTTTAATCGGAAGCCTAGAAAGGGAATTGAATTCCTGATAAATGCCAACAAGGTTGGGGAGTCAGCTGAGGAAATAGCTGCTTTCCTAAAAACTGCTTCTGGCTTGAACAAGACAATGATCGGTGATTATTTAGGGGAAAGGGAAGATCTATCCCTTAAAGTCATGCATGCATATGTGGATTCTTTTGATTTTGAAAATATGGATTTTGATGAAGCAATTAGAACCTTTCTTCAAGGTTTTAGATTGCCTGGTGAAGCTCAAAAGATTGATCGGATTATGGAAAAATTTGCAGAGCGTTACTGCAAATGTAACCCAAAGGCCTTTTCCAGTGCAGATACAGCTTATGTTCTTGCTTATTCAGTCATAATGCTTAACACTGATGCACACAACCCAATGGTCAAAAATAAGGTATTTTGAAGTTATGTTTGAGTCTGCACTTTATCCATTTTATGATGCTATTTTAATATAATAATTGATGTAGATGTCACCAGAAGATTTCATAAGAAACAATCGTGGTATTGATGATGGGAAAGACCTCCCAGAAGAATTTATGAGATCCTTGTATGGAAGGATTTGGAAAAAGGAAATTAAGATGAAAGAAGACGATTTTGTTCCTCAACAGCAACAATCAACAAGCTCTAATAAAATTCTTGGGTTGGATAACATTCTTAACATTGTCATACGCAAACGAGGTTCAGCTATGGAGACAAGTGATGATCTCATTAAGCATATGCAGGAGCAATTCAAAGAAAAGGCCCGTATGTCTGAGTAAGTTATGTTTGACATCTAGATGAATAAGCACAGTCTACGCTGTACAGTTTGCCTGATCATTTTATTTTTGTTTGCCCATTTGTATATGCAGTTATATTATTCTTGTTGATATGTTTCATTGCAAATAATATTTTTTGTATTTTGAATGATGATTTAGGTCAGTATTTTATCCAGCCACAGATGTAGTAATTTTGAAGTTCATGGTTGAGGTTTGCTGGGCTCCTATGCTTGCTGCCTTCAGTGTCCCACTTGACCAGAGTGATGATGAGATTGTCATATCCCAGTGCCTCGAGGGATTTCGCTGTGCAATACATGTCACGGCAGCTATGTCGATGAAGACTCAAAGGGATGCTTTCATCACTTCCCTTGCCAAGTTTACATCACTTCACTCTGCTGCAGATATCAAGCAGAAAAATATTGAAGCCATTAAGGTTTGTTCTAAAAGCCATTAATATTGAATCTACAGTGCTCAGCTGGTATACTAACAGCAGAGAGGTTTGATCTGTTATTAGTGATGATTTTCTAAAAGGAGAATAAAATCAATAAAGGAAACAAGTGGTACTCAGAAGTTTGTTTCATGTTGGTTGACTTTAAGGGTAGTTGTAGCTGATTTTTGACTTAGCTGGTTAATGCTAAATTTTCGGAAAGTGCATTATAATAGCTGGCTGTGATGTTCTGAGGAGAGCTTCTCAGTATCTCTATTAGAGTTGCTATATTTGCTTCTTGCGTGTACTGACCATTTGCTATCTTTGTAATTCCCTAAGTCATTCGGGTTGGCTGAGAAAATGTTAAAAACTTACTGCTCAGAGAACTCACTTTTAGTCTCGTTTGGTCTGCCATTTGAATGTATCTACCGCACGCTTTTATTACAAGCATATGCCATCATGCTAATTGCAGTTTGCCATATCTTACTTAGAGCATAGTGAAAAAAAATCAGTTTTCCATTCTCACATAACTTTGTTGCCGTGGTGGATTGCTTTCTAGGCAATTATGTTGATTGCAGAGGAAGATGGAAATTACTTGCAAGAAGCATGGGAGCACATATTGACTTGTGTTTCTCGTTACGAGAATCTACATCTTGTAGGAGAAGGTGCTCCTTCAGATGCCACTTTCTTTGCACTGCAACAGCCAGACCTTGATAAATCGAAACAGGCTAAATCCACGATTATTCCTAGTTTGAAAAAGAAGGCTCTGAATGCTGGTGCTGCTTCTAAAAGAGGTACTTATGACAGTGCTGGTGTGGGTGGAAATGCTTCTGGTGTTGATCAAATGAATAATTCGGTGGCAATCCTCTTGGAGCAAGTCGGGATGGCTGAAATGAATCGTGTATTCATAAGAAGTCAAAATCTCAATAGTGAGGGCATAATTGATTTTGTAAAGGCCATTTGTAAGGTTTCAATGGAGGAATTGCGGTCCGCATCTGATCCACGAGTTTTTAGTCTGACTAAGATTGTCGAGATCACGTAAGGAATCCAAGACTTCACATCAATAATGTATCCACATTGCAATATGCTTTATTGCACCCGAATTACACTATATAGTCACAGAAGTATGATTGTTTATTTTTTTCTCTTGTAGGCATTACAATATGAACCGCATCAGGCTTGTCTGGTCGAGCATATGGCATGTCTTGTCTGAATTTTTTGTTACCATTGGCTGCTCTGAAAATCTGTCAATTGCAATATTTGCTATGGACTCATTGCGGCAGCTGGCAATGAAGTTCCTGGAGCGAGAAGAACTGGCGAACTACAATTTCCAAAACGAATTTATGAAGCCTTTTGTTGTTGTTATGAGGAAGAGTAGAGCTGTTGAGATAAGAGAACTGATCATCAGGTGTGTGTCGCAAATGGTATTGGCCCGTGTTAGTCATGTGAAGTCAGGATGGAAGAGCATGTTTATGGTATGTTATCTTTACTTGTGTATGCACCTTGACTTTGGTATGATGCTGTTTGGAATAGCTTTATTAATGTTCCGCAATGCTGACTGTTGTGTGCATAATTTTTCAGGTTTTTGCAACGGCATCATATGATGATCACAAAAATATTGTACTCCTGGCCTTTGAAATAATCGAGAAGATTTTGCGAGATTACTTCCCGTACATTACTGAGACTGAGTCGTCGACTTTCACTGATTGTGTGAACTGTCTTATTGCATTTACCAACAGTAGGTTTAACAAGGATATAAGCCTCAATGCAATTGGTTTTCTTCGATTCTGTGCGGCAAAGTTGGCAGAAGGTGACATTGGATCCTCTTCTAGGCTGAAGGAAAGTCCATCTTCGAACAGCAGTGCACTCTCGCCTCATTTGACCAAGGATAGAAAGCAGGAAGGTGCAGTCCATGTCGATAAGGATGATACTATACACTTCTGGTTTCCTTTATTAGCAGGTAATTGCGTTCTCCACTTGGCTCAAGGTAGCCTTTCTACTGCTTTCCTTTGAATTATTTTCTAGTAATAATGTGTGGAACCAACTTTTCAAACCTTGCAGGATTATCTGAACTTACCTTCGACCTTAGACCTGAAATTAGGAAAAGTTCTTTGCAGGTGTTATTTGACACATTAAGAAACCATGGCCATCTTTTCTCTCTTCCTTTATGGGAGAAGGTGTTTGATTCAGTACTTTTCCCAATATTCGACTATGTACGGCATGCGATTGATCCATCTGGTGGTTCTTCACAAGGACAAAATGCAGAAAGTGATCCTGCAGAACTTGATCAAGATGCTTGGATGTACGAAACATGCACGTTAGCCCTTCAGTTAGTTGTAGACCTTTTTGTCAAGTTCTATGACACTGTCAATCCACTTCTGAAGAAAGTTCTTTCGCTCTTGACAAGTTTCATAAAGCGTCCCCATCAGAGTCTTGCTGGTATAGGCATTGCTGCATTTGTTCGCCTGATGAGCAGTGCTGGATCTGTCTTTGTGGATGAAAAATGGCTAGAGGTTGTGCTGTCTTTGAAAGAAGCTACCACAGAGACACTTCCTGACTTTTCTTATATCTCATCTGGAGCTTACCTTGAAAATGTATCAATAGAAAATGGCGACTCTTCAGATAACAGGGAAGAAGAACCTCGACCATCAGAGGATGGTACTGAAGAAACGTCTAGATCAAGGAACTTATATTTTGCAATTGCTGATGCCAAGTGCCGAGCTGCTGTTCAACTCCTATTGATTCAGGTCTGTAGTATTTCTTCTTATCTTGATACTACCTCCGTTTAAGGCCTATAAATTTAGTCAAAAGTCAAACAGTGCAAAGTTTGACCAAGTTTATAAAATAAACTATCAATAACTATGATAATAGATAGCTGCATTACGAAAATATATTTCATAATGTATCTAATAAGATTGATTTGACCCTATAGAGGTTTATAGTTTTTTCTAAAAGTTTGGTCAAACTTTACAATGTTTGACTTTTGACTAAATTTGTAAGCCTTATTCTAAGGAACGGAGGGAGTATCTATATGCCTCTAAAAGGATATTGTTTTCATCATCCTTCCATTTTCCTGGATTCTTGAAATCTGGTGCCACCACGGACTCACATTGGCAAATAGGCATGTTAAGAGCGTGGGAGGGAGAGGAAAAAAATGAAGAACTTCATGCAGCTATATTCTACTCCCTCCGTTTCAAAATATAAGATGTTTTAGGTTTGTGAAGAAAATGTATCTAGACGTGTTTTAGTGTGTAGATTCACTCCAAACATGAGTGAACCTATATACTAAAAGTAGTCTAGATACATTTGCTTCACAAAGCTAAAACATCTTATATTTTGAAACGGAGGGAGTACTACATATCTCTAGTTGCACTGTAGGAACTGATTTCTTGATTCATAGGCAACAAGACTCTAATGACAATGACTTGTCATTGTTTAACTCTAGTTGACATGACAATATAGAGACAGTATGGTTGTTAATTTCATACCTTTTTGCCCCACGGCCTTATCTAGACATTTTAAAGTTACTAAAGCAAAATTCTAGTCTTCTTCATTAATTGTATTTTCTGCACGTGTTCTGCTTTATCATGTTTCTCATGCAATAGGCTGGTAATTTAAATATGGCCCCTGTTTTAATTACTTGTATGTACTCACTTTCTGTAGGCTGTGATGGAGATATATAACATGTACAGAGCTCAGTTGTCGTCACAGAACACAGTAATCCTCTTTGAGGCCTTGCATACTGTTGCCACTCATGCTCACAAAATAAACAGTGACAATGACCTGCGGACCAAGTTGCAGGAGTTGGGCTCTATGACCCAGATGCAGGATCCACCATTACTACGCCTTGAGAACGAGTCATACCAGTTGTGCCTCACTATTCTCCAGAATATATTTTTGGACAGAGCTCCAGATGAAGGGAGCGTAGAGGTGGAAAAGCACCTTGTTAGCATTTGCAAGGAAGTCCTTGAGGTGTACTTGAGCACAGCAAGGCCTGCTCACCTTTCCGGTGGTATACAGCCACTTGGCCATTGGCTTATTCCGGTCGGTTCTTCAAGGCGGAGGGAGCTTGCAGCCAGGGCACCCCTTGTTGTCTCAACCTTGCAAGCTATCAGCGGTCTTGGTGACTCGTCTTTCGAGAAGAACCTCGGCCAGTTCTTCCCCCTCCTAGCTGATCTCATAAGCTGCGAGCATGGTTCAGGCGAAGTGCAGGTGGCCTTGAGTGATATGTTTAGCACTTGGGTTGGCCCACTCGTGCTTCAGTCCTGTTGATGCTGAGCACCCTGTGATATAGTATACCTCCACATGTAAGTTATTCTTTGTTTCAGTTTTTATATCGTCAGATTACTCCCTTTCCCCCATTTTGTTGTGTTTATCATTTTAGTTGTGGGAAGTGGTTTCGAGCGGAACTAATCAATCATGTAGATCTTTTTCCCTTCTATGCTCTTGGTTTTCCGCATTGGGAAGAGTGTATGTTACAAGATGATTAAATTGTACGCCATAGTATAGTTCACCAAGTTTGGAGTTCTGCTTTGCATGTTGTTGAACATTTCGTTGAACATTTCGTTGGTTTCCGTTTATCATCAGTTCAGTCCTCAAGCGAGAATGATGATTTGCTCAAATAACGAACATACGGTTTTCTGCTTCTCTTCTCCGTGTTATACAATATAGTTAAATTTATGGTTAGTCACTGAACTTGTTTAGCAAAGTTAATACGGTCACCGTAATAGCGAATACGAGTTTATGGTCACTAAACTCGCGTGAGAGTGTCAACCGTGGCCATTAAACGATACGACATGCTGTATTGGATGACTAGGCGGTTAGTGGGGCCCTCCTGTCAGTTGCCTAGATGGGTAACTTAGGGGCGGTTAGTGGGGCCCCTGTCAGTTGTCCAGACGGGTAACTTAGGGATGTCAGTTGTCCAGACGTAACTTAGGGAAGGAGAAATCTAGGGAGTTTCTTTTTGCGGTACCTGTACGCGTGGTCGAGGGGCGGGACCCGGAGTACCTGGTCCTTTGGCACGTGCATGATGTACAACGTGCCTAGTGGAGGCTATGTCGATGTCGTTGTTGGGTGGCCAGTGGGTGTTAGTACACGTCCATGATTTCGAAAGAAAAAAACCTTCCTGAATTTCTCCTTCCCCAACTTCTCGTCTGGACAACAGACAGCGGGTCGCACTAACCGTCTAGTCAATACAGCGCGTCGTATTGCTTAGTGACCACGGTTAATGCTCCCACGCGAGTTTAGTGACCATAAACTCGTATTTCTGACCGTATTGACTTTGCTATTGAGATCGGTACTTTTGATTCCCCATGATCCCATTGATACATTGTTTTAGGTCATTAGTGTGATATGTCACATAACACCAAATCACATCCACAAAGTACCAATGCAATCTCATCCTTGTCCTCGTGAGGCAAATCACCATGCAGTCGACAAACACATCATATAAACAAACACGTCTTTATTTCACTTTATAATAATGCTCCACACAAGGAATTGCTCCAACATGGAGGCAATCAACATCATGGTAATATGAACGAAATAAGGTCATGATAAAAATCCACAGTAGAGTTTGGAATTATAACGAGATGGATGAGGGGAATGATGGTGATGATGTAGATGGTGCTGGTGATGATGAAGATCGATGCCTAAACCTCCAAAATCTGAGTGGCAACGGATATGAAATACCCTTTTGCGAGCCCCCCTACAGATCCCTTCCAGATGTGAGGTATCAGTGGTTTTTGATGGTTGTGAATGTATGGTCTCCGATCCGAGCACATGGGGTGAAAATACATGACGATGCAGTGTTGTGGAGACATCGAACGGTGTCGGTCTGCCTGTACCATAGGTCATTAAAGGTGTTGGACGTCTTGCTACGTTTCTTTTCTCCTTGAATTTCCTCTCATGTGCATGGATATTTGTATGGAAGGCTCTTAATGCCAGCTATTAGCATATTTGCTTCCAAAAATGACCGCTCTAATTGATTTGTTCATCAACCTCCTTAAGTATGGGATCCTAATAAAATAGACACAAAAGATGCACACGAGCATGATAAATACCAAAAACCATACACTAGTAATGCAAAAGCGTGGAGTAAAACATGATGCAAAATGTACCCATCAGTCTCCGATCTTGATTCACCTTCCCCAAGATGTACATGTAAATTTTTCTTTCGATTTTTTATTTTAAATTTATTTTTATTTGATTTTTTGGGAATAGATTCGTTTACACCGACGCGTTCGAAACACCACCTCCGAATTTTTCTTGTTTTATTGCTATTGTTCAACCTCACGTTTGTTGTTGCCGGTGAGTGTTGGGGTTTGGTTCAATCTAATTAAATTATTTTCTGACATCTATCGCCGACTAAACAAATAGGTTAATCCGGATGATTGGCCATTCTCACGAGTTTAAGGTTTTTTCTTGAAGTAAACAAAGGTTGTAGGACGAAAAAAACAAAGGTTGTAGGACAAAAAAAATCTCTCCAGAGTTCATGAAAGAGAGTGAACTTTTTTGAGAGTTTAAGAACGAAAAGTGTCTCACCCTCCAAAAAAGTGGGTTTTCTTAGATAAAGTTTTAATTTAATACATAAATAATGGAAAATAATTTACATGTGTGAGCTATGAAAAATACTAGAATGAACCTAGGTTCTGGTATACCCACTTTTTAAAATTTAGCAAAGACATTTCCTAAGATTTGTACACGTGATATATTTAGTTGAAATTAGGCATATAAATTTTTATAAAATAGTACCCATCGGTTTTAAATTTTTGTCTATACACTAAAATATGTTTAGATACATGCGAATCTAAACAAATATACGACATCAAATTTCAGACAGAGAAAGTATAACTATTCGGCTAGGTTTTAATGAAAAGGAGAATCCCGTAATATATACTGTACCGGTACCTTTTCTTTCATCCATGTCATAAGAAATCATACAGTGTCTTGAAATTTGAAAAAATTATAAAAACCCACTACATTATAGGCTAGGGTTTTTAAAAAAACCACTATTGGTGGCAAACGACAATAGTTCAAAATTGATGGATTTTACATGAGCCGTCAAAACAGAAATAAAACCCACCAGCGAGCGTTCAATGACACATCCCCCTCTCTCTTCCTCCTGCTACTTCAATGTTGGTGGCCGACTGTGTCCAGCCCCATGTTGACGCCGCCGCATCCTGTGTCCCCTTTTTCTATGACGCATCCCCATGGAGAAGATCCAGTCGGCGCGCGGTCGTCCAGTGCGGTGACCCAGCATACCACAACATGATGTAGTACACTATAGTCGTTGACATAACACTAATGAAACACCGTTCACTTGTATTACATCCCTCAGAGTGGTACAACAAAAATACAGCGGGTCCAATATATTACTTCAGATTACATATAACACATTACAAAAGATCTAGAGAACTTCCTCGAACAGTGAGGAATATTATACAGAAAGAACCAGAAAGATCCATTCGAAGTTTACCTTAAGAGTACTACTTATAAGTATATATATAAGGCTTGAAAGTGCTACTATAGTACTGTTCTACAGAAGTAGGTTCTAGATTCTAGGAGTTTTATTTATACTCTATACTTCAGCTTGACTTCCTTAGCTTTCGGTAAGGACTCCGACTGCGTTGATCTCCATCAGATATCTTCCGCTCTTCAAGTACTTATTTCCTGGAGATGCTATTGGTTTCTTTGAGATCTATCAAGGTTAAGAAGATACGGTTGAGTACGAGCGTACTCAGCAAGTTCACTAAAGAGAAGTGTTTGATGCACTATCTACAGCCGCAGACCATAGGTCGTAGGCAATGCAAGTTTTTGAAAACATTTCTTCAAAGGTTGCTTTTATTCTGAAAAGCTATGTCCATCAGCCTTCACAAGTTTACCAGAACTTTCATAGAGTTCCTTTCCTGCCGTGTTCGTAGCTCCTTCCCGCAACAGGGAGTAACAAGTTACAGTTCTTACACTCTATAGAGGTGCGTCACTTTACCCATGAGAGATCTTAGCTTTGTTGCATATCCGAGTTATAGGATCTTCACACTTCCTTGGTATGAGGCCCAGACTAAGATCCAAGCCAATAATTGTCCTTCTCCACGACCCTGCATACACCGCAATTGTTGTATGCCCAAACTCAAGGTAGACTTTTCCCCGTACAAAACGGCTATACCTTAGTTGGATACACACACAATCATTTAACACTAGAAATCTGTCTTTTGTAAGCCCAGATCCACGGTAGACCTTTCCCCGTATAAAACGGCTATACCCATGATCTGCAACTTACAAATACCCAAAACAATGCATGCGAAAGGGAGCCGATCTAGTTGACTTCTCCGTCCCATTCCAAATCTCATGGTTAACGCGTAATATACGGCGCAAGAATCACTGGCGACATTGGTTGTTAAGTCCTAGATGATATACTTCTGAGTAGTGGTATTCCAACTACCAGGTTTAATAGATTAGCTGATCACCCTGGATCAGTAACCAATAGTTCACATTATTATCAAAAATAGTATTTTCTGAACTTTTTGAAATGCAGGTGATGACAACACTGGATTTGCAAAATACTTTACAGAAAATAATCAAAGGACACGAGCAAGTGTAAACTTGCCTTTTGTGATTGCAAGATTATGCACTCACGGTCTTCGAGACAATAGAAGATCCAATATCTGAAATCAGCATCATTGGTCCGGTAAGGACTAATGTTTAAAGAAGCAAGATGCCATTATGCATAATTAATGTTGTGCAATTTTATAATTCCCAAAATGAAGCCCTCGACATTATAAATGATTTGATCTCTTTAAGTTTATTTCATAAGCAATGGCTTTTATAAGGAACTTAAGTGTTAACAATCTAAAATATACACGTAAGGATAAAGTAATGTGATTATGATTAATTGTTATCTGGTGACTAGGATAAAATTCCTTGGGTTGAGTTGTTAAGAGTTGAAGGCACTATTATAGACCTATTGTGTGAAGTGGCAGAAAGAATAACATTTGAAGAAACTAGTGTTTAGTTAAGGTTAATCAGTCTTGAGGTTTATTAGGTTTTACATTAGGGTTTGTGATGGTTACAAATGATGTTGAGTTATCGTATTTTAATTGATGGTACAAGTGACCAAAGTTAACTATAAAAACATGAATAAACTTCAAATGAGATGTTTATAATTGTTTAGACCAAAGTTAACTATAAAAATAGAAGTAAATCTTAATATGTATTGAGTTTTAGAACATCATCTAGTTTTAGGGTTTTGAAAAATATGATTATGAATTTAGACTTAGTAATTAAATTTAAAGGATTTAGTGTTTTTATTAAGAAATGTGATTATTTATTTCTTAAATAAATTTAAAGAATTAACAAAGTGGTTATTTTATTTTAGTAAAATAAGTAAATTAATTTTATTATCTTAGGTTGTTAAAATGTTTTTGAATAATATACATAGTATTTTTCAAGTAAAATATACTTATTAAAGATCTTAAAAATGAATTTTATTTATTTTTAGGTAGTATCTTTGTTTTTATAAAATTCTTCAAAGAATTAAATGTCTTTAAATATTTGCTTTATGTTTTATTTGTAAAACTCCAAGTTAGTGTTTTTATAAAATAGTAGATTCATTTTTATACATAAAAATTATTTTTATTAATTTTTAAGGACTTTTCCTTATTTTATGAAATTTCACTAAGGCTTTAGTGGTGTTAATATTTATTTGCATTCTATTTAAATTAAATAAGTAAAGTTATATTTTTCTTAGGTTGATATTATTTTTATGATGATTTTTATATATCATAAATATTTTTAAGATTTTTCTATATTTTGTATAGAGCTTTAAATATCTTCAGGGTCATTTTTATAAACTTGCATTTTTTCTTGAATTAATTTATTTTAATTTAAGATGGGCCTATCACCCAACAATGGGCTAAATTAGCCCAGCAGGGAGGTACTGGATCGGTAAAACGACCCAGCCCGTAGCTCGCCTCATCCCCCCGAAGCTTATCTCCTCCTCTCGTTCTCTCTTCTCGTGCTCCTGGACTCTACCACCGCCTCCAGCGCCGCCATTTGGCTCCGTTTGCTCCTGCCCTCTCCGGTGCCGGCGAGATGGGGTTTTGGTTCGCCCTGCTTGATCTACAACCTCATCTCATTTGATTTTTCCCTCTCTACCTCTCGTGTACGCCCCCTCTGAGAATATCCTAGGCTTGCCGCTCCGGTCCGGCCATCGCCGACGAACTCAGGTACCCGCACTTTATGGCCTGGCTCCGCCACCTCCGTCTCTATTGAACCCCCAGTGCTGTTACATTCTCCCCACCTGCACGCGTATTTCTATGCTGTCTCCAAGTCCTGCTGCTGGTAGTTGCTCTTGGTCGATGTCGACCACTATCCAAGCTTTTCTGATGGTTTTATTATAGTGGTGGTGTACCAGTGGTGGTTCTATGTGTGGCGATGGTGGTGTTATGGATGCTGCAAGGCTGCCGTGGTGATGGTTATATCATCTACTCTAGGCTCGACACCGGTGGGACGACGCTACCAACGCAACCCCGGCGTCGGTTGTGACAACTAGGACTTCGCCACGCCTCCGCTCCAGGTGCTCGGCACCCGCAGTGAGTCATATCTCTTTTGTGACTAGCTTTTGTACTGATGATGTGCTGATGATAGCACCTAGTGGTATTTGATTAAGATTCAGGGAACTGAAGCTTGATGTGCTTCCCTTCTAGTTATAGATAACACATATGTGGTTATTGCAAGAGAAATCAGTGATGACATATCTGCTTGACAGTTTAGTATAAAAAAACTAAATGATTCCTAGGTATTCATACCAGGAAAATGATTTGTTCTATACTGATTATTGTTTATTGATGAAATGGTATATCATCTATGGCTGGTCCATATGGCGGTGATTCTTTTAGAATGATTCCTAATGTTTATACTTAGGAAAATGATTTGATTAGAATCCTTTGTCTTCAATTGTTCGTGGTTGCTAAGCAGTACCTTGGGCTTGGTCACTCCAGGCCTGGTAGCTCCTTTGGCTTGGTTGTTACAGAGATCATATTATCTGCTTAGTCTTGATAATCTATTTAATGTCTTCTAGTCTCTGCACTAGATAAGTTGCACAGACTGGATGTTTATGAACCAGAGTTGAAACAGTGATTCTTCTTTGTGGTTAGTTAAATTTTGATGTAACTAACTAGTAATTTATGACTTGTATAAATGATTCCTGAAGTTATTAGGAAGATGATTTGAATTCATTACTAAATGAGATTATGAACATATATATACTTGATTCTTAGGGTTAATGCCTAAGAAAATGATATGAATTAGTTCCTTTCAATTTTTGGTTGTCTTCTCTGACAAAAGGTGTGGATCATTGGTTAAGGTGCATATATGATGATTCACTAGTTTCTATACTGGTGGCTTATATAATGATGATGGTGATTTGGCTTACTGTCTTTGTTGATAGTAAAGTAAAGTATACAATTTATTCCTAGAATCTTCTACTAGAAAAATGATAGGTTTGTTTTGCTAAGATAACTCAATGATTATTTTGGGTGATGATACATTATAATAGCTATTGTGTAGCAGACTGTCACTATGGTGCCTCCATTTTGGAGTGTGCATAGTGACAGAGCCTGTTTGCATGATCTGCTGTGAGCTTGGTTGACTAAAACTTGATAAGATCATATACCTGGCCTATGATGCAAAGGCTGAGGCCAAACTCTCAATAAGAACAGATACTAAAGTGTGGCTACCAGATTCTCTAGGATGAACTTGCATAGCATCACTATGCAAACTGAGAGAAATCTCTCCTTCTAATCCTCCTAGACAATCTCTAGTTGCAGGTTAGCTGGATTTGGATGAATTTGTAACAAAGACATTATTATATTTGAACCTGATGGTGCAAACTATGAAAACAGATGCTATATGATCTGGTGGTACTTTCATTTACCTTGCTGCCTAATGTAGATAATAATTTCTGGATTTGGTTGGATCACACCAATGTATTTGATCTGATGTTGATGATCTGATTCAATTACTGCTTCATGTTCCTGTCCTTCTCCACCTAGCTGCTATACTTCACCTGTTCTTGATCACTCCTGATGCAACTATGGCCTTGCCTTCTTCTCCTGAGACTAATTCTTGGATGGCTCCAAGGAGCAACCAGAGTTGGTTGATGGTGCTAGTCTAGATTGGTGATCTTGTGGTGATGAGCAAGAATGGATGTTGTTCTTGGTGATGAACTATTGATCTGATGGTAGTTCTGGACTAGGTAAAATGTGTGGAGATATTCTGATCAACCTAGCTTATCTGTTATGGCTATGCTCTCCCCTTTGTACTTCCTGTGATGCCTTTGGTGCTTGACAGCACAACTACTGCATGCAGTGAGTAAGCTGCTAGCTTGTTTGTTGTGACGTGTAGATAAGATCAAGTGGATGCCTGATATTTCCTGGTCTTATACTGTAGCTTTCCTTATTTCATCCTGATGGAGAAAATAGTCATTTGGTTCAGTTAAATGGGCTCTTTACCCTAACCAGATATTTGTGGCTTTTACATAGCAATTGAGATATTGCTTAATTCCCATGTGACTTTAAGTATTTGGTAAAAATCAAATCAACTACTAATCTTCTTAGCTGATTAGTGCTAAGACAGATTACTTGTTGTTTTACTTCGATTTTATTTTCTTGAACTTAGCTAGGCTTAGGAGGGTGCCATAGCATGCTTATTTTTGTGTTCAATTGATGGATCAGATATGTACTGGTTTCCTGAATTTTCACAATTGCCTCTCATTATTCAAGTGTTTAGTTCCCAGATCCATACCATAAATGTTGCCTAGATTTGGTGGTACCCTCCTAGGTTATTAGTGGATTATGGTAATTCTTACCAAAATTCCTAAGATATTTTCATACATTTAATTGCCTCACCTATGGTGGGGCAAACATTTTAACATTAGAATAATGTTTTTTTATTGTTTATTTTACAGGGATGAAGATCAAGAAGAAGAAAAGAAGCTTAGTTAGATTTTATATTATTACTCTTGTTGTAATTCCTTTTTATTCAAATGTGTAAAGATTTTGTATTATTATTATAATTGTAATAAATGAACTACTTTATTTATTAATTCTTCTTTTGTAAATAAATGTTGTATTGTTGTATTTTATTCAATAAAGTTTACTTATTTCATTTTTCTTTTACAAATCATTTGTAAATACAATGTCATATATATTTTGTTGTAATAAAGAATTCTTTTATTTATTTCAGTAATGTAATTCTTTTTTCTACTTATTTGTTTCCTGATACTTTACTTTTATTTATCTATTGTAAAAGATCATTGTAGTACTATATGTATATATATATATTAATAAAGAATCCTTTTTATATCATTTTTTGTAATCATTTCATTTCAAGTTATTAAATATTTCAATTTTCCATTTGTGAATTTTATAAATTCATTTGAATTCATATTTCAAATTCAAATACATGTTTGAACAACTTTCCCCCAAAACAAAGAATTCTACAAATGTCATGTCGAAATCTATCGCACTTGCTCCAAAGTTTCCTTCAGTACAATAGAGATCCCGATCCCTTTATAGCTCTTTTAGTTTTGCGCGAAAATTCCCTGGATTTTCTTATGCATGAATGCAATGCACAAACCTTTGTCCTCTCTATTTTTAGATGCTAATCCTGGGATGTTACATCCGGCGACAGGGAACCCACCGGCGCAACGCCAAGCACGTCGCAGTGGCTGGCTCCCCTGCTGGTGCGTCCTTACGACACGACGGGATGACCACCACGACGTTGCACCTCAGGCTTGGAGGTCCTAGACCAGCGACCACCTACCGGGAGGAGCAGCACCGAGGACAGGCTGCCGCTTCCATGGGCCGATGCGTGCTCTATACTCCATGGGCGGGGGCCGCCCTCTCCCTCATCGTCCGCCTTCGGTCTCGCAAAGTCAACGCCGGCTGCCATGGCTCCTTGCCTCTGTTAGAGATGAAAAACCAGTCCAGGAAGCACTCATCGTCGTCCCAGCCTGAGCGCCACCCTTGCTCTCGCGGGCGAGCATCCCCTGCCCCCGGTCCTGCCGACGAGCAGCCTCCTCACCTCCTCACTGAAGTTTCTTCTTCGCGATCGGGCAATATATGCTCCTCCGGCTGCCGGCGCCTTGGCCTCATCAGCCGCCTCCTCCCTTGCCTCGCCCCCCGCGTGAGAGCGCCATCCACGCCACCCCAACTTCCAAGGTGCGTGGCCACTTGCCCCCGTTGCTCCAGAGTGCCAGCCACCGCTCGCCTCCCCTGCATCTGCATGCTGCCATGGGCGTACAACCTCCCCTCCTCCCTAACCACCAGAGCCGCGACCCTCAAGCGCCGCTAGCCCAAGGCCCCTACTGTTGTCTACCACGGATGCCGCACGTCGCCACCAGCACTGCTCCTCCGGCCATCGACATTCATGGCAGCACTCCGACGATCTGATGCACACAAGGTGCTTGAAAGAATGTCCAGGAGAAAATATTCAGTGAAGGTGCTGATAGGTGTAGGGTTTCGTAGCATGGAAAACAAAAATTTTCTATCGCATACAAACAAACAAGCCAAGATCTATCTACTAGATTCTAGCAACGAGTCGATGGAATAACTCACCCTCGAAGATTCCAAAGTGTTTAACGAGAGCGGATTCTCGTGGGTGATGTAGTCGTACTCTTCCCGATCTCAAGATCGCGTAGACGATCCTTCCGGCGCTGCTGAAATGGATCATATGGGCACCTAGAGGGGGGGTGAATAGGTGCTAACCAATTTTTAATACTTTTTCAATTTTAGGCTTGACACAAAGTAAATTCTCTAGATATGCAACTACGAGAATATCCCTATATGTAACCCTAACTACTAAGCACGTAAAAGAGGAGCGAGGAAACCGTAGTGGAGCACGCGGAGACACAGGGATTTGTTTTACCGCAGTTCCTTCCTTGTTAAGGGAAGTACATCTGCGTTGGAGGGGTGGGAGGTTCTAAGACCACCACGCCACAATAGGCCTCACCCTATTCTCCGATGGATCTCGCCACGAGAGGCCTGATCCACCTTCTCCACTATTGGATCCCTTCGAGGCGGGAACCGGTGCCTTTTACAACACTATCGGGGCACACACCCACAACCGAATTGGGGGCTCCCAAGATGACAACAAGCTGCCACAAGAACAAGGTTTATCAATATAAACAAAAACGAGGATCTAGATATTTGCAAGAAATACTATATCGGAGGTTCTCCAAATGAATGGAGAGGAGATGAAGCGCTTGATTGCTGATGATGAAGATCAAGTTCTCCTCCTTCGATTCCCCAAGGTATGGGGCCTTTGGGTGGATCTAGGTGGAGCACTCTTGGATGAAGCTTTCAGATCTGATCTGGTCTTTTTCGAGATGAATCAAGAGTTCTGGCAGGAGGGGGATGGCTAGCTTAAATACCCCTCCCCAGATCTGGCCGTTGCACAACTTTGGGGGCAGATTATCCGCCCCTGGGAAAACTCCGCCCCAAGGGCGGATTCTCCGGGGGAAACTCCGCCCCCTCTCTGGGGCTTGCACCTTGGTGAGGCTTGGTGAAGTTCTTGGGGGGCGGATAATCCGCCCCCCCTGAGGGGCGGATTATCCGCCGCATCGGAAAGTCCGGCGAACCGCCTCCTCGGGCTTGCGCCTTGGCGATGAGCAGGGGGGCGGATTATCCGCCCCCCCCCTGAGGGGCGGATTATCCGGCGGGGCCGGACAATCCGGCCAACATTCCTCCCCTTCAGGGCTTGCGTGCTTGGGCAAGGGAGGCGGATTATCCGCTCGGTGGCCGGATTATCCGCCCCCAAAGGCAGAGTCCTTTTCCCTTTATTCTCAAATAGAGCTGCAACACTTCAACACACATTAAATGATCCTTGGTATTGTTATCTAACACACAAAACACTAGGGATTAAGAAATGTTCTTTCAATCTCCCCCTTTTTGGTGTTAGATGACAATACTAGGATTTGCAATAAAACCGGCAAATGCCACCTTAAATAAAGAAAGACGCTCCCCCTAGATGTGTGCATATTTAAGATTTGTATTTGAATACAAATACACACATTAGGGAGAACACTACTTTAAGGTTTGAGAAAAATGGCATACCACCGGAATATGAATATAGCCAAGGCATACATAGATACTCCCATGAATCCATATGCCATCAAATATGCTCCATAATTCCAGAATTCCATGGGGTCCATGATAGATAAATCCATAATTCCATGAATACCAAACATAGTGGAGTACGACATAGTCTTACATAGACAAACACAAATAGCAAACGAGTTCACGCTAGAAAAGGCACAAGCAAGCAAATAAAAGCGACTAAAATCGAAGAGCTTGTGCCCGACCCTTGCAAATCCATGAGACCTAAAAGAAATACTTCTCCCCTTTGGCATCGAAACGCCAAAAAGGAAGAAGAGCGATGCTAACGCCCCTGGAGATCACTCCTCCTCATCCTCGTCGTATTCATTCCCGTCCCCTTCCTCTTCATCATACTCATCATCATCGTCATCAGCTGGAGGAGTGGGTGCCCTCGGTAGAGGAGGAAAGAGACAAATCTCGAGCTCGCCATAGTTGATCCCTGAAGTGTTCCACTCAGCATACGGATCCGGAGCAGTGGGAGGAGGTGGATGGCCAGTGGCACCTGAGACATGGTGGAGGATAAGCTGCTGCGTGTGATCCCTCTCATGATCCTGTGACGCCTCATATTGGCCCTTGTGAATGTCAATACCCATGCAAAGAATGTTCCGCTGGAACCAATTAAGCTGCTTGACCTCACGTGCCATTGGGGACACCGTGGAACGACGACCACTAGCCCGAGCTGAAGGGTTTCGCGGCATAGTAAATCAAAATTTTCTACGGATGCGAACAGAGGGAAAGCCAAGATCTAATCTAGGAGATGCAATCAACGAGAGAGATTGGATTAGATCTTCATACCCTTGAAGATTCGCACAATGGAACGTTCGTCGAAACGTGGGTGATGTAGTCGTACTCGCTTCTCCTCCTCGCGATCCGATCCGATCTAGCACCACAAGTGGCGGTGCCTCCGTGAGATGCACACGTGCAGCACCTCGACGTCTCCTCCTTCCTCGTACCAGCAAGTATGGTGGAGAGATAGATTGGATCTACAACACGACGGCGTGGTGTATATGGTGGAGAATTTCTGCAGCAGGGCTTCGCCTACAAACAGTCGGGAGGGAGAGAGGAAAGCTAGCAAGGCGGCTAGGGTTTGGAGGAGAGGTGTAGGGGTTTGGTGCGCCCCCACCCCTCTTTATATAGAGGGGGGCGCAGCCCTAGCCCCTCCCCCAAGCCCAAAGGATAAGGAGTGGGGGGCATGGACTCTCCCCTCTTCTAGAAACCCTATCTCTAGTTTAAATGATTTAAACTCTCTAGGATCGACTTGGCCCTATGGGGCCTTGTGCCCCTGGACCAATGCGGCAGGACACTCCCTCATAGGCCCATGCCCCTCCCGGAAGGTGGGGCCACGTTGGTCCCCCCGGAAGGTTCTAGAAGCTTCATACAATACCGATTAACTTAACAATTCGAACTCCAAAAACTGCACTGCCTTATATGAATCTTATTCTCCAGACCATTTCAGAACCTCTCGTGATGTCCCGGATCCCATCCGAGACTCTGAACAAAAATTCATAAACCAATTATCCAATCTATCCTAGCGTCGAGATACGTTAAGTGTGTGACCCTGCGGGTTCGAGAATATGCAGACATGATCTTCTATCAATAATCAGCGGGTGCGGGAACCCATATTGACTCCCACACATTCATCGATGATCATATCGGATGAACCACGATGCCGATTCAATCAATCCCATATATATATTCCTTCGTCTCGCGATATTTTACTTGCCCGAGATTCGATCGTCGATGCCGTCATACCTAGTTCAATCTCGTTCACGCAAGTACTTTACTCGTTCGTAATCCGATATCACTTTGTGATTAACTCCTTAACCACATGCTTGCAAGCGGTGTTGATATCGATTACCCAGTGGGCCCGAAGTATATCTCTCCGACTTGGGAGGGACAAATTCCATCTCGATACATACAACCCAACAGATACTTTCCGATCACCTGAGAGACACCTTTATGATCACCCTCTCATAGGATGACGTTTGATGACCTCAAAGATTTCTTCCGGTACCAGGGAGTTGCATTATCTCATGGTCTAAGGAATACAATATTTGACATAGGAAAAGCTTCGCAAAGATGAACACGATGAAACGATCTAATTGCTTCGTTTAGTTTGGGTCTGTCCATCATATCATTCTCCCAATGATATGATATCATTATCAATTGACAACTCATGTCTATGGTTAGGAAACCTTAACCTTCATTGATCAATGAGCTAGTCCTTAGAGGCGTACCAGGGACACAGTGTTGTTCACAAACCACACAAGTATTTATGTTTCCGCTTAATACAATTCTAGCATGGAATATAAACTTTATCATGAACAAGAATTATAATAATAACATCTTTATTATTGCCTCTAGGGCATAATTCCAACAGTCTCCCACTTGCACTAGAGTCAATAATCTAGTTTACATCTGGCAACAATCTCACACCCATGGCACTGAGGTGTTGATCATGTTTTACACGTGGAAGAGGTTTAGTCAATGGATCTGCGACATTCAGATCCGTATGTACTTTGCTAATCTTCAGATCTCCATCTGCTATATAATCTCGGATTATATGAAACTTGCGGTTGATATGCTTGGTCTTTGGATGATATCTTGGTTCCTTAGCGAGTGCTATGGCGCTAGTGTTGTCACACAATATCTCTAGTGGATCCAATGCACTTGGAACCATGCCAAGCTCAGTGATGAAGTTTCTGATCCAAACTCCTTCACTTGACGCTTCTGCAGCAGCCATGTATTCCGCTTCCACTATAGATTCCGCGATCACGCTTTGCTTGCAGCTTCTCCAGCTCACAGCTCCTCCATTCAAAATATAAACGTATCACGTGCGAGATTTGGAATCATCCTTGTCGGTGTCGAAACTAGCATCGACGTAACCTTTTACGACAAGTTGTTCATCACCCCCATAGACTAAGAACATTTCTTTAGTTCTATTTAGGTACTTTAGGATGTTCTTCACGGCTGTCCAGTGTTCCACTCCTGGATCACTTTGATATCTGCTCGTCAAACTAAGAGCATTGGACACATCGGTCTAGTACACAAGATGGCATACATGATGGAACCTATGGCGAGGCATAAGGCACTTTGCTCATAGCTTCCCTATCATTTCGTGGCTGGACACCGAGCCTTGCTCAATATCTTACGACAACATAGGCAATTGAACCTTTCTTTGCCTTATCCATTACGAACCTTTTGAACTTTGTCTAGGTATGTACTCGGCTTAAAGCTATCAGCGTCTTTGTCTATCTCTATAGATTTTGATGCCCAATATATAAGCAGCTTCACCTAGGTATTTCATTGAAAAACACTTGTTCAAATAACTCTTCACATCGTTAAGAATGTTGATGTCATTTCCGATAATCAATATGTCATCCACATACGATGCGTAAACGTCACCGAGCTCCCACTCACTTTCTTGTAGATACAAGCTTCGTAGCAATTTGGAACAAATCCAAAACTCTTGATCACTTGATCAAAACGAAGGTTCCAACTCCGAGATGCTTGCTTCAATCCATAAATGGAACGCTGAAGTTTGCATACTTTACTAGCATCCTTAGGATCGACAAAACCTTCGGGTTGCATCATATACAACTCTTCATCAATGTTCCCATTGAGGAAATCAGTCTTGACATCCATCTGCCATATTTCATAATCATGAAATGCAACAATTGCTAATAAAATCCGAATGGAATTAAACATCGCTACGGGAGAGAAAGTCTCATCGTAGTCAACACCTTGAACTTGTCGAAAACCTTTTGCGACAAGCCGTGCTTTATGGACGGTAACATTACCATCCGCGTCCGTTTTCTTCTTGAATATCCATTTGCACTCAACGGACTTTCGGTCGCTAGGAGGATCCACCAAAGTCCATACTTGGTTTTCGCTCATGGATCCCAATTGGATTTCATGGCTTCCACCATTTCTCGAGTCCGGCTCATCATCGCTTCCTCATAGTTCGTAGGTTCACCGTATTCTACCAACAAGACAGTCAAGACAGGTTGCCGTACCACTCGGAGGGGCACGCGACCTTGTCGACTGCGACGTTCGATGGCAAGATCGTCCAAGCTTCATGATCCTTGTCATTAGCTTCCTCTATTGTTGGTGCGGACCTGGAACAATTTCATTCTGCGCTACTCTCCAATTCAAGAGAAGGTTCAATAACCTCGTCTAGCTCTACTTTCCTCCCACTCACTTCTTTCGAGAAACTCCTTCTCAAGAAAGGAACCGTTCTTGCGACAAACACTTTGCCTTCGGTTACGTGATAGAAGGTATACCCAATAGTTTCCTTAGGGTATCCTATGAAGACGCATTTCTCGCTTTGGGTTCGAGCTTGTCCGGCATCAACTTTTTGACGTAGCCGCATCCCCAAACTTTAAGAAACGACAACTTAGGTTTAGCACCAAACCACAGTTCATACTGTGTCGTCTCAACGGATTTAGATGGAGCCATATTTAAAGTGAATGCAGCGGTTTCTAATGCATAACCCAAAAATGATAACGGCAAATCAGTAAGAGACATCATTGATCGGACCATATCTAATAGGGTTCGATTCCGGCGTTCAGACACACCATTGCGCTGTGGTGTTCCGGGTGGCGTGAGTTGTGAAACGATTCCACTTGCTTTAAGATGCGTGAGAAAATCATAACTCAAATATTCACCTCCACGATCGGATCATAGAAACTTAATCTTTCTGTTATGATGGTTCTCCACTTCATTCTGAAATTCCTTGAACTTTTCAAATGTTTCAGATTTATGTTTCATTAAATAGATATACCAATATCTACTTAAGTCATTGGTAAAAGTGAGGAAACAGCGATATCCACCGCGCGTCGAAACACTCATCGGTCTGCATACATCGGTATGTATGATTTCCAACAAGTCCGTTGCTCGCCCCATCATACCGGAGAACGGGGTTTTGATCATCTTGCCCATGAGGCATGGTTCGCATGTGTCAAATGATTCAAAATCAAGAGACTCCAAAAGTCCATCAAAATGGAGTTTCTACATGCGCTTTACACCAATATGACCTAGGCAGCGATTGCCACAAATAAGTAGTATTATCACTATCTAATTTGCATCTCTTAGCCTCAATGTTATGGATGTGTGTTTCATCCCTTTCGAGATTTAGAAGAAATAAACCATTCACACGAGGTGCATGACCATAAAATATGTTACTCATATAAATAGAACAACCATTATTTTCCGTTTTAAATGAATAACCGTCTTGCAATAAACACAATCCAGAAATAATGTTCATGCTCAACGCAGGCACATAATAACACTTATTAAGGTTTAAAACTAATCCCGAAGGTAAAACTAAGGAGAGCGTGCCGACGGCCATCACATCAACTCTTGATCCGTTGCCAACGCGCATCGTCACCTCATCCCTCGCAAGCCGCCATCTATTCCGTAGCTCCTGTTTCGAGTTACAAATATTAGCAACTGAACCGGTATCAAATACCCAGGCACTACAACGAGGGCTAGTAAGGAAAACATCAATAACATGTATATCAAATATACCTTTGATGGTGCCAGCCTTCTTGTCCGCTAAGTACTTTGGGCAGTTGCGCTTCCAGTGACCATTGTCCTTGCAATAGAAGCACTCAGTGTCGGGCTTAGGACCAGACTTGAGCTTCTTCTCAGCAGGGGCATTGCGCTTGCCTCCGCCCTTCTTGAAGGGTTTCGTTGCTCCCTTACCTTTCTTAAAGGAGGGCTTGTTGACCATCAACACATGATTATCCTTCTTGATGTCCACCTCTACAGCCTTCAGCTTTGCGAAGAGCTCAGTGATCGTATCAGTGGAACCAATCTGATTATGAGTCACTACAAAAATTTTGTAGCTGGGAAGGAGTGATTGCAGAACCCTGTCAATCTTGTGCTCCTCTGGAATCGTGCATTCCAGTTGCTCAAGACGTTGAGTGTAGCCCGACATCTTTATGGCGTGCTCACTAACGGAACTCCCTTCCTCCATCTTGCAGTTAAAGAACTTCTCGGAGATCTCATATCTCTCAGAACGGGCCTGAGTCTGAAACATGGTTTTCAGCTCCTCGAGAATCTCGAAGGGCCCGGGATACTCTTCAAAACGATTTTGAAGCTCCGGTTCCATAGCAAACAACATGTCGCTCTTAATCACACCATAATCATCTTTGCGCGACTGATAGACAGCTTTCTCATCGGTAGATTTGCGGGGGTCACCTAACGCTTTCCCAAGGACATAGTCCTTTTGTCCGCCAGACAGAATTATTCTTAGATTGCGGAACCAATTGGTGAAGTTAGACCCATTGTTTCTAAGCTTTTCCTTCTCAGCAAAAACGTTGAAGTTGAAGTTGGACTTGGCCATGTGATCTACAGTATTTGCAAGTACAATTTAGACTATGTTCATGATAAATAGTTCAATTTAATAAAATTACTAGATGAACTCCCACTAAATTCAACATCCCTCAAGTTGTTTAGTGAACACGATCCAAATTCACCACACCTAATCCGATCATCACGAGAAGAGATGTGGTTTCAATGGTGGACAACAAAGTGTCGATCATATCACTCATATGACTCATGCTTAACCTTTCGGTTCTTGTGTTCCGAGGCCATGTATGTACATGCTAGGCTCGTCAAGCTAGACCCAAGTATTTCCGCGTGTGCAAAACTGGCTTGCATCCGTTGTATGTGAGCGTAGAGTCTATAGCACCCGATCATCACGTGATGCTTGGACACGACGAACTTTCGCAACGGTGCATACTTGGGGAGAACACAGTTTTTATCTTGATCTTTAAGTGAGGAATCTTCTTATAATGCTACCGTCGCGATCTAAGCATAATAAGATACATAAAAGGATAAACATCACATGCATATAACTTTATGTGACATGGTATAGCCAATCTTCGCGCAATGATCTCCATCTTGTGCGTTCCGGCATGATCTCCATCACTTCACCATGATTGCCTCCACCACGAATAGCAACTACAACTATTGCTAACTACTTAGCGATAAAGTAAAGCTATTACATGGCGTATAAGAAGTTGACACACAGGTCATACACAATTATAAAGACAACCATATGGCTCCTGCCGGTTGTGTACTCATCGACATGCTAGTCGTGAAACATTACAAAAATGATCATCGCATACATTATACACATCACATCTTGGGCCATACCATATCACAGAAAACACTCCCTGCAAAAACAAGTTAGACGCCTCTACTTTGTTGTTGCATGTTTTACGTGGATTTATGGGAGTAGATGCTAAGAACGATTCTTACCTACGGAAAGCCACAACGGTGATATTATGGTTGCCAAACTCCGGTGTTAATCCCATGACAACTATAGTGAGAGAAACTGACATCCACCAGCCGCATGTGTGGTACAAGCCACACGTCAAGTGCGAGCGGTCTCATGAATGACGCGTCGCGTAAGGTTGGCCTGGACCGCTTCAATCTCACTATCCCGCGTCATAAGAAGAACACAAACAAGAGGCTTGCAACAGAAAACATCAACGCCCGCAACAACCATGTTGCGTTCTACTCGTGAAACACATCTACGCATAGATCTAGCTCTGATACCACTGAAGGGTTTCGCGGCATAGTAAATCAAAAATTTCTACGGATGCGAACAGAGGAAAGCCAAGATCTAATCTAGGAGATGCAATCAACGAGAGAGATTGGATTAGATCTTCATACCCTTGAAGATTCGCACAGCGGAACGTTCGTCGGAACGTGGGTGATGTAGTCGTACTCGCTTCTCCTCCTCGCGATCCGATCCGATCTAGCACCACAAGTGGCGGTGCCTCCGTGAGATGCACACGTGCAGCACCTCGACGTCTCCTCCTTCCTCGGACCAGCAAGTATGGTGGAGAGATAGATTGGATCTACAACACGACGGCGTGGTGTATATGGTGGAGAATTTCTGCTGCAGGGCTTCGCCTACAAACAGTCGGGAGGGAGAGAGGAAAGCTAGCAAGGCGGCTAGGGTTTGGAGGATAGGTGTAGGGGTTTGGTGCGCCCCCACCCCTCTTTATATAGAGGGGGGGCGC
Source organism: Avena longiglumis (assembly GCA_030063025.1). NCBI lineage: Eukaryota > Viridiplantae > Streptophyta > Magnoliopsida > Poales > Poaceae > Avena > Avena longiglumis. The sequence continues at coordinate 501,570,652 of CP125975.1, forward strand.
AGACCTAGCCCCTCCCCCAAGCCCAAACGATAAGGAGTGGGGGGCATGGACTCTCCCCTCTTCTAGAAACCCTATCTCTAGTTTAAACGATTTAAACTCTCTAGGATCGGCTGGGCCCTATGGGGCCTTTTGCCCCTGGCCCAATGCGGCCAGGACACTCCCTCATAGGCCCATGCCCCCTCCCGGAAGGTGGGTCCACGTTGGTCCCCTTTCGGAAGGTTCTAGAAGCTTCCGGTACAATACCGATTAACCCGGAACAATTCCGAACTCCAAAAACTGCACTGCCTTATATGAATCTTATTCTCCGGACCATTCCGGAACCTCTCGTGATTTCCCGGATCCCATCCGAGACTCCGAACAAAAAATTCATAAACCAATTATCCAATCTATCCTAGCGTCGAGATACGTTAAGTGTGTGACCCTGCGGGTTCGAGAATATGCAGACATGTGTTGGAGATATGCCCAAGAGGCAATAATAAAGTGGTTATTATCATATCTTCACACTTATGATAAATGTTTACATACCATGCTATAATTGTATTAACCGGAAACATTAATACTTGTGTGATTTGTAAACTAAAATAAGAGTCCCTAGTAAAGCCTCTTGTTAAACTAGCTTGTTGGTTAATATATGATCATGGTTTCCTGATCATGAACATAGAGATGTTATTAACAACAGGATCATATCATTAGGAGAATGATGTGATGGACATACTCCTATAGATAAGCGTAGCATAAAGATCAAGTCATTTAAATAGTTCAATTGCTATATGCTTTCTGATACATAGTAACCTAATTCCTTGACCATGAGATCATGCATATCACCTTCTGGGATGGATGCTTTGATGACATCAAACACCACACCGTAATCGGGTGGCTATAAAGGTGGCATTGAGTGTTCGGAAAGTATTGGTTGAAACACATGGATCAAGAGTGGGATTTGTCCATCCATATGACGGATAGATATACTCTGGGCCCTCTCGGTGGAATGTCATCCAATTAGCTTGCAAGCATGTGGTGGCTCACAAGGGATCACATATCACGGAGAGAAAGAGTAATTATCGATGAGGTTGAACTAGGTATGCAGAGATACCGACGATCATAACCTCGGATAAGTAAACTATCGTGAGACAAAGGGAAATTGGTATCGTATGTAAGTGGTTCATTCGATCGCAAAGTAATAGTAGAAATATGTGGGAGCCATATGAATTTCCAGATTCCTCTATTGGTTATTGTTCGGAGAAGTGTCTCGACCATGTCCGCATAATTCACGAACCGTAGGGAGACACACTTAAGGATTCGACGTTGTTTGAGTAGTTATGGTATTATGAGAAAGAGACCGAATGTTGTTCGGAGTCTCGGATGGGATCCGGGATATCACGAGGTGATCCTGAATGGTCCGGAGAATAAGATTCATATAAGGAAAGTCCCGTTTCGGAGTTCGGGAATGATTCTGGTGTTTTCATCGGGAATGTTCTGGAAGGTTCCGGAATGTCCGGCACTCCGGAGGGGAAGGGGTACATGAATGTGTCATTGCATATTGGAATGATTGCATCATGTACTAAGTGTTCTTTCTGTTCCAAAACTGAAAAGTCAAACTGCCAGTTTGAAAGTCAAACGGCTAAAACAGGAAACTGTGGAAAGCGAGAAGCTGTGGGAAACAGAAACTGTGGGAAACAAGCAAGAGGTGGTTGGAACCGACTTGGGGAGGAGTCCCTCAAGCGGTAGCGCCAACCAAGACGACTTGGGGAGGACTCCTCCCTTGGCCGCCCTCCCACCTATAAAAGGAGGCGGGGCCTCCTCCTCTAGACACACAAGTTCCTATCCTCTAATCTCCGGTTTAGAGCCGTTTTGGTTTAGAGATTCTAATTGCTCTAGCCTGCGGTTTAGAGCCTTCTAATTGGTGTGTCTAATCCCTATACCACTAATAGCTCTCTCATACTCCACCATACTCGCCCGGCTTAAGGCGAAGCCTGCGGGATCTCCCTCTACTTAGGTACCACGCCGTTGTCTTTGCGGAATCACGAGGAGAGTGCTACAACCTCCGCTGCTTTGGAACAAGGGAGAGGAAGGTCTTCGTCAGTACGAACGTGTGACCGACAGCGGAAGCACTGCCGAACGCAGCGCGGAAGGATCGTCTACGATCTTGAGATCGGAAGAGTACGAGTACATCACCCACGAGAATCTGCTCGTTAAACACTTTGGAATCTTCGAGGTAAGTTATTCCATCGACTCGTTGCTACAATCTAGTAGATAGATCTTGGCTTGTTTGTTTGTATGCGATAGAAATTTTTGTTTTCCATGCTACGAACCCCTACAAGGGTATCGAGCCGTGTCTATATGTATATCTGTTGCAGTAGAACACAATGGTCATTGTGGGCGTTGATGCTTTTATTGTCGATTGCTTCTTGTGTACTTTGCATCTTGCGGTATGTTGGGATGAAGCGGCCGGGCTAACCTTACATGACATCGTTCATGAGACTTGCTCCACGCTTGACATGCAACTTGTATTGCATAAGTGGCTTTATGGTGCCTGTTTCTCCTAGCATAGTTAAGATTCAATTTACAACGGGTGATTGACAATACTAGTATCAATGTTGTGGTTCTTGTTCGTAGTTAGAACGACACTTATTGAAAGCCCCAAACCACGTAAAACATGCAAAGAAAATTAGAGGCGTCTAACTTTGTTTTGCGGTGTCTTGTGATGTGATATGGCCATGATTGTGATTATATATGATGTATGCAATGTTCCTTATTGTAAGTTGGCAACCGCAGGAGCCATATGGTTGTCTTTAAATTGCTAAGACCCGCATGTCTATTCAAAGTAGTTGTAATAGTTGAAGCCGTGGGCGACAACCATGGAGAAGCATCATTGACCTTGATGCAATGTCGGTAATGATGGAGATCATGTTCGCTAGAAGATGGAGATCGAAGCACAAAGAAGAAAGGCCATATCATATCACATATTATGAATTGCATGTGATGTTAATCCTTTTGCATCTTGTATTGCTTAGTAGACGGTAGCATTATAAGAAGATCCCTCATGCACATGAATTTCAAGTCATAAAGTGTTCACCCTTAGTTAGCACCGTTGCTAAAGCTTGTTGTTTCGAAGCACCACGTGATGATCGGGTGTGTTAGATTCTACAAGTGTATACAACGTGAGAAAGCCAGATTTGCTCATGCGGAAACTAAGGTTTGATCTTGACGAGCCTAGCATGTACAAACATGGCCTCAGGAACACGGATTACCGAAAGGTAGAGCATGAGTCATATAGTAGATATGATGAACATGTTGATTGTTCTCCATTGAAGCTATATCGACTCTCGTGATGATCGGTTTTGATGTGGTGGATTTGGTTCGTGTGATCACTAAAACAATGTGAGGGATATTGTTTTGAGTGGGAGTTCACCTAGATTAATTTAATTATTAATTAGAACTCAATTTATCATAAACTAAATCAAAGTGTAATTGCATAGTTGTTGTAGTCATTGGCATCCGTTTACCACCTTGCGCTTAGTTATAATTGAGATAATAGAACTATAGAATTCTGGTTAGTTACTTTACGAACTGGTATCGTATTGTTTTGAAGTGTTAATCTAAAGTTTAAAAGTCCTATTGCAAACTTTCAGTAAGTTCCGGTTACTCCATGAAGTTTAATAATTAGTATTGAATCAAGAGTAACAATTCCAAGTGTTAGTATCATGTTTGTTTCCATGATTCTTGATATTCAAAGGATTGTCTTAATATCAAGGTTATCTAGGATCTGAAAGAGTTGTTTTAGAAACCATGATGTGTGGAAGATATTGTGATATCTGAAACAAAGTTTTGGTTGCAACATGATAGAGTATAATATGGCTAAAGTCATGTTCTCATATTTGATGAGAATTTGCAAAAGGTTGGAGACACTTGTTGTCCTAATCCTCCAAAAGGTTTTAGATAGCAACATTATACTCATAATTCATCGTTATAAGCTAACAGTAGCTTGATCATGGACGATTCCATGATAAGGGTGAATATTTGATGTAGGTAAAATGTTTACTACACCAAGAGATTACTAAAGAAAGGAATTTGAAAGAACACCAAATATTTGATGATAGTGATCTACTTCAAAGTGCAAGTCCAAAGACATTGGTATTTAATTATACACGCTTTGGACTATATGTCATATGTATGACTCCACTATTGATGTTGATAGATTCTTTCAAACAGAAAAGGAAATACTAAAAGAGAATCTCATAAATATATGGCAGAAAGGAAAAGACTAGAATTGTTCAGCTTAAGTATATAGATGATATACATGTTATGGCTATATTCTTTGCTTATTAAACAATGTGGTTCTCAAGTATTTGATACTGAATTTGTTGGTGTGAATCGTCATACGAAACAACACAATTCATGAACTACAATGGCCTAAGTAACTAGCAAAAGAATATGTGATGATGTTCATCGAGAACAAATAAAGGGTTATTGTGTTGCTCGTTAAACATCAAAGCTTGCCTTCAAAGATTTGTTTTATCAGGTATTATGAGAACAAAAGGGTTGTTCAAATAATTGCCGTAATCCATAAAAGATGGATTCACAAATCTCGTTGGAGACATCACATCCATAAAACTAGTGCTAAAGATGTCGAAAGACAAATTGATTGAAAGATCACTTAGGAAGTGACATCGCCGTTTAAATTATACTAAAAAGAAAACATGAAGAAACTCCATGTGGATGGAATTTTGGAGTCTTTTGATTTTTGATCAAATGACACTTGTGAAACTTTCCTAGAGATAATTGAAACTTCGTTCATAGGCCAAAAGGGAACGAAAGACTAGCTTATTGGAATTTGTACATATTGTTGTACGAAGTCCATTATGTGTAGTCAAGAGCGATGGATTTTAACTTCATTTGCTTTTTCCGAAATTTTGAGTGAATATATGAATATTTACTTAATAAGGATGAAGTATGAAACATTTGAAAAGTTCAAAGACTTTCAAGATGAAGTGCAAAATCATTGTAACAAGAATATAAACAGTTTATGATAAAGATCATAAAGGAAGATATTTGAGTTACAGAGTTTAGCATAATACCTAAGATTTAAGGAATCGTTCCGTGGATTTGCATTTCCCGAAACACCATAAGGGTATGGAGCGTTCGAGATATGTAATTAAACCTTGTTTGACATGGTAAGATCAAAGGTATAATTCATAAAATTGCCATTATATTTTAAAGATTAAAAGCTTTAGAGATTACCGTTTTTCCACTGAAAAGAGCTCCATCATAATCCGTTGAAATGACACCATAAAAAGTTATGGTTTGGGATAAAACCCAAGTTATCCTTTCTTAAACAATAGTTTGCTATGCATAATAAAGATGTTTGCAACCAAAGTCGGATGAACCTGTCTTTGTATAACTGTTGAGTATTCCTCCATAACACCAGAGACAAAAGTGTTTGTTGCTTAGAACGTCAAGTTTCTTTGGGAAGGAATTTTTCGTGAAAAGAAAAGTGGGAGGACAATAGAACTTTGATAAGGTTAAAGGAACCTTAGCTATATGTGCAAAGCGCAAAGACCAAAAGTGTTCCGGAGGCAGCAACAATGCTCATGGCTCACGTGCCTCAAAAGTTGTGGTCACGGAGATCTAAGTTCCTATTGAAACAAGTAGATCGGGTAAACAATCAAATACCAAGATTTGAGGGTTGAATCATTATTTGAGAATAATGAACCGACTACATGCAAAGAAGCGATGATGGGCCCTGACTCCGTCAAATGGCTTGAAGCCATAAAATCCGTGATAGTTCCATACACGAGAAATCAAGTTTTGAACTTGAAGGACCCTCGAGAAAGGTGTAGGACCTTACAGTTGTGTCTGGATCTATAAAGAAATAGACATGGATGTTTTACATCTATGAAATAGTCGACATGTTGGGAAAGAGTTCACAAAATTTTCAAAGGTTGACTATGACAAGATTTGATCTTTCATAAGTGACATTTAGTCTAGACGGATTAATGTAGCAACCACTACATATAATTTGTTATATGGTAGTTGAATAAACAAAACAAGTTCTTCTAATAGAATCGTTACCTAGGACATGTGCATAACACGGTCCATAGGGTTTTGTTAATTCAAAAGGATGCTAAAAGCATATGCAAACTTCAATGGTTAAAGTGAGCATCGCGGAGTTGGAATCTTCATTGTGATGAAACTGTTAAAGGAGTTTAAAAGTTCATCAGAGACGATGGAGATGCTTGCATTTGCAAGAAATTAAGTGGGAGCGCTAAGACATGTTTCTAATACATTATGTGGAAGACATATTGTTGATTGGAAATAATGTATCTTTTATTAACACATATTAATAATTTCATCCCGATGAAAGACTTAGGAAAAACCCAAATATTTGGCATCAATAGACGCTAATATGGTTGTGCCAGAAGTACATAGACGAGATATTGAATGAGTTCAATATAGAAACTACAAGAAAGGTTCTTGTCGCACAGAAAGGATTGAAAGAGTTCAAATGTTGATGATATATTCAAGTGTATTGACATTTGGTAAAGTGAAACAAATAATCAAGTATAGATTGATACTTGATGTATGAAATCACAAAGAGTATTTATATCAATCATAATGTGATATGTACAAATCCAGATATGTCCTATGCTCTAAATGTTGTGAGCATATACCAGAATGATTCGTAAGATGATCATTGGACAATAGTAAGGATATTCTTATGATCTTTTGGAAGAACTAAGAGTATAATATTTGTAGAAGTGACAAATAGATGGTTAGTTCATTGTAAAAGTACTACATTGATACTAGTTTTGTCACAAAGTACAAATTAAGTTTATCTCAATCTAAACTAAGGGTGGCACAATATAATGGAAAGTGAGTTCCATAATGGATTTGGATGATTTCCAAAGTTAAGACATTGTGACAGATACTACAACAAAAGGCTAAGTATATGACTGCTATTATAGCAAAAGAGGGCATTTGTGTCAAGTAGTTTGTTATCAAACTAGGTGTAGTTCACAGAGGGATAATACTATGAAGATATATTGTGCGACAATATTATCAACATGTTTTAACCCCAAAGAACTAAAGGTCACACCGAAAGACCAAATTTATACAAAGCCATCTCATTAGAGAATGAGTGATGCGTAGAGACGCAAAGACATGCAATTACACACGGACCTGGAAGTGTCAGATCCGGAGATCAGTTGACCACTAGCAATCGTGTACATACAACACCGGAAAGCCATAGGTGTTATATACACAAAGGTTTGAAACTAGATTATTGACTCTAGTGCAAGTGGGAGACTGTTAGAGATATGCCCAAGAGGCAATAATAAAGTGGTTATTATCATATCTTCACACTTATGATAAATGTTTACATACCATGCTATAATTGTATTAACCGGAAACATTAATACTTGTGTGATTTGTAAACTAAAATAAGAGTCCCTAGTAAAGCCTCTTGTTAAACTAGCTTGTTGGTTAATATATGATCATGGTTTCACGATCATGAACATAGAGATGTTATTAACAACAGGATCATATCATTAGGAGAATGATGTGATGGACATACTCCTATAGATAAGCGTAGCATAAAGATCAAGTCATTTAAATAGTTCAATTGCTATATGCTTTACGATACATAGTAACCTAATTCCTTCGACCATGAGATCATGCATATCACCTTTACCGGATGGATGCTTTGATGACATCAAACACCACACCGAATCGGGTGGCTATAAAGGTGGCATTGAGTGTTCGGAAAGTATTGGTTGAAACACATGGATCAAGAGGGATTTGTCCATCCATATGATGATAGATATACTCTGGGCCTCTCGGTGGAATGTCATCCAATTAGCTTGCAAGCATGTGACTGGCTCACAAGGGATCACATATCACGGAACGAGAAAAGAGTACTTATCGAACGAGGTTGAACTAGGTATGCAGAGATACCGACGATCATAACCTCGGATAAGTAAATTATCGTGAGACAAAGGGAAATTGGTATCGTATGTAAGTGGTTCATTCGATCGCAAAGTAATCGTGAGAAATATGTGGAGCCATATGAATTTCCAGATTCCTCTATTGGTTATTGTTCGGAGAAGTGTCTCAATCATGTCCGCATAATTCACGAACCGTAGGGAGACACACTTAAGGATTCGACGTTGTTTGAGTAGTTATGGTATTATGAGAAAGAGACCGAATGTTGTTCGGAGTCTCGGATGGGATCCGGGATATCACGAGGTGATCCGGAATGGTCCGGAGAATAAGATTCATATAAGTAAAGTCCCGTTTCGGAGTTCGGGAATGATTCCGATGTTTTCATCGGGAATGTTCTGGAAGGTTCCGGAATGTCCGGCACTCCGGAGGGGAAGGGGTACATGAATGTGTCATTTCATATTGGAATGATTGCATCATGTACTAAGTGTTCTTGTTGTTCCAAAACTGAAAAGTCAAACTGCCAGTTTGAAAGTCAAACGGCTAAAACAGGAAACTCTGGAAAACAGGAAACTGTGGGAAACAGGAAACTGTGGGAAACAAGCAAGAGGTGGTTGGAACCGACTTGGGGTAGGAGTCCCTCCAAGCCGGGCCAACCAAGGGACGACTTGGGAGGGACTCCTCCCTGGCCGCCTCCCACCTATAAAAGGAGGCGGGCCTCCTCCTCTAGACACACAAGTTCCTATCCTCTAATCTCCGGTTTAGAGCCGCTTTTGGTTTAGAGCTTCTAATTGCTCTAGCTGCGGTTTAGAGCCTTCTAATTGGTGTGTCTAATCCCTAGACCACTAATAGCTCTCTCTCATACTCCACCATACTCGCTCGGCTTAGCGAAGCCTCATGGGATCTCCCTCTACTTGGTACCACGCCGTTGTCGCCGGAATCACGAGGAGAGTGCTACAACCTCCGCTTTCTTTGGAACAAGGGAGAGGAAGGTCTTCGCCGAAAGTACCGAACGTGACCGATCATGGAAGCACTGCCGGAACGCAGCGCCGGAAGGATCGTCTACGCGATCTTGAGATCGGAAAGAGTACGACCCACGAGAATCTGCTCTCGTTAAACACTTTGGAATCTTCGAGGGTAAGTTATTCCATCGACTCATTGCTACAATCTAGTAGATAGATCTTGGCTTGTTTGTTTGTATGCGATAGAAAATTTTTGTTTTCCATGCTACGAACCCCTACAACATGATCTTCTATCAATAATCAACAGCGGGGTCTGGGCACCCATATTGACTCCCACACATTCATCGATGATCATATCGGATGAACCACGATGCCAGGATTCAATCAATCCCATATATATATTCCCTTCGTCTCGCGATATTTTACTTGCCCGAGATTCGATCGTCGGTACCGTCATACCTAGTTCAATCTCGTTCACAGCAAGTACTTTACTCGTTCCGTAATCCGATATCACTTTGTGATTAACTCCTTAACCACATGCTTGCAAGCTGTGTTGATATCGACACCGAAAGGGCCCAAAGTATATATCTCCGACTTGGGAGGGACAAATTCCATCTCGATACATACAACCCAAGATACTTTCCGATCACATGAGAGACACCTTTATGATCACCTCTCATAGGATGACGCTTGATGACCTCAAAGCTTTCTTCCGTACTGTGAGTTGCATTATCTCATGGTCTAAGGAATACAATATTTGACATAGGAAAAGCTTCGCAAATATGAACACGATGAAACGATCTAATTGCTTCGCTTAGTTTGGTCTCATCATCATATCATTCTCCCAATGATATGATCTCATTATCAATTGACAACTCATGTCTATGGTTAGGAAACCTTAACCATCATTGATCAATGAGCTAGTCCTTAGAGGCGCATTGGACACGGTGTTGTTCACAAACCACACAAGTATTAATGTTTCCGCTTAATACAATTCTAGCATGGAATATAAACTTTATCATGAACAAGAATTATAATAATAACATCTTTATTATTGCCTCTAGGGCATAATTCCAACACGAGCATCACGCATGAAGGACTCCGGGGAAGTGGAGGGGTGATGAGTCTTTTGAGCCTTGTTGTAGATTTTCTTGGGCTTATGAACACCATCCAGAGTAGTGCCAAAATCCTCATGGGGCAACATATGCTTGACGAGCATCATTATGAACGGAGCATAAGGAATAGAGAGCCTGTTGATCATAGCATCCGTCATCTCATGAAAAATATAGTCCATGACATCCAGTTTGTAACCTGTGGCTGATCCAGAGTTAGTGGCACACTCGTGAGAAAACGCAAGAAGTGGAACCAGGTGACCACGGATCCTGTCATTGTTGCCACCACTAGGAGCGATGCAGTCCCTAAAAATGCCAACAAGGGCTGCATACAGAGGAGAGAGACCAGCAAAAGTACCAGCGACTCCATCGGAGGAAAGGCAAGGAGCAAGTCCAGTATCCTTGGAGGGCTTCAGAGGAGAAATGATACGGTGGCCCGAAGGAGTGTCGCGGCCATGGAAAGAATAACCAAGAACCTGCCCAAAGGTGCGAAAGTCCGACTGAATCATGGTTGTCCCTGTCATCCACTTCATAGTGCGGCGCTCATCACCGCAAATCACCAGAGTTGAGAAGAACTGCCGCACCACAGAGGAATCATAGTTGCATTGGATAGTCATGAGGTGGTGCAGCCCCATCTTGTTGGCCACATCGAGTGCCTCAATGAGCCTTGTCTTGGATTGAGCCTCAGTCAAATTGATGGGACGCATGGGGCGAATCTTGAGAGTAGCATAGACATCATCATGAATATCCCGAAAGTGAGCATTCCAAAACATTTCGTCCTCGGGGGGACCATCGCTGTCAGCCTCATCATAATAATCAGTCTGACGAATAGTGGCGTACTGGAGACTGTCCATAGCCTTGTAATTGGGCCGAGACTGTTTGCCCTTGCGATATGCGGACCTCTTAGTTTTATTACTTTCCTTGGCCATCCGTTCAGCCTCTCTTGCTGCTCTGCCGACCTCGGTCTCGTCAATGAATTTCCCGTCTGCCGTGGGCTTGAGATAACGGGGACGGGGACGACGGATGAAGGTCTTGGTCGGCTTGGAACCACCTGTGAATAGCATTAGAGGGATAGCATGGAGATAAGTATACACACAAGTCCAGGAGAAAAACATGAAGAAAGAGTAGCAGTGCAACCCCATAACTAAGGAAGTGCATTGGCAGAAGCAGAACCAAAACAGAAAAAAAATTTCTCTCCAGGCCGGATTATCCGGCCCTGGCAGGGGCGGATAATCCGCCCCCCGCAGAAAATTTCTGGATTGGCTCAGATTTGCCATGGCAAAACAGATCGGGTACTAGGGTTGCAAGGCTACTGATTCTAGCATGTAAGGAACAACACCAAGAACCTTCTACAACGAGATTTCCACCAAATAAAAGACATCCCATACAAAAGGAGAGAGATGAGGGAGTTACCCTCACTCATTGGAGGAAAATCGCGGAGGAGAAGATACCCGGAGGCGAGGTGAAGAAGATCCGGGGAGAGCCCGGAGAATCCGGTGGTCGAATCGACTCCGGGAGAGGCGGATGCTCTGGCAGGGGCTGGGGGACAGAGGTAGGGTTGGGGGAGGACTGGCTGCTCTGTTTGAGCCTGCCGACCAGCCTATAAGGGAAGATTTCGCTGGATAATCCGCCTCAAATTGCATGCAGTAGAATCAGGCCAGAGCAACCTAGAAAACCTCTCGATGGTGTTTTAGAGGACTTGTGTGAAAGAATAAATGGTTCAAGAAGGGAGAGAGAGGCTTGGGATGAGAGCATCAAACTGAGATGGTACTACACACCCCAAATTTGCAAGAATCAAATCAATCAAAAGCCAAATTTGAGTGTGTTTCCCATAAGAACAAGAGATATGCAAGAAAATCCAACGGGACCCATGAAAAAAAAACAACTCTTCTCAAGGAAGAGGGCGGTGGCCGAAGCCACCATGTTGGAGCGCATGGCATGACACCGCGAAGATGTATCTTGAGTCCAAAACCAATGCTCATCGATGACCCACATATCACAAAATGATATTAAGGGAAATGATTTGACTTGCTTTCGGCATTATGGGGGGAGGGTTGGCCCAATCAATTAGGACCACACTCCCCCTATGTCTATGCCCACATCTAAACCAAATACATGAATAAGAGCAAGTGAGTGTGCAAGGGTAGTCAAGCCAACCTCCTTGAATCTATGATATTTAGCTCATTCCTCAAATAACAAAATCTTGCTTCATCAAGGGGCTTCGTGAAAATATCAGCAAGTTGGTTCTTCGTGCTCACAAAGGATAGAGCAATATCTCCACGAGCAACATGATCCCGAATAAAGTGGTTGCGAATCTCTATATGTTTTGTTCTTTTATGCTGCACGGGATTATAAGCAATTTTGATAGCACTTTCATTGTCGCATAAAAGAGGCACTTTGTCACAATTGACACCATATTCCTTTAAAGTTTGCCTCATCCATAACAATTGAGTACAAGCACTTGCAAAGACAACATATTCAGCTAGGTTGAGAGTGAGATACAATTATGTTTCTTTGATGACCAACACACTAGAGACCTGCCCAAGAATTGGCATGCACCAGAGGTTGATTTCCTATCATCTTTGTCACCAGCCCAATCTGAATCAGTGTAACCACATAGATAGAAACTTGAACCCTTGGGATACCATAACCCAAAATTTGGGGAATGAACCAAATATCGGAAGATTCGCTTGACTGCCACTAAGTGGCTTTATTTAGGAGCGGCTTGGTACCTTGCACACACTCCTACACTTAACACGATATCGGGCCTAGATGCGCAAAGGTAAAGGAGAGAGCCGATCATGGATCGGTATAACTTTTGATCCACGTCTTTACCCTTGGGATTGAGCTCAAGATGACACTTTGTTTGCATTGGGGTAGCAACGCCATTGAGATCCGTCATCTTGAACCTTTTAAGCATGTCTTGGATGTACTTAGCTTGATTAATAAAGGTTCCCTCTCTAAGTTGTTTGATCTCAAATCCAAGAAAGAACCTGAGCTCACCCATCATGGACATCTCAAACACATCGGTACCATAAGCTTCAAAATTCATCGTTAAAAGCTTGGTTAGTAGAGCCAAAAATAATGTCATCTACATAAAGTTGGCATACAAAAAGCTCCCCATTAACCTTCTTAGTAAAAAGAGTGGGATCGATTTTCCCAACTTCGAATCCACGGTCTAGCAAAAGCTCTTTAAGGTGCTCATACCACGCACGTGGGGCTTGTTTAAGGCCATAGAGCGCCTTACCGAGTTTGTAGACATGGTTCGGAAATTTGGGGTCCTCAAACCCCGAGGGCTGCTTGACGTATACTAACTCATGTAGAGGACCATTAAGGAAAGCGCTCTTAACATCCATTTGTTGTAATTTAAAATTATGATGGGCTGCATATGCAAGAAGGATACGTATGGACTCAAGGCAAGCCACATGAGCGTAGGTCTCGCCAAAATCAATTCCTTCTACTTGAGAGAATCCTTGAGCCACTCTTGCGATCTAGTTCAGCTTTAGCCTTGGCTAGATCTTTCCAAAATTTTCTTGCATAAAGAGCCAAGTATTGTCCGTGGATCCTTTTTATATCTTCGGGACAGTCCAGACCTTCTACTGCATATTCATCATGATCAATCACACTAGTCTTCAAGGCCATGTTGACCCCCTTTTGCATCCCCATAGCTCGAGCACGAGCATCTTCGACATTCTTGGCAGCCACTTTGAAGGCGGCCATTTCATGCATTACCTCATTGGATGACATGAGGTGATAGTTATGACTACCTTGGAGACTTTTCAAATCTGTGGGCTCAAATGGCATAAGAGCACTGACATACTTGCGCTTGATCCAAGCATCATCAACATGAGCTGCACCGTGGTTTCTGAAGGTTGTGGCTATTGCATTGAGCCTCCTATACATGTCCTCGTGGTCTTCTCCATCCAGCATATAAAATCCTTCAGCTTCATTGCTCAAGGCATCATATCTATTCCTTGTCGTACTTTCATTTTCGATGAAGAGCTCGGTCAGAGCATCCCAAGCTTCTTTAGCTGTGCTAAGATGCTGAATGTGTGGCATGTATTTGTCACCCACACCAAGCTGTATCATGTGTAGAGCTGTAGCATTGAGTTGGCTATCGACCACTTCTCTCCTTGTGAGATTGTTAGGATTTCCAACGTGAAGACCATTTTCGATGATCTTCCACAACTCTATGGAGGAACTGCACACATGAGATTTCATCAAAAATTTCCATTGAGAGAAAGTAGATGCTGAAAGTTTGGGTGGATCACCCCTATTATGAATATGTGGGTGAGGAATAGGCGGATCAGGGGAATACACATGAGAAACCTCATTGTATCCATCCTTACCGCTATCCTTTTTCGAGGAGGAGCTCTTACTAGTATCATCACCTACCACTTCGTTATCTTTGGAAATAGTTTTACCCGTTTCCTTGGATTGCGGAGTGGTATCCTCAGAGTTAGATGGAGGTGATGTCATGGACGTGGAGAGACGCATTATCAATTGACGATCTCTTCCATATTAGCCTCCATTGAACTCACCAAGGTTGTTTCCAACGCCTTGAGATCGCTCATGGTGACTACCTCCGAGCATCACTCCCATCTCCTTGGAACCCATACTTCTCTTAGGCGGTTAAGTTCGAAATAAGAGCCGAGGCTCTGATACCAATTGAAATGGATCGTATGGGCACCTAGAGGGGGGGTGAATAGGTGCTAACCAATTTTTAATACTTTTTCAATTTTAGGCTTGACACAAAGTAAATTCTCTAGATATGCAACTACGAGAATTTCCCTATATGTAACCCTAACTACTAAGCACGTAAAAGAGGAGCGAGGAAACCGTAGTGGAGCACGCGGAGACACAGCGATTTGTTTTACCGCAGTTCCTTCCTTGTTAAGGGAAGTACATCTGCGTTGGAGGGGTGGGCGGTTTTAAGACCACCACGCCACAATAGGCCTCACCCTATTCTCCGATGGATCTCGCCACGAGAGGCCTGGTCCACCTTCTCCACTATTAGATCCCTTCGAGGCGGGAACCGGTGCCTTTTACAACACTATAGGGTCACACACCCACAACCGAATTGGGGGCTCTCGAGATGACAACAAGCTGCCACAAGAACAAGGTTTATCAATATAAACAAAAACGAGGATCTAGATATTTGCAAGAAATACTAGATCGGAGGTTCTCCAAATGAATGAAGAGGAGATGAAGCGCTTGATTGCTTATGATGAAGATCAAGTTCTCCTCCTTCGATTCCCCAAGGTATGGGGCCTTTGGGTGGATCTAGGTGGAGCACTCTTGGATGAAGCTTTCAGATCTGATCTGGTCTTTTTCGAGATGAATCAAGAGTTCTGGCAGGAGGGGGATGGCTAGCTTAAATACCCCCTCCCCAGATCTGGCCGTTGCACAACTTTGGGGGCAGATTATCCATCCGCCCCTTGGGAAAACTCCGCCCCAAGGGCGGATTCTCCGGGGGAAACTCCGCCCCCTCTCTGGGGCTTGCGCCTTGGTGAAACTTGGTGAAGTTCTTGGGGGCGGATAATCTGGGCCCCCTGAGGGGCGGATTATCCGGCCAGACCGGAAAGTCCGTCCAGAACTCCGCCCCCTCTCTGGGGCTTGCGCCTTGGCGATGAGCAGGGGGGCGGATTATCCGGCCCCCCTGAGGGGCGGATTATTCGGCGGGGACGGACAATCCGGCCAACATTTCGCCCCCCTTCTGGGGCTTGCGTCTGCTTGGGCAAAGGGAGGGGCGGATTATCCGCCCCTGGTGGGGCCGGATTATCCGCCCCCAAAGGCAGAGTCCTTTTCCCTTTATTCTCAAATAGAGCTGCAACACTTCAACACACATTAAATGATCCTTGGTATTGTTATCTAACACACAAAACACTAGGGATTCCGGCCCCTCCTTGATCGGTCACACGCTCAAGATTGACGAAGACCTTCCTCTCCCTTGTTCCAAAGAGGCGGAGGTTGTAGCACTCTCCTCGCGATTCTGGCAGCACAACGGCGTGGTACCGGAAGTAGAGGGGAGATCTCGCAGGGCTTCGCCTTAAGCCGGAGCGAGTATGGTGGAGTATGAGAGAGTCCCTCGATGATCTAGGGTTTAGACACGCCGAGGAGGGGCTTGGGGCGGCGGCTAGGGTTTGACCTAGGCGGAAAGTGCCCTAGGGCTGCGGCTATGGAGGGCGGCTTGGGGCTAGGGTTTAGAGGTAGGGAACTTGTGTACTAGGAGGGGCAGCCCTGCCCCTCCCTTTATAGGTGGGAGGCGCGGCCAAGGGGAGGGGAGTCCCTCCCCAACTCGGCTTGGATGTGGGCCGGCGGTGGAGGGGAGGAACTCCTCCCCAACTCGGTTTCCACCTCCCTCTCCACTTTCCAAAATAGTCGTTTGACTTTCAAATTGGCGTTTGACTTTTCAAACTAGGATTTGATTAAACCCTTTATTTTGTTCAGCGATGACACCTAGTACATGATGCAATCATACCAACTTGATATAACACATTCATGTAACCTTCCCCTTCGGAGTGCCGGACATTCCGGAACCTTCTAGAACATTTCCGATGAAAACACCGGAACCATTCTCCAACTCCGAAACAAGACTTTCCTTATATGAATCTTATTCTCCGGACCATTCCGGATCTCCTCGTGATATCCCGGATCCCATCCGAGACTCTGAACAACATTAGGTCTCTTTCTCATCATTCCATAACTACTCAAACAACGTCGAATCCTTAAGTGTGTCTCCCTACGGTTCGTGAATTATGCGGACATGATCGAGACACTTCTCCGAACAATAACCAATAGAGGAATCTGCAAATTCATATGGCTCCCACATATTTCTACGATTACTTTGTGATCGAATGAACCACTTACATGTGATACCAATTTCCCTTTGTCTCACGATAGTTTACTTATCCGAGGTTATGATCGTCGGTATCTCTGCATACCTAGTTCAACCTCACATCGATAAGTACTCTTTTCTCGTTCCCGTGATATGTGGTCCCTTGTGAGCCAGTCACATGCTTGCAAGCTAATTGGATGACATTCCACCGAGAGGGCCCAGAGTATATCTATCTGTCATATGGATGGACAAATCTCACTCTTGATCCATGTGTCTCAACCAATACTTTCCGAACACTCAATGCCACCTTTATAGCCACCCAGTTATGTTGTGGTGTTTGATGTCATCAAAGTATCCTTCCGGTGAAGTTGATATGCATGATCTCATGGTCGAAGGAATTAGGTTACTATGTATCAGAAAGCATATAGCAATTGAACTATTAAAATGACTTGATCTTTATGCTACGCTTATCTATAGGAGTATGTCCACCATATCATTCTCCTAACGATATGATCTTGTTGTTAATAACATCTCAATGTTCATGATAGGGAAACCACAATCATTTATTAACCAACAAGCTAGTATTATAAATAGGCTTTACTAGGGACTCTATTTTAGTTTACAAATCACACAGGTATTAATGTTTCCTTGTTAATACTATTATAGCATGAATGTAAACATTTATCATAAACACAAAGATATAATAATAACTATATTTATTATTGCCTCTAGGACATATATCCAACAATAGGTGGGCCCTACATACGATACGGATGCATATTCATGGATGTTTGTCTACACTATTATCGCTTTCCACGTCGGCCTGACAAGCAGGCCCTACCGGTCAGTTTCGCTATTTATTCAGGATGAAAACTGAATCGGTGCTTTTTGTTACATGTTAGTGCTGAAGTGGTGGTTTTTTGAAACCCTAGCGAATAGTGGTGTCTTTTTGAAACTCTAGCCTGTAATGTGGTGTTTTTTGTAATTTTATCTGAAAAAATAGATGTTTAAGTTTCTAACAAATACAAGTATGTGAATTTCTCATAATCTTTTCAAAATTTACACAAATGTTACTTTTCCTAATTACTGATAGTGGATTCCAGTGTATCTCGGTTCTAAGAATTCCCTCTAGATGAGTAAGCCACGGTTGGAGACATAACTAGAAGACATGGTGCGACACAAGAAATTGGCTAATAAGGGCATCTCTAGCGGGGGACCCATTCGACCACGATTGTCTATTTCGGTCTGGACGGACAAAAACACAGCTCAACAGGATGACCCATTTGATCACTTGTCCGTTTTTTTAAGCCGACCTATTTTGAGACCAAATTTGCTCTGGTTTTGGGGTGAGCCGGACAACCCACAGACAGGTTATGTGACAGTCCTGTCCTTCCTCCAGTTGGCCTGGCCCCACTAGGAAGTGACCGTATTTCTCTTTCCTCTATTTTTCTTTGTTTTCTTTACAGGCGCGTTGGTGGATTCCATCGACACAAGGCAACGCCACCACCACCTTTTCCTCCTCCTAGATGCTCATCAACGAGTCGTCGCGTCGCCACGACTGCATGTGGGTGGGAGGTACGCTCAAAGGCGATGGCGCGACCGCCACGACGGACGACGCAGATTGGCTCTTACACGCCTGCTTCACACCAGCCGACACGCTGGCACGCGCACGCCGCAGGCTACGACGACCGGATGAGGCGCCTAGGCACGGGGCCGGGATGGGGCGGGGGAAGGGGTTGACGAAGGGGACGGCTCGGGCTCCGGCTTGGCATCCGTATCCTTGCGCTCGCTGGTGCCAGCGAACCGTAGACGCTCGCCATAGGGACAAACCGCCAACACCTTTGTTGCCCTTCACCGGATGTGACACCCCCGGGATCAGGGGTAAACAAATCCCAGACCTCCGTCTGACATAACTTAACCTTGAGCTTGAGGATATCTAGTGAAGAATCGGTAACACATTAGTGACCCTACGACACAAAAATTATTACAGCAAGCTCGTAACTGAGCAAAGAACCAAATTATTACAAGCAAAGGTCATTGATCATAAACATCAAACAACGGAAGGAAAAATTATGCTATTAAGTATAGCAAACTTAACAAAGGGTCTAAGAGTCCTGAAGCATAACGATGACGTCCTAGCCCATAGATTTCAGGCTGCCGGTTGGGAACCCCAAGCTACTCGTCGGTGTCGATGTCGTATGGACCTCATCTTATGGTGAACACTTACTCTGCTACAAAAGTATCAACAAAGCAAGGGTGAGTACAGGGTGTACTCCACAAGACTTATGGCTGGTGGAGTTGTTTTGTATAAAGCCATCTTTGTTTATAGAACAAGAGGGATAAGAAGGTCGTCTAATCTCCGAATAATTGATCATTATCTTTTGATATCCAACAAGTAATCATCTGAACCTCAACTAGGATCACCCCCTCATACCCATGAGGAAGCATCCTTAAGCACACGCTGATCTTCAAGTTTTACGATTAGGTTAAAGTTCTCTATGATCTTATAATTCGGTCACCAAGCGTTCATAACAGTGAACACGACTTTTCAAAAAGATTTAACCCTGTAGGGGTGTACAACTTTACCCACACATACTAACCTTCTCTTAATGCCACTAGTAATAGACCTCTTTCTTGGAAGGCCGACAGAGGGTGGTTAGACACGACCTTTACCTTGATTTCGCCGAGAACATGAGTCACGCCCTAAGGATGGTTCCTCCGTAATGGGTCAAATCCCGAAGCCGTTCCCTAGATATGTGAGGCAAGGTTGGTTCACCAAGGGCTCCATAGACCCCAAGCAACCCGGTCCACGCTTCCCTACCTGTTATGAATGCACCTCCTTCACCCACTTCGAGAAGATCCATAATGCATGTCGAATGGAATGCCCAAACTATGTGACTCAAGGAATCTACTAGGCAAGTTAGTCAATCGAGGGGTTCCCAAGCCCCGTGTGGTTGTACGCTCGTATCGGTTCCAAAGGCAAGAACTCGATTCCTAGTGGTGGCGAGCATGGGACTATAAAAACCACATCCCACCGTGGTCTCCCATACAAGCCTTAGCATGTTTGATCTCATATCAGCTCTGATCTTATTTCATCATGTTCTCCTGTCATACTAGATTATCTTCATTTGATACATCATCTGGATGAACCCGACTCAACAGCTATGCATGGCTAAGAAGGATACATATATAAGCTTTAGCAGTGCACACAAGCCAAACCTAGTTATGCTAGGAGCAGTGGATCCAGTAATATAAGCTCAAAGGGAGTAGTGCAACAGATAGGATACTCTATCTATCGATAAAAGATCACAGTAGAATCGTATGCATCATGGCAAGAATCGAAATGCTTTCAAAATCATAGGATTATATCATGGTGGGGCTATGCTTGCCTTTACCCGTTGATAACCAATAAGCAGATCTTTAGAAGCCTTGTACTTGACTTTATTACAATTGGTCAAGTATTGTTCTTCGATCTTCGATGTTGTTGACCTTGGTCTTTGATCTCGATCTTGATGTTGATATCGTATTCTACCGGGAACAAGCAAACACCAGAAAGAAAGGAAACAATCAACACATGACATTGATGCAATGCTCAAACAAGAATGATGATATGACAAGTTAAATTATACTGAAATGTAACCCTAAGACATGCTTGGTAGTTTAATCGGGGTTCCGAGGGGTATAAACCCTAACTCGGGGAAACTCCAGAATCACCTATGAGGGGTTACTATGTTCTTCTTTTTAAACTTGTCGTGGAAGTTGTTGAACAATGCATGATTATAGTTTAGATAGGTAGATCTTATTTTTCTGAACATTTTGATATATTATACATATATTTCTGACTTATAAATAATAAGTTATTGATTTTACAAGTTTATATTAATTTCTGGAATTATTAAATCATTTTAAAATCTTTACTTCATCATTATTACATCAGCGGGGGCGTTTAACCTTTTTACACCGCTACTGGGCCTAGCCTCTATGGTTGACTGTGGGTCAGAGGCCACATCACTGCCACCTAGGCGGTCAATGGTCAGCAGGCCCACGACCACGTCAGCCTGACGCGAGCGTGAGGTCAGCACGACGTCCACCCTCAGGCGGTGGTCGCCGGCGACGACATAGGCCACGCCAGCACACGCGGTTGGGCTCGTTAGAACAAGCGGGACAGAGCAAACCTAAATATAGCGGCGCTGCCTCGATATGGTCATCGGAGACGCGACTACGGCGAGCGGCGGCGGTTGCAGATCAACAGTGAGCAACAGCTACGGTGCGCGAGGAGGAAGGAGGGGAGGTGCCCGAGCACCAGGAGCTCTCCACAAATGCGACGAGAGGATCCGCGAGGCCGAGCAAGGTCAGAGACGGTGACGACCACGGCGGCTAGAGCTCAGGAAGATGCAGTGGCTGCAGTCGATTCTGGACACGTGGTGTCGATTCCGTCGGCTAGAAGGACCAGCATGTCGAGACGAAGCTTAAGGGGGATTCGGCTGGGCATGGGGCGGCCCAGAACGGCGACACAGCGCGGCGACTGGTGGCGGCTAGGGTTTGTCCAGAGGAAAGGGAGCGAGAGGGAGGTCACTAGGGAGAGCGAGAGGTCGAGGGGAAGAGGGATACGTCACGGGGCGGTCTTATCCTCGTCCAGAGGGCGGCGGTGGGCATCACGGCGCTGACGGACGGCGGCGGCGACGACGCCACAGAGCAGCTTGACGCGGAGGAGGAAGACGACAAATAGGTAGGACGAAGGGTAACGGGCCTAGGCCGAGGTGGGCCGGCTGCTGGGCCACTAGCTGTTACGCGCGTGAGAGTAAGCACGCAGGGAGATGGGCTGCTGGGCTGGTTTGCCTATGCCTCGTTTTTATTTTCTAGAACCTTTTCTCTTTCTGTTTTTCCCTTTTACAATTTGTATTTCCAAATTCAAATATGTTTTATATATTCCAAAAATACTAAAGGGTTTACAAATAGTTTTGAAACACTTAGGGGCCCTCTATACTATTTGGGCTCCAAACATTTTTGTAGTTTTCAAAATATTCAAAACCTTTTGAATGATTTTCAAGAGGGGGAAATATTAGGGTTTAGGGTTTTACTTTATTTCTTGCATTCCTTTTTGCTTGCAATTTTTTATCTAGCAATAAACATGATGCTCATGATGCACAAACAAATCCTAATTAGTAATTATCTAAAACTGGGGGTGTTACACCACAGCATGGAGCTTTAGCTTCCTAAGCTTAAGAAGTAGCACACGGAACTTGGTTGCTGGCCGGAGGAATGACGCCACTGGCTCGGTGAGGACGGAAAGCGGCGTGGTCGCCAGGCATGAGGAGGGCGTGCGGCATGCCTCCATGGGAGGAAGAGGAAGTCGAGCGCCGGGCCGGCGAAGGACAGCGGGGAAGAAGGCAATTTTGCATGTCCGCCAAAATGGGTCTTCCCTGTGGGAGCATCCCCTCGACTGGTCCGAGGCCCAAAAGTTCCTAAATGTTGTGCCAGGATATGACTCAAATAGATGGATTGGAATAAGTTTGGTGTCCAAAATGGGTCTCCCTAATGAAGATTCCCTAATGATATACGGAAATGACTTCGAAAATGAGAGGGCATACCCAATGACCCAGTGGAATCGATGTGTTCTTCACAGGTATATTGGTGACGGCGGCGTGGGGCGGCCAATTGATTATGTTTTTTTAGAATCAATTGTTGATGATGAGTCAGGGTCCATATGCCCATAGGCTAGTAATAGGACTCTAAAATGATTGTAGATCAGTGCCAGAATGATGGGGTCGTGCTGTTGGCCATCTCAAAGCGGCATGTCTCCACGCTCTGCACGCCGCGACCTACCGCCTACCACGGTCATCTTCTTCCTCACCTCTCCTCCGATCTACTATGTTCTCGCCGATGTTTTCTTCTCGCCGTTGTTTCCTCCTATTCGCACCCCTTCCTTCTAAGTTTTCTTCCTCGCCTTCGCCGGCGACGCCGCGCTCAGCTGCACTGTCCCCGTCTCCTGCGAGGTCCCGGTAAGCCGGCCATCCACTAGTAGGAAAAGTCATATCCGCAGTGCACCTAAAATGGGGCCAGTGGCGCACGGGACGGCGCACGTCCCGTGCACCACTGATATTACGCCACTAATAATTTTTATCCATGGCACACCTGGACGTGCACCACGGATAAACCACTTATTCGTGGCGCACAGGGATTTGGTGCGTCACTAATATCGATTTCAAAATTTCAAAAAAGGCGAGAGATCTCAAAATTATCCGTGGCGCATGTGAGTATGGTGCGCCACTAATAAAATTTTCAAAATTCAAAAAAAATGTGGATCTAGATCTGCCGCATCGTCACCTCGTTGTCGCCACGTCGTGTCGCGTCGCATCACCAGGAAGGAGGTCGAGGACGGCGCGACAGGAGGTGGCGCCTCCCGTGGGCTACCAGAGGAGGCCAATGCGGTCAGAGGAGAGGAGAGTGGAAGGAGGAGAGGAGGAGGAGGAGAAGGGGGTGGAAGAAGAGAGGAAGAGGAGAGGAGGAGGAAGAAGAAGAGAGGAGGAGGAGATAAGAAGTAGGAGGAAGAAAAGGGGAGAAGGAGGAGGAAGAGGAAGAGGAAAAGGAGAGGAGGAAGAGGAAGAAAAGAGGAGGAGAAGGAGGAGGAAGGGGAAGAAAAGAGGAGGAGAAGGAGGAGGAAGAGGAGGAAGAGGAAAAAGAAGAGAAAGAAGAGAGGAGGGGAATGAGAGGGAACGGTGGAGGAGAAGATAAGGAGAAGGGGTTGGCGACCAGGGTGGGATTCAAATTTGAATCCCGCCCAAATTTATCCTCGCGCACGCGATAAGTTGCCTTATTTTTTTCTGCAGGAAAAAATCTTGTTTTTGCAATACTTTTTTTTGAATTTTAAGATTCTAAAAAATCTATAAGCGACCTAAAGGCATTGCAAACAAATGTAGAATTTCGCGCTCGTCATTTTGACATATTAAACTTTTTTTACATCATATGCAAAAGTTATGGCCGTTTTACCGTGCCATGACCTTTTAAAAAAAATTGAAATTCATATTTGTTAATTTTCCTACAAAGTGGACCACATAATCTACCTATATATGAAAGGATTCTATTTTTTGAAGTGTTTTTCATTTTCATTTTTTTTGCAAAACAAAAAAGGCGATCCACAAGGGGGCGTGGAGAAGATTTTTCAAAACTTATATGCGGCACATGATTATTTTGTGTGCCTATTTCGTACGCCACAGATATGCCTCCTATGGATGGGGGCGACCACCAGCGCTAGTGCCCACATATGCGTGGCGCACCGTTTCGACAATGCGCCACGGGTATGTGCATGTCAGTGGCACATCTTTCTAGCGTGTGCCACGGGTAACTATCCGTGGGGCATGCTTTGGATATGCGCCACGGGTATGAACCCTGTGGATAAGCCTTTTTTCTACTAGTGATCCCTCTAACCCCCTCTGATCTTCACCCACCACCCTAAGTCTGATCACTGACGAGCACCCACCACCCTAACCCTAACTCCGGTCACTGGCGAGCACGACCCCACCTCCTCTCCTAAGTTTTCTTCCTCACCTTCGTCGGTGATGCTGCGGCCCGCCGTGTCATCCCAGTCTTAGACGAGGTCCTCGCATCACCTTCATCGGGACGTCGCGTCTGTGTCGTTCCCGATGTCGACGAGGACTGTCGTCACGCTTCGTCTTCCTCCTCTATGTTGCCGGTGGGCCGGTCCACGAGCCGATGCGGCAGGCACAGGGGGTGTGTGGCGCCAGGGACGACACCGCCAACGGGGGACAAATAGCATTTCTAGAATTATGGATGTTGGGTCGATCATACGAGTGTACCAGACCACCGTCTTATCTACTTGACAGCATATCCACCGGTCCGACCCATCCGATCACCCCAAATGGTATGTTTATGTCCATTTGGGTCAGGCAGCGGTCGCTTTGGGTTCGAGTCCGGCATGTCCGGCCAGCCACACCCAGCGGCCCGACCCATCTATCAGCTTCCTCCCGCTGTCACCGCTTGACACCATCACGATGAGACGTTAATGGCGACGCGATGTCGGCTATCAGCGCCAGCGGCTTCCCGCGCGGCCGGCGATTCCTGCCATCATTTCCCACGCATGCCTCGCTTCCCGGGGCCAGAAAACTTCCCGTGCCTCCCAGGCCGTTTCCCACCTTCGTCGCGGTCTATAAAAGATGGCCGCATGCGCGGTGGAGACAACAGGCCCAAAGCAAGAGCAAACCAGCAGACGAAAAAGCGCCAGCCACCAGCAGCCATGCCTCGCCGCAAGATCGCCAACTGGACCAAGATCCGGGAGATGTGCCTAACCCCCTTCCCGAAGGTGGAGGTCGACGAGGTCCACCTCGAGTCCACGTTGCTAGCCAAGCGCATGAGCGAGGCGCAGGTGTTGGCCTTCTAGAAGGAAGGCCATGTCGCTGAGTTGGCGATGCAGCGGGTGGTGGAGGTGGCCTCCACGGCGGCCGCCCAATGGGCGGTGTGTGACATACACCACATCGCCGCCAAGGATGCGGTGGCCTTGGAGGTCGCGTCAGCGGCTCTCCGCGAGATCCGCCATGAGGCGGCCATGACCACGCTAGAGAAGGTGGCTGATACGTCCAAAACGTATCTACTTTCTCCAACACTTTGCTATTGTTTATCCTCTAAATTTATGTGATTTGGATACAACTAACATGAAAAATATGCCAAAAATCCTATTTCACCAGAAGATCCACGGAGCCAGAAGATGAGACGGAGAAGGGGCCTAGGGGGCCCACACCCCTGCCAGGCACGGGCCCACCACTAGCCGTGTCTAGGGGGTGCAGCCGCCCCAGGTACCCCCTTGGCCTCCCTCTGCGCCTATAAGTTGCCTTTCGACCTAAAAACCGAGGGGGGGTCGAAGTTTTCCAGAAAGAGTTCCGCTATGCCGTCGCCACCAGAAACCAAGATTCGGATCGAGAAACTCCGTTCTGGCACCCTGCCGGGACAGGGAATTTGGAGAGGATCATCGCCATCGTCATCACCAACGCATCTCCATCAACCATCCATGTTTCCCTTATCCATGAGTGAGTAATCCCCCACTGTAGGCTTGGGGATGGTAGGGATTGGATGAGTTATATCATGTAGTCGAATAAGATATGTTAGGGCATAGTGCCTAGTATCTCTATTAGTGCTATTTGACTTTGTTGCAACTTGTTGTGCTTAATGCTTGTCACTAGGGCCCGAGTGCCATGATCTCAGATCTGAACTTATTATTGAATCATTATGATAGTATTGTTTGTGATCTTATCTGCAAGTTGTGTACACATATCATTGTCCGGATCCAAAGGCCCCAAAGTGACAATAATTGGGACAACCGAAGGGGGTGGCTGTGGTGTGAGGATCACATGTGTTTACGGAGTATTAATGCTTTGCTTCAGTGCTCTATTAAAAGGAGCACCTTAATGCCAGTAGTTTCATAGAGGCCCCGCTGCCACGGGCTGGCTGGACAGAAGATGTTGTGCAAGTTCTCATTGTGAGCACGTATGACTATATTTGGAGCACATGTCTAAGATTGTTTAGTACTTGGATGCTTGTTATTATTTATCTGCAATGCCCTAGATCTTTAAGTTACATGTTTAGACCCGTTCATGCAACGTCCGTCCATCCATCCCTATGCCTACCGCTCTCGAATCCCACTGTTACCGTTACTCTTACTATTGCTCTTGTTCTATTGTTGCTGTTGCTACTACCAAACTGTTGCTACTAATAAACTTATGTGAGCAAGAACTATTTCCAGGTACAGCTGAATTGACAACTCAGTTGTTAAGGCTTGAAAGTATTCTTTGGATCCCCTTGTGTCGAAACAATAAATTGGGTAATACTACCCGCGAAGACTATTGCGATCCCCTACACTTGTGGGTCATTACTGGCCAAGGAGGCCGCAAAGGTCGCCATCCGCGAGGTTCTCCGCCAAAGCGCGCAACGACATGGAAGAGGCGCATCGTGAGCACGTCGCCGACTCAGCGGTGGAGGAGGAGCGCGTGGCTATGGCCGCTGAGGCGTCGACCGCGTGGGCCCTCATCGACGACGACGGGATGGATGTGGCGGAGGATGACGAGGAGGAGGGTGAGGAGGGGGAGGCGGCGATCGCCGTCCCCATGCAGATCGTGCAGGCGCTGGGCTTCGGCCCCAATGGTGCTCCGATTCCAGCTCCGGCTCTGGCTCCTTCTCTGGCGGAGTTGCTCGCTGCTGAGGCAGAACTCCAGCGCCAGGCGTGCGCCATTGCTGCGGCGAAGGAGCTTGCCGACCAGGAGGCGAGGGACCACTGGACCGTCGAGATGGACAAGGTTGTGGCGAACCGGGCGGCGGAGGAGCGCAAGAAGGCGGCGGCTCGCCGCCATGCGCGCGACCGTCACCGGAAACGCATCCAGCAGCAGGCCATCTGGTCCGCTAGGGTGGCGATCGACGGGGCCAACGACAGCGGCAACGATGGCCGCAGCAATGGTGGTCGCAACAACGGGTGTGAGTAGCCGCTGCGACGTCCTCCTCCAGCAGCAGCAGTAGCTATAGCAGTAGCAGTAGTAGTTGCATCCCCTCCCCCTATTTTGTTCAAACGTCCTTTTTTTTAACTTGCACGGTAAATCTAATGAATAGACATCGTTAAATACTAATGTTTCACTTACATGGTGCGTCCCGAGTGGCCGACGGGAAAGACACCGTGCTGTCCGCGCACATCCGGACCGACGCAACCGTTCTCCAGATTTCGTGTACGGATGGGTCGAGTCAGATGCGTTGGTTGGATGGGTCGGGCCGCTCAGGTGCTACACACGTCCCGCGCGCGTCCGCGGACGAGTTCGGACACTCCGAGACGGAATAGGTCGACCCGGTGGAGATGCGCTTAGCACGTGAGCTGTTGACTGTTGTGTTATGTCCGGTTTAATCTCCCTTTTTTGACGGTTTTTCAAGGTTAGCGTGAAGGCCGAGCCCATATGCAAAACCCAACGACACAAGCCCAAGAACGGAAATCCTCAACAAAATTTGGTTAACCATTCCAGGATCCCATCCACTGTCACAAGATTATTTCGTGACCAAAAAAAAACATATAGGCTCTGATTAACGTCTTCGCAGCTAATCAAGCCCTGCACTGCGCAAAAAGCATCTGCACCAACCATATATACCTCCGGACCAAAATATTCAAAGGATCTGAAGTTTCTGAAGCCCATCTAACACCGTGTTGAACCAAACCACTCCTACAACAGAATTTGTAACGACCACCACGGTTCGTTCCACGGAGCCCATCTAACACCGTGTTGAACCAAACCACTCCTACAACAGAATCTGCAAGGCAATCAAGGCACAATTAGGATGGGCATTGATTTTGCAGGTGAGAGTCGCTGTCCTGTCAATCATCAACCAATCTTGGCGGCAGCAGGCTCTCCGTAGGCAATTAATTTGGGCTCACGGAGCGAACAATGCAGGCTTCAGATTCAGCGCCCTGTCCGTCCGTCGATCGCTGTTCGATCAGCAGTTTCAGCACTGGTTTGGTTCTGTGGTTCAGTACGACGTGCCGCAGATGAATGACCCTCGAATCCAAATTCGCACAGCTGAGAGCCTGAGACTTATCTGCCCTGTTTTAGGACACGACGCAGAGCAGCTGCCGCTTATAGGACGAGAGAGAGCTAGCTTTATCGTTAAAGTATAGGCTTATCTGCCCTGTTTTAGGTCAGAAAATCAGTTCATTCACCAACCGAGGAATTGCCATCTTGCCGTCCGAGAACGATGATGATAACCGAATAAACTTGAAGTCTTCGAATGATTACGCATCATTTCTATGATTAACGTTTTTGGTTAGTCAACACATGGCTAGAATACTGAACTGTCCAGCTTGTTTATCTCGATTTTATTAACTGAAGTCTATGTACCGTACGTTGGTGAGCAAACGAGTAGCAATGTGACCCACGCACTCCCGGCGTGGATGGCACTTGAGAATTGAGATCCGTCCGCCTGCGATCGCCAGGCCGACGGTCCAGTCATGCCACCTGCAACCGGCCCCACCTCTGTCCGCGGTAAATCACAGGAGGTGGCAGCATCACGTACGTACAGGTACGGTGCTGCCGGCTGCGGCGTTGGCCTTGCCTGTCCGTACGTGCCAACAGAGCAGCGGAGACCGGAGGGAGAGGACGCAAAGAAGGCTTCGACCGATCCGGCCACATCGCCGGATCACCGACACCAGCTCAGCGTCCGACCTGGCGTGGAAACCCGACACCGAGTACTCCGGCCACTTGCAGTTGCAGGATGAAGCAGCGCGTAGCGTGTGCGTAATTCCTTGAGACGAGTACCAACCCGGTTCACACAACTGATCGAGATACGTGCAGAAATACATACTTCGACCCCGCCCGGAAAGTCCAAAGCAGACGAGATGGCAAAGACGATGAGGCACTTGCTACTACTCCTACTTCGAGCCCCAGCTAGCTTCCTAGCCTAGCTTAGCGCGCACCACGATGGACGTCTCAGCTCTCGCAACGGAAAGCGGGAGGGGCGTCAATCATTCCAAGAGGTCATACCACGCCATTCGATACCAGCCAGTCGGTCACCAGCTGCGGCGCTAGCAACCCGTGCCGGCATTTCAGTGCACGCACCGCGCAGCGGCACAATGGACGAAAATAACCTAAACAAATAATAATTTTACGAAATGAACTCTGGCCAGAAGAAATTTACGGAACTAACCATTTTTGCAAACCATACGGCGTGGCGCCGCGCACCTGCCAGCGTGGAGCCCCGCGGGCCCGGTCCCGATAGTGTGGCGCCTTGTAGCGTATGGCTGCGTCCCGCTGGCGCCGTGACTTTAGGTCTTCAACCGGGCGCCACCTCCGGACCCTTCTCATTCCTCTCCCAGGACCGAACACACATGGCGGCTAGGGTTTGTCGCCGCTGGTGATTCTCCTCTCAAGAAATCGACAGATTTGAGCAATTTGTCCAAGGATCTTCCTCCTAATCCCTCCTCCAAGTATCTCCTCTCATTCCCATCCGAAAATCCTTTGCAATTTGTCTCCTTTTAGTCAAATTTCGGTGGAACACTAGTTTCAATTGGATTTGGAGGTTGATTTGAAGCAATGATATGTCTATTTGATGTTTAGGTTTAGAAATACTTGTAAGATGGATAGTGGTCTCCTAGGTTGCAATTTATCTTTATATTATGAAGCATTGCCAATATATATTACCAATTGTATGGTTACATGTAACACCCTCAGAATCGGACCTATGCAAGTTTGAGCAAAATTCGCCAAACCCGCATAGAAACGATTCAAAGGTGCCCACCAGGCACTTTCGTGCGGGTGGAAAACGAAGTAATAACATTACACAACAGTCCTCGATGGGACCCACGCAATGATATATATACAAAGAACGACTCCATGAGTCAAGGATACGATATAATATACAAAGATCCAAATCACCTTGAAAACGATAGAGCGTCCTACACGGACAAGATGCAAATGGGGCTAAGAGCTCGAAGAATAACCAACGGCGTCCATAACCCCTGTGCCAAGCGAAGGGTAATCCCGCTAACGCCGATCTCAAAACCGCTTAAACAAAAGGGTGCCGACAAAGGGCAAAGGAAAAGAGGCGTCAAGATCGAGGCCAAGACACGGCGAGGCTAGAATTGCGGTCCTCGCCTACATAGGTATGGTGGATCAAGCGGCGGCAAGATGCACTAAACAACCTATAGAGACTCGATACAACCGCGGCAATCGAGAGGGTAAGAAAGACCTATTCGGATCCAACCGATACTATCATCAAACAAACCCATCTGGCGTTTCCCCTCGAGACCGCCGAGGAAGTCAACCGAGGAACTCACACCGCTGGCGCTTTACTTTCGATTATAGTTGCGGCACTTTACTAGTCGATTTAGATAATCGCTCGATAAAGTAAGCGGGCACTTTAGTTCACCATTTCGCTAGAAGCAACAATTACTAGTCGACATGAGTATGAGATAAACCCAAAACCCAGCAGTGGTTGGTACTTTTATTCAGCCATTCCGTTGTGGTTGCAATACTTACTAGTCAGATACAATTGTCGCAAGCGACAACCAAACAAGCAATTGTGGACAGTATTAATTAGCCATTCCATTATAGTGAAGCTGATTACTAGTCATTATAAGTCAAATTTATAGCAGTAAACTTTAGTTATGCTTGTCTATGATCGAGATACTGTGCTCCAAGTCGTCCATATCCGCGGACACGGCTTTCAGAAAGTTTTACCCGGCCGGTGCACCAATAGCAACACACGATCAACCTCGGAAAACCAAATCAAAACCCAACGAGGCTTTCACGATGAACAATCACAGGATTCAGAAATATTTCAGGGGCCACCCTTAAGTAGATCCAGAACGAAGCTAGCCGACTCGAGACGGCCTCAAGGTTTGGGTGGACGCGGTAAACGATGGGAACCCGAAAGTGTGGCTGGGCTTGTCGATATCACAGAACGTGTCCCGATCCTAAATAAGATGCAGTGTGCTCCTCGCACAATTTAAATACGTAAAGTAGCATGGCATAAGTACAGGATCGTAAATAAAACCTCAAACTAGTTTGTGGCCCGAAATAAGAATGAATCAAGCTCGCTGGGGGTCCCATATACCTCCCGGATGTGGATAGCGCGATAAATCAAGGAACAGGTATCAAGTACTCGGGGTCTTACGGGACACAAGTGGGCGTTCGGAAACCAAATATTTTCTATCACCCACCGATGCCTCTGCTTATTTCAATTTTAGTTGTTAAACAGAAATTAAAGTGACGATAAGTAAAACTAGAATCATCTCCAACATCAACATGCGGCAATACATCAGCAACTGTGGCATATGACGACACTCATCAGCACTGGAGCAAGCAACTACGACGCGCAAGTCCAACTATCTACCAAACAACAGGTATTAGGATGTGTCCAAGGCAATATACGGCTGCAGGGGATATCACGGGTACGAAAACTAGAGCATCGCAACACAGATAGCAATAGATCAACAGGAGGGAAGTAAATACTATAAAAGTAAGATAGGTAGAAAGGGGGAGATGCTCGCCTGAAAACATTGTCGGAGGTTCAACCGAAGATCGGGGCAAAGCTCACATCAACTCAACGGCCTTATCCGCGAAGAAGCAAAGCACTAGAAGAAACACCGGATGCTATATTTAATACAACGGCAGAAGATCGGCATGATGCATGTATGATGCATGGCATGGCAAAGGTGCGATGCAATTAGGTCATATTAAGCGGAACCGGGGTACCGGCAATTAATGAAATGGTTCAAGTTATTTAGAACCCCCGCAATTTAATTGTCGTTATAACAAGGCAAGATAAGATACCGGTTCGCTACACAAATTTAAATGAGGCCAATATGAGGCTAGATTTGCCCGCATATGGGCCCCATATTTAATTGTTAGGTGAATCGGCATAAGGCCCCCAAACCACAGATGTGCATGCGAGATGAATGATTAAATGCACAAGTTGATATCATTTATAAAATAGGGTATCGAGGAAAAGGGTCACACATTAGGGTTCTCGACGGTCTTGGTGTTCCGGGGTCGGGGTCGGTCTCAGGGTTCAGGGTTCGACGGACTTGGGGTTCCGGGGTTCGACGGGAACGGTCTCGGCGGAAGCGTTCTCGGGTTTCTGGGGTAGATCTTGGCGTTCCGGGAAGCCGGACTTGGTTCGGTGTCGGGGCGCATCGGATCTTCCGGGTCGGTGTCGTTCTAGTCGTCGGCCAGATCTTGCCGGGTCCCACGGGGGCGTTCTTGCCGTTGCGCGGGTCTTGTTGGGTCCGCGCCATCGAGTCGGTCTTGGCATTCGGGGGGAGTACTTGTCGTATCCGCCTCGGCGTTCTTGGCGTATGGGTTCTCGATCCCGCATTCGGGGCGAAGGTCTTGTCGCATGTGGGTCGCCGGGATCGGTCTTCGGGGTCTGGCATCTTATCCATGCTGGAGATCTTATCGGCCGTGAAGGTGGTCTCGATGTCCGTGACGAAGATCTTGTAATGGGGACAGTTCTCGCCCGTGGTTCTTCAGGCATGGAACCGTCTTCGGGGTGGCATCATCTTGCGACGGAGAACTTATCGATGTCCAGAAACACCAAAACAGAGAGCATGCAGGGGGCCCAACGGGTCCAAAGGCCCGTTCCTCGCTCAGGACGCGGGACGCAGAGGCGGAGACGGGGCCAGCTTGGCGCAGCAGGAAGGCGAGCAGAGGACCTTGGCGGCGCAGCAAGCTGTGGTTGGGGCCTCTGCCAGGGTACGCGCGGAAAAAGGCGAGGGCGACAGGGACGGATGAGGCCGGCGGCCGGAGGTGAGCTTGTAACCGGCGACGGACGACGGGACGGCTGGCGGGACGACGCGCTCGGAGGGCAGGCAGGGCGGCGGAGGCGGCGCGGCGCGACGGGAGACGAGGCGGAGGCAGCAGCGAGTGAGGCAAGTGTGGCGCGGCGCCGGGCGCGCCTGGCAGGCGGGCGGCGGAGAAGGGTGCGAGAGCGGCGATACGGTGACGTGGCGAGGCGGGCGCGGAGGCGAGAGGGCGCGAGCGAGTGACGCGGGGAAGGCCATGGGCCGGCTTGCTCGGGAGAGAGCGCGCCGGGCGTGCTGCATCGGGCGACGGCGAGGTCGGTCATGGCGAGGAGGCGCGGACGCTGGCGAGGCCGGGCGGGCTTGCCTGCTGAGGCGCAGTGGCAGCGCGGGTGACGGGGCGAGGGCTGTCGGCTGAGGCGAGGCGCGGCTGGGCGAGCCTGGAGGTTGAGGAGGCAAGCGTGCTTGCGAGGAGAGAGGGTCCAAGGGAGAAGAAGACAGGGGCACGGCTGCTCTAGTGGGGCCCAGGGGTCCATGGACCGGTGGTCGATGTGGGGGACAGTGGGGAGCGGCAAAGGTCTGTGTGTGTGAGGCGTGGTGTCTGGGGGCCAGGCGGGACCAGGGACAGATGGGGCCAGGCAGCGTGTGTGGTGGCGTGAGCTGCGTGTCTTTGTGGGTGTGAGGTGGGACAGGTGTGAGTGTTGGGGGGGGTTTTAGCACAGGTGGAGGATTGGGGGATGATGTGGCAGGCAGGGAGTGGGTAAGGGAGAGAAGGAGAGGTGAGGTGGAGAGATCTGATTGGAGGGAGTGAGGTGGCCAGGGGGGTGTGGGTAGGTTAGTGGGTAGCTTTAGGAATTTAGGAGCGGTGTAGTTGGACCGTTTTAAAAATCTGGGGCGGTCGTTCGGGTCGGGTTGGCCCGTTCGACTGCCCCTACTAAAATAAATATAAATTTTATTTATTTCAAACAAAGCTTTTGCAAACCGATATCGGGCAAAACAAAATATTCCGGCGACCCGGATTTTGATGTTTGAATCAAGAGGGGCGTTTTAGAAAACAAAACGGGTGTTGCGAAATTAGTTTTGGCAAACAATGCATGATGATGACGATGCAATGCACAAATTCAACGCGATTTTCTAGTAGTGGTTTTGCGGGATGCCACATTACATCTAGGTGTGTTGATTTTTGTTCAAGTAGGATGCCATTTTGGTTCATGGTAGAACTATAGTTAGAACTATTTGCAATATATATTACCAACTCTAGATGCTAGAACTATAGGTAGAGTTGGATGGAATTTTTGTTCATATTACAATTATAGGTAGAGTAGGGTAGGATTTTTTTTCATGTTACAATTATAGCTAGAGTAAGATGGAGTATATGTGACAACTATAGTTGGAATAAGATGGACATTTTGTAATTGTTCTTATTCTCTCTATTGTTTTGAATATGTAGGATGACTCTAAACCCCCTTCTAAACAATGCTCACTATGATGTTCAACACCGTGCCTACAAGATGTCGGAGAAGAGACAGATACTAAAAACTTCAATGCAAGTCGAACAAGATGCCATGTTTGTTTAGATGGAAATCTAACATTTTGCCATTGTATGTTTGCAGGAGCTTCAACCCCTTCGACTTAGGTACCACGAGGTCTCATCCGGCAAGATGCGTTATGATGCGCGGTACACTCCGTACATCCAGCAGCTAGGACTCCTCCCCTTTATCCACATGGTCACTCGGTCCACACCGGCCTTCAACCCTGCTGCGATCACCGCGCTTGTGGACCGATGGAGGCCGGAGACGCACACGTTTCACCTTAGGACCGATGAGACTACGATCACCTTGCAGGACATGAGCATGATCCTGGCACTCCCAATCGAGGGAAACCCTGTGTGCATGTCCTCGGATTCAGACGGGTGGCGTGAGGATATGGTCTCCCTTATAGGGAAGGATCCACCCGAGGCTATAAACAAGAAGGGGGAAAACTGAGGGTCGCTGCCGGGGCTACTTTTACTTGGATCATCCAGAATTTCAAGATTTGCCCCGAGGATGCCGATGAGGAGACGATCAAGACATACACTCGTGTGTATGTGTGGTACATTATCACGAGGACTCTGTTTCCTGACAGCAGTGGGGATCGTGCTCAGTGGCATTGGCTCAAGTTGCTGGGTTTTTTCGACTCTACCTTCAGTTGGGGTTCTGCGGCGTTGGCCTGGTTGTACCGTTAGGTAATGAGTTATTTACAAATGTTGTTATATATTTCTGCACTATCTCAAAAAAAAAATTGTTCTTACCAAATGGTTGTTCACTTCATATGCAGCTGGATGACGCTTGCCTTAGGAGCTCCGCCGATTCAGGGATTGGTGGTTGTTTGCTTCTTCTTTCGGTGTGGAGCTGGGAACGCTTCTCTATTGGACGGCCGAGATTGTTGTCATTCAATCCTTACATTGATAACGACAACAACTACCTTCTCCCCACGTGGGCTTACAAGTGGGATGTGGTCTCCGAATCGCCAACGGACCCACTGGAGGCGTACAAGAGGTACACCAACGAGTTTGACACGATCACCATGGATCAGGTAATTTCAGCGACGGCGGTCAATTATATGTCTTGAACTTGTAATATTTGACCCTGACATGACTGTGGTATGATGCAGGTGACGTGGGAGCCATACGGTCGAGGGGACCGCTTTGGTGTTCCGGAGGACTATCGCCTTAACCCTATTTGCCTCAGAGAATCTCGTATGTGGCTAATGCGTTGCCCCATGGTGTGCATGTGGGCTGTTGAGTATCACCAGCCTCACCGTGTCATGACCCAGTTTGGGTTATTTTAGATTGTACCGCCTAAGTGGAAGGACACGGACATAGGGCTCCATAGGTAAGCTACTAACTGCCTTACCATGTGATGTGCTTATCATTCGCCAAATAATGCTTTTTTAACTTGTTGTTGTTGTGTGCAGCTTGGACAGGAAGAAGCAGAGGAAGGAGAAGGATTGGCCCAAGCTTCATAGGAAGCACCTTGAGAAATTCAGGAGGTGTGTGACCGAGGCTAGGAAAGCAAAAGGAGCACAGGATAGGCCCTTCAATCGGGATGCTTTCAACAACTACATCGCATGGTTTGTTGACAATGCGCGGGTGGAGATATACCCACGGGCATTTCGGGATTCGATCTTGGAGGATCCATTGGTGTTTGATGAGCTTTCAACCGAACAATACAACATCATGGTCAGAGAAGGGCGACAAACCGAGTTTGCTCCCTTGGTCAACTTTGTGGTAAAGTGTGCCGAATAATATTTTTTCCGTCCTTCTCACACCTTGCATGGATAACTTACTAGTTTCTTGTCTATGACAGCGCGATCATGTAAGGAAGTTCGCCGATGCATGCGAGGACGCTTTGGACACATACCCTCGCGGAGAGAAGGGAGAGGGTTTGTTTCGTGAGTTCGTTAAGAAGCAGGGCCAACGGTTAAGGAGGCTGTCGAACTTGCTAGGTTGCCGTGAGTACTTGTTCTTGTTGTCCCCCGCAATATGTCGGTCCGTTTCATGTGAGTATTTCAGAAAATACTCATTCATCATGTCGAATGTATATCGGATTATTGCCGTGACGGGAAATGCACGGACACCTTTTAGCAACTTGTTAAATGCCTCTGCCATGTTGCTTGTCATTTGACCATACCTCCGGCCACCGTCATCAAAAGCTCGTGCCCACTTTCCCATATGTTCAATGTTCCTATTGAGCCACTCGCGACCACTGGCATTGAGTTCTTTGTTGACTAGCAATTTGTTGTACAAGTTAGAGAAACGACGTTCCGTGAAAGCGAGGCAACAATCCTGTAGATCATCGGACAAATCCTTGCTCTTGCATGCCCTATAGAAGTTTGAACAAAAGTGTCTCATGCACCAACGATGGTGCAATGGAGCATGGCCGGGAATATCAATCATCACAGCATTGAGAATTCCTTGATGACGGTCAGAGATGACACATATCTCCCTTTGAGGGGTTAATATCTTGGTTCTCAAAAGATAGAAGAACCACTCCCAATTATCATTGCTTTCTGCCTCCACCAAAGCAAACGCCAAAGGAATCAACCGGTTGTTCGCATCATTGGCTATTGCAATCAAGATAGTGCATTTGAATTGTCCGGTCAAAAAGGTGCCATCAACAGAGATGACCGGTCTACAATATTCAAAAGCCCGGACACATTGCTCAAAACCCCAAAATGCACTGCCAAATACTCGCACGGTTTTCCCGTTTACAACCCTTGTCTTGTTCCCATAAGGTTCAACCACATGAACCATGTCGGGGTTAGCATTGTCCATCGCTAACAACAACCTTGGGATTCGGTTATAAGATTCCTCCCAATCACCGTACAACATCTTGAATGCGGCTTGCTTAGCCTTCCATGCCTTCCCGTACTTCACCTCGTAGTGAAAGAGGGCTTTCACAAACTCTATAACCTGCTTGATGGTCATTATTGGAAACGACGCGATGTCATTGGAAAGCCTATAAGCGAGGAACTCAGAGGTGAGTTGTCGGTGCTCGTTCTTCGCGTCCTTCCCATCCAACACCGGGCCTCGGCACATGTGAGTTGATACGCAACTAGATATGTGCCAATCAAGACCTCCCTTGAATGGTCTTGCACGCACTATCCAAGGACATCCTTCCTCCTCGCACTTCACCGTGTAACGCTTCTTGATGTCCGAGTGCACGACCGTGTAAGGACGATGATGCTTCACCGAGAAGTCCTTTATCCATTGCTCAAATTCCAACAAGGTCCTGAACCTTGATCCTTTGCAAAAGCCACTATTCACTTCATTGCCATCCCGGTAAGAACTTGTCCTTGGTCCGAGCACAATGCCTTTGCCACCATCAACCGTGGCTTCATCCATGGCGAGATCACGAAACAAAGGCACCCGATGGTCCCGACCCAATACGGTATGGTGGATTTCGGCCTCTGTAGCCGTGAACCCCTCCTCGTCAACTTCTTCTTCGGGACCATCATCATCTGAGTCCGATGCATAGCCTCAAGAATACAGGAGGTCATGGTCCATGTCATCTTGTGTGATATATTTCTCTAAATCTCCAATATTGTTGTCGTGGAGTTTAACATCATCATTGTCATCTTCATCTTCACCCCCACAATCATCATCTTGGTGTCTTGAAATCGGGCTCAATGTTTGGGTCAAGGGAGGTTCACGCCTTAGCTCTTGGTCTACGGGTGGAGGACTCATAGTATGCAATGGGGATGCCATACGGTTTAAGTCCAAAGACAATGAAATACCAACTTTCTTGGTGGCAAATAGCTCAAGAGCCTTGTCTAGTGATTCGGCCACCACCTCCTTGTATGCAAGCCAACGGGCCT
Organism: Avena longiglumis; assembly: GCA_030063025.1. NCBI lineage: Eukaryota > Viridiplantae > Streptophyta > Magnoliopsida > Poales > Poaceae > Avena > Avena longiglumis. The sequence goes on from CP125975.1 coordinate 501,609,139, forward strand.
CGGAGAAGATACGCATGGTCTTCCAACGGACATGCATTCCCAAGCCAACATTATGTCTTCCCTCCAACTCAATATCATCCTTTGGGTCCATCCATTTGAATTCAATCCTCAATTGCTCCAAGACCTCGGCATATGTTGGAGTACGCTCAAACACCAAATCGAGCTCGTCCGGGTCCAGTTCTATGTTACCTCTCAAAAAAGCATCCTTGTCTACATGGTGAACATGAACAATTCTTGCCATGCCTAACATAATCACAACAACAATACCATGGTCAACACACTTAATAGATACCCATGCTAATATTAACACAATACCAACCCATATGCCAATACAAGAACATTCTACCATGCATCTTACAAAACAAACTAGGGTTTACAAGATATGGACCAAAAACAAGAAATTAATGGGTCAAATCAAAGATGAAGGGGAATAATACCTCAAGACACTTGGGGGGATCGAACTACACGGAGAAAGGCTTCCGATTTGGACACTAGGAGGGAGAAGGTGGAGGGGGGAGAAGAGCCGCCGCCGCTGCCGCTAGAACTCCTGTGCGTCTGAGAGGAAGTGGACTGGGTCTGGGGAGGGCTGGCGCCGCGCTGGTACAAGACCTAAAGTGCGGCCAGCGCACGGCCGCTTACTACAGTCTTGGCGCCACTACAAGGCGCCGCACTATCGGGATCGGGCCCGCGGGGCTCCACGCTGGCAGGTGCGCGGCGCCAGGCCTAACGACGCCGCTCTTCAAGGTGCGGCGCCACGCCGTATGGCGTTGCAAAAATGGTTAGTTTCTGTGAATTTCTTCTGGCCAGAGTTCATTTCGTGAAATTGTTATTTTTTTGGGTTATTTTCGTCCATTCTGCCCCGCGCAGCGAACAAGAGACGGCACGTTGTTTTCAGAGAGATGATTGACCCGCCTCCTCACATACATCATTGTCGCACACCCGATAGATCATGCATCCAGGCACCTAAATCCGACTTTGACGTGGTGGTACAAGTACTACGAACCGTGGGAGAAAAACTGTTGCACTCGTACTACTATGCCTCCCCTCCACTGCACGTACGAACGGTCTGCGTTGTCGGCACGTGATCAAGAGTTAGGATTTGGAAGCAGAAATGCTGATTGGACAAGTGTTGATCATTGCAGATGGAAGCAGCTTCGGGCCCATTGCAAAATATGAAGTGGGTGTCAAAAACCTCTTTTCAATTAAGCCGATATTTGTTACGCCCTTCAATCCATATTAATGGCATCAGCTTTATCTAGATTTCTATGTGTCTACTTAAGTATCTAGCCAAAATTAAGACCATTAAAATGGACCGAAGGGAGTACTCCAATTTTTTGAAAGGTGTAGTCCAGACTAAATCTATTGTACTACGATTTAGTTGAGCTAGTTAATTTCCTGTCTGAAACTATAGTCCGTGATAATGAGAGTCATGCAATCTCTTCTATGCCATGGACAGCCCAGAGTGATGAACCAGCTTGGTCATGGATCATTGGGAATACTACTTGCGTTGATCTTGAATACGCGGGTCCTTTGTCTCCTACGTATGGGCATGGACAGTTGTCAAGTGTGAAAACAGGCGACTGAAAACTATTTAATATTTATTAAGACCAACTAGCCAAGAAAGATGATATACTCTCTCATTCCCAAATAAAAAAGCACATTAGGTTTGGTGATAGTCTGACTGTTTATAAAGTTTGGCCAACTATATGATAAAACATACTGAGTTGATGTCGCAGATACATATATGATAAAACATACAGTAGTACCAACTTTCATAATGTTAAATACATATAACATAAAAATATATAGTTAATGATGATTCAAATAATATTGAGTTGATGTCGTAGTTGTATATACTATTTTTCTCTACATATTTAGACAAAATTTATTATGTTTGACTTTGATCAAAACTAATATGCGTCTTAATTAGAGAAGAAGGGAGTAATATGCGTCTTAATTTGAGAAGGAGGGGGTATAGTACTCCCAGGAGAATGAGTACATTGAGCAACCGATGGATTACGTATCGATTTGCCTAGCATTCCAATCATAACTGTATTTGACCCGGACATGGGCTTCTTAACTCAAGTCCACTTTTAACATGACTAAACAACTCAACCAAGAGAGCAGTCGAATCTCACCGACTGCTCAATTTGCTCAGCGATTCAGCAAAACGCAAAACGCGTCCTGTTTTTGGCTTTTCGTGCATAATGCATCTAGGAAAACTCAGATTGAGAAATCTGATTCTCCCGGCACCGTACCAAACAGAGTCAGAGCGACACGCTGGACTGGACGCCCAAGTCATCCTGAGTCCTCCCACCCGTGAGACTTGGCGCACAACCCCGTTGAATTTGAGTCAATTTAGCGTTTATAGGTAAAGGAAAAATAGTAATATATTTGGATGACCATAGCGTCGAGTCTCAAATTTGATAGGCGGTTTCAAATGAGATTATAATTTAATGATGATATGAACAAATTCAAAAATATATGTTGATAGTAAGAAGGTCTATATTTAGGAGATCTCAATTTGTTGATGACCAAACCTATGAAATGGTTAATGCTAACGTTGCGGGTTTTTATTTAAACAAATTTATAGTTCTTAAGAACTAAAATAACACCATATATAAATTCAGAATATAAAACGATAATAAGGGGGAATGGATTTATCACCTTCAATGAATATACATAAATGTTCATCCCATTTTGGCAAGATCTTGCAAACAAATTCCATTTATGAGCTTCTACTTTCCACCACGGTTTAATTTGAATGCAAGTTTGAAGATTCTTAGTACAATGGTTCATTGCGCCTTTCTCATACCTCTGCAATTGGTATCTCATCCTACTACAATGGTTCACAAGTTTGCGACCGCATGGGCTATGCTCGGGTAAAATGCACCCGCCCCACCGCTAGTTCCAATCCCTCCTTCGGACGTAGAGGAGGAGATCTAGAAAGATGACCGAGACATGGACCACTCGGAGGATAAGGAAGAGAAGGGCCAACAACCATCACCGACGAACGTGGAGCATATGCCACCATCATTGACTCGTTTGAAATTGGTCGCGAGCAACAAGTTAGGGCCATGACACACGAGGAGACCAATATGGCCATTTAACGCCACGTAATAGAGATCTCCGTCACCAGTGCGAAGAGGGAGGAGGCAAACCATTGCTTCATGGTCATGGACGAAGAAGCTTAATGATAGCCCCACACGAGGCAAAGGTGACCGCTTGCCAGACGATTTTATAATCAACTGTTATAGTGTACATCAGTATGAAAATGTTTCGACCACCAAAATTATCAGCACCATCAAGTATATCACATAAGGTAAAATATCACTTGGAAATATGGCATGGGTTACATGAAGAGAAAGCATTATTATATCTACCACAAAGCTCACAGTAGAGGCTTCTTAGAAATTTTGGAAGTGATGACCATAGTGTGAACGTTCTTCATTTTTAAGGTAAGTAAGGTAAGAAAGCTGCTGGGGCATATGACCTTGTTGCTCAAATTTGATCAAATGTTATAAATATTGCAAATAATTATGAAATATAATTATTAGTACTTCCTTCGATCCAAATTAATTGACTCGGATTTGTCTAGATCCGGATGTATCTAACACTAAAACATGTCTATATACATTAAAATCTAGACAAATCCAAGTCAAATAATATGGATCAGAGAGACTAATAGTTCTTATTAATTTGCAGGATCTGGTTTAATCCTTTGTTTGATTTAGAATTTCAATTATTATATTTACTCTAGTATTAAGTAAAGAAACAATAACATACATTAAATAGTCATTGTCGGTACAAATAACACAGTCCTATCCTTTTCCATTTCCCACACGCACATGCAGGGAGCAGACAACAGACGCATGGCGACAAGAGTCACAAGCGTCCTCAGCTCTCTGGCAGATACCATCCGATTCCATTATGCACTCTTTCTCGTGAAGCTACTGCCACTATTTGTCTTCTTCAGTTATGACCGCTAGAGTATACAATGATCCTCCTGGCTTACACCAACGATCCCCAACACACCGGCATGTGCAGACATATTCCAGTCCATGAGCCCTTGGCCGCCCTGCAGCCATCGCCATTGCTGCTGGACCAAAGGGGGCGCACACCACCCATGGCAGTGAAGCTCTGGAACCCAAGATGGGTGCTCTAGCGCTCCATCCTTCGAGTCGGTAGACACGACCCTATCCATCCCATGGCTGCTAGGTGAAGGTGACCACAGGGTCAATGGAGTTGCCATGCCCTCTCCAGACTACATGGCCACAGCCCAGGTCCACTCATTCTCTAGTGAGGAATAGAGATCGAAAGGTTTTTTCACTTGTACCAATCTCACTCTTTAATCCTGCATATTTACTTGTTTTTTTTGGTTGAGCTTTGAAAGGATACGGATGTCGCCTAGAGGGGGGGTGAATAGGTGATTAAAACTTTTCCTATAGTGGCTCAACAAAGGCGGAATTAAACTAGTGTTTACTTTGTAAAGCACAACCTAGAAACAATTAAGGTTTACCTATGTGCACCAACAACTTATGCTAATCAATACAAGCAACAAAGTGATAGCAAGATATATATTACTTCAATCACGAAGGCTATCACAATGTAAAGTGCATAAGTAAAGAGCTCGGGTATAGAGATAACCGAGGCATGCGGGGACACCGATATTTTACCGAGTTCCTCCCAACATGGAGTACGTCTCGTTTGGAGAGGGGGTGGTATCAAACCACCAACGCCACAAAAGGCCTCCCTTATTCTCCGGTGAATCTCACCCCAATGGGATCGATCCACGCTTCCACTATCGGTGCACTTGTCGGTGGCAACCGGAACCTCTCACAAGGTTGGGGCACAACTCCACAACTTAATTGGAGGCTCCCAACAACGCCACAAAAGGCCTCAACAAATGCCACCAAGACCACAGTGCCACCAAGGCCACAAAACCGTCTAGGGTTCCAAGAACCCAAGAGGGACAAGCTCCAATGAGCAATTCAAACCAAATCCTCCGAGGAGAACTCAAACCGATGCACCAAATGCAAATGGCAATAAAACCACAAAGGTGTTCAAATCCTTCTCTCCCAAATTCAACCAAAGCTACAAAAGCTTATGGGGGAATAAGAGAGGAAGAACAATGGAGGAAATCCACAAAATACTCCAAGATCTATATCCCAATATGTTCCCCTCACTCAAAGGAGAGATTGATTGGTGGGATTGTAGATCTAGATCTCCTCTTTCAAATCCCTCAAGAATATGCAAGAATCATTGGAGGGATTGAGAGAAAGCAAGCTCAAGAAGGTCAACAATGGAGGGGAAAACTTGCAAGAAAGGTTGAGGAACCATTGGGGAAGAAGGCCCCTTATATAGGTCCCTCCAAAATCCAACCGTTGCAGCCCAAAAACGCGATTCCCGATACTACCGGACTTTTTCCCGGTACTACCGGACTTTCCCGGCACTACCGGACATTTCCTGGGGTTCCTGGGACTCCAAACGCATTTTCTCTCTGTGCTCCCCGGTACCAAAAAGCGGTACTACCGGACCCCGGTACTACCGGTCATCACAGAACGAAAACAGCCATAACTTTTGCATCCGGACTCCGATTTCGATGATCTTGGGCTCGTTTCGAAGAGGACAACAACCTCTATAAGATCATGCAAAGAAACATCATAGTACAGCAAGGTATAATAGATCCAAATGACGAAGTAAAACACCTTCTACCGCGCTAGGTACTAAAATGCGGTACTACCGCTTTTTGGTACCTAGCCCGACTGTGGCTTTTGGAAACTTGTCAAAAACCTTCTGCCGTGCTAGGTACTAAAATGCGGTACTACCGCATTTTGGTACCTAGGAGGGCAGTGGCATTTGGAACTTTCCAAAACCTACTGCCGCGCCAGGTACTAAAATGCGGTACTACCGCATTTTGGTACCTAGGAAAATTCAAACCTCTATAACTTTTGATTGATAACTCCGATCGACCCGATTCCAATTGCGTTGGAAAAAGGACGACATGGGCTACCCTATGAAAGGTGAAAATATTGGTTATCACCAAGTGAGAATGTATCATGTATAATAATGTGAGATACCTCACTTGGTGAGAAACCAAAAGTCGCCAAGATCAAAATCGCAACAAGATACAAACGGAAGATCCGATTTTGATGAACAAGAGCTTGTTATGGAGATTACCACAAGCTCTATATCATCACATGGATAAGACCAAATAACAACCAAATATGATGATGCAAGTATGCAAAGGTTTGAGCTCTCTCCCAACGATGTGACCGAATTACTCATATGAGAGCCTCTCTTGATAGTATTGTTATCTATCCTAAACTCGGTCTCACACACACAACGTGAGACCGGCAAAAGGGAAAACCTATCAATATTATACCTTTGCCTTGATCATTCCACTTGATCTCGATGTAGACGATCTTGCCCTTCTCAAGATGGAACGCCTTCCTTAATTCCTCATCATCGACCTCGCATATTGAGCTTGCCCAACAAATCTTCTTTGCATTTCATTGACCTTGAAGCCAACACATGCTCCAAGCGATGCCAATGGACAAATCCTACAAATATAACTTAATACACACATTAGTCCATAAAGATTGTCATTAATTACCAAAACCACACATGGGGGCCCAACATGTTCTTTCAATCTCCCCCATTTTGGTAATTGATGACAATCCCTTTAAGAGGGTTTATATAAGGAATTTTAATGAATAAAATGGTAATACCAATATCAAATACTACAAAAGTATGTGATATTGGTACCACCACCATATATAGAGCAAACTCCCCCACAATCTATGCATGTGTGATGAACTTGAATTTCATTGCATATATTGCCAATCATTATCATTGGTTGAGTTTCCTCTATATATATACCACATGCTAAGCAACAACAAAGATGCAAGATCATGAGAAGCAAATGCACAAGAACAAACTCAATGAATAAACCAACTTCCCTTAAACCCTCTAAAACTTCTCCCCCATTGGCATCGATTGCCGAAAAGGGTGACAAGTTCTAGAAGGCAAATATAGTAATAATTCCTCCAAAGGTGTGCCTTCGCACATATCCAATGATGAATACTTAGGAGGGAGTAGAACTATATCGAGGACCCAAAGATTGCAAAAATAAAGTAAAATGATGCAAGCAACTACAAGGTCCGACAAACCAATTTGAAAACAACAAATGAGTCCAGATGGAAACAACAAGATATTATGATATGAGCAAAAGAGTGTTTTAAATAACAAATAGAGAAGCTCCCCAAGATTTGTGCACAATTCAAAATAAATGTATTGGAATACATAATGCACAAATATGGAATCCTTGCTCCCCCATAAGCATTTAAAACACAACAAATGTGAAAGAATGCAAATGAGTATTATTAAATGAATTAGATGAGCTCCCCAAAGAGCATGCACCAATATGATAATTGCATTTGGGAACAAAGTGCATAGTCATGGAATCCTCACTCATCCAAATTAATTTAACAATACACGACATGAGAGAACAAATATGAGTGTCCGAAGATGTAGACAAGAGGAACAATCACTCATAGGCAAATAAATTTGGAAGCCACCAAAGAATAAAAAGAAATAAAAGGTGTCATCCAAGGATTAAAAATCAATTAAAATTATCTTCTCAAATGTGTATATGTCTATAAGTGGAAAACATCACAGAGACATATGCCAAGAAATAAATATGCACACATAAAGAAGATATACAAGAAGGCATATGAAAAGCAAAAATGAAGTCATAATGTATACCAATAAGATTTTTGCTTCAAAGTATGGCCAAAGGCTCAAATCTATCTTATTGTACATTAATGAACTTCAAACACCAACACACTACATATATTACAACTATCACCAAGGGAAAAAGGAGAAAGTTGGAATATATGGAGAAAGGCAACAAGTATCATAAGATAGAATAGATTAGCAAAAATCTCACTATTGCACATGAGAGAAGTTGATGAAATGATAGGCAATAAAATTGCTAGATTGAAATATTTGGGATTGGAGGATCATATGCATGATTTTGTATAGTCCCAACTATATGTACTCATCTCAACTTATACACATTTACAATAGAGAGTTCTATTAAAACCATGGATAGAATTACAACAATTACAAATACATGAATTCATGCTAGAAGTCAACCGACAAACGGTTGAAATCAAGATATGTGAGCATGAGAAAGAGATACTTGTTACCGAGATATAATTGGTAGGATGTAGAGTATATGAATTCGTTGATCATCCTATAGCCTGCCTCAAATTTTTTTATAAGCACCACTTCTTCAAAATTGAGAGACAAGCGTCCAATAAATCTCCAATGTACCTAAAACACATTTAAGTACAAAATGGTCCCAAAAATTCTTGGGTCCAAAGTAGTTAGAGAAACTACAATACATAGGAGAGACTCCACATAATTATGTGCACATTGATATGAAATTGAATTTCATGCACAACTTAGCCGATGGGAATTGGTGGAGTTTCCCCTATATATTGGATCAAAGAAAGCAAACATGCCTTAATATAAAAATATAGTAAATATGCATGCATAAGGCTTTCAAGAACCAAAAAGGAGATACAATTTGAGCAAAAACACCAAGTAAACCGAGATGTCACACACAAGAGTGTGACAAGACAAGAGGTGTCCAAATTGTATCAAAGAACCAATTCAACACATGAACGATCACAAGTTCAACAAATGAACTAGGCTAAGGCCAAAAAAAAGAGCAAAAATAGATAGAAATAAAAATGCTCAAGGATTTATCTCATTCTAAAATGGTCAACTCAAGAAGCAAGAAATGAGACAAAACCAACTCCCAAAAGGAGCAAGGTTTCAACAAGAAACCAAACTCCCCAAACTTCTCATGATGGCACAAAATACCAAAACGAAAAGATTGAGGTTCCAAGCACATAAAACCCGATATGGACCAAACAAAGAAGCATAAAAGGATTGTTCTAGATAATATAGGAGAGCTCACCCATAAGTAGTACATTATATAGAATTTTTGTTTTTGAATGCAAAATTCACACAAATGAGATCATCACTACTACCTACATTAAATAAAACACAAGAGGATACCAAATAAAAATAAAAGGATCCAAAAGAAGCAAGGAACACATGGGAGCACACAATACATTTACTTGGCCAAAGATAGGAGAATATTAAGCAAGGGCCAAAGTGAATATGATCAATAAATTCTACCATAAGTTTATTCATTGTCCAAGGACAAGAAATATTGGGAATAATTTTCCTAAGGTAGCTTGCATGGATATCCAAGATCATATTCACACAACAAGAAGCATTTAACTAAATATAAGAATTGAGCATGATACTTCAAACAAGATTCTTGGTAGCTTCCAATAGTCACTCAATCACTAGTGATTAGAGAAACTTAAAGCAAATGGTTTCCATGATGATATGGAGATCTAAATATGAGGAAACGCATACCAAGAAACACTCTCATATACAAGATCCAAAATATGATCAACAACAACATTCAAGCAAATTGGAATTTATATGAGCAAATGTGTCACATAGGTGCTATATAATTATCAATATCAATTCTAAGTGACACAACCTCGAATATTCAAATTTTCTAGGATTGTAATATGCACTAAGCATATGACTCCCCCATAATGTGATACTACCACAAAACCAACACGAGGCAAAATGATACAAATAGAGATAATTAATGGACATTATAAAATTAAATTTCTCATGAGAATTATACCACATAGAGACTAGACAATAATCCAATATAAAATACTAGGTGGTATTCCTCATGTACACACAATTTTAGGATTGTGGAATGCCCAAGCATAGCACTCCCCTAAAATGGGATAATCCATTAATTTATCACAAGATCCAAATAAGATATAAAATATAATCAAGAAAGGCTCAACCACAAGAAACACACATACATGGAGTTCCACCTAATCATACACAAATATGCTTGATACCTCAAGATAATTAAGTGGAAAGCACAACATGTACAAAAGCATGGAAGATACAAAACGAACACATGCACAAGGGGGCGGGTAACTTTCAATGTAAAGAGTTTAGCATATGTTACCACAAGGAGGAACATTGGAAATATAATAAAATCATGATAACCCAAATGGCTTGGCTTGACAATAATAATTGATGAAGATCCCTCAATTCTTCATAATGTAGCCAAGACTCCAATTCCCTCCAAAACACACCTATGTATCAAGTTTTGGCTTGTTGGTCCCCAACCAAGTTGGGTCCTAAGAAGTTAGTCACAATAGGCTTGGCAACCCAAATGGTTCTTTTCTTGACACCACATTGAGCACCAACAAATTTGGCAACCACATTGCCAACCTCATCCTTACGAAGTGAATAAGCATCATCAATCAAGATAGGATGGGATGAGGAGATACCAATAGTGCATGAGGAAGAAATGTGCCCCTTCTCGCGGCATATGTAGCAAGTTCTACTCTTGCCATCTTTCTTCTTGGATGAAGAAACAACTTGAGGAAGAGCTTGAGTCTTCTTGGGAGGAAGCCCATCTCTAACAATATGTAGGGCTTGAGGCCGCTTCCCTTGTTGCTTCTTGCCAAGGGACTTCTTCTTTAATGGGCAATGTTTGACATGATGCCCTTCTTCCTTGCACTTGAAGCAAACAATGTTGGCCGGATCCTTGACTTGATTTTGGCCAATCTTCTTGTTATCCTTGTGCTTCAACTTCATAGTGGACTTGTTCTTGACATTGGAGTTGAATCCAAGCCCACTCTTGTCATTGGGGGATTTTTGCACACTCAAGATTTTGTTGAGTGCGGCCTTCCCTTGTTGACCCTTTTTCAAGTCATTCTTCAAAGAAGTGACTTGAGCCTTGAGCTCTTTGATTTCCTCTACATGGTTAGTTTCAATACAAGTACTAGAGGAAGTAGATGCTACATTGTTAGAGCAACAAGGCAAGGAATGTAATTCATCACGAGATATAGCATGGTTGTGAGAGGATGAATTATAAGGACTAGCACATGGCAATATAACATTTGGAGTAGATATAGTGCTAATGTCCACATGAGGCCCACTAGATGTTACCTTTGACATGATGGCCTCATGATCCAACTTTAGCCTACCATGGGAGACTAGGAGATCCTCATGCGAGCTTGAGAGCTTAACATGGCTTTCTTCTAATTTCCCATAGTTGCTAGTTAGCAAAGCAAGTTGAGCCTTTAGCTCAACATTCTCCTTCAAAATAGATGCTTCACAGGAAATAGAGTTAGTAGCACAAGCATCATTACTAATAGCAAGAGGTGAGGGCAACTTGTCAAGCTCTTTTGAATATGAGGCTTTAAGTTGCTCATGTGACTCGGTGAGTTTGATGAGCTCACCCTTTATGACCCTAGAGCCATTTTTGAGGTGCTCAAAATCCTCAACAAGTATAGCATAAGCAACTTCAAGTTCTTCATTTTTAATCTTGAAGGAGTTAGCCATCGCAAGTTCTCTATCATGGTATTCCTTTACTCTAGATAATTCTAGAGTAAAAGTCTCCTCAAGAGATTCTTTGGTGGTTTGTTCTTTTTCAAGAGAGTCCTTTACTTGAGCAAGTTCATTAGCATATTCACGCTCAAGTGCAAACTTTTCATCAATTATGTTTTCTTGCTCCTCAATAAGATCATTGCCTTCTATAGCATAATTCAAGATTTCAAGAAGGTTGGAGGAAGCAAGTTTATTTTTGTAGAGAGCACTATAGACAACCTCTCCCATTTTCTTAATAGAGGTAATATCATACTTACCTCTATAATCATCATTATCATTCTCAACCTCATCATCATCATCATGAGATACAATGGGATTCAAAGAGGTTGCCTTTGTTCCCTTAGCCATAAGGCACATGTGAGAAGCGGAGGAAGGTGATGATGAGGTTGCACTTGAAGCTCTCTTCAAGACCTTGTCTTGGCCCATAGAATCTTCATTTTCCTCTACATGTTTAGCAACACAAGCACTAGAGGAAATAGAAGCATTTTTATCATGGCAACAAGACAACATGATCATATCATCATGAGATTTGTTCAAGTCATTTATACATGATATGCAAGGACTATTAACACAAGCATGTGAGGAATTTTGAGTGCTAGAAGTGTTAAGGTCCAAAGATAGATCATTGCAACTAGATAGATATGAGGGATTACAACTATCCATATTGCAATTTCTATCACCACTCACCATATCATTACCTTGTGAAAAATCACATGTTGGTGAAGTGGTAGACGATGAGAACTCATCTCGACCGGAAGTGGAAGCAATACAATCATCCTTAATAATGTTGGACTTGCTATATTTATCTTGAAGCTTGGTCCATATCTCACGAGCGCTTGAATAAGGCATGATAGAAGAAAGAACTACATTGCTCACAACATGCACAAGAATTTTAGTAGCTAGAGCATCTATATGAGATTTCAACTTCTCCTCTAAAGATTCGTTTTGGGTATCCATAGGATAAGAGAAACCCACATATAGATAGCCCTCGATAATTGGGTGAATTTCCCGAAATAAATTAAGCATGCGAATTTTCCAAACATCATAATTTGTGCCATCGAATGTGAGCGTGTCCTTGTGCACTAATCCCCTAGCCGACATCTTTACTCTCAAGGCGGTGAAGCCTAAAATGAGAGACCGGGCTCTGATACCAATTGAAAGGATACGGATGTCGCCTAGAGGGAGGGAGGTGAATAGGTGATTAAAACTTTTCCTAGAGTGGCTCAACAAAGGCGGAATTAAACTAGTGTTTACTTTGTAAAACATAACCTAGAAACAACTAAGGTTTACCTATGTGCACCAACAACTTATGCTAATCAATACAAGCAACAAAGTGATAGCAAGATATATATTACTTAAATCACGAAGGCTATCACAATGTAAAGTGCATAAGTAAAGAGCTCGGGTATAGAGATAACCGAGGCACGCGGGGACACCGATATTTTACCGAGTTCCTCCCAACATGGAGTACGTCTCGTTTGGAGAGGGGGTGGTATCAAACCACCAATGCCACAAAAGGCCTCCCTTATTCTCCGGTGAATCTCACCCCAATGGGATCGATCCACGCTTCCACTATCGGTGCACTTGTCGGTGGCAACCGGAACCTCTCACAAGGTTGGGGCACAACTCCACAACTTAATTGGAGGCTCCCAACAAACGCCACAAAAGGCCTCAACAAATGCCACCAAGACCACAATGCCACCAAGGCCACAAAACCGTCTAGTGTTCCAAGAACCCAAGAGGGACAAGCTCCAATGAGCAATTCAAACCAAATCCTCCGAGGAGAACTCAAACCGATGCACCAAATGCAAATGGCAATAAAACCACAAAGGTGTTCAAATCCTTCTCTCCCAAATTCCACCAAAGCTACAAAAGCTTATGGGGGAATAAGAGAGGAAGAACAATGGAGGAAATCCACAAAAGACTCCAAGATCTATATCCCAATATGTTCCCCTCACTCAAAGGAGAGATTGATTGGTGGGATTGTAGATCTAGATCTCCTCTTTCAAATCCCTCAAGAATATGCAAGAATCATTGGAGGGATTGAGAGAAAGCAAGCTCAAGCAGGTCAACAATGGAGGGGAAGACTTGCAAGAAAGGTTGAGGAACCATTGGGGAAGAAGGCCCCTTATATAGGTCCCTCCAAAATCCAACCGTTGCAGCCCAAAAACGCGATTCCCGATACTACCGGACTTTTTCCCGGTACTACCGGACTTTCCCGGCACTATCGGACATTTCCTGGGGTTCACAGGACTCCAAGCATTTTCTCTCTGGCTCCCGGTACCAAAAGCGGTACTACGGACCCAAGATTACCGGGATCACAGTCCGTACTACCGTCATCATGAGCAAAACGCCATAACTTTTGCATCCGGACTCAATTTCGATGATCTTGGGCTCGTTTCGAAGAGGACAACAACCTCTATAAGATCATGCAAAGAAACATCATAGTACAGCAAGGGATAATAGATCCAAATGACGAAGTAAAACACCTTCTACCGCGCTAGGTACTAAAATGCGGTACTACCGCTTTTTGGTACCTAGCCCGACTGTGGCTTTTGGAAACTTGTCAAAAACCTTCTGCCGTGCTAGGTACTAAAATGCGGTACTACCGCATTTTGGTACCTAGGAGGGCAGTGTCATTTGGAAACTTCCCAAAACCTACTGCCGCGCCAGGTACTAAAATGCGGTACTACCGCATTTTGGTACCTAGGAAAATTCAAACCTCTATAACTTTTGATTGGTAACTCCGATCGACCCGATTCCAATTGCGTTGGAAAAAGGACGACATGGGCTACCCTATGAAAGGTGAAAATATTGGTTATCACCAAGTGAGAATGTACCATGTATAATAAGGTGAGATACCTCACTTGGTGAGAAACCGAAAAACTGCCAAGATCAAAATTGCAACAAGATACAAACGGAAGATCCGATTTTGATGAACAAGAGCTTGTTATGGAGATTACCACAAGCTCTATATCATCACATGGATAAGACCAAATAACAACCAAATATGATGATGCAAGTATGCAAAGGTTTGAGCTCTCTCCCAACGATGTGACCGAATTACTCATATGAGAGCCTCTCTTGATAGTATTGTTATCTATCCTAAACTCGGTCTCACACACACAACGTGAGACCGGCAAAAGGGAAAACCTATCAATATTATACCTTTGCCTTGATCATTCCACTTGATCTCGATGTAGACGATCTTGCCCTTCTCAAGATGGAACGCCTTCCTTAATTCCTCATCATCGACCTCGCATATTGAGCTTGCCCAACAAATCTTCTTTGCATTTCATTGACCTTGAAGCCAACACATGCTCCAAGCGATGCCAATGGACAAATACTACAAATATAACTTAATACACACATTAGTCCATAAAGATTGTCATTAATTACCAAAACCACACATGGGGGCCCAACATGTTCTTTCAAGCTTGCTTCTCTTTTCCTTGCGCCATTTGTTCATTCTTTGTCGAGAGATGACCGAGCTGTTCAGACTCGATAAAAATTAGGGTGACATAATCAAGATGCTAGCGGAAGAAATGAATCAATTACAACATTCTTTCTCTCAGCAAATCCTTGAAAGGCTTTGCTAGTCATAAACAGAAACCATGGTACTTCAGAATCATATCTAACTATCTAAAACCAAGTACATTATCTGTCTTGTCTAGTGTAAAAACAGAGAGATGTGTTTTTGGCAAGACCAAACAATGCAGTTCTCTAACTTTTAGCTAGAGAAAGAACTACAGTTTAAAGTTTCAGATTTGGAATGCACAACAAGAGAGTATTCCACATCTAGAGAAGGATAAGACATGCTGATCACTCCACGATATATCTGAAGGCACCAAAAGCATCATTAAAATATGAAGTGGAGAATTTTTAGAATTGGAATGCCTAGATAAATAAATGGCAAAGGAAAATAGGTTAATTGTCTAAAACCAAGTACATTATCTGTCTTATCTATTGTAATAAAAGAGGATAGATGTGTTTTTAGCAAGACCAAACAATGCAGTTCTGTAACTTTTAGCTAGATCAAGGTGAGGATATCTTGCGCTCCAACCAAACAAAAGAAAAGGTCAACCAGAGCATGTTCCAAAGAATCCATTAAATGGTAAGATATGAAGAAACCACAAGAGTACCTTACCCTAGATACACCACATTAAATTTAGTTTGTTGAGAAGCCCCATGGACACCGAAAGCCACATGATCTAATCCAAACTGGAACACACCTCGCCCGGCCCGAAAGGAGCATATTATGTGAACCTCCAAACCTGATGTACAAGAAAAATTATTTGAGGAAAAAAATAGTTTACATGCTAAAAAAAGTATATATTTTCATACTGCATCTTGTCCTCTTAATTAATACAAAAAAAAGCAACACATTGACAAAAGGAAAATAAGCATCTACAAAAATCTATTATAAGCAAGTAGCAAGTTAACGATTCTTAATATGAACCATAGCGTTGTTGGTTCTTAATATGAACGATTTAACCTCCATTTTCAGTTAAAATAGATGATATTTAGATATTAGTAATCAGACCTGAAGCGCTGAAAATTGTACAAAAAGAATTATAGATGGCAGCAGATTAGTGTTTAGGACAGCAACTCAGATATATTCAGATCCCACAATAATTTACAGGGAAAAGGCACAACAGAGTTTGTAGAAATATAATCTTTTTCTCGAAGAATCAAACTTCAAATATCTAGTCCAAAGACTTACATTAATACTGCAGGGCTGCTGGAGGTGTAGCCATTTTCAAATTTTATGTGATGAACCAGTTTCCTTAGAGTATGTGCGGAAATTTTACTCAAATTTGTTTGCTGGTAAAATTTTAAGTATCATAATACAACATATTTCCTTAGAGTATGTGCGGAAATTGGGGAGGCAGTTCAAAGGACCATGGCCGCGAGCCTTCAGGGTGATGATAGCCCAGTGCGAGGTGCTACTGCAAAGCGCTAACTGTAGTAGATGTTGAAGTGTGAACAACAACGACTACTGTCGCTCCCTTTTTTTCTTGATGGAAACTACCGTCACTCCCTTTGATGCGTATTAAGGATTTAAGGGTAGGATTTTGCTGTAAATGCTCTATTTTTAGAATATTGTACCAGCAGTTGAGAGTAACTATGAGGTCAGACAACAAATTTGGCTTGCTTTCAAAACAATTTTACTCTTTGCAGTACACATCAATTGATACCCTTTCGGAAAAAATTATAATGGGTTTATTATAAGCAGGAATCTATGACCAATAACTAAAAATATTTCATAACAGAGTCGTCTATGACGATGGCCTAGATCTTCCACTCGAATAGAGCAAAAGAGGCAATGAGTCTAAATAGAGTTGTAATCATCGAAATCATAAAGGCATCCATTGGAGTCGAAGTCATACGGTAGACTTTGGATCTACGGTGTAGCAAGCAGGGAATCATCATCTTCAGAACTGGCTTCATCATATATATGGGTATACCTTTGCAATCTTGAACTTGTCACTCAACTCAACTGAACACTCATTGGTATTATTGGCTACAACCTATATACCAAGAATCCAAAAAGGTTTCAATATGCACGTGTTGTTATGGTGAACTACCAAGAACTTGTTCATCAGAGGTTCTACAGATGTGCATGTATGCAATA
Source organism: Avena longiglumis (assembly GCA_030063025.1). Classification (NCBI taxonomy): domain Eukaryota; kingdom Viridiplantae; phylum Streptophyta; class Magnoliopsida; order Poales; family Poaceae; genus Avena; species Avena longiglumis. The sequence continues at coordinate 501,626,294 of CP125975.1, forward strand.
GGAAAACAACTTCAACCATTTCAATCATCCAAAAACTCACAACCCAAAATCTAGCAATGCAATCGAAAGGGGTAGGCATATGTTACTTAGTAGTTCTCTTTTCCTATTGAGAACAAATTCATATTTCAGAAGATTATTTTTGTATTTTATACATGTTAAAACAAATGATCTACAGCCTGATGTTCAACTGTCTATGGTACTCGGTACTATCCAAAGGAAAAAAAAGGAAAAAAACTTTTAAAGCAGGTAGAGAACATATTATTTCTAATATTTTGTAAACTTGTAGAGTGTTGTTTGCTTCTGTTGAGATCCTAGGAGGAGACAGAACACAACAGCAGAGCATATGAGTGAAGCATCAGTTGTACAAAGTACATGAGCAGACGATTTATAAATATCAATAGTCAGTAATTCCAGGCTAACTACCTTCAACGATATCAACATAATTATTTTAATTTCATCCTACAGAAATGTAAAAGGAGGTAAAATCAAAAGAGACCAGTAGCCTAGGCACACTTATTTCACCTTAACAAACTATAATCGAGCCTCCTTCAGATTGCAAGCAAGGATCAAAAGAAAAATCCCACATGACCATGTGACAATGCTAATCCATGTACTTCGATTAAAAGCACATAGGGGGGGACTAGCAAAACATGTTGAGAGTAGGTTTTTGAGATGAATCTTGGTAATTAGCACCATCTCATACCCTAGTGATCTCGAGACAAAGCATGCAAGTGGCAGTCCATACATCAAATTGAAATAGTAAGTTCACCTTTTGACATAAACCTAAATAACTTACACTATTTGCTGTCAACACGGTAGCATAGTAATTCCTCTCTGACTGCTCCAGTACCCGTTCCTAATATAGCAGAAACAAAACAATAATTGTCACAACATAATATAATACAGTCCAAATAAAGATAAGGATATCATCGAGAGTGCCTAATTGTTCAATAGTTCAAGCATTATTACCCGACCATAAAAAGAGAAGCTTATATTAAGAAAAGTAGGATGTGCTCAGCTAATGTCTGAACTAACTCCTCACTCTAGATGCACACCTGTTTAGATCGGTATCACATGAATAGTATCTTTACCAATATTAGAACAAATGTAGGCGGAAATAAAAGGAACCAAAGGGGCATTTACACGCATGAGCCATATATAAAAATAGGCCTAGTTTGGTGCTCATGTATTTGTGCTTACACCCATCAACGTAAAGTGAAAATTATCGTAGCACATATAATGCTAGTACAACACAAAGAAGTACTATGCATATTACCTGAAACCTTACATCAGAATCTGACTTTGTGTTTGTACCTCGAAGTTGAAGGATCCTCACAGTCCTTAGATCAATGTAGTTATCCAAGGTGACAGTACTTTTTGCATGCTTTCACCGATGCTTCAAGACATAGGCTTTAAGGAAACACACATCTTCGATGATGAATACTCGAAGAGCAGTCCTGCACAAAATTCCACAGCTCTCAAACAAGCAACAACTACAACGCACTGAAAGAGACAATACGTGTGTGCCTCCTCATCACCATCATCTACTGTCATAGTACTTGTGTAGCATCCTATCCTCGATCCTCTCTGCATGGTACCCAAAGGACTCATCAAATTGCTCCTGAAATATATCAAACATATTAAACTCACTTGTTTTTCCACTGGTGAAATAGTCCTCACTGATGGTATTTGAAACATTGTCAGATAATCCGCCTAAGCTTCTTTCGCATGGGACTTACAAATAGCCTTTCCAAGTTGTTGCACATCCAGCTGTAAGTGTGTATTGGACGAGAAGTACTTATCTATAATCTTTTCAAGATTTTCACAACTTTGTGGAAGCAAGTTTCTAGCATGAAATAATTTCTTTGTGTTCACAGGGGCCCATTGTTTGCGAATATCATAAAAAGACTGTAAATGTTCATCATTTCTAAGACCATGTTTAATGAGAACCGATTCCCTACATGAGTCAAATGATTCTTCTATTCTGCATCCATCATTGCACTTTCTAAGATCAGGTTCACCTCTTACCATGCTTTATTTCCTAGAAGCGAACTGGCGATACATTGCTCCCAACTCCCAAGAGGCCTACCAAAATTAATGTTCAGGAAGGAAGTCTATAACTAATCCATGTATTAATATACATTAATTTTCTACTATCTAAAACTTATATTTGTTGGAGAACCTCAACTACAGTGAACAGAAAAGGAACATGATGATAACTACCAGGACACTATAGAGAAGATGGCTAGGACGTGAGTTCTTACTGTAGTTGAAGGCACCCATGAAAACAAAGTAGATAAATAGGCCTCGCTTGGCCGCTTAGACACCTTGACACCCAACCCAGGTGCTAGTTGCTCCTAAAGAAACATCCAAATCATATGATAAATGACTATATCGCTCATTAAGATAATTTAAATAGAACTACAGTTCAAATAGAATAGCAAGATCTAAATGTTCAGACCTAAGTTGGATAATCCTAGAAAACATGGTAGTGTTAAGGTGCATATTGTTCAATGACCCATTATACTGTACTTTGCATAATTATATCCCTTGTGTGTATTTTATTGCAGTGAATTGTTAGAACACAACTTGCCATGATGATCAGATAGGATCTACCTCTTAATGAAGAGTGTCAATATGTAATAAAACTATTAGTGAGTACTGATATATGTAATAAAACTATTAGTGAGTACTGATAATCACATGCTTCCAGTAGCATTTTCAATCCAAGCTAAACCGAGCTCCAAATTGTCAGGCATAGTTGAACGGGGAAGGCTACATCCTCTATAACAGGGTATGGGATATATAATTATCATATAAATTGAAAAGATATAAGTTAATCTTGCTCTGCATCAGCAAAAATAAATTATATAAGGAAAACATGTTAGTACCGCAGCCTGAATGGTTGGTCATACATGGAGCCACGAAAATGAGCGTGGAAGGGAAACTCCACACAACAAGAGCCGAAGACAGTGAGTTCATGGATCGATTAGAGTGAGCAGCGGCCACAACTGTGAGTCATGGAGGATCAGTTCGGGTAGAGAATATGTACCTCCTGTAATGACATTGATGGAGAAGCAGAGGTATTGGGGGGCGCTGAGGAGCATCTCGCGTTGTGCAGCACTGGCACGGCGCGCAGCGATGGACTGCGCTTCTCCCGCCGGTGACCAGAAGCTCCTACAGTCGACGGCATCTAATCAAATTTTTCAGGTACATAACAGAATAGTGCTACTTTAGATTAAATTAGAACTAAATATTAGTCTTATATCTGAACAACGAAGAAAAAATAAAAAATTCCTCCTCACTGTACAAACAACACTTTAAATGACAACCAACACCCCTAAAGAACTCATGTTTCACCTAGCAGCAACAACAAATGTGACACTGGAAGATGATTTCTCTAGAAAGAGAGGGAAAGGGAGAGAGTGAGAGACAAAGAGGGATACCTAGGATCCAAGGCTGCTTTCTGGACACCAAATGTTGCCCGCTCATCGGGAAACATGCATTAGCGGAGGCGGGCGCACAGCTGCAATGCTGCTAGATGTTGCTAATGCAAAAGGCATGCATCTTAGTTACCTCTGTCAGATTACATATATCAGTTCTAGTTATCTGTCAGATTAGTCATCACTCATCAGTTGCATGTTTGAATGAATCTTCACCCTGCACATATGGATTGTGTATGATATAAATTGTTATTTTATCCTATATCTTGACGAGGGACTAATCTCATCCAGTGCTCTACTTTACAAATATAAATTACTTGCAGTCTTGGATCTTTTCCATGGTTTAGACCACGAGAGCTGTTCTATGACAACAAATAAAAACCGCGGATGACTAAACCAACAAGAACTTTGATTGGAATAATACCAAGGGAACGACAATGATTTTAAAAGAGAGAGAGAAAGAGAACCAAGCTGCCTACTTGTACTAAATCTTGGGCCAAAATTTTCAGCTTAACAAATTGAATGTGGATCCGGCAACACTCTCATACAAAAAAATAAATATAGACCTGATTCCATTGATCGGTGAAGCAAATCCACAGATAAAAAGACGCGAAAAAATTGGTAATCCAGAAGAAACGATCACCCTCTAGTGTATCAATCGTTCTAAGATAGTTAGATCTACTTGAAATCCATACAAGTTGTTAGATTGTAAGTTGCAACATGAACAGATTTGGAAGCGAAAAAGATTAGAATATAGGCTAGAGATCAAGAGGATTAACAAAACCTGAACGTAGAAGGCGAGGACGAAGGTAGGGAGAATATGCCCATAGGTCGATCTCCTCCTCCTACAGCCATGGTGCCACTGTTGCTCATGTCTCTTCTTGCTCCAGCCATGGCAAAGGAGAAGAGGAGTGAGGCAGGAGGTGATTGGGGGAGAGGAAAATGCTAGGATCGAGGGAGAGACGGCCGCCTGCGTCCTCCATGTCGAGCTCCTCCTCAAGCCATGGTGCCTCTGATGCCCATCTCTATCTCCTTGCTCTAGCCATGGTGAAGGGGAGAAGAGAGAGGCGGGAGGGGATTAGGGGAGAGGGAGCCGCTGGGATTGAGGGAGAGGTAGCAGGGGAGGGGATTGGGCCGCCGCGCGGGAGGGGATTGGCCACGAGAGCGGGAGGAGCAGAGGCGGTGGCTAGGGTTCCTATCGGGGAGTGCTGGGATGTGCTTTCTATATGATAGGGTGCAGCGAATAAACGGCCAAGATGCTCTCCAAAATCCCATCGGATGGCTGAGAAACTCAAATCGCTGTGAGGTGCCCCAGGACCCTCACCAATTACATCTTTAGATTCGCAAACATAATTTTTCGTCCATCTGGCACATACAGCCTTCTTGGCGGGGACCTACTCCGGAGTGAAAGGAAAGGCTTTGTCGACGAAAACATGCGTAGTGGGGTTGCAGAAATTCATGGGCGTATGATGCGGCGCTCCTGCATTTCCGGCGGTTTTCGTCGTCCGGACGCGTGCATGTACGCGGAGGCGAGGTGGCCGGACCCCGGCGGCCCGTCGAACTCTGCTCGATCCATCATCTCCTTCAAAGAAACCCGAGCATAATCCCTGGCCGGCCCCGCTCGTTCAATGTGCATTGACGAACAGTTTGCCTGACATCGACAACACTGCCGCAGGAATGAATTAGACCCCGGCAGCATTGCAATCCTGCTGCAGCAAACTTGCATGCCTTGCACTACTTCTGTTTACTTATCAGAACTCGTACTGTGAGCCACGGAACTGAGTAAGAGCCAAAAATAACGAAAGAAGGAGATTATGGTGGAAATTTTGAACGGCCGTGGCGGGATGGCCCTCAGGCTCTGAATCTGGCCGGCGACGCGTTCTCCCCGGGCCGGCCGGCGCGCCGGTCCTTCTCTCCTCCCGCGCCATGTCGATCGCCGGGCTCTGCACCCTGGCCCCCCCTCCGCTACGGTGGCGGGCGTCGTCGGCCTCGGTGTTCGCCGGCTGCCGGTCGGGCTGGTCGGCGGCGACGCTCATCCTGCGGCCGGCCGAAGGTCGCTTGGTCCTCCTCAACGCCGCTGGAGGGAGTTTGTGCGGCAGGGGTTCCATCGGCTTCCCAGCCCACACGGTGAAGGTCGGAGCGCGGGTGGTGGCCGCGTCTGCGTCGGGTGCGCGCAGCGGTCGGCGTCCGCCGCCGCCGCCCCCCAACCCGCTCCCGCCGGAGCAGGTGGCCGCCCTCGCCGACTTGCACGGTCTCGCGTTGGGGGGAAGTCTATGTACCGTACGTTGGTGAGCAAGCGACTAGACTGTGTGACGCGCGCCCGGCGTGGATGGCACTTGAGATCCGTCCGCCTGCGACCGCCAGGCCGACGGTCCAGTCATGCCACCTGCACCCGGCCCCATTTCTGTCCGCGGTAAATCTCAGGAGCTGACAGCATCACGCGTACGGTACGGTGCTGCCGGCTGCCGCGTTAGCCTTGCCTGCCCGTACGTGCCAACAGAGCGCGGAGACCGGAAGGAGAGGACGCAAAGAAGGCTAGACCGATCACCGACACCGGCTCAGCGTCCGATCCGGCGTGGAAACCCGACACCGAGTAGTTCGGTACAGGGTGGCCCGATGTTATAAAAGTACGTAGAGTATCATGGGTTCCTCTGCCACTTGCAGGATGAGAGCTGGAGTAAGTAGCGCGTAGCGTGTGCGTGATTTCTTCCTTGAGACGAGTACCAACCCAGTTCACACAACTGAGATACAGAAAGACGTAGTACCAGAACTATAGACCCGACCGGAAAGTCCAAAGCAGATGAGATGGCAAAGACGATGAGGAAAGCGGGAGGAGCGTCGTCAATCATTCCACAAGGTCGTCATACCACGCCATTCGATACCAGCCCAGGGACGGACCGAGACGAAATTTTAACTGAGGGCACAACATTTGACCGGGGGTCTGTCTCTGTATAAATTTGCTAAATTTAAACATTTTCTTTAAATTTCTGAAAAAAACTACAGGAATTCAAAATTTTGAGTGAGGGCCTAGGCCCCCACTCACATGTACTTGGGTCCGCCCCTGTACCAGCCAGTCAGGCACCAGCTGCGGCGCTAGCAACCCGTGCCAAGCACGGCGTCGCCACCGGGCCGGCATTTCAGTGCAGGCACCGTGCAACGAACAAGAGACGGCACGTTGTTTTCAGAGAGATAATTGACCCGCCTCCTCACATCATTGTCGCACGCCCGATAGATCATCCAGGCACCTCACATCCGACTTTGACGTGGTGGTACAAGTACTGCGAACAGTTGGAGCAAACTGTTGCACTCGTACTACTACCTATGCCTCCCTTCTCCTCTCCTCCCCTGCACGTACGAACTGTCTGACGTGATCAAGAGTTAGGATTTGGAAGCACGAGTGCTGATTGGCCAAGTGTTGATCATTGCAGAGGGAAGCAGCTAGCTTCGGGTCCCTTGCAGCAGAATCTGAAGCGGGTTACTGTCCTCTCTGAAGCTACAGTCGTGCTAATGGGCCGTGCGATCTTTTCTACTCTATTTTTTTTAACATAAACATATATTGACATTAGAGAACACAGTACATCGCTGCTCCAAAGATCAGAGCAAGATACAAGGCAGACGAGTGGCACGGTCCAAATACAAGTGAAGATAACACGTGATGTCTACATCGAAGACTACAAAAGGAACCAAACCGGGATCATCCATCCGTCGACAACTCGGATCCGAAAGTGCCGCAACTGTAGTCCTCAAGGAACTCTTTGCTCCATACCAGTTGATGTTCCGCGGGTGGTTCTCCCGACAGTCTATCTAGTGAATGAAAAAGAGTAAATGTAGTACTGAGATGTAGATATAAAAATGTCCATCACCGAGCTCAAACTCAGGAGTCTCCGCTATTGAATCTGGAGAACCGCAGAAGACGTGTTGTCATCCACTTCTGAGGGATCAACCCGAACAACGGGGACAGTGTCAACAACATGCATATCTTCAATCCAACAGGGTCATATGTGATTTATGCATATGAGACTTTAATCCAGCGGTCGAGACCTCCCAAATATTAGCAAGAGTTGAATCAGTAGTCCTGCCCTTAACAAACGATATAAATATATGAACCATGTTGATATTTCCCTAACTCCATAGGTTCACTCTGAGTTGTTGATTCCACATAAAACAGTCCGAATTCTGGGCATCTTGCTGAATTGGCTCTAAAGCAGACCCCATAATTTCCATCTCATAAAAAGCAGACAAGAAATCATACCAAATTTGGAGATTGAACCATATGGGTTGGCCTTAAGGGGAAGATCGATACTTGAATTCCAGGTTAGTAGTCAGAGCTTCATCTCTTTTCCATCAAGCCGAACGTACGGCCCGTCGATCCTCTTCTCCACGATGCAAAGAAGACCTAGCCCAAGAACAACACCTCTACGGAATCTTCTTTCACTTATCAAGTGCCGATACACTTGAATCTTGATTCAATTTTTTTCCATGCAACAAGAACATTTTCTTGTCGTTTCTATATTGAACTCCTTCAATATATCATACATGTACGTTTGGCACAACCATATTAGCGTTACAGTCTATCCACTATAGAATTCATGCTAAATATTCGGATTTTGCCTAAGTCTTTTATCGAAATGAAATTCTTAACCTTTGTCAATAAAAATTATATCATTTGTAATCAACAAGATGTCCTCCACATAATGTATTAGAAATATGTCTCAGCGCTCCCACTTAATTTCTTGCAAATGCAAGCATCTTCATCGTGTCCTGATGAAAACTCCTTTTCATCACGGTGAAGATTCCAACTCCGCGATGCTTACTTCAACCATTAAAGTTTGTATGCCCTTTTAGCATCCTTTGAATTAACAAAACCCTTTGGACCGTGTCAATACACGTCCTAGGTAACCATTCTATTAGAAAAACTTTGTTTTCTTTATTCATCTACCATATACCAAATTATATGTAGTGATTGCTACTTTAATTCGTCCAGACTAAATATCGCTATGAAAGATCAAATCTTGTCATAGTCAACTCCTTGAACATTGTCATAAAATAATTTACGACATGTCGATTATTTCATAGACGTGGAACATTCATGTATGTTTTTTTATAGATCCAAATACGACCGATAGGTTTTTACACCTTTCCGGAGGGTCTTCCAAGTTCAAAACTTGATTTCTCGTGTATGGAACTATCACGGATTTTATGGCTTCAAGCCATTTGACAGAGTCAGGGCCCATCATCACTTCTTTGCATGTAGTCGGTTCATCATTGTCAAACAATAATGATTTACTCTAAAATCTCAACATTTGATTGTTTATCCGACCTACTTGGTTCAATAGGAACTTTAGACCTTCGTGACCGCAACCTTGAGGCACGTGATCCATGAGCATTCTGGATGCCTCCGGAACATTTTCCGTCACTGCGCAACTCAGCACATGTAGCTAAGGTTCGTTAACCTTATTAAATTTCTATTGTCCTCCCACTTAACCTTTTATGAAAAAATACTTTTTCAAGAAAACTTCACGTTTCAAGCGACAAACCCTTTTGTCATTGGTGTTATGGAGGAATACCCAATTGTTATTTAAAATAACCTACAAAGACATGCTCATCCGACTTTGGTTGTAAACATCTTACTTATGTTTAGCATGCTAAAATTTAAGAAATGACAACTTGGGTTTTACCCCAAACCATAACTCATATGGTGTCATTTCAACGGATAAAGATGGAGCTCTTTTCAGTGTAAAAGCGGTAGTATCTAAAGCTTTAATCTTTTAAAATATAATAGCAGTTTTATAAATAACACATTTGATCCAACCATGTCAAACAAGGTTTTATTACAAATCTCAAACACTCCATACTCTTATGGTTTTTCGGGAGATGTAAATCTAGATGTTTTGCTAAACTTGCAACTCAAATAAATCCCTTTATGATAAATCATAATTCATTTATTTTTCTTGTTACACTTGTAACTCAAATAAATCCCTTTATGATAAAATCATAAATCATTTATTTTCTTGTTACAATGATTTTCCACTTCATCTTGAAAGTCTTTAAAACATTTTAAAATATTTCATACTTCTTTCTCATTAAGTGAACATTCACTCAAATTTCCGGAGAAAGCATATGAAGTTGAAGTCCATCGCTTACGACTATACATAATGGACTATATACATCGATATGTACAAATTCCAATATTTTAGTCGTTCGTTCTTATTTGGCCTTTGAACAAAGTTTTAATTATCCCGAGGAAAGTCTCACAAGCGTCACTTGATCAAATCAAAGACTCCAAAAATCCATGAATATGGAGATTCTTTATGTTTTCTTTCCAATATAATTTAAACAGCGATGTCACTTTGTAAGTGATCTTTCAATCATTTGTCTTGCGACATTTTAGCATTAGGTTTTATGGATGTGATTTCTCCAACTAGATTTGTAAATCATCCATCTTATATGGAATACGGTAATTATTTGAACAACCTTTATTCTCATAATACCTTATTTAAATAACAATTATTAAAAAAAATCTTAAAGTCAAGCTTTGATGTCAACGAGAAATACAAACAATGGTTTGTTTGTTTTTTATGAACATCATCACATATTCTCTTGCTAGTTACTTAGGCCATTGTGGTTCATGAATTGCGTCGTTCCATATGAAATTTCATACCAACCAATTCGGTATACAATACCCAAGAACCACATTGTTTAACAAGCAAAGAATACAATCATAACATGTATATCATCCATATACCTAAATTGGATATTTCCAATCTTTTCTTTTCTGTCAAATATATTTTATAGATTCTCTTTCAGCATTTCCTTTTACTTTTAAAAGAATCTATCAACATCAAAAGTGGCGCCATATTCATGACACATAGTCCAAAGCGTGTATATTGAAATAATAATACCTTTGGACTTGCACTTTGAAGTAGATAATCATCATCAAAATGATCGGCATTCTTTCAAAATCCATTCTTTAGTAATCTTTTAGTATAGTAAACACTTTACATACATCTTCTATTCATCCTTATCATGATGACTTTCATGATCAAGCTAATGTAGCTTATAAGGACGAATCTTGAGTATAATGTTACTTTCCAAAACCCTTTTGGATGATTAGGATGTCTAGCATCTCCAACCTTTGTAAATTCTCATCCAATATGAGAACATACATTATACTCTATCATATTGCAACCAAAACATTGTTTCAGATATCTTTATATCTGTTACACATGATGGTTTCTGAAACAATTCTTTCGGATCCTAGATAAACTTGATATTAAAACAATCAAGACTCATGGAGGCAAACATGATACTTAAGATACTAACACTGGAATTGTTACTCTTGATTTAATACCAATTATTAAATTTTACGGAGTAAACAGAGTTTGCTGAAAGTTTGCAATAAGACTTTAAACTTTAGATTGACACTCAATACAATACGATACCAGTTCGTAAAGTAAATATTTATAATTCTATAGTTCTATTATCTCAATTATAACTAAGCATAAGGTGGTGAACGAATGCCAATGACTACAACAAATTATGCAAATTCACTTTGATTTAATTTATGATAAATTGAGTTCTTCTAATCCAAATTAGAAATGAACTCCCACTCAGAAACTACATCCCTCGTATCTTTTTGCTGATTACATGAACCAAATCCACTACACCAAGTCCGATTATCACGTGAGTCGGTGTAGCTTCAAAGGCGAGCATCCATATGGTCATCACATCAAAACATATGACTCATGCTTAACCTTTCGATCCGTGTTCCGAGGCCATGTCTGTACATGCTAGGCTCGCCAAGTAAGAACCTTAGTATTCGCGTGTGTAAAACTGTCTTACACCCGAGATATTCTCGTGGATTCAAGTACACCCGATCATCATGTGATGTCTTGAAGAGACGAAACATTGTCGGTGCATACTTAAGGAAGAACACATTCTTATCTTGATATCTAAACGAGGGATCATCTTATTATGATAATAAAAACACCAAACAAGCAATATAAGATGCAATCAAACATCACATGTTCATAAGTGAAATGATATGGTTCTTGCATATGATCTCCATCATGTGCACCGTGATATGATCTTTATCATACCTCTATGTGTAAGCCCAAGGTCTATGGAACCTACACGTTATGTGTGTTGTAAGAGTATCATCCCATACTTCTACTTACAACATCACCATATCATAACACTAGCCCAGCAACAATCTAAACTAGACGCCTCTAATTTATCCATTGCAAGTTTTACGTGGCTTAGGGCTTTCGAAGATAGAACCGTTCTTACCTACGAACATGAACCACAACGAGGATAACCAAATTGTTGACGACTCGTTGCAAATTAGATATTGACTATAGTAGGAGAGATAGACACCCGCTAGCCACTTATGCAAAACTAGCTGCATGTCAAGCGTGGAACAAGTCTCATGTGCGAGGACATGTAAAGTTTGTCCGGGCCGCTTCATCCCACTATGAAGGGTTTCGCAGCATAGTAAATAAAAAAAATTCTACGGATGCGAACGGGAAAGCCAAGATCTAATCTAGGAGATGCAAATAACTAGGGGGAATAGATGAGATCTTCATACCCTTGAAGATTCGCACAACGAAATGTTCGACGGAACGTGGGTGATGTAGTCGTACTCGCTTATCCTCCTCGCGATCCGATCCGATCTAACACCGCAAGTGGCGATGCCTCCGAGAGATGCACACGTGCGGCACCTCGACGTCTCCTCCTTACTCGGTCCAGCAAGTGGGGTGAAGAGATGGATTGGATCTACAACGCGACGGCGCGGTGCAAGCGGTGGAGAGTTTCTGCAGCAGGGCTTCGCCTACACGCAGTCGGGAGGGAGAGAGAGAGGAGGGGCAGCAGGGCGGCTAGGGTTGAGGAGGAGGTGTCTAGGAGGGGTGCGCCCCCAGCCCTCTTTATATAGAGGGGTGGGCGGCCAGCCCTAGCCCCTCCCCCAAGCCCTAGGCCGGCGGCCAAGGAGGGAGGAGTGGGGGGCAAGTTTCCCCCCTCCCTTCTAGAAGCTCCCCTAGGGTTTCCTAGGTGTTTGGCCGGCTGGGCCCTATGGGGCCCTGTGACCCTGTCCCAATGCGTCCAGGGCACTCCCTCATAGGCCCATGCCCCCTCCCAGCAGGTGGGGCCATGTTGGTCCCCCTCCAGAAGGTTCTAGAAGCTTCCGGTACAATACCGATTAACCCGAAACAATTCTGAACTCCAAAAACCGCATTGCCTTATATGAATCTTATTCTCCGGACCATTCCGGAACCTCTCGTGACGTCCTGAATCTCATCCGAGACTCCGAATAAAAACTCATAAACCAATTATCCAATCTATCCTAGTGTCGAGACACGTTAAGTGTGTGACCCTTCGGGTTCGAGAATATGCAGACATGATCTTATATCAATAATCAACAGCGGGGTATGGAAACCCATATTGACTCCCACACATTCATCGATTATCATATCGGATGAACCACGATGCCAGGATTCAATCAATCCCATATATATATTCCCTTCGTCGCGCGATATTTTACTTGCCCGAGATTTGATTATCGGTACCGTCATACCTAGTTCAATCTCGTTCACACCAACTACTTTACTCGTTCCGTAATCTGATATAACTTTGTGATTAACTCCTTAACCATGTGCTTACAAGCGGTGTTGATATCGATTACCGAGTGGGCCCAAAGTATATCTCTACGACTTGGGAGGGACAAATCCCATCTGAATACATACAACCCAACAGGTACTTTCCGATCACCTGAGACACCTTTATGATCACCCTCTCATAGGATGACGTTTGATGACCTCAAAGCTTTGTTCCGGTACCAGGGAGTTGTATTATCTCATGGTCTAAGGAATACAATATTTGACATAAGAAAAGCTTCGCAAAGATGAACACGATGACACGATCAAATTGCTCCGCTTAGTTTGGGTCTGTCCATCATACCATTCTCCCAATGATATGATCTCATTATTAATCGACAACTCATGTCTATGGTTAGGAAACCTTAACCATCATTAATCAATGAGCTAGTCCATAGAGGCGTACTAGGGACACGGTGTTGTTCACAAACCACACAAGTATTAAAGTTTCCGCTTAATACAATTCTAGCATGGAATATAAACTTTATCATGAACAAGAATTATAATAATAACATATTTATTATTGCCTCTAGGGCATAATTCCAACACACTATGCCACCAATATCCAAAGTACAACTAAGAAGCAATAAAATAATCATCATCGCCCACATACTCATATGTGTACTACCCATGCAAAGCATCTACGCATAGATCCAGCTCTGATACCATTGTAGGGTTCGCAGCATAGAAAACAAAAAATTTCCTACGATGGGAACTATGTACCAAGATCTATCTAGTAGATACAAAAAACAGGCGGATGTATATCCGTAGAGAACATACCCTTGAAGACCGACAAAGCTTAACGAGTTAAACTCGTGGTTGATGTAGACGATCTCTTGCCGATCTCAAGATCGAGAGGAAGTCCTAGCACCGCAAAACAGCAGCGCATCCGTGCTCGCACACACGTACAAGACACCGAGCTACCTCCGCCTCCTCGCTCCAGCGATGCAGCGGAAGCACAACCCTTTCTTGTTGAATAGCCACCGGGAACATGTATATTGCTAGTCCGAGACCATGGGGGATAAATTCTAGGGAGAGGGGGGCACCCCGAGGGGCGTGGCGCCAGCCATGGTGGCTGCCCCCACCTATTCCACATTCATGTGGGTGGAGCTCCCACTCAAAATGAAAAGCCTCCACTCCCATAAAAGAGCCTCCACTCAAAAATCCACTCACATGCATTAAATTTCCACCAAATTTAATGCAAGATCTCATTTAAATAAAAATATTTTATTCATTTATTCAGAATTTTGTTAATTACTTTAATTAACAAACAATCACATAAAACCCCTTGCTAGTATTCAATTTCACATGCAGAACCGGGCCACAATTTCAACCAAAAGCTTTCGATGTCTAGTGAAATAAATTCCTGCGCTTGTTATTCTTTCCAGCATGAAACTTTTGCTCCAATTGGATGTCAGTGTCCCTTAAGTGTGCCACCCTATGGTTCGCGAATAATGCGTACATGATTGAGACCCTTCTCCGATCAATAATCAGAAGCGGGACCTAGAGATCCATACTAACTCCCACACATTCAACGATGACTTTCCTTTGATCGTCGGAACCTTTTATGCTAGTATCTTAATCCCTTTGTTTCACGATATATTACATGTCTGAGATTAGATCATCGGTATCTCCATACCTAGTTTGATCTCGTTACTGACATGCACTCTTTTCTCGTTCCCGTGATATCACATTCTAGTGATCAAATCACTTGCTTGCAAGCTAATCAATGTGATATCACCGAGAGGGCCTAGAGCATATCTATCCGTCATCGGGATGAAAAAATTCCACTCTTGATCCATGAGCCTCAACATAACTCTTTAGTAGTTCTGAAGCCATCTTTATAATCACCCAGTTACGGTGTGACGTTTGATGTCATCAAGAAACCCTTCCGGTGTTAGTGATTGACATGATCTCATGGTCTAAGGATTAGGATCACTTCGTAAGTTGTTATATCAATATAAACTCAATGACTTTTATCGTAATGCTATACTTCGGATGAATGTTCATCACATCATTACACTAATTTTGTGACCTCGTTATTAACAACATCCAGTGTCCATGATCAGGAAACCTTTGATCATCTTGTTAATCAACAAGCTAGTTTATAAGAGAGGCATAACTAGGAACTTCCTTTTTGTTTATTAAACACACATGTATTAACATTTCCGTATTAATACAATTATAGCATGCAAAATAAACATTTATCATAAATAAGGAATACGATAATAACCACTTTATTATTGCCTCTCGGGCATATTCCCTTTACTTTGTTTATAACCTTTCATGTTGCATGCATAGATACTATGTCCTATTGTTACAACTCCATCTTTTATGCACATGTTTAGAGTTCTTTGACCCCAGCTTTCAATGCTTGCAAATGGTTGGATCTTTATTGTCAGGGTGCATGTCACTTCAAAAATTATTCTTTTATCACTTACCTACTCGAGGACGAGCAGGAGTTAAGCTTGGGGATGCTGATAAGTTGGAAACGTATCTATAATTTTTTATGCTCCATGCTTGTTTAGTATCTACTTTGATTTACTTGTCTACAATTTGAGGTGCTTTTTACATGTTTTCTGGTACTAACCTATTAATAAGTTGCAACAGTGCCAGATGCCTGTTTTCTACTACTTTTGGTTTCAGAAAAGTTAGTAAAGAAATATTCTCGGAATTGGACGGGACAAACGTCAAAGTCAATAACTTTCTGTGGCGAACAAGAAGTCCAAAGGGGAGACGAGGAAGCTATCCAGGGCACCCAGACCACCCCCAGGCGCGACCAGGGGTGGGCCCGCGTCTGGCTAGGGTTTGGCCCCCTGGTCGTCTCCTCGGCCTCCCCCTTCGCCTATAAGAATCCCCCGATGCAGAAACCCTAGGCACCCGATCAATACTCCACGAAACCATCTGTATCCGCCGCCACCATCGTCCCTAGATCAGGGGGGGGGGGATCTGAAGCTCTTCCCTGCACCCTGCCGGAGGGGAGATCATCCCGGAGGCCTTCTCTACGATATGATACGTTAGTAGTTCCACCTTGGACTATGGGTACATGTAGTAGCTAGATGGTTTATATCCTCCTTTGTGCTTTCATTTATAGATCTTGTGAGATCCGTTCATGATCAATATCTAATCTATTTGTAATCATGCATGTTGTGTTTGCGGGGATCCGATGGATATTGAGATTATTATGCTGGTTTGATTAATGTTTTTGTCTTTATGATTTTATCATGTATGTGTTGTTTGTGATCTTGCATGCTCTCCGTTGTTAGTAGCTATCTTGGCCAAGTAGTTGCTAGTGACTCCAAGAGGGGGTATTTATGCTCGATAGTGGGTTTATGCCTCTAGTTTCCAAGGGAAGTGACAATAATATCTTCGGTTGTATATGTGTTGTTGCTACTAGGTGGAGAAAACAACGGTCTCTTGTTCATGGAACATGTGGACTGTTTACCTTACACACTTTGCTTAAAGCAGTTGTCTGTTGCTTGCAACTTAATACTGGAGGGGGTTCGAATGATAACCTGAAGGTGGACTTCTAGTCATAGATGAAGTTGGATGGCGGTCTATGTATCTTGTTGTATTGCCCAATCGAATCACATAGGATCTTTCTGACTAGTAATTGCATTGTTATGTCGTGCTCAGTTCCTTTTAATTGCCCTGCTGTAATTTGTTTACCCTTCATGCCATGTTGTTTATCTAAGGAGAGCACCTCTAGTGAACTATGGACCCCGGTCCAATCTTTACCAATAAATCTTCCACTGTTACTTGTTTACTTGTTGTAAACCATTACCTTCCACACCATACGTTTAATCATTTGTTACAACAAACCGTTGAGCTTGATAACCTCACTGATTCGTTGGGGCAAAGTCTCTAGTTTGTGCTGTCCAGGTCTCCGTGTTGCTTGCAACACCTGTGTGACGTTTCCTTCCTCCTTCTGGTTCGATAACCTCGGTCTCTACTGAGGGAAAACTTGTTGCCGTGTTGCTTCACACCTTGCTCTTGGGGTTCCCAACAAGACTCCACATCAAGCACCAAGTTCTCTGGCGCCACCAAGGAGTCATCAATGTGCTGTTGCCACTAGGGAGAAAACAACGGTCTCTTATTCATGGAACAAGTGGATTGTTTACCTTACACACTTTGCTTAAAGCAGTTGTTTGTTGCTTGCAACTTAATACTAGAGGGGGTTCAGATGATAACCTGAAGGTGGACTTCTAGTCATAGATGCAGTTGGATGGCAGTCTATGTATATTGTGTATTGCCCAATCGAATATCATAGGATCTCTTTGTCTAGTATTGCATTGCCATGCCTTGCTCAGTTCCTGTCAATTACCCTTCATGCCATGTTATTTATCTAAGGAGATCACCTCTAGTAAACTATGGACGCCGATCCAATCTTTACCATTGATACATCTTTCACTGGTTCGATAACCTCACTATTAGTTGGGGCAAAGTATTGAGTTTGTGTTATGTAGGTCTCCATGTTGCTTGCAGCACCTTTGATACGTTTTCTTCCTCCTACTGGTTCGATAAGCTTGGTTTCTTACTAAGGGAAACTTGCCTGCTGTACTGCATCATACCTTCCGCTTGGGATCTCCCAACGATGTGCTGCTGCACTCATCAAGCCCCACGCGTTGGCGCAGTCGCCGCCCACTGGCTGCCTTCGCCTTCGCCAGCCAAAGCCAGATCCGGCCGATTGGGCGGTGACCGTCGACGAGGACGCCTTCGCCATGAAGATGGCGATGGAGTAGTCCTTTCGGGATTTAGCGCCACAGCCGCCGGTGGATCCGTCATCGTCGGATATACTCGCCTGGTCCAGGGCGGACTGAGAGGAGGAGGAGCGCCTCTACGTCCAGTGCCAGCAGGAGCAGGCCGAGCGCTAGGCGTGGTTCGGGCGCGTGCTCGCCTACCAGGGCGCTCCGCTCGTCGTCCTCGATGACGACGAAGAGGCCGACCCCTTCCACCACCCCTGGAGGTGCGACGACGCCGGCCAGGGGATCTCCCGCCCGCCGCAGTCGCTGAGTGATGACGATGACGACGACGACGGCAAGGCGATCCCCGCTACACGTCCTTCTATGGCAACTTCGGCATATAGAAGCGGCATCCGACATCGGCATTGGCTGCGGCTCGGCAAAGCCAAGGGGATGCCAAATCTGATTGACGAATTACTCCTTCGGTGGTGGTGGTGTTCTCTTGATAAGCTCCTCAATCAGTTTCCTCAAATCCTCATTCTCGAAGGTCAGAGTACGAATCAACTCCGAATTTTGCTCAATACGGTTCATAATCATATCGGACCGAGAGTCCCAATCCTTGCTATTCTTTCCCCACTCTTCCTTCTTAGTGTGTTCCTTCCCTGCATGGTTAGAGCGAGGCAGATCCCAAACCGAGGGCAAGTTCCCTTTGGGCACCTTGTTTTTTATCTAAATGTAGTTTAAATTCAATGTAATCCGACTATATTCATCCTTAATAAACGAAATTCGCCCAAATTTTGTTGAAATTTAGCCAAACACGGAAACTCGGCGTGAGAACACGAGGGGAATTCGCCGTTGGCAGGCCGAAAATGAGTTTCTTCCGGCCCAAAACAGGGCCGAATTTTGACCTGGAAATGGCCAACGAGTGGGATGCTCTAAGCACGATTATAGAGTTGTCTACTCAACTAGACAAAGTTTTTCTTTTAGGAAAAGGATACAATTACCCCGGGGGATCTAAAGAATCCATCCCCCGGGTCGGACCGCCTCGCTCCCGTACCACTCTTCCCAATCTTAATCTCCTCGTAACTGCTAGTCCTCTTTGTCTCGAGGCCTCCGTCGCGTGCAGCCGCCCCAGGTCGCGACGCTCTCCCCTGGATGTCGCACCTCCATGCTCCTCGTGCCCGCCGGAGTGGGCAGCCGTCGCAGCCGGACCTGATCCCCGGCCGCGCCCGTTCCCCTACGTTCTCCTGACCTCAAAACCGAGACTCCTTCAAGGGCTCCCATCGCTGGAGGAGTCTGCTTCTAGGTCCATCGCCGGAGTTGCTAGAGCCATAGTTGAGTCTCCGGCGAGAGTCTCGTCCTCCATGTCTGCTATCGGGAACATCCCCTTGATCTCCATGGTGGTTGCTCCTTCAAGGACTGGGCAAGTCTGCTACAAGGGAAGGTCGGGAGAGGGCTCACCGGCGCAAGGGATCTTCCCTCTCTCATGGCCGCTTACACTCGCCATGGCGCTACACCTCGCCAGCAGCGCACCTCCTGCACACCTCGAGGATGAAGTGGCTGCCTTCCCGCCATGGCCTTGCTCAGTGAGTTGCATATCTGCGTGTCGTCCTTGCTACCCAAGGGCATTGGCGTTGCTACCCAAGGGTACAGGCTCGCCACGTATGTCGTCCGGTTTGCTACATGGGTTCAGAACGGTGATACGTTCGGCCAAGCGGTGCTACACGTGGCATAGTGTTTTGCTGCATGCGTACGACAGTGGTGCTACAATATTATAAATGTTTTGCTATGAGATCTTCGGCGAGGTCTCCGACGAAGTTGGATTTGCTAGACATTTTTTTCTATAAACTTTTAGCGGTTTTGCTACAATAGCGCAAAGGTTTTGCTACACTTGTTCTCCGGTTTTGCTACATTAGCACAATTCTTTTGCTACATAGTTTCCGGCGAGGTCTCCGCCGAAAGCCTCCGGAGAGGTCTACCGGCGAGTCTCCGGTGAGGTCGGGTTTGCTACATTAACACAACTTTTTTGCTACACGGTCGCCGGCGAGATCTCCGACGAGGTCCAGTCTAATTTTTCTATTTTTTAGGCCGAACCGTTTTCTGCTACATATAGCAAAAGCGGAACTTGATGTAACAAAAACGAGACTTTCTGTAGCAAAAGCAAGATTTTGATAAAAAAAAACCGAGAAATAAGGGATGTCCTTTGTTTTACCGGAAACTCGGCTAGAGAAAGTTTCTGGAGTCGAAAATGAATCTAGCAGAACTATAGAATAGCTCGTCGAAACCGGAAGGATGAAGGCCGGGAGGCCCACGTCATCGTACTGTTGCCAGGTCAATCACCCACGCCTTGTGGCCCAGGAACGAAATTTTCCATCTCGCACCAGAAAGCTCAGAAATCCCGCCCAGCTCCTTTTCCAGTTTTCCGTTCCCCCGCGCGCTCCACCTCCAAATCTCCACTGCACCGATCCGCGCTCCCCCCCTATCCACCAATAGGAAAGAACCTTTCCATATCCAACGGCCTGGGCCATCCCATTCGCCCGTCACGCGGATCGCCCTCCAATCCAACGCCTCGCGCATCCCCCTCCAGTTCTATATATTCCCACCCGCTCGTCCCCTCCAAACCACCCAATTCGACGCGACACAGAGCAAAAGTCCCCAATTCCGTCGTCTCCCGAGAAAGCGAGCGAGCAGCGGAGATGTCTGGGCGCGGCAAGGGCGGCAAGGGGCTGGGCAAGGGCGGCGCCAAGCGCCACCGCAAGGTGCTCCGCGACAACATCCAGGGCATCACCAAGCCGGCGATCCGGCGCCTGGCGCGCAGGGGCGGCGTGAAGCGCATCTCGGGGCTCATCTACGAGGAGACCCGCGGCGTGCTCAAGATCTTCCTCGAGAACGTCATCCGCGACGCCGTCACCTACACCGAGCACGCGCGCCGCAAGACCGTCACCGCCATGGACGTCGTCTACGCGCTCAAGCGCCAGGGCCGCACCCTCTACGGCTTCGGCGGCTAGGCTTTCCTTGTATGGTCGCTTGTTTAGGGAGTGTTCCTGTCTGGCGGTAGTACGGTGTCAAATGTTATGTTTCTGATGTAATCGTACCTTGTTGGAAGTGCAGTAAAAATCATGGTAATCGTTTCCAGAATGTCATGTTCTATCAATCTAGTGCCATCTTATTCTTATGCCTGCCTTTATCTTGCAGCCATATTCCCCTTTTTGTTGCCTCCTGTTTCTAGTCCTTGCAGTTGTGGTCGGATGCTTAAGTTCTCTGGCATCATCATACTGAAATTGCGCTAGTCATCGCTGAAGAAAGACACTGCAGCTTTCAGATTGTTCTTTGGCAGCATCATACTTAAATTGTGCTTGGTATCTTCGGGAATTAACCAAATATAAGAACCTGAACCAGTTTTAATTGTTTTTCTTGCTCTCTCTTGTAGGTGCAGTCGCATGCCAGTATGTTTGTTTGTTTGTTTGTTTGTTTGTTTGTTCGTTTCAGAGAACTGAAATCATGCTCCTCAGCTCTGAAAGATACTGAAACTTCCTGTCAGATTGCTTAGGTTCGCTGGCAGCCTCTGTTAGTCTTTGCTATGCGACACATGGAATCGTTAATAGCCTAGACACTCGCAGAAGCATCTGCCGTGCTGTCACCTGTATTTTGGTTCCAATGATGCCGCTATTTTCGCTGCCAACATTAGCAGGACTATAAACCCTGTTTTGTTGAGTTTAGCGGACTGTTCATTAGCCTTATGTTTTCGTTTTGTCCCTCTACTGAAAGCTATCTTCCCAAAGTAACGATGTAAACTGGCATGGACAAACAAAACCTTGCTCGGGGTCTTGAGATTTTAGATTGATATAAACAAATAAACACAATAGTAGCCTTCAAAATAATGCATGTTAACTTAACTGTACACCAAGCCAGTTTGAGGCACCAACGACATACACAGGCAGGTGGTAGCTTCACAAGAGAATGAAACACAAACCAACAACTCTTCTTCATGCAAGTAAGCACATGTACAGTGAGGTTTTAGTGAGGTTTCGGACAAACATCAACCCAGAAAAACTCTAGCGGAACATACTGACTGACTGCTAAACACTCTCACACAACCTTGGTCATGACCGCTCGACTGCAAGATAGGTATTACTCCAGTAACCAAACCACTCAAGGCATCACCTCAAATAATACACAAGCAGGTTCGCCGAGCAGCTCTATAGGAACTTGTGACCTGCCTTGATCCGTCATTCATTTCACAAACACAGAACCTTGCAAGCCCAGCTAATGTTCACTCTTTGCCCTTGGTGAAGAACCGGCTGAAGCCCCGGTTCTGCTTGTCAGGCATCTGGTTAGCAATCGATGAAGATGACGAGGACCTAGATCTGTGCTTTGGCCGCTTGGAACTGTTTGTCGAGAGGAAAGGACTTCCGTCCACGTCGGAAGGGGCCATGTGTGTCTTGTATCCATTGAGGGGAGATACGTTCCCTGACTCCTGGTCTGTATCAAGCTGACCTGATGGTTTCTGGATATACTCGCCTTGGGTTGTTCCTGCAACGTCTTGCAAGAAGTCTTCCATTCGTAGCCGGGTTGGTGAGGAACCTATCGACTCTGCTGGAGGACGCATAGCTTGCAGTTGACGACCAAGGATCAACATTGTCTCCTGGCACTCTGCAAGCTTCTCTGCCGCAGCCGCTATTTCCACCTCCTGCCATCAATTTTAAAGAACATTATGTTTTAAAGCCTTGAATTCCCAAAAATCACAAGATTGCAGCATTACAAATTTATAAGCTATATTCTCAAATAATCCTGAAATGAGTTTATAATCTATATCCAGCGCTTGCTGCTTGATTCTGAGTAGGATATGATATAATGCCACGATGTACCACGAATTCTATAACAGCATTTATACGTCATCAACAATAGATGGACAGAAGTTACTGGGTTAGTGCCAATCATGAACAGGCATAATCCGGCAGTGAAACAAACATTAAAAGGCAATTGTTAAATAGAAATGCTGTGAATCTAAAACTATATGCTAAAATGACACATTTTGATGCGTTTTTGGGAAGAAGAAATGTTCGCTAGTAATTACTAGTTATCATTAGTACCTGGTTTGTTTTGGTATCTTCAACCTCGTCCACATGCATTGAACTCCGCTCGTTCTCATATCTTCAGATTACAAAGTCAAAGTGAGAAGAAACCAAGCAGAGGCACATATACTAGCTATTCATAAGAAGATTTCAGTTTTACCTTTCCATCTTCTCTTCGAGATCTTTGTATCTGGCTAAGTCATCCTGATGACTTTGTCTTTCATCACCGAGTTCAGCTGTTAAAACCTCTATTTTGGACTGCAACGCTTCTATTTCGCTTTCTAACTGAATTTTCCTTGATTCAAGTGACTTGTAGGATTCAACCATACACTTCAATTGTGTCTCAGCCAAGCTGTTTGAATTCTCACTGGCGGACAACTTGGAGGTAAGCTCTTCCAGATTTTTCTCCATCTCACTAAATTTACACTTTGTATCTTCGATCATTTTGCTGCACCTTGCTAATTCTGCCTCCAGATTCATCTTCTCAGATTTAAGTTGCTCGTAGTCATCCAGTGAGCACATCTTAACATCAAATCCGGCATCAGTAGGCCCCACCATCTCAGGATCAGAAGATGAATGAGGAATAAGTGAGCAAGGGGCAGAACTGTTATCTTTCAGTGGTACAAGCTGCACTTTATTTTCAAGCAGTGTCACTTTGTCAACATAATCCAAATTGTTACTGTCTGTTTCCTTGGTGTTGTCTCTCAACATTGTGAACTTGATCTCACTAGTTTCTGACAAGATATGAGAGAGTGCTATAATGATGTCATTTATGACATTTTCATTTGACATAACATTCTCAACTAGTGCAGAGAAGTGCTGTATTTTCTCACATAGCCCATCATAATCAGAAGGCAGGCCTTGGTTCTTGCACATTTCTTGATCAAGTGACTTGACGAAGTCTTGAATCTTCAAGACGGCCTTTACAAATTCTTGATCCATGGCATTCTTACCACCAATGCTCAACCTGTTGCCTTGGTTCACTAATGATTCACTGTCAGCAACATCAACCATCTTGTTTGTGTTCATTGAATCTGCCTCTTCCTCAATATCCTTAAGAATATTTCTGATACTGTGTAGTACCTTCCCAACATTGTTCTGCGGTGATTCAGAGTCCAGCAAGGAAGATATTCTGGACTGCAATTTCAAAAGTGGAGAACCCTCAGACAGCTGTTGTTTACTAGATGGAGTTCCTGGCAATGGTAAAGCTGACTGCAAACCTTTAACACCATCACTCTCAGTAAGACCAGATAAAGCAGCCTCGGCATCATCGATCTTCGTTTTGTCGACAGTATTGCCATGACCATTAGCTTCAGCCGGCATACAAGCTAATCTCTCCATCTCTAGGAAGTCATCCATCATTTCCAACTGATTGGAGCCTTCAGTCACACTGCTCTTAGCTACTTTCTCTTTCTTGATGTGCGAGAGCTCAGATACCAGAGCATTGGCCCAAGACTCAGTACAACTGCCTTCATCATCAACACCATCTTCGGACATGGAAGTCATACTAGGTGGGTTGCTTCCATTTTGGCTATGAGCACCATCAAAGTGGATATCCATGCTTGGATTTGATGGACTCTTACGTTGGTTACCATTCACCATTTGAACTTCCAAGCTGCGTAGCTTGCCTGCTATCTTAGCATACATGCTTCTTGAAGTTTGTAGCTCACTGTTCCGTTTTGTCAATGCCTCTTTTACCATCTTAGTTTCTTCTTCCATAGTTAACAAACGTGCAGTCAAAAATTCATTCTCTTTCTGCATGTGCTGTAGGTTATCGAAACCATAATCAGGAACTGGAGACATAGGGGACATAGGACGATGAAAGCTATTAGAATTCTTTGCAGGGGATCGTCTCAATCTGTTGTCTCCATAATCTCTGCCCATTCCCAGGCTCTCCACTTCCATTTTCATCTGAGCTAATGCAGCAGGGCCTGGCAACTTTTTCCGAACAAGACCACGCAATCTTTGGCATTCAGCTTCCAGTTTTGTTATTTTCTTAACATCCTCCAGGTGCTGCTTAGTTGCTACATCAGCTGAGCGCACGCTCATGTTCTTTTCTTCATTGCGGATTTCAAGCTCTTTGGAGACAACATGTACTTCATACTTCAGTGAATTTATTTCCCTTTCACCGGACTGAATCGTGCTTTTCAAGACTTCAATTTCAGCTTCTGCTTGAGCCTTTTCCTCATCAATTTTCATCAACAAATCTGCCCGCTCTTGGAGTGATCTTGAGAGTGCATCATTCTCAGCACCAGCCCTTATGAGCTCATGATCAAATTCAAGCAACTTTTCTTCCAACTCGGCCTTTATCTTCTCCCACTGTTTAGTTTTCGCAAAGACTACATCATGTAGCTTCTGCTCGCCTTCTTCCTTCACAGTTCGTACTTGCTTCATGCATTCCTTTAGAGCACCATCCAGATGGGCGGCTCTTTCTTCAGCTGCTAGCTTAGACAGTGTAACAGTTTCAAGCTGAACTTTCAGTGCTGAGGCTTCTGCTTCAGCTTTCTCCCAACCTAACATTAGCAAAATAATCTCGTAAAAAAGATATTTATTATAGTGGTTCACAAACCAAATTGTATACCGTAGGAGCAGATAATAAGATCACTGGAGATAAAAAATATGCCTACTAAACTAAACCAATACCGACTGCTGTAAGGCTTATAGGAAAATGAGGAAGGTATAGTAAAAGACAGCAGTTATAGAGAGTAAATTCTTTTCTATCCAATTCCAGACACAAAAAAGAAAATGAATATAGAGAACTTCTGCGCACCTGATACAGCTTCTTCGGCAACTTTAGCATGCTGTTTCACTAGGGCATCTTTGGTAGTGATCTCAGATTCTGATGCAGACAGTTTCTCATTCAAGTTTTTCACCTTTTCATCCAAGACTTTCACTTGTTCTTCGGATTCAGTAAGATGTGCATATGTTTCTGGTGAAATTTGCACAAATTTTGGAACTTTTTCATCCTGCAAAATAGAAGGTAATTTTAGAAGGAAACAAACGTTGTCATGGAGGTTTCAAACACACAGCCAACATCAGACATTCATTTAAGCAAAATAACTAGCTAAAGGAACTGGCTACAACGGCAGCAACACGATCACTTGGTAATGAAAATATGCAAGCTTAAACTGTTCGTTAAATCAGAAGAGCATCAGTATTTGCATTAATTTTGTCAATCAGAACTTTGAGGAAAAACAATACTACAGGATGACATAAGTAGTATTTAAACCAATCCAAATCAAAATAACAATGAAAAACAAACCTGCTCTGCTTGATTCTGCAAAACATCGTTTGAGGATTTGTCAGAAGATTTCTTCTTCCAAGGCCAGCTGCGTCGGTCCATTTCACGCAAGGTATCTGATCACATAAGGTGAATATTTGTCAGGCACGCTAATGCAAGAAACTGCACATGCATATCCTGCATATACAAGCGCGCTGCTCAAAAGGAACCAATGGTTAGGTCCGTCTTGTCACCAATTGCAGTGACAAAGCAAAGATAAAGGTAGATAGGCAATACATGTAAATTATCGCTCGGAAGTGTAAACAAAAGTAAAATCATTGCAAGAAAAAGCTTTTTTGCACATCCTTTACAAATTTTTTTCATTATTATTGGCAGTTCTGGCAAGAACCAACTTTGCACATGAAGTCATACAACATACTAGCTGTTGGTGGGCAACTGTTTCGACTCTCCACCATTGTCCACCGGCCACCACATGTATCCAAACTCCAAAATCGCAAGGTTTTGTAGTATTAGAGCTAAAGCTAGAGGGAAGTGGAATTGTTTAACGAGGCAAGCCAAAATAAGATACCGCGAGCCAATCTTTAATTAAGAAGAGAAAACACACAGAAAACCAGCACGAAAACAGTATCCGATAAAATCTATTTATATATGTGACCGCAAAACCAAATTCAAGAAAACATCTCTCCACATACTGCATGTGTAATTCAAGAAAACATCGTCAACCGGCCACCACATGTATCCAAACTCCAAAATCACAAGGTTTTGTAGTATATTAGAGCTAAATCTAGAGGAAAGTGGAATTGACGAGGCAAGCCAAAATAATATAGCGCGAAACCAATCTTTAAGAAGAGAACACACGGAAAACCAGCACAAACACAGTATGATAAAATCTTATATATGTGACCACAAAAACAAATTCAAGAAAATATCTCTCCATGACTCCACATACTGCATGTGAAGTGTTTTATGTGATCGTGTAGGTTGGAGACCTCAAATTTAAGGTAAGCTATCCTGTCGCCAACTGCGAAGAACTTTCAGAGAGGAAATAAAAGAAGGAAACATCTGCAATGCAACATAATATGCACCAGACAAACAAACCAGTATGCATAATAATTAGTGCTAATTGTTTTCTTGCGCGCACATACAGCTTCCATAATTCAGACCGCTAGTAAGAAGCCCCAATCTGCAGAAAAAGACATACTACGCATACAGTGGGACACTGGTGGTTGGGCAGGTATTGTACACACTTAGAGATCCAATCATTCCACCATATATGGTATGCATGTACAATAATGCAATCAACCACTCATGTAGTAGATCAGCTGGAGGCACATAAACCCCGGCGTACCTCAAGGTTCCAGCATCATACCATTCCATCTGGCAAGATCCAAGAGCAGAAGCTTTGTGTCACAATGCACACAGCTAAGGCTGGGGTATATGATGGGGAGTAGGACCATGGATAACGAGGAGGGGTAGTAGGCCAAAAGAATTTGGATCCCCTCCAGTGCACACGCGGTTGCTTGCGGTGCCCGTGCCCCCCACCCGAGAGGCAA
Source organism: Avena longiglumis (assembly GCA_030063025.1). Taxonomy (NCBI): domain Eukaryota; kingdom Viridiplantae; phylum Streptophyta; class Magnoliopsida; order Poales; family Poaceae; genus Avena; species Avena longiglumis. Next base: position 501,653,938 of record CP125975.1, read on the forward strand.
GTTGCTGGCGCCCAGCAGCAGCAGCCGATCCGATCACCGTCATGCCAGGGCATTGACGCGGGGCGAGTAAGAGTCGTGTCACGTACTCAACACTCATGACTCAGCTCGTGGCTTTGCTCACCTAACTGGGCTTAATTAAGGCACGCAGCAGTATCTCTATGCATGGACCATGGCGCGCGGCCGCGCGCACAGGCTGTAGTAGTGTGCTGAGGTTGACGCGGACGGCAAGCGCAGCTCGGTCTCGGCGAGCGCGGCAGTTAAGAGTGGCACCAAAGACGCCCGCGGGAGTAATGGCCGGCGTGGCGTGGGGGCATCGAATGTTTATTTAAGCCCATGCGGAGGGGGGGTTGGCCGGACCGACGGACGGATTTGACGAAGAAGAGATGACCGGGCACCAGCTCGCCAGTCCGGTCTCACCGCCCCGGGGAAGAATTCACCGGAGTAGTACAGACAGGCAACAGCGCTGCATTCAGCAGGAAGGTCAAGGCGTAGGTAGAGGAGGGTGGTTTTGGCTATAAATAAAAATGGCGCGCGTGAGCCGGAGTAAAAGCCCAGAGCTACTCCAAACATGATACCGCCATTAATGGCCTCGGTTGATTGGGTTTTAACCAGATGTGCCATTCCTATTAAATCCCTTCTTCTTCCTTGCATGTTCTACTAGTAGCAGTACTCTTTTTTTCACCATCTCTTTTTATACTTACAGTATCTTGTAGGAGTAGTACCCGGTAGAAAACACATGTCCCTTCTACTGGAGTAGTATCAATCATTCTATACCCCCGGGAGGAAAGGAAGTCGTGGTCGTACTTGCTGGAGGCGGCTTTCACGGGCAAAATCTGTACTGCGTGGAGCGGGTTTTCGTGATTTCGTTTCGTTTCATTCATGGCATGGAATGGAATTTCTGGGAAGAAATCATCATAGTGGTAGACAGAACGTGAGCAAGGCAAAAGCGGGAACAGGGCGGCCACGAACGACATGGGCGACTGATTTGATGGCGCAAGCTAGCGCAACAGTTGGTGACGCTGTGTGATTTCACTGCGACTACTACTACTAGTGGTATGTGTGTGATTCATCCGCAATCCACAAGAGACAAGGAGACACGGACCGGGAAGTCCGGGAGGGGCAAAACAAGAGGTCCAGTGGAAGGAAAATGTCGAGGAACTGTAACCCCGTCGCCAAAAAAACTGGGTTAAACAGTGAAATTCGGAGACCGCGCGGCTCGGCTTGAACTGAACCAAGGGGAGGAGCTCGAAATGCGGCGTCGAACCGTGGAGACGTTTTTTTGAATTCGAACTGCTGAAGATGAACCAACGCAAATTTCCGCAGAAACATGGAAGAAATCCTACACGCATTGGACGCAATCGCGCCAATAGGAAGAGCGGAGAACAGAGAAATAGTATTGCGCGAGCACACGGAAGAGGGGAGCAGAGGTTTGTGACTTACGAGAGGAGACGAGAGCGCGTGATGGGGCTGGTCCTCGGCGGAATGCAGATCCGGCGGGGTCGTCGGCGCCGGAGCCCGCCGCGATTCCAACGGCAGCCGGATCTGGCGCGCGGCTCCGTCCGATCGGCGCGGGGAGGGGGGGAGTGTCGGTGGCTGCTGCGGCGATGCGGTCGTCGTGCGCTTCGCTTGCAGCGCACACTTCCAATCAATCAGGCCACCACGGCGCTTTAGCGGGCTGGATGGATGCCCCCTCACCTCACCTCACTCCCCCCTCCCTGCTTTTACCTCCCGGCCCTCGCCTCCTCCTTTTTGCTCCCCGCAACTTTTGCCCCTTTGGAATCGCACCTCCTCCTCCTCCTGCTGCTGCTAGCACGAGCGGCACGCGGGTAGTAGTAGCTCGTAGCGTGCTCGCTCGGTGCGGGGTGCGGGCGCAGCGTGCTCCCTGGTTTCGCAATGCAGCTAGCTCGACTCTCGCTCCGCTCCTGTCAATGGAGGGAGTAGTGGCTGTGTGGGGAGAGAGAAGGGGGCGGGGCGGGGTGGGGAATGGAGGCGCGGGCGCTTTTTGTTATGGGGCGCTGCTGCTGCTGCCGGTAGGTGGGCTAAAAAGCGGGGGCGATGGCAGGGGAGGAGGAGAGGGAAGAAAGTGGCTGTGAGTGGGGAAAAGCGGAGAGTGATGTGCTGTGCCGCTGCCTGACTCCTGAGAGAGAAGAGGGGGAGCGGGTGATGGCAGCAGAGAATTACACGTCAACTAATACCCTGTAGTAGGAAGAAAATGGTATACTCCTGTGAATAAACCTGCTGGACTGTTCTTTTCTTGTTGAAGCGATGACGTCAACCATGTCTTCTTCTCGGCTTTTTGACAGGAGACGAAGATATTGCTTTTTGACAGGTTATGAAATTGTTTAGGGGCATTAAGAGATGATATCAATCCAACCCTCTTTTAATAAGGTACTACGATTATTAGATCATCTCCACTTGCCTACCGAGAAGGCCAATCCGCACACCGAATTTCGGTCCGGACGCCAAAAGCCGTCGTGTCTAAGGACCTGTTTCCGGATTCAATTTTGGTCCGAACTACCCAGCCGAACCTGGGTTTCGAGCCATACGAGGACGTCGGACTCAAATCGGCGAAAAAAAATCAAAGCGATGGATTTGCCGAGTCGTCATTATCCTTTGAACCACGGGCGATCACGTAATAAAAACCCGTCGCGGCCACGTCGCAGATTTACACATGACTGTCAGCCGGCTCCATGACGGACCTTAGGTCACTAACTTCCCGCCGTTTCCACTTTTCCCGTCCTCGCCGCTACATCCCTCCCGCCATTCTTTCGGCCTATAAAAGGCGTACATCTCGCCGTCTCTCTTCACAGCCCTTCACACCACCACAACTCCGGCGAACTTCGGACGCCAGCACCTTTCTTCCTCAACTCCGCCGGGAAGCCATGGCCGGCCGCCGCACGCTATCGCCATGGGAAGCCCGGCTGCTCTGCGAGGCGCGCTATACGGCCCCGCCGGACACGCGTCTCCCCCTAGGCGGCTATTGCTTCCATGAAAGACGGGCATGACCTCGGTGCGGGGTGCCGGACGGGCATGACCTCGCCGGAGAGATCCAGGTGGCTATTGCCGCCATGGAAGACCCAGAACTCGCCGGAGAGATCTAGGCCGCTATTGCCGCCATGCAAGGCCTGGCACTCGCCGAGGATTAGGACAACCTGGTCTTAGAAGCGGCAGCGCCGAGGAACTTCGCCCAACACGGCGACCGGGCTCGCCGCCGCCAGCGTAACAATATGGCTTACCGCCGCCGGTGGAGCGTTCTGTATGCGGACTCGCCGAGTCGTGGCGACATCGAGGCCGCAACAACCCCGCCGTCTCAGAAGTTGCGGCGTCCGGCGTCGACCACGACAGCGTCCTTTCCTAGTTAAAACCGATGTACTATGTACACCTCTCGCCTGCTTTAATGAAATTCCGCCTATATTCGCCTATATTTCGCCGAGTTTAAGTGAATTTAGCCGAACTTGGGAACGCGGGCACGCGGTATTGGGCGATCATTCGCGATTCGTCTGGCCTAAAATCGGTCTGGTTTTCGGCCTGGGTACACCCAACGAGTGGAGATGCTCTTATACACGGTGTGAAATTTCTTCTTGCTATACTACAATTAGGTTTAGTGCTGATTGCAGGAAGCCCCCAACAATTGTTTTACTTGACTTGTTTCAAAAGGTTTAATTTAACCATAAAATTTTCTAACAATGTATATGAAATGTATCAAAAATATTGACTCGAGGGTGTAATTTTTGTGCACATAACATATTTTTTGTTGAACAAATTGATAGTCAAAGTGAAATCTCGCCCTACATAGCGCCATTTAAGTAGAGCTTGAGGGGGTATATGTGTACAAGAACTACAAATGTAGCTTGGCCTACATTAACTCTTTTAAAAAATGAAGACGACATCTAAAAGTTTCAAAAACTCTAAACAAAATGGTAGATGTTAACAATGATGTATTTACCTAGTTGCAAATATTTGCAACTGCTTACCATAAATGGAGGTACAAGAGGCAATATCATTAAATATTTCCTAGGGACATTACTTATAAAATATTTTTAGTGGCATTAAGGGATGATCATCATTGCCATATATCCCGTTTAATAAGAGATCCGATGATCATTCCGATTACAATTTTGTTGTTGTGAATTGTAGGAAGTCTTCAACAATATATCCTTAGTGTCTCTATTTACATGCCATCATTGGTTTGTGTAGTTTAAGTTCAGTAATCATTCTCATCAACAATATGTATGGAATGTATCACAACTTTTTAATAAGAAACGGAATTATTTTTGTAGCACATAACATATGTATTGTTGACCAAATTAATGGTCAAAATGGAATCACGAGAAACATGTGTGTATGTAGTGTAAAATTGCATTAATATCAATACAACTATCATAATATACAAAGTGGCTTGTCGCGGCTCGTATTTTGTTCTTAAGCGAGTTATTCATGGTGGACTTTGGCGGGTAGTATGCACGTTTATCCGGATCGAACATAGCTCATTTGTTTGCACGTAATTATTTTGGCGGTGGCAAATTTTTGTACTAGCGGAGATATGTAGAGTGTAAAGTGCACCAAGATTCTTATAACTATCATAGTATACAATGTGGCTAGTTGCCACTCTTACCCCTTTTCATAGGTAGTTATTACTATGGGAGTTTGGCATGCCGATGGTATGCACACCTGTTTGGCGTACATCCACGTGTGTCTAGATATGGTTTAAGCAATATTGAGGTACATCATGGTGGTTTCTAGCGAAATTTATGGTGACTCCTAAGGTGATATGATCTTAGTTGGACTTGGAATGTCGTCAATATTTTTTGTGCCACACAATACTTGTGTTTGCGCTAAGTTAACATAGGACCACACCATTAAATATAAGAGATTTTCCGCAAAAAATATACTACTATATGTTATTTTTTAGGAGCATTAAATATAAGAGATGACCCTACTACTCCCTCCGTTTCAGTTTACAAGACCTAATATTTAAGACCGGTTGGTTTTTAGTGATCAATTCAATGTGAAATGACAAAATTATCCCCAAACATGTTACTCCCTCGTTCACGGTTTGCAAGGCGTCTAATCAAATTTGTTTTTTTCCAAAATTACAATGTTCCTAGCCGCATAAGAATTAATTGTTAATTAATATGACAGCTTTACTCCCAACTTGCTATGCATGCAACAGTCTTCCACCAGTGCACGCGCCTTAACCGCTCACTAACGGGCCTAAGTTTCAGCCAATATGTTTACGTCTAGGTTCGTAAGATTTTTATAGAGCTCCTGCAAACCGTAAAGGAGGGAGTACTCATAATAGTAATAGTTACATGTGTGAAGACCGAGATTATATTTCCTTGTGACAAGAGGAATGATGTATACCTTGGCTGGCAAAGAGCAGAAATATATAGCCATCTATTCATTACATGCTCAGAAATATCAGTGCTGAATTTTATTGGGATTATTATTCAACTCAACTTAGACAATTGTTTGTCATCATTTTTTCGTGTGTAAAGGTGGGCCGTACAACAGCTAGCGGTTGGGATTCACTGAAGTTGTGGATCCAAACTTTGAGCAACCGATATCTCAACGCCGCATATGTTGGACCTACATGTCAGTGACCTGAGTTTCGGTGTGGCAAAGTCAGTCAATTTTTACGCAACGGTAGGATATTGGCACGTTACCATTGCGGTTTAATTGTTTCTGCACCGCGCTTCCATGATCTAACCCAATAATCGCTTGTCTGTTATTACATATATATTCCCCAACGTCATTAGGCAGAAAAAATACTGTAAAACGAACAATCTCTTACCACAGAAAAAAACAGAATGAAACTTCCTCTCATATTAGGACAGAGTGTGGACTCTGCCTTTGTTGAGGGAGGAAGGGCAGAGTTGGAGCAGATAACCCGCCGCCTCCGCAACAACCAAATTTAGAACCACGCAAATCACGCGGACAAACTGCTCGAGAACGCACGCCGCGTGATTCTACCTCGCCTCACTAGCTAGCCTCCAACGCCAAGTACAGAAGCCATGCGTATTATATATGGATTCAAGAGTTCCAAGAAGCAAATTATACGATCAGACTGACAGACAGACTATATACTAGTAGTAGTTCGTATTAAGCAGCAGGCAGGCAGGAAGGCGCGTGGAATCGACAGGTAGAATATTTAAGTTGAGCTGCGACACTTGTCTCTCCAATCTTATTATTCCTATCCGCTAACAGCTCAATATAAACCATGGACTTGACGCAATCAGTAGGAGTATTCATTCAGGGGTTAGCGTCCAAGAACAGCAGTCAGGTGGCACATCACTGTTCACTACTGACCTCCAGTGGTTCAGTTAACCTGGCAAAGTGCTTTGGACGATGCACGGAACTCAAACCGAAAGATATACTTATACTAGTAGTCGTACTTCGAACATTGTTGTCCCATCCGTTCTTCTTACTAATCCGCTAACAGCTCGATATATATTATGCCATAAACTTGACACAATCAGTAGGGGTAGTGCTAGCTAGTGACACTGCTGCTGCTGCTTGATGCTTTGCTTTTCCTCGGAGGAGCAAAATACCTTTTTCCGACACTAATAATAGAAATTACGCAAACCTGATCGGCGGAATTGGCAACACGTCACCACCTAATACCTAGCGTAGTAAACGGAAAGGCGCCTAGAGCTTGTAGATCGAAAAGGATATATGAAGAAAAAAGGGGGCTTTGCAAAGGAAATTACTAGGCTCACTCAGACATGATGCATCTCCGATCTTTTTCCAAGTCTTAATCCTCCCCTCGTACCATCCTCTTCCGAAGCAATTCACCATGACACGCAAAAAAGAAAAAAAAAACCAGTCCATCACGGTCGGCCATCTTTTCCCCTTAAGCAAAGCTAACAGCACAATCAGTCAGACATTCAGACATGTCGCCCGTTCCTTAAAAACCCGGCTATATTAACGATCGTGAATTTTCAGCGTGAAACGAGACTAGATCTCCGCATTGACCGGCGATTGTCGCGGCCAATAATCAACCATGCTTGTGTTTTACACATGACACATGTGTGTGTGTGTGAAAGTAAAGTAAGAAAATGGTGGCTACTGGGCAGTATAGTGGGTGTAGGTGTTGGCTGGATGCTCTGGAAAGGACGAAAGGGTCGCAGGCTTGCTTGTTGTCCAGCTCCTGGCGCTCGGAAAGAGGAGAGGATCCAAAGATGCTAGTAGCCCTGGCAGGCCTAGAAGAGAGGGAGAGGCCTGCGCATGTGCCTGCGACGATTTTACTATGACCACAATTTTCATCAGCTGTGAAGTTCGAGCAAACCGTGTCAGTGAGTCAGTGGCACCGCCACCGCCACCAAGTACGGCGTCTACGCTAGTAGTACTAGCCCTCGCCACAGTCCACAGTCCACGGACCCTGACCCCGTGGAAGATTGGACTGTTACGCCGTCTCCATCCGTCTAATCGGACGGAATTAAAACGGGCGAGCGCGACCGTGATTAGCCGAGTGGCGAGTACTAACGGCCAAGGGCAAGCGTACAAACTACAAGGAGACGTCGCGGTAGTACTACTAGTAGTAGAGATGGCACGTACCACCGGCTACAACGCCACTTCATCCACCCTGCCCTGCCAGGAAGTGAGCGACGATAGGCACGGACTGTGAGGAGGAGACGCGCGCGAGTTTCTCCGAGTTTTATACGGAACCGCGCGCGACGCATGGCACATCGATCGGGGTAGCACGACAGGCGATGGAACGAACCTGCGCCGTCGGATGAGGGATCGGACGGCCGAGACCTTGGGCAGTTGGCTCGGTCCCTGCCCCGATGCCGGAAGCTCGCCCCAAAGCCCAGACTACTACCCTGCCTTAAAAGTAGGAGCCGCGGAGCTGTAATCATCTGCGCTCCCAGTGTCAGCAAAGTGCAACGCACAGCTGGTACTGCATGTGCAGTTTAGTCTCCATGGCCTTCTCTAGTTGTGGTGGTGTAGTAGTACGTAGTAAAATGTACGTAATCATGTTTGGGCACGTGTGGGGGCTGAATTTGGCCCTGATTGATTGGCTTGGAGCGCGGAGATCGCAGCAAGTGTTCATCCTTTTGAGGGTTTGGTCAGATCTACTACTCGACTAGTTCTCCTGCCAATGAGATGTTATGTTATCCCTTGCCTGTCAATCTGTCGTGTCCCGTCCCGCCCTTCATCACAGCCAGCTTCTTTGCTTTGCCTTTCTACATCCTTTCCATTTACTATCTTGTTATATTGAACGCATCGTCGTCCTGCTTGCTAGCTTCTCGGCCTCTTGCACGGCGCATCTCTCTGTTGCACGGGCTCTTGTCCAGCATTCCGAATTGTTTTTTTACCTTCTTGTGTGGTCGACCAAGGAAGGACGCGACGGATTAGTTTTCTTTTCGCTTTCACTGCAGTAGTACAGCCTGCTAGCTAGCTAGCTAGCTAGTCGGTGCTCCGAGGAGCTTACTGCTAGCTGTAAAGAGCACACAAAGTCAGCTTAAACTAATTAAACATGCTGCCAAAGGACAGGCTTTGACTGCAGTGAGCCAGGAGTTATTACAGCCTGCAGCTTGTTGGTTACAACCAACGTCCAGTACTACTACGTGCAGTAGTACTGCATGGGCTGCATTTGTTGTGTGTCAAAATTGCAGTACTACGTGGGCATATGAATGTTCGTTCGGTAGATTTCGTCCTTTGAGAATGGGATTGCCAGCTGCTAAAAAGGAGTACGTACTGATAATGTAGTTTAGTACAAAAGGGGACGGTAGACGATGCATTAGTGGCTGTCAAAGAAAGAAGACAAAGTCTTCCAAAAAGGAAAGAAGTCTGGATGGTAGGTTTGCGAGCAAGGTTTAGCGAGAGCTTAACTAGTGGGTATTACAAAACTGCAAAAGTGTCAGCGGCCTGATTTATTGATCATTAGTTAAAACGGGTGGTTCGCTAGTATAAACTCCAGGGTCCAGGCCAAGAATCCTACATTAAAGAATTCCTTCGTTTCCATTTTCTCTTTTGCTCTGGTGGTCCTCCACGCGATTGTTGTTTTCTCTTAACTTGGACGTCCCCTTTAATTTAGCTCGAATGTTCCACTTATTGCATGGTGCAGACAGTGCACCCGAGCGAGAGCTGCTTCTTGCTCGTTTATACTACAGTACTTCGTCTACTAGCTAGCTAGTAAGCATGAGTTGGCTGTGCAGCGAGTCAAGATCCAACAGTTAGTTGTGCCGCTAGGCCGCTGTTAGTCAATAGTACAGCCTTTTGCTGTTTGCGGGTGCGGTGAAGGCGCAATAAATCACTGTCACGTGCCATGACGGTGGACAATTGGAGCCGACGGTGATCCCGACCTTGGTACCGAGTGAAGGAAAAAAAAAGGAACTTGTTGCTTTCGTTAAAACGGAACGATTTGGAGTCTGGAGCAGCGGATCTCTGAACAATCTGATAACTAGAAATGTTACACAGACGGCGAAGTTGCGAAGGTGGGAAATGTACTGGCAGTGTGCATGCAGCGTAATACCAGGATTTCTGGTCGAGCCAAAACGGGAAGCGAAGCTGACAGTACACCATTTCTAGTGCACTAACTTGCTCGATGGTATAGGAGTACATTTATTACGGTACGTGCAATTACACCCAAGGTGTAAGATCGATGTCATGAGGCGAGAGCATATGCAGCAACTGCGATTGTACCCTAGCTAGACAAGATACCCATCGTCCGCGCGCGCGTGATTGACGGTACGGTACGAACTCTTTATCCCAACTGTTCATGCGCCTAAAGCTAGCTCGAGTCATTGTTGGTCAAGAACGAGAATTAGGCTTCGATGTAACACCCTGCCAAATTATCGTACTAGCAAACTTATTTGTCTTAGCTTTATACTACTATTGATTTCCCAACCACTACTGTCTCTGATTAGACCCGCAAAACTTACACCGGCTGCATTCTCTTAAAAATAGATTTTCGTCCCGTTATATTAATTTAAAAAACATTGCTGAGGCAAACAACACAATCATGCCCAAAAGAAAAAGAAAAAGAAAAAGAGAAAACAATATCGATAACAGACAGATCGACGAAAACAACGACGACTCGAAATCGTTGCGTCCTCCGGAGAATTCTCACCACACATCTATCACTCGGAATTCCCGCACACCAAGCAGTACTTTCAAGAAGAAATACGACGACGACGTTCTTCAGTCTTAATTTTGGTAGTGCAGTGTATTTAACCAAGAATTCAGTCAGCCAAGATTTTCGCTATGTGGCGAGGTTTAATGAAGAGAGAGATTGAGAGAACTACTAGAATTTACATCGTAACATCACACATACCAAGACAAAGTGTGTCTACAATCTAATTAATGTGACATTTTATGTTAGCATATCTAAGTTACTTTTCACTGTAAAGATAGTAACTTAGACTAGTAACATATACATGTTACTAACCTAAGTTACTTTCCACTGTAACTAGCTTAGAGTTTTCCCCGGACAATTCGTTGTGTACGGTAATTGATTTTTTCTTCGCAATCGAAATGATGGGGGCCTCATCGGTGGCTTTTTTGGGCTCTTAATTACGTTAACCGCACCTACCATGCATTCTTGCGACGAAAAAATAAGAAACACGACCGGGTCAGGTCAGAAGACCACGAAGCAGCCAAGGCAAGGCAGGTCCCTGATTGAACCTACCACGCTAGCTAACCCTTTTCCCGGCCAGGCGGCCACGCCGATCACCCCGAGCCGGGAGCACCGCGTGCGCGCGCGAGTGGACGGCCGGCCGGAGCCGAGCGCGAGGGACCCCAGCGGGGCGTCCTTTATCCTCTTTAGGAATTGCGAATGCCATAAAGCGTGCGACGCAGCATCTGAGCATCATCACGAAAGAGAGAAACGTATCCAAAGCAAAGCGCCAGGCAGGCCAGCCAGGGTCCGTCGCGCGCGCATATTACTATATATCGATCGAGCCGGCCGGTGCCCGGTCGCTCTCCCCCCGCTTTTCTTTCCAAGAGTATCGCGCTTTTGTTGGCGTGTCACACCACACGTTCTCCTCCCGCGAACCGTGCGCGCGCGATGGCCTAGCACGAGTAGCGAGCGGCCGGATCCTCGCCCCCGGTGCCGCTCGGACGGGCCGGATCAATCCGGCGGTAGGTCACGGGTGGTTCTCTCCCTCCCTCGATAGACGCCGATCGCCGCGCAGGTGCCGTCCACGCACGCACGCACGCACGCACGCATGGATTACGCGCGCGCGTTAGCTTCGTTTCGTTTGGACCACGAACGCGCAGGCAAGGCAGGACACGGGGGTGACACGGATATATCTGCGCGCGATGGCAACGTCGCGGATGGTTGGTCATCTATCTATCGGGCGTTGCTTGATGCTCCGTCCCTTTGATTTGTTCTGTTTCGGGTGCAAGGTGTGCACCCGCTGCATCCGTGCTCTGCCTGGGGTTACTTTGTTAGTTGCACAGGGGAATTGACGGAATGATGGGGCTTCTTAGCTAGTTTGTCTCCCCGGCTTAATTATTAGTGCGCGTGTAGGGAAGTACTACACACAAGAGTGAAATGCTTGTTGATGTGTTATAATTCGCTAGCTGCTACTGAACCTGTTCCATAATGTACTACTAGTAGAACATTTTAGCACAAAATAATTATGGAACCAAGGTAGATAAGTGGTCTATACTCCGGAGAAAGTAATCTGCAGCGGAACACGGCGCCCTACTTCGCGTGTGGAAAAATGGTCAAATGAGAGTGACTACACTATACTTGGTGTAGAAATAGTCATTTTTCGATGCAAATAGCTGTTTGGTCAAGGTATCTTCGTCCTTTTACAAGTACAGGAATCACAATATTCAGACCGGGTCGTTCATAGAATCATAGTTTTGACTTGCAAATAGTCATATCTCATATTCGAAACGAACATGATTGTATTGACAAATAAGAAACAGTGGTATGGACAAAACACTACTATATCCCACCTGACGGTAATTTTCAGCGAACATCAAGATAAAGTTTCCGTCTACCCGCGCCCAGGTTATTCCTATATGAATTCTTGTATTTGTGTTTTTTATCTTGTAATAGCCTTCAAAGTATTTTTTTTATCATCATTAGGTCGCTTTCACATACTTACAAAGCCTAAATGTTGTCAATTTATTTTTGCCAAATTGTTAAGTACATATCCCCCTTCCCTTTAGGTTAAGCATCTCGATCATTTCAATAGCAGAAGTCTCATAAATCGCCAAAACACCCTTCCCAAAAAGGAAAGAGATCGAGAAGGGAAAGCTTTCGAGGGCCATAAATTTAAACTACATAATCTAACTCATACGAAATGATTTAAGGTGTGAAATTAATTGCCATGATTTCGAGGGGCATAAATGTAAAATGTTATTATAACCAATACATGATTATATTGGCTGTAAAAAATATCTTATATTATGGGACCGAGGGAGTATCTCTTTAGGATGAAGAGGTTAACTCATAATTGTAAACCTGCGTAGGACATGGATTGTGTTTTTTGTTAGAGTATTTCCCTACAAATAGAGCACCACCATAAAGAGAGGTGGGTGGCATTTCACTTAGCATCACCGTCTTTGTTTTTATTGCCTAAGGAGGGAAAGGAAGGAGGAATAAACTTTCCGCCAATGATGAGGCGCTGCCACGAACACCGTCATCCGAGAGGCAACCCACCAACATCTCCAAGGATCATCGTCGTCAAGGATTTGTGGAGCCATTGGCGAGGATTGTCACAAATAGAACGATCTTCCTGTGTGTAACACCCTTACTAAACAGACTGGTGAAAACATAAAGATATAGAGCTCCACCGTCGACAAGGACAAGGGTCCACCACGCCTCCATAACCCTAAGGACACAAGAGGCATTGCGGATCGGCGCCAGCGCCATCAGGCGGCAGGGAAATCCTAGCAATCGGTGTGTGTCTCTTGGGAATGAAGGGGTACGTGAAACCATCCTGGTACTCCTTAGCATTTGGTGACAGTATTCCACGATACATAACTTGTTGGAGTAGTATCAATTAAACTCATCCATTAGACCGGAAAGGATGAGACGTTGCATCTCCATTTGAGGTTATAATAAAGAGTAAATTGCACATAACCATTACTTGTGATTAAGGCTATGAATATTAGGGAACCCGTACTTTTGGAAGAAAAAAATCACAAACCGACCACTTTGGGGGCTTGAAGTTGTAAGTATATTTCCCAAAATGGAGTGGTACGTCAATCTTTAAAGTGGTGGTTTCGATACACCTATCTGTAACATAAAACCCAAAGTAATGATTTTGTGCAAAAAAAATAAATATCTGAAAGTGTTGTTTTCTTACATTTATAGCTCCAGAATGGCGTTTTTTTTGCCAATTTACTGTAATGATAAAAGAGTTCGAGCTTAATGCACGTACGTGCGTGGATTTCTTGCTTCCAGCTGTATCCCTCTATATGTACGCGTCGATCGTAGGTTCTGCTCATGACCAACGGAAAAGTTGAGCGAACGGTCCATGCATGATGTGATTTAACATCGTGGTTCAGTACAGCTGGTACACGTATGTATCTGCATGGTCTTTGTACGTACGCCAGCCCGGCCCAGCTGTATCCTGCATATATGTATCTGATAAATCTAGCCAACGGTTATTTGATAATGTTTGACGTGCATGACGAACCAACTCCAAACCTTATCTGGAATCTGAAGTCAAACGTCGGATAGATGTTCTTCCTTGGCGTCGAAACAACATTATTAATTAGACGAAGAAACAGCGCATGCTACATTGGGTACTTAGAGCATCTGCACTCGTTGGCCGAATCTAAGACGAAATTTGATCCGTTTTTTGGTCGGACTAAACTAGTTTTCGACCTGGGTACGCCCATTACCCACCCACGTACCCAGGCCGAGTCCTCAAGTTTGGCAAAAATTTATCAAATTTAGGCGATTTTCATTAAGTTGGGCGAATATAGGAGGATTACATCAAATTTAAACGAAACTAGTACATAAATAAACTTAAAAAGTCCGCCGCCGGTGCCTTCGCCGTCCTACATTCCGAAGTTGTCGTAGAACGACGTGTAGCAGTCGGCTCATCCTCATCCGTCGCCGTAAATGCGTCGCTTCGGCCGACGGCCGGTTACAGCGAGGCTGCCGCGGCGCCCGTACCTCCATGGCTGGTAGGACGGGCATGCGTCCTTGTCGTCGTCATCATCCGGGGCGTGGCGGGGCATACGGTAGCGACTCACGCCCAACCAGCAGACAACAGCGTGGCTTGCTCCTCGACTGCCGCGGACGAGAAATCATTGTCGCTCCGCCTTCTTCCAGTCCCTCCTGGACCATTCCAGGATATCCGGCAAGGAGGGCTCGACCGGCGGCAACGGCGATGTCTGCGGCGCCGTTTCGCGGAGCGACTGCTCCAGCGCCATCTTCGGTCGGCGCCGAGCCTTCTTCCTTAGGCGGCGAGCTCGGTGGCTGTTGGCGGCGTAAACACGACGGCTCGGCGATAGCGATACAGCGCCGCGTGTCGCGGCGGTGGCCTTGGCGAGGCAACCGCTTCACGTCGGCGTGCGAAGCGGCCATTGCCGGAAGAGTGGACGCCCGAAGCGGAGAAGGCGAGCTCATGCTCGCCTTCCTCCTCGGCGCCAGTCGGGAACACGCCGACCGTCTGGTCGCGTCGGGTTGCGCGGAAGCCGAGCGCGGAGTGTTCCGCGGTTGATGTGCTCAAGACGGCGGCGGCGTCGCCGGTGCACTCCGCCGGCGCCCGCCAAATTTTTGCGCGCCGTGAGACTCGTTCGGCAACCCGCGAAGCGGGCTCTATTCGCGCCCGCTCAAGAAGTTCGCCAATCTTGGTGGTTGTCGGCGCTTTCGCTTAGGGGTTGTCCATGCGGCGATGTACTCTTGTACATCGTCTGACAGCCTCCTCGGCGTCTGGGATGGGATCTCACGGCGTCTGACATGCGCGCCTCCCAAGTCTCGAGGGTAGGCGGCCAGCGTGGCGCCGTCGCCCGGGTAGCGTTCGCCCATGGTGAGAAGAAGGAAAGGTTAGAAGGTTCGCGGAGTTGGGCTTTGTGGGTGGGGGCTGTGAGAATGTGAAGATCTCCGGTGAGTATGGCTTATAAAGGCCGGTGCGGCGATGGCGGGGCGTGTGGCGGCGGAAAAAGTGGAAACGGCGGAAGTTAGTGAGCCGGTCCGTCATGGAGCCGGCGGCAATGGCGCCAGTAAATCGGCGACAGCGTGGCCGCCATGACGATTATTGCCGACGATCGCCGCGTGGTTCGAGGATGACGACGACTGCCAAATCACCGACTCGGCGGGTCCACACGTCGCTTTGATTTTTTTCGCCGATCTCGCTGAGTCCGTTGCGTCTGCGTAAACACTGGTTCGGCGCAGGTAGTCCGACCAAAAGGCTTAAATCTAAATGGCTTGGGTATCTTGACGGCAGGTTTTCGGCGTCACGCAGGTGGCGGAGATGCTCTTACATAGTAGGCCGAAGAACGAAGGGCATGCGACGGTGCTAGGACAAAGCGACAGCTCGTGTTAGCATGTGCGATTAAGGTTGGTCAATGAGATATAGCAAGGCATAGTAGGCGGGTGACAAAGTGCTTAAGAAATTAAGGTAGACCGGACATCATATTATGACCCTATTCCTTCTTCTAAGCAGGAGTACCTTGCTTATGTTGCACGCTGTGCCTGCTCCGCAGACCGCAGTTATCAGCCTCGAGCTACACCCCCAAAGAAAGATGAGACGCAATTCTTGATACTACAGTACATGCATCATTGGTGGTGCTAGTGTTGTATTGGCGGCACGTACACACATGCTCTAGCATGGAATCTTACAGCGAAGCTGGCCATTGTGGCTACGATCCAAACAAGTACATTGACCCGGTCGCCCTCAGCACGCAGCCTACTGTAGCTGCATGAATCAGAACGTCTACTGGCTACAGTAACGACGGCCAGTCCCCTCCCCGCGCGCTGCACCTGCACGCCCGACGCCCGACTGAACTCCCGTCCCGTTACGCTTGGAATCGTCTGAGCGCAAGCAGAGAAGAAGCGACAGCCGTAGGAGTTGGGCGGGGCCGTCGAGATCGGGTAGGTTCCTGGCTCCCCGTGCTCGACACCACCCGTATCGGTCGTCCTCGTGCCGTGCGCCGCCTAGTACTAAAGTATGCAGTTGCAGGCCGCTTGCTGTTTACGTGGCCTTGGATGCTCTGGGCTCTGCTCTTTACAGTTTGCACCCTGACTCGATCGGTACGGCGGTAAAACTATTGCCAAGAATCAGATTTTTCGTCGCATGCACGCAGAGCACGCGTGCATATAATCTGCATGTCAGGGAAGGATGAGACGAGGCAGGGATCGTCTCAATCATCGCGCCACCGATTTGGCACGATTCACTCGCGCCTTTTGAAGCGTTAATTAACAATCATCAATCTGCTAACTCCTCGAACTGCAGCTGTTGGGTTGGGACGGAGCATCCTCTAACGGCACCAACCCTAATTAAACCAGCATCAAGGCACGAATGGCTTGACCAGCGGCTTCGGTTGAGGGAATTAAGGCACTCACGCTACCTGATGGTGTAGTATGTTTGATCCGGACATGAAAAATTAAGGCACTGGCCGCGGATGCAGAGGTTTGACAAGACTGCTGCACCTAGGTGTGCTCAACTGCCATTCCCTTGGTAAATAGACACGGACTAGCTCCGCATGGATCTCCTATCAGGACTCTATACATTACAGGTGGTATTATGGGCATACGGGTATAGGGGAGAGTGAGACAGTACGAGTTCTGATAAGTAAACAGAAGTAGTGCAAGGTATGCGGCAGGATTGCAGTGCTGCCGGCCGGGGCCTAATTCATGCCTGCGGCAGTGTTGTCGATGTCAGGCAAACTGTTCGTCAATGCACATTGAACGAGCGGGGCCGGCCGGGGATTATGCTCGGGTTTATTTGAAGGAGATGATGGATCGAGGAGAGTTCGACGGGCCGCCGGGGGCCGGCCACCTCGCCCCCGCGTACATGCACGCGTCCGGACGACGAAAACCGCCGGAAATGCAGGAGCCCCAGATCATACGCCCATGAGTTTCTGCAACCCCACTACGCATGTTTTCGTCGACAAAGCCATTCCTTTCACTCAGGAGTAGGTCCCCGCCAAGAAGGCCGTATGTGCATGGATGAAAATTTACGTTTAGCGCATGCATGCAGGTCTGAGCGTCCAGTACAGCGTGTCGCTCTGACTCTGTTTGGTACGGTGCCGGGGGAATCAGATTTCTCAATCTGATATTTGCTAGGACTTTTAAAATATAAGATGTTTTTGGCTTTCTAAAGCAACTGTCTAAATTTTTTATGGTATATAGGTTTACTTAGGTTTGGAGTAAATCTATACAAAAAAAATATAAATACATTTTTTCTTTACAAACTTAAAACATCTAAAACGGATGAAATAGTAGTTTTTTATCAATCGATGCATTATGCACCAAAGCCAAATACATAAAGCGTTTTGCCGACTCAGAGCAAACTGAGCGGGCACGACAATTTTTTTTTGAAAACACGGTACAATCGAAGACGCTCACAATACGTACATACACTCACCCTATAAACGCACACCTTACCCCTATGAGCACCTCCGAAAAACTGAGCCGGCGGATTATGTCTTGAGATTGACGAAGTCACCACGGACGCCTCGCTGCCGACGACAACATCGCCTCCCACTATAACAATATTGTATTTTATGCAACACATAGTGTCAAACCCGAAGTTTAAACTCTGATGGGCTGGGATACAACCACCCTCGTAACCATCCAACCATAGATTGGTTGGTTCCCTTGGTTGAGTTGTTTAGTCATGTTGGAAAAAGTGCAGTTGAGTTAAGCAGCTCATCTTCTGGTCAAATACAACTCTGATTGGGATGCCAGGCCAATCGAAAACATAGTCCATCGGTTGCTCAATGCAGTAGTTCTAGTGCACTCTTGCTCCTGGGAGTACTATATATACTAGATTTTGGGGTGTGCCTTGGCGCACGATTCCGTTGATTTTCGGCTAAATTTGCGATTAAAGGTGAGCGAAAAATAAGAAAATATTTGGAGCACCCAATTTCCTATTTGTAATCTCTAGGCAAGGGCCTATGTAAACCGGTATTACTGCAACATGACATACAGTACAAACCAATGAAAAATGAAACCTCGGTAAAAAAGCCACTTGATTGAGAAGTCAAATATCGAGAGATACATTACATATAGACATGACTATTTAGGTTTGAGAAAATCACATTGCTCGTAAATACATCCGGACGGCGAAAACCGCCGAAAATGCAGGAGCGCCAGATCATACGCCCATGAATTTCTGCAACCCCAGTACGCGGGTTCCCGTCGACAAAGCCTTTCCTTTCGCTCAGGAGTAGGTCCCCGCCAAGAGGGCCATATGTACCATATGGAGGAAAAATTACGTCTGCGAATGCATGCACGTCTGAGCACGGGCGTCCAGTCCAGCGTGTCGCTCTGACTCTGTTTGGTACGGTGCCGGAAGAATCAGATTTCTCAATCTGAGCTTTCCTAGATGCATTATGCACGAAAAGCCAAAAACAGGACGCGTCTTGCGTTTTGCTGAATCGCTGGGCAAATTGAGTAGTCGGTGAGAGTCGACTGCTCTCTTGGTTGAGTTGGTCATGTTAAAAGTGGACTTGAGTTAAGAAGCCCATGTCCGGGTCAAATACAGTTCTAATTGGAATGCTAGGCAAATCGATACGTAATCCATCGGTTGCTCAATGTACTCATACTCCTAGGAGTACTATATCCCTCCTCAAATTAAGACGCATATTACTTCCTCTTTTTCAGATTAAGACGCATATTACTTCCTCTTTTTCAGATTAAGACGCATATTAGTTTTAATCAAAATCAAACATAATAGCTTTGATTAAATTTCTAGAAAAAAATATATACATCTATGACATCAACTCAATATTATTTGAATTATCATTAATTATATATTTTTATGTTATATGTATTTAACATTATGAAAGTTAGTACTCCCTCTGTTTGGAATTATAGGTCCTACGCACATACCTAGATTGTTAATTTGACCAACAAAATATAACTTATATATCACAAAAGTTATATTATTAAAAAATATAAGCTCTAAAGTTTCTAATGATATATTTGTTATGCTATATTATTCATATTTTGTTATTCAAATTAGCAATCTAGTTATCCGCGCGGGACTTATCTCTACTACTATTAAAGGCAAAGACGTCAAGATGGTGGTACGTCGTCCTACCTCCCCGCCTCGCAAATACTCCCCCTCGCTGAATCCCTCCTCCCGTAAATTGTGTCCTCTCTCGTGCAAAAAAAGCAACGAAAAAACATTAAAAGGAGAAAAATACCCCACCTCTCACGCACCCCGCATCCTCCGGCCACGAACTCCAACTCCCAAGTCCCACCATACGGCGCCCGCCCTTAACCACCACCGAATGGCGCCAATCCACACCCGCCTCCCCCAACTAGGCTGAAACCCACATGTACCAATCCATCGACGCTTCTGCTCTCGAACTACCCGGCGTCCTCTTGATCCAAGCGCTTCGTCGATGAACGAGATGGAACCCCTCCCGCTCTAACTGCCCCGAACCTGTGCATCTTCCTCAGGAGTCCATTGGTGCACCGGCGAACGAGAGGACTGCGTGTCACCCCGAGCTTGCAACCAAAATTTCCATAGACCGGTACTCTCAAATACCAAAGTTTCCGTTTCTAATCGTACAGTTCTTGCAATCCTATTCCTTGGGATGTTCTGATTGTTGTATCATCCACTGCGTACGGAAATTGATGTGCTTCAGGATCTGGAGAAGCACATGTACGGGATGGTGACAGTGGGGTGGCGCACGGCGTTGTTCGAGCGCGGTCCATCGTGCAACGGATGCTACGAGGTCATGTGCGTGGAGGTGGAGGTCCTATCATGTATTGCCTCCCCGACACCTCCATCGTCGTCACGACCTCCAACTTCTGCTCCCTCTGCTACGGTTTCGACGCCCACGGTGTTGCAGCTCAAACCACTATGTCTTTCTCCGCACCCAGGCCTAGGAGAAGATTGTGCTCCGGAAGGCCGGGCTCATCCAGTACCGCTGGTATACTCCATTCTTGCCTAAATTCTTTGTTTCTACCTCGGTCTACCTTGTACTGCATATTAGGCTAGATCTACGACTAAATCTTTGTCAGTTCCCTAATTAGCCTTGAGTGCAACCGTTGTATAAATGAACTATAGTTGCATTGATTTGTGCATCTGGAATCCCTGGAAAATCTAAAATGTAGGAAGAGTATAGAGGAGAGAATGTGGACCATCATCCGGCGTGGTGAAGTTCTGTTAGGGTTAGAGCATCCCCACTCGTTGGGCGAACCCAGGCCGAAATCCAGACTTTTTTTGGCCGGACGAAACACGTTTTTGACCAGGGAACGCCAAGCTTCCTGCTCGCGTTCCCAGGCCGAGTTCCCAGGTTCGATGAAATTCAGTTAAACTCGGCGAAATTTGGCGAATATTGACGGATTTCATTAACTAGGGCAAGAACGCACATATTACATCGAATTTAACTAGGAAAAGGCCGCCGCCGTGGTCGACGCCGGACGCCGCATCTACAGGCCGAGGCGGGGGTGGTTGCCGGCCTGGATGTGCGGCGAGAGTTCGCGCTAGAACGCTCCACGAGCGGCGGCGAAAAGCCACATTGTGACGCGGCGGCGGCGAGCCCGACGGTCCCTCGTGTCGGGCGAGATCCTGGAGGCGTCTATCGGTGAACAACTGCCTCCAGAAGACCACGTTGCCAGGATCATCGGCGAGATCTGGGTCTTGCATGGCGGCGATAGCCGCCTGGATATCTCCAGCGATGTCCTTTGTCGGCCGGCACCGGCGGAATAGGGATCCCGTCGGCACCGAGTTGCCAGGCGAAGGGGAGACGATAGTCCGGCGGCGTCGTATAGCCCGCCTCATGGAGCAGCCGGGCTTCCCACGGCTGCAGCGTGCGTCGGCCGGGAAATCTCTCGGGCATGGCTTTTCGGCGGAGTTGAGGAGGTAGAAAGGTGCGAGCTTCCGGAGTTCGCTGGAGTTGGAAGTGGTGTGAGAGACTGTGAAGGGAGACGACGAGATATACGCCTTTTATAGGCCGAGTTCGGCGGCGAGGGCGGGAAGGGTGTAGCGGCGAGGGCGGGAAAAGGGAAACAGCGGGAAGGATGACGACGACTCGGCTTCTGTCGCTGACAGGCTGGTCCACTCGTCCAATTCACTGTGTTCGGCGTTCGCAGGGTGTACCCGGGGTCCTGGGGAGTCCGGACCAAAGTTGGCCCAAATCCGGACGAAAAGAGGTTCCTAGGTACGCGACTAGGCTGATTTTCAGCGTCCGGACCTAAGTTCGACGTTCGGATCGGCGTCCTGGGTAGCAGAGTGGAGATGCCCTTAGAACATGGAAATCGAATTGGGTTAGCTTTTTATGCTTGGACGTTTTTTGATGTACTATGCCTTAAACAAATAAGAAGTCAAAAAGAGCTTTACCTCATGCATTAGGAAAACAACCCCTATGACCAGAAGTGCATAGAAACAAGTTCACTATAATTTAGCTTGGCATCTAGGTTAAGAGGAAAGCACCTATGACCCCTTTTAATGCAGCATTGGCTATGTAGAGTGTCACACAATCGATTTATCTGATTTACTACTATCCCAAAACACAGCAGCGCTTTCTGAGTCTTATCAAATCACACCATGGAGTCCAATCTAGCTCATTAACAACCTTCATGTAATAAAATATGTCCTGATGTGTTGATCTACGATGCTTTTTCTAAGTACCTTGCTTGTGTTAGATTTAGGTACAGTTCCGATGATTTCATAAACATAAAATTTTGTTTCTGGATTTTTGATATTGCGGAAGTTGTTGGTAGCCTAAAACACTAAATATATGATTAAGGAGTGGAGATACAGATCCTGATGAAGTGGATGTTGAATAATGAATCATAAATATCTGCTTTTCATTTAAATTGTGAGTTTCAAGATGTACCACCTAAAAGGGTATAAAAATGACGGGTGATTAGCTTTACAAGGAAGACCCGTCCCGCCGGCGAGGTCGTCCTGTTAGTAAGACCCCATCCAAGAATAGGCTATAGAAGAATATTATTGTGAATACTCCTCGGATATGTATGGTAAGTATAACTGTGATTGCAAAAGCTTATTTATTTTTATCAATGAATAGAAAAAATAGATTGTATCTTGGGGTCAGAGGTTTGGTCCAAAAAAATTGGGTTCAAAAGCCGATGATAGTTTCCCCTTCTCGTAGAGCTCACATTATATCAATGAATATATAAGTTGATGAGAAAGACTTGGGGGTCTTTTGGCTCGCACAAGAGGTGGTGTGCTAGACAGCCCAAGTTCAAATCTCACATTCTCCTATATATTAGTAGTGTGTAGAGGAGATTTGTAACCTAACGCATGTGCTACTGGTTTTCTTAGTAAATAAAGCATCTTTACCAGAGAAAATCGACTCACCCATCGTAGCAAAACTCTGGTTGAATGACTGTCGGCCGATATCGAAGCTCTGAAAGAAGTCCGGCATGGCCGTCGCCACGGTTGTGGGCGACCGTGATGCTATGTCCATCATCGCCTACTCTCCCTATAATGGGTTAGTCCCCTACTCGACTCTCATCATGTTGCCTAATGGTAATGATATCTTTGCATGGTTCTTGATCTGATGATGCTTGTGTGTCCGCCGATTTTGTTCATTTGTTAGTGACCTCTGTTGGCTGGTTGGAAGACACTTTCTCCTCGAGGAGTACACCATATCAGATTATGCTCGGGAGAAATATTGTGATACTTATTGTCTTAATTTTTTCAAGATAAATTTGGACATCTCATTATGCAGCATAGTTCATCTTATTTAGCAAATGCTTAGAGTCCTGTTGTAGCTCTAATTTTTTTGGGTACAAACCATTGTTTTTGTGGCCTCATCAACAACATGATGAAGGGAATATGCCCTGAGAGGCAATAATAAAGTGGTTATTATGTGTATTCCAAGTATATGATAGATGTTTATTTTGCATGCTATAATTGTATTGATACGGAAACGTTAATACATGTGTGTTTAATAAACAAACAGAAAGTTCCTAGTTATGCCTCTCTCATAAACTAGCTCGTTGATTAACAAGATGATCAAGGTTTCCTGATCATGGACATTGGATGTTGTTAATAACGGGATCACAACATTAGTGTAATGGTGTGATGAACATTCATCCGAAGTATAGCATTACGATCAAAGTCATTGAGTTTATATTGCTATAACAACTTACGAAGTGATCATAATCCTTAGACCATGAGATCATGTCAATCACTAACACCGGAAGAGTTTCTTGATAACATCAAACGTCACACCGTAACAGGGTGATTATAAAGATGGATTCAGAACTAATAAAGTGTTATGTTGAGGCTCATGGATCGAGAGTGGAATTTGTTCATCCCGATGACGGATAGATATACTCTGGGCCCTCTCGGTGATATCACATTGATTAGCTTGCAAGCAAGTGATTTGATCACTAGAATGTTATATCACAGGAACGAGAAAAGAGTGCATGTCGGTAACGAGATCAAACTAGGTATGGAGATACCGATGATCGAATCTCGGACATGTAATATATCGTGAAACAAAGGGATTAAGATACTAGCGTAAAGGTTCCGACGATCACAAGAAAGTCATCGTTGAATGTGTGGGAGTCAGTATGGGTCTCCAGATCCCGCTTCTGATTATTGATCCGAGAGGGGTCTCGATCATGTCCGCATTATTCACGAACCGTAGGGTGACACACTTAAGAGACACCGACATCCAATTGGAGAAAGGTTTCATGCCGAAAGAATGAACAAGCGCAGGAATTTATTTCACTAGATACCGAAACAGGTTTTCGGGTGAAATTGCATAAAGTGGTTATGCATGTGAAATAGAATTCTAGCAAGGGGTTATTTGTGAATGTTCGTCATTAAAGTAATTGACAAAATTCTGAATAAAATAAAAGAGTTTTATTTAATGAGAGTTTGCATTAAATTTGGTGGAAATTTAATGGGAATTTGAGTGGACTTTTGAGTGGAGGGAATTTAAAGGAGATTTGTGAGTGGAGTGTCCACCCACATGAAGAGGGAGGGCAAAGGGCATCCCCATGCGCCACCCCTTGGGGTTCCCTCCTATAAAATGAGCCCTCCTCACTTGTCTCTCACACCTCCTCGTGAAGGATCTCTCTCCCCTCTAGAATTTATCCCCCATGGTCTCGGACTAGCGAGATACATGTTCCGATGGCTATTCGGCAAGAAAGAGTTGTGCTTCACTGCATCGCTGGGCGAGGAGGCGGAGGTTGCTCGGTGCCTCGAGCGTGTGTGCGACACGGATGCTGATTTGATGGCGCTAGGACTTCCTCTCGATCTTGAGATCGGCAAGAGATCGTCTACATCAACCACGAGTTGAACTCGTTAAGCTTTGTAGGTCTTCAAGGGTATGTTCTCTACGGATATACATCCGCCCGTTGTTTGTATCTAGTAGATAGATCTTGGTATATAGTTCACATTGTAGAAATTTTTTTGTTTTCTATGCTGCGAACCCTACACATGATAGGTTCAACGCGCTTCGAGTAGCTGGTCCATACACCATTACAACATCAAGGGCCGAGTGCGGAGAGAATATCGTCCACGAGGTGACAAGGACACGGGGCACAGAGAACACAAAAGTTAGCGCAAGTTGACTGAATTGCACTACATAAGAAGAAAGAACAAGTTAGCGCTCTTATTATTTTCTCATTTTGCTTCATCGATTGTTTTGTTGGAATTATGCCCTAGAGGCAATAATAAAGATGTTATTATTATAATTCTTGTTCATGATAAAGTTTATATTCCATGCTAGAATTGTATTAAGCGGAAACTTTAATACTTGTGTGGTTTGTGAACAACACCGTGTCCCTAGTACGCCTCTATGGACTAGCTCATTGATCAATGATGGTTAAGGTTTCCTAACCATAGACATGAGTTGTCAATTGATAATGAGATCATATCATTGGGAGAATGATATGGTGGATAGACCCAAACAAAGCAGAGCAATTAGATCGTGTCATCGTGTTCGTCTTTGCGAAGCTTTTCCTATGTCAAATATTGTATTCCTTAGACCATGAGATAATGCAACTCCACGGTATCGGAAGAAAGCTTTGAGGTCATCAAACGTCATCCTATGAGAGGGTGATCATAAAGGTGTCTCTCGGTGATCGGAAAGTATCATTGGGTTGTATGTATCGAGATGGAATTTGTCCCTCCCAAGTCGGAGAGATATACTTGGGCCCACTCGTGAATCGATATCAACACCGCTTGCAAGCATGTGGTTAAGGAGTTAATCACAAAGTGATATCGGATTACGAGCAGTAAAGTACTTCGTGAGCGAGATTGAACTAGGTATGATGCAAGACGATCGAATCTCGGCAAGTAAAATATCGCGAGACGAAGGGAATATATATATGGGATTGATTGAATCCGGCATCGTGGTTCATCCGATATGATCATCGATGAATGTGTGGAGTCAATATGGGTGCCTAGACCCGCTGTTGATTATTGATAGAAGATCATGTCGCATATTCTCGAACCCGAGGTCACACACTTAACGTGTCTCGACGCTAGGATATATTGGATAATTGGTTTATGAATTTTTGTTCGAGTCTCGGATGGGATCCGGATATCACGAGAGGTTCGGAATGGTGGAGAATAAGATTCATATAAAGGCAGTTTTTGGAGTTCGGAATTGTTCCAGGGTTAATCGGTATTATTGAAGCTTCTAGAACCTTCCGGAAGGGACCAACGTGGCCCCACCTTCCGGGAGGGGCATGGGCCTATGAGGGAGTGTCCTGGCGCATTGGGCCGGGGCACAAGGCCCATAGGGCCCAGCCGATCCTAGATAAGTTTAAACTCGTTTAAACTAGAGATAGGATTTCTAGATAAGGAGAGTTTAAATCGTTTAAATCTAGAGATAGGATTTCTAGATAAGGAGAGTTTAAATTGTTTAAACTAGAGATAGGCTTGGAGGAGGGCAGGCTGGCCCCTCTATATAGAGGGTGGTGCGCCTCCCCTACTAACACACACCTTCCTCCAAGCCCCAGCAGCCTTGCTACCTTTCTCTCCTCCCGATTGTTTGTAGGCGAAGCCTCAGTGAAATTCTCCACCATATACACTGCCGTCGTTTGTAGATCCAATCTATCTCTCCACCATACTTGTTGGTCCGAGGAAGGAGGAGACGCCGAGTCTTTGCCGTGTGCATCTCACGGAGGCACCGCCACTTGTGGTGCTAGATCGGATCGGATCGCGAGGAGGAGAAGCGAATGCGACTACATCACCCACGTTAACGCCAGCGTTCCATCTTGAATCTTCAAGGGTATGAAGATCTAATCCAATCTCTCTCGTTGTTTGCATCTCCTAGATTAGATCTTGGCTTTCCTCTGCTCGCTCGTAGAAAATTTTGATTTACTATGCGAATCCCTTTAGTGGTATCGAGCTAGATCTATGCGTAGATGTGATTCACAAGTAGAGCATAACATGGTTGTTCGGGCGTTGATGTTTTCTGTTGCATGCCTCTTGTTTGTGTTCTTCTTATGACGGTATAGTGAGATTGAAGCGGTCCAGGCCAACCTTACGGCGTCGTTGCGAGACCGCTCCGACTGACGCGGTGGCTTGTACCACACATGCGGTGGTGGATGTCGGTTCTGTCACTATAGTTGTCATGGGATTAACACGGAGTTTGGCAACCATAATATCACCGTTGTGGCTTTCCGTAGGTAAGAATCGTTCTTAGCATCTACTCCCATAAGCCACGTAAAACATGCAACAACAAAGTAGAGGCGTCTAACTTGTTTTTGCAGGAGTGTTTTACGTGATATGGTATGGCCCAAGATGTGATGTGTATATTGTATGCGATGATCATGTTTTGTAATGTTTCACGACTTGCATGTCGATGAGTACACAACCGGCAGAGCCATATGGTTGTCTTTATAATTGTGTATGACATGCGAGTCAACTTCTTATACGCCATGTAATAGCTTTACTTTATCTCTAAGTAGTTAGCAATAGTTGTAGTTGCTATTCGTGGTGGAGGCAATCATCTTTGGAGTGATGGAGATCATGCCGAACGCACAAGATGGAGATCATTCTTGTGAAGATTGGCTATACCATGTCACATAAAGTTATATGCATGTGATGTTTATCCTTTATGTATCTTATTATGCTTAGATCGCGGTAGCATTATAAGATGATTCCTCACTTAAAGATCAAGATAAAAACTGTTCTCCCCAAGTATGCACTGCTATGAAGTTAAATCGTTTCCAAGCATCACGTGATGATCGGGTGCTATAGACTCTACACTCACATACAAGGTGCAAGCCAGTTTGCACACGTGAAATACTTGGGTCTAGCTTGACGAGCCTAGCATGTACAGACATGGCCTCGGAACACAAGAACCGAAAGGTTAAGCATGAGTCATATGAATGATATGATCGACACTTTGTTGTCCACCATTGAAACCACATCTCTTCTCGTGATGATCGGATTAGGTGTGGTGAATTTGGATCGTGTTCACTAAACAACTTGAGGGATGTTGAATTTAGTGGGAGTTCATCTAGTAATTTGATTAAGTTGAACTATTTATCATGAACATAGTCTAAATTGTACTTGCAAATACTGTAGATCACATGGCCAAATCCAACTTCAACTTCAACGTTTTTGCTGAGAAGGAAAAGATTAGAAACAATGGGTCTAACTTCACCAATTGGTTCCGCAATCTAAGAATCATTCTGTCTGGCGGACAAAAGTACTATGTCCTTGGTAAAGCGTTAGGTGCCCCCCCTGCTGCAACTGCGCCGGCTAATGAGAAAGCTGTCTATCAGTCGCGCAAAGATGATTATGGTGTGATTAAGAGCACCATGTTGTTTGCTATGGAACCGGAACTTCAAAATCGTTTTGAAACCTATCCCGGGCCCTTTGAGATTCTCGAGGAGCTGAAAACCATGTTTCAGACTCAGGCCCGTTCTGAGAGATATGAGATCTCTGAGAAGTTCTTTAACTGCAAGATGGAGGAAGGGAGTTCCGTTAGTGAGCACGCCATAAAGATGTCGGGCTACACTCAGCCTTGAGCAAGCTGGAATGCGATTCGGAGGAGCTCAAGATTGACAGGTTCGCAATCACTCCTCCCGGCTACAAAAGTTTTGTAGTGACTCATAATCAGATTGGTTCCATCGATACGATCACCGAGCTCTTCGCAAAGTGAAGGCTGCGGAAGTGGACATCAAGAAGGATAATCATGTGTTGATGGTCAACAAGCCCTCCTTTAAGAAAGGTAAGGAGCAAAGAAGCCCTTCAAGAAGGGCGGCGGCAAGTTTAATGCCCTGCCGAGAAGAAGCTCGTGTCCGGTCCCAAGCCGGACATCGAGTGCTTCTATTGCAAGGACAAGGGTCCTTTGGCGCAACTATCCGAAGTACTTAGCGGACAAGAAGGCTGGCACCATCAAAGGTATATTTGATATACATGTTATTGATGTTTTCCTTACTAGCCCTCGTTGTAGTGCACGGTATTTGATACCGGTTCTTGCTAATATTTGTAACTCAAACAGAGCTACGGAATAGCGGACTGCGAGGATGAGGTGACGGCAGCGTTGGCAACGGATCAAGAGTTGATGTGATGGCCGTCAGACGCTCTCCTTAGTTTTACCTTCGGGATTAGTTTTAAACCTTAATAAATGTTATTATGTGCCTGCGTTGAGCATGAACATTATTTCTGGATCGTGTTTATTGCAAGACGGTTATTCATTTAAATCGGAGAATAATGGTTGTTCTATTTATATGAGTAACATCTTTTATGGTCATGCACCTCTTTTGAATGGTTTATTTCTTCTAAATCTCGAAAGGGATGAAACACACATCCATAACATTGAGGCTAAGAGATGCAAAGTAGATAGTGATAATACTACTTATTTGTGGCACTGTCGTCTAGGTCATATTGGTGTAAAGCGCATGAAGAAACTCCATTCGATGGACTTTTGGAGTCTCTTGATTTTGAATCATTTGACACACGAACCATGCCTCATGGGCAAGATGATCAAAACCCCGTTCTCCGGTATGATGGAGCGAGCAACGGACTTGTTGGAAATCATACATACCGATGTATGCGGACCGATGAGTGTTTCGACGCGCGGTGGATATCACTATTTTCTCACTTTTACCGATGACTTAAGTAGATATGGGTATATCTATTTAATGAAACATAAATCTGAAACGTTTGAAAAGTTCAAAGAATTTTAGAATGAAGTGGAGAACCATCGTAACAGAAAGATTAAGTTTCTACGATCCGATCGTGGAGGTGAATATTTGAGTTATGATTTTCTCACGCATCTTAAAGCAAGTGGAATTGTTTCACAACTCACGCCACGGAACACCACAGCAATGGTGTGTTCGAGCAGGAATCGAACCCTATTAGATATGGTCCGATCAATGATGTGTCTTACTGATTTGCCGTTATCATTTTGGGGTTATGCATTAGAAACCGCTGCATTCTTTTTAAATAGGGCTCCATCTAAATCCGTTGAGACGACACCGTATGAACTGTGGTTTGGTGCTAAACCTAAGTTGTCGTTGTAGGGGTTCGTAGCATGGAAAACAAAAATTTTCTATCGCATACAAACAAACAAGCCAAGATCTATCTACTAGATTGTAGCAACGAGTCGATGGTATAACTTACCCTCGAAGATTCCAAAGCGTTTAACGAGAGCGGATTCTCGTGGGTGATGTAGTCGTACTCTTCCCGATCTCAAGATCGTAGACGATCCTTCCAGCCACGTTCGCAAGGCGCTCCTTGATCGGTCACACGTTCAGATTTTCGGCGAAGACCTTCCTCTCCCTTGTTCCAAAAGGCGGAGGTTGTAGCACTCTCCTCGCGATTCCGGCTGGCGTGGTACAGGAAGTAGAGGGAGATCCCGAGGCTTCGCCTTAAGCAGTGCGAGTATGGTGGAGCTTTATGAGAGAGGATTAGTGGCCTAGTAATTAGACACACCAATTAGAGGGCTCTAAACCAATTAGAAGGCTCTAAACTGTTGGCTAAAGCAATTAGAAGCTCTAAACCAAAACAGCTCTAAACGGAGATCTAGAGTAGAAAGTTATGTGTCTATGGGAGGAGCCCTGCCTCCTTTTATGGGAGGGAGGTCCTTGGGCGCCAGGGGAGGAGGAGTCCCTCCCAACTCGGCCTAGGGCTGGGCGCCTGGAGGAGTCCTACCTCCTCCAAAGTTGGTTCCAACTCCTCTTGCTTGTTTCCACAGTTTCTTGTTTTGGCGGTTTGACTTTCAAAGGACATTTGACTTTTCTGCTTTAGGATTCAATTTAATCCTTTATTTGGGACAGCAATAACACTTAGTACATGATGCAATCATTCAATGAGCAATGACACATTCATGTACCCTTCCCCGAGTCTTGGACAATCCGGAACCTTCTAGAACATTCGATGAAAACAGGAATCATTCCCGAACTCAAACGGGACTTTCCTTATATGAATCTTATTCTCCGGACCATTCCGGATCACCTCGTGATATCCGGATCCCGTCCGAGACTCGAACAACATTCGGTCTCTTTCTCATAATACCATAACTACTCAAACAACGTCGAATCCTTAAGTGTGTCTCCCTACGGTTCGTGAATTATGCGGACATGATCGAGACACTTCTCCGAACAATAACCAATAGAGGAATCTGGAAATTCATATGGCTCCACATATTTCTCGATTACTTTGCGATCGAATGAACCACTTACATACGATACCAATTTCCCTTTGTCTCACGATATGTTACTTATCCGAGGTTATGATCGTCGGTATCTCCGCATACCTAGTTCAACCTCGTTCGATAAGTACTCTTTTCTCGTTCGTGATATGTGATCCCTTGTGACCAAGTCACATGCTTGCAAGCTAATTGGATGACATTCCACCGAGAGGGCCCAGTATATCTATCCGTCATGTGGATGGACAAATCCACTCTTGATCCATGTGTTTCAACCCATACTTTCCGAACACTCAATGCCACTTTTATAGCCACCCGATTCACGGTGTGGTGTTTGATGTCATCAAAGCATCCATCCGGTAAGGTGATATGCATGATCTCATGGTCGAAGGAATTAGGTTACTATGTATCGAAGCATATAGCAATTGAACTAATGAAATGACTTGATCTTTATGCTACGCTTATCTATAGGAGTATGTCCACCATATCATTCTCCTAACGATATGATCTTGTTGTTGATAACATCTCAATGTTCATGATATGAAAACCACAATCATTAATCAACCAACAAGCTAGTGAAGTATAGAGGCTATACTAGGGACTTCAAATTAAGTTTACAAATCACACAAGTATTAATGGTTTCCTTGTTAATACTATTATAGCATGAATGTAAACATTTATCATAAACACAAAGATATAATAATAACTACATTTATTATTGCCTCTAGGGCATATCTCCAACAGTCTCCCACTTGCACTAGAGTCATCTAATCTAGATTACATGGTAATATACCGAACACCCATGGCGTTTGGTGTTGGTCATGTTTTGCCCTCGGAGAGGTTTAGTCAACGGATCCGCCACATTCGGATCTGTGTGTACTTTGCAAATCTTTATATCCCCATCCCGGATATGTTCTCGAATAGCGTGAAAACGCGACTTGATATGCTTGACTTCTTGTGTGACCTTGGTTCTTGCGCATTGGCTATGGCGCCCATGTTATCACGATAGATAGACATTGGGTCCAGGCACTTGGAACCACACAGCTCTGTAATGAACTCCTTCATCCATATCGCTTCTTGTGAAGCCTCAAAGCGACCATGTATTCCGATTCAGTTGAAGATCTCGCCACAACGCTTTGCTTTGCACTCCTCCAACTAAGCTGCACCATTCAAAATAAATACGTATCCGGATTGTGATTTAGAATCATCCGGATCGGTGTTCCAACTAGCATCGGTGTAACCATTAACAACGAGCTTTTCATCACCTCCATAAGAAAGAACCATATCCTTAGTCCTTCTCAAGTACTTAAGGATGTTTTGATCATTGTCAATGATCCACTCTGGATCACTTTGATATCTGCTAGTTAAACTAACGGCATATGCAATGTCGGGTCTAGTACATAGCATGGCATATATTAGAGATCCTATGGCTGAGGCATAGGAGTCTTACTCATCCTTTCTCTATCTTCTCGATGTCGGACTTTGAGTTTTACTCAAGGTCGATTGAGCAACATGGGCAAGAACCCTTTCTTGCTTTCTTCCATTCCAAATCTCTTTAGAACTTTGTCCAAATATGTACTCTGTGACAATGATATTTGGCGTTCGATCTATCTCTATAAATCTTTATGCCTAATATGTAAGCTTCGCCAAGATCCTTCATTGAAAACTATTATTCAAATATTCCTTGACACTATTAAGAAGGTCTACATCATTCCCAATCAACAATATGTCATCCACATACGGTATTAAGAATGCTCTGAGCTCCCACTCACTTTCTTGTAAATACAAGCTTCTCCATAAGTTTGTATAAAACCAAAACTTTGATTACCTTATCAAAGCGTTGATTCCAACCGGGATGCTTGCTTCAATCCATAGATGGAACGTTGAAGTTTGCATACCTTGTTAGCATCTATAGGATCGACAAAACCTTTGGGTTGCATCATATACAACTCTTCATCAATGTCTCCATTGAGGAATCTTTGTTTTGACATCCATCCGCCATATCTCATAATCATAATATGCACGATTGCTAACATAATCCTCACAGACTTTAACCGCTACCGGTGATAAAGTCTCATCGTAGTCAACTCCTTGAATTTGTCGAAACCCTTTTGCGACAAGTCGAGCTTTATAAACGATAACATTACCATCAACATCTGTTTTCTTCTTGAAAATCCATTTGTTCTCGATGACCTTCGGCCATCCGGTAAGTCCACCAAAGTCCATACTTGGTTTTCGTACATGGATCCAATCTCGGATTTCATGGCTTCTTGCCATTTATTGGAATCTGGGCTCATCATCTTCCTCATATGTCTCGGGGTCATCGGTGTTGTCCACCACCATGACATTCATAACGAATCATACCAACTGGAGTGGTACGAGTTCTCGTTGACCTCCAGGCTCAGAGCAACTTCAACCGAAGTTTCATGATCATCATCATTAGCTTCCTCCCTTATTGGTGCAGGCACCACAGGAACTTCTTCCGGTGCTGCGCTACTCGCAATTTCGAGAGAAGGTTCAACAACCTCGTCGAGTTCTACTTTCCTTCCAGTCACTTCTTTCGAGAGAAATTCCTTCTCTAGAAAGGATCCATTCTTAGCAACGAATGTTTTGCCTTCGGATCTATGATAGAAGGTATACCCAATAGTTTCCTTTGGGTATCCTATGAAGACGCATCTTCGCTTTGGGTTCAAGCTTGTCCATTGTAACTTCTTTACATAGGCTTCGCATCCCCAAACTTTAAGGAGCGACAATTTAGGTTTCTTCCCAAACCATAATTCATACGGTGTCGTTTCAACGGATTTAGGCGGTGCCCTATTTAAAGTGAATGCATTTGTTTCTAATGCATAACCCCAAAATGATAGCGTAAATCTGTAAGTGACATCATAGAGCGAACCATATCTAAGAGAGTTCGATTACGACGTTCGGACACACCATTCTGTTGTGGTGTTCCGCGGTGTCAATTGAAAGTATTCCGCACTTCTTTAAATGCTCGCCAAACTCGTAACTTAGATATTCACCTCCACGATCGTAACGTAGAAATTTAATCTTCTTGTTACGTTGATTCTCTACCTCACTTTGAAACTCCTTAAACTTCTCGAAAGTTTGGACTTATGTTTCATGAAATATATATATCCATATCTACTCAAGTCATCCGTGAAGGTAAGAACATAACGATAACCATCACATGACGCTACACTCATTGGACCACACATCGGTATGTATGATTTCCAATAAGTCCGTAGCTCGCTCCATCATACCGAGAAAATGGAGTCTTAGTCATTTTCCCATCGGACATGCTTCGCATCTTTCAAGTGATTCAAAATCAAGTGATTCAAGAAGTCCATCGAATGGAGTTTCTTCATACGTTTCACTCCGATGTGACCAAGACGATGCCACATATAGGTGAATTATCGCTGATTTCAAACGTTTAGCCTCAATGTTGTTGATATGTGTATTTCCACTATCGAGATTCAATAAGAATAGACCATCTATCAAAGGTGCATGTGCATAAAACATATTACTCATATAAATAGAACAACCATTATTCTCGATTTAAACAAGTAACCGTCTACTTAATAAACAAGATCCCGATATAATGTTCATGCTCAACGGCACTAAATAACAATTATTTAAGTATAAAACTAATCCCGATGGTAGATGAAGGGGTAGCGTGCCGACGCGATCACATCAACCTTTGATCCGTTCCCACGCGATCGTCACCTCGTTCTTCGCTAGCTTCGTTTGATTCAAAGACTGCTTTGAGTTACAAATATGAGCAACGAACCAAGATCAAATACCGCACTACTACGAGTACTAGTGAGATACACATCAATAACATGTATATCGGATATACCTTTCTTCTTGATGTTGCCGTTCTTGAGATCCGCCAAGTACTTTGGGCAATTCCGCTTCGATGACCTTCTCCTTGCGGTAAAGCATTCGGTTTAGGCTTAGGTCCGCCTTGGTCTTCTTCGGCGTGGTAGCTTTCTTACCACCCTTCTTGAAGTGTCCTTTTGCTTAGACTTGCCTTTCTTGAATTTGGTGGTCTTATTGACCAACAACACTTGGTGCTCTTTCTTGATCTCCACTTACAGATTTCAACATGGCAAAGAGTTCGCAACGTCTTGTTCATGTTACGCATGTTGTAGTTCATCACAAAGTTCTTGTAACTTGGTGGTAGTGATTGGAGGACAGTAAATCCCCAAAGCATTAGGAATCACAATACCCAAGCTTTGAAGTTTGTTTGCATGCCCGGACATCTTAAGCACATGCTCACTTGACTGCCCTCTTCCATCTTGCGTTAAAGAACTTTTGAAGCCTCATAGCTTTCAATTGCCGCATGAGTCTCAAAATCAATTTGAGATCCTCGACAATATCATATGGGTCGACTCTTCAAACCTTTTCTCAAGCTCGATTCTAAACCATACAAGATAGCACCTTTGAACTATGGAGTACCGATTCTTAGGCGAGGTAAACATTCTTTACTTCATCGGAAGCATCACCAGTGGGTCACCCAGTGCATCCAAAGACATAGGTCAAATTACCGGTGTGAGGACAATCCTCAAATTGCGGAACCAATCCATGAAGTTGCTTCCATTGTTTTCAACTTTTCTTTCTCTAGGGCATTAAAATTGATGGTAGGGGCTGCCATTGATCTACAACATATTTGCAATAGTTTAGACTAAGTTTATGACAAATTGAGTTCAAATTAATTAATGAAATTAAACTAGGTGAACTCCCACTCAAAACAACATCCCTCACATTGTTTTAGTGATCACACGAACCAAATCCACTACATCAACTCCGATCATCACGAGTTGATATAGTTTCAATGGCGAACAATCATCATGTTCATCATATCTACTATACGATTCATGCTTTACCTTTCGGTAATCCGTGTTCGAGACCATGTCCGTACATGCTAGGCTCGTCAAGATCAAACCTTAGTTTCGCATGAGCAAATCTGGCTTGCTCACGTTGTATACACTTGCGAATCTAGAACACCCGATCATCACGTGGTGCTTGAAACAACAAGCTTTAGCAACGGTGCTAACTAAGGGTGAACACTTTATGATTTGAAATTGATGTGCATGAGGATCATCTTATAATGCTACCGCCGTCTACTAAGCAATACAAGATGCATAAAGGATTAACATCACATGCAATTCAATATATATGTGATATGATATGGCCTTTCTTCTTCGTGCCTCCGATCTCCATCTTCAAGCACGAACATGATCTCCATCATCACCGCATTTGCATCAAGGTCAATGACGCTTCTCCATGGTTGTCGCCCACCGGCTTCAACTATTACAACTACTTTGAATAGACACGCGGGTCTTAACATAAATTAAAGACAACCATATGGCTCGCGGTTGTCGACTTACAATAAGGAACATTGCATACATCGAATATAATCACAATCATGGCCATATCACATCATCGCACACCTCGCAAAACAAAGTTAGACGCTTCTACTTTCTTTGCATATTTTACGTGGTTTGGGGCTTTCAATAAGTGTCGTTCTAACTTACGAACAAGAACCACAACATTGATACTAGCATTGTTGATCACCCGTTGTAAATTGGATCTTAACTATGCTAGGAGAAACATGCACCCAAAGCCACTTATGCAATACAAGTTACATGTCAAGCGTGGAGCAAGTCTCATGAACGATGTCATGTAAGGTTAGCCGGGCGCTTCATCCCAACATACCGCAAGATGAAAAGTACACAAAAAGCAATCTACAATAAAAGCATCAACGCCCACAATGACCATTGTGTTCTACTCGTGCAACAGATCTACATATAGACACGGCTCGATACCCTTTGAGGTTCGTAGCATGGAAAACAAAAATTTTCTATCGCATACAAACAAACAAGCCAAGATCTATCTACTAGATTGTAGCGAGTCGATGGTATAACTTACCCTCGAAGATTCCAAAGCGTTTAACGAGAGCGGATTCTCGTGGGTGATGTAGTCGCATCTTCCGATCTCAAGATCGTGTGACGATCCTTCCAGCCACGTTAAGCGGCGCTCCCGCGATCGGTCACACGTTCGATTTTCGACGAAGACCTTCCTCTCCCTTGTTCCAGAAAATGGAGGTTGTAGCACTCTCCTCGCGATTCCTGTGGCGTGGTACAGGAAGTAGAGGGAGATCATGAGGCCGCCATTTAAGATGCGAGTATGGTGGAGCTTTATGAGAGAGAGGATTAGTGGCCTAGTAATTAGACACACCAATTAGAGGGCTCTAAACCAATTAGAAGGCTCTAAACTGTTGGCTAAAGCAATTAGAAGCTCTAAACCAAAACAGCTCTAAACCGGAGATCTAGAGTAGAAAGTTATGTGTCTATGGGAGGAGCCCTGCCTCCTTTTATGGGAGGGAGGTCCTTGGCCAGGGGAGGAGGAGTCCCTCCCAACTCGGCCTAGGGCTGGGCGCGCCCGAGGAGTCTACTCCTCCTCCAAAGTTGGTTCCAACTCCTCTTGCTTGTTTCCCAGTTTCTTGTTTTGGCGTTTGACTTTCAAACTGGACATTTGACTTTTCTGTTTTAGGATTCAATTTAATCCTTTATTTGGGACAGCAATAACACTTAGTACATGATGCAATCATTCAATGAGCAATGACACATTCATGTACCCTTCCCCGGTCTTGGGACAATCCGGAACCTTCTAGAACATTCCCGATGAAAACAGGAATCATTCCCGAACTCAAACGGGACTTTCCTTATATGAATCTTATTCTCCGGACCATTCCGGATCACCTCGTGATATCCGGATCCCATCCGAGACTCGAACAACATTCGGTCTCTTTCTCATAATACCATAAC
This sequence comes from Avena longiglumis, assembly GCA_030063025.1. Classification (NCBI taxonomy): domain Eukaryota; kingdom Viridiplantae; phylum Streptophyta; class Magnoliopsida; order Poales; family Poaceae; genus Avena; species Avena longiglumis. Next base: position 501,691,467 of record CP125975.1, read on the forward strand.
TACTCAAACAACGTCGAATCCTTAAGTGTGTCTCCCTACGGTTCGTGAATTATGCGGACATGATCGAGACACTTCTCCGAACAATAACCAATAGAGGAGTCGGAAATTCATATGGCTCCCACATATTTCTCGATTACTTTGCGATCGAATGAACCACTTACATACGATACCAATTTCCCTTTGTCTCACGATATGTTACTTATCCGAGGTTATGATCGTCGGTATCTCTGCATACCTAGTTCAACCTCGTATCGATAAGTACTCTTTTCTCGTTCCGTGATATGTGATCCCTTATGACCAAGTCACATGCTTGCAAGCTAATTGGATGACATTCCAGAGAGGGCCCAGAGTATATCTATCCGTCATGTGGATGGACAAATCACTCTTGATCCATGTGTTTCAACCCATACTTTCCGAACACTCAATGCCACTTTTATAGCCACCCAGTTACGTGTGGTGTTTGATGTCATCAAAGCATCCATCCGGTAAAGGTGATATGCATGATCTCATGGTCGAAGGAATTAGGTTACTATGTATCAGAAAGCATATAGCAATTGAACTAATGAAATGACTTGATCTTTATGCTACGCTTATCTATAGGAGTATGTCCACCATATCATTCTCCTAACGATATGATCTTGTTGTTGATAACATCTCAATGTTCATGATATGAAAACCACAATCATTAATCAACCAACAAGCTAGTGAAGTATAGAGGCTATACTAGGGACTTCAAATTAAGTTTACAAATCACACAAGTATTAATGGTTTCCTTGTTAATACTATTATAGCATGAATGTAAACATTTATCATAAACACAAAGATATAATAATAACTACATTTATTATTGCCTCTAGGGCATATCTCCAACAGTCGTTTCTTAAAGTTTGGGGATGCGAAGCTTACGTCAAGAAGTTGATGCCGGACAAGCTCGAACCCAAAGCGGAGAAATGCGTCTTCATAGGATACCCTAAGGAAACTATTGGGTATACCTTCTATCACAGAACCGAAGGCAAAGTGTTTGTCGCAAAGAACGGTTCCTTTCTTGAGAAGGAGTTTCTCTCGAAAGAAGTGAGTGGGAGGAAAGTAGAGCTAGACGAGGTTACTGAACCTTCTCTTGAATTGGAGAGTAGCGCAGCACCTGAAATTGTTCCAGGTCACTGCGCCAACAATAGAGGAAGCTAATGACAAGGATCATGAAGCTTGGACGATGTCGCTCTTGAGCGTTGCGGTCGACAAGGTCGCGTGCCCCTCTGAGTGGTACAGAAACCTGTCTTGACTGTCTTGTTGGTAGAAGACGGTGAACCTACGAACTATGAGGAAGCGATGATGAGCCGGACTAGAAATGGTGGAAGCCATGAAATCATTGGGATCCATGGCGAAAACCAAGTATGGACTTTGGTGGATCCTCCTAGCGACCGAAAGGCCGTTGAGTGCAAATGGATTTTCAAGAAGAAAACGGACGCGGATGGTAATGTTACCGTCTATAAAGCACGACTTGTCGCAAAAGGTTTTCGACAAGTTCAAGGTGTTGACTACGATGAGACTTTCTCTCCCGTAGCGATGTTTAAGTCCATTCGGATTTTATTAGCAATTGCTGCGTTTCATGATTATGAAATATGGCAGATGGATGTCAAGATTGCTTTCCTCAATGGGAACATTGATGAAGAGTTGTATATGATGCAACCCGAAAGTTTTGTCGATCCTAAGGATGCTGATAAAGTATGCAAACTTCAGCGTTCCATTTATGGACTGAAGCAAGCATCTCGGAGTTGGAACCTTCGTTTTGATCAAGTAATCAAGAGCTTTGGATTTGTTCCAAATTGCTACGAAGCTTGCATCTACAAGAAAGTGAGTGGGAGCTCGGTGACGTTTCTGGTACTATATGTGGATGACATATTGATTATCGGAAATGACATCAACATGCTTAACGATGTGAAGAATTATTTGAACAAGTGTTTTTCAATGAAAGACCTAGGTGAAGCTGCTTATATATTGGGCATCAAAATCTATAGAGATAGACAAAGACGCCTGATAGCTTTAAGCCAGAGTACATACCTAGACAAAGTTCTGAAAAGGTTCAGAATGGATAAGGCAAAGAAAGGTTCAGTGCCTATGTTGTCAGGTAAGATATTGAGCAAGGCTCAGTGTCCATTCTGATGAAATGATAAGGAAGCTATGAGCAAAGTTCCTTATGCCTCGGCCATAGGTTCCATCATGTATGCCATCTTTGTACTAGACCGTATGTGTCCAATGCTCTTAGTTTGTGGCGAGATATCAAAGTGATCCGGTGGAACCTTTGGACAGCCGTGAAGAACATCCTAAAGTACCTAAATAGAACTAAAGAAATGTTCTTAGTCTATGGGGTGATGAGCGACTTGTCGTAAAGGTTACGTCGACGCTAGTTTTGACACCGACAAGGATGATTCCAAATCTCAGACGGGATACGTTTATATTTTGAATGGAGGCTGTGAGTCGGAGAAGCCGCAAGCAAAGCGTGATCGGGATCTACGATGAAAGCGGAATACATGGCTGCCGCAGAGCGTCAAGTGTAGGAGTTTGGATCGAAACTTCATCATCGAGCTTGGCGTGGTTCCAAGTGCATTGGACCCAGGAGATATTGTGTGACAACACCGGGCGCCATAGCACTCGCTAAGGAACCAAGATATCATCCAAAGACCAAGCATATCAACGCAAGTTTCATATAATCCGAGATTATATAGCGGATGGAGATCGAAGATTAGCAAAGTACATACGGATCTGAATGTCGCAGATCCATTGACTAAACCTCTTCCACGTGTAAAACATGATCAACACCTCAGTGCCATGGGTGTGAGATTGTTGCCAGATGTAAACTAGATTATTGACTCTAGTGCAAGTGGGAGACTGTTGGAATTATACCCTAGAGGCAATAATAAAGATGTTATTATTATAATTCTTGTTCATGATAAAGTTTATATTCCATGCTAGAATTGTATTAAGCGGAAACTTTAATACTTGTGTGGTTTGTGAACAACACCGTTTCCCTAGTACGCCTCTATGGACTAGCTCATTGATCAATAATAGTTAAGGTTTCCTAACCATATACATGAGTTGTCAATTGATAATGAGATCATATCATTGGGAGAATGATATGGTGGATAGACCCAAACAAAGCAGAGCAATTAGATCGTGTCATCGTGTTCGTATTTGCGAAGCTTTTCCTATGTCAAATATTGTATTCCTTAGACCATGAGATAATGCAACTCCCTGGTATCGGAAGAAAGATTTGAGGTCATCAAACGTCATCCTATGAGAGGGTGATCATAAAGGTGTCTCTCAGGTGATCGGAAAGTATCTGTTGGGTTGTATGTATCGAGATGGAATTTGTCCCTCCCAAGTCGGAGAGATATACTTGGGCCCACTCGTGAATCGATATCAACACCGCTTGCAAGCATGTGGTTAAGGAGTTAATCACAAAGTGATATCGGATTACGGAACAGTAAAGTACTTGCCGTGAGCGAGATTGAACTAGGTATGATGCATCGACGATCGAATCTCGGGCAAGTAAAATATCGCGAGACGAAGGAATATATATATGGGATTGATTGAATCCTGTCATCGTGGTTCATCCGATATGACCATCGATGAATGTGTGGAGTCAATATGGGTGCAGACTTGTTGATTATTGATAGAAGATCATGTCCACATATTCTCGAACCGCAGGTCACACACTTAACGTGTCTCGACGCTAGGATAGATTGGATAATTGGTTTATGAATTTTTGTTCGAGTCTCGGATGGGATCCGGATATCACGAGGTTCGGAATGGTCCGGAGAATAATATTCATATAAGGCAAGGCAGTTTTTGGAGTTCGGAATTGTTCCGGTTAATCGGTATTGTACCGAAGCTTCTAGAACCTTCGGAAGGGGACCAACATGGCCCCACCTTCCGGAGGGGCATGGGCCTATGAGGGAGTGTCACGCCGCATTGGGCCAGGGCACAAGGCCCCATAGGCCGGTCGATTCTAGATAAGTTTAAACTCGTTTAAACTAGAGATAGGATTTCTAGATAAGGAGAGTTTAAATTGTTTAAACTAGAGATAGGCTTGGAGGAGGGGCAAGGGCCGCCCAGTATATATAGAGGGTGGTGCGCCTCCCCTACTAACACACACCTTCCTCCAAGCCCTAGCAGCCTTGCTACCTTCCTCTCTCCCGATCGCTTGTAGGCGAAGCCCTGCAGCAGAAATTCTCCATCATATACACCACGCCGTCGTGTTGTAGATCCAATCTATCTCTCCACCATACTTGCTGGTCCGAGGAAGGAGGAGACGTCGAGGTGATGCACGTGTGCATCTCACGGAGGCACCGCCACTTGTGGTGCTAGATCGGATCGGATCGCGAGGAGGAGAAGCGAGTACGACTACATCACCCATATTCCGACGAACGTTCCGCTGTGCGAATCTTCAAGGGTATGAAGATCTAATCCAATCTCTCTCGTTGTTTGCATCTCCTAGATTAGATCTTGGCTTTCCCTCTGTTCGCTCCGTAGAAAATTTTGATTTACTATGCCGCGAATCCCTTCATGTTTACAATTTCCTAAGATGTAAAGAAACTGGTTCAGAAATTGTTTCACTTAGATATTTGAAGCATATACCTATGAGCAATCGTCCAACAAAAACCTATAGATGGGACTGGGAAAGTAAACCAGGAGTGGTTACTATAATACATTAGTGTCATATAAATTACATGCTTCGAGGACCAACCTCCTAATAATTTAGTTAGTGTCTCATGGTGCAATCATTTATATGGAAACCTCTATTAGCATGATCTCTGATTCATTCCTTCAGCAGTACCTAGCTACACTAGCTAGAGCCGCAGATTTTGTAAGCACTTTAATTACTTGTGTTGGTGTATTCGTGGATCCTGTTCTTGATATCAGCAAATATTTTTTTTTCTATAAAGTGCATGTGCAAGGTGACAAGGACACGGGGCACAGAGAACACAAAAGTTGCCTTTGTCATATAATTTGAATGCATCTCTATTCACCTTCGTCGTACCTTTGTTTTCAATTATAAGCATCTTTTTTTTTGTTGATGGTTGTGAGAAGGGGATGCACCGGGGACAAAGATAGACGATCGATCCAAAGGGAGGAAGTGAAATAAATATGTTTTGTTGTTCATCATATCGGTACGGTCCAAAACTGTATTTTTGTTGCATTTGATGAGTTTGTTAAAAATAGAGTGACCCTTTGTTCATAATCTTTATTAATCTAATATTTTGTTATGTATCTGCATGGTGTGTGTGTACTATTATTTTATTTGGTCAATATTAGGAGTTATGAGTAGAACAAAAAATGCAATCATTTTTGCTATTTGAGGTGACAATACAAAGGAAAAAATTATGGTGGGGTGCTCATATGCGAGCAGACAAAGAACAATACCGCTATTTTCTTAGGGTGGTGGTGGACTAGACCCGAGGAACCAAGGAGTGCGCAGATGGAGAGCAGGGCATGAAACTATAGTTGTGGAACATAGTGTTGCAACAACATAGCTGAGTAGAGGAGGAAGTACATAATGACATTGACTTGACAAATAGTGTTAATATAATTTTTTTCTTAGCATAGTCTAATGATTATCTTCCATAATTAAAGATACATTGTAATTGTCTTTTGTAAAATTAGCGTTTTGCACTTAAAAGAGATATTCGGATGAGATTTTATTTATTTCTACTTATCTACCCATCTAGAAAACATGCAACATCCTTATGTGAGTTCTAAAAGTTGCCCAGGTGATGGCAAGGTGGGATGACGAACTTTTCAACAGTGTTAGAGCTAGGGTGAAAAGAATGAAAGTGGAGGTGAAGGATGGCGGCAAGAAGGATTTCACTTTGTCTTTTGCAAGGAGCGGGTGGTGAAAAGACACGATTGCGATTGAGGAGGAAATAAGCGAGGAGGGAGAATTAGGTTCCGTCATGCTCAACACATATGTCTAGAATTAGAAGTCGGGGCCCTAGGGATGGAGATGGACAATGTAGTGGTAGCCTCGCCAAAGCATGTGAATTCATGACTATGAGAATGCCTACGGTGATTCACCCAAGTCAAAGAAAACACTGATGTAGAGTGGTGATTGGCATGTTGGAGTAAGATGACTATGATGTGTACCGGAGGTATTTTTCCATTGGTGTGACTATCAAGCATGATAAAATATAGGAAAGATTCTCGGGGACCGTAGCAACGCACGGGTATTTAACTAGTAATCTCAAATGGAGGAAGTACTACTGTTTGTTTTATCATATATGTATCTACGACATCAACTCAGTATGTTTTATTATCATATAGTTGGTCAAACTTTATAAATAGTTAGACTATCACCAAATCTAATGTGCTTTTTTATTTGGGAATGTGAGAGTATCATCTTTCTTGGCTAGTTGGTCTTAAATATTAAATAGTTTTCAGTCGCCTGTTTTCACACTTGACAACTGTCCATGCCCATACGTAGGAGCCAAAGGACCCGCGTATTCAAGATCAACGCAAGTAGTATTCCCGATGATCCATGACCAAGATGATCCATGACCAAGCTGGTTCATCACTCTGGGCTGTCCATGGCATAGAAGAGATTGCATGACTCTCATTATCACGGACTATAGTTTCAGACAGATCTAGGCCGGATGGCCCCTCTCCCTCCCTTCTCCGGTGGTCGCCGGCGTTGAGGTGGGTGAGGGACCCCTCCCTGTACAGCTGTAGGTTAGATTTTGAGTCTAGGTTTAGTGTTTTCGGCTATATGCTAGTCTGGAACGTGTCTTGGGTGCTCTCGAGCTATGCCCAAAGGCTTGCGATGCTGCTTTTCTTGGAAATGGCGGCGAGGTGCTGCGGGTGGCCAGGAGGAGCGGCGACGGCGTCTCCTACAATAAGCTCGGGTAAGTTCTGTGGGCTGGTCCACTGCAGTCAAGATCTGAAGCCTCTCTCCTTCCATCGTGGTGTTGTTGGGGAGGGAGGTCCTGACGAGGCGGGCGGCAGTGCGGCGGGTTTGCGGCAGGGGAGCCTCGAAGCTGCTCCCGGGAGTGCATCCACGGTGGCCCTGTTTTGGCTGTCGTCTCTGCTGGTTGAAGGGCGACCACTCCCGCTTTCCTCGTCGGCAACAAATTCTTCTGGCCGGCGACTAAAGGCTCTTCACAACCTCCAGGCAGTCATGCCAACTCGGAGGCCCTCTGGTTTCGGCACAGCAAGCTCCCGTCGCTCCGTCCCAAGTGGTCGCGTCCCCGGTGACGAAGCGATCGGATGTGCATCGAGGCTGCATCGTGGTGGAGATGGAGCTGGACCCGATTGCATTTTTCAATTTAGATCTAGGGTCTTTTGTTGTAAGGACCTGGGTGTGCTCTTCTACTTTCTGCAGGCCCTATTTGTAAATTGTACCTCCACCGCTGATAATGGAAGGTAGCTTCTCGGTCCTTCCGAACCGATCCCCTGTTCAAAAAAAAAAAAACTAGCTCAACTAAATCGTACTATAGATTTAGTCTGCACCTTCCAAAAAAAATTGAAGTACTCTCTTCGGTCCATATTTATAGCCTCAACTTTGGCTATATACTTAAGTAGATACAAAAAAATCTTATATAAAGTTAAGGCCATTAATATGTATCGGAGGGTGTAACAAATACGTCATTAGGTCCAGATTTAAACTACGCCATTAGACTATATAAACTATATTTAATAAAAAATATGTCATTAGGTTCATATTTAAAATACGCTTTTGATGGTACATTTTTATGATATATAATTTATATATTGTTGACCAAATTTACGTTTAAACTATTTTTTTGAAGTACATATTAGCCCTATAATTCGGAATGGAGCGAGTACATAAAAATCTAGATAAAGTTAAGACTATTAATATGGATTGGAGGGTGTAAGGCTGGTACTAGTGAGAGTATCATAGCTAGTATCATGCATGTCATGTTGGCAAAAATCTGACGTGGCACAACAGTTAATGAAGAGAGAGATGATTATCATAGATAGATAATATATCATAACACGTAAACTAAAAAATCCCCATACAAATAAATCGTGTACACAAATTTGTATTGAGATAGTAATACAAATCATTAAATATAGTACTAGTATGATACTATCATATGATACGATGCACTATAAAGATAATATCATACACTAGTATCATATGCATGATACAAATAGTATGATACTACCACTATGACAACCAGCCTAACAAATACTCCCTCTGTTCAGGATTATAGGTCCTACGCGCATACCTAGGTTGTTAATTTAACTAATAAAATATAACTTATACTTCACAAAAATTATACCATTAAAAAATATAACCTCTAAAGTATATAATAATATACTTTTTATGCTATAATATTTATATTATCTAGTTTAAATTGGCAACCTAGTTATCCGCGCGGGACTTATAATCCCAAACGGAGGTAGTAGAGTACCGGCTTAGTTAATTGAAGAGAGGTTTTTGACACCCACTTCATATTAATGGGCCCGAAGCTGCTTTCCTCTGCAACGATCAACACTTGGCCAATCAGCACTCGTGCTTCCAAAATGCAAATCCTAACTCTTGATCACGTGCCGACAACACAGACCGTTCGTACGTGCAGGGGAGGCATAGTAGTACCAGTGCAACAGTTTTTCTCCCGCTGTTTGTAGTACTTGTACCACCACGTCAAAGTCGGATTTGAGGTGCCTGGATGATCTATGGGGCGTGCGACAATGATGTGAGGAGGCCCGGCATGGCACGGGTTGCTAGCGCCGCAGCTGGTGACCGGACCGTCTGGCTGGTATCGAATGGCGTGGTATGACTGACCTCGTGGAATGATTGACGACCCTCCCGCTTTCCGTTGCGAGAGCTGAGACGTCCATCTTGGTGCGAGCTAAGCAGCTAGCTAGGGCTGCCTCATCGTCTTTGCCATCTCATCTGCTTTGGACTTTCCGGTCGGGTCTATAGTTCTGGTACTACGTCTTTCTGTATCTCAGTTGTGTGAACTGGGTTGGTACTCGTCTCAAGGAAGAAATCACGCACACGCTACGCGTTACTTACTCCAGCTCTCATCCTGCAAGTGGCAGAGGAACCCATGATATTCTACGTACTTTTATAACATCGGGCCACCCTGTACCGAACTACTCGGTGTCGGGTTTCCACGCCGGATCGGACGCTGAGCTGGTGTCGGTGATCCGGCGATGTGGCCGGATCGGCCGAGCCTTCTTTGCGTCCTCTCCGGTCTTCGCGCTCTGTTGGCACGTACGGGCAGGCAAGGCCAACGCGGCAGCCGGCAGCGCCGTACCTGTACGTACGTACGTGATGCTGTCACCTCCTGCGATTTACCGCGGACAGAGGTGGGGCCGGGTGCAGGTGGCATGACTGGACCGTCGGCCTGGCGGTCGCAGGGCGGACGGATCTCAAGTGCCATCCACGCCGGGCGCGCGTCACACAGTCTAGTCATTTCCTCACCAGCGTACGGTACATAGACGGCCCATCTCTGAGAAATGACGGACGGAAGAGCTGGCTGTCAGTCGCGATGCACCCCGTGTGGTCTTTTTTTTTTCGCCGTTCTTCCGAGGAAAAAAATGTCCCGACTTCAGTTGTAATAAAATTCAGAGCCCTCAAGTTTCCTATTCAGGCCGTGTTGACTAAACGATAATCATAGAATTGATGTGCAATCATTCAGAGCCCTCAAGTTTATTCGGTTATCATCATCGTTCCCGGACGGCGAGATGGCAATTCCTCGGTTGGTGAATGAACCGCTTTCTGACGGAGAAGAAAGAAGATATAAGTCTATACTTAACGATAAAGCTGGCTCGCTCTCGTCCTAGTATATATGCCTAGCCTAACCGATGGCTCAAGCCTCACAAAACCCAGCCCTTTGGAGATTGGCACTCGCCAACTACAAGCCTCACATCAGCCCTCAGTCCAATCGGTCTGATGGACCTGTTCCAACTGATCAAAGCTTTTCTTAAAGACTTGATTAGCACAAGAGAACTATTATGACGTAGCGGAGGAGGACGGGGCCGGTTGCGTCTGTTCAGATGTAAGGCAAACGTCAGTATATTCCAACCGGGTGTACTACATTGCTAAGATGATCCGTAGGATGAGTGGTCCGGAACCCGGTGTTCTGTCAGGAACGCGCGACTGAATAATTATCGATTAGCCTTGGCACATTTGCACGGAGCGACTGCGAGAGATCTCACAACCTCACTGCGCTGTTTTAACCGGAGGAGGCTACGACTCCTGGCTCCACGGTCGACTCGTCGGCAGTGACTCTGCAATCCTGTCCCGACTGCCCTCCCTCTTTCGACGGAACAGACTGTCTGTGCTACCACAGTGAGTCTCAGCTGCGCGAGTTTGGATTCGAGGGTCACGTCGTACTGAACTTGAACAGCGATCGACGGACGGACGGACGGACGGACGGGGCGCTGAATCTCATGCCTCCTGCATTGTTTGCTCCGTGAGCCGAAATTAACTGCCTACGGAGAGCCTGCTGCCGCCAAGATTGGTCGATGATTGACAGGACAGCGACTCTCACCTGCAAAATCAATGCCCATCCTGATTATGCCATGATTGCCTTGCCGGCTACTAGTAGCTCCGTGGAACGAACCGTGGTGGTCGTTACAACTTTTGTTGTAGGGGTGGTTTAGCTCGACCCGGTGTTAGATGAGCTTTGGAAAGTTCAGATTCTTGAATATTTTGGTCCAGAAGTATAAATGGTTGGTGCAGGTGCTTTTTTATGCGGTGCAGGGCTTGATAAGCTGCGAAGACGTTAATCAGAGCCTAGATGCTCAAAAACTTGGCTTTATGGAAACAACATGTTATAGAGTAACTTATTATTTATTGCCTATATGGAGCTTAGGAGCTGTGTACCATTTTCCCCGTAAACCGGAGCTGTCCCCTTCGTAAATCCTTAACATTACTGTCGCCAACTGCGAACTGGTAGCAGTTACTTCATGAAAATAAAAACGAAAATATTTTTTAAGGGAGCGGAATGATCTTTTTTTTTGACGATCACGAAATAATCTTGTGACAGTGGATGGCACTCGGGATCCTGGAATAGTTAACCAAATTTTATTGTGGATTTGTTCTTGGGCTTGTGTAAATGGGTTTTGCATATGGATCCGGCCTTCACGCTAGGGTGTCAGGTGGGATCTCACCTAAATTCTACTTGTAGTTTATTTGCCAAATTCTAGTGTAAATTTTGAAAAAAAATTGCACTAGATTTTAAAAATGAAATAGAAGTGGAATTTAGACGGGATCCCACCTAACACCCTGCTTCACGCTAACCTTTGGGACTGCCACAGATGAAAGTTGGGGGTATCCTATACACTGACCAGTGCGGCCAGGACACCGCGCCGCACACCCTACCCGGGTGTGTTGGGTCGGCCCGCACTGACTTCTTGTCTTCTTCTTTTTTCTGTTTTTCCTGGTATTTTTTCTCTTGTTTTGATTTTAGTTTTTCAAAATCTTAATATCTTCTTTAAGAACTATAACATTTTTCAAACAATATTTTTTCGAAAATTTGAACATTTTTAGAAATTAACGAATTCAAATTACGAATATTTTTTAAAACTGATTTTATTGAAATATTTTTTAATCTGAACAATTTTCAACTCTGTACAAATTTCAAATTTGAATGATCAAATATGAACAAATTTCTAAGTCTGAAGAATTTTCGAATTTGAACAGATTTCAAATCTGAACACTTCTCAGATCTAAAAGAAATTTCGAATCAGAACATTAAAAAAAACCATAAAATAAAAACCAGACTAGAAAACCGAACAGGATCCCTCAAAAAAACCGAATAGGAAAAACCAGTCGGATCAACTGGCACTCAAGAGCGACACGGAAACATCAATGCAAAATGTTATGAGGCTGGCCCAAAAAAGGTGTGCGGCGCGCAGTGTACAGGTTTTTCCAAAGTTGGGTTTCTTAAAAAGTGAAAAAACAGAGCACGCGTTAAAAAAGGTAGACTGAACCGGACATAGCCCAACAGCTCACATGCTCTAGTAGGGAAAATGGTGGCCCGGTACAATCGTACCTCGACCCAACACCATCATTCTGGCTCTGAACCTTAGCATCATTCTAGAGTGCTATACTAGCCTAAATGGGCCCAAGAAAAATAGACGGGCCACACTCATCACCAGCAATTGATTCACAAAAAAACTAAAAACATCACCAATTGGCCTAGCCCGTCCCGACCCGCCATCAACGAGTTTATGATTATGCGCTAGGACTCGGGGTATATTTTTTTAAGGTAAGAACATTCCATTAAATATAAGCAGCAAGCCGTCTCATTAAAAACCTTTCAGTGTTACCCTGGTAAGGAAACAGCGCCGCACACCCCACCTGGTATGTTGCCACATCAATTGTGTAGGCTCTCGGAACGTCTGTCTAATTATTTAATTTTCTCAAAACGGTTGTCGGATTTTTTTTATATTTATCAAAAGAGTCTTCACACAACATATTTTATAGTGGATAACTTATATAATATGACCTGGATAACTGACGTGTTATTGATAGATAATTTTTGTCCAAAAAAAGTTGTTAGAATATATCAATATGGGATCTAGTTATCTAGTTTCGATAATCTCATCGTGACTAGCATAATCATGAAAATAGATTGTTAATCGGATAAACGATTTGACCTATAAAATATTTCAAATTTTTGAATTCAATTGATAACATGAGCTTTTTTTATCTGTTTTGTGCTTAACAACTAGTAATTGTGTATGACCACCGTATTCGTTTTCGTATGCATCACTGGTTCTTGCCACCGCGTGTATAAGCAAGGGACTCGTTTTCGTCTGCATAACCGGTTTTTGCCTCCTCACTTTGACAGGTTATGCACCTAGCTTGATTTATCGGGAGCAGCTTGGTCAGAACGGAACGTCTGCGATTTTCAATTTACAGTGTGCTTGCCGAGTAGCAGGGTCCAAATCTTAATATCTTCTTAAAAAACTAAAACATTTTTAAAAGAATTTTTTAAAAAAAATTGATTTTTTTTAGAAATTAACAAAATCAAATTCTGAACATTTTTGAGAAATGTTTTTATTGAATTTTTTTTAATCTGAAAATTTTTCAACTCCAAACAATTTTCAAGTTTGAACAAATCTCAAATTTGAATGATCAAATATGAACAAATTTCTAAGTTTGAAGAATTTTTGAATTTGAACAGATTTCAGATCAGAACATTTCTCAGATCTATTTTTTTTTTGAATCAGAACATTTTTTGAAAAACAAAAAAACCAAAAATAAAAACCAGACTAGAAAACCGAACAGGATCCCTAAAAAAACGAATAGGAAAAACCAGTCCGATCAACTCGCACTCAAGGGCGACAGAGAAACATCAATGCAAAATGTTATCAGGCTGGCCCAAAAAAGGTGTGCGGCGCGCGGTGGGTGTACAGGTTTTTCCAAAGTTGGGTTCCTTATAAAATGAAAAAACAGAGCACGCGTTAAAAAAGGTAGATTGAACTGAACATAGCCCAACAGCTCACATGCTCCAGTAGGGAAAATGGTGGCCTGGTACAATCGTACGTCGACCCAACACCATCATTCTGGCTCTGAACCTTAGCATCATTTTAGAGTCCTATACTAAGCCTATATGGGCCCAAGAAAAATAGACGGACCACAGTCATCACCACCAATTGATTCACAAGAAAATAAAAACATCACCAATTGGCCTAGCCCGCCCGACCTGCCATCAACGAGTTTATGATTATGCGCTAGGACTCTGGTTATGTCCTCCCATTTTCTAAATCATTTCACTTCATGGTAAGTAAGTGGGGAAATTTTGACCTCTATACTCCCTTCGACCTGAATTAATCGACATGGCTCTAATAGAAAGTTGATTTTGCAAAAAAAGTCCTTTGTGATTCAATTATTCTCCATCGTGGTCCTCAATTCAAAAATCAAATTTCCTGAGAGCTCTCGGTCCCCGTCCCCACTAGGCTCGCACGGACGGTGAATGATCTTCACGGTGAGCTCGGCCGTACCCACTGCATGATCGACCCACAACAGTTTCCTTTGCACCTCTGCCATTGCCATCCACACTGCCGCCCCAAGCCAGGTTGCGACCTCCACGTTCGTTTGCGTGGTCCAGCAGCTTCACGATCGACCTCCGCGGTGATCGATCTCGCGCCCCAGCACCTTCCTCCGTACCTCTTCCGTCTGCACCGCCGCGTGAGCCAGGCTGCGACCTCCGCGTCTGTTCGCGCGCTCCAGCAGCTCCGCGTTCGTCTGCCATTGCACCATCTTGGAGGTGCTCGGACTCGCGCAAAACAGCCTCATCGCATCGCCGGCCTTCGCGTCCGACCTCGCGCTCCAGCAGCTCCGTGTACGTATGCGACTGTGCTAGCCATGAGGTGCACGGGCTTGCACAACAGCCTCACCGCTCCGCCGCGCCGCCATCTGCCGTCCACTCCACCAAGACTCAGTTCGACAAGCGCCCCGTCCACCTTCCCGACGTCGGGATCACCATCCTCTCCACATGCATTTAGGTATACACTTTTCATACATCTGCATATAGGCAATGTTCTGGAATGTTTAAGAATGAAAGAGTACATTCATGCATACACTGCTACTCCCTTTGTCACAAAATATAAGGCGCCTAAGAGCATCTCCATCCGCGTTTCCACGAAGAGGTCCGAGGATGTTTTTTTTTTGTTTGGACCGTGAACGCTTAGTCGCTTTTTTAGGACGCCGGTTTCGTCTGGATTCGGCCCAACTTTCGTCTGGAGTTACTAGACCGATCCCGGGGACATGGGAACGCCCTGGAAACGCCAGACGAAGCGAAACCGCTGGTGGGCCAACCTTGAGTAGGCCGAGCTTCTGCCTTTTCTTCTTTCCCCTCCTGCCTTTCCTTCCCATTCTCCCCAACTCCCGCCAGTTCGCCAAGCTCTCGCCCGCCATGACGCCCGAGGGTTTCGTTAAACCCCGATCCAACGTCGGCGAACCAGAGAAGAAAAAGGAGAGGAAACCGAGAGCGACGACGAAGAGGCCGGACGACTTGACCAACGTTGAGTGGCTGACCCTTGTGTAACACCCCAGTTTTAGTTAAATAATAAATAGGGGTTGTTTGTGCATCATGACCATCATGTCTTAAGTTGTGCATTAAATAAATAAAGCAAAAACTCTAAACCCTAGTTTCCCTCCCTATTTGAAATCAAATCAAAATAGTTTTATATTTGAAAACTACCAAAATGTTTGGAGCCCAAACGGACTAAAAGGATCCGTGCAATATTCTCATATATTTTACAAAGTCTCTGGTATTTTTGAAATACCTCAAACATATTTCATGAAATTACAAAGGGAAAATACAGAACAGAAAAAGGAAATCTTTTAGAAAATAAACAGAAGCCAGAACCCTCCCAGGCCGTCCCATCTCTCTCTCCCTCTCCCTTCCGCTCAGCGCGCGCAGCCAGCAGCCGCAGCCGGCCCACGCGCAGCCCATAGCCCTTCGCCCCCTGTTCGTCGTCTTCCTCGACGACGAGGAAGCAGCACCGTGTCGGCAGCGCCGCCGTCGATCCTCGCCGCCTACATCCCGCCGTTCGTCGATCTCTAAGGGTGGATAAGACCACCGCGACACATCTCTCCTGTCCTTATCCTCCTCCGCTCTCTCTCTCAACCTTCCTCTCGCAATTTCCCCTCTGGCCGAACCCTAGCCGCAGCTCGTCGCCGTTCCCGACCGCCCCAGACCGAGTTATGGCCACTGTTGAGATCACCGTGGTGGACTCGTTCTTCCTAGCGAATCCACGGAAGCACGCGCTCCCCCAATTGTCGGACTCGAAGTCGTCTTCCCCGAGCCCGCCGTCGCCATTGACGCCGTTCAAGACCTCCCTACGCCTCCCCGTCACGACCATGAGCACCAGGGTGAGCACGCGGTTCTCCCAGACCCCTTTTCCCTCTCTCTCACTCGCTCTGCTTCGTGCCTGAGTCGTGCGCTGCTGTCTGCCGCCGCCAGTCGTCATCACAGCCGGTGCTCCGGTGACCATTTCGAGGTGGCGCCGCCCCTAGATGGTTCGTCTTGCCCTGCTACTTCCAACGAGCCCAGTAGCGCGTGTAGGCGAGGCCTCTGTCATCGCCGGTGACCACCGTCTGAGGGTGGACGTCGTGCTGACATCATGCCCGCGTCAGGGTGACGTGGGCCACAGGCTCGCTGACCTTTGACCGCCTAGGTGGCAGTGACGTGGCCCCGAGCCCATCAGTCAGTGGCACTGGCTAGCTTAGGCTTGGGTGAGAAAAGGTATCAAATGTGTGTGATGATATCAGCATGACACAGTAAATGTTTTAAATTGGTTTAAATAATTTCCAGAAATTGATATAAACTTGTAAATTCAATATCTAATTCTTTATAAGTCAAAAAAATATAAATAATATATCAAAATGTTCAGAAAAATGAGAACTATCTATCTAAGCTATAATCATGCATTGTTAAGCAACTTACATGACAAGCTTAATTAGAGAATCAAATGAACCCTCACAGGTGATTCTGGAGTTTTCCCGAATTAGGGTTTATACCCCTCGGAACCCCGATTAAACTGCTGAGCATGCTTAGGGTTTACATTTCAATATAATTTAACTTGTCATATCATCATCCTTGCTTGAGCATTGCATCGATGTCATGTGTTGATTGTTTCCCCTTTCTTTCCGGTGTTTGCTTCTTCTCGGTAGAATACGATATCGAGATCCAGATCCAGATCGAAGACCGAGATCAACACCGTCGAAGATCGAAGGTCGAAGACCAATACTTGGCCAACTATAACCAAGTCTAGTACAAGGCTCCCGAATATCTGATTATCGGTTATCAACTGGCAAAGGCAAGCATAGCCCCACCATGATATAATCCTATGTTTTCAAAAGCATTTCAATTCTTGCCATGATGCATACGATTCTACTATGGTATTTTATCGATAAATAGAGTATCCTATCTATTGTATTACTCCCTATGAGCTTATATTACCTGATCCACTGCTCCTAGCATAGCTAGGTTTGGCTTGTGTGCACTGCTAGAGCTATTATCTATGTCCTGCTTAGCCATGCATAGTTGTCAGTGCTGGTTCATACAGATGCTGTATCAGATGCAAAGAATCTAGTATGACAGGAGAACGTGATGATATGAGATCAGAGGTGATGTGAGTTTAAACATGCTAAGTCTTGTATGAGAGGCCATGGTGGGATGTGGTTTTTCTAGTCCCATGCTCGCCACCACTAGGACCCGATGTTCTTGCCTCTTGAACCAAGACAAGCGTACAGCCACACGGGGCCTGGCAAACCTCACGAGTGACTAACTTGCCTAGTAGATTCCATGAGTCACATAATTCGGGTGTTCCATTTGACATGCATTCTGGATATTCTCGAAGGTGGTAAAGGAGGTGCATTCATAACAGTTAGGGAAGCATGGACCGGGTTGCTTGGGGTCGATGGAGACCCTGGTGAACCAACCCCGCATCACATCTTTAAGGACCGGCTTCGGGATTTGACCCGTTACGGCGGAACCATCCTTAAGGCGTGACTCATGATCTCAGCGAAAGCAAGGTAAAGGTCATGCCTAACCACCCTCTGCCGGCCTTCCAAGGAAGAGGGCTAATAATTGTGGCATTAAGAGAAGGTTAGTAGGTGTGGGTAAAGTTTTACACCCCTGCAGGTTATTAATCTTTCAGAAAGCCATGTCCACGGTTATGGATGACTTGGCAACGAACGTGATGATCATAGAGAACTTGAACCTAATCGTAAAACTTGGCAGATCAATGTGTGCTTAAGGATGCTTCCTCATGGGTACGAGGGGGTGATCCTAGTTCAGGTGATGATGATGACTTGGTGGATATCAAAGATGATGATTAATACTTTGGAGATGTCGCTCTCTTATCGCCTTTTAAAATACTCTGATTAGACGAGTTTTCTCTCCCTCTTGTTTTATAAACAAATATGGCTTGATGCAAAACAACTCCACTAGACATAAGTCTTGCGGAGTACACCCTATACTCACCCTTGCTTTGTTGATACTTTTGGCAAAGTAAGTGTTTCCTGAAGATCAGTTTGGTACTACATCGACACCGACGAGTAGCTTGGGGTTCCCGACCGGCAGCCTGGAATCTATGGGCTATGACGTCATCGTTATGCTTCAGGCCTCTTAGGCCATTTTGTTAATTTTGCTATACTTCATAGCATAATTTGCCTTCCGTTGTTTGATGTTTCTGGTCAGTGACCTCTGCTTGTAATAATTTGGTTCTTTGCTCAGTTATGAGCTTGCTGTAATAATTTTGTGTCGTAGGGTCACTGTTGTGTTATTGATTCTTCACTGGATATCCTCGAGCTCAAGGTTAAGCTTATGTCAGACAGAGGTCTGGGATTTGTTTAGCCCTTATCCCGGGGGTGTCACAGGTTTTGGTATCAGAGCAGTACCTGTAGGGTTTCGTAGCATGGAAAACAAAAAAATTCTATCGCATACAAACAAACAAGCCAAGATCTATCTACTAGATTGTAGCAACGAGTCGATGGAATAAATTACCCTCGAAGATTCCAAAGTGTTTAACGAGAGCGGATTCTCGTGGGTGATGTAGTCGCATTCTTCCGATCTCAAGATCGTGTGAGCGATCCTTCCGGCTGCGTTCGGCGTTAAGTGCTTCCATGATCGGTCACACGTTCGGATTTTCGACGAAGACCTTCCTCTCCCTTGTTCCAGCAGAAATGGAGGTTGTAGCACTCTCCTCGCGATTCCGGCAGCACAACGGTGTGGTACCGGAAGTAGAGGGGAGATCCCGCAGGGCTTCGCCTTAAGCCGGAGCGAGTATGGTGGAGTATGAGAGAGTTCCTCGGCGATCTAGGGTTTAGACACACCAATTAGAAGGCTCTAATCCGGAGGCTAGGGAAATTAGAAGCTCTAAACCAAAACGGCTCTAAACCGGAGGCTAGGGCTAGGGTTTAAATTTAGAGGATAGGAACTTGTGTGTCTAGAGGAGGGAGCCCTGCCCCTCCTTATATAGGTGGAGGGGCCGGCCGCGCCATGGGGAGGGAGAGGAGTCCCTCCCCAACTCGGCTTGGAGGTGGGCCGCCGGTTGGAGGAGGGAACTCCTCCCCAACTCGGTTTCCCACACCTTCCTCTTTCCCTCTTTCCAATTTTAGCCGTTTGACTTTTCAAACTTGCTATTTGACTTTTCAATTTAGGATTCAATTTAATCCTTTATTTGGAACAGCGAGAACACTTAGTACATGATGCAATCATCCCAATATGCAATGACACATTCATGTACCCCTTCCCCTCCGGAGTGCCGGACATTCCGGAACCTTCTAGAACATTCCCGATGAAAACACCGGAATCATTCCCGAACTCCGAAACGGGACTTTCCTTATATGAATCTTATTCTCCGGACCATTCCGGATCACCTCGTGATATCCCGGATCCCATCCGAGACTCCGAACAACATTCGGTCTCTTTCTCATAATACCATAACTATTCAAACAATGTCGAATCCTTAAGTGTGTCTCCCTACGGTTCGTGAATTATGTGAACATGATCGAGACACTTCTCCGAACAATAACCAATAGAGGAATCTGGAAATTCATATGTCTCCCACATATTTCTACGATTACTTTGCGATCGAATGAACCACTTACATACGATACCAATTTCCCTTTGTCTCACGATAGTTTACTTATCCGAGGTTATGATCGTCGGTATCTCTGCATACCTAGTTCAACCTCGTTACTGATAAGTACTCTTTTCTCGTTCCCGTGATATATGATCCCTTGTGAGCCAGTCACATGCTTGCAAGCTAATTGGATGACATTCCACCGAGAGGGCCCAGAGTATATCTATCCGTCATATGGATGGACAAATCCCACTCTTGATCCATGTGTCTCAACCAATACTTTCCGAACACTCAATGCCACCTTTATAGCCACCCAGTTACGGTGTGGTGTTTGATGTCATCAAAGCATCCATCCGGTAAAGGTGATATGCATGATCTCATGGTCGAAGGAATTAGGTTACTATGTATCAGAAAGCATATAGCAATTGAACTAATGAAATGACTTGATCTTTATGCTACGCTTATCTATAGGAGTATGTCCACCATATCATTCTCCTAACGACATGATCTTCTGTTGATAACATCTCAATGTTCATGATAGGAAACCACAATCATTTATCAACCAACAAGCTAGTGATGTATAGAGGCTATACTAGGGACTTCAGATTTAAGTTTACAAATCACACAAGTATCAATGTTTCCTTGTTAATACTATTATAGCATGAATGTAAACATTTATCATAAACACAAAGATATAATAATAACTACATTTATTATTGCCTCTAGGGCATATCTCCAACAGTCTCCCACTTCCACTAGAGTCATCTAATCTAGATTACATGGTAATATACCAACACCCATGGCGCTTTGGTGTTGGTCATGTTTTGCCCTCGGGAGAGGTTTAGTCAACGGATCCGCCACATTCAGATCTGTGTGTACTTTGCAAATCTTTATATCCCCATCCTGGATATGTTCTCGAATAGCGTGAAAACGCAACTTGATGTGCTTCAGCTTCTTGTGTGACCTTGGTTCTTGCGCATTGGCTATGGCTCCTTATCACAGTAGATAGACATTGGGTCCAACGCACTAGGAACCACACCCAGCTCTGTAATGAACTCTTTCATCCATATCGCTTCTTGTGAAGCCTCCGAAGCAGCCATGTATTCCGATTCAGTTGAAGATCTCGCCACAACGCTTTGCTTTGCACCTCCACTAATCACTGCACCATTTAAAATAAATACGTATCCAGATTGTGACTTAGAATCATCCGGATCGGTGTTCCAACTAGCATCGGTGTAACCATTAACAACGAGATGTTCATCACCTCCATAAGAAAGAACCATATCCTTAGTTCTTCTCAAGTACTTAAGGATGTTTTTGATCATTGTCCAATGATCCACTCTGGATCACTTTGATATCTGCTAGTTAAACTAACAACATATGCAATGTCGGGTCTAGTACATAGCATGGCATACATTAGAGATCCTATGGTCGAGGCATAGGGAGTCTTACTCATCCTTTCTCTATCTTACGTCGATGTCGGACTTTGAGTTTTACTCAAGGTCGATTAGCAACATGGGCAAGAACCCTTTCTTGCTTTCTTCCATTTCAAACCTCTTTAGAACTTTGTCCAAATATGTACTCTGTGACAATGATATTTGGCGTTTCGATCTATCTCTATAAATCTTTATGCCTAATACGTAAGCTGCTTCGCCAAGATCCTTCATTGAAAAACTATTATTCAAATATTCCTTGACACTATTAAGAAGGTCTACATCATTCCCAATCAACAATATGTCATCCACATATAGTATTAAGAATGCTACAGAGCTCCCACTCACTTTCTTGTAAATACAAGCTTCTCCATAAGTTTGTATAAAACCAAAACTTTTGATCACCTTATCAAAATGTTGATTCCAACTTCTGGATGCTTGCTTCAATCCATAGATGGACCGTTGAAGTTTGCATACCTTGTTAAGATCTTTAGGATCGACAAAACCTTTGGGTTGCATCATATACAACTCTTCATCAATATCTCCATTGAGGAATGCTGTTTTGACATCCATCTGCCATATCTCATAATCATAATATGCAAATTGCTAACACAATCCTCACAGACTTTTAGCTTCGCTACCGTGAGAAAGTCTCATCGTAGTCAACTCCTTGAATTTGTCGAAACCCTTTTGCGACATAAGTCGAGCTTTATAGACGAGAACATTACCATCAAGATTTGTTTTCTTCTTGAAAATCCATTTGTTCTCGACTTCTTCCTACCATCCGGTAAGTCCACCAAAGTCCATACTTGATTTTCGTACATGGATCCAATCTCAGATTTCATGGCTTCTTGCCATTTATTGGAATATGGGCTCATCATCGCTTCCTCATATGTCTCGGGATCATCGGTGTTGTCCACCAACATGACACTCATAACGGGATCATACCAATCTGGAGTGGTACGAGTTCTCGTTGACCTCCGAGGCTCTGTAGCAACTTCAACCGAAGTTTCATGATCACCATCATTAGCTTCCTCTCTATTTGGTGCAGGCACCATAGGAACTTCTTCCGGTGCGCTACTCGCAATTTCGAGAGAAGGTTCGACAACCTCGTCGAGTTCTACTTTCCTTCCAGTCACTTCTTTCGAGAGAAATTCCTTCTCTAGAAAGGATCCATTCTTGTCAACGAAGATTTTGCCTTCGGATCTATGATAGAAGGTATACCCAATAGTTTCCTTCGGGTATCCTATGAAGACGCATTTTTCCGCTTTGGGTTCAAGCTTGTCCGTTTGTAACTTCTTTACATAGGCTTCACACCCCCAAACTTTAAGGAACGATAATCTAGGTTTCTTCCCAAACCATAATTCATACGGTGTCGTTTCAACGGATTTAGACGGTGCCCTATTTAAAGTGAATGCGGTTGTTTCTAATGCATAACCCCAAAATGATAGTGGTAAATCTGTAAGTGACATCATAGAACGAACCATATCTAAGAGAGTTCGATTACGATGTTCGGACACACCATTACGCTGTGGTGTTCCCGGCGGTGTCAACTGTGAAAGTATTCCGCATTTCTTCAAATGCTCGCCAAACTCGTAACTTAGATATTCACCTCCATGATCAGAACGTAGAAATTTAATCTTCTTGTTATGTTGTTTCTCTACCTCACTTTGAAACTCCTTAAACTTCTCGAAAGTTGCGGACTTATGTTTCATGAAATAGATATACCCATATCTACTCAAGTCATCTGTGAAGGTAAGTACATAACGATAACCACCGCGCGATGCTACACTCATTGGACCACACACATCGGTATGTATGATTTCCAATAAGTCCGTAGCTCGCTCCATCATACCAGAAAATGGAGTCTTAGTCATTTTTCCCATCAGACATGCTTCGCATCTTTCAAGTGATTCAAAATCAAGTGATTCAAGAAGTCCATCGGAATGGAGTTTCTTCATACGTTTCACTCCAATGTGACCAAGACGACAGTGCCACATATAGGTCGAATTATCGCTTGATTTCAAACGTTTAGCCTCAATGTTGTTGATATGTGTATTTTCACTATCGAGATTCAATAAGAATAGACCATCTATCAAAGGTGCATGTGCATAAAACATATTACTCATATAAATCGAACAACCATTATTCTCGGACTTAAACAAGTAACCGTCTCGCAATAAAAAAGATCCCGATATAATGTCCATGCTCAACGCAGGCACCAAATAACAATTATTTAAGTATAAAAATAATCCCGATGGTAGATGAAGGGGTAGCGTGCCGACCGCGATCACATCAACCTTTGATCCGTTTCCCACGCGCATCGTCACCTCGTTCTTCGCTAGCTTCCGTTTATTCTGCAAAGACCTTGCTTCGAGTTACAAATATGAGCAACCGAACCAGTATCAAATACCCAGGCACTACTACGAGTACTAGTGAGATACACATCAATAACATGTATATCAGATATACCTTTCTTCTTGATGTTGCCGTTCTTCAGATCCGCCAAGTACTTTGGGCAATTCCGCTTCCAATGACCTTCTCCCTTGCAGTAAAAGCACTCAGCATCAGGCTTGGGTCCAGCCTTGGTCTTCTTCGCCGGCGTGGCAACTTTATTACCACCCTTCTTGAAGTGTCCCTTCTGCTTAGACTTGCCTTTCTTGAATTTGGTGGTCTTATTGACCAACAACACTTGGTGCTCTTTTTTGATCTCCACTTCTGCAGATTTTAACATAGCAAACAGTTCTGGCAACTCTTTGTTCATGTTCTGCATGTTGTAGTTCATCACAAAGTTCTTGTAACTTGGTGGTAGTGATTGGAGGACACGGTAAATCCCCAAAGCATTAGGAATCACTATACCCAAGATTTGAAGTTTGTTTGCGTGCCCAGACATCTTAAGCACATGCTCACCGTGAGCTTCCTCTTCCATCTTGCAGTTAAAGAACTTTTCAGAAGCCTCATAGCTTTCAATTGCCGCATGAGTCTCAAAAATCAATTTGAGATCCTCGACAATATCATATGGGTCTGAATTATCAAACCTTTTCTGAAGCTCCGATTCTAAACCATACAAGATAGCACACGAACTATGGAGTAATCGATTCTTCCGAGCGAGGTAAACATTCTTTACTTCATCGGCAAGATCACCGCAGTGGGTCACCCAATGTGCATCCAAAGACATAGGTCAAATTACCACTGTGAGGACAATCCTCAAGTTGGAACCAATCCATGGTTGCTTCCATTGTTTTCAACTTTTCTTTCTCTAGGAACACATTAAAATTGATGGTAGGGGCTGCCATTGATCTACAACATATTTGCAATAGTTTAGACTAAGTTTATGACAAATTGAGTTCAAATTAATAATGAAATTAAACTAGGTGAACTCCCACTCAAAACAACATCCCTCACATTGTTTTAGTGATCACAGACCAAATCCACTACATCAACACCGATCATCACGAGAGTTGATACAGTTTCAATGGCGAACAATCGTCATGTTCATCATATCTACTATATGATTCATGCTTTACCTTTCGGTGATCCGTGTTCCGAGACCATGTCTGTACATGCTAGGCTCGTCAAGATCAAACCTTAGTTTTCGCATGAGCAAATCTGGCTTGCTCACGTTGTATACACTTGCAGAATCTAACACACCCGATCATCACGTGGTGCTTCGAAACAACAAGCTTTAGCAACGGTGCTAACTAAGGGTGAACACTTTATGACTTGAAATTCATGTGCATGAGGGATCATCTTATAATGCTACCGTTGTCTACTAAGCAATACAAGATGCATAAAGGATTAACATCACATGCAATTTAATAATATGTGATATGATATGGCCTTTCTTCTTTGTGCTTCCGATCTCCATCTTCAAGCACAAACATGATCTCCATCATCACCGGCATTGCATCAAGGTCAATGACGCTTCTCCATGGTTGTCGTCCCCCGGTCTTCAACTATTAAAACTACTTTGAATAGACACGCGGGTCTTAACATAAATTAAAGACAACCATTTGGCTCCTGCCGGTTGCCAACTTACAATAAGGATCATTGCATATATCAAATATAATCACAATCATGGCCATATCACATCACTGCACACCCCTGCAAAACAAAGTTAGACGCCTCTACTTTCTTTGCATATTTTACGTGGTTTTGGGCTTTCAATAAGTGTCGTTCTAACTTACGAACAAGAACCACAACATTGATACTAGTATTGTTGATCACCCGTTGTAAATTGGATCTCAACTATGCTAGGAGAAACAGGCACCCGCAAAGCCACTTATGCAATACAAGTTGCATGTCAAGCGTGGAGCAAGTCTCATGAACGATGTCATGTAAGGTAAGCCCGGGCCGCTTCATCCCAAAATACCGCAAGATGCAAAGTACACAAGAAGCAATCGACAATAAAAGCATCAACGCCCACAATGACCATTGTGTTCTACTCGTGCAACAGATCTACATATAGACACGGCTCTGATACCACTGTAGGGTTTCGTAGCATGGAAAACAAAAATTTTATATCGCATACAAACAAACAAGCCAAGATCTATCTACTAGATTGTAGCAACGAGTCGATGGAATAACTTACCCTCGAAGATTCCAAAGTGTTTAATGAGAGCGGATTCTCGTGGGTGATGTAGTCGTACTCTTCCCGATCTCAAGATCGTGTAGACGATCCTTCCCAAGCTGCGTTCAAGAAGTGCTTTCATGATCGGTCACATGTTCTACTCGAAGACCTTCCTCTCCCTTGTTCCAGCGGCGGAGGTTGTAGCACTCTCCTCGTGATTCCTAAGACAACTGGCGTGGTACCTAAGTAGAGGGAGATCCCGCAGGCTTCGCCTTAAGCCGAGGCAGTATGGTGGAGTATGAGAGAGTTCCTCGGCGGTCTAGGGTTTAGACACACAAATTAGAAGGCTCTAATCCGGAGGCTAGGGCAATTAGAAGCTCTAAACCAAAACGGCTCTAAACCGGAGGCTAGGGCTAGGGTTTAAATTTAGAGGATAGGAACTTGTGTGTCTAGAGGAGGAGCCCTGCCCTCCTTATATAGGTGGAGGGGCGGCCGCGCCATGGGGAGGGAGTCCCTCCCAACTCGGCTTGGAGTTGGGCCGCCGGTTGGAGCAGTGAACTCCTCCCCAACTCGGTTTCCCACACCTTCCTCTTTCCCTCTTTCCAATTTTAGCCGTTTGACTTTTCAAACTTGCTATTTGACTTTTCAATTTAGGATTCAATTTAATCCTTTATTTGGAACAGCGAGAACACTTAGTACATGATGCAATCATCCCAATATGCAATGACACATTCATGTACCCCTTCCCCTCCGGAGTGCCGGACATTCCGGAACCTTCTAGAACATTCCCGATGAAAACACCGGAATCATTCCCGAACTCCGAAACGGGACTTTCCTTATATGAATCTTATTCTCCGGACCATTCCGGATCAACTCGTGATATCCCGGATCCCATCCGAGACTCCGAACAACATTCGGTCTCTTTCTCATAATACCATAACTACTCAAACAACGTCGAATCCTTAAGTGTGTCTCCCTACGGTTCGTGAATTATGCGAACATGATCGAGACACTTCTCCGAACAATAACCAATAGAGGAATCTGGAAATTCATATGGCTCCACATATTTCTACGATTACTTTGATCGAATGAACCACTTACATACGATACCAATTTCCCTTTGTCTCACGATAGTTTACTTATCCGAGGTTATGATCGTCGGTATCTCGCATACCTAGTTCAACCTCGTTCGATAAGTACTCTTTTCTCGTTCCGTGATATATGATCCCTTGTGAGCCAGTCACATGCTTGCAAGCTAATTGGATGACATTCCAAGAGGGCCTGAGTATATCTATCCGTCATATGGATGGACAAATCCCTCTTGATCCATGTGTCTCAACCAATACTTTCCGAACACTCAATGCCACCTTTATAGCCACCCGATTACGGTGTGGTGTTTGATGTCATCAAAGCATCCATCCGTAAAGGTGATATGCATGATCTCATGGTCGAAGGAATTAGGTTACTATGTATCAGAAAGCATATAGCAATTGAACTAATGAAATGACTTGATCTTTATGCTACGCTTATCTATAGGAGTATGTCCACCATATCATTCTCCTAACGACATGATCTTGTTGTTGATAACATCTCAATGTTCATGATAGGGAAACCACAATCATTTATCAACCAACAAGCTAGTGATGTATAGAGGCTATACTAGGGACTTCAAATTTAAGTTTACAAATCACACAAGTATCAATGTTTCCTTGTTAATACTATTATAGCATGAATGTAAACATTTATCATAAACACAAAGATATAATAATAACTACATTTATTATTGCCTCTAGGGCATATCTCCAACAGTACCGACCGTAGGAAAACCTTGCTATTGGTCGATGTTGAGTCTAGTGTTTGTGAAAACTATTTGAAAGCTGAAAAGTATTTGCGAAAATTACAGTATGCTTCTTTCTCTCCTTATCCAGTTTCGCTCTAATTATGGGTTATCTTATCTGGTGTTTATTGGAAATTTTTGATATCTTTTCTAGTCTTTCAAATCTTAGGTGCCTTTTTGGCATGTCGTTTCTAAGCCAGTTGACCTAGTGTTGAGTTCTCTAGAGTTGTGTGTGTTGTGAATTCCTTGTTCCCTTTGTTCTTGTTCAGATGAGAGATTCCTTTCCATTATGATCTCTCTATTTTATGGATCCTACAATATAATGATCCACATTGTTCTGTTCTAGGCTTCGAGGTTTCCTTTCGCCTCATGTGCCTCCTTTTGATTTGTTTGGGTACTTCAGAAGTCATTTCTTCTCTTGGAAGTTACCTCGCGATCACTATCTTGCAGTGTACGCTATGTCACTCAAGTAGTAGTTACTCCTTTCTTTGGGTTTTAACCCTTGGACTTGAACCTAAGATCCCCGATTGTGCTGGATTCTAGTGTTGTGAATCTTGTACATGAAACCAACATTTAACCCAAGATCCATTCCTTTGACCCCTGGCATTAATGTTCATACGTTACATCAGGATGGCTGGTATTACAATTCTAGCCTTTAAGCCGGTGGTCTTTGTCGCGATTGAATTGTGACAATTAAGGACTTTCCCTACCACTAGCTATGGCAGATGTTCTTTAATGGAAGAAAATATATCACGACAAGGGTACTCCTCGAGAGTCTCGCATCTATATTCGTGACTCTGCCACACCTTATATCTTTCTTTGCATTGGTTTTCGGAAGATTGATAATCCATGCATCCACATCTCGGGATTCTACCGTGAGCATGTTCTTCTCCCCTTGTTGTTTTCTGACCTTTGTCTACCAGTTGGTAGCCAAGTAGTAAACCTACATCAGTGTCTTCCGATGCAATATACTCTTGTGGTCCGTCATGACAAACCGTTTCGGAATGTCTAGGAGAAACAAACTCCAGTACCTCATCACATCTAGGACCAGGTCAAAGTATTGTAATCCACATATCAAGAAGCATTGATTATATTCTATATGTTGTAACTTAACATATCCCACTCTTTTATACTAAGAGGTCATGACGAGTTCCATGACCCCTTAATGAAGTGATACTCTTACACATATTACCCACCCTCCCTTGAGCTTTCGTGCTCGTGAGAGATGCGTGTGCGTAATGATGTGGCCATATGAAATTCTTAGCAATTATTATTGTATAGAACTCAAAGAACATTTGACACATTCTTAGCGTGATGGTTAATCCTATTATTAAGCAAAGAATGATGGTGCTATCTAGTTTGACATTCTCGTGCACTCTCTTTGGTCAAAGAGTTAGGCTTGTGATGAAGCTCCGAGACTATGTCTTCTTGCCTTACAAAGCAAGTTTCCTCTCGAACTAAGAGACATATCAGTAGTTCGTGATATTCTAGCTATCTACTAGAAGTATCGCCATGTTGCCACATGACCCTGATGTCAAGTTCTTGAGCAAGAAAGTTCTCTGAATTGCTCTTTTCTCCAAGGATCCGTACTGGATACCCCTGAACTAGTTGGTTGAGCTTAAACAACAACTTGGAGAGTTGTAAAACAAAAGTTCTATCCGACTCTGTTACTTCTTAAAGGGATATCTAGTTTTGTTCGTGCTAAAGAAAGATAGTATTTCCTTTGTGGATTCCCCCACCTTTGATTTGATTTGGGTTATCATCAAATCAAACTCAGTTCCCAGGACTATCTTGATGATGATGTTTTCTTGTGATGTCTCACTTGATTACATCTTCATATTCTTTCGTCTGACCAATATTCTCGCCTTGATCATACGACATACAAGTCCATCTTGGAGTGTCTTAATAAGTTTGTTGTTGAGACCGTCGATGACGTCCTTATCTCATCCATGCTATATTAGATTCATATGGAACATTTGGCATTAATGTTGGAAAATTTCGAGATCCGTCTTTGACTCATCTCGAAGTATGTGTTCTGGATGTTAGAAGTAACCTTCTTTGGTTCACGTGCAACTATTGAAAGATGTTGCCGTGGATTTGAGTAGAGTTCTTTTTGCGAAATATGTATCAGAATGCCATACTTTCCAAAGGGTGAAGGCTAAACATCAAAGTCCAGCAGAACCACTGCAACCCTTGGAAATTCCCGAATGGAAATGGGAGGAAATTGGTATGGATTTCATCACAGGATTGCCCATGACGCCTAAATGGAAGGATATGAAATGGGTAATTATGGATAGACTCACTAAAAGTGCACATTTTATTCCGGTAAATTAGAAAGATAATGTCGAGAAGTTAGTAGAAGTTTACGTCAAAGAGATAGTAAGCAAGCACAGAGTGCCCAAAAAGATCGTAACTGATAGGGGACTAGTGTTTTGTGGCATCCCGCAAAACCACTACTAGAAAATCGCGTTGAATTTGTGCATTGCATCGTCATCATCATGCATTGTTTGCCAAAACTATGTTGCAAAGCCCGTGTTGTTTTCAAAACGCCCCTCTTTATTCAAACCTCAAAACCGGGTCCCCGGAATATTTTGGTTTGCCCGAAATCGGTTTGCAAAAACTTTGTTTGAAATAAATAAAGTATTTAATTTATTTTAGTGGGCGGTCGAGCAGGCCAACCCGACGAAACGACCACCCTCAGACACACAAATCGGTCCACCCTACACCTGCCCTTCTAAATCCTAAGTGCACCAACTAGTCTACCCTAACCCAGCCTCCACCTCACCCCCACCTATCCCCATGCGCCACCTCAGCGCACCTCTCTCCCTCTACCTATCCCACGCCGCCACTTGGCCCAGACCCCACCCCCTCTCTCTCCTCCCTCACCTCTCTCTCTCAGCAACCACTCCCCACCAGTCAACCCTCCACCCACCTGGCGCGCCACCCTTCCCCAGACCGACCCGCCCCTGGGCCCCACCCGGCCACACCACGCACCCGCTGCACCCACCCCGCACGCGACACGCCCCAGCACGCCCTGTTCATCTTCTCCCCAGCCCCGCATCGCTCTCTCCCCGCTCGCCCCGCTC
The DNA here is from genome assembly GCA_030063025.1 of Avena longiglumis. Lineage (NCBI taxonomy): Eukaryota > Viridiplantae > Streptophyta > Magnoliopsida > Poales > Poaceae > Avena > Avena longiglumis. Next base: position 501,721,971 of record CP125975.1, read on the forward strand.
CATCCTCCTCCCCCCTGCAGCTCTTCCTCGACCTTTCGCCCATGACACCCGCCCGCCCGAGCTCCGGAGTCAGCTTCCGTCGACCCTCGCCTTGATCAAGCCCCATCGCCGCCCGGTCCCTGCGCCGCGCCCACCGCTCAACCGCCCTCCCCTAGCTCGCAAGGCTCCAACCACTGCCTCGCTCGCCCGCTGCGCCAGGCAAGCCCACAACCATGCCCCAAGCCTCCCGGCCTCTGCCGCCCGCCCGGCTGCGTCGTCGCACCCTCTGCCTCGCGGCGTCCGCCTCGCCCGTCCGGAACCCCTCGGTGGCGCCGTCACCGCTCACTGGCCTCCCTCCGGCCGCCTCACCTCTCCGCAACCTCGCCTCCTCCGCTGTCCTCGACAACCGCCCTGGCCGTCGCCGCCCGGCAGCGTCACCTCGCCGTCCCGCCCCTCCTGCAAGCCCTGCTGGCCGTCCCTCCCGAGCACGCGCCTCGTCGGCATCGCCATCGCCGCGCGTGCCCCTGTCCTGTGCGCGCGAGTGTGCCGTGTGCTGCTTGTTTTGCTAAGTGCAGCGGTACACCGGGTTGATCCAGGCCAAACCTTCACGTGGACGAGTACAATCAGTGGGAATATGACCACCGCCAAGATCTCCTATCTCGGGCCATCGACCAGATCTCCGTTCGCGTGAAACACATGACATCAAGATCTTCTATCCTACAAGACCGAGCAGGCGTCTTGTGCAGATCTTCTTGGAAGTCAAGACCCTCGAATCACAAAGATCTCCCTCACGGATTTTGAAGACCGCTCCGCCGAACCCGAACCCTCAACAAGATCTTCATCGAGAGCCCGACAAGAACTCCATCACGGAACAACTAGCACTCGACAGGGACCACGGAGACCGCGTCGAGCCCAAGTTCGTCCCCGATAATCAAGGTGGAACCCCAAGACTCCGAAGCCCCGATCCGAGGGCCGATCCGAAGCGCCAAGGCCTCCGCCATGGAATCAACAAGATCATCACGAAACGCCAAGTACTTCTTTCAGGGCGCCATGATCGTCGACATGACCCGAAGACCCCGGCGCGACAAGAACTCCGACAAGGACCATCCGATGCCAAGGTCTTCTTCCCGGACCCGATCCCGAAGACCGACGCCCGGCTCTGAAACGCCGAGAGCCCCAGACGCCAGTTCTTCATCACGGACGCCATGACCGTCGACAAGAACCCCGGACACGGATGCCAAGATCATCGGCATGAGATAGAGACCCCGGACCCGAAGACCACTTGCGACAAGATCTACCCCGCTACCAAGGACGATCCCGGAGTCCGAGAATGCTTCCGTCGAACCCTGGACCTGAGACCGACCCCGAACCCCGGAAACCCCAAGATCGTCGAGCCCCCTAATGTGTGAACCCCTTCCCGAAAACCCTATTTTATAACATAATAACAACTTGTCGCATAATAATTGTTCATGCATGCATATCATTGGTTTGGGGGCCTTATGCCGATTCACCTAATAATTAAATATGGGGCCCATATGCGGGTAAATCTAGCCTTATATTGGCCTCATTTAAACTTGTGTAGCGAACCGGTATCTTATTAGGCCTTGTTAAACAACATTTATTTGCGGGGTTCTAAACAACTTGAACCACTTGATTAATTGTCGGGACCCCGGTTCCGCTTAATCTGACCTAATTGCATTGCACCTTGGCCATGTCATGCATCATACATGCATCATGCCGATCTTCTGCCGTGTATTAAATATTGCATCCGGTGTTCCTTCTAGTGGTTTGCTTCTTCGCGGATAAGGCCGATGAGTTGATGTGAGCTTCGCCCCGATCTTCGGGTGAACCCTTCGACAATGTTTTCAGGCGAGCATCTCCCCCTTTCTACCTATCTTACTTTTATAGCATTTACTTCCCTCCTGTTGATCTATTGCTATCTGTGTTGCGATGCTTTAGTTTCCGTACCTGTGATATACCGTGCAGCCCTATATTGCCTTGGACACACCCTATTACCTGTTGTTTGGTAGTTAGTTGGACTTGCGCGTCGTAGTCGCTTGCTCAAGTGTTGTCGCGTGTTGTCAAATGCCACAGTGGTTGATGTATTGCCGCATGTTGATGTTGGAGATGATTCTAGTTTTACTTATCGTCACTTTAATTTCTGTTTAACAACTAAAATTGAAATAAGCAGAGGCATCGGTGGGTGATAGATAATATTTGGTTTCCGAACGCCCACTTGTGTCCCGTAAGACCCCGAGTACTTGATACCTGTTCCTTGATTTATCGCGCTATCCACATCCGGGAGGTATATGGGACCCCCTGAGCCAGAGCTTGATTCAGACTTATCTCTTAGGGCCACAAACTAGTTTGAGGTTTTATTTACGATCCTGTACTTATGCCATGCTATTTTCTGTATTTAATTTGTGCGAGGAGCACACTGTACTGTTTAGGTAAGCGGATTGATTACGCGGTATCGACAAGCCCAGCCACACTTTCGGGTTCCCGCCGCCATGACCATTGTCGCAAACCTTGAGGCCGTCTGAGCTTGCTTACTCCGCTATGATTCTACTTAAGGGTGGCCCCCAAATATTTCTGAATCTGTGATTGTTCAATCGTGAAAGCCTCGTTGGGTTTTGATTTGGTTTTTCCGAGGTTGATCGAGCGTGTTGCTATTGGTGCACCCCCGGTAAAACTTTCGAAAGCCGTGTCCGTGATATGGACGACTTGGAGCACAAGATACCTCGATCATAGACAAGCATAACTAAAGTTCTGCTATAAATTTGACTTTATAATGACTAGTAATCAGTTTCACTATAATGGAATGGCTAATTAATACGCCCACAATTGCTTGTTTGGTTGTCGCCATTGCGACAAATGTATCGACTAGTAAGTATTGCAACTACAACGAATTGGTGAATAAAAGTACCAACAACCGCTTTGGGTTTTGGGTTTATCTCATGCTAATCAGATTCGATTAGTAATTGCTGTAACTATAACGGAGTGGTTAACTAAAAGTGCCCATCGCTTACTTTATCGTGACAATTATCCAAACGACTAGTAATTGCCGCAACGATAATCGAAATAAAAGCGCCAACCGTGTGAGTTCCTCGGTTGACTTCCTCGCTTGGTCTCGAGGGGAACACCAGATGGGTTTGTTTGGTGATAGCTTCAGTTGGGTCCTAGGTCATTCTTACCCTCTCGATATCCGCCGCTTGTATCGAGTCTCTATAGGTTGGTTAGTGCATGCCGCCGCCTGCTCAATCCACCATACCTATGTAGGCGAGGACCGCCAATTCTAGCCTCGCTGTGTCGCCTCGATCGACGCTCCTTCTTTTTCCTTTGCCCTTTGTCGGCACCCCTTTTGTTTAAGCAGGTTTGAGATCGACGTCGTTAGCAGGGTTACCCTTCCGGCTTGGCCTGGGCAGGGTTATGGACGCCATTGGTTATTCTTCAGGGCTCTTAGCTCCACTTGCTTCTTGTCCGTAGTTGGACGCACTATCGTTTTCAAGGTGATTTGGATCTCGGTATATTACATCTGTATTCTTGACTCTTTGAGTCGCTGTTATATATATCTGTTCTGTGGGTCCCATCGAGGACTGTTGTGTAATGTTATTACTTCGTTTTCCACCCGCACGAAAGTGCCTGGTGGGCACCTTTGAATCGTTTCTATGTGGGTTTGGTGAATTTTGCCCAAACTTGCATAGGTCCGATTCCGAGGGTGTTACAGAGTGGTATCAGAGCTCAGCAGTTGCGATACCCCACAAGTCCAGCCTGTAGGATAACCTAGCTAACGGCCGAAGTAGAAGTGCCAAAACTATTTTTGAAAATCGGTTGGATAGTTCTGGTTAGGTCTGATTTTACTTCTTACCCCTCTGCTGTTCTCCTCTTACCCCTACGTGTTTTGGATCCGCTCTCTTCTTTCTCTTCGAGTCCAGGATTTCTCGTGGTTGGGTTTCCGTCGTACCTTCAGGGTTTCGCTTCCTTCTTCGATAACGGTGATCTATCATCCGGTGTTCAAGCTGCCTGAGGAATCCGTCTACGGTGGTACCATTCTTGGTTCCTTGTTTGTGTCTTCCGGTGTTTTCCGACGCGACGACATCATCTACGCCAGATCCGATGCGGAGTCTGCATCCCTCCTTTGTTTCCGAACCTCGCTTGTCGAGATCTTCAGTCCGTTTCCGAGAATGGTTGCACGCTCTTCTACTGATTGTGCGGAGTAATAGTTTGGGTGCGTGATGGATTGGCCCCCATGCCGACTACCCTTTCTATTCGCTCTTGTACATTGAAGTGGACGAGAATGCATCGGTTCCCTCTTCCCACCGAAGTTAGAGGTGGCTTTGTTTGTTGATACCTCTACCTTCAACCTTTTGTCCCCGGAGTGTTCCCTCGACGATCACGGACAACGACCTCTTGTTAGTGGTGTCGCGAGGATCTACACGAAGCGCGAAGGATCAGACGCCGACCCTCCTTCCGGTACCATGAGGCGGATCTCGAGGGCGAGATCCATCGTTAGTGGTGTCGAATTGTGGCATCCCGCAAAACCACTACTAGAAAATCGCGTTGAATTTGTGCATTGCATCGTCATCATCATGCATTGTTTGCCAAAACTATGTTGCAAAGCCCGTGTTGTTTTCAAAACGCCCCTCTTTATTCAAACCTCAAAACCGGGTCCCCGGAATATTTTGGTTTGCCCGAAATCGGTTTGCAAAAACTTTGTTTGAAATAAATAAAGTATTTAATTTATTTTAGTGGGGGCAGTCGAACGGGCCAACCCGACCCGAACGACCACCCCCGTATTACACAAATCGGTCCACCCTACACCTGCCCTTCTAAATCCTAAGTGCACCAACTAGTCTACCCTAACCCAGCCTCCACCTCACCCCCACCTATCCCCATGCGCCACCTCAGCGCACCTCTCTCCCTCTACCTATCCCACGCCGCCACTTGGCCCAGACCCCACCCCCTCTCTCTCCTCCCTCACCTCTCTCTCTCTCAGCAACCACTCCCCACCAGTCAACCCTCCACCCACCTGGCGCGCCACCCTTCCCCAGACCGACCCCTGGCCCCACCCACACCACGCCACATGCACCCACCTCAAGACGCGACACGCCCAAAGACGCCTGTTCATCTTCTCCGCCCGCATCGCTCTCCCCGCCGCCCGCCTCCATCCTCCTCCCCGCAGCTCTTCCACCGCTCACCATGCAGCCCTGACCCGCCGAGCCCGTCAAGCCCCGTCGACCGCCGCCCGCCCATCGGCCGCCAGTCTCGCCGCGCCCACCCGCCAACCGCCTGCCTCCCTAGCTCGGCCGCCTCGGCCCTGCCCCTCGCCGCCCGCCTCGCCGCGGCCGCGCCAGCTCCGCCAAGCTCCCGCCTCCCGCCCGCCGGGCTCGTCGCCGCACGCCTCGCCGCCGCTGCTGTCGTCTGGCCAGCCTCCTGGAACCCTCGCCGCGCTGGCCCACCGCCTCCTCTGGCAGCCTCCAGCCCACCGCCGCCACCTCTGCGCCCAACCTCGCCTCCCGCTGCCCTCGACAACCGCCTGCCGTCGTCCCGCCGCCTCGCGGCACCACCGCCGCCCCGCCCTTTTGCAAGCCTCGCTCCGCCCTCCCGAGCGAACCCCTCAACAAGATCTTCATCGAGAGCCCCGACAAGAACTCCATCACGGAACAACTAGCACTCCGACAGGGACCCTGGAGACCCGGCGTCGAGCCCAAGTTCGTCCCCGATAATCAAGGTGGAACCCCAAGACTCCGAAGCCCCGATCCGAGGGCCGATCCGAAGCGCCAAGGCCTCCGCCATGGAATCAACAAGATCATCACGAAACGCCAAGTACTTCTTTTAGGGCGCCATGATCGTCGACATGACCCGAAGACCCCGACGCGACAAGAACTCCGACAAGGACCATCCGATGCCAAGGTCTTCTTCCCGGACCCGATCCCGAAGACCGACGCCCGGCTCTGAAACGCCGAGAGCCCCAGACGCCAGTTCTTCATCACGGACGCCATGACCGTCGACAAGAACCCCGGACACGGATGCCAAGATCATCGGCATGAGATCGAGACCCCGGACCCGAAGACCACTTGCGACAAGATCTACCCCGCTACCAAGGACGATCCCGGAGTCCGAGAATGCTTCCGTCGAACCCTGGACCTGAGACCGACCCCGAACCCCGGAAACCCCAAGATCGCCGAACCCTTAATGTGTGAACCCCTTCCCGAAAACCCTATTTTATAACATAATAACAACTTGTCGCATAATAATTGTTCTTGCATGCATATCATTGGTTTGGGGCCTTATGCGATTCACCTAATAATTAAATATGGGGCCCATATGCGGTAAATCTAGCCTTATATTGGCCTCATTTAAACTTGTGTAGCGAACCGGTATCTTATTAGGCCTTGTTAAACAACATTTATTTGCGGGGTTCTAAACAACTTGAACCACTTGATTAATTGTCGGGACCCCGGTTCCGCTTAATCTGACCTAATTGCATTGCACCTTGGCCATGTCATGCATCATACATGCATCATGCCGATCTTCTGCCGTGTATTAAATATTGCATCCGGTGTTCCTTCTAGTGGTTTGCTTCTTCATGATAAGGCCGATGAGTTGATGTGAGCTTCGCCCCGATCTTCGGGTGAACCCTTCGACAATGTTTTCAGGCGAGCATCTCCCCCTTTCTACCTATCTTACTTTTATAGCATTTACTTCCCTCTTGTTGATCTATTGCTATCTGTGTTGCGATGCTTTAGTTTCGCACTGATATACCGCGACCCTACATTGCCTTGGACACACCTATTACCGTTGTTTGGTAGTTAGTTGGACTTGCGTCGTCGCTTGCTCAAGTGTTGTCGCGTGTTGTCAAATGCCACGATGGTTGATGTATTGCCGCATGTTGATGTTGGAGATGATTCTAGTTTTACTTATCGTCACTTTAATTTCTGTTAACAACTAAAATTGAAATAAGCAGAGGCATCGGGTGATAGATAATATTTGGTTTCGAACCCACTTGTGTCCCGTAAGACCCCGAGTACTTGATACTGTTCCTTGATTTATCGCGCTATCCACATCCGGAGGTATATGGGACCCCCGAGCGAGCTTGATTCGACTTATTTCTTGGGGCCATAAACTAGTTTGAGGTTTTATTTACGATCCTGTACTTATGCCATGCTACTTTCAGTATTTAATTTGTGCGAGCACACCTTGCATCTTTAGGTAAGCGGATTGATTACGTGGCATCGACAAGCCCAGCCACACTTTCGGGTTCCCGCCATGACCATTGTCGCAAACCTTGAGGCCGTCTCGAGCTTGCTTACTGCTGCGGATTCTACTTAAGGGTGGCCTGAAATATTTCTGAATCCTGTGATTGTTCGGTCGTGAAAGCCTCGTTGGGTTTTGATTTGGTTTTTCCGAGGTTGATCGGCGTGTGTTGCTATTGGTGCACCCGCCGGTAAAACTTTCAAAGCCGTGTCCGTGATATGGACGACTTGGAGCACAAGACTCGATCATAGACAAGCATAACTAAAGTTTTTGCTATAAATTTGACTTTATAATGACTAGTAATCAGTTTCACTATAATGGAATGGCTAATTAATACTGCCCACAATTGCTTGTTTGGTTGTCGCCATACAAATGTATCGACTAGTAAGTATTGCAACTACAACGAATTGGTGAATAAAAGTACCAACAAGCTCTGGGTTTTGGGTTTATCTCATGCTAATCAGATTCGATTAGTAATTGTTGCAACTATAACGAGTGGTTAACTAAAAGTGCCCATCGCTTACTTTATCGTGACAATTATCCAAACCTGACTAGTAATTGCTGCAACGATAATCGAATAAATAAAGCGCCAACCGTGTGAGTTCCTCGGTTGACTTCCTCGTTGGTCTCGAGGGGAACACCGGGATGGGTTTGTTTGGTGATAGCTTGAGGTTGGGTCCGGTTAGGTCATTCTTACCCCTCCGATATCCGCCATGTATCGAGTCTCTATAGGTTGGTTAGTGCATCTGCCGCCGCTCATCCACCATACCTATGTAGGCGAGGACCGCCAATTCTAGCCTCGCTGTCTTGGCCTCGATCGACGCTCCTTCTTTTTCCTTTGCCTTTGTCGGCACCCCTTTTGTTTAAGCGGTTTGAGATCGACGTCGTTAGGTGGTTACCCTTCCGCTTGGCTCGGGGTTATGGACGCCATTGGTTATTCTTCGTGGCTCTTAGCTCCACTTGCTTCTTGTCCGTAATGGACGCACTATCGCTTTTCAAGGTGATTTGGATCTCGGTATATTACATCGTATTCTTGACTCTTTGAGTCATTGTATATATATCTGCTCGTGGGTCCCATCGAGGACTGTTGTGTAATGTTATTACTTCGTTTTCCACCCGCACGAAAGTGCCTGGTGGGCACCTTTGAATCGTTTCTATGCGGGTTTGGTGAATTTTGCCCAAACTTGCATAGGTCCGATTCCGAGGGTGTTACATGTTTACTTCAGCATTTTGGAAGCAATTGCATAAAGCACTTGGTTCCAAGTTAGATTTCAGGACAGCTTATCATCCAAAGACAGGGGGCAAACAGAAAGAACAAATCAGATACTGGAAGACATGTTAAGGGCTTGTGCACTAGATTTTGGAGGTACACGGGAAGATCATCTACCATTGGCAGAATTTTCCTACAATAACAGCTATCAGAGTAGTCTAAAGGCAGCTCCATATCAGGTTCTGTATGGAAGGAAATGTAGATCACCAATATGCTGGTATGAGCCTGGAAGAAGCAAGGAGTTTGCACCAGACTATATCAAGGAAAGACAAGATATTATTGATAAGATCAGGGATAGACTAAAAATAGCACAGAGTAGGCAGAAAAGTTATGTTGATCAAAGTCGAAGGTTATGGCATCCAGAAGTGGGAGACATGGTATATTTGAAAGTAAGTCCAATGAAAGGGGTTAAAAGGTTCAGAGTTAAAGGAAAATTGAGTCCAAGATATATCGGGCCATTCAAGATACTGAGTCAGAACAAAACTATAGCTTATGCTTTAGAGTTACCATCAAGATTGGCTCAAGTGCATAATGTTTTCCATGTGTCACAACTTCGTAAATGTTTGAAAGTTCCGGATGATGCAATCACACATCAAGAAATAGAACTACAAGCAGACTTGACCTATATTGAAAAGCCTTGTAAAATTTTGGAAGAAAACTGGAAAAGGTTGAGGAATAGGCAATCAAGTATTGCAAGGTACAGTGGGAACATCACCCTAAGAGAGAAGCCACTTGGGAAAAAGAAGAGGATTTAAAAAAAACGAATCCAGAATTGTTCAGGTACACTTCAACAAACTTCGGGACGAAGTTTAATTTAAGGGGGGAAGACTGTAACATCCCAGCATTTAGGAACCAACAAAGGGTAGATTTAGTAATCTGTGATAGTGCATGCATTCATTTGTAAAAATGTGGGTAAATTTTTCGCCAAATAAAAACCTAAAGTGATCAAAGTTTCTTTCATGCTTTGAGATTAGGTATAGTCTTGGAGGATGATTGTTATAGACTTTGATATGATCTTTGTGGATTAGTGTCTTTTGGGAAATGAAATTTGAATTTGAATGTTGGATTCATAAAGTAAAAGGATTTAAAATTAGGTTTGAGTATTTTGATTTAGTTAAAAGGTGATAATTAGTAGCTTAAACTTAAAATAAAATAAAATAATCAATAAAAATAATATTCATTCCATAATTTTATTCAATAAATAAGTTACAAAATGTAACTTATGGAATTGATCAAGAATCTTTACAATAGTAAAAAATAAAAGAAGAATCTTTATATACTGAGTAATGGTATAATCTTTATTACAAAATAATAAAATAAAAATTACAAAAGAATAAAAGAAATATTACAAGTGACTATTCTATAAAAAAATAAAACCTAAACTAAAGTCTTGATCTTCAAGTCTGGTACCTGCAAAACAAAACACAAAATAAAGATAGAAAATTAAGGATTAGAATTTATACTCTCAGAATTGATAGTGAGTTGCACTGTTCACTTTTTCATCATTGAGTAATCTTTAAAGAGGCAAGTTTCACCAATATGAAAGAACTATATCTTTCATAATTTTAAGCCATAAGTCAAATAAACAGCAAGGAGGGGCAAGTTTCACCAGACAAGTGAATGTAACCAGATAATAGTAAACTTTCATACCCAGAGCATATCCACATGGTGCAGCAGGCACACAAGCAGCACACACACCAAACTGCATGGTGTGTGCTGTCAGCACAGCAGCAACACCTCCACACACACACAACTATCAGCACAACCGTGGGAGGCATCCCCACACCATTCTCTGGTGCATACACACCAAGAACAGCAGCCAGCTAGACCAAACCAAAGCCAAACCAGATCACACCAACCTAACTCTTGATCATCTCACCAAGATGGTGACATAAGGAGGGGGTAGATCAGGTGGATAGCAAGCACAAGATCAAGCTACCAGGACTAGGATATGGAGAGCTAGATCAAGGACAAGTCCAGGAGCTGGAAGTATCAAGAGGAGCACCAGATCAAGCTAGCCACAAGATCAACAAATTGCAGCCCCAATAACAACCAAGTGTGGTGAGTAGAAAAGACCATCACAGGATTTTTTTGTCTAAGTTAGACAAGCATCCACGAGTTGTCTCATACTCAAATTCTTAGAAAAGCACCCAAGTGGGATGATTCCATCATTGAAGTTTTAAACACTAAAAGCAATCAGAAAACTATAAAGATCCAAATAGGATCTCAGGGCAACATCATTGATCCTAGATATCAAGCTATATTTCAATTCAAGAATGAATATAGCCAAGATCTAAAATTCTAGGCACATCTCTAAAACATGAGTAGCACCTTAGAATTTAATCTTATGGATCTATATAAGTTATCAAGCCTACAATCATTTTCCCCAAAGTTGATTCAAGAAGCAGTAGCTGGTATCACTACCAGAACAAATCCATAAGTAACAATAAGAGAAGGGTCTAGTCCCTAAACCTCAGACCAACATCATAGGTTCTAGGGATTCAAGGAAAGAAGTTTCTTTTATCTCTGATTCCAAACTAATCTTAAGCTTGAACAAAACCAAGCCAAGTTACAGAATCTAATCTTGTGTGCCATACTAGGATGGTGTCACAAGAACAATTTCTAAACTAAGAAGGTTAAACATTCAACTTTCACAGTTACACTCACAGCCAACTATAAAATCATTTTCCTGACATTTATCACAGGAATCATAATCAGGAAAATCCATATACATATCATCACTGTAAGAGACTGTAACACCCTCAGAATCGGACCTATGCAAGTTTGGGCAAAATTCACCAAACACGCATAGAAACGATTCAAAGGTGCCCACCAAGCACTTTCGTGCGGGTGGAAAACGAAGTAATAACATCACACAACAGTCCTCGATGGGACCCATGTACGTATATATATATATAAGCGCGACTCCTTGAGTCAAGAATACGATATAATATACAAAGATCCAAATCACCTTGAAAGCGATAGAGCGTCCGCTACGGACAAGATGCAAATGGGGCTAAGAGCCTGAAGAATAACCAATGGCGTCCATAACCTGCCGCCAAGCCGGAAGGGTAACCACGCTAACGGCGTCGATCTCAAAACCGCTTAACAAAAGGGGTGCCGCAAAGGGCAAAGAAAAACAAGTAGGAGCGTCAAGATCTTGAGGCCAAGACAGCGAGGCTAGAATTGCCCGGTCGCCTACAAAGGTATGGTGGATCGAGGCGGCAAGATGCACTACACAATCTCTGAGACTCGATACAACCGGCGGTTATCGAGAGGGTAAGAAAGACCTATCCGGATCCAACTCGAGACTAGCACCAAACAAACCCATCCCGGTGTTTCCCTCGAGACCAAACGAGGAAGTCAACCGAGGAACTCACACAGTTGGCGCTTTACTTATTCAGTTATAGTTGCGGCACTTTACTAGTCGTATAGATAATCGTCCGATAAAGTAAAATGGCCACTTTTAATTAACCATTCCGTTATCGCTAAGTCAATTACTAATCGATATGAATAGCATGAGATAACCCATAAAACCCAAAGCATTGTTGGTACTTTTATTCAGCCAATTCGTTGTAGTTGCAATATTTACTAGTCGATTCCTTTTGTCGCAAGCGACAACCAAACAAGCAATGTGGCGATTAATTAGCCATTCCGTTATAGTGAAGCTGATTACTAGTCATTATAAGTCAAATTTATAGCAAGAAACTTTAGTTATGCTTGTCTATGATCGAGATCATGTGCTCCAAGTCGTCCATATCCGCGACACGGCTTTGAAAGTTTTAACCCCGGGTGCACCAATAGCAACACACGCTCGATCAACCTCGGAAAAACCAAATCAAAACCCAACGAGGCTTTCACGGTGAACAATCACGGATTCAGAATATTTCAGGGGCCACCCTTAGAGTAGAATCCGCAACGGAGTAAGCAAGCTCGAGACGGCCTCAAGGTTATGGGGACGGTTGTGAACGATCGGGAACCCGAAGTGTGGCTGGGCTTGTCGACACCGGAATCGTGCCATTATTTCCTAACAAGACAGTGTGCACCTCGCACAATCGTAAATAAAGCGGTAAAGCATGGCATAAGTACAAGATCGTAATAAAACCTCAAACTAGTTTGTGGCCCCAAGAAATAAGTCCGAATCAAGCTCGCTCTGGGGGTCCCATATACCTCCGATGTGGATAGCGCGCAAATCAAGGAACAGTATCAAGTACTCGGGTCTTACGGGACAAGTGGGCGTTCGAAACCAAATATTATCTATCACCCACCGATGCCTCTCGCTTATTCAATTTTAGTTGTTAAGCAGTAAAGTGACGATAAGTAAAACTAGAATCATCTCCAACATCAACATGCGGCAATACATCAACAATCGTGGCATTGGCAACACGCGACAACACTTGAGCAAGCGACTACGACACGCAAGTCCAACTAGCTACCAAACAATGTAATAGGAGGTGTCCAAGGCAATATACTACCGTAGGGGATATCAAAGGGTACGAAACTAGAGCATCGCAACACGATAGCAATAGATCAACAGAGGGAATAAAGACTATAAAATTAAGATAGGTAGAAAGGGGGAGATGCGCGCCTGAAAACATTGTCGAAGGTTCGACAGAAGATCGGGGCGAAGCTCACATCAACTCAACGGTCCAATCCGCGAAGAAGCAAAACACTAGAAGAAACACCGGATGCGCTATTTAATACTAAGGCAAAAGATCGGCATGATGCATGCATGATGGATGGCATGGCAAAGGTGCGATGCAATTAGGTCAAATTAAGTGGAACCGGGGTCCCGACAATTATTATATGGTTCAAGTTGTTTAGCTACCCCGCAAATTAAATGTTGTTATAACAAGGCAAGATAAGATACTGGTTCGCTACACAAGTTTAAATGAGGCCAATATGAGACTAGATTTGCCCGCATATGGGCCCCATATTTAATTATTCGGTGAATCGGCATAAGGCCCCCAAACCAATGCTATGCATGCGGGAATGGCAATTTATTATGCAACAAGTTTGTATTTCATTATAAAAATAGGGTTTGCGGGAGAGGGTTCACACATTAGAGGGGCTCGACGATCTTGGGGTTTCCGGGTTCGGGTCGGGTCGGGTCCGTCTGGGTCCGTGGTTCGACGAGGTCGTTTCCGGGATCGTTCTCTCGTTCTCGGGTTCGGTAGGTCTTGGCGCATCGGGGTCTCGTGGTTCTTCGGTCAGGCCCTTGTCGTTACGCAGATCTTGTCGGGTCCTCGAGGAAGTACTTGTCGCTCATGTGGCCTTCGGGTACGGGTTCGTCTCCGGGTGCGGGGTCTCGGCGTTCCATGAAGGAGTACTTGGCGTCCGGGGTGCGGTACTTGTGGTACATGTGGCGATCTTGGCGTCCTTCCGGTTAGGGTTTGGCGTTCGCGGGAGGTACTTGTCGTCCCCTGAAGAAGGTCTTGCGTCTAGGGTCTCGGCGATCTTGGCGGTTCCGAGGGTTCGGTCTTCGAATCCGTGAACGGGGTCTTCGGTTTCCATGACGGTGTCCTCCATAATCCGTGTCGAGGCATCGGGGTCTTGTCGCCTTGAACCCGGGGACTTGGCGTTCATGGTCTTCGGCTCCATGAAGAAGATCTTGGCCCTTCGTCTTTGCGGAGTTCTTGTCGGCCGACCTTGGCGGACTTGCAAAACGAAACTATACCCAAAGCCGAACAGAAAAAGGAAAACACGACCGAGCCGATTCAGAGACGCGCGGTAGCAGATGTCCTTGAACTTGAGTCTCACACACACATGGGAGGCACGTGGCTGTGGCCATAGGCAGAACTGCTGGTGCAGGGCTTGGGCAGGACGTTGACGGGCGAGCTCGGAGGACGGTTTTGGCCGGCGTGGTCGCTGCCGACAAAGATGGCGCGAGGCCGAGGATGGCAAGAGGGCGGCCGGAGGAGGACATGAGAGGAGGAGCCGGCGCCGGCGAGCCGCATGACGGCCGGAGGTCGACGAGGCGGGTCGGTGGTGAGGCGGGCGGGCGGCCTGGACGCGGAAGGGAGAAGGCGAGCAGAGGTCGGGGCGAGCGATGGTGGCCTGCGCGGGGTGGGCCGACGGAGGCGAGGGGGATGGCGGCGGAGGATGGGGGCGTGGGCGAGGACGCCAGGCGAGCGAGGGCGGGAGCGCGCCGGAGGGAGGCGCTCCCGGAGCGAGGGAAGCGGCCACGTCGGGGGAGGACGGATAGGCGCATGCGACCGACGTCTGCGTCCGCCGCAGAGGAGGAAGACGGGGACGAGCACGCGGGAGGCTGGCCGGAGGTGGGCAGACGAGGAGGTGTGGCACTGGAGGGTGGTGGCGAGAGGCGCAGACGCGTCGGGATGGGCCGAGGCCGAGAGGCGAGCGAGGCGGGAAGATGAGGGCGCGCGAGCGGGCGAGGGGAGGGGAACCGGCCGGAGGGAGAAGGGCCGGTGGCGAAGGGGAGAGCGGGGCCGGGGGGACGCGACATGGGGAGAGGTGGCCGGAGGAAGGTGGTGGGGAGGGAGGAGAGAGGTAGGTGGGGCGGTGGAAGAAGAACAGGAGGGCGACGTGCGGTGGGGCCGGTGGGTCCTGTGTGGCGTGGGGAGTTGGGCGATGTGAACGCGGGCGGTGGCTGGCTGCGTGCGTGAGTGCGTGTGTGTTTGTCGGGTGGAAGGTGAGAGAGAGGGAGGGTGGGGGATAGGCTAGGTGGCAGTTTTAGATTGGTTAGGGGGAGGGGAGAGGGTGAGGTGGCATGCTGCCATAGGGTGGGGTGAGGTGGCCAGGTAGGGGTGGGTAGAATAGTTGGTTACTCTAGGATTTAGGAGCGGGACAGGTTGGGCCGATTTAGAAAAACTGGGGCGGTCGTTCGGGTTGGCCTGCTCGATCGCCTACTAAAAATAATTAAAACGTTTATTTGTTTTAAACGGCCGACTGCAAACCGATAGCGGCCTAAACAAAATAATCCGGAGCCCCGGGGTTTGGCGTTTGAATAAAGATGGGGCGTTTGGAAAACAAAAATGGGTTTGCAAAATAGTTTGGCAAACAATGCATGATGATGACGATGCAATGCACAAATTCAACGCGATTTTCTAGTAGTGGTTTTGCGGGATGCCACAATTCGACACCACTAACAATGGATCTCGCCCTCGAGATCCGCCTCATGGTACCGGAAGGAAGGTCGGCGTTCTCCGTCTTCTCGCTTTGTGTAGATCCGCGCGACACCACTAACGATGGTTCCTTCTTCATCTGGGTATCGGCGACACCACCAACAAAGGTCGTTGCTCCTGATCCTCGAGAGAACACTCCGGGAACAAAAGGTCGAAGGTAGAGGTATCGCAATAAAGCCACCCCTAACTTCCGTGGACGGAGTAAATTGCTGGATCCACTGCCTCGACGTACAAGAGCGGATGATAAGAGCAGTGGTAGGGTAGCTAATCCATCCCGCACTCAAACCATTACTCTGCACACGAATAGGCGGATTAAGCAACCAACTCTCGGAATTAGACTGAAGATCTTCATAGGCGGTATCCGGAACAAAGATATGATGCCAGCAGAAATCGTATGAAAGACACACTGATTAGGTTCCGCGATGGTTCCATTGGCATGAACAACACATGCTCAAGGTATACTCCAATTTCACCAAAGCTCGTCCTTCTCATATGTTTTTCAACGACATAGATATCCGGCAAGGAACACATAGGGATACAGATCTCAAGAACAAAAGATCGGATGAAAGCACAGCAGAACAGTTGCGGATTGATGATCGTAGCACCTCCGTTACAACAAGGAAGAAAGCGAAGCCCTGAAGGTACGACGGAAACCCAACCACGAGAATTCCTGGACTCGAAGAGAGAGAAGAGAGCGGATTCAAAACACGTCGAGGTAAGAAGAGAATAGCAAAGGGTAAGGAGTAAAATCAGACCTAATCAGAACTATCCAACCGATTTTGAAAATAGTTTTGACTCTCTACTTCGGCCGTTAGCTAGGTTATCCTACAGGCTGGACTTGTGGGGTATCGCAATCTTTGAGCTCGATACCACTCAGTAACACCCTCGATCGGACCTATGCAAGTTTGGGCAAAATTCACCAAACACGCATAGAAACGATTCAAAGGTGCACCAAGCACTTTCGCGGGTGGAAAACGGTAATAACATCACACAACAGTCCTCGATGGGACCCACGTAATGATATATATATATAAGACTCCTTGAGTCAAGAATAGATATAATATACAAAGATCCAAATCACCTTGAAAGCGATAGAAGCCCGCCACGGACAAGATGCAAATGGGGCTAAGAGCCACGAAGAATAACCAATGGCGCCCATAACCCCGAGCCAAGCCGGAAGGGTAACCACGCTAACGGCCGATCTCAAAACCTGCTTAACAAAAGGGGTGCCGACAAGGGCAAAGCAGAAAAACAAGTAGGAGCGTCGATCGAGGCCAAGACACTATGAGGCTAGAATTCGCGGTCCTCGCCTACAAAGGTATGGTGGATCGAGCGCAGCAGATGCACTACACAATCTCTGAGACTCGATACAACCGACGGTTATCGAGAGGGTAAGAAAGACCTATCCGGATCCAACCGAGACTAGCACCAAACAAACCCATCTCGGTGTTTCCTCGAGACCAAACGAGGAAGTCAACCGAGGAACTCACAGTTGGCAGTTTTACTTATTCAGTTATAGTTGCGGCACTTTACTAGTCAGGTATAGATAATCGTCCTGATAAAGTAAACAGTGGCCACTTTTAATTAACCATTCCGTTATCGTTGCGTCAATTACTAATCAGATATGAATAGCATGAGATAACCCATAAAACCCAGCAGTTGTTGGTACTTTTATTCAGCCAATTCGTTGTAGTTGCAATATTTACTAGTCAGATTCCTTTGTCGCAAGCGACAACCAAACAAGCAACTGTAAGGTATTAATTAGCCATTCCGTTATAGTGAAGCTGATTACTAGTCATTATAAGTCAAATTTATAGCAGAAACTTTAGTTATGCTTGTCTATGATCGAGATATCGTGCTCCAAGTCGTCCATATCCGCGACACGGCTTTGAGAAAGTTTTAACCCGCCGGGTGCACCAATAGCAACACACGCCGATCAACCTCGAAAACCAAATCAAAACCCAACGAGGCT
Organism: Avena longiglumis; assembly: GCA_030063025.1. Taxonomy (NCBI): domain Eukaryota; kingdom Viridiplantae; phylum Streptophyta; class Magnoliopsida; order Poales; family Poaceae; genus Avena; species Avena longiglumis. The sequence goes on from CP125975.1 coordinate 501,739,594, forward strand.
TTCACGATTGAACAATCACAGGATTGAGAAATATTTCAGGGGCCACCCTTAGAGTAGAATCATAGCAACGAGTAAGCAAGCTCGAGACGGCCTCAAGGTTATGGGGACGGTCAGTGAACGATCGGGAACCCGAAAGTGTGGCTGGGCTTGTCGACACCATGGAATCGTGCCATTATTTCCTAAAGACAAAGGTGCACCTCGCACAATCGTAAATAAAGCGGTAAAGCATGGCATAAGTACAGATCGTAATAAAACCTCAAACTAGTTTGTGGCCCCAAGAAATAAGTCCGAATCAAGCTCGCCTGTGGGGGGTCCCATATACCTCCCGGATGTGGATAGCGCGCAAATCAAGGAACAGGTATCAAGTACTCGGGGTCTTACGGGACACAAGTGGGCGTTCGGAAAACCAAATATTATCTATCACCCACCGATGCCTCTGCTTATTCAATTTTAGTTGTTAAACAGAAAGTAAAGTGACGATAAGTAAAACTAGAATCATCTCCAACATCAACATGCGGCAATACATCAACAACTGTGGCATTGGCAACACGCGACAACACTTGAGCAAGCGACTACGACACGCAAGTCCAACTAGCTACCAAACAACAGGTAATAGGAGGTGTCCAAGGCAATATACGGCTGCAGGGGATATCAAAGGGTACGAAAACTAGAGCATCGCAACACAGATAGCAATAGATCAACAGGAGGGAATAAAGACTATAAAATTAAGATAGGTAGAAAGGGGGAGATGCTCGCCTGAAAACATTGTCGAAGGGTTCAACCGAAGATCGGGGCGAAGCTCACATCAACTCAACGGTCCAATCCGCGAAGAAGCAAAACACTAGAAGAAACACCGGATGCGCTATTTAATACTAAGGCAAAAGATCGGCATGATGCATGCATGATGGATGGCATGGCAAAGGTGCGATGCAATTAGGTCAAATTAAGTGGAACCGGGGTCCCGACAATTATTATATGGTTCAAGTTGTTTAGCTACCCCGCAAATTAAATGTTGTTATAACAAGGCAAGATAAGATACTGGTTCGCTACACAAGTTTAAATGAGGCCAATATGAGACTAGATTTGCCCGCATATGGGCCCCATATTTAATTATTCGGTGAATCGGCATAAGGCCCCCAAACCAATGCTATGCATGCGGGAATGGCAATTTATTATGCAACAAGTTTGTATTTCATTATAAAAATAGGGTTTGCGGGAGAGGGTTCACACATTAGAGGGGGCTCGACGATCTTGGGGTTTCCGGGGTTCGGGGTCGGGGTCCAGGGTCCGGTCTCGGGGTCCAGGGTTCGACGAGGTCGTTTCCGGCGGGATCGTTCTCTCGTTCTCGGGTTTCGGGTAGGTCTTGGCGCATCGGGGTCTCGTCGGGTTCTTCGGGTCGGGGCGTCCTTGTCGTTACGCAGATCTTGTCGGGTCCTCGAGGAAGTACTTGTCGCTCATGTGGCCTTCGGGTACGGGTTCGTCTCCGGGTGCGGGGTCTCGGCGTTCCATGAAGGAGTACTTGGCGTCCGGGGTGCGGTACTTGTGGTACATGTGGCGATCTTGGCGTCCTTCCGGTTAGGGTTTGGCGTTCGCGGGAGGTACTTGTCGTCCCCTGAAGAAGGTCTTGCGTCTAGGGTCTCGGCGATCTTGGCGGTTCCGAGGGTTCGGTCTTCGAATCCGTGAACGGGGTCTTCGGTTTCCATGACGGTGTCCTCCATAATCCGTGTCGAGGCATCGGGGTCTTGTCGCCTTGAACCCGGGGACTTGGCGTTCATGGTCTTCGGCTCCATGAAGAAGATCTTGGCCCTTCGTCTTTGCGGAGTTCTTGTCGGTCGACCTTGGCGGACTTGCAAAACGAAACTATACCCAAAGCCGAACAGAAAAAGGAAAACACGACCGAGCCGATTCAGAGACGCGCGGTAGCAGATGTCCTTGAACTTGAGTCTCACACACCCATGGGAGGCACGTGGCTGTGGGCCATAGGCGTAACTGGTGCCGGTGGCTTGGGCAGGACGTTGACGGGCGAGCTCGGAGGACGGTTTTGGCCGGCGTGGTCGCTGCCGACAAAGATGGCGCGAGGCCGAGGATGGCAAGAGGGCGGCCGGAGGAGGACATGAGAGGAGGAGCCACGCGCTTGGTGGCGACGCTCGGAGGTCGACGAGGCGGGTCGGCGCGGTGGTGAGGCGCAGCGGGCGGCCGGACGCTGGAGGAGAAGGCGAGGTGAGTGCGGCGAAGCGGAGGCGAGGGGGATGGCGGCGGCGGGAGGATGGGGCAGTGGCCGGCGAGGACGCGCGGCGGAGCGAGGCGGGAGAAGGGCGCCGGGCGGAGGGAGGCTCGTCTCCGGCGGAGCAGAGGGGAAGCGGCCACGTCGGGGGAGGACGGATAGGCGCATGCGACCGACGTCTGCGTCCGCCGCAGAGGAGGAAGACGGGGACGAGCACGCGGGAGGCTGGGCCGAGGGCGACGAGGAGGTGGCAGGCACTGGGAGGTGGCGCGAGGAGGCGCAGACGGGCCGGGATGGGCCGAGGCCGAGAGGCGGAGCTGAGGCGGGAAGACAGGGCTTGGCCGAGCGGGCGGGGTCGAGGGGAACCGGCGCCGGAGGGAGAAGGGCGGCGGCCGGTGGCGGAAGGGGAGAGCGGGGGCCGGGGGCGCGCGGGGACGCGGCACAGGGGGAGAGGTGGCCGCGGAGGAAGGTTGCAGGTGGGGAGGGAGAGGAGAGAGGTAGGTGGGCGCGGGCGGTGGAAGAAGAACAGGGGAGGGGCGACGTGCAGGTGGGGCCGGGTGGGTCCCAGGTGGCGCGGTGGGGAGTTGGGCGCGCGTGTGAACGCGGCGGGGTGGCTGTGGCCGTTGCGTGCGTGAGTGCGTGTGTGTTTGTCGGGTGGGGCAGGGAAGGTGAGAGAGAGAGGGAGGGTGGGGGATAGGCTAGGTGGCAGTTTTAGATTGGTTAGGGGGAGGGGAGAGGGTGAGGTGGCATGCTGCCATAGGGTGGGGTGAGGTGGCCAGGTAGGGGTGGGTAGAATAGTTGGTTACTCTAGGATTTAGGAGCGGGACAGGTTGGGCCGATTTAGAAAAACTGGGGCGGTCGTTCGGGTCGGGTTGGCCCGTTCGACTGCCCCTACTAAAAATAATTAAAACGTTTATTTGTTTTAAACGGCCGACTGCAAACCGATAGCGGCCTAAACAAAATAATCCGGAGCCCCGGGGTTTGGCGTTTGAATAAAGATGGGGCGTTTGGAAAACAAAAATGGGTTTGCAAAATAGTTTGGCAAACAATGCATGATGATGACGATGCAATGCACAAATTCAACGCGATTTTCTAGTAGTGGTTTTGCGGGATGCCACAGAGACCATTTGATCTCAAGCTATATATGAATTCTTAATCCAACAGTATAAATACAGTGACTTCATCACACAAAAATCTCTATCATTTACCAAGCATTGATAGTGGTGAGCTCTCAAACCACTAGAATTCCCAAGTAATGATTCCATAGCAATCTTATCATCTGAACCACATCAAAATTAACCAATGGAATCATCTGGTAAACCACTTGCATCATCATAGCTAATCATAAGCAGCAATCCATAACAAACCATCACTCATCATGCTTAGGGATCATCAATACATGATCCAACTAGCCAGATATCTAATCCACGAAGGGATTTGAACCCTAAGAATATCAAATAATCCTAATCAGGACATAACACTAGCCAGGAGTGGCCACTACCAACACATAGCACATGGTGTTCTAGCACAGAGGACATAAGGGGGAGACGGTTTACTTACTGAAGGTTGTCGCTGTGGGTGAGAAGAGGAAGCTGAGGTCGATGACGAGCACGGCGGCATGGGGAGCACCCCAAGGGGGCGCTGTGACCCACACCACGCCGAGGCGGCGACCACTGCCACGCCTAGAGGCGAGGAATACCACCACAGCACACGGCAGCAGCGGCGGCGACAGCACCGGCGCCACCCCAAACCCTAGGGTTCGGGACGGAGCTAGTCTGGCCACGGGGGAGCTCCAGGTCCAAATCGAATTGGACAGGAGGGTAGAGCATGGTCGACAACCTCGCCCTGCACCACGGCAGCGGCCAGGGAGGGCCACGGTGGCGAGCAGAGCACGGCGGCGGCGCCATCGACCACGGGGTCGAGGAGGAGAAGAAAGAGATGAGGTCGAGAGAGAGTGATAGAGGGAGTGGGCTCGATTGGTCCAGGACCCCTTCCGGGAGTAGTTTTGGTTCTACCCTATTGGGCCACAAGGGCCTAATAAACCAATCCAGGCAGCCCTTTTACCTAAAGGAAATTAATAATTAGAAAAGACCAAAATGCCCCTAAACTTAAATAAATTCTAGAAAATAAAATAAAAATCCAAAAATTATAAATAAAATCTTTTTGGATTCATAATAATCCAAACTAACCAAACAAATTAAGAAATAAATTTTTAGACATATAAATTTTATTAAGAATTTTGTAATATATATATTCCTTATGGAATTTTATAAAATTATTGAAAGATGATAAAAATAAATAAAAATCAATTTCATTATATATTAGTATTTTAGTAATTTATAAAAAATACTAAACAAATATTTGATATTTAATTCTTAAAATAATTATTAAATAAATAAAATGAAATAAAATAAAAGAATACAATATTCTATAAATATTAAAAAATTAAGGATGAAAATTAAGGAGTAATAACCCATGACATCATAAAAGAATACAACACTAGAATCACTGATGTCATGGGTTATTACTCCTTAATTGTTCATCAGTGATTCTAGCGTCGTATATTACGCGTTAGCCATGAGATTTGGAATGGGACAGAGAAGTCAGCTGTATCCTTTTCCTCTTGTATGGAGGCAAGACGACCTTAACATGACGTTGTGATTCCTTGTGCGGATCCAACATATGGGTGGACACCCTTACACCCCACACTTTTTTTGTCTAGATTATCTATGAATGGTGTTTAGGGATATAGTCCATTTAAATGGTACTCGTCCGGGCATCACCAGGTCATAGAGTCTTCGGAAACTCATTAGGGTTTTAGCTTGCCCGAAAGGGGGCTTAACGGAGGTGAGCCGGCATCGGAGGATCGTGCACACATATGAGGTCGCGGAGAGGGCAGTGATTGGCTTGGACCAACTACTGGGCCCCACATCATGGAATTGTGGACGGGAAAGTACGCCCGGTTGTGCAACAAAGAGTTGATATCTCATGGGTAAAGTAACGCACCACTGTAGAGTGTAAGAACTTGTAACACCCTCAGAATCGGACCTATGCAAGTTTGGGCAAAATTCACCAAACCCGCATAGAAACGATTCAAAGGTTCCCACCAGGAACTTTCGTGCGGGTGGAAAACGAAGTAATAACATTACACAACAGTCCTCGATGGGACCCACGTAATGTATATATATATAAATGACTCCATGAGTCATGATTACAGATATAAGGTACGAAGATCCAAATCACCTTGAATAATCGAGCGCCCTACTACGGACAAGATGCAAATGGGGCTAAGAGCCTCAAGAATAATCAATGGCGTCCATAACCTGCCTGTGCCAAGCCGGAAGGGTAACCTCGCTAACGGCGCCGACCTCAAAACCCGCTTAAACAAAAGGGTGCACAAAGGGCAAAGCAGAAAACAAAGAAGGAGCGCCAAGATCGAGGCCAAGACAGCGAGGCTAGAATTCGGCGGTCCTCGCCTACAAAGGTATGGTGGACTGAGCGGCAGCGGCGGCATGCACTAAACAACCTATAGAGACTCGATAAAACTGGCGGTTATCAAAGAGGGGTAAGAGAGACCTATTCGGATCCAACCTGAAGCTAACACCAAACAAACCCATCCTGGTGTTTCCCCCTCGAGACCAGACGAGGAAGTCAACCGAGGAACTCACACGGTTGGAAGTTTTATTTATTCAGTTATCGTTGCAGCAATTACTAGTCAGGTGTAGATAATCATCCTGATAAAGTAAACAGTGGGCACTTTTAGTTAATCATTCCGTTATAGTGGCAACACTTACTAGTCAGATGCAATTAGCATGAGATAACCCAAACCCAGCAGTTGTTGGTTCTTTTATTCAGCCATTCCGTTGGAGTTGCAATACTTACTAGTCAGATACAATTGTCGCAAGCGACAACCAAACAAGCAATTGTGACAGTATTAATTAGCCATTCCATTATAGTGAAGCTGATTACTAGTCATTATAAGTCAAATTTATAGCAAGAAACTTTAGTTATGCTTGTCTATGATCAAGAAACTGTGCTCCAAGTCGTCCATATCCGCGACACGGCTTTGAGAAAGTTTTACCCGCCGGGTGCACCAATAGCAACACACGCCGATCAACCTCGGAAAAACCAAATCAAAACCCAACGAGGCTTTCACGACCGAACAATCACAGATTCAGAATATTTCAGGGCCACCCTTAAGTAGAATCCGCAACGGAGTGACAAGCTCCGAGACGGCCTCAAGGTGTCGGGTGACGGCTGTGAACGATGGGAACCCCAAACGGGCTTGTCGACACCGCGGAATCGTGTCCCGATCCTAAACAAGACAAAGGTGCTATCCGTCGCACAATCGTAATTAAAGCAAAGAAGCATGGCATAAGTACAGATCGTAAATAAAACCTCAAACTAGTTTGTGGCCCCAAGAAATAAGACGGAATCAAGCTCGCTCAGGGGGTCCCATATACCTCCCGGATGTGGATAGCGCAAAAACAAGGAACAGGAATCAAGTACTCGGGTCTTACGGACACAAGTGGGCTCGAAACCAAATATTATCTATCACCCACCGATGCCTCTCGCTTATTCAATTTTAGTTGTTAAACAGTAGTAAAGTGAACAATAAGTAAAACTAGGATCATCTCCAACATCAACATGCGGCAATACATCCAGAATCGTGGGCGACGACACACATCTGCACTTGAGCAAGCAACTACGACGCGCAAGTCCATCTATCTACCAAACAATGTAATAGGATGTGTCCAAGGCAATATAGGGTCAGGGAATATCGCTGGTACGGAAACTAAAGCATCGCAACACGTATAGCAATAGATCAACAGAGGGAAGTAAAGACTATAAAAGTAAGATAGGTAGAAAGGGAGAGATGCTCACTGAAAACATTGTCAAGGGTTCAACCAAGATCGGGCAAGCTCACATCAACTCAACGGTCTTATCCGCGAAGAAGCAAAACACTAGAATAAACACCGGATGCAATATTTAATACACGGCAGAAGATCGGCATGATGCATGTATGATGTATGACATGGCAAGGTGCGATGCAATTAGGTCAGATTAGGCGGAACCGGGGTCCCGACAATTAGTTAGGTGGCTCATGTTGTTTAGAAAACCCCCGCAATTTAAATGTTGTTTTAGCATGGCAAGAGATAGCACCGGGTTCGCTACACAAGTTTAAATGAGGCCAATTATAAGGCTAGATTTGCCCGCATATGGGCCCCATATTTAGTTATTAGGTGAATCGGCATAAGGCCCCCAATCCAATGCCATGCATGCGGGAATGACATTTTAATGTGCAACAAATTGATATGTTATAAAATAGGGTTCGGAAAAGGGTCACACATTGAGGGGTCTCGACGATCTTGGGGTTCCGGGGTTCGGGGTCGGTCTCAGGGTTCGACGGATCGGCGAGGTTCGGATCTGGGGTTCGACGGGATCGGCGGAAGCGCTCGACTCGGTCGTTCTCGATCGGGCAGATCTTGTCGACGGGGTCTCGATGTCCAGTGGAGCGTAACTTGGGTGTCGCTCGCCATCGCGAAGGTCTTGCCGGGTTCCGCGAGGTCGGTCTTGCCGTTGCGAGGGTCTTGTCGGGCCCGCGCCATCGAGGCGGTCTTGGCGAGGGAAGAAGCACTTGGCGCGTCGGGGTCTCGATGTCGGGTGAAGATCTTGGCGTTCTCGGCGATCTTGGCATCCTTCCGGTTCGGGTGTGGCGTTCGAGGGAGGTACTAGACGTTCTCGGGGCGTTCTTGGTGGTCATCGGTCCGCCCGAATGCGGTTGGCGAACTTGTGTGCATCAAGACGGCCATTGGAGACATAAGCAGGTACCCATGGCGCACATACACGACCACACACAGACGCACACGCGGGGCAGCGGGCCTACAGGTCGACGGTGGCTGGCCAGGCGAGGTGGAGAGCTCGGCTCGGGGACGGCTCCGGAGGGAGGGCGACGACGGCGACGTGCTCGGGGAAGGGCTCACGGAGGGGGAAGGCGCCGGGCCTGGCGAGCTCTGCGGGACGACGTGGAGGGCTCGGGGGCGCTCGGCGCCGCTGGGACGGCCGAGGGCGGCGACCTAGACCTTGGCGGAGGACGGCCGCCTCGCGAGACGGGCGGCGGCTCGCTGGGCCGGGTCGCAGCGGCGCTGGGCCGGCCGAGGCGGGCTCGGGAAGGCGTGGCGGCTCGGCGAGGTCCGGCGAGGAGGTGAAGGCGGCGCCTCGGAGGACGGCGACCGCGGAGGTGGTTGGCGAGGCGCGAGGGACGGCCGGCCGGCGCGTGAGGTGCCTGGGCGACGGAAACCGGGGCGGCGGGCAAGCTTGAGCGAGGCGTGGCGAGGCGCTGCCGCGAGGGCGGAGGCGGAGGCGAGCGGCTGGCCAAGGTTGGCGGGCGTGGGAACCCGTGAGGCGGCGCGTCTGGAGGAAGAAGGGCACGGGCTGGGAGAGGTTGGACCTGGGGGAGAGGTTTCTGGGGAGGTGGGGGTCGGCCGGTGTGGGGCCCACGGGGCAGGGAGAGTGGAGGCTTGTGGGTGCCGGGCGCGCTTGGGGTTGTCTTGCGTGGGGGCCTGTGTGAGCTGAGTGGGGGGACAGGATGAGAGGGTGAGAGATGAGGGGTGAGTTGGCAGAGGGGGATTGGTCAGAGGGAAGGATGGGGATGAGGTGGCAAGAGGTGATTGGGGGGAGTGAGGTGGAGATAGGGGTGGGTAGGAAGTCGGGTAGGTCTAGGATTCTGAGGCGGGTTAGGTGGACCGCTCAATATATGGGGTGGTCGTCGGTCGGGACGGCCTGCTGACCGCCCCGCTAAAATAATTATAATTTTTATTTAATTTATTTGGACCGTTTGCAACCCGATTGCAACAAAACAAACTACTCCGGAGCCCCGGGGTTTTGGCGTTTGAATAAGATGGGGCGTTTAGAAAACAAAGACGGGTTTTGCAACCATAGTTTTGGCAAACAATGCATGATGATGACGATGCAATGCACAAATTCAACGCGATTTTCTAGTAGTGGTTTTGCGGGATGCCACAATTCGACACCACTAACAATGGATCTCGCCCTCGAGATCCGCCTCATGGTACCGGAAGGAAGGTCGGCGTTCTGCGTCTTCTCACTTCGTGTAGATCTTCGCGACACCACTAACGAGGGTCCCTCCTTCATCTGGAGATCGGCGACTCCACCAACAAAGGTTCGTTGCTCCTGATCGTCGAGAGATCACTCCGGAGAAACAAAGGACGAAGCTAGAGGTATCAACAAATTAAGCCACCTCTAACTTCGATGGAGAGAGGGAACCGATGCATTCTCATCCACTTCAATGTACCAAAGCGAATAGAAGGGGTAGTCGGCATGGGGGCCAATCCATCACGCACCCAAACTATTACTCTGCACAATCAGTAGAAGGGAGTGCAACCATTCTCGGAATTAGACTGAAGATCTCGACAAGCGAGGTTCGGAAACAAAGGGGTGATGCAGACTCTGCACCGGATCTGACGTAGATGATGTCGTCGCGTCGGAAACACCGGAAGGCACAAGCAATGAACAAAGAATGGTACCACAGCAGACGTATTCATCAGGCAGCTTGAACACCAGATGTAGCAACACCGTTATCAAAGAAGGAAGCGAAACCCTGAAGGTACGACGGAAACCCAACCACGAGAATTCGGACTCAAGAAAGAGACGAGCGGATTCAAAACACGAGGGGTAAGAGGGGAAACAGAGGGTAAGGAGTAAAATCAGACCCAGCCGTAACTATCCAACCGATTTTGCAAAATAGTTTTGACACTCTACTTGGCCGTTAGCTAGGTTATCCCAGTCGGACTTGTGGGGTATCAACCGCCGAGCTCGATACCACTCTCAGAACACCTCGAATCGGACCTATGCAAGTTTGGGCAAAATTCACCAAACCCGCATAGAAACGATTCAAAGGTGCCACTAGGCACTTTCTGGTGGAAACAAGTAATAACATTACACAACGCCCTCGATGGGACCCACGTAATGTATATATATAGGCGACTCCATGAGTCAAGATTACGATATAAGGTACGAAGATCCAAATCACCTTGAAATAATCGAGTCCTACTACGGACAAGATGCAAATGGGGCTAAGAGCCCGAAGAATAATCAATGGCGCCCATAACCGCCTGGCCAAGCCAAGGGTAACCGCTAACGGGCCGACCTCAAAACCCGCTTAAACAAAAGGGGTGCCGACAAAGGGCAAAGCAAAAACAAAGAAGGAGCGTCAAGATCGAGGCCAAGACAGCGAGGCTAGAATTCGCGGTCCTCGCCTACAAAGGTATGGTGGATCGAGCGGCAAGGCATGCACTAAACAACCTATAGAGACTCGATAAAACTGGCGGTTATCAGAGAGGGGTAAGAGAGACCTATTCGGATCCAACCTGAAGCTAACACCAAACAAACCCATCCTGGTGTTTCCCCCTCGAGACCAGACGAGGAAGTCAACCGAGGAACTCACACGGTTGGAAGTTTTATTTATTCAGTTATCGTTGCAGCAATTACTAGTCAGGTGTAGATAATCATCCTGATAAAGTAAACAGTGGGCACTTTTAGTTAATCATTCCGTTATAGTGGCAACACTTACTAGTCAGATGCAATTAGCATGAGATAACCCAAACCCAGCAGTTGTTGGTTCTTTTATTCAGCCATTCCGTTGGAGTTGCAATACTTACTAGTCAGATACAATTGTCGCAAGCGACAACCAAACAAGCAATTGTGGACAGTATTAATTAGCCATTCCATTATAGTGAAGCTGATTACTAGTCATTATAAGTCAAATTTATAGCAGTAAACTTTAGTTATGCTTGTCTATGATCAAGAAACTGTGCTCCAAGTCGTCCATATCCGCGGACACGGCTTTCAGAAAGTTTTACCCGGCCGGGGTGCACCAATAGCAACACACGCTCGATCAACCTCGGAAAAACCAAATCAAAACCCAACGAGGCTTTCATGAACAATCACGGATTCAGAAATATTTCAGGGGCCACCCTTAAGTAGAATCCAGAACGGAGTAGACAAGCTCCGAGACGGCCTCAAGGTCTTTGGGTAGACGTCAGGAACGATCGGGAACCCCAAACGGGCTTGTCGACACATGAATCGTCCCGATCCTAAACAAGACAAAGGTGCTATCTCGCACAATCGTAATTAAAGCAGTAAAGCATGGCATAAGTACAGGATCGTAAATAAAACCTCAAACTAGTTTGTGGCCCCAAGAAATAAGACGGAATCAAGCTCTGGCTCAGGGGGGTCCCATATACCTCCCGGATGTGGATAGCGCGCAAAAACAAGGAACAGGAATCAAGTACTCGGGGTCTTACGGGACACAAGTGGGCGTTCGGAAACCAAATATTATCTATCACCCACCGATGCCTCTGCTTATTCAATTTTAGTTGTTAAACAGAAAGTAAAGTGAACAATAAGTAAAACTAGGATCATCTCCAACATCAACATGCGGCAATACATCCGCAACTGTGGCGTATGACGACACACATCTGCACTTGAGCAAGCAACTACGACGCGCAAGTCCATCTATCTACCAAACAACAGGTAATAGGATGTGTCCAAGGCAATATAGGGCTGCAGGGAATATCGCGGGTACGGAAACTAAAGCATCGCAACACAGATAGCAATAGATCAACAGGAGGGAAGTAAAGACTATAAAAGTAAGATAGGTAGAAAGGGAGAGATGCTCGCCTGAAAACATTGTCGAAGGGTTCAACCGAAGATCGGGGCGAAGCTCACATCAACTCAACGGTCTTATCCGCGAAGAAGCAAAACACTAGAATAAACACCGGATGCAATATTTAATACACGGCAGAAGATCGGCATGATGCATGTATGATGTATGACATGGCAAGGTGCGATGCAATTAGGTCAGATTAGGCGGAACCGGGGTCCCGACAATTAGTTAGGTGGCTCATGTTGTTTAGAAACCCCCGCAATTTAAATGTTGTTTTAGCATGGCAAGAGATAGCACCGGGTTCGCTACACAAGTTTAAATGAGGCCAATTATAAGGCTAGATTTGCCCGCATATGGGCCCCATATTTAGTTATTAGGTGAATCGGCATAAGGCCCCCAATCCAATGCCATGCATGCGGGAATGACATTTTAATGTGCAACAAATTGATATGTTATAAAATAGGGTTCGCGGAAAAGGGTCACACATTGAGGGGTCTCGACGATCTTGGGGTTCCGGGGTTCGGGGTCGGTCTCAGGGTTCGACGGATCGGCGAGGTTCGGATCTGGGGTTCGACGGGATCGGCGGAAGCGTTCTCGGACTCCGGGGTCGTTCTCGGTATCGGGCAGATCTTGTCGCATCGGGGTCTCGATGTCCAGGGAGCAGAACTTGGGTCGGTGTCGTTCTCGTCATCGCGAAGGTCTTGCCGGGTTCCGCGAGGTCGGTCTTGCCGTTGCGAGGGTCTTGTCGGGCCCGCGCCATCGAGGCGGTCTTGGCGAGGGAAGAAGCACTTGGCGCGTCGGGGTCTCGATGTCGGGTGAAGATCTTGGCGTTCTCGGCGATCTTGGCATCCTTCCGGTTCGGGTGTGGCGTTCGAGGGAGGTACTAGACGTTCTCGGGGCGTTCTTGGTGGTCATCGTCCGCTCGAATGCGGTTGGCGAACTTGTGTGCATCAAGACGGCCATTGGAGACATAAGCAGGTACCCATGGCGCACATACACGACCACACACAGACGCACACGCGGGGCAGCGGCCCACAGTCGACGTGGGCTGGCGGCGAGGTGGAGAGCTCGGCTCGGGGCTCGGAGGAGGGCGGCGACGGCGACGTGCTCGGGAAGGGCTCACGAGGGGAAGGCGCCGGGCTGGCGAGCTCAAGGGACGACGTGGAGGGCTCGGGCGCTCGGCGTCGCCGACGGCCGGAGAGGCGGCGACCTAGACCTTGGCGGAGGACGGCTGCTGGCGCGAGACGGGGCGGGCTCGCGGGGCTCAGCCGGGCGGCGTGGCGGGCGGGCCGAGGCGGGCTCGGGAAGGCGTGGCCGGGCGGCGAGGTCCGGCGAGAGGAGGTGAAGGCGCCGCTCGGAGGGACGGCGACCATGGAGGTGGTCGAGGCGCGAGGACGGCCGCGGCCGGGCGGAGGTGCCTGGGCGACGCGGGAAGCCGGGGAGCGGCGGCGAGCTTGAGCGAGGCGGGCGGCGAGGTCATGTGGCCGCGAGGCGGAGGCGAGCGGGCGGGCGAGGTTATGGGCGTGGGGAACCCTGAGCTGGCCTGGGAGGAAGAAGGGCACGGCGTGGAGAGGTTGGACTGGGGAGGTTTCGGGAGGTGGGGGTCGGCGTGTGGGCCCACGGGGAGAGTGGAGGCTTGTGTGGGTCTTGGCAAGTTTGGGGTTGTGCCGCGTGGGGCCTGTGAGTGAGTGGGGGGCAGGATGAGAGGGTGAGAGATGAGGGGTGAGTTGGCAGAGGGGGATTGGTCAGAGGGAAGGATGGGGATGAGGTGGCAAGAGGTGATTGGGGGGAGTGAGGTGGAGATAGGGGTGGGTAGGAAGCTGGGTAGGTCTAGGATTTACAGGGCGGGTTAGGTGGACCGCTCGAATATATGGGGGTGGTCGTCGGGTCGACGGCCTGCTCGACCGCCTCGCTAAAATAATTATAATTTTTATTTAATTTATTTGGACCGTTTGCAACCCGATTGCAACAAAACAAACTACTCCGGAGCCCCGGGGTTTGGCGTTTGAATAAGATGGGGCGTTTAGAAAACAAAGACGGGTTTTGCAACCATAGTTTTGGCAAACAATGCATGATGATGACGATGCAATGCACAAATTCAACGCGATTTTCTAGTAGTGGTTTTGCGGGATGCCACAGAACTGTAACTTGTTACTCCCTGTTCCGGAAAGGAGCTACGAACGCGGCAGGAAAGGAACTCCATGAAAGTTCTGGTCAACCTGTGAAGGCTGATGGTAATAGATTTTCATAATAAAATCAATCTTTGAAGAAAGATTTACGAAAATTGCATAGTGCCAAGGACTGCTAGTCCAAGGTTGTGATAGAGCATCAAAATTCCTACCTTGCATATAGTGAACTTGTTGGGTAACGTTGTTACTCATACTTTCCTTTGAACCCTTGCTTAGACTCTGAGAATTCCGAAGATACTCCAATGTATGCAACTGAGATCCAAGAGGAGGTCTTCTATGAAGAGCCTAACCTGTATGGAGCCGTAGAAGGGGAGGACTAAGACATCGTCTACGGAGGAGAGTTCCAAGAGTCCGAATAATTACTATAGTCCTAATAGCCACTTGAGCCGAGCAACATGAACAATATATAGCAATAAGTTGTTGAGCTCAATTTGGAGTTTAAGTTTTAAATTTGAAACTTTCGCTGAAACACTTATATTTTGGTTTGTAAGTTGAATCTTTTGGAAGTCTTGAACTTCCAGTATTGTAATAATAATAATGTGTGTATGTTTGTAATATGGACCCGCAATATTTCTGTTGTACCACTCTGAGGGATGTGATATTTATGGAACGGTGTTCTGTGGATGTCATGTCAACGACTATAGTGTACTACACATGAAGTGGTATGCTGGGTCACCGCAGAGGACGCCGAAGGGGATGCCTTGGCTCCGGCGAAAGCCAGAGGCAAAGGCAAGATGAAGCCGTGCACGTCGGCGCAGGAGCCCTGGATCAAGTGGACGGCGCTTGAGGCTCTTTGCCTCGCCAACGCATGTAAATATGTGAGCATGGATCCCATCATCGATGCCAACCAAAACTCAGACGATTACTGGAAGCGCGTGAAGCTAGCGTTCGACAAGCGCAACCTTTGCGACCCGTATAGCAAGATTCACATGGAGCAAGGGGAGAAAGTCATGACCAACCATTGGGGCCTCATCCAGCCGGCGTGCAGCAAGTGGCAAAGCTGTCTCGAGGAGGTCGACCGCACACCCGTCAGCGGTGAAAGCATGGATAACAAGGTACTTTGTCGCACACCCATCAACCATTGGGGACTCATTCATGCATGTCCTGACACACTTTGCCTTGCCTTTATTGCTCCTTCGTGCACTTGGACTCTATGAGGACGACACCAAGACGGAGTTCAAGTTTCACCATGTGTTTTCCATGATAGAGAAATACGAGAAATGGCTCCATACAGCGTGTACAATCCGGAGGCTCCTCCCCTGCTGCCGGCGAAGGAAGGCCAGAGCTCATCCAGAAGAAGGCAAAGATGCTAAAAGCCACAGGACCTCCCGCCGAGCGTCTCCACGCTTCAATCGAGAAGTGCATCGCCGACACCAAGGACCATGCTGAAAAGAGGGAGGAGAAGGCCGACGAGAGTTGGGCGCAGCTACTCCAGAACCAAGACCGCAAGGTCGGCCTCCTCAAGGCGAACTACGCCGCCAAGAAGAGGAACACGGATATCCAGTTCCTCATGGGCGGTGAAGACACCTCGGCTATGAGCATGCCGGTCAAGGCTGGTACATGGAGCGCCGCAACGCCATTCTCCTGGAGGACAATGCCGCCAGCACGCCAAACTCTGCGCCGACCGCTTTCGCCCCCACGGCTAAGCCGAGCTTTGCTTCCACCTCCATTTAACCAGTCGGCAGGCAATGCCGCCGATGCACCCATCCCCATCGCACCGAAGGAGGCCATCCCGTCGACGACTAATCGCCGTACCAATTTATCTAGTTCTGTAATAATTTTGTCGCCAAACTTTTGGGCGTACTTCTGTCGAACACCTTGGGCCGGAGTTTTTGCCGGCAGGAACAAAAATATTCAAATATCTCGCCAGTTTTTTGCTTCACATGGTAACTCGGCCTGAAAACGCGAGTGGGAAACTCGGTGTATCCAGACCGAAAGTTACGTCTGTCCGGCGCTATTTAGGTCCGGATTTCGGTCTGGGAACGGCCAACGAGTGAAGATGCTCTAAGGATTAGTCAAAATTATTCAACTTTTTCTAAGTTTGACAAAGTTTATACACAAAAATAAAAATTTATATTACTGAATCAATATCAATAGATTTACGATAAAGTATATTTTACTAACGTGTCGATGTTGATTTTTTTCTGACTATTTGGTTAAAGTTAATAAGATTTGACTAGAACCAACCGATGCTATAGTTCCAGGCATACATTTCAGACATTCAGGAAATGTTTTGAATGTTTAAGTCGGAGCTTGCAAGATGCTAACCAGAATATTGGTCCACGAAGATGCTGGCAGAGAGTTTAGAATGAATGTTGCATGTTAGACTCTACCTGGCCATTGAATCGAGTGGCAACTATCATTAGTACAAAGAGTACTACACCGTTAGCCTTCAACCTGGAGAGTAAAAATAGTCTGTCAAACTGTGTGCAAACTTGCGAGTGTGCAAACCAATTTCATTATAATGCTTCAGTCATTGACAAATATTGAGAAAACAGATTATGGTACAGATTATGTTTGTATAACTATAACTGATCATGGTACTGAGTATAGATAATAGCTATAGTACAATTTGTACAGCTATAGTACCATGGGTACTGATCATGTTTGTATGACTATAACTGAAATCGGCAAAAATACAATTTCAGTGATGCAATGTTTGGTACTGATCATGGTACAATGTTAACAACATAGTTGATCAAGAAACTAGCAAATTTGGAGAAAATTTTAGGTTGCTACGGATTGTAAAAAAATGACAAGATTGCATCATATTGTAAAAAAATGCCAGTAATGTCCATAGAGCATAGTTTCAGTAATGTGCATAGAGTATATTCCATGACACTTCAGAGTACTAGGACAATGAACAACTGGGAAGTTATAAATCTATTTCATAGTCTTGTGGATGTATGCACTAAGCTACTCCAAGAAAAATTATAAGGACAACAATTATACATAGTAGTAATATTAAATGAGGATCTACATATATCTTCTAAAAATGTAGTAGTCGTAAGCAAATATAGTAATAGTAGTAATATTAAATGATGCTCTACATATATCTTCTAAAAATGTTTCCCATTGATACAGGTACATGAGGCGGGAAAGGTCCTTAAAAAAGACTAGAAGAGGAGGAGGATAGAGGGATGGACCTGGATCTAAACATTGGACCTGGATGTCGATGTCAGACTATAGGGGGAGAAGAGGATTGATGTTCGGAAAAATGAACTCTATACATCTGCATCAAAATATCATCCTCTTTAGAGGAATAAAAAATTAAGACGAAATAAAACCTTTGCTTACAATTTATTAAATTCAAATTAGGGAAATATTCAAATAAACCAACCCAAATTTTAAATAAGTAACATCTTTCTAAATGAAATCAAGTCATAACTTTATTTCTTGAGCAATATATATTGCTCTAAGATAGGATTGTGACATAAATAGAAATTTAAATGTAGTAATAAATCCAAACAAGATATTAAATATATATACAAAAATACTTCAAAACTAATATTCTCACTTGAGAATAATAGTAAACACCATTTCTTCCAATTTTACTGTTTCTTAGTTGAATTATAACTTAATACCCAAGAATAAAATGAAGATCACGCCCACATATAAGAAGAAAGTGTAGGGTTTCGTAGCATGGAAAACAAAAAGAAATCCACCGATGAACACAAACAATCCAAGATCTATCTACTAGATTGTAGCAACAAGTCGATTAGAGTACTCACCCTCGAAGATTCCAAAGCTGTTAACGAGAGCATATTCTCGTGGATGATGTAGTCGTACACTTGCCAATCTCAAGATCGCGTAGACGATCCATCCGGCGCTGCGTTTCAGCAACGCTTTCGCAGTCGGTCACACGTTCGGTACTCGATGAAGACCTTCCTCTCCCTTATTGCAGCAGGCAGCGGAGGTTGTAGTTCTCCCCTCGCGATTCCGGCAGCACAACGGCGTGGTGTCGGAAGTAGAGGGAAGATCCTGCAGGGCTTCGCCTAAGCCGGAGCAGGTTATGGTGGAGAATTAGGGTTTTCGGCGATCTAGGGTTTAGAGGTCCGGAGAGGAGGAGGTGGAGACGGCAGCAGCTAGGGCGGCGGCGCGAGCGCGACAGCGGTGGTGTGGGGAGGGGCTGGTTGTGTGTCTCTTGGGGCACCCCCTTCCCTCTATTTATGAGAGGGAGGGCAGCTTGGGAGAGGGGATTTTGAATCCTTCCCCAATTCCCTCTCCTAGTTGGCTTATGGTGGAGGGAAATAAGGATTCTTTCCTTCCTCCACCAGGATACATTGTCCCAGTTTGACTTTTTAAATTGCCTTTTGACTTTCAATTTTGGAGCTTAATTTCTTTCTTATAAAAGCCCAACCAAGTGACCTAGTATATGATGCAATCATTCCACTTATTCATGACACATTCATGTACCCTTGCCCTTCCGGTCCGGTGAACCTTCTAGACCCTTCTAGATCATTCCGATGAAAACACCAGAATCATTCCCGAACTTCAGAATTGGACTTTCTTTATATGAATCTTATTCTCTGGACCATTCTGGATCTCCTCGTGATATCCCGGATCCCATCCGAGACTCCGAACAACATTCAGTCTCCCTACTTATATTCCATATCTACTAAATAACATTGAATCGTTAAGTGTGTCTCCCTACGGTTCGTGAATTACGCGGACATGACCGAAACACTTCTCCGATCAATAACCAATAGAGGAATCTGGAAATTCATATGGCTCCCACATATTTCTATGATTAGTTTGCGATCGAATGAACCACTTACATACGATACCAATTTCCCCCTGTCTCGCGATAGTTTACTTATCCGAGGCTTGATCGTCGGTATCTCTGCACACCTAGTTCAACCTCGTTACCGATAAGTACTCTTTTCTCATTCCCGTGATATGTGATCCCTTGTGAGCCAGTCACATGCTTGCAAGCTAATTGGATGACATTCCACCGAGAGGGACCAGAGTATATCTATCCGTCATATGGATGGACAAATCCCACTCTTGATCCAAGTGCCTCAACACATACTTTCCGAACACTCAATGCCACCTTTATAGCCACCTAGTTACGGTGTGGTGTTTGATGTCATCAAAGCATCCTTCCAGTAATGGTGATTAGCATGAACTCATGGTCGAAGGAATTAGGTTACTATGTATCAGAAAGCTTATAACAAACAAACTATTGGAATGACTTGATCTTTATGCTACGCTTATCTATAGGAGTATGTCCATCACACCATTCTCCTAATGATATGATCTTGTTGTTAACAACGTCTCTATGTTCATGATCCAAAAACCATGATCATCTATTAACCAACAACCTAGTATTATAAAGAGGCTTTACTAGGGACTCTAATTAAGTTTACAAATCACACAAGTATTAATGTTTCCGGTTAATACTATTATAGCATGAATGTAAACATTTATCATAAACACAAAGATACAATAATAACTACTTTTATTATTTCCTCTAGGGCATATCTCCGATAGAAATAATCTTTTCAAATTGATAGTAAGAACCAAATCAAACAAGAAATAACAGATTTCCTATGACAACTAATCAAACCCTAAAAAATGAAATGTTATCTTAAAAAATTATTATGTTTGCTAATTTAAAGGATGTCAAAATGACCTAGTTTCATAAAGTCTTAAACAACTTAAAATAACACCCCAAAATAAGGTTTGTTACTAGTTAGAAGTAATTATGCCATGTCTTGTTATGGCATTGAAATTTGATTGAGAATTTGATTACTTGAACTTTACATAAGGAATGAAATAAATTTAAATCTAACTCAAATCTCTAATAAAACACCAACCAAAAGCTAAGTCAAAATCCGTAAATGAAATCAACGAGGGTTTTGTACTGAGGAATTAGAATGCTTTCCTATCTTATATTATGCATCACAACATATTTACAATCTTTAACGTTAGTCCTTGACGTACTGACGATGATACTCTACGAATTTAGATCTTCTAACTTGCAATCAAGAGGCAAGTTCAATATTGCATATCTTTTATTTACGAAATACTTTTCAAAAGTAATATCACATGCATTCAAAAGAAAAATATTGTTTTATAAATGAAATGAATTAGATGGGATGGTCAATGGAAACCATGATGGGAACCTTTATGGGAAAAGATGCCATTGGACCGGCCAAACAAAACCTAAGATTGAACAATAATATGTAGTGAGTCATTTCAAGGCGTCGTATAGACAATGTTGACCACCGATCTAGGAATGGAACAGATAAGTCATCTAGTACCTTCTTAGTTACCCATATCCTCGAATAACTAGGCCAGATCGTATTCCTTGCAAGGAATGATAATGGATGGGAGCCCATAATGTCCCCATTCTACATGGCAGAATGATGACCCCAGTGTCTTAAAGGGCATGTAGTTGAATACTGGTCATTGACCAAATTTTTTTAATGACTGGATTGCGGGGGTAGAGAAATCTAGTGATTGGCGAACTTTTAGACTGAGCCATAAACCATGGATATCCGAACAAGAATAAGCTACCCGGTTGTGTAACAAGGCTAAGGACGTTTGTGGGTAAAGTAGTGGACCTCTCGAGAGTGTATAAAACGCGATATGTTACTCCTTGTTCGGGGAAATGAACTACGATCACAACATGGAAAGGAACTCCATTAAGTTCTAACAACCCGTGAAGGCTAATTAACATAGTTTTCTAAATTAAAACTTACCCTTTCTAAGAAAACTGATTCTGAAAAGTGCACAAGCCAGCCTAGGATGCCTGATACATGACTATTCATCAAACAACCATATATTTAGAACTTGTTAAATACGTTGTACTCAAACTATCTTCTTATCCCTTGCTATACTTTGGTAAGTATTAACGTTAACTCAAACCAAGAAGGCGACAAGAGGTCTATTAAGTTAAGCTGAGACTAGACGACATGAGCAAACTAGTCAACAATGTCAGATAATACAAACAGTGATGGTGGATATCAAGTTAAACATAGATGTGACATAATTCCCAAGATCGAAAGCGGGATTATGTTCCTGTTCAAACATTGTTGATGTAGTCATACGACTTTGCCGACCTCAAGGACATGTAGGCTTCCAAGCGCCTAGCACCACAACTGGCGGTGCCTCCGCAATTCTACACAGTGTTCGGAGTATAGACATCTCTCGGGCTCCGGTCCAGCAAAGCAACAAAAGAAGAAGATCCAGACCGACTCCGATGGCGTGACGGTGTGGGTATGGTAGAGAAAGTTATATCTCGTTGCGCACATTACAAACTTGGGAACACATACACTATCTCTACCATAAAGAGCAGAGAGAGGGAGAGAGACGATACGACAAAAGCCAATCAGATGGATTTGGGGAGAGGATCTCCCCTCTTTATATAGGGGAAAAGGAGGCACCACCTCCCTCCAAGTTCTGGGGTGGAACTAAACAACAAGGAGGAGGTGGAGGCGGCGGCCGCCGGTGGGTAGACCCTACCCCACGCATGCCTTGGCCTCATGGCAGGCCGGCGGTGGGGAGTGGGACCCCACCCCGTGCGCCTTTCTCCATAGAGCGTCTAGCCCCCATGGGCCCTTTCCCTCCGAGAAGGCCCATGTAGGTGCGCTGCCCCATTTAGTTAATTAATAATTCATTTTTAATTTTTAATTCATTTAGTTAATAATAAATACATATTAATTAATTCTTGTCACTTTGAAACAACTTTCGAACCCCTCCGAACAACTTCGGTTTTTCCCCGGAATGATTACAATTCCCTCTCTTCTATTTCTCTTACAATCAGGGATCAACCCTAAGCTTCTCTACCCTTAAGTGTTCCACCCTGTAGTTCAGGAACGTGTAGACATGATATATACATCTCTCCGATCAATGACCAACAGCGGGATTTGGAAACCCATGATGGCCCCCATGCATTCCACGAATGACTTGATCGCTTGAACCTTAAATGTGAGTCTCATTCCTTTTTCTCTTCGATACTTAGTTTGTCCAAGATCTGATCTTTGGTATCAACATACCTTATTCTATCTAGTTATCGATAAACACATTTACTCATTCCTGTGATATTACATCTTCGTGACCTAGTCACATGCTTGCAAGCTTCATAGATATGATCTCACCAAGTGAGCTCAGAGTATCTATCTATTACCCGAATGTGAAAATCCTGATCTCGATGCATCTGCGTCAACCTATTCCTTTGTAATACCCAATATACACCTTTATGGTCATCCTGTTACGGTGTGACGGTTGATACAATCATAGCAGCCACGGGTGACAGTGATTAAATATGATCTCATGGTCAAAGGAGTGATTTACTACATTTTACTAGTTATCTCAATGTTGAACTTTGTGACTGGATCTCATTGCAATACTATGGTTGGGTGTATGTCCATCACATCATTGATCCAATGACATGACCTCATCGTTAATTGACATACATGTCCATGATCGATAAACCTCAATCATTGGTTGACCAACGAGCTAGTCAACTAGAGGGTACTAGGAACCTGGTTGTTTACATACCATACATGTATTAATGTTTCTGCCTAACACACTTATAGCATGGTACAAAACTATTATGATCATATGATATATAACAATAAAACATATTTATTATTGGCATCTAGGTCATATATCCAACAAGAAGAAAGAGCTTAACCTCTCTAAAAGGGTGCCTCAGGTTGCAATGAACAAAAGGGGACACTTAGGGCACTAGCAAGATATCTTGATGTCCCTTATAGTACATTACAGATGGTTAACATGGGGCGACTTAAGGCTCCACACAACCATCCTTAAGTCATTCCGGTCTTTAGAAAACAAGATCAAACGGCTCAAGTTCTGCATTTCAATGGTTGATCAAGCAACATCATCAAAAGCAACGCCTTCATTTAATAATATGGAGAATATAATTCACACTGATAAAAAATGGTTTGATATGACCAGTAGAAACAGAACATAGTACCTCCTTCCATAAGAAGAAGGTCTCGTGCGCACTGTTCATAACAAGAACAATATAGGCAAGGTACCTCCTTCCAGACTTGAGCATCAATTTCCATAATCACCAACACCATCTACCATCACCGTCATTCCCTCATCCATCTCGTTGTAATTCCAATCCCTAGTGTGAATTTGCACGTGTATTCATGATTACGTTCATACTTCATTCATATTATTATGATGATGTTGATTGCATCCATGTGTGAGAAGTTTCATTTGTTCTTAGGGAAGATGGAGAATCCCTAGCATTATTATAAATTGAAATAAAGATGTGTTTTTCCTCATTTGTATAATTGTGTATTCAACTCATCTCTTTGATTGCTACGCGAACATCGAGTGCGTAGTAATTTGCCCCACGGGGACAAGGAGGATATTGCATTGGTACTTTATGGAGGGGCTATGGTGTTATGTGACATATCAAACTACTAACCTAAAGAAAAGTATCAATGGGGATCATGAGAAATCCAAAGTATGGATCTCCATAGCCACGGGGAAACCTTCAATCACTTGTGCAATCATGCATGCTTGCCTCTAGCGATGAGTGGTGGTTATGAGGAGCGAGAAGAACGAGGCCAACGGGCCTGCCTATAATGGGGATCTCCGCTCATACATAAGAATACACATTAGATAGTTATACATCGATCATATTATGTTACTATATGCATGTGGTATATCCAGAATGCTCTCTTATTCACAAAAGACTCTCTTGTTTGGTATCAAAGGTAACTTGCAGGTACACTTTGATTACATCGTAACGAGGGGCATAAAGATCATCACCCACAACACTCTATGGTTTGATACAGTTTATGCAATTGCAGTGACCAGGGACACAATGTATGTCACTCGCTCTCTGTGGAAGTAGGCCAACGAGGACGACAAGGTGCTCATGGATTGGATGACGGTAGTGCTCCCTTGTGCCCCGTCGTGGTGGGTGTGGCATCCCGCTAAAACCACTACTAGAAAATCGCGTTGTTTTTGTGCATTGCATCATCATGACCGCATGCTCATGTCATCATGCCACATTGCATTTGTGCATCGTCATGTCATCATGCATGTGTTTGTCTGAAACTATTTTCGTAAAGCCTGATTTTGTTTTCTAAACGCCCCGTCTTGATTTCAAATTAAAACCCGGGTCTCCGGATATTTTATTTGTCTACAATATAGTTGCAACTGTTTTAATTTGAACAAAGCAAAATAAATATATTATAATATAAAAACCCTATTTTATAAACCCTGGAGGAGACCGCCGCCCGCCAGGCCCAACGGCCCAGCTAGCAGCAGTCTATAACTCCGACAGGCCCAAAAACCTAAAACCTAGACCCTTTTTCTACCCAGACCTATTCTACCCAGCCCCCTCCACCTCACCCTGACCAATCCCCTCTCGCCACCTCATAACCCTCCCTTCCCCATCCAATCCCAGCCCGCCACCTGGCCACCCCCTCTCTCACCCCCACTCCCCACTCACCCCTGCCGCCCCACACACGCCACACACACAACACGCACGCACTCTCCCGTCCACTCCCTCTCACCGACCGGGCCAGGTCAACCCGGACCCGCAACCCAGCTCCACTCCCACAGTGGCCCCACACGACACACGCCCCACCCCGCACGCTCCCCGCACGCGGCTTCTCTGCCCGGACGCGACCCGCTCCTCCCCATCGTCCTCCGCCCGCCTCCATGCGTCAAGCCGCCGCCCCCACTGCCTCCTCCGCCAGGCCTCCTCACCACTCCTGCTTGACCCGCCGCCGCCTCCACCACCGCCTCGCCTCCTCCTCGCCCCGCCTGGCCGCCGAGGGTCGCCGCCCACCTGTCTCCCCATCGCCGCCACCACACCCCGGCAGAGCCGCGCCCGGCCGCCGCCTCGATCCCGCCGACGCCGCCCTGCTCCTTCCGCCACGGCCACGAGCCTGCGGCCTCCCGCCATCCTCTGCAGCGCCACCGCGCCGCGCCTGCCGCCTCGCCGGCCTCGCACCCCGGTCGCCACCAGTCCTCGCGCCGACGCCCCTCCCCATGAAGCTCTGCCCGGCTACCGCTGGTCCTCTCATGTGCTCTGAGTCGCCCTGCCTCTAGGGAGCTGTCGCCCGTCTCCTTCCCTGCTGTGTGTCCTCCTCCCCCTGCGGCTTCCCCGAGTTCATCGCCTCCCCGGTTCATCGCCTTGATGACTCCCGTACCGACCTTTGCCTGCCTCTCGCGCGCGTGTGTGCGTCTCCACTGTGTATGCTCCTCTTTATCCGTGCATAAGGTGTTTGTCCTTTTGACTGAACCAAGTGGAACCAACCCGTGCGGTGATCTTCGTTTGGTGTCATAAGGTGATCATTGGAGTGGAGATGATGTTTGGAGGCGATGGTTGATGTTGTGGTGGTCATGCCTCCCGAAAAAATGGAACCAACACGGGTACAAGAACCTCGCCACTGAAAAATACTGATGGACGACAAGTACTCCGACATGGAACGTCAAGGCCTCCTTCACGGACCCGAAGACCGCACCTCGACACGCCAAGTTCGCCGATACCCCGTAACCGTGGGCCTTCGACGTGGAACCCCAAGATCTTCTCCTGGAGCGACGAGGTCTTCTTCACGGAACGCCAAGACCGACTCGATGGCGCGGACCCGACAAGATCTTCGCAACGACAAGATCGAGACCGACCAGGACGAATCCGATGCGCCCCGACACAAACCAAGTCCTCCTTTTCGGGTGCGACAAGATCTACTTCCGTTGTCCGAGACCGACCCCGTCGAACCCTGAACCCTGAGACCGAACCCCGAACCCCGGAACCCCAAGATCTCCCGAACCCAGATGTGTGACCCTTTTTCCCGAGCCCTATTTTATAAATGTTTTATATAAAACTTGTTGCATATTAATTGTTCATCTCGCATGCATATCATGTGGGTTGGGGGCTTTTATCGACACACCTAATAATTAAATATGGGACCCATATGCGGGCAAACCTAGTCTCATATTAGTTCCATTTAAATTTGTGTAGAGAATCAGTGATATAATTTTGCCTTGATAAGACAACATTTAAATTGTGGGGTAGCTAAACAACATGAACCATTTAATTAAATGTCGGGACCCCGGTTCCGCTTAATATGGCCTAGTTGCACCACATCTTTGCCATGCCATGCATCATCTCATAAGCATGCCGGATCTTCTGCCGTTGTATTAAATAGTGCATCCGGTGTTTATTCTAGTGTTTTGCTTCTTCGCGGATAAGGCCGTTGAGTTGATGCGAGTGTCGACCCGATCTTCGGATGAACCTTCGGCAATGTTTTTCAGGCGAGCATCTCCCTCTTTCTACCTATCTTACTTTTAAAGTATTTATTCCCTCCTGTTGATCTATTGCTATCTGTGTTGCGATGCTCTAGTTTTTCGTACCCGTGTTAACCCTTGCAGCCTTATATTGCCTTGGACACCTCCTATTACCTGTTGTTTGGTAGATAGTTGGACCTGCGCGTCGTAGTCGCTTGCTCAAGTGCTGCTGCGTGTCGTCAAGTACCACAGTTGTTGGAGTCTTGCCGCATGTTTAATGTTGGAGAGGATCATGGCTTTAATTATCGTTTAATTCAATTATCGTTTAATAACTAAAATTGAAGTAGGTAAATGCAGAGGCACCGGTGGGTGATAGATAATATTTGGTTTCCGACCGCCACTTGGTGTCCGTAGGACCCGAGTTCTTGACACTGCTCGAGATCGAGCGCTTAACCACATGTGGGATGTATGGGCACCTCATCGATTTAGTACCGATTTCAAAGTCTTGCATCGGGGCCACAACTAGTTTGAGGTTTTATTTACTATCCTGTACCTATGCCATGCTTTATCGCTTTATTTACGATGTGCGAGGAGCACACTGCATCGCTTAGGATCGGGACACGTTTGTCAGATCGACAAGCCCGCCATCTTTTCGGGTTCCCAGTCGTACCGTCCACCCAAACCCCGAGTCCGTCTCGGAGACCGCCAATTCGCTATGGTAGACTTAGTGGGGTGGCCCCTGCTTTGCTTTGGGTATGTGAAACGTCATGACTTAGGCCCCGACATACCGATGGGTGTATGTTAATTGATCATCAAAAGGGTCAAGTGCGTGTGGATACTTTGGTGCACCTCGCAGGTTAAATCTTTTCGAGAAGCCGTGTCCGCGGTTATGGACGACTTGGAGCACAGTGCTTGATCATAGACAACTATAACTAAAGTTTACTGTTATAATTTGACTTGTATCCGATATGACTAGTAATCAGCTTCACTACAACGGAATGGCTAAATAAAAGTACCAACAACTGCGGGGTTTGGGATATCTCATGCCAATTGTAACTGACTAGTAAGTGTTGCAACTACAACGGAATGGTTAACTAAAAGTGCCCACTGCTTATTTTATCAGGATGACTCATGTTATCTATACTTGACTAGTAATTGCTGCAACGATAACTGAATAAATAAAACTGCCAACTGTGTGAGTTCCTCGGTTGACTTCCTCGTTTGGTCTCGAGGGGGAAACACCAGGATGGGTTTGTATGGTGGTAGCATCAGGTTGGTTCCGAATAGGTCTTTCTTATCCCTCTCGATGGCCAAGCGTTATATCGAGTCTCTATAGGTTGTTTAGTGCATGCTGCCACCGCATCCACCATACTGTAGGCGAGGACCGCCAATTCTAGCCTCGCCGCATCGGCCTCGATCGACGCTCCTCTTTTCCTTTGCCCTTTTCGGCACCCTTTTGTTTAAGCGGTTTTGAGATCGACGTCGTTAGCGTGGTTACCCTTCCGCTTGGCTCGGGCAGGTTATGGACGCCATTGGTTATTCTTCAGGGCTCTTAGCCCCATTTGCATCTTGTCCGTAGCGGGACGCTCTATCGTTTTCAAGGTGATTTGGATCTTTGTTCTGTATATCTGTATTCTTGACTCATGGAGTCGTGTTGTATATATATATCTGTTCCGTGGGTCCCATCGAGGACTGTTGTGTAATGTTATTACTTCGTTTTCCACCCGCACGAAAGTGCCTGGTGGACACCTTTGAATCGTTTCTATGCGGGTTTGGCGGGTTTCGCTAAAACTTGCATAGGGCCGATTCTGAGGGTGTTACAGTGGGCTTGGCTTTCGATGTACGACGCCACCGAAGCCACCGACACAGTCACTTCTTCCTCTCATCTATGCAGCCACGTCGACTATTGTATTCAGCCATGACTTGTGAGGGTATTTTGTCATGCCACGTTCGACGCTCATTCCTCCTTAGTCATCTCTACCGGCTTCGACATCACACACTTCTTGTGCAACATAACATGGTGAAGGCAGGGCGGGGTAGGGATAGGGGTAGGGCGATGTTGGCGACTTGTCCTGGGCGGGAACAAGAGCGGCAATGGGAGTGCAAACGGGAGAATGGAATGGGCGATATAATTTCAGTGGGAAACAGAGAAAGTGTATATCATTCAGTTTGAATCGTTGCCAATGGAGCCGTTCGGCAGATCCAACATGTCGCATGTTGCAAACACCTCCCAATCCATCCAGTGGATCAGGACATGCGCGAGAGTGCCAAATAGTTTTCTTTGGGACGCTGGCGGTGCCGGAAACGTTTGAGAGATGGTTTGGGGGCCCTTTTTTTGACACATAAAACCCTTGGAAGTCTACCATGCAGATCGGCCTTGGAAGTGCTGCAGGAAATTTTAAACCTGACGACAAACGAACAGCTGTTGACTGTTGCTCTGTTGTGGAATTGTTGGACGGAATGTAATAGGGGGAACCATGGGGAACAAAGACTGTCTTTTGATCAATTCCAATTCTCAATATGCCGTCATGTTGATGAATGGATTCAAAACCTAAAGAAACAGGCATGTTTAACCACGACAACTCAAAACCACTGGTTGAGACCACCACCAAGTTTTGTCAAAATTAATGTGGATGCGACGATTCAAAGATATAACTCATTATGGTGGTTGGGGTGCTATCTGTTGGAACGAAGATGTCCAGATTCAGTTTACTATTGCTGGTCCGATTAACCATGCCTCTGATGCGCTACAGGCTGAGGCAATGACGCTGTCAAATGCTCTTCAGATTGCAGAACAAGTCGAAGCGGGACGAGTTGTGTTTGAAACAGACTCTCAGAGAGCGATGTCATCTATAGAGTATGATCTAGCTACGATTGACACCCTCATCTCTAGTATGAAGTATAGGTTGAGAACATGTTTTATTGAGGCCACCGTTGTTTTTGCTCCTCGCAATTGTAATACGCCAGCTCACGAGCTAGCTGCTTTGGGTGTATGGGTAGTTCACATAGACCATATGTTGTGAATGACGGACTACCCTAATTCCGTAACCCGTTTGGTGTCCAGCGACATGGTCGTGTCTTAATAGAATGCAGTGTTTCATATAAAAAACTTTGGAAGTCCGGTGGTGATGCTCTTGCTCTTGCTGTTGAATGAAAATCAACACCAAAACATTTTTTTACCGCCAAGAAAACACCAAATCATTTTTTTTCTACAGCTAGTAAACGTTGTAGATGCCGGATTCGTCATGTGTACAGGCGTGGCTCGGGCCCCACATCCCTGCGTGTCACGTGTACTACGCTGTAGCGCAGTACCCACCAACGTTTCCATGCGCGGGTGCCCCGGAAAATACAGCCGTTGCGGCGGCACGGGTCCACGGGCACAGTCTCTCTAGTCTCTAGCGCCGTCCATTGGATTCCAGTCCACTGGAGTTGTAACGGCTGCATTGCTGGGAAGCAAGCGTATCAAACCACATCGTCTCGCTGTCTTCTGGTCCCACACCCAGAGTAACCCTACGCGTCGTGTGATGTGGTTAAATACTCCACAAAAATTCACACCTCGAGGCCTGTCTTCGTGACATCGTCCCTTCTCTCCAGGTGCACAGTGGTGACAGGAGGTAACTTTACCAGGATCACCACCTCCTTGCCCCAAATCTTACTCCGTCCCCAGCCGCTCCACTCCACTCCACTCACTCCCCAGTCCAAAACCCGAGCCCGTGCAAATCTCACCCCGCTCTCCTCCGTCCCAATGGCGCCCCGCCTCGGCTGCCGGCGGCCCCAGTGCGCCCGCGGCATCCACCTCGCCGTGGCGCTGTGCGTGCTCGTGCTCGTCCTCGCGCTGGCGCCCGCCTCGGACGCCACGTACGTGTCGCTGCTGGGCATCAACTACGGCCGCGTGGGGAACAACCTCCCGCCGCCGCAGGCCGCGCTGCCCCTGCTCCAGAACCTCGGCATTGGCCGCGTGCGCCTCTACGACCCGGACCCCGCCACGCTGCGCGCCTTCGCCAGGACCGGGATCGAGCTCTACGTCGGCGTCCCCGACCAAGTCCTCGCCACGGTCGCCGACCCTGCCGGCGCCACCTCGTGGGTCAAGACCAACATCCTGCCGTTCCTGCCGGACACCAAGATCGTCGCGCTCACCGTCGGCAACGAGGTGCTCACGGGCAACGACACTGCCCTCACCCGTAGCCTGCTCCCCGCGATGCAGTCCCTCCACGACGCGCTCGCCGCGGCCAACCTCGACAAGCAGATCGCGGTCACCACCGCGCACAACCTCGGCATCCTCGGCACCTCCTACCCGCCCTCCGCGGGGGCCTTCCGCAAGGACCTCCTCCAGTACCTCTGCCCCATCCTCGACTTCCACGCCAGGACTGGCTCGCCATTCCTCGTGAACGCCTACCCCTACTTTGCCTACTCCGACGACCCCAAGGGCATCCATCTGGAGTACGCTCTTCTCGAGCCGAGCTACGCGGGCGTCCCGGATGCCAACACCGGCCTCCACTACCCCAACCTCCTCGTCGCGCAGATCGACGCCGCCTACCACGCCATCGCGGCGGCCAACAGCGCCGCGGCGCGAGTGGTCCAGATTCGGGTCTCCGAGACCGGATGGCCCTCCGCCGGTGACGCCAACGAGAAGGCCGCCACGCCGCAGAACGCCGCGCGGTACAACAGCAACTTGATGCGGCTGGTGGCTGAGTGGAA
This sequence comes from Avena longiglumis, assembly GCA_030063025.1. NCBI lineage: Eukaryota > Viridiplantae > Streptophyta > Magnoliopsida > Poales > Poaceae > Avena > Avena longiglumis. The sequence goes on from CP125975.1 coordinate 501,770,624, forward strand.
AGGCACGCCGCTCAAGCCCGGCGTGCCGCTGCGCGTCTACCTGTTCGCGCTCTTCAACGAGAACACCAAGCCCGGGCCGGCGTCCGAGCGCCACTACGGTCTGTACAATCCCGACAGCACGCCAGTCTACCCGCTCTCCTTACCCGTCCCAGGCGGTGGCGGCGGCGGCGGGTACAACAGCTCCGGCGGAGACGACGGCTACTACAACATCTCCGCTGCGTCGCCGGAGCCTACGGTGAGCTCCCCTACTCTTATTCCCTGTCGATTGTTCATGCTCATATGCTTAATACATTGCCCTTTTTGGCTGTGTTTGTGGAAAAGAGATGGCACTTTAGGTGATTGCATCATTTCTCCTTACTTTACCACTCGAGAGTGCACATGATGCTGTAGGTTGACCACGGTCTGTGCGAGATTCAGATTTTGCAATTAGAATAGTTGCAGCATATTCGACATCTAAACCAATTGTTTATTCCACACTGATGCTGATTCTGCGAACTGGCAATGTGGATCATGCTGAAATTAGGTGACCCTCCGTCACCATCAACTATATTCTCATGTTCTCCCTGGTACCGCACTTTTGGGTGGACCTCGACAGGATTTCTAAGGTTACAGGAAACTGTTTAGTTCTTCCTAGAATCACAAAAACTCCCATGTTGCAATTCACGCGATGCTCCTGGGAGCTTAACCCTCTGGAGCTCCTGCCTCCTGGTAATTTATTTAGCAAGACATGGTAGATCTGGAGATTTTGACTGCAGTTCTCACTTCTTACTACACTACTGCACTTTTTAATGGAAATACTACGGCTCTTGCAAAATGCGCACTACTATGCAGTCTGTTATTGGTGTTCTGTTTGTTGTTTTCTTTGACATTATTGTTCCTATTGCTTTTCATATCTGACTTTCCTCGTTTGTTTGTGGTTGAAAAGCGTCGGTGGACATGGGCGCATGCTGCTGTGGCAGGAGGTGTGGCTGTCCTGATGCTTGCAGTCTGAGGTACCGAGATCATCGTCCCGTGTGCCACTCTCTCGTCATAAATGGCCGAGATTTAGAGGTAGGTAGATAGGATGGAAGGGAGATGCCTGCTCTGGAGCAATGGCGTTGATGATCCTGATCTTGTCCATGGCGCTCATTTGCTGTTGTGATAGCTGAGACCGAAATGTGGGTAAAGCTAATGAAACGCTTGATTTGATGGCATCTAAGCTATCTTGATGCCCTAAAAATCATTGATCAGTTCAGTAAAGAGCCAATTCGCTCGGTTTTAATTGCCTTCTAGCAATTTTTTTCCTGTGCTGTACTCCTATCTGCAAACATACTGGACTTTGTGAGGGACAAAAGCTCCCTCTTCGAATAAACAAAGTACTAATTCTAATGCTTCAACTTTTATCGGTTAAAATCGTGTGAGTATGAACGTGTGATGATGATGTTGTTGTGATAGCTCAACGCCAGAAAAGGTTTCCATGATAGGATTATTACAGTAATTGTTTTATGACAAAGTATGGAACACAGGAATACAAATCTTATTTCATAATAGGAATATTGGAGGGTGAACATAAGGGCTAGCTATGGTTGGATTGAGTCCGAGTCTTTGGGGTATCGAGGATCTGACTTGGTGATCTGCCACTCGCAGTAGCGTCTGTTAGAGGGGGTGATAATACACGAGATGTTCACAGTCTTTCCGGTGAAAACCTGAGTCTGGTCTTCATTGGTTGTTCATTGGTTGTGCATGGCAATGACCTTGTAGAAGACATTGTTTGCGAGCGAAGACTTCCTTCAGAATGAAAAGCTACGATTTTTGATCGAGCGATGACAGCGCTTGAGCATTCTTTTCTTCTTGGAGACGTCGTTTTTGAGGAGTTGCACGCTGATGTTGTTTTGGTGGTGTTAGTGTCGCTGCTGTTAAGAATCTGATCGCTTTAGCGGGATTTTTATTTTGTAATTTTTTTGGCTGTGTACATCCGTAATGCCAATAGGGTAATGCGTTGTTGCTGTAATTGGTATCTTACGATATATTATGCTCCTTTCCAAAAAAAGAAATATTGGAAGGAAATAAACATGAGGGCTCACCTCATGGTTTTCATCTTTGTGTTTACAATTCCTACTCGCCTGACATCCAAATGATATTTTTAAAGAATTTTGCGGTTTTTTCATATGTACTACCTTCGGTTTAAAACGGAATAAGGCGTACATGCATTCCAAAGCAATGTTTGATCAAATAAGTAGAGCAACTAATATTTGATTATATTATGTAAAATTAGGATTGTTTTCAATGATACTAATTTTGTATCGACATTCTTTAGCATGTACATAGTTTAGACAGGGACTTGCAAAAAAAAGCTTGCCACCGCAACACTGAGCTTGCAGAGCAAAAATTGTTGCACTGGTTAGCCACCTTCGTAGAATTCACAAGCCTAGAAAAAGTTACAATTTCTGCCCACATGTCTGCCCAATCGCGTCATGATACTGTTAGGCTGATAGTGGGTCTAGTGGGTCTTTTCTACCTTTTGTTTTCTTAGACACCGGGACTAGTACTAGACATATGGCTAAGGATTTTTTTTCCTAGCCTCAGGGTACTCCACCGCTTAGACTCGAGCCAAGAAATAAATGGATTCCCATAGCCACCTCTATTCTCATACGCTAACGCATGCTCTTATATATTTAGAGTAAATCTTAGTTAAAGAAAAAACATGTAAAACAAGGGCACCTTATTCCTTGGGACGTAGGTAGTATTCATGATACATGGCATTTCAGTTTAGTGGCGACCCCCATGTGCCGCCGGAGGGGCCCCAGATTCTGCCGCCGCCGACCTCCCTCCTCCAGATCCCATCCCTCCACTGCTTCCGCCGGCGTCGGCCTCGGTGGCGGCTGTAACACCCTCAGAATCGGACCTATGCAAGTTTGAGCAAAATTCGCCAAAACCCGCATAGAAACGATTCAAAGGTGCCCACCAGGCACTTTCGTGCGGGTGGAAAACGAAGTAATAACATTACACAGCAGTCCTCGATGGGACCCACATAACAGATAAATGTAACAGCGACTCCATGAGTCAAGAATACAGATATAATATACAAGATCCAAATCACCTTGAAAACGATAGAGCGTCCGACTACGGACAACATGCAAATGGGGCTAAGAGCCCTGAAGAATAACCAATGGCGTCCATAACCCTGCCCAGGCCAAGCCGGAAGGGTAACCCTGCTAACGGCGTCGATCTCAAAACCTGCTTAACAAAAGGGATGCCGACAAAGGGCAAAGGAAAAAGAGAAGCGTCAGTACTGAGGCCAGTACACGGCGAGGCTAGAATTCGGCGGTCCTCGCCTACAAAGGTATGGTGGACTGAAGCGGCAGTGGCATCATGCACTAAACAACCTATAGAGACTCGATACAACTGGTGGCAATCAGAGAGGGGTAAGAGAGACCTATTCGGATCCAACCTGAAGCTAACACCAAACAAACCCATCCTGATGTTTCCCCCACGAGACCAATCGAGGAAGTCAACCGAGGAACTCACAGCTGGCGCTTTATTCATTCGATTATCGTTGCAGCAATTACTAGTCGGTATAGATAATCATCCGATAAAGTAAACAAGGGCACTTTTAGTTAACCATTCCGTTATAGTGGCGATTTACTAATCGAGACATGATAGCATGAGATAAACCCAAACCCAAAGCTTGTTGGTACTTTTATTCAGCCATTTCGCTAGTTGCAATACTTACTAGTCAGATACAATTGTCGCAAGCGACAACCAAACAAGCAATGGTGGGCAGTATTAATTAGCCATTCCATTATAGTGAAGCTGATTACTAGTCATTATAAGTCAAATTTATAACAATAAACTTTAGTTATGCTTGTCTATGATCAAGAAACTGTGCTCCAAGTCGTCCATATCCGCGGACACGGCTTTCAGAAAGTTTTACCCGTCCGGGGTGCACCAATAGCAACACACGCTCGATCAACCTCGGAAAAACCAAATCAAAACACAACGAGGCTTTCACGACTGAACAATCACAGGATTCAAAATTATTTCAGGGGGCCACCCCATTGAGTAGATCCCGCAACGGAGTAAGCAAGCTCCGAGACGGGCTCAAGGTTTGCGTCAGTGGCTGTAAACGACTGGGAACCCGAAAGTGTGGCTGGGCTTGTCGATACCGCGAAAACACTCACTTACCTAACAGACAACAGTGTGCTCCTCGCACAATTTAAATACTGAAAGTAGCATGGCATAAGCACAGGATCGTAAATAAAACCTCAAACTAGTTTGTGGCCCCAAGAAATAAGAATGAATCAAGCTCGCTCGTGGGGGTCCCATATACCTCCGGATGTGGATAGCGCAAAAATCAAGGAACAGTATCAAGTACTCGGGGTCTTACGGGACACAAGTGGGCGTCGAAACCAAATATTGTCTATCACCCACCGATGCCTCTCGCTTATTCAGTTTTAGTTGTTAAACAGAAATTAAAATGACGATAAGTAAAACTATGATCATCTCCAACATCAACATGCGGCAATACATCAACAATCGTGGCATATGACGATTTACACAGACTTGAGCAATCAACTACGACGCATAAGTCCAACTATCTACCAAACAATGTAATAGGGTGTGTCCAAGGCAATATAAGGCTGCAAGGGATATCACAGGTACGGAAACTAAAGCATCGCAACACAGATAGCAATAGATCAACAGGAGGGAATAAAGACTATAAAAGTAAGATAGGTAGAAAGGGGGAGATGCTCGCCTGAAAACATTGTCGAAGGGTTCAACCGAAGATCGGGGCGAAGCTCACATCAACTCAGCGGCCTTATCCGCGAAGAAGCAAAACACTAGGAGAAACACCGGATGCAATATTTAATACAACGGCAGAAGATCGGCATGATGCATGTATGATGCATGACATGGCCAAGGTGCGATGCAATTAGGTCATATTAAGTGGAACCGGGGTCCCGACAATTAATTAGATGGTTCAAGTTGTTTAGAACCCCCGCAATTAAATGTTGTTTACATGGCAAAAGATAAGATACCGGTTCGCTACTCAAGTTTAAATGAGGCCAATATAAGGCTAGATTTGCCCGCATATGGGCCCCATATTTAATTATTAGGTGAATCGGCATAAGGCCCCCAAACCAATGAGATACATGCGAGATGAATGACAATTTAATATGCAACAATTGTTATTATGTTATGAAATAGGGTTTCGGGAAGGTTCACACATTAGGGGGTCTCGACGGTCTTGGGGTTCCGGGGGTTCGGGGGCGGTCTCGGGGTCCAGGGTTCGACGGATCGGCGAGGTTCGGATCTGGGGGAATTACTTGTTGCATCTACCGTCTTCGGGTTCGCTTCAATCGGATCCATGTCGGAGTACTCGGCGTTCCGGGTTGGTGATCATGGCATTCCGTGCCGAAGAACTTGTTCGACCTTTTGTCGTTGGCGTTGTGGTACTTGTTCCGTTCCATGGCGATCTTGGGGTTTTCTTCAGGTTCGGGTCCTGGCGTGGCCCTTGGTTCGCCGGGATCGGTCTTCGGGGTTTGTTGGCGGTCATGGCGTCTCTCACGGGGTCCTTGGTGTTCCGGGAGGAAGTACTTGGCGGTCTCCGGCTCCACCCAGGTCGGGGCCGATCTTGTCGTCGCGAAGGTCTTGCCGGGTCCCACGGGGTCGGTCTTGCCGTTGCGAGGGTCTTGGCGTCCGTGTGGGAGAGCTCGAGGGTCCAGCGTCTCGGTGTCCTCGGATCCGAGAGGAAGAACTTGGCGTCGGCGGGGTCGGCCTCGAATCCAGGGAAAAGGCATCCGCGCAGGGAAACTCGACGATCTTGGCCGGCCTACGAGACTAGAAGGTTCTTGTGGTTGGTGCCGCTGTCGATCTTGGCGTTCTGTGCATCGTTCGGACGGAACCCATGAACGGTAGCCTTGACCGCGGTTGTATCTTGGCCCCACCAACTCTGGCAGCAACCAAAACATACGCAACAAAAGACGGCGCTCGGGGGCGCTTGACGGAAAAGCGCGCCGAGGGGTGGACCCGCAACCGCGCGACAACGACGAAGGTGACCGTCACGGTGGCGACGAGCGGCGCTTGGGGGCACGAGGTCGGCGCAACGCAGGAGAGGCGGCCGGCGCTCGAGACGAAGAGGCGCAGACGAGGCGGGTCTTGGGCGTCGCAGATGCGAGCGAGGCGAGGCAGGCTGGACGGAGCCGAGGCGGAGGCCGCGTCGAGGGCGAGGTCTGCGGACGGAGACGAGCCTGGCGCCGCCGATGGCGCCGGGCGGGGCGCCGCGAAGCTTGCGGTGGGGCGGGCTGAGGCCGCGCGCGCGGCGGCGAGGGACGGAACCGCGACGGCGAGCTGGGCCGAGGGGCGCTTGGACGGCGGCGACGCAGAGGGAGAGCGGAGGCTGGTGGGCGCTGCCGAGCGCGGCCGCGGGCGTTTCGGGAGGAGGCGGAGAACGGCGAGGTTGGGGCGACCGAGGCCGCCTCGGGCGCTGGCGGAGGTTGGCCGTGGCGCTGCTGGGGAAGCTTCCGTGAGGGGGAGAAGCGGGCGCAGCGACGGCGCGGCGGGCGAGGCGGTGAGCGGAGCAGCGGAGAGGCGGGGTGAGGACCGAGGGCGGCGGAGGTGGCGGGCCGGCGAGGTGGCGGGCGGCAGGAGGCGTCGGGCGAGGCACCACGGCGGCGGGCGGTGATGGCGGGCGAGGAGACTGGAGCGGTGGAGCGCCGGCGAAGGGAGAGAGGAAGAGGGGAGCGGCGGCGGGCTGTCGCCGGCGAGCGAGCTAGGCGGGGCGGGGGCACGGCGCCAGGAGGTGGAGCGGGCTCGCGAGGGAGACGTGGGGAGGAAGAAGGGGTGGAAACGGGGCTGGTGGCGTGGGGAACGTGGGTGGGGCCCAGGGGGACAGGTCACGCGGGGCACGTGGGGACAACTGGGTTGGCTGGCGTGCAGCGTCGTGCGTGCGTGGGTTTGGTGCTGGGTGGGGCAGGGAGTGGGGACTGGGTTTAGGAGAGAGAGTGAGTGGCTAGGTGGCAAAGGCTGATTGGGTGAGGGAGAGAGAGGGGTGAGGTGGCGTGCTCTGAATGGTGGGAGTGAGGTGGAGGGTGAGAGGGTAGAAAATGGGTAGGTGTAGGATTAGAAAGCGGGTTCACCGACTGCTTTAAACAGGGGTCGTCGGGTCGGGTTGGCCTGCTCGATCGCCTACAAAAATAATATAATATTTTTATTTGGTTAAAACATGGCCTTTGCAAACCAATGCAAGACAAAATAAAATAATCCGGACAAGCCCGGGTTTTGCATTTGAATTAAGATGGGGCGTTGGGAAAACAAAACGGCTTTGCAGACATAGTTTTATGCAAACAATGCATGATGATGACGATGCAATGCACAAATTCAACGCGATTTTCTAGTAGTGGTTTTGTGGGATGCCACAATTCGACACCACTAACAAAGGATCTCGCCCTCGAGATCCGCCTCATGGTACCGGAAGGAAGGTCGGCGATCTGCGTCTTCTCGCTTCGTGTAGATCCTCGCGACACCGCTAACAAGGGTTCATCCTCCATCTTGAAAATGGCGACACCACCAACAAAGGTTCGTTGTTCTTGATCATCGGGAGAACACTTCGGGGAAACAAAGGACGGAGTAAAACTGCTGGATCCACTGATTCGACATACAAGAGTGAATGATAAGAGCAGTGGTAGGGTAGCTACTCCATCCCACACTCAAACCATCACTCTGCACGCGAATAGACGGATTATGCAACCAACTCTCGGAATTAGACTGTAGATCTCGACAAGCGAGGTTCGGAAACAAGGGGGTGTTGCCAGCAGAAATCGTATGAAAGACACACTGATTAGGTTTCGCGGTGGTTCCATTGGCATGAACAACACATGCTCAAGGTTAACCCCAACTTCACCAAAGCTCGTCCTTCTCATATGTTTTTCACGACACTGGTATCCAGCAAGGAGCACATATGGAGAAAAAGCTCCAGAACAAAAGATCAGATGTAGGGCACAACAGACAAGTTGCAGATTAATGATCGTAGCACCTCCGTTACAAAAGGGAGAAAGCGAAACCCTGAAGGTACGACGGAAACCCAACCACGAGAAATCCTGGACTCGAAGAAATGATAAGAGGTAGATTCAAAACACGCAGGGGTAAGAGGAGAATAGCAGAGGGGTAAGGAGTAAAATCAGACCTAACCAGAACTATCCAACCGATTTTGCAAAATAGTTTTGACACTCTACAATGCCGTTAGCTAGGTTATCCTACAGTCTGGACTTGTGGGTATCGCAACCGCCGAGCTCGATACCACTCAGAACACCTCGTAATCGGACCTATGCAAGTTTGAGCAAAATTCGCCAAAACCCGCATAGAAACGATTCAAAGGTGCCACCAGCACTTTCGTATGGTGGAAAACGTAATAACATTACACAGTCCTCGATGGGACCCACGAGATAAATGTAACAAATGACTCCATGAGTCAAGAATACGATATAATATACAAGATCCAAATCACCTTGAAAACGATAGAGCGTCCGACTACGAACAACATGCAAATGGGGCTAAGAGCCCCAAGAATAACCAATGCCCATAACCCTGCCCAAAGCGGAAGGGTAACCCGCTAACGGCGCCGATCTCAAAACCTGCTTAACAAAAGGTGCCGACAAAGGGCAAAGGAAAAGAGGAGCGTCAAGATCGAGGCCAAGACAGCGAGGCTAGAATTCGGCGGTCCTCGCCTACAAAGGTATGGTGGACTGAAGCGGCAGCGGCATCATGCACTAAACAACCTATAGAGACTCGATACAACTGGTGGCAATCAGAGAGGGGTAAGAGAGACCTATTCGGATCCAACCTGAAGCTAACACCAAACAAACCCATCCTGATGTTTCCCCCACGAGACCAATCGAGGAAGTCAACCGAGGAACTCACACAGTTGGCAGTTTTATTCATTCAGTTATCGTTGCAGCAATTACTAGTCAGGTATAGATAATCATCCTGATAAAGTAAACAGTGGGCACTTTTAGTTAACCATTCCGTTATAGTGGCAGTACTTACTAATCAGATACAGATAGCATGAGATAAACCCAAACCCAGCAGTTGTTGGTACTTTTATTCAGCCATTTCGTTGTAGTTGCAATACTTACTAGTCAGATACAATTGTCGCAAGCGACAACCAAACAAGCAATGGTGGGCAGTATTAATTAGCCATTCCATTATAGTGAAGCTGATTACTAGTCATTATAAGTCAAATTTATAACAATAAACTTTAGTTATGCTTGTCTATGATCAAGAAACTGTGCTCCAAGTCGTCCATATCCGCGACACGGCCGAGAAAGTTTTACCCGCCGGTGCACCAATAGCAACACACGCCGATCAACCTCGAAAAACCAAATCAAAACCCAACGAGGCTTTCACGATGAACAATCACAGATTCAAAATTATTTCAGGGGCCACCCATTGAGTAGATCCCGAACGGAGTAAGCAAGCTCGAGACGGGCTCAAGGTTTGCGCTGGCTGTAAACGATCGGGAACCCGAAAGTGTGGCTGGGCTTGTCGATACCGCAAAACACTCCGCTTACCTAACAGACAAAGGTGCTCCTCGCACAATTTAAATGAAAGTAGCATGGCATAAGTACAGATCGTAAATAAAACCTCAAACTAGTTTGTGGCCCCAAGAAATAAGAATGAATCAAGCTCGCTCGGGGTCCCATATACCTCCCGGATGTGGATAGCGCGCAAAAATCAAGGAACAGGTATCAAGTACTCGGGGTCTTACGGGACACAAGTGGGCGTTCGGAAACCAAATATTGTCTATCACCCACCGATGCCTCTGCTTATTCAGTTTTAGTTGTTAAACAGAAATTAAAATGACGATAAGTAAAACTATGATCATCTCCAACATCAACATGCGGCAATACATCAACAACTGTGGCATATGACGACGCACATCAGCACTTGAGCAATCAACTACGACGCGCAAGTCCAACTATCTACCAAACAACAGGTAATAGGGTGTGTCCAAGGCAATATAAGGCTGCAAGGGATATCACAGGTACGGAAACTAAAGCATCGCAACACAGATAGCAATAGATCAACAGGAGGGAATAAAGACTATAAAAGTAAGATAGGTAGAAAGGGGGAGATGCTCGCCTGAAAACATTGTCGAAGGGTTCAACCGAAGATCGGGGCGAAGCTCACATCAACTCAACGGCCTTATCCGCGAAGAAGCAAAACACTAGAATAAACACCGGATGCAATATTTAATACAACGGCAGAAGATCGGCATGATGCATGCATGATGTATGGCATGGCCAAGGTGCGATGCAATTAGGTCATATTAAGCGGAACCGGGGTCCCGACAATTAATTAGATGGTTCAAGTTGTTTGGATCCCCGCGAATTAAATATTGTTTACATGGCAAAAGATAAGATACCGGTTCGCTACTCAAGTTTAAATGAGGCCAATATAAGGCTAGATTTGCCCGCATATGGGCCCCATATTTAATTATTAGGTGAATCAGCAAAAGGCCCCCCAGACCAATGAGATACATGAGATGAATGACAATTTAATATGCAACAATTGTTATTATGTTATGAAATAGGGTTTCGGGAAGGTTCACACATTAGGGGGTCTCGACGGTCTTGGGGTTCCGGGGGTTCGGGGGCGGTCTCGGGGTCCAGGGTTCGACGGATCGGCGAGGTTCGGATCTGGGGGAATTACTTGTTGCATCTACCGTCTTCGGGTTCGCTTCAATCGGATCCATGTCGGAGTACTCGGCGTTCCGGGTTGGTGATCATGGCATTCCGTGCCGAAGAACTTGTTCGACCTTTTGTCGTTGGCGTTGGTACTTGTTCCGCTCCATGGCGATCTTGGGGTTTCTTCGTGGTCTCCGGCGTGGCCCTTGGTTCGCCGGATCGGTCTTCGGGTTGGCGGTCATGGCGTCTCTCACGGGTCCTTGGTGTTCAGGAGGAAGTACTTGGCGTCTCCGCTCCACCTGTGTCGGGCCGATCTTGTCGTCGCGAAGGTCTTGCCGGGTCCCACGGGGTCGGTCTTGCCGTTGCGAGGGTCTTGGCGTCCGTGTGGGAGAGCTCGAGGGTCCAGCGTCTCGGTGTCCTCGGATCCGAGAGGAAGAACTTGGCGTCGGGTCGGCCTCGAATGTGGGAAAAGGCATCCGCCAGGAAACTCGACGATCTTGGCCGCCCACGAGACTAGAAGGTTCTTGTGGTTGGTGCATTGCCGATCTTGGCGTTCTGTTTCGGACGGAACCCATGAACGGTAGTTTGACCGGGTTGTATCGGCGCCCCACCAACTCGGCAAAGAACCAAAACATACGCAATAAAAGACGGGCGCTGAGAAAAAGCGCGAGGGTGGACCAACCGCGCGACAACGACGAAGGTGACCGTCACGGTGGCGACGAGCGGCGCTTGGGTGGGCACGAGGTCGGCGCAACGCATGAGAGGCGGCCGGCGCTCGAGACGAAGAGGCGCAGACGAGGCGGGTCTTGGGCGTCGCAGATGCGAGCGAGGCGAGGCAGGCTGGACGGAGCCGAGGCGGAGGCCGCGTCGAGGGCGAGGTCTGCGGACGGAGACGAGCCTGGCGCCGCCGATGGCGCCGGCGGGGCGCCATGAAGCTTGCGGTGGGGCGGGCCGAGGGGCCGCGCGCGCTGCGCGAGGGACGGAACCGCGACGGCGAGCCTGGGCCGGAGGCGCGGACGGGCGGCGGGCGACGCAGGGAGAGCGGAGGCTGGTGGCGGGCTGCCTTGAGCGGCCGCGGGCGTTTCGGGAGGAGGAGAACGGCGAGGTTGGCGACGAGGCCGCTCGGCGCTGGCGGAGGTTGGCTGGCGCTGGGAAGCTTCCGTGAGTGGGGAGGAAGGGGCGGCAGACGGGCGGCGGGCGAGGCGGTGAGCGGAGCGGCAGCGAGAGGCGGGTGAGGACCGAGGGCGAGGCGGGCGGGCTGGCCAGGTGGGCGGCGGGGCAGGAGGCGTTCGGGCGAGGCACCACGGCGGCGGGGGTACGCGATGGAGGAGACTGAGCGTGGGGTGAGCGCATGAAGGGAGAGAGGAAGAGGGAGCGGCGGGCGCCGCCGCGAGCGAGCTAGGCGGGCGGGGCACGGGCGCCAGAGGTGGAGCGGGCTCATGAGGGAGACGTGGGGAGGAAGAAGGGGTGGAAACGGGGCTGGTGGCGTGGGGAACGTGGGTGGGGCCCAGGGGGACAGGTCACGCGGGGCACGGTGGGGACAGCTGGGGGTTGGCTGGCGCAGGCTGCAAGGCCGTGGTGCGTGGGTTTGGTTTGGTGGGCAGGAGTGGGGACTGGGTTTAGGAGAGAGAGTGAGTGGCTAGGTGGCAAAGGCTGATTGGGTGAGGGAGAGAGAGGGGGTGAGGTGGCGTGCTCTGAATGGTGGGAGTGAGGTGGAGGGTGAGAGAGGGTAGAAAAATGGGTAGGTGTAGGATTAGAAAGCGGGTTCAGCTGGACCGTTTTAAAAACAGGGGTGGTCGTTCGGGTCGGGTTGGCCCGTTCGACTGCCCCTACAAAAATAATATAATATTTTTATTTGGTTAAAACATGGCCTTTGCAAACCAATGCAAGACAAAATAAAATAATCCGGACAAGCCCGGGTTTTGCATTTGAATTAAGATGGGGCGTTGGGAAAACAAAACGGCTTTGCAGACATAGTTTTATGCAAACAATGCATGATGATGACGATGCAATGCACAAATTCAACGCGATTTTCTAGTAGTGGTTTTGCGGGATGCCACAGCGGCGGCCCCTAGTACCTAAGGTGCTAGGGGTGGTGGCTGCGGCGGTCCTCTTCAGAGGGGAGGATGGGGCGGCGCCGACGGAGCGGATCGGGGGTGGTGGTCAGGTCGGTGACATCAGGCAGGCGGCGACGGATGCTCCTACAGCTGCGTTGCAGGCGGCGGCATCACGCCGTGGGCCTAGGGCGCCCGCCTAGGCCCATCGTCTTCCGGGCGGCGCGGATAGGGGGCTTGGGGAGGAGGAGGTGTCGTGGTGGCAACATTGGAGGCGATCTTGCAAGGACATCCTCGGCGGCACTGACGTCCGGTCGCCATGGCGGGCGGCGGTTGCATCGGGTCTGGCCCGGATCCGATCTTGACCTCTGGCTGCGGAGGCAACTGCACGCTGGGTTCTGGCGAGCCGCTTCGGTGGCATGCTAAACTGTCTTCTCCTCTACCTCTGGCTGGTGGCGAGGGGGCTGCTAGCTCGGATTGAATAAAGGGGGTGGTCCTAAGGTTCATCTCACGCCAAGACAAACACCCGCTTGATGTTAGTCTCCATTGATCTGGTTGCAGTGTCATGTTCTGGAAGGCTCCGTCGGCGAACTCCATAGTGCGCATATGCTGAGAGATCGCTGGATCGGGTGGGATTCGGTCATGCGCACCCATGTTTTTACTCTGGCTGTTTGGGTTCAGAGGGAGCATTTCGAAGCTCTGTTGGCTGTTATTATCATGGGGCATGTTCTCGTCCCATGGTGCCAACTAAGAATGTCATGAAGACCGAGATCCGAGGACCGACAATGGTGGTTCGAGTCTGGGTGGTGATGAGGAATAGGCTTGGTGACTCATGACTTAGAGCAGTGGTATGCAAGCGGGGGCGACAGTATAGGTGAAGTTCATGGTCCTATCTTTCAGGGTGAAAACCTAGGGTCTGGCCTTAATTGGTTATGCCTGACAACGGTCTTGTTGAAGGTATTGTTTCGAGAGCATGGACTTTCTTCAGGGTGAAAACCTAGATCTTTGATCGGGCGATGATGGTTTTTGTGCACTGTTTCCTTCTTGGAGGCGTAGTTTTTGGAGAAGATGGACTTCTGGTGCTGTCTTGGTGGTGGTAGTACTGTTGTTTCAATGAATGAGGAACTGTAGTAGGACTTTTCTTTTTTGTAATTCTTCTTTCTTTTTGGCTGTGGGCATCCGTATGGCCGCTAGGGCAATGCGTTGCTACAAAGGCTGGGTATAATTGGTATCCTCTGATATTAATATATGCTTCTTTCCAAAAAAAATGGCATTTCAATTAGTATATTTTCCCTATTTAGACCTCGGTTGATTCATAGTGTAGGAAAACCAAAGGAAAAGAAAATAGATAGGATTAGAGTGCCCTGGCCAAGTGAATCATATGGAAATAGGATTGCAACGAAGTATTTTTTCCAAAGGTCAGACTTCATGCAATATTTCCTGCAAAATTGCACTACCGAGCTCCTACTAGGTTAATTCCTATAGGATTAGTTCCTACGAATCAAACAACTCCAAAAGGAAAAAACCCACAGGTTCCCAATCCTATAGAAATCCTAAGCAAATCCTATGAATCAAAGGAGGCCTCGTACTTTTTTTTCAAGGATACGCCCTGGAAGGTGTATCGGTTACACATAAGAAAGTCCAAGATGGCCGGTACAACGCCACGAAGGCTACATGATACAAACTCGACGCCACATGGATTACACCGCAACCCACAATCACCAACCAACGAGGACTCTCCTTGTACCGTCTCCCGGCACGAATGGTGGGTAAGGGATACACCGAGCTCCCGGACCGTGTCACGATCGAGGAAACTCCAGGAGACCAAATCTACTAAGGATGGCACAACCAACGCACCGTCCACCCCTATGTTTTGAGCCTCTTTTGGGCAATGGGAACCATTGATATATTTTATGTTGTGTATTCCAGTTAGAGAGGGCCCGAGTCCCAAAGATATTCAGAGACTGGTCTCTGGTACCTCACAAATTTTCTCTAATAGAAAATTGAACGCTTTTCATTGGCGTCTGCATATAACACACACAAGCCAAGATCTAATCTAGTAGATCGGTGCAACGAGTTGATAGAGTACTAACCCTCGAAGATCCAAAGCGTTTAACGAGATCGGATTCCCGTGGTTGATGTAGTCATTCACTTGCCGATCTCAAGATCATGAAGACGATCCTTCCGGCGCCGCGTTCCGGCAGCGCTTCCGTAGTCGATCACACGTTTGGTACTCGATGAAGACCTTTCTCTCCCTTGTTCTAGTAGGCAGCGGAGGTTGAAGATCTCCTCTCGATTCCAGCAGCACGACGGCGTGGTGGTGAAACGGAGGAGTAGATCCCGCAGAGCTTCACCTAAGCCGGAGCGAGTATGGTGGATTTAGAGGGGCCTTGAAACCTAGGGTTTAGAGGCCAAGGGGTGGAGGTGGCCGGAGGCCGACCTAGGGTTTGGGGTAAGGCTCCAAGGGGGTGCCCTACCTTTCATTTTATAGGTGGGAGGGGCGGAGAGGGGAGGAGAGTCCTCCCCCAATTACCCTTGGTGGCCGACGATAAGGGAGGGAGGGGAAACCTTCCCTAACTAGGTTTCCTCTCCTCCCTCAACTAGCCAATCATGTTGGGATTTGACTTTTTCAAACCGGCGTTTGACTATTCAAACTAGAGTTTGATTTCTCTCTTTCCATTGCCCAGCCAAGTGAAATAGGACATGATGCAACCATTCCACATTGATATGACACATCCATGTACCCCTCCCTCTCTGGAGTGGTGGACCTTCTAGACCCGTCTAGAAGATTCCGGTGAAAACACGCGGAAAACATTTCCGAACCCAGGAATTGGACTTTCCTTACATGAATCTTATTCTTCAGACCATTCATGATATCATCGTGTTGTCCCGTATCCAATATGAGACTCCGAACAACATTCGGTCTCCAACTCATTACCATATATACTAAACAACATCGAATCCTAAAGTGTGTCTCCCTATGGTTCATGAATTTTGTAGACATGATCGAGACCTTCTCCGATCAATAATCAATAGAGGAATCTGGAAATTCATATGGCTTTCACATATTTCTACGATTACTTCATGATCGAATGAACCATTTACATACGGTACTTATTCCTTTTGTCTCGTGGTACTTTACTTATTTGAGGTTTGATCGTCGGTATCTCTGCATGCCTAGTTCAACCTCGTATCGATAAGTACTCTTTACTCGTTCCTGTGATATGTGATCCCTTATGATCCAGTCACATGCTTGCAAGCAATTGGATGACATTCCATCGAGAGGGCCCAGAGTGTATCTATCCATCATATGGATGGACAAATCCCACTCTTGATCCATGTGCCTCAACACATACTTTTAGAATACTCAATGCCACCTTTATAACCATCCAGTTACGAAGTGGTGTTTGATATTATCAAAGCATCCATCCGGTGATGGTGATTAATATGATCTCATGGTCGAATGATTTAGGTTACTATGTATTTAAAAGCTTATAGCAAACAAACTATTGAAATAACTTGATCTTATGCTACACTTAACTATAGGAGTGTGTCCATCACATCATTCTCCTAATGATATGATCTTGTTATTAATAACAACAAGTTTTCATGATTAGGAAACCACAATCATCTATTAATCAACAAGCTAGTATTACAAGAGGCTTACTAGGGACTCTTACATGTTTACAAATCACACAAGTATTAATGTTTTCGGTTAATATAATTATAGCATGGTATGTAAACATTTATCATAAACACAAATATATAATAATAACTACTTTTATTATTGCCTCTTGGGCATATCTGCAACAATTTTGGGCGGTAAAATGCAGACTATTCCAGATTGGAGGCAGTATAGTTTGTACTGCACCTAACCAGCAGATAAAATAGCTTAATAAAATGGTGTGACATACCACGTATTTAATGAACATAAAAAACAAAGAAATCTATGGAACACAATTACACAACCGATTCGTAATAAAAGGGTGCGACGTACCACATACTATATTTAATGAACATCTCCTTATAATCCACTTTAGCTTCTGCTCCCGGTGATGTAAATGTTGCAAGATAGTTCATGATTGCAGCCAACAGGTCCATGAACATCACTTTTGAAAAAATAAACAACTTTTTTTTGAAAGGGGACAAAACCCCGACCGGCCTCTACATTGACAGACGCATATAGGCTTTATTCCATTATTAGAATCCATTCATAGTCTTAAAATAGAGTACGGTTCACAGATCATATAGAGCTGAAACATGGATCAACCATCTAAAAAGATAGAACAAAAAAATGTGTCGGTGCATCAACATGTGAGTTTTTTATCAAGCCGACAATTGCACCGTCTGAATAAAACCCGCGCAGCCGTTTCCAAACGGCTGCACCTAGTGGCCATGTTTTGTCGTAACTCTAGCCATGTTTTGTCGTAACTCCTCTAGCTGAAGACATGACCATATACGGACCAGTGAGACGCCAAAGCGATAACCTGCAAAAATAAAGTATTCGTGGATATGTTAAAACAAATGCGTATCTTACATGTCGTATAGCCCAAAGTAAAGCACACACTTCAACTCTGATTTGGCTTTTGACTTTCTTATCAATGACATTTAACCAATTCCAAAAAGGTTTGTGATATTTGTGGGGGTAACAAGGCAAAAAAAAATGTTTTCTGTATGCCATATAATTTTTGCAAACGAGCATTCAATAAATAAGTGTTGAATTGTTCCATATTTATCACAAAAACAACACTATTCAATATCCTTGCCAATTCTTGTTAGCCAGGTTATCTTTTGTCAAGATCACTTTTGTATGTAAGAACCACATGAAAATTCTAATTTTCAACGGTACTTTGATCTTCCAAATATACTTATGCAATTACCTAGTGTGCCCGTTAGTATATCAAAGTAAATTTATTACATAGGTAGTTAAACACCATCTAAACACATCATCTTTATCTGATAGAGTAACATCCATTAGGCGACAAACTAGATGTAACCAGTGTGTGAATTTGTTTCCAGTCAACACTCTTCTAAATGCTATGTTTAGAGGTTATGTTGCCATAACATGTGCGGCATAAAAAAATTTCTTTGTGAAATATTCGACAAAGGTTTGTTTCCTAGCCAAGTGTCCTCCCATAAGCGAGTATCTAGACATACCCTACCTCAAAGGAACCTCTAGAAAAGAAGTCTTTTTTGACTTTCACTAGATCTTTCGAGAAAGGTTTGTTTAAATTTTGTTTTAACCTCAGCTGATTTATGCAAGTGGATATACTTGTTGTGTATTCCTATACCATACATCATTTATTTAAAATTTCAAATAGCTACTTGTTAAGTAAACATTTATTTTTGATTTCCAATAATGTCACTTTGAGCCCCCCTTGGTCTTTGTGACACAAATGATGTTCCACTTGGTAAGTCTATACTTTTTTTATGGCCATCGCATTGCCAAAATAACCATGATCGAAGAAATCCAATCTCTCGCGTGCCCCTTATGGTATCTCGATAAAGGAAGCATAAACATGGGCAACCTAGTGATCATTTAATTGATAAGAACCAAATGATCCCCCTTAAGAATGTAATTTACCAATACAACTAGTTAGTTTTCTATCAAAGCGATCATTCACATGCTTCTATTTGTAATTTTTCAATTTCCTGAAGTGAATTGGGATCCCTAAATATCTAAAAGGTAGATACCCATGATCACAATGTACAATTATATGTATTGGTCCTCTGCTTCTTTAGCTTCTTGTAGAAACTAGGTCATTTGGACATAACCAAAATACTAAGGCACATTGGTGTTCCACAGAAATGAGAGAATGAAGAGACTTATCGACACCTCATTTGGACGCTTCGTTAGAAACCCCAAGAGCAAGGTATGAACCAGCACAGCAACAAGTTTCCCTCAGTAAGAAATCGAGGTTATCGAACCAGTAAGAGGAAGGAAACATCACACAGTTGTTGCAAGCAACGCGGAGACCTGCACAATACAAACTCTAGACTTTGCCCCAATGAATCAGTGAGGTTGTCAAGCTCACGGGTTTGCTGTAACAAAGTATTAAACGTATGGTGTGGAAGATAATGGTGGTTTGCATCAAGTAAACAGGTAACAGTGGAAGATGTATCAATGGTAAATATTGAACCGGGGTTCATAGTTCACTAGAGGTGCTCTCCTTAGACAAACAACATAACATGAAGGGTAAACAAATTACAGCGGGGCAATTGACAGGAACTGAGCAAGGCATAACAATGCAATTACTAGTCAGAAAGATCCTATGAGGCTGATTGGGCAATACAACAATATACATAGACCGTCATCCAACTGCATCTATGACTAGAAGTCCACCTTCAGGTTATCATCCGAACCCCCTCCAGTATTAGGTTGCAAGCAACAGACAACTGCTTTAAGCAAAGTGTGTAAGGTAAACAGTCCACATGTTCCATGAACAAGAGACCGTTGTTTTCTCCCTAGTAGCAACATCACATCTATAACCTAAGAGATTTCTGTCACTTCCCTTGGAAACTAGAGGCTTGAATCCACTATCGAGCATAAATACCCCCTCTTGGAGTCACTAGCAACTACTTGGCCAAGATAGCTACTAACAACGGAGAGCATGCAAGATCACAAACAACACAGACATGATAGAATCATAAAAACAAAACCATTAATCAAACCAACATAATAATCTCAATATCCATCGGATCCCCGCAAACACAACATGCATGATTACAAATAGATTAGATCTTGATCATGAACGGAGCTCACAAGATCTATACATGAAAGCAGAAAGGAGGAGATACAACCATCTAGCTACTACATGGACCCATAGTCCAAGGTGGAACTACTCACACATCATACCGGAGAGAAGGCCTCCGGGATGATCTCCCCTTCGGCAGGATGCCGGGAAGAACTTCAGATCCCCCGATCTAGGGACGATAGTGGCGGTGGCTACAGACGGTTTCGTGGATTTCTGATCGGGTACTCAGGGTTTCTGCATTGGGGGCTTCTTATAGGCGAGGGGCGAGACCGGGAGGCGGCCAGGGCCACCAAACCCTAGCCAGGCGTGGGCCCACCTGCCCCCGCGCCTGGGGTGGGTCTGCCCCCCTGGCTGGCCCCTCCGGCTCTCCTCTGGACTTCTTGTTCCCCACGGAAAGTAATTGACTTTGTCCTTTGCCCCGTCCAATTTTGAGAATATTTCTTTACTAACTTTTCTGAAACCAAAAATAGCAGAAAACAAGCATCTCGCACTGTTGCAACTTGTTAATAGGTTAGTACCAGAAAACATGTAAAAAGCACCTCAAAGTGTGGTCACGTAAAGCAAAGTAGATACAAAACAAGCATGGAGCATAAAAAATTATAGATACGTTTACAACGTATCAACATCCCCAAGCTTAACTCCTGCTCGTCCTCGAGTAGGTAAGTGATAAAAAGAATAATGTTTTAGGTGACATGCATCCTCACAATAAAGATCCAACAATTTGCAAGTATTGAAAACTGGGATCAAAGAACTCTAAACATGTGCATGAAAGATGGAATTCTAACAATAGGACATAGTAACTATGCATGCAACATTAAAGGCTACAAACAAAGATCATGAATAAAATGCATTGAAAAACGTTTGTTTGTTTCACATGCAGAAAACATAGCATAGTGGCAATCATCTTGTCCCTCATAGAGTAGGAATATAATGCATGGAACACCTGCAAAGTTCACAAGGGTGACTAGAAACAAGTAGCACAAGAGCAAGTAATAACACAATATGCATCAATTAATAAGCTTTGGAACACTACATACATAATGACAACTATGCTCTCTTAATGGTGCCTAAAGGTAGAAGGTGGAGACTCAATACTGGTGGAAGAAAGGCCTTTTTTGTAAAGGAAGCAGGGATTACAAGTTTCAAAAAGAGCTTCCAAAAATTATGGTACTTGTTAGCTTTCAACCCTCATTGCCCCTATCATAAGCATGGTACAGGAGCTTTCCCATAACCAAAATGACAAGGAAAGTAGACAATGAGCATCTTAGTAATCTTTTTATTTACCATATGCATAGCTTTTTATTGATGATGCTTCATAGATAGCTCATTATGGTGATGCTGCAAGTTTCCACCATGATTAGGCATGGCTTAGGCTAGCGGCCCAGGCGTTTATCTAACACATGATACAAACTCCATGGACTTACAAGTCCCCTCTTTATTTCACATCGGTGACATCCATAGACAAAAGAACATGATATCAACTGAGTACAACAAGGTACAAGTGCAATGTTGAAAACGTTCCCCGTGACAGAACGATTCTGCTAATTCCAACTATAAGTGTAAGCATATACAACAAAGTTGTCACAATGGTTCAAGTTTATTAGGGGCAAAGAATAAAGTGTGCCATCAAGTTCGTGAGGGCTTTAATCACTAAGTTTTCACATAAGAAAATAGTTTTTAATTGGAAGATAGTTGAAAACAAGAATATACTTGGAATGGTGTAACACACCATGCATAGGAGTTTATAGTGGACACTTTGGAATAACTTGGTTTCTTGGGAGTTGGAAGCATGAGTAGAACTTACTCATACAAGTGGAGGCTAGCAAAAGACTGGGAGCAACCAACTAAGAGAGCAATAATGACCATAATCATGCAGTGCAACAAAGCATACTAATCAAAGCAAAGAGTGGTACTACAAGTCAAGGACTAAATGATCATAGAGGCTAATGGTGACTTGTCATAGTCATAACATGGTGTGAGCATGTGCCAGGTCAACCCAAGCAAAACATCAAAGGAGAATACCACAATACTATGCTTTTGCATGCTAAAACAACGCATAATTTCTTCAAGGCACACTAAGCAATCCCAATTGTTTGGAACAATACATGCTACAGCTATAATCACTAAGCATGATGCTAAAACAACATCTAGCATTTCATGCTAAAGTCTAAGTCACAGTCAATGCAAGCTCCTCTTGCACTTACAAGCAAGAACTTACTACTCCTTTCCAACACCAAGCAAACTTATTTGCAAAACAACACAACGAGAACGAGGGTCCAAACTACTTTATTCAAGCAAACTAAACAACCTAAGCAAAGCAAACGAAAACTAAGACGCTCGAAGAACAACACAACTGTGCATGAAACAATAAAAACGAAGTGTCTAGACAGACCTGAGCTTTTTATTGATGAAGAAGGGGATGCCTTGGGCATCTCCAAGCTTTGACGCTTGTACCTCTTGGATATTTCTTGGGTGACACTATGGTGGCATCCCCAAGATTGAGCTTATTTCCATTCTTCATCTCATTGCGTCATTCTCTCCCTACACCTGAATTTTTTTCCTTCATACAAAACTTCACACAATCTTCATTAGCAACATTAGCTTATTCAAAAGATATTAGACCACTGGCAAAGCTTTGGAACAGCAAGCCTTTTCACTAAAAACACAAGATACTGTAGTAACTCCTTCAAAAAGCTCAATTTATCTGAAGAGAACTCAAAAAGGAATCAATAAGAAGCAAATGCAAATAATGGCAGAAATCTGTTAAAACAGACCAGCAGGTAGAAAACGATATTTTCGAACATCTTCTATTGCTCAAATCAGAAAGTGTTGAACGAACTAAAGTTATCTAACATACTAGGGGATTTACTCGTAAATTTTTAGCGCAATCCGAGTTACAGAGCCTCCTAAAGAATGTTTTTGGTGGAGGACAAAAATCTGTTTCGGAACAACAACTCCCAAAATCTTACTTCCCTCTCATTAGAGGTCATTCTTGGCACAAAAAGCAAACAAAAAGGATAAGGAGAGGTCATTACAGAAGTAATAACTTCAAGACTCAAGGAAACTCTTGGGTTATCTCCCAACAAGTACTTTTCTTTAACGTCTTTAAGTTAGGCACGAGAAGCAAGAAGAATCAAGTATTTTAAAATGAGGAAGCATTAACATCAAACCTTGCTTTCAAAAGAGGAGCAAAAAGAAACTTCTCTCTTCTCATAGGGAAGTGTTCAATACCTTTCTTGAATGGAAAATGATATTTAATGGTGCCTTCTTTCATATCAATGATGGCACCAACTGTTTTAAGAAAAGTTCTTCCCAAAGTAATAGGACAAGAAGCATTGTATTCAACATCCAAAACATAGAAATCAACAAGGACATAAGCATTGTTAACCATAATGAGAACATCATTAATACGCCCCATGAGTTTCTTCTTAGCATTATCATTGAGTGGGACATCCAAATAACAATCTTCTAATGGTGGCAAATCAAGCATTTCATAAATCTTCCTAGGCATAATAGAGACACTAGAACCAAGATCACATGAAGCTTTGAGATCAAACTCATTCACTTGTATATTAATAATGGGTTCCCAACTATATTCTACTTTCCTAGGAATAGAATATTTGTGTTTTAGCTTCTCTTCCTTAATCTTAACAAGAGCATTTGTAATGTGTTTGGTAAAGGAAACATGCATATCACTAGCATCAGGACTACTAGCAAGCTTTTGCAGAAACATAATCACTTCAGAAATATTGCAACCATCAATATCAAAGTAAAACTTAACATCACTAGTGGTAGGCATAGTAGGAGGAGGAATAGGGGCTACTTGTGGTTTAGTGGTGATAGTGCACACACTATTGTTTCTATCAATTTCAACTTCCCTTTCCCACCTAGCATGAAGTTGAGCTAACAACCTAACATTTTCATCAATAGTAACTTGTATGGCATGAGCAGTAGCAAAGGTGTTTTCCATAGTTTCAGGTTTAGCAGCCATTTTATTAACCAAGGAAGTTTGAGCTTAAGACAAAGAGGATATATTTTTCTCAACAGTTAAAAGATTTTCCTCTATAGTCTTATTGAAAGTGGTTTGTGTACTAATAAAGTCCTTGAGCGTGACTTCAAGTTCAGAGGGGGGAACTTCTAGCATTGTTGTAGGATCTTCCATAGGAATTGCCATTATTAGGAGGATAAGGCATATAATTGTTGTTGCTACCAAAATTATTAATGTAGGCATTTTTGTTAAAATTGTTGTTTATAATGAAGTTCACATCAACTTGCTCTTCTTGAGCAACCAAAGAGGCTAAGGGAACACTATTAGGATCTAGAGGAGCTTTCCCATTAACAAGCATAGCCATAATAACGTCAATCTTTTCACTCAAAGAGGAAGTTTTCTCAACAGAAGTTACCTTCTTACCAAGTGGAGCTCTCTCAACATGCCACTCGGAGTAGTTAACCATCATATTATCAAGGAGCCTTGTTGCAGCTCCCAAGGTGAGTCCCATAAAAGTACCTCCAGCAGCTGAATCTAGCAGGTTCCTTGAGGAGAAGTTCAAACTTGCATAAGAAGTCTGGATAATCATCCAAGCAGTGAGTCCATGAGTAGGGCAATTTTTAATCAAATATTTCATTCTTTCCCAAGATGGAGCAAAATTGATGACCCACAAGTGTAGGGGATCACAACAGTCTTCGCGGGTAGTATTACCCAATTTATTGATTCGACACAAGGGGAGCCAAAGAATACTTGCAAGCCTTAACAACTAAGTTGTCAGTTCAGCTGCACCTGGAAATAGTTCTTGCTCACAGAAGTTTATCAGTATTAACAGTTTGTAGTAGCAACAGCAAAGCAACAGCAGTAGTAAGAGCAATGGTGGAACAATAGCAATAGTAATAGTAATGATAACAGTAGGATTCGAGTGCGGTAGGCATAGGGATGGATGGACGGGCGTTGCATGGACAAGTCTAAACATGTAACTTCAAAGAACTAGGGAATTGCAGATAAATAATAACAAGCATACAAGTACTAAACAATCCTAGGCCTGTGCTCCAAATATAGTCATACGTGCTCGCAATGAGAACTTGCACAACATCTTCTGTCCAGCCAGCCCGTGGCAGCGGGGCCTCTAGGGAATTACTGGCAATTAAGGTGCTCCTTTTAATAGAGCACCAGAGCAAAGCATTAACACTCCGTGAACACATGTGATCCTCACACCATAGCCATCCCCTCAGGTTGTCCCAATTATTGTCACTTTGGGGCCTTTGGATCCGGACAATGATATGTGTACACAACTTGCAGATAAGATCACAAACAATACTATCATAATGATTCAATAATAAGTTCAGATCTGAGATCATGGCACTCGGGCCCTAGTGACAAGCATTAAGTACAACAAGTTGCAACAAAGTCAAATAACACTAATAGAGATACTAGGCACCCCTAACAGATCTTATTCGATTACATGATAGAACTCATCCAATCCCTACCATCCCCAAGCCTATAGCGGGGGATTCCTTACTCATGGATGACGGAAACATCTGTGGTTGATGGAGATGCGTTGGTGATGACGATGACGATGATCCTCTCCAAATTCCCCATCCCGGCAGGGTGCCAGAACGGAGTTTCTGGATCCGAAACTCTTTCTGGAAAACTATCGAACCTCCCTTTGTTTTTAGGTCAGAAGGCAACTTATAGACGCGGAGGGAGGCCGAGAAGCTGCATGGGGTGGCCAAACCTCCCCTAGGCGCGGGGTCAGTGGGCCCGCGCTTGGGGTGGGTCTGGCCCCCCAGGCCTCCCCTCTGTCTCCCCTTCTGGTGAAATATAATTTTTGGCATATTTTCCGGGATTTTTCCTGATAGTTCATTTTCTGCACAAAAACAAGACACCAAGGTAATTCTGCTGAAAACAACGTCAGTACATGTTAGTTGCATCCAAATCACACAAGTATAGAGGAAAAACAATAGCAAAGTGTTCGAGAAATTAGATACGTTTTGGACGTATTAACTCCCCCCAAGCTTAGCTTATTGCTTGTCCTCAAGCAATTCAGTTGGAAACTGAGTGCGATAAAAGAACTTTCACGAATACTTTGGTTCATATGATGTATATATTCTCAGCACAAGAGTAGATGCTTAGACATTCATAATAAAGAGTATGCAACTAAGTCTACTCAATAGTCATTGCAAGCTATGAAGAGAAACCAACTCAATAATAATAAGTAGCATGGAACATAAACATAAGCAACATTGCAATGCTCATAATAAGGTATGATAGAGTCGTATCTCTCTTGCCTTTGTTTGAAGAGCACAATATAAATGCCAAGGCACCTCTGAAGTTCACATGAAGACTAGAAGTAAAGATATCAGAGATACAAGCATCAAAGTCATGACATAATTAACCAAGTTTTGGAACAAACACAAGAATGACAACTATGCTCTCAAGAAAGTGCTCATAGAATAAGTGGTGACTCAACAAAGTTGTGAAAACGGTTTTGTGAAGGTTTTAACAGGCTCCCTAATGCTGAAAGGAAGGTACTCATTAGCTTTGAGCTCTCATTGCCCCTATCATAGGCATCTTCATGTGGTTAAGGTGAAAGTGAGGTCCACTCTGAATCATATGCTTGACAGATCATAGACTGGAAATCCCAAGTCCCTTGAGTATGAGGGTCGCTCCGCATGCTACTCAACTTTGGTCACCTGAAAGTTCTTGTCATTATAAATACATGCATATCATCGAGAACCGCCAACGAGGTACCCCTTGCATATGGCACATGAGCTTTACCATAACCAAAATGACAAGGCAAGCAGACAATGAGCATCTCAGCAATCTTTTTATTTACCATATGCATAGCTTTTTATTGAGGATGCTTCATAGATGCTTATTATGGTGTTGCTGCAAGTTTCCACCATGATTAAGCATGGCTTAGGCTAGCGGCCCAGACGTTTCTCTAACACAATGTATAAACTCCATGAACTAACAACTTCCCCTTTTATTTCACATCGTCGACATCTATAAACAAAAGAGCAAGGAATCAACTGGATGAGATATCCAAAAAGTGTTGGAAGCGTTCCCCGTGACATCATGGTTCTGATGACTCCCAGCATATAATAAGCAATCATATAACTTTCATGGACTAGTCACAATGGTTCAGAATTATTAAGCGCAAGGAATAAAGTGTGCCATCAAGTTCGTGAGAGCTTTACTAACTAACTTTCTCAAAACAGACAAACATTTTATTTTGGAAGAAAACATGGCACATGGAATATGCACTGAAATAGCAAATGATGCTAATAGGTAGGTATGGTGGACACAGCTGGCAATATTGGTTTTGAGGAGTTGGAAACACAGGTAGAGCACATACCCAGTGCAAGTGAAGGCTAGCAATAGAGAGGGAGCGACAAACGAGAGAGCAATAACTGTCATAATCATGCTTGCAGCAACACATGACTAATTATGGCATGAAAGTGATACAAGAACTCCGAGGCAAGATAAATCATCGAGGCTTACTAACTATTGATTAGTCATATGCATGCGTGAGCATGTGCCAAGTCGATTCACATGAACAGTCAGAGGAGGATACCACAATGTCATACCAAAGTATGAATAAAACAATGCAAGCAAATATTCATATGACATTCTACAAACTATTAGCAAGCTGGAGCTAATCATAGACAAGCAAGAACTACTAAGCATCCATAATGACATACACCTTACACAAACAGGCTAAGCATGCTCACAGTGATGAGTATATGTACAAAAATAAAACAAATAGAGTTCGTTACCAGCCTCTTACCACACCTCGGGTTGTCTTAATTTTCATTATTGCCCTTCACTTGTGTGACTTGAATAATTAACATGAAAACCAATATCCACCGAGGACGCCTGAACCCTGCGAAGAACTCACAAAACCAAAGAAGAACAACAAATATTTTTGGTGTTTTAAATTTTTTAGAAACAAGCAAACAAAGAAAAACCAAACAAAAACAAAGCAAACCAAACAAAGCAAAATAAAACCAAAAACAAAAACTAAGACGCTCTAAGAACAACACAACTGTGCATGAAACAATAAAAACGAAGTGTCTAGAAAGACCTGAGATTTTTATTGATGAAGAAGGGTTTGACGCTTGTACCTCTTAAGTAATTCTTGGGGTGACATGAAGTGGCTCCCCCCAAGCTTGAGCTTTTGTCCATTCTTCATCTCATTACATCATCCTCTCTCTACACCTGGAATTTTCTTTCATACAAAACTTCACACAATCTTCATTAGCAACATTAGTTTATTCAAAAGATATTAGACCTCTGGCAAAGATTTGGAACAACAAGACTTTTCATTAAAAACATAAGCTATTGTAGCAACTCCTTCAAAAAGCTCAATTTCCCAAAAAGAACCCGAAAAGGAATCAATAAGAAGCAAATGCAAATAATGGCAGAAATCTGTCAAAACAGACCAGCAGGTATAAACCGATTTTTTAGAAAATATTATTTTGCCCAAATCAAAAAGTGTTGAACTAACGAAAGTTAGCTAACATACTGAGGTATTTATTCGTAAATTTTCACCTCAATCCGACTTATAGAGACTCCTCACGAATCTTTATGGTGGAGGACAGAAATCTGTTTCGGGACAGCAACTCCCCAAATCTTACTTCCAAGACTCAAGAAAACTCTTGGGTTATCTCCCAACAAGTACTTTTCTTTAATGCCTTTAAGTTAGGCACGGCGAAGAGCAAATATTGGAAAGGAGAAAAATAAAAGTGAGCAAGTATAACCACTGTGAAAACATTATTTTGTTCATTAAAATCATTTTGTTAACAAGGTTGATCAAGTCTTGTTACCAAAACAATCTTATATGAATAAAAACTTTGCATTCCATAAGGTGATTATGTTACCTCATACTTGATAGCAATGGTCCCAATCATAATAGTTTCAAAATTTTCTTGTGGAATGGGACAATATATTTCTCCAACTTTGATGCTCTCAATGTTTTCAATGGAATTCAGGCAATAGCTTCTGACAACCTTCTTGGGGAAATAGACAGTGTGCTCCTTGTCATTAATATTGAATGTTACTTTTCCTTGATTGCAATTGATAACAGCACCTACAGTATTAAGAAAAGGTCTCCCAAGAATAATAGACATATTTTCATCTTCAGGCATTTCACGCACAACAAAATCAGTTAAAACCATGCAATTGTGAGCCACTTGAACAGTAACATCCTCACATATACCAACATGAATAGTAGTTGACTTATCGGCCATTTGCAAAGATATATCAGTTGGTATCAACTTTTCTTGCTGGAGTCTCTTATAGAGAGAAAAAGGCATAACACTAACTCCAGCTCCCAAATCACATAAAGCAGTTCTAACATAATTATTCTTAATAGAGCAAGGAATAGTTGGTATACCTGGATCACCAAGTTTCTTTGGAACCTTACCATTGAAGGAGTAATTAGCAAGCAAAGTAGAAATCTCCTCATTGGGAATCTTCCTTTTATTAGAGACAATATCCTTCATATACTTTGAATAAGGAGGCAACTTAATAGCATCAGTCAAAGGAATTTGCAGAAATAAAGGCTTCATCCACTCACAAAACTTGTTGTAGTGTTCTTCCTCCTTTGATTTGTGTTTCTTACCTGTAAAAGGCATAGGTTTTTGCACCCAAGGTTCTCTCTCTTTATCATGTTTATTAGCAATACAATCTTCCTTTGTGTACCTAGTGTTCTTAGTGTGTTTTTCAGGTTCTTCCTCAACTTCCTCCTTATCAGGAGGCTCATTAATTTCATTATTACCACTCTCAGTTTCAGCATTAGAGACAGATATACTATTAGGATCTACAGCAGGTTCAAGTGGTTCCTCAACTTTTTTATGTTTCTTTTTCTTCCTCTTACGAGGACTACCACTATCTTCACCTTGTTGGGAATCCTGCTCTATTATTTTAGGGTGTCCTTCAGGATATAAAGTATCTTGAGTAGCTGCACCACTCCTAGTTCTAATTCCATAAACATGTTTATCTCCTGAAGCATTAACTAGCATATTCTTTTGTACTTTAACAAGTTGATCAAGTTGGGTTTGAACCATTTCAAAGTGTTTACAAAGCATTTTAATATCATTATAAGTTCTTTCCACAATATCTTTCAACTCATGGATAGCTCTAGAGTTTTCCAAAAAATGATTCTGAACTTGTTTATTAAAATTACCTTGTTTAACAATAAAAATGTCAAGTTCCTCTAAGCATTGATCATGAGGCTTACCATAAGGAATATCACCTTCATCAAAGTGTTAGAGAGAGTGTAACTCAATAGTGGATGAGTGGAGAATTGGATTACATAATTCTTCTATAGGAGGTAGATTCTTCACATCTTCAGCTCTGATACCTTTCTCCTTTAGACACTTTTTAGCTTCCTTCATCACTTCATCATTTAATGCAATAACTCCCCTCTTCTTTGTTGTTGGTGTTGGAACTGGTTCAGGAACAACTAGTTCAGGAGTAATAGGCTCGGGTGTATTCAGCTCAGTTGAAGTCCAATCATCATAATTCTTGCTTATCTTGTTCATTAATTCTTCAGCATCTGTAGGAGTCCTTTTCCTGAAAACACAATCAACAAAGCTATCTAGGTAGGTCCTATAATCATCAGTTAGTCCATTGTAATAAATATCAAGAAACTCATTCTTAGGTAATGGACATCCAGGATATGCATGAACCAAGGAACAAAATCTTTTCCATGACTCGGGCATTTTCTCTTCTTCTTCCTGTTTAAAATCAAAAAGTCTCTGCAAAGCAGCATGTCTAGCACTGGGAGGAAAATATTTATGGAAGAAAGAAGCAATCAAGCAATCAGGGCTATTAATGGAACCATGAGGTAATCTATTAAACCAAGCCCTAGATTCTCCTTTTAGTGAAAAGGGGAAGATCTTAGCAACAAAGTACTTGCGCATTTTAAAATCATCAGAGAATAAAGCACTCAGAGTAGAAATCTCATTCATATGAGCCACATCACTCTCATTTTCAGTACCACAGAAAGGTTCTTTCTCAACAATATCCAAATATGCTAAATCAAGAGAGAAATCATAATGTTTATCTTTAATATCTATGGGAGAGGTGGCAAACTTAGGATCATAACACTTCTTGGGCATAATATTACGTCTATCAATGAGACTCTTCATAGCACTAGCATCATGTGTATTTCGGCACTCTTCAACAAATTCATCAGTGAGCTCTATGTAACCATCATTAATATCAAAACTCTCACTAGCAGGTGAGCTAACAGGTGTAATAGTGTGTTCACTAGGAGTTTCGGTATTTCCTAGACTAGCCATAGTAGCATCTAGAAAAGTACCTAGTGAACCACTCGCATCAAGCACAGTAGAAGTAACATCATGAGCATCAAAAGCAGTTTCAGATTCAGCAGTAGTAGCAGTGTGTGTAGCATGAGTATGTGGTGGTGGTGTGACAAGCTTACTTATAACAGACGGTGAATCAAGAGCAGCAGAGGTGTTTAGGACTGTACCTCTTCTTGTAGTGGATGGTAAAATAGGTAACTTTCCATCACGAGACTTCCCCATGATGAAAGGAGTAGTAGTGAACAATAATAGATCCAAGTGAACTTACAAATAAAGTTATGCTCCCTGGCAATAGCGCCAGAAAATAGTCTTGATGACCCACAATTATAGGGGATCGCAACAGTCTTCGCGGGTAGTATTACCCAATTATTGATTCGACACAAGGGGAGCCAAAGAATACTTGCAAGCCTTAACAACTGAGTTGTCAGTTCAGCTGCACCTGGAAATAGTTCTTGCTCACAGAAGTTTATCAGTAGTAACCGTTTGTAGTAGCAACAACAAAGCAACATCAGCAGTAACAACAACAGTGGAACAATAGCAATAGTAACAGTAACGATAATAGTAGGATTTGAGTGCGGTAGGCATAGGGATGGATGGACGGGCGTTGCATGGATGAGTCTAAACATGTAACTTCAAAGAACTAGGTCATTGCAGATAAATAATAACAAGCATCCAAGTACTAAACAATCCTAGGCATGTGCTCCAAATATAGTCATACGTGGTCGTAATGAGAGCTTGCACAACATCTTCTGTCCAGCTAGCCCGTGGCAGCGGGAACTCTAGGGAACTACTGGAAATTAATGTGCTCCTTTTAATAGAACACCGGAGCAAAGCATTAACACTCCGTGAACACATGTGATCCTCGCAGCACAGCCATCACCTCCGGTTGTCCCAATTTATGTCACTTTGGGGCCTTTGGATCCAGACGATGATATGTGTACACAACTTGTAGATAAGATCACAAACAATAATATCATAATGATTCAATAACAAGTTCAGATCTGAGATCATGGCACTCAGGCCCTAGTGACAAGCATTAAGCACAACAAGTTGCAACAAAGTCAAATAGCACTAATAGAGATACTAGGCACTATGCCCCTAACAGATCTTATTCGATTACATGATAGAACTCATCCAATCCCTACCATTCCCAAGCCTATAGCGGGGGATTACTCACTCATGGATGAGGGAAACATCGGTGGTTCATGGAGATGCGTTGGTGATGACGATGGCGATGATCCTCTCCAAATTCCCCGTCCCGGCAGGGTGCCAGAACGGAGTTTCTGGATCCGAATCTTGGTTTCTGGTGGAGGCGGCGGAGCGGAACTCTTTCTGGAAAACTATCGAACCCCCATCTGTTTTTACGTCAGAAGGTAACTTATAGACGAAGAGGGAGGCCGAGAAGCTGCCTGGGATGGCCAAACCTCCCCCAGGTGTGGGGTCAGTGGGTCCGCGCCTGAGTTGGGTCTGGGCCCCCCAGGCCTCCCCTATGTCTCCCCTTCTGGCTCCGTGGATCTTCTAGTGAAATATAATTTTTGGCATATTTTCCGAGATTTTTCCTGATAGTTCATTTTCTGCACAAAATCAAGACACCAAGGTAATTCTGCTGAAAACAGCGTCAGTCCACGTTAGTTGCATCCAAATCACACAAGTATAGAGGAAAAACAATAACAAAGCGTTCGAAAAAGTAGATACGTTTTGGACGTATCAAACATGTTCACTATCAAGCTGTTTAAATTTCATAATGTCACTTCTCGTAGATATAATCTTAGCAGGAGGATAGTACTTTCCAATAAAAGCATCTTTGCACTTAGTCCAAGAATCAATACTATTTTTAGGCAAAAAAAGCAACCATTCTTTAGCTTTTCTCCTCAAGGAGAAAGGAAAAAGCTTGAGCTTAATAATATCTCCATCTACATCCTTATACTTTTGCATCTCACAATGTTCAATAAAGCTATTGAGATGGGCAGCAGGATCATTAGAACCAACACCAGAAAATTGCTTTCTCATCACAAGATTCTACAAAGCAGGCTTAATTTCATAAAAGGTAGCATCAGGAGTAGGTGGAGTAATAGGAGTGCTTAGGAAATCATTGTTGTTGGTGCTAGTGAAGTCACACAATTTGGTATTCTCAACAGAGTTAATTTTGGCAAAGGTGGGCAAGCCAAAAAACAGCAGCAGCTAGAGCAGGAACTAATTTTTTTGTGTTTTTGAATAAAGCAAGCAAACCAAACTAGACAATTTTTTTGGGGGTTTTTTGAAAAGAGGCAAACAAAACCAAGCAAAAGAAACAAAGCAAACTAAAAACAAAGTAAAGAGGAAGGAAGTGAAGGACTCCCCTAGTGAAGACATCCTTGGCCTCCCCGGCAACAACGCCAGAAAATAGCTTGATGGCGCCCAGTACTTGTCGTGGGACGCTTCGTTGGAAACCCCAAGAGCAAGGTATGAAGAAGCACAACAGCAAGTTTCCCTCAGTAAGAAACCGAGGTTATCGAACCAGTAGGAGGAAGGAAACGTCACACAGGTGTTGCAAGCAACATGGAAACCTGCACAACACAAACTCAAGACTTTGTGTTGGGGATATGCTATATGGGTATCCTTATAGCATGTCTCTTATCCGACTAACCCGGGTGGCCCATAGTCGGTAGCATGACCTATGGCCTGCTGGGCGGCCCATTTAGGTGAATCTAGAAGGGAGGCCCATGCCGGATAAAGGAAGGCTACGGTGGAGTCACCAGCGTGCCCGGAGCCTTGGAGTGCAAGATACACAAGACTAGTAATAGACGGTGTAGGACTCTGTAACCTATCCGGCTAGGACTTTTCCCTGTAACCCTAGGACCTGGCGACTATATAAGTCGGGCCTATGGGAGCCTTTGGGGCATCGATTCATACAACCTCGCACAGCGAACCTATCTCTGTAACTCGGCGTGTTTGCCCTTATAGTGATTTATAGCAGGAGTAGGATTCCGCCGCCGTTGTGGGATCTGAACCTGGGTAAGCTGTGTTACCTCGTACCCGTCAACCGTCCGTCTTACCCCACGTCTCTAAACACGCAATGTGAGGACCCCTCCATGGCGTACTCGTCGGCAATACCATGACAGTTGGAGCCCACCGTGGGGCAAGAGGCGCTTCAGGCTCTTCAGCGGGCGAGGACCAAGATCTTCGCGGGATTCGGCGAAACTGTAGCCATTGGCTGTGTTCTCTTGTGTGGCAACGTTCCGATCGTCCCTCCCGACGAGTTCTGGATCCCGGCGAAGACGAACCCTACGTGGTGTTCGATCGTTCCTATCGGAGACATCCACCTCTTCATCGGCGAAACCGACTCGGGCACTAGTTCCCTGGGAGTCAGAGGAGCATCAAGACCCGCATGGACCGCCTACGGGCAGGATACGTTAGCGGAAGGATCGATGTCGGATCTCTCTTCGGAGCTTACTAGCAAAGATCGAAAAAATTCAAGACCCGCACGGACCGCCTACGTGCAGGATACGTTCGCAGAAGGATCGATGTCGGATCTCTCTTCGGAGCTTGGCGATAAAGATCAGAAAAATTCAAGGCCCACCCAAACCGCCCCTGTGCAGGATATGAAGGTGGAAGATCACTGCAAGTCTGTCGGCTTCGTCCGTGCGTCTGGACATCACATATCCAAGTTCGTCGGCGTGGTTACCATCTTCGATCTGGCGCGCTGCGTTCAGAGAGAAGGCGAAAACCCCCGCGATTACCTGGCCAGGTGGCTCCGTATACGATCCGACCTAGCCCACTACCCCGATGATAACGCTCTGTATCACTTCGTGGAAGGACTGGACCGTGGCACGCTTCTCCGACATTCTTTAAGGCAGCAGCAGGCAACAGGACGCCTTACCCTCGAAGAGATGGTGAGCACCGTCAAAAATTACGCGGAGGCCGAAGCGGCAGCTCAGACAGCGCTTGTGATCATTGACGGAGCCCCTCCGATTCAGCCACCGCCACCACTGCCTCCGGTCGCCATAGTCGCAGCAGCACCACCACCTCCAGTCATCGTCGAGCCCGTTGCACCTCCACCGCCCGTCATCGCGGAAGTCCTGGCACCCTTCGACTCTGTCATTGACGCGCTCTATGCTGATTTTAGTGCAGATTCAGAGGAGATAGACTTCTGTCCAGAAGAGCTAGATTCCACTATGCAGGAGATGGAGGAGGAGTACTCGCGCGACGAGCAGGCCAACAACGTTCTCGCGTCCCGAGGGGTGTTTGTCACCATTGGGACGGCGATGGACGAAGATCAACCCAGACGAGCTCCGCCTACGGCGCTGGAAAAGGGGAAGGGGACACTTATTGTTGCTGACGATGATCGCGCAAAAGATATGCCTCCTCCACCCAACCCAGTGCAGCAGCCGCAGGAACTCGGCACCGGCCCGAGTAACAACAACACCGCAAACTTGCCACCTCCAGCATCTACGTCTGCAGCAGCCCAAGTTACTCCAGCTGATAGAGTGATGTACGGCAATCTCCTCGTCGAGCCACTGACCGTTGCTCATATCCGGAACGTGACCCAGCTTGATGAGAAACGCCAGCAGCTGCTGGAGGAGGCGCAAGCCATCGTGGAGCAGGGCGCTAGGCTAGATCGAGATCTGGTCCACACGCAGAAGTCCATAGAGAAAGCTAGAGCAATGGAGGCCGAGTACAAGACTCTGCTACAGCAGCAGAAGGCTAAGAAAGCTCCGGCTCGCGTCATCAACGATCCTGGTGTACGGCGCAACCTAGGATGTGCTGCCCCGAAGCCGGCACAAGCCAAGCCATACATTGACAGTGACGGCAAGCAGGTGATGCCCACCCCACTAATTAACCTCGCCGTTGCCAAGACCCTTCTGGAGCAGGATAGATCCCCTGAGGCAGTGGAACAGGTCTATGACCTAGTGGCCAAGGCGGTAAAGGAGCAGGAAAATGCCACCTCTCAGAGGCTTGAGTCCGACCCAGCGCTCTGCCAGTCTAGCCAGTACAAGCCGCCAAGGGACAGATCTCCTCTTGATGTCGAGTCCCAGACGGGTTCCTCAGAACAAAGACGGAGGGATGCACGCAACAGGAAGGATGCTATCCCAATATCCTCCGACCACGGAGAAAAGGCCCGACCTCGTCGCCCATCGCCACCGCCCCGGTCTCCCCGACATCGCGAAGATTACAAAGCTCACCATCGTACGGATATGCCCCCACCAAAGCAGTGTGGCATCGTCATCCGCGACCACACGGAGCAGACCCGTCATGACGGTAAGCACAATGAAGGACATAAGAGCAGGTCATGCCATGACCCTCCGCGTCTGACAAGCAACCGTGACAGGCGTGAGGCGTCGCAGGAGGGTAACAGCAAGAAGGCTAACCCACCGCCACCTCCGCCTCCGTCACCACCAAGCAGTCACCATGGCGGAGAGGGCCCGTGTCGTTCACGCAGCCCGTCCCCTGTTGACAAGAAGAAGAAGAACCCGGAGCCATACGATGCACGTTCGCGGATCGATAAGATCCACGAGGCCCAGGAAGGACCATACCTGGGACCACGTTGCTTTGGACCTACAATACGGTCTGCAACTTACCCCATAGGCTTCCGGATTGACAAGACCATCAAGCCCTATGACGGCACCGCCAAGCCAGCCACATGGTTGCATGACTACGGCAACGCGGTGGAGATTGCCAGAGGAAACCCCAACGTCGCCGTCAAGTACCTCCCATTAATGTTGGTGGGTACGTCCCGTCAATGGATCGACGACTTGCCGGAGAAATCTATCTACAACTGGTTGGACATGAAAGAAGCGTTCACTAAGAACTTTGAGGGTACATACAAGCGTCCCTGCACTCTGGGCGATCTACAGCGGTGTGTGCAAGAGAAAGACGAGACATCTCGCGCCTACCTCTCTCGCTGGCTGGACATGAAGAATTCTTGCGCGGGAATGCACGCTCAAACCGCCATGGCTGCCTTCATCGATGGGTTGGAAAGGGGCATGTTGCTCCGACACAAGCTGAAGCGCTTGCAGGACAATCACCAGCTTGACTTGAATCAGATGATTTAGTTGGCTAGTGAGTTCGCAGCTGCCGATGACGATGCCCGTGGCTCCTTGCCGGCAACGGCCGTTCCAACTCAAGCTCGGAGGAACAACAATACAAAGCAGAAAACCGCCCTAGAAGAAAAGCAATCTACCGACATGGTCGCTATGACTTTTGCAGGACGAGGAGAGGGCGGACAACATGGCCGAGGAAGGGGAGCTGGTCGTGGGCAGCAACGAGGAAGTGAAACCACCTCGGCGCCGCTCCGCGTTCCCCAAACCTACGAGGAGTACCGTGATATTCCATGCCTTGTACACCTCAACGTCAACGGCAAAGCCACCCATACTAATCGACACTGCAAGTTCGTCAACGACCTCAAGGAAGACCCGGAGTCCGGCTACAAGCAAAGTCAGAAGAACAGACCGCGCGGCAAGGGCAAAGGGAAGAAGAAGGAGGAGGAGTCCAAGGATTCAAGTGACATGGACGAAGACGTTGACCCCAAGCACGCCGCCAAGAACGACGACAAGGGCAAGAACCCCTTCGCGAAGAAGGCACCAGTCTACCACACTTTCCTTGGCACCCCCACCGTCCGACAACAGAAGACCTCTCTGAAGATCCTGATGGCCACTCTCCCTCCAGTCCCCCAGTACCTGCGCTGGTCGGAAGTTCCAATAACTTGGGACAGGACGGACCACCTAGACCTTGTGCCCACGGAGAACCAGTATGCCATTGTCATCAACCCATTGATTGACGGCGTGGAGTTCACCAAGTGCATGGTGGAAAGTGGAAGCAGCATCAACATCATGTACCTGGATACACTGCAAAAGATGAACTTGACGGGGGCGAACCTAAGGCGGACCAACACCGTTTTCCACGGCATAGTTCCTGGTCGGGAGGCTAGGTCCCTTGGGTGTATTACACTTCAGGTAGCCTTTGGCGATGTTAATAATTACCGCCAAGAGCGCATGACCTTCGAGGTGGTCCCCTTCAAGAGCGTGTACCACGTCATATTCGGCCACGACATATTCCACACGTTCATGGCCAAGCCATGCTTCGTCTACAACAAGCTCAAGATACCCGGACCAAATGGTGTCATCACCGTATCCGGAAGCTTTACCAAGGCAAGGGACTGCGAGATCAATGAAGCAGCCGTTGCAGAAGCTGTCCTCTACAACGAAGAATTCAAGGAGATCCAGAGCAAGGTCAATGACTCAGAGATGCCCGCATCGAAGAAGCAGATCTCCGACTCCGCTCCTGCGTTCAAGGCCGCCATTGAAACCAAGCCGGTGGAACTTGTGGTAGGCGATGCCTCCAAGACCGTCGCCATTGGGACAAACCTGGATCCCAAATAGGAAAGCGCACTCGTCGAGTTCCTCCGTGAGAATAGGGACATCTTCGCCTGACAACCTGCCGACATGAAAGGTGTACCTAGGGAACTTGCCGAGCACAGCTTAAACATTGATCCAAAATCCAAACCAGTGAAACAACATCTACGACGCTTTGGAGATGAGAAGAGACGCGCCATTGGCAAAGAGATAGCTAGGTTACTCAAGGCTATATTTATCCGAGAAGTCCTTCACACCCAATGGGTGGCCAATCCTGTACTTGTCCCCAAAAAGGGAACCAATGAATTAAGAATGTGCGTTGATTACACCGGCTTGAACAAAGCATGTCCCAAAGATCCGTTTGCTTTGCCTCGCATTGACCAAGTCATTGACTCGACGGCTGGCTCGGAACTTTTGTGTTTTCTCGATGCATACTCAGGATACCACCAGATCAATATGAGGAAGTCAGACCAATTGTCCACTTCGTTCACTACCCCATACGACATGTTTTGCTATGTCACGATGCCCTTTGGGCTAAAAAACGCGGGTGCTACCTACCAGCGTACAATGCAACGTTGCCTTCACGACCAAATTGGTCGGAACGTTCATGCCTACGTGGACGATATCACGGTGATGTCTAAAAAATCAAACGACTTAATCTCCGACTTAAAAGAAACCTTCAATAATCTCCGGAAATACAACATGATGCTTAACCCTAAGAAGTGCGTCTTCGGGGTTCCAGCCGGAAAATTGTTGGGCTTCATCGTTTCCCAGCATGGAATCGAGGTCAACCCGGAGAAAATCAAGGCCATCTTAAACATAAACCGTCTGACATGCCTAAAGGACATTCAACGACTAACAGGTTGTGTTGCAGCAGTTAGTCGGTTCGTCAGCCAACTTGGAAAGAAGGCCCTGCCGCTGTACAAGTTGCTGAAGAAGGCGGACAAATTCACGTGGACGGACGAAGCAGATGCAACATTGAAGCAGCTCAAGGAGATTCTTTCCTCAGCGCCCATCCTTGCAACACCCGAGCCTGGTGATCCCCTTTTAATCTACATGGCGGCAACCAACCGGGTAATCAGCATCGTCATCGTCGTAGAGCGGAAAGAACCAGGCTATGAGCACGGAGTTCAACGACCAGTTTACTATGTAAGCGAGGTCTTGACGGAGTCTAAGCAGCGTTACCCGCACTACCAAAAGATAGCTTATGGAGTATTCCTTGCTTCTCGGAAGCTGAGGCATTACTTTCAGGAGCACCCAATTACAATAGTGAGCAAGACTCCACTGTCCAACATCATCAATAACAGCGACGCTACAGGAAGGGTCGCAAAGTGGGGCATTGAACTTTCCGCCTTCGAGATAACCTACAAGAGACGCGACGCTATCAAATCACAAGCCTTGGCGGACTTTGTTGCAGATTGGACAGAGATGCCAGACGCTACTCCGTTGCCAGAACCAGAGTAATGGGTGATGCACTTTGACGGATCAAAGCTTCTCAACAGCTCGGGGGCTGGTGTATTGCTACAGTCACCAACAGGAGACAAGCTACACTACGTTCTGCAGATCCACTTCGAGGCTACAAACAACATGGCGGAGTATGAAGCACTCATCCACGGACTACGTGTAGCCAAGGATATTGGCATCAAGTGCATAATTTGCTGTGGAGATTCCGACTTGGTTGCCCAACAGGTGGCTGGCACCTGGAATGCGCGGAACCCTATGATGGCGGCATATCGAGACGAAGTGGACGAGATAGCCAAGAGCTTCTTGGGCTACGAAGTTAAGTATGTACCTAGGGAACAAAACGAGGCGGCTGACCTGCTGTCTAAGCTAGGATCAGGGCGCAAGCGAATTCCGCTAGGAGTTTTCCTCGAGCACCTGTGCACACCATCCGTGAAGGGAGCCGACATCGACAATCCGGATAGAGCTAACTCTTTCGTCAACATGGTGACTAAGGTCCCTCCGGCTTGGACAAAACCGTTCATGGAATACCTCGAACATGGAACTTTGCCCGACGACGAAGTCGAAAGATGGCAAATAGTACGACGAGCAAAGGGTTATACCATAATCAATGGGCAACTCTGCAAAAGGAGCACTACTGGTGTATACCTAAACTGTGTTTCCCAGCTAGAAGGTATGGAAATCCTACGCGAAATCCATCTCGGAGATTGCGGGCATCACGCCGCTCCTTGATCGTTGGTCGCGAAAGCCTTCCGACAAGGATTCTACTGGTTGACCGCGAAGGCGGGCGCCGACAGGCTGGTTGAGACATGCATGGGATGCCAGTATTATGCCCGACAACCACATGTTCCTACTGAAGAACTGCGAACAATACCAATAACTTGTCCGTTTGCGTCCTGTGGGCTGGACATGGTGGGACCGTTACAGACGACACCTTGTGGATTTACGCATCTGCTTGTAGCAGTTGACAAATTCACTAAATGGATAGAAGCTAAACCCATTAGAAAGCTTGATGGGGCAACTGCCCTGAGGTTTGTCCGGGATATAGTGGTGAGATTCGGTCTCCCACATAGCATTATCACCGACAATGGCAGTAATTTATCACTCGGAGAAGTGGAGGCATATTGTTGGGAGAAGGGCATCCGACTTGACCTTGCATCTGTGGCACACCCACAATCCAATGGTCAGGTTGAGCGAGCCAATGGATTAATTCTGCAGGGAATCAAGCCACGTCTTGAGGCACCGCTACATAGAGCAGCCGGAGCCTGGGCGGAAGAATTGCCATCTGTGATGTGGAGTTTACAAACTACACCCAACAGATCTACCGGCTACACCCCTTACTTCATGGTATATGGAGCAGAAGCCATCCTGCCTTCCGACATCCTCCACGATGCACCAAGAGTTGCCGCCTACGACGAGGATGAGCTGAAGAATCCAGATGCCTGGATGTGGACCTTCTCGAGGAGGAGTGCGTTTTGGCATGCCAAAGATGCGCCATCTACCAGCATAAGCTACGCAGCTACCATAGTCGCCGCGTTCGGCATCGCTCGTTTAAAGAGGGGGATTTGGTGCTCCGACTTAAGCAGAAAAAGTCACACAAATTATCCCCGCCATGGGAAGGACCGTTCATCATAAGCAAGGCGCTGCTCAATGGGTCTTACTACCTTGTTGACAATCGTGAACTAAAGGATAGACCCAACGAGGATCATAAGCGTAAGCGACGTGACCCGGATGATGACTACCCGGAGCTTGATCGGTCATGGAACATAGCACAGCTACGTCCTTTTTACACTTAGCATTTTTTATCTAATTGTGTATTTCTTATATGATCAATGAAATAAAGCTCTTTGGTTCACTCATATTTCTGAGTCTTTTACCTTCTTCAGTGTTCATTTTTGGATCTGTAAAACCTTTATGCACAAGCTTTGCATTTGCACTTGTGAAAATTCCGCCTACGGGCGTTAGCTTAAGTTTTCTAGTCTACACGTTCTTTGACGTTTTTATGTGGATTTTGGAGTAGTAACTTTTGGCACTTATTGTCGGCGATTTTGTGCTCAGGTTATGGACGGTGCCATTGGGCATCATCACCTAAGCGCATGGTTCCGACAACGAGTCTTCCGACTCACGAAAAGTCAAGCATAAGAACCAAAGTAATGGATAAGCCATCACTTGCTTAAAAAATATATACATGCTGGGACCTAAGTTCTTAAGTAGCAGGAAATAACAACGATTGTTTTCCGCCTTGAGTTACATCATCAAGTTTTTTCCGCGCATATACCAAATGCAAAACAAATATTACATAGTGTTTTTCACTCTTTGGGCGCATGAGACTTGGAAGCAGCATCGTCCCCAGCCGGAGAATCACCCTCAGCGTCGGCGTTGTGATGGGACTCGGAGGAATCTTGGTTGACGCTGTCGATGGTATTCCTGGGCACGAAGACGTCAACGTCCACCAACTCGGCAACTCTGGTGTCATAACCCGCGAGTGATGACAGGATGGCTTCGTGATCTATCTCCTTGCCGTCATCATCCATGTCGGGGATGCCAGAGGTCACCGTATCGATGTCGGCATCGTCATAGTGCGCCTTCACCATTGACAGCGCAATCCTTGCGCCAGCCCGTGCACATGAAGCTTTCCAGCTTGTAACACGCTCGGGGGCTCAGCGCAGAATCTCCGAGTACTTCTTCACGGAGTCCGAGGCCTTGATGTATATTTGGAGGGGCTTGGCAATCTCCTTGGCTTGGGTGATGGCGGTGTTGATGAAGTTGCCGGCAAGAACCATGCATTCCTTGTCTGAAGGAGGCGAGCGGGTTAAACCCTGAGGCGCTGAAAATTCCGACAAGGAACGCATGAGTTCAATAAACTCTAAGTATCCAGACTACAGAAATACAAGGCGGAGGAAACTTACTGAAGATGCTGGCCTTGGCCTGCCAGACGGTGTCCGCCAAGGATTCCTTCTCTTGTTGGAGGAGCTTAAAACGCCTCGCTGTGGTGTTGGTTTTGCTCATCAGCAGCTTGCTTCTGATCTTTTAAGATCGCAAGCTCCTCCTTCAAGCGATTGATTTCCGTGGAGGCGGAATCCTGCAGGGCTTTCATGGAATCCTCGTGCATCTTCAGCATCTCTTCCCTCTCCTTCTTAAGAATTTTGTTCTCATTGTCCAGCTGCTAGATGTGCTTGGACTGCTCGACAATATCCTTGGCCTTGGCAACATGCTCTGCAAGTCGGAGAAAACAAAATACACAGTGAGTACTCGAAGAAGGAAGGCATAAAACCAAGACAGAATGCGCAAAAAAGAAAACAGACTCTTGTTTTTGATGATCTGTTCCTTCAAGATGGCAGTTTTACCCTTTTCGGCTTCAAGATCTGCGCGCATCTTATGGTACTTGTCGTTGGCCATGCCCCTCCGAGCATTCTCGTTCTGTGGAACAAAGGAAAAAAGTTAAACTGTTGTTTAGTCTGCTAGGAGCACCTAGTCGGAAACTT
Source organism: Avena longiglumis (assembly GCA_030063025.1). NCBI lineage: Eukaryota > Viridiplantae > Streptophyta > Magnoliopsida > Poales > Poaceae > Avena > Avena longiglumis. Next base: position 501,813,699 of record CP125975.1, read on the forward strand.
TTCATCTAGGCGCTCGGGGGCTACAGCGAAAGTTTTACATCTCATCAATATGCTTAGCTTTTCTTTAAGCATCTAGTCGGAGATACTTCAGTTCTCGACTAGAAGCTTGGGGGATACAGTATAAAGTTTTAACTCGGAAAGTGCTTAGCTTTTCTTTAAGCATCTAGTCGGAACTAATTCAGTTACAACTAGAGGCTTGGGGGCTACAGTATTGAAAATTATAAACACTGTGTATGATACTCTTAAAGCATCTAGTCGGAATAATTTCTTCCATCTAAATGCTTGGGGGCTACAGTGAGAGTTCTTTCTAACTTAGTTACTCTTAGAGCATATAGATGCAAAACCTATGGTTTTCCGCTCACATCCTGGGGCTACAGGGATACTCATAATGAAATGCAAAAGGCAAAGTAAAACTTACAAGTGCAATAATCTTGAGGTTTGTAGCACTCTCGCCAGACTTGCCAAAGGAAATGCTATTTCCCCGCAAGATATCTGCTTGTCGGAGCAGCTCCTCAATACCGCACGTCGGAGATGACGACACTCCTCCAGGAACCATAGTTGTGTTACTCGGCAGGAGAGCCGGGTAAACTATCTTCGGGAACTCAAGGGTTTCTGGGGAGTAGGGGCGCCGCCTTCGGCAGAGGTACCAGCTCCCACTTCCGCCTTGTAGAGCAGCGCTCTCCTGCGTCGCCTGCTTGCCGACAACAGCAAGTTCGGTAGAGGCGCCAGAATCCACTTCCATGGCGGAAGGGCCTGGTGCCTCCCGAGCTTGAGAGCTTGTTGGGGCAGAGGAAGGCTTGACGACAGGAGTAGCAGGGGCGATGGTGGGGGAAGAGTCGCGATGCAGCATATCTTTGATATTTATAGAAGCCCCCAAAGTCTTGGAGGTCTTCTTGAGGCTGGTTGTGGCTTTCTTCCTGAAACGTGCAAAGTGCATTACAGGAACAAGACAGATAAATAAGACAATGTCGGAGAATGAGAAGCTCACACTAATGGGGGTGCTTTGGCAAAAATCCCGGTGGATATTTTCTTTTCCGCCTCCAGGGCGGCGGTAGTCTTCTTGGAGGATCCACCCTCCATCTTCTTCTTCTTGCCTCCGTCGGCAGCATCAGAGGTGGAGCTCTTCCGCTTTCGCGCCAACGGGACATCGTCGTCGGACACGACCGTGACTTCCTTCATCTTTGGATCGTAGATTTGGGCATCCAGGTTGTCCTCATCTAGATCACTAAGCTGTTAAGTTAGAAATCTCCGTGTTAAACGAGGTGGTAATGGCAAGATAGATAAACTGGAGTATATGTCATACACGAAAAATACATATCTACCTTTGGGCACTTGCCGTCTACGAACATGTCGTAGGTGATGGTGAAGCCGCGCTTCTTATCCTTCAGGCGGAGCTTGACGGAGTCGCTCGAGAAGTTATCCACGGAGATCCGGAGGGTATCCCTTCGATCACTGGTATACTCGTGCATGAACTTCACGCGGTGCTGCAGAGGTTGAATTCGCCTGATGAACCAGCACATGGCCAGGTCCAAGCCGGTCAAATCCGTCTCTACGAACCATTCGATTCGCCGTATTGCGCGAGAAGCGTCGAGGTCGAAGGGAAGGGAGGCATGGGATCTCCATGTGGAAACTTCAGCGGCGGCTCCATCCACGAAGTCCGGGTACGTTACTTCTCGGCCCGCCAATGGAATGTCGGGGCCGTAGAAGTACGTCCGTTGCCAGTTTTTGCAGGACTCATGGCCGACGATGTCGGGGAACCGTCGGCCAGGTCGGATCTTGAAGCTTATGGTGCCGCAGTTCCTGAGCTCCTCCCTACTGTGTCCGACTTCACGTTTGACGGTGAAGAAGTACACGAACAAGTATAACCTAGGCCTAATCCCTAGGTAACCCTCACAAAGTGTCGCGAAGTTGCTAAGCACTAGGATGCTATTGGGGGAGAGGTTATGGGGTTGGACCTTGTAGTGGTTCAAGACGGAGAGAAAGAAGTGGGAGATGGGAAGAGAAACGCCGCGTACCAGCTGAGCCTTGAGGTACACCTTTTCTTCGGCTTGGGGAGAAGGTGTCACCTCGCCGGCCGGCGCCGCCCGCCAGTCGAGCCCCTCCGTCGCGAGAGGTAGCCTTCGGCGACCATCTCTTGGATGTCGCGGTCGGTGATGTCCGAGCCGCGCTAGTCGCCCTTGTGCGAGTCTGTTTCTTCCTCTAGAGGCTCTAGCGCCGCCAGATTATGGTCGCCGCCGGTGGTTTCAATCATCGCCGATGCAGGGATGACCAGGCCCTCTGGGGGCACAACAATGGAGTTCGTCGGCTTCGCCGTGGCTTCGCTCGACGCCGCCATTGAGGGGGAGGAGCTGCTGCTGGCCATGGAGAACTGGCAGGATGCGACTGACGCTAGGGTTTTCGAGGTTTCTCGCGGAGAGATCGAGGAGGCATGCGGCTGGAGGAAGAAGACGACGACGCGAGAGGAATGAGGTAAAAAGTGGAAAGTGTCCCACGGTTACTATTTATCATACTCTGCGTCAAGGTTCGTGCAGCTGATCGGACGGTTGCCATGTAGACGACGTGTTCGTGAACATGCGCGGTAATTTTGCCACGTCTCCAACCGTCGCCGCCAACGGTTCGTATCGCTCGCGCGGGAAAATCGGATATGATTGCGTTCTCTGCATGTGTGAGTTACGAGGCGTAGCTGACCTAAGCCTATGTCGTCCTAACTGACACGGGTAGATGAGCCGTCGCATTGAAGATTCCGGCATGGACGGATTTAATCCGACTACGGAAGAGTACGATGAAAGATTCAGCATTTCTCCGGCTAACCATTTGAAGACGGAGAAAACCTTGCAGGGTTCTTTGGGAGGACTACAAGATATTGCTTGACGATTTGCCGACGTCCATCTAGACGGAGCATTCAATGTGAAGAGGCAAGACGGCGCAAGATCTCGGAGTTCTCCGGGGGATACTGTTGGGGATATGCTATATGGGTATCCTTATAGCATGTCTCTTATCCGACTAACCCGGGTGGCCCATAGTCGGTAGCATGACCTATGGCCTGCTGGGCGGCCCAGTTAGGTGGATCCAGAAAGGAGGCCCATGCCGGATAAAGGAAGGCTACGATGGAGTCACCAGCGTACCCGGAGCCTTGGAGTGCAAGATACACAAGACTAGTAATAGACGGTGTAGGACTCTGTAACCTGTCCGGCTAGGACTTTTCCCTGTAACCCTAGGACCTGGCGACTATATAAGTCGGGCCTATGGGAGCCTTTGGGGCATCGATTCATACAACCTCGCATAGCGAACCTATCTCTGTAACTCGGCGTGTTTGCCCTTATAGTTATTTATAGCAGGAGTAGGATTCCGCAGCCGTTATGGGATCTGAACCTGGGTAAGCTGTGTTACCTCGTACCCGTCAACCGTCCGCCTTACCCCACGTCTCTAAACACGCACTATGAGGACCCCTCCATGGCGTACTCGTCGGCAATACCATGACACTTTGTCCCAACGAATCAGTGAGGTTGTCAAGCTCACCAGTTTGCTGTAACAAAGGATTAAACATATGGTGTGGAAGATAATGGTGGTTTGAAGCAAGTAAACAGGTAACAGTGGAAGATGTATCAATGGTAAAGATTGGACCGGGGTCCATAGTTCACTAGAGGTGCTCTCCTTAGACAAACAACATGGCATGAAGGGTAAACAAATTATAGCGGGGCAATTGACAGGAACCGAGCAAGGTATAACAATGCAATTACTAGTCAGAAAGATCCTATGAGGCTAATTGGGCAATACAACAATATACATAGACAGCCATCCAACTGCATCTATGACTAGAAGTCCACCTTCAGGTTATCATCCGAACCCCCTCCAGTATTAAGTTGCAAGCAACAGATAACTGCTTTAAGCAAAGTGTGTAAGGTAAACAGTCCACATGTTCCATGAACAAGAGACCGTTGTTTTCTCCCTAGTAGCAACAGCACATCTACAACCGAAGAGATTTCTGTCACTTCCCTTGGAAACTAGAGGCATGAACCCACTATCGAGCATAAATACCCCCTCTTGGAGTCACTAGCAACTACTTGGCCAAGATAGCTACTAACAACGGAGAGCATGCAAGATCACAAAAAACACATACATGATAGAATCATAAAGACAAAACCATTAATCAAACCAAAATAATAATCTCAATATCCATCGGATCCCCGCAAACACAACATGCATGATTACAAATAGATTAGATCTTGATCATGAACGGAGCTCACAAGATCTATACATGAAAGCACAAAGGAGGAGATACAACCATCTATCTACTACATGGACCCATAGTCCAAGGTGGAACTACTCATGCATCATACCAGAGAGAAGGCCTCCGGGATGATCTTCCCTCCGGCAGGGTGCCGGGAAGAACTTCAGATCCCCCGATCTAGGGACGATGGTGGTGGAGGCTACAGACGGTTTCGTGGATTTCTAATCGGGTACTCAGGGTTTCTTCATCGGGGGCTTCTTATAAGCGAAGGGGCGAGACCGGGAGGCGGCCAGGGCCACCAAACCCTAGCCAGGCACGGGCCCACCTGCCCCCGCGCCTGGGGTGGGTCTGGTCCCCCTGGCTGGCCCCTCCGGCTCTCCTCTGGACTTATTGTTCCCCAAGGAAAGTAATTGACTTTGTCCTTTGTCCCGTCCAATTCCGAGAATATTTATTTATTAACTTTTCTGAAACCAAAAACAACAGAAAATGGGCATCTGGCACTGTTGCAACTTGTTAATAGGTTAGTCTCAGAAAACATGTAAAAAGCACCTCAAAGTGTGTACAAGTAAAGCAAAGTAGATACAAAACAAGCATGGAGCATTAAAAATTATAGATACGTTTCCAACGTATCAGTGGCATATTATGGGGAGCACTAATATTAAAATAGTAAATAGCACAACATGTTACCTAGGTGAGGGGACAACCAAGAAAATAGGTGTGGTGTGGCCTCCTTTTGAAAGCAAAAGGTTTCTAGTACCATGTCACTTTTGTTTATTTAAATTATCTTTGGTAAGTATAACCATAGGAAATATTTTTTATCTTGAATGTAGTTTTAGTTTTCAAAGTCTTTAAGATCAGAACCGCGCAAGTGAATCTAGTAGGATTGAATAAATCTATTGGGTATTGACAGTAAAATACATTATATGGTATGTAAATCTCATCTAAACATATCATTAATTATTTCCCAAAACTTGGTATAAGGTACCTATATAGCCATGACATGCTAATCGGACAAATCTTGACCAACGAGAGTGCTCACATTATAAGGCACTATTCCTAAAATGGAGGCATGTTTGTTTTATACAATATGAGAGAGTCTAGGATAGACGTCACATAATCTTCGACCACCTAACCATTTGTATTCTCAAAGTCTGATGCTCTCGTTGTTCTCAATTTTAAACGAGACGAATTGACCCGCACAAGTCCCTTCCATAAACGAGAACATATCGGTTTTAGCTCTTAGAAAATAGGTCATATATTTGTCCCGTGCACTTATTGTAAAGTAAGGATATCCAAACACCTTCCTTTGTAAGTACCTTGAATAGCCATTTACTAAGAAGGCATTTCTTTTGTAGAGCAAGGTCTACCAATTCCTCCAAGATCCATATGAGTACATATAGTTCCCCATGTAGCTATTCTGTATCTTGTTCATGTTGGTCTGATTGTTAGAATAATCCGAAACAATATAGTACTTCAATTGTTTTTGTCTTAAAAGAGACATCGTAAGAATAAAGAGGTTGCTTCATATTGACTTAATAGATGTCAAACATACAAAGGAAAAGTTTAAAGCTCACAAATTACTTAACCTTCTAACAAATATATCTTTAGCGTTTTCTAGTCATGCTTATGTTTACTATAAGAGACGGGGATGCCCACATATTAAATGGAAAGGTGTTTATCCAACAGAAAATAGGTTATACATAATGTTCACACACGAGAAACAATATAACTTCTATGGAAGCCAAGCAAGTTATTTGAACAGACACAAAATGAGCTTCAAGTTAGCAAGTTCTGTCGTGGTCCATTAAAGAAATTGAAAACTGCATAATGAAAATAACTAATGTGTCCACCACAATTATTGAAGAGTTTTGGGGAGAGAGTGTCTCCTTGTCGAACACCGTATTTTGTCTAGAAGGAAGGACCCACGCCATTGTTGGGCATAATCACGACATAAACACTTTATCAACCCAAGTTCTCTAGATGGGAGAAAAACCTTTTCATATGCATATCTTGTTGTAAAAAACACCATATGACTTTGGGTATTTCTATATTTTATCCAACTTATATTTAGATTAATTATTAAGAAATGCTAATGATGTACTATTGATCACATTTTGTTCACTTAAATAAGTAGAACATTAGACTTGCTTGTGATTATACAATTGCTAATCTCATGGAAGTAACATACTTCTTACATCACGTAGACCGCATATATTCTAAGATAAACCCTCAAAAAATATTTATTTATATTCATCAAAAAATTACTCGTCATGTAAGAATTATGTATTCATGTTATTTTCTGCAACCAAGATTTATTGTTTTATCACATATTAGGACGATATATATATATATATATATATATATATATATATATATATATATATATATATATATATATATATACATACATATATATATATTATGCGTCAATAGTTAGACTAAATTTTTTAGGACTTTCTTGAGAAACTAGAAAAAAATCATTGCTTGACTAATACTTATAATTGTTTTTTATTTCCGTGTTTAATTGTCATTAATCTAGATCCGCCCCGCATGTACATGACATAAGCGAACATCCATGGATGGAAGAAAAGGGGACTACATTGTATGCTTGGTAGGAATAGATCTCTAGGTCTAACATCAAGAGAAATCACATTGTTATTGATCATGTGCTAAAACGCCAACATACTTAGTTGTTTGCACTAGGCAGCCTACACTCATGTATAGTTTGGATACCGCAACAACCATGAATTGAAGAGAACAACTGCAACTTGAAGCGTGTGACTCGGTGTGTAGGGTACATCAGAAAGAATAAGATCTAATGTTTTTTAGCTTTGGATTTTTTTAATTTAGCATGTAAATTCTAAAATATTTTAGTTGATGCCTTGATTTTCATGTGTGTTCACTTTCATCCAAAGTTGAACACATCGAATCAAACTCAACCCGTATCTTGCTAACATGGTCTGAACCATGCGTAGAGCACGTGTGAGAGACATAGGGCCTCTATTGGTAGATCCATGTTATTACTTTTTCAAAAAAAAACCTTGAGTTTTTTAAATCTTTTTAACTATCATTATTTTGTCCAAACACAGCTGGAAGGATCATAATGTGGGCATGTGGTGACCAGAAGAATCTTGGTCATCACTAAAGCTGTTTTGCCAACCAATCCTACCTTTTGATCAAACAATCTTTCAGAGAAATCTGATTCGACGCTGGAGGGCCGTACCTCTATTTACGATAATTGCTTTAGGAGCAAGTGCCTTTTAGGATTAGGATTCGGAAGTACCGTTGTTTCCTTAGAGGAAGCCACAAGCACACATCCGCTAAAATGTAATGAGGCAATTAAACAGAGACGGGTGATCAACAAACTTCTCATCTATAATAAGTGTAGTTAGTGCTTGTTTCGATTTCATTTTCTACGGAGAGATTATGCATGCATGTTACTGTATGATGTTTTTGTGTGCTTGAATTATATTGCGAAGCTTCTGGTTGCTTAGACCCTTTATACTTGTTAGTGCCCATGCAACTTGTGATGCAATTATAAATTCTTTCTCCAAATGTCATCTAAAGAAATTACATTCCGAAGTTGGATTGATATGATCAAAAAATATATTAAACAACTTCTTCACCCAAGGAGTGTAGTACATGAATATCCATGTGCTTCTTATGGCTATATTGAACTACATGAAAACATATGTTGTGTGGTTGTTGCACCATATGGTATCGACCATTAAAGTAATAGATATTCTATTTAAGCATGATAAGATAGCTGGCATGAGATCAAAATTCACAAAATCTCTCTTGCCTACCTAAGTCGATCAAGGAGTAGAAGGAAACTATTGCTAGGTTTATATTAGCATGCCACATGCACAATGATAACAAGCTTTGCACTTATTTGAAAATAATTTCCCAATGCTATTGTAACCCACATACACCCTATTTAGGATTTGGAAGTTTCGGGATACTACTAGAAACTACGTGTAATCCAAGAGCTAGAGTTGTGCCCTACCACCTCCAAGACGACCCAAGGAACACAAAGGGTCCCTAGAGTAGATGGAGTTCACTCTAGGAAAAATGAGTTTCACTATATATTTTGGTCGACACTAGGGAGAAATTGGGGAAAATGACCAAAACAATTCCATGTGAAACCAAGGAAGGTAGTAGCAAAGAGAAAAAGAACCGCCACAATTTTCACTATGCGTCAAGTTTTTTCGTTGAGTGGTGTGACCCATGAAATCCGAAATATTTTGCAAGTACAAAATATTCCCTCCCATACAAAAGCGTGGATACTATATGTTCCTTCATGGCAAACTCCGTACTTATCAAGGCAACCAAACCAAGGCAAGGAACATTACCTTCAGAGTGTTGTTAAGTTTATGTGAATATATGATTTTTTTTCAATCACAATAGATATTTTTTGATGCGCCGAAAAGTTGCATATTTGATTTTAGTTTCAGATATTGTTCTTCCCTTGTCTTGGTGCATTTTGGCTTTTATCTAATTGCTCAAGATACATGCGCATGTGGTACCGTCTTATACATTTCCGTAGACAAACAACGATTATCGTATTTAAAATCAATCGGGGTGAAATCCCGAAAGGTTAATATTAGTGTCTCTCGGAGAGCATAAATGGAAATTGCATAGATATAAAAATCGCATGATTATGATGATGATGTTTGTTGTGGCTAATCGGGGGAACGCATGTGGCTTCTTATAGCAGAACTGAACCTCACGAAAGCATAAATTGCACGGTTGTTGCACCATATGATGTCAAAACTTAATGCAAGAAGGATTCTATTTAAGCTAAGAACATAGGTTCACAAAGAAGTCATCTTGCGTGCCTAAGCCGTGTAAGGAGTAGAAGTCTGTTCGTTGGTAGTCTATATCCGCATACCGCACAAACAATGAACACAAACTTTGCACCGACGAGGTGAAATTATTTTTGCAATGGGATTGAAATCTAGTGATATCCTAGATAGGTTTTGGAAGCGTCAGGACACTAGTAGATATCACATGTTGCCCTAGAGATATAGTCGTTCTCCGGCGTCTCCAAAACAACCCAAGTGACGCAGGCAATTCCTAGAGTTTATGTCGTTCGCCTAGGGAAAATAGCTTTCACTATGGGTTTTGGCCAGCAAAATGGAGATACCAGCCAGAAAGACCAGCACAATGCCACGTGGAACTCACCGGAGAAGTAGCGTTGAGAGAGAAAGTAGCCACATTCTTCGACATGCGTGAAGTTTTCCGGCAATTTTTCTAGAGTTCAGTACCTATACATTGTTTGGAATCCAATGATATTTTTCCGAAGATCCTTTAATCCAAAAGACAAGGCCTTAGTTACATGATATTTTTCCGAAGATCCTTTAATCCGGAGCATGTACAGAAAACATGGGCATGAAATGTGCCCTCACGTGCGCTGTCGTTCCTCGTTGGCTATTCATACTGTGTGAGATCTCTCTCTTCCTCCTTGTCTATTTGATTCGCTCCACTGGCTGCGAACAGACAAACCGAGCACATGTAGCACCGTAGCGACATCTCGTCAGGAATCTTCATCGCTTTGTGCAGGAAGCACTAATCCGCGTAGCGACATCTTCAGGAATCTTAATCGTTGTCTGGTGTTATTGCAGTCTCGCAACGATGATCGTGATATGCCCAGGGCGTTTGGATGATCTTCCTCGGCCACTGAATTCAAAACGTTGCAGGGAAGTTCCTCTTTTCGCCAGGACAGTGAGGATCAGTAAGTAATCAGCAGCACGGTAATGTTTCAGTGACATCGGTGTAGTGGTGGTTGGCTGCAGCTACAGTATTTTCTCTCTTTTTTCAAGAATCTGCTACAGTCCTTTTTCCTATCCTTTCTTTCAGCCTCGAGCTGTGCGCCCCTGCCTGGTCAGTTTTGTGCAGCCGCGCACGCGCACTCGAAGGCTTTCGGATGGCACCATGGGCCATGGGTGTGGGTGTTGACCTATTTATCGGCTGGCATTTTTTTGTTTATTTTCAGGAGAAAAACAAATGCAAAACCATAAAGGATCTCCATTTGCCAGCCTACATGGGGCGTTCGGGCCTCACGAACAGAAGTGGCCCAAACGCAACGGAGGGGGGCGTTGCGCCTCAGGCCCTTAGCTCGTCCTGCAGCCCGTGCGAGTGGGTATGCAGGCCAGCCCAGGAGAACAAATGACTCTCGATCTGGACAGCTGCTAACAATGTTAACTAGGGAATTGTTCCCCTAAAAAAAACTAGGGAATTGTTGCTCTGCCAATCTGCCTGGCCAAAGCATCTTCAGCAGCGCTCTGGTAGCTATGCAGGACGCCGATGCATGGTACTTGTTGATCTGGACAGCTGCTTAGTGCTGACAACGTTTGCTAGGGAATTGTTGCTATGCCACAGTCTGCCTGTCACGGAAAACTTTATTTCATTAATCCAAAATCAAGTTACATGAAACATTGGAGACGCTCCTCTCCTCCGCTCTCCGCCCCTCCCCGTCGGCCGCTCTGCGACACCGACCACCTCTGCCGCTCTGTCGCTCCTCTCCGCCGACGATGAGTGGCCCTCCTCTCCGCGGTTCCTCTGCTCTGTCGCTCCCCTCTCCGCTTCTCTCCCTCCTCGCGGCTCCTCCGATCCGCCTCCTTCCGATCCGCGTGGTGTGGAGGCCGATTTACGCTTTTCGGTGGTGCTTTTTTTTGAACAGGATTGGTTTCGGCATGGCTACTTCGGATTCTGCGGGAGGTAACTCTGATCATTCATCGAATTCGTGTTTCCCTAGATCAATTTTCGATTTATTCCCTATGCGCCATGAGATTCCTGTGGCTCCACATGTGGTTTCCTTAGATTGTGGTGTGGCACCTGGCAATCGAAAAATGAGCTATGATTTTGGTTCAAGATCTTCATTTTCTGGGCCAAATCGCTGGAGATTGTTTGCGATGAATGATTTCCAGAGAGATGGTATCCTCGGTTTGTGTCCTACGACCACTGTTGAGACTCTGTCTGTCTCTGTTAATTTTTCCGTCAATTCACGTGACCGTCTCGTTCCGAACACGTGTCATGATCCCTGAGGAGGACGGTATAGATGTGCGGTGGATCCTGGTGGTCTTACTGGAAACCCTATATCGGGTGATATTAATAGTGCCGCAGCATCCGCCCCTGTTCCGATCTAGAATCCCTCTTTGGTCACTTTTGGTTATCTTCCTCTGCTTCCCCGAGTCGAGTTGGTGGTGAATCCTTTGGTTGGTTGAAGGGGAAGGCTGTTGGTGATCCGCGATCCTTTGCCAAAGTTGTTGCTTCCTCTGCTATGAGAGATGGTGGTGGCAGATTTGGGGGTCGGGGGAATTTTGCCCCCACCGGGGTCGGGGTCGCCTGGTGTGGAATCATGAAGATGCAGGCCTCCTCGAGCGTTGTGCCTCATGGATCAAGTTCTGGGGATCGCTGGGAAATGGCTGCTCGTGAATCTGAGCAACGACGTCAAGAGGCTGCCTCTCTGGTGGATGTTTCTGGGAAGAACAACTCCTCTGGTTCGCCTGCGGTTGTAAGTGATTCCATATGCTCCAACTGCAAAATTAAAGGTCATCTAGCTGTGCTATGCCCTACGGCTAGATGCGAGCGTTGTAAGAAACTGGGCCATGTTAGCCATGTTTGCCAGGATGTTCTTCCTTGGGAGTGTATTCCACATATGTGTGCTTTCCAATCACCTAGTATGGGCTTCTTTTATGTTCCTGATTCCAGTACTTCCAAGAAAAACAAAGAGAGATCTAGCAGTGTTTTCATTTCTGTCATTGATGGCAATGCTACAGCTAGGGAATTAGAGATGGAGTTCAATATAGTGTTTGGAGATAGTTGGAGGTGCACTGCCAGACCAATTGGGCCTAATCAGTACATCATGCATTTTCCTAATCCTAGAGAGGTTGAAAGGTATGTGTATATGGGGCTTCTATGAGACTCAAGTCTGTTGATGCTACTATTAGATTGTCTACTTGGACAGCTTCAGTGGGGGCTAAAGCAGTTCTTCAGAAAGCTTGGGTGAGGATAAGTAACATTCCTTTGGACAAGAGAACTGAGTCTATTGTTTTCTATGTGGGATCTTTGGTGGGGGTTTCACTGGATCTAGATACTTCTACTCTGCAACCTGAATTTGTGAGGGTACTCATTGGGTGCAGAGATGTTGACCTTCTTCCTTCTAAAGCTGAGGGTTGTTTGGGGGACAATTTTTATGACTTCTTCTTTGAGATTGACAAGGTGGTGGTTGCTGGTCCTCCTAAGCAATCAAGTAAAATTCCTACTGGAAGTAACAGTGCACCTTCTCCAAAAAGAGCTAGTATGGATCAGAGTTTAACTACAACAGCCACTGCTACTGATGATGCTTCTCAAGAGCAAGTTTATGGCAGTCAGACTAGCTCTGTTAGGCAACATGGAACTCAAGAAGTTGGGGAACTAGACCTAGATAAAGAACAGGCTTCTGATGATGACAATACTATGGTGGGGAATAAATTGATCATTGAATCCATGGTCAGAGAGCATGAAGCTTCAATTCATGTTGAGGTGCCTGTTGCATCAAACAAATGGCTGGTCCCATGTTCCTTACCTTATCAGTCTCATGATGCTCTGGAAAATTCTCTGTCTACAACTGAGTGGCCTTCTCTCCCTGTCATCACTGATGTCTCTGTTGATATATCTACTCCTTCTAAAGGACTTCCTTCTTACACTGTGCAATCTCCTGACTCTACTCCCATGGAGGAGGTTATGGTGATTGAGGAAAATTCAGAAAGATTCAGTCAGAGGCTCCAAGCTGAAGCAAATGTCCATGTGATGGAAAAAGTGGCCAATGTTTCCAAGAAGAGGACCCTAGAAGGTAATGAACAACTCATCTCTGATCCTTTGATTGGGAATTCTTTTGCTGTTTTGTCTGATAATGAAATTGTAACTAGAGCTTCCATGATGGGAGTAAAAATTTATGATAATGACTTTTCCTCCATTAATTTGCTTAGAGAATTGGAACATGCTAGGAGTGGATTGCATGAAAAAAATGAACCTAAAACCTTTATCAAAAATTATATATTGAAAACAATACTAGGGTCAATAATCCTTTATCCATGGCTTAGGCAGACTCATCTAATGTTGATGACTCCTCCTTTACTCTTGTTGAGAGTAGCAAAAAAATGAGTGCTAAGAGGAAACCTAATGTGGTGATTTCTAGACCCCTAACTAGAAGTCAAAAAAGAGAATGGAGAATGTTGACATTTCTGCCTTGCATCCTGGTGGACATGTCAGGAATAGATATAAGCCACATAGATATAGATGAAAGGAGTATTTTTTAATGTTAGAGGAGTGGGTAAGAAAGGTGCCTCCTCTTGTTTGAATGATATGATGACTAGTTATTCCTTAGATTTTATAGGTATCCAAGAAACTATGAAGAAGGATTATAAGTTAAGTTTCTTTAGGAAACTTGACCCTAGAAGTAAATATTTTTGGAAGTGGTCTCCTTCTGTTGGGAAATCTGGGGGTGTTCTTTGTGGTATCAACTCTGATACCCTTGATGTTAATGCTTTTAAGATTGGCAGATATATGATTCATTTTGTCCTTTGGGATAAAGTCAGGAAATGCAACTAGGGGCTCATTGTTGTGTATGGTGCTGCCCATGAAGAGAACAAAGAGGATTTCCTAACTGAATTAGATTCCTTCTGTCATGGAAACCTCATGCCTTATACTGTGGGGGTGGGGTGGGGGGACTTTAATGTGCTGAGACATAGTGGTGAGAAAAATACTATGTTCATTGGTTCTCATTCAACTGATCTTTTCAATTCGATAATTCATACGCATGGGTTGAGGGAAATTTTTATGCACGGTGGTAAATATACTTGGTCTAATAAGCATATCTCCCCCACTTTGGAAAAACTAGATAGAGTTCTGATGTCTCCTGATTGGGAGGATCTTTTTCCTCTGGTCTCTGTCAGGAAGTTGGTTAGAGACATTTCTGATCATAATACTTTACTGCTTGATACTGGTTCTAGTCCTACTTTAATTAATAGCAAGAGAGAGAGTTTAGGTTTGATGTTTCCTGGTTAAAAAATGAGGAGTTCCTTCCCTCTGTTGAAAAAATTTGGAGCAAAAATGTTCACTGTTCTGACCCTATTGATGTGCTTAACATTAAATTGAAAAAGATTCAAAAAGTATTTCAAAGGATGGGGATCTAATCTGTTTGGGCATAATAAGAAAAGAAATATGGAGCTCAAGGAGGAGTTAACCTCTATTGAAAATTTGGAAGAAGATAGTGAGCTTCCTCCTGATGTTAGTTTAAGGAAGTCGGATATTTTGGTTGAACTAATGAAGTTGTATGCTGAGGAAGAGTCCCATTGGCACCAAAAAGCTCATGCTAAGTGGCTCCTGGAAGGTGATTATAACACTAGTTATTTTCATAGGGTGGCTAATGGGAGAAAAAGGAAAAACTCTATTCTTTCCATCTCCAAAGATGATGTAAATATTGAGGGGACCGAGAACATTCTTAATCATGCGACTGACTAATATAAAGATCTTTTTGGTCCTGCTCCTGGGAATTTGTTTCCTATAAATTTGGATATGTGGGGACCTCATGAGAAGCTTACTGAGGAGGATAATAATAAACTGAGAGAACCTTTCTCTGAATAGGAAATCGAACATGCTTTATTCTTCGTGTCTAAAAACAAAGCTCCTGGTCCAGACAAATATACCCATTGAGTTCTATCAACATTGCTGGGACATTGTTAAGAATGATATTATGAGAATCTTTACTGATTTTCATGCTGGTAACCTTGATGTTAAGAGATTGAACTATGGTACTATTACTATGTTTCCTAAAATTTCTGAGGCTAATATAACTAGTCAGTATAGGCCTATCTGTCTCCTTAGATGCATTTATAAGCTTATTACAAAAACTCTAACAATTAGAGTGAAACCCCTGTTGGGCAAATTGATTAGTATTAATCAAAATGCTTTTGTGAAGCAAAGGAGTATTGTGGATGGGATTATGTCTCTGCATGAAGTTATGCATCATACTCATGCCAAAAAACATGTGGGGATCATTTTGAAACTGGACTTTGAGAAAGCTTTTGACAAAGTAAACTGGGATTTTTTGGTTGGGTGTCATGAGGCTATGGGTTTTGGCACCTTTTGGAGAGATATGCTAAAGAAAATCCTCTATAATGGTACAGTTTCTATAAAAATAAATAATACTAATGGCCCCTATATTCAAAGTGTCAAAGGAGTTAGGCAAGGAGATCCTCTGTCCCCTTTCCTGTTTAATTCTGCTGTCCAATGTTTAACCAAGATGGTGCTTGAGGCACAAAAAAATGGGTTGTTATTGGGTCTGGCTCCTGATCTTATTAGCAATGGGGTAGCTATTATGCAGTATGCTGATGAGACTGTTTTTACGTTTATCTCATGACCAGGAGAAAGCTTTAAATTTGAAATTGCTGCTTTATATGTTTGAGCTCATGTTTGGATTGAAAATCAATTACCAAAAGAGTGAAGTGTTCATTATTGAAGGTGATAATGGTATTGCTGAATTTTATTCAGACATGTTTGGATGCAAAGTGGGTCTATTGCCTATGAAATATTTGGGGGTTCCTGTCACCTTTAGAGCTCTAAAAAATTCTGATATGGATTTTGTTGATGCTAAATTTGTGGTTAAGCTTGATGCTTGGATGAGGGGTGCTGCTTCTTCTGGTGACAGGCTGACTTTGGTGAATGCATGTTTATCTAGCATTCCTTCTTATGTTATGAGCCTTTTTCTTTTGAACAAAACTTTCATTGCTAAGTTGGATAAACATAGATGTAGATTTTTTTGGCATGGGAAAAAAGATAAGAAAGGCTATTGTATGGTGGCTTCGAAAAGAATTTGTAGATCCAAAAAGAAGGGTGGCCTGGGGATTAAAAACTTGAGAAGACAGAATATTAGCCTCCTGTGTAAATGGTGGTGGAAACTTGAAAAATGTGATGGCCTATGGCAACAACTGGTTAGGGCTAAGTACCTTAAAAAGCATACTGTGGTCACTGTGGTAGAAAAAAGTACTGATTCTCCTTGTTGGGAATCTCTTCTAAGAATTAGGAAGAATTATTTAGCTGGAAGAAAATTTGCATTGGGCAATGGGAATCTAACTAGGCTGTAGGTTGATCCTATTGAAGGAAATTTACCTTTTGCTGAACAATTACCTAGCTTGTTTGATATATGTCATGATCAGAACATTACCATCAAGAAATGTGTTGAGATGGATTTTAGGATTCTGTTTAGGAGATCCCTTAGAGGTGATATATTAACTCAATGGAACCATATTTGTGAGGTTGTTAGATCTTTGCTTCTCTCTCCTGTAAATGATAATGTCTATTGGGCTTTGAATGCAAATCGAAAATTCTCCACTAAGTCTATGTATCAGTGGTTGGAGAAGAATCTTGCTGGTTCTAATAATAAATGGATTTGGAAAGCTAAGTTGCCTCTTAAAATCCAAATCTTCATGTGGCAGTTGTGTAGAGAACTAGAGATGCTCTCCTCACTAGACAGAATATGAAAATAAGGAAATGGCCTGGGTCTCCTATATTCTCCTTTTGCAACCAAGTGGAAACTAATGATCATCTGTTCTTCTCTTGTTCTGTTGCTAAAGTGGTTTGGGGGGGGGGGGTAATGGGGATTGCCATGGGGACTAACTTGGTTCCTGATATTTTTTGGCAAGCCATGACCTGGTTTCACTCTTTCCTCCCCATCATGAAAAATTCTATGTGACCCTGATTGCTTCTCTTTGCTGGGCTATTTGGCTCACTCGTAACAAAGTTACCTTCGAAAATCACAAGCTGCATTCCCCTAGTGAAATCTCGTTTTTTGCTGGTTCCTTACTCTTATACTGGGCAGGTTTACAAAAGGAGAATGACAAGGTGACTCTAGCTCAAGGGGCATTCCAGTTGATGCAAGTGGAGGCAAGGGTATACTCAAGATCGGTTTCCAGGGCGACTCCTATTCTGATGATCACAGGCCCTTGATGTTTCTGTTGCTGATGGAGCTGCTTATCTTGTGCACTTTTGCTTCCTGGAAGAACGATGTTGATTCTGCTCTTCTTCATGTGTGATGGATTATCGAACTTCTTTTGTGCTGGATTTGTTGTGGTACCAGGTTTTTGCCCTACGGTGACGTCTCGATGGCGAGCGTTAACAGTAGGTTTCCTGGTATTTCACCAACTCGCTTTCATTTCCCCTACCCCCTTTCTTTCTTGACTTGTAATAACAGACAATGAACTTGGTTATTTCCGTTTATATAAATGAAAAGGGGTGAAAGCCCGGTTGGAAAATGAAACATTGGAGACTAAACTTTACAAAATAAATTCTAAAAAGACCAAGTTTCCTAGGGTTTACTGTAGCCACGAAAGCTAGCGGTTGTTGCCCAACTCTAGCACCGCCAAGACACATGTCGGAAGTAACGTCGAACCTCCACCGTTGCAAGATTAAAAATCACCATTATAAATAAGACATTGTGAGTCGTTGAACATGTTTGCTACACGCAATAAGACACATGTCGATGTCGCCCCCCCTCCCAGTGCTATGTTGACCAAGATCCACCGCCTCTCGTCGATGAAGTCAGAGAAAAAAGACGAATCCACCACCTCCGGCCCAATATCCTCGCTCTAGAGAAACAACCTTGCCTCGGCCGTCAGCACTGTCCGGATAACAACGAACGCCAACGACATACCGAGAAACTGATCTCGCTAAATCGGAAGAACGATAAGAAGACCAAGATGCTGATCTGAAGGACCTATTAGCACACATTTCCATCAACTCTGAGGCGTCGCCGATGTGGTAGTCGCTCTCGTGGACGTCGCTCCCGCCATCCCATCAACACCATGCAGCTGACATGACCTAAACCTAACTACTAGACGAAAAAATGAGGTCACCTCCCTCCTACCGCCGTAGCAGCAAGCAAAGGGAGAGGAAACCTTTTCTCCCCTCGCCGACTGAGATCCGAAGAGAGTTTGTTTTTAGATGAGATACGGAGGGAGTTGGTCACCGCCGCCTGTGGTCGTCAGGGGTACTTAGGGTGTCAAGCGGGGTGGGTTGCGGCATGACTTTTTAACTAAACTTTCATTAATTTTGCTAGATTTTGAGACCTCCTTTTGTCTATATTTTCTTTTGCGGGTCATTATGCGGGTGTCGCTTGCCACCCTAGGGGTACTTGCGCGTGCGGCCTTCCACCCTAATCCCAACACCCAGCTCATACACAAAACCTATTGCATGCGTGCCCTTCACGTATACAGCATACTCTATACCATCCCATGTCCTGTTAAAAGGCTTGCCTCCAGGCGCCAACCAATCAGCCACCGCACAAAAAGGATCCTTCTTTCACGATCCCCGCTACAAAAACATAATTATCGTGAGGCCCTTTACAGATGTACAGCGCAAGACATCGTACCTTCTCTCAAAAGCTCCGACCTGCTGACAACTCGACATACTCCCTTCTTTTACATTTGGTACAAAGTATTTCGGATTCAGATATCAACAGCTGCCAACGGATCACGATACGTACTACCCCTCCGTCTCAAAATAGACGTCTTAAATTTGTTAAAATTTAAATGAATCTAGATATTAGAGTATATAGATTCATTTAAATTTTAAAAAAATGTAAAACATCTATTTGGGACTGAGGGAGTAGCTCTTTTCAGATCCTTGGTCTCTCGTTACATCAATTGGCTGGTCTGTTTATTAGGCCCTTTCATGCACTGGCTTCGCCCCCGTGCTGAACCTGTCTCATCGCTTTCTTTAAAGCGCGATGAAATGCGTCGATTGTTTTGTGTTTAGCAATGCGTCCTCTCTCGAGGAAAATGGTGTGTAATGTATTCCATTGCTTGTATGCAAACACGGCCAATCACAACGTATGATTGACCAGCCTAGTATATTACCCAGCCAATCCTAAACTGACAGTGTTTGTGCTTATACTGGTACTAATACACGATGTAATCTTGCAAATTATACTCACAATGCTTTGCATAACTATGTAGGGAAAAAATGGAACCAGCGAGCCTTGACCAAGGTCCCCGTATCTTTTTATACTCACCGTCACCGAGGCAGGCATGCAATGGCGCCACTTTCAGAGCACGAGCACACGACGCCGCGAGGATTTGCAAACCAAATCCATACCCGCGTTACATTGCATGATTAACTACACGCACGACGCGCTCATCATCTCCAGCTTTTGCCCCCCGTCGTGGGCTCCATTCCCCCCCGTCTCTCTTCCGTACAAATACTCCCCCGGTTTCAGACATCCAACCACCGGCTAGCACGTCTGCACATACAGCTACCGCCAAGGCGCCAGCCCACCACCACCCCGGCCCCCGCCTCGGCTACCGGCGATCATCAGCCACCAATGGACGGCGACACGACGTTCACGAAGCTGTTCGTGGGCGGCCTGGCGTGGCAGACGCAGCGGGACGCGATGCGGCGCTACTTCGAGCAGTTCGGGGACATCGCCGAGGCCGTCGTCATCGCCGACAAGCACACCGGCCGCTCCAGGGGCTACGGATTCGTAAGCTCCAATTCCCGCAGACAGACCGGTCGTCGATCGATCACGATGTCCCGTTAGCTCATCTGCTGCCTGTGTCTGTCGGCGTGCGTCAGGTGACGTTCAGGGACCCCGAGGCCGCGGCGCGGGCGCTGCAGGACCCGACGCCGGTGATCGACGGGAGGAGGGCCAACTGCAACCTGGCGGCTCTCGGCGCGTCGCAGCGCGCGCATCCTGCTGCCGCGTCGGTGCCACTTGGTACCACTTTGTTTCCTTTCAGCAGGTTTTCTCCTGACCGAATTATCGCTGATCCTCTAGAATTGCGATGTTGTTCAGGGATGGTCAGGTCAAGGCCGGCGACAGCGTCCTCTTCGTCCTACCAGGGTTCTGCTGCTCCCGCAATGGCAGCCTCCTACTTCCCCCAGCATGCTCACTACACCTATCCTTACTACTACGGGTAAATTTTGTTCATTATCCGCCTCCCGTAAATTGTGGACCCATTAACAATTTAATCAGGAAGTGAAACGATCTACCTATCGTTTTACGTCTGCAGATTTACTGGAGGATATTCTCCTGAAAACATGTATCAGATGCAAATGGTCAGTTCTCTTCTCTAATTTTTTTTCAGTATATTTGAAGCAAGATGTTTGCAATTGCACACACACACACACCTGAATGTCCTGTTTGGGATCCCAGGTTGTACGTATGGTTCAATCGCCCCTATTATTCATGAATAAAAAAAAGAGTTCAGAATAGCTCATGTTTCTTTGGAACTAAAAATCCTGCATCAACATGAGATTCTTTTTTGTTTGTTCACATTGCAATTGCCTAGATTACTCAAATGTTCATTATAAATGGTTGTATAAGGAAACCGAACGCAGCTTCTGTATGAAAAAAGCAATAACCATTTTAGTTTCTCTTGATGATTTTGTTCCAGAAACATTTTCATATTTGACTTTCCCCCAATGAACATATTTAGTTTCTAACCTCCAATTCTCCCATCAAATTGATGTATGACTAATGTCGTGGTAGTAGTTTCGCACATGCATGTAGTACTCTACCCACTACAAGAGTTAAGAAAATAAATGATTTCGCAACACACCCTAAATAGCACAAACAGGTTTCGAAAATAGAAAATCGGAAGGAAAATGATGTAGTTCCCCCGGACGACCATCGTCTGGATCAAACACGCGCGTTACGTTTAGGAAAAAAAACGATTGGAGCCCATCTTATCTCTTCATTAGACTATCTCTTCCCCGTACCTTTTTTCCTTTCCTTTGGTCTTCACGCGAGCCCCATGGATGAGCTCGGCGGGCGAGGGCCAGCCAGATGCGGATTGCTGCCTTGCGCCGCCGTCCACTGCCGCTCGTCGCTGCCTTGTGCCGCCGTCCCCGGCAGCCCTACCTACCTGACTGCTTCCTGGACGACCTTGCGCCGCTCATCCGCGCTCCAGTGCAAGCTCGTGCTGCTGCAGCCTGCCCCTTTTCTCCACAGCGCGCACCTTCCCCCGCCTGCACGACAAGCTCGTGGTGAGGCCCTTCTCTGGCTACTGCCGCACTACGGCGCTCCGGTCCGGCGAGATTCGGCTCCAGCGCCCATCCTCCGATGGCGGTGCTAGCAGCGGTGTCATGTTTTGCTACATGCGACCTTTGGCAGTGCTACAAGCGGACGTTGGGTTTGCTACATATGGCGGTGCTACAAGCGGACGTTGGGTTTGCTACATACGACGGTGCTACATGCACTGTCGGATTGCCACAATTTTTCTGCTATAACCGTTATGTTGTTTTGCTATAATACTATGGAGGGTTTGCTACAATTATGCGTTTTTTCTATGAGGTGTCTAGCGATGTTTTGCGGGTGAGAGTCTCCGGCTTTGTCTCTGGCGAAGTTAGTTTTTTGCTACATTAGAAGAACTTTGTTGCTACAACCGTCTTGTGGTTTTGCTACAATAGTGTCAAGTATTTGCTACAACGTCTCCGATGAGAGTCACCGGCGAGTTTTTTGTGACGATGTTTTCGGCAAAGTCGGTTTTGCTACATTGGCATATTTTTTTGTTGCATGGTCTCGCGCGAGGTCTCCGGCGAGATATTTTATTTCTAGAACGAACCTTTTTTTCTTTGAAAGCAAAAATAGGAACATTTGCAGCAAACCGGGGTGTTTCAAAACAAACGACGGGATTTTGAGGCATTTGAGGGACACGTGGCGCACCCTAGCGCGGGCCAAATTAGGAAGCAAATGAACATGTCCATTCCTTTGAGAGAGAAAATGATTTTCTTACTATTATTTCCAATAAAAGGGTTAGGGTTTTCACCCAATTTTTATGTAATCATGCTATTTAGATTGTTACGTCCAATAGCACCAAAATATTATTGGCCATGTCGCTTTGGGTCAGGCGGAGACTATAAGTGGGTATATGCGCGCGCCCTCTATGATTAAGCTTACAATCACGGTGATGTACAAAAATAGTCATTTACGCACTTTTGAATGAAACTTGCCTAGACTCGTGTATGTTTCTAGATTTTTAATTTGCGTGGACAAGATATTTTCAATATTCCAATTTTGTTGAACTTTTCTGATTTTGGATTTGTGAAAATACTAGCCTAAGGGCCCGTTCAACATCAAAGCATTTTTTAAGTATTCGCATGATACCCCGGTTGGATTTGATCAAGTGTTTGTTTGCCCACGAGTTGCCAGACACTGGGAAGAAAAATAAACTAAAATTCCTAGGAGGTACTACCATTTTGATCATTACAAATAAAAATTGTAGGATATTTTCTGGCCACAATTCAAAGATAGACTGACACTAATCTGAAATAATTGTCGAGTGGGTAAAAAATGACTTCCATTAAAATGTCTACCACGCAGAGAGTTTTTTCTCCATACTATCAATACACTGAGAAAATCGTATACATGTTGCAGAGCTACTATGGTGCACATAGTGCAGCGAGTGCCCAGCAGCAGTCACAATTGCAGACATACTACGCAGCGGCTGGGGCGGAAGGAGCTCAGCAACAAGGCTTTTCACCGTACTATCTCCAGCAGATGCAAGCTGCCAGTAACCAAGAACAGAGCGCGGCAGCGCATTACTCGCAGATGATGCAGTACGCGGCACACATGCAGCAGGCGGCGCAAGTCACTCGGCTCCATGGCACGGCCGCTCAAGAGAGTGCCACCGATGCAGGTAATAATTGTGTGTGTTTCCCCTTAATTACTGGTTCAATCTTGTATCGATTTCAAGAACTCCTCTGTGTCCAGGTACGAGGACTGGAGGAGCTGCGGCAGCCGTTGGGGGATCAGGATCAGGATCAGGATCAGGCTCTCCTCAAACATCACCTGAAACGGATAGGAGGGCTGAGTCTTGATGTATCCGAGCAAAATTCTCCACGAGTACGACTAACAAAAGTAAAACGAAGTAGTGAAGAAATTTGTATCTGTCAACCGCATTCACATTCTTTCCATTTTATGGCCAATAAACAGAACTCGTCTAAATTCAGAGAAAAGCTTAGTAGCTCACATTATTATTCCATTGCCTTGCCGAGTATATGTACATATACTGCAGTGCACATTCTGAGCGCACAAGAGAGGAACGGAGAAGAACGGCAAAGTAGAACCTACGGAGAGCACTCGGTCGCACTGTCATGCCTCGGACACCTCACGGAACACAAGCTCACACACGAACCATCACTGGACGTGCACGTCGATGACCTTGCGCTCCGTCTCCGTCTTGGGCACGGTGACGAGCAGCACGCCGTTCTTGAGCTCGGCGCGCACCTGGCCCTTGTCGCACTCGTCGGGCAGCGCCAGGCGCATGTCGTACGAGCTCACGCTGCGCTCCTTCCACCACCCGTCGCCTTGGCCTTGGCCTTCCGCGCCGTTGCCCTGTCCCTTGCCGACCTCCTTCTTGTGCTCGCCGCGGATGACGAGCGTGTCGTCCTCCACCATCACCTTCACCTCATCCCGCGACAGCCCCGGCATGTCGAACCGCATCTTCACCTCCTTTTCGTCCTCCACGATGTCCCACGGCATGCGAGGTGCCTCGCTCGCTGCCGCCGGCGAGCGGCGTGTCGTGGGGAACCCCACCGCGTCGTCGAACAGCCGGTCCATCGTGTCCAGCATCTGCCGCATCGTCCGCATCGGCGACATCGGGTCCACCAGCCCTGCGCGATTAACCACGTCAGCCTCCTCTGCTACATCTCCGATCGTACGACAGAGTTTTCTCGTGAAAGAACATGGCAACTGACGGACTTACCGAACGGGGAGACGTCGAATCCGGTGCGGCGCGGGCGGCGCTGGACGGCGTTGCCCTGCTGGTTGTTGCCGCCGTTCTGGCTGACTTGCACGTCGACGGAGTTGTCCATGTTGTCCTGCGCCGCGGAGGCCACGGAGAGCGGGCGGGTCCTCCCGGCCCCGAGCTGCGCCGGCCTCGAGGCTCTCCAGACGCGGATCGGCATGCGCGCGGCAGGGGAGGAGAGACGGCTGACGAGTGCGAAGGGGGCGTTCGCTGCAGCCATGGCACCAGATAGGAGTTGTGGAATGTCGATCGAGAAGAGAATCGCGGAGAAGATGTAGGAGAAAGCTAGAGCTCGGAAGGCGCTGTGCTGAAGTACAGTACAATTGTTGTTATCTGGCTTGCTTATCTGGTCGGCGGGAAGCCGGCGTGAGCTGCTCCTTTTTATAGAGCGGCCGGGAGCTCATGCCCCGGCGACCGTGGAAGGATGGGGAAAGACGTTGAAGCTTCGGGAGAACGCGCCGATCGCTGACTCTGATATAGAGAGCACCGGCAGAGTCGCGACGACGACGCGGGTGTTCTTCAGGCTTGTCCGGTTTTCTCGAACATTCTCGTGCACTTGGCAGATCGGTCTCGCGCCAGCCCAATTTTCAATCTGGACTTAGGCCGTTCCTTTCAGATAGAAAAATGGAGGCCCAATTGTGAATCTGGCCTTAGGGCGTGTTTGCCCACTAGTACGTTTTTTTTTTCCGGCAAATGCTAATTGCCGCTCAATGCGGCGCCCGTTGCTTGCGCCGCATACCCCTGTGCTTACCGCGTCAGCTCGTGGAATGGCCCACCGTGACTGAAGAGGAAAACTGAGAGGAGGAAGACGAAGCACGGCAATAGACCTCGTCGATGATGGGGACGACGCAACTGGCCGCGGTGCCCCGGTGAAGGTGAGACCAGGACCTCGCCGGAAACGGGAACGACGTGGTGGGCCACGACATCGACAACGGAGGCAAGGAAGAGATCTTAGGGTTGGGGTGGGTTGGGTGCTCGCCCACTTAGGGTTAGGGTTGGGGGATGTCGTCAGCGACTAGACTTAGGGCGCCGAGGGTGCGGGTTAGGGGATTTAGAGGAATAGCCAGCCGACTGGAACCTCGCGGGAGATAGAGACGACGTGGCTAGCCGCGGCGTTGCTAGCGAAGGTAAGAAAGAAAAATTAATTAGGGGGTACTCATCGGCGACCATAGTTAGGTTGAAAGGATACCGAGGAGGAAAAAGAAGCGGGGGAATAAGAATAAGACAGGGGTCATATGGGACGGGCCCACTGGCTAGATCCTTGAAGCGGCATGGGTTCAACACGTAGCTAAAAACGGCCAATATCACCTACCATTTTCCCCACTGGTAAAAGTTGTGTGAGTATATGCTCAAACTGCATGAAAAAATTAGGTTTGATTCCTGCAAAACACTGTTATTAAGATCGGCAGAAGATGATGCATATTGTTTGATAGGCTGTATTTGTCTTCAGAGAAAGAGAACACTCTGTTTGGTTGCACTCAAAGCGTGTTGTGTGATCCTCTTTGTCAGGTGGTGAGGTGAGCCAGCTATATTATGCATAAGTAAGCATACACATATAGGCCAAACATATTCAACTAGACTGCAATGTATAGGCATCAGAGAATATTATAGTAAGTTAAAACCTAACACCACGGTACAAATAAGTTCACAACAACCCATACTTAATAAAAGACACAAATAACTATCATAACCAGTTCACCAAAACACTTCACTCGTCTTTCATAGCATGAGCTGGATCATGCTCAGGGAATTTTTTGACCATTTCACTCATGGAGTAATCGAAGATGATGACCTTGTAGATGTCGCCATTTAAGGATTTTGAAAGTTAGAAAATAGCTTATCTTGATCTGGTGGGAAACCAGCTTGGTCAAGGAAACCCTATCGTTGAGATCCTTAAGTTTTGCCATTCAGCTACGTTTAGTGTTGGTTTTCAAAACAATCGTCCTTCGGACAGTGCTAAGGAAGGGACGTAAACCATCATGAATTGGCAGCAGATCCAACAAAGGTGACATGATCACCTTAGCAAAATGGTTTAAACCAGGTTGGTCATGGATGTGTCCAAACTTGGCCGGCCAACCCCTCGCCCTCTTGGCGGTGCTATCTTTGCCAATATCCTTCGATCAAGCTTTGCAAGGTTGGGGAGAGCACCTCCCATCACCGGCTTGGAGCACAAATAAAACTAACAACACATATGTCCTCATATACAAAAGAAACAACACATATGGCCTTATATATAACAACACAAATACAAAGGAATTCTCCACTATATCAAGACAAATGCACAAGCAATGTGTTTGCACAAGATAGATCATGTAGAGAAACCCTAAGCACTAGATTGTACCACATTTAATCACCGACCGATGCAGTCAAAACAAAACACAAGAGCATATGACATGTTCTGAATAGAATACAATGCAAGAGAACGTGCTTCAGAATAGCTAGCACGCATAATTGATAGGGCTGGTGTGACTGAAATCTAGAGGATATGCATAAGTAATTTAGTTCTGCATATCTTCGGATACTAACTGCACCAGCTCAGTGTTCATACAATGTGTTATAGTTTCATCATTATCTGGGTGCCATAATATGAAGGCGCCTCATAAACATCATTCGAGAGAGTATCATGGATCATACCAAAGTACCAAACAATATTTTAAGTGCATCCATAGTCCTAGGTAATAAAGAGCATCCTTAAACTTATGCTAGCACACATAGAACTAAGAGATAAATCTGTGCTACCAAGTACAACTACAATGCACACATTTGCATCCATAATCCTAGATTGGCACAAAATGACCAAGGAGATGGTATTACCAAGAACAATGCATACCAATATGTGTTATGAATTATGTATTACTAAGAACAATGCACACTAATATGTCTTATGGACGATTCAAGGTTCATCTTATATCAATTTCAAAAAATCCTGCAATGACCTGACTTCAAAAAAATGATGGAACCAACTTTCCTCTCCCTCTCCGATCTCGTTCCCCCTCCTCTATCCTCAGAGTTCTCTCAGATCCGGGCCGGCAGGCCCCTATCCCCCCTTTCACCAGTGGTGGCCGGCATTGATATTGGGTGAGGGACCATCCACGTGTACAATAGTAGTTAGGTTAGTTGATACGTCCAAAACGTATCTACTTTCCAGAACACTTTTGCTATTGTTTCTTCTCTAAACTTGTGTGATTTGGATACAACTAACACGGACTGACGCTGTTTTTAGCAGAATTACCTTGGTGTCTAGTTTTTGTGCAGAAAATCAATTATCAGGAAAAATTCGGGAAAATATGCCAAAAATCCTATTTCACCAGAAGACACACGGAGCCAGAATACGAGACGGAGTGGATTCCTGAGGGACCACACCCCTGCCAGGCGCGGGTGGGCCCAGCCGGCGCCTAGGGGGGTGCGACCACCCCAGGCACCCGCTCGGCCTTCCTCTGCGCCTATAAGTTACCCCTTGATCTAAAACCTGAGGGGGGTTCGACGTTTTCGTTGGAGATATGCCCTAGAAGCAATAATAAAAGTGGTTATTATTATATCTTTGTGTTTATGATAAATGTTTACATTCATGCTATAATAGTATTAACCGAAAACATTAATACTTGTGTGATTTGTAAACTAAATTAGAGTCCCTGGTAAAGCCTCTTTGTAAATACTAGCTTGTTTGGTAAATAGATGATCGTGGTTTCCCGATCATGAACATTGAGATGTTATTAACAACACGATCATATCATTAGGAGAATGGTGTGATGGACATACTCCTATAGATAAGCGTAGCATTAAGATCAAGTCATTTCAATAGTTCATTTGCTATAAGCTTTCTGATACATAGTAACCTAATTCCTTCGACCATGAGATCATGCTAATCACCATTACCGGAAGGATGCTTTGATGACATCAAACACCACACCGTAACTGGGCGGCTATAAAGGTGGCATTGAGTGTTCGGAAAGTATGTGTTGAGACACATGGATCAAGAGTGGGATTTTTCCATCCATATGAAGGGTAGATATACTCTGGGCCCTCTCGGTGGAATGTCATCCAATTAGCTTGCAAGCATGTGACTGGCTCACAAGGGATCACATATCACGGGAACAAGAAAAAGAGTACTTATCGGTAACGAGGTTGAACTAGGTATGCAGAGATACCGACGATCAAACCTCGGATAAGTAAACTATCGCGAGACAAAGGGAAATTGGTATCGTATGTAAGTGTTTCATTCGATCGCAAAGTAATCGTAGAAATATGTGGGAGCAATATGAATTTCCAGATTCCTCTATTGGTTATTGATCGGAGAAGTGTCTCCGTCATGTCCGCATAATTCATGAACCGTAGGGAGACACACTTAAGGATTCGATGTTGTTTAGTAGATATGGAATGTAAGTAGGGAGACCGAATGTTCTTCGGAGTGTCGGATGGGATCCGGGATATCACGAGGAGATCCGAAATGGTCCAGGGAATAAGATTCTTATAAGGAAAGTCCGATTCCGAAGTTCGGGAATGATTTCGATGTTTTCATCGGAGAGGTTCTAGAAGGGTCTAGAAGGTTCACCGGACCGGAAGGGGATTGGTTCATAAATGTGTCATGGGTAAGTGTAATGATTGGATCATGTCCTAGGTCACTTGGTTGGGCGTTGGCGAGAGAGAAATAAAGCTCTAAATTAAAAGTCAAAAGGGAGGTTTGAAAAGTCAAACTAGAACAATAGTTTCCTAGTGGAAGAAGGAAAGAGTCCTTCCTTCTCTCCAACTTGGGTTTGGGGAAGGATTCAAACTCCCCTCTCCCAAGGTTCCCTCCCTCTCATAAATAGAGGGGAGGGGCTGCCCCAAAGCACCATAACCATCCCACCCCACCTTGCGCCTCCGTCGCTCGTCGTCACCCTAGCCACCACCGACTCCTCCTCCTCCTCTCTGGCCTTCTAAACCTAGACTGACGAAAACCCTATATCCACCATAACTCGCACCGGCTTAGGCGAAGCCCTGTGGGATCTTCCCTCTACTTCCGACACCATGCCGCCATGCTGCCAGAATCATAAGGGGGAGAACTACAACCTCCGCTGCCTGCTGGAACAAGGGAGATGAAGGTCTTCATCGAGTACCAAACGTGTGACCGACTGCGGAAGCGCTGCCGGAAGGATCGTCTACGCGATCTTGAGATCGGCAAGTGTACGACTATATCACCCATGAGAATCTGCTCTTGTTAACCACTTTGGAATCTTCGAGGGTGAGTACTCTAATCGACTAATTGCTACAATATCTAGTAGATAGATCTTGGCTTGTTTGTGTGCATGTGGTAGAAAGTTTTTGTTTTCCATGCTACGAACCCCTACAGTGGTATCAGAGTCGTGTCTATATGTAGATCTGTTGCACGAATAGAACACAATGGTCATTGTGGGTGTTGATGCTTTTGTTGTCGATTGCTTCTTGTGTACTTTGCATCTTGCGGGATGCTGGGATGAAGCGGCCCGGGATAACCTTACATGCCATCGTTCATGAGACTTGCTCCACGCTTGACATGCAACTTGTATTGCATAAGTGGCTTTGCGGGTGCCTGTTTCTTCCAACATAGTTAAGATTCAATTTACAACGGGTGATTGATAATACTAGTATCAATGTTGTGGTTCTTGTTCGTAAGTTAGAACGACACTTATTGAAAGCCGCAAACCACGTAATACATGCAAAGAAAATTAGAGGCGTCTAACTTTGTTTTTCATGGGTGTGATGTGATGTGATATGGCCATGATTGTGATTATATATGATGTATGCAATGTTCCTTATTGTAAGTCGACAACCGGCAGGAGCCATATGGTTGTCTTTTAATTTCGTTAAGACCCGCGTGTCTATTATTCAAAGTAGTTGTAATAGTTGATGCTGGTGGACGACAACCATGGAGCGGCGCCATTGACCTTGACGCAATGCCGGTGATGATGGATTTCATGCTCGTGCTTGAAGATGGAGATCGGAAGCACAAGAAGAAAGGCCATATCATATCACATATTATGAATTGCATGTGATGTTAATCCTTTTATGCATCTTGTATTGCTTAGTTCGCGATGGTAGCATTATAAGATTATCCCTCTCACAAAACTTCAAGTTATAAAGTGTTCATCCTTAGTAGGCACCGTTGCTAAATCTCGTTGTTTCGAAGCACCACGTGATGATTGGGTGTGTTAGATTCTGCGAGTGTATACAATGGGAGCAAGCCAGATTTGCTCATGCGGAATCTAAGGTTTGATCTTGACGAGCCTAGCATGTACATACATGGTCTCGGAACACGAATCACCGAAAGGTAAAGCATGAGTCATATAGTAGATATGATGAACATGTTGATTGTTCGCCATTGAAGCTACATCTACTCTCGTGATGATCGGTTTTGATGTGGTGGATTTGGTTCGTGTGATCACTAAAACAATGTGAGGGATATTGTTTTGATTGCGAGTTCACCTAGATTAATTTAACTATTAATAAGAACTCAATTTGTCATAAACTTAGTCTAAACTATTGCAAATATGTTATAGATCAATGGCGGCCCCTACCATCAATTTTATGCGTTCCTAGAGAAAGAAAAGTTGAAAAACAATGGAAGCAACTTCGCAGATTGGCTCCGCAATTTGAGGATTGTCCTCAATGCTGGTAATTTGACCTATGTGTTGGATGCACCGCTAGGTGACCCACCTACAGCTGATGCTACCGATGAGGTGAAAAATGTTTTCCTCACTCGGAAGAATCAGTACTCCATAGTTCAGTGTGCTATCTTGTATGGTTTGGAATCAGAGCTTCGGAAAAGGTTTGAGAACCATGACCCACATGATATTGTCCGTGAACTCAAAATGATTTTTGAGGCTCACGCGGCAGTTGAGAGTTATGAGGATTCTAGAAAGTTCTTTAACTACAAGATGGATGAGGGCAGCTCCGTCAGTGAGCGCGTGCTTAAGATGTTTGGGCACCCAAGCAAGCTTCAAAGCTTGGGTATAGTGACTCCTAATGCTTTGGGGATTCACCGTGTCCTCCAATCACTACCACCAAGTTACAAGAACTTTGTGATGAACTACAATATGCAAAACATGGACAAGTCGTTGCCCGAACTCTTCTCCATGTTAAAGTCTGCGGAAGTGGAGATCAAGAAAGAGCACCAAGTGTTGTTGGTCAATAAAACCACCAAATTCAAGAAGCAAGGCAAGTCTAAGAAAAAGGGAAACTTCAAGAAGGGCGGTAAGAAAGTTACCGCGCCGACGAAGAAGACAAAGGCTGGGCCTAAGGCTGATACTGAGTGCTTTTACTGCAAGGTATGAGGTCACTGGAAGCGTAATTGCCCTAAGTACTTGGCGGATCTGAAGAACGACAACATCAAGAAGGAAGGTATATTCGATATATATGTTATTGATGTGTATCTCACTAGTACTCGTAGTAGTGCCTAGGTATTTGATACTGGTTCGGTTGCTCATATTTGTAACTCGAAACAAGTGCTGCAGATTAGACGGAAACTAGCGAAGAACGAGGTGACGATGCACGTTGGAAATGGATCAAAGGTTGATGTGATCGCGATCGGCTCGCTACCTCTTCATCTACCATCGGGATTAGTTTTATACTTAAATAATTGTTATTTGGTGCCTGCATTGAGCATGAACATTATATCCGGATCATGTTTATTGCGAGACGGTTACTTGTTTAAATCAGAGAATAATTGTTGTTCGATTTAAATGAGCAATGAGTTTTATGCACATGCACCTTTGATAGATGGTCTATTCTTGTTGAATCTCGATTGTAGTAATACACATATTAACAACATTGAAACTAAACGTTTGAAATTGAGCGATAACTCAACCTATATGTGGCACTGTCGTCTTGGTCACATTGGAGTGAAGCGTATGAAGAATCTCCATTCCGATGGACTTCTTGAATCACTTGATTTCGAATCACTTGAAAGATGCGAAACATGTCTGATGGGTAAAATGACTAAGACTCCATTTTCTGGTACGATGGAGCGAGCTACGGACTTATTGGAAATCATACATACCGATGTGTGTGGCCCAATGAGTGTAGCATCGTGCGGTGGTTATCGTTATGTTCTTACCATCACGGATGACTTGAGTAGATATGGGTATATCTATTTCATGAAACATAAGTTCGAAACTTTCGAGAAGTTTAAGGAATTTCAAAGTGAGGTAGAGAATCAACGTAACAAGAAGATTAAATTTCTATGATCTGATCGTGGAGGTGAATATCTAAGTTATGAGTTTGGCGAGCATTTGAAGAAATGCGGAATACTTTCATAATTGACACCGCCGGGAACACCACAACGTAATGGTGTGTCCGAACGTCGTAATCGAACTCTCTTAGATATGGTTCGTTCTATGATGTCACTTACAAATTTACTGTTATCGTTTTGGGTTATGCATTAGAAACAGCCGCATTGACTTTAAATAGGGCACCATCTAAATTCGTTGAAACAACACCGTATGAATTATGGTTTGGAAGAAACCTAAATTGTTGTTCCTTAAAGTTTGGGGTTGCGAAGCTTATGTAAAGAAGTTACAACCAGACAAGCTTGAACTCAAAGTGGAAAAATGCGTCTTCATAGGATACCCAAAGGAAACTATTGGGTATACCTTCTATCATAGATCCGAGGGCAAAACCTTTGTTGCCAAGAATTGACCTTTCTAGAGAAGGAGTTTCTCTCGAAATAAGTGACTGGAAGAAAAGTAGAAATCGACGAGGTTGTTGAACCTTCTCTCGAACTTGCGAGTAGCACAGCACCGGAAGTAGTTCCTGTGGCGCCTACACCAATACGAGAGGAAGCTAATGATGTTGATCATGAAACTTCGGTTGAAGTTACTACGGAACCTCGCAGGTCAACGAGAACTCGTACCACTCCTGATTGGTATGATCCCGTTATGAGTGTCATGTTGGTGGACAACACCGATGACCCTGCGACATATGATGAAGCGATGATGAGCCCAGATTCCAATAAATGGCAAGAAGCCATGAAATCTGAGATTGGATCCATGTATGAAAACCAAGTATGGACTTTGGTGGACTTACCGGACGGCCGGAAGGCTGTCGAGAAAAAATGGATATTCAAGAAGAAAACAGATGCTGATGGTAATGTTACTGTCTATAAAGCTTGACTTGTCGCAAAAGGGTTTCGACAAATTCAAGGAGTTGACTACGATGAGACTTTCTCACCGGTAGCGAAACTAAAGTCTATGAGGATTATGCTAGCAATCGCTGCATATTATGATTATGAGATATGTCAGATGGATGTCAAAACAGCGTTCCTCAATGGAGACATTGATGAAGAGTTGTATATGGTACAACCCAAAGGTTTTGTCGATTCTAAAGATGCTAGCAAGGTATGCAAACTTCAACGGTCCATTTATGGATTGAAGCAAGCATCCCGGAGTTGGAATCAACGTTTTGATAAGTTAATCAAAAGTTTTGGTTTTATACAAACTTATGGAGAAGTTTGTATTGACAAGAAAGTCAGTGGGATCTCTGTAGCATTCCTAATACTATATGTAGATGACATATTGTTGATTGGGAATGATGTTGACCTTCTTAATAGTGTCAAGATTATTTGAATAATAGTTTTTCAATGAAAGATCTTGGCGAAGCAGCTTACATATTAGGCATAAAGATTTATAGAGATAGATCGAGACGCCTAATATCATTGTCACAGAGTACATATTTGTACAAAGTTCTAAAGAGGTTTGGAATAGAAGATAGCAAGAAAGGGTTCTTGCCCATGTTGCCCAATACGACCTAGAGTAAAACTCAAAGTCCTGCAACGGCAGAAGATAGAGAAAAGATGAGTAAGACTCCCTATGCCTCAGCCATAGGATCTCTTTATGTATGCCATGCTATGTACTAGACCCGACATTGCATATGCTGTTAGTTTGACTAGCAGATATCAAAGTGATCCAGAAGTGGATCATTGGACCGCGGTCAAAAACATCCTTAGGTACTTGAGAAGAACTAAGGATGTGGTTCTTTTTTATGGAGGTGATGAATAACTCGTTGTTAATGGTTACACCGATGCTAGTTGGAACACCTATCCGGATAATTCTAAATCTCAATATGGATATGTATTTACTTTGAATGGTGCAGCAGTTAGCTGGAGGAGTGCAAAGCAAAGCGTTGTGGCGAGATCTTCAATTGAATCGGAATACACAGCTGCTTCGGAGGCTTCACAAGAGGCAATATGGATGAAGGAGTTCATTACAGAGCTCGATGTGGTTCCAAGTGCGTTGTACCCAATGTCTATCTACTGTGATAACATTCATACTTGTGTGATTTGTAAACTAAATTAGAGTCTCTGGTAAAGCCTCTTTGTAAATACTAGCTTGTTTGGTTAATAGATGATCGTGGTTTCCCGATCATGAACATTGAGATGTTATTAACAACAAGATCATATCATTAGGAGAATGGTGTGATGGACATACTCCTATAGATAAGCGTAGCATTAAGATCAAGTCATTTAAATAGTTCATTTGCTATAATCTTTCTAATACATAGTAACATAATTCCTTTGACCATGAGATCATGCTAATCACCATCACCGGAAGGATGCTTTGATGACATCAAACACCACACCGTAGCTGGGTAGCTATAAAGGTGGCATTGAGTGTTCGGAAAGTATGTGTTGAGGCACATGGATCAAGAGTGGGATTTTTCCATCCATATGACGGATAGATATTCTCCAGGCCCTCTCGGTGGAATGTCATCCAATTATCTTGCAAGATGTGACTGGCTCACAAGGGATCACATATCACGGGAACGAGAAAAGAGTACATATCGGTAACGAGGTTAAACTAGGTATGAGATACCGATGATCAAACCTCGGATAAGTAAACTATCGCGAGACAAAGGTAAATTGGTATCGTATGTAAGTGGTTCATTCGATCGCAAAGTAATCGTAGAAATATGTGGGAGCCATATGAATTTTCAGATTCCTCTATTGGTTATTGATCGGAGAAGTGTCTCGGTCATGTCCGCATAATTCACGAACCGTAGGGAGACACACTTAAGGATTCGATGTTGTTTAGTAGATATGGAATGTCAGTAGGGAGACCGAATATTGTTCGGAGTCTCGGATGGTACCCGGGATATCACGAGGAGATTCGGAATGGTCCAGAGAATAAGATTCATATAAGGAAAGTCCGATTCCGAAGTTCGGGAATGATTTCGATGTTTTCATTGGAGAGGTTCTAGAAGTGTCTAGAAGGTTCACCAGACCGAAAGGGGATTGGTTCATGAATGTGTCATGGGTAAGTGGAATTATTGGATCATGTCCTAGGTCACTTGGTTGGGCGTTGGCGAAAGAAAAATAAAGCTCTAAATTGAAAGTCAAAAGAGAGGTTTGAAAAGTCAAACTGGAACAATAGTTTCCTAGTGGAAGAAGGAAAGAGTCATTCCTTCTCTCCAACTTGGGTTTGGGGAAGGATTCAAATTTCCCTCTCCCAAGCTGCCCTCCCTCTCATAAATAGAGGGGAGGGGCTGCCCCAAAGCACCACAACCAGCCCTCCCCTCCTTGAGCCGCCGCCCAGCCGCCACCGCCGTCGCCCTAGCCACCGCCGACTCCTCCTCCTCCTCTCCGGCCTTCTAAACCCGCCGAAAACCCTAGATCCACCATAACTCGCACCGGCTTAGGCGAAGCCCTGTGGGATCTTCCCTCTACTTCCGACACCACGTCGTTGTGCTACCGGAATTGCGAGGGGAGAACTATAACCTCCGCTGCCTGCTGGAACAAGGGAGAGGAAGGTCTTCATTGAGTATCGAACATGTGAACGACTGCGGAAGAGCTGCCGGAACGCAGCGCCGGAAGGATCGTCTACGCGATCTTGAGATCGACAAGTATACGACTACATCACCCACGAGAATCTGCTCTTGTTAATCGCTTTGGAATCTTCGAGGGTGAGTACTCTAATCGACTCGTTGCTACAATCTAGTAAATAGATCTTGGCTTGTTTGTGTGCATGCGGTAGAATTTTTTGTTTTCCATGCTACGAACCCCTACAGTTTTTGCAGAAAGAGTTCCGCTGCGCCGCCACCACCAGAATCTAAGATTCGAATCTAGAAACTCCGTTCTGGCACCTTGCCGGGATGGGGAATTTGGAGAGGATCATCACCATCGTCATCACCAACGCCTCTCCATCAACCATCCATGTTTCTCCCATCCATGAGTGAGTAATCCCCCGCAGTAGGCTATGGGGATGGTAGGGATTGGATGAGTTCTATCATGTAATCGAATAAGATTGTTAGGGCATAGTGTCTAGTATCTCTATTAGTGCTATTTGACTTTGTTGCAACTTGTTGTGCTTAATGCTTGTCACTAGGGCCCGAGTGCCATGATCTCAGATCTGAACTTATTATTGAATCATTATGATAGTATTCTTTGTGATCTTATCCGCAAGTTGTGTACACATATCATTGTCCGGATACAAAGGCCCCGAAGTGACAGAAATTGGGACAACCGGAGGGGATGGATGTGATGTGAGGATCACATGTGTTCACGGAGTGTTAATTCTTTGCTCCGGTGCTCTATTAAAAGGAGCACCTTAATTGCCAGTAGTTCCCTAGAGGCCCCGCTGCCACGGGTTGGTTGGACAGAAGATGTTGTGCAAGTTCTCATTGCGAGCACGTATGACTATATATGGAGCATATGCCTAGGATTGTTTAGTACTTGGATGCTTGTTTCTATTTATCTGCAATGCCCTAGATCTTGAAGTTACATGTTTAGACTCGTTCATGCAACGCCCGCCCATCCATTCCTATGCCTACCGCACTCGAATCCCACTATTTACTGTTACTGTTACTATTGCTCATGTTTCACTGTTGTTGTTGCTTTGCTGTTGCTACTACAAACTGTTGCTATTAATAAACTTATGTGAGCAAGAACTATTTTTAGGTACAACTGAATTGACAACTCGGTTGTTAAGGCTTGCAAGTATTCTTTGGATCCCCTTGTGTCGAACCAATAAATTGGGTAATACTACCCGTAAAGACTGTTGCGATCCCCTATACTTGTGGGTCATCATTAGTCTAGGTTTGGTCTATGTGTTCCTAGATGGCGTCTGGGAGTAGGTCACGGAAGCTCCTCGGCTGGCTCCCATGCGGCCTGGGATTCGTCTTCCTCGCGGCGGCACTCTGGTGGCAGGAGTTGCAGCTTGCATGCAGCGATTCGGTTCTCTCCGATAATAAAGTCGAGATCTAGAGTTCTACAGCTCGGGTGATCTCGTACGCCACCAGTATGTTGACCTCGACCTTCTTCAGCAAGCCTCCATGGAGGAGGTTGGAAGGGGTGGCCACGAGTTCAAGCTCCACCTTAAATAAGTGTGGTTTTGGCTTTGCTAATGGCTCTGGTTTGGAGTCTTTTCTCTCTTCTTCAACCATTGTGGGAGTGGAGGAGGGGAGAGCAGGGACGATGCCCTCTGTCGATTGGCATGGCAAGGGTCTCTGTATGCTTTACTATGGAGTTTGTTAGGTGAGGATGCGCGACGGGGAAGGTCGTCTTGCCTCAGCATCCTATGGCCGGTAGGCGATCCAACTTGGTCACAATCGTGTGGCGTATCAACCCCCAGGCCCCAGGCTGACGCGAAGGCTCTTCTGCTCCGGTCGAAGATTCGTCAGACATGGGCCCCCTAGTGGTTCATCCAATCGTGTGGCGGCACCGCTACTTCGATTGTTGAGCTCGTCAAGGTGGTACGGTGGAGAAGGATTTAAGGTATTTAATTGCCTTTTCTTTTTTTGCCAAGGGTCCTTGGTGTAAAAGGGATGATCCTGTTTGTAAATTTTTTTGGACTATTCTATAATATGTATCCCACCGCTTTAATATAGCAGCTTCTGGGTTCTTTCGGATCCGACCCTTGTAAAAAAAATCCTGCAGTGAAAATCCGGACATGCAAACGGAGCTTGGCTCTGATGGTTAGGTTCCCTATGGTGGAACTAGTCCACCTAAGTTCAAGTCCTAAACTTGGTATGAGTATTTGCATTTACCTGAATTTATTTCAGAATTATCTGACGCTATTCTTTCAGTGAAAGGTGACGTCCCATCAACAACAAGGCATTTGTGATGACTTCGTCAACCTTAAAATCTGCCTCCCAGCCCTTCATAGGATATGTGTGCGTGCGCCAGCCCAGTCCTTTAGAGGTTGTGCGTGCACGTTTACAGGTGTGAGTGTGTTTGCGAGCGTAGTTATACTATATTCTAAATAAAATCCAACGCCTATATCGATTTAAAAAATTCCTGCAAACAAAATCATGAGTACCGAGTCAGCACTAAGGGCATCTGCACCGGTTCGATTCATATGGTCAACTCAAACGTTTTGTTTCCGTCTGTTTGGATCGGATTCTGGTTGATTTGGGTAAGGGTCCGGCCTGAGTCGGTCAGCCGCGTCCACGGCGCGATCCATTTGTCTGCGCTGGGAGAGGCAATTTTTATTCAGATTCAAACACAAACAGTTCGTGCTAAAGACAGACAAACTTTATACTTAATTTACATTCAAAATATAAGAAACATTACCTAAACTACTAGCCCTAGCTACTGGTCTTTGCGCACTGGCGCAGTCTCGTTCATCTACGGATCGAGGTCGATGTACTCCGGCGGTGTACGGAGGTTGGGCGGCGGAAGGGCCGGAGCGGGAGCGGGCGCAGGCGGGTACTCCGGGGGCAGGTTCGCGTCGACGTCGTCCACCGCCTCTTGCTTGACGACGATGTCGTCATCGCCGTCCTCACTGTCGAGCTCGGTGTCAGAGTGGTTGATGGCACCCTCCTTGTCCGAGTCGATGTCGGGGACAGGTAGACCTCCCCCGGCTGCAGGTCGCGGCGGATGCTGGTGGCGCGCCGCACATCGTGCTCCCACTGGAGGAACTTCTTCCAGTAGGCCATGCTCTGGTAGGCAGCATCGTACGATAGGACCGGTGGGAGGCCCCTGATCCGGCGACAGATATCCTCCACTAGCCCCTTCCCCTCCTTGGGCACGGGCGGCACCGGGACACAGTCCCGGTTGAGGTGCCAGCCGGTGGAAAGGGACATGTCGTTGTGCTGGATGCCCTGTCCCTCCAGCGCGCTCGCACTCCACGATGCGTAAGTACTGTCGATCGCGGCGCTCTCCCTCCGGCCGCGGTGGTGGGCGAGCCTCCACGCGGCGGCCCGAAAATCCTCTAGCCGCGATGGAGGCGGCAGGGATGTGCCACGGAGGAAGGTCGGCATTCAGCCGGAGCACTGGTTGCTAGAGCCAGACGTCTCGTGGTCGTTGTTGCCCCTCCCCTTCTTCATCCACGACGGCGCCTTCATCGTTCGCGGTGGTGGTGACGGCGGCTAGGGTTTGCGGTGGCGAGAAGTGAGGAGTGCGGCACCGACGGGCGCAGGGTTAAATAGGCGCCTCGCCCGCGAACATGCCTAGCTTCCCGATCCTTCACCATCAATGCCGGCACGAGAACGTTGGCGACGCCCACGCCCACGAACATGCCTAGCTTCCCAATCCTTCACCATTATTGCCGGCGCGAGAATATTGGCGACGCCCAGTGGGTCAACATACCGTCGCGTCGTCATTGATGGCACAGGCTGCCGTCGATCAGCCTTCTGCGCAGCGCTTCTAAATCGCTATCGCGGTTGCGTCTGAATCGTTGCCGCTGATCGTGTCTGCAATCAATATAGCGTGTGGCTGACGGGTGGGTCCAATATTGCGTGTGGCTGGCGGGTGGGCCAGTGGCACGCACGGACGTCGTGTTCGGAACTACGCAATTAAGCCCCAGATTAGATGCGTGGATGGCGTGGATGGCGGGTGGGGCAGTGCGTGTGACGTCGTGTTCGTGGTGTCTGGAACTACGCAATTAAGCCCCAGATTAGATGCGTGGATGGGTTAAGCTTGACATGTTTCACTGAATGGGTCGTTCCGCAGTGTGTTGTCCTACAGGCTTGGGGAAGTAAAACGAAATGGTGAAGAAATTGTATCTGTCAACCACATTCTTTCAATTCTTTGTCCAATAAAATGCACTCTGCCTAATTCATCAGGTATGCAGCCATTGTCTCGTCAACGTTTCGATTCAGTTTGTTGGCACTCGCTTTTCTGGAATTGCGCATCAATCACACTTCACAGTAGGAGATGGATGACAATTATGATCAAACTCTTTTAGCTCGCATTATTATTCCACTGCCTTGCCGAGTATATTTACATACAGCACTACATATTCTGCGCAGCGAGCGCAGAGAGAGGAACGGAGAAGAACGGCAAACTAAGCCTACGGATAGCACTCGCACGCACGGTCACACCTCGGACGCCTCAATCCTCAAGGGACATAAAGTTCAGACATGAACCATCACTGGACCTGCACGTCGATGACCTTGCGCTCCGTCTCCGTCTTGGGCACGGTGACGAGCAGCACGCCGTTCTTGAGCTCGGCGCGCACCTGGCCCTTGTCGCACTCGTCGGGCAGCGCCAGGCGCATGTCGTACGAGCTCACGCTGCGCTCCTTCCACCACCCGTCGCCTTGGCCTTGGCCTTCCGCGCCGTCGCCCTGGCCTTCGCCGGCCTCCTTCTTGTGCTCGCCGCGGATGACGAGCGTGTCGTCCTCCACCATCACCTTCACCTCCTCCCGCGACAGCCCCGGCATGTCGAACCGCATCTTCACCTCCTTGTCGTCCTCCACGATGTCCCACGGCATGCGAGGTGCCTCGCTCGCCGCCGCCGGCGAGCGGCGTGTCGTTGGGAACCCCACCGCGTCGTCGAACAGCCGGTCCATCGTGTCCAGCATCTGCCGCATCGTCCTCATCGGCGACATCGGGTCCACCAGCCCTGCGCGATTAACCACGTCAGCCTCCTCTGCTTCATCTCCGATCGTACGACAGAGTTTTCTCGTGAAAGAACATGGCAACTGGCGGACTTACCGAACGGGGAGACGTCGAATCCGGCGCGGCGCGGGCGACGCTGCACGGCGTTGCCCTGCTGGTTGTGGCCGCCGTTCTGGCTGACTTGCACGTCGACGGAGTTGTCCCTGTTGTCCTGCGCCGCGGAGGCCACGGAGAGCGGGCGGGTTCTCCCGGCCCCGAGCTGCGTCGGCCTCGCGGCTCTCCAGGCGCGGATCGGCATGCGCGCGGCAGGGGAGGAGAGGCGGCTGACGAGTGCGAAGGGGGCGTTGGCAGCAGCCATTGCACCAGACAGGAGCTGTGGATTGTCGATCGAGAACAGAAAAACTCAGAGAAATGTAGGAGAAAGCTGGAACTGGGAAGACGCTGTGCTGAAGTACAGTGGTTGTTATCTGGATTGCTTATCTGATGGGAAGTCGTGGTGAGCAGCTCGTTTTTATATAGCGGCGGGAAACTCATGCCACGGCGACCGTGGAAGGATGGGGAAAGACCTTGAAGCTTCGGAACAACGCGTGGTGCTCGCCGCCTGTGGTCTGGAGAGCACCGGCAGAGTCGCGACGACGCCGCGCCGCGGTTGTTCTTCACGCTTGTCCGGTTTTCTCGAACAATCTCGTGCAATTCCTAAATCGGCCTCGCGCCAGCCCAACTTTAAATCTGGACATGGGCCATTCCTTTCAGATCGCAAAACGGAGGCCCAATTGTGAATCCGGCCTTAGGGCGTGTTTGCTGCAAGTTATATGC
Source organism: Avena longiglumis (assembly GCA_030063025.1). Lineage (NCBI taxonomy): Eukaryota > Viridiplantae > Streptophyta > Magnoliopsida > Poales > Poaceae > Avena > Avena longiglumis. The sequence goes on from CP125975.1 coordinate 501,855,321, forward strand.
GCTCGGACAGCAAGCGTGTATTATATCCTGAGCCAGAGACCGGCAGAAACTGTTACACGTCGTTTGGTTAGGCTATATTAGGATTTAGACAAAGGATACACAATAAAACATTGTAGTCACACTAGCTCTACCAAACTCTAGATTCTAGTCACACTAGCTCTACCAAACTGCAATATATATATAGAAGTACCATAGAACATTGTAGCAAGTTGAAACCCAACACCATGGTACAAACAAGTTCGCGGCAACCCATACTTAGTACAAGACACAAATAACTAGCACAGCAAGATCACCAAAACCCTTCACCCATCATCCAAAGCAAGGGCTGGATCGTGCTCGGGGCACTTCTTGACTATTTCAGTCATGAAGTAGTAGAAGATGGTGACCTTGTAGATGTCGTCTTTTAAGGACCTTGAACGTTAGAAAGTAGCCAATCTTGATCTGGTGGACAATGGAAAAACAATACCAACTTTGGTTAAGGGCAACCACGTCGGTGACATCCTTGAGCATCACCATCCAGCCCGTCGTTGACATCCTTGAACTTCACCATCCAACTACATCCAATGTTAGTATTTAGAACGATCATCCTCGGGACAGTGCTAAGGAAGAGACACAAGCCATCAGGAATTGCAGCAGGTCCAACCCAATTGATATGATCGCCTTAGCGAAATGGTTTGGACTAGGTTGGTGATGGAAGTGCCCAACCTTGGTCGGCCTACCCCTCGGTCTCTTGGTGGTGCTACCTTTGCCAACATCTTTCGAGCAACCTTCGCCAAGTTGGAGAGAGCACTGTCCATCATCATCTTAATGCAAAGGAATTCTTCACAGGACCAGGACAAATGCACAAGTAATTTGTTTGCACATAAAATTGGTCATGTAGAGAAACCCTAAGCAATACATTGTCACATTATAATAATTGACCGTACAAACCAAAACAAAACACACAAGGGCATAGAACATGTGTTAAATAGCATACAATGCAAGAGAAGGTTCTTCAAAATAATTAGCACACACAATTGGTAGAGCTAGTGTGACTAGAATCTAGAGAATATGCATAAGTAATTTCTTTGTGCATACCTTCGATACCAATCGCACCAGCTCTATGATCACACGGTGTGTTATAGTTTCATCATTAGTTGGATGCCACAATAAGAAGGTACCTCATAAACATAATTTGAGAGATGATCCCTTAGTACCAAGACTCACCGAACAAATTTTGAGTGCATCCAAGGTACTAAAAGGCATCCCTTCGACCTATGTTGGCACACAAAGATCAAAAAGATGAATATGTAATACCAATGACAGTACATGATAATTTGTGTTATGAATGATTCAAGGTAATATATATTTATTCCCGAGACACGTGTATCAATTTCAAAAACTATTGCAAACAAAATTTGTGCATATGTGGCAGGTATGAGGACTATTAGCTAAGACTCCTCCCGTCTCTCGCTCTACTCCTCTCAGGTAGCTCGAGGGAAATGCCACCACTGTTGCACTAGACCCGCATTTCCCCCTTCTCCGATGCTGCTGTTGTTGGCCTCTCTGCGGTGGTGGCAAGGGAGACCAACGATGGACGCGGTGCTCTAGACGCGAAGTTGAGGTGTAGGGGCCGGGCGACAATGCCAGCGGGCGTTGGCACTGGAATTCGATGTGGCGATGGTAGAGGAAGGTGTCGGAGTAGGCATGGTGTGGCGACGCTCCCCGGCCCCTGCGGCGGCCGCACATTCCCATCTAGGACAATATGGGCTCCCACGGTCGCGGCACATCACGGGCATGGCTTTGGCTGGGCGTGGCGTGATACGTCGGAAACGTATCTATAATTTTTTATGTTCCATGCTTGTTTAGTATCTACTTTGCTTTGCTTTGTCTACACTTTGAGGTGTTTTTATATATTTTCTGGAACTAACCTATTAACAAGTTGCCACAGTGCCAGTTGTCTGTTTTCTTCTGTTTTTTGGTTCCAGAAAGGCAGAAAATCAATATTCTCGGAATTGGACAAGACAAAAGCCAAAGTTATTATTTTTCCCAGAGCAACACGGAACCACGAAGAAGAGCCGGAGGGGGGCCACAGGGTGGCCGCACCCTCCTAGGTGTGGCAAGCCCTAGGGGCGCCTAGGGAGGGTGTGGGCCCCCTGGCTCCCCACTGAACTTGCCTCCTGCGCCTATAAGAAGCTCCCGACTCAGAAACCCTAAAGAATCCAGAATAAATCCACGAAAACCTCTGTAGTGCCGCCGCCATCGAAGGGGAGATTCGGGGGACAGAATGTCTCTGTTTCGACACCCTGTAGGGACGGGGAAGTGCCCCGGAGCCTTCTCCATCGATATCCATCGCCATCTTCATCACCATTGCTGATTCCCATGATGAGGAGGGAGTAGTTCTTCCTCAGGACTAAGGGATCTACCGGTAGCTATGTGTTCATCTCTCTCTCTCTATGCATGATTTTGTGGTCATGAGCTTTGTAATCAAGTAGATCTACCTTGCTACTCAAGTGCTTCATTAGATCTCTGCTCTCCCCATGTGTGTGAAAGTGACAGCGTACATGTCATGGTGGCACTTAGGCTTGAGTCTACATAAATACTCTTTGTGCTTTAATAGATCTATGCTTTTCCCCACGCGTGTGAAAGTGGCAGCGTGCATACCGTGTGTGGCACTTTGGCTAGATTGAATATTTGTTATGAGTTATATTTGGAGTTGGATGTCTCTATGAAATTATGGTGTTTGTTGGAACCATCTAGTGATCAAGGTGACAGTGTGGGGTTATCTAGATTGGGGAAGGCGGACTTTGAGGTGTGCTGTTATAGCCCTACCATGGATTAGAGTGTCCAACTGGAGAGTAGTTAAGAGTAGTATCATGAAGAGAGGATATTTATATGAGAGAGTATTCATTAGTGAAAGTATGTGTGGCATCCCGCAAAACCACTACTAGAAAATCGCGTTGAATTTGTGCATTGCATCGTCATCATCATGCATTGTTTGTATAAAACTATTTTTCGCAAACCTATTTTGTTTTCCGAAACGCCCTCTCTCATTCAAACGCCAAACCCCGGGGCTCCGGAGTATTTTGTTTCGTTGTTTCGAGTTGCAAACGGCCCAATTAAATCAAATAAAAGTTTTATTTATTTTAGTAGGGGCAGTCGAACGGGCCAAACCGACCCGAATGACCGCCCCAGATTTTTACAAACGGTCCAACCTGCCCCATCCTAAATCCTAAGACTACCCAGTTTTCTACCCACCCCCCTTGGCCACATCACTCCCACCTATCCCGTTGCGCCACCTCAGCTAACCCCTACCCCTCACCCACTCCTAGCCTGCCACATGGCCCTCTCTCTCCCACCTCCCCACCTGGCCACACTCTCCCCACCCCACACACATGCAACACAACGCACACACGCAGACCACCAGCCCCACCGGGCCCCACGCCACGTCCCCGCCTGGCACCCCTGTTCCCCCGTCCTCTTCCTCCCCCGTCTCTCCTTCTCTTCCCCCAAGCTCCCCGCACGCAGCGCCCCCAGCGGCAGCATCCTTCCGTCGCCTCCCACTCCGGCGCCCTCCTCCGCCCACCGCCAGACGCCTGCCTTCCTCTCTGGCGTCGCTCCTTCCTCCTTCTCGGCCAAGCTCGGTCCGCCTCGCTTCTTCCCCTCCGCCTTGGCCTTGCCGTGCCGCCTCGGAAGCCGCGCCTCCCGGACGTCACCGTCGCCTTGACCGCTGCCCGCCTTCCGCGCTCACCCTCTCGCCAAGAACCGCTCGCCCCGCCCGTTTCAGGCAGCTCCGCCCGCGGCCCGTCGATTCTCCCCTCGCGTCGCCACCTCCGGCCTCCGCGCCCGCCCGCTTCGCCCGTCTCCTCGCCGCCCGCCCTGCCCCGCGTCCCTCTCCCGCCTCGCCTCCTCCTCCCCTGCAGCCCTTGGCTGCCCTCCTCTAAGCTCTCCGCGCGTCCTCTGCTCCCGGGCCGGAGCTCGCCCGGCCGCTTCGCCGACCCTGCAGAGCTCGCGGACCTGCCCGCTCCGGCAGAGGCCCGCCTCGCGGCGTCGCCTCCTCACCGACGCACCGCCCGCTCCGGACTTCCTGTCCCGACCTCGCCTCCTCGAGAGCACCGTCGCCGCCCTCCGAGCCGCACCGCCAACCACCTCGCCCGTCGCCGCCATCCGCCGCCGTGGCGCGTCGACGACGCGTGCCACCTCCTCGCGCCAGGCCGCCAAGGACACCGGCGCGCGCCGTCCCTCGCCCCGGCCTGCTCCGCCTCGCTGGCCCGACCCGTCGACCGTGGGCCCTGCCCGTGTGCGTGTATGTGTGTGCTCGTGTATGTGTCATGGGAAACGCATGTGAACCTATGGCCGTATTGGAGCACCCCGAGCTCGCCAACAACCTTCGGCACCGAACCCTCGGGACGCAAGATCGCCACGAGACCGACAAGCACCTCCCCCGAAGATCGAGATCGAACCGAGTTGAGAAACCGGCAAGACCTTCGCGATGACGAGAACGACACCGAACCGAGTTCTGCTTCCCGGACATCGAGGTCCCGAAGACTGACGCCCGGCGACCGAAGCCGAGAACCCCGACATGGACACACCAAGTTCTTCATCGAGGAAGCCAAGGCCGTCGACGTGGAACCATAGAACGCCGAGCGCTTCACCCGGACACCGAGAACATTCCCCCCGGAACGCCATGACCGTCAACATGACCCCAAGTCCCGCACCCGGATGCGCCAAGATCTACCCCTGAGTCCGAGAGAACGATCCCGTCGAGACCGATCCGTCGGACCCCGACCCCGAACCCCGGAACCCCAAGTTCGTCGAGGCTCCTTCATGTGCGAACCCCTTTCCGGAACCCTATTTTATAACATAACAACTTGTCGCATATTTAATTGCCATCCTTGCATGCATATACGTGGTTTGGGGGCCTTATGCCGATTCACCTAATAACTAAATATGGGGCCCATATGCGGGCAAATCTAGTCTCATATCGGCCTCATTTAAACTTGTGTAGCGAACCCGGTACTATCCCTTTGCCATGTTAAAACAACATTTAAATTGCGGGGATCTAAACAACTTGGACCACCTAATTAATTGCCGGGACCCCGGTTCCGCTTAATATGACCTAATTGCATCGCACCTTTGCCATGTCATCCATCATACATGCATCATGCCGATCTTCTGTCGTTTTATTAAATAGCGCATCCGGTGTTTATTCTAGTGTTTTGCTTCTTCGCGGATAAGGCCGTTGAGTTGATGTGAGCTTCGCCCCGATCTTCGGTTGAACCCTTCGACAATGTTTTCAGGCGAGCATCTCCCCCTTTCTACCTATCTTACTTTATAGTCTTTATTCCCTCCTGTTGATCTTTTGCTATCTGTGTTGCGATGCTTTAGTTTCCGTACCTGTGATATTCCCTTGCAGCCTATATTGCCTTGGACACACCCTATTACCTGTTGTTTGGTAGATAGTTGGACTTGCGTGTCGTAGTTGCTTGCTCAAGTGCTGATGTGAGTCGTCATATGCCACAGTTGCTGATGTATTGCCGCATGTTGAGGTTGGAGATGATTCTAGTTTTACTTATCGTCACTTTAAATTCTGTTTAACAACTAAAATTGAATAAGCAGAGGCATCGGTGGGTGATAGATAATATTTGGTTTCCGAACGCCCACTTGTGTCCCGTAAGACCCCGAGTACTTGATACCTGTTCCTTGATTTGCGCGCTATCCACATCCGGGAGGTATATGGGACCCCCCTGAGCCAGAGCTTGATTCATTCTTATTTCATGGGGCCACAAACTAGTTTGAGGTTTTATTTACGATCCTGTACTTATGCCCTGTTTACCGCTTTATTTACGATTGTAAGTCTTGCATCTTTGCTTAGGAGGCGGAGTGATTACGCTGTATCGACACCCCGAGTTTTCGGGTTCCCGATCGCTTCATGACCATTGGCGCTAACCTTGAGGCCGTCTCGAAGCTAGCTTACTTCGTTGGGTTCTACTCAAAGGGTGGCCTGAAATATTTCTGAATCTGTGATTGTTCGATCGTGAAAGCCTCGTTGGGTTTTGATTTGGTTTTCCGAGGTTGATCGAGTGTGTGTTGCTATTGGTGCACCGGCGGGTAAAACTTTACGAAAGCCGTGTCATGGATATGGACGACTTGGAGCATGATATCTCGATCATAGACAAGCATAACTAAAGTTTCGCTATTAATTTGACTTATAATGACTAGTAATCAGCTTCACTATAACGGAATGGCTAATTAATCGCCCACCCTTGCTTGTTTGGTTGTCGCTATGCAAATGTATCGACTAGTAAGTATTGCAACTTCTAGCAATTGGCTGAATAAAAGTACCAACAACTGCTGGGTTTTGGGTTATCTCATACTATATGTATCTGAATAGTAATCGCTGCAACTACAACGGAATGAATAACTAACAGAACCCACTGCTTACTTTATCAGGACGATTATCTAAAACCTGACTAGTAATTGCCGCAACAATAGCGAATAAATAAAGCGCCAACTATGTGAGTTCCTCGGTGGACTTCCTCGTTTGGTCTCGAGGGGGAAACACCAGGATGGGTTTGTTTGGTGTTAGCTTCAGGTTGGATCCGGATAGGTCATTCTTACCCCTCTCTGATTGCCGCCAGTTGTATCGAGTCTCTATAGGTTGTTTAGTGCATCTTTGCGCTGCCGCTTGATCCACCATACCTATGTAGGCGAGGACCGGATTCTAGCCTCGCCGTGTCTTGGCCTCGATCGACGCTCCTACTTGTTTTCTGCTTTGCCCTTGTCGGCACCCCTTAAGCAGGTTTTGAGACCGACGCCGTTAGAGGTTACCCTTCCGGCTTGCACAGGCAGGGTTATGGGCGCCATTGGTTATTCTGGGGCTCTTAGCCCCATTTGCTTCTTGTCCGTAGTCGGACACTCTACCATTTTCAAGGTGATTTGGATCTTGTATCTTATATCGTATTCTTGACTCTCCGAGTATTTGTTATATATATATCTGCATGGGTCCCATCGAGGACTGTTGTGTAATGTTATTACTTCGCTTTCCACCCGCGAAAGTGCTGGTGGCACCTTTGAATCGTTTCTATGCGGGTTGGCGAATTTTGCCTAAACTTGCATAGGTCCGATTCGAGGGTGTTCTGAGTGGTATCGAGCTCGGCTTGCGATACCCCACAAGTCCAACTGTGGGATAACCTAGCTAACGGTCAAGTAGAGTGTCAAAACTATTTTTGAAAATCGGTTGGATAGTTACGACTAGGTCTGATTTTACTCCTTACCCTCCGCTATTCTCCTCTTACCTCGGCGTGTTTTGAATCGCTCTCTTCTCTCTCTTGAGTCCGGGATTTCTCGAGGTTGGGTTTCGTCGTACCTTGAGGCTTCGCTTTCTTCCTTGTTGTAACGGAGGTGCTACGATCATCGATGCAACTTGTCATTGTACCCTTCATCCGATCTTTTGTTCTTGAGATCTTTATCCATATGTGTTCCTTGCGGATATCGGTGTCGTTGAAAACATATGAGAAGGACGAGCTTTGGTGAAGTTGGGGTTAACCTTGAGCATGTGTTGTTCATGCCAATGGAACCACCATGAAACCTAATCGATGTGTCTTTCATACGATTTCTGGCAACACTCCCTTGTTTCGAACCTCGCTTGTCGAGATCTTCAGTCTAATTCCGAGAGTTGGATGCTTAATCCGCTTATTCGTGTGCAGAGTAATGGTTTGAGTGTGGGATGGAGTAGCTACCCTACCACTGCTCTTATCATTCGCTCTTGTATGTCGAATCAGTGGATCCAGCAGTTTTACTCCGTCCACGGAAGTTAGGGGTGGCTTTATTTGTTGATACCCCTACCTTCGACCTTTTTGTCCCCGGAGTGTTCTCTCGACGATCACGGACAACGACCCTTTGTTGGTGGTGTCGCCGATTCCCAGATGAAGAAGGAACCTTCGTTAGTGGTGTCGCGAGGATCTACGCGAAGCAAGAAGACGCAGATCGCCGACCCTTCCTTCCGGTACCATGAGGCGGCTCTCGAGGGCGAGATCCTTTGTTAGTGGTGTCGAATTGTGGCATCCCGCAAAACCACTACTAGAAAATCGCGTTGAATTTGTGCATTGCATCGTCATCATCATGCATTGTTTGTATAAAACTATTTTTCGCAAACCTATTTTGTTTTCCGAAACGCCCTCTCTCATTCAAACGCCAAACCCCGGGGCTCCGGAGTATTTTGTTTCGTTGTTTCGAGTTGCAAACGGCCCAATTAAATCAAATAAAAGTTTTATTTATTTTAGTAGGGGCAGTCGAACGGGCCAAACCGACCCGAATGACCGCCCCAGATTTTTACAAACGGTCCAACCTGCCCCATCCTAAATCCTAAGACTACCCAGTTTTCTACCCACCCCCCTTGGCCACATCACTCCCACCTATCCCGTTCGCCACCTCATTAACCCCTACCCTCACCCACTCCTAGCACGCCACATGGCCCTCTCTCCCACCTCCCTTTGGCCACACTCTCCCCACACACATGCAACACAACGCACACACACGCAGACCACCAGCCCCACGCCACGTCCCCGCCTGGCACCCCTGTTCCCCCGTCCTCTTCCTCCCCCGTCTCTCCTTCTCTTCCCCAAGCTCCCCGCACGCAGCGCCCCCAGCGGCAGCATCCTTCCGTCGCCTCCCACTCCGGCGCCCTCCTCCGCCCACCGCCCGCACGCCCGCTGCCCTTCCTCTCCTGGCCGCGTCGCTCCTTCCTCCCTTCTCCGGCCGAAGCTCGCCGTCCGGCCTCCGCCGCCGCCCTTCGCCCGGCCGTCTCCTCGCCGCCAGTGCCCGGCCCCTGCTCCGGCCTCCCCGCCTCCTCCGCTCCCCTCAGCGCCGCCCGGCCTCCTCTAGCTCTCCGCCGCGTCCTCTACGCTCCCGGGAGCTCGCCCGGCCCGCCGCCGACCCTAGAGCTCGCCGGGACCCTGCCCGCCGGCGAGCCCGCCGCCGGCGTCGCCTCACCGACGCAGGCACCGCCCGCTCCCGGACTTCTCTGTCCCGACCTCGCCTCCTCGAGCACCGTCGCCGCCCTCCGGAGCCGCCACTTCGCCAACCACCTCGCCCGTCGCGCCATCCGCTCGCCGTGGCGCGTCGGTGACGCGTGCCACCTCCTCGCGCCCGGTAGCGCCGCCAGGACACCGGCGCGACCAGCTGCCTCGCCGCGGGCCCGGCCTGCTCCGCCTCGCCTGGCCCGACCCCGTCGACCCGTGGGCCCGCTGCCCGTGTGCGTGTATGTGTGTGCTCGTGTATGTGTCATGGGAAACGCATGTGAACCTATGGCCGTATTGGAGCACCCCGAGCTCGCCAACAACCTTCGGCACCGAACCCTCGGGACGCAAGATCGCCACGAGACCGACAAGCACCTCCCCCCGAAGATCGAGATCGAACCGAGTTGAGAAACCGGCAAGACCTTCGCGATGACGAGAACGACACCGAACCGAGTTCTGCTTCCCGGACATCGAGGTCCCGAAGACTGACGCCCGGCGACCGAAGCCGAGAACCCCGACATGGACACACCAAGTTCTTCATCGAGGAAGCCAAGGCCGTCGACGTGGAACCATAGAACGCCGAGCGCTTCACCCGGACACCGAGAACATTCCCCCCGGAACGCCATGACCGTCAACATGACCCCAAGTCCCGCACCCGGATGCGCCAAGATCTACCCCTGAGTCCGAGAGAACGATCCCGTCGAGACCGATCCGTCGGACCCCGACCCCGAACCCCGGAACCCCAAGTTCGTCGAGGCTCCTTCATGTGCGAACCCCTTTCCGGAACCCTATTTTATAACATAACAACTTGTCGCATATTTAATTGCCATCCTTGCATGCATATCTGTGGTTTGGGGGCCTTATGCCGATTCACCTAATAACTAAATATGGGGCCCATATGCGGGCAAATCTAGTCTCATATCGGCCTCATTTAAACTTGTGTAGCGAACCCGGTACTATCCCTTTGCCATGTTAAAACAACATTTAAATTGCGGGGATCTAAACAACTTGGACCACCTAATTAATTGCCGGGACCCCGGTTCCGCTTAATATGACCTAATTGCATCGCACCTTTGCCATGTCATCCATCATACATGCATCATGCCGATCTTCTGTCGTTTTATTAAATAGCGCATCCGGTGTTTATTCTAGTGTTTTGCTTCTTCGCGGATAAGGCCGTTGAGATGATGTGAGCTTCGCCCGATCTTCGGTTGAACCCTTCGACAATGTTTTCAGGCGAGCATCTCCCCCTTTCTACCTATCTTACTTTATAGTCTTTATTCCCTCCTGTTGATCTTTTGCTATCTGTGTTGCGATGCTTTAGTTTCCGTACCTGTGATATTCCCTTGCAGCCTATATTGCCTTGGACACACCCTATTACCTGTTGTTTGGTAGATAGTTGGACTTGCGTGTCGTAGTTGCTTGCTCAAGTGCTGATGTGAGTCGTCATATGCCACAGTTGCTGATGTATTGCCGCATGTTGAGGTTGGAGATGATTCTAGTTTTACTTATCGTCACTTTAAATTCTGTTTAACAACTAAAATTGAATAAGCGAGGCATCGGTGGGTGATAGATAATATTTGGTTTCGAGCGCCCACTTGTGTCCCGTAAGACCCCGAGTACTTGATACTGTTCCTTGATTTGCGCTATCCACATCCGGAGGTATATGGGACCCCCAGGCGAGCTTGATTCATTCTTATTTCATGGGGCCACAAACTAGTTTGAGGTTTTATTTACGATCTGTACTTATGCCCTGTTTACCGCTTTATTTACGATTGTGCGATCGCACCTTTGTCTTTGTTAGGAGGCGGAGTGATTACGCTGCATCGACACCCCGAGTTTTCGGGTTCCCGATCGCTTGACCATTGGCGCTAACCTTGAGGCCGTCTCGAAGCTAGCTTACGCCGTTCGGGTTCTACTCAAAGGGTGGCCCTGAAATATTTCTGAATCCTGTGATTGTTCAGTCGTGAAAGCCTCGTTGGGTTTTGATTTGGTTTTTCCGAGGTTGATCGAGTGTGTGTTGCTATTGGTGCACCCCGGCCGGGTAAAACTTTCTGAAAGCCGTGTCCGCGGATATGGACGACTTGGAGCACAGTATCTCGATCATAGACAAGCATAACTAAAGTTTACTGCTATTAATTTGACTTATAATGACTAGTAATCAGCTTCACTATAACGGAATGGCTAATTAATACTGCCCACCCTTGCTTGTTTGGTTGTCGCTTGCGGCAAATGTATCTGACTAGTAAGTATTGCAACTACAACGAATTGGCTGAATAAAAGTACCAACAACTGCTGGGTTTTGGGTTATCTCATACTATATGTATCTGAATAGTAATCGCTGCAACTACAACGGAATGAATAACTAACAGAACCCACTGCTTACTTTATCAGGACGATATCTAAAACCTGACTAGTAATTGCCGCAACAATAACTGAATAAATAAAACTGCCAACTATGTGAGTTCCTCGGTGGACTTCCTCGTTTGGTCTCGAGGGGGAAACACCAGGATGGGTTTGTTTGGTGTTAGCTTCAGGTTGGATCCGGATAGGTCATTCTTACCCCTCTCTGATTGCCGCCAGTTGTATCGAGTCTCTATAGGTTGTTTAGTGCATGCTGCCGCTTGATCCACCATACCTATGTAGGCGAGGACCGCGAATTCTAGCCTCGCCGTGTCGGCCTCGATCTTGACGCTCCTACTTGTTTTGCTTTGCCTTGTCGGCACCCTTCATTTAAGGTTTTGAGACCGACGCCGTTAGCAGGTTACCCTTCCGGCTTGGCAGGCAGGGTTATGGGCGCCATTGGTTATTCTGCAGGCTCTTAGCCCCATTTGCTTCTTGTCCGTAGTCGGACACTCTACCATTTTCAAGGTGATTTGGATCTTGTATCTTATATCGTATTCTTGACTCTCTGAGTCATTATATATATATCATTACTGTGGGTCCCATCGAGGACTGTTGTGTAATGTTATTACTTCGTTTTCCACCCGCACGAAAGTGCCTGGTGGGCACCTTTGAATCGTTTCTATGCGGGTTCGGCGAATTTTGCCTAAACTTGCATAGGTCCGATTCTGAGGGTGTTACAGTATGATCCCTAGGCCTTGTTTCTAAACATTGAAACACCGTTTGCTACTAGATCTATTGCATGTTTGCTTGCTTCCATCTTTGTTCCGTTTGCCAGGGAGGTTTTGGTCCTTTACCTTACCTCATCATCAAGCTCTTTTTTGGCACCGTTACCCCACGTCAACAACAAGTCAGAAGCTATTTTCTGGCACCATTACCACTTGTATTTCACTATCTCTTCGCGAAACTAGTGCACCTATACACCTGACAAGTGTATTGGGTGTGTTGGGGACACAAGAGACTTCTTGTATCTTGATTGCAGGATTGCTTGAGAGGGCATACCTTTGACCACTTCCTCCCTGAGTTCGATAAACCTTGGGTAATCCACTTAAGGGAAACTTGCCGCAGTTCTACAAACCTTTGCAGTTGGAGTCCCAACAATTGTCTACAAGAATAGAAGTGCGTAGACATCAAGCTCTTTTCTGGCGCCGTTGCCGAGGAGGTAAGGTGAAAGGTACTCACATCCTCCTGGTGTGTGAGTGCTCGAAGTTATTTCCTTTAGATTCTGCAATTTTGTCTTTTTGTTACTTGTTTTCACTAGTTAGGATTTATGGAAAACAAAAAAAAATTAGAGAGCCTTATAGTATCTATCTTGAGTTAGGACATGAAGTGTTTAAAGAGAAAATTAAAAAACCTATGGAACTTTATTTGCATGCTAATAGCAATGTTATTAGTATGAATTTTTTGAACACCATTGTTACTAATGGTATGGAAACGTCTAAGCTTGGGGAAGCTAGTTTTTATGAGAAAGATCTATTTAGTTCCCCAGCTTTAGGGAAGAAAATTTACTCTGATGATACTTTATCTCCCATATGTGGTAATTCTAATGATACTTGTGATATTTTAAATCCACATACTGAAAGTGCCCCTTTGAAAATACCTATTGGAATTGTTGAACGTGTTACAAATAACTACTATTTTGGAGATGGAACTGTCCATCCTAGTGATCATTTACTCTTTATACATGAATTATGCGAGTTATTCAAGTGTGCAGGTATTTCAATGGACCAAGCTAAGAGGAAGATATCCCCTTTCTCACTTAGGGGCAAAGTAAGGGAGTGGTATGAGCTACTAGATGATCCTCATCATTTGGAGTGGAAGGAACTTGAATCTCTCTTTTATTTTAAATTTTATCCTCCTCATGAAATTCATAAAGATAGGAATTATATTTATAATTTTCATCCTCACGAGGGAGAAAGTATTGCCCAAGCTTGGGGGAGATTGAAGTCACTAATGCTCAAATGTCCCATTCATGAGCTCCCAAGTAATGTTGTTATCAATAATTTTTATGCAAGGCTTTTAGGACATTACAAGGACTACCTAGATACCTGTTCAGAGGGATCCTTCACAAGTAAGGAGATCAAAGCTAAGTGGGATCTTCTTGAAACAATTCAAAGCAATACTGAAGATTGGGATAACGACAAAGGTAAAGAACCAGGTATAAACTATGAGTATGATTGCATTAAGTCTTTCGCTGAAACTGCTGATTTTCAAGAGCTTAGTGCTAAATATGGTCTTGATCCTCAAATTCTTGTTAGATGTTATAGAGCCTTTGCTTACCATATTAATGCTCCTAAATAAAAATGGTACATGTATCATGAACCTTTTAAAGACACTTGCATGGAAATGAAAATGTTATTAATGATTGCAATAAACATGCTCAAACTTTTGAAAGTACTATTTCTTATAAGCATGTTAATTTTCGTGGTATGAATAGACCTTGTGAGAAGAATCGAACAGAAGAAGAATATTGTATCACCCACTGGAATGAAAAAACTAGAAAGTGGTATAAGGCTCTAGATGATCTTGGTAAAAAAGTTTGTGCCCTCTATCCTTTTATTTGTGAACTTTGCTTTGAAGTGGGTCATTTCGATTTTCAATGCTCTGGCCATAATAATCCTGCAAGTTTGTATTGTGATAACGTGATCACTGATAATCAACATGATGAACTTACAATATTTTTGGGGTGTGAAGAGTTATCAAGAAAAACTTCTTTGGTAGACATGAGTGCTTTTGGTATGAATTGCGTCCTGCATGGGTGTCATCTTTATTGTGTTGATAATTTCCATTCGAATACTTACATACAAATAAAAGATGATATTTTACCAAAATATGACAGGACTGATATGTGTTTTGATCTTATTAATGAAAATGAGGAATCCTCCAAAGTTTCTTCTATTGTCTCTAACAATAAGCCAGGGTATGTGGAGAAGCTTACTTTCAAGCCTCTCCCTCCTAAAGAGGAGAAGAAGAAGAAGAAGAAGAAGAAGAAGATGAGGAGTAAAAGGAGAGATGAAACGATATCTTCCTCTAATCATGTTGCTCCTATCATAGTTTTTGCTGAGGAGTCTGAAGATGTTCCTATGCCTGTTACATATAGGAGTGATCATGATTGGGAAAAGCACACCACTTTTGATATTGAAATCCTCTTTGGTACCAATTCTGAAAATGATGATATTAATATTTGTTGTGCTATTAGTGTTATCCATGTTCCTTCCAATGATGATATGTTTATAAATGAACACACTTGGGAAGATAGCTATTCTATTGCTTTTGATGATACTATACCTCCAATGTATGATGATTATAATGATGAGTATGATATTTTCAGTCCACCTACTATTGAGGAGGAAATTAATTGTGATTACAATATGCCTCCTATATTTGATGACTATGGTGATGAGAATAGTAATGATAGCTATTTTGTTGAATTTTCTCCCACTACAATTAATAAGAATGACTATGCTTATGTGGAGAGTAATAATCATTTTATGCATGTGGCTCATGATAAAAATGTTTTATGTTATAGATATATTGTTAATTTTATGCATGATGCTACTGAAAGTTATTATGAGAGAGGGAAACATGGTTTTATGCATCTCAAAAATATTAAGTTTCCCCTCTTTATGTTGAAAATTTTGAAGTTGCACTTGTTTTACTTTCCTATGCTTGTTGTTTTGTGCTTTCATGACTTGTTTCTTTACAAGATTCCTATGCATAGGAAGTGGGTTAGACTTAAATGTTCTTTGAATTTGTTTCTTGATGCTCTCTTTTAAATCAATTCATATTTTCTATGTGAGCATCTTTGAAACTATCATGCCTAACTTAAAGGCATTAAAGAAAAGTACTTGTTGGGAGATAACCCAAGAGTTTTCATGAGTCTTGGAAGTTATTACTTCTATAATGACCTCTCCTTATCCTTTTTGTTTGCTTTTTTGTGCCAAGAATGACCTCTAATGAGAGGGAAGTGAGATTTGGGAAGTTGTTGTCCCGAAACAGATTTCTGTCCTCCACCATAAAAATTCGTGAGCAGACTCTGTAACTCGGATTGTGCTGCAAATTTATGAATAAATCTCCCAGTATGTTAGATAACTTTCTTTAGTTCAACACTTTGTGATTTGAGCAACATAAGGTCTTCGAAAAAATCGGTTTCTACCTGTTGGTCTGTTTTGACAGATTTCTGTCATTATTTGCATTTGCTTCTTATTGATTCCTTTTTGGGTTCTTTTTGGGAAATTGAGCTTTTTGAGGAATTTATATAGTAGCTTGTGTTTTTAGTGAAAGTTTTTCTGTTCTAGAGCTAAACCCAAAGGTCTATTATCTTTTGAATACACTAATGTTGCTAATGAAGATTGTGTGAAGTTTTGTATGAAGGAAAATTTTCAGGTGTAGAGAAAGAATGATGTAATGAGATGAAGAATGGACAAAAGCTCAAGCTTGGGTATTCCACCCCATGTCACCCCAAGAAATATTCAAGAGGTACAAGCATTAAATCTTGGGGATGCCCAAGGCATCCCCTTCTTCATCAATAAAAATATCAGGTCTTTCTAGACACTTCATTTTTATTGTTTCATGCATTGTTGTGTTGTTCTTAGAGCGTCTTAGTTTTCATTTTTGGCTTTGGTTTTCTTAGTTTTCTTGAGTAAGTTGGTTGGATCTCAGCACACTTCTTTTGGAGAGAGAGACACTCTGTTTCCATTGCCTAGAACACTCTAGTGTTCACTCTAATTGTTTTGTGAGTGTTCGCTTTTGCTAGCACTGTGTTTAGCCTTAGTTTTCTTGTGCTTTCAGCTTAGAACTTTTTAGTTCTTCTTTGTGGATTTGTGATACAATCTCACT
Source organism: Avena longiglumis (assembly GCA_030063025.1). Taxonomy (NCBI): domain Eukaryota; kingdom Viridiplantae; phylum Streptophyta; class Magnoliopsida; order Poales; family Poaceae; genus Avena; species Avena longiglumis. The sequence goes on from CP125975.1 coordinate 501,871,562, forward strand.
GATCTTTATTGATTATTATCTTTGTGAGTTGTTTCAAATAAGTTGATTGGTGTTGGAAAAGAGTAGAAAGTTTCATGCTTAAGTGGTACAAAAGGGAGCTTGTTCTGACTATGGCTTAGACTTTATCATGACATGCTAGGTGTTGTTTTGACCTTATGCTTAGTGATTATTGCTGTAGCATGTCTTGTTCCAAACAATTGGGATTTCTTAGTGTGCCTTGAAGAAATTATGCGTTGTTTTAGCATACAAAAGCATAGTATTGAAGTATTCTCCTTTGATGCTTTGTTTGGGTTGACTTGGCACATGCTCACACCATGTTATGACTATGACAAGTCACCATTAGCCTCTATGATCATTTAGTCCTTGACTTGTAGTACCACTCTATGCTTTGATTAGTAATGCTTTGTTGCTCTGCATGATTATGACCATTATGCTCTCTTAGTTGGTTGCTCCCAGTATTTTGCTAGCCTCCACTTGTATGAGTAAGCTCTACTCATGATTCCAACTCCTAAGAAACCAAGTTATTCCAAAGTGTCCACTATAAACTCCTATGCATGATGTGTTACACCATTCCAAGTATATTCTTGTTTTCATCTATCTTCCAATTAAAAACTATTTTGTTATGTGAAAACTTAGTGATTAAAGCCCTCACAAACTTGATGGCACACTTTATTCCTTGCCCCTAATAAACTTGAACCATTGTGACAACTTTGTTGTATATGCTTGCACTTATAAGTTGGAATTAGCAGAACCGCGTTGTCACGGGGAACGTTTTCAACATTGCACTTGTACTTTGTACTCAGTTGATATCATGATCTTTTGTCTATGGATGTCACCGGTGTGAAATAAAGAGGGAACTTGTAAGTCCATGGAGTTTGTATTCTGTGTTAGAGAAACACCTGGGCCGCTAGCCTAAGCCATGCCTAATCATGGTGGAAACGTCATCATCACCATAATGAGCTATCTATGAAGCATACTCAATAAAAATCTATGCATATGGTAAATAAAAAGATCGATGAGATGCTCATTGTCTGCTTGCCTTGTCATTTTGGTTATGGGAATGCTCCTGTACCATGTGAAAGGGGTACCCCGTTGGCGGTTCTCAATGATATGCAAATACTTACAATGACAAGAACTTACATGTGCCCAAAGTTGAGTATGCATGAGGTGCGGCCCTCATATTCAAGGGACTTGAGATTGCCAACTTATACTTCGTCAAGCATATACTCCAGATTTGCCACTTTAACCTTAACCACTTCAAGATGCTTATGATAGAGGAAATGAGGGCTGAAAGCTAACAAGTACCATAATTTTTGGAACCTCTTTTTGAAACTTGAAATCCCTGCTTCCCTTATGAAGGGTCTTTCTTCCACCACTATTGATTCTCCACCTTCTACCTTTAGGCACCATTAAGAGAGCATAGTTGTCATTCTGTGTGCGGTGTTCTGAAGCTTATTGATTGATGCATATTGTGATATTACTTGTTCTTGTGCTATTTGTTTGTAGTCACCCTTGTGAACTTTGAAGGTGTCCTATGCATCTATTTGCTACTCTATGCGGGACAAGATGATTGCCACTATGCTATGTTTTCTGTATGTGAAACAAACAAATGTTTTTCAATGCATGTTATTCGTGATCTTTGTTTGTAGCCTTTCATGTTGCATGCATAGTTACTATGTCCTATTGTTAGAACTCCATCTTTCATGCACATGTTTAGAGTTCTTTGATCCCAGCTTTTAATGCTTGCAAATAGTTGGATCTTTATTGTGAGGGTGCATGTCACCTCAAATATTATTCTTTTATCACTTACCTACTCAAGGACGAGAAGGATTTAAGCTTGGGGATGTTGATACGTCGGAAACGTATCTATAATTTTTGATGTTCCATGCTTGTTTTGTATCTACTTTGTTTTGCTTTGTCTACACTTTGAGGTGTTTTTATATCTTTTCTGCAACTAACCTATTAACAAGTTGCCACAGTGCCAGTTGTCCGTTTTCTTCTGCTTTTGGTTCCAGAAAGGCAGAAAATCAATATTCTCGTAATTGGACAGGACAAAAGCCAAAGTTATTATTTTTCCGGAGCAACACGGAACCACGAAGCAGAGCCGGAGGGGGGGCACAGGGTGACCACACCCCCTAGGCGCGGGCAAGCCCTGGGGGCGCCTGGGGAGGGTGTGGGCCCCCTGTCTCCCCACCGACCTTGCCTCCTGCGCCTATAAGAAGCTCCCGACTCAAAAACCCTAAAGAATCCAGAAGAAATCCATGAAAACCTTTGTAGCGCCGCCGCCACCGAAGGGGAGATTCGGGGGACAGAAAGTCTCTGTTCCAGCACCTTGCCGGGACGGGGAAGTGCCCCCGGATCCATCTCCATCGATCTCCATCGCCATCTTCATCACCATTGCTGATTCCCATGATGAGGAGGGAGTAGTTCTTCCTCAGGGCTAAGGGTTCTACCGGTAGCTATGTGTTCATCTCTCTCTCTCTATGCATGATCTTGTGGTCATGAGTTTTGTAATCAAGTAGATCTACCTTGCTACTCAAGTGCTTCATTAGATCTCTGCTCTCCCCATGTGTGTGAAAGTGACAGCGTACATGCCATGATGGCACTTAGGCTTGAGTCTACATAAATACTCTTTGTTACTTAATAGATCTATGCTTTTCCCCACGTGTGTGAAAGTGACAGCGTGCACACCGTGTGTGGCACTTTGGCTAGATTGAATATTTGTTATGAGTTACATTTGGATTTGGATGTCTCTATGAAATTGTGGTGTTTGTTGGAACCATCTAGTGCTCAAGGTGACAGTGTGGGGTTATCTAGATTGGGAAAGGTGGACTTTGAAGTGTGCTGTTATAGCCCTACTATGGATTAGAGTGTCCAACCGGAGAGTAGTTAAGAGTAGTATCATGAAGAGAGGATATTTATATGAGAGAGTGTTCACTAGTGAAAGTATGATCCCTAGGCCTTGTTTCTAAACATTGAAACACCATTTGCTACTAGATCTGTTGCATGTTTGCTTGATTCCATCTTTGTTCCATTTGCCGGGGAGGTTTTGGTCCTTTACCTTACCTCACCATCAAGCTCTTTTCTGGCACCATTGCCCCACGTCAACAACAAGTCATAAGCTATTTTCTGGCACCGTTACCACTTGTATTTCACTATCTCTTCGCCGAACTAGTGCACCTATACACCTGACAAGTGTATTGGGTGTGTTGGGGACACAAGAGACTTCTTGTATCTTGATTGCAGGGTTGCTTCATGTGGCATCCCGCAAAACCACTACTAGAAAATCGCGTTGAATTTGTGCATTGCATCGTCATCATCATGCATTGTTTGCCAAAACTATTTTCGAAAACCCCGATTTGTTTTCCAAACGCCCCATCTTATTCAAACACCGAACGCCGGGTCCCCGGAATATTTTATTTTGGCCGCTATCAGTTTGCGCACGGCCCGTTTAAAACAAATAAAAGTTTTATTAATTTTTAGTCGGGGCAGTCGAACGGGCCAGACCGACCCGAACGACCGCCCCAGATATTTTAAATCGGTCCAAACCTGCCCGCCCTTCTATTCCTATCCCACCTAAAAACCTACCCACACACCCAAGCCACCTCACCCCACCCTATGGCAGCATGCCACCTCACCCTCTCCCCTTTCCCTAACCAATCTAAACTTGCCACATCAGCCCCTCTCTCTTCTCTCTCTCCCTCACAGCTCACACCCACCCAACCAAACCCACTCAGGCCACACACTGCCCCCAAACCGACACACCCCAACACGCACACACTACACACCCACACAGCCGACCCCCTGCCGCTGCCCCTGGGCCCCGCGCCCACCTACCCCACCCGTCTGCCTCACAACCACCAACCGCACCCCACACCTGTGGCGTGGCCTGCGCCGCCTACAGGCCCCACCGACCCGCCCCCGCCCCTGTTCCTCTTCTTCCTTCCTCTCCCTCTGGCTCTCCCCAGATCCGTCGCCCCCACCCTCGGCGGCCCCTTGGCCTCTCCTGCGGCCTTGCCGCCCTTCGCCCCCTCTCCTCCTGCGCCCGCTCCGCCCACCCTCACCTGAGCAGCGTCGCCCGGACCGCCTCATCGCTGGGCGCCCGGCCCGCGCCTCCCTATGACCTCGTCCCTCCTCCCCAAGGCTCACCGCGCCGCCCTCTTCCCCTTGCCGCCCGCTCTCGTCCCCACGCGACCCGCCCAGCGGCTCCATGGCTTCAGTCCTCCCGCCAGCCCGCGTCTCCCGGCCCTCTGCCGGCTCCGCCCAGCGGATCGCGCCTTCACCGCCACGCTGCCTCCGCCTCGGCAGCGCCCGTCCGCCCAGCGCCACAAGGCCTTGCGCGTGGCTTCGCCCAGCGCCGCTGTCCGCGCCTCGGCGGAGGACAGATCGCTGCCCGCCACCACGGCCTCCTCCGGCGCCAGACCCTCTTCCTCCGCTCCGCCGGGCTAGCCCGCCTCGGCCTGCTTCCGTCGACCCCACCTCGTTCCCCTGCGCGAACCTGAACCAGAGCCGGCGTGCTTCCCTGCTGCGCTGTCGCCTCCTCGTCATCCCTGGGCCGCACCGCCGCGCTACCTCGAACCTGCTACACCCGCGAGTTCCGCCGAGATACCGAGGATTTCTGAGGTGATGCTTGCGGGGCACTGACGCCGAGCATCGAGATCTTCCTAAGGGCGACAAGATCGTCAAGAAGGACCCTGGACCCAGAGTCTGAGGAGCCGAAGGTCGTCCCCCGCCAAGGCCTCGGATTTTAAGACCGATCCCGGTGTATGAGACCGAACCCCAAGATCTGCGCGAACCGCAAGACCGCCTCACGGGCCCGAAGACCGTTTCAGCCGTGCAACAAGATCGACATCACGGACGCGAACCCCGTACCCGAAGACCGATCCTCGAAGACCGAATTCTAGGCACGCCAAGACCGAACCCGGAGATCTCCGTCACGGAACACCATGATCGCCAACCCGGAACGCCAAGTGCTCCTTTTTCCGGACCCGAAGACCAACGGTTAAGTTCACCACCGACAAAAGACGGGCTACGAGATCTACTTCGCGGGCACATGCGACAAGAACTACCCCGATCCGAAGACCCCGAACCCTCTCGGATCCGAGGACGACAAGTACTTCTGGCCGCAACGGCAAGATCGACCCCGTGGGACCCGACAAGTTCTTCCGGCGACAAGACGACACCGCCGGAAGGAACCGATGCGCCCGACACCGAGACTACGGCGACAAGTTCTTCCTCCCGGACGCCGAGCTCGCCGAGAACCCTGTTGCGCCGAGACCTACCCCGGAGTCCGAGAACGCTTCCGCCGAACCCCAAACCCCGGATCCGTCGAACCCTGGACCCCGACCCCGAACACCGGAACCCTAACAAGATCGTCGAGACCCCTAATGTGTGAACCCCTTATCCGAGAACCCTATTTTATAATATAATAACAACTTATTGCATATTGAATTGCCATACTCGCATGCATATTTGTGTGGTTTGGGGGCCTTTTGCCGATTCACCTAATAATTAAATATGGGGCCCATATGCGGGCAAATCTAGCCTAATATTGGCCTCATTTAAAACTTGAGTAGCGAACCGGTATCTTATCTTCTACCATGTTGAACAACATTTAATTGCGGGGGTTTTCTAAACAACTTGAACCACCTAATTAATTGCCGGGACCCCGGTTCCGCTTAATATGACATAATTGCATCGCACCTTTGCCATGCCATGCATCATACTTGCATCATGCCGATCTTCTGCCGTGTATTAAACATTGCATCCGGTGTTTCTTCTAGTATTTTGCTTCTTCGCGGATAAGGCCGTTGAGTTGATGTGAGCTTCGCCCCGATCTTCGGGTAAAACCTTCGACAATGTTTTCAGGCGAGCATCTCCCTCTTTCTACCTATCTTACTTTTATAGTATTTACTTCCCTCCTGTTGATCTATTGCTATCTGTGTTGCGATGCTTTAGTTTCCGTACCTGTGATATTCCCTGCAGCCCTATATTGCCTTGGACACACCCTATTACCTGTTGTTTGGTAGATAGTTGGTCTTGCGTGTCGCCGCCGCTTGCTCAAGTGCTGATGTGTGTCGCCATATGCCACAGTTGCTGATGTATTGCCGCATGTTGATGTTGGAGATGATTCTAGTTTTACTTATCGTCACTTTAATTTCTGTTTAACAACTAAAATTGAATAAGCAGAGGCATCGGTGGGTGATAGATAATATTTGGTTTCCGAACGCCCACTTGTGTCCCGTAAGACCCCGAGTACTTGATACCTGTTCCTTGATTTTGCGCGCTATCCACATCCGGGAGGTATATGGGACCCCCGAGCGAGCTTGATTCATCTTATTTCTTGGGGCCACAAACTAGTTTGAGGTTTTATTTACGATCTGTACTTATGCCATGCTTTACCGCTTTATTTACGATTGTGCGATGTATCGCACTTTGTCTCTTTGTTAGGAGTGGGACACGTTTCATGGTGTCGACAAGCCCAGCCACACTTTCGGGTTCCCAGTCGTTCACAGCCGTCCACCCAAACCTTGAGGCCGTCTCGGAGCTTGTCTACTCCGTTGCGGGTTCTACTCAAAGGGGTGGCCCCCTGAAATATTTCTGAATCCTGTGATTGTTCAGTCGTGAAAGCCTCGTTGGGTTTTGATTTGGTTTTTCCGAGGTTGATCGAGCGTGTGTTGCTATTGGTGCACCCCGGCCGGGTTAAAACTTTCTGAAAGCCGTGTCCGCGGATATGGACGACTTGGAGCACAGTTTCTTGATCATAGACAAGCATAACTAAAGTTTATTGTTATAAATTTGACTTATAATGACTAGTAATCAGCTTCACTATAACGGAATGGCTAATAATACTGCCCACAATTGCTTGTTTGATTGTCGCTTGCGACCATTGTACCTGACTAGTAAGTATGGCAACTACAACGGAATTGGCTGAATAAAAGTACCAACAACTGCTGGGTTTTGGGATTATATCATGATATCTGTATCTGAGTAGTAATTGCTGCAACTATCACGGAATGATTAATTAAAAGTGCCCACTGCTTATTTTATCAGGACGATTATCTAACCTGACTAGTAAAGTGCCACAATTATAACTGAATAAGTAAAATTGCCAACTGTGTGAGTTCCTCGGTTGACTTCCTCGACGGCCTCGAGGGGGAAACCCCAGGATGGGTTTGTTTGGTGTTAGCTTCAGGTTGGATCCGGATAGGTCATTCTTACCCCTCTCTGATAACCGTCAGTTGTATCGAGTCTCTATAGGTTGTTTAGTGCATCTTTGCCGCTTTCGATCCACCATACCTATGTAGGCGAGGACCGCGGTCTAGCCTCGCCGTGTCTTGGCCTCGATCTTGACGCTCCTTCTTTGTTTTCTGCTTTGCCCTTTGTCGGCACCCTTTTGTTAAGCAGGTTTTGAGATCGACGCCGTTAGCGGGTTACCCTTCCGGCTTGGCCAGGCAGGGTTATGGGCCATTGGTTATTCTTGAGGCTCTTAGCCCCATTTGCTTCTTGTCCGTAGTCGGACGCTCTCATTCTCAAGGTGATTTGGATCTTGTATATTATATACGTATTCTTGACTCTTTGAGTCATGTTAAATATATCTGCATGGGTCCCATCGAGGACTGTGTAATGTTATTATTGCCGTTTTCCACCCTACGAAAGTGCTGGTGAGCACCTTTGAATCGTTTCTATGCGGGTTTGGCGAATTTTGCTAAAACTTGCATAGGTCCGATCGAGGTGTTCTGAGTGGTATCGAGCTCGGCGGTTGCGATACCCACAAGTCGACAAAATGTAGGATAACCTAGCTAACGGCCAAGTAGAGTGTCAAAACTATTTTGCAAAAATCGGTTGGATAGTTACGGTTAGGTCTGATTTTATTCCTTACCCTCGCTATTCTCCTCTTACCTCTGCGTTTTGAATCCGCTCTCATCTCCTTCTTGAGTCCGAGAATTCTCGGGGTTGGTTTTCCGTCGTACCTTCAGGGTTTCGCTTTCTCCCTTTTTGTAACGGAGGTGCTACGATCATCAATCTGCAACTTGTATGTTGTACCCTTCCTCCAATCTGATGTTCTTGAGCTCTTTGTCCATCTGAGTTCCATGCTGGATATCAGTGTCGTTGAAAAACATCTGAGAAGAACGAGCTTTGGTGAAGTTGGAGTCGACCTTGAGCATGTGTTGTTCTTGCCAATGGAACCATCGCGAAACCTAATCAGTGTGTCTTTCATACGATTTCTGCTGGCAACACTCCCTTGTTTCCGAACCTCGCTTGTCGAGATCTTCAGTCTGATTCCGAGAGTTGGTTGCTTAATCCGCCTATTCGTGTGCAGAGTAATGGTTTGAGTGCGGGATGGATTAGCTACCCTACCACTGCTCATATCATTCGCTCTTGTATGTTGAATCAGTGGATCCAGCAATCTACTCCGTCCACGGAAGATAGGGGTGGCTTTATTTGTTGATACCTCTACCTTCGACCTTTGGGTTCCGGAGTGTTCTCTCGACGATCAGGAACAACGACTTTTTGTTGGTGGTGTCGCCGATTTCAAGATGGAGGATGAACCCTCGTTAGTGGTGTCGCGAGGATCTACCTGAAGCGAGAAGATGCAGATCGCCGACCTTCCTTCCGGTACCATGAGGCGGATCTCGAGGGCGAGATCCATTGTTAGTGGTGTCGAATTGTGGCATCCCGCAAAACCACTACTAGAAAATCGCGTTGAATTTGTGCATTGCATCGTCATCATCATGCATTGTTTGCCAAAACTATTTTCGAAAACCCCGATTTGTTTTCCAAACGCCCCATCTTATTCAAACACCGAACGCCGGGTCCCCGGAATATTTTATTTTGGCCGCTATCAGTTTGCGCACGGCCCGTTTAAAACAAATAAAAGTTTTATTAATTTTTAGTCGGGGCAGTCGAACGGGCCAGACCGACCCGAACGACCGCCCCAGATATTTTAAATCGGTCCAAACCTGCCCGCCCTTCTATTCCTATCCCACCTAAAAACCTACCCACACACCCAAGCCACCTCACCCCACCCTATGGCAGCATGCCACCTCACCCTCTCCCCTTTCCCTAACCAATCTAAACTTGCCACATCAGCCCCTCTCTCTTCTCTCTCTCCCTCACAGCTCACACCCACCCAACCAAACCCACTCAGGCCACACACTGCCCCCAAACCGACACACACTACACACCCACACACCCTGTAGGCCCACGGCGCCCACCTACCCCACCCGTCTGCCTCACAACCACCAACCGCACCCCCCACACCCTGCCGCGTGGCCCTGCGCCTGGCCCCGCCCCTGGGCCCCACCGACCGACCCCGCCCCTGGCCCCTGTTCCTCTTCTTCCTTCCTCTCCCTCTGGCTCTCCCCTCGCGCGCAACACCCGCATCCGTCGCCCCCACCCTCAGCGGCCCCGCCTCAGCAGCCGCGCCCTTCCTCCTCCGCCCGCTCCGCCCGCGCCACCACCCTCACTGCGGAGCGCGTCGCCCGGACCTCGCCCCTCGCCGGGCGCCAAGCGCCTCCCTTGACCTCGTCCCTCCTCCCCAAGGCTCACCGCGCCCCTCTTCCCGCCACGCGGCCGCTCCTCCGTCCCACGCGACCCGCCCGCCCGGCCAGCTCATGACTCGTCCCCGCCAGACACCCGCGTCTCCCGCCGCCTCTGCCGCTCCGCCAGCGGATCGCGCCTTCACGCTTTGCCTCCGCCTCGGCGCCCGTCGCCCGCCAACCCGCTGCCCACAGCCAGCGGCTTCGCCCGGCCGCGCCGCTGTCCAGCGCCTCGGCGGAGGGCGCGTCGCTCGGCCCGCCACCACGGCCTCCTCCGGCGCGGACCCTCTTCCTCCGCTCCGGGCTAGCCCGCCTCGGCCTGCTTCGACCCCACCTCGTTCCCTGCGAACTGAACGGAGCGGCGTGCTTCCTGCTGTTGTCGCCTCCTCGTCATCCTGGGCACAGCCGCTACCTCGAACCTGCTACACCCGAGTTCCGCCGAGATACCGAGGATTTCGAGGTGATGCTTGCGGGCAGCGCCGAGCATCGAGATCTTCCTAAGGCGACAAGATCGTCAAGAAGGACCTGGACCCAGTCCGAGGAGCGAAGGTCGTCCCCGCCAAGGCCTCGGATTTTAAGACCGATCCGGTGTATGAGACGAACCCCAAGATCTGCGCGAACCGCAAGACCGCCTCACGGGCGAAGACGTTTCAGCGTGCAACAAGATCGACATCACGGACGCGAACCCGTGCCGAAGACCGATCCTCAAGCCGAATTCTAGGCACGCCAAGACCGAACCGGAGATCTCCGTCACGGAACACCATGATCGCCAACCGGGCAAGTGCTCCTTTTTCCGGACCAAGACCAGCGGTTAAGTTCACCGACAAAAGACTCTGAGATCTACGGCGGGCACATGCGACAAGAACTACCCCGATCCGAAGACCCCGAACCCTCTCGGATCCGAGGACGACAAGTACTTCTGGCCGCAACGGCAAGATCGACCCCGTGGGACCCGACAAGTTCTTCCCGACGACAAGAACGACACCGCCCGGAAGGAACCGATGCGCCCCGACACCGAGACTCTGAGCGACAAGTTCTTCCTCCCGGACGCCGAGCTCGCCGAGAACCCTGTTGCGCCGAGACCTACCCCGGAGTCCGAGAACGCTTCCGCCGAACCCCAAACCCCGGATCCGTCGAACCCTGGACCCCGACCCCGAACACCGGAACCCTAACAAGATCGTCGAGACCCCTAATGTGTGAACCCCTTATCCGAGAACCCTATTTTATAATATAATAACAACTTATTGCATATTGAATTGCCATACTCGCATGCATATTTGTGTGGTTTGGGGGCCTTTTGCCGATTCACCTAATAATTAAATATGGGGCCCATATGCGGGCAAATCTAGCCTAATATTGGCCTCATTTAAAACTTGAGTAGCGAACGGTATCTTATCTTCTACCATGTTGAACAACATTTAATTGCGGGGGTTTTCTAAACAACTTGAACCACCTCATTAATTGCAGGGACGCCGGTTCCGCTTAATATGACATAATTGCATCGCACCTTTGCCATGCCATGCGTCATACTTGCATCATGCCGATCTTACGCCGTGTATTAAACATTGCATCCGGTGTTTCTTCTAGTATTTTGCTTCTTCGCGGATAAGGCCGTTGAGTTGATGTGAGCTTCGCCCCGATCTTCGGGTAAAACCTTCGACAATGTTTTCAGGCGAGCATCTCCCTCTTTCTACCTATCTTACTTTTATAGTATTTACTTCCCTCCTGTTGATCTATTGCTATACGTGTTGCGATGCTTTAGTTTCGCACTGTGATATTCCTGCAGCCCTATATTGCCTTGGACACACCCTATTACTGTTGTTTGGTAGATAGTTGGTCTTGCGTGTCGCCGCTTGCTCAAGTCTTGATGTGTGTCGCCATATGCCACGATTCTTGATGTATTGCCGCATGTTGATGTTGGAGATGATTCTAGTTTTACTTATCGTCACTTTAATTTCTGTTTAACAACTAAAATTGAATAAGCGAGAGGCATCGGTGGGTGATAGATAATATTTGGTTTCGAGCCCACTTGTGTCCCGTAAGACCCCGAGTACTTGATACTGTTCCTTGATTTTTGGCGCTATCCACATCCGGGAGGTATATGGGACCCCCGAGCGAGCTTGATTCAGTCTTATTTCTTGGGGCCACAAACTAGTTTGAGGTTTTATTTACGATCTGTACTTATGCCATGCTTTACCGCTTTATTTACGATTGTGCAGTGCGCACCTTTGTCTTGTTAGGAGTGGGACACGTTTCAGCGGTGTCGACAAGCCCAGCCACACTTTCGGGTTCCCGTCGTTCACTGACCGTCCACCCAAACCTTGAGGCCGTCTGAGCTTGTCTACTCCGTTCGGGTTCTACTCAAAGGGTGGCCCCTGAAATATTTCTGAATCCTGTGATTGTTCGATCGTGAAAGCCTCGTTGGGTTTTGATTTGGTTTTCCGAGGTTGATCGGCGTGTGTTGCTATTGGTGCACCCGGCGGGTTAAAACTTTCTGAAAGCCGTGTCCGCGGATATGGACGACTTGGAGCACAGTATCTCGATCATAGACAAGCATAACTAAAGTTTATTGTTATAAATTTGACTTATAATGACTAGTAATCAGCTTCACTATAACGGAATGGCTAATAATACTGCCCACAATTGCTTGTTTGATTGTCGCTTGCGACCATTGTACCTGACTAGTAAGTATGGCAACTACAACGGAATTGGCTGAATAAAAGTACCAACAACTGCTGGGTTTTGGGATTATATCATGATATCTGTATCTGAGTAGTAATTGCTGCAACTATCACGAAATGATTAAATAAAAGTGCCCACTGTTTACTTTATCAGGATGATTATATACACCTGACTAGTAATTGTCACAACTATAACCGAATAAGTAAAACTGCCAACGGTGTAAGTTCCTCGGTTGACTTCCTCGACGGCCTCGAGGGGGAAACCCCAGGATGGGTTTGTTTGGTGTTAGCTTCAGGTTGGATCCGGATAGGTCATTCTTACCCCTCTCTGATAACCGTCGGTTGTATCGAGTCTCTATAGGTTGTTTAGTGCATCTGCGCTGCTTCGATCCACCATACCTATGTGGCGAGGACCGAATTCTAGCCTCGCCGTGTCTGGCCTCGATCTTGGCGCTCCTTCTTTGTTTTCTTTGCCCTTTGTCGGCACCCCTTTTGTTAAGCAGGTTTTGAGATCGACGCCGTTAGCGAGGTTACCCTTCCGGCTTGGCACGGCAGGGTTATGGACGCCATTGGTTATTCTTCAGGGCTCTTAGCCCCATTTGCTTCTTGTCCGTAGTCGGACGCTCTACTGTTCTCAAGGTGATTTGGATCTTGTATATTATATCTGTATTCTTGACTCTTTGAGTCGCTGTTAAATATATCTGTTCTGTGGGTCCCATCGAGGACTGTTGTGTAATGTTATTACTTCGTTTTCCACCCGCACGAAAGTGCCTGGTGGGCACCTTTGAATCGTTTCTATGCGGGTTTGGCGAATTTTGCTAAAACTTGCATAGGTCCGATTCTGAGGGTGTTACACTTCAGAGGGATTCCTTTGACCACTTCCTCCCTGAGTTCGATAAACCTTGGGTAATCCACTTAAGGGAAACTTGATGTTGTTCTAAAAACCTCTGCACTTGGAGGCCCAACAACTTTCTACAAGAATAGAAGTGCGTAGACATCATGGAGTGACTTGATGGGGACAACACAACAGTGTATTGCAGTTGCTCTGGAGGTCGGGAGTTGGCAATGGTGCTAGTGGTATGTTGTTGGCCTATCTGTGCTTGGTAGCGGGGTGATGGGTGTGATATCCTGGCACATGGATTAATAGGGTTGATAGGATACCCATATCAACAAGTTGCAACTTCTTTTTCAAAAGCTCATCCAAAAAGAACTCTAAGGTTAAGCGTGCTTGGCCTAGAGCAATTTAAGGATGAGTGACTAACCAGGAAGTGGGTATCGAATGCGCATGAGTGAGGACAAAGTGCACATAAAATACTAGTGTTCATCTGTGGGGCTAGTCTAGAGATCCTAGTAAGCTGCAAGGAGTGACAGTCTGGGCACGAAGAGTACGGGGTGTTACAAGTGGTAGCAGAGTTGATCCTCTTGGTTAAATAGGCATGTGCGGGACAGTGACAGACATGTTGAGCATGGCACGTGTGGCCCAGAGTGGACACAACAATGGTACATGTGCTGACACTGGACGCATAGATGTGTGCCAAGAGGGGATGTTCTTGGATTGTGGTTGATCGACGAGGGCGTCGATCTTCTAAGGGTGGGTGTATGTGAGATCCTGGCACATGGCTTAATAGGGTTGATAGGATACCCATATCAACAAGTTGCAAATTCTTTTCCGGAAGATCATCCAAAAAGAACTCTAAGGTTAAGCGTGGTTGGCCGAGAGCAATTTGAGAATGGGTGACCGACCAGGAAGTGGGTACCGGGTGCGCACGAGTGAGGACAAAGTGCGAAAAAAGACTAGTGTTGGTCAGTGCAGCCAATCTAGACATCCTAGTAAGATGCCATGAGTGACAGCCCGGGCAAGGAGAGTCCGAGGTGTTAAAATGGGCGGTCTCCATGGTGGTCAGCGGGCTTGAGTGAGCATGGTGGTGGCTCGCGGGCGGCTGATTCAGGTTGTAGGTCGTCGAGCATCTTGGGGAGAAATCCTTGCTCCGGTTTTGGCCAGAGCCAGCGATAGTGACGCCCACGAGTGTTTCAGGATTCTTTGGAAGCATCATCGTGAGTTGTTCTCACTTGTTCTCCTACGGCCTTGGCCCAGAGGGAAACCTCAAATCTGGGATCGGGCGATGGAGGTGTCGCTACGTCTCTTTCCTTCTTAGGAGCATCATCTTGGAGTCGTCTATGACTAAGGATTCGGTGAGGTCGGCTTATTTTCGGGTAGCAGTGCAAGGTCCAAGTGAGGAGTTTGGCAAAGATGTTGTGTTATGCTGAGGTTGGATCCCGGATGGGCTTCGGTAGTAGGATTTCTCGGCGCGTGTTGCTGTGGAGTCGGATCTACAGTGGAGTGTGTACATGTGGTGATGATGACCAGCCCCCAGCGGTTCCGCAAAGTAATTGGTTGGCGCAAGCCAACATATTCCCCTTGTGAATCCTCTCATCTAAAGTCGAAGCTATTTGTTTCCCTTGTGAAGCCTGCCATCTAAAGTCGGAGTTGTCGGTCGTTGGCGCGTGTGGCTAATTATTGGCAAATTCCGATATGGGTTCATGTCGCCTGGGGTGAAGCTGTGTTTGGGTCGTTGATAGTAAAGTCGGAGTCGCTAGTTCATGGAGGAGTAATGACGATGCCACTTCTTGGCAACCTGGACGATGGGTCATCGACAGAGAAGTCAAAGTCACTGGTTCATGGAGGAGTGAACACGATACCACTTCTTGGCAACCGACGATGGGATTTCTTCCTCGTGTTGTGTGTGTGTCCTAATGTGCTTAGCCAGGTTGGCTGTGGTGTTGCATTGTGTTGCATTGTAAGGGTTTTCAACCGGTTTTCCATAAATGAACTGGTCATTTCTATTTTTCTTTTGAAATAAAATGTTCCCCCAGAAATGGACCAATCAGTTCTTGTAGAGGGAGTGTCCCAACCTTTACACAAATAAGGTGGAGTCCCCTGTGTTTACAATGCTAGTACCTGGATCAATAGCTAGCATCCACAGTTAAGATGTAATATCAAGAAACAAAGGTCATAATATAACTTTATAACCAGGAATAACATAATTTTATTACATCATACATAGCTCATTTGGCTATTACATTACATTGCGTGAATAACTATAGTCATGGGGTCCTTCATCTTCAAAGTGCCACAGGCAGATGTTGGTTGTAGACTTTGTAATCCTAATCAATCAATCTTCACTAAAATCAATCAAACCTGCAACATTACAAGTTACAGCCACAAGGGTCAATACATTTGAATTGTATTGGCAAGCTTCACTACTATGTATAATATGAGTAGATCCTATAAATACATGCATATTTGGCTAAGTAGAGTTTTAGGCTCATTTGCATAAAGCAATAATTTATCCTATCTTTTCAAAAATGGTTTTGGTCCTTTGTCAAATCTCTTTTTCCAAGTTCCTTGAACTCCTTGGTAGAAACTCAAGTGTTCAAGTCCTTGTCAAAATCCCTTGAGTTACTTGGTAACCCCAAGTGCAACAAGTTTTATCAAAATCTCATGAGTTCCTTGGTAACCCCAAGTTCACGTTTTCAACAAAATCTCTTGAGTTCCTTGGTAACCCCAAGTACATCAAGTTTTGTCAAAGTCTCTTGAGCTCCTTGGTAACCCCAAGTGCATCAAGTCCTTAAAAGTTTTCTTTTAGAAATTAGAATGTCGAGATCTCCCATAGCTTCAAACTTTAGTTGCTCAGTATTGTCCATAACCGGGGACACAGCTAAGTACTTAGATTTTATTATCTTCTGCAGAAGGAGTACACTTTACCCACATGTCACAATCCCATCTTTTTGCCACCAGTGGCCACTGGATTAGCACTCACCAAGATGGAGTACTGGCAGATTGAGAATGTGACGAAGTCTTTCCAAAGGGTCCTCCCATACACCATTGCTAGCTTTTCTTCAGCACCCATGAAGCATTCCAGATCCCCATGTCCAGTAAACTAAAGACAATGCATGGGTATTCCCAATGTAGTTGACTAAGACAGAGCCATAATAGCATGTGGTTGCACACGAAAGCCACAATTGGAGAAACATGTTCAATCTCTAAGTTTCCTGGGTGGTTTCCTTTGGAGCACAACACAAAGAGATTGCCATAGACATGGTTCCTTTTGTTGCCACCTTCTCCAATACTCAAAGTATCCTTGGCCACCCAGGTGGTTCATTGAGTCCTTGTTTTATTATATAAAATCACAAGTCCTTTTCTCAACTTCATAAAATCTCAACATGTATCTCTTTTCAAAATATAGCATGGCTAAGCATGTAACAACTACATATTTTCACTAAGTAGTGTATAGGGAATCCTATTAGGATTTAGCATAGCATAAGTATAGAAATTCTTTTCATGCATGTTTCAAAATCCACTAAGTATAATGAAAATAGTAGGACTTTAGATGATAGTGTAACTTGCCTTTTTGGTAGGGAATGGTGGTTCACTCCTTGATCTTGCTAGTATCACACTTTTCTAACTTCACTACAAACAATCAAGAAAACACAAAATCAACTAGCATTCCAAACCAATAATCAATCAAACAATTTCACACACATAAAACAACAGGATCTAAGTCATGCATGGAAGCATGGAAGAGATGGTTCTATTTGAAAAAGTGGTCACCACTAGGCTTATAGACTTTGTAAGGTTCAAGGTGGTCATTTTCAAAGTGGCAAAGTCATTTGCAAAAGGGTTTTATCCAAAACCATTTTTAAAATCAATTCATCATTTTATGTGGTGGGAAAATATTTTTATCAAATCAAAACTTTTAAGTTTTTCACAAAATGAGTTGCTAATCCATAAAACTTGGTGTTTTGGGTCAGTAGGTTTGATCCAAGGCATTTTCCCAAAGTTTTTACTCAAAATCATTTTCATAACAAAAACCATTATTTTCATTTGGCTAGAAATGACTAAATCAAGTTTTCCATCCTAAACTTTACCAAATCCATTTCCCAAAGTATGGGTTTGTTCCTAGGGTCAGTGAGTTTACAACAAACCACTTTGCAAAGGTTTTAACCCAAAAAACATTTTTAAACAATTTTTCTAATCTAAACAAGCACACAAAAGTATCTGCAAAAACAAGCAAACTAACAGATACTATTTACTAAACCAAAGGCATGGTTGGCTAGGGCTTGTTCCACTGATTCCAACGATATAAAATTTGTAATTTTTGGACGTGTGGATCAAAAGTTACAAAGGTTTGAAAATCACAAACTAATCTGATTTCAAATCTGTTTTTAAATAGAACAGGGGACACGCGGCGCATCTCTATTCGCGGGTACCAGTTCGGCCGGATCGGCCCTACGGTGCGTTGGATCTAAGCATATCGTGCGGTTCAGAAAATGTACCCCTTCGCGGCTTAAGTGATCTATCGCAAGCGTCAGATCGAGATCCTACGGTGCTAGCGTGCTTGACCATATGCGAGAGGCGCCGGCGGTGGCTAGCAGCGGCGAAGCGATGGCGTGGCGAACAGCGAAGCGAGAGGGAGGGAGTAGGCTCACCGAGATCGCGGGAGGCTGGGGAAGCTTGACGTGGTCTCCTTGGGTCAAGGGGCGCTCTGTCGTTGCGGTAATCGTTCGCCGGAGTTGCTCCTAGCGTCAGGCGGCTCTGGTTGTGCTCGGGGACGGTGCTGTGGTTCACCTGTGGGGCTCGTCGGAGTTGGAGCGGACGGCGGCGTCGTTCCGAGCTTGTTGCAAACGTTGCTCTGGGGCGCCCGCGGTCGTATGGGTGATACGGGAAGAAGCGTCTGGGAGTGGGGAGTCTCCTAGTGTGCTCAGGGAGGCACGGGGCGGTGTTGAGTCGCCGGAATCGGCACCGGAGTGTCGTTGGAACAGAGGGAGTGCCAAGCCAAATTGGGGCAGCCTCGGGGCAGAGAGGGAGTGGCGTGTGAGGGGAAAGGAGGAGGAGACGCTGGCGATTAATAGCGTGCAGTCACGGCGAGGTTAAGGCGCGGAATCAATGCGTATTCAAGCCGCAACATCAATGGCAGAAACGGCCGGTGTGGTCGTCGCGAGGAAGGAGACGAGCTGGAAAAGTGGG
The DNA here is from genome assembly GCA_030063025.1 of Avena longiglumis. Classification (NCBI taxonomy): domain Eukaryota; kingdom Viridiplantae; phylum Streptophyta; class Magnoliopsida; order Poales; family Poaceae; genus Avena; species Avena longiglumis. The sequence continues at coordinate 501,889,813 of CP125975.1, forward strand.
GTCTGCTGGTCAGTGGTAAAAGGAGTGAGGGAAGGGTCCACCAGTCAGCGTCTGTTTAGGTTAGAATCTGAGTGCGAATCGTTTTTCTTCGGGAAGGGGAGCTGGGCTGTTTGCTGGGCTTGTGGGCTTGGCCGGTTGGGCTGAGTCCAGATTCCATTTTTTTTCTGTCTGCTAGCTTTTTCTTTTTCTATAACTATTTCCTGTTTTGAAATTCAAACAAATAACAACACTCAAATCCATTCAAACTTTCACTATACTTTGTAACTTTGAACTTGGTTCTGTTCAGTAGCATAAACCAAATTTCCAAAACAAAATAATAATAATTTTATTTTAGGGTCCTTTATTAATTAAATAAACAGACCTTTGTTATTAACTCAAATAGATTTTATTTTATTTAAAATCTTTATTTGAAAACTAATTATTTTCAAAATCAAATCAGTAGTTTTTCTTTGAGAATATAATATACTTGGAAAACTTATTTTAAACAAATAAATAAGTTTTGTTGTTTGGAAATAGTAAAACCTTTATTAATAAAACTTGGATATTAAATCCTTATGAATTTATTTTAAATAATCTCTTACTATTTTTATCAAAACAAAATTTTTTAATTCAAAAGCTTAGCCAAGGTTTAATTTGGCCTTATAAAATAATTCTTTATTTATAAAACTACCTTTCCTTTTAAAAACCAAAACCCTTTTATTTAAAAGATCCAAAATAGTAATTCCAAAATATTTTATTTTGCTTTATCAAATGTTTACCTTTTTAAATCTCTTTAGGATTTTATTTGTTCCACATTGGTTTGAAGATTTCCAATTGGATTCAAAAAGTTTCTTCTCACTCTGAAAACCAAACAAAGTTTTATTTTATTCATTTATTTTTCACATTACAAGATTTGGAAAATCTTGGGATGTGACAGGCTACCACCCTTAAAATAAATCTCGTCCCGAGATTTGGGAAGGCTAGGGTTACAAGTAGGCTCAAAACAACTAGGGTACTACCACCCTTAAAATTTTCAGACAGAAATTACGTATTGTCCTTCTTGGGATCCTGGGGAAACTTCTCTAAGCAAACATTTCCATTGTGTCCTTTGTTTCCATACTTGACTCATGGGCCAAGGTTGAGTTTCTCCATAGGCTTGTTCAACTTGTTCTTCATCTTTTCTGGACAGTTGCTTGTATAATGTCCTGGGTTCTTGCAATTGAAACAGTGGATATCCTTGAGTTCTTTACGTGGCTCTTGTGGACAAGTTGCTACACAATGGCCTAGCTCTTTGCAGTTGTTGCACACCACTTGGCCAATCTCTTTATTCTTCGGGTTCTCTGGGCATTCACCGGAATAGTGTCCCATTTCCTTACATTTATAACATTGTACATGGCTTTTGTCTATCTTTTGCTTCTTGGGTTTCTTTGATCCTTTGAATTGGGTTGTTTTGTTTGGAGGTATAAGTGGTCCTTTTCCTTTGCCATCAACATTCTTGGTAAACTTGGATCCTTCTTGTTTCCTTTGTTCCACCATGGCATAGATAGGACATTGGATAGGAACATGGTTGTTTCCTTCACATAGGTAGCAAGTAGCTTGATAAGTGGGACATTGTCCAACAGGTTGTTTCTCTTCACAGTTGGGGCATTGATCTCCATGCTCCTTGGAAGTATGATCCTTGTCTCCACAAATAATGCAAGCTGGGGCTCCACCTAGGATAATATTTCTGTCATCCTTGTTGTCAAAGACTCTTTTAGGATAGCTTTCTTCCATTTTGATCATTTGATCAGTCACCTTAAGCATCAGTTGGCCTTGAGTTTCCAAGAATCCTTGTAGCTTTGGATCTTCTCCACTGGAGTTGGCTATGAACTGAGCTGTCACTTGGTTCAACTGGTTCTGGGTTGCTATGAGCTCTTTCATGCTGTCCTCTTGGTTAGTGTTGGTGTCATCAACTTTGAGGTTGGAGTCTCTTGGAGTAGTCATCTGTTTGGGTTGAAGGGAGATTAGAATAGGCAAGATATTTCTAAGGAAATATTTCTAATCACACACATCACATTTCACACAAGCAATGCGCAAGCAATCACAAACAAACATTTCACTCAATCAACAAAGTTCAAGCACATTTTTAGGCAACAAAGTATTTTTGTTACACCACATAAGTTGGTGTGTTAGACTTATCTAAAATATGGTGGTCCATCTATATGGTTTACTTGTGATCTTTCCTTCCTTCTTGATTCTTCTTACATGAGATCATGGTTTCTTTGGGAAAAACTCTTGGTTGCAATTCTTCAAATGGTGTAGGTTCCTTCTAACTTTTGCATTCCCCCAGTCTCTAAATCTTGAGCAAGATTTCCTTGTCTCACTTGTAGTCTTTAGTGATATCCAAGGTTGGAAGTCCTTGGTGAACATGATGAAGATGTTGAAGTCATTAGAGTTGAAGAAGTTGAAGTCATTAGAGTTGAAAGTGTTGAAGAAGTCCTTTGCACATGGTGTGGTCTTTGGCCATGGGTAGGTTTTTCCATCAAGTTTGAAATAGATGAGATGTAGAGTTGAAACCAAAATGGTTGAGGAAAGAGTTTACAAGTGTTTTTGTAAATAAGTTTTTGGAACAAATACACTCTTATTTTTCTAAGGGGTTTTGTACAATCCTAGGGTTACAATCCTACAGGCAACACAATGCTCTGATACCATCTGTAGAGGGAGTGTCCCAACCTTTACACAAATAAGTTGGAGTCCCCTGTGTTTACAATGCTAGTCCCTGGATCAATAGCTAGCATCCATAGTTAAGATGTAATATCAAGAAACAAGGGTCATAATATAACTTTATAACCAGGAATAACATAATTTTATTACATCATACATAGCTCATTTGGCTATTACATTACATTGCAGCAGAATAACTATAGTCATGGGGTCCTTCATCTTCAAAGTGCCACAGGCAGATGTTGGTTGTAGACTTTGTAATCCTAATCAATCAATCTTCACTAAAATCAATCAAACCTGCAACATTACAAGTTACAGCCACAAGGGTCAATACATTTGAATTGTATTGGCAAGCTTCACTACTATGTAAATATGAGTGGATCCTATCAATACATGCATATTTGGCTAAGTAGAGTTTTAGGCTCATTTGCATAAAGCAATAATTTATCCTATCTTTTCAAAAATGGTGTTGGTCCTTTGTCAAATCTCTTTTTCCAAGTTCCTTGAACTCCTTGGTAGAAACTCAAGTGTTCAAGTCCTTGTCAAAATCCCTTGAGCTACTTGGTAACCCCAAGTGCAACAAGTTTTATCAAAATCTCATGAGTTCCTTGGTAACCCCAAGTTCACGTTTTCAACAAAATCTCTTGAGTTCCTTGGTAACCCCAAGTACATCAAGTTTTGTCAAAGTCTCTTGAGCTCCTTGGTAACCCCAAGTGCATCAAGTCCTTAAAAGTTTTCTTTTAGAAATTAGAATGTCGAGATCTCCCATAGCTTCAAACTTTAGTTGCTCAGTATTGTCCATAACCGGGGACACGGCTAAGTACTTAGATTTTATTATCTTCTGCAGAAGGACTACACTTTACCCACATGTCACAATCCCATCTTTTTGCCACCAGTGGCCACTGGATTAGCACTCACCAAGATGGAGTACTGGCAGATTGAGAATGTGACGAAGTCTTTCCAAAGGGTCCTCCCATACACCATTGCTAGCTTGTCTTCAGCACCCATGAAGCATTCCAGATCCCCATGTCTAGTAAACTGAAGACAATGCATGGGTCTTCCCAATGTAGTTGACTAAGCCAGAGCCATAATAGCATGTGGTTGCACACGAAAGCCACAATTGGAGAAACATGTTCAATCTCTAAGTTTCCTAGGTGGTTTCCTTTGGAGCACAACACAAAGAGATTGCCATAGACATGGTTCCTTTTGTTGCCACCTTCTCCAATACTCAAAGTATCCTTGGCCACCCAGGTGGTTCATTGAGTCCTTGTTTTATTATATAAAATCACAAGTCCTTTTCTCAACTTCATAAAATCTCAACATGTATCTCTTTTCAAAATATAGCATGGCTAAGCATGTAACAACTACATATTTTTACTAAGGAGTGTATAGGGAATCCTATTAGGATTTAGCATAGCATAAGTATAGAAATTCTTTTCATGCATGTTTCAAAATCCACTAAGTATAATGAAAATAGTAGGACTTTAGATGATAGTGTAACTTGCCTTTTTGGTAGGGAATGGTGGTTCACTCCTTGATCTTGCTAGTCTCACACTTTCCTAACTTCACTACAAACAATCAATCAAACACAAAATCAACTAGCATTCCAAACCAATAATCAATCAAACAATTTCACACACATAAAACAATGGGATCTAAGTCTTGCATGGAAGCATGCAAGAGATGGTTCTATTTGCAAAAGTGGTCACCACTAGGCTTATAGACTTTGTAAGGTTCAAGGTGGTCATATTCAAAGTGGCAAAGTCATTTGCAAAAGGGTTTTATCCAAAACCATTTTTAAAATCAATTCATCATTTTATGTGGTGGGAAAATATTTTTATCAAATCAAAACTTTTAAGTTTTTCACCAAATGAGTTGCTAATCCATAAAACTTGGTGTTTTGGGTCAGTAGGTTTGATCCAAGGCATTTTCCCAAAGTTTTTACTCAAAATCATTTTCATAACAAAAACCATTATTTTCATTTGGCTAGAAATGACTAAATCAAGTTTTCCATCCTAAACTTTACCAAATCCATTTACCAAAGTATGGGTTGGTTACTAGGGTCAGTGAGTTTACAACAAACCATTTTGCAAAGGTTTTAACCCTAAAAACATTTTTAAACAATTTTTCTAATCTAAACAAGCACACAGAAGTATCTGCAAAAACAAGCAAACTAACAGATACTATTTACTAAACAAAAGGCATGGTTGGCTAGGGCTTGTTCCACTGATTCCAACGATATAAAATTTGTAATTTTTGGACGTGTGGATCAAAAGTTACAAAGGTTTGAAAATCACAAACTAATCTGATTTCAAATCTGTTTTTAAACAGAACAGGGGACACGCGGCGCATCGCTATTCGCGGGTACCGGTTCGGCCGGATCGGCCCTACGGTGCGTTGGATCTAAGCATATCGTGCGGTTCAGAAAACGTACCCCTTCGCGGCTTAAGTGATCTATCGCAAGCGTCGGATCGAGATCCTACGGTGCTAGCGTGCTTGACCATATGCGAGCGGCGCCGGCGGTGGCTAGCGGCGGCAGTCGACAGCGGCTGGCGAACAGAAGCGAAGAGAGAGGAGGAGTAGGCTCACCGAGATCGCAGGAGGCTGGGGAAGCTCGACGTGGTCTCCTTGGGTCAAGGGGCGCTCTGTCGTTGCGGTAATCGTTCGCCGGAGTTGCTCTTGGCGTCAGGCGGCTCTGGTTGTGCTCGGGGACGGTGTTGTGGTTCACCTGTAGGGCTCGTCGGAGTTGGAGCGGACGGCGGCGTTGTTCCGAGCTTGTTGCAGACGATGCTCTGGGGCGCCCGCAGTCGTATGGGTGATACGGGAAGAAGCGTCTGGGAGTGGGGAGTCTCCTAGTGTGCTCAGGGAGGCACGGGGCGGTGTTGAGTCGCCGGAATCGGCACCGGAGTGTCGTCGGAACAGAAGGAGTGCCAAGCCAAATTGAGGCAGCCTCGGGGCAGAGAGGGAGTGGCGTGTGAGGGGAAAGGAGGAGGAGACGCTGGCGATTAATAGCGTGCAGTCACGGCGAGGTTAAGGCGCGGAATCAATGCGTATTCAAGCCGCGACATCAACGACAGAAACGGCCGGCGTGGTCGTGGCGAGGAAGGAGACGAGCTGGAAAAGTGGGGTCTGCTGGTCAGTGGGAAAAGGAGTGAGGGAAGGGTCCACCAGTCAGCGTCTGTTTAGGTTAGAATCTGAGTGCGAATCGTTTTTCTTCGGGAGGGGAGCTGGGCTGTTTGCTGGGCTTGTGGGCTTGGCCGGTTGGGCTGAGTCCAGATTCCATTTTTTTTCTGTCTGCTGGCTTTTTCTTTTTCTATAACTATTTCCTGTTTTGAAATTCAAACAAACAACAACACTCAAATCCATTCAAACTTTCACTATACTTTGTAACTTTGAACTTGGTTCTGTTCAGTAGCATAAACCAAATTTCCAAAACAAAATAATAATAATTTTATTTTAGGGTCCTTTATTAATTAAATAAACAGACCTTTGTTATTAACTCAAATAGATTTTATTTTATTTAAAATCTTTATTTGAAAACTAATTATTTTCAAAATCAAATCAGTAGGTTTTCTTTGAGAATATAATATACTTGGAAAACTTATTTTAAACAAATAAATAAGTTTTGTTGTTTGGAAATAGTTAAACCTTTATTAATAAAACTTGGATATTAAATCCTTATGAATTTATTTTAAATAATCTCTTACTATTTTTATCAAAACAAAATGTTTTAATTCAAAAGCTTAGCCAAGGTTTAATTTGGCCTTATAAAATAATTCTTTAGTTATAAAACTACCTTTCCTTTTAAAAACCAAAACCCTTTTATTTAAAAGATCCAAAATAGTAATTCCAAAATATTTTATTTTCCTTTATCAAATGTTTACCTTTTTAAATCTCTTTAGGATTTTATTTGTTCCACATTGGTTTGAAGATTTCCAATTGGATTCAAAAAGTTTCTTCTCACTCTGAAAACCAAACAAAGTTTTATTTATTCATTTATTTTTCACATTACAAGATTTGGAAAATCTTGGGATGTGACAGTTCTATTCGTCTTTTTTAAATAAAACGAGGCAAATTGTACAAGGGAAAAAAGTTATAAGGACTATAACAGCCATTGTCCGATCAGGTTCTCCTCAAACATCACCTGAAACAAATAGGAGGGCTGAGGGACGAGTTCTTGATGTAGTCCTGGTGTATGCCAACAATTTTCCATGAGTACGATTTACGACTAAGGGCATCTTCATCGGGCCGACCCAAATGGGCAATCCAAAACATCTGTTCCTATCCGTTTGGGTTGGAACGCGGTACATTTTGAGTTGTGCTCCGGTCTGTCCGGCCAACCATGCCCAGCGGCCCAAGCCATCTGTCTGTCTCCCCCGCTGTCACCGCTTGACACCCTCGGCGATGGTACGTTAATGGCGACGCGACGTAGGCTATCAGCGCTAGCAGTTTCCCGCGCGACCGGCGTTTCCCGCTATAGTAGCTTTTTGTTTCCCGCGCATGCCTTCCCTCCCTCGGACAGAAAACTACTTGCGCCTCCCCGACCGTTTCCCGCCTTCGGTGCAGTCAATAAAAGACGTTTGATGACGTGGTGGAGACAACAAAACCAAGCAAGAGAAAACCACCACCAGCAATGCCTTACCGCAAGATCGTCAACTGGACCAAGATCAGGGAGATGTGTCACACCCGCTTCCCAGAGCCCGACATCGACGCTGTCGACCTCCGGGCCACGTTGATAACCCAATGCATGGCCAAGGTGGAGCTGGTGGACTTTGAGGAGGAAGGCCGCGTGGCCTTGGCGGCGATGGAGCGGGTGGTGGAGGTATCCGCAAAGGTGGCCGCCCAATGGGCAGTGCGCGAGATTCACCATGTCGCCGCCAAAGAGGCGATGGCCATGGAGGCCACATCAGCGGCCCTCCGCGAGATCTGCGACGAGGCGGACATGATCACGCTGGAGGAGGTGGCCAAGGAGGCCAAGGTCACCATGCGTGAGTGATACGTCGTAAACGTATCTATAATTTTTGATGCTCCATGCTTGTTTTGTATCAACTATCCTATGTTTTATCTACACTTTGAGGCATTTTTGTACATTTTCTGAAACTAACCTATTGACAAAATGCCGTAGTGCCAGTTGCATGTTTTATGCTGTTTTTGGTTTTAGAAAATCTAGTAAATAAATATTCTCTAAATTGGATGGAACAAAAGGCAAAGTCAATATTTTACCTGACACGACACGGAGACCAAAGGGGAGACGAAGAGGAGCCACGAGGCAGCCACACCATAGGGTGGCGCGGGCCCATCCTAGGGCGCACCAGCCTATGGTGTGGGCCCCTCGGGCATCCACCGACCTTGACCCTTTGCCTATATAAACACACCGAGGCAGAAATCCTAAGGACCCGATTAGAAATCCACGAAAAAGTCTGTAGCCGCCGCCATCTCCATTCCTAGATCGGGGGGATCCGAAGCTCTTCCTGGCACCCTGCCGGAGAGGGGAGATCATCCTGGAGGCCTTCTTCATCACCATGCCAGCATCCGGAGTAATGCATGAGTAGTTCACCCTTGGACTACGGTTCCATACAGTAGCTAGATGGTAGTTTCTCCTCTTTTGTGCTATCATGTTTAGATCTTGTGAGCTCCGTTCATGATCAAGATCATCTATTTGTAATGCTACATGTTGTTTTTGCGGGGATCTGATGGATATTGAGTACTATGTCAGATTGATTATTGATTCTATCATGTATATGTTATTTGCGATCTTGCATGCTCTCCGTTGCTAGTAGATACTTTGGCCAAGTAGATGCTTGTAACTCCAAGAGGGAGTATTTATGCTCGATAGTAGGTTCATGCCTCTAGTAATCTGGGGAAATGACAAAAATCTCTAAGGTTGTAGATGTGTTGTTGCTACTAGGGAGAAAACAACAATCCTTTGTCCAAGGGCAATTGTATTGTTTACTTTACACACTTTGTTTAATGCAATTATCTATTGCTTGCAACTTAATACTGGAAGGGGTTCAAATGATAACCTGAAGGTGGATTATTAGTCATAGATGCAGTTGTGTAAGATCCCTCCTTTATAAAGGAAAAAGGATCCCTGTGATTGCAATGCTAGTCCCTGGAGTAATAGCTAGCATCCACAGTTAAGATGTAATATAAAGAAACAAAGGTCATAATACAACTTTATAGCCAGGAATAAAATAACTTATTACATCTTACATAGCCCATTTGGCTATCTCATTACAATGCAACAGAATATAACAATAGCATGGGGTCCTTCATCTTCATAATGCCACAGGCAGACATGTTGGTTGTAGACTTGTAATCCTAATCAATAAACTTCACTAACATGAAACAAACCTGGAACATAACAAGTTACAGCCACAAGGGTCAATACATTTGAATTGTATTGGCAAGTGATACTATGGTAGTATAGTGGAGTCTATCATCTATATGCATTTGGCTAAGTGGAGCTCAGGCTTGCTTTGCTCAAAATAGATTTTCCTTATCATTTGAAAACACTAAGTTTTTGCTTGACAAAATCTTTCCCAAGGCATCTCCCAATAGAAATTGGTGATCCTTCAACCCTTTTTCAACCACAAGATTTTAACTTAGAAATTGGGATGAGGAGATTCTTGATAGCTTCCATGTCTTGATGCTCAAATTGTCCTTTACCAGGGACATGGCTAAGTACTTAGATTTTACACTCTGCAGAGGTGGTGCACTTTCCCCACAAGACTTGGTTTCACCAAGACAAGATCTTTCAGAAGCCTTCCCTTATACCAGAATGGACGCGCTCCAATCTATCATTCCCCTACCACCAAATTTTCATTTCGCTAAGTTATTGCAACCTATATGATCCAGGCAGAGCCCATAATGCCAAGTGGTTGCACTTGAAGCTTCTCAACATTTGACATCTCAAATATCTTTGTTCCTGGGTGGCCATCCACAAGTGAGATACACAAGGTAAACCATAGAAATGGGCCTTGTGAACCACTCAACACAAACCATTCCTTCCATTCCACCTAGGTGATTCATTCACTTAGTTGTTTTATTAAACAAAACACAAGTCCTTGACTTAGAAATATTCCATAGTATGAATATTTTCCACCCTTGTTTTCTACTAGCTAAGCTAAGCATGATAGTAGTAGGAATCTTAACTTAGGAAAATTCTACTAAGGTTTCATCTACTAGGATTTCCCATGGCATAGTTTATACTTAGCAAAAATTCCATGCAAGTCCTACTTAGAAATATCACTAATGCATAGTGAAAATAATGGGACAAAATATGAAGCATCACTTGCCTTTTTGGTAGAGAATATAAGTTCACTCCTTGTCTTTCCAATGATCACACTCTTCAAATCACTATAATTCAATCAAGCAAGGGCACAATTTCAATCTACCATTCAAGCAACATCACATAAATTAATAGAATCAAAACAATGCATGCAACCATGCCAAACTTTGTTTTATTTACAAAAGTGGTTTATAATAGGTTATAAACATTCTAAAACACTTATTGGACATTTTATAAAGTGGCAAAACTATTTGCAAAAGATTTTACCTATAACCCATTTTTAAACCAAATCATTATTTTATGTGGTTGAAAATGCCTTTATCAAAATAGAAATCTTTATAGGGTTCACCAAATACATTTTTAAATCATAAAACTTGGTGCTTGGGGTCAGAGAGTTTAATTCAAAACATTTCTCAAAGGTTTTCCTCCAAAAGCATTTTTAATAAATAAACATTATCTTTATTTGTCTAGAAATGGTTTAAATCAATGATTTATTCTTTTGCTTCACCAAATATATTTTTGAAACCACAAATTGATTTCTATGGTCAGTAGGTTCAAAACAAACCATTTGCCAAAGGTTTTATATCAAAAATCATTTTAGAACAATTTTTTTATATTCTAAACATGCATACACAAGTTTCTGCAAAAACAAACAATTTAACAGAAACATTTTACTAAACAAAGTGCATGGTCAGAAATTACATGTTTTGCTGAATCCATTGATATAAAATTTGCAAATTTTGGACGTGTGGTTTGAAAGTTATGAATTTTTCAAATTGGCACATCTAATAGAACAAATTTTGTTTTTAAAATAGACTCTGGGCCACGTGGAGCAATTTGATTGGCTGAAAACGTTTCGCGTGGATTGACAGACACAGACCGCAGGATCCAACTTGATCACACGGCACAGATCGCATACCCCTTCGTTTATAAGTGATTCTATCGTATCCCATAGATCAACATCTAACGGTCCTCAACGCTTTGACCATTAAGCAATGGCGGCTGTTGGCAACCTGTGATCGCAATGACGGCGGTGAGCGATGCAGGAAGCGAGAGAGTGAAAGGAGATGCTCACCAGGTTCGCGTGGTCGTGGTGATGCTCAAGGTGCTCGCAAGAAGGCAAGGGGCGCACGGTGGTGACGACAATCGTTCGCCAGAGTTGCGCTGCGCCTCGGGCTCGTCTGCTCGTCGATGGGGGCGAAGGTTTACGGCATGCTGAGACGAATGGAGGGCACAGTTAGGTTCATATGAGTGTCACGAACATGTGAGCATCCAAGAGAGGGAAAGGGGCGGTCTATTCTCACCAGGAGGACTTGCCGGAGTTGGAGACAGACGGCGATGCTGCTTCGTCGATGACGCAGACGAGGTTGCAGGGCAAGCGAGAGCGAGCTGGCGGCACTGGAGTGTGCGCTAGAGGTTGGGGAATGTTTTCGTGTGGTCGAGGAGTCGAGGGGCGGAGGAGGCTGGCCGGAATTGCTGTCGGAGAGCGTCGGAGGCAGTGGGGTTCTAAGAGGAAATCAGGGCAGCCTGGGGGCTCCGGTGGGGCGACGACTGGGGGAAATGGAGAGGGGAGGGAGGCGATTAAAGGGCGAGGTCGAGGGGTGGAGTAATGAAGGCAGTAAAGCGTATTAACGCCAGCTTCAACGACCAGAAACGGCGAGGAGAGGTTGGAGGCGTGGTCACCGCGAGGGAGACGATGCTGAGGTGGCGTGGGGTCCATTTGGCAGCGAGTGAGAGAGAGGGAAAGTGGGGCCTGGTCGTCAGCGACAGAGTGGGTTCTTTCCATGGGAGAGAGGAGAGGTGGAGGCATTGAAATTTTAGTGAAATGGGCTGAGTCCTTTCATTTTTTTTGTTCAGATTGTTTTTCTTTTTCCATTCCTAATATTCTGTTTTGATTTTATTTAATCAATTCAAGCATCCATTTGAATTCAAACCTTTGTCAAACTTTGTGTGGATTCAAACACTGAGTAATAAAACATTCTGAAGTCAAATTTAGAATAAATATTTTATTCTTTTTATGGTCTTTTAATTATTTAAAATAGGCTCTAGTTTTAATTAAATAAGATTTAATAATATAAATAAATCTCCATTTAAATTAAAATCACCATCAAACTTTGGGTGAGTTTTAATTCTGTTTAACAACATATTTCAAAGTCAAAAATAAAATAATTCTTTTATTCTTTTAAGATCTATTAATAATTAAATAAATAGACCATAGTCTTTAATTCAAATAGGTTTTAATTTATTTTTAAAACTCTTTTTGAATTCTAAATAATATCAAAATCTTTTTAGTAGGTTTCATTTGAAAAACTAAAACACTTGGAAATCTTATTTAAAATAAATTAACAAGTTTTAGTGTGTATTTAAAATGGAAAAGCCTTTACTTTAATAAAAATGGATATTAATAAATCCTCATTGTTTTTATTTAAATAAACCTTTACTCTTTTTTATCAAATAGAAATATTTTATTTCAAAAGCTTGGCCAAGATTTAATTTGGCTCTATAAAATAATCCTTATTTATAATTCTACCTTTGCTTTTGAAAACCATATCTTTTTATTTAAAGATCCAAAAATAGTGATTCCAACTATTATAACTTTATTTATTATTTGTTTATCTTTTTAAATTCCTTTAGGATTATTTGCTCACCAATTGGTATGGATTTTAGATAAGGGCTTTATTAGCTTTGGAAATTCAATTTCCTTATCTTATTAAATTCATAAGATTTACTCATGGCCCCAAATTAAGTGAAACCAATTTATATGGTCTTATAATATTTCTATTTGTCATTCTTAATCATTTTGAAATGTTTGTTTTGACAAATTTTTATATGGATCAAATCCATAGTCTTAGAGATAACTTGAAAATGATTTTTTTCCATTAGGGTTATAGGGTTTTGGTTTATTTCTCAAGTGTTTAAATTTCCAGATGCATTGAAAGAGAAATGCATTCCACTTGATTTGATTTTAGTTGGATTCAAACATTAACCAAAGTTTGTTTAATATGGGATTTTTAAGTTTCCATTCAGAATAACAAAAGTTTCTTTTCACCCTAAAAATCAACAATAACTTATTTTGTTTATTTATTTTCACATTACAAGATTTGGAAAATCTTGGGATGTGACAGTTGGATTACGGTCTATGTATCATGTTGTAATGCCCAAAAAAATCTCGTAGAGATCAAGGTGTCTAGTATATGCATTGTTGTGCATTCTCAATCTATCAATCGCCCCGCTGTAATTTGTTCACCTAGCATGTTATTTATCTTATGGAGAACACCTCTGGTGAACTGTGGAAGCAGGTCCATTCCTCCTCATTGATATACTATCTAATGTTTACTTTCTGCAATTATCGCAAGCAATTACTATATTTCACACTATATGTTTAATCCTTTGTTTTCAGAAAACCGGTGAGATTGACAACCTCACTGTAAGTTGGATTAAGGGGTGGACCGATTATATTTCTGGGGTGGTCGTTCGGGTCATTCGGCCCGTTCGACTGCCCCACTAAAAAAAATAATGCAATATTTTATTTATTTAAACGGACCGTTTGCAAAACATATTTAGTCAAAACAAAATATTCCGGCGACCCGGGTTTGCGTTTGAATAAAGACGGGGCGTTTAGAAAACAAGAACCGGTTTTTCCGAAAATAGTTTTATACAAGCACATGCAAGATGATGACGATGCCCAAATGCAATGTGGCATGATGACATGAGCATGCGGTCATGATGATGCAATGCACAAAAACAACGCGATTTTCTAGTAGTGGTTTTGCGGGATGCCACAATTCGACACCACTAACAATGGATCTCGCCCTCGAGATCCGCCTCATGGTACCGGAAAGAAGGTCGGCGGTCTGCGTCTTCTCGCTTCGTGTAGATCCTCGCGACACCACTAACAAGAGGTCGTTGTCCGTGATCGTCGAGAGAACACTCCGGGATCAAAAGGTCGAAGGTAGAGGTATCCACAAATAAGACACCCCTAACTTCCGTGGACGGAGTAAAACTGCTGGATCCACCGATTCGATGTACAAGAGCGAATGATAAGAGTAGTCGGATGGTGATCAGTCCATCGCGCACCCAAACCATTACTCTGCACACGAATAGGCGGATTATGCAACCAACTCTCGGAATTAGACTGAAGATCTCGACAAGCGAGGTTCGGATCAACGGAGTGATGCAGACTCTGCATCGGATCTGGCGTAGATGATGTCATCGCGTCGGAAAACACCGGAAGGCACAAACAAAGAACAAAGGATGGTACCGCCGTAGACGGATTCCTCAGGCAGCTTGAACACCGGTTGGTAGAACACCGTTACCAAAGGAGGAAGCGAAACCCTAAAGATACGACGGAAACCAACCACGAGAATTCCTGGACTCGAAGAGAGAGAAGAGAGCGGATTCAAAACACGTAGAGGTAAGAGAGGAATAGCAGAGGGGTAAGGAGTAAAATCAGACCTAATCAGAACTATCCAACCGATCTTTTTCAATATAGCTTTGACACTCTACTTCGGCCGTTAGCTAGGTTATCCCACATTTGGACTTGTGGGAATATCATAGCTGAGCTCTGATACCACTCTGTAACACCCTCAGAATCGGACCTATGCAAGTTTTAGCGAAAACCCGCCAAACCCGCATAGAAATGATTCAAAGGTGCCCACCAGGCACTTTCGTGCGGGTGGAAAACGAAGTAATAACATTACACAACAGTCCTCGATGGGACCCACAGAACAGATATATAGACCAGCGACTCCATGAGTCAAGAATACAGATATAATATACAAATATCCAAAACACCTTGAAACGATAGAGTGTCCGGCTACGGACAAGATGCAAATGGGGCTAAGAGCCCTGAAGAATAACCAATGGCGTCCATAACCCTGCCCAGGCCAAGCCGGAAGGGTAACCCTGCTAACGACGTCGATCTCAAAACCTGCTTGAACAAAAGGGGTGCCGACAAAGGGCAAAGGAAAAAGAGGAGCGTCGATCTTGAGGCCGATATCTGGCGAGACTAGAATTCGGCGGTCCTCGCCTACATAGGTATGGTGGACTGAGCGGCAGCGGCAGCATGCACTAAACAACCTATAGAGACTCGATACACGGGCGGTTATCAGAGAGGGATAAGAATGACCTATCCGGATCCAACCTGAAGCTAACACCAGACAAACCCATGCTGGTGTTTTCCCCTCGAGACCAAACGAGGAAGTCAACCGAGGAACTCACACAGTTGGCAGTTTTATTTGTTCAGTTATAGTTGCGGCACTTTACTAGTCAGGTTAAGATAATCGTCCTGATAAAGTAAGCAGTGGGCACTTTTAATTAACCATTCCGTTGTAGTTGCGACGCTTACTAGTCAGATACAATTAGTATGAGATAACCTGAAACCCAGCAGTTGTTGGTACTTTTATTCAGCCATTCCGTTGTAGTTGCAGTACTTACTAGTCAGGTACAATGGTCGCAAATGACACTTCAAACAAGCAATTGTGGGCAGAATTATTTAGCCATTCCATTATAGTGAAGCTGATTACTAGTCATTATAAAGTCAAATTTAGAGCAATAAACTTTAGTTATGCTTGTCTATGGTCGAGATACTGTGCTCCAAGTCGTCCATAACCGCGGACACGGCTTTCAGAAAGTTTTACCCGGCCGGGGTGCACCAATAGCAACACACGCTCGATCAACCTCGGAAAAACCAAATCAAAACCCAACGAGGCCTTCACGACAAAGCAATCACAGGATTCAGAAATATTTCAGGGGGCCACCCCATTGAGTAGACCATAGCGAAGTTAGTGACTCGAGACGGACTCAAGGTTTGGGTGGACGGTGTAAACGATCGGGAACCCGAAAGTGTCTGGGCTTGTCGATACAGCAAAACGTGTCCCGATCCTAACGATGCAGTGTGCTCCTCGCACAATCGTAAATACAGTAGTAGCATGGCATAAGTACAGGATAGTAAATAAAACCTCAAACTAGTTTGTGGCCCCAAGAAATAAGATGAATCAAGCTCGCTCAGGGGTCCCATATACCTCCCGGATGTGGATAGCGCGATAAATCAAGGAACAGGTATCAAGTACTCGGGGTCCTACGGGACACAAGTGGGCATTCGGAAACCAAATATTATCTATCACCCACCGATGCCTCTGCTTACTTCAATTTTAGTTGTTAAACAGGAATTAAAGTGAACGATAAGTAAAACTATGATCACCTCCAACATCAACATGCGACAATACATCAACAACTGTGGCACTGGACGACACGCAACAGCACTTGAGCAAGCGACTATGACGCGCAAGTCCAACTATCTACCAAACAACAGGTAATAGGATGTGTCCAAGGCAATATAGGGCTGCACGGTATATCACAGGTACGGAAACTAAAGCATCGCAACACAGATAGCAATAGATCAACAGGAGGGAATAAATACTATAAAAGTAAGATAGGTAGAAAAACGGGGGGAGATGCTCGCCTGGAAACATTGCCGAGGGTTCAACCGAAGATCGGGTCGAAGCTCACATCAACTCAACGGCCTTATCCGCGAAGAAGCAAAACACTAGAAGAAACACCGGATGCAATATTTAATACAACGGCAGAAGATCGGCATGATGCATGTATGATGTATGACATGGCAGAAGTGCGATGCATTTAGGCCAGATTAAGCGGAACCGGGGTCCCGACAGTTCATTAGGTGGTTCATGTTATTTAGCTAACCCGCAGTTTTAAATGTTGTATTACATGGCAAAAGATAATACGGGTTCGCTACACAAGTTTAAATGAGGCCAATATAAGGCTAGATTTGCCCGCATATGGGCCCCATATTTGATTATTAGGTGAATCGGCATAAGGCCCCCAAACCACATGACAAGATGCATGCAAGTATGACAATTTAATATGCAACAAGTTGTTGTTATGTTATAAAATAGGGTTTCGGGAAGGGGTTCACACATTAGGGTTCTCGACGATCTTGGGGTTCCGGGGTTCGGGGTCGGTCTCAGGTCCAGGGTTCGACGGAAACGTTCTCGGATAACAGAGGTAGGTCTTGGCGCATCCGTGGCCTTCGGGTCATGTTGTCGGTCTTGTCGTCTCTCGCGGGGACCTTGGCGTTCCGAGAGGGCGTACTTGGTCTGGCGTCGGGGCATCGAACTCGCCTTGGCCGGTGTCGAACTTGTCGGGTCCTCGTGTCAGTTCGGTCTTGGCATTCGGGGTGAAGTTCTTGGCGTTCCTTGTCTTGTCGAAGGCCTTGTTGCTCTACGGCGAAGAACTTAGCATCATCGGGGTCCGAGAAGGAGATCTTGGCGTGGCACCGGATACGGGATCGGCCTTCGGGTTCGGGGGTCTCGGCGTCCGTGACGAAGATCAAGGCATCCGTGAGGGAGAACATGGCATGTCGAGTGTTTGATCTTGTCGTTAGCCGAACTTGGCATCGTGGCGGTTCCTTGTCGAAGGTTGTGGCGTTGGTGACGAACTCGGGTCCATCACCGATGGTGCATCGGATTCTTCTAAGTCGGTGTCGGTCTTGAAATATTATGGCACACGCGGCGAGCGGAGATCTTGTCGGGGTCTTGATCCTGTAGGGGTTCTCGGCTTCGTGGTCGGTGGAAAACTCGGGCTAGGCCACAGCTTGTCGGGTAGGCCCAGGTTGTCGTCGATCTTGGGTCGGCGCAGGGCGAGACAAGGGATACTCCAGTAGGTGGTTGCCAGGGACGAGGAGGCCGTACTCAGCACGTGAAGGCGAGCGACGGGGCCGAACGCGGGGCCGCAGACTTCCAGAAGGCGGGTGTGGACGCGCTTGCGCGGGGTCTGGCGACAACAGGCCCGGCGAAGCTCGCCGGCCGGAAGTGAGAAGCTGGGCGGCCGAGACGGGAGGAGCACGACGGCGTGGGCTTCGGGCGGAGGGCTCGCTGGAGGCGGGGCGGAGGCGGCGGCGACGCGAGGAGGACGAGGTGGGCGTGAGGTGGCGGAGGGCGGCGGTCGGCGGCGGCTCAGGGAGGCGGGTGGTGGAGAAGGCGGGAGGGTGGCGCCGACGGCCGGACGCGAGCAAGCGGTGAAGGAGGCGGACGGCTCAGCGCCTTGCAGTGGAGGCGTGGGTAGGCAGCGGCGGGCGTCGTCGGGAGGCGAGCTTGTGGAGGAGAGGGGTCGGAGCAGGGCCGGGGTCGGCTGGCCTTGGCCGGGGACAGGTGGAGCTTGGCGGGGAAGCTTGAGGGCGACGGAGGCGGGCGCAGGAGTCCGTGGCGGGCGGGCGAGGCGGAGGCGTCGGCGGCGTTGAGCCGAGAGGAGGAGGAGCTTGGGGCGGTGAGGGAGCGTCTGGCTTGAGGCGAGGAGGCTAGAGGAGGAAGATGAGTCAGGGGAGGGAGGTCGCAGTGGGTGTGGGGTCGCTAGCTGGTGGGGCCAGGGACGTGGGCCCGGGGGACAGGGGGGTCGGCGTGGCGTGCGGGACGCGACAGGTGGGGCAGCAGGCTGCGTGTGTGGTGTCGTCGGTTTTGAGAGAGAGAGAAGGAAGGAGGGAGAGAGAGGAGGGGTGAGGTGGGGTGATGTGGCAGAAGGTGGTTGGTGGGGATTTGGGGAGGGGCGAGGTGGCGACTAGTTATTGGGTGGGGTGAGGTGGAGGTAGGGGTGGGTAGAATAGGACTGGTAGTTTTAGGATTAAGGGGTGGACCGATTATATTTCTGGGGTGGTCGTTCGGGTCATTCGGCCGCTCGATCGCCCACTAAAAAAATAATGCAATATTTTATTTATTTAAACGGACCGTTTGCAAAACATATTTAGTCAAAACAAAATATTCCGGCGACCCGGGTTTGCGTTTGAATAAAGACGGGGCGTTTAGAAAACAAGAACCGGTTTTTCCGAAAATAGTTTTATACAAGCACATGCAAGATGATGACGATGCCCAAATGCAATGTGGCATGATGACATGAGCATGCGGTCATGATGATGCAATGCACAAAAACAACGCGATTTTCTAGTAGTGGTTTTGCGGGATGCCACAATTCGACACCACTAACAATGGATCTCGCCCTCGAGATCCGCCTCATGGTACCGGAAAGAAGGTCGGCGGTCTGCGTCTTGTCGCTTCGTGTAGATCCTCTCGACACCACTAATAAGAGGTCGTTGTCCGTGATCGTCGAGAGAACACTCCGGGATCAAAAGGTCGAAGGTAGAGGTATCCACAAATAAGCCACCCCTAACTTCCGTGGACGGAGTAAAACTGCTGGA
This sequence comes from Avena longiglumis, assembly GCA_030063025.1. NCBI lineage: Eukaryota > Viridiplantae > Streptophyta > Magnoliopsida > Poales > Poaceae > Avena > Avena longiglumis. The sequence goes on from CP125975.1 coordinate 501,908,994, forward strand.
TCCACCGATTCGATGTACAAGAGCGAATGATAAGAGTAGTCGGATGGTGGTCAGTCCATCGCGCACCCAAACCATTACTCTGCACACGAATAGGCGGATTATGCAACCAACTCTCGGAATTAGACTGAAGATCTCGACAAGCGAGGTTCGGATCAACGGAGTGATGCAGACTCTACATCGGATCTGGCGTAGATGATGTCGTCGCGTCGGAAAACACCGGAAGGCACAAACAAAGAACAAAGGATGGTACCGCCGTAGACGGATTCCTCAGGCAGCTTGAACACCGGTTGGTAGAACACCGTTACCAAAGGAGGAAGCGAAACCCTAAAGATACGACGGAAACCAACCACGAGAATTCCTGGACTCGAAGAGAGAGAAGAGAGCGGATTCAAAACACGTAGAGGTAAGAGAGGAATAGCAGAGGGGTAAGGAGTAAAATCAGACCTAATCAGAACTATCCAACCGATCTTTTTCAATATAGCTTTGACACTCTACTTCGGCCGTTAGCTAGGTTATCCTACAGGCTGGACTTGTGGGGTATCGCAACTGTTGAGCTCTGATACCACTCTGTAACACCCTCAGAATCGGACCTATGCAAGTTTTAGCGAAAACCCGCCAAACCCGCATAGAAATGATTCAAAGGTGCCCACCAGGCACTTTCGTGCGGGTGGAAAACAAAGTAATAACATTACACAACAGTCCTCGATGGGACCCACAGAACAGATATATAGACCAGCGACTCCATGAATCAAGAATACAGATATAATATACAAAGATCCAAAACACCTTGAAACGATAGAGCGTCCGGCTACGGACAAGATGCAAATGGGGCTAAGAGCCCTGAAGAATAACCAATGGCGTCCATAACCCTGCCCAGGCCAAGCCGGAAGGGTAACCCTGCTAACGACGTCGATATCAAAACCTGCTTGAACAAAAGGGGTGCCGACAAAGGGAAAAGGAAAAAGAGGAGTGTCAGTACTGAGGCCAGTACACGGCGAGACTAGAATTCGGCGGTCCTCGCCTACATAGGTATGGTGGACTGAGCGGCAGCGGCAGCATGCACTAAACAACCTATAGAGACTCGATACACAGGCGGTTATCAGAGAGGGATAAGAATGACCTATCCGGATCCAACCTGAAGCTAACACCAAACAAACCCATCCTGGTGTTTTCCCCTCGAGACCAAACGAGGAAGTCAACCGAGGAACTCACACAGTTGGCAGTTTTATTTGTTCAGTTATAGTTGCGGCACTTTACTAGTCAGGTTTAGATAATCGTCCTGATAAAGTAAGCAGTGGGCACTTTTAATTAACCATTCCGTTGTAGTTGCGACGCTTACTAGTCAGACACAATTAGTATGAGATAACCTGAAACCCAGCAGTTGTTGGTACTTTTATTCAGCCATTCCGTTGTAGTTGCAGTACTTACTAGTCAGGTACAATGGTCGCAAACGACACTTCAAACAAGCAATTGTGGGCAGAATTATTTAGCCATTCCATTATAGTGAAGCTGATTACTAGTCATTATAAAGTCAAATTTAGAGCAATAAACTTTAGTTATGCTTGTCTATGGTCGAGATACTGTGCTCCAAGTCGTCCATAACATGACACGGCTTTGAGAAGATTTACCCGGCCGGGTGCACCAATAGCAACACACGCCGATCAACCTCGGAAAAACCAAATCAAAACCCAACGAGGCCTTCACGACAAAGCAATCACAGATTCAGAAATATTTCAGGGCCACCCCATTGAGTAGACCATAGCGAAGTTAGCCGACTCAGACGGACTCATGGTTTGGGTGGGCGTAAACGATCGGGAACCCGAAGTGTGTTGGGCTTGTCGACATCACTAAAACGTGTCCCGATCCTAAGCGATGCAGTGTGCTCCTCGCTGTAAATAAATCTGAGTAGCATGGCATAAGTACAGGATAGTAAATAAAACCTCAAACTAGTTTGTGGCCCCAAGAAATAAGATGAATCAAGCTCGCTCGGGGGGTCCCATATACCTCCCGGATGTGGATAGCGCGATAAATCAAGGAACAGGTATCAAGTACTCGGGGTCCTACGGGACACAAGTGGGCGTTCGGAAACCAAATATTATCTATCACCCACCGATGCCTCTGCTTACTTCAATTTTAGTTGTTAAACAGGAATTAAAGTGAACGATAAGTAAAACTATGATCACCTCCAACATCAACATGCGACAATACATCAACAACTGTGGCACTGGACGACACGCAACAACACTTGAGCAAACGACTACGACGCGCAAGTCCAACTATCTACCAAACAACAGGTAATAGGATGTGTCCAAGGCAATATAGGGCTGCACGGTATATCACAGGTACGGAAACTAAAGCATCGCAACACAGATAGCAATAGATCAACAGGAGGGAATAAATACTATAAAAGTAAGATAGGTAGAAAAAAGGGGGGAGATGCTCGCCTGGAAACATTGCCGAGGGTTCAACCGAAGATCGGGTCGAAGCTCACATCAACTCAACGGCCTTATCCGCGAAGAAGCAAAACACTAGAAGAAACACCAGATGCAATATTTAATACAACGGCAGAAGATCGGCATGATGCATGTATGATGTATGACATGGCAGAAGTGCGATGCATTTAGGCCAGATTAAGCGGAACCGGGGTCCCGATAGTTAATTAGGTGGTTCATGTTATTTAGCTAACCCGCAGTTTTAAATGTTGTATTACATGGAAAAAGATAATACGGGTTCGCTACACAAGTTTAAATGAGGCCAATATAAGGCTAGATTTGCCGCATATGGGCCCCATATTTGATTATTAGGTGAATCGGCATAAGGCCCCCAAACCACATGACAAGATGCATGCAAGTATGACAATTTAATATGCAACAAGTTGTTGTTATGTTATAAAATAGGGTTTCGGGAAGGGGTTCACACATTAGGGTTCTCGACGATCTTGGGGTTCCGGGGGTTCCGGGGTCGGTCTCAGGGTCCAGGGTTCGACGGAAACGTTCTCGGATAACAGAGGTAGGTCTTGGCGCATCCGTGGCCTTCGGGTCATGTTGTCGGTCTTGTCGTCTCTCGCGGGGACCTTGGCGTTCCGAGAGGGCGTACTTGGTCTGGCGTCGGGGCATCGAACTCGCCTTGGCCGGTGTCGAACTTGTCGGGTCCTCGTGTCAGTTCGGTCTTGGCATTCGGGGTGAAGTTCTTGGCGTTCCTTGTCTTGTCGAAGGCCTTGTTGCTCTACGACGAAGAACTTAGCATCATCGGGGTCCGAGAAGGAGATCTTGGCGTGGCACCGGATACGGGATCGGCCTTCGGGTTCGGGGGTCTCGGCGTCCGTGACGAAGATCAAGGCATCCGTGAGGGAGAACATGGCATGTCGAGTGTTTGATCTTGTCGTTAGCCGAACTTGGCATCGTGGCGGTTCCTTGTCGAAGGTTGTGGCGTTGGTGACGAACTCGGGTCCATCACCGATGGTGCATCGGATTCTTCTAAGTCGGTGTCGGTCTTGAAATATTATGGCACACGCGGCGAGCGGAGATCTTGTCGGGGTCTTGATCCTGTAGGGGTTCTCGGCTTCGTGGTCGGTGGAAAACTCGGGCTAGGCCACAGCTTGTCGGTAGGCCCGGTTGTCGTCGATCTTGGGTCGGCAGGCGAGACAAGGGATACTCCATAGGTGGTTGCCAGGACGAGGAGGTACTCAAGACGTGAAGGCGGCAGCGAGGGCGAACGCGGGCAGACTTCGAGGCGGGTGTGGGCGGCGCTTGCGGGTCACAGCGACAACAGGCCCGGCCGGCCACGGCGGAAGGAGAAGCAGGCTGGGCGGCGAGACGGGAGGAGCACGACGAGAGGCGGCGCTGGGCGGAGGGGCTCGTTGGCGGGCCGAGGCGCGGCCGACGAGGAGGACGAGGTGGGCGTCGAGGTGGCCGGAGGAGCGGCGGTCGTGGCGGCTCGGGAGGCGGGTGGTGGAGAAAAGCGCGGGAGGGTTCTGGCCGCGGCCGGACGAAAGCAAGCGGTGAAGGAGGCCAGACGGCTCAGCCTTGTGTGGGCGTGGGGTAGGCCCAGGGGGCATCGTCGGAGGCAGAGCTTGACGGAGAGGGGGTCGGGCCAGGCCGGGCGTCAGTGGGACCGGTGGAGCTTGGCGGGGAAGCTTGAGGGCGACAGTGAGGCAGGTCCGTGGCGCGGGAGTCCGGCGGGCGGCCGCTTGGCGAGAGGAGGAGGAGCTTGGGGGCGGCGCGGTGAGGGAGCGTGCGCATGCGGGGCAGAGGAGGCTAGAGGAGGAAGATGAGTGCGGGGAGGGAGGCGCGGTCGCAGGTGGGTGTGGGGTCGCTAGCTGGTGGGGCCAGGGACGTGGGCCCGGGGGACAGGGGGGTCGGCCTGGCGTGCGGGACGCGGCAGGTGGGTGGGGCCGCGCGGGGCTGTGCGTGTGTGGTGTGCGTCGGTTTTGAGAGAGAGAAGGAAGGGAGGGGGGAGAGAGAGGAGGGGTGAGGTGGGGTGATGTGGCAGAAGGTGGTTGGTGGGGATTTGGGGAGGGGCGACGTGGCGACTAGTTATTGGGTGGGGTGAGGTGGAGGTAGGGGTGGGTAGAATAGGACTGGTAGTTTTAGGATTAAGGGGTGGACCGATTATATTTCTGGGGTGGTCGTTCGGGTCATTCGGCCCGTTCGACTGCCCCACTAAAAAAAATAATGCAATATTTTATTTATTTAAACGGACCGTTTGCAAAACATATTTAGTCAAAACAAAATATTCCGGTGACCCGGGTTTGCGTTTGAATAAAGACGGGGCGTTTAGAAAACAAGAACCGTTTTTTCCGAAAATAGTTTTATACAATCACATGCAAGATGATGACGATGCCCAAATGCAATGTGGCATGATGACATGAGCATGCGGTCATGATGATGCAATGCACAAAAACAACGCGATTTTCTAGTAGTGGTTTTGCGGGATGCCACAATTTTCATGTTACAGCTTAGTTGCTTTGTCTTATTGTTAGAACTACATCTTCCAAGCTCATGTTTAGAGTACTATGATCCCAGCTATCAATGCTTTACAATACCTTGATCATGATTGTGCTGGTGCATGTCACCTCAAAAATTATTATTTTTATCACTTACCTACTCGAGGACGAGAAGGATTTAAGCTTGGGATGCTTGATACATCGTTAACGTATCTATAATTTTTATGCTCCATGCTTGTTTTGTATCAACTATCTTATGTTTTGTCTACACTTTGAGGCATTTTTATACATTTCTGGAACTAACCTATTGACAAGATGCCGTAGTGCCAGTTGCCTGTTTTCTGCTGTTTTTGGTTTTAGAAAAGCTAGTAAAGAAATATTCTCAAAATTGGACGGAACAAAAGAAAAGTCAATATTTTACCCGACACGACACAGAGACCAAAGGGGAGACGAAGAGGATCCACGAGGCGGTGGTTCTTGACGTGGAGCACTTTGTTGCAAACCCCAAGAGCAAGGTGATGAGCACAACAGCAAGTCTTCCCTCAGTAGATACCGAGGTTATCGAACCAGAAGGAGGAAGGAAACGTCACACAGGTGCTGCAAGCAACGCGGACACCTGCACAAGAAAAACTCAAGACTTTGTCCCAACGAACAGTGAGGTTGTCAAGCTCACCGGTTTGCTGTAACAAAGGATTAAACGTATGGTGTGGAAGGTAATGATTTGCAGCAAGTAAACAAGTAACAGTGGAAGATGTATCAATGGTAAAGATTGGACCGGGGTCCATAGTTCACTAGAGGTGCTCTCCTTAGATAAACAACATGGCATAAAGGGTAAACAAATTACAGCAGGGCAATTGACAGGAACTGAGCAAGGCATAACAATGCAATACTAGACAAAAAGATCCTATGAGATTCGATTGGGCAATACAACAAGATACATAGACCGCCATCCAACTGCATCTATGACTAGAAGTCCACCTTCAGGTTATCATCCGAACCCCCTCCAGTATTAAGTTGCAAGTAACGGACAACTGCTTTAAGCAAAGTGTGTAAGGTAAGCAATCCACTTGTTCCATGAACAAGAGACCGTTGTTTTCTCCCTAGTAGCAACATCACATCTACAACCGAAGAGATTTCTATCACTTCCCTTGGAAACTAGAGGCATGAACCCACTATCGAGCATAAATACACCCTCTTGGAGTCACTAGAAACTACTCGGTCAAGATAGCTACTAACAACGGAGAACATGCAAGATCTCAAACAACACAGACATTATAGAATGATAAAGACAAAACCATTAATCAATCTGACATAGTAATCTCAATATCCATTGGATCCCCGCAAACACAACATGCATGATTACAAATAGATTAGATCTTGATCATGAACGGAGCTCACAAGATTTATACATAAAAGCACAAGGAGGAGATACAACCATCTAGCTACTACATGGACACATAGTCCAAGGTGGAACTACTCACGCATCATACCAAAGAGAAGGCCTCCAGGATGGTCTCCCCTCTGGCAGGGTGCCGGGAAGAACTTCAGATCCCCCCGATCTAGGGACGACGGTGGCGGCTACAAAAGGTTTCGTGGAATATTGATCGGATCCTTAGGGTTTCTGCATCGGGGGCTTCTTATAGGCGAAGAGGGAGGCCGAGGGGGTGCCCGAGGCGGCTGCACCCCTAGGCGTGGGGTGGGCCCACCCATGCGGCCAAGGGGTATGGCCCCCTCGAGCCCCCCCTCCCCCGTCTTTTCTCTGGACTTCGTGTTCCCCACAGAAAGATATTGACTTTGGCTTTTGTCCCGTCCAATTCCGAGAATATTGATTTTCTGCCTTTTTGGAACCAAAAACAGAAGAAAACAGGCAACTGGCACTGTGGCAACTTATTAATAGGTTAGTTCCAGAAAAGATATAAAAACACCTCAAAGTGTGGACAAAGCAAAGAAAAGTAGATACCAAACAAGCATGGAGCATCAAAAATTATAGATACGATTCTGACGTATCAGGCGGCCACACCATAGGGTGGCGCGGGCCCACCCTAGGGTGTGCCAGCCTATGGTGTGGTCCCCTCGGGCGTCCACCGACCTTGCCCCTTCGCTTATAGAAAAACCCTGAGGCAGAAACCCTAAGGACCCGATTAGAAATCCATGAAAAAGTCTGTAGCCGCTGCCATCTCCATCCCTAGATCGGGGGGGGGGGTCCGAAGCTCTTCCCGGCACCCTATCGGGAGGGGAGATCATCCCTGAGGCCTTCTTTATTACCATGGAAGCCTCCGAAGTGATGCGTGAGTAGTTCACCCTTGGACTACGGGTCCGTACAGTAGCTAGATGGTAGTTTCTCCTCTTTTGTGCTATCATGTTTAGATCTTGTGAGCTCCGTTCATGATCAAGATCATCTATTTGTAATGCTACATGTTGTGTTTGCGATGATTCGATGGATATTGAGTACTATGTCATATTGATTATTAATTCTATCATGTCTATGTTATTTGTGATCTTGCATGCTCTCTGTTGCTAGTAGATACTTTGGCCAAGTAGATGCTTGTAACTCCAAGAGGAAGTATTTATGCTCGATAGTAGGTTCATGTGAGATCCAAGCACATGGCTTAATAGGATTGATATGATACTCATATCAACAAGTTTCAACTTCTTTTCCGGAAGCTCATTCGAAAAGAACTCTAAGGTTAGCGTGCTTGGCCTAGAGCAATTCTAGGATGGGTGACCGGCCGGGAAGTGGGTACCGGGTGCGCATGAGTGAGGACAAAGTGCACAGAAAAGACTAGTGTTGATATGTGGGGCTAGTCTAGTTATCTTATTAAGCTACCAGGAGTGACACCCCCGGGTCCCAGTGGACGGGGTGTTACAAGTGGTATAAGAGTCGATCCTCGCGGTTACACGGGTGTGTGCGGGTCAGTGGCGGAAATGTGGCGCATGGCGCGTGTGGCCCGGAGTGGACACGACATGGCACATGTGTCGGCACTGGATGCACAGACGCGTGCCAAGAGGGAACGTTCCTGGGGTGTGCTTGATCGATGAGGGCATCGATCTTCTAAAGGGTGGGTGTATGTGAGATCCAAGCACATGGCTTAATAAGATTGATAGGATACTCATATCAACAAGTTGCAAATTCTTTTTCGAAAGCTCAGTAGAAAATAACTCTAAGGTTAAGCGTGCTTGGCCTAGAGCAATTCTAGGATGAGTGACCGACCGGGAAGTGGGTACCGGGTGCGCATGAGTGAGGACAAAGTGCGCAGAAAATACTAGTGTTGGTCTGTGGGGGGCAGTCTAGATATCCTATTAAGCTACCAGGAGTGACACCCCCGGGTCCAGTGGACGGGGTGTTACAGTTCATGCCTCTAGTAATCTGGGGAAGTGACAGAAATCTCTAAAGTTGTAGATATGATGTTGCTACTAGGAAGAAAACAACAATCCTTTGTCTAAGGACAATTATATTGTTTACTTTACACATTTTGTTTAATGCAATTATCTGTTGCTTGCAACTTAATATTGAAAGGGGTTTGAATGATAACCTGAAGGTGAATTATTAGTCATAGATGCAGTTGGATTACGGTCTATGTATCATGTTATAATGCCCAAGGAAATCTCGTAGAGATCAAATGTCTAGTATATGCATTGTTATGCATTCTCAATCTATCAATTACCCTGCTGTAATTTGTTCACCCAGCATGTTATTTATCTTATGAAGAACACCTCTAGTGAACTGTGGACCCTGGTCCATTCCTCCTCCTTATTGATACACCATCTACTGTTTACTCTCTGCAATTACCACAAGTAATTACTATCTTCCACATTATACGTTTAATCTTTTGTTTTCAGCAAACCGGTGAGATTGACAACCTCAATGTAAGTTGGGACAAAGTATTGTGGTTGTGTTGTGCAGGTTCCAAGTTGCTAGCAACACCTTGGGAGTTGTTCCTTTTCTCCTACTGGTTCGATAACCTTGATTTCATAACTGAGGGAAACTTGCTGTTGTGCTCACCATACCTTCCTCTTGGGGTTCCCAACGAGCTCTACCTATCTGAGCCATCAGTGAGCTTCGCCACGCCGCTGCCACGCACAGGGAGGTGGAAACAACGCAGTGTGAGCACGCCGCCGACACGATAGTGGGGTAGCGTGTGGCCACGACCACCGAGGTGGCGGCCGTGTGGGCTCTCGTCGACGGGGACGAGACAAAGGTGGTGGAGGACGATGAGTAGGGGAAGGCGGCGGAGGAGGAGGAGGCGGAGGAGAGGGGAGGAGAATATTGCCGCCCCCGTGCAGATCACGCAGGCGCTGGGCCTCGGCCCCAACGGGGCTCCAGCGAGGGTAACCCCAACGAAGAGATCACATCGCAGGGTGGCAGAACGCGCCACCAGGCGGAGGCCTTGGCAGTGATGGAGGTGCCGGGGCTGGAGGCGGCTCTGGCCATACAGGAGCGCGAGGGACCACTGGGCTGCCGAGATGGAGAAGACCCTGACGCACCAGACGACGGTGGACCGCATAAAGACGACGGACAAGACAATGGCTCATGGACAAGCCGTGACCTAACCTTTACCATGAACGCCTCCAGCAACTGTCTGGACGGCTAGGATGGCAATCAACAGGGCCAACGACAGTGATAACGACCTCAAATAGTAGTGGTCTTTTTTTTTCAAATGTGCCCTTTGTAATAGGCAAGGCGGTTCTACGCAACCATTATTATCCTAATTTGACGAAGCCGAACACATATGTCCAGATGGGTCATGCCGAATGCCCTAACAGAACTAAAACGAGACAAAGAAAAAACTGTATCTGTGAACCAGATTCTTTCAGTTCTATGTTGAAATGAACTGTTCTCTTCCTAATTCATCAGGTATGTTACGTATGTATGCAGTCATTGTCTCATCAACGTTTCGATTCAGTTTATTTGGCACTCGCTGTTAGCTATAGAGGTAAAACAACCTAGCACGATCTGTATGCAGCTAGCTCTATTTCTATTTGCTCTTCCGGCCGATCGATGTACTAGACGTGAGAAACAACAGCACAGACAAAAGATTTGTATTACCTCTTTTTCCCCCTCTGCCCGTGAGCTTCCTTGGGTTTTTCTCATATATTTATAACAGAAATTACAAGACACCAAACCGGACACGAACTAGTACTCCTAGACTAATAAGACTCACGTACGGCAATACCTTCCATACTTCAAACCTAACTCAACTAGGACTCAAACTAGACTACCTTACGTTGTAAATAATCACCCGGTCTCAATAGGAGCCGGACAAGTTTGGCTAATTCCAACAATCTCTCCCTAATTCAAACTTGTCTATTCTCGGACTCGCACCACGATAAATCTAATTGGCTCTCCCCAATTTTGACTTGGCGAATTTCACGGACCAACTCAAATATGATCTGGACTACCCAGCCATGCTAGCAACCTTGTGGAATAGCACCACCCGTGGAACACACCGTCCATCCTAGCGCAATACATGCCGACCTCCTGGCGTGGACTAGACCATCCACTTCGGCCTCATGTAGAGACAGACCCTCATCGAAGAGACTCCCCTTCACTGGTTTACCGTCCCCTTCACACTTGAACTTAATCCTCTCGGCGAGACACATAGACGCCCTGGACTAGACTGACAAAAAAAACAGACTCTACCAACATTAAAGAAAACTAAGACACGACCTTTAACTTTGTCGCAACTTCACCATCAGAGCAATGCTGGTCCATCCTCCGCACACGCCATGTTGAGTATCCCGTTCTCCTTCGGTTCTTTCCGCCGATTGGTGCAATATCGTTTGATGTGACCAAACTCTTGAAAATTCCAGCACTGCACCCTTGATTTAGCATGACGTCCACGCTCCCTTGCTATCCACTCCGATCTTGTCAAGAGAAGTTGATCATCATCTTTTTCACCAGCAGAACCACGTAACTTTTCCTCATGAGCCTTCAACCTTCCGGTAACCTCCTCCATGGTCATCGTCTTGAGATTGCCAAATTGCTCAATTGCGGATGAAATCTCGAGAAACTTTGGTGGTACGCCTGAAGAAATTTCCTCACGGAGTTTGACTCCTCGAATTTTTCTCCAAGCAAGCGTATCTCATTGGTGATCGTCGTCATCCTCAGAGAAAAGTCATCAACCGATTATGTGTCCTTCATCTTGAGCCTATCGAACTCAGACTTGAGGGTTTGCACCCTCACATCCTTGATGCGTTCGTCACCCAGGCGATTGATCTTGATCGTCTCCCAAGCCTCCGCGGACGTCTTCTTCCCAGCGATCAGTTGAATCATATATTCTGGGATACCTTGATAGATGGCCAACAATGCCTTTTGATCCATCGTATCGTTGGTGGTGCCCTTGACATCCTCCGGCTCCATCGCATCCTAGATTTTTGCCGCGTGCATAAACGCCTTCATCTTGATCGCCCAAATTGAGTAGTTGCTCTTCGTCAACATCGGAACCTGGCCAAACGTAATTCCTTCACTCGCAGTCATGATCTTGGTCGTCGCTTCTCGACGCAATCGCAGCGCTCACCCGACGATGTCAAACCTAGCGGCTCTGATACCAATTGTTTCTTCGTCAACATCGGGACCTGGCCAAATGTAATTCCTTTTCGTCAACATCGGGACCTGGCCAAATGTAATTCCTTCACTCGCAGCCATGATCGACGTCTCTGATACCAATTGTTAGCTATAGAGGTAAAACGCTATAGAGGTAAAACAACCTAGCACGATTTATATGCAGCTAGCTCTATCTCTTCTGGCCGATCGATGTATTAGACGTGAGAAACAACATCACAGACAAAAGATCTGCCCGTGAGCTTCCCCAGAAATTACCTGTCATACTTCAAACCAGACTACCTTAGTTGTAAATAATCACCCGGTCTCAATAGAAGACGGACAAGTTTGGCGAATTCCAACACTCGCGTTCTGAAGGAACGCATCTATCACACTTACAGTAGGTGATGGATGTTAATTACTCCATTAGCGTACCACTTTTAGCCCGCATTATTATTCCATTGCCTTGCCGAGTATGTACATACAGCAGTACGTATTCTATGCAGCGTGCGCAGAGACAGGATTGGAGAAGAACGGCAAACTAAGCTACAGAGAGCACTCGCTCCCACGGTCACGCCTCGGACACCTGACGGGACACAAAGTTCAGACATGAACCATCACTGGACCTGCACGTCAATGACCTTGCGCTCCGTCTCCGTCTTGGGCACGGTGACGAGCAGCACGCCGTTCTTGAGCTCGGCGCGCACCTGCCCCTTGTCGCACTCGTTAGGCAGCGTCAGGCGCATGTCGTAGGAGCTCACGCTGCGCTCCTTCCACCACCCGTCGCCTTGTCCTTGCCCTTCCGCGCCGTCGCCCTGGCCTTCGCCGGCCTCCTTCTTGTGCTCGCCGCGGATGACGAGCGTGTCGTCCTCCACCATCACCTTCACCTCCTCCCGCGACAGCCCCGGCATGTCGAACCGCATCTTCACCTCCTTCTCGTCCTCCACGATGTCCCACGGCATGCGCGGCGCCTCGCCCGCCGCCGCCGGCGAGCGGCGCGTCGTGGGGAACCCCACCGCGTCGTCGAACAGCCGGTCCATCGTGTCCAGCATCTGCCGCATCGTCCGCATCGGCGACATCGGATCCACCAGCCCTGCGCGATTAACAACCACGTCAGCCTCTGTTTCATCTCTGATCGTACAACAGACAGAGTTGTCTCGTGGAAGGACGTGGCAACTGACGACTTACCGAACGGGGAGACGTCGAATCCGGCGCGGCGCGGGCGGCGTTGGACGGCGTTGCGCTGCTGGTTGTTGCCGCCGTTCTGGCTGACTTGCACGTCGACGGAGTTGTCCCTGTTGTCCTGCGCCGCGGAGGCCACGGAGAGTGGGCGGGTTCTCCCGGCCCCGAGCTGCCGCGGCCTCGCCGCTCTCCAGGCGCGGATCGGCATGCGCGCGGCAGGGGAGGAGAGGCGGCTGAGGAGCGCGAAGGGGGCGTTGGCTGCAGCCATTGCACCAGATAGTAGTTGTGGAATGTCGATCGTGAACAGAAAAACTCAGAGAAGATTTGTAGGAGAAAGCTGGAGCTCAGAAGCCGCTGTGCTGAAGTGCAGTGGTTGTTATCTGGCTTGCTTATCTGGTGGGAAGTCGGGGTGAGCGGCTCCTTTATATAGAGCGGCGGGGAGCTCGTGCCACGGCGAGCCTGGGGAAAGATGTTGAAGCTTCGGGACAGCACGCGCCGCTCGCCGCCTCTGTTCTGGAGAGCACCTGCAGAGTCGCGACGACGTCGCGGGTGTTCTTCAGGCTTGTCCGGTTTTCTCGAACATTCTCGTGCACTTCGCAAAGTGGTCCAGCCCAGTGTTAAATGTGGACTTAGGCCGTTCGGTATTGTTTCAAAACGGAGGCCCAACTATGAATCTTGCCTTGGACTATGGAAGAAAGGACCCGAAGAAAGCTGTTCCAGACCTGGGTCAACTCTTATTCTGGCCTTAGACTGCGTAGAACTTTATGAGGCCACCCGCCGGGCTTTGTGCACCTGGTCACGTGTATATAGAACTTTATGGGTGCTCCTGTTTCCCGCTTTAAACAGGACAGAGGGTTCCTCCGCGTGAAGTCTTTTCATGGGTCGTTTCAACGCTTTTCTATTTTTTTCTGTATATTTTATAATACTAGAAAACATGTCTGTGCGAGAGAAAAAAATCTATATTATTTTATCTTATTAATTATTATTTCTTTGATCACAATTGCAAACATAATACACATAAAACTTCGATGTATAAAAAAAGATAACCACATAATATTCTAAAACAATAAGATTTTAATTTATTTAAAATGTGATTTGATAAAATATCTATAATTCGACATCATATATGCAAAGAAAGAAACAACTCAACGGTGTTCTCTTGTTGACTAAGATTTTACTTCGCTGGAGACGGTTTCTACCCCACTGCTTTCATTTTCATCACTGTGATTTACATTCACAAGATTTTCTAATTCCTCTCTTTCGACCAGATTCATCAAATAACACTCTTATTTTTATTCTCATTTTCATTAATCGGCAAATCAGTATAAAAACGAGTTCTACACCCATGTCCCAGATAAATAATCAAACCTAGGTACATATTCCAAGGAGCAAATATCACGGGCTTGTTAATTGTATGGTGATATAGCCCACCCTCTTGTTGTCCTCTCACCGCCCTTTCTGCTCCAGCTCGATCTGAGTATTATATCGATTTTTTCTGAATTGGCGTATGTATTAATTAAGAAGTTTTTCGATTAGAAAATCCATCACAATCTTTCGTAGTTCCGTAGCCGCAGCATCCACGTCAGGTGGAACTTCCTCCAAAACCTTACTGATTCAAAGATAATTCCTAAAAAAGTTGATTTACTCCCCCCCTCTCTCTCTCTCTCTTGTACAACTCCCTGGCCACAGTGATACAGTCTGACACCAAATGGACTAGCCATACTACCAAGACAATGATCATTTGACACCTTGCCAAAGCTTCTGCATATTCAACAGAAGCACATAGTGGAATGGATTCCTAGGTAGACAAGATAATTTTGCCCTTCTCATCTTGTACAGCCCACCATGCTCCACATTTTATTCGACAGAGAAGTTAACATCTACGCTCAGTTTGATCCATAAAGGGTGAGGCTTCTATAGACCACGATTGTGTTATTCACTTGTTTTATTTCTATTTACGTCAAAGGGACAAATGCCTTTTTCGTATGTGGTGGGGCATAGTCAGCACAACATACCCAGACTGAAGGAAGGCCCTAATAAGTGATGCCACCAAATGATCACAATGGAACACCACGATGTTGACACATCAGGTTGACTCGCCGGATCACAAAGTATAACAATCATTCATGCCCCAGATTCAACAAACTTTCCTTTACTGCGAGCGTTGCCACCTGCAGAGGCTCCGGCGCCTCCCATTTCACTGCTTATACAAAATTCACTGCAGGAACCCACTAATAGACCATGAAATCATTTCTGTTTGAGGTAAACAACTGATAAGTTTCCTTAAATGGCAAGGGTTGTATGCTTACTTGCGGTAAAAGATGGCTCTGCCCCTAACCCTTGATGCCTCTGAAGTTAACCTGAAGCGGCTTGTAAAGAAAGGTTGTTTGCAAAAAATCTAATGGAGCCATTATTCAGAAGAAAATGTCCATCCAAACTAACATCTACATCATGATCTTTCCGTGTGTCTCAGTTTTCATCTTCATGAACTGTATACAAACGAAGGAATGAAGCCTATATTGTTGAATACTCTAAAATGGCAGTCCTCCATCTATTTTGACAAGCTATGCTACATATACCTTTCCAGTGGGGTCGCCCGGGGGATAATTCGACAAATTCTCCCGGGTCCTCCTGGTGACACGTGTCCTCTAAAAAGACCCTAAATTCCACTTTTGCTACAAACATACCCGCTTTTGCTACAAATAATCTCGTTTTTGCTATATGTAGCAGAAAACGGTTCGTTTCAGAAAAAGAACAAATGGACTTGACCTCGCCGGAGACCTCGCCGGCGACCTTGTAGCAAAAAAAATATTCTAATGTAGCAAAACTGATTTCGCCGGAGACATCTCCTCAGACTCTCGCCGGAAAAATCGTCGCCGAAGACCTCGTAGCTAAAAATTTACACTAATGTAGCAAAACCACAAAATAGTTGTAGCAAAATATTTTTTTAATGTAGCAAAACTGAATTTGTCGGAGACATCACCGGAGACTCTCGTCGGAGATCTCGTAGAAAAACCATAGAAATTGGTTGTAGCAAACCAATTGTGTGAAAGTAGCAAAAAAATATGAATACTTAGCAAAAAAAATGCTAAAGTAGCAAAACGTGAACCCCGTTGTGGTCATCCCTAACCTCCAGCCACCTACTCTCTCTCTGCCAAGGGGAGGGGTGGAGCCGTGGCCTACTCTGGCCGGGGGAAGGGGCGCGGAGGGGCAGGACGCCAGCCGGGGAGCTCGCCCCGCGGAGCGGCAGGGGCAGGGCGAGGACCAGGGATCTCGCCCACGCGGAAGGGAAGGGGCGGGGCACCGTCCGGGAAGCTCGCATGTGCGGCTGAAGGAACAGTAGCGTGAGGGAGGCAGGGAGCGTGGCGTGCAGCATGGGCAAGCGGGCGGTGGTTGTGGCGGCCGGCCGTGAGCAAGGAGGCAAGCTAGGAGGCACATGTAGCCGCAGCTCCGACAAGAGGAGGGAGGCACAATGACCAGGCGCGCGGCGGCGGCTGACGAAGAATAAGCGTCGGTAGCGTCTGGCAACTAGCTAAGCGACCGGGATCGTTTTCTTCGATCCCCGGGGTAATAGTATCATTTTCCTTTCCATTGCATGTATATTAGTAAAGGGATAGATGATTGATGTACAGGGTAGAATGCACTTCTGTCTAGCTTGAACTATGCCTGGACATACATTGGTTCAACATTTTTCATACAAGTTGCTCTTATCTATATTTGAGATAATTATGCTATTGAACTTTTTTGAAGATTAAAATGCGTATCAGAGCAAAAAAACATATAATCAGACATGTAGGGTTTCATAGCATGGAAAAAAAAAATCTACCGCATGCATACAAACAAGCCAAGATCTATCTACTAGATTGTAGCAACGAGTCGATTAGAGTACTCACCCTCGAAGATTCCAAAGCGGTTAACGAGAGCAGATTCTCGTGGGTGATGTAGTCGTACACTTGCCAATATCAAGATCGCGTAGACGATCCTTTCGGCGCCGCGTTCCGGTAGCGCTTCTGTAGGGGTTCGTAGCATGGAAAACAAAAAATTTCTACCGCATGCACACAAACAAGCCAAGATCTATCTACTAGATTGTAGCAACGACTTGATAGAAGTACTCACCCTCGAAGATTACAAAGCGGTTAACGAGAGAAGATTCTCGTGGGTGATGTAGTCATACACTTGCCGATCTCAAGATCGCGTAGACGATCCTTCCGGCGCTGCGCTCCGGCAGCGCTTCCGCATTCGGTCACACGTTTGGTACTCGATGAAGACCTTCCTCTCCCTTGTTCCAGCAGGCAGCGGAGGTTGTAGTTCTCCCCTCGTGATTCCGGCAGCACGACGACGTGGTGTCGGAAGTAGAGGGAAGATCCTGCAGGGCTTCGCCTAAGCCGGATGCGAGTTATGGTGGATTAGGGTTTCCCGGAGATCTAGGGTTTAGATGACCGGGAGGAGGAGGAGGTGTCGGCGGTGGCTAGGGCGGCGACGACGAACCGGCGGCGGCGCGACGGCTGCGCAGGTGTGTGGGGGAGGGCTTGGCTCTCTTGTGATGTTGGGGCAGCCCTCCCCCTCTATTTATGAGAGGGAGGGGCAGCCTTGGGAGGGGTGGGTTTGAATCCAAACCCAAACCCAAGTTGGATTGAAAGAAGGACTTGTTTCTTCTCCCACTAGGAAACCATTGTTCCAGTTTGACTTTTCAAACTTCCCGCTTGACTTTTAATTTAGAGTTTTATTTCTCTCTTGCAAATGTCAACACCAAGTGACCTAGGATATGATCCAATCATTCCACATATCCATGAAACATTCATGGACCATTCCCCTTCCGGACCGGTGAACCTTCTAGACCCTTCTAGAACCTCTCCGATGAAAACATCGGAAACTTTCTCGAACTCCGGAATCGGACTTTCCTTATATGAATCTTATTCTTCGGACCATTCCGGATCTCCTCGTGATATCCCGGATCCCATCCGAGACTCTGAACAACATTCGGTATCCCTATTAACATTCCATATCTACTAAACAACATCGAATGCTTAACTGTGTCTCCCTACGGTTCGTGAATTATGCGGACATGATCGAGACACTTCTCCGATCAATAACCAATAGAGGAATCCGGAAATTCATATGGCTCCCACATATTTCTACGATTACTTTGCGATCGAATGAACCTCTTACATACGATACCAATTTCCCTTTGTTTCACGATAGTTTACTTATCTGGGGTTTTGATCGTCGGTATCTCTGCATACCTAGTTCAACCTCGTTACCGATAAGTACTCATTTCTCGTTCCCGTGATATGTGATCCCTTGTGATCCAGTCACATGCTTGCAAGCTAATTGGATGACATTCCACCGAGAGGGCCCAGAGTATATCTATCCGTCATATGGATGGACAAATCCTAGTCTTGATCCATGTGCCTCAACCCATACTTTCCGAACACTAAATGCCACCTTTATAACCACCCAGTTGCGGTGTGGTGTTTGATGTCATCAAAGCATCCTTCCGGTGATGGTGATTAAAATGATCTCATGGTTAAAGGAATTAGGTTACTATGTATCAGAAAGCTTATAGCAAACGAACTATTGAAATGACTTGATCTTAATGCTACGCTTATCTATAGGAGTATGTCCATCATACCATTCTCCTAATGATATGATCTTGTTATTAATAACATCTCAATGTTCATGATCGAGAAACTATGATCATCTATTAATCAACAAGCTAGTATTATAAAGAGGCTTTACCAGGGACTCTAATTTAGTTTACAAATCACACAAGTATTAATGTTTCCGGTTAATACTATTATAGCATGAATGTAAACATTTATCATAAACACAAAGATATAATAATAGCCACTTTTATTATTGCCTCTAGGGCATATCTCCAACAGCTTCCGCAGTAGGTCACACATTCGGTACTCGATGAAGACCTTCCTCTCCCTTGTTCCAGCAGACATCGGAGGTTGTAGTTCTCGCCTCACGATTCTGGCAGCACGACGACGTGGTGTCGGAAGTAGAGGGAAGATCCCAATAGTCTGCCACTTGCACTAGAGTCAACTAATCCCAACGTGAATGTAAACATTTATCATAAACACAAAGATATAACAATAACTACATTTATTATTGCCTCTAGGGTATATCTCCAACAGTCTCCCACTTGCACTAGAGTCAACTAATCTATATTACATGGTAATATACCGAACACCCATGGCGGTTTGGTGCTAGTCATGTTTTGCCCTCGGGAGAGGTTTAGTTAATGGATCCGCCACATTCAGATCTGTGTGTACTTTCCAAATCTTTATGTCACCATCTTGTACATGCTCTCGAATAGCGTGAAAACGTAGCTTGATGTGCTTCAGCTTCTTGTGTGACCTTGGTTCTTGCGCATTGGCTATGGCGCCCATGTTATCACAGTAGATAGACATTGGGTCCAGCGCATTTGGAACCACACAGAGCTCTGTAATGAACTCCTTCATCCATATCACCCCTTGTGAAGCCTCCGAAGCAGCTATGTATTCTGATTCAGTTGAAGATCTCGCCACAACACTTTGCTTTGCACTCCTCCAGCTAACTGCTGCACCATTCAAAATAAATACGTATCCAGATTGAGATTTAGAATCATCTGGATCGGTGTTCCAACTAGCATCGGTGTAACCATTAACAACGAGCTGTTCATCACCTCCATAAGAAAGAACCATATCCTTAGTTCTTCTCAAGTACTTAAGGATGTTTTTGACCGCTGTCCAATGATCCACTCCTGGATCACTTTGATATCTACTAGTCAAACTAACAACATATCCAATGTCGGATCTAGTACATAGCATGGCATACATTAGAGATCCTATTGCTGAGGCATAGGGAGTCTTACTCATCCTTTCTCTATCTTCTGCCGTTGCAGGACTTTGAGTTTTACTCAAGGTCGTATTGGGCAACATGGGCAAGAACCCTTTCTTGCTATCTTCCATTCCAAACCTCTTTAGAACTTTGTCCAAATATGTACTTTGTGACAATGATATTAGGCGTCTTGATCTATCTCTATAAATCTTTATGCCTAATATATAAGCTGATTCGCCAAGATCGTTCATTGAAAAACTATTATTCAAATAATCCTTGACACTATTAAGAAGGTCTACATCATTGCCAATCAATAATATGTCATCTACATATAGTATTGTGAATGCCACAAAGCTCCCACTCACTTTCTTGTAATACAAGCTTTTCCATAAGTTTGTATAAAACCAAAACTTTTGATTACCTTATCAAAACATTGATTCCAACTTCGGGATGCTTGCTTCAATCCATATATGGACCTTTGAAGTTTGCATACCTTGTTAGCATCTTTAGGATCGACAAAACCTTTGGGTTGCATCATATACAACTCTTCATCAATGTCTCCATTGAGGAACGCCGTTTTGACATCCATCTACCATATCTCATAATCATAATATGCATCGATTGCTAACATAATCCTCATAGACTTTAGCTTCGTACTGGTGAGAAAGTCTCATCGTAGTCAACACCTTGAATTTGTCGAAACACTTTTGTGACAAGCCGAGCTTTATAGACAGTAACATTTGTTGGAGATATGCCCTAGAGGCAATAATAAATGTAGTTATTATTATATCTTTGTGTTTATGATAAATGTTTACATTCATGCTATAATAGTATTAACAAGGAAACATTAATACTTGTGTGATTTGTAAACTTAAATTGAAGTCCCTAGTAAAGCCTCTATACATCACTAGCTTGTTGGTTAATAAATGATTGTGGTTTCCCTATCATGAACATTGAGATGTTATTAACAACAATATCATATCGTTAGGAGAATGATATGGTGGACATACTCCTATAGATAAGCGTAGCATAAAGATCAAGTCATTTTAATAGTTCAATTTCTATATGCTTTCTGATACATAGTAACCTAATTACTTCGACCATGAGATCATGCATATCACCTTTACCGGATGGATGCTTTGATGACATCAAACACCACACCGTAACTGGGTGGCTATAAAGGTGGCATTGAGTGTTCGGAAAGTATTGGTTGAGACACATGGATCAAGAGTGGGATTTGTCCATCCATATGACGGATAAATATACTCTGGGATCTCTCGGTGAAATGTCATCCAATTAGCTTGCAAGCATGTGACTGGCTCACAAGGGATCACATATCACGGGAACGAGAAAAGAGTACTTATCGGTAACGAGGTTGAACTAGGTATGCAGAGATACCGACGATCATAACCTTAGCTAAGTAAACTATCGTGAGACAAAGGGAAATTGGTATCGTATGTAAGTGGTTCATTCGATCGCAAAGTAATCGTAGAAATATGTGGGAGCCATATGAATTTCCAGATTCCTCTATTGGTTATTGTTCGGAGAAGTGTCTCGATCATGTCCGCATAATTCATGAACCGTAGGGAGACACACTTAAGGATTCGACGTTGTTTGAGTAGTTATGGAATGATGATAAAGAGACCAAATGTTGTTCGGAGTCTCGGATGGGATTCGGGATATCACGAGGAGATCCGGAATGGTCCGGAGAATAAGATTCATATAAGGAAAGTCCTGTTTCGGAGTTGGGGAATGGTTTCGGTGTTTTCATCGGGAATGTTCTAGAAGGTTCCGGAATGTCCGGCACTCCGGAGGGGAAGGGTACATGAATGTGTTATATCAAGTTGGTATGATAGCATCATGTACTAGGTGTTATCGCTGAACAAAATAGAGGGTTCAATCAAATCCTTGTTTGAAAAGTCAAACGCCAATTTGAAAGTCAAACGACTAATTTTGGGAAGTGGAGAGGGAGGTGGAAACCGAGTTAGGGTAGGAGTTCCTCCCCTCCATCACCGGCCCACCTTGAAGCCGAGTTGGGGAGGGACTCCCCTCCCCTTGGCCGGCCCCCTCCACCAATAAAAGGAGGGGCAGGGCTCCCCTCCTAGACACCCAACACATCCACCTCTCCGCCGGCGCCGCCACCTCCTGCTGCCGCCGCCGCCCTAGGGCAAACCGCCGCCACCTAGCAACCCTAGCCGCTGGCCTAGCCTCCTCCTCGACGTGTCTAAACCCTAGATCGTTGAGGGCTCTCTCATAGTCCACCATACTCGCTCCGGCTTAAGGCGAAGCCCTGCGAGATCTCCCCTCTACTTCCGGTACCACGCCCGTTGTCTTCTTAGGAATCGCGAGAGTGCTACAACCTCCGCTGCCTGCTGGAACAAGGGAGAGGAAGGTCTTTATCGAGTACCGAACGTGTGACCGACTGCGGGAGCGCTGCCGGAACATAGCGCTGGAAGGATCGTCTACGCGATCTTGAGATCGGGAAGAGTACGACTACATCACCCACGAGAATGCGATTTCGTTAAACACTTTGGAATCTTCGAGGGTGAGTTATTCCATCGACTCGTTGCTACAATCTAGTAGATAGATCTTGGATTGTTTGTTTGTACGATAGAAATTTTTTGTTTTCCATGCTACGAAACCCTACAGTGGTATCAGAGCCGTGTCTATATGTAGATCTGTTGCACGAGTAGAACACAATGGTCATTGTGGGCATTGATGCTTTTATTGTTGATTGCTTCTTGTGTACTTTGCATCTTGCGGGATGTTGGGATGAAGCGGCCGGGGCTAACCTTACATGACATCGTTCATGAGACTTGCTCCACGCTTGACATGCAACTTGTATTGCATAAGTGGCTTTGCGGGTGCCTGTTTCTCCTAGCATAGTTAAGATCCAATTTACAACGGGTGATTAACAATACTAGTATCAATATTGTGGTTCATGTTCGTAAGTTAGAACGACACTTATTGAAAGCCCCAAACCACGTAAAACATGCAAAGAAAGTAGAGGCGTCTAACTTTGTTTTGCAGGGGTGTGCAGTGATGTGATATGGCCATGATTGTGATTATATTTGATGTATGCAATGTTCCTTATTGTAAGTTGGCAACCGGCATGAGCCATATGGTTGTCTTTAATTTATGTTAATACCCGCGTGTCTATTCAAAGTAGTTGTAATAGTTGAAGCCGGTGGACGACAACCATGGAGAAGCGTCATTGACCTTGATGCAATGCCGGTGATGATGGAGATCATGTTCGTGCTTGAAGATGGAGATCGGAAGCACAAAGAAGAAAGGCCATATCATATCACATATTATGAATTGCATGTGATGTTAATACTTTATGCATCTTGTATTGCTTAGTAGACGACGGTAGCATTATAAGATGATCCCTCATGCACATGAATTTCAAGTCATAAAGTGTTCACCCTTAGTTAGCACCGTTGCTAAAGCTTGTTGTTTCGAAGCACCACGTGATGATCGGGTGTGTTATATTCCGCAAGTGTATACAACGTGAGCAAGCCAGATTTGCTCATGCGGAAGCTAAGGTTTGATCTTGACGAGCCTAGCATGTACAGACATGGTCTCGGAACACGGATCACCGAAAGGTAAAGCATGAATCATATAGTAGATATGATGAACATGTCGATTGTTCGCCATTGAAGCTATATCAACTCTCGTGATGATCGGTGTTGATGTGGTGGATTTGGTTCGTGTGATCACTAAAACAATGTGAGGGATATTGTTTTGAGTGGGAGTTCACCTAGATTAATTTAACTATTAACTAGATGAATGCCCGCGCGTTGCTGCGGAACAAAGATAGAATATACGAAAGTTCACTGCTGCGAAATTTGGATATGATTTATGCCATCTGAGGTAACATGTGTTCTTCTTGATAAATTAATAGTGTAATTGCTAATACGAAATTCAAATGGATTTTACAGATAGTCCAAAGAAGTTTACACATATTTGAACAAACAAGATAAAAAAGATAGAACTACTGGGGGCCACGGGTAGATGGGCTAGAAGGAGGTCGATTCGGCGCAAGCCTAGATACCTTTAATCCAGACGCGGGTGGTTCCCTGTGGCGATGTAGTCGAGCACCCAGTCAACCGTGCGCCCTGGTGTGCTCCACCATCACTGTCGCCGGCAAGATTGTTGATCTGTGGCGGCAGGCTGGTGCCATCGTAGGCGATGATGCGGCCCGCGCGCTATTGTATGAAGAAGGTCGTCCACCCGTTGTGGTTGTCGGGATGCCATTGGGGTCGTCCCTCTCCTCTGGCGTGAGGCCGAACCAGAATTGGGCGAAGATGCTCGCGGATAGGGCCGTGCTGATCGGAATTGGAGGTATTGGCAGACCGCCAGCGCTAAGCATCTATCCCCTCGGCAACCGAGTGTCCGGAGGGAATGGGTACTTGCCGTCCCAGAGCGCTTGCACCTCCTAGACGCGTAGGCACTGCCGCCCATAGTCGTTGATGGAGGACCCATCTTCTAGAAAATGCTCCATAGGCGGCCAAGATTCGTCTATGGTTTCGACGATAAAGAATGCAGACGGGTTGTGTGAAGAACGGCGCCGACGAGGCCGTTTTAATAGCACCTCCGGCCGCCTCCCTAGATATAGCGGGAGAGGGGTGTGGGCACGGTGTATATGTAGATCTGCAATGGTGATGGCCTCTGCGCCTACATATAGCGAGTAAAGGGAGAAAAGCGATGGAAAAGGCGGGAAGGACATGACGGGAGAACGCTCTGTCGAGCAATGTTGCCGCCGCGTGGCCAGCGGCGGGATGACGCTCGGGAGACGAGCCGTCTATCTCACTGCCAGTGCTGACCCGCATTGTTTTCATCTCCATATGGCGCCCCCGCTAGCCCCCCATTGGGTTGGGTTCGGCCTTGGGGCGCCGGATGTCAAAGCGGACCGCGCAAACATGAAAAAAATGGTTGGAGGGCGGTTGGACGTGATTTTGAGCGTCGACATCCCCGATAGCCCTTTAGAGAGGCTTTTGGTCCCCTGAGTGGAGATGATCTTATCATCGAGGAAGTGACCTTGCCTTTCTTTGATCATGTCTTTCCGAGGATATCGATTCGGAGGCGGCCATGAATTAGAGTCGGCCCTCGACCCATGCCAAATAATCTTTCGGCTCCCGCGCAATTTATCATGCCACATGTTTACCAAAGAATACATTGTCACAAGCATTGCTTTTCACTTTTCAGAATCATTCTCAAGTTCAATGGAGGATACGCTCGTTTCTTTTTCTATAGCTTATGTTTGTACGTATGACTTTTGAACGCAGAGGTGACATCGGAATACATGATTTTTCAGTTTAGAACCACTAAGAATAACAGTACAAGTTATCTGAGTGGGTAAGGTTCTCCCATCCACGGCCATCTCCCGTTCGTTCGTTCTCATATCGAGAGCCTTTTTGTTTTCCCCAAATTAAACAGCCGATTGGACCAGCCGACGGAAGTACGCTGCTCGTTGGTCTCCCCCTCCGCCTCAGTCAGCGGCGCGTCAAGGGGCAGGCAGGTGCAGGCTGGAGCTCCCGCCAATGCCAAGTCCTTGCCTCCAACTTCCTTCGTCCCTCATCCCTTCCCTGCAAGGCCGCCCGTGTCCCCGCCTCTCTACTTTCCTCCTCGGCTTGCGCCTACCTTCTCTGCATCACGCTGCCGCCAGTGCTGGCACGGGCTGAATCCCATTGCCGACCTCGCCACCTCCCGGATCCCGGCCGCCGCCGCCATGGACGACTTCGTCCGCCCCCTTTTATCCTCCCTAGTCGTGCTCTTCTCCCACCTGACCGAGCGTTGCTATGATATTGTCCATGATCTCAAATTGATCTTTGAGACTCATGCGGCGATTGAGAGCTATGAGGCTTCTGAAAAGTTCTTTAACTGCAAGATGGAAGAGGGCAGCTCCGTCAGTGAGCATGTGCTTAAGATGTCTGGGCACGCAAACAAACTTCAAAGCTTGGGTATAGTGATTCCTAATACTTTGGGGATTTACCGTGTCCTCCAATCACTACCACCAAGTTACAAGAACTTTGTGATGAACTACAATATGCAAAACATGAACAAGCAGTTCCAGAACTGTTTGCTATGTTGAAATCTGCAGAAGTGGAGATCAAGAAAGAGCACCAAGTGTTGATGGTCAATAAGACCACCAAATTCAAGAAGCAAGGCAAGTCTAAGAAAAATTGAAACTTCAAGAAGGGCGGTAAGAAGGCCTCAGCCATAGGATATCTTATGTATGCCATGCTATGTACTAGACCCGACATTGTATATGTTGTTAGTTTAACTAGCAGATATCAAAGTGATCCAGGAGTGGATCATTGGACAACGGTCAAAAACATCCCTAAGTACTTGAGAATAACTAAGGATATGGTTCTTTCTTATGGAGGTGATGAACAACTCGTTGTTAATGGTTACACCGATGCTAGTTGGAACACCGATCCGGATGATTCTAAATCATAATCTGGATACGTATTTATTTTGAATGGTGCAGCAGTTAGCTAGAGGAGTGCTGTCACATCCCAAGATTTTCCAAATCTTGTAATGTGAAAAATAAATGAATAAATTAAAACTTTGTTGATTTTCAGGGTGAGAAGAAACTTTTGATTCCAATTGGAAACCTTCAAAACCTATTTGGATCAAATAAAATTCTAAAGGGATTTAAAAATATAAACATTTAATAAAGGAAAATAAAAAAAATATTTGGAAATACTATTTTGGATCTTTTAATAAAAAGATTTGACTTTCAAATGAAAAGGTAGAAATTTAAATAAGGATTATTTTATAAGCCAAATTAAAACTTGGCCAAAGCCTTTGAAATAAAAATATTTCTATTGGATAAAAATTAGTAAAGGTTTATTTAAAATAAATTGATAAGGATTTAATATCCAAGTTTATTAAAAATAAAGGTTTTACTATTTTAATTAAACATCAAAACTTATTTATTTATTTTAAACAAGTTTTCCAAGTATCCTTTATTTTCAAATAAAACCTACTGATTTGGTTTTGTTAATATTTAGATTTCCAAAATGGAGTTTTGAATAAATAAAAATCTATTTGATTTAATAACAAAGGTCTATTTATTTGATTATTAATGGACCCTAAAATAAAAAATATTATTTTGGTCTTTGGACTTTGGTTTATGTTGTTAACCAAAACCAAAACGCAATACAAGTGTGGTGAATGTTTGAATTGATTGCTTGATTGGTTGTTTGAATTTCAAAACAGAAAATAGAACTGGAAAAAGAAAAAGCTTTCAGGAAGGAAAAAAATAGAAATGGACACAGCCCAGCCGGCCAGCCCAATAAGCCCAACAACCAGCCCACTCCCTCTCTCCCGAGGAAAACGATTCGCACCTGTTAACTGACCCGCGCAGACGCTGACTAGTGGACCTCTTTTTCCTCTCACTTTCTCACTGACAGCAAGGCCCCACAGCACTGTTCATCGTCTTCACCCCGCGCAAATTCCTCCTCGCCGTTTCCTGTCTTTACTTCGGCGATCAATCCACGCTGTTAACGGCCATTAATCCCCCTGCGACCACGTCCTTTTAATCGCATGCGCCTTCTCCTCCTTTCCCCTCAAACACCGCAGCACGAGAGCCCCTAGGCTGCCTCAATTTGAGCTCGCAACGCCACTGCTCCGACCATCGTCCCTCCTCGATTCCGGCCGAACCTCGCCGCCCCTTGCCTTCCTAAGCACACCGTCGTGATCCCCACTCCCAGGCGCACCTGTCTGTGCCTTCCATTTACTCGCGGGCGCCCCAAAACGTCGGCAACCACCTCGACTGAGCGCCGCCGCGTCTGCTACTATCTCCGACGACCTTCCCTGGTAAGAACAGACCACCCCGCTCCCTCTCCTTCACGCAAGCAGCTTCGACTTGATCTTGCGCATCTAACCGTGTCCTCGTTTTCCCTCGGGGCGAACCGCAGCACCGCCCTCGACAACGACCAGAGCCGCCCGACACCGTTTCCCACTCCGGCGAGCAATCCCGCTGGAACCAGTGCGCCCCTCGCCAGACCAACACCACCTCGAGCTTCACCGTGACCTACTGAACCCGGTGAGCACCTCCCCCTCTCTCCTTGCTTCCTAGAACCACCGCTAGCCCACCGTCTGAGCGTGCGCCGCCGTCTGCCGCCGCCAGCGCCGCCACTAGTTGGCAAGCGTGCTGCGCGCCGTTGGATCTTAATCGTACGCACGCGATAGATTCTTAGCCGAAGGGGTACCGATCTATCTGTGCCGTGCGTTGTTAGTTTAATCCTACGGCCAACATCACTCGATCCACCCGAATCGGTATCGACCAGTAACATCGCGACGCGTGGCCAGTCTTTGATTTAAACAGAATTTGAAAACAGATTTAGATGCAAATTTGAAACCCATGTAACTTTTGATCCACACGTCCAAAATTTGCAAACTTTATATCAAAAGAATCAGTGGAACAAGCCCTAGCCAACCATGCAATTTTTTTAGTAAAAAGTTTCTGGGAAAATGTTTGTTTTTGCAGAAACATTTGTATGCTTGTTTAGGTTATAAAAATTATTCCAAAATGTTTTTAGGGTTGAAATCTTTGCAAATTAGTTTGTAGTGAACCTACTGACCATAGGAACCAACCCATGGTTTTAAAAAAAGGATTTTGTGAAGATTAGGAGTAAAAAACTTGAATTAGCCTATTTCTAGTCAAGTAAAAATATTGTTTTTGCTATGAAAATGTTTTTGGAGTAAAAACTTTGGGAAAATGATTTAAAACGAACCTACTGACCCTAAACACCAAGTTTTGAGAATTAACAACTTATTTGGTGAACAACATAAAGTTGTTGCTTTGATAAAAACATTTTCCACCACATAAAATAATGATTGGATTTAAAAAATGGTTTATAGATAAAACCCTTTTTACAAATGACTTTGCCACTTTGGAAAATGACCACTTTGATCCTTACAAAGTTTAGAACCTAGTGGAGACCACCTTTGCAAATAAAACTATATTTTGCATGCTTGCATGCATGACTTAGTTTCTTTGTTTTATGTGTGTGAATTGTTTGATTGATTATTGGTTGGAATGCTAGTTGATATTGTGTTTGCTTGATTGATTTGTAGTGAAGTTAGAAAAGTGTGAAACTAGAAAGATCAAGAAGTGAGCCATCATTCCCTACCAAAAAGGAAAGTTACACTATCATCTAAAGTCCTACTAGTTTCATTATACTTAGTGGATTTTGAAACATGCATGAAAAGAATTTCTATACTTATGCTATGCTAAATCCTAATAGGATACCCTTATACATTCCTTAGTGAAAACAATGTAGTTGTAAAATGCTTAGCCATGCTACTTATTTTGAGAAGAGATACATGTTGAGATTTTATGAAATTGAGAAAAGACTTATGTTTTATATAATAAAACAAGGACTCAATGAACCACCTGGGTGGACAATGATACTTTGAGTCTTGATAAGGTGGCAACAAAAGGAACCATGTCTATGGCAATCTCTTTGTGTGGTGCACCAAAAGAAAACCACCCAGGAAACTTAGAGATTGAACATGTTTCTCCAATTGTGGATTTCGTGTACAGCCACATGCTACTTATGGCTCTGGCTTAGTCAACTACATTGGTAAGACCCATGCATTGTCCCAGGTACTGAAAATGAGGGAACTCGAAACCCTACATGGGTGCCTGAAGACAAGCTAGCAATGGTGTATGAGAGGACCCTCTGGAAAGACTTCGTCACATTCTCAATCTGCCAGTACTCCATCTTGGTGAGTACCAATCCAGCGGCCACTGGTGGTAACAAGATGAGGGTGTGTCATGTGGGTAAAGTGTACTACTTCTGCAGAAGATAAAAATCTAAGTACTTAGCCGTGTCCCCGGTTATGGACAATACTGAGCAACTAAAGCTTGAAGCTATGGGAAATCTCGACATTCTAATTTCTAAAAAAAACTTTTAAGTGACAACAAAAGACTTGATGCACTTGGGGATTTACCAAGGAGCTCAAGAGATTTTGATAAAACTTGATGCACTTGGGGATTTACCAAGGAGCTCAAGAGATTTTGATTAAACTTGATGTACTTGGGAATTTACCAAGGAGCTCAAGAGGTTTTGATAAAAACTTGAAGTACTTGGGGTGTACCAAGGAATTCAAGAGATTTTGACAAAGACACTTGGGGATTTACCAAGGAGTTCAGAAAGATTTGACAAAAGGATCAAAACCAATTTGAAAAGATAGGATAAATTATTGCTTTCTGCAAATGAGCCTAAAACCCTACTTAGCCAAATATGCATGTAATGATAGGATCCACTTATATTCTACATAGTAGTGAAACTTGCCAATACAATTCAAATGTATTGACCCTTGTGGCTGTAACTTGTGATGTTGCAGGTTTGATTGATATTAGTGAAGTTGATTGATTAGGATTACAAAGTCTACAACCAACATGTTTGCCTGTGGCACTTTGAAGATGAAGGACCCCATGCTTATAGATTTTCTGCTGCAATGTAATGTAATAGCCAAATGAGCTATGTAAGATGTAATAAAATTATGTTATTCCTGGTTATAAAGTTATATTATGACCTTTGTTTCTTGATATTACATCTTAACTGTGGATGCTAGCTATTGATCCAGGGACTAGCATTGTAAACACAGGGGACTCTACCTTATTGAAGGTTGGGACCTCTACAGATGGTATCAGAGCATTGTGTTGCCTGTAGGATTTGTAAACCTAGGATTGGACAAAACCCCTTAGAAAAATAGGAGTTGTATTTGTTCCAAAACTTATTTAGAAACAATCTTGTAAACTCTTTCCTCAACCATTTTGGTTTCAACTCTACATCTCTTCTACTTCAACTTGATGGAAAAACCTACCCATGGCCAAAGACTTCACCATGTGCTAAGGACATCTTCAACTCTAATGATTTCAACTTCTTCAACTCTAATGACTTCAACATCTTAAACTCTAATGACTTCAACTTCTTCAACTCTAATGACTTCAACATCTTTAGCATATTCACCAAGGACCTCAAATCTTGGATATCACTAAGGACAAGTGAGGCAAGAAATCTTGCTCAAGATTTGGAGACTAAGGAAACACAACTTAGAAGGAGCCATCATCACCTTCGAATTTTTGATGCCAAGAATTTTTCCCAAGGAAATCATGATCTCATACAAGAATAAATCAACCAAGAAGGATGGAAAGATCACAAGTGAACCATATAGATGGACCACCATATTTTAGTTAAGTCAAGCACACCAACTTATGTGGTGTAACAAAATATTTTGTTGCCTAAAAATGTGCTTGAACTTCATTGTTTGAGTGAAGTGTTTGTTTGTGATTGCTTGCACATTGCTTGAGTGAATTGTGATGTGTGTGATTAGAACTATTTCCTTAGAAATATCTTGCCTATTCTAATCTCAATTCAACCCAAACAGATGACTACTCCAAGAGAATCCAACATCAAGGTTGATGACACCAACACCAACCAAGAGGACAACATGGAGGAACTTATAGCAACCCAAAACCAGCTGAACCAAATGACAGCTCAATTCATAGCCAACACCAGTGGGGAAGATCCAACCCTGCAAGGATTTTTGGAAGACCAAGCCCAAATGTTGCATAAGGTGACAAACCAAATGCTCAACATGGAAAGCAACTTTTCCAAGGATGGCAAAGATGTTATTCTTAAAGGAGCCAAAGCTTGCAATATTTGTGGAGACAAGGATCACACTTCCAAGGAGCATGGAAATCAATGCCCCAATTGTGAAAAGAAACATCCAGTTGGCCAATGCCCCACATCTCAAGTGACTTGTTACCTATGTGAAGGAAACAATCATGTCCCTATCCAATGCCCCATCTATTCCATTGTTGAACAAAAGAAACAAGGTGGAGTGCAACAAATTATTGCAAACTATCCAGCAGGATCCAAGTCTACCAAAAAGAATGAGGACAAAGGAAAAGCTCCACTTATACCTCCATGCAATACAACCCAATTCAAAGGACCAAGGAAGAGGCATATGAATTATCCAAAGAGCAATAGAAGGTCCAAGAAACATGTAGACATTCCTACCTACCAGATAACATATGAACAACATGAACTAGATGCACTCCTAGCTTTGGAGAAACCCAAGAAGAAAAAGAAGGACAAAAGCCATGTGCAATGTCATCATTGTAAAAAAATGGGACACTATTCCAGTGAATGTCCAGAGAAACAGAAGTATAAGGAAATTGGCCAAGTATGGTGCAACAACTGCAAAGAGCTAGGCCATTATGCAGCAACTTGTCCACAAGAGACACGTGAAGGACTCAAACTTATCAACTGTTTCAATTGCAAAGAACCAGGACATTATGCAAGCAATTGTCCAGAAAAGATGAAGAACAAGTTAAACAAGCCTATGAAGGATCTCAGCCTTGTCACATGTGACAAGTGTGGAAACAAAGGACACAATGCATATGGTTGCCCAGAGAAGTTTCCCCAAGATCCCAAGCAAGCCAACATGTAATTTAGTTTGGAAATTTTTAAGGGTGGTAGTACCCTAGTTGTTTTGAGCCTACTTGTAACCCTAGCTTTCCCAAATCTCGGGACGAGATTTATTTTAAGGGTGGTAGCCTGTCACATCCCAAGATTTTCCAAATCTTGTAATGTGAAAAATAAATGAATAAATTAAAACTTTGTTGATTTTCAGGGTGAGAAGAAACTTTTGATTCCAATTGGAAACCTTAAAAACCTATTTGGATCAAATAAAATTCTAAAGTGATTTAAAAAGATAAACATTTAATAAAGGAAAATAAAAAAATATTTGGAAATACTATTTTGGATCTTTTAATAAAAAGATTGGACTTTCAAATGAAAAGGTAGAAATTTAAATAAGGATTATTTTATAAGCCAAATTAAAACTTGGCCAAAGCCTTTTAAATAAAAATATTTCTATTGGATAAAAATTAGTAAAGGTTTATTTAAAATAAATTGATAAGGATTTAATATCCAAGTTTATTAAAAATAAAGGTTTTACTATTTTAATTAAACATCAAAACTTATTTATTTATTTTAAACAAGTTTTCCAAGTATCCTTTATTTTCAAATAAAACCTACTGATTTGGTTTTGTTAATATTTAGATTTCCAAAATGGAGTTTTGAATAAATCAAAATCTATTTGATTTAATAACAAAGGTCTATTTATTTGATTATTAATGGACCCTAAAATAAAAAATATTATTTTGGTCATTGGACTTTGGTTTATGTTGTTAAACAAAACCAAAACCCAATACAAGTGTGGTGAATGTTTGAATTGATTGCATGATTGGTTGTTTGAATTTCAAAACAGAAAATAGAACTGGAAAAAGAAAAAGCTTTCAGGAAGGAAAAAAAAAGAAATGGACACAGCCCAGCCGGCCAGCCCAATAAGCCCAACAACCAGCCCACTCCCTCTCTCCCGAGGAAAACGATTCACACCTGTTAACTGACCCGCGCAGACGCTGACTGGTGGACCTCTTTTTCCTCTCACTTTCTCACTGACAGCAAGGCCCCACAGCACTGTTCATCGTCTTCACCCCGCGCAAATTCCTCCTCGCCGTTTCCTGTCTTTACTTCGGCGATCAATCCACGCTGTTAACGGCCATTACTCCCCCTGCGACCACGTCCTTTTAATCGCCCGCTCCTTCTCCTCCTTTCCCCTCAAACACCGCAGCACGAGAGCCCCTAGGCTGCCTCAATTTGAGCTCGCAACGCCACTGCTCCGACCATCGTCCCTCCTCGATTCCGGCCGAACCTCGCCGCCCCTTGCCTTCCTAAGCACACCGTCGTGATCCCCACTCCCAGGCGCATCTGTTCGTGCCTTCCATTTACTCGCGGGCGCCCCAAAACGTCGGCAACCACCTCGACTGAGCGCCGCCGCGTCTGCTACTATCTCCGACGACCTACCCTGGTAAGAACATACCACCCCGCGCCCTCTCCTTCACGCACGCAGCTTCGCCTTGATCTTGCGCATCTAACCGTGTCCCCGTTTTCCCTCAGGGCGAACCGCAGCACCGCCCTCGACAACGACCAGAGCCGCCCGTCACCGTTCCCCACTCCGGCGAGCAATCCCGCTGGAACCAGTGCGCCCCTCGCCAGACCAACACCACCTCGAGCTTCACCGTGACCTCCTGAACCTGGTAAGCACCTCCCCCTCTCTCCTTGCTTCCTATAACCGCCTCTATCCCACCGTCTGAGCGTGCACCGCTGTCTACCGCCGCCAGCGCCGCCACTAGTTGGCAAGCGTGCTACGCGTCGTTGGATCTTAATCGTACGCACGCGATAGATTCTTAGCCGAAGGGGTACCGATCTATCTGTGTTGTGCGTTGTTAGTTTAATCCTACGGCCAGCATCACTCGATCCACCCGAATCGGTATCGACCAGTAACATCGCGACGCGTGGCCAGTCTTCGATTTAAACAGAATTTGAAAACAGATTTAGATGCAAATTTGAAACCCTTGTAACTTTTGATCCACACGTCCAAAATTTGCAAACATTATATCAAAAGAATCAGTGGAACAAGCCCTAGCCAACCATGCAATTTGTTTAGTAAAAAGTTTCTGGGAAAATGTTTGTTTTTGCAGAAACATTTGTATGCTTGTTTAGGTTATAAAAATTATTCCAAAATGTTTTTAGGGTTGAAATCTTTGCAAATTAGTTTGTAGTGAACCTACTGACCCTAGGAACCAACTATTGGTTTTAAAAAAATGGATTTTGTGAAGATTAGGAGTAAAAAACTTGAATTAGCCTATTTCTAGTCAAGTAAAAATATTGTTTTTGCTATGAAAATGTTTTTGGAGTAAAAACTTTGGGAAAATGATTTAAAACAAACCTACTGACCCTAAACACCAAGTTTTGAGAATTAACAACTTATTTGGTGAACAACATAAAGTTTTTGCTTTGATAAAAACATTTTCCACCACATAAAATAATGATTGGTTTTAAAAAATGGTTTATAGATAAAACCCTTTTTACAAATGACTTTGCCACTTTGGGAAATGACCACTTTGATCCTTACAAAGTTTAGAGCCTAGTGGAGACCACATTTGCAAATAAAACTATCTTTTGCATGCTTGCATGCATGACTTAGTTTCTTTGTTTTATGTGTGTGAATTGTTTGATTGATTATTGGTTGGAATGCTAGTTGATATTGTGTTTGCTTGATTGATTTGTAGTGAAGTTAGAAAAGTGTGAAACTAGCAAGATCAAGAAGTGAACCATCATTCCCTACCAAAAAGGCAAGTTACACTATCATCTAAAGTCCTACTATTTTCATTATACTTAGTGGATTTTGAAACATGCATGAAAAGAATTTCTATACTTATGCTATGCTAAATCCTAATAGGATACCCTTATACATTCCTTAGTGAAAACAATGTAGTTGTAAAATGCTTAGCCATGCTACTTATTTTGAGAAGAGATACATGTTGAGATTTTATGAAATTGAGAAAAGACTTATGTTTTATATAATAAAACAAGGACTCAATGAACCACCTGGGTGGACAAGGATACTTTGAGTCTTGATAAGGTGGCAACAATAGGAACCATGTCTATGGCAATCTCTTTGTGTTGTGCACCAAAAGAAAACCACCCAGGAAACTTAGAGATTGAACATGTTTCTCCAATTGTGGCTTTCGTGTACAGCCACATGCTACTTATGGCTCTGGCTTAGTCAACTACATTGGGAAGACCCATGCATTGTCCCAGGTACTGAAAATGAGGGAACTCGAAACCCTACATGGGTTCCTGAAGACAAGCTAGCAATGGTGTATGGGAGGACCCTCTGGAAAGACTTCGTCACATTCTCAATCTGCCAGTACTCCATCTTGGTGAGTACCAATCCAGCGGCCACTGGTGGCAACAAGATGAGGGTGTGTCATGTGGGTAAAGTGTACTACTTCTGCAGAAGATAAAAATCTAAGTACTTAGCCGTGTCCCCGGTTATGGACAATACTGAGCAACTAAAGCTTGAAGCTATGGGAAATCTCGACATTCTAATTTCTAAAGGAAAACTTTTAAGTGACAACAAAATACTTGATGCACTTGGGGATTTACCAAGGAGCTCAAGAGATTTTGATAAAACTTGATGCACTTGGGGATTTACCAAGGAGCTCAAGAGATTTTGATAAAACTTGATGCACTTGGGGATTTACCAAGGAGCTCAAGAGGTTTTGATAAAAACTTGAAGTACTTGGGGTGTACCAAGGAATTCAAGAGATTTTGACAAAGACACTTGGGGATTTACCAAGGAGTTCAGAAAGATTTGACAAAAGGATCAAAACCAATTTGAAAAGATAGGATAAATTATTGCTTTCTGCAAATGAGCCTAAAACCCTACTTAGCCAAATATGCATGTAATGATAGGATCCACTTATATTCTACATAGTAGTGAAACTTGCCAATACAATTCAAATGTATTGACCCTTGTCGCTGTAACTTGTGATGTTGCAGGTTTGATTGATATTAGTGAAGTTGATTGATTAGGATTACAAAGTCTATAACCAACATGTTTGCCTGTGGTACTTTGTGTTGGAGATATGCCCTAGAGGCAATAATAAATGTAGTTATTATTATATCTTTGTGTTTATGATAAATGTTTACTTTCATGCTATAATAGTATTAACAAGGAAACATTGATACTTGTGTGATTTGTAAACTTATTTTGTAGTCCCTAGTATAGCCTCTATACATCACTAGCTTGTTGGTTGATAAATGATTGTGGTTTCCCTATCATGAACATTGAGATGTTATCAACAACAAGATCATATCGTTAGGAGAATGATATGGTGGACATACTCCTATAGATAAGCGTAGCATAAAGATCAAGTCATTTTAATAGTTCAAATTGCTATATGCTTTCTGATACATAGTAACCTAATTCCTTCGAACATGAGATCATACATATCGCCTTTACCGGATGGATGCTTTGATGACATCAAACACCACACCGTAACTGGGTGGCTATAAAGGTGGCATTGAGTGTTCGGAAAGTATTGGTTGAAACACATGGATCAAGAGTGGGATTTGTCCATCCATATGACGGATAGATATACTCTGGGCCCTCTCGGTGGAATGTCATCCAATTATCTTACAAGCATGTGACTGGCTCACAAGGGATCACATATCACGGGAACGAGAAAAGAGTACTTATCGGTAACGAGGTTGAACTAGGTATGCAGAGATACCGACGATCATAACCTCGGATAAGTAAACTATCGTGAGACAAAGGGAAATTGGTATCGTATGTAAGTGGTTCATTCGATCGCAAAGTAATCGTAGAAATATGTGGAGCCATATGAATTTCCAGATTCCTCTATTGGTTATTGTTCGGAGAAGTGTCTCGATCATGTCCGCATAATTCACGAACCGTAGGGAGACACACTTAAGGA
Organism: Avena longiglumis; assembly: GCA_030063025.1. Taxonomy (NCBI): domain Eukaryota; kingdom Viridiplantae; phylum Streptophyta; class Magnoliopsida; order Poales; family Poaceae; genus Avena; species Avena longiglumis. Next base: position 501,945,870 of record CP125975.1, read on the forward strand.
TTCGACGTTGTTTGAGTAGTTATGGAATGAATGAGAAAGAGACCGAATGTTGTTCGGAGTCTCGGATGGGATCCGGGATATCACGAGGAGATCCGGAATGGTCCGGAGAATAAGATTCATATAAGGAAAGTTCCGTTTCGGAGTTGGGGAATGATTCCGGTGTTTTCATCGGGAATGTTCTAGAAGGTTCCGGAATGTCCGGCACTCCGGAGGGGAAGGGGTACATGAATGTGTCATTGCAAGTTGGAATGATTGCATCATGTACTAAGTGTCTTCGCTGTCCAAAATAAAGGGTTTATTCAAATCCTAAATTGAAAAGTCAAACGGCTAGTTTGAAAGTCAAACGACAAGTTTTGGAAAGAGGAGGAGGAGGTTGAAACCGAGTTGGGGAGGGAGTCCCTCCTCCCCAAGCCGGCGCACCACCCAAGCCGAGTTGGGGAGGGACTCCCCTCCCTCCCCTTGGCCGCCGGACCCTCCACCTATATAAGGAGGGGCAGGGCTCTCACCTAGCACACACAAGTACCTCTCCTCAAACCCTAGCTTGGCGCCTACCACCATAGCCGTCGCCTCCCCCTAGGGTTTTGCCCTAGCCGCCGACTTGGGGGTACCCGGAACCCTAGCCGCCGGCTCTAGCCTCTCCTCCTTGGTGTGTCGAAAACCTAGATCGCCGAGGAGCTCTCTCATACTCCACCATACTCGCTCCGGCTTAAGGCGAAGCCCTGCGAGATCTCCCCTCTACTTCCGATACCACGCCGTTGTGCTGCCGGAATCATGAGGAGAGTGCTACAACCTTAGCTGCCTGCTGGAACAAGGGAGAGGAAGGTCTTCGTCGAGTACCGAACGTGTGACCGACTGCGGGAGCGCTGCCGGAACGCAACGCCAGAAGGAACGTCTACGCGATCTTGAGATCGGGAAGAGTACGACTACATCACCCACGAGAATCCGCTCTCGTTAAACACTTTGGAATCTTCGAGGGTAAGTTATTCCATCGACTCGTTGCTACAATCTAGTAGATAGATCTTGGCTTGTTTCTTTATATGCGATAGAAAAATTTTGTTTTCCATGCTACGAAACCCTACAGTGGTATCAGAGCCGTGTCTATATGTAGATCTTTTGCACGAGTAGAACACAATGGTCATTGTGGGCGTTGATGCTTTTATTGTCGATTGATTCTTGTGTACTTCGCATCTTGTGGTATGTTGGGATGAAGCGGCCCGGGCTAACCTTACATGACATCGTTCATGAGACTTGCTCCACGCTTGACATGCAACTTGTATTGCATAAGTGGCTTTGCGGGTGCCTGTTTCTCCTAGCATAGTTAAGATCCAATTTACAACGGGTGATCAACAATACTAGTATCAATGTTGTGGTTCTTGTTCGTAAGTTAGAACGACACTTATTGAAAGCCCCAAACCACGTAAAATATGCAAAGAAAGTAGAGGCGTCTAACTTTGTTTTCCAGGGGTGTGCAGTGATGTGATATGTCCATGATTGTGATTATATTTGATGTATGCAATGTTCCTTATTGTAAGTTGGCAACCGGCAGGAGCCATATGGTTGTCTTTAATTTATGTTAAGACCCGCGTGTCTATTCAAAGTAGTTGTAATAGTTGAAGCCGGTGGACGACAACCATGGAGAGGCGTCATTGACCTTGATGCAATGCCGGTGATGATGGAGATCATGTTCGTGCTTGAAGATGGAGATCGGAAGCACAAAGAAGAAAGGCCATATCATATCACATATTTTGAATTGCATGTGACGTTAATCCTTTATGCATCTTGTATTGCTTAGTAGACGACGGTAGCATTATAAGATGATCCCTCATGCACATGAATTTCAAGTCATAAAGTGTTCACCCTTAGTTAGCACCGTTGCTAAAGCTTGTTGTTTCGAAGCACCACGTGATGATCGGGTGTGCTAGATTCTGCAAGTGTATACAACGTGAGCAAGCCAGATTTGCTCATGCGGAAACTAAGGTTTGATCTTGACGAGCGTAGCATGTACAGACATGGTCTCGGAACACGGATCACCGAAAGGTAAAGCATGAATCATATAGTAGATATGATGAACATGACGATTGTTCGCCATTGACACTATATCAACTCTCGTGATGATCGGTGTTGATGTAGTGGATTTGGTTCGTGTGATCACTAAAACAATGTGAGGGATGTTTTTTTGAGTGGGAGTTCACCTAGATTAACTTTATTATTAAATTGAACTCAATTTGTCATAAACTTAGTCTAAACTATTGCAAATATGTTGTAGATCAATGGCAGCCCCTACCATCAATTTTAATGCGTTCCTAGAGAAAGAAAAGTTGAAAAACAATGGAAGCAACTTCGCGGATTGGTTCCGCAATTTGAGGATTGTCCTCACAGTTGGTAATTTGACCTATGTCTTTGGATGCACTGGTGACCCACTGCGGTGATGCTTCCGATGAAGTAAAGAATGTTTACCTCGCTTGGAAGAATCAGTACTCCATAGTTCAGTGTGCTATCTTGTATGGTTTGGAATCAGAGCTTCAGAAAAGGTTTGAGAATTCAGACCCATATGATATTGTCGAGGATCTCAAATTTATGTTTGAGACTCATGCGGCAATTGAAAGGTATGAGGCTTCTGAAAAGTTCTTTAACTGCAAGATGGAAGAGGGCAGCTCCGTCAGTGAGCATGTGCTTAAGATGTCTGGGCACGCAAACAAACTTCAAAGCTTGGGTATAGTGATTCCTAATGCTTTGGGGATTTACCGTGTCCTCCAATCACTACCACCAAGTTACAAGAACTTTGTGATGAACTATAACATGTAAAACATGAACAAGCAGTTGCCAGAACTGTTTGCTATGTTAAAGTCTGCAGAAGTGGAGATCAAGAAAGAGCACCAAGTGTTGTTGGTCAATAAGACCACCAAATTCAAGAAAGGCAAGTCTAAGCAGAAGGGACACTTCAAGATGGGTGGTAAGAAAGTTACCATGCCGGCGAAGAAGACCAAGGCTGGACCTAAGCCTGATACTGAGTGCTTTTACTGCAAGGGAGAAGGTCACTGGAAGCGGAATTGCCCAAAGTACTTGGCGGATTTGAAGAACGACAACATCAAGAAGAAAGGTATATCTGATATACATGTTATTTGTGTGTATCTCACTAGTACTCGTAGTAGTTCCTGGGTATTTGATACTGGTTCGGTTGCTCATATTTGTAACTCGAAACAGGTGCTGCAGAATAAACGGAAGCTAGCGAAGAACGAGGTGACGATGCGCGTGGGAAACGGATCAAAGGTTGATGTGATCGCGGTCGGCACGCTACCCCTTCATCTACCATCGGGATTAGTTTTATACTTAAATAATTGTTATTTGGTGCCTGCGTTGAGCATGAACATTATATCGGGATCTTGTTTATTGCGAGACGGTTACTTGTTTAAGTCCGAGAATAATGGTTGTTCGATTTATATGAGTAATTTGTTATATGCACATGCACCTTTGATAGATGGTCTATTCTTGTTGGATCTCGATAGTGGAAATACACACATTAATAACATTGAGGCTAAACGTTTGAAATCAAGCGATAATTCGACCTATATGTGGCACTGTCGTCTTGGTCACATTGGAGTGAAGCGTATGAAGAAACTCCATTCCGATGGACTTCTTGAATCACTTGATTTCGAATCACTTGATAAATGCGAAGCATGTCTGATGGGTAAAATGACTAAGACTCCATTTTCTGGTATGATGGAGCAAGCTACGGACTTATTAGAAATCATACATACCGATGTGTGTGGTCCAATGAGTGTAGCATCGCGCGGTGGTTATCGTTATGTTCTTACCTTCACGGATGATTTGAGTAGATATGGGTATATCTATTTCATGAAACATAAGTCCGAAACTTTCGAGAAGTTTAAGGAGTTTCAAAGTGAGGTAGAGAATCAACGTAACAAGAAGATTAAATTTCTACGTTCTGATCGTGGAGGTGAATATCTAAGTTACGAGTTTGGCGAGCATTTGAAGAAATGCGGAATACTTTCACAGATTGACACCGGAACACCACAACAGTAATGGTGTGGCCGATCGTCGTAAGCGAACTCTCTTAGATATGGTTCATTCTATGATGTCACTTACAGATTTACCGCTATCATTTTGGGGTTATGCATTAGAAACAGCTGCATTCACTTTAAATAGGGCACCATCTAAATCCGTTGAAACGACACCGTATGAATTATGGTTTGGAAAGAAACCTAAATTGTCGTTCCTTAAATTTGGGGTTCTGAAGCCTATGTAAAGAAGTTACAAGGACAAGCTTGAACCCAAAGCGGAAAATGCGTCTTCATAGGATACCCAAGGAAACTATTGGGTATACCTTCTATCATAGATCCAAGGCAAAATCTTCGTTAAGAATGGATCCTTTCTAGAGAAGGAATTTCTCTCAAAGAAGTGACTGGAAGGAAAGTAGAACTCGACGAGGTTGTCGAACCTTCTCTCGAAATTGCAGTAGCGCAAGACGGAAGAAGTTCTGTGGTGCCTGCACCAATTAGAGAGGAAGCTAATGATGATGATCATGAAACTTCGGTTGAAGTTGCTACGAGCCTGAGGTCAACGAACTCGTACCACCTGCATTGGTATGATCCCGTTATGAGTGTCATGTTGGTGGACAACACCGATGACCCTGAGACATATGAGGAAGCGATGATGAGCCCAGATTCCAATAAATGGCAAGAAGCCATGAAATCCGAGATTGGATCCATGTACGAAAACCAAGTATGGACTTACCGGATGGCCGAAAGGCTGTCGAGAACAAATGGATTTTCAAGAAGAAAACAGATGCTGATGGTAATGTTACTGTCTATAAAGCTCGACTTGTCGCAAAAGGGTTTCGACAAATTCAAGGAGTTGACTACGATGAGACTTTCTCACCAGTAGCGAAGCTAAAATCTGTGAGGATTATGTTAGAAATCGCTGCATATTATGATTATGTGATATGGCAGATGGATGTCAAAACAACATTCCTCAATGGAGACATTGATGAAGAGTTGTATATGATGCAACCCAAAGGTTTTGTCGATTCTAAAGATGCTGACAAGGTATGCAAACTTCAACGGTCCATCTATGGATTGAAGCAAGCATCCCGAAGTTGGAATCAACGTTTTGATAAGGTGATCAAAAGTTTTGGTTTTATACAAACTTATGGAGAAGCTTGTATTTACAAGAAAGTGAGTGGGAGCTCTGTAGCATTCTTAATACTATATGTGGATGACATATTATTGATTGGGAATGATGTAGACCTTCTTAATAGTGTCAAGGAATATTTGAATAATAGTTTTTCAATGAAGGATCTTGGCGAAGCAGCTTACATATTAGGTATAATGATTTATAGAGATAGATCGAAACGCCAAATATCATTGTCACAGAGTACATATTTGGACAAAGTTCTAAAGAGATTTGGAATGGAAGATAGCAAGAAAGGGTTCTTGCCCATGTTGCCCAATACGACCTTGAGTAAAACTCAAAGTCCGACATCGGCAGAAGATAGAGAAAGGATGAGTAAGACTCCCTATGCCTCAGCCATAGGATCTCTAATGTATGCCATGCTATGTACAAGACCCGACATTGCGTATGCTGTTAGTTTGACTAGCAGATATCAAAGTGATCCAGGAGTGGATCATTGGACAGCGGTCAAAAACATCCTTAAGTACTTGAGAAGAACTAAGGATATGGTTCTTCCTTATGGAGGTGATGAACAACTCGTTGTTAATGGTTACACCGATGCTAGTTGGAACACCAATCCGGATGATTCTAAATCACAATCTGGATACGTATTTATTTTGAATGGTGCAGCAGTTAGCTGGAGGAGTGCAAAGCAAAGCGTTGTGGCGAGATCTTCAACTGAATCGGAATACATGGCTGCTTCGGAGGCTTCACAAGAAGCGATATGGATGAAAGAGTTCATTACTGGGTGTGTGGTTCCAAGTGCTGGACCCAATGTCTATCTCTTGTGATAACATGGGCGCCATAGCCAATGCGCAAGAACCAAGGTCACACAAGAAGCTGAAGCACATCAAGCTACGTTTTCACGCTATTCGAGAACATATCCAGGATGGGGATATAAAGATTTGCAAAGTACACACAGATCTGAATGTGGCGGATCCGTTGACTAAACCTCTCCCGAGGACAAAACATGACCAACACCAAACTGCCATGGGTGTTCGGTATATTACCATGTAATCTAGATTAGATGACTCTAGTGCAAGTGGGAGACTGTTGGAGATATGCCCTAGAGGCAATAATAAATGTAGTTATTATTATATCTTTGTGTTTATGATAAATGTTTACTTTCATGCTATAATAGTATTAACAAGGAAACATTGATACTTGTGTGATTTGTAAACTTAATTTGTAGTCCCTAGTATAGCCTCTATACATCACTAGCTTGTTGGTTGATAAATGATTGTGGTTTCCCTATCATGAACATTGAGATATTATCAACAACAAGATCATATCGTTAGGAGAATGATATGGTGGACATAGTCCTATAGATAAGCGTAGCATAAAGATCAAGTCATTTTAATAGTTCAAATTGCTATATGCTTTCTGATACATAGTAACCTAATTCCTTCGACCATGAGATCATGCATATCACCTTTACCGGATGGATACTTTGATGACATCAAACACCACACCGTAACTGGGTGGCTATAAAGGTGGCATTGAGTGTTTGGAAAGTATTGGTTGAAACACATGGATCAAGAGTGGGATTTGTCCATCCATATGATGGATAGATATACTCTGGTCCCTCTCGGTGGAATGTCATCCAATTAGCTTGCAAGCATGTGACTGGCTCACAAGGGATCACATATCACGGGAACGAGAAAATAGTACTTATCGGTAATGAGGTTGAACTAGGTATGCAGAGATACCGACGATCATAACCTCGGATAAGTAAACTATCGTGAGACAAAGGGAAATTGGTATCGAATGTAAGTGGTTCATTCGATCGCAAAGTAATCGTAGAAATATGTGGGAGCCATATGAATTTCCAGTTTCCTCTATTGGTTATTGTTCGGAGAAGTGTCTCGATCATGTCCGCATAATTCACGAACCGTAGGGAGACACACTTAAGGATTCGGCGTTGTTTGAGTAGTTATGGAATGAATGAGAAAGAGACCGAATGTTGTTCGGAGTCTCGGATGGGATCCGGGATATCACGAGGAGATCCGGAATGGTCCGGAGAATAAGATTCATATAAGGAAAGTTCCGTTTCGAAGTTGGGGAATGATTCCGGTGTTTTCATCGGGAATGTTCTAGAAGGTTCCGGAATGTCCGACACTCCGGAGGGGAAGGGGTACATGAATGTGTCATTGCAAGTTGGAATGATTGCATCATGTACTAAGTGTCTTCGCTGTCCAAAATAAAGGATTTATTCAAATCCTAAATTGAAAAGTCAAACGGCTAGTTTGAAAGTCAAACGACAAGTTTTGGAAAGAGGAGGAGGAGGTTGAAACCGAGTTGGGGAGGGAGTCTCTCCTCCCCAAGCCAGCGCACCACCCAAGCCGAGTTGGGGAGGGACTCCCCTCCCTCCCCTTGGCTGCCGGCCCCTCTACCTATATAAGGAGGGACAGGGCTCCCTCCTAGCACACACAAGTACCTCTCCTCAAACCCTAGCTTGGCGCCTACTACCACCATAGCCGCCGCCGCCCCCTAGGGTTTTGCCCTAGCCGCCGACTTGGGGGTCCCCGGAACCCTAGCCGCCGGCTCTAGCCTCTCCTCCTTGGTGTGTCTAAAACCTAGATCGCCGAGGAGCTCTCTCATACTCCACCATACTCGCTCCGGCTTAAGGCGAAGCCCTGCGAGATCTCCCCTCTACTTCCGGTACCACGCCGTTGTGCTGCCGGAATCACGAGGAGAGTGCTACAACCTCCATTTGCTTTGGAACAAGGGAGAGGAAGGTCTTTGTCGAACCGAACGTGTGACCGATCAAGGCGGTATTCTGGAACGCAGCCTGGGAAGGATCGTCTACGCGATCTTGAGATCGGGAAGAGTACAACTACATCACCCACGAGAATCCGCTCTCGTTAAACACTTTGGAATCTTCGAGGGTAAGTTATTCCATCGACTCGTTGCTACAATCTAGTAGATAGATCTTGGCTTGTCTATTTGTATGCGATAGAAATTTTTTGTTTTCCATGCTACAAAACCCTACACTTTGAAGATGAAGGACCCAATGCTTATAGATTTTCTGCTGCAATGTAATGTAATATCCAAATGAGCTATGTAAGATGTAATAAAATTATGTTATTCCTGGTTATAAATTTATATTATGACCTTTGTTTCTTGATATTACATCTTAACTGTGGATGCTAGCTATTGATCCAGGGACTAGCATTGTAAACACAGGGGACTCTACCTTATTGAAGGTTGGGACCTCTACAAGTGCAAAGCAAAGCATTGTGGCGAGATCTTCAACTGAATCGGAATACATGTCTGCTTAGGAGGCTTCACAAGAAGCGATATGGATGAAAGAGTTCATTACAGAGCTGGGTGTGGTTCCAAGTGCGCTGGACCCAATGTCTATCTACTGTGATAACATGGGCGCCATAGCCAATGCGCAAGAACCAAGGTCACACAAGAAGCTGAAGCACATCAAGCTACGTTTTCACGCTATTCGAGAACATATCCAGGATGGGGATATAAAGATTTGCAAAGTACACACAGATCTGAATGTGGCGGATCCGTTGACTAAACCTCTCCCGAGGACAAAACATGACCAACACCAAACTGCCATGGGTGTTCGGTATATTACCATGTAATCTAGATTAGATGACTCTAGTGCAAGTGGGAGACTGTTGGAGATATGCCCTAGAGGCAATAATAAATGTAGTTATTATTATATCTTTGTGTTTATGATAAATGTTTACTTTCATGCTATAATAGTATTAACAAGGAAACATTGATACTTGTGTGATTTGTAAACTTAATTTGTAGTCCCTAGTATAGCCTCTATACATCACTAGCTTGTTGGTTGATAAATGATTGTGGTTTCCCTATCATGAACATTGAGATATTATCAACAACAAGATCATATCGTTAGGAGAATGATATGGTGGACATAGTCCTATAGATAAGCGTAGCATAAAGATCAAGTCATTTTAATAGTTCAATTGCTATATGCTTTCTGATACATAGTAACCTAATTCCTTCGACCATGAGATCATGCATATCACCTTTACCGGATGGATTCTTTGATGACATCAAACACCACACCGTAACTGGGTTGCTATAAAGGTGGCATTGAGTGTTCGGAAAATATTGGTTGAGACACATGGATCAAGAGTGGGATTTGTCCATCCATATGACGGATAGATATACTCTGGGCCCTCTCGGTGAAATGTCATCCAATTAGCTTGCAAGCATGTGACTGGCTCACAAGGGATCACATATCACGGGAACGAGAAAAGAGTACTTATCGGTAACGAGGTTGAACTAGGTATGCAGAGTTACCGACGATCATAACCTCGGATAAGTAAACTATCATGAGACAAAGGGAAATTGGTATCGTATGTAAGTGGTTCATTCGATTGCAAAGTAATCGTAGAAATATGTGGGAGCCATATGAATTTACAGATTCCTCTATTGGTTATTGTTCGGAGAAGTGTCTCGATCATGTCCGCATAATTCACGAACCGTAGGGAGACACACTTAAGGATTCGACGTTGTTTGAGTAGTTATGGAATGATGAGAAAGAGACCGAATGTTTTTCGGAGTCTCGGATGGGATTCAGGATATCACGAGGAGATCCGGAATGGTCCGGAGAATAAGATTCATATAAGGAAAGTCCTGTATCGGAGTTGGGGAATGGTTCAGGTGTTTTCACCGGGAATGTTCTAGAAGGTTCCAGAATGTCCGGCACTCCGGAGGGGAAGGGTACATGAATGTGTTATATCAAGTTGGTATGATTGCATCATGTACTAGGTGTTATCGCTGAACAAAATAGAGGGTTTAATCAAATCCTTGTTTGAAAAGTCAAACGCCAATTTGAAAGTCAAACGGCTAATTTTGGGAAGTGGAGAGGGAGGTGGAAACCGAGTTGGGGGAGGAGTTCCTCCCCTCCACCGCCGGCCCACCTTGAAGCTGAGTTGGGGAGGGACTCCCCTCCCCTTGGCCGGTGTAACACCCTCAGAATCGGACCTATGCAAGTTTGAGCAAAATTCGCCAAACCCGCATAGAAACGATTCAAAGGTGCCCACCAGGCACTTTCGTGCGGGTGGAAAGCAAAGTAATAACATTACACAACAGTCCTCGATGGGACCCACAGAACAGATATATATACAGAGGCGACTCAATGAGTCAAGAATACAGATATAATATACAAAGATCCAAATCACCTTGAAAACGATAGAGCGTCCAGCTACGGACAAGATGCAAATGGGGCTAAGAGCCCTGAAGAATAACCAATGGCGTCCATAACCCTGCCCAAGCCGGAAGGGTAACCACGCTAACGGCGTCGATCTCAAACCTGCTTAAACAAAGGGGTGCCGACAAAGGGCAAAGGAAAAGAGGAGCGTCGATCGAGGCCAAGACACAGCGAGGCTAGAATTCGCGGTCCTCGCCTACATAGGTATGGTGGATCGAGCGGCAGCAAGATGCACTAAACAACCTCTGAGACTCGAAACATCTGGCGGATATCAGAGAGGGATAAGAATGACCTAACCGGATCCAACCTGAAGCTAACACCAAACAAACCCATCCTGGTGTTTCCCCCTCGAGACCAAACGAGGAAGTCAACCGAGGAACTCACACGGTTGGCAGTTTTACTTATTCAGTTATAGTTGCGGCACTTTACTAGTCAGGTTTAGATAATCGTCCTGATAAAGTAAGCGATGGGCACTTTATTTAATCATTCCTGTAGTTGCAACAATTACTAATCGAATCGAGATAGCATGAGATAAACCCAAAACCCAGCGCTTGTTGGTACTTTTATTCCGCCATTTCGCTAGTAGTTGCAATACTTACTAGTCAGTACGATGGTCGCAAGCGACACTCCAAACAAGCAATTGTGGGCATTAATTAGCCATTCCATTATAGTGAAGCTGATTACTAGTCATTATAAAGTCAAATTTATAGCAAGAAACTTTAGTTATGCTTGTCTATGATCGAGATCGTGCTCCAAGTCGTCCATATCCGCGGACACGGCTTTGAAAGTTTTACCCGGCCGGGTGCACCAATAGCAACACACGCGCTCGATCAACCTCGGAAAACCAAATCAAAACCCAACGAGGCTTTCACGGTGAACAATCACAGGATTGAAATATTTGAGGCCACCCTTAAGTAGATTCCGAACGAAGCTAGCCGACTCGAGACGGCCTCAAGGTTTGGGTGGACGGCTGATCGGGAACCCAAAGTGTGGCTGGGCTTGTCGATACAGCGTAAACGTGTCCCGATCCTAAAGCGATGCAGTGCTCCTCGCACAATTTAAATACAGAAAGTAGCATGGCATAAGTACAGGATAGTAAAAACACCTCAAACTAGTTTGTGGCCCCAAGAAATAAGACTGAATCAAGCTCTGGCTCAGGGGGGTCCCATATACCTCCCGGATGTGGATAGCGCGATAAATCAAGGAACAGGTATCAAGTACTCGAGGTCTTACGGGACACAAGTGGGCGTTCGGAAACCAAAAATTATCTATCACCCACCGATGCCTCTGCTTATTCCAATTTTAGTTGTTAAGCAGAAATTAAAGTGACGATAAGTAAAACTAGAATCATCTCCGACATCAACATGCGGCAATACATCAGCAACTGTGGCATATGACGACACACATCAGCACTTGAGCAAGCAACTACGACGCGCAAGTCCAACTATCTACCAAACAACAGGTAATAGGGTGTGTCCAAGGCAATATAGGGCTGCACGGTATATCACAGGTACGGAAACTAAAGCATCGCAACTCAGATAGCAATAGATCAACAGGAGGGAATAAAGACTATAAAAGTAAGATAGGTAGAAAGGGGGAGATGCTCGCCTGGAAACATTGTCGAAGGGTTCAACCGAAGATCGGGGCGAAGCTCACATCAACTCAACGGCCTTATCCGCGAAGAAGCAAAACACTAGAATAAACACCGGATGCAATATTTAATACACGGCGGAAGATCGGCATGTTGCATGTATGATGCATGACATGGCAAAGGTGCAATGCAATTAGGTCATATTAAGCGGAACCGGGGTCCCGACAATTAGATAGATGGTTCTAGTTGTTTAGCTACCCCGCAATTTAAATGTTGTATTAACATGACAAGATGAGTTTACGGTTCGCTACACAAGTTTAAATGAGGCCAATATAAGGCTAGATTTGCCCGCATATGGGCCCCATATTTAATTATTAGGTGAATCGACATAAGGCCCCCAAACCACATGATAGGATGCATGCATGACCAATTCAATATGCAACAATTCTTATAGTTGACCATTTATAAAAATAGGGTTCTCGGAAAAAGGGGTTCACACATTGAGGGGTCTCGACGATCTTGGGGTTCCGGGGTTCGGGGTTGGTCTCGGGGTTTAGGGTTCGACGGATCGTCTCGGCGGTATGTTCTCAAACATCGGGTAGATCTTGTCGCATCCGGGTTCTCAGCGGTCTCGGCGTTCGGAAAGGAGTACTCGGTTCGGTGCCGGGGGTTGCATCGGATTCTTCGGGGTTGTTCTTGTCGCATGCAGATCTTGTCGGGTCCCACAGGGTCGGTCTTGCCGTTGCGAGGGTCTTGTCGGGCCGCGCCATCGAGTCGGTCTTGGCTTCGGGGTGAAGTACTTGGCGTCCGGGGTGCGGTACTTGTGGCACAGGTGGCGATCTTGGCGTCCTGGGTCTTGGCGTCTTCGGATCCGGGAGGCAAAAACTGGGCGCGTCGGGTTCGGGTTCGGTCTTCGGGGTTTGGTTCCCGGTAGAAGTTCTTGCCGATCCTGTTCATCACAGGGGCCTTGAATCAACTGAAACGACATTGCCATATCGTCTCCCAAAAGCAGTAGCACCACGTCTGCAAACCGTGCACATGGCCAGAAGACGTTGGGGTGAACAGCGGGGGTCGGCGATGCGGGGCCGTGCGGTGGCGACAGCATACTCTCGACGGCGGAACACCTGGGCGGAAGGCGCGGCGCAGCGGACCTGAAGGGCGACGCGAGGTGCCGATGATGCTAGGACGGCGCCCCACGGAGGTCACCGCAGATGACGGCGAGGATGGGCCGCTGGAAGGCGCTCAGGCGTCTTGGTTCGCGGCCAGATGACGCGCCAAAGCCGAGCAGGGCGAGAGGGCGACATGACGCGGACCGGCGGAGGTGAGCTTGCCGGGCGAGGCGCGGCTCGAGGATGCAGCGGCGAGGCTAAAGAGGGCCAGAAGGGAGCTTGCAGAGGAGGGCTCGGAAGGAGCGAAGCAGACCGGCGGTTGGGGGCGCGACCTCCGGTGAGCGGGGCGGGGCGGTGAGGGTGGACGGTGGCGGCAGACGCCGGAGGGGAGGACGACGAAGGCGCAGGTGGGGGCGCGACGGCGGACGGAGATGGCGTGCGGGGTGGAGGCGTGAGGTGGGGAAGAGCTTGCGGGGCGGTGGAGCTTGTGGCATGGGCGTGAGCGAGGGGCGCCGGCTCGGCGGGACGCTGCCGGGGGAGGGCGGCCGGCTAGGCGCTGCGGGAGAGGGAGCGGCGGTGAGGGGCGCGGTGGGGGGAGGCGGTCGACGAGGGAGAGCGGAGGCGGCGCAGCGTCGGGAGGTGAGGGACGGCAGGGGCGCGGGGTTGGAGGAGGAAGAAGGACGGCAGGGACGCGGGGGTTGGGGAGGATGGCATCGGGGGAGAGGAAGCTGGGGGGAACGGGGCCGCGTGGGGAGGGTGGGCCTGGTGGGGCCGGGGACAGGTGAGGGGGTCAGTGGGACCCAGGGGCAGGTGAGGGGGTCAGGCGTGCGTCGGTGTGTGCGTGAGTGGTGTGAGTGGGTTGTGAGTTTGAGAGGGAGAGAGAGGGAAGGAAGAGAGGGGGTTGGGTGCTGTGGCAGGGAGGGATTGGAGGGTGGGAGTGGGTCAGCTGAGGTGGCATGATGTGATTGGGGGGAGTGAGGTGGCCAGGGGGTGTGGGTAGGATAGTGGGTAGCTCTAGGATTAGATGGGGCAGATAGGTGGACCGTTTTATGTCCTCCCGGGGGTGGTCGTTCGGGTCGATCTGGCCCGTTCGGCTGCCCCCACTAAAATAAATATAAATTTTATTTGTTTTAAAACACGGCTTTTGCAACCCGATAGGCGACAACAAAATAATTCCGGAGACCCGGTGTTTGGCGTTTGAATAAAAGATGGGGCGTTTAGAAACAAAACAGCTTTGCGAAAATAGTTTTATGCAAACAATGCCTGATGATGACGATGCAATGCACAAATTCAACGCGATTTTCTGGTAGTGGTTTTTGCGGGATGCCACAGCCGGCCCCCTCCACCTATAAAAGGAGGGGCAGGGCTCCCCTCCTAGACACCCAACACCTCCACCTCTAAACCCTAGCCGTCGGCGCCGCCACCTCCTGCTGCCGCCGCCGCCCTAGGGCAAACCGCCGCCGCCGCCTAGTAACCCTAGCTGCCGGCCTAGCCTCCTCCTCGACGTGTCTAAACCCTAGATCATTGAGGGCTCTCTCATAGTCCACCATACTCGCTCCGGCTTAAGGCGAAGCCCTGCGAGATCTCCCCTCTACTTCCGGTACCACGCCGTTGTGCTGCCGAAATCGCGAGGAGAGTGCTACAACCTCCGCTGCCTGCTGGAACAAGGGAGAGGAAGGTCTTCGTCGAGTACCGAACGTGTGACCGACTGCGGGAGCGCTGCCGGAACGCAGCGCCGGAAGGATCGTCTACGCGATCTTGAGATCGGGAAGAGTACGACTACATCACCCACGAGAATCCGCTCTCGTTAAACACTTTGGAATCTTCGAGGGTGAGTTATTCCATCGACTCGTTGCTACAATCTAGTAGATAGATCTTGGCTTGTTTGTTTGTATGCGATAGAAATTTTTTGTTTTCCATGCTACGAAACCCTAAAACATTACCATCAGCATCTGTTTTCTTCTTGAAAATCCATTTGTTCTCGACAGCCTTCCGGCCATCCGGTAAGTCCACCAAAGTCCATACTTGGTTTTCGTACATGGATCCAATCTCGGATTTCATGGCTTCTTGCCATTTATTGGAATCTAGGCTCATCATCGCTTCCTCATATGTCGCAGGGTCATCGGTGTTATCCACCAACATGACACTCATAACGGGATCATACCAATCAGGAGTGGTACGAGTTCTCGTTGACCTGCGAGGTTTCGTACCAACTTCAACCGAAGTTTCCTGATCAACATCATTAGCTTCCTCTCTTATTGGTGTAGGCGCCAAAGGAACCACTTCCGGTGTTGCGCTACTCGCAAGTTCAAGAGAAGGTTCAACAACCTCGTTGAGTTCTATTTCCTTCCAGTCACTTCTTTCGAGAGAAACTACTTCTCTAGAAAGGATCCATTCTTGGCAACGAAGATTTTGCCCTCGGATCTATGATAGAAGGTATACCCAATAGTTTCCTTCGGGTATCCTATGAATATGCATTTTTCCGCTTTGGGTTCAAGATTGTCTGGCTGTAACTTCTTTACATAAGCTTCGCAACCCCAAACTTTAAGGAACGACAATTTAGGTTTCTTCCCAAACCATAATTCATACGGTGTCGTTTCAACGGATTTAGATGGTGCCCTATTTAAAGTGAATGCGGCTGTTTCTAATGCATAACCCCAAAATGAAAGCGGTAAATCTGTAAGTGACATCATAGAACGAACCATATCTAAGAAAGTTTGATTACGACATTCGGACACACCATTGCGCTGTGGTGTTCCCGGCAGTGCCAATTGTGAAAGTATTCTGCATTTCTTCAAATGCTCGCCAAACTCGTAACTTAGATATTCACCTCCACGATCAGATCGTAGAAATTTAATCTTCTTGTTACGTTGATTCTCTACTTCACTTTGAAATTCCTTAAACTTTTCGAAAGTTTCGAACTTATGTTTTATGAAATAGATATACCCATATCTACTCAAGTCATCCATGAAGGTAAGAACATAACGATAACTACCGCGCGATGCTACACTCGTTGGGCCACACACATCGGTATGTATGATTTCCAATAAGTCCGTAGCTCGCTCCATCATACCAGAAAATGGAGTCTTAGTCATTTTCCCCATTAGACATGCTTCACATTCTTCAAGTGATTCAAAATCAAGTGATTCAAGAAGTCCATCGGAATGGAGTTTCTTCATACGCTTCACTCCAACATGACCAAGACGACAGTGCAACATATAGGTCGAGTTATCGCTCAATTTCAAACATTTATCTTCAATGTTATTAATGTGTGTATTTCCACAATCGAGATTCAATAAGAATAGACCATCTATCAAAGGTGCATGTGCATAAAACATATTACTCATATAAATTGAACAACCATTATTCTCGGACATAAATAAGTAACCGTCTCGCAATAAACATGATCCGGATATAATGTTCATGCTCAACGCAGGCACCAAATAACAATTATTTAAGTATAAAACTAATCTCGATGGTAGATGAAGAGGTAGCATTCCGACCGCGATCACATCACCTTTGATCCATTTCCAACGCACATCGTCACCTCGTTCTTCGCTAGCTTCCATTTATTCTGCAGTACCTGTTTCGAGTTACAAATATGAGCAACCGAACCAGTATCAAATACCCAGGCACTACTACGAGTACTAGTGAGATACACATCAATAACATGTATATCGGATATACCTTTCTTCTTAATGTTGCCGTTCTTCAAATCCGCCAAGTACTTTGGCCAATTCCGCTTCCATCGACCTTCTCCCTTGCAGTAAAAGCACTTAGTATCAGGCTTAGGCCCAGCCTTGGTCTTCTTCGCCGGCGCAGTAACTTTCTTACCGCCCTTCTTGAAGTTTCCCTTTTTCTTAGACTTTCCTTGCTTCTTGAATTTGGTGGTCTTATTGACCAACAACACTTGGTGCTCTTTCTTGATCTCCACTTCTGCAGATTTCAACATGAAGAAGAGTTCTGGCAATGACTTGTCCATGTTTTGCATATTGTAGTTCATCACAAAGTTCTTGTAACTTGGTGGTAGTGATTGGAGGACACGGTGAATCCCCAAAGCATTAGGAATCACTATTCCCAAGCTTTGAAGCTTGCTTGAGTGCCCAGACATCTTAAGCACGTGCTCACTAACGGAGTTGCCCTCTTCCATCTTGCAGTTAAAGAACTTTCTAGAAGCCTCATAACTCTCAACTGCCGCGTGAGCCTCAAATATCATTTTGAGTTCACGGACAATATCATGTGGGTCATGGTTCTCAAACCTTTTCTGAAGCTCCGATTCCAAACCATACAGGATAGCACACTGAATCGTGGAGTACTGATTCTTCCGAGCGAGGAAAACATTCTTTACCTCATCGGTAGCGATAGGCTGCAGCGGGCACCAATGTGCATCCAAAGACATAGGTCAAATTACCAGCATTGAGGACAATCCTCAAATTGCGAAACCAATCCGCGAAGTTGCATCCATTGTTTTTCAACTTTTCTTTCTCTAGGAACGCATTAAAATTGATGGTAGGGGCCGCCATTGATGGTAGGAACACAATAGTTTAGACTAAGTTTATGACAAATTGAGTTCTAATTAATAGTTAAATTAATCTATGTGAACTCTCACTCAAAAAATATCCCTCAAATTGTTTTAGTGATCACATGAACCAAATCCACCACATCCAAACCGATCATCACGAGAGTTGATGTAGCTTCAATGGCGAACAATCAACATGTTCATCATATCTACTATATGACTCATGCTTTACATTTTGGTGATCTGTGTTCCGAGACCATGTCTGTACATGCTAGGCTCGTCAAGATCAAACCTTAGCTTCTGCATGAGCAAATCTGGCTTGCTCACGTTGTATACACTCGCAGAATCTAACACACCCGATCATCACGTGGTGCTTCGAAACAAAGAGCTTTAGCAACGGTGCTTACTAAGGATGAACACTTTAAAACTTGAAATTTTGTGCTTGAGGGATCATCTTATAATGCTAACGTCGCAAACTAAGCAATACAAGATGCATAAATGATTAACATCACATGCAATTCATAATATGTGATATGATATGGCCTTTCTTCTTGTGCTTCCGATCTCCATCTTCAAGCACGAACATGATCTCCATCATCACCGGTATGGCGTCGTTTCATGGTTGTCGTCCACCAGCTTCAACTATTACAACTACTTTGAATAGACACGCAGGTCTTAACAGAATTTAAAATACAACCATATGGCTCTTGTCGGTTGCCAACTTATAATAAGGAACATTGCATACATCATATATAATCACAATCATGGCCATATCACATCACAACACACCCCTGCAAAACAAAGTTAGACGCCTCTAATTTTCTTTGCATATTTTACGTGGTTTGGGGCTTTCAATAAGTGTCGTTCTAACTTACGAACAAGAACCACAACATTGATGTTTGAACTATCAAGTGCCCGTTGTAAATTGAATCTATACTATGATGGGAGAGACAGACACCCGCAAAGCCACTTATGCAATAAAAGTTGCATGTTGAGCGTGGAGCAAGTCTCATGAACGATGTCATGTAAGGTTAGCCCGGGCCACTTCATCTCATCATACCGCAAGATGCAAAGTACACAAAAGCAATTGATAATAAAAGCACCACCGCCCACAATGACCATTGTGTTCTACTCGTGCAACAGATCTACATATAGACACGACTCTGATACCACTGTAGGGGTTCGTAGCATGGAAAACAAAAAATTTCTACCGCATGGTGACAAACAAGCCAAGATCTATCTACTAGATTGTAGCAACGAGTCGATAGAAGTACTCACCATCGAAGATTCCAAAGCGGTTTACGAGAGCAGATTCTCGTGGGTGATGTAGTTGTACACTTCCCGATATCAAACTCGCGTAGATGATCCTTCCGGCGCTGCGTTCCGGCAGCGCTTCCGCTGTCGGTCACACGTTCGGTACTCGATGAAGACCTTCCTCTCCCTTGTTCCAGCAGGCAGCGGAGGTTGTAGTTCTCCCCTCGTGATTCCGGCAGCACGACGACGTGGTGTTGGAAGTAGAGGGAAGATCCCGCAGGGCTTCGCCTAAGCCGGATGCGAGTTATGGTGGATTAGGGTTTCCCGGAGATCTAGGGTTTAGATGATCGGGAGAAGGAGGTGTCGGCGGCGGCTAGGGCAGCGACCACGAACCGGCGGCGGCGCAGATGTGTGGGGAGGGCTTGGCTCTCTTGTGGTGTTGGGGCAGCCCTCCCCCTCTATTTATGAGAGTGAGGGGCAGCCTTGGGAGGGGTGGGTTTGAATCCAAACCCAAACCCAAGTTGGATTGAGAGAAGTACTTGTTTCTTCTCCCATTAGGAAACCATTGTTCCAATTTGACTTTTCAAACTTCCCGTTTGACTTTTAATTTAGAGTTTTATTTCTCTCTTGCAAATGTCAACACCAAGTGACCTAGGATATGATCCAATCATTCCACATATCCATGACACTTTCATGGACCATTCCCCTTCCGGACCGGTGAACCTTCTAGACCCTTCTAGAACCCCTCCGATGAAAACATCGGAAACTTTCCCGAACTCCGGAATCAGACTTTCCTTATATGAATCTTATTCTCCGGACCATTCCGGATCTCCTCGTGATATCCCAGATCCCATCCGAGACTCCGAACAACATTCGGTATCCCTATTAACATTCCATATCTACTAAAAAACATCGAATCCTTAACTGTGTCTCCCTACGGTTCGTGAATTATGCGGACATGATCGAGACACTTCTCCGATCAATAACCAATAGAGGAATCTGGAAATTCATATGGCTCCCACATATTTCTACGATTACTTTGCGATCGAATGAACCTCTAACATACGGTACCAATTTCCTTTTGTCTCACGATAGTTTACTTATCCGAGGTTTTGATCGTCGGTATCTCTGCATACCTAGTTCAACCTCGTTACCGATAAGTACTCTTTTCTCGTTCCCATGATATGTGATCCCTTGTGATCCAGTCACATGCTTGCAAGCTAATTGGATGACATTCCACCAAGAGGGCCCAGAGTATATCTATCCGTCATATGGATGGACAAATCCCACTCTTGATCCATGTGCCTCAACCCATACTTATTTACGGTGTGGTGTTTGATGTCATCAAAGCATCCTTCCGGTGATGGTGATTAACATGATCTCATGGTCGAAGGAATTAGGTTACTATGTATCAGAAAGCTTATAGAAAACGAACTATTGAAATGACTTGATCTTAATGCTACGCTTATCTATAGGAGTATGTCTATCATACCAGTCTCCTAATGATATGATCTTGTTATTAATAACATCTCAATGTTCATGATCGAGAAACTACGATCATCTATTAATCAACAAGCTAGTATTATTAAGAGGCTTTACCAGGGACTCTAATTTAGTTTACAAATCACACAAGTATTAATGTTTCCGGTTAATACTATTATAGCATGAATGTAAACATTTACCATAAACACAAAGATATAATAATAGCCACTTTTATTATTGACTCTAGGGCATATCTCCAACAGCTTCCGCAGTCCGTCACACATTAGGTACTCGATGAATACCTTCCTCTCCCTTGTTCCAGCAGGCAGCGGAGGTTGTAGTTCTCGCCTCACGATTCTGGCAGCACGACGACGTGGTGTTGGAAGTAGAGGGAAGATCCCGCAGGGCTTCGCCTAAGCCGGTGCGAGTTATGGTGGATCTAGGGTTTCCGTCAATCTAGGTTTAGAAGGCTGGAGAGGAGGAGGAGGTGTCGGTGGCGACGGGCCAGCAGTGGCTTGGGCGGCGGAAGCGCACGGTGGGGAGGGCTAGGGCTTGTGGTCTTGGGGAAGCCCTCCCCCTCTATTTATGAGAGGGGGGATGCCTTGGGAGAGGGGAGTTTGAATCCATACCCAAACCCAAGTTGGATAGAAGGAAGGACTCTTTCCTTCTTCCACTAGGAAACTATTGTTCCAGTTTGACTTTTCAAACCTCCTTTTGACTTTCAATTTAGAGCTTTAATTCTCTCTCGCAAATTCCCAACCAAGTGACCTAGGACATGATCCAATCATTCCACTTACCCATGACACATTCATGGACCATTCCCCTTCCGGTCCGGTGAACCTTCTAGAACCTCTCCGATGAAAACATCGAAATCATTCCTGAACTCCGCAATCGGACTTTCCTTATATGAATCTTATTCTCCGGACCATTCTGGATCTCCTTGTGATATCCCGAATCTCATCCGAGACTCCGAACGACATTTGGTATCCCTACTTACATTCCATTTCTACTAAACGACATCGAATCCTTAAGTGTGTCTCTCTACGGTTCGTGAATTATGCGGACATGACCGAGACACTTCTCCGATCAATAACCAATAGAGGAATCTGGAAATTCATATGGCTCTCACATACTTCTACGATTACTTTGCGATCGAATGAACCACTTACATACGATACCAATTTTCCTTTGTCTCGCGATAGTTTACTTATCCGAGGTTTGATCGTCGGTATCTCTACATACCTAGTTTAACCTCGTTACTGGTAAATACTCTTTTCTCGTTCCCGTGATATGTGATCCCTTGTGAGCCAGTCACATGCTTGCAAGCTAATTGGATGACATTCCACCAAGAGGGCCCAGAGTATATCTATATGTCATATGGATGGACAAATCCCACTCTTGATCCATGTGCCTCAACACATACTTTCCGAACACTCAATGCCACCTTTATAGCCACCCAGTTACGGTGTGGTGTTTTATGTCATCAAAGCATCCTTCTGGTGATGGTGATTAGCATGATCTCATGGTCGAAGGAATTAGGTTACTATGTATCAGAAAGCTTATAGCAAACAAACTATTGAAATGACTTGATCTTTATGCTACACTTATCTATAGGAGTATGTCCATCATACCATTCTCCTAATGATATGATCTTGTTGTTAATAACATCTCAATGTTCATGATCGAGAAACCACGATCATCCATTAACCAACAAGCTAGTATTATAAAGAGGCTTTACCAGGGACTCTAATTTAGTTTACAATTCACACAAGTATTAATGTTTCCGGTTAATACTATTATAGCATGAATGTAAACATTTGTCATAAACACAAAGATATAATAATAACAACTTTTATTATTGCCTCTAGGGCATATCTCCAATAGTCTCCCACTTGCACTAGAGTCAACTAATCTAGATTACATGGTAATATACCGAACACCCATGGCAGTTTGGTGCTGGTCATGTTTTGCCCTCGGGAGAGGTTTAGTCAACGGATCCGCCACATTCAGATATGTGTGTACTTTGCAAATCTTTTTGTCACCATCTTGGACATGCTCTCGAATAGCATGAAAACGTAGCTTGATGTGCTTTAGCTTCTTGTGTGACCTTGGTTCTTGCGCATTGGCTATGGCGCCCATGTTATCACAATAGATATACATTGGGTCCAGCGCACTTGGAACCACACCAAGCTCTATAATGAACTCCTTCATCCATATCGCCTCTTGTGAAACCTCCGAAGAAGCTATGTATTCTGATTCAGTTGAAGATCTCGCCACAACGCTTTGCTTTGCACTCCTCCAGCTAACTGCTGCACCATTCAAAGTAAATACGTATCCAGATTGAGATTTAGAATCATCCGGATCGGTATTGCAACTAGCATCGGTATAACCATTAACAACGATCTGTTCATCACCTCCATAAGAAAGAACCATATCCTTAGTTCTTCTCAAGTACTTAAGGATGTTTTTGACCGCTGTCCAATGATCCACTCCTGGATCACTTTGATATCTGCTAGTCAAACTAACATCATATGCAATGTCGGGTCTAGTACATAGCATGGCATACATAAGAGATCCTATGGCTGAGGCATAGGGAGTCTTACTCATCCTTTCTCTATCTTCTGTCGTTGCAGGACTTTGAGTTTTACTCAAGGTCGTATTGGGCAACATGGGCAAGAACCCTTTCTTGCTATCTTCCATTCCAAACCTCTTTAGATCTTTGTCCAAATATGTATTCTATGACAATGATATTAGGAGTCTCGATCTATCTCTATAAATCTTTATGCCTAATATGTAAGCTGCTTTGCCAAGATCTTTCATTAAAAAACTATTATTCAAATAATCCTTGACACTATTAAGAAGGTCTACATCATTGCCAATCAACAATATGTCATCTACATATAGTATTAAGAATGCTACAGAGCTCCCAGTCACTTTCTTGTAAATACAAGCTTTTCCATAAGTTTGTATAAAACCAAAACTTTTGATCACCTTATCAAAACGTTGATTCCAACTCCGGGATGCTTGCTTCAATCCATAAATGGACCGTTGAAGTTTGCATACCTTGTTAGCATCTTTAGGATTGAAAAAACCTTTGGGTTGTACCATATACAGCTCTTCATCAATGTCTGCATTGAGTAACGCCGTTTTGACATCCATCTGCCATATCGCATAATCATAATATGCAGCGATTGCTAACAAAATCCTCACAGACTTTAGCTTCGCTACTAGTGAGAAAGTCTCATTGTAGTCAACTCCTTGAATTTTTTGAAACCCTTTTGTGACAAGTCTAGCTTTATAGACAGTAACATTACCATCAACATCTATTTTCTTCTTGAAAATGCATTTGTTCTCGACCTTCCTCCCACCCCCAAGAATCCACCAAAGTCCAAGTCCACACACTTTTTTTGGATGATTTTTTTTTTTTTTTTTTTCTTGCCATTATTATTGGGATGCTCTCATCGTCGTCCTCTCTATATATGTGGGGGTCGGGTGTTGTCCACCACAACATGATCACACTCATAATGGGACAATCAATCGGGGAGTACGATTTTTTCTTGACTGCGCGAGGTTAGTAGTTACTTCAACGAAGTTTCATGATCAACATCCGGTATTAGCTTCCTCCCTTGGTTTCGGGTTTGGATCAATTTTTTTTTTTTTTTTTTCATGGCTTTATTGGGATTTGGGCTCACATTCATCATCATCGCCTCATCCTCATGGTCATCAGGTCATCGGGTCCACCAACATGACACTCATCCATCATAATGGGATCATACCCGATGATTACGATTTGACTGCGCGAGGAGGTTAGTTACTTACTCAAAGTTTCATGATCAACATCATTAGCTTCCTCTCTTATTGGTGTAGGCGCCACAGGAACTACTTCCGGTGATGCGCTACTCGCAAGTTCGAGAGAAGGTTCAACAACCTCGTCGAGTTCTACTTTCCTTCCAATCACTTCTTTCGAGAGAAACTCCTTCTCTAGAAAGGATCCATTCTTGGTAACGAAGATTTTGCCCTCGGATCTATGATAGAAATGAAGGGGTTCATAGCATGGAAAACAAAAAAATTCTACCGCATGCAAACAAACAAGCCAAGATCTATCTACTAGATTGTAGCAACGAGTTGATAGAGGAACTCACCCTCGAAGATTCCAAAGCGGTTAACGAGAGCAGATTCTCGTGGGTGATGTAGTCGTACTCTTGCCGATCTCAAGATCGCGTGAGCGATCCTTCCGCGCTGCGTTCGGCGCATGATCGGTCGACGTTCGGTACTCAATGAAGACCTTCCTCTCCCTTGTTCCGGTGAGGCGGAGGTTGTAGCACTCTCCTCGCGATTCCGAAGACGGCACGTGGTGGTACCGGAAGTAGAGGGGAGATCTCGCAGGTCTTCGCCTTAAGCCGGAGCGAGTATGGTGGACTATGAGAGAGGCCTTGGCGATCTAGGGTTTAGAGGCACCAAGGGAGGAAGCTTGGCCGGCGGCTAGGTCTTGGGGAGAGCCCCAACTCACCGAGTTGGAGGGGAAACCCTAGGCGGCGGATGTACTTGGAGGTGGAGGCGCCAAAGCTAGGGTTTGAGGTGTAGGTAGAGGGGGCACCCCTGCCCCTTCTTTTATAGGTGGGAGGGAGGCGGCTAGGAGGAGGGACTCCTTCTACAACTCCTCCTCCTTGGTCGGCGGGTGGAGGGAGTGGGACTTCCTCCCTAATTAGGTTTCCTATTCTCCCTCCACCAAGAAAACTTGCCATTTGACTTTTCAAATTGGCGTTTTGACTTTTCAAACTAGGATTTGATTTATCCCTTTATTTTGCTCAGCGATGACACCTAGTACATGATGCAACCATTCCAACTTGTTATGACACATTCATGTACCCTTCCCCTCCGGAGTGTCGGACCTTCCGGAACCTTCTAGAACATTCCCGATGAAAACACTGGAACCATTCTCCAACCCCGAAACAGGACTTTCCTTATATGAATCTTATTCTCCGGACCATTCCGTATATCCTCGTGATATCCCGGATCCCATCCGAGACTCCGAACAACATTCGGTCTCTTACTCATCATTCCATAACTACACAACAACATCGAATCCTTAAGTGTGTCTCCCTACGGTTCGTGAATTATGCGGACATGATCGAGACACTTCTCCGATCAATAACCAATAGAGGAATCCGGAAATTCATATGGATCCCACATATTTCTACGATTACTTTGCGATTGAATTGACCACTTACATACGATACCAATTTCCCTTTGTCTCACGATAGTTTACTTATCCGAGGTTTTGATCGTCAGTATCTCTGCATACCTAGTTCAACCTCGTTACCGATAAGTACTCTTTTCTCGTTCCCGTGATATGTTATCCCTTGTGAGCCAGTCACATGCTTGCAAGCTAATTGGATGACATTCCACCGAGAGGGCCCAGAGTATATCTATCCGTCATATGGATGGACAAATCCCACTCTTGATCCATGTTCCTCAACCCATACTTTCCGAACACTCAATGCCACCTTTATAGCCACCCAATTACGGTGTGTTGTTTGATGTCATCAAAGCATCCTTCCGGTGACGGTGATTAACATGATCTCATGGTCGAAGGAATTAGGTTACTATGTATCAGAAAGTATATAGCAAATGAACTATATTAAATGACTTGATCTTTATGCTACGCTTAACTATAGGAGTATGTCCATCAAATCATTCTCCTAATGATATGAGCCTATTGTTAATAACATCTCTATGTTCATGATCAGGAAACCATGATCATATATTAACCAACAAGCTAGTTTAACAAGAGGCTTTACTAGGGACTCTTTTATGTTTACAAATCACACAAGTATTAATGTTTCCGGTTAATACAATTATAGCATGGTATGTAAACATTTATCATAAGCATGAAGATATGATAATAACCAGTTTATTATTGCCTCTTGGGCATATCTCCAACAGTCTCCCACTTGTACTAGAGTCAATAATCTAGTTTCAAACCTTTATGTATTCAACACCTATGTCTTTCCGGTGTTGTATGTACACGATTGCTAGTGGTAAACTGATCTCTAGATCTGACACTTCCATGTCTGTGTGTAACTGCATGTCTTTGCGTCTCTACGCATCACTCATTCTATAATGAGATGTCTTTGTATAAATTTGGTCCTTTGGTGAGACCTTTAGTTCTTTGGGGTTAAAACATGTTGATAATATTGTCATACAATATATCTTCATAGTATTATCCCTGTTGTGAACTACACCTAGTTTGATAACAAACTACTTGACACAAATGCCCTCTTTAGCTGCTATTATAGCAGTCATATACTTAGACTTTTTGTTGTAGTATCTGTCACAATGTCTTAACTTTGGAACTCATCCAAATCCATTATGGAACTTACTTTCCATTATATTGTGCCACCCTTAGTTTAGATTGAGATAAACTTAATTTGTACTTTGTGACAAAACTAGTATCAATGTAGTACTTTTACAATGAACTGACCATCTATTTATCACTTCTATAAATAATATATTCTTAGTTCTTCCAAAAGATCATAAGAATATCCTTAATATTGTCCAATGATCATCTTATGAATCATTCTGGTATATGCTCATAACATTTAGAGTATAGGACATATCTGGATTTGTACATATCACAGTATGATTGATATAAATACTCTTTGTGATTTCATGCATCAAGTATCAATCTATACTTGAATCTTTGTTTCACTTACCCAGCGTTAATACACTTGAATATATCATCAATATTGAACTCATTCAATCCTTTCTGTGCGACAAGAACCTTTCTTGTAGTTTCTATATTGAACTCATTCAATACATCATCTATGTACTTTCGGCACAACCATATTAGCGTCTATTGATGCCAAATATTTGGGTTTTTGCCTAAGTCTTTCATCGGGATGAAATTCTTAATATGTGTTAATAAAAGATACATCATTTCCAATCAACAATATGTCTTCCACATAATGTATTAGAAACATGTCTTAGAGCTCCCACTTAATTTCTTGCAAATGCAAGCATCTTCATCGTCTCCGACGAATTTAAACTCCTTTAACAGTTTCATCATAGTGAAGATTCCAACTCCGCAATGCTTACTTCAACCATTAAAGTTTGCATATGCTTTTAGCATCCTTTGAATTAACAAAACCCTATGGACCGTGTTATGCACATGTCCTAGGTAACAATTCTATTAGAAGAACTTGTTTTGGCTATTCAACTACCACATAACAAAATTATATGTAGTGGTTGCTACATTAATCCGTCTAGACTAAATATCGCTATGAAAGATCAAATCTTGTCATATTCAACCTTTGAACATTGTTGTGAACTCTTTCCCAACATGTCGACTATTTCATAGATGTGAAACATCTATGTCTATTTCTTTATAGATCCAAACACAACTGTAAGGTCTTACACCTTTCTCGAGGGTCCTTCAAGTTCAAAACTTGATTTCTCGTGTATGGAACTATCACAGATTTTATGGCTTCAAGCCATTTTACGGAGTCAGGGCCCATCATCGCTTCTTTGCATGTAGTCCGTTCATTATTCTCAAATAATGATTCAACCCTCAAATCTTGGTATTTGATTGTTTACCTACTTGGTTCAATAGAAACTTTGACCTTCGTAACCACAACCTTTGAGGTATGTGAGCCATGAGCATTGCTACCTCGGAACACTTTTATTGCGCAACTTTGCACATATAGCTAAGGTTCTTTTAACCTTATCAAAGTTCTATTGTCCTCCCACTTATCTTTTCACGAAAAATTTCTTCTCAAAGAAACTTGACGTTCTAAGCGACAAACACTTTTGTCTCCGATGTTATGGAGGAACAGTTATTCAAAATAACATAAAAAGACAGGTTCATCCGACTTTGGTTGCAAACATCTTTCTTATGCATAGCATGCCAATGTTTAAGAAAGGACAACTTGGGTTGAATCCCAAACCATAACTTTATATGGTGTCATTTCAGCGGATTATGATGAAGCTATTTTCAGTGGAAAAACGGTAGTCTCTAAAGCTTTTAATCTTTAAAATATAATGACAGTTTTTATGAATTACACCTTTGATCTTACCATGTCAAACAAGGTTTAATTACATATCTCGAACGCTCCATACTCTTATGGTGTTTCGGGAAATGCAAATCCACGGAATGATTCCTTAAATCTTAGGTATTATGCTAAATTTGTAACTCAAATATCTTCCTTTTTGATCTTATCATAAACTATTTGTATTCTTGTTGCAATGATTTTGCACTTCATCTTGAAAGTCTTTGAACTTTTCAAATGTTTCATACTTCATCCTTATTAAGTAAATATTCATATATTCACTCAAATTTTCGGAGAAAGCATATGAAGTTGAAATCCATCACACTTGACTACACATAATGGACTTCGTACAACAATATGTACACGTTCCAATAAGCTATTCATTCGTTCCCTTTTGTCCTATGAACGAAGTTTTAATTATCTCTGGGAAAGTTTCACAAGCGTCATTTGATCAAAATAAAAAGACTCCACAATTCCATCCACATGGAGTTTCTTCATGTTTTCTTTCCAATATAATTTAAACGGCGATATCACTTCCTAAGTGATCTTTCAATCAATTTGTCTTTCGACATTTTTAGCACTAGTTTTATGGATGTGATTTCTCCAGCAAGATTTGTGAATCATCCATGTTTTATGGATTACGGCAATTATTTGAACAACACTTTTGTTCTCATAATACCTGATAAAACAAACCTTGAAGACAAGCTTTGATGTTTAACAAGCAGCACAATAACCCTTTATTTGTTCTTGATGAACATCATCACTTATTCTTTTGCTAGTTACTTAGGCCATTGTAGTTCATGAATTGTGTTGTTTCGTTTGACAATTCACACCAACAAATTCTGTATCAAATACTTAAGAACCACATTGTTTATTAAGCAAAGAATATAGCCATAACATGTATATCATCTATATACTTAAGCTAAACAATTCTAGTCTTTTATTTTTTGCCATATATTTATGAGATTCTCTTTCAGTATTTGCTTTTCTGTTTGAAAGAATCTATCAACATCAATAGTGGAGCCATATACATGACACATAGTCCAAAGCATGTATAGTAAAATACCAATGTCTTTGGATTTACACTTTGAAGTAGATCACCACCATCAAATGTTTGGTGTTCTTTCGAATTCCTTTCTTTAGTAATATCTTGGTGTAGTAAACATTTTACCTACATCAAATATTCACCCTTATCATGGAATTATCCATGATCAAGCCACTTTTAGCTTATAACGGTGAATTGCGAGTATAATGTTGCTCTCCAAAACCTTTTGGAGGATTAGGACAACTAGTGTCTCCAACCTTTTGCAAATTCTCATCAAATATGAGAACATGAATTTTTCCATATTATACTCTATCATGTTGCAACCAAAACTTCGTTTCAGATATCACAATATCTTCCACACATCATGGTTTCTGAAACAACTCTTTCAGATCCTAGATAACCTTGATATTAAGACAATCCTTTGAATATCAAGAATCATGGAGACAAACATGATACTCATACACTAACACTTGGAATTGTCACTCTTGTTTTAATACCAATTATTAAACTTCATGGAGTAACCAGAACATACTGAAAGTTTACAATAGGACTTTTAAACTTCAGATTAACACTTCAAAACAATACGATACCAGTTCGTAAAGTAACTAACCAGAATTCTATAGTTCTATCATCTCAATTATAACTAAGCGCAAGGTGGTAAACGGATGCCAATGACTACAACAATTATGCAAATTCACTTTGATTTAATTTATGATAAATAGTGTTCAACTTTTAATCATATTGCCGTTGAACTCCCACTCAAAACAATATCCCTCACATTGTTTTAGTGATCACACGAACCAAATCCACCACATCAAAACCGATCATCACAAGAGTTGATGTAGCTTCAATGGTGAACAATCAACATGTTCATCATATCTACTATATGACTCATGCTTTACCTTTCGGTGATCCGTGTTCCGAGACCATGTCTATACATGCTAGGCTCGTCACGATCAACCTTAGCTTCCGCATGAGCAAATCTGGCTTGCTCACGTTGTATACACTCACAGAATCTAACACACCTGATCATCACGTGGTGCTTTGAAACAACGAGCTTTAGCAACGGTGCTTACTAAGGATGAACACTTTAATACTTGAAATTGTGTGCTTGAGGGATCATCTTATAATGCTACCGTCGTGAACTAAGCAATACAAGATGCATAAAAGGATTAACATCACATGCAATTCATAATATGTGATATGATATGTCCTTTCTTCTTTGTGCTTCCGATCTCCATCTTCAAGCATGAACATGATCTCTATCATCACCGGCATTGCATCAAGGTCAATGACGCTGCTCCATGGTTGTCGTCCACCAGCTTCAACTATTACAACTACTTTGAATAGACACGCGGGTCTTAACAGAATTTAAAGACAACCATATGGCTCCTGCCGGTTGCCAACTTACAATAAGGAACATTGCATACATCAAATATAATCACAATCATGGCCATATCACATCACAACACACCCCTGCAAAACAAAGTTAGACGCCTCTAATTTTCTTTGCATGATTTACGTGGTTTGGGGATTTCAGTAAGTGTCGTTCTAACTTACAAACAAGAACCACAACATTGATACTAGTATTGTCAATCACCCGTTGTAAATTGAATCTTAACTATGTTGGGAGAAACAGGCACCCGCAAAGCCACTTATGCAATACAAGTTGCATGTCAAGCGTGGAGCAAGTCTCATGAACGATGTCATGTAAGGTCAGCCCGGGCCGCTTCATCCCACCATCCTGCAAGATGCAAAGTACACAAGAAGCAATCGACAACAAAAACATCAATGCCCACAATGACCATTGTGTTCTACTCGTGCAACAGATCTACATATAGACATGACTCTGATACCACTGAAGGGGTTCGTAGCATGGAAAACAAAAAATTTCTACCGCATGCAAACAAACAAGCCAAGATCTATCTACTAGATTGTAGCAACGAGTTAATAGAGGAACTCACCCTCGAAGATTCCAAAGCGGTTAACGAGAGCAGATTCTCGTGGGTGATGTAGTCGTACTCTTCCCGATCTCAAGATCGCGTGAGCGATCCTTCCCATGCGTTTCGGCGCTTCCGCAATCGGTCACTGCGTTCGATTACTCGATGAAGACCTTCCTCTCCTTGTTCCAGTGACGGAGGTTGTAGCACTCTCCTCGCGATTCCGGCGATGACTGACATGGTACCGGAAGTAGAGGGGAGATCTCGCAGGGCTTCGCCTTAAGCCGGAGCGAGTATGGTGGACTATGAGAGAGGCCTTGGGGATCTAGGGTTTAGAGGCACCAAGGGAGGAAGCTTGGCCGGCGTCTAGGGCTTGGGGAGAGCCCCAACTCGCCGAGTTGGAGGGGAAACCCTAGGCGGCGGCTGCACTTGGAGGTGGAGGCGCCAAAGCTAGGGTTTAAGGTGTAGGTAGAGGGGGCACCCCTTCCCATTCTTTTATAGGTGGGAGGGAGGCGGCTAGGAGGAGGGAGTCCTTCTCCAAATCCTCCTCCTTGGCCGGCGGGTGGAGGGAGTGGGACTTCCTCCCTAAGTAGGTTTCCTACTCTCCCTCCACCAAGCAAACTTGCCATTTGACTTTTCAAATTGGCGTTTTGACTTTTCAAACTAGGATTTGATTTATCCCTTTATTTTGCTCAGCGATGACACCTAGTACATGATGCAACCATTCCAACTTGTTATGACACATTCATGTACCCTTCCCCTCCGGAGTCTCGGACCTTCCGGAACCTTCTAGAACATTCCCGATGAAAACACTGGAACCATTCTCCAACCCCGAAACAGGACTTTCCTTATATGAATCTTATTCTCCGGACCATTCCGGATATCCTCGTGATATCCCGGATCCCATCCGAGACTCCGAACAACATTCGGTCTCTTACTCATCATTCCATAACTACTCAACAACATCGAATCCTTAAGTGTGTCTCCCTACGGTTCGTGAATTATGCGGACATGATCGAGACACTTCTCCGATCAATAACCAATAGAGGAATCTGGAAATTCATATGGATCCCACATATTTCTACGATTACTTTGCGATCGAATGAACCACTTACATACGATACCAATTTCCCTTTGTCTCACGATAGTTTACTTATCCGAGGTTTTGATCGTCGGTATCTCTGCATACCTAGTTCAACCTCGTTACCGATAAGTACTCTTTTCTCGTTCCCGTGATATGTGATCCTGTCGTGGGAATGACCACGGCAGATCTTTGCAATCGGCCAGTAGTAGAAACGAGGGCAAGGCGGCCACCATCTGCGGTGCGAGATGAGGGCAAAGACACGAGGTTTTACCAGTTCGGCCCCGGAGGTAAAGACCTACTCCTGCTAGATTGTATTATGGAGGTGTTTACAATAGGTGAACTTCGTGACTAGGCGGCGAGTTGCTTGGGTGTATGAGGAACGTCTCTACTCACCCGTGAGAGGTTTATATAGGCTCACCTCCCTAGGGTTTACATATCTCAACCGATTTGGTTACGACTTGATGTCGTTAACCTAGACCGACCGGGCCTATCTGCTTTGGGCCTTCAACTTCGATCGCTGATACCTTCTGGGCTTTGATCCACTGGCAGATTCTGCGGGCCCTCGCTGACCCTTGGGCGATCGGAAGCGTCCCGTGAGTATACCCATGGCGTATCCCCATCGTAGTCCCGAGGCCGTCGTTGATTAGGCGTGAGTGGCTGGCGATCGAGTATCTGACTTCAAGTTGGCATCGGTCGAATCGTCGGCGGGCTCTGTATAAAGGAAAAATCCGTGAACCGAGTCGCGTCTTGGGCGAGTCGAGCCAACGGACGCGGTCTCGGCGAGTGACTTAACGAGCGAGTGGCTAGAGTTGGACCGTCAGCGTGGTCAAACTAGCGTTAAGGTAACTCAACGGTAACTTCGGGCGTAATCATCGGCGTAACGGCCCCTGATTTGGCGGGCAACTCCGCTATAAGAGGAATGGTAGGCTATCGCCAAAGCCAACCGCCCACCATTTCTTCCGAAACGCACATCTTCCTTCCTTTGATTCCATGATCCAATCGACGTAATCCTCCGACCTCCAAACAAATCCTCGCCATGGCCCTCTCCACCGAACCTTGGGTAGATCCAAATGCACCAGGCGCGGTGGCCTCCTTCGAGGCCGGAATCCTCGGGCGGCTGGCGTATCCCAGCCGGGAAGCGACCCCAAACCCGCGAGAGAGAGTTCGTCATTTCACGGTCACCTCGGCGGGGTTAGGGTTTCCCATCTTTGTTCTTAGGCGTTTACTGCGCCTACTACGGATCCAGCCCTCGATCTGGGTCCCCACAGCATCGAGCAGCTCGCCATCTTCGTGGCGTTCTGCGAGTGCTACTGGGCTGCCCTACTTTCCCTTGTGGCAAGATCTGTTCCATGGACGGATCAGCCGCGAGGCGGAGGCCAATGATAGCAGCGGCGGCTTAACTTTCCAACTCAAATCCAAAGCCTCCTTCTTGACACGATCTTTGCCAAAGCCAGCAAGCGATGGAAAAAGTCATGGTTCTATGTGACCGAGGCGACTCCGGAAGAAGCGGCGATCCCTGATACTCGGCTAATCGTTCGAGCCACGCCATCTCCAGTCGGCAAGCTCCCGACGACCAGCGGATGGTCGTCGACGAGATGCTCCGGACCATCCGGTGCGAAGAAGAAGGGCTCAGACGGTAAACTTGTACAATTGTTGGCTTGGGCGGCTCGTTCGCTGCTAACGCTCCATTACATGTACCAGTACGGGCGGGAGACTCGGAAAGCCTGCCTCGGCAGTGGAAGCTGGAGGACTACCTCTCAGTTGAAGAATATCACCCAAGCGGCATACGCGGATGCGCTGGGATCCTCCTACACATGGCGTCCGGCTCCGGTAATCTTTTCATCTTGTTCGATCCATGGCGTGTGCGATCGCGGTAACTCTAACTCTGTTTCGTGTTTAACGCAGCTGTTCCAAGTGGTGGAAGGGTGGTTACCACCCGACGAGCCCCGGCCATCCGCCCAGGATACAAGCGCCACCCGCCAAGGGTAACGAGGACGACGAGGACGAGTCGAAGAGGAGATTGCCCCTGGTCAAAGACCCGCGCAAACGCGTCGGTAGCGAGATCGAAGCGAGCGAGCCTCGAGCGTCATGGCGACGAACTCCCGAGACCACCTCGCCCGTCGCCAATGCTCCATGAAGAAGAAGAATAAGGAGAAGGAGGCGAGGGCCCCGAGAAGGAAGACGAAGGCGGCGCTCACCGCCGCACTCAACGAGCAGCTCACGATGCCCACAGCGGTGGCCGGTGAGTCCAGCGACAACCGCGCTAGATCGCCATCTCTGAAGCGCCTGGCTGGCCTCAATGCCTCGCCATTCGCGGTTTACGGGCTAGGGAAGGCTCGGTTGTGGCGACTTCGCCTCGCAAGGAGGTCCCGAGCGCGGTGGCCTCGCCCCGCAAGGAGGTTCCGGCCGCGGTAGCCCCAATTCACGAGGAGACCTCCGAAGGCGCCCCGGAGACGCCAACCGCTACCTCAACGTCAAAGAAGCCGTCCGTATCCTGGGCCCCCGACGTCCTGGAACTGGGGCTTAGCCGCCGATTAGGCCCTGAGCTGGAAAAACCGGCTGGCCTTAAATGCGTTTCATTCCGATCGCCAAGTGAGCGATTCGGCCTTCTCTACTTTCCTTTAGTACTTTGATTGTCTTTTATTGATTTGATTCGATGTGCGGGACGGAGTGAAAAGATGGGTCACCCGACCGTGGCCAAGGTATCTTCCGCATTTGGCGAGAAGACCCTTCCGCAAGAGGAAAAGTGATGAGGTCGCCGCCTCAGCGGCAAGAAGGCCAAGAAGGCGACGACATCGTCATCGTCTCGGCGCCAGCTGGACCCGCAGTGGAGGCAACCGCGTCTACGAAGGAGGGCGTTTCCTTGCCTAGACCGGAGGAAGCGACTTCCTTTGGGGCGGGTGCCTCGATTGCTACCTTTCCCGTTCACGACCAAAGCGGCGGCACGGCGAGTGGGGCTGCGACCCGAGCCGCTCCAGGACCACCGGCGCTGAAATCGACCAACGTCGGGCACACGCCGGCGCTGCGTGCGTGGACGCGTACAACTTCACGGCATGCTTGGTGCGGCCATCCGGTACCTCCGGTCCCGAGGATCAGGTCGGTGCTTAGCGGCTTGATTCTTATAATTACTTGTTTTGTACTTTCG
Source organism: Avena longiglumis (assembly GCA_030063025.1). Taxonomy (NCBI): domain Eukaryota; kingdom Viridiplantae; phylum Streptophyta; class Magnoliopsida; order Poales; family Poaceae; genus Avena; species Avena longiglumis. The sequence continues at coordinate 501,981,480 of CP125975.1, forward strand.
AATCCAGTCCCCGAGTGCGTATCGCTAAATTTTAGCGGTATGCGAGGAATTCGTGGTCGCCGGTCCCGAGTGCGCACCGCTAAATTTTAGCGGGTGGGCACCGAGGAATTCGTGATCGCGGTCCCGAGTGCGCACCGCTAAATTTTAGCGGGTGAGCACTGAAATTCATGTGCTGACTTTGAAGATGTACAGTGCAATTTGGAGTCGTGAGCGATTGGCGAAGCGGCGTCGAGAAGGAGCTGGCCGCTATCCAAGAAGCAAACAAGGAGCTTCAGGTTGTTGCTGCGCAGGCGGAGGTGGCTCGCCAGGAGCTTGTCCCTGCTGGTGAGCTGGTGGCGGTCTTGATCTGCGTTAAACCTTGCAAGCGAAGATCGCCGACCTCGAGCGCGATTTGCGGGAAGCAAAAGAAGAAGCAAGCTCGGCGAACGGGCGAGCGAAGGCCGCCATTGCGGCCGCGGAGGAAGACCGAAAGGCGTCGGAAGCCCTCATTGTTGGGCTTGGGGCGATCATACATCGCTTCAAAGTTACATCACGGGACTTCGCCGCCCGCCCATTGCTTGGTGAGTCGTCTTCCCTGTCTTTTGGTTGTATTGTTTGTGGTTTCCATGGTACTCATACTTGTCTCCTTCTCGCAGGTCGTGTCATTGGCTCCCAAGAAGAAGCGAACTCTCTTGACGCGAGGGAATGCGTAAGCATGCTCGTTGACTCGGCGACGCTGTCGGCGACGTGCGTCCGCGCCTACCTTCAAGAGATGTCGCCCACGGAGGTTATTCCCAGTGACCTCGTTGAGGTGTGGGAGTACTTGGAGAAGGCGCCCGCGGTCGTAGAGTTCATGACGCGGTCGGCGTTTCGTCGCGGAGCGTCGACAGCCTTGAGCCTTGGACTCGCCCACTTCCCCGAGGACTTCGATCTCGACGATGTGACAAGTGGGTATCCTTCGTCGGCGCGGTGGATCTGTCCAGGGTTCTCAAGCTGCGAAGCGTGTCGCCGTACTCGGAGCGTCTGGCGATGGGCGACCTCCTTCCCTACCGAAGCGGTCGTCGCGCCAAACGACCCGAGCCGCCAGATCGCGACTTCAAGGTTGAGCAACCTTTCCGCTCGGCGATGGCGGGTGACGACGACGTATCCGTCAAACCCGTACACCGCGTTCATCCGTGGCGCCGGGATCTTGGCGGCGTCGTCGTCAGCCTGCAGAATAGTGTAGTTTGCCTAGGTGTGTTAGCGGCGATTCTGCGAGTAGGCATATTTTGTAATGTAAGACAATGCGATATGCGATTGAATGGAACGTTGTGTTCATTTTGCTATTTGTTTGTGTGTTTGGATTGATTTTGGGTGAGTCCCGGCGTCCGCCCTTTGTGGGGTTCACCTCATATATGATGTTTTGTTGTTATCATGTGTGTTGTTAGTTTAGTCGACTCGTCCGAGCTCGGAGAGCCGATCAAGCGACTCCTGAGTGCTCATGCTTTACCGTTTTCCCGTCTGTGAACGGGCGGGTGGCCGAGTCCGGCGTGGTACTTAGTAGTTCAAGGCGCGATCGAGGTGGTTGAGGACTGCCAGCGTTGGTGTGGCGCGTCACTCTGCTGGCCGGTGGGTCGATCGCGTGGCGAGTCCTAGGCATGCTCTCTTACTTGGCGTTTTCTGTCCGATCGCGACGAACTGGTATTCAGTCCCCGGCGTGGTACTTAGCCGTTCGACTTACGCCGAGGATGCGGAGGACCAAGGTCATTGTGAAGCGAGGACAGTTGTCTTGGTTCGTAAACCAGTCGAGCTAGGCGACTCCAATGGGGCTCCGGATTGGCGTTTTTCGTGGACGATGCAAGACCTGAAATGACTCAGTGCTCTTACATCGCACTACTTAGCCGTGCCGGTCGCTGTACCAAGGGTTGACTTCTGTATTTTAGCATGACGCTATTTATTACGAGTGCGAGTGGCACAAGGCATGGAGAGTAGACGAATTTTGCGGTAACCGTTTCTTTTATTCATAGCGACTGGAGAGTACATATGTGGGGTTCTAGGAATAGAACTTCCGGAGGAGATTTACATTCCATGGCCGCTTGCCGTTGATCCTGGCGGGGGCCGAGCGCTTCCTCCTGGTGGCGCGTTCTCGCAGATCGCGCGCTCGGCTATGCGAGCCGGGTCGTTTTCGTCGTCGAAGTTCAGGGCGCGCCCCTGAACGGTGGGGTTCAGGCGTGACCTGATCCGCTGCTGGTGGTAGCGTGACAGTTCCTATTGTCACTTGCTCGAGGCGAAATTTCCGCTCGCGCCGCATGCTCTTTGCGTCTTGCCTCCGCCAATTTCAGCGGAGTTCCTCGACCTCCGTTGCCGTGGCGTTAGGAGGATTAGGGTGGAGAAAGGATCCTCCGGCGGATCGGTGCGGTGGCCATGTAGGTCGCGGCATGGCGACCGGTTCCGTCGTGGAAGTCGGCGGAGTTTTCCGACCGAGTCGAACTCGAAGATCCCGAGGATGGAGGGTCCGAAATCTCGCGTTGGAGACCTGGCGATGGAGCCCTTGAGCGGGCAGCGGTGATGGATCCGGCGAGTGACGCCGGGTCGCCGAGTCGGCGTCGTCGGTGAGGGCCGCATCTTCTGCGGCGCTGAGTTCCCGCCACGTTCTTGTGGGCGAGTTGTACTTTCGAGGCGGTGGATCGTGCGAACTGCTCTCGAGAGAGCCGATCGGCGTGGTGGCGACTTCGCGGATGCGAGCCGAGTCCTCCGAGGTGATGATGTCGGTGAGGCCGACGAAGAGATGATCGTGCCGATCGGCAAGATCACGCCTTGCGTGACGTCGCGCCCGCGTGGCGTAGCTGCTTGGCAAGATCTGGAGCATCTTGCCGATCGCTATCATACGGCGGTGGCGACCGTCCTCGCTGATGGGCAGATTGGATCTCGCCCAGAACAGCCAGACCGGCGGCCCACGGTGGGCGCCAGCCGTGGGAATGACCACGGCGAATCTTTGTCGGCCGAGTAGTAGAACGAGGGCAAGGGCAGCCAGCCATGCGGTGCGAGATGAGGGCAAAGACACGGTTTTACCGGAGTTCGGCCCCGGGTAAAGACCTACTCTGCTAGATTGTATTATGGAGGTGTTTACAATAGGTGAACTGGCGACTAGGCGGCGAGTTGCTTGGTGTATGAGGGAACGTGTCTCTACTCACCCGTAGGAGGTTTATATAGGCTCACCTCCTAGGGTTTACATATCTCAACCGATTTGGTTACAGCTTGATAATCGTTTAACCTAGACCGACTGCCTATCTGCCGCTGGGCCTTCAACTTCCAGTCGCCTGATACCTTGCTGGGCTTTGATCCACTCGCCGTTCTGCAGGCCCACTCGCCAGCCCTTGGGCCAGTCGGAAACGTCCCGCTGAGTATACCCCAGTAGGCGTATCCCCATCAGATCCCTTGTGAGCCAGTCACATGCTTGCAAGCTAATTGGATGACATTCCACCGAGAGGGCCCAGAGTATATCTATCCGTCATATGGATGGACAAATCCCACTCTTGATCCATGTGCCTCAACCCATACTTTCCGAACACTCAATGCCACCTTTATAGCCACCCAATTACGGTGTGGTGTTTGATGTCATCAAAGCATCCTTCCGGTGATGGTGATTAACATGATCTCATGGTCGAAGGAATTAAGTTACTATGTATCAGAAAGTATATAACAAATGAACTATATTAAATGACTTGATATTTATGCTACGCTTAACTATAGGAGTATGTCCATCACATCATTCTCCTAATGATATGACCCTATTGTTAATAACATCTCTATGTTCATGATCAGGAAACCATGATCATATATTAACCAACAAGCTAGTTTAACAAGAGGCTTTACTAGGGACTCTTTTATGTTTACAAATCACACAAGTATTAATGTTTCCGGTTAATACAATTATAGCATGGTATGTAAACATTTATCATAAGCATGAAGATATGATAATAACCACTTTATTATTGCCTCTTGGGTATATCTCCAACAAGAAGGTATACCCAATAGTTTCCTTCGGGTATCCTATGAAGACACATTTTTCCGCTTTGGGTTCAAGCTTGTCGGGCTGTAACTTCTTTACATAAGCTTCGCAACCCCAAACTTTAAGGAATGAAAATTTAGGTTTCTTACCAAACCATAATTCATACGGTGTCGTTTCAACGGATTTAGATGGTGCCCTATTTAAAGTGAATGCGGCTGTTTCTAATGCATAACCCCAAAACGATAGCGGTAAATCTGTAAGTGACATCATAGAACGAACCATATCTAAGAGAGTTTGATTACGACGTTTGGACACTCCATTACGTTGTGGTGTTCACGGTGGTGTCAATTGTGAAAGTATTCCGCATTTCTTCAAATGCTCGCCAAACTCATAACTTAGATATTCACCTCCACGATCAGATCGTAGAAATTTAATCTTCTTGTTACGTTGATTCTCTACTTCACTTTGAAATTCCTTAAACTTCTCGAAAGTTTTGGACTTATGTTTCATGAAATAGATATACCCATATCTACTCAAGTCATTCGTGAAGGTAAGAACATAACGATAACCACCGCGCGATGCTACACTCATTGGGCCACACACATCGGTATGTATGATTTCCAATAAGTCTGTAGCTCGCTCCATCATACCATAAAATGGAGTCTTAGTCATTTTACCCATCAAACATGCTCCGCATATTTTAAGTGATTCGAAATCAAGTGATTCAAGAAGTCCATCAGAATGGAGTTTCTTCACACACTTCACTCCAATATGACCAAGAAGATAGTGCCACATATAGGTCGAGTTATCGCTCAATTTCAAACGTTTAGCTTCAATGTTATTAATGTGTGTATTTCTACAATTGAGATTCAATAAGAATAGACCATCTATCAAAGGTGCATGTGCATAAAACATATTACTCATATAAATCGAACAAACATTATTCTTGGACTTAAACAAGTAACCATATCGCAATACACATGATCCGGATATAATGTTCATGCTCAACGCAGGCACCAAATAACAATTATTTAAGTATAAAAATAATCTCGATGGTAGATGAAGAGGTAGCGTGCCGACCGCGATCACATCAACCTCTGATCCATTTCCAACGCGCATCGTCACCTTGTTTTTCGCTAGTTTCCGTCTATTCTGCAGCACCTATTTCGAGTTATAAATATGAGAAACCGAACCAATATCAAATACCCAGGCACTACTACGAGTACTAGTGAGATACACATCAATAACATGTATATCGGATATACCTTTCTTCTTGATGTTGCCGTTCTTCAAATCCGCCAAGTACTTTGGGCAATTCCGCTTCCAGTGACCTTCTCCCTTGCAGTAAAAGCACTCAATATCAGGCTTACGCCTAGCCTTGGTCTTCTTCGCCGGCGCGGTAACTTTCTTACTGCCCTTCTTGAAGTTTCAATTTTTCTTAGACTTGCCTTGCTTCTTGAATTTGGTGGTCTTATTGACCAGCAACACTTGGTGCTCTTTCTTGATCTCCACTTCTGCAGACTTTAACATGGAGAAGAGTTTGGGCAACGACTTGTCCATGTTTTGCATATTGTAGTTCATCATAAAGTTCTTGTAACTTGGTGGTAGTGATTGGAGGACACGGTGAATCCCCAAAGCATTAGGAATCACTATACCCAAGCTTTGAAGCTTGCTTGCGTGCCCAGACATCTTAAGCACGTGCTCACTGACGAAGCCTCATAACTCTCAACTGCCGCGTGAGTCTCAAATATCATTTTGAGTTCACAGACAATATCATGTGGGTCATGGTTCTCAAAACTTTTCTGAAGCTCTGATTCTAAACCATACAAGATAGCACACTGAACTATGGAGTATTGATTCTTCCAAGCGAGAAAAACATTCTCTACCTCATCGGTAGCATCAGCTACAGGTGGGTCACCCAGCGATGCATCTAGCACATAGGTCAAATTACTAGCATTGAGGACAATCCTCAAATTAGGAAACCAATCCGCGAAGTTGCTTCCATTGTGTTTCACCTTTTCTTTCTCTAGGAACGCATTAAAATTGATGGTAGGGACCGCCATTGATCTACAACATATTTGCAATAGTTTAGACTAAGTTTATGACAAATTGAGTTCTAATTAATAGTTAAATTAATCTAGGTGAACTCCCACTCAAAACAACATCCCTCACATTGTGTTAGTGATCACATGAACCAAATCCACCACATCAAAACCGATCATCACGAGAGTTGATGTAGCTTCAATGGCGAACAATCAGCATGTTCATCGTATCTACTATATGACTCATGCTTTACCTTTCGGTGATTCGTGTTCCGAGACCATGTCTATACATGCTAGGCTCGTCAAGATCAAACCTTAGCTGCTGCATGAGCAAATCTGGCTTGCTCCCGTTGTATACGCTCGCAGAATCTAACACACCCGATCATCACGTGGTGCTTCGAAACAACGAGCTTTAGCAACGGTCCTTACTAAGGATGAACACTTTATAACTTGAAATTTTGTGCTAGAGGGATCATCTTATAATGTTATCGTCGCGAACTAAGCAATACAAGATGCATAAAAGGATTAACATCACATGCAATTCAAAATATGTGATATGATATGGCCTTTCTTCTTGTGCTTCCGACCATATGGACCATTCCTCTTCTGGTCCGGTGAACCTTCTAGAACCTCTCCGATGAAAACATCGAAATCATTCCTGAACTCCGCAATCGGACTTTACTTATATGAATCTTATTCTCCGGACCATTCTGGATCTCCTTGTGATATCCCGGATCTCATCCGAGACTCCGAACAACATTCAGTATCCCTACTTACATTCCATTTGTACTAAACAACATCGAATCCTTAAGTGTGTCTCCCTACGGTTCATGAATTATGCGGACATGACCGAGACACTTCTCCGATCAATAATCAATAGAGGAATCTGGAAATTCATATGGCTCCCACATACTTGTACGATTACTTTGCGATCGAATGAACCACTTACATACGATACCAATTTCCCTTTGTCTCGCGATAGTTTACTTATCTGAGGTTTAATCGTCGGTATCTCTGCATACCTAGTTCAACCTCGTTACCGATAAGTACTCTTTTCTCGTTCCTGTGATATGTGATCTTGTGAGCCAGTCACATGCTTGCAATCTAATTGGATGATATTCCACCGAGAGGGCCCAGAGTATATCTATCCATCATATGGATGGACAAATCCCACTCTTGATTCATGTGCCTCAACACATACTTTCCGAACACTCAATGCCACATTTATAGCCACCCAGTTACGGTGTGGTGTTTGATGTCATTAAAGCATCCTTCTGGTGATGGTGATTAGCATGATCTCATGGTCGAAGGAATTAGGTTACCATGTATCAGAAAGCTTATAGCAAACGAACTATTAAAATGACTTGATATTTATGCTACGCTTATCTATAGGAGTATGTCCATCATACCATTCTCCTAATGATATGATCTTGTTGTTAATAACATCTCAATGTTCATCATCGAGAAACCACGATCATCCATTAACCAATAAGCTAGTATTATAAAGAGGCTTTACCAGGAACTCTAATTTAGTTTAAAAATCACACAAGTATTAATGTTTCCGGTTAATACTATTATAACATGAATGTAAACATTTATCATAAACACAAAGATATAATAATAACCATTTTTATCATTGCCTCTAGGGCATATCTCCAACAAGACTAACATATAGATGGTGTAATACTAAAGAGTCTGCTTGATGCCCAATTAATTAGGAAACAATAACTCTAGTAAGTTTAGAAATAGAAGAACAGATCTTTTCCTTTTCAAAAATAGGCATTCTCAAATAGTATATAATGCTCCCAAATCCAAAGAAAAAATATCTGCAGAATAGGTATATTTACTGCAAAACTAAGATGGATTTTTTTCACTTCAAGCCATGCCTCATGGAAAGCTATTTCTACATCAGTCAAAATAGAAACTGAAAAATAGAGCACATATGAGTCTAAGACATACTTCTGATTTCTTGTATAGCAGACCAAAGAATGATATGAATGTGATGAGTTAGGACAACCAAGAATCCAAAGTGGGATAACCAACACAATCTGGTCAACCAAAAACGCGATGACACACTACTATCAGTGAAATCCTAATCTTGTGTGCATTTCTTATGCTCTCAAAATCTAATAGACAAGTCTAGATCAAAGAAGGTGAATGAAAAATTTAGAGAACATAGGCACACTACTATGACACATAATCAGTGAAATCCTAGTATTGTGTGCATTTCTTATGCTCTTAAAATATAATAGACAAGTTTAGATCGAAGAAGGTGAATGAAATTTTTAACATAAGTAAGATATTAGAACATACCTTCTATCCCAAAGCATTGATTTCCCGGCACCTTGCAGGCCACACAAAACTGAGACTCGTACATGAAAAAGGCATGTCTGACCCTCCTCTGCCTTCCCGGTGAGCATGCAGTGTTGTAGCACCCCTTTTCTCGTTCCCTTTCGCCATCTACCGGTGGTGGACCTAGCCCAAATTAGTAGCTTGGGCACCAAGTCCATCTTAGTGATAGAAATTTGGTTGGGACGGGAGAGGAGTGTGGGCTGAACAATTAAAAAGGCTTAGGAGAGGCAGCGAGATATGTCGCAGGAGGCAAAGTGGCCCGACTACAATGCAAACTCTCGTCTTCTCTGAAATATACTGAAATTTCATATCGCCCTGGCCGCCCTAGGACATGGCCGAAGCTCTTGCGTGCTGTCGACGACCCCGGGCACGTGCCCACGTAGACCGGATGGTAAGTCCGCCACTACCCTCTACCACCCCTGCGCCTAGTGCCACCTATCAATGCCGCTAGAGCTCGCCACCCGCCAGCCTCCTGACCTCGGCTAGCTTGCTCACACCCACGCGCCACAACGGCGGAATGGTGGAGCCTAAACCGGAGGCACGGGGGCTCCCTTAGTAACTTTCTTTTGGATTGAGCCGTTGAGGGGTTTGTAATCACTGTAACATGATATCCGAACTCTAAGCAAGAATTGAACTTATTAAATTTAATATCCAAACTCTAAGCAAGAATTTAACAAAATAAGTACCTGCTTTTGGTACACGAACTGGGCATAACATGCACAACATCAGTCTACTGGACCTCAGTAAACTTACCGACAGGTATTAAAAATTGATCTCTAGTATTCTCATCTCATCGGTTAGCCACTTGTGTTAATTTGTCTGCAATAAACACAGAAGTATGATACCAAAATGTTAGTCAAGCTATATACATGGCAAACATATACATATATGGATATGTAAAAAATGCTAATGCTGAAAAGAAATCATCTCGATCGACAATCGTGGAAAGTAGAAAAGCAAACCAATTAACTTATATCGAGACGGCTTGGTTTCAGCGGAGGTCCGTTCATAGGGAAATTTTATATGCTTGTCAAATTCATCAAAGATATTAACATGTATCCGCTTGTCGAAGCAGTGTGTTATGCACTGAACAGCTTGGCAATATCACAAACACCTAGCCTACATTGAGGCGGAAGTAGTCATGCATGAAGAATGCAAAGGAGGGAGGGAGGCGGACATGGGAAGGAGCGGGAGAGCACGATGGCAGGATAGTTACCGCTTTATTTTGCTTTTCTGTCGCTGGTTTTGTGCGGGATACGTATGCGATCATGCCGAGGAGGAGATGCTGTTTTGACGAAAGGATCGACCTAGTGGGAGGTGGCAGAAAACGGAACCACTTTCTCTTTGTTAGATAGTAGAGATTTGCGAAAACATAAAATGATTAAATTTTAAAGACACTGAGATTTGAAAAATGTTCAGATTTAAAATAGTTCAGCTCCGAAAATATTCAAATTTTAAAAATGTTCAGATATGGAACATAAATTATAGAAGTTCAATTTTTTTGAACTCTAAATTATAGAAGTTCATATTTTAACTCCGCCCGCATCGTCCGTCGGGATGCTCCTATTCCTCACTTTAAGCAGGGCGGAGGTAAGGATGGCAATTTTACCCATGGGTACGGGTACCCGCGGGTACCGTACCCCCATGGGTAGGGTATGGGCACAATTTTATACCCATGGGTAATACCCATATCCTACTCGTTAGGTCACGGGTACGGGCACAGGTATAGACTTGTACCCATGAGTATACCCATACCCTGCCCGTTTAAACTGACATGTCAAACTTACGTATACAGTTTGAACCTATATGACCAAGAAGCCTAGTGACGAGTATGAGATTGCGACTTCTAAACTTTAATTTGATATTTTCATGTACTTGTCTACTATTAGTAAGTAGAGATTATTATCATTTTTCAAATATGCTATTGATGAAAGTAAAATTTTGAATAACTTGTATACTATTGGATATAACCGTCGGGTACCCAATGGGTATGGGTACCCGCCGGGTATAGGTATGGGTAAACTTTTATACCCGCGGGTACGGGTATGGGTAAACTTTTGTACCCATTGGCTACACGGGTATGGGTATGGTATTGCTCTACCCTGCCCATACCCTGCCCATTGCCATCCTTAGGCGGAGGGTTCCTCCACATGAAGCACCTCTTCACGGGCCTCTCTAACGTGGCCCAATTTGGCCTGGTTTGTCCTTTTTTTCTACTGCTACTTTTTATTTGTTTTTTTCTGTAATTTTTAAAATATTAGGTGAAAATATAAAATAAGTAAATTCTGAAAACACCGAGATTTGAAAAATATTAAGATTTGACAAAGTTCAAATTCTAAAAAAATAGATTTAAAAAATATTTTGTTGTGAAAAAAGGTCAAATTTTGAGAAGTTCATATTTTAAAAATTGTTCACATTTTTAAAAGTATTAAGATGTTGAATTTGTTCATATATAAAATTTGTTAATTTATTCAATTCTAAAACTTTTTCAAATTTAAAACTCTTCAAAATTGGAAAATATTTGATTTTTTTAATGGAAACATAAAGACTAAAAATAAAACAAACAGGAAACAAGAAAATAAAGAAAATAAAAAGAAAAAACATAAAAAAACTCGTAAGTGTAAACTGGCGAGCGCATCCTCTTTCTTTTGTACACTAAGAGCATTGTCACTCGTCCTCCCTATATGTCGTCAGCGGAGCCGTGTTTTAGGCCGTATCACGGGTGCTGACTCCTAGCCGTGGCCATCATAACAAGTCAAAATTTCTGAAATTTTTGAGAAACTTAAATATTTTGTGATATTTTTATTACATATGCACAAAACAAATTAAGCCTAGCCCTACAGTAGACGTCTTCATCCTTGTCGTCGCTTGGGAAACGCGGATGGAACCTCCGGCCTTCCAGGGAGGGCGCACGTGGGAACTGGAGGCCGTCGACCAGTGCACCGCGCGGGGACCGGTGGCCACAGTGACTATAACCCTTGCCATTATCGCTGTGGCGCTCGCGGTGAGCCTATTTCTCCCTGTTCAACCTTGCCATGGTGTCGTCCGGTGCCAACTCTGCATGGTCCAAGGAGGCGCGCATGGCCACATGCTGCCCGGGTACTCCTCCTGGTCGCTGGTGCGTGGGTAGGGCGTAATCCAGAGGCACCTGCCAATCAGGCCTCGGCTACGCGAGGCAAGAGGTCCCGGATGACGACGTCGTCGCACCCGTGGCCGCTGACGTCCCTCCTCTAGCTCTGCGGCGGCGGTTGAAAGTGTTGGTACCGCAGGCGGGGGTGGTTGCCCTTGGTGATGTGGTGCATCACACCCACGAGAGTCCGACTCACCCACCATAGCCGACGACCAGCCTCGTTGTTGTTCATAGGAGGGAGTCCATCGCCCTTGTACCTAGCAAGCTCATTCTCCCCCAATTGGTAAAGAAGGCGTCCATGTAGCGGTGTTGCCGGGATCCCATCGGGGGTCCATCCGCTACTCTACCATGATATCGAGGTAGTAGTGGTTCGTGATGGCCACCCGACAGGCCGCTCCTTGAGGCACATGAGGGACCGACACACCTCCGGCGCTTAGCCTCCAGTCGAGGGGCAACCGATGGCCTGACGGTCAGGGGTAGTTCGAGGCGTGAAGCGCCTCCATCTCCTCTTGGGTGAGATAGCCCAGTGAGGAGTGGCCATGGTGAGAGAAAAGGTGTTTATCTATCGATAGCAATGGCCATCGCTCCTCCTACATATAGCGGGAGATGGTGGAAAGGGCGGGAATAAAAGGACTCATTGCCGCGTGGCCCGTTGATGGGACGCGTTGCCTAACCGGCAGGGTGCTGGAGAAGGGGTGCGTCTCTCTCACTACCAAGGAGGGGCCGCGACGTTTTCTCATCCATCCGACTCCCTCGCTGTCAACACCCGGATTTTTAATCCCAGATACCTGTTATGCCATACATCGCAATCGCAGGATTACCATTTTTGCGAGACATAACAGAATTGGATACCACAGTACATCATCCATTACAAACCATACATAAGGTTTTACACAAATAAGGATCTCATGATCCAGTCTTAATACAACACAAGCAGCGGAATACATAATAATAACGGTAGCGTAGGCGAAGCTCCATCTTTGGGGTAACAGGCAATGCTGACGATGGGAGATGATCCTAGTTGTCGTAACCTTCCTGGGGTCCATCCTCCAAGTACTCCTCTTCATAGTCTGGCCATGGGAATAGCCAGGGACAAAGCCATGAGTACTCTTTAAGTACTCGCAAACTAATACTAACAAGTGAAGGGGTTTTTGTAATAGGACACTAGGCTCTAGGGTTGTTTTGCAAAAAGCCAGATTTACCTCTACTAAGTTCAGAAGCAAAGAATGCTAGTTAAGGTTTATAACACCTAAGTGGGAACTTGTATTTCATATCACAACTCTGTTGTGGTCAAGTCAAAGTCTCAATTCATTTCACAAGTCATTTTGAAAACATCTGACGGGGGAACAGTATGGCCACTCCAACTGTCCATAACCACGGACGCAGCTATTCGAATAGTTTGACACTCTGCAGAGATTATACACTTTCACCACAACATTCGATACATCCGTCAGGAACAAATCCTGAATTCACCATACTCAGTATGCGGATAATCAATCCTAACCTTTCAATTACACGCCCTAGTATAAGCACCTCTCCTATGAGTTTGGCCTCCCAACCATGACCAACTGTCATCTTGGGTACTGCACATGTGGACAATCTTCACAAGGTAGCCTCAGCTCAGACCTTGGCCGTGAGGGAACTAATTCTAAGGTATATAAGTTTCCAGTCAAGCCCTACCCAATTCTCGGGTATTGTGGTTGTACGATAAAATTGGAATGGTATCGCATCCAGACAACCATCAGTTTTATAAAGGGCTAAGGCTCATGCCTCAACATTTTCATCACCATAAATCATCTGGTGTTCGGAAACACATGTCCAAAAACATTTCAATAGAATGATCCATCATTCCAAGGTTTTCATAACCATTTTTCCACCAAGTATTCTCATCTAAAGTTGATCAAGTTTTATGCTTAGCACTAGCATCTACAAGTGGGGGTAAGTACTAATGACGGGTGGTAAACAAGTGGAGTTTTAACTAAGTTCAATCTCATGCCTTACGATGACATCAAGATTGTCTAGCTTAGGCCAAATTTTATGCTCTTTATGCAACCTTCATTTATCCTTCTATAATCTACAATTCACTTAAGTAAACTCTAAGTAATAGCTTTGATAAAGAAATAAAGTATAAAGCTTGCAAGTAAAACTAGGATTGGTTTATCAAGTGGTTATGATCATATATGCTTTAAGGCATATAGTGGGCATGGTAGCAAGCAAGTATTGGCTTGCATCAATATCAGTATAAGCTTGCTAAATTGCAAGTGTTAGCTTGCATTGGTCCACTTGGTTAGTAAGGCTTGCCTTGTGTAGAGCAGTGGTTGAGGTTCTCCTCGGCTTCTTCTTCGTAGTATTCTCCTTCCTCCTCGTATCCTTGGTCGATACTAGCGTCTATAAATAAATACGAGGTACACAATCACCAAACAATACTTAACTACTTGCAATCATCACACACAAGGGTCCTATAGATGATCTAGCATCATCACTAACATTACAAGATTAAAGCTTGGTTTAAATTCCTTTTATTTTTAGAAAAGTAATTTCTACTCATTGAAAAACTACTTAAGATTTAATATTCTCCAAACCAAACATGGGATCATGTTGACAAATGTCATCACCACATATTTCAGTACATGGGAATGTGATTTAAAGTGGTGTCACAATTTAATAAGGTTTAACCTTTTTATTTTAATTAAATAAAGTGACTAGAAATGCTTATGTAGCATTCTTTTATTACTTGGTCATTATTTCTGTAAGTAAACCTATATATTTTTATATATTCTGAAAGGTATGGTTAAATGTGATTTTTGAGAGTTGGAATCAACTCAAAATCTATCATGGTTTAAATTTGAAAAATTTTTGAATGCAGAAAAGCTTCTGCCTTGTTATTTTTACCAAGGATGATCTACAGATCCAAATGACTTGAATCCAACGGGCTTGGATTCAGCATTTTCAGACCATTCTAACAAAATTGGTTTCAGTCGATTTGGTTCACTGAATCAATCTAGATTGATTTTTTAATCTAGGTGCAGAAGTGTGTTTGAAATAAAATGGAAAAGGTTAATTTCAAATGACTGGGCTGCGCGGGAAGCGATACTGGGCCGGCCTGCTAAGCACAGCGCTTACGCGGGCTGGTTAAGTCGTTGTCCCCATGCGTCAGTGAGACGAGGGGGTGCGAAGCGGTATGGGGCGATGTGAGCCGTGGGATCTTGTTCTAATCTAACGGCTGAGGGTCGTCGTCCACGTCGGGCAACTCCGGCGAGACTGAAACCTAACGCGGCGGGTGAGGGTCGTTGGGGGCTCACCGGGGCTCAGGCGAGGGTCGGCGAGGCGGGCGAACGACGAAGTCGACGACGGCGAACCTCCTGGTACCGGCAGCTTCTCCTGGGGCGGCTCCAATCGCTGGCTCCCTTCTTTTCTAGCAGCGGCTCGGTGAAATTCGCAAGCGCTGCTCGCCTTTGCTTCGTAAACGGGTGGAACGATCGGTGAGGAGAGGGAGTGAGATGGTGTGCTCAATTCGCTGGGTGGCCTCTATTTATAGTCGCGACGACGAGACCGAACAGCATGGGCAGCGGTGGCGACATGGCTACGGGCTGCTAGAGGCATGGGCGTGGCGATAATTGGTGGTCTCCTGGCGATGCTCTACTGCTTTAATGCGCATGTAGGGGCGGTGGCAAATGGTCTGGAACGTGTGATGCTCTGCGCGGCCGAGGCGGCGTCTTCGACGGCGAGCGGTGGTTGTGAGGCACGGGGCGGCAAACGGGGATGTCTGGCGGTCTCCTGGGTCGGTGGTGATCGTGTATGCACGCGGCGAGGGCGGCGCGCGGTCTGTGGGCTTCGGTCGAGGGTGGCGCTCTGGCGCATGCTCGGCATGGTTGCTGGCGAGCTGGGCACGGTCTGTGCGTGTGGTCCAGGGGTTGGCAACGCTCGAGCGCTGGACAGGGAGTGGCGGTGGGGTGTTGGCTTGCTCCCAGACATGTTGGCTAGGCTTGTTTCTTCTCCTAGCTTGCTGCCCACACTAGGATGGCATGGTGAGCTTCGGCTGTTCACCATTGATGGCATTGGCAAGCTTACAGTGGGGCTAGTGCTTGGTTTAGTTAGCTAGATGATCTACTGAGGTTGCTGTGAGCTAGAGAGGGAACAAGTTAGGCTCCAAGCACTGCTCACAATAGTGTTTAGATTTTATTTGATTTGAATCTGCAAGGTGTTTGATAAAATGGCAGCAAGAATTCAAGTTTTGAATTTTAAAAAGATTTTTGGTGGATGTGCTAGGTTGGTGCTGGTGAGTCTGCAGATGCTTGGGTTTTGAAAGTTGAGCTTGTTTGAGTGGTTTTTGAAAAAGTGGGATCTTTCCATATGATAAAGATTCAATTTTGAATTGTCATTTAAACTATGCATTTGAAAGTTTCTGGATGATCACAAGGTGGGCCTTGATATTTGGTTATGAGTACAATCAAGGGGTGTAAAGATCCAAACAAGTTTCTGTTAAGTTCTGAAAGTTTGGGACAGCCAAAGTAGGCATGGGAGTTAAATTGGTCAAAATGACCATTCATTCATTTTGTTTGTTTTTGATTTATTTGTCTTTGGGAAAAGTTTGAAAATTGTTTAGATGATGCTTAATTCACCTAGAATCCATTTACAAGCAAAGAAACACATAAACAAGGCAATTCAAAAGAATTCAAAATAAGATGCATACACACATGCATGCTTTCATATTTTTATTTAGAAAAGTTTTTGTGAACCCTAATTTTGATGATTAGAGTTTGATGATCTTAGTTTAATATTTTTGGGATGTTACACTCGCTAGCCCCCGTAGGTTGAGTTCGGCCTAGGACACCAGATGACAAAATGGACCGCGCCAACGCCAAATCAGAATTGGGGGAGTGATTTTGGGTGCCGACACCCTCGATAGCTGTTTGAGAGGCCTTAGGAACCACCACCCCCCCCTCTACCTATCATGTTAATCCCACAAACCTGTTATCCTGCTCACTCGTGGCGGGGGAGTAAGTCAAAATAGAAAAAAAAACTTATATTAATTAAATTTAAGGATTAATTAGGCTTGAACGGATGACTTCCACCATATCAAGGTGAGAGAGTGGAGATGCTCTAACACGCTTCATCGAGCAGTACTGGACTACTGGTACTGGAGTGAAAAAAAATGGAGGAGGTTATGCTTCCACGTTGACGCTAGACTGAATCATTGCATGACAACCTCTGCTGTGAACGATTGATTTCTCTCTTCGATCGGGTCAAGAATTAGGTGAGCGGTGAACATATACCTTAACTCACGCACGCTATCTTCCTAGTGATGAATCAACCATAAGTTCGATCCTGTCCTCTAGTCCTAGCTAGGGCGGACCGAGCTACCTCTCCGAGTCCTGGTTCACTTACATTAGTACAGTTGAACAACAAAGCTTGTCCCGTGAACTGCATTACCTTAGGCCATCTCCACCGGGCCGACCATCCGAATGTCTCAACCGGTCCGTTTTTGTCCGTTTAGCTTGAACCGTGGTCATATGGGGTCGTGGTCTGGCCTGTTCGGCCCAGCGCGCCCAGCGGTGCGACCCATCTGTCTATGCTTGGCCAGCGCCAACGTCGGTGATGTTGCCCGTCTTGATCTGGTGCGAGCGGGCGAAGCACTTTCAACCGTTGCCGAGGTACATCTGGCCGAGCTGGTCGAACTGCAGATCGACCGGGTACCTGGTTGTTCTGAAACCGTTCACCCGCAGCATGACAAGCGGTGGCGGCGCATCGCTGATCAGTGTCACGAACCTACGGGGCGGGAGAAACCTGTCATGTGGCATGCCAAGGTGGATGACTACGGCGAACTGGGTGCCTGAGTTGAAATCTTAGGGCGACGACGGCGTTGAGGGAGAGCGTGGTGGCGCGCTGATTTGGCCGCGTCCTCTACGCCTCCCTCAACGTCCACGGCCGCCACGCCCTCCCCTCGATCCAGCGTTGCCGACCATGGCTAGCTACAGGTAGTGGAGAACGAAAAGGAGAAGAATGAGAGGATGGTGTTCTGTGGGGGAAAAGATGGCCGCGGGCGGCGAGTTAAAAACGACCTGCATCGGGTGCCGGCGCGGAGGCCAAAGAGACAACATTGAAGTGTCCAACCAGTCAGTGTGCGTCTTGTCGCCATTGATGGCGCAAGTTGCCGCCGGTTAGCCTTCCGCGGCGCCTCTGAAACACTGCCGCGGTTGCGTCTGAATTGGTGACGTTGCACGCGTCTGAATCAATTCCGCGGTGGCTGACGGGCGGGACAGTGGTAGACGTGGGCATGACACCCGTGCCGTCCGTGCATGTCCGGACCGATGCAACCGTTGTCCAGATTAGATGCACGGATGAGTCGAGCCAGACGCGTTTGTCCGGATGGGTCGGGCCACCGGGGTGCCACGCATGTTCCGTTCGTCCGCGCGAACGAGTTCGGACACACTCGGACGGGATGAGTCGACCCGGAGCATCTCCACCGGGTCTACCTAAACGGCCCGAGCGTGTCCGAATGGATCCGCGCAGACGCGCGAGACGTGCACGGCGCCCCAGCGGTACGATCTATCCGGACTAATCAGGCTGGACCGATCCATTCATGACCCAAATCTGATGCATAGATGAGCCTGTTTGGACAGACGCATACACATACTGTCTAGACGCAAACACATATGAGCCTCTTCTTTTGGGTTGGTCCGTCCGTTTGAGTCGCGCTATTGTGCGCGAATGGCCAGACCATTACCCTAAATTGACTGTGGCCTGACCCAAGCGGACAAAACAAACCGACGAACAGATGACTCTGATCGATCTGAAGGTGATGGATTGTAATGTCTACAGCGCAAGCCATATGCTTTTACCATTTCTGGCTATCGTGATCTAGATATAGACGCTACTTGGTCATGGACCGAAGACTGCTGTACACGCTTCCCCTTGGCTTGAGGTAGCGGGCGCCATGCATGCATAATTCAATCATTGATGACTCTTGCACGATCGAATTCTTCCTGTTCGGTAGCGACAGGGAGTTCATGGTCAAGAATTAGGTGGACCATGGACGTACCACAGGACACGATACATGCATTATACTGGAAATTAAATGTGGATCATTTTATCCCGATGATAAAAGGATTTAAATGCAAGATCAACGAGCATGCTGTTGCAAACTAAAGCTAGCTTGTGATACAATCCACTTATCTAAACCCCACTTCTGCGGAACAAGCTAATGGTCCTAGGGCGTAATGGACTAATGGACACATTGTCGCCAACCCGTGGAGTCCAGAAATGAGCGCCGCAGCCGGATCTTGAAACCTGGCTTCTGCCGGACATCTGCTATAATTCCAGTATCAGGAACACCTGTCAAATTGCCTGGCTAAGCCTGTAAATCATTATCCACATTATCTAACAGAGATTACATCGACGTCACCAACCCATCTTCGACATGTTAGCATAATCATGTAGGACATCCACCGTGATCTATATATTAATTGCTCAATAATTTATTAGTATACACATTCTTCTTCTTATGAGTCAAACATAGGAAGAAGTTTATAAAGTCTTCCAAAAGGAAAAAGGTCATTAGTTATCATATATATCCAAAGTTATTAGTGTGTCAAGTGATGATTTAGAGCTTATTTTCATGTTATACATATAGTTTACTTTAAATGATTTTATAAGATAAAGAGGAATATGGACAACTCATGTTATACTTGCAATGCTTTCTTAGTTGCAAATGGATTTAAGCAATATACCATTGTATTGATCATGAGGACACATTCAATCTTGTACCTAAAGTTTCTACTATATATACTAACTTGCGCTAAATATTGTGGTCGCGAAGGATGTAGGCATGGAGCCTTCATTAGTTAGACGTATAGATAATATAATCTCTTCATGTATTTCTGGAGTAGGATGTGTTCATGAAGCATCCACCAAGGTATGCCTTTGGATAGTTTGAATCAAGCACCAAAGTGTGTGGTACTCGTGGTTGAGCATGAAGCTACAAGTCTTGCTAGGTTTCACACGCTCAAAGGTAGACACGTTAATTTTCTTTTATAAAAAGGGAACAATGCTATATTATTGCTCATTTATGTTGATGATATCACTATTGCTATCTCATCACAAGAACTTTATTTTGCTTAAAGATTGGTCTAAGTTTGCTTTGAAGGATCTTGTAGATCTTGAGTACTTTTCTAGAATTAAGGTGAATTTTTTAACAATGGCTTACACCCACTCATAAAGACACACCACAAATATATTGAAGAGCGTAGCAATACAAAGCTCCAAGTCTTCATTACATCCTTGAGAACTTTTGAGAAGTTATCTTCCCAAGAAGGATCATAATTAACTTAGAGAAGATGAAGTATTGTGGGATCTCTTTAGAACCTAACTTCATACTCTATCTGACGGTTTGTTTGTTGGTTAGTAAATCATGTTTGTTTTGTCATTCTCCCCGTTCACTTTGTTGGATTGCAATAGGAAAGATGCTCAAATATTTGCATGGAACTTTATGAATTTCTTTAAGTCAGAATGTGTACTAGTAAATGCATTTTCAAATATTGATTGAGCTAGATGTTGAGATGGTAGGGGGACCAATGGATGTTTTGTTGTGTATTTTGGTCCTAAACTTATAATGCATGCAAACTTTTAGATAGTTTGTTCCTATCTATAACAAATCAACGAATGGATTCACTAAAACTCTCGCATGTTAACAGTTATACAAAACTATTGACAATGGTGACGTTGATTGAGAGAGGTTATTAGATAATGTAGAAAATGGCCCGATAATATTGAAGTACAAACTTTGTTTCCTTTTATAAAACCCTTTTGAGAAGCCTAATTAACTTTCCAAAACTTGTTATAAAAGGAACAAAGGGAGTAGTATCTAACACAGTGCAAACATAAGCCGTGTGGTAGTTAGTTACTTGAAACTCAAGCCATACCACTTTGTTGTAATTCTCTGCAGAGACTGATCATGCAATATACATGAATGCATCCTCCACAAGAGGTACAAAGGCTTCTGACTTTGTTGTTCTCCTACAATAGAAGCATTGACTCCACGTGAAGTCGCGAGTTTCTGCACACAAAAATATTTCTTTAAAAAGGTAATTGCTACTCCATCTATTCCATAATTTTTAACACGGTTCTAGTTGGAATTTAAACTAAACCACGACAAGAATTATGGAACATAGTGAATGAGTACAACTAGATAAACAGTCTCGTACAACTTGACTCACGGCCTAATTGATTTGTCATCCAGTGGGATGGTGCACAAACCACACATGTTTCTAGAACCTATGAAAGTGACAACACCACGTGGGTTACGCCCAGTCATAAAAGACACACCATAAACATATGCAAGCACGTAGAAATATAAAGCTGCAAGTCTTCATTACATCCTTGACCTCTGAGGACTTATGTTCAAGAAGGACCATAACTTAGAGTAGAGGACCTCAAAATGTACATGAGTATTGTGAGACCTCTTTAGAAGAAAACTTTATACTCTATCTGACATTTGTTTCTCGGTCAATAAATCATGTCATTTTTTTTGCATTCTCCTACTTCACTTCATTGGATTGCAATAGAAAAGATACTCAAATATTTGCATGGAACTTTATGAATTGGTTTAAGTCGGAATGTGTACTAGTCGGTGCGTTTTCAAATATTGATTGAGATGGCGAGATGGTAGGAGGTCCAATGGATTTTTTTATGTATTTGGCTCTAATCTTGTAAGCCATACAAACTTTTAGATACCTAGTTCCTATCTATAATAAATCTACAGATGGATTCACTAAAACTCTGTTAGAAAAAACTATGGACAGTGGTGACATTGATTGAGAGAGGATGTTAGATAATGTAGAAAATATCTGATGAAATTGAAGTTCAACCTTTGTGTCCTTTTATAAAACTTTTTAACAAGCCTAATTAATTTGCTAAAAACGTCTTATAAAAAGGAACAAATGGAGTAGTATGGAACAACCCGTGCAAACATAGGCAATGTAGTAGTTAGTTACTTGAAAATCAAGCTATACCATTTTGTTGTAATTCTCTTGCTATGATTGATCATGACAATATAAATGAATGCATCCTCGACAAGAGGTGCGAAAGGCTTCCGACTTTGTTGTTCTACAATAGAAGCAATGACTCCACATGAAGTCAGCTAGCTACCGCACCAAAAAACTTTTTCCAAATAGGTAATTGCCACGATAAAGATTATGGAATAGGGTGAAAGAGTACATCTGAATAAACAGTCTTGTACAACTTGACTCGCTGACTAATGAATCTGTCATAACCACACATGTTTCTAGAACCTGTGGGAGTGACGACACCGCGTACGTACGTACGTGCTCAAATCCATCAATTCGAGTACTGCCGCCCAAACTCAAAGCGAGTTGACAATGTCTAGTCCACGTAGAGTCAAGCCCCATACTACTATAGTAGCAGTATTAAAATTCTGATATAATAACTGCGTAAAAGCAAGAAACGGCCAACCACTAGCACTGTACTGTCACTTAATGACGCCCAACAGAATTCAGACACGAGGGCCGCTCGATCGATCCTTCTTCTTCTCAAGCTCGGTACCACCAACCATGGAACTTTCTCCTCCGGCCACGGGGTATCTATGGTTCTAGGCTTTATAAACTGGCTAGCTTGGGCAGTGCCAAGTGCAAGTGCTGCTCTTGTCGCTAAGACGGGACCCTTTCCGTGGATGATCGCATGAGGAGCTCGCTTGGCAAGGCATCTACAGGGCGGATCCAATGATCGATCCTAGCCTCCTAGAAGAAGTGCAGCTGTTAGGCCGTATCGGTGGTCATTACTGAGATGACCGGCCACCTCTCCGCCGTGCACAGCCCGCAGCCGAGCATGGGGTATAGTAGCAGCAGCTGTACCATTAAATTGCGAGGAACATCACGGCTTACGCACCACAACCTCGCTGACAGCGGCGATCGGAGGGGCCCCGTCTCTACAGCGCGGCAGTCGGGTATCCACCCGGCAGGGCTGCTTCAATACGTCCCCCTACCGATGAGAGCCTGCAGCTGCAGCTAGCACTCGATGTATCGGTGTCAAGGCAGAATGAAGACATAAGTTGGTTGCTTTTGGGTACAACCGTTGATGGTCCATGTTGCTTGTTCGGACAATTTGTTAGTATTGGAAATTAGGAATCAGCGCGAGTGACTTGGAAAGGTCGGGACAACGGCTTTAACATCATCCACAGCATGAGCCTCTTTGGATTGCAGGATCTTGAGAACTTAGGAATAGGAAAACCATGAGATTGAGATGCCATGTTGTCTGAATTTCTACATCATTTTAGAACACGGAAACTTTGTAACAGCTTCCTTTGGATGATATATAGGATACTAACACAAGAATTTTGGGCTTATAGCTCCTATGCGACGTCTTTACATGGAATTGGAAGGAACACGACATCGTTGAAAAGAATAGCTCGCACGCGACACTTCTGAAGCGGCAAATAGCTCTCGTGCGACACTTCCACTTAACCCCACGAGACCGTCAACGAATTGAATCAATCGAGCATGGGACCCACAGCCTCCACGCCACGGCGGAACTCACGATGTCCACCTCATATCGTGGGACCCACCCTGTGGTTGAAGAGAGCCGTTGGCCCCGATCCGTCCCCGCACCCGAGCACTCCCGCCACCGTTCCAGCATCTCATCCCCTTCCGTTTTCTTCTCCGGCGAGCAAGTGCGGCAACGCCGGCGAGGGATGTCGAGCTCTGCTTCCTCCCACCGCTCATGGCCTCGGTATGGTGCGGTGCCGATGAGGAGGTGCCCCGATTGCCCCCGTACCGCGCCCCTGAAGCGGCTTGTCACATCCACCGACAAGAACGGCAACATTGGTCGGGAATTTGTGAAGTGTGAGAGCAAGCCCGAGCCGGGAAAGGTGAGATCTGAGTGTTCCGAGCGCCAATTTCTCGCTTTTCTTTCGAAATTTCATGCATTTCATCGAATTTGGGATTTAGGGTTCATCTCTGCGATTTCAGGAACTGCCAAAATGTGGGCATTTTGAGTGGCTTGATGAGTACATCGAGCGAATTGGGGTGAAGGTAGCATCCCGGGAGCTCGAAAACCCGTCCGTGGTGGAGCAATTGGGATGTGGCAACCCCATTTCCGCTGGTACTACGGTGGATGCGGAAGTGAAGGCCGAGCTAAAGAAGATGAACAAGCAGCTAAGACAAATCATCGAATTGAAGAAGCAGGACAATCTGATGGCCATTTTTTTTTATTTTTGTGTAATTTCTCTCGGATTAGTTTATCTCCTCATCGTTAGTCATTAGACAGCGCAGTCAGTGTTCGAGTGATGCTTTGTAATGGATGTAATGGTCTATGTCTTTGGCTTGAATAAAATGTAACACAAATTCGGGCTAATTTTGAGCTGCTCTGTTTTCGAAAGCAGTGTTTCTTCAGTTCGTCGGTTAAATCGGTGTTCCTTTTATCACAGTGTGCGAGGAGGGGAGGGGTTGAAAAGTAAAAAAACAATTGACGAGGATTGAAAAAGGCCAGGCCCAAATATAACCTAGCCATGCCAAAATGGACGTATCCAGGCCCAATAGTAACTATATGTTGATTGGGCAAAAAAATGGTACTCACGTTACAATCTAAATAGGAACGTGTGGATCTGCAGATACTCGTGCTCAGGTTGCAATCTTTTTTTTTGCAAAAGTAAATATATAAATGAAGTCCAAGGATATCCATTTAACTAACATAACTTGGGCGCTCCTTTAACTTATGTAAATATGTAAATGTCTTATTTGAAAATGAATCATGTGTTGTATGAACTTGTTTTTGTGTCTTTTGTTTTATACACTTGTAAATATATAAATATTGCACGAGTATTATATGAACTTGTTTTTGTGTCTTTTGTTTTATACACTTGTAAATATATAAATATTGCACGAGTATTATATGAACTTGTTTTTGTGTCTTTTGTTTTATACACTTGTTGTTTTGGGTGTTTTGACAAATGACAATACAATAAAAATAAAACACAGATTGCAATGAAACAAGGGATAGATAATATTGGGATAACATTACTTATATTAGATAGGGATATCGATAACATTACAATAAAAATAAAAAAGTACAATAATATAGGGGAAGGGGCGGAATAGGCGCCCCGCCTAAACCCTGGGCTAGCCCCTAAACCCTAACCCCCTACTCCATCAGCGGTGGAGGCGGTGCCGGTGCAGCCGCATTCCGGGCCGCATTCCACGCCGCCAGCCTCTCCCGCTGGTCCCGCTTCCATTGCTCCTCCCGGAAGGCCCGGCCATTGGCCTCCCGTTGCTCCTCCTCCTGCCGTCTGCGCCTTTTCTTCAAGGAGCGCTGGGCCTCCTTCTCCTCCCGCCTGGCGATGCGAGCCTCCTCCCTTGCCTCCTCCTTCGCCTTAGCCCAGTAGGCTTCGGAGGGGAGGTCGCCGCCGCCGGGGAGGTTGGGGACGGGGTTGTGGACGCTGGGGCCCTGGTCTCCCTAGGGGCAGGGCGGCGACTTCTCCTCCTTCTTGCCACGCTTGGGCGGCGCGTGGGCTCCGCTCGTACCACGCTTGTGGTCCGGGTGGTTGTCCTCGCTTAGTTCGCTGTCGGAAGGGAGGCGGAAGGGGAGGTCGCCATGGTCGGAGTGTTTGGGGGCGGTGGGAGGAGGCAAAGGACGGGCTCGAGGTTGAAGAGATGAGGGCAAGATGAGATGAGGAGGCAAAGGCGTTTTGCCTATTTATTGAGGCGGAGCGTGAAGGCGTGGGAATCCAGCGTCGCGTTGGCGCAGACGCCGAGACGAACAGCGTCGCTGCGTTGCCCTGCATGCATGATCAATGCGAAAGAGACGGAAGTGGGGTGGCGTGATCAATGCGAAGAGAGAAAAAATAGCTAGGATCGGCCCGCCCTACATGCATGCATGTGCATTAATCTGAAGAGAAAAAACGTCCAAGGTAGTTGTTCATTGGCAGTGAAAATAAAAGGAAAATATAATTTGGCCTTGATTTACTTGATAATAAATGCAGGAATCTAGTACCAAGGTACTCGTTCGTTTTACACGCATAAGAAAAATCGGTGGGAGTAATATTGACTTTTGTATGGCGCATGAACCAGATGGAAGTAAATTTGGTGAAGAAAGTTGTTCGACGTACACTTATTTAATGGGGCAGCGCTGTTGCACGCAAAATAGCTAGGCTGCGACGCTTAGGGGCTGCGAGGGCATGCATGGTGCAGCCCGCCAGACGCCGAGGCGAGCGTGCGCTGCGTTGCGTGTGGGAAGCGGGCGTGATCAATGCGAAGAGAGAAAAAATAGCTAAGATGCGACGTCAGTAACCCCTGCACCGCCCCCCACCCTGCATGCATGCATGGTGCAGCCCGCCCGCCCTAGCCCTGCCACGCTCGGTCCAACGGTCTCGAGTGTGCCAACGCTGTACGTTATATTTATTACATATTTTAGATTTTGATATTTTTTCTGCTGGTCATAGTGACATGCATACTCCCTCTGTCCACAAGTAAGTGTACGTTTGGCTTCAAAATTTGTCCACAAAAAATGTACTTCTACCTTTCCAATGCACTTGGGCATCCACTATGTAGTCCATAAGGCTATCCACAAGCCAAAAAGTAGTCCATAAGACTAGTCCATAAGAGTAACTTAGGTAGTAACATGCATGTACATGCAATGCCAATTAGGCAAATTGGTGACATGGCATGACAATTAATAAAGAAAGAGAGAGAGGTAGTAACTTAGCTAGTTACCATAACATCACACATAACCAAGATCATATGAGTCTACAACCTAATTAATTAGCTCTTGCATGACACCATACATATGTTATCACCCACTATGAAGGTAGTAACATCAACTAGTAACATGTGCAAGTTACTAGTCTTAGTTACTTAGCACTATGACCAGCCTAAGGCTATCCACAAGCCAAAATACATAGATGTGGTATCATGCAAAGTCTCATTTATTACAATGAACCTGAGGGGAGTAAGTTTGATTGGAGAAAGTTGTTACACGTAAACTTATTTACCTGTGCATTGGACGTAAAATAGCTAGGCTGCGACGCTTAGCATTGCATGCCCGCATGGTGCAGCCCGCCCGCCAATGACCTCGCATGCCTTCGCATGCCACGCTGTTGCACGTAAAAGCGATGAAGCCAATCGATTCGAATCATCCATCCCACGGATCGCCAAGAGCTAGCCACAAAATCCTTCTAAGAGACGCCAACCAATCGGGTTGCGAACAAGCCCTTCCACGGATCGTCCGAGCCACCGCGGAATCCTTCTAGAAGACGCGATCGGACGGCCACGATGTCGCTAGGGTTAGATCTACGGTCCTCATTCGGCCTTAGGGTTAGCGGGGTTTAGGATGCGATCAACGGGGTTTCACAAGTTTGACCAAACATTCAAATGTGCATAACTAATTCAAAAAAATCAAAAAATACAAAACCTTCGCATGGTGTCATGTTATGTCACATAGTTGTGAGGAAAAATATAAAACTTGGTCTATTGATCATATTTCAAAAACCCTTCACAAAATGACCTATCTCCTCAGGGTTTTCGGCTTTCGGGTCAAATGACCAATGATATGGCTAGAATCAAGGCATAGTTTGTGATAATGTGCCCATATTTGGCATGCATGTCTATAATGGGATGACTAACAATGTTGTAGCACAAAGTTTTTCTTTTGACATACGGAAAAATCATTTTCTATTTTACGAGTGCGAAAGAGGGGATTTGTGAAGCAACCACCAAATTGAAGTTTCAAAATGGTAACATCCTATTTTTCAAAAATACTAGACCACCTAGAATGTATAATTTCCCAACCCGAGTATCTCAAACCTTTTATTCCATCCACGGTGAAAAAGACAAATCTGACGAATCAATTTGGAAGTGGGTAAGATATGAACTACGGTACATGATTCCATCTTGATGATTTTTTGTAAAAATAATTTTAGGTTCACAACATGCTATTTCATCGATATCCAATGGTAGTTTTGAGCCTCAGCCCCTAGCTAAGAATATTTATGAAAACCCTTCAAGTTTGACGGACATTCAAATGTGCATAACTAATTCAAAAAAATCAAAAAAATACAAAACCTTCGCATGGTGTCATGTTATGTGACATAGTTCGAGGAAAAATATCTAACTTGGTTTTAGAAATGGTCGAAAAAAACTTGCTTAGAAATGGGGTGGTTTACCCTAGCTTTGGAGCCCATTTCTACCCCATTTTGGGTGAGGTGAGTTGTACTTCACAAAGGGATCGGGGTGAGGATGAGGTGTATTGTACATATGAGAAAAACGTTGGAAGCTCATACAAACATAGAAAAGTGACATAGCTACATATGTTGAAATTCAAATTTACCATCATATTTGAATTTTGTCCAAATTATCAACAAGTGACAAATTATTATAATAACAAATCTTTACAACAACAAGTGCCAAATTATTACAACAACAAGTGTCAAATGTTTACAACAATAACAAATGTTTACAACAATAACAAATGTTTACAATAACAAATGTCTATTTCTTTTGGCTCTTCTTACCCCTCGTTTTCTTCTCCTTCACAAGTTTCACACCACACAATAGGTTTATGCTCTTCTCTTTCTTACCATTACCATCTGGCCTCCCCACAGCACGTCCAAGAGTCTCCTTCACCTCCTGCACCTCCTCAACAACCTCATGATCATGATCCAGCCTCAACAACTTGGTCGGTTGCACGAGCCTCAACAACAGGCTCATTTTGCACGAGCCTCAACAAGGCTCATTTTGCACGAGCCTCAACAACAGGCTCATTTTGCACCAGAGCCTCAACAACAGGCTCATTTTGCACGAGCCTCAACAACAGGCTCATTTTGCACTAGAGCCTCAACAACAGGCTCATTTGCCCTCATTTTGCACAGGAGCTTCCAAATCGAAGCGGTGTGCCCTAAAGCCTCAACCTTGCACATCATCCTCCAAAACAAGTTCAGATTGCACCTCAAAGGCACCAAACATGATCTGGTTAGTTCTCTTCTTTCTTTGGCCATTGATTCTTGCCCTTTTCCTTTGCCGGCATTAAATCAACAACAAGAGGTGGGCCTTTTCTCCACGCTTCCTCCAAAACAAGCAAGTTAGGCGGGAGAAAATCATCAATAAGAAATGGGATAGATTTTGGATGAACATACTTTGGCTTTTCGGTGTATACGCACTTGGTAGAAACCCATTTCGGTGTCCAAGTTCTTCACGAGTTTGTATCTATTCTTGTTACCTTTTGGGCCCTTTTGGCTTGGCATCTTTCTTTTCATCTTTCTTTCCCTTCTTGCTCCCACCTTTCTCAAACCAAGCCTTGAATCTACTCTGCTTGGGCTGCCGACCTTTCTTTTCATCAAAGGAGGACACAAGGACTGAATGTCCACTTGAACTTGAGGCTGATCTGTAAGTCTTGGAATTGGTGTTCCATATGAAGCCTTGAATTTTGCTGAGAATAATACTCATGCAAATATGGGTGCATATTTAGCTTGTGTTTGGAGGCCAAGAAAAGTATGGCATGCTCACAAGGCTTCCCGGTGTGTTGCCACTCAAGGCATGTGCATTCATGCAATTGAGTGTCAACAACATGCCTCTGCCGATCTTTGTATCTCGACTTGACACCCCACAATGAGGATTTCTCAACACGCAAATGTGCAAGATTTACGCTCCTGTTAACCACCGCGCACAACATCAGAAGCTTATCTCCTTGAAGAACATCACCAAGCCTTCTTCTCAATTCCCACAACCTCATGATCATGATCCTGATCTGGTCAACCATGTCATGGACGAGCAAGTCTTTTAACTCCTTCACTTTGTTGTTGAAACTTTACGCCAAATTATTGTTGATATGATCACATTTGATGGCGTGTTAAAACCAGACTGTACCATAAAAGAGAATGGTAGGTTTCCAACCATGTACAAAACTTGACCCTATCCTCCTCGAGCATGCCGCCTTAATCTTCTCAAGGTGATATGAATGTGTATGCACTGGTGTAAGATCTTCTTCTGGCCACATGCGTCCAAAATCATCTCCTCTGAATTTTTGATCAAATTCATCCACATATGGTCAAGCACTCCCTCTTCTCGGCATGAGGAAAACAATCTTCACTGCATTTTCTAAACCTTTACATGCATCTGTGTGCCGCCAATGGAGAGATGGCCCTATGCATCTTTTATTTGCATCATGAACCATGTCCATGATGCCTCATCTTTAGAAACATGCCAATAGCTACGAGGAACATCCAATTGTGTCCATCTAAAGCATTGCATCTTTGCTAGTTGACCATTCCACTTTCCAGTCAATAAAGATGAGTCTATACTCAAATATGGATGACAACCTGCTTTGAAGCCATCGATGCAAGGCTTTAAAGCCATGAAGAATTTAGAGAAGAAGACTTTCCCATCACCGTTACCTCGGTATCTATCTCCACAACCTGCCAGTGACCTCTTCTCTACTGCTTTGAAGTTATAAAGCATTCGAAAGGTATTTGCCCAATCACCATATAGCTCTTTCATTGCCCTTTGCTTTGCCTTCCACACTGTAGTATAATTCAGCAATAATCTTGCTTTTCCAAGTCTATTTTCAGTCTCTTTGCGGTCTTTGTTTGGTGTTGTGGCTAAAATGGGCTTGATCTTTTGCAACCCATAATTGTGATGTCATCTTTGTAACTGTTTGAGAACTTGTAATGCAAGTATGAGGTTTTGGAATTTGATTCACTCTTATTGTCCTTCCATCAGGTTGGCGTCTAGCAGATATATAACACTTGCAAGGATGGGCACCACCATCATAACCTATGCATTTTGCATAGAACTTCTTTTATCGATCCACATAGTCTTGGTAGCAAACTCACGTTTATTGCATATGTCTGAAACACATCTGAATTCATCCATGCTTGGAAACAATCTCCCAACTTCAATAATGGGTCCTCTTTGTCATAAATCATTACTAGCTCATCATCATGTGCATCATCTACATGAACTGCAAGATTTTCCAACAACTCTAGATCT
Organism: Avena longiglumis; assembly: GCA_030063025.1. Taxonomy (NCBI): domain Eukaryota; kingdom Viridiplantae; phylum Streptophyta; class Magnoliopsida; order Poales; family Poaceae; genus Avena; species Avena longiglumis. The sequence continues at coordinate 502,011,963 of CP125975.1, forward strand.
ATATCGCCTCTTCATCTCTTAAATGGTTGTCACCATCATTTGCAGCTTCATCCTCTTCTTCTCCTTGTCTCTGTCATCTATAGGAATGCCAAAAAGCTTTGCCATTTCAATGTCATCTATTGGTGCAATGACCAAATCTCGGTCATGTATCTCAAGAATTCCAATCATGATTACAATCCTTTGTGCATTACCATCTGCAGCCTCCTTGTGCATTAGCATCATCATCCTCCACATTAACACTTCCAACTCGGTAAGTATAGGCATTACTTGCCTTTGTGCAGCCCAATCATCCTCGACCATCTCGAGCGGCAAATTTCGAGGCCACATATCCAACCCTCGAATCAGGTTTCAGATCAATGAGCTCTGCTAAAAACAGAACAGTTTTGCTAGTCCAACCATTTCGCTCATCGATTTCATCAACTATATGTTCCCCTGTCTCAACCCTAACATAGTCGCATTTGCAATCATCAAATCGTAACAAAGAAACTTCTTGCTCTGGCCCCCAAACCACACTATCCCCAATTTTTTCCACCATTTTCCTTACTGCCTCCTCTCCCATGTTTATTAGCTCTTGGGGATCAACATGTTCGAATTCCACCTCCCATTTAACAACCGTGTCTCTCTCAATGATCTGCGTCTTGCCATCAACTAAAACAGCCCTAGAGGAAAGAAATTGATCACGAAATTGAAGGTTTGGCGCAACATCGTCTCCCCTTTTTGGCGCATCGTGAGCTAGCGGAAGCGAGCAGAGCTCAACCTTAGAAATTAAGTGCGAGATACGGATATACCGATTAGAAGTCCCTCTCCATGCTCCATATCGTTCCCCTCGTTGTCAAAGACACCCTCTCCACAATCTAGCATCAATGGGCACGCCAGATCTCGAATTGAGAAGAATGGGAGAGAATTAGCTTTCAAATGGCACTCACCACCTTCGTGTCGAGCGCCCGCCGCCTAAATTAATTTCCGTGCCGCCCGCCGAGAACGATGGGTGAGGTCCGCCGCCACCGTCGGGAAGCTTCTGACAGTGTTCAGCGCTCTCGGTCGGAAGCGGTTGGTTTGACTAGCTGTCCCAACCAACCGGTTTGGCTTAACCCTAATATTGGAACAAAGTTAAATGTGTCCTTACGATCGTTTTAAGGCCCGTGTGGCCCTGGGATATTAGCTGCCTCACAACTGTCGCATGCGAGCTATTCTTTTCAACGATGTCGCTTTCCTTCCAATTCCATGTAAAGACGTCGCATAGGAGCTATAAGCCCCAAGAATTTTGTAGGAATAAGGAGAGAGTAGAGAGAGATATATAGAGTAGTGCATTGGAATTCTCAAAAAAAAAGAGGTTTGAGCGAGCTCATGGTCAGAATCTGAACATGAAATGGGGGCATAGGAATGGATTCCATAGGATTTGGTGACCTCAATCCTATGAATAACCTATGAAGGGCTCATTTTTTTGAACAGGATAAGAAGGGCTCATTTGATTCAAAGGATTTGTAAAACATAGGAATAGGAAATGTGTAGGAATAGAATAACATGCCACTTACAATCCGATATGAATTAAAAATGCAAGAATCGATAAGATAAGCTTTACAATCCGATATGAATTAAAAATGCAAGAATCAATAAGATAAGCTGTTTGATTGCATCGCAGGAAAAACTCAGAAAATTATATAGGGTTTAGATACATGTCATAGTTGTCATAGACACATAGAAATATTTCCAAGAGGACTCACCTCTTATTAGAAATCCTATAGGATTGTAGTGTAGGAAAGCAATCCATAATTTTGTAGGATTTATTTCTTTGAAACAAACACATCCGAAATGGGGGCATAGGAATGGATTCCATAGGAATTTGGTGACCTCAATCCTATAATCCAAATGCCTTCCATAGAAAATTTTATATGGATTGAAATCCTCCAAAAATTTCATGAAAAACCTTCAATCAAAAGAGGCCCTAAATTGGTTGCGCGACCACATTGTAGAAACAATAATCGATGACTATCTCCCGTAGGAAAAGCAGTCGTGGAGATATGCTGGAAGCAGCCCCATCATCCATCCCACTGTTGCCCCGTGTCCTAACTGGCATAATGTCGTCGCCTCCCGTAGCCTCGTCCACCGAGATGCCCATAGGCGGAACGTCGCATGTCAGCATGCTGCCAACCACATATGTTGCTTAATCTGATCGGGACACTAGTGGAAACGAGGCCTTTGGTTGAGCCTGGAAATGGGCTTTAACACCGGTTCTTCTACGAACCGGTGTTAAAGGGGGGGGGGCCCGTACCAGCGTGGCCCGTGCAGCAAAAAGGAGCCCCCCTTTAACACCGGTTCGTGCCACGAACCGGTGTTAAAGGCCCTGCACCAGTGGCCCGCACAGCCCCCCCTTTAACACCGTTCGTGGCTTGAATCGGTGTTAAAGGGGGAGTCTATATAACACACCGCAGCCCACATCCCTCTCTTCCATTTTTTCACTCTCTCATTTTGGAGCCTAGCAAGAGGGTGTGAGGTGTGCTAGTTTGTGTTTTTTTCCTATGCACAAGAGGTGTTCGGTGAAATGCCCGAGAGCTCAAAATAAGTTTTCTCGTTGCTCTCTTTCCTTCTCGGTCGAGGTCGACAACTATCCTTTCATGTGTCATTTATGTACTATATATAAATGGTCATCTCCCTATTAATTTTTGATATATACTATATATTAATGCAGATGAACCGACAATGGATGTACGGTGACCGACGCACTTCCGAGTACATTACGGGCCTCCAAAATTTCATCGTTGTGGCTAATGCAAACCGTGGTCACAATGGTTTTATGTGTTGTCCGTGTGTTCACTGTCAGAACAAGAAAGACTACTCAGATACCAGAATCATTCACGCCCACCTGCTTCGATCCGGTTTTATGCCCAGCTATAATTTTCGGACCAAGCACGGAGAAAAAGGGGTTGTGATGGAAGACAACGAAGAAGAAGAGGATGATGACAACTATCGTAATATGTATACTGAATATGATGATACTGCAACGAGGGTAGATAATGAAGATCAAGAGGCAGCAGATGGCTCCGCTGATGACGATCTTGTTCGGGCCATTACTGATGCAAAGGAATAATGTGGCCCGAAAAGGAGAAGGAGCAAATGTTAAAGGATCACAAAACATTGTTGTACCCAACTTGCGAAGATGGCCACAAAAAGCTAGGTACCACTTTGGATTTGCTGCAATGGAAGGCAGAACGGTGTGGTGACGTAGCATTTTCAAAGTTGTTGGTAAAATGTAGAATCTTCTTCCAAGAAATAATGAGTTGCGAAGCGGTATACCAAGAAAAGAAGGTTGTCTGCCCTCTAGGATTAGACGTGCAGAAGATACATGCCTACATTAATGACTGCATCCTCTACTGCGGTGAGAAGTACGAGAATTTGGATGCATGCCCGGTTTGCACTGCACTGCGGTATAAGATCAGACGAGACGATCCTAGCGATGTTGAGGGCGAGGCCCCTAGGAAGAAGGTTCCTGCCAAGGTTATGTGGTATGCTCCTATAATACCACGGTTAAAACGTCTCTTCAGAAAAAAGAGCATGCCAAGTTGTTGCGATGGCACATGGAAGACCGTAAGAAAGACGCGATGTTGAGACACCCCGCTGATGGGTCATAGTGGAGAAAAGTTGAGAGAGAGTACCCGAACTTTGCACGTGACGCAAGGAACTTAAGGTTTGGTCTAAGTACAGATGGCATGAATCCTTTTGGTGAGCAGAGCTGCAGTCACAACACCTGGCTTGTGACTCTATGTATCTATAACCTTCCTCCTTGGTTGTGCATGAAGAGGAGGTTCATTATGATGCCAGTGCTCATCCAAGGCTCGAGGCAACCCGGCAACGACATTGATGTGTACCTAAGGCCATTAGTTGAAGAAATTTTACAGCTGTGGGCCAAACCAGGTGTACGTATGTGGGATGAGCACAAAGGGGAGCCATTTGACCTACGAGCATTGCTTTTCGTAACCATCAATGATTGGCCTGCTCTTAGTAACATTTCAGGTATGCATAAACAAGGGATACAATGCATGCACCTTTGTTTAGATGAGTGAAAGTGTATATTTGGATAAATGTAAGAAGGTTGTGTACCTAGGGTATCGTCGATTTCTTAGAACACGCATCCAAGAAGAAAGAAAGGCAAGCATTTCAAGCGTCTCGCAGAACCCGGAGGAAGCCCTCCCTGCACGGTGAGGAGGTATTTGGTATGGTCAAGGACCTAGAAGTAATCTTTGGAAAAGGTCCCAGTCTATACATTCCGAATAGCGATGCGGACATGCGCCCATGTGGAAGAAGCAATCTATATTTTGGGACCTACCCTATTGGAAAGTATTAGAGGTCCGCTCTTCAATCGGCGTGATGCGTGGCGAAGAATGTTTGCGTGAACCTGCTAGGCTTCCTAGGAGTGTATGGGAAGACAAAAGATACACCGAAGCACGACAGGAAGCAACATCGAAAGACCCTAAAGAGCCTATGCATCCCGAGAACGAGAAGGTAAACGATGCCACTTAACTCCACATACGCTCTTACCAAAGCAGAGAAGGAAATCTTTTTTGAATGCCTGAGCAGTATCAAGGTCCCGTCCGGCTTCACGTCGAATATAAAGGGAATAATAAATATGGCAGAGAAAAAATTCCAAAACCTGAAGTCTCATGACTGCCACGTGATTATGACACAATTGTTTCCGATTGCATTGAGGGGGCTTCTACCTGAAAATGTTCGAGTACCCATTGTGAAGCTATGTGCATTCCTCCATGCAATATCTCAGAAGGTAATCGATCCAGAAAGCCTACCAGGGTTACAGACAGATGTGGCCCAATGTCTTGTCAGCTTTGAGTTGGTGTTTCCACCATCCTTCTTCAATATTATGACGCATCTCCTGGTTCACCTAGTAGAAGAGATTGCCATTCTCGGTCCTGTATTTCTACATAATATGTTCCCGTTTGAGAGGTACATGGGAGTCTTAAAGAAATATGTTCACAACCGTGCTAGGCCATAAGGAAGCATCTCCAAGGGCTATGTAACAGAGGAGTTCATTGAGTTTTGTGTTGATTTTATTTCTGACCTTAAGGCGATTGGTGTTCCAGAATCACGACATGAGGGGAGACTACGTGGAAAAGGCACCCTAGGATGTAAAGAATTGATATGTAGGGACGGGCATTCTCTTAATCAAGCACACTACACGGTTTTACAAAGATCTATCTTGGTTGCCCCGTATATCAATGAACACAAGAATTTAATACGCCTCAAACACCCGGGACAGTCTGATGAATGGATTATAAGTGAACACATGGCGAGTTATGACGGCTGGCTGCAAAGACTTCTCACGAATAACACCACTGTTGGGGATCAGCTGTACTTGTTGTCCAGGACACCATCTTCGACTGTATGTACTTTCCAAAGGTACGAGATAAATGGGAATACATTTTACACGATAGGCCAAGATAAAAAGAGCACCAATCAAAACAGTGGTGTCCGCTTCGATGCAGCAGAAGACAATGGGCAAAAGACCACGTATTATGGGTTCATAGAGGAGATATGGGAACTTGACTATGGACCTAATTTTAAGGTCCCCTTGTTTCGGTGCAAATGGGTCAAGCTAACAGGAGGAGGGGTTGAGGTAGACAAGAAGTACGGAATGACAACAGTGGATCTCAACAATTTTATGAAGGTAGACAAGAACTTAGACGAACCATTCGTCTTAGCCAATGATGTGGCTCAGGTTTTCTATGTGAAGGACATGTCTACCAAACCGAAAAAAAGAAAAAAAATAAGCAAACAGATACATCACACGATGACCCAAAGAGTCACATAGTTCTTTCAGGGAAAAGAAACATCGTGGGAGTGGAGGACAAGACAGACATGTCAGAAGATTATAATAAGTTTGATGAAATTCCGCCCTTCAGAGTGAAGACTGACCCAACCATCCTGTTAAACGGTGCTGATACTCCATGGTTACGGCTGACGCGATCATAAGATTGACTATATGTATTAATTGAGCCATTTTTGGCACACATATGTATCTCAACATGGAAATCAATGTCATATTTCTTATGTTAACAGTATATGTATTAAATGAGCCATTTTTCTTCCTGCCATTTCTTCCCGCCATTTTTCTTCCCTCCATTTTTTCCCGCCATTTTTCTTCCCGCCATTTTTTCCCGCCAGTTCTTCCCTCCAGCCATTTCTCACTATATATATGTAGGGTTGGCCTCCATTGTCATTGCACATCTCTAGACTCATATCTGCAACCTCATCACTCTTTCCCATGGCTTCCACCGTAGCACTAACCCCCAGGGAGGCGAGGCTTCTACCGAACTACCCCCCGCCGCCACTCGTGTCCCGTCTTGGATCTTTGGCGCCGGAGGTGTGCCGATTCCTCCTGTCCCTCTAGGTGTGGCGCGCCGGATGGCCATCACGAATCAATACTACTTCGAGCTCACGCCGGAGCAGAGGAGGAATCCCAGATGGCATCCCGACTATTTCCCTACTTGGGAAGCCTTCTTCGGGGATCGGCGTGAGAGGGAGCTCGCCAGGCACGAGGAGGACGGCCCACCTCCTCCGAACTTCAACGAGGCCGGCCGGTGGCTATGGTGGCGCGGTCGGACTCTCCAGAGCGTCATGGCCTACGACACTGCCGCCGACTCTAACCCCCGTCTGCGCTACCCTCAAGTCCAGCCCACGCGTACTCAGCCTTCAAGGTTCAATTACTGGACCGACGATGACGGCGATGATGGCGGCATGAGTCTACGACTACAGTGGCGAGTATTACAGGTGTAGGCAGGAGCATGACTGAATCACTCCAACATTCTGAAACAAGTTCGGCCGATTGTGACTTAATCTGGCCATGTATCTTAATTTTCAGTTTTTTTATGTATCTTAATTTTCAGTCGTGCTTTATGTAACTTACTATTAGTTGCATTCTGTATTTTAATTCCAGTTCTATCTCATTCACAAAATGACCTACGACATGACTTAATATGATATTCACAAAATGACCTATCGCATTCGAGGTTTCTTAAATTTCAGGTCAAATGACCAATGTTATGGTTAGAATCAAGGCATAGTTTGTGATAATATGGCCATATTGTGCATACATGTGCATCATGGGATGGAAAACAATGTTGCAAGAGGAAATTTTCCTTTTTGTCGCACCAAAAAGGCATTTTCTATTTTCCGAGCATAAAAAACGGACGGTTTTGTGAAGCAACCACCAAATGGCTAATTCAAAAAACCACCACCACATTTAAAAAAAATACTAGACCAGCTTATATGGACAATGTACCAACAGGGAGATCTGAAACCTTTCCGTCCACCTCTGGTGAAAAAGACAAATTCCTGCCGAATCGGTAGGAAGTGGGTCAGATATGAACTACGGGTACATGATACGATGCTCATGATTTTTTACAAAAATCATTTTTAGGTTCACAATATGATATTTTATCAAAAAACCAATGCAAGTTGAGCGAGGCTTGGCCCCGAGCTAAGAATCTTCATGCCCGTTGTTCGACAAAGTTTGACGATAGTTTAAAACGGGGATAAAAAATTAAAAAAAGATCGAAACAGTGTGAAACCTTCGCGTGGTGTTATATTATGTGACATAGTTAGAAGAAAAAAATATCAAACTTGGTATATTGATTATGTCTCAAAAAAACCTTCACAAAATGACCTATCTCATTCGAGGTTTCTTGGCTTTCGGGTCAAATGACCAATGTTATGGCTAGAATCAAAGCATAGTTTGTGATAAAATGGCCATATTGTGCATACATGTGCATCATGGGATGGCAAACAATGTTGCAAAAGGAAGTTTTCCTTTTTGTCGCACCAAAAAGGCATTTTCCATTTTCCGAGCATAAAATACTGACGGTTTTGTGAAGCAACCACCAAATGGATAATTCAAAAAACCACCACCACATTTTACAAAAATACTAGACCACCTTATATGGACAATGTACCAACAGGGGGATATGAAACCTTTCTGTCCACCTCTGGTGAAAAAGACAAATTCCTGCCGAATCGGTAGGAAGTGGGTCAGATATGAACTACAGGTACATGATATGATGCTCATGATTTTTTACAAAAATCATTTTTAGGTTCATAATATGCTATTTTATCAAAAATTCAATGCAATTTGAGCGAGGCTTGGCCCCGAGCTAAGAATCTTCATTCCCATTGTTCGACAAAGTTTGACGATAGTTTAAAACGGGTATAAAAAATTAAAAAATTATCAAAACAGTGTGAAACCTTCGCGTGGTGTTATATTATGTGACATAGTTAGAAGGAAAAATATCAAACTTGGTATATTGATTATGTCTCAAAAAAACCTTCACAAAATGACCTATCTCATTCGAGGTTTCTTGGCTTTCGGGTCAAATGACCAATGTTATGGCTAGAATCAAGGCATAGTTTGTGATAATATGGCAATATTGTGCATACATGTGCATCATGGCATGGCAAATAATGTTGCAAGAGGAAGTTTTCCTTTTTGTCGCACCAAAAAGGTATTTTCCATTTTCCGAGCATAAAAAACGGACAGTTTTGTGAAGCAACCACCAAATGGCTAATTCAAAAAACCACCACCACATTTAAAAAAAATACTAGACCACCTTATATGGACAATGTACCAACAGGGGGATATGAAACCTTTCCGTCCACCTCTGGTGAAAAAGACAAACTCCGGCCGAATCGGTAGGAAGTGGGTCAGATATGAACTACATGTACATGATACGATGCTCATGATTTTTTACAAAATTCATTTTTAGGTTCACAATATGCTATTTTATCAAAAATCCAATACAAGTTGAGCGAGGCTTGGCCCCGAGCTAAGAATCTTCATGCCCGTTGTTCGACAAAGTTTGACGATAGTTTAAAACGGGGATAAAAAATTAAAAAAAGATCGAAATAGTGTGAAACCTTCGCGTGGTGTTATATTATGTGACATAGTTAGAAGGAAAAATATCAAACTTGGTATATTGATTATGTCTCAAAAAAACCTTCACAAAATGACCTATCCCATTTGAGGTTTCTTAGCTATCGGGTCAAATGACCAATGTTATGGCTAGAATCAAGGCATAGTTTGTGATAATGTGGCCATATTGTGCATACATGTGCATCATGGGATGGAAAAAAATGTTGCAAGAGGAAGTTTTCCTTTTTGTCGCACCAAAAAGGCATTTTTCATTTCCCGAGCATAAAAAACGGACGGTTTTGTGAAGCAACCACCAAATGGCTAATTAAAAAAACCACCACCACATTTTACAAAAATACTAGACCACCTTATATGGACAATGTACCAACAAGGATCGAAACCTTCATCCACCTCTGGTGAAAAAGACAAATTCCTGTCGAATCGGTAGGAAGTGGGTCAGATATGAACTACAGGTACATGATACGATGCTCATGATTTAAAAAAAAATCATTTTTAGGTTCACAATATGCTATTTTATCAAAAATCCAATGCAAGTTGAGCGAGGCTTGGCCCCGAGCTAAGAATCTTCATGCCCGTTGTCGACAAAGTTTGACGATAATTTAAAACGGGGATACAAAATTAAAAAAAGATCAAAACAGTGCGAAACCTTCGCGTGGTGTTATATTATGTGACATAGTTAGAAGGAAAAATATCAAACTTGGTATATTGATTATGTCTCAAAAAACCTTCACAAAATGACCTATCTCATTCGAGGTTTCTTGGCTTTCGGGTCAAATGACCAATGTTATGGCTAGAATCAAGGCATAGTTTGTGATAATATGGCCATACTGTGCATACATGTGCATCATGGGATGGCAAACAATGTTGCAAAAGGAAGTTTTCATTTTTGTCGCACCAAAAAGGCATTTTCCATTTCCCGAGCATAAAATACGGACGGTTTTGTGAAGCAACCACCAAATGGATAATTCAAAAAACCACCACCACATTTTACAAAAATACTAGACCACCTTATATGGACAATGTACCAACAGGGGGATATGAAACCTTTCTGTCCACCTCTGGTGAAAAAGACAAATTCCTGCCGAATCGGTAGGAAGTGGGTCAGATATGAACTATAGGTACATGATACGATGCTCATGATTTTTTACAAAAATCATTTTTAGGTTCATAATATGCTATTTTATCAAAAATCCAATGCAATTTGAGCGAGGCTTGGCCCCGAGCTAAGAATCTTCATTCCCATTATTCGACAAAGTTTGACGATAGTTTAAAACGGGGATAAAAAATTAAAAAATTATCAAAACAGTGCGAAACCTTCGCGTGGTGTTATATTATGTGACATAGTTAGAAGGAAAAATATCAAACTTGGTATATTGATTATGTCTCAAAAAAACCTTCACAAAATGACCTATCTCATTCGAGGTTTCTTGGCTTTCGGGTCAAATGACCAATGTTATGGCTAGAATCAAGGCATAGTTTGTGATAATATGGCAATATTGTGCATACATGTGCATCATGGCATGTCAAATAATGTTGCAAGAGGAAGTTTTCCTTTTTGTCGCACCAAAAAGGTATTTTCCATTTTCCGAGCATAAAAAACGGACAGTTTTGTGAAGCAACCACCAAATGGCTAATTCAAAAAACCACCACCACATTTAAAAAAAATACTAGACCACCTTATATGGACAATGTACCAACAGGGGGATATGAAACCTTTCCGTCCACCTCTGGTGAAAAAGACAAACTCCGGCCGAATCGGTAGGAAGTGGGTCAGATATGAACTACAGGTACATGATACGATGCTCATGATTTTTTACAAAATTCATTTTTAGGTTCACAATATGATATTTTATCAAAAATCCAATACAAGTTGAGCGAGGCTTGGCCCCGAGCTAAGAATCTTCATGCCCGTTGTTCGACAAAGTTTGACGATAGTTTAAAACGGGGATAAAAAATTAAAAAAAGATCGAAATAGTGTGAAACCTTCGCGTGGTGTTATATTATGTGACATAGTTAGAAGGAAAAATATCAAACTTGGTATATTGATTATGTCTCAAAAAAACCTTCACAAAATGACCTATCCCATTTGAGGTTTCTTAGCTATCGGTTCAAATGACCAATGTTATGGCTAGAATCAAGGCATAGTTTGTGATAATGTGGCCATATTGTGCATACATGTGCATCATGGGATGGAAAAAAAATGTTGCAAGAGGAAGTTTTCCTTTTTGTCGCACCAAAAAGGCATTTTTCATTTCCCGAGCATAAAAAACGGACGGTTTTGTGAAGCAACCACCAAATGGCTAATTAAAAAAACCACCACCACATTTTACAAAAATACTAGACCACCTTATATGGACAATGTACCAACAAGGGGATCTGAAACCTTTCTGTCCACCTCTGGTGAAAAAGACAAATTCCTGTCGAATCGGTAGGAAGTGGGTCAGATATGAACTACAGGTACATGATACGATGCTCATGATTTAAAAAAAAATCATTTTTAGGTTCACAATATGCTATTTTATCAAAAATCCAATGCAAGTTGAGCGAGGCTTGGCCCCGAGCTAAGAATCTTCATGCCCGTTGTCGACAAAGTTTGACGATAATTTAAAACGGGGATACAAAATTAAAAAAAGATCAAAACAGTGCGAAACCTTCGCGTGGTGTTATATTATGTGACATAGTTAGAAGGAAAAATATCAAACTTGGTATATTGATTATGTCTCAAAAAAACCTTCACAAAATGACCTATCTCATTCGAGGTTTCTTGGCTTTCGGGTCAAATGACCAATGTTATGGCTAGAATCAAGGCATAGTTTGTGATAATATGGCCATATTGTGCATACATGTGCATCATGGCATGGCAAACAATGTTGCAAGAGGAAGTTTTCCTTTTTGTCCCACCAAAAAGGTATTTTCCATTTTCCGAGCATAAAAACGGACAGTTTTGTGAAGCAACCACCAAATGGCTAATTCAAATAACCACCACCACATTTTACAAAAATACTAGACCACCTTATATGGACAATGTACCAACAGGAGGATCTGAAACCTTTCCGTCCACCTCTGGTGAAAAAGACAAATTCCTGCCGAATCGGTAGGAAGTGGGTCAGATATGAACTACAGGTACATGATACGATGCTCATGATTTTTTACAAAATTCATTTTTAGGTTCACAATATGCTATTTTATCAAAAATCCAATGCAAGTTGACCGGGGCTTGGCCCCGAGCTAAGAATCTCCATGCCCGTTGTTCGACAAAGTTTGACGATAGTTTAAAATGGGGATAAAAAATTAAAAATAGATCGGGCTAGATTCCTTTTTAGATGCTTAATATATCTTATGTTCAAAGTTTTAGGGTTTGTCTATTTTATATTTGTTTAAATTGAATAATCAAAATTTATATGTAAGTGTTTTAATTATTTTGAAAATTTTCATCTAAAGTAAATATAAAATGTTTTTACATGAATGGATAGATATTATTTTTCTGAAAATTATGATATATTATTTATATTTTTCTGATTTGAAATGAAAAAGATATGAATTTTCTAAATTCATATCCTATTTTTTGAATTAAAAATACCCCCACCCCTTTAATGCATGAAATAAATGCCCCCCCTTTAACACCGGTTCCAGCCACGAACCGGTGTTAAAGGGGGGGCATTTATTTCATTTCGCGCCCGGACCCCCCCTTTAAAACCGGTTCGTGGCACGAACCGGTGTTAAAGGGGGGCGTTATAACGCGCGCCTTCCTCTCTTCCTTCTCCCCCCGGATCGAAAGCTGCCAGGAAGGCGAAGGAGAGGCACACCGTCCAGCCCTCTCACCGCCGCCCTTGTTGCCGCCATCCAGGAGCGCCGCCCCCTACTTGAAGCCGTCGTCGTCACGTCTGCCGTGTCCACGCCCGTCGTGCCCTCGCCGTCGCCCTCACCCTCGCCATCGTCTTCACCGTACGTATGATCCACGCCCTATCCGCCCCTCCCCTCTCGAATTCGCGCCGAGCAGGGTGCATGTTGGTGCATGCACCGCCGGCGCGCACCCTACCCCGCGGGCGGTTCCTCACCGGCGGGCGCCCTGCCACCCCCACCTCCCACGGTGGCCAAGGGCCGTACTCCGCCTCCTGAGACGCCGTCCAAGCCCGTGACGCCACCACCGGCAACCCCGTCCAAGCCCGTGACGCCGCCTCTCCACCGGCGAGACCGTCCAAGCACGCGCATAGTTGTAGTGGGGGCTCACGAAGTCCGACGGAGAGTTCTGCGCCGCGCACGGCGTGCCGACGGTCGCAGCCATGGCGAACGCGAGAGGGGCGGACGGCAGAGAGGCGATTCGTCGCGGGGTCGTATGTTTCCAAACCGAAAGGGCACCGACGAATCACAAATAAAATACCACTGGGCCATAATTTGCAAATAAAATACCATTGAATTCAGGAGAATAAGTGGCATATGTGTATGTATATTTGTATGCGTGTATGTATATATGTATATTGTATTGTATGTGTATTGTATATGCATGTGTATATTTTGTGCCACGCCGACGACCACCGCCACCATTATGCCGTCGACCCTGACCTCCTCTGTCCTCGCTGAGCCCACGTCGTGCTGGTTTGAACGCACACACCCACGCATCCCGGCCCCGCTCTCGCCCTAGCACCGCCACCTCTCGTTGTCAATATAGAATTATAATAACCATGCTATGTTAATAAACTTTCATGACAAGTTAATTAGAAGAAGTAAATTTACCCTCTCATGAATCGGGGGTTTCTCCGAATTAGGGTTTGGAATGACCAAGCATGTATTAGGGTTACATTTCAATACTTTTAACCTGTCATATCATCATCTTTGATTGAGCATTTCAATAGATGTATTACTAATATTTGTGTGATCATATTTTGTTTTAGAAACTATGGATCCACTCAGTAGAAACCTTGAAGATGAAGAAATAATGGAGAACATGATCCACGAGGACACCTCACAATATCTGAACTTGGAGGGACATGATGACAACTCAAGTAGTCATGGAGAAGATGACGACTCCGGTGAACGCACTTTAGTGATTACAAAGTCTGTCGAGGTATATGCATGGATTAAGCCTCTGCTGACTTGCACCGATTGATTTGTATATATGTAAATGTATTAATTAACGCTTCTTTCTTCTTTTAGCCCTCTGGATCGACCAGCCATCAACAATCTTCTTCTATGAAAAAGAGGAAGCAAGGCGCGAGCCATCGGTTGAAAGATCGTGCAAAGTTCATGATCGAAGAAGTCCGTGTTGATGGCAGGCCGATGGAGCTCAAGAAGGCCGCAGACAAATTTGTACGTTAGGCTAGAGTTCTTGTTAGTGACCAAATCCCAATCATAATTGAAAATTGGAATAAGCCAAAGAAGGGCGACGGTACCTTTGTCGATGAAAGATCCAAAGAAACGCTTTGGAATTCGCTGTTGGTAAATTTCACCCTTCCGCCAGAGGAGGATGAAAACAAACCGGTTATAAAGGAAAAAGTCAAAGAGTTTACTCTAAAGAAGATGGCTGACGCTTTCCGCAACTAGAAGGCAAAATTGAAAAAATTTGTCAAAGCTCGCGAGACTCCAGATTTCGAAGACGCATATTATGCGAAGATAATACCTCACTGGCCCGAATTTGTGGCATATAAGGAAGGTGCTATAGCTAAAAAGAGGTCAGAAACCAATACTCTAAATGCCCAGAAGAAGGAATATCACCAGAGGACGGGGTCAGGTGGCTACATATCTCAGAGGCCTAAGTGGGAGGAAGCTGAGAAGGCCCTGCACGCTAGAGGGATCACACCCTAGACATATGGGTGGGACCTACGTGCAAAGGCTTGGTTCTATGGAATCGGGGCAAGGTTGGACCCAGAAACAGGATTGTGTATCTTCCCAACCCTCCTTGCCAAACCCGTCACTAAACTAATCACGACATACGAGGAAACAACCGCCAGGACCTTCCATCCTGACAGAGAGAATGACCAGCTCACATGCGCCATCGGTAAAAAAGAACACCCTGGACATGCACGAGGCACAGGGGGTATGACGTGGAAGGATGGGTTTGCCGAGTGGGGCGACTCTTACAGATGGCGCGGCAGAAAAGAAAAAGAGCGTACAGAGCGGATGACACAGATAGAACATGCACTTGTGGCGCTGCAGGCGCAAGTGAATGCACAACAGAGCCAGCAAGCTACCAGCCCATCTCAGCGGCACGAAGAGCCTACATTGGAAGCTGTCGGCGGCCCAGACTCTGCACGGAAAATCAGCGTGGCTTCCATGGAGAACGTGCATCCCACGGTTGAAATGGCGGGTCCTCGATACCCCGTGGATGAGATCACGGAGAGCGAACACGCTCAGCTGCATGTGAGATTAATGGGCTTATCCATTAAGGTGGCTGTCGGCTATGCCTTACCTCCTGTAGATGGTGGAACTTACCACTGCCGACCGATTCCAGATGGCTATGCTATTGTCGGGGTGGATGAGGTTGTGAAGGAATATGAGGAAGCACAGCTTGACCATGCTATAGGTGAAGGGGAAACTCAACTCAAATTTGCAGTGAAAACAACCATTTTTTGGAAGAAGGAACACATCGTGCTTCCAAATTGGAGGCCACTGGCACCCCCGCCGTCTCCGCAGCGTCAGCAGTCTGAGACGCCTCAGCCGTCTCCAAGTCATCAGAATACTCCCCTGTCGTCTCCGGCGCTTCAGCCATCTCCTGCGCGGCAGCCATCTCCGGCGCGCCAACCATCTCCTGCGCGGCAGCCATCTCCGGCGCGCTAGCCATCTCAGCGTAAGCGGAAGAGCACTGCCACGAAGAGCATCACTAGCACTGCCACGAAGAAATCCGCAGGAAACCGTACACCAAAGAGTTCAAGAAACTACGTCCCGCAGCCTGCCGCCAAGCCATTGCCGGTTTTACCGTGGAATCGTAGCAACGAGGAGACCAATAGGATCTCGGAAAAAGAGGTCAATAAATTCTTTGCACCTAGACGGGCTGAGCCAAAGGAGAAAATAGATCCGGCGGTGGTGGAGAAGTTTTACAATAATCTTTTGAAACCTGAAACCCCACTTGTGCCAGACTACGAGCGCCAGATTTTGAAGGGGGATGCAAGGCGGAGGGAGACTGAAATTAGCAGTCGTGCGACACCCCAAAAAACAGTTCCCATGCTCGGAGAGCAGGAAAAGCAATCATGCGCCCCGCTCCAAGTGTTCGAAACACGGAACGCTCCTCCTGTAAATGATCACGAGGCAGAGCTACAAAGAAAGGCAAATGAGATGGGGATGACTTACATTGCATACTTGAACCTCATGGGAGACAACATTCCCACAGGCGATGTCAACCCCATACAGCCATGGAAGTATGGGAAGAATCTCGTCAAGAAAGAGGAGCTCAATAATCTACCAACAAAGATGCGAAGATTGCACAAGTGGTACCTTGATTTCTACAAGACGAGAAAGGAAGAATGGATCACGACGCATATAAGAGATCAGATTTTCTTGTGCGGATACGACGAGATCGACTTCAACATTCAAGACTTGCATTTTCTATTCAATCAGAAGGAACTCGACAAAGCTGCCATTAGCCTTTATTGTGTGTAAGTACTATTTCTGTAATTTCTATCTCATCTCATTCACTTCATTAATTGCATGTATATATATATGCTCACCATATATGTATATACTATTATGTAGGAAAAAGGTTATGGAATGCATGAAAGGAGGCCCTTTTGACATTGGGTTCATTGACCCAAATAGAGTTCATGAAGAAGTGGTAAGAACCAAACCCGGGAAAACAGAAGATTACTTGCTAAGGTCTTTACTGAGACAACAAACCAAAAGGGAAATACTATTTCCTTACAACTTCTCGTGAGTACTGTTACCCTCTCTTGTACACATTACATTTGCTTACTCGATGTTAAGTGTAGCGATGATGAGTTATGCGTGCATAGGTTCCACTTTATTCGCTAGTCATTCAACCTCGACTCAGAAAAGTCCTTGTCATGGACTCGTTCTGAAAAGAAAAAGAGCTATGGGTAGACTTTAGAGAGATGCTCCGGAGGTAATTTCAATCATATTATCGCGATAGATCAAACTTTTGTGACAACAAGTAATTAATTACTCCTTTATCCATTTTCTTTCTTGGACGGGGTTTGAAAAGGTTCACGCAGGCGTGGGTGAATGGTCAGAAGAACTAAAATTTGTAGACCAAAATGTAAGTAATACTAGCTAGCTAGGTCTGCGTATCTCTTTGATTCTGCTTCCAATTCCATTATATCATGCTTTATTGATTATTATTTTAATTGAACTCTCTATTCCTGTAAAGTGCGTGTATCAGGGACCCGACAATAATTTATGTGGATACTATGTTCGCGAGTTCATTCGCAACACGATATGTGCGACGGGCCAAGCCGCACTAGAACAACTCAGAGTAAGTAAACAAAGTACACAACATTATTTTATTACCATCAATTGTGTTAAGTTTTATTCTTATATATATATTGACCCCATTCTTCATATATATTTAGATCGAACGGATGCGGGACCAACTCCTACCATTTGACCGCATACGAGCCATTCAAGAGGAATTGGCGGGGTTCATACTTGATGAGGTCGTCATGCCTGGCGGAGAACTCTTTAGATATCCAAAAACTCTTTAGATGCTTGAACGTGTTTGTCTTGTACTTGATGCTTCAACGTTTACGGAGAATACCACACAATGGCGATGTTTGTGTATAATAATAGTTGCTTAATTATTCATGTACTCGTATGTACCAACGATGATGTATGTGTATATACCGCTCCCGATCGATTCCCCCCTCCCCGTCCCCGCCGCGCCGCAGAAATACGCCCAGAACGGGGCGGCGGCAGAACTCGCTGCGTAGATTTAGGCCGCTTTCTGCATTGCAGAACTCGCCGCGGCGAGATTTAGCCGTTTCCTGCCATGGCAGATATTTATCTCTTTTCCGCGGCACGTAACCTCTGAACCGGTGTTAAAGGGGGCGCTCTGGCAGCGTGTGCCTCCCTTTAACACCGGTTCGTATAAGAACCGGTGTTAAAGGGGGGGGGCTCTAACACCGAACCCTCAACAGCGGTTCTACAACCACTGTTAGAGGGCCTTAGGAACCGGTGTTAAAGGCCCCCGTCTGCACTAGTGGGATATCCTATCGCTGCCACCATAGTGATACGTTGTAAACGTATCTATAATTATTTATGCTCCATGCTTGTTTTGTATCAACTATTTTATGTTTTGTCTACACTTTAAGACATTTTTATACATTTTCTGGAACTAACCTATTAAAAATATGCCACAGTGCCGGTTGCTTGTTTTGTGCTGTTTTTTATTTCAGAAAAGCTAGTAAAGAAATATTCTCGGAATTGGACGGAATAAAAGCAGAAGTTCCTATTTTCCCGACACAAGCCGGAATCCAAAGTAGAGACGGAGGAGAGCCACAAGCTGGACAAACCACCCCTAGGAGCGTGCCCACCCCTGGCCGCGCCTAGGCATGGTGTGGGCCCCTCAGGCGGCCACAAACCTTGCCCCTTCGCCTATATAAGCCCCTCGAGGCAGAAACCCTAAGTACCCGATCAAAAATCCACGAAAAAGTCTGTAGCCTCCGCCACCATCGTCTCTAGATCGGAAGGGATCCGAAGCTCTTCCCGGCACCCTGCCAGATAGGGGAGATCACCCTGGAGGCCTTCTTTATCACCATGCCAGTCTCCGGTGTGATGCGTGAGTAGTTCATCCTTGGACTATAGGTCCATAGCAGTATGGTAGTTTCTCCTCCTTTATGCTATCATGTTTAGATCTTGTGAGCTCCGTTCATGATCAAGATCATTTGTTTGTAATCCTACATGTTGTGTTTGTTGGGATCCGATGGATATTGAGTACTACGTCAAGATTGATTATTGATTCTATCATGTCTATGTTGTTTATGATCTTGCATGCTCTTCGTTGCTAGTAGATGCTTTCACCAAATAGATGCTCGTAACTCCAAGAGGGAGTATTTATGCTCGATAGTAGGTTCATGCCTCTAGTAATCTGGGAGAGTGACGGAAACTTCTAAGGTTGTAGATGTACTGTTGCTACTAGGGAGAAAACAACAATCCTTTGTCCATGGGGCAATTGTATTGTTTACTTTACACACTTTGCTTAATGCAATTATCTGTTGCTTGCAACTTAATACTGGAGGGGGTTCAGATGATAACCTGAAGGTGGATTATTAGTCATATATGCAGTTGGATTACGTTCTATGTATTATGTTGTAATGCCCAAACAAATCTCATAGCGATCATCATGACATGTATATGCATTGTTATGCTTTCTCTATCCTGTCAATTTCCCAACTGTAATTTATTCACCCAACATGCTATTTATTTTATGGAGAAACACCTCTAGTGAACTATGGATCCCGGTCCATTCCTTTCCACTGATATTCATTCTACTTCTACTGTTTACTATCTACAATTCCTACAAAGCAATTACTTTCTTCCATACTATATGTTTAATACTTTGTTTTCACGAAACCGGTGAGATTGACAACCTCAATGTAAGTTGGGGCAAAGTATTGTGGTTGTGTTGTGTAGGTTACAAGTTGCTAGCAACACCTTGGGAGTTGGCTTTTTCTCCTACTGGTTCGATAACCTTGGTTTCATAACTGAGGGAAACTTGAAGGGAATATGCCCTAAGAGGCAATAATAAAGTGTTTATTATGTGTATTCCAAGTATATGATAGATGTTTATTTTGTATGCTATAATTGTATTAATACGGAAACGTTAATACATGTGTGTTTAATAAACAAACAGAAATTTCCTAGTTATGCCTCTCTCATAAACTAGCTCGTTGATTAACAAGATGATCACAGTTTCCTGATCATAGACATTGGATGTTGTTAATAACGAGATCACAACATTAGTGTAATGATGTGATGAACATTCATCCGAAGTATAGCATTACGATCAAAGTCATTGAGTTTATATTGCTATAAACAACTTACGAAGTGATCCTAATCCTTAGACCATGAGATCATGCCAATCACTAACACCGGAAGATTTTCTTGTTGACAGCAAACGTCACACCGTAACTAGGTGATTATAAAGAGATTCAAAGCTACTAAAGTGTTATATTGAGAATCATGGATCAAGAGTGGAATTTGTTCATCCCGATGACGGATAGATATACTCTGGGCCCTCTTGGTGATATCACATTGGTTAGCTTGCAAGCAAGTGATTTGATCACTAGAATGTTATATCACGGGAACGAGAAAAGAGTGCATGTCGGTAACGAGATCAAACTAGGTATGGAGATACCGATGATCAAATCGCGGACCTGTAATATATCGTGAAACAAAGGGATTAAGATACAAGCATAAAAGGTTCCGACGATCATAGGAAAGTCATCGTTGAATGTGTGGGAGTCAGTATGGATCTCCAGGTCCCGCTACTGATTATTGATCATAGAAGGGTCTCGATCATGTCCGCATTATTCGCGTACTGTAGGGTGACACACTTAAGGGACACTGACATCCAATTGGATCAAATGTTTCATGCCGGAAAGAATAAACAAGCGCAGGAATTTATTTCACTAGATACCAAAACAGGTTTTTGGGTGAAATTGCAGAAAGTGTTTTTGCATGTGAAATAAAATTCTAGCAAGGGGTTATATGTGAATGTTTTTCATTAAAGTAATTGACAAAATTCTGAATAAATAAAAAGAGTTTTATTTAATGAGAGTTTGAATTAAATTTGGTGGTAATTTAATAGCAATTTTGAGTGGAGGAAATTGAAGAGGTTTTTGTGAGTGGAGTGTCCACCCACATGAATGAAGGAGGGGAGGGGGAAGCCCCATGGCTGGCAGCCACCCCCTTGGGTGCCCCCTACTCCTATAAATGGCACCCCTCTGCCTCTCTCTCACACACACCTCCTCGTGAAGGATCTCTCTCCCCCTCTATAATTTATCCCCCATGGTCTCGGACTAGCGAGATACATGTTCCCGGTGGCTATTCAGCAAGAAAGGGTTGTGCTTCCGCTGCATCGCTGGAGCGAGGATGCGGAGGTTGCTCGGTGTCTTGTACGTGTGTGCGAGCACGGATGCGCTGCTGCTTTGCGGCGCTAGGACTTCCTCTCGATCTTGAGATCAGCAAGAGATCGTCTACATCAACCACGAGTTCAACTCGTTAAGCTTTGTTGGTCTTCAAGGGTATGTTCTCTACGGATATACATCCGCCCGTTGTTTGTAACTAGTAGATAGATCTTGGTACATAGTTCCCATCGTAGGAAATTTTTTTGTTTTCTATGCTGTGAACCCTACAGTGGTATCAGAGCCGGATCTATGCGTAGATGCTTTACATGGGTAGTACACATATGAGTATGTGGGCGATGATGATCATGTTGTTGCTTCTTAGTTGTAATTTTGGATATTGGTGGCATAGCGGGATGAAGCAGCCCGAACAAACTTTACATGTCCTCACACATGAGACCTGTTCCACGCTTGACATGCAACTAGTTTGCATAAGTGGCTAGCGGGTGTCTAGTTTAGATTGTTGCTGGGCTAGTGTTATGATATGGTGTTGTTGTAAGTATAAGTATGAGATGATACTCTTACAACACACATAGCGTGTAAGTACCATAGACCTTGGACTTACACATAAAGGTATGATAGTGATCATACCACGGTGCACATGATAGAGATCATATGCGGGAACCATATCATTTCACTAATAAACATGTGATGTTTGATAGCATCTTATATTGCTTGTTTAGCGCTTTATTAGCATAATTAGATGATCCATCATTTAAATATCAAGATAAGAATGTGTTCTTCCTTTAGTATGCACCGATTATGTTTTCGTCGCTCCAAGACATCACGTGATGATCGGGTGTTCTTGGATACACGACCATATATCGGGTGTAAGATAGTTACACACGTGAATACTAAGGTTCTAACTTAGATAGCCTAGCATGTACATACATGGCCTCAGAACACGGACCGAAAGGTTAAGCATGAGTCATATAGTAGATATGATGCCCATTTGATGCTCGCCTTTGAAGCTACACCGACTCATGTGATGATCGGATTTGGTGTAGTGGATTTGGTTCATGTAGTCACCAAAAAGGCACGAGGATGTCGTTTTTGAGTGGGAGTTCATTCATAATGTGGATTAGTTGAACTCAATCTATCATAAACTTAGTCTAAACTTTACAAATTCTACAACTCAATCTATCACAGACGACGCCAATTGACGAGGTTTAATCTCGTCAATGCCCATTGTTATGATGTTGGGTTTTGGAGAAGATGGGAATGCTGGAGATCGCGGAACGGTTAGAAAAAAATAAACACGGGGACACGAGGTTTACCCAGGTTCAGGCCCCCGGAGGGAAAACCCTACTCCTGCTTGTCTGCTCTTGATTAGGGCAGAACCGAAAAGTACAGGGGTGCGCAGATGCTATCTGGCATGGAGGTGTGTATGTGGTGGTATGCGAAGTGCGGATCTGTAGATCTGTTGTGGTCTAGTCTATCGGGGGTGCCCTCCTCGTTGGCCCCTCCTAGCCTTTATATATGGGGAGGCTAGGTCTCAGGTACCGATTCGAGTAGGTTACAAGTTGTATTCAAACTCTAGTCTTGAGGTTTCCTTGTCTTGTACGCTTGAGAGTTCGTGTCCACATGGGCTTCATATCAGCCGAACCGTCATAGGCGCCATGGACCCTGGCAGGTCGTCGAGTGGGTCTTCCGTCGGGATGGACCAGGTATACTAACATCGGGTACCCATAGGGCATATCCAAGTCAGTTGTAGATGGCACCACCTGCTTTTAATTTCAATGTGTTCATGGAGAAAGAGAAACTTACAACGAACGGTAGCAACTTTACCAAATGGGCCATGAATTTGAGGATTCTCCTCTCTGCTGCACAAAAGCAATATGTGCTAGAAGCGTCGCTAGGCCCCCAACTTTTGAGGATGCCCCTGACAAAGAGAAGAATGTCTATCAGACTCGTCAGGAGGACCACAACTTAGTTCATAATGGCATATTGTATGGGCTAGATCCGGAACTTCGAAAGCGTTTCAAAAACGGCAATGCATTTGATACAATGGGTGAGTTGAAAATGATTTTCGACACACATGCTGCTGTATAGAGCTACAATGCTTCAGAAAAGTTCTTTAGCTACATGATGGAAGAGCACAACTCCGTTAGTGAGCATGTACTCAATATGTCGGGTTACGCCGATAAGCTTGTGTCCTTGGGAATATCGATTCCAATAGACTTAGGCATCCATCGTGTTCTACAGTCTCTGCCACCTAGCTATAAGAGCTTCGTGATGAACTATAATATGCAAGGCATGAAGAAGTCTCTCCCCGAGCTTCTGTCAATGCTTTAAACTGCAGAAGTGGAGATCAAAAAGGAACATCAAGTGTTGATGATCAATAAGAACACTGGTTTCAAGAAAGACAAGAAGGGAAAACGGAAGGGAAGTAAGGGCGGCAAGCCGGTTGCCATGCCTGAAAAGAAACCCCGAGTTGGACCTAAGTCTAATACCGAGTGCTACTATTGTAAGGGGACTGGCCACTGGAAGCACAACTTCCCCAAGTATTTGGCAGACAAGAAGGCCGGCAAGGCAAACAAAGGTAGATATGATATACATGTTATTGATGTGTACTCCCTCTGTTTGGGATTATAGGTCCTACGCGCATACCTAGGTTGTTAATTTGACCAATAAAATATAACTTATACTCCATAAAAATTATACCATTAAAAAATATAACCTCTAAAGTATCTAATGATATAATTTTTATGCTATAATATTTATATTATCTTGTTTAAATTGGCAACCTAGTTATCCGCGCGGGACTTATAATCCCAAACAGAGGTAGTACTTGACTAGTGCTCGCAGTAGCACCTGGGTATTTGATACCGGTTCAGTTGTTAATATTTGTAACTCGGATCAGGGGCTACGGAACAAGCGACCGCTAGCAAGGGGTGAGGTAAAGATGCGTGTCGTCAATGGATCAAGCGTTGATGTGATCGCCGTTGGAACGCTGCCTCTCCATTTGCCATCGGGATTAGTAATAAACTTGAAGAATTGTTATCTGGTGCCAGCACTGAGCATAACATTGTATCTGGATCGTGTTTGATGCGAAGTGGTTATTCATTTAAATCCGAGAACAATGGTTGTTCTATATATATGAATGAAATCTTTTATGGTCATGCACCGATGATGAATGGTTTATTTCTTTTGGATCTTGATAATAATGTTACACATATTCATAATGTTGATGCTAAAAGAATTAAACTTAATGATGATATATCCGCATATATGTGGCACTACCGTCTAGGTCATATTGGCGTTAAACGCATGAAGAAGCTCCATTCGGATGGACTTTTGGAATCACTTGATTTTGAATCATTTGATACATGTGAGCCATGCCTTATGGGCAAGATGACTAGAACGCCATTTTCCGGTTCAATGGAACGGGCGACAGATTTATTGGAAATCATACATTCTGATGTATGTGGTCCAATGAGTGTGTCGGCGCGAGGTGGATATCGTTATTTTGTTACTTTCACGGATTATTTGAGTAGATACGGTTATATATAGTTGATGAAACACAAGTCTGAAACATTTGAAAAGTTCAAGGAATTTCAGAATGAAGTGGAAAATCATCATAATAGAAAGATCAAATTTCTACGGTCCGACTGTGGAGGTGAGTATCTAAGTTACGAGTTTAGCACTCACATGAAAGAGTGTGGAATTGTTTCACAACTCACACCTGCCGGAACACCACAGCGAAATGGTGTGCCGGAACGTCGTAATCGTACTTCATTAGATATGGTTCAATCTATGATGTCTCTGACGGACTTGCCGTTGTCATTTTGGGGTTATGCACTAGAAACTGTTGCATTCACTTTAAATCGGGCACCATCTAAATCCGTTGAAAAGACACCGTATGAATTATGGATTGGAAACAAACCTAAGCTGTCATTTATTAAAGTTTGGGGATGCGATGTTTATGTGAAGAAACTTCAACCGGATAAACTCGAACCCAAAGCGGAAAAATGCGTCTTCATAGGATACCCTAAGGAAACAATTCGGTATTCCTTCTATCACAGATCCGAGGGCAAGGTTTTTGTTGCCAAGAATGGATCCTTTCTAGAGAAAGAGTTTCTCATGAAAGGTGTGAGTAGTGGGAAGGTAGAACTCGAATAGGTTATTGAACCTTCTCTTCAAAGTATGACGAGTAGCGCAGCGCCGGAAGTCGTTCCGGAGTTGGCTTCACTAGTTGAAGAAGGAACTAAAGATAATCATGAAACTCCGAAATAGAGTACTACCAAACCTCGCAGGTCTAGCAGGACGCGTGCAGCTCCCGAGATGTACGGAAATCCTATCATGAATTTCATGGTTGATGAAAATGATGACCCTGCGATGTATGAAGAAGCGATGATGAGCCCGGTTTCCAACAAATGGTTAGAAGCCATGAAATCTGAGATGGAATCCATGTATGAAAATCAAGTTTGGAACTTGGTGGACTTACTCACGACCGAAAGGCTGTGGAGAACAAATGGATTTTCAAAAGGAAAACTGATGTTGATGGTAATGTAACTGTCTATAAAGCTCTACTTGTCGCAAAGAGGTTTCGACAAATTCAAGGAGTTGACTACGATGAGACATTCTCTCCCACAGCGATGCTAAAATCAGTTAGGATTATGTTAGCAATTGCTGCATATTTCGATTATGAGATATGGCAGATGGATGTAAAAACCGCGTTTCTCAATGTAATATTGAATAAGAGTTGTATATGATACAACCAAAGGGTTTTGTCGATCCTAAGGATGCTAACAAGGCGTGGAAGCTTCTCGGTCCATCTATGGATTGAAGCAAGCATCACGAAGTTGGAATCTCCGCTTTGATGAGGTGATCAAAGATTTTGGATTTGTCCAAACTTATGGAGAAGCTTGTATTTACAAGAAAGTGAGTGGGAGCAATGTGGCATTTCTGATACTATATGTGGATGACATATTATTGATCGGAAATGATATAGATCTTTTAAACAATGTTAAAAGTTATATAAACAGCAAATTTTCAATGAAGGACCTAGGTGAAGCGTCATACATATTAGGCATAAAGATCTAAAGAGATAGATCTAGGCACCTAATAGGGCTATCACAAAGTACATACCTTGATAAGATTTTAAAGAAGTTTAAAATGGAAGATAGTAAGAAGGGGTTCTTACCTACGACACAAGGCACGACATTGAGTAAGACTCAAAGTCCGTCTACGGCGGAAGAAAGAGAGAAAACGGACAAAGTCCCCTATGCTTCAGCCATAGGATCTATAATGTACGCCATGCTATGTATAAGACCGGATGTGGCACATGCTATTATTTTGACTAGTAGGTACCAATCGGATCTAGGTTCGGAACACTGGAAAGCGGTCAAGAATATCCTTAAGTACTTGCGAAGAACTAAGGATATGTTTCTTGTATACGGAGGTGAAGAAGATCTCGTCGCTAAGTGTTATGTCGATGCTAGCTTTGACACCGATCAGGATGACTCTAAGTCTCAATACGGATACGTATTTCTCATGAATGGCGGAGCGGTTAGTTGGAGGAGCTCCAAACAACCTGTGGTGGCGGGATCAACGACGGAGGCCGAATATGTTGTCGCTTGGCGGCTCAGAAGCGCTTTGGATGAAGGAGTTCATATCCGAACTAGGTGTGGTTGCAAACGCTTTGGAACCAATGGTGATCTATTGTGACAACAATGGTGCCATTGCCAATGCCAAAGAGCCAAGGTCTCACAAGCATTCCAAGCATATTAAGCGCCGGTTTCACTCCATCCGCGAGCATGTCAAGGATGGAGATATAAAGATTTGTAAAGTACATACGGATCTCAATGTAGCAGATCCATTCACTAAAACTCTCCCTAGAGCAAAACATGATATACACCAGAACTTCATGGGTGTTAGATACATCACTATGTAACTAGATTATTGTCTCTAGTGCAAGTGGGAGACTGAAGGGAATATGCCCTGAGAGGCAAAAATAAAGTGTTTATTATGTGTATTCCAAGTATATGATAGATGTTTATTTTGTATGCTATAATTGTATTAATACGGAAACGTTAATACATGTGTGTTTAATAAACAAACAGAAAGTTCCTAGTTATGCCTCTCTCATAAACTAGCTCGTTGATTAACAAGATGATCACAGTTTCCTGATCATAGACATTGGATGTTGTTAATAACGAGATCACAACATTAGTGTAATGATGTGATGAACATTCATCCGAAGTATAACATTACGATCAAATTCATTGAGTTTATATTGCTATAAACAACTTACGAAGTGATCCTAATCCTTAGACAATGAGATCATGCCAATCACTAACACCGGAAGAGTTTCTTGTTGACATCAAACGTCACACCGTAACTGGGTGATTGTAAAGATGGATTCAAAGCTACTAAAGTGTTATGTTGAGAATCATGGATCAAGAGTGGAATTTGTTCATCCCGATGATGGATAGATATACTCTGGGCCCTCTCGGTGATATCACATTAGTTAGCTTGCAAGCAAGTGATTTGATCACTAGAATGTTATATCATGGGAACGAGAAAAGAGTGCATGTCAGTAACGAGATCAAACTAGGTATGGAGATACCGATGATCGAATCTCGGACATGTAATATATCGTGAAACAAAGGGATTAAGATACAAGCGTAAAAGGTTCCGACGATCACATGAAAGTCATCGTTGAATGTGAGGGAGTCAGTATGGATCTCCAGGTCCCGCTACTGATTATTGATCGGAGAAGGGTCTCGAACATGTCCGCATTATTTGCGAACCATAGGGTGACACACTTAAGGGACACTGAGATCCAATTGGAGCAAACGTTTCATGCCAGAAAGAATAAACAAGCGCAGGAATTTATTTCACTAGATATCGAAACAGGTTTTCGGGTGAAATTGCAGAAAATGTTTTTGCATGTGAAATAGAATTCTAGCAAGGGGTTATATGTGAATATTTGTCATTAAAGTAATTGACAAAATTCTGAATAAATAAAAAGAGTTTTATTTAATGAGAGTTTGCATTAAATTTGGTGGAAACTTAATAGCAATTTTGTAACATCCCAAAAAAATTAAACATGGATCATCAAACTATAATCATCAAATTAGGGTTAACAAAAACTTTCCCATCTCAAAATATAAAAGCATTCATATGTATGTGTATTTAAATTAGGAGTTCTTTTGAATTGCCATGGTTCTGTGATTCATTGCTTATAAAATGATTCTTAGGTGAAATAAACATCATCTAAATCATTCCCAAACTTTTCCCAAAGAAAAACAACTCAAAATGAATAAATCAAGCGAATGGTTATTTTTTCCAAATTAACTATCATGCCTACTTTGGCTATTCCTAGCACTCAAAACTTAACAGAAACAATTGTGGATCTTTGCGCCGCTGTCAACCATGTCGACGTGCACCACCTTGCACGCGCCGTTCCCACTCAACCCGACCACCTCGAGCCCTTGCCGCTCGCCAGCGTAAACCCCACCGTCCCAAGAGACCACTAGACATGCCCGTTAACTCTCACGTACCCTATAGCCACCACACGTCGCGGAGTTTGCCATCGGTACCGTGCAGAGCACCGCACGTTCCCGACCGATTGCCACCGCCCCTAAGCGCGTATTCAAATCCTAGAGCATCGCCAGGAGACCGTGCGTCGATCGCCACCCTCAGCCATGCCTCTAGCAGCCCGTAGCCATGTCGCCACAGTCGCCTGCCCATCCCTCTCGATCTCACCGTCGAGCCTATAAAAGGAGGCCACCCCCAGCCATTTGCAGCACACCATTCCACTCCCCTCACCTCACTGATCGTCCCACACCTCTAGCCGGAGCACGAGGAGCAGCAGCTCGCTGAAATTGCACCGGAGCAGGCCGCCTCTGGAGGAGAAGGGCGCCGCTGATTGCGGCCACCCTCGGAGCTGCCTCGACCGTCCCTAAGCTCGCCGTCGACCACCCGTTCGTTTGCCCGCCTCGCCGTCGTTGCTGGAGCCCTGGTACGCGCCCTTATGCGCCCACACTGAGCCGCTAGGGTTAGAGCTCGCCGGCGACAGGTCCGTTGTCGACGACGATCCCCAGCCGCCGATCCCCACTCTAATCCAACGACCCACAGCAGAACGCCAAGCGTGTTATGAGCCGCTGGTAGACCCCACTGCCGGTGAGCCTCAGCAGAGTGACACTGGGCCGGCCCATTAGCGTCTCCCGCGCAACCCAGCAGTTTGAATTTAGATTTTTCCATTTTAATTCAAACACAGTTATGTATATAGATTCAAAAATCTACCCAGCTCGATTGAATGAACCAAATTGCATGAAACCAATTTTTTTAGAAATTTACTGAAATGCTTAATCCCAGCCCGTTGGATTCAAATCATTTAGATCTGTAGATCAATCTTGGTAAAAATAACAAGTCAGAATCTTTTCTGCATTCAAACATTTTTCAAAATTCAACCATAAAAACTTTTGAGTTGATTCCAACTCTCAAAAATCACATTTGATCATACCTTTCAGAATATATAAAAACATATGGGTTTACTTACAGAAATAATGTTCAAGTAATAAAATAATGCCACATAGGCATTTCTAGTCACCTTATTTATTTAAAATAAAAGGTTAAACCTTATTAAATTGTGACACCACTTTAAATCACATTCCCATGTACTGAAATATGTGGTGATGACATGTGTCAACATCATACCCACTAGACAACCCAATCCTAGTTTTACTTGCAAGCTTTATACTTTATTTTCTTTATCAAAGCTTCTCTTAGAGTTTACTTAAGTGACTTGTAGATTCTAGCAAGATAACTAAAGGTAGCATAAAGTGCATAAAATTTGGCCAAAGTTAGATAACCTTGATGTCATCCTAAGGCATGAGGATTGAACTTAGTAAATCCCCACTTATTTACCACCCCTCATTAGTAGTTACCACCCCTTGTAGATGCTAGTGCTAAGCATAAAACTTGATCAACTTTAGATGGGAATACTTGGTGAAAATGGTTATGAAAACCTTAGAATGATGTGTCATTCTACTGAAATGTTTTGACACGTGTTCTCGAACACCAGATGATTTTGATGATGAAAATGTCGAGGCATGAGCCTTAGCCCTTGATAAAAGTGATGGTTGTCTGGATGCGATACCATTCCAATTTTACCGTACAACCACAATACCCGAAAATTGGGTAGGGCTTGACTGGAAATTTATATACCTTAGTATGGGTTCCCTTACGGCCAAGGTCTGAGGCTACCTTGTGAAGATTGTCCACCTGTGCAGTACCCAAGATGACAGCTGGTCATGGTTGGGAGGCCAAACTCACAGGAGAGGTGCTTATACTAGGGCGTGTAATTGAAAGGTTAGGATTGATTATCCGCATACTGAGTATGGTGAATTCAGGATTTGTTCCTGACAGATGTATCGAATGTTGTGGTGAAAGTGTACAATCTCTGCAGAGTGTCAAACTATTCGAATAGCCGCGTCCGTGGTTATGGACAGTTGGAGTGGCTATACTGTTCCCCCGTCAGATGTTTTCAAATTGACGTATGAAATTAATGGAGACTTTGACTTGACCACAACAGAGTTGTGATATGAAATTCAAGTTCCCACTTAGGTGTTATACAACTTCAACTAGCTTTCTTTGCTTCTGAACTGAGTAGAGGTAAATCTGGATTTTTGCAAAACAACCCTAGAGCTTAGTGTCATACTACAAAAAAACCCCTTAACTTGTTAGTATTAGTTTATGAGTACTTAAAGAGTACTCATGGCTTTGTCCCTGGCTATTCCAGTGGCCAGACTATGAAGAGGAGTACCAAGATGATTGACCGCAGTAAGGTTACGACAACTAGGATCATCTCCCATCGTCAGCATTGCCTGTGACCCCGAAGATGGAGCTTCGCCTACGCTAAAGTTACTAGTACGTTATTCCGCTGCTTGAGTTGTATTAAGAACGGGATCATGAGATCCTTATTTGTGTAAGACCTTATGTATGGTTTGTAATGGATGATGTACTTTGGTATCCAAATCTGTTATGTCTCGCAAAAATGGTAATCCTGGGATTGCGATGTATGGCATAACAGGCATCTGGGATTAAAAATCCGGGTGTTGACAAGTTGGTATCAAAGCCATCCTGACCATAGGAGACCCTAGTTAGAATGGACGTTTGAATCAAAAACTTAGTTTCAAAATCAAAGGAAGTGAGTATTTACAAAAGTTATTCCCATTCTTATCACTTGGATTCTTTCATCAAAATTTCATGTTCCTAAAAAATTCTTGCAAAATGCATAAAATTTGACACACTTGATCACTCTACTAACTTACCCATCCTATATTCTTATAGATGGACGTGAAGTACAACAAGTTTTATCAGTTGGGGGATGGAGGAAAACTCATCTTTGAGCGTGACCTGGACCAGCTGTCGGAACTTCTGGAGCGTCCGCACCCCGAGTTCTTCGGAGCCCATCTCAATGATCAAGGAGGGGAAATCTGCAGTGGCTAGTTGTTGGAAGTCTCCGAGGAAAGATTGAACCTCCCACTGCAGAGGGAATTCAGTTCACCTTAAGAGAAAACAACTGGCTCGATGGACTTGCCAGGGCCATACAGTAAGCTCTTGCCCGTCTATGTGGGCAGAGTATCAATCAGATCAAGGGTACCCGCTTTGAGTTCTATCCAAGGCGTGATGCTATGGGACAGCCACTAGAAGCCCCAAATCGCCCCGAACTGAAGAGTCAAGTGGACCACCTTAGATTCATGATGTATGATCGTCAGCAGGAACTGGACAATGCCCATGAGTACTCCAACCACAAGTCCGCCATCGCCTAGAAGAAGGATCAGACCCTCGCCATGCTAGTGAAGGATCGCAAGTCTCGTTGCCGTCAGCTCGATAAGAAGGAGCGCATCATTGCCCGTCTTCGCCACCTATCACGGATCTGGAGGAGACCATCCACGAGAGAGACATGCAGTTGGAGGAAAGGGAGAATGCCGGAGAAGACCTTCGTGGAGATCCCTACTCCTATCTCAGCGATGATGATGACTTTCTGGAGGATCAAGCCATGGACTTCTTCACCGATGCGGAGGACTTCGCCTTCATCGATGATGATGATGAGGAGGATGATGAGTACACCGACTCCGAGGAGTAGTAGCACTTGAGCACTAGCGTTAGTGAGATGTATTCGGTCCCACTTTATCGTAGTTTCCAGAATGGTTCTTAAAACCATTTGCTTTCCTTTTTTGTGGTGTGTGTTGTATCGTGTGCTATTTTAACATCCCAAAAATATTAAACATGGATCAAAAAACTATAGTTATCAAATTTAGGATTAACAAAAACTTTCCCATCTAAAAATATGAAAGCACTCATATGTATGTGTATTTAAATTAGGAGTTCTTTTGAATTGCCAAGGTTCTCTGATTCATTGCTTGTAAATGATTCTTAGGTGAAATAAACATCATATAAATCATTCCCAAACTTTTCCCAAAGAAAAAAAACTCAAAATGAATAAATGAAGTAAATGGTCATTTTTGCCAAATTAACTATCATCCCTACTTTGGCTATTCCTAGCACTCAAAACTTAACAGAAACAATTGTGGATCTTTGCACCCCTTGTTAGTACACATAATAAGGTACCAAGGACCACTTTGTGATCTTCCAAAAACATTCAAATGCTATGTTTAAAGGACAGTTCAAAACTGAACCTATCTCATATGGGAAGATCCCACTATTTCAAAAACCACTTAAACAAGCTCAATTTTCAAAACCCAAGCACCCACAGAATCTCCAGCTTATGCCTAGCACACCCACCAAAAATCTTTTCAAAATTCAAAATTCAAGTTCTTGCATCCATTTCATCAAACACCTTGCAGATTCAAATCAAACAAACAACAAACACTATTCGAGCAGTGATTTGGCCAACCTTGTTCCCTCTCTAGCTCACAGCAAATATTTAGTAGATCATCTAGCTTAGTTGGAAACCTCTAGCCTCACTGTAAGCTTGCCTTTGCCATCAATGGTGAACAAGCCAAGCACACCTTGCCGGCCAACTTGGTCGCCGTCGCAGCAGACCACCTCCCCCTCTCTAGCCATGTCTGGGAGTTAGCCAGCACCTCACCGTCGCCCACTGTCCCCTTCCCGAGCCAAGCCCGGCCGTGGACCATTGAGAACACCCCGCGCCCAGTGCCACCGTGACATGCCGAGCACGCCCTAGAGTGCCGCACCCGGCACGCGTGCACACGCTGCCCCTTGACCGCAACCCGTGCCCACCGCTTCGCCATGACCCAAGGAACACGCCAGACATCCCCGTTCACCGTCCAACGCCTCACAGCCACCGCTCGCCGTCGAAGACGCCGCCTCTGCCGCGCAGAGCACCGCACGTTCCCGACCGATTGCCACCGCCCCTAAGCACGCATTCAAGTCCTAGAGCATCGCCAGGAGACCGCACGTCGATCGCCACCCTCAGCCATGCCTCTAGCAGCTCGTAGCCATGTCGCCACCGTCGCCTGCCCATCCCTCTCGGTCTCGCCGTCGAGCCTATAAAAGGAGGCCACCCCATCCATTTGAAGCACACCATTTCACTCCCCTCACCTCACTAATCATTCCACACCTCTAGCCGGAGCACGAGGAGCAGCAGCTCGCCGAAATTGCACCGGAGCAGGCTGCCTCTGGAGGAGAAGGGCGCCGCTGATTGCGACCACCCCCGGAGCTGCCTCGACAGTCCCTGACCTCGCCGTCGACCACCCATTCGTTTGCCCGCCTCGCCGTCGTCGCTGGAGACCTGGTATGCCCCCTATGCACCCCCATTGAGCCTCTAGGGTTAGAGCTCGCCGGCGACATGTCCATCATCGACGACGATCCCCAGCCGTCAATCCCCACTCTAATCCAAGGTCCCACATCGCCCTTCACCCGGCGTTATGAGCCGATGGTAGACCCTCACCCTGAGCCTCAGCTGTGGAGTGACACTGGGCCTGCCCATTAACGTCTCCCGCGCAACCCAACAGTTTGAATTTAGATTTTTCCATTTTAATTCAAACACAGTTCTGTACATAGATTCAAAAATCAACCCAGCAAGATTGAATGAACCAAATTGCATGAAACCAATTTTGTTAGAAAGGTACTGAAATGCTTAATCCAAGCCCGTTGAATTCAAAACATTTGGATCTTTAGATCAACCTTCGTAAAAATAACAAGTCAGAAGCTTTTCTGCATTCAAACATTTTTCAAAATTCAACAATAAGAGCTTTTGAGTTGATTCCAACTCTCAAAAATAACATTTGATCATACCTTTCAGAATATATAAAAACATATGGGTTTACTTACAGGAATATTGTTCAAGTAATAGAAGAATGCCACATAGGCATTTTAGTCACCTTATTTATTTAAAATAAAAGGTTAAACCTTATTAAATTGTGACACCACTTTAAATCACATTCCCATGGACTGAAATATGTGGTGATGACATGTGTCAACATGATCCCTTGTTTGAGTTGGAGAATATTAAATCTTAAGTAATTTTTCAATGAGTAGAAATTACTTTTCTCAAATTAAAATAAACAAGACAAATGCATTAATCTTGTAATGTTAAGTGATGATGCTAGATCATCTATAGTGCATCTTTGTGTGATGATTGAAAATAGTTAAGTATTGTTTGGTGATTGTGTACCTCGTATTTATTTATAGACGCTAGTACCGACCAAGGATACGAGGAGGAAGGAGGATACTACGAGGAAGAAGTCAAGGAGAACTTCAACCACTGCTCTGCACAAGGCAAGCCTAATACTACTAGTTGAATGTGCAAGCTATTAACTGATCAATCTAACACTTGCAAGATACCCTACTTTAGGCAAGCTACTACCTGCTTGTTACCATGCCAACTATATGCCTTAAGCATATGTGATCATACCCACTTGATAACCCAATCCTAGTTTTACTTACAAGCTTTATACTTTATTTCTTTATCAAAGCTTTCTCTTAGAGTTTACATAGTAAATTGTAGATACTAGAAGGACATTGGAAGGTAGCATAAAGAGCATTAAATTTGGTCTAAGTTAGATAATCTTTATGTCATCCTAAGGCCTGAGATTGAACTTAACTAATCCCACTTGTTTACCACCCCTCATTAGTACTTACCCCCACTTGTAGATGCTAGTGCTAAGCATAAAACTTGATCAACTTTAGATGTGAATACTTGGTGGAAATGGTTATGAAAACCTTAGAATGACGAGTCATTCTACTGAATTTTTTTGACATATGTCTCGAACACCAGATGATTTTGATGATGAAAATGTTGAGGCATGAGCCTTAGCCCTTGATAAAACTGATGGTTGTCTGGATGCGATACCATTACAATTTTACCATACAACCACAATAGCCGAAAATTGGGTAGGGCTTGACTGGAAATTTATATACCTTAGTATGGGTTCCCTCACGGCCAAGGTCTGAACTAAGGCTACCTTGTGAAGATTGTCCACCTGTGCAGTACCCAAGATGACAGTTGGTCATGGTTGGGAGGCCAAACTCACATGAGAGGTGCTTATAGTAGGGCGTGTAATTGAAAGGTTAGGATTGATTATCCGCATACTGAGTATGGTGAATTCAGGATTTGTTCCTGACGGATGTATCAAATGTTGTGGTGAAAGTGTACAATCTCTGCAGAGTGTCAAACTATTTGAATATCCGCGTCCGCGGTTATGGACAGTTGGAGTGGCCATATTGTTCCCCCGTCAGAAGTTTTCAAAATGACGTATGAAATGAATTAAGACTTTGACTTGACCACAATAGAGTTGTGATATGAAATTCAAGTTTACCACTTAGGTGTTATAAAACTTCAACTAGCTTTCTTTGTTTCTAAACTGAGTAGAGGTAAATCTGGCATTTTGCAAAACAACCCTAGAGCTTAGTGTCCTACTACAAAAACCCCCTTAACTTGTTAGTATTAGTTTGTGAGTACTTAAAGAGTACTCATGGCTTTGTCCCTGGCTATTCCCGTGGCCAGACTATGAAGAGGAGTACCAGGATGATGCACCGTAGGAAGGTTACGACAACTCGGATCATCTCCCATCGTCAGCATTGCCTATGACCCCGAAGATGGAGCTTCGCCTACGCTATCTTTACTATTACGTTATTCCGCTACTTGAGTTGTATTAAGAAATGGATCATGAGATCCTTATTTGTGTAAGACCTTATGTATGGTTTGTAATGGATGATGTACTATGATATCCAAATCTGTTATGTCTCGCAAAATGGTAATCCTGGGATTGTGATGTATGGCATAGCAGGCATCTGGGATTAAAAACCCGGGTGTTGACAAGTTGGTATCAGAGCCATCCTGACCATAGGAGACCCTAGTTAGAATGGACGTTTGAATCAAAAACTTAGTTTCAAAACCAAATAAAGCGAGTATTTATAAAGACTTATTCTCATTCTTATCACTTAGATTCTTTCATGAAAATTCATGTTCCTCAAAAACTCTTGCAAAATACATAAAATTTGACACACTTGATCACTCTACTAACTTACTCATTCTATATTCTTATAGATGGACGTGAAGTACAACAAGTTTTATCAGTTAGGGAATGGAGGAGAACTCATCTTTGAGCATGATCTGGGCCAGCTGTTGGAACTTCTGGAGCGTCTACACCCTGAGTTCTTCGGGACTCAGCTAAATGATCAAGGAGAGGAAAATCTGCAGTGGCTAGTTGTTGCAAGTCCCCGAGGAAAGATTGAACCTCCCACTGCATAGGGAATTTAGTTCACCTTAAGGGAGAACAACTGGCTCGATTGACTTTCCAGGGCCATGCAGGAAGCTCTTGCCCGTCTGTGTGGGCAGAGTATCAATCATATCAAGGGTACCCGCTTTGAGTTCTATCCAAGACTCAGTTGGACCACCTTAGTTTCATGATGTATGATCATCAGCAGGAATTGGACAATGCCCGTGACTACTCCAACCACAAGTCCACCATCGCCCAGAAGAAGGATTAGACCCTCGCCATGTTAGTGAAGGATCGCAAGTCTCGTCGCCGTCAGCTCGACAAGAAGGAGCGCATCATTGCCCGTCTTCGCCACCGTATCAAGGATTTGGAGGAGACCATCCACGAGAGAGACATTTAGTTGGAGGAAAGGGAGAATGCCGGAGAAGACCTTCGTGGAGACCCCTACTCCTATCTCAGCGATGATGATGACTTTCTGGAAGATCAAGCCATGGACTTCTTCACCGATGAGGAGGACTTCGCCTTCATCGATGCCAATGATGATGATGAGTACACTGATGAGGAGGAGTAGTAGCACTTGAGCACTAGCGTTAGTGAGCTTTATTCGGTCCCACTGTATCGTATTTTCCAGAATGGTTCTTAAAACCATCTGTTTTCCTTTATTTTGGTGTATCCTGTGCTATGAATGAATGAATGAAAAGCAAGTTGCTAGAAAATCTGAGTCAAACTTTTAAAACTTTTCCAAGTCCCTGAACCTTAGAAATTTCCCCCTTTTCTCATGATCTATCTCAACCTTCAGATGCCTCGCGTAGGAAGTGGTTCATCCCCGGACCCGATGTTGCAGATCCTGCAACTGTTGCTTTCTGACCGCGAAGCTGAAAGAGCCGAACGTCAAGCCAACTTAGCCACCCTTCAGCACATAGCCCAGATGGCCAACAACAATCAAGGCCAAGGAAATCAGGACAACCATGGATCTAAGCTCAAGAATTTCTAGAACACCAATCCACCTGTTTTCACTAAGTCAGAGGAACCCCTAGATGCAGATGATTGGCTGTAGACCATGGAGAACAATCTGGAAGTCGCCGGAGTGGAATCTAACGAGAAAGTTCTGTTTGCCACCCACTATCTAGCTGGAGATGCAAGAGCATGGTGGAACAGCGTTCGTGCAATGACCGGAGGACAGATGATGACCTGGGAGGAATTCAAGGTCAAGTTCAGCTGAACCCATGTGCCACCGGGTTTGATCAAGAGGATGAGAGATGAATTCAGGGAACTGAAGCAAGGAAGGATGACTGTGGTGGAATACCGTGACAAATTCTTGTCATTAGCTAGGTATGCCCCGGATGAGATCGACACTGAAGCTAAGAAGAAAGAAAGATTCTTGAATGGTTTGCATGATGAGATGCAGACAGTGTTGGTCAATATCCCATTTGCTGATATTGAAGCCCTAGTCGACTCTACCATTCAGATGGAAGGAAAGATCAACCAAGCCAACGAGAACCGCAAGCGCCGCATGATGCATCAACCAGGAACCCACCATACCCCTAAGTATCGCCCCAACCCATCTCCAGGATTTGCCCTGAGAACCAACAGACCCCCGATGACCCATCCGACCTATCCCAACCGTGGAAACCCAAGGCCGGAGGAAACCACAACAACCCCGGCAACTCTAGCAGTTTCAATCGTGCACCACCCAAGTTCAACAACAACAATGCCGCCACCAACACTAACACTGCCCCAAGAACTGGAAGCAATGTTGTGCCTATTGCAGCGAAGGACAAGTCGCAAGTGATTTTTTATGACTGTGGAACCAAGGGTCACTACTCCAATGAGTGCCCCAAGAAGAATGCCGCAGCCCCCAATGCAAATGCCCCAGCTCAGCAGCACCGTCGTGTTTATCCCGGAACAAGGTTTGCCCCAGGGAATTCGCTCAACCGCAACGGCCGTATTTTTCTCATGCATGCTGAAGAAGCCCAGGAAGCGCCAGATGTCGTACTGGGTATGTTTTCTGTTAACTCAGTACTTGCAAGAGTGTTGTTTGATTCTGGAGCATCACACTCATTTGTCACCGAAGAATTTTCATGCACTAGTAAGATTCAACCAACCAAACTGAAGCATGTTATGATTGTTCAAATCCCCGGTTCAACCACCAAAGCTAGGAAAATTTGCAAAGTCGTCCCTATCCGAATCCACGGCATAGACTTTTATGCTAATCTGATAGTACTCGGAACTAAAGGTTTGGAAGTAGTACTAGGAATGGATTGGATGTCCAAGCACAAAGGATTAATAGACTATGCCAAGAAAGCCATCACCATGACCAGTACAGCCGGAATATAAGTTGAGCATATATCTGAAACCTTACCTCGTCAATTCAAGTGCAACAAGAGTATATCCCAACCTACCATTGACCAAGTCTGGATAGTCTCTGAATACCCCGATGTATTTCCAGATGTTTTGCCCGGTATGCCCCCAGATCGGGATATCGAGTTTATCATTGAACTAATACCTGGAACAGGACCCATAGCCTAGAGACCATATAGTATGAACCCGTCTGAACTAGCAGAACTGAGGAAGCAACTGGACGCCATGCTAGAAATTGGATTGATTCAACCAAGTGCGTCACCATGGAGATCACCTGTTTTGTTCGTGGACAAGAAAGATGGAGGTAACCGTTTGTGTACGGATTATCGGAAATTAAATGATGTCACTGTCAAGAACAAGTACCCATTGCCCAAGATAGAAGATCTGTTTGACTAGTTGACTGGTGCCAAGGTGTTTTCTAAGATTGATCTTAGAACTGGCTATCATCAACTCAAGATTCACGCAGAACATATTCCAAAGACTGCCTTTACCACCGATATGGATTATACGAGTATACCGTCATGTCTTTTGGATTAACAAATTCCCCCGCTTATCATGAATCTCATGAATAAGATTTTTATGGACTTCCTGGATAAGTTTGTCGTTGTTTTCATTGATGACATTTTGATTTATTCCAAATCAGAAGAAGAACATGAGCTACACCTAAGGACCATTCTTGGAACCCTTAGAGAGCATCAGTTGTATGCCAAGTTTAGCAAATGTGAATTATGGTTACAGGAGGTAGGATTTCTTGGACACATTGTATCATCCGGAGGAATTCCGTTGACCCGGCAAAGGTGAAAGATGTCGAAGATAGGCAAACCCCAACCACCCAAACCCAAGTTCGTGCATTTCTCGGATTGGTGGGATACTACCGCAAGTTCGTAGAAGGATTCTCGAGTATCGCCAGACCCATGACCCAATTCCTGAAGAAGGACAAGAAGTTTGAATGGACGGACAAATGTGAAGCGAGTTTTCAAGAACTCAAGAGAAGACTGATTTCAGCCCCAATCTTGATCATGCCAGATATCACGAAGCCCTTCGATGTGTATTGTGACACATCCAAGATCGGTCTCGGATGTGTGCTAATGCAAGAAGGAAAAGTTATATCCTATCTATCTCGACAACTGAAACAACATGAACAGAATTACCCAACCCATGACCTCGAGCTCACAGCCGTAGTTCTAGCCCTGAAGACATGGAGGCATTACCTGATGGGAAACCGTTGTGAGATTTATTCAGACCACAAGATCTTGAAGTATATATTCACTCAGAAGGAGTTGAATATGAGACAGAGAAGATGGATTGAGATAATCAAGGATTACGACCTGGACATTCACTATCACCCCGGTAAAGCCAATGTGGTAGCAGATGCCCTTAGCAGATTGCCATGCCGCTTCAACTCCATGATTTTGAAGGAGCAACCAAGTTTGCACAAGGAGATGGAAGATTTCCGAATGGAATTAGTGAGTGAAGGATTTTTGGCTAGCATAGAACTTCAACCCAATTTTATCAGCCAGATCAAGGAGGCGCAGAAAGGAAATGCTAGTATCGACAAAATCAAACGTCGTATCGGTACAGGCAAAGTACCATGATTTACCAAAGACGAAGGAGTTCTGTGGTACAAAGGACGCCTTTGTGTACCAGCAGATTCAGAGCTGAAAGAAGTTATTCTGAAGGAAGCTCATGATACTCTTTATTCTATCCACCCCGGAGGAACTAAGATGTATCAGGATCTGAAGGAACGATTTGGGTGGCATAAGATGAAGAGAGAAATCGGAAGCTATATCACCAAGTGTGATATATGTTACAGAGTCAAGGCGGGACATCAAAGACCCGCAGGATTGTTGCAACCATTGCAGATTCCGGAATGGAAATGGGATTCCGTTGGAATGGACTTTATCACCGGATTGCCTACTTCTAGTATATTTGGGTCATAGTTGACAGATTGTCCAAAGTAGCCCATTTCTTACCAGTCAAGACCACATACCAGAGTTTGAAGCTAGCGGAGTTATACATTGCTAGAATCGTCATTTTGCACGAAGTCCCCAAGAACATCATATCGGATCGAGGAACGCAGTTTACCTCGAGATCTGGAAGAAAGTACAAGAAGGTTTAGGAACCCGACTAGATTTCAGCACAACTTATCACCCTTAGACCGATGGACAAACGGAGCGAGTAAATTAAATACTCGAAGATATGTTGAGAGCATGTGTGTTAGAGTATGGATCCAAATGGGAAGACTGTCTACCGTTTGCAGAATTTTCATACAACAACAGTTATCAAGCTAGTTTGCAAATGGCCCCATTTTAATTCATGTATGGACGGAAGTGCCGCACCCCTTTGAATTGGTCAGAATTAGGAGAGAGTCAGATTTTTGGACCCGACATCCTACGAGAAGAAGAAGAGAAAGTTCACAAGATTCGTGAGCACCTCAAGACCGCCCAGTCAAGACAGAAGAGTTACACCGACAAGAGACGTCGAGACCTCGCTTTTAATATCGGAGATTTCGTGTATCTTAAAGTGTCGCCATTGAAGGGAATGTAGCGTTTCCAGCTCAAAGGAAAGTTAGCCCCCAGATATATCGGACCTTTCAAGATTCTAAATCGTCGAGGAGAAGTATCATATCAATTGGAACTGCTAGAAGAAATGTTAGCCATGCACAATGTGTTCCATATATCATTACTTCGTAAATGCCTCGAAGTTCCGGAGAAGACTGAAGTGTTCAAGAATATTGATCACCGGACCATAAAGATCAACGATGACCTGACCTATCCCGAATTACCCATCCGTATTTTGGAAGAAGCTTTCAGAACTACTAGAACCCGAAGCATCAAGTTTCTCAAGATTCAGTGGAGCAACCACACGAAAGAAGAAGCTACCTGGGAGCACGAAGATCACATCAGGACGGAGTTCCCAGATCTCTTTAAATCCTAGGTAATATTTTCGTTCTTTTTCAAATCTCGGGACGAGATTTTGTTTAAGGGGGAAGGTTTGTAACATCCCAAAAATATTAAACATGGATCATCAAACTCTAATCATCAAAATTAGGGTCAACAAAAACTTTCCCATCTCAAAATATGAAAGCATTCATATGTATGTGTATTTAAATTAGGAGTTCTTTCGAATTGCCATGGTTCTATGATTCATTGCTTATAAAATGATTCATAGGTGAAATAAACATCATCTAAATCATTCCAAAACTTTTCCCAAAGAAAAACAACTCAAAATGAATAAATGAAGTGAATGGTCATTTTTGCCAAATTAACTATCATGCCTACTTTGGCTATTCCTAGCACTCAAAACTTAACAGAAACAATTGTGGATCTTTACACCCCTTTTTAGTACACATAATAAGGTACCAAGGCCCACTTTGTGATCTTTCAAAAACATTCAAATGCTAAGTTTAAATGACAGATTAAAATTGAATCTATCTCATATGGGAAGATCCCACTATTTCAAAAACAACTCAAACAAGCTCTATTTTCAAAACCCAAGCACCCAAATATCAATCTCATGCTTAGCATACCCAACAAAAATCTTTTCAAAATTCAAAATTCAAGTTCTTGCGGCCATTTCATCAAACTGAAGGGAATATGCCCGAGAGGCAATAATAAAGTGGTTATTATCGTATTCCTTGTTTATGATAAATGTTTATTTTGCATGATATAATTGTATTAATACGAAAACGTTAATACATGTGTGTTTAATAAACAAACAGAAAGTTCCTAGTTATGCCTCTCTCATAAACTAGCTCGTTGATTAACAAGATGATCAAGGTTTCCTGATCATGGACATTGGATGTTGTTAATAACGGGATCACAACATTAGTGTAATGGTGTGATGAACATTCATCCGAAGTATAGAATTACGATCAAAGTCATTGAGTTTATATTGATATAACAACTTACGAAGTGATCCTAATCCTTAGACCATGAGATCATGACAATCACTAACACCGGAAGAGTTTCTTGATAACATCAAACGTCACACCGTAACAGGGTGATTATAAAGATGGATTTAGAACTAATAAAGTGTTATGTTGTGGCCCATGGATGGAGAGTGGAATTTTTTCATCCCGTTGACGGATAGATATACTCTGGGCCCTCTTGGTGATATCACATTGGTTAGCTTGCAAGCAAGTGATTTGATCACTAGAATGTTATATCACGGGAACGAGAAAAGAGTGCATGTCAGTAACGAGATCAAACTAGGTATGGAGATACCGATGATCAAATCGCGGACATGTAATATATTGCGAAACAAAAGGATTAAGATACTAGCGTAAAAGGTTCCGACGATCACAAGAAAGTCATCGTTGAATGTGTGGGAGTCAGTATGGGTCTCCAGATCCCGCTTCTGATTATTGATCCGAGAGGGGTCTCGATCATGTCCGCATTATTCGCGAACCGTAGGGTGACACACTTAAGAGACACCGACATACATTTGGAACAAAAGTTTCATGCCAAAAAGAATAACAAGCACAGGAATTTATTTCACTAGATACCGAAACGGGTTTTCGGGTGAAATTGCAGAAAGTGTTTCTGCATGTGAAATGAAATACTAGCAAGGGGTTATATGTGAATGTTTGTCATTAAAGTAATTGACAAAATTCTGAATAAATAAAAGGAGTTTTATTTAATGAGAGCTTGCATTAAAATTTGGTGGAAATTTAATGGGAATTTGAGTGGGTTTTTGAGTGGAGGGAATTGAAAGGCATTTGAGTGAGTGGAGTGTCCACCCACATGAATGTGGAAGAGGTGGGGGCAGCCCCATGGCTGGGCGCATGGCCCCTTGGGTGCCCCCCCCCTATCCCTATAAAAGGATCCCCCTCCCTCTCTCTCACTCACACCTCCTCGTGAAGGATCTCTCTCCCCCTCTAGAATTTATCCCCCATGGTCTCGGACTAGCGAGATACATGTTCCCGGTGGATATTCGGCAAGAAATAGTTGTGCTTCCGCTGCATCGCTGGAGCGAGGAGGCGGAGGTTGCTCGGTGCCTCGAACGTGTGTGCGGATGCGGATTGCTTTTTTGGCGCTAGGACTTCCTCTCGATCTTGAGATCGGCAAGAGATCGTCTACATCAACCACGAGTTTGGACTCGTTAAGCTTTGTCGGTCTTCAAGGGTATGTTCTCTACGGATATACATCTCCCCGTTGTTTGTATCTAGTAGATAGATCTTGGTACATAGTTGTTCCCATCGTAGGAAATTTTTTGTTTTCTGTCTGCGAACCCTGAGGGTATCAGAGCCGGATCTATGCGTAGATACTTTGCACGGGTAGTACACATATGAGTATGTGGGCGATGATGATCATTTTATTGCTTCTTAGTTGTACTTT
Organism: Avena longiglumis; assembly: GCA_030063025.1. NCBI lineage: Eukaryota > Viridiplantae > Streptophyta > Magnoliopsida > Poales > Poaceae > Avena > Avena longiglumis. The sequence goes on from CP125975.1 coordinate 502,056,331, forward strand.
GGATATTGGTGGCATAGTGGGATGAAGCGGCCCGGACAAATTTTACATGTCCTCGCACATGAGACATGTTCCACGCTTGACATGCAACTAGTTTTGCATAAGTGGCTAGCGGGTGTCTGTCTCTCCTAATATAGTCAATATTTAATTTGCAACGAGTTGCCAACAATTTGGTTATCCTCGTTGTGGTTCATGTTCGTAGGTAAGAACGGTTCTATCTTCGAAAGCCCTAAGCCACGTAAAACTTGCAATGGATAAATTAGAGGCGTCTAGTTTAGATTGTTGCTGGGCTAGTGTTATGATATGGTGATGTTGTAAGTAGAATTATGAGATGATACTCTTACAACACACATAGCATGTAAGTTCCATAGACCTTGGCCTTACACATACAGGTATGATAGAGATCATACCATGGTGCACATGATGGAGATCATATGCGGGAACCATATCATTTCACTAATAAACATGTGATGTTTTGATTGCATCTTATATTGCTTGTTTGGCGTTTTATTAGCATAATAAGATGATCCCTCATTTAGATATCAAGATAAGAATGTGTTCTTCCTTAAGTATGCGTCGACAATGTTTCGTCGCTTCAAGACATCACGTGATGATCGGGTGTACTTGAATCCACGAGCATATCTCGGGTGTAAGACAGTTACACACGCGAATACTAAGGTTCTTACTTGACGAGCCTAGAATGTACATACATGGCCTCGGAACACGGACCGAAAGGTTAAGCATGAGTCATATGTTTTGATATGATGACCATATGGATGCTCGCCTTTGAAGCTACACCGACTCACATGATGATCGGACTTGGTGTAGTGGATTTGGTTCATGTAATCACCAAAAACACACGAGGGATGTCATTTTTGAGTGGGAGTTCATTTCTAATTTGGATTAGTAGAACTCAATTTATCATAAATTAAATCAAAGTCAATTTGCATAATTTGTTGTAGTCATTGGCATTCGTTCACCACCTTATGCATAGTTGTCATTGAGATAATAAAACTATAGAATTCTGGATATATACTTTACGAACTGGTATCGTATTGTGTTGAGTGTCAATCTAAAGTTTAAAGTCCTATTGCAAACTTTCAGCAAACTCTATTTACTCCGTGAAATTTAATAGTTAGCATTAAATCGAGAGTAACAATTCCAGTATTAGTATCTTAAGTATCATGTTTGCCTCCATGATTCTTGATTGTTTTAATATCAAGTTTATCTAGGAGCTGAAATAATTGTTTCAGAAACCATCATGTGTGGCAGATATAACGATATCTAAAACAATGTTTTGGTTGCAATATGATAAAGTATAATATATGTTCTCATATTGGATGAGAATTTACGAAGGTTGGAGATGCTAGACATCCTAATCATCCAAAAGGGTTTTGGAAAGTAATATTATACTCACAATTCGCCTTTATAAGATAAAGTAGCTTGATCATGAAAGTCGTCATGATAAGGGTGAATAGAATATGTATGTAAAATGTTTACTACACTAAAATATTACTAAACAATGGATTTTGAAAGAATACCGACCATTTTGATGATGGTGATCTACTTCAAAGTGCAAGTCCAAAGGTATTATTATTTGAATATACACGCTTTGGACTATGTGTCATGTATATGGCACCACTTTTGATGTTGATAGATTCTTTTAAAAGGAAAAGGAAATGTTGAAAGAGAATCTATAAAATATATTTGGCAAAAAAGAAAAGATTGGAAATATCCAATTTAGGTATATATATGATATACATGTTATGGTCGTATTCTTTGCTTGTTAAACAATGTGGTTCTTGGGTATTGGATACCGAATTGGTTGGTATGAAATTTCATATGGAACAACGCAATTCATGAACCACAATGGCCTAAGTAACTAGCAAGAGAATATGTGATGATGCTCATCGAAAACAAACAAACCGTTGTTTGTATTTCTCGTTGACATCAAAGCTTGACTTCAAGATTTGTTTTAATAATTGTTATTTAAATCAGGTATTATGAGAACAAAGGTTGTTCAAATAATTACCGTATTCCATATAAGGTGGATGATTTACAAATCTAGTTGGAGAAATCACATCCATAAAACCTAATGCTAAAATGTCGCAAGACAAATGATTGAAAGATCACTTACGAAGTGACATCGTTGTTTAAATTATATTGGAAAGAAAACATGAAGAAACTCCATATGCATGGATTTTTGGAGTCTTTGATTTGATCAAGTGACGTTTGTGAGACTTTCCTCGGGATAATTAAAACTTCGTTCAAAGGCCAAAGAAGAACGAACGACTAAATTATTGGAATTTAAACATATCGATATATGTAGTCCATTAAGTATAGTCGTAAGCGATGGATTTCAACTTCATATGCTTTCTCCGGAAATTTGAGTGAATGTTCATTTAATGAGAAAGAAGTATGAAATATTTGAAAACGTTCAAAGAATTTCAAGATGAAGTGAAAATCATTGTGACAAGAAAATAAATGGTTTATGATTTTATCGTAAGGGATTTATTTGAGTTACAAGTGTAACAAGAAAAATAAATGAATTATGATTTATCATAAAGGGATTTATTTGAGTTGCAAGTTTAGCAAAACACTTAGATTTACATTTCCAGAAACACCATAGGAGTATGGAGTGTTTGATATTTGTAATGAAACCTTGTTTGACATGGTTGGATCAAAGGTGTTATTTATAAAACTGCCATTATGTTTTAAAAGATTAAAGCTTTAGAGACTTCCGCTTTTACACTGAAAAGAGCTCCATCTTGATCCGTTGAAATGACACCATGGAAGTTATGGTTTTGGGTAAAAACCAAGTTGTCATTTCTTAAATTTTGGTATGCTAAACATAAGTAAGATGTTTACAACCGAAGTCGGATGAGCATGTCTATGTAGGTTATTTCGAATAACAATTGGTTATTCCTCCATAACACCAAGGACAAAAGGGTTTGTCGCTTGAAACATGAAGTTTCTTGAAGAAGGAATTTTTCATAAATGTTAAGTGGGAGGACAATAGAACTTTGATAAGGTTAACGAACCTTAGCTAAATGTGCTGAGTTGCGCAACGCCGGAAATGGTTCCGGAGGCTACCATAATGCTCATAGCTTATGTGCCTCAAAGGTTGTGGTCATGGAGATCTAAGTTCTTATTGAACCAAGTTAGTCGGATAAACAAATCAAATGCTGAGATTTGAGAGTAAATCATTATTGTTTGACAATGATGAACCGACTACATACAAAGAAGCGATGATGGGCCCTGACTCCGTCAAATGTCCTGAAGCCATAAAATCCGTGATAGTTCCATACACGAGAAATCAAGTTTTGAACTTGGAAGACCCTCCGGAAAGGTGTAAAAACCTATCGGTCGTATTTGGATCTATAAAGAAACAGACATGGATGTTTCACATCTATGAAATAGTCGACATGTCGTAAAGTATTTTATGACAATTTTCAAAGAGTTGACTATGACAATATTTTATCTTTCATAGCAATATTTAGTCTGAACGGATTAAAGTAGCAACCACTACATATAATTTGGTATATGGTAGATGAATAAACAAAACAAAGTTCTTCTAATAGAATGGTTACCTAGGACGTGTACATGACACGGTCCAAAGGGTTTTGTTAATTCAAAGGATGCTAAAAAAGGGCATGCAAACTTCAACGATTGAAGTAAGCATCGCGGAGTTGGAATCTTCACCGTGATGAAAAAGGAGTTTTCATCTGGAGACGATTAAGATGCTTGCATTTGCAACAAATTAAGTGGGAGCGCTGAGACATATTTCTAATACATTATGTGAAGGACATCTTGTTGATTAGAAATGATGTATCTTTTATTGATAAAGGTTAAGGATTTCATTTTGATGAAAGACTTAGGCAAAACCCGAATATTTAGCATGAATGTCTATAGTGGATAGACGGTGACGCTAATATGGTTGGGCCAAACGTACATATATGAGATATTGAAGGAGTTCAATATAGAAATGACAAGAAACGGTTCTTGTCGCATGGAAAGGAATTGAATCAAGATTCAAGTGTATCGACACTTGATAAGTGAAACAAGATTCAAGTTCTTTGACACTTGATGAGTGAAATCACGAGAATTTTTTGATCAATCATACCATGATATGTACACATCCAGATATGTCCTATGCTCTAAGTGTTATGAGCATATACCAGAATGAATCATAAAATGATCATTGGACGATAGTGAGAATATTCTTATGATCTTTTGGAAGAACTAAGAATATATTTGTGTAGAGGTGACAAACAATTACAAATAGTTCGTTGTAAAGCGTTACATTGATACTAGCAAGATACAAATTAAGTTTATCTCAATTTAAACTATGGGTGGAACAATGTAATGGAAAGGAGATTCCATGATGGATTTGGATGAATTCCAAAGTTAAGACATTGTGACGAATACTACAACAAAAGGCTAAGTATATGACTGCTATAGTAGCAGCAAAGGAGGGAATTTGTGTCAAGTAGTTTGTTATCAAACTAAGGTGTGGTTCGCAACGGGCTAACACTAAAGATATATTGTATGACAATAGTATCGACATGATTTAACCCCAAGGAACTAAAGGTCTCACCAAAATACCAAATTTTATACAATGCCATCTCATTGGAGAACGAGTGATGCGTGAAGACGCAAACACATGCAAATACACAAGGACCTGAAGTGTCAAATCCGTAGATTATGTTAACCACTTGCAATTGCGTATATGGAACACTAGAAAGCCATAGGTGTTCAATACGCAAAGTTTTCAAACTATATTATTGTCTCTAGTGCAAGTGGGGGACTAAAGGGAATATGCCCGAGAGGCAATAATAAAGTGGTTATTATCGTATTCCTTGTTTATGATAAATGTTTATTTTGCATGCTATAATTGTATTAATACGGAAACGTCAATACATGTGTGTTTAATAAACAAACAGAAAGTTCCTAGTTATGCCTCTCTCATAAACTAGCTCGTTGATTAACAAGATGATCAAGGTTTCCTGATCATGGACATTGGATGTTGTAACAACGGGATCACAACATTAGTGTAATGGTGTGATGAACATTCATCCGAAGTATAGCATTACGATCAAAGTCATTGAGTTTATATTGCTATAACAACTTACGAAGTGATCCTAATCCTTAGACCATGAGATCATGACAATCACTAACACCAGAAGAGTTTCTTGATAACATCAAATGTCACACCGTAATAGGGTGATTATAAAGATGGATTCAGAACTAATAAAGTGTTATGTTGAGGTCCATGGATCGAGAGTGGAATTTGTTCATCCCGATGACGGATAGATATCCTCTGGGCCCTCTCGGTGATATCACATTGGTTAGCTTGCAAGCAAGTGATTTGATCACTAGAATGTTATATCACAGGAACGAGAAAAGAGTGCATGTCAGTAACGAGATCAAACTAGGTATGGAGATACCGATGATTGAATCTCGGACATGTAATATATCGCGAAACAAAAGGATTAAGATACTAGCGTAAAAGGTTCCAACGATCACAAGAAAGTCATCGTTGAATGTGTGGTAGTCAGTATGGGTCTCCAGATCCCGCTTCTGATTATTGATCCAAGAGGGACCTCGATCATGTCCGCATTATTCCCGAACCGTAGGGTGACACACTTAAGAGACACCGACATCCATTTGGAGCAAAAGTTTCATGCCGAAAAGAATAACAAGCGCAGGAATTTATTTCACTAGATACCGAAACGGGTTTTCGGGTGAAATTGCAGAAAGTGTTTCTGCATGTGAAATGAAATACTAGCAAGGGGTTATATGTGAATGTTTGTCATTAAAGTAATTGACAAAATTCTGAATAAATAAAAGGAGTTTTATTTAGTGAGAGCTTGCATTAAATTTGGTGGAAATTTAATGGGAATTTGAGTGGGTTTTTGAGTGGAGGGAATTGAAAGGCATTTGAGTGAGTGGAGTGTCCACCCACATGGATGTGGAAGAGGTGGGGGCAGCCCCATGGCTGGGTGCATGGCCACTTGGGTGCCCCCCCCCCTCTCCCTATAAAAGGATCCCCCTCCCTCTCTCTCACTCACACCTCCTCGTGAAGGATCTCTCTCCCCCTCTAGAATTTATCCCCCATGGTCTCGGACTAGCGAGATACATGTTCCCGGTGGCTATTCGGCAAGAAAGAGTTGTGCTTCCGCTGCATCGCTGGAGCGAGGAGGCGGAGGTTGCTCGGTGCCTCGAACGTGTGTGCGAGCACGGATGCGCTGCTGTTTTGCGGCGCTAGGACTTCCTCTCGATCTTGAGATCGGCAAGAGATCGTCTACATCAACCACCAGTTTGGACTCGTTAAGCTTTGTAGGTCTTCAAGGGTATGTTCTCTACGGATATACATCCGCCCGTTGTTTGTATCTAGTAGATAGATCTTGGTACATAGTTGTTCCCATTGTAGGAAATTTTTTGTTTTCTATCCTGCGAACCCTACAAAAACACCTTGCATATTCAAATCAAATAAACAACAAACACTATTGTGAGCAGTGATTTGGCCAACCTTGTCCCCTCTCTAGCTCACAGCAAACATTTAGTGGATCATCTAGCTTAGTTAGTAACCTCTAGCACCACTGTGAGCTTGCCATTGCCATCAATGGTGAGCAGGCCGAGCCTCACCATGCCACCCCAGTGTGGACAACAAGCTAGAGGAAGAACTAGCTACTCCCACCTTGTCTAGCATGCTGCCCATGCCTCACTGCCCCCTCTCGACCAGCCCTAGCTCGAAGACAGAGACAGGACCCTCTAGGAACGCCGTGCCCGCGCCGTTGTCAACCATCCCGACGCGCACCACCGTGCACGTGTCGTTACCACTCAACCCGACCACCTCGAGCCCTTGTCACCGCCAGCATGAACCCCACCATCCCAAGAGACCACCAGACATGCTCGTTTCCTCGCTCGTACCACGTAGCCACCACACGCCGCAGAGTTCGCCATCGGTACCGCGCAGAGGACCGCACGTTCCCGGCCAATTGCCACCGCCCCTAAGCGCGTATTCAAATCCTAGAGAATCGCCAGGAGACCGTGCATCGATCGCCACCCTCAGCCATGCCTCTAGCAGCCTGTAGCCATGTCTCCACCGTCGCCTGCCCATCCCTCTCGGTCTCACCTTAGAGCCTATAAAAGGAGGCCACCCCTAGCCATTTGCAGCACACCATTCCACTCCCCTCACCTCACTGATCGTCCCACACCTCTAGCCGGAGCACGAGGAGCAGCAGCTCGCCGAAATTGCACCGGAGCAGGCCGCCTCTGGAGGAGAAGGGAGCCGCTAATTGCGACCACCCCTGGAGCTGCCTCGACCGTCCCTGAGCTCGCCGTTGACCAACCGTTCGTTTGCCTGCATCGCCGTCATTGTTGGAGCCCTGGTACGCCCCCTATGCACCCCCACTGAGCCGCTAGGGTTAGAGCTCACCGGCGACAGGTCCGTCGTCGACGACGATCCCCAGCCGATGATCCCCACTCTAATCCAATGACCAACACAGCCCCGTACCGCTTCGCGCGTTATGAGCCACTGACTGGTAGACCCCCCTGTCAGCTGAGCCCCGCACTGTGGAGTGACACTGGACCGGCCCATTAGCGTCTCCCGCGCAACCCAGCAATTTGAATTTAGATTTTTCCATTTTAATTCAAACACAGTTCTGTACATAGATTCAAAAATCAACCCAGCTCGATTGAATGAACCAAATTGCATGAAACCAATTTTGTTAGAAAGGTACTGAAATGCTTAATCCAAGCCCATTGGATTCAAATCATTTAGATCTGTAGATCAACCTTGGTAAAAATAACAAGTCAGAAGCTTTTCTGCATTCAAACATTTTTCAAAATTCAACAATAAAAGCTTTTGAGTTGATTCCAACTCTCAAAAATCACATTTTATCATACCTTTCAGAATATATAAAAACATATGGGTTTACTTACAGAAATAATGTTCAAGTAATAAAATAATGCCACATAGGCATTTCTAGTCACCTTATTTATTTAAAATGAAAGGTTAAACCTTATTAAATTGTGACACCACTTTAAATCACATTCCCATGTACCGAAATATGTGGTGATGACATGTGTCAACATGATCCCATGTTTGAGTTGGAGAATATTAAATCTTAAGTAGTTTTTCAATGAGTAGAAATTACTTTTCTCAAATTAAAATAAATAAGACAAATGCTTTAATCTTGTAATGTTAGTGATGATGCTAGATCATCTATAGTACACCTTTGTGTGATGATTGAAAATATTTAAGTATTGTTTGGTGATTGTGTACCTCGTATTTATTTATAGACGCTAATACCGACCAATGATACGAGGAGGAAGGAGGATACTATGAGGAAGAAGCCGAGGAGAACTTCAACCACTGCTCTGCACAAGGCAAGCCTAATACTACTAGTTGAATGAGCAAGCTATTAACTAAGCAAGCTAACACTTGCAAGATACCCTACTTTAGCAAGCTTCTACTTGCAATTACGCAAGCTACTACTTTCTTGTTACCATGCCAACTATATGCCTTAAGCATATGTGATCATACCCAATTGGCATCCCAATCCTAGTTTTACTTGCAAGCTTTATACTTTATTTTCTTTATCAAAGCTTCTCTTAGAGTTTACTTAAGTGACATGTAGATTCTAGCAAGATAACTAAAGGTAGCACAAAGTGCATAAAATTTGGCCTAAGTTAGATAACCTTGATGTCATCCTAAGGCATGAGGATTGAACTTAGTAAATCCCCACTTATTTATCACCCCTCATTAGTAGTTACCACCCCTTGTAGATGCTAGTGCTAAGCATAAAACTTGATCAACTATAGATGAATACTTGGTGAAAATGGTTATGAAAACCTTAGAATGATGAGTCATTCTACTGAAATGTTTTGACATATGTTCTCGAACACCAGATGATTTCGATGATGAAAATGTTGAGGCATGAGCCTTAGCCCTTGATAAAACTGATGGTTGTCTGGATGCGATACCATTCCAATTTTACCGTACAACCACAATACCCAAAAATTGGGTAGACCTTGACTGGAAATTTATATACCTTAGTATGGGTTCCCTCACGGCCAAGGTCTGAGTTGAGGCTACCTTGTGAAGATTGTCCACCTGTGCAGTACCCAAGATGACAGTTGGTCATGGTTGGGAGGCCAAACTCACAGGAGAGGTGCTTATACTAGGGCGTGCAATTGAAAGGTTAGGATTGATTATCCGCATACTGAGTATGGTGAAATCAGGATGTGTTCCTGACGGATGTATCAAATGTTGTGGTGAAAGTGTACAATCTCTGCAGAGTGTCAAACTATTCGAATAGCCGCGTCCGCGGTTATGGACAGTTGGAGTGGCCATACTGTTCCCCCGTCAGATGTTTTCAAAATGACTTATGAAATGAATTGAGACTTTGACTTGACCACAACGGAGTTGTGATATGAAATTCAAGTTCCCACTTTGGTGTTATACAACTTCAACTAGCTTTCTTTGCTTCTGAACTGAGTAGAGGTAAATCTGGATTTTTGCAAAACAACCCTAGAGCTTAGTGTCCTACTACAAAAAACCCCTTAACTTGTTAGTATTAGTTTGCGAGTACTTAAAGAGTACTCATGGCTTTGTCCCTGGCTATTTCCGTGGCCAGACTATGAAGAGGAGTACCAGGATGATGGACCGCAGGAAGGTTACGACAACTAGGATCATCTCCCATCGTCAGCATTGACTGTGACCCCGAATATGGAGCTTCACCTACGCTATAGTTACTATTATGTTATTCCGCTGATTGAGTTGTATTAAGAACTGGATCATGAGATCCTTATTTGTGTAAGACCTTATGTATGGTTTTTAATGGATGATGTACTATGGTATCCAAATCTATTATGTCTCGCAAAAATGGTAATCCTGGGATTGTGATGTATGGCATAACAGGCATCTGGGATAAAAAAATCCAGGTGTTGACAAATTTTGTGTGGGATTTTGAGTGGAGGAAATTGAAGTGGTTTTTGTGAGTGGAGTGTCCACCCACATGAATAAAGGAGGGGAGGGGGAAACCCCATGGCCGGTGACCACCCCCTTGGGTGCCCCCCCTCCTCCTATAAAAGGCACCCCTATCCCTCTCTCTCACACACACCTCCTCGTGAAGGATCTCTCCCCCTCTATAATTTATCCCCCATGGTCTCGGACTAGCGAGATACATGTTCCCGGTGGCTATTCGGCAAGAAAGGGTTGTGCTTCCGCTGCATCACTGGAGCGAGGAGGCGGAGGTTTCTCGGTGTCTTGTACGTGTGTGCGAGCACGGATGCGCTGCTGCTTTGTGGCGCTAGGACTTCCTATCAATCTTGAGATCGGCAAGAGATCTTGTACATCAACCACGAGTTCAACTCGTTAAGCTTTGTCGGTCTTCAAGGGTATGTTCTCTACGGATATACATCCGCCCGTTGTTTGTATCTAGTAGATAGATCTTGGTACATAGTTCCCATCGTAGGAAAATTTTTGTTTTCTATGCTGCGAACCCTACAAAACTTGTTGTTGTGCTCATCATACCTTCCACTTGGGGTTCCCCAACGAGCTCTACATCATTTGAGCCATCAAGCAATTTTCTGACGCCATTGTCGGGGAGAAAGAAGAAGCTTCTACAAGGGGAGTCTCTCACAACCAATCTCTTTACTTTGTTTTTTTTGCTTAGTTTACTTTGCTTAGTTTTGCTTATTTCTTTTTATCAAAAACACAATAAAATTAATTGTACTGGTTTACTTCTTATTATAAAAAACACAAAAAAAATTAGTTCCCACTTTAGTTGTTATTTCTATTGTTTTACTCTCTTTATCAAAAACACAAAAAAATAGTTCTTTCTTTAGTTGTTACCTTGTTCTTAGCTCATTATGTTGACCCCTAAGTTTACCCTAAAAGTCCTTTCAATAGATAGTGGCTCTATAATTGGAAAAGATAATATTGAAGAATTCTTTAATCATGTTAGGAAGCATGAGGATATTGAGATAGATCCTTAGCAAAACTTGCTCCAAATTATGAAATTGCTGCAACTTCTTTAGTTCACATGTTGGAGGTTAGGTTTGTTAATCTTAACCCCATGATGGAGGTAATGTTTCTTAAACTTAATGATATTGAGGATACTGAAAGAGAGACTTTATCCTGGAAACTTTGCTTAAGGAATTTAATTATGTTGCTATAGAAGCTAGAAAGGTCTTTGATCGTTTTAATATGCTAGGCTCATGTGTAGATGTTATTGGTACACTAGAAAAGTTGGACAAAACCAAACCCAAAAATGGGGAGGAAATTAAAACACCAATACCTTTTAAACTTGTAGGAATACATGAAGCCTTGGAAACTAATTTTGATTGGATTGTTCCTGAAAACCCATTTGATGAAAATAATGAACCCAAGAGTATTGAGAGAGGATCCTCTAGAAATTATTTGGATGAGATACCTTGCCTTTTTAAGACATTGCTGGTATTGATCTTAATGCTTCTTCATTCGAAAATACTTGATTCTTGCTTTCTATGCCTAGCTGAAAGGCGTTAAAGAAAAGCACTATTGCAAGATAACCCAAATTTTTATTTCAGTAAGTTTTTATTTTGTTGAGTCTTGGAAGTTATTGCCTCTATAATAACCTTTCCTTATCCTTTTTCTTTGGTTTTTGTGCCAAGAATAGCTTCTAATGAGAGAGAAGTAAGATTTGGGGAAATTGTTGTCCCGAAACAGATTTCTGTGCTTCACTATAAAAAATCGTGAAAAATCTCAGTATGTTGGATTAAGCTTTAATTTTTTTGCTTATGCCCCAGGTTATTATCTAACTTTTTTTAGTTTTGCACTTATCGATTTGAGCAACAGAAGGCTTTCAAAAAAAATGGTATTTACCTGATGGTCTGTTTTGATATATTTCTGCCATTATGTGCATTTGCCTCTTAATCGGTTTCTTTTTTAGTTATTCTTGATCACTTGAGCTTTTAAAAGGAGCTGGTACAATAGCTTATGTTTTAATGGAAGTTTTACTTGAGTTGAAACTAAACCCAAAAGTTTATGATATTGAATACACTAATGTTGCTAATGGAGATTGTTTGAAGTTTTGTATGAAGGAAATTTTCAAGTGTAGGGAGAGAATGATGTGACGAGATGAATAATGGACAAAATCTCAAGCTTGGGGATGCCACCCGTGTCACCCCAAGAAATATTCAAGAAGTATAAGTGTCAAAGCTTGGGGATGCCTGATACGTTGGAAACGTATCTATAATTTTTTATGCTCCATGCTTGTTTAGTATCTACTTTGCTTTACTTGTCCACACTTTGAGGTGCTTTTTACATGTTTTATGGTACTAACCTACTAACAAGTTGCAACAGTGTTATATGCATGTTTTCTTCTGTTTTTGGTTTCAGAAAAGTTAGTAAAGAAATATTCTCGGAATTGGACGGGACAAACGACAAAGTCAAATACTTTCCGTGGGGAACAAGAAGTCCAGAGGGGAGCCGGAGGGGCCAGCCAGGGGGGCCAGACCCACCCCAGGCACGGGTGGGCCCTGTCCCGCGCCTGGCTAGGGTTTGGGGCCCCTGGCCGCATCCTCGGCCTCCCCCTTCGTCCATAAGAAGCCCCCGATGTAGAAACCCTGAGCACCCGATCAAAAATCCAAGAAACTGTCTGTAGCTGCTGCCACCATCGTCCCTAGATTGGGGGATCTGAAGTTCTTCTTGGCACCCTGCCGGAGGGGAGATCATCCCAAAGGCCTTCTCTCTGGTATGATGCGTGAGTATTTCCACCTTGGACTATGGGTCCATGTAGTAGCTAGATGGTTGTATCTCCTCCTTTGTGCTTTCATGTATATATCTTGTGAGCTCCATTCATGATCAAGATCTAATCTATTTATAATCATGCATGTTGTGTTTGCGGGGATCCGATGGATATTGAGATTATTATGTTGGTTTGATTAATGGTTTTGTCTTTATGATTGTCTGTGTTGTTTGTGATCTTGCATGTTCTCCATTGTTAGTAGCTATCTTGGCCAAGTAGTTGCTAGTGACCCCAAGAGGGGGTATTTATGCTCGATAGTGGGTTCATGCCTCTAGTTTCCAAGGGAACTGACAGAAATCTCTTCGGTTGTAGATGTGTTGTTGCCACTAGGGAGAAAACAACGGTCTCTTGTTCATGTAACATGTGGAATGTTTACCTTACACACTTTTCTTAAAGTAGTTGTCTGTTGCTTGCAACTTAATACTGCAGGGGGGTCGGATGATAACCTGAAGGTGGACTTCTAGTCATAGATGCAGTTGGATGGCAGTCTATGTATCTTCTTGTATTGCCCAATCGAATCTCATAGGATCTTTGTGACTAGTAATTGCATTGTTATGCCCTGCTTAGTTCATGTCAATTTCCCTGCTGTAATTTGTTTACCCTTCATGCCATGTTGTTTATCTAAGGAGAGCACCTCTAGTGAACTATGGACCCCGGTCCAATCTTTACCATTGATTCATCTTCCACTGTTACTCGTTTACTTGCTACAAACCATTACCTTCCACACCATACATTTAATCCTTTGTTACATCAAACCGGTGAGCTTGACAACCTCACTAATTCGTAGGGGCAAAGTCTTGAGTTTGTGTTGTGGAGGTCTCTGTGTTGCTTGCAACACCTGTGTGACGTTTCCTTCATCCTTCTAGTTCTATAACCTCGGTCTCAACTAAGGGAAAACTTGTTGCTTGCTCTTCACACCCTATGCTTGGGGTTACCAACGAAGAGCCACGTCGAGCATCATCAATGCCCAAGGCATCCCCTTCTTCATCAATAAAAATCTGAGGTCTTCTTTCAAGACACTTTATTTTTATTTTTTCATGCACTATTGTGTTGTTCTTGGAGCATCTTTGTTTTTGTTTTTGTTTTTTAGTTTTCTTTTGTTTTGTTTGCTGTAATAAGTTGGTCGGACCCAACATACCTATTTTGGAGGAGTCACACCTAGTTCTTCATTGTCTAGAACACTCTAGTTTTCACTCATATTGCTCTATGAGTGTTCTCTTTTGCTAGTACTGCGTTTAGCTTTAGTTTTCTTATGCTTTTTGCTTAGAACTTTTTAGTTCTTCTTTGTAGTTAGGTGAGACAAGCTCTTTGATATTTATTGACTATTATCTTTTTGAGTTGTTTCAAATAAGTCGATTGGTGTTGGAAAAGAGTAGAATTTTTCATGCTTATAGTGGTACAAAAGGAAGCTTGTTTTGACTGTGGCTTAGACTTTATCATGTCATGTTATATGTTTCTTTGACCATATGCTTAGTGATTATTGTGTAGCATGACTTGTTTCAAACAATTGAGATTGCTTAATGTGCCTTAAAAGAATCACGCGTTGTTTGCATACAAAAGCATAATATTGTGGTATTCTCCTTTGATGCTTTATTTGGGTTGACTTGGCACATGCTTAAACCATGTTATGACTATGAACCAGTCACCCTAGCCTCTATGATCATTTAGTTTTGACTTGTGATATCACTTTATTCTTTAATTAATAATGTTTTGTCACTTTGCATGATTATGGCCATTATTGCTCTATTAGTTGGTCGCTCCCAGTCTTTTGCTAGCCTCTACTTGTACTGAGTAAGCTCTACTCGTGCATCCAACTCCCAAGAAACCAAGTTATTCCAAAGAGTCCACTATAAATTCCTATGCATGGAGTGTTACACCATTCCAAGTATATTCATGTTTTTATCTATCTTCTAAATTAAACTTTTGTTATGTGAAAATTAGTGATTAAAGCTCTCATAAACTTGATGGCACACTTTATTTCCTTGCACTTAATAAAATTGAACCATTGTGCCCATCTATGTTGCTTATATTCTTGCAAATTATAAGTTGGGAGTTAGCAGAGACATGTTGTCATGGGGAACGCTTTCAATATTGCACTTATTCTATTCAGTTGATATCATGTTCTTTTGTTTATGGATCTCGGCGGTGTGAAATAAAAGGGGAGCTTGTAAGCTCATGGAGTTTGTGTATGTGTTAGAGAAACGCCTGGGCGGCTAGCCTAAGCCATGCGTAATCATGGTGGAAACTTGCAACATAACCATAATAAGCATTCTATGAAGCATCATCAATAAAAACCTGCAAATAGCAAATAAAAAGATCACTGAGATGCTCATTGTCTGTTGCCTTGTCATTTTGATATGGGATAGCTCCTGTGTCATGGGGCAAGGGGTACCCTGTTGGCAGTTCTCTATGATACACATATACTTATAATGACAAGAACTTGCTTGTGACCAAAGTTGCGTAGCATGATGTTCGGTACTCGTACGCAAGGGGCATGTGATTTTCAACTTATGATCTGTCAAGCATATACTCATATTTGTGTCACTTTAACCTTAATCACTTCAAGATGCAAATGATAGGGGCAATGAGAGCTCAAAGCTAGTAAGTACCATAATTTTTGGAAGCTCTTTATGAAATTTGAAATCCCTTCTTCCCTCTATGAAGGGCCTTTCTATTTACTTTTTGTTGAGTCTCCACTTTCTATCTTTATGCACCAATTGAGAGAGCATAGTTGTCATTCTTAGTCAAATGTGCATTGTCCCAAAACTTATTGATTGATTCATAATTTTGGTATTGCTCATTCTTAAATTATTTGTATCTAGTCACCCTTATGAACTTTGAAGATGTCCTATGCATTTATGTTTTTCTATTCCATGAAGGAAAAGCTGAATACCACTCTTGCTATGTTTTCTATATGTGAAAAAAATATCTTTCAATGCATTGTTATTCATGAACTTTTGTTTGTTACCTTTCATGTTGCAACTTAGTTGCTTTGTCTTATTGTTAGAGCTATATCTTTCATGCTCATATTAGAGTACTTTGATCCCAGCTATCAATGCTTCACAATACTTGATCAAGATTGTGATGGTGCATGTCACCTCAAAAATTATTCTTTTTATCACTTACCTACTTGAGGACGAGCATGAGTTAAGCTTGGGGATTCTTGATACGTCGTAAACGTATCTGTATTTTTTGATGCTCCATGCTTGTTTTGTATCAACTATCTTATGCTTTGTATACACTTTGAGGCATTTTTATACATTTTCTGGAACTAACCTATTAACAAGATGCCATAGTGACAGTTGCCTATTTTCTGTTGTTTTTTGTTTTAGAAAATCTAGTAAAGAAATATTCTCGAAATTGGACAGAACAAAAGTAGAAGTTCCTATTTTTTCCAACACAAGACGGAGTCCAAAGCAGAGACGGAGGAGAGCCACGAGGTGGCCAAACCACCCCTAGGCGCGGGCCCACCCCTAGCCTCTCCTAGGCATGGTGTGGGCCCCTCGGGCGGCCACCGACCTTGCCCCTTCGCCTATATAAGCCTATCGAGGCAGAAACCCTAAGTATCCGATCAGGAATCCACGAAAAAGTTTGTAGCCGTCGCCACCATCGTCCCTAGATCGGGAGGGATCCGAAGCTCTTCTCGGCACCCTGCCAGAGAGGGGAGATCACCCTGGAGGCCTTCTTCATCACCATGCCAGCCTCCGGTGTGATGCGTGAGTAGTTCATCCTTGGACTATGGGTTCATAACAATAGCTAGATGGTAGTTTCTCCTCCTTTGTGCTATCATGTTTAGATCTTGTGAGCTCCATTCATGATCAAGATCATCTGTTTGTAATCCTACATGTTGTGTTTGTTGGGATCCGATGGATATTGATTACTACGCCAAGATTGATTATTGATTTTATCATGTCTATGTTGTTTATGATCTTGCATGCTCTCCGTTGCTAGTAGATGCTTTGGACAAGTAGATACTCGTAACTCCAAGAGGGAGTATTTATGCTCGATAGTAGGTTCATGCCTCTAGTAATCTGGGAGAGTGACAGAAAATTCTAAGGTTGTAGATGTGTTGTTGCTACTAGGGAGAAAACAACAATCCTTTGTCCATGGGGCAATTGTATTGTTTACTTTACACACTTTGCTTAATGTAATTATCTGTTTCTTACAACTTAACACTGGAGGGGGTTCGGATGATAACCTGAAGGTGGATTATTAGTCATAGATGCAGTTGGATTATGGGCTATGTATTATGTTGTAATGCCCAAACAAATCTCATAGCGATCATCATGACATGTATATGCGTTGTTATGCTTTCGCTATCCTGTCAATTGTCCAACTGTAATTTGTTCACCCAACATGCTATTTATCTTATAGAGAAACACCTCTAGTGAACTGTGTACCCTGGTCCATTCCTTCCCACTGATATTCATTCTACTGCTACTGGTTACTTTATACAATTCCTACAAAGCAATTACTTTCTTCCACACTATACGTTTAGTCCTTTGTTTTCACCAAACCGGTGAGATTGACAACCTCACTGTAAGTTAGGGAAAAGTATTGTGGTTGTGTTGTGAAGGTTCCAAATTTCTAGCAACACCTTGGGAGTTGGCTTTTTGTCCTACTGGTTCGATAACCTTGGTTTCATAACTGAGGGAAACTTGCTGCTGTTCTCATCATACCTTCCACTTGGGGTTCCCCAACGAGCTCTACATCATTTGATCCATCACGTAGCCAGCGCTCCGCCGCTCTGTTGAGGTATGTGAAGGTGATAGAGGTCCCTAGGTATGTTGGTTGCTTTTGCATGACTGCATTTGTGATGCTCCTATGTTGGCAGCTCTGACTTCGGCAGATCCTTCGCCGCACAACGTCCTGGATCATGGTCATTCACTTGTGACGACGATGAGGGCGCCAAAGAGGAGTTGCCCTCCTCCCATGCCCCCCAAAGTTGTCGACTGCCACCAAGATCTTCAGTGTTGTAGAGTATGTCTATAAGGACACCAACAATGATGTGGAGTTGGCCCCGCGGACATAGTTGGCTGCACCTCAATGGACTTGGCTTCAATATTGCGTCAAAACTATGGGTGTGTTTGGTCGCTCGTTTCCCCATTTCTCGCATGAGGCAGGAAAAAATAAGGGCGTTTGGTTTCACGCGCAATGATTGCTGCCTATTCGTCCAAATACGGAGTTCCTCTCACACATACATAGTTGAGAATATTCATGATAATAATCTTTACATTAGACCGTTCATAAATGCTAGAGGTGTATCCGCTACTCCCTAAGAATGCCTTTTCTCATTGCAGTTTCACATCTTTTTACATACGCGATACTTACTTTCTGTATTTAGTTTGTTTACTTTACTTATTGTTCCTTTATACAAAAACCCCAAAACACACTTTTTATTAAACACTCGCATTTTATCTTGTTACTCAGAACCTTATTTAGCATTTATATTTTAGTATTTAATTCAAGAGTTATTAGACTTTAGACTCCTTCTCCCTGTGAGATCAATATCTTTATTTTGAAACTAGCTACAAACGATCTGTGCACTTGAAGTCATCACATCGTCGTCGTAGTAGAGCAGAAGGAACCAACACATGAGTACATCGTACAACGACCATTTTACTATGTAAGCGAGGTCTTGACTGTCCAACCAGCGTTATCCGCACTACCAAAAGGTGGCTTACGGAGTTTTTCTTACTTCTCAGAAGCTAAGGCACTATTTCCAAGATCTTACAGTAGTGAGCAAGGCTCCACTGTCCAACATCATCAACAACAGCGACGCTACATGAAGCACCACGTACCAAGTAGCACCTCCAAGAAGGGAAGCGATTGCGGTGATCCATCACACCGTGTTGCTACATATTGTAGTGCACAAGTCATTTACATAATACTTACGAAGTCCTCATTCGCAAATATCGCATCCCCCAGAGTGATACTACACAAACATTATAGATCCACAACTTTAACATGTTCATTATTATTAACTATAAATGTATAAATATTACAAAATCCTCCTTGGTCCAATAAGGATTTCCGAGCCAATGGAAATTCAAACCAGCTGTCATGAGTATGAATGGTACGACTAATCTAAGTACCATTTGATATTAGCAACTTTATTTAGACTATTCTATGATGTTTGTCTTGTATATTCTTATTATATACCATCTATGCTTTTGGTTCTCTGTATTCAGTTTCATAAACTATAATGTAGTCTACTCCTTACGCTTTCTGAAAGATCTGGATCCTCGTAATAGATATCGCCTTCATCTTCAGTTCTTTCTCTAGTCTCATCATTATAACTATCAAAGTCTAAGCAATGGTTTTAAGAAGTTAGAATGATTACAAGAGTACTTAGCAAATTATGTATATGTGCTTGTTTGATGCTCTATATATAGTCGTGGATCAAAAATCCTATGCTAATTCATGTTTCCAAAATTATTTCTTGAAATTTAATTTTTAGTTTTAGAAAAAACTATGTCTATTAGTCTTCCTGGGTTGTTAGAACTTCGTGGAGTTCATTAATCCTTTCAGAGGACAGGGAGTACATGTCATGTTTCATACACTCTGCAAAGGTATGTTATTTTTTTCACAAACATCCTTGTTCTTATTGTCCTTAATCACACTTCCTTATGTATGAGGCCAGTTACCAAGTATAACCAACTCATGCCGAGAACTACTCCATTCTGAAATCTACTCTTTGCAATGAACTTGGTCAACGATCAATATTAAGTGCCATCCATTCCAAGGCACTAAAGTTGTCACCCTGCAACAAAGAATGGGTCATTCCTTGCTAGGAATATTGCCCGACCTAGCCATCCGAAGATATACAGAATAAATAATATACTTTTGACTCGCTTGTTACATACCAAGATATGTGGCCAGCTCGGTTTATACAATGCATTGGAATCACTAACTGCAGTTAATTCCTAAGATAACTTTCCCGGTACGATGGGGTCTCTACCACATGATTTACCATCATGTATTCCTACCATAATTCCATTGCCAACATTTACAGTTCATTTCATTCATAAAACAATATTTTTATTTTGAAAGCAAGTGATAGTACTTTTAAAAAGTAGTTTAGATAAATATTCCAATGGACATGAAAGATTGAACTTGCCTAGTAACTGCTAGATAATGCAGTTCAAAGTTCTACGTAATCCTGAACTTCGGGTTCTAAAAATCACAGCAGGACAATGTTTAAAGGGGCAATTGGATGTTATTATGCAAACACATGTAATGCAATGTCTTCCTATGTTGGTTTAATTTCCCATTTTGATCATGGAATAATTCATTTTTAGAATTTATAGTTATCCATAAGAATTTCACTTTAGAATTTTATTATAAATTTCACGATAGAAGTTTCATATGATTTATATGAATTTCACTTTAGAATTTTCATATATCTCAATGAAATAATGTTGAATAAATTATACAATTTTCTTTGTTTTTCAACACATACAATTTTCTTTGTAACTTTCCTAATAGAATTACTATTTTACCCCCTTTTGGTTTAATTGCTTTAAATCAAATTTAACCTTATTAAATTCACATTTTCATCCCTTGGGATTTTTTGAATTCAAAGTAATAAATACATAGATTTTAGAAATATTATTGAGATTTAAAGTATTTTTAAGTACCTGGTTGATTTTCTTTAAGGCCATTACTAAACCTTGAATTTTTATTCACATAAAAGTATCTTTAAGAATTCTAGAAAAATAGGATTTAGAATCCTTGCATTTCATAATTTTGAAATATTTTTTTTCTAAAATGTTTAAGATAGGTTTTCATTAATTTGATGTAATTATGAAATTACTATTCTGCACCTAGCCCCACTGGTCAGACCCAAATGGTTAAAACTAGTTAATCGGTTCAACTCAACCAAACTGGTTCTCTCTCTCTCATCATCCTCACACTCTCGCTCTCGTGCTCCCCCCGCTTTTTCGCCGCCCTCGTCGTCGGCTTGCTCCCCTCACTATGCCCTCACCATCTCTATTGCCGTACCCTAGACCGAATACTCCCCTCACTATGCCCTCACCATCTTGCCGTACCCTAGACTGAATACTCCCCTCACTATGCCCCATCTTTCTATCCTACTGGATTTAACTCTCGTGCTCTCTCGATGTTGACCCTAGTCCTCAGGAAACCTAGGGTTCTAGCCATGGATTCGTCGTGGTATTTTGGTGGTACCCCGACTTCTTGTTGGTGTTAGAGTGCCTCTCCATTGTTGCCTTGCTGCTGGTGTGGCTAGTGCAGTTCGACGAGGCGTCCCCTAGGTGCTCCATATACCGCTGTCACTGTTGTGCTTCTTCCTATCTCCGATTGCCAGGGAACTTGGCTCTCGTTTGTCCAAGGTGTGATTTCTCCACCTCTCTACTCTCTTCTCCCTTCTACTCTAATTTCTAGAGCTAGCTCTCTCTCTCCCAATTCCTAAGTTGTATGTTATAGGGTTCTTACGGTACTAGATGAACTAGTGGATTTAGGTGATTACTAGGGTAATTTGGTTGTCCTTAGTGCTAGTTTAGGGCCTACTTAAGATCTAGAGATTGTGATTGTTGTTGATGATTATTTCATGGTATTGTCTATCTCTGAATTTAGTGTTAGTGTTCAGTTTTGTCACATAACAATAGTTCTTCGTCACTGTTATCTAAAGTTAAATGTTTAACTTCTTAGGTTGTCCTCTTAGCTAAGTATGTCAATGTTGCGGTTAAAATCTATAACTCAATTTTATTTAGATAACTATTTATTTAATTAGGATTATCTATAAAGTTGTATACGTGTTCTTTTAGATAGCTTGCAATTCAAAGCTTCACTATAGCATGTTAATAAATTTCTTGCTTCAGCTTTCGATGAAAACTTGATAGTGATAGTGTTTACTATATATTGTTTTAAGTTTACTTTACTACTATCACTAGTGTGTTGGTTATTGAACTTTATTTTATTCTTGGATAATTTTATGCAGTACCCATGACTCCAGCATGAGATCTACCTATTGATTCCTACCTTACCTTCCTTAGTCCATCTTTATGATGTTTCTTGGGGAAGTGGGAGGTAAGTGATAATGGTATGGTTCTATTTTCTATCTTCTTCGGCTAATTCCTTAATCTAGTTAGTGGTCCTAGTGGACCTATCCATGAGCTTGGCATGGATGTGGTGTTCTTCCTCTTGGAAGATGCATAGCTAGATAGCCCTTGGCTAGTACAGGTGCTAGTGGCACTAATATCCCTCTCCACTACTCTAGGGTTTTTAGTTAAGAACCTTTTAATATTCCAATTTTTTTTGTGAAGATCTGGTGCAATTCCTTGTCTTTCCCCTCCTATTCTTGGTTTCTCTTCTTCTCTTAGATCGTTCTCTCACAGTGAGTGTGTGGTTGGTGTTTGCTACCTCTCATTCAGCCTCTTGCATGAGTGTGCTTATTATGAGCTTTTCTCTAAGGTTTGTGATTTTTATGCTAGCTTGGTTCCCTATTTATAGTGTTGTAGAGTTCATGTGGTTGTGACACCTCAAATACATTCAATGGTGACTATGTTGCTTATACCGCCTCTTTCTGTTGTTTTTAGTATGCATTATAGGTTAATATGGGCTTATAGTCAGCGTGATCATATGCCCCATTAGGCATGTCAGTTTAGGGTTAATTTGGTACTTTAATATCTCGATTTGAGTACTAAAAACCTTTTATGTTATTTTGTGAGCTTGTCCGATTACTTTAATTCTTATTATTGGACATCTTCACTTTATTGTGAGCTTACTTTAGCATGATCTAGTGAACTGTAGGTGTTCACTTGGTCATGACGTTTGGTTCTTTAAAAGAATCCATGAGTTGAGGTGATTATATTCACTGTAGTTTCTTACTTGTCATATTTACTTGTTTGGTCTACTAAATCTGGTCTTATGATCTGTTGCTACGGTCTATAATTAGATGGTTTATGTTCTTTCCGATTGTCACTTCTGAATGAACAACACTGTCCTTTGTTGCTATTTTGCTAAGTATTGTTCACTGTCCACTATTTTACTACTGCTATTGATCTTCTTTTTGCCCCAAACCTCAACTACAAGATTCAGGACCAGTTCTGTATGACTGGATCTTGTGCTTGGGTTCTCCATTAAATGAATTCACCTAAGGGTGAATTTAACATTTTAATCTAAACAAAGGGTTTGTCTTTGGGTTAGATTTGCAAGTAAAGTCAAGATGGAAAGATCAAGACTAAGATAGGTTTAGATAGGGTTTTATTTTATTTTCTTCTAGTTTTTTATTCCACCTTGTAATCAAGCTTGTACCCTTTTTATTATTAATGAGAATTTCATTCTAATCACTCTCGTATTGTTTGTATTATTCTAAATTTTATTTATTTAATTATGAATGTTTGAATTTGCACTCAAGTTTCAATAATTCAAACCTCAATTTTGAATTCAAATAATATCTTAGTTATAATATCTTGTGTAATCTTTATTATGAGTCTTGGAATCACTTATTTGTGTTAAAGTCAAAATGAATCACAAATTTGCAATATACAAAAGGTCTTTTTTGAATTTGAATTCAAATCCTAGTGTTGACCTAAGTTAAACTCAACACTAGAGTTCATTTTCACCCCTTTGTAACTTCATATAAAAACTAATTTACACATATTTCCATATGCATACAACACAAATGCATATTTCTAGCATCTACCTTTCCAAGATCCATATTCTTCGGCTGTTACAACAACGACGATGCTCTACGCGAACCGGTCCTAGGGTTTCTCCTGGTACGCTAAGTGGAGTGGGAAAGAGGTACACCTGACGCCCTTCCGGAAGGACGTCGACACTCGTAGTCATCCCCGTGTCGGTGCCGAGACGACAGAGATTTCTCCCAACCCCCAAAAACCCACACCCCCGGATGGTCCGTATCGCTCCACCAATGTTGCCACCCACCAGCACACGCCACTATGGTCTTGCAATCTATTGTCTCATCGTGACCCATGTTGCAAGACCGGTAAAACGGAGAAGATGGAACTCCGCGAGGGTTGGCGGTACAATAGCACTCAAGAAGGAACCATCGCCACCGCCGGAAGGCATTAGCTGACCAGATGCAACAACAGTAAAAAAACAGAGTCTCACCGGTCCAGCCGAAACCGAATGGCCTCATAAAGCCCCGCCGCACCATGCAGCAGGTACGCCACCATCACCACCATCCCAACACAAGTAAGTGATCCTCGTCCACAGGGGGAGCCGCCACCATTCCTGAGGCAGCCCACCCAGACCCAGATAGGTCCTGTAGGGCGGGTACCGCTCAGACTACCATAGCTCCCTATTGTAGCAATATTGAAAAAATAGAAAGATCACGATCTACTAGATGAGAAATTACCCCATCATTTTATACGCAATTAATCATGACAGCTAAAGTTGTAGCGATAGATAGCTGATGGTTAACAAGATTTTGAAACCACAGGAAGAAAAAAATCCGACCACCAGAGCTAGGAAGAAAACGCAGTCCCAATCGGACTGATCCATCCAACCACCAGAGTTTTTCTAATAACCTCGCAAAAGTTGGCAACCGATGGAGCTAGCGAGCAATATGAATGCGAAACGTTTTCCGTGTTTACATACGAGAATAGACCTCCTGTCTATGGAGCTCGTGTCATATTGTGGTTCAGCAGCGTGCCAAATACACACACGCACGCAGCAGAAGCGGTGGAAGGAATCAAGGAAGCTGTCGTGCACGCGGCGCGCCCAACCAACACGAGTTTTCTTGCGGGTTTTTATTTAAGAGGGAGAAAGCTAGGTCAACCAGAAAAGAATTTATGAACGGGATCGCGCAGAAGAGGCAACACGTACGCTCCGGTGGATAGCTTGCCGCCCGTGGCGACGGGTGCCAGGCGGATCATGCATGTAGGAGTATTGTACGTACGCGTCGCTCGGTCTACCTGTGCCTCCTTAATTCCTAGTGGTTGAGCGCCCGCGGTAACCACCAGCATTAATGTAGGCCACCCTCCCCTACCTGTCTCTGCTCTCTCTCTCCCCGTTTGCTGACTGATGACTGCTACCGCCTGCGGGCCCCACGCCCTGACGCTCCGGGTCAATCAAGGAGTAAAACCAAGGTCGTAGTAATTAACAGTACGTATCATTTTTCGATTACTACAGGTCGTGGTTATATCGTACTAGGAAATCAGTTTGGATACAGTACGGAGTATATGGTTCATCAATTCAGTGCACCGATATGGAATACGATCGGATCGGAGCAAGCTTCCTTCTCTGCTTCCGCAGTTTGGACGCCAATAACTTTGACCAGCCCGGCAGCCAGAAGCAGGCAGGCAGGAGAGACGGGACGGGACCCGTCGCGTTCTAGTCGCGCGCGCGCACCCTATATAATTCAGCCAGCCAGCCGTCCGCAACGCCAACTCAAATTCACGCTTCCGGCCCCGGCGCACGGTCCAACTCACACAAAAGCCGACTCCTACTCTACTCCCCCTCCGCTCCGCCACCCAGACACCTTCTCACAAGGATCCAATGGAGGCTGCGCCGGCGGCGGTCATGGAGCGGGAGCGCCTCACGGCCGAGATGTCCTTCCGCGGCGACGCCGCCGCCGACGCCGCGGCCCAGCCGGGCGGCACCGACCGGCTGCCCAGCATCATCATCAAGATCCGCCGCCGCCTGCCGGACTTCGCGCGCTCCGTCAACCTCAAGTACGTCAAGCTCGGGATCCGCCACGGCGGCAGCCCCACCTCGTACCTGCCCATGCTCTGCGTCCCGGTGCTCGCCTCCGCCGCCTACTCCTTCGTCCGCCTCGACGTCATCTACTACTCCATCGACCTGCTCACCTGCGTCGCCTGGCTCGGCACCGCCATGCTCCTCCTCACCGTATACTACTTCAAGCGCCCGCGCCCGGTCTACCTCGTCGAGTTCGCGTGCTACAAACCCGATGACCAGCACAAGATCTCCAAGGACGCCTTCCTCGACATGACCGAGAGCACAGGGTGCTTCAACGACAAGGCGCTGGAGTTCCAGACCAAGATCACCAACCGCTCCGCGCTCGGGGACGAGACGTACCTGCCCCCCGGCGTGCAGGCGCGCCCGCCCAGGCTCAACATGGCCGAGGCGCGCCTCGAGGCGGAGGCGGTCATGTTCGGGTGCCTGGACGCCCTGTTCGCGTCCACCGGGATCAACCCGCGCCGCGACGTCAGCATCCTCATCGTCAACTGCAGCCTGTTCAACCCGACGCCGTCGCTCGCGTCCATGATCATCCACCACTACAGGATGCGCGAGGACGTCAAGTCCTTCAACCTCGGCGGCATGGGCTGCAGCGCGGGCCTCATCGCGATCGACCTCGCCAAGGACATGCTCCAGGCGCACCCCAACTCGTACGCGGTCGTCCTCAGCACCGAGAACATCACACTCAACTGGTACTTCGGCAACGACAAGTCCATGCTGCTCTCCAACTGCATCTTCCGCATGGGAGGCGCCGCGGCCCTGCTCTCCAACCGCCGCGCCGACGCCGGCAGGGCCAAGTACCGCCTGCTCCACACCGTGCGCACGCACAAGGGCGCCACGGACGAGTGCTTCAACTGCGTGTACCAGCGCGAGGACGAGGGCGGCCAGGTCGGCGTGTCGCTGGCGAGGGAGCTCATGTCCGTGGCCGGGGACGCGCTCAAGACCAACATCACCACGCTGGGGCCCCTGGTGCTGCCCCTCTCGGAGCAGCTCAAGTTCCTCAAGTCGCTCATGATGCGCCGCGTGTTCCGCGCCAAGGGCGTGCGCCCCTACATCCCAAACTTCCGGCGCGCCTTCGAGCACTTCTGCGTGCACGCCGGCGGCCGGGCCGTGCTGGAGGAGGTGCAGCGCAGCCTGAGCCTGGAGGACAAGGACATGGAGCCCAGCAAGTGCACGCTGCACCGGTTCGGCAACACCAGCAGCAGCTCGCTGTGGTACGAGCTCGCCTACGCCGAGGCCAAGGGCCGCGTGAAGCGCGGCAACCGCGTGTGGCAGATCGGCTTCGGGTCCGGGTTCAAGTGCAACAGCGCGGTGTGGCGCGCGCTCCGTGACGTGCCGGCGGTGTCGCCCACCGCGCCCGCGCTTGCTCCAGAAAAGAAGAGCTGCAACCCGTGGGTGGACTGCGTCGCCAAGTACCCGCCCAAGGCCTATGTCTGATGAGTAATGACTATGCATTGCTGCGTGACTATACACGAAGATTACATGATTCTTTTCTCCTCACGGTAAAGAACACCACAAGTGCAGTGCAGTGGGGAGATTATATACAGTATATGTCTTTTTTTTTTCTGTATCTCCTTCCCTGTAGGTGGCTGTAGGCAGGGCTAGTTTTTGGAATTCAGATTCCATGAGCGAGCAGTGCCGCCATTGTTTTCAGCTTTTGTATACTGGCACTGGCTGGCTGGCAGTGTTTGTTGATCAAGTGTGAATTACAAACGACAATACAGTGAAGTTTTAAGTTACTACATTTAATTCTGTTTTCTTGCGAGAATATGTGTTTGCTCTCGAGTTAGTAGTTGGTCTCGAGTCTCGACTTGTCTGTATTGTGTTTGCTCTACTCATCCTGGATTCAGTTGGTGAATCTCATCACGTGAGGAGACTCTTTCTGTTTGGAAAACTATAGTATATGTCACGTGTTGCTTCAGGTCCCGTGATATCCACACAAACAGCCAAGGTAGGAGTACCTCGGTTCAGTTTCTGGCCCAACCGAGGAAGAGTCCATGCTGTTTGGTGCAAGACATGCGGGGGAATTGTGGATTTGAGTACACGACTTCTCTCCTGTTTGCGTGGAATATATCCAGTTTCAGAGCCTGATTAATGTTGGTATGGTAGTTCGGTGTTGGATTGACTTGCCAATCCATGCAGTTACAGGTCGCCCGTCAAATTAATTCCAGCATCTGTCTATTTTTGTATCACCATCACACACATGGACAACGCCCGTCTGACTTTCTGCATTGATCATGGTACAGCAGTCAGAAAAACGAAAGGTATTTAAAGGAGTTAGGAATAAGTAGCACTCCTACTCGACATCAGTTTTTCCCATTTAAAAGTTATTCATACCCGACATCAGATTTTGTACTTAGGAATTGTAAGATATACTACACACATGGAATAAATTACTAGAAAAGGTAGGCAGTCTTCTTGGCCTTGGCTTTCCTAGAATACAAGTTTGGATATACTCCTGCAATACTCGCGCACATCCATAATGTACTAGCGTTGCTGCATCGCCTCCTGATAATGTTTGAAGTGACAACCGAAATAGGACCATTATGGCCTGATACACTTGGCTGGATAGTGTCTTTTCCATTTAAACCAAGCAGCTAAGCAAATACTACTACCTGTACTAGCTTCCTTGACAGCTTAGCTCTACCAATCGGCCATAAAACCCTTCTTTTTTAATCACACTTAAACATGATGGCAAGAGAAAAATTCCATTTAAGACAAGCTAGCCTTCAAAGAGAGAACCCGTGACAAGAAAGGTCGGAAAATTTCAAAGTGACCAAACAACTCTCAACCCCCAACCATCTACTTTAGAACTCCATGAACACATGATCGAGAAAATCAAAACGGGGCCAACTCGTCAAAACCGAGTCGGACCATTCAATTCTGACCGCGCCGCGCGGCACCAGATACTAGCCTGGAGACCGGCATTCATTGGGCGGACACTTTCGTGTGGCGCAACGAGTTGAATTCTCTGACGATGGAGATGATGAGGGGTGTGATGGGCACCAGCCGGCTGCGGAAAGTACTACAGTACATGGCACGGCGCATCAGCATATGGTTACGATCCGGTGACTGTTGAATGGCGGTCAACCCCAATTTGTACATCTCCCAGACGAGAAATCATAAGAGCAGTACTAGGAAGTCTTTCACTACAGAAAGGAACGGTGATTCTTACAAATTCTTTGGGGTACCTACTGATTCTTACTCCAACCATTGTCACTTAGGTCTTGCTGGGTACTAGAGTTTTTGCGGGGATTAGAAAGGATATAATTTCCACCAAACCTTGGATACCCACTCGTTGCTAAGAGTATGTTTGGTTTTAGAGAAATACTCCTATTTTTTTTTCAAATTTTAGTGTATTTTTTCAAATATCTATTACACTACCCTTCCCTAATGGATTGGGGATGGGAGTTTTGTGGAAATTAGTGAGCTTTAGGTGGAGCTAGGAGTTTCACCCAAACCTATTGGGGACTATCCCCACCGATCCCTATAAAAACTCTAGTACCAAACAAGGCCTTAGGTGACGGGCTCGTTTAAGGCGATTTTTTTAAAATAATACGCATTATTTAATTAATTTGAGATCTATTATACGTTTTTTGGAAATTACAGATCTAGCACTTTGTTGGCTTGGGGGAAGCCGATTGGGCCAATCGGCCAGGCTCTGGCCGACAGCAGGTGCCACCAGGCAGTCGGCTTGGTCCCACCCATGCACTCGGCTTGCTCCAGGCCAATTAGGGCAATCGGTCTGTCCTAGGCTGATTCGTGCACTCGGTCAGACCCTGACCGACAGCCTAATCGTCTTGCCTCTAACCAAATCTTGCATGATCAATGCAACCCTAACTATTTTTTTTAAATAGCCTCTAACCTAATCGTCCGCCGATTTTTCTCGCCACTCCTTCCCGCCAGTATTTCCCGCTCTTTTTTCCCGCCACTACTTCCCGCACTTTTTTCCCGCCTATTTGGTTCGGTGCCTCTATAAATCCGGGCAACGAGATGTATCTTTTCACCCAGTTCATCTCTTCCTCCTCTTACTCTCTCATTTCCCTCCTCTCCTCTTGCTCTCGCATTTCCCTCCACTCCTCTCCACTATGACCGACATGTTTCCCTGGCCGACACAGATGTCCATTGAGCTTTTCCAAGAAGCCAGAAGTGTTATGATAGGCGATGAACCAGCCCAATGGGAGACGGTGGTAAGGAACTATGATTCTCTCATTATGCTTGGTAAGGAACTTCATCGGAGAGGGTGGAAACTGAAGACCCCAAATCAGGTACAAGCAGAGCTTATCAGGATCCAGGCAAGGTAGGACAAGCTCAACTTCAAGAGTGAAGCTCACATGATGGAGCGGGCTAATGCACATTGGTCCTAGATAGAAGAGAGCGAAGATGAGGATGATATCTTCATGCCGCCACCCGTTGGAAGCAAGACAAGAGCTGAGTGGGACAAGAGGCAGGAGAAGAAGAAAGCGCAGGCCAAGAAGAGTCAAGCTGACATGATGGAGAAGGTTGCGGCACCTGGGGCCTGGATAGAAAAGAGCGAAGATGAGGATGATATCTTCATGCCGCCACCCGTTGGAAGCAAGGCGAGAGCTAAGTGGGACAAGAGGCAGGAGAAGAAGAAAGCGCAGGCCAAGAAGAGCAAGTGTGAGGGATCGTCAAAGGGAAAGGGCGAGGTATTATCGAAGGGAAAGGGAAAGACATCATACTAGGGATAGATAGGACTCTTATTTATGTACCGCAAGTTATGCTAAACTGTGTTGCAAGCTATGTTGAGTAGTTTGTCGAATAAAATCGTGAAATAAAAGAATGATGTCTCATATATAGGTAGATATATGTCTCATACATAAGTAGATGTCTCAGGCATAGATAGACATGTCTCATACATAGATAAATATATGTCTCATACATAGATAAATATATGTCTCATATACCGATAGATAGATACGTCTGTCGTATCAGCGACGTCGTCTGCCGCGAAGCTCGGATGGTGGGTTAGGAGGCGTCGTCCAACCGAACCTGTTGGGCGGCCGAACCTATCGGGGAGGAATCACCGACCCGTACTCATCGTACTGAGTCTCCTATGTGGGGTCAGGGGGGAGTCTGAAAAATGTTCAGCCAACTGCTCTGCGTCATGAAATCCTGAGTGCTATGATCAGCGTCCTGATCAGTCCATGCGGATCCGGACATAGATGACTGATAGCCAGGCATAGACCCCTGCATTCCGAATGCTCCTGCACATAAAAACAAAGTATGTAAGAACTTGACATGAACTGAGCCTCGATGCTTATCTTGTAAGACACATACCCTATGGTTATGGCTATGGGCGAAACCCGTAGTTTGGCATGGGAGGGTGACCCCAAGGCTCCTGCTGCTGGTGCTGCCACGACGAACCTCCATCGTGCAAAGGTGGCTGCTGCTGCTGCCAACAGTCGAAAGAAGACTGTTGATGCCACGTCGAACCTCCAGCCTGGTCTGGGGGAGGAGGTCTCGAAGTCATCTGTGGTGTAAGCCGTGGACGGGGAGACTGTCGTAGGGGCGAGGGTGGCTGCTGCTGCTGGTGGTGTGTCGAGTGCCACGAAGGACGCTGTGGTGTCGGGTGCTGAGCAATGTCCGAAGGGCGGGTGCACGTGATAACCCCATAGATATGTTGGAGATATGCCCAAGAGGCAATAATAAAGTGGTTATTATCATATCTTCACACTTATGATAAATGTTTACATACCATGCTATAATTGTATTAACCGGAAACATTAATACTTGTGTGATTTGTAAACTAAAATAAGAGTCCCTAGTAAAGCCTCTTGTTAAACTAGCTTGTTGGTTAATATATGATCATGGTTTCCTGATCATGAAGATGGAGATGTTATTAACAACAGGATCATATCATTAGGAGAATGATGTGATGGACATACTCCTATAAATAAGCGTAGCATAAAGATCAAGTCATTTCAATAGTTCAATTGCTATATGCTTTCTGATACATAGTAACCTAATTCCTTCGACCATGAGATCATGCATATCACCTTTTCCGGATGGATGCTTTGATGTCATCAAACACCACACCGTAATGTGGTGGCTATAAAGGTGGCATTGAGTGTTCGTAAAGTATTGGTTGAAACACATGGATCAAGAGTGGATTTGTCCATCCATATGATGATAGATATACTGGGCCCTCTCGGTGGAATGTCATCCAATTGGCTTGCAAGCATGTGACTGGCTCACAAGGTATCACATATCACGGGAACGAGAAAAGAGTACTTATCGGTAACGAGGTTGAACTAGGTATGCAGAGATACCGACGATCATAACCTCGGATAAGTAAACTATCGTGAGACAAAGGGAAATTGGTATCGTATGTAAGTGGTTCATTCGATCGCAGAGTAATCGTAGAAATATGTGGGAGCCATATGAATTTCTAGATTCCTCTATTGGTTATTGTTCGGATAAGTGTCTCAATCATGTCCGCATAATTCACGAACCGTAGGGAGACACACTTAAGGATTCGACGTTGTTTGAGTAGTTATGGTATTATGAGAAAGAGACCGAATGTTGTTCGGAGTCTCGGATGGGATCCGGGATATCACGAGGTGATCCGGAATGGTCCGGAGAATAAGATTCATATAAGGAAAGTCCCGTTTGAGTTCGGGAATGATTCGGTGTTTTATCGGGAATGTTCTAGAAGGTTCCGGAATGTCCAAGACTGGGGAAGGGTACATGAATGTGTCATTACATATTGGAATGATTGCATCATGTACTAAGTGTTCTCGCTGTTCCAAATAAAGGATTAAATTGAATCCTAAAACTGAAAAGTCAAATGGCCAGTTTGAAAGTCAAACGGCTAAAACAGGAAACTGAGGGAAACAAGCGAGAGGAGGTTGAAACCGACTTGGGGGAGGAGTCCGTCCTCTCCAAGCCGGCGCGCCACCCAAGGCCGACTTGGGGAGGGACTCCCTCCCCTTGGCCACCCCTCCCACCTATAAATGGAGGGGCAGGGCCTCCTCCTCTAGACACACAAGTTCCTATCCTCTAAATCTAAATCCTAGCCCTAAACTCCGGTTTAGAGCCGCTTTGGTTTAGAGCTTCTAATTGCCCTAGCCTTCGGATTAGAGCCTTCTAATTGGTGTGTCTAAACCCTAGTCCACTAATAGCTCTCTCTCATACTCCACCATACTCGCTCCGGCTTAAGGCGAAGCTCATGATCTCCCTCTACTTAGGTACCACGCCGTTATGCCGGAATCGCGAGGAGAGTGCTACAACCTCCGCTTGCTTTGGAACAAGGAGAGGAAGGTCTTCACGAGTACCGAACATGTGACCAATCAGCGGCGCTGCGGAACGCAGCCCGGAAGGATCGTCACGCGATCTTGAGATCGGCAAGTGTACTTACATCACCCACGAGAATCGCTCGTTAACCGCTTTGGAATCTTCGAGGGTGAGTTCCTCTATCGACTCGTTGCTACAATCTAGTAGATAGATCTTGGCTTGTTTGTTTGTATGCGAATTTTTTTGTTTTCCATGCTACGAATCCCTACAAGGGTATCGAGCCGTGTCTATATGTAGATCTCACAGAGTAGAACACAATGGTCATTGTGGGCGTTGATGCTTTTATTGTCGATTGCTTCTTGTGTACTTTGCATCTTGTGGTATGTTGGGATGAAGCGGCCCGGGCTAACCTTACATGACATCGTTCATGAGACTTGCTCCACGCTTGACATGCAACTTGTATTGCATAAGTGGCTTTATGGTGCTGTTTCTCCTAGCATAGTTAAGATCCAATTTACAACGGGTGATTAACAATACTAGTATCAATGTTGTGGTTCATGTTCGTAAGTTATAACGACACTTATTGAAAGCCCCAAACCACGTAAAACATGCAAAGAAAGTAGAGGCGTCTAACTTTGTTTTGCAGGGGTGTGCTGTGATGTGATATGTCCATGATTGTGATTATATATGATGTATGCAATGTTCCTTATTGTAAGTCTGCAACCGACAGGAGCCATATGGTTGTCTTTAATTTCTGTTAAGACTCGCGTGTCTATTCAAAGTAGTTGTAATAGTTGAAGTCGGTGGAAGACAACCATGGAGAAGCATCATTTACCTTGATGCAATGTCGGTGATGATGGAGATCATGTCCGTGCTTGAAGATGGAGATCGGAAGCACAAAGAAGAAAGACCGTATCATATCACATATTATGAATTGCATGTGATGTTTATCCTTTATGCATCTTGTATTGCTTAGTAGACGACGGTAGCATTATAAGATGATCCCTCATGCACATGAATTTCAAATCATAAAGTGTTCACCCTTAGTTAGCACCGTTGCTAAAGCTTGTTGTTTTGAAGCACCACGTGATGATCGGGTGTGTTAGATTCTACAAGTGTATACAACGTGAGCAAGCCAGATTTGCTCATGCGGAAACTAAGGTTTGATCTTGACGAGCCTAGCATGTACAGACATGGCCTCAGGAACACGGATTACCGAAAGGTAGAGCATGAGTCATATAGTAGATATGATGAACATGTTGATTGTTCGCCATTGAAGCTATATAAACTCTCGTGATGATCGGTTTTGATGTGGTGGATTTGGTTCGTGTGATCACTAAAACAATGTGAGGGATATTGTTTTGTGTGGGAGTTCACCTAGATTAATTTAATTATTAATTAGAACTCAATTTATCATAAATTAAATCAAAGTGAATTTGCATAGTTGTTGTAGTCATTGGCATCCGTTTACCACCTTGCGCTTAGTTTTTATTGAGATGATAGAACTATAGATTTCTGGTTAGTTACTTTAAGAACTGGTATCGTATTGTTTTGAAGTTTTAATCTAAAGTTTAAAAGTCCTATTGCAAACTTCCAGTAAGTTCCGGTTACTCCATGAAGTTTAATAATTGGTATTAAAACAAGAGTGACAATTCCAACAGTTAGTGTATGAGTATCATGTTTGTCTCCATGATTCTTGATATTCAAAGAATTGTCTTAATATCAAGGTTATCTAGGATCTGAAAGAGTTGTTTCAGAAACCATGATATGTGGAAGATATTGTGATATCTGAAACGAAGTTTTGGTTGCAACATGATAGAGTATAATATGGCAAAAGTCATGTTTTCATATTTGATGAGAATTTGCAAAAGGTTGGAGACACTAGTTGTCCTAATCCACCAAAAAGGTTTTGGAGAGCAACATTATACTCGCGATTCACCGTTATAAGCTAAAAGTAGCTTGAACATGGATAATTCCATGATAAGGGTGGGTATTTGATGTAGGTAAAATGTTTACTACACCAAGAGATTACTAAAGAAAGGAATTTGAAAGAACACCAAACATTTGATGATGGTGATCTACTTCAAAGTGCAAGTCCAAAGACATTGGTATTTAACTATACACGCTTTGGACTATGTGTCATGTGCATGGCTCCACTATTGATGTTGATAGATTCTTTCAAACAGAAAAGGAAATACTGAAAGAGAATCTCATAAATATATTGCAGAAAAGAGAAGACTAGAATTGTTCAGTTTAAGTATATAGATGATATACATGTTATGGCTATATTCTTTGCTTATTAAACAATGTGGTTCTTAAGTATTTGATACTGAATTTGTTGGTGTGAATCGTCATACGAAACAACACAATTCATGAACTACAAAGGCCTAAAGTAATTAGCAAAAGAATATGTGATGATATTCATCGAGAACAAATAAAGGGTTATTGTGTTGCTCGTTAAACATCAAAGCTTGCCTTCAAGATTTGTTTTATCAGGTATTATGAGAACAAAAGGGTTGTTCAAATAATTGCCGTAATCCATAAAAGATGGATGATTCACAAATCTCGTTGGAGAAATCACATCCATAAAACTAGTGCTAAAAATGTCGAAAGACAAATTGATTGAAAGATCACTTAGGAAGTGACATCGCCGTTTAAATTATATTGGAAAGAAAACATGAAGAAACTCCATGTGGATGGAATTTTGGAGTCTTTTGATTTTTGATCAAATGACACTTTCCTAGAGATAATTGAAACTTCGTTCATAGGCCAAAAGGAAACGAATGACTAGCTTATTGGAACTTGTACATATTGTTGTACGAAGTCCATTATGTGTAGTCAAGAGCGATGGATTTCAATTTCATATGCTTTCTCCGAGAATTTGAGTGAATATATGAATATTTACTTAATAAGGATGAAGTATGAAACTTTTGAAAAGTTCAAAGACTTTCAAGATGAAGTGCAAGATCATTGTAACAAGAATATAAATAGTTTATGATAAGATCATAAAGGAAGATATTTTGAGTTACAAGTTTAGCATAATACCTAAGATTTAAGGAATCGTTCCGTAGATTTACATGTCCCGGAATACCATAAGAGTATGGAGCGTTCGAGATATGTAATTAAACCTTGTTTGACATGGTAAGATCAAAGGTATAATTCATAAAACTGCCATTATATTTTAAAGATTAAAAGCTTTAGAGACTACCGTTTTTCCACTAAAAAGAGCTCCATCATAATCCGTTGAAATAACACCATATAAAGTTATGGTTTGGGATAAAACCCAAGTTATCCTTTCTTAAACATTGGTATGCTATGCATAAGAAAGATGTTTGCAACCAAAGTCGGATGAACCTGTCTTTGTATGTTATTTGAATAATCATAAGTATTCCTCCATAAACACCGGAGACAAAAGTGTTTGTCGCTTAGAACGTCAAGTTTCTTTGAGAAGGAATTTTTCGTGAAAAGATAAGTGGGAGGACAATAGAACTTTGATAAGGTTAAAAGAACCTTAGCTATATGTGCAAAGTTGCGCAGCGCCGAAAAGTGTTCCGGAGGCAGCAACAATGCTCATGGCTCACGTGCCTCAAAGATTATGGTCACGGAGATCTAAGTTCCTATTGAAACAAGTAGGTCGGATGAACAATCAAATACCAAGATTTGAGAGTTAAATCATTATTTGACAATAATGATCCGACTACGTGCAAAGAAGCGATGATGAGCCCGACTCGTCAAATGGCTTGAAGCCATCAAACCGTGATAGTTCCATACACGAAATCAAGTTTTGAACTTGAAGGACCCTCGAGAAAGGTGTAAGACCTTACTTGTGTCTGGATCTATAAAGAAATAGACATGGATGTTTTACATCTATGAAATAGTCGACATGTTGGGAAAGAGTTCACAAAATGTTCAAAGGTTGGCTATGACAAGATTTGATCTTTCATAGTGATATTTAGTCTAGACGGATTAATGTAGCAACCACTACATATAATTTGTTATATGGTAGTTGAATAAACAAAACAAGTTCTTCTAATAGAATCGTTACCTAGGACATGTGCATAACACGGTCCATAGGGTTTTGTTAATTCAAAG
This sequence comes from Avena longiglumis, assembly GCA_030063025.1. NCBI lineage: Eukaryota > Viridiplantae > Streptophyta > Magnoliopsida > Poales > Poaceae > Avena > Avena longiglumis. The sequence continues at coordinate 502,093,164 of CP125975.1, forward strand.
GATGCTAAAAGCATATGCAAACTTCAATGGTTAAAGTGAGCATCGCGGAGTTGGAATCTTCACTATGATGAAATTGTTAAAGGAGTTTAAAAGTTCATTAGAGACGTTGAAGATGCTTGCATTTGCAAAAAATTAAGTGGGAGCGCTAAGACATGTTTCTAATACATTATGTGGAAGACATATTGTTGATTGGAAATAATGTATCTTTTATTAACACATATTAAGAATTTCATCCCGATGAAAGACTTAGGCAAGACCCAAATATTTGGCATCAATAGACGCTAATATGGTTGTGCCAGAAGTACATAGACAAGATATTGAATGAGTTCAATATAGAAACTACAAGAGAGGTTCTTGTCGCACAGAAAGGATTGAATGAGTTCAATGTTGATGATATATTCAAGTGTATTGACATTTGGTAAAGTGAAACAAATAATCAAGTATAGATTGATACTTGATGTATGAAATCACAAAGAGTATTTATATCAATCATACTGTGATATGTACAAATCCAGATATGTCCTATGCTCTAAATGTTGTGAGCATATACCAGAATGATTCGAAAGATGATCATTGGACAATAGTAAGGATATTCTTATGATCTTTTGGAAGAACTAAGAGTATAATATTTGTAGAAGTGACAAATAGATGGTTAGTTCATTGTAAAAGTACTACATTGATACTAGCTTTGTCACAAAGTACAAATTAAGTTTATCTCAATCTAAACTAAAGGTGGCACAATATAATGGAAAGTGAGTTCCATAATGGATTTGGATGAGTTCCAAAGTTAAAGACATTGTGACAGATACTACAACAAAAGGCTAAGTATATGACTGCTATTTTAGTAGCAAAAGAGGGCATTTGTGTCAAGTAGTTTGTTATCAAACTAAGTGTAGTTCACAGTGGGATAATACTATGAAGATATATTGTGCGAAAATATTATCAACATGTTTTAACCCCAAAGAGCTAAAGGTCACAATCGAAAGACCAAATTTATACAAAGCCATCTCATTAGAGAATGAGTGATGCGAGACGCAAAGACATGCAATTACACACGGACCGAAGTGTCGATCCGAGATCAGTTGACCACTAGCAATCGTGTACATACAACACCGGAAAGCCATAGGTGTTGAATACACAAAGGTTTGAAACTAGATTATTGACTCTAGTGCAAGTGGGAGACTGTTGGAGATATGCCCAAGAGGCAATAATAAAGTGGTTATTATCATATCTTCACACTTATGATAAATGTTTACATACCATGCTATAATTGTATTAACCGGAAACATTAATACTTGTGTGATTTGTAAACTAAAATAAGAGTCCCTAGTAAAGCCTCTTGTTAAACTAGCTTGTTGGTTAATATATGATCATGGTTTCCTGATCATGAACATGGGGATGTTATTAACAACAGGATCATATCATTAGGAGAATAATGTGATGGACATACTCCTATAAATAAGCGTAGCATAAAGATCAAGTCATTTCAATAGTTCAATTGCTATATGCTTTCTGATACATAGTAACCTAATTCCTTCGACCATGAGATCATGCATATCACCTTTTCCGGATGGATGCTTTGATGTCATCAAACACCACACCGTAACAGGGTGGCTATAAAGGTGGCATTGAGTGTTCAGAAAGTATTGGTTGAAACACATGGATCAAGAGTGGGATTTGTCCATCAATATGACGGATAGATATACTCTGGGCCCTCTCGGTGGAATGTCATCCAATTGGCTTGCAAGCATGTGACTGGCTCACAAGGGATCACATATCACGGGAGCGAGAAAAGAGTACTTATCGGTAACGAGGTTGAACTAGGTATGCAGAGATACCGACGATCATAACCTCGGATAAGTAAACTATCGCGAGACAAAGGGAAATTGGTATCGTATGTAAGTGGTTCATTCGATCGCAGAGTAATCGTAGAAATATGTGGGAGCCATATGAATTTCCAGATTCCTCTATTGGTTATTGTTCGGAGAAGTGTCTCAATCATGTCCGCATAATTCACGAACCGTAGGGAGACACACTTAAGGATTCGACGTTGTTTGAGTAGTTATGGTATTATGAGAAAGAGACCAAATGTTGTTCGGAGTCTCGGATGGGATCCGGGATATCACGAGGTGATCCGGAATGGTCCGGAGAATAAGATTCATATAAGGAAAGTCTCGTTTCGGAGTTCGGGAATGATTAGGTGTTTTTATCGGAATGTTCTAGAAGGTTCGAATGTCCCAAGCACTCGGGGAAGGGTACATGAATGTGTCATTACATATTGGAATGATTGCATCATGTACTAAGTGTTCGCTGTTCCAAATAAAGGATTAAATTGAATCCTAAAACTGAAAAGTCAAATGGCCGCTTTGAAAGTCAAACGAAAAACAGAAACCGAGGGAAACAAGCAAGAGGAGGTTGAAACCGACTTGGGGAGGAGTCCGTCCTTCCAAGCCGGCCACCAAGGCCGACTTGGGGAGGGACTCCCTCCCCTTGGCCGCCCCTCCCACCTATAAAAGGAGGGGCAGGGCCTCCTCCTCTAGACACACAAGTTCCTATCCTCTAAATCTAAATCCTAGCCCTAAACTCTGGTTTAGAGCCGCTTTGGTTTAGAGCTTCTAATGGCCCTAGCCTTCGAATTAGAGCCTTCTAATTGGTGTGTCTAAACCCTAGACCACTAATAGCTCTCTCTCATACTCCACCATACTCGCTCCGGCTTAAGGCGAAGCCCTGCGGGATCTCCCCTCTACTTCCGGTACCACGTTGTCTGCCGGAATCGCGAGGAGAGTGCTACAACCTCCATTTCCTGCTGGAACAAGGGAGAGGAAGGTCTTCGCCGAGTACCAACGTGACCGATCAGGCGCTGCCGGAACGCAGCGCCGGAAGTATCGTCTACGCGATCTTGAGATCGGCAAGTGTACGACTACATCACCCACGAGAATCTGCTCTCGTTAACCGCTTTGGAATCTTCGAGGGTGAGTTCCTCTATCGACTCGTTGCTACAATCTAGTAGATAGATCTTGGCTTGTTTGTTTGTATGCGATAGAAATTTTTTGTTTTCCATGCTACGAATCCCTACAAGATACGCCATATCTTTTCCTCCAGGCGACTCAGCTAGGTCTCCTGGACCTGCTGGTGAATAAGTAGGAGTCCAGACGAAAGAGAGCGTCTGTACTCAGCACTCTCCGTCTCAAGATCGACTAACATCTGTGCCTGCAAGTGACACCACAAGGTTCGCCATATATAGATGGAAAATTATGTAATAAATAGGTGCATTAGATGAAGAACATACCGCGTGCTGTCTGCTACCCACAGTAGACTTGCTCGGATAACTATCCCAAGTAGCCGCGCCCGGCATCTCCTCTGGGTGAGATTGCTGCGCGATGCGTAGTCGTGTGGCGCTCATGTAGCTATCCAAATACCTGTTGAACTCTTCCATGTCAAACCCGGCGTTCGAGTCCCAGACTCGGGTTGTAGCGGTGTTCCACTCTTGAACGTATACCCCAACCCTGTGTAGCCAACCCGTGGCGGTCTTGCTACTTCCCTTCCTCGACAACCTAACATTTAACATGGTTAGTGTCATATCAATAAATCATGTTAATATGGAAGTAATGTGTAAAGGAAACATACGTGTATACGACTGAAGGTATGGCGTTCTCCGTAGGACGAGAATCGGCCAACTAGCGAAGACCAAACTGCCTCATTACTCTATGTAGGCTCATCTCCTCTGCCTGCACGTCAAAGATGATCTTCGATTTTGTGAGCCAGTACGGCTCGTCCCTGGCGCATAGAATATAAATCTGTATGTTCTCCCCGTCCCTCTGGAATCTAGCAGCGACAGCTTCATTCGTGTAGGGCTCCCACATCACCGAACTCATGAGCAAGATAAATCGCTCGACAAGTGAGTAGCAACCCCTCACCTGACTGTGAGAAAAGCGTCTCTGCGAATAATAATTTGTTAGCTCCATGCATAGTTTATGTCAACTACATAATGAATGTAACAAGTAACTTTGCACATACCTGGAGGTGTGTCCAAACTGAACCGAAAGTAGGAAAGTCGATGAGGTATGGATCGAACAGTCCAGTCAGAGGGTCGCCCAAAGTAGCCGTAGGGTAAGACGTATCAACCATAACATCCGGTCGGCCGATAGGAAACCGCTCCCAGGACCAAAGCTGCAACAGTAGTGGGCATCCAAGCAGGCCTGACTCCGGCGCCCTACGTTGGCAATCGCTGCACATACCTCGGTACGTGGATGCTAAGACCACAGAACCCCAACTCCTCTTATTAATCATGTCCGCGCTAGTTGCATTGGCGATCTCCAATGCGATAGGGATGTAGCGAGCGGTGATAGTGGTGACATGGTTCTCGGTGAACATCACCTTCCCGAGAAGCCAAAGTATGTATGCCTCCAAGAACCGAGTGATTTGTGCCTCTGTCAACTGAGTCTCTGGATATCCTAGTTGTTGGATCTGCATTAATCAAATATGGTTTGATAAGTAAAACATATGACGGTAATGTGTAATGTCTTACAGATTAAAGAGAAGTTAGCAAACACACATGACATCCTAGTAACCAGTCGAACTTGGGCCCGTGTTCTTCATACTTCAATGGACTAGTAATACCCTGGAATCGTTGTGCCATATCCTGTTGCCAACCCGCCGGTGCCTGCAACGGTCCAATGGGCTGTCCAGCCAAAGGAAGTCCCAACAGGCATGACACGTCCTGGAGAGTAGGGGCCATCTCTCCCCAGCGAAAGTGAAAAGTGTGGGTGTCGGGCCTCCAGCGGTCGACCAAGCATGTGAGCAACGAGTGGTCATATAGTAGGCGTGTAGAGTCTGCAGTGCCCTCAACCAAGCGAACAAAAGGTAGAAGCCCAGCCCACTTCAACCTGCATAACCAAAAACGTGATCAATCATTTACCGCGAACCAAAAATACTCATATAATTCATGATTAAATCGTACCTAGGAACCCAAGCGGGGTGTATACTCCAGTTAACATTCGGTGTGCGAGTGACCAAAGGCTCAAGGGAGTTGGGATCATCCTCCAAACTTCTAGCCCGATGCTTCTTTTTAATGTCTGGGTCGAGCAACCTGTATCTTCTCGCCATTTCTGAACAATTTAAAAATTAACATAAGCATTTGCATATTACAACTAAAAACATAGTTCGCCACATATTACAACTTAAAACATAGTTCGCCACATATTACAACTTAAAACATAGTTCGCAACATATTACAACTTTAAACATAGTTCGTCACATATTACAACTTAAAACAAGTTCGCAACATATTACAACTAAAAACATAGTTCGCCACATATTACAACTTAAAACATAGTTCTAGTTTCACCCGCGTCCTCTACCTCTTCGACCTCAAGACCCGTCCTCGCAGAGGTGCGATTGCATCGAAAAGTGGGACAATGAGTATCCTTGTGACCAAATACATTGCATAGAAAACACTGCCGAGTTGGGCCGCCAGCTTCTGATTCATCCATATTATTTCGGATGCGCCTACACTGGCGTATGCCTCTGATTGTTCGCATTAGAGCAGGGTGTGGGATGTACTGCCTTTCACCAGGGTTCACGGTGTTGAAATTAACCATTACTTGAAATCCTGACATCTCACCCGTCCAGGTATTGACCACAGATTCTTTCAGGTAGTAGGGAGACACGAACGATATGGCGTCCAACCCTAGCTTCCCACAAGCAGCAAGCACATGAGAGCAATGCAGGTGAAGCAACTTTGGTTTGTTGCAGGTGCACTCGCAGGTTGGCCATTGCTCATTACCAATCTTCACCTCATGCATTCTTAGTTCATTACCACACCCAAACTTATCGGTGGCTAGCCGCACCTCAAACCTTCTTTTCTCATTACCTATACACACGACAGTGTGTGACATGGCCTTCGCCATCTTCTTATCCATGTACCTCATAATCTTTTCACAAAAGCGTGTGTTTGGATTGTTCACGATATGCATCTGAGCACCTTGTCGTCTAGCTCTAAAATATAAAATCGTGTCATACAGAATACCTTCGACTATGGCCGTAAGTGGAAGTGTCTTGTTACCTCCGAGGACAAACTTATATGACTCAGCTAGGTTTGTAGTCATGACACCCTACCTAGCTTCATGTGTGTCGTGTAGCAAAGACCACCTCTCCAAAGGCTCGTGCTCTATCCACTGTTGGAAGTTCTTGATCCATCTGTCGAGCCTTCTCCTTATACCAGGTGGATCAAATACAGGCAAGTCACAAAGCCCTACAGGATCTTTCTCCACAGGCGCAACTCCAGTAGCTACCTGTGCAGCTACTAATGCTTGATGTGAAGCTACGGCTGCGTTTTGCGCAGCTTTATTGACCTCACATGTTTCTGAGTGAATTCATCGAGATTTGTGCGTATAAAATCGTACTTCCATTCTTGGTTCTGCTTGCACAGTTTTTTGAATAGATTCATGAGGTTTTTATTTCTGAACTATGAGAAGAAATTAGCTCCCAAATGGTGCATGCACCACCGGATCTGCATGTCAAGCCAAGGTGTTTGCTCTTCCGGCCCTGGCTGTGTCATCCATTTTACGACATTGAGTATACCTGCATGCCTATCATGAATGATGCACACATTGGGCTTGTCTTTCACAACTGCTATTTTGAGCTGCATGAAGAACCATGTCCAACTTTCAGTGTTTTCTCTCTCCACGAAAGCAAATGCGAGTGGGACAATCTGATTGTTGCCGTCTTGACCAATGGTGGTAAGGATCTGACCCTTGTACTTGCCAGTGAGAAAAGTACCGTCTACACATATCACTGGATGACAATAAGTAAAAGCTTGGATGCATATAGCAAAAGAGAAGAACACTCGATGAAGCACCTTCACGGATGGATCCTCTGGTATCACATAATATTGTATGTCGACATAGGTGTCTGGGTTTCTATCCTGCAGTGTCTGAAGTTGTCGGACCACAGAGTCATACGAGTCTCTAAACGAACCAAACCTCTCCTCAAGAGCCCTTTGCTTTGCCCTCCAAGCCTTTCCATATGAAATGGAATACTTAAACCAGGTCTTTACTTTCTTATGTATACTGGATACTGTCATCGCTTTGCACTCTACTATGTCCGTGTAAAGCAGCCGAGCTAGAAGTGTGGAGGAGAGGTTAAGATGATCTTTAGGGATATTTTTGTAGATCACATGTGTGCTGCACAAAGTTGCTCACCAACCAAGTTGTTTCGTACGTAGGGACATAGGCATGCACCCCGCCTGGACAATTTATATCCACGCATTCCATTGTCAAGTATTTCTTAGAGGACACCGTTGTTTTCAAAACCCTGTGTGTTGACATTGCCCAAGCAATGATTGCATCTTGCAAATGTTGCTTGTCTTGATATCTGACACCCTGGGCAATTTTGTTGATGTGATATTCCCACGCAGAATCATGACCATCGACAACGGTCATTCCGGTTGACATGTGTTGATTCCATGAAGCAGGAATCGGCATGTCCTCTCCACTATTGCCTTCTCCATTAGAATCCTCAGGGTCATCAGAATCACCACTCTCGCCATCCATGTAATCCTCCTCTTCCATCATGTTCTGCATGCCTCCATCTTCCTCATCTGCATCTGCCTCTCCACTATAGTCTTCTCCACCTCCGACCTGACTGCTCTGCCCCAATTCATAACCACCGTCTCCTCCTCCTATCTGACTGCTCTGCCCCGATTCATAACCATCGCCTCTAGCACTGGACATAGAGTACATCCCGTAACTTGAATCAGCACTATGACGAGAAACATGTCCACCATCGTCTCCAGGCAGATCGATCTCCTTCAAGACAGGAAGCACTAATGCGACAGGGTTTATATGCCTATCTTCGCAGCCTTTTAACCATTTAAACCAGTCTCTGTCAGTATCTACATGCCTCAAAGTCCAGAAACTATTTTTTCTTGACTTTGTACACAATGCTTGCACGCTGACGGTGTAGGTCTCGATGTTATAGCCTAAACATCCTGACAACCATTCCTTCAACTGACTAACACTCCAGGTTTGAGGGGCAGTCAAATCTAACTGTGAACACATGAACTCTCCCAGATCTGCTCCAAAGTCATTTGTTCGAACATTACCAGGACCGTAATAAAACACGAACTTCACTAAATTGGTCATCTCTGCTGACATAAAATAAACAACCTAATCAATTAATTATCGACAATGTGTATAACTTTGGGCAATGCTTGAAAATATTCTAAAAAATATGATATTATTGCTACCGGTCAAATATTGCTACTAATCCACCGGCCAAATATTTGTGCCTAACCCATCGGTCAAACATTGTTACTAATCCACTAGCCAAATATTCTAATAGACTAACCATACCCACATATGTAACCATATACAATAACTATGATTATCGAGGGATTGGAGTTTACCCTTAAAACGAGAGAAGCCACTCGGTTCACCACCATAGCTCCACCACAGACAACCTCAGCTCCTCCACCACAGCTCCACCACCATTGACATTGCTCCACCACAGCTCCACCACCATTCCTCCAACAAACCAACACCAAATCGAGCCCTGAGCTAACCCATCATTAGATTGGGCTTCCACTACCTCTCTAGTGGTTTTAGAATGAAGATTTTGTGGTTAAATCGGGCAAAAATGGTGGTTTTAGAATGAAGAACTAACGAGAGAGGGAGAGGGTAGAGCTGGCGATGCGTGGAGAAGAAAGGAGGCGTCCGGCGTGGCGTCACAGGTTCTTTATCTCGCCCCCAGTCGGCTTGGGCCTGGCCGATTGGGTAGTCGGCGTGGGCCTGGACGACTGAACCTGTCGGCCTGGGTGGGCTCTGCGGCCCCACTGGCCGACCTGCTATCGTCTAGCTGCTGGGCGAGTGCTAGGCTGTCGGCCAGGGCCTGGCCGATTGGCTCAGTCGGCTTCCCCCAGGACGACAAAGTGCTAGATCTGTAATTTCCAAAAAACGTATAATAGATATCAAATTAATTAAATAATGCATATTATTTAAAAAATCGCCTCGTTTAAGTCGGGCCATCAATTTTACTAAGTAAACGTAAATTATAGTTAAAAAATATACTACTCCCTCCGACCCATATTACTTGACTTGGATTTGTCAAAATTTGGATGAACCTATATACTAAATAGTGTCTAGATTCATCCAAATCTAAACAAATTTAAATCAACTAATATGGGTCAGAGGGAGTATTGAATTTATATTCGAATAAATTTGCTACATGTATTGAATGTCAAACTACTAGTTATAATTAATTTATGGAAAATAAGGATATACCAAATAAATAGGGATAGAGGAAGTATTGTATGAAGCATATTATTTGTTATGCTTAAATATCTTTCCTTGGAGAAAGGTGTATGTAGTCTAAGACAAGGAAACCCGCTTTCTCCTTTTTTGTTCGATATTGTCACCCTTGCAATACGCATCCAACGAGCCAACACGTATGGTTAAATCATACGAGTTATACCTGGCCTTGTGGACCATGGTTTCCATTGGTGATACTATAGTCTTTCTATAGAAAGGGCAAATAGTCTCAAATTATGTTATGGGCTTTTGATGAGCTTTCTGGTCTGAAGTTAATTTTCATAAGAGTGAATTATTTTCGTTGGTAAGGTTCAAGAAGTTGTGTCTCGACATATTTGAAATCTTTGCAATGTGAGAGGTCTGTTTCCTTTCAGTAAATTACTACGATAGACTCATAAATGAAAAATGGAAGAGGGTGGAGGAAAGAACCACGAAAATTCATAGCAGTTGGAAAGAGAAGTACTTTTTTTCATGGTAATAGGTGTCTCATTTATATATTAAAAAGATTATAATATAAGTCACGTAAACATCGACCGGAAAAAACTAAAAATATAGTAGAACGCAAGCCTTTGCGCAAAGGACCACTAGCCAAGAAAGAAAATAATCTAGACCGAAGAAACCTTTGAGCTTGACGCCAACGCTCGCCATCTGCCTCTGCCACCACCACAGCAGCCACCAAATGAAAGAATGACGGACCACCTCCTCACCTGAGCTCGATGCGGCTCCATCATTGACATGCAACTTTGTGGACTCCAAGGTGGCTCACCCAAGATGAATCCATTGCTGTTGAACGAATCAGACTGGGGCAACACCCTGGACACGCCATTGAACACCAGACCTAGCACCCCCACACGACTAAGACGTTGAAGGAGGAAGTCACACATGCCATCCACGAACCATAGAATCATAACACGATCCACATATCTTGCAAATGTCGTTGATGCATACCAAAATCTGCATCCACTCCTTGACTACCTCCTAGGTTCCACGCCGGTGCTGGAGCAAACGCCGCCGCAGCGGCGGAGCCTCAGGAAAAAAATCCACCACGAAGATTCCGCCACCGCCACACCATCCTTGCTTGGATAGACTGATCTCCAAATCTATCGGAAAAGATCTAAATAAAATTTGTTTAGCACCGTTATCTTCATCCCTGAAGCCTCAAACAAAGCTACTTTAGCCTAAAACTATCCACACACGTGGATACGACAACTCCTCTCACCACCTATGACCTAGGTCGTCAGCGGGGGTGGGGGAGCCTCCTTTGGCCAGCGTCGGAAGGTGGGTGCCCTAGGACAAGATATCTTTTTCCTCTCCCTAGCGTCTAGCGGCACGTGGGGGAAAGAGCATTTATACTAGGTAAATTTTCTCAGAAAGAGAAGTACTTATCCTCGTGAGCATTGGCGGACCTTCTTGGAGGCGAAATGCCCCCCCCCCCGCCCATGAAGAAACAGGCTTTTTTTGACCGATATTGGGCCCATTTGTCCATTAAAATCAGCCTGCAGCTCATATTTTCGCCTCCCCAGCCCATTTGCCCCCCAGAAATTCGGCCCAAGGTCCACCATTGCTCGTGAGTAAAGTGGAGTTAATAAATTATTCGTACGAATATGGTTCCTTATACTTTGTCTTTCATCCTCATACAAAAAATGGTGTTGCAAAGGTTGGACTATTTCCGGTCTAGGTTTGATTGGCAATGTGATATATCATGAAAAAACAACATCCTGTTCAATGGAATGTCTTATGTCATCTGGAAGACCAAGACCTAAAAAGGCTACATATTTGGTAAATAATTACTCATTCTTCTTACTAAAAATGGGATGTGACGGGATGTACTCCATTTATTCCTAGACATTTGTAGCGTTGCTTACATTTCTGAAGGCCACACAAATCCGTCCGGTGAACTTCTCTTTGAACACTATCTATTTCCTTTGTATTCGTAGTTTGTTTTTTATTTCCTATTTATCTTTTAAGCTTCATCTACTATTATTTTTATTATTAATCATTTTTCTTTTTCCATTTTTCTATTATTTCCATGTCTATTTATTATTTAAAAATTTGATGACTATTTTCTTGCGTATTAAGTGGAAATTTTTGTAAACTCACCATTTTATATTGTATACTATTTTTATTTTATATGAACATTTCTTACAATTCACAAACAATTAATTTGAATTCGAAGGTATTTTTGAAATTCTATGAACTTTTCTAAAAACCGGCTAATAATTTTCAACCTTGTGAAAAATTATCTTGCACCTCGCGAACAACTAGTATAAAATTACAAATATTTTATCAGTATTTATATATGTCTATTTTATATATTTAGAAACAAATAAACAATCAATGTTAATGGGCCGCCTGAGATGTAGTCCATGTATAAGGGACTTCAGGCATCAGCCCAGGTGTAAATAGAAGAAGAAGAAGAAGAAGAAGGCATGGGCTGATAACAGGAATTGAAAGGATGTGGCCTGCTAGCTCGGTTGGGCTTGACCCAAGAGGCAAATCAGAAATTGGCCACGAGAAATGTGGCTGAAAAGGAAAGAATTTAGGGGAATCAAAATGGGCCTGCCCATTCGGATGGAGGGATATGATAGGGAAGAGAGCATAACCTGGATTGATTTACATATTTACTCCAATTTGGAATATCTGAATATTTAATCATTTATATATTCATTAAGTTGTAAGAAATTATTTTGGAAATAACAGTGTACCTAAACAGTTAGAATGATCTGTGAAAATAAGTTTAGACCTAATTATAATTTATATTTTGTAAATATAATTTAGAGTTCAGGGTTTATTAAAATTTTAAAATCCAAACAAGAACTCGTGGATATAAAAGATCAACATAAAAATATTCACATATGGGTATTTTTTGAAAATGACATTTTATTTACTCTCTTTTGAGAATCGAATTAAGTGTTGGAAAATATTTAAAATGGTTAAATATCCAATTGGGTTCAAATTAAATCTAACATAAATAATTTCGAATTGTAATTTTCCCCAACCGTGATAGAGTAATTGGCTATTACATAATATTTCAAATAAGTTTGAAAAAATAGATAAGTCATCAAAAGCTTGGACTCATTCTAAAACTTCAGTAGAGTTAAGGAATTTGCATAGCTCTTTATTAACATTGCAAAACATAAATGTTTGGAATGATGTTACATAGGCACAACTTGATTGTGTTTAGTGGACCGAGAGGTAGAGAAGTGTTGTACCAGACAAGGGAAGGGAGTGGATCGGGATGGAAGTGAAGGGTTTCGCGACATAGTAAATCAAAATTTTCTACGGATGCGAACAGAGGGAAATCCAAGATCTAATCTAGGAGATGCAAACAACGAGAGAGATTGGATTAGATCATCATACCCTTGAAGATTCGCACTGAACGCGTTAAATCGGAACATGGGTGATGTAGTCGTACTCGCTTCTCCTCCTCACGATCCGATCCGATCTAGCACCACAAGTGGCGGTGCCTCCGTGAGATGCACACGTGCAGCACCTCGACGTCTCCTCCTTCCTTGGTCCAGCAAGTATGGTGGAGAGATGGGTTGGATCTACAACGCGACGGCGCGGTGCAATTGGTGGAGAATTTCTGCAGCAGGGCTTCGCCTATAAGCAGTCGGGAGGGAGAGAGGAGGGCAGCAGGGCAGCTAGGGTTGGAGGGGAAGGTGTGGTGGGTTGGTGCGCCCCTAGCCCTCTATATATAGAGGGGTGGGCGCAGGCCTAGCCCCTCCCCAAGCCAAGGCCGGCGGCCCTAAGGAGGAAGAGTGGGGGGCAAGGAAACCCCCCCTTCTAGAAGCTCTATCTAGAGTTTAAACCTCTCTTGGCCGGCTGGGCCCTATGGGGCCTTGTGCCCCTGGCTGTGGCATCCCGCAAAACCACTACTAGAAAATCGCGTTGAATTTGTGCATTGCATCGTCATCATCATGCATTGTTTGCATAAAACTATTTCGCAAAGCCCGTTTTGTTTTCTAAAACGCCCCACCTTAATTATCGCGCAAACCCGGGGCACCGGAGTATTTTGTTTTGTCCGTTGTCAGTTGCAAAAACGCTTATTGAAATAATAATTTAATTAATTATTTTAGTGGGGGCAGTCGAACGGGCCGACCGACCCGAACGACCACCCCCAGAAAACTAAACGGTCCACCTACACCCGCCCTTCTAAATCCTACAGCTACCAGTTAATCTACCCAACTCCCCCTCCACATCACCCCAACCAATGCCCTCTCTCCACCTCACCTCTCCTCTCTTCCCCACCCAATCCCCACCTGCCACTTGGCACACTCCCTCTCTCTCTCACCTCCCTCTCTCCACCTGGTCAGCACACACCTAACACCAGCCACACACGCACTCAACGCCACCCCACACTCCCTGCCCACGTCCCCACCTGGCCCCACCCACAGGCCCGGGCCCCACCCCGCGGCCCCGACGCGTCCACCCACCACCCTTCTCCTCTTTCCCCGACCCCCGACCCCGCTCCTCCCCATGCGCCGCCGCCCACCCGCCTGGCTCGCCTGCCCCGACCACCTCCCTCCACCTTCCCTCTCTCTGGTGCCCGCCTCCCGTGCCCTCCGCAACCCCGCAGCCCCACACCGCCTCGCCGCTTCCTCGCAGCTCCGTCCTGCCGCAGGATCTCAAGGCCGCTCTGCGCCACCTCGCCCTCCTTCCAGCCGACGAGCCGCACTCCGCCTCAGCCAGCTCGCCACCTCACCGCATCTCCTCCTCGCCCGCGACCCCCGAGCTGCCTCGCGTCTCGGCCGTTCGCCCGAGCCTGCCCGCCGGGCGGCCCGCCTCGCTGGTCACGCCTCGCCGCTCCGCCTCGAGCCGGCCGCCTCTGTACCGCCACTGCCCGGCGCCACGCCGCAGCCGACCCCACGCTGCCCGACCCGCACTGACGCCGCAAGATGCGCTGCCTCGCCATGAGCTCGCGCACGCCAGGCCGCGCCCGCCGGTCTCGCGGCGCTTTCTCTCTGCCCGCCGTTGCAGACCTTCCTCGCCGCCGTACCCGCTCTTGGTGAACCCCCGCTGCCTCAGCTCTCTATGTAGCGGTGGGTCCTTGCTGGTGTAGGTTCGGGTGAGCAAGACGGCGTTGAGATGGAGTATGTTAGATGGAGATTACATAATCAAGTTCTACCCGACAATCAAGTGGAACCCGGTGCCGTCGTGGAAACCAGGGGCGATGACGCCGAATCGACAAGATCCACCTCCCAGAGCGACGAACCCCTGGACACCAAGAGCTACCGGCGACCTGACCAAGACCCGAACCCCGATGAACCACGAACCCCACTGCAGAACAACAAGGCCTTCGAGGTGGAACCGACAAGATCTTCTCCTCGGGACACCGGGAGCTCCCCTGACGCCGTTTCCGAGTTCGCCATCGGTGCATAAGGAGAAAACCTCAAGGATTACGACACGGAGCGTCAAGATCGCCTCACGGAATCCGAAGCGCGGACCCGGCAAGAACCTCGCAACGGCAAGATCGGCCCCGTGGGACTCGGCAAGATCTGCCCGACGACAAGAACGACAGCGACCGGGAGGATCCGATGCGCCCCCGGACACCGAGACCCTGGACGACAAGTTCTCCGTCTTGTTTCCGCTCCCGCCGTTTCCGTCAAACCCTGGACCCTGTCGAACCCCGAACCCCGGAACCCCAAGATCTGCCGAACCCTAATGTGTGAACCCCTCTCCGAGAACCCTATTTTATAAATGGTCAACTATATGAATTGTTGCATACTTAATTGACATCTCGCATGCATATCATGTGGTTTGGGGGCCTTATGCCGATTCACCTTAATAATTAATATGGGGCCCATATGCGGGCAAATCTAGCCTTATATTGGCCTCATTTAAACTTGTGTAGCGAACCGGTGCCATCTTTTGTCTTGCTTATGCAACACTTAAATTGCGGGGTAGCTAAATAACATGAACCACCTAACTAATTGTCGGGATCCCGGTTCCGCTTAATATGACCTAATTGCATCGCACCTTGCCATGCCATGCATCATACATGCATCATGCCGATCTTCCGCCGCTGAATTAAATATTGCATCCGTGTTTATTCTAGTGTTTCGCTTCTTCATGGATAAGGCCGTTGAGTTGATGTGAGCTTCACCGATCTTCGGATTGAACCTTCGCAATGTTTTCAAAGCAGCATCTCCCTCTTTCTACCTATCTTACTTTTATAGTCTTTATTCCCTCCTGTTGATCTATTGCTATCTGAGTTGCGATGCTTTAGTTTCCGTACCTGTGATATACCGTGCAGCCCTATATTGCCTTGGACACATCCTATTACCTGTTGTTTGGTAGATAGTTGGACTTGCGCGTCGTAGTCGCTTGCTCAAGTGCTGTTACGTGTCGCTCAGTGCCACAGTTGTTGGAGTAATGCCGCATGTTTGATGTTGGAGATGATCATAGTTTTACTTATCGCACACTTTAATTCCTGTTTAACAACTAAAATTGAAATAAGCAGAGGCATCGGTGGGTGATAGAAAATATTTGGTTTCCGAACGCCCACTTGTGTCCCGTAAGACCCCGAGTACTTGATACTGCCTTGATTTATCGCGCTATCCACATCCGGAGGTATATGGGACCCCCAGCGAGCTTGATTAGGTCTTATTTCTTGGGGCCACAAACTAGTTTGAGGTTTTATTTACGATCCTGTACTTATGCCATGCTACTTATGTATTTATGATTGTGCGAGGAGCACACTGCATCGCTTAGGTAAGCGGAGTGATTACGCTGTATCGACACCCCGAGTTTCGGGTTCCCGCTTCATGACCATTGTCGCAAACCTTGAGTCCGTCGAGCTTGCTTACTTGCGGGTAGACTCAAGGGTGGCCTCAAATATTTCTGAATCGTGATTGTTCGATCGTGAAAGCCTCGTTGGGTTTTGATTTGGTTTTTCCGAGGTTGATCGGCGTGTGTTGCTATTGGTGCACCCGCCGGGTAAAACTTTCGAAAGCCGTGTCGCGGATATGGACGACTTGGAGCACAAGATTCTCGACCATAGACAAGCATAACTAAAGTTTATTGCTATAAATTTGACTTTATAGTGACTAGTAATCAGCTTCGCTATAATGGAATGGCTAACTAATACTGCCCACAATTGCTTGTTTGGAGTGTCGCTGGCGACTATCTATACCTGACTAGTAAGTATTGCAACTACAACGGAATGGCTAAATGAAAGTACCAACAACTGTTGGGTTTTGGGTTTTATCTCATGCTATCTGTATCTGACTAGTAAGTGCTGCAACTATCACGGAATGGTTAACTAAAAGTGCCCACTGCTTACTTTATCAGGATGATTATCTAAACGACTAGTAATTCGCAACGATAACTGAATAAATAAAACTGCCAACTGTGTGAGTTCCTCGGTTGACTTCCTCGTTTGGTCTCGAGGGGGAAACACCAGGATGGGTTTGTTTGGTGTTAGCTTCAGGTTGGATCCGGATAGGTCTATCTTACCTCTCTCTGACTATCGCCAGTTGTATCGAGTCTCTATAGGTTGTTTAGTGCATGCCGCTGCCGCCATCCACCATACCTATGTAGGCGAGGACCGCCAATTCTAGCCTCGCTGTGTAATCGCCTCAAGATCGACGCTCCTCTTTTCCTTTGCCTTTGTCGGCACCCCTTTTGTTTAAGGTGTTTGAGATCGACGTCGTTAGGGGGTTACCCTTCCGCTTGGCTCAAGGTGGTTATGGACGCCATTGGTTATTCTTCAGGGCTCTTAGCCCCATTAGCATCTTGTCCGTAGCTGGGCGCTATATCGTTCTCAAGGTGATTTGGATCTTTGTACCTTATATCTGTATTCTTGAATCTTTGAGTCGCTGTTATATATGTTCTGTGGGTCCCATCGAGGACTGTTGTGTAATGTTATTACTTCGTTTTCCACCCGCACGAAAGTGCCTGGTGGGCACCTTTGAATCGTTTCTATGCGGGTTTGGCGGGTTTCGCTAAAACTTGCATAGGTCCGATTCTGAGGGTGTTACAGAGTGGTATCAGAGCTCAGCAGCGAGCATACCCACAAGTCCAAATCAGAGGATAACCTAGCTAACGGCCGAAGTAGAGTGTCAAAACTATTTTTTGGAAAAATCGGTTGGATAGTTCTGGTTAGGTCTGATTTTACTCCTTACCCCTCTGCTATTCTCCTCTTACCTCGACGTGTTTTGAATCTGCTCTCTTCTCTCTCTTCGAGTCCAGGAATTCTCGTGGTTGGGTTTCCGTACTTCGTGGCTTCGCTTTCTCCCTTTTGTAACGGAGGTGCTACGATCATCAATCTGCAACTTGTCTGTTGTACCCTTCCTCCAAT
The DNA here is from genome assembly GCA_030063025.1 of Avena longiglumis. Lineage (NCBI taxonomy): Eukaryota > Viridiplantae > Streptophyta > Magnoliopsida > Poales > Poaceae > Avena > Avena longiglumis. The sequence goes on from CP125975.1 coordinate 502,110,774, forward strand.
CTTTTGTTCTTGAGCTCCTTATCCATATGTGCTCCTTGCTGGATATCTGTGTCGTTGAAAAACATATGAGAAGGACGAGCATTGGTGAAGTTGGAGTTGACATTGAGCATGTGTTGTTCATGCCAATGGAACCATCGCGAAACCTAATCGTTGTGTTTTCATACGATTTCTGCTGGCAGCATCCCTTTGTTCCGGATACCACCTATGAAGATCTTCAGTCTAAATCTCGAGAGTTGAGTTGCCTGATTCTCCTACCCATGTATAGAGTTGATAGTTGGGTCCGGGATGGACTGATCACCCTACCCGACTCTTACTGTTCGCTCTGTACATCGAACTGGTGGGTCAATGTAATTTTCCCCTCTTCTAATGGAAGTTAGAGGTGGCCTTATCGTTTGATACCTCTACCTTCGTCCTTTGTTTCTCTGGAGTGTTCTCTCGACGATCAGGAACAACGACCCTTTGTTGGTGGTGTCGCCGATTTCCAGATGAAGAAGGAACCATCGTTAGTGGTGTCGCGAGGATCTACACGAAGCGCGAAGATGCAGATCACCGACCTTCCTTTCCGGTACCATGAGGCGGATCTCGAGGGCGAGATCCATTGTTAGTGGTGTCGAATTGTGGCATCCCGCAAAACCACTACTAGAAAATCGCGTTGAATTTGTGCATTGCATCGTCATCATCATGCATTGTTTGCATAAAACTATTTCGCAAAGCCCGTTTTGTTTTCTAAAACGCCCCACCTTAATTATCGCGCAAACCCGGGGCACCGGTGTTGGGCCACGCAGAGATAAAACAAAAACTTTTCCTCTAACGTGGTGATCCCAAGACCTAGCTGAGGTAGAAGGCCACGAGGTTTACCACTAGACGCGCGGTTGCGGATTACTGATGAAGCGCGTCAGTTGATGCAGTGTAGTCCCCACGATCCGATCGTCCTGGTGCTGATCGCACAGCACCTCTGCTGGTATCCACACGCATAGGAGGAGCACCGCGTGAATCGCTAGGTTCGTTCTGGCGGGCTGACTGTGGAGCTAGGGTTTCAACACATGGAATAACCTAACCGAACAACGATTTTTCTTTACGGGTTCTGCTCCACTATATATAGGGAGTGAACGTGGGCTCGCTTGCGACCCATTCACTAAAGCCCATATAAAACTAGTCACCGTGAGTCCAACTCACTAACTCGATCCTAATCTGGTTTAGGTCCAACCCAACCAGATTATATGATTCGGATCCAATCCGAACTTGCTCCGCTCTTAAGTGTGTGACCCAGAGCTCATGGTTACTTGGACACGATTAGAGTCCAACTCTCAATCGATCAATCGGCATCGGCTCCTAGCAGAACGTACCGATTCCCAAGTACCAAAGAGTCATGACGACTTGCCTTTTCAATGCGACTTACGTCTGAGTCCCTTTTGCCTCACGATATACCTTGTCAGACTATAGGCGAATATATGTCATCCCTTAAATAGTCCGACTCTCTTCTCGATCCGAGATAAGTGATTCACCCGACTAACTCTTAGCCGATCGCCTCGGTTAACACTTAACCGAGTCGTGCATGGCCATGCTTTCCGAATCATATCTCACGAGAGGGCCCAGAGAATATCTCTCCGAGTGGAGGGGCAAAATCCCATCTTGGTTATTCACATCACGCAGCTTGATTCTCGATCGACGAACCCCGCCTTTATAAGCGCGATTCACGGATCAGCGTTTGTGAGAACCTAAGTCGGTGATCCTCAACTCGGACTATGCAACAACCTCGGTCTAAGGATTACATTGATTGAGATATACAAATGACATCTTAGTTCGTTGTACCTCAATATGGGTCAATCCGACTCGCTAAACTCTTTAGCCTAGTCTGTAAGTTGGAATAGCATCTCCATGCTCATGACAAGTGGAACCGAGTCATCAAGCCAACTTTCACATTGGTCTAAGTTGTGTGTCCAAGACAACCTCAATGACCAAGGATATTTAGTACAAACAACATGAATGCATAGTTCTACAACTGAATCACATATTCAATGATACACATCGATGTTAATACAAGGACTACTTAATAACTTTATGAATACAATGGGAAATATCATCATACATGATTGCCTCTAGGGCATATTCCCAGATCTCCCACTTGCACTAGAGTCAATCATCCGACATCACATGTCTAAGCATCTAATGCCCATGGCTCTCGGTCGCCTCATGCTTCGGTGGGGTAACGGTTTTGTCAACGGATCCGCAATATTTGCATCCGTGTGTACCTTGCATAACTTGATATCACCACGATCCATTAACCGCGAATCGGATGGTACCGCATGAGTATGTGCTTGTTCTTACGGTGTTGTCTAGGTTCCTTGGCTTGTGCAATAGCACCATTGTTGTCACAATACACGTCCAACGGATTGGACGAGCCTGAACCACACCAAGATCCATGAGGAAATTCCTCATCCAAACAGCTTCCTTCTTTGCCTCCGAGGACAATATACTCACCTCTGTTGTGACGCAGAATACGCCTCTTGCTTGGAACTTTTCCAGCTCACGGCACCTCCGTTTATAATAAACACGTGCGGATTGCGACGAGAATCATCGTAGTCGGTGAGATAACTCGCATCGTGTAACCCTTTACCGAGTTCATCTTCACCACCATAAACCAAGAACATATCCTTAGTCCTTCTCAAGTACTTTAGGATATTTTTAGCGTATCGATGGATCTCTCCAGATCACCGGTATCGCTCACAACACTTAGAGCATAGGAAACATCCGGCCTAGTACAAATCATGGCGTACATGATGGATCCGATCGAAGCATATGGAATCGCATTCATCCGACTTCGCTCATCAGTTGTCGAAGGACACTGAGTCTTGCTAAGTTTTACACCATGGGACATCGGTAAGAATCCCTTCTTAGACGATTCCATGTTGAACTTTTTCAACACTTTGTCCAAATAAGTACTCTGACTCAATCCAATGAGACTCCTTGATCTATCTCTATAGATCCGGATTCCGAGGATGTATGTTGCCTCACCCAAGTCTTTCATTGAGAAACTCCTTTCCAATGATTCCTTGGTTTCTTGCAACATCTGGACATCATTTCCAATCAGTAATATGTCATCCACATATAAGATTAGAAAATTTACTTTGTTCCCACTAAACTTCTTGTACAAACAAGAATCATGATCACTCTTGATGAAGCCAAACGATTTGACTACCTCATCAAAACGAATATTCCAACTCCGAGATGCTTGCTTCAACCCATAAATGGATTTCTGAAGTTTGCATACCTTGTCAGCATTAGCCGGATCGACAAAACCCTCGGGCTGTATCATATCATATACCGTCCTCGGTTAAATTTCCGTTAAGGAAAGCCGTTTTGACATCCATCGCCATATCTCATAGTCGAAATAGGCCGCTATAGCTAACATGATCCGAACTGATTTAAGCATTGCTACGGCGAAAAGTCTCGTCGTAATCAACTCCTTGAACTTGTCGGAACCCCTTCGCGACAAGGCGTGCTTTATAGATTGAAACATTTCCATCCATATCAGTTTTCTTCTTAAAGACCCATTTGCACTCGACGGGTCTTGCACCGTCTGGCAGATCAACCAAGTTCCAAACTTGATTTTCATCCATGGACTTTATCTCGGATCTCATGGCTCCAAGCCATGACTCGGAATCAGATCCCACCATCGCTTCCGAATAATTTGCCGGCTCATCACTGTCTAACAGTAACACATCACAAACACTTCGTAATCTTGCCGATCTTCGTAGTACAGGTGCTGCTGCCGGCTCAGCTGCCAAGATCGGCTCTTTTGCCGATTCGCTATTAGCCGATTCCTCTCGAATTTCTTCGAGTTGCACCGTGCTCCCACTTACTCCCCGACTGAGAAACTCTTTCTCAAGGAAGACACCGTTCCGAGCGACAAACACTTTGCCCTCTTCTCGGTTGTAGAAGTAGTAACCCAAGGTTTCCCTCGGATACCCTACGAAAATACATTTATCCGACTTGGCTGTAAGCTTGTCCGACTGAAGTCGCTTGACAAAAGCTTCACAACCCCAAATCTTAAGAAAAGACAAACTCGGCTTTTTGCATGTCCACATCTCATGCGGTGTCTTCTCTACCGATTTTGATGGTACTTTGTTTAGTGTGAACGCGCTGTTTCTAGACAATAACCCCAAAATGATAAAGGCAGATCTGTCCGACTCATCATTGATCGTACCATGTCCAACAAGGTCCGATTCCGCCTTTCCGAAACACCATTCCTTTGTGGCGTTCCTGGCGGAGTAAGTTGAGGAACTATTCCACAACTTTTCAGATGGTCATCAAACTCATGGCTCATGTACTCGCCTCCTCGGTCCGAATCAAGAAACTTTATTTTCTTGCCGAGTTGATTACGTGCTTCATTCGGAATTCTTTGAACTTTTCAAAGGCTTCCGACTTATGTTTCATTAAGTAGATATATCCATACCTACTCAAATCATCGATGAAGGTAATGAAGTACTCATAACCACCCACGGCTCGTGCTCATTGGTCCACATACATCACTATGTACTAGTCCCAACAAGTCGACGCCCTTTCGCAACTCTTTGCAAAAGGTGTCTTGGTCATTTTGCCGAGTAGGCAAGATTCATGTCTCGAGCGACTCCAAGTCGAACGAAGTTAGGAGTCCATCATCATGGAGCTTCTTCATGCGTTTCCAACTTATATGACCAAGCCGATGCCAAAAAAAAGTAAGTCATATTCAGATCATTTGGTTTCAACCTTTTAACATTTATGTTATAAACCGACTCACCATCAAGATTCAAAATAAATAACCCATCCTGGACGGGTGCAAAGCCGTGAAACATATCATTCAAATACAAAGAACAACCATTATTCTTGATATTCGACTCATAGCCTTGCCTCATCAAACATGAAGCAGAAATAATGTTTCGATGAATCGGAACATAATAACAATTATTTAGTTCCATAATGAATCCGGAAGGTAAATGAAGTTGCATCGTGCCGACTTCCAACGCAGCAACTCTTGCTTTGTTGCCGACTCGAATATCAACCTCGCCTCTTGCTATGCTCCTAGTTCTTACCAGTCCCTGCAACGAGTTGCAGATGTGAATCTTGACCGGTATCATATACCCAAGAACTATTAGGTGCATCAGCAAGATATATGTCTATAACATTGCAAACAAGTGTACCTGAGTCGGAAGTCATACCTCCACTCTTGGCTTTGTCGGCCAAGTACTTGCTGCAGTTCCTCTTCCAATGGCCATCCGCCTTGCAGTAGAAGCAAGTGGATCCGGCTGAAGGAGATGGCTTAGTCCCTGAGGAAGCGCTTGGGACAGGTCTGAGCCTTCCTCCCGACTTAGCCTTCTTAATCGTCCCAGAACTCTTCTTGAACTTAGCCTTATTTCGCACCATCAACACTTGACTGGTGCCCTTCTTGAGATCCGCCTCTGCCTGCTTGAGCATCCCATGCAATTCAGTGAGCTTCTTATCCATACCATGCATGTGGTAGTTCGAAATGAACTGCCCATATGCACTAGGAAGAGAGTTCAGAATTATATCCGTAGCGAACTCTTCGCTTATGGGGTAGCCAAGCCTCTCCTGAGACTGCGTAACCAACCATTTTGATTACATGCGGACTCGGTGGATCACCATCCTTAAGCTTGCAACTCAGCAAATCTTGAGAGACTTGATACCTCTCAGTCTTCGCCTGAGGCTGGAACATACTTTTGAGGCTTTCGATCATATCGTAGGCCTCAACATGCTCGAACTGCTTTTGCAAGTCCGGTTCCATGTGAGCAAGCATAAGACAGCTAATATCCCTGGACTCATCTTTAGCCCGACGGTAGGCATTGGTGGCTGACGATCGCATTCTCATTCGGCTCATCCGGAAGTGGGTTGTCTAGGACATGGTCCTTCTTTTCTTGTTTGAGAACAATTCTCGATTTCGATACCAGTTGGTAAAATTAGTGTCGTTCGGTTTATCTTTCTCAAGAATGGTTCTCAACGCATAAACCGGATAATCGAGAGTGACTGCTACTTGGTGCCATGATCTACAATGGAAAATATGCAAAACACTTAAGACATGTATTCATAAAGAGCAAGAATATTAAACATTTTAATATTTTATGCTCCCACTAGAACCAACACCCCTCCGATGGTTACTTAGTGATTCAGGATCCTAAATAAGCAAGTCGGCTAGTGAGCTTTAGCATCACCGCTAGCCGCCAAGTGATCTAGGTAGACAACTCCTTGTCAATCGCATCTCATGCGACTCCTGTTGGACGGGTGGCATCACATGCCCCGGCTCCCATCCGACTTTTCCCCGAGTCCCACAACCGTTGTGATAGACCCGTCTAGCTTACCGAGTGTTTCTGCAGTAAGAGTCCGACTCGAACCCACCTAGTCGGAAAGAATTGGCAGCACCTCAATTTTATGAGCCCACTACCAAAAATGTCCGACTTGTGATGGTGCAAACACTGGCAGGAAAACCGACTAGACCTTCTTTGAGGGATTAAATTTTACCGACTATCTAATAGAGGTAAAACTGAGACATAACAATAACACAAAATAAAGAAATTATAATGTGAAATGGTATGGCTCTCTTCATGGCGATCTCCATCTCCATAAAGCCTGTAATCCGACTCGTGCCAACTCTTGTCACTTGCCGTCTTACTCCATGTCGCCGACATGTACAACGCCTTGCATGCCTTCCGGGTTCTCAAACAGCTACACTAGCTTAGTAAAGTAAATTACATAGAGAATCCGACACGCAGGTCGTTATACAATAAAATGACAGCACCTAGGCCCCGGTCGACAAAAACCGTGATTCGCAGATCACGTATGGATTACACATACATCACATGCACATGAACCATACCATTCACAACTTCCTGCAAAAACAATTTATGCATAGATACAATATCTACCGCGTTGTGAAACTCGAACGACATCTAAGGCGCTCTGACGAGGCGGCGGTCCCGCTAGCCGGATAGCGGGCGGGGATCGAAGGGGCAGCGCCCCTCGCGGGTGCGGGCAGCGCCCGACGATTTTTCCGAAAACGTAGATCTCATCTACGATCCGAACATGGATTCCGACCATCGTTCCGATTCGATCAAACCTTTTGATCTTCGATCACCGCTTCTGGATTTACGTGTCACAGTCTACCCCGATGGCGGAAGCCGACCGGTAGGGGTATGTCGTTCCACGACCTCAGCAGTATGATCACGGAAATCTGATCTACCATTCCCCGAGTACAGTTGATCCAATCAACCTCATACAAAACCGATCTATCTCATAGACCGACCACCAAAACAGCACATAGATCTCATCTATAGCCTACCGCATATCACATATGCGAGATCTCGAGCCTAAAACCAGAAGCTATCGCTCTGATACCCTTTGTTGCCACGCAGATAAAACAAAAACTTTTCCTCTAACGTGGTGATCCCAAGACCTAGCGAGGTAGAAGGCCACGAGGTTTACCACTAGACGCGGTTGCGGATTCTGCGATGAAGCGTCGATTGATGCGATGTAGTCCCCACGATCCGATCGTCACGGTGCTGATCGCACGGCACCTCTGCTGGTATCCACACGTACAAGGAGGAGCACCGTGGCTCGCTAGGTTCGTTACGGCTGGATGCTTTGTGGAGCTAGGGTTTCAACACATGGAATAACCTAACCGAACAACGATTTTCTTTCGGGTTCTGTGCTCCACTATATATAGGAGTGAGCGTGGGCTCGCTTGCGACCCATTCACTAAAGCCCATATAAAACTAGTCACCGTGAGTCCAACTCACTAACTCAGTCCTAATCTGGTTTAGGTCCAACCCAACCAGATTATATGATTCGGATCCAATCCGAACTTGCTCCCGCTCTTAAGTGTGTGACCCCGCAGGCTCATGGTTACTTGGACACGATTAGAGTCCAACTCTCAATCGATCAATCGGCATCGGCTCCTAGCAGAACGTACCGATTCCCAAGTACCAAAGAGTCATGACGACTTGCCTTTTCAATGCGACTTACGTCTGAGTCCCTTTTGCCTCACGATATACCTTGTCAGACTATAGGCGAATATATGTCATCCCTTAAATAGTCCGACTCTCTTCTCGATCCGAGATAAGTGATTCACCCGACTAACTCTTAGTCGATCGCCTCGGTTAACACTTAACCAAGTCGTGCATGGCCATGCTTTCCGAATCATATCTCACGAGAGGGCCCAGAGAATATCTCTCCGAGTGGAGGGGCAAAATCCCATCTTGGTTATTCACATCACGCAGCTTGATTCTCAGTCGACCCGAACTCTGCCTTTATAACTGCCCAGTTACGGATCAGCGTTTGACAGAACCTAAGTCGGTGATCCTCAACTCGGACTATGCAACAACCTCAGGTCTAAGGATTACATTGATTGAGATATACAAATGACATCTTAGTTCGTTGTACCTCAATATGGGTCAATCCGACTCGCTAAACTCTTTAGCCTAGTCTGTGTAAGTTGGAATAGCATCTCCATGCTCATGACAAGTGGAACCGAGTCATCAAGCCAACTTTCACATTGGTCTAAGTTGTGTGTCCAGCACAACCTCAATGACCAAGGATATTTAGTACAAACAACATGAATGCATAGTTCCACAACTGAATCACATATTCAATGATACACATCAGATGTTAATACAAGGACTACTTAATAACTTTATGAATACAATGGGAAATATCATCATACATGATTGCCTCTAGGGCATATTCCCAACAACCGGAGTATTTTGTTTTGTCCGTTGTCAGTTGCAAAAACGCTTATTGAAATAATAATTTAATTAATTATTTTAGTGGGGGCAGTCGAACGGGCCGACCGACCCGAACGACCACCCCCAGAAAACTAAACGGTCCACCTACACCCGCCCTTCTAAATCCTACAGCTACCAGTTAATCTACCCAACTCCCCCTCCACATCACCCCAACCAATGCCCTCTCTCCACCTCACCTCTCCTCTCTTCCCCACCCAATCCCCACCTGCCACTTGGCACACTCCCTCTCTCTCTCACCTCCCTCTCTCCACCTGGTCAGCACACACCTAACACCAGCCACACACGCACTCAACGCCACCCCACACTCCCTGCCCACGTCCCCACCTGGCCCCACCCACAGGCCCGGGCCCCACCCCGCGGCCCCGACGCGTCCACCCACCACCCTTCTCCTCTTTCCCCGACCCCCGACCCCGCTCCTCCCCATGCGCCGCCGCCCACCCGCCTGGCTCGCCTGCCCCGACCACCTCCCTCCACCTTCCCTCTCTCTGGTGCCTCGCCTCCCCGTGCCCTCCGGCAACCCCCGCAGCCCCACACCGCCCCGGCTCGCCTTCCCCTGCAAGCTCCGCTCCCGTCGCCGCAGGATCCCGCGCCGCTCGCCGCCCCTCCTTCCGCTGGCCCCGCCTCCGAGCCGCACCCTCCGCCCCAGGCCAGCTCGCCTCACCCCGCCCGCATCTCCTCCTCGCCCGCGACCCGGCGAGCGCGTCCTCGGCCGTTCGCCCGAGCCGTCCTGGCCGCGCCAGCCGCCTGCCGTCCGCCTCGCCCGCTCCCGCCCCGGCCCGGCCGCCTCTGCGCCGCCACCGGGCCAGCGTCCGCCGCCGCCCGCCATCGACCCAGCGGCAGGCCCGACCGCACGCCGGCCGTCCTCGCCGCGCTTCAAGGCGCCAGCGCCGCCGGTCTCGCCGGCGCTCTTCTCCTGGCCCGCCGCCGTTGCCAGACCTTCCCCTGCAGCCGCCGTACCCGCTCTTCGGTGAACCCCGCGGGCTGCCTCCTGGCTCTCTGTAACAGGCAGTGGGTCCTTGCCTGGTGTAGGTTCGGGTGAGCAGAAGCCGTTTGCAGATGGAGTATGTTAGATGGAGATTACATAATCAAGTTCTACCCCGACAATCAAGTGGAACCCCGGGTACTTCGTCGTGGAAACCAGGGGCGATGACGCCGAATCGACAAGATCCACCTCCCAGAGCGACGAACCCCTGGACACCAAGAGCTACCGGCGACCTGACCAAGACCCGAACCCCGATGAACCACGAACCCCACTGCAGAACAACAAGGCCTTCGAGGTGGAACCGACAAGATCTTCTCCTCGGGACACCGGGAGCTCCCCTGACGCCGTTTCCGAGTTCGCCATCGGTGCATAAGGAGAAAACCTCAAGGATTACGACACGGAGCGTCAAGATCGCCTCACGGAATCCGAAGCGCGGACCCGGCAAGAACCTCGCAACGGCAAGATCGGCCCCGTGGGACTCGGCAAGATCTGCCCGACGACAAGAACGACAGCGACCGGGAGGATCCGATGCGCCCCCGGACACCGAGACCCTGGACGACAAGTTCTCCGTCTTGTTTCCGCTCCCGCCGTTTCCGTCAAACCCTGGACCCTGTCGAACCCCGAACCCCGGAACCCCAAGATCTGCCGAACCCTAATGTGTGAACCCCTCTCCGAGAACCCTATTTTATAAATGGTCAACTATATGAATTGTTGCATACTTAATTGACATCTCGCATGCATATCATGTGGTTTGGGGGCCTTATGCCGATTCACCTTAATAATTAATATGGGGCCCATATGCGGGCAAATCTAGCCTTATATTGGCCTCATTTAAACTTGTGTAGCGAACCGGTGCCATCTTTTGTCTTGCTTATGCAACACTTAAATTGCGGGGTAGCTAAATAACATGAACCACCTAACTAATTGTCGGGATCCCGGTTCCGCTTAATATGACCTAATTGCATCGCACCTTGCCATGCCATGCATCATACATGCATCATGCCGATCTTCTGCCGTTGAATTAAATATTGCATCCGGTGTTTATTCTAGTGTTTCGCTTCTTCGCGGATAAGGCCGTTGAGTTGATGTGAGCTTCGCCCCGATCTTCGGATTGAACCTTCGGCAATGTTTTCAGGCGAGCATCTCCCTCTTTCTACCTATCTTACTTTTATAGTCTTTATTCCCTCCTGTTGATCTATTGCTATCTGAGTTGCGATGCTTTAGTTTCCGTACCTGTGATATACCGTGCAGCCCTATATTGCCTTGGACACATCCTATTACCTGTTGTTTGGTAGATAGTTGGACTTGCGCGTCGTAGTCGCTTGCTCAAGTGCTGTTACGTGTCTCGATGCCACGCTTGTTGGAGTAATGCCGCATGTTTGATGTTGGAGATGATCATAGTTTTACTTATCGCACACTTTAATTCCTGTTTAACAACTAAAATTGAAATAAGCAGAGGCATCGGTGGGTGATAGAAAATATTTGGTTTCGAGCCACTTGTGTCCCGTAAGACCCCGAGTACTTGATACCTGTTCCTTGATTTATCGCGCTATCCACATCCGGGAGGTATATGGGACCCCCCTGAGCCAGAGCTTGATTCGGTCTTATTTCTTGGGGCCACAAACTAGTTTGAGGTTTTATTTACGATCCTGTACTTATGCCATGCTACTTATGTATTTATGATTGTGCGAGGAGCACACTGTACTGTTTAGGTAAGCGGAGTGATTACGCGGTATCGACACCCCGAGTTTTCGGGTTCCCAGTCGCTTACAGCCATTGTCGCAAACCTTGAGTCCGTCTCGGAGCTTGCTTACTTCGTTGCGGGTAGACTCCAAGGGTGGCCCCTGAAATATTTCTGAATCCTGTGATTGTTCATCGTGAAAGCCTCGTTGGGTTTTGATTTGGTTTTTCCGAGGTTGATCGGCGTGTGTTGCTATTGGTGCACCCGGCGGGTAAAACTTTCTGGCCGTGTCAGCGGATATGGACGACTTGGAGCGATATCTCGACCATAGACAAGCATAACTAAAGTTTATTGCTATAAATTTGACTTTATAATGACTAGTAATCAGCTTCACTATAATGGAATGGCTAACTAATACTGCCCACAATTGCTTGTTTGGAGTGTCGATTGCGACCATTGTACCTGACTAGTAAGTATTGCAACTACAACGGAATGGCTAAATGAAAGTACCAACAACTGCTGGGTTTTGGGTTTTATCTCATGCTATCTGTATCTGACTAGTAAGTGCTGCAACTATCACGGAATGGTTAACTAAAAGTGCCCACTGCTTACTTTATCAGGATGATTATCTAAACCTGACTAGTAATTGCTGCAACGATAACTGAATAAATAAAACTGCCAACTGTGAGAGTTCCTCGGTTGACTTCCTCGTTTGGTCTCGAGGGGGAAACACCAGGATGGGTTTGTTTGGTGTTAGCTTCAGGTTGGATCCGGATAGGTCTATCTTACCTCTCTCTGACTATCGCCAGTTGTATCGAGTCTCTATAGGTTGTTTAGTGCATCTTTGCCGCCGCTTGATCCACCATACCTATGTGGCGAGGACCCGAATTCTAGCCTCGCGTGTCTTGGCCTCGATCTTGACGCTCCTCTTTTCCTTTGCCTTTGTCGGCACCCTTTTGTTTAAGCAGGTTTTGAGATCGGCGTCGTTAGCGGGGTTACCCTTCCGGCACAGGCGGGGTTATGGACGCCATTGGTTATTCTTCAGGGCTCTTAGCCCCATTTGCATCTTGTCCGTAGCTGGGCGCTATATCGTTCTCAAGGTGATTTGGATCTTTGTACCTTATATCTGTATTCTTGACTCTTTGAGTCGCTGTTATATATGTTCTGTGGGTCCCATCGAGGACTGTTGTGTAATGTTATTACTTCGTTTACCACCCGCACGAAAGTGCCTGGTGGGCACCTTTGAATCGTTTCTATGCGGGTTTGGCGGGTTTCGCTAAAACTTGCATAGGTCCGATTCTGAGGGTGTTACACTGGCCCAATGCGGCCAGGGCACTCCCTCATATGCCCATGCCCCCTCCCGGAAGGTGGGGCCACGTTGGTCCCCTTCTGGAAGGTTCTAGAAGCTTCCGGTATAATATCGATTAACCCGGAACAATTCCGAACTCCAAAAACTGCACTGCCTTATATGAATCTTATTCTCCGGACCACTCCGGAACCTCTCATGATGTCTCGTATCCCATCCGAGACTCCGAACAAAAACTCATAAACCAATTATCTAATCTATCCTAGCGTCGAGACACGTTAAGTGTGTGACCCTGCGGGTTCAAGAATATGCAGACATGATCTTCTATCAATAATCAACAGCGGGGTCTGGGCACCCATATTGACTCCCACACATTCATCGATGATCATATCGGATGAACCACGATGCCAGGATTCAATCAATCCCATATATATATTTCCTTCGTCTCGCGATATTTTACTTGCCCGAGATTCGATCGTCGGTACCGTCATACCTAGTTCAATCTCGTTCACAGCAAGTACTTTACTCGTTCCGTAATCCTATATCACTTTGTGATTAACTCCTTAACCACATGCTTGCAAGCGGTGTTGATATCGATTACCGAGTGGGCCCGAAGTATATCTCTCCGACTTGGGAGGGACAAATCCCATCTCGATATATACAACCCAACAGATACTTTCCGATCACCTGAGAGACACCTTTATGATCACCCTCTCATAGGATGACGTTTGATGACCTCAAAGCTTTCTTTCGATACCAGGGAGTTGTATTATCTCATGGTCTAAGGAATACAATATTTGACATAAGAAAAGCTTCGCAAAGACGAAACACGATGACACGATCTAATTGCTTCGCTTAGTTTGGGTCTGTCCACCATATAATTCCCCAATGATATGATCTCATTATTAATTGACAACTCATGTCCATGGTTAGGAAACCTTAACCATCATTAATCAATGAGCTAGTCCATAGAGGCGTACTAGGGACACGGTGTTGTTCACAAACCACACAAGTATTAAAGTTTCCGCTTAATACAATTCTAGCATGGAATATAAACATTATCATGAACAAGAATTATAATAATAACATCTTTATTATTGCCTCTAGGGCATAATTCCAACAGTCTCCCACTTGCACTAGAGTCAATAATCTAGTTTACATTTGGCAACAATCTCACACCCATGGCACTGAGGTGCTGATCATGTTTTACACGTGGAAGAGGTTTAGTCAATGGATCTGCAACATTCAGATCTGTATGTACTTTGCTAATCTTCAGATCTCCATCTGCTATATAATCTCAGATTATATGAAACTTGCGGTTGATATGCTTGGTATTTGTATGATATCTTGGTTCCTTAGCGAGTGCTATGGCGCCAGTGTTGTCACACAATATCTCCAGTGGGTCCAATTCACTTGGAACCACTCCAAGCTCAGTGATGCAGTTTCTGATCCAAACTCCTTCAGTTGACGCTTCTGCATCAGCCATGTATTCTTCTTCTACTGTAGATCCGGCGATCACGCTTTGCTTGCAGCTTCTCCAGCTCACAGCTCCTCCATTCAAAATATAAACGTATCCTGTCTGAGATTTAGAATCATCCTTGTCGGTGTCAAAACTAGCATCGACGTAACCTTTTACAACGAGCTGTTCATCACCCCCATAGACTAAGAACATTTCTTTAGTTCTATTTAGGTACTTTAGGATGTTCTTCACGGCTGTCCAGTGTTCCACTCCTGGATCACTTTGATATCTGCTCGTCAAACTAAGAGCATTGGACACATCCGGTCTTGTACACAACATGGCATACATGATGGAACCTATGGCCGAGGCATAAGGCACTTTGCTCATAGATTCCCTCTCATTTACCGTAGCTGGACACTGAGCCTTGCTCAATATCTTACCTGACAACATAGGCACTGAACCTTTCTTTGCCTTATCCATTCTGAACCTTTTCAGAACTTTGTCTAGGTATGTACTCTGGCTTAAAGCTATCAGGCGTATTTGTCTATATCTATAGATCTTGATGCCCAATATATAAGCAGCTTCACCTAGGTCTTTCATTGAAAAACACTTGTTCAAATAACTCTTCACATCGTTAAGCATGTTGATGTCATTTCCAATAATCAATATGTCATCCACATATAGTACCAGAAACGTCACCGAGCTCCCACTCACTTTCTTGTAGATGCAAGCTTCGTAGCAATTTGGAACAAATCCAAAGCTCTTGATCACTTGATCAAAACGAAGGTTCCAACTCCGAGATGCTTGCTTCAGTCCATAAATGGAACGCTAAAGTTTGCACACTTTATCAGCATCCTTAGGATCGACAAAACCTTCGGGTTGCATCATATACAACTCTTCATCAATGTTGCCATTGAGGAAAGCAGTCTTGACATCCATCTGCCATACTTCATAATCATGAAACACAACAATTGCTAATAAAATCCGAATGGACTTAAACATCGCTACGGGAGAGAAAGTCTCATCGTAGTCAACACCTTGAACTTGTCGAAAACCTTTCGCAACAAGCCGTGCTTTATAGACGGTAACATTACCATCCGCGTCCGTTTTCTTCTTGAAGATCCATTTGCACTCAACGGCCTTTCGGTCACTAGGAGGGTCCACCAAAGTCCATACTTGTTTTTCGCTCATGGATCCCAATTCGGATTTCATGGCTTCCAGCCATTTCTCAGAGTCTAGGCTCATCATCGCTTCCTCATAGCTCGTAGGTTCACTGTCTTCTACTAACAAGACAGTCAAGACAGGGTTGACGTACCACTCAGGAGGGGCACGTGACCTTG
Organism: Avena longiglumis; assembly: GCA_030063025.1. Lineage (NCBI taxonomy): Eukaryota > Viridiplantae > Streptophyta > Magnoliopsida > Poales > Poaceae > Avena > Avena longiglumis. The sequence continues at coordinate 502,126,334 of CP125975.1, forward strand.
TCGACCTGCGACGTTCAGTAGCAGCATCGTCCGAAGCTTCATGATCCTTGTCATTAGCTTCCTCTATTGTTGGTGCAAAGCAATTGGAACAATTTCAGGTGCTGCGCTACTCTCCAATTCAAGAGAAGGTTCAATAACCTCGTCTAGCTCTACTTTCCTCCCACCCACTTCTTTCGAGAGAAACTCCTTCTCAAGAAAGGAACCGTTCTTTGCGACAAACACTTTGCCTTCGGTTCTGTGATAGAAGGTATACCCAATGGTTTCCTTAGGGTATCCTATGAAGACGCATTTCTCCGCTTTGGGTTCGAGCTTGTCCGGCATCAACTTCTTGACGTAAGCTTCGCATCCCCAAACTTTAAGAAACGACAACTTAGGTTTAGCACCAAACCATAGTTCATACGATGTCGTCTCAACGGATTTAGATGGTGCCCTATTTAAAGTGAATGCAGCGGTTTCTAATGCATAACCTCAAAATAATAACGGCAAATCAGTAAGAGACATCATCGATTGGACCATATCTAATAGGGTTCGATTCCGGCGTTCAGACACACCATTGCGCTGTCGTGTTCCGGGTGGCGTGAGTTGTGAAACGATTCCAATTGCTTTAAGATGCGTGAGAAAATCATAACTCAAATATTCACCTCCACGATCAGATCGTAGAAACTTAATCTTTCTGTTACGATGCTTCTCCACTTCATTCTGAAATTCTTTGAACTTTTCAAACGTTTCAGATTTATGTTTCAGTAAATAGATATACCCATATCTACTTAAGTCATCGGTAAAAGTGAGAAAATAGCGATATCCACCGCGCGTCGAAACACTCATCGGTCCGCATACATCGGTATGTATGATTTCCAACAAGTCCGTTGCTCGCTCCATCATACCGGAGAATGGGGTTTTGATCATCTTGCCCATGAGGCATGGTTCGCATGTGTCAAATGATTCAAAATCAAGAGACTCCAAAAGTCCATCAGAATGGAGTTTCTTCATGCGCTTTACACCAATATGACCTAGACGACAGTGCCACAAATAAGTAGTATTATCACTATCTACTTTGCATCTCTTAGCCTCAATGTTATGGATGTGTGTTTCATCCCTTTCGAGATTTAGAAGAAATAAAACATTCACAAGAGGTGCATGACCATAACAGATGTTACTCATATAAATAGAACAACCATTATTCTCCGATTTAAATGAATAACCGTCTTGCAATAAACACGATCCAGAAATAATGTTCATGCTCAACGCAGGCACATAATAACATTTATTAAGGTTTAAAACTAATCCCGAAGGTAAAACTAAGGAGAGCGTGCCGACGATCATCACATCAACTCTTGATCCGTTGCCAACGCGCATCGTCACCTTATCCCTCGCAAGACGCCATCTATTCCGTAGCTCCTGTTTCGAGTTACAAATATTAGCAATTGAACCGGTATCAAATACCCAGGCACTACAACGAGGGCTAGTAAGGAAAACATCAATAACATGTATATCAAATATACCTTTGATGGTGCCAGCCTTCTTGTCCGCTAAGTACTTCAGAAAGTTGCGCTTCCAGTGACCCTTGTCCTTGCAATAGAAGCACTCAGTGTCCGGCTTAGTACTAGACTTGAGCTTCTTCTCAGCAGGGGCAGTGCGCTTGCCGCCGCCATTCTTGAAGGGCTTCTTTGCATCCTTACCTTTCTTGAAGGTGGGGGGCTTGTTGACCATCAACATATGATTATTATTTTTGATGTCCACCTCTGCTACTTTCATCTTAGCGAAGAGCTCAGTGATCATATCAGTGGAACCAATTTGATTGTGAGCAACTACAAAAGTTTTGTAGCTAGGAGTGTCAATATTGAGCTCTTCTGGAATCTTGCAGTCGAGTTGCTCAAGGCGTTGAGTGTAGCCCGACATCTTAATGGCGTGATCACTAACGGAACTCCCTTCCTCCATCTTGTAGTTAAAGAATTTCTTAGAGATCTCATATCTCTCAGAACGGGCTTGAGTCTGAAACATGTTTTTCAGCTCCTCAAGAATCTCAAAGGGCCCGGCGAACTCCTCAAAACGATTTTGAAGATCCGATTCCATAGCATACAACATGGCGATCTTAATCAAATCATAATCATCCTTGCGCGACTGATAAACAACTTTCTCATCAGCCGGTGCATCTATAGCAGGGGCGTCACCTAGCGCTTTCTCAAGGACATAGTCCTTTTGTACGCCAGCTAGAATGATTCTTAGAATGCGGAACCATTTGGTGAAGTTAGACCCATTGTTTCTAAGCTTTTCTATCTCAGCAAAAACATTGAAGTTGAAGTAGGACTTGGCCATGTGATCTACAGTATTTGCAAGTACAATTTAGACTATGTTCATGATAAATAGTTCAACTTAATCAAATTACTAGATGAACTCCCACTAAATTCAACATCCCTCAAGTTGTTTAGTGAACACGATCCAAATTCACCACACCTAATCCGATCATCACGAGAAGAGATGTGGTTTCAATGGTGGACAACGAAGTGTCGATCATATCATTCATATGACTCATGCTTAACCTTTCGGTTCGTGTGTTCCGAGGCCATGTCTATACATGCTAGGCTCGTCAAGTTAGACCCAAGTATTTCCAGTGTAAAGCGGCTTGCACCCGTTGTATGTGAGCGAGAGTCTATAGCACCCGATCATCACGTGATGCTTGGACACGACGAACTTTCGCAGTGCATACTTGGGGAGAACACAGTTTTTATCTTGATCTTTAAGTGAGGAATCATCTTATAATGCTACCGTCGCGATCTAAGCATAATAAGATACATAAAAGGATAAACATCACATGCATATAACTTTATGTGACATGGTATAGCCAATCTTCGCTCAATGATCTCCATCTTGTGCGTGCCGGCATGATCTCCATCACTCCACCATGATTGCCTCCACCACGAATAGCAACTACAACTATTGCTAACTGCTTAGCGATAAAGTGAAACTATTACATGGCGCATAAGAAGTTAACACACAGGTCATACACGATTATAAAGACAACCATATGGCTCCTGCCGGTTGTGTACTCATCGACATGCAAGTCGTGAAACATTACAAAACATGATCATCGCATACATTATACACATCACATCTTGGGCCATACCATATCACAGAAAACACTCCCTGCAAAAACAAGTTAGACGCCTCTACTTTGTTGTTGCATGTTTTACGTGGCTTATGGGAGTAGATGCTAAGAACGATTCTTACCTACGGAAAGCCACAACGGTGATATTATGGTTGCCAAACTCCGGTGTTAATACCATGACAACTATAGTGAGAGAAACTGACATCCACCAGCCGCATGTGTGGAACAAGCCACACGTCAAGTGTGGAGCCGGTCTCGCGAACGACGTCGCGTAAGGTTGGCCTGGACCGCTTAAATCTCACTATCCTGCGTCATAAGAAGAACACAAACAAAAGGCTTGCAACAGAAAACATCAACGCTCGCAACAACCATGTTGCGTTCTACTCGTGAAACACATCTACGCATAGATCTAGCTCTAATACCACTGAAGGGTTTCGCGGCATAGTAAATCAAAATTTTCTACGGATGCGAACAGAGGGAAAGCCAAGATCTAATCTAGGAGATGCAAACAAAGAGAGAGATTGGATTAGATCTTCATACCCTTGAAGATTCGCACAGCGGAACGTTCGTCGGAACATGGGTGATGTAGTCGTACTCGCTTCTCCTCCTCGCGATCCGATCCGATCTAGCACCACAAGTGGCGGTGCCTCCGTGAGATGCACACGTGCAGCACCTCTACGTCTCCTCCTTCCTTTGTCCAGCAAGTATGGTGGAGAGATGGGTTGGATCTACAACGCGACGGCACAGTGCAATTGGTGGAGAATTTCTGCAGCAGGGCTTCGCCTACAAGCAGTCGGGAGGGAGAGAGGAGGGCAGCAGGGCGGCTAGGGTTGGAGGGGAAGGTGTGGGGGGTTGGTGCGCCCCCAGCCCTCTATATATAGAGGGGTGGGCGCAGCCCTAGCCCCTCCCCCAAGCCAAGGCCGGCGGCCCCAAGGAGGAAGAGTGGGGGGCAAGGAAACCCCCCCTTCTAGAAGCTCTATCTAGAGTTTAAACCTCTTTTGGCCGGCTGGGCCCTATGGGGGCTTGTGCCCCTGGCCCAATGCGGACAGGGCACTCCCTCATAGTCCCATGCCCCCTCCCGGAAGGTGGGGCCACGTTGGTCCCCTTCCGGAAGGTTCTAGAAGCTTCCGGTATAAAACCGATTAACCCGAAACAATTCCGAACTCCAAAAACTGCACTGCCTTATATGAATCTTATTCTCCGGACCACTCCGGAACCTCTCGTGATGTCTCGGATCCCATCCGAGACTCCGAAGAAAAACTCATAAACCAATTATCCAATCTATCCTAGCGTCGAGACATGTTAAGTGTGTGACCCTGCGGGTTCGAGAATATGCAGACATGATCTTCTATCAATAATCAACAGCGGGGTCTAGGCACCCATATTTACTCCCACACATTCATCGATGATCATATCGGATGAACCACGATGCCAGGATTCAATCAATCCATATATATATTCCCTTCGTCTCGCGATATTTTACTTGCCCGAGATTCGATCGTCGGTACCGTCGTACCTAGTTCAATCTCGTTCACAGCAAGTACTTTACTCGTTCCGTAATCCGATATCACTTTGTGATTAACTCCTTAACCACATGATTGCAAGCGGTGTTGATATCGATTACCGAGTGGGTCCGAAGTATATCTCTCCGACTTGGGAGGGACAAATCCCATCTCGATACGTACAACCCAACAGATACTTTCCGAGCACCTGAGAGACACCATTATGATCACCCTCTCATAGGATGACGTTTGATGACCTCAAAGCTTTCTTCCGATACCAGGGAGTTGTATTATCTCATGGTCTAAGGAATACAATATTTGACATAAGAAAAGCTTCGCAAAGACGAACACGATGACACGATCTAATTGCTTCGCTTAGTTTGGGTCTGTCGACCATATCATTCCACAATGATATGATCTCATTATTAATTGACAACTCATGTCCATGGTTAGGAAACCTTAACCATCATTAATCAATGAGCTAGTCCATAGAGGCGTACTAGGGACACGGTGTTGTTCACAAACCACACAACTATTAAAGTTTCCGCTTAATACAATTCTAGCATGGAATATAAACATTATCATGAACAAGAATTATAATAATAACATCTTTATTATTGCCTCTAGGGCATAATTCCAACAGGAAGGAGAAAGGTGCCACATCTACACTACATGAGAATCTCGAGACGCCAACGGCCGGCCGGCTATGCCGACGGCCAAATGTCGGGGCCATCAGTGTAGCGGACTCCCCCGGCCAGCCGTCCAGTCCGGCTATTGACGTAAATGAAGGTGCCAAGTGTAGCCGTCGGCGTACCGTGGCCATCGGCGTAGTAGAGAGGGTTGTGCCGACGGTGGCCCTTAGCGTATGTACCGTTCTCGGTGTAGCCCTAGTTCAAACACGACGACGGAAACGGGGTTGGCCGTCGGCACAACTTTTTGGAAAAAAATTGGTTGGTCTATGCCAACAGCTAGGCCGTCGGCGTCTCCAGATTTTTTTTCGATTTAATTGTAGCCATAGCTAATTTTCCTTTTACCTCATTAGATTTTGAAAATCATAACTAAATCATTCTAATTCTAAAAAATACAAATAATATATCAAAATTTGCAGAAAAACAAGATCTATCTATCTACACTCAAATATTACACATTTGTAAGTAAAAATTAAGTAAAACATAAAACATTATATATAGTTTAAAACGGGCATTAGAATTTTAAAAATGATCGAAACAATGCGAAACCTTCGCGTGGTGTTATATTATATGACATAGTTAGAAGGAAAAATATCAAACTTGGTATATTGATTATGTCTCAAAAAATCTTCAAAAAATGTCCTATCTCATTCGAGGTTTTCTGGCTTTCGGGTCAAATGACCAATGTTATGACTAGAATAAAGGCATAGTTTGTGATAATGTGTCCATATTATGTATACATATGCATCATGGGATGACGAATAATGTTTTAGGAGGAAGTTTCCCTTTTCGTCGCACCAAAAAGCTATTTTCCATTTTCCGAGTGTAAAAACGGGCGGTTTTATGAAGCAACCACCAAATGGCTAATTAAAAATTCTATCACCACATTTTTATAAAATACTATACCACCTTACATGGACAATGTACTATCATGGGGATCTTAAACCTTTTCGTCTATCCCTGGTGAAAAACACAAATTTCTGCCGAATCGATCGAAAGTGGGTCAGATATGAACTACATGTACATGATCAGATGCTCATGATTTTTTACAAAAATAATTTTTAGGTTCACAATATGCTGTTTCATCAAAGATACAATTCAAGTTTAGCGAGTCTCATCCCTGAGCTAATAATCTTCATGCCCACCATTTGACAAAGTTTACGATAGTTTAAAACGGGCATAAGAAATTCAAAAACGATACAATGTGAAACCTTCGCATGGTGTCATATTATGTGACATAGTTAGAAGGAAACATATCAAACTTGGTATATTGATTATGTCTCAAAAAAACCTTAACAAATCGACCTATCTCGTTCGAGGTTTCTTGGCTTTCGGGTCAAATGACCAATGTTATGGCTAGAATGAGGGCATAGTTTATGATAATGTGTACATATTTTGCATACATGTGAATCATGGGATGGTGAACAATGTTTCAGGAGGAAGTTTTCCTTTTTGGCGCACCAAAAAGCCATTTTCCATTTTCTAAGTGCAAAAAAAGGTGGTTTTGTGAAGCAACCACCAAATGGCTAATTTAAAATGCTACCACCACATTTTTCAAATATACTATACCACCTTACATGAACAATGTCCTAACAGGGAGATCTCAAACCTTTCCATCTATCCCTGGTAAAAAATACAAATTCTTGCCGAATCGGTAGGAAGTGCGTCAGATATGAACTACAGGGATGCTCATGATTTTTTACAAAAATCATTTTTAGGTTCACAATATGCTGTTTCACCAGAGATCCACTTCAAGTTTAGCGAGTCTCATCCCCAAGATAAGAATCTTCATGCACGCCGTTCGACAAAGTTTAACGATAGTTTAAAACGGACATAAGAAATTTAAAAACGATCCAAACAATACGAAACCTTCGCGTGGTGTCATATTATGTGACATAGTTAGAAGAAAAAAATATCAAACTTGGTATATTTTTTATGTCTCAAAAAAACTTCACAAAATGACCTATCTCGTTCGAGGTTTTCTGCTTTCGGGTCAAATGACCAATGTTATGGCTAGAATGAAGGCATAGTTTGTGATAATGTATTCATATTATGCATACATGTGCATCATGGGATGACGAACAATGTTTTAGGAGGAAGTTTTCCTTTTCGTGGCACAAAAAAGCCATTTTCCATTTTCCGAGTACAAAAAACAGACGGTTTTGTGAAGCAACCACCAAATGGATAATTCAAAATGCTATCACCATATTTTTCAAAAATAATATACCACCTTACATGGAAAATTTCCTAACAGGGGGGTCTCAAACCTTTCCTTCTATACCTGGTAAAAAGACAAATTCCTGCCGAATCAGTAGGAAGTGGGTCAGATATGAACTACAGTTACATGATCGGATGCTTATGATTTTTTACAAAAATCATTTTTAGGTTCACAATATGCTATTTCATCAGAGATCCACTTTAAGTTTAGCAAGTCTCATCCCTGAGCTAAGCATCTTCATGCCCGCTGTTTGACAAAGTTTAACAATAGTTTAAAACAGGCATAGGAAATTCAAAAACAATCCAAACAATGTGAAACCTTCGCGTGGTGTCATATTATGTGACATAGTTAGAAGGAAAAATATTAAACTTGGTATATTGATTATGTCTTCAAAAAACCTTCACAAAATGACCTATCTCGTTCGAGGTTTCTTGGCTTTCGGATCAAATGACCAATGTTATGGCTATAATGAAGACATAGTTTGTGATAATGTATCCATATTGTGCATACATGTGCATCATGGCATGGCGAACATTGTTTCAGGAGAAAGTTTTCCTTTTCGTCGCACCAAAATACCATTTTTCTGAGTGCAAAAAGGGCGGTTATGTGAAGCAACCACCAAATGGATAATTCAAAATGCTACCACCATATTTAAAAAAAAACACTAGACCACCTTATATGGAAAATTTCCTAACAGGGGGATCTTAAACCTTTCCGTCTATCCCTGGTAAAAATACAAATTTCTGCCGAATCGGCAGGAAGTGGGTCAGATATGAACTATAGGTACATGACCGGATGCTCATGATTTTTTACAAATATCATTTTTAGGTTCACAATATGCCGTTTCATCAGAGATGCACTTCAAGTTTAGGAAGTCTCAGCCCCGAGCTAAAAATCTTTATGCGTGCCATTTTAAACGGGCAAATGAAATTATGGTAAGAATCACGACATATCGTGATTTAATAGGATTGATATCATAGTATTGAAATTATGGTAAGATTTAATATGATTGATATCATAGTATTGACAACAATGTATAAATTGCTTTGCAGAAACATATTGTGAAGGAACGAGGAAGTTAAGCGTGCTAGGAGTGGAGTAGTAAGGATGGGTGACCGACCGGGAAGTTTGACTAAAACTGCAATTTAATCAATGATTAAGTGTAATTGGTGTTAAAAATGTTCAAAGCGATAAATTAACGAGTCAAACAATTCAAAGATTAAAAAATTATTTTAGGCTATGTAGGCCATTACAAAACGGTCGTCGCGTGACATCACGAGCCCTGCTACGAGCGCTATGTCGAGGGGGGTCCTCTATGTCGATGGCCGAGAGGCTACGCCGACCAACAGCTACGCCGAGGGGGTTACTGATACTTCCAAAACGTATCTACTTTTCTGAACACTTTTGCTATTGTTTATCCTCTAAACTTGTGTGATTTGGATACAACTAATACGGACTGGCGTTGTTTTCAGCAGAATTACCTTGGTGTCTAGTTTTTGTGCAGAAAATTAACTATCAGGAAAAATCTCGGAAAATATGCCAAAAATCCCATTTCACCAGAAGATTCACGGAGCCAGAATACAAGACGGAGTGGAGGCCTAAGGGGCCCACCCCCTGCTGCGTGGGTGGGCCCAGGCCACGCCTGGAAGGGGTGTGGCTGCCTCAACCACTCCCTCGGCCTCCCTCTTCGCCTATAAGTTTCCTTTTGACCTAAAAACTCAGGGGGGTCGATGTTTTTGAAGGTACTATGCCCGAGAGGCAATAATAAAGTGGTTATTATCGTATTCCTTGTTTATGATAAATGTTTATTTTACATGCTATAATTGTATTAATACAGAAACATTAATACATGTGTGTTTAATAAACAAAAGGAAGTTCCTAGTTATGCCTCTCTTATAAACTAGCTCGTTGATAAACAAGATGATCAAAGTTTCCTGATCATGGACATTGGATGTTGTTAATAACGAGGTCACAACATTAGTGTAATGGTGTGATGAACATTCATCCGAAGTATAGCATTATGATCAAAGTCATTAAGTTTATATTGCTATAACAACTTACGAAGTGATCCTAATCCTTAGACCATGAGATCATGTCAATCACTAACACCGGAAGAGTATCTTGATAACATCAAACATCACACCGTAACAGGGTGATTATAAAGATGGGTTCAGAACTACTAAAGTGTTATGTTGAGGCCCATGGATCGAGAGTGGAATTTTTTCATCCCGATGACGGATAGATATGCTCTGGGCCCTCTCGGTGATATCACATTGATTAGCTTGCAAGCAAGTGATTTGATCACTAGAATGTTATATCACGGGAACGAGAAAAGAGTGCATGTCAGTAACGAGATCAAACTAGGTATGGAGATACCGATGATCGAATCTCGGACATGTAATATATCGCAAAACAAAGGGATTAAGATACTAGTGTAAAAGGTTCCGACGATCACAAGAAAGTCATCGTTGAATGTGTGGGAGTTAGTATGGGTCTCCAGATCCCGCTTCTGATTATTGATCCGAGAGGGGTCTCGATCATGTCCACATTATTCACGAACCGTAGGGTGACACACTTAAGAGACACCGACATCCATTTGGAGCAAATGTTTCATGCCGAAAAGAATAACAAGCGCAGGAATTTATTTCACTAGATACCGAAACGGGTTTTCGGGTGAAATTGCAGAAAGTGTTTCTGCATGTGAAATGAAATACTAGCAAGGGGTTATATGTGAATGCTTGTCATTAAAGTAATTGACAAAATTATGAATAAATAAAAGGAGTTTTATTTAATGAGAGTTTGCATTAAATTTGGTGGAAATTTAATGGGAATTTGAGTGGGTTTTTGAGTGGAGGGAATGGAAAGGCATTTGAGTGAGTGGAGTGTCCACCCACATGAATGTGGAAGAGGTGGGGGCAGCCCCATGGCTGGGCGCATGCCCCATTGGGTGCCCCCGCTCCCTATAAAAGGAGCCCCCTCCCTCTCTCTCACTCACACCTCCTCGTGAAGGATCTCTCTCCCCCTCTAGAATTTATCCCCCATGGTCTCGGACTAGCGAGATACATGTTTCCGGTGGCTATTCGACAAGAAAGAGTTGTGCTTCCGCTGCATCGCTGGAGCGAGGAGGCGGAGGTTTCTTGGTGCCTCGAACGTGTGTGCGAGCACGGATGCGCTACTGATTTGCGGCGATAGGACTTCCTCTCGATCTTGAGATCGGCAAGAGATCGTCTACATCAACCACGAGTCGAACTCGTTAAGCTTTGTCGGTCTTCAAGGGTATGTTCTCTACGATATACATCCGCCCGTTGTTTGTATCTAGTAGATAGATCTTGGTACATAGTTCCCATCGTAGGAAATTTTTTGTTTTCTATGCTGCGAACCCTACAATTTTTCCAGAAAGAGTTCCGTTGTGCCGCCACCACCAGAAACCGTGATTCGGAAATAGAAACTCCGTTCTGGCACCCTGCCGGGACGAGGAATTTGGAGAGGATCATCGCCATCATCATCAACAACGTCTCTCCATCAACCATCCATGTTTTCCCCATCCATGAGAGAGTAATCTCCCGCTATAGGATATGCGGATGGTAGGGATTGGATGAGTTCTATCATGGAATCGAATAAGATTGTTAGGGCATGGTGCCTAGTATCTCCCAAGGTGTGGAGCCAGAGAACTCGCAAGATCAAAAACCGCAATAAGATATGCAAGTGAAATCCTTATTTGATGAACTAGAGCTTGTTATGATGATGACCACAAGCTCTAGATACTCCCATGGACAAGAACCAAATAACAACCAAGAAAGATGATGCTATGCATGCAAAGGTTTGAGCTCTCTCCGAACAATGCGATCGAGACACCCACTTGAGAGTCCCTCTTGATAGAACGACTATCTATCCTAAACCCGGTCTCCCAACTATCAACACGAGACCGACAAAAGAGAAGCCCTATCAAGATCATAACTATGCCTTGAGCATTCCACTTGAACTTGATGTAGACCGTCTTGTTCTTCTAAAGTGGGAACACCTTTCTTGCTTGCTCTTGCTCGCTCTTACTTGATGAAGACTTGCAAATTGATCCCCCATACTCCATGGGGAAACCTCTTCTTGAACTTGTCTTCATCACTCCATCATCACGAGGATGGCCAGCTTCAAGTATGAGATCTTCTAGAGATGGCGCATCTTGAGCTCGCCCTTCTTCATCCCGTCTTGAGGTTGATCCAACTTGATGCAATTCTTTGCACTTGCCTTGATCAACCTTCAAGCTCCTTCTTTCTTCATCTTTCAACCTTGAGACCAACACATGGCCCAATCGATGCCAATGGACAAACCTACAAGTGAAACTCAATTTACACATTAGTCCATAGAGATTGTCATTAATTACCAAAACCACACATGGGGGCATACATGCCCTTTCACCAAGGCATACCCTTCTTCATCAATAAAAATCTCAGGTCTTTCTAGACACTTCGTTTTTATTGTTTCATGCACAGTTGTGTTGTTGTTGGAGCGTCTTAGTTTTTGTTTTTGGTTTTATTTTGCTTTGTTTGTTTTTGCTTAGAGTGCTTGCTTTAAAAAAATCAAAAACCCAAAAATATTTGCAGATCTTCTTTGGTTTTGTGAAGTTCGTTGCAGGTTCAGCGGTCCTCAGTGGAGTTTGGTTTCATGTTATTATTCAAGCCACACAAGTGAAGGGCAATAATAAAGATTAATGACAACTTGAGGTGTGGTAAGAGGCTCGTAATGAACACTATTTGTTTTCATTTTTATACATATACTCAGCATTGTGGGCATTCCTAGTCTGTTCATGTAAGGTGTATGTTATTTATGGATGCTTAGTAGTTCTTGCTTTCTTATGATTAGCTCCAGCTTACTAATAGTTTGTAGCATGTCATATGAATGTTTGATTGCATTGTTCTATTCATAACCTGGTATGATATTGTGGTATCCTCCTTTGAATGTTTCATTTGAATCGACTTGGCACATGCTCACGCATGCATATGACTAAACAATAGTCAGTTAAGCCTCGATGATTTATTTTTCCTCAGAGTTCTTGTATCACTTTCATGCCATAATTAGTCTTGTTTTGTTGCAAGCATGATTATGACAGTTATTGCTCTCTCGTTTGTTGCTCCCTTTCTATTGCTAGCCTTCACTTGCACTGAGTATGAGCTCTACTTGTGTTTCCAGCTCCCCAAAACCAACATTGCCAAAGTGTCAACCATACCTACCTACTAGCATCATTTGCTATTCCGTGCATATTTAATATGCCTTGTTTTCTTCCAAATAAAATGTTTGCTTGTTTTGAGAAAGTTAGTTAGTAAAGATCTCACGAACTTGATGGCACACTTTATTTCTGCACTTAATAAACCTGAACCATTGTGACTGTCCATGAAAGTTATATGATTGCAAATTATAGGCTAGGAGTTAGTAGAACCGTGCTGTCACGGGGAACGCTTTCAACATTGCACTTGTACTTTGTACCCAGTTGATATCATGCTCTTTTGTTTACGGATGTCGTTGGTGTGAAATAAAAGGGGAGCTTGTAAGTTCATGGAGTTATATATATATGTGTTAGAGAAATGTCTGGGCCGCTAGCCTAAGCCATGCCTAATCATGGTGGAAACTTGCAGCATAACCATAATGAGCAATCTGTGAAGCATCCTCAATAAAAACCTATGCAAATAGCAAATAAAAAGATCGCTAAGATGCTCATTGTCTGCTTTCCTTTTCATTTTGATTATGGGATAGCTCTTGTATCATGTGCAAAGGGTACCCCATTGGTGATTCTCTATGATACGCATGTATTTACTATGACAAGAACTTACTGGTAACTAAAGTTGAGTAGCATGAGGAGCGGCCCTCGTACTCAAGGGACATGAGATTTCTAGTTTATGGTCTGTCAAGCATATAACTCATATTAGACCTCACTTTCACCATTAACCATTTAAAGATGCCTATGATAGGGGCAATGAGAACTCAAAGCTAATGAGTACCATACTTTCAGCATTTGGAAGCCTTTCAAACTTTTCAAAACCTTTTCACTTCCTTGTTGCGTCACCACTTATTCTATGAGCACCTTCTTGAGAGCATACTTGTCATTCTTAGTGTAATGTGCTTGTCTCAAAACTTGGCTAATTATGTCATGAATTTTATGCTTGTATCTCTGATATCTTTACTTCTAGTCTTCACTTGAACTTCAGAGGTGCCTTGGCATTTATTTTTTGCTCCACAAACAAAGACAAGCGAGATACCACTCTATCATACCTTATTATGAGCATTGCAATGTTTCTTATGTTTATGTTTCATGCTACTTATTATTACTCAGTTGGAATCTCTTCATATCTTGCAATGACTATGTCGTGGTGGTGGCACGGCAGATGCCATGGATAGGATAAAGTATGGGGCCGATGGATGCTAGAGGGATCTGGGGAGGGAAGATGCAGTTGATTTTACACACAGAATACAAACGCAAAGATCTTTATTTCTCCTTGGGCTACAAGTGCTCCTTGAGCTGTGTTCAAGGAGGAAATAAGAACTTTACCAGCCTAACGGTACTAACTGAGCCGATCCCCTCCTTAGGGTCCAAGCCTCCCCTTATAAAGGAGAGCCTTGGGTTCCTTTAGGGCTGATGTGGCAAGCATATTCGAGGAATATGCTTGTCCCAATATAGTAGTTCGGCTCCCCCTTTCCCTGTCGCTCCCCTAATGACGGCAAGGTTCCAGAGGGCCCCTCCTGCGCGCCTCGGGCTTCAGGATTGTCACCTCCGTGACCTCCTTCTGCCTCTCTGTCGCTCTACGCCTTTGTCCCTAGTGCTTGGCTTCGCTCAGATTCTCCCTAGCCTGCCCCTAGAGTTTGACTTTAGGCTTCTCCTTCTCCTGCAAGCTTCGTATCATTCGGCCCTGCCTCGCGTAACTCGGCTTGTCCTTCACCTGAATCAAGATTACCCGGGCTAACCCGGCCGACTTACGCAGTATCTCGGCCGGGTAATGCCTTGCCATTACTATAAGGGTCCTGCCCTTTCCTATCTCGGCCGACCTCTACAGGATTCGGCCGACTCAGACTGTAACTCGGAAACTAGACGGGGAACACCCTTTCGTCTTTCCCCGTCTTTACCCTATCCGGGGTTACCTCCCCAACATTAGTCCCCGAAGCTGGTATGGCCCCGCCGATAACCTCGGCCGGGTCATATCAGTTTCATGACACTCGTTCTGTATTGTTTCCGAGTTATCTCTTTCTCGTCCGAGGTATCTTTGTATCTTCTCGCGTACGCCTCGTCCTACGTGTCATACCCATCATTGTTTCTCTAGTTTTTTGTTCCTCTAAGATTTCTTGACAGGCTACATTATCTGCTTGTCGCTACCGGCCGCTGACGCCTCGCGCCGTTTCCGTTGGGGATCGTGACCTTCTTTGCCACCGTGTGGTCCTTGGTGCGGTTCCGCTCAACGACGTGCGGTCGTGCGGCGCACACGATCTACACGGTCAACCGCCACACCCACGATCCCACTACCTCGCAGGCGGCTCGGTTATAAAGAGGGGCGCGGCGCTGGGGAATTCACTTTCCCCTTTTCGCTCGCCTGCGCCCTTCTTCTTCCTCTTTCTTTTGCGCCCGTTCGCGGCTCCGCCGCCGTGCGTTCATGTGAATCTCCGACGGCGAGACCCCGCCGCGCTGCTCCGTCTGCCTCGTCCTTGTTCGCTTGCTCCGGCGTCGTCGCCGGTGAGTTCTTTCCGGTCCCATCGCCTAGGCTTTCCTCTAGATTCCTCTGTTTCCCTTTCGTTTTCGTGCGGTAGTTCCTTTGCTGCACCGCCGCCGTTTCTGCGTAGAATCACGACGGGGCCCTGTAGTTCTAAACTCTCCTCCGCCGCTAGTTCTTCCTCCGCTGATTTCTCCGGCGAGCCCATGTCTAGCTCCTTCAGCGGTGCCCTGATAGAGGATGATGATGCTGGCTCTGGGCCCGAGCGAGGCTCGTGGCAGGGCTCCTCCGTTACTCGCCGCGAGATCGAGTGGCTTATCCGGACTCGGAGGATTCCCGCCGAGGTCGCTTGTCGCTTACCCGGCAGCGAGTCCTCTCCGGACCTTAGGGAGGGCGAGTATGTAGTTTTCATGTCGCATTTCTCGCGCGGCTTTGGTCTCCCTCTTAGCGACTTTGCTAGGGAATTTCTCGACTACTTCAGCCTTCAGCCGCATCACCTTCCTGCAAATGCCATCGCCTCTCTCTCTGATTTATCTCTGCCTCGGAGGGATACTTCGGCCTATGGCCGTCCGTGCATGTCTGGTCGAAGTTTTTCCAGATTCGTTCTAACGTTGTCCCTAACAAGTCTCTGCACCCTTCCGAGAAGCTGCTTACTCAATGTGGAGCAGCGTCCATTACACCTCAGAGGAAGTCCGTATTTCCTCGTGTGTTCATGGGGCTAGAGTCGTGCAAGAAGTGGCACAAGTCCTTCTATGTCAAGAACACGGGAACGGAGGACAAGATCCGGCTCCCTGCCTTCTCCATTGGTACGCCCTCCAAGGTGAATTGGACTTATAATCCGAGGAAGAGTCACGCCTTGGCCGAGGCTTTTGAGATTCGTCTTAAGGAGCTGATCCGCGCTGGGTTACGCGGCGAGGATCTGATGGCTACCTTTATCAGTAGCCGAATCTGCCCATTCCAGAAATGGACGCACAAACTCTGCTACATGAGCGGTCCTCTTGACCCCAACCGAGTCTCGACCGTGGAGCTGGACAACTATCTCATCTTTAAGCGTGTCTGAGCTATCTTCAAGACGGAGATGCCTGAGGACTGGGCTTGGGGATTGAAGCCGTTTACCCACGAGCGTCCCCCTCCCGAAGTAAGCTTAACCACTAACGCTTTGTTTTCCAATTGTTTTCGTAACTGTTTTCGCTAATTTTCCTCTTTCTTGTCTTATAGAGGTTTGCAGAGCAGAATGACAAGGATGCCGAGGTTTTGTCGCTTCCGTGGCCTGCTAACCGGAATACCCCGGACATTGGGGAGCCGGACTCGGAAGAGTTCGTCCCCAAGTCGGATCTCGCTCCGGCTCGTGCTCGTGGCAAGACCTCGGCCCACGAGGAGGAAGGTGATTCGGACGAGGTCCAAGTTCTAGAGGTAGTTGTCGCAATGCCCATTTCTTATGCATTTCCGGCTTCTACTTTCCCAGCTAATCCGGCCGGTCAGGTTCACGACGCCGAGCCTATTGCTTCCCGGCCCCCTATTACCTCGGGGAAACGTGGGGCTGCTACTGGTGCCTCAGAGGCGTCCCCCAAGAAACGAATGAAGAAATCCGCTCCGAATCCTCCCAGGCGCAAGACCATGCCTGGAGTCGCAGGGTAAGTTCCTTTTGCTCGCATTTATTGTTTCTCTCTTTCTGCTTTTCAACCCGACGCCCTTCTCTTTTTTTTATTTTCGCAGTGCTCCACTTTCTGTTAAGCCCGGCGGTCCTAGCATGACTAGCCGTGTGACTCGGCAGCCGTCTCCTCCGCCTGCTGAAGATACCAGGATTCCCAGTCCTGCTCGTGCTGCATCTCCTCCAGCTCTGAATCGGCCGCCCCCTCGCCATGATGTGCCTGAGACTCCTCTTGTTGACGTTGATTCCGCTCGGCCCTCCGAGATTTCCACCGAACTAGTTGCCTGCTCTGTGAATTCGAGCGTCTCTACCGAGCCTCTTTCTACCCCCGCGGTTTCTATAGTAACTCTAGCCCCGGCCGAGGACGTCAATATCTCGGCGCCCTCTGCAACCGTGACCCCTCCGGCTCCTAAAGACACCGTTCCCATTGCCGAGGTATCAACTCCTGCTGATGCCTCTTCTAAATCAAGAAAAGCTGTCGCCACTAAGGCTTCCACTTCCTAGAAAGGTCTTGTCGGCTCTTCTCAGCCGAGTATCGCCGATGTGCTGCGCAAAGGAGCTGCCTCCACCAAATCCTCCGTTACTCCGGCCGCCGGTACCCAGCTTGCTCTTCATAAAAGCCCTGCGGCCGCGGTGGTTACACAGCACATCCGGGGTAAAGTCCTAACTCGCACGGCGAGTGGGAATAGCCTCGGCTCGCTGGTGGAATATGCCAATAACTGGAATGCTGCCGATCAGTTTGAGGGTAATCCAAGCAGTCAGCCGTTTCAGCTTTCCGACATGAGCAGCCGCTTGGTTCAAGCCGCCAAGATCGTCCTTGATAGTAACAAGATGAATGAGGTAATTGCTGTTTTACGGAGTTTTGATTAATTCTCCAGATGCTACTATATATACTCTAGTCCCCGAAACTTGCAAGCGAATAACTTGTTATTTGCTTCGAAGTTTCACGATGCTCTACTTAATTCAATTTAACTTTAGGGTTCGAACCTATATCCGACTAGATCTGCCATAAACTTTGATTGATTTTTGTCTAGCTGATCTTGGAATATCCAGCCACCTAGATCCAGGTTAAGTTTTACTTGACTCGGATCTTTTTTGGCTTTGAATATCTAGCCACCACCTAGATCCGGGTTAGGTGTCGCTTGACTCGGATCTTTTGGCTTTGAATATTCAGCCACCTAGATCCGGGTTAAGTTTCGCTTGACTCGGATCTGTTTTGGCTTTGAATATCCAGCCACCTAGATCCGGGTTAAGTTTCGCTTGACTCGGATCTGTTTTGGATTTGAATATCCAACCACCTAGATCCGGGTTAAGTTTTTCTTGACTCGGATATGTTTTGGCTTTGAATATCCAGCCACCTAGATCCGGGTTAAGTTTTGCTTAACTCGGATCTGTCTTATCTTCGAATATCTATTCATCGTTTGCTCTATTGCTCAGGTTGCACATGACCGGCGGACTGCCGAATTTCAAAGATTGCTTTTTTCGCATAGAAAATTGGAAGAAAAATATGAGAAAGTTATTCCTGTGGTGAAAAAGGCTGGTAAGTCAACAATTCTTTTCGTCATCTCCGACATTCTTACTGTTTTGTATGCGAGATGCCGACTCACTTTGTTGGTAAACAGGTAACATCAATAACCTTAACATCCGTCTTAAGAAGAAAGTCAACAACCTGGAAGGTTAGTTTCCCTTTTACTTTATACCTTCCCTCTTTAAAATCTGCGCTAAGTTTCTTTTATCTCGTTTGGCTTTGGTAAAGCCGAGTTACAAACCTTTGCAACATCTCACCAAGATTGCACGCCCATGCCTGATGTGATGCTGCATTTTTTAGAACAAAGCGCTACTTATTCGGCGCAGCTAAAAGAAAAAGATGATGAAATATCTCGCCTACGCGCGGAGGTGGAGGCCCTTAAGCTCTCTCAGAAGTCTGAATTAGAAAAGGTCGACCAGGAGTTCTCCGAGGAGAAAAATTGGCTAGCTCTGCAACTGCAGAAAAATAAAGAGCTCCTCGAGGCTGCCGAAGTGAAAACCCGGGGAATGAGCGAGGAGATCGCTCGCTTTGAGAAGAGCAAGATTGACTGGGCTAAAGACCTTCAGATAATGCTGAGTTATATTCATCGTAAGCTTCTTAGCACGGCCGGATTATCTTTTTCTTTTTTTCCTACTGCCCCTTGACGCGTTCGTGTTTTGCACAGATCATTTTCCAGAAGCTAAGCCTGTGAGCTCTAAAGCGGTTCTTAGTGCTCGTGTGCGCCGAGGTGTTCCTGTTGACGCGGACTCGGAGTACTCGATGGAAGATTTCCTGGTTGCTGTCGGCGCTGCAGTTGGTCCAATGAAGATAATGGGCAGGGATTTGGTGCAGGCGGCTATCCGAGCCTATCATGTTCTCTGGCCGAATATTTCTGGGACTCCTGATATCAATGAGGTCCAATTGCTGGTGAAAAGATTAATGGCGTCCAAGAGGCAACTAAGTCTCTAGAGGGAATCAGCCGGACGAGTTGGCGCTGATATGGCTCTCACCGTTATTATGTCATGGTATGAAGATATTTCTATTGACATCTTGAGAAATTTGCGCACTGGTTCCCGTTGGGTTGAGGACCCCACCTTTGTTGCTCTTTGGCAAGCTCGCGCCTTCCAACTCGTTGAGTATGCCGACGTGCATACCTGGAACGAAGGTCCGAGTTTCCTTCCTAACCCGGACGACGAGGTCGTAGTTGAGGATGCATCAGATACTAACTCGGCTGAACAAGGAGAAGGTGAGGACAACTCGGCTACTTCTGTTGATTCCAGTTCGAGCTCGGATGGCAGCGGCGATGCGCGATCCTCATCCAAAGGTACTGGGCATTCTACTGCACAAACCGACGCTCCGCAGCAGCCTCGGGCTTCTTCCGAAGTCGCTCCTGGGTCTGTGGAGGGCAAAGCAACCTCGTCCGAAGTTCCACCTACCTCGGAGTGCCCAGCCGCTGACCAAGTTATTGCCTCTCCAGCTAAAAACCTCTAAGTCATTTCTTATCCCTGGTATGCCGGGCATATGATGTACGTGGAATATTTGTCCATCTTCTGTATGGTATGAATTTTTTTTGCCGTGTGCTGCTGAGACATATATATTTGTAATTGTTATCACTTTGTTTAAGTGGTCCTGTTCGTCTGAATCCTTGCTTTGGCGGCCTGCAATTTCTTGATTTTGGGATATATAATTGCCTTTGTATTCCCGTGGTTTAGCCCATTAATCTGGGTGTGGACTTCGAATATTATATGAGATTGAGCTGTTCTTGCTTTGAGTGTCGAAGTTTGATACCTTCCTTGTATCAAAGGCTAACCACCACTTCGAGACAATAGATGGCAGTCCCAGTCCTTTGCCTATCACCGAAGTCTAGCGTGTAAACCAAATTTCAGAAATAATATATGACGGTTGAGTTGCTGCTTGAGGTGCCGAGGTTTAGCACATAACATAAAATTGAAATATCATACGACAGTCCCCGAGTCACTCCCTGGATGCCGAGGTTAAACACATATCATAAAATTGAAATAACATATGGCAGTCCCCGAGTCACTGCTCTAGATGACGAGGTTTAATACATAACATGAAATTGAAACAACATATGGCAGGCCCCGAGTCACTGCTCTGGATGCCGAGGTTTAATACATAACATGAAATTAAAACAACACATGGCAGTCCCCGAGTCACTGCTCTGGATGCCGAGGTTTAATACATAACCTAAAATTGAAATAACATATGTCGTCCCAGTCACTTTCGGGCCGAGGTTCGAAACATAATTGGTGCTTGATCTTGAGATACTACTTTACAATGTGTCGCTGATGACTGCTATGAGTAAAATGGACGAAGTAAAGCTACGTTCCATGGCCTTTTCGTTTCTTCGTCGGCTTTGTCTGCCCTGTTCTTTCCAGGGGATTGAGCATCGATTAGGTAATAGGCATCATTGTGCAATGCTTTGCTCACGACGAATGGTCCTTCCCATGGAGGCGATAACTTGTGCATGCCGGCCGTGCGTTGCACCAGTCGGAGAACTAAATCTCCTTCTTTGAACACTCTTGGATTCACCTTCTTGCTGTGATATCGTCGTAAGTTCTGCTGATAAATAGCTAATCTTGATAGCGCCAGCTCTCTGGCTTCTTCTAGCAGATCGACAGTATCTTGCCGAGCTACTTCATTTACTTCTGAAGTTGTATATTGAGTAACTCTTGGCGAGTCATGTATTATGTCGGCTGGAAGCTTGACCACTCCGTATACGAAAGAATGGTGTATAACCTGTTGATCTGTTGGGAGTAGTTACGAGGCTCCATATAATCTTTTGGTAGTTCCTCAATCCAACATCCTGCCGACCTTTGCAGCGGTTCGACGAGTCGTGGTTTTATCCCGGATAATACTAGTCCATTAGACCTTTCCACTTTCCCATTGGATGCTGGGTGAGCTACAGAGGCAACGTCTAATCTTATGTGTTTCTCTTGGCAGAATCTAGCAAAAGCTCCTTCTGCAAAGTTTGTGCCCTTATCTGTAATAACACTATGCGGGTACCCATATCTTAAGATAATATCTTTAGGGAATTTCACTGCTGTGGGCCCATCGCATTTTTTTATTGGTTTCACTTCAATCCATTTCGTGAACTTGTCCACCATAACCAATATGTGGGTCATCCCCCTCGGGCCGGCTTAAATGGTCCCACCATATCTAAGCACCAAACAGAAAACGGCCAAGTAATGGCTATCGTTTTTAACTCGGACGATGGCATGTGTATCTTGGTTGCATATCTCTTACAACCATTGCATTTTTCAACCAGTTCTTTGGCTTCTTTCAACGCCATTGGCCAATAAAACCCATGCCTGAATGCTTTGGCCACTAAGGCACGAGATGAGGCATGATGTCCACATTCTCCCTGATGTATATCTCGGAGTATCTCCTGGCCTTCTGCCGAACTCACACATCTTTGCAATACACTTGTGACGCTTCTTTTGTATAGCTCATTATTTATGATCATATAAGCTTTAGCTCTCCTTGCTATCTGTCTTGCTAATACCTCATTATTCGTCAAAGTCGCATCTCTAAGGAAAGAGAATATGGGTTGCGCCCATACGGGAATTACTTTCTCTGGTGTGATCTCACTGTCTGTTTCCATATTTTCTGCCGACATAGCTGCCTCGGCTTTCTCCATAGTTATGCTTACTTCAGCTGTCTTTCTCTTGTGGAACTCCGGGTTATATTGCTGGTCAATTTCCATTGGCACACTATCTTCCGCTGAATTTACTGGAATAAATATGGATTCGGATTCTGGTGATGGAGTTATCGATGGTTTCCTTAGGTGTTCTAGGGCGATACCTGGGGGAATTGACTGCCTGGTTGATCCTAGTTTTGACAACGTGTCCGCGGCATCATTTTCTGCCCGAGGTATGTGGTGAAATTCACACCCTTCAAAGTATCCACTAATCTTTTGCACTATATAAAGCCATATTATCATCCAATGCGTCCCAATTGCCTGAGACTTGCTGTACTACTAGATCTGAGTCCCCATAACATAAGATTCGGCGTATGCCAATCTCCTTTGCTACCTTCAATCCATGGACCAGTGCTTCATATTCGGCTACGTTGTTTGACACGGCAGAATGTATTTGCAGCACATATTTCAGCTGATCTCTTTTGGGCGAGGTCAACACTATTCCTGCCCCAAACCATTTCTTAGTTTGGAACCGTCGAAGTGCATCGTCCAATAATTCGGGTCTGGTAATGGTGGCTCATATTGCACCTCGGCCCAATCTACGAAGAAGTCGGCCACCGCCTGAGATTTGATTGCATCTCTCCTATCGAATTGGGGAGCATAAGGTGACAATTCAATTGCCCATTTTTCTATTCGGCCACTTGCATCTTTGTTGCTCAATATGTCGGCTATGGGTGCTTCACAAATCACTTTGATGGGGTGCTCTTCGAAGTAATGTTTAAGTTTCTTTGCCGACATATACACTCCATAAGCCATCTTCTGATAATGTGGGTAATTTTGCTTTGAAGCGGATAACACCTCGCTCAAATAATATACCGGCCTCTGTACCGACTTATCATTTTCGAGTCGTTCTACGACGACTACAGCACTAACTACTCTGTTGGTAGCCGCTATATAGAGTAACATAGGCTCTTTTGATAATGGGGAAGCTAAAATGGGTGCTGTGACCAACATTCTTTTCAATTCACGAAATGCACTGTTTGCTTGTGGAGTCCAAATGAACTTATCTGATTTCTTCATCAGTTGATAGAGTGGTAGTGCCTTCTCTCCCAGCCGACATACAAACCGGCTGAGCGAGGCTAAACATCCCGTGAACTTTTGTACATCATTTAGGCACCTTGGAAACTCCATTCTTTCTACTGCCTTTATTTTGGTTGGGTTGGCCTCTATACCTCGGCTAGATACGAGGAAACCGAGTAACTTTCCTGCTGGCACGCCAAATGTGCATTTTTCCGGGTTAAGATTCATTCGGAACCTCCTCAGGTTCGCGAAAGTCTGTCGTATATAATCCAGTAGCGTTTTGCTTTCCTTGGTTTTGATGACCACATGATCCACATATACTTGTACATTTTTTCCTATCTGGTCATGTAGACATTTTTGCATGCATCTCTGATACGTCGCTCCTGTGTTGCGCAGGCCGAATGGCATTGTGCGATAGCAATAAGCCCCGTACGGGGTAATAAACGCAGTCTTTATTTGATCGGCCAGATTTAACGGTATCTGGTGAAAACCAGAATACGCGTCTACAAATGACAATAATTCACAACCAGCGGTCGAATCAATGACTTGGTCTATTCTAGGTAATGGAAAAGGATCTTTTGGACATGCCTTGTTCAGGTTCGTGTAATCGATACACATTCGCCATACAATGGCTACATTCGGATCATCTTTCTTCTTTTCTACTAGCACCGTATTTGATAACCAATCCGGATACAGCACCTCCATGATGAATCCAGCCGCAAGGAGCCGAGCTATTTCATCCCCTATTATTTTTCTCCTGTCTTCGGCGAAGCGGCAGAGAGGTTGCTTCACCGGCCTTGCTCCTAGCCTTACATTCAGAGAGTGCTCAGCCAACTCCCTCGGAACACCTTGCAGATCCTGAGTTGACCATGCAAAGATGTCCCGATTCTCACGGAGGAAGTTGGTGAGCTCGCTTTCGTATTTAGCATCTAGGCCTGCACCAATAGTAACAGTACGCTCTGGGAATTGCTCATCTATCTAAAACTTCTTCGTTTCTTTAGTCGGCTGAAAGGAGACGCTTCCATGTGGATTGGCTAATGCTGGCATATTCAGCTGTGCCGACTGAGCGAGGGCTGCTACCTCCTGAATCCTTCCTTTCTCTCTTGCTATAACCAGTGATTCGGCCAAATTTGACCCGGCTGAGGCACATTCCATTGACTTTTTGTAATCCCCTGTTACTGTTATCACTCCTTGTGGTCCGGGTAGCTTCATTTACAGATAACTTACATGACAGCTGCCCATGAATTTGGCCAACGCAGGCCGTCCGAGAAAAGCATGATAACAACTCTCTAGATCCACCACTTCAAACTCTATGTTTTCTGCTCTTCATTTATCTCTTGTGCCGAATAACACATCCACTCGGACCTTACCAATGGGTTCGCATGAAAGCCCTGGTACTATCCCATGGAAAGTGGTCCTCGTGGATTGCAGCATGTTCTGCGATATTCCGAGTTTATGCATGGTATCTTTGTACATGATGTTGATACTGCTCCCATTGTCAATGAGAACCTTTGAAAATTTCACATTAATCTTGGTCCAACAAATGTTGGATCCAACACGAGTGCATACGACCCCGGACTCGGCATTATCTTGGGGTGATCCTTTATGCTCCAAGTTATTTCCTGATCTGACCAAGGCATATATCTTGTACCGCCGGCATGTTGCATTTACTTCCATACGCCCGTTGCACTCTACTTGTCTGTTATTACATCATGAACACATAATAAGACCGATGATGTTCTCTGTAATCATTGTCCGATATTTCTGGATTTGTCCTTCCATCCTGGCCTTGGTTCATCACTTGATGTACCGCATCTCTCCGGTCCGAGTTATCGTATCTCGGGGGAGGAGGCGGTAACATCAGTTGCTGTGCATTTGCTCCAGTCAACAATGGCTGATGCTGCTGCTGATGTACTTGAAGGGGCGTTGCCTGAATGCCTGCGGGGTTTCCCATTGCATTTTTCATCCATGCACATTGGCGGGTAGTATGGTTGGCTAGCCTGGCTGGGTTTGACGTGTGAAATTTACACGGCTGATCTAACATAGATTCGAACGTGTAATTCGGCCTCTCCTGCCATTGCTTCTTTTGCTCTGGGGTCCACTGTATTTTTCCTTCATTCCTTGGTGTCCACTGTTGAGGACCATTCTTTTGCTGTTGAGTCGTTCCGTGACTCGGCTGATCCTGCGCTACCGCTGCCACTTGGGCCGAATTATATCTGTAATCCGGCCTTTCTTCTCTTCTTCTTCCTCTGAAGTCATTGCGCCTGGATGACCCGGCCAAATATCTTGCATACTATTCTTGTTGCTCCCGATGATCCGCCGACATTAACTCTGGTTGCGTCGGATCTCCCAATGCATAGGAGTCTGCTATTCTGATAGTTTCTGCCAATGTGGTTGGCATATCTCTTTGCAGTCGTTGCCACAATACACTGGCATAACGGCATCCTTGAGCGAACCAAGCTATTGCTTGCGACTCTATAACTCCTTCACACGAGTTTCTCAGGTTACACCACCGAGTTAAAAACTCTCTATCTGTTTCATTCGGTCTCTGCTTGCACATGACTAACTGTTGCGGCCTGTTTGGCCTCTTGTATGTGCTGGTAAAGTTGCGAACGAACATTTCTTCAAAATCCAACCAACAGTTGATACTGCCTGCTGGTAGATTGTTCAGCCATACCCTAGCTGGTCCTTCCAACATTTGTGGGACATACCGTACTGCCCATCGTAAGTTCCCACCCGCTATTTTCACAGCAGTGGCATAATCAATCAACCAGTCTTGCGGTTTGGTGCTCCCATTATATGTTTTCGTGCCTCTCGCTAACTGAAAGTTCGGCACAGGTGGTTCGCCCATGATCCGTGGTCCAAAGCATGTTGGACCCGGTGGACCCTGTTCTTCCAGCAACTCGGACCGGTATAGCCGGTCTAGCTTTACTCTGGCATCATTTGATGGCAAATCTCTGTACAGAACCCTGTCCTGCATTCCATAGTGGTTATTCCCACCATGGATCGCATATTCCATCTCGGAATATCCATCGTTGTACCTTTCATTCACTTGATTGTGGCGAGCTGGTCTTGCTTCTCTCTCCTGCCGAGGTTCATGTCTTGGCTGCGGATTGAGCGGCAGTTCTTTCCTTACCTCAACAGGGATATTGTTCTCGTGATTGCCTCTCCCGAGCTCTCTTCTGCCGAGGTCTCGATTGCCTCGGCTTCCGCCGTCCTTCTCAACACGGTCGGGATTCCTCTCACCACTGTTACCTCGGCTTCCATTGCCCCAGTTCTCGTTCGCTTTCCCGGATATCGCCGGATCATACGGAACGATTTGCTTGTTTCTCTTTCCTGAAGTCACCGCTTTGTCCTTTCGTGCATTGTTTCCGGGTGAGGATGCTGCCGCCACGGACAAGGCTAGTGCTGCTCCAGCCGAGTGAACCATTCGCGAGGCCCCTGGCCTTGCCGGGTCCGCCCTAAGCATTTCTTCGTTTTGCTGGTTCGCGATGCGCACCAGCTCATTCACTCTTTCTTGCTGTTTTTGCCGGGCTTCGCCAGTCAACCCCTCTAACTCCAATGCTGCGGCATTTGCCGCTCTCAGGTTCTTTGCCGGGGTACTATACCTCGGCAAGCCCAAATCAACTGATTCTGCCTTATGAGCATCATGCTCCTTGTTAATATCATCTATGAGGTTCTTCCCTCTTAATCTCAACTCGTCAACCCGTTCAGGAGCGACGTCAAGCTTATTAGCTTTGGCATATTCTCGCAGGTCTATAAGTTATGACTCCCATAAGGCACCTTTTTGCCTCTACCGCACCTTTTGCTGGTTTCTTCTAATTTTGCTCGAGCATTGGCGGA
This sequence comes from Avena longiglumis, assembly GCA_030063025.1. Lineage (NCBI taxonomy): Eukaryota > Viridiplantae > Streptophyta > Magnoliopsida > Poales > Poaceae > Avena > Avena longiglumis. Next base: position 502,153,279 of record CP125975.1, read on the forward strand.
TCAAGTATCGGCGCCTGGTGTAGTCGGTTTTATGGTTGCACGAAGAATGTTTTCGGTCTTTCAGAGGTGGCCCTCTCACTCTTGGTGCCTTTGGGGTAGTGTCCTGAACCTCGGCCTGGTTGGTCACTGGAGGGATTACCTCGGTGGGTAGTGGTGCCGTCTGCTGGCGCGCCACTGCGCTCTTGGCGGGTCTCTGGTCGATCCGGCACCCGCTACTCCCGCCTGCACTCCGGCTGCGACCATCACCTCGACGCTGCCTGCCGGACGCGCTCCGCGTGGACGGCTCGCAGCGCTAAGGGGTGGCTCTCCTGCAACAACAACTTGGTGAGGATAAATGCCGGAGATGTCGACGCCGACGTAGACCCTATGCCCGCCCAAGCTGATGAAGACACCGTTGCACGGGGGAGTTTTTCCCCTGAAGTTGCCCGCATTGTCGCTGACGTAGTCGCAGAGATCAAAGCTCCGGACCAAGCCAGAAACAACGCGCTCGCCAGTGTTGATGAAGTTTCCCGTCCAGATCATGACTCCAGCTAGCACCGCTGCCCCCTGATGGCGCCAAGCGTGGTGGTGGCACGGCAGATGCCATGGGTAGGCTAAAATATGGGGCCGATGGATGCTAGAGGGATCTGGGGAGGGAATATGCAGCTGATTCTACACACAGAAGACAAAGGCAAAGATCTTTACTTCTCCTTCCTTGGTCTACAAGTGCTCCTTGAGCTGTGTTCAAGGAGGAAAGAAGAACTTTACCAGCCTAACGGTACTAACTGAGCCGATCCCCTCCTTAGGGTCCAAGCCTCCCCTTATAAAGGAGAGCCTTGGGTTCCTTTATGGCTGATGTGGAAAGCATATTCGAGGAATATGCTTGTCCCAATATAGTAGTTCGGCGCCCCCCTTTCCCTGTCGCTCCCCCAATGACGGCAAGGTTCCAGAGGGCCCCTCCTGCGCGCCTCGGGCTTCAGGACTGTCACCTCCGTGACCTCCTTCTGTCTCTCTGTCGCTCTGTGCCTTTGTCCCTAGTGCTTGGCTTCGCTCAGATTCTCCCTATCCTACCGCTAGAGTTTGACTTTAGGCTTCTCCTTCTCCTGCAAGCTTCGTATCATTCGGCCCTGCCTCGCGTAACTCGGCTTGTCCTTCACCTGCATCAAGATTACTCGGGCTAACCCGGCCGACTTACGCAGTATCTTGGCCGGGTAATGCCTTGCCATTACTATAAGGGTCCTGCCCTTTCCTATCTCGGCCGACCTCTACAGGATTCGGCCGACTCAGACTGTAACTTGGAAACTAAACGGGGAACACCCTTTCGTCTTTCCCCGTCTTTACCCTATCCGGGGTTACCTCCCCAACAGACTATTAAGTAGACTTATTTGCATACTCCTTATTATGAATTGTCTAAGTATCTACTCATGTGCTGAGAATATTTACATCATATGAAGCAAATGTGTTCGTGAAAGTTCTTTTATCGCACTCAGTTTTCAACTGAATTGCTTGAGGACAAGCAATAAGCTAAGCTTGGGGGGAGTTGATATGTCCAAAACGCATCTACTTTCTCGAACACTCTTGCTATTGTTTCTCCTCTAAACTTGTGTGATTTGGATACAACTAACACGGACGGACGCAGTTTTCAGCAGAATTACCTTGATGTCTAGTTTTTTTTGCAGAAAATCAGCTATCAGGAAAAATCCCGGAAAATATGCCAAAAATCCTATTTCACGAAAAGATTCACGGAGCCAGGATACGAGACGGAGTGGAGGCCTGAAGGGTCCACCCCCCGCCACGCTGGTGGGCCCAGGCCATGCCTGGAGGGGGTGTGGCCGCCTTAGTCACCCCTCGGACTCCCTCTTTGCCTATAAGTTGCCTCTTGACCTAAACACTCATGGGGTTCGAAGTTTTTCCAGAAAGAGTTCCGCTGCGCCGCCACCACCAGAAACCGCGATTCGGAACCAGAAACTCCGTTCTGGAACCTTGCCGGGACTAGGAATTTGGAGAGTATCATCGCCATCATCATCAACAACGTCTCTCCATCAACCATCCATGTTTTCCCCATCCATGAGTGAGTAATACCCCGCTGTAGGCTATGGGGATGGTAGGGATTGGATGAGTTCTATCATGGAATCGAATAAGATTGTTAGGGCATGGTGCCTAGTATCTCCCAAGGTGTGGAGCCGGAGAACTCGCAAGATCAAAAACCGCAATAAGATATGCAAGTGAAATCCTTATTTGATGAACTAGAGCTTGTTATGATGATGACCACAAGCTCTAGATACTCCCATGGACAAGAACCAAATAACAACCAAGAAAGATGATGCTATGCATGCAAAGGTTTGAGCTCTCTCCGAACAATGCGATCGAGACACCCGCATGAGAGTCCATCTTGATAGAACGGCTATCTATCCTAAACCCGGTCTCCCAACTATCAACACGAGACCGGCAAAAGAGAAGCCCTATCAAGATCACAACTATGCCTTGAGCATTCCACTTGAACTTGATGTGGACCGTCTTGTTCTTCTAAAGTGGGAACACCTTTCTTGCTTGCTCTTGGTCGCTCTTACTTGATGAAGACTTGCAAATTGATCCCCCATACTCCATGGGGAAACCTCTTCTTCAACTTGTCTTCATCACTCCATCATCACGAGGATGGCAAGCTTCAAGTATGAGATCTTCTAGAGATGGCGCATCTTGAGCTCGCCCTTCTTCATCCCTTCTTGAGGTTGATCCAACTTGATGCAACTCTTTGCACTTGCCTTGATCTACCTTCAAGCTCCCTCTTTCTTCATCTTTCAACCTTGAGACCAACACATGGCCCAATCGATGCCAATGGACAAACCTAAAAGTGAAACTCAATTTACACATTAGTCCATAGAGATTGTCATTAATTACCAAAACCACACATGGGGGCATACATGCCCTTTCACCAAGGCATCCCCTTCTTCATCAATAAAAATCTTAGGTCTTTCTAGACACTTTGTTTTTATTGTTTCATGCATAGTTGTGTTGTTTTTGGAGCGTCTTAGTTTTTGTTTTTGGTTTTCTTTTGCTTTGTTTGTTTATTGCTTAGAGTGATTGCTTTAAAAAAAATCAAAAACCCAAAAATATTTGCAGTTCTTATTTGGTTTTGTGAAGTTTGTTGCAGGTTCAGCGGTCCTCAGTGGAGTTTGGTTTCATGTTATTATTCAAGCCACACAAGTGAAGGGCAATAATAAAGTTTAATGACAACTTGAGGTGTGGTAAGAGGCTCGTAATGAACTCTATTTTTTTTCATTTTTGTACATATACTCAGCATTGTGGGCATGCCTAGTCTGTTCATGTAAGGTGTATGTTATTTATGGATGCTTTGTAGTTCTTGCTTTCTTATGATTAGCTCCAGCTTACTAATAGTTTGTAGCATGTCATATGAATGTTTGATTGCATTGTTCTATTCATAACCTGGTATGATATTGTGGTATCCTCCTTTGAATGTTTCATTTGAATCGACTTGGCACATGCTCACGCATGCATATGACTAAACAATAGTCAGTTAAGCCTCGATGATTTATTTTTCCTCAGAGTTCTTGTATCACTTTCATGCCATAATTAGTCTTGTTTTGTTGCAAGCATGATTATGACAGTTATTGCTCTCTCGTTTGTTGCTCCCTTTCTATTGCTACCATTCACTTGCACTGAGTATGAGCTCTACTTGTGTTTCCAGCTCCCCAAAACCAACATTGCCAAAGTGTCCACCATACCTACCTACTAGCATCATTTGCTATTCCGTGCATATTTAATATGCCTTGTTTTCTTCCAAATAAAATGTTTGCTTGTTTTGAGAAAGTTAGTTAGTAAAGATCTCACGAACTTGATGGCACACTTTATTTTTGCACTTAATAAACCTGAACCATTGTGACTGTCCATGAAAGTTATATGCTTGCAAATTATAGGCTGGGAGTTAGTAGAACCGTGCTGTCACGGGGAACGCTTTCAACATTGCACTTGTACTTTGTACCTAGTTGATATCATGCTCTTTTGTTTACGGATGTCGTTGGTGTGAAATAAAAGGGGAGCTTGTAAGTTTATGGAGTTATATATATATGTGTTAGAGAAACGTCTGGGCCGCTAGCCTAAGCCATGCCTAATCATGGTGGAAACTTGCAGCATAACCATAATGAGAAATCTGTGAAGCATCCTCAATAAAAACCTATGCAAATAGCAAATAAAAAGATCGCTGAGATGCTCATTGTCTGCTTGCCCTGTCATTTTGATTATGGGATAGCTCTTGTATCATGTGCAAAGGGTACCCCGTTGGCGATTCTCTATGATACGCATGTATTTACTATGACAAGAACTTACTGGTAACTAAAGTTGAGTAGCATGAGGATCGTCCCTCGTACTCAAGGGACATGAGATTTCTAGTTTATGGTCTGTCAAGCATATAACTCATATTGGACCTCACTTTCACCATTAACCATTTAAATATTCCTATGATAGGGGAAATGAGAACTCAAAGCTAATGAGTACCATACTTTCAGCATTTGGAAGCCTTTCAAACGTTTCAAAACCTTTTCACTTCCTTGTTGAGTCACCACTTATTCTATGAGCACCTTCTTGAGAGCATAGTTTTCATTCTTAGTGTAATGTGCTTGTCTCAAAACTTGGTTAATTATGTCATGACTTTGATGCTTGTATCTCTGATATCTTTACTTCTAGTCTTCACTTGAACTTCAGAGGTGCCTTGGCATTTATTTTTTGCTCCACAAAGAAAGACAAGCGAGATACCACTCTATCATACCTTATTATGAGCATTGCAATGTTTCTTATGTTTATGTTTCATGCTACTTATTATTATTCAGTTGGAATCTCTTCATATCTTGCAATGACTATTAAGTAGACTTAGTTGCATACTCCTTATTATGAATTGTCTAAGTATCTACTCATGTGCTGAGAATATTTACATCATATGAAGCAAATGTGTTCGTGAAAGTTCTTTTATTGCACTCAGTTTTCAACTGGATTGCTTGAGGACAAGCAATAAGCTAAGCTTGGGGGGAGTTGATATGTCCAAAACGTATCTACTTTCTCGAACACTTTTGCTATTGTTTCTCCTCTAAACGTGTGATTTGGATACAACTAACACGGACTGACGCTGTTTTCAGCAGAATTGCCTTGATGTCTATTTTTTTGCAGAAAATAAGCTATCAGGAAAAATCCCGGAAAATTTGCCAAAAATCCTTTTTCACCAAAAGATTCACGGAGCCAGGATACAAGACGGAGTGGAGGCCTGAGGGGCCCACCCCCGCCACGCTGGTGGGCCCAGGCTATGCTTGGAGGGGGTGTGGCCACCTCAGTCACCCCTCGGCCTCCCTCGTTGCCTATAAGTTGCCTCTTGACCTAAACACTCATGGGGTTCGACATTTTTCCAGAAAGAGTTCCGCTGCGCCACCACCACCAGAAAGCGCGATTCGGAACCAGAAACTCCGTTCTGGCACCTTGCTGGGACGAGGAATTTGGAGAGGATCATCGCCATCATCATCAACAACGCCTCTCCATCAACCATCCATGTTTTCCCCATCCATGAGTGAGTAATCCCCCGCTGTAGGCTATGGGGATGGTAGGGATTGGATGAGTTCTATCATGTAATCAAATAAGATTGTTAGGACATGGTGCCTAGTATCTCCATTAGTGCTATTTGACTTTGTTGCAACTTGTTGTGCTTAATGCTTGTCACTAGGGCCTGAGTGCCATGTTCTCAGATCTGAACTTATTATTGATTCATTATGATAGTATTGTTTGTGATCTTATCTGCAAGTTGTGTACACATATCATTGCCTAGATCCAAAGGCCCCGAAGTGCCAGAAATTGGGACAGCCGGAGGGGATGGTTGTGATGTGAGGATCACATGTGTTCATGGAGTGTTAATGCTTTGTTCTGGTGCTCTATTAAAAGGAGCACCTTAATTGCCAGTAGTTCCCTTGAGGCCCCGCTGCAACGGGCTGGCAGGACAAAAGATATTGTGCAAGTTCTCATTGCGAGCACGCATGACTATATATGGAGCACATGCCTATGATTGTTTAGTACTTGGATGCTTTATCTTATTTATCTGCAATTGCCCTAGATCTTGAAGTTACATGTTTAGACTCGTCCATGCAATGCCCGTCCATCCATCCATATGCCTACCGCACTCATATCCTACTGTCTGCTACTATTGATACTATTGCTCTTGTTTTACTGCTGCTGTTGCTTTGCTATTGCTACTACAAAACTGTTGCTACTGATAAACTTCCGTGAGCAAGAGCTATTTCCAGGTGCAGCTGAATTGACAACTCAGTTGTTAAGGCTTGCAAGTATTCTTTGTCTCCCCTTGTGTCAAATCAATAAATTGGGTAATACTACCCTCGAAGACTGTTGCGATCCCCTATACTTGTGGGTCATCAGCTACGCCGACGGCCACCATCGACACAACATGTGCCGACGACAATATGGCGTTGTGCCGACGGCAGCCGGTCGTCTGCCCCTCGAATCTTTCCTGTAGTGCTAGGTCATGAGGTTGGTGGTGTGGGTGGTGGTGGTGGGTGGAGGGGCATAACCGATAATGAGGTACTCCCTCCATCCAGTAATAACTGACTTGGGTTTGTCTATATTCGAATGTATCTATACACTAAAATGTGTCTAGATACATTCGAATCTAGATAAACTCAAGTCTATTATTTTTGGACGGAGGGAGTAATTTTAGTCCGAGCGAGGACTGAGGCTTTGGGTGGGATGAAAATGACTACTTTTTTTGAGGGATATGAAAATGACTACTAATAGGCCAAGAGTACTCACCATCTTTGTTGAGTTTATAGTAATGATGGGCCTAACTTTGCTCTGATAGTGGTGAGAAGTTATCACCGATGGGCTTCATTTTAGGCCCTTGAGTGGTACTTTTTCACCACATATTAACTTCTAGTTGAATTGAAAACTCTTTTCACTCAAAACACATGATTTGCCTCTACTCCTTCTCGTTCATTTTCTTATGTTTTGACTCATGCGCCATCACTCTCTCTTTCATCTCATGCCAGCACCCTTCTCTTTATAGGGATGCACTAGGGGATTTCAGCATCTATGTAATCTTAATATAGTAGCACAAGGGCAACGATCATCTCCTCACCAGTTATGTAAAAATCATAAATTTGATTAAGACATATTTTACGTCCATACCTACATATTTTTAAGTTTAAAATACTTTGGAATATATTTTGTAAAAATATTGGAGCATATTGACAAAATATTGAATTTTGTTCGAGCTTGTCCTAGTGTTGTGAGATACAAATGTTGCAGCATCTCTTTACAGCTCTGGAACCAAATAGAAGTTTGAGCCCTTTCCTCGCTGGCACCCCTTTGGTGACTCCTCACATCGGCTCCTCTATTTTCCTCGGCAGCGAAAGGAGAAGGGTAGGGAAGTGGAAGAAGAAAGAGTTACATGCCTTGCTTCAAAGAGAAACAAAGCAATGGTAAGACCTCTTGCAATGCAAGTATCATGGCGAGTTTCATGCATTTCCAAGTCAACGTGTGGATAATGTGCCACTGTAATTAAGAAAGATAACATACTAGTATCATATCTCACCGGCGATAAATTCAATAGCAAATATATCTTCTACACAACTTCAACTTGAGAATCTACAAGTAAATAAATAAATCAATCAACCCTATGATAATGGGCTATGATATTATGGCATGGAAGGTAACTAAAGTAGTATCATGAAGTCACATACTAGACTATGATACTATCCACTAGAAGAGGCCTAAAACATACCGACGAGGAAGACGACCACGACTTCTCTTTAATGACCATTGTGGATAGGATCTTGTAGCGTTGACTCGGTCTGTGGAGGGTCTAAGAGTGTCCTCTGCATGGATTAACTATAATTAGGGCCTCTTTGATTTGCAAGATAGGAAAAATGTAGGACTGCAATGTCATGCCTATTTCATTTTTACATGATTTCATATGCATAAAATTTTGTTTGATTCCATCATAGGAAAAACAAAATATTGTAAAAATGAGGTTTGAGTGGATGTTAGATTTCTTATAAAATGTAGTGCAAAGGATTTCCTAGGAAAAAACCCCACGAGATTCAATCCTACAAATGAAACAACCACCACAGGGGAAAATCCTAAAAATTTGAATCATACAAAATTCCTATTTGAATCCTTTAAAATCAAAGAGGACCTTAGTGTTTCAACAATAATAAATATTGGTTATACTTTGCTTGAAAGGAATATATAATAGCTCGTATTTTTTTAAGGAAGCTCGTATTTGCAATGTAGAGTAATCACCGGTGTAGAAGAGAAGAGCAAATTATAGAGTCCAGATTTATTTATGCCACGTGGAGTTGTTTCATGCATTATAGAGCAATTATCTATCAGTTTGATGCATTTTAAATTACCTAAAACGAGAGCAAAAGAATCCTCAAACTTCGGTGGAGTTGTTGAGGTTCAGTGCAGCACTAAAAGGTCTTCAGGTGAAATACGTATGAGATAATCCATGTCTCAACAGGCGAACAAAATGAAAGTACTCCCAGGCTTAGTGTTCCTTATCATTTCTAGCTAATCTCCTATGATACATTGGAACTGGTGACTCCAACCACTCAACAACGTTGCCTTTTACGACTCCACTGCCAGGTCTCGTTATAAAAGGCACACACTAACTCGTGAACAATCACAATACAAACACAACAAGCCCTCATCATACATATTAGCTACTGAGCAGTGAGCAGGCAAGGAAATTCAAAGCAGTAGCCATGGACCTCGTCTCTGTCTCCTACATTGCCATGACACTCGCGCTGGCATTTCTCCTCCCTTCCTATGCAACGGCGTCAGTGCCAGCCGGCATGATAGAGCGCGAAACGAAGCAGCAGATTCTGGCGAGCATCCCGCCGCACGGGCAGGAGAACCCCGTGCTGTTCCTGACGTCGCCGTCCGGCAAGTACGCGGCGCACTTCATACGCAGCCAGACCGTGCCGGGCGCCGGAGGCCTCGGGGCGGACTTCTGCTACGTGGAAATCCTCGACGCCTCCGAGCCAGGCGCGGAGGGGCAGAGCGTGTGGGAATCAGAGTGCTTGGCCGTGAGCACTATAAACACCTGCCCGCTCGTGTTCTCGTGGAAAGGGCTGGAGGTGTTCGACGGGAGCAACTCGGTGTGGCACACCCACGACACGGAGTCCGTTGAAAATGACTTCCTCAGAACCCTGCAGCTGGTGGACGAGGGTGACATGCGCATCCGCGACAAGGGCGGCGAGCTAGCTTGGAAGGCCAGCGACGAGCCACGCGCGGCACAGCACTGCGGCATGCCCGGCTCGCCCGGCCTGGTCTCCGCAGCGGCGCCCTTCGCGCAGCCGATAGGGCAGGGGAGCGGCAACCTGCCATTTGGACAGGATGAAGGAGGAAATGCCAACGGCAACGCCGGCATAGCACAGCCCGAGCTGCCGCTTGTCGCTGGGCAGGGTCAAGCCGTCGAGGACGTGGGGCAGACGATTGGGTTTGGCAACCAACCGTTGGTGGACAACAGCCCATACGACAGTGGTGCACTGAAGCATGGATGCAGCTTGCTCGGAACTGGACTTTCATTGGGTGTCACTGCTGCCATTGTCATGGCCCTCGGTTTCTGATTTCAGTACTTGCGTGTCCTTTAGTCTTTCCGTGTGACGGCTTTGCTGTTCCTCGAATATGTTGTTGTAATTTCTGGCGCAATAAGCCAGGGATGTGCTGTGAACTTCTGATCATCAGGGTGGTAACTTTTGTGTGTGTGGACATGCTGATAGGATTTGTATATTATATTTAAAACTGCAATTTGTAAAAAAGATTGTGTTTGTTTAAGTGTGTTTTGTAAATGTGGTTTCGATTGGGCCATGCCACTCACACTGATTATTTGATATGTACTTGCTTGAGTACCGCTGGGACCTCACATGACCGTTTTTTTTCAGGATGTTGTGTCACTAATACAAAAAAGGCTACAAGAGATGTAGTTGTAAAACAACATCATGGATGGTCGGTGATACTTGAGATTTTCCTAGAACGGTTCCCTCCCTGCTACTCCTCCTTGTTCCCGTGATGCTAGTGAAGCCCCTACTCGTGTGTAACTCCACCGTAGCCACCACCTCATCGTTCTACAGGCCTAGACCCCGTCTACCTCTCCCTCTACTCTTTCTGGATCAAGAAAGAGACGTCATCGAGCTGTATGTGTGCTAATCTTGAAGGTGCCATCTGTTGCAGTCATGGATTAGATTGGATCGCGAGGAGGACTAAATCAACCAATGTTGTTAAACGTTTACCACTCGTGTTCGGTAAGGGCATGATGATGGTGCTTATCTTGTTGCTTACATGTACCTAGATGCATATTGGGTTTTGTCTGTGCTCTCGAGACAAAATTTTGTTTTCTATTGCACGTTTCCCATCAATATTACGAGGTTATAAGACTGAACTTTGTTGGATTCAGACATGGTGTGGTAATATCAGAGACGAATATATTACGATTATGCAAGTGAATATATTATCAACAAAAATTTCTAATTAAATGCTCAATGGTGTGCAACTATATGTTACAAGACACACAAAGAATCGTATTTTCAACAGAAGCATGTTGACATACAAAGTATGTGCTAATATGTAGAGTTAAATGTTCTATACTGGATGTGTACGAAATCATTGCGCAACTATAGATCCCAAACACATTATAGATATAGAACACAAGAAGTTCATAAAATTGCCTAACAAAGCACTACCAAACATTAACTCTACCTTGTCGACAAAGGTAACATCCAACTTATCATATGCTAGATAACTACAAAAAATAATTATAAGCTGGAAAAATTCAATTGTAACCCTCAGATAGATAAATGGAAATTAAAACAATTGTACAATAATTTTACTACTAATCGTGCATATATAGTTTGCACCCTTTACTTGGGTACATAATTCAAAGTAGCCATGCAGAGAACCATCAACTATGTAGATTGTATAGAAACCAATAACAAATTAGTTTGTATGATTCTTCATTCAACACAAAGCAAAAAATATCACGAGAGCTCAAAAGGGTGACACACATTAAAAAATTAAACAAACATGGAAGAATCCAAACTAATCGCAGATTCCTCTAAGCTAGCCATAAGCTAGTTGAATAAGATTTAGCAAAATGTTGGGCGACTATGAAGTAAAGCCCTTCAAAAATAAAAAAATAAACCAGTGGCCCTGTATATTTTTAAAAATTGGAAGTCATATTTTTGTGTCTCAAAAAAAATCTAGAAAAACATCGTGATGTAGCCAATGATGTATCCCACAAAAATGCGAAATATCAATTTCAAATATATTGTATTATGAGCTACACAGAAATGCATTAAGTGTTGATTTGAGTATGCATATTTTTTGAAGTTTCCAAATTTTATCAAACTTTGTCATTTTTGTGAAGCCTATAATATAAAGAATTTCGGGTTGCAGGAATTTATTTTCAGATTTTCTTGAAACATGCAAATATGATTTTTGAACATTTTTTAAGCGGAGAGAGCACTAGAGGCTCGGGAGCCAAATACACTTTAAAATTAATAATGAGTGGAGTATATGATATTATTTCCCTGGTCAAAACTTGTTCCTTGAATGTCAACAGTTCTGACGCTAGCTGTCAAACTTTGTGCTCGTTTGCTTTCTTATTAGTCTCCCACTGATACATTGGAGCCGGTGACTTCAACCACTAAACCATGCCTTCTCATCGTCATCACTTACCACTCCATTGCTAAGTCTCACTATAAAACCGGCACACCACTCCATGCACAAACCACAAGCACAAGCACTACAAACCCGCATACACGTCCATACACAGCAGTAGCCATGGAGCTAGCCACCTACACTACCCTCTGCCTCCTGTTCGCATTTCTCCTGAATCTCCTCCCTTCCTACGCAACGGCGTCGGTGCCGACCGGCATGATAGAGCGCGAAACGAAGCAGCAGATTCTGGCGAGCATCCCGCCGCACGGGCAGGGCAGCCCCGTGCTGTTCCTGACGTCGCCGTCCGGCAAGTACGCGGCGCACTTCATACGCAGCCCGACCGTGCCGGGCGCAGGCGGCCTCGGGGCCGACTTCTGCTACGTGGAAATCCTCGACGCCTCCGAGCCAGGCGCGGAGGGGCAGAGCGTGTGGGAGTCAGAGTGCTTGGCCGTGAGCACCATAAACACCTGCGCGCTCGTGTTCTCGTGGAAAGGGCTGGAGGTGTTCGACGGCAGCAACTCGGTGTGGCACACCCACGACACGGAGTCCGTCGACAACAACTTCCTCAGAACCCTGGAGCTTGTGGACGAGGGCGACATGCGCATCCTCGACAAGGGCGGCGAGCTGGCGTGGAAGGCCAGCGACGAGCCACGCGCGGCGCAGCACTGCGGGATGCCCGGCTCGCCCGGCCTGGTCTCCGCAGCAGCGCCCTTCGCGCAGCCGATAGGGCAGGGGAGCGGCAACCTGCCATTTGGACAGGAGGAAGAAGGCAACGGCAACGGCAACGGCAACGCCGGCGTAGCACAGCCCGAGCTGCCTCTTGTGGCTGGGCAGGGCCAAGCCGTGGAAGACGTGGGGCAGACGATTGGATTTGGCAACCAACCACTGGTGGACAACAGCCCATACGACAGTGGTGCACTGAAGCATCGATGCAGCTTGCTCGGAACTGGAATTTCATTGGGTGTCACTGCTGCACTTGTCATGGCCCTCGGTTTCTGATTTCGGCTGGTTTCTCGAATATGCTGTTATAATTTCTGGCGCAATAAGCCAGGGATGTGTTGTGAACTCCTGATCAGGGTGGTGCCTTTCTGTGTGTGGGCGTGCTGGTAGGATTAGTGTGTATTCTATTTGAAACTGCAATGTGTATCTTTTTGCGTTTGTTTAAGTTTGTTTTGTAAATGTGGTTCCGATTGGGCCACGCCACTCATAGTGATTTTTTTTGAGGTACATAGTGATTATATATGATATTAAATACGAATGAATTCGAGCCAAGTTGGATTGTTGAGTATGCTACATCCCCATGTAAGTATATCACTAAACAAATATATATTTATAAGAACATGAAATCAGCATCCAAATACAGAAAAGTTTAGAGGAACTTGTATATAGCAGTCTAGCAGAGACCCTTATATTGCTTGCTACATGCAAATGCTAGGTTTCTTGTAATTCTCCGGTTCTGAACCAAGTCGATAAAATTGAATCACTATGTTACAGGGAACACGGTGAGGCCAGCCACCAGATATGTCAATGGCTGGTAAAATCCATGGCGTCAGAGGCAACGTCAACGGTTTCCTCCTCGGTAGATTCGATGACAGCAATCTCCATGCCGTTTCTGGACAATAAACACCACATGCCCTCAGTGGCGGAGCTAGACAGAGACAGATGGGGGCCAAGATGTGAATTTTAGATGTTGGGGGGAGGGGGGGGGGCAATGCTAAAACATTTCCATCTAAGTTTGTCCCGGATTTTTTTTCTTCACAGCTTGCTTGAAAGCTGGGGGTGGCCCCCCCTAACATGTACATAGCTCCGCCTATGCTTTCCCTGGTTGCCATGTGCTAGTCCCATCACCTATCTCCCCTTCGGAGGCGGCAGGATGCGGCGAGTCCAGCAGGAGCACAAGTTCCCGATGTATGTGCTACCGCTGGAATGGAGCAGCAAGTGGGGAGGGAAGAATTAGAGAAGCGATGGAGCCTCCGCGCTGGTTGGGGATGGGCGGCGGCGACAGGTATGAAACCCTAGCACATACGCATGGTGGAGAGAGGAGAAAGACCATGAGGGGTGAGATCTCCTTTTTTCCTTTTGCCAGCGGCCTGGTCTTGTGATTGCCTTGCACTGGCCCACTTGCAGCATCAAAAGTATTTCACTAGATCTAACCCTTTTTGCGGTGCCATATAGAGTGGCTATACGGCACCGCAAAAAGGGTTAGATCTAGTGGAATACTTTTGCCGCGAGTTCAGCTTGTGATTTTTTTTTGACTTTGGGTCAATTTTGCCCAAATAGCCCGTACAAGGAGTCTCTAAGTTTCTTAAGTCTCGGTCGGGTGACCTCACGTTTTTCTCTTTTGGTCATTCCACCCAGCTTCCCCGATTCTTGTCGTTGGGCCTTGTTTTTTTGTCTGGGATGGTTCTTGTCTTGTTGAGTTTCTTCTTCTCTTGTTTTGTCCTTGTAGGATTTTTGTTGATTGGCCTTTTCTAGCTTGAAGCCAGACATTGTTGCTATAAAAAATATTAGAATACAAATATAGAAGAGGTATACTATATTGTATTTCCCCCTTAAAAATAATTGTACTCGGCTGAAAACCATGCCCTAAATCACAAAACCTGAAAGTCAAACCCCGATCCCACCATCAAACCAAACAAAGCTGCCCGTGGGTTCACTGAAGCGACTTACTCTGTCATGACCCTGAAAATGCAGCCTATGGCTTGGCTTGGTGTCGCCACCACCGGAAAGCAAGGATTGTGAAAAAGCAAGGATTTTCTCAAATCAGAGGACTAAATGCAAAAGGAAAAAATATGCTGCTACGAACCAAGGCCCCAGGGCAATGAGCGCATGAATGGAGGATTATACACTAAAAGATAAAAATTCAATACATTTTGCAAATTGAGTTCAAGGATAAAGCAACAATAAGAAGAAGACTAGTAAGAACTAGAAAAATGTAGGAAAAAATCCATGTTGCAAATTGAGAAAAATGGTCGCAAGATTAGAGAAAACATCCATGTTGAAAAATTGAGAAAGAACATTTAGTTACAACTATGGTTGTATTGATGAAAAACGTCCAGGGTTTCAACCGAGGAGAAAACACTTAGTTGCATCCTAGTTGCAACTGAGAGTAAACATGTTACAACAAGTAAAGCTGAAAGTTGCAACCGACCGATAAAGATTAATTAAAAGTCGTCGGTTACAACTCGAATTGCAACTGGCATATAAGACCATAAATTTCTACTAGTGTTTTAAGTAACATGTTATAGTCATCTTAAAAGCGAAAAGTTGCAACTGAGCGGTAAAAAAGAGTAGTAAAAAGGACACCAAAATTGTGACTAGTCTTGCAACTAGACCGTCATCTATGACTAGTGTTACAACTGACATATTAAAAAGCCATAAGTTGGGGCTCGTGTTGCAACTGTTTGAAACTCATGTGGCAACAGTAAAAAAGCAACCAGTTTGCAGCTCGAGTTGAAACCGGCATATTAGACCGTCAATTTCAAGTAATATTGCAAGTTTGGTGTTAAATCAATCAGGTGCGACTTGAGTTGCAACTGATTGATCGGGTGCGACTTGAGTTGCAATAGGCAGATAACAACTAAGTAAAAGCCGCCAGTTGCAACTGACAAATAAGACCATCAATTTCTACTAGTGTTGCAAGTGACATGTTATAGTCATCCTAAAAGCCACAAGTTACAATTGACCAATAAAAACACTAGTAAAAGTGATGTCAATATTTCGACTAGTGTTGCAACTAATATATTAGACCGTCAACTGCGACTAGTGTTGCAATTTACATGTTAAAAAGCCATCAGTTGGGACTGACATTTAAAAGCCATCAGTTGTGACTCATATGTGCTGCCATAAAAAAGCAACCAATTGAGACTCAGAGTTACAACTGGCATATTAGACCGTCAATTGCGACTAGTATTAAAAGTTACTTAAACCATCAGTTGACGCAAGTTGTAGCTGACAAAAAAGAAAAAAACATTAGTTGCGACTCAAGTTGCATCTTGAAGCATACGACAGTGGTGCACTGAAGTATGGATGCAGCTTGCTCGGAACTGGACTTTCATTATTGGGTGTCACTTCTGCACTTGTCATGGCCCTCGGTTTCTGATTTCAGTACTTGCGTCTCTTTCAGTCTTTCCGCGTGACGGGCTTTGGTGGTTTCTCGAATATGTTGTAATTTCTGGCGCAATAAGTCAGGGATGTGCTGTGAACTCCTGATCAGGGTGGTGCATTTTATGTGTGTGTGTGGGCATGCTGATAGGATTAGTGTACGTATTATATTTAAAACTGCAATTTGTAAAAAAGATTGTGTTTGTTTAAGTTTGTTTTGTAAATGTGGTTTCGATTGGGCCATGCCACCCACACTGGTTATTTGATATGTACACTTGCTTGCGTACCGCTGGGACCTCACATGACCCTTTTTTTCGGGATGTTGTGTCAGTAATACAGAAAAGGCTACAAGAGATAGTTGTAAAACAACATCATGGATGGTAGGTGAGAGCATCTTCACTCGTTGGGCGAACTTAGGCCGAAATCCGAACCTTTTTTGGACAGACGGAACTAGTTTTCGGCCTGGGTACGCCGAGTTTCCCACTCGCGTACCCAGGCCGAGATCCCAGGCGAACAAAAAACGACGACATATTTGAATTTTTATCGTTCCCACCGGCGAGAGCTCGGCCACAAGGTGTTCGACAGAATTAACGTCTATAAGTTTGGCGACAGAATATTATAGAACAGGGAAAATGACTCGGCCATCTCTCAGTCGTCGATGGGGATGGGCTGCTATGGTGTGGTCGATGCGGCGGGGTCGGCCGTCTCGCCGGCGGACGCCGACTGGTTGGAGGAGGTGGAAGCAGAGCTCGGTGAAATGGATCGTACGGGAACCTAGAGGGGGGGTGAATAGGTGCTACCCAATTTTTAGTTCTTTTTCAATTTTAGGCTTGGCACAATGTAAATTCTCTATATATGTAGCTACGAGAATTTTCCTATATGCAAATCTAGCTACTAAGCATGTAAAGAGAGGAGCGAGGGAACAGTAGTGGAGCACGCGGACACACATGGATTTGTTTTACCGCAGTTCCTTCCTTGTTAAGGGAAGTACATCTGCGTTGGAGGGGTGGGCGGTTCTAAGACCACCACGTCACAATAGGCTTCACCCTATTCTCCGATGGATCTCGCCATGACAGGGCTGATCCACCTTCTCCACTATTGGTACCCTTCGAGGCGGGAACCGGTGCGTTTACAACTCTACTGGGGCACACACCCACAACTGAGTTGGGGGCTCCCGAGATGACAACAAGCTGTCACAAGAACAAGGTTTATCAATATAAACAAAACAAGGGTCTAGGTATTTGCAAGAAATACTAGATCGATGATTCTCCAAATGAATGGAGAGGAGATGAAGCACTTGATTGCAGTTGTTGAAGATCGAGTCCTCCTTCGATTCCCCAAGGGATGGGTCCTTTGGGTGGATCTAGGTGGATCTCTCTTGGATGAAGGTTGCAGATCAGATCTTGACTTTTTCGAATGAACCAAGAGATCTGGCAGGAGGGGGAAGGCTGGCTTAAATACCCTCTGCACAGATCTGGCCGTTGAACAAGTTTGAGGGCGGATTATCCGCCCCTGGGGAAAACTCCGCCCACAGGGCGGATACTCCGGGGTGAGAATCCGCCCCCTCTCTGGGGATGGCGCCTTGAAGAATTTGATGAAGATCTTGGGGGCGGATTATCCGGCGTGGCCGGAAAATCCGGCCGAAACTCCGCCCCCTCTGGGGCTTGCGCCTTGGCAAACTTCAAGCTAAGCATGAGGGGAGGATTATCCGTCCCCCTTGAAGGGCGGATTTTTCGGCGGGGCCAGAAAATCCGGCCGAAACTCCGTCCCCCTTCCGGGGCTTGCGCCTACCTGGGAAAAGGGTGGGGCGGATTATCCGCCCCCCAAAGGAAGATTCCTTTTCCTTTTTCTTAGAGAGAACTGCAACACTTCAACACACATTAAATAATCCTTGATATTGTTATCTAACACACAAAACATTAGGGATTATGAAATGTTCTTTCAATCTCCCCCTTTTTTGGTGTTAGATGACAATACTAGGATTTGCAATGAAACCTACTAACGACACCTTAAAAAAATGAAAGAGGCTCCCCCTAGATGTGTGCATATTTACAATTTGCATTTGAATACAAATACACACACTAGAGAGAACGCAACTTTCATAGCAAAGATAATTGAAACAAGGTGGGTTAGGAAACAAGGCCATACCACAGGGATGTGATTATAGACAAAGAAAATAATGAGATTGTCAGGCTCCAAGCACATCCCACAATATTGATGCATACATTAGATAATCTCATGATTCCATATGTCATCAAATAGACTCCATAGATAAATCCAGAATTCCATGAGAGTAGATCCACAATATAAATCTGGAATTCCAGAAGACCAAACAGAGTAAAGCACGACATAGTATTACATAAACCAAGCACAAATAACAAATAAGTTCACGCTAAAAGGGGCACAAGCAAGCAAATAAACGACTAGAAGACAAGTGCTTGCGCCCGACCCTTGCAAATCCACGAGACCTAATAGAACTACTTATCCCCTTTGGCATCGAAACGCCAAAAAGGAAGAAGAGCGATGCTAATGCCCCAGAAGATCACGCCTCCTCATCCTCGTCGTAGTCATCCCCGTCCCCTTCCTCTTCATCATACTCATCATCATCGTCATCAGCTAGAGGAGTAGGTGCCCTCAGAGGTGGAGGAAACAGGCAACTCTCGAGCTCACCATAGTTGATCCCTGAAGTGTTCCGCTGAGCATATGGTTCCAGAGCAGTGGGAGGAGGTGGATGGCCAGTGGCACCTGATACATGGTGAAGAATAAGCTGCTGAGTGTGATCCCTCTCATGGATCCTCCGGTACTCCTCATACTGGCCCTTGTGAGTGTCAATGCCCATGCAAAGGATGTTCTGCTGGAACCAAGTGAGATGTTTAACCTCGTGTGCCATTGGGGACACCGCGGAACGATGACCACTAGCCCGTGCATCACGCATGAAGGACTCAGGGGCAGTGGAAGGGTGATGGGTCTTCTGAGCCTTGTTGTAGATTTTCTTGGGCTTGTGAACACCATCCAAATCAGTGCCAAAGTCCTCAAGGGGCAACATATGCTTGATGAGCATCATAACGAAAGGAGCATATGGGATAGAGAGCCTGTTGATCATAGCATCCGTCATCTCATGATATATGTAGTCCATGACATCCAGTTTGTAACATGTAGCTGAACCAGAATTAGTGGCACACTCGTGAGAAAATGCAAGGAGAGGAACCAAGTGGCCACGGATCTTGTCATTGTTGCCTCCACTAGGAGATATGCTTTCCCGAAATATGCCAACAAGGGAGGCATACAAGGGAGAGAGCCCAGCGAAAGTACTAGCAATACCATCAGAATAAAGACAAGGAGCAAGCCTAGTGTCCTTGGATGGCTTTAGTGGAGAAATGATGCGGTGGCCTGAAGGAGTGTCACGACCATGGAAAGCATACCCAAGAACCTGCCCAAAAATGCGGAAGTCCGACTGAATCATTGTTGTCCCGGTCATCCACTTCATGGTACGACGCTCATCACCGCAAATCACAAGTGTCGATAAACACTGCCTCACCACAGAGGAATCATAGTTGCATTGGAGAGTCATAAGGTGGTGAAGCCCCATCTTGTTAGTCACATCCAATGCTTCAAGGAGCCTTGCCTTGGATTGGGCCTCAGTCATATTGATGGGGTGCATGGGGCGAAGCTTGAGAGTGGCATACACATCATCATGAATACCCCGAAAGTGTGCATTCCAAAACATAGAGTCCTCTGGGGGACCATCACTGTCAGCCTCATCATAGTAATCAGTTTGGCAAATGGAGGCATACTGAATACTGTCCATAGCCTTATAGTTGGGCCGCGACTGTTTGCCCTTGCAAGATGCAGTCCTCTTGGTTTTCTTTGCTGCCTCTACCATCCGTTTAGCCTCTCTTGCGGCTCTGCTAACTTCTGTTTCGTCAATGAACGTCCCTTTTGTAGTGGGCTTGAGATAATGGGCGCGGGAACGACGAGAGAAGGTATTAGTAGCCTTGGAACCACCTGTGAAAAGCACGAGAGAGATAGCATGGAGATAATCACACACACAAGTCCAGGAGAAATGGTAGAAATAGTAGAAAAGCAATCCATAAGCCAAGGATGTGAATTGCGGAAATCAGAACCAAACCAGACCAGATTTTATTCTCCAGGCCATATTATCCGGCCCTGGCAGGGGCGGATAATCCCCCCCAACCCCCGCAGAAAAATTCTGGAAAGGCTCAGATTTACCATGGCAAAACAGATCGGGCACTAGGGTTGCAATACTACTGATTCTAGAAAGCAAGGAAAATACCAAGGATCTTCTACAATGAGATTTCCACCAAAAAAATGAATCCCATACAAAAGTAGAGAGATGAGGGAGTTATCCTCACTCATTGGAGGAAAATCGCGGAGGATAAGATACCCGGAGGCGAGGTGAAGAAAATCCGGGGAGGGCCCGGAGAATCCGATGGTCAAATCGACTCCGGGGAGGGGCGAAAGCTCCGGCGGAGGCTGGGGGCAGAGCTAGGGTTGGGAGAGGGCTGGCTTCTCTGTTTGAGCCTAGCCTCCCCGACCCAGCCCTTAAGTGGCAGAATTCGCCCTGTACAGACAGATTCAGGCCGGAGCATCCTTGCAAAACCCTTCGATGTTGTATGGAGGACTTGTGTGCAAGAATAGATGGTTCAAGGAGGGAAAGAAGGCTTGGGTGTAGAGCAACAAACTTAGATGGTACTTCACACCCAAAGTTGCAAGAACAAATCAAACAAAAACCAAATTTGAGTGTGTTTTCCATAAGAACAAGAAATATGCAAGAAAATCCAAAGAGAGCCATTTGAAACCAACTCTTCTCATGGAAGAGGGCGGTGGCCGAAGCCACCATGTTGGAGCACATGGCATGACACCGCGAAGATGTATCTTGAGTTCAAAACCAATGCTCATCAATAACCCACATATCACTAAATGATATTAAGGGAAATTATTATTTTTCTTACTTTCAGCATTATGGGGGGGAGGGTTAGCCCAATCAATTAGGACCACACTCCCCTATGTCTATGACCGAATCTAAACCAAATACATGAAAAGAGTAAGTGAGTGTGCAAGGGTAGTCAAGCCAAGCTCCTTGAATCTATGATATTTAGCTCATTCCTCAAATAACAAAATCTTGATTCATCAAGAGGCTTCGTGAAAATATCAGCAAGTTGGTTCTTCGTGCTCACAAAGGATAGGGCAATATCGCCATGAGCAACATGATCCCGAATGAAATGGTTGCGAATCTCAATATGTTTTGTTCTTGTATGCTGCACGGGATTGTAAGCAATTTTGATAGCACTTTCATTGTCACATAATAGAGGCACTTTGTCACAATTGACACCATATTCCTTTAAAGTTTGTCTCATACATAATAACTGAGTATAAGCACTTGCAGCAGCAACATATTCAGCTTCGGCGGTTGAGAGTGATATGCAATTCTGTTTCTTTGAAGACCAACACACTAGATACCTGCCCAAGAATTGACATGCACCAGAAGTTGATTTTCGATCATCTTTGTCACCAGCCCAATCTGAATCAGTGTAACCACATAGATAGAAACTTGAACCTTTGGGATACCATAACCCAAAATTTGGGGAATGAACCAAATATCTGAAGATTCATTTGACCGCCACTAAGTGGCTTTCTTTAGGAGCAGCTTGGTACCTTGCACACTCTCCTACACTTAACACGATATCGGGCCTAGATGCGCAAAGGTAAAGGAGAGAGCCGATCATGGACCAGTATACCTTTTGGTCCACGTCTTTACCCTTGGGATTGAGCTCAAGATGACACTTTGTTTGCATTGGAGTAGCAACACCATTGAGACCCGTCATCTTGAACCTCTTGAGCATGTCTTGGATGTACTTAGCTTGATTAATAAAAGTTCCCTCTCTAAGTTGTTTGATCTCGAATCCAAGAAAGAACCTTAATTTTCCCATCATAGACATCTCAAACCTATCAGTCATAAGCTTTGAAAATTCATCGTTAAAAGCTTGGTTAGTAGAGCCAAAAATAATGTCGTCTACATATAGTTGGCATACAAAAAGCTCCCCATTAACCTTCTTAGTAAAAAGAGTGGGATCGATTTTCCCAACTTCGAATCCATGGTCTAACAAAAGCTCTTTAAGGTGCTCATACCATGCACGTGGGGCTTGTTTAAGGGCATAGAGTGCCTTATTGAGTTTGTAGACATGGTTCGGAAATTTGGGGTCCTCAAAACCCGGGGGTTGCTTGACGTATACCAACTCATGTAGCGGACCATTAAGAAACGCACTCTTAACATCCATTTGTTGTAATTTAAAATTATGATGGGCGGCATAGGCAAGAAGGATACAGATGGACTCAAGACGAGCCACAGGAGCATAAGTCTTGCCAAAATCAATTCCTTCCACTTGAGAGAATCCTTGAGCCACGATTCTTGCTTTATTCCTCACAACAATGCCATTTTCATCTTGTTTGTTCTTGAAAATCCACTTGGTGCCGATAACATTGCGGCAATCTTTTTGTTTCTCAACAAGCTTCCGAACTTTGTTGCGCTCGAAGTTATTTAATTCTTCATGCATTGCAACAACCCAATCGGGATCTTCAAGAGCATCAAAGACCTTCTTCGGTTCAACCATGGAAATGTGAGCTTGATGATCATAGAAGCTTGCAAGTTCTCTTCTAATAGACACCCTTCTTCGAAGATCACCGACAACCTTGTCAAGAGTGTGTCCTCTAAGCTCAAGATTCCGATCAGCACGAGCCTTGCGACGAGTCTCAATATCCTTATTGTTTCTAGGAGGAGTTGATTCAACATTGGTATCCTTGTCTTGTCCACTACCTTGCCCTTGATCTTGATCTTGATCTTGGCCTTGATCTTGTTCTAAGTTGACAACAGGAGCTTGCTGCTGAACATTTTCTTCAGGGCTGGATAATCTACCCCTTGGTGGGGCCGGACTATCCGGCCTGGGTGAAGCAGCTTCAACATCCTCTTCCTGAGAGTGCCTGACGGAGCTGGGGGATCCAGGGCCGTATAATCCGCCCTCGGGGGACGGAGAATCCGGCCTGGAGTCTTCTTGTAACACCCTCAGAATCGGCCCTATGCAAGTTTTAGCGAAACCCGCCAAACCCGCATAGAAACGATTCAAAGGTGCCCACCAGGCACTTTCGTGCGGGTGGAAAACGAAGTAATAACATTACACAACAGTCCTCGATGGGACCCACAGAACAAATATGTACAACAGCGACTCAACGAGTCAAGAATACAGATATACGGTACAAAGATCCAAATCACCTTGAAAACGATGGAGCGTCCGACTACGGACAAGATGCAAATTGAGCTAAGAGCCCCGAAGAATAACCAATGGCGTCCATAACCCTGCCCAGGCCAAGCCGGAAGGGTAACCCTGCTAAAGACGTCGATCTCAAAACCTGCTTAAACAAAAAAGGGGTGCCGACAAAGGGCAAAGGAAAAAGAGAGAGCGGTCAAGATCGAGGCCAAGACAGCGAGGCTAGAATTGGCGGTCCTCGCCACATAGTTATGGTGGATCAAGCGCAGCATGCACTAAACAACCTATAGAGACTCGATCCAACCGACGGCCATCGGCTGTAACAAGAAAGAACTATTCGAACCAACCTGATGCTACCATCAAACAAACCCATCTGGTATTTCCCTCGAGATCAAACGAGGAAGTCAACCGAAACTCACACAGCTGATGCTTTTATTTATTCGATTATCGTTGCAGCAATTACTAGTCGTGTAGATAATCATCCCGATAAAATAAGCAATGGGCGTTTTAGTTAACCATTCCGCGGTTGCAACACTTACTAGTCGACATAATTAGGTGAGATATCCCAAAACCCAGCAGTTGTTGGTACTTTTATTTAGCCATTCCGTTGTAGTTGCAATACTTACTAGTCGATACAATGGTCATAGCGACAACCAAAACAAGCAATTGTTGGCAGTTTTAATTAGCCATTCCATTATAGTGAAGCTGATTACTAGTCATTATAAAGTCAAATTTATAGCACTACTTTAGTTATAGTTGTCTATGATCGAGATATCTGTGCTCAAGTCGTCCATAACCGCGACACGGCTTTGAAAGTTTTACCTGCAGGGTGCACAAATAGCAACACACACTCGATCAACCTCGGAAAAACCAAATCAAAACCCAACGAGGCTTTCACGACAAAGCAATCACAGATTCAGAAATATTTCAGGGGCCACCCATTGAGTACACCATAGCGAAGTTAGGCGACTACGAGACGGACGCAAGGTTTGCGCCAAAGCAGAAACGATCGGGAACCCAAAACTGGGCTTGTCAATACCGCGAAAACACTCCGCTTACCTAAACAGTACAGGTGCAGTACATCGCACAATTTAAATAAAGCAGTAAAGCATGGCATAAGTACAGGATAGTAAATAAAACCTCAAACTAGTTTGTTGCCCCAAGAAATAAGAATGAATCAAGATCTGGCTCAGGGGGGTCCCATAATCCTCCCGGATGTGGATAGAGCGAATATTCAAGGAACAGGTATCAAGTACTCGGGGTCCTACGGGACACAAGTGGACGGTTAACAACCAAATAACATCTATTGCCCACCTGTGCCTCTGCTTACCTACTTCAATTTTAGTTGTTAAACAGTAATTAAAGTTATGATCATCTCCAACAATAAACATGCGGCAAAATACTCCAACAACTGTGGTACTTGACGACACGCAGCAGCACTTGAGCAAGCGACTACGACGCGCAAGTCCAACTATCTACCAAACAACAGGTAATAGGATGTGTCCAAGGCAATATAGGCTGCAAGGGATATCACGGGTACGAAAACTAGAGCATCGCAACACAGATAGCAATAGATCAACAGGAGGGAATAAATACTATAAAAGTAAGATAGGTAGAAAGGGGGAGATGCTCGCCTGAAAACATTGTTGAAGGTTCAACCGAAGGTCGTTTCGACACTCGCATCAACTCAACGGCCTTATCCGCGAAGAAGCAAAACACTAGAATAAACACCGGATGCAATATTTAATACTACGGCAAAAGATAGGGCATGATGCATGTATGATGTATGACATGGCAAAGCTGCGATGCAATTAGGTCATATTAAGCGGAACCGGGGTCCCGACATTTATTTGGATGGTTCATGTTGTTTAGAAACCCCGCAATTTAAATGTTGTCTTAACATGGCAAAAGATAGCACCGGTTTGCTACACAAATTTATATGGGACCAATATAAGCCTAGATTTTCCCGCATATGGGCCCCATATTTAATTATGAGGTGAATCGGCATAAGGCCCCCAACCCACATGACAAGTATGCATGCATGAACAATTAAATATGCGACAATTTATATAGTTGGCAATTTTATAAAATAGGGGCTCGGAAAAGGGGTCACACATTAGGGTTCGGCAAACTTGGGCTCCGAGGGGTTCGGGGTAGGTCTCAGGGTTCGGATCTGGGGTTCGGAAGGAGGTCTTGACGTTCCGTGAAGGAGTTCATAGCGTCCCCAGATCGGTCTTCGGGTACCGCGAAGGAGAGCTTGGGGTTTCGAGGCTTCGATTGTCGATGGCGAACTTGGACTTGGCGTGTTGTTTGTTGGCTCGACGACACAGATAAATAACCAAGCTTGATTTCCCATGGGCACGTACACATATCCTCTTCTCAGTACACTTGAAATGTTGGACTTGTGAATAAACGGGCAAACATGCATAATAAAGGACCATGGGGTGGCCTCCAACGCCGTGAACAGGGACAGTGAGGGGCTTGCGCTCAGGCACCGAGGAGGCAGAGGCGGCTTGCCTCGCCGTGGACGGCGCCGGAAGACACGAAGGCGGCGGATGGGATTGAGCGGGCCCGAGGAGGCGTGGCTGCTCCTGCTGCTTCGCAGCAGTGAGGAAGGGAGACGGCGGTGACGCTACACGCTGGCGATGGCGGCGCAGGCGCGGGCGGTCGAGCAGCCGAGGCGGGACCAGCGGCGCGGCGGTGAGGAGGAGGCGACCGGGAGATCACTGTGGCGCCGAGATGCGGGCGACGGGACGGCGGGTTGCAGCCAGGCTCGTGGAGAAGGGGCGGTCCCGGCGGGGCCCAGCGACGGAGGTCGGAGAGGAGGGCGAGGGAGATCGAGGCGGGCCGCTGGTGGGGAGCCCGCGGCGGCGACGGGTGGTGGTGAAGGAGAGGACCGGAGCGGAGCGGCCGACGGAGAGGAGAGGTTGGGGTTCAAGTGACGAGAGGTGGCCATGAGCCTGGGCGGGGCAAGGCGGGGTGCGGAGAGGAGCGGAGGCGGTGGGGAGCGGCACCGGGGAAGCGGGGCTGCGCGGAGGCGCCGGTAGAAGAGGAGGCAAGGCCGGGGGAAGGTGCGAGGTGGTGGAACGGGATACAGAGGGAGGGGAACGGGGCACCGCGGCGGCGCCGCCCTCCTGTGAGGAAGAAGGAGGACGCGAGCAAGGTGGGGGTCGCGCGAGAGGGGCGACAGGATTAGCGGGGTGGGGTCCAGGAGCAAAGAGCGGTCAAAGTGCCTTGACGAGGGAGAGGTTAGTGGTGGGTGGGGTTGTGGTCGGTCGGCTGCCGTGCGCTGTGTGGGTGTTGTGTGTGTGGGGGGGGGGGGCTTCGGTGGGGGGTGGGAATCAGGGGAAGTGGGAGTGGGGCCAGAGGTTGTTGACCAGGGGGTGGGGTGGAGGCTGGGATTGGTGAGGTGGCTGAGTGGAGTGATGAGGTGGAGGGAACGGTGAGGTGGCAAGCTGTGGTTGGTCGGGGTGAGGTGGAGGGGGCTGGGTAGACTAGGTTTAGGTATAAAAGGGTTTAGGGTTTCTTTAGATGGGCCGGGTGGTAGGTAGTCTGGTCAGGTTGGGCCTCTGGCCTGACTGATCGGACTGCCTCCCCGGACAAAATATTTTAGTATTTATTTTATTTGTAAAACATTTTTGGTAAATACTTTTTAGACAAATAAAAGATCTGAACAGACCGATGTTTTAATTTAAAATAAAGACGGGGGTTATTTAGAAAACAAAACTAGGCGTTTCGAAATAGTTTCAGACAAACAATGCATGATGATGACGATGCAATGCACAAAAACAACGCGATTTTCTAGTAGTGGTTTTTGCGGGATGCCACAATTCGACACCACTAACAATGGATCTCGCCCTCGAGATCCGCCTCATGGTACGGGAAAGAAGACCGACGGTCTGAATCTTCTCGCTTTGTGTAGATCCTCGCGACACCACTAACAAGAGGTCGTTGTCCGTGATCGTCGAGATAACACTCCGGGAACAAAGGCGAAGGCAGAGGTATCAACCAATAAAGCCACCTCTAGCTCCCGTGGACGGAGTAAAATTGCTGGATCCACGGATTCGATGTACAAGAGCGAATGATAAGAGTCGGATGGTGATCAGTCCATCGCGCACCCAAACCATTACTCTGCACACGAATAGGCGAATGGTGCAACCAACTCTCGGAATTAGACTGAAGATCTCGATAAGCGAGGTTTGGAAACAAAGGAGGGATGCAGACTCTGCATCGAATCTGGCGTAGATGATGTCGTCGCGTCGGAAAACACTGGAAGGCACAAACAAGGAACAAAGGATGGTACCACAGATAAAGGACCACTCAGATAGCAGGAGGACCGGATGTAGAAACACCGTTATCAGAGGAGGGAGCGAAACCCTGAAGGTGCGACGGAACCCAACCACGAGAAATCCTGGACTCGAAGAGAGAGAAGAGAGCGGATTCAAAACACGCAGAGGTGAGAGGAGAGCAGCAGAGGGGTAAGGAATAAAATTCAGACCTAATCAGAACTATCCAACCGGTTTTGCAAAAATAATTTTGACACTTCATCATGCGTTAGCTAGGTTATCCTACAGGCTGGACTTGTGGGGTATCGCAACTGCTGAGCTCTGATACCACTCTGTAACACCCTCAGAATCGGCCCTATGCAAGTTTTAGCGAAACCCGCCAAACCCGCATAGAAACGATTCAAAGGTGCCCACCAGACACTTTCGTGCGGGTGGAAAACGAAGTAATAACATTACACAACAGTCCTCGATGGGACCCACAGAACAGATATGTACAACAGCGACTCAACGAGTCAAGAATACAGATATACGGTACAAAGATCCAAATCACCTTGAAAACGATGGAGCGTCCGACTACGGACAAGATGCAAATTGAGCTAAGAGCCCTGAAGAATAACCAATGGCGTCCATAACCCTGCCCAAAAGCGGAAGGGTAACCGCTAACGACATCGATCTCAAAACCGCTTAAACAAAAAAAAGGTGCCGACAAAGGGCAAAGGAAAAAGAGAGAGCGGTCGATCGAGGATGTACAGCGAGGTTAGAATTCGCGGTCCTCGCCTACATAGGTATGGTGGATCAGGCAGCCAAGAAGATGCACTAAACAACCTATAGAGACTCGATCCAACCGACGGCTATCGAGAGGGTAAGAAAGACCTATTCGAACCAACCCGATGCTACCACCAAACAAACCCATCCCGTATTTCCCCTCGAGACCAAACGAGGAAGTCAACCGAGGAACTCACACGCTGATGCTTTATTTATTCAGTTATCGTTGCAGCAATTACTAGTCAGGTGTAGATAATCATCCTGATAAAATAAGCAGTGGGCCGTTTTAGTTAACCATTCCGTTGCAGTTGCAACACTTACTAGTCAGATACAATTAGCAGGAGATATCCCAAAACCCAGCAGTTGTTGGTACTTTTATTTAGCCATTCCGTTGTAGTTGCAATACTTACTAGTCAGATACAATGGTCGCAAGCGACAACCAAAACAAGCAACTGTTGGCAGTTTTAATTAGCCATTCCATTATAGTGAAGCTGATTACTAGTCATTATAAAGTCAAATTTATAGCACTACTTTAGTTATAGTTGTCTATGATCGAGATCCTGTGCTCCAAGTCATCCATAACCGCGGACACGGCTTTCAGAAAGTTTTACCCTGCAGGGGTGCACAAATAGCAACACACACTCGATCAACCTCGGAAAAACCAAATCAAAACCCAACAAGGCTTTCACGACAAAGCAATCACAGGATTCAGAAATATTTCAGGGGACCACCCCATTGAGTACACCAAGAACGGTTAGCTGACTCGAGACGGACTCAAGGTTTGCGCCATGGTCAGAACGATCGGGAACCCAAAACTGGGCTTGTCAATACCGCGAAAACACTCCGCTTACCTAAACAAAGACAAAGACATCGCACAATTTAAATAAAGCAAGAAAGCATGGCATAAGTACAGGATAGTAAATAAAACCTCAAACTAGTTTGTTGCCCCAAGAAATAAGAATGAATCAAGCTCGCTGGGGGTCCCATAATCCTCCCGGATGTGGATAGAGCGAATATTCAAGGAACAGGTATCAAGTACTCGGGGTCCTACGGGACACAAGTGGACGGTTAACAACCAAATAACATCTATTGCCCACCTGTGCCTCTGCTTACCTACTTCAATTTTAGTTGTTAAGCAGTAATTAAAGTTACGATCATCTCCAACAATAAACATGCGGCAAAATACTCCAACAACTGTGGTACTTGACGACACGCAGCAGCACTTGAGCAAGCATCACGACGCCGCAAGTCCAACTATCTACCAAACAACAGGTAATAGGATGTGTCCAAGGCAATATAGGCTGCAAGGGATATCACGGGTACGAAAACTAGAGCATCGCAACACAGATAACAATAGATCAACAGGAGGGAATAAATACTATAAAAGTAAGATAGGTAGAAAGGGGGAGATGCTCGCCTGAAAACATTGTTGAAGGTTCAACCGAAGGTCGGTTCGACACTCGCATCAACTCAACGGCCTTATCCGCGAAGAAGCAAAACACTAGAATAAACACCAGATGCAATATTTAATACTACGACAAAAGATCGGGCATGATGCATGTATGATGTATGACAAGGCAAAGCTGCGATGCAATTAGGTCATATTAAGCGGAACCGGGGTCCCGACATTTATTTGGATGGTTCATGTTGTTTAGAAACCCCGCAATTTAAATGTTGTCTTAACATGGCAAAAGATAGCACCGGTTTGCTACACAAATTTATATGGGACCAATATAAGCCTAGATTTGCCCGCATATGGGCCCCATATTTAATTATGAGGTGAATCGGCATAAGGCCCCCAACCCACATGACAAGTATGCATGCATGAACAATTAAATATGCGACAATTTATATAGTTGGCAATTTTATAAAATAGGGGCTCGGAAAAGGGGTCACACATTAGGGTTCGGCGAACTTGGGCTCCGAGGGGTTCAGGGTAGGTCTCAGGGTTCGGATCTGGGGTTCGGAAGGAGGTCTTGACGTTCCGTGAAGGAGTTCATAGCGTCCCCAGATCGGTCTTCGGGTACCGCGAAGGAGAGCTGGGGGTTTCGAGGCTTCGATTGTCGATGGTGAACTTGGACTTGGCGTGTTGTTTGTTGGCTCGACGACACAGAGAAATAACCAAGCTTGATTTCCCATGGGCACGGACACATATCCTCTTCTCAGTACACTTGAAATGTTGGACTTGTGAATAAACGGGCAAACATAGACACAAAGGACCATGGGGTGGCCTCCAACGCCAGGAACAGGACAGTGAGGGGCTTGCGCTCTGTGCACCGAGGAGGCAGAGGCGATGCTGCCTCGCTCGGGTGGACGGCGGCCGGGAAGACACGCAGAAGGCGGCGGATGGGATTGAGCGGGGCTCCGACGAGGAGGCGTGGCCGGCTCCGGTTGCTGCCGCAGACGACAGGGAGGAAGGGAGACGGCAGCAAGACGCGCTACCGGGCGGAAGGCGGCGATGGGCGTGGCGGGTCGAGCCGGGAGGGACATGGAGGCGGCGCCGGCGTGAGGGAGGAGGCGATCCATGAGATCACTGTGGCGCCGGGCGAGATGTGGGCGACGGGTCAAGGTGGCGGCCGGCTCGTGGAGAAGGGAACCCAAGGGGCCCATGACGGAGGTCGGAGAGGAGGGCGAGGGAGATCGAGGCGGGCCGCTGGTGGGGAGCCCGCGGCGGCGACGGGTGGTGGTGAAGGAGAGGACCGGAGCGGAGCGGCCGACGGAGAGGAGAGGTTGGGGTTCGCGGGGCGGACGAGGAGGTGGCCGGCGAGCTCGGGCGGCGGGGCAAGGCGGGGTGCGGAGAGGAGCGGAGGCGGTGGGGAGCGGCACCGGGGAAGCGGGGCTGCGCGGAGGCGCCGGTAGAAGAGGAGGCAAGGCCGGGGGAAGGTGCGAGGTGGTGGAACGGGATACAGAGGGAGGGGAACGGGCATCATGGCCTCTGTGAGGAAGAAGGAGGACGCGAGCAAGGTGGGGGTCGCGCGAGAGGGGCGACAGGATTAGCGGGGTGGGGTCCAGGGAGCAAAGTAGTGTCAAAAGGGGCCAGACGAGGGAGAGGTTAGTGGTGGGTGGGGCTGTGGTCGGTCGGCTGCCGTGCGCTGTGTGGGTGTTGTGTGTGTGGGGGGGCTTCGGTGGGGGGTGGGAATCAGGGGAAGTGGGAGTGGGACCAGAGGTTGTTGACCAGGGGGTGGGGTGGAGGCTGGGATTGGTGAGGTGGCTGAGTGGAGTGATGAGGTGGAGGGAACGGTGAGGTGGCAAGCTGTGGTTGGTCGGGGTGAGGTGGAGGGGGCTGGGTAGACTAGGTTTAGGTAGAAAAGGGTTTAGGGTTTCTTTAGATGGGCCGGGTGGTAGGTAGTCTGGTCAGGTTGGAGCTCTGGCCTGACTGATCGGACTGCCTCCCCGGACAAAATATTTTAGTATTTATTTTATTTGTAAAACATTTTAAGTAAATACTTTTTAGACAAATAAAAGATCTGAACAGACCGATATTTTAATTTGAAATAAAGACGGGGGTTATTTAGAAAACAAAACTAGGCGTTTCGAAATAGTTTCAGACAAACAATGCATGATGATGACGATGCAATGCACAAAAACAACGCGATTTTCTAGTAGTGGTTTTTTGCGGGATGCCACAATTCGACACCACTAACAATGGATCTCGCCCTCGAGATCTGCCTCATGGTACGGGAAAGAAGACCGACGGTCTGAATCTTCTCGCTTTGTGTAGATCCTCGCGACACCACTAACAAGAGGTCGTTGTCCGTGATCGTCGAGAGAACACTCCGGGAACAAAGGCGAAGGTAGAGGTCTCAACCAATAAAGCCACCTCTAGCTCCCGTGGACGGAGTAAAATTGCTAGATCCACGGATTCGATGTACAAGAGCGAATGATAAGAGTAGTCGGATGGTGATCAGTCCATCGCGCACCCAAACCATTACTCTGCACACGAATAGGCGAATGGTGCAACCAACTCTCGGAATTAGACTGAAGATCTCGACAAGCGAGGTTCGGAAACAAAGGAGGGATGCAGACTCTGCATCGGATCTGGCGTAGATGATGTCGTCGCATCGGAAAACACTGGAAGGCACAAACAAGGAACAAAGGATGGTACCACAAATAAAGGACCACTCAGATAGCAGGAGGACCGGATGTAGAAACACCGTTATCAGAGGAGGGAGCGAAACCCTGAAGGTGCGACGGAACCCAACCACGAGAAATCCTGGACTCGAAGAGAGAGAAGAGAGCGGATTCAAAACACGCAGAGGTGAGAGGAGAGCAGCAAAGGGGTAAGGAATAAAAATCAGAAATAATCAGAACTATCCAACCGGTTTTGCAAAAATAGTTTTGACACTCTACTGCGGCCGTTAGCTAGGTTATCCTACAGGATGGACTTGTGGGGTATCGCAACTGCTGAGCTCTGATACCACTCTGTAACACCCTCAGAATCGGCCCTATGCAAGTTTTAGCGAAACCCGCCAAACCCGCATAGAAACGATTCAAAGGTGCCCACCAGGCACTTTCGTGCGGGTGGAAAACGAAGTAATAACATTACACAACAGTCCTCGATGGGACTCACAGAAAAGATATATACAACAACGACTCAACGAGTCAAGAATACATATATACGGTATAAAGATCCAAATCACCTTGAAAACGATGGAGCGTCCGACTACGGACAAGATGCAAATTGAGCTAAGAGCCCTGAAGAATAACCAATGGCGTCCATAACCCTGCCCAGGCCAAGCCGGAAGGGTAACCCTGCTAACGACGTCGATCTCAAAACCTGCTTAAACAAAAAAAAGGGGTGCCGACAAAGGGCAAAGGAAAAAGAGAGCGGTCAAGATCGAGGCCAAGACACGGCGAGGCTAGAATCGGCGGTCCTCGCCTACATAGGTATGGTGGATCAAGCGCAGCATGCACTAAACAACCTATAGAGACTCGATCCAACTGACGGCTATCAGAGAGGGGTAAGAAAGACCTATTCAGAACCAACCTGATGCTACCATCAAACAAACTCATCCTGGTATTTCCCCCTTGAGACCAAACGAGGAAGTCAACCGAGGAACTCACACAGTTGACAGTTTTATTTATTCAGCTATCGTTGCAGCAATTACTAGTCAGGTGTAGATAATCATCCTGATAAAATAAGCAGTGGGCCGTTTTAGTTAACCATTCCGTTGCAGTTGCAACACTTACTAGTCAGATACAATTAGCAGGAGATATACCAAAACCCAGCAGTTGTTGGTACTTTTATTTAGCCATTCCGTTGTAGTTGCAATACTTACTAGTCAGATACAATGGTCGCAAGCGACAACCAAAACAAGCAATTGTTGGCAGTTTTAATTAGCCATTCCATTATAGTGAAGCTGATTACTAGTCATTATAAAGTCAAATTTATAGCACTACTTTAGTTATAGTTGTCTATGATCGAGATACTGTGCTCCAAGTCGTCCATAACCGCGGACACGGCTTGAGAAAGTTTTACCTCAGGGTGCACAAATAGCAACACACACTCGATCAACCTCGAAAACCAAATCAAAACCCAACGATGCTTTCACGACAAAGCAATCACAGGATTCAGAATATTTCGTGGGGCCACCCCATTGAGTACACCCAACGAAGTTAGCCGACTCGAGACGGACTCAAGGTTTGCGCCATGGTCAGAACGATCGGGAACCCAAAACTGGGCTTGTCGATACATGAAAACACCGCTTACCTAAACAAAGACAGGTGCGACATCGCACAATTTAAATAAAGCAGTAAAGCATGGCATAAGTACAGGATAGTAAATAAAACCTCAAACTAGTTTGTGGCCCCAAGAAATAAGAATGAATCAAGCTCTGGCTCAGGGGGGTCCCATAATCCTCGCGGATGTGGATAGCGCAAATATTCAAGGAACAAGTATCAAGTACTCGGGGTCCTACGGGACACAAGTGGACGGTTAACAACCAAATAACATCTATTGCCCACCTGTGCCTCTTCTTACCTACTTCAATTTTAGTTGTTAAACAGTAATTAAAGTTATGATCATCTCCAACAATAAACATGCGGCAAAATACTCCAACAACTGTGGTACTTGACGACACGCAACAGCACTTGAGCAAGCGACTACGACGCGCAAGTCCAACTATCTACCAAACAACAGTTAATAGGATGTGTCCAAGGCAATATAGGCTGCAAGGGATATCACGGGTACGAAAACTAGAGCATCGCAACACAGATAGCAATAGATCAACAGGAGGGAATAGATACTATAAAAGTAAGATAGGTAGAAAGGGGGAGATGCTCGCCTGAAAACATTGTTGAAGGTTCAACCGAAGGTCGGGTCGACACTCGCATCAACTCAACGGCCTTATCCGCGAAGAAGCAAAACACTAGAATAAACACCGGATGCAATATTTAATACTACGGCAAAATATCGGGCATGATGCATGTATGATGTATGACATGGCAAAGCTGCGATGCAATTAGGTCATATTAAGCGGAACCGGGGTCCCGACATTTATTTGGATGGTTCATGTTGTTTAGAAACCCCGCAATTTAAATGTTGTCTTAACATGGCAAAAGATAGCACCGGTTTGCTACACAAATTTATATGGGACCAATATAAGCCTAGATTTGCCCGCATATGGGCCCCATATTTAATTATGAGGTGAATCGGCATAAGGCCCCCAACCCACATGACAAGTATGCATGCATGAACAATTAAATATGCGACAATTTATATAGTTGGCAATTTTATAAAATAGGGGCTCGGAAAAGGGGTCACACATTAGGGTTCGGCGAACTTGGGCTCCGAGGGGTTCGGGGTAGGTCTCAGGGTTCGGATCTGGGGTTCGGAAGGAGGTCTTGACGTTCCGTGAAGGAGTTCATAGCGTCCCCAGATCGGTCTTCGGGTACCGCGAAGGAGAGCTTGGGGTTTCGAGGCTTCGATTGTCGATGGCGAACTTGGACTTGGCGTGTTGTTTGTTGGCTCGACGCACGTATAAATAACCAAGCTTGATTTCCCATGGGCACGCATACATATCCTCTTCTCAAGACACTTGAAATGTTGGACTTGTGAATAAACGGGCAAACATAGACACAGGACCATGGGTGGGGTGGCCTCCAACGTGAACAGAAATGATGAGAGGGGCTTATGCTTATGTGCACCGAGGAGGCAGAGGCGCCTCGCCGGGTGGACGGCGGCGGAAGACACGCAGAAGGCGGATGGGATGGCGGGGCTCCGGCGAGGATGGGCTGGTCGAGCTGCCGAGAGGTGGCCGGGCCATGAGGGGGCGTCAAGGAGGAGGCGACAGCGGAGATCACCAGGCGCCGGGCGAGATGGGGCTACGGAGCCAGGCGGGTCAGGAGCCACGTGGTGAAGGAGAGGACCGAGCGGAGCGGCTGACGGAGAGGAGAGGTTGGGGTTCAGGCGGGCGGGCGGGCAAGGCGGGAAGTGAGAGGAGCGGAGGGGAGCGGCACTGAGGGAAGGGTTGCAAGGGCGCTAGAAGAGGAGGCGAGGCCGGGAAGGTGCGAGGGGGTGGAACGGGATATAGAGGGAGGGAATGGGGCACTGGGCGCCGCCTCCTGTGAGAAAGAAGGAGGACAGCGAGGTGGGGTCACGCGAGGGGGCTGTGATTAGTGGTGGGGTCCAGGGAGTGGGCCAGAGGTTGTTGACCGTGGGGTGTGGGGTGGAGGCTGGGATTGGTGAGGTGGCTGAGTGGAGTGATGAGGTGGAGGAGCGGTGAGGTGGCAAGCTGTGGTTGGTCGGGGTGAGGTGGAGGGGCTGGTAGACTAGGTTTAGGTAGAAAAGGGTTTAGGGTTTCTTTAGATGGGCGGGTGGTAGGTAGTCTGGTCGTTGGGCCTGACTGATCGGACTGCCTCCCCGGACAAAATATTTTAGTATTTATTTTATTTGTAAAACATTTTTGGTAAATACTTTTTAGACAAATAAAAGATCTGAACAGACCGATGTTTTAATTTGAAATAAAGACGGGGGTTATTTAGAAAACAAAACTAGGCGTTTCGAAATAGTTTCAGACAAACAATGCATGATGATGACGATGCAATGCACAAAAACAACGCGATTTTCTAGTAGTGGTTTTTGCGGGATGCCACACTTCTTGACTGATTTTCTTCTTCTTCTGATCCCCTGGGATGATTTGGAGTGCTAGGGGCGGATTGTCCCCCCTTGGAGGGGGCGGATAATCTGGCCTGGGACTGCCATTTTGTCCAGGAGACTGATGAGCTTCAAAAAGTTGTGGTGTTGGTGTAGAGTTTTCTCCAGCAGTAGGAGCTTGTTGATCTTGTGGAGATGAGGGCTCCACTTGAGTGGAGCATTGTCCTTCTCAATCCGTCACAAGGGGTTCCTCAATGGGGCGGAAAAATCCCACGCCCATTCTTCTTATGGCATCTTGGGGTATTTCAACATCTGCATCACAAACATCAACTTGCCCTACATAGGAGCCGTTATTTTCATCGAACTCCACACTACAAGATTCTACAGCAGTCCCGGTGAGCTTGTTGTAGACTCTATAAGTGTGGGATTCGGCACCGTAACCAAAAAAAATACCTTCTAAAGCCTTGGACTCAAATTTAGACAAGCGACACCTTTAATAAGAAAGAAACACTTACAACCGAATACCCTGAAGTATGAGATGTTGGGCTTGTTACTGGTAAGTATTTCATATGGAGTCTTGTCCAAAATCTTTCGGAGGTAGAGCCGGTTAGATGAGTGCCAAGCGGTGGATATGGGTTCAGCCCAAAAGTTGTAAGGAGACTTGAATTCAGCCAACATTGATCTTGCCATGTCCATCAAAGTCTGGTTCTTCCTCTCAGCTACACTATTTTGTTGAGGGGTGTACGCAGCGGAATATTGATGTGTTATCCCCTCTTCGCTTAGAAACTCATTCAAAGTGTAGTTCTTGAATTCGGAGCCATTGTCACTTCTTATTTCCAAGATAGGAACATTGTGTTGACGTTGAACTTCATTGGCAAAGTCAATGACCGTTTGTTGAGTCTCACTCTTTAGCTTGAAGACATAGACCCATGTATATCTTGAGTAATTATCGACAATGACCAAGCAATATATCT
The DNA here is from genome assembly GCA_030063025.1 of Avena longiglumis. NCBI lineage: Eukaryota > Viridiplantae > Streptophyta > Magnoliopsida > Poales > Poaceae > Avena > Avena longiglumis. The sequence goes on from CP125975.1 coordinate 502,190,492, forward strand.
TCCCACCAAGACTGGCATGAGATGGAGGACCAAATAAATCCACATGAAGTAATTCCAAGATTCTCTTTGAAGACACAATAGTCTTCCTCTTGTGGGGATAGTCTTCCTCTTGTGGGGAGAGTCATGCATTTTGCCTTCAACACAGTCCCTGCAAACACGATCTTTGGCAAAGGAGACATTGTCTTTTAGTCCAAGGATGTGGCCACCCTTGTGGAGACTTTGCAAAGTTATCATGTTGACATGGGCTAAACGGCGATGACATAACCAGCCCACGTCGGCCTTTCCGAATAGGCACATCGAACCCGAAGTGGTTTTTCCCGAAAAGTCCACCACATACAGGTCATTTTCGACGTACCCAACAAAAGCGACCTTTAGAGACTTGCTCCACAAGAGTACCACCAAATCATCATCAACGAAAATAGCCAAACCCATCTTACCAAGGGCACGAGCAGAAAGAAGGTTGTAACCGAGGGTCTCAACAAGCATGACGTCCACGAGAGAGACATCATGGGCAACCACAACCTTGCCAAGACCCAATACCTGAGATTTAGACTTATCACCATAGGAGACTGTAATATTATCATGATTGGGACGCATCTCCGTGATGATCTCCTTGCTTCCGGTCATATGAATAGTGCATCCACTATCCAGCACCCATTTCGACCCACCGGAAGCATAGCCCTGCAAGAGAATTACTTTTTGGTTTTAGGTACCCATTTTTCAATGGGTCCTTTCATGTTAGTAACAAGGGTCTTTGGAACCCAAATAGACCAAGCAATATATTCATCAAAGGGACCGACATAATAAGCATAAACATCGCCATAATCATCACAAAAGAGTTCATAATTTGGATTGTGAGACCCTGCAAAACCAATATTGTTAGTTTTGTCTTTTGTGACATTCTTCTCAGCGGTGCTTGTCTTTGATTGTACATTCTTGGTCTTGTTCTTCTTGTTTTTCTTCTTCTTGGACTTGGTGACATACCCAAGTCCCTCTTTACCATGATTTGACTTTTGATTTCCAAGAACTTCATCAAGAGCACCCTTATCTTTGGGAGTGATGTCCTTGACAAATTCTTCTTCCACAATAGCATTTTCCTTGTGACTATATGTTGAATTGGATGTGCTAGGAACATCATACTTGGCCAATCGAATTTGGAGCTGATCATGTGACTCATTGAGAATGGAGAAATCGCTTTTCAACAACTTGTGAGCGATGTCAAGTTTCTCCAATTCCTTAGAGAATCTATCATGAGCAGCCCCAAAGTCAATCTTTTCCTTCTTTAACTTCTTTGCTTTGGCGACTGCATTGTCACGTTCCTTAACAAGTTTAGCCACTATTTATTCATGTGACTCCTCAATGGACTGAAGCCTCTCTTCAAGAGAAACCCGAGCCTCTTCTTCTTCTTCTAGAGCATTTTTAAGGATGCAATTTCCATTGCATCCCCCCTTTCAATTCTGCCCTTTTCTTCGAGGAGAGATTCATTTTGGGCCAGCTGGTCAATAAGAGCTTCAAAATGTATTTTGTGCTCACCTTGCAAGTTAGTGAATAAATAGTCCAAAACAATAATCTCTTCTTTAACCTTAATACTAGTAGGATCATCCATGTCAATCATAGCCTTAGGAAAAGAAGAGTTAGAAGTAGTTACCTCGGAACTTCTTGCCATGAGACAAGTAGCATTCTTCTTGATGACGTTTTCGTTCGGAGAGTCGAAGAGAGATGTTGATGTAGATGTGGTGAATATAGTAGCCACCTCTTGAGAGCTATCATCCTCGTCCTCATCTTCACTTCCCAAAGAATATTATTCTTTAGCCACTAGAACAATCTTTGGTTGCTTCTTGAAAGGAGCATTCTTCTTTACAAACTATTTCTTGCGTGGAGCCTTTGACTTGTCTTTGAAAATAAGTCTTCCTCCATTATCTTCCCTACTTTTATATGGACACTTAGCTACAAAGTGCAGCCAGTCTCCACAGTTGAAACATGTTCTTAGCTTGGGACCATTTTCCTTTCTTCCATAAGCTCCACTGTTGCGTTCTAGTTTAGCTTTAGCCTTGGCCGGGTCTTTCCAAAAGTTTCTAGCATAAAGAGCCAGGTATTGTCCGTGGATCCTTTTTATATCCTCGGGACAGTCCATACCTTCTATGGCATATTCATCATATGATCAATCACACTAGTCTTCAAGGCCATGTTGACCCCCTTTTGCATCCCCATAGCTCGTGCACGAGCATATTCGGCATTCTTGGCAGCCACTTTGAAAGCGGCCATTTCTTGTTTACCTCATTGGATGTCATAAGGTGGTAGTTATGCCTACCTTGGAGACTTTTCAAATCTGTGGGCCCAAATGGCATAAGAGCACTGCCATACTTGCGCTTGATCCATGCATCATCAACGTGAGAGGCACCATGATTCCTGAAAGTTGTGGTTATTGCCTTGAGCCTCCTATACATGTCCTCGTGGTTTTCTCCATCCAACATATAAAATCCTTCAGCTTCATTACTCAAAGCATCATATCTATTCCTTCTCATACTTTCATTTCCGATGAAGAGCTCGGTGAGAGCATCCCAAGCTTCCTTAGCTGTACTAAGATGCTGAATGTGTGGCATATCTTTATCACACACACCAAGCTATATCATGTGTAGAGCTATAGCGTTGAGTTGACTATCGACAACTTCTCTTCCTGTGAGATTGTTGGGATTTCCAACATGAATAGCATTCTCGATGATTTTCCACAACTCAATGGAGTAACTACACATATGAGACTTCATCAAAAATTGCCATTGAGTAAAAGTAGATGCTGAAAGTTTGGGTGGATCACCCCTATTATGTATATGTGGGTGAGGGATAGGTGGATCGGGATAATACACATGGGAAACCTCATTGTATCCTTCCTTACCACTATCCTTTTTCGAGGAGGAGTTCTTGCTAGTGCCATCACCAACCACTTCGTTATCTTTGGAATCGGTTTTACCCATTTCCTTGGATTGCGGAGTGGTAGCCTTAGAGTTAGATGGAGGTGATGCCGCGGATGTGGAGAGATGCATTATGAATTGACGCATCTCTTCCATCTTAGCCTCCATTGAACTCACCAAGGTTGTTTCCAACGTCTTGAGATCGTTCATGGCGACTACCTCCGGAGCATCACTCCCATCTACCTTGGAACCCATTTTTCTCTTAGGCGGTTAAGCCCGAAATAAGAGTCGGGGCCTGGATACCAATTGAAATGGATCGTATGGGCACCTAGATGGCGGGGGGGGGGGGGGGTGAATAGGTGCTACCCAATTTTTAGTTCTTTTCAATTTTAGGCTCGACACAAAGTAAATTCTCTATATATGTAGCTACGAGAATTTCCTTATATGCAAACCTAGCTACTAAGCATATAAAGAGAGGAGCGAGGGAACAGTAGTGGAGCACGCGGAGACACATGGATTTGTTTTACCGCAGTTCCTTCCTTGTTAAGGGAAGTACATCTGTGTTGGAGGGGTGGGCAGTTCTAAGACCACCACGCCACAATAGGCCTCACCCTATTCTCCGATGGATCTCGCCACGACATGCCTGATCCACCTACTCCACTATTGGTACCCTTCGAGGCGGGAACCGGTGCCTTTACAACTCTACTAGGGCACACACCCACAACTGAATTGGGGGCTCCCGAGATGACAAAAAGCTGTCACAAGAACAAGGTTTATCAATATAAACAAAACAAGGATCTAGGTATTTGCAAGAAATACTAGATCGGTGATTCTCCAAATGAATGGAGAGGAGATGAAGCGCTTGATTGCAGTTGTTGAAGATCGAGTCCTCCTCCTTCGATTCCCCAAGGGACGGGTCCTTTGGGTGGATCTAGGTGGAGCTCTCTTGGATGAAGGTTGCAGATCAGATCTTGACTTTTTCGAATTAACCAAGAGATCTGGCAGGAGGGGGAAGGCTGGCTTAAATACTCTCTGCACAGATCTGGCAGTTGAACAAGTTTGGGGGCGGATTATCCGCCCCCTACTAGGGGCAGACTATCCGCCCCCGAGGAAAACTCCGCCCATAGGGCGGATACTCCGGGGTGAAAATCCGCCCCCTCTCTCGGGATGGCGCCTAGAAGAATTTGATGAAGATCTTGGGTGGCGGATTGTCCGGCGTGGCCGGAAAATCCGGCCGAAACTCCGCCCCCCTCTGGGGCTTGCGCCTTGGCAAACTTCAAGCTGAGCATGAGGGGCGGATTATCTGGTCCCCTTGAAGGGCGGATTGTCCGGCGGGGCCGGAAAATCCAGTCGAAACTCCGCCCCCCTTCTGGGGCTTGCGCCTACCTGGGAAAAGGGTGAGGTGGATTATCCGCCTATCCGCCACCCAAAGGCAGATTCATTTTCCTTTTTCCTTAGAGAGAACTGCAACACTTCAAGACACATTAAATAATCCTTGATATTGTTATCTAACACACAAAACACTAGGGATTATGAAATGTTCTTTCAATCGGCATAGTGGTGGCGTCGTTCTGTGCAGGGCAATTCGGCGCAGCGGAAGGTGTGACCTCGCTCTGGAGGATGGCCTGGCGTTGCACCATGTACCAGGCCTAGACCGGAGAGCTCATCTTCGACGTGTCCTCGCCTCCCATCAAGAACTTCAGATCCGTGTTCCGCTTCTTGGCGGCGTTGTTGGCCTTCTTCTTGGCGTATTTGGCCTTGAGGAGGGCCACCTTCTCCCCTTGGGTCTTGATCGGCTGTTTCCACCGCTCGTCGGCCTTCTCGGCCCTCTTGTCGGCGTTCTCCCTTGTGTCGGCAATGCATCTCTCGATCGAATCCTAGAGACACTCGACGGGAGGACCGGCGGCTTGGAGCATCTTCTCCTTCTTCTGGCCGATCTCTGGCCTTCCTTCACCGACAAGCAGCTGGAGGGGCCTCCGGGTTGTAGACGCCGTCCTTAGTCTTGGAGAGGCTCGGGCGAGTGTTCCGCCATTTTTCACAGCTCTCGATCTCCTCGAACACGTGATGGAACTTGAACTCCATCTTCATGTCCTCTCGAAACAAAGCAAGTGCACGACGAAGCTGCAAAATGGAAGTGTGTCAAGTGTGTCAAAATGGAAGCGAGTGCATGACGAAGCTAGTGTTCACGAATACCTTGTTGTCCATGTTTTTCCCAGTGGCTTGTGTGCGTTCCACCTCTTCACGCAGCTGTGCCACTTGCTGCATCCAGTCTGTATGATCGCCCAATGGTTAGTAATAGCCTTCTCCCCTCGCTCCATGTGAATTTTGTGATACTTCGAGTCGCAAATGCTACGCTCATCGAACGCTAGCTTCACGCGTCTCCAATAGTTTTCGGAATTCTGGTTGGCACCGGTCATCGGATCCATGCTCATCGTTTTCCAAGCTTCGGCGAGATAGGTGTCCTCGGCCACGGTCCACTTGATCCGAGCGTCCGCCGAAGTGCCTGACTTCTTCTTACCCTTCTTGCTTTTCCCTCGGCGTCCTCTGCGTGTGTCTCCTCGACGTCGATGTCGGTGAAATCCTGAGACTCGATGCCGTGCTCGGCGTTGGCCCGGGTCTGTTCTTCCGTGAAGAAGGAGGGGTGGTTGGAGGCCGATCCTGTTGCGATCATGTCCTCCATGTACGTCTCGGCCGACATGCCGGCCGACAGGGCGACTGACATTCCGCCGAACATGTTGCGCGCGTCGGCCTCACCGTAGGTTGCTTGCGTCGAGCTTGCGCTGAAAGGCAGTGGGCCGCGGCGCAGCGCGGGGCCTGCGTACGCTGGAGAGGCGGAGTAGGGGATGTTGATGTCCATGTTGGATCCTTCTTCTCCCAATCAGCGGAGGACATGCCCTCCGGATTCTTCTGCGGCGCTCTCGGCTTTCTCGCCTTCTCTGCCGGATCCTCGCCGAGGATCGATCTGGGTTGGACGAAGCTCTTGGGCGGCATGGTGGGCGGGAGCTCGGCGGAGTGGCGCAAGGGGAATGGGGAAGAAAGGCGAGAGGGGAGAAAGAAAAAGGTGGGAGCTCGGCGAAGTGGCGGAGTTCAGTCTTCTCTCGCCGATAGAGCTGGCCCACGCCCGTTGTCGCGGCGTTCGGTGCTCCCAGGGCGTACCCGGGATCCTAGGTACGACCTGGAAAGTCCGTACTAAAGTTTGCCCAAATCTGAACGAAAACAGGTTACTGGGTACGCGACTGAGCCGATTTTCGCTGTCCAGATCTAAATTCAGCGTTCGGACATGAATGAGATTTTCCTAGAATTCCGCGTGAGATTTTTCAGAATGTTGTGTCACTAATACAAAAAGGCTACAAGAGATGTAGTTGTAAAACAACATCATGGATGCTCGGTGTCTCGGTGATACTTGAGATTTTCCTAGAACGGTTCCTGGCCAAGCTGTTTGAGATAATCTATTATCTTAGACACTTCTTCATTCGAGTCATCAGTAATAATGATGACTTATCTGTGATAACAGGATACTTCCTTGGTTCTATAATTCTTGTCGTGGTTCTTTAAAAAAAATCGAAACTAAAACAACGTCAGGAATTATAAGACGGAGGAAGTACCAAAGAAGTTTCTATGCCAGGAATCACATTTAACTTATGTTTTAGGTGTTGATAATTTTTTAAATGAGATTGCATCGCCCTTGGAAAAGATCGATTCACATGATAAATAATAAAAATGAAAGTAAGAAACAAAGTTTTTTTGAGAGATAAAAAACAAAGGTTGAATAGTCGAACTTGAGGGGATATGGTCAGGCAACACTCACTACGGGAAAAATTGTCGCTGCCGTCGCCCCTCTCCTTTGCCGTGTGCCAAAGGCCCGGAACACGGCAAAGATACTCTTTGCCATGTGTAAACCAAGGAGAACACGACAAAGCACAGGTGCACGGCAAACTGCAGAAAAAGAACACGGCAAAGAAATAAACACGGCAATGGACTGACGAGAACACACGTCAAAGAAAAGAATCACGGCAAAGTCATTGAAGACACACGACAAAGATATATTCACGACAAAGAAGTGGGCCCCGTGGCCTCGCAGGGTCACCCGCTGGCAGGGGCTGACGGCCGAATCTTTGCCGTGTGCCCTCGCCGTGAGGTACACGGCAAAGATAATCTTTGTCGTGTGTTTTCTTCTGTATACACGGCAAAACATTTTTTTCATCCTTTTCTTTTCTTTAATTAGCAAGGCTTTTATTACATATATGTTAGGTGATATTATTTCATAGGATCATGAGAACACACATATGATCATATGTTATTGTGGTCTTGATCACTATATACATGCACCCCCTCATTCCGATGTTCTCGTGGTCTTCCTCCGGCGAAACCCTGATGATCTGCGGGGCTCAGATCGTCTACCCCCTAGACATTCTTCTGATGGGGGTAGCCCGACGTATCTCTCTCTTGTTTTATGTTTGATTATGTCATGGGATGATGTGAAACCATGTTGGTTCACAAGTTGGGACACTAAATGGTCCGGTTTCACCGTAACGGGGATATTCCCCCTTATACAGGTCCAGAACCTTCGCTTCTATGATAGAGCTCATGCATGCGAGGGGGGACACATGCAAGCAGATATACCAACCTTGCACCACACTCCACTAGTGGAAACGAGGTCTTTTGTTGATCCCGAAAAAGGGCTTTAACACCGGTTCTTCCACGAACCGGTGTTAAAGGGGGGGCCGTACCAGCGTGGCCCCTGCGGCAAAGGAGTTCTTTAACACCGTTCGTGCCACGAACCGGTGTTAAAGGTCCCCGCAAAGATGGCTCAAGACTTCTTTTAGCACCGGTTCGTGGCATGAACCGGTGTTAAAGGGGGGCTATATAAGACACCACCCTAGCCCACACACACCCCACTCTTCCATTCTTACACATTTTGGAGCCTAGCAAGAGGGTGTGAAGAGTGCTAGTTTGTGTTTTTTCATATGCACTAGAGGTGTTCGTGAAATGCCCGAGAGCTCAAAATAAGCTTTCTTGTTGCTCTTCCGTCTCGCCGAGGTCGGCAACTATAGTTTCATGTGTCATTGATGTACTATATATATAAATGGTCATCTCCTATTATTTTTTGATATATACTACATATTAATGCAGATGAATCGGCAATGGATGTACGGTGACCGCCGCACTTCCGAGTACATTACGGCCTCCAAAATTTCATCGTTGTGGCTAATGCAAACCGTGGTCACAATGGTTTTATGTGCTGTCCGTGTTCACCGTCAACAAGAAAGACTACTCAAATACCAGAACCATTCACGCCCACCGCTTCGACCGGTTTCATGCCCAACTATAATTGTTGGACCAAGCACGGAGAAAAAGGGTTGTGATGGAAGACAACGAAGAAGAAGAGGATGATGACAACTATCATAATATGTATCCTGAATATGATGATAATGCAACGGGGGTAGATAATGAAGATCAAGAGGGAGCAGATGGGCCCGCTGATGACGATCTTGGTCAGGCCATTACTGATGCAAAGGAAGAATGTGAAACTGAAAAGGAGAAGGAGAAGCTGGAGCAGATGTTAAAGGATCACAAAACATTGTTGTATCCAACTTGCGAAGATGGCCACAAAAGCTAGGTGCCACAATCGGATTTGCTGCAATAGAAGGCGAGAGAATGGTGTGACCGACAAGATTTTCAAAGTTGTTGGTAAAAATGAAGAATCTTCTTTCAAGAAATAATGAGTTGCCCGACAGTACATACCAAGCAAAGAAGGTTGTGCGCCTCTAGGATTAGACGCGTAAGATACATGCCTGCATTAATGACTGCATCCTCTACCGTGGTGAGAAGTACGAGAATTTGGATGCATGCCCGGTATGCACTTTGATGCAGGGTATAAGATCGACGAGACGATCCTAGCGATGTTGAGGGCGAGGCCCCTAGGAAGAAGGTTCCCGCCAAGGTTATGTGGTATGCTCCTATAATACCACGGTTAAAACGCCTTCGTAAATAAAGAGCATGCCAAGTTGTTGCGATGGCACATGGAAGACCGTAAGAAAGACGCGATGTTGAGACACCCCGCTGATGGGTCACAGTGGAGAAAAGTCGAGCGAGAGTACCCGGACTTCGCACGCGACGCAAGGAACTTAAGGTTTGGTCTAAGTACAGACGACATGAATCCTTTTGGTGAGAAGGGCTGCAGTCACAGCACCTGGCCTGTGACCCTATGTATCTATTACCTTCCTCCTTGGTTGTGTATGAAGAGGAAGTTCATTATGATGCCAGTGCTCATCCAAGGCCCGAGGCAACCCGGAAACGACATTGATGTGTACCTAAGGCCATTAGTTGAAGAAGTTTTACAGCTGTGGGCCAAACCAGGTGTACGTATGTGGGATGAGCACAAAGGGGAGCCATTTGACCTACGAGCATTGCTTTTCGTAACCATCAATGATTGGCCTGCTCTTAGTAACATTTCAGGGCAGACAAACAAGGGATACAATGCATGCACACACTGTTTAGATGATACCGAAAGTGTATATTTGGATAAATGTAAGAAGGTTGTGTACCAAGGGTATCGCCGATTTCTTCCGAACCTGCATCCAGTAAGAAAGAAAGGCAAGCATTTCAAACGTCTGCGTAACCCGAGGAAGCCTGTCCTCCGTGCGGTGAGGAGGTATTTGGTATGGTCAAGTACCTAGAAGTAATCTTTGGAAAAGGTCTTGGCAGTCTATCCGTTCGAATGACGATGCGACACGCGCCCATGTGGAAGAAGCAATCTATATTTTGGGACCTACCCTATTGGAAAGTCTTAGAGGTCCGCTCTTCAATCGACGTGATGCACGTGACGAAGAATGTTTGCGTGAACCTGCTAGGCTTTCTAGGAGTGTATGGAAGACAAAAGATACACGGAAGCATGGCAGACCAAGAACGCGTCAAGGCCCTCAAGAGCCTATGCATCCCGAGAACGAGAAGGGTAAACGATGCCACTTAACTCCTGCCAGCTACGCTCTTACCAAATCAGAGAAGGAAATCTTTTTTGAATGTCTGAGCAGTCAAGGTCCCGTCTGGCTTCTCGTCGAATATAAAGGGAATAATAAATATGGCAGAGAAAAAATTCCAAAACCTGAAGTCTCATGACTGCCATGTGATTATGACACAATTGCTTCCGATTGCATTGAGGGGGCTTCTACCTGAAAATGTTCGAGTACCCATTGTGAAGCTATGTGCATTCCTCAATGCAATATCTCAGAAGGTAATCGATCCAGAAAGCCTACCAGGGTTACAAACAGATGTGGCCCAATGTCTTGTCAGCTTTGAGTTGGTGTTCCCACCATCCTTCTTCAATATTATGACGCATCTCCTGGTTCACCTAGTAGAAGAGATTGCCATTCTCGGTCCTGTATTTCTACACAATATGTTCCCTTTGAGAGGTACATGGGAGTCTTAAAGGAATATGTTCATAACCGTGCTAGGCCAGAAGGAAGCATCTCCAAGGGCTATGTAACAGAGGAGGTCATTGAGTTCTGTTGATTTTATTCGACCTTAAGGCAATTGGTGTTCCGTAATCACGACATGAGGGAAGATGCGTGGAAAAGGCACCCTAGGATGTAAAGCAATGATATGTAGGGGCGGGCATTCTCTCAATCAAGCACACTACACGGTTTTACAAAGATCTATCTTGGTTGCCCCGTATATCAATGAACACAAGAATTTAATACGCCTCAAACACCCGGGACAGTCTGATGAATGGATTATAAGTGAACACATGGCGAGTTTTGGCGGCTGGCTGCAAAGACTTCTCACGAATAACACCACTGTTGGGGATCAGCTGTACTTGTTGGCCAGGACACCTTCTTCGACTGTATGTACTTTCCAAGGGTACGAGATAAATCGGAATACATTTTAAACGATAGGCCAAGATAAAAAGAGCACCAACCAAAACAGTGGTGTCCGCTTCGATGCAGCAGAAGACAATGGGAAAAAGACCACGTATTATGGGTTCATAGAGGAGATATGGGAACTTGACTATGGACCTAATTTTAAGGTCCCCTTGTTTCGATGCAAATGGGTCAAGCTAACAGGAGGAGGGGTTGAGGTAGACAAGAAGTATGGAATGACAACGGTGGATCTCAACAATCTTATGAAGAACTTAGACGAACCATTCGTCCTAGCCAATGATGTGGCTCAGGTTTTCTATGTGAAGGACATGACCCACAGACCAAAAAAAGAAAAAAATATGCAAACGAATACATCATATGATGAGCCAAAGCGTCACATAGTTCTTTCAGGGAAAAGAAACATCGTGGGAATCGAGGACAAGACAGACATGTCAGAAGATTATAATAAGTTTGATGAAATTCCGCCCTTCACAGTGAAAACTGACCCAAGCATTCTGTTAAGTAAAGAAGATGCTCCATGGTTACGTCTGAAGCGATCATAAGGAAGGACATATGCCAAGAAGTTCATGCTCATATTATGTAACTCTAGTTCATGTTTTTAATATTAATACATGTCTTGAGTGTTAGTCATGTTTTGTGGATGGACCGGGACTATGAGAAGAAGTTGTCCCGATTCGTACTTACCATTAAGATCTGATCTCCAAACGCGCGCGGTCACATATTAGGGACTGCCTCTATGACCAGTTTCTCGGAGATGCCGGAGGACTAGGCTCCGTCGGCATCTCCCTGAAACTGGCCGTAGTGGTGTCCCTGCTCTCGAAAACCATCTTGCAGCTTTGTAACTTCTCTAACTAGATCAATACACCTGGGAGCTAACTAATTTCACATATTAGGGAGTGCCTCTATGACCAGTTTCTCGGAGATGCCGGAGGACTTGGATCCGTCGGCATGTCCCTGAAACTGGCCGTAGTGGTGTCCCTGCTCTCGAAAGGAGGTAAGGCATAGCCTCAAACTAGCTGGAGGACTGGACTCACAAGGATGCCTATTTATAGTACAAGCAGCTCGACATAGTGTCGACACTTACGAAATAATGTTGACACTCATCTTTAGTCCCGGTTGGTGTCTCCAACCGGGACTAAAGGTTCATATTTAGTCCCGGTTGGTGACACCATCCAGGACAAGGTACACGCCGCACGACATAATGTCGACACTCACCCCTATTATTAGTGCTGACTCGTGTTTTTATCCCATTCATCTTTAGTCCCGGTTGGTGACACCATCCGGGACAAGGTACACGCCGCACGACATAATGTCAACACTCACCCCTATTATTAGTGTTGACTCGTGTTTTTTGTCCCGGTTGGCGTCTCCAACCGGGACTAAAGGTTCATCTTTAGTCCCGGTTGGTGTCTCCAACCGGGACTAAAGGTTCATCCCGCCATTTTTTCCCGCCATTTTTCTTCCCGCCATTTTTCTTCCCGCCATTTTTCTTCCCGCCATTTTTCTTCCCGCCAGTTCTTCTTCCCGCCATTTTTCTTCCCGCCAGTTCTTCCCTCCAGTTCTTCCCGCTAGTTCACTATATATATATGTAGGGTTGGCCTCCATTGTCATTGCACATCTCTAGACTCATATCTGCAACCTCATCACTCTCTTTCCCATGGCTTCCACCGTAGCACTAACCCCCAGGGAGGCGGAGGCGCTTTGCGCCTCGAACTACCCCTGCCCGCCGGGCTACTGTGTCCCCGTCGGCTGGATGCTGAGCGTCGGAGGCGTGCCGGTTCCTCCTGTTCCTCTAGGTGTGGCGCGCCGGATGGCCATCACGAACCACTACTACTTCGAGCTCACGCCGGAGCAGCGGAGGAATCCCAGATGGCATCCCGACTATTTCCCTACTTGGGAAGCCTTCTTCGTGGATCAGCATGAGAGGGCGCTCGCCAGGCACGAGGAGGACGGCCCACCTCCTCCTAACTTCAACGAGGCCGGCCGTCGGCTATGGTGGAGCGGTCGGACTCTCCAGAGCGTCATGGCCTATGACACTGCCGCTGACTCTAACCCCCGTCTGCGCTACCCTCAAGTCCAGCCCACGCGCTACCCTCAAGTCCAGCCCACGCGTACTCTCCAGAGGTTCAATTACGGCGACCACGACGACGACAACAATGACGGCGGTGGCGAGTACGACGACTACAGTGGCGAGTATTACAGGTGTAGGCAGGAGCATGACTGAATCATTCCAACATTCCGAAACAAGTTTGGCCGATTGTTACTTAATCTGGCCATGTATCTTAATTTTCAGTTCTTTTATGTATCTTAATTTTCAGTTCTAGTTCGGCTTTATGTAACTTACTATTAGTTGGCTATTAGTTCGGCTTTATCTGGTATATTGATTATGTCTCGAAAAAACCTTCACAAAATGACCTATCTCATTCGAGGTTTCTTGGCTTTCGGGTCAAATGACCAATGTTATGGCTAGAATCAAGGCATAGTTTGTGATAATATGGCCATATTGTACATACATGTGCATCATGGCATGGCAAACAATGTTGCAAGAGGAAGTTTTCCTTTTTATCGCACCAAAAAGGAATTTTCCATTTTCCGAGCATAAAAAACGGACGGTTTTGTGAAGCAACCACCAAATGGCTAATTCAAAAAACCACCAACACATTTTACAAAAATACTAGACCACCTTATATGCACAATGTACCAACAAAGGGATCTGAAACCTTTCCGTCCACCTCTGGTGAAAAAGACAAATTCCAACTGAATCGGCAGGAAGTGGGTCAGATATGCTCATGATTTTTTACAAAAATCATTTTTAGTTTCACAATATGCTATTTTATCAAAAAACAATGCAAGTTGAGCGAGGCTTGGTGAGATTCAAGTGTATACAAAATAAGCGACATTTAAATATCCAATCAATTCAAAAATGTTAATACAAAAGATGCGGCATTAAAATATGATTTGATCTAATAAAAATCATTTTTTAGATGCTTAATATTTCTTGTAAAGTAAATATAAAATGATTTACATGAATGGATAGATATTATTTTTCTGAAAATTATGATATATTATTCATATTTTTCTGAGTTGAAATGAAAAAGATATGAATTTTCTAAATTCATATCATATTTTTTTGAATTAAAAATGCCCCTTTAATGCATGAATAATGCCTTTAACACCGGTTCCGACAGAACCGTGTTAAAGATATTTCGCTTCACAAGATTCTCTTTAACACCGATTCCAGCCACGAACCGTGTTAAAGGGGGTGTAAATGCGCCGGAATGGAATCTCTTTAACACCGGTTCCAGCCACGAACCGGTGTTAAAGGGGGGTATTTATTTCACATTCCCCTTCCTTTCTTCCCAGATCGATCGAACACACCGCCACCACCGCGCGCAGAGAGAAGCGCCGCCACCGCCGCCATGAAGGCCCGCCGCCCTTGGAGTGCTACACGGATCGAGGAATCGTCCTCCGTCTCGCCGCCGCCCCCGACCCCTCTCTCCTTCCCTGCATCCTTCCCCCTCCCTCCCGCCGCCGTCGGCATGCAGGATCATGGCGTTTCCGGCGGGCGGGCGGCGGCGGTCGGTCTCTACTCGCATGAGTCCGGCGGCGCTCTACCCGGGAGAAAGCTCTTGCGGCGGTGAACCTCGGTTGGTGTCGAGTCCTGCGGCGGCGCTTCCCTTTGGCGTCGAGTCCAGCGGCGGCGCTTCCCTTTGGAGCGGGCCATACGGGCCTGGGCGGGCCGGCCCCTGCCGTGCTCAGCGATGTTCCTGCGGGATGGAGGGAGGGACTGCGTGTAGACTACGGATGGCTATGGCGGCGCACCATGCAGCGCAACGGCGGCGGCTATGACGATGGCTATGACGATGGACTAGGGATGGCTATGGATGGCTATGACGATGATGACGGTGAGACCATGGTGGCGCGTGCTGGTGGATGGCAAGTTGGGTGGAGTGCTACGGATCAAGTGGGGTCGTGGTTGTTTGGGGTCGGGAGAAATCCTCGCTCGTCCGACATCGACGCCGGTGACACCCTTTTCCACTCCTCCGTATCGGGAAACCCTAGGACAAGTCCGCAATGCGCCGACATCGTTCTCCTTCTTGAAGGTGTTGCTTGAAACACGGTGCTCAAGTGCTAGGAGTGAGATGGGACAACTCCGAGGGCGAAGCGGTCACGGGTCGTTTTCGTCACGATCCGCTCGATGTCGGCATTTGTTTCTTTTATTTTTCTTTATTTTCTTTTGGGTTAGATTGTGCTGTTAGCTTTTCTGTTGCTCCAACATTGTCATTGTATCTTGTGATTGCTATATTAATATAGCGGGCGCAGCCTATTTCGAGGAGCCCCACCACCTCGCCTGTTCCCCGTGCAGGCGTCTCGCCGCCGCCGGAGCTCAGAGGCCACGCCTCAACGCCGACGCCGCCCGACGAGCCCGCCGCTAGCACCGCCGCCCGACGAGACCGCCGCATCCGTCCGACGAGCACCTCCGCCCGACGAGACCAACGTCACCCCACCGGTGAGCGCCACGTGTCTGCCACGTGTGTGATTGCTGACTCATCCTGATTAAAACTTGTTTGCTCGATAAATTGTACTACATGCATATATTAAAACTTGTATACAAATTGGACCTCTGACTCATTGGTGTATTTATTTGTGTATTTTTGTATGAATAATATGTATATTTGTGTATGAATCCAAGTCCACTTGAATGTTTACACTCTTACTCTAGATAATATTATTGTTTTAGAAACTATGGATCCACTTAGTAGAAACCTTGAAGAAGAAGAAATAATGGAGAACATTATTGATGAGGACACCTCACAATATCTGAGCTTGGAGGGACATGATGACGACAGCTCAAGTACTAGTCATGGAGAAGATGAAGACTCCGGTGAACGCAATTTAATGGTTACAAAGTCCGGCGAGGTATATGCATTGATTAAGCCTCTGCTGACTTCCACCAACAATCTTCTTCTACATGTATTAATTAACGCTTCTTTCTTCTTTTAACCCTCTGGATCGACCAGCCAGCAACCATCTTCTTCTACGAAAAAGAGCAAGCGAGGTGCGAGCCAGCGGTTGAAAGATCGTGTCAAGTTCACGATCGAAGCAGTCCGTGTTGATGGCAGGCCGATGGAGCCCAAAAAGGCCGCAAACAAATTTGTACGTCGGGCTGGAGTTCTTGTTAGGGACCAAATCCCAATCATAATTGAAAATTGGAATAAGCCAAAGAAGGCGGGTACCTTTGTCGATGAGATCCAAAGAAACGCTTTGGAATTCGCTGTTGGTAAATTTCACCCTTCCGCCAGAGGAGGATGAAAACAAACCGGTTATAAAGGAAAATGTCAAAGAGTGGACTCTAAAGAAGATGGTCGACGCTTTCAAGAATCGGAAGACAAAATTGAACAAATTTGTCAAATCTGGCAAGACTCCAAATTTTGAAGACGCATATTATGCAAAGATAAGACCTCACTGGTCCGAATTTGAGACATATAAAAAAAGTGCTATAGCTAAAAAGAGGTCAGAAACCAATACGCTTAATGCCCTGAAGAAGGAATATCACCGGAGGGTCGGTGGCTACATATCTCGAGGCCTAAGTGGGAGGCTGAGAAGGCCTGCGAGAGGATCACACCCTAGACAGATGGGTGGGACCTACGTGCAAAGACTTGGTTCTACGGAATCGGGGCAAGGTTGGACCCAGAAACAGGATTGTGTATCTTCCCAGCCCTCCTTGCTAAACTCGTCACTGAACTCGTCACGGCATACGAGGAAACATCCGCTAGGATCTTCCATCCCGACAGAGAGAATGACCAGCTCACACGCGCCATCGGTAAAAAATAACACCCTGGACATGCACGAGGCACAGGGGGTATGAGGTGGAAGGATGGGTTTTCCGACTGGAGCGACTCTTACAGATGGCGCGGCAGAAAAGAAAAAGAGCGTACAGAGCGGATGACACAGATAGAACATGCACTTGCGGCGCTGTAGGCGCAAGTGAATGCACAACAGAGCCATCAAGCTACCGGTCCATATCAGCGGCACGAAGAGCCTGCATTGGAAGCTGCCCGCGGCCCAGACTCTGCGCGGAAAAGCAGTGTGGCTTCCACGGAGAACGTGCAGCCCACGCTTGAAATGACGGGTCCTCGATACCCCGTGGATGAGATCACGGAGAGTGAACATGCTGAGATGCATGTGAGATTAATGGGCTTATCCATTAAGATGGTTGTCGGCTATGCCTTACCTCCTGTAGCTGGTGGAACTTACCACTGCTGACCGATTCCAGATGGCTATGCTATTGTCGGGGTGGATGAGGTTGTGAAGGAATATGAGGAAGCAGAGCTTGACCATGCTACAGGTGAAGGGGAAACTCAACTCAAATTTGCAGTGAAAACAACCATTCTTTGGAAGAAGGAACACATTGTGCTTCCAAATTGGAGTCACTGCACCCCGCTGCCTCCGCGTCGTGATCCGAGCCGCTTCATCTATCTCTGCTTGGCAGCCATCTCCGGCTTGACCATCTCTCTGCGGCAGCCATCTCCGCCCGTCACCATCTCCGGTGCTTCTCAACAGAAGCGGAAGAGCACCGCCACGAAGAGCATCAAGAGATCGCCACAAAGAAATCTGCAGGAAACCGTACGCCAAAGAGTTTAAAAAACTACGTCCCGCAGCCTTCCGCCAAGCCATTGCCGGTTTTACCGTGGAATCACAGCGACGAGGAGACCAATAGGATCTCCGAAGAACAGGTCAAGAAATTGCCGAGCCAAAGGAGAAAATAGATCCGGCGGTGGTGGAGAAGTTTTACAAAAATCTTTCGAAACCTGAAACCCCACTTGTGCCGGACTACGAGCGCCAGATTTTGAAGGCGGATGCAAGGCAGTGGGAGGAAAGTAGCAATCGTGAGGCACCCTGAAACAGTTCCCATGCTCGGAGAGCAGGAAAACCAATCATGTGCCCCGCTCCAAATGTTCGACACACGGGACGCTCCTCCCGTAAATGATTACGAGGCAGAGCTACAAAGAAAGGCCAATGATATGGGGATGACTTACATTGCATACTTGAACGTCATGGGAGACAACTTGCCCAAATGCAATGCCAACCCCATACAGCCATGGAAGTATGGAAAGAATCTCGTCAAGAAAGAGGAGCTCAAGACTCTACCAACAAAGATGCGAAAATTGCACAAGTGGTACCTTCATTTCTGCAAGACGAGAAAGGTAGAATGGATCACGACGCATATAAGAGATGATATTTTCTTCTGCGGAGATGACACGATCGACTTCAACATTCAAGACTTGCATTTTCTATTCAATCAGAAGGAACTCGACAAAGCTGCCATCAGCCTTTATTGTGTGTAAGTACTATTTCTATAATTTATATCTCATCTCATTCACTTTATTAATTGCATGTATATATATATGCTCACCATATATGTATATACTATTATGCAGGAAAAAGGTTATGGAATGCAGGAAAGGAGGCCCTTTTGACATTGGGTTCGTTGACCCAAATAGAGTTCATGAAGAAGTGGTAGAAACCAAACCCGGGCAAACAGAAGATTACTTGCTAACGTCTTTACTGAGACAACAAACCAAAAGGGAAATACTATTGCCTTACAACTTCTCATGAGTACTGTTACCCTCTCTCTTGTACACATTCTATTTCAGCTTACTTGATGTTAAGTGTAACTGATGATGAGTTATGCGTGTGTAGGTTCCACTTTATTCTGCTAGTCATTCAACCCGACTCAGGAAAAGTCCTTGTCATGGACTCGTTACGAAAAGAAAAAGAGATATGGGCAAACTTTAGAGAGATGCTCCAGAGGTAATTTCAATCATATTATCGCACTAGATCGACAACTTTCGTGACAATAAGTAATTAATTATTCCTTTATCCATTTTCTTTGCCGGACAGGGTTTGGAAAAGGTTCACGGGCAGGGCCGTGGGTGAATGGTCAGAAGAACTAAAATTTGTAGACCAAAATGCAAGTAATACTAGCTAGCTTCCAATTCCATTATATCATGCTTTATTGATTATTATTTTTATTGAACTCTCTATTCTCGTAAAGTGCACGCATCAGGGAAACGGCAATAACTTATGTGGGTACTATGTTTGCGAGTTCATTCGCAACACGATATGTGCGACGGGCCAAGCCGCACTAGAACAACTTAGAGTAAGTAAACAAAGTCCACAACATTATTTTATTACCATCAATTGTGTTGAGTTTTATTCTTATATATATTGACGGCCCATTCTTCATATATATTCAGATCGAACGGATGCGGGACCAACTCCTACCATTTGAACGCATACGAGCCATTCAAGAGGAATTGGCGGGGTTCATAGTTGATGAGGTCGTCACGCCTAGCGGAGAACTCTTTAGATATCCACCAAAATGAACGATGACGATGTATGTGCCGATGACGATGTTTGTGTATAATAATAGTTGCTTAATTATTCATGTACTCGTATGTACCGATGACGATTTATGTGTATACCGCTCCCGATCGATTCCCCCTCGCTCCCCTCCCGTAAATACGCCCGAGCAGGCGAGGCGAAATGCGGCGAGATTTAGGCCGTTTTGCCGCGTCGAGAGTTCGCCATGGCAGAAAACGGCCTAAATCTTCGGCAACCTAAATCTGCATGGCAGAAGAACCTTTAACACCGGTTCCATCTGAACCGGTGTTAAAGGGGCTGAGCATCTGGCGTTACGTCGCCACCCTTTAACAACGGTTCGTATAAGAACCGGTGTTAAAGGGGCCCCCCTCTAACACCGAACCCTCAACAGCGGTTGGGGAACCGCTATTAGAGGGCCCTCCCAACCGGAGTTAAAGGGGGGCCCTGCACTAGTGCTCAGACACATATGCTAGGGACACATGCAAGTTTTCAGATGCTTCCGACGTTCTCGTGGTCTTCCTCTCGCGAAACCCTGATCTGCGGGCCTCAGATCGTCTACCCCCCTAGACATTCTTCTGATGGGGGTAGCCCGGCGTAGCTCTCTCTTGTTTTGTGTTTGATTATGTCATGGGATGATGTGAAACCATGTTGGTTCACATGTAGGGGCACTATACGGTCCGGTTTCACCGTAACGGGGAGATTCCCCCTTATACAGGTCTAGAACCTTCGCTTCTAGGTTAGAGCGCATGCATGCGAGGGGGGACACATGCAAGAACATATATTAACCTTGCACCACACTCACACACATATGCTAGGGACACATGCAAGTTTTCAGATGATTCCGACGTTCTCATAGTCTTCCTCCGGCGAAACCCTGATCTGCGGGCCTCGGATCGTCTAGCCCCCTAGACATTATTCTGATGGGGGTAGCCCGGAGTAGATCTCTCTTGTTTTGTGTTTGATTATGTCATGGGATTATGTGAAACCATGTTGGTTCACAAGTTGGGGCACTATACTACCCGGTTTCACCGTAACAGGGAGATTCCCCCTTATACAGGTCCAGAACCTTCGCTTCTAGGTTAGAGCGCATGCATGCGAGGGGGGACACATGCAAGCACATATATTAACCTTGCACCACACTCACACACATATGCTAGGGACACATGCCAGTTTTTAGATGATTCCGATGTTCTCGTGGTCTTCCTCCGGCGAAACCCTGATCTGCGGGCCTCGGATTGTCTACCCCCTAGACATTCTTGTGATGGGGGTAGCCCGGCGTAGCTCTCTCTTGTTTTGTGTTTTATTATGTCATGGGATGATGTGAAACCATGTTGGTTCACAAGTTGGGGCACTATACTACCCGGTTTCACCCTAACTGGGAGATTCCCCCTTATACAGGTCCAGAACCTTCGCTTCTAGGATAGAGTGCATGCATGCGAGGGGGACACATGCAAGCACATATACCAACCTTGCACCACACTCAGACACATATGCTAGGGACACATGCAAGTTTTTAGTTGTTTCCGACGTTCTCGTGGTCTTCCTCCAGTGAAACCCTGATCTGCGGGCCTCGGATCGTCTACCCCCTAGACATTCTTCTGATGGGGGTAGCCCGGCGTAGCTCTCTCTTGTTTTGTGTTTGATTATGTCATGGGATGATGTGAAACCATGTTGGTTCACAAGTTGGGGCACTATACGGTCCGGTTTCACCGTAACGGGGAGATTCCCCCTTATACAGGTCCAGAACCCTCGCTTCTAGGTTAGAGCGCATGCACGCGAGGGGGGACACATGCAAGCACATATATTAACCTTGCACCACACTCACACACATATGCTAGGGACACATGCAAGTTTTCAGATGATTCCGACGTTCTCGTGGTCTTCCTCCGGCGAAACCCTGATCTGCGGGCCTCGGATCGTCTACCCCCTAGACATTCTTCTGATGGGGGTAGACTGGCGTAGATCTCTCTTATTTTGTGTTTGATTATGTCATGGGATGATGTGAAACCATGTTGGTTCACAAGTTGGGGCACTATACTACCCGGTTCCACCGTAACGGGGAGATTCCACCTTATATAGGTCCAGAACCTTCGCTTCTAGGTTAGAGCGCATGCATGCGAGGGGGGACACATGCAAGCACATATATTAACCTTGCACCACACTCACACACATATGCTAGGGACACATGCAAGTTTTCAGATGATTCTGACGTTCTCGTGGTCTTCCTCCGGCGAAACCCTGATCTGCGGGCCTCGGATCGTCTACCCCCTAGACATTCTTCTGATGGGGGTAGCCCGGCGTAGCTCTCTCTTGTTTTGTGTTTTATTATGTCATGGGATGATGTGAAACCATGTTGGTTCACAAGTTGGGGCACTATACGGTCCGGTTTCACCGTCACACGGATATTCCCCCTTATACAGGTCCAGAACCTTCGCTTCTAGGTTAGAGTGCATGCATGCTAGGGGGGACACATGCAAGCACCCGCATACTAGTAGTTAATTTTTGTATGTCCAACATAGCACCACACTTTTCATGCATGTTCTAGGGCACATGCATGCATGTCCTTGAGGTACTCAAAATTGAGAACAATCTATAAAGGATGTCAAACAACAAATTTCAGACTTTGTCGAGAAATCCTCTCATCTTGGTCTTTTGATTGACCCAAAGAGTGACCTTGAAAGATTCAAAAGTAGTCCAACAACTTGCTTGGTTTTGTTGGTCAGCTCTACCGTGATGGGAAATTCTACTCTTGACGATTGGTTGAGGATTGTTTCTCAAAGTTTGTGACTAGGCACCCACCTAATGGAAATGAAGTTCAGCATCCTCTAGAAGCTTATGGTCTAGTGGAAAGTACATATTTCCATGGTCTCAATCCTTATGAAGAGCTGGTACATGCTATATCTACTAGAGAAACTATCGTCCGCTCCTCAAGAAGGTTGACAGAATTAGTGGCGGGAGTTTCCACATATATATCCTTGATTTTACTAAGTATTAACGCATGTCTACAAAGGGGGTCACACTTGGGACTTACACATGGGACCTACCAACCTTGCACGACACTCACACACATATGCTAGGGACACATGCAAGTTTTCAGATGATTCCGACGTTCTCGTGGTCTTCCTCCGGCGAAACCCTGATCTGCGGGCCTCAGATCGTCTACCCCCCTAGACATTCTTCTGATGGGGGTAGCCTGGCATAGCTCTCTTGGTTTGTGTTTGATTATGTCATGGGATGATGTGAAACCATGTTGGTTCACAAGTTGGGGCACTATACGGTCCGGTTTCACCGTAACGGGAAGATTCCCCCTTATACAGGTCCAGAACCTTCGCTTCTAGGTTAGAGGGCATGCATGCGAGGGGGGACACATGCAAGCACATTTATTAACCTTGCACCACACTCACACACATATGCTAGGGACACGTGCAAGTTTTCAGATGATTCCGACGTTCTCGTGGTCTTCCTCTGGCGAAACCCTGATCCGCGGGCCTCAGATCGTCTACCCCCCTAGACATTCTTCTGATGGGGGTAGCCCGGCATAGCTCTCTCTTGTTTTGTGTTTTATTATGTCATGGGATGATGTTAATCCATGTTGGTTCACAAGTTGGGGCACTATACGGTCCGGTTTCACCGTAACGGGGAGATTCCCCCTTATACAGGTCCAGAACCTTCGCTACTACTCCCTCCATTTAGAAATATAAGATGTTTTAGGTTTGTGAAGGAGATGTATCTATACATGTTTTAGTGTATAGGTTCAAATGAATCTAGACACTAAAACATGTCTAGATACATCTCATTCACAAACCTAAAACATCTTATATTTCTAAACGGAGGGAGTAGGTTAGAGCGCATGCATGCGAGGGGGGACACATGCAAGCACATATATTAACCTTGCACCACACTCACACACATATCCTAGGGACACATGCAAGTTTTCAGATGATTCCGACGTTCTCGTGGTCTTCCTCCGGCGAAACCCTGATCTGCGGGCCTCGGATCGTCTACCCCCTAGACATTCTTCTAATGTGGGTAGCCCGGCGTAGATCTCTCTTGTTTTGTGTTTGATTATGTCATGGATGATGTGAAACCATGTTGGTTCACAAGTTGGGGCACTATACTACCCGGTTTCACCGTAACTCGGAGATTCCCCCTTATACAGGTCCAGAACCTTCGCTTCTAGGTTAGAGCGCATGCATGCGAGGGGGGACACATGCAAGTACATAGATTAACCTTGCACCATACTCACACACATATGCTAGGGACACATGCAAGTTTTCAGATGATTCCGACGTTCTCGTGGTCTTCCTCCAGCGAAACCCTGATCTGCGGGCCTCGGATCGTCTACCCCCCTAGACATTCTTCTGATGGGGGTAGCCCGGCGTAGCTCTCTCTTGTTTTGTGTTTGATTCTGTCATGGGATGATGTGAAACCATGTTGTTTCACCATTTGGGGCACTATACGGTCCGGTTTCACCGTAACGGGGAGATTCCCCCTTATAAAGGTCCAGAACCTTCACTTCTAGGTTAGAGCGCATGCATGCGAGGGGGGACACATGCAAGCGCATATATTAACCTTGCACCACACTCACACACATATGCTAGGGACACATGCAAGTTTTCAGATGATTCCGACGTTCTCGTGGTCTTCCTCCGGCGAAACCCTGATCTGCGGGCCTCAGATCGTCTACCCCCTAGACATTCTTCTGATGGGGGTAGCCCGGCGTAGAACCTTATGGTCTATTGCAAAGTTAGTGTTTCCATGGTCTGAATACTAACAAATAGCCAACAAAAAGTTAACTAAAAACTTTAAATAAATACAATTGAAAGAAAAAATAAAAAGAAAATTAGAAAGTACCTAAAGGCACACGGCAAAGGACAAAACACACGGCAAAGGACAAAACACACGGCAAAGAGTTCCTTTGCCGTGTGTCTCTGCAGGCACACGACAAAGTTTCTTTGCCGTGTGTTTTTCCAACCAGGTACACGGAAAAGATCTTTGTCGTGTTCCGCACGGTTTGGCACACGACAAAGTTATGCCCCTAATATTGGCCCTGCTGCCCACCTCGCCTTTATCCTCCTCCCAACTCGCCTCTCCCACCAAGACGCTCTGCGCCGCTGCCGGCACCTCTGCCTTCACCCGGCCCAGTCCCCGCCTCCACCGACCCCGGCCCCATCCGCCCCTCCCAATCCGGCCGCCTCCGCCGCACAAGCCCCTGCCCCCGGCCATGGGAGCTCGCCCGCGGCTCCACTGGTAGGAGCTGGCCGCCAGCCCGCCTTTGGCGCCCGCTCGACCGTCATGCCCCCTTCCCCACCGACAACCACATCCACCATCAGTATGTGCCTACTATTTTTTGTTGTATATAGATTGTTAGATATATGTATGTGTAGTGTAGTATAGTAGTAGTATAGTAGTAATATTGTTAGATATATGTGTATGTGTATATTAGTAATTAAGCATGTATTTAGCAAAATGGACAAGTTACTGGTATGATGTATGATGTATGTAGTGCTAGTTCTAGTGTTGTACTAAGTTATTAGTAAAGTGTATTTAGTGATAGTTTAATTGTCATATATTACATTAGGGTAGTTTTAGTGGTAGATTTAGCAAAATGGACAAGTTACTAATATGTTGGATTTAGTGGTAGTATTTTCTAGTATGTTGTTTCATATATACATATGTACAGTAGTAATTTAGGAATTATATGTGTAAATTTTTGTCTTGTATTTTGGCATATATAAATACATGTGTATATTACTAATTTTTATTCGTGTAGGATATGTGTCGAGTCTGAGGGTGGGGTTGTCGACGGCGTAGGTCATTTTGCGGGAGGGTCGCTGATCTTGTTCAGCTCTCGATCACGCTTCAAGGGTAAAAATCTATTCCTATCCTTCAAGTACCTAGGGTTATTTTCGTGTGTAGATCACCAAGTCTGTCGTGTTAGCTAGGCGTCTCTTCCCGGCCGTAAGGGTTACGCGGATAAATATGCATTTGGTCTCGCATATTATGAAGCGTAACTCTTACGGCATTTACCGGGACAGCCGACGGATGCGTAGTTGGGTATGTTTTCCTTGTTCTACTCCGGTCTGAGATAGGATTTCGACAGCGTCTCCCTGTTGTTCTCCGGATGCACATCCCTCTTGGCTTTTTGCCGAGATGTGTATCGGGAGAGCAGCCGGGAGGTGCTGCCACAATTCTGTGTCGGATCGGGGTAGAGCAGGGAGAACATACTCAATCTACGGATCCGGTGGTTGATAGGACCCTCTTTACCTATTAGATAGATAGGTGGATATATGTATGGCGTAAAATATATGTTTGCTAAAATTAACCGAACTAATACCGGATTTATTTATATGGCATGATTAATTGAAAGCATTATATATGTCGTTTTTGGTACTGATTAGAGGATGGAGAATCGTGACTGGATGTATGATGGCTATGTCAGTAAGTGGGACTTTACCTCAGAATGGTAAGAAAAGGCCGAGGACTTTGTGAACGGGCATTTGCCGTCCCCAGCAGACCCAGAAGAATTTTCTGCCCCTGTGCAAGATGCAAGAACCTGAATACACATTCGAAGGATGATGTGAGTACTCACCTGCTCAATTACGGGTTCACACCATCCTACAAGACTTGGAAATTCCATGGTGAAAAGTTAGCGAAACGTGCTAGGAGGGAGTCACGGCAGGGTCAGCAGCAGAGTCAGCCAAGGGGAGAATTTGATGCTGGTTTTGATAGGCGCATAGAAAACTTTGTGAATGATAATGCGCCTGAAAGCCCTCATGTAGAGGCGGAGACACCTCAGGAGGCGGAGACAAGTGAGGAGCCGGAGGAGAACACGATAAAGTACTACGAGACTTTGTTTGCCCCACAGAGACCCCTTCATGCACAAACAAATGTTACCCAACTGGATGCCATAGCTCTCCTTTTGGCCTTCAAGAGACACAGGAACTTGACCAGAGAGGACTTTGATGATATGCTTGCCGTCGTTGGTAGCATTTTGCCGAAAGGGCACCTCTTGCCGGAGAACTTCTACTATTCGACCAAACTCCTCTGTGACCATAAGATGTCATATGAGCCGATACATGCTTGTCCGAAGGGATGCATGCTATTCACAAAGGAGCATGCTAAGACAAATTATTGCATCCACTACAAATCCTCTAGGTACTTTGAGGTCGATCCCAATGGTGATGGTCAGAAGAGGCAGACCGGGGTTGCCAAAAACATTCTTCGGTATCTTCCAATCATACCAAGGCTCCAGCGACTCTTCATGACCGAGGATAATGCCCAGCAGATGCAGTGGGCAGTAGAAGGGAACAGATACCTCGACAAGATGATGCATCCGTTGGATGGTAGTGCATGGAAGAAATTTGTCAAGAAATATCCTGAGAAAGCCGGTGACAAGAGGAGCGTAGCAGTTGCCATATCAACCGATGGGTTCAATCCATATGGCATGTCGGCTTCAGTATACAGTTCTGGCCAGTGTTTGTTATTCTCCTGAACCTCCCCCTGGCGTCTGCATAAGATCAGAGAACATGTTTGTCTCGATGATAATCCCAGGGCCGAAATACTCGGGTAAGAACATGAATGTGTATCTAGAACCGCTGGTGGATGACTTGCTTCGTGGCTGGGAAGGTCGGGGGATCCGAACATTTGACGCTTCAAACAACGAGCACTTCGATATGTATGTCTGGTACCATACCTCTCTGCATGACCTACCAGCACGTGCGTTGTTCTGCGGCTGGTGTACACATGGGAAGTGGCCTTGCCCAGTGTGCATGCAAGCTCTGACTTTCTTCTGGCTATCGAAGGGAGGCAAGTATTCCTGCTTTGATCAACATCGACAGTGTCTTGAGCCAAATCATCCATATAGGAGTGACAAAAATAGGTTCAAGAAAGGTCGTGTTGTCCATGATCCAAAGCCACGTCTAAAGACTGGAAAGGAAATCAAGGCTGAGTTAGAAGCTCTCCAGCCAAACTCCAATGGGAATGGTTTCGTGGGATACGGGGATACGCACCAGTGGACCCACATTCCGTGCTTATGGAAGCTCCCTTACTTTGAGGATCTTGAGCTCCCGCATAACATTGATGTAATGCACACCGAAAAGAATACCAGCGAGGCCCTTTGGAGCACCATAATGCAAACCGAGAAGACAAAAGATAACATCAAGGCTCGAATTGATCAAGACGCATTGTGCGATAGGCCAAAGTTGAACATGCAGCCACCCAGAGCCAAAGGCAGAAAAAGGTGGTCTAAGCCAAAGGCTCCTTTCTGCCCAACAAAGCCCCAAAGAAGGGCGATCTTCCAGTGGATCGCGCAAAGTTTATTTTTCCCTGATGGTTATGCGGCCAACTAGATGAGGGGTGCGAACATGGAAACGTTATGAGTACAAGGGCTCAAGAGTCATGACTACCACGTATGGCTTGAGCGGATAATGCCGGTGATGGTTCGAGGCTATGTCGATGAGGAGACTTGGCGAGTGCTATCGAGGTTGAGATTTTTGTTCCGCCAGATTTGTGCTAGGGAGTTAGACCGTAAAGTGCTTGATAAGCTACATGAAAAGGCACCCGAGTTGCTTTGCGATCTAGAGATTCTCCTTCCGCCAGGGTTCTTCAATCTGATGCAACATATGATCTTGCATCTTGCGGACGAGGCTTTAAAGGGGGGGACCTGTGTGGGCCCGTTGGCAGTTTCCGCCCGAGAGAGAAACAAAGAAGCTTCGTAAGAAAACATGCAATAAATGCAAGATCGAGGCATCCATAGCCGAGACAGTCCTTAACGAGGAGGTTGCAAACTTCACCACAAAGCACTATGATGCCAACATTCCCACAAAGCACAACCCAGTGTTTTGTTACAATGCCGCCAACCCTGAAGATGTACCCAATCTTAGCATCTTCGTTGGGCTAGGTGGCAAATCAAGTGGCACAACGAGGTTCGCAATGAAAAAACTTGAGCGGGAGTTGATCCACTCGTATGTATTGAACACCATGGAAGAAGTGAAGCCGTACATCGAGTAAGTGCTTACCATTTAGTTTTGCACAAACATTCACTGCTATGTTCGTGCCTAACTCTTCTTTAAATTGTTATAGACGATTCAAGAGTGCACATTGGAAGAATCTAAATAGGGAGCCTAACCCTCAAGAGGAGCAGGATCTTTTAGATAAGGATGGTGGTTTCGGTTTCGTCAGCTGGTTCTGTGGTTTGGTACTATTCGAGCCAACTTGCTGTGCTACACTTCTTGTGATAAACTTCTTATTCTAAACTTCTCGTTCTAACTTGTAGGCAAGAACTGACAAAGAGATCCAACCCGAGCTAAGAAATATTGCCAGGGGATTTAACCATTCAGTCGACACGTTCAATGCTTATGTCGTGAATGGGTATCGCTTCCATACCCATAAATACACAACTAGTCGGCCCAACCGGAAGACAACAAATAGTGGGGTCTTTTGTGAAGGCTCAGATGGCCTCCAGTACTATGGAAGAGTCGAGGGTATACATGAGTTGAATTACAGTTTTGGCAAAGGGCTAAATCCTGTTGTATTCAAATGCCATTGGTTTGACCCACATAAGGTGAAACGGGATCCTGAAATTGGACTGGTCGAAGTTAAGAGAAACTCCGTTTATGCGGGAGATGATGTTTACATTTTGGCTACTCAGGCCTTCCAAGTATTCTATCTTCCGTACCCATGCCAAAACCCGACAAAACGTCTATAGGACTGGGATGTTGTGATGACGGTACCGACAAGCAATAGGCCGCCCTTGCCAAACAAGGATGATTACCGCCGCCTAGAACCCTCAACAAATGATGGCGAGTTTTACCAGGAAGAAGGGCTCCCCGGGCAATTCACTATCGACTTGTTCGCCGATGGTGACATGGTCATAGACGATGAGCAAGAAGAATCTGAGGAGGAAGACACTGCGCAAGATGAAGCTGAGGAGGTTCACAACCAACAAGATGTGAGTTTGCTCGAGGCGTTCCACGCAGGCCTTGACGTCAACGATCCACAGGGACCACCTCCAGGTTTCGTGGATGATTATTGGTGGCCGGAAAATGATAGCGATGACGAAACCTCTTGTCCAATTCATAATCCCGACTCAAGCTTTTGATCCATGTAGTAGTAATAATCTTTGTAGTAGTGTTTGCTATGTAATCCCGCGGGGCTATGTAATAAAATTTCTTTCCTTTTGTCTTTGTATTTGTAAGAACTCTATTCTATGTAATAAAATTTATTTCCTTTTGTCTTTGTATTTGTAAGAACTCGTAGCCCCAAAGTCGAGAGAGGACACGTATTTTCGAGATTCATATAGCATGGGGATATGACGGTGGCAAGCCCAGGAAAGGATTCTCGATCCACGACAACGATTCCTTTTGAGGAGTCGTTGCTGTGGAGACCGAATCCTTTCCTTGGCTTGTCGCGTCTCATACCCATGCTATATGGATCATGGAAGTAGTTCTCTTCTTTCGTCTTTGCAGATACAAATAGATTAGCTAGCGTGACTTAAATGGAATAGATTAGATATCCCTAAAGTCGAAAGGAAAGACATTACTTCACTATTCGTATAGCATGGGGGACATTGTTATATGAATCGTGAAATGGTTTCTTTCCTTTCGTCTTTGGAGAAACACAAGGAAGGCTTCATCTCGTAGCCCCAAAGTCGAGAGAGGACAGGTATTTTCGAGATTCATATATCATGGGGATGTGACGGTGGCAAGCCTAGGAAAGGATTCTCGATCCACGACAACGATTCCTTTCGAGGAGTCGTTGCCGTGGAGACCGAATCCTTTCCTTGGCTTTCCGCGTCTCATACCCATGCTATATGGATCATGGAAGTATTTCTCTTCTTTCGTCTTTGCTGATACGAATATAGTGTGTGTTTAAAACTTGAGTATTATTGTACTGTTATGAATCTTGTGTCACTGATGTGTAATAATAAACTACTCTTTTCACTATGTTTTGCAGGTGATTGAAAGATGCCAGGGGGAAAGGGAGTTACAAGAAAGCTGAAAAGCTTGGAAAAACTTGTGACTGGTGGTTCAAAAGATGCCAGGGGGAAGCAGCCTACTAGTGCTAGTGCTAGTGTTCCACCGCGCACTTCACATCAGCAGGGGCATGGGAGGCGTGCGAGGACTCCTAGTCCCCCTCCGGTCTTCGAGGAGGACGAGCAGGAGCAGGAGGGGGAGGACGAGGAGGAGGAGCAAGTTGGGCATCAGGAGTATGAGGGGACATACTCGGATTCTGACGAGGAGCATGAGTAGCATCAGGAGGAGGAGGATGAGGGGTTTGTTGGAATTAAGCCCTAGAGGCAATAATAAAGATGTTATTATTATAATTCTTGTTCATGATAATGTTTATATTCCATGCTAGAATTGTATTAAGCGGAAACTTTAATCTTATGTGGTTTGTGAACAACACCGTGTCCCTAGTACGCCTCTATGGACTAGCTCATTGATTAATGATGGTTAAGGTTTCCTAACCATGGACATGAGTTGTCAATTGATAATGAGATCATATCATTGGAGAATGATATGATGGACAGACCCAAACTAAGCGAAGCAATTAGATCGTATCATCGTGTTCATCTTTGCGAAGCTTTTCCTATGTCAAATATTGTATTCCTTAGACCATGAGATAATGCAACTCACAGTACGGAAGAAAGCTTTGAGGTCATCAAACGTCATCCTATGAGAGGGTGATCATAAAGGTGTCTCTCGTGATCGGAAAGTATCTGTTGGGTTGTATGTATCGAGATGGAATTTGTCCCTCCCAAGTCGGAGAGATATACTTGGGCCCACTCAAGAATTGATATCAACACGCTTGCAAGCATGTGGTTAAGGAGTTAATAACAAAGTGATATCGGATTACGGGCAGTAAAGTACTTGCTATGAGCGAGATTGAACTAGGTATGATGCTTCGACGATCGAATCTCGGGCAAGTAAAATATCGCGAGACGGGAATATATATATATGGGATTGATTGAATCCGGCATCGTGGTTCATCCGATATGATCATCGATGAATGTGTGGAGTCAATATGGGTGCCCACCCGCTGTTGATTATTGATAGAAGATCATGTCGCATATTCTCGAACCCGCAGGTCACACACTTAACGTATCTCGACGCTAGGATAGATTGGATAATTGGTTTATGAATTTTTGTTGAGTCTCGGATGGGATCCGGGACATCATGAGAGGTTCGGAATGGTCCGAGAATAAGATTCATATAAGGCGTGCAGTTTTGGAGTTGAATTGTTCCGGGTTAATCGGTATTGCGGAAGCTTCTAGAACCTTCCGGAAGGGACCAACGTGGCCCCACCTTCCGGGAGGGCATGGGCCTATGAGGGAGTGTCCTGGCCGCATTGGGCCAGGGGCACAAGGCCCCATAGGGCCCAGCCGATCCTAGAGAGTTTAAATCGTTTAAACTAGAGATAGGGTTTCTAGAAGAGGGGAGAATCCATGCCCCCCACTCCGTATCCTTTGGGTTTGGGGAGGGCTAGCTGCCCCCTCTATAAATAGGGTGGGGCGCCAACCCCTACACCTCTCCTCCAAACCCTAGCCGCCTTGCTAGCTTTCCTCTCTCCCTCCCATTGTAGGCGAAGCCTGCAGAAATTCTCCACCATATACACCACGTCGTGTTGTAGATCCAATCTATCTCTCCACCATACTTGCTGGTCCGAGGAAGGGGAGGCGTCGAGGTGCTGCGTGTGCATCTCACGGAGGCACCGCCTTGTGGTGCTAGATCGGATCGGATCGCGAGGAGGAGAAGCGACTACATCACCCACATTCCGATGAACGTTCATTGCGAATCTTCAAGGGTATGAAGATCTAATCCAATCTCTCGTTGATTGCATCTCCTAGATTAGATCTTGGCTTTCCCTCTGTCAGTCAAGTAGAAAATTTTGATTTACTATGCCCGAAACCCTTCAGTGGTATCAGAGCTAGATCTATGCGTAGATGTGTTTCACGAGTAGAACGCAACATGGTTGTTGCGGGCGTTGATGTTTTCTGTTGCAAGCCTCTTGTTTGTGTTCTTCTTATGACGCGGGATAGTGAGATTGAAGCGGTCCAGGCCAACCTTACGCGACGTCGTTCGCGAGACCGGCTCCACACTTGACGTGTGGCTTGTTCCACACATGCGGCTGGTGGATGTAAGTTTCTCTCACTATAGTTGTCATGGGATTAACACCGGAGTTTGGCAACCATAATATCACCGTCGTGGCTTTCCATAGGTAAGAATCGTTCTTAGCATCTACTCCCATAATCCACGTAAAACATGCAACAACAAAGTAGAGGCGTCTAACTTGTTTTTGCAGGGAGTGTTCTCTGTGATATGGTATGGCCCAAGATGTGATGTGTATATTGTATGCAATGATCATGTTTTGTAATGTTTCACGACTTGCATGTCGATGAGTACACAACGGCGAGAATATGGTTGTCTTTATAATTGTGTATGACCTGCGAGTCAACTTCTTATACGCCATGTAATAGCTTTACTTTATCGCTAAGTAGTTAGCAATAGTTGTAGTTGCTATTCATGGTGGAGTGATGGAGATCATGCCGGAATGCACAAGATGGAGATCATTGCGCGAAGATTGGCTATACCATGTCACATAAAGTTATTTGCATGTGATGTTTATCCTTTTATGTATCTTATTATGCTTAGATCGCGACGGTAGCATTATAAGATGATTCCTCACTTAAAGATCAAGATAAAACCGTGTTCTCCCCAAATATGCACCGTTGCGAAAGTTCGTCGTGTCCAAGCATCACGTGATGATCAGGTGCTATAGACTCTACGCTCACATACAACGGGTGCAAGCCAGTTTTGCACACGCGGAAATACTTGGGTCTAGCTTGACGAGCCTAGCATGTACAGACATGGCCTCGGAACACAAGAACCGAAAGGTTAAGCATGAGTTATATGAATGATATGATCGACACTTTGTTGTCCACCATTGAAACCACATCTCTTCTCGTGATGATCGGATTAGGTGTGGTGAATTTGGATCGTGTTCGCTAAACAACTTGAGGGATGTTGAATTTAGTGGGAGTTCATCTAGTAATTTGATTAAGTTGAACTATTTATCATGAACATAGTCTAAATTGTACTTGCAAATACTGTAGATCACATGGCCAAATCCAACTTCAACTTCAACGTTTTCTTTGAGAAGGAAAATCTTAGAAACAATGGGTCTAACTTCACCAATTGGTTCCGCAATCTAAGAATCATTCTGCAGCGGACAAAAGGACTATGTCCTTGGGAAAGCGTTAGGTGACCCCCACCTGCAAGCTGGCGGTGATGAAAGCTGTCTATCGGCGCAAAGATTATTATGGTGTGATTAAGAGCACCATGTTGTTTGCTATGGAACCGGAACTTCAAAATCGTTTTGAAACCTATCCGGGCCCTTTGAGATTCTCGAGGCTGAAAACCATGTTTCGAGACTCAGCCCGTTCGAGAGATATGAGATCTCCGAGAAGTTCTTTAAGCAAGATGGAGGAAGGGAGTTCCGTTAGTGAGCACGCCATAAAGATGTCGGGCTACACTCAACGTCTTGAGCAATGGAATGCGATTCGAGGAGCTCAAGATTGACAGGTTCGCAATCACTCCTCCCAGCTACAAAAGTTTTGTAGTGACTCATAATCGATTGGTTCCATGATCGATCACCGAGCTCTTCGCTGAGGCTGTAGAGGTGGACATCAAGAAGGATAATCATGTGTTGATGGTCAACAAGCCCTCCTTTAAGAAAGGTAAGGAGCAAAGAAACCCTTCAAGAAGGGCGGCAAGCGCAATGCCCCTCTCGAGAAGAAGCTCAAGTCGGTCCTAAGCCCGACATCGAGTGCTTCTATTGTAAGGACAAGGGTCCTTTGGGCAAATCGTCCGAAGTACTTAGCGGACAAGGCTGGCACCATCAAAGGTATATTTGATATACATGTTATTGATGTTTTCCTTACTAGCCCTCGTTGTAGTGCACGGGTATTTGATACCGGTTCGGTTGCTAATATTTGTAACTTCGAACAGAGCTACGGAATAGAGCGGCTTGCGAGGGATGAGGTGACGATGCTGGCAGCAGCGAATCAAGAGTTGATGTGATGGCCGTCGGCACGCTCTCCTTAGTTTTACCTTCGGGATTAGTTTTAAACCTTAATAAGTGTTATTATGTGCCTGCGTTGAGCATGAACATTATTTCTAGATCGTGTTTATTGCAAGACGGTTATTCATTTAAATCGGAGAATAATGGTTGTTCTATTTATATGAGTAACATCTTTTATGGTCATGCACCTCTTGTGAATGGTTTATTTCTTCTAAATCTCGAAAGGGATGAAACACACATCCATAACATTGAGGCTAAGAGATGTAAAGTAGATAGTGATAATACTACTTATTTGTGGCATTGTCGTCTAGGTCATATTGGTGTAAAGCGCATGAAGAAACTCCATTCTGATGGACTTTTGGAGTCTCTTGATTTTGAATCATTTGACACATGCGAACCATGCCTCATGGGCAAGATGATCAAAACCCCGTTCTCCGGTATGATGGAGCGAGCAACGGACTTGTTGGAAATCATACACACCGATGTATGCGGACCGATGAGTGTTTCGACTCGCGGTGGATATCGCTATTTCCTCACTTTTACCGATGACTTAAGTAGATATGGGTATATCTATTTAATGAAACATAAATCTGAAACATTTGAAAAGTTCAAGGAATTTCAGAATGAAGTGGAGAACCATCGTAACAGAAAGATTAAGTTTCTACGATCCGATCGTGGAGGTGAATATTTGAGTTATGATTTTCTCACGCATCTTAAAGCAAGTGGAATCATTTCACAACTCATGCCACCCGGAACACCACAGCGCAATGGTGTGTCTGAACGCGGAATCGAACCCTATTAGATATGGTCCGATCAATGATGTCTCTTACTGATTTGCCGTTATCATTTTGGGGTTATGCATTAGAAACCGCTGCATTCACTTTAAATAGGGCTCCATCTAAATCCTTTGAGACGACACCGTATGAACTGTGGTTTGGTGCTAAACCTAAGTTGTCGTTTCTTAAAGTTTGGGGATGCGAAGCTTACGTCAAGAAGTTGATGCCGGACAAGCTCGAACCCAAAGCGGAGAAATGCGTCTTCATAGGATACCCTAAGGAAACTATTGGGTATACCTTCTATCACAGAACCGAAGGCAAAGTGTTTGTCGCAAAGAACGATTCCTTTCTTGAGAAGGAGTTTCTCTCGAAAGAAGTGACTGGGAGGAAAGTAGAGCTTGACGAGGTTATTGAACCTTCTCTTGAATTGGAGAGTAGCGCAATACCTGAAATTGTTCCAGTGCCGCCTGCACCAACGATGGAGGAAGCTAATGACAAGGATCATGAAGCTTCGGACGATGCTGCTACTGAACGTCGCAGGTCGACAAGGTCGCGTGCCCCTCCTGAGTGGTACGGCAACCCTGTTGTTGTCTTGTTAGTAGAAGACAGTGAACCTACGAACTATGAGGAAGCGATGATGAGCGCAGACTCTGAGAAATGGCTGGAAGCCATGAAATCCGAATTGGGATCCATGAGCGAAAACCAAGTATGGACTTTGGTGGACCCTCCTAGTGACCGAAAGGCCGTTGAGTGCAAATGGATCTTCAAGAAGAAAACGGACGCGGATGGTAATGTTACCGTCTATAAAGCGGCTTGCAAAAGGTTTTCGACAAGTTCAAGGTGTTGACTACGATGAGACTTTATCTCCCGTAGCGATGTTTAAGTCCATTCGGATTTTATTCGCAATTGCTGCGTTTCATGATTATGAAATATGGCAGATGGATGTCAAGACTGCGTTCCTCAATGGCAACATTGATGAAGAGTTGTATATGATGCAACCCGAAGGTTTTGTCGATCCTAAGGATGCTAGTAAAGTATGCAAACTTCAGCGTTCCATTTATGGACTGAAGCAAGCATCTCGGAGTTGGAACCTTCGTTTTGATCAAGTGATCAAGAGCTTTGGATTTGTTCCAAATTGCTATGAAGCTTGCATCTACAAGAAAGTGAGTGGGAGCTCGGTGACGTTTCTGGTACTATATGTGGATGACATATTGATTATTGGAAATGACATCAACATGCTTAACGATGTGAAGAGTTATTTGAACAAGTGTTTTTCAATGAAAGACCTAGGTGAAGCTGCTTATATATTGGGCATCAAAATCTATAGAGATAGACAAAGACGCCTTGTAGCTTTAAGCCAGAGTACATACCTAGACAAAGTTCTGAAAAGGTTCAGAATGGATATGGAAAAGAAAGGTTCAGTGCCTATGTTGTCAGTAAGATATTGAGCAAGGCTCAGTGTCCAGCTACGGTAAATGATAGGGAAGCTATGAGCAAAGTGCCTTATGCCTCGGCCATAGGTTCCATCATGTATGCCATGCTGTGTACTAGACCGGATGTGTCCAATGCTATTAGTTTGACGAGCAGATATCAAAGTGATCCAGGAGTGGAACACTGGACAGCCGTGAAGAACATCCAAAAGTACCTAAATAGAACTAAAGAAATGTTATTAGTCTATGGGGGTGATGAACAGCTTGTCGTAAAAGGTTACGTCGATGCTAGTTTCGACACCAACAAGGATGATTCTAAATCTCATACAGGATACGTGTATATTTTGAATGGAGGAGCTGTGAGCTAGAGAAGCTGCAAGCAAAGCCTGATCGCGGGATCTACAGTAATAGCGGAATACATGGCTGCTGCAGAAGCGTCAAGTGAAGGAGTTTGGATCAGAAACTTCATCACTGAGCTTGGTGTGGTTCCAAGTGCATTGGACCCACTGGAGATATTGTGTGACAACACTGGCGCCATAGCACTCGCTAAGGAACCAAGATATCATCCAAAGACCAAGCATATCAACCGCAAGTTTCATATAATCTGAGATTATATTGCAGATGGAGATCTGAAGATTAGCAAAGTACATACAGATCTGAATGTCGCAGATCCATTGACTAAACCTCTTCCACGTGTAAAACATGATCAGCACCTCAGTGCCATGGGTGTGAGATTGTTGCCAAATGTAAACTAGATTATTGACTCTAGTGCAAGTGGGAGACTATTGGAATTATGCCCTAGAGGCAATAATAAAGATGTTATTATTATAATTCTTGTTCATGATAATGTTTATATTCCATGCTATAATTGTATTAAGCAGAAACTTTAATACTTGTGTGGTTTGTGAACAACACCGTGTCCCTAGTACGCCTCTATGGACTAGCTCATTGATTAATGATGGTTAAGGTTTCCTAACCATGGACATGAGTTGTCAATCGATAATGAGATCATATCATTGGAGAATGATATGATGGACAGACCCAAACTAAGCGAAGCAATTAGATCGTATCATCGTGTTCATCTGTGCGAAGCTTTTCCTATGTCAAATATTGTATTCCTTAGACCATGAGATAATGCCACTCCCTGGTACCGGAAGAAATATTTGAGGTCATCAAACGTCATCCTATGAGAGGGTGATCATAAAGGTGTCTCTCAGGTGATCGGAAAATATCTGTTGGGTTGTATGTATCGAGATGGAATGTGTCCCTCCCAAGTCGGAGAGATATACTTCGGGCCCACTCGGTAATTGATATCAACACCGCTTGCAAGCATGTGGTTAAGGAGTTAATCACAAAGTTATATCGGATTACGGAACGAGTAAAGTACTTGCTGTGAACGAGATTGAACTAGGTATGACGGTACCGACGATCGAATCTCGGGCAAGTAAAATATCGCGAGACGAAGGGAATATATATATGGGATTGATTTAATCCTGGCATCGTGGTTCATCCGATATGATCATCGATGAATGTGTGGGAGTCAATATGGGTGCCTGACCCGCTGTTGATTATTGATAGAAGATCATGTCTGCATATTGTCGAACCCGCAGGGTCACACACTTAACGTATCTCGACGCTAGGATAGATTGGATAATTGGTTTATGAATTTTTGTTCGGAGTCTCTGATGGGATCCGGGACATCACGAGAGGTTCGAATGGTCCTGAGAATAAGATTCATATAAGGCGTGCAGTTTTGGAGTTGAATTGTTCGGGTTAATCGGTGTACCGAAAGCTTCTAGAACCTTCGGAAGGGACCAACGTGGCCCCACCTTCCGGGAGGGGGCATGGGCCTATGAGGGAGTGTCCTGGCATTGGGCCAGGGGCACAAGGCCCCATAGGGCCCAGCCGATCCTAGAGAGTTTAAATCGTTTAAACTAGAGATAGGGTTTCTAGAAGAGGGGAGAGTCCATGCCCCCCACTCCTTATCCTTTGGGCTTGGGGGAGGGGCTAGGGCTGCGCCCCCCTCTATATAAAGAGGGGTGGGGGCGCACCAACCCCCCACACCTCTCCTCCAAACCCTAGCCGCCTTGCTAGCTTTCCTCTCTCCCTCCCGACTGTTTGTAGGCGAAGCCCTGCTGCAGAAATTCTCCACCATATACACCACGCCGTCGTGTTGTAGATCCAATCTATCTCTCCACCATACTTGCTGGTCCGAGGAAGGAGGAGACGTCGAGGTGCTTCACGTGTGCATCTCACCGAGGCACAGCCACTTGTGGTGCTAGATCGGATCGGATCGCGAGGAGGAGAAGCGAGTACGACTACATCACCCACGTTCCGACGAACGTTCCGCTGTGCGAATCTTCAAGGGTATGAAGATCTAATCCAATCTCTCTCGTTGATTGCATCTCCTAGATTAGATCTTGGCTTTCCCTTTGTTCGCGTCCGTAGAAAATTTTGATTTACTATGCCGCGAAACCCTTCAGGGTTGGGGTCTTTACCCTACGAGCTTGACATGTCCTTGAGGTGGGCGCCTCCGGAGGATGAGACATAGTACCCTGAGGGGTAAGCG
Source organism: Avena longiglumis (assembly GCA_030063025.1). NCBI lineage: Eukaryota > Viridiplantae > Streptophyta > Magnoliopsida > Poales > Poaceae > Avena > Avena longiglumis. The sequence goes on from CP125975.1 coordinate 502,229,528, forward strand.
GCCATGGACCCGAGCCTGGTGCCGCGGGAGAAGGCTCCATATCGACGTGGGGTTTCGAGACTCCCCGACCTACCTTATCCCTATGCGGACAAGGTACTCGTGCCCGCTGGGTCGAGGTACATGATTTGACCCTAAACCATACATTGTAATTTTTATCACATACTGACCTTGTCTTTTCATTTTTCAGTGCCTTTCTATATGAGGATGGGATCAAGCCATAGCGTGGCTACTCAAGCATCCTTGGAGCCTTGGTTAGAAAGTATTTTCCTGGGATTGTCACTCTCCTAAATGGTTCAAAGGATGTGGCTTGGACTTGGAAGCATTACCACTATGCCTAAGATCCCGAAAAAAAGTACTCCACCATCGCGGAGAAGGTTCAGGTTTTGTTCTGGGTAAGTTTGTTTCGCTTGTCATAATTCAATCGCCTTGAGGATGAAATATACTTGAACTCGTGGCTTTGACCCCCCTTTTTTCCCTATGTGCATACTTGTAGAAGTTCTTCGACATGGACAGGAAGCGCAAAAGGGAGTGTTTGATGATTGTTCATGAGCTTGCCAAGAGGAAGGTGCAAGACATGCACTACGAGGCACGCGTGAACTGCGTCCGCAACTGGTTCAGTGATCGCAAGATTTGGATGAACAAGAGCCAAGCCCGGGAGATGCTCTTCGAGCCGTGGCAATAACTGCAGGTAGTTGCATTTTTGTTTTAGCGATTTCTTGACCTTATTCTATTTTCTATTGTACTAATACGTGTGTCTTGTGGATGTAGAACCCTCCTCAGTTCGTGGGTAATGACGAGCGGTGCTTCACGGCAATGGTAGCGTGGTGGACACACCCCAATTACCTCCAGAAACACGCCAATGCAAAGAAGAGGCGAGAGGAGATGGGGGTGGATCACACCGCCAAGGCAACATCCCCCTCGCCCTTCTTAGGCAAAAAGAGGTGAGAAAATGCTTTATTTGTTCTTGCTTGTAATGTTATTCTTTACTTCGCCCTTTGGAGTCCCCCTTCACTTAACTTCGTGCTCTTTTGTGCAGAAAATAAAGACAGGTCAAGAGCCGTCCGTGTTTGCCATTTGGAAGAAGACACGCACGTTGGACGAGCCTAGGAACGGGAGCCTATGGATGAACGAGGGAGCCAGGATACAGGGTGAGAAGTACCCTGAGAAGTACAAGGAGGTGCATGGAGAAGATTCTAACCCTGAGACCGCCCCCTCCGACCCCGAGGTCGCCGTGCTGGCGGGAGAAGGCCATTAGAATGGTCGCCTATGGATCGGTCACGGGTCCGTCGACCCTAAGACCGTTCCATCTATGCTCCAGGTCTGGCGTGGTAGGACGAGCGACCAGCCTGCTATAGAGACCTGCCCACGGCCTTCGGTTGTAGCTCTCGAGCAGTTACGGGTATGTTCTTACTCGATCATCTATGTTTTAATACATGTTTTGTGTTGCAATGTTCATATAATCGTGGCGACACGACGTAGGAGGAGATGGCCGCTGATAGGGCACGCAGAGAGGCGGCCGATCAGCGGCAGCAGCAGCTGGAGAAGCAGATGGTCCATCAGCAGGGGTGCTGGTTCAACAGGGACAGATGATGCGGTGGATGACATAGCAAATGCTCATCAATTCTCAACCAGGGACTCTTCCCACTCCTCCTTTTGCCTTCTCGTGGGTAAGTGATCAAGTGTCTTATTGTCCAATGCTCGCAATTTTCAATCTTGCCTTATTGTCTAATGCTCACAATTTCCAATGCTGCAGATGGACAATGCGATGCCGCCGCCTGGTGGGTCAGCGGGTGGATCGAATAACCAGGCGCCGCCGTCTTTCACCGTCAACAATCCATCGGTCGTCCGGAGGCTGAATCAGAGTCCTCTAGGTTTGTTTTCTTATACTTGTCAAATTTAGCCATGCCATCGCATTTGTAGAAATTTTAGCCATGCTATGACACTTGTAGAAATTTTAGCCTTGGCATGATACTTATAGAAAATTTAGCAATTCCATGACACTTGTAGGAAATTTAGCCTTGCCATGATACTTATAGCAAATTTAGCAATTCCATGACACTTGTAGATAATTCTATGCCATTGTCAAAATTTTAGCCATGCTATGACACTTGTAGAAATTTTAGCCTTGCCATGACACTTATAGAAATTCTAGCCTTGCCATGGGACTTGTAGATATTCGTGATTTTACTTGTCATATTATGTAATTTGCCATGAGACTCGTCAAAATCCCATGTTATTGCCATTTCCATCAACTTGCCTAGAAACTTGTACATATTGACGATTTTACTTGTCATATTTATGTACTTGTCTTGAACTTGTAGGATCTCACGATGGAGCATGAGCTTGTGGAGCACCCGGAGTTGATGATCTTGTAATATTTGTCTAGTTTAGGTCGTTGGTTATGCACTTGGTAGTATTTGACACTTGTGGCAAGAATAAACACTAGCATTTGACACTTGTAATATTTGTGAAATCTCTTGCTTTCGTAGTGATGATGTTTGCTAGTGTTGGTGATGATTATATTGTTGTTGTTGATGAGTATATTATTGTTGTTCATGATTATATTATTGTTGTTGATGATCTGTAGATCATATATATATTATGTTTTGAATTGCAGGAAATGACTGGAAACAGATTTTTTTTTTTGAAAAATGACAGCTCCTTTGTCGTGTGTATACACACGGCAAAGTTCCAAATGGTCACTTTGCCATGTGTCCCCCCACACGAGCAATGTCACAGGGCCTTTGCCGTGTGCAGTGCGCAGCAGACACACGGCAAAGGAGTGAACTTTGTCGTGTGCCCCCCCACACGGGCACACATCAAAGAGCACACACACGGCAAAAAGTATGCACACTGCAACGATGATCAACACGACAAAGGTTAGGCACACGGCAAAGAGAGAGGACACGACAAAGGTTAGGCACACGGCAAAGAACGAGTACACGGTAAAGATTCATAACACACGGCAAAGGACGAACATGGCAAAGATGTGTCGGCTCCGTCAGACGGACGGAACCGTCAAGTACTTTACTTTGTCGTGTCGATGCAGTAAACACACGGCAAAGGCTCTGCCGTGTTCCGGGCGCGAAGACACACGTCAAAGAGCCTTTGTCGTGGCTATCGTTGTCGTGTGGCTTTTGTCGTGTGCATACACACGACAAAGGCTTTGCCGTGTTCCACGGGGCCTTTGCCGTGTCTTTTTCCCACATGGCAAGAGCCCGTGTGCCTTAGTGACTGAAACATATCCTATTATATTTTTCTCGAACCGGGAAGCTAGACGAATATCGATATTGTAGGGGTTCGTAACATGGAAAACAAAAAATTTCTACCGCATACAAACAAACAAGCCAAGATCTATCTACTAGATTGTAGCAACGAGTCGATGGAATAACTCACCCTCGAAGATTCCAAAGTGTTTAACGAGAGCGGATTCTCGTGGGTGATGTAGTCGTACTCTTGCCGATCTCAAGATCGCGTAGACGATCCTTCCGGCGCTGCGTTAGCGGCGCTTCAGATCGGTCACACGTTCGGTACTCGACGAAGACCTTCCTCTCCATTGTTACAGCAGGCAGCGGAGGTTGTAGTACTCTCCTCACGATTCCGGCAGCACAACGGCGTGGTACCGGAAGTAGAGGGGAGATCTCGCAGGGCTTCGCCTTAAGCCGGAGCGAGTATGGTGGACTATGAGAGAGAGCCTCGACGATGTAGGGTTTAGACGCACCAAGGAGGAGCAAGGCCGGCGGCTAGGGTTTGCCTAGGCAGCGGCGGAGGCTTGCCCTAGGCGGCGGTGGCAACAGGAGGTGGCGGCGCCGGCGGCTAGGATTAGGGTTCGCGGGGCGTGGTGTTGTGTGTTTGGAGGGGCAGCCCCGCCCCTCCTTATATAGGTGGAGGGGGCGCGCCAAGGGGAGGGGAGGCCCTCCCCAACTCGGTCTCCAAGTGGGCCGGCGGTGGAGGGAGGGAACTCCTCTCCATGTAGGTTTCCTACTCTCCCTCCACCTCACAAAATAGTCGTTTGACTTTTTCAAATTGGCGTTTGACTTTTCAAACTAGGATTTGATTTAACCCTTTATTTTGTTCAGCGATGACACCTAGTACATGATGCAATCATTCCAACTTGTCATGACACATTCATGTACCCTTCCCCTCCGGAGTGCCGGACATTCCGGAACCTTCTAGAACATTCGCGATGAAAACACCGGAACCATTCTCCAACCCCGAAACAGGACTTTCCTTATATGAATCTTATTCTCCGGACCATTCTGGATCTCCTCGTGATATCCTAGATCCCATCCGAGACTCTGAAAAACATTCGGTCTCTTACTCATCATTCCATAACTACTCAAACAACGTCGAATCCTTAAGTGTGTCTCCCTACGGTTCGTGAATTATGCGGACATGATCGAGACACTTCTCCGAACAATAACCAATAGAGGAATCTGGAAATTCATATGGCTCCCACATATTTCTACGATTACTTTGCGATCGAATGAACCACTTACATACGATACCAATTTCCCTTTGTCTCATGATAGTTTACTTATCCGAGGTTATGATCGTCGGTATCTCTGCATACCTAGTTCAACCTCGTTACTGATAAGTACTCTTTTCTCGTTCCCGTGATATGTGATCCCTTGTGAGCCAGTCACATGCTTGCAATCTAATTGGATGACATTCCACCGAGAGGGCCTAGAGAATATCTATCCGTCATATGGATGGACAAATCCCACTCTTGATCCATGTGTCTCAACCAATACTTTCCGAACACTCAATGCCACCTTTATAGCCACCCAGTTACGGTGTGGTGTTTGATGTCATCAAAGCATCCTTCCGGTGAAGGTGATATGCATGATCTCATGGTCGAAGGAATTAGGTTACTATGTATTAGAAAGCATATAGCAATTGAACTATTAAAATGACTTGATCTTTATGCTACGCTTATCTATAGGAGTATGTTCACCATATCATTCTCCTAATGATATGATCTTGTTGTTAATAACATCTCAATGTTCATGATAAGGAAACCAAAATCATTTATTAACTAACAAGCTAGTATTATAAAGAGGCTTTACTAGGGACTCTATTTTAGTTTACAAATCACACAAGTATTAATGTTTCCTTGTTAATACTATTATAGCATGAATGTAAACATTTATCATAAACACAAAGATATAATAATAACTATATTTATTATTGCCTCTAGGGCATATCTCCAACAGATATTTGTTGGATATGTGTCCTAGAGAAAATATTGTTATTATTATTATATTTCATGTTCATGATAAATATTTATACAACATTCCATAGTTGTATTAACCAGAAACATGATACATGTGTGGTTTCGTAAAAAACACTGTGTCCCTAGTAAGCCTCCTTGACTAGCTCGTTGATTGGAGGCCATCCAGGAGGGGCCGTCGGTGGTGCGGCAGGAGTAGGCAGGAGCGGCGAGCGAGGCGCCGTGTGAAACACCTGAGGAGGACGGGCAGTCTTGCGTGCTTGGTTCTTCGACTCGAGCTGCAAAATAGATCGCACCTCGGCGAAGTTAGGGTAAGGTTTCAGCAGAGGAATAAAGGAAACTTGCTTTTCAAATTGATCGCTGAGCCCGACAAGAAGGGCGTTGATGAGTGCACGGTTGTCAACGGGATCACCAAGCTCCCAAAGTTCGTCGCCGATGGCCTTGATGCGTTGGCAAAAGACTGTGACGGGGGAGTCGCCTTGAGTGCTGGTGCGGAGCTCGATGTGGAGGGCGTTGACACGTGAGTCAGAGTTGTCCTGGAAGAGCTGCTGGAGGGCAGCCCAAGGTTGCGCTGCCGTGGCATCGTCGGTGGAGACGAGGTTGAGAGGAGCTCGGTGGAGATCCGCATGTATATCCATTGGATGATGGTGAGATCGTCTTTCACCCATCACAGATCATAGGGGAGTAATGTCGAGGCGGGATCGATGTGGCTGCGAGGGCCGCATTGCCCGAGATGCACGTGAAACAGGTGGCGCTAGTGGTAGAAGTTGTGTTTGGCGAGATCCAAGACGATCGGGACGAAGGGAGAGACGTCGACGATCGTGTCGGCAAGAGATAGTTGAGGGATTTGTTGGGGTATTTGTTGGGTATGAGTAAAGGAGGAGGAGGAGGGTGGTGTGCCGGAAGCACGAGCTTCAGCCGCGGTCCATAGCGGAGCCGACGGAGGCGGCGGTGGTTTTGGCGAAGGAGCCATCCCAGGTGCAGAAAACCTAGGCTTCTGATACCATGATATTTTGGGAGAATAAGAACTTGTATTGATTCAGACAATATTACCATGTTTATATAGAAGAGATGAGGAGGGTCGGCCAGCCTAGGATTAGACCCAAACCGACTTAGGCTAGAGTCCTAAGATAACACAAACACAAACTCTAATAATGTTGATTATGGTTTCCTAACCATGGACATGTGTTGTCAACTAATAAAGGGATCATATCATTAGGAGAACGACATGATGGACATACCCAACTAAGAAAATAAAATAGATCGCGTCACAAAGTTTAAATTGCCAAAGTTGATATATGTCAAGTATACTAAACCTTAGACCATGAAATGTGTTATTGACTTGTACTAGAAGAATTATTTGGAGGCATCAACCTTCACACTATAATAGAGTGACAATGAAGGTGTCTTTCAAGTATTTTACAAAGTATTTGTTTAGTTGATCAAGACTGAGATTTGTCCCTCTATGTGATGGAGAGATACACTCTGGGTTCACTCGGTAACACACATCCTATATCGCTTGCAAGCACGTGACTAATGAGTTTTGTCACAGGGAATGTTACATTACGATACAAGTAAAGAGTACATGTCGATAACTATATTAAACTATGTATAGTGATCAATGTGTTGAGCATGGAGTGTCGACGATAAGATCTTGGGCAAGTATAATATCACGAGAAAAATGGAATACGAGATTGTTTCAATATTCGACATCGTGTTTCAAACCGATAAATAACTTTGTCGAATATGTGGGTCATTAAGGACATCCAAGTCCAAGTGATGATTATTGACCAAAGAGATGTCTCAATCATGTCCACATGTTCTCGAACCCATAGGGTCACACACTTAACATTCGATAATGTTAGGTTAGCTCTGGGATATTCATAATGGTGAGACCAAAGTTTGTTCAGAGTCGCTGATGGGATCAAGGACATGATGATGAGCTTTAAAGAAGTTTTGACATAAATGACATGATGTTTGTCTTGATGTTCCCCGCTGAATCCGCTGACATGAATGATAGGTCCAAATCCCGTTCCAGCTCGTGTTTTTTGGCCCTAGGTATGTGCTGCATCCGCGAGGTGCTTCTCCTTGGTTGCGGTCCCCCGACGACGCTGCCAGAATCGTGGGTGGAACTTGGCTACGCCCAACGAAGACTGGACTCATCGGCTAGCCTCTTCCTTTCATCAAGTTGCCTCTGCATCCTGAGCAAATCCCTTCTTTTATGGTGGAGAAGATACTGATAGGCCATAAAATCTTCTCGTGTAGCATATGCCATAATCGACACTACACCCTAAACAACATATTTTGCCTTCTGCCATGTTTCCAGCGGCAGCCAAAGTGTTAGCCACTCACCATCACGTTCTCTTTCCCTTCCTTGCATGACACGATTGTTTGCGGGTTCCTCATCCCTATTCTCATGGTGTCCTGCATATGTCGTGGTGGTGGAACGATAGATGCCATGGGTAGGCTAAAAATGGGGTCAATGTGCACTAGTGGGATCCATGGAGAGATAGCGTAGTGGATCTACACATGATGAATGCTCTCAAGATCTTGTATTTAGATCTACAATGGTATACACTTGTTCCTTCAGCTATATTAGAGAGAGGAAGAAGAAGAACTAGTTTGCTCTCTACTCCTCTCAGGGTTTTTCCTCTACAGAATGAATCGACCCCTTGCCGTAGAGGCCCTGGCTCACCTTATAAAGGGGTGGGTAGGTTACAATTAGGGCTGAGATGGACAACATATACCCAAAATATGCTCTTCCCAAAGTGGTAATTCGGCGGGCTTCGTTCCCTTGTCGCCCTCCTATGAACGGAAATGACCTAGAGCCCACGACATGTGAACGTTGGACTCTAGGACTATCACCTCTTGACCACTGTTCTGTCCCTCTGCCTTTGGCTTTTGTTCTGTAGCGCTTGTCTCTCCTTGGATTCCTGAGGGAGAGACCGAGAACAGTGTTGACCTTGGGGTTCGCTCTCTCCTTACTATGAAAGCCAACGTCTGACTCGGCCTCGTTCTTTACAACTCGGCCAAGCCGTTACTTGCAAATACAAAGTGCGCTAGACATCATGCAGACATACCTCGTATGTCAGCCGAGTCAAGCCAATGTTGTTTAGCTTAGGGTAATTTGGCCCTTATTCGGTCGGCTATGATATACCTCGGGCGGATCATACCTTCGCCCGATCAATACCTCGGTGGGCTTTTCCCTTTTACCTTAGCTTGACCCTACCTAGGGGCATCCCTCCAACATTAGTCCCCGAAGCTGGTGCGGTCTTGGCAGCTTTAGCCGGCGAGGCCACAACAGGTTCACCACATCCAGATCTTTGTCCGTCTTGCCGACATATATATCAGTCGGCCAATTCTGATTTATGCCTCGGAAACACCGTTTATGATCTAATGTTTGATCTGACTCTCTTTGGGCTGCTAACGAGACGTTTCTCGCTTGCCGAGTCATCTCGATTTATTCGGGTTATTTACCTTAGCTTCTCTTATGAGCTTTCTCGTAACCAATGTGGATAGTAATGATTTTATCTTGCCTCATTTTAAGGGCCATGACCTCATTTACTGCCAAGCGTTGTCAGTTATCATTGTGACCGGTCAAATCTTGTCGTGCCTCCTCATTCACCGCGAGGGCCACCACACACCATCGTGGGCTTGCACGGTGTAACCGTACGTGTGGCATGATGCCACAGTCCTCCTCGAGGTATACACACCCACATGAAGGTGCGGTTATGCACAACTAGATATCACTACCGCTTGCCACGGCGTGGTTAAATAAGGGAGTGGGGGAAACCCTTTATCACTTCCCCCACTCCCACTCCCTTCATCTTTTTCATACTGTCGCCGCAGTTCTTTGCTTCTGCGACCGCGTTGCGCTTTTCCTCCACTCAGACTACCATGCTGCACGCTTGCTCCGTCCAGGCCTTGCTCTGTGCATCTGCTCCGCTTAGGCTGCGCTCTACCGCTCGCGCCTCCGCTTCTCCGCCGTAGCGAAGGGATCGTGGCAGTCTAGGCCCTTCCCTGCTGCCACAAGCAGTTATTCCGCGAGCAGCCTCTCCGGCGAATTCATGGCGAGCTCGCACATAATGGTCACCGTCGACGAGCCCGAGGAGGGGGGACCATATCCGAGCGGTAATCTTGGCAAGGGTCCAAGGTCACGCAGGCTGATGGGGGAATACCAATCGGGGTATACCCACGAAGCAGAGTCGCCAGCTGGGGCGAGCCGACTGAAACCTAGCCCTTAGCGGGTCGACTCGCCCAATACGGCGACTGGCGCATGCTGGAGCTAGACAAGTGGCGCCGACTGGAGGCCCAAGACGGCGAATTAAATACAAAGCCCACCAAAACCCTTGTAAACCCTAACTGGCTGCATATATAAAGCCACTAGGGGAACCCCACGGGGCATGCTCTCCCACATCTCATTAGATCTAGTCTCTACCTCCGTCTATGGTGGCTCCATTGTAAACAAATCTATGATCATATACTGGATTGACAGCAGGACGTAGCGATCCTCCACCGAGGGGACGTGAACATGGGTACATCGTGTGCCAATCTCGCTCCCGGATTCTCCTACGTCGCCTTACTCCCTCTATGTAAGCTACCCCAGTAACATCTGCCGTACAATACCACGATAGTTGGCGCCCACCGTGGGGCAAGCGGCGCTTGGAGATGACAATCTGGGCGGGATCCCTCACCATCACCGCATCGATCGCGTCTGGACTGCGATCTGAGGAAGCCGATCGATCAACTTCTGCCTAATCGCGCGCATGCACAGACGCCAATTTGGGCAGTGCTGCCGCACGAACATACGAGACCCGCTCCAATCCCTATGCCTGATAATTTCTTTATTCAATCTTTAACTTGCTCAATGATTGCTCTGCCAATTGATTACTATTTTATTTAGATCTAATCTTATATGTGTGTTCAGGCTGCCGATTCTAATCTAACGTGAGATCATCGGTATATTGGATCAGCCAACGAGCTGGGACAAACCAGTCCGCCACGGCCTGCCTATTACGCACGCGCGCATGGAGCAACAGGTCCATCCAATTCGAGTGGCCATATTAACGGGAATTGGTCTATCCAATTTTATATTTCTCATGGACCACCATTTATTAGTCTGTCTATACATTATTTTATTTAGATTTATCTAATCATCTTCACGTTTGTTTGTGAAATACATGCACCAAACACCCCGATCGGGTCATTGGAGATGAGACGGAATGTGTGCTGATGCGTGCGGCGCGCCTAGCCGACCATGTCATTCACGTTCATTTCTTTCGGCTAAACGCCATACTCGAAGACTCGCGACTCATCTTCACGGACTCGGCGCGCTCCAGACAGCGGCACTCGTCGGTCGCCCGACCACGCCACTCGCCGCGTTAGAGGAGTCGGCGCGCTCCAGGCAGCGGCACTCGCCGGTCGCCCGATCTCGCCACTCGCCGTGTTAGGGGACTCAGCGCGCTCCAGCCAGCGGCACTCGCCGGTCACCCGACCTCGCCACTCGCCGTGATCGGGGACTCGACGCGCTTCAGGCAGCGGCACTCGCCGGTCACCCGACCTCGCCACTCGCCGTGCTCGGGGACTCGGCGCGCTTCAGGCAGCGGCACTCGCCGGTCGCCCGACCTCGCCACTCGCCGTCCTCGGGGACTCGGCGCGCTCCAGGCAGCGGCACTCGCTGGTTGCCCGACCTCGCCACTCGCCATGCTCGGGGACTCGGCGCGCTTCAGACAACGTCACTCGCTGGTCGCCCTACCTCGCAATAGCGCGACCACCGTCCGCCGCGTCGACCCCGTGTTCGCCGTGTTGACTTCGCCATAGCGCGACCACCGTCCGCCGCGTCGACCCCATGTCCGCCGTGTCGACTTTGCCATAGCGTGACCTCTGTCCGCCGTGTCGACTTCGCCATAGCGCGACCACCATCCGCCGCGTCGACCCCGCGTCGGCCGCGTCGACTTTGCCATAGCGCGACCTCCGTCCGCCGCGTCGACTTTGCCATAGCACGACCTCCGTCCGCCGCATCGACCTCGTGTCCGACGCGTCGACTCTTTCCGGTTAAAATGTCGTGCGACTCTTTCTGGCTACGTCAAATGTGTATGTCGCACCTACTAAGGGACCTTCATCATCCGAGTCGCCAGAGAGGGTCTCGTGCCACGCTGCATGGACTCACCACTGGGCGTCTCTTCCTCCCGGGAAAAATCAATTTGCCTTTGTCAACCTTTGAAAGAGCGACTCGCAATGGCCAAGTAGTGTGGACGAGGACTCGCAAACCGAGCCTCGGATCGTCCATGAAAAACGCTAACCGAGAGCCATCATTGGAGTCGCCCTGCTCGACTGGCCTTCCGGGCCAAGACAAATGGCTGTGCTACACAAACAACACCATGTCCTCCTCAACCTTAGACAGTGCGACTCGCATGGCCAAGTACTGCGGACGAGGACTCGCAAACCGAGCCTCGGATCGTTCAGGAAAAACGCCCAGCCGAGAGCCAGAGTCGCCATGCGACTGGCCACCCGGGCCAAGACGAGAGACTCGCTAACAAAAACAACGCAATCAACATCATCGCGGACTCTCTATCATCGCGGACTCGCCACACTCGGGGACTCTCCCCTCGTAGACTCGCCATGCTCGCGAACTCGCCGTCCCGAACTTGCACCGCTAAGTTTCTTTACACTCGTACATGTTATGAGTCCAAAACATATATGCATCTTCATTCATTCTTCAAAGCCGACCATGCAGTCGCATATGACCCTTTCAGGGACAAAAATCATACTTGGGATCGGTTTCAGTTTTGTCTGCTGTTTATTCGCGTTCGTCGAAGTAGTGAGGCTGGGTACCAAAAGGCCGACCTTGTTTGCGGGTTCAAGAGTCTGGCATCGCGTTCCTGTTACCCGGCAAGAGTTTGATGCTGGAGGTCTGCCTACTCATGAAAAGACACGCATAAATCTTACATACTGCCCATCGATCCACAAAACTGAATTTTCTACAACATCTACAATTTGCACGTCTTACAAATGTTTATATATTTCATAAATACACCTTATTGCAGTCGTACTTTTTCCTCCTTCTCAGCAAGACGGTGCACTCGCGGCGCTCGGGGAATCGACGCTCGCCGGTCGTTCAACCTCGCCGCTCGCCGCGCTCGGGGACTCGCCGCTCGCCGGTCGTTCGACCTCGCCCCTCGCCGCGCTCGGGGACTCGGCGCTTGCCGGTCGCTCGACCTCACCACTCGCCGCGCTCGGGGACTCGGCGCTCGTCGGTCGCTCGACCTCACCACTCGCCATGCTCGGCAGCAACCACTACTATATTTAGAATATGCATCTCGAAAGAGCCTCAAGTCGCCTCTACAAGCCAACTCGAGCCTCGGGGACTACTCTTAGGCATGATGTGTGTACGCATGGTTCCACGACCGCGGCTCGCCCTCGGGGACTTCGGCACATGACTCGCCCTCAGACTCAGCGCTCGGGACTCGCCATCATGGACTCGCCCTCGCGTACTCAACGTGCTCGGGGACTGGGCGCGCTACAGACAGCTCCACTCGCCGGTCGCCCAACCTCGCCACTCGGCGCGCTCGGGGACTCGGCACTCGCCGGTCAATCGACCTCGCCACTCGCCGCACTCGGGGACTCGGCACGCTCCACGCTCAGGGACTCGCCGCCGCGGACACTCGCCCTTGCGTACTCAACGCGCTCGGGGGCTTGCCACCGCGGACTCGACCTCGCGTATTCAACACACTCGGGGACTCGCCACCGCAGACTCGCCCTCGCGTACTCAATGCGCTCGGGGACTCGTCACCACGGACTCGCCCTCGCGTACTCAACGCGCTCGGGGACTTGGCACGCTACAGACACCTCCACTCGCCGGTCACCCAACCTCGCTATTCGACGCACTCGGGGACTCGGCACTTGCCGGTCGCTCGACCTTGCCACTCACCGCGCTCGGGGAGTCAGAACGCTCCACGTTCGGGGACTCGCCACAACTGGCGGCTTCACTGACACCCCGCGCCTTTCGTCAACTGGCCATCACCGACTGGCTCACGCCGACCGCCTCCCGCTTCACGGTTCTTTTCTCTGTTCAGGAGCTCGTCGCCGATTTGCCACGACCCATCGTCAAGACTCTCCGCGCCCTGCCTCAAGCCCGCGCCAAATTGACAACGCGCTCGGGGACTACTGATGGGGGAATACCAATCGGGGTATACCCACGAAGCGGAGTCGCCTGCTGGGGCGAGCCGACTGAATCCTAGACCTTAGAGGGTCGACTCGCCCAATACGGCGACTGTCGCATGCTAGAGCTAGACAAGTGGCGCCGACTGGAGGCCCAAGGTGGCGAATTAAATACAAATCCTACCAAAACCCTTGTAAACCCTAACTGGCTGCATATATAAAGCAACCAGGGATACCCCCACGGGGCATGCTCTCCCACATCTCATTAGATCTAGTCTCTCCCTCCGTCTACGGCGGCTCCATTGTAAACAAATCTATGACCATATACTGGATTGACAGCAGGACGTAGCGATCCTCCACCGAGGGGACGTGAACCTGGGTACATCGTGTGCGAATCTCGCTCCCGGATTATCCTACATCACCTTGCTCCCTCAACGTAAGCTACCCCAGTAGCATCTGCCGTGCAATACCACGACACAGGCGGAGCTAGACTAGCTCACTCGGACGCGGCGATCCCGTCGAGGGTCACCTGCCGCTTACCTAGCAAAGAGCTTATCCCGGACGCGCAAACCGATGAGTTCGTAGTCTTTGTTGCTCACTTTGCCCGAGGATTCGGAATTCCCATCAGCTACTTTGCCAAAAGATTCTTTGAAACATTCGGCCTTCAACCCCACCATCTTTCGGATAATGATGTAGCCTCTCTCTCTCTCGACGTTTATCTCGACAACAGTGGGTTACTTAGGCCTCTGTCCTTCCATTCATCTTTGGACCAAGTTTTTTCAACTTAGACCCAACATAGTGCCGAATAAGGATCTCCTCCCCTCCGAGAAATCTCTTACTTAGTGCGGAGCCGCATTGATCACACCTCGGAAAGGCTCCATCTTTCCCCGGATGGCTGCCCTCGAGGCATGCAAGAAGTGGCACAAGTCATTCTTCTATGTGAAGAACAATAGGAAAGAAGACATGATTCAGCTGCCTCCCTTCTCAGTCGGCGTCCCCTCCAAGAAGAACTGGGACTTCGATCCAAAGAATAAGAACTCATTAGTACAGTTGTTCAAGAAGCATCTTATCAAATTGATGGACGACGGGTTATGCAGCGATGACCTCATGGCTACTTTCATGAGTAGTCGGTTTGTGCCCTCTAAAAGCGCCGACATAAGATTTGCTACATGAGTGGCCGACTCGACCCTGAGTTTTGACGATCGAGTTAAATGACGACCAGATCCAGAAGCGCGTCAAGTCCATTTTCAAGATGGGACTTGGCCGAGGAATGGACGTGGGGCATGAAGCCCTACAACCGAGATAATCCACCGCCCCAGGTAATCTTCTTCTGAATCATGTTTTCCGAGTTAAGTGCTATGTTGGCTTATTCATTTATTTGACTTTTCTATATATTCTTTCCTTTAGGAATTTCTTCAGCAATCTACGGAGGATGGTAAGATTCTTGACCTTACCTGTGGAAAGGATCAGGAGACCTCGAACAAGGAGGAGCTGGACTCTGTGGAGTTCATGCCGATCCTGATTCGGGCTCTAGCCAAACTTTCGGTAAGGCTTCTATCATTAAGGAATGGCCGGATGACAATGATGATTCAGACGATTGTGAGATCCTCAAGGTATTCTGCGCGACGCCCATCTCATATGTGTATCCGGATGATTGTACCCTAGCTAACCCGGCATGGCAGGTGCACGAGGTGGATCCCATTCCTGTTGCTGTAGGTGGCCAAGGCCCTGTGAGCAAGCGCGACACATCCTCTGATCCCCTGGCCGAGACTCCCAGGAAACGAGTGAAGAAAGCCGCCAAGAGGGCTCCTAAGCCAAAGGTGGCGCCGTCAATCCTCATAAGTTTTCTTTTCTAAGTTATGCTTCTATTTCTTGTTCTCTCTTTCTCTATGTGACCCATGTTTTCTTTCTATTTTATCTTGGTAGTGACCCTATGAACATTCCCCAGAGTGGATCAAGCATGGATTCCCCTATCCCTAGGCCACCATAGCCTCCAGCTTATGAGGATACTCGGATCCCTAGCCTGGACCGAGGTGATTCTCATCCTACGCCAACAAATAGTCCACCTCAGCGGGAGGAAGAGAATGTCGACGCTGGTGGTGGCAGCGCCTCTAGAGATACCGCCATGCCGGATGAGCCGAATGACCCGGCTTCCCCTACCATAACCACTTAAGATTGTGGTGCCAGCAGCTCTGGCGCCGAACCATCCTCTGCCGAGGTACCTATTACCTCATCCCCTATCCAACCTCAAGCTCCTCCTCAAGCAGCATCTCCTCCAAGTTCTAGCCAACAGCGACTAGTAGCACCAGCATCTTCCAGGTATTCCAAGACTCGGCAACAATAGAAACCACAGCAGAGCCCGCGCTCCAAATCTCAATCTCCGTCACATGCCCCGTCAACCTCGCGAACTGCATCTCGCCAACCAAGTCGCAGCCACAAGCCGATCCTGCTACTAAGCAGAAAAAGGAAGGAGCCGCAAGCGAAGTGACCCAGAAGAAAACTGGGGAGACAACTTCTCAACCCTTAGTCGCCACCATGCTTCAAAAGGGGGATTCTGCTTCGGCTACTATCTCGCCCACTGGCAGGCAAATGATACTACACAAAAGTCTGGCAGCTGCTGTGGCTGCCCAAAAGACCTTGGCTGGAAAGGGATTATTTCTAACTTGGACGCTCAGCGGAGAAAGCCTCGACTCGCTAGCTGAGTATGTTGACAACTGGAATAATGCTGACTACGAGGAGGTTACTTCTTGAAATCCAATCCCCAAGAAGTTTGGCCCCGCCGAGATTGGCTCGTGGATGTTCACGGCAAGCCAGGTTATTGCTGAAGCGAAACATATGATGGAGGTAAATATCTCGGCCTACACTCTATTCTTGCATCATGTAGTATATAACCATTAGTCTCCGAGCCTCCGGGGGAGTAAAATATTATTCCGCAGGATGCTCCCTTGTGTATGTATGCAGTGTAGCCGAGATATAAAACCGAGTTATTTTAACTTCTTCATAATTTCCTTCAGAATCGAATACCCAGCCACCTAGATTCGGATCGAGTTTACTCGATTTGAATTTTGAATATCACTTTGAATATCCAGCCAGCTAGATCTGGGTCAAGTTTTACTTGATTCAGATCTTGAGTAGTACTTTGAATATCCAGCCACCTAGATCCGGTTCAAGTTTTACTTGATTTGGATCTTGAGTAGTACTTTGAATATCAAACCACCTAGATCCGGGTCAAGTTTTACTTGATTCGGATCTTGAGTAGCACTTTGAATATCCAGCCACCTAGATCTGGGTCAAGATTTACTCGATTCGGATCTCGAGTAGCACTTTAAATATCCATTTTGCTCAGTAACTAACATATGTGCTTTTTCAGATTGCTCACAACCGGCGTACAACCGAGTTTCAGAGGTTGCTCTTGTACCATAGGAGCCTCTGCACAAAGTACAAGAAGCCGTTTCCTGTGCTGCAGAAAACTGGTATGTACTTTGTTCCGCTGTTTTCAATTTCTTCTCTATATTCGCCCAGTCGAGCTAATTTTTACTCATCCTATGGAATCCAAGATAGATACCCAGAATAAGATCCTGAGCGAGAAGGTCACCAAGCTGGAAGGTACCTCGGCATTTTATATCCCATTTTTGCTCTTGCTTAGGTTGCCTCATGATTTTTACCTGGACTTAGATGAATTAAAAGACTTTGCATAATCTCACCAAGACTGTGTTTCTATGCATGACTTGATGATCCATTTTCTTGAACAAGTAGGAGAACATGCAGCCAAGCTCAAGGAGAAGGATGACGAGATAGCTCGGTTTCGAGCTAAAAAGAAAACCTAAAGAAAACCTAACAGGCTGAGCTTAAAAAGCTCGACTAGAAGTTTTCTAAAGAGAAAAGCCGTATCTTTAGCTGCAGAAAGACTAGGAACTTATCCAAACGACCGAGGCCACAGATGATTCGATCAAGCTTGAACTTGAGAGGCTGAACAAGAAACATGCTGGCTGGCTGTGTGACCTTGGCCAGATAACCACTATCATGCATCGTAAGATTCTTTGCTGCTTTCTTGTTCTCATCCGACATTGCCTGATCTCTTTTACTGATTTGTCCTTTTACTTATATTCAGATAATTTCTCAGAGTCCAAGGTCCGAAGTGCCAAGGCTATGCTGAAGGCCCGGGAACGCCGTGGTGAATCCACTGACCTGGCCCACGCTATGGTATTTAATATTATTTGGGCAGCTTGGATGCTAGCATGAAGCCCATGAAGTCATTCAGCGTTGACCTCATGGATGCAGCCATCCGAGTTTCAACGTCCTCTGGCCGACAGAAGTTAGCCCCACATATGTCGCAACATTAGACGAGATATTAATGGACTGCAATACACAACTCAACCTCTGGAGGGAATCCGCCGCCCGAGCAGGTCCTGACATGGCTTTGACCTTCGTTCTTTCTTGGTATGAAGGTATATTCCTGGATACACTTCAGAATCTGCGCACCGGCTCTCCGTGGCTCTCTGATCCGGAGTATATTAAATGTCGACAAGCTCGGGTATACCAACTCATCCAATATGCTAATACGCATGCTTGGAATGAAGGGTCAAGCTTCCTCGAGGACGAAGTTGATGCCACTACCGAAGAGGAGGCCAAAGAAGAGGCCAACAAGGAAGAAGAGAACCCGAAGGAAGAGCCGGGAAGCTCGGATGGCCATGAAGAAACTTTGGATCATGATGCTGAAGCCGAGGCTCCTTCAACACAAGCCGAGGCTCCCCGTGCTGAAGCCAAAGCTCCCTCAATAGAAGCCGAGGCTCCCACAGCTGAAGCCGAAGCTCATACCTCGGAGACCCCTACTTCGGAAACTGTTGCTCCCCCGCCAGTTGTTGGTGACTCGGCCTTTGCTGCTCCTTGGGCATAATAACTTTAAATTTTCATTAAATCCCCGGTATGCAGGGAGCAGGATGTAATATACAATCTAAGTAATTTTGCTACTACTATGCATGTATATATTCGATCCTTTTGGGCGGAGTTCCCGAATTTCATTTTCTTGTTCGCTCAATTCTATGACCCAGCCCATGTCTACCATCTTTGGCATTCGACTTATGAGTCCGGGATCAAAAAACCGAATAACAATACTTAGAAATTTTGAGAGTTAGCTCAAAGTTATTCAACAATATAGTAATAAATAAAGTAAATACAGGGGTTAGTCAGAAACAAGAGTCGTCTCGTGTATTTTTCTTTCCTTAGCCATTTTTCATGTGCCTAGCATTCGACACCTTTCCTCTTGCTTGCCATGAAGCCAATTTTTTGTACAGCAGCAAGTCTAAGAGTAAGCCTTTGCTCACTACTGACTCGGCCTAAGGGTAAAGCATTCTAAGCCAACCGACTTAAAAAATAAATAAAAGAATAGGACAAATTTTATTAAGGTAGTCCCGGAGTTACAGCTCGAGGTGCCAAGGTTTCATTAACCAGCTCATTGTCGACATACAATTCGACATATGAGAGTTCGAGATACATACACTTCAGCTAAGTGTAAAATGGATGAAGTAAAGCGACATTCCATGGCCTCTTTGATTCTTCTCCCGGCCTGTCCACCTTATTCTTCTCCTATGGTTGAGCATCTATGAGATAATATGCATCATTTTGCAATGCTTTGCTAACAATGAATGGTCCCTCCCATGGAGGTGACAGCTTGTGCATGTAGGCCATGTGTTGCACCAGCCGAAGCACCAGATCCCCTTCTCGAAAAACTTAAGGGTTTACTTTCCAACTATGATATTGTCGAAGATTTTGTTGATATATGGCGGATCTAGACAATGCCAATTCTCTTACCTCTTCTAGTAGATCAACATCATTTTGTCGGGCTTCTTGCACTTCGGCTTCTGAGTATTGGGTGACTGTAGGTGAATCATGCACTTCGGCTTCGGCTTCTGAGTATTGGGTAATACATCTTCTGCCCCATATACTAGAAAAATGGCATATAACCTCTTGATCGATTCGGAGTTGTTCTTAGACTCCATAGTACTGACGGTAATTCGTCAATCCAACACCCCGCTAATCTTTGCAGCGGCTCAATGCGCCGGGGTTTTATCTCGGACAGTACTAGTCCATAGGATCTTTCCACCTGCCCGTTCGATGCAGGGTAAGCGACTGATGCAACATCAAGTCTTATATGCTTATCCTGGCAGAATCGAGCAAAGTCTCCCTCGGCAAAGTCTGTGCCCTTATCAGTTATTATGTTGTGTGGGTAGCCATATCGCAAGATGATATCTTTGAGGAATGTTACAGCTATGGTCCCATTGGATTTTCTTATTAGCTGAACCTCAATCCATTTT
The DNA here is from genome assembly GCA_030063025.1 of Avena longiglumis. Lineage (NCBI taxonomy): Eukaryota > Viridiplantae > Streptophyta > Magnoliopsida > Poales > Poaceae > Avena > Avena longiglumis. The sequence goes on from CP125975.1 coordinate 502,249,235, forward strand.
GTGAATTTATCCACCATGAATAGGACATGGGTCATGCCGCCACAAGCCAGCTTAAATGGACCAAACATATCCAATCACCAAATAGCAAATGGCCAAGTTATAGATATGGTTTTTAATTCGGACGATGGTATATGTATCTTGCTTGAATACCTCTAGCATCCATTGCATTTTTTCACAAGTTCCTCTACTTATCTCAAAGCACTTGGCCAGTAAAAACCATGCCGGAAGACTTTTTCCACTAAGGCTCTAGATGAGGCATGGTGACGACATTCACCTTGATGGATATCTCGGAGAATTTCTTGCCCTTCTGCCGAGTCAATGCATCATTGTAGAACACTAGTAACACTTCTCTTGTATAATTATTTGTTTATTATGGTATAAGATTTTGCCCTTCTTTGGATTTGTCTGGCAATTAATTCATCACTCGACAAGGTTTCATTCTCCAGAAACTCAAAAATTGGTTGTGCCCATGTTGGTATTGCATGAGTTGGAAAAATTACTTCATTGATTTCCATCACATCTGCTGACATAACCTCATCCAGATTAAGCTGAACAGTCCCCGGGGTCTGTGAGGTAGTCCCCGGGTTTGCCGAATCAGTCCCTGGGTTACTCTGATCGTTCCTGTCATCAATTTCCATTGGGATAGTTTTAGACCCTAGATTGACCGAGACACGGATTGACTCAGATTCTGGTGATGGTACTATTGATGGTTTCCTTAGGTGCTCAAGAGCTATGACAGGTGGGATAGATTGCCTAGATGAGCCGAGTTTTCACAATGTGTCAGCCGCATCGTTCTCTTCCCTAGGTATGTGATAGAATTCACATCCTTCGAAGTATATGATTTTCTGCACATGAAATCTATATAAAGCCATATTTGCATCAAGTGCATCCCAATGACCCGACACTTGCTGGACCACTAAATCTGAATCACCAAAGCATTGGATCTGACGTATCCCAATATTCTTTGCTACTTTTAAGCCATGAACAAGTGCATCATATTCATCTACATTGTTTGATGCATCAGAGTGTATTTGCAACACATATTTCAATTGATATTTCTTTGGCAAAGTGAGTACTATCCCGGCACCTAATCCGGTTTTAAGTTTTGATCCGTCAAAGTGCATTGTCCATTAATTAGAGTCACGCAAAGGTGGCTCATACTGCATTTTAGCCCAATCGACAAAAAAGTCGGCAATAGCCTGAGATTTGACCACACTCTCCTATCATATCATGGAGCATATGGAGCTAATTCAACTGCCCATTTTGCTATTCGGATACTTGCATCTTTGTTACTCATTATTTCGGATATGGGTGCTTCAAATATCACTCTTATGGGATGTTCCTCAAAATAATGCTTGAGCTTTCTTTCCCGACATATATATGCCATATGCCATTTCTGATAATGTGGATAATTCTGCTTTGAAGCTGAAAGTACCTCGCTTAGGTAATATACCGTCCTCTGCACCAACTTACCCTCTTCGCCACGCTCCACCACTATCATGGCACTTACAACTCAGTTGGTTGCTGCCACATAAAGTAACATTTGTTCTTTGGATAGTGGTAAGGCTAACACAGGTGCAGAGGCAAGCATCTTTTTTAGTTCGTGAAAAGCATTATCAATTTGCGGTGTCCAGATAAATTTATCCACTTCATTAATTGATATAAAGGAAACGCCTTTTCTCCCAGCCGACTAACAAAACGGCTTAATGATGCCAAGCAACCAGTGAACTTATGGACATCTTTAAGACACTTCAGCAGCTCCATTCTCTCAACAGCTCGACTTTTAGTCAGATTAGCCTCTATACCTCGGCTGGACACGAGGAAACCGAGTAATTTTCCGACTGGGACACGAAAGGTGCACTTTTATGGGTTAAGATTCATTCGGAATATTCTTAGATTCGCAAATGTCTGCCGGATATCATCTAAGAGAGTATGACTCTCCTTTGTTTTTATCACCACATCATCAACATAAACTTGGACATTTTTTCCAATTTGATCGTGCAAACATTTTTGCATGCACATTTGATATGTTGCACCTGCATTGCATAAACCGAATGACGTAGTGCTATAGCAATAAGCCCCATATGGGGTAATAAAGGCAGTTTTTATTTGATCAGCCGAATTTAACGGTATCTGGTGGAAACTAGAGGACGTGTCTACAAATGATAGTAGCTCACAACCAGCTGTCGAGTCAATGATATGATCTATTCTTGGCAAAGTAAATGGATCCTTGGACATGTCTTGCTCATGTTTGTGTAATCAATACACATGCACCATACTACTGCTACATTTAGATCATCCTTCTTCTTGTCTACCAGCACCGGATTAGATAGCCAATCTGGGTGAAGCACTTCCATGATAACCTGGCTGCAAGAGGCCGAGCTATTTCATCCCCTATGATATTTCTCCTATCCTTGGAAAAGCGGCGGAGAGGTTGCTTCACCGGCCTTGCATCAGGCCTAACATTCAAAGAGTGCTCAGCCAACTCCCTCAGTACAACTTGCAGATCCCTTGTAGACCAAGCAAAGATGTCCTGATTCTCACGGAGAAAGCTGATGAGTGCGCTTTCCTATTTATCATTCAGGCACGCACCAATGGTGAGAGTGCGCTCTGGAAACTTGTCATCAATTTGGATCTTCTTTGTGTCTTTAGTCGGCTAGAACAATACACTTCCATGCGGGTTACTAAGTGCCGACATATTCAACTGTACCGACTGAGCCAGATCTGTCACCTCTTGAATGCTTATTTTCTCTAGTGATATCACTAATGACCCAGCCAGGTTTAACCCGGCTGAGGCACAGTCCATTGATCTCCTGTAATCTCCAGCAGTGGTGATAATCCCATATGGTTCTGGCATTTTCATCTTCAGATAACTAATGTGAGTACAAGCCATGAATTTGGATATTGCCAGCCTACCAAGCAGTGCATGGTAACAACTCTCTAAGTCCACAACCTCAAACACCAAGTTTTATGTTCTGCAATTCTATTTCGTGCCGAATAACACGTCTATCTGAACTTTGCCAATTGGCTCGCAGGACAACCCTGGCACAATGCCATGGAAAGTCGTCTTAGTCGACTGCAGCATGTTTTCTGAGATACCCAACTTGTGTATAGTGTCTTTGTACAATATATTGATACCACTTCCATTGTCAATGAGCACCTTGGAGAACTTCACATTTATATTTGGCCCAATGAATGTCGGATCAAGCACTAAAGTTCATGATCCAGGACTCAACATAATCTTGGGGTGATCTTTGATACTCATCTCCTGATCCGACCAATGCATATACCTCGGCACTGCCGGCATAACTGCATTGGCCTTCATGTGTCGCCGCTGCACACTTTGCAATTCTTCTTCCTCTATTGTGAACACACAATAGGCCTCATGATGCTCCATATACTCATTGCGACAATCGTTGTCTTGGTTTCCATGGTCCCCTTGGTTCTGGTTGGCTACTTGATGCACTCCGTCCCTTCTATCCTGGTGATCATACCTCGGCGCAGGCGGGGGTAACATCAATTGCTGGGAATTTCCTCCTGTGAGTTGTGGTTGCTTAGGTGCTTGTGGTGGACCCATGTTTCCTAGTGCCTTCTTCATCCATGCACATTTCCGAGTCGTGTGATTCGCTATTTTGGTCGGGTTAGGCATGTGAAACTTGCATGGCTGATCCAACATGGATTCATATGTATACTTTGGCCTTTCCTGACATTGTTTTTTCTGCTCAGCACTCCATTGCTTCTTTCCATCATTCTTTGGTCTCCATTGTTGGCTACTATTTTTCTGTCACTGGTTACTCCTAGGTCCTGGCTGATCTTGAGTCATTGCACAACATGATTCGAGTTATACCGATAATCCGTCATGCCATCTCTTCTTTTACCTCGGAAATCATTTCTCGGGATGACCCGGCTCCATCACAAGCGTAATTCTCATTTTTCTCTACCGATATAAGCTTAGGCTAAGTCGGATCATCCAACGCATATGAGTCGGTTATCTTGATTGTCTCGACCAACATAGTTGGCATATCTCTTTGTAGTCTTTGCCATAACACACTTGCATATATGCACCCTTGTGCGAACCATGCGATTTCTTCTGGCTCAATCACTCCTTCACATGAGTTACTAGGTTGCACCAGCGAGTCAGAAGCTTCATGTCTGTATCATTCGGCCTTTGCTTGCACATAACCAGCTGCTTAGGTCTGTTTGGTCTCATGTATGTACTTGTGAAATTGCTAACAAACATCTCCTCAAAATCCAACCAGCAGTTGATACTTCCTGCTGGTAAATTATTCAGCCAAACCCTTGTCGGTCCCTCCAACATCTGAGGTACGTATCTCACTTCCCATCAAAGATTCCCCCCTGCGATTTTCGTAGCAGTGGCATAGTCTATCAACCAATTTTGTGGTTTTGTGCTTCCATCATATGTTTTTGTCCCCCTGTCTAACTAAAAGTTTGGCACATGTGCTTCCCTTATGATCCGAGGTCCAAATCATGTTTGACTCGGAGGACCTTGTTCTTCCAATAGCTCGAACCTGTATATTATGTCAGTTTTAACCTTGCATCATACGGCTACAAGTTTTTGTTTCCTAACCTTGATCCCACCATGTGATGATCAGGTCTGGGGAATCCGACATTCTCCATTTCTGAATAACCATCATTATATCAGTTTTGCTCCAGGTTTTGCAGAGCTGGTCCTCCACTTCGTTCTTGCCGAGGTACATACCTCGGCTGACGCTGTTGTGGAGGATGTTTCCCTCCTCCTGCTGAGTTACGCGGGTCAGCATTGCCACGCACATTATTCCCTTGACTTCCATTACCGTGGCCGGGGATTCTGTTTCCATTATTACCTCGACTTATATTCCCTTGGACTGCATTGGATCTTCTGATCACTGTCGGATCATATGGCACCATTCGCATGTTCCTTCTCCCAGCGTTTACTACCTCATATCTTCTTCCGCCTCCACCGGGTGAAGAGGCTGCAGCAGCTGAATTTGCAGGAGCGCCCCAGCCGAATGAACGGCGTGGGAACCCCCTGACCTTGCCGTGTTATTCTTGAGCAGTTCTTCATTCTGCTGGTTCTCTATGCGCACTATCTCATTGACTCTCTCTCCTACTTCCTTTCCCGGGCTTCGCCAGATAAAGCAGATAGCTCGGCAGCTGCCACATCTACAGATCTGAGGTTTTTTGTTGGCGTGCTCTACCACGATAAGCCCAGGTTAGCCGAGTCTCCTAGCCTAGGCTCATACTCTTTATCTACGTCACTAAGAAGATTTCTTCCTCTAATCCTTACACCATCAACACGATTCGAGCTAGCGTTAAGCTTATTTTCCCTAGCATACTCTCATAAGGTGATGTTCAGTGACTTATGAGCCGCTGCGACTTTCTTAGCTCCCTCTAGCACTTTCTACCGGGTTTCCTCCAGCTCGGCCTATGCCTAAGACGGATCTACTATAGGAGCTACAGGTGTAGTTAGACTGTCTATAGCTTCTCAAAGTATGTTCTCTAGCCTCTCCAGCGGAGGGAACCTCGAACGAGGAACCCTAGGTGCTACATTCTCTGCTACTGCCGTGTTCACCACTGCCGCGTTTGCCGCTGCTAGGTTTGCCGCCGTTGGATCGCTGTTGGCGCTGGCTCTAGTGCCTGCGGCAGTCATCATCACCTCGATGTTGTTTGCGAGGCGAGTGATACACGGGCCGCGAGCAGCGCAAATGGGAGGCTCTCTCGCGAGAATGACTCGCCGCGGGTACATGCAGGAGACGTCCACGCCGACGTAGATCTTGTGCGCGCCAAGGTTGATGAAGATGTCTTTGTGCGGAGGAGGTCGCTTGCCGAAGTTGCGCACGTTGTCATGGACATAGTTCCGCAAGTCAAATCGCAAGACCAGCCTGGAGACGATGCACTCGCCAGTCGCGATAAAGTTTCCCGTCCGGATCTTGACTCCATCTAGCACTACTGCTGGCCCCATGGTGGGCGCCAACTATCATGGTGGTGGCACGACAGATGCCATGGGTAGACTAAAGATGGGGCCAATGTGCACTAGTGAGATCCAGGGAGGGATAGCGTAGTGGATCTACACACAATGAATGCTCTCAAGATCTTGTATTTAGATCTACAATGGTATACACTAGCTCCTTGAGTTGTATAAGAGAGAGGAAGAAGAACTAGTTCGCTCTCTACTCCTCTTAGGGTTTTTCCCTTTACAGAATGAATCGACCCCTTGCTCTAGAGGCCCCAGCTCACCTTATAAAGGGGTGTCCAGGTTACAATTAGGGCTGAGCTAGATAGCATATACCCAGAATATGCTCTTCCCAAAGTGGTAATTCGGCGGGCTCCTTTCCCCTGTCGCCCTCCTATGAACAACAAAGACCCAGAGCCCACGACATGTGAACGTTGGACTCTAGGATTGTCACGTCGTGACCACTGTTATGTCCCTCTGTCTTTGACTTTTGTTCTGTAGCGCTTGTCTCTCCTTGGATTACCGAGGGAGCGGCAGAGAACAGTGTTAACCTTGGGGTTCTCTCTCTCCTTCCTGAGCAAGCCAATGCCTGACTCAGCCTCATTCTTTACAACTCGGCCAAGCCTTTACCTGCAAATACAAAGTGCGCTAGACATCATGCCGACATACCTCATATGTCAGCGAGTCAAGCAAATGTTGTTTAGCTTAGGGCCCTTATTAGGCCGGCTATCATATACCTCGTCCGGATCATGCCTTGGCCCGATCAATACCTCGGTGGGATTTGCCCATTTACCTTAGCTTGACCCCACCTGGGGTCATCCCCCCAACAACATCGTCATCCAAGAGAACATCATTGGGGTCGAGGATTGGGTTACTGTTGGAATATCGCAGTGTTGACGGTCCTTATCCATCGATCACGCATACTTGATGACGCGATATGTACATGCTACCACCATCATTGTCATATCCGTATGATACAGTGTCTTGGAAGCCAGTGAAATCCCACGGGTCCTGTTCTAGGTATCATTCAACCTTCCTGACTTTGGAGTCAACGCTTTCTTCAGATTCGTCGAGAGCGACGTTTGATGGGCTTGAGCTGCGTGGCAGCGTTGATTGAGAATCTGCCCGAAGGAGATACATTCATATAGATCAGCCAAATTCCCTAGATCCATGGACTTTTTGGGGCTTTCTTCGATGTTCGTCAGCTGAGGTGTGGATTTTCCAGTTGAGCCAACAGAAGACGCAGGTGTCATCGTGGGGCCCTAGTAGATCGGAGCCGAAAGGCAGAGGTTTTTGGGTTCCCCCACGTGGAAGTGGAAGCACCCAATCATGAGATCAGTCTCATGGTCAAAGTCGACGGAGGCCGGTTCAGGGGTGGGCGCGTGTGGATCGACGATATAATAGTGGATCTCACCGACGTCGATTGTCAGATGGTTTCTTGGTGAATAGGGAGCCGCGAAATTCATGGCTCCAGCTCTCAGCTTTCCCATAGACGACTCCAATTGACGAGGGGTAACCTCGGCAATGCCCATTGTTATGGACTTAGGGCTTCGTGAAAAAGAGAGAGTTGGTGATTTTGTCGGCTGATCATACAAACAAGGGAGTCGACGTCGTCTGATTATTACCAGAATACACGGCAGATTGCTATGAAAACTAAGGTGCCTCTCAGTCGGCTCCTCCCAGCCTTTATATGAGAGGCTGGGTCTTGGAACCGTATGTAGATAGGTTACAAGTTGTAATTATTACTAGAACTATGTCGGTTCACACTTTTATCTTGTTTGCCAAGTCAATCTTCTGTCCGTCAGATGCTTCCTGGATTCTCGTATCCTTTGTGGGCCACATATCTCTGATGCGCCTAGGGTAACCAATCATGGGCACCTGATAAGTTATATCCTTGTCACCAAAGTTTGTTCAGAGTCGCTGATGGGATCCAGGACATGGTGATAGGCTCCAAAGAAGTTCAGACATAAAGTTTCATATAAGGAAAGTGGTTTTTAGGGTTTCAGAAAAGTTCGGGATTTTTCCATGTAGAGTATTAGAAGTTTATAAAATGATCCAGTAGGTCCCATGGTGGGGCGAACCTATCCCGGAGGGTCCGCATGGACTTGAAAGGGGGCTCCCTAGCCCTACATGGGCCAAGGTGCCACACTCTCCTTGGCACATGCGTTCAGGGAAATGGGAAACCCTTATTGGCATATTTTAGGGTTGTGGGAGCATGCCTTGGGAGGAAAGTCCCCCTGGCCACCAGCCACCATATCTGGCGGAAAGGCTGCCCCATAGACCTATAAATAGATAGGAAGGGGCACATGAGGCTGGAAACAAAACCCTAAAAGCCCCCTCCCTGCTACTCCTCCTTGTTCCCGTGATGTTGGTAAAGCCCTACTCGTGTGTAACTCCACCATAGCCACCACCTCATCGTTCTACTGGCCTAGACCCCGTCTACCTCTCCCTTTACTCTTTCTGGATCAAGAAAGAGATGTCATCGAGTTGTATATAACTCCCTCTACTCTCCATATTGGGTTTTGTTCGTGCTCTCGAGACAAAATTTTGTTTTCTATTGCGTATTTCCCATCAATATTACGAGGTTAGAAGACTCAATTTTGCTCGATTCAGACATGGTGTGGTAATATCAGAGGCGAACATATATTACGATTATGTAAGTGAATATATTATCAACAAAAATTTCTAATTAAATGCTCAACAGTGTGCAACTATATGTTACAAGACACACAAAGAATCGTATTTTCAACAGAAGCATGTTGACATACAAAGTATGTGCTAATATGTAGAGTTAAATGTTCTATACTGGATGTGTACGAAATCATTGCGCAACTATAGATCCCAAACACATTATAGATATAGAACACAAGAAGTTCATAAAATTGCCTAACAAAGCACTAAAACATTAACTCTACCTTGTCGACAAAGGTAACATCCAACTTATCATATGCTAGATAACTACAAAAAATAATTATAAGCTGGAAAAATTCAATTGTAACCCTCAGATAGATAAATGGAAATTAAAACAATTGTACAATAATTTTACTACTAATCGTGCATATATAGTTTGCACCCTTTACTTGGGTACATAATTCAAAGAAGCCATGCAGAGAACCATCAAGTATGTAGATTGTATAGAAACCAATAACAAATTAGTTTGTATGATTCTTCATTCAACACAAAGCAAAAAATATCACGAGAGCTCAAAAGGGTGACACACATTAAAAAATTAAACAAACATGGAAGAATCCAAACTAATCGCAGATTCCTCTAAGCTAGCCATAAGCTAGTTGAATAAGATTTAGCAAAATGTTGGGCGACTATGAAGTAAAGCCCTTCAAAAATAAAAAAAAATAAACCAGTGGACCTGTATATTTTTAAAAATTGGAAGTCATATTTTTGTGTCTCAAAAAAAATCTAGAAAAACATCGTAATGTAGCCAATGATGTATCCCACAAAAATGCGAAATATCAATTTCAAATATATTGTATTATGAGCTACACAAAAATGCATTAAGTGTTGATTTGAGTATGCATATTTTTTGAAGTTTCCAAATTTTATCAAACTTTGTCATTTTTGTGAAGCCTATAATATACAGAATTTCGGGTTGCAGGAATTTATTTTCAGATTTTCTTGAAACATGCAAATATGATTTTTAAACATTTTTTAAGCGGAGAGAGCACTAGAGGCTCGGGAGCCAAATACACTTTAAAATTAATAATGAGTGGAGTATATGATATTATTTCCTGGTCAAAACTTGTTCCTTGAATGTCAACAGTTCTGACGCTAGCTGTCAAACTTTGTGCTCGTTTGCTTTCTTATTAGTCTCCCACTGATACATTGGAGCCGGTGACTTCAACCACTAAACCATGCCTTCTCATCGTCATCACTTACCACTCCATTGCTAAGTCTCACTATAAAACCGGCACACCACTCCATGCACAAACCACAAGCACAAGCACTACAAACCCGCATACACGTCCATACACAGCAGTAGCCATGGAGCTAGCCACCTACACTACCCTCTGCCTCCTGTTCGCATTTCTCCTGAATCTCCTCCCTTCCTACGCAACGGCGTCGGTGCCGACCGGCATGATAGAGCGCGAAACGAAGCAGCAGATTCTGGCGAGCATCCCGCCGCACGGGCAGGGCAGCCCCGTGCTGTTCCTGACGTCGCCGTCCGGCAAGTACGCGGCGCACTTCATACGCAGCCCGACCGTGCCGGGCGCAGGCGGCCTCGGGGCCGACTTCTGCTACGTGGAAATCCTCGACGCCTCCGAGCCAGGCGCGGAGGGGCAGAGCGTGTGGGAGTCAGAGTGCTTGGCCGTGAGCACCATAAACACCTGCGCGCTCGTGTTCTCGTGGAAAGGGCTGGAGGTGTTCGACGGCAGCAACTCGGTGTGGCACACCCACGACACGGAGTCCGTCGACAACAACTTCCTCAGAACCCTGGAGCTTGTGGACGAGGGCGACATGCGCATCCTCGACAAGGGCGGCGAGCTGGCGTGGAAGGCCAGCGACGAGCCACGCGCGGCGCAGCACTGCGGGATGCCCGGCTCGCCCGGCCTGGTCTCCGCAGCAGCGCCCTTCGCGCAGCCGATAGGGCAGGGGAGCGGTAACCTGCCATTTGGACAGGAGGAAGAAGGCAACGGCAACGGCAACGCCGGCGTAGCACAGCCCGAGCTGCCTCTTGTGGCTGGGCAGGGCCAAGCCGTGGAAGACGTGGGGCAGACGATTGGATTTGGCAACCAACCACTGGTGGACAACAGCCCATACGACAGTGGTGCACTGAAGCATGGATGCAGCTTGCTCGGAACTGGACTTTCATTGGGTGTCACTGCTGCACTTGTCATGGCCCTCGGTTTCTGATTTCGGCTGGTTTCTGGAATATGCTGTTATAATTTCTGGCGCAATAAGCCAGGGATGTGCCGTGAACTCCTGATCAGGGTGGTGCCTTTCTGTGTGTGGGCGTGCTGGTAGGATTAGTGTGTATTCTATTTGAAACTGCAATGTGTATCTTTTTGCGTTTGTTTAAGTTTGTTTTGTAAATGTGGTTCCGATTGGGCCACGCCACTCATAGTGATTTTTTTTGAGGTACATAGTGATTATATATGATATTAAATATGAACGAATTCGAGCCAAGTTGGATTGTTGAGTATGCTACATCCCCATGTAAGTATATCACTAAACAAATATATATTTATAAGAACATGAAATCAGCATCCAAATACAGAAAAGTTTAGAGGAACTTGTATATAGCAGTCTAGCAGAGACCCTTATATTGCTTGCTACATGCAAATGCTAGGTTTCTTGTAATTCTTCGGTTCTAAACCAAGTCGATAAAATTGAATCACTATGCTACAGGGAACACGGTGAGGCCAGCCACCAGATATGTCAATGCCTGGTAAAATCCATGGCGTCAGAGGCAACGTCAACGGTTTCCTCCTCGGTAGATTCGATGGCAGCAATCTCCATGCCGTTTCTGGACAATAAACACCACATGCCCTCAGAGCTAGACAGAGACAGATGGGGGCCAAGATGTGAATTTTAGATGTTTGTGGGGCGCAATGCTAAAACATTTCCATCTAAGTTTGTCCTGAATTTTTTTCTTCACAACTTGCTTGAAAGCTGGGGGGTGGGGGTTGCCCCCCTAACATGTACATAGCTCCCATCGCCTATGCTTTCCCTGGTTGCCATGTGCTAGTCCCATCACCTATCTCCCCTTCGGAGGCGGCAAGGATGCGGCGAGTCCAGCAGGAGCGCAAGTTCCCGATGTATGTGCTACTGCTGGAATGGAGCAGCAAGTGGGGAGGGGAGAATTAGAGAAGCGATGGAGCCTCCGCGCTGGTTGGGGATGGGCGGCGGCGGCAGGTATGAAACCCTAACACATACGCATGGTGGAGAGAGGAGAAATACCATGAGGGGTGAGATCTCCTTTTTTCCTTTTGCCTGCGGCCTAGTCTTGTGATTGCCTTGCACTGGCCCACTTGCAGCATCAAAAGTATTCCACTAGATCTAACCCTTTTTGCGGTGCCGTATAGAGTGTCACTCTATACGGCACCGCAAAAAGGGTTAGATCTAGTGGAATACTTTTGCCGCGAGTTCAGCCTGTGATTTTTCTTTTGACTTTGGGTCAATTTTGCCCAAATAGCCCATGCAAGGAGTCTCTAAGTTTCTTAAGTCTCGGTCGGGTGACGTCACGTTTTTCTCTTTTGGTCATTCCACCCAGCTTCCCCGATTCTTGTCGTTGGGCCTTGTTTTTTTGTCTGGGCTGGTTCTTGTCTTGTTGGGTTTCTTCTTCTCTTGTTTTGTCCTTGTAGGATTTTTGCTGATAGGCCTTTTATAGCTTGAAGCCATACATTGTTGCTATAAAAAATATTAGAATACAAATATAGAAGAGGTATACTATATTGTATTTCCCCCTTAAAAATAATTGTACTCGGCTGAAAACCATGCCCTAAATCACAAAACCTGAAAGTCCAACCCCGATCCCACCATCAAACCAAACAAAGCTGCCCGTGGGTTCACTGAAGCGACTTACTCTGTCATGGCCCTGACAATGCGGCCTATGGCTTGGCTTGGTGTCGCCACCACCGGAAAGCAAGGATTGTGAAAAAGCAAGGATTTCTCAAACCAGAGGACTAAATGCAAAGGGAAAAAAATATGCTGCTACGAACCAAGGCCACAGGGCAATGAGCGCATGAATGGAGGATTATACACCGAAAGATAAAAATTCAATACATTTTGCAAATTGAGTTCAACGATAAAGCAACAATAAGAAGAAGACTAGTAAGAACTAGAAAAATGTAGGAAAAATCCATGTTGCAAATTGAGAAAAATGGTCGCAAGATTAGAGAAAACATCCATGTTGAAAAATTGAGAAAGAACATTTAGTTACAACTATGGTTGTATTGAGGAAAAACGTCCAGGGTTTCAACCGAGGAGAAAACACTTAGTTGCATCCTAGTTGCAACTGAGAGTAAACATGTTACAACAAGTAAAGCTGAAAGTTGCAAATGACCGATAAAGATTAATTAAAAGCCGTCCGTTACAACTCGAATTGCAACTAACATATAAGACCATAAATTTCTACTAGTGTTTTAAGTGACATGTTATAGTCATCTTAAAAGCGAAAAGTTGCAAATGAGCGGTAAAAAAGAGTAGTAAAAGAGACACCAAAATTATGACTAGTCTTGCAACTAGACCGTCAACTATGACTAGTGTTACAACTGACATTAAAAAGCCATAAGTTGGGACTCGTGTTGCAACTGATAGTTAGAAGTCGTCATTTTGAAACTCATGTGGCAACCGTAAAAAAGCAACTGGTTTGCAGCTAGAGTTGAAACCGGCATATTAGACCGTCAATTTCAAGTAATATTGCAAGTTTGGTGTTAAATCAATCAGGTGCAACTTGAGTTGCAACTGATTGATAAAAAAATTAAAAGCCTTCAATTGTGACTCACTTTACAACTTCAAATAAAGACAAGTAAAAGCCATCGGTTGCTACTTGAGTTGCAATAGGCAGATAACAACTAAGTAAAAGCCGCCAGTTGCAACGGACAAATAAGACCATCAATTTCTACTAGTGTTGCAAGTGACATGTTATAGTCATCCTAAAAGCCACAAGTTGCAATTGACCAATAAAAACACTAGTAAAAGTGATGCCAATATTTCGACTAGTGTTACAACTAATATATTATAGACTGTCAATTGCGACTAGTGTTGCAATTTACATGTTAAAAAGCCATCAGTTGGGACTGACATTTAAAAGCCATCAGTTGTGACTCATCTGTGCTGCCATAAAAAAAGCAACCAATTGCGACTCAGAGTTACAACTGGCATATTAGACCGTCAATTGCGACTAGTATTACAAGTTACTTAAACCATCAGTTGACGCAAGTTGTAACTGACAAAAAAGCAAAAACCATTAGTTGCGACTCAAGTTGCATCTGACATATAAAGACAAATCAAAGCCATCGGTTGTGAATCAAGTTGTAAGTGGCGGTTGACTCGAGTTGCAACCGACAAAAAAGCAAAAACCTTCGGTTGCGACTCAAGTTGTAACTGGCATATAAAGAAAATAAAATCCATCGGTTGCGAATCAAGTTGCAAATAATATATAAAGACATGTAAAAGACGCTAATTGCAACTTGAGTTGCAATTGATAGATAAAAGTTTATATGTCAGTTGCAACTTGAGTTGCAACTGATAGATGAAGACTAAGTAAAAGACGTCAGTTGCGACTCATATATAAGATCATCAATTGCTACTAGTGTTGCAAGTGACATGTTACAATAATCTTAAAGAAGTTTCGGTAAAAAGGACTAGTAAAAAGAAGCAAAATTTGCAACCAGTGTCATTATCACTAAAAATCTCTTTCTACTAGTACAATTGGATTGCCATAAAAGAATGTAAAAAAATATTCGAAAAATAGTTTGAGAGAAAAAATAATCAAATTGAATCATATACTAAGCATCAGGAATTTCCAAAATCCACTTTGGATAACCTAACGCTACTTCCATCAATTCATATATTACAATTGCCATCAAACACTCTTACAATTTCTTCACTCATGATAATCATAGAAAATCTACCAAAAATCCATCGGATAAAATTCATGAATCCATCAAATATACTAAGCATCAGGCATCTCCAAAATCCACCTGAATAGATAACATATGTTTATACTCCAGTACCAATACTATTGCCTTCAACAATTATCAACAACACCCCCTTATGTTACTAACACTTCAATAATCTACAAGAAACTGCCCCTTCAGATCAAACAACAAAACCCTAGAAAACATAAACCATTAGTTGCAACCAACTCACATGCATATTACATCGAATTTCAATCCCAAAAGTTGTAATTCATGTTCCAAACTAACTTATAAACCATCAATTGTCACCCATGCAAATAATATATTCAGGTGTACTTGCAACATGCTCCCTCTGTTTCCTATTACTCCGCATCTTTGACCACGTCAAAGTCAATATTTGTAATGTTTAAACAAGTATAACTTACAAAACATCGATATCTACAATATCAAACATATACACTATGAAAGTATGTTTCATTATGTTTCCAATAGTATTGATTTAATTTTGTAAATGATTATAATTTTAAATTTATAGTTGGGCAAACTCGATAACGTTTGACTTTGACTAAACCTAATATGCGGAGTAATATGAAACATAGGGAGTATGTGTTAAAAATAGCAATGTTGCAACTGATAAATATGACTACATTTGTTTTCAACCAGAGTTGCAACTCCAATATTGTAAAACTATGAAATGCCCGAGTTCTCCATTGAAACTCGATCAAAGCATATCATGGACTATACATACATTCCATTCTCATGATTTCCGGTAACATTTCATTGTAACTGAGATCTTGATATCGATTTTGCAAATTATCTGTCTTAGTGTGTTGAACTGCATCATCAGTACCGAATCCATCATGTACCTTAGACATTCTTCTTGTAGAAAACATTTACAAGACCACTCATGTTGAAGCAAAAAAGATAAAACTATAACATAAAGCATCACTATAAACACATAACTCTGTGTATTCATCATCCACTTCTATTCAGTATATTGCGCCGTTCTAACTAGAATACGAAAAAATGGTGACCGTGAGAATGGACAGTAGCTCAACTAGATACACTAGCATCTCGGTTTAGATAATAAAATATTAGGATTGAACAACTCTACATGTCTACATTCAAAAAAGTGAGAACACCGGTGTGCAGACCGCTATCTCCATCTCGTCTGGCTTTTCAATTCTCCATAGTGTGCTTACCTCCGCTACTATCCTTTCCCGTTTGGTCCTATCATTGTCGTGGTATTGCCGACGAGTACGCCATGGAGGGGTCCTCACAGTGCGTGTTTAGAGACGTGGGGTAAGGCGGACGGTTGACGGGTACGCGGTAACACAGCTTACCCAGGTTCAGATCCCACGACGGTGGCGGAATCCTACTCCTGCTATAAATCACTATAAGGGCAATACGCCGAGTTACAGAGATAGGTTCGCTGTGCGAGGTTGTGTGAAGTTTTCTATGATCGTGCCCTAAAGGCTCCCATAGGCCCGACTTATATAGTCGCCAGGTCCTAGGGTTACAGGGAAAAGTCCTAGCCGGACAGGTTACAGAGTCCTACACTGTCTATTACTAGTCTTATGTATCTTGTACTCCAAGGCTCCGGGTACGTTGGTGACTCCACCGTAGCCTTCCTTTATCCGGCATGGGCCTCCCTTCTGGATCCATCTAACTGGGCTGTCCAGCAGGCCATAGGCCATGCTACCGACTATGGGCCACCCAGGTTAGCCGGATAAGAGACATGCTATAAGGATACCCATATAGCATATCCCCAACAGTAGACCCTGAAGAACTCCAAGATCTTGCGCCGTCTTGCCTCTTTACGTGGAATGCTCCGTCTAGACGGGTGTCGGCAAATCGTCAAGCAACATCTTGTAGTACTCCCAAAGAACCCTGCAAGGCTTTCTCCGTCTTTGATTTGAAGTCGGAGAAATGTTGAATCTTCCATTGTAATCTTCCATAGTCGGATTGAATCCGTCTATGTCGGAATCTTCAATGTGATGGCTCATCTACCCATGTCAGCTAGGACGACATATGTCGGGGTGGTATCACGGCATATGCCATGGGTAGGCGAAAGTTGGGGCCGATGGACGTGGAGGAATCCGGGGAGGGATGATGCAGTGAAGACCGCACTCGTATGAACAAAGAGAAATACAATGTATATTGGATTGAATCTCTCAAGTGGAGATAACACCTCATTCTATACATCTAATCTCTAATAATCTTGCCATACTCGTGGCTACAATCATGCTCCTTGAGCTGTATCTCATATGCCTCTATCTAGATCTCTCTGTGAGAGTGGAGGAAGAGGAAGAAGGGGAGCTCCTATTGAGCAGAGAGGGGACTCCCCTTCTAACGATCCCCTTGGTGCTCCTTATAAAGGGGAGCCCAGGGGACAAATCTTGTTCCCCACGTTTGGTATCTAAGCAGCATATTCCTAGCATCTTCTTAGATGCTCAGCATATGCCTTGGCATCTTTGGAGATGCCATGGCATATTCCTTAGCATATTCTTGATGCCAAGGGCATATTCCTCATGCCATGTGCCAGTCTGAGCCCTGGGCGTCCTAAGACTGGCACGGGACTTGTTGATCTTGTCCTGGCCTGAAAGTATGTTGATGTAGCGGTCGAGGCAGCGTTCGAGGGTGAATAATAGGGCGTCTGGGGTGAACTGATTCGGCCCAGACGTCTCAGGCGAAGGAGAAACTCGGCCCAGGCCATGGCTGACTCGGCCTGGGTGAAGGAGTGGCCCAGCCTGACTGATGTTGGGCCCCAGCCGGATCATTCTTAGCCGGCCCGGGTAAGTGAAGTCCTGTAGGAAACAGACCCGCGATGGGCCGAGCTATTTATGTCGGCCCACCCAAGGGAAGGAGACTTGGGCAATGGGCAGTGCCGGGGCAGGCCGAATTGGCTCCCAGCCGGCCCACCCGGGCGGAGAGCTTGCGGGCGACGAGGGAGCTCCGGGGTGGGCCGAATCAGCTCCCAGCCGGCCCACCCGGGCGATGCTGGGACGGGAGGTGGCGACCTCGTCCATCTGCCTAGGCGTCGGCGTGCAGCATTGCTTGCGGGAGATGGTTTGGCGGGAAAGTAGAGTGGTCGAGGTAGGAGACCCGTGGTGGGCCGACTTAGGCTCAGGTCAGCCCACCCGGGGGAATGTCTTGACAGGGTTGACTCGGCAGTGATGGGACGACTGAACTGATTTCTGCTTTGATTCGGCCCATAGGTGTTTGAACCAGGCCGACCTTTACCTATGTCGGCCCAGGTCCTCTTTCTCATTTTTCTCCTTTATATTTCTTTCTTAATCTCTCTTGTCTTTTGATATATCTTTTTGTATCTCTGTGTTCCTTTATAGAAATGTCCAATACCCTCTTGAGGTCTCTTTATACCTCAACTCTGGGGTACCTGGGGTTATATCCCCAACAACATAGGCTTAGGTCAGCGACGCCTCGTAACTCACACATGCAGAGAACACAATCATATCTGATTTTCCCGCGTGAGCGATACAAACCGTTGGCGGCGACGGTTGGAGACATGGCGAAATTTCCGCGCATGTTTGCGAACACGTCGTCTACGCAGCAACCGTCCGATCAAGCTGCACGAATCTTGACGCCGAGGATGATAAATAGTAACCGTGGGGAAATTTCCACTTTTTACCTCATTCTTCTCGCGTCATATTCTTCCACCAACCGCGCGTCTCCTCGAGCTCTCCGCGAGAAACCTCGAAAAAACCCTAGCTCCCATCTGCACCAGTCGCACCCAACCTCCACTCCATGGCTAGCAGCAGCACCTCACCATCGATGGCGGCGTCGAGCGAAGCCGTCGCGAAGCCCGCAAGCCCCGTCGTTGTGCCCCAGAGGGCCTGGTCATCCCCGCTTCGGCGGTGATCGAATCCACCGGCGGCGACCAAAACTTGGCGGCGCTAGAGCCACTGGAGGAGGAGCCAGATTCGCACAAGGGCGACTGGCGTGGATCGGACATCACCGACCGCGACATCCAAGAGATGGTCGCCGAAGGCTACCTCCCCGCGACGGAGGGTCTTGCCTGGTGGGCGGCGCCGGCCGGCGAGGTGACACCTTCTCCCCAAGCCGGAGAAAAGGTGTACCTAAAAGCTCAGCTGGTACACGGCGTTTCCCTGCCCATCTCCCACTTCTTCCTCTCCGTCTTAAACCACTACAAGGTCCAGCCCCATAACCTCTCCCCCAATAGTATCTTAGTGCTTAGCAACTTTGCGACACTTTGCGAGGGTTATCTAGGGATAAGGCCTAGGTTAGACTTGTCCGTGTACTTCTTCACCGTCAAACGTGAAGCCGGACATAGTAAGGATGAGCTTAGGAACTGCGGCACCATAAGCTTCAAGATTCGACCTGGCCGGCAGTTCCCCGACATTGTCGGCCACGAGTCCTGCAAGAATTGGCAGCGGACGTACTTCTATGGCCCCGAAATTCCTCTGGCGGGCCGAGAAGTGACGTACCTAGACTTCGCGGATGGAGGAAGTTTCCACATGGATATCCCAAGCCTCCCTTCCTTCCGACCTCGACGCTTCCCGTGCTATAAGGCGGATCGAATGGTTCGTAGAGACGGGTTTAACCGGCTTGGACCTAGCCATGTGCTGGTTCATCAGGCGAATCCAACCTCTCAAAGACCGCCAAGTATATGCACGAGTATACCAGTGATCAAAGGGATAGCCTCCGGATCTCCGTGGATAACTTCTCGAGCGACTCCGTCAAGCTCCGCCTAAAGGACATCTTCAAGGTGAAGGATAAGAAGCATGGCTTCACCATCACCTACGACATGTTCGTAGACGGCAAGTGCCCAAAGGTAGGTATTTATTTTCCGTGTACGACATATGCTCCAGCGCTTCCGTCTTGCAAATGTCATTTTGTCTAACGGTGACTTCTTACTTAACAGCTTAGCGATCTAGAGGAGGGAAACCTGGCAGCCCAAATCTACGATCCAAAGATGAAGGAAGTCACGGTCGTGTCCGACGATGATGTCCCGTTGGCGCGAAAGCGGAAGAGCTCCACCTCTGACGATGTCGACGGAGGCAAGAAGAAGAAGACGGAGGGTGGATCCTCCAAAAAGACTATCGCCGCCCTGGAGACGAAAAAGAGAAAAGCCACCAGGATTTTTGCCAAAGCACCCCCCCTAGTGTAAGCTTCTCATTCTCCGACATTGTCTATTTATCTGTCTTGCTCCTGTACTTATGCATTTTGCACGTTTCAGGAAGAAAACCACGACCAACCTCAAGAAGACCTCCAAAACTTTGGGGGCTTCTCGAAATATCAAAGACATGCTGCATCGCGACGCCTCCCCCGCCATCGCCCCTGCTACCCCTGCCGTCAAGACTTCGTCTGCTCCGACAAGCTCACAAGCTAAGGAGGCACCAGGCCCTTCCGTCATGGAAGTGGATTCTGGTGCCTCTACCGAACTCGCTGTTGTAGGCGAGCATGCGACGCAGAAGAGCACCGCTCAACAAATGGCTGAAGCTCCGGCTAAGGATGCCATCGGTGGCGGCAAGGCGGTGGTGGAAGATGGTACTTCTGCCGAAGGCGGCGCCCTTGCTCCCCAGAAACCCTTTGAGTTCCCAAAGATAGTCTACCCGGCGCTTACGCCGAGAAACACAACTCTGGTTCCTGGAGAAGTACCGTCATCTCCGACATGCGGTCTTGAGGAGCTCCTCTGACAAGCCGAAATATTGCGAGGAAATAGCGTTTCCTTTGGCAAGCTGCTAGCCGAGAGCGCTACAAACCTCAAGATCATCGCACTTGTAAGTTTACTTTGCCTTTTGCATTTCATATGAGTATCCCACTGTAGCCCCCGAGGATGTAGACGGAAAACCATAGGCTTTGCATCTATATGCTCTAAGAGTGACTAAGTTAGAAAAAACTCTCACTGTAGCCCCCAAGCATTTAGATGGAATGGACTATTCCGACTATATGCTTTAAGAGTAGCATACGCAGTGTTTATAATTTTCAATACTGTAGCCCCCAACCCTCTAGTTGTAACTGAATTATTTCCGACTAGATGCTTAAAGAAAAGCTAAGCAGATTCCGAGTTAAAAACTTTATACTGTAGCCCCCAAGCTTCTAATCGAGAACTGAATTAGCTCCGACTAGATGCTTAAAGAAAAGCTAAGCATACTGCTAAGTAAAAAACTCTCGCTGTAGCCCCCAAGCGTCTAGGTGGAAAGATTCCGACTAGATGCTCCAAGTAGACTAAACAACGGTTTAACTTTTTTCCTTTTTTCCACAGAACGAGAATGCTCGGAGGGGCATGGCCAACAACAAGTACCAGAAGATGCGCGCAGATCTTGAAGCCGAGAAGGGTAAAATTGCCATCTTGAAGGAACAGATCATCAAAAACAAGAGTCTGTTTTCTTTTTGCGCATTCCGTCTTGGTTTGGTGCCTTCCTTCTCCGAGTACTCACTGTGTACTTTGTTTTCTCCGACTTTGCAGAACATGTTGCCAAGGACAAGGACATTGTCGAGCAGTACAAGCACATCCAGCAGCTGGACAGCGAGAACAAGATCCTTAAAAAGGAGAGGGAAGAAATGTTGAAAATGCATGAAGAATCAATGAAGGCCTTGCAGGACTCCGCCGCCGAGGAAATCAACCGCTTGAAGGAGGAGATCACGATCTTGAAAGATCAAAAGCGTGCTGCCGATGAGCAGAATCACCGCCATGGCGAGGCGTACAAGCTCCTCCAACAAGAGAAACAATCCTTGGCGGACACCCTCTGGCAAGCTGAGGCCAGCATCTTCAGTAAGATTTCTCCGCCTTGTATTTCTATAGTCAGGATACTTTGAATTGTTGAACTCATGCGTTTCTTGTCAGAATTTGCAGCTCCTATGGGTTTAACCAGATCGCCTCCTCCAGCCAAGGAATGCATGGTTCTTGCCGGCAATTTCATCAACACCGCCATCACCCAAGCCAAAGAGATTGCCAAGCCCCTCCAGATATACATCAAGGTCTCGGACTCCGTGGCGAAGTACTCGGAGATTCTGCGCCGATCCCCCAAGCGTATCACAAGCTGGAAAGCTTCATGTGCACGGGCTGGCGCAAGGATGG
Source organism: Avena longiglumis (assembly GCA_030063025.1). Classification (NCBI taxonomy): domain Eukaryota; kingdom Viridiplantae; phylum Streptophyta; class Magnoliopsida; order Poales; family Poaceae; genus Avena; species Avena longiglumis. The sequence goes on from CP125975.1 coordinate 502,270,851, forward strand.
CACTGTCAATGGTGAAGGCACACTACGAATATGTCGACATCGATACGGTGACCTCTAGTATCTCCGGTGTTGACGATGACGGCAAAGAGATTGATCATGGAGCCATCCTTTCGTCACTCGCGGGTTATGATACCAGAGTTGCCGAGTTGGTGGACATCGACGTCTTCGTGCCCATGAACACCATCGACATCGTCAACCAAGACTCCTCCGAGTCCCACCATAGTGTCGATGCTGAGGGCGTTTCTCCGGCTGGTGACGATGCTGCTTCCTAGTCTCCTACGCCAAAGGAATGAAAAACAACTTTGTAATATTTGTTTCACCTTTGGTATATGCGTGGAAAAAACTTGATGATATAACTTAAGGCGGAAAACGATGGTTGTTATGTCCTGCCACTTAAGAACTAATTTACAGCATGTATATATTTTTTAAGCAAGTGCTGGCTTATCCATTACTTTGGTTTTTATGCTTGATCTTTCGTGAGTCGGAAGACTCGTTGTCGGAACCATGTGCTCAGGTGATGATGCCCAATGGCACCATCAATAACCTGAGCACAAAATCGCCGACAATAAGTGCCAAAAGTCACTACTCCAGAATCCACATAAAAACAACAAAGAACGCGTAGACCAGAAAACTTAAGCTAACGTCCATAGGCGGATTTTTCACAAGTGCAAACGCAATACTTGTGCATAAAGGTTTTACATGATCCAAAAATGAACACTAAAGGATGTAAAAGACTCAGAAATATGAGTGAACCAAAGAGCTTTATTTCATTGATCATATAAGAGGTACACAATTAGATAAAAAATGCTAAGTGCAAAAAGGACGTAGTTGTGCTATGTTCCATGGCCGATCAAGCTCCGGGTAGTCATCATCCGGGTCACGTCGCTTACGCTTATGATCCTCGTTGGGTCTATCCTTTAGTTCACGATTGTCAAGAAGGTAGTAAGACTCATTGAGCAGCGCCTTGCTTATGATGAACGGTCCTTCCCATGGCGGGTATAATTTGTGTGACTTCTTCTGCTTAAGTCGGAGCACCAAATCCCCCTCTTTAAACGAGCGATGCCGAACGCGGCGACTATGGTAGCTGCGTAGCTTCTGCTGGTAGATAGCGGATCGTTGGCATGCCAAAACGCGCTCCTCCTCGAGAAGGTCCACATCTAGGCGTCTGGATTCTTCAGCGTCATCCTCGTCGTAGGCGGCAATTCTTGGTGCATCGTGGAGGATGTCGGAAGGCAAGATGGCTTCTGATCCATATACCATGAAGTAAGGTGTGTAGCCGTTGGATCTGTTGGGTGTAGTTCGTAAACTCCACAGCATAGATGGCAATTCTTCCGCCAAGGCTCCAGCTGCTCTATGTAGCGGCGCCTCAAGACGTGGCTTGATTCCCTGCAGAATTAATCCATTGGCTCGCTCAACCTGATCATTGGATTATGGGTGTGCCACAGATGCAAGGTCAAGTCGGATGCCTTTCTCCCAGCAATAAGCCTCCACTTCTCCGAGTGACAAGTTGCTTCCGTTGTCGGTGATAATGCTATGTGGGAGACCAAATCTCACCACTAAATCCCGGACAAACCTGATGGCAGTTGCCCCATCAAGCTTTCTAATGGGTTTAGCTACTATCCATTTGGTGAATTTATCAACTTCTACAAGAAGATACGTAAACCCACAAGGTGCCGTCTGTAACGTTCCCACCATGTCTAGCCCCCAGACTGCAAATGACCAAGTTATTGGTATTGTTCGCAATTCTTCAGCAGGAACATGTGGTTGTCGGGCATAATACTGGCATCCCATGCATGTATCAACCAGCTTGTCGGCGTCCGCCTTCGCGGTCAACCAGTAGAATCCTTGCCGGAAGGCTTTCGCGACCAACGACCGAGGAGCGGCGTGATGCCCGCAATCTCCGAGATGGATTTCACGCAGGATTTCCATACCTTCTAGCTGGGAAACACACTTTAGGTTCACACCAGTAGTGCTCCTTTTATAGAGTTGCCCATTGATGATGGTATAACCCTTTGCTCGTCATACTATTTGCCGTCTTTCGACTTTGTCGTCGGCAAAGTTCCGTGTTCGAGGTATTCTATGAACGGTTTTGTCCAAGCCGGAGGGACCTTGGTCACCATGTTGACGAAAAAGTCAGCTCTATCCGGGTTGTTGATGCCGGCTCCCTTCACGGATGGTGTGCGCAGGTGCTCTAGGAAGACTCCTGGCGGGATTTTCTTGCACCCTGATCCAAGCTTAGACAGCAGATCAGCCGCCTCGTTTTGTTACCTAGGTACATACTTGACTTCGTAGCCCAAGAAGCTCTTGGCTATCTCGTCCACTTCGTCTCGATATGCCGCCATCATAGGGTTCCGCAGATTCTGTGCCACCCATTGCTGGGAAACCAAGTCGAATCTCCACAAAGAAACTATGCGCTTGATGCCAATATCCTTGGCTACACGTAGTCCATGAATGAGTGATTCATACTCCGCCATGTTGTTTGTAGCCTCAAGTGGATCTGCAGAACGTAGTGTAGCTTGTCTCCTTGGTGATCAGAGCACACCAGACGAGCCGCTGAGCAGCTTTGATCCATCAAAGTGCATCACCCAAGATTACGGTTCTGGCAACGGAGTAGCGTCTGGCATCTCCGTCCAATCTGCAACAAAATCCGCCAAGGCTTGTGACTTGATAGCGTCGCGTCTCTTGTAGGTGATCTCGAAGGCGGCAAGTTCAATGTCCCACCTCGCGACCCTTCCTATAGCATCGCTGTTATTGATAATGTCAGAAAGTGGAGTCTTGCTCACCACTATGATTGGGTGCTCCTGAAAGTAATGCCTCAGCTTCCGAGAAGCAAGGAATACTCCATAAGCTATCTTTTGGTAGTGCGGGTAACACTGCTTGGACTCCGTCAAGACCTCGCTCACGTAGTAAACTGGTTGTTGAACTCCGTGCTCATAGTCTGGTTCCTTCCGCTCTACCATGATGACGATGCTGATAACCCGGTTGGTTGCCGCCATGTAAATTAACAGGGGCTCTCCAGGCTCGGGTGCTGCAAGTATGGGCGCTGAGGAAAGAGTCTCCTTGAGTTGCTTCAATGCTGCGTCTGCTTCGTCCGTCCACGTGAATTTGTCCGCCTTCTTCAAAGAATTTGTATAGCGCAGAGTTTTCTCCAAGCGTGACGAACCGACTAACTGCTGCAACACAACCTGTTAGTCGTTGAATGTCCTTTAGGCATGTCAGACGGTTTATGTTTAAGATGGCCTTGATTTTCTCCGGGTTGACCTCGATTCCACGTTGGGAAACGATGAAGCCCAACAATTTGCCGGCTGGAACCCGGAAGACGCACTTCTTAGGGTTGAGCATCATGTTGTATTTCCGAAGATTATCAAAGGTTTCTTTTAAGTTGGAGATTAAGTCGTTTGACTTTTTAGACATCACCGCGATATCGTCCACATAGGCGTGAATGTTCCGACCAATTTGGTCATGAAGGCAACGTTGCATTGTCAGCTGATAGTTAGCACCTGCGTTTTTCAGCCCAAAGGGCATCGTGACATAGCAAAACGTGCCATATGGGGTAGTGACCGAAGTGGCCAATTGGTCCAACTTCCTCATCTTGATCTGGTGGTATCCTGAGTATGCATCGAGAAAACACAAAAGTTCCGAGCCAACCGTCGAGTCAATGACTTGGTCAATGCGAGGCAAAGCAAACAGATCTTTGGGACATGCTTTGTTCAAGCCTGTGTAATCAACCCACATTCTTAATTCATTGGTTCCCTTTTTGGGGACAAGTACAGGATTGGCCACCCATTGGGTGTGAAGGACTTCTCAGATAAATCTAGCCTTAAGTAACCTATCTATCTCTTTGCCAATGGCACGTCTCTTCTCATCTCCAAAGCGTCATAGAGGTTGTTTCACTGGTTTGCATTTTGGATCAATGTTTAATCTGTGCTCGGCAAGTTCCCTAGGTACACCTTTCATGTCGGCAGGTTGCCAGGCAAAGATGTCCCTATTCTCATGGAGGAACTCGACGAGCGCGCTTTCCTATTTGGGATCCAGGTTCGTCCCAATGGCGACGGTCTTGGAGGCATCGCCTACCACAAGTTCCACCGGCTTGGTCTCGATGGCGGCCTTGAACACAGGAGCGGAGTCCGAGATCTGCTTCTTCGACGCAGGCATCTTTGAGTCATCGACCTTGCTCTGGATCTCTTTGAATTCTTCGCTGTAGAGGACAGCTTCTGCAATGGCTGCTTCATTGATCTCGTAGTCCCTTGCCTTGGTAAAGCTTCCGGATACGGTGATAACACCGTTTGGTCCGGGTATCTTGAGTTTGTTGTAGATGAAGCATGGCTTGGCCATAAACGTGTGGAATATGTCGCGGCCGAATATGACGTGGTACACGCTCTTGAAGGGGACCACCTCGAAGGTCATGCGCTCTTGGCGGTAATTATTAACGTCGCCAAAGGCAACCTGAAGTGTAATGCACCCAAGGGACCGAGCCTCCCGACCAGGAACTACGCCATGGAAGATGGAGTTGGTCCGCCTTAGGTTTTCCTCCGTCAAGTTCATCTTCTGCAGTGTATCCAGGTACATGATGTTGACGCTGCTTCCACTATCCACCATGCACTTGGTGAACTCCGCGCCGTCAATCAAGGGGTTGATGACCATGGCGTACTGGTTCTCCGTGAGCACAAGGTCTGGGTGGTCCATCCTGTCCCAAGTTATTGGAACTTCCGACCAGCGCAAGTACTGGGGGACTGCGGGGAGAGTGGCCATCAGGATCCTCAGAGAGGTCTTCTGTTGTCGTACGGTGGGGGTGCTAAGGAAAGTGTGGTAGACTGGAGCCTTCTTTGCGAAGGGGTTCTTTCCCTTGTCATAGCTCTTGGCGGCGTGCTTGGGGTCAACGTCTTCGTCCATGTCACTTGAATCCTTGGACTCCTCCTCCTTCTTCTTCCCTTTGCCCTTGCCTCGCGGTCTGTTCTTCCGACTTTGCTTGTAGCCGGACTCCGGGTCTTCCTTGAGGTCATTGACGAACTTGCAGTGTTGATTGGTATGGGTGGCCTTCCCGTTGGCATCGAGGTGTACGAGGCACGGCATATCGCGGTACTCCTTGTAGGTTTGGGGAACACGGAGCGGCGCCGAGGTGGTTTCACTTCCTCGTTGCTGCCCACGACCAGCTCCCCTTCCTCGGCCACGTTGTCCGCCTTCGCCTCGTCCTGCAAAAGTCATAGCGACCATGTCGATAGATTGATTTTCTTCTGGAGCGGTTTTCCTCTTTGTACTTCTGTTCCTCCGAGCTTGAGTTGGAACGGCCGTTGCCGGCAAGGAGCCGCGAGCGTCGTCGTCGGCTGCTGCGAACTCACTAGCCAATTGAATCATCTGGTTCAAGTCAAGCTAGTGATTGTCCTACAAGCGCTTCAACTTATGTTGGAGCAGCGTGCCCCTTTCCAACCCATCGATGAAGGCGGCCATGGCGGTCTGAGTGTGCACTGCTGCGCAGGAATTCTTTATATCCAGCCAGTGGGAGAGGTAGGCGCGACATGTCTCGTCTTTCTCTTGCACGCACCACTGTAGATCGCCCACAGTGCATGGACGCTTGTATGTACCCTCAAAGTTCTTGGTGAATGCTTCTTGCATGTCCAGCCAGTTGTAGATAGATTTCTCCGGCAAGTCGATTGATGGGCCGTGCCTGCCAACATTAATGGGAGGTACTTTCCGGCGACGTTGGGGTTGCCTCCGGCAATCTCCACCGCGTTGACGTAGTCCTGCAACAATGTGATTGGCTTGGCGGTGCCGTCATAGGGTTTGATGGTCTTGTCAATCCCGAAACCTTTGGGGTAAGTTGCGGACCGTATTGCAGGTCCAAAGCAACGTGGTCCCAGGTATGGTCCTTCCCGGGCCTCGTGGATCTTATCGATCCGCGAGCGTGCATCGTATGGCTCCGGGGTCTTCTTCTTTTTGTCAATAGGGGATGGGCTGCGTGAACGACGCGGGCCTCCTCCGCCATGGTGACTGCTTGGTGGTGACGGAGGCGGAGGTGCGGTGGGTTAGCCTTCTTGCTGTTACCCTCCTGCGACGCCTCACGCCTTTCACGGTTGCTTGTCGGATGCGGAGGGTCGTAGCGTGACCTGCTCTTGTGTCCTTGGTTGCGCTCTCCGTCATGACGGGTCTGCTCCGCGTTGTCGCGGATGATGATGCCGCACTGCTTTGGTGGGGGCATATCCGTATGATGGTGAGCCTTATAATCTTCGTGATGTCGGGGAGATCGATGCGATGGCGAAGGGCGACGAGGTCGGGCCTTTTCTCCATGGTTGGAGGATATGGGGATGGCATCCTTCCTGTTGCGCGCATCCCTCCGTCTTCGTTCTGATGAACCCGTCTAGGACCCGACATCAAGAGGAGATATGTTCCTTGGCGGCTTGTACTGGCTAGATTGGTAGAGCGCTGGGTTAGACTCAAGCCTCTGAGAGGTGGCCTTTTCCTGCTGCTTCACCGCCTTGTCCACTAGGTCATAGACCTGTTCCACTGCCTCAGGCGATTTATCCTGCTCCAGAAGGTTCTTGGTGACGGTGAGGTTAAGGAGTGGGGTGGGCATCACCTGCTTGCCTTCACTGTCAATGTATGGCTTGGCCTGTGCCGGCCTCGAGGGAGCCCATCCTAGGTTGCGTCGTACACCAGGATCGTTGATGACGCGAGCTGGAGATTTCTTAGCCTTCTGCTGCTGCAGCAAGGTCTTGTACTCGGCCTCCATTGCTCTAGCTTTCTCTATGGACTTCTGCGCGTTGACCAGATCTCGATCTAGTTTAGCGCCTTGCTCCGCGATGGCCTGTGCTTCCTCCAGCAGCTGCTGGCGCTTCTCGTCAAGCTGGGTCACGTTCTGGATATGAGCAACGGTTAGTGGCTCGACGAGGAGATTTTCGTACATCACTCTATCAGCTGGAGTAACTTGGGTTGCTGCAGACGTAGATGCTGGAGGCAGCAAGTTTGCGGTGTTGTTGTTGCTCGGGCCGGTGCCGAGTTCCTGCGGCTGCTGTGCTGGGTTAGGCGGAGGAGGCATGACCTTTGCGCGATCATCGTCAGCAGCAATAAGTGGCCCCTTCCCCTTTTCCAGCACCGTAGGCGGAGCTCGTCCGGGTTGATCTTCATCCATCGCCTTCCCAATGGTGACGAACACCCCTCGAGACGTGACGGTGTTGTTGGCTTGCTCTTCGCGTGAGTAATCCTCCTCCATCTCCTGCATAGCGGAGTCTAGCTCTTCTGGAATGAAGTCTATCTCCTCTGAATCTGCACTGAAATCAGCATAAAGCGCGTCAATGACAGAGTCGAAGGGTGCCAGGACTTCCTCGATGACGGGCGGTGGAGGTGCAACAGGCTCGACGATGACTGGAGGTGGTGGTGCTTCTGCGAGGATGGCGGCCGGAGGCGGTGGCAGCGGTGGCTGGATTGGAGGGGCTCCGTCAATGAGCGCAAGCGCTGTCTGAGCTACCGCTTCGGCCTCCGCATAGTTGTTGACGGTGTTCACCATGCCTTCTAAGGTAAGGCGTCCTGACGCCTGCTGCCGTCTTAGAAAATGTCGGAGAAGCGTGCCATGGTCCAGTCCTTACACAAAGTGATAGATAGCATCTTCATTGGGGTAGTGGCCCAGATCAGCTCGTATACGGAGCCACCTGTCTAGGTAATCGCGGGGGCTTTCGCCCTCTCTCTGAACGCAGCGCGCCAGATCGAAGATGGTAACCACGCCGACGAACTTGGATTTCTGCTGTCCAGACGCTCGGGCAAAGCCGGCGGATTTGCAGTGATCTTTCACCTTTATATCCTGCACAGGGGTGGTTTGGGTGGGCCTTGAATTTTTCCGATCTTTGCCGGCAAACTCCGAGGAGTGATCTGACATTGATCTTTCCGCGAACGTATCCTGCCCGTAGGCGGTCCGTGCGGGCCTTGATGCTCCTCCGACTCCCAGGGAACTAGTGCCCGAGTCGGTTTCGCCGATGAAGAGGTGGATGTCTCCGATAGGAACGATCGAGCACCATGTAGGGTTCGTCTTTGCCGGGATCCAGAACTCGTCAGGAGGGACGATTAGAATGTTGCCGGAGAAGAGGACGCGACCGATGGCTACGGTTTCACTGATTCCCGCGAAGATCTTGGTCCTCGTCCGCTGAAGAGCCTAAATCGGCTCTTGCCCCACGGTGGGCACCAACTGTCGTGGTATTGCCGACGAGTACGCCATGGAGGGGTCCTCAGAGTGCGTGTTTAGAGACGTGGGGTAAGGCGGACGGTTGACGGGTACGAGGTAACACAGCTTACCCAGGTTCAGATCCCACGACGGTTGCGGAATCCTACTCCTGCTATAAATCACTACAAGGGCAATACGCCGAGTTACAGAGATAGGTTCGCTGTGCGAGGTTGTGTGAATTTGTCTATGATCATGCCCTAAAGGCTCCCATAGGCCCGACTTTAGGGTTACAGGGAAAAGTCCTAGCCGGACAGGTTACAGAGTCCTACACTGTCTATTACTAGTCTTGTGTATCTTGTACTCCAAGGCTCCGGGTACGTTGGTGACTCCACCGTACCCTTCCTTTATCCGGCATGGGCCTGCCTTCTGGATCCATCTAACTGGGCCGCCCAGCAGGCCATAGGCCATGCTACCGACTATGGGCCACCCGGGTTAGCCAGATAAGAGACATGCTATAAGGATACCCATATAGCATATCCCCAACAATCACTATATCACCACTCTCATAGATCAAAAGGATCTGTGCGTGAAGACAATACACAAAATAAATGACAAGAGGACATCATCGTAGAAATAATTGATGTCAAGATACACACTTGACTGTACAAAATTAGTAGAAAACAACTAGCTGTAGAATAGGAAAAGTTCACATCTAATATCCTACCTCCAACAATCTACAAAGAAACTGTCCTTCTAATGAAACTACAAACCTGGAAATACAACACAAACGAGGGAAATTAAGAGGACACAAGAGATGCAACAAAAAAGGGTGGAGAAATTTCACAACTGTTGTAGACTAGGGATCTCAGCATGTCGGTGATGATTTAAACCCACATCTCCCCTCCCTCTTCACTTCCATGACTAGAAGATAAACAACACCAAAGAGAATCAGATTCCTTGCTTACACGAGAAAAATCAAACAACAAAAAATGCAAAAAAAGGGAATCAACAGAGGAGAGAAGTCGCTGGTCCAGTCGCCTGTACCATGCCACTTTGGTCGCCTCCTCTGTGCTGCTCTCCATGCCGCTCCGATCGCCTCCTCTGTGCCGCTCGCCTCTGCCATGGCGCTCTCCTTGCAGTTCCAGTCACCTCTGCTGTATCGTGATGACTGCAAGTCCACATATCGATTTTAGCTAGTTTCAAAATAAGAGTATCGAACCCACAGAGAGCTATTTCCTTAAGGTCTTTATGCCCCTCGTCACTATCTACCAAAGGATACTTGTAAGCTTCCTTTAATTTCAAGTAAAGGGTGTTTGAAAGGTTTTTGGATTGAAGGTAGAAAAGTAAATAAAATTAAGTAAAAGTGAACAAGTAACAAAATAGGTTGGAAAGGTGTTTAAACTTAATAGGGCTAAAACATTCTCGGGGATGTAGGATACACCACTAGCATGTAGTAATTAATCATAATTAGGATAACCTATTTATTATTTTATGACATGTGTAGAGAGAGTTCCATAATAAGATATTCACTACAAGGCTCGTAGGAAGCCAGTTTGTTGAACCAAGAATGAGGTCATATCTAAATAACCACCGCAATGTCTAAGAGCAGTCACCAATACAGATCACCTCAATTAAGGGTCTCCCTGTAGATATCGTAATTAGCTTAGTGAATCTCTATTTGTTCCCCCTTTGACCGTATAAGTTGCTAGCCGTGCTTCTAGTCACAATAGCTTCGGACCCATTTAAAAACACGTCCAAAGGGTTTCACCCTCTTCTTTAGACCCAAAGGAAAATGATATGTGGCCGACTACACATACCATCTAAATGGAGATATCAAACACACATCATAGATCAATGGATCATAAACATAAGTAATAGATCATCTTTATTTCATTTCATAATAATGCTAGGGGTTTCTCCATCTCCCCAAGAACGAAGGAAACTACTCACACATGGAAGAAATCAACAACATCATCATAATCAAATGGATGGATAAAGGTACCCTGGAATTAATCTAGTACAAACCATAATTGAATCTGGAATTACATCAAGATCTAATGAATGGAAGATGGGGGTAGAGATGGCGATAGTGATGCAGCGGTTGATGATGAAGGGGATGACGTGTTGTCTTCCAATGATCTGTGAAGCAGCAAGGAATTTCCCTTCTCAAAGTTCCTTCTTCAGATCCCTTTCTGGTGTGGTTTTTCATGGCTGGAGTTTTCTATGAATGTCAGATATCAGATCCGTCTTTGCGAGGTGGAAGTATTTGACAAGGCGGTCATGATGCAGTGCCGTACGGGCGGAAGGTATGGGCAGGCTCCGCCCATACCACAGGTCATTATGTGCCATGTAACCTTCTCATCACAAGCAATTCCTCCAGGTGCGATGATAAATCAATTAAATGACTTTTTTCACTTAAAAATATCATATTATAGTATAATATGATAGTAACAATTGATATGTTCATAATAGACTTAGTAAATTGGGATCATGTTTAAACAAGGACAAAAGGTGCCCGCAAACGTGGTAAAATATAAAAAATCCTACTCTACTTATGCAAAAACAAGAAGTAAAAATGTTCCAATTTAGGACACATCACATCCCCCAAGCTTGCTCGTCCCCCATCAAGATGGTGGATTATGTACAAGATCATCATGTTTATGAGGCACAAGTCGTTACAATAAATGAGAAAAATTTAAACAAGAGTATAATTAATATTGGGTGTAGAGTTATGCTAGGAGCTTTATCACACCTTTACACATCACATGACTTAGACGCTTCCACACCTTCTTGTATTAATGCAATTATAAGAACCTATTAGTGATTGAACATATTATATAATCATAAAGTTAAAATGGTTTAGCACTTGATTTTAGTATTGAAGATTCATGATCATATCTTTTTCTTTCTTCTCTTTTTTTCAAACTTGTACTCATTTTTGCCTTGAATTTTTTCTTGATAATTGATTCTTTTGTCTCTTCTTCTTTGTTCTCTTCCTTCTTCTAATTTTTATATAACACGGCTTCGTGATCATGCTCACTACTTTTTATGGCTTTTATAAACCAAACATGTGACTATAATATGCTACCAAGATTTTACTTTTCATAATTTAATCAATACCTTTATTGGTCTGGAAGACCCTAAAATCATAACAATTGTACAAATATCATAACACTCAACCTAGTTCAATCATCTAATATAATAATCATGAATCAAAAGATAACTTCAAATATCATAAACTCTCGAGACTCAATGGATATAACTCTTCTCTTGAACAAATGGAAACTTGAAGATGAAACATGCTAAAGCAAACTCTTGAATAAAAACCTAACATGCATGCAATAAAGAAACATGCTAAAACTGGAAGATAGATTAGAATGTGTTATAGATCTCCTGCAAGCTTGGGATCAAGCCGGTGCGAGCAAATAATCCCTTGCAATTATTCGATTCCTAGGCGTTCTTCAAGGCGAAGTAGTGATGTTGGAGACAGACGCACGAAGTTTCTTATTTGTACCCTCCAGGGCAGATATGCAATCAAGACTCTTCTATAGATCTAAATGCAAGAGGAACATCCCTTCAGCAACAATGTTTAGCATGTCATTGAGTTTCTTCTTGCTTTCAAGATCTAAGAGACACTTGCGCACAATCTCCTGATGGATGACTTCTTACTTCCGGTCCTTCTCTATCTTGCGAATACGTTGTTCAGTTTCTAGAACATGCCTAAGGATGGGCATGTCTAGAAGCTTGAACTCCCAATCTTCTTGGGGCTTCACGCTCATGCGTGCATTCATGGTAATCTTCTTTATCGTAGAAGTGTGTGACGTGATTTCCTGATAAGTTATTGCATCAGCTCGGTTAGCTTTATTACGCTTGGGTGAAGAGTAGTTGGTGGAGATGAACTTGACTGACTCCGTGCACCCCTTCCCATGGAGTTTCTTCGGTTGTTCCTCATCCTTAGGACTCACCATAGCCATATATTCTAGCTGATTCCATCCCCTCTTTGTTTGCTCCATGAATATCTCGAATTCCTCATCATCGCAGTCATAAGCATACCTCTTGTTCTTCGGGCTTAGGCCTTGATATTCGCGATCATCGGCTTCAATGGAGGAAGTCTGGAAGCTATCCCATGAAGGAGCCATGAGGCCAAGAGGTTTTCCTTTGCCTAGAACTAGGTAGCGCATCAGGAAGATTGGATCTGTTGATATATAAGAGGGCGGAATACCTCTAGAGAGGATTAAGAAGGGTTAGGAAGAGGGTAAAATTCGTATGGCCCAGTCGTACTGGCAGTTACCGACTTCTTATCCTTTTTAAGGAATGAAAACCAAGTGAACGAGAGAACACATGGAACATAATGACTTGCCATAAGGGTAGATTTGCCCATATGACGCGGTTGCACTAGAACACCAGAAAACACACCGAACGTACTACCAGCTTAACGGGCAATGGTACGGGGGGTCCGGTTGTATCGTCAGTCCGTACTAGTCTCGCAAGACTGGCAGTGACCTCAGGAAAGCACAAGGAAACCAGAAATGCAAATATAAAAAAGAAAAAAAATCTAGAACAAAGATGAATCGATATTTCAATCATATTGTTCATCCAAAATAGAATGAATTTACTTTAGTACCTTCCTCTCCCTTTAATTCCGGAACCATTTTTTCTTTTTCCCTTTAAACAAGGTTGGTCATAAGAAATTGCTAATACCATTGCAAAGAGAAATTAAAAATTTATTTTAGGAATTAAAGTCCGAGAGGGTCCATGGGCTTGTCTTCTTGTTCTTATTTTCTTTGGAGGATCTGCAAATTAAATTCTTGCAAAAGTAGAGTCCAACGGATCATCCTTGGCTTAACGTTAATTCTTTTAAGATTTTTTAAGCCAATACAATCCATATGCACCCTTAATTTAGAGTCAATAATATAAGATATAAATTTATCAGAATACAAAACCACATCAAAAAATTATTTTTCTGCCATGGGGTAATTCTTTTGAGCGTTATTTAAGGTGCGGCTAGCATGATGAATCATATTCAGTTCATCACCATCATGCTGAAAAAGAATTGCTCCAATGGCTTTGTGACTAGCCTCAGAGAAAAGATCAAAGTATTTTTTTCCAATTGGGTGGTTTTATAAAAGGAGCTTCAAGAAGAGCTTGCTTTAATATGTTGAAAGTAGTAAGACATTTTTCATCAAAATTAAAAATAACGTCGTTCTGTAGAAGGTTAGTTAGAGGTCTAACAGTTTTAGAGAAATTTTTAATGAATCTTCTATAAAATACAGCGTGGCCCAAGAAACTCCTAATATCTTTTACATATCGAGGTGTGATTCAATAGACCCCCTACTCTGAAAAGTTGTAAATGTCCGAAAGGATAGAATTTCCCCTATGCGTATTAGATGAGGACGTGTGAGGGTAGCCCATCGACGGGTCCAAAAGAACTCACCCTAAATCACGTATGTGTTGTTGCAATGTTAGCGCACACATGCAAGTATTGTATTCGAGTTGGACACTTACGTTTCCACGTCGCATGTACAAAATACCCGATAACTGACATGATTCGGTCCCATACGGGCTTGGTGGGTATTACATACATGGTCTAAATTTTATGAATCCCGATCCTACCCCCACGCGCGAAGAGGTACCGGTCGATCCAAGCCATCGATCTAATTTGTCTCCTTATTTTCATTCCTTTGGGGGTCTATTGAATCAGAAGCCTTACCTAAAATTTTGTGACCAATTACTATACCTTCTTGAACCATGAAGTGACATTTTTCCCAATTCAAGACTAGGTTAGTATCTTCACACTCTTCGAGACTTTATGAAGGTTATGAAGACAATGATTAAATGAAGTACCATAAACATAAAAAATCGTCCATCAACACTTCCATAATACTTTCAGCATAGTCAGCAAATATAGCAATCATGCATCTTTGGAAGGTGGAAAGGGAATTGCAAGGACCAAAGGAATACAACGATAAGCATTTAACCCATAAGGACAAGTGAAGGTTGTCTTAAGTTGATCATCAAGATGGACAACAATTTGAGAAAATCCGGAGTAACCGTCTAGATAGCAAAAATGAGAATGCATGGCAAGTCTCTCTAAAGTTTGGTCTATAAACAGTAAAGTGTAATGATCCTTTCTAGTTTCCTTATTAAGTTTTTTATAATCAATGCACATCCTATGACAAATAATGGTTCTAGTTGGTATCAACTCATTGTGTTCATTTTGCACAATAGTAAACCCACCTTTTTTAGGAACATAATGAACAGGACTTACCTATTCACTCTCCTCCACATGAAAGATGATTCCTGCATCTAATAGACGTATTACTTCTTTCCTCGGCTCTTCTTTCATGTGAGGTTTTAGTCGTCTCTAGAAATATGCAACAGGTTGAGATCCTTCTTCCATAAATATTCTATGAGTGGCTATCGAGGGACTAATCCACTTCAAGTCACTCATCGAATACCAAAGAGCATTCCTATGCATCCTAAGAACTATCATTAAATTTTTCTCTTCTCTCAATTCAAGGTTAGAACTAATAATAATAGGGAAATTATTGTTAGCTTCATCAAGAAACCTATATTTTAATTCCTTGGATAAGGTTTTGAGTGTAGGAGGTGGAGGTGCTTCATCCCCTTTTATTATAGGTTCTTCATAATTTTGATTCATCTCGGGATCCACCTCAGGCGTGGAGTCAAGATAATCATCTATTTCCATCTTATCTAGGTCTTGAGGTATATTATCATTAACAACTAAACTCCTTGCTAAATCATCATAGGGAGTTTCAATGAGTATAGAAGCAAGATTAATTATATTACCTTCTTCTTATTGCCCATACTCATATTCGTATAAATCCTCAATAGCTGGTTTATGTTGGAATTTTGAAAAATGAAATTCCATTTTCTCTTCAATAAACTTGAGAGATACAGTTTCTTTCTTGCAATCAATGTTAGCCCCTGCAGTATTCAACAAAGTTCTTCCAAAAATAATTGGACAATAACATCAGTAGGCATGTCAACAAGTACAAAATCAATGGGGTACTTGTATGGTCAAATTCAGATTGGGACATCTCTAATTATACCCATAGAAACTCTAAGTGTTTTATCTACAAGCATTATTTTCATATCGGTATCTTATAATTCGTCTAGGGCTAATTAATTTTGGATTTTTAGATAAAAGTTATATGGGATTACATTAACAACTAGTCCTATGTCACAGAGGCCATAATAAGAAGGTCCACCAAAAGTGCAAGGGAGAATAGGTTTACCAAATTCTTCAGCTTTTACCTTTCCTTCAACAAACCGTGAAGCTTCGGTATCTAGCTCTATCATGTTGCAATGTGCAAACATGGTTAAGATATATTATTTTGTTGGTTCCCTGGTCTCCTCCTTACTTACCTCATTAGATTTTCTTGCTTGTGCCTCTTATTCTAACATTTTGAGGAACATTCTTTCTTCCTCACATTAAACTTCGAGTTGCTGAGCCATCATATGTTTCTTTGCAGTCCTTGGAAAAGGAAGGGGTTCAACATACGAGGGTATCTCCCTCAATGGCTCCATGTGAGATGCAATTATTATGTCAACATTTTCGACTGGCTCAGGTGTGGGAGTATATTGGAGCCAGTCTTTCTTGGGAGCTTCAATATGTTCTTTAAACAACTGAAGGATTTGCACAATATGTTGGAATTATGCCCTAGAGGCAATAATAAAGCTGTTATTATTATAATTCTTGTTCATGATAATGTTTATATTCCATGCTAGAATTGTATTAAGCGGAAACTTTAATACTTGTGTGGTTTGTGAACAACACCGTGTCCCTAAATGCGCCTCTATGGACTAGCTCATTGATTATTGATGTTTAAGGTTTCCTAACCATAGACATGAGTTGTCAATTGATAATGAGATCATATCATTGGGATAATGATATGGTGGACAGACCCAAACTAAGCGAAGCTATTAGATCGTGTCATCGTGTTCGTCTTTGCAAAGCTTTTCTTATGTCAAATATTGTATTCCTTAGACCATGAGATAATAAAACTCCCTGGTATCGGAAGAAAGCTTTGAGGTCATCAAACGTCATCCTATGAGAGGGTGATCATAAAGGTGTCTCTTAGGTGATCGGAAAGTATCTGTTGGGTTGTATGTATCGAGATGGGATTTGTCCCTCCCAAGTCGGAGAGATATACTTTGGGCCCACTCGTGTCGATATCAACACCGCTTGCAAGCATGTGGTTAAGGAGTTAATCACAAAGTGATATCGGATTACGAACGAGTAAAGTACTTGCCGTGAACGAGATTGAACTAGGTATGATGCATCGACGATCGAATCTCGGGCAAGTAAAATATCGCGAGACGAAGGGAATATATATATGGGATTGATTGAATCCTGGCATCGTGGTTCATCCGATATGATCATCGATGAATGTGTGGGAGTCAATATGGGTTTCCAGACCCCGCTGTTGATTATTGATAGAAGATCATGTCTGCATATTCTCGAACCCGCAGGGTCACACACTTAACGTGTCTCGACGCTAGGATAGATTGGATAATTGTTTTATGAGTTTTTGTTCGGAGTCTCGGATGGGATCCAGGACATCACGAGAGGTTCCGGAGTGGTCTGGAGAATAAGATTCATATAAGGCAGTGCAGTTTTTGGAGTTCGGAATTGTTCCGGGTTAATCGGTATTGTACCGGAAGCTTCTAGAACCTTCCGGAAGGGGACCAACGTGGCCACACCTTCCGGTAGGGGGCATGGTCCTATGAGGGAGTGCCCTGGCCGCATTGGGCCAGGGGCACAAGGCCCCATAGGGCCCAGCCGGCCAAGAGAGGTTTAAACTCTATGTAGAGCTTCTAGAAGGGGGGTTTCCTTTCCCCCCACTCTTCCTCCTTGGGGCCGCCAGCCTTGGCTTGGGGGAGGGGCTAGAGCTGCGCCCACCCCTCTATATATAGAGGGCTGGGGGCGCGCCACCCCCCCCCACACACACACACACACCTTCCCTTCCATCCCTAGCTGCCCTCCTCTCTCCCTCCCAACTGTTTATAGGCGAAGCCCTGCTGCAGAAATTCTCCACCATATACACCGCGCCATCGCGTTGTAGATCCAATCCGTCTCTCCACCATACTTGCTGGACCAAGGAAGGAGGAGACGTCGAGGTGCTGCACGTGTGCATCTCACGGAGGCACCGCCACTTGTGGTGCTAGATCGGATCGGATCGCGAGGAGGAGAAGCGAGTACGACTACATCACCCACGTTCCGACGAACGTTCCGCTGTGCGAATCTTCAAGGGTATGAAGATCTAATCCAATCTCTCTCGTTGATTGCATCCCCTAGATTATATCTTGGCTTTCCCTCTATTCGCATCCGTAGAAAATTTTGATTTACTATGCCGCGAAACCCTTCAGTGGTATCAGAGCTAGATCTATGCGTAGATGTGTTTCACGAGTAGAACGCAACATGGTTGTTGCGGGCGTTGATGTTTTCTGTTGCAAGCCTCTTGTTTGTGTTCTTCTTATGACGCGGGATAGTGAGATTGAAGCGGTCCAGGCCAACCTTACGCGACATCGTTCGCGAGACCGGCTCCGCACTTGACGTGTGGCTTGTTCCACACATGCGGCTGGTGGATGTTAGTTTCTCTCACTATAGTTGTCATGGGATTAACACCGGAGTTTGGCAACCATAATATCACCGTTGTGGCTTTCCGTAGGTAAGAATCGTTCTTAGCATCTACTCCCATAAGCCACGTAAAACATGCAACAACAAAGTAGAGGCGTCTAACTTGTTTTTGCAGGGAGTGTTTTCTGTGATATGGTATGGCCCAAGATTTGATGTGTATATTGTATGCGATGGTCATGTTTTGTAATGTTTCACGACTTGCATGTCGATGAGTACACAACCGGCAGGAGCCATATGGTTGTCTTTATAATTGTGTATGACCTGCGAGTCAACTTCTTACACGCCATGTAATAGCTTTACTTTATCGCTAAGTAGTTAGCAATAGTTGTAGTTGCTATTCGTGGTGGAGGCAATCATGGTGGAGTGATGGAGATCATGCCGGAACACACAAGATGGAGATCATTGCGTGAAGATTGGCTATACCATGTCACATAAAGTAATATGCATGTGATGTTTATCCTTTTATGTATCTTATTATGCTTAGATCACGACGGTAGCATTATAAGATGATTCCTCACTTAAAGATCAAGATAAAAACGGTGCTCTCCCCAAGTATGCACCGTTGCGAAAGTTCGTCGTGTCCAAGCATCACGTGATGATCGGGTGCTATAGACTCTACGCTCACATACAACGGGTGCAAGCCAGTTTGCACCTGGAAATACTTGGGTCTAACTTGACGAGCCTAGCATGTACAGACATGGCCTCGGAACACAAGAACCGAAAGTTTAAGAATGAGTCATATGAATGATATGATCGACACTTCGTTGTCCACCATTGAAACCACATCTCTTCTCGTGATGATCGGATTAGGTGTTGTGAATTTGGATCGTGTTCACTAAACAACTTGAGGGATGTTGAATTTAGTGGGAGTTCATCTAGTAATTTGATTAAGTTGAACTATTTATCATGAACATAGTCTAAATTGTACTTGCAAATACTGTAGATCACATGGCCAAGTCCAACTTCAACTTCAACATTTTTGCTGAAATAGAAAAGCTTAGAAACAATGGGTCTAACTTCACCAAATGGTTACGCATTCTGAGAATCATTCTCGCTGGCGGACAAAAGGACTATGTCCTTGAGAAAGCGCTAGGTGGCCTACTATAGATGCTTGGTGATGAAAAAGCTGTTTATCAGTCGCGCAAGGATGATTATGATTTGATTAAGATCGCCATGTTGTATGCTCTGGAATCGAATCTTCAAAATCGTTTTGAGGAGTTCGCCGGGCCCTTTGAGATTCTCGAGGAGCTGAAAAACATGTTTCAGACTCAAGCCCGTTCTGAGAGATATGAGATCTCTAAGAAATTCTTTAACTACAAGATGGAGGAAGGGAGTTCCGTAGTGAGCACGCCATTGAGATGACGGGCTACACTCAACGCCTTGAGCAAGCTGGATGCAAGATTCGGAGGAGCTCAAGATTGACACTCCTAGCTACAAAAGTTTTGTAGTTGATCACAATCAGATTGGTTCCACTGATATGATCACTGAGCTCTTTGCTAAGATGAAAGTAGCGGAGGTGAACATCAAAAAGAATAATCATGTGTTGATGGTCAACAAGCCCCCCACCTTCAAGAAAGGTAAGGGTGCAAGGAAGCCCTTCAAGAAAGGCGGCAGCAAGTGCGTTGCCCCTGCTGAGAAGAAGCTCAAGTCTGGTCCTAAACCGGACACTAAGTGCTTCTATTGCAAGGACAAGGGTCACTGGAAGCGAATCGTCCAAGTACTTAGCGACAAGAAGGTGGCACCATCAAAGGTATATTTGATATACATGTTATTGATGTTTTCCTTACTAGCCCTCGTTGTAGTGCCCGGGTATTTGATACCGGTTCGTTGCTAATATTTGTAACTCAAACAGAGCTACGGAATAGACGGCGGCTTGAGGGATGAGGTGACGCGCGTTGGCAACGGATCAAGAGTTGATGTGATGGCCGTCGACGCCTCCTTAGTTTTACCTTCGGGATTAGTTTTAAACCTTAATAAGTGTTATTATGTGCTGCGTTGAGCATGAACATTATTTCGGATCGTGTTTATTGCAAGATGGTTATTCATTTAAATCGGAGAATAATGGTTGTTCTATTTATATGAGTAACATCGTTTATGGTCATGCACCTATTGTGAATGGTTTATTTCTTCTAAATCAAAAAGGATGAAACACACATCCATAACATTGAGGCTAAGAGATGCAAAGTAGATAGTGATAATACTACTTATTTGTGGCAATCGCTGTCTAGGTCATATTGGTGTAAAGCGCATGAAGAAACTCCATTCTGATGGACTTTTGGAGTCTCTTGATTTTGAATCATTTGACACATGCGAACCATGCCTCATGGGCAAGATGATCAAAACCCCGTTCTCCGGTATGATAGAGCGAGCAACGGACTTGTTGGAAATCATACATACCGATGTATGCGGACCGATGAGTGTTTCGACGCGCGGTGGATATCGCTATTTTCTCACTTTTACCGATGACTTAAGTAGATATGGGTATATCTATTTAATGAAACATAAATCTGAAACGTTTGAAAATTTCAAAGAATTTTAGAATGAAGTGGAGAACCATCGTAACAGAAAGATTAAGTTTCTATGATCCGATCGTGGAGGTGAATATTTGAGTTATGATTTTCTCACGCATCTTAAAGCAAGCGGAATCGTTTCGCAACTCACGCCACCCGGAACACCACAGCGCAATGGTGTGTCTGAACGCCGGAATCGAACCCTATTAGATATGGTCCGATCAATGATGTCTCTTACTGATTTGCCGTTATCATTTTGGGGTTATGCATTAGAAACCGCTGCATTCACTTTAAATAGGTATCCATCTAAATCCGTTGAGACGACACCGTATGAACTATGGTTTGGTGCTAAACCTAAGTTGTCGTTTCTTAAAGTTTGGGGATGCGAAGCTTACGTCAAGAAGTTGATGCCGGACAAGCTCGAACCCAAAGCGGAGAAATGTGTCTTCATAGGATACCCTAAGGAAACTATTGGGTATACCTTCTATCACAGAACCGAAGGCAAAGTGTTTGTCGCAAAGAACGGTTCCTTTCTTGAGAAGGAGTTTCTCTCGAAAGAAGTGAGTGGGAGGAAAGTAGAGCTAGATGAGGTTGTTGAACCTTCTCTTGAATTGGAGAGTAGCGCAGCACCTGAAATTGTTCCAGTGCCGTCTGCACCAACAATAGAGGAAGCTAATGACAAGGATCATGAAGCTTCGGACGATGCTGTTACTGAACGTCGCAGGTCGACAAGGTCGCGTGCCCCTCCTGAGTGGTATGGCAACCCTGTCTTGACTGTCTTGCTAGTAGAAGACAGTGAACCTACGAGCTATGAGGAAGCGATGATGAGCCCAGACTCTGAGAAATGGCTAGAAGCCATGAAATCCGAATTGGGATCCATGAGCGAAAACCAAGTATGGACTTTGGTGGACCCTCCTAGCGATCGAAAGGGCGTTGAGTGCAAATGGATCTTCAAGAAGAAAACGGACGCGGATGGTAATGTTACCGTCTATAAAGCACGGCTTGTCGCGAAAGGTTTTCGACAAGTTCAAGGTGTTGACTACGATGAGACTTTCTCTCCCGTAGCGATGTTTAAGTCCATTCGTATTTTATTAGCAATTGCTGCGTTTCATGGTTATGAAATATGGCAGATGGATGTCAAGACTGCGTTCCTCAATGGCAACATTGATGAAGAGTTGTATATGATGCAACCCGAAGGTTTTGTCGATCCTAAGGATGCTGATAAACTATGCAAACTTCAGCGTTCCATTTATGGACTGGAGCAAGCATCTCGGAGTTGGAACCTTCGTTTTGATCAAGTGATCAAGAGCTTTGGATTTGTTCCAAATTGCTACGAAGCTTGTATCTACAAGAAAGTGAGTGGGAGCTCGGTGACGTTTCTGGTACTATATGTGGATGACATATTGATTATTGGAAATGACATCAACATGCTTAACGATGTGAAGAGTTATTTGAACAAGTGTTTTTCAATGAAAGACCTAGGTGAAGCTGCTTATATATTGGGCATCAAAATCTATAGAGATAGACAAAGACGCCTGATAGCTTTAAGCCAGAGTACATACCTAGACAAAGTTCTGAAAAGGTTCAGAATGGATAAGGCAAAAAAAGGTTCAGTGCCTATGTTGTCAGGTAAGATATTGAGCAAGGCTCAGTGTCCAGCTACGGTAAATGATAGGGAAGCTATGAGAAAAGTGCCTTATGCCTTGGCCATAGGTTCGATCATGTATGTCATGCCGTGTACTAGACCGGATGTGTCCAATGCTCTTAGTTTGACGAGCAGATATCAAAGTGATCCAGGAGTGGAACACTGGACAACCGTGAAGAACATCCTAAAGTACCTAAATAGAACTAAAGAAATGTTCTTAGTCTATGGGGGTGATGAACAACTCGTCGTAAAAGGTTACGTCGACGCTAGTTTCGACACCGACAAGGATGATTCTAAAACTCAGACAGGATACGTGTATATTTTGAATGGAGGAGCTGTGAGCTGGAGAAGCTGCAAGCAAAGCGTGATCGCGGGATCTACAGTAGAAGCGGAATACATGGCTGCTGCAGAAGCGTCAAGTGAAGGAGTTTGGATCAGGAACTTCATCACTGAGCTTGGCGTGGTTCCAAGTGCATTGGACCCACTGGAGATATTGTGTGACAACACTGGCACCATAGGACTCGCTAAGGAAACAAGATATCATCCAAAGACCAAGCATATCAATCGCAAGTTTCATATAATCCGATATTATATAGCAGATGGAGATCTGAAAATCAGCAAAGTACATACAGATCTGAATGTCGCAGATCCATTGACTAAACCTCTTCCACGTGTAAAACATGATCAACACCTCAGTGCCATGGGTGTGAGATTGTTGCCAGATGTAAACTAGATTATTGACTCTAGTGCAAGTGGGAGACTATTGGAATTATGCCCTAGAGGCAATAATAAAGCTGTTATTATTATAATTCTTGTTCATGATAATGTTTATATTCCATGCTAGAATTGTATTAAGCGGAAACTTTAATACTTGTGTGGTTTGTGAACAACACTGTGTCCCTAGTATGCCTCTATGGACTAGCTCATTGATTAATGATGGTTAAGGTTTCCTAACCATGGACATGAGTTGTTAATTAATAATGAGATCATATCATTGGGAGAATGATATGGTGGACAGACCCAAACTAAGCGAAGCAATTAGATCGTGTCATCGTGTTCGTCTTTGCGAAGCTTTTCTTATGTCAAATATTGTATTCCTTAGACCATGAGATAATACAACTCCCTGGTGTCGGAAGAAAGCTTTGAGGTCATCAAACGTCATCCTATGAGAGGGTGATCATAAAGGTGTCTCTCAGGTGATCGGAAAGTATCTGTTGGGTTGTATGTATCGAGATGGGATTTGTCCCTCCCAAGTCGGAGAGATATACTTTGGGCCCACTCGGTAATCGATATCAACACCGCTTGCAAGCATGTGGTTAAGGAGTTAATCACAAAGTGATATCGGATTACGGAACGAGTAAAGTACTTGCTTTGAACGAGATTGAACTAGGTATGACGGTACCGACGATCGAATCTCGGGCAAGTAAAATATCGCGAGACGAAGGGAATATATATATGGGATTGATTGAATCCTGGCATCGTGGTTCATCCGACATGATCTTCGATGAATGTGTGGGAGTCAATATGGGTTTCCAGACCACGCTGTTGATTATTGATAGAAGATCATGTCTGCATATTCTCGAACCCGCAGGGTCACACACTTAACGTGTCTCGACGCTAGGATAGATTGGATAATTGGTTTATGAGTTTTTGTTCGGAGTCTCGGATGGGATCCGGGACATCACGAGAGGTTCTGGAGTGGTCCGGAGAATAAGATTCATATAAGGCAGTGCAGTTTTTGGAGTTCGGAATTGTTCCGGGTTAATCGGTATTGTACCGGAAGCTTCTAGAACCTTCCGGAAGGGGACCAACGTGGCCACACCTTCCGGGAGGGGTCATGGGACTATGAGGGAATGCCCTGGCGGAATTGGGCCAGGGGCACAAGGCCCCATAGGGCCCAGCCGGCCAAGAGAGGTTTAAACTCTAGATAGAGCTTCTAGAAGGGGGGGTTTCCTTGCCCCCCACTCTTCCTCCTTGGGGCCGCCGGCCTTGTCTTGGGGGAGGGGCTAGGGCTGCGCCCACCCCTCTATATATAGAGGGCTGGGGGCGCACCACCTCCCCACACCTTGCCTTCCATCCCTAGCTGCCCTGCTGCCCTCCTATCTCCCTCCCGACTGTTTGTAGGCGAAGCCCTGCTGCAGAAATTCTCCACCATATACACCGCGCCGTCGCGTTGTAGATCCAATCCGTCTCTCCACCATACTTGCTGGACCAAGGAAGTAGGAGACGTCAAGGTGCTGCACATGTGCATCTCACGGAGGCACCGCCACTTGTGGTGCTAGATCGGATCAGATCGGATCGCGAGGAGGAGAAGCGAGTACGACTACATCACCCACGTTAACGAGCGTTCACAGGCGAATCTTCAAGGGTATGAAGATCTAATCCAATCTCTCTCGTTGATTGCATCTCCTAGATTAGATCTTGGCTTTCCCTCTGTTCGCATCCGTAGAAAATTTTGATTTACTATGTCGCGAAACCCTTCACAATAATATCATCATCAAGTTGGAGCTCATTAGCGGTTTATTTTGTCTTACCGGATTCCTTATAATCATTGATATAATCATATTCAATTCTACTCCTCCTTCGCTACCTAAATCAAATCCCCAAGTTTCTCTATTGCGGCAAATATGTTCTAAAAGTTCCCAAGCTTTAGTTATAGTTAGATCCATAAATGAGCCTCCAGAATTTGTATCAAGCTCATGTTTAATTTCTTGATTAAGCCCCCCATATAAAATGTGTAAAACATACCACTCGGGTAGATCATAATGGGGACATTTATTAAGGATGGATTTATACCTTTTGAAGGCCCATACCAAGCCTTCACTTGGGCGGTTTTTAAGTTTGTAATCGCCCTTCTTACTTTAGCAGTCTTCACCTTGGAGAAGAATGGAAATACAAATTATGCTTTGAGCTTTTCCCAGGTATCATTTTTCTTTGCAGGGCAAATTCTATACCAAGCTAAAGCAGTGTTGGTTTGAGATTGGCTAAACAACTTAAGTTTCGATTCATCATCAGAATAGCCTCTCAATTTAAGTGTCCAACATAACTCGGTAAAATGCATTAAATAAGTGTAGGGGTCCTCATCTGAATCATCTCCTGCAAAAGTTTTATCTTTAATGATAGCAATAAAGCGTGGGTTAACCTCATATTCAGGTTTAGCCCCACTCGGGAATTCTTTGAAAAGTCCTTTATTAAATTTCCCGAGGTGTTCAGCTGCAACGAGCTGATTCATCAGTCCGAGTGCAGCCATGGTGTTTACCTGAAACTATCTAGTAAACAATTTTAGTAAAACAAATAGTAGAATTAGCAACTAAGAACAAAGACCAAAAGTTCTTAGCTCCCCGGCAACAACGCCAGAAAATAGCTTGATGACTTCAAGTGCACAGATCGATTGTAGCTAGTTTCGAAATAAGAGTATCGGACCCACAGAGAACTCTTTGGTTAAGGTCTTTATGTGCCTCGTCACTATCTACCAAAGGATACTTGTAAGCTGCCTTTGATTTCAAGTAAAGGATGTTTGAAAGGTTTATTGGATGGAATACAGAGAAGTAAATAAAATCAACTAAAAGTGAACAAGTAAGAAACGTGGTTGGAAAGATGGTTGAACTCAATAGGGCTAAAACATTCTCGGAGATGTAGGATACACCACTAGCATGTTGTAATTAATCATAAATAGGATAACCTATTTCTTATGTCATGACATGTGTGGAGAGAGATACATAATAAGATGTTCATTATAAGGTTCGTAGGAAGCCACTTTGTTGAGTCAATAATAAGGTCATCTCTAAATAACCACCGCGATGTCTGAGAGCACTAAACCATATAGACCACCGCAGTTAAGGGTCTCCCCTTGGATATCATAATTAGCTTAGTGGATATCTTTTTGTTCCCCCTTCAACCGTGTAGGTTGCTAGCCGTGCTTCTAGTCACAATAGCTTCGGACATGCTTCAAAACACGTCCAAAGGGTTACACCCACTTCTTTATACCCGAAGGAAAATGATATGTAGCCGACTACACATACTATCTAAAGGATAAATCAAACACACAACATAGATAAATGGATCATAGAAACAAGTAATATATCATCTTTATTTCATTTTATAATAATGCTAGGGTTTCTCTATCTCCCCAAGAACGAAGGAAACTACTCATACATGGAAGCAATCAACAACATCATCATAATCAAATGGATGGATAAAGGTACTAGAATTAATCTAGTGGAAACCACAATTGAATATGAAATTACAACAAAATCTAATGAATGGAAGATGGGGGTAGATATGGTGATGGTGATGCAGTGGTTGATGATGAAGGGGATGATGCGTTGTCTTCCAATAATCTGTAAAGCAGCAAGGATTTTCCCTTCTCAAAGTTCCTCCTTCGGATCCCTTTCTGGTGTGGTTTTTCGTGGCTGGAGGTTTTTGTGAATGTTGGGTCTCAGATCCGTCTTCACGAGGTGAAAGTATTTGACGAGGCGGTCAAGATGCAGTGTCGTATGGGCAGGCAGAGGTCGTTACGTGCCTTGTAACCTTCTCGGCGCAAGCAATTCCTCTAGGTGCAAAGATAAATTAATTAAATGACTTTTATCACTTAAAAATATCATATTATAGTATAATATGATAGTCTCAATTGATATGTTCATAATATACTTCGTAAATTGGGATTCTGTTAAAAACAGGACAAAAGATGCGTGGAAACGTGGTAAAATACAAAAAATTCTACTCTACTTCTGCAAAAATAAGAAATAAAAATGCTCTAATTTTAGACCCAGGACGCCGCTTCAATATCTTCCCCACTACCACATAGCACCACACTTTGTCACTGGAAAAGGACGCCTCTGTCCAGGCAAAACTATACACAGCAACACAACGCACAACACACTAGTAGCCCACCCCATGCCCATCATGAGAAAACAACAGGCTATGCAAGGGCCGCCACCGCTTGCCCAACAACAGCACAGATCTTGACGCAAAAAATATAAGACAATCAAATACTTGACTGAGACCTAAGATCTCAGCTAGCTGAGAAGTACCAAATCCGATACATAAAAGGCTATAAGATATAGTTATAGAATAACCATCATGGATGGTTGCTGATACTTAAGATACTAGATGATTCCCCGCGCGTTGCTGCGGAACTTAGTATACCAAATAATGCAGAATTTTCTTGTACTTAGGAGGAAGGAAATAGATACAAACATAACAAAAAGTAAAGGAAGGAATCGACAAAAACACAGAAAATTAAATGGCTAAATGTAGCTTTAAAATCCTCCAAGCTTAGCTGATTCAGTTGTGTAAAATATAACTGACGTTTTCCATAATTCATAGTAAATCAAATCTTTTATTACTAAATTTAAGCCACCCTACTGAATTCTTTCTGGCTTGTGGTGAAATAAAAAACAAAAATACACAATAGCACAAATTGTTGAAAAAAGTCTCCCTCTGAATGTTCCTTTCTGCTGAGTTCATGGTATAACTTCGGATCATGTCAGATTGTAGATCACGTCATATTTCAATACAAGAGTTAATACATTTGAAACCCATCATAGAAATGGAGATTGGTAGATTAATCGATCATATGCAAGGCAACTCCCTTCATCGGTTTTTTTAGCAGAACAGATGAAGTCATGTATCTGAAGTGAGACAACTTAGTGAATAATAATTAACCAAAAAATAGCATGAGAAATGATATATCAAAGCATTCAAGCCAAATCATTTTAGAACATGCCAATCTTTGAAGCTTGTGGGCCAGCAATCACAATTATGAGCACGTAAATATGTTGCTTACCTATAATCATAAACCTGGGCAATAGAAGTGAGGTAGTACGAACGGAGAAAAAATGTATACTTGGATGGAATTGAAAGGAAAGCACGGGAGGTTCTACATATGCGAGGTTCTAACATACGTGAGGCTCTAGAATAGTTACCATACCGTCATACACATACCCAGGAGGCCAGGAGACAACACTCTGAACACTCCGTCGGGAAAAAAGGGAGCTAGTTCCTCACACTGAAGCTTGAAGTGCATGGAACACGCAACGCCTGAAAGAAAAAATACACATAAAAATGAATTATGAAGGTAAGTAAACATCAACATTTTCTCGCTTAACTTGTAGTCACCGTGCAAAATACAACCCTATCAAAATCCGAATGAATCTTTACTTCCTAAGATTTAGGACAATTATTTGATGTCATGGAAAGACAGGCATGTCAATAAGATTCCGTCTAAAAACAGGCATGTTAAGTGAGACGCTCGCGGAATCAAAAATTAAGGTGAAGCATAGAAGAAGCCAAGAAACTTGAGAAGAGGGGAATGGCAGCGCCAAGGAAACTCTGGGCACCTCGATGAGGCCAAAAGAGAAATCGATCTGGGTGTTTAAAAGAGAAAAGGAGGCTGCTCAGCTACCTCCTTCGTGAGATCGTGGACTGCTAGACTCCCGTTTTTCAGTTTCTCGTGAACTTTATTTAGAGAGTTTTCGGTGCACTTATGGTGGATGAGGCGATGAGGAAGTGGAACTGATCAGCATGGAATATTTCTTTTTATGAAGGAAAGGTAGCCGGAAAGATGAATTGCTGAATAGATGATGTACATCGTGTACATGTAACGGAAGAATTAAATGGCTCTGCCTACTCCTGAGCCCAGCCCATGTAGGAATCCTGTGGAAACGTACGTTGCTGCACGCCTGCACTGCACGTCTTCACCGTTGCAGGATGGCATACGACCGACTGGGCAAACAAAACGGGTGACGTGGATGCACCACAGCTCAAAGAAATCAGGTAGTGGGGGTTTACTATTTAGATATAGAAGATTCCTAGAATGATACATAAAAGACCATTTGAGATAGTCGATTATCATAGATAGGTCTTCATTCGAGTCATCGGTGAACATGATGAATTATCTGTGATAACAGAATACTTCCTCAGTTCTATAATTCTTGTCGTGGTTATTTTAGTTTAAATTTAAACTGAAACAACGACAATAATTATAAGACGGTGGGAGTGTTAAAGAAGGTTCTTCGCTAGGAACCACATTCATTTTTTGTTTTTATTCATAAGGTGATCGGATGTTGATAATATTTTAAATGAGATTACATCGCTCTTGGATAAAATCAATCCCCTTGAGAAATAAGAAAAATTAAAGTAAGAAGCAACTTTTTTGAGATAAGAAACAAAGGTTGAATAGTCAAAGTTGAGTGGATTTGGTCAGGCAACACCAAAACATATCCTATTCTATTTTTTAAAACAAAGGTTGAATAGTAGAACTTGAGTGGATATCAATATTTGTTGCCAATATGCCCTAGAGAAACTAATAATATTTTCATTATCATATTTCATGTTCATGATAAGTATTTATACTCCATAGTATAATTGTATTAACCGTAAATATGATACATGTGTAGTTTCATAAAAAACATCATGTTCCTAGTAATCCTCTACTTAACTAGCTCGTTGATTAATGATGGTTATGGTTACCAAACCATGGAAATGTCTTGTCAAATAATAATAGGATCATATCATTAGGAGAATGACATAATGGATAGACCCAACTAATCAAAACAATTAGATCACGTCACAAAGTTTAAATTGCCAAACCTGATATATGTCAAGTATCATAATTTTTAGACCATGAGATTATCTTATTCACTTGTGCCGGAACAATGCTCTGGGTACATCAACTGTCACAACACAATAGTGTGACTATAAAGGTGTCTTTCAGTTACTTCAGAAAGTACTTGTTCAGTTGGATAAATCAATACTAAGATTTGTACCTCCATGTGACGGAGAGATACATAGTGGGCCCACTCAGTAACACACATCCTATATCGCCTGTAAGCTCTTGACTAATGAGTTTGGTCATAGGGGATGTTGTAAAGCTACCAGTAATGAGTATCTATCGAACACAAGTTTGAACTAGGTATTGTGATCAAGGTCTTGATCATGGAGTGCCAATGATCAGATCTCAGGTAAGTAAAATATCATGAGAAAAAAATGGAATATGAGATTGTTTCAATCCTCGGCATCATGTTTCAAAATGATAAATGTCTTACCTGAATATGTCGAAGAGATGTCTCAGTCATTTATGGAGGTTCTCGAACCCATAGGGTCACACACTTAACATTCGTTAATGATAGGTTAGCTTTCAGATATTCATAATGACAAGGAGCTCTAGAGAAGTCCAGACATAAATTTTCATATAAGGAAAGTGGTTTTTAGGGTTTCGAGGAAGTTCGGGAATTTTCCGACAGAGTAGGTACCATGGTGGGTCCCACCTGCCCCTAAGGTTCCACACTGATCTCAAAGGGGGCGCCCAGCCCTACATGGCCAAGGCACCACACTCTCCTTGGCCCATGTGCCAGGGAAAGGGAAAACCTTGATTGGCTTATTTTAGGCCAGAGGGGATGCCTTGGCAGGCATGTCCCCTGGCCATCGTGTTGGGATTATTCTCTAGATGAAATAGTACTAACGATTATTATATAATCCCCTATTCAATATATAGGTTCATCGAACTATGCTAGAACTATTGTGAACCTTGATTGTGAGAATCAAAGGAAGCATCACATGCAGGTGTAGCAAAGATGAACTGCCAAGATGTTCCTAGTCCAGCCTCTTGTAGTAGCTCATGTCATTAAGTTGTAACATCCCTAAAATCATGTTTTCAAAGATTGCATATCATCCATGCATGCATATCATTTAGGGATCAAATATCAAACTCATTTCAAGAAAACAGAAGCACTAAGTGCTATTATTTTATGTGAGCATGCATTAATTTAATGCCACTCTCAAATGAGAGTATAATTGTTTTAAACCAAGCTTTGTTTGCTGTCATGTTGTTTAAGTTGAAAGTTAGAGTTTGGACAAAAATTTACAAAACAAATATGGGTTTAAAACCATCTTCAAAACATATTCAAATCAAGTGCTATGACACTATCTATTTTGATTTTTCCAATAAGGACCAAGCAAGGCCAGCAAGGCAGCATGGTTTAATACTCAAATTTACACGGGAATTCATATTACAAAAGGCCAGACATATTTGAAATTCAAATGATTTTAAATTCATTTGAAATTGATTCTAGAATATCAAATAGAAAATAGAAAAAGAGAAAAGAATTAGAAAAGGGCTGGCGCTACTAATCTAGCCCAGAACCAAATCCAGCCCAAAAGTCCACCCGGGGTCCTCCCTTCCCTCTATTTCTCTCACCCGAACCGAACCAACCCACACCGTCGCTGACTGGTGGCCCCTCTCCACGTCAGCACCTTCTTTCCCAAACTTCGCGTGCAGACGTCGTCGTCGCCGCCCGTTTCTTCCCCTTCACTGTCGCGACTATAATCTTCTTAATTGGCAATGAATGCGTGCGTAATCTCCGCCCCTGCTCTGGCTATAATATCCCCTCCCCTCTCTGCTCATTTCCCCTCGCTCAGCACACTCACCTCGCCACCAGGCTGCGCGCAATCAAGCTCAGAAACCCTGCAGCACCGACGACCTCCGGTGACCAATTCCGGTGAGCACCGTCCGCCCCCTGTCTTTGCTTCATATGAGCGTGTTCAACTTGTCCTTGCGCATCTTCTCATACCTTCCTTTTTATCTGTATCATCCTAGAGCGCCGTCACCGTCCACCGCTGGAAGCAACCGAAGCTCAGCGCAACTCCGGCGACCCCTCCTGGTAGTTCCCGACCACCCCTTCCTCCCTTTTTGATACTCACTTGTTCTCCAGGCTTGTGCGTATCTAATAGCGTCTCTGGTTTTTCTTAGCGCGCACCAGAACCTCGCCCCCGACGACGCCAGAGCTTGCCCGATGACAGACTCCACTCCGGCGAGCAATAGCAGCCAGCTCCGAGTGCCCCTGTCCCTCCCTCGACCGCCTTGAGCTTCACTGCAGCCTCGCGAGCACGGTAACCACCTCCACCCCTCCCGTGCGATCTGAGTCACCGACATCTCTGACAGCCGCGCCACCACATCGCCGCCGCTAGCGCCGCCCGTCTGTGGTCGTTTGATCCGTGGCCGTAGGATCTAGATCCACCATGTAGAAATAGATCTATAGCGAAGAGGTAAGGAGCAGATATGACCGTGCAATTTAAGTTAGATCTAGCGGTCCACGTTAGCCGATCCGCACGAATCGGTATCAACCAATCAGAACACGCCGCGTGTCTGTAGGTTTGATTTAAAATCAGAATTTAGATCTATTAGATGTTTAAACTTGTAAAATTCATAACTTTTGATTCCCATGTCCAAATTTGACAAATTTTATATCATTGGAATCAGGAGAGAAAATCCTTTCCATTTATACAATGTGTTTAATGTTTTTCCTCTAATAAAATGATTGTTTTTACAGAAACATTTGTAGGCATAATTTGTGTATAGTAATTATTTGAAAAATGTTTTTTCGTTCAAATAAAGTTTATTTGGCAAGTTTTGAACTTGTTTAAGATTCAGTACTGTGCACTTGTCTTGTTTGGTGTAAAAAATCATCACATGGCTTTTTGCATGCATTCATATATTTTTGTTTGTATAAATTTTGTATGTGATTTGGTGCCATTATTTTATGTGTAGATTTTGGTGCAAATAGTGATTGTGATTGTGAAGATTGTTGCTGCTCTCTAAACTACCAAGGCAAGTGGTGCTTCATTATTGTATTCCTATGTTTTTCAACTATGCACTAGAAATATTTTGCTAGACTTGCATGAATATTTTAATATATATGCTATGCTTGGAAAATCCTAGTAGTTGTAGAATTGCTAGAAATTTCTAAGTTAAGATGCTTATCAATGCCATGCTTAGCCTAGATAGTAGCAACCAAGGGTGGTTATATATTCATGCTATGATAAAATATTTCTAAGTCTTTGGACTTGTGTTTTTGCTTAATAAAACAACTAAGTGAATGAATCACCTGGGTGGAATGGAAAGAATGGTTTGTGTTGAGTGGTTACACAAGGCCCATTTATATGGTTTACCTTGTGTATCTCACTTGTGGAAAGCCACCCAGGAACAAAGGGATTTGAGATGCCAAATGTTAAGAAGCTTCTAGTGCAGCCACATGGCATTATGGGCTCTGCCTGGATCATATAGGTTGCAATAACTTAGCCATTTGGACAGTTGGTGGTAGTGGGATGATAGGTTGGAGCGCGTCCATTTGGTCTAAGGGAAGGCTTCTGAAAGGTCCTGTCTTGGTGAAAATCAAGTCTTGTGGGGAAAGTGCACAACCTCTGCAGATGGAAGAATCTAAATACTTAGCCATGTCCCTGATATTGGACAACTTGAGCATCAAGACAAGGAAGCTATCAAGAATCTCCTCATCCCAATTTCTAAGTAAAAACTTGTGGTTGAACAAGGGTGAAGGTTCACCAATTTCTATTGGTGATTCCTTGGGGAAAGTTTTGTCAAAGAAAAACTTAGTGTTTTCAACTGATAGGTAAAACCTATTTTGAGCAAAGCAAGTCTAAGCTACACTTAGACAAAATGCATATAGTATCTAGACTACTAATATTCTACTAAGGTATCACTTTCCAATACTATTCCAATGTATTGACCCACTTTGGCTGTAACTTGTGATGTTGTAGGTTATTCTGATGGTGATTAGGGGTTATGAGTCTACACTCAATATGCTTGCCTGTGGCACATGAAGATGAAGACTTATTTATCCTATTATATATTGAACTCTTGTATTAGGCCTGTGGCCATGGAGTTTGTAAAAGACTATGTTTGTCTCTGGAATGATATGTAATAATGACCTTTGTTTCTGTGTACTTCATCTTAAACTGTGGATGCTAGCATTGATCCAAGGACTAGCATTGTAATCACACGGATCCTTACCTTTATAAATGGAGGGATCTTACAGATGGTATCAGAGCACCGTGTTGCTTGTAGGATTATGACCCTAGGATTGGAAACCACTAAGGAAAAAAAATTAACAACTTCCACACTTGTCTTTTCTTCTCGTAAACTTTTCTAGTCTTCTTTCTCATCTCTATTTGTAGATGAACTCCATCAACGAAGCCGTGAGAAAGAGACAACTCATGACTATGACTTTGGAATGTGAGACAGAATTCCCCAAGGCTCTCAAATGAAGGGATACGGGTAGGCTACACTAGCACAAATCAAAAAAAATCTACCGCGTATACCAGGATAACTATTGTCATAGATCATGGGATTACCACTAGACGCGCAGTTGCGGAATCGATGAAGAGCGTTGAGGCAGTGTAGACGTTCCACGTCTCCTCCTTGTCCTCGTCCTACGAGAAGCTTCCCTTGCACGGCTCGTCCAAGCGCTACAGATGCAGTGCCTCCGAGGTATCCACACGTACAGGGAAGGCGTCGCCAGATCGCTAGGTCTGCGACACAAAGCGTGAGGAGTGGCGGCTGGGAATGATCTGAGGTCTAAAATCTAACCCTGGTCAGATCGCCCCACCCTCTCTTAAATAGGCGTCCCTAGTGGGCTTCTACATTAGCAGCCCATTAGTACCCTAAGCCTGGTCTAATTCGGATCCAATCCTCATTAGGCTTCCAGCCCCTTAAGTGTGTGATCCTATAGGTTCATATGCGTATAGACATGACACGAATACACTTATTCTGTCAATAGTTGGTAGCAGCCTCTAGCAAGACATGCGAACTCCTAAACGCATACAAAGATCATATCGAACGAACCATCACAAGGTTTAGTACATGTCTTTCCCTTTTCCTCACGATATTTGGTCTAGCTCCAAGCTGACCTCCCTTTCTCGATACCGTGATTCGGAATCCCTTTACTAGGTTAACTCTTAACCATATGTATCACGGCCATGCATTTCTGGATACGATCACTCGAGGGGCCCAGAGATATCTCTCTCAAGTAGAGAGGGGCAAATCCCATCTTAATTGACCATGCCTTGCAGCATGCTTCAGGACAAACCCGAAAGCTACCTTTATAACTACCTAGTTATGGTGCAGCTTTTGATAGCCCCAAAGTAGGTCGATCCACATCTCAAGTACATGTGACAATCTCAGGTATAAGGACAAAACGTACATGATGTGTAGAGAGAGATCTGCAACTAATTGCTAGTCTAAGGTTGGGTCAGTCCAACCCCATGTTCATAACATGTGTCCACGTCATTGGTTTGACATATCCATGTCTATGACTTGCGAAACATAGTCATCAACCAATCGATGTGCTAGTCTAATATTCACGTGTGTCCTCACATGAACTCCGACTAGGGACAACTCTTAAATAACCATACAAGTATAGAGTTTCACAAACAATTCACATAATTTCCAATCAATACAAGTTGCCTGATATGGATATTCAAGGAACATTACAATAACTCATGGATACATATGAAATATCATTATCTCTATGATTGCATCTAGGGCATATTTCCTTCATCAAGGACCTCATGGTTGCCATGGGAATACATGGTGCAGCTGTGTAAAAAGGTTTTCCTGTGATGGATGAAGGAGTTGAATACTGGTGGGTGCAACTTCACTTGTATAAAAACAAGGAAGACAACCACAAGGAATCGGGATTCTGCATGGTCACCAACTCAGTGATGCACACCACATTCTATGATTCAGCAAGGGATGCAGCTTGGAAGCCATCAAAGAAGAAAATAAGCTTACCCAAGAATTAGAGGCTACCAACCAACGTTTAAGAGAGGACATCATAGACTTAGCCATTGAGTCATGTGATCAGGATCGAAAGATTGCCTCTAGGGATGCCCTGTTAGCCAACTTGGCAAGTGAGATGGGATTGTAACGTACTTCGTTAGTTGGACCACCACACTTATCATTTTATTTCCCAAATGTTGTTTAAAATAAGTTGAACTTTGGATTTTTGTAATGGTTTTATGTATGCCATGACTTGAGTGTTTGGATTGTTAAAGTTATGCATGTGATGCCTTGTCTTGTGATTTATCTTTAACTGTGTTGATTATAACTTTTTCTATCTTATAAAATAGATGCCTAATGTTACTATCAACATGGCTGAAGAGTTCAAGGGAACTCGTTTTGGCACTCGTATTATTGAGCTCACTAGTTTACTCAATCTCCCAGTTCCTACCATCATGATGCTTCCCCTCACCAAGTTCGAGGGGAAGGACCTTTGGGGCTTCAAGGTTACTCAGCCAGGACGCCAGACTAAGCCAGCCACGGAGGCCATCACCTTCAAGCTCATGCATGATGACAAGGAGAGAGGCCTAGAGGTAGTCATGCAGGATTTGCTTGGACGCTTGTTAGGGAGACACTCTCGGGAGATTAGAGTTACTCACTTCCACGCCTTCGGTAGACGTGATGAGGATGGTGAGGCCATTGACTTCGAGGATACTTCGAGAGAACGGCATAGCCGATTCATCTATACCTCCAGGACTTAGAGGTTCTTCTTAGGCACCTAGATACTGATAGGACCAACGTCATGCTTAGCAATGACGAACTCCAGGTGCAGCTTCGTGAGAAGGACAAGCTCTTCGCGGAGCAAGATGAGATAGTCAAAGAAATGGAGGCCAAGTTTGAGAGTCAGGATAGAAAGTTCAAGAGTCAAGAGAAGAGAGTCCAAGATAGGAACAAGAGGATTCGAGACATGACTGCAGAACTAGAGGCCAAGGACTTTGAGCTCGAGCATCAGCATGTAGTGATTGAGAGACTTCGTTCATAGAAGAGGGCTCTCAAAGCCAAAATAGAGACCTTGACCACCAATGTCGAGGAGTACAAGACCTCTATGGAGAATGCAGGTCTTACACTTGTTGATGAGGAGGTGGATTCAGAGGAGTAGTGATGACTACTCAATTACCTTTATTTACCATGCCTTTGATTATTGAGTCGCAATGACCATCCAACATGTGGATGGCTTGCTATTGGTGTGTTTACTTTTCAAACTTGTTGTCTTTGTTGTTGAACTTATACTACTATGATGCATGTTTGGTGATTGTTTGTGTGATGTATTGTGCATGATAGCATCTATGGGTATCTCATTCTTATCTCTATTGAAAACCACAGATGCCTCCCCAACGTGCCAATCCCAACCCTAACAACAAAAACAATATCACCCCCGAGATGCAGCAAATGATGACAACTCAGACACAGCTGATGCAAATGATGACCACATTCATACAGAATCAGAACAACAACAACAACAACAACAACAACAACAACAATAACAACAACAACAACAATAATAATAATAATAATAATAATAATAACAACAACAATCAGAACAACCCACCGGGTTTTTGACATTCTTACCAGATTCTTAAGGCTGAGGCCAGCAAAGTTCTCAGGAACTACTAATCCTATGGTGTCCAATGATTGGCTACGCTCTGTGAACAAGGACTTGGTAACTGTTGGCTGTACTGATGAAGAGAAGGTCAGGTTTGCAGCACATTTGTTGGAAGGACCAGCAACCACTTGGTGGGATAACTTCCAGATCACCACTCCCATTGCGGATGTGACATGGGCTATCTTTGAAGATGGTTTCCGTACTACTCACATCTCATCCGGAGTGATGAGTTTGAAGAAGAAAGAATTTCATAACTTGAAGCAGTGCCACCGCAGCGTGGCAGAGTATATTGAGGAGTTCAACAATCTGGCGCGTTATGCACCGGATGAGATTGACACTGATGCTAAGAGGAAGGAGAAGTTCCTCGAAGGATTGAATGATGAACTGAACCTGCATCTATCTGTGGCCTATGTCCCCACTTATCAGTCTCTTTGTGACAAGGCTGCTATTTTGGAGAGCAAAATAAAACAGGTTGAAAGCAGGAAGAGGAAGCACTCGGACAAGCACAGCTCGGGATCGTCTCACAAGCGTTCCCATTATGATGACAGTGGGAATTCTGGATCCCACAAGCATGGAAAGTACAACAAGCACCACAACCACAACCGTCATCATGACAACAAACACCACCGTAGTCATGACAATGACAAGTACAAGAATCACAAGAGTGGATATAAGAGCCACCATAATGGAAGTGGAAGTGGTAGTGGAAGCCAGCCTGTCAAGAAGTATCTTAGTCAGGTTGAATGTTTCAAGTGCAAGAAGATGGGGAATTATGCAAATGAATGCCCAGAAAATAAAGTTGAAGGACCCAACAAGCCCAACCCTTTCCAGAAGGGGCAAGTGAACCACATCAATGTGGAGGAAATCTATGAAGAGTCAGATGCTGTGGCTGGTAAGTTCAAACTCAGTTCTATTCCAGCACTTGTTCTTTTTGATACTGGTGCATCACATTCATTCATATCAAAAGCATTTGTTGATAGAAATGGGTTTTCAACTAAAAACATTGGGTGTCCAATAAAAGTAAGTTCTCCAGGTGGAGATATGATAGTAAGTCTTAGATGCCGGGATCTAGTAATAGAGTTTGGAAAGCATAAGTTTCCAGTGAGTCTGATAATCCTAGATTCCCAAGGACTGGATGTAATTTTGGGAATGGATTGGATGACCAAGTATGAAGGAGTACTAGATTGTGCTAATCGAACAGTTGCACTCACAACCCCGAAAAAGAAATGGATAAGATTAAAGTCTAACTTTGAATCGAAAGGGAGTAAGCTAAATTCTCTTAAGGGGGTTAGCATAGACAGTGTGCCAATTGTGAGTGAGTATCCGGATGTGTTTCCGGAAGAATTGCCGGGAATTCCACCAGATAGAGATGTGGAGTTTCTTATTGATTTGCTACCAGGATCTGGAACAATAGCAAAGAGACCGTACAAGATGTAAGTA
Organism: Avena longiglumis; assembly: GCA_030063025.1. NCBI lineage: Eukaryota > Viridiplantae > Streptophyta > Magnoliopsida > Poales > Poaceae > Avena > Avena longiglumis. The sequence continues at coordinate 502,309,498 of CP125975.1, forward strand.
GACGAGTTGAAAGAACTCAAGAAACAACTTGGAGAACAGTTGCAGAAAGGATTTATTCAACCAAGTTCTTCATCTTGGGAGCACCAGTCTTATTTGTGGAAAAGAAGGATAGAAGTCAAAGGTTATGCATAGATTACCGTTCACTCAATGAGGTGACTATCAAGAACAAATACCCTTTGCCTAGAATCAATGACTTTGATCAGCTAGAAGGAGCCTGTGTGTTCTCAAAAATTGATCTCCGATCGGGATATTTCTAGCTCAAAATAAGAGAACAAGACATACCTAAGACATCTTTCACCACTAGGTATGGATTGTATGAGTATACCGTGATGCCATTCGGTTTGACTAATGCACCAGCATACTTTATGAATATGATGAACAAGGTGTTCATGGAGTTCCTTGACAAGTTTGTTGTCGTATTCATTGATGACATTTTGATCTAGTCCAAGAGCAAAGAAGAGCATGAAGGACATTTGCGTTTGATACTTGAGAAACTTAGAGAGCATAATCTATATGCCAAATTCAGCAAGTGTGAGTTTTCGTTGAATGAAGTTGGATTTCTTGGACACGTTGTGTCAGGAGATGGTGTAGCAGTTGATCCTGCTAAAGTTTCAGCTGTAACTGAATGGGAATCTCCTAAGTCAGTGAAAGAGGTTCGCAGTTTCCTTGGCTTGGCAGGATACTACAGAAGGTTCATTGAGAATTTCTCCAAGATAGCTAAGCCAATGACGGAGTTACTAAAGAAAGACAAGAAATTGGCTTGGTATGAAGGGTGTGAACTCAGTTTTCAGGAATTGAAGAAGAGACTAGTGACAGCACCAGTCTTATGTCTGCCAGATTTGGAGAAGGATTTCCAAGTGTATTGTGATGCATCTCATCATAGATTAGGTGCAGTACTTATGCAAGAAGGGAAAGTTGTGGCTTATGCCTCGAGACAACTCAAAACTCATGAGGTAAATTACCCAACTCATGATTTAGAGTTAGCCTCTGTTGTCCATGCACTCAAAACATGGAAACACTATCTTTTGGGAAAGCGATGTGAAGTGTTCACAAATCACAAAAGTTTGAAGTATATCTTCACCCAGAAAGAAATTAACATGAGACAAAGAAGATGGCTAGAACTCATCAAGGACTATGACTTGAGTTTGCAATACCACCCCGGTAAAGCAAATGTTGTAGCGGATGCTCTAAGTCGTAAGGTTTTTGTGAATGGCCTTACTAAGGGAGAATTGCCAGATGATCTGTGTGCCCAATTTAGAGATCTCAGATTGGAGATTGTGCCTGTAGGACATCTCATGTCATTGGATGTTCAACCCACCTTGTTGGACAAAATCAAAGAAGCCCAAAAGACAGATAAGGAAATTGAAGAGATTAAGGAAAATATTGGCAAGGGAAAAGCCAAAGGATTCCATGAAGATGAACATGGTACTTTATGGCATGGAAAACGTATCTGTGTTCCACAAGATCCGAAACTTCGGAAACTGATTTTACAAGAAGCACACAACTCACCGTATTCCATTCATCTGGTTAACACCAAAATGTACATGGATATGAAAGAAAGATTTTGGTGGAATAATCTCAAGAAGGACATTGCCGAACATATTGCTTTGTGTGATGTATGTAGTAGAGTGAAAGTGGAACATCAGAAACCAGCAGGATTGTTACAACCACTACCTATTCCTGATTGGAAGTGGGACAAGATTGGCTTGGACTTCATCACAGGATTGCCAAGGACCAGGTCAGGATATGACTCTATTTGGGTAGTAGTGGATCGCCTAACTAAAGTGGCTCATTTTATACCCGTGAAGACAACCTATAGAAGTGCTAAGTTAGCCAAAATCTATATGAGCAGGATTGTATGTCTACATGGAGTACCCAAGAGTATTGTGTCTGATAGGGGAACTCAATTCACTTCTCATTTTTGGAGACAACTACATGAGTCATTGGGAACGACGTTGGAATTCAGCACTGCTTTTCATCCTCAGACTGGTGGACAAACCGAAAGCACCGACCAGATTCTTGAAGATATGTTGAGGGCATGTGCCCTAGACTATGGAGCCAGTTGGGATGAAAGTCTACCTTACGCATAATTCTCTTACAATAACAGCTATCAAGCCAGTATTGAGATGGCACCATTTGAGTTTCTCTATGGGAGAAAGTGTACCACCCCATTACTATGGAATGGTGTGGGAGAAAGAAGTTTATTCGGACCAGAACTAATTAAAGAGGCTAAAGAGAAAGTCAAGCTAGTTAAGGATAGATTGAAGATAGCACAGTCCCAACAAAAGAGCTACGCAGATCCTAAGCGTAGAGAAGTCACCTATGAAGTGGGTGATAGAGCTTATCTTAGAGTGTCAACACTTCGTGGAGTGAAGAGGTTTGGAGTCAAAGGAAAATTGGCCCCAAGATATGTTGGACCATTCAAGATTCTGAGTCGTAAAGGAGAAGTAGCTTATGAGATTTAATTGCCAGAATCATTGTCTGCCGTTCACAATTTGTTTCATGTGAGTCAACTTAAGAAATGCCATCCGGAAATGGAAGAGACTTCTTTGAAGGATACCATACCTTTGGAATAGGTCCAATTAGAGAGTGACCTCACTTATGAAGAAAACCTATCAAGATTCTTGAGACTTCAGAAAGAGTTACTCGGACTAAGACCATCAATTTCTGCAAAGTTCAATGGAACCATCATTCCGAAGAAGAAGCAACATGGGAAAGAGAAGATGATCTTCGGAAAGACCACCCTCACCTATTTGCTAGCCAACCCGAATCTCGAGGGCGAGATTCACCTTAAGGGGGTTAGATTTGTAACATGCCTAAAATCATGTTTTCAAAGATTGCATATCATCCATGCATGCATATAATTTAGGGATCAAATATCAAACTCATTTCAAGAAAACAGAAGCACTAAGTGCTATTATTTTATGTGAGCATGCATTAATTTAATGCCACTCTCAAATGAGAGTATAATTGTTTTAAACCAAGCTTTGTTTGCTCTCATGTTGTTTAAGTTGAAAGTTAGAGTTTGGACAAAAAATTACAAAACAAATATGGGTTTAAAACCATCTTCAAAACATATTCAAATCAAGTGCTATGACACTATCTATTTTGATTTTTCCAATAAGGACCAAGCAAGGCCAGCAAGGCAGCATGGTTTAATACTCAAATTTACACGGGAATTCATATTACAAAAGGCCAGACATATTTGAAATTCAAATGATTTTAAATTCATTTGAAATTGATTCTAGAATATCAAATAGAAAATAGAAAAAGAGAAAAGAATTAGAAAAGGGCTGGCGCTACTAATCTAGCCCAGAACCAAATCCAGCCCAAAAGTCCACCCGGGGTCCTCCCTTCCCTCTATTTCTCTCACCCGCACCGAACCAACCCACACCGTCGCTGACTGGTGGCCCCTCTCCACGTCAGCACCTTCTTTCCCAAACTCCGCGCGCAGACGCCATCGCCGCCCGTTTCCTCCCCCTTCACTGCCGCGACTTTAATCTGATTAATTGGCGATGAATGCGTGCGTTATGTCCGCCCCGGCTCCGGCTATAAGATCCCCTCCCCTCTCCGCTCATTTCCCCTCGCTCAGCACACTCACCTCGCCACCAGGCTGCGCGCAATCAAGCTCAGAACCCCGCAACACCGATGTAAGGGTCCCAAACTTTAATAAGGTAGAGTCCCCTGTGTTTACAATGCTACTCCCTGGATCAATAGCTAGCATCCACAGTTAAGATGTAATATCACGAAACAAAGGTCATAATACAACTTTATAACTAGGAATAAAATAAATTATTACATCTTACATAGCTCATTTGCCTATTACAATACATTGCAGCAGAATATCTATAAGCATGGGGTCCTTCATCTTCAAAGTTCCACAGGCAGACATGTTGGTTGTAGACTTTGTAATCCTAATCAACACACTTCACTAAATCAATCAAACCTGCAACATAACAAGTTACAGCCACAAGGGTCAATACATTTGAATTGTATTGGCAAGTGATACTATGGTAGTATAGTGGAGTCTATCATCTATATGCATTTGGCTAAGTGGAGTTGAGGCTTGCATTGCTCAAAATAGATTGAAGATCCCAATCAAAAGATTGAAGATCCTTTAACCCTTGTTCAACCACAAGTTTTTAACTTAGAAATTTGGATGATGAGATTCTTGATTGCTTCCATGTCTTGATGCTCAAATTGTCCTTTACCAGGGACATGGCTAAGTACTTAGATTTTACACTCTGCAGAGGTGGTGCACTTTCCCCACAAGACTTGGTTTCCCAAGACAAGATATTTCAGAAGCCTTCCCTTAGACCAAAATGGACGCGCTCCAACCTATCAAATTCTACCACCAACTGTCCATATGGCTAAGTTCTTGCAACCTATATGATCCAGGCAGAGCCCATAATGCCAAGTGGCTGCACTTGAAGCTTCTCAACATTTGACATCTCAAATCTCTTTGTTCCTAGGTGGCCATCCACAAGTGAGATACACAAGGTCAACCATAAACATGGGCCTTGTGAACCACTCAACCAAAAACCACCAATCAAGTCCCATTCCACCCAAGTGATTCATTGACTTAGTTGTTTTATTAAGAAAAACATAAGTCCTCAGACTTAGAAATTTTCCATAGTATGAATATATATTCCACCCTTGTTTTCTATTAGCTAAGCTAAGCTTGATAGTAGTAGGAATCTTAACTTAGGAAAATTTCTACTAAGGTTTCATCTACTAGGTTTTTCTATAGCAAGGTTTATACTTAGCAAAATTCCATGCAAGTTTTACTTAGAAAAATCACTAATGCATAGTGAAAGTAATGGGACAAAAAGTATGAAGCATCACTTGCCTTTTTGGTATAGGGTATAAGTTCACTCCTTGTCCTCGCAACAATCACAATCTTCAAGTCACTACAATACAATCAAGCAAGGCACAAACTCAATCTACCAATCAAGCAAAACATCACATAAAATCATAGAACCAAGATAATGCATGCAAGCATGCCAAGGATTGTTTTATTTGGAAAAGTGGTTCCTAATGGGACAAAAACATTTGAAAACACCTATTGGTCATTTTGTAAAGTGGCAAAGTCATTTGCAAGGGGTTTCACTTCATAAACCTTTTTCAAAACAAAGTATCATTTTATGTGGTGTAGAAATATTTTTACTAAGGCATTAATCTATAGGGTTCACCAAATATGTTTTCAAACTATAAAACTTGGTGTTTAGGGTCAGAGAGTTTAAAACAAAACATTTCCCAAAGGTTTTCCTTCAAAACCATTTTTACTAAATAAACTATATTTTTATTTGACTAGAATTGGTTTTAAATCAAAGGATCATTCTTTTCCTTCACCAAATATATTTTTGAAATCACAAAGTGTTTCCTATGGTCAGTAGGTTCAAATCACACCATTTTCCAAAGATTTTATCCCCAAAAACATTTTTGAACAATTTTTATAATCTAAACAAGCATACAAATGTTTTTGCAAAAACAAACATTTTTCCAGAAGCTTTTTACTAAAAAAAATGGAATGGTTGGCTAGGGCTTGTTCCACTGATTCCATTGATATAAAGTTTGTGAATTTTGGACGTGTGGATCAAAAGTTACAAGGTTTTCAAATCTGCAAACAAATCTGATTTCAAATCTGTTTTTAAATCGAGGTCTGGCCACGTGTCGCGATGTTACTGGCTGGTACCGCTTCGGTCGGATCGTGCTCTGCGGGGCGTTGGATCTAAACAGATCGCACGGCTCTGGTTGCGTACCCCTTCAGCGTTTAAGTGATCTATCGCGTTCGTCCGATCTAGATCCTACGGGCACTACTGCTTGGTCAATAACGGGCGGCGCTGTGCGGCGGCAGACGGCGGCGACGGTCAGGCGGTGGCGCTACGGCAGCTACAGGAAGCAAGGAACGAAGTGGGGATGCTCACCGTGATCGCGTTGACATGGGGATGCTCAAGGTGGTGTTGGTCTGGCGAGGGGCGCTCTAGTTCCAGCGGGATTGCTCGCCGGAGTGGGGAACGGCGTCGGGCTCGTCTGGCGGTCGTCGAAGGTGCTGATGTGGTTCGCCCCGAGGGAAGACGAGGACACGGTTAGGTGCGCAAGATCAAGGCGAAGCTGTGTGCATGAAGGAAAGGGCGCGGGGTGGTCTGTGCTTACCAGGGGACGTCGTCGGAGAAAGTAGCAGATGCGGCGGCGCTCAGTCGAAGTGGTTGCCGACGTTCTGGGGCGCCCGCGGTTGAACGAAAGGTACAGGAAGAAGCGCCAGAGGCTGTGGAGTAAGCTCGTGTGGTTGGGGAGGTGAGGGGTGGCAGTGGTTCGCCGGAATTGACTGGAGATGCTCGTCGGAGCAGTGGTGGTGCGAGCTCGAATTGAGGCAGCCTAGAGGCAGAGAGAGGGAGGTGCGTGAGGGGAAATGGAGAGGAGGTGCTGGCGCTTAAGTGAGCGAGTTTACCGTGCGGAATCAACGCTGCAATTAAGTGAATTTACTCGGGGATTGATTGACAGAGAACGGCAGCGAGGTCTGGGGAAGAACAGGTCGCGGGTGGGGAAGATGACCGCGTGGCTATGGGGTCCACTGGCAGCGAGAGAGAAGGAAAGGGAACGGGGTCCACCTGTCTGCGTCTTAGTGGGTTCAATCGCGAGTGTGAATCGTTTTCTGCGGGAGAGGGCAGTGGGCTGGTTGGGCTTAGTGGGCTAGGATAGTTGGGCTGGGCCGGCTGGGCTGTATCCTTTGCATATTTTTTTGTTCTGATTCTTTTCTCTTTTTCTGTTTGATTTTTCTGTTTTGAATTTCAAACAACAAGTCAAACATTCAAAACAATTCAAACATTCACCACACTTGTATTGAGTTTTGGTTCTGTTTAACAACATAAACCAAAGTCCAAATCAAAATAAAATAATTTTATTCTTTTTAGGATCTATTTAATAATTAAATAAAATAGACCTTAATTATTAATTCAAATAGGTTTTGATTTATTTAATAAAATCTCTATTTGAAAACTAAATATTATCAAAACCAAATCAGTAGGTTTTATTTGAAAATATAAGATTTTTGAAAAACTTTTCTAAAATAAAATAAGGTCCATTAATAATTAAATAAAATGGACCTTAGTTATTAAATCAAATAGGATTTGTTTTATTAAAATCTTTATTTTGAAATCTAAAATAACACCAAAACACTTCAGTGGGTTTTATTTGAGAATAATATACACTTGGAAAAGTTATTTAAAATAATTTAATAAGTTTTGAGGTTTTAATTGAAATGGTAAAACCTTTACTTTAATAAAAATGATTTTATTAATAAACTCTCATTATTTTATTTAAATAAACCTTTACTCTTTTAATCAAAGCAAAACATTTTATTTCAAAAGCTTGGCCAAGGTTTAATTTGGCTTTATAAATAATCCTTATTTATAAATCTACATTTTCTTTTGAAAACCAAATCTTTTATTTAAAGATCCAAAAATAGTAATTTTATATATATATTTTTTTAACTTTATTGTTTATTTAACCTTTTAAATCCCTTTAGGATTTTATTTGATCCAAATAGGTTTTGAAAGTTTCCAATTGGATTCAAAAAGTTTCTTCTCACCCTGAAAATCAACAAAGTTTTATTTTCTTATTTATTTTTCACATTACAAGATTTGGAAAATCTTGGGATGTGACAGGCTACCACCCTTAAAATAAATCTCATCCCGAGATTTGGGAAGGCTAGGGTTACAAGTTGGCTCAAAAGCATCTAGGGTACTACCACCCTTAAAATATTTTCCATCTAGATTACACATTGGCCTTCTTGGGATCTTGGTGTAACTTTTCTGGACAGAAGTTTGCATAGTGGCCTAGCTCCTTGCATTTGAAACATGTGACAAGGCTGAGATCCCTCATAGGCTTGTTTATCTTGTGTTTCATCTTTTCTGGACAGTTGCTTGCATAATGTCCTAGCTCTTTGCAGTTGTTGCACCACACTTGGCTAATATCTTTCTTTTCCTTTGGTATCATTTCCTCTTGTTTGTTTCTTTGGTTCTTCTTCTTTTCTGGGCATTCACTGGCATAGTGTCCCATATCTTTGCAATTGTAACATTGCAACTGGCTTATGTCCTTCCTTTTCTTTTTGGGCTTCTCCAAAGCTAGGAGTGCATCTAGTTCATGTTGTTCATATGTTTTATGGTAGTTAGGGATGTCTACATGTTTCTTGGACCTTCTATTGCTCTTTGGAAAATTCATATGCCTCTTCTTTGGTCCTTTGAATTGGGTTGTATTGCATGGAGGTATAAGTGGACCTTTTCCTTTGTCATCATTATTCTTGGTAGACTTCGATCCTTCTGGATAGTTTGCAATCATTTGTTGCACTCCACCTTGTTTCCTTTGTTCAACAATGGAGTAGATGGGGCATTGGATAGGAACATGGTTATTTCCTTCACATAAGTAACAAGTAGCTTGAGAGGTGGGACATTGTCCAATAGGATGTTTCTCCTCACAGTTGGGGCATTGGTCTCCATGCTCCTTGGAAGTGTGATCCTTGTCTCCACAAATATTGCAAGCTTTGGGTCCTTTTAGAATAACATCCTTGTCATCCTTGAAGTTGCTTTCCATGTTGAGCATTTGGTTTGTCACCTTATGCAACATTTCAGCTTGGTCTTCCAAAAACTTTTGCAGGGTTGGATCTTCCCCACTGGTGTTGGCTATAAACTGAGCTGTCATTTGGTTCAACTGGTTTTCGAGTTGATATGAGCTCTCTCATGTTGTTCTCTTGGTTGGTGTTGGTGTCATTAACCTTGGAGTTTCTTGGAATAGTCATCTGTTTGGGTTAGATGGAGATTAGAATAGGCAAAAGATTTTCTAAGGAAATAATTCTAATCACACACATCACAATTCACTCAAGCAATGTGCAAGCAATCACAAACAAACATTTCACTCAAACAATGAAGTTCAAGCACATACTTTAGGCAACCAAAAATATTTTTGTTACACCACATAAGTTGGTGGGTTTGTCTTAAACAAAATATGGTGGTCCATCTATATGGTTCAATTGTGATCTTTCCTTCCTTCTTGATTCTTCTTGTATGAGATCATGGTTTCCTTGGGGAAAACTTTTGGTCACAAAAACTTCAAGTGAAGTGAACTCCTTCTAATTTTGCATTTCCTTAGTCTCCATATCTTGAGCAAGATTTCCTTGTCTCACTTGTAGTCCTTAGTGGTATCCAAGATTGAGGTCCTTGGTGAATATGCTGAAGATGTTGAATTCATTGGAGTTGAAGAAGTTGAAGTCATTAGAGTTGATGAAGTCCTTTGCATATGGTGAAGTCTTTGGCCATGGGGTAGGTTTTTCCATCAAGTTGAAATAGATGAGATGTAGAATCAAAACCAAAATGGTTGAGGAAAGAGTTTACAAGATTGTTTGTAAATAAGTTTTGGAACAAATAAAACTCCTATTTTTCTAAGGGTTTTTGTCCAATCCTAGGTTTACAAATCCTACAGGCAACACAATGCTCTGATACCATCTGTAAGGGTCCCAACCTTTAATAAGGTAGAGTCCCCTGTGTTTACAATGCTAGTCCCTGGATCAATAGCTAGCATCCACAGTTAAGATGTAATATCAAGAAACAAAGGTCATAATACAACTTTATAACCAGGAATAAAATAAATTATTACATCTTACATAGCTCATTTGTCTATTACAATACATTGCAGAAGAATATCTATAAGCATGGGGTCCTTCATCTGCAAAGTGCCACAGGCAGACATGTTGGTTGTAGACTTTGTAATCCTAATCAACACACTTCACTAAATCAATCAAACCTGCAACATAACAAGTTACAGCCACAAGGGTCAATACATTTGAATTGTATTGGCAAGTGATACTATGGTAGTATAGTGGAGTCTATCATCTATATGCATTTGGCTAAGTGGAGTTGCGGCTTGCATTGCTCAAAATAGATTTTTCCTTAACATTTGAAAACGCTAAGTTTTTGCTTGACAAAAACATTTCTCCCAATCAAAATATTGAAGATCCTTTAACCCTTTTTCAACCACAAGTTTTTAACTTAAAAATTTGGATGATGAGATTCTTGATTTCTTCCATGTCTTGATGCTCAAATTGTCCTTTACCAGGGACATGGCTAAGTACTTAGATTTTACACTCTGCAGAGGTGGTGCACTTTCCCCACAAGACTTGGTTTCCCAAGACAAGATATTTCAGAAGCCTTCCCTTAGACCAAAATGGACGCGCTCCAACCTATCAAATTCTACCACCAACTGTCCATATGGCTAAGTTCTTGCAACCTATATGATCCAGGCAGAGCCCATAATGCCAAGTGGCTGCACTTGAAGCTTCTCAACATTTGACATCTCAAATCTCTTTGTTCCTAGGTGGCCATCCACAAGTGAGATACACAAGGTCAACCATAAACATGGGCCTTGTGAACCACTCAACCAAAAACCACCAATCAAGTCCCATTCCACCCAGGTGATTCATTGACTTAGTTGTTTTATTAAGAAAAACATAAGTCCTCAGACTTAGAAATTTTCCATAGTATGAATATATATTCCACCCTTGTTTTCTATTAGCTAAGCTAAGCTTGATAGTAGTAGGAATCTTAACTTAGGAAAATTTCTACTAAGGTTACATCTACTAGGTTTTTCTATAGCAAGGTTTATACTTAGCAAAATTCCATGCAAGTTTTACTTAGAAAAATCACTAATGCATAGTGAAAGTAATGGGACAAAAAGTATGAAGCATCACTTGCCTTTTTGGTAGAGGGTATAAGTTCACTCCTTGTCCTTGCAACAATCACAATCTTCAAGTCACTACAATACAATCAAGCAAGGCACAAACTCAATCTACCAATCAAGCAAAACATCACATAAAATCATAGAACCAAGATAATGCATGCAAGCATGCCAAGGATTGTTTTATTTGGAAAAGTGGTTCCTAATGGGACAAAAACATTTGAAAACACCTATTGGTCATTTTGTAAAGTGGCAAAGTCATTTGCAAGGAATTTCACTTCCTAAACCTTTTTCAAAACAAAGTATCATTTTATGTGGTGTAGAAATATTTTTACTAAGGCATTAATCTATAGGGTTCACCAAATATGTTTTCAAACTATAAAACTTGGTGTTTATAGTCAGAGAGTTTAAAACAAAACATTTCCCAAAGGTTTTCCTTCAAAACCATTTTTACTAAATAAACTATATTTTTATTTGACTAGAATTTGTTTTAAATCAAAGGATCATTCTTTTCCTTCACCAAATATATTTTTGAAATCAGAAAGTGTTTCCTATGGTCAGTAGGTTCAAATCACACCATTTGCCAAAGATTTTATCCCCAAAAACATTTTTGAACAATTTTTATAATCTAAACAAGCATACAAATGTTTCTGCAAAAACAAACATTTTTCCAGAAGATTTTTACTAAAAAAATGGCATGGTTGTCTAGGGCTTGTTCCACTGATTCCATTGATATAAAGTTTGTGAATTTTGGACGTGTGGATCAAAAGTTACAAGGTTTTCAAATCTGCAAACAAATCTGATTTCAAATCTGTTTTTAAATCGAGGTCTGGCCACGCGTCGCGATGTTACTGGCTGGTACCGCTTCGGTCGGATCGTGCTCTGCGGCGCGTTGGATCTAAACAGATCGCACGGCTCTGGTTGCGTACCCCTTCAGCGTTTAAGTGATCTATCGCGTTCGTCCGATCTAGATCCTAGGGGCACTACTACTTGGTCAACAACGGGCGGCGCTGTGCGGCGGTAGACGGCGGCGACGGTCAGGCGGTGGCGCTACGGCAGCTATAGGAAGCAAGGAACAAAGTGTGGATGCTCACCGTGATCGCGTTGACGTGGGGATGCTCAATTTGGTGTTGGTCTGGCGAGGGGCGCTCTGGTTCCAGCGGGATTGCTCGCCGGAGTGGGGAACGGCGTCGGGCTCGTCTGGTGGTCATCGAAGGCGGTGCTGTGGTTCGCCCCGAGGGAAGACGAGGACACGGTTAGGTGCGCAAGATCAAGGTGAAGCTGTGTGCGTGAAGGAAAGGGCTCGGGGTGGTTTGTGCTTACCAGGGGACGTCGTCGGAGAAAGTAGCAGACGCGGCGGTGCTCAGTCGAAGTGGTTGCCGACGTTCTGGGGCGCCCGCGGTTGAACGAAAGGTACGAGCGGCGAGGCGTGGAGTAAGCGCGTGTGGTTGGGGAGGTGAGGGGCGGCAGTGGTTCGCCGGAATTGACGGAGATGCTCGTCGAGGCGGTGGTGGTCTGACTCGAATTGAGGCAGCCTAGGGGCAGAGAGAGGGAGGTGCGTGAGGGGAAATGGAGAGGAGGTGCTGGCGCTTAAGTGAGCGAGTTTACCGTGCGGAATCAACGCTGCAATTAAGTGAATTTACTCGGGGATTGATTGACAGAGAACGGCAGCGAGTGCAGGAAGAACAGTCATGGTGGGAAGATGACCGCGTGGCTATGGGGTCCACTAGCAGCGAGAGAGAAGGAAAGGGAACGGGGTCCACCTGTCTGCGGCTTAGTGGGTTCAATCGTGAGTGTGAATCGTTTTCTGCGGGAGAGGGCAGTGGGCTGGTTGGGCTCAGTGGGCTAGGATAGTTGGGCTGGGCAATTTGTATCCTTTGCATATTTTTGTTACGATTCTTTCTCTTTTTACATTTTCATTTTTCTGTTCTGAATTTCAAACAACAAGTCAAACATTCAAAACAATTCAAACATTCACCACACTTGTATTGAGTTTTGGTTCTGTTTAACAACATAAACCAAAGTCCAAATAAAAATAAAATAATTTTATTCTTTTTAGGATCTATTTAATAATTAAATAAAATAGACCTTAATTATTAATTCAAATAGGTTTTGATTTATTTAATAAAATCTCTATTTGAAAACTAAATATTATCAAAACCAAATCAGTAGGTTTTATTTGAAAGTATAAGATATTTGAAAAACTTGTTTAAAATAAAATAACTTTTTATTTTAGGGTCCATTAATAATTAAATAAAATGGACCTTAGTTATTAAATCAAATAGGATTTGTTTTATTAAAATCTTTATTTTGAAATCTAAAATAACACCAAAACACTTCAGTGGGTTTTATTTGAGAATAATATACACTTGGAAAAGTTATTTAAAATAATTTAATAAGTTTTGAGGTTTTAATTAAAATGGTAAAACCTTTACTTTAATAAAAATGATTTTATTAATAAACTCTCATTATTTTATTTAAATAAACCTTTACTCTTTTAATCAAAGCAAAACATTTTATTTCAAAAGCTTGGCCAAGGTTTAATTTGGCTTTATAAATAATCCTTATTTATAAATCTACCTTTTCTTTTGAAAACCAAATCTTTTATTTAAAGATCCAAAAATAGTAATTTTAAATATTTTTTTAACTTTATTGTTTATCTAACTTTTTAAATCCCTTTAGGATTTTATTTGATCCAAATAGGTTTTGAAAGTTTCCAATTGGATTCAAAAAGTTTCTTCTCACCCTGAAAATCAACAAAGTTTTATTTTATTCATTTATTTTTCACATTACAAGATTTGTAAAATCTTGGGATGTGACAACCGACGACCTCCGGCAACCAATTCCGGTGAGCACCGTCCGCCCCCTGTCTCTGCTTCATGGGAGCATGTTCAACTTGTCCTTGAGCATCTTCTCATACCTTCCTTTTTCTCTGTATCATCCTAGAGCCCCGTCACCGTCCACCGCTGGAAGCAACCGAAGCTCAGCGCAACTCCGGCGACCCCTCCTGGTAGTTCCCAACCACCCCTTCCTCCCCTTTTCATACTCACTTGTTCACCAGGCTTGTGTGCATCTAATAGCGTCTCTGGTTTGTCTTAGCGTGCACCAGAACCTCGCCCCCAACGACGCTAGAGCTTGCCCGACGACAGACTCCACTCCGGCGAGCAATAGCAGCCAGCTCCGAGCGTCCCTGTCCCTCCCTCGACCGCCTTGAGCTTCACTGCAGCCTCGCGAACACGGTAACCACCTCCACCCCTCCCCGCACGATCTGAATCACCAACAACATCTCTGACAGCCGTGCCACCGCTAGCGCCGCCCGTCTGTGGTCGTTTGATCCGTGGCCGTAGGATCTAGATCCAGCGTGTAGAAATAGATCGGTAGCGAAGAGGTAAGGAGCAGATCTGACCGTGTGATTTAAGTTAGATCTAGCGGTCCACGTTAGCTGATCCGCGCGAATCGGTATCAACCAATCAGAACACGCCGCGTGTCTGTAGGTTTGATTTAAAATCAGAATTTAGATCTATTAGATGTTTAAACTTGTAAAATTCATAACTTTTTATTCCCACGTCCAAATTTGACAAATTTTATATCATTGGAATCAGGAGAGAAAATCCTTTCCATTTATACAATATGTTTAATGTTTTGCCTCTGATAAAATGATTGTTTTTACAGAAACATTTGTAGTCATAATTTGTGTATAGTAATTATTTGAAAAATGTTTTGTTGTTCAAATAAAGTTTATTTGGAAAGTTTTGAACTTGTTTAAGATTCAGTACTGTGCACTTGTCTTGGTTGGTGTAGAAAATCATCACATGGCATTTTGCATGCATTCATATATTTTTGTTTGTATAAATTTTGTATGTGATTATGTGCCATTATTTTATGTTTAGATTTTGGTGCAAATAGTGATTGTGATTGTGAAGATTGTTGCTACTCCCCAAACTACCAAGGCAAGTGGTGCTTCATGATTTTATTCCTATGTTTTTCAACTATGCACTAGAAATATTTTGCTAGACTTGCATGAATATTTTGATATATATGCTATGCTTGGGAAATCCTAGTAGTTGTAGAATTGCTAGAAATTTCTAAGTTAAGATGCTTATTAATGCCATGCTTAGCCTAGCTAGTAGCAACCAGGGGTGGTTATATATTCATGCTATGATAAAATATTTCTAAGTCTTTGGACTTGTGTTTTTGCTTAATAAAACAACTAAGTGAATGAATCACCTGGGTGGAATGGAAATAATGGTTTGTGTTGAGTGGTTACACAAGGCCCATTTATATGGTTTACCTTGTGTATCTCACTTGTGGAAAGCCACCCAGGAACAAAGGGATTTGAGATGCCAAATGTTAAGAAGCTTCTAGTGCAACCACATGGCATTATGGGCTCTGCCTGGATCATATAGGTTGCAATAACTTAGCCATTTGGACAGTTGGTGGTAGTGGGATGATAGGTTGGAGCGCGTCCATTTGGTCTAAGGGAAGGCTTCTGAAAGGTCCTGTCTTGGTGAAAATCAAGTCTTGTGGGGAAAGTGCACAACCTCTGCAGATGGAAGAATCTAAATACTTAGCCATGTCCCTGGTATTGGACAACTTGAGCATCAAGACAAGGAAGCTATCAAGAATCTCCTCATCCCAATTTCTAAGTAAAAACTTGTGGTTGAACAAGGGTGAAGGTTCACCAATTTCTATTGGTGATTCCTTGGGGAAAGTTTTGTCAAAGAAAAACTTAGTGTTTTCAACTGATAGGTAAAACCTATTTTGAGCAAAAAAAGTCTAAGCTACACTTAGACAAAATGCATATAGTATCTAGACTACTAATATTCTACTAAGGTATCACTTGCCAATACTATTCCAATGTATTGACCCACTTTGGTTGTAACTTGTGATGTTGTAGGTTATTCTGATGGTGATTAGGGGTTATGAGTCTACACTCAACATGCTTGCCTGTGGCACATAAAGATGAAGACTTATTTATCCTATTATATATTGAACTCTTGTATTAGGCCTGTGGCCATGGAGTTTGTAAAAGACTATGTTTGTCTCTGGAATGATATGTAATAATGACCTTTGTTTCTGTGTACTTCATCTTAAACTGTGGATGCTAGCATTGATCCAGGGACTAGCATTGCAATCACAGGGATCCTTACCTTTATAAAGGGAGGGATCTTACATAAGTGATCATCAAGTTTCCTGATCATAGGTAATGAGTATACCACCAACTATGAGAGTACATTGTCTAGATAGAAAAGGGTATGGAATAGATCTATGTGATGATTTACTATGAAACAGAATCGTGTTGTGTAATATCATTAGACCATTATCTTATGCATTAATCCTCAAGACCATGATAATATCAATCACCCTCATACCATAAGGTTTGTCCTTGGTCCTATACCAATGCCATTGTACAAATATGGTAATAACATTTTTTCTGAGATAAGAATGAAAGTATGACTAAGGACTTAGATAGTTCAATAAGTGAGATCACACTCCTCCTGATGATGGAAAGATATTATCTACACAGACACAGTTATGATGAGATCATGAAGGACACCGAAATACAGATACAAGTTAAAGAAAGTAAAATCATAACAAGGATAACCGGTATAGTGATCAAAGCTGATTCACGAGGATACAAATATATCGCCTTGGATTGTCACACGAATATCACGAAGAAAAAAGATTGGGATATGTACAATGAGCGGGTTCACTCAGTGTAATATTTGCATAGTGAAATGGGAACCATCATGGGTGTTCAGACTCTGTTGTTGGTTATTGGTCCAATAGTCTTTCAGAGTCATGTCCACTCACTACTGACCCGATTGGATCACACACTTAAGGTCTTACGATCAAATTAATCATGTCACCTATATGTTAAGTTGTAGAGTTAGATGTTTAGGATAGTTTCTAGACATACCGAAATAATTCTGGGATTCTTTGAGACACTTCGAAGAGGAACCAGAACTATTTTGGTGACATGACCTAATTTGAGAAGGTAATTCTGAAGTCATCGATGGTGATTCCGAGCATCATCATTACCATCTCTAGACAATGGTTATGTCAAAGATCATTTGAAACATTCCAGAATATATATAGGATTGAGGTACCAGGAGCATCTAAGAGAAACCAGAACTGATACAAAGGGCCGAAAGGGGTTCCGGTGATTGATTTGGATAAGAGGGACCACACACACCTAGGGGATGGCGCCTGGGCCACCAGGGCCCACCCATGGCCGGCGCCTAGCCCTCCTAGGGCTGGCGCATGGTGCCTATGGGCGCCACCTAGACTTTCTTAATTAGTGTGTTGCATAAAAGAGGAAGATATCCTATTATATCTCTATTAAAGGAAGGTTTGGATTGTATCTTGCAAACTAGTAATGTATCGATATTTATTTTATTTCCAAGATGGCAATCAACCAAAGAATGAATGGGATGATCTTATATTTAGTAGGAGATTGGAGACCTCCCATAGGAGGGGGCGCCTCTCCTCCTTGGACGACACCCCTAGAGTGGAACCCTAGGGTGCAAGCCCTTCCCCTCCTCTTATATAAGGGCGTCTCGCCCTCTCCTCCAAAACATACCACTACTCCTCCAAAGTTCTCTCTCATGATACACCATAACAGTATTCTCTGGAAGGTTGCGGGACAAGCACCATTAGCATCGAGCTCTGCACGGCGAAATGCTGGCGGTCAGGGGACTGTACATGTGCAATCCATGGAGGGGTCATCGTCTGTTCAATCCTAGCATCAAGTGGACATTCTACTTGCGGATGGTAGGGATACACATAGCTGGGAGGATTGACTCGTTCGTCATCAACTTCTACATCAACCGACGTCCCCTTCCGCATCAACATCGGTGTTCTTGCTAGTGTCTTCATGGTTAGATCTTGGTTGTTTGTGTACGGCGAAAAATTTTCTTTGCATGTGCGAACCTCAACATGCTGGACACCACCTTGGGGGAGAAAGTATTCCCCCTAGGACTATAAATAGAGGGGATGGGTGAATCAGGCTTCACAAAAAACCATGGTCTCCCCCTCCCTGCTACTCCTCCCTGTTCCCATGACGTTGGCAAATCACTGCTCATGTGTAACCCCATCATAGCCACCACCTCTTCATGCTACTGGCCTAGATCTTATCTATCTCTCCCTCTACTCTTGATGCGGTGCTATATTAGATTGGATCGTGAGGAGGACTACATCAACCAAGTTCATTAATTTTTTCCGCTCATGTTCGTCAAGGGTATGACGATCATACTTATCTCGTTACTTGCATCTACCTAGACAGAATCTAGGTTTTTGTCCGCACTCTCGAGAGAAAACTTTGTTTTCTGTAGCACGTTTCCCATCAATATTACGAGGTTAGAAGACTAAGTTTTGTTGTATTCGGACATGGTGTGGTAATCTGTGAGAGACAAACATATGTTAAGATTACGTAAGTGAATATATTATCAAATTGTGATTAAATGCTCAAATGTGTGCAACTAGATGTTACAAGATACACATATACAAATAACCATATTTTCAACAGAAGCGCATGTTGATATACAAAGTATGTGCTGATATGTTGGAAACATATCCATAATTTTGATACTCCATGCTTGTTTAGTATCTACTTTTCTGTACTTGTCCACACTTTGAGGTGCTTTTTACATGTTGCAACAGTGCCAGATGCCTGTTTTCTACTGTTTTTGGTTTTAGAAAAGTTAGTAAATAAATATTCTCGGAATTGGACGGGACAAAGGACAAAGTCAATTACTTTCCGTGGGGAACATGAAGTCCATAGGAGAGCTGGAGGGGCCAGCCAGGGGGGCCAGACCCACCCTAGGCGCGGGTGGGCCCTAGCCCGCGCCTGGCTAGGGTTTGCCAGCCCTAGCGGCCACCTCGGTCTGCCCCTTCGCCTATAAGAAGCCCCCGATGCAGAAACCCTGAGTACCCGATCAGAAATCCACGAAACCGACTGTAGCCACCGCCACCATCGTCCCTAGATCGGGGGGATCTAAAGTCTTCCCGGCATCCTGTCGGAGGGGAGATATCCCAGAGGCCTTCTCCCCGGTATGATGCGTGAGTAGTTCCACCTTGGACTATGGGTCCATATAGTAGCTAGATGGTTGTATCTCCTCCTTTGTGCTTTCGTGTATAGATCTTGTGAGCTCCGTTCATGATCAAGATCTAATCTATTTGTAATCATGCATGTTGTGTTTGTGGGGATCCGATGGATATTGAGATTATTATGTTGGTTTGATTAATGGTTTTGTCTTTATGATTCTATCATGTCTGTGTTGTTTGTAATCTTGCATGCTCTCCGCTGCTAGTGGTTATCTTGGCCAAGTAGTTGCTTGTGACTCCAAGAGGGGGTATTTATGCTCAATAGTGGGTCCATGCCTCTAGTTTCCAAGGGAAGTGACAATAATCTCTTAGGTTGTAGATGTGTTGTTGCTACTAGGGAGAAAACAATGGTCTCTTGTTCATGGAACATGTGGACTGTTTACCTTACACACTTTGCTTAAAGCAGTTGTCTGTTGCTTGCAACTTAATACTGGAATGGGTTCGGATGATAACCTGAAGGTGGACTTCTAGTCATAGATGTAGTTGGATGGCGGTCTATGTATATTGTTGTATTGCGCAATCAACCTCATAGGATCTTTCTAACTAGTAATTGCATTGTTATGCCTTGCTCAGTTCCTGTCAATTGCCCCGCTGTAATTTGTTTACCATTCATGACATGTTATTTATTTAAGGAGAGCACCTCTAGTGAACTATGGACCCCGGTCCAATCTTTACCATTGATACATCTTCCACTGTTACTGTTTACTAGCCATAAACCACCATTACCTTTCACACCATACGTTTAATGCTTTGTTACAGCAAACCGGTGAGCTTGACAACCTCACTGATTTGTTGGGGCAAAGCCTTGAGTTTGTGTTGTGCAGGTCTCCGCGTTGCTTGCAACACCTGTGTGACGTTTCCTTCCTCCTACTGGTATAGGGGATCGCAAAAATCTTCGAGGGTAGTATTATCCAATTTATTTATTCGACACAAGGGGAGACAAAGAATACTTGCAAGCCTTAACAACTGAGTTGTCCATTCAGCTGCACATGGAAATAGTTCTTGCTCACATAAGTTTATAAGTAGCAACAGTTTGTAGTAGCAATAGCAAAGTAACAGCAGCAGCAAAACAGTTGCAATAGTAACAGTAGTAGCAAACAGTAGGATATGAGCGCGGTAGGCATAGGGATGGATGGACGGGCGTTGCATGGACAAGTCTAAACATGTAACTTCAAGATCTAGGGCATTTACAGATAAATAATATAAAGCATCCAAGTACTAAACAATAATAGGCATGTGCTCCATATATAGTCATGTGTGCTCGCAATGAGAACTTGCACAACATCTTTTTTCCTGCCAGCCCGTTGCAGCAGGGCCTCAAGGGAACTATTGGCAATTAAGGTTCAGATCTGAGATCATGGCACTCGGGCCCTAGTTGAAAGAACATTTCATAATCCCTAGTGTTTTGCGTGTTAGATAACAATATCAAGGATTATTTAATGTGTGTTGAAGTGTTGCAGATCTTTATATTGAAAAATGAAAAGGAAACTGCTTTTGGGGGGGATAATCTGCCCCTAATCCGCCCCTACCAGGGGCGGATAATCCGCCCCACCCCATTCCTAGAAGGGAGCAACCCTAGAGAGGGGGCGGAGAATCGGCCGGATAATCCGCCCCCCAGGATCATCTTCAAGTTTGGCAAGGCCCAACTCCCAGAGAAGGTGCGGAATTTCCCCCGGACTCTCCGGCTCAGGGCAGATTTTTTCCCCAAGCCGGATAGTCCGCCCCTTGAGGGGGGCGGATAATCCGCCCCTCGAGGAATTTCACCAAGTCAAGACCCGCATCGCTCTCTGTATGGGCGGCGGATTTTCCCCCGGAGTTTCCGTCCTGGGGCGGAGTTTTTCCCCAGGGCGGATAATCCGCCCCTAGTGGGGTCGGATAATCCGCCCCCAAACTTCTTCAACGGCCAGATCTAGGCAGGGGGTATTTAAGCCAGCCTTCCCCCTCCTGTCAGATCTCTTGGTTCATTTGAAAAAGTCAAGATCTGATCTGCAACCTTCATCCAAGAGAGCTCCACCTAGATCCACCCAAAGGCCCCGTCCCTTGGGGAATCGATGGAGGACTCGATCTTCAACAACTGCAATCAAGCGCTTCATCTCCTCTCCATTCATTTGGAGAATCTCAGATCTAGTATTTCTTAGAAATATCTAGATCCTTGGTTTTGATTATATTGATAATCCTTGTTCTTGTGATAGCTTGTTTTCATTACGGGAGCCCCCATTCAGTTGTGGGTGTGTGCCCCGGTAGAGTTGTAAAGGCACCGGTTCCCGCCCCGAAGGGTACCAATAGTGGAGAAGGTGGATCAGGCCTTTCGTGGCGAGATCCATCGGAGAATAGGATGAGGCCTATTGTGGCGTGGTGGTCTTAGAACCGCCCACCTCTCCAACGCAGATGTACTTCCCTTAACAAGGAAGGAACTGCGGTAAAACAAATCCCTGTGTCTCCGCGTGCTCCACTACGGTTTCCTCGCTCCTCTCTTTACGTGCTTAGTAGCAAGGTTTGCATATAGGGAAATTCTCGTAGTTGCATATCTAGATAATTTACTTTGTGTCAAGCCTAAAATTGAAAAAGAACTAAAAATTGAGTAGCACCTATTCATCCCCCCTCTAGGTTCCCATACGATCCATTTCAATTGGTATCAGAGCCTCGAATCTTAATTCGGGATTAACCGCCTAAGAGAAGTATGGGTTCCAAGAGAGATGGGAGTGATGCTCCAGAGGTAGTCACCATGAACGATCTCAAGACGTTGGAAACAACCTTGGTTAGTTCAATGGAGGCTAAGATGGAAGAGATGCATCAATTGATAATGCGTCTCTCCACATCTGCAACATCACCTCCATCTACCTCTGAGGCTACCACTCTGCAATCCAAGGAAACGGGTAAAACCGATTCCAAATATAACGAAGTGGTTGGTGATGTCACTAGCAAGATCTCCTCCTCGAAAAAGGATAGTGGTAAGGAAGGATACAATGAGGTTTCCCATGTGTATTATCCTGTTCCACCTATCCCACACCCACATATACATAATAGGGGTGATCCACCCAAACTTTCAGCATCTACCTTTAATCAATGGAAATTTTTGATGAAGTCTCATGTGTGCATCTCCTCCATTGAGTTGTGGAAAATCATAGAGAATGGCCTTCATGTTGGAGATCCCAACAACCTAACAAGAAGAGAGGTTGTTGATAGTCAACTCAATGCTACAGCTCTACACATGATCTAGCTTGGTGTGGGTGACAAAGACATGCCACACATTCATCATCTTAGTACAGCTAAAGAAGCTTGGGATGCCCTCACCGAGATCTTCATTGGAAATGAAAATATGAGAAGGAATAGATATGATGCTGTGAGCAATGAAGCTGAAGGATTTTATATGTTGGATGGAGAAGATCACGAAGACATGTATAGGGGGCTCAAGTCAATAGCCACCACTTTCAGGAATCATGGTGCCTCTCATGTTGATGATGCATGGATCAAGCGCAAGTATGTCAGTGCTCTTATGCCATTTGAGCCCACAGATTTGAAGAGTCTCCAAGGAAGGCATAACTACCACCTTATGACATCCAATGAGGTAATGCAAGAAATGGCAGCTTTCATAGTGGCTGGAAGAATGTCGAAGATGCTCGTGCACGAGCTATGGGGATGCAAAAAGGGGTCAACGTGGCCTTGAAGACAAGTGTGGTAGATCATGATGAAGATGACATAGAAGGTATGGAATGTCCCAAGGATGTAAAAAGAATTCATGGACAATACATGGCCTTCTATGCTAGAAACTTTTGGAAGGACCCGACCAAGGCCAAATCTGAACTAGAACGCAAGAGTGGAGCTTATGGAAGAAAGGAAAATGGTCCCAAGCTGAGAACATGTTTCAACTGTGGAGACCGGCTGCACTATGTAGCTGAGTGCCCGTATAAAAGTAGGGAAGATAATGGAGGAATACTTACTCTCAAGGAAAAGTAAAAGGTTCCACGCAAGAAACAATTTGTAAAGAAGAATGCTCCTTTCAAGAAGCAACCAAAGATTGTTCTAGTGGCTTAAGAAGAATATTCTTCGGGAAGTGAAGATGAAGACGAGGACGATAACTCTCGAGAGGTTGCTGCTATAGCCACCACATCTACACCAACATATCTCTTCGACTCTCCGAACGAAAATGTCATCAACAAGAACGCTACTTGTCTCATGGCAAGAGGTTCCGAGGTATCAACTTCTAACACTTCTTTTCCTAAGGCTATGATTGACATGGATGATCCTACTAGTCTTAAGGTTAAGGAAGAGATTATTGCTTTGGACTATTTCTTCACTAACTTGCAAGGTGAGCACAAATTACATTTTGAGGCTCTTATGGACCAGCTGGCCCAAAATGAAGTGCTCCTTGAAGAAAAGGGCATAATTGAAAGGGATGATGCAATGGAAATTGCATCCTTAAAAAATGCTCTAGAAGAAGAAGAGACTCGGGTTTCTCTTGAAGAGAGGCTTGAGTCTATTGAGGAGTCACATGAAGAATGGTGGCAAAGCTTGTTAAGGAACGTGACAATGCAGTTGCCAAAGCAAAGAAGTTAAAGAAGGAAAAGATTGACTTTGGGGCTACTCATGCTAGACTCTCCGAGGAATTGGAGAAACTTGACATCGCTCAGAAGGCGTTGAAAAGTGAATTCTCCATTCTCAATGAGTCACATGATCAGCTCCAAATTCGATTGACCAAGTATGATGTTCCTAGCACATCTAAATCAACATATTTTCACAAAGAAAATGCTAGTGTGAAAGAAGGGCTTGTCAATGACACCACTCCCAAAGATAAGGGTGTTCTTGATGAGGTTCTTGGCAAGCAAAGGTCAAATCTTGGTAAAGAAGGACTTGGATATGTCACCAAGTCCAAGAAGAAGAAGAACAAGAAGAAGAAGACCATGGTTCAACAATCAAAGACAAGCACCGCTGAGAAGAATGTCACAAAAGACAAAACTAACAATATTGGTTTTGCAGGGTCTCCCAATCCAAATTATGAACTCTTTTGTGATTATTATGGCGATGTTTATGCTTATTATGTTGGTTCTTTTGATGAATATGTTGCTTGGTCTATTTGGGTTCCAAAGACCCTTGTTACTAACATGAGAGGACCCATTGAAAAATGGGTACCTAAAACCAAGAAGTAATTCTCTTGCAGGGCTATGCTTCTGGTGGGTCGAAATGGGTGCTGGATAGTGGATGCACGAGTCATATGACCGGAAGCAAGGAGATCATCACGGAGTGTCAACACCCATATTTTTAATCCCAGATGCATGTTATGCCATACATCGCAATCCCAGGATTACCATTTTTGCGAGACATAACAGATTTGGATATCACAATACATCATCCATTACAAACCATACATAAGGTCTTACACAAATAAGGATCTCATGATCCAATTCTTAATACAATTCAAGCAACAGAATAACGTAATAGTAACGATAGCGTGGGCGGAGCTCCATCTTCAGGGTCACAGGCAATGCTGACGATGGGAGATGTTCCTAGTTGTCGTAACCTTCCTGCGGTCCGTCATCCTGATACTCCTCTTCATAGTCTGGGCACGGGAATAGCCAGGGACAAAGCCATGAGTACTCTTTAAGTACTCGCAAACTAATACTAATAAGTTAAGGGGGGTTTTGTAGTAGGATACTAAGATCTAGGGTTGTTTTGCAAAAAGCTAGATTTACATCTACTAAGTTTAGAAGCAAAGAAAACCAGCTGGAAGTTTTATAACACCTAAATGGGAACTTGAATTTCATGTCACAACTCTGTTGTGGTCAAGTCAAGGTCATCAATCACTTCATAAGTACTTTTTAAAACATCTGACGATAGAATAGTATGGCCACTCCAACAGTCCATAACCGCGGACGCGGCTATTCGAATAGTTTGACACTCTACAGAGATTGTACACTTTCACCACAACATTTGATACAACTGTCAGGAACAATCCTGAATTCACCATACTCAGTATGCGGATAATCAATCCTAACCTTTCCATTACACGCCCTAGAATAGGCACCTCTCTTGTGAGTTTGGCCTCCCAACCATGACCAACTGTCATCTTGGGTACTGCACAGGTGGACAATCTTCACAAGGTAGCCTCAACTCAGACCTTGGCCGTGAGGGAACCCATACTAAGGTATATAAATTTCCAGTCAAGCCCTACCCAATTTTCGGGTATTGTGGTTGTACGGTAAAATTGGAATGGTATCGCATCTAGACAACCATCAGTTTTATAAAGGGCTAAGGCTCATGACTTAACATTTTCATCATCAAAATCATCTAGTGTTCAAGAACACATGTCAAAACATTTCAGTAGAATGACTCATCATTCTAAGGTTTTCATAACCATTTTCACCAAGTATTCCCATCTAAAGTTGATCAAGTTTTATGCTTAGCACTAGCATCTAAAAGTGGGGGTAAAGACTAATGAGGGGTAATAAATAAGTGGGGATTAGCTAAGTTCAATCTCATGCCCTAGGATGACATCAAGATTATCTAACTTAGGCCAAATTTTATGCTCTTTATGCTACCTTCAATTATCTTTCTAGAATCTACAAGTCACTTAAGTAAACTCTAAGAAAAAGCTTTGATAAAGAATTAAAGTATTAAGCTTGCAAGTAAAACTAGGATTGGGTATCAAGTGGGTATGATCACATATGATTAAGGCATATAGTTGGCATAGTAACAAGCAAGTAGTAGCTTGCATAATTGAAAGTATAAGCTTGCTGATTCAACAAGTAGTATTAGGTTTGCCTTGTGTAGAGCAGTGGTTGAAGTTCTCCTCGGCTTCTTCCTCGTAGTATCCTCCTTCCTCCTCGTACCCTTGGTCGGTACTAGCATCTATAAATAAATACGAGGTACACAATCACCAAACAATACTTAACTATTTCTAAACATCACACAAAGGTTCACACTAGATGATCTATCATCATCACTATCATTACAAGATTAAAACACTTGTCTTATTTATTTTATTTTGAGAAAATTAATTTCTACTCATTAAAAAACTACTTAAGATTTAATAGTCTCCAACTAAAACATGGGATCATGTTGACACATGTCATCACCACATATTTCAGTACATGGGAATGTGATTTAAAGTGGTGTCACAAATTAATAAGGTTTAACCTTTTTATTTTATTTAAATAAAGTGACTAGAGATGCCTATGGGGCATTCTTTTATTACTTGAACATTATTTCTGTAAGTAAACCTATATATTTTTATATATTCTGAAAGGTATGGTAAAATGTGATTTTTGAGAGTTGGAATCATCTCAAAAGCTTTTATGGTTGAATTTTGAAAAATGTTTGAATGTAGAAAAGCTTCTGCCTTGTTATTTTTACCATGGTTGATCTATACATCCAAATGGTTTGAATCCAACGGGATTGGATTAAGCTTTCCATTAAGTTTCTAACAAAATTGGTTTCATCCATTTTGGTTTAGTGAATCGAGCTAGGTTGATTTTTGAATCTATATATAGAACTGTGTTTGAAATTAAATGAATAAAACTAAATTTGAATTGTTGGGTCGCACGGGACAGTTAACTGGGCCGTCCCACTACGCACAGCACACGCGCGGGCTGGTTAAGTGGCTGTCCCCACACGTCAGTGAGACGGGGAGGGGCGAAACGGTACAAGGCAAAGTGGACCGTGGGATCTAGTGCTAATTGAACGGCTCTGGTTCATCGTCCACGTCGGGCAGCGTCGGCGAGACAAAACCCTAGCGCGGTAGGTGGGGGTCGTGGGAGGCTCATCGGGGCTCAGGCGAGGATCGGCGACAGGGGCGAACGATGAAGTCGACGACGACGGTTCTCCTGGTACCGGCAGCTTTTCCTGGGGCGGCTCCAATCGACGACTCCCTTCTTCTCCGGGCTCGGCCAAATTCGGCCCCGCTTTGATCCGGGAAGGAAGTGCAAGGGGGAGTGATATCGCAAGGTGTGGAGGATTTTATAGCTCGTCGGAGGTGACAGGCAGTGCGTCGGCGTGGCTGAGGCTAGGGGATGTTGCGCGGTCTCCTGGCAATCGTTTCTAGTTTAAAGGCGAGGCGTAGGGCGGTGGGGTTTGGTCTGGAATGTGCGGTGCTCTGCACGGTACCGACGGCGAACTTCGCGGCGTGCGATGGCTACGGGTATTGTCGCGTAAACGAGCATGTCTAGTGGTCTCCTGGGATGGTGGGGTTCGTGCTGGCGGACGGCAAGTGCTCGAGGTGGTCGGGTTGAGTGGGAACGGCGTGTGCACAGTGATGCACGTCGGCATGGTCGACAGAGGTGCGGGCACGGCGTTTCCGGTGGTTCCTGTGTTTGTCTTCGAGCTAGGGCTGGTCTAGAGGGGGCGGAGGCATGTGCAGCATGCCAGACAAGGTTGGCGCGGCTAGTTCTTCCTCTAGCTTGATGTCCACATTGGGGTGGCAAGGTGAGGCTCGGCCTGCTCACCATTTATGGCAATGGCAAGCTCACAGTGGTGCTAGAGGTTGCTAAATAAGCTAGATGATCTACTAAATGTCTGCTGTGAGCTAGAGAGGGGACAAGTTAGGTAAAATCAATGCTCATAATAGTGTTAGATGTTTGTTTGTTTTGTGTTTGCAAGGTGTTTAATGAAATGGCCGAAAGAACTTTAAATTTGAATTTTGGATTCAAACTTGGTGGGTTTGCTAGGCACATACTAGGGAGTGTCTAGTTAGTTGGATTAGTCAAGGGGCACTGGTTTGGTTGGGTTTTGAAAATGGGTGATCTTCACATATGATAAATATTCAATTTTGAATTGTGATTTGAATGAGGTTGCCAAATGTTTCTGTAAGTTTGAAAGGTGGGCTTTGATTCACTTTTACTGGTTCTAGCAAGGGGTGAAAATAATTGGGAAAGTTTTTGTTTGAAATCTTGGACTAGAAACACTCAAAGTGACCTAGTGAGCAAGATTGGAAAAAATGACCATTTGCTTTATTTGATTTTCTCTTGATTTGTTTCTGCATGGAAATGTTTTATATGATGTTATTTTCCTCTTGAAACCATTTATTTCTATTTAGGTTAATCACACAAGTTCATCCATGTTTTTATCAAATTATCACATACACACATACATTCATATGATTTAAATTAATCCAAGTTTTTGTTAACCCTAATTTTAGTGATTAGGTTTGATGATCATTGTTTTATATTTTTGGGATGTTACAAACCTTCCCCCCTTAAACAAAATCTCGTCCCGATATTTGAAAAAGGAAGAAAAAGATAACCTAGGATTTAAAGAGATCGGGAAACTCCGTCCCGATGTGATCTTCGCGCTCCCAGGTAGCTTCTTCTTCAGTGTGGTTGCTCCACTGAATCTTGAGAAACTTGATGCTTCGGGTCCTGGTGGTTCTAAAATCTTCTTCCAAAATACGGATGGGTACTTCGGGATAGGTCAAGTCATCGTTGATCTCTATGGTGCGGTGATCAATTTTCTTGAACACTTTAGTCTTCTTCGGAACTTCAAGGTATTTGCGAAGTAACGATATATGGAACACATTGTGCATTGCTGACATTTCCTCGGGCATTTACAATTGATATGATACTTCTCCTCGACGATTCAGAATCTTGAAGGGTCCGATATATCTGGGGGCTAACTTTCCTTTGAGCTGAAAACGATGCATTACCTTCAAAGGCGACCCTTTAAGATACACGAAATCTCCGATATTGAAAGCGAGGTCTCTACGTCTCTTGTCGGCATAACTCTTCTGTCTTGACTGGGCGGTCTTGAGGTGCTAAAAAATCTTGTGAACTTTCTCTTCTGCCTCTCGTAGGATGTCGGGTCCAAAAATCTGACTTTCTCCTACTTCCGACCAATTCAAAGGGGTTCGACACTTCCTTCCATACATGAATTCAAATGGGGCCATTTGCAGACTAGCTTGATAACTATTGTTGTATGAAAATTCTGTGAAAGGCAGACAATCTTCCCATTTAGATCCATACTCTAGCACACATGCTCTCAACATATCTTCGAGTATTTGATTTACTCGCTTCGTTTGTCCATCGGTCTTAGGGTGATATGCGGTGCTGAAATCTAGTCGGGTTCCTAAACCTTCTTGGACTTTCTTCCAGAATCTCGAGGTAAACTGGGTTCCTCGATCCGATACAATGTTCTTGGGGACTCCGTGCAGACTGACGATTCTAGCGATATACAACTCTGCTAGCTTCGAACTTTGGTATGTGGTCTTGACTGGTAAGAAATGGGCGACTTTGGACAATCTGTCAACTATGACCCAAATAGATTCATTTCCCCTACTAGAAGTAGGCAATCCGGTGATAAAGTCCATTCCAACGGAATCCCATTTCCATTCCGGCATCTATAGCGGTTGCAACAGTCCTGCGGGTCTTTGATGTCCCGCCTTGACTCTCTGAAAACTATCACACTTGGCGATATAGCTCCCGATTTCTCTCTTCATCTTATGCCACCAAAATTGTTCCTTCAAATCCTGATACATCTTTGTTCCTCCGGGGTGGATGGAATAAAGAGTATCATGGGCCTCTTTCAAAATAACTTCTTTGAATTACGAACCTGCAGGTACACAAAGGCGTCCTTTGTACCACAGAACTCCTTCTTCGTCTTCTGTAAATCCGGGTACTTTGCTTGTACCGATACGATGTTTAATTTCGTCGATACTAGCATTTCCTTTATGCGCCTCTTTGATATGAATGATCAAGGTGGGTTGAAGTTCTATGCTAGCCAAAAATATTTCACTTACTAGTTCCATTTGGAAATCTTCCATCTCTTTGTGCAAACTTGGTTGCTCCTTCAAAATCATGGAGTTCAAGCGGCACGGCAATCTGCTAAGGGCATCTGCTACCACATTGGCTTTACCGGGGTTATAGTGAATGTCCAGATCATAATCCTTGATTAGCTCAATCCATCTTCTATGTATCATATTTAGCTCCTTCTGAGTGAATATATACTTCAAGCTCTTGTTATCCGAATAAATCTCACAACGGTTTCCCATCAGATAATGCCTCCATGTCTTCAGGGCTAGAACAACGGCTGCTAGTTCAAGGTCATGGGTTGGATAATTCTATTCATGCTATTTCAATTGTCGGGATAGATAAGATATAACTTTTCCTTCTTGCATTAGCACACATCCGAGACCGATCTTGGATGCATCACAATACACATCCAAGGGCTTTTTGATATCCGGCATGATCAAGATTGGGGCTGAAATCAATCTCTTCTTGAGTTCCTGAAAAGTCGCTTCACATTTGTCTGTCCATTCAAACTTCTTGTCCTTCTTCAGCAATTGGGTCATGGGTCTGGCGATACTCGATAATCCTTCTAAGAACTTGCGGTAGCATCCCGCTAATCCGATAAATGCATGAACTTGGGTTTGAGTGGTTGGGGCTTGCCAATCTTCGACATCCTTCACCTTCGCAGGGTCAACGGCAATTCCTCCGGCTGATACAATATGCCCGAGGAATCCTACGTCCTGTAACCAGAATTCACATTTTCTAAACTTGGCATATACCTGATGCTCTCTAAGGGTTCCAAGAATGGTCCTTAGGTGTAGCTCATGTTCTTCTTCTGATTTGGAATAAATCAGAATTGTCGTCGATGAAAACAACGACAAACTTATCCAGGAAGTCCATAAAAATCTTATTCATGAGGTTCATGAAATAAGCGCGGGAATTTGTTAATCCAAAAGACATGACAGTATACTCGTATAATCCATATCTGGTGGTAAAGGCAGTCTTTGGAATATCCTCTGCACGAAACTTGAGTTGATGATAGCCAGTTCTAAGATCAATCTTAGAAAACACTTTGGCACCACTCAACTGGTCAAACAAATCTTCTATCTTTGGAAATGGGTACTTTTTCTTGATGGTAACATCATTCAAGTTCCGATAATCCGTACACAAACGGTTACCTCCATCTTTCTTGTCCACGAACAAAACAGGTGATCTCCAAGGTGACGCACTTGGTTAAATCAATCCAATTTCCAACATGGCATCCAGTTGCTTCTTCAGTTCTGCTAGCTCAGACGGGTTCATACTATATGGTCTCTGGGCTATGGGTCCGGTTCCAGGGATTAGTTCAATGATAAACTCGATATCCCGATCTGGGGGCATACCGGGCAAAACATCTGGAAATACATCGGGGTATTCACAGACTATCCGAACTTGGTCAATGGTAGGTTGGGATATACTCTTTTTGCACTTGAATTGACGAGGCAAGGTTTCAGATACATGCTCGACTGATATTCCGGTTGTACTGGTCATGGTTATGGCTTTCTTGGCACAGTCAATTAATCATTTGTGTTTAGACATCCAATCCATTCCTAGTACTACTTCCAAACCTTTAGTTCCGAGTACTATTAGATTAGCATAAAAATCTATGCCATGGATTCGGATAGGGACAGCTTTGCAAATTTTCCTAGCTTTGGTGGTTGAACCAGGTATTTGAACTATCATAACATGCTTCAATTTGTTGGGTTGCATCTTACTAGTGCATGCAAATTATTCAGTGACAAATGAGTGGGATGCTCCAGAACCAAAAAACACTCTTGCAAGTACTGAGTTAACAGAAAACATACCCAGCACGACATCTGGCGCTTTTGGGCTTCTTCAGCATGCATGAGAAAAAGACAGCCGTTGCAGTTGAGCGAGTTCCCTGGGGAAAACCTTATTCCGGGATGAACACGGCGCTGCTGCTGATCTAGGGAATTTGCATTGGGGGCTGCGGCAATATTCTTGGGTTACTCATTGGAATAGTGACCCTTGGTTCCACATTCATAACAGATCACTTGCAACTTGTCCTTTGCTGCAACATGCACAGTATTGCTTCCGGTCCTTGGGGAAGTGTTGGTGTTGGTGGTGGCATTGTTGTTGTTGAACTTGGTTGGTGCACGGGTGAAATTGCTGGAGTTGCCGGGGTTGTTGTGGTTTCCTCCGGGCCTTGGGTTTCCACGGTTGGGATAGGTCGGACAGTTCATAGGGGGTCTGTTGTTTCTTGGGGCAAATCCTGGAGATGGGTTCGGGCGATACTTTGGTGTATGATGGGTTCCTGGCTGATGCATCATGCGATGATTGCTGTTCTAATTGGCTTGGTTGATATTTCCTTCCATCTGAATGGCAGAGTCAACTAAGGCTTCAATATCAGCAAAGGGGATATTGACTAACACCGTCTGCATCTCATCATGCAGACCATTCAAGAATCTCTCCTTCTTCTTGGCTTTAGTGTCGATCTCATCCGGTGCATACCTAGCTAATGACAAGAATTTGTCACGGTATTCCACTACTGTCATCCTTCCTTGCTTCAGTTCTCTGAATTCATCTCTCATCCTCTTGATCAAACCCGGTGGCACATGGGTTCTGCTGAACTTGACATTGAATTCATCCCAAGTCATCATCTGACCTCCGGTCATTGCACGAACGCTATTCCACCATGATCTTGCATCTTTGTCCAGATAGTGGGCGGCGAACAGAACTTTCTCGTTAACTTCCACTCTTGTGACTTCCAGATTGTTCTCCATGGTTTGCAGCCAATCATCTGCATCTAGGGGCTCTTCTGACTTAGTGAAAATAGGTGGATTGGTGTTCTCGAAATTCTTGAGCTTAGATCCATGGTTGTCCTAATTTCCATGGCCTTGATTGTTGTTGGCCATGTGGGCGATGTGTTGAAGGGTGGCTAAGTTGGCTTGACGTTCGGCTCTTTCAGCTTCTCAGTCAGAAACCAACATTTGCAAGATCTGCAACATCGGGTCCCGGGATGAACCACTTCCTCCGTGAGGCATCTGAAGATTGAGATAGATCAGGAGAAAAGAGGGAAATTTCTAAGGTTCAGGGTTCTCTAAAAGTTTTTGAGGTTTGACTCAGATTTTTCTAGCAACTTGCTTTTCATTCATTCATAGCACACAATACAAACACACACCACAACAAAGAAAAAGAGATGGTTTTAAGAACCATTCTTGAAAGCTACGATACAGTGGGACTGACTACAACTCACTAACACTAGAGCTCAAGTGCTACTACTCCTCAGAATCAGTGTCCTCGTCATCCTCATCATCGTCATCGATGAAGGCAAAGTCATCCTCATCGGTGAAGAAATCCATGGACTGATCCTCCAGAAAGTCATCATCATCGTTGAGATAGGAGTAGGGGTCTCCATGAAGGTCTTCCCCTGCATCCTTTCCTCCAACTGCATGTCTCTCTCGTGGATGGTCTCCTCCAAGTCCGTGATCCAGTGGCGAAGACGGGCAATGATGCGCTCCTTCTTGTCGAGCTGACGGCAACGAGACTTGTGATCCTTCACTAGCATGGCGACGGTCTGATCCTTCTTCTTGGTGATGGCGTACTTGTGTTTGGCGTAGGAACGGGCATTGTCCAACTCCTTCTGACGGTCTTACATCATGAAGCTGAGGTGGTCCAACTGACTCTTCAGCTCGTGGTGGTATGGGGCCTCCAGTGGTTGTCCCATAACATCACGCCTTGGGTAGAACTCAAAGCGGGTACCCTTGATTTGATTGATACTCTGTCCACATAGACAGGCAAGAGCTTCCTGCACTGCCCTGGCGAGTCCATCGAGCCAGTTGTTCTCTCTTAAGGTGAACTGAATTCCCTCCGCAGTGGGGGTTCAATCTTTCCTCGGAGACTTGCAACAACTAGCTACTTCAAATCTTATCCTTCCTGATCATTGAGCTAAGCTCTGAAGAACTCGGGGTGCGGATGCTCTAGCATCTCCAACAGCTGGTCCAAGTCATGCTCAAAGATGACGTCTCCTCCATTCCCCAACTGATAAAACTTGTTGTACTTCACGTCCATCTATAAGAATATAGGATGAGTAAGTTAGTAGAGTGATCAAGTGTGTCAAATTTTATGTTTTTTGCAAGAATTTTTTAGGGAACATGAATGAAATAGTTTTTTTTTGTAAATACTCACTTCCTTTGGTTTTGAAACTAAGTTTTTGATTCAAACGTCCATTCTAACTAGGGTCTCCTATGGTCAGGATGGATCTGATACCAACTTGTCAACACCCAGATTTTTAATCCCAGATGCCTGTTATGCCATACATCGCAATCCCAGGATTACCATTTTTGCGAGACATAACAGATTTGGATATCACAGTACATCATCCATTACAAACAATACATAAGGTCTTACACAAATAAGGATCTCATGATCCAGTTCTTAATACAATTCAAGCAACAGAATAACGTAATAGTAACGATAGCGTGGGCGGAGCTCCATCTTCAGGGTCACAGGCAATGCTGACGATGGGAGATGATCCTAGTTGTCGTAACCTTCCTGTGGTCCGTCATCCTGATACTCCTATTCATAGTCTGGGCACGGGAATAGCCAGGGACTAATCCATGAGTACTCTTTAAGTACTCGCAAACTAATACTAATAAGTTAAGGGGGTTTTGTAGTAGGATACTAAGCTATAGGGTTGTTTTGCAAAAAGCCATATTTACCTCTACTAAGTTCAGAAGCAAAGAAAACCAGCTGGAAGTTTTATAACACCTAAGTGGGAACTTGCATTTCATGTCACAACTCTGTTGTGGTCAAGTCAAGGTCATCAATCATTTCATAAGTCCTTTTGAAAACATCTGACGATAGAACAGTATGGCCACTCCAACTGTCCATAACCGCGGACGCGCCCATTCGAATAGTTTGAAACTCTACGGAGATTGCACACTTTCACCACAACATTTGATACATCCGTCAGGAACAATCCTGAATTCACCATGCTCAGTATGCGGATTATCACTCCTAACCTTTCCATTACACGCCCTAGTATAGGCACCTCTCCTGTGAGTTTGGCCTCCCAACCATGACCAACTGTCATCTTGGGTACTGCACAGGTGGACAATCTTCACAAGTTAGCCTCAGCTCAGACCTTGGCCGCGAGGGAACCCATACTAAGGTATATAAATTTCCAGTCAAGCCCTACCCAATTTTTGGGTATTGTGGTTGTACGGTAAAATTGGAATGGTATCGCATCCAAACAACCATCAGTTCTATAAAGGGCTAAGGCTCATGCCTTAACATTTTCATGGTGTTCAAGAACACATGTCAAAACATATCAGTAGAATGACTCATCATCCTAAGGTTTTCATAACCATTTTCACCAAGTATGCCCATCTAAAGTTGATCAAGTTTGATGCTTAGCACTAGAATCTACAAGTGGGGGTAAAGACTAATGAGGGGTAATAAATAAGTGGGGATTAGCTAAGTTCAATCTCATGCCCTAGGATGACATCAAGATTATCTAACTTAGGCCAAATTTTATGATCTTTATGCTACCTTCAATTATCTTTCTAGAATCTACAAGTCACTTAAGTAAACTCTAAGAAAAATCTTTGATAAAGAAAATAAAGTATTAAGCTTGCAAGTAAAACTAGGATTGGGTATCAAGTGGGTATGATCACATATGCTTAATGCATATAATTGGCATAGTAACAAACAAGTAGTAGCTTGCATAATTGCAAGTATAAGCTTGCTGAGTCAACTAGTAGTATTAGGCTTGCCTTGTGCAGAGCAGTGGTTGAAGTTCTCCTCGGCTTCTTCCTCGTAGTATCCTCCTTCCTCCTCTTATCCTTGGTCGGTACTAGCGTCTATAAATAAATACGAGGTACAAAATCACCAAACAACACTTCACTATTTATAAACATCACACAAAGGTTCACACTAGATGATCTATCATCATCACTATCATTACAAGATTAAAGCACTTGTCTTATTTATTTTATTTTGAGAAAATTAATTTCTACTCATTGGAAAACTACTTAAGATTTAATATTATCCAACTCAAACATGGTATCATGTTGACACATGTCATCACCACATATTTCAGTACATGGTAATTTCATTTAAAGTGGTGTCACAATTTAATAAGGTTTAACCTTTTTTATTTTAATTAAATAAAGTGACTAGAAATGCCTATGGGGCATTCTTTTATTACTTGAACATTATTTCTGTCAGTAAACCTATATATTCTAAAAGGTATGGTCAAATGTGATTTTTGAGAGTTGGAATCATCTCAAAAGCTTTTATGGTTGAATTTTGAAAAATGTTTCAATGCAGAAAAGCTTCAGCCTTGTTATTTTTACCATCGTTTATCTATACATCCAAATGGTTTGAATCCAACGGGCTTGGATTAAGCTTTCCAGTAACTTTATAACAAAATTGGTTTCATCCATTTTGGTTTAGTGAATCGAGCTGGGTTGATTTTTGAATCTATGTATAGAACTGTGTTTGAAATTAAATGAATAAAACTAAATTTGAATTGTTGGGTTGTGCGGGACGGTTAACTAGGACGGCCCACTACACACAGCGCACGCGTGGGCTGGTTAAGTGGCTGTCCCCACGCGTCAGTGAGATGGGGAGGGGCGAAGCGGTACGGGGCAAAGTGGACCATGGGATCTAGTTCTAATCGAACGGCTCTGGTTCATCGTCCATGTTGGGCATCGCCGGCAAGACAGAATCTTAGTGCGGCAGTGGGGGTCGTGGGAGGTTCCCTGGGGCTCAGGCGAGGGTTGATGACAGCGGCGAACGACGAAGTCAATGACGGCGGTTCTCCTGGTACCGGCAGCTTATCCTGGGTCGGCTCCAATCGACGGCTCCCTTATTCTCCAGCAGCGGCGGGCTCTGGCCAAATTCCGGCGATGCACTTCTCGCCTTGCTCCGGGAAGAAGTGGGAAGGATCAGTGCAAGGTGGGGAGTGAGATGGTGTGGATGAATCAAGCTGGGGAGGTCTCCTTTTATAGGCGAGCAGGAGGGGCAACACGGCGTGGGTTGAGCTCGTCGGAGGCGATGGTATAGGCGGCTATCAGCGTGGCTAAGGCTAGGGCATGGTGCGGGGTCTCCTGGCGATCTTTTCTAGTTTAAAGGCGAGGAGTAGGGCGGTGGGGTTTGGTCTAGAACATGCGGTGCTCTGCACGATACCGACGGCGAACTTCGCGGCGTGCGGCGGCTACGGGGTACGGTCACGGAAACGAGCATGTCTAGTGGTCTACTGGGATGGTGGGGTTCGTGCTGGCGGGCGACAAGGGCTCGAGGTGGTCGGGTTGAGTGGGAACAGCGCATGCACGGTGATGCGCATCGGCATGGTCGATAGCGGCACGGGCACGGCATTTCCGGTGGTTCCTGTCTCTGTATTTGAGCTAGGTCTGGTCTAGAGGGGGCGGTGGGACATGGGCAGCATGCCAGACAAGGTTGGCGCAGATAGTTATTCCTCTAGCTTGATTTCCACATTGGGGTGGCAAGGTGAGGCTCGGCCTGCTCACCATTGATGGCAATGGCAAGCTCACGATGGTGCTAGAGGTTGCTCACTAAGCTAGATGATCTAATAAATGTCTGTTGTGAGCTAGAGAGGGGACAAGTTCGATCAAATCACTGCTCATAATAGTGTTACATATTTGTTTGTTTTGTGTTTGCGAGGTGTTTGATGAAATGGCTGAAAGAACTTTAAATTTGAATTTTGGATTCAAACTTGGTGGGTTTTCTAGGCACATACTAGGGAGTGTCTGGTTAGTTGGATTAGTCAAGGGGCACTGGTTTGGTTGGGTTTTGAAAATGGGTGATCTTCACATATGATAAAGATTCAATTTTGAATTGTGATTTGAATGAGGTTGCCAAATGTTTCTGTAAGTTTGAAAGGTGGTCTTTGATTCACTTTTACTGGTTCTAGCAAGGGGTGAAAAGAATTGGGAAGGTTTCTGTTTGAAATCTTGGACTAGAAACACTCAAAGTGACCTAGTGAGCAAGATTGGCAAAAATGACCATTTGCTTCATTTGATTTGTTTTTTATTTTCTCTTGATTTGTTTCTGCATGGAAATGTTTTATATGATGTTATTTTCCTCTATAAACCATTTCTTTTTATTTAGGGTAATCACACAAGTTCATCCATGTTTTTATAAAATCATCACATACACACATGCATTCATATGATTTAAATTAATCCAAGTTTTTGCTAACCCTAATTTTAGTGATTAGGATTGATGATCATTGTTTTATATTTTTGGGACGTTACACGGAGATGCGTACCAATCATGATAATATTACAGTCTCCTATGGTTATAAGTCTAAATCTCAGGTATTGGGTCTTGGCAAGGTTGTGGTTGCCCACGATATCTCTCTCATGGACATCATGCTTGTTGAGACCCTCGGTTACAACCTTCTTTCTGTTCGTGCCCTTGGTAAGATGGGCTTTGCTGTTTTCATTGATGATGATTTGGTGGTACTCTTGTGGAGAAAGTCTCTAAAGGTCGCTTTCATTAGGTACGTCGAAAATGACCTGTATGTGGTGGACTGTTCAGGGAAAACCACTTCGGGTCCGATGTGCCTATTCGGAAAGGCCGACGTGGGCTAGCTATGGCATCGCCATTTAGCCCATGTCAACATGAAAACTTTGCAAAGTGTTCTCACGGGTGGCCACATCCTTTGACTAAAAGAGAATGTTTCCTTTGCCAAAGATCGTGTTTGCAAGGCTTGTGTTGAAGGCAAAATGCATGACTCTCCCCACAAGAGGAAGACTATTGTTTCTTCAAAGAGAATCTTGGAATTACTTCATGTGGACTTATTTGGTCCTCCATCTCATGCCAGTCTCGGTGGGAAGAAATACTGCTTGGTCATAGTTGATGACTACTCAAGATATACATGGGTCTATTTTTTCAAGCTAAAGAGTGAGACTCAACAAACGTTCATTGACTTCCCCAATGAGGTTCAATGCCAACACAATGTTCCCATCTTGGAAATAAGAAGTGACAATGGCTTCGAGTTCATGAACTACACTTTGAGTGAGTTTCTAAGTGAAGAGCGGATAAGACATCAATATTCCGCTGCGTACACCCCTCAACAAAATGGTGTAGCCGAGAAGAAGAACCGCACTTTGATGGATATGGAAAGATCGATGTTGGCTGAATTCAAGTCTCCTTACAACTTTTGGGCTGAAGCCAGATCCACTGCTTGTCACTCATCTAACCGGCTCTACCTCCGCAAGATCTTGGACAAGACTCCGTATGAAATACTTACCGGTAACAAGCCCAACATTTCATACTTCAGGGTATTCGGTTGTAAGTGTTTCTTTCTTATCAAAGGTGTCCGCTTGTATAAATTTGGGTCTAAGGCTTTAGAAGGTATTTTTGTTGGTTACGGTGCCGAATCCCACACTTATAGAGTCTACAGCAAGCTCACCGGGACTGTTGTAGAATCTTGTAGTGTGGAGTTCGATGAAAATGACGGCTCCTATGTGGGGCAAGTTGATGTTTGTGATGCAGATGTTGAAATACCCCAAGATGACATAAGAAGAATGGGCGTGGGATTTTTCCTCCCCATTGACAAACCCCTTGTGGCGGATCGGGAAGGACAATGCTCCACTCAAGTGGAGCCCTCATCTACACAAGTTCAATAAGCCCCTACTGCTCGAGAAACCCCTGCACCAACACCGCAACCTGCTGAAGATCATTTGTCTTCTAGGAAAAATGATTGTCCCATGCCGGACTATCCACCCCCTCCAAGGGGCGGAATATCTGCCCCTGGCACTCCAACTCCATCCAGAGGATTTCAAGAAGAACAAAATGGCGAAGAAAATTCCATGCCGGATTCTCTAGCCCCAAGGGGCGGATTATCCGGCCCTGGAACTCCTAGTTCTGCCAGGGACTCACAGGAAGAAGATGTTGCTGCCTCATCTCCCAGGCCGGAAAGTCCGGCCCCACCCAGGGGCGGATTATCCGGCCCTGTAGCACCTGTTCAGCAACAAACTCCTGTTATCAGCTCAGATCAAGATCAAGGGCAAGGTAGTGGACAAGACAAGGATCCAAATGCTGAATCAACTCCTTCTAGAAACAATAAGAAAATTGAGGATTGTCGCAAGGCTCGTGCTGATCGGAACCTTGAGTTAAAGGGCCACACTCTTGACAAGGTTGTCGGTGATCCACGAAGAAGGGTGTCTACTAGAAGAGAACTTGCAAGCTTCTGTGATCATCAAGCTCACATTTCTATGGTTGAATCAAAGAAGGTCTTTGATGCTCTTGAAGATCCCGATTGGGTGGTTGCAATGCATTTCGAATTAAATAAATTCGAGCGCAACAAGGTTTGGAAGATCGTAGAGAAACCCAAAGAGTGTCGCAATGTTATCGGCACCAAGTGGATTTTCAAGAACAAACAAGATGAAAATGGCATTATTGTGAGGAATAAATCAAGGCTAGTGGCTCAAGGATTCTCTCAAGTGGAAGGAATTGGTTTTTGTGAGACTTATGCTCCTGTGGCTTGTCTTGAGTCCATCCATATCCTTCTTGCCTATGCCGCTCATCATAATTTTAA
The DNA here is from genome assembly GCA_030063025.1 of Avena longiglumis. Taxonomy (NCBI): domain Eukaryota; kingdom Viridiplantae; phylum Streptophyta; class Magnoliopsida; order Poales; family Poaceae; genus Avena; species Avena longiglumis. The sequence goes on from CP125975.1 coordinate 502,349,617, forward strand.
ATTACAGCAAATGGATGTTAAGAGTGCGTTTCTTAATGGTCCACTACATGAGTTGGTATACGTCAAGAAACCCCCGGGATTTGAGGATCCCGAATTTCCGAACCATGTCTACAAACTCGATAAGGCGCTCTATGGCCTTAAAAAAGCCCTACGTGCGTGGTATGAGCACCTTAAAGAGCTTTTGCTAGACCGTGGATTCGAAGTTGGGCAAATCGATCCCACTCTTTTTACTAAGAAGGTTAATGGGGAGCTTTTTGTATGCCAACTATACGTAGTCGACATTATTTTTGGCTCTACTAACCAAGCTTTTAATGATGATTTTTCAAAGCTTATGGCTGACAAGTTTGAGATGTCTATGATGGGAGAATTGAGGTTCTTTCTTGGATTCGAGATCAAACAACTTAGAGAAGGAACTTTTATTAATCAAGCTAAGTACATCCAAGACATGCTCAAGAGGTTCAAGATGACAGATCTCAATGGCGTTGCTACTCCAATGCAAACAAAGTGTCATCTTGAGCTTAATCCCAAGGGTAAAGAGGTGGATCAAAAGGTATACTGATTCATGATCGGCTCTCTCCTTTACCTTTGCGCATTTAGGCCCGATATCGTGTTGAGTGTAAGAGTGTGTGCAAGGTACCGAGCCGCTCCTAAAGAAAGCCACTTAGTGGCGGTCAAAATAATCTTCAGATATTTGGTTCATTCCCTAAATTTTGGTTTATGGTATCCCAAACGTTCCAGTTTCTCTATGTGGTTACACTGATTCAGATTGGGCTGGTGACAAAGATGATCAAAAATCAACTTCTAGTGCATGTCAATTCTTGGGCAGGTCTCTAGTGTGTTGGTCTTCAAAGAAACAAAATTGCATATCACTCTCAACCGCCGAAGCTGAATATGTTGCTGCTGCAAGTGCTTGTATACAATTATTATGGATGAGGTAAACTTTAAAGGAATATGGTGTCAATAGTGACAAAGTGCCTCTTTTATGTGACAATGAAAGTGCTATCAAAATTGCTTACAATCCGGTGCAGCATACAAGAACAAAACATATTGAGATTCGCAATCATTTCATTCGGGGTCATGTTGCTCGTGGCAATATTGCACTATCTTTTGTGAGCACGAAGAACCAACTTGATGATATCTTCACGAAGCCTCTTGATGAAGCAAGATTTTGTTATTTGAGGAATGAGCTACATATCATAGATTCAAGGAGCTTGGCTTGACTACCCTTGCACACTCACTTGCTCTTATTCATGTATTTGGTTTAGACATAGGGGAGTGTGGTCCTAATTGATTGGGCTAACCCTCCCCCCTTAATGCCGAAAGAAAGAAAAATCATTTCCCTTAATATCATTTTGTGATATGTGGGTCATCGATGAGCATTGGTTTTGAACTCAAGATACATCTTCGCGGTGTCATGCCATGTGATCCAACATGGTGGCTTCGGCCACCGCCCTCTTCCTTGAGAAGATTTGGTTTGTAGTGGATCTCTTTGGCTATTCTTGCATATCTTTTGTTTTTATAGAAAACACACCCAATTTTGGCTTTTGTTTGATTTGTTCTTGCAATTTTGGGTGTGTAGTACCATCATAGTTTGTTGCTCTAAACCCAAGCCTTTTTTCCTCCTTGAACCATCTATTCTTGCACACAAGTCCTCTATACACCATCAAGGGGTTTTTGCAAGGGTGCTCCGTCATGAATCTGTACTTAACAGAAAATTCAGAGGGGCAGACTATCCGCCCCAAGTGGGGGGCGGATTATCCGCCCCGGGCGATTTCTACCTCTTAAGGGCTGGGTTCGGGAGGACAGGCTCAAATAGAGAAGCCAACCCTCACCCAACCCTAGCTTTGCCCCCAGCCGCCGCCGGAGCATTCGCCCCTCCTCGGAGTCGATTTGACCACCAGATTCTCCGGGCCCTCCCCGGATCTTCTTCCCCACGCCTCTGGGTCTCTTCTCCTCCGCGATTTTCCTCCAATGAGTGAGGTTAACTCCGTCATCCATCTCCTTTTATGGGATTCATTGTTTTTCGTGGAAATATCGTTGTAGAAGATACTATGTGTTTCCCTTGTTTGTTAGAATTAGTAGTATTGCAACCCTAGTGCCCGATCTGTTTTGCCTTAGTAAATCTGGGCCATTCCAGAAATTTTCTATGGGGTCGGATTATTGCGAATAATCCGGCCTGGAGACTAAAAATATGTTCTGGTTTGGTTCTGATTTCCGCAATGCACATCTTTGGCACATGGATTGTTTTCCTACTATTTCTCACATTCCTCCTGGACTTGTGTGTGTGCTTATCCCCATGCTACCTCTCCCATTCTTTTCACAGGTGGTTCAAGTTCTCCTAAGACCTTCACTCGTCGTCCCCGTGCCCATTATCTCAAGCCCACTACAGAAGGGACGTTTATTGACTAAACAGAGGTTCGCAGATCGGCAAGAGAGGCTGAATGGATGGCTGAGGCAACTAAGAAAACCAAGAGGGTTGCATCTCGCAAGGGCAAGCAGTCGCGGCCCAACTACAAGGCTATGGACAACATTCAGTATTCCACCATTCACCAAACTGATTACTATGATGAGGCCTACAGTGATGATCCTTCGGAGGATTCTATGTTTTGGAATGCACACTTTCGTGCCATTCATGAGGATGTGTATTCTTCTCTCAAGCTTCGCCCCATGCATCCTATGAATATGACTGAGGCCCAAACCAAGGCAAGACTCCGTGAAGCCTTGGATGTGACTAACAAGATGGGGCTTCATCACCTTATGACTCTACAGTGTCACTATGATTCCTTGGTGGTGAAGCAGTTTTTCTCCACACTTGTGATATGCGGAGATGAGCGCCGCACTATGAAGTGGATGACCGGGACATCAATGATTCAGTCTGACTTCCACACCTTTGGTCAGGTTCTTGGGTATGCTTTCCATGACCGTGACACACCTTCTGGCCACCGCATAATTTCTCCACTCAGTCCATACAAGGACACTTTGCTTGCTCCATGTCTGACATCTGATGGCATTGCTGGTACTTTTGTTGGCCTCTATCCTTTGTATGCCACCCTTGTTGGCATATTTCGGGAAAGCATATCTCCAAGTGGGGGGCAACAATGACAAGATCCGCGGTCACCTAGTTCCTCTACTTGCATTTGCTCACGAGTGTGCCACCAATTCTGGTTCGTCTACAGGTTATAAACTGGATGTCATGGACTATATATATCATGAGATGACTGATGCTATGATCAACAGGCTCTCCATCCCATATGCTCCTTTCATTATGATGCTCATCAAGCATATGTTGCCCCATGAGGACTTTGGCACTGATTTGGATGGTGTTCACAAGCCCAAGAAAATCTACAACAACGCTCAGAAGACCTCTCAGCCATCCACTGCCCCTGAATCCTTTATGCGGGATGCAAGAGCTAGTAGCCGGCGTCCTGCTGTGTCCCCAATTGCACGCGAGGTGAAGCAGCTCAATTGGTTCCAGCGGCACATCCTTTGCATGGGCATAGATACTCACAAGGGCCAATATGAAGAGTACCGGAGGAGCCATGAGATGGCACACACTCAGCGGCTCATTCTTCACCACGTGTCCGGTGCCACTAGTAATCCACCTCCTCCTGCTGCTCCGGAACCTTATTCTCAGTGGAACACTTCTAGGATCAACTATGGAGAGCTCGAGAGTGACCTGTTTCCTCCACCTCCGAGGGAACCTACTCCTCCAGCTGATGATGATGATGATGAGTATGATGAAGAGGAAGGGGACGTGGATGACTACGACGAGGATGAGGAGGCATGATCTTCTGGTACGCTAGCATCGCTCTTCTTCCTTTTTGGCATTTCGATGCCAAAGGGGGGGGAAGTAGTTCTATTAGGTCTCGGATTTGCATGGGACGGGCGCAAGCAGTTGCCTCTTTTTCAGTCGTTTTATTTGCTTGCTTGTGCCCTTTTAGCGTGAACTTATTTGTTATTTGTTCTTGGTTTGTGTAAGACTCTATCGTGTGATACTCTTTATGGATCTCTGGAATTCTGCATTTATCATGTGGACCTACTCATATGGAATTCTGGATTTATCTATGGAGTTCGGTAGTCTATCGATGGCATATGGAATCATGGGATTATCTAGTGTATGCATCAATATTGTGGGATGTGCTTGGAGCCTAATAATCTCATTATTTAGTTTGGCTATGTTCACATCCCGGTGGTATGACCTTTTTTCCTAACTCACCTTGTTTTAATTGTCTTTGTTATGAGAGTTGCTTGCTCTCTAGTGTGTGCATTTGTATTCAAATGCAAATTTTAAATATGCACACATCTAGGGGAGCCTCTTTCATTTCTTTAAAGGTGTTGTTAGTAGGTTTCATTGCAAATCCTAGTATTGTCATCTAACACCAAAAAGGGGGAGATTGAAAGAACATTTCATAATCCCTAGTGTTTTGCATGTTAGATAACAATATCAAGGATTATTTAATGTCTGTTGAAGTGCTGCAGATATTTATATTGAAAAAGGAAAAGGAAACTGCTTTTGGAGGGCGGATAATCCGCCCCACCCCATTCCCAAAAGGGCGCAACCCCCAGAGAGGGGGCGGAGAATCGGCCGGATTTCCGGGATCATCTTCAAGTTTGGAAAGGCACAACTCCCAGAGAGGGGGTGGAGTTTCCCTCGGACTCTCTGGCTCAGGGGCGGATTTTCCCCCAATCCGGATAGTCCGCCCCTTGAGGGGGGCGGATAATCCGCCCCTCGAGGAATTCCACCGAGTCAAGACCTGCGTCGCTCTCTGTATGGGGAGCGGATTTTCCCTCAGAGTTTTTGTCCCGGGGGCGGAGTTTTTCCCCAGGGCGGATAATCTGCCCCTAGTGGGGGGCAGATAATCCGCCCCCAAACTTCTTCAATGGCCAGATCTGGGCAGGGGGTACTTAAGCCAGCCTTCCCCTCCTTCCAGATCTCTTGGTTCATTCAGAAAAGTCAAGATCTGATTTGCAACCTTCATCCAAGAGAGCTCCACCTAGATCCACCCAAAGGCCCCATCCCTTGGGGAATCGAAGAAGGGCTCGATCTTCAACAACTGCAATCAAGCACTTCATCTCCTCTCCATTCATTTGGAGAATCTCCGATCTAGTATTTCTTGCAAATATCTAGATCCTTGCTTTTGATTATATTGATAATCCTTGTTCTTGTGACAGCTTGTTGTCATTACGGGATCCCCCAATTCAGTTGTGGGTGTGTGCCCCGGTAGAGTTGTAAAGGCACCGGTTTCCGCCTCGAAGGGTACCAATAGTGGAGAAGGTGGATCAGGCCTTTTGTGGCGAGATCCATCGGAGAATAGGGTGAGGCCTATTGTGGCGTGGTGGTCTTAGAACTGCCCACCCCTCCAACGCAGATGTACTTCCCTTAATGTCGTGGGAATGACCACGGCAGATGCTGCAATCGGCAGCGAGTAGTAGAACGAAGGGCAAGGGCGGCCAGCCATCTGCGGTGCGAGATGAGGGCGGAGACACAGGGTTTTACCCAGGTTCCCCGAGGGTAAAGACCTACTCTGCTAGATTGTATTATGTTGGAAGTACAATGGGCGAGCTCGACTAGGCGGCGATTCGCTGGTGGATGATGGAACGACGTTTACACATACGAAGGAGGTTTATATAGACTCATCCTCCCCTAGGGTTTACATATCTCAACCGAATCAGTTAAGGTTTCGGTACTCGTTTAACCTAATCCGACTGGGCCTATCTACTCTCCTGGGCCTTCAGTTTCCAGTCGCTTGGATCCACGCCAGGTCTTGATCCAGTCGTCGTCTTGCAGGCTCACTCGCCAGTTCCTGGGCTAGTCGGAAACGTCCTGCTGGGTATACCCCGGTAGGCATATCCCCATCAGTAGTCCCCGAGGCCGTCGTCGATTGGGCGCAGGTGGTTGCTGGCAGTCGGATCGTGCGGATTCAATGCGGACATCCAGTCGAATCGGTGGCGGGCTCCTGAATAAAGGAGAAAACTAGTCATTCTGGTCGCAGCTTTGGCGAACGGGTCGGCGAAATATTCAGTCACTGTTGTAGTGATCAGGTTGGCGAGCCGAGTGGCTGAAGTTGGACCGTCAAACGTAGTCAAAACTAGCTGTTGGGGTAATCCAACGGTAACTTTTGGCGTAATCACCGCGTAGTAACGGCTTCCTGATTTGGCGGGTAACAACCGCTATATAAAGGGAATGGTAGGTGATCAGAAAACCACCCCCTCATCATTTCCTCCGATTGCACGCACCTCCATTTTCCTCCGCATCACGATCCAACCGAGCCAACATCCTCCGACCTCCACAAATCTTTCCGCCAATGGCCCCCTCCACCGAACCATGGGGCAGGTCCAAGTGTACGAGAGCTCTACTGGCATCTTTCGAGGAGGCCGGGATCCTGCGCGCCGACAGGTGGCGCATCCCCGCGGCCGGAGAGGTGACTCCGGACCCGCGCGAGGGAGAATTCGTCTACTTCACCAGCCACCTGGAACGGGGGCTGGGATTCCCCACATCTCTCTTCTTCCGGCGCTTCTGCGCCTTCTACGGGATCCAGCCGTCGGACCTAGGCCCGCACAGCATCTAGCAGCTCGCCATTTTTGTGGCGTTCTGCGAGTGCTACCTGGGCTGCATGCCCTATTTCCCCATGTGGCAAGATCTGTTCAACGGGCGGATCAGTCGCGAAGAAGCAGGCGTCCCAATGCTTGCTGCGGGTGGCTTGACGTTTCAATTGAAGTCGAAGGCCTCCTTTTTTGATCTGATGCTACCTGCCAAGGCGGCGAGCGAGTGGAAGAAGTCTTGGTTTTACGTCACCGAGGCGACTCCAGACGGCGAGGTGGCGATCCCAAGATATTCCGCCAACCGGCCCAAACCGCGCCGACTCCAAGTCGGAAGCTTCCAACAGACCAGCGGATGGTTGTGGATGAGATGATTCAGACCATCCGTGGCCTGAAGAAGATAGGTCTCCAGACCATCAATTTGTACAACTGCTGGCTCGGGCGGCGACTCGTTCCCCTGGCCCGCCGTGACCATTATATGTACGAGTACACGGGCCGGGAGGACTCGACGAAATCCTGCCTCGCCAAGTGGAAACTCGAGGACTACATCCCGGCGTTGAAGAAGATCACCCAGGCGGTGTACCTGGACGCGAAGGCCGGGGTCGCCCCCTACACCGCGAAGCATCCAGCCCCAACGGTAAGTCACTTTCTATCATTCGCAGTCGCAGTTAATGCTGTCGCGGTTATACTGATATTGTCTCATGCTTATTGCAGTTATTTCAAGTGGTGGAAGGGTGGCTTCCGCCCGCAGACGACGAGAATTCGAGCTCGTCCGTCCAGGAAGGGGGCGAGTCGCCTCCTGCCAAAGGCGGCGTCGAGAGCGACAGGAGCGACGACGACGATGAGTCCGAGGAAGAGGTCACCCCGCTGGTTCGCAAAACTCACGGGAAGCGTCAGCGCAAACTCGAGGCGAGTAGAAGCCTCGAATGTCACGACGATGACGGCGACGAACTTCCCGAACACACCTCGCGTCGCGAGGCCACTCCGTCAAAGAAGAAGAAGAAGAAGAAGAAGAAGAAGAAGAAGAAGAAGAAGAAGAAGAAGAAGAAGAAGAAGGAGGAGGAGGAGGTGAAGGCCCCTCCAAAGAGGAAGACGAAGCCAGCGAGACAGGCATCTCCGCCTCATTCGGCGAGCAGCTCCGACGCCACCAGCCTGGCCAAGGATGAAGCGCCACAGACGATGGCAGCGCCGGATGTCACCGCCGTCCTGAGTGAGGCGCCTCTGGCCTCGATGCCTCCCCCATTCGCCCCAGTCTCTGGGTCGGGGGTTGCTCCAGCCGCAGCAGTTTCGCCTCCCAGGAGAGCTCCTGCCGAAAATGTTGCGGAGGCTCCTGTCGCGGCCTCATCGACAAAGAGGTCGTATGTGTCTTGGGAGCATGATGTCCTGGAGATGGGCCTTAGTCGGCAGCTGGGCCCCGAACTAGAGAAGCCGGCTAGCATCCGCACAGGGCTGCGGTTCATACCAGTCGCCAAGTGAGTTTTATTCACCTGCTTTGTTTTTCGTTGTACTCGAACCACTTTGCTCATGTAATCAATTTGCAGGACTGGGGTTAAAAAGATAGGCCACCTGTCCGTGGCCAAGGTGCCGCCAGTCATCGCCGAGGAGGACCCCTCTCGGAAGAGGAAGGCTGATGAAGTCGCTGCCCCCACAGACAGCGCCAAGAAGGCCAAGAGCGACGAAGTCGTCACGGTGTCTGATGACACGACGATGGCTCAGAGTGATCCTGCGGTGGGGGCAGCCTCGGTAATCAAGGAGGGTGCTTCCTCGCCTGGGATGGCCGAGTCGGCCTCTTTTGGTGCCGGCGCATCCATCACGACCTTCCCCCGCTTCATGGCCAGAGCGGCTATGGCGAGTGATACCACGCCATCGAGCCGCGTACCTGGGGTTGCCGAGACGGAGGTCGAGCAGCGTCGCAGGCACACTTCGGCTCTTCTCGCGTCCGTGGATGCACTACATCTTCACGGCATGCTTGGCGCAGCCATCCAGGTATGTCCAGTCCCCGAGGATCGGGCCACTGAATTGCAGTGGTCAGATTCTTTTGGTGTTTTTCTTTTATTTCTCGCGCCCAGTCCCCGAGTGCGCATTCGCTGAATTTCAGCGGGTGGGCACTGAGGGTTTTTTATCTCCAGTCCCCGAGTGTCCAGTCGCTGAATTGCAGCGGGTGGGCACTTAGGATTTTTTTGATCTCCAGTCCCCGAGTGTCCAGTCGCTGAATTGCAGCGGGTGGGCACTTAGGATTCCAAAGGTTGTTAATCGCTTGACTTTTGTGGTTTTGCGTGAGTCAGCCGATCGGCTTGCTACGAAGTATCGCGCGGAGAAGGAACTTGTCGCCGTTCAAGAGGCGAACAAGGGACTCCAAGCGATTGCTGCGAAGGCAGAAGAAGTTCGCCAGGGCCTTGTCCCGGCGAGTGAGCTGATGGCGGCGCGATCTGCATTGAGTTTGCCAGAGAAGCGGGTCGCCGACCTTGAGCGCGAGCTTGCGGACGCGAAGGAGGAGGCGAGCTCGGCGGATGGGCGAGCCAAGGCAGCTGTTATGGCCGCCGCTGAGGAGCGTAAGGTCTCTGACGCCCTTGTTGCTGGGCTTCAAGACGACTACTCCTCTCTTCAGAGCTTCATCACAGATCTCTCCCGTCCGTTGATTGGTAAGTGTGCCTGCCTCTGCCTGCAATATTTTCATTGTGTGATCTTTGGTGTACTCACTACCCCCTTCTGTCCACAGGTCGGATCATCCATAGCGCGGAAGAGGCGCAGTCGTTTAATGCGCGGCGGTGTGTGGCCACTCTGGTCGACTCGGCCACGCTGTCCGCGACTTGTATTCGGGCATATCTTCAGGAGATGTCGCCCACGGAAGTGATTCCCAGCGACCTCGTCGAAGTGTGGCGGTACTTGGAGAAGGTGCCGTGAGTCTTCTAGTTTATGACGCAGTCGGCGTTCCGGCGTGGGGCGGCGACGGCGCTTAGCCTTGGGCTCGCCCACTTCCCGGAAGATTTCGATCTTGATGACGTGACGAGTGGCTACCCATCGTCGACTGGCTCGGTGGAGATCGCCGAGGTGCTGAAACTGACGGACCGCGCCGCGGCATATTCTGAGCACATCTGGGCGATGGGGGACCTCCTTCCTTATCAGGAGACGATCATCGCACCCAACGACCCCGAGCCACAGCACCGGGACTTCAAGATCGAGCAGCCCTTCCATGCGGCGATGGCGGGTGAGTTGACGACGTACCCGTCGACCCCGTACACTCCCTTTATTCGCAACCTCAAGGGTGGAGGCGAGTCGTCATCGAAGCCTGCGGAATAAGACATTGTGCCCTGGGGCGTTAGTAGCAGTTCGGCCATTGGGCGCACATTGTACTTTGTAACGATTGTGATCTGCTATAATGAAATATCGTGTTATTTTTTGAATTGTCGTGTGTTTGTGATTGAGGGTTGAACGAGTCCCCGAGCACATCCGCCCTTTTTATGGGGTTTACCTCGTTTGTTATGTGTTTGTGGTTTTGAATGTTTTGTTCTTGAGGTCGACTCGCCCGAGCTTGGAAAGCCAGTCGCAAGGCGACTCCCATGAGTGCTCTGTACTTCACCGTTTTCCCTTGCGCGAGCGAGGTCGGGTAGCCGAGTCCCCAAGCGTGGTACTTGGTTTTTCTAGGTGCGACTCTAGGGTGGGTGAGGACTTGGCGCGTCAGAGTAAGCGCATCACTCCTGCCTGGCCCATCGGGTCAGTCACGTGGCGAGTCCTGGGCATGCTCTCATACTTGGCGTTTTCCCTAGTTGCTCGCGCTGAACTGGTCGTCAGTCCCCGAGCGTGGTACTTGGCCGTTCGAGTTGCCATGTCGAGGAGGCGGAGGATCATGGTCGCTGTGAGGAGCGAAGGCAGTTGTCTTGGCTCGTTAAGCCAGTCGAGCTAGGCGACTCCAATGGGGCTCCGGGTAGGCGTTTTTCGTGGATGTTACGAGACCTGGGGTAACCCAGTGCCCTCGTAGCGCACTACTTGGCCGTGTCGATCGCTGTACCAGAGGTTGACTCCTGCGGTTAGCTTGGTGCTGTTATTACGAGTGCGAGTGGCACAAGACACGGAGAGTAGACACAATTTGTGGTAACCAATATGTTTTATTTCATAGCGACTGGAGGATACATATGTGGAGTTCTAGGAGTAGAACTTCCGAAGGAGGTTTACATTCCATGGCTGCTTGACGTCGAGTTTTCCGTCTCCGCGGACGTCGGTGAGGTAGTAGGCGTCATTGCCGAGTACTCGCCCTATGGAGAATGGTCCCCCCCACGTGGGGGGGGGAGAGAGCTTGTGCATGCCCTTCTTGTCCTGGATGAGGCGCAGCACCAGGTCGCCTTCCTGGTAGGTGCGAGTATTCACCCGCCGGCTATGGTAGCGGCGGAGTCCTTGCTGGTAGATGGAAGTGCGAGAGCGAGCTAGGTCGCGTGCCTCATCGAGTTGATCGACTCCATCCTGACGTGCGAGTTCGTTCGCTGCCTCCGTGTAGTGGACGACCCTTGGCGAGTCGTGCTCGAGGTCGGTGGGCATGACTGCCTCGGTGCCGTACAGCATGAAGAAGGGGGTGAACCCTGTCGACCTGTTGACCGAGGTGCGGATTCCCCAGATGACGGAGGGTAGCTCCTCGACCCAGCACCCAGCGGTGCGCTCGAGTGGTACTTGGAGCCGCGGCTTCAGGCCGTGGATGATGCTCTGGTTGGCCCGTTCCGCCTGGCCGTTGGACTCCGGGTGGGTGACTGACGCGAGGACGAGCCGGATGTGATGTTCCTCGCAGAACTCGGCCATGGCTCCTTTGGCGAAGTTGGTGCCGTTGTCCGTGATGATGCTGTTTGGGAACCCGTAGCGATATATGAGCTCGCGTAGGAATTTGGTGGCAGTCTTCCCGTCGCATTTCCGGACTGGCTTGGCCTCCACCCACTTTGTGTATTTGTCGACCGCGACCAGGAGGTGGGTGAAGCCGGAGGGAGCCTTTTTGAAAGGTCCTACCATGTCCATACCCCACACGGCGAATGGCCATGTGATGGGGATTGTCTTGAGCGCTGAGCTTGGCACGTGTGTCTGGTTGGCGTACTTCTGGCACCCGGCGCACCGCTGGACGATGTCGACGGCGTCGGCGTGTGAGGTGGGCCAATAGAATCCGTGCCGCATAGCTTTTGCGACCAGAGAGCAGGGCTCCGGCATGGTGGCCGCAGTCGCCGGAGTGGATGTCGTGGAGGATCTTGCATCCTTCGGCGGGTTGGACGCAACGTTGGAACACGTCGGTCACGCTGCGCTTGTGGAGCTCGCCGTCGATGATGGTGAAGGATTTGCATCGACGTGCAACCATCCGGGCGTATCTCTCGTCTGCCGGCAAGGTGCCAGCCTCCAGGTAAGCGATGTACGGCTTGGTCCAGTCGTCTGGCTCGGAGATGAGTGCGACCAGGGCTGCCTCTGGTTGCAGCGGGACTCCGATGTCGATCTCCCTTGGGGGAGAGACTAACGGCTTGGTGATCGTGTCGAGGAAGACGCCGGCGGGTGGTGCGAGTCGAGCCGACCCGATGCGAGAGAGTGCGTCGGCCTCCTCGTTCTTCCGCATGTCGATCCATTCGACGGAGTAGCCCACGAAGTGTCCACCCAGCTTGTCTACTGCCTGGCGGTATGCCGCCATGGTGGGAGAGACGGCGTAGCAAGTGCCAGCGACTTGCCCAGCGACGAGGTCGGAGTCTCCGTAGAAACGTAGGCGGTTGACGTTCATCTCCTTGGCAGCTCGCATGCCGTGGAGTAGTGCCTCGTACTCGGCCATGTTGTTGGTGCAGGGGGTGAAGTCTAGGCAGAGGATGTAGCGGATCTTGTCGCCCTTCGGTGAAGTCAACACGATCCCTGCTCCTGCGCCGTCCGTGTTCTTGGAGCCATCGAAGTGCAGGCTCCAGTAGTGGAGGTATGGCAGCTTTTCCGGCTGTTGGGCCTCTTCACAGTCGGCGATGAAGTCCGCGAGAGCCTGCGACTTGATCGCTTTTCATGGCTCATACATGATGTTGTGGACGCCGATTTCGACGGCCCACTTGGCGACTCGCCCGGTCGCCTCACGGTTGTAGATGATATCCTGCAACGGTGCTGAGGAGACGACCGTGATCGGGTGCTCCTGGAAGTAGTGCGGCAGTCGCCGCTGTGCTCTGAAGACTGCGTATACCAGCTTCTGGTATTGCGGGTACCGCTGGCGCGACTCGGTGAGGACCTCGCTGATATAGTACACCGGTCGTTGTACCGGGCGCTCCTTTCCTTCCTCCGGCCATTCGACAACCATGACGGCGCTGACGACACGCTCGGAAGCCGCGACGTAGACCAGCATGGGTTCTTTGTCGACGGGGGCGGCGAGTAGCGGTGCTGCGAGTAGCACCTTATTAAGGTCGCGAAGTGCGTCGTCCGCCTCCTTGTCCCACTGGAAGGTGGGGTTCTTTCGCATCAGGCGGTATAGGGGCATCACCTTTTCGCCCAATCAGGGGATGAAGCGGCTGAGAGCCGCGACTCGCCCGGCCAGCTTCTGGACGTCGCGCAGGCACTCGGGTTTGCCAGGTCGAGCGATCGTGTCGATCTTGGTGGGGTTCGCCTCGATCCCGCGTTTGGAGACGACGTACCCCAGTAGTAGCCCTGCTGGTACAGCGAAGGTGCATTTGCCTGGGTTGAGCTTTATCTTGTATTTCCGCAGGTTGGCGAATGTTTCCGCCAGGTCGGCGAGTAGATCGCCCTGGCGATCGGACTTCATTACCACGTCGTCGATGTAGACGTGGATGTTGCGGCCAATTTGGCTCGCAAGGCATTCCTGCATGCACCGCTGGTAAGTTGCCCCGGCGTTCTTGAGGCCGAAGGTCATGGCAGTGTAGCAGAAGGCTCCGAATGGCGTGATGAACGCTGTCTTCTCCTCGTCCTCAACAGCCATCTTGATCTGGTTGTACCCAGAGTAGGCGTCGAGGAAACACAGCGACTCCGAGCCTGCGGTGGAGTCAATTATTTGGTCGATCCGCGGGAGGACGAATTGCTCCTTCGGACAGGTGCTGTTTAAGTTTGTGTAGTCGATACACATCCTCTAGGTCCCATTTTTCTTCTCGACCAGGACTGGGTTTGCCTGCCACTTGGAGTATTTGATTGGCCGGATGAAGCCTATAGCGAGTAGACGCTGCACCTCCTCGGCGATGGCTCGGCGACGCTCTTCATTGAAGGGCCGCAGCGACTGCTTGACGGGTTGCACTTTGGGGTCGGCGTTTAGTTTGTGCTCAGCGAGTTCTCTAGGGACACCAGGCATGTCAGAGGGCTTCCATGCGAAGATGTCCCTGTTCTCACGGAGGAACTCGATGAGCGCGCCTTCCTAGGTTGGGCTCATGCCCGTCCCGATCGTCACCGTCTGGCTGGAGTCGCCTGGGACCTGCTCGACGGTGCGGGTGTGCGTCGTTGCCTCGAAGGCTGATGTGTTGGCGTCCTCCGAATTGGGCTTCTTGAGTATGGTGTGGTCGTCGTTGGTGACCCCGCTCGCGTACTTGGCGAGCTCCTCGGCGTGGTTGGCCTCTGCCGCGATGACGGCGTCGGCGAGTTCGGCTCCTTTGGCCTTGCACTCGGCGGCCATGTCGGGGTCGCCGTTGACGGTGATGACGCCGCGTGGCCCGGGGAGCTTCATCGCGTTGTACGCGTAGTGGGGCGCTGCCATGAACTTGGAGAACGCCTGGTGCCCCAGGACGCAGTGGTAGGGGCTGTCCAAGGGTACCAGCTGGAAGATGATCCGCTCGATGCGGAAGTTTGTTGGTGTGCCGAAGGTGACTAGCAGCGTGACCTTGCCGATCGGGTACGCCTTCCGACTAGGGACGATGCCGTGGAATGTGGTGTAGGTCATTTCGACCATCGACTGCGGGAGCCGCAGTCGCCTGAAGGTGTCCAGGTACAGGATGTTGATGGAGATGCCGCCGTCCATCAATGTCTTGGGGAGCCAGTAGTCTCCCACCTTGGGCTTGACCACCAGGGCGACTCGGCCCGGGTACTCGATGCATGGCGAGTGGTCCTGGCGGCTCCAGGTGATGGGCTGCTCCGACCAGTTGAGGAACTGGGGAACGTCCACCTGGGCCACTGTGTTGACAGCGAAGACGCGAGCGATGACCTTCTTCTCGCGCTTCGTGTTGAAGCCTGTGAAGGTGTGGAGCGAGACGGCCACACTGCTGAATTTTCCGCCGTTTTGCGGGTTGTTGTCGGGGTCCTCCCGCGCTCGCCGTGCCTTCTCAATCTCCTTGAGAGAGTGGCAGTCGGCGGTCGTGTGTGTGGCGGGCTTCCCCTCCCTGCTGTGAAACACACAAGGTTGGTTAAGGAGGTCCGCGGGGTCGAACCTTGGTTTCGCCTTGTAGTTGCCGCCGTCGCGGCGTTGCCCTCCGTCGCGCGAAGTTTGGCTCAGCTGCTGCGTTTCGGCGTTGGCGACGAAGTCGACTCGCCCGTCGTTGTGGCGTTTGCCGGTGAGGCGAGTGTTGTTGTAGCGTAGGTCGGACTGTCGTTCGTTGTCATTGCCGCTCGTGCGGCGTTGGCCTCCCGACTCGTCGTCAGTTTCCTGGTTTGGGTCTTCCTCCGCGTATCTTTTGGCGATCTCGAGGAGGTCCGGTATGTTGTCGAGTGTGCGGGAATGTCGTTTGAGCTTGGCGACCAAGGGCTCGTAGCGGCACGAGGTCTTGAAGCAGTGGATCGCGGTGTCCGAGTGGATGCCGACCGCGTTATACCATAGTTCTTGCCACCGTTGGACCCAGTTGCTGGTCGACTCGCGGGGTCCCTGGACGCATCGTTCCAGGTCCTCGATGGTGGTGCCGCGGGTGTAGGAGCACTCGAAGTGCCTGACGAAGGCATCTCGCATCTCTTCCCAGGAGTCGATGATATCCTGAGGAAGGGTGTTGATCCACTGCCTGCATGTTCCCTCCATCATCAGGGGGAGGTAGCGGGCGGCTAGCAGGTCGGTGTGGCCAGCGATCCCCGTCGCCATGAGGTATGTGTCCAGCCACACGGAGGGGTCGTACGAAGGGTCGTACTTCTCTATTTACTTCGGCGCTTTGAAGTTCGTCGGGTATTTTTCGCCTCGGATCATCGGTCCGAAGCACCTGGGCCCGAGTCGTCTTAGCGACCCCATCGGCTCGCCGTCGCGGCGATTGGTTAGGGTGTGTCGCAGGTCGTCAGGTTGGCGTGCGCGCCATCTTTGGTTTTTGATGATGTGGGTGCGGGCATCGACGGGCTGACCGTTGGCGGCGACGAAGTTGGTCGCTGGCCTGGGGTCGTTGGTGGAGAGTTCTGCGTTCGCGGGTCGGTGTTGGAGCTGCAGTGGTTCGGGTGGCGGGCAGTTAAGGGTGTTTGCCGCCAATGGACGGCCGCTTGAGGCTGCTCTGCTTCCCAAAGAACGCGAGTACATCCGACCCTGTGAGTCGGCGCCGGCATTTTGTTGCTCGACCGCCTTTGCGAGCAGGGCCCTGACGTACTGGATCTGTAGGGCACCGTCGCTGGTGGCCGTGATGTTGTCGGCCGCTGCTGGACCTGCCACGAGGTTATCCATCGGGGTGGAGAACAGTGGTAGGCCGTTAGCGTCTCGCTCCCGTGAGGAGACCACTATCCGCGGCTGATCCCTAGGGGGTGCACGGTTGGGTGGAGGTGGGGCGCCCATCGCCGTCGACCCTGGTGGGGGCGGGGCGCTTCCTCCTGGTGGTGCGTTCTCGCAGATCGCGTGTTCGGCCATGCGGGCCGGGTCGTTCTCGTCGTCGAAGTTCAGGGCGCGCCCCTGGACGGTGGGGTTCAGGTGCGACCTGATTCGCTGCTGGTGGTAGCGCGACAGCTCCTGCGCCGTTACCTGCTCGAGGCAAAAAAATTCGTGCTCGGCTTGCTCCTTGCGGACTGCCTCCGCCAGCTTCAGGCGGAGTTCCTCGACCTCCGTTGCCGTGGCGTTGGGAGGGATTGGGATGGAGAAGGGGTCCTCCGGCGGATCGGTGCCAGTCGCCATGTAGGTCGCGGCGTGGCGACCCGCCCCATCGCGGAGATCGGCGGAGTTTTCCGACCCGGAGTCGAAGTCGAAGATCCCAAGGATGGAGGGATCCTCGAAGTCTCCCACGTTGGAGACCTGGGTGATGGAGCCTGCGGGCGAAGCCGCGGTGATGGATCCGGCGAGTGACGCCGGGGTCGCCGAATCGGCGTCGTCATTGAGGGCCGCGTCTTCCGCGGCCGCGGAGTTTTCGGCCACGTTGTTGTGGGCCAAGTTGTACTCGGAGGCGAGGCGATGGATCGTGCGGACCTGGCTCTCGGAGAGCCAGTCGCGTGGCGGCGACTCGCGGATGCGAGTCGAGTCCTCCGAGACGATGACGTCAGTGAGGCCGACGAAGAGGCTGATCGTGCCGACCGGCAAGATCATGCTGTGCGTGACGGGTCGCGCCGCCGGGACGTAGCTGCTAGGCAAGATTTGGAGCATCTCGTCAATCGCTATCATGCGGTCGATGGCGACTGACTCGTTGATGGGTAGATTGGCTCTCGCCGCAGAACACCGGCCAGACCGGCCAGGCCCCACGGTGGGAGCCACTGTCGTGGGAATGACCACGGCAGATGCTGCAATCGGCAGCGAGTAGTAGAACGAAGGGAAAGGGCGGACAGCCATCTACGGTGCGAGATGAGGGCGGATACACAGGGTTTTACCCAGGTTCGGCCCCCCGGAGGGTAAAGACCTACTCCAGCTAGATTGTATTATGTTGGAAGTACAATGGGGCGAGCTCGACGGCTAGGCGGCGAGTCACTTGGGTGGATGATGGAACGTACGTTTACACCCCCTGAAGGGAGGTTTATATAGACTCATCCTCCCCTAGGGTTTACATATCTCAACCGAATCAGTTAAGGTTTCGGTACTCGTTTAACCTAATCCGACTGGGCCTATCTACTCTCCTGGGCCTTCAGTGTCCAGTCGCTTGGATCCACGCCAGGTCTTGATCCAGTCGCCGTCTTGCAGGCCCACTCGCCAGTTCCTGGGCCAGTCGGAAATGTCCTGCTGGGTATACCCCGGTAGGCATATCCCCATCACTTAACAAGGAAGGAACTGCGGTAAAACAAATCCCTGTGTCTCCGTGTGCTCCACTATGGTTTCCTTGCTCCTCTCTTTACGTTCTTAGTAGCTAGGTTTGCATATAGGGAAATTCTCGTAGTTGCATATCTAGAGAATTTACTTTGTGTCAAGCCTAAAATTGAAAAAGAACTAAAAATTGAGTAGCACCTATTTCACCCCCGCCTCTAGGTGCCCATACGATCTATTTCACTAGTGGCAACCATTAAGCACAACAAGTTGCAACAAATTCAAATACCACTAATAGAGATACTAGGCACCATGCCCTAACAATCTTATTCGATTCCATGATAGAACTCATCCAATCCGCACCATCCCCATAGCCTACAGCGGGGGATTACTCACTCATGGATGAGGGAAACATGGATGGTTGATGGAGAGGCGTTGTTGATGACGATGGCGATGATCCTCTCCAAATTCCCCGTCCCGGCAGGGTGCCAGAACGGAGTTTCTGGTTCCGAATCGTGGTTTCGGGTGGTGGCGGTGCAGCAGAACTCTTTCTGGAAAAACGTCAAACCCCCCTCGGTTTTTAGGTCACGAGGCATCTTATAGGCGAAGAGGGAGGCCGAGGGGGTGCCTGGGGTGGCCACACCCCCTCCAGGCGCGGCCAAGCCTGGCCCGTGCGGCTGGGGGATGTGGGCCCCCAGGGCCCACTCCGTCTTGTCTTCTGGATCCATGAGTCTTCTGGTGAAATAGAATTTTTGGCATATTTTCCAGGATTTTTCCTGATAGTTGATTTTCGGCACAAAAACTAGACACCAAGGCAATTCTGCTGAAAACAACGTCAGTTTGGAAAGGAAGATATGTTTTGGATGTATCAAACCCATTCTCTGTAAATGTGGCTCTGTGGCGGCCAAATTTGTTGGATTTGAAGGCTACAACACTGGTAGGAGGTTTCTAAGCTGTGAAGGGCAGGTGTGTGATCGAGATCTCTGTGTGATCAAATGTTTGTGCCATTTGCTACATATTCTTAGTTAGTTGCTATTTTAACTAAAATCTAACTGAATTTTAGGAGGAATTGAAGTGTGACTTTCTGCAATGGGTTGATCCAGTTCCTACTGATGCTATGATGAAAGCAGTAGGCAAGCTATGGGATATGTATGGAGAAGTTAAGCAAGCTAGGACCACCGATGCCCTGAATTGCATGGAGCATAATTATGAGTATCAACACCAAATAAACAAGCTCCACATAGATCTAAGGAATTCATAAGATGAGCTAGTTAAACAAGTGGAAGGAAAGCAGGTGACTTTAGCCCACAAGGCTATAGCTGAACAAGGATTGATGGATGCTAGGGCTGCATTAGAGGAGAAAAGGATCACTGATGAAACAACCTGTAAGATGCACAAATGCTTGCTGAAAAAAGCAGAGAATGACAGGGACAAGTACAAAGAAGATAAGAGGAAGTTGGAGTCCATCATTTCTGACTTGTTAAAGAAGAAAGAAGCCTACAAGAGCAGGTTCAAGAAGATAAAAGATCTTTGTGATGTGTAATTTTATCTTCATGAAGCAATGCTCAATTAGGATGTGTTGTTGAATTGTGTTGTGTGCTCAGTGTAGCTGAATTCTTAAGTATTTGTGAGTTGTAATAAGTAGAATTATTGTCTAAATGATGCTTTGTTTGTTGAACTATGAGATGACCTTTGGTTTTAATTCTTAAGTATTTGTGAGCTTTGTTGAACTGATGAAACAACCTGTAACTTATTATGTGTTTGGTTTGAAATGGTGATGTGTTTTGGTCTGAAATGGTGATGTGTTTTGGCCTGGATCACCTGCCAGAATTATGGTCTGGAATGGTTACGTATGTTGGTTTGAAATTCCTACTGAAATTACACACATCATGTAATAAAATAAATGGCAGCAAAAACATCTGAATGAACTGGTGGAACAATACTGACATAGGTAGCTAAATAATGGTTCAACAAGACTAACATAGGTAGCTAAATACTGGTTCAACGGGTAACATTACATACACAAATTTGCCACAACAAAATAAAAGTTTTACATCAGAATCTTTGCTCCAAGCAATTCAACCATCTGAAGGACCACTACTTGAGTCCTGCCTCTTAAATCTCTTCTTCACTAGCTCCTCTGGAATATAAGAGTCAAAAATATCTTCTGGCTCTGACTCATCCTCATACAACTCCACATCTACCCTTCTCTTCCTCTTACCAATTCTTTTATTCATTTCATCAATTTCCTTCCTCCTCAACTTCTCTGCCTGAACTGGATCATACTTGGAAGGATGCATCCAATTGTCATCATCAGATGC
This sequence comes from Avena longiglumis, assembly GCA_030063025.1. Lineage (NCBI taxonomy): Eukaryota > Viridiplantae > Streptophyta > Magnoliopsida > Poales > Poaceae > Avena > Avena longiglumis. The sequence goes on from CP125975.1 coordinate 502,369,516, forward strand.
ATCTCCCACATCTCCATCTTCTTCTTCATCTTCATCTCCTTGTTCCTCTGTATCTTCTTCTTCATCTCCATCTTCTTCTTCCTATGCATCTTCTCCCTCCTATGCTGATTTCTGCATATTTTCATCAGTCTGTGTGCATAGAGTCTGAAAATTACCAGATGTTGTTGTCACACTGCTCTTCCTCCTCCAAATCAACTGCAATGTGGCTAGGATATGACCTAGCATACAACTTTTCTTTTCCCTTCTTGCTCTTCACAGGGGACAACACAATGGCTTGCTTAGCCTTGTCCCTCATCACTGTCAATACAAGCTTTCCTGAACTTTCATACTTTCTCAGCATGTCTTCCACCTTAATGTTGATGTCCACTAATTCTAGGTCATTCAATCCCTCTCCTTCATTTTTCACATAATAAATTGAATCACACAGCCCATACCCTTCCTTATCCATTAGTCCCAACAAGTTTAGACACCTAAGACCGACGCATGGTTTTTGACACAAATTTGGCCCCATCAAATTGAATAAACAGTTCCCATATCTCTGAATGTTCCCTAATGTCAATTAAAACAAAACAATTTAAGCACACACTCTAATGTTCTGAATATTTCCCTAATGTTCTCAATATTTCCCAAATTTTAGAACAGAGAACACGGGAAGGGACTTTTTTCTTACCCGTAGTCGGATAGGTAGTGGCTGAGAGGGTCGTTGCTGCACTGGCTCGCCGGCGCCAGCTGCGACGATGCCTCCTACGGTGCACCATACTGATCTGGCTGCAGCGAGATCTCCATCAACTCGCGGTCGTCGTCGCTGTCCAAATCGACGGCGCCCATGTTGAAGCCTGGCCCGAACAGCACCTGCTTCACGTATCTGGCTGTAGCGAGATCTACATCGACTTGCGGTCGTCGTCGCTGTCCAAATTGACGGTGCCCATGTTGAATCCTGGCCCGAACAACACTTGCTTCACATATCGCCCGCTACCGCCTCCAATCGGACCGGCGCCGTGCCCTTCCGGCGAGCCGCCGCCGCCTCCAGTCACCATGGGACTCGTGGGAGAGTAACTGAAGAGAGTGAGTGAGACAGCTCAGATGCGGCTCAGTCTGTGCCCGAACGCGCGCGTTAACAGCCGTCTAGCTTGTCCTAACGCCACCCCGCCACATGTGCACTGACAATGGGCCTCACCTGCCAGAAACATGGTTAGAGGGATAACCACGAGGAATCAGTGCTCCGCGTCACAGTCCGTCCTCAACAATGGTATTTATGTGTCAAAAAACCGAAAGGTGGTGGTTTCGTGTCTCCTCATGCTCAAATGTGGCGGTTTTTTGTCATTTTCTCTGTCAACAAAGGTAACATACAAATAATTATATGCTAGATAAGTAAAAAAATAATGATTAGCCGGAAAAATTCAATTTTAACCTTGAGATACATAAATCAAAATGCAAAACAATTACACAATAATTTTACTACTAAGGTGTATATATAGTTTGGACGCTTTAGTTGGGTGCATAATTCAAAGATGACATGCAGAGAATCAGCAACTATGTAGACTGTATAGAAACAAATAACAAATTAGTATCTATGATTCTCCATTCAACACAAAGCAAAAAGATCACAAAAGCTTGAAAGGGTGACACATAAAAAAATTAAACAACCATGAAAGAAACCAAACTAATCACCGATTACTCTAAGCTAGCCAGAACGGTTCTGACGCCGGCAAACTTTTTGCTCATTTCCTTTCTTATTTGGAAAACGATACGTCTAACCTGGGGGATCGCGCGCTCGCGTCCCCCGTCTCCTGCGTGAGGCACGTGTCCCACGACGTGTGAGGCAGCGAGCCAGCGACGAGGGGTTATCGTGTTACTAGGGGTTATCGTATTCTCTATACCCGTCTTCTCCATCCATCGAGTCCCGCACTCCTTGATGGCGCCCACCACTTGTCGTGGGACGCTTCGTTGGAAACCTCAAGAGCAAGGTATGAAGCAGCACAGCAGCAAGTTTCCCTTAGTAAGAAACCGAGGTTATCGAACCAATAGGAGGAAGGAAACGCCACACGGGTGTTGCTAGCAACGCGAAGACCTGCACAACACAAACTCAAGACTTTACCCCAACGAATAAGTGAGGTTGTCAAGCTCACCAGTTTGTTGTAACAAAGGATTAAACGTATGGTGTAGAAGGTAATGTTTTGCAGCAAGTAAACATGTAACAGTGGAATATGTATTAATGGTAAAGATTGGACCGTGATCCATAGTTCACTAGAGGTGCTCTCCTTAGATAAAAAACATGGCATGAAGGGTAAACAAATTATAGCGGGGCAATTGACAGGAACTGAGCAAGGAATAACAATGCAATTACTAGCAGAAAAGATCCTATGAAGTTGATTGGGAAATACAACAATATACATAGACCACCATCCAACTACATCTATGACTAGAAGTCCACCTTTAGGTTATCATCCGAAACCCCTCCAGTATTAAGTTGCAAGCAAACTGCTTTAAGCAAAGTGTGTAAGGTAAATAGTCCACATGTTCCATGAACAAGATACCGTTGTTTTCTCCCTTGTACCAACAGCACATCTACAACCGAAGAGATTTCTGTCACTCACTACTAGGAAAACAGCTATAGGTAATCAGCACATCCGTGGCGCACATGACTATAGTGCGCCACAGATGTGTGTGGTCCAGGGCCCTGTTGGACGCTCGCCAAACATCTGTAGCGCACTATAGTCATGTGCGCCACGGTTGTTAGCCCCGTTGGACGCTCGCCAAACATCTGTAGCGCACTATAGTCATGTGCGCCACGGTTGTTAGTGTCATCTGTGGCGCACATGGGGGGGTGCGCTACGCCTAAGCGCACGCCCCCTCTGCTGTGAAACGGCCACAAACATCTGTGGCGCACATGGCATAGTGCGCCACAGATGTATAAACTTAGCCGTAGGGCACTCTGCCCTAGTGCCCTACGCCTAAGTGGCATGCACCAACTCCACCCCGTGGATCGCCTTTTTAGGGTTTGCAAAAATAAACGAAAATGATAAACACTTCAAAAATTAAATCCTTTCATATTTAGGTAGGTAATGTGGTATAGCTTCTAGTAAAATTAACAAAAATGAGTTTCGACTTTATTTGCAAAAAAAAGTCATGCCACGGTAAAAAGGCCGTAACTTTTGCATACGATGTCGAAAAAAAACGTATAATATACCAAAATGACCAGAACGAGATTCTAGATCCGCTTGCAACCCCTTTAGGTCGTTTAGCGATTTTTTAGAATCTCAAAATTCGAAAAGAGTAAAAAGTTATGGCAAAAACAAGATTTTTTGCTGCAGAAAAAAAAAATTGAGGCAACTTACCCGTAGCGCACCACCACCTAGTGCGCCACGGATAATCTTGGGCGGGATTCAAATTTGAATCACCACCCCGCCCACCTACCCCTATTCCCTCTCTCTTCTCTTTTTCATTCTCCTCCCTCCTTCTTTTCCTTCTCTCTTCTCCTCCTCCTTTTCCTTCTCTCTTCTCCTCCTCCTCCTCCTCCTCCTTTACTTCTCCTCCTTCCCTTGCCGTGGCAGTGACGATGGCGATGGCGGCGGCGACCTTCTCCTCCTCCTTGCAGTCATGACGGCGACGACCTCCTTCCTTGCGGCCTCCTCCTCGCCTCCTCCTTCCTTGCGGCCTCCTCCTCGCCTCCTCCTCCTTGCAGTCATGAAGAGCGACGACGAGCTCCGACGACCGCCGAAGACCTCCTTCTCCTTGCGGCAACCTCCTCCCTTCTCCAGCGACACCTCACTGCCTCTCTTCCTCGATGCCGGCGAGGAGTAGCAAGTCCACGTCCTCCCGCACCTCCCTGTGGTGGTAGGTCATGGCCACGGCCACCTCCCTGCCGGCGAGGCGACACGACGGGCGTGCACGGACCCGATTGCTTTGCAATTCAAAACGAGGGTGTTTTTGCATTTTTTTTTGATTTTGAAAAAACATCCGTGGCGCATGTACCCCTACGTGGCCTTTGGTAGTGCGCCACGCCTATCTCGATATAGTGGCGCACCATGCATGCCACGGCTCTGAGATAGCCAGTGGCCTTGAGCCGTGGCGCACTGCTAGTGCGCCACAGAAGGCCTTTTCATGTGCGCCACGAATAGGCGTTTTTCTAGTAGTGACTTCCCTTGGAAACTAGAGGCATGAACCCACTATCGAGCATAAATACCCCCTCTTGGAGTCACTAGCAACTACTTGGCCAAGATAACCACTAGCAACGGAGAGCATGAAAGATCACAAACAACACAGACATGATAGAATCATAAAGATAAAACCATTAATCAAACCAACATAATAATCTCAATATCCATCGGATCCCCGCAAACACAACATGCATGATTACAAATAGATTAGATCTTGATCATGAATGGAGCTCACAATATCTATACATGAAAGCACAAAGGAGGAGATACAACCATCTAGCTACTACATGGACCCATAGTCCAAGGTGGAACTACTCACAATCATACCGGAGAGAAGGCCTCTGGGATGATCTCCCCTCCGGCAGGGTGCCGTGAAGAACTTCAGATCCCCCCCCCCCCGATCTAGGGACGATGTGGCGGCGGCTATAGACGGTTTCATGGATTTCTGATCGGGTACCCAGGGTTTCTGCATCAGGGGCTTCTTATAGGCGAAGGGGCGAGACCAGGAGGCGGCCAGGGCCACCAAACCCTAGCCAGGCGCGGGCCCACCTTCCCCCGCGCCTGGGGTGGGTCTGGCCCCCCTGGACGGCCCCTCCGGCTCTCCTCTGGACTTATTGTTCCCCACGGAAAGTAATTGACTTTGACGTTTGTCCCGTCCAATTCCGAGAATATTTCTTTACTAACTTTTCTGGAAACAAAAACAGCAGAAAACAGGCAGCTGGCACTGTTGCAACTTGTTAATAGGTTAGTACCAGAAAACATGTAAAAAGCACCTCAAAGTGTGGACAAGTAAAGCAAAGTAGATACTAAACAAGCATGGAGCATCAAAAATTATAGATACGTTTCCAACGTATCAACATCCCCAAGCTTAACTCCTTATCATCCTCGAGTAGGTAAGTGATAAACAGAATAACTTTTGAGGTGACATGCACCCTCACAATAAAGATCCAACCATTTGCAAGCATTGAAAGCTGGGATCAAAGAACTCTAAACATTTGCATGAAAGATGGAGTTCTAACAATAGTACATAGTAACTATGCATGCAACATGGCAAGCTACAAACAAAGATCATGAATAATATGCATTAAAAAATGTTTGTTTGTTTCACATGCAGAAAACATAGCATAGTGGCAATCAGCTTGTCCCTCATAGAGTAGCAATATAATGCATAGGACACCTGCAAAGTTCACAAGGGTGACTAGAAACAAATAGCACAAAAGCAAGTAATAACACAATATGCATCAATTAATAAGCTTTGGAACACTGCACACAGAAGGACAACTATGCTCTCTTAATGGTGCCTAAAGGTAGAAGGTTGAGACTCAATAGTGGTGGAAGAAAGGCCTTTTTGTAAAGGAAGCAGGGATTTCAAGTTTCAAAAAGAGCTTCCAAAAATTATGGTACTAGTTAGCTTCCAGCCCTCATTGCCCCTATCATAAGCATCTTGAAGTGGTTAAGGTTAAAGTGGCAAAGCTGGAGTATATGCTTGACGAAGTATAAGTTGGAAATCTCATGCCCCTTGAATACGAGGGCCACACCTCATGCATACTCAACTTTGGGTCCAGGTAAGTTCTTGTCACTGTAAGTATTTGCATATCATTGAGAACCGCCAACGGGGTACCCCTTGCACATGTTACAGGAGCTTTCCCATAACCAAAATGACAAGGCAAGCAGACAATGAGCATCTCAGCAATTCTTCTTATGTACCATGGGAATATGGTGCTTTTTTCTCTCTTTACTCTTTTCTCAATGTGTCTCTTTTTTAAGAAGAATGCTTCATAGATGTCACTATGGTGATGCTGCAAGTTTCCACCATGATTAGGCACGGCTTAGGCTAGCGGCCCAGGTGTTTCTCTAACACAGGATACAAACTCCATGGACTTACAAGTTCCCTATTTATTTCACATCGGTGACATCCATAGACAAAAGAACATGATATGAATTGAGTACAACAAGGTACAAGTGCAATGTTGAAAACGTTCCCCGTGACAGCACGGTTCTACTAATTCCAACTTATAAGTGCAAGAATATACAACAAAGTTATCACAATGGTTCAAGTTTATTAGGGGCAAAGAATAAAGTGTGCCATCAAGTTCGTGAGGGCTTTAATCACTAAGTTTTCACATAACAAAATAGTTTTTAATTGGAAGATAGATGAAAACAAGAATATACTTGGAATGGTGTAACACACCATGCATAGGAGTTTATAGTGGACACTTTGGAATAACTTGGTTTCTTGGGAGTTGGAAGCATGAGTAGAACTTACTCATACAAGTGGAGGCTAGCAAAAGACTAGGAGCAACCAACTAAGAGAGCAATAATGGCCATAATTATGCAATGCAACAAAACAAACTAATCAAAGCAAAGAGTGGTACTACAAGTCAAAGACTAAATGATCATAGAGGCTAATGGTGACTTGCAATAGTCATAACATGGTGTGAGCATGTGCCAAGTCAACCCAAGCAAAACATCAAAGGAGAATACCACAATACTATGCTTTTGCATGCTAAAACAACGCATAATTTCTTCAAGGCACACTAAGCAATCCCAATTGTTTAGAACAAGAAATGCTACAGCAATAATCACTAATCATAATGCGAAAAAACACCTAGCATGTCATGCTAAAGTCTAAGTCATAGTCAATGCAAGCTCCTCTTGCACTTCAAGCAAGAACTTACTACTCCTTTCCAAACACCACGCAAACTTATTTGCAAAACAAAACAGTGAGAACGGGGGTCCAAACTACTAAAGCAAACTAAACAAACTAAGCAAAGCAAACAAAAACTAAGACGCTCCAAGAACAACACAACTGTGCATGAAACAATAAAAACGAAGTGTCTAGACAGACCTAAGATTTTTATTGATGAAGAAGGGGATGCCCAAGGCATCCCCAAGCTTTGACGCTTGTACCTATTGGATATTTCTTGGGGTGAAACCATGGTGGAATCCCCAATCTTGAGCTTTTGTACATTCTTCATCTCATTACATCATTCTCTCTCTACACCTGAAATTTTTCCTTCATACAAAACTTCACACAATTTTCATTAGCAACATTAGTTTAATCAAAAGATATTAGACCTCTGGCAAAGCTTTGGAATAACAAGGCTTTTCACTAAAAACACAAGCTACTGTAGTAAATCCTTCAAAGAAACTCAATTTACCTAAAGAGAGCTCAAAAAGGAATCAATAAGAAGCAAATGAAAATAATGGCAGAAATCTGTAAAAACAGACCAGCAGGTAGAAACAATTTTTTTAGAACATCTTATGTTGCTCAAATAAAAAAAGTGTTGAACTAACAAAAGTTACATAACATATTGGGGATTTATTCGTAAAGTTTGAGCTCAATCCGAGTTACAAAGTCTCCTCACGAATGTTTTTGGTGGAGGACAGAAATCTGTTTTGGAATAGCAACTCCCCAAATTTTATTTACCTCTCATTAGAGGTCATTCTTGGCACAAAAAGCAAACAAAAAGGATAATAAGAGGTTATTACTTAAGTGATAACTTCCAAGACTCAAGGAAACTCTTGGATTATTTCCCAACAAGTACTTTTCTTTAACGCATTTCAGTTAGGCACGGAAAGTTTGAGAAGATGCTCTCATGAGAAATATGAATTGAAGTCAAAGAGAGCATCAAGAAGCAAATTAAAAACACATTTAAGTCTAACCCTCTTCATATGCATAGGAATCGTGTACACAAATAAATTCATGAAGAACAAAGTGACATGCATAGGAAGATAAGACAAGAGTAACTTCAAAATTTTCAGCACAAAGAGAGGTGTTTTAATACTACAACCAAATTTTCATCTCTCATAATAATTTTCAGTAGCCTCATGAATAAACTCAACAATATAACTATCACATAAATCAGGCTTTTCATGATCTACAAACACGTAATTTCTATCAATCTCAAAAAGAGTGGGATTAAAACCTTCACGGTTTTTACCCAAAGTAGATATTTCAAAAGGATCCACAAAAACATAATATTCATCCCCCTTCGCTAAGCATGGGGGACAATCAAATAATATAAGAGGTAAAGATTTACTATCATTAGAAGGTAGGCATGGGTAGATCCATTCTTCCTCCTTTTGTTCATCACTCTCCTCCTCTTTTTCATCTAATGAGCTTCTAGTTTCAACAATTTCTTCTTCCATAGGCTCCTGCAAGGCATTGGTTTCTTCCATTTGTGGAAAGAATCTATTAAAATATTCAAGAATATATCCATTTGATTCCTTGTAATTATCAAAGAAAAATTTAAGTATCTCATAAACCTCATATTCATAAGGTGCATCATCAGTATTTTCAAGCAAGCTAGCAAGTTCAAATGCACCCTTCAAAGCAATAAATTCTTCAATTTGTTCCACATCATAAAAGTCATAATTTCCCTTAACATAAGAAGATATGATAACATTATCATTATACTCGCATTGAAAGGGTAGGTGTTTATACCTCCTGCAGCAACAAGCTTTATCAAAGCAATAAGTAACATTATAAGTAGAACACACGTCTCTAGCAATAGTATTCAATTTATCAATTTGTTCCCATAAGTGTTTCCCTTTTTGTGACAAACGGTGTTCCTTATAATAATACTTTTGTTCTTCCGTGAACCCACCTTGCCAATAAGAACTAGTTTCAAAGAAACCATCCATTGATAGAAAGCATGGCCAAGCAAGGCAACAACAGACCAACAACTAGAGTAGGAACTATTTTTTTGGGTTTTTTGGAAAGAGGCAAACAAAACCAAGCAAAAGAAACAAAGCAAACTAAAAACAAAGTAAAGAGAAAGGAAGTGAAGGACTCCCCTAGTGAAGACGTCCTTAGCCTCCCCGGCAACAGCGCCAGAAAATAGCTTCATCGTGCCCACCACTTATCTTGGGACGCTTCGTTGGAAACCCCAAGAGCAAGGTATGAAGCAGCACAATAGCAAGTCTCCCTCAGTAAGAAACCGAGGTTATCGAACCAATAGGAGGAAGGAAATGTCACACAGGTGTTGCTAGCAACGCGGAGACCTGCACAAAACAAACTCAAGACTTTGCCCCAACAAATCAGTGAGGTTGTCAAGCTCACCGGTTTGCTGTAACAAAGGATTAAACGTATGGTGTGGAAGGTAATGGTTTGCAGCAAGTAAACAAGTAACAGTGGAAGATGTATCAATGGTAAAGATTGGACCGGGGTCCATAGTTCACTAGAGGTGCTCTCCTTAGATAAACAACATGGCATGAAGGGTAAACAAATTACAACAGGGCAATTGCCAGGAACTGAGCAAGGCATAACAATGCAATTACTAGCCAGAAAGATCCTATGAAGTTGATTGGGCAATACAACAATATACATAGACCGTCATCCAACTGCATCTATGACTAGAAGTCCACCTTCAGGTTATCATCCGAACCCCCTCCAATATTAAGTTGCAAGCAACAGACAACTACTTGTCAAAGGGTGAAAGTTGAACATCAAAATCCAGCAGGACCATTACAACCCTTAGAAATTCCTGAATGGAAATGGGAGGAAATATGTATGGAATTCATCACAGGGTTACCTATGACACCAAAAAGGAAGGATATGATATGGGTAATAGTGGACAGACTTACTAAGAGTGCACATTTTATTCCAGTAAATCAAAAGGATAATGCCGAGAAGTTAGTTGAAGTATATGTTAAAGAGATAGTAAGTAAGCATGGAGTACCCAAAAAGATCGTAATTGATAGGGGATCAGTGTTTACTTCAGCATTATGGAAGCAATTGCATGAAGCACGTGGTTCAAAATTAGAATTCAGCACGACATATCATCCTGACACAAGAGGTCAAACTGAAAGAACAAATCAAATACTAGAAGACGTGTTGAGAGCTTGTGCACTAGATTTTGGAGGAACATGGGAAGATCACCTACCATTGGCAGAATTTTCTTATAACAATAGCTATCAGAGTAGTCTGAAGGCAGCTCCATATGAGATTCTATATGGAAGGAAGTGTAGATCACCAATATGTTGGTATGAACCTGGAAGCAGCAAATAATTTGCGCCAGATTATATCAAGGAGAGACAATACATCATTGATAAGATCAGGGATAGACTGAAAATAGCTCAGAGCAGGCAAAAGAGTTATGCGGATCAAAGACGAAGATCATGGCATCCAGAAGTGGGAGATATGGTCTATTTGAAAGTAAGTCCCATGAAAGGAGTAAAAAGATTCGGAGTTAAAGGGAAATTGAGTCCAAGGTATATCGGACCATTCAAGATACTAAGTCAAAACAGAACTATAGCTTACACTTTAGAGTTACCATCAAGATTGGCTCAAGTGCATAATGTTTTCCATGTGTCACAACTTCGCAAATGTTTGAAAGTTCCAGATGATGCAATAATACATCAAGAGATAGAATTACAAGCAGACCTGACTTATATTGAAAAGCCCTGCAAGATTCTGGAAGAAAACTGGAAAAGATTGAGGAACAGAGCAATCAAGTTGCAAGGTACAATGGGAACATCACCCTGAGAGAGAAGCCACATGGGAGAAGGAAGAGGATTTAAGAAAAGCTTATCCAGAACTGTTCAGGTACATCTCCACAAACTTCGGGATGAAGTTTAATTTAAGGGGGGAAGTCTGTAACATCCCAGCATAAAGAACCTAATGAAGGGTATATTTAGAAATATGAATTGTTGCATGTATTCATTTGAGAAAATGTGAGTAAAATTTTCGCCAAATAAAAACCTTGAAGTGATCAAAGTTTCTTTCTTACTTTGAGATTAGGTTTAGTCCTAAAGGAGGATTGCTATAAACTTTGATATGATCTTAAAGGAATTATGTGTGTTTTGATATGAGTTTGGATTTTAAAACTTAAGTGTTTTATAATTTAAATGGTTTTGATATAAGATTTGAATCTGAAATTAATTAAGAGAAAAGTACTATAACTTAAATCTTATCTAAAAAACAATATTGTATATGAAATTCATTTTATATACATAAACAAGTTACAAAGAATGAAATTACTGAAGTTATTCAAAACTTCACAATTTACAAAAAGAATAAAGAATAAGAATATTCTTTATTAATAAATATATAATCTTTATTACAAATAAATAAAATAAAGATTACAAGAATTATAAAAGAAAAATTACAAAAGAATAAGAAAATTATATTTGTATATTTACTAACTAGCCTACAACTAAATCTACACTAAATCTTCATCCTTATCTTTGTACCTTCAAAACAAAGATTAAATAGAAAACAAAATAGGATTAGTGTTACTATATTTCTCTCAAATATGTCAGTGAGGTGCACTTGGCAAACTCATCATTGAGAACTGTTATAAAGGGGAAAGTTTCACCAATATGAAATATTTCATCTTTCATAAATTCAAAGCCAGAATGCAAATGACAGCCAGAAGGGACCAATTCACCAGCCAGGGTAAAAGTAGTTTGGTAATGGTAAGTTCAAAAATTCTGAACCTATCCACAAGTGCATAGCAGGCACACTGGCTGGACACACACCAGCATGCATGTGGTGTGTTGTCAAGATCACAAGCATAGCCAATATCACAAAACCACAGCACAGCCGTGGAGGAGCACATCAGTGCAACTCTCCACTACACATCACACAAGAGCAGCCAGGGTAGACAGCAAGAACAGCAACCAAACCAAACCAACCCAGATTAATCAAACCTCACTAGGATGGTGACATAAGGAGGGGAATGGATTCGGTGGATAGCAAGATAAAGCTAGGAGCTAGGAGGAGCAGGGACAGCTCAAGGTCAATCTCAGGAGCCCAGCAAAAGCAGATCAAAACTAGATCAAGATCGTCATCACCAACTTACTACATCAGCACCAGATTTTGTGGTGAGTTTCATAAAACCTTCACATGATCTAATCATCTTATTCAGAGAGAAACATGTGTTGTTTTATAAAACAAAACCTTAGAAAACACCCAAGTGGGGTGAATCCATCATAGGGATTTTCTTTTAAACTCTAAAAGCAAACAACAAAGTACCAAGGTACAACCAGATCTCAGAGCAACATCCTTGCTCTGGTTTTCAAACTATACCTTACCATTCAATCATGCATATACCTATGATCTATTTCTAGGCACATCCCTAAAGGAAGGGTAGCACCTTAGGACCAAATCCATAGGATTCATAACAAGATCAAACTCACTATCAATTTTTCCAAGCTTTGATTCAGTAAAGAATAGCTGGTACCACTACTAGGACTATCTAGATGAACCAATTAGATAATCTTTGAATCCCTAAGCCTCAGACCAACATCATTGGTCTTAGGGAATTCAAATAAGAGCATCTATATTTATCTCTCAAAGCCAAGATTGTCTTAAGCACAAACTAACCAAATCCATGGTTTAGAATCAAACTTGTGTACCATACATGATGGTGTCACAAGAACAATCCAATATGAATCAGGAAAGGCAGTAAATCATCATAGATTCAGAAAATAAACTCACTAATCATTTTCCTGTAACACAGGAATCATAACTAGGATATTTCTATAATAAACTTTACTGTTTGAGATCATAATGATCTCAAACCACATGCTAATTTCCAAGTTATCAGCACTAAGACAGTAGCTGTATCTTATCATAATCATGACCATGAATCAAATAAACAGTGGAAAGCTATTAGATCATTAGCTTAACCAAGCATGTTTCCCAAACAACAATATCATCTTAATCAGATGCAATTTAAGCATCAAATCATCTAGTAAGCCACCAGAAACATCATCTGTCATTTTTAAGCAACAAGTTTCAAGCCAGTAAGCATTTAGCATGTATAAAGACCATATAAACATGAATCAAATCATCCAGTACATGAACAAGCACATAGCAGGAACCCTAATGGATGATCATCTTAATCCGAATCAGACAATAGCAGAGAGAACACTGCTAGCGTCTAGCATGAAACCAGCAAACACGGAGAGCACCAGGGGAGAAGAATCAAACTCACCATAGGTCGATGCAGGCTGGAGATAATGTCGAATATGTTTCTAAAGACTTTTTAGCTGAGCTGGAGGGAGTCGATGTGCTCAGGTTGAGTAATGACTCAAGTCCTAACACTTCAGATACAGAGTATGTTCCTTCTGGAAGGCCATTTGTTCCACAAACTGTGCGACGGACAACACGTCATCACAGTTGGACAACAGGCATGTATGATGAGCGTAGTTACTACTAGAAAGAGACAAGTAGTCAACAGTATCAAGCACTGTGTATTGTACTCCAAGGAATAAGGTAGTGAGATGAATACGGTAGTTTTGTGAATATACCTATATGGTATATGTTGTAAGAACTTTGTATCATTATGATATTATGTATAATACGTGAAATGCATATTTGGATTTTCTTGGGATCTTTATTGTGTGACTAGTTCTGTGCGTAAAGTTGAGCTCAGAACACATGTGCATGATGTAATTATGAGTATCCGCTTTATGTTGCAGGACTAGGGGGTCATGGATACGGGTGTAGAAATGGAAACTGAGTAGCAGCGGATGGAGCGTGAGGCCAAGGAAAAGGTCGATACCGATAAAGCAAATCAAGGAGCATTACCACCATCACCACCAATGAGGCCGTTAATGGAGCAGAACTTTATGCAATGCATGCAAATGATGCAAGAGACCCAGAACAAGTTCATGGAAGAGCTGCTGGGGCGAGCAAATCAGAGGGCACCTGAAGGTGGAGGAGTGAGTTTATCTGATTTCTAGAATGCAAGACCATTACCTTTTGCATCAGCACCTGGACCAATGGATGCAGAAGACTGGCTAGCAGATACAGAAAGGAAGCTGAAAACTGTGGGTTGCAATGATGAGGAAAAATTGAGGTATGCAACTCATCTGCTGACTGGACCTGCAGCGTCATTGTGGGAAAATCAGTTAGCCATGCAACAGCCAGGAAGGGAGTTTACCTGGGAGGAGTTCAAGTAGAGATTCCGTGAATATCATGTTTCGGAAAGTGTCATGGAATTGAAGAGGAGAGAATTTGAGGAGCTTCAGCAAGGATATACTAGTGTCATGAAGTACATCCGGGAGTTTAGCCAACTGTCTTGTTATGCTGAGGAGGATGTTAATACTGAAGAGAAGCGGAAGAAGCGTTTCTTGCGTGGATTAAATCCGTTTGTGAAGATGCAGCTAAGGTTATCCAATAAGCAAACTTATCAGCAGTTGTTGGATGCAGCCATTACTTTTGAAGATGACTATAAGAATGTCCAAGAGGATCGGAGGAAGAGAGCCAAGAAGGAAACCAAGAGAATTCAGGCAAGCAAACCTAAACCTAATTTGGAGTTCAAACCTCGGAATAGGAATTATGGCAACAACAACAATAACAATAACAATAACAATAACAATAACAAGGGCAGTGGTGGAAATCAATCTAATCCGAGAAGGAATGTTATATGTAACAACTGTGGAATTCCAGGGCATTTCCAGAGGGAGTGCAAAAAGCCTGTAGTGATCTGTTACGGTTGTGGTCAGAAGGGGCATATCAAGCCAGATTGTCCGAGCAAACCACCGGGAGGATGGCCTACCAAAGTAGGAGGACAAGCCAGTGGAGGAAATGGACAGTCCAATAAAGGAGGAAACAATGGCAAGAACAATAATGGCAAGAGAAACCGACCTACCGGAAAACTGAACTGTGCAACCCTCGAGGAGGTGGATAATTCGGAACATGCAGTGATAGGTACGCTCAATATCCTTACCAATCCCGGCAAAGTTCTATTTGATACTGGTGCAACTATTTCATTCATTTCTAAAGAATTTTGTGATAAGTTCAGGATTATAAGGGCAACGTTAGAATTTCCTATGACCGTAGTTACGGCAGGAGGGAATGTGATTGTACGCCACATAAAACAAGATAAGGTTATCTCGATCTGTGGTTGTACATATTTCGCAGACCTTTATGTGATTCCTTTGAAGGGAATTGCAGTAGTGTTGGGGATGGATTGGATGATGGAACACGGAGCTCAGATTGTTGTGAGGAGAAAACTGTCTCAATCAAAACTCCAAGTGGAGCAAGGATAGTTTACAAGGCAGATAAACACAGCCATATCATGGTGGATCTGCAGTTGAATTCAATGAAGGAAGTTAAATTAGAAGAGATCCCTATAGTTAATGAATTCCAAGATGTTTTTCCAACAGAGTTACCGGGAATGCCACCATACAGGGAGATAGAGTTCACCATTGACCTAATACCTGGTACAGCACCAATAGCTCAAGCACCATATAAAATGGGACCCAAAGAGTTGAAAGAACTCAAGGAGCAAATTGATGAGTTAGCAGGAAAAGGATTTATATAGGAAAGTGTATCTCCATGGGGAACACCAGTAATCTTTGTGGATAAGAGAGATGGTGGAAGACGGATGTGTGGTGATTATAGAAATCTGAATAACGTGACTATCAAGAATAAGTATCCTTTACCAAGAATTCAAGATTTGTTTGATCAAGTGAAAGGAGTTGGAGTATTTTCAAAGATCGATTTAAGATCTAGATACCATCAAATAAAAATTAAGCCAGAAGATGTTCCAAAAACAGCATTTGTCTCAAGATATGGACACCATGAGTATCTGGTAGTACCATTTGGTTTGACCAATGCACCGGCAATATTCATGAATCTGATGAACAAGATCTTCATGCCATATTTGGACAAGTTTGTCATCGTATTTATAGATGATATTCTGATATATTCCAAGGATAAGGAAGAGCATGCTGACCATTTGAGAATAGCATTGCAGACTTTAAGAGAACATAAGCTTTATGCTAAGTTCAGTAAGTGTGAGTTCTGGTTAGATGAGGTAGAATTCCTCGATCATGTAATCAGTAAGGATGGAATTGTTGTGGACCCATCTAAAGTTCAGTCGGTACTAGAGTTGTAACATCCCTAAAATCATGTTTTCAAAGCCTTGCATATCATCCATGAATTCATGATCATTTAGGGTTCAATTTCAAAGTCATTTCAAAACAGAAGCATTTGGATGCTTGTTATTTTATGTGGGCAAGCATTGATTCAATGCAACTCCCTAGTGAGATTAATTGTTTTAAAATCATTGTTTTGTGTTCATAGGATTGTTTGGTTGAGTGTTAAAGTTTGGACAAAGTTTCCAAAACAAATATGGTTTTAAAACCCTTTTTCAAATCTTTATCAAACCATGTGCTAAGGCACTGTTATTTAAAAAATAAAATCAAAGGAACTATGCCAGTCCAACAAGACAGCATGGTTTTATACTCAAAATTATACAGAACTCATTTTATAAAAGGCCAGAAAGATTTGAAATTCAAATTCTTTTGAATTTGTTTGAAAATGATTCCTAAAAAATCAAATTAGAAAAAGAAAAGGGAATAGAAATGGAACTGGGCCTGGCGCCATTATTCACTATTGCCAAAGCAGCCCACGGGCCACCTCTCTCTCGCTTTCCTCACCGCTACCAGATGCACCACCCACCGAGCTTGACCCCACCGTGCCTGGCCCGTCCTCAATCAACGCGGCGAAGTCGCTCCGATTACCTCGCCGCAGTCACTGCCCGCTTAATTCCCATTGATGCAGCGCGTAATCGCCGCCCCGCTCCTGGCTATTTAACCCCCTCTGCACCACGACCATTTCCCCTCACACCACTCGCTCGTTCCGCCACCAGGCTGCCCACAATCTTACTTGCACCGCTGCTGTACCGAGCCACTCCGGCGGGTGATTCCGGTGAGCTCCGACCGTCCCTCTACTTCTGGTTCAAACGAGCGTGACCACCACGTCCTTGTGCATCTTCTAACACCCCTGGTTTTCCTGCTCGTGACCCAGGTCGCCTTCTTCGTTCACGCTCGCAAACACCAGAGTCGTTGCTCAACTCCGACGAGCAATAGCAGTATGAATCGAACACCCCTTGACCCCGCAGGAATACTGTCAGATTCGCCATGTCTTTACGCAGCTGCTAACACCACTGGCTCATGCTAGGGCGACCCAAAACCTCGGCAACATCGACGTCTGCAAGCACCCGACGCCACGCACAACTTTGACGAGCCCCGGCAACATCCACGGTGCACCCCTTCGCCAACGAAGACCACCTCCAGCACCAGTGTCATCACGCGAACTCGGTGAGCCACTCCACTGCCTCCCTCGCTTCCTGTATCACCGGCAACATCACCGCCCGAGCACGCCGCTGCCAGCCACCGTCGCGCGCCGCCCATCTTTGGTCAAACGATTGTGCGCCGTTAGATCTAGATCGGATGCGTAGAATTAGATCACTTAACGAAACGGTAAGTTTAGATCTGAGTCGTGCGATGCACTTTTAATCTAACGATCCAGAGAGCCTGATCCGCGCGAAACGGTATCGACCAATCATAAAGCGCCGCGTGGCCTGTGTTTAAGTTTAAAAAACAAAAATTTGATCTATTAGTTAACCAAACGTTCAAATTTTGCAAATTTTATATCGTTGGAATCAGGAGAGAAAATCCTTTCTGTTTATGCAATGTGTTTAATGTTTTGCCTCTATAAAAATGGTTGTTTTTATAGAAACATTTGTAGGCATAATTTGTGTATAGTAATTATTTGAAAAAGGATTTTTTGATCAAATAAAGTTTATTTGGTGTGTTTTGGACTTGTTTAGGATTCAGTACTGTATACTTGTCTTGTTTGGTGTAGAAAAATCATCACATGGCATTTGCATGCATTCATATATTTTTGTTTGTATATTTTGATATGTGATCTTTGTGCCATTATTTTAAGTGTAGATTTTGGTTCAAATAGTGATTGTGATTGTCAAGATTGTTGGTACACCCCAAACTACCAAGGAAAGTGGTGCGTCATGATTTTATTCCTCTATTTTTCAACTATGCACCAGAAATATTTTGTATAGGACTTGCATGAATATTTTGATCTATACGCTATGCTTGGGAAAATCCTAGTAGTTGTAGAATGGTTAGAAATATCTCTAAGTTAAGATGCTTACCATTGCCATGCTTAGCCTAGCTAGTAGCAACCAAGGGTGGTTATATATTCATGCTGTGTGAAATATTTCTAAGTCTTTGGACTTATGTTTTGCTTAATAAAACAACTAAGTGAATGAAACACCTGGGTGGAATGGAAAGATTGGTTTGTGTTGAGTGGTTACACAAGGCCCATTTCTATGGTTTACCTTGTGTATCACACTTGTGGAAAGCCACCCAGGAACAAAGGTATTTGAGATGCCAAATGTTAAGAAGCTTCCAGTGCAACCACATGGCAATATGGGTTCTGCCTGGATCACATAGGTTGCAATAACTTAGCCATTTGGACAGTTGGTGGTAGTGGGATGATAGGTTGGAACGCGTCCATTTGGTCTAAGGGAAGGCTTCTGAAAGGTCCTGTCTTGGTGAAAATCAAGTCTTTTGGGAAAGTGCACAACCTCTGCAGATGGAAGAATCTAAATACTTAGCCATGTCCCTGGTATTGGACAACTTGAGCATCAAGACATGGAAGCTATCAAGAATCTCCTCATCCCAATTTCTAAGTTAAAACTTGTGGTTGAACAAGGGTGAAGGTTCACCAATTTCTATTGGTGGTTCCTTGGGAAAGTTTTGTCAAAGAAAAACTTAGTGTTTTCAACTGATAGGTAAAACCTATTTTGAGCAAAGCAAGCCTAAGCTACACTTAGCCAAAATTCATATAGTATCTAGATTGCTAATATTCTACTAAGGTATCACTTGCCAATACTATTCCAATGTATTGACCCACTGTGGTTGTAACTTGTGATGTTGCAGGTTATTCTGATGATGATTAGGGGTTATGAGTCTACACTCAACATGCTTGCCTATGGCACATGAAGATGAATACTTATTTATCTTACTCTATGTTTGAACTCTTGTATTAGGCCTATGGCCATGGACTTGTAAAAGACTATGTTTGTCTCTGGAATGATATGTAATAATGAACTTTTTTTCTGTGTACTTCATCTTAAACTGTGGATGCTAGCATTTGTAAGGTTCCCAACCTTTAATAAGGTAGAGATCCCTGTGTTTACAATGCTAGTCCCTGGATCAATAGCTAGCATCCACAGTTAAGATGTAATATCAAGAAACAAAGGTCATAATACAACTTTATAACCAGGAATAAAATAATTTATTACATCTTACATAGCTCATTTGGCTATCTCATTACAATGCAGCAGAATATAACAATGGCATGGGGTCCTTCATCTTCAAAGTGCCACAGGCAGACATGTTGGTTGTAGACTTGT
This sequence comes from Avena longiglumis, assembly GCA_030063025.1. Taxonomy (NCBI): domain Eukaryota; kingdom Viridiplantae; phylum Streptophyta; class Magnoliopsida; order Poales; family Poaceae; genus Avena; species Avena longiglumis. The sequence goes on from CP125975.1 coordinate 502,388,861, forward strand.
AATCCTAAATCAATAACTTCTCTAACATCAAACAAACCTGCAACATAATAAGTTACAGCCATAAGGGTCAATACATTTGAATTGTATTGGCAAGTGATACTATGGTTGTATAGTGGAGTCTATCATCTATATGCATTTGGCTAAGTGGAGCTTAGGCTTGCATTGCTCAAAATAGATTTTCCTTATCATTTGAAAACACTAAGTTTTTGCTTGACAAAAATCACCCAAGGCATCTCCCAATAGAAATTGGTGATCCTTCAACCCTTGTTCAACCACAAGATTTTAACTTAGAAATTGGGATGAGGAGATTCTTGATAGCTTCCATGTCTTGATGCTCAAATTGTCCTTTACCAGGGACATGGCTAAGTACTTAGATTTTACACTCTGCAGAGGTGGTGCACTTTCCCCACAAGACTTGGTTTCACCAAGACAAGATCTTTCAGAAGCCTTCCCTTAGACCAGAATGGACGCGCTCCAACCTATCAAACCCCTACCACCAACTGTCCATTTGGCTAAGTTATTGCAACATATATGATCCAGGCAGAGCCCATAATGCCAAGTGGTTGCACTTGAAGCTTCTCAACATTTGACATCTCAAATCTCTTTGTTCCTGGGTGGCCATCCACAAGTGAGATACACAAGGTAAACCATAGAAATGGGCCTTGTGAACCACTCAACACAAACCATTCCTTCCATTCCACCCAGGTGATTCATTCACTCAGTTGTTTTATTAAACAAAACACAAGTCCTTGACTTGGAAATATTCCATAGTATGAGTATATATTCCACCCTTGTTTTCTACTAGCTAAGCTAAGCATGATAGTAGTAGTAATCTTAACTTAGGAAATTTTTACTAGGGTTTCATCTACTAGGATTTCCCATGGCATAGTTTACACTTAGCAAAATTCCATGCAAGTCCTACTTAGAAATATCACTAATGCATAGTGAAAATAATAGGACAAAGTATGAAGCATCACTTGCCTTTTTGGTAGAGAGTATAAGTTCACTCCTTGATCTTTGCAATGTTCACACACTTCAAATCACTACAATTCAATCAAGCAAACAATATTTCAATCTACCATTCAAGCAATTCATCACATAAAATGATAGAAACAAAACAATGCATGCAAACATGCAAAAGATTTTTTTATTTGTAAAAGTGGTTTATAATGGGTCATAAACATTTGAAAACACCTAATGGTCACTTCATTAAGTGGCAAAACTATTTGCAAAATATTTTACTTCATAAACCATTTTTAAACCAAGTCATTATTTTATGTGGTGGAGAAATGCTTTTAATAAGGCAATAATCTTTAGGGTTCACATAATAAGTTTTCAAATCATAAAACTTGGTGTTTGGGGTCAGAGAGTTTAAATCAAAACATTTCCCAAAAGGTTTCTTTCCGAAATTATTTTTAAACAATAATCAACATTTTTCATTGGCTAGAAATGTTTTAAATCAAAGATTCATTCTTTTGCTTCACCAAATACATTTTTTAAACCACAAATTGATTTATATGGTCAGTAGGTTCAAAACAAACCATTTGCCAAAGGTTTTATCTCAAAAATCATTTTAGAACAATTTTGTATTCTAAACATGCATACACAAGTTTCTGCAAAAACAATCAATCTAACAGAAGCATTTTACTAAACAAAGTACATGGTAAGAAAGTACTTGTCTTGCTGATTCCATTGATATAAAATTTGCAAAATTTGGACGTGTGGTTTGAAAGTTATGAATTTTTCAAATTGGAACATCTAATAGACATTTCTATTTTTATTTCAAACTGACAGGGCCACGTGGCGTGTTCTTATTCGCCTGTACCATTTCGTTTGGATCAGCAACGTGGACCGCAGGATTTAAAGTGAATTGTGTGGCGCAGGATCGATCTTACCCCATCGGGCTAAGGTTCTATCGTGTGGCGCAGGATCGATCTTTCCCCTTCGGGCTAAAATTCTTCCAAATCTTTTTCAGTAAGTTTTATTTACTTAATAGGGTGTCAAAATATTCACCAAGGATCATTTGGAATAAATTTAATATGATTCATAAATCATTTGAATTGGGTATTTGTTTTATTTCCAATGATATTAATTAAAGTTTTAATTCCTATAATTTTTATTTAGAAGTTTCCTTTGATCTTATTATTTAAGTTATTTAAACAACTTTTAATCCACTTGGGTAAATTCCAAATATCTTTTCCCAAGATTTAATTAATCATTTCTAATAGGGATTTTGTCTTTATTCAAATGGAAATGAAATTTGGTTAATGCCATTTTATTTTATTTTGGAAATTATTTAAGCTTTTATTTTATTTGGATTTGGATTAAATTCATTCCATTTTCTTATGGTCTTGGCCAAGATTTAATTTGGTCTTCAAATATTCCTTATTTAATATTTCTTTCTTCATCTTATAAAATCCATATCTTTTTATTTAGAGATCCAAACTTGGTGATTCCAATTTATAAAATCTTGTTTAATATTTGTTTATCCTTTTAAATCTCTTTAGGATTATTTTCTCACCATTTTGTATGGATTTTACATAAGTGCTTATCTTTGGAAATTACTTTTCCTTATCTTATTAAATTCATAAGATTTTATCCATGGCTCCAAATTAAGTGAAACCAATTTATATGGTTTTATGATATTTCTATTTGTCATTCTTGATCTTTTGTAAATGTTTGTTTACAAATTTTTATATGGATTAAATCCATAGGGTTGGAGATAACTTGGAAATGATTTTTATTCCATTAGGGTTTAGGGTTTGGATTTATTTTCCAAGTGTTTAAATTTCCAGATGCATTTTATGAGGAATGCATTTCTCTTGATTTGGATTTTGTTGAATTCAAACTTTAATTAAAGTTTGTTCAAGATGGGATTTTAAGTTTCCATTTAGAAACAAAAAGTTTCTTTTCACCCTAATTTTCAACAATTGTTTATTTTGTTTATTTATTTTTCACATAACAAGATTTGGAAAATCTTGGGATGTGACAGCATTGATCCAGGGACTAGCATTGCAATCACAGGGATCCTTACCTTTATATAAAGGGAGGGATCTTACAAGAGTGGACTGCATTGACCAATGTGAAACAAATTCGAGGTTTCTTAGGAATGGCTGGTTACTATCGGAGGTTCATTGAAGGTTTCTCCAAAATAGCCGGACCAATGACCAAATTATTAAGGAAGAATACACCATTCAAGTGGGATGAGAAGTGTGAAGTAAGTTTTCAAGAGTTGAAGACTAGATTAACCACAGCACCAATCTTAGCAGTTCCTGAAACAGGGAAGGATTTCACTGTATAATGTGATGCATCAAAAGAAGGTTTGGGATGTGTGTTAATGCAAGATCGGAAAGTGATTGCTTATGGTTCAAGACAATTGAAACCACATAAAGTCAACTATCCAACTCATGATTTAGAGTTAGCAGCAGTAGTGTTTTTGCACTGAAAGGATGGAGGCATTTTCTTTATGGAGCCAGATGTGAGTTATACACTAACCATAAAAGTCTCAAATAATTCTTTACTCAAAAGGAATTGAATATGAGACAGAAGCATTGGTTGGAATTAATCAAGGATTATGATTTAACAATCAATTACACCCCAGGGAAAGCAAATGTTGTAGAAGATGCTTTAAGCAGAAAGAGTACAGATATTCATCCAAGCAATAGGGAGTTACCAAAAGAGTTACAAATGGACTTGGAAAGATTAGAACTTCAATTTATCAGAACAGAGGTTCCTGGAGGATTAGCAACTATGCAGGTAGTGGCAGAGTAGGGCAGTGATCTTAAGCAAGAAATTCTCAGACATCAAGAAGAAGATCTTTTTATTGCTGAGGAAATTTGGAGAGTATCTCAAGGTCAAAAATCAGTTTTTCGCCTTGGAGATTATGGATCGTTATGGTTCAAAGATCGTCTATGTGTTCCAGATGTGATTGAGATCAGAAATTTCATACTCAAAGAAGCACATGATACACCATATTCTATACATCCCTGAAGTACTAAGATGTATATGGATTTGAAAGAACTATTCTGGTGGAATAACATGAAAAGGGATATTGCTGAATATGTATCTGAATGCCATACTTGTCAAAGGGTGAAAGCTGAACATCAAAATCCAGCAGGACCATTACAACCCTTAGAAATTCCTGAATGGAAATGGGAGGAAATAGGTATGGACTTCATCACAGGGTTACCTATGACACCAAAAAGGAAGGATATGATATGGGTAATTGTGGACAGACTTACTAAGAGTGCACATTTTATTCTAGTAAATCAAAAGGATAATGCCGAGAAATTAGTTGAAGTATATGTTAAATAGATAGTAAGTAAGCATGGAGTACCCAAATAGATCGTAAATGATAGGGGATCAGTGTTTACTTCAACATTTTGGAAGCAATTGCATGAAGCACTTGGTTCAAAATTAGACTTCAGCACGGCATATCATCCTGAGACAGGAGGTCAAACTGAAAGAAAAAATCAAATACTAGAAGACATGTTGAGAGCTTGTGCACTAGATTTTGGAGGAACATGGGAAGATCACCTACCATTGGCAGAATTTTCTTATAACAATAGCTATCAGAGTAGTCTGAAGGCAGCTCCATATGAGATTCTGTATGGAAGGAAGTGTAGATCACCAATATGTTGGTATGAACCTGGAAGCAGCAAAGAATTTGCGCCAGATTATATCAAGGAGAGACAAGACATCATTGATAAGATCAGGGATAGACTGAAAATAGCTCAGAGCAGGCAAAAGAGTTATGCGGATCAAAGCCAAAGATCATGGCATCAAGAAGTGGGATATATGGTCTATTTGAAAGTAAGTCCCATGAAAGGAGTAAAAAGATTCGGAGTTAAAGGGAAATTGAGTCCAAGGTATATCGGACCATTCAAGATACTGAGTCAAAACAGAACTATAGCTTACGCTTTAGAGTTACCATCAAGATTGGCTCAAGTGCATAATGTTTTCCATGTGTCACAACTTCGCAAATGTTTGAAAGTTCTAGATGATGCAATAACACATCAAGAGATAGAATTACAAGAAGACCTGACTTATATTGAAAAGCCCTGCAAGATTCTGGAAGAAAACTAGAAAAGATTGAGGAACAGAGCAATCAAATATTGCAAGGTACAATGGGAACAACACCCTGAGAGAGAAGCCACATGGGAGAAGGAAGAGGATTTAAGAAAAGCTTATCCAGAACTGTTCAGGTATATCTCCACAAACTTCGGGACGAAGTTTAATTTAAGGGGGGTTGTCTGTAACATCCCAGCATATAGGACCTAACGAAGGGTAGATTTAGAAATATGAATTGTTGCATGCATTCATTTGAGAAAATGTGAGTAAAATTTTCGCCAAATAAAAACCTTGAAGTGATCAAAGTTTCTTTCTTACTTTGAGATTAGGTTTAGTCCTAAAGGACTATTGCTATAAACTTTGATATGATCTTAAAGGAATTATGTGTGTGTTGATATGAGTTTGGATTTTAAAACTTAAGTGTTTTATAATTTAAATGATTTTGATATAAGATTTGAATCTTAAATTAATTAAGAGAAAAGTATTATAACTTAAATCTTATCTAAAAAAATATTGTATATGAAATTCATTTTATATACATAAACAAGTTACAAAGAATGAACTTACTGAAGTTATTCAAAACTTCACAATTTACAAAAAGAATAAAGAATAAGAATATTCTTTATTAATAAATATATAATATTTATTACCAATAAATAAAATAAAGATTACAAGAATTATAAAATAAAAATTACAAAAGAATAAGAAAATTACATTTGTATATTTACTAACTAGCCTACAACTAAATCTACACTAAATCTTCATCCTTATCTTTGTACCTGCAAAACAAAGATTAAATAGAAAACAAAATAGGATTAGTGTTAGTATATTTATCTCAGATATGTCAGTGAGGTGCACTTGACAAACTCATCATTGAGAACTGTTATAAAGGGGTAAGTTTCACCAATATGAATGATTTCATCTTTCATAAATTCAAACCCAGAATGCAAATGGCAGCCAGAAGGGACCAATTCACCAGCCAGGGTAAAAGTAGTTTGGTAATGGTAAGTTCAAAAATTCTAAAACTATCAACAAGTGCATAGCAGGCACGCAGGCTGGACACACACCAGCATGCATGTGGTGTGTTATCAAGCTCACAAGCATAGCCAATATCACAAAACCACAGCACAGCCGTGGAGGAGCACATCAGTGCAACTCTCCACTACACATCACACAAGAGCAGCCAGGGTAGACAGCAAGAACGGCAACCAAACCAGACCAACCTAGATCAATCAAACCTCACCAGGATGGTGACATAAGGAGGGGAATGGATTAGGTGGATAGCAAGATCAAGCCAGGGGCTAGGAGTAGTAGGTACAGCTCAAGGGCAAGCTCAGGAGCCCAGCAAAAGCAGATCAAAACCAGATCAAGATCATCATCACCAACTTACTACATCAACACCAGATTTTGTGGTGAGTTTCATAAAACCTTCACATGATCTAATCATCTTATTCAGAGAGAAACATGTGTTGTTTTATAGAACACAAAACCTCAGAAAACACCCAAGTGGGGTGAATCCATCATAGGGATTTTCTTTTAAACTCTTAAGGCAAACAACAAAGTACCAAGGTCCAACCAGAGCTCAGAGCAACATCCTTGCTCTGCTTGTCAAACTATACCTTACCATTCAATCATGCATATACCTATGATCTATTTCTAGGCACATCCCTAAAGGAAGGGTAGCACCTTAGGACCAAATCCATAGGATTCATAACATGATCAAACTCAGTATCAATTTTTCCAAGCTTTGATTCAGTAAAGAATAGCTGGTACCAATACCAGGACTATCTAGATGAACCAATTAGATAAGCTTTGAATCCCTAAGCCTCAGACCAACATCATTGGTCTTAGGGAATTCAAATAAGAGCATCCATATTTATCTCTCAAAGCCAAGATTGTCTTAAGCACAAACTAACCAAATCCATGGTTTAGAATCAAACTTGTGTATCATCCATGATGGTGTCACAAGAACAATCGAATATGAATCAGGAAAGGCAGTAAATCATCATAGATTCAGAAAATCAACTCACTAATCATTTTCCTGTAACACAGGAATCATAACTAGGATATTTCTATAATAAACTTTACTGTTTGAGATCATCATAATGATCTCAAACCACATGCTAATTTCTAAGTTATCAGCACTAAGACAGTAGCTGTATCTTATCATAATCATGACCATGAGTCAAATAAACAGTGGAAATCTATAAGATCATTAGCTTAACCAAGCATGTTTCCCAAACAACAATATCATCTTAATCAGATGCAATTTAAGCATCAAATCATCTAGTAAGCCACCAGAAACATCATTTGTCATTTTTAAGCAACAAGTTTCAAGCCAGTAAGCATTTAGCATGTATATAGACCATCTAAACATGAATCAAATCATCAAGTACATGAACAAGCACATAGTAGGAACCCTAATGGATGATCATCTTAATCTGAATCAGACAGTAGCAGAGAGAACACTGCCAGCGTCTAGCATAAAACCAGCAAAAACCGAGAGCACCAGGGGGGAAGAATCAAACTCACCATAGGTCCTCGCTGACGAATCAAAGAGGAAGCAGGGTGGTCGACGAACCGCGGCGGCACAGGGAGCACCTAGAGGGGCATTGCAACCTGCACCTGCCACGGCGGTGGCCACAGCAGCGCACGATCCCAGCACCACCGCAGGCGGGATCGCGGCGGCGGCGTGTGGCATCCCGCAAAACCACTACTAGAAAATCGCGTTGTTTTTGTGCATTGCATCATCATGACCGCATGCTCATGTCATCATGCCACATTGCATTTGAGCATCGACATCATCTTGCATCTGTTCGCATAAAACTATTTTTGAAAAGTCTGGTTTTGTTTCCTGAACGCTCTGTCTTTAATTCAAAACCAAAACCCGGTCTCCGGATTATTTTTGTTTGAATGCTATCGGTTTGCAAATCCCCGTTTGAAATAAATAAATTTTGGAATTATTTTTAGTGGGGCAGTCGAACGGGCCGAATCGACCCGAACGACCACCCCAGAAATTATAATCGGTCCAACCTAATTCCTAAACCCACCCAACCTAGTCTACCCACACCCCCTCCACCTCTACCCGGCCTATAGCAACTCGCCACCTCACCCTTGGCCACCCCCCTCCAATCAAAATCTGCCACATCACCACACAGCCTCCTACCCTTTTCCCCCTCTCTCTCCTCTCTCCCCACCAGCCCGCGCCTGGGCCCCACTCGGCCTCACCCCACCCAGCCCCCTTGCCCTTCCACCGGCCCACGCCTGGGCCCCACACCCTGCCCACCCTTTGTCCCCAACCTCCTCTCCTCCACTCGTTCTTCTTCCCACGCTGACCCCAACCTCCTCCTCACCACCGCTCAACACGCTGCCCTGCTCCTCTCCGGCGGCCCAGCGCGGCCGCCTCTCCCCCTCTCTGCAATCGCGCCACGCTCCCTCGCGTCTCCCCGGCGCCGCCGCCGCCAACCTCTTGGCTCGCCTCCACCTCATGCCAGCCCTCTCCGGCGACCTGCCGCCACCTCGCCACCGCCCGCCGCCCCCGAGGCGCCTCATAAGCCCGCCGCTTGCCCCTCGGCTCCTCCTCTGGCTCCCCTCGAGCGGTGCCAGCCGCCCGCGAGACGCCGCCCGCCGCAGCCACCGCCGCCCGCAAGCCGCCTCCGCAACCACCGCCCGCAAACCGCCTCCACTCGCGCCTCGAGCCACGCCGCCGAGCCGCCCTCGCACCGCCTGCCGCACCGGCGTCCCCTCCGCGAGCTGCTGCCCCCGCGTCCGGTCGCCGCCAGGGACGCCGTCCTCGCCACAGCCCCGCCCGCCGATCCTCCTCCGGCGCCTCTGCCTCGGTCGTGGCCTCCTCTGTGGTTGTCCTCTATTCGAGTGTGCTCGCGTCCAGTTGGGGTTGGCTCGGTGCCAGCAGTTCGTGTTGCAACCTTGTCAAGTTTCTACTATGTGAGATGTTTGTTTTCTGGGCCCGTGGAACGTCAAAGTGGTACCATTGCTGCCAACCAAGGTCTGCTAGTGAACAAGCCCAACAATTCGACAAGGACGTCCATCGACAAGTTTTCCGAGATCCTCTCGAGCTGCCGTCTGTTTGACCAAGGTCGACACCGAACCCAATAGCGCCCTATTCCAAGATCTTCGTCCTGGGCCAACAAGATCTCCAACACGGGCTCAAGTTTCCCCTCGGATGCACCAAGATCTACTTCACGGAGTCCGAAGACCGATGCCGCCGGACCCGAGCGCCAAGGTCGCCTTCCTGGACCCGGTGAAGAGGGCGCCTCAAGATCTCCCGCGCGGACTCGAGTACCCCGGTACCCGATCCACTCAAGTTCGCCATCGACGGCAAGAACGCCAGCAACCAGAGCGAGTCCGATGCCGACGCCAGCCCAAGTCCCCCTCCCGAAACGCCAAGTACTCCCCCCACCCGAGGACGCCGAGTACTTTCCCCGGATCCGAAGACCACGGATGCGCCAAGATCTACCCAGTAACCCGAGAACGATCCCGGAGTCCGAACCTCGTTTCCCGTCGAACCCTGAGACCGACCCCGAACCCCGGAACCCCAAGTTCGCCGGACCCTAATGTGTGAACCCCTTCCCGAAAACCCTATTTTATAATATAATAAACTTGTTGCATATTGAATTGTCATACTCGCATGCATATCATTGGTTTGGGGGCCTTATGCCGATTCATCTTATAATTAAATATGGGGCCCATATGCGAGCAAATCTAGTCTCATATTGGCCTCATTTAAACTTGTGTAGCGAACCGGTAATATATTCTGCCTTGTTAAACAACATCTAAATTGCGGGGGTTCTAAACAACTTGAATCATATAATCATTTGTCGGGACCCCAGTTCCGCTTAATATGACCTAATTGCATCGCACTTTTGCCACGTCATACATCATACATGCATCATGCCGATCTTTTGCCGTAGTATTAAATATTGCATCCGGTGTTTCTTCTAGTGTTTTGCTTCTTCGTGGATAAGGCCGTTGAGTTGATGCGAGTGTCGCCCCGATCTTCGGTTGAACCTTCGACATGTTTTCCAGGCGAGCATCTCCCTCTTTCTACATATCTTACTTTTATAGTATTTATTCCCTCCTGTTGATCTATTGCTATCTGTGTTGCGATGCTTTAGTTTCCGTACCTGTGATATACCGTGCAGACCTATATTGCCTTGGACACACCCTATTACCTGTTGTTTGGTAGATAGTTGGACTTGCGCGTCGTAGTCGCTTGCTCTAGTTCTGTTGCGTGTCGTCAAGTGCCACAGTTGTTGATGTATGGCCGCATGTTGATGTTGGAGATGATCATAGTTTTACTTATCGTTCACTTTAAATTCCTGTTTAACAACTAAAATTGAAGTAAGCAGAGGCATCGGTGGGTGATAGATAATATTTGGTTTCCGAACGCCCACTTGTGTCCCGTAGGACCCCGAGTACTTGATACCTGTTCCTTGATTTATCGCGCTATCCACATCCGGGAGGTATATGGGACCCCCCTGAGCCAGAGCTTGATTCAGTCTTATTTATTGGGGCCACAAACTAGTTTGAGGTTTTATTTACGATCATGTACCTATGCCATGCTACTTCTGTATTTACGATTGTGCGAGGAGCACACTGTACTGTTTAGGTAAGCGGAATGTTTTCGCGGTATCGACAAGCCCAGCCATACTTTCGGGTTCCCAGTCGTTTACAGCCATTGTCGCAAACCTTGAGTCCGTCTCGGAGCTTGCTTACTTCGTTGCGGGTGTACTCAATGGGGTGGCCCCCTGAAATATTTCTGAATCCTGTGATTGCTTAGTCGTGAAAGCCTCGTTGGGTTTTGATTTGGTTTTTCCGAGGTTGATCGAGCGTGTGTTGCTATTGGTGCACCCCGGCCGGGTAAAACTTTCTGAAAGCCGTGTCTCATGGATATGGACGACTTGGAGCACAAGATTCTCGACCATAGACAAGCATAACTAAAGTTTATTGCTATAAATTTGACTTTATAATGACTAGTAATCAGCTTCACTATAATGGAATGGCTAAATAATACTGCCCACAATTGCTTGTTTGGAGTGTCGCTTGCGACCATTGTACCTAACTAGTAAGTATTGCAACTACAACGGAATGGCTAAATGAAATTACCAACAACTGCTGGGTTTTGGGTTTATCTCATGCTATCTGTATCTGATTAGTAAGTGCTGTAATTATAACGGAATGGTTAACTAAAATTGCCCACTGCTTACTTTATCAGAATGATTATCTAAACCTGACTAGTAATTGCTTTAACGATAATCGAATAAATAAAGCGCCAACGGTGTGAGTTCTCGGTTGACTTCCTCGTTTGGTCTCGAGGGGAAACACCGAGGATGGGTTTGTTTGGTGTTAGCTTGTTGGATCCGGATAGGTCTATCTTACCCCTCTCCGACCGCCGCCATTGTATCGAGTCTCTATAGGTTGTTTAGTGCATGTTGTCGCCGCTTGATCCACCATACCTATGTAGGCGAGGACCGCGAATTCTAGCCTCGCCGCATCGGCCTCGATCGACGCTCCTCTTTTCCTTTGCCCTTTGTCGGCACCCTTTTGTTTAAGCAGGTTTTGAGATCGACCGTTAGTGGTTACCCTTCCGGCTTGGCCTGGGCAGGGTTATGGACGCCATTGGTTATTCTTCAGGGCTCTTAGCCCCATTTGCTTCTTGTCCGTAGTCGGACGCTCCAACGTTTTCAAGGTGATTTGGATCTTTGTCATGTATATCTGTATTCTTGACTCAAGGAGTCATGTTGTACATATATCTGATCTGTGGGTCCCATCGAGGACTGTTGTGTAATGTTATTACTTCGTTTTCCACCCGCACGAAAGTGCCTGGTGGGCACCTTTGAATCGTTTCTATGCGGGTTTGGCGGGTTTCGCTAAAACTTGCATAGGGCCGATTCTGAGGGTGTTACACGGTGACAGCACCTTTTCCGAACCCTAGGGTTCGGGAAAGGGTGGACCTGACCACGGGGAAGCCCCAGAGTCAAATCCAAGTGGATAGAACGAATGAGCATCGTCGACAACCCTAACTCGCACCACGGCGGCAGCCAGAACGGCCGACGATGGCAGGAATCGACGGTGGCGGCATCGCCGCCCACGGGGTCGAGTTAGAGGAGGAGGGGATAAGGTCGAGGGAGAGAGGGAGGCAGAGTGGGCTGGGTGGGCCAAAACCCTTCGGGGTGATCTTTTGACCCTGCCCTATTGGGCCACCCTGGCCCAATAAGCCCAAGGGGCCAGCCCAAGTTGTTTAATAAATTCTTTAATCAATTGGAAAGGACCAAAATGCCCCTGACCTCAATAAAATTATAGAAAATAAAATAAACTTCCAAAAATTATAAATAAAATATTTTTGGATTCACAATAATACACTCTGTCCAAATAAAATAAAATATAAAATTTTGGACATTTAAATTTTTATAAGAATTTTTTAATTTATATATTCTTTATGGAATTTTACAAAATTATTGAATGGTGATAAAAATAAATAAAAAATTACTTTCATTATTTATTAATATTATAGTATTTTTTAAAAATACTAAATAAATATGTAGTAATAAATTTAATGTATAATTAATAATTCCTAAAATAATTATTAAATCACTAAAAGTCAAATAAGAAGGGAAATCAAATAAAATAATTCAATATATGCAATAAATATAAAAAATATTATTTATAAATGCTTTATTAAAAGGGCACCTTATATAGGGAAAATGCATATAGAATTAAATAATGCATTACATTACTTGCATAATCATTTTTGCTTATTTAAATATTGTCCTTACCGGGCAATAATGATGTTTTTATAGAACTAGAAGCTCAAGGTCCAGTGCAAGTATCAGACTTCACTACCTTGCCATCACAAGGCAAGTTCATCACTTGCTCATGTCCTTTGAAGAGTCTTTATCAAAGTATTTGCAAATTGTGTGTTATCATATATGTTATAAAAGAAAGAAAATATTATGTTCACAAATAAAGAAATCATAGATATCATCCTAAGTGGTGGTATAATGGAGCAATAGAACTTAGGGTTCTATTTGCAACAATGATGATCAAGTAGGGACTTAATAACCCCTGACATCGGTGATTCTAGCGTCGTATATTATGCGTTAGCCATGAGATTTGGAATGGGACAGAGAAGTCAGTTGTATCTTCTTCCTCTCGCATGAAGCCGGATGTGCAGGTCGTGGTTGTTATCCTTGTAGCGTGCATATTAATTGGTAATTTGTAGAGTATATGCAGCATATGGGTGGAAACCCTCATCGTCCCACGATAGTTCTTGCATCTAACGGTTTGTATAAACCATTTCCGTAATTCATTATGTGGCCATGGTGTACACCAAGGAGGCGTGCGGGGTCACGAAGGGGGCAGTGATTGGCTTGGACCAACTACTGGGCCCCACATCATGGAATTGTGGATGATAAAGTACGCCCGGTTGTGCAACAATGAGTTGATCTCTCATGGGTAAAGTAACGCACCTCTGCAGAGTGTAAGAACTGTAACTTGTTACTCCCTGTTCCGGGAAGGAGCTACGAACGCGGCAGGAAAGGAAATCCATGGAAGTTCTGGTCAACCTGTGAAGGCTGATTGTCATAGTTTTTTTCGGAATAAAATCAATCTTTGAAGAAAGATTTACAAAAACTGCATAGTACCAAGGATTTATAATCCGAGGTGGTAGTTAGAGCATCAAACTTCCCACCTTGCATATAATGAACTTGTTGGGTAACGCTGTTACTCATTCTTTCCTTTGATCCCTTGCTTAGACTCTGAGGATCCCGAAGACGTGCCAATGTATGCAGCTGAATGCCAAGAAGACGTGTTCTACGAGGAACCTGATCTATCCGGAGGAGTTGAAGGCGTGGACTACGAGATCCGCTATGGTATCGATGAGAACGAGTCCACTTAAGTGTCTAGATAGTGGTAACTACCGGAGCCGAGCAGCATGAAGTCTATAGAATAAGCTGTTGAGCCCCACTCCTAGTCGGAGTTGCTACTTTTAAAATTTCCGCTAAACACTTTATATTTTGGTTTATAAGTTGGATCTTTTGGAAGTCTTGAACTTCCAGTATTGTAATAATAATATTGTGTGTACTTTTGTAATATGGACCCGCAATGTTTCTATTGTACCACTCTGAGGGATGTGATATTTATGGAACGATGTTCTGTGGATGTCATGTCAACGACTATAGTGTACTACACATGCAGTGGTATGCTGGGTCACCGCAGCCAGCCTCTCCGGCTCTCCTCTGGACTTCTTGTTCCCCACGGAAAGTAATTGACTTTGACGTTTGTCCCGTTCAATTCCGAGAATATTTCTTTACTAACTTTTCTGAAACCAAAAACAGCAGAAAACAGGCATCTGGCACTGTTGCAACTTGTTAATAGGTTAGTACCAGAAAACATATAAAAAACACCTCAAAGTGTGGACAAGTAAAACAAAGTAGATACTAAACAAGCATGGGGCATAAAAAATTATAGATACGTTTCCAACGTATCACTCCTCTATAGATACTGCTCCTGGATGAAGCCCCTCTGCCAGCGCCGAATTCCACCGCCCACTCCCTAGCACTACCCGGCCCTCCCCATCTTCGGACACTCCTCGCACGCTTGTGGCCCTCCCCATCTCTGCACACTCCCTCGCATGCCTCCGGCCCTCCCCATATCCGCGACGACCTCCGGTGCGGCTGCTGGCCTACCATACCACCACCACACGACGACATCTAGGTGATCTTCCTCCTCCCGGTGCCCACCCCCCAAGCCATCCCCACTCTATACACTCGGCCCCCCACCTTGCTAGAAGAGGCCGGAGGGCTTGCTGCACGCGGCGACGGTGGACGCTACAGGGGGCGACGGTGGTTGCTACATGCGGCGATGGCGTGGCGGCCGTTGCTACAGGCGACAACGGCGGATGCTACACGAGGCGGCGAGGGCTGCTACATGCGTTGCCGGACGTTGCTACATGCGGGGACGGAGGCTACTACACGTGGCGATGGCGGCTGCTATAAATCGGCGTCACGCTACAAGTTGGCCGAAGGTGCTACGAGCGGCCTCCATGGGTGCTACCCAAGGCCACCGGTGATGCTAGCAAAGGTCACCGGTCGATGCTACGTAGGGTCGGCCGCGGTGCTACGGACGTGGCCGACGCCGACAGGTTCTGCTACATACGACGGACGGCTCTGCTACCTTAGGCTGCCACGGTCACTACTTTGCGCGGCTGGCGGTGTTGCAAGAGTTGCTACCTTTTGGGCCGCCGGCATTGCTACGAGGGTTGGACGATGTGCTAGGAAGCTCCTTTTGATGCTACAAGCCAGAGGCGGAGCTTCCTCGCCGGCGCGGGTCGTCGGCTCGTCTCACGGCAACCAAAATTTCTACCCAGCCACACAAGGGAGCGCCGCAAACAAAGGGAATTTTTTCTGATCGATAGGAAGACGATAAGAAGAAGCGGGACTCAGTCAACTTCCATGTGTGTTACCAGTCTATGGACGACACATGTCGATCGCTGGACCCGGGGGATGGGAAGTTTCCGATCCCCCGGGGGATGCCTAGCACCGCCCTTCTTAGTTTCCCACTGATACATTGGAGCTGGTGACTTCAACCACTAAACCATGCCTTCGCATCGTCATCACATACCACTCCATTGCTAACTCTCTCACTATAAAACCGACACCACACCATGCAACAAGCACAAGCACAAACACAAACACTACAAACCCGCATACACGTCCGTAGCATCCTCCATACGCAGCAGTAGCCATGGAGCTAGCCACCTACATTGCCGTCTGCCTCTTGTTTGCATTTCTCCACCCTTCCTACGCCACAGCTACCGCGCCAACCGGCATGATACAGCGGGAAACCAAGCAGCAGATTCTGGCGAGCATCCCGCCGCACGGGCAGGAGAACCCCGTGCTGTTCCTGACGTCGCCGTCCGGCAAGTACGCGGCGCACTTCATACGCAGCCAGACCGTGCCGGGCGCCGGCGGCCTCGGGGCGGACTTCTGCTACGTGGAGATTCTCGACGCCTCCGAGCCAGGCGCGGAGGGGCAGAGCGTGTGGGAGTCAGAGTGCTTGGCCGTGAGCACTATAAACACCTGCGCGCTCGTGTTCTCTTGGAAAGGGCTGGAGGTGTTCGACGGCAGCAACTCGGTGTGGCACACCCACGACACGGAGTCCGTTGAAAATGACTTCCTCAGAACACTAGAGCTTGTCGACGAGGGTGACATGCGCATCCTCGACAAGGGCGGCGAGCTGGCGTGGAAGGCCAGCGACGAGCCACGCGCGGCGCAGCACTGCGGCATGCCCGGCTCGCCCGGCCTGGTCTCCGCAACGGCGCCCTTCGCGCAGCCGATAGGGCAGGGGAGCGGCAACCTGCCATTTGGACAGGATGAAGGAGCCAATGCCAACGGCAACGCCGGCATAGCACAGCCCGAGCTGCCGCTCGCACCGCTGCCACAAGCGGCAGCGTACGGTGGTGTCGCTGGGCAGGGGCAGGCTGCGGATGACGTGGGGCAGACGATTGGATTTGGTAGCCAGCCGCTGGTGGACAACAGCCCATATGACAGTGGTGCACTGAAGCAAGGATGCAGCTTGCTCGGAACTGGAGTTGCGTTGGCTGTCTGTGCTGCCATTGCCATGGCCCTCGGTTTCTGATTTCAGTACCTGCTCTCTTTCCGCGTGTTGGGTTTGGTGATTTCTCTAATTTGATGTTATTATTTCTGGCGCAATAAGTCAGGAATGTGTTGTAAAGTCGTGATCTGGGTGTGGGCCTGCTGGTAGGGTTTATGTACTGTATCTGTAACTGCAATGCGTAATATTTTGTGATCGTTTTAAGATTGTTTTGTAAGACTTTCTTATGTCTTTCTATTGTGCTAGGCCACTGATTATTTCAGAACATCACATGGACGAGTTTGGGATGTTGTCATTACTATAGAAATATTACATGAGACTGTCATAAAACTAGATGGTTAATTGCCGCGCTTTTTTGTGGGCCAATGATACATGAGATTTTCAAAGAATGGTTCCTGGCGAGGACCGTCGATATAACCTATTTTCATAGGAGGTTTGTCATTCTAGTCATCGGTGGTCATGATGAATTTTTTGTCATAATGAAGTAGTATCAAAGAAGTCCCTCCCCAGTGATTTATGTTTGTATTCATAAAACTATTGGATGTTGCAAGATTTTAGAAGTGAGATACATAGTTCTTGGATAAGCTGGATTCTCATGCAAACCATATCATTTTCAATTTTATTTTCAAAGTCGGAATCGATACGGATAGCGGTCGGATATATGGATATAAATACTTGATTACGTCAGTTCAGACATGGTGTGTTAAAGGATCAAAAACCAATATATACCACGTGCATATAAGATTGAATATATAATCAAGAAAAACATGTGATTAAAGGCTCTAATGGTTTGACTACGGGTTACAAGACATGCATGTACAAAGAAAATGTTTTCAACAAAACCATGTTGATACACAAACTACATACCAAAATGTAAAATTAGCAAACTTTAAACTAAAATTGTATTGAATCAATGAGCTATTTTTTTACCTTAAGTGCACAATTTAAAGATGTCATAAAGAGAAACTGTAACCAAATAGTTATAATATAAAAATAAAATATAGAAATAAAACGAAACTTCTACTATTCCTACTCAACTCAAACATCAATTATCACGCACACAAGCCCATAAACATCATGGAAGAATCCCAACCAATCACAGATTGCACTAACCTTTTCAGATGATTAAGCTAGTTGAATAGTAAGGTTTAACGAAATTTTGGTTGACTAAGCAGTGGAGCCCTTTGGAAATATAAATATGATACTATTATTTTCTGGTCAAACATGTTGCTAGAAAGCCCAAATTCTGACGCTCGCAGACTTTGTGCTCGTTTGCTTTCCTAATCTCCACTGATACAATGGAGCCGGTGACTTCAACCACTCAACCATGCATTTGCACCGTCATCGTGTACCACTCCATTTGCTAAGTCTCACTACAAAACCGGCACACCATTCCATGCACAAGCACAAATACTACAAACCCACATCTACATAGCACCTGAGCGAAACACAAACCAGTAGCCATGGAGCTAATCACCTACATTGC
Organism: Avena longiglumis; assembly: GCA_030063025.1. Lineage (NCBI taxonomy): Eukaryota > Viridiplantae > Streptophyta > Magnoliopsida > Poales > Poaceae > Avena > Avena longiglumis. The sequence continues at coordinate 502,407,051 of CP125975.1, forward strand.
CATGTGCATCTCGCTCGCCATTCTCCTACCTTCCTACGCCACAGCGACGGCGGCAACCGGCATGGTAGAGCGGGAAACCAAGCAGCAGATTCTCGCGAGCATCCCGCCGCACTGGGAGGAGAACCCCGTGCTGTTCCTGACGTCGCCTTCCGGCAAGTACGCGGCGTACTTCTTGCGCAGCCAGACCGTGCCGGGCGCCGGCGGCCTCGGCGCCGACTTCTGCTACGTGGAGATTCTCGACACGACGGCGCCGGGCGCGGAGGGGCAGAGCGTGTGGGAGTCGGAGTGCCTGGCTATCAGCACCGTGAACACCTGCGCGCTCGTGTTCTCGTGGAAAGGGCTGGAGGTGTTCGACGGTAGCAACTCGGTGTGGCATACCCACGACACGGAGTCAGTCGAAAATGACTTCCTCAGAACGCTGCAGCTGGTGGACGAGGGCGACATGCGCATCCGCGACAAGGGTGGCGAGCTGGCTTGGAAGGCCAGCGACGAGCCGCGCGCGGCGCAGCACTGCGGACTGCCTGGCTCCCCCGGCCTGGCCCCGGCAATGCCGCCGTTCGCTGATCCGATCGGGCAGGGGAGCGGCAACTTGCCCTTTGGACAGGAAGGAGGCAATGACAACAGCTACGGCGCCTACAACGGAGCCGCACTGCCCGAGCTGCCGTTGGCGCCACTGCCACAAGCGGCAGGACTCGATGGAGGGCAAGGCGTGGAGAGCGTGGGGGAGACGGTGGGATTTGGTAGCCAGCCGCTGGTGGACAACAGCCCCTACGACAGCGGTGCACCAGGGCATCGATGCAGCTTGCTTGGGATTGGAGTTGCTCTGGGACTCAACGTGGCTATTGCCATTGCCATGGGCCTGGGTCTCTGAATTTCGTACTTTTCACGCACGCTTACATTGGTTGTTTCACGGATTTGTCTTCATTAATTCTGGCGCAATAAGCCAGGGGGTGTGGGTGTGGGTGTGGTGCAGACATGTTTGGGCTTTGGAGTGGTGATTTTTCCTCGTTCTGATTGTATCGTACTAGTATTATTTACTATCCGAATATAAGATTGTTTCAGCATGGTATCGATTTCTTCTTGAGATTTTTTCACCATGCGTGTTGTGCTTTTCAGCAAACCATGTTAAGTTTATTACTTCCTCTGTCCAGAAATAACTGACTTGGGTTTGAATAGATCCGAATGTATCTAGACATATTTTAATATATATAGATGTATTCGAATTTAGATAAACTCAAGTCAGTTATTTTTAAAGAGAGAGTACTACTTTCAATCCATAATAAATGAAACCAGATGGCCGTTACCATTCGTTGACATCAATCCTCGTGAAGAGGCATTTTCATGGGCCGCGTCGGCCCACCAAAGGCATATTGTTTTTCCTTTTTTTTCTTTATTATTTTTCCTGTTTTTTGTTTGCATTTTTTATAATCTATACTTTTTAAAACCATGAAAATTTCTAAAAATTGTACATATTTCAAAAGAATGTTTTCTATTCAAAATCAAACAGATTTAAAAATCTAAGCATTCTTTGAAAATGAACATTTTCAAAATCTAAACATTTAAATTTTATATTAGCAAAATGGGAAAATCGTAAAAACTAAAGTAAAAAAGAAAAACCAAAAATATAAGAAAACATAAAACAAAAAACATACATGAATCATAAAAATCAAAGAAACCTAGCAAAACCCAAAAATTTGGCAAAACAAACAAAAAGAATTGTTGAAAATTTTGCCTAACGTCGGGCTAATGGGATGGCCCAACGCGAGCGGCTGAGGAGCAGAGCGCAATGCGTCTCGTGTTGGGCGGCAACTACAATTTTCCATTTAATGGACGGAACTAAGGGGCCGTTTGGTCCAGAGGTATCATTCAGGGAATGAAGATATCTCCAACCAAGTGGTTAGGATAACCACTTTTGATGTTTGGTTGAGTGTGAGGGATGAGCCAATTTTTTGTTTGGTTAGAAGGGTAAAATTTGGCTGGGGATGAGGGAAAAGGAGGCTATACGGTGTATGATATCCTCTTTATTGGTACAGTGAGATTACATCTGCAACACATCTCTTTGGAAGACCGCCTCTCCCAGTCTCCACCGTCCCGACCACCTCTCCCAGTCTCCACCAGCCCCATCACCCCTCGTAGTCTCCATCGGCCCGACCAACTTGTTGCCCCTTCATGGCCACCGCCCCAGGACCCTAGCCCTCCTTGACCATCGCCCCCCGTCGCCCTCCCTTGCCACTGCACCATTCCCCTCCTTCGCCACTGCTCTACATGGCCAGCGCCCCCCGTCGCCGCCCAAGGCATGCGCCCCTCGCGCCCCTCCATGGCACCGCCCTCCTCAAGCCATCCCAGACCAATAGGGGAGAGGAAAGAGATGTACTTGTCGTCGTTGTGCCCTATTGTGTCCCGGACGCCGATTTTGAGTACTTGTCGTTGCCTGATTTTTCTTGACGCCGCCACCTTAATCATGAGAAAGAGGAGAGGAGAAACTAGGAAAGGATAGGGTCGGGTCGGGTGGTGAGCGAGGAAAATGGCGCAATTGTGTTTTTGGGGCGAGACTAGCGCGGGAGCCAGAAGTGATTGGGCTCATCCTCCCGATTTTGTGGGATGAGCTGAGCCACCATTTTGAGAGAATATTCCGGGAATTTGGTTATCCCCATCCCCTCTCGCCTCTGAACCAAACGGTTGGCAACCAATTTTTTAGCGGCTACCACTAACCACTTGGGGATATCCCCTGAACCAAACACCGCCTAAGTGTCAGAAGCAGCCAATCCCATTGCGTTGATGCGGGCTGGCCTAGTTATCACAAGATAAGAACAAAAGGTAGATGATATCTACAAAACATCCCAAAGGATAGGTTTTTGAATTCAAGGTGATGACCCCACAAAATGTCAATAACTCTTGGACGCTTATAAGAAATTTGTTTGAAATGGGTATTGGTCCTTCTCGATGACATTGTAGTGTACGGTTCTACAATGGTGAAGCATCTCATGTTTCTAGACGAACCGTTCCAACAGAACAAAGTTTTGTTTGGTGAGCAAATTTTAACAATGGAAATATCTTTGAACATCGATATCATAAGATATTCTATCGACTGGGTAATCAAAGAGAACAACCTAGTGATACGATTTGGCGTATCACACTTCCGTTGATGGTTACTCTCGAGGGATAGAAGTCATGTCGGATGGATCGACGTGGCATACCTAAATACATGTGTTTTCTGACCTCATTGAACAAATACCAAACAAGGGTCCATCTAACTCAAAGTATAAAGGATCAACTCAAGAAGTAGGCCCCCGCTTACCTTCATAGGAATATATCTTCCTTCATATGAGAGTTGGCTTGACCACCAATACTCTCTTAATAAGGGGAAACCTAGTCTATGAAGGGATTTGCATAGGGAAAACAAAAAATATCCTACATAAAATCACCAAGAACGATCTATGGATAAAAACAAAAATAGATTTGATCTAGAAATAATCGAATAGATCTAGTGTAACATACCAGTATTTAGGACCTAACGAAGGGTAGATTTAGGAATATGAATTGTTGCATGCATTCATTTGTGAAAATGTGGGTAAAATTTTCGCCAAATAAAAAAACCTAAGCAATCAATGTTTCTTTCATACTTTGAGATTAGGATTAGTCTTAAAGGGTGATTGTTATAAACTTTGAGATGATCTTAAGGAGTTATGTGTTTAAAATGAATTTGAATTTTAAACTTGAGTGTTTGAATTATAATTTAAATGATTTAGATATAAGATTTGAATCTTAAATTAATTAAGAGATAAGTATTATAACTTAAATCTTATCCAAAAACAATATTGAATATGAAATTCATTTCATATTATTAATACATAAACAAGTTACAAAGAATGTAACCTACTGAAGTCATTCCAAACTTCACAATTTACAAAAGAATAAAGAATAAGAATATTCTTTATTAATAATAATATAATCTTTATTACAATTAAATAAATAAAGATTACAAGAACAATAAAAGAAAAATTACAGAAGAATAAGAAAATTACATTTGAATATCTACTAACTATCCTATATCTAAATCTACACTAAATCTTCATCTTTATCTTTGTACCTGCAAAACAAATACTAAATAGAAACAAAATAATATGTTAGTGAAATGCACTTGACAAATTCATCATTGAGAAATGTTATAAAGGGGCAAGTTTCACAAATATGAAAGATTTCATCTTTCATAAATTTAAAGCCAGAAGTCAAATGACAGCCAAAAGGGACCAATTCACCAGCCAGGTGAAAGTAATCTGGTAATAGTAAGTTCAAAATTTTTGAACCTATCCACAAGTGCATAGCAGGCACACAAGCTAGACACACACCAGCATGCACATGGTGTGTTGTCGACCTCACAAGCATAGCCCAATCTCACAAAACCACGGCACAGCCGTGGAGGATCACATCAGTGCATCTCTCCACTACACAACACACAAACACAGTCAGTGTAGACAGTAGCTAAACCAAGAACAACAGCCAAACCAAACCAACCCAAATCAACCAAACATCACCAGGATGGTGACACAAGGAGGGGGATGAATCAGGTGGACAGCAAGGTCAAGCCCAGGAGCTAGGAGGAGCAGGCTAGCTCAAGAGCAAGCACAGGAGTCCAGCAGAACCAGATCAAGATCATCATCATCAACCTACTACACCATCATCATATTTTGTGGTGAGCCTCATAAAACCATCACATGATTCATTCATAGTATCTGAAAAAAATCATGTGTTGCTTTATGAAATAATCTCTCAATAATCACCCAAGTGAGGTGAATCTATCCTAGAGATTTCAAGTATAAAGATAAGAAATCAAACTCAGCCAAAAGCACTAATCTCTCAGACCAGCATCATAGAGTCTAGTGTTAATTTATGCAACATAAACCATCTTTCATTTGTTCTTATCAGATCAGGGCACATCTCTCAGAGAGAGTAGCACCTCTAATCTTACAAGTTACAAACCAACTATTTGCTCAACTAACTAGGATTTAAAATCCTAGAGCCTCAGACCAACATCAGACAGGAGAGTTAAGAAAAGCTTTTATTCTATCTTGCCAGTATTAATCACAAGTATTGACAAAGCTAAGGCCAGAAATAAAAACCCAATCACTTGTGTGCCAGATTACAATGGTATCACAAGGACAAGTTCTTAATGATCTAAAACCAATCTTTGCTTAGTTCCCACAGATAAAAGGGACAAACCAATACATATCATATTCCTGAAGCCAAGTGCCAGGAATCAATATCATATTCATCTATACATCCACAGAAAATTACATGTAATGATTATATTCAGTATGTATAATCTCATACAAGCCTACCATTATAATTGCGATGAAGCGACTCGAGAGAAAACTACCATCGGCACAACAAGCATTCTGACAGCAGAGTAAGTTCTCAGATCAACAACATTTCCAATCAGGGATTCCATAGAAACACTAGCATGGGATCATAGTGGATTACCACGGGAATAAATCTGACAAGCCACTAGCATCATCAAAGCCACTACAAATCATGATCCACGGCAAACAATCATTCGTCATGCTCAAGTATGATCAACACTAGATCTAAAGCATCATGGATATGATCAACAGGGGGTTATGAACCCTAATTAGAACAAGAACCCTAATTAGGAGATGAACCCTAATCAGAGCATAATCACTAGGCACGAGAAGCTACTAGATACACACAGAGAGATTCATGGTAGTAGCATGAACAAGAACCACGGAGGCAACTTACCTGAGGTCCTCGCTGACGAATTAAAGAGGAAGCAGATTGGCCGACGAACCCGCGGCGGCACAGGGAGCACCCAGGGGGCGCTGCAACCTGCACCAGCCACGGCGGCGGCCACAGCAGCACACGAGCCCAGCACACCACCACAGGCGGGACCGCGGCGGTGGCGACAGCACCTTTCCCTAACCCTAGGGTTTGGGAACGGGGTGAACCTGACCACGGAGAAGCCCGGGAGTCAAATCGAGTTGGACTAGACGAACAAGCAGAGTCACAAACCTCGCCCTGCACCACGGCAGCGGCCAGGGGAAGCCTCAATGGCGGCCATCGCCAGTGGCGGCGCTAGAGCCCGCGGGGTCGGGGAAAAGGAAAGGTGAGAACGAGGAGGAGGCAGAGAGAATGGGCTGGGTGGGCCAAAACCCCTCGGGGTGGTATTTTGACCTTACCCTATTGGGCCACACTGGCCCAATAAGCCCAAAAGGCCAGTCCAAGTTGTTTAAAAAACCGCTTTAATCAATTGGAAAAGACCAAAATGCCCCTAACCTCAATAAAATTCTAGAAAATAAAATAAAAGTCCAAATTTATAAATAAAATAATTTTGGATTCACAATAATCCACTCTATCCAAATAAAATAAGATATAAAATTTTGGACATTTAAATTTTTATAAGAATTTTGTAATTTATATATTCCTTATGGAATTTTACAAAATTATTGAAAGATGATAAAAATAAATAAAAATCACTTTCATTATATATTAATATTATAGTATTTATGAAAAATACTAAATAAATATTTAATAATAAATTTTAATGTATAATTAATAATTCCTAAAAGAATTATTAAATCAATAAAAGTCAAATAAAATAAAATAATTCAATATATGCAATAAATATAAAAGCATAATATTTATAAATGCTTTATTAAAAGGCACCTTATATAGGGAAAATGCATATAGAATTAAATAATGCATTACATTACTTGCATAATCATTTTGCTTCTTTAAATATTGTCCTTACCGGGCAATAATGATGTTTTTATAGAACTAGAAGCTCAAGGTCCAGTGCAAGCATCAGACTTCACTACCTTTCAATCACAAGGCAAGTTCATCACTTGCTCATGTCCTTTGAAGAGTCTTTATCAAAGTATTTGCAAATTGTGTGTTATCATATATGGTATAAAAGAAAGAAAATATTATTTTCACCAATAAAGAAATCATAGATATCATCCTAAGTGGTGATATAATGGAGAAATAGAACTTAGTGTTCTATTTTCAACAATGATGATCAAGTGGGGACTTAATAACCCCTGACATCAGTGATTCTAGCGCCGTATATTACGCGTTAACCATGAGATTTGGAATGGGACAGAGAAGTCAGCTGTATCTTCTTCCTCTCGCATGAAGACGGATGTGCAGGTCGTGGCTGTTATCCTCGTAGCGTGCATATTAATTGGTAATTCGTAGAGGATATGCAGCATATGGGTGGGAACCCTCATCGTCCCACGATAGTTCTGGCATCTAACGGTTTGTACAAACCATTGCCGTAATTCATTATGTGGGCATGGTGTACAGCAAGGAGGCATGCGGGGTCACGAAGGAGGCAGTGATTGGCTTGGACCAACTACTGGGCCCCACATCATGGAATTGTGGATGGGAAAGTACGTCCGGTTGTGCAACAAGGAGTTGATCTCTCATGGGTAAAGTAACGCACCTCTGTAGAGTGTAAGAACTGTAACTTGTTACTCCCTGTTCCGGGAAGGGGCTATGAACGCGGCAGGAAAGGAACTCCATGAAAGTTCTGGTCAACCTGTGAAGGTTGATTGTCATAGTTTTTTCGGAATAAAATAAACCTTTGAAGAAAGATTTACAAATACTGCATAGTGCCAAGGATTTATAATCTGAGGTGGTAGTTAGAGCATCAAACTTCCCACCTTGCATATAATGAACTTGTTGGGTAACGTTGTTACTCATTCTTTCCTTTGATCCCTTGCTTAGACTCTGAGCATTCCGAAGACGTGCCAATGTATGCAGCCGAATGCCAAGAAGATGTGTTCTATGAGGAACCAGATCTCTCCGGAGGAGTTGAAGGAGTGGATTATGAAATCCGCTATGGTGTCGATGATAATGAGTCCAACTAAGTCACCCTAGTTAATAGTAACCAATGGAGCCGAGTAGCATGAACTCTATAAAATAAGCTGCTGAGTTCCACTCCTAGTCGGAGTTGTTACTTTTAAATTTCCGCTGAACACTTTATATTTTGGTTTGTAAGTTGGATCTTTTGGAAGTCTTGAACTTCTGGTATTGTAATAATAATAATGTGTGTACATTTGTAATATGGACCCGCAATGTTTCTGTTGTACCACTCTGAGGGATGTGATATTTACGGAACAGTGTTTTGTAGATATCATGTCAACGACTATAGTGTACTACACATGCAGTGGTATGCTAGGTCACCGCATCTAGATCCGGGTCTAGATGAACTCACTGACGGTTATAGAAAAATAGATCTCGATGAAGTTGTTGATGACGATCACGTAGATACCGTAACTAGGATAATTCCTCCCAACCATGAGGATAATCCGGTCTCATGTGGAGGATCAAAGAGATGATCCATGTACAAGTGTTCAAGCATACATTGCCTTCAATCCAATAGGACTTCTCCGTCCTAGAAGAAGAATTGTTAGAGGTTCATGTAGCCTTACGGTGTATGTTTATGATAAAGAGAGAGAGAATTTGGAAGATAGGGGAGATGTCATGACAAGAATTGCTTGTTTTATTATGGGGTTTATATAGGCTGAAGGAGAAAAAGAGACTTCGAGAAGGGGCTCCCTAGGGGCAGCCGCTGCCCTATATAGGAAAACCCTAGCCACCCCCAACTTGGAGAAGGGGCAAGTCAGGGAGGCCCAGGCTTCCCTAGATGGGCCTCCCTAGAGTCCCATGCCTCTAGCCTCATTGGGGCCTCCCTTTGGCACTTCTAGACCCTTGAGGACACTTTGGTGAGGCCCGTCAATCCAAATTTCATCCTTTAATTAAATCCCTTGATTTATGCTTTCATATATTTCACAAATTAACTCCTTAATTTATACATTACATATATGGTAAGTCTTTGTCCCCTCTGTTTCTTTCAAATAAAGACATATACATCACATGTATGAACATATATATATATATATATATTTCAAAACCTTTTTGAAATCTCTATGACAAAAAAAATTGAAACAATTCTAATGAATGTCAAAAACACCTTTTCCAACTCCGGAACTACATTCCAAATTTAGGTTATGTCGCCATAACAATTTAGAACCTACTCGGATGTCTCCAGAACTTATTCTGGACAACTCTTTCGATAACATACCATAAATATACTCTTAGGTATCTATGCAATAAACCAGAGATACTTAAGCGTGTGACCCCATAGGTTCGGTAATATGTGAAAATAATTTAGAAGATCCTTTCTGATCAATAATAAACAACGAGATCTAGACCCATATTGACTCCCTCATACAGAAAAAAAGGATTCGGGTGAACCTCTTGTATTCATGCATGTTTCATTCTGCTTCATGATATATAAAAATCCCGAGACGATATGATTAGATGTCCATGTGAACCAACACTTAGATTACTATATGCGGTGACCCGGCATACCACTGCACGATGTAGTACACTATAGTCGTTGACATAACACGAATGAAACACTGTTCACTAGTATTACATCCCTCAGAGTGGTACAACAGAAACACAGCAGGTCCAAGACATGACTATAGGTTACAACTCGACTCTTTACATAATATCCAGAGAACACTCTAGGTTAGAGAGAGAGAGAGAGAGAGAGAGAGAGAGAGATAAACTTCTTTCAAAGAAGAATCAGAAATAAACAACTCATGACTATTATGCTAATAAGATTAGCATTTAAATATTTGGCTTGTATTGCTGTTATTATAGAAGTAGGTTCTATGGCTAGAGATTATATTCCTATCTAATTAGCAACTATGTCTTCAATTTAATTGATGTATATGTCGACTTCCTTGACTTCAATGAATAGCTTGAGCTATTGATGAAGATTCCCTTGAGCATAAGTTGATGTAGACGTCGGCTGTATTGGCTTTAGAACCTAGCAAGGGTTAAGAAGATATGTTGAGTACGAGCGTACTCAGTAAGTTCACTAGAAAGGATTGTTTGATGCACTATAAATATAGCCACAGACCATAGGTCGTAGGCAATGCAGGTTTTTGTAAAGATTTCTTTAAATATGCTTTTATTCTGAAAAGCTATGTTCGTCAGCCTTCACGGGTTTACCAGAACTTTCATGGATTTCCTTTCCCGCTGCGTTCGTAGCTCCTTCCCGGAACAGGGAGTAACAAGTTACAGTTCTTACACTCTACAAATGTACGTCACTTTACCCATGAGATACCTTAGGCTTTGTTGCATGGCCAGGAGTATGTTCCCGTTCAAACTTCCTTGGTTTGAGGCCCAACCTAAGATCCAAGCCAATCACTGCCTTCTCCGCGACCCCGCATGTCTCCTTGGTGTACGCCAACCCACATATTTAATTACGATAATTGGCAGTCCAGACCGTTCATATGCCGGAACTATCGTGGGATGTTGAGGGTTCCCACCCATATGTTGCATATCCTCTACGAATTACCAATCAATGCACGCTACGAGGATAACAGCCACGACCCGCACATCCGGGTCCATGCGAGAGGGAAAATATACAGCTGACTTCTCTGTCCCATTCCAAATCTCATGGTCAACGCGTAATATACGGTGCAAGAATCACCGGCGACATTGGTTGTTAAGTCCTAGATGATATAGTCCTGTGCAGTGGTCTTCCAACTGCCAGACTTAATAGATTAGCTGATCACCCTGGACCAGTAACCAATAATTCATATTATCATCAAAAATAGTGTTTTTTGAACTTTTTGAAATGCAGGTGATGACAACACTGGATTTTCAAAATACCTTACAGAAAATAACCAAAGGACATGAGTAAGTGTGAACTTGCCTTTTGTGATTCCAAGATTATGCACTCACGGTCTTCAAGACAATATAAGATCCAATATCTGAAATAAGCATCATTGGTCCGGTAAGGACTAATGTTTAAAGAAGCAAAATGCTATTGTGCATAGTAATGTAATGCAATTTGATAAACTCGAATTCCCGGAATAAGCGTTGATCTAGGGTTTGGATACTGGGAATGGTTTCTTTGTAATGTTCTGCTCTTTTAGATAAGTTTCACACTTGTGCTTCTTACTAAGGCTTGTGAGTGTGTGAGAACCAACATATAAGTATAATAAATAGTATACAATAATAAAACACTCAAGTGTGGAATGGTATCTGAAGACTCCTTATAAGAAGGTTGTTACTTATATAGATTTAATTTGGAATTCTTAAGAATTACTTTTAGTGTATCTTAAAAGAATAACTTTTGAAGAAAAGCTTACTTACCTAAACAAAAGCATTTAAACTTTAAGCTAACACTCATAAAGTTTCTTCCTAGCTATAGTTCTTAAGAAAGAAACGATTACTTCATTTAAATAATTACCACACTAATAGTTGAGACTTATCTATCTTGGTCATTAGATGGTATTATAATTTGTTCACTTCATAATGTTTTCCTGGGGTTAACTAAGATTGGTAACACTTCTACTTGGGTTTATGATTGACTAGAAGTATTTACCTTCTTATAAATGGGTGGTAATAAGTTATAAATATGGAAACAATATTACTTAACTTCTTATGAATTAACTTTGGTGTTTTAGTATTCTTATAAACTTGTGGTTGAAGTAATGATAAAAGATTTTGTTAGGTCAAAATAATAATCTTAAGAATTTAATATGTGATAACTCCATTTGGAAATAATATACACTTATTGTTGAATGATAATTCAAATAAAATTGTATTTAAAATGTGCTGAACTTATTTTGACTTCATATTAACAATATTTAAGACTAATATTATTTTATTCCTTAAAGGAATAATTGTAGAAATATTAGCAATTTTTACTTATCCTTCTATGAATTTTCAACTAAGAAATTAGATTTAAATTCAAGATATTAGAGTATTAAATTTTTATTTACTTCAAAAGTGCAATGTTATATTTTTAACATGTAGATATTATTTTTGTGATCATTTTGGTATATTACATTTATTTTTGTGATTTATAAATAATAAAATATGATTTTTATAAGATTTATTACTATATAAGTACTTAATAAATAATAGATATTTAATTAAGTGAAATAATAATACATGATTATGGTATTAAGTTATATTTCTTATTTTTCTAAGAATTTTGATATATTATTTATATTTTTATCATTTACCATTATTAAAATATGAATTATCAAAGTATTATTACTTATAAAACCTTTATTAAATAATTATTATTTAAATATGTAACACAATAATGTATGATAATAAAGTTAAATTGTACATTTTATTTTTCTAAACCTTTTTGATAAAAAAATATTTTTCTGACTTAAAATGAATTACTTATGATTTTTCCTATTTTAATTCATTTTAAATTATTTCAGAATATTATATAAAAAATCATATTTGGGAAATACAATATACTTTTATTTAAAGAGAGTATATTTATGAATATATATACATAACTCTTACAAAGTGGACACACATATTAGGAATATATTTATTACAGAAATATTACTGAAAAGAAATAAATGATAATAAAGAAAAACTAAATATGGAATCACCATGACATCATGGTGACGTCATCAACGGGGATTCAAACAGCAGCTTTCGATTCCATGGATTTGCTGGTTGCGCGGGTTGGTGCTTGGGCTTATCGGAAAGAGGAGACAGAGGCGATTCTAGTGGTGGTAGCGCCACCCGTATTTGGTCGTTGGAACAGTAGTTGCGACGGTGGCTAACGACATCGGTGGCAGATGCTCGTCGGGGAAGCAAACCGGGGCGATAACGAGCAAGAGACAGGGTGCCCGAGCAACAGAGGTTCACCAGAAAGCGGATGAAGGAGTCGGTGAAGCCCGGGAAAGTCGTGCGGCGGCGAATCGACGATAATGGCTGCGGAGGCCGACGGAAGGCAGATCTCGATTCGATGCGCGCCTGCTTGCGCTCTTGGTCTGCGGAAAACGAGAACACCCCGGCGCATCCATCAGTGACTTCAGAGGGGCGAGGGGCGGTCGAGAACGGCAGAAACGATGATTCCGGTGAGCTAGGGTTTGCTACCCGAAGCGGAAAAGAAAGGATAAGAAGAAAGTGGTGTGCTAGTGTTCTTCTTGACAACGGCGGAGAGTTTTTATATGCATCGTAGGGTGGCGTCGCTGATCTTGGCGCACCGACGGCGGCGGACGGCATTGCCGGCGTCCAGCGAGCTGCTGCGCGTCGTCGACGAAGACAACGACGAATAAAAGGTTCTGAAGGGGTACGGGCTTCTGGCAGGCTGGTGCTGGGTTAGGTGGTCCGTACGGAAGCGAGCGGGAATGCTACTGTGGCTGCACGCGAGTGATAGATTGGTGGAGACGAAATGGGCCATGGGCCAGGAGCTGGTTCCTCTATTTTCTTTCTTTCTTGTTGTTTTAACTTTTTTAATTTCTATTTTCTGTCTTCACAAATCCTTTTCAATTTTTATTTTAGTAGAATTTTCCATACCAAATATTTTGTACAATAAATATACATTGATATTTATGATTGAAATAGAATTCAGGGTTTTAAATTGTAACTGTTTACCATGAGTTTTAGGAGTTTTATATTCTTGTATATCCTTTTATTTATATGAATAAAGATTAGTGGTTAAGACATATTGTGTTTATGTTGGTGCTCAAGAATGATATCACCCACTAAAGTAAAATAAGGGAGTTAATCTCTAGGATGGCTTAAGAGATAGAATTTATAATTATAGTTTCCAAACCCATATGACTTTAGTATTTTGAAATGGCAAAGATATGCTTGAGTGATTTGCTATAGGAAAATATTCCTATAAACCATTATGGAAATAAGATGATTGATCCAATAGATGAAATAGATAATAAGTTTGATTATAGATTTAAGGTTGAAGGTTTATCAAGAATTCTTATTTTTCATACCTCATATTTCTTGACTTCTAATTAAGGAATTCCTTTCCTAGATATACTACTTCTTCATATCCATCATCATGTGTTAACATTATGAGCTTTACTTCACAGGTATATTCTTATCAACACCTCCTCCTGCTAAATCCATTTGTAAATCCAATGAGCTTGACACTAAAGCTCTATATAATCTCCTCATAGAGATAATTCTCATCTCTAAAATACTTATTATGAATTTAAGTCCACTTGAATGATTACTCTCTTATTTTATATTTTACTTTGTAATCTCACTTATAAATCTCAGAAGCTTATCACTGAAGCTTTTCATAATCATCTCATATCTAGACTTGGCTATATCAACTACTCTACTATTGATAACCTCTAATCCAAAAAAGTAATTACTTCTAAATTTATTCACACACTTCCTTCATCATCCATCACTAACATTACTCCAAGATATATATATATATATATATCAAATCCTACTTCACCTCAAGTGTTTAGTATTTCCTAAGAGGAATATTCTACTTCTCTAACTTAATGCTTATTTAATGTGAGCGTGGTTATACTATCTTAACTTTAGCTACCTCGGTAACTCATACTCCAGCTTCACATTGTAGCTTTGTGACTTGTCATGACTAACCTAGGATAACATAACTATACTAGGGTTTAATCATGTTCTATCCACCAGCGTCATTTATATATGATAATCATTCACTCTTAGTAACTTGAGCATGATCATTATAATCATTTGATCATTTATGGCTTAGGTTTCCAGTTGGCTAATCAAGGCTTCATCAATACAACATTACAGGTGTATTATACTTATCTGCTTAGTGTCTCTATCTAACTAAGAGTTATTATTCAATGACTATACCTACTTGATCCAATAGGATTACTCCTGGTAACTATCTTTAGAATTCATCCTTGTAATCCTCTTTGTTACCTCAAATATCTTTATTTCAAATAACTCTTCTATCCATTCAGGAGTGAGTTAACTCCACCAATTATCCTATTGATTTGATTCTCTTCAAACACTCCCATCCTATAGATGATATCTAAATCTAGCATTACCATTAACCTCTTCTTACATCTTTCTCTAAAGGCTTTAGAGTGAATGTTTTGATAAGGACAAGAGTTAATAGATCAAGAATTGATAGGTTAATACTTGATAGATCAATAGTTGATTACTCAACATTGATATTCAACAGATATTAGGATAAGGTTCATTATAGATGATAAGGATTGATAGGGAAAGAAATATATGTGGTGAATGATCTTGACTTGGTTTCCTTCCTACTCAATCTCACTAAAGATTTAAGGTTAGGTATTACCATTATACTCATGGTATGAATAGATGAGATTAAGATAGATCAAGATTTAGCTGTTACATTCCTATTCCTTAAGTTATATTTATAACTTGGTATTCATGAGTTATGTAATGAATACTAGGGTATGATTACTTAAGGATCAAATATAAATCATTAAGTAATGTACTAGGGTTTAACTTCTACTACATTTGATCTACCCTTAGATCAAATCTCCTTCACTCAAAATAAGGTTTTAGCAAAGGTCACATTAAAACTTATCACAGTCAACTTGATGATTTACTTCAATTCCATCAAGTTGAGAGAAGCTCCAATCACTTTGTCAAGTTTTGTTCAAAAGCGCGAAAATTATTCGGATTTTCTATGCATGAATGAAATGCACACATCTGTGTTCATCTTATTTCTAAGTTCTAATGCTAGGATGTTACACTATACCAAGTTAACCTTGTTACCGGTTTGCTCTCTTTTATCGTTCCCTTATTCTGATATCCCTGTGAATAACATCATGTTTTGTCTAGCCAGACGATGGTGGATATTGTAATACTAGATGCCTATAGGTTTACCTCACCATCGTCGGTGGTGAAAATACCACTCTTGAATCATCGTGTGCTTAAACATACATTTGCTAGAGGCCTAGAGGTTTACCTCACCATCGTCGGTGGTGAAAATCCCACTCATGATCATCAAAGTAAATCTTCTGGTATGAAGACATCAGATATTCTCATGGTCCAATGACACAAATGTACAAACAACAATGTTATGATAAATAGTAAAAAATGTGACAATATAATATCATAGTATGCCATAGAGAATTGAAGGGGTTCTAGTGCAGAAAACAAAAAAAATCCTAACAACGAGAACGATATAGCCAAGGTATATCTATGCAGATGTAAAGTAATGAGAGGGATATGGTGCCCATACCCTTGAAGACCGAGAGCATGATTATGTTCACATTCAAATGTTATCGATGTAGTCATACGAGGAAGTCGATCTCAAGGTCGAGAAGGCGTCCAAGCGTCTAGAGCCACAACTGGTGGTACCTCCGCAGTTCTACACGCATCCGGTGGAGAGATGTCCCCTGGGGACCGGTCTAGTGAAGCAGCGGAAGAAGAAAGATCCAGACCGACTCCAGCAACACGACAGTGTGTGTGTGTATCGTGGAGAAGTCTCTATCCTCGTATGCGCATTCCAATTGCGAAACTACACGTGAGGGAGAGAGAGAGAGAGAGACAGAGGGAGAGAGAAAGGCAAAGGCCAATTGTGTGTTTGAGGAGGGAGGCCCTCCTCTCTTTATATAGGGGGAAAAGGAGCACCACCACCAAGGAGTTCCCGGGGTGGGACTAAAGGGACGAGGCAGCGGCCACCGGCAGGGTGGGCCCCACCCACGCACCTGGCGCATGGACGACCATCTCCCTTCCCCATTGGGCGGCTGGCCCTCCCACATGGGCCCTTCCTCAAGGGAAGTGGCCCAATAAGGAGGTATGCACGAATTAAATTTAAATTAGATTTTTAACAATTAATTCCACCAATTAATATTAAAATCATATTTAAATAATTCCCCATGATCCAAAGCTCATTCGAATCACTCCAAACTACCTTCGGACTTACCTGGAACACTTTTGATTATTTCTTCTCTCTTCTCCATCTATCTTGGATAAATCCCTAGGCATCATCTACCCTTAAGTGTGCCATCCTATGATTCAGGAATACACAGACATGATCGAGACACCTCTCTGATCAATGACCAACAACAGGATATGGAAAGTCATGATGGCCCCCATGCATTCCACAAATTACTTCAGCGCTTGAACCTTAAACATCGAGTCTCATTCCCTTTACCTTTGATACCAGGTTTGTCTAAGATTTGATCTCCGTTATCTCGATACCTAGTTTGATCTTGTTACCGAAAAACACATTTACTCGTTCTCATGATATTACATCCCCGTGACCTAGTCACATGCTTGCAAGCTTCATATATGCAATCTCACTGAGTGGTCCCAGAGTATATTTCCGTCTCTCGGATGACAAATTCCAACCTGGATGCATACGGCTTAACCTATCATTGGAATATCTGAGAGACACCTTTATGATCATATTGTTATAGTGTGACGGTTGATGCAACCAAATTAGCTTCCGGTGATAGTGATTAGTTATGATCTCACGATCAAAAGAATGGGTTACTACGTTTTACTAGTTATATGCAATGTTGAACTTTGTAATAGGATCTCATTGTAGTACTAGTTATGCTAATAAGGACTTGGTTTGTTTAATACCACATGTGTATTAATGTTTCCTCTTAACACAGTTATAGCATGGTATAAAAGTATTATGAATATTTCAAATATGAAAATAAAACATCTTTATTATTTTCCTCTAGGGCATATTTCCTTCAAGAATGGGTCGGCTCTGCATACTTATTCTACCAACAATATGCTCCCATTGTCGTTGACATCCTTGCTATAATAACTATGTCATAATCAGGAAAACATGATCGTCAAATGACGCATGAGCTAGTCCTCGAGACGGGACTAGGTACAACTTGGTTCTCTACATGTGCACATGGGGTTTACTTCGAATCTCATATTCAATATCCACAACAGTTATAACATAAAAAATATAAACATTAATAATAAACTTTGGAGTCAATAATAACATTTATTGCCTCTGGTGCATATTTCATTTGGTCTATTCTAAGGAAAAACTTAAAAAGAACCTAGTGGGAGAGCAAGGGGCTTTATTATCTTCCGTGGACCATGCTCTTGGTTCATCGAAGGGGAGCACTAATGGACTTATAGTGTGTTGCCTTTTGTTGTCTTGGACTTCTTCTTTCTCTCCTCTTTTTGTTTATTACTTCAACATTTTCTTTTATGCTAGTAATAATTTTGTTGTGTGCGCCTTTGTATTGTCCATATTCGGGCGATGATGGCGTCATGGAGAGCGAGCCCCTTTGGGAGTGATCCGATTATATCCCGTATAACACAGGAGCACCTCTTCCAGAAGCACCTCAAAAACATTCAGTGTCTCTCAATACTATTCCGGTAGCCGCCACACCCCTTTCAATACTGATAGCACCATCAGAGTTGAGTTTGAGATGAGCGTACGTTAAGCATTCATCTGCAAATTCCAAGAAATAAACACCGCTTTCACAATAACAATCTGGGTGTGAAGCACCAACCATGGCAATGCAATGCAGACGCCATAATGCCTAGCATGTTGCATATGCAACGTTACGCACTGGAAATTTGCTTCCGTGTGTGCTACTGGTAGGAACAGCTTGCCTACCCGGTCTAGGGCGTAGACTATAGGAACAGGAGAGGGCTATGCGGGCGTGGAGGCGAGGATGCCGGCGTGCTGGCGCCGTCGCGAGGGAAGAAGGAGGCGGCGGCTGGGGTTGCAAGACCGACTCCTTGAGGAGTCGGCAACAAATAGATTGTTTATTGTTTAATTCCGAAAATCCAATTACAACTCTTATTTATAACAGAAATAGGATAATTGGGCTAAGCCCCTAACTAGGCCTGGCCGGTGGGCCTCTGCCGGCGATAGACCAGGCCGGTCATAACATCTCTCCCCGCCTGCGCAAACAGCTCGTCCTCGAGCTGGTAGTCTGGATAATGCAGCTGGAAGTCGTCGCGTGGTTCCCAAGTTGCCTCCTCTGCTGAAAGGCCCTCCCACTGCACCAACAAATACCAAACATCACGGCGCATCTGCGCCCGAAGCACCTTGGCCGGGCTGGGGAGCAGGCGGCCCTCAGCTGTCGGTGGCAGCGGTGGCGTGACAGCTGGTGGCGCGCCACGGTAGGGCTTGAGCAGCCCCACATGGAAGACGTCGTGAATACGCGCCCCGGCAGGCAGCTGAAGACGATAGGCCAGGGTCCCAATACGCACCAGGATGATGAAGGGCCCCGCGTACCGAGGGCCGAGCTTGCGCTTCGCCCGCAGATCTAGGGACTGGTGTGAGCGGTGCAGGAGGCGCAACCACACCCAGTCGCCCACCGCGTACTCCACCTCGCGATGGTGGCCGTCATAGTAGTGCTTGGCGACCTGCTGGGCCTGGATAAGGCGCAGCCGCACCTCGTCAAGCATCTCATCTCGGTGACGGAGGAGCTCGCCGGCAACCCCCGACCGTGTCGTGGTCGCGTCCACCGGTAGGATCGGCGGAGGTGGCCTACCATAGACCACCTCGAATGGCGTAGCGCGCAGGACGGAGTGGTAGGAGGTGTTGTAGCAGTACTCCGCCCACGCAAGCCAATCCACCCAAGCATGGGGTCGATCACCTGTAACACAGCGCAAATACATCGCAATCACCTTGTTAACCACCTCGGACTGGTCGTCCGTCTAAGGGTGGAACGCCGTGCTAAAACGGAGTTTGACCCCCGCCATGCGGAAAAGATCCCGCCAGACATGACCCGTGAATACCGGGTCCCGATCACATACGATCGACGAAGCGAACCCGTGTAGACGGACGATGCCATCGAAGAACGCGCGGGCCACCGACGCGGCCGTGTAGGGATGGCCAAGCGCGATGAAGTGGGCGTACTTGGAGAAGCGATCGACCACCGTGATAATGACGGACTTGCCCCCCACTTTAGGGAGGCCCTCGATGAAGTCCATGGAGATGTCGGCCCAGACCTGCGCGGGCACATCGAGCGGCTGCAACATGCCGGCTGGACGCAGCGTCTCCGTCTTGTTGCGCTGACACGTCTCACACGAGCGCACCCAATCCTGGACCATGGCACGATCTCCAGGGAGGTAGAAGTCAGCGCGGAGGCGGTGAAGGGTCTTTTGGACACCCTCATGACCCGCCGAGTGAGCCATCAACAGCACCTGGTGGCGTAGGTCGTCGTGGTCGGGCACGAACACCCGGCGCCCATGGAGAAGCAGTCCGTCGGCGAGGCGCCATGGCTCGTCCAGCTCACCCGCGCCAAGATGCTGCCGCAGGAGCTGGGCATCTGGCGCTGTCACGGTAGCCTGACGGATGAGGTCGAAAAGGGCGAAGGAGGGCCCCGAACGGATGCACAGCACCCGCCCCTCCGAGGCGACCTCGGCGTCATCGGGCTCGGCGTCGCGGCGAGATAGGGCGTCGGCCGCAGTGTTGAGGCGTCCCGGGCGGTACTCCACCGTGAAGTCAAAGCCGAAGAGCTTGCTGATCCACTGGTGTTGCGGCACCGTCGACAGCCGCTGATCCAGGAGGAACTTGAGGCTGTAGTGGTCGGTGCGCACCCGGAAAGAACGCCCCCATAAGTAGGGTCGCCAGTGGCGCACGGCCTGCACGAGTCCAATGAGCTCCTGCTCGTATGCGGCGAGCTTGAGGTGGTGGGCAGCGAATGACCTGCTGAAGTAGGCGAGAGGGCCGTCGCCCTGGTGGAGAACAGCACTGAACCCGGCTCCCGACGCGTCGCAGTCGACGACGAATGGCCGGTCGAAGTCCGGCATCTGGAGCACGGGGCCCGTCGTGAGGGCCCCCTTCAGAGCCTCGAACGCCATGGTAGCCTCGTCGTCCCAAGTGAAGGCATCGCGCCGCAGCAGGCGCGTGAGGGGCGAGGCGATGAGGCCGAAGTCCCGGATGAACTTCCTGTAGTAGCCGGCGAGGCCTGTGGAACCCGCGAGGGCGCTGGAGAGCGCGCGTCGATAAGCAGCCACAGACGCCACCTTGTCCGCATCCATCGCGACCCCGTCAGCGGTGATGACGTGGCCGAGGTAGGCCACCGAGGTCGTCGCGAACGAGCACTTCGAGCGCTTGAGGTGAAGGTGATGCGCTCGAAGCTCGTTGAAGACGATGGCGATATGCTGGAGGTGCTCCGCCCACGACGTGTTGTAGATCAATATATCATCAAAAAACACCAGCACGAACCGGCGTAAGTACGGGCGGAGGACGTCGTTCATCAGGGCCTGAAAGGTCGTCGGCGCGTTGGTGAGGCCGAAAGGCATCACCACGAACTCAAAGTGGCCATGATGTGTCCGGAATGCCGTCTTGGCAATGTCCTCCGGGTGCATGCGCACCTGGTGATAGCCCGACCGAAGATCGAGCTTGGTGAAGAACCGAGCCTCGTGGAGCTCATCGAATAGCTCGTCGACCACCGGAATCGGGAACTTATCCTTGAGTGTCACGGCGTTGAGGGCGCGGTAGTCAATGCAGAAGCGCCACGTGCCATCCGACTTGCGGACAAGCAGCACCGGTGCCGAGAACGGCGACGTGGAGATCCGGATGATGCCAGCGGCTAGCATGAGCGCGCACTGACGCTCCAACTCGTCCTTCTGCAGTTGTGGGTAGCGGTAGGGTCGTACCGCCACTGGGGTCGTGCCTGGCAGGAGGTGGATACGGTGGTCACATTCCCGTGGGGGCGGTAACCCTTGCGGCTCCTCGAAGATGTCGCCATGCTGCTGCAGTAGATGGGTCAGCAGGGGGTGCTCGGCGTCGTCCTCCCCGGAGACGATCTGTAGCTGGGGGGCGGGAGCGGCTCCCCCGATGCCCTCCCAACGGATGTGGCGACCCTGGCGCCAGAACGTCATCGTTAGGGCGTCGAAGTCCCAAAGGATGGGACCGAGCGTCCGGAGAAAATCGACGCCAAGGATGAAGTCGAAACAGCCCAAGTCGATGCCGGCGCACATGATGGAGAAGTGCTCGTCGCCGATGGTGAGGGGCACGTGCTGGACCAGTCCGTGGCACTGAAGGCGGTCACCGTTGGCCACGGTCACGCGGAGGTGATCCCCCCGGTGGGCTGAAGGGCGAGGCGGCGCATGGTAGCGGCGGGCATGAAATTATGAGTAGAGCCCGTGCCCAGCAACGCCACCAGGGTCTCGCCATGAATAGTGACCGGTAGAAGCATCGTCCGCTCGTGGCGGATGCCGACCAGTGCGTGGAGAGAGACGACGAACGCCTTGGCGGCTGGGGGAGCCGGCTCGGTCGGCTCCTGTGGGGCCAACGCGTTGGCCGCCACGGGTGGCCCGTCCACGTCGTCCGCTTCGACCGTCTCCAGGCAGAAGAGGCGCGGGCACACGTGGTCGGGTGCGTACGGCTCGTCGCAGTTGAAGCAAAGGCCTAGGCGACGACGTTCGAGTTGTTCGGCCGGTGTGAGACGGCGGAACGCGCGGGTAGCCGCGGGGGCGGGGCTCGCTGGTCCGGTCGGTGCGGGACGGGTGGCGGGCGCGACCGGAGGCAGCGGACGAGTGGGGCGTCCGCCGCGGGCCGGGGGCGCCGGTTGCACCGCCTGGGCGCACCGCTCGTAAGCGCGCGCCAAGTGCATCGCCGTCTGAAGGTCCTGCGGTGCCTGGAGCTCCACGTCCAGGCGGATGTAGTCAGGGAGGCCGCCGACGAAGAGCTCCGCGCGCTGCTGTCCCGTCACCCCGGGAGCGTGGCACGCGAGGGCCTGGAAGCGGTCGGCGAAGTCCTGGACCGTGTTGGTGAAAGGCAAGAGCCCCAGCTCCGCCAGGCGGCTGCCACGAATCGGGGGGCCGAAACGGAGGAGGCAGAGGTCGCGGAAACGGTCCCATGGAGGCATGCCGCCCTCGTCCTGCTCGAGCGAGTAGTACCACGTCTGGGCGGCGCCACGGAGGTGATACGAGGCGAGCCAGGTACGATCCGACGCGAGTGTGCGCTGACCGCGGAAGAATTGCTCGCACTGGTTGAGTCAGTTTAGCGGGTCGTCCACGCCGTCTTACGTGGAGAACTCGATCTTGGCGTAGCGCGGGGCAGTCGGTGCGGCGGCGCCCTGGCCTTGGTGACCCGCATGACCGGTGTAGGTCTCCGCGCCGCGGGAGTAGGCCGGCGCCGGAAAGGAGGGCATCGGAGGGTTCCCCGCGGTCGTATAGACGGGTGGGGAAGGCCCCGACGGGCGTGTGTAGCTCGGAGGAGGATCGGTCGCCGTCACCCAAGCAGGAAGCGGCGAGGGCGATGGCGGGAACGGCACCTGCTGGATGGGGAGGCCCTGGGGGAGGACGCTGGGGGCCGGCTGCCACGGCGTCCATGGGTACGACGCGGCTAGGGTCGGGGCGGACACGCCCTGGGAGGGCTGCCACACCGATGTGGAGGGTAGGATGGGGGCGGCCGGTGGCTGAGGCGGCCCGGGCAGTCCCTGCGTCCCTTGCAAGAAGAGGCGGATGCCGTGGACTGCGGTGGCGAGATCGCGGATGGCCGTCGAGACCTCCTGCTGCGAGAGTAGGGGGCGGCGTCGGCGGCGTCTGCCATGGGCGCCGCGACTCCCGTGGAGGGCGGCGGCTGCGACAAGGGCGGCGCGGAGGTGGGCGGTTTGGGCGGCGGTGAGGAGGTGGTGGTGGCTGGAGAAGACGACATGACCGAACGAGGACAATCTGATACCAAATTGGTAGGAACAGCTTGCCTACCCGGTCTAGGGCGTAGACTATAGGGACAGGAGAGGGCTATGCGGGCGTGGAGGCGAGGACGCCGGTGTGCTGGCGCCGTCGCGAGGGAAGAAGAAGGCGGCGGCTGGGGTTGCAAGACCGACTCCTTGAGGAGTCGGCAACAAATAAATTGTTTATTGCTTAATTCTGAAAATCCAATTACAACTTTTATTTATAATAGAAATAGGATAATTGGGCTAAGCCGCTAACTAGGCCTGGCCGGTGGGCCTCTGCCGGCGATAGACCAGGCCTACAAGTAGTCCATTTTGCTGTGAACTGTGAAGCACCAACATGGCGGTGCAGACTCCTCAGCCATAATAAAGCCTAGCTAGCACGTTTGTTCGCTCACTTACCCAGTATGACAAAACCCTGACGCGATATCGTCCGGGTGTTCTCTTTTACGCACGTCAGTTATGTCACGCCATCATTTTCTTCCTTCTTTCTCTCGTGCAACGTACGTGATCCCCGGCCGCCGCGTTGCCTTTTCCGTGTTCCGGCCATCGCTCATCAATTCATCATGGCACGCACATGGCTGCTGATCTGGCCTCTAACCGACCCCCTTTCGTCATACATAAACCATGCACCGTGCGTTGCTTATGAGCCACCCAGCTGACAGATGAAGCACACCACATCAGTGAGGAGCCGCACACTGCCACCGACTCTCTGTCCCGTTTGAAATTTTGAAACTTCACCGCGCGCCGGTCTTGTACGTACTGTCCTTCGAGGGGGAAATTAACCCCGCCACATTTTCTTCCGAAGATGAGAGCGAAAAACACATGACTGATCTGTCCAAGAGATGCAGAGCAGTCCGCTGCAAACGACTGAGCGGGAGAGCTCCACCGATAATTTCGTCGGCAATGGTAGCAAAATCAGGCGTACGTAGTTAATTTCAGTACTCTATTCGGTGGGAAAAATACTTTTGGAAAAAAGTTAATTACAGTACAGCTCGGTCGCTAAGAAAAAGGTAGAATCACGGAGGAAATGATCATCAGATCAGTACTGGTCTGTGAGTACTGACATTTCACTACCAAATTAATCCGTAAACCTGTCCCCATTTTCTTGGTCTATTTTTCCTGCACCAGGCTTTGCTTGGCCAGATTTTTCTTTCCCCTCGAGCTGTTCACGTGGGCAGCAGCCAGTACCAGTCCTTCAAGAGCTGAGGCGGGTCACACTAACACTGGACGACCGCCCTATATAAGCCCATGCAGACCACCCTTCCATTATCTCATCCAAGCTCACCAGTGTTTCTTCCTCAGATCACTTCTTTGCAGAAGCAGTAGCAAGGGGCTTTTCCGTTCCGCCATGGGGGCTCGGGTGGTTCCTCCTCCTGGAACTGCTGTGCTTTTCGGTGCCTTCGTTGTGCTCTTGGCCGTCGTCAGCTTCGGCGCGGCCGAGGCGGCGCCGGCGGTCGTGGTTGGCTCCGTCAAGTGCTTGGATTGCTCCCCCGCCGACGTCAATGCTGAGGATGCCTTCAAAGGTATAACTGGGTCGAGTTTTTTCTTTGCCATTTGTGCATATAGCAGGCTGAGCCGTAGCATAATCGACTCGTTCGTACAATTTAGTTCTCAATTTTGGACGGCCCATAACAATGTGATTTTGCCTTCTCCACATCGCCGCGCTGCAGGGCTTCAGGTCGCCATCAAGTGCAGGTCCGGCGCCGGCGAGACCTACGAGACGCAGACGATCGGCCACCTCGACGACAAAGGCGCCTTCAGCATCCCACTCGAGGCCAGCCTCCTCCGCGACGACGGCGAGATGGATCGTGACTGCTTCGCCCAGCTCCATAGCGCGCCAGACACGCCGTGCGCCGGGCTGGCGCCACCCAAGATCGGCCCCAGCAGCCAAGGCGGCGCCACCTACCTTTCCGTCGCCGACGGTTCGGTCTTCTCACCCGTCGCCTGCTTGTGCAAGAAGAAGAAGAAGCACTTCATGATGGGCCCCCCGCCGCCGCCGCCGCAGCCCAGGCCGGAGCCCACGCCCACTCCTCCGACGCCCACGTACGGCCCCCCTATGCCGAACCCTCCAGCGCCACCGGCGCAGGATGAGCCGGAGCCGTTCTTCCACAAGCACCCCAAGATGAAGAAGCTCATGCACAAGAAGAAGCCGTGCCCGCCGGAGGACGACAAGCCAGAGACCAAGAACTGATCTGGCCTGCCACAACACATGCAGCGGCGACGCGTCACTTACCGCGCCTGCGGTGAGGAGGGAGCATCGGCCGCTACGACATCTGCGAATCGATATGTTTGTGATGTTAGTTGATTGTCTTGCTGTTGTTGTCTTTCTAGTGATTTGCTGTTTGGTTTAGTTCGCGCCGTTGTGCTGTCATTGGTGTTTCAGACTTCAGTTCGCTGATTTGTTTGTGAAATAAAGAAAATGCATGATCTGTGCCTCAGCCTGTAATTGGACATGCCCGTGGGTGTCCACTAGTTGATTGCCTCTGTCCGCTTGCTAATACGGGACACCACTTGCTGCCTGTATATTTGATTCAGATTAAGCGGTGTCCACTCTATACCCAGATAAAAACACTAACGACAGCACAAAGCATAAAAAGTAGTAACGTACAACCATCAGCTGCCTTCCGTCCCTAAACTGGGTGTCATGCGGCGGCTCTTTTCAGCTTGTACCAACATACCAGTTCAACATACATTACCCATCCAACATACCAGTTTAACATATGAATCTAGACAAAGTTGAGACAACTAATTTCGAAAGAAAGGAATAGTACAAATGAAACATCAAGGTACATCCACTAGATCATAATACACTCAAATGCTACATAATTCAAACTGGTATAATGTAGACATCATCCATTGTGCTCCTCAAGCAATATCAACTTAGATGAATCTGAAAAATCAAAATCAACTGTCATCCACCATCCACGAGAGCGACTAGTGCAATGACATGGAAATTCGCAAAGTAAGTGCCAGTTTGATCATTCTGTTCATTTTGTGCAAAGAGTAAGTTGGAAAGATAATAGATTTAGAAGGTGACACTTAACATAAGAAGTGATGGTCTAAACAGACAACATCAAGCAAGTTATAGTTTCATTATTTTCCAAGTTCGCATTTTCTTGCATAGACATGACAAACACAAGGATAGCAATTACCAGATTACTTCTTCCATTACCTGAATGATGAACATAGTGTGGCAAGATTCTATCATCTAGATTACGAAACCACATATGACGTGCTTGCTTCGGAAGAACCTGCAACAACTCCAAGTTAATATATGCCACATGATATATTTTTATGCTACAACTACAAGCTAAAATAATTACTTACTTTTTGGCTTAATCCAATCTCCAAAGCACATCAGTGCTTCAACCGTTTCAGGTGCCAGGCTACTTCTATAATCGGTAATAACTCTTCCACATGTGCTAAACGCAGACTCGGAAGCGACAGTTGAAGCGGGAACAGCTAGCACATCACGGGCAATTCTTCCAAGTGTTGGGTACCTTGAAGAGTTCACACGCCACCAATTTAGGATATCAAAGTCTGTTGTACGAGGATGGAAGTCCTCATCTAGGTACCGCTGCAGCTCATTGCGGCTTCCAGCTTTCTTAATCTTTATATGTTCGTCCCAATCTGAAAGGGTGTCGTGAGCCACAACTTCCTCACCATTTGGTTCTTGTGACAAGAAATCAACATTATCTTCAATTTCAGCTGAATATTCTGTAAACAGGGTTTTGATAGCAACCTTCACTTGCTGGATATGCTTATGCGCGTCAGCTCCAAAATATTGCTTCAATCGAAATTCAACATGCTCCATTTTAAACCTTGGATCGAGTACCACTGGTATGCAGTTTGTCAAGTATGACTCCATAAAGTACTTGTGAAATTTCTTCTTCATTTCATTCACCATGCTTCTAATCGTACCATTCTTGCTCTCTTCTTGTTCATCTAGGATTTGTTTTATACCCCAGATTTCGAGAAAGTACAGATTTGATGTTGGGTAATTTGAACCTGAAATCACATTGGTGGCATGGCAGAATCCCTTAAGGAGCCGACAAATGTCTTCAACCATTTTCCATTCCTCAGCTGAAGGACCAAATGTATAACTTGGTTCTTGTTCCTCCAAGGTCTCAAAGACTTTTCTAAATGGCAATATGGACTCGAGCATAAGAAATGTCGAGTTCCACCTTGAAGACACGTCAGGTGTAGGTTGCTGTTTGCATTTTATTCCAAGTTGTGTTACCATCTTGGAAAATTGTTCTTTTCTGGCCTGGGAACTCCTAATGTATTTTACACTCTCTCTAACATTGTCCACAACAGGATCCATGGTTTTCAATCCATCTTGCACTGCCAGGTTTAGCACATGACATGCACACCGAACATGCAAAAGTATCCCTTCATGATGGATCAGGCCTCGATCTACAAGATTTTTTCTAAGATGGCTGAGCATTTTGGTGTTAACTTCTGCATTATCCATTGTGAAGCTAAATATTCTATCCTCAATGTTCCAATCGCTAAGGCTCTTGAGTACAACACCAAACATATTCCAAGCATCATGGGGTGTTTCTACTAAGCAAAACCTTATGATTCTATGCCTAATTCTCCATTCATTGTCAATCCAATGGCATGTAATGCATAGATAACCAAATTTCTGGTTAGAGGACCACATATCACCTGTTAGTGATACTCTATGATTGCAATTCTGGAACGAACTTTCATAGATATCTCTATGTTGATAGTATGCATCCATGCAATCCTTTTGGATAGTATTTCTATTGACTGACTTGAACCAAGGATTCAATGATGCACAGAATTTCCTAAAACCAGCATACTCGACAAATGAGAAGGGCAGCCCATGCAAGACAATTAACTTAACAAGTTCAATCCTAGCTGCTGTTTGGTCAAATTTCCAGTCAGGGTCTATTTCATCAGAGGTTTTAATTTGTTGTATCACCCCATCCATTGAACATTTGACCTCACACACCTTCATGTGTCTAGAAAGTTGACTGGTACCTGAGACCTTAGAGGCTGGGAGCACAATGCTGCAGTACTTGCATCGTCCTTGCATTAGAAATCCATCAATGTATATCGGCTCCGCATCGTTCCAAACAATAGAGGTTAACTTCCGTGGTCTGCGTTTGGAGCCTACAAGTATGAAGATTTTCAAATATTTTCATCCAAGTAGTATTATTAGTGGTCGTATTTGAGAGAATGTGATGGAGGTTAGTAGTTACCATTAGTAGCGGCAGCTGATGGAGCAGGTGAGAGATCATGCAAAGAAGGGGACTTCAAAGTCCCAGATGGATTTGGAGACCTTGTTTGTGAATTAGGAGACCTTGCATGCAAATTAGGAGACCTTGCATATGAGTGTGCTTTCTTTCTTGCAAACATATTCATTACAGGAGACCTAGAAACGATAGGAGACATCTTTTTTCCTGCAGTTTTGGAGACCTAGAAACGATAGGAGACATTGTTAGCATCTCATGGTCAGTACTAGCAGAATCAAACTTCTATAAATTAGTTATATAGTATAACAATAACAGACCACGAACTTACTTTTGCGTTAGTTTTTGTAGCCTTTCTTGCTCTTGAGTTTTCACTAGCATGACATAGTGGTCTTTTTGCCCTTGCGGTTTCAGAGATAGGGATCTCACTACCGTCCCGCTGCTCCACACGGATCTCGCTGGTAGTTTTAACCTCAACACGGGCATCACCGGTCTCCTGCATCTCCCCACACAATTTAAGATAAAAGTAAGATAAAAATATTCTTACATGTATAAACGACTAATAGTATAGTCACTAGTTCAGGTCAGGGATACACTACTAATGAATGTGTCTTCAGGACCAGCCTCAATATGCAATAGTAACAACGTTTTTTGAATATCCATATAGCTTAGGTTATCCACTAGAAGCTTAGGTTGTGTACAGGAAGTACAATAATAGGGTCAGCAGCATTTTATCAAATGTCAGTTGTATTCCTTTTTTGTCTCCAAGAAAATTACACGAGAACTTTGCAATCTCTTTCCCAAACCAGCAAAAGAAAAGGAAAATACCATTAGTTATCTCTATCCTAAAACATGTGTATCGACAACATATAATAAGATCTTCCAGCGGAAACATATGTGTATGCAGGTCATGACAACAGAGAGGTATGACAAGGCTGCTAGTGCTAGCAAGTAGATACAAACCCAAGGGGTGCATGTGCTAACTTCATTGATTTATTATCCTGTATTAATAATCAAAGAAGAATCTGTCCAATACAGACTTCATATGTGTATATAGACGGTACATGCCATTCTTGGACAGAAGATAATGGTGTAGTTGATTAAAAAAACATCAAACAAGCTATAGTTTATCTCCCAAATAATAGAGATGAACGTCCATTATATTATCTGCCCCCATATACAGAAAAAAAAACACCAAACACCTATAACACTAGACATGTCCTTGCCCCAACATCAAACACGAAAGAAAAAACATGAACCCAGCTCTTCAAAATGAACAGGCTGATTCTGCCCGTTTGCTCAGCGCGCTTGGGTCACCCGGAACTACAAGGTACTGCTACTACTACTTCCTGCAAGGTACTGCTACTACTACTGCGCTTGGGTCACCCCGTCGCCGGTCCTCATCTACAAGGGGTATCATGCCACTGTACAATATCATAAAAATCCATGTTTGACATGCTACTCCCAGATAGCCAGGAGACCAAAGCAAAGCAACCATGCAATTTGCATGCTCATAAACAGCGAGCCCTCAAGGGAGGCCAGCGTGTTCACTGTGCCATAAAACAGCCAATTTGCACTTGCAGCAATAGACATCCATAAACAGTTCGGGTCAATGTGCATCAAAATTGAAAATAAATCTCAATTTCATCACTAATTTTCTGAACTAAGCATCAAATTTAGGCCAAGATTGAGGTAATAGTAATAGTCAATGTCTACAGTTTTTCGTGCAAGTACACCAATACAACATCAAATATCTGCCTGTGCAAGTGACGAGATTTAATTTACACAAGAGTGGGAGAGTGATTTACCTTCTTCCTCTTCTTCTTGGACGAAGAGCGTGACCTAAGCACATCGCTAGCGACCTCCATCTTCACACGGACAAGGCCGGCCTGTAGTTCCTGCTCCAAATCGCGGCTCACCTGGCCTCCTTGCTCCTTGCGGTCGACCGGGGGAGAGGACTGATGGAGCACGATCTGGGGCGGCGGCGCAGTGTTGGCTGTACGGGTGAGAGTACGAGGGGAAGGGAGGGGACGAGCAGGGGAAGGAAACAGCGAAGGAGGAATGGCTCCGGGCATGGCGCCTGCCTCCATCGCCTGCCTCCTTGCGGTCGACCGGGGGAGAGGATCTCGATCTGGCGGCGCAGCCGCGGCGATAGCGAACGAGCCAGAACCGTCCTGCTAAAAACTACTCGTTTCCGTGGGTGTCCAGTAAGAGAAATTAAATGGGCTTGGCCCACGGCGCCGTGGACAGCCGTGTCCAGTTACAGGCTGATCTGTGCCATAACACTCTTGTGATTCTGTGCTCGTTTGTTAACTTCTAACTAGTGCTTTGTAATCGGGACCTGAAAAGTTCACAGGCAGGGACCAAAATTTCAACGAAATCTCCAAAATTGCTTTTGGGGTCTAAAATGTGTATTTCTCAATTTTTTGGGGAGTAGATTTGTACCATATTCAAATAAAACTCTAATTTAGTTAAAAAATGTTTAAATTTGATGGAATTTGGTGGAGATAATTCTGAAATCATCTCCAAACATTTGGTGATTTCATGGGGAGCTCCAATTTTTTGTTCAATTTGAAAATTCAAAATCCTGTTCACATGTAAACTTTCGTGTTATTAATATATTTCTTATATAAAAAAAATTCCCGCTGGTGTGCTTTCATTGGAGGGGTTTATGTGTGCCCAGAGATAGTGGCAATTCTCCGGAAAAGAAAAGTAAACAGGAGAACTTCTCATGCATACAGGATGACGACCGGCAGGTGGTTTTGATTTCTGACCTGTGTGCCAACTGGTTAACTGTGTAATCTTTCGTATAGAAATATAAGACATTTTTATTTTTATTTATATAAACGAATTTTGATCTATAAATACGGAGTGAACCTCTACACTAAAACATATCTAGATATTGTTTTAAAAAAAACATATCTAGATATTTTATTTTTTAAAACTAAAATGTTTTATATTTGTGAATGGAGGGAGTAGTTGTGTAGCTCCGTAATTCACCGTGGAATTTTGATGGCGCGCTGCTAGTTCGTCGCGCCGCCATCGAGCCGCCCATTCTCCGCCTCATCGCGCAACCAAGCCCCGCCTCACCGCGCCGCCACCCAACGCCCCAAGCTCCGCCTCCTAGCGCAGCCATGACCTCACGGTAGAGCATGCAACAAGGAGATGAACTTTGGAGGACCTGATTGCTTTTATATTTTTCTGTCTAAGGGTCTTTGTGTAAATGTTTTGACAATATCAAGTCTTAACTCACACGGGCCACCAAACAACATCTCACTCCAGATTATTTCAGCTAACCCAGGCCACCAAACACCGAAGAAAATCTGAGGTTAGCTTGTCTAGAGACAACATGTATGAGTGGAGATAGGAATTCTGAGATGACACAACCTACCAAACACACCCATAGTGGTTATAGAGATCAAGGTTGTTCCTACAAGGCTAATGATAACCAGATACTGCCACGGCTGGCTGCAGCTTGCAGGAACGAGCAATTATTCCCTACTCTCTCTTTTTTAAATTATAAGATAGTTTAGCGTTTTTTCTAAAACACATGTTGCTAGATGATCTTTAATATGTAGGTTTGGAGCAAATGAGTGAACCTATAGACCAAAAGACGTCAAAATACATATAATTTAGAAAAAGACTAAAAAATTATATATTTTAATTAAAATGGATGGAGTACTTTAGAGCAACTAAATAGCGCTTTAACAGCTAGATCCTTTGTTATTGTTACAATGCATTACAATCACGGTGCCATCTGTATGAAATAATATCGTCGTGTCGTTCTATTTTAGTAAGAGCATCTCCAGTCGGCCTCCTAAATAGCCTATGGGGCGCTGGCGCTGAAAATGCCATCGATGTGTCTCATTTTTCTATTCGGCGCCGCAAGCCAAAAGAAACCGACGGGGACGAGCAGGGACGCAAGACAAAGCAAATTTTCCTCCCCAATTTCATTTCCCGCCTTTTTCCATATCCCCTCATTCCCTTACCCGATGCGCCCACTCCTGCCATTTCCCTCCCTCCCACACTGCGCCTTCTATGTGGCCATGCCATCGCAGAAGTTCATTGGCTCTCGTTCGACAGAAGACATGGCGCCGACCCAGGTGAAGAAGTCGAGGCAGCCTAAGAAGAAACCAGTTGAATGGACCAACATCGAGTGGCAAAGGACGTCGCATGCCGGGCGGTGCTCCCGGTTGACCACATGATGAGGGAGACCAAGGCTAAAGACAAGGCGGAAATTGGGACGAAGTCGGCTATGGAGAGGCCTCCAACTCACGTCGTCCAGTACTGCCCCAGTGTTTTGGGAAGCGAAAGGAGCGTCTCTTCGCAAACAAGCCTCTCGTCGTCCTCTCCGACGATGATCCACTAGGGACACAGGCATGCAACACCGCTTTCGAGGTTCTCGCCCTTGCCTGAGTACGTCGACGGCGATCCATTCAGTGGATACAACCCAAACCTTGCATTCACCCATGAGCGCATCACCGACCACCATCCTCGTGCCATTCGGATCAACAACAACCTTAGCCTCATCTAGCATGGCTCGCAGGCGTGGGACTCTCATTTGGCCTGGCCATAAAAATTGAAGGAGGCGGCTAGTCACAGTAGGTCGGTGGTGGCAACCGGATGACCACAATGTGTTCGGCGGAATGACACAAGGCGACTCCTTCATGCATGACCTCGTCTAATCCGTCTCCAAGGCCGCCGCCAGGTTCTTCACACAAGAGGAAGCTGAGGCCTACGCCGAGGATGAACAAGAGGAGGAATGGGAAAAGGGTGATGAAGTGGAGGATGAGACACCCCTAGCCATTGTGGCCAATGGCAAGAAGAAGACGGTGAAACCACACAAAACTAGTGGGATATCAGCGGTGTCGAGTTTAAGTTCATCCACGTCTTCGCGAGAATCGAGACTTGCAACATAGTGGGCCAAGACTCGGGTGTCTCTCGTGAAGTACAAGGCGACGTTGCATTCAACCCCAAAGCACCGACATTGCCGACCCTGGAGATACGTCCCATTGCGAACAAAAAGGCCAAGTTGCCAAGGGATGAGGCGTTGGCCTCGAAGAGGTTGCAATCGTCCATCGAGAAGTTCATCATCGACGCCATGTCTAACGCTATCTTGTGGAAGCAGAGAAGTATGATGCAAGGTGGATGGTAATGTTAGAGAATCAAGACGTCAAGATTGGCCTCGTCAAGACCAATATTGAGGACTTGGCTTTTCTTTTGGGAGCCGACACTGAGACAATGGATGACAAGGTGAAGGTGTGGTACAAGGCGCAACGTGGCGACTTCTTCTACACCACCGCCGAGTTCTACACCGATGGCGACGTTGGCGGAACCAAAGGCGCCTTCTACCTCAACACAGGATGATCTTACCATTTGATTTTCACGGCTATGTAATATGTGGACAAACCTCCGGCTATCTTATTCGCCGATACAGTAAACTTGTGGCGATTTGGGTGAGGTTGTGATGAACTCGCGATGTTTTTTAGTGGCGGGAAATCAAAATTTTAAAACTATTTGTTTGCACTTGGTGATGTGGGCCAAAATGTCGGACTCAGTGTGACTTGTGAATTTGTGACTAATCATGTGTGTGATTTAGCATTATACTACATCTGTTTCAATGGATAAGACGTACGTGTTTTTCAGTATTTATCTTTAACTGAAAATTTAAGCAATGATATTTTGATTGTATAGTACAAAAATGATATCTTTAGATTCGTATTGAATAGAACTTTTTAATGGTATTAATTTTTAATCAGATAAACATATTATTATTTGACTAACTGGTCAAAGGTAATTCTTAAAAGCATGTGCGCCTTCATCATTGGAAGGGGTATATGCTAAGATCATCTTCAATGGATGCACTAAAATATAGCACCATATTTTGATTTTTGGACACCAAAATAGCAGATTTTGGACACCAAACTGGCCGCAGCTTTCGGTGTGTACTGACATTTCACTAGCAAATCTGTAAACCTATCGCTAGATTTGTCTTTCCCCTCGAGCTGTCCACGTGAGCAGCAGCCAGTACCAGTCCCAGCTCTGCAACATCAAGAGCTGAGGCCGGTCACACTAACACTGTCACACCGCCCTATATATGCCCATGGAGACCACCCTTCCATCTCATCCAAGTTCACCGGTGTTTCTTCCTCAGATTTATTTCTTTGCAGAAGCAGTAGTAAGGGGGTTTTCCGCCATGGGGGCTCGGGTGGTTCCTCCTCCTGGAACTGCTGTGCTTTTCGGTGCCTTTGTTGTGCTCTTGGCCGTCGTCATCTCCGGTGCGGCCGACACTATCTCATATTCTCAAATAGAAGGCATTAAAATGTGCCTTAAAAGTACACAATTTGCCTTAAATTGTTATTTAAGGCAAAAAAAAATGCCGCATCCGCTACCGTCGTTAAATGTATTTGAAGGCATACCCAAAAAGTGCCTTCTAAAGTACTTTTGTAGGCATTTTTCCTAATGCCTTTTTTTATAATTGAAGGTATAACTAGAAAATGCCTTGTAATGTTAGTTTTAGAGACACTATCGATAGTACCTCTATAGTGTCTTGTAATGTTAGTTTTAGAGGCACTATCGATAGTGCCTTGTAATGTTAGTTTTAGAGGCACTATCGATAGTGCCTTGTAATGATACTTTTAGAGGCAATAGCGATAGTGCCTTGTAATGTTAGTTTTATAGGCACTATCGATAGTGCCTTGTAATGTTACTTTTAGAGGCAATATCGATAGTGCCTTGTAATGTTAGTTTTAGAGGCAATATCGATAGTGCCTTGTAATGTTATGTAAAGATTTCCATGGCTATTAATATAATAGTAAGCTATAATAATTTACCATAATCCAAATACAATAATTTATCAGTATCAACCAAATAATTCTGCAAATAAATTAAAACATTCTCAGTAACAAATGACATTCTCAGTAACAAATGACATTCTCAGTACCTATGTAGAATAGAAGCAACTACTGCAAATTACATTCCCTTGTGCAAGCAAATAATTTAAACAAGCTCAGTATCAAATTACATTCCCTTGTGCAAGCAACATTCGCTTTTAAACAAGCTCCTGTGATTCAAGTACTTTTGTACTCCTTTTCCTCTTCCTTGTGCCGAGTCGAATCTGGGAATATTGAACTTGTGAGTCCACTGGAATCTGAGAATCTGCCACTTGTGAGTCCACTGGAATCTGAGATTCTGCAACTTGAGAGCCCACTGGAATCTGAGAATGTACAACTTGAGAGCCCACTGGAATCTGAGAAACTGCAACTTGTGAGCCCAATGGAATCTGAGAAACTGCAACTTGAGAGCCCACTGGAACTGCTGCAGCCTTCCTGCTCTTCACTTTTGCTACTGCTCTTGATGCAATAGTAGGTGCCTTTTTGACAGCAACCGGAGAATATTTCCCTGGAACTCTCCAGTTTTTGTCAAGATTGTGGATGAATTCAACATTATTCATGTCAATTTGTTCAGAGTCAACTACATGCATGTTTTTATTTAGTATCAGCAACAGTAACAGTAAGGAACAGTAAGGAACAGTTTATTCTTTCAAGGATAATGTTAGCCTAGAAGTAACAGTAAGGAACAGTAAGTAACAGTTTAATTGCACAGTAACAGTAAGGAACAGTTTATTCTTTCAAGGATAATGTTAGCCTAGAAGTAACAGTAAGGAATCATGTAGGAACAGTTTAATTGCACAGTAATAGTAAGGAACAGTAAGGACAGAAAAATAGCATGAATGCTCACAAAAAGCCTGTTCTAACTGTTGCATATGAACCCTGGCAATCTCGGGCTCGTTGGAAATATAACAAAATACTCCATCGTCATGCAAATAAGAAAGAAGGATCAACAAAGGAGGTTAAATCCCATGAGGCAAGGTTTGACCTATGTATGAAATAGGAACTGTAAAATGAAAATGATGACAAAGATAACAACAAGATCAAGCAAGATCAAGCAAGATGACAACAAGATCTAAAAACAGTAACAGTAAGGAACAGACTGAGAAAGTACAAAGAACAACTAGAAAATATGATGACAAAGATGAAAATGTTTGAGCTCTCTATGAACAATGCAATCAAGCAGATGGAATCAAAATGGACACGATGAGGTTCTGAGATAGAAACAAGAAGATGTGAAATAAACCATGCTCCTTGCAAAACAGAAACAATGATAAGAAGGAACAAAAAACAGTAGTATCAAGTATGACAGATAACAGTAACACTAAAACCTACAAATTCATTATGCATGATGACACTAAAGTAAGGAACAGATAACAGTAAGGAACAAATTCATTATGCATGATGACACTAAAGTAAGGAACAGTAACAACAGTAAGGAACAGATAACGGTAGTATCAAGTATGACATTTTTCTTGGGCCATGGGATGCAATGTGATTGAGCATGGCCCATGTGGGTCACTCTTCCCTTTGCTTGTGGCAATATGGTGTGACTACTCATAACTATATTCACCATAACTTCAACAAATTCATCTTCAACCTTCTGAATTGTTCCTATTGCTGCCATGGTATTTGTTTTGGGTGTAGTCAATCCCACGTCCATCCCAGCTCTGATGACAAAATCTTTCTTGTACTTGACAGTGCTATCCTTCTTGTATCTTTTCTTATTTTCATCTGACTTCTCAACCTTCACTCTATGTATATCATCTGCCTGTTTTCAAAAAAATAACAGTGTACAGAATATCATCTACTACTAAATGATGATAATCACATGAAGGCATGTATCATAATGGACACAGTAGGTTGCATATATCAAAATGGACACAGTAGTTTGCATATATCAAAATGGACACAGAATATCATCTACTACTAAATGATGATAATCACATGAAGGCATGTATCATAATGGACACAGTAGGTTGCATATATACCTTGATGTGCTTTGTTTTCTGCAGGTCTTGATGTGCTTGTTTTTCTGATGAACAGGATTCCTTGTTTGTTTGCTTTGACTTGGATTGCTTGCTTTCTATCAGATTTTCCTTGCATCTTTTCTGCTTATGTCCTTCCTTTGCTTGCCCATGCCCTGTGTGACCCTCTTGCTTTGCTTGCCCATGCCCTGTGTGACCCTCTTGCTCTGCTTCCCAATGCCCTGTGTGGCCCCCTTCCTTTGCTTGCCCATGCCCTGTGTGGACCCCTTCCTTTGCTTGCCCATGCACTGTGTGGCCCCCTTCCTTTTCTTGATCATCTACTGGGACTGATTGCTGATGATGCAATGTTTGGTTATTCTGGGAAGCTTGAAATAGAACCATCATCTCATTCATTTGTTTCTTCTGTTGTATCATTTCATCTTCTAACCTTTCACTCTTCGCCACCAAAGTTTGCACCACATGCTTTAATTCTTTGTTCTCTTTCTTGCTTTCTTGAAGTGCAGCTAGTGCAAATGAAAGTTGCTCAGATCCTTTTCCACCAGCAACTAGCCCGAACCCATGCCTTCTGCTACTTTTCTGAAACATTCTGGAATACAAATCACCTTCATGTACCTCCTCATCAACAAGTGCAGGATTCTCTTAAAAATTCTGCTTTATAGTTTTCTGCAAACAAGATAATAATTTAGAAAC
Organism: Avena longiglumis; assembly: GCA_030063025.1. Classification (NCBI taxonomy): domain Eukaryota; kingdom Viridiplantae; phylum Streptophyta; class Magnoliopsida; order Poales; family Poaceae; genus Avena; species Avena longiglumis. The sequence goes on from CP125975.1 coordinate 502,445,279, forward strand.
ATTACATATAACAATATAATCAATCATATACAATAATAATTAGTTCTTCATTACTTAACATCTTCTATGCAGCAAACTCATTAACTGGTAGTCCTTTGGCTGTTGTATGTGTCATACAGAATAGCTCAGCTCTTCCTATTGTTCTACCTTCTTTTATTTCCTGACAAATATGTTTATAAATCGTCAAATCTTCTTTAGTATTAGTTGAGTTTGCTTGTGAAAATAAGAACATATTAGAGATAAAAACTTACTGCTTGCTCTAGTACCACTGCAAAACTTCTAGAACTTGTTGTATGAGTTGAATTTCCTTGTCTACTTCTAGTTGTTTTATTCTGCTTACTCAGAGCCTGTATGAAGCAGTATTCAGTATGATTACATATGCTTTCACCATAAATGCATGATTAATACTAATCAACCAAAATTTGCATTAAATTTACCTTAGCTTTCCTAGGGCACCAAATTTTACATAACCATTCCCACTGTTTTGGTGGTATCCTATTTTTACAGCCTGCTTCAATATTGGCTTCCAGTGACAAATGTTTGTTGAAGAATTTAAAGTCCTTCCATTTCTTACTAGCTGATTTTAGGACCCATAATTTGAGATTATCATCCAAAGCAAAAAATGCCTGTCAAATGTCATTACAGCATTAATTGATTGGAAGTTAACTTGCATCTGGAAATAATGGAAACACTGTCTACCAAATATGTCATTGCATACTTTACCTTAACTGTATTCCAGAGTTTCTCTTTTTCATGCTTTGGAACCTTGCTCCAATTTGTAGCTCCTAAGGATATCTCCTTTCCTTTGACCAAACTTGCTATGAAGTTAGCCAGTTTGCTTGAAGTCAAACCACATGGCTGACCCAAATGGTTATACTCCATTGTGATTTTGTTGTTTGGATCTAAATTCTTCCAGAATCCTTTCAAAATAGTAGGTCCTCTCACCCTCTTCTTATTTGTTTCTGTCAGTTTTATATAATGCAGGTTCATTAAAAAGATTAAAACATTAGGGATCCAGCTTGCCAGAATGTAAAGCTATTGACTATGTGCACAAACCTTGTATATTATTCTCTGCATTATCTTGTCTATTGGTTTCATTGTCAGATCCAGCTTCTGTTGTGGCATCACTATCATATTCATCCTCCTCATGATCACTGTCTTCATACATTTCTTCATAAATTATGTTATTTTACAGGTAAATCAAGTTGTTATTCCATATCATGTATATTAACAACACAAGTGATGAATAATTAACAACACAATGATGAAAAATTACCTCTGCATTGTTCTGAATTCCTCTATCATGTACATTAAATCTTGGGAATACTTGTGTACTTGTAGTTCCAGTTGACATACTTCCTTTTGGCACAATTCCTAATTATTCCAATCTAATGTTCACCTCATTCTGTCGTCTGTCCTGACTTTCCAACAAGATGGTTCCTGCAATTTCATGTAAAAAAAGATCAACCAAGAAACAAATACATAATATTATGAAATTATACATGATCTAATATTATCAGATTACTTACATGAACTAGTATTATCTACAGTTGAAGGAGTAACAACAAAATGCCATTCTTCGTTAGCATGATCTTGCACATAATAGATTTGTGTTGCTTGATTAGCTAGAATGAAAGGTTGATTAAACATTTGTTCATTTGAATGGCTAAAGTTGACTAGAGTGAATCCAAAACTATCATCTCTAATGCCAGTATGTTCAATCCAGTCACATTTGAACAGTATCACATGACATTTATTTGAATAGTTTAGCTCTATAATATCTTGGATTCTTCCATAATGTACAGCACCATTTGTCTTAGTAAACATAACCCCATTACACTGGGAACTCTTGCCATGTGCATATGAGGATGTATGATAAGTACATCCATTGATTGAGTAACTCTTGTATTTTTAACCATCATATATGGCTTATGTGCTAGCAATAAAACTTCTTGGTGTACTTCAATTCCTTTCACAACTTGTGATTGGACATAGTCCACAAACCAGTTAAGGAAATTACTGTCATGGTCATTCTCCACCTCTCTCCTGGATCTTCTTTCATTAGCAGATAGAACCAATTTGTGTTTCTTAGTATAGAAGGAAATTGAAGGATAGTTGAGGACAACATGTTTTTGTGCTTGGGTCCAAGAAATGAAATCTAGTTCTTCAACTTGACAACTAACAGACAGAGGTCTTCTAATGATTGTCAGATATTCAAAAACCATATCTGAGGAAGTATCACTTATTATAGGCTCACCATTGATTTTCCTCTCATAATCATGTATAAATGTTGAACAAAATGATATAGTTTCATAAAAAATGTACCCTTCAGCAATAGAGCCTTCGGGATGGCTTCTACTACATACAGAACCTTTAACTTTGCCAACAAATCTCTCAGTGGACCACATATTCCTAAACTGAACTGGACCAGCTATTCTAACTTCTGTTGCCAGGTGTATAAAAAGATGCTCCATTATATCAAAGAAAGAAGGTGGGAATATCTTCTCTAGTTGGGATAATATTTCTGGAATCTCATCTTCCATCTTCTGAATCTCTATTACATCAGCAACTCTAGCACACACAACTTTGAAATATTTGCTTAGTCTGATCAATGGCCAAGCAACTTCTTCAGGCAATGTTCTACCAACAGCAAGTGGGAACATATCTTCGATTATTATGTGGCAGTCATGGGGTTTTAATGCCACTAACCTATTATCTTCTAACCTCAATTTGTACTCTAAGTTTGAGGCATATCCTTCAGGAAACCTAGCATATTTGATGAATTTGCAAAACATCTTCTTTTGAGCAGGGTTCATGTAAAATATTGGTCTAGGCCAATCATTTTTAGTTTGAGTTGCATCAACATGAAGACCTTCTCTAATCTTCAGCCTCTTGAGATCAAGTCTTGAATTTACATTATCCTTTGTCTTCTTATCTACATCTAGCAGTGTGTTCACAATGTTGTCAAACACATTCTTCTCTATGTGCATTGAATCCAAATTATTCCTAACAAGAAGATCTTCCCAATATTCTAATTGGAAAAAATGCTTCTCTTCTTGAAGGTTGTTTCAACAGTGTGTACTTCCTCTAGCTCCTGTTCTTCCTCCCCTTTAGCTCTTCTCCTCCTCTTCTTGGAACTCCTCTTTTGTTTCTGCAATTTTCCATATGATGTCTGTATGCCCATTGTCATTTATGATATTTCATGGCCTGTAGGTTGAATAGGATGTTCCCTAATTTCAACAGTACCATCAAATGACTCAGAATCAGACCTAAAGGCATGATCAGGTGGTAAGAATCTTCTGTTACCTAAATAGCAGGCCTTGTGACCATGCTTCAACCTTCTGGAGCAAGTTCCTAACAGACAATGGGAGCATGCAACAATACTTTCACCACTTAATATACCTCTTCCTAGCGAGTCACTAATAGTCCATAACAGAGCAGCATAAACTCTAAACTTCTTTCCAAATGTAGAATCCATAACAAGAACACCTTTATGCCATAATACTTGCAGTTCATTAATAACAAGTTGTAAATAAACATCTATATCCTTCCCAGGAGCCTTCCTGCCAGGTATAATAACTGATAAAATGAAGTTTGACTCTTTCATACAATTTGATGGAGGCACATTGTAGGGAAACAACATTATAGGCCAAATACTGTAGGACAGGTTCATGTTCTAAATGGATTAAAACCATCAGATGACAGACCAAATTTGATGTTCCTTGGTTCTTTAGCAAATTTGCTCCACTTTCTATCAAAGTTTTTCCAAGCAGTTGAGTCAGCAGGATGCCTCATCAACCCATCTTTAGTTCTTCCTTCAGAATGCCAACTCATCAATGGTGATGTTTTGGATGACATAAACAACCTCCTAACTCTCTTTACTAGTGGGAAATGTCTAATCACCTTTTTAGGAACCCTGCTAATCCTTTTTCCATCAACTACACTTTTTTCAGTCTTCCATCTACTTGTATTACAAACAGGACAGACTTTAGCATTTGCATTATCTCCTTTAAAAATTATGCAGTCATTGATACAAGCATCATAGCTGTTATAACCAAGTCCAACTGCATTTATGTATTGCTTGCACTCATGAAATTTTCTAGGTAGGGAGTGCCCTTCTGGTAATGCATCTCTGAATAGTGATAACACATCCTCAAATGTAGCTACTGTCATACTGTCAACATTATTTATGTTAAGGAGTCTAACAAGAAATTGAAGCTTACACAAGCTTTTGCAGCCTGGATATAACTCTTTTTTACCATCATTGACAAAATCTACATATGATTGAACATCCTCCTCCTCCTCATCATCATCATCTATATTATCACTATCCTCCTATATATCTGATCCTAAAACATTTCTTTTAAACATGCCATATTCATGTAGAAGTTGTTGTTCCATATCATATTCTGTAGGTTGACCGTTATCTTGATGTTCATTAAGTTGACTACTATCCTGGTCCTCATTAGGATGGCTATGTGTAGGTAAGTCCATAGATTCTCCATGGTATATCCAGCTGCTATAACCTTTCATAAAGCCTTCACAAATAAGATGCTCATGGATAGTATCTAAATCTAACCAGAACCTGATCCCACAGGTTTTGCATGGACAGTTGATCTTCCCATCAATTGCTGAATTAGTGAATGCAAACTCTAAGAACTTAACTACACCAGCTTGATAAATCACAGAATGTCTAGGTGATTGCATCCAAGACTTCTCCAATCTACTACCTACACAATTCATGATTTAATAACTACTCTAACAGAGATGTAATAATAAGTAAAATAATTCTAGTAGAGGCATCCATACCAGATGCTCTTGCATCATCAATGACATTAGCAGGGGGCCGCCGGAGGTAGCTGGTTCGCGGATATTCTGTCCTGTCGATGCCTGCCTTCTGCTTGGACGCGACGACGTGATCCTGCGTCCCAGCCTTGGGGCCGCCGCGATTTGGTGCCTCGATTTGGTTATCCGGTGGATTCTGGACGACCTGGCCCGACCTCGATCCCAATCCCAGCCTTGACGCGGCGGATCCCACTCCTACTTGAGCTCGAGCCCGATCCCATTCCATTGATCTCACGCGGACGAAGAGCTCGGCGGACGAAGAGCTCGGCGGACGAAGAGCTCAGCGGTGGGTGGATCTCACGCGGACGAAGTCGGCGGTGGGTGGATCTCACACGGTCGAAGAGCTCTGCGGTGGGTGGATCTCGCGAGGACGAAGACCTCGCGTGGCGGGTGGATCTCGCGACGGTGGATTTCGCGAGGCGCGGTGGCGGTGGATCTCGCGCGGATGAAGAGCTCACGCGGCGGATCCCAGCCTTGGCGTCGCGGTGGGCTACGATCTGCAGAGAAAGGCAGATGAGTCAAATAACTGTTAAGTTTTATGACTCTGCAAACTTTGAGGGGCTAAATAGTAAAAGTTATAAGACATAGAAGCAAAGCTACTGAACAATTTGTTAATATTCAGAACATAATTTGAAAAAAAGACCCAAGTGCAGGAAAAGCTACTGAACAATTTGTTCCATTCGTTCTGAATAATATGAAATTCAAAATGTTCTTAAAGTTTTACGACTTTGCAAACTGAGGGGCTAATTAGTAAAAGTTAAATTTTAGTAACAATATAGTCTAGGTGCCCATATTCTGAATAATATGAAATTCAGAATGTTTGTTGGCCTTGTAGACATACAAACAGAAAGCCACATGGCCAAATAAAACATTCAATATCATAAAACATTGCTGGACTTGACAGACAATATCATAAAACATGACAACAATATCATAGAACATTGTTGGACTTGTAGACATACAACCCATTCATTAACAAACTTGTTCTTCCCATTACGATGCACACATTGTTCAACACAAATGACACAAACTACAAACACATGACAGAAACTACACACAGATGACACAAAGTACAAACAACTTACAGAAACTACACACATGACAGCTTCTTGATTCCTTGCACATTATCTTCAAGGGTCTTCAATCTCCACAAAGTCAAGGCGAACTTGACCATTCAATGGATTTGCAATGATAAGCAATAGTGACCCCTCCATGATATTTGCCACAGCCCTGAAATGCTGCCATCCTATTGTAAATGCAATTCTGTCTTCTTCATCTTCCATGTGGTACCAGCCTTCAAGTGGCACATTTAAATCCCTCATCCACAAAGTTGAATTTCCTTGCCATGGGCACCCAACTTCTTTGAATGGTTTTGCAGATAGGAACTGGTATATTGCATATACAGATAGTGAGAAAATAATTTCAGAGAAAATATATAGTATATGATAGGAACTTACCAGTGCATCATGTTAAACATTTTCCTGGTTATACTTGTGTACCATAAACTGCATGTCTCTGACACTCTCATAAAACTCATCTTGTGCTAGTTCTTCTCCTGGTTTCAGAGCTAACACCTTGTAGATACCATAGTTTATGGTTGTCATGTTGTCCTCACTGATTGCTCTGATGTCTGAGAAGATGGTTTTGTGCAGAATATCTCTGATTTCAGGCATCACTGAGTAAACAATAAGCAAGTTTTCATATACTGGATGCAATATCAAAGTACATAGAAATGCTTGTTATAATACCTCCATCTGCAACAATATGTTTCTCTACAAAAGCATGGTTGACAATTTCAGACACTGCAATAGCAAACATTTTGTCTTCCTCCAGATACCTGAAAGAGACAATTTCACTGTAGTCAATGTATATGAACAAAATTTAGAAAATGTAGTTAATGTAATATTTAATTGTTTGAACATAATTCAGAAAATGAGAACAAATGTAGTCTAGGTGCCCATGTTCTGAATACTTAAAATTCAGAACAATAAAGGCCTTCTAGACATAACTGTGAACAAGACAAATAATATCAGGGAACAGACATCATAAGTACTACATTTCAAGTGACATAGTAAACATTATATAATTAGACAGACAAATAATATCAGGGAATAGGCATCATAAGTACTACATTACAAGTGACACAGTAAACATTATATAATTAGACAGTACAACTCAGCTAGATAACTACTGAACAATCTAGATTACTACTTCAGTACAACCCATCTAGATAACTACTGAACAATCTCAACAAAGTTCAGCCCAATGTAATCAAGCTTGTGCTCTATCTTGATCACAAGCATTGCAGCCCATCCAACATCAGCAGCATCTGTGAAATCATTCCACCCTGTGGTGAAACTGACCTCTCCATGCTTCTTACTGATGGAGTAGGCACATTCAATGAAATATTGTTCATCTCCATCTAGTTCTTGCCCCTCCCTATAGAGATGTGCCATGCCCTGCACAGGGTACTTGTAGCCTTGTATAGCCTCAATAGGCATGAACTGTAATATGAGAGAAATTGTTACAATATGAGAGTAACAAATAAAGTAGTAATGCAGAAAAGTAATATGAGAGTACAAACTAACCAGTGCATTCCATGCATCATTTTCTTTAGTCATCTTGTGTATCCAGAAATTCTTTTCATCTTCACTTTCAAATAACTCATGTTGTGTCACATGAACATCTTTGTACATGGCAAATAAGATGGTGGCCATGTCCTGTTCAGTGATTGAGTTAATATTAGAGAAGATGGTCTTGTATAGGATGCTTCTTAACCCAGAAGGGACATCTCCAATCGCTGAGGGAAGATAGGAAATACACGAATTAGTAATAGTACATGTAAAACTGGGACATAAATTAAACATGTTACTTAAAAGTTGATTATCTAAGACTTACAAGGTGCTTCATGAATGTATTTTTCAACATCATTTGAGTAGACAACTACATGAAATAAATTTTTTCACATTCTCAATGGGGTCTTCATCATATTCAAACTCAACAACATCATTGAGTCCAATATTGTAGACCCTCATTAGAGATTTCCAGTATGGACCACAAATAGTTGTCCTTTGCTCATCCTTCTGCAAGTACAGATCAAAGTTTCTAATGGCATTGGTGTTAGCAATCATCCAATTATTTGGAGTGAACTCATTTAGTTTCTCCCTAAATGAGCATGGAACAACCTGCAGGTGGTAAACAATAATGTAATCAACAAAATACTGTTTGGTCCTGAAACCCGAAACATGTAATCAACAGACAGGAAAAGGAGAGGGAGTTTGGAAAACTTACCACACCATCATATGGAATATTTTCAGTAATGACAACCTGGATCATGGTTGCCCTTCTCTGTGTCCTTCCACAGTTGTGTGCAGGCTGCACACACGATCCATTGTAGAGTTGAATCGCTAAAAGCATGGATTATTAATCAATTACAAAAAAAAACAGAAACTACACACACATGACAGGTAGTAGACTAAGCATGGATTATTAATCAATTACAAAAAACAGATAGTAGACTAAGCATGGATTATTAATCAATTACAGAAAAACAGATAGTTAGAATATGACTGTACCAAGAACAGAAAAACCTAATCAAGAATAGAAAACCATGTGCATGAATCAAGAACAGAAAACCTTGTGCATGAATCAAGAACAAAAAACCCTAATCTAGTGTAATCTGTCGACCTTGTGCATGAATCAAGAACAGAAAACCTTAATCTATCGAAACCACACACCAAATGAACAGTTGTAGGAAGAGGGATGCCTTGCGCTCACTGCAAAAATTAGTAGGAAGAGGGATTAATTAAGATGGAAACAGAAAATAATGAAGAATAAATCTAGAGGGGAGAAGATTTTTGGAAGAATCAATCAACAGAACTGAACAAATGGACATTAGGGTAGATTGTTGGAAGAATCAATCAATCAAGAGTCAAAAAATGGGCGAAAACGATGTAGAAGAGTGGCGGTTGAATCTAGAACTCATCGTTCCTGGGAGAGAGAGGGGATTCCTGATGAAATGCTACGATTTCTGTATCTGCAAGTGATGAAACAAAGAGAGAAAGAAAGATTGGAGCTATAGCTCTAAATAAAATGATGTAGAAGAGGGAAAAACCATGTAGAAGAGGGGCGGTTGAATCTAGAACTCACCGTTCCTGGTAGAGAGAGGGAGGCTGCCGACTGGGAGAGAGAGAGGGGCGGTTGCCCATTCAGTTCCCTCCTTTTTATAACGTCACTGCGTCTGTTCGATTCCTGATATTTTGGCCCTATTCAAAGATGGGCCTTGCACTAGGAATAACCTTTCAAAGATGGGCCTTGCCCCAACAAGAACCTTTCATTATTGCCCAATGAGTTTATTGCAAAGAGTTTGAAAAATAAAAAATATTACCAGCAAAAGAGTTTGAAAAATAACAAAAAATATTTTCATATAACAAACAGCCATATGGAGTTTAAAAAATAACAAAAAATATTTTCAGCAAAACAGTTTGAAAAATAATAAAAAACAAAGGGGTTGTTGCAACAACTTACCCTGGCTATTGTGAGAAATTAACACAACAGCCATATGGAGTTGTTGCACATATGTTTTCAGATAACAAAAAATATCCAGGATTCATGATAAACAAACACAGCTTGTTACATCCACATTGGAATACAACACAAATGGAGCACACTGTTTAACACAAAGTTGATACATAATTCAATACAAAGTTTAACACTGAAGCCATAAAACACACTGGATACATAGACCAATACAGCACTGGATACATAGACCAATACAACACTGGATATTTCATGTGATGAAACCTAGTTGATGATCTCTACAAAGTTGAGACCAATATACTCTTTCATGTGCTCTACTTTTATCAGAAGAAGTGCTTCATTGCCAATGTTAGCAGCATTGGTGAAATCAGTCCATCCATTCTGAAAACATACATGTTCCATGTCTCAGGCAATGGAGTAAGTACAGTCAATAAATTCTTCTTCATCTTCTCCTAATAGTTGTCCATCCTTGGATAGATGAGCAATGCCAAAAGGTGGATACCTGTACCCATCTATAGCTTCAGTAGGCATGTACTGCAAAAGAAAACTTTCATAAGTTAGAACAATTGCCTTTAATTTATGTGATTCATCTTGTGGAAACTAGTCAGTGCACTTACCAGTGCATTGAAGTTAACATTCCAGTGATTCATCTTGTGCACCCAGAAATGTTTCTGGGCCTTTGGTTCATAGAATTCCATCTCCACAAACACATCTTTGTAGATGCCAAATAAGATTGCACCCATTTCCTGCTCTGTGATGGAGTTGATGTCTGAGAAGATGGTCCTGTACATGATACTTCTTATTGGGCTAGGCAAATCTCCTACAACTGATCAAAAATGGAGGATGGGTTAGTGTTTAATGTTCAACAAATATGTAACAAATTGAAAAAGGATAAGTTAGTCTTCATATACCAGTGTCTTCAACTGCATCTTTCTCAACATAGTTGGAATGAACTGTTATGTCAAATGAATTATCTAAAGGCTCAAATGGGTCATCAGTACATTGAAAATGCACAACATCTCCCACCCCAATAGCATAAACTCTAATTAAAGATTTCCAGTAAGGGCCACATATCAGTGTAGCTGACTCATCCTTCTGTAAGAATAAATCAAATCTGCGAAATCTTGGGCTCTTGGCAACTAACCAATTTCCTGGAACTAAAGTGTTCAACCTTTGTTTGAATGAGCATGGAACATTCTACAGTTTGAACAAAACTCAGTTTAAACTATTGCAAACTATTGCAATTAGTATATCACACAAGCAAAATTAAGAGAGCTTACCACCCCACGTCTAAAACCAAGGCCAATGACAACTTTAAATCCATTAGCTCTCCTGTTAGATCTGCCACAATTGTGTGCAGGATGATCACATACAACACATGTCATTTCATCCATCACCTATAGTTAATTGTATAGAAATAAATATTAGTTACAGATTGAGTAAAAAGTAAGAACATGATAGTTGAAGAGAAAGTTCTGCAAATCAAGTGGAGTTTTCAACTTAACTGTTCCTATCTGGCGTGCTGATGATCCAGAGAATGAACTGCAAATCCAGAAAAGGAATGATAGCATCATGATAAATGAATTAGAAGAAGGAGATTTATGTACAGGATTGAAGAAAATAAATCACCTTGAGAGAAATGCTCTCTGTCCCACGTCCTGTTGCAAACTGGAAAAGAAATGCGTCTGGTTTCTCTTTCTTTTATAGAGGGGGGAGGTAAAACTGACACACTACCCACGTTCTCCACTTATCCCACGATGTGGCCCATTTAGGGATCCACTTTCCACTCAAAGACACACAAAATCGTGGCTTAAATAACTAATTTCTAAAAAAATGATCCGACTACAACTATTAAATAACTAATTCCCACCGTTAGAATATGTCAATCTTCTAAATACTGGTTAATTTAAACTAGAAATTTGAAGGGTTTCGCGGCATAGTAAATCAAAAATTTCTACGGAGCGAACAGAGGGAAAGCCAAGATCTAATCTAGGAGATGCAAACAACGAGAGAGATTGGATTAGATCTTCATACCCTTGAAGATTCGCACATGAACGCGTTCGTGGGCGTGGGTGATGTAGTCGTACTCGCTTCTCCTCCTCGCGATCCGATCCGATCTAGCACCACAAGTGGCGGTGCCTCCGTGAGATGCACACGCAAGACTCGACGCCTCCTCCTTCCTTGGACCAGCGAGTATGGTGGAGATATAGATTGGATCTACAACACGACGTGGTGTATATGGTGGAGAATTTCTGCTGCAGGCTTCGCCACAAACAGTCGGGAGGGAGAGAGGTAGCAAGGCTGCTAGGGCTTGGAGGAAGGTGTGGGGGGAGGCGCACCACCCTCTATATATAGAGGGGGCGGCCAGCCCTTGCCCCTCCTCCAAGACTATCTCTAGTTTAAACAATTTAAACTCTCCCTTATCTAGAAATCCTATCTCTAGTTTAAACGATTTAAACTCTTCCTTATCTAGAAATTCTATCCCGAGATTTAAACGAGTCAAATCTCTCTAGAATCGGCTGGGCCCTATGGGGCCTTGTGCCCCTGGCCCAATGCGGCCAGGACACTCCCTCATAGGCCCATGCCCCTCCCGAAGGTGGGGCCACGTTGGTCCCTTCCGAAGGTTCTAGAAGCTTCGATACAATACCGATTAACCCGAACAATTCAACTCCAAAAACTGCATCGCCTTATATGAATCTTATTCTCGGACCATTCCGAACCTCTCGTGATATCCCGGATCCCATCCGAGACTCGAACAAAAATTCATAAACCAATTATCCAATCTATCCTAGCCGAGATACGTTAAGTGTGTGACCTCGGGTTCGAGAATATGCGTACATGATCTTCTATCAATAATCAACGGGTCTGGGCACCCATATTGACTCCACACATTCATCGATGATCATATCGGATGAACCACGATGCCGTGATTCAATTAATCCTATATATATATTTCCTTCGTCTCGCGATATTTTACTTGCCCGAGATTCGATCGTCGATGCCGTCATACCTAGTTCAATCTCATTCACAAAGAAGTACTTTACTGCCCGTAATCCGATATCACTTTGTGATTAACTCCTTAACCACATGCTTGCAAGAGGTGTTGATATCGACACGAGTGGGCCCAAGTATATCTCTCCGACTTGGGAGGGACAAATTCCATCTCGATACATACAACCCAACAGATACTTTCCGATCACCTGAGAGACACCTTTATGATCACCCTCTCATAGGATGACGTTTGATGACCTCAAAGCTTTCTTCCGATACCAGGGAGTTGCATTATCTCATGGTCTAAGGAATACAATATTTGGCATAGGAAAAGCTTCGCAAAGACGAACACGATGACACGATCTAATTGCTCTGCTTTGTTTGGGTCTATCCACCATATCATTCTCCCAATGATATGATCTCATTATCAATTGACAACTCATGTCTATGGTTAGGAAACCTTAACCATCATTGATCAATGAGCTAGTCCATAGAGGCGTACTAGGGACACGGTGTTGTTCACAAACCACACAAGTATTAAAGTTTCCGCTTAATACAATTCTAGCATGGAATATAAACTTTATCATGAACAAGAATTATAATAATAACATCTTTATTATTGCCTCTAGGGCATAATTCCAACAGTCTCCCACTTGCACTAGAGTCAATAATCTAGTTTACATTTGGCAACAATCTCACACCCATGGCACTGAGGTGTTGATCATGTTTTACACGTGGAAGAGGTTTAGTCAATGGATCTGCGACATTCAGATCCGTATGTACTTTGCTCATCTTCAGATCTCCATCTGCTATATAATCTCGGATTATATGAAACTTGCGGTTGATATGCTTGGTCTTTGGATGATATCTTGGTTCCTTAGCGAGTTCTATGGCGCCAGTGTTGTCACACAATATCTCCAGTGGGTCCAATGCACTTGAACCACGCCAAGCTCGATGATGAAGTTTTTGATCCAAACTCCTTCACTTGACGCTTCAAGCAGCCATGTATTCCGCTTCTCTGTAGATCCCGCGATCACGCTTTGCTTGCAGCTTCTCCACTTCACAGCCTCCATTCAAAATATAAACGTATCCCGTTCGAGATTTAGAATCATCCTTGTCGGTGTCGAAACTAGCATCGACGTAACCTTTACGACAGTCGTTCATCACCCCCATAGACTAAGAACATTTCTTTAGTTCTATTTAGGTACTTTAGGATGTTCTTCACGCCGTCCAAAGGTTCCACTCGGATCACTTTGATATCTCGTCAAACTAAGAGCATTGGACACATCCGTCTAGTACAAGATGGCATACATGATGGAACCTATGGCCGAGGCATAAGGCACTTTGCTCATAGCTTCCCTATCATTTCACCGTAATGGACACCGAGCCTTGCTCAATATCTTACCCGACAACATAGGCCTTTGAACCTTTCTTTGCCTTATCCATTCGAACCTTTTCGAACTTTGTCTAGGTATGTACCGCTTAAAGCTATCAGCGCCTTTGTCTATCTCTATAGATTTTGATGCCCAATATATAAGCAGCTTCACCTAGGTCTTTCATTGAAAAACACTTGTTCAAATAACTCTTCACATCGTTAAGCATGTTGATGTCATTTCCAATAATCAATATGTCATCCACATATAGTACCAGAAACGTCACCGAGCTCCCACTCACTTTCTTGTAGATACAAGCTTCATAGCAATTTGGAACAAATCCAAAACTCTTGATCACTTGATCAAAACGAAGGTTCCAACTCCGAGATGCTTGCTTCAGTCCATAAATGGAACGCTAAAGTTTGCATACTTTACTAGCATCCTTAGGATCGACAAAACCTTCGGGTTGCATCATATACAACTCTTCATCAATGTTCCCATTGAGGAAAGCAGTCTTGACATCCATCTGCCATATTTCATAATCATGAAACGCAGCAATTGCTAATAAAATCCAAATGGACTTAAACATCGCTACGGGAGAGAAATTCTCATCGTAGTCAACACCTTGAACTTGTCGAAAACCTTTCGCGACAAGCCGTGCTTTATAGACGGTAACCTTACCATCCGCGTCCGTTTTCTTCTTGAAGATCCATTTGCACTCAACGGCCTTTCGGTCGCTAGGAGGGTCCACCAAAGTCCATACTTGGTTTTCGCTCATGGATCCCAATTCGGATTTCATGGCTTCTAGCCATTTCTCAGAGTCTGGGCTCATCATCGCTTCCTCATAGTTCAGTAGGTTCACCGTCTTCTACTACCAAGACAACAAGACAGGTTGCTGCACCACTCGGGAGGGGCACGCGACCTTGTCGACCGCGACGTTCAAGAGCAAAGATCGTCCAAGCTTCATGATCCTTGTCATTAGCTTCCTCTATTGTTGGTGCAAAGTGACCTTGGAACAATTTCAGTCTTGCGCTACTCTCCAATTCAAGAGAAGGTTCAATAACCTCGTCTAGCTCTACTTTCCTCCCACTCACTTCTTTCGAGAGAAACTCCTTCTCAAGAAAGGAACCGTTCTTTGCGACAAACACTTTGCCTTCGGTTCTGTGATAGAAGGTATACCCAATGGTTTCCTTAGGGTATCCTATGAAGACGCATTTCTCCGCTTTGGGTTCAAGCTTGTCCGGCATCAACTTCTTGACGTAAGCTCCGCATCCCCAAACTTTAAGAAACGACAACTTAGGTTTAGCACCAAACCACAGTTCATACGGTGTCGTCTCAACGGATTTAGATGGAGCCCTATTTAAAGTGAATGCAGCGGTTTCTAATGCATAACCCCAAAATGATAACGGCAAATCAGTAAGAGACATCATTGATCGGACCATATCTAATAGGGTTCGATTCCGCTCAGACACACCATTGCGCTGTGTGGTGTTCGGGTGGCGTGAGTTGTGAAACGATTCCACTTGCTTTAAGATGCGTGAGAAAATCATAACTCAAATATTCACCTCCACGATCGGATCGTAGAAACTTAATCTTTACATTACGATGGTTCTCCACTTCATTCTGAAATTCTTTGAACTTTTCAAACGTTTGATTTATGTTTCATTAAATAGATATACCCATATCTACTTAAGTCATCGGTAAAAGTGAGGAAATAGCGATATCCACGCGTCAAAACACTCATCGGTGCGCATACATCGGTATGTATGATTTCCAACAAGTCCGTTGCTTGCTCCATCATACCGAGAACGGGTTTTGATCATCTTTCCCATGAGGCATGGTTCGCATGTGTCAAATGATTCAAAATCAAGAGACTCCAAAAGTCCATCGAATGGAGTTTCTTCATGCGCTTTACACCAATATGACCTAGACGCAGCGATTGCCACAAATAAGTAGTATTATCACTATCTACTTTGCATCTCTTAGCCTCAATGTTATGGATGTGTGTTTCATCCCTTTCGAGATTTAGAAGAAATAAACCATTCACAAGAGGTGCATGACCATAAAAGATGTTACTCATATAAATAGAACAACCATTATTCTCCGATTTAAATGAATAACCGTCTTGCAATAAACATGATCCGGAAATAATGTTCATGCTCAACGCAGGCACATAATAACATTTATTAAGGTTTAAAACTAATCCCGAAGGTAAAACTAAGGAGAGCGTGCCGACGGCCATCACATCAACTCTTGATCCGTTGCCAACGCGCATCGTCACCTCATCCCTCGCAAGCCGCCGTCTATTCCGTAGCTCCTGTTTCGAGTTACAAATATTAGCAACTGAACCGGTATCAAATACCCAGGCACTACAACGAGGGCTAGTAAGGAAAACATCAATAACATGTATATCAAATATACCTTTGATGGTGCCAGCCTTCTTGTCCGCTAAGTACTTCGGACAGTTGCGCTTCCAGTGACCCTTGTCCTTGCAATAGAAGCACTCAGTGTCCGGCTTGGGACCAGACTTGAGCTTCTTCTCAGCAGGGGCAACGCGCTTGCCGCCGCCTTTCTTGAAGGGCTTCCTTGCTCCCTTACCTTTCTTAAAGGTGGGGGGATTGTTGACCATCAACACATGATTATTCTTTTTGATGTTCACCTCCGCTACTTTCATCTTAGCAAAGAGCTTAGTGATCATATCAGTGGAACCAATATGATTGTGATCAACTACAAAACTTTTGTAGCTAGGAGTGTCAATCTTGAGCTCCTCTGGAATCTTGCAGTCCAGTTGCTCAAGGCGTTGAGTGTAGCCCGACATCTTAATGGCGTGCTCACTAACGGACCTCCCTTCCTCCATCTTGTAGTTAAAGAATTTCTTAGAGATCTCATATCTCTCAGAACGGGATTGAGTCTGAAACATGTTTTTTAGCTCCTCGAGAATCTCAAAGGGCCCGGCGAACTCTTCAAAACTATTTTGAAGATCCGATTCCATAGCATACAACATGGCGATCTTAATCAAATCATAATCATCCTTGCGCGACTGATAAACAGCTTTTTCATCACCAAGCATCTATAGCGTCACCTAGCGCTTTCTCAAGGACATAGTCCTTTTGTCCGCCAGCGAGAATGATTCTCAGAATGCGGAACCATTTGGTGAAGTTAGACCCATTGTTTCTAAGCTTTTCTATCTCAGCAAAAACGTTGAAGTTGAAGTTGGACTTGGCCATGTGATCTACAGTATTGTCAAGTACAATTTAGACTATGTTCATGATAAATAGTTCAACTTAATCAAATTACTAGATGAACTCCCACTAAATTCAACATCCCTCAAGTTGTTTAGTGAACACGATCCAAATTCACCACACCTAATCCGATCATCACGAGAAGAGATGTGGTTTAAATGGTGGACAACGAAGTGTCGATCATATCATTCATATGACTCATGCTTAAACTTTCGGTTCTTGTGTTCTGAGGCCATGTCTGTACATGCTAGGCTCGTCAAGTTAGACCCAAGTATTTCCGCGTGTGCAAAACTGGCTTGCACCCGTTGTATGTGAGCGTAGAGTCTATAGCACCCGATCATCACGTGATGCTTGGACACGACGAACTTTCATAGCGGTGCATACTTGGGGAGAACACAGTTTTATCTTGATCTTTAAGTGAGGAATCATCTTATAATGCTACCATCGATCTAAGCATAATAAGATACATAAAGGGATAAACATCACATGCATATAACTTTATGTGACATGGTATAGCCAATCCTCGCGCAATGATCTCCATCTTGTGCGTTAGCATGATCTCCATCACTCCACCATGATTGCCTCCACCACGAATAGCAACTACAACTATTGCTAACTACTTAGCGATAAAGTAAAGCTATTACATGGCGTATAAGAAGTTGACTCAGGTCATACACAATTATAAAGACAACCATATGGCTCCTGGGTTGGGTACTCATCGACATGCAAGTCGTGAAACATTACAAAACATGATCATCGCATACAATATACACATCACATCTTGGGCCATACCATATCACGAAAACACTCCTGCAAAAACAAGTTAGACGCCTCTACTTTGTTGTTGCATGTTTTACGTGGCTTATGGGAGTAGATGCTAAGAACGATTCTTACCTACGGAAAGACACAACGGTGATATTATGGTTGCCAAACTCCGGTGTTAATCCCATGACAACTATAGTGAGAGAGCGACATCCACCAGCCGCATGTGTGGAACAAGCCACACGTCAAGTGCGGAGCGGTCTCATGACGACGTCGCGTAAGGTTGGCACGGACGCTTCAATCTCACTATCCGCGTCATAAGAAGAACACAAACAAAAGGCTTGCAGAAAACATCAACGCGCAACAACCATGTTGCGTTCTACTCGTGAAACACATCTACGCATAGATCTAGCTCTGATACCACTGAAGGGTTTCGCGGCATAGTAAATCAAAATTTTCTACGGAGCGAACAGAGGGAAAGCCAAGATCTAATCTAGGAGATGCAAACAACGAGAGATTGGATTAGATCTTCATACCCTTGAAGATTCGCAAAGCGGAACGTTCGTCGGAACGTGGGTGATGTAGTCGTACTCGCTTCTCCTCCTCGCGATCCGATCCGATCTAGCACCACAAGTGGCGGTGCCTCCGTGAGATGCACACGTGCAGCACCTCGACGTCTCCTCCTTCCTCGGACCAGCGAGTATGGTGGAGAGATAGATTGGATCTACAACACGACGGCGTGGTGTATATGGTGGAGAATTTCTGCTGCAGGGCTTCACCTACAAACAGTCGGGAGAGAGGAAGGTAGCAAGGCTGCTAGGGCTTGGAGGAAGGTGTGTAGGGGGGAGGGGGCGCACCACCCCTCTATATATAGAGGGGGGGCGGCCAGCCCTTGCCCCTCCTCCAAGCCTATCTCTAGTTTAAACAATTTAAACTCTCCCTTATCTAGAAATCCTATCTCTAGTTTAAACGATTTAAACTCTCCCTTATCTAGAAATTCTATCCCGAGATTTAAACGAGTCAAATCTCTCTAGAATCGGCTGGGCCCTATGGGGCCTTGTGCCCCTGGCCCAATGCGGCCAGGACACTCCCTCATAGGCCCATGCCCCCTCCCGGAAGGTGGGGCCACGTTGGTCCCCTTCCGGAAGGTTCTAGAAGCTTCCGGTACAATACCGATTAACCCGGAACAATTCCGAACTCCAAAAACTGCACTGCCTTATATGAATCTTATTCTCCGGACCATTCCGGAACCTCTCGTGATATCCTGGATCCCATCCGAGACTCCGAACAAAAATTCATAAACCAATTATCCAATCTATCCTAGCGTCGAGATACGTTAAGTGTGTGACCCTGCGGGTTCGAGAATATGCAGACATGATCTTCTATCAATAATCAATGGAAGTGCAGGCACCCATATTGACTCCCACACATTCATCGATGATCATATCGGATGAACCACGATGCCAGGATTCAATTAATCCCATATATATATTCCCTTCGTCTCGCGATATTTTACTTGCCCGAGATTCGATCGTCGGTACCGTCATACCTAGTTCAATCTCGTTCACATCAAGTACTTTACTCGTTCCGTAATCCGATATCACTTTGTGATTAACTCCTTAACCACATGCTTGCAAGCGGTGTTGATATCAATTACCGAGTGGGCCCGAAGTATATCTCTCCGACTTGGGAGGGACAAATTCCATCTCGATACATACAACCCAACAGATACTTTCCGATCACCTGAGAGACACCTTTATGATCACCCTCTCATAGGATGACGTTTGATGACCTCAAAGCTTTCTTCCGATACCAGGGAGTTGCATTATCTCATGGTCTAAGGAATACAATATTTGACATAGGAAAAGCTTCGCAAAGACGAACACGATGACACGATCTAATTGCTCTGCTTTGTTTGGGTCTATCCACCATATCATTCTCCCAATGATATGATCTCATTATCAATTGACAACTCATGTCTATGGTTAGGAAACCTTAACCATCATTGATCAATGAGCTAGTCCATAGAGGCGTACTAGGGACACGGTGTTGTTCACAAACCACACAAGTATTAAAGTTTCCGCTTAATACAATTCTAGCATGGAATATAAACTTTATCATGAACAAGAATTATAATAATAACATCTTTATTATTGCCTCTAGGGCATAATTCCAACAAAATTTAGACTAGATGCCTATGTTCTGGATAGAGTATAATCCAGATCAGTGATGGCATTCTAGTCAATATAAAAGAAAATGATCATATAACATGTTGCACATGAGAACCAAATCTTACTGATCATATAACATGTTGCACATGAGAACCAAATCTTACTGATCATATAACATGTTGCACATGAGAACCAAATCTTACTGATCATATAAAAGGTCTTACAACACTTGACATAGTGTCAATTGCAGATTTGCAGGTACATTCCTAATCTACTCAAGCTTTATTATCAACAGCTGGAGCCATGCAGCTGGATCCCTAATTTTTACCGGAAGGGTTCTAGTTTCCCTGAAACTGAACAGGCATACATCTCCCTCTTTCAGATTGAATTTTTTGACAAAATTTGCCCATCCAAAACTGATAACTGCTTCTCCACAGTCATTTAGCACCATTTTGCAGTACTCAGTCTTAGACACTGTTGGAATGTTCACAGCAAGAATAATTACTTCAGAACCTTTAGGAATTCCATGTTTGGGAGCTCTTGAGCATAAGATAGGCTTCAGGAACTTCAGAAGATAAGTAGATGTGAATTCTTGAGAAAAATCCTGCAAATCACAAAGATCTATTATGATCAAAGCATGATGTATTTGTTGCAAATCACAAAGTTCACATAAATCTTCATGTAAGTAAGTAGTACTAACCATTCTTCCTTCTCCAGGTCTCCAATGAACATAATCAAAGGTAGCTATTATATTGTTTTCTGTCAATTTCCAAACATACCCCTTGATTTCAGGTCTTGGTATCTCCTCTACAAAGCTTCTCAATTGCATTACTTGATTGAATGTTAATTCTACATTGTTTGCAAAAATGCATTTATGGTCAAAAGATTCTTCTCCAGCATGACCAGGTCCTACATGACAAAATAAAGCAATCTGTTACCATCACCCAAATAAGTATAAGAAAGAAGCCCCCTTTCATCAATATCACTCAAATAATTCTATTCTTCTCCAGCATGACCAGGTCTTGAAAGTAAGAATCATACCTCTAATTGTAAGAAGCCCCCTTTCATCAACATCAGATGTGTTGTCCCTACATAGAAATATTGTTAAATATTTTCAGATACCATATTAATGAACATAATATACTAAAAATGTTTTTTATTAAGACAGAGTATTACTCTTCAAGTTTAACAATCTCCAGTTTAAGATAAAACCACTGGTGCCTGAGTCTTGGTGGAAGATTCCTCTCATCTGTGAAACTAAACATGCAAACATCCCCTTCCTTCAAATTAAATGCTTATACCACCTTTGCCCATCCAGGAGAGATGATATGGGCCTTGCCATCATCATGAAGTTTCATCCTGCAGTACTTGATGGGAGATCCTAACTTGAGCTTTACACCTAAACTGATCACTTGTGATCTGGCTTGAACACAATGCATCATGATGTGCTTATCCATAAGGAACTGCAGAAGGTACTTTCTAGTGAACACTTGGCTGAATTCCTAGAAGTATTAAGATAAATTATCTATCAAATTACAAAACTGCAGGCTAGAACTGTGAAACAAAAAAGTAGCAGAGTTGAAAACATATAGACCTACCATTATCCCCTCTATAGGATCAACATTAGTTGATGTAATCGCGCTAACATAATCCATAACTGTAGGTCTTGGTAGCACTTCAACAATGCTTCTAAGCTTCATTACTTGCTGGAAATTCATCTCAACTAAATTTCCAAAAAGCAGTTTGTATCAATTGTTTCAAAACCTGAATGTCCAGGTCCTAACAAAGATAGATCAATGTGTGTTAGTCACTAAATGTCTTAACAAAGATAGATCAATGGCAATATACAGAAAGGTCAATGGTGAGAAACATACCTCTAGTTGTTATCAATAGTCTCCCATCTCCCTCATCTTGTTCTTGTTCACTGAATTGCAGATACGTAGTTTTTAAGTTCATAATTACAGACAAATAATTACATATTTCAACTTTACATACTGATAGCATACAAGAAAAATACAACTGAATAATGCAGACAATTAACCCTATAGTAAAAATTACATATTTTTTACAGAAGGATGAGTCAGATCACAAAAGAGGGGAACCCTATAATTCTAATGGATGAACAGAAAGGAGAAGTAGAGTTCTAACCTGGAGTTCTCACGCTGAAAGGATACAGATGTCGCCTAGAGGGGGGGTGAATAGGCGATTAAAACTTTTCCTAGAGTGGCTCAACAAAGGCGGAATATAACTAGTGTTTACTTTGTAAAGCACAACCTAGAAACAACTAAGGTTTGCCTATGTGCACCAACAACTTATGCTAAGCAATACAAGCAACAAAGTGATAGCAAGATATATATTACTTCAAGCATGAAGGCTATCACAATGTAAAGTGCATAAGTAAAGAGCTCGGGTATAGAGATAACCGAGGCACACGGGGACACCGATATTTTACCGAGTTCCTCCCAACATGGAGTACGTCTCGTTTGGAGAGGGGGTGGTATCAAACCACCAACGCCACAAAAGGCCTCCCTTATTCGCCGGTGCATTTCACCCCAACGGGATCGATGCACGCTTCCTATCGGTGCACTTGGTGTGGCAACCGGAACCTCTCACAAGGTTGGGGCACAACTCCACAACTTAATTGGAGGCTCCCAACAAATGCCACCAAGGCCACAAACCGTCTAGGGTTCCAAGAACCCAAGAGGGACAAGCTCCAATGAGTAACTCAAATCAAATCCTCCAAAGAGAACTCAAACCGATGCACCAAATGCAAATGGCAAGAACACCACAAAGGTGCTCAAATCCCTCTCTCCCAAATTCCACCAAAGCTACAAAATCTTATGGGGGAATAAGAGAGGAAGAACAATGGAGGAAATCCACAAAAGACTCCAAGATCTAGATCCCAATATGTTCCCCTCACTTAGAGGAGAGATTGATTGGTGGGATTGTAGATCTAGATCTCCTCTATCAAATCCCTCAAGAATATGCAAGAAGCATTGGAGGGATTGAAAGAAAGCAAGCTCAAGAAGGTCAATAATGGAGGGGAAAACTTGCAAGAATGGTTAGGGAACCATTGGGGAAGAAGGCCCCTTAAATAGGTTCCCCGAAAATCCAACCGTTGAAGCCAAAAAAGCGCGAATCCCGGTACTACCGGACATTCCCGGTACTACCGGACAATCCCGGTACTACCGGACAATCCCTGGGGATCCCAGGTCGCCAAACGCACCTTTTTCAGTACCGGTACTACTGAGCGGTACTACCGGACCTCGGTACTACGGACCCTGTCCGTACTACCGTCATCCTGACGAAACGGCCATAACTTTTGCATCCGGACTCGATTTTGATGATCTTGGGCTCGTTTGAAGGACAACAAGCTCTAAAAGATAATGCAAAGAAACATTATAGTCCAGCAAGGGAGGATATATCCAAATGACGAAAGGTTTAACCTCTATCAAAAAGATGAACCGATAAAACCTTCAACAGCAAAAACGTAATAGAAAATGCATATGAAATCCGTTTTCGATGAACGAGAGCTTGTCATGGAGATTAACACAAGCTCTAAATCCTCACATGAGTAAGAACCAAATAATGGAAGGTTTTACCTATCTCTAAAATACAAACCGGTAAAACCTCCAAGATCAAAATGCAATAAGATATAAAAGGGAAATCCGTTTTTGATGGACTAGAGCTTGTTATGGAGATTACCACAAGCTCTATATTCTCACATGGATAAGACCAAATAACAACCAAATATGATGATGCAAGTATGCAAAGGTTTGATCTCTCTCAGAACGATGTGACCGAGTTACTCATTCGAGAGCCCTTCTTGATAGTACGGTTATCTATCCTAAACCCGGTCTCCCAACAAACATGAGACCGGCAAAAGGGAAAACCTATCAATATTATACCTTTGCCTTGAGCAATACACTTGAGATCGATGTAGACGATCTTGTCCTTCTCAATATGGACACCTTTCTTGATTCCTCATCATCGATCCATGATCACCGAGGATGGCAAGCATCAAACATGAGATCTTCTATAGATGGCGCATTTTGAGCTTGCACAACACATCTTCTTCTCATTTCATCTATCTTGAAGTCAACACATGCTCCAAGCAATGCCAATGGACAATTCCTACAAGTACAACTTAATACACACATTAGTCCATAAAGATTGTCATTAATTACCAAAACCACACATGGGGGCCCAACATGTTCTTTCAATCTCCCCCATTTTGGTAATTGATGACAATCCCCTTAAGAGGGTTTATATAAGGAATTTTAATGAATAAAATGGTAATACCAATATCAAATACTACAAAAGTATGTGATATTGGTACCACCATCATATATAGAGCAAACTCCCCCACAATCTATGCATGTGTGATGAACTTGAATTTCATTGCATATATTGCCAATCATTATCATTGGAGGAGTTTCCTCTATATATATACCACATGCTAAGCAACAACAAAGATGCAAGAGCATGAGAAGCAAATGCACAAGGACAAACTCAATGCATAAACCAACTTCCCTTAAACCCTCTAAAACTTCTCCCCCATTGGCATCGATTGCCGAAATGGGTGACAAGTTCTAGAAGGCAAATATAGTAATAATTCCTCCAAAGGTGTGCCTTCGCACATATCCAATGATGAATACTTGGGAGGGAGTAGAACTATATCGAGGACCCTAAGATTGCAAAAAAAAGTCAAATAATGCAAGCAACTACAAGGTCCGACAAACCAATTTGAAAACAACGAATGAGTCCAAATGGAAACAACAAGATATTATGATATGAGCAAGAGAGTGCTTTAAATAACAAAATAGAGAAGCTCCCTAAGATTTGTGCACTATTCAACATAAATGCATTAGAATACATATTGCACAAATATGGAATCCTCGCTCCCCCATAAGTATTTAAAACACAACAAATGAGAAAGAAGACAAATGTGCATTATTAGATGAATTAGATGAGCTCCCCAAAGATAATGCACCAATTATGATAATTGTATTTGGGATCAAGGTGCATAATCATGGAATCCTCACTCATCCAAGTTAATTTAACAATACAAGGCATGAGAGAATAAATATGAGTGCCCAAAGATGCAAACAAGAGGAACAAGCACTCATAGGCAATTAAATTTGGAAGCCACCGAAGAATCATAAGGAATAGAAAGGTGGTCTCCAAGGATTAAAAATCAACTAGAATTATCTTCTCATATGTGCATATGTCTCTAAGTGGAAAATATCAAAAAGACATATTCCAAAGAAGAAAAATGCACACATAAAGAAGATTATACAAGAAAGCACATGAAAGGAAAAAATGAAGTCATAACATATATCAATAAGATTTTTGCTTCAAAGCATGGCCAAAGGCTCACATATATCTTATTGTACATAATGGACTTCAAACACAAACACACTACATATATTACAACTATCACCAAGGGAAAAGGAGAAAGTTGAAATATATGAAGAAAGACAACAAGTATCATAATAGAAAATAGACTAGCAAAATCTCACTATTGCATATGAGGGAAGTTGAGGAAATGATAGGCAATAAAATTGCTAGATTGACATATTTGGGATTGGAGGATCATGTGCATGATTTTTTATAGTCCCAACTACATGTAATCATCTCAACTTATACACATATACAATATAGAGTCCTCTTAATACCATGGCTAGAGATACAACAATAAATACAATAACAAAAATTCATGCCAAGATGCAACATACAAAAGGTTGGAAGCAATATAAATATGCATGAGAAAGAGATACTTGTTACCGAGATATAATTGGTAGGATGTAGAATATATGAATTCGTTGATCATCCTATAGCTTGACTCGACTTTTCATGTACGCACCACTTCTTCAAAATTGAAAGACAAGCATCCAATATATCTCCAATGTACCTAAAACACAATTAAGTACAAAATGGTCCCCAAACTTATTGGGTCCAAAGTAGTTAGAGAAACTACAATACATAGGAGAGACTCCACATAATTATGTGCACATACATATGAAATTGAATTTCATGCACAACTTAGCCGATGGGAATTGGTGGAGTTTCCCCTATATATTGGATCAAAGAAAGCAAGCATGCCATAATATAATCATATAGTAAATATGCGTGCATGAAGCTTTCAAGAACCAAAAAGGAGATACAATTTGAACAAAACACCAAGTAAATCGAGATTGCACACACAAGAGTGTGACATGACAAACGATGTCCAAATTATATCAACGAACCAATTCAACACATGAACGATCACAATTTCAACAAATGAACTAGGCATAATCCAAGGAGCAAAAGATAGATAGAAATGAAAATGCTCAAGGATTTATCTCATTCTAAAATGGTCAAATCAAGAAACAAGGAATGAGACAAAACCAACTCCCAAAAAGAGCAAGGTTCCAACAAGAAACCAAACTCCCCAAACTTCACATGATGGCACAAGTACCAAAATGAAAAGATTGAGGTTCCAAGCACATAAAACACCATATGGATCAAAAAAAAAGAAGCATAAATACGAGTGTTCTAAATAATATAGGATAGCTCCCCCATGGATAGTGCATTTTGTAGGATTTTCCTTTTAAATGCAAAATGCACACAAATGGGATCATCACTAGTACCTATAATAAGTAAAACACAAGAGGATATCAATAAAATAAGAAGATACACAAGAAGCAAGGAAGGCTTGGGAGACAACACAAAACATTTTCTTGGCCAAATATAGGATAAAATTAAGCAAGGGACAAAGTGAATATGATCAATAAATTCTACCATAAGTTGGGTACTCATTGTCCAAGGACAAGAAATAGAATAATTTTCCCAAGGTAGCTTGCATGGATATCCAAGATCATAGTCACAACAAGAAGCATATAACTAAATAAAAGAAATTGAGCATGATACTTCGAACAAGATTCTTGGTAGCTTCCCCAAGTCACACAATCACTAGTGAATAGAGTAACTTGAAGCAAATGGTTTCCATGAGGATATATATATCTAAATATGAGGAAACGCATACCAAGAAACACTCTCATATACAAGATCCAAAATAAGATCAATAAAGCCATTCATGCAAATAGGAACTTGTATGAGCCAATGTGTCACATAGGCGCTAGATAATTATCAATATCAATTCTAAGTGACATAACCTCGAATATTCACATTTTCTAGGATTGTAATATGCACTAAGCATAAGACTCCCCCATAATGTGATACTACCATAAAAACAACACGAGGCAAAAGGATACAAATAGAGATAATTAATGGACATTATAAAACTTAAATTTCTCATGAGAATTATACCACATAGAGACTAGACAATAATCCAATGTAAATACTAGGTGGTAATCCTCATGTACACACATTTTTAGGATTGTGGAATGCCTAAGCATAACACTCCCCCAAAATAGGATAATCCATTAATTTCTCACAAGAGCCAAATAGGATACCAAATATAACCAAGCAAGGATCAAACACAAGAAACACACATACATGGTGTGACACCTAATCATACACAAATAATCTTGATTTCAAGATAATTAAGTGGATAGCACAACATGTACAAAAACATGGAAGATACAAAACCAACACATGCACAAAGGGGCGAGTAACTTTCAATGTAAAGAGTAGACGCGGGGGGGTAGTGCGAGGTGGAGGGACTAAAACAGAACAAAAAAATAATACGAGAGATGTTACTAGAAAACGGAATAACTAAATCAACGAGGTGGAAGGACATGCAATGAAAAGTTATAAACCGAGGGACTACATTGCAAAATGACGGCACTATAACATTACCAGACACGGCCCCTCTCTCACTTTCCACTCCTCCCTCACTCAATCAATCCGCTTAGGGTTCCTCCCCCGCCGCCGTAGCTTAGGTTTTTCGATGAAACCCTCCACCGTCGCCGTAGCTTAGGTTTTCCTCCACCGCCGCCGTAGCTTAGGTTTTCCGACGAATCTCCTCGCCGGAAACGTACGGTAGGTGGTAGGTTTTCTTTATCTACATCTTCTTTCTTGATCTGCATCTTCTTGATCTTCTTTTATTTATTTTCTTAGGTTTTCTTTTCTTTGAATCTCCTCGCCGGAAACATACGGTAGAGAATCTTTGATATGCATATTTCATAGATCTAGATCTGCATCTTTTCTTTGTCGACAAGCAATTCTTATCGAATCACCAAAGTAGTAGTTTTTGATCTAGTAGTTTAGCTCTGCCCTGTTTTAGCTCTGTGAACAATGTCTGCATCTTTGCTATGATCTGTTATGCATATTTCGAATCTGCATCTACTAGTTCTGTGATCTGCATTTGTTCTGCATTTGTTCTGTAATCTACATCTACTAGTTCTGTGAATCTGGCTCATGTGTCCAAGTTCTAGATCTGTTAGTTTTTTATATGTAGATAAAGAATGTTTCTTGATATGCAACTAGATCAACTAGGTTTGCTCTGTTAGTTTTTGATCTACTAGTTTAATATGCATATTTTATTTTTCGAATATGTTCATGATTTGCATTTGTTCTCTAATCTGCATCTACTATTTCTATATTGTTAGTATCTGCTAGTTATATGATCTAGAAGTTAGCTCTGTGAACAATGTTAGTGTGTACTGGTTCTATATCTGTTTGTCTTTGATCTAGTAGTTTAAATTATCTGCTCTGCCCTGTTTTAGCTTTATGAACAATGTTTGCTATGTTAGTTTTTTATCTAGTAGTTTAAATTATCTGCTCGACATTTTATATATTAGTTTATTTGCTAAATCCTACAAGTGAAAGCATGAACTCCAGTGACAGCTCTATTAGTTTATCATTTTAGTTCAGAAGGATAATTGTAGATTATCATTCTGGTTAGAATGTTCTGATTATCATTCAGAAATTGGACACATGTTTAGAATGTTCTGGTTAGAATGTTCATAATGTTCAGAACATTCTACTATATGTTAGATAATCATGAAGGATAATCAGAACATTCTGTTAGATAATTTTTAGAATGTTAGATAATTGTAGATCCATGTACATTCTGAACATGAATGTTCTGTTAGTTTATTTGTTAGTTCTTGATCTGTTAGTTTCTGAACGTGTTACTTTATACTTGCAATGATAATTGTACATTCATGTTACTGTCCAATTGCAGTCTAGCTTTGTTTCTGATTAATTGCAGTCTAGCTTTGTTTCTGACTACTTTTACTGCTTTATATTAGATGGATTCAAATGTCTGCGATCAACATGACTGCCAGTTTTGTGCTATTGTCAAGGACAATGATAATGTCATCGACATTCCTGATGACACTGACAGTGACAACAAGGACAATGTCATCCCTCTCCCTGATGACAGTTCCAGTGACAGCAGCTCTGTGAACTCCAGTGACAGCAGCTCTGAGGAAGAAGAGGAGGAAGAAGAGGAAGAGGACGAAGAGGAAGAGCTGCTGGAAAGGGGTATGTAATTATGCATCTTATAGTAGCACATGTGCTGTCTCTGTTTAACGGTGTGCACAATTTGAAATGTTACTAATATGAAGCATGTGTGTCAAATTTGTGTTGTATCAGGACCTCAACTCAGGGGACTAGAAAGGTTTGACAGTCAATATTTCTTTGGCAATCAAATGTTTCTGAATGAAGATCAGGTGACCTTCCTTGCTGACTGGTGCAAAGACCCTAAACCAAAAATCAGATACTATGTGTACAAGATGACAGAGTCATCTGTCATGAGAAATAAATGCAAAATGGTAAGATGGTTTCTACTATATATTCCATAGTACTGTGGTAGATGAACAGTTGGAAGTATGCTAACTGTCCAAAAACTCGATATTTACACAGGAATTTGCAGCAGAGTACACTCGCAAGTACCTGAAGAAGTTCCTG
This sequence comes from Avena longiglumis, assembly GCA_030063025.1. Classification (NCBI taxonomy): domain Eukaryota; kingdom Viridiplantae; phylum Streptophyta; class Magnoliopsida; order Poales; family Poaceae; genus Avena; species Avena longiglumis. Next base: position 502,475,066 of record CP125975.1, read on the forward strand.
GATGAACCGATAACTGTAAGGGTTGAGCACATGACCAGTGAAGGGAGATATGATGTCAGGATGAAGATGGGTGTCTCAAACAGAGCAATTATGACAAGTGGTTGGTGGCCAGCTATTCAGGCTTTCAGAATAGTTAAGTCAGAAGTGGTGATGTTCGCTTTCTGGTTGGATCAGGTGAAGAATCTCAATATTATGCTTGCGTCGCTTCCAGATGATCTCTACTTCCTAGGTTAAATGAAGTAGTGTTGATGATGGTGAGTGCAAGTATAAAGTATGCACAGTTGATCAGTACTTTTGGATGTTAGTATCTAATGGTAGTATGTAAGTATGGAAGTATGCACAGTTGGTCAGTACTACTAAGTTCTAATGGTTCGTGGACTACTAAGTTTATGTGGTATGTAATTATGCACTGGTAAGTTTGATCAGTAGCAAGAATTACCTGGTAATTATCTACTATGTTTACATTCAGTTATGCCTGCAATTCTTTAAAAGTGCCACTAAAGGTTCAGCTTTAGAGGCATTGTTGATACTGCCTCTGAAAGCAAACCTTTGGAGGCACTTTAGTGGTACTGCCTTTGAAAGTTTTTGCCTGCATATTTTGAAAGTGCCACTAAAGGTTCAGCTTTAGAGGCATTGTTGATACTGCCTCTGAAAGCAAACCTTTGGAGGCACTTTAGTGGTACTGTCTTTAAAAGTTTTTGCCTGCATATTTTGATAGTGCCACTAAAGGTTCAGCTTTAGAGGCATTGTTGATACTGTCTCTAAAAGTAAACCTTTAGAGGCACTTTAGTTGTACTGCCTCAGAAAGTTTTTACCTGCATGTGGTGAAAATGCCATAAAAGATGAACTTTTGGAGGCACTTTTTTTTGCCTTCAAAGATGATCTATTGGGGGCATTTTTTTTTTTTGCCTTGCATTATCCAACATTGTGAGGCACCACATAGGTAAGTGCTTTAAAAAGGAACATTTGAAGGCAATTTAGAAAATGTCATTAGAAAAGTGCCTTAGATTCCCGAACGTGACCTAGTGCGAGGCGGCGCCGGCGGTGGTGGTTGGCTCCGTCAAGTGCTTGGATTGCTCCCCCGCCGACGTCAATGCTGAGGATGCATTCAAAGGTACGTGTACTTGCTCCTATATGTACACCTCGGCACAGCCATGGAAGCTTTGGCCTTGTCACAAAACAGCAGTTTTTGTCTAATTAGGTACATGTATTTTCTAACCAATTCATGTAGTGGTAGTGTAATTAGTACTACTCCCTCCGAACCATATTAATTGATTTGGTTTTATTAAAATTTAGATGAATCTATATACAAAATTATGTTTAGATTCATTTAAATCTAGACAAATTTGAGTTAACGAATATAGGTTTGAGAGAGTACAAAAAATCATTAGGAATTTTAGTTCTCAAAATATTTATATCATCATGTAGAGGTCTTTATTCCCAAAACATCTATATACATTATGCATAGCAGGCTGGGCCGTATCATAATCAACTCATTCGTGCAATTTAGTTTAATTTTGGACGGCCCATAACAATGTGATTTTGCCTTCTCCACATCGCGCGCTGCAGAGCTTCAGGTCGCCATAAAGTGCAGGTCCGGCGCCGGCGAGACCTACGAGACGCAGACGATCGGCCACCTCGACAACAAAGGCGCCTTCAGTATCCCGCTGGCGGCTAGCCTCCTCCGCGACGACGGCGAGATGGACCGCGACTGCTTCGCCCAGCTCCACAGCGCGCCAGACACGCCGTGCGCCGGGCTGGCGCCACCCAAGATCGGCCCCAGCAGGCAAGGCGGCGCCACCTACCTTTCCGTCGCCGACGGTACCGTCTTCTCACCCGTCGCCTGCTTGTGCAAGAAGAAGAAGAAGCACTTCATGATGGGCCCCCCGCCGCCGCCGCCGCCGCCGCAGCCCAGGCCGGAGCCCACTCCCACTCCTCCAACGCCCTCCTACGGCCCTCCTATGCCGAACCCTCCGGCGCCACCGGCGCAGGATGAGCCGGAGCCGTTCTTCCACAAACACCCGAAGATGAAGAAGCTCATGCACAAGAAGAAGCCGTGCCCGCCGGAGGACGACAAGCCAGAGACCAAGAACTGATCTGGCCTGCCACGACACATGCAGCGGCGACGCGTCACTTACCGCGCCTGCGGTGAGGAGGGAGCATCGGCCGCTACGACATCTGCGAACCCATATGTTTGTGATGTTAGTTGATTGTCTTGCTGTTGTTGTCTTTTCTAGTGATTTGTTGTTCGGTTTAGTTCGTGCCATTGTGCTGTCATTGGTGTTTCAGTTCGCTGATTTGTCTGTGAAATAAAGAAAATGCATGATCCGCGTCATAACAATCTTGTGATTCTGTGCTCGTTGGTTAGTTTCTAACTAGTAGTGCTTTGTAATCGACCAGGACCTGAAAAGTTCACAGGAAGGGATCAAAATTTCAACGAAATCTCCAAAATTTCTTTGGGATCCAAAATGTGTACTTCTCGATTTTTTAGGGACTCATATCATATTTAAATAAAACTCTGATTTAGTTAAATTTTGTTTAAATTTGATAGATTTTTGGTCAAGATAATTCTCAAATCATTTCCAAAAATTTGGTGATTTCAGGGAGAGCTCCAAATTTTTGTTTAATTCGAAAATTCAAAACCCTATTCACATGTAAACTTCCGGCTGGTGTGCCTTTGTTGGAGGGGTTTATGTTTGCCAAGAGATAGTGGCAATACTCTAGAAAAGAATAATCCCTCTGTTCCACAATACAAGCCATTTTAGCAAGCTGTTTTAGTTTGCTAATAAGATTTATATTGTGGAACGAAGGTAGTAATAAACAAGGGAACTTCTCATGCATATAGAGTGTCTACCGACCACGTGGTTCCGAGTTCTGACCAGTGTGCCAACTGGTTACTTGTGTAGCTCCGTAATTCACCACGGAATTTTGATGGCACACTGCCAGTTAGGGGGAACGACGTCTGAAGAGCTATTGTTCGTGCACCATGAATATTATAGTTAGGATGGTAGCTATTTCAAATTCAAACTCCCACCAAGGCCAACTCCAGCGTCCGGCGGATGGAGGGCGGTGTCTAGCCATGCTTGACTTGTCATCAATCCTTGACAAGTTTTTCTCCACAACCCTTCTCTCGGTTTCATCCTTGAATGTATTCACATCAACCAAGAGACTTGAATATTTTTTGTCAATCTTGTTTTCTCATCAGCAAGCTCCTTCACCAACTTAGCATTCTGAATCCTCTCTTCGATTCTTGCATTGGTGCTATCTTCATACATTCCCTAGGTCTTCCTAGTGTATTTTGGCAGTATGTGGTCATTCTTTATCCAACCAAGCCACAGATCCACAGTTCCTGGCCTCCTGTATATACTCCCTCCATCCCACAGATTAAGGCGTGAGACGGAGGGAGTATATATCAAAATTTCATGGACATTTGTAGTGGATGGGCTGATGACCGTGAAACCAGAAGATTTAGGCCAAGCTAGCGAGTTGTACTTTGCATGGGACATAGGTAGAACCTACAACCAGTATTGGTACCTTCAAATGCAACGCACTTCAGAGGCTCAAGCTTGTGGACGCAACCGACGTGGGGACAATCTACTTCTACGACGCAGAAAGAGGGGTATTCAACGAAGTATGGAGCATAGTCTTTGTCCGTGAGGGCCTAACACAGAGAAGAACCTCATAATCGACTCAAATCGAGGTCAAAATCCCCAATCGGAAGATAACCCTAGCCATTGAAAAGATTTGGGGAAAATGGAACTTACCCCTACCATCATTGCGATCGAGCTCTCGGCCTCGTTCCCGCTCGGCATGGTGCCTACGCACTCGCCACTGGTAGATTAGCCATTGGAAGGTTTCCGGCCGTTAGATTTGCCGCCGTCGGGAGAAGAGACCTCAATGCGAGCAATGGTGGTTTCGCATTTCGAGGTGAAGGAAGAGGGTAGAATGTAAGGGGAGAATTTCCGTGGGTGGTGACTGAAATACTCCCGCCTCCTTTTGCGTTGCAACGCTGGAGCTCGCCTGTCTCCACGGTCGCAGCAGCTCATGTGGCAAGCGGCGGAAGTTGGCTCTCGGTAGGAAGCCGATAGGGTGACTCTAGAGAAACGGTCGAATCGGCTATTGTCGCCGTGCCCAGCTCGGTGCTGCTTTGGTGCTCGTGCTGGGCACAACGTGAGCGTCGTATGGGCTACCAATCGACCGTTTTTGCATCCAGCGGCTTGTTTCCAAGTGGTACGGACTACCAATCACAGCCTAAAACATGGCGCAAGTTTGTTTTATTGGCACCAAACTGGCCACAGCTTTTGGTTAGTACTGGGATGCTAGATTTTTCTTTCCCCTCGAGCTGTTCACGTGAGCAGCAGCCAGTACCAGTCCATGCTGCAAGCCTGCAACATCAAGAGCCGAGACCGGCCACACTAACACTGTCACTCACACCGCCCTATATATGCCCATTCAGACCACCCTTCCATCTCATCCAAGTTCACCAGTGTTTCTTCCTCGGATTAATTCTTTGCAGCAGCAGCAGCAGCAATAAGGGGATTTTCCGCCATGGGGGCTCGGGTGCTTCCTCCTCCAGGAACTGCTGTGTTTTTCGGTGCCTTTGTTGTGCTCTTGGCCGTCCTCAGCTCCGGTGCGGCCCAGGCGGCGCCGGCGGTCGTGGTTGGCTTCGTCAACTGTTTGGATTGCTCCCCCGCCGACGTCAATGCAGAGGATGCCTTCAAAGGTACAACCCTTTTTTTAGGGGATTCAAATGTACAACTGGGTAGAGTATTTTCGTTGCCATTATGCATAGCAGGCTGGGCCGTATCATAATCGGTTTTGCTAGAGATCAGGCGTCTGATTTTTAGTTAAGTATCAGTCGTCTCTTTCACCATTAGATATACTTCGTGATTTGTGCAGCGTGAAAATTACTCATAAGTTGCGACTAAGTTGTAACTAGAAATTAGTATAAATTTTATTTTTTTTGAAGAGTGCAACGGGGGGCGATAGCCCACCTGAACGCGACTTTCATTTTCATAAAAAGACATATTTACATGGTGGCGCCGACACGAGACCGTGGCGGTGCGGATGTGGCATACCACACCAAAGAGGTACATAGTAGGGAGAGGGATGGTGGTGGTGGGGGCTACCCTAAGCTATCCCACCAAGCCCGAAGAGGATCAAGGTCTATCCGTCGGGGAGCTCGGACAACCCAGAGCTGCAGATGTTCCACGACTAGGGAGGCGATTTGGTCGGTGGTGGAGGAAGCTCTATCGAACACCATGCGGTTGCGCGATTTCCAGACCGACCATAGGATGGCGAGTAGAACCGTGTGTAGAGCCGAGGCATGCATACGGGGGAGGCGATCTGAGAGGATGCCAAGTAAGCCAACGACATCCGTGTCGAGGGGCAAACGCAGGTCGCTTGCAAGGCGCCTCCACAGGGGGGCCAGACGAGGGCACTGAACGAACAAGTGCGCCAGGTCTTCGGTAGTGCCTGGACAGAAAGGACAGTGTGGGGAGGCAACACACCCCAGATGGAACAGGTGTGCGCGCGTCCTAGTGCGACCGAGGCGCATAATCCAAAAGAACACCTTGACTCGGGGCGGCGCAAAGTTTTCCCAGTTGACCTCCTGGTGCGGCACTATGCACCCCGAGGAGCGCAGCGCACGATACAAGTCCCCAACACGGAAATTGCCCGCGGGGCAAAGAGTGACATTGCGGCTGTCGGGAGCGCTGGAGAGCTGAAGGGCACTAAGGCGGGAGCGCAGGAAAGCCAGCTCGGCCTCTGCCTGAGGAGTGACGCGCGGTCGCAGAGGAATATGGATGGCGCCATTGCTGACGGTATCTGCCAGCGACAACGTAGGCGTAAGACAGTGGGAGAAGGCGGCTGGGAGGGCATCAGCAAGCGGGCCAAGTGGCGTCCAAGAGTCAAACCAGAGAGAGGTCGACACCCCGTCCCCTGGGTCCACCCGTGATGGAGCGATGCAGGGGATCAAGGACTCAAGGCCTCGCCACGGCGTAGAAGGATGTGGATCCTCACATGTAGCTCCGACGGACCCAAAGGCCTGTGGGTATCATGACCAGAAAAGCGCATGGAGGTTCTTGAGCAGCATGTGTTTTGGAGACCAAAGTCGACAACACCGAGACCACCCTCGGATCGCAAACCGATGCACCAGGTCCCACGCTACCTGACAGTCGCCGCCAGAGCATGAGGCAGCAGCCTTCCAAAGCATGGCGCGTCTAGGCCTGTCCATCTTCGCGAGGGTGCCTTTTGACAGTGGCAGCACAGACATGGCAAGCAAAGGGATTGCAGAGAGGACGGCCGTGGCGAGGGTTAATCGACCACCTATCGGAAGCAGTGCAGTGCGCCACCCTGGGATCTGGTTTGAGATCCTCGTGGAGAGGAACTCCAGGGTAGCCGCAGGTAGCTTCCGGTCCGAGAGAGGAAGCCCGAGGTATGTCTGGGGAAAGACGGAGATGGGGCATCCAAGGATGTTGGCGAGGCCCGCGGCGTCAGCGGGCGGCACATGAATTGGGACGAAGGTGCTCTTGTGGTAGTTAATGCATAGGCCAGTGGCGAGAGAGAAAGCGTCCAGGACGGCGCGCAAACGCCGTGATTCGGTGGCGTCCGCGCGGAGGATAATTAGCGTGTCGTCGGCATATTGGACCACGGGGCACGGAAGGTCGTCCACAAGGGGGTGCAGCAGACGCTCCCCACCCACATCCTCAACCAATAAGCAACGGAGGAGCTCTCCCACGGCCAGGAACAGGTATGGGGACAGCGGGTCACCCTGGCGCAACCCATTCCGGCACCTGATCCAGCGGCCCGGAACTCCATTCAGAAGCACCGCCGCCTTCCCGGTGGAAAGGATTGCGGCAACCCAACCACGGAAACCGGCGCCAAAGCCACGGGCGCCGAGAATCGCATCTAGTGCTTCCCAATTGACAGAATCGAAGGCCTTCTTGAAATCCAGTTTCAGCACGACGGCCGACACCTTACGGACGTGGCAACTCTGAACAAGGTCCATGGCGTATAAGAAGTTGTCGGTGAGGGTCCTCCCCTTGATGAAGCCGGATTGCTCGAAGGCGACGAGCAACTCAATGAAGGACTGCAGTCGAGTGGTGAGGATGCGCGTGACTAGCTTCATAAGACAGTTCTGGAGCGAGATGGGGCGAAAACCGTCCGCCGTGAGCACGTCCGCCTTCTTGGGAAGGAGGGCAATAAAGGCACGATTCACACCATCGAGGGGGGCCGTACCCGCATGGAAGTCTCTCAAGAAACTCAGAACGTCTTCGCGCACCACACTCCAGAAAGCACGGTAGAATGCAGGACCAAAGCCATCGGGGCCGGGGCTACTGTCAAGCCTCATAGCAAAAATGGCATCCCGAGCCTCCTCCTCCGTGAAAGGGGCGTCAAGAGCGTCGAGGCCGGGGACTCTAGGTAGGACGTGACTGAGATCGAACCCCGCATGTGAGGGGTAGAGGTCCCCAATAGCTCAGAGTAGAAGCGGTGCAAGACGTCAGCTTTGTCAGAGTGGTTGAAGAGCACCCTGTCACCATCATGCAGCACTTTGATCTGGTTGCCGCGAAGACGCGCCGAGGCGCAAGCGTGGAAGAATTTTGTGTTGTCTTCACCAAGGCGACATAGCTTGTATGTGAACCGCTGCCTCCAATACAGATTCAGACTTTTGTACGCTGCGGAGAGGCGATCCCGAACCATGCCCCGAAGCATGCGCTCAGGAACATATAGCACGCGGAATTCCTCCACAAGATCAAGGAGCTCAATCACCCGCCGACAATTGGAGATTAGCTCAGCTGGCCGCTTCCTGTGACGTGCCCATTTCTTCGAGGCCGCGCGAGCCCATTTCAGGGATCGAGAAAGGCGGGTGGTTGCACACTCAAGGCGACGGTTCTGGGGGCGAGCCCAGACAGATGAGATCATGGCCCTGTAATCTGGTGACATGGCCCACGACCGTTCGAAGCGGAAAATCTGAGCCACGGGGGCGCGGGAAGAGGCACTGAGAAGCAGCGGCACATGATCCGAGGTGGTGCGCAGCATGGAGACAAGTGATGAGTTGAAGAGTTTTTGTCCCCAAGCAAGATTAATTAGAGCTCGATCCAGCCGCACAAGAGTGGGCACATCGCGCCCATTGGTCCAAGTATACCGCCGGTCTAACAAGGGAAGTTCTTGAAGCTCCAGGTCATCAATGAGATCATTTAATTCCTCCGCGGAACGAGCATCAAAGTTGTCATTATTCCGCTCCTTCGCAAACCGAGCGATGTTGAAATCCCCTATGATCAGCCAGGGGATGTCGCCGAGGTTGGCGAGGGAGCGCAGCTCAACGAGGAAGGCCTCACGGCGGGCACGGTCACATGGCGCATACACATTTGTGACCGCAAAACGCAAACCGTCTGTGGCAAGTTCGAAAGACGAAGTCAAGGAGAATTCCAGCGCGCGGTCGCCAACATGGGTCATCACGCGAGGGTCCCAGGCCGTGATCACACCCGCGGATGCCCCGACCGAAGGGATGAAGGAGAATGCAGTGAAGCCTGGTGGAAGAAACGTCGCAGCTTTGGCAGGGGATATTGCTTCGAGCTTGGACTCCTGGAGGCAGATGACGTGCAGGAGCTGAGCTGACAGGTTCATTTTTACGTCCGTACATTTGTTAGGGTCGTTCAAACCCCGAATGTTCCACGAGCCGAAGTAGGCGGCTGGGGTTCAGAGACATAAAGCACACGAATAGCGACTAGAGGGACTAAGACTAATACTAGCAGCAGAACACACGCTGTACAAAGTGAAGTAGGGACACCCAGAAGCAAAAGCAGCTACAGACGCACTATACAAGTGAAGCCATCCGATTCGGACACGGACACGCCCACAGCAGAAGTACGACAGACTAGAAAAGCAGCTAGAGGCTAGTAGCAGAGGCATGACGAGCGCGGCCTGAAGGGCGAGGGTCATCATGGGGCACCGGCGTGCACCCTTGTCGCTCCCGCAAGGCTGCGGACGTCCTCCTCAGGCAGCTGGCACTCCTCCGCCATCGCAAACAGCTCGTCGGGAGTGAACGGAGGTGGGCGGGGAGCCAACGACGACGAGGCGCCTTCAGATCTTGACGCTTTGAGGCGGACTGCACGGTCGAGCACCGACTCGAAACGTGCCCGCGCCTGCGTGCGGATGCGGACACTGGCACGAGTCGGGGGGCCCCGCTTGGCACCCAACACAGGCGAAGAAGCAGTCACGGAAGCCGCCTGCTGCACGGGAGGACCCATCGTCTGCACAGGAGGCACCACGGGCACGGCGGAAGAAGCACCAGAGCTGGCATGCACGTGCTGCAGAGGGTTGGAGCAGACGACCGCAAGAGCGAGCACCTGGACGGAGACAGCGGCCACGACTCCGCGGGCGTTGACGATGTCGTGGATGATGCCGATCGTGCCGGTGTCCAAGTTTAGGTGGGGCATCCCGCACGGCCCATGGACATCGACGCCGGCCAGCGCCCGAGGAATGCGGAAGTAGCCCACCTCGCCGGCACCACCACGGAGCAGTAGGTGGAAGAACAATGGGCAAGATCCCAGCTCCATGGACACTGGACGTGGAACTCCACCAGGAGTAATGGCGGAGAAGGCCTTCGCGAGCTCGGGGGCGTCCCCCGCGGCAGGGCAAACGTCCAACACGAAACCACCCGCGGCGTTCCCGAGCGGAGCCGACGTCGTCACGTTGACGGCAGGGAGGAAGGCGGGCATGGAGCGGAAATCGCTGGAGAGGCGGCGGTAGAGAGGCGGTGCGCGCGAGGAGCTAGGACCCGCACCGTTTCCACCCTGGACGCTTCCGCCGAAGGGCCCCCCACCACCACCGCGCGAACCGCCAGGGGCGCCACCCGGAGGGCCACCCGGCCCACCACCACGCGGACCACCTGGGCCACCACCGCCGCCACCACCGCCCCCTCCCGGGCCACCACCACCAGGGCCGAAAGGAGGGGGAGGCGCCACGCCTCCGAAGAGCGGCCATTGCCGCACTCGGCGAACGTCGACGGTGGTGACCACGCCGTCGGAGTTGGTGACCTCGAGCTCTGCGGGGATGTCGCCCTCGTTGACGAACTTGCAGACGACAAGGACGAAGATGAAGTGGCGGCCGGAGAGGGTGATGTTGGCGATCTCCATGGGATTCCCGAACCCACTAACCGAGGCCTGGATGTGCGGTCGGCACCAGTACTCCATCGGGAAGCCGACAAGCGAGAGCGCAGCGAAACCGGAGTGCGCGACCCGACTGCGATTAGGAGCTTCCTCATGACGTTCGAAGTACACGGAGTGCTCACCGACGGAGAAGGGGCTCTCGTTGGCGGCGAACTCGCGGCTCGACGTGGAGCAGAAGACGACGAGGTGAGAGCCTTTCGGGCCGGCCACGGGAACCGCCTCCATCCCGGCCGGGATCTGCTCGTAGAGCGCCGCCAAGATGATCGGCCCCGGCGAGGTGGCTTCCGGGTCGACGTATGCGTACCCCAGGTGGGCGAACGCACGCATGTCGACCGGTGGCATGAAAACTGAGAGATGGGTGGGGTGGGACGGGGCATCAGAGGCCGTTTCGCTGCTACTGCCCCCAGCGGCAAAGCCGAACGGGGAGACTGGCGAGGTAGGGATGTATGGGGAAGGTTGCGGCTGTGGGGGAGGGCGGGCGACATGGGTGGGTGCAGGCGCAGCCTGGCCAGGGGGAAAGGGGTAGGGCGCGAAGGGGAAGGGAGTGACGGGGTACTGCGCGTTCGCAGGGTGACGGCGTGGCGGCGGAGTAATGTGGGTGGTGGGGTTGCGCCGGCGCGATGCCATGGCCGACGCTCGACGGGGGCATGCGCTAGCGATGTGGCCAGAGGCGGAGCACGCAACGCAGGTTACAGGGTCTCTACACTCTCGCAGGACGTGCAACCGAGACAGGCATTTATAGCACCGGCGTCTACGCCTCGCCGTGGAGAAATAGAAGGATGGGGAGCGTTGTAGAAGCGGGGGTGGGGTCAGCGACGTGGCAGCGTGGCGCTGGGGGGGAGTTGACCCCGGACTCCTCCTCACGATATCCGCCCACGAGGGAGGCGAACGATCGCGATCCAAAGGTGGGGAGGTGGTGGGTGGGGTGGGCGGCGGGGCCGTGCTCGGTAGAAGAGGTAAATCTGGGAACTGCCTCTCGGGGGAGGGGTCGGGGGGATGACACGAGACGGGGCACGCGTCGGAGGGGGAGGGGCGTGGGCTCGACACGCGTAGGGGCGGGCAGGGCGGAAGGGTTGGGTCGGTGATGGTAGGGTGGGCGACGTGGGCAGGGGCATGGCGCCCACGGGTTGGGGCTGAGGAGGGGCGGCCCGCGTCGCGTTGACGCTGCCAACGGAAAAGACGGTGGACAGCTCATCAAGACAGAGGGGAGGGCAAGTCAGCGATCCCAGGGTCAGCGACAACGTGGTGGGGCCCAACTCTCCCGGCCGTTGGGGACAGCAGGGGTCAACGAGGTGGAATCGAAACAGCTCTCCGGCGAAGACGAACGCAGCTCGCCGGCGAAGCGCCTTGGCCACGGCGACGCAGGAGACCGGAGTGACGAAGACGCCAGAGGCGAGCTCGGAGACGCGGAAGCGGTCGTCGAACGTCGAAAATAGGTAGGTGAGGGCGTTGCCGACGAAGTGCGCATTGACGGGGCGCGCGCTCGGAGCCTGGGAGACCCATACTTGCGCGAGCTGAGCGTCGGAGGAGCCCGCGGCGGCGTCGCACGAGCAGACAGAGACATGCAGCTTTCTACGGATACACGCAGCGAACACCACGCTCGGCCGGCGGGCGCATATCAAGCGGAAGCGCGGGGGAGAGGGGGCTGACCCAGCGGCGTGCCGTCGCGGCGGCGAGGGGAGCAGCGTCCGTGGCAAGCGGCGAGGCGAACGGCAGGGTGAGGCGGGAGCTGACTCGACCGCCGAGCAGATGGGAGCAGAGATGAAAGACGGGGAAGGGGCATACTTACTGGAACGGAGACTACCGGGGGAGGGCACTAACGGCGTGGCGCTCAGGCCGCGGAACACGGCGCGAGCGGGCGGTGGCAGGCTAGCTATGCGGCGGCGGCAGTGGCTCTCCGGCGGTGCCCAGGGAGGGGCGCAGGAGGAGCGGGAGCGGGAGCGAACCATCTTCGGAAGAAGTCTTCTTCATCTTAGTATAAATTTTATAAGTTGCAAGTAGATTGCAATTAAAAATTAGCATAAAATAGTAGAGCGATATCAGCGACCGAGACATAACTAAAAACCAGGCACCTGAGATTTAGACCGCTCACTATCATAATCAACTCATTCGTGCAATTTTGGACGGCCCATAACAATGTGATTTTGACTTCTGCGCATCGCGCGCTGCAGGGCTTCAGGTCGCCATAAAGTGCAGGTCCGGCGCCGGCGAGACCTACGAGACGCAGACGATCGGCCACCTCGACGACAAAGGCGCCTTCAGCATCCCGCTCGCGGCCAGCCTCCTCCGCGACGACGGCGAGATGGACCGCGACTGCTTCGCCCAGCTCCACAGCGCGCCAGACACGCCGTGCGCCGGGCTGGCGCCACCCAAGATCGGCCCCAGCAGGCAAGGCGGCGCCACCTACCTTTCCGTCGCCGACGGTACCGTATTCTCACCCGTCGCCTGCTTGTGCAAGAAGAAGAAGAAGCACTTCATGATGGGCCCCCCGCCGCCGCCTCCGCAGCCCAGGCCGGAGCCCTCGTACGGGCCCCCGACGCCCACGCCCACTCCTCCGACGCCCTCGTACGGCCCCCCTATGCCGAACCCTCCGGCACCCGAAGAGCCTGAGCCGATCTTCCACAAGCACCCGAAGATGAAGAAGCTCATGCACAAGAAGAAGCCGTGCCCGCCGGAGGACGACAAGCCAGAGACCAAGAACTGATCTGGCCTACTACGGCACTTGCAGCGGTGACGCGTCACTTGCCTCCTGCTGTGAGGAGGGAGCATCAGCCGCTACGACATGCTGTTGTTGTCTTTCTAGCGATTTGCTGTCATCGGTGTTTCAGTTCGCTGATTTGTTTTGTGAAATAAAGAAAATGCATGATCTGTGCCATGATACTAGTGTGATTCTGTGTTCGTTGGTTATTTTTTTATAGCTAGTGCTTTGTAATCGGGACCTGCACAGGCAGGGATCAGAATTTCAACGAAATCTCCAAAATTTCTTTGGGGTCCAAAATGTGTATTTCTCGATTTTTTCCGGGGAGCAGATTCAAACCATATTCAAATAAGATTCTAATTTAATTAAATTCGTTTAAAGTTGATGAAATTTGGTTGAGATAATTCTGAAATAATTTCCGAAACTTCCCGGTTTTGTGCTCAAAATCCTGTTCAAGATCCTGAGAAAATTCGGTGATTTCAGGAGGGGTCTCAAAATCTTGTTCAATTCGGGAATTCAAGATCCTGTTCACAACGATGATCCCCTCCCCCCACCCACCCGCTGCTACAGTTCCTTTTAGATCCGCCGCCTGGTCGATCGGCCTTGACGCCGACCTGAGCCTTGGCGGGAGAGGCCGAGGCCTCCCTTTAGATTTTAGGTGTTTTCGTTGGCTTTTTGCCGGTGTCTGGCGCCATGCCGGGAGGTCAACGACGGAGGTCTAGGGCCAGATCCGTCGCGGGTTGGTCTCTCCCTTCGATGTCGTCCGCTCGCCGGCGGTGTGGTGGAGGAGGACCGACGTGCCCTCCAATAAAGGCCCCGTTTGGTGCCGTCCTGCTCTGCGAGTCGATCCCCCCTCCTCGGCTGGCCTTGGTGGCGAGGGAGGCTTGGGGGATTCGGGCCGGCTGAGCTATGGCGGTTGCCTCTCGCCTCCTCTCTCTAGTGTAGGCTTCTTCCTCGCGTCTCTCCCTCTGGCCGGCCATGGCGGCGTGGGGAGGTGGGTTTCGTGCGGGGCGGTGGCTGCGGGGAGTGAAGGCACTGAATTTTGTCTCTTGCCATTTTTGCGCAGTGACATGAGGCCGCGGTGGGCGATTCCCGGTGAGTTTCAGAGGTTGAAGACGCCGGTGAAGCTACTCCAAGCGAATCCAGTATGGAATAAGCGCTAGTTTGCTTCTAGTCTTACTCATGGTGAAGTGGTGTGGGTCTCCCTCCTCTCGGCCGGCCGTGGCGGCGAGGGAGAGGGTGGAGACCTTGCTGCTTTCGCTGGTTGGGTGAGACACGTAGGGGATGGGGTTGTCATCTCGAAGTTCCCCTTGAGTGTCACCTCGCCGGCAAGAGGGCCGGTGCTATCTGCTCTCCATGAGGTAATGGGGAGCTATGCTTCAAAAGCTACGAAGAAGCAATGGAGTTGGGAAGCAATTTTCTTAAGCTACACCTCGGCGGCAGGTGATAGCCGTCCGACATCCAAGGCCAGAACACGGCCTATCCTGAAGCCGGCGAAGGGTCCCGGCATGCATCCAACCTCCTCGGTGAGGACCCTCTTGAGGTCGGCAACCGCATTTCTCGTCTACACGGAGGCAAGTGGTCTTGTCCCCGCTTCCGGGTTTGATGGCGGTGCGTCTGACTTTCGGCTCGGCGGTGGAGAAAGAGAATGACTAGTTTGCTTTTGTCTATCTTTCAGTGAGGTCCTTTCTACCTTTTCAGGGATCTATGTTTTTTTCTATACTTTATAAGGTCCATGTTTTTTTCTATACTTTATAAGGTCCTTTGTAATCAGTTGTACATCCACCACTTGGATTTAGTGAATGCTTCCTGGCCCTTCGGGGACCAACTTGTTCAAAAAAAAAAGATCATGTTCACATGTAAACTTCCCGTTGTTGTGCTGTTGTTGGAGGGGTTTTTGTGTCAAGAGATAGTGGCAATACTCTGCTTAACTTTGTTGTTCGTAGCAGAGCGTCCAGAAAAGAAAAGTAAACAGGGGAGCTTCTCATGCATACGTAGTGTGGCAACTGGCCACGTGGTTCTGACCTGTGTGCCAACTGGTTACCTGTGTAGCTCCGCTCCGTACGATTCACCGCGGAATTTTGATGGCACACTTCTAGTTACGGTGAAGAAAACAACATGGTGGTTCTAGAGATCAAGGTCTTATTCAACAGATAATTAATCAGCTGCCCTGCAAGGCTAATGAAGTAACATAACCAAATACTGCCCACGGCCGCTTGCAGCTGGAAGGAGCAGGCAATTAATCTCTACTTTACAGGCAATTAAAGAGCACTTTAACAGCTAGAGCCTCTGTTATTGTTACAACACACCACAATCATGGTGCTATTTGTATGAAATAATATCTTTGAAACAGCCTTTTGCCTGGTTGTACTAATTGGATCCTAGGGTTTCTCCCGACGCACAAAGAAAAATGGATGTAGGGTAGCCACGACGCCTCTCAGGAAGGAATGGTGACATCACATCGGTGTCGGGCAACCCGAGAAGGATTTCTCCCAAAAAACATATCCACAACCCCGTGCGATCCATTGCACACGAGCCCCGCGAGGTCAAGGCCTTGACACAACCAAACTTGCCGCCCACTAACATGCACCACTACAGTCACGAAGTCACCATCGTCGTCTCAATGAAGTTGCCGTCACGAGGCCTGCACGACGGAGACGAATAGTAGCTTGAATCAGGACTAGTAGAACCGTGGCCGCGTGACAGGAAACTGCCTCCACGGTCAAAGGTGGCAATCGACCGGACGTGGCCGCAAGACATACCAGTCCAATTTGGGTCCGTCCAGGCCCAGCAGGCGTGTAAAGCCCTCGCCGGGGCAGACCTGTCCCAAGAAGGTCCAACCGGGGAAGGTCGGTCCCTTAAAGCCTGCCGCCATGCTGCAACAATATGTTCTTCGGCGCTGCTACACCCTGCCCTAGCTACACCACTGCCACAATCTGCAGAACATGCTGAGCGTAGAGTAGGCACGCCCATCAAGACCTGGATGGGGCCTAAAGGGCCCAGATTTGGGCGTAGGCTCGACTTGCGCTATCCCGTAGCAGCCCATTGCCCTGCAGTGTCGTGTCTCCCTAAGAGCGCCATCGTCGGGAAGAAGAGGCATCGACCCTGCCTTCGAGCACGTGGGGAAAGGCGGTCCACTGCCGTCTGCGCCACTCGGTCTTCTCCTGGTGGCGTCGGCAGCAACGACATGGGAAGGAGGAGGGAGGTGGTTTTGGTCGTACGAGAGCTGGCAACGCTCCCTCGCCTCGGGAATGGCAAAGATGATTCTGAGGGGATGGGGAAGGACACAAGTTCTGCATGAAATAATATCGCCGTACCATTGTTCTAGCTTCGGTAATGTTGACTCAGCGGGACATGTGAATTTGTGATGACTAATCACCATTGTTTTCTAGTATCGTACCATATGTTTCAATGAATAAGACACACGCGTTTTTGAAGATTTATCTTCAACCAAAAATTTAAGCAACAATATTTTTATTGTATCATATGGAAATGATATCTTTGGATTCACATGTGGACATGCCCGCATTGGCCTCTCTCGGACGCTCCGTCGGCTGCAAGAAGGCCAAGATAGCCGCTGCATCGGCTACAACATCAGACATGACGTAGATGCCTATTGACAAGTGCCTCGTCGAGGTCTTGTCAAGCTCGCTCCTGCAGCGGCAAGAACCAGGTTCAAGGTGGGCCAATATCATGCAAAAGCAAGATAGGAAGCTCGAGCTCGAGACGTTGAGAGTTGTGGTGAAGAAGAGGAAGGAGGATTGTGCTCTCTTGACGGCTGACACATTGATGCATGATGACGAGGTGAGGGTGGCGCAACACAAGATCCGCCACGCCATCCTGCTGAAGATGGGCATCAAGACTAGGACGCCACCAACATCTCCGTGGAGAGCGGTGACGCCAACACCAAAAGAGGCGACGACACAAACCACGGCCAAGTAGTTTCGATACTATGCATTTAGGTATTGTAATATGTGGCTGGCCTTGGTGACGTTTTGGTGGCTACGATTTTGATTGGTCGAGACTTTAATTTCTATTTTGATTTGAATTTGTCTAAAAAACATTTCAAATTCGTATAAGGAGACGCCTTTGGGTATCGCGGAGAGAGACGCACCCCAAAGACAGCCACTCGTGGCAGCGTTTCCAAATGACCGATCTGGCGCTATTGCTGGACCTCCTTTTACCTGGCGGCTGTGCAGTGACCGTCGCAGTACTAAGAAAAAAGTCCGAGGAGTCCTCGCAGGTTTTAAATTACTCCGCACGCACATTTACCTAGGTGGGCTAGTAGTCTCTCATTTTTCATCCAAACGATTTCTGAAATTTTTGGAATACGTAGTACATATTCCATACTATCTATTTCAAAAGTCTTATGATTTTTTTGAATAAAAAAATGAGAGAGTAATAGTCCTCCTAGATAAACGTGCATGCGGAGTAATTTGAAAGAGGGAGTATAACCCTGATCTGAGCTGGTTCCCTGCTTCTTCGTGCATTCGTTCCTGAAGACAGGCAAACTATACCCCAATAGCCGTTCAATCACCATTAACTTCTTAGGAACACCTTATAGAAAGGGCAACACATCCATGTGGTACGTACACCTCGCTTCAACATTTAACTGCCGGTACGAGGAAAGCTGGAAGAGTAGAACTCAAGCAACGATGATCACACTGAGGCGACATTAATGGGTAACCTGCAAAACCGGCGCCAAATTTTAGCCGGTCTTCACTCGTTTCACTGCCGGGCCGCGCCGGTCGCCGGTGTTTGACGCCCCTATATAAACGATGTCCCTGCTGCTTTCCACATCAACCCACAGCTTTCCCTTTCCATAGCTTACGTGGTAGAGTTCCACCATGGAGCTCCTGCCTCGCCACCAGTTTCTGTTCGGAGTTTGCGCCGTTGCATTGGCGATCGGCCTCGTGAGTGCCGTGCACGGCGAGACGGCGGCGGTGGTGGTCGGCTTGGCCCGGTGCGCGGACTGCACGAGGAAGAACATGAATGCCCAGGCAGCTTTCAGAGGTACGCCTACTGTTAGACACGCTCAAACTAAGTATACTACTGTAGATGTTAATGTTAATTTGCCGTGAATCTGAATATAATTGGCCGCTTTATGGATATGTTATTAACTTGTGTCAGGTCTTCAAGTGGCTGTCAAGTGCAAGAACGGGAAGGGCGAGTACGAGAGCAAGGCCATGGGGCAGGTGGACAAGTCCGGCGCCTTCGCCGTGCCCCTGGCCGCCGACGAGGTCGGCGAGGACGGCCGGCTGAAGCAGGACTGCTTCGCGCAGCTCCACAGCGCGTCGAGCCTGCCGTGTCCCGGGCAGGAGCCGTCCAAGATCGTCGCCGCACAGCCCAGCCACGACGGGAAGATGATGACCTTCGTGACGCTCCCTGGCGAGGTGCACCAGCCGTCGGAGGAATGCGCGTCGGCCTACCTGTGCCATCCTTCGCCCAAGCCCGTGGTCGTCCCTCCTCCCAAGCATAAGCATGATCACCCTCACCTGCCTGGCATCAAACCGCCCAAGCATGATCACGACCATGACCACCCTCACCCCCCAGGCGTCAAGCCCATCCCTCCCAAACATGATCACGATCACGAGCCTGCCGTCAAGCCCATCCCTCCCAAGCACGATCATGACGACCATGACCATGACCACGCTCTCCCGCCTGTCGCCAAGCCACCAAAGCCCGCGCCAATCTACGGCCCCCCAGCAGAGCGCAATGCCGTCACCGACCCACAGCTCTTCAAGAAGATGCTCCCATTCCTGAAGAAGCTGCCGTTCTTCCCTCCTGCCGAGCAGAACAGGAAGCCGTAGATAGTTTGATCTATGCTCGGCCTTTCAGTTGCAGACATGCAGGAATGTTTAAGATCTTAAGTTATTTCCACTGAATAAGTTTGTGAGGATGATGGTTAGTTCGGCTCGAGTTCCTTTACCTTGCCTACTTTGTGTGCACTGTAATTTTCATTTTGATGTACTCTGTGCATTTAAAGTTGGAAGCATGATTTGGCATCTGTATACAGAGCCTGCCTTTTCTCACTATGCTTCCAGCTACTCCGGCCAGTTGCCTCCTGAGTGATGGTACACTCCCTTTTTGCTAGCCCCTCTGACTAGGTGATGATGCAATTTGGGTAGATCAATGAGCGTCCTGACACCACTTCCGTTGTCCACGTGGTGTGAGTACTACAGTTTAAGGTTTTGGACCAACTACTGTTAAGGTCCATGCAATTCAATAGCGTAGTAGGCTAATTTAGGCATCCACTCACATGACACAACAGGTGATACTCTTTAACCCTTCACAATCTAAAGAATCATTCACTAGGACAGTGCGACTAGGTTATAATCATCTACATTATTCCACAACTATACTCACTAACACTATCAAAATACCAAATATCACCCCCACCCCCACCCATCTACCTTCCCCTGGAATACCTAAAAATGGTTTCAAAGTTCCGCTCAGATTCATAAAGAACTAGCAAGCCAACTTCACCGCATAGCGCCTTCTTGCAAGACATCGATCATGTTGTAAATTCTCTTAGGATCCCCAGATTGCACCTAATTACAAAGAAAGAGTAAGATACCAAGGAATGCAAGTTACACGCGACACAATAATGGTACAGTACAGACCTTCTTATGCAGAAATACTGCAGCATCGACTGATCCTTCAGCATATATTGAACGGCCACAAACGTTGTGCTGGAACTCAAATGAAACACTGGTACAAGGAAACAGATAATCAGCAAACCTGGTTGTGAAGTAACACACTTCAGAAGTATGGTGATTACCTGTCATCAGGAGAAGTCAGATGGTACAGATGGAACGCATGCCCTTCAATGTGTTCTTCAGGTACGCCCACCATATGAAGCTGCTGCTCAGGATCCCTGACCTTAACTATCTGCTTAGCATAGAAGGTAAGAACCAACACATAATACAACAAGAGTCTTCATAACTTCCAGGAATTGCCCTAGTCTATGGACCACGTGTAACAATTAGCAAACCAGTGTTGTCGGTTAGTAGTTACAAGCTAGAAAAAAGACACAGCAAACAGTACTTTGTAAGTTGAAGTGTTTAACGGATCTTTTCATGGAAAACAACATAGACTTCCATTCTGTCATTTAACCAGTAAGTTATCAGTTGGTCGCCAAGTGGCACAACCAAAGAGCTGACTGCACTACTGTACAGTTCCTAGCTCCCCAGCCCCCAGGTGGTACGAGGAGAAACCAAACCCGTGAACCTGTGACGTCAGACCCCGTCAGCCTTGCCGACAAACTAGGAGGCTCTGCCACGCATCTCTTGCAATCCTAGCTTCAGGACGCTAACAGGTAAACATAAACTTGGCTCCAAAGGTATAAAGCAAAATATAGACCTATATACAATCATCATAATCTAGAAAATACAGTCATCAAATATGTATTCCCAAAAAGAATTATCAAGTATTTAAGAGCAAGGGGGTGATATATATGTTTAGTGGAGTACATTGAATAGCAGGACGTGATATAATCCAACAGAAGTATCTATCATCACCTTTTTTAATGTCATGGGTCTAAACAGACAGAAGTTCAACCAATGATTAAATGATATTCCAAGGAAAAGGTCTAATTCCCCACATTGCATGGCAACTTTGTTGTGGATTTGAAAATGACTAGTTTGAGGCCATGGTGTGCACTATCAGGGTCATGTTGTATTTGCTTCAAAACATGATTTTATATACATCATCAAGCACAAAAATGCAAGCTTACCCGGTCCATGTCCCACGACACGCCTAACTTCTCGAAACAAGCAATTACAGCTTTAGCTGTACCAGATGTGTCCAGCTTGCCAGCTTGATGGGATTCCAATACCTGCAAATATTCTCCCACTTAGAACTCCACAACAACACATGAAAATTTAGGTTCAGTCACTGGAAATTTGTTTGGCTTAATTATCTAACAAACTCATGCCAGGAAATAATTCCAGAACTTGCAAAGAAGCTTATATTACTGAGTAGTTTGCTCTCAAAGATATTGAGGTGGACGAATGATAAAGTACTGGCCCTTACAGCAGAAGCTTATAGACTTTTAACATTGTCAGACAGCTCCTTTCTGAACCTTGTATTTCTAAGGGGATTGTCCAGGTAGAATCATACCTCTAAACGATAGCCTGAAAAAGCCCCAGGATACTGGACCGCAATTGTTTCCATTGCAGCAAGAAATGCAACAACCTGACAAGGGAAGAAAGAAATGATAAGTGTGTTTCGTGTTTTCAAATTTCCAAATGTACTCGTTAGATTAGACAGTTCTTTGTCGCCATACCTGTTTGCCCATTTGTGGAGATATTAATGCATAGTTATTTGAATCTTGCACTGATTTGTATAGTAACTGCTGGTCCCCGCCAGTTGTGCCCATTACAAATGGCACACCAAGCTCGCAATAGAGCTCAGCATTAGCTGCATAAGACAAGAGTATTTTGTGTTTTCAGTAAGAAGAATGACAACTGAGGGTAGTGATGGAGTGGAAACAACATGGACCCAAAAATCAAGCATCTTTAGTTTATTTTACGAGGCAAAGGGTGTGAGGTGCGCCATGTGCAGGGGAAGAGAAGGCGGCGGCGCACATGAGAAGGACATAGAGGCGGTTGCAAAAAAAAGGGCAGTGGTGGGCAGAGTTAAAGGACCGTGTACACGTGCCTTTCATGAAGTAGACAAAGGTTGCAACTCTTGATTGGATCGGTCAGACGAGCTACCGGCACTCGGGAATTCTAGGAAGATTGGAGTTTAGTAGGATGTATCCCTCCTGGGCAACAGTGGAACAAAAACTACCCATGATTTAAGAGCCTTGATCCTTCCAGCATGATCCAAATCAATTTACTAGTTTAGCTATTCTAGGTGACATTTGTCAAGCTATCAAAATAATGTAGTGTCTTATGATATTAGCTTGTCATATCAAACTGAAAATTAATCATTAACGAACAAGGTGGGTGAAAATTAATCATTAATGTAAACCAAACAAAACCATAGCATCAAGATTCTTGCAAACAAAATTTAAGAAGGACCAAGCAGCAGCAATTTCTGCAGATATTAGACAGACATAAGCATGTTTTTGTACACCTTTGCATAACTACTTGGAAAGAAATTCCTACAACAGTAATTTCACGATTGCAGAAGCTAATGCGATAATAAATCATCCTAAGCGAGTTATGTGCATCATAAAGCACAAAAAAGAAGAACAAGACAGAATTGCATACAGTTCACAGAATCAGGGGCCGTGTAGTCCACCACCACGACATCTGGGAATTCATCAATGACAGATGAAAGAACGTCTTCTCTTGAAGAAGGGCCATATATCTCAATTTCTGTATCACCAATTTGTACTGTTTTACCAAGGTTCTCTCTACTACTGAATGAAACAGGAACTAGGTGAAGACCCCTAGAGGTAGCTGCCTCAGCAACAGATACCCCCATTTTACCAGTGCAGCCATTTACCTGCATAATTGAACAAATGAAAGACTTAATACTACTTATGAAATCCCTTCAATTAATTACTTTAACATGAGAAAAAAAATCCAATTGATCTTCTAGTAAAGCATTGCAGGAAATTGTATAGATTCGGCAACTATCTTATGCAGCAATAGTTGTTGGACTGGACCTGTAATCACTGTTATTGATCCATACTGCATCCTTAATATGTACAAGTAGGGAGTTGGCAAATTGGCCTACCATTGAGCATTCTAAATATAAAGGTTTGGGCAAAAAATAACTGTTGCAATATGATATCAAGATAATTTCTTTTCCCTACTAAACATGCAGTTCTTTACAAGTGAATACAAAATTGAAAATCTCCAGTGTAAAAACCAAATATGCCAGCATCTATCAATTAGGTAATCGTATATAGTTGGGTCAGTTCAACCCGGCTTTAATTGGCAGCTATGCTTATGTTCGTTTGATGATTGCATCAACTTCCTCATACGTCCTCATTATTTCAAAGGCCTAGATAGGGCATTATAATCCTAAGATACTGTGAGCAGGATCAACGTTGTTGAAAACAAATCAATGGAAACTTTGCAATGCTATTTGATTGCATCATATGAAAAGGTGGCATGTTTGGCCAGCATCTATCAGAGACTCGAATTGAACTTTTATAGCTGACCAAGTCTGATACATCATTGTGTATCAAGTAGCCAAATACTACCTCTGTTCCTAAATATAAGATGTTTTGCTAGGCTATTTTAGCCTACTAAAACATCTTATATTTAGGAACGGAGGTAATATATGATAAGCGCCCCGTGGAAGTTTTACCTACTGAGACAAAGTTGTGATTGCCCATAACTTAAGACCGGTGACCACAGCGGCATTTCGCCGAACAGGTTAGCTGTGACGCGTCAAGTACAGCAACCGTACCAGTATCGGGAAGGAGACGCTTGCCGGCGGCGATGCAGCGGTATCTAGTGTTGCCGCCGGTGCTGCGGCACTGGCACACCGCGGCGCGGCGAAACCGCCGTGGCGCCCCAGTCGCCGCCACGGTGGAGGCGAGAAAGTACGGGGCGGCGCCCGTAGGGAGAGCATCCTCCTAACCGGTGGCGGCTGCTTCCGCGGTACCGTTTGCGGGGTGGAAGGAACTGGATAGGGACCTGAGCTGCGAACGGTTTATCCCGGCGGTGGGTGCTCTGGTTGCGCAGTTGCACGGTACGGTTTGCTCGATGGAAGAGGCCGGCTAGGCGGCTAGCAAACAGTTTATCCGGAGCTATGACTCTATGAGCTAGCCCGCATGATGCAGGTGAAGGGCAGTTTAGGTTTGAAAAAAGAGTCCAAAACACCCTTAAAATAGGTGTCTCAAATTTGGCAAAATTTGAATAAATCTAAACATTATTTAATACTTCCTATGACCATATTAATTGACTTGAATTTGTCAAAATTTGGATGAACCTATATACTAAAGTGTCTAGATTCATTCAAATCTAGACAAATGTGAGTCAATTAATATGGGACAAAGGAAGTATATAAATTCATCTAAATTTTGAAAAATATAAGACAACTATTTTAAGGCTGAGGAAGTAGTAGGCAAGAGTTAAATCCAACACCAACTTCTAATTCCGAATGACACTCTCAACTTATTACTAACTCCGTCCATAATATGTGTTGCCGATTTAGTATAAAGTTACACTAAATCGGGAACACTTACACACCCTAAATCGGACGACACTTATTATGAATATAACGTACATTTCACCCTCACTGACACATGGGCCTCACTTGTAAATCCAACAATAGCCTAAAGCAAAAGCAAAAATCTGACATTTAAGGCGAGAAAGGCCAAAAACATGATCCAACATATGATTTATCCCTCAATTGTTCCTTATATTTTTACATCATGCCCTAAAAAGAACTGCAAATTTGGGACACGAAGCAATTGCCCTGTCACATAAAACTGCCACGTGCGAATGCCCAATCATCGTTCCTTTGTCTCTTCCTGTGACTATTGTTCCTTGCCCGTGCCACCGCAGATTCCCTTCGCCACGGATTCCTGCCTCCACTAGCCCTGCCGCACCAAAATAACACCAGATCTAGCCGCCCCATCCCGTCGCTCCATTTCCACTTTGAATCTCTGCCGATTTCAACCTCGATCAGCTATTGCCTGACCACGCCACATCAGAATGGTGTCGTGTCACCCCCGCGTCGAGAGCACCACCGGCTTTCGTGGTGTTCGACTGCGGGACTCTAGAACCGCTATAAAGCGAACATCACAGTTGACTACGAGCGGGTTTGGCTCATCACGTTTGACACGTCGGAGCTCGCCACCCGCACGTACCACGCTACTTCCACGGATGTGAGAGCCATGCATAAGCGCAGCTCCTAGCTCCTAGGGTGTGGTTCGTGTCTCGCAAAGTGGAGAGTCAACATCGTCTCGCCATGTGGAAGCTTGCCGTCCACGAGGCTGACAAATAGGCCATGGTGAGGTACAAGGAGGCGCATCAAGAGGCCCTGCAGGCAGAGATCAAGTTTTTGCTGTTGCGAAGAAGAAGAATGACGACGAAGATGGCCCCTCGAAAGTGGTCAATCTATAGGAGTTCGAGAAAGATGTTAACCATCATTTTCTCGTAGGTGTTCACGACACTCCAAACGAGGTTCCGACGATGAGGATAACAAGGATGGGTTTTAGATGTGTCAGAGTTGCAAGGTTTAGTTTGAATGTGTCAAAGTCTGTTAGTTTTAATGTATCAAAGTTTGTTAGTTTGAATGTGTTGAAGTTTTATACGTCCAAATGTGGCAGATTTTGTTATTTGATGCCCTATTTTACAAATCATTTGGTTTATGATTTTGTATTTCTTACAAGTAAAAAAGCTCCATGGTTCAAAATAGACTGAGATTGACAACTTTATAGATTTCGGACATTATAAGTGTGGCTTCATTTAGCTTTTGCCTAGAAGTTTAAAGTTTGTTTTGAATTTTTCCGTTAGGTTTCTCAAACGGCCAGATGAGAGATGCGTGTTGCACCTGTACAGCGTCACGGCGTGCCGAGGTGAATTTGGCTAGATCCGAATGGCATTACGTACTAGCGTGTCATTGATCGATCTGACATTCTGTTTCAGGCATAAAAAATAAACCTTCGGTTGCATATTTGTGCTTTTTAGTGTGAACTCTCTTTGTGTATCTCCTAAAAATGCTCTAAATAGTGACATAAAAAGTACTGTACTCCTTTCAATCTAAAATAAGTGACTTGGATTTGTTTAAATTCGTATGTACCTAGACATGTTTTAGTGCATAGATACATATAGATTTAGACAAACTTAAATCACTTATTTTAGAAAGGAGGGAGTAGGAAGGTCGGTTTGGAGCACGGGCTCAGCAGAGCATGTTTTTTTAAAAAAAATTAAAGCATCAAATATTTTCCATAAGAATACCTAAGTGTAGCCAAAAATATGCGCTACAAGTCTGCAAAATTTCAGTGAAAAATACCTTGTATTTCTGGCACAGCAAAAAGACAAACATGATGGATTTAAAGAATATTGTGGCCATTCAAAATTGTACTATTCATGCTCACATCTACAGTTTTCTCTTTTGCTGAGGCTGAAATACAAGGTAATTATTTCACATGATTTTTTTACATGCACGTATTATAAATTAGTGTCTATATCTCGGTATTTTTTTTCAAAAAATATGAATATTCAAATTTAGAATTTTTTTAAAAAAAGGGCTCCAGGGAGCCTAGGAGCCAAATTGGCGCTTTCAAGTACTCTTTTGTAACGTTCACAAAAAAAAGTACTCTTTTGTAACTCTCGGTTAGCTGAGAAATAGGATAGGGCTCTATCCATGGTTCTGTTATTGGCTACGATGGTTTCTGATTTCAATAAATATGGTATTGGCAGGTAGGGTACATGGTTTCTGGGTTTTTCTATTTGTTATAGGTTGGTTGTTTGTATTTGTACTTCCTCCATCCCAAGGCTAAAGGCATATGAATTTTTTGAAAAGTCAAGCCATGTAAAGTTTAACCAAACTTTTAAAAAAAACTATCAAGAATTATTATATTATATTGATATCATGTGAAAATATGTTTTATGATGTATGAAAGGGTATGAATTACGTATTGTAAATATTAATATTTTTCTATAAATATTTGGTCAAACTTTAGTTGGTTTGACTTTTTAAAAAAGTTATATGTCTTAAGCCTTGAAACGGAGGTAGTATTATTTGACCATAGAAGGACCAACGTCCAGGTTATAGTATTTTTTATTTGTTTGATTTTGACTTGATGCTTATTTTTAAAAATTATCTTAGCACTCGGTCAATATTTTTGCCAGCCGATGGTATGTCAATAATTATGCTAATTGTTATTTAAATGAGAAGAATCGCACTAATTGTTGTTTTTGTGTATCACACGATATCTCCTAGTAGATCGTGCCGGTCTTGCATCGACTTGATTTTGGAAGTGGTCGTCTTATCTCATAGATGTGTGATTGCGCATATGTGTCTTATTGTATATATGTGTGCAGTTTTGAATTTTATATATGATCTTTTTATTTGATTTTTACATGATTATTTGTAATTGGGCTTGTAGTATTCTATTGATGAGCTTGTTATTGGGCTTTCTGAAAGGATAGAGATGTCGCTTAGAGGGAGGGTGAATAGGCAATTTCAAAATTATTACGGTTTTGGTTTGATAAAATGCGGAATTAAACTAACGTTTATTTTACAAGCACAAAACCTAAATACACTAGGCTCAACTAAGTGCACCAACAACAAGTTAAGCTAAGCAAGATAGCATAAGATAAATATACCACAAGCGATAAGCAAGATATAAGTAATTCAAGCTCGATGTCTATCACAAGGAAAGTAAGCTCGGATATAGAGATAACTGAGACACGCGGAGACGAAGATATATTTCCGTGTTCCCTTACAAGTAAGGTACGTCACGTTGGAGAGGTGTGAGATTCTACGAAGGCTCACCTTCTTCTCCGAGTCTATCCCACGAAGGAATAGGCCCTTTCCTTATGGCTAGCTTTTTCTCCACTCCGGAGATGGCAAGCTCCACGACCACTTCACAAGCTCCACGAAGGAGAAGCCCGGGTCTCTTCACAATCTTCCACGAAAAGGACACCGCGATACCAACCGCCAAGCCAACTAGAAGGTCACCCTTCAAGAGTAACAAGCTCACGATCTCTCACTCGAACAAATCGCAATGGAGAGCTCAACACTTATGCAAGAATACAAAGCAAGAACACCAAGGGTGCTCAAATCCTTCACTCTCAAATCCTACCAAAGCAATAAGTGCTAGGGAGGGATTAGAGAGGAAGAACAGTGGTGGAAACCAACAAATGACTCCAAGATCTAGATTCAATGGGTTCCCCTCACTTAGAGGAGGAATTGATTGATGGGGATTGTAGATCTAGATCTCCTCTTCCAAAGCCCTCAAAAGATGCAAGAATCATAGGAGGGAAGAGAGATAGGAAAAAAGCTCAAGGGGGTCAACAATGGAGGTCAAAAACATGCTCAAGAGCCTTAGAGCTTTGGGGAAGAAGCCCCCTTTTATACCCCTTCAAGGGGGATGACCGTTGAAAGCAAGATGCACTGGGCGAACACGTTCCGGCGACGAAATCGGCGCCGCCGGATCAGCCCCCGGAATTTCCGGTCAAAACCAAAAGTTCTGGTACAAACCGAAACAGCATACAGAACAGTTTTTCGGCAGTTTGCCGGAAATTTCCGGCGGTCTCCGGAAATTCCGGCCACAGACTCGGTCCGCCGGAATTCCTGCCGGAATTCCGCTGGAACCAAACAGGGCACACGAAAACATCGATAACTTTTGCGTCCGGACTCCGATTTCTATGATCTTGGGCTTGTTTTGACGAGGAAAACAAGTCCTACAAGATGGTGCAGAGAAACATCATAGTACAATAGAGGAGTATAGAACCAAATGAAGAAAGGTAAGAAGCCTCCATATAAGAAGAACCGATAAAACCTTCAAACTCGAAAACACCATAGAAGATGCATACGAATTATGTTTTCGATGAACTTGGTATTTTTGAAGAGCTAGCAATAAGCTCAAGAACCTCACATGGAGAAACACCAAGAAGCAACAAAATAGGAAGATGCAAATAATGCAAAGTACTGAGCTCCCTATGACGATGTGATCAAGTTACCCAACCAAAAGCCCCTCTTAATAGTGCGGCTATGTATCCTATAACCCGGTCTCCCAACAACCACCTTGAGACCGGTAAAAGGAAAACCTAGCAAGGACATACCTTTGCCTTGCGCATCCCGCTTGATCTTGATGACAACACTTCAATCTCCATCCAAGACGGAATGCATCACTTGATCATTGTTGCTTCGTGAAGACTCCTAATTTGCTCCGCCATACACCACTATTGGATAGCTTCGTTAATACATGTCCATTATCACCAATATGGACGGCAAGCTTCAAGCAAATGATCTTCTTGAGATGCTTATCTTGAACTTTCCCTTCTCAACCTTGATGACGATCACCACTTGATGTCATCCTCTCATGGGCTATATAAGATCTTTACTTTTGAAGCATGTCCATCAAAAGATACCTATCCCATATAGAAAACGCAAAGACACATATATAATGGGTTAGTTCATGATGCATAATTGACAAGGCTTACCATACCACAAGATCCATGTGGTACATTATTCATGCTTCATGTGTTGACCAACTTGAAATGACTCTTCACTCTTTGTATAGGTCAACCATGTATCTTCTCATGCTCCATCTCAATATCTTGAGGTACATAAAGAACTCTTAATTTGATTACATGCTCTAAATCTTAGTCAATCATAGCTCAACTAATGATGCTATCATGACACCGTCTTAGAGCCATATCTTGAATTCTTCTATTGAGATCACACTCTCAAGATCTTGATCATATCATATTCTTCTCTTCAACTCGATGATCTTGATGCCAATACTCAAGGTATATCTTTATCTTCATGGCATCCATACTTGAATCCAACACATAGACTACAAGCATGACTTATGAAATATTCCTTCATATAAAACTCAATGAAAACATTAGTCCATAGGGATTGTCATTAATCACCAAAACCACACATAGGGGCAATTACTCTTTCACTTTCTAGTTATGCATGGAAAAGCTAGAAAAGAAAAACGGAGAGGTATCTCGCAATGTAGATTGATCGAGAATTAAGAAGAATCCCGGTTGATCGAATGATGGGAGCTTCCAAGAAGTACATTATTGTAACACCCTCAGAATCGGACCTATGCAAGTTTGAGCAAAATTCGCCAAACCCGCATAGAAACGATTCAAAGGTGCCCACCAGGCACTTTCGTGCGGGTGGAAAACGAAGTAATAACATTACACAACAGTCCTCGATGGGACCCACAGAACAGATATATATATAACGACTCTGTGAGTCAAGAATACAGATATAATATACAAGATCCAAATCACCTTGAAAAGCGGTAGAGCGTCCGACTACGGACAAGAAGCAAATGGGGCTAAGAGCCACGAAGAATAACCAATGGCGTCCATAACCCTGCCAAGCCGGAAGGGTAACCACGCTAACGGCGTCGATCTCAAAACCTGCTTAAACAAAAGGTGCCGACAAAGGGCAAAGGAAAAAGAGGAGCGTCGATCGAGGCCAAGACAGCGAGGCTAGAATTGGCGGTCCTCGCCACATAGGTATGGTGGATGGCGGCAGCAAAGATGCACTAAACAATCTATAGAGACTCGATACATCGGCCAAACAGAGGGGGTAAGAAGGACCTATTCGGAACCAACCTGATTCTATCATCAAACAAACCCATCCTGGCGTTTCCCCCTCGAGACCAAACGAGGAAGTCAACCGAGGAACTCACACAGTTGGCAGTTTTACTTATTTAGTTATCGTTGTAGCAATTACTAGTCAGGTATAGATAACCGTCCTGATAAAGTAAGCAGTGGGCCCTTTTAGTTAAACATTTCATTGTAGTTGCAGCAATTAATAGTCATATACAGATAGCATGATGTAATCCCGAAACCCAGCAGTTGTTGGTACTTTTATTCAGCCATTTCGTTGTAGTTGCGGTACTTACTAGTCAGGTACAATGGTCGCAAGCGACAACTCGAACAAGCAATTGTGGGCAGTATTATTTAGCCATTCCGTTATAGTGAAGCTGATTACTAGTCATTATAAGTCAAATTTATAGCAGTAAACTTTAGTTATGCTTGTGTATGATCGAGATCTGCTCCAAGTCGTCCATATCCGCGACACGGCTTTGAAAGTTTTACCCGCCGGGTGCACCAATAGCAACACACGCCGATCAACCTCGGAAAACCAAATCAAAACCCAACGAGGCTTTCACGATGAACAATCACAGATTCAGAAATATTTGGGGCCACCCTTAAGTAGATTCCAGAAGAGCTAGCCGACTCGAGACGGCCTCAAGGTTTGGGTGGACGGCAGAACGATCGGGAACCCGAAAGTGTGGTGGGCTTGTCGACACCGTAAACGTGTCCCGATCCTAACAGATGCGGTGCAGTACTCGCACAATTTAAATACAGAAAAGTAGCATGGCATAAGTACAGGATCGTAAATAAAACCTCAAACTAGTTTGTGGCCCCAAGAAATAAGACTGAATCAAGCTCTGGCTCAGGGGGGTCCCATATACCTCCCGGATGTGGATAGCGTGATAAATCAAGGAACATGTATCAAGTACTCGGGGTCTTACGGGACACAAGTGGGCGTTCGGAAACCAAATATTTTCTATCACCCACCGATGCCTCTGCTGATTTCAATTTTAGTTGTTAAACAGAAATTAAAGTGACGATAAGTAAAACTAGAATCATCTCCAACATCAACATGCGGCAATACATCAGCAACTGTGGCATATGGCGACACACATCAGCACTTGAGCCAGCAACTACGACACGCAAGTCCAACTATCTACCAAACAACAGGTAATAGGGTGTGTCCAAGGCAATATAGGGCTGCAAGGGAGATCACGGGTACGGAAAACTAGAGCATCGCAACACAGATAGCAATAGATCAACAGGAGGGAAGTAAATACTATAAAAGTAAGATAGGTAGAAAGGGGGAGATGCTCGCCTGAAAACATTGTCGAAGGGTTCATCCGAAGTTCGGGGCGAAGCTCACATCAACTCAACGGCCTTATCCGCGAAGAAGCAAAACACTAGAATGAACACCGGATGCGATATTTAATACAACGGCAGAAGATCGGCATGATGCATGTATGATGGATGGCATGGCAAAGGTGCGGTGCAATTAGGTCAGATTAGGCAGAACCGGGGTCCCGACAATTAATTAAATGGTACAAGTTATTTAGAAACCCCGCATTTTTAAATGTTGTTTAACAAGGCAAAAGATAGCACCGGTTCGCTACACAGATTTAAATGAGGCCAATATAAGGCTGGATTTGCCCGCATATGGGCCCCATATATAATTATTAGGTGAATCGGCATAAGGCCCCCAAACCACATGGATGTATGCGAGATGGCAAATATATATGCAACACTTTGTTATTATGTTATAAGATAGGGTTTCGGGAAGGGGTTCACACATTAGGGTTCGACGATCTTGTCCGGGGTTCGGGGCCGGGTCTCGGGGTCCAGGGTCTAGGGTTCGATCTTGGCGTAACATTCTCGACCACCGGGGTAGGTCTTGTCGCAACCGGAAGCGAGGCTTGGTTGGCGTCGGGCATCGGGTCCCTCGTCGGTGCCGTTCTTGTCGCATCCGGGTCTTCGGTCATGTCGACGATCATGGCGTTGTGGAAGTTCTCGCCGCATCCCCGAGGTAGTACTTGTCGCCCGGGGCTCACGAATTCTTGGCCCGAGGAGAAGATCATGTCGCATCTGCGACCTTCGCACGGTTCTCTGGGCTCCCATGTAGGGGATCTTGTCGTCGCGTCTTGACGGGGTTCGGGCGCCCCGGGATTGGTCTTTGGATTCCGAGGTGTAGATCTTGTCGGAGGTTCTTCGAGTGTCTCCCCCCCGATATGGTCTCCGGGTCTCGAGGATCGGTCCAAGAAGGGGATCTTGTCGAGCTCTTGGCGCATCCATGATGAAGGCCTAGAAAATCCACCTCCAGGGAGGATGGCAGACTTGATTCGAGCACCGTCACACTTCGAGTTCTCGGTTAATTTGCCGGTCTAGGTACTTGGACAAGCGTGTTGAAGGCGTGGCTGCACTTGTCTTGCGAAAAAGAAGGCCGAAGGGCGCGCCGACGCGAGGCGGGTGCAAGCGCCGGCTGGAGTTTCGGCGTGAGGAGAGGCTCGCGCGAGCGCCGCAGCGGAAGTCGACGCTGGCGATGGCGGGCCCGAGGCGGCAGGAAGGCGCGCGGACCGATCGGGCGAGCGGAGGTACTCGCCGAGCGACGGCGGGCGGGTCGCAGCGGCGAGGCTGAGCTGGAGGTGGCAAGCGGCGGCCAGCCGGCATCGGGCGACGCTGGAGGAGATGGTTGGCGGGCGGAGGCGAGGCTGGGAGGTTCGTGGGGCTGGCGGCGGGAGGTCGCCGCGACGAGCCGGGCCGAGGACGCAAGGGAGCGTGGTGGGCGGCGACAGACGCTCACGGAGGAGCGTGCGGCTGCCGGGGAGACCGAGGGGAGGCTTCAGCGGTTGATCGGCGGTTTGGGCGGTCGCGCGCGGACGTCTGCCGGGCGGGGCGGCTTCATGAGCTCGACGGAGAGGCGGCGGAGATCTGCTGGGAGGCGCTGGCGGCGGGTCGGGGCCGAGCACGCGCAGAGGAGAGCGGCAGCGGGAAGCGCGAGCGTTGGGCCGGGCGCGGGCGCGTCTGCCGGCGAGGGGAGCGGGACGGCTCGGGGGGGCGAGCTCGCCGGCGGGAGCGGAGGCGGAGAGGCGGGTGAGCGTGGCGGTTGAGGGAGGCTCAGAGGGAGGGGCGGCGGCGGCCGGGCCGAGAGGGCTGAGGTGAGGCCGGGCTGCAGGGAGGAAGGAGGGAGGAGGAGCCGCGGCGGCATGCGGGCGCGAGAGAGAGGCGTGGGCGGCTCGCAGCGAAGGAGGAAAGGAGATAGGGGACGGGCGGCCAGGCGGTGGGTCCCGCGGAGGGAGAGGATCCCGAGGCGGGGCTGCGGTTGGTGGGAGGCACCTGGCAGATCGTGCAGGGGAGGCGGGAGTGTGAACGCGGGGTCAGGGTGGGGTCCACGCGGGGACAGGGTGGCCAGGCGCGGCTGCAGCGTGCTGCGCGCGGCGTGTGTTGTGTAGTGGGTTGGCTGTGTGTGGTGCGGCTGGGTGGGTGAGAGGGAGTTTGGTGGGGAGGTGGCAAGGAGGGATTGGGTGGGGGTTAACCAGGGGTGATGTGGCGCTTAGAGATAGGTGGGGGTGAGGTGGCTGGGGAGAGAGGGTAGACTAGCTGGTAGCTATAGGATTTGTCTAGTGGACCGTTTGGAAAAAATTGGGGGTGGTCGTTCGGTCGATTCGGACCGTTCGACTGCCCCCGCTAAAACAATTAAAGATTTTATTTAACTTGCGATGAACTTTTGCAAGTGATTTTTAGACAAATAAAACTATCCGCAAGACCCGGGTTTGGCGTTTGAATTAAGATGGGGCGTTTTTAGAAAACAAAACGGGCTTGCGAAACTAGTTTTATGCAAACAATGCATGATGATGACGATGCAATGCACAAATTCAACGCGATTTTCTAGTAGTGGTTTTGCGGGATGCCACAATTCGACACCACTAACAATGGATCTCGCCCTCGAGATCCGCCTCATGGTACCGGAAGGAAGGTCGATGATCTGCATCTTCTCGCTTCGTGTAGATCCTCGCGACACCACTAACGATGGTTCCTTCTTCATCTTGGGAAACGGCGACACCACCAACAAAGGGTCGTTGATCCTGATCGACGAGAGGGCACTCCGGAGAACAAAGGACGAAGGTAGAGGTATCAAACGATAAGGCCACCTCTGACTTCCATTTGAAGGGGGAAAAGTTACATTGATCCTCCAGTTCGATGTACAGAGCGAACAGTAAGAGTCGGGTAGGGTGATCAGTCCATC
This sequence comes from Avena longiglumis, assembly GCA_030063025.1. NCBI lineage: Eukaryota > Viridiplantae > Streptophyta > Magnoliopsida > Poales > Poaceae > Avena > Avena longiglumis. Next base: position 502,509,389 of record CP125975.1, read on the forward strand.
CCGGAACCAACTATCAACTCTATACATGGGTAGGAGAATCAGGCAACTCAACTCTCGAGATTTAGACTGAAGACCTTCTTAGGCGGTGTCCGGAACAAAGGAATGTTGCCAGCAGAAATCGTATGAAAGACACAATGATTAGGTTTCGTGATGGTTCCATTGGCCTGAACAACACATGCTCAAGGTCGACTCCAACTTCACCAAAGCTCGTCCTTCTCATATGTTTTTCAACGACACTGATATCCAAAGAAGGAACACGATGGATAAAGATCTCAAGAACAAAAGATCGGATGAAGGTTCAATGCAAGTTGCAGATTGATGATCGTAGCACCTCCGTTACAAAAGGAAGAAAGCGAAACCTCAAGGTACGACGGAAACCCAACCACGAAATCACGGACTCAAGAGAGAGAAGAGCGGATTCAAAACACGAGAGGTGAGAGGAGAGCACAGAGGGTAGAGTAAAATCGACCTAATCGAACTATCCAACCGATTTTCAAAAATAGTTTTGACACTTCTACTTCGCCGTTAGCTAGGTTATCCCACATTTGGACTTGTGGGTATCGCAAGCTGCCGTGCTCGATACCACTCAGTAACACCTCAGATCGACCTATGCAAGTTTGAGCAAAATTCGCCAAACCCGCAGAAACGATTCAAAGGTGCACCAGCACTTTAAATGCGGTGGAAAGCGAAGTAATAACATTACACAACAGTCGATGGGACCCAGTAAGATATATATAACAATGACTCGGAGTCAAGAATACAGATATAATATACAAGATCCAAATCACCTTGAAAGCGGTAGGCGTCCGACTACGGACAAGAAGCAAATGGGGCTAAGAGCCTCAAGAATAACCAATGGCGTCCATAACCCTGCCCAAGCCGGAAGGGTAACCTCGCTAACGGCGTCGATCTCAAAACCTGCTTAAACAAAAGGGTGCCGACAAAGGGCAAAGGAAAAGAGGAGCGTCGATCTTGAGGCCAAGACAGCGCGAGGCTAGAATTCGGCGTCCTCGCCACATAGGGTGGTGTGGATCGAGCGCAACAGATGCACTAAACAACCTATAGAGACTCGATACAACTGGCGGCAATCAGAGAGGGGTAAGAAAGACCTATTCGGATCCAACCTGAAGCTAACACCAAACAAACCCATCCTGGTATTTCCCCCTCGAGACCAAACGAGGAAGTCAACCGAGGAACTCACACAGTTGGCAGTTTTACTTATTTAGTTATCGTTGCAGCAATTACTAGTCAGGTATAGATAACCGTCCTGATAAAGTAAGCAGTTGTAACACCCTCGGAATCGGCCCTATGCAAGTTTTAGCAAAACTCGCCAAACCCGCATAGAAACGATTCAACGGTGCCCACCAGGCACTTTCGTGCGGGTGGAAAAAAACAAAGTAATAACATTACACAACAGTCCTCGATGGGACCCACAGAACAGATATATACAACAGCGACTCAAAGAGTCAAGAATACAGAAAAACGGTACAAAGATCCAAATCACCTTGGAAAGAGGGAGCGTCCGACTACGGACAAGATGCAAATGAGGCTAAGAGCCCTGAAGAATAACCAATGGCGTCCATAACCCTGCCCAGGCCAAGCCGGAAGGGTAACCCTGCTAACGGCGTCGATCCCAAAACCTGCTTAACAAAAGGGGTGCCGACAAAGGGCAAAGGAAAAAGAAGGAGCGTCGATCGAGGCCAAGACACGGCGAGGCTAGAATTCGCGGTCCTCACCTACATAGGTATGGTGATCGAGCGCGGCAACATGCACTAAACAACCTATGGAGACTCGATACAACTGGCGGCTATCAGAGGGGGTGAGAAGGGCCTATTCGGATCCAACCTGAGACTATCATCAAACAAACCCATCCTGGCGTTTCCCCCTCGAGACCAAACGAGGAAGTCAACCGAGGAACGCATTAGCTGGCGCTTTACTTATTCGTTATCGTGCAGCAATTACTAGTCAGGTTTAGATAATCGTCCTGATAAAGTAAGCAGTGGGCACTTTTAGTAAGTCATTCCGTTATAGTGGCATCACTTACTAGTCAGATACAATTATCATGAGATAACCCCAAAACCCAGCAGTTGTTGGTACTTTTATTTAGCCATTCCGTTGTAGTGAATGATTACTAATCATATCGAAACAAGTCACTTTAAAACAAGAACTTTAGTTATAGTTGTCTATGATCGACATCGTGCTCCAAGTCGCCCATAACCGCGACACGGCTTCTAAAAGATTTAACCGCAGGGTGCACCAAAGTATCCATAGGCACTTGACCCTTTTTGCCGATCGGTTAACATACACCCATCGGTATGTCGGCGGGCCTAAGTCACGACGCTCTGCACTCCAAAGCAAGCACGGGGCCACCCCACCGAGTCGACACCGCAACGGAGTCGGCCGGTCTCGAGACGGTCTCGGGTTTGGCCGATGGCGATATCGACAGGTCCCCAAACGGGACCGTCCATACCGCAAAACATCCCGCTTTCCTAACAGACACGCGCTGCGCAATCGTAATTAAAGCAAAGAACATGGCATAAGTACAGGATAGTAGAAACACCTCAAACTAGTTTGTGGCCCCAGACAATACTTTGAAATCAGGTAATTATCAATGGGGGCCCATATCTCCCCACCGTGGTTAGCGCTCGATCTCGGAACAGGTGTCAAGAACTCGGGTCCTACGGGACACAAGTGGGCGGTCGGAAACCAAATCTTACCTATCACCCACCGATGCCTCTGCTTAATTCAATTTTAGTTGTTAAACAGGAATTAAAGTGGAACAATAATTAAAGCCATGATCATCTCCAACGTCAACTTGCGGCAATTCTCCAACAATGGTAGTACTTGACGGCAAGCAACACTTGAGCAAGCGACTACGACACGCGGGTCCAACTATCTACCAAACAACAGGTAATAGGATGTGTCCAAGGCTATATATGGCTGCAAGGGATATCACGGGAACGAGAACTAGAGCATCGCAACACAGATAGCAAAGATCAACAGGAGGGAAGTAAATACTATAAAAGTAAGATAGGTAGAAAGAGGGAGATGCTCGCCTGAAAACATTGCCGAAAGGTTCATCCAAAGATCGGGGCGAAGCTCACATCAACTCAACGGCCTTATCCGCGAAGAAGCAAAACACTAGAAGAAACACCGGATGCAATATTTAATACAACGGCAGAAGATCGGCATGATGCATGTATGATGTTTGGCATGGCAAAGGTGCGATGCAAATAGGCCAAATTAAGTGGAACCGGGGTCCCGACAATTATTAGAGGGTTCATGTTGTTTAGCTACCCCGCAATTTTAATGTTGCATTATCAAGACAAAAGATAGTACCGGTTCGCTACACAAGTTTAAATGAGGCCAATATAAGGCTAGATTTGCCCGCATATGGGCCCCATATTTAATTATTAGGTGAATCGGCATAAGGCCCCCAAACCAATGCTAGGCATGCGGGAATGACAATTTAATGTGCAACAAATTGATATGTTATAAAATAGGGTTCGGGGAAAAGGGGTCACACATTTAGGGTTCTCGACGGACTTGAGGTTCCGGGGGTTCGGGGTTCGGGGTCGGTCTCGGGGTCCAGGGTTCGACGGGATCGACGAGGTTCGACGGAAGCGTTCTCGGATTCCGGGGTTGTTCTTGTTGCGTCCGTGTCTTCGGTTCATGTTGTCGGTCTTGTCGTTACGACGATCTTGGCGTCCGGGAAGGAGTACTTGGTATGGCGTTGGGGCAGCAGATTCGCCCTGGGGCGGTGCCGTTCTTGTCGTATTCGCGGTCTTCAGGTCCGGGGTGAAGTACTCGGCGCCCTCGAGGAAGTCCTTGGTTCGGTGTCGGGGCGCATCGGGTGCCCCTGGTCGCTGTCGTTCTTGTTGTTGCGAAGATCTTGTCGGGCCGGCGTATCGGGTCGGTCATGGCGTTCCGGAAGCGGTACTTGTCGCACCCACGCTCGGATTCCGTGAGGAGGTCATGGCGTCATGCGGTCGGTCTTGTCGACTCCACGGTTCACCGCCGGTGTCGGACTCGGTTGGGGTCCGCGCCACGGATCGGTCTCGGAAGGCCCCGACGGGCCAGCGAGCAATGGGCCGGAGGAGGCACGGGTGGTCTGGCGAGGTGGGCCCCAGCGAGAGGGCCCAAGGTCCGGCGGCGGCATCCTGGGGGAAGCTGGCGGGCGTACGCTGAGGCCCGCTGCGGCGGCTCGGCGACGAGGCGGCAAGGCAAGCGGGCCGGGGCCGGAGACCAGCGCGGAGGAGCGGACGCGGGGCAGAGCGCGCCAGGCCGCCCGGTGGCGGAGGAGAGAGCGGGAGAGGTGGCTCATTGGCGGAGAGCTCGAGGCCGGGCCGGGCTTGTGAGAGGAGGTGGTAGCCGGAGGCGGGAAGAGGCGACAGTGGTGGGTCGACAGGTGAGCTCGTCTGTCAGGCGGAGGAGGACCGGGCCGGGCGGTGGCGGCGAAGGCCAGCCGGGGGCGCGTGCCGGCTGGGAGGAGTGGAAGCGGCGACGCCGCAGGGCCGGAGAGGCGGCGACGCTGGGCGGCGCCGGGTGAAGAGCCGCGGGCGGCGGGTTGGCGGCTCGCAGGCGAGGGACGCTGGCCTGGCGGAGCTCAGCGACACGGCGTGGGAGGCTGGAGCTGAGGACGCGGCGGGCAAAGTGAATCCGGAGGAGAGGGAGGAGGGTCGGTGCCAGGGTGGTGCGTGCGAGGGGTGCGTGCACTGCGAGGGAGTGGGTTTGGTTGGTGGGGGAGTGAGGTGAGAGGGAGAGGAGAGGTTGGGCCACGTGGCAAGGTTTGGTTGGGTGAGGGATAGGGGTGAGCTGAGGTGGCGCACTGTGATAGGTGGAAGTGAGGTGGAGGGTTGGGTTGGGTAGTTTCCTGGGTAGTTTTAGGATTAATAGGGGCAGATTAGTTGGAGCGATTTAGTTTTCTGGGGCGGTCGTTCGGGTCAATCGGCCCGTTCGACTGCCCCTACAAAAAAAATAATTATAATTTTATTTGTTTCAAGCAAGTCTTTTGCAACCCGATACCCGGCAAAACAAAATATTCCGGCGACCCGGGTTTGATGTTTGAATAAAGAGGGCGTTTAGAAAATAACACGGGCTTTGCAAACATAGTTTTATGCGAACAATGCATGATGATGACGATGCAATGCAAAAAATTCAACGCGATTTTCTAGTAGTGGTTTTGCGGGATGCCACAATTCGACACCACTAACAATGGATCTCGCCCTCGAGATCCGCCTCATGGTACCGGAAGGAAGGTCGGCGATCTGAATCTTCTCGCTTCGTGTAGATCTTCGCGACACCACTAACAAGAGGTCGTTGTCCTGATCATCAAGAGAACACTCCGGGAAACAACGGACGAAGTTAAAGGTAAGGCCACCTCGAACTTCCATGGAAGGAGTAGAATTGCATCGATCCACCATTCAATGTACATAAGCGAATGATAAGAGTAGTGGTATGGTCGCGACTCCATCCCGCACTCAAAGCATTACTATGTACACGAATAGACAGATTATGCAACCAACCCTCAAGATTCAGACTGAAGATCTCGACAAGCGAGGATTGGAAACAAAGGAGTGATGCGATCGGATCTCGATGATGGCGTCGTCGCGGAAAACACGAAGGCACCAACAAAGAACAAAGAATGGTAACACAAGACGGACTCAGCAAATTGGAACCGGATGGTAGAACATCATATCGGAGGAGGAAGCGAAACTCAAGGTATGGCGGAAACCCAACCACGAAAACACGGACTCAAGAAAGATAAGAGGCGATTCAAATCGCGTGAGGTAAGAGGAGAACAGAGAGGGTAAGGAGTAAAATCAGACCTAATCGTAACTATCCAACCGATTTTGAAAATAGTTTTGACACTCTACTTGCCGTTAGCTAGGTTATCCTACAGCCGGACTTGTGGGTATCGCAATCGCCGAGCTCGATACCACTCTGTAACACCCTGAATCGGCCCTATGCAAGTTTTAGCAAAACTCGCCAAACCCGCATAGAAACGATTCGACGGTGCCACCAGCACTTTCAAGTATGGTGGAAAAACAAAGTAATAACATTACACAACAGTCCTCGATGGGACCCAAGCAGATATATACAACAATGACTCAAAGAGTCAAGAATACAGATACGGTACAAAGATCCAAATCACCTTGAAAGAGGGAGCGTCCGACTACGGACAAGATGCAAATGGGGCTAAGAGCCTCAAGAATAACCAATGGCGTCCATAACCCTGCCTGGCCAAGCCGGAAGGGTAACCCCGCTAACGACGCCGATCTCAAAACCTGCTTAAACAAAAGGGTGCCGACAAAGGGCAAAGGAAAAGAAGGAGGCCAAGATCGAGGCCAGTACACGGCGAGGCTAGAATTCGGCGGTCCTCACCTACATAGGTATGGTGGACTGAGCGGCAGCGGCAACATGCACTAAACAACCTATGGAGACTCGATACAACTGGCGGCTATCAGAGGGGGTGAGAAGGGCCTATTCGGATCCAACCTGAGACTATCATCAAACAAACCCATCCTGGCGTTTCCCCCTCGAGACCAAACGAGGAAGTCAACCGAGGAACGCATACGCTTGGCGCTTTACTTTTCGCTTATCGTGCAGCAATTACTAGTCGTTTAGATAATCGCCCCGATAAAGTAAGCGATGGGCACTTTTAGTTAGTCATTCCGTTATAGTGGCATCACTTACTAGTCGATACAATTATCATGAGATAACCCCAAAACCCAAAGCTTGTTGGTACTTTTATTTAGCCATTCCGTTGTAGTGAAGGCGATTACTAATCATATCGGAAACAAGTCACTTTAAAACAAGAACTTTAGTTATAGTTGTCTATGATCGACATCGTGCTCCAAGTCGCCCATAACCGCGACACGGCTTCCGAAAAGATTTAACCGCAGGGTGCACCAAAGTATCCACAGCACTTGACCCTTTTGCCGATCGGTTAACATACACCCATCGGTATGTCGGCGGGCCTAAGTCACGACGTTCCTGCACCCAAAGCAAGCACGGGGCCACCCCACCGAGTCGACACCGCAACGGAGTCGGCCGGTCTCGAGACGTCTCGGGTTTGCCGATGGCAATGCGACAAAGAGGTCCCCAAACGGGACCGCCCATACCGCGAAAACATCCCGCTTCCTAACAGACATCGCACAAGCAATCGTAATAAAGCAAGAACATGGCATAAGTACAGGATAGTAGAAACACCTCAAACTAGTTTGTGGCCCCAAGACAATACTTTGAAATCGGTAATTATCAATGGGGCCCATATCTCCCCACCGTGGTTAGCGCTCGATCTCTAACAGTGTCAAGAACTCGGGTCCCACGGACACAAGTGGGCGGAAACCAAATCTTACCTATCACCCACGATGCCTCTGCTTAATTCAATTTTAGTTGTTAAACAGGAATTAAAGTGGAACAATAATTAAAGCCATGATCATCTCCAACGTCAACTTGCGGCAATTCTCCAACAATGGTAGTACTTGACGGCAAGCAACACTTGAGCAAGCGACTACGACACGCGGGTCCAACTATCTACCAAACAACAGGTAATAGGATGTGTCCAAGGCTATATATGGCTGCAAGGGATATCACGGGAACGAGAACTAGAGCATCGCAACACAGATAGCAAAGATCAACAGGAGGGAAGTAAATACTATAAAAGTAAGATAGGTAGAAAGAGGGAGATGCTCGCCTGAAAACATTGCCGAAAGGTTCATCCAAAGATCGGGGTAAGCTCACATCAACTCAACGGCCTTATCCGGAAGAAGCAAAACACTAGAAGAAACACCGGATGCAATATTTAATACAACGCGAAGATCGGCATGATGCATGTATGATGTTTGGCATGGCAAAGGTGCGATGCAAATAGGCCAAATTAAGTGGAACCGGGTCCCGACAATTATTAGAGGGTTCATGTTGTTTAGCTACCCGCAATTTTAATGTTGCATTATCAAGACAAAAGATAGTACCGGTTCGCTACACAAGTTTAAATGAGGCCAATATAAGGCTAGATTTGCCCGCATATGGGCCCCATATTTAATTATTAGGTGAATCGGCATAAGGCCCCCAAACCAATGCTAGGCATGCGGGAATGACAATTTAATGTGCAACAAATTGATATGTTATAAAATAGGGTTCGGGGAAAAGGGGTCACACATTTAGGGTTCTCGACGGACTTGAGGTTCCGGGGGTTCGGGGTTCGGGGTCGGTCTCGGGGTCCAGGGTTCGACGGGATCGACGAGGTTCGACGGAAGCGTTCTCGGATTCCGGGGTTGTTCTTGTTGCGTCCGTGTCTTCGGTTCATGTTGTCGGTCTTGTCGTTACGACGATCTTGGCGTCCGGGAAGGAGTACTTGGTCTGGCGTTGGGGCAGCAGATTCGCCCTGGGGCGGTGCCGTTCTTGTCGTATTCGCGGTCTTCAGGTCCGGGGTGAAGTACTCGGCGCCCTCGAGGAAGTCCTTGGTTCGGTGTCGGGGCGCATCGGGTGCCCCTGGTCGCTGTCGTTCTTGTCGTTGCGAAGATCTTGTCGGGCCGGCGTATCGGGTCGGTCATGGCGTTCCGGAAGCGGTACTTGTCGCACCCACGGGCTTCGGATTCCGTGAGGGAGGTCATGGCGTCGGTGCGGTCGGTCTTGTCGACTCCACGGTTTCATTGCCGGTGTCGGACTCGGTCGGTGGGGTCCGGCGCCGATCGGTCTCGGTTCAGGCGTCTGGACGGCCCGGTGAAATGGGCCGGAGGAGAGCGGCACGGTGGTCTGGCGAGGTGGCCCAGCGAGAGGGCTCATGGGTCCGGCGCGGCATCCTCGCGGGGAAGCTCGGCGGCGCTGCGGAGGCTGGCGCGCTGGGCCGCGGCTGGCGACGAGGGGCGGTGCTGGCGAGAAGGCTGAGGCGGCCCAAGGGGCCGGGCCAGAAGGCGGGCCGCGGCGGCGAGGAGGTGGTAGCCGAGAGGGAAGAGGCGACGGCGGGTCGACGGAGCCTGCTTGAGGAGGAGGACTGGGCCGGGTGGCGGCCGAGCGCTGGGAAGGCGGCCGGGCAAGGCTGCTGAGGCGGAGCGGGCGAAGGGCGACGCCGCGGGGAGGAGTGGAGAGGAAGCGGGCGACGCGGCCGTCGGCTGGGTGAAGAGCTGGCACGGCGGGCGGGGTTGGGCGGCTCAGCGAGTGGGGACGCTGGCGGAGCTCAGCGACCACGGCGAGATGGAGCTGGCGCGCGAGGAGGACGCGCGGGCAAGGAATCCGGAGAGAGGGAGGAGGTCGGTGCAGGGTGGTGCGTGAGGGTGCGTGCACCGCGAGGGAGTTTGGTGGGGGAGTGAGGTGAGAGGGAGAGGAGAGGTTGGGCCACGTGGCAAGGTTTGGTTGGGTGAGGGATAGGGGTGAGCTGAGGTGGCGCACTGTGATAGGTGGAAGTGAGGTGGAGGGTTGGGTTGGGTAGTTTCCTGGGTAGTTTTAGGATTAATAGGGGCAGATTAGTTGGAGCGATTTAGTTTTCTGGGGCGGTCGTTCGGGTCAATCGGCCCGTTCGACTGCCCCTACAAAAAAATAATTATAATTTTATTTGTTTCAAGCAAGTCTTTTGCAACCCGATACCCGGCAAAACAAAATATTCCGGCGACCCGGGTTTGATGTTTGAATAAAGAGGGCGTTTAGAAAATAACACGAGCTTTGCAAACATAGTTTTATGCGAACAATGCATGATGATGACGATGCAATGCAAAAAATTCAACGCGATTTTCTAGTAGTGGTTTTGCGGGATGCCACAGCAGTGGGCCCTTTTAGTTAAACATTTCGTTGTAGTTGCAGCAATTAATAGTCATATACAGATAGCATGATGTAATCCCGAAACCCAGCAGTTGTTGGTACTTTTATTCAGCCATTTCGTTGTAGTTGCGGTACTTACTAGTCAGGTACAATGGTCGCAAGCGACAACTCGAACAAGCAATTGTGGGCAGTATTATTTAGCCATTCCGTTATAGTGAAGTTGATTACTAGTCATTATAAGTCAAATTTATAGCAGTAAACTTTAGTTATGCTTGTCTATGATCGAGATACTGTGCTCCAAGTCGTCCATATCCGCGGACACGGCTTTCAGAAAGTTTTACCCGGCCGGGGTGCACCAATAGCAACACACGATCAACCTCGGAAAACCAAATCAAAACCCAACGAGGCTTTCACGAACAATCACAGATTCAGAAATATTTCAGGCCACCCTTAAGTAGATTCCGAACGGAGCTAGCCGACTCGAGACGGCCTCAAGGTTTGGGTGGACGGTAACGGCATCGGGAACCCGAAGTGTGGCTGGGCTTGTCGACAGCGTAAACGTGTCCCGATCCTAACAGATGCAGGTGCGACTCGCACAATTTAAATACAGAAAAGTAGCATGGCATAAGTACAAGATCGTAAATAAAACCTCAAACTAGTTTGTGGCCCCAAGAAATAAGACTGAATCAAGCTCTGGCTCAGGGGGGTCCCATATACCTCCCGGATGTGGATAGCGCGATAAATCAAGGAACATGTATCAAGTACTCGGGGTCTTACGGGACACAAGTGGGCGTTCGGAAACCAAATATTTTCTATCACCCACCGATGCCTCTGCTGATTTCAATTTTAGTTGTTAAACAGAAATTAAAGTGACGATAAGTAAAACTAGAATCATCTCCAACATCAACATGCGGCAATACATCAATCGTGGCATATGGCATATGGCGACACATCAAGACTTGAGCCAAGAACTACGACACGCAAGTCCAACTATCTACCAAACAACAGGTAATAGGGTGTGTCCAAGGCAATATAGGGCTGCAAGGAGATCACGGAAAACTAGAGCATCGCAACACGAGATAGCAATAGATCAACAGGGAAGTAAATACTATAAAAGTAAGATAGGTAGAAAGGGGAGATGCTCTTTGAAAACATTGTCGAAGGGTTCATCCGAAGTTCGGGGCGAAGCTCACATCAACTCAACGGCCTTATCCGCGAAGAAGCAAAACACTAGAATGAACACCGGATGCGATATTTAATACAACGGCAGAAGATCGGCATGATGCATGTATGATGGATGGCATGGCAAAGGTGCGATGCAATTAGGTCAGATTAGGCGGAACCGGGGTCCCGACAATTAATTAAATGGTACAAGTTATTTAGAAACCCCGCATTTTTAAATGTTGTTTAACAAGGCAAAAGATAGCACCGGTTCGCTACACAGATTTAAATGAGGCCAATATAAGGCTGGATTTGCCCGCATATGGGCCCCATATATAATTATTAGGTGAATCGGCATAAGGCCCCCAAACCACATGGATGTATGCGAGATGGCAAATATATATGCAACACTTTGTTATTATGTTATAAGATAGGGTTTCGGGAAGGGGTTCACACATTAGGGTTCGACGATCTTGTCCGGGGTTCGGGGCCGGGTCTCGGGGTCCAGGGTCTAGGGTTCGATCTTGGCGTAACATTCTCGACCACCGGGGTAGGTCTTGTCGCAACCGGGAAGCAGGGCTTGGTTGGCGTCGGGGGCGCATCGGGGTCCGCCCTGGTCGGTGCCGTTCTTGTCGCATCTGGGGTCTTCGGGTCATGTCGACGATCATGGCGTTCAGGGGAAGTTCTCGGCTTCGCATCCCCGAGGTAGTACTTGTCGTTCCGGGGGCTCGACGAATTCTTGGCGTCCGAGGAGAAGATCATGTCGCATCTGCGGCCTTCGGGTACGGGTTCTCCGGGCTCCCATGTAGGGGATCTTGTCGTCGCGTCTTGACGGGGTTCGGGCGCCCCGGGATCGGTCTTTGGATTCCGAGATGTAGATCTTGTCGGAGGTTCTTCGAGTGTCTCCCCCTCGATATGGTCTCCGGGTCTCGAGGATCGGTCCAAGAAGGGGATCTTGTCGAGCTCTTGGCGCATCCATGATGAAGGCCTAGAAAATCCACCTCCAGGGAGGATGGCAGACTTGATTCGAGCACCGTCACACTTCGAGTTCTCGGTTCGGCTGTCGGTCTAGGTACTTGGACAAGCGTGTTGGAAGGCGTGTGGCTGCACTTGTACTGGCAGACGAAAGAAGGCCGAGCGGGAAGGGCGCGCTGACGCGGAGGCGGGGTCTGGGCGCCGCCGGCGGAGCTCGGGCGTGGAGGAGAGGCCTCGCGGCGGAGCGCTGCAGGCGGAAGTCGACGCTGGCGATGGCGGGCCCGAGGCAGGAAGGTGCGGCGCGGGACCGATCGCGGAGGCGGAGGTACTCGCCGAGCGACGGTGGCGAATCGCAGGCGGGAGGCGCTGAGCTGGAGGTGGCGAAGCGCGGCCGCCGCATCTTGGCGACGGAGGAGATGGTTGGCCGTGGCGCGGAGGCGACGCGGGAGGTCCGGTGGCTGTTGGCGAGGAGGTCGCCGCGAGCCAGCCGGAGGACGCGGGCGAGGCGTGGTGGCGCGGCGGCGGGCACGCCACGGAGGAGGCCGTGCGGCTGCCGACGGGAGACCAGAAGGGGAGCTTCAGCGGTTGACCGTGGCGGTTTAAGCGTCGCGGCGCGACGTCGGCCGGCGAAGCGGCTCATGGAGCTCGACGGAGAGGGCGGCGGAGATGCTTTGCGAGGCGCGGCTGGCCGGGTCGGGCCGAGCACGCGCAGAGAGGAGAGCGGGCGAAGCGGGTGGAGCGTTGGACCGGGCGTTGGGCAGGCGCGTCTGCCGGCGAGGCCAGGGCAGCTCGGGCGAGCTTCGCCGGGAGCGGGGAGGCGAGGCGGGCGGTTGAGGAGGCTCGAGAGAGGGCGCGTCGGCTCGGCCGAGAGGCAGCTGAGGTGGGCGGTGGCAGCGGGCTGCAGGAGGAAGGAGGAGGAGGAGCATGGCGGCATGCGCTTGAGAGGCGAGGCGGCTCGCAGCCAAGGAGGAAAGGAGATAGGGACGGGCGGCGGTGGGTCCCATGGAGGAGAGGATCCCAGGCGGGCTGCGGTTAGTGGGAGGCACCGCGATCGTCTGAGGCGGGAGTGTGAGCAGGTCGGGGTGGGGTCCACGCAGGGGTGGCCGCAGGCTGCAGCGCTGTGGCGTGTGTTGTGTAGTGGGTTGGCTGTGTGTGGTGCGGCTGGGTGGGTGAGAGGGAGTTTGGTGGGGAGGTGGCAAGGAGGGATTGGGTGGGGGTTAACCAGGTGATGTGGCGTGAGATAGGTGGGGTGAGGTGGGAGAGAGAGGGTAGATTAGCTGGTAGCTATAGGATTTGTCTAGTGGACCGTTTGGAAAAAATTGGGGGTGGTCGTTCGGTCGATTCGGACCGTTCGACTGCCCCCGCTAAAACAATTAAAGATTTTATTTAACTTGCGATGAACTTTTGCAAGTGATTTTTAGACAAATAAAACTATCCGGCAGCACCCGGGTTTGGCGTTTGAATTAAGATGGGGCGTTTTTAGAAAACAAAACGGGCTTGCGAAACTAGCTTTATGCAAACAATGCATGATGATGACGATGCAATGCACAAATTCAACGCAATTTTCTAGTAGTGGTTTTGCGGGATGCCACAATTATCTACCCAATACGGTTTTGGAGTTTTTCGGAGTTATCCCATTAACGCTTTTAGAGTTTCGTTAAATGTGTGTAGAATTGTCATTGTGGACTCTTTAGGTATTTTCATGTATTAGACATCTAATGCATTTTTTCATATAGCAAAAAAATTCACCTATTGTACAAAAGAAATTATCCATATCAAATACTAGTATTTCAAACTAATATGGGATCATGCCATGTTGTTTCAGCAACATTATTTGTTTGGACAAGGGTACTCAATGTGCGTTTCAGAAATTTGATAGTTGAGTTACAACGGAGGGAAGTCAAACCGTAGTCCGGAGTATTAAAATTAACAATTTTGTCTCTACTTTAACTTGTGTTATAAATTCATTATACAAGTTTAATTATGAACTAGTTATGATCTCAACATGGATATTCAAGGAAATCTCGCGCTGGACTACTACAACCATGTCTAAGAACCTCTATATGGCATGGATTTTTTTCCTTCGAGGTTACTCTACATTTGAAGTAAACCAGCATTGCTTAACAATTATCTATTCTCCTTTTTGGAGGAGAGTCTTCTCCATATTTGGTTATATATCAGTTGGTTGAGATTGCTTACCAAGTGTGTCATCCAGATAAAAAAATGTTTGTTTTAACAAAAGTCATTTGATAACAATTAAAAGGTTGATTATTTATTTTAGCCGTGTATGTAATGGGCTATGTGAAATGATGCTACGTGCTTGAATCATATAGATTGAATAATAATTAATTCTAAGTTTATGATATCATAGTTGATTTATTATCCAAGGGGTATCAAATAGTTAACATTTATTAAATTAAATGCAGCTTCACTGTACTACAAACGTGCAACTCCTAATTTTTGTTTGCTATCCACACCATGTATTCTTCCAATACACACGAGTAAACATAAAGTTCACCACTTCATATTCAAGGTTCATCCATTTAACAACAAATAGTTACATTTTTATAAAACTTGATGATTGGTTCCCAATATATAAGAGCCAAGAGCTACTAAACATATAGGATTTTTTTTTTTGTAAAAATTGCTGGAAAGATTGGTGCTCACGTATCATTCCTTATGTGACACATAATGTGGTTGTGTATACACTTTTATTGTGGATTATATATCTTCTATGAGAAGGTACTATATAATTTTACATCTATGTGAGGTGGAGCAATAGATAAAACATTTTAGACCACCAAGGAGATCACCCTTATCTGTGATACCTAGAAAACCCACTAGAAAATAGCCACTATGCACAAGTTTTAAACCCACTAGAGGTACTGAAGATAGATATGGTGAAGTCCACTCAATATAATGTTAATCATGGAGGCCATCACATGTCCAAAGCACATGTCAACGACCCGGAATTTAAAGACAATTTAGTTTAGGAGAAGAATTCTGGACCCCTCGCCACCGTTGGACGGTCAACACGTAGGATAAAAGCCAAATTGGTTTATGAAAAGACAAAGTCGGACCATTCGAGCAAGAAGATGCAGAGAGGCCGGGCACATCCCTGTTTTGAAAAATATATGGCGAACGGTGTCTTCAAATGATCGATTAAATGTACATTTGGAAATTAGGCCATATGTGGTGTAATATTGTTGTCTGAAGTTACTGTAGAAAACATCAATATTATTTTCTCGGGACAAAGGAGACGGCGGATGGTGGAATTAGTGTCAAAGAATAAAAAGTACAACAACACTAATTTATTATGAAAGAATATGAAAGGGTCATAAAAAACTAACACTCATGAAATACGGTTAGATAATTATATATTCACGGCCGACAGGCTATGCCGACAGGGTCATGAAATACGGTTAGATAATTATGAAAGGGTCATAAAAATGTTTTTGCAACCGGCCGACAGGCTATGCCGACGGCCGCTACGTCTACGGCAAAGCCCTCGGCGTAGCATACGCCGACGGCATTTCGATACGCCGATGGCTTGAGTGTGCTCCGCCGAGGGAGATCTTTGCCGAGGAGGCTACGCCGAGAGCAGCCCTCGGCGTACCATACGCCGAGGGTATTTTGGCCTACACCGACGGCCTTTTGCCCTCGGCGTAGCGCGCGCGTCCCGTAGTGTCGTTTATTTTTCGTCGCCCCCCTTGTCTCTAGTGGCCAATTCGGTGCCTGAAGATGAGGGGCACCCCAAACCTATGGTTGCGAGAAAAGCTCGTGACTCATGAGTGTCCTGGGATCAACTCGAAACAAAATGAGCCAAACGATTGAAAAACTCGCGCGGTTTAGTTCTAAGAGCTTGAAAATGTATAATTATGTTGCATATAAAAGCAAATAGGACATTTGTTACCTTATGTGTTGTGCAGATGGGATTTATTCTTTCTACTTCAGATAAGAGTTATTTAAGTATGGAAGGTTCTATATGTTGTGGATGGATTTTTTTTTCCGAGTATTGAATTTTTTATTGTTTATCTCAGATCAAAACTAGCTCTAGATAGTTACAAGATGGGTATGAACCAATTTTACAGCTTGATCATTAATTGGATTCAGTATGAGTTCGCTCGCAATTTTGTATGAGCCAAGCTGAGCCTAGTCTAACTCGCTCGTACTTGACTCGTTTGCGTCTTGTTTACATTTTATTTTTATCCTTTTTATTAGATATGTGTTGGTGATGACATCTTGATGGAGAATTTGACGTGTCACACCGCCATGGCAGGCACGGCTTGCGTCGGGGAGCCTGTTGCATCGTGTTCCCATAGATCATTGGCTGTAGAGTTGTCGGTTTAGAGCAAGTCTAGCAGGCCCCCTGCATTTTCTCCCCTATAACACCTTGTAGGGGACTTCCCTTCCTTCCTTATATTTTTTTATTTCCAGCAGCTCCCCGATATCTTCTCACCTATATCTCACTCAGCAATATTTAAGTAATATAATATAACTAACCGGCCCACATGAAGGAAAGGACCACCTAGAATTAGCCCACTTGAAGCTCATCTCTGTCCCAGAAAATCCCCAAATCGCTAAGCACACCGCCGCCAGCCGCCAGCACGCTTCCCTCGCAGCTCCGCCAGCCGCCTGCACGCGCCGCCAGCCGCCGGCACGAGCTCCGCGCAGATTCGCCAGCCGCCTGCACGCGCCCCGCACACCGCCGCCAACCGCCTGCACGCGCGGCGACGCAACTTCCCTACCACTGTCCTGGCTGTCGATTCCCACCGCCCGTCGTCGGTTCCTCCCCGCCGCCCGTCGATTCCCACTGCCAGCCGTCGTTTCCCTCCGCCAGCGGTCGATTCCTGCCGCCGCCCGTCGATTCCCGCCGCCAGCGGTCGATTTCCACTGCCGCCCATCACTTCCGTCCGCCGGCCACCGGTTTCTGTGACCGCGCCCTCGCTACCAACCCTCCCCGTGCTCTTTGGCAGCCACCCTTCTTGCTGACATGGCCGATATAGGGGAGACGGACACAACCCCGATGTTGAGGGGAGAGAGAGAGGTCGGGTCAGGGACCCCGACCGGTAGGGGAGCTTGTAGGGGCGCTGCTGGAGGCCGTTTTCTCCTTCTCTCTCCCCTATGTTTGCTATCGGGGAGGGCTCTCCTGGACTTGCTCTTACCGTGTGTCGTTTCCACCAATCTTGGCAGTGGTGCCAAGTTTTCTCGTGCTTCAATATTTTCTCGCGAAGTTCATCTGAAGCATACCATAGTCAATCATTGGTTCGACAACTTGTCTGGCAAGGGATGTGTCTAGTAACTAGACGTTTAATGATACCATGTTTTTAGCCATTGGGGTGGGTCAGTGGGTGACTCAAGCTTCTTTTTGAACCTTCGATGTTAGTGCAGGTTCTGTCTTCCTGTTGATTTGGTCAACTGATTCCAGAGAAATGTCAAGATGCTAAAAGATGAGTTTGAGACGACGATGAGGTTGAAGATTCTTGATGTAACTTTTAGTTTTATCAGTGTTCTTCGTTGTTCATATGTATCTTATGTGTTTCGATATGATGTAATTTGTTAAACTGATCAATAGAATAATATTTTCGAAAAGAAAGATAGCAATAAAAGATTAACGAGCTAACATAAAATCCACCACTTCATAAGCCACAGGTACTTTCTCCATCGAAAATAACTGTTTTGGATTTGTCTAGATTCCCATATAAAATTTGTTCTATTTTGTCATATTTATTAGTATTTTCATTGGCACGGAAATGATAAAGGTGACATCGACTTGTAATTTTGAAGTTCGGCAGGGAGAGTTTTTCCAACCTTTCATATTTCTTAACTCAAACTTAGTGCGGATGTCGGCCATTACGTAACATCTAATTGCAGCCAGAACTATCTTGCGCGGCCATATTAGCAGTCCTGTGTTTTGTTTATATGTAATCGCAATTCGCAACGATGTCGACGCGAACGCGATGGATCGTGCATGCAGACAATGGATTCGTCTCAAAAAACGACTGCTTCAAAGGGAAGTCGTCATAGGCTCAGATAGCCCAATAGCGAGCTCTGGATGGCAATTAAATTCCACAAGTGGGAGAGGCAGAGCCACATGAGAGGCAATCAATCACGCTAATGACCCTCGGGGGCGCTGTGCAGCCACCGGCGAAACGTTGACGAAACGCGCACGAGCAGCCAAAAGGACAGCAACGCCAGCCTCGCCCGGCGTTAACAAATACTACCCCGGCCTTTGAGTAACCCTCCACACTCGAAGCCTTGTCTGATTGCTTCCTCGTCTCGTCCGTCTAGTGTTAAATACGGCCAGTCCCCCTCGAATCTCCGGCTTCTCTGTACACATCCGAAGCTGAGATACTACTACCAGATCCAAGGCCATATCCAGCGCTCCGCCATGATCTCCCCACGCCCCACCACACTCTCCTCCGGCTTCTTCTCCCGCTCCGTCTCCTTCTCGCGCCCCGCCTCCTTCTCCCCCTCGCCGCCTTCCTCGCCGGTGCCCCAGGCGCCGCCGCCGCTCCTCTCGGCCCCGTTCACCCGCCCCGGCTCCGCCTCCTTCTCCACCTCCGCCACGGCGACCGCCTCCCCCGTCTACGCGACGGACCACGGCGCCTCCTCCACCCTGTACGACGTTCTTGGCCTCCACGCCGGCGCCAGCTGCCGGGACATCAAGGCCGCCTACCGCCGCCTGGCGCGCGCCGTCCACCCGGACGTGTCCCCGCACCCCGCCGCCTCCGCCGAGGACTTCATACGCGTGCACGCCGCCTACAGCACGCTCTCCGACCCCGGCAAGCGCGCCGACTACGACCGCCGCATCAGCATGGTCCCATCCGCGGTCGGCCGCCGCCGCGCGCTCAACCTCGCCCGCTCGCCGTCGTTCCCCGGCCGGAGCCACCGCCGGACCTGGGAGACCGACCAGTGCTGGTGACCACCCCGCCTGCCCCTGCGCGTTGTGGTGGGCCTTCTCGTCGACGTCGGAGCTGCCCATCTTTGCGGCCGGGAGTAGCTTCAGGTCTTTCCCCGGGCAGTTAGAAATGCAAAGATTCCCGCCGCCACTGGGTCCACTTGTAGTGACCGGTTCACTACGCTTCTAGAATAAACAGTACTTGTTTTTATTAGAATCGCCGACTATTACTAGGGGTGTTTGGTTTAGAATCTGTTATGCAAAAGCTGCTGTTTGCTGTGAGAAAACCGAAAGTTGATTGTCTGGAACATATATGAACTGTGCGCCTTGGGCCTTGTCGTCGACGTCGGAGCTGACGATCTTTGCGGCCGGGAGTAGATTCAGGTGTCAGAAATGCAAAGATTCCCACAGCCACTAGTCTCACTTGTACTGACCGGTTAACTATGCTTCTAGAATAAACAGTTTTTTCTTAAAAAAACATATATTAATATCATGACATATCAATTACATCTAGCATCATTAACTAATGGTATTACAGATGTACACGACAAAAAAAGAATTACAAGAAAAAGGAAGTCTTCAGCGATCTATGCCCCATAACAACAACCAAACACTAACAAGCCAACATCAGAAATCCATCCTCTCCGAAAGCGATGCCTCCAAAAAGAGAACAATGCGCTAGCACCGTCATCGTCCCGATCACATAGGTTTTCATCCCGGAGAAAGTTCACGCTGATAAACCAATATCTTTAACAAGGTCATTACCAGACACAACCAATTAGGCTAGACCTTGGATTTTCACCATGCAGCTACTGTCCCCCTCATTTTCCAATCTCGCTGCTCCAAGACCTAGAACACCAAGACAAAAACTCATCGCGAACATGATTCACACCACCATTACCATACTTCAGACCTCGGCTTTTGTTAGGGATATGCTATATGGGTATCCCCATAGCATGTCTCCTATCCGGATAACTCGGGTGGCCCACAATTGGTAGCATGGCCCATGGCCTGTTGGGCGACCTAGTTAGATGGATCCAGAAGGGAGGCCCATGCCAGAGAAAGGAAGGCTACGGAGGAGTCACCGACGTACTCGGAGCCTTGGAGTGCAAGTCACACTAGACTAGTTGTGAGCAGTGTAGGACTCTGTAACATGTCCGGCTAGGACTTTTCCCTGTAACCCTAGGACCTGACGACTATATAAGTCGGGTCTATGGGAGCCTTTAGGGCACAACCTAGTATCGATTAGCATACACCTCGCATAGCGAACCAATCCCTGTAACTCGGCGTATTGCCATTATAGCGATTTATAGCAGGAGTACGATTCCGCCACCGTTGTGGGTTCTGAACCTGGGTAAGCTATGTAACCTCGTACCCGTCAACCGTACGCCTTCACCCACGTCTCTAAACACGCACTGTGAGGACCCCTACATGGCGTATTCGTCGGCAATACCACGAGATCTGGCCATCACGGAGCAAGGCGGAAAGCTAGATCGAGATCTGGCCAACACACAGAAGTCAATAGAGAAAGCTGAAGCAATGGAGGCCAAATACAAGACTCTGCTACAGCAGCAGAAGGCCAAGAAAGCTCCGGCTCACATCATCAATGATCCTGGCGTACGGCGAAACCTAGGATGGGCTCCCTCGAAGCCGGCACAGGTCAAGCCATACATTGACAGTGAAGGCAGGCAGGTGATGCCCACTCCTCTCCTTAACCTCGCTGTCACCAAGACCCTTCTGGAGCAGGATAGATCGCCTGAAGCGGTCAGCCAGGTCTATGACCTAGTGGCCAAGGCGGTAAAATAGCAGGAAAAGGCCACCTCTCAGAGGCTTGAGTCTGACCCAACGTTTTACCAGTCTAGCCAGCATAAGTCGCCAAGGGACAGATCTCCTCTTGATGTCGGGTCCCAGACGGGTTGGTCAGAACAAAGACGGAGGGATGCGCGCAACAGGAAAGATGATATCCCCATATCCTCCGACCATGGAGGCAAGGCTCAACCTCGTCGCCCATCTCCATCGCCCCGATCTCCCCGACATCGTGAAGACCCCAAGGCTCACCATCGCACGGACATGCCTCCACCTAAGCAACGCGGCATCGTCATCCACGACAACGCAGAGCAGGCCCGTCATAATGGGGAGCGCAGCCAAGGACACAAGAGCAGGTCGCGCCATGACCCTCCGCGTCCGTCAAGCAATCACGACAAGCGTGAGGCATCGCAGGAGGGTAACAGCAAGAAGGCTAACCCACCGCCACCTCCACCTCCGTCACCTCCTAGCAGCCACCATGGCGGAGGAGGCCCGCGTCGTTCACGCAGCCCATCCCATGATGGCAAAAAGAAGAAAATAAGCCCGGAGCGATATGAAGCATGATCACGTCTGGACAAGATCCACGAGGCCCGGGATGGAGCATACCTGGGACCATGCTGCTTTGGACCTGTAATATGGACCGCGGCTTACCCCAAGGGTTTCCGGATTGACAAGACCATCAAGCCCTATGACGGCACCGCCAAGCCAACTATATGGCTACAGGATTACGGTAACACGGTGGAGATCGCCGGGGGAAACCCCAACGTTGCCGTCAAGTACCTCCCATTGATGCTGGCGAGCACGGCCCGACAATGGATCGATGACTTGCCGGAGAAATATATCTGCAACTGGCTGGACATGCAAGAAGCATTCACCAAGAACTTCGAGGGTACGTACAAACGTACCTGTACTGTTGGCGACCTACAGCGGTGCGTGCAGGAGAAGGAAAAAGCATCTCGTGCCTACCTCTCCCGCTGGGTGGATATGAAGAATTCCTGCGCAGGAATGCACTCACAGACCGCCATGTCCGCCTTCATTAATGGGTTGGAAAGGGGTACGTTGCTCCGGCATACGTTGAAGCGCTTGTAGGACAACCATCAGTTAGGTCTCAATCAGATGATCCAGCTGGCTAGTGAGTTCGCGTCTGCCGACGACGATGCTCGCGGCTCCCTGTCGGCAACAGCCGTTGCAACTCAAGCTCGGAGGAACAACATCACCAAGCGGAAGAGCCCGCCAGAAGAAAATCAAACCTCCGACATGGTCGCCATGACTTTTGCAGGGCGAGGTGACTGTGGACAACGTGGCTGAGGACGGGGGCTGGTCGTGGGCAGCAACGAGGTAGTGAAACAACCTCGATAGCGCTTCGCGTTCCCCAAACCTACGAGGAGTACCGCGATATGTCGTGCCTCGTACACCTCGACGCCAACGGAAAAGCCACACACACCAATCGCCATTGCAAGTTCGTCAACGACCTCAAGGAGGACCCGGAGTCCGGCTACAAGCAAAGTCGGAAGAACAGACCGCGAGGCAAGGGGAAGAAGAAGAAGGAGGAGTCCAAGGATTCAAGTGACATGGACGAGGACGTTTACCCCAAGCACGCCGCTAAGAGCGAGGGCAAGGGCAAGAACCCCTTCGAGAAGAAGGCGGCAGTTTTCCACACTTTCCTTGACACCCCCACCGTCCGACAATAGAAGACCTCCATGAGGATACTGATGGCCACTCTACCCCCATTTCCCCAATACTTGCGCTGGTCAGAGATTCCAATTACTCAGGACAGGAAGGATCACCCAGACCTCATCCCTATGGAAAAGCAATACGCCATGATCATCAACCCCCTGATTGATGGCAATGAGTTCACCAAATGTATGGTGGATAGTGGAAGCAGCATCAACATCATGTACCTAGATACACTGCACAAGATTAACTTGACGGAGGCAAACCTAAGGCGGACGAGCACCATCTTCCATGGTGTAGTTCCTGGTCGGGAGGCTCGGTCCCTTGGGTGCATCGCACTTTAGGTTGCTTTTGGCGATGTCAATAATTACCGCCAAGAACATATGACCTTTGAGGTGGTCCCCTTAAAAAGCGTGTACCACGTCATATTCGACCGCGACATATTCCACACCTTCATAGCCAAGCCATGCTTCGTCTACAACAAGCTCAAGATACCCAGACCAAATGGTGTCATCACCGTATCCGGAAGCTTTACCAAGGCAAGGGACTGCGAGTTTGGAGAAGCAGCCTTTACAGAAGTTGTCCTCTACAACGAAGAATTCAAGGAGATCCAGAGCAAGGTTGATGCCTCGGAGATGCCCGCATCGAAGAAACATATTTATGACTCTGCCCCAGCATTCAAGGCCGCCATCGAGACCAAGCCGATGGAACTTGTGGTAGGCGATGCCTCCAATACCACCGCCATTGGGACGAACCTGGACCCTAAATAGGAAAGCACGCTCGTCGAGTTCCTCCGTGAGAACAAGGACATCTTTGCCTGGCAACCTACCGACATGAAAGGTGTACCTAGGGAACTTGCCGAGCATAGCTTGAATATTGATCCACAATGTAAACCAGTGAAACAACCTCTACGACGCGTCAGAGACGAGAAGAGACACGCCATAGGCAAAGAGATAGCTAGGTTACTTAAGGCTAGTTTTATCCGAGAAGTCCTTCACACCCGATGGGTGGCCAATCTTGTACTTGTCCCCAAAAAAGGAACCAAAGAATTAAGAATGTGCGTTGATTACACCGGCTTGAACAAAGCATGTCCCAAAGATCCGTTTCCTTTGCCTCGCATTGACGAAGTCATTGCCTCGACGGCTGGCTCATAGCTTTTGTGTTTTCTTGATGCATACTCAGGATACCACTAGACCAAGATGAGGAAGTCAGACCAATTGGCCACTTCGTTCACTACACCCTATAGCATGTTTTGCTATGTCACGATGCCCTTTGGGCTAAAAAACACAGGTGCTACATACCAGCGGACAATGCAGCGTTGCCTACACAATCAAAATGGTCGGAATGTTCATGCCTATGTGGACGATATAGCGGTGATGTCCAAAAAGTCAAACAACTTAATCTCCGACTTAAAAGAAACCTTTGATAACCTCCAGAAATACAACATGATGCTTAACCCTAAGAAGTGCGTCTTCGGGGTCCCAGCCGGCAAATTGTTGGGCTTTATCGTTTCCCAGCGTGGAATCGAGGTCAACCCAGAGAAAATCAAGGCTATCCTAAACATAAACCGTCCGACATGCCTAAAGGACATACAACGGCTAACAGGTTGCGTTGCAGCAGTTATTCGGTTCATCAACCAGCTTGGAGAGAAGGCTCTGTGGCTGTACAAGTTGCTGAAGAAGACGAACAAATTCACGTGGATAGACGAGGCAGATGCAGCATTGAAGCAGCTCAAGGAGATACTTTCATCAACGCCTATCCTTGCAGCACCCGAACCTGGGGAGCCCATGTTAATTTGCATGGCGACCACCAACTGGGTAATCAGCATCGTCGTCGTGGTAGAGCGGAAAGAACCAGGCTATGAGGACGGAGTTTAATGACCAGTTTACTATGTAAGCGAGGTCTTGACAGAGTCCAAGCAGCATTACCCGCACTACCAAAAGATAGCTTATGGAGTGTTCCTTGCTTCTCGGAAGCTGGGGCACTACTTCCAGGAGCACCCTATCACAGTGGTAACCAAGACTCCACTGTCCGACATCATCAACAACAGCGACGCTACAGAAGGGTCGCGAAGTGGGGCATTGAACTTGCCACCTTCGAGATCACCTACAAGAGACGCGCCGCTATCAAGTCACAAGCCTTGGCGGATTTCATCGCAGATTGGACGGAGTTGCCAGATGCTACCCCAATGTTGGAGCCAGAATATTGGGCGATGCACTTTGATGGATCAAAGCAACTCAACGGGCTCGGGGGCTGGTGTACTGTTACAGTCACCAACCGGGGACAAGCTACACTACGTTCTGTAGATCCATTTCGAGGCTACGAACAACATGGCGGAGTATGAAGCACTCATTCATTGACTACACATAGCCAATGATATTGGCATCAAGCGCATAGTTTTCTGTGAAGATTCTGATTTGGTTGCCCAGTAGGTGGCTGGCACCTGAAACGCGCGAAACCCTATGCTGACGGCATATCAAGACGAAGTGGACGAGATAGCCAAGAGCTTCTTGGGCTACGAGGTCAAGTATGTACCTAGGGAGCAAAACGAGGCGGCTGATCTACTGTCTAAGCTTGGATCAGGGCGCAAACAAATTCCTCCTGGCGTTTTCCTGGAACATCTACGGACACCATCCGTGAAGGGAGCAGACATCGACAACCCGGACAGAGTTGAATCTTTCGTTCACATGGTAACAAAGGTCCCTCCGGCTTAGACAAAACCGTTCATAGAATATCTCGTACATGGAACTTTGCCCGATGACGAAGTCGAAAGACGGAAAATAGTACGTCGAGCAAAGGGCTATACCATAATTAATGGACAGCTCTACAAAAGAAGCACCACTGGTGTATACCTTAAATGTGTTTCCCAGCAAGAAGGTATTGAAATCCTCCATGAAATCCATTTCGGAGATTGCGGGCATCACGCTGCTCCTCGATCGTTGGTCGCTAAAGCATTTCAGCAAGTATTCTACTGGCTGACCACGAAGGCGGACGCCGACAAGCTGGTTGAGACATGCATGGGATGCCAGTATTATGCTCGACAACCACATGTTCTAGATGAAGAATTGCGAACAATACCAATAACTTGGCCGTTTGCAGTCTGGGGGCTGGACATGGTTGGTCCGTTGCAGACGGCACCATGTGGGTTTACGCATCTGCTAGTAGCAGTTGATAAATTCACCAAATGGATAGAAGCTAAACCCATTAAAAAGCTCGATGGGGCAACTGCCCTTAGGTTTGTTCGGGATCTAGTGGTAAGATTTGGTCTCCCACATAGCATTATCACCGACAACGGCAGAAACTTGTCACTCGAAGAAGTGGAAGCTTATTGTTGGGAGGAAGGCATCCGACTTGACCTTGCATATGTGGCGCACCCACAGTACAATGGTCAGGTTGAGCGAGCCAATGGATCAATTCTGCAGGGAATCAAGCCACGTCTAGAAGAACCGTTGCATAGAGCAGCTGGAGCCTGGGCGGAGGAGTTAACATTTGTGTTGTGGAGTTTGCGAACTACACCCAACAGATCTACCGGCTACACCCCTTATTTCATGGTATATGGAGCAGAATCCATCCTGCCTTCCGACATCCTCCATGATTCACCAAGAGTTGCCGCCTACGACGAAGATGACGCTGAAGAATCCAGACGCCTAGATGTGGACCTTCTCGAGGAAGAGCGCGTATTGGCATGCCAAGGATCCGCCATCTACCAGCAGAAGCTACGCAGCTACCATAGTCGCCATGTTCGGCATCACTCGTTTAAAGAGGGGGGCCTGGTGCTCCAACTTAAGCAGAAGAAGTCACACAAATTATCCCCGCCATGGGAAGGACCGTTCATCATAAGCTAGGGGCTACTCAATGGGTCCTACTACCTCGTTGACAATCGCGAGCTGAAAGATAGACCCAACAAGGATCATAAGCGTAAGCGACGTGACCCGGATGATGACTACCCGGAGCTTGATCGACCATGAAACATAGCACAGCTACGTCCTTTCTACACTTAGCATTTTTTATCTATTGTGTACCTCTTATATGATCAATGAAATAAATCTCTCTGGTTCACTCATATTTCTGAGTCTTTTACCTCCTTTAGTGTTCATTTTTGGATCGTATAAAACCTTTATGCACAAGCTTTGCGATTGCACTTGTAAAAATTCCGCCTACGGGCGTTAGCTTAAGTTTTCTGGTCTACACGTTCTTTGTTGTTTTCATGTGGATTCTGGAGTAGTGACTTTTGGCACTTATTGTCGGCGATTTTGTGCTTAGGTTATGGACGGTGCCATTGGGCATCATCGCCTGAGTGCATAGTTCCGACAATGAGTCTTCCGACTCATGAAAGGTCAAGCATAAAAACCAAAGCAATGGATAAGCCAGCACTTGCTTTAAAAAATATATACATGATGGAACCAGTTCTTGAGTAGCAGGAAATAACAACCATTGTTTTCCGCCTTAAGTTAACAAGTAGTTTTTCCGCATACAAATTCCAGAGGAAACAAATATTACATATTGTTTTTTCATTCCTCTGGCGAAGGTGACTTGGACGCAGCATCATCATCAGCAGGAGAGTCATCCTCCTCGAAGTCGGCGGTGTTGAGGGACTCTGAGGAGCTTTGATTGTCGCCGTCAATAGTCTCCATGGGCACGAAGACGTTAGGGTCGACCAACTTGGAGACTCTGGTATCAAAACCCGCGAGCGACGCCAAGATAGCTTTGTGATCTATTTTCTGGCCATCATCGTCCACGTCGGGGATACCGGAGGTCACCGTGTCGATGTCGGCATTTTCGTAGTGCGCCTTGACCATTGACAACGCCATCCTCGTGCCAGCCCGGGTACATGAAGCTTTCCAGCTTACAATACGGTCAGGGGCTTGGAGCAAGATCTCCGAGAACTTCATCACGGAATCCACCTCTTTGATGCTGATCTGGAGGGGCTTGGCTATCTCCTTGGCTTGCTTGATGGCAGTGTTGATAAAGTTGCCGGCAAGGACCATGCATTCTTTTGGCGGAGGAGGCGAATGGGTCAAACCAATAGGAGCTGCAAAATTCCGATGAGGGAACGCATGAGTTCAATAACAATAAAAAGTTTAGAGTATCTAGCTTACAGAAGTACAAGGCGGAGAATCGCTTACTGAAGATGCTAATCTCAGCCTGCTGGAGGGTATCCGCCATGGAGTCCCGTTGTTGTCGGAGGATCTTGTATGCTTCAAGATTGCGCTGATTTTGCTCATCGACAGATCTCTTCTGCTCTTTCAGCATTGCGATCTCCTCCTTCAAGCGGTTCATCTCTGTGTTAGCAGATTCCTGCAGGACCTTCATGGAGTCCTCATGCATCTTCAGCATATCCCGCCTCTCCTGCTTAAGGATCTTATTTTCGCTGTCCAACGACTGAATATGCTTGGATTGGTCCAGAATGTCCTTGGCCTTGTCAATGGCTTATGCAAGATGGAGAAAGAACAGTACATGTTGAGTACTCGGAGAATGTTGGCACAAGACCAAGTCGGAGTACAAAAAAGGAAAAACAGACTCTTGATCTTGATGATTTGTTCCTTCAAGAAGGCAGTTTTACCCTTTTCGGCTTCCAAATCCGCACGCATCTTTTGGAACTTCTCGTTGGCCATGCCTCTCCGAGCATTCTTATTCTGTGGAAAGAAAAATTTAAAGTTGTTTAGTCTACTTGGAGAATCTAGCCAGATAATTGTCCACCTAGAGGCTTGGGGGCTATAGTGAGAGTTTTTTAACTTGGCAATATGCTTAGTCTTTCTTTTAAGCATCTAGTCAGAACTGATTCAGTTTTCAACTAGAAGCTTGGGGGCTACAGTATAAAGTTTTTTAACTCAGTCATATGCTTAGTCTTTCTTTAAGTATCTAGTCAGAACTAATTTAGTTACAACTAGAGACTTGGGGGCTACAGTATTAAAATTCACAAACACTACGTATGCTGCTCTGAAAGTATCTAGTCGGAATAATTCATTCAAACTAAATACGGGCTACAGTGAGAAGTTTTCTAGCTTATTCACTCTTAGAGCATTTAGACGCAAAGGCCAATGGTTTTCCGTCTAAATCCTCGGGGGCTACAGTGGGATACTCATATGAAATGCAAAAGTCAAATAAAACTTACAAGTGCGATGATCTTGAGGTTGGTAGCACTCTCAGCAAGCAACTTGCCGAAGGAAAGGTTGTTTCCTCGCAATATATCTGCTTGTCGGAGCAGCTCCTCAAGACCGCAGGTTGGAGATGTCGGCATAGCACCAGGAACCAAAGATGAGCTGCTCGGCATGAGCGCCGGGAAGACTATCTTCGGAAATTTTGTGGTTGTGCTGGGTGCGGAGGCGCCGCCTTCAAAAGACGTTCCACCAACCACCACCGCCTTACCGCTACCGGTGGCATCCATAGCCGGAGCTTCATCCATTTGCGTTGCGGTACTTTCTTGCGTCGCCTGTTCGCCGATAACAACGAGCTCCGCGGAGGCACCTGAGTCCACTTCCATGGCGGAAGGGCCAGATGCATCTTTGGCCTATGAGCTTGTCGGGGCGGATGTAGGCTGGACGATGGGAGTGGCAGGGGTGATGGCAGGAGATGCATGGTGAGGCACGTCACGGTGCAACATATCTTTAATATTTCTAGAAGCCCCCAAAGTTTTAGTGGTCTTCTTCAAACTAGTAGTGGCCTTCTTCATGAAACGTGCAAAAAATATAAGTACAGGAATAAGACGAGCAATGGACAAATGTCGAAGAGAAAGAGGCTTACACAACAGGGGGTGCTTTGGCAAAAGGAATCCCGGTAACTCTTCTTTTCTTCGCCTCCAGGGAAGCAGTGGACTTCATGGAGACTCCACTCTTCCCCTTCTTTTTCTTGCCTCCGTCGACAGCGTCAGAGGTGGAGCTCTTCTGCTTTCGCGCCAACGGGACATCATCGTCGGACACGACGGTGACTTCCTTCATCTTTGGGTCATAGATTTGGACAGCCATGCTATCCTCCTCTAGACTGCTGAGATGTTAAGAGAAATCCCAAAAGTGTTAGATGAGATGGTAATGGTTAGACGGAAGAACTGGAGTATATGTCATACACGGAAAATAAACAGGTACCTTTGGGCACTTGCCCTCCACGAACATGTCGTAGGTGATGGCGAAGCCACGCTTCCTGTCCTTCACTTTGACGATGTCCTTAAGGCGGAGCTTGACCGAGTCCCTCGAGAAGTTATCCTCGGAGATGCGGAGGCTATCCTTCCTCTCCTTAGAGTACTCGTGCATCATCTTGGAGCGGTGATGCAGAGGATGGATCCGCCTGACGAACCAGCACATGGCTAGGTCCAACCCGATCAGACCCGTATCTACGAACCAATCTTTCCGCCTAATGGCGCGGGAAGCTTTGTTGTCGGAGGGAAGGGTGGCTTGGGATCTCCATGTCAGGGCTTCGGCAGCGGCTCCATCGACAAAGTCTGGATACGTTTCTTCTCGGCCGGACAGAGGGATATCTGGGCCGTAGAAGTATGTTCGTTGCCAGTTCTTGCAAGACTCATGGACGATAAGTCGGGGAACTGCCGGCCAAGCCGGATCTTACTAATTGTACCACAGTTCCTGAGCTCGTCCTTGCTGGCTCCGGCTTCCCTCTTGACGGTGAAGAAGTAAATAAAGAGATCTAGCCTAGGCCTAATCCCTTAGTAACCCTCACAGAGCGCCGCATAGTTTCTAAGCGCGAGGATACTATTGTGGGATAGGTTCTGAGGCTGTGCTCGGTAATGGCTAAGGACAACTAGAAACAAGTTGGAGATGGGCAAGGAAACGCCGCGTACCAATTGGGCCTTAAGGTATACCTTCTCTCCGGCTTGGGGAGAAGGGGTGACCTCGCCGGCCGGCGCCGCCCGCCAGACGAGCCCCTCCGTCGCAGGGAGGTAGCCCTCGACAAACAGTTCCTTGATGTCGCGGTCTGTGATGTCTGAGCCGTGCCAGTCCCCTTTGTGGGAGTCGCTCTCCTCTTCCAGTAACTCCATCGTCGCTGTATTGTGGTCGCCGCCGGAGGATTCAACCACCGCAGACTTGGGAATCACCAGGCCCTCTGGGGGCACAAGAACGGTGGTCGCCGGCTTCACCGCGGCATCGCTTGGCTCCGCCATGGAGGGAGCAGAGCCGCTGCTTGCCATTGGAGAGGTAGAGGTGGTGGCTGGAAGGATTGAGGGGCTAGGGTTTTTCGTGAACGTGCGGAGAGCTCGAGGATGTGCTCGCTGGAGGAAGAAGACGATGCAGGAGGAGAATGAGGTGAAAAGTAAAATCCACCGCAGTTACAATTTATAACCTCTAGCGTCAAGATTCGTGCAAAACGATCGAATGGTCAGCGCGTGGACAACGTGTGCGGGCGCGTGCGCGGAAATTTTGCCACGTTCCCAACCGTCGCCGCCAACAGTTCATATCGCTCGCGCGGGAAAAACGGACATGATTGTGTTCTCTACATGTGTGAGTTACGAGGCGTCGCTGACCTATGTCTACGTCATCCTAGCTGTCACTAGCAGGTGAACCATCACATCGGAATATTCCAGCATGGACGAATCCAGTCCGGCTACGGAAGAGTACGATAGAAGATTCAGTAATTCTCCGAATTACAAGTTGAAGACGGAGAAAAACCTTGCAGGGTTCTTCAGAGGACTACAAGATATTGCTTGACGATTTGCCGACAGCTATCTAGACGGAGCATTCAACCTGAAGAGGCAAGACGGCGCAATATCTCGGAGTTCTCTGGGGGCTACTGTTGGGGATATGCTATATGGGTATCCTCATAGCATGTCTCCTATCCGGATAACCCGGGTGGCCCACAGTTGGTAGCATGGCCCATGGCCTGCTGGGCGGCCCAGTTAGATGGATCCAGAAGGGAGGCCCATGCCGGATAAAGTAAGGCTACGGAGGAGTCACCGATGTACCCGGAGCCTTGGAGTGCAAGACACGCTAGACTAGTTGTGATCAGTGTAGGACTCTATAACCTGTCCGGCTAGAACTTTCCCTGTAACCCTAGGACCTGGCGACTATATAAGTCGGGCCTATGGGAGCCTTTAGGGCACAACCTAGTATCGATTAGCATACACCTCCCATAGCGAACCAATCCCTGTAACTCGGCGTATTGCCATTATAGTGATTTATAGCAGGAGTAGGATTCCGCCACTGTTGTGGGATCTGAACCTGGGTAAGATGTGTAACATCGTACCCGTCAACCGCCCGCCTTCCCCCACGTCTCTAAACACGCACTGTGAGGACCCCTTCATGGCGTACTCATTGGCAATACCACGACAGTTTTCATGTCATTCTCCACGACTAACTTCACCATGGGACTAATGGCATGTTCTTGATGGCAACGGTCATGTCTGATAAAAACATGGTTGCATGCGACCGAGATCCATCCAATCTGTCAAACTCTGGTATGTCGTCCATTGGAGTTCACCAGCGAAATCTTACGGAACACAACCCTCTGACCAGATCCATGAAGTCATGGAGCATGTAGATCTTCGTCCTGGCGCGAGAGGGATCCTAGGACCAATCCCCTTTATTCAAAGCCAAACTAGAACCCCCACACCGCCGGTCTTCATCGGCCACCGGACCCACCAGAACTAGGCCGGCAGATCCACGGTGACCCAGGATGCCATGAATGCAAGCTCGACGAAGAGGCAGTAGTAGCCGCATGTGGAGACTAGATGAGCGAGCAAGACCCATAGCCCACCGTCCCAGATCAGGCCCAGATGGGCCGCTAGTCCGCCGCGCCGGCAAGCATCGCCGGGCCGCCAACCGCGCTTGAGCACGTCGCCGCATCGTAGCTCCCCAACCGCCGCCCTCCACCTCGCCATGAGCAGCCACCGCACCATCCCCGCACGTGACCTGTCGCAACCGCCTCCATGCACATATAGGAGGGAGAGGCGATGCGCTGCTCTCTCCCCACCACCTTCGACGGTCGGGCGCTGCCACCATGGCGGCGACAGCAAGGGGATCCCGGCGATGGAGGGCTACTGGTGATATAGATTGGATCGCCCTCGGAGTCTCCTGTGCGTGCAACCCGGGATGCAGTTTCCGTGAGTTTTCGGGAATAGAAAATCATATGCAACCTATAGAGACGAATTAGCCAAAGAATCAGAATAAACAGTATGCTGGTACTATACTTGTTTTTCTTAGAATCATCTACTACTACAGTAATTATACTGGCACGCTTTACCGTGGCTTGTTGAAAACCTGAAGATGTACTGTATGACATGTAGGGCATTAATGAGCGCTCTTGACCACTACGCAGGGTTTGTGGTAGGTCCGGTCCTATAACCCTCACATGTAATTTGGTGGGTCTAACTTTTTACCAGACCCGTGATCTGGCTGGGTTCGGGACCTCGACGGGTATCCGGTTGCACGCGAGGTGGCGACGACAGTGTGTAAGGCGACAACGGCACAGTAGCTCATGAGGCGGCGACAGCAATGTGCGAGGCAATGACGACAACACGCGAGGCGGCGGCGTAGCTGTTCGCGAGGTGGTAGCGTAGAGAGAGGTGGGACGGGTCTGCGGGTATGGGTCCGACCCCAATACCCGCTCCATATAATTTGGTGGGTCTAGCTTTTTACCAGACCCGCCCCATTCAAGGCGGGTACCCATCGGGTTTACTGATTTCGGGGCCCAATTGCCATCCCTATTCACATCAAGGTTGGAGCTGGCGATCTTTGCGGATTATGGTGTCGTTATCCCTACTGCTAGAATCGCCTTTGGATCACTATCTGACGGGAGTGGTTTGGAGTGGAGCGGTGTTGCTCGTTGCTCCTATCGTAGACATGCGACAAGCGTAGGGCGATAGTGATGTACGGCGTCGTGGATGCTTCGATGATGAGCCTGACAAGGTCAATGCCTTGATCACTTATTTGAAGATGGGTCGACCGAAGATGGCGGTGGCAACTTCTGAAACCGTGTGCATTAGTAATGCACACGTTGATGGTCTGCTAGACCGGTTTGTATTCCCGGTTCACCATTGGACAGTTGGTTGAGGCTTCAGGTTTTAGGCGTGAGCACAGGGCAACAGACATGGCACCCCTTTACGAAGGTTGTAGTTATTGCAATAGGGGTTTTAGCTTGATCTTTATATTTTTATAAGCTTATATTGAATTACAAATAAAAAAACACCATTTTGATGGAGAAGCCAGAGTATCCTCTATTTTCTTAAAAAAGGTAAAACTACATCAACTAATTTGAAACGGAGAGACTACTTGTTTTTCCCTTGAATGTGCCAATACTAGTAAATCTGTGCGATTAGTTTGGCATGCTTTGTTGTGGCTCGTAGAAAAATCGGAAGATGTATGGCACGAGAGTATGACCGAGAGTAAATTTACAGAATATATGGGTACTCCTAAACCTGTTCACACCTATATACGTACGCCCCATACAAACAAATACTGAGTAGTATATTTTCTAAAAAAAAATTGGATACTTGGAGCTAAGATTTTTGTGCTGGTCTGAAAGTTGGGTTCATATGTACCTATGCTTCAGATAGGATGTCAAGTGGGATCACCAAATTTTCACCATTGATTTGCTAAAATCTATGTCAAATTTAGGCAAAATTTTGATCTAAAATTTGACAAACAAATTAGAAGTGGAATTTTGGTGGGATCCCGATTGCAGCAACGCGTAATTTCGACGACGACACTTCTGGCATGTATGACGTGCGATCTACATTGAAGTTTATTATGCATGGCTTGACGTGGTGATTTGACAGTAGGATTTGCGATAACTTGCTGAGCTGGAGATGCCGAGAGCCACGATAATTTAGCCCGGAAGATGGCGATCTTTCGTGTACTTATCCTCTTGCGTGCGTGGTGGCCGCAGACCTGGCTTGCCGTTTGTGGAGTTTGAATGCTTCAAAACACTATCCCCTGCCCTGTTTTCTTTGGGAGAAAGGAGCCGCCTTGCGGTGGATCATCCGGTTGAAAGACTCCAAGTCGTCGCGAGAACCGAGAGGGACGTGAAGACATATGTTGGGTTTCGTTCGCTGGCAGCCACGGGGAAGCCAGGAGCTACTGTCGCTGTCGGTCATGAAAATGTACTACGAGCGGGGGCTGCTGTCTTTGACATCTCATTAACAGTAATCCGGCTGCTGTCTTTGATATCTCGTTAAGAGGTCGTTTGGCATCCAGTTATTCATTTCATTTAGTAGAAATGAAATGAATACATGGATTCATTTCATTTATATTATGATTCCAAAAACACCCATATGTTTGGCTGCCACCGAAATTTGGAAATGACAGGTCTGAGATAGAAATTGAGTTTACACATAGGGATATTTGGATGGATTTGCTAAATGAAATGACGGCCCAATTCCGTGCCAACCAAACAACATAGGGATGGAATTGCAAAATGAATTCTAGGATTCTAGGCCCAAATGATGGATACCAAACGACTTCTAACAGTAATCCATGAATCTTCGCAGTTCACCTTTGCTGGGCACTTAGGCGTGTGGCCCCGAGCCGAGACCAGTCGGCAGGGCAGCACATGCGAGGGGATAGAAATTTTAGCCTGTGTGTTGGGGCATCTGGAAGCTACTTGCGCTTCTTGGATCATTCCATACCACGAAGAGGTCATGTGGTTCGCCGGATCTGAAGAGGTATACGGCGTCCGGCAGTGGCGTTTGATCGGTCGTATAGGGGTGCTGGCGCTAAGCGTGCAAACACAGTTTGCCCGGTTTGACGAGTTTGGACTGTCGATTGTTAAGGGAAACGATGCCCCTGTTGAGGGGATCGGTTGCGTGTTTATATGAGGTGGAAGAGTCCCATCTGTGGCGTTACAGAGGGAGTTACGGGGAGGGAAACCGAAGAGAACTAGTCTGTTCGGTAACCAAAACTGAAAAATAAAGAGTCACATACAATGACGTTTGACACCCCCCCCTTAATCTAAACCTTGGAATCCGTGGAAAGATTTAGATTACGCCGAAACTCCTGAAGATCTCTGACTGGAAGTGGTTTGGTAAATCCATCTACAATTTGATCTTTGCTGGACACAAACCGAACATCAAGTAGCTTATTTGCAACCCTTTCTCGAACAAATTGAAAGTCAATTTCAATGTGTTTTGTTCGTGCATGAAACACCAGATTAGCATATAAGTAAGTAGCACCAAGATTGTCAACACCAAGTTCTTTAAGTAGAGATTCAATCCAAATAAGTTCAGTAGTAGCATTTGCCAATGCTTAGTATTCAGCCTCGGTGCTTGAACGAGAAACAATTGCTTGTTTGCGGGCACTTCACGAAATCAAGTTTGGTCCAAAAAATATTGCAAAACCACTAGTAGAGCGTCTATCATCTAAGCAGCCAGCCAGTCGGCATCTGAAAAGGCACTAAGAAGTGTAGAAGAATCCTTCTGAAAAGTGAGACCAATATTCAAGGTTCCCTTGATATATCTAAGAATTCTTTTTGCTGCTGTCCAGTGTATCGTTGTTGGTGCATGAAGAAACTGACACACTTTATTAACTGCAAAAGACAAATCTGGACGTGTAAGAGTCAAATATTGTAGAGCACCAATAATACTCCTGTACCGTGTGCTATCCTCTGGACCAAAAGGTTCTCCATTTGTAAGAGATAACTTATCAGTAGAAGATATAGGTGTAGAGACCGAGTTACAGTTTGTCATGCCAACTTTGGCAAGAATATCAGCAGCATATTTCTCTTGTGTTAGAATCAATTGATCATGTACTCTCTTGATTTTGATGCCCAAGAAAAAATTTAAATCCCCAAGATCTTTAAGTGCAAAGTGTGAACTTAGATCTTGTAATAGAGCAGAAATAGCTTTATCAGAGGAGGTTGTCACAATAATATCATCAACATAGATTAGCAAAAAAAATTGTGACATCTTTCTTTCGATAAAAGAATAGCGATGTGTCTCCTTTTGATGATTGAAAACCAAGATCATGTAGTTTTGAGCTAAGTCTAGAATACCATGCTCGAGGAGCTTGTTTGAGACCATAGAATGCTTTATCAAGTTTACATACATGATGTGGTGCTTGTCGATTTTCAAACCCAGGTGGTTGTTTCGTATAAACCTCTTCTTTCAGACTGCCATGAAGAAACGCATTCTTGACGTCTAGCTGTCTTAAGCTCCATCCCTTTGAAATAGAGAGTGCTAACACAAGATGGATAGTAGCTGCTTTGACAACAGGACTAAAGGTTTCCTCATAGTCAATACCATAGCGTTGCTTAAAACCTTTAGCAACAAGACGTGCTTTGTACCTTTCAATCGTGCCATTTGAACTTTTCTTAACACGAAATACCCACTTACAATCAATTAGGTTCTTTGTGGAGCTAGGTGGCACAAGATGCCAGGTTTTGTTGTGCATAAGGGCATCATATTCCTCTTGCATAGCATGATGCCAATTTTTATTTCCAAGGGCTTCATGAAAATTGCGTGGTTCACCTGTAGTGGTGAGCATGTCATAGTGAATAGTTCCATCGGTGTATATTTTAGGTTGTCGGATACCATTTTGGAGCCGTATACGTGGTTCTGCAGTAGGAGGGGGCACATGATTAGCTGATGCAGAAGATCCTGAAGAATCTGACAAGGAATCTTCAAAGTTTGACAATTCTGCCGCAGAAGATCGGCTTTGGTCTCTTGTGTGTATGGTTGAAGAAGTTCTCGTCGCAGAGAATCCCGAGACAGGGGACAGCGGGGACCTAGGCGGAGTCCCGGGGAGCGACGTGGCGCCCATCGACTCGCGAGGAGTCCCTTCCATGCGCGGCGTCATCGCGCCTTCCTCGGGCGAGCGCACGGGCCGCCGTGAATGCGATGGGACCGGCCCAGCAGACGGTTCCGCAGAGGATGTCGGAAGCAGATCCAAGGGCGATCGTGCGCCAGGATCGGCAGAAGAATCTGCACGGGATCTGCGTAGTAAAAATTGCTGGGGGTATCCGGTGCTGGTGTATTTTGACTTGAATTTTCATCAGAATTTGCACTATTGCTCGGGCTGTTGTCTTCAGAGTTTTCAGCAGGTTCCTGTAGAGGGTTAGAGGTAATAGATACAACAAACATGTGATTATCAATATGCTCCCCCTTATTATTTCTTCACTAAGACGCCTACCCGCATTAGTATTGAGACGAGCAAAAGGAAAAATGCCTTCATCGAAAACAACGTTACGTGAGATGTAAACACGGCCACTAGTAACATCTCGGCACTTAACCCCTTTATGAAGAGGGCTATAACCTAAGAAGACACATTGTTTTGAGCGGAACGATAGCTTGCGAGTGTTGTATGGTCGAAGGTTGGGCCAACAGGCGCATCCAAAAACACGAAGTGACTCATAGTTGGGCTTGATGTTAAGAAGTTTTTCGGTGGAGTCCTATGATTTAACACTTGGTGAGAAGTAAATTAATAAGAAAAGTGACCGTGAGAAAAGCTTCGTCCAAAAATTTAAGAGGCATGGATGTCTTGCAAGCAACGCAAGGCCAACTTCTACAATGTGACGATATTTTTGTTCGACGGAGCCATTTTGTTGATGATCATGAGGACAAGAAACATGATGCGTTATGCCGACTTTTTGGAAGAAACTGTTGAGTTTTTCATATTCTCCACCCCAATCAGTTTGCATAGTTATTATTTTGCGACCAAATTTTCGTTCAACAAGTTGCTGAAAATTAAGAGAGACTTGATAAACATCAGATCTTTTCTTAAGCAAATATATCCAAATAAATTTGCTAAAGTCATCGATGAAGCTTATATAATATTGATGACGTCCAACAAAGACAGGGGCCGAACCCCAAACATCCGAGAAAACTTGTTCTAAAGGAACAGTGGATATACTAGTAGACACCGGATATGACAACTGGTGGCTTTTGGCTTGCTGACATGGGTCACAAATATATGAATTTATTTTCGGAGAATACTCAAGTTTATTTTTCCGAAGTACTTGTTGAACTATAAAAGATGACGGATGCCCTAGACGACTATGCCATGTTGACGAAGAGGGCTTTATGGTGATGAAGGCACTCTTGGTAGATTTTATAGAGAGAGGTATAATTGGATATAGGCCTCCACGACAAGATCCCTTAAAGAGAGTTTCCTTCGTGACCTGATCCTTAGTCAAAAAGAAGAAGGGGTGAAACTCAAGAAAAACATTGTTGTCTAGGGCAAGTTTATGAACGGATAAGAGATTTTTTGATGCATTAGGAACATTATTGTCTAGAATATTATTGAGAGAAAAGGAATTATGAGGAGTATGCAAAATTGAGTCACCAACATGTGTAATTGTCATACCATTACCATTTGCCGTGTGAACTTGGTCACGTCCCGTGTACCTCTCTTGAGTGGTTAATTTTTGTAGCTCACTTGCAACATGATTTGTGGCACCCGTGTCGATGTACCAATTTGTATCTACTCCATAAGAGGCAATATGAGCATTTTTGTCACATGGCATGGAATCATCATCATCATTATCGGATTGTAGCGCCACCAACATTCATTGGCAGGATGCCCATATTTTTTGCAAATCTGGCAAGTGATATCATGGTGTGGTGAGGGAGTACGACCACGTCCACAACCACGGTGTCCTTTATTACCACCATGGTTCTGGTGGTATTGGCGTTGTTGGTGGCCTTCTTGGCGACCAGAAAAACGGCCACGAGCACCATTATGTTGGCGATTATTATAGAAAGGACGTCGTCCACGAGAGGCAATATTTGCAGAAGTTTGAAAGGAGCCGGAGTCCTGGCCAGATTCAAGCAACATTTGCTCGCGGTAATCATAGGCAGCGAGTGGAGCACCAAGATCTTGAAGTGTAGTACTAGGAACAACATTTACAGAGACAACCAATGCATTATACTGACCATCTAGACCATTCAAGATATACTCCTTTAATTCTTCATCAGAAATAGTACGACCAGTGGCAGCTAATTCTAAGGCAAACCCTTTCATTTTTGAGATGTATTGAGAAGCAGAAAGATCTCATTTCTTGGTAGTAATTAGAGCAGACCGTAGCATGGATACCTTGGTCTTGGACTCAGAGTCAAACAACGCTTCAAGGGCTTTCCAGATTTCAGAGGCATGATTAAGACCAAACATCTGAGAGAGAATACCCTTGTTCATTGATTTGGTTAGGAAACTCACAACTTGCTGATCACGGGCTATCCAGGCGCTGTAGGCCGGTTTGGGAATAGCTGAGCCCTCGACCTCCATTGTTTTGGCAGGAGCAGGGTCGGGGCCCTCCAGGAGCGCTCCATGACCTATGCCCCTCGCAGCGTCGGAAGGACCTGCATCTTCCAATATAGGAAGTTTTCTCTGCTCAATTTTTCTGAAGGAGGAGTCCCCAGTGTCGCCGCTAGGGACGACGCCGTGGTGGAGGAGGACCCCACCGGGAGGGAGGGAGGTTCGGTCGGACATCGTAACCCCGGCGACCGAAAAAAATTTGAGAGCCGGCGATCAAGACCACAACAATTCGGAAATCTGGTTTGTGGAATTGAATCAGGCTAGACAGGGGAAGAAGATGCTCTGATTACCATGTCAATTGTTGAGGGAAACGATGCCCCTCTTGAGGGGATCAGTTGCATGTTTATATGAGGTGGAAGAGCCCCACCTATGGCGTTTTACAGAGGGAGTTACAGAAAGGGGAACCGAAGAGAACTAGTCTGTTCGGTAACCAAAACTGAAAAATAAAGAGTCACATACAATGACGATTGACATGAACTAGTTAAAAAAATTATATCTTCTTCGATGCTGCCTCCATTTCAAGCCTTAAGGCATATAATTTTTTTTTAAAAATTAAGCCATGTAAAGTTTGATCATACTAATATTTTCAGATTTTTTTAGATTCGAATATATTTAATACTAATATATAATTAGATGCATTTAAATTTATATAAATATAATTAGATACATTTTGATTGGATTTATGAATGAGACTGAATTAGGGAATCTCTGGCCGGTTTGGGTGGTTTGGACAGTTTCACTTTTTGCACGGGCTTAGCTGCACATGTTCTGACCGTTGGGGGACGCATGCTCTAGCCACACCGTCGAGACATAAAAATACTGAATATAACAAATTTAAATGGAAATATAAAAATTCACATATATAGGAGAACTTTTACAAATTCAAATAAAATTTGTCGTCGATGTCGCCATCGCTCGGTGGCTTGTCCTTCGAGGGGTGCTGCTTCCCTCACCGTCGTCATCGCTCCATCCACTCGGGTTGGCCTAGTCATTGTTGGTGGTGAGATCGATCAAGTTGCCCATGTGAGCACACGCTCGCTCGCCTCAGCCGACTCGACCTTTGATAAGTCGAGGGCAAACTCCTCCGTCCTTGGCAACACGGTGTTGAAGGAGGCACACTATTCCATCCTCTAGCCCAGGTACTCTTTTGAGTCATCGTTGGCCCTGATCTAGAGATGTCCGCGCTCATACTCCTGCCAAGCTGGCGGCATCTGGTCCTCCTTCACCTTCTTTGCATGTGCAACATCGGCCTCCTCTTTTGTTGTGTCGAGGCGCAGCCACCCCCGAGGTGCCCGCGGCACCCGTGACCCCCGGACAAAAATACCGCCACCACCCCAGCGCTTCTGGGGCGCCTTGTCCACTTCTTCCTTGACCACAGCGAGAGGAGGCCTCGGTGTTGAGGAGGTTGACAGTGATGAGGAGGACGATGCGGAGAGCGACATCCTCTGTGGTACCCACCACTGATGGGGCAGAAGATAGCCCTAGCGCTGTCCTCCTACAATGATATGGTCCATCACCACTACGAACATGCGGCTCGGCATGACCCACAAGAGCTTGCGGCCGAGTGCATTCTTATTGACCGACCGAGAACTGTCACCCTCTTTTTTTAAGGGAAAAGAGATATTTCATTGATCAACACAAACATGGTTTACAGACTCCCTGGTAACAATATCCACAATAACCGGTGGGACAGACCCCAACCAGAAATTGTTCTGATTATATTTCCTAGCTACAGCAGCTAGAGCATGAGCCGCCATATTACTCTCTCTTCCAATCTTCTTTGCTACGAAACGATCACAACTTAAGCTAATCTCTCTAATATCATCAAATAATCTCCACCATCTAGACATGCCT
Organism: Avena longiglumis; assembly: GCA_030063025.1. Classification (NCBI taxonomy): domain Eukaryota; kingdom Viridiplantae; phylum Streptophyta; class Magnoliopsida; order Poales; family Poaceae; genus Avena; species Avena longiglumis. Next base: position 502,550,705 of record CP125975.1, read on the forward strand.
TGGTTTAGTCTCCTAATTGCATCAACCACTCCAGCGTTATCTGATTCAAGGATGACAGAGCACAAACTTCTCTGGTTCAGATTTTGCAGACCCAATAAACAAGCAATGGACCCAGCCTTAGACAAGCAATGGACCCAGCCTCAAAAACATCCAGACAATTAATTTTTGATTGGTTGCATGCCCAGATCACATTACCCATAAAGTCTCGAGCTACACATCTAATGGAGCAGTCCCCTAATTCCTGAATAAAAGAGGCGTCCACATTAATTTTAATCCAATCTTTACCTGGAGGTACCCATTTTTCTGAGCTTTCCTTCACGTCATGGATAGAATCAAGCTGATGACAGGTAAAGTTTCCACTATTCAGCATTGGTTTCTTGCCCTTCTTATCTGCAAGGTCTGTAATAGGTAATTCCAGTTCATATGTAAGACGAGTCAGAAAATTTACTGATTGTTCCATTGTAGCTTCACCTTTTTTATGCACAAAGTCGTTTCTTAGGTGCCAAGATCTCCAAAGAACTAACAGGATAAGCTCTCTTCTATCTTTACTAACATTTGCAAGGAGTATAGGGAGCCAATCTGGTCCTGTATATCTGAACATTTCCTCAGGTGGGAGGTCCCAATACTTTCTCATCTCGCTTCTAAGTGCCTTGGCCTTTGTACAAGCCACAGTAGCATGGTAGCTAGTTTCGGTATCATTTCCACAGACTGAACAGATATTGTCCAATTCTAGTGTTTTTCGGAATTTATTTTTCTTTGTTGCTAAATTGTCCTTTGCCACCCTCCATCCAAAAATTCTCACTTTTTTTGGTACTGGAGCATTCCAAATGTTACTCCAAACTTTCCTTCCCTGATCTTGGGCCGAACTAGATCTAGCTAGGCTCTGGCAATTATTTGCCAGATTATATGCTAGCTTATAGGCACTTTTGACAGAGAACACCCCATTATTCTCATAGTTCCAGGCAAGGAAATCTTTTTTATTGTTTTCAGGGGCATTGCAATAGAGAATTAACTCAACATCATTTTGATAGAAGATCCTTTTTATTAAGGCTTCATTCCAAGAATTGGATTCTGCCAACACCAACTGACTAACTCTCCTAAATCTTGTCTTTGTTTTTCCTTCTAGGGGTTTTAACCCATAGTTCTTGGGTATCCAGTTGTCTCTCCAAATCCTTATGCTTTTGCCATCACCTATCCTCCAGATAATGCCCTGTTTTAACAGCTCTAGACCATGCTCAATTCCTCTCCACATAGGAGAAGCTTCAGTTCTAAAAACAGTATCCACCAGATTGCCTCTCGGGTAATATATGGCTTTCATCAATTTTGCTGCCATACTATTAGGATTTTGAATTAGGCGCCAAGCTTGGAGAGCGAGCAGCGCCTGGTTGAACAACCTTGTATCTCTAAAGCCCATACCACCCTGATGTTTTGGAGCTATAAGAGATTCCCAAGAAGCCCAGTGAACTCTACGTTGATTGTCGTCTTTTCCCCATCAAAAATTCCTTATTATTCTCATGTAATCTTCATGAAAGGAAGCTGGCAGTTTGAAATCAGCCATAACATAGATGTGTAGGGCCTGGGCAACGGACTTGATAAGAGTTTCTTTAGCGGCCATAGACATAAATCTTTCATTCCAGATCGACATTCTTTTTGTGAATCTTTCCTTTGCAGGTTGGAAATGCTTTGATTTCATTCTTCCTTCTGGAGTTGGAAGCCCCAGGTATTTTTCTTCAAATGAACTTTGGGAAACTTGCAAAATGTTTTTTATTTCCGACTGTGTTTGGTCAGTACAAACACTGCTGAACATCAAAGAGCATTTGGACTGGCTAAGCAGCTGTCCTGTTCCTTTTTCAAAAGTTGAGAGAGCCTCTATAACAATCCTAGCTTGCTGACTTGTGGCTTTGAAAGACAATAAGCTGTCGTTGGCAAAAAGCAAGTGGGAAATACCAGGAGCTCCCCTGCAGCATTTTAAGTCAAGGAGTTCCTGGTTGTACACCGCTCTTTGCAAAACTTTTGATAGACCTTCAGCTACAAACAAAAACAGATAAGGAGATAGGGGGTATCCTTGTCTCAGGCCACGAGTCGGTTTGGAGGTTCTTGTTAGTTCACCATTCACCTTGACCGAAAATCTAACAGAAGTAACACAAGTCATCACTTGCTTTACCCAAGTAGCGTCAAAACCCAGCTTCAGTAGAATGCCTTTAAGATATCCCTAGTCAACATGGTCATAGGCTTTAGATAGGTCAAGTTTGTAAGAACAACAAAAGCTTTCCTCGACTTTCTTACATTTCTGGATGTGGTAGAAACACTCAAATGCTACCAAAGCATTATCCGAGATTAATCGTGCAGGAAGGAAGGCACTTTGGTTCTCAGAAATAAGGTGTTTTAGCATGGGTCTCAATCTGTTTACCATGCACTTTGCAACCACCTTATAGAGGACGTTGCAAAGAGATATCGGTCTGAAGTCCTTTAAATCATCGGCATCATTTGTTTTAGGGATCAGGGCTATGATATTATCGTTTGTTCCTTCAGGAATATGGCCATTAGCAAAAAAATGCTTGACTGCAGCAATGATCTCCTTTTTTAACGTGCCCCGATTACGTTGGAAGAATCTGGCTAGTAGTCCATCAGGTCCTGGAGATTTTAGAGGCCCAATTTGGAACAGAGCATCTCCAATTTCATCATCTGAATATTCCTTTAGCAATTCCATATTCATATCATTCTGTACAGCAGGTTGCACTAAATTTAGAATCTGATTTGGTTCAACATAGTCATCCTTGCTGTATAAATTTTCAAAGAATTTTAAAGTCATGTCCTTCATATCATCTGGCTTTTCAGCAAAAGTACCGTCCTCCTTTTTTATTTTTCTGATTCTATTGTTTTTTGCTCTGGCTGAAGCTTTCCTGTGGAAAAATTTGGTATTACTATCTCCTTCCCTCAACCAGTTTATTCTCGATCTTTGCAGCCACATTAGTTCCTCTCTATAAAGAAGTTCATCTAGTTTTGCATTTGTAGCTTTGATTTTCTTATGGTCGTTCGGATCATTTTTGAGCAACAGTCTTTCAAGATTTTGCTTCAGAATTTTTATTTCTTTGTCAACACGGCCAAACTTATCTTTACTCCAACTCTGCAGGGTGGACATAGTTGCATTCAGTCTTGTGCTTACTCCTTGCAAATCAGCGGCACTTGTATGGTTTGTCCAAGCACAGCTTATTTCTTGTTCTAGCGAAGCTTCCCTCTCCCACATGATTTCATACCTTCTCATGGGTCTGGTATTTGTTTGGGAAAAATTTCTTTTCAGTCTCACCAGCAATGGACAATGATCAGACCTAGAAGAAGTTAGGTGTTCAACCGAGGCATCATGAAAAAGATTAGACCAAGTAGGTTGAGCAACATCTCGGTCCAACCTAACTTTAACATTTCTTTTTCCACTTTGCTTATTATTAAAGGTCCAAGGGGTCCCAATGTACCCTAAGTCATAAAGATTACAAAAAGCAAGAGTATCTCTGAATTGCTTCATCTAGCTCTCATTTTGTTTTGTTGCTGAAAAGTGTTCCTTCTGCCATTGTGCTTCATTAAAATCTCCCACCATGAACCATGGTTCCTTGGTGTTTGGAGCTATTCTTTTTAGCAAGGTCCACATGTGATGTCTGTCCTGAGCCCTAGGCTCACCATAAACAAAGGTCGCTCTCCACTTTATTCCATCATTATCAAGGATTCTTACATCAATATGGTGAGGCCCATAACTTAACAGATCAACTGACACACTATTATTCCAAAGCAGAGCTAACCCACCACCCTTGCCCTTGATGCTAACAGGCAAGCAGAATTGAAAGCCCAAACGCCTACACACAGATTCAACAAAAATCTTATTTTGCCTGGTTTCGGAGAGGAACACAATGTTGGGACTGTGTATCCGTATCATACGGACAAGATCCTGAACTGTCCGTGGTTGTCCCAAGCCACGGCAGTTCCAAGAGAAGAGGATCATTATCCCTGCCACGCACCGCCTTTGGCGCCTGACAGTTTGCTGGTAGCCCCTAGACCGGTCGCTGCCTCACTTCCTTTCTCCCCCGTGCCCCCTTCCTCTTTTTCCTTTGTGCTCTAACCCCCTTCAATGGTGAAAGCTTCTTGTTTTTGAGAGTTTCCTTGTTCTTCCTCTCTTAGCAGACGAGCACCTACTTTGCCCAGACAATCTGACAGAGATGGCACTTGAAAAGCACCTTTCTTCTATGGTGGCATCAGTTCCATGTCTACAGCTACATCATCCCCTCTGTTCCTTGTTTTTCCTTTATCACCATCACCATTGGCTGCTTGTAGGATCATTAGGCTTTTTGGTTTGCTCTGCACTTCCATTTCCTCACGGTTTCTTCGCTTCCATCTCTTCTGTTTCTCCATTTTGGAGGTTGAGTTTGAAGCCTGGGATGTCTCTCCTTCCTTTACACCTTCTCCTGATTCCTTTGCATCCCCTGTACCAAGAACATTTTCCTCTAGTTCTATCACCAATTCCTTGTTTGTGTTTTCCTTAGCTGTAGCATGGGCCACAACAGCTTCAGTATCTTTATCAGATTTTCCTTGTTTATCTTCATCACCTACTGATAGGTTTGCAACTTCAAATGCCACTTGTTCAATGACGACCCCCTGGACAACCGCTTGTCGTCCTAACGCTTCTTCACCTTGCGTCTTCTCTATTGGAAAGGAGGCACGCCAAGGTTGGGCTTGTTTGCACAGGGAACGTGCTTGTCCCATTGTGTCTGGGAGTTACCAGGCTCTGGGGTCCTCAAAGTGGACAGGTGGGACTCTGAGTTTCATGTTGTACTTGATTTTCCTGGCCGTAACATGAATATCACAGCCCGCCTCCATGTGTCCAATGAAGCCACAGAACAAACAGAAATTCGACAGCCTCTCATACCGGATGTTCACCTTCACTTCTTCCTCGCTGATTTCATCAGCAAGGGTAATCCATCTCTGCAGGGCTTAATACAGTGGTAGCATCACCCTAGCTCTAAGAAATTTGTCACAGATGTTGCCTCTTGAATTAGTATCTATCATCAGAAGCTTTCCCACCTGCTGCCCTAACTCACGCGCCAGCTGCTTGGTGAGGAGATGGAAAGGTATCCCTCGGAACTGAACCCACATCGGCACATGAGAGAACTGTACCGACATGGGATCAACCCCAGCTGCCAATGGCTCCACCAGGAAGGCATCATACTTGTACTGCCATGGTACTCCTCTAATTGCATGCTGCCAGTCTCCCTCTTCTGAAAATTCAAGCACAAATTTCCTTCCCTCATCTGCTTCCATTGGGTTAGCTTCCACTATGCCACGGACTTTCCAAACCCTCTTCATGTGCTCAATCAGAGTGTTCCAGTTTACAAGTAAAGTAGAGAGGAACAGACCAACTGCCAGGAACTGCGAACGTCGTACCTTCCAAGCTCCAGTCATGTTAATGACCAGAGTTTTATTTTCAGCACCATCTTCAGCAGAGATGACATCCTTCCCCGCCCTACTGGGGGGTGGATTCATGGCCTCAGGATCAACAACAATGGCCTTGATGTTCTTGTTCTGGCCTTCCGCTTGGTTCGTCGGAGCAGGGAGAAGGCCGAGGTCCTTTTTCCCATCTCCGCTTCCGCTTGCGAACGCGGCCGCCATTAATTTCTCCGGGCGATTTCCTGATGCCATTAGGCGAGTAGACGAACACCGATCGGGGGCAAAGCTGCAAGGAGTGGGTGTGGATGATCTCTTGCTGGAATCCGCCTCTCCTTTTATGGGGATTTCCATCCCCATGTTAAAGGCGCTCTTATATCCCAAATTAATCTCTATAACTGATCGCGCAATTTCCTCTTGCAGCACGAACTGGCCGTGGAATTTCTCCCCCTCATCAATTTCCTTAATTTTTCCATTCTGACCGGGTTCGTAGTAATCTTGGGGTCCTGGATCCGGTGGATATTTCCTACAAACGATTAAAGCCTGTAGTAATTTGGCTCTTACCTCAGCGATTCTTGGTTTTTAGTCTCTTGGCTTCCTGGATGGTGCGTCTTGCTTGGGCATGGATGAGCGCAAAATTTTGGAGATCTGGTTGGATAGGATTGTGGGGAGGATAGACAGGATTGGTTTCCCAGGAAGAAAAAAGTTTCGGAGCTTGGTGGGTTTCAGTGGAGGGGATTTGGGTTGCAATCGCTATCGGCACTCTCGGCAGTTCTAGGTGATGTTGTTGTTGTTGGTGACGTGGGGTCTCCATGGCAATGCCCATACATGATTGACTTGGGTTTTCGGGAAGAGGAGGTATGCACTAGAGACTTTGTCAGCTATCAAACAAACAATCGGGATGCAAGTTTACCCATGTTCAAGCCCCAGATGGAAACCCCTACTACTGCTTGTATGTTCTTGATTGATGAAGAAACCGAAGATTAAAATATCGCTTAGATGGCTATGGATGCGCATATTAGATCTGTCGTGTTCTACGGGTGGTATGTAAGGGGTGTATTGCGAGAGAGCCCTCCTAGATGACCCCTCCTAGCTTTTATATGCACAATCTAGGTCACAGGTACCGTCTGAGTCGGTTACAAGTTGGATTCTATCTCTAAGCTTTCCTAGTTTAGGAGTTTCTTCTTGCTTGTCACGCTAGGAGCTTGTGTTCTTATGGTCTTCGTGTCACCCGAATCTTCATGGATTTCATGGATCTCAACAGATCATCGTGTGGGCCTCCAGCTGGACCGAACCATATAGGCCAAAGGTGAGTGCCCGTTGGGCATACCTATGTTAGTCGGGGTTCCAGATCAAACCCTCACTTTGCTCCCATCCAAGGCACGTCGCGCGGTTTTGACGGGATTGGCACGCCCTCGTCGCTCATCCTCTAGTCGCCACAATAATGTTGGAATTATGCCCTAGAGGCAATAATAAAGATGTTATTATTATAATTCTTGTTCATGATAAAGTTTATATTCCATGCTAGAATTGTATTAAGCGGAAACTTTAATACTTGTGTGGTTTGTGAACAACACCGTGTCCCTAGTACGCCTCTATGGACTAGCTCATTGATCAATGATGGTTAAGGTTTCCTAACCATAGACATGAGTTGTCAATTGATAATGAGATCATATCATTGGGAGAATGATATGGTGGATAGACCCAAACAAAGCAGAGCAATTAGATCGTGTCATCGTGTTCGTCTTTGAAGCTTTTCCTATGTCAAATATTGTATTCCTTAGACCATGAGATAATGCAACTCCACGGTACGGAAGAAAGCTTTGAGGTCATCAAACGTCATCCTATGAGAGGGTGATCATAAAGGTGTCTCTCGGGTGATCGGAAAGTATCTGTTGGGTTGTATGTATCGAGATGGAATTTGTCCCTCAGTCGGAGAGATATACTTGGGCCCACTCGTGTCGATATCAACACCGCTTGCAAGCATGTGGTTAAGGAGTTAATCACAAAGTGATATCGGATTACGAACGTAAAGTACTTGTTGTGAGCGAGATTGAACTAGGTATGATGCAAGACGATCGAATCTCGCAAGTAAAATATCGCGAGACGAAGGTAATATATATGGGATTGATTGAATCGGCATTGTGGTTCATCCGATATGATCATCGATGAATGTGTGGGAGTCAATATGGGTGCCTGCACTGTTGATTATTGATAGAAGATCATGTCGCATATTCTCGAACCCGCAGGTCACACACTTAACGATCTCGACGCTAGGATAGATTGGATAATTGGTTTATGAATTTTTGTTCGAGTCTCGGATGGGATCCGGATATCACGAGAGGTTCGGAATGGTCCGGAGAATAAGATTCATATAAGGCACTTGCAGTTTTGGAGTTTGGAATTGTTAGGTTAATCGGTATTGTAGGAAGCTTCTAGAACCTTCCTAAGGGGACCAACGTGGCCCCACCTTCCGGGAGGGCATGGGCCTATGAGGGAGTGTCCTGGCTGCATTGGGCCAGGGGCACAAGGCCCCATAGGGCCCAGCCGATTCTAGAGAGATTTGACTCGTTTAAATCTCGGATAGAATTTCTAGATAAGGAGAGTTTAAATCGTTTAAACTAGAGATATGGTTTCTAGATAAGGGAGAGTTTAAATTGTTTAAACTAGAGATAGGCTTGGAGGAGGGGCAGGCTGGCCGCCTCTATATATAGAGGTGGTGCGCCTCCCCACACACACCTTCCTCCAAGCCCTAGCAGCCTTGCTACCTTCCTCTCTCCTCCCGATTGTTTGTAGGCGAAGCCTGCAGCAGAAATTCTCCACCATATACACCACGCCGTGTTGTAGATCCAATCTATCTCTCCACCATACTCGCTGGTCCGAGGAAGGAGGAGGCGCCGAGGTGCTGCGTGTGCATCTCACGGAGGCACCGCCACTTGTGGTGCTAGATCGGATCGGATCGCGAGAGGAGAAGTAGTACGACTACATCACCCACGTTAAATGAACGTTCCTGTCTTGAATCTTCAAGGGTATGAAGATCTAATCCAATCTCTCTCATTGATTGCATCTCCTAGATTAGATCTTGGCTTTCCTCTGCTCGCATCCGTAGAAAATTTTGATTTACTATGCCGAAAACCCTTGGTGGTATCGAGCTAGATCTATGCGTAGATGTGTTTCACGAGTAGAACGCAACATGGTTGTTGCGGGCGTTGATGTTTTATGTTGCAAGCCTCTTGTTTGTGTTCTTCTTATGACGCGGGCTAGTGAGATTGAAGCGGTCCAGGCCAACCTTACGCGACGGCGGCGTCGTTCGCGAGACCGGCTCCGCACTTGGCGTGTGGCTTGTTCCACATGCGGCTGGTGGATGTCGGTTTCTCTCACTATAGTTGTCATGGGATTAACACGGAGTTTGGCAACCATAATATCACCGTTGTGGCTTTCCGTAGGTAAGAATCGTTCTTAGCATCTACTCCCATAAAGCCACGTAAAACATGCAACAACAAAGTAGGCGTCTAACTTGTTTTGCAGGAGAGTGTTTTCTGTGATATGGTATGGCCCAAGATGTGATGTGTATATTGTATGCGATGATCATGTTTTGTAATGTTTCACGACTTGCATGTCGATGAGTACACAACCGGCGAGAGCCATATGGTTGTCTTTATAATTGTGTATGACCTGCGAGTCAACTTCTTATCGCCATGTAATAGCTTTACTTTATCGCTAAGTAGTTAGCAATAGTTGTAGTTGCTATTCGTGGTGGAGGCAATCATGGTGGAGTGATGGAGATCATGACGGAACGCACAAGATGGAGATCATTCTTGCGATTGGCTATACCATGTCACATAAAGTTATATGCATGTGATGTTTATCCCTTTATGTATCTTATTATGCTTAGATCATGACGGTAGCATTATAAGATGATTCCTCATAAAGATCAAGATAAAACTGTTCTCCCCAAGTATGCACCGTTGCGAAAGTTCGTCGTTTCCAAGCATCACGTGATGATCGGGTGCTATAGACTCTACGCTCACATACAACGGGTGCAAGCCAGTTTTTGCACACGCGGAAATACTTGGGTCTAACTTGACGAGCCTAGCATGTACAGACATGGCCTCGGAATACAAGAACCGAAAGGTTAAGCATGAGTCATATGAATGATATGATCGACACTTCGTTGTCCACCATTGAAACCACATCTCTTCTCGTGATGATCGGATTAGGTGTGGTGAATTTGGATCGTGTTCACTAAACAACTTGAGGGATGTTGAATTTAGTGGGAGTTCATCTAGTAATCTGATTAAGTTGAACTATTTATCATGAACATAGTCTAAATTGTACTTGCAAATACTGTAGATCACATGGCCAAATCCAACTTCAACTTCAACGTTTTTGTTGAGAAAGAAAATCTTAGGAACAATGGGTCTAACTTCACCAATTGGTTCATGATCTAAGAATCATTTTATGCGGCGGACAAAGGACTATGTCCTTGGTAAGCGTTAGGTGACCCCCCTAACTGCTGGCGGTGATGAGAAAGCTGTCATCGATCGCGCAAAGATGATTATGGTGTGATTAAGAGCACCATGTTCTTTGCTATGGAACCGAGCTTCAAAATCGTTTTGAAACCTATCCGGGCCCTTTGAGATTCTCGAGGCTGAAAACCATGTTTTAGACTCAAGCCCGTTCTGAGAGATATGAGATCTCTGAGAAGTTCTTTAACTGCAAGATGGAGGAAGGGAGTTCCGTTAGTGAGCACGCCATAAAGATGTCGGGCTACACTCAACGCCTTGAGCAACTGGAATGCACGATTCCAGAGGAGCTCAAGATTGATAGGGTTCTGCAATCACTCCCTCCCAGCTACAAAAGTTTTGTAGTGACTCATAATCAGATTGGTTCCACTGATACGATCACCGAGCTCTTCGCAAAGCTAAAGGCTGCGGAAGTGGACATCAAGAAGGATAATGATGTGTTGATGGTCAACAAGCCCTCCTTTAAGAAAGGTAAGGGAGCAAAGAAGCCCTTCAAGAAGGGCGGCGGCAAGCGCAATGCCCCTGCTGAGAAGAAGCTCAGGTCTGGTCCAAAGCCGGACACTGAGTGCTTCTATTGCAAGGACAAGGGTCCTTTGGAAGCATAACTGTCAAAGTACTTAGCGGACAAGAAGGTGGCACCATCAAAGGTATATTTGATATACATGTTATTGATGTTTTCCTTACTAGCCCTCGTTGTAGTGCACGGGTATTTGATACGGTTCGATTGCTAATATTTGTAACTCGAAGCAGAGCTACGGAATGAGCGGCTTGCGAGGATGAGGTGACGATCTTGGCTGTAGCGGATCAAGAGTTGATGTGATGGCCGTCGCACGCTCTCCTTAGTTTTACCTTCGGGATTAGTTTTAAACCTTAATAAATGTTATTATGTACTGCGTTGAGCATGAACATTATTTCGGATCATGTTTATTGCAAGCGGTTATTCATTTAAATCGGAGAATAATGGTTGTTCTATTTATATGAGTAACATCTTTTATGGTCATGCACCTCTTGTGAATGGTTTATTTCTTCTAAATCTTGAAAGGGATGAAACACACATCCATAACATTGAGGCTAAGAGATGCAAAGTAGATAGTGATTATACTACTTATTTGTGGCACTGTCGTCTAGGTCATATTGGAGTAAAGCGCATGAAGAAACTCCATTCTGATGGACTTTTGGAGTCTCTTGATTTTGAATCATTTGACACATGCGAACCATGCCTCATGGGCAAGATGATCAAAACCCCGTTCTCCGGTATGATGGAGCGAGCAACTGACTTGTTGGAAATCATACATACCGATGTATGCGGACCGATGAGTGTTTAGACGCGCGGTGGATATCGCTATTTCCTCACTTTTACCGATGACTTAAGTAGATATGGGTATATCTATTTAATGAAACATAAATCTGAAATGTTTGAAAACTTCAAAGAATTTAAGAATGAAGTGGAGAACCATCGTAACAGAAAGATTAAGTTTCTACGATCCGATCGTGGAGGTGAATATTTGAGTTATGATTTTCTCACGCATCTTAAAGCAAGTGGAATCGTTTCACAACTCACGCCACCCGGAACACCACAGTAGCAATGGTGTGTGCGAGCGGAATCGAACCCTATTAGATATGGTCCGATCAATGATGTCTCTTCTTGATTTGCCGTTATCATTTTGGGGTTATGCATTAGAAACCGCATTCACTTTAAATAGGGCTCCATCTAAATCCGTTGAGACGACACCATATGAACTGTGGTTTGGTGCTAAACCTAAGTTGTCGTTTCTTAAAGTTTGGGGATCTGAAGCTTACGTCAGAAGTTGATGCGGACAAGCTCGAACCCAAAGCGAATGCGTCTTCATAGGATACCCTAAGGAAACTATTGGGTATACCTTCTATCACGAGAACCGAAGGCAAAGTGTTTGTCAAAGAACAGTTCCTTTCTTGAGAAGGAGTTTCTCTCGAAAGAAGTGAGTGGGAGGAAAGTAGAGCTAGACGAGGTTATTGAACCTTCTCTTGAATTGGAGAGTAGCGACACCTGAAATTGTTCGATGCACTGCACCAACAATAGAGGAAGCTAATGACAAGGATCATGAAGCTTGACGATGCTCTTGAACATCGCAGGTTGACAAGGTCGCGTGCCCCTCACAGGTGGTACGGCAACCTGTTTTGTTGTCTTGTTGGTAGAAGATAGTGAACCTACGAACTATGAGGAAGCGATGATGAGCCGGACTACGAGAAATGGTGGAAGCCATGAAATCTAATTGGGATCCATGAGCGAAAACCAAGTATGGACTTTGGTGGACCCTCCTAGCGGCCGAAAGGCCGTTGAGTGCAAATGGATTTTCAAGAAGAAAGCGGACGCGGATGGTAATGTTACCGTCTATAAAGCACGGCTTGTCGCAAAAGGTTTTCGATAAGTTCAAGGTGTTGACTACGATGAGACTTTCTCTCCGTGGCGATGTTTAAGTCCATTCGATTTTATTAGCAATTGCAGCGTTTCATGATTATGAAATATGGCGGATGGATGTCAAGACGCTTTCCTCAATGGCAACATTGATGAAGAGTTGTATATGATGCAACCCGAAGGTTTGTCGATCCTAAGGATGCTAGTAAAGTATGCAAACTTGACGTTCCATTTATGGTGAAGCAAGCATCTCGGAGTTGGAACCTTCGTTTTGATCAAGTGATCAAGAGCTTTGGATTTGTTCCAAATTGCTACGAAGCTTGCATCTACAAGAAAGTGAGTGGGAGCTCGGTGACGTTTCTGGTACTGTATGTGGATGACATATTGATTATCGGAAATGACATCAACATGCTTAACGATGTGAAGAGTTATTTGAACAAGTGTTTTTCAATGAAAGACCTAGGTGAAGCTGCTTATATATTGGGCATCAAAATCTATAGAGATAGACAAATACGCCTGATAGCTTTAAGCCAGAGTACATACCTAGACAAAGTTCTGAAAAGGTTCAGAATGGATAAGGCAAAGAAAGGTTCAGTGCCTATGTTGTCAGGTAAGATATTGAGCAAGGCTCAGTGTCCATTCTGTAAATGATAGGGAAGCTATGAGCAAAGTGCCTTATGCCTCGGCCATAGGTTCCATCATGTATGCCATCTTGTGTACTAGACCGTATGTGTCCAATGCTCTTAGTTTGACGAGATATCAAAGTGATCCGAGTGGAACCTGCTGGCAACCGTGAAGAACATCCTAAAGTACCTAAATAGAACTAAAGAAATGTTCTTAGTCTATGGGGTGATGAACAACTTGTCGTAAAGGTTACGTCGATGCTAGTTTCGACACCGACAAGGATGATTCCAAATCTCGAACAGGATACATTTATATTTTGAATGGAGGAGCTGTGAGTTTGGAGAAGCAAGCAAAGCGTGATCGCGGGATCTACGATGAAAGCGGAATACATGGGCTGCTGCAGAGCGTCAAGTGAAGGAGTTTGGATCGAAACTTCATCACTGAGCTTGGCGTGGTTCCAAGTGCATTGGACCCACTGGAGATATTGTGTGACAACACTGGCGCCATAGCACTCGCTAAGGAACCAAGATATCATCCAAAGACCAAGCATATCAACCGCAAGTTTCATATAATCCAAGATTATATAGCAGATGGAGATCTGAAGATTAGCAAAGTACATACGGATCTGAATGTCGCAGATCCATTGACTAAACCTCTTCCAAGTGTAAAACATGATCAACACCTCAGTGCCATGGGTGTGAGATTGTTTCCAAATGTAAACTAGATTATTGACTCTAGTGCAAGTGGGAGGCTGGAATTATGCCTAGAGGCAATAATAAAGATGTTATTATTATAATTCTTGTTCATGATAAAGTTTATATTCCATGATAGAATTGTATTAGCGGAAACTTTAATACTTGTGTGGTTTGTGAACAACACCGTGTCCCTAATGCGCCTCTATGGACTAGCTCATTGATCAATGATGGTTAAGGTTTCCTAACCATAGACATGAGTTGTCAATTGATAATGAGATCATATCATTGGGAGAATGATATGGTGGATAGACCAAACAAAGCGAGCAATTAGATCGTGTCATTGTGTTCGTCTTTCTGAAGCTTTTCCTATGTCAAATATTGTATTCCTTAGACCATGAGATAATGCAACTCCTGGTACGGAAGAAAGCTTTGAGGTCATCAAGCGTCATCCTATGAGAGGGTGATCATAAAGGTGTCTCTTAGGTGATCGGAAAGTATCTGTTGGGTTGTATGTATCGAGATGGAATTTGTCCCTCGGTCGGAGAGATATACTTGGGCCCACTCGTAATCGATATCAACACCGCTTGCAAGCATGTGGTTAAGGAGTTAATCACAAAGTGATATCGGATTCTGAGCAGTAAAGTACTTTGTGAGCGAGATTGAACTAGGTATGGATGCAAGACGATCGAATCTCGGGCAAGTAAAATATCGCGAGGCAGAAGGGAATATATATATGGGATTGATTGAATCCGGCATTGTGGTTCATCCGATATGATCATCGATGAATGTGTGGAGTCAATATGGGTGCCTGACCCAGCTGTTGATTATTGATACAAGATCATATGCGCATATTCTCGAACCGCAGGTCACACATAACGTATCTCGACGCTAGGATAGATTGGATAATTGGTTTATGAATTTTGTTGAGTCTCGGATGGGATCCGGGATATCACGAGAGGTTCGGAATGGTCGGAGAATAAGATTCATATAAGGCGATGCAGTTTTGGAGTTTGGAATTGTTCGGGTTAATCGGTATTGTCTGGAAGCTTCTAGAACCTTCGGAAGGGGACAAACGTGGCCCCAACTTCCGGGAGGGGCATGGGCCTATGAGGGAGTGTCCTGGCGCATTGGGCCAGGGCACAACCCCATAGGGCCCAGCCGATTCTAGAGAGATTTGACTCGTTTAAATCTCGGGATAGAATTTCTAGATAAGGGAGAGTTTAAATCGTTTAAACTAGAGATATGATTTCTAGATAAGGGAGAGTTTAAATTGTTTAAACTAGATATAGGATTGGAGGAGGGGCAAGGGCTGGCGCCCCCTCTATATATAGAGGGTGGTGCCTCCCCCACACCTTCCTCCAAGCCCTAGCAGCCTTGCTACCTTCCTCTCCCTCCCATTGTTTGTAGGCGAAGCCTGCGTGAAATTCTCCACCATATACACCACGCGTCGTGTTGTAGATCCAATCTATCTCTCCACCATACTCGCTGGTCCGAGGAAGGAGGAGGCGTCGAGGTGCTGCGTGTGCATCTCACGGAGGCACCGCCACTTGTGGTGCTAGATCGGATCGGATCGCGAGGGAGGAGAAATGCGACTACATCACCCACGTTAGGAGCGTTCCTGTCTTGAATCTTCAAGGGTATGAAGATCTAATCCAATCTCTCTCGTTGATTGCATCTCCTAGATTAGATCTTGGCTTTCCCTCTGTTCGCATCCGTAGAAAATTTTGATTTACTATGCCGCGAAACCCTTCAAATAACGCATTTCCGACGTTGTCGGGTACCATGCTTCATAGATGGCGCTCCTCCTCCACCATGAGGTAGCGGGGGGCAATGTTACGCCTCTTGAGGTAGCGATGGCCGAAGCCGTTGTCCGCTGCGTCATCGCCCTCTTATATCTTGTTCATGGCGTGGAGGCGATTCACATGGAGGCATGGATGCGATGGAGTGGCAAGGAGGGGAATGGGTGAGCGTAATGCGCCATTGATTCTCGTCGCAGCGTGTCTTCCCACCGCAAAGTAACCATAGCTGGCACACATTAATGGAAGGCTGACCGGTTGGGCGATGTGACAGACGCGAAAGGGAGGCGATTCACATGGAGGCATGGATGCGCTCGTGTGTCACAGCCAGATCGTGGCCACCGGTTCCAACATCCATCAGGTGCCCTCGCTCGCTCCCTTGTGGGTCGGCTGCGGCCTAGAGGTGCCAAACGTCGTATTGGCCCATGCCACATGGAACTGGAGGCGGGAGGGGGGGGGTGTTATATTTCTTTAGCATCTTGTGCGACATTTAAAGACTTATGGAGATGGAAGACCAACAAACAAAATCATTAAGGAATATGTGATTGGGGTAAACCCTTGCACTATGTCCCGATTAATTTTTAAGACCACTTTCGTAAAGTCAGTTTTCAAAAATGTCTAGAAAATTATATTCGAAGGCATATCTTAAATAGTGCCTTAAAAGATTTTTAGGGTCGCCTTCTAGTGCCTGCATACTTTAATTTTTATTTAGTAGCACCATTTAAAATTTCCTGCAAAAATCCAACTTTTAGGGTTTTTTTATGTCTGAAAAAATAGGCATGGTTGGACAGACACGAGGATGGAAAGGAAAGGGAGAGAAAAAATGGTGATGACGCGGTGAAAAGGTGGCCAGAAGGGTTCGTCCAGTAACTCTCGGTCACCCTCTCTCTTTCTTTTTCAGTTTCCTATCCCTTTACATTGTTTAACTTCTTTATTTAAATTTGAAAATTAGATTTTAAAAATGTTCTTATTAAAAAGGGTTTAGATTTTGAAAACTTTCAGATCTAAATATGTTTAGATTATAAAGAGGTTCAAATTTGAAATTATTTAAATTTAGAATGTTCAGATTTGAAATTTATTAAGATTTTTAGAAATGTCCAAATTTGAAAATATTGAAAAAAAAAGAAAAGAAGGAAAACAAAACAGGCAAAGCAAAAAATAAAACAAGCTAAATAAGAAAAATAGTCGGAACCAGAAAAACGCACAAAAAAAGATAGTATAAGACAAACTTGAACCAGTAGCATTTTGATCCAACACGCGCATGCTCGCTATCTTGGCTTCTGCTCACCATCGTCGGCATCACGGTCTTGTTCTTCCCCGCCATCTTCTCCACAACACGAACTCAATACCTCGCCACCAATGCCGGCCAAACCGTATGGTACCGCCACACGCAGCACCCAGTGGCGAAGCTAAGGGACGAGCGATGGCCAAGGCCCTCCTATTCAAACGACAACAAGCATATTTCCTTGTTTTAGAGCCGATTAGAGAATTTAATTAGCAAAGTTTAGCTTGACTGGACTTCCTTATAATAAAATTAGCTTGGATGCCCCCCTTAAAGTTGAATACTTCCTCCGCCCCTAGCTGACGAGGTTTAATCTCGTCAATACCCATTGTTATGGACTTGGGTTTTGGAGAAGATGGGGATGCTGGAGATAGTGGAACGGTTAACAGACGAGCAACCAGGGGACACAAGATTTACCCAGGTTCAGGCCCCCGGAGGGAAAACCCTACTTCTGCTTGTCTGCTCTTGATTACGGCGGAACCGAAGGTTACATGGTGTGCAGATTCAATCTGGCGTGAGGTGCGTATGCGAGAGTATGAGTCGAGATATCTAGGACGTGCCCTCCTGGCCTTTATATAGACTTAGGCAGGTCCCAGGCATAGTCCTAGTCGGTTACAAGTTCTATGGTTTTACCCCTTTGAATTTCCTATCTATGCTAGTCTTTCTCTCCAAGGATCCGAAGGCGTCATGGGCCTTGGCCACCCGAAAATCTTCATGGGCCAGCGTATATCTGCTGTGGGCCTTTCTTGGGCTGGACCAGGTATGCTAAAGTCACGTACCCGTAGGGTATAACCATGTCAGTAGCCCCCGAGTGATCAGTCGAATGGTAGATTCGGCTGAGGACTCTTCCATCTTCCGGGTGCAACTATGTATTAATAGTATATGTGTGTAGGGATTGTTGACGTGTGTGCCTGACTCACCCAACGGATCAGGGTCAGTTAACTGTGTTAGGACGAAACAACACGATCTTCTTCAAGTTCGAGTCCCTCAACTCGGACCTGGAACATATGCTGGCGTAATTCGACTCAGGCCGCGGAGGACTTACAGGAGTGGAATTCCAGTGATTTTAATTAGTGTACCCAACGCGTCCGTCGGGATTTTTCATCACGCCTGTTGACATGGATTTGTACTAGCAGAGCGCAGTCATGTACGTTGCCAGGCCGTCAAATGATATCTGCAGGTCTTATCTTCGCGTCCCAGACGCAGCATCCGAACATTTGTCACCGCGGAGGTGTTTCGGGTGGCCAAGGATATTGTCGCTCACTCAGCGTTTGTTGGGTCAGAGATGCCAAAAAGTTTTTGCGTGCTGATCCGAAATATCACAGTTGAAGAATTCATAGGGTGCGGCGGTATCCTCGGGAGTAACCCAGTGTATTGAGTCGTGACTCGGCAGACTTTAGTTCAAGAATTGTTCAGTTGTTAAGTCCGTAGGACTCAAAAAAATTCGGATGCTTAAATCCATCCTCCCTATGGGAGTAGCCCCCGAGTCCGTAGTGGAGTCGCAGACTCGACGTAGAACTCGAAGAAATAATTTGTCGTTATTCATCTTCCGGGGTGCGCGGCCAGCGCTCCTGATAGGAGTAGCCCCCGAGTATTTAGTCGAATCGAAGAAATGGGGAAACCAAAGAAATCTTCATCTGTGGTTGGGACCAGCGCCGCCGGAGGAAAGAAGGGCACCGCCGCTACTCGCGTCACCGATGGTGGCTGGCGGCGATCAGAGACGCGGGAGAGCGATCTCCATAGCCATGGCGGGGCTCGATCCCGCAAAGATAGGGAGCGTGAAACTCCCCGGCAATGAGGTAATCCCCCGTCCCCCATCTGGGTATCGGGTTATGTTTCTTGCCTTCGTTTTGCGTGGGTTTTCTTTTCCGGTCCACGACTTCCTCCGTGGACTGCTCTTCTTCTATGGGATTCAACTTCATCATCTGTCTCCCAATTCTCTTCTCCACATTGCGTGTTTTATCACTTTTTGCGAGTGTTGGCTTGGCATTGAGCCGCACTTTGGCCTCTTCCGGAAGCTCTATTCCGTGAAGAGGCAATCTGGTTCGGATGGTGTGTATCCCATTGGGGGTTTCATCATCTCCCTTAGTGCCAATCTGCTCTTCTTTTCCTTTTCCATGTCCGAATTTGTCCAGTACTGGCGGAGGCGATGGTTTTATATCCGCGACTCCGTAGTGCCCGGGCAATATTTTGGTCTTGTTCCCTTTGACCCCTCCCAAATGATTGAGCGAAAAAGGTCTTGGAAAAACCAAATCTTGGACGGTGAGGTGGCAGATATAGAGTCCCTTTACCGTCGGGTGGAGGATCTCCAGCTGATTCCGGAGAAGGAGGTGAACGGCGTGGACATCATCCGGACTTTTCTTGAGTGTCGGGTGCAGCCTCTCCAAGCGAGGGCGCACCCGATGTTTCTTTATTCTGGGCGCCGTGATCCAACGAGGGTTTAGGCTGACAAAATGCCCGAGGGGGATCTTGATAGGGCCCTTCGCGCGCTGCTGAAGTTCAAAGTCGGAGAAGAAATCCCGGGGAAGTCGCTGACTCCTCCATTTTCTTCGGCGTTGGCCGTACCGCAGGTGTAGATTTGTGCACGTAGTGCTTTTTGTCGGCTGTGTTTTTATTTCCTTTGTTTGCTAACAAAGTTCCTTCTGATTTTGCAGAGCTTCAAAGTGCCGGGCATGGTACCGCCGTTGCCCGAAAGGTATCCGAATGCCCCGGATAATGAAGTGGTTGATTCCGTGTCCGAGCTACCGTCGGCGCGATCTCCGGCGGAGGATGCCGACGAGTCGAGTGAGCACCATCTGCGAAAGCAGTCACGGAGCTCCAGCGAGTCTTGGATGCCTCGACTCCTCGACTCCCGAAACCCTCTGGGCCTTGGCGTCATAGTGGCGGTCATGGAGGTTTCTTCTCCCATTCACGCCATTCACATGCGGGCTGTGGCGCCCGCACCCTTGATGAAGCGGAAGAAGGAAGAGAAAAAGGAGGAGAAGAAGGAAGAAAAGAAGGAGGAGAAGAGAGCCCGAAGGACTCCTCCTGTCTTTGACCTGAGCCCACTGGGCTCGTAAGTTTCTTTCTGTACTATTGTCCTTTTTCCTTCATGATTGTTGTGCTTGTGCTGATTGGTTCATATGCAGGCATTCCTCCCACGATTCCTCCAGTGGTGGTGCGCGGGAGATGATGGGGGAGTCGAAAATTGCGTCTCCTCCTCCTCAGACGGTGGCGACTTCGGGTGGCGCGGCTCCGGATCCTCCGTTGCAGGAGGTGCAGGTGGTTGCGCCTCAGAATTTCGCAGGCGGTTCTTCGGAGTCACCATCAGAGCATGTAAGTTTTCTGCTTCATGTCACGGGAGGATCCCCCGAGTGTCTTCGTGTGTGAATTTTGTTTTTACTCCTTTGTGTTGGGCGTAGCCCCCAAGCCCTTTTCTTACTGCTATTTCTTTTTCTTCAGCCTTTTGTGCAGGAGGCCAAGCGGCTGGTGCAGGAGCGCCTGAGGCGGGCCTTCCAGCAGCTTCAAGGTATCTATCTGCCTTTTAATGCCTCTCTTATTTATCCTGGTCCTGTTCTTTGACACTTGCTTGTCTTGAATGAAGAGGATCATAACAATTAACTCAGTGAGGTCGAAGCTCTCAAAAAGAGACTTGGTCAATCGGAGCGAAGGCCCCGCCGTTGGCCTTGAAAACGCCTCGAGCTAGAGCTGACTAAGGCAGCCAAAGAGAAGGAGCGTCTGTAGCAGGAGGCCGCAGATCGTGAGGAGCAGCTGGCCACCGTTGCGGCTGCTCGTGAAAGAGAGGTGGCGGCGAAGCTCATGGCTGCTGCCAAGGCTATTTCGGGTGAGTGCTAGTTTTGTACTTGTTTCTTTTTCTTCGGGTCTTCTTTTGTGCTGCTTTTCTTCATGCTTTCCTTCTTATTTTTGTCTCAGATGCCGCAGGCATCGAGTTCGACCGCGGTGCTCTAGAGCACGGGAGTGCTCTAGATGATGCCACTGTGGCGGTCGAAGACCGCTTCAGCACCGTCGTCAGCTCCCTTGCCAAGGCGAAAGAGGTCCTTGGTCGCTTCTACAAGGAGCTTGTCCTGAAGGGCGCAACCCTTGATGATGTGGATGCTCTGGCGGAGGCTCTGTCGGTAAGCGCTGCATACAAGTGCAGCGAAGGGCATCGGCGTCCGTCGGTGGCGATGGCCTTGGCGGTGGGCGGGCTGGATCGCCCAGATCACCTCTCGGATGCCTTAAGCAGTGCGGATGGATCCGAGGTAGCCTTTTGCCTACTACGCTCGGCAAGCGATATGGGCCCAAGCTCATTGATTTGATGTCTGAGTATGCACTGCGGCAGCAGGGCGGGGCCAAAGCTAGGCAGTCTGGCTCCGAGGCGACTCAGGGTGCCGCATCTTAGGCGTTTGGATATGTAGGGTAGTTTGTAGTCTACTTTTGTTGTAAATATCCTGAAGAACACCATTCTTGTGCCACGTAGTGGCCTTATGTTGGAGATATGCCCAAGAGGCAATAATAAAGTGGTTATTATCATATCTTCACACTTATGATAAATGTTTACATACCATGCTATAATTGTATTAACCGGAAACATTAATACTTGTGTGATTTGTAAACTAAAATAAGAGTCCCTAGTAAAGCCTCTTGTTAAACTAGCTTGTTGGTTAATATATGATCATGGTTTCGATCATGAACACGAAGATGTTATTAACAACGAGGTCATATCATTAGGAGAATGATGTGATGGACATACTCCTATAGTTAAGCGTAGCATAAAGATCAAGTCATTTAATATAGTTCATCTGCTATAAGCTTACTGATACATAGTAACCTAATTCCTTCGACCATGAGATCATGCATATCACCTTTACCGGATGGATGCTTTGATGACATCAAACACCACCAATGGCGGGTGGCTATAAAGGTGGCATTGAGTGTTCGGAAAGTATTGGTTGAAACACATGGATCAAGAGTGGGATTTGTCCATCCATATGACGGATAGATATACTCTGGGCCCTCTCGGTGGAATGTCATCCAATTAGCTTGAAAGCATGTGAGCTCACAAGGGATCACATATCACGGAGCGAGAAAAGTACTTATCGATGTGAGGTTGAACTAGGTATGCGAGAGATACCAAGCGATCATAACCTCGGATAAGTAAACTATCGTGAGACAAAGGGAAATTGGTATCGTATGTAAGTGGTTCATTCGATCGCAAAGTAATCGTAGAAATATGTAGAGCCATATGAATTTCCATTCCTCTATTGGTTATTGTTGAGAAGTGTCTCGATCATGTCGCATAATTCACGAACCGTAGGGAGACACATAAGGATTCGATGTTGTTTGAGTAGTTATGGTATTATGAAAGAGACCGAGTGTTGTTCGAGACTCGGATGGGATCCGGATATCACGAGGTGATCGAATGGTGGAGAATAAGATTCATATAAGGAAAGTCCTGTTTGAGTTGGGAATGATTAGGTGTTTTCATCGGGAATGTTCTAGAAGGTTCGGAATGTCCGCACTCGGGGGAAGGGTACATGAATGTGTCATTACATATTGGAATGATTGCATCATGTACTAAGTGTTCTTGCTGTTCCAAATAAAGGATTAAATTGAATCCTAAACTGAAAAGTCAAATGGCGGTTTGAAAGTCAAACGGCTAAAACAGAAACTGGGAAACAAGCAAGAGGAGGTTGAAACCAACTTGGAGGAGGAGTCCTCCTCTCCAAGCGGCCGCCACCAAGGCCGACTTGGGAGGGACTCCCTCCTTGGCCGCCCTCCCACCTATAAAAGGAGGGGGGGCCTCCTCCTCTGAACACATAAGTTCCTATCCTCTAATCTAAATCCTAGCCCTAGACTCCGGTTTAGAGCCGCTTTGGTTTAGAGCTTCTAATTGCCCTAGCCTTGGATTAGAGCCTTCTAATTGGTGTGTCTAAACCCTAGACCACTAATAGCTCTCTCTCATACTCCACCATACTCGGCTTAAGGCGAAGCCTGCGGGATCTCCCTCTACTTAGGTACCACGCCGTTGTCTTGCGGAATCACGAGGAGAGTGCTACAACCTCCATTTTCTTTGGAACAAGGGAGAGGAAGGTCATCGTCGAGCGTGTGACCGATCATTGCGGAAGCGCTTAGGAGCAGCGGCCGAAAGGATCGTCTACACGATCTTGAGATCGGGAAGAGTACGACTACATCACCCACGAGAATCCGCTCTCGTTAAACACTTTGGAATCTTCGAGGGTAAGTTATTCTGTCGACTCGTTGCTACAATCTAGTAGATAGATCTTGGCTTGTTTGTTTGTAGCGATAGAAATTTTTTGTTTTCCATGCTACGAACCCCTACAGTGGTATCAGAGCCGTGTCTATATGTAGATTTGTTGCACGAGTAGAACACAATGGTCATTATGGGCATTGATGCTTTTATTGTCGATTGCTTCTTGTGTACTTTGCATCTTGCGGTATGTTGGGATGAAGCGGCCCGGGCTAACCTTACATGACATCGTTCATGAGACTTGCTCCACGCTTGACATGCAACTTGTATTGCATAAGTGGCTTTGCGGGTGCCTGTTTCTCCTAGCATAGTTAAGATCCAATTTACAACGGGTGATTGACAATACTAGTATCAATGTTGTGGTTCTTGTTCGTAAGTTAGAACGACACTTATTGAAAGCCCCAAACCACGTAAAATATGCAAAGAAAGTAGAGGCGTCTAACTTTGTTTTGCGGGGGTGTTGATGATGTGATATGGCCATGATTGTGATTATATATGATGTATGAAATGTTCCTTATTGTAAGTAGGCAGCGGGGAGCCATATGGTTGTCTTTAATTTCTGTTAAGACCCGCGTGTCTATTCAAAGTAGTTGTAATAGTTGAAGCCGGTGGACGACAACCATGGAGAAGCATCATTGACCTTGATGCAATGTCGGTGATGATGGAGATCATGTCTGTGCTTGAAGATGGAGATCGGAAGCACAAAGAAGAAAGGCCATATCATATCACATATTATGAATTGCATGTGATGTTAATCCTTTATGCATCTTGTATTTCTTAGTAGATGACGGTAGCATTATAAGATGATCCCTCATGCACATGAATTTCAAGTCATAAAGTGTTCACCCTTAGTTAGCACCGTTGCTAAAGCTTGTTGTTTCGAAGCACCACGTGATGATCGGGTGTGTTAGATTCTACAAGTGTATACAACGTGAGCAAGCCAGATTTGCTCATGCGGAAACTAAGGTTTGATCTTGACGAGACTAGCATGTCTGAGACATGGCCTCGAACACAGATTACCGAAAGGTAGAGCATGAGTCATATAGTAGATATGATGAACATGTTGATTGTTCGCCATTGAAGCTATATCAACTCTCGTGATGATCGGTTTTGATGTGGTGGATTTGGTTCGTGTGATCACTAAAACAATGTGAGAGATGTTGTTTTGAGTGGGAGTTCACCTAGATTAATTTAATTATTAATTAGAACTCAATTTATCATAAACTAAATCAAAGTGAATTTGCATAGTTGTTGTAGTCATTGGCATCCGTTTACCACCTTGCGCTTAGTTATAATTGAGATGATAGAACTATAGAATTCTGGTTAGTTACTTTCTGACTGGTATCGTATTGTTTTGAAGTGTTAATCTAAAGTTTAAAAGTCCTATTGCAAACTTTCAAGAAGTTCGGTTACTCCATGAAGTTTAATAATTAGTATTAAATCAAGAGTAACAATTCCAAGTGTTAGTATATAAGTATCATGTTTGTCTCCATGATTCTTGATATTCAAAGGATTCTCTTAATATCAAGGTTATCTAGGATCTGAAAGAGTTGTTTCAGAAACCATGATGTGTGGAAGATATTGTGATATCTGAAACAAAGTATTGGTTACAACATGATAGAGTATAATATGGAAAAAGTCATGTTCTCATATTTGATGAGAATTTGCAAAAGGTTGGTGACACTAGTTGTCCTAATCCTCCAAAAGGTTTTGGAGAGCAACATTATACTTGCGATTCACCGTTTACTAAAAGTAGCTTGATCATGGATAAATCCATGATGAGGGTGAATATTTGATGTAGGTAAGATGTTTACTACACCAAGAGATTACTAAAGAAAGGAATTTGAAAGAACACCAAACATTTGATGATAGGTGATCTACTTCAAAGTGCAAGTCCAAAGACATTGGTATTTAATTATACACGCTTTGGATTATGTGTCATATGTATGACTCCACTATTGATATTGATAGATTCTTTCAAGCGAAAGAAGGAAATATTGAAAGAGAATCTCATAAATATATGGCAGAAAAGAAAAGACTAGAATTGTTCAGCTTGAGTATATAGATGATATACGTGTTATGGCTATATTCTTTGCTTATTAAACAATGTGGTTCCTAAGTATTTGATACTGAATTTGTTGGTATGAATCGTCATACGAAACAACACAATTTATGAACTACAATGGCCTAAGTAACTAGCAAAAGAATATGTGATGATGTTCATCGAGAACAAATAAAGGGTTATTGTGTTGCTCGTTAAACATCAAAGCTTGCCTTCGGGATTTTTTTTATCAGGTATTATGAGAACAAAAGGGTTGTTCAAATAATTTCCGTAATCCATAAAATATGGATGATTCACAAATCTCATTGGAGAAATCACATCCATAAAACTAGTGCTAAAAAAGTCGAAAGACAAATTGATTGAAAGATCACTTAGGAAGTAACATTGCCGTTTAAATTATATTGGAAAGAAAACATGAAGAAACTCCATGTGGATGGAATTTTGGAGTCTTTTGATTTTGATCAAATGACGCTTGTGAAACTTTTCTAGAGATAATTAAAACTTCGTTCATAGGCCAAAAGGGAACGAATGACTAGCTTATTGGAACTTGTACATATTGTTGTACAAAATCCATTATGTGTAGTCAAGAGCGATGGATTTCAACTTCATATGCTTTCTCCGAAAATTTGAGTGAATATATGAATATTTACTTAAAAAGGATGAAGTATGAAATATTTGAAAAGTTCAAAGACTTTCAAGATGAAGTACAAAATCATTATAACAAGAATATAAATAGTTTATGATAAGATCATAAAGGAAGATATTTGAGTTACAAGTTTAGCATAATACCTAAGATTTAAGGAATCGTTAGTGGATTTTCCCGAAACACCATAAGAGTATGGAACGTTCGAGATATGTAATTAAACCTTGTTTGACATGGTAAGATCAAAGGTATAATTCATAAAACTGCCATTATATTTTAAAGATTAAAAGCTTTAGATATTACCGTTTTTCCACTGAAAAGAGCTCCATCATAATCCGTTGAAATGACACCATATAAAGTTATGGTTTGGGATAAAACCCAAGTTGTCCTTTCTTAAACATTGGTATGCTATGCATAAGAAAGATGTTTGCAACCAAAGTCGGATGAACTTTGTCTTTGTATGTTATTTCGAATAAGCTTAAGTAATCCTCCATAACATCGGAGACAAAAGTGTTTGTCACTTAAAAGCGTCAAGTTTCTTTGAGAAGGATTTTTTGTGAAAAGTTAAGTGGGAGGACAATAGAACTTTGATAAGGTTAAAGAACCTTAGGCTGTATGTGCGAGTTGCCTTGGCCGAAAAGTGTTCCGGAGGCAGCAACAAAGCTCATGGCTCACGTACCTCAAAGGTTGTGGTCACGAAGTTCCAAGTTCCTATTGAAACAAGTAGGTCGGATGAACAATCAAATACCAAGATTTGAGGGTTGAATCATTATTTGAGAATAATGAACCGACTACATGCAAAGAAGCGATGATGGGCCCTGACTCCGTCAAATGGCTTGAAGCCATAAAATCCGTGATAGTTCCATACACGAGAAATCAAGTTTTGAACTTGAAGGACCCTC
Organism: Avena longiglumis; assembly: GCA_030063025.1. Taxonomy (NCBI): domain Eukaryota; kingdom Viridiplantae; phylum Streptophyta; class Magnoliopsida; order Poales; family Poaceae; genus Avena; species Avena longiglumis. The sequence goes on from CP125975.1 coordinate 502,577,307, forward strand.
GAGAAAGGTGTAAGACCTTACAGTTGTGTCTGGATCTATAAATAAATAGACATGGATGTTTTACATCTATGAAATAGTCGACATGTTGGGAAAGAGTTCACAACAATGTTCAAAGGTTGACTATGACAAGATTTGATCTTTCATTAGCGATATTTAGTCTAGACGGATTAATGTAGCAACCACTACATATAATTTTGTTATGTGGTAGTTGAATAAACAAAACAAGTTCTTCTAATAGAATTGTTACCTAGGACATGTGCATAACATGGTCCAAATGGTTTTTGATTCAAGGGATGCTAAAAGCATATGCAAACCTCAATGGTTGAAGTAAGCATCGCGGAGTTGGAATCTTCACTATGATGAAACTGTTAAAGGAGTTTAAAAGTTCATTAGAGACAATGAAGATGCTTGCATTTGCAAGAAATTAAGTGGGAGCGCTAAGACATGTTTCTAATACATTATGTGGAAGACATATTCTTGATTAGAAATAATGTATCTTTTATTAACACATATTAAGAATTTCATCCCGATGAAAGACTTAGGCAAAACCCAAATATTTGGCATCAATAGACGCTAATATGGTTGTGCCAGAAGTACATAGACGAGATATTGAATGAGTTCAATATAGAAACTACAAGAAAATGTTCTTGTCGCGCAGAAAGGATTGAAAGAGTTCAATGTTGATGATATATTCAAGTGTATTGACATTTGGTAAAGTGAAACAAATAATCAAGTATAGATTGATACTTGATGTATGAAATCACAAAGAGTATTTATATCAATCATACTGTGATATGTACAAATCCAGATATGTCCTATGCTCTAAATGTTGTGAGCATATACCAGAATGATTCGTAAGATGATCATTGGACAATAGTAAGGATATTCTTATGATCTTTTGGAAGAACTAAGAGTATATTATTTGTAGAAGTGACAAATAGATGGTTAGTTCATTGTAAAAGTACTACATTGATACTAGCTTTGTCACAACGTACAAATTAAGTTTATCTCGATCTAAACTAAGGGTGGCACAATATAATGGAAAGTGAGTTCCATAATGGATTTGGATGAGTTCCAAAGTTAAGACATTGTGACAGATACTACAACAAAAGGCTAAGTATATGACTGCTATTATAGCAGCAAAAGAGGGCATTTTTGTCTCAAGTAGTTTGTTATCAAACTAGGTGTAGTTCACAGAGGGATAATACTATGAAGATATATTGTGCGACAATATTATCAACATGTTTTAACCCCAAAAAACTAAAGGTCACACCGAAAGACCAAATTTATACAAAGCCATCTCATTAGAGAATGAGTGATGCGTAGAGACGCAAAGACATGCAATTACACACGGACCTGGAAGTGTCAGATCCGGAGATCAGTTGACCACTAGCAATCGTGTACATACAACACAGGAAAGCCATAGGTGCTGAATACACAAAGGTTTGAAACTAGATTATTGACTCTAGTGCAAGTGGGAGACTATTGGAGATATGCCCAAGAGGCAATAATAAAGTGGTTATTATCATATCTTCACACTTATGATAAATGTTTACATTCCATGCTATAATTGTATTAACCGGAAACATTAATACTTGTGTGATTTGTAAACTAAAATAAGAGTCCCTAGTAAAGCCTCTTGTTAAACTAGCTTGTTGGTTAATATATGATCATGGTTTCCTGATCATGAACACGAAGATGTTATTAACAACAGGTCATATCATTAGGAGAATGATGTGATGGACATACTCCTATAGTTAAGCGTAGCATAAAGATCAAGTCATTTAATATAGTTCATTTGCTATAAGCTTTACGATACATAGTAACCTAATTCCTTGACCATGAGATCATGCATATCACCTTTACCGGATGGATGCTTTGATGACATCAAACACCACACCGTAATCGGGTGGCTATAAAGGTGGCATTGAGTGTTCGGAAAGTATTGGTTGAAACACATGGATCAAGAGTGGGATTTGTCCATCCATATGACGGATAGATATACTCAGGCCCTCTCGGTGGAATGTCATCCAATTAGCTTGCAAGCATGTGACTGGCTCACAAGGGATCACATATCACGAACGAGAAAAGAGTACTTATCGATGTGAGGTTGAACTAGGTATGCAGAGATACCGACGATCATAACCTCGGATAAGTAAACTATCGTGAGACAAAGGGAAATTGGTATCGTATGTAGGTGGTTCATTCGATCGCAAAGTAATCGTAGAAATATGTGGGAGCCATATGAATTTCTAGATTCCTCTATTGGTTATTGTTCGGAGAAGTGTCTCGATCATGTCCGCATAATTCACGAACTGTAGGGAGACACACTTAAGGATTCGACGTTGTTTGAGTAGTTATGGTATTATGAGAAAGAGACCGAATGTTGTTCGGAGACTCGGATGGGATCCGGGATATCACGAGGTGATCCGGAATGGTCCGGAGAATAAGATTCATATAAGGAAAGTCCCGTTTCGGAGTTCGGAAATGATTCCGGTGTTTTCATCGGGAATGTTCTAGAAGGTTCCGGAATGTCCGGCACTCCGGGGGGGAAGGGGTACATGAATGTGTCATTACATATTGGAATGATTGCATCATGTACTAAGTGTTCTTGTTGTTCCAAATAAAGGATTAAATTGAATCCTAAAACTGAAAAATCAAATGGCCAGTTTGAAAGTCAAACGGCTAAACGAGAAACTGGGAAACAAGCAAGAGGAGGTTGAAACCAACTTGGAGGAGTCCCTCCTCTCCAAGCCAGCGCCACAAGGCCGACTTGGGAGGGACTCCCTCCCTTGGCCGCCCTCCCACCTATAAAAGGAGGGGGGCCTCCTCCTCTAGACACACAAGTTCCTATCCTCTAATCTAAATCCTAGCCCTAGACTCCGGTTTAGAGCCGCTTTGGTTTAGAGCTTCTAATTGCCCTAGCCTTGGATTAGAGCCTTCTATTTGGTGTGTCTAAACCCTAGACCACTAATAGCTCTCTCATACTCCACCATACTCGCTCGGCTTAAGGCGAAGCCTGCGGGATCTCCCTCTACTTAGGTACCACTTGGTTGTCTTGCCGGAATCACGAGGAGAGTGCTACAACCTCCGCCTTTCTTTGGAACAAGGGAGAGGAAGGTCATCGTCAATCTTGAGCGTGTGACCGATTGCGAGCGCTTAGGAACACTGGCGAAGGATCGTCTACACGATCTTGAGATCGGGAAGAGTACGACTACATCACCCACGAGAATCCGCTCTCATTAAACACTTTGGAATCTTCGAGGGTAAGTTATTCCATCAACTCGTTGCTACAATCTAGTAGATAGATCTTGGATTGTTTGTTTGTATGCGATAGAAATTTTTTGTTTTCCATGCTACGAACCCCTACACCTTATATGTTTAATGAATTCTTCTGAGTTGTGCTCTATCATTGTCTGAAATGTGTTTGTCCCTTTCTTTTTCTTCTGCTCTAGGTTCCTTCGGATGCTGACCCTGTTGACGCCCCATCCGCAATGCCGTTGCGACCATCCTTGGATGATTCCTCGCAGCTCACTTTCCTTCGGGATCGTGTGCGTAGTCTGGAGAGGGAGTTGCTCGGGTTACGCGGTCATGCCGACGTTTGGAAGTCCAAGGCGGATCGTGGTGCAGCCAGAGAAGAGTACTTGATAGCGGAGCTGGTTCGGCTGTCCGAGCAGCTGCAATGTAAGTTGTTCTTTGGTTCGAGCTGTAGCTCAGTTCTTCGGATGAGCCTGCTGGCCTTACTCTTGTTTTGTGCGATTGTCACAGGTGCGAATCTTGCTCTGAGGGAAGAAAAGGAGCATGTCGCTATTCGGGTCAATTGCTTGACTCAACAGGACATGGAGGCCGACGGCTTCTTCTGGATGGATCGCGATCGCCATGGCTCGCAGCGGTGCGGGATCGTGTTCATCAAGTTCGCGGTGCTCGCCAAGTGCGTATATCGCTTTCCTCGGTCTTTGCACGTCATGTTTCCTTTGGATGCGTCTGAAGCGACCCTTGCGGGTCTTACGTCAAGTTTGAACGTGAGCAATGTCAAGGAGTTGGTGCGGCAACAGCTCGTCGCAGGAGTGAAGGCTGCATTGTCTCTTGTGAGGTGCATCGGCTGGCGTGGATTTGGTTCTTTGTGGCATTGGGCCACCTCTTCGATGGCGGTGAGTGGGACATCGTCCGCATTCTGGCTGTAAAGCGATATGCCGAACAGGTCATAGATTTGTTTGAGCAGCGTGCCGGGTTATTCTTCAACATAGGTAGTACACAGAAAGAGATAGATGTAAAATTTGTATATTTCGGTGGGCGTGTTGTGCCCTTTGTTGTAAAGTTTGTTTGTTGTGAGCACGCAGCTTTTTTTTGATTAATACGTGTCCTTTTCGTTTGCACGGCGTTGTCAGCTACCCAGGTGTACACGTTTGATCCTCAGTCGATGAAATCGTGAGGTGGGGGGGAGCCCCCGAGTGCGTTTGTAGCATGTAGTAAAGTTGCAAAAGTAGTGAACTGAAGATTTGGGGCGAGACACTTGGATTTATTTATATCGTAATGGAGGAGGTACATTGTTCGTTTGAATAGCCTTGGTGAAGCCTTATTGAAAGTAAAGGGTAGGTAGCTATGGATAGAATCGTCGTGCGCGATGTTCCATGGGTTGGAGTATCGACTCGGACTCCACGTGCTTGAGGCGATAAGGCGCCACAGGATGACCGGTGATGACATAGGGTCCTTCCATGGTGACTCGAATTTATTTGGTCGCTTTTGCTTGAGTCGCAGACGAGGTCTCCTTCGACGAAGGACCTTGGGCCGTGGCCGTAATGTAGTTCGGAGACTTCTGCGGTACACGCTGATCGGCTGCTGCTATATCCCGTGCTTTGTCAAGTGTGTCGACAGCGTCTTCAAGTGCAATCGTGGATTCGGCCTATTGGCGTGCCAATTTCCCGGTAGCATGGCTTCGGCTCCGTGTCCCATGAAGAACAGTGTGTAGCCGGTGGAGCTGTTTGGCGTAGTCCGTAAGCTCCACAGGACGGATGGTAGCTCTTTCTTCCATTTTCCAGTTTTTTGTTCGAGCGAGCTCATGAGGCGCTTGTTGATGCCGGCGCCGATTAGGCCGTTGGCCTTTTCCACTTGCCCGTTCGTTTGCGGGTGTGCCACTGAGGCGTACGTGATGTTGATCCCAAGGCCTTCGCAGAAGTCCTGGAATTCTTCGGAGATGAAGTTCGATCCGTTGTCGGTGATGATGATGTGATGCGCGAACACATGAGACAATGGACTCGAAGTACTTGACGGCAGTTTTGCCTTTCTGGTTGGTGACCGGCATGGCCTCGATCCACTTGGTGAATTTGTCGACTGCAACCAGGAGGAAGACGTGTCCCCCTTTCGAGGATTTTGGCAGTTTGCCGATCATGTCGAGGCCCCATTGAGAAAAAGGCCAGGCTATGGGTATGGGTCTGAGCTCGGACCCAGGTGCGTGCGGTTTGTCGGCGAACCGTTGGCATCTTCAGACGATATCCTTTGTGTCGCTCATGGCCGTTGGCCAGTAGAATCCTGCTCGTAGAGCTTTGGCGACAAGGGAGCGGCTGCCTGCGTGGTGGCCGCAGATGCCTTCATGGATGTCTTGGAGTATGGCCTTGCCGTCGTCGATGGTGACGCACCGTTGTAGTACACCCGTGATATTGCGCTTGTACAACTCGCCGTTGATGATGGTGAAGGCTTTTGACCGGTGAGATATGCGTCGGGAGTCTGTTGGGCTGTCAGGCAGTTCTCCGTTTATCAAGAACTGGAGGTATGGTCGCGTCCAAGTTTCTTCGAATGCCATGACCTGCATTAGGTTGACCACGGCTACCTCTGTGTCCAGTTTTTTGGGTCCTTCGTGTCCTTCGGGTAGCGTAGCTCCCGGGTGTTCTGCTTCTTCGGGTGATCCCTTGGGGAATTTCCGCTTGATGGATGGCACGCAGATTTGTTCGAGGAACACACCTGGTGGCACCTTTGCACAAGTGGAGCCGATGTTGGCGAGTCGAACGGCTTCCTTGTTGCTCTCTCTTCCAACGTGCCGAAGTTCGCAGCCGTCGAATTCTCCTTCGAGTGCGTTGTAGGCCTTGTGATGCTGCGATCATGTTTTCGGCGTGTGCGTCGCACTCATTCATCGTCTGCTGGACGACGAGGTTGGAGTCATTGTAGATGACCAGGCGCGTTGCGCCGCATATCTTTTCCATCCTCATGTCATGGATGAGGGCTTCGTATTCGGCCTCGTTGTTGGAGGCTCTGAATTTCATCCGAAGAACGTACTTCATATTGTCGCCTTGCGGGGAGGTCAGTATGACCCCTGCCCCTGCTCCGGCTTCACGCTTGGAGCCGTCGAAGTGCATTGTCCATGACTGCGACATGTCTGGGGTGTCTGGCAGCTGCAGCTCCATCCAATCTACCAGGAAGTCCGGAAGGACTTGAGATTTGATTACGTGTCGCTTCTCGTAGACAATGTCCAAGGGTGATAGTTCGATGCCCCACAGGGCCACCCGTCCTGTGGCCTCTGGATTATTCAGGATGTTGTTCAGGGGTGCCTCGTTGACGACCATCACATGGTTCTCTTGGAAGTAATGGCTCAGCCGTCGAGCTGTCATGAACACGCCGTAGGCTAGCTTCTGGTAGTGAGGGTACCTCTGCTTTGTTGGTGTCGATTACCGAGGTAGTAAATTGGCTGGACCCGTGGGTCTTGCCTTCTTGGTCGTTCGACCACGAGTGCAGTCTTGACCACCTGGTGTGTGGCTGCTATGTCTGACAGGCTCGCGCTCCTTTGGCATGTCCAAAACGGGCGAGGTGGAGAGGAGCCGTTTGAGGCTTTCGAATGCGTCGTTGGCTTCTGGGGTCCACTCGAACTTATCGCCTTCTTGCAACTGGTAGAATGGTAGGGCCTTCGCCCATGCGGCTAATGAACACCTTGCGCCGCTACTCGTCCTGCTCTTTGGGCGCCCTTGAGGTTTTGGCTTCTCCATCGTCATGATGGCTCGATTTTATTCGGGTTCGCCTCGATCCTCGTTGAGAGATGAAGTACTGAGCGGTGGCCCGATGGGGCGCCGGCGCACTTTCGATTGAGCTTGATCTGTAGCGATCAAGGTTGTCGAGCGTCTCGCGGAGATCGTTGATAAGTGTCCTTGCCTCCTGGTTTTTATCACTATGTCGACATAGACTTGGACATTGCGATCTCGGTCCTTGAGGCGAGCCTGCATGCATCGGATGCGTGGCACCCGCGTTCTTTAGCCGAAGGGCATTGTGTTGTAAGAATACTCGAATGGTGTGATAAACGCCGTTTTCTCACGATCTTGACCTTGAGTCGAATGGTTATAACTTTGAGTAGGCGTCGAGGAAGGAGAGTTTCTCGCAACTGCGGTCGAATCGATGATCTGGTCGATCCGAGGGAGAGGGAAGTGGTCTTTTGGGCAGTGCTTGTTTAGTGACGTGAAGTCCACGCACATCCGCAGGATGTCCGTGTCCTTCTTTGGGACCATCACTGCGTTTGCAAGCCACTCGCTTTCCTTGATTTCCCTGATAAAGTCTGCAGCGAGCAGTCTATTGATTTCCTTGCCGATAGCCTCGGCTCGTGGCTCCGACAGTCTTCGAATGGACTGCTTGACTGGCTTGGTGTCTGGAAAGACATTGAGTGCGTGCTCGGCGAATTCCCTGGGAACTCCTGGCATGTCCCCAGGACACCAGGCGAAGATTTCCCAGCGCTCACGGAGGAATTCGACGAGCGCCTTCTATCTTGAGCCGAGGTCGTTGGCGATCGGGCCGTCTTGGAGGCATTCGTCGGATGGACTTGTACTTTCTTGGTGTTGATGGTGGAGTCGAAGGACATGTCGGTGCGTTACGCCTTGTGACTGGGGTACCCATTGTCAAATCACCTCGCGGAGCCTTACAAGCTCGTCTTGCATGCCGAAAGACTGGGAGATTTTGTTGAAATCCCTGTCGCATTGGTCCGATCGGGTGAAGCTCCCGTGGACTGTGATGACGCCCCTTGGTCCTGGCATCTTGAGTAGTAGGTATGCGTAGTGTGGGACGGCCAGGAACCTTGCGAATGCTACAGCCCCAGGATGGCGTGGTATTGCGATGGTCAGTCCACCACTTCGAATTCGAGTCACTCCTGCCGAAAGTTGTCCGGCTTCCCGAAGATGACGTCGAGCCCTATTTTTCCCAGGGGGAATATGCCCTTTCCTAGGACAATGCCATGGAACATTGTATCTGATTGTTTCAGGCTGCATTGTGGGATCCGCATAGCTGCTAGAGTGCTTGCGAACATTAGGTTGATGCCGCTGCCACCGTCCATGAAGACACGACTCATCTCGAAGCCTCCGATCTGCGCCTCCAGCACTGTGGCATGACACAGGTGAGGGATCTGGCAAGGGTGATCCGCGCGAGTGAATGTGATGCAGGACTCCGATCCGCTGAGGTACTCAGGGATTGCACGCGGAGTTGCCACGGCCAAGTTGATTTGTCGGGTGATTTTCTTCTGCACCCTATTTGTGGGGCGTCCCTTCTGGATCATATTTAGTGATCCTTTTGGTGGGGGGTACCCGATCCCGTCGTTGTTCTGCGCTGGCGCGACTGGTTGGTTTGGGCCTCCAATAAGCGGCGGCGGAGGAGCTCCGTGTGCTACTTCTCCTGGCGCAGGTGCGTTTCCAAATGCAGGGATTGGGGCTTGTTGCCTCATCTGCACCATGCTTTCGCTGAGTTTCTGGAACTCGCGGAAGTCCTTGAGCATGTGGCTGGCTTTCTTTTTGCCATCCTGTTTGTCGATGTAGAAGTGGATGGTGCATGGACCCGAAAGTTTGTCGAATGTTGAGGGTCCGTTGTCGCGATCATGGCGTTACCTGTTGTCTTTGGTCGTCCGTTGTCGCGAAGTTTCCTCCTTGGTATCCTCCGCTATTCTTGTTGTCGTTGCGGCGGTCGGCGTAGCCGGCCGCGACCATGTCGGGACCGTCGCGGTCCTCGTAGACACGCGATCTCCTCTTGGTGCGGCGTTCCCGTCTGCGGCCGTAGTCGTCCTCTTCATCCGATTGTGCTCGATGAATGCAATCTTCGCCGTCATCCCACCTGTTGGCGATGTCCATGATGTGGTCGAGTGTCTTGGGCTTGACGCGCCCAAGTTCCCCCTTGAAATCTTGGCGTTTGACGCCGTCTCTGAAGGCGTCGATGGCCCTCTCTTCGGAGATATGTGCAGCAGAGTTCTTGGTGGTAGACCAGCGTAGTATGTACGAGCGAATAGATTCACCCGTTCTCTGAGTGCAGGCTCGCAACTCTTCGATTGAGGCGGGCCTCTTGCTAGTGCCCTTGAAATTTTGGATGAAGCTGTAAGCTAGCTCCTCCCAACTTCGGATGGATCCTGATGATAGGCTGCTAACCCAGACCCGCGCTTTGCCACCTGCGGTGAAGGCATTGCATGGCGGTTTCTTTGTTACCGCCGTGCAGCTTGACGGATGACAGATGGTCGCTGAGCCAAGATTTTGGATCTTGCGTGCCATTGAACTTCGGAGTATCCAAAGGAAGCTTGAAATTGCGTGGCATCTGTGTTCGCCAAACAGATCTGCTGAAGCATCGAGCTCCGCAGAGTTCTCCTTCATCTTCATCCATCTCGGACTCGGATGAGCATGCGTGTTTGGCTCGCGCTTTGTCGATTTTGCGCTGTGTAAGCGTGTCTCTGGCGTCGTAGTCGCGTTTGTGGCGATGCGAGCTCTTCTTACTTCGAGGAAGGTCGTGCTCCTCCTCTTCTTCGGATGAAGGGGTGGGGCTCCGGTTGCGTCTGGCCGGAGCTTTCTTCTTCGGCTCTGCAGGAGCGTCTTCATGGAGCGCAGCTTCGACGAGTCCGAGTCCGGTGAGTGCGGACTTATGCATGGCTCTTTTCGGGTCCCCTTCCGGAGGTTGGTGGGCGAGATCTGTGATGGCTGCCATGATCGCAGCTTGTGGTGTCTTCGGGATGATGTTGCCGTCGGCATCCATATCCATGAACGATGTGTGGAGAGTTCGGGTCACATCACGGCGCTCCTTGGGATCCATGTTCTCCACCCGCGAGCGGTGCTTGTTTCCCTGGTTTCCGTTCGTGCTAGAGCCGGGTGCCATGGAGGAGAGCCTTGCTCGTCATTGGACTCAGAGGCTGCTTGCTTGCGTTTGTCGAGCGTCTCTTGCATCTTGACTTGCTTCTTGTGCTCCTCAATGAGGAGGTAGTGGTATGCCATCAGTAGGTCACGTGGGGAGTCCACAGGCAGGACTATGTCGCCTGCGACGGCACGGCGTGCCTGGACCCATCCTTCTTTGCTAAGTTGGATGACGTGGCCGTTGTTTTCCCCTTCGGGTGGGGGGACTGGCTTCTTCTGTTCCCGCCGTTTCCGCCGTTTCTGTCCTATGGGTTGGGGTTCGTGTTGGGCGGCGGGTTAGGCGTTTGCTGCTCCTGGATGACCGCGGCGCATTGGTAGCGCCAGATCGGTCCATTGCCGCAGCTTTCGGATCCGGAACCGTAGGTCCCTTCATCCGGGGATCGCCAGATCGGAGTTGCAGCTGCTGTCGTAGAACTCATCATCGATGGTGATGTGCGCGACGGGTGTGGAGCCCACGAGGCGGGCTCGATTGGCCACGGGCACCCGCTCAGGAAGGCGGCGGGTGCCAGTTTGTCCCACCTAGAAGCAGAAGCTCCCGAACAAAATTTCGAGTCCGTCGCCTACGGGCTCGAAATCCTTCATGGTGGCCGGCGAGTGGGCGGTGAAGTCGAAAGTGCCGAAGAGGAGGTGATTCTCCGTCGCCGCAGAGTTGTAGATCAATCGGGTCGGGACCGTCACGATCGCACAATCAGCAGCCCCGATTTCCACAGACGGCGCCAATTGACGAGGTTTAATATCGTCAATGCCCATTGTTATGGACTTGGGTTTTGGAGAAGATGGAGATGCTGGAGATCGTGGAACGGTTAACAGACAAGCAACCAGGGGACACAAGATTTACCCAGGTTCAGGCCCCCGGAGGGAAAACCCTACTCCTGCTTGTCTCTTGATTACGCGAACGAAGGTTCTGAGGGTGCAAATTCAATCTGGCGTGAGGTGCGTATGCGAGAGTATGAGTCGAGAGATCTAGGACGTGCCCTCCTGGCCTTTATATAGACTTAGGCAGGTCCCGGGCATAGTCCTAGTCTGTTACAAGTTTTAGGGTTTTACCTCTTTGAATTTCCTATCTAAACTAATCTTGCTCTCCAAGGATCCGAAGGCGTCATGGGCCTTGGCCACCCGAAAATCTTCATGGGCCAGCGTATATATGTTGTGGGCCTTCCTTGGGCTGGACCAGGTATGCTGAAGTCACGTACCCGTAGGGTATAACCATGTCACTAGCAGCACCCCTCCACCCACTGTTGGTCCATCGCCGTACCCGATCTCCCTCTAATCTCCTTGCCACACCCAGTCTCCAGTGCTAGCAAATCGTCCTCATACATTAAACCCTAAGCCCTGTCCCCCGAAGAGGTCCCTGCTCCCTGTCCTCCAAGTTAAGTTTATTCTTCACCACCATCAGCGATGCCATAGCCTGCTAAGTCTCAATGAAGACGTCGCGACGAGCCATATCGTCCCGTCTCCGGCAAGGTGGGCGGGTGGTCTTCATCTTCTTCCCCGGTCGGTGACTACAACCTAACGGGGCAAAGCCCGTCATGCTCCCACGTGAGTGACCGTTGAGACGATAACCAACACGTTAAGCCTAAAATATGGATTGTCGATTATGCCATAGGCTAATTTCTTAGGAATAACGAGCGGGACCCAACTACAACTACATAGCATCTGACTAGTCTATCCACAATTGATGGATCCCTTATTCAGCGCCTGCGGTAGCCAAGTGGTCGGCCCAGTAACTCTCGGCCATCCTCTCTCTCTTCTGTTTTCTATCCCTTTTAGTGTCCGGGTTTTCTATTTAAATTTGAAAATTAGATTTTAAATATATTGAGATTTCAGAAACATTCAAATTTGAAAGATTCATTTTGAAAATTTTCAGATATTTTTTAAAAATATATTTTAAAAATATTCAAACTTTAAAATGTGCAAATTTAAAAGTTATTCAGAACTTAAAAATATACAAAATTGAAATCAAAACTAGAAAAAACATACAAAAAAGGAACACAAAAAACTAAAACTCGTAATACCTAGGAAGTTCTAAAAAGTTCTTAAAACTGAAAAAGCTAAGGCAGAACGGTCTGATCCAATTACTCCCTCCATTTAGAAATACCTTCACAAACCTAAAACATCTTATATTTTCAAACGGAGAGAGTAGATTATTAATAGCGAGAGGATAGATGTCGTGCCCGTCGCTCTAAGCGAGAGCGATTTACTCCCGCCTCAAGCATTTTGCTTCATGGGCTGCTCAGATGTAAAAAAGGTAGAACTTCCTCCGTCCTAAAATAGATGTCTTAGATTTCTAAAAGTTTAGATAAATCTATATATTAAATAGTGTCTAGGCCCATCTAAATTTTGACAAATTTAAGACATCTATTTTAAGACGAAGGGAGTATTATATTTTGTTTTTATATTATTTTCTTATTTTTATTGGTAATATAAAGTTTAAAATATGAAAATGGTTAAATTATATTTTTTTTAACTAAAAAACGCTCGAATTGAAAAAAGATTGAATTTGAAAAGGTTTAAAACTAAAAATGTTAAAATTTGAACAGACAAAAGAAACAGAACCAGAAATTCAAAAACCATTCAGAAAACCAAAATTAACAGTAAAGACCTCAAAAAGCCAACCTAGAAAAAAAACTCACTCCTGCTAATGGGCCACAGCCCATCCCGCTCCGTGCCTGAGCATGGCACGTTGCGTTCCGCAAAGGGCGGAGAATATGGTTTGCCTCATGATATGGGTTTGCCATGGCTTATATTTCTACTATCTAAAAAATAGGAAGTTGTTCCGTTTTCTGCCAACAGTCCCACTACGTCGGTCTTTTTATGTCCGACGTCACGATTGAAACTCCACTACCTTTGACCATGTCATTGCGCGATACACGCGCCTCTGACCATGCCTCCAGATCCAAATCGACAGCGTCACCTATCTATCTCCCCTCTCAGTTGACCTCTCTATGTCCGACCTCTGCTCCGTGCCATCCAGGCCTTTTGATCTGGCAAGGAGGAGCTCGTCCCTAATCAGCGGTGACGCGGGGGCTCGCCCAGGCCTGCCTCCTCCCGTCCTTCGTGGCGGCAATGGTGACCACGCGCTCAAGGACCCGTGTCCCCTCCCCCCATCGTCCTCCTCTGTGCTGCCACGTCCCTGCGCCATCTCCTCCTCCAACGCCGTCGCATAAGACCGACAAGGAGGACTCGGCTGGTACGCCCTTGATCCCCCGCTCCCGCACCTCTTCCTCCAGCTCTGTCGCGTAAGTCTATCATCCACTGCACCGCCTCCACATCCCTCTCTGCGCCATCTACCACGCCGCCGCACAGCCGCATAACCGCATAGGACGCTCCACCCAGCACCACCGCCGCCATCGCCCTCGACCCCATCACCACTGCCGCCCCCTCGATCCCCAACAACAACACCTCCCCCTGCCCGTACGCCCGTGCCCCAGCACCACTTCCGCCCCTGTCCGAGAATTTCAATTCCGGAATCAAGCCCCTCGAATTTCCATGTCTGGTTTTGGTTCATTTGTTCGGCAGCTATTTCTTCAACCGAGTAGTAGAGAATTTGAATCGAATCTAGGACCGTGCGTATCGGTTAAGAGGGACATAGCGGGGCGGAGCGCAGAAGCGGGAAGCCGGACCATGCCACCGCGGATAGACGGATAAGCGTCAGACCGGAGGCAGCAGCAGCAAGGGCGTCCACGCGCCTTACCAGTAGGCTCTAGGCCGCCCAGGCAGTTCACCACTTCATCTACGTCGAGCTTTCAAAGTTTGCTCCATCTAGAAATCTCGATGCCTTTTATTTCTTCCTTTATGATGTTTGAACATCAAGACCAAGTCATCTGACATCAGCACATTTGTTGATTTATCATATTTCTTGCTCCATCTCACGGTTATTTGTTGACTTATCAGATTTGGTGTCAACAAGTGAAAAAAATTCAGAGGAAGGATGGAAGGGGAAGGGAGCAGCAAAGAGACGAGGTAGTTTATTTTGTAGGGTTCGCAGCATAGAAAACAAAAATTTTCCTACGATGTGAACTATATACCAAGATCTATCTACTAGATACAAACAACGGGCGGATGTATATCCGTAGAGAACATACCCTTGAAGACCGACAAAGCTTAACGAGTTCAACTCGTGGTTGATGTAGACGATCTCTTGCCGATCTCAAGATCGAGAGGAAGTCCTAAGCGCAAATTAGCAGCGCATCCGTGCTCGCACACACGCTCGAGGCACCGAGCAACCTCCGCCTCCTCGCTCCAATGATGCGGAAGCACAACTATTTCTTGCCGAATAGCCACGGGAACATGTATCTCGCTAGTCCGAGACCATGGGGATAAATTGTAGAGGGAGAGATCCTTCACGAGGAGGTGTGTGAGACAAGTGAGGAGGGGGCTCCTTTTATAGGAGGAGGGGGAACCCCAAGGGGGTGGCCGGCGCATGGGGGCTGCCCCTTGCCCTCCCCTCTTCATGTGGGTGGACACTCCACTCACAAATCTCCTTTAAATTCCCTCCACTCAAAAGTCCACTCAAATTCCCATTAAATTTCCACCAAATTTAATGCAAACTCTCATTAAATAAAACTCTTTTATTTTATTCAGAATTTTGTCAATTACTTTAATGACAAACATTCACAAATAACCCCTTGCTAGAATTCTATTTCACATGCATAACCACTTTATGCAATTTCACCCAAAACCTGTTTGGTATCTAGTGAAATAAATTCCTGCGCTTGTTCATTCTTTTCGGCATAAAACATTTGCTCCAATTGGATGTCGGTGTCTCTTAAGTGTGTCACCCTACGGTTCGTGAATAATGCGGACATGATCGAGACCCTCTCGGATCAATAATCGAAGCGGGATCCGGAGACCCATCGACTCCCACATTCAACGATGACTTTCTTGTGATCGTGGAACCTTTACGCTAGTATCTTAATCCCTTTGTTTCACGATATATTACATGTCCGAGATTCGATCATCGGTATATCCATACCTAGTTTGATCTCGTTCTTGACATGCACTCTTTTCTCGTTCTGTGATATAACATTCTAGTGATCAAATCACTTGCTTGCAAGCTAATCAATGTGATATCACCGAGAGGGCCAGTATATCTATCCGTCATCGGGATGAACAAATTCCACTCTCGATCCATGAGCCTCAACATAACACTTTATTAGTTACGAATCCATCTTTATAATCACCTTGTTACGGTGTGAGGTTTGATGTTATCAAGAAACTCTTAGGTGTTAGTGATTGACATGATCTCATGGTCTAAGGATTAGGATCACTTCGTAAGTTGTTATAGCAATATAAACTCAATGACTTTGATCGTAATGCTATACTTCGGATGAATGTTCATCACACCATTACACTAATGTTGTGATCCGTTATTAACAACATCCAATGTCCATGATCGTGAAACCTTGATCATCTTGTTAATCAACGAGCTAGTTTATGAGAGAGGCATAACTAGGAACTTTCTTTGTTTATTAAACACACATGTATTAACGTTTCCATTAATACAATTATAGCATGCTAAATAAACATCTATCATATACTTGGAATACACATAATAAACACTTTATTATTGCCTCTCGGGGCATATTCCTTGATCTCCCACTTGCACTAGAGACAATAATCTAGTTACATAGTGATAAATCTAACACCCATTGAGTTCTGGTGTTGATCATGTTTTGCTCTAGGGAGAATTTTAGTCAACGGATCTGCTACATTGAGATCCGTATGTACTTTACAAATCTTTATATCTCCATCCTTGACATGCTCGCGGATGGAGTGAAACCGGCGCTTAATATGCTTGGAATGCTTGTGAGACGTTGGCTCTTTGGCATTGGCAATGGCACCATTGTTGTCACAATAAATCACCATTGGGTCCAACGCGTTTGCCACCACTCCTAGTTCGGATATGAACTCCTTCATCCAAACTGCTTCTGAAGCAGCAACATATTCGGCCTCCGTTGTTGATCCCGCTACCACAGGTTGTTTGGAGCTCCTCCAACTAACCGCTCCGCCATTCATGAGAAATACGTATCCGGATTGAGACTTAGAGTCATCCGGATCGGTGTCAAAGCTAGCGTCTACATAACACTTAGCGACGAGCTCTTCTTCACCTCCGTATACAAGAAACATATCCTTAATTCTTCGTAAGTACTTAAGGATATTCTTGACCGCTATCCAGTGTTCCGAACCTGGATCCGATTGGTACCTACTAGTTAAACTAATAGCATGTGCCACATCCAGTCTTGTTCATAGCATGGCGTACATTATAGAGCCTATGGCTGAAGCATAGGGGACTTTGTCCATTATCTCTCTTTCTTCCGCCGAAGACGGACTTTGAGTCTTACTCAATGTCTTGCCTTGCAACATAGGTAAGAACCCCTTCTTACTTCCGTCCATTTTAAACTTCTTTAAAATCTTATCAAGGTATGTACTTTGCGATCTTATCAAGGTATGTACTTTGCGATAGCCCTATTAGGCGCCTAGATCTATCTCTATAGATCTTTATGCCTAATATGTATGACGCTTCACCTAGGTCCTTCATTGAAAATTTGTTGTTTAGATAACTTTTAACACTGTTTAAAAGATCTATATCATTTCCGATCAATAATATGTCGTCCACATATAATATCATAAATGCCACATTGCACCCACTCACTTTCTTGTAAATACAAGCTTCTCCATAAGTTTGGACAAATCCAAACTCTTTGATCACCTCATCAAAGCGGAGATTCCAACTTCGTGATGCTTGCTTCAATCCATAGATGGATCGCTGAAGCTTGCACACCTTGTTAGCATCCTTAGGATCGACAAAACCCTTTTGTTGTATCATATACAACTCTTCTTCAATATTACCATTGAGAAACGCGGTTTTGACATCCATCTGCCATATCTCATAATCGAAATATGCAGCAATTGCTAACATAATCCTAACTGACTTTAGCATCGCTACGGGAGAGAAAGTCTCATCGTAGTCAACTCCTTGAATTTGTCGAAACCCCTTTGCGACAAGTCGAGATTTATAGACGGTCACATTACCATCAACATCGCTTTTCCTTTGAAAATCCATTTGTTCTCCACGGCCTTTCGTCGTGAGGTAATTCCACCAAGTTCCAAACTTGATTTTCATACATGGATTCCATCTCGGATTTCATGGCTTCTAACCATTTGTTGGAATCCGGTCTCATCATCGCTTCTTCATACGTCGCAGGGTCATCATTTTCATCAACCATGAAATTCATGACAGATTTTCCCAGACTCGGGGCTGCACGCGTCTGTTTGACCTGCGAGGTTCGGTAGTACTCTCTTCGAGTTTCATGATCATTATCATTAGTTCCCTCTTCAACAGTGGAGCCAACTCGGAACAACTTCCGCTACTGCTTACTCGCCATACTTTGAAGAGAAGGTTCCACAACCTCTTCGAGTTCTACCTTCCGACTACTCACACCTTTCGCGAGAAACTCTTTCTCTAGAAAGGATCCATTCTTGGCAACAAAAACCTTGCCCTCGGATCTATGATAGAAGGAATACCCAATAGTTTCTTTAGGGTATCCTATGAAGACGCATTTTTCCGCTTTGGGTTCGAGTTTATCAAGTTGAAGTTTCTTCACATAAACATCGCATCCCCAAACTTTAAGAAATGACAGCTTAGGTTTGTTTCCAAACCACAATTCATACGATGTCTTTTCAACGGATTTAGATGGTGCCCGATTTAAAGTGAATGCAGCAGTTTCTAGTGCATAACCCCAAAATGACAACGGTAAGTCCGCCAGAGACATTATAGATCGAACCATATCTAATAAAGTACGATTACGACGTTCCGACACACCATTTCGCTGTGGTGTTCCGGCAGGTGTGAGTTGTGAAACAATTCCACACTCTTTCATGTGAGTGCTAAACTTGTAACTTAGATACTCACCTCCACGGTCGGACCGTAGAAATTTGATCTTTCTATTACTATGATTTTCCACTTCATTCTGAAATTCCTTGAACTTTTCAAAGGTTTCAGACTTGTGTTTCATCAAGTAGATATAACCGTATCTACTCAAATCATCCGTGAAAGTAACAAAATAACGATATCCACCTCGGCGACACACTCATTGGACCACATACATCGAATGTATGATTTCCAATAAATCATGTCTGCTCCATTGAACCGGAAAACGGCGTTCTAGTCATCTTGCCCATAAGGCATGGCTCACATGTATCAAATGATTCATAATCAAGTGATTCCAAAAGTCCATCCGAATGGAGCTTCTTCATGCGTTTAACGCCAATATGACCTAGACGGCAGTGCACATATATGCGGATATATCATCATTAAGTTTAATCCTTTTAGCATCAACATTATGAATATGTGTAACATTATCATCGAGATATAATAGAAATAAACCATTCATCATCGGTGCATGACCATAAAAGATTTCATTCATATAAATGGAACAACCATTGTTCTCGGATTTAAATGAATAACCACTTCGCATCAAACACGATCCAGATACAATGATCATGCTCGGTGCGGGCACGGATAACATGTATTCAAGTTTATAACTAATCCCGGCAAGTGAAGAGGCAGCGTTAGACGGCGATCACATCAACGCTTGATCCATTGAAACACGCATTTTGACCTCACCCCTTGCTAGAGGTCACTTGTTCCATGACCCACGATTCGAGTTACAAATATTAGCGAACCGTATCAAATACCCGGTGCTACTACGAGCACTAGTCAAGTAGACATCAATAACATGTATATCATATATACCTTTGTTTGCCTTGCCGGCCTTCTTATGCCGGATACTTGGGGCGATTCTTCGATGGATCCCTTACAATAGTAGCACTCGGAATCGACTTAGGTCCAACTCGGGGTTTCTTTTCAGCACATGTGCTTGCCGCCTTACTTCCTTCCGTTTTCCTTCTTGTCTTTCTTGAAACCGGTGTTCCTATTGATCATCAACACTTGATGTTCCTTTTGATCTCCACTTCTGCGGTTTAAGCATTGATAGAAGCTCGGGGAGACTTCTTCATGCCTTGCATATTATAGTTCATCACGGCTATTATAGCTAGGTGGCGTAGACTGAGAACACGATGGATGCCTAAGTCAATGGGAATCGATATTCCCAAGGACACAAGCTTATCGGCGTAACCGACATCTTGAGTACATGCTCACTAACGGAGTGCTCTTCCATCATGCAGCTAAAGAACTTTTACGGCGTTGTAGCTCTCTAAAGACATGTGTGTCGAAAATCATTTTCAACTCACCCATTGTATCAAATGCATTGCCGTTTTGAAACGCTTTGAAGTTCCGCTCTAGCCCATACAATATGCCACAATGAACTAAGTTGTGGTCCTCCGACAGTCGATAGACATTCTTCTCCTCGTCAGGCATCATCAAAAGGTGGGGCCCTAACGGCGCTTCTAGCACATATTGCTTTTGTAAAGAGAGGAGAATCCTCAAATTCATGGCCCATTCGGTAAAGTTGCTACCGTTCGTTGCTAGTTTCTCTTTCTCCATGAACACATTGAAATTAAAAGCAGGTGGTGCCATCTACAACAGAATTTGTAAAGTTTAGACTAAGTGTATGATAGATTGAGTTCAACTAATCTATATTACGAATGAACTCCCACTCAAAAACGACATCCCTCGTGCCTTTTTGGTGATTACATGAACCAAATCCATTACACCAAGTCCGATCATCACGTGAGTCGGTATAGCTTCAAAGGCGAGCATCAAATGGGCATCATATCAACTATATGACTCATGCTTAACCTTTCGGTCCGTGTTCCGAGGCCATGTCTGTACATGCTAGGCTCGCCAAGTTAGAACCTTAGTATTCACGTGTTTAACTGTTTTACACCCAAAATATGGTCGTGGATCCAAGAACACCCGATCATCACGTGATGTCTTGGAGCGACGAAAACATAATCGGTGCATACTAAAGGAAGAACACATTCTTATCTTGATATTTAAATGAGGGATCATCTTATTATGCTAACAAAGCGCTAAACAAGCAATATAAGATGCTATCAAACATCATATGTTTATTAGTGAAATTATATGGTTCCCGCAGATGATCTCTATCATGTGCATCGTGGTATGATCACTATCATACCTATATGTGTAAATCCAAGGTCTATGGATTTTACACGCTATGTGTGTTGTAAGAGTATCATCTCATACTTCTACTTACAACACTACCATATCATAACACTACCCCAACAACAATCTAAACTAGACGCCTCTAATTTATCCATTGCAAGTTTTACGTGGCTTAGGGCTTTTGAGATAGAACCGTTCTTACCTACGAACATGAACCACGACGAGGATAATCAAATTATTGACAACTCGCTTGCAAAATAGATATTGACTATAGTAGGAGAGACAGACACCCGCTAGCCACTTATGCAAACTAGTTGCATGTCAAGCGTGGAACAGGTCTCATGTGCGAGGACATGTAAAGTTTGTCCAGGCCACTTCATCCCACTATGCCACCAATATCCAAAATTACAACATAGGAGCAACAACATGACCATCATCGCCCACTTACTCATATGTGTACTACCCGTGTAAAGTATCTACGCATAGATCCGGCTCTGATACCACTGTAGGGTTCGCAGCATAGAAAACAAAAATTTTCCTACGATATGAACTATATACCAAGATCTATCTACTAGATACAAACAAACGGGCGGATGTATATCCGTAGAGAACATACCCTTGAAGACCGACAAAGCTTAATGAGTTTAACTCGTGGTTGATGTAGACGATCTCTTGCCGATCTCAAGATCGAGAGGAAGTCCTAAGCGCAAATCGCCAGCCGCATCCGTGCTCGCACACGTTCGAGGCA
Organism: Avena longiglumis; assembly: GCA_030063025.1. NCBI lineage: Eukaryota > Viridiplantae > Streptophyta > Magnoliopsida > Poales > Poaceae > Avena > Avena longiglumis. Next base: position 502,598,275 of record CP125975.1, read on the forward strand.
CCGAGCAACCTCCGCCTCCTCGCTCCAGCGATGCAGCGGAAGCACAACTCTTTCTTGCCGAATAGCCACCGGGAACATGTATCTCGCTAGTCCGAGACCATGGGGGATAAATTCTAGAGGGGGAGAGAGATCCTTCACGAGGAGGTGTGAGAGACAAGTGAGGAGGGGGGCTCCTTTTATAGGAGGAGGGGGGGGGGACCCCAAGGGGGTGGCCGGCGCATGGGGCTGCCCCTTGCCCTCCCCTCTTCATGTGGGTGGACACTCCACTCACAAATCTCCTTTAAATTCCCTCCACTCAAAAGTCCACTCAAATTCCCATTAAATTTCCACCAAATTTAATGCAAACTCTCATTAAATAAAACTCTTTTATTTTATTCAGAATTTTGTCAATTACTTTAATGACAAACATTCACAAATAACCCCTTTCTAGAATTCTAATTCACATGCATAACCACTTTATGCAATTTCACAAAACTTTGTTTGTATCTAGTGAAATAAATTCCTGCGCTTGTTCATTCTTTCGGCATGAAACATTTGCTCCAATTGGATGTCGGTGTCTCTTAAGTGTGTCACTCTACGGTTCGTGAATAATGCGGACATGATCGAGACCCCTCTCGGATCAATAATCAGAAGCGGGATCTGGAGACCCATCGACTCCACACATTCAACGATGACTTTCTTGTGATCGTCGGAACCTTTTACGCTAGTATCTTAATCCCTTTGTTTCACGATATATTACATGTCCGAGATTCGATCATCGGTATCTCCATACCTAGTTTGATCTCGTTACCGACATGCACTCTTTTCTCGTTCCTGTGATATAACATTCTAGTGATCAAATCACTTGCTTGCAAGCTAATCAATGTGATATCACCGAGAGGGCCCAGAGTATAACTATCCGTCATCGGGATGAACAAATTCTACTCTCGATCCATGAGCCTCAACATAACACTTTATTAGTTCTGAATCCATCTTTATAATCACCCTGTTACGGTGTGACGTTTGATGTTATCAAGAAACTCTTCCGGTGTTAGTGATTGACATGATCTCATGGTCTAAGGATTAGGATCACTTCGTAAGTTGTTATAGCGATATAAACTCAATGACTTTGATCGTAATGCTATACTTTAGATGAATGTTCATCACACCATTACACTAATGTTGTGATCCCGTTATTAACAACATCCAATGTCCATGATCAGGAAACCTTGATCATCTTGTTAATCAACGAGCTAGTTTATGAGAGAGGCATAACTAGAAACTTTCTGTTTGTTTATTAAACACACATGTATTAACGTTTCCGTATTAATACAATTATAGCATGCTAAATAAACATCTATCATATACTTGGAATACACATAATAAACACTTTATTATTGCCTCTCAGGGCATATTCCCTTCATATTTTTCTAAATTTTGCAATTGTGGTGAGACGGTGATAGCGACAGTGGTGTAGCGTTTTTTTTAATTCACAAATTGTGTTTATTGTAACCATAAGAGAAGAAGAGGAACATGTCATATTGACCATGCAGATGAATATGAGAAGAGAAGGGAAGGAGGGGGGGAGACTGCAGAGATGAAGATGAGCTTGGCACCAATGATGGCAATAACGCCGAAGTCGATAACGGTGACCGGCAGCAGTGACAAGGACATACGAGAGACAAACAATGAGTAACAAGCACCTTGACAATATTTCATCAGGTCTTTGCAAATAGAAGTAATTAGCGATTGCAAGTATTAATATTGAATTTGTCATATTAAGCATGACCTGGTATATATGGATATACGTACACACTGATTTGGGAAATCATATTACTTTAATGAAATCAAGTAAAACATTGTTACTTAGTAAAAATTCGTACTTTCCATTATTGATTCACATACAATTTTATAATAACTTGCTTATTGAGCATGGTCATTAGTCAACGTTAGAAGACATTCAGTTGATTTGTGAAACACAAAAAAACACAATTCAGAAAATAGTGATCTGTGTATATGTATGATTTTAAAATATAAATGGTAGATGCATCTATTTTTTGTAACTTCACTGTAGTTCATTTTGTTAGCACATTTTCACATCGACATTTCAGTTTATACGAAGTGGGCATAAGATGTTGGAAGCTTCAGCGCCTGGAATTTCACGACTGCATGTTGTATTGGCATCAGCTACTGCTTGATGCCTCTGCCTGAGCGATCTAGCATGGTGGCCACGAGTGTGCTTTATTGGTGGCTAGGGATATTCTTTGGAGACGAGATTCATCAACTCCTCTACTATTGATCTGTAAGGTATTTACCTTTTTTGCTGATACTCATCTTTCTTATGGGTGCCTGCTTAGTTAGTTTTCTGATTTCAATGGTGGTAGGATGAAGACATGCAAAATAGGGGCTTAGATGGCCATGCATGAGGTCTTCCTACTTTATAGATAGTTGCATCCTCCTTAGTTTCTCAGAAGAAAATTTGGTTTGGATGACAATGCATTTTTAGTTGCATCTTTCTTAAATTACCTATTCAATTTACATCGGCTTGGATGTCTTATAAATTATAGTACTCAATTTTATAGTAAAACTGTTGTAGATTTGAGATTGGATTCCTTTTACATTTCCTTTTCTAGGAAGCAGTAGTTGTTTGAAGTATTGTTGCTGGTTGGGTGCTGGTTCTGGGACTGGGACCTAGCAATTGCAGTCGTGTCTTTCCAGTTGTTTTCTCCCCCGTGTTTTGTTAAGTTTGTTTAGTTTCTTTTTCCTGCATTGGGTCACTCTGCTGATTGTGTTGTTTGTTTGTGGTTCTTTTTTCGTCTGCAGGTCACCGTTTGGAGCTGTCGGAGGGCGTTGGTTTTCTTCCGTCTTTCAGTGGCTTCCTTGTCCGTTTTATTGTTGCGGTGAGGTGTGTTTATACTCAGTCATGTTTCTACTGTCCTGGTTGGTGGTTTCTCTGCTATTTTTAGTCTTGATGATGTCGTAGTTTAGTTTGTTGGCTGTTTGCGATGGGTGACATTGCCGGTGGCTCGCAGCCGGTTGGGAGGAAACATCGTGGTGCGGTTGCTGGCCTATTATTGTGTTCTGTTGGTATGGTTCCACGTCGTTCCTATTTTCTTGCTGTTTGCCATAGTGGAAGGAAACTGTAGTGTGGCTGCGCCGCTGCCGGAGCCTCCTATGCAGTTGTCTGATGTCGGTTCTGTTGGTCGCCCTGGTGGTAGACGTTACTGCATGGTTTCTTAGCCTCGTAGTTTGTGCAGCCTTATATTGTTGTTCCTATGCTGTCCCATTCTCCTCAGAGACAATTTGTTCTATTGTTCTTTCGTGTTGTATGCCACTCCCTGTTGTTTCCTTAGGATTTGTTTCTAAGTAGGCTTCTATAAAGGAGGGATCTTGGCTAGCATTGCATCCCGGAGACACTGAGGTGCCAGCGACACATCGTTTAAGCACAAGAGGTGAGAGGTGGGATGTATTCTATTGCTTAATATCGCAAATGTTGGCATGCCCATTGAACTGTCCTTTACATTGTTTAAATAAAAAGTTTACTTGAGGGCATAGAGTTGGTGCTTATCATAGAAACACATACTCCCTCCGTTCCTAAATATAAGGTGTATAGTTTTTGACACGAAAATTAAAGAATGGACGTGGAGCGGTAAGACACACAAGTTTTAAGCGAGATTACACCTCACTAATTGGCATGAGAAAATAGAGGAGCTTGCCTAAGATAAGGAAATATAATCAAATATCTAAACATATTATCCAAATGAGTGTTTCAATGCAATATATCTTATATTTTGGATTTTTTTCTCAAAAAACTAGGCACCTTATATCAAGGAACAGAGAGAATATATAGTAAGCCATGTGCTAAAGTGGCCTAAGAGCAGATAGTAGAGTCTCTTACATACATGATGGAAATTCATGTGTAGTTTTAACATTTGTTATATACATGATATGGGCATAACAGGTGTGCAATTAAGCCTTATGACTATGGAATATTCATATCTGGAGTAGTTTTAGTCCATAACTTCATAGCATCATCTATTGATCATAGAATGTTGTCATTGCAGAAAACAAGAACATTCGTTAATATTTATGCCCACTGAAGATTGCATATGTGTTCCTGCTGTTGTGAGGTATAGGGCCATGAGAACATCTGCAATTTAGATGAGATGACGAGCTTGAAAAAAAAGGTGAGAATTGAAGCAATAAATTAATCCCTTTTTTTTTCCGGTTCTTCAAGTATAGTAGTGGCTTTGTATACATATCCTCTTCATACATGCATTATTCATTTATTTTTGTCGGCAACAATGCAAAAGTGGGATTTCTTATGAAATTATCCTCATTTTTCTCCTTATTCTTTCATTTTTTTATCTCAATGTGGATAACTGAACCATTGTAATTCATTGATTTGCATTTGGGGAAGTAACTCCGGAGTTTTATGTCCTGCTGCTCCAGTACGACCCAATCATGTCGTTTTTCAGTTGCACTATCTTATGGTTGAACTGCACTTGACAACCATTTACAACAAATTTCTCCTTTTCTTCATGAAAAGGCTTACAAGGTATTTGATCATTCCAAAGCATAGTATATCCTTGTTTTGTATTGGTGTGTTTCGAAGTCATTGCACTAAAATTTTAATTTTGCATCCTTTTCTAATCGTTTGCATCACATAAAATTAAACTATGTTCAGGAAATTAGAGACCGAAGTATTTAAAACGTGCCTATGATCCCAATTGGACTCGTCTTACACCAACCATATTTTAGAATTTTCCCCTCTAAAAACTCATGGGATAATCTCTAGGGATAAAATTATTATCTTACTCATGGCACATCAGGAATGATTCACAAATCAAACTCAACCATGTATATTCGGACTTAGATCAACTATAAACGTTATGGGTGAACTGCACATGAATTCTGGTTGTGCACATTTTTAACAGGATACTGCGACATTTCTAGGAACTAGAGGATCCTATACAACATCTTTGTTGGTGTTTACAAAATTGGTAAACAATGCTGGTAAGAATAAATAAGTACCTGACTACTCTCACGTATCTGGTCAATCCTCAACCTGCTGTCGTCCTAAGAGTTGATTATGGCTTGTGTTGTATTCAAATAAGCAAGTAGATTTGTGGCTCATGGTGAAGATGGAGAATGCTGTCAATAAGGAGAAACCCTTGGTTTCTTAGTCTTTGAAAAGATGAGTTGACTGAAAATTTACTTAAGTTGCTTGTTCAAAGCAACTAATGGAATTCTTGCGGCCTCTCCTATAAAATCTGTAAGCAAAAGCCCTAATAGGAGTAGGGGCTTGTCCAGTTCTGTATCTCATGTAATACAGAGCATCCACGCTGTAACAGAGTTTGGTCCATGCTAGAGCAAGTTAAACGAAAAAGGTAGACAATGTAGTTTTGTATAAGCTACTTACGTAATATTTGTTTATTAAAAGTTGTCGGTGCATAAAACAGAGAGATATTGTATATTTCTTTGTCATACTTCACATTCCGTGTTCTGATGCATGTGTCATAATTGATTTAGACACCATTTAGGACTTGCTTCACGTTGACGGACTTACAAAATAAAAAGGGAAAGAGGATAGGAAGAGCTCATATTTGGTACCAGAGCAGTTAGTAACATTGATAAAAATGACTGTGTATAGGATGGGAATTCGAAAATAAACTACAAGTCACAGTGCATGTGATTCCCAATAAAATAAAATCACCTTTCTTTCTATTTTATTTTCCCGTGCCAACGTATGGGCATTTGACTAGTTTGTGTAAAAAGAAAAGTCAGCCATGCAGGGCTAAAAGAAATCAGCCGCAATTCTTGATAGGCCGTGTGACTCATGGGCCATTCATTAGCTTAGCCACACCTCCGTTGTGATTGCCAGAGCTCAGAACCTGGGGCCCAGTACCACTCGGCTTGGACCTACCGTTCTCGCTACCACCACCCCGGCACCCCAAGGCTCCGCTGGGAAGAAGAATGACGGCGTGCTGCCTCCACTCCTCGCGTAAAAACATCTCTGAACAAGCAAACCAGCTGGAGTTCTGCGAACGTCCCCCTTTTTTATTTTGCCGTTTTCTCCAAACCAAACGCGTGGATGCAAGAACTCTTCCCGCCGCGGAGGCGGACGGGACGACGCATCATGGCCTCGTCACGAGAAAGAGATCGCCAACGCCATCCATATAATAACGTAAAGCCGCCCCCATTCATACGTGGCGTCCCGGCGGCCAGTCTCGGTCGGCCAGGTGCTGGAGCTGGAAAGGTTTTGCCTTCCTTTCCAGACGAGGTGCTGGAAATTTGTGGGCGAGGAGATTCCATCCCACTCCCATGGGGCCTGGGCGTCGGTGTCTCCATCCATCATCGCGCCACCAGCTGGAGATCGGTCGCAGCTTTTAGCACGCGACAATGGCACACGGGTAATCTTAACTCACTCGTCATCAGGGTTCAGGACCATTTTCTTAATTCTGTTTTTGTCCGGTTACAGCGTGGTTTGGGAGCAAAAGTGTTCGTCCAGGCCGCCATCTCGCCCACGGTGCCGGTTGTCGTTCTTTGTTATCGTTAGCCAGCTATTTATCATAATGCGATGGAGCGGACCTGCAGTGTTTTGTTTGTTGTTGTGATCCGACAATCGGCATGGCCGTACAGGCACCGTCATCAAATGATACTAGTACGACACCCACAGCACTCATGGAATCATTTAGTTACACGTGGACCCGTCCTGGCTGTTGGATCTGAGTTCATATTCGTGGTTAAAACATGCGATAATTTGTATACTGCATTATTTAACTGGACTGCGACCAAACCGTGTTTCCAAGTTGGGACAAAATACACACATACAGTACTTTATTAGGTAAAGCTTTTGTCATTACAAGTACTACTACTTTATCTATTTTTTCAGGGTGTCCAAACTACTTTACAGAATCAAAGACAGCCCGATTGCACCTTCCCAGTTCGCACGTAACGGGCCCTCTTGGATTCCATGCATTCCGAAAACGTGTAAATAAGAAAAATTATATATTTTCTGCAAAAAAAAAGAAGATAAATTATACGCGGTATACAAGATTGTAATGTCATGCCGCTTTGAGTACCACAAGATTGATATCACACCACGGGTTTTTTTATGCATAGGATAACATATTCTCTTTTATGAAGACTTAATGAGAATTTTCATTTGAAAAGTAGGGGCGCGCCCACACACTAAAAACAAAAACTTATTGCTTTGCGGCGATGGCAAAAAGTAACATCTAGGGTTTCGTTCCTCTTGCCGGTAACGTCGTCGATCCGCTCCATCTTCGGCGGCCTTGGGGTGTGGCGGATCATGACCCCTCTCCAGCGGGACGGTTTTTAGTTTTTTCTTTAAACTGTTTTTTTGTGTCTCTTTTGGGATGGTGAGGCCACAACTACATTCAAAAGTCAGAATAATGTTCTCCCCATTCTATCCTCGCTTCGGTGGTGCGTAGGGGCGGAGCTGGAGCCCGAGTCACCCTGATGTACCACTTTACTATGAGAGCGCTTTACTATGGCATAAAATTTCCGAGCAACTATGTACTATATAAAAGCATGATTTATATCTTCGCAATAAATTTCTGAACAACTGTTTTTTGTGTCTCTTTGATGGCGTCCAGCACTTACCGTGGAACGCTTCGTTGGAAACCCCAAGAGCAAGGTGTGAAGCAGCACAGCAGCAAGTTTCCCTCAGTAATAAATCGAGGTTATCGAACTAGTAGAAGGAAGTAAACGTCACACAAGTGTTGCAAGCAACGCGGAGACCTGCACAACACAAACTCAAGACTTTGCCCCAACGAAACAGTGAGGTTGTCAAGCTCACTGGTTTGCTGTAACAAAGGATTAAACGTACGGTGTGAAAGGTAATGGTTTGCAGCAAGTAAACAAGTAACAGTGGAATATGTATCAATGGTAAAGATTGGACTGGGGTCCATAGTTCACTAGAGGTGCTCTCCTTAGATAAACAACATGGCATGAAGGTAAATAAATTACACTAGGGCAATTGATAGGAACTGAGCAAGGCATAACAATGCAAATATTAGTCAGAAAGATCCTATGAGATTCGATTGGGCAATACAACAAGATACATAGACCGCCATCCAACTGCATCTATGACTAGAAGTCAGTCCACCTTCAGGTTATCATCCAAACACCCTCCAGTATTAAGTTGCAAGCAACAGACAACTACTTTAAGAAAAGTGTGTAAGGTAAACAGTCCACATGTTCCATGAACAAGAGACCGTTGTTTTCTCCCTACTAGCAATAGCACATCTACAACCGAAGAGATTTTTGTCACTTTCCTTGGAAACTAGAGGCATGAACCCACTATCGAGCATAAATACTCCCTCTTGAAGTCACTAGCAACTACTTGGCCAAGATAGCTACTAACAACGGAGAGCATGCAAGATCACAAATAACACAGACATGATAGAATCATAAAGACAAAACCATTAATCAAACCAACATAATAATCTCAATATCCATCGGATCCCTGCAAACACAACATGCATGATTACAAATAGATTAGATCTTGATCATGAACGGAGATCACAAGATCTATACATGAAAGCACAAAGGAGGAGACACAACCATCTAGATACTACATGGACCCATAGTCCAAGGTGGAACTACTCACGCATCATACCGGAGAGAAGGCCTCCGGGATGATCTCCCCTCCGGCAGGGTGCCGGGAAGAACTTCAGATCCCCCCGATCTAGGGACGATGGTGGCGGCGTCTAAAGACGGTTTTGTGGAGTTTTGATCGGATGCTTAGGGTTTCTGCATCGGGGGATTCTTATAGGCGAAGGGGAAGGCCGAGGAGGTGGCGAGAGGGGCCACACCCCTCCCAGGCGCGGGGCAGGGCCCACCCGCGCCTAGGGGGGGTCTGGCTGCCATGGCCTGCTTCTGTCTCCCTGTAGGGGTTCGTAGCATGGAAACAAAAAAATTCTATCGCATGAACACACATAAGCCAAGATCTATCTACTAGTTTGCAGCAACGAGTCGATAGAGTACTAACCCTCGAAGATCCAAAGTGGTTAACGAGAGCAGATTCTCGTGGATGATGTAGTCGTACACTTCCGATCTCAAGATCGCGTGAGCGATCCTTCCCAAGGCTCCTGCTAGCGCTTGCAATGGTCACATGTTCGGTACTCGATGAAGACCTTCCTCTCCCTTGTTCCAGCAGGCAGCGGAGGTTGTAGCACTCTCCTCGTGATTCCGGCAGCACGACGGCGTGGTGTCGGAAGTAGAAGGGAGATCTCTCAGGGCTTTGCCTTAAGCCGGAGCGAGTATGGTGGAGTATGAGAAAGGCCTTGGTGATCTACGGTTTAGAGGGCACCAAGGGGAGGTCTTGGTCGGCGGTTAGGGTTTGGGGAAACCCTAACTCACCGAGTTTAGAGGAGGCCCTAGGCGGCGGCAGTTTGGAGGTGGCCTGCGACTTAGAGGCTAGGGTTTAGGTGTGAAGGTAGGGGGGCGCCCTACCCCTTCTTTTATAGGTGGGAGGGAGGCGCCTAGGAGGAGGGAGTCCTCCTCCAACTCCTCCTCCTTGGCCGGCGGGTGGAGGGAGTGGGACTTCCTCCCCAAGTAGGTTTCCTACTCTCCCTCCACCAAGCAAACTTGTCGTTTGACTTTTTCAAATTGGCGTTTGACTTTCAAACTAGGATTTGATTTCTTCCTTTATTTTGCCCAGCCAAGTGACCTAGTACATGATGCAACCATTCCACATTGTTATGACACATTCATGTACCCTTCCCCTCCGGAGTGTCGGACCTTCCAGACCCTTCTAGAACATTCCTGGTGAAAACACCGGAATCATTCCCGAACTCCGAAACATGACTTTCCTTATATGAATCTTATTCTCCGGACCATTCCGGATCTCCTCGTGATATCCCGGATCCCATCCGAGACTCCGAACAACATTCGGTCTCTTACTCATCATTCCATAACTACTAAACAACATCGAATCCTTAAGTGTGTCTCCCTACGGTTCGTGAATTATGCGGACATGACCGAGACACTTCTCCGATCAATAACCAATAGAGGAACCTGGAAATTCATATGGCTCCCACATATTTCTACGATTACTTTGCGATCGAATGAACCACTTACATACGATACCAATTTCCCTTTGTCTCACGATAGTTTACTTATCCGAGGTTTTGATCGTCGGTATCTCTGCATACCTAGTTCAACCTCGTTACCGACAAGTACTCTTTTCTCTTTCCCGTTATATGTGATCCCTTGTGAGACAGTCACATGCTTGCAAGCTAATTGGATGACATTCCACCGAGAGGGCCCAGAGTATATCTATCCGTCATATGGATGGACAAATCCCACTCTTGATCCATGTGCCTCAACCCATACTTTCCGAACACTCAATGCCACCTTTATAGCCACCCGATACGGTGGTGTTTGATGTCATCAAAGCATCCTTCCAGTGATGGTGATTAACATGATCTCATGGTCGAAGGAATTAGGTTACTATGTATCAGAAAGCTTATAGCAAATGAACTATATTAAATGACTTGATCTGTATGCTACGCTTAACTATAGGAGTATGTCCATCACATCATTCTCCTAATGATATGACCCTGTTGTTAATAACATCTCTATGTTCATGATCAGGAAACCATGATCATATATTAACCAACAAGCTAGTTTAACAAGAGGCTTTACTAGGGACTCTTTTATGTTTACAAATCACACAAGTATTAATGTTTCCGGTTAATACAATTATAGCATGGTATGTAAACATTTATCATAAGAATGAAGATATAATAATAACTACATTTATTATTGCCTCTAGGGCATATCTCCAACAGTCTCCCACTTGCACTAGAGTCAATAATCTAGTTTCAAACCTTTGTGTATTCAACACCTATGGCTTTCCGGTGTTGTATGTACACGATTTCTAGTGGTCAACTGATCTCCGGATCTAAAACTTTCAGGTTCGTGTGTAATTGCATGTCTTTGCGTCTCTACGCATCACTCATTCTCTAATGAGATGGCTTTGTATAAATTTGGTCCTTTGGTGAGACCTTTAGTTCTTTGGGGTTAAAACATGTTGATAATATTGTCGTACAATATATCTTCATAGTATTATCCCCGTTGTGAACTACACCTAGTTTGATAACAAACTACTTGACTCAAATGCCCTCTTTTGTTGCTATAATAGCAGTCATATACTTAGCCTTTTGTTGTAGTATCTGTCACAATGTCTTAACTTTGGAACTCATCCAAATCCATTATGGAACTTACTTTCCATTATATTGTGCCACCCTTAGTTTAGATTGAGATAAACTTAATTTGTGACAAAACTAGTATCAATGTAGTACTTTTACAATGAACTAACCATCTATTTGTCACTTCCAAAATAATATATTCTTAGTTCTTCCAAAAGATCATAAGAATATCCTTACTATCGTCCAATGATCATCTTATGAATCATTCTGGTATATTCTCACAACATTTAGAGCATAGGACATATCTGGATTTGTGCATATCACAGTATGATTGATATAAATACTCTTTGTGATTTCATACATCAAGTATCAATCTATACTTGAATCTTTGTTTCACTTACCAAGTGTCAATACACTTGAATATATCATCAATATTGAACTGATTCAATTCTTTCTGTGCGACAAGAACCTTTCTTGTAGTTTCTATATTGAACTCATTCAATATATCATCTATGTACTTTCGGCACAACCATATTAGCGTCTATTGATGCCAAATATTTGGGTTTTGCCTAAGTATTTCATCAAGATAAAATTCTTAATATGTGTTAATAAAAGATACATCATTTCCAATCAACAATATGTCTTCCACATAATGTATTAGAAACATGTCTTAGCGCTCCCACTTAATTTCTTGCAAATGCAAGCATCTTCATTGTCTCCGATGAAATTAAACTCTTTTAAAAGTTTCATCATAGTGAAGATTTCAACTCTGCTATGCTTACTTCAACCATTGAAGTTTGCATATGCTTTTAGCATCCTTTGAATTAACAAAACCCTATGGACCATGTTATGCACATGTCCTAGGTATCAATTCTATTAGAAGAACTTGTTTTGTTTATTCAACTACCACATAAGAAAATTATATGTAGTGGTTGCTACATTAATCCGCCTAGACTAAATATCGCTATGAAAGATCAAATCTTGTCATAGTCAACCTTTGAACATTGTTGTGAACTCTTTCCCAACATGTCGACTATTTCATAGATGTGAAACATCCATGTCTATTTCTTTATAGATCCAAACACAACTGTAAGGTCTTACACCTTTCTCGAGGGTCCTTCAAGTTCAAAGCTTGATTTCTCGTGTATGGAACTATCACGGATTTTATGGCTTCAAGCCATTTTATGGAGTCAGGGCCCATCATCACTTCTTTGCATGTAGTCCGTTCATTATTCTCAAATAATGATTCAACCCTCAAATCTTGATATTTGATTGTTTACCCGACCTTCTTGGTTCAATAGAAACTTTGACCTTCGTAACCACAACCTTTGAGGCACGAGAGCCATGAGCATTGTTACTGCCTCCGGAACACTTTTCGGCGCTGCGCAACTTTGCACATATAGCTAAGGTTCTTTTAACCTTATCAAAGTTCTATTGTCCTCCCACTTATCGTTTCACGAAAAATTTCTTCTCAAAGAAACTTGACGTTCTAAGTGACAAACACTTTTGTCTTCGATGTTATGGAGGAATACTTAACAGTTATTCAAAATAACATACAAAGACAGGTTCATTCGACTTTGGTTGCAAACATCTTTCTTATGCATAGCATACCAATGTTTAAGAAAGGACAACTTGGGTTTAATCCCAAACCATAACTTTATATGGTGTCATTTCAGCGGATTATGTTGGAGCTCTTTTCAGTGGAAAAACGGTAGTATCTAAAGCTTTTAATCTTTAAAATATAATGGCAGTTTTATGAATTACACCTTTGATCTTACCATGTCAAACAAGGTTTTAATTACATATCTCGAACGCTCCATACTCTTATGGTGTTTCGGGAAATGCAAATCCACGGAACGATTCCTTAAATCTTAGGTATTATGCTAAAATTGTAACTCAAATATCTTCCTTTATGATCTTATCATAAACTATTTATATTCTTGTTACAATGATTTTGCACTTCATCTTGAAAGTCTTTGAACTTTTCAAATGTTTCATACTTCATCCTTATTAAGTAAATATTCATATATTCACTCAAATTTTCGGAGAAAGCATATGAAGTTGAAATTCATCGCTCTTGACTACACATAATGGACTTCATACAACAATATGTACAAGTTCCAATAAGCTAGTCATTCGTTCCCTTTTTGGCCGATGAACAAAGTTTTAATTATCTCTAGGAAAGTTTCACAAGCGATTATTTGATCAAAAATCAAAAGACTCCAAAATTCCATCCACATGGAGTTTCTTCATGTTCTCTTTCCAATAGAATTTAAACGGCGATGTCACTTCCTAAGTGATCTTTCAATCAATTTGTCTTTCGACATTTTTAGCACTAGTTTTATGGATGTGATTCTCCAACGAGATTTGTAGATCATCCATCTTTTATGGATTACGGCAATTATTTGAATAACCCTTTTGTTCTCATAACACCTGATAAAACAAATATTGAAGGCAAGCTTTTGATGTTTAACAAGCAACACAATAACACTTTATTTGTTCTCAATGAACATCATCATATATTCTTTTGCTAGTTACTTAGGCCATTGTAGTTCATGAATTCTGTTGTTTCGTATGACGATTCATACCAACAAATTCAGCATTCAATACTTAAGAACCACATTATTTAATAAGCAAAGAATACAGCCATAACTCGTATATCCTCTATATACCTAAACTGAACAATTCTAGTCTTTTCCTTTTGCTATATATTTATAAGATACTCTTTCAGTATTTTCTTTTTCTGTTTGAAAGAATCTAACAACATCAATAGTGGAACAATATATATGACACATAGTCCAAAGCGTGTATAGTTAAATACCAATGTCTTTGGACTTGCACTTTGAAGTAGATCACCATCATCAAATGTTTGGTGTTCTTTCAAATTCCTTTCTTTAGTAATCTCTTGGTGTAGTAAACATTTTACCTACATCAAATATTCACCCTTATCATGGAATTATTCATGATCAAGCTACTTTAGCTTATAACGGTGAATCGCGAGTATAATGTTGCTCTCCAAAACCTTTTGGAGGATTAGGACAACTAGTGTATCCAACCTTTTGTAAATTCTCATAAAATATGAGAACATAAACTTCTCCATATTATACTCTAACATGTTGTAACCAAAACATCATTTCAAATATCGCAATATCTTTCAAACATGATGGTTTCTGAAACAACTCTTTCAACTCCTAGATTACCTTGATATTGAAACTATCTTTCGAATATCAAGAATCATGGAGATAAACATGATACTTATATACTAACACTAGAATTGTTAATCTTGATTTAATACCAACTATTAAACTTCACGGAGTAATCGAAACTTACTGAAAGTTTGTAATGGGACTTTCAAACTTTAGATTAACACTTCAAAACAATACGATACTAGTTCGTAAAGCAACTAACCAGAATTCTATAGTTCTATCATCTCAATTATAGATAAGCACAAGGTGGTAAACGGATGCCAATGACTACAACAACTATGCAAATTCACTTTGATTTAATTTATGATAAATAGTGTTCAACTTTTAATCATATTGTTGTTGAACTCCCACTCAAAACAATATCCCTCACATTGTTTTAGTGATCACACGAACCATATCCACCACATCAAAACCGATCATCACGAGAGTTGATGTAGCTTTAATGGCGAACAATCAACATGTTCATCATATCTACTATATAACTCATGCTTTACCTTTCAGGGATCCGTGTTCCGAGACCATGTTTGTACATGCCAGGCTCGTCAAGATCAAACATTAGCTTCCGCATGAGAAAATCTGGCTTGCTCACGTTGTATACACTCGCAGAATCTAACACACCCGATCATCACGTGATGCTTCGAAACAACGAGCTTTAGCAACGGTGCTTACTAAGGATGAACACTTTAAAACTTGAAATTGTGTGCTTGAGGGATCATCTTATAATGCTACCGTCGTGAACTAAGCAATACAAGATGCATAAAAGGATTAACATCACATGCCACTATAGGGGTTCGTAGCATGGAAAACAAAAAAATTCTATCGCATGAACACACATAAGCCAAGATCTATCTACTAGTTTGCAGCAACGAGTCGATAGAGTACTAACCCTCGAAGATCCAAAGCGGTTAACGAGATCAGATTCTCGTGGATGATGTAGTCGTACACTTCCGATCTCAAGATCGCGTAGACGATCCTTCCGTATTGCGTTCCGGCCGCTTCATGATCGGTCACGTTCGATTTCGATGAAGACCTTCCTCTCCCTTGTTCCAAAGTCGTCTTTGAGGTTGTAGCACTCTCCTCGTGATTCCGGCAGCACGACGGCGTGGTGTCGGAAGTAGAGGGGAGATCTCGCAGGGCTTTGCCTTAAGCCGGAGCGAGTATGGTGGAGTATGAGAGAGGCCTTGGTGATCTACGGTTTAGAGGGCACCAAGGGGAGGGCTTGGTCGGCGGCTAGGGTTTGGGGAAACCCTAACTCGCCGAGTTTAGAGGAGGCCCTAGGCGGCGGCGGTTTGGAGGTGGCCGGCGACTTAGAGGCTAGGGTTTAGGTGTGAAGGTAGGGGGGCGCCCTACCCCTCCTTTTATAGGTGGGAGGGAGGCGCCTAGGAGGAGGGAGTCCTCCTCCAACTCCTCCTCCTTGGCCGGCGGGTGGAGGGAGTGGGACTTCCTCCCCAAGTAGGTTTCCTACTCTCCCTCCACCAAGCAAACTTGTCGTTTGACTTTTTAAAATTGGCGTTTGACTTTCAAACTAGGATTTGATTTCTTCCTTTATTTTGCCCAGCCAAGTGACCTAGTACATGATGTAACCATTCCACATTGTTATGACACATTCATGTACCCTTCCCCTCCGGAGTGCCGGACCTTCCAGACCCTTCTAGAACATTCCTCGTGAAAACACCGGAATCATTCCCGAACTCCGAAACACGACTTTCCTTATATGAATCTTATTCTCCGGACCATTCCGGATCTCCTCGTGATATCCCGGATCCCATACGAGACTCCGAACAACATTCGGTCTCTTACTCATCATTCCATAACTACTAAACAACATCGAATCCTTAAGTGTGTCTCCCTACGGTTCGTGAATTATGCGGACATGACCGAGACACTTCTCCGATCAATAACCAATAGAGGAATCTGGAAATTCATATGGCTCCCACATATTTCTATGATTACTTTGCGATCGAATGAACCACTTACATACGATACCAATTTCCCTTTGTCTCACGATAGTTTACTTATCCGAGGTTTTGATCGTCGGTATCTCTGCATACCTAGTTCAACCTCGTTACCGATAAGTACTCTTTTCTCGTTCCCGTGATATGTGATCCCTTGTGAGCCAGTCACATGCTTGCAAGCTAATTGGATGACATTCCACCGAGAGGGCCTAGAGTATATCTATCCGTCATATGGATGGACAAATCCCACTCTTGATCCATGTGCCTCAACCCATACTTTCCGAACACTCAATGCCACCTTTATAGCCACCCATTTACGGTGTGGTGTTTGATGTCATCAAAGAATCCTTCCGGTGATGGTGATTAACATGATCTCATGGTCGAAGTAATTAGGTTACTATGTATCAGAAAGCTTATAGCAAATGAACTATATTAAATGACTTGATCTTTATGCTACGCTTAACTATAGGAGTATGTCCATCACATAATTCTCCTAATGATATGATTCTGTTGTTAATAACATCTCTATGTACATGATCAGGAAACCATGATCATATATTAACCAACAAGCTAGTTTAACAAGAGGCTTTGCTAGGGACTCTTTTATGTTTACAAATCAGACAAGTATTAATGTTTCCGGTTAATACAATTATAGCATGGTATGTAAACATTTATCATAAGAATGAAGATATGATGATAACCACTTTATTATTGCCTCTTGGGCATATCTCCAACACTCCCTTCTAGACTTCTTGTTCCCCACGGAAAGTAATTGACTTTGACGTTTGTCCCGTCCAATTCTGAGAATATTTCTTTACTAACTTTTCTGGAACCAAAAACAACAGAAAACAGGCAACTGGCACCGTGGCAACTTGTTAATAGGATAGTACCAGAAAACATGTAAAAAACACCTCAAAGTGTAGACAAATCAAAGCAAAGTAGATACTAAATAAGCATGGATCATAAAAAATTATAGATACGTTTCCGACGTATCAAGCATCCCCAAGCTTAACTCCTGCTCGTCCTCGAGTAGGTAAGTGATAAAAAGAATTATTTTTGAGGTGACATGCACCCTCACAATAAAGATCTAACCATTTGCAAGCATTGAATGTTGGGATCAAAGAACTCTAAACATTTGCATGAAAGATGGAGTTCTAACAATAGGAAAAAGTAACTATGCATGCAACATGACAAGCTACAAACAAAGATCATGAATAACATGCATTGAAAACCATTTGTTTGTTGCACATACAGAAAACATAGCATAGTGGAAATCAGCTTCTCCCTCATAGAGTAGCAAATAGATGCATAGGACACCTTCAAAGTTCACAAGGGTGACTACAAATAAATAGCACAAGAACAAGTAATATCACAATATGCATCAATCAATAAGCTTTGGAACACTGCACACAGAATGGCAACTATTCTCTCTTAATGGTGCCTAAAGATAGAAGATGGAGACTCAAATAATGGCGGAAGAAAAGCCTTTTATAAAGGAAGCAGGGATTTCAAGTTCAAAAAAGAGCTTCCAAAAATTATGGTACTTGTTAGCTTTTAGCCCTCATTGCCCCTATCATAAGCATCTTGAAGTGATTAAGGTTAAAGTGACAAAGATGGAGTATATTCTTGATGAAGTATAAGTTGGCAATCTCAAGTCCCTTGAATAGGAGGGTCACACCTCATGCTACTCAATTTTAGTCACCTGTAAGTTCTTGTTATTGTAAATATTTGCATATCATTGAGAACCGCCAACAGACTACCCCTTGCACATGGTACATGAGCTTTCCCATAACTAAAATGACAAGGCAAGCAAGCAATGAGCATCTCAGCAATCTTCTTATTTACCATGGGAATATGGTGCTTTTTTCTCTCTTTCCTCTTTTCTCAATGTGTCTCTTTTTGTCTCTTTTTTCTTATAAGAAGAGTGCTTCATAAATGTCACTATGGTGATGTTGCAAGTTTCCACCATGATTAGGCATGGCTTAGGCTAGCGGCCCAAGCGTTTCTCTAACACTGGATACAAACTCCATGGACTTAAAATTTCCCTCTTTATTTCACACCGGTGACATCCACAGACAAAATAACATGATATCAACTGAGTACAAAGTACAAGTGCAATGTTGAAAACGTTCCCCGTGACAGCACGGTTATGCTAATTCCAATGTATAACTGCAAGCATATACAACATAGATGACACAATGGTTCAAGTTTATTAGGGGCAAAGAATATAAAGTGTGCCATCAAGTTTGTGAGGGCTTTAATCACTAAGTTTTCACATAACAAAATAGTTTTTAATTGGAAGATAGCTGAAAACAAGAATATACTTGGAATGGTGTAACACACCATGCATAGGAGTTTATAGTGGATACTTTGAAATAACTTGGTTTCTTGGAAGTTGGAAGCATGAGTAGATCTTACTCACACAAGTTGAGGCTAGCAAAAGACTGGGAGCAACCAACTAAGAGAGCAATAATGGCCATAATCATGAAGTGCAACAAAGCATTACTAATCAAAACAAAGAGTGGTACTACAAGTCAAGGACTAAATGATCATATAGGCTAATGGTGACTTGTCATAGTCATAACATGGTGTGAGCATGTGCCAATTCAACCCAAGCAAAACATCAAAGGAGAATAGCACAATATTATGCTTTTGCATGCTAAAACAACGCATAATTTCTTCGAGGCACACTAAGCAATCAAATTGTTTAGAACAAGACATGCTACAACAATAATCAGTAAGCATAAGGTCAAAACAACACCTAGCATGTCATGCTAAAGTCTAAGTCACAGTCAATGCAAGCTCTTCTTGCACTTTCAAGCAAGAACTTACTACTCCTTTCCAACACCAAGCAACTTATTTGCAAACAACACAGCAAGAACGGGGGTCCAAACTACTCAAGAAAACTAAACAAACTAAGCAAATCAAACAAAAACCAAGACGCTCCAAGAACAACACAACTGTGCATGAAACAATACAAATGAAGTGTCTAGACAGACCTAAGATTTTTATTGATGAAGAAGGGGATGCCTTGGGAATCCCCAAGCTTTGAAGCTTGTACCTCTTGGATATTTCTTGGGGTGACACCGTGGTGGAATCCCCAAGCTTGATCTTTTGTCCATTCTTCATCTCATTGCATCATTCTTTCTCTACACCTGAAATTTTTCCTTCATACAAAAGTTCACACAATCTTCATTAGCAACATTAGCTTATTCACAAGATATTAGACCTCTGGCTAAGCTTTGAAACAGCAAGGATTTTCACTAAAAACACAAGCTACTGTAGTAACTCCTTCAAAAAGCTCAATTCACCTAAAGAGAACTCAAAAAGGAATCAATAAGAAGCAAATGCAAATAATGGCAGAAATCTGTCAAAACGGACCAGCATGTAGAAACCGATTTTTCCGAATATCTTATGTTGCTCAAATCAAAAAGTGTTGAACTAACGAAAGTTATTTAACATACTAGGGGATTTATTCATAAATTTTCAGATCAATCCGAGTTACAGAGACTCCTCACGATTTTTTTGGTGGAGGACATAAATCTATGTCGGGACAACAACTCCCCAAATCTTACTTCCCTCTCATTAGAGGTCATTCTTGGCACAAAAAACAAACAAAAAGGATAAGTAGAGGTCATTAATGAAGTAATAACTTTCAAGACTCAAGGAAGCTCTTGGGTTATCTCCTAACAAGTAGTTTTCTTTAACGCCTTTAAGTTAGGCACAAGAAGCAAGAAGAATCAAGTATTTTCAAATGAAGAAGAATTAACATCAAACCTTGCTTTCAAAGGAGGAGCAAAAAGCAACTTATCTCTCCTCATAGGGAAGTTTTCAATACCTTTCTTGAATGGAAAATGATATTTTATGGTGTCTTCTTTCATATCAATGATGGCACCAACTGTTCTAAGAAAAGGTCTCACCAAAGTAATTGGACAAGAAGCATTGTATTCAACATCCAAAACATAGAAATCAACATGGACATAAGCATTGTTAACCATAATGAGAACATCATTAATACTCCCCATGAGTTTCTTCTTAGAATTATCATTGAGTGGGACATCCAAATAACAATCTTCCAAGGGTGGCAAATCAAGCATTTCATAAATCTTCCTAGGCATAATAGAGAGACTAGAACCAAGATCACATGAAGTTTTGAGATCAAAGTCATTCACTTGCATATTAATAATGGGTTCCCAACTATATTCTAACTTCCTAGCAATAGAAGCTTTGTGTTTTAGCTTCTCTTCCTTAATCTTAACAAGAGCATCTGTAATGTGTTTAGTGAAAGCAACATGAATATCACTAGCATCAGTACTTCTAGCAAGCTTTTGTAGGAACATAATCACTTCAGAAATATTGCAACCATCAATATCAAAGTCAAACTTAGCATCACTAGTGGTAGGCATAGTAGGAGGAGGAATAGGGACTACTTGTGGTTTAGTGGTGATGGTGCACACACTATTGTTTCTATCAATTTCAGCTTCCCTTTCCCACCTAGCATGAAGTTGAGCTAACAACCTAACATTTTCATCAATAGTAACTTGTATGGCATGAGCAGTAGCAAAGATATTTTCCATAGTTTCAGGTTTGGCAGCCATTTTATTAACCAAGGAGGTTTGAGCTTCAGACAAAGAGGATATTGTTGGAATTATGCCCTAGAGGCAATAATAAAGATGTTATTATTATAATTCTTGTTCATGATAAAGTTTATATTCCATGCTAGAATTGTATTAAGCGGAAACATTAATACTTGTGTGGTTTGTAAACAACACCGTGTCCCTAGTACGCCTTTATGGACTAGCTCATTGATCAATGATGGTTAAGGTTTCCTAACCATAGACATGAGTTGTCAATTGATAATGAGATCATATCATTGGGAGAATGATATGATGGACAGACCCAAACTAAGCGAAGCAATTAGATTGTTTCATCGTGTTCATCTTTGCGAAGCTTTTCCTATGTCAAATATTGTATTCCTTAGACCATGAGATAATGCAACTCCACGGTACGGAAGAAAGCTTTGAGGTCATCAAACATCATCCTATGAGAGGGTGATCATAAAGGTGTCTCGGGTGATCGGAAAGTATCTGTTGGGTTGTATGTATCGAGATGGAATTGGTCCCTCCCAAGTCGGAGAGATATACTTGGCCCACTCGGTGTCGATATCAACACCGCTTGCAAGCATGTGGTTAAGGAGTTAATCACAAAGTGATATCGGATTACGGAGTAAAGTACTTTGTGAGCGAGATTGAACTAGGTATGCGGCATGCAACGATCGAATCTCGGGCAAGTAAAATATCGCGAGACGAAGGGAATATATATATGGGATTGATTGAATCCTGGCATCGTGGTTCATCCGATATGATCATCGATGAATGTGGGAGTCAATATGGGTGCCCATACCCGCTGTTGATTATTGATAGAAGATCATATGCGCATATTCTCGAACCCGGGTCAGGTCACACTTAACGTATCTCGACGCTAGGATAGATTGGATAATTGGTTTATGATTTTTGTTGAGTCTCGGATGGGATCCGGGATATCACGAGAGGTTCGGAATGGTCCGGAGAATAAGGTTCATATAAGGCGGTGCAGTTTTGGAGTTGAATTGTTCGGTTAATCGGTATTGTCTAGGAAGCTTCTAGAACCTTCGGAAGGGACCAACGTGGCCCCACCTTAGGGAGGGGCATGGGACTATGAGGGAGTGTCCTGGCGCTTTGGGCCAGGCACAAGGCCCCATAGGGCCCAGCCGATTCTAGAGAGATTTGACTCGTTTAAATCTGGATAGAATTTCAAGATAAGGGAGAGTTTAAATCGTTTAAACTAGAGATAGGATTTACGGATAAGGAGAGTTTAAATTGTTTAAACTAGATATAGGCTTGGAGGAGGGGCAGGGCTGGCCGCCCCCTCTATATATAGAGGGTGGTGCGCCTCCCCTACAACACACACCTTCCTCCAAGCCCTAGCACCTTGCTACCTTCCTCTCTCCTCCCGACTATTTGTAGGCGAAGCCACTGTGAAATTCTCCACCATATACACCACGCCGTGTTGTAGATCCAATCTATCTCTCCACCATACTCGCTGGTCCGAGGAAGGAGGAGACGTCCGAGGTGCTGCGTGTGCATCTCGGAGGCACCGCCACTTGTGGTGCTAGATCGGATCGGATCGAGGAGGAGAAGCGAGCACGACTACATCACCCACGCCCGTTAACGAGCGTTCATTGTGCTTGAATCTTCAAGGGTATGAAGATCTAATCCAATCTCTCGTTGTTTGCATCTCCTAGATTAGATCTTGGCTTTCCCTCTGTTCGCTCGTAGAAAATTTTGATTTACTATGCCGCGAAACCCTTGATGGTATCGAGCTAGATCTATGCGTAGATGTGTTTCACGAGTAGAACGCAACATGGTTGTTGCGGGCGTTGATGTTCTGTTGCAAGCCTCTTGTTTGTGTTCTTCTTATGGCGGGATAGTGATATTGAAGCGGTCCAGGCCAACCTTACGCGACGTCGTTCTCGAGACCGGCTCCGCACTTGACGTGTGGCTTGTTCCACACATGCGGCTGGTGGATGTCAGTTTCTCTCACTATAGTTGTCATGGGATTAACACCGGAGTTTGGTAACCATAATATCACCGTTGTGTCTTTCGTAGGTAAGAATCGTTCTTAGCATCTACTCCCATAAGCCACGTAAAACATGCAACAACAAAGTAGAGGCGTCTAACTTGTTTTTGCAGGGAGTGTTTTCTGTGATGTGGTATGGCCCAAGATGTGATGTGTATATTGTATGCGATGATCATGTTTTGTAATGTTTCACGACTTGCATGTCGATGAGTACACAACCGGCAGGAGCCATATGGTTGTCTTTATAATTGTGTATGACCTGCGAGTCAACTTCTTATACGCCATGTAATAGCTTTACTTTATCGCTAAGTAGTTAGCAATAGTTGTAGTTGCTATTCGTGGTGGAGGCAATCATGGTGGAGTGATGGAGATCATGCCGGAACGCACAAGATGGAGATCATTCTTGAGGATTGGCTATACCATGTCACATAAAGTTATATGCATGTGATGTTTATCCTTTATGCATCTTATTATGCTTAGATCGACGGTAGCATTATAAGATGATTCCTCACAAAGATCAAGATAAAATTATGTTCTCCCCAAGTATGCACCGTTGAAAGTTAAAGTGTCCAAGCATCACGTGATGATCGGGTGCTATAGACTCTCGCTCACATACAACGGGTGCAAGCCGTTTTGCACACTTGAAATACTTGGGTCTAGCTTGACGAGCCTAGCATGTCTGACATGGCCTCGGAACACAAGAACCGAAAGGTTAAGCATGAGTCATATGAATGATATGATCGACACTTTGTTGTCCACCATTGAAACCACATCTCTTCTCGTGATGATCGGATTAGGTGTGGTGAATTTGGATCGTGTTCACTAAACAACTTGAGGGATGTTGAATTTAGTGGGAGTTCATCTAGTAATTTGATTAAGTTGAACTATTTATCATGAACATAGTCTGAATTGTACTTGCAAATCCGTAGATCACATGGCCAAATCCAACTTCAACTTCAACGTTTTCTTTGAGAAGGAAAAGCTTAGAAACAATGGGTCTAACTTCACCAATTGGTTCCAATCTAAGAATCATTCTCTGGCGGACAAAAGACTATGTCCTTGGGAAAGCGTTAGGTGACCCCCACTGCAATCGCTACCGATGAGAAAAGCATCTGTCGATCGCAAGATGATTATGGTGTGATTAAGAGCACCATGTTGTTTGCTATGGAACTGGAGCTTCAAAATCGTTTTGAAACCTATCCCGGGCCCTTTGAGATTCTCGAGGAGCTGAAAACCATGTTTCAGACTCAAGCCCGTTCTAAGAGATATGAGATCTCTGAGAAGTTCTTTAGCGCAAGATGGAGGAAGGAGTTAGTTAGTGAGCACGCCATAAAGATGTCGGGCTACACTCAACGCATGAGCAAGCTGGAATGCACGATTCGGAGGAGCTCAAGATTGATAGGTTGCAATCACTCCTCCCGGCTACAAAAGTTTTGTAGTGACTCATAATCGATTGGTTCCATCGATCGATCACCGAGCTCTTCGCAGTCAAGGCTGCGAGTGGACATCAAGAAGGATAATCATGTGTTGATGGTCAACAAGCCCTCCTTTAAGAAAGGTAAGGGAGCAAAGAAGCCCTTCAAGAAGGGCGTGAAGCGCAATGCCCTCTGAGAAGAAGCTCAGTCGGTCCCAAGCGGGACCTTGAGTGCTTCTATTACAGGACAGGGGTCCTTTGGGCAACTGTCAAAATACTTAGCGGACAAGAAGGCTGGCACCATCAAAGGTATATTTGATATACATGTTATTGATGTTTTCCTTACTAGCCCTCGTTGTAGTGCACGGTATTTGATACCGGTTCGTTGCTAATATTTGTAACTCGAAGCAGAGCTACGGAATGAGCGGCGACTTGCGAGGGATGAGGTGACGATGCGCGTTGGCAACGGATCAAGAGTTGATGTGATGGCCGTCGGCACGCTCTCCTTAGTTTTACCTTCGGGATTAGTTTTAAACCTTAATAAATGTTATTATGTGCCTGCGTTGAGCATGAACATTATTTTCGGATCATGTTTATTGTAAGACGGTTATTCATTTAAATCGGAGAATAATTGTTGTTCTATTTATATGAGTAACATGTTTTATGGTCATGCACCTCTTGTGAATGGTTTATTTCTTCTAAATCTCGAAAGGGATGAAACACACATCCATAACATTGAGGCTAAGAGATGCAAAGTAGATAGTGATAATACTACTTATTTGTGGCACTGTCGTCTAGGTCATATTGGTGTAAAGCGCATGAAGAAACTCCATTCTGATGGACTTTTGGAGTCTCTTGATTTTGAATCATTTGACACATGCGAACCATGCCTCATGGGCAAGATGATCAAAACCCCGTTCTCCGGTATGATGGAGCGAGCAACGGACTTGTTGGAAATCATACATACCGATGTATGCGGACCGATGAGTGTTTCGACGCGTGGTGGATATCGCTATTTCCTCACTTTTACCGATGACTTAAGTAGATATGGGTATATCTATTTAATGAAACATAAATCTGAAACATTTTAAAAGTTCAAGGAATTTCAGAATGAAGTGGAGAACCATCATAACAGAAAGATTAAGTTTCTACGATCCGATCGTGGAGGTGAATATTTGAGTTATGATTTTCTCACGCATCTTAAAGCAAGTGGAATCGTTTCACAACTCACGCCACGGGAGCATACCACAGCAATGGTGTGTCTGAGCAGGAATCGAACCCTATTAGATATGGTCCGATCAATGATGTCTCTTCTTGATTTGCGTTATCATTTTGGGGTTATGCATTAGAAACCTGCATTCACTTTAAATAGGGCTCCATCTAAATCCGTTGAGACGACACCGTATGAAGCGTGGTTTGGTGCTAAACCTAAGTTGTCGTTTCTTAAAGTTTGGGGATGTGAAGCTTACGTCAAAGTTGATGCGGACAAGCTCGAACCCAAAGCGAGAAATGCGTCTTCATAGGATACCCTAAGGAAACCATTGGGTATACCTTCTATCACGAACCGAAGGCAAAGTGTTTGTCAAAGAACGGTTCCTTTCTTGAGAAGGAGTTTCTCTCGAAAGAAGTGAGTGGGAGAAAAGTAGAGCTATCGAGGTTATTGAACCTTCTCTTGAATTGGAGAGTAGCGCGACACTGAAATTGTTCGATGCGCTGCACCAACAATAGAGGAAGCTAATGACAAGGATCATGAAGCTTGACGATCTTGCTCTTGAACGTCGCAGTCGACAAGGTCGCGTGCCCCTCTGAGTGGTACGGCAACCTGTCTTGTTGTCTTGTTAGTAGAAGACAGTGAGCCTACGAACTATGAGGAAGCGATGATGAGCCCAGACTCTGAGAAATGGCTAGAAGCCATGAAATCCGAATTAGGATCCATGAGCGAAAACCAAGTATGGACTTTGGTGGACCCTCCTAGCGACCGAAAGGCCGTTGAGTGCAAATGGATATTCAAGAAGAAAACGGACGCGGATGGTAATGTTACCGTCTATAAAGCACGGCTTGTCGCAAAAGATTTTCGACAAGTTCAAGGTGTTGACTACGACGAGACTTTCTCTCCCGTAGCGATGTTTAAGTCCATTCAGATTTTATTAGCAATTGTTGCGTTTCATGATTATGAAATATGGCAGATGGATGTCAAGACTGCTTTCCTCAATGGGAACATTGATGAAGAGTTGTATATGATGCAACCCGAAGGTTTTGTCGATCCTAAGGATGCTAGTAAAGTATGCAAACTTCAGCTTCCATTTATAGGTGAAGCAAGCATCTCGGAGTTGGAACCTTCGTTTGATCAAGTGATCAAGAGCTTTGGATTTGTTCCAAATTGCTCTGAAGCTTGTATCTACAAGAAAGTGAGTGGGAGCTCGGTGGCGTTTACGGTACTATATGTGGATGACATATTGATTATCGGAAATAACATCAACATGCTTAACGATGTGAAGAGTTATTTGAACAAGTGTTTTCAATGAAAGACCTAGGTGAAGTGCTTATATATTGGGCATCAAAATCTATAGAGATAGACAAAGGCGCTGATAGCTTTAAGCGAGTACATACCTAGACAAAGTTACGAAAAGGTTCGAGAATGGATAAGGCAAAGAAAGGTTCGATGCCTATGTTGTCGGGTAAGATATTGAGCAAGGCTCGGTGTCCATTCTGATGTAAATGATAGGAAGCTATGAGCAAAGTGCCTTATGCCTCGGCCATAGGTTCCATCATGTATGCCATCTTTGTGTACTAGACCGGATGTGTCCAATGCTCTTAGTTTGACGAGATATCAAAGTGATCCGAGTGGAACCTTTGGACAGCCGTGAAGAACATCCTAAAGTACCTAAATAGAACTAAAGAAATGTTCTTAGTCTATGGGGTGATGAATAGCTTGTCATAAAGGTTACGTCGATGCTAGTTTCGACCGACAAGGATGATTCCAAATCTCGAGACGGGATACGTTTATATTTTGAATGGAGGAGCTGTGAAATTTGGAGAAGGCGCAAGCAAAGCGTGATCGCGGGATCTACAATGGAAGCGGAATACATGGCTGCTGCAGGCGTCAAGTGAAGGAGTTTGGATCGAAACTTCATCCGAGCTTGGCGTGGTTCCAAGTGCATTGGACCTTTGGAGATATTGTGTGACAACACTGGCGCCATAGCACTCGCTAAGGAACCAAGATATCATCCAAAGACCAAGCATATCAACCGCAAGTTTCATATAATCCGAGATTATATAGCAGATGGATATCTGAAGATTAGCAAAGTACATACGGATCTGAATGTCGCAGATCCACTGACTAAACCTCTTCCACGTGTAAAACATGATCAACACCTCAGTGCCATGGGTGTGAGATTGTTGCCAGATGTAAACTAGATTATTGACTCTAGTGCAAGTGGGAGACTGTTGGAATTATGCCCTAGAGGCAATAATAAAGATGTTATTATTATAATTCTTGTTCATGATAAAGTTTATATTCCATGCTAGAATTGTATTAAGCGGAAACATTAATACTTGTGTGGTTTGTAAATAACACCGTGTCCCTAGTACGCCTTTATGGACTAGCTCATTGATCAATGATGGTTAAGGTTTCCTAACCATAGACATGAGTTGTCAATTGATAATGAGATCATATCATTGGGAGAATGATATGATGGACAGACCCAAACGAAGCGAAGCAATTAGATCGTTTCATCGTGTTCATCTTTGCGAAGCTTTTCCTATGTCAAATATTGTATTCCTTAGACCATGAGATAATGCAACTCCACAGGTGGAAGAAAGCTTTGAGGTCATCAAACGTCATCCTATGAGAGGGTGATCATAAAGGTGTCTCTCGGTGATCGGAAAGTATCTCATTGGGTTGTATGTATCGAGATGGAATTTGTCCCTCCCAAGTCGGAGAGATATACTTGGGCCCACTCGGTAATAGATATCAACACCGCTTGCAAGCATGTGGTTAAGGAGTTAATCACAAAGTGATATCGGATTACGACGAGTAAAGTACTTGCGTGAGCGAGATTGAACTAGGTATGGCCGGCAGACGATCGAATCTCGGGCAAGTAAAATATCGCGAGGCGAAGGAATATATATATGGGATTGATTGAATCCGGCATCGTGGTTCATCCGATATGATCATCGATGAATGTGTGGAGTCAATATGGGTGCCTGACCCATTGATTATTGATATAAGATCATGCGCATATTCTCGAACCCGAGGTCACACATAACGTATCGACGCTAGGATAGATTGGATAATTGGTTTATGAATTTTGTTCGGAGTCTCGGATGGGATCCGGGATATCACGAGAGGTTCGGAATGGTCAGGAGAATAAGATTCATATAAGGCGGTGCAGTTTTGGAGTTGAATTGTTCGGGTTAATCGGTATTGTCGGGAAGCTTCTAGAACCTTCGGAAGGGACCAACGTGGCCCCAACTTCCGGGAGGGGCATGGGCCTATGAGGGAGTGTCCTGGCGCTTTGGGCCAGGGAACAAGGCCCCATAGGGACCAGCCGATTCTAGAGATTTGACTCGTTTAAATCTCGGGATAGAATTTCTAGATAAGGAGAGTTTAAATCGTTTAAACTAGAGATAGGATTTCTGGATAAGGAGAGTTTAAATTGTTTAAACTAGAGATAGGCTTGGAGGAGGGCAAGGGCTGGCCGCCTCTATATATAGAGGGTGCGCCCCTCCCCTACAACACACACCTTCCTCCAAGCCCTAGCGACCTTGCTACCTTACTCTCCCTCCCGATTGTTTGTGGCGAAGCCTGCAGCAGAAATTCTCCACCATATACACCACGCCGTGTTGTAGATCCAATCTATCTCTCCACCATACTCGCTGGTCCGAGGAAGGAGGAGACGTCGAGTCTTTGCGTGTGCATCTCACGGAGGCACCGCCACTTGTGGTGCTATATCGGATCGGATCGCGAGGAGGAGAAGCGACTACATCACCCACGTTAACGAGCGTTCACTGCTTGAATCTTCAAGGGTATGAAGATCTAATCCAATCTCTCTCGTTGTTTGCATCTCCTAGATTAGATCTTGGCTTTCCCTCTGTTCGCTCCGTAGAAAATTTTGATTTACTATGCCGCGAAACCCTTCAGATATATTTTTCTCAACATTTAAAGGCTTTTCCTCTATAGCCTTATTGAAAGTGGTTTGTTTACTAATAAAGTCTTTGAGCATGACTTCAAGTTTAGAGGGGGCACTTCTAGCGTTATTGTAGGAGTTTCCATAGGAATTGCCATTACTAGGAGGATAAGGCCTATAATTGTTGTTACTACCAAAATTATTCCTATATGCATTGTTGTTTAAATTTTTGTTTCTAATGAAGTTCACGTCAACTTGCTCCTCTTGAGCAATCAAAGAGGCTAAGGGAACACTATTAGGATCTAGAGGAGCTTTCCCATTAACAAGCATAGCCATAATAACATCAATCTTTTCACTCAAAGAGGAAGTTTCCTCAACAGAATTTACCTTCTTACCATGTGGATCTCTCTCAACATGCCATTCCGAGTAGTTAACCATCATATTATCAAGGAGCCTTGTTGCAGCATCCAAAGTGAGCCCCATAAAGGTACCTCCAACAGCGGAATCCAAAAGATTTCTTGAGGAGAAGTTCAAACCTGCATATAAAGTCTTGATAATCATCCAAACAGTGAGTCCATGAGCAGGGCAATTCTTAACCAAAGATTTCATTCTTTCCCAAATAGGAGCAACATGTTCACTATCAAGTTGTTTAAATTTTATAATGTCACTTATCATAGATATAATCTTTTCTTTTCTTCTATCATTATCATAATGTCACTTATCATAATGACACATAACAGACCCGAGGGATGGTGGGATTTGATCCCCTAGGACAGATAGCACTAGCCTTTTTTCTTTTCTTCTATCATTACTCCCTCGGTTTTAAAATAGATGTCTATATCTAGTCACTGTTTAGTATATAGATACATCCAAATTTTAAGACGGAGGGAGTAGTTTTCTTCTCTTGCATATAGTTGAGAGGCCTAAAAGACTTGACTTCGTATTATCCATATACTCACAACCCAAATGAGGCGTATGTCCGGACGAAGTCAAATAGGACAACATGTCGTCATATGACATAACATGATAATCTCCGCTCATTTTCATTTGTAGTACTTCACGCTCTAGTTTAAAACCATGACGTTTATTTGGGATCGGAGGAAGTACCATTCTTTGGACCAAATGGAGAATGGTGACTAATAGTGACATCAACTAGCATCGGTACTATTCTTCCAAATGGAGCTGCCAAAGAGACAGGCATCTTATCTCTACGAACAGCTTATATTAAACGGGAAAGGAAGATACCACGTTCACCGGTCGCTGACGAATGTCTCTCCAGAACAAAGGGATTACGAGGAGAGCCCGAGATATTTTGCCGTTTCGACGTATACGTGTCAAATCAGGCAACGAATAATGGGGAGAATAACTTGCTAGATCGCGACCAATCAATCATAGAGTAGAGCCAAGTTACCTAAAAATGTTAATAATTGAACCAAAGCAAGCAAAACTTGCTATTTTTGGGACCACTCGGTCGGTCTAGTTTACCGCTCCTGCGTTGCTTAGAGCATCTTCACTCGTCTAACCAGGAGGCCGATCCGGACGGCGAAATTTAGTCCGGACGTCAAAAACTGGTCCAGTCCCCAAGGACCTGTTTTCGGCTGGATTTTAGTCATTTTTGGTTCGGCCTACCCAGGCCGAACCTAGGTTTCCGGGTACGCCCTGGAAACGCCGGACTCAACGATATCGGCGAAAAAAATTCAAAGCTGTGCGTGGACCCGTCGAGTCAGCGACGGAAGCCGAGTCGTCGACATCCTCGGAACCACGCGGCGACCGCCGGGCAATAACTGCCCGTCGCGTCGGCCACGCGTCGCCGATTTACTGCGCGCCGCCGCCTCGCCTCACATGACGGACGGTCACTAACTTCCGTCGTTTCCACTTTTCTCGCCCTCGCCACACCCTCCCGCCGCCTCGGCCTTTATAAGCCGTACTCGCCGGAGATCTTCACTCTCTCCCCCACCCACAAGCCCAACTCCGGCGTCTTTTCACCTTCTTCACGCCGGGCGGCGCTACCGGCGACGGCCTGCGGCGAACGGCCGACCGCGCACCTCCAAACTTGGGAGGCGCATATGTCTGAGGCGGGTATCGCACCGGACACGCGGATGCCTCCGGGGTGGACGCTGAGCGCCGACGTCATCCCAATCCCGCCGAGACCGACGCCGGAGGAGCTGTCGTACGATGTACAAGAGTACATCGCCGACATGGACAACCCCGCCAAAGCGTTCAACGCCGACGACCTCGTCTACTGGGCGAACTTCTTCGAGGAGCGGCGCCAACAGGAGCTCGCCCGCCACGAGGGGCCGTCGAACGAGTCCCCGTCGGCAAAAATCGGCGGCGCGGCGTTAGTGGAAGCGCTGGGCGGGACGCCGCCGTGCTGGACCACATCAACCGCGGGAACACTCCGCGGCCCGGCTTCCCGCGCAACCCGACGACGGCGGGGCGGGTTGGCGTTTCGCGAATGGCGCCGAGGAGGATGGCGAGCATGAGCTCGTCTCTCCGCTTCGGCGTCCAGCTCTTTCGGCGGCTGCCGCACGCCGACGACGTGAAGCGCGGTCTTAGTCATCGGCGAGCGTCTGCGCCACGCCGCCAACATGCCACCGCGCTCGCCGTCCCAAGACGAAGGCTCGGCGGCCGAGGACGCCGCCTTGAAGATGGCGCTGGAAGCGATCGCTGCTGAAGCGCCGCCACGCTTGCCGCTGCCGGTCGAGCTCTCGTCGGACATCTGGAATGGTCCAGAGGATCGGGGAGAAGCGAACATCGGCGCGTGTGCGAGCGAGCCACACGCTGCGTCGTTCGGCGTGAACTTCGCTACCAAGGCGCACGCTTCACGTCCCGGCGACGACGGAGGACGCAGGCCGTCCTACCGACCATGGATGTCTGGCGACCACAGCTAGGGCAGCTCCGCAGAACCAGCCGGCGGCGACGGCAGCGGCGGCGAGGGATGACGGCCAGCCCCGCTATACGTCGTTCTACGGCAACTTCAGCATGTAGGACGGCGAAGGCACCGACGATGGCCTTTTTTAGTTTATTTATGTACTAGTTTCGTTTAAATTTGATGTAATCCGCCTATATTTCACTCAACTTAATGAAAATCGCCTAAATTTGATGAATTTTAGTCGAACTTGGGACTCGGCCTGGGTACGCGGGTGGGAGAATGGGCGTATCCAGACCGAAAACAAGTTCAGCCCGGCCGAAAAACGTATCAAATTTCGCCCTGGGTTCGGCCAAACGAGTGAAGATGGTCTTAGTCTCTAGAAATGCTGAGGAAAGTTGATCAGGAAGTAGTCGTCGGCAGTCGGCGGCACAGTTTAAGCACTCCAGCAACTAGGAGTACTAGATTACTCTGTTGTTAGGGCAATCCGAACGAACAAGGACGACCGCTTACTTGGACTGACGTTGGAATTATTTTGGGACCTCTTGCTAACAAGGTTACGACTCGGTCGGGGGACTCGGTAGGGGTAGCAAGGCAAACCCGCAAGCGCGTACCATTAGCACGGCATTTCCCAAGCAGGTTCGATGACCATTTACTGACACGCGGCTGAGTACACTACAGATACACTTTGGGGCGTTTGGTAGACTCCATCCACATTTCGGCTCGGCTCAGTAGTGTCAATATGGGCATGTCCAGCCGACAACCCGACAACACGAGTTGGTTTCGTAGGCTAGATTACATCATCCGTTGGATCGAAAATGCAACCCATTTGGTTGTCTTTTTTCCAGCAAATACAAAAAAAAGATTATTTGGTTGTCTCATGTTTTCCTTTCATTACACATAAACAAAATACACTCACCTCTTCAAAAAATTGGTAACATAACACATGAACACTAGCAACACACATATGAACACAGAAATACTATATACTTATCATAAAAACATGTCTATAACTAGGGGATCACATAAACAAGTGCATCCCCATGCCACCTGATAGGTACCTACGTCAGGGTATACACCCCTGACCCAAAAGGACTTGTTCAAACCACAACAAGTTCACTTCATACTATTAGGACTGACTCATACTATTAGGACTGACTACTATGTACATCAAATTTATAACCTGGACAGACTCGCAGATTAGCATTTCGCGGGTGATTAACTAATGCACGCTGGTGCAAGCACGGAAGAGAGTCACCTTGAAGCCCTTGTGCATTTTGATGAACTTGAACGCATGACGTCGCCAACCCACATCTTGATCTTCCCGGAAAAGTCATGCCAGCCTTTTATGAAGTAGATCTTGCCCTCGAACATCTCCAGCTAGACACCGAACTTGTAGAAGCTGGCAGTCTTGAGCGGCGCAATGCAGACTTGCTGCTTTATCTGCAACTACTTCACCACCACCGGCTTCATGATGTCAAGCACCTGAAGTGTAGACATGTTTGTAGCCTTAATCTGGACGAATAAGTGATGGGGGAGGTCGTTGTTGTTGAGGAGGTCGTTGTTGTTCTGCTTTTCCCTAACAGCTACCAGCAGGCGAGCTAGGTCGGGGCGAGGTGTTGCGGCAGGGACTTCTCGGAGGAAGTCTTCATACCCTGGCACAGGATGAACTCTGTTTCGATAGAGGGTGTCATAGTCCGGCTTTGGTACCTTACCAAGCACAACCGACCAGAAAGCAAGCAAGCAAGTGAAGCAAGACAATCATACACAAAGCAAAGTAACATAAGCTACTGATCAATGTACATCATACACAATGCAAGCAATCAAGCAAGACAATCTTATGATCATCCTACAAGCAATAGAAACAATGGCAATCAAGACAATGTGTTGATCGTCCTACAAGCAACAGAAACAATAGCAAGCAAGACAATGTGTTGATCATCCTACAAGCAATATAAACAATAGCAAGCAAGACAATGTGATGATCATCCTAGAATCAACAGAAACAATAACAAGTAAGAAAATATGTTGATCATCTTACAAGCAACCGAAGCAATGGAAAGCAACATAAGATGTTGATCATATACAACGATCACAAGCTATTGCAAATAGAATATGCTGCTAATATACATAAGGTGCTGATCTACACAAGTATTTTCAACAAGCACAAGTAAGTAGGTGTGACATGCATATGAGCAACAACGTCAACAAAGGGAAAAGCAACCAATCGGGTAAATTAACAATTACAAATCTATGAATAAGATGATGGAGGAAAATAACTCTAATCTGCAGCGGTGCTGTAGATGCCCAGATCGCTGGACCGATAGATGCAACCGAGGCCGGCGAAGAAGTCACCATGCCCATGGCGGCAAAGGCAGGAGCGGGCGTGGCGGCCAGCATGGTGGCGGTGACTGGTACCCACGCGATGTCGGCCAGGAACGCGAACTACATCGGAGGAAACCCTACTTGCATAGGGCTGAAGCCCGGCGGAAACAATAGGTCCGCCACTGGCCTAAATCAGGAGGGTGCAGCTATTTCTCTGCTTGTCCCTGGTGTCCCCATTTTGATGGTCACCGCCCGAACTGCATCGACGGGCGATACATGGGAGAACCTGGTCGGCATGGGGAAAAACCCCCATCTCAATCCCCCAACGAGTGTATCGCCTGAATCGCTCCGGCCCTTGGCGGCGCGTCACGAGGCCGATTGGAAAACGGCGACGAGCGGTGCAGGTGGGCACAAAGTTAGGGCCGACCTGCACGGTCTTGCTCCTCCTCCCCTGCCTCGTACTCGGCGACGTCGCGATCGACGACACGACGCTGTGGGGCACCATTTTGCGGGGGATAGATCGAACGCAGGGATAAACCTTGCATTCGAGGAGGCTGGCCGAAGACGGCAGCGGAGAAGGAGAGGTGTCCATCGGTCTCTCTGATGGGACGAGAGAGTGTGAGGAAGGAAACTAGTGGTGAAAATAGACCAAGAGAGTGGGCAGGGGGTATTGACGCATCTCCCGCGCTTCCCAGGGGTTGGACGGTGGCAGCCGTTGTTCCTAGGTCTGTCCCTAAACTGATTTAGAAATCGTGCCGGACATAACACGGAGAGGCCGCGGGAACCAAACGAGCCAATTTCATCACCGGCAGGCCTGTCCTGGAGAATGCAGGCTACCAAACGCGCCCTTACACCGTCAGCTACGGACCAAACCTCGTCTCCCACCCACCTCATCCCAGCAAAGCTCGTCCCGTCCTGGTCGTCCAAGTAAACCTTCCTCTGTTCGCCTCGATCGTCAGCTCGTGTGTTGCTTTCACAGAGACGGGACGGCAGCAGAAAGATAACCAAAACAGCAGCCTAGGAGGAATCCACGCGCGCCGGCCTCCAATCCAGAAATCCACCATCCCCCGCCTCGTTCTGACCGGAACTTCCTTGGTCTTTGCCAGGCACCTCGTCGGCGTGGCGCAGCCGCCCAATTTAAGCATCTAATCTCCAATCCGGGAGGTTCAAGCCGTACGTCCTGCCGATTTTGAGCTCGACTTGTCTGTGAGCAGAGCAGAGCAGAGCACAAGGGAGAGGGATCGATGGGGGAAGGCATGAAGGCGATGCTGGCGAAGCCGATCAAGCTGGCGGACCAGGTGGCCAAGCAGTCGGGCTCCGGCCAGTGCTTCCGGCCTGAGTGCAAGGACCTTCGCGCGCGCGCCGAGAAGCTCGCGGAGGTGCTGCGGCAGGCGGCGCGGGCCGACCTCTACGAGCGCCCCGCCGAGCGCATCGTCAACGGCACCATGCAGGCGCTCGCCAAGGCCGCCGCCATGGCCACCAGGTGCTTCGAGAGCCACTCCCGCCTCCGCCGCTTCCTCAGCTTCAACCCCGTCTCCGGATTCCCGCGCACCCTCGCGCTGCTCGACACCGCGCTCGAGGACGTCGCCTGGCTCATCCGCATCTCCTCCCCGCGCCCTGACGACGGCGACGACGACGACCTGCGCGGCATGCCCAACATCGCGCAGAACGACCCCATACTCTTCCTCATCTGGGACCACATCGCGCGCCTCCACACCGGCAGCCTCGCCGTGCGCGCCGACTCGGCATCCACCCTCGCATCCCTCGCCCGCGACAACCCCCACTTCGCCAAGCTCATCGTCGAGGAGGAAGGCGTCGTGCCGCTAGTCAGGCTGCTCAAGGAAGGCACCGACGACGGCCAGGAGGCCGCCGCCACGGCGCTCGGGCTACTTGGCCGGGACGAGGGCAGCGTCGACAGGCTTCTCCACGCCGGGGTGTGCGCCGTCTACGCCACGACGTTGAAGGAGCCGCCCATGCGCGTGCAGGCCGCGGTCGCCGAGGCCATCGCGTCGCTCGCGGACCACAGCAAGATTTGCCAGGACCTCTTCGCGCAGAACAACTCCGTCCGGCACCTCGTCAGCCACCTCGCCGCTGGCACCATCCAAGAGCACAGCAGGTACTCTGTCGGTGGAAGCAGCTCCCGGAACGCTGCACCCCCGCCGCCGGAGCCCATGAGGTCGCTTCACTCCGTCGTGCTTGCCAGCACGCCCAGCATGCTCCCAGGAACCTCTACCTACTCTGCCAGCGAACCGTCGGAAGCCTCCAACGGCGGCCAGCAGCCAGCGCGCACCAACCAGATGCAATCCGCGGCAGCCGGCAGGACCCGAGTCACGGCTGCACCACCCGGCAGGCCCCAGCTGAGCTCAAACGGTTCGAGCGGCCGTGGATCGCGCGAGGCCGCCGAGGACCCGGCCACCAAGGCGCACATGAAGGCCATGGCGGCGAAGGCTCTGTGGAAGCTCGCCCGGGGCCATCCGGGGGTCTGCAAAAACATCACAGAGTCTCGCGCGCTCCTCTGCTTCGCCAGGCTGCTGGAGAAGGGCGACGGCGGCGCGGGCACGCACCTGCGGTTCTACTCCGCAATGGCGATCATGGAGATCACCCGCGTCGCCGAGCACAACCTCGCGCTGCGGCAGTCCGCGTTCAAGCCCAGCTCCCCGCCCGCCAAGGCCATCGCGGAGCAGCTGCTCTGCATTGTGCGCAACGGGGAGTACGACGACCTGCTGCTCCCGTGCATCACCGCGCTCGGCTGCCTATCGCGCACCTTCACCGCGAGCGAGACCCGCGTGATCGGCCCGCTGGTGCGGCTGCTCGACGACCGCGAGCCGCCGGTCACCAAGGAGGCCATCGTGGCGCTCACCAAGTTCGCGTGCACGGAGAACCACCTGCACCTGAACCACTGCAAGGCCATCGTCGACGACGGCGGGGCGCGGCACCTCGTTCAGCTCGTGTACCTTGGAGACCAGCTGCAGATCGAGGCGCTCATACTGCTCTGCTACATCGCGCTGCATGTCCCGGAGAGCGAGGAGCTCGCGCAGGCCGGGGTGCTCGCCGTGCTCCTGTGGGCGTCCAAGCAGGCGCAACTGGTGCAGGACTTGCGCGTCGACGCGCTGCTGTCGAAGGCCAAGTCTCGGCTGGATCTCTTCCAGTCCAGGGGATCGATCATCTAGGTGAACTAGCTGATGATGCCAGTACAAGCAAACACCAGATGAATTAAGTTGATTGTTCTTTGCCGATTCAAGATTTATGTCGATTGTTCTTCGCTGATTCGAATCCTGTTCTTTGGTAGAGTGTACATACCATTTGTCTTGAGGAATGTAAATGCAGTAGAAACCTGTTCTCGTGTCATTTTTGCAGATCATTTTTGTATGCATAAAGCTGGAAATGGACAAAGTAGTGCTTGTTCATATGGAATAATATCTGACCAATATTGTTAGGTAGCGATACTTGTTTATTTGTGTACAAGCTTTTCAGCCATCAACCTAGATGGACTTGACTTCTTTAAAAAAAACTCTAGATGGACTTGACTTAGTGTCACCTGACTCATTTTATTCCTAACTTAGTCTTTTTGTACACTGTTAATACCATCGTAAATATCAATAGTACTATATTGTGGAGGGTAGTGGAACTCGTGACCTTTAGAGCTTCAATGGTGTTGTTGGTCAATGTTTCGTCACTTCGTCTATGTGAATGTGAGAAAATCTCTTGGACCTACAAGAAGGATGTATCTACATCTGCAGGTTCACTGTTCTAAAGAAGTTCTATTTATAGGATGTATCTACATCTGTAGGACGGTGGTAGCGGCTGCGTGGCGACAGAGACTTTACAGGCCCTTGTTTGGGCCCGGCTGGGCCCGAGACCTGGTCTGTCTCTGCTGCCGCATCCGGACGGCAATCGCCATTGGTGGTGGAGGTTGATCACCTCCGCGCGGCTGTGCCGTGGCCGCCATCCTATACGAACCTGGCGCGGGGGGGTGCGAGTTCGGCTCAGTGGATGCCGGGCGGCGGCCTCAGAAGGTGGATAGGTACGACTTCCCTCTGTCGGAGGTGGCTCCGGGAGGTGAAGTGAGATCCCCAGACCGGTGGCGGTTCAGCAGGCCCGGGGGAGCTCGGTGGCGTTGGTGTTGTCGCTTGGCGGCCGGGATTTGCCGTGGTGGCGGGTCCCCGGTGGAAGGAGATGTAGGGCCTGGGGCGGCAGTTGGTGTGTTCGGTGGCACCCTTGCTGCAATGCGGCAGTGGGACTTCACGAGCCTCCACGGGCTCGGCCGGGCTAGAGGGTCTGGTTTGTCCTGCTGCTACATCCGGCTACCACCTGCTGGTGGTGGAGGTAGTTCCCTCCCGTGTGCCGTTGACAGGACGACCCTCGTCGAAGGCTCGGCTACCTCGACCTACTGGCTTCGCTTCGTGGAGCTCGGTGTGACGGCGGTGAAGACCTCAAGACCGGGCTGGCGCGTGCTCATGGGTGATGTGACTGGTGGAGCTTTACAAAGTGCTCGGGTGGGTGGTTCTGGAGGGGTCGGGAGAAATCCTTGACTGCTGACACTGGCAGGTGACGCCCGAGGGTATCACCTTCCTTCTTGAAGGGTGTCGAGGGCTTCCCTCCCCCACCCCTCGTTGCGTACCGGGGGAAACCCAAGGTCCCGGCCGGATAGCAGTGTCGTCGTCACTCCCCTTCTTGGAGGTGCTGTTTTGGTACGCAGGCGCTTTGGACTGCAGGATGTGTGGTGGTACTTCTCTGGAGGGCGCACCGATTGCAAGTTGTTTACGTTTTCGGCACACCGCCGTTCTCGGCTTTCTTTTTTCTTTTTGAGTTTCGTGTTGGGCTTGGGGTCTCCCAGTTCCTTGTATCGAGTGGTGTATCTTCCTTTGGGCATTGTGCTGTCTGGACCAACATCTGTCTTGCCTGTGTGCTTTATTTATAAAGCGGGGCAAAATCCTATTTTGAGTAAATAAGTTCTATTATAATGAAGGTATTTTATAAATTGATTTGAATGTGTCTCTCACCGAATTCAATGTAAAGTGTTTAGAAAACATAGGTATGCACTATTCTTGGTACTCCCTCTTTGTGGCTGAATAGGGACAGTTATTATAAATCGGAGGGAGTAGAATATCTCTTGAGCATTGCTTTACGTGAAAACTATTACAGTTGTATATGTTAGCTTTGAGAGAAAATCAAAGAAAGTTGAGTTTGCTCCAAACTGATATGTCGGAAACGTATCTATAATTTTTGATGCTCCATGCTTGTTTAGTATCTATTTTGATTTGCTTTGTCTATACTTTGAGGTGTTTTTATATCTTTTCTGAAACTAACCTATTAACAAATTGCCACAGTGCCAGTTGCCAGTTTTCTCCTGTTTTTGGTTCCAGAAAGGCAGAAAATCAATATTCTCGGAATTGGACGGGATAAAAGCCAAAGTCAATATTTTACCGTGGGGGACACGAATCTAGAAGACGAGACTGTTGGAATTATGCCCTAGAGGCAATAATAAAGATGTTATTATTATAATTCTTGTTCATGATAAAGTTTATATTCCATGCTAGAATTGTATTAAGCGGAAACTTTAATACTTGTGTGGTTTGTGAACAACACCGTGTCCCTAGTACGCCTCTATGGACTAGCTCATTTATCAATGATCGTTAAGGTTTCCTAACCATAGACATGAGTTGTCAATTGATAATGAGATCATATCATTGGGAGAATGATATGGTGGATAGACCCAAACAAAGCAGAGCAATTAGATCGTGTCATCGTGTTCGTCTTTGCGAAGCTTTTCCTATGTCAAATATTGTATTCCTTAGACCATGAGATAATGCAACTCCCTGGTATCGGAAGAAAGCTTTGAGGTCATCAAACGTCATCCTATGAGAGGGTGATCATAAATGTGTCTCTCAGGTGATCGGAAAGTATATGTTGGGTTGTATGTATCGAGATGGAATTTGTCCCTCCCAGGTCGGAGAGATATACTTCGGGCCCACTTGGTAATCGATATCAACACCGCTTGCAAGCATGTGGTTAAGGAGTTAATCACAAAGTGATATCGGATTACGGAACGAGTAAAGTACTTGCTGTGAACGAGATTGAACTAGGTATGACGGTACGGCGATCGAATCTCGGGCAAGTAAAATATCGCGAGACGAAGGGAATATATATATGGGATTGATTAAATCCGGCATCGTGGTTCATCCGCTATGATCATCGATGAATGTGGAGTCAATATGGGTGCCCAGACCCGTTGTTGATTATTGATAGAAGATCATGTGCATATTCTCGAACCCGGTCACACATAACGTATCTCGACGCTAGGATAGATTGGATAATTGGTTTATGAATTTTTGTTCGGAGTATCGGATGGGATCCGGGATATCACGAGAGGTTCCGGAGAATAAGATTCATATAAGGTGCAGTTTTGGAGTTGAATTGTTCGGGTTAATCGGTATTACGGAAGCTTCTAGAACCTTCGGAAGGGACCAACGTGGCCCCACCTTCCGGGAGGGGCATGGGCCTATGAGGGAGTGTCCTGGTCGCATTGGGCCAGGCACAAGGCCCATAGGGCCCAGCCGATTCTAGAGAGATTTGACTCGTTTAAATCTCGGATAGAATTTCTAGATAAGGGAGAGTTTAAATCGTTTAAATCTAGAGATAGGATTTCTAGATAAGGGAGAGTTTAAATTGTTTAAACTAGAGATAGGCTTGGAGGAGGGGCAGGCTGGCGCCCCTCTATATATAGAGGGTGGTGCGCCCTTACACACACCTTCCTCCAAGCCCTAGCTGCCTTGCTACCTTCCTCTCTCCCTCCCGACTGTTTGTAGGCGAAGCCCTGCAGCAGAAATTCTCCACCATATACACCACGCCGTCGTGTTGTAGATCCAATCTATCTCTCCACCATACTCGCTGGTCCGAGGAAGGAGGAGACGTCGAGTCTTTGCTGCGTGTGCATCTCACGGAGGCACCGCCACTTGTGGTGCTAGATCGGATCGGATCACGAGGAGGAGAAGCGAGTACGACTACATCACCCACGTTCCGACGAACGTTCCGCTGTGCGAATCTTCAAGGGTATGAAGATCTAATCCAATCAGAGGTGCTGCACGTATGCATCTCACGGAGGCACCGCCACTTGTGGTGCTAGATCGGATCGGATCACGAGGAGGAGAAGCGAGTACGACTACATCACCCACGTTCCGAGCGTTCATGTCGCGAATCTTCAAGGGTATGAAGATCTAATCCAATCTCTCTCGTTGTTTGCATCTCCTAGATTAGATCTTGGCTTTCCCTCATCGCTCCGTAGAAAATTTTGATTTACTATGCCTGAAACCCTTGATGGTATCGAGCTAGATCTATGTGTAGATGTGTTTCACAGTAGAACACAACATGGTTGTTGCGGCGTTGATGTTTTCTATTGCAAGCCTCTTGTTTGTGTTCTTCTTATGACGGGATAGTGAGATTGAAGCGGTCCAGGCCAACCTTACGCGACGTCGTTGCGAGACCGGCTCACTTGACGTGTGGCTTGTACCACACATGCGGCTGGTGGATGTCAGTTTCTCTCACTATAGTTGTCATGGGATTAACACCGGAGTTTGGCAACCATAATATCACCGTTGTGGCTTTCCGTAGGTAAGAATCGTTCTTAGCATCTACTCCCATAAGGCACGTAAAACATGCAACAACAAAGTAGAGGCGTCTAACTTGCTTTTTGCAGGGAGTGTTTTCTGTGATATGGTATGGCCCAAGATGTAATGTGTATATTGTATGCGATGATCATGTTTTGTAATGTTTCACGACTTGCATGTCGATGAGTACACAACCGGCAGGAGCCATATGGTTGTATTTATAATTGTGTATGACCTGCGAGTCAACTTCTTATACGCCATGTAATAGCTTTACTTTATCGCTAAGTAGTTAGCTATAGTTGTAGTTGCTATTCGTGGTGGAGGCAATCATGGTGGAGTGATGGAGATCATGCCGGAACGCACAAGATGGAGATCATTGCGCGAAGATTGGCTATACCACGTCACATAAAGTTATATGCATGTGATGTTTATCCCTTTTATGTATCTTATTATGCTTAGATCGCGACGGTAGCATTATAAGATGATTTCTCACTTAAAGATCAAGATAAAAACTGTGTTCTCCCCAAGTATGCACCGTTGCGAAAGTTTGTCGTGTCCAAGCATCACGTGATGATCGGGTGCTATAGACTCTACGCTCACATACAACGGGTGCAAGCCAGATTTGCACTGCGGAAATACTTGGGTCTAACTTGACGAGCCTAGCATGTACAGACATGGCCTCGGAACACAAGAACCGAAAGGTTAAGCATGAGTTATATGAATGATATGATCGACACTTTGTTGTCCACCATTGAAACCACATCTCTTCTCGTGATGATCGGATTAGGTGTGGTGAATTTGGATCGTGTTCACTAAACAACTTGAGGGATGTTGAATTTAGTGGGAGTTCATCTAGTAATTTGATTAAGTTGAACTATTTTTCATGAACATAGTCTAAATTGTACTTGCAAATCGTAGATCACATGGCCAAATCCAACTTCAACTTCAACGTTTTTTTGAGAAGGAAAAGCTTAGAAACAATGGGTCTAACTTCACCAATTGGTTCCGCAATCTAAGAATCATTCTGCGGCGGACAAAGGACTACGTGCTTGGTAAAGCGTTAGGTGACCCTGCTACAACTACGCCGGTGATGAAAGGCATCTGTCGATCGCAAAGATGATTATGGTGTGATTAAGAGCACCATGTTGTTTGCTATGGGCAGGAGCTTCAAAATCGTTTTGAAACCTATCCGGGCCCTTTGAGATTCTCGAGGCTGAAAACCATGTTTTAGACTCAAGCCCGTTCGAGAGATATGAGATCTCCGAGAAGTTCTTTAAGCGCAAGATGGAGGAAGGGAGTTCCGTTAGTGAGCACGCCATAAAGATGTCGGGCTACACTCAACGCCTTGAGCAAGCTGGAATGCACGATTCCAGAGGAGCTCAAGATTGATGAGGTTCTGCAATCACTCCTCCCAGCTACAAAAGTTTTGTAGTGACTCATAATCGATTGGTTCCATCGATCACGAGCTCTTCGCAAAGTCAAGGCTGCGGAAGTGGACATCAAGAAGGATAATCATGTGTTGATGGTCAACAAGCCCTCCTTTAAGAAAGGTAAGGGCAAGGAAGCCCTTCAAGAAGGGCGTGACAGCTTAATGCCCTCGAGAAGAAGCTCAGTCCGGTCCTAAGGGACCGAGTGCTTCTATTACAGGACAGGGGTCCTTTGGGCGAATCGTCCAAGTACTTAGCGGACAAGAAGGTGGCACCATCAAAGGTATATTTGATATACATGTTATTGATGTTTTCCTTACTAGCCCTCGTTGTAGTGCACGGGTATTTGATACCGGTTCGTTGCTAATATTTGTAACTCGAAGCAGAGCTACGGAATGACGGCGGCTTGCGAGGATGAGGTGACGATGCGGCGTTGGCAACGGATCAAGAGTTGATGTGATGGCGTCGCACGCTCTCCTT
This sequence comes from Avena longiglumis, assembly GCA_030063025.1. Classification (NCBI taxonomy): domain Eukaryota; kingdom Viridiplantae; phylum Streptophyta; class Magnoliopsida; order Poales; family Poaceae; genus Avena; species Avena longiglumis. Next base: position 502,642,467 of record CP125975.1, read on the forward strand.
AGTTTTACCTTCGGATTAGTTTTAAACCTTAATAAATGTTATTATGTGCTGCGTTGAGCATGAACATTATTTCCGGATCGTGTTTATTGCAAGACGGTTATTCATTTAAATCGGAGAATAATGGTTGTTCTATTTATATGAGTAACATCTTTTATGGTCATGCACCTCTTGTGAATGGTTTATTTCTTCTAAATCTCGAAAGGGATGAAACACACATCCATAACATTGAGGCTAAGAGATGCAAAGTAGATAGTGATAATACTACTTATTTGTGGCCTATGTCGTCTAGGTCATATTGGTGTAAAGCGCATGAAGAAACTCCATTCTGATGGACTTTTGGAGTCTCTTGATTTTGAATCATTTGACACATGCGAACCATGCCTCATGGGCAAGATGATCAAAACCCCGTTCTCCGGTATGATGGAGCGAGCAACGGACTTGTTGGAAATCATACATACCGATGTATACGGACCGATGAGTGTTTCGACGCGCGGTGGATATCGCTATTTTCTCACTTTTTTCGATGACTTAAGTAGATATGGGTATATCTATTTAATGAAACATAAATCTGAAACATTTGAAAAGTTCAAAGAATTTCAGAATGAAGTGAAGAACCATCGTAACAGAAAGATGAAGTGATGATCGAAGGCAAAGTGTTTGTCGCAAAGAACGGTTCCTTTCTTGAGGAGTTTCTCTCGAAAGAAGTGAGTGGGAGGAAAGTAGAGCTAGACGAGGTTATGGAACCTTCTCTTGAATTGGAGAGTAGCGCAGCACCTGAAATTGTTCCAGGTCGCTGCACCAACAATAGGAAGCTAATGACAAGGATCATGAAGCTTGGACGATCTTTGCATCTTGAACGTCGCGGTCAACAAGGTCGCGTGCCCTCACGAGTGGTACGGCAACCTGTCTTGTTGTCTTGTTGGTAGAAGACGGTGAACCTACGAACTATGAGGAAGCGATGATGAGCCGGACTACGAGAAATGGCTGGAAGCCATGAAATCGAATTGGGATCCATGAGCGAAAACCAAGTATGGACTTTGGTGGACCCTCCTAGCGACCGAAAGACCGTTGAGTGCAAATGGATCTTCAAGAAGAAAGCGGACGCGGATGGTAATGTTACGTCTATAAAGCACGGCTTGTCGCGAAAGGTTTTCGACAAGTTCAAGGTGTTGACTACGATGAGACTTTCTCTCCGTAGCGATGTTTAAGTCCATTCGGATTTTATTAGCAATTGCTGCGTTTCATGATTATGAAATATGGCGGATGGATGTCAAGACGCTTTCCTCAATGGCAACATTGATGAAGAGTTGTATATGATGCAACCGAAGGTTTTGTCGATCCTAAGGATGCGATAAAGTATGCAAACTTCAGCGTTCCATTTATGGACCAAGCAAGCATCTCGGAGTTGGAACCTTCGTTTTGATCAAGTGATCAAGAGCTTTGGATTTGTTCCAAATTGCTATGAAGCTTGTATCTACAAGAAAGTGAGTGGGAGCTCGGTGGCGTTTACGGTACTATATGTGGATGACATATTGATTATCGGAAATGACATCAACATGCTTAACGATGTGAAGAGTTATTTGAACAAGTGTTTTCAATGAAAGACCTAGGTGAAGCTGCTTATATATTGGGCATCAAAATCTATAGAGATAGACAAAGGCACGATAGCTTTAAGCCAAAGTACATACCTAGACAAAGTTCGAAAAGGTTCGAATGGATAAGGCAAAGAAAGGTTCAATGCCTATGTTGTCGTAAGATATTGAGCAAGGCTCGGTGTCTAGCTACTGAAATGATAGGAAGCTATGAGCAAAGTTCCTTATGCCTCGGCCATAGGTTCCATCATGTATGCCATCTTGTGTACTAGGCTGGATGTGTCCAATGCTCTTAGTTTGACGAGATATCAAAGTGATCCGAGTGGAACATCGGCCGTGAAGAACATCCTAAAGTACCTAAATAGAACTAAAGAAATGTTCTTAGTCTATGGGGTGATGAGCGACTTGTCGTAAAGGTTACGTCGACGCTAGTTTCGACAATCGACAAGGATGATTCTAAATCTCGGACAGGATACGTGTATATTTTGAATGGAGGAGCTATGAGTGGAGAAGCGCAAGCAAAGCGTGATCACGGGATCTCTGAGAAGCAGAATACATGGTCTGCTGCAAAAGCGTCAAGTGAAGGAGTTTGGATCGAAACTTCATCATCGAGCTTGGCGTGGTTCAAGTGCATTGGACCCACTGGAGATATTGTGTGACAACATGGCGCCATAGCACTCGCTAAGGAACCAAGATATCATCCAAAGACCAAGCATATCAACCGCAAGTTTCATATAATCCGAGATTATATAGCAGATGGAGATCTGAAGATTAGCAAAGTACATACGGATCTGAATGTCGCAGATCCATTGACAAAACCTCTTCCACGTGTAAAACATGATCAACACCTCAGTGCCATGGGTGTGAGATTGTTGCCAGATGTAAACTAGATTATTGACTCTAGTGCAAGTGGGAGACTGTTGGAATTATGCCCTAGAGGCAATAATAAAGATGTTATTATTATAATTCTTGTTCATGATAAAGTTTATGTTCGATGCTAGAATTGTATTAAGCGGAAACTTTAATACTTGTGTGGTTTGTAAACAACACCGTGTCCCTAGTACGCCTCTATGGACTAGCTCATTGATCAATGATGGTTAAGGTTTTCTAACCATAGACATGAGTTGTCAATTGATAATGAGATCATATCATTGGGAGAATGATATGATGGACAGACCCAAACTAAGCGAAGCAATTAGATCGTTTCATCGTGTTCATCTTTGCGAAGCTTTACCTATGTCAAATATTGTATTCCTTACACCATGAGATAATGCAACTCCCTGGTTCCGGAAGAAAGCTTTGAGGTCATCAAACGTCATCCTATGAGAGGGTGATCATAAAGGTGTCTCTCAGGTGATCGGAAAGTATCTGTTGGGTTGTATGTATCGAGATGGAATTTGTCCCTCCCAAGTCGGAGAGATATACTTCGGGCCCACTCGGTAATCAATATCAACACCGCTTGCAAGCATGTGGTTAAGGAGTTAATCACAAAGTGATATCGGATTATGGAACGAGTAAAGTACTTGCTGTGAACGAGATTGAACTAGGTATGACGGTACCGACGATCGAATCTCGAGCAAGTAAAATATCGCGAGACGAAGGGAATATATATTTGGGATTGATTGAATCCTGGCATCGTGGTTCATCCGATATGATCATCGATGAATGTGTGGGAGTAAATATGGGTGCCGGACCCGCTGTTGATTATTGATAGAAGATCATGTCGCATATTCTCGAACCGCAGGTCACACACTTAACGTGTCTTGACGCTAGGACAGATTGGATAATTGGTTTATGAATTATTGTTGAGTCTCGAATGGGATCCGGGATATCACGAGAGGTTCGGAATGGTCCGGAGAATAAGATTCATATAAGGTGCAGTTTTGGAGTTCGGAATTGTTCGGGTTAATCGGTATTGTCTGGAAGCTTCTAGAACCTTCCGGAAGGGACCAACGTGGCCCCACCTTCCGGGAGGGCATGGGCCTATGAGGGAGTGTCCTGGCGCATTGGGCCAGGGGCACAAGGCCCCATAGGGCCCAGCCGATCTGGATAAGTTTAAACTCGTTTAAACTAGAGATAGATTTCTAGATAAGGAGAGTTTAAATCGTTTAAACTAGAGATAGGATTTCTAGATAAGGGAGAGTTTAAATTGTTTAAACTAGAGATAGGCTTGGAGGAGGGGCAGGGCTGGCCCCCCTCTATATATAGAGGGTGGTGCGCCTCCCCACACACACCTTCCTCCAAGCCCTAGTTGCCTTGCTACCTTCCTCTCTCCTCCCGACTGTTTGTAGGCGAAGCCTGCAGAAATTCTCCACCATATACACCACGCCGTCGTGTTGTAGATCCAATCTATCTCTCCACCATACTCGCTGGTTCGAGGAAGGAGGAGACGTCGAGGTGCTGCACGTGTGCATCTCACGGAGGCACCGCCACTTGTGGTGCTAGATCGCGAGGAGGAGAAGCGAGTACGACTACATCACCCATGTTCCGACGAACGTTCCGCTGGGCGAATCTTCAAGGGTATGAAGATCTAATCCAATCTCTCTCGTTGTTTGCATCTCCTATATTAGATCTGGCTTTCCTTCTGTTCGCATCCGTAGAAAATTTTGATTTACTATGCCGCGAAACCCTTCACTATAAACAATTGAAGAACGCAATATCTTTGGAGAGTACATGAAATGCACATGATCCGCAACCAAAATGCAATGCTAATAGATGGAGCATCATATAAAAGGCGTGCAACATATTTCATGAATGTGTGGCGACCGTCAGCAGACGGAAAGCGAGTGGCACAAATATGGCTGACTAAGTAAACCCAAAACCCATACTTTTTCTAACTTGTCAATATAGTATGCATAAGCTATGTACATTTCCTTGCATTTATTTTGTTTTTCTAGTTGAAGGACATGTTGGCTTTGTACAAGGACAACAACGGGGAGAAGGAGTTTCCTTTCAGGCATGTCTTCACCAAAATTGGGACTTGCAAGAAATGGGAGAAAGCCCGTTGTACACTGAACAACGAAAAGCCCTTTTTTATGTGGACACACTGATGGCTTCCTCGGCCAACCACCCCATCGACAACAAGAAAGCCAAGGTCGAGAGAAATGATGCAGCGTTTGCAGAGTCAGTGGATATCTAATGAGAATATGATTGCCCAAGTGACATCGAATGACCAAGACCGTGGTGTCAAGAACGAGCAAGATGAAAGGAGATGTTGGCCAAATCCGACACGAGATCAAGCTTGAAGAGGCAAAGGTCGAGGCCTCCAAGATCGCCGCACAGACCAGCATGCTCTAGGGGATGAATTCCCAAATGGCCGAGGAGTTGAGGATCTTGCCTACCGATACATCCAATATGAACAAGGAGGCCAAGATTTGGCACTCGCATGCATCCTGGTGGCGACGAAAGGGCGACACTGGCTGCTACTGCACCGGTATGGGCATGGCCAATAGCTCCATCATGCCCGCACCGACATGGGAGAAGCATCGGCACCGACAAAGCCAACACCGACACTGACCGACGCGTCTAGTTGGGCTCTTGGTCTGTAATATAATAATGCCGCACTTCGATGGCGTTTTGAGCCGCCGTGGCCATGAATTTGTCTTAAATTTGCATATTTTATGTGACCTTGTACTATTTGGAAGGCTTTGAATTATGAATTCGGCCAAAATATTTTGATGGTTGATTGTTGGAGACTGTAAATGTGGACATGAGTCCTAAACCGCCGGCATTTAGACATGCTTCATCAAATCCACTGCCGGCGTAGTAATTGGCTACCCTTTAAAGACGTCCATGGAGATGCTCTTGCAATAAATTGTAGTATTGCCGGTTCGAAAATGTTAGTCAAGTACTTCCTCCGTTTTAAAATATAAGATATTCTAATTCTCGTGAAAGGAGTGTATCTAGAGTTTTAGACCCCTTTTAATGCATAGATTTGAAGTGAACATGAGTGAACCTATACTTCTTTCATAAAATTTAGAACATCTTATATTGTAAAACGGAGAGAGTATACAACAAGCTAGTCGCTTGTTTAGGAAATGTCGTAAAACACATCAGTGTCCCTTCGCCGGCAACAATATTTTCTGCCGAACCTACAAGTCAATCATGTTAATAGCATTGGAAGATATCTTCTCTTGGCGTATGCTTGTGGTGCCATGCTTTTATCAACGTCAATATATCCAAGAACAGGAAAATAATATCTAAGACAGCCGATCAAATCGGCAGTACATCCGAGCAATTATCCTTCCTGAATAAACTATACTATGATCTAGACAGTTGGATGGGGAGAGAAAACAAAAGCAAAATGGTTTTTCTTTCCGTCTCATCATTTTCATGTAAATCTTGGACAGCGACTTCTTTTAATTACGTAGATTTGGAGACAAGGGGACACACATTACAGAGTGCTGGTTGACCAAGACTATGTGTAGCGTCCTGAAGAGAAACTGTGGTTTTCTTTCTGATTTTGTTTACTGCAATTCCTTTCACTATCCTAAGATCTATTTCCTCCGTGTCATAATATAAGATGTTTTAGTTTTATAAAAGAAATGTATCTAAACTATTTTTAGTATGTAGGTATATAATGATTCACTTTGAATCTGCACAATAAAGAAGTTTACATACATTTCCTTTAAAAAACTAAAACATTTTATATTTTAAAACAGAGGGGGTATGTAGTAAAATACGGTCGTCCAGGTCTACAAACCTTTTTTAGGGCTCGTTCGTTTCGTTAGGTTTGAATCTAGACATGGAACGAATCCAGCGTGGGATTGGATTAATCCAGTCCGCTCACCCAGTCCTGACTAACCCCTATTAATCTCTTCCCTGTTATCACTTGACGGTTCGGTTAATCCAGAGTGTTTCAGATCCATGCATCGCCGTGCTCCTTCGCTCGCTCCCTTCTGTCGTGGAATTTCATCCAGAGGTCATGTGGCGATAAATTTTTTTCAAGCTCAGGTAGTACAAGATGGACCGGATAGATTGGGCCAGAAAATTTCACCAGAAAATAAACGAAGATTAAAATTTAGGTGGACTGGAAGAATACCTCGCCGGGCTGGATTGGCATGGATTGAGAATCAATCCAGATCAATTCCTAGCTCTTCGGGAGTACATCGGTGCGGATGTGCGTCAGTGTACCAGGATATTTTATGGATACCAATTGAATGGCCGTGCTGCCATGGCCTTTGAGGTTGTTTATTCTCGCTAAATTAATGAATGTAAAGTTTCTTAAATTTGCAAGAGTTTCCGTTGATCACATTGCGGCTTATACCTGTGGTTCTTGCCTCACCCGCCAGATTCTCCACCGTAGCTAGCTAGAACCTTGGAACAAATCGACCATGTCAACGCCAGTGGCGCAGGCGATGCAGGAGCCATTGCAATGCTCCAGGCATCGTAGCAGCAACCCGTTGACAAGTGACCAGTTTGATCCACTCGATCCGGACGCCAGCGAAAAGTTTTGCTAATTGGAACAGGGGCCAACGTTGGGTTTTTGGCCGTTGGCCGCATATACTCGGACCTTGTCGATGTACATGTTTCCTTGTCGCCTGCCGCTCGGATCAAGATCGGTTTCTCTTGCCACTCCCAAAAAAATTGACATGGTGCGGTCGGGTGTAGTCCTTGCTGCGTAGAACATGTTGATTGTGTTGGCAGTCCAACATTACTCCGTGAAAATTCAACGTGATCAAGTGGATCGATGTTTGTCATTCAACGGCTGAGGTGTTTTTTGGAGAGGAGTAGAAAAGAAATCCTAGCCATCCTTGAATAAGAGAACAGACAAATATACAACAATCTAGTGAGAAGAGAGGAAGAAGAAGGAAAGGTGATTTCTGTCTAGATTTCTGAGATCTGACCGGTCCGTCTTTAAGCTGGTGTTTGGAGGCTCAAACGTGTTTGGATTGGCTCCAAACTTGATAAGCTTGTTTCTTGCTTTGAGTATTTCGATCTGGTTAGCTGGTTTTAGAGTTGGGTCAGTATAGCATCAGATTTGAAAGCGGTTTAGTTAGTTCGAACTACTGCAATTTCAGCACAGAGCAGTTTTGGTAGACGAATAGTTTGGATAGTCAAACGGTGTCCAATTTCCTAAAATTTGGCATGTATAATGGGTACTCATATGTCAGTTTGTCTACCAAATTTGGTGTTGATTGGATCTGCGGTTTAAAAGTAGTTTGCTGGTTACCGAAGAGGACAGAAACTGAGATACTCTGCTTTGCTATAATCATTCTCTCAAGTGGTTGTTGTTATTGTTGGCGGTTGGCAACATACTGAGTGTATTGTATATCTCTAGATGTTCTAAAGAACTCTCTGTACCTAGGTTGCTCATAGTGAAGCTCGCGTGGACCGGTTGGTACACACCCATGGTTTTTTTTCCCACCTTGAGAAGGTTTTTTCACGTAAATTCTTATGTCACTTGTGGATGTGCTCGCTATTTTATTTCCGCTGCATATCTATTGATTGATACTATTCTCGGGTTCACCGCAAGCTACTGGGGTTGTGTATCTTCCCCCAACAGAATACTCGTTCATGCTCACACAAAGATGATCGAGTACATAGGGTAGTCGATCATCCCCTCAATGCGCTAATAGATCAAACTAGACCACTCCGAGAAAAATAGATGTGTACTCTGCAATTGAGTCCAATCCCTATTTCTCCTTGTTAGTTTTTTTAAAAGGAGCATATATTAATATCACGACACACAAATTACACCTAACCTCTACAACAACGCGTTACCATATTGGCATTATGGATGCACACAACCGAAAAAAAAAATTACATAAAAAAGTCCCGCTACATTGATAAGTTTCTTAAAGTCGCGGACCAAACACCACCAAAACAGCATTAGAAATCCAATAACTCCAAAAACGATGCCTTCAAGAAGGGAACAGTGTAAAGAGCCGTCCTCGTCCAGATCAAAGACCATAGATTTTCATCCTGAAGAAAGTCCGTACTCATAAAACAATGTCGTTAACAAGGTCATTGTCAGACACAGCCAGTAAAGGCCAGACCTTGAGTTTCCACCATGCAGTTTTAGACACTGAATTCATCCTGTGTTGTTTCCCCCACCTGCCAATTCTATTGCTCCAAATCATAAAACACCAAGTCAGAATCCCTATACCCCTAGGAGTCGAACTTCCGTTGCAACTCTTCAGTTCCCGTCTTCTATGTCATTCTCCATGTTTGACTTCACCGTGGAACCAAGACATGTTCCATGATGACAACAAACATCAAAGCTTTACAATGCCCCTCTAAAACAGAACAGTCAGCATAAAACATGGTTGCGCGCGACCGAAACACCGTCCGCACCGGCAAACTTCAGGAGTGTCTTCCATTTTGAATTCACCGGCGGAGTCTTCCAAAACTCGGTAGTCCACCCGAGATCAATGAAGACCAGCGACGGGCAGTTCTTTATCACGAAGAGAGAGTAATTAAAGGACCACCACCTTTATTCAAAGACACGCCATCATGCCCCAGACCATCGGCCGGTAGAAAAGAAGAAGACGAACTCGAGATGCCAAAACAGGAGTTGCAACTACATGGCTGACAAATACCGCGCAACACCGAGATCGGGCCAAATCGGGTCCAGAACGTCCCTCCCCGCCTCCAGCGATGTGCCGCCGCCAACATGACACCATGCACCCTGTTACAATTGCGACAAGAAGATAACGAAGAACGAAAACGAAAAACACAGCAAGGGGATACAGATTTAACGTGTAAAAACCTCTCCAACAAAGAGAGGAAAAAACCACGGACGCCAGCCAGCGAAACTTCACTATATCGAGGAGTGTTTACAAACGCCGGGGATTTCACAGATGCAACTCATCCCAACCGACGACTTACAAGGGGTTTATATATCGGTGGAAACCTAGGTCTTCGACGATCCATACCGTACCGCGGGGGGCTACGGGCCTCGCTCCACTCGTCAGAAGTTGGCGTATACTTTGTAGAATTTGGATCAACATATAACACACCCCTCCTCCATCCGTTCCTCCACACGACATCCAAGACCCGCTGAAGCCGTACCCCGTCGCCCATGGAGATCAGTCGCGCGAGCCCTCTCCCTCCCTCCGCCTTTGCGAGAAGGACATCGCCACCACCGCCAGTGTCGGCGACGGCGGCGACCTAGAGGGGATGGAGGTGGAGGGACTAGGAGGCGGCGGCTCGGGGCCTGCGGGATCCTCCGGGCGGGAGGCGACCAGGAGGATCCTATTTTCCTTGAGGGAGCGACCTGGTGGCTTCCAAGACGAATAATCTTGTTCTTGTTAGCTGCTAACGGGATATCAACATTTTTTTTTCAAAACTCTATCTAGTTTGTCATAAGTGGGATCATCAAGGTTATTAGCCTAAGTAAATTTCCTCCCAACAAGCTTAACCTCTTTTAATCCATAAACATCGATTATGGAATTAAAGGTATGGCTCCAAGTGCGTAAGGTTAGTGAACCCTCTCTTACGGTGGGTATTATTTGAAGTCATTTTTTCCGGTCTACCTCCCTAGCCGTAGTCGTGTACTGTACTACTTCTCAATGTATCATCGGGAGCGAGTAAAGTTCACGACAGCCGAGACATAAGGCAAAGAGCTCCTGAGGTCGTGATTCCTGACTCCTGATTTCATAAATTTAGCACCATATAGTACTAGTGTACTGCCCATCATACAGCACTGAATGGTACGCTCAAAAGAGAGGAAGACCAATGCAAGAATGCATGAGAATAAGAGAAAGCAAGAGCTAGATGCTTCACGCAGGGACACATCGCAGAACAAGAGAGACTACAACTACATCACTCATCACCCTCTCTCTGAATCCAGAATCCAACGCAGAAAAGAAGAAACAACAAGCTTCATGCTACTAATTACTACTCCAGTAGTTGTGGTGTTCAACTAGACTGACGATTAGCAGCAACGTTAATTAACTGAAGCTAACTAGAGCAAGCCCGGACGCCACAGCTGCTGCAGGCTCGAGCTTCAGAGCCCGTGGCTGTGATGATGCCGGTGGTGGCGGAAGAAATGCGCCGCCGGGGAAGGAGCGGGCGCCGGCGCCGGCGGGAGCATCGTGAAGTTGTGGAGACCGCCGGGGAACGGCCAGGAGGCGGCTGGAGCACCACCTGAGGACGGCAGCGGCATGGTGGGGGGAGCCGGCACGGGGCACTGGTAGCACTTGGTGAAGAGGCCGAAGGAGTTGATCTGGTGGATGAAGTTGGTCATGCTGGCCCAGCCGCCGAAGCCGAAGCCCACCACCAGCACCCACACCACCACGAACGTGTTGATCACGTACGTGCCCGTCCATCGCCCCGCGAACCGCGGCGGCTGCTCCACGGCGTTCTGCAGTGCAAAACATTCAGACAAGAATTTATTAATTAATTAATTTTGGTGCGTACTCCAGCAAAACAGAGAGCTACATGCGTTGGTACTACTGACGGGTGCTGAACAAAATGTTCTTCTTTGTGGGAGTACAAATAATGTCATTTCGAGGCACTTTGTTGAACACCAGGTGGTACAAAAGCACCTTTGTCTTGGTGCCGTTCGCTTTATTTCTAAAGCTTTGTACGAATATTTCTTGCTACGTCAAGAGAAAGTTGACGCGCGCTGGTGCTGTTTGTCTTGTATATATATATTCAGCAGGGAGAGGACAGCCACTAATGATGTTTCACGCTTACTCATTGCCATAGCTTTATGTTAACACTCGAGCTAGTCGTGGGTCTCTTCTCTTGGAAAGTTGTGCTGCTTTGGCAAGTGACATCTAATCAAGGCCTAGCTTCTAGCTTGGCCTTGGCGTGCAAGTGTAAAGCAACCAAAGCATGCAAACGTGGCTAATTAATCCTAATTAAGTTCCTAACTCCGAAGCTAAAGCAAAAAAGCAAACGATAACTTATCTCAGCCTTAAGATGATGCATGCAAAAGGTTAAAAAATGAAAGTAAAAATCTGAAAGAAAAACTACCTCGCGGGCCTGTGCTGAGCGGTACGTGACCATATGGGCCAGCGCCGGGATGATGTAGACGGTGAAGCTGACGAGCAGGGACCCCACGGCGGAGTTGATGGGCCCGAAGAAGGGGAATACGATGGCGAGGAACCAGATGGGCACGACGACGGGGAGCCTTGCGGCGGCGCGCTTGCAGAGGCTGCGGCAGTCGTGCAGGCCGATGAGCTTCTCCCAGACGAAGTAGAGCGGCGTGCATGCGAAGCCGAAGGTGATGACCTGGTGGATGAGCATGAGTATGACGGCGGCGTCCCGGAAGGGCGTGCGGGGCAGCAGTGAGAGCGCGTTGGAGCGCGTGAGCAGCTCGTCCCCGAACGCCCAGTACACGCTCGCCGCCGACGGCAGCGTCAGCGTCAGCACGTACACCGTCGCCATCAGGTAGATCGCCTTGAACTTCTGCGGCCGCCACATCGCGTGCATCACCTCCCTGGAATAAATTCAGAAACGGGATTACTACCGCTGCTGCTAAGAAATAATGGAACGTTTTTCTTTTGTGCTCTAGGTTGCGGTAACGTTGGACGGCTGATTAATTAGGAATAAATTATGGACCTATATATATATATATGTATGCTTTTACTGCAGCAACGAGGTGACCGAAGCGTGGCGTCCTGGCCTTTGCATGCACTGCATTTCGTCTCTGTGCAAGCTGCAAGGCTGCAGGCTGTGCATGGTAGCTAGTGTGATACAGGGTTTTTCGTGGACAGACCTGTGTCTGCGCCAATGTTTCTGTTGGCGCCTGTGGTGTGGTCTGTGGACAGGTTTATCGTATGTAGCACGGGTAAAAGGAGCAGGAGCCATGCTGAATGTAAAAGCAGCTCCTAGGGTAGAGCGCGCGCGCGGCTCCTTTCCCTGTGAGACTGTCAAGGAGACGGATGCGATGGGACGGCCGGAGGCCAAGGTAAGTAGCAAAAGACAGACATACGGACAGAGATACCCTCCCTGTCAGTGCAAATGAAGTTGCACGCGTTCGGAGCCATGGCTGAACAGTGCGCAGAGGCTGTCTGCCTATATGGCATGGACAGTGCTAGGCGTTCCCCGGGGGATATGTGGTTTTCATCCCCCGGGTCCCCAGCCAACCACGTGTCCCTTTTTAGATTCAAAATCCCGCTTTTGCTACATTTGCCCTGATTTTGCTACATTTTGTCCCGATTTTGCTACATTGTAGCAGAAAACGGTTCGTCCACGAGACAAATAAAAACTTTGTAGCAAAAACTTTGCGTTAGTGTAGCAAAACTATACAACTGTGGTAGCAAAAAACATGTGCCAATGTAGCAAAAAGAAGACCTCGCCGGAGGCTTCCGCTGGGAGACCTCGCCGGACACCTCTTAGCAAAGTCCCACGCCCATGGTAGCAAATGTTGTTGCCTCTTGTAGAGCTTGTAGCAGCAGCGTCGGCCGCAGGTAGCAGCGTCGACGTCGACATGCGCAGGTAGCAACACCGTCATGTGCTTGTAGCAGCGCCACCGTGAGCTTGTAGCAGGGGTGTCGGGCACAAGTAGCAGCACAATTGCGAGCTTGTAGCAGGGTCATCTGGCACGAGTAGCAGCGCCATTAGCAGGTGCGTTGGGCACGAGTAGCAGCGCCTTCGACCTGCGGGACGCAAATCCCGACGTCGCACGTAGCAGTGCCACTGCCTGCTACCCTTGTAGCAAAGCCCCGCACACCCTGTAGCATGCGCCGCCACTTACTGAAGCAGCGGCAGTGGCCACCGCCGCCGATGTGGCAAGCTCGATGCCTCTTATAGCAGCAGTGACTGACATGCGTAGCAGATATGGCCGATGTACACAGCAATGGTGCTGTTTGCAGCAGCGCATGACAACCGCCTAGATGCTGGACGAGGAGCCTGTTTTCCCATGGCTTCTAATTCTAGGTGGTTGATCAGCTGGTAGGCATTCTATGGGGAGAATAGGAACATGGAAAAAGCTGAACGAGTGGAGGTGCTTGAGGGCAAGTTCATCTGGCCATGGTTGTTGCTTGGAGATCACGAGGTAGGCAGCTACTTTCTCGCTTGGGGAGAAGAGGAACAGGGAACGTTGGGAGGTCACGATGAAAGAGAAGGGGAAAATAATGAGTGGAGGAGAAAGCTCGGGAGGAGATAAGGCTATCACGCGGCGGTTTCTGTCTCCACCTGATGGGACACGTGGCGCACCACGGACCCGGAGGATGGAAGTGGCGGATCCCCCGGGGGCATACTATCATTTCCCATATGGCATCTATCTGTGCGTGTGTGTGTGTGGTGCCGTCACCTTACTAGTAGTTACTTGCACCTTGGGTTCAAAACCGTTGTGGGCCGACGCTGTCTCGACCGTCATATATACCCCGACACGCAAGAAATGGACTACCGTGTACACTTGTGGTTACATTCTGAAATGTGCAACCTATAGATTACACGGTCTATTCACCGTTGAATCAGACCTGCCGTCGCACAGCATACGACGGCATATATAGGCTTGTAGAGTGGGCTCGCTGTGCTCTACTGAATTTTGGCAGTCCACACGCACCCCAGCGTACCCATCACTCGACATGGCACGTGACCATGCATGACCACATCGTGTTTTTTTTTTTACCATAGCTAGCTACTTGACATGTAATTAACCATATAATACTGACAGCAGTGTGCAGGGAGGGAGGTGTGTCTGTTGGCTTACACGGTGACAGCGTGCCCGCCGAAGGTGTAGAGAATGTTGGTGGCCCCGGTGAAGTAGAGCACCAGCTTGGTGGGGCCCGAGTGCTTCACGCCGTCGACCTAATAAGCACACCATGTATGTACGTATATTCAGAAGATGCGAAACGTACGGAGGTCGTGATAGATGGTTCGTGATAGGTATGTACCTGGCCGTGGAGGAGGGACGCGACGGCGAGGTACCATGCGGTGTAGGTGGTCATGACGAGGCCGAGGAAGGACCAGATCCGGTAGTTGTGGAAGGACGGGATGAACACCGTGGTGGCGCAGCAGGCGCCGAAGATGTACGTCCACGTCCGCTTGTCCAGCCGGTCGTTGATGTAGTAGATGTTGCTGCATAGTCAACAAAAAAAAACATCAGGAGACGCTCTGCTGCTGCTTTAGCCGGATTGTCCGGGCTTTTACCAAACAGTGATGATGAGCATATATATATATGGTACCTGGCGCACGCGATGAGCTGGATGACGGAGCCGAAGAGGAGGAACGTGCAGTTGAAGGCCAGCCCGACGTTTCTCCAGTGCCTCCCGAGCAGCCCATCGAGCACCTCGAACCACTGAAAATAACCAGTTACAGTTTCAGTTCAGAGTTCAGACCGAAGACAGGCATATGCAAAGACGGCTATGGAGGGAGACATCGATGGATCTTCTACCCTACCTGGATGACGTGGTTCCTGAAGTCCGCCTTCTTCTCCCGCTCCTTCCTGGTCCGGTACTCCAGGTACAGCATGCTGATGAGGTAGGCCGTCCAGCTGCCCATCAAGCCGTAGAAGAGCTGGAACATGATGCCGCTCATCATCCCCAGCTGCGAGAAGGAGTATGGCAACGTCAGCAGCACCTGGGCCACCTGATCATCCACACGCCCAGAGTCAGCACCGCTACAATACCGCGCACAGCACAGCACACATGAGTTCACATCGCAAGAAATGATGCTTGCCTGGTTGGAGGCGCAGCTGAACCAGGCGTCGTAGGCGGAGCCGCCGTGCCAGAGGAGGCCGGAGAGCTGCGACTTCGCGGTGGTGCTGGAGCCGCCGTCTTGATCCATCTCCTCGTACCGCCCTGCCGGCGCCTTCTCGTCGGCGACGCTATCATTGGCTGCTGCGGCCATTGTCACTCGGGCCTTGCTTCTTCTTCTTCTTCACGCTCTGTGTCCTAGCTACTACTCCTGAGCTGGATTCGCGTCGCCTGCTTGGAGTAGTGCCCTTGGGGTTGGGATGCCTCTGCCTAGTGGAGTGAAGAGAGGAGGGGGAGGGGTGCCATATATAGGCAAATGCAACGGGGGAGTAATAGTATAGCAGGCCGCTAACAGGTCAGGGAGGGTGTGAATAAAGCCCAACATGTGAGCATAAAGAAACATGTCTTTCTCGGTTTCTCATAATCCCTCTGTTTCTTTCCATGGTCTCTTTTGGCTACAAATGGAGAGAGAAACGAAACAGGACAAAGAAAACGTGACTCACTGAAGCTGCTAACCTGTTTTTAAGCTTATTATGCTCTGTGCTTCTAGGGGAGAGTATCAGGGGCAAGCAGGACCGCGTGTGGAGAAGAGCGAGCTCGGTTACCAAAACAAAATAAAAATCACTACACTGTTCTAGTTGAGGAATTTGCATAATCAATATAGTCAATTCGAAAGTAAACTTAAATATGCTTGTTTGGTTTTCTCCGTATAAAGCCAAAGCGTTCCGGTTAATATCGAAAAGTCAGAGATGGACGTACATGCGGACGCACGTAATAAGGGTAGGAGCATTTCGAACTATTAAAAATTATAAGGAAAAAAATGTAAAAATACATGTTATAGAATGCAAACGTATAAAATAAAATTCACCAATATGACCAGACCTGACCTACACAAAAGAGAAGCGTTAAAGTGTTTAACCCTTCCTCTGAAAAACAAAGTGTTTGACTCTTGCTTTTAAAAACTATAAATGTTCATATTTTGATCGGATTCTCACAGATTTACTTTTTTTTTTGAGAAAACAGATATTTACTTACTAGTACTAGCTTGTTGATGGCAACATTCATTGAACCTCCATAATATTTTTCCATAATTTCTCAAAACTTGAAAATGTCTCTCACTGATATGTGTGCCCACACGCATATATAATTGGCTGATTGCCTTGTCTAACTTGTGATAAAGAAACTTAGCGCTAATTTTGTTTCAACAAAGAGCATATGTTAATATCACGAAGATACCAATTATATATAGCCTCTGCAACAAGGCATTACAGAGAAAAAAATTACAATAAAAGGAGAGTCATGCTACAGTGACATATTACTTGTAGCAGCAATACTAACACCGTGTGGTGTTGTTGATATTGTACTTGTGGATACCGGTGGAAGTGCGACAATGACATTTCAGCACTTAAAGCCAGCATTTATTTCTTAGGTTCCGGAGTGTCTCGCTATTAAGCGTTATCGCCTCAGTAAATATTCTGTGTTTAAAATTTTGCCATCTCACGAAAAGTCAAGCACATAAGACCGAAAGAACGGATAAACCAGCACTTTCTTAAATAAAAAATTACATAAACTAATCAAGATAGTCGAGTTTTTTCTGCCTTGACAGTCTTATTTTATCCAATTGTTGTTTTGTTTCGGCTTTAAATTATTTGTTCAAAGGTCATGTTTGCTCCGTCTTACATTTGTTTGTTGGACACGATTAAAATAATAATTCAATATAATTGTGTTTTTATGTTTATGTTTTAGGTACATGACACTTGGACATTTTGGCGGTCCTCGAGTTAAGGTGTTTTGAGCTAGCTTAGCACTTGGCTCGACACCTCGGGGCTGCGATCGCAGTTGTTGACCGAGACTTGAACCGCTTTTGAGGAAGCTGACTCGACGCTTGGGGGTTTGGCATCTCTAACTTAAATTTTTTGTCCCACCTTGCATCTAAGCCGGAACAATTCTCGGTGGCTATAGTACATTGATCCAAGATACGATAAAGTTCTCTTTGAGTATCAAACCGGAAAATTCAAGTGAATTCCACTTTCACACTCGGGGGCTACACCGATGTTGAATTTTTATGAAGTTCTCTCTGGAGCACCAAGCCGAAATAATTCTGACTTGACGCTCGGGGGCTACACTATCAATATTTTTATTTAAGATTTCTCTAGAGCACCAAGCCAAAATAATTTCTGACTTGACACCCGGGGGGCTACACTATTTACATTTATGCTAAATCTACTCTGAGAGCACCAAGACGATTTTTTTTGAAACTCCGAATTGGCGCTCGGGGGTTAAAATCGTTTGATATATACTTACACACGTCCTTTTGAGTGTCAAGCCGCCTTCAACGAAGTCGACTCAATGCTCGGGGGCTACATATGGTTATGTCAACAAAAATTTCAAGACGGTGAAGAATTCAGCTAGTGAAACCTGTGGGCTTGATATCAATTTTTCCCTCACAAAAGTTTTCTGGGTTACATTGCTCGACGGCTTAAACATACGTGATATGAGAGGCTCTAAGACCTTAATTTGGTAAGCTCTTATGTCTATGAATTTGCTGGCTCTAAGTAGGCAATTTGGCAGCCTTTATGATCATGGCCCGATAGCCGTGATTTTTTCCGCTTACATACTGTCCAACATGGATATTGATATTGAAGACGTTCCTAGAGCTTGAAAGAATCGTTAACGATTCGTTAGAGTTCTCTACCTTGGATTCGTTTGTAGAAACGTACAAGCAACTATCTGGCTAGGCTTAGCCGGATGGGAGTATGATTTGGAAGCTCTCCAAGATTCTTCGCGAAGCCCGCCTATAAATTAAAGAAGATGTGATACTTACACTCAAAGCTAGACGGAGGAGCATGAGGATCTTGAAGAACTCTAGGGGGCTACTATTGTGGATATAGCAAATAGGTATACCTACGACGTAGTCTCATACCGGCAAATCCGGGCGGCCCACAAATAATGGTTAGGTCTATGGCATTGATACGTCGGAAACGTATCTATAATTTTTTATGTTCCATGCTTGTTTAGTATCTACTTTGCTTTGTTTTATCTATACTTTGAGGTGTTTTTATATGCTTTTCTGGACTAACCTATTAACAAGATGTCACAGTGCCAGTTGCCTGTTTTCTTCTATTTTTTGTTCCAAAAAAGGCAAAAAATCAATATTTTCGAAATTGGACGGGACAAAAGCCAAAGTTAATATTTTACCATGGGGAACACGAAGCCTGAATACGAGATGGAGGGGAGCCAACAGGGGGCCACACCCCTGTCCATGCGGCCAAGCCTGGCCCGCGCCTGGCCCACGCCTAGGGGGATGCGGCCGCCCTGGCTGCCCCCTTGCCTCGCCTCTTCGCCTATAAAGACCTCCCCCCCGTCCCCCGATGCCAAAATCCTAAGTACCCGATCAATATTCCACGTAACCGTCTGTAGCCACTGCCACCATCGTCCCTAGATTGGGAGGATCTGAAGCTCTTTCCGGCACCCTGCCGGAGGGGAGATCATCCCGAAGGCCTTCTTCTTCATCATGCTAGCCTCCGGTCTGAAGTGTGAGTAGTTCCACCTTGGACTACGGTTCCATGTAGTAGCTAGATGGTGGTATCTCCTCCTTTGTGCTACCATGTTTAGATTTGTGAGCTCCGTTCATGATCAAGATCATCTATTTTTTAATCATGCATGTTGTGTTTGTGGGGATCCGATGGATATTGAGATTACTATGTCAAATTGATTAATGGTTTTGTCTTTGATTCTATCAGGTTTGTGTTGTTTGTGATCTTGCATGCTCTCCATTTCTAGTACCTATCTTGGCCAAGTAGATGCTAGTGACTCCAAGAGGGGTATTTATGCTCGATAGTGGTTTCATGCCTCTATTTAATCTAAAAGAAGTGACAGAAATCTCTAAGGTTGTAGATATGTTGTTGTGCAGGTTTCCAAGTTGCTAGCAACACCTTTGAGTCGTTTCCTTCCTCCTACTGGTTCGATAATCTTGGTTTCTTACTGAGAGAAAACTTGCTGCTGTGCTCATCACACCTTCCTCTTGGGGTCTCCCAACAAAGCTTTCACTCACCATCAGGCCTAACATGAGGGCCTAGTTCCTGATAGACAAGATGGAGGTCCAGCCTGGAGATGGAAGGCGATGTGGCACCGCCTTAGATGGAAGCCGGCTCCTTGGAGTACAAGACAATAATTTACGTATTAGTCTAAGACTCTATAACCGTATCCGGCTGGGACTCTCCTTGTAACCTTAGGTCTTGGCGCCTTTATAAGCCGGCCTACGGGAGCCTTTAGGGCAACACACAATAGAACAACACGTGCATAGCACAACTCACATACAACGAACCCCACAATCATGTAACTCGGCGTATTGCCATTATAGTGATTTATACCATGAGTAGGATCTCGCCATTGCCGTGAGATCTAAACCCGGGTAAACTGTGTCACGATGTCCCGTACGCTCTCCGCCTTACCCTACGTCTCTAAAATCGCTGCTGGGATACCCATATGGCGTACGTGTCGATAATACCACGACGATCATGAAGCCGCTCGTGGGATAATACATCTCACGACTTGATAAGTCTCGTTGCGGGGATCGGCTATCGTATTCATAAACCTCATCATGGACAAACTTCCGATTGATATTCGAGTGTATGTTCTGTTGCCTCCCTTCCCGCATAACTTGATCTAGTTTATGTACTAGAATTTTTTTTGCGTAGTGCGTTTTTCAATAGAGTAGAATTCTAGTACAAGTAGGGGTGACGAATGTTGCGATCTATGGTTGGCTATATGTGGCCTTAATTTGCGTGGAGAGTGGGTTCGGGCCCGGTGGGGGCAAGGATACGATATGGCCGTGTGGGAGTTCTAAGTGACGGTTAGGGTTCCTCTCTTATATAGAGAGTCAGAGTGTGGGTAAGGGTTTTTTGTATGGGCCCTTTGCACAAGTATGGTTTATCTATATGTACCACACTTGGCAAAGTTCCCATGATGTGTAATTATCCATGGTTTGGCTTCAATTAAGCAACAAGATCACATTCCCGCATTGATCTAGAGAATTATAAAACACAGTGGGCTGCATTTGAACATGGGACCACATGTTCACGAGAGGCTCGTCTATTCGGTCTCTAGCAGCCACATTGGGTTCCTGGAAGTGGATCCATATAGTCAATTATTTTTCAAAGTGGGCAAGGATTGGTTTTGTGTTTTGTCCAAGTAACTACCCCAAAAAATGGTGTTCAGGCAAAAAAAAGTGGTTTTGTCCAACAAAATCCCAATACTTAGTGTTATGTGCAATTTATTTATATAGAGGGCAATGCACCGCTTGGGAATGGTGGACCACACTAGCTAGAAATTGTTGCTGACAACTCAACTGAAGGTGCATAACCATTCTCCACTTTTCGACCCACTTTTAGCATCGCTTACAATGGACAAGACAATTGTTAATGTCTCCATTCTATCTACCACGACATCACAGAGCGTCGGACTCGTCGTTCACCTAACATGACACCAAAATCTATTGGTATCAAGTCTACCACGACGCAAAATTATCCGTTGCCTTTAACGCTGCAAAAGTTTATCCACCGGGTAAGAAAATTCTACAGACACTTTTATCTTATGTTGTGCAAATAAGTGCCATCTAGAGGGTATTTTTATAGTGTAAGCAAAATTCAACAAATATTACTTGCTGGACATGACTTCATTGTGGTCTATGTTACTGTATGAATTAAACAAAAACATAATTGGGGGACAAGAACTAATGTAGTCTATGATTATATAATCAAAGTAGAGTATACATAGCCATAAACTTAGTAAATACGGTAGAAAAACCTCACAAGTAATTATAGTACATGATTCACTCCACCCACAAAAGAGTCATGGACAAATACACCATGGTCGTGATTAGTTGAGTCACTGCAGGCCTGACAATCATTTTTTCCTAAAGTATAATTGGTCGGCAATGCGGAGCCATGTCTAATAGAAGTCTAGCAACAGTCGATGTTGTGATTCGATCAATTTATATTGAACTTTTTAACCTCATCTCAACTGAGCTAGTCGTTAATGTATATTTTTGTACATTATTCCATAATAATATATAAATAAGTATTTTAAATAACTAACACCCTTAACAATTAAATAATGATCATCTTTATTTAGTCGAAAAATGTTCCATATAGTTCCAATGTTGGTTATTATATATACATTTATAGTGCTACAATGAAATTTTATTTCATGGGGAAAATTGATTGTATTATTTAGTATGGGTGTTTAGGCTGAAAAAAAAGCATTGTTATGGTTTCAACTAAGAAAACCATTGTTTGCATAATATTCTACCATATTGTTTTGACATTATATCGCGGAATGTCTATGAAACTTGGTAGAGTGCTTTTAGAAAAAAAGGATCTTGTGGTTACTTGCTAGAGATGTATGATCCCAAGACTGTGAAGTTACTGTGTAAGTAAATAGAATTTTCTAGTCCTACAATGAAACTATGTTTTGTTGCTGAAATTGATTATATTATATCATATATTATATGGTGTGTAAGAACCAATTATTGTTATAGAAAGTTTCACCATATATCTAAGAAATTATTTTCATATTATCTCACAAATTTATTTATATCCTTTGATGTATTTTAATGTGTTTGTACATGTACAATTTTCCATGGTATAGATAAATATCTATGCAACTTCATAGACCTCTTTTAGAGAATATGGATGACAATAACTATCAGAGCTATCTAGATTTCAGAACTATAAATTTTAGGTGTAACTAATAGATAATTCTAGACTGTACAAGAACGGTTGGTTTGTAGTTTGTCCTCATATCTCATTGTACAAAGTGTTAAACAATAGTATGTCCTCAAATCTCCTATTGTGTTGTAACTTATGATCTCATATTTTTCACATATGTCCTCCAATTTGCTACAAATATCGTTAACCTTACCCCCAACAAAACCAAATATCGCTTGCACAATTCTCAAAGTGTTCCATATCTCCATTTTACATGTTATTAGGGTTTCTTTTACACGAAGCACACCCCGGCTATTGATGTCATATTCATATTAAATGCATTTTCATGCATGTATGGAAGAACTCAATCATCTTAACACACATAACACCATGTATGTTAAAACTCAGAGGCATTTAGTGTGGTCACATTAGATTGCATGAATTTCTACATCTCTAAGGTTCACTTTATTTTTATTTTTAATACATATTTTAATTTTAGATTTATATTTACGTATATCAAACCTGTTATTCCCATATTCTATAAAGGACGTTCAAATCGATAACTTGTCCTACAGAGAACACATGCATGCATGTTATTACATGTAAGTAGTACTTACAGGTTTGACAATCTAGCAAATGTTATAGTGATACGTATTGGTCTATGATTACATTGCTTGATACATTAAGTGAAAATGAAATAGTTCGTTCTTTTTTACTTTTATTTCAGTTTTAGGTATTGAGACTTAATGTAGCATTCTCATATTCTCACATTCATAAAAGTAAGCAAATGGTCATATTATTTTACATATGCACTTCATATTGTTTCAAGATTTACTAAACTTAATAGTATGCTTTTTAGCGATAATTTAAAATGTGAGTGCACAAAATCCTAGCTTACTTGGTTTTTACATGGATGCCCAAATAAGATTGTTCTAGTGTCCACATTTTGAGAAGTAGTGTGGCTAGAACCAAACTAAGTCATGTTTGAAAATATGTTTGAGCAGCATGCATGATTAGAGTAGAAGAATTTTAAAGCATTAAAGATGATGTGAAAAAATGTGAATGTATAACATGGTATAGCATGTGAACATGTAAAATTTCAATAAGTAATATGACTAGATTTAACCTACCCAAATAAAAACAAGGGGTAAATGGATTATATGGCACCAAACATTAATCTTGCAGGTCTATATCAAACAACAGTCAACAAGAAAAACTATTGCATTGAGAAATATAGGGAAAGAGATGTTGTGGTTTGAGATGGAACATAGAAGGGGATTCATAGGTAGTTTACCGTTGGGCGGGAAGTGAACATATCATCAGTAAACCAACCACATTGAGTTCACCTGCAGTTTCAATTCTAAACATGGACATTATGGCATGTATTTTCTAGACCTTTTTAGACAGTCTGTGGTCAAACTATCCGTTGTGCTCCCTCTGTCCGTAAATAAGTGCACTTCTATCTTTTGCCTTGAGTCAAACTTTTTATTATTTGACCAATTTTGTAGACAAATGTAACAACATATATACAATAAAATCAGTATATTATCAACCTACATTTGAAAACAGTTCTAATGGTACTAATTAAGTGTCATAAATGTCGCTAGGTTTACCTATAAAGTTGATCAAATTTTGTTAAATTTAACTTAGGGAAACATCTAAAAGTATACTTATTCACAGACAGAGGGAGTAGGATTAAAACAAAATCAAAACATTCGTTGTGTGCATATATGTCATTCCATATGCATGCATGTGGTTCTAAATAATGTTTTTGGTTTTTGCTGTAGAGAAACAAGAATGGTTCAAATCAACTATCGTGTATGCTATAATGAATATGCCATATGTGGTCTACTGATCAACATGCACTACCTTTTAGATTTAGGATTAAGTCGCCTATTATATATCAAGAGGACACTGCAATTCTTGCCTTTTATGTCCAATTAGTTTCATTTTATGTTTATTGTCTTTTCACTTGGTTGTTGGCCTTAATAAGAACCGGATGGTTACTACCGGTAGCTATGGGGATGCATATTTTGTAGATTTGGATGCATCTATGCAAAATAAAGTTGCCAAATAGTGTTCCTAATAAACAAATTATAAGAAAATCAATGTCCATTTTCAAAGTACCAACAGTGGTGTTGTGTAGGAAGTACAATGAGAATTTTTAAAGTGATAAAATAACAACACGTCTACAATATGGAAATTATTTTAAAAAATGTATAAGAATCTAACAAATTTTAATTTTTTTTCATAGTCAATGGCATTAGAATAGGGCAATTAACTATTCTTATGTCAATAAATTTTATGTTCATTATTCATAAATCAAAATAATATTACAAAAATATATATTATCGCAAAAAATGATTTGTAAGTTTTCAACTTAGCAACACAAACCGCAAGGCTATGCCTTAGTTTGTGATGAATATTTTTTCAAACACCAAATACCTTATGAATAACAATTCATGATATTCTTTAAACTGGGACCTTCAACGATCTTTTGAAAAAAGCTGCTTCCAAAAAATGTAATTTTTGGGTTAGGCGGACTTTCAAGTCGGACCTCGGTTTATTGTTGGCAGTTTTATTTTCCACCTGCTCCAGTAATTTGCTAATTATAAGCGGTCTAGTTTCCAGCCCGACTCTCCTATTATTGGAGATATTTTTATTTTTAATCGGCTACAAAAAATATGTTTATAGAAGCAGTTGTTTCTTTAGATAAATTGGCTATAGGGACACTATTTGGGTTTAGTCAATTTTTTCTGGCTGGTACGGCCTCCATCCACAATCTCTAATTTTATGGTTTTTGATATTGTAGGGTGGACTCCTAGTGGTCTTCTTCCACTCAACTCGTCGATCTTCCTGTTGTCGGTCATCCTTCATTTGCCTGTGACGAGTTTCGGATGTCTCTGGTGGTGGTATTCACGGATTAGCATATGGTACTCACGGACCTCTGGATTAGATGGGATGTGGCCATGCATGTTCACAATTTTTTGTATCTGGGGCTTCAAGTGGGCATGCCGTGAAGATCCACTTTTCATTGACAACATTGGACATGTCCATGTTGGAGTTATGCCCTAGAGGCAATAATAAAAGTGTTTATTATTATATCTTTGTGTTTATGATAAATGTTTACATTCATGCTATAATAGTACTAACCGGAAACATTAATACTTGTGTGATTTGTAAACTAACTTAGAGTCCCTGGTAAAGCCTCTTTATAATACTAGCTTGTTGATTAATAGATGATCGTGGTTTCTCGATCATGAACATTGAGATGTTATTAATAACAAGATCATATCATTAGGAGAATGGTATGATGGACATACTCCTATAGATAAGCATAGCATTAATATCAAGTCATTTCAATAGTTCGTTTGCTATAAGCTTTCTGATACATAGTAACCTAATTCCTTTGACCATGAGATTATGTTAATCACCATCACCGGAAGGATGCTTTGATGAAATCAAACACCACACCGTAACTGGGTGGCTATAAAGGTGGCATTGAGTGTTCAGAAAATATGGGTTGAGGCACATGGATCAAGAGTGGGATTTGTCCATCCATATGATGGATAGATATACTATGGGTCCTCTGGGTGGAATGTCATCCAATTAGCTTGCAAGCATGTGACTGGCTCACAAGGGATCACATATCACGGGAACGAAAAAAGAGTACTTATCGCTAACGAGGTTGAACTAGGTATGCAGAGATACCGATGATCAAAACCTCGGATAAGTAAACTATCATGAGACAAAGGGAAATTGGTATCGTATGTAAGTGGTTCATTCGATCACGAAGTAATCGTAGAAATATGTGGGAGCCATATGAATTTCCAGATTCCTCTATCCGTTATTGATCGAAGAAGTGTCTTGGTCATGTCCGCATAATTCACGAACCGTAGGGAGACACACTTAAGAATTCAATGTTGTTTAGTAGATATGGCATGTTAGTAGGGATACCGAATGTTGTTCGGAGTCTCGGATGGGATCCAGGATATCACGAGGAGAAATGGTCCGGAGAATAAGATTCATATAAGGAAAGTCCTATTTCGGAGTTCGGGAAAGTTTCCGATGATTTCATCAGAGAGGTTCTAGAAGGGTCTAGAAGGTTCACCGGTCTGGAAGGGGAATGGTCCATGAATGTGTCATGGATATGTGGAATGATTGGATCATATCCTAGGTCACTTGGTGTTGACATTTGCAAAAGAGAAATAAAGCTCTAAATGGAAAGTCAAATGGGAAGTTTGAAAAGTCAAACTGGAACAATGGTTTCCTAGTGGGAGAACAAACAAGTCCTTCTCTCAATCCAACTTGGGTTTGGGTTTGGATTCAAACCCACCCCTCCCAAGGCTGCCCCTCTCTCTCATAAATAGAGGGGGAGGGCTGCCCCAACACCACAAGAGCCAAGCCCTCCCCACACAATCGCGCCGCCGCCGCTCCTCGCCGCCTCACGCCGCCACCGGTTCATCGCCGCCGCTCTAGCCGCCGCTGACACCTCCTACTCCTCCTCCCGGTCATCTAAACCCTAGATCTCCGGGAAACCCTAATCCACCATAACTCGCATCCGGCTTAGGCGAAGCCCTGCTGGATCTTCCCTCTACTTCCGACACCACACCGTCAGGCCGAATCGCGAGGGAGAACTACAACCTCCGTCACCTGGAACAAGGAGAGGAAGGTCTTCATCGAACCGAACGTGTGACCGATCATGAAGCTTAACGCCGAACGGAAGGATCGTCTACGCGATCTTGAGATCGGCAAGTGTACGACTACATCACCCACGAGAATCTGCTCTCGTTAACCGCTTTGGAATCTTTGAGGGTGAGTGCTTCTATCGACTCGTTGCTACAATCTAGTAGATAGATATTGGCTTGTTTGTGTGCATGCGGTAGAAATTTTTTAGTTTCCATGCTACGAACCCCTATAGTGGTATCAGAGCCGTGTCTATATGTAGATCTGTTGCACGAGTAGAACACAATGGTCATTGTGGGCGGTGGTGCTTTTATTATCAATTGCTTTTTGTGTACTTTGCATCTTGCGGTATGATGGGATGAAGCGGCCCGGGCTAACCTTACATGACATCGTTCATGAGACTTGCTCCACACTCAACATGCAACATGTATTGCATAAGTGGCTTTTCGGGTGTCTGTCTCTCCCATCATAGTATAGATTCAACTTACAACGGGCACTTGATAGTTCAAACATCAACATTGTGGTTCTTGTTCGTAAGTTAGAACGACACTTATTGAAAGCCCCAAACCATGTAAAATATGCAAAGAAAATTAGAGGTATCTAACTTTGTTTTGCAGGGGTGTGTTGTGATGTGATATGGCCATGATTGTGATTATATATGATGTATGCAATGTTCCTTATTATAAGTTGGCAACCGGCAGGAGCCATATGGTTGTCCTTTAAATTCTGTTAAGAATTACGTGTCTATTCAAAGTAGTTGTAATAGTTGAAGCTGGTGGAAGACAATCATGAAACGGCGCCATTGACCTTGACGTCATACCGGTGATGATGGAGATCATGTTCGTGCTTGAAGATGGAGATCGGAAGCACAAGAAGAAAGGCCATATCATATCACATATTATGAATTGCATGTGATGTTAATCCTTTTATGCATCTTGTATTGCTTAGTTCACGACGGTAGCATTATAATATGATCCAAGCACAAAATTTCAAGTTTT
This sequence comes from Avena longiglumis, assembly GCA_030063025.1. Classification (NCBI taxonomy): domain Eukaryota; kingdom Viridiplantae; phylum Streptophyta; class Magnoliopsida; order Poales; family Poaceae; genus Avena; species Avena longiglumis. Next base: position 502,670,048 of record CP125975.1, read on the forward strand.
AAAGTGGTCATCCTTAGTAAGCACCGTTGCTAAAGCTCGTTGTTTCGAAGCACCACGTGATGATCGGGTGTGTTAGATTCTGCGAGTGTATACAACATGAGCAAGCCATATTTGCTCATGCGGAAGCTAAGGTTTGATCTTGACGAGCCTAGTATGTACAAACATTGTCTCGAAACACGGATCACCGAAAGGTAAAGCATGAGTCATATAGAAGATATGATAAACATATTGATTGTTCGCCATTGAAGCTACATCAACTCTCGTGATGATCGGTTTTGATGTGGTGGATTTGGTTCGTGTGATCACTAAAACAATTTGAGGGATATTGTTTTGAGTGGGAGTTCACCTAGATTAATTTAACTATTAATTAGAACTCAATTTGTCATAAACTTAGTCTAAACTATTGCAAATATGTTGTAGATCAATGGCAAGCACTACCATCAATTTTAATGCGTTCCTAGAGAAAGAAAAGTTGAAAAATAATGGAAGCAACTTCGCGGATTGGTTCCGCAATTTGAGGATTGTCCTCAATGCTGGTAATTTGACCTATGTGCTGGATGCACCGCTGGGTGACCCTCCTGCAGCTAATGCTACCGATGAGATAAAGAATGTTTTCCTCGCTCGAAAGAATCAGTACTCCACAGTTCAGTGTGCTCTCTTGTATGGTTTGGAATCAGAGCTTCAGAAAAGGTTTGATAACCATGACCCACATGATATTGTCCGTGAACTCAAAATGATATTTGAGGCTCACGCGGCAGTTGAGAGTTATGAGGCTTTTGAAAAGTTCTTTAACTGCAAGATGGAAGAGGGCAGCTCCGTCAGTGAGAACATGCTTAAGATGTCTGGACACGCAAGTAAACTCCAAAGCTTGGGTATAGTGATTCCTAATGCTTTGGGAATTCACCGTGTCCTCCAATCGCTACCACCAAGTTACAAGAACTTTGTGATGAACTACAATATGCAAAACATGGACAAGTCGTTGCCAGAACTCTTCTCCATGTTAAAGTCTGTAGAAGTGGAGATCAAGAAAGAGCACCAAGTATTGTTGGTCAATAAGACAGCCAAATTCAAGAAGCAAGGCAAGTCTAAGAAAAAGGAAAACTTCAAGAAGGGAGGTAAGAAAGTTACCGCGCCGACGAAGAAGACCAAGGCTGGGCCTAAGCCTGATACTGAGTGCTTTTAATGCAAGAGAGAGGGTCACTGGAAGCGAAATTGCCCCAAGTACTTGGCGTATTTGAAGAACGGCAACATCAAGAAGAAGGGTATATCCAATATACATGTTATTGATGTGTATCTCACCAGTACTCGTAGTAGTGCCTGGATATTTGATACTGGTTCAGTTGCTCATATTTGTAACTCGAAACAGGTGCTTCAGAATAAACAGAAGCTAGCGAAGAACGAGGTGACGATGCGCGTTGGAAATGGATCAAAGGTTGATGTGATCGCGGTCGGCACGCTACCTCTTCATCTACCATCGGGATTAGTTTTATACTTAAATAATTGTTATTTGGTGCCTGCGTTGAGCATGAACATTATATCGAGATCATATTTTTTGCGAGACGGTTACTTGTTTAAGTCTGAGAATAATGGTTGTTCGATTTATATGAGTAATATTTTTTATGCACATGCACCTTTGATAGATGGTCTATTCTTATTGAATCTCGATTGTAGTAATACACACATTAATAACATTGAGGCTAAATGTTTGAAACTAAGCGATAACTCGACCTATATGTGGCACTGTCGTCTTGGTCATATTGGAGTGAAGCGTATGAAGAAACTCCATTCCGATGGACTTTTTGAATCACTTGATTTCGAATCACTTGAAAGATGCGAAGCATGTCTGATGAGTAAAATGACTAAGACTCCATTTTCTGGTATGATGGAGCGAGCTACGGACTTATTGGAAATCATACATACCGATATGTGCGGCCCAATGAGTGTAGCACCGCGCGGTGTTATTGTTATGTTCTTACCTTCACGGATGACTTGAGTAGATATGGGTATATCTATTTCATGAAACATAAGTCCGAAACATTCGAGAAGTTTAAGGAATTTCAAAGTGAGATAGAGAATCAACGTAACAAGAAGATTAAATTTCTATGATCTGATCGTGGAGGTGAATATCTAAGTTACGAGTTTGGCGAGCATTTGAAGAAATGCGGAATACTTTCACAATTGACACTGTCGGGAACACCACAGCGTAATGGTGTGTCCAAACGTCGTAATCGAACTCTCTTAGATATGGTTCGTTCTATGATGTCACATACAGATTTACCGCTATCGTTTTGGGGTTATGCATTAGAAACAACCGCATTCACTTTAAATAGGGCACCATCTAAATCCGTTGAAAAAACACCGTATGAATTATGGTTTGGGAAGAAACCTAAATTGTCGTTCCTTAAAGTTTGGGGTTGCGAAGCTTATGTAAAGAAGTTACAGCCAGACAAGCTTGAACCCAAAGCGGAAAAATGCGTATTCATAGGATACCCGAAGGAAACTATTGGGTATACCTTCTATCACAGATCTGAGGGCAAAATCTTCGTTGCCAAGAATGGATCCTTTCTAGAGAAGGAGTTTCTCTTGAAAGAAGTGACTGGAAGGAAAGTAGAACTCGACGAGGTTGTTGAACCTTCTCTCGAACTTGCGAGTAGCGCAGCACTAGAAGTAGTTCCTGTGGCGCCTGCACCAATAAGAGAGGAAGCTAATGATGTTGATCATGAAACTTTGGTTGAAGTTACTACGAAACCTTGCAGGTCAATGAGAACTCGTACCACTCCTGATTGGTATGATCCCGTTATGAGTGTCATGTTGGTGGATAACAGCGATGACCCTGCGACATATGAGGAAGCGATGATGAGTCAAGATTCCAATAAATGGCAAGAAGCCATGAAATCCGAGATTGAATCCATGTACGTAAACCAAGTATGGACTTTGGTGGACTTACCGGATGGCCGTAAGGCTGTCGAGAACAAATGGATTTTCAAGAAGAAAACAGATGCTGATGGTAATGTTACTGTCTATAAAGCTCGACTTGTCGCAAAAGGGTTTCGACAAATTTAAGGAGTTGACTACGATGAGACTTTCTCACCAGTAGCGAAGCTAAATTATGTGAGGATTATGTTAGCAATCGCTGCATATTATGATTATGAGATATGGTAGATGGATGTCAAAACGGAATTCCTCAATGGAGACATTGATGAAGAGTTGTATATGATGCAACACAAAGGTTTTATCGATCCTAAAGATGCTAACAAGGTATGCAAACTTCAACATGGGCGCCATAGCCAATGCGCAAGAACCAATGTCACACAAGAAGCTGAAGCATATCAAGCTACGTTTTCACGCTATTCAGGAGCATGTCCAAGATGGTGACATAAAGATTTGCAAAGTACACACAGATCTGAATGTCGCAGATCCGTTGACTAAACCTCTCCCGAGGGCAAAACATGACCAGCACCAAACTGCGATGGGTGTTCGGTATATTACCATGTAATCTAGATTAGTTGACTCTAGTGCAAGTGGGAGACTGTTGGAGTTATTCCCTAGAGGCAATAATAAAAGTGGTTATTATTATATCTTTGTGTTTATGATAAATGTTTACATTCATGCTATAAAAGTATTAACCAGAAACATTAATACTTGTGTCATTTGTAAACTAAATTAGAGTCCCTGGTAAAGCCTCTTTATAATACTAGCTTGTTGATTAATAGATGATCGTGGTTTCTCGATCATGAACATTGAGATGTTATTAATAACAAGATCATATCATTAGGAGAATGGTATGATGGACATACTCCTATAGATAAGCATAGCATTAAGATCAAGTCATTTCAATAGTTCGTTTGCTATAAGCTTTCCGATACATAGTAACCTAATTCCTTTGACCATGAGATCATGTTAATCACCATCACCGGAAGGATGCTTTGATGAAATAAAACACCACACCGTAACTGGGTGGCTATAAAGGTGGCATTGAGTGTTCAGAAAGTATGGGTTAAGGCACATGGATCAAGAGTGGGATTTGTCCATCCATATAACAGATAGATATACTCTGGGCCATCTCGGTGGAATGTCATCCAATTATCTTGCAAGCATGTGACTGTCTCACAAGGGATCACATATCACGGGAACGAGAAAAGAGTACTTATCGGTAACGAGGTTGAACTAGGTATGCAGAGACACCGACGATCAAAACCTCAGATAAGTAAACTATCGTAAGACAAAGGGAAATTGGTATCGTATGTAAGTAGTTCATTCGATCGCGAAGTAATCGTAGAAATATGTGGGAGACCTATGAATTTCCAGATTCCTCTATCGGTTATTGATCAAAGAAGTGTCTTGGTCATGTCCGCATAATTCACGAACCGTAGGGAGACACACTTAAGGATTCGATGTTGTTTAGTAGATATGGGATGTTAGTAGAGATACCGAATGTTGTTCGGAGTCTCGGATGGGATCCGGGATATCACGAGGATACCCGGAATGGTCCGGAGAATACAATTCATATAAGTAAAGTCCTATTTCGAAGTTCGGGAAAGTTTCCGATGATTTCATCGGAGAGGTTCTAGAAGGGTCTAGAAGGTTCACCGGTCCGGAAGGGGAATGGTCCATGAATGTGTCATGGATATGTGGAATGATTGGATCATATCCTAGGTCACTTGGTGTTGACATTTGCAAGAGACAAATAAAGCTCTAAATTTAAAGTCAAACTGGAACAATGGTTTCCTAGTGGGAGAACAAACAAGTCCTTCTCTCAATCCAACTTGGGTTTGGGTTTAGATTCAAACCCACCCCTCCCAAGGCTGCCCCTTCCTCTCATAAATAGAGGGGGAGGGCTGCCCCAACACCACAAGAGCCAAGCCCTCCCCACACACCCGCGCCGCCACCGCCGGTTCGTCGCCGCCTCTCTAGCCGCCGCCGACACCTCATCCTCCTCCCGGTCATCTAAACCCTAGATCTCCGGGAAACCCTAATCCACCATAACTCTTATCCGGCTTAGGCGAAGCCCTGCGGGATCTTCCCTCTACTTCCGACACCACGCCGTCGTGCTGCCGGAATCGCGAGGGGAGAACTACAACCTCCGCTGCCTGCTGGAACAAGGGAGAGGAAGGTCTTCATCGAGTACCGAACGTGTGACCGACTGTGGAAGCTCTGCCGGAACGCAGCGCCGGAAGGATCGTCTACGCGATCTTGAGATCGACAAGTGTACGACTACATCACCCTCGAGAATCTGCTCTCGTTAACCACTTTGGAATCTTTGAGGGTGAGTTCTTCTATCAACTCGTTGCTACAATCTAGTAGATAGATCTTGGCTTGTTTGTGTGCATGCGGTATAATTTTTTTGTTTTCCATGCTACGAACCCCTACAGTCCATGCCTATGATTTTCATGATTTTGGTAGAGAAATGTCAAGACGGCTACGATTGGAAAACCAAATTATCTCGATGGCTCATATTGAGTCACAAACTGCTATTGGCGGAAGTGGAGTCACGGATGTGATGAAAACATTTCTTCAATGTTGTTGTGAGGGATAATTGGTCCTGTCCAAACCGCACATGTGCATGTGAGCCTAGTGATCAAGGCTTTGCAGCAGGGTGACATCGCTCGGGGACTTTAGTTTTGGTGGTGCTCTTCGAGTATCGATATACATTATGAAAATTGTGAGGCATTGTCTTTATCGGTTGTACCTAGTCAGGCATTGTTAGAGTTGTTTTTTTTCTGAATGAAAACATACTATTTTTAATTTGGCGATGATAATACTTGTGCATTGTTCCTTTTTGAAAATGTTGTTCTTTGAGAACCTCTTCCGCTGTTTAGGTGTTGTATTTTTTTTCGAAATGGGGTTGGCCCCCGGCATGTGCATCCAAGGATGCACACAACCCTTTATTACGAAGTCATAAGTATGAAATTATTACAACTCACGGATAGAATAGGGTTGATACAAAAATCAACCATCTGAAGAAAACCAAAAGTCTGAAAATAAGTTGCAAATGACAGCTAGACATCCTCAGTCTACTAGTATGTTGCCACGAAGGCAGGTAATAGATATCCTGAGCAATTATCACCAGACGGTTGCATCCACAAATCATTAGCTTACGCAGATGTTCTGGGACAAGAAAAGCCCAGAGCTGAATCCAATGAGATGCCAAAAGGATAACCTGCAAAAAAGATTGAACACGAGCATGTTAAAAATAATATTATTGCGACATTTCCATATGGACCAAAATAAAGCCGAAACGTCTATACGAATTCTAGCTTTATTCTTTATCCATCCCGTTTAGCCAATTCCCAAACATATAGGGTGAAAGGTCATAAGTAAATAAAACAAAGCGCCAAATAATTTTTGCAAAGGGGCAGGCAATAAAAGAGATGTTCAATAGTTTCATATTAGTCACAAAAGCAAAACTTTTTTCATCCATTCCAAATTCTTTTTGCCAAATTAGCTTTCATCAATAAGATTTTGTTATTCAGAAACCACATGAAGATCTTAATCTTAAGTGGTATCTTAAGCTTCCATAGATACTTCATAGATAATCACCGGTGTTTATTCATGAGGAGTTCGGACATAGATTTGACGGTAAAAACCCCATCCGTGGTTAATATTCACCTAAACGAAACTGGTTCATCAGTTAGATTTACTTGCATTAGCCTTTAACATAAATGCAACCATGCAGCCCATTTTGTCCCTATTAAATTTCTCCTAAAATCAATATTAAGAGGATATTGGGACAAAACGTCATGTAAAGAGGTATGCTTTCTATGCACGATATTATATAAAGAAGGATATTGTTGGGCGAGAGATGTATCTCCAAGCCATACATCCTCCAAAAATCGAGTACCTTTCCCGTTTCCAATGTTGGAAAACCCTCTAGTAAAGAAATCGTTCTTTACTTGCATCATCCCTTTCTAAAACAGAGTCTGTCGGTTTAGCTTGGACTTGTGCTAAGGTCTTATTTTTCAAGTATTTATTAACAACTCTTGCCAAACCCCTTGCTCGGATAACAACTTGTGAAACCATTTGCTAAGGAGACATTTGTTTTTTAGTTCTAGCACCTCAATTCTCATGCCCCCTGGTCCTTGGGTCTACAAATAATATTGCATCGAGTTAATCTATATTTCTTCTTGTGTTCATCACTTTGGCAAAAGGAACGTGAACGAAAGAAGTCCAATCTTTTCCTAAACCCTTTTGGTATTTCCAGAAAAGATATCATAAACATGGGCAATCTTGTTAATACAGAGTGATTAACACTAATCGATCTCCATGTGAAAGAAGTTTTCCTTGCCAACAACCTAATCTTTTCTTCAAATCGATTTTCTATAGGGTTCCATTCAAAAAAATTTAGCTTTCTATGATGAATAGGTATCTCAAGATATCTAAATGGTAAAGAACCTAACTCACGTCCAAATATACTCTTGTACGCATGTTCATGTTACTTGGCCTTGCCAAAGCAATAAATCTCGCTCTTATGAAAATTAATTTTATGGCCCGAAAGTTGCTCAAAAATACATACATACAATTTTATGTTTACCGCTTTCGAAAGATCGTGTTCCATAAAAAGAATCGTGTTGTCTGCGTATTGAAGAATGGATACCACCCTTCAACAAGATGGGGGATGATACTACCTACTTGACCCTTCTCCTTAGCCCTAGCTATGAGGATGGCCAGCATATCCACTACTATATTAAATAACATAGGTGATAAGGGGTCTCCTTGTCTCACACCCTTTCTTGTCTGAAAATAATGACCTATGTCATCGTTAACTCGGATCCCAACACTCCCTTCTTAACAAATTGTTCGATCCATTTGCACCATAAAGGGTCAAACCCCTTCATTCTAAGTGTCTGTTTTAAAAAGGGCCATTTAACCTTGTCGTAAGCTTTCTCGAAATTAGGGATCCATCCAATTTCTTCCGATGAATCTCATGGATAGTTTTATGTAGTACCACCACCCCTTTCAAAATATGCCTACCAGGCATGAAGGTTGTTTGAGTAGGTCTAATCACTTTGTGAGCAATCACAAAGATGCGATTGGTGGCTACCTTTGTAAAAAAATTAAAACTAACATTTAGAAGACATACCGATCTATATTGCTATATTTGAGTCGCATTTTCTTTCTTGGAAAGTAGGGTAACAACATCAAAGTTTAGCTTATGCAAAGGCAGATCAGCTGTTTGCAACTGTGCAAATAAAGCCATCAAATCAGATTTAATCACACTCCAAAAAGCTTGATAGAATTCTGTAGGGAATCCATCAGGGCCTGCCTCCTTATTACGATGCATGGATGAGATTGCTTCTAGCACTTCATCCTCCATAAAACTGGATGTGAGAATATCGTTTTCATGAACCGACACTTGTGGAATGTCATGATTCAAGTCTTCCAGAAGTGTAAAACTATTTGGTTCCGGCGTACCAAAAAGTTTCTTATAATATTCGGAGATATAAGTTTTTAGGTTCTCCTCTCCCACAATAGTACCCTCATCTTTCTCCAACTGGAAAATCTTTTTCTTCCGATGCTTGCCATTAGCAATCAAATGAAAATATTTAGTATTGTTTCCACCCTCCTGAATATGCTTAACTTTAGCACGTTGGGCCCATTTGGATTCCCCATCATGCCTCAACTTTGTAAGTTGCTTATTAGCAACATTAAGTTCCTTTCTCTCATCCTCCGACAACAAACATCTTTCAGCTTTAACATCTAAAAAGTCAATTATAGCTAATAATGTTTCTTTTTCTTTCTTGTACTTGCCACTCTGGTTTTTAGCCCAGCCACGGAGAAATCGTCGCAAATGACGGATTTTGCTTTGCCATCTCTCAATGGTTGTATCACCTTGTGATACAGCTATCCGCTATCCATTCGGCTGCCACCATCTCAAAGAAGTTATCTTGCATCACCACGAGAGTTCAAAAGAAAATCTCGGGATGTTACCAAGATGAGCTCTATTTCCTGAGCAATCAGTAGGGGGGTATGATCTGACCCAGAGCGAGTAAGCGCACAGACAGTTCTCACTCAACGCTAGAGAGAATGTGATCAAGCTTCTCATAAGTTGGTGTGTAGTTGTGTCTCTAAATCCATCACTATTCCAAATTAAACCTCTTAATCCTTGCATCTAAAAAGTATTCTTTAATCCTTGCATTTGAAAAAGACATGATAGAAAATTTAGAGTTAGATATAGTGCCCGCTCCAACTGTGTAGCATCAGCATTAGGTTGATATGAAATTCGATCGCTCGACCGTACATTAGTCACTGAGGATAAATGATTCCCCCAAAAGCAATCACCTCAGCAAGCGTCGGTGCTGATCTTGTCATAAAATTATCTGTCCCAGTGGTCTTGTCCATAGACAAACTTGGTTTTAGAACCGGCCCGCGATTCTTGTCCCAAAAAAGCAACGGGAGTTCGTATTTGTGCTTTGGGTCCGGCTGCTGCAAGTGAATGATCATTGTGGCGGTGTTATTTTTTTCCTTTCTTGTTTGTGTATTTCAGATGTCTCAACTAGGACTTAACACTATATTGATGCTGAGTAGGGATGTAACTGGTATCTTTTTAATATTATTTTTTTCGTCCTAAAATAAGTACCTTGGGTTTGGCTAGATTCGCATGTATATAGCGTAGACAAATTCAAGTCGCTTATTTTGGACGGGAGAGTGGTACATTTCCTTCCTTAGAAAAAAGACACGTTTGGTCTGCTTTGGGATGCAATTTGGAGGTGCCCTACCCGGAACGGCGTTGCCGCCGCTCATCAGGTGTGATCAGCAGACGAATGGGAGGGCCACTCTTCCCGCCAAGACCCCCCGCACGTGAACCAACGAACGCATTGTTCGTGTTATCCCATCGGTGGCGCGGTGGAGCTGGGTCCTATGGCATGGCAGCGATGCAGCGAGGCCAAGGAGGGAGTTGGAGCGTGTGCGCGGTGCGGTGCGGGGAGCGCGCCCGGCCGCCTGGTCCGGGGGACATTCCGTCCTTCAGTCCGGTACGGTGTTCCCCATTTGCCTCTCTGGGTAACAGTTCTCGCCCCTTAAAGAAAAGGAAGCACAGTAATCCCCTCTCTCTCTCTCTCTCTGCTGCAAACTAGGAGTAGTAGTAAGCCAGAGCTAATGCCGTGTTCCGTTCACTATGAAGCCAGTGCTAGCCTTCATGGTCCCGGCACGGCACATCGCGCCGCTCCTTGAAAACGGAAAGCTCCGTGCTTGGGAGAAAGGAAATCCACTACCACGTCGTCGGAGGCGGCGATCCGGCCCTGATTGGCTGAACGATCCCCCACGCTTCATGATGCACGGCCGAAATGCTGCACGGGGAGCAAGACTCCGTGTTAGGCTCCGTTCCACCGATCGTGCGCAGTTCATATACCAATGGCGGATAAGATAAACTGCATGCAGCTGGGCCCTCCAGGCTCCAGCTTCTTGGTGTTAGTTCTTCAAGTCCGGCGTGCATCCGGTCAGGATAACATTTTTCTGTTGCGAGTTCTCGTAATTTCAGATCAGTGATCATCCTGAAAGATCTGATTTAATTTGGCGCTGCAAATAATCATGCATGTGGTGAATTAGTCAGGGGCAAACATTGCCACTTTCTTACTTTCTGAAAAATAACGCAACCCAACCGTGAAACATCTTTTACTGTCTGTGACTGCGAAGAATCTCCAGAAAGTCAGGGAAAGCTACAGCTAGCTGTGGCCTGTGGGCGCCTCGAAATTAAAGCCCGAACGCTGTGAAAATTCTCCTGGCTTTGCAGTTGTTGTAAGAAGGCTCAGCAAAGACCCCAAACCCCCCAAGCTTTGCTGAGGCGGGAAAAGCCAAGGCTGCTCTTCGTTCCTCCACCATCTTTTCAGGTTGGAGCATCCTGGACAGCTGGGATGCAGATTTTTGGGAAGCTCACTGGCTCGTCGCGTTTATCTGGGCATTCAAATGGAAGTGTGCACGGTGCCTACTAGGATACTGCACACGCTTGGAGTACATGCATGGTTTGGTTGGGTTGGGCACACAGTTTTTACCACTTGCTAGGTAAAAATATCTACTCCTGTCTTAGCAAAACGATCTTCTTCCAACAGCCAAGTTAAGTTGCTGGCAACCCAAGTGCTTCATGAAATGCATTACTTGTGGGGGCAACCAGATGTGCAAAGGCTCAAACCTGCAAGTAATACCAATGCACTCTAGCTAGTAACAAATACGAATCCACACGGTATCTCTAAAGTCTAAAGCTGTATAATTACAAGCTCGCGTCTGTATCTGCCTCTGTCTATGATGGCATGCATGGCATCATAGCTGATCTAATGCTTTCTTCTCGCTTCTCGTCTGAAGAGAAAGCCAGCCAAGGATTGGTATCATAAGAGTGGTCTTCCGAAAGGATCATGAATTCAGAAGAAAACAAACAGGGGAACAATGTAACAGAGAGTACATGTAGATCGATGTCTTATTAAACCCCAAGATCTTGGAGAACTCTCTTGCGTTCATTATTTCGTACGTACTAGATAGGATATCCCCGAAAGTCCCAAGAGTAAACTAGGCGCAAGGGACAGGGAGAAGTGGCCATGTGTACCATCTTCAAAAATCTTTCAGGCCGGCTCAGGTGCGCACGTCAAAGCTCTGATGAAAACAATCGATTAAAAAGAAAGTGCGACGTCTGATATGAAAACAATTGAGTAGAAAGCAAGTGTGATACAACAACATATTCTCATCTGCTTCGTCCACAAAGCCCCTTTGCCTCCCACCATCTTTTCGCAAAGAGGTGGTGTGAGGTATTGTCTCTTCTGCGTATACGAAAAGTTGACGAGCCGCAATCTTTACTAATTTTTTCTGTTCACATGTACTACCGGTTTGCAGGCTCCGCCATGAGTAGATTCCACATCAAAATGCTGCTTATAATTCACACACACAACCTTTTCTGCGTTGCGCAATATACATGGCACTCCAGTATCTGAACCGCACCATGGGCCGATCGAGCGAGCGAGCAGGGTCTCGACACGAGCCGGCATGGTGTGCCTGGTGCTGTCTGGCATGGTGTCCGGCGGATTGCGCTCTGGCACGCTCGTATATAGAAGCCTCGCTGTCTGAAGAGTGTCGAGTGGCGTGGTAAAGCTGCTCAGGGAGGATTAGTAGTAGTGTTTTTAATCACTGCACCTGCACATCTTTTCTCATGGTTATGGTCCTGAATACCGCCTTTTAACTGGGATTAGACGCAGGAAATTCAACTGTCAGTGAAACAATGCGTGCTGTCTGAAGAGTGTTTGGGGGTAGCACGATAAAGCTAGCTGCAGGAGGAGCATTGAGTACAGTTCGCTTAGAACCAAAGGCAGCAGAGGTAGGACTGTAGGAGTGCTGATATATGCATATACAAAAGCAGCGGTACTGCCACACAACAAATGAACAAAATTCTTTTCCTTTCCTTTTCACAGTCCAAACTCCAAACATGTGTGCGATTACTCCTTCAGAAAACATGTGTGTGGTTACACTATTCACATTCAGTTGATCGCGTGACTGGGATCCAAAGCTCTGAAGTGCGTCTGCTAAATCGGAAACATGAAAGCACGAATCTCTGCATCTAACATGCATCTGGTCATGAGTGGACGACTCCGGCGAGGCGGCGAGCACGCTGCCTAGCCAATTTTCAACTGCTCGCTAGGCAGTTCAATAAGCTGCAACTTTTTCCAGATCCGCGGGATTGTTCTTATTGCCGCGCGCTCGCTAGAAGTGATTAATAATCGGGCTATCTAATTACTTTTGACCAACCTTTCCATATCGTCTGAGTACACATGATAATCTATCTTAAACCTCATGAGACTATGTTACTAGTGTGCAGTCCTAACAGTAAACACCAACGGCCACCCGGGGCCGGCGCGCGGCATGACATGATGCGGTTTCGGCACCCAGGGCATCGCATACCATACCAACCATGGCGCAAAGCGACTTTTGCCCGGCCGGCCGGGCGCGCGCCTGCCTCGGAAGGCAATGAATGGCCGGAGACCACGTACGAGGCCGTGATGAATCGCGACTGCGCGCGAGCCTTCTCTTTTGCGAGCCCTGCTTTGCCGTGGCGATACCAGCAGGATCGGCAGCGGTACGGCGCGCAGTGGGCTCAATGATGGTCCCAATCGATGGAGCTCTCGCGCAGGCCAGCCATGGCCAAGGCCCAAGGGGCACGGCACGCAGTGCAAAGGTCGAGCGACTGTCAGAAGAGCACACACTCGGACGACAGGCACAGAGTTTACAAATAATTTGCACAGGCTCTGGCTTGGTGCCCCTAATGTGTGTGCTGATGCATGATGACCACGGGCAAGCTAGCCAGGCAGGGCAAAACACCATGATTAGAGCCCTGCGTCATCTCCCCCCGCTAGCCCCATCATTTTGTCGTCGGTCCTGATCGACCTTTGATCTAGTACATGTCTATACCCTCTCACTGCCCACATTCCCATCCTTACTAGCTTGCTTTACCGAATACCATTCGAGGCATGCATGGAGAATCCAAAGCCAAATACTATCAGCTAGCCTCTCCTGTCACGGTGCCTATAGTTTCTCTTATGATCAGTAGATGCAATGCAACTGCGAACAGTTTGCGATCCTCGACTGGCAGTGCTGAACAGAACTGAATATCGGCAGTTAGCTGCAATAAACTGCCATATACTCCGTATTATAGTTCCATTTTCACACAACACCATCACGGCACACAGTGCCACAGGACAGTGCCTGCAGCCAATTAAGCCCAAGCTAGGAGGGGGCGACATTGTTCGGGACCAAAGATTACCAGCACGCCGGCTGATCATCAAAGGCACGTTTCGTAGTAGGTCACGAGCCATCACAACGTCAGCAGCAGGTCAAAGACACAAAGCGGCTTGATCGAAAAAAGACACAAAGCTATCTCGCTTTTGCCCGGCCGGCGTGGCGTGGCCGTCCCAAAACCCCAGCTAGCTAGCCCCGCCGCGCGCGCGCGCCTTTCGTGTGCTTACCGCAAAAGACGTGCGGAGTTTTTCAGATTGAGTTAGATTTCACTCCTTTTCTTTGACTTTAAGTCATGTACACACTCTCATCTCTCGGGTGATTTGCTGCAAATAAATTCTTCATGGCATAGCTCACACGGCCCGTTTGATCTTAGGAGCCGTCCGATCGATGCATGCATGATCCAGCATCAAAGCAGCATCAGTTATACGGGCCTCTTTGGAGATACCTGACCATCAAGCGGACCGCGCAGTGTGATGCAATGGCTAATGATGAGCTTTATCAGAAGACAGGGCGGGGGAATCTTAAAGGAGCAAAAGCCAAACATCCATTGACATTTTTTCGCAGAGGCTCATCTCGCCGCATTGCCTTCCCTTTAATCATACCAATCCATGGGATCGGACGGCAACATGAACAAACCATGTGACCCTCCCTCCCCGGCGCGCGTGATTGAGTTCACAAGTATATGTATCACAATCTTATGTACAAGTCTTACACATATATAATGACGTTTTCCATGAACTTGCAAAATCTTATTGACAAATACGTTATATTTTGGCCTACAAAAAAATATACGGCTCTAAGGACATCTCTAGCCTATCCCCAATATTTAGAGAACTAAGGGCTCCCTATCCTTTAGAGGAGCATATTTACTCCTTTAAAAAAACTCAATTTCTAACCGAACCCCTATACTTAACTCATTACAAAAAATTGTCTACAGATCTCGTTTCTTTTGGCAAAGTGATGGAAATAAACGGAAATACAGATTAACAAAATGGAATATAATATGTAGACCAAAAGATCAGGATGGTCTAGGCATAGAGGTTTTGGAAACTAAAAACAAGTGTTTATTTTTAAGCAAATGGCTTTTTAAACTACTCAACGAGAATGGAGTTTGGCAAGAATTACTATATAATAAATACTTAAGCCAAAAAAACTTTGTCTCAAGTCCAAACAAAACCGACCGATTCTCCTTTTTGAAAGGGTCTTATGCAGGTAAAGACAAAGTTCTTTGCTAGAAGTCATTTCCAACCCAGAGATGGGACTAGTATTAGGTCTTGGGAGGATACATGGTTAGGAGATATGCCCCTATCACGACAATAACCATCGTTATATAATATTGCGCAACGTACGAATATGACTGTGACACAAGCTTTAGCTCAAGTACCACTAAATATTGGTTTTAGGCGTGTACTTATTAGTAGTAAGTGGAATGCTTGGTTACACCTATGCCAAAGATTGATGATGGTCCAGTTATCTGAAGATCGTGATAAGTTTATTTGGAACCTAACGGCATCTGCGGTTTTCTCGGTTAAATCAATGGATAAAGACCTTATGAATGGTCATACGGGGTTTTTTGGAAATACCTTTGGAAATTGAAAATTCCACTCAAAATTAATTTTTTATGTGGTTTTTGAATAATAAAGTTCTTCTGAAAAAGGACAACTTAAAAGGAATTGAATAGGATGTAGCAAGTGTTGTTTTTGCGGCCCGCGAGAAACCATAGAGCATTTGTTTATATCTTGCATGTTTGCTCGCCTCTTGTGGCGCACTGTTACCTTCGTGTTTGACCTTCCCCCTCCAGCCAATATAACTAATATGTCTGAAAACCGGTTAAATGGTGTTGATAAAAAGTCTAAGGACAAAACTCGGATTGGTGTTTCAGTCTTATGTTGGGTTATCTGGCGTTGCAGGAATTATATTATCTTTAACAAATCAAAAACATTCAATTTTTTGCAGGTTATTCACATGGTGGCATATTGGGTTCAACTATGGGATTTTGTCCCGCCACAAGACCAGTGGAATATTATGGTGTCATAATAGTAGACTGCGGGATGTTTAGTCTTCATATGCTTATTTTGTTCCGTTGGTTGGTGCATTTATCGATCTTATGTGATCCGTGAATTGTAAACACTTTGGATAATTTCTTTTAATAAAAGAGTTGTATGCATCAACCGACGCAGAGGACGGGGTTTCACTCCCCTTTTCGAAAAAAATTGCCTTCAAATAAAACTATCGTTAGCCAAAGACATGGCATAGTTCAAATACAACAAAATAACATGTTTACAATATTTCTCCAGATAGAAGGCATCTTCGTTGAAGTAGTCTCGCATGATGTTGGCATGGCCCTCCGCTCTATCTCAGTTGATGTTGAGGAGGCCAAACTGTCATCCTAGTCTCGGTCACCAAACATCATGTACATCTCAACATCATTGTCATGTTCCTCCTCTGACGACGAGTCATCCAATATGTACTCCCTCAACCTCTTCATCCAAAAAAACTTCTCTGGTCAATTTGATTGGAAAACAAACATAGAAAAGCACATACAAAACTCACCTGATAATTCGGTCTAAAACATGGAACATAGAGGAAGTGAGGTCGGTGGCTGACGACCTTCATCTATCGTTGAGGCACCATGAGGGGCGGCAGGGCTGCAGGACGACCGACACTCGAGGGAGGGTTCCGGCCAATGAAGAATTAGCACCAACCTTGGTCTCCCATCAATAGCAACCTCGTTGTGGGCGCAAACCCTTGTTGTCGGGATTTTTCTGACCGACCTCGAATCCGATGTAGCCTAGATCCCGTGCAAGCCTTCTACTACCCGTCCATCGCCCGGTCGCTTCATTTTGCAAGAAATCGAGCTGTGAGGATTACAGTTTGCAACAAATTGGGGTGGTGGCGGGGGGATGTTTTGCAAGTCGGTTCCTGCGATCGGGAGAAGGGGGCAATGAGCGGCAACAAGTTGGGCGGGAGGGTGTCGCAATGTTCGGGGTTCCAGCGGAGGGTTTTCGGGATCACCGGAGGCATCGCCAGCGAGGATGGGGGAGAAAGTCGCTACGGGGTGGAGGGTCGGTTTTTTGTTCTCTATGGAGGCTAAGGTCGAGTATATTTAGAGGTTGACGAGGGCAAGTAAAAATTATAAGCAGCTAAAGATTATGCGGCTTCGGCTAGGTACGGGTTAGAGGATTAAAACCCAAAGTTTTAACCAGTTTTAAGGGATCGACTAGATATGCCCTAATAAACATTAAGAAGTCCATTTTTGGTATCCACATTTGCGTTTTTGTGTAGCTCAAAAATGAAAGCATAATTTCATGAAAGTAATACACGTACTAGACATCCATATTACACATATGATTTTTACAGAATTTCAAGTACTCACTCCTTTCACTAATATAAGACCTTCTAGCTTTCTTTAGAAATGTATCTAGACATATTTTATTGTTTAGGTTCATATATTAGTCCAAATCTAGTCTACTTTAAAATACTTCATTTAGAAGGTTTTATACATTAATAAACGGAGAGAGTAAAAAAATATTCTATTTTTTCCCAAAAACATGCTACATGGAGTACGGTTCCGTTTGATGTTTGTTAGCTTCTGTTAATCCTGTCGCTGTAGCTAGGTTCAGTTAGCAGTTTTCTAAAAATGAACAGTAGTTGTTTTAGGCCCTAGTCTAGCGCTGCTGCGGACCGTCGTGGGATGGCACGGCCTGTCCGTTGTGGCGGCTTTGTAGGGGAGATGGGCACGAGCGAGAGTGGGATGGCGCTCTCCTGTAGGCTCAGTCCTTGATCCTGATTAATAGCTGGTTAGTTTGTAACCGAAGCAAATAAGAGGAACAGAGAAACAGAAAAGTGGGTCAGTTGAACACCAGACAAAAACTATCGTGTCTCTCCTCTCTGTTATCTCTCTCCGTGATCCTTTTGCCACCATTGGCAACAACACGTGGTATCAGAGCATCAGGCTTTGGTGATCATGGTCGGGACTCCATCACCGGCAGATGCTGGTGCCGCGGCGGCGCGCGACGGCAAGCGGTCACTGACCCCCGCGCGTAGGCGGTCGCAGAGCCGCGGTCAAAGCAGAACCAGGAGAGGAGGAGGAGGAGACATCATAGTCCGTGAGATCTTGAGGGAAGGAGGAGGTGGCGGCGGCGCTGCTACGTACCCCACTCTCACCAAAACAAACTACACCGAGTGGGCTATCCTGATGCGCGTCCAGCTTCAGGGCGCTGGACTCTGGGATGCCGTCAACACGGGCGACGCGACGGAGCGGCAGGAGAGACAGGCGCTGGGCGCCATCCTGCGCTCGGTGCCGCCTGAGATGGTGCCAGTGCTTGCCGCCAAGGACAACGCCAAGGCGGCTTGGGACGCGATCAAGGCGATGCGCGTTGGTGTGGATCGTGTTCGTGAGTCGCGCCGGCAGAAGCTGAGGAAGGACTTCGAGAACCTCGCTTTCAAGGGCGGGGAGAGCATCGAGGACTTCTCCTTGCGCATCTCCGGCATCGTCAACGAGCTACAGTCTCTGGGAGACGCAACCTACAACGAGATTGCAGCCGTGCAAAAGTTTCTCCGCGTCGTTCCGTCGAGGTATGGTCAGATGGCCTGTTCTATCGAAACCCTGTTGGATCTCAGGAACATGACGATCGAGGAACTCAGCGGTCGCCTGTCCGCATCGAAAGGGCGCGGCGAGCCGGAACAGGAGTCCGGCGGGCGGCTGCTCCTCACGGAGGAGGAGTGGCGCGCTCGTCAGAAGGGACGTGCGCCCGACGAAGGATCGTCGGGGGGTGGCAAATCCCGTGACAAAGGGAAGCAGCCACAGGGCGGTGGCGCCGGCAAGGGCGACAGCAAGCCACCGCGCCGCAGCGGCAAGTGCAATTATTGCGGCATCGAGGGCCACTGGAAGCGCGAGTGCCGCAAGCACAAGCGCGACCATGGCGACCAAGGGCAGCGCGAGGAAGCGAACCTGGCCCAGGGCCAGGAGGAAGCGGTGGAGGGCGTCATGCTGATGGCGGTCGCGAACGAGCACGGCGTGGCCGCGCACGGAGCGCTCACGACATCGGAATCTGCTGTTGCAGACGCTCTCAGAGCGCGCACGACGCGCACGCCTGACACCCAAATCGCGCTGGGAGCGCACACGGCCCCAGCAGACGAGCACCGCGTGTTCCTCAACGAGGAGCGTGTCGTGCCTACGCCTACCGCTGACGGTCGCTGGTTCCTCGACAACGGAGCCAGCAACCACATGACCGGTACGCGGGGGGCGTTCACCTCCATCGAAGAACGAGTCAAGGGCACGGTGAAGTTCGGCGATGGGTCCACGGTGGAAATCGAAGGCCGCGGCTCCGTTCTGTTCACAGGGAGGAACGGAAATCACAAGGTCCTCACCGAGGTGTACTTCATACCTCGCCTGAGCAGCAGCATCATATCGCTCGGGCAGTTGGCTGAAGTCAGCGTCAAGACGGTGATCGAAGGGGACGAGATGCTGCTCCATGATCGTCGTGGCTCGCTGCTGGTGCGCGTGAAGAAGATGCGCAACCGCCTCTATGCGGTGACGCTGACACCGACCGCACCAGTCTGCCTTCTGGCAAAGGTAGGGGATCTAGCGTGGCGATGGCACGCTCGGCTGGGACACCTCCACTTCCGCGCCATGTACGAGCTTGGTGCAAAGGAGATGGCAGAGGGAATTCCCAGGATCGAGCGCATAGAGCAGGTCTGTGATGGCTGCGCGCTGGGAAAGCAGCACAGGAGACCGTTCCCTAGCACCACGCCGTACAGAGCCACGGAGCGGCTTGAGCTGGCGCACGGAGATCTGTGTGGGCCAATCACGCCCACCACACCTGGAGGAAGCAGGTATTTTCTGTTGATCGTGGATGACTGCAGCAGATTCATGTGGCTAGAAGTGCTGAAGAGCAAAGATGAGGCACTGAAATATTTCAAGAAAGTGCGCGCTCTAGCTGAGAACGAGCACGGCCTGAAGCTGAGAACATTCAGAACAGACAGAGGTGGTGAGTTCAATTCCATTCAGTTCGTGGAGTACTGCAACGAGCTGGGAATAAAGAGGCACACCACTGCTCCCTATTCTCCACAGCAGAATGGAGTAGTGGAACGGAGGAATCAGACAGTTTTAGAGATGGCCAGGTGTATGCTCAAGAGTATGGGGATGCCATCCATGTTCGAAGCGCGTATGAAGACCGCTGTGCACATTCTGAATCATACACCAACACGCAGCCTCAACAATGTCACTCCGTATGAAGCATGGAACAAGAGAAAGCCGAACTTGCGCTACCTGCGCACGTTTGGGTGTGTTGCTCATGTGAAGATCACAAAGCCAGGGGCCAAGAAAATGGACGATCGCTCTACTCCGATGGTCTTCATCGGATACGAGGAAGGTGCCAAGGCCTACAGGGTCTATAATCCTGACACACAGCGTGTATACATCTCCAGGGACGTGCTCTTTGAAGAGGATCGGCCATGGGACTGGAATTCAGATGGTGAGCACTCCGTAAACCGTGATGAGTTCACAGTGGTGTATGAGGATGAGTTTGTGCAAGATCATCACAGTGAGCAGAACACAGCAGCAGCAGATTCGGCAGATGGGAGACAGACCTCACCTGCAGCTCCTGCCATGGCAGTGAACAGCGCCACGGCAGAGGAAAATCCTGCCGCGGCAGAGAGTAGCGTCACAGCAGAGGAAAATGCTGCCACGGCAGAGATTCCTGCCGCAGCGACAGCACCAGTGGCACCTTGTCATCCAATGCAGACACGTGCTCAGAAGGGGATCTTTGTTCCAAATCCAAGGTACAACGACGACGACTTTGACTACAGTGGGCTCTGTTTCCTTGCTGCAGAGGAGCCCACCAGCGTCGAGGCCGCGCTCGGAGACTTGCCGTGGAAGAAGGCTATGGAGGAAGAGATGGAGTCCATCTTGACAAACGAGACATGGGATCTCGTTGATCTCCCAGCCGGTCACAAATCGATTGGGCTCAAATGGGTCTACAAAATCAAGAAGGATCCAGATGGAAAAATTGCCAAGCACAAGGCAAGACTGGTTGCTAAGGGATATGCCCAGCGGCAGGGAATCGACTTCGAGGAAGTCTTTGCTCCTGTAGCCAGAATGGAGACTGTGAGGTTGCTTCTAGCACTGGCAGCACACTGCAACTGGCAGGTTCATCATATGGACGTGAAAAGTGCGTTCCTCAACGGGGATCTAGCAGAGGAAGTGTATGTTCAGCAACCAGCAGGTTTCATCGAACCTGGAAAAGAGCACAAGGTTCTGAAGTTGAAGAAGGCCTTGTATGGGCTGCATCAGGCTCCGAGAGCCTGGAACGCCAAACTTGATGCTTCACTGGCATCGCTTGGTTTCGAGAGATGTCCGCTGGAGCACGCACTGTACCGGAGAGGGTATTCAGACAGCTACCTGCTCGTCGGCGTCTACGTCGACGACCTCGTAATCACTGGCACACACACACTGCAGATATTGAAGCGTTCAAGGAGCAGATGCATGATCTTTTCCGCATGAGCGACCTTGGTTTGCTGTCATACTATCTGGGAATTGAGGTGCGACAAGAGTATGGCAAGATCACTCTGTGTTAGAGCAGGTACGCAGAAAAGGTTCTCGAATCAGCTGGGATGGACAGCTGCAATCCATGTCAGACTCCGGCTGAAACAAGAAGTAAAATTGGGAAGAAAATGGCTGCCAAGCAATAGATGCTTCCATGTACCGAAGTGTTATCGACAGCTTGCGGTATCTGGTAAACTCACGACCTGACATTGCATATGCAGTGGGTATCGCAAGCCGGTTCATGGAGTCACCAGGCTCACAGCACTGGACTTTGGTGAAGCAAATTCTACACTATGTGCGTGGGACAATCGGTTATGGATGCATCTACAGAGCTGGTGCGTCAGAACCGGCGGTGGTCGGATACAGTGACAGTGACCACGCCGGCGACGTGGACGAGCGCAAGAGTACGACTGGAACTCTGTTTTTCCTCGGCTCAAGTGCCATCTCGTGGGTCTCGCAGAAGCAGAAGATCGTGGCACTATCTTCATGCGAGGCCGAATACGTTGCTGCATCAGCAGCAGCCTGTCAGGGACTCTGGCTCGCTCGCCTGCTCGCCGAGATAAGAGGTACTGAACCAGAGAAGTTTGAGCTACGTGTGGACAACAAATCAGCTATTGCCTTGAGCATGAATCCAGTGTTCCACGACAGAAGCAAACATATCGAGGTGAAGCATCACTTCATCCGTGAGTGCATCGAGACAGGGAAGATGAACGTCGAGCACGTCAGGACTGATCTTCAGTTAGCTGACATTCTCACCAAGGGACTTGGCCGCGTCAAGTTTATTGAGCTGAGACAGAAGCTGGGCGTGGAAGAGGTCAAGGCAACATGATTAAGGGGGTGAATTGTTAGCTTCTGTTAATCCTGTCGCTCTAGCTAGGTTCAGTTAGCAGTTTTCCAAAAATAAACAGTAGTTGTTTTAGGCCCTAGTCTACCGCTGCTGCGGACCGTCGTAGGATGGCACGGCCTGTCCGTTGTGGCGGCTTTGTAGGGGAGATGGGCACGAGCGAGAGTGGGATGGCGCTCTCCTGTAGGCTCAGTCCTTGATCCTGATTAATAGCTGGTTAGTTTGTAACCGAAGCAAATAAGAGGAACAGAGAAACAGAAAAGTGGGTCAGTTGAACACCACACAAAAACTATCGTGTCTCTCCTCTCTGTTATCTCTCTCTGTGATCCTTTTGCCACCATTGGCAACAAAAATGTTTTCGGTCTATACTAGCGGAATCGACTTTAAAATACTCCTGTTTGATGTCTCTTCTCAGTTCTCATGGGGCACTCACGTTTAAAATTAAATTTCATCTAAATGGAAAAAGCCCAATACCAGTTCGTCTTCTTTTTTGGTCCTATGCTCCTCATTCTTTGGGCTCATGGCCTTTCTACGGACTTGCCACTAAATTTTGATCCAATTCCAATGACAGAAACAAAATTTACAGACAACCAAATTATATACAGGTTAGATTCCACACAACAATAAATATGATATCAAATCTGCAGACATGGGAATTCGACCCTACATGTCCTAGAGGCCTGGAGCGAGCTGGCTCAGGCCCGGCCGAGACCACCTGGCCCAACAAGTCAAATTATTTTACTTCTTTCTATCCATATTAGTTGATTCAACTATTTCTAGATTTATATGGATCTAATTAAGTATCTAGTCTAGATGTATTCGTATCTAGATAAAATTGAGTTAACTGATATGGATCTGAGGAAGTGGTATTTTTCCTTCTCCAAACCATTTCAACGACCATGCCAGGAGTATAAGCAAATTTTTGCCCAGAATCAAGATAGAACGGGCGTCCGACCTCGCCTTTTCGGGAGCTTCACCCTTGACCATGTTTTTAGCGAAACAATAAAACCAATCTACATTGCTGCACAATCATGTTATAAAAAAGAAAGAAAAAAACATGAACAACAGGATACCAAACAACAAGATCAATACTGCGAAGAACGGTCTCTACATATAGAGCCGCTGCCACAACGGATAATCCACTTTGCCTCCTAGGTGTAGTTGCACCCACTCTTAAAAAACATAATAATACTTCAAAATGTTAAATGTGAAAAAAAAAACCTGGTGTACATGCAAATATTCTATATTCACAAACAAAGTTTCGTGAAAAAATGAGATTTTTTGTGGCTTCTGTACAAACAAAATTTCCAGTGCTCCAAAATAACTTTTTAGAGACATTTTTTTTGTCATTTTACGCAAGACACAACAATTGTATTTTTATCGCAAAACTTTGTGAGAAAACATAGGATGTCCAAACGTGCACCCGAAATTATGTTTTTAGACTTTTTTTAAACATTTTAAAAGGCATTTTTTATAATAGTTGCATTTAGACATGTAAGCCAAAACATCATGTCATTCGAGAACACACTTTCATTCCTCGTCCCCGCATGGGACCACTAAAGGCCATATCAAAGGTTTCACCTAGGAGAAAAAAGTTTAATTAAACTCCAAAAAATATCATGAAGAAGATGAAAATAAGTAAACACTGTTGGCAAGTGCAAAAAATATATGATAGTTGTAGGGGTTTTCATCCCCTTAGGCTGGCCATAGTGGGTATTACTCTCGCCCAAGGACTAATCAAAAGTCAAATCTTACTAACTTTTATCAAATATTTAGGAAAAAATATGTACATATACATTATGGAATGGACACATTAAAAAAATACACTTTATGATATTGATCTGGTATGGTAAATATTTACATTTTTGTGTATAATCTTGGTCAAACTTAGAGAACATTGACTTTTAGCTAAACCTTAGACGGCTTATAGGATGGAGGGAGTATTATACACTAGTATATGATACTATCTCTATAATGCATAGTATTATCTTGTAGTACCACGGTATCTATCTATAATACCACTGTCACCTCTCTCATCATTAATTAAAGTGACACATCATTTTTTTAATGCATAAAATACATGATACTATATGTTCTTCTAATGAATAATGTTTAATTATTTTTCAAAAGTTAAGCTATGTGAGTTTGACCAAATTTCTTTAAAAAACTATCAACAACTTTAATGCTATATAGATATCATATGAAAATATATTTTTTAACGTATTTAACGGTATTGGTTTTGTACCATGCATGTTAATAATTTATTCAAAAACTTAGTCAAATACTACATAGTTTGACTTTAAAAAATATATAGACTTTGTTCATTGAAGCGGAGGGAGGATAACCCCACTATTGATAGTCTTGTAAAACAAACGTGGAGCGAGAGTGGCATGGTGGCACCGCCGTAGATCGCAACACGGACGCCAGACATGGGGGTTGAAAACAACGCATGCCAAAGTATACGCTGCTCCTCCAAGCTCCGTAGCTAAGCGCCTAACCGACCACTAATGTTTTCTTAAGATGATATCTATCTATCTACAAGTAAATTAATACTCTCTGTGTTCCAAATTAGATATATCACAGATTTTTTTAAATTTGCACGTATAGAATTAGCATTGAGTAGGCGGCTGCATTAGCTTGGGCAGAGATCACCAAGAAGTAACTTTACCAGTTTCGCTCGGAACGACACGGAAAAGCTGACGACAAGCAGCATCTACACGACGACACGCTTGAAATGAAGGCCTCGATCTCATTGCACCAACAGCTGCAACTCTAGCTGCGATCTGCATATAGAACAAGCAAAAGCTAGCTGCTCGAGAAGGACGCATGAATGAATTGGAGGGTGGGCACACTTAATTTTTTTTTTGCGCTGACCCATATTGAATACAAAATCTGTCTAAAAAGTAATGTAAATAGCACAGTAAAATCTCATAATATTATAGTTCTATAATATATTCCAATTTTCAGGTCAAAAATATATTTTCATGTTGTAAATTATAACACACCATAAACAAGTAAACAGTAGAATTAAACAATTAGAAAAATAATGCTTTTTTAGCTTCTGGGCCTGTGTAAGTAGAGCTTATCTCTTGCTAGATTTTTTTTACAATAACCCATGTGGCACACGAAATCTGCCTAAAAAGTCTTGTATTGTATTCATTGATAGAGGATTACAGAGTTTATATACTCCCCCGGTCCAATTTAATAGACTCAGATCCATTTAAATATGAATGTATTTAGCACTAAAATATGTCTAGGTATTCGTATCTAGAGACAGGTGAGTCCATTAGTTTCGATCGGAGGGAGTGGTATATGTAATGACTGTCTAAAAAGTGATATTTGCTAGAATACGCTGACGGTAGTAAAGGATGTATGGTTTGTACGTTTGTATTTGTGGTGGGCCTCATGGAACCTCATCTCTTCCACGACTCCAGTGAGGCTCTCAAAAAAATATCTCTGACAATATATGTTATTTAATATTTTTTCTCATGGATAATTTTTTTTGCTACATGTAAAAGCGGGACATTTTATACCAAAAATGACACATTTTGTAACAAAAGCGAGGTTTTGACAAAAAGTACAAGACAAGCCAGGACGTCATCAGAGCGGGGATGCTTAGTATTGTCTCTATTTTTATGCAAGGAAATATTTCTGCGACTGGAAGATGAATACCCTCAAACTGGTCTGCAATCTGAATATCAGATTATTATTTTAGATGATGAACATTATATTAGTGGTAGTCTAATTATTCTCAAAAATTCTAGGTGGGCCACGGCCCACCCAGGCCCCACCCCTGCGTACGCCCATGTCGAGAATAGTGAAACAATCGGGCTAGCAAAGGAGCATACTATAGCAACGAAGCGACGAAGAACTTAATTGTGCGGAGGCAAATCGCAGGGCAATTCTCCTTTGGCACTAATCAAAGGCCCAAGTTGGCAAATCAGCTAAGCACGTACGGCCTGCTGCATGAAACGGCTGCTGCCAGCCTTACTTGTGCGTGCCCAAAGGAGAACCGCCCTGTAATTCACAGTCCGCGCGCCTCACATTTCTGCCACCGCCGCCGCCTCTGCTGCTTTGCACTGCTTCTTCTCCCTGTGATAGCCTATGATTGTCCGTGATTTGCTTCCGTCCTCTTGCTTGACCGGCATATATAGAGCGAAACCGGCCCCGAGAAATGGATCCTTCGCGGCATATGCTCGGACCTCGGAGCGGAGGGAAGGACTATTCCATCTGATTTTATTTGTTCCCCGATGGAATGTGCTTCGGGAATATAACGCATGGTCCATCTCGGCCCATGCATGCGATCGAGCTCGCGTGACTTCTCTCCGCTAATCGATCGGTTTACTCACAGCTTCTTTCTTTCTCTCGAGACCGCTGGCTGGCTAGTTAGCTAAGGGCACATTCTGTAGGATCTTCCCCGTTTGCAACTGGCGAGCCTTCCCCTTTCGGCCTGACCACAACAGAACGCCAGCTTTCCAAAATTCGAAAAAATTTAGACGCGCTGAGGCCGATTGGGCACCCTTTTTGCCTATGTGAGCAGCCAAGAAGTGGATATCCGCCCGTTCTTTGAAACGAAGGAGACTAGGAACAGAATCACAAGTTTTCCGGATCGAGGTATTCAGGTTACATGCCACGGTCGGATGCGCGGGGAGAGCAGACAACTGATCGTCGAAGGGCATCGGTGATCGATCAGCATAATTTCCGTACCTGTAAGCTTCGGCCGCTCTTTTTAAGCACAGCATATTTTTGTGGCATATGCCACAGCCCACAGGCGCCATGCCATGCCAGGAATATTCAGAAAGATTTGGTGAGATCGTAGGAACGGCAGAAGATAAGCTCAGGCCAGCTTAAACCGTGCCAGCCACACCAGCTCGGTCTCCTAAGAATTGACCCGTCAGACTGTCAGTCAAGTGCCATTGGATATTGCAGTCGGATCCATCCCGGAAAATGCCGATTCCATGTAACATAGTACTCCATGTAGTGCATATGCTTGTGCAAGACATCTATAAATTTACACAAGGCAGAAACCTGGAACGTATCAGTCACCACCGAGAACCTAAGCGCAAAAGCCCCAACCTCAACAACACCACTGAGTGTCCTTGAAAAAGAGAAGGACGAGGAGGAGTGTCGCGCGCACAGTCGATCAAGTACTAGCAGGACGCATGCATTACCGGGCTAGTCTTCCTTGGCAGTGTTCGCACCGGGGCAACGAGGTCGCGAGCAACCGGGCACTGCCAAAGGAGATTTGCCCAGCAATGCACAACTGCGGCCTAATTGAGTTAGTTACCGATCTCTCTTGCCCGCCCTGAGTGCATAACTGCACTGCCGGATGATCATTGCATCTGCATCAACACTTAGCCGTCGACCGTTTGAATATCTTGTGCTATGGTGACTCCAATGTTGCTGTATCTTTCTTCCAGGACAAAATCGATCTATACTGCTTCTGAAAGTGAGCAGTACCAGTTGTCCTTAGAGAAGAAAACCAAGCATTATGTATTCCTCAGGCTTATGGGATTTAGCAGCCCCGGTAGTGAGTAGGTGGGTATTGGGGGAGCCAGTATTTCAGAACAAGTAAACACAACAACAGAATTGGATCAGAATTGGGAGATGCTATATGCCCCCTTTAATGGCAAATCGGCGTGTTACATCGTATCCGCTCTTCCGCAATGGTTCTGGCCTACTTAGTATAGAGGTGTGCTTCGGTGTCCTTCTTTTCCTCAAACTTATGAAACGGAAAACATAAGAACGACCAGAATTGAGTGATATGCATTTCAAACCGAAAGGATATCAACCAGTCCTGGCCATCCTTGTATCTTCAGTTTTGCAAGTTTGAATTTTCCTTTTTGGAAAAAAGAATCGCAAGATACCAATTATACCCAGCCTATGCAACAACGCATTATCTTAATGGCATTATAGATGCACACAACCAAAAAAAAGAATTACAGGAAAAAAAGAAAGGCCCGCTTTAATGATCTATGCCCTACAACAGCGACCAAACACCACCAAGACAGCACCAGAAATCCATCCTTCCAAAAGCGACGCCTCCAAGAAGGGAACAGTGCACCAGCGCCGTCATCATCTTGATCATCGATCATAGGTTTTTACCCTGGAGAAAGTCCGCGCTGACAAAACAATATCTTTAACAAGATCATTGCCAAACACAACCAATTAAGGCCAGACCTTGGATTTTTACCCTGCAGCTTGAACTCTGGAAATGTCGCCCCCACTTTCCAATATCGCTGCTCCAAAACCTAGAACACCAAGCCAAAACCTCATCGCAAACGGGATTCACACCACCATTAGTATTCTTCAGACCTTGGCTTTCATGTTATTCTTCACGACCGACTTCACCATGGGACTAATGGCATGTCTTTGATGGCAACAGTATGTAAAGCTTCATAGTACTCCCTCTGAAACATAATGGTCAGCTAAAACATGGTTGTGTGCGATCGAGATCCATCCAATCTAGCTAACTCCGACATGTCGTCCATTGAAGTCCACCAGAGGAATCTTCCGAAACACAACACTCCGACCAGATCGATGAAGTCATGGAGCATGTAGATCTTCGTTTTGGAATGAGAGGGATCCTAGGACCAATCTCCTTTATTCAAAGCCATACCGGAAGCCCCCACACCGTCGGTCTTCACCGGTCACCAAGACCCACCGAAATAGAACGACAGATCCATGGTGACCCAGGCCGCCATGACCGCTAGCTCGACGAAGAGACAACACCACAGGTGGAGGCTAGATGAACGAGCACCGACCCATAGTCCACCGTCCCAAATCGGATCAGATGGTCCGCTAGTTTGCCTCGCCGCCAACGAGCACGTCGCCGCAT
The DNA here is from genome assembly GCA_030063025.1 of Avena longiglumis. NCBI lineage: Eukaryota > Viridiplantae > Streptophyta > Magnoliopsida > Poales > Poaceae > Avena > Avena longiglumis. Next base: position 502,698,989 of record CP125975.1, read on the forward strand.
CGCTGCTCCACCCCAACCGCCGCCCCTCCATCTCGCCAAGAGCAGCCACGACACCAGCTCCTTACGCAGGCCCCGTCCAACGTCGGGGAATCCCTCCCTTCCACCACGTTGGGGCCAGGAGGCCGGATCCCCGCTGCCCCCATCACCGGCGCTACGCTCTTAGGCCGGTTGGCCTCGGGGGCGACGAGGAGGGAGGGGCAAGGAGGAGGGGAGGTGGCGGCGGTGCTAGGAATAGGCCCCATCAGTCGTCAGGAGGAGGCGACGCAAGAGGACGTATGCCCGATATGGATTGCGCCGTTCGAGTACGCGTCGCAAGTTTGAAAGATAGAAGGGACACCGAGGCAAAAGTTGTATATTGGACTCGTTGTTTCCGCTATTACACTGCTTTCACTGTTTGCGCTGCTCTTCCACTGTACATCCGATCGGGACTTGCTAGAGAGGGATTGCTCTTTTGGTACATGCACACGCTCCTCCTAATAGCAAAATCTATTAACTCTGCTGTCTTGGAAGCCCATGCCTCAGCAATACCTAAATGATACATTGCAAGAAATATGTGAACATTTCTTATATAAAATTTTAAAAGCTAATTTTTTTAAACTCCTAACGTCTTTAAAAAATCATGAACAGAATTTGAAACTATGATGAACATTTTTTCAAAATCATAAACCAATTTTTAAACCATGAACAAAATTTTAAATGTCACAAATAATTTTTCGAAAATTGTGGACATTTATTTAAATTTTGTGAATATTTTTTTAAAAAAAGATGAACATATTTTGAAAAAACATAGACTAATTTGCAAAATCAAAACTAAAAATAAAGTACGAACAATTTTTCAATATGGTGAACAATTTTTGAAAATCATGAACCAAAATTAAAGAAATCCTGAACATATTTCAAAAATCATGAACAACCTTTTTAAATCATGGTTTCTTTTGAATTCATGAAATATTTTGTAAATTATAAATAAAAATCAAATATGAATAACTTAGAAAATAAAAACGAATAGATAACAAACAGGAAAAGAAAAACGAATAGAGAACAAAGAGAAAAGAAAACAGAAAACATAAAAAAGAAAAAGAAAATAAAATATGGTTGGAATAGTAAATATGGAATCTCCAACCATTTTCACATGATGGATTTATTCATGTATGGGCCGTGCAACCCCTGTCAGATATGTCTCAAACGCTCCATGGGATTTTGTTTACCTTCTTTTTTGTGGCATGAAGTCCAAGCTTTTCAGATTTGGGCCACACTGGCCTGCAGCTTTTGCGGTCACAGAAGCCCGCTATTCCTCTGTTTCCTCTGTCTCTCTATCTTTCACACAGCAAGAAGCACGGCAGTCGCCAGTCGGAGAGACACGCAATGACGCAACCACTGACGATAACAAGTAGTAAAACATACTGTACACGGGCGCGCGCGACCCCATGAATAATGGAGGAGAGCAACCAAACATGTCGGAAGATGCATCGCGGAATAATCGGCTGTAGCCAAATTGACAGCATTCATGTCGTAGCCGCCGATGCATGCGACTCTGCGAGCCCCGCTCGCTGGTTTGACCCGCACAGCTCTCCCGGCTCGATCGTGATGTACTTAAACAGCAACGAGGAAGCAAGCATGGAAGACCCGCAGATCTCAAACTCAAACTTACAGCACTTCCCACGCACACGAGCTACACCATGGCCGCCTCCGCCGCCGCGCCTGCGCCGCCGCACCCGCACGCGCTCATCCTCCCTTACCCGGCCCAGGGCCACGTCATCCCGTTCATGGAGCTCGCCCACCGCTTCCTCGACCGCGGCTTCCACGTCACCTTCGTCAACACCGAGTTCACCCACGGCCGCGTCATGACCGCCGCCCACGCCGACGCCGGCGCGACGAGCTGGACAGGCTCCTCCGGAGCACGGCTGCGTCTCGTCGCGGTTGCGGACGGGATAGAAGGCGCCGGGGACCATGAGAACCTGGTGCTGCTCAACGCCGCCATGCCGGAGGCCATCCCGCCGCAGCTGGAGCCGCTTCTGGACGGGACAGGGGAGGAGGGGCTAGGGAAGGTGACGTGCGTGGTCGTCGACGTCGCCATGTCATTCGCGCTCGACGTCGTGAAGCGTCGCGGGATCACGTCGGCCGCGCTCTGGCCGGCGTCCGCGGCGGTGCTCTCGGCGATGGTCAACGCCGAGAAACTCATACGCGATGGCGTCATCGATGACGACGGTAAGTTGAGCCACGCAAAGCCGTGTATCTATCATTGACTTGAAGTAAGATAAGATAAGTCGTGCTGGAATTTAGAGGATCCACTGTGCTCTCACATGTCCTTCTCCAACAAATACCTGTCCATTTTTAGTATGACCATGTGCATTTTGCGGATAGTTTAGTCAAAAAAACATTCCAAGTAGTTTAGACATTGGAATGTTTCGCAAAAAATTGTGCCGTGGGTCAGTCAGACATATTTGACCACTAATCATCTTATTCTCCTTATTAAGTCGCTAGAAATTTATGGGTTTCACTCTGCGTTCATTGTTCATATGTTGTATCTCTAACAACACTTATGAGTAACTATTTTAGTGCGATGGTCTTGTATCAACATTGCTGCATTGGCCATCTGTGCATTCCGTTGGAAATTTCATTCCAATATCTTGTACTATAAAGACTTTGAAATCCAACCCTTAGTTTTTCGGATTGAGTTTTAAAGCTTGTTTTAGGCTAGCATTTATAAAGTAGTACTTCCTCCGTCCCAAAATAGATGTCTTAGATTTGTCAAAATTTAGATGAAACTATATACTAAATAGTGTCTAGATTCATCCAAATTTTAACAAATTAGAGACATTTATTTGGTGACAGAGGGAGTAGTATAGTAGTGCACCCATTCATTCCAATATCTCACCCCTTAGTTTTTCGAACTGATTTTCATACTGTATTTTAGGCTAGGAAGTATAGAGTGTAATAATACAAATCGTTAATATTGCGCTGGAAATAAATAAGTGTTGATATCTATTCTTTGGAGCATGAATCAAATTAAATTGTACTATTTTTCCTACGTGCAGGAGCCCCTCTTAACTTGGTGAACAACTCATTCCATCTTACGGGATCCAAGACGCCCATGGACGCGACCTTTCTCGCCTGGAATTACATGGGCAATCGCGATGCCGAGCGTCTAGTCTTCCACTACCTCGCCACCATTGCGCGGACCGCCGCAACAAAGGCAGACTATCTTCTCTGCAACACATTCGCGGACATCGAGCCAGCCATCTTCACCGATTCTACATCAACCATCATCCCCATTGGTCCGCTCCGCACATGGCAGCGACCAACTAGACATGCGCCTATTGGGCACTTCTGGCACACCAACGATGTCGCTTGCATGTCCTTCCTCGACGCACAACCCGTTGGCTCAGTCGTGTATGTGGCATTCGGAAGCATCAGCATCATGACTGCCGAGCAAGTTCAGGAACTAGCGCTCGGGCTCCAAGCTTCCGGCCGCCCGTTCCTCTGGGTCATTAGGCCTGAACAGGCCGGCAAGCTCCCAGTCGGGTTTATGGATGATGTGGATGAACCTAGGAAGGGTAAAGTGGTTGGGTGGGCACCACAAGAGCAGGTGTTGGGACACTCTTCTGTAGGGTGTTTTGTTACACATTGTGGGTGGAACTCGACGCTAGAAGGCATCCGCAATGGGCTGCCCATGTTGTGTTGGCCATACTTCCTTGACCAGGTTACGAACCAAACATACATTTGTGACATTTGGAAGGTTGGGCTAAGAGTTGCACCGGCTGAGGGAGGCGTGTTGGTGACGAAATCCAGGATCATGGAGCTGCTGGATGGGCTTATGGAGGATGAAGGTGTCAAGGAAAGGGTGCTAAAGTTGAAGGAGACGGCAGAGAGCAACATGAGTGAAGAAGGTGCATCATTGAAAAATTTAAACATCATGATGGAGTCTTTCAAAAGCAAAACGTTTTAGAATGGTTGGTGTATCCCGGTGTTGACTAGTATCAGTATTGAACTTTTGTATTGTAATTACATGATATGAACATAACATACATTTTATGTTTTGTGTTCATCAGTCATGCTATATTTTAAGGCATGGTTTCGAAAAATTTGCGCCCTGCCTTTTCGTGTACTATGTTCCATTTGATGTAATACAAACGTTGGAACATGATTCTATATTGGAGTTTAGAATTTCCCCAAAAAAGGCCCAAGAAGTATGGAATATGAAGCTTTTCTTCGCATGCAAACAGTTGAAAGTTATCCTATTGCAGAACTTTTCCTATATAGAAGTATCCTATTGCATAACTTACTCTATACAGAAGTGTGTACATGCTCTAAGCTACAAAGAACAAGGAACAAGCAAACCAGACATGTTACATCGAATAGAAAAGAAAATTGAAAGGCGGATTAAAATGTGAGTTGTATCTTGTCTTTGAAATTCTGATAAATAACTTTTAATTTTCTCTATGTAACCGGACCAAGATCCACTTTGATTCCTTGAATCCACTTTGTAGGCATAGAGTTTCCTTTTTGAAAAAATTCAATTTCTCAAGCTATGAATGATTATTTCCATTCTAAAAGGCTTACAATGAATTGTTTAACTAGTTCAATTTCCTCCAAAGCAGAAAACATTTTTTCCTAAAAGAAAAGTTATTTCCATTGTTTAATAACCTTACGTGAAACCTATGCTTTTGAAATATTTCATATTGTCTTTTCATGTTTCATAGTCTTTGTTATCCTCCTTGATTTTACTTATAAGCTAGAACAAAACAAACAATTATACGAGAAGAAGATAGCGTGTAAAAATCAAGCTCTATGCTATGGAATTTAGGCAACTGACGAGCGATGAGCGCGCCCTATGTGCGTAGCTCAAACGCACCTACCTTGGGTTGGCCTCGTTGGAGCACTATGGCCCGACAACAGTCAAAAGTTGCTTGGATCATGGAAGGGGATGTTACCACGGCTTTCTTCCATCAACATGCTTCCTATTGGAGACAGAAGAACATGATCCATAGCCTTTCGGTGGACGGTGCAACCTGGTGGACCATGCTGGCTTGGCCGACGCAACCTTTGATCACTTCCAAGCGCTCCTAGGTACAACTACTGACCGGGGATTCTCTCTAGACCTAGACTTCCTAGGAACCTACACCGAGGATTTATCGGACTTGGATGCCCCATTCACGGAGGAAGATGCCGTGGTGAGGCGCCTGCCCCATGGCAAAGCGCCGGGCCCATACGGCTTCACGACGAAATTTCTCCAAAGTTGTTGGGGGATGGTGAAGGCAAATTTCATGCTCGCCTTCGCCAGGGCTGGTCCATAGATTTTTTGGGGCCCTAGGACAGCACGACACCAAAGGCTCCTCGTTTAAAGTGGAAAAAATTTACCGAGTCAAGGGGAGGGGGGCAATAGCCCCCTACTTCAGAAAATTGCTTAAATATATCTTTAATATTTATGCTATTTTTTTTAATTTTACTCAAAGTTTAAGCATAATTGTGTTCTTAGGCCTCTAAACAATTATATAATACATACTCTTAATAGATCCATGGTTTTTAGAATTTTGGTGAAGACATTCAAAACTACTCATTACTATTGATCGAGCAGAATATTTACAATGATACTTATTTCTATCAATTCCTACTTATGTACAATACATATGTACCTCTGGAATTTATCACTGAACAAAATTATGAAAGTAACCAATTCATATGTATGTGCAAAAAATAAGTAGAATAGTAGACATATTAGGCACTGAATTATCAAAAATATGAAATAGTCTTTATAACATGGATGATGGGGACAAGTAGAACAGTTGAGAATCGAAAGAGACATGTTTGCGGAATGATATAGTTACATGTTTGCATCATTATTCTCCACTAACGAATACTTACAACTTTGTAGAGGCACATGAGGGACGATATTTTTCTGCATATTTTGAGAGGCCATAAAAATAGTGGCATCGAGAAACAATATTCCGAAATGCTAGAGTATTTGCTGGGACGGTATTGATGTTGCTCCCTGCGATTGAAACTAAATGGTATATCTTTGTGGGTTTTTTAAATGGAACCTGCGCTTCCCCTTTTTTACAATTTTTTTAAAATTTTACTCAAATTTTAAGCATAATTGTGTACTTAGGCCTCTAAACAATTATATAATTCATACTCTTAATAGATCCATGATTTTTAGAATTTTGGTGAAGACATTCAAAACTACTCATTACTATTGTTCGAGCAGAATATTTACAATGATACTTATTCCTATCAATTCCTACTTATGTACAATACATATGTACCTCTGGAATTTATCACAGAACAAAATTGTGAAAGTAACGAATTCATATGTATGTGCAAAAAATAAGTAGAATAGTAGACATATTAGGCATTGAATTATCAAAAATATGAAATAGTCTTTATAACATGGATAATGGGGACAAGTAGAACAGTTGAGAATCCGGAATGATATAGTTACATGTTTGCGTCATTATTCTCCACTATGAATACTTATAACTTTGTAGAGGCATACGAGGGACAGTATTTTTCTGCATATGTTGCTCCCTACGATTGAAACTGAATGATATATATTTGTGGGTTTTTTAAATGGAACCTACGCTTCCCCTTTTTTACAAAATTTTGGAGTATTCTTTCAAGAAAGAAAAGTCGGAGTCGAGACATGGTAGGCTGCAGCTTGGATCATCTATATTTTTAAAAATTATTTCGCCATATTCGGTCTCAAGATTAGAATACAAACAAGTCTCAAGTCGGGCCCCCTATCTCCTTGGGGACCAGGGCGAGCACCCCTCTGTACCGCCCTATGGGGCAACCCTGGCCTTCGCAAAGCTAAATGCGATGAGTGGGCACGGCTTTCAAGGCCTCAACCAGGCAATGATCACATTGCTGCCAAAACGCACCGACACGATTTCAAAGATTTCTGGCCGATCAGCCGCATGCACATCTTTGTCAAACTAATGGCGAAGGTTCTGGCTACGAGGCTGGCGCCTAGGTTAGGCGCCATGGTTGACTCGAACCAGTGCGCTTTCATTTAGAAATCTTACATTCATGATAACTTCATGATGGTTCAACAGATGGCGAGGCTGTTACACCGGCTCAAGGAACCTAGAGTCATGCTCAAGTTGGACATCACGCAAGCATTTTACTTGGTCTCCTGGCCTCTCCTGATAAAAGTGCACCAAAGGGTGGGGTTCGGCCCCAAGTTCAAGGAGTTGGTGGTTACCCTATTACCCATGGCGAGCACCCAAGCCCCCCGATCTGTCATCAGCGGGGCCTAAGACAGGGGATCCCTTGTCGCCCATGTTGTTCCTGTTATTTATCAACACGCTCAAGAAGTTGTTTGCTAAGGCCAAGGAGCTAGAGGTGTTAAAGCCTATTGTACCCCGGGGGTTGGATACGTCTGTGTCGCTCTATTGAGACGATGTGATTATCTTTTGCCACCCAGATGAGACGGAGCACTGTGCGCGCTATCCTGGGGCTCTTTGGGGAAGCTTCTGAACTACACACCAACTTTCCTAAATGTCCGGTTTCTCCAATTGCGTGTACGGAGGTTGAGTCCCTTCAGGCTATGATGGTAATGGAGTGCCAATTAGCGCCCTTTTTTTCAAATACCTAGGGATCCCCCTAACGATTGGACGACTACCTACATCTACACTCCAATCCCTAGTGGACAGCATCGCAGATAGCCTACCAACATGGAAAGCCTCCATGATGACGAAGGCTTGTCGGTTGCCCTGGCCAAGTCCGTTATCATGGAGATCCCTCTACACAAAATCATTGTTCTAGGACTAAACAAGAAGGTCCTGAAACAGGTAGAGAATATTGTGAGAGGATTCCTTTGGGATGGGAGAGCGGATGCAAATGGAGGCCATTGCGAGGTTAACTGGGACAAAGTATGCCGACCTTTGAGCTACAAAGGGATTGTGATGTTGGAATTATGCCCTAGAGAAAATAATAAAGATGTTATTATTATAATTCTTGTTCATGATAAAGTTTATATTCCATGCTAGAATTGTATTAAGCGGAAACTTTAATACTTGTGTGGTTTATGAACAACACCGTGTCCCCAGTATGCCTCTATGGACTAGCTCATTGATTAATGATGGTTAAGGTTTCCTAACCATAGACATGAGTTGTCGATTAATAATGAGATCATATCATTGGGAGAATGATATGATGGACAGACCCAAACTAAGCGGAGCAATTAGATCGTGTTATCGTGTTCATCTTTGCGAAGCTTTTCTTATGTCAAATATTGTATTCCTTAGACCATGAGATAATACAACTCCCTGGTATCGGAAGAAAGCTTTGAGGTCATCAAACGTCATCCTATGAGAGGGTGATCATAAAAGTGTCTCTCAGGTGATCGGAAAGTACTTGTTGGGTTGTATGTATCGAGATGGGATTTGTCCCTCCCAAGTCGGAGAGATATACTTCGGGCCCACTCGGTAATCGATATCAACACCGCTTGCAAGCATGTGGTTAAGGATTTAATCACAAAGTGATATTGGATTATGGAACGAGTAAAGTACTTGCTGTGAACGAGATTGAACTAGGTACGACGATACCTACGATAAAATCTCGGGCAAGTAAAATATCGCGAGACGAAGGGAATATATATATGGGATTGATTGAATCCTGGTGTGGCATCCCGCAAAACCACTACTAGAAAATCGCGTTGAATTTGTGCTTTGCATCGTCATCATCATGCATTGTTTGCCAAAAACTATTTTCGCAACACCCGTTTGTTTTCTAAAACGCCCCCTCTGGATTCAAACATCAAATCCGGGTCGCCGGAATATTTTTGTTTTGTTGCTATCGGGTTGCAAACGGCCCAATTAAATTAAATAAAAATTATAATTATTTTTGGTGGGGCAGTCGAACGGTCCGAACCGACCGAACGACCGCCCCAGAAAACTAAAACGGTCCACCTACACCTGCCTCTAATCCTAAACCTACGGATATTCTACCCCACCCCTTGGCCACATCACTCCCACCTATCCGTCGCGACACCTCACCCCTTCCCTATTCCCTAGCCAATCCCATGCGACCACATGTCCTTCTCTCCCTCTCTCCTTTTTCTCAACCCCGACCTCCTACCCTCTCTACCCTCTTCCCCACCGACCGTGGCCCCACCACGTCCCACTCCCAGCCTTCCCTCCACGGATCCCACCTCCCCTGCCCGGTCAGCAGCTCACATTGCCCCACGACACACGCTTCTGCGCCGCGTGGGACCCGCCCCGGGCCCCACCAAGCCAGACCCCTCCCCACGCACGCGACCCCCACTCGTCTTCTTCCCCGCCTCCCTCTCTAGCCTCGCCGCACCCTCCCCTCCATCGGCCCCCGCGTCCCCAGCGGCCAAGCTCCGCCGCGCCGCAAGCCGCCAACGCCCCCTCGTCGCCCTTCTCCGCCGGATCCCTTGCCGCCCCGTCCTCTCTGTCCCCGAGCTCCGCCTCCGCCGCGCGAGTCCGGCAGCCGCCGCCCCGACAAGCACACGCCCCCGCCGCCCTGGCCTCCTCCAAGCGCCCCGCCAGGCCCTTCCCCGCCACCAGCCCGTCCCCGGCCCGTCTCCCGCCGCCCTCTGCGCGAGCACGCGCCAGAGACCCCCTGCCCGGCATCCGCAGCTCGCCGCCCGGCCAGCGACCGGCGGTCCCGCTCCGCCCGCCTCCCAGCCTCTCCGGTCGCTGCGCGCCGCCCGCGTGTGGCGGCCCGCGCCGCCGCCGCTTCGCGTCGCGCCGCGCCAGCGCTGGCTCCCGCCCGATGGCGCCTCCACCACCACCGCGACCCGCCTCCCTCGGGCCCGCTCGGCCACCTCCATGACTCCGTGACCTTCCCGCCGGCGCCCCGCGAGCTCCGGCGGCGTCGTCCGCAGCGTTTCGACCTCAACGTGCCCGTTTCGGTGTAGTACCAAGTTGGTACTAATCTGTTGGGTGTGGAGACGACAAAACCCCAACCTCCCGTGGACCGACATCGAGAACCGAGCCCGACACCGGCAAACCCAGATGGCCTCGCAAGACCGTCACGGGACAACATGACCCTCTCCTCGGGCCTCAAGATCTACTTCTCGGGAATCCGGAGACCGATCCCCAAACCGAACCCGAACCGACGGCGAACCCCGAGACCTCCGACACGGAACCCCGGAAGACCCCGTACGTCGAGACCCTGAAGACCCGTTCCCGGGGGCGAAGTCCGGACCCGATGACCGCCAAGAACGCCACCGGTTCAACAAGCACTTCTCCGCGGAGCGCCAAGTTCTCCCTCCCGGATACCAAGACCGCCTCGATGGCGCGGACCCGACAAGACCTCATAGCGGCAAGACCGACCCGTGGACCCGACAAGACCTACGCGACGATAAGAACGGCTCCGACCGGAAGAATCCGACGCGCCCGACACCGACCAAGTTACGCTCCGGACATCGAGATCCGTCGACAAGATCTGCCCGATGCCGAGAACGAGAGAACGACCTCGGAGGCCGAGAACGATCCCGTCGAACCCCAGATCCGAACCTCGTCGATCCGTCGAACTCTGAGACCGACCCCGAACCCCGGAACCCAAGATCGTCGAGCCCCCTCAATGTGTAACCCTTTTCCTCGATACCCTATTTTATAAGATAATAACAACTTGTGCATATTTAATCATTCATCTCGCATGCATATCTGTGGTTTGGGGGCCTTATGCCGATTCACCTAATAATTAAATATGGGGCCCATATGCGGGCAAATCTAGCCTTATATTGGCCTCATTTAAACATGTGTAGCGAACCGGTGAAACTTTCTGCCTTGTAAACAACATTTAATTGCGGGGGTTCTAAATAACTTGAACCATTTAAGTAATTGTCGGGACCCCGGTTCCACTTAATATGACCTAATTGCATCGCCTCTTTGCCATGCCATGCATCATACATGCATCATGCCGATCTTCTGCCGTTGTATTAAATATTGCATCCGGTGTTCCTTCTAGTGATTTGCTCCTTCGCGGATAAGGCCGTTGAGTTGATGTGAGCTTCGCCCCGATCTTCGGTTGAACCCTTCGACAATGTTTTCAGGCGAGCATCTCCCCCTTTCTACCCATCTTACTTTATAGTATTTATTCCCTCCTGTTGATCTATTGCTATCTGTGTTGCGATGCTTTAGTTTCCGTACCTGTGATATACCGTGCAGCCCTAAATTGCCTTGGACACATCCTATTACCTGTTGTTTGGTAGATAGTTGGACTAGCGTGTCGCCGCCGCTTGCTCAGGTGCTGTTGTGTGTCGTCATATGCCACAGTTGCTGATGTATTGCCGCATGTTGATGTTGGAGATGGTTCTAGTTTTACTTATTGTTCACTTTAATTTCTGTTTAACAACTAAAAATTGAAATAAGCAGAGGCATCGGTGGGTGATAGAAAATATTTGGTTTCCGAACGCCCACTTGTGTCCCGTAAGACCCTGAGTACTTGATACCTGTTCCTTGATTTTTGCGCGCTATCCACATCCGGGAGGTATATGGGACCCCCCTGAGCCAGAGCTTGATTCATTCTTATTTCTTGGGGCCACAAACTAGTTTGAGGTTTTATTTACGATCCTGTACTTATGCCATGCTACTTTCTGTATTTAAATTGTGCGAGGAGCACCTGTCTGTTAGGAAGGCGGAGTGATTACGCGGTATCGACAAGCCCAACCACACTTTCGGGTTCCCGATCGCTTCACCATTGGCGCTAACCTTGAGGCCGTCTCGAAGCTAGCTTACGTTGCGGGTTCTACTCAAAGGGTGGCCCTGAAATATTTCGAATCCTGTGATTGTTCATCGTGAAAGCCTCGTTGGGTTTTGATTTGGTTTTTCCGAGGTTGATCGGCGTGTGTTGCTATTGGTGCACCGCCGGTAAAACTTTCTGAAAGCCGTGTCCGCGGATATGGACGACTTGGAGCACAGTTTCTCGATCATAGACAAGCATAACTAAAGTTTACTGCTATAAATTTGACTTATAATGACTAGTAATCAGCTTCACTATAATGGAATGGCTAATTAATACTGCCCACAATTGCTTGTTTGGTTGTCGCTTGCGACCATTGTACCTGACTAGTAAGTATGGCAACTACAACGGAATTGGCTGAATAAAAGTACCCACAACTGCTGGGTTTTGGGGTTATATCATGCTGTCTGTATTTGATTAGTAATTGCCGCAACTATAACGGAATGGTTAACTAAAAGTGCCCACTGCTTGCTTTATCAGGACAATTATCTTAACTTGACTAGTAAGTGCCGCAACTATAACTGAATAAGTAAAACTGCCAACTGTGTGAGTTCCTCGGTTGCCTTCCTCGTTTGGTCTCGAGGGGGAAACACCAGGACGGGTTTGTTTGGTGATAGCTTCAGGTTGGATCCGGTTAGGTCATTCTTATCCCTCTCTGAAATCCGCCAGTTGTATCGAGTCTCTCTAGGTTGTTTAGTGCATCTTTGCCGCTTGATCCACCATACCTATGTGGCGAGGACCGCCGAATTCTAGCCTCGCTGCATCTTGGCCTCGATCGACGCTCCTTCTTTTCCTTGCCCTTTGTCGGCACCCTTTGTTTAAGCAGGTTTTGAGATCGACGCCGTTAGCGGGTTACCCTCCGGCTTGGCAGGAAGGGTTATGGACGCCATTGGTTATTCTTGGGCTCTTAGCCCCATTTGCATCTTGTCCGTAGTCGGACGCCCCATCGCTTTTCAAGGTGATTTGGATCTTTGTACCGTATATTTGTATTCTTGACTCTTTGAGTCATATATATATCTGCTACTGTGGGTCCCATCGAGGACTGTTGTGTAATGTTATTACTTTGCTTTCCACCCGCGAAAGTGCTGGTGGCACCTTTGAATCGTTTCTATGCGGGTTTGGCGAATTTTGCTAAAACTTGCATAGGTCCGATTCGAGGGTGTTCTGAGTGGTATCGAGCTCGATTGCGATACCCCACAAGTCCAGCCTGTAGGATAACCTAGCTAACGGCCGAAGTAGAGTGTCAAAACTATTTTTGAAAATCGGTTGGATAGTTCTGATTAGGTCTGATTTTACTCCTTAACCCTCTGCTGTTCTCCTCTTACCTCTACGTGTTTTGAATCCGCTCTCTTCTCTTTCTTCGAGTCCAGGATTTCTCGTGGTTGGGTTTCCGTCGTACCTTCAGGGTTTCTCTTTCTCCCTTTTTCAACGGAGGTGCTACGATCATCAGTCTGCAACTTGTCTGTTGAACCTTCATCCGATCTTTTGTTCTTGAGATCTTTATCTATCTGTGTTCCTTGCTGGATATCAGTGCCGTTGAAAAACATCTGAGAAGGACGAGCTTTGGTGAAGTTGGGGTTAACCTTGAGCATGTGTTGTTCATGCCAATGGAACCACCGCGAAACCTAATCAGTGTGTCTTTCATACGTTTTCTGTTGTATCTTCCGGTGTTTCCCGATGTGATGACATCATCTACGCCAGATCCGATGCAGAGTCTGCATCACTCCTTTGTTTCCGAACCTCGCTTGTCGAGATCTTCAGTCTGATTCCGAGAGTTGGTTGGATACTCCGCTTATTCGTGTGCAGAGTAATGGTTTGAGTGCGGGATGGAGTAGCTACCCTACCACTGCTCTTATCAGTCGCTCTTGTACGTCGGATCAGTGGATCCAGCAGTTTTACTCTATCCATGGAAGTTAGAGGTGGCCTTACCTTCAACTTCGTCCTTTGTTTCCCCGGAGTGTGCCCTCGACGGTCTGGAACAACGACCCTTTGTTGGTGGTGTCGCCAATTTCAAGATGGAGGATGCACCCTTGTTAGTGGTGTCGCGAGGATCTACATGAAGCGAGGAGATGCCGTTCGCCGACCTTCCTTCCGGTACCATGAGGCGGATCTCGAGGGCGAGATCCATTGTTAGTGGTGTCGAATTGTGGCATCCCGCAAAACCACTACTAGAAAATCGCGTTGAATTTGTGCTTTGCATCGTCATCATCATGCATTGTTTGCCAAAAACTATTTTCGCAACACCCGTTTGTTTTCTAAAACGCCCCCTCTGGATTCAAACATCAAATCCGGGTCGCCGGAATATTTTTGTTTTGTTGCTATCGGGTTGCAAACGGCCCAATTAAATTAAATAAAAATTATAATTATTTTTGGTGGGGCAGTCGAACGGTCCGAACCGACCGAACGACCGCCCCAGAAAACTAAAACGGTCCACCTACACCTGCCCTCTAATCCTAAACCTACCAGATATTCTACCCCACCCCCTTGGCCACATCACTCCCACCTATCCCGTCGCGACACCTCACCCCTTCCCTATTCCCTAGCCAATCCCATGCAGCCACATGTCCTTCTCTCCCCTCTCTCTCCTTTTTCTCAACCCCACAGCCTCCTACCCTCTCTACCCTCTTCCCCACCGACCCGTGGGCCCCCACCACGTCCCACTCCCAGCCTTCCCCTCCACCAGATCCCACCTCCCCCACCTGCCCGGTCAACAGCTCCACCCGGCCCCACGCACACAGCACACACGCTACACGCCTGCGCCGCGTGGGACCCATGGCCCCACCAAGCCCTCCCCACGCCTGACCCCACTCGTCTTCTTCCCGCCTCCCTCTCTAGCCTCGCCGCCTCCTCCATCGGCCCCAGCGTCCCAGCCAGCTCATGAAGCCGCCAACGCCCTCGCCTTCTCCGCCGGATCCTTGCCGCCCGTCCTTCGTCCCGAGCTCCGCCTCACTTGAATCCGGCAGCCGCCGCCCGACAAGCACACGCCCGCCTGGCCTCCTCCAAGCGCCCGCCAGTTCTTCCCGCCACCAGCCCGGCCCGCCGCCTCCGCTGCGCGAGCACGCGCCAGACCCCACCTGCCCGGCATCCGCAGCAGCTCGCCGCCATGACCCGCGCGGCCGGCGGTCCGCCCGCCCACCTCCCAGCCTCTCCGCCCGCGCGCCGCCGCCCGCGCGGCCCGCGCTCGCGTCGCGCCGCGCCAGCGCTGGCTCCCCGCCCAGTGACGCCTCCAACCACCACCGCGACCCCGCCTCCCTCGGGCCCCGCTCCGGCCACCCTCCGCGAGCTCCGGCGACCTTCCCCGCCAGCGCCCCGCGAGCTCCAGCGAGCGTCGTCCCGCAGCGCGTTTCTCAGCCTCCAACCGTGCCCGTTTCGGTGTAGTACCAAGTTGGTACTAATCTGTTGGGTGTGGAGACGACAAAACCCCAACCTCCCGTGGACCGACATCGAGAACCGAGAAGCCGACAAGGCAAACCCAGATGGCCTCGCAAGACCGTCACGGACAACATGACCTCTCGGGCCTCAAGATCTACTTCTCGGGAATCCGGAGACCGATCCCCAAACCGAACCCGAACCGACGGCGAACCCCGAGACCTCCGACACGGAACCCCCGGAAGACCCCGGACGTCGAGACCCTGAAGACCCGTTCCCGGGGGCGAAGTCCGGACCCGATGACCGCCAAGAACGCCACCGGTTCAACAAGCACTTCGCCGCGGAGCGCCAAGTTCTCCCTCCCGGATACCAAGACCGCCTCGATGGCGCGGACCCGACAAGACCCTCGCAACGGCAAGACCGACCCCGTGGACCCGACAAGACCTACGCGACGATAAGAACGGCTCCGACCCGGAAGAATCCGACGCGCCCCGACACCGACCCAAGTTCTGCTCCCCGGACATCGAGATCCCGATGCGACAAGATCTGCCCGATGCCGAGAACGAGAGAACGACCTCGGAGGCCGAGAACGATCCCGTCGAACCCCAGATCCGAACCTCGCCGATCCGTCGAACTCTGAGACCGACCCCGAACCCCGGAACCCAAGATCGTCGAGCCCCCTCAATGTGTAACCCTTTTCCTCGATACCCTATTTTATAAGATAATAACAACTTGTGCATATTTAATCATTCATCTCGCATGCATATCTGTGGTTTGGGGGCCTTATGCCGATTCACCTAATAATTAAATATGGGGCCCATATGCGGGCAAATCTAGCCTTATATTGGCCTCATTTAAACATGTGTAGCGAACCGGTGAAACTTTCTGCCTTGTAAACAACATTTAATTGCGGGGGTTCTAAATAACTTGAACCATTTAAGTAATTGTCGGGACCCCGGTTACACTTAATATGACCTAATTGCATCGCCTCTTTGCCATGCCATGCATCATACATGCATCATGCCGATCTTCTGCCGTTGTATTAAATATTGCATCCGGTGTTCCTTCTAGTGATTTGCTCCTTCGCGGATAAGGCCGTTGAGTTGATGTGAGCTTCGCCCCGATCTTCGGTTGAACCCTTCGACAATGTTTTCAGGCGAGCATCTCCCCCTTTCTACCCATCTTACTTTATAGTATTTATTCCCTCCTGTTGATCTATTGCTATCTGTGTTGCGATGCTTTAGTTTCCGTACCTGTGATATACCGTGCAGCCCTAAATTGCCTTGGACACATCCTATTACCTGTTGTTTGGTAGATAGTTGGACTAGCGTGTCGCCGCTTGCTTTCGAGTCTTTGTGTGTCGTCATATGCCACAGTTGCTGATGTATTGCCGCATGTTGATGTTGGAGATGGTTCTAGTTTTACTTATTGTTCACTTTAATTTCTGTTTAACAACTAAAAATTGAAATAAGCAGAGGCATCGGTGGGTGATAGAAAATATTTGGTTTCGACGCCCACTTGTGTCCGTAAGACCGAGTACTTGATACTGTTCCTTGATTTTCTTGGCGCTATCCACATCCGGGAGGTATATGGGACCCCCGAGCGAGCTTGATTCATTCTTATTTCTTGGGGCCACAAACTAGTTTGAGGTTTTATTTACGATCTGTACTTATGCCATGCTACTTTACGTATTTAAATTGTGCGAGGAGCACCTGCATGTTAGGAAGGCGAGTGATTCTGCATCGACAAGCCCAGCCACACTTTCGGGTTCCAGTCGCTTCTGACCATTGGCGCTAACCTTGAGGCCCCTCAAGCTAGCTTACTGCTATGGTTCTACTCAAAGGGTGGCCCCTGAAATATTTCGAATCTGTGATTGTTCACCGTGTGAAAGCCTCGTTGGGTTTTGATTTGGTTTTTCCGAGGTTGATCGGCGTGTGTTGCTATTGGTGCACCCGCCGGGTAAAACTTTCTGAAAGCCGTGTCGCGGATATGGACGACTTGGACCTGCCAGTTTCTCGATCATAGACAAGCATAACTAAAGTTTACTGCTATAAATTTGACTTATAATGACTAGTAATCAGCTTCACTATAATGGAATGGCTAATTAATACGCCCACAATTGCTTGTTTGGTTGTCGCCATGCGACCATTGTACTGACTAGTAAGTATGGCAACTACAAGCGGAATTGGCTGAATGAATAAAAGTACCCACAACTTTGGGTTTTGGGGTTATATCATGCTGTCTGTATTTGATTAGTAATTGCCGCATCTATAACGGAATGGTTAACTAAAAGTGCCCACTGCTTGCGTTATCAGGACAATTATCTTAACTTGACTAGTAAGTGCCGCAACTATAATCGAATAAGTAAAGCGCCAACTGTGAGTTCCTCGGTTGCCTTCCTCGTTTGGTCTCGAGGGAAACACCGGACGGGTTTGTTTGGTGATAGCTTGAGTTGGATCCGTTAGGTCATTCTTATCCCTCTCGAAATCCGCCATTGTATCGAGTCTCTAGGTTGTTTAGTGCATGCCTTTGCCGCTGATCCACCATACCTATGTAGGCGAGGACCGCGAATTCTAGCCTCGCCGTGTCTTGGCCTCGATCGACGCTCCTTCTTTTCCTTGCCCTTTGTCACCCCTTTGTTTAAGCGGTTTTGAGATCGACGCCGTTAGGTTACCCTCCGGCTTGGCACGGCAGGGTTATGGACGCCATTGGTTATTCTTCAGGGCTCTTAGCCCCATTTGCATCTTGTCCGTAGTCGGACGCCCCATCGTTTTCAAGGTGATTTGGATCTTTGTACCGTATATTTGTATTCTTCACTCTTTGAGTCATTTGTTATATATATACATTCATGGGTCCCATCGAGGACTGTTGTGTAATGTTATTACTTTGCTTTCCACCCGCACGAAAGTGCCTGGTGGGCACCTTTGAATCGTTTCTATGCGGGTTTGGCGAATTTTGCTAAAACTTGCATAGGTCCGATTCTGAGGGTGTTACACCTGGCGTCGTGGTTCATCCAATATGATCATCTATTTATGTGTGGGACTCAATATGGGTTTCCAGACCCCGTTGTTTATTATAGATAGAAGATCATGTCTGCATATTCTCGAACCCGAAGGGTCACACACTTAACGTGTCTTGACGCTAGGATAGATTGGATAATTGGTTTATGAGTTTTTGTTCAGAGTCTCGGATGGGATCCGGGACATCACGAGAGGTTCCGGAATGGTCCGGAGAATAAGATTCATATAAGGCAATGCAGTTTTTGGAGTTCGGAATTGTTTCGGGTTAATCGGTATTGTACCGGAAGCTTCTAGAACCTTCCAGAGGGGGACCAACGTAGCCCCACCTGCCGGGAGGGGGCATGGGCCTATGAGGGAGTGCCCTTGCCGCATTGGGCCAGGGGCACAAGGCCCCATAGGGCCCAGCCGGCCAAACCTAGGGGAAACCCTAGGGGAGCTTCTAGAAGGGAGGGGGAACTTGCCCCCCACTCCTCCCTCCTTGGCCGCCGGCCTAGGGCTTGGGGGAGGGGCTAGGACTGGCCGCCCACCCTTCTATATAAAGAGGGCTGGGGGGCGCACCCCCCTCACACACCTCCTCCACAACCCTAAACGCCCTGCTGCCCTCCTCTCTCTCTCCCTCCCGACCGCACGTAGGCGAAGCCCTGCTGCAGAAACTCTCCACCACTTGCACCGCGCCGTCGCGTTGTAGATCCAATCCGTCTCTCCACCATACTTGCTGGACCGAGGAAGGAGGAGACATCGAGGTGCCGCACGTGTGCATCTCTCGGAGGCATCGCCACTTGCGGTGTTAGATCGGATCGGATCGCGAGGAGGAGAAGCGAGTACGACTACATCACCCTCGTTGTTTGCATCTCCTAGATTATATCTTGGCTTTCCCGTTCGCATCCGTAGAATTTTTTTGCTTTACTATGCTACGAAACCCTTCAGTGGTATCAATGCTAGATCTATGCGTAGATGTGTTTCACGAGTAGAACGCATCATGGTTGTTGCGGGCGTTGATGTTTTCTGTTGCAAGCCTCTTGTTTGTGTTCTTGTTATGATGCGGGATAGTGAGATTGAAGTGGTCCAGGCCAACCTTACGCGACGTCGTTCGCGAGACCGGCTCTGCACTTGACGTGTGGCTTGTTCCACACATGCGGCTGGTGGATGCCAGTTTCTCTCACTATAGTTGTCATGGGATTTACACCGGAGTTTGGCAACCATAATATCACCGTTGTGGCTTTCCGTAGCTAAGAATCGTTCTTAGCTTGCTACTCCCATAAGCCACGTAAAACATGCAACAACAAAGTAGAGGCGTCTAACTTGTTTTCTGAGGACTGTTTACGTGATATGGTATGGCCCAAGATGTGATGTGTATGTTGTATGGAATGATCATGTTTTGTAATGTTTCACGACTTGCATGTCGATGAGTACACAACCGTGAGCCATATGGTTGTATTTATAATTGTGTATGACCTGTGTCAACTTCTTATACGCCATGTAATAGTTTCACTTTATCGCTAAGTAGTTAGCAATAGTTGTAGTTGCTATTCGTGGTGGAGGCAATCATGGTGGAGTGATGGAGATCATGCCGGCACGCACAAGATGAAGATCATTGCGCGAAGATTGGCTATACCATGTCACATGAAGTTATATGCATGTGATGTTTATCCTTTTATGTATCTTATTATGCTTAGATCGCGACGGTAGCATTATAAAATGATTCCTCACTTAAAGATCAAGATAAAACTATGTTCCCCCATGTATGCATCGTTGCGAAAGTTCGTCGTGTCCAAGCATCACGTGATGATCGGGTGCTATAGACTCTACGTTCACATACAACGGGTGCAAGCCAGTTTTGCACACGCGGAAATACTTGGGTTTGACTTGACGAGCCTAGCATGTACAAACATGGCCTCGGAACACATGAACCAAAAGGTTAAGCATGAGTCATATGAATGATATGATCGATACTTCGTTGTCCACCATTGAAACCACATCTCTTCTCGTGAAGATCGGATTAGGTGTGGTGAATTTGGATCATGTTCACTAAACAACTTGAGGGATGTTGAATTTAGTGGGAGTTCATATAGTAATTTGATTAAGTTGAACTAGTTATCATGAACATAGTCTAATTTGTACTTGCAAATATTGTAGATCAAATGGCTAAGTCCAACTTCAACTTCAACGTTTTCGCTGAGAAAGAAAAGCTTAGAAACAATGGTTCTAACTTCACCAACTGGTTCTGCAATCTGAGAATCATTCTCTCTGGCGGTCAAAAGGACTATGTCCATGAAAATGCGCTAGGTGACGCCCCTGCTGTAGATGCGCCGACCGATGAGGAAGTTGTCTATCAGTCGCACAAAGATGATTATGGTGTGATTAAGAGCACCATGTTGTTTGCTATGGAATCGGACCTTCAAAATCGTTTTGAAGACTATCCCGGGCCCTTTGAGATTCATGAGGAGCTGAAAACTATGTTTCAGACTCAGGCCCGTTCTGAGAGATATGAGATCTCTGAGAAATTCTTTAACTGCAAGATGGAGGAAGGGAGTTCCGTTAGTGAGGACGCCATAAAGATGTCGGGCTACACTCAACGCCTTGAGCAAGCGGATCAAGATTCGGAGGAGCTCAAGATTGACAGGGTTCTGCAATCACTCCCTCCCAGCTACAAAAGTTTTGTAGTGTCTCATAATCAGATTGGTTCCACTGATACGATCACCGAGCTCTTTGCAAAGCTGAAGGCTGCGGAGGTGGACATCAAAACGGATAATCATGTGTTGATGGTCAACAAGCCCCCCACCTTCAATAAAGGTAAGGGTGCAAAGAAGCCCTTCAAGAAAGGTGGCGGCAAGCGTGTTGCCCCTGCTGAGAAGAAGCTCAAGTCTGGACCCAAGCCGGACACTGAGTGCTTCTATTGCAAGGACAAGGGTCACTGGAAGCGCAACTGTCCGAAGTACTTAGCGGACAAGAAGGCTGGCACCATCAAAGGTATATTTGATATACATGTTATTGATGTTTTCCTTACTAGCCCTCATTGTAGTGCCTGGGTATTTGATACTGGTTCAGTTGCTAATATTTGTAACTCGAAACAGGAGCTACGGAATAGACGTCGGCTTGCGAGGGATGAGGTGACGATGCGCGTTGGCAACGGATCAAGAGTTTATGTGATGGCCGTCGACATGCTCTCCTTAGTTTTACCTTCGGGATTAGTTTTAAACCTCAATAAATGTTATTATGTGCCTGCGTTGAGCATGAACATTATTTCTAGATCGTGTTTATTGCAAGACGGTTATTCATTTAAATCAGAGAATAATGGTTGTTCTATTTATATGAGTAACATATTTTATGGTCATGCACCTGCTATGAATGGTTTATTTCTTCTGAATATCGAAAGGGATGAAACACACATCCATAACATTGAGGCAAAGAGATGCAAAGTAGATAGTGATAATACTACTTATTTGTGGCACTGTCGTCTAGGTCATATTGGTGTAAAGCGCATGAAGAAACTCCATTCTGATGGACTTTTGGAGTCTCTTGATTTTGAATCATTTGACACATGCGAACCATGCCTCATGGGCAAGATGATCAAAACCCCATTCTCCGGAATGATGGAGCGAGCAACGGACTTGTTGGAAATCATACATACCGATGTATGCGGACCGATGAGTGTTTCGGCGCACGGTGGATATCGCTATTTTCTCACTTTTACCGATGACTTAAGTAGATATGTGTATATCTATTTAATGAAACATAAATCTGAAACATTTGAAAAGTTCAAGGAATTTCAGAATGAAGTGAAGAACCATCGTAACAGAAAAATTAAGTTTCTATGATCTGATCGTGGAGGTGAATATTTGAGTTATGATTTTCTCACGCATCTTAAAGCAAGCGGAATCGTTTCGCAACTCACGCCACCCGGAACACCACAGCGCAATGGTGTGTCTGAACGCCGGAATCGAACCCTATTAGATATGGTCCGATCAATGATGTCTCTTACTGATTTGCCGTTATCATTTTGGGGTTATGCATTAGAAACCGCTGCATTCACTTTAAATAGGGCACCATATAAATCCGTTGAGACGACACCGTATGAACTGTGGTTTGGTGCTAAACCTAAGTTGTCGTTTCTTAAATTTTGGGGATGCGAAGCTTACGTCAAGAAGTTGATGCCGGACAAGCTCGAACCCAAAGCGGAGAAATGCGTCTTCATAGGATACCCTAAGGAAACTATTGGGTATACCTTCTATCACAGAACCGAAGGCAAAGTGTTTGTCGCAAAGAACGGTTCCTTTCTTGAGAAGGAGTTTCTCTCGAAAGAAGTGAGTGGGAGGAAAGTAGAGCTGGACGAGGTTGTTGAACCTTCTCTTGAATTGGGGAGTAGCGCAACACCTGAAATTGTTCCAGTGCTGCCTGCACCAACAATAGAGGAAGCTAATGACAAGGATCATGAAGCTTCGGACGATGCTGCTACTGAACGTCGCATGTCGACAAGGTCGCGTGCCCCTCCTGAGTGGTACGGCAACCCTGTCTTGACTGTCTTGTTGGTAGAAGACAGTGAACCTACGAACTATGAGGAAGCGATGATGAGCCCAGACTCTGAGAAATGGCTAGAAGCCATGAAATCCGAATTGGGATCCATGAGCAAAAACCAAGTATGGACTTTGGTGGACCCTCCTAGCGACCAAAAGGCCGTTGAGTGCAAATGGATCTTCAAGAAGAAAACGGACGCGGATGGTAATGTTACCGTCTATAAAGCACGACTTGTCGCGAAAGGTTTTTGACAAGTTCAAGGTGTTGACTATGATGAGACTTTCTCTCTCGTAGCGATGTTTAAGTCCATTCGGATTTTATTAGCAATTGCTGCGTTTCATGATTATGAAATATGGCAGATGGATGTCAAGACTGCGTTCCTCAATGGCAACATTGATGAAGAGTTGTATATGATGCAACCCGAAGGTTTTGTCGATCCTAAGGATGCTGATAAAGTGTGCAAACTTCAGCGTTCCATTTATGGACTGAAGAAAACATCTCGGAGTTGGAACCTTCGTTTTGATCAAGTGATCAAGAGCTTTGGATTTGTTCCAAATTGCTACGAATCTTGTATCTACAAGAAAGTGAGTGGGAGCTCGGTGAGATTTCTGGTACTATATGTGGATGACATATTGATTATTGGAAATGACATTAACATGCTTAACGATGTGAAGAGTTATTTGAACAAATGTTTTTCAATGAAAGACCTAGGTGAAGCTGCTTATATATTGGGCATCAAAATCTATAGAGATAGACAAAGACGCCTGATAGATTTAAGCCAGAGTACATACCTAGACAAAGTTCTGAAAAGGTTCAGAATGGATAAGGCAAAGAAAGGTTAAGTGCCTATGTTGTCAGGTAAGATATTGAGAAAGGCTCGGTGTCCAGCTACGGTAAATGATAGAGAAGCTATGAGCAAAGTGCCTTATGCCTTGGCCATAGGTTCTATCATGTATGCCATGTTGTGTACTAGACCGGATGTGTCCAATGCTCTTAGTTTGACGAGCAGATATCAAAGTGATCCAGGAGTGGAACACTGGATAGTCGTGAAGAACATCCTAAAGTACCTAAATAGGACTAAAGAAATGTTCTTAGTCTACGGAGGTGATGAACAGCTCGTCGTAAAGGGTTACGTCGACGCTAGTTTCGACACCGATAAGGATGATTCTAAATCTCAAACAGGATACGTTTATATTTTGAATGGAGGAGCTGTGAGCTGGAGAAGCTGCAAGCAAAGCGTGATCGCGGGATCTACAGTAGAAGCGGAATACATGGCTACTGCAGAAGCGTCAAGTGAAGGAGTTTGGATCAGGAACTTCATCATTGAGTTTGGCGTGGTTCCAAGTGCATTGGACCCACTAGAGATATTGTGTGACAACACTGGCGCCATAGCACTCGCTAAAGAACCAAGATATCATCCAAATACCAAGCATATCAACAGCAAGTTTCATATAATCCGAGATTATATAGCAGATGGAGATCTGAAGATTAGCAAAGTACATACAGATCTGAATGTCGCAAATCCATTGACTAAACCTCTTCCACGTGCAAAACATGATCAGCACCTTAGTGCCATGTATGTAAGATTGTTTCCAAATGTAAACTAGATTATTGACTCTAGTGCAAGTGGGAGACTGTTGGAATTATGCCCTAGAGGCAATAATAAAGATGTTATTATTATAATTCTTGTTCATGATAAAGTTTATATTCCATGCTAGAATTGTATTAAGCGGAAACTTTAATACTTGTGTGGTTTATGAACAACACTGTGTCCCTAGTATGCCTCTATGGACTAGCTCATTGATTAATGATGGTTAAGGTTTTCTAACTATAGACATGAGTTGTCGATTAATAATGAGATCATATCATTGGGAGAATGATATGATGGACAGACCCAAACTAAGCGGAGCAATTAGATCGTGTTATCGTGTTCATCTTTGCGAAGCTTTTCTTATGTCAAATATTGTATTCCTTAGACCATGAGATAATACAACTCCCTGGTATCGGAAGAAAGCTTTGAGGTCATCAAACGTCATCCTATGAGAGGGTGATCATAAAGGTGTCTCTCAGGTGATCGGAAAGTACTTGTTGGGTTGTATGTATCGAGATGGGATTTGTCCCTCCCAAGTCGGAGAGATATACTTCCGGCCCACTCGGTAATCGATATCAACACCGCTTGCAAGCATGTGGTTAAGGAGTTAATCACAAAGTGATATCGGATTACGGAATGAGTAAAGTACTTGCTGTGAACGAGATTGAACTAGGTACGACGGTATCGACGATCAAATCTCGGGCAAATAAAATATCGCGAGACGAAGGGAATATATATATGGGATTGATTGAATCCTGGCATCATGGTTCATCCGATATGATCATCGATGAATGTGTGGGAGTCAATATGGGTTTCCATACCCCTATGTTGATTATTGATAGAAGATCATGTCTGCATATTCTCGAACCCGAAGGGTCACACACTTAACGTGTCTTGATGCTAGGATAGATTGGATAATTGGTTTATGAGTTTTTGTTCGGAGTCTCGAATGGGATCCGGGACATCACGAGAGGTTACGGAATGGTCCGGAGAATAAGATTCATATAAAGCAATGCAGTTTTTGGAGTTCGGAATTGTTTC
The DNA here is from genome assembly GCA_030063025.1 of Avena longiglumis. NCBI lineage: Eukaryota > Viridiplantae > Streptophyta > Magnoliopsida > Poales > Poaceae > Avena > Avena longiglumis. The sequence goes on from CP125975.1 coordinate 502,724,240, forward strand.
GGGTTAATCGGTATTGTACCGGAAGCTTATAGAATCTTCCAGAGGGGGACCAACGTGGCCCCACCTGCTAGGAGGGGGCATGGGCCTATGAGGGAGTGCCCTGGCCGCATTGGTCCAGGGGCACAAGGCCCCATAGGGCCCAGCCGGCCAAACCTAGGGGAAACCCTAGGGGAGCTTCTAGAAGGAAGGGGGGAAACTTGCCCCCCACTCCTCCCTCCTTTGCCGCCGGCCTAGGGCTTAGGGGAGGGGCTAGGGCTGGCCGCCCATCCCTCTACATAAAGAGGGCTGGGGGCGCACCCCCTCACACACCTCCTCCACAACCCTAGCCGTCCTGCTGCCCTCCTCTCTCTCTCCCTCCCGACTGCACGTAGGTGAAGCCCTGCTGTAGAAACTCTCCACCACGTGCACCGCGCCGTCGCGTTGTAGATCCAATCCGTCTCTCCACCATACTTTCTGGACCGAGGAAGGAGGAGACATTGAGGTGCCGCACGTGTGCATCTCTCGGAGGCATCGCCACTTGCGGTGTTAGATCGGATCGGATCGCGAGGAGGAGAAGCGAGTACGACTACATCACCCACGTTCCATCGAACGTTCCCCTGTGTGAATATTCAAGGGTATGAAGATCTCATCTAATCCCCCTCGTTATTTGTATCTCCTATATTAGGTCTTGGCTTTCCCGTTCGCATCCGTAGATTTTTTTTTGCTTTACTATGCTGCGAAACCCTTCATGTGATCCCCGGCCTCGCTCGGATGGCTATTAGTCTTCGGTCACGTTGGCTCTGGAGGATGCGCATGGACCCTCAGAGGCTTTGGCGAGGTGTGGATATGCATTTCTCGAGGATAGAGCTAGAGGTGTTCGATGCCTCCACTACGATGGTAGTAGGGGATGGTAACACAACTCTCTTTTGGGAAGTAGGTGGTTGGATGGTAGGACCATCGAGGAGATTGCCCCGGACCTATTTTCACGGATCCTGAAGCACGCTCAGTAGCGCCACACGGTGAGAGAGGCCCTGACTGAGCGTCGTTGGATTGCGGACATACAGGGCACACTGAGTTTGCTGGCCATATGGCAATACGCTCAGCTGTGGAACACGTTATAGGACGTACGACTCCTGATCGTGCCAGACACTATCTTGTGGAGGTGAATGACAGATGCGCAATATTCATACAAATCTTGCTACGAGTTCCTCTTTCAGGGGTCCTTACTATCAAGATCGTGGAGGATTAACTCGCGCACGTGGGCTCCGTCGAGGGTTAAGTTCTTTGTTTAGCTAGCATGCAAAGACTTACGCTAGACGGTGAGAGGCTAGCGAGGAGGGGGATCCAACAACCTCTGTGTTGCCCGCTGTGTGACCAATCAGAAGAGACCATGAGGCATCTTCTCATAGGGATCCCTTCTCTTGGATGATATGGCACGGCGTCCTATCTTGGATTCGATCCACGGCTATACCTCCGTATGAGGAGGATGACTTCGTAGATTGGTGGAAGATGGCGCTCCTACCCCCCCCCCCCATGCACGATGCGCAAAGGGACCTCGTCGCTGGTGATGTTGACAACATGGTGGATATGGAAACACGGCAACGCGGTCATCTTCGACAACGTGAGCCCCAACTGTGGTAGTCTCCTCGACACAATTCGATCCGAAGCAAGATCTTGGGCTTTGGCTGGCGTGATTGGCTTAAAAGCCTTGATCCCGCCGTGACGTAGGTCTAGTGGGTTGAGTTGTAACTCGGGTGTGGCTCATTTCTGTAGCCTATCGAAACGCAAGGCTTTTGTGTATATGTTTTTACGATGGACCAACTACAAGTTAATGGCGTACTTGTTCGACATTGGAGCTCGGGCAACAGGTAGCTCGGACCATAACCATTGGTGCTACCTCATTCATGATCATGTGTACTTCCATTTTTTTCATTAATATTTAGGTTGTTTAAACATATAGGCATGTGCTCAGCATTATTCTCAACAAATGTGAAGGGAATATGCCCTGAGAGGCAATAATAAAGTGTTTATTCTGTGTATTCCAAGTATATGATAGATGTTTATTTTACATGCTATAATTGTATTAATACGGAAACATTAATACATGTGTGTTTAATAAACAAACAAAAAGTTCCTAGTTATGCCTCTCTCATAAACTAGCTCGTTGATTAACAAGATGATCAAGGTTTCATGATCATAGACATTTGATGTTGTTAATAACGGGATCACAACATTAGTGTAATGATGTGATGAACATTCATCCGAAGTATAGCATTACGATCAAAGTCATTGAGTTCATATTTCTATAACAACTTACGAAGTGATCCTAATCCTTAGACCATGATTATCATGTCAATCACTAACTGTTATCGCCGTATTTTGGCCAAAGACGGAGATGGGCCGTGATCAAGATGGGCTTGGAAGATACATATATTCAACGTGTTGTTGGATCGGCCTAGTGCGTGGATTTGGGCTAAATTGCCCGTGTATCTTGTATCATAGTAGGTTTCGTGTTTGTTTAGGTTCCGTTTATGTTTAGGTAAAGAGAGAGTTGTAGAGTTATTCCAAAAGTAGAGAGTCTCCGGACTATAAATATGTACCTAAGGTTATCGAAAGAAGAGGACAACCACGTTCACAACAAACACAATCTCGGCGCATCGCCACCCCTTGTTTCTAGGGTTTCTTTCGGTAAGTGCCATCTGCCTAGATCGCATCTTGCGATCTAGGCGATCTACTATCGTTACTGGGTTTTACTCGTACTGAAGCGTTGTTGATGGCGAGTAATACCATTATCATAGGTTGTTTGAGGCTAGCATCGGTGCTTTTCATTATTATTGTCGAAGTTATGCTACCTCTAGTTACCTCGCTACCTTTGCACTATTTCCCAAGTGCGAGGGTAGCATCTTGCTTGATCTTTATTTAGTCGATTCGATCTGTTATAGTTGTGCCTTGTTTACCAAGGTTTAGTTTAATATCTACGTAATCAGGCCTTACAAACGGGTTGAACGATCCAGAGTACATAGGACGTGGCTTATTCGTTCTAGAGAAGTTGTTCCGTAATTGACTTTACGTTGGTTATTAGGCCTCTAGGGTTAATATTCTTCATCTTTTATGCGTACAGGCTCAATTACGTAGGACGTTCGATTACGTGGTGAGAACATTAAACTGTCGAGATCGATTTAACTTATAGTGATCAAGCAAAACCCCATGTTATCGTGAATCTAATGCGTAACCATGGGGCAATCGGCTCTAGGAGCCGACTTACGGAAACACGAGCCACACGGCTCGAATTTTACGTATACTTGTTTACCATGCAGAAATCAATCGAGCAATCCTTCACCTTCGACCAGGTATAGGTCAGTGGCACGCTCGAACCAAGCCGGGACGTGTCGGAGCTTTGAGCTTTTGCCGTCGAGGGACCAGGGCCCAGCGATCTGGAGCCTCCGGCTCTTCGTGTTGCTCGTCGCTGCTCGCGGTGGGTTTTGGCAGGCAACACATTCTCGCACGCCGGTGGGACATTCAACAACGTCTACATCAACATCCGACGCTGCAATGGAGAATGCATCACTACCACTGACGATCTACCCCGACGAGCACAAGGCCAAGTACGACGAGATCAAGGCTCTTCGAGGAAGACCTCATCGGCTCTTTTGAGATGACCCGTAAGCATGGCATCAGGTGGAAGGGGTTCTCCCCCGAGGGCGCTCTTAATAAGGTGGATCTGTCTGTTCCTTCGGAGGAGCGCACCAGAGCTCTACGATACGAAGTCAACTACATGGTGGCTCATTCTCGCACCGCCATTACGAGAGCCCGTGAACGCTTTCGAGCGGTCGCGTAGTTCAGAGATCATGAAACATCGATTCTCCGTCGGGCCTACTTTAGGGACTCACCAGGAGAAAGACCGCTCTAGACCAGGCCACGGCTCCCATTCGCACTTGCCGCTCCAACCGCCGGGAGCGGCTTCGTCGTCTACAAGGCTTGAGGCGACCAGCGATTGCCAATTCCTGTTTGAGCCACCTAAGGAGATCCCACACGGATATATATGCCTACGTGCGGACTGCAATAACGACACGCACCAAGCAGTTGCAACCGCAGAGTTTACGGCGGGGAGTTCTTGGGGCAGGATCTTTAGGGGCAGGCGTGTCTGGAGCAGCCATGGCTGGGATGGACGCTGACAAACAGGCGTGGCTAGCCAAGTATGCCACTAGAACAAGTCATGAGAATCTAGCCCCTACGTCTCAAACAGTGGAGCAAATCGGTACCATCCTGAGGGACCAGTTCGGTTTCGTGCCGAAGAGAAGGACAATCGGCTATTCAAAGCCGCATTCCAACGAAGTTTGATCTAATTCGCTGCCACCCAAGTATAAGCTCCACGAGTTCTCAAGGTTCATTGGTCGAAGGGTCGAGCTCGATCGAGCACATAAGCGATACCGCACAACTAGGCATGATTTGGCATAGGATCGGATCTGCGTAAGATTTTTGCGCAATCTGGCAGACCAGCCTTTGGGTGGTACACCTCACTACCACTGATTCAATTCATACGGAAGCAAGCTGGAAGCGGTTCCACATCCGTACCATTGAGGCTCTTGAGGTGGCATTGCGGACTGGCGCAGTGCGGCGAAGCGAGAAATCAGTGGCGAGTACATCCAGTAACCGGTCATCAAGAACCGATGTTACTCGGCTCGTTTAACTGAGAAGGAAGCGGTCGAGCTGGCAGTGTTGGGTCTCTCAGCACCCATCAAGGATCTGGCTTTCCAGGTAGAGTACAACTCATTGGCGCACATGGCCCGGCCCGGCGATGTATGAACAGCGCCACCACGAAGTTGTACCAAGACAAATTCAAGCGTCCGATAGGCCTGGTCGATCTGAAGAAGAAGATCCTACAGGACCGAGGTGGCCGTGGTGAATGGGCTCGGGGCAGATCTGTAGCTTGCAAATGGGTGAAAAGCAAGGGCCTGCAAAGGGTTCGACTTGATGTGAGCAAAGCGAAGCAGATATTCGATTCTTTGCTAAAGGAGAAGCGGTGAGGTTACCGAAGGCCACAAAGTCCCTACGGCTCAGAAATGAGCAGGAGGCCCCTCGCAAGTGGCATCACTCGTTCACCCATACCACCAATGAGTGCAAAGAGCTGCCGCCAAATCCAAATGGCAATAGAACAAGGCCGTCGATCCTCGGGCGATTCGCCATGAAAGTGGACACGAACCCCTTTCCCGTCAACATGGTAGAACTCGATCGCTCATGGCGTCTAGATTTCTCGTTCGGCGTTAATATGGCGGTCGGTACCACCATAACACGCATAAGGAGGAAGGTGGTCGCTCTCGCGGCAAGGAAAGAAAGGAGGCTAGTCCATGCGACCGGCCCAGCCACAATGAGAGGCGGTACTTAACAGAGGAACAAGTGAGGAGAGTGCGATATCAGAAGCCACATTCCACGCATCTCCTTAATAAGGATGAGCGCCAAGATGACCAGCGCCGCCGGTAGAGACGACGAAAGATATGAGCACCTTGCTAGGGGACCGTCAAAGAGAGGGAAGCGCAGACAAACATTGGGATTGTCCTTTCTTCAAATCTTGCTGGGGCCGAGGATGAGCCGATTGCTGATCGACAAGCGCGGAATGCGGTCAGCAGAGCAAAGACACGAGGCCAGTGTCAGTGTTCAAACGTCTAGGGCCTCTTCCACCCCAGAACCGTCACAAGGAGTCCGTTCGAGCAGAAGACCTCGAGAAGCCAAAGAATGACAAAGACGAGGACAGGTATCACCGTCCAAGGTGGTGTCCCGACGGACTCAGACACACCCAGAAGCGTAGAGTGCAGCGGCTGCGCAACTTGGAGGAAGCTGAAGCGCAGTATCTCCACGCTTTGAAGAAAGCACGGCCTGATCTGGCCGTCAAAGTGAGGCAGACTTTGGAAACGGAAGACCGCCCGACAAGGAAAGAGTGGCGCCCCAAACCGGTAAAAGCCGATGCAAAGACATCGGCTGGCACAAACATGGTGTTTGTACTCCCGTCAGAATTCTGCGCGCCAAGAACCGATGAGTTACCAGTGGCACAGTTTGACTACGGTCCACGGCCGGTTATCTTTGAGAAGCCACGTGAGAAGGGTTACAAACATCTGAAAGCCCTGTACCTGCGAGGTTACATCAATGGGCAACCTGTCAGCAAGATGTTGGTGGACACCGGAGCGGCAGTCAATATCATGCCGTACTCCATGCTACGACGTTTGGGACGCTCCACTGCAGATCTGATCAAAACCAACGTCACGTTAAGCGACTTCAACGGTCAGTCTTCGGGAACGCATAAGGCGTCGAGCGTGGACTGACGATGGGCAGGAAAACCGTACCCGTCATTCTTCATCGTGGACAGCAAGAGCACTTACATCGTCTTGCTAGGAAGGATTGGATTCACGCTAATTGCATCCGTCCACAATGCACTAGTGCCTGATCCAGTGGGATGGAGACGAAGTGGAGGTCATCCACGCAGATGATTCTATCGAGATTTCCATAGCTGGCATGAACGTCTGGGAAGCAGAAGACCAAGAGCCGATCTCTGGAGTCAATCTAGACGGCTGCGGCGTATTGAAGCTACAAAAAGCGGTGAGGCTGGTCTTATCCACCGGCCTTACAGAGTAGAAAAGCCCACGATCATCAGGTATGCGGCGATCCCTGCGATCGGCCACAAAAAATAAAAAGCAGCGATCATACGACAAGCAGCTCATGTAGTCGTAGCAGAGAGATGCTCTGCCACTGTAAAACAATACGGTGTAAACCGTCCTTGACTGATGCAAGCAAAAAGGGGGCCGATTCAAGCAATCGGCCCAAATTATTTTTGTTATCCTCACCTACTGTTTGCCCTGTGTTTAGCGTCGATTTGACAGGTGACGGAAAGCTAGGGTATGGGTTTACATCCGCTGATGAGCTAGAAGAGATCGACATTGGTCCTGGGGATAAGCCACGACCAACATTTATCAGCAGAAAGTTAGATCCGAGTCTGCGGGGCCCGATGATAGCCCTGTTGAAACAATATCCGCATGCCGCTGGGACTACAGAGATGCTCGGTTGGACAGAGCATCATCGAGCATCGACTCCGCTCAAAAAAGGATTTCGCCGTTTGACGTGAGCACGACAAATGAAGGCGAAATTCGGAAGAAGTCAAGAAAGAGGTCGAGAAAATGTTGTGACCAAGTTGATCGGGCCATGCGGTATCTTTGAGTGGATTTCTAGTATCGCACCAGAGAGAAGAAGGATGGCCGATGGCGTGTTGCTATAGATTTTCGAGATCTCAATAGAGCTACCCCAAAGGATGAGTATCCGATGCGTGGCGAAACATTAATCAATGCAGTGTGGTCATAAGATTTTGAGCTTCATGGACGGCAATGCGGTTACAACCAGATATTCATGGCTCCGAAGACATACACAAGGCTGCATTGAGTCCTGTGGTGGGGTTATTTGAATATGTAGTCATGACGTTTGGACTGAAAAATGCGGCCACATACCAAAGGGCCATGAATTATATTTTTCATGATTTGATTGGCAAACCGGTGGAGATTTACATCGACGACGTGGTGGTCAAGTCTTCGCCTATACGGACACTTGGACGATTCGCAGCATCTGGACCGAACAAGGAAGTTCGGGCTACGGATGAATCAAAGAAGTGTGCCTTCGGTGACGGCCGGTCGGTTCTTGGGTTTTGGTCCATGAACGGAATTGAGATCGGCTGAAAAGTCGAGGCGGTCGAACAATGAAGCCACCCACTACAAAGAAAGAACTGCGATCCCTCATCGGCAAGATCAACCGTCGGAAGGTTCATCTCAATCTGTCGGGAAGAATAGAGCCGTTCATGGGACTAGTAAAAATCAAATCGACGAGGAATTCGGCGGGCGTAACAACAACGAGCCTTCGACGAGATCAAAGAATATCTGACAAAGCCGCCAGTGTTAGTTCCACCTCAGCCTGACAGGCCGTTCTACATTTACTTATCAGTAGCTAACACGTCCATCGCCTCGGTAGTGGTGCAAGTTTATGATGGGCTGGAGCGAGTCGTCTTTTACATAAGCAGAAGGATCTTTGGGCCGAGACAAGGTACCGATATCGATAAATTGTGCCTCCGCTTTTTCACCGCACCAAGTTGCGCCACATTTTGCTATCAGAGATCATCATCATATGCAAATCGAGACGTCATAAAGCACATCGTCGGCTCCTATGTTAAAAGGCCTGGGCAAATGGATGTTTGCATTATCGAGTTTGACATCCGGTATCAACCCGAAAGCGATTAAGGGAGGCGGTGGCGATCTTATCTGAAAGGATCAACACTAACATAGCGACCTTGTCCATAGGCGTGGGCTATGTTTTTCGACGGATCGGTTTGTGACGATGGCTGCGGCATCGGCATTTTACTCGTGTCGCCTCGGGGCAACATTTTCTTTCTCCATCAGTTGTCTACCTCTCGCACCAACAATGTAGCCGAGTGCGAGGCGATATGCAAGGGATGGAGTTACTCCTCGGCGGGAGGCAGGTGGAAATTTTGGAGACTCCAAGTTGGTGATTTCCCGCTCACGGAGGACTACAAGTGCGAGCGAGTCCCTCTTCCCATTATGGCTGCCTTTGCGGTGATGGCGCAATTCGGTACATAAACTTCACTTGGATCCCACGATCGCAGAATCGAGGCGAACGATCTTGCGCAGATGGCTTCAGGTACAAGGACGTGGTAGAAGGAGCCGTTGGTGCAGTTCACAGAGCGGACGATCGAGAGCCGATATCTTCAATTACTTGAAGGATTCGCCTGGGGCACTAAGCGGATAAGGTACAAAGCCATGAAATACGTGCTTATTGGGGATGACATGTTTTACAGGACTGGAAGGGCTATTGCTCAAATGCAGGGATAGCCGAGGCCAATCGGCTCCTACACGAGGTACACGGCGCTGTGGAACTCACCAATCGGCTCATAAGATGAAATGGTTGATCGGCGATCAGGGTTTTATTGGCCCACCATGCTTGAGGACTGTTTCAACTACTACAAAGGGTGTCGCATGTCGAAATTTGGAAAAATCCAGATGGTACCAGCGTCGCAATGAACCCCATCATCAAGCCTTGGCCATTCGAGGTTGGGGCATGGACATGATCGGCAAAATCAATCCTCCATCAAGCAAAGGCCACATGTGGATTCTGGCTATCACTGACTACTTCACTAAATGGGTGGAGGCTGTCCCGATGAAGTCAGTGAACTCGAAGGATGTTATCAATTTTGTGAAAGAACATGTCATCCATAGATTCGGATTCCCAAACTATCACGACCGATGGAGGTTCGGTCTTTATTTCTCAGGAGTTTAGAAAGTTCTGCGAGGACATGGGGATCAAGCTGATTAGATCATCTCCATACTATGCTCAAGCAAATGGGCAAGCTGAAGCGTCCAACCAGAGCCTCATCAAGCTGATCAATAGAAAAGTCGATGAGCACCCAAGGCGTCGGCACGAGGTTTTGTCAGAGGCGTTATGGGCTTATCGCATGTCATGCCATGGAGCAATAAAAACCTCACCATACCATCTAGTATATGGACAAGAAGCCGTCCTACCCTGGGAAATTACGGCTGGATCGAGACGCGTCACTTTTCGAGACGATCTAACGATGAAGAATACGCAACCACGATGAGTGACATGTGGAGGATTTAACCGAGCTCGGGCTATGGTCCTTTGGAGAAAATCAAAGAGAACAAGGCCAAAGTAGCTCGTGCATACAACAAGAAAGTGAAGCCAAAGGAGTTCCACGTTGGTGATCCGGTATGGGAAGGCTGTTGCCCTTGGGGACTAAGGATGCAACATATGGTAAATGGTCTCCAAATTGGCACGGTCCGCAGGGTCGACCAAGTTTTAAGAGGAAACGCATACATGCTCGAGCAGTTGGATGGCGTAAAGTTCCCAGTGGCGGTCAACGGTCAACATCTCAAGAAATATTTCCCAATCATGTGGGATGTTGGACAATAGAACTTGAGGGGCCGATATATGAAATCGGCTAAGTAAAAGCACGAGAGACGATGGACAGTAAAATATGGGGGCGATCTGAAAATCGGCGAATAAAAATGTATAGCGATGCACGGTCATCGACTCTAGAGGTTCACACGTGTTACAAACAGTGCCGATTCGCGCATACAAGCTCAAGAAATGCTTCAAGGCGTGGAGGCGTCGAGCGGACACGATCCACCTCGGCGATCTCAACCGTCATCTTCATCTTTGCTGGTCACTAGTCGTTTGTGCAGGCACGTTTTCGATGGGCAATTGGTGATTTGGGTCGCCGTTTTGAGAAAGGTCGCAGCCATCGTTTGAAACCAAGAAGTGGCCGTTTTAATGTGCCTAAAGATGCGACCAAAGTTTGACCACATCAACGTTTTTGGGAGAAGCCGATGGATAGTCATCGGCTCTTGCGATTGACTTGTTTAATCTGTGCGTGCGTATGTTGAGAGCCGATCGGTGTCATCGACTTCTAGGACATCGACCTATCGTGGCTATCGGCAAGATCGAGGCGAACAAGGCAATCTTGGAAATAGATTATCATTCATTCAAAAGATGATTGCTTACAAAGGACGATTGATTACAAAGGAGCCTACTACTACTGTTGCTGCTACTGGTTCCTAATCTAAAGGGCGAGATCGTCGCCGCCGTCCTCTTCGCTGTCTTCAGCGCTGCTGCCGGCATCATCCTCGCTGCTGCTGCTGAAGAAACCAGCGGGGACCTCTTCGTCCTCCTCGTCATCTTGATGTCTTCGCTGGACCCGGCGAAGCGCTTCGTGGCGGATACTCGTCGGAGGAGGTTTCCTCCTCGATTCCTCCTCGTCGGAGGACTCGACGCAAATCCACCGAGGCGTCGTCCGCTCTTCGCCTCCGTTCCCGTCAACGAGGAATCAGGCTCTTCACCGTCGATCGACGATCGTCCTCGACCAGACGGCGAAATCGATCCCTTCGTCCCACCATCGTGGGCGAAATCTTATCTGCCGCCGTGGGCGGGTGCTCTGGCGTCGGCTCTCGGTCGCTCATCGAGTTGGAGGCGTGGGAAGACACGCCGGAGGAAGCAGAGGAGGCCATGGCAAGAAAGAGGGTTTTTTCGGCGGAGGAAGAAGGGTTTTCTGGCAACTGGAGGAAGATGGGGATCGTGAACTGTTCAGGCGAATTTAAATAAGGGGAATAGTGGAGAGACGGTTCAATGCCTTAGCGGTTCCCCAGATTGCACTACCAAAATCGTCAAATCATGCACTGCACAGGAGTTGAGAAGACAGGGCATCATGATGAAGGGGTAGCGTGACGATTACATTACGCCACGCATTACGCCGACGCGACCCGATAAAAAAAAGGGGAGAAGAAGGAAAAAACACACACAGAGTGGTTTTGGAATTATCATTGCCAAAACCAGGGGGGCATGTGTTATCGCCGTATTTTGGCCAAAGACGGAGATGGGCCGTGATCAAGATGGGCTTGGAAGATACATATATTCAACGTGTTGTTGGATCGGCCTAGTGCGTGGATTTGGGCTAAATTGCCCGTGTATCTTGTATCATAGTAGGTTTCGTGTTTGTTTAGGTTCCGTTTATGTTTAGGTAAAGAGAGAGTTGTAGAGTTATTCCAAAAGTAGAGAGTCTCCGGACTATAAATATGTACCTAAGGTTATCGAAAGAAGAGGACAACCACGTTCACAACAAACACAATCTCGGCGCATCGCCACCCCTTGTTTCTAGGGTTTCTTTCGGGTAAGTGCCATGCTGCCTAGATCGCATCTTGCGATCTAGGCAGTATCTACTTATGCGTTACCTGGTTTTACTCGTACTGAAGCGTTGTTGATGGCGAGTAATACCATTATCATAGGTTGTTTGAGGCTAGCATCGGTGCTTTTTCATTGTTATTGTCGAAGTTATGCTACCTCTAGTTACCTCGCTACCTTTGCACTATTTCCCAAGTGCGAGGGTAGCATCTTGCTTGATCTTTATTTAGTCGATTCGATCTGTTATAGTTGTGCCTTGTTTACCAAGGTTTAGTTTAATATCTACGTAATCAGGCCTTACAAACGGGTTGAACGATCCAGTAGTACATAGGGACGTGGCTTATTCGTTCTAGAGAAGTTGTTCCGGTAATTGACTTTACGTTGGTTATTAGGCCTCCTCTAGGGTTAATATTCTTCATCTTTTGTACGTACCAGGCTCAATTACGTGTAGGACGTTCCAGTTACGTGGTGAGAACATTAAACTATCGTAGATCGATTTAACTTGTAGTGATCAAGCAAAACCCCATGTTATCGTGAATCTAATGCAGAACCATGGGGCAATCGGCTCTAGGAGCCGATTTACAGGGAAACCTGGGAGCCGGTCACGGCTCGAATTTTACGTATACTTGTTTACCATGCAGGAAATCAATCGGAGCAATCCTTCACCTTCCTGACCAGGTATAGGTCAGGTGGCACGCCCTCGAACCAAGCCAGGACGTGTGCCGGAGCTTTTGCGGGCCGTCGCCCGAGGGACCAGGGCCCACCAGCAGTCCTGGGAGCCTCCCGGCTCTTCGTGTTGCTCGTCGCTGCTCGCCGGTGGGTTTTGGCAGGCAACACTAACACCGGAAGAGTTTCTTGATAACATCAAACGTCACACCGTAACAGGGTGATTATAAAGATGGGTTCATGACTAATAAAGTATTATGTTGAGGCCCATGGATCGAGAGTGGAATTTGTTTATCCCGATGACGGATAGATATACTCTGGGCCCTCTCGGTGATATCATATTGGTTAGCTTGCAAGCAAGTGATTTTATCACTAGAATGTTATATCACGGGAACAAGAAAAGAGTGCATGTCAGTAACGAGATCAAACTAGGTATAGAGATACCTATGATCGAATCTTGGACATGTAATATATCGCGAAACAAAGGGATTAAGATACTAGCATAAAAGGATCCGACGATCACAAGAAAGTCATCGTTGAATGTGTGGGAGTCAGTATGGGTCTCTAGATCCCGCTTCTGATTATTGATCCGAGAGGGGTCTCGATCATGTCCGCATTATTCACGAACCGTAGGATGACACACTTAAGGGACACCGACATCCAATTGGAGCAAAAGTTTCATGCCGAAAGAATAAACAAGCGCAGGAATTTATTTCACTAGATACCGAAACAAGTTTTCGGGTGAAATTGCATAAAGTGGTTATGCATGTGAAATAGAATTCTAGCAAGGGGTTATATGTGAATGTTTGTCATTAAAGTAATTGACAAAATTCTGACTAAATAAAAGAGTTTTATTTAATGATAGTTTGCATTAAATTTGGTGGAAATTTAATAGCAAGTTTGAGTGGGATTCTGAGTGGAGGGATTTGAATGAATTTTTGTGAGTGGAGTGTCCACCCACATGAAGAGGGGAGGGCAAGGGGGCAGCCCCCATGCGCCGGCCACCCCCTTGGGGTTCCCCCTCCTTCTATAAAAGGCACCCCTCTCCTCACTTCTCACTCACACCTTCTCGTGAAGGATCTCTCTTCCCCTCTAGAATTTATCCCCCATGGTCTCGAACTAGCGAGATACATGTTCCCGGTGGCTATTCGGCAAGAAAGAATTGTGCTTCCGCTGCATCGCTGGAGCGAGGAGGCTGGAGTGGAGTGTCCACCCACATGAATAATCGACTGTAGCCAAATTGACAACATAGATGTCGTAGCCGCCGATGCATGCGACTCTGCGAGCCCCGCTCGCTGGCTGGTTTAACCTGCACTGCACAGTTCTTCCGGCTCGATCGCGATGTACTTAAACAGCAACGAGGAAGCAAGCATGGAAGAACCGCAGATCTCAAACTCAAACTTACAGCACTTCCCACGCACACGAGCTACACCATGGCCGCCTCCGCCGCCGCGCCTGTGAAGCCGCACCCGCACGCGCTCATGCTCCCTTACCCGGCCCAGGTCCACGTCATCCCGTTCATGGAGCTCGCCCACCGCTTCCTCGACCGCGGCTTCCACGTCACCTTCGTCAACACCAAGTTCACCCACGGCCGCGTCATGACCGCCGCCGACGCCGGCGCGACGAGCTGGATAGGCTCCTCGTTCGCACCAGGGGGAGCACGGCTGCGACTTGTCGCGGTCGCGGACGGGGTAGAAGACGCCGGGGACCACGAGAACCTGGTCCTGCTCAACGCCGCCATGCCGGAGGCCATCCCACCGCAGCTGGAGCCGCTTCTGGACGGGACAGGGGAGGAGGGGCTAGGGAAGGTGACGTGCGTGGTCGTCGACGTCGCCATGTCGTTCGCGCTCGACGTCGTGAAGCGTCGCGGGATCACGTCGGCCGCGCTCTGGCCGGCGTCGGCGGCGGTGCTCTCGGCGATGGTCAACGCCGAGAAACTCATACGCGATGGCGTCATCGATGACGACGGTAAGTTGAGCCACGCAAAGCCGTGTTTCCATCATTGAATTGAAGTAAGATAAGATAAGTCGTGCTGGAATATAGAGGGATCCACTGTGCTCTCACATGTCGTTCTCCAACAAATACCTGTCCATTTTAGTAAGACCATGTGCATTTTGCTGATAGTTTAGTAAGAAAAACATTCCAAGTAGTTTAGACATTGGAATGTTTCGCAAAAAAATTGTGCCATGGGTCAGTCAGACATATTTGACCACTAATCATCTTATTCTCCTTATTAAGTCGCTAGAAATTTATGGGTTTCACTCTGCGTTCATTGTTCATACTATGTTGTATCTCTATAACAACACTTATGAGTAAGTAGTTTTAGTGCGATGGTCTTGTATCAGCATTGCTGCATTGGCCATCTGTGCATTCCGCTGGAAATTTCATTCCAATATCTTGGCCATCTGTGCATCGGCCATCTGTTCATGGAAATGGTTAATATTGCGCACCAGACCTTTGGTGGAAATAAATAAGTTTGATATCTATTCTTTGGAGCATGAATCAAATTAAATTGTACTATTTTTCCTAAGTGCAGGAGCCCCTCTTAACTTGGTGAACAACTCATTCTATCTTACGGAGTCCAAGGCGCCCATGGATGCGACCTTCCTAGCCTGGAACTACATGGGCAATCGCGACGCCGAGCGTCTAGTATTCCACTACCTCGCCACCATCGCACAAACTGCCACAACAAAGGCGGACTATCTTCTCTGCAACACATTCGTAGACATCGAGCCAGTCATCTTCACTGATTCTACACCTACCATCATCCCCATTGGTCCACTCCGCACATGGCAACGACAAACAAGACATGGGCCTATCGGGCACTTCTGGCACACCGAAGATGTCACGTGCATGTCCTTCCTCGACGCACAACCCATTGGATCTGTCGTGTACGTGGCATTCGGGAGCATCAGCATCATGACTACCGAGCAAGTTCAGGAACTAGCGCTCGGGCTCCAAGCTTCCGGCCGCCCGTTCCTCTGGGTCGTTAGGCCTGAACAGGCCGGCAAGCTCCCAGTCGGGTTTATGGACGATGTGGATGAACCTAGGAAGGGTAAAGTGGTTGGGTGGGCACCACAAGAGCAGGTGTTGGGACACTCTTCTGTAGGATGTTTTGTTACACATTGTGGGTGGAACTCGACGCTAGAAGGCATCCGCAATGGGCTGTCCATGTTGTGTTGGCCATACTTCCTTGACCAGGTTACGAACCAAACATACATTTGTGACATTTGGAAGGTTGGGCTAAGAGTTGCACCGGCTGAGGGAGACGTGTTGGTGACGAAATCCAGGATCATGGAGCTGTTGGATGGGCTTATGGAGGATGAAGGTGTCAAGGAAAGGGTGCTAAAGTTGAAGGAGACGGCGGAGAGCAACATGAGTGAAGAAGGTGCATCATTGAAAAATTTAAACATCCTGATGGAGTCTTTCAAAAGCAAAACGTTTTAGAATGGTTGGTGTATCCCGGTGTTGACTAGTATCAGTATTGAACTTTTGTATTGTTAGTACATGATATGAATATAACATACATTTTATGTTTTGTGTTCATCAGTCATGCTATATTTTAAGGCATGGTTTCGAAAAATTTGCGCCCTGCCTTTTCGTGTACTATGTTCCATTTGATGTAATACAAACGTTGGAACATGATTCTTTATTGGAGTTTAGAATTTCCCCAAAAAAGGCCCAAAAAGTATGGAATATAAAGCTTTTCTTCGCATGCAAACAGTTGAAAGTTATCCTATTGCATAACTTTTCCTATATAGAAGTATCCTATTGCATAACTTACTCTATACAGAAGTGTGTACATGCTCTAAGCTACAAAGAATAAGGAACAAACAAACCGGACATGTTACATCGAATAGAAAAGAAAATTGAAAGGCGGATTAAAATGTGAGTTGTATCTTGTCTTTGAAATTCTGATAAATAACTTTTAATTTTCTCTATGTAACTAGAGCAAGATCCACATTGATTCCTTGAATCCACTTTGTAGGCATAGAGTTTCCTTTTTGAAAAAATTCAATTTCTCAAGCTATGAATGATTATTTCCATTTTAAAAGGCTTACAATGAATTGTTTAACTAGTTCAATTTCCTCCAAAGCAGAAAACATTTTATCCTAAAAGAAAAGTTATTTCCATTGTTTAATAAGTACGTCATTAACTTTACGTGAAACCTATGCTTTTGAAATATTTGATATTGTCTTTTCATGTTTCATAGTCTTTGTTATCCTCCTTGATTTTACTTATAAGCTAGAATAAAACAAACAATTATACGAGAAGAAGATAGCGTGTAAAAATCAAGCTCTATGTTATGGAATTTAGGCAACTAACGACCGATGAGCGCGTCCTATGTGCGTAGCTCAAATGCACCTACCTTGGGTTGGCCTCGTTGGAGCACTATGGCCCGACAACAGGAAAAAGTTGCTTGGATCATGGAAGGGGATGCTACCACGGCTTTCTTCCATCAACATGCTTCCTATCGGAGACAGAAGAACATGATCCATAGCCTTTCGGTGGACGGTGCAACCTGGTGGACCATGCTGGCATGGCCGAGGCAACCTTTGATCACTTCCAAGCGCTCCTAGGTACAGCTACTGACCGGGGATTCTCTCTAGACCTAGACTTCCTAGGAACCTACACCGAGGATCTATCGGACTTGGATGCCCCATTCACGGAGGAAGATGCCGTGGTGAGGCGTCTGCCCCATGGCAAAGCGCCGGGCCCATACGGCTTCACGACGGAATTTCTCCAGAGTTGTTGGGGGATGGTGTAGGCAAATTTCATGCTTGCCTTCGCCAAGGCTGGTCCATAGATTTTTTGGGGCCCTAGGACAGCACGACACCAAAGGCTCCTCGTTTAAAGTGGAAAAAATTTACCGAGTCAAGGGGAGGGGGGCAATAGCCCCCTACTTCAGAAAATTGCTTAAATATATCTTTAATATTTATTTTTAATTTTACTCAAAGTTTAAGCATAATTGTGTTCTTAGGCCTCTAAACAATTATATAATGCATACTCTTAATAGATCCATGATTTTTAGAATTTTGGTGAAGACATTCAAAACTACTCATTACTATTGATCGAGCAGAATATTTACAATGATACTTATTTCTATCAATTCCTACTTATGTACAATACATATGTACCTCTGGAATTTATCACTGAACAAAATTATGAAAGTAACCAATTCATATGTATGTGCAAAAAATAAGTAGAATAGTAGACATATTAGGCACTGAATTATCAAAAATATGAAATAGTCTTTATAACATGGATGATGGGGACAAGTAGAACAATTGAGAATCGAAAGAGAGATGTTTGCGGAATGATATAGTTACATGTTTGCGTCATTATTCTTCACTAACGAATACTTACAACTTTGTAGAGGCACATGAGGGACGATATTTTTCTGCATATTTTGAGAGGCCATAAAAATAGTGGCATCGAGAAACAATATTCCGAAATGCTAGAGTATTTGCTGGGACGGTATTGATGTTGCTCCCTGCGATTGAAACTGAATGGTATATCTTTGTGGGTTTTTTAAATGGAACCTGCGCTTCCCCTTTTTTACAATTTTTTTAAAATTTTACTCAAATTTTAAGCATAATTGTGTACTTAGGCCTCTAAACAATTATATAATTCATACTCTTAATAGATCCATGATTTTTAGAATTTTGGTGAAGACATTCAAAACTACTCATTACTATTGTTCGAGCAGAATATTTACAATGATACTTATTCCTATCAATTCCTACTTATGTACAATACATATGTACCTCTGGAATTTATCACTGAACAAAATTGTGAAAGTAACAAATTCATATGTATGTGCAAAAAATAAGTAGAATAGTAGACATATTAGGCACTGAATTATCAAAAATATGAAATAGTCTTTATAACATGGATAATGGGGACAAGTAGAACAGTTGAGAATCCGGAATGATATAGTTACATGTTTGCGTCATTATTCTCCACTATGAATACTTATAACTTTGTAGAGGCATATGAGGGACAGTATTTTTCTGCATATTTTGAGAGGCCATAAAAATAGTGGCATCGAGAAACAATATTCAAAAATGCTAGAGTATTTGCGGGGACGGTATTGATGTTGCTCCCTGCGATTGAAACTGAATGATATATATTTGTGGGTTTTTTAAATGGAACCTACGCTTCCCCTTTGTTTACAAAATTTTGGAGTATTCTTTCAAGAAAGAAAAGTCGGAGTCGAGACATGGTAGGCTGTAGCTTGGATCATCTATATTTTTAAAAATTATTTCGCTATATTCGGTCTCAAGAGTAGAATACAAACAAGTCTCAAGTCGGGCCCCCTATCTCCTTGGGGACCAGGGCGAGCACCCCTCTGTATCGCCCTATGGGGCAACCCTGGCCTTCGCAAAGCTAAATGCGATGAGTGGACACGGCTTTCAAGGCCTCAACCAGGCAATGATCACATTGCTGCCAAAACGCACCGACACGATTTCAAAGATTTCTGGCCGATCAGCCTCATGCACATCTTTGTCAAACTTATGGCGAAGGTTCTGGCTACGAGGCTGGCGCCTAGGTTGGGCGCCATGGTTGACTCGAACCAGTGCGCTTTCATTTAGAAATGTTACATTCATGATAACTTCATGATGGTTCAACAGATGGCGAGGCTGTTACACCGGCTCAAGGAACCTAGAGTCATGCTAAGTTGGACATACGCAAGCATATGACTTGGTCTCCTGACCTCTCCTGATAAAAGTGCACCAAAGGGTGGGGTTCGGACCCAAGTTCAAGGAGTTGGTGGTTATCCTATTACCCACGGCGAGCACCCAGGCCCCCGATCTGTCATGAGCGGGGCCTAAGACAGGGGATCCCTTGTCGCCCATGTTGTTCCTGTTGTTTATCAACACGCTCAAGAAGTTGTTTGCTAAGGCCAAGGAGCTGGAGGTGTTAAAGCCTATTGCACCCCAGGGGTTGGATACGTCTATGTCGCTCTATTGAGACGATGTGATTATCTTCTGCCACCCAGATGAGACGGAGCACTGTGCGCGCTATCCTGGGGCTCTTTGGGGAAGCTTCTGAACTGCACACCAACTTTCCTAAATGTACGGTTTCTCCAATTGCGTGTACGGAGGTTGAGTCCCTTCAGGCTGTGATGGTAATGGAGTGCCAATTAGCGCCCTTTTTTTCAAATACCTAGGGATCCTCCTAACGATTGGACGGCTACCTACATCTACACTCCAATCCCTAGTGGACAGCATCACAGATAGCCTACCAACATGGAAAGCCTCCATGATGACGAAGGCTTGTCGGTTGCCCTGGCCAAGTCCGTTATCATGGCGATCCCTCTACACAAAATCATTGTTCTAGGACTAAACAAGAAAGTCCTGAAACAGGTAGAGAATATTGTGAGAGGATTCCTTTGGGATGGGAGAGCGGATGCAAATGGAGGCCATTGCGAGGTTAACTGGGACAAAGTATGCCGACCTTTGAGCTACAGAGGGATTGTGATCCCCGACCTCGCTCGGATGGCTATTAGTCTTCGGTCACGTTGGCTCTGGAGGATGCGCATGGATATGCATTTCTCGAGGATAGAGCTACAGGTGTTCGATGCCTCCACTACGATGGTAGTAGGGGATGGTAACACAACTCTCTTTTGGGAAGTAGGTGGTTGGATGGTAGGACCATCGAGGAGATTGCCCCGGACCTATTTGCACGGATCCCGAAGCACGCTCAGTAGCGCCGCACGGTGAGAGAGGCCCTGACTGAGCGTCGTTGGATTGCGGACATACATGGCACACTGAGTTTGCTGGCCATATGGCAATACGCTCAGCTGAGGATCACGTTGTAGGACGTACAACTCCCGATTGTGCCAGACACTATCTTGTGGAGGTGAATGACAGATGCGCAATATTCATACAAATCTTGCTACGAGTTCCTCTTTCAGGGGTCCTTACTATCAAGATCGTGGAGGATTAACTCGTGCACGTGAGCTCCTCCGAGGGTTAAGTTCTTTGTTTGGCTAGCATGCAAAGACTTACGCTAGACGGTGAGAGGCTAGCGAGGAGGGGGCTCCAACAACCTCTTTGTTGCCCGCTGTGTGACCAATCAGAATAGACCATGAGGCATCTTCTCATAGGGATCCCTTCTCTTGGATGATATGGCACGGTGTCCTATCTTGGATTCGATCCACGGCTATACCTCCGTATGAGGAGGATGACTTCGTAGATTGGTGGAAGATGGCGCTCCTACACCCCCCATGAACGATGCGTAAAGGGACCTCGTCGCTGGTGATGCTGACAACATGGTGGATATGGAAACACGGCAACACGGTCATCTTCGACAACGTGAGCCCCAACTGTGGTAGTCTCCTCGACACAATTCGATCCGAAGCAAGATATTGGGCTTTGGCTGGCGTGATTGGCTTAAAATCCTTGATCCCGCCGTGACGTAGGTCTAGTGGGTTGAGTTGTAACTCGGGTGTGGCTCATTTCTATAGCCTATCGAAACGCAAGGCTTTTGTGTATATGTTTTTACGATGGACCAACTAAAAGTTAATGGCGTACTTGTTCGACATTGGAGCTCGGGCAACAGGTAGCTCGGACCATAACCATTGGTGCTACCTCATTCATGATCATGTGTACTTCCATTTTTTTCATTAATATTTAGGTTGTTTAAACATATAGGCATGTACTCAGCATTATTCTCAACAAATGTGAAGGGAATATGCCCTGAGAGGCAATAATAAAGTGTTTATTATGTGCATTCCAAGTATATGACAGATGTTTATTTTACATGTTATAATTGTATTAATACAGAAACGTTAATACATGTGTGTTTAATAAACAAACAAAAAGTTCCTAGTTATGCCTCTCTCATAAACTAGCTCGTTGATTAACAAGATGATCAAGGTTTCCTGATCATAGACATTGGATGTTGTTAATAACGGGATCACAACATTAGTGTAATGATGTGATGAACATTCATCCGAAGTATAGCATTACGATCAAAGTCATTGATTTTATATTGCTATAACAACTTATGAAGTGATCCTAATCCTTAGACCATGATATCATGTCAATCACTAACACCGGAAGAGTTTCTTGATAACATCAAACGTCACACCGTAACAGGGTGATTATAAAGATGGGTTCATGACTAATAAAGTATTATGTTGGAGGCCCATGGATCAAGAGTGGAATTTGTTTATCCCGATGACGGATAGATATACTTTGGGCCCTCTCGGTGATATCACATTGGTTATCTTGCAAGCAAGTGATTTGATCACTAGAATGTTATATCACGGGGACAAGAAAAGAGTGCATGTCAGTAACGAGATCAAACTAGGTATGGAGATACCGATGATCGAATCTCGGACATGTAATATATCGCGAAACAAAGGGATTAAGATACTAGCATAAAAGGATCCGACGATCACAAGAAAGTCATCGTTGAATGTGTGAGAGTCAATATGGGTCTCTAGATCCCGCTTCTGATTATTGATCCGAGAGGGGTCTCGATCATGTCCTCATTATTCACAAACCGTAGGGTGACACACTTAAGGGACACCGACATCCAATTGGAGCAAAAGTTTCATGCCGAAAGAATAAACAAGCGCAAGAATTTATTTCACTAGATACCGAAACAGGTTTTCGGGTGAAATTGCATAAAGTGGTTATGCATGTGAAATAGAATTCTAGCAAGGGGTTATATGTGAATGTTTGTCATTAAAGTAATTGAAAAAATTCTGAATAAATAAAAGAGTTTTATTTAATGAGAGTTTGCATTAAATTTGGTGGAAATTTAATAGCAAGTTTGAGTGGGATTCTGAGTGGAGGGATTTTAATGGATTTTTGTGAGTGGAGTGTCCACCCACATGAAGAGGGGAGGGCAAGGGGGAAGCCCCCATGCGCCGGCCACCCCCTTGGGGTTCCCCCCTCCTCCTATAAAAGGCACCCCTCTTCTCACTTCTCACTCACACCTCCTCGTGAAGGATCTCTCTCCCCTCTAGAATTTATCCCCCATGGTCTCGGACTAGCGAGATACATGTTCCCGGTGGCTATTCGGCAAGAAAGAGTTGTGCTTCCGCTGCATCGCTGGAGCGAGGAGGCGGAAGTTGCTCGGTGCCTCGGACGTGTGTGCGAGCACGGATGCGCTGCTGTTTTGCGGCGCTAGGACTTCCTCTTGATCTTGAGATCGGCAAGAGATCGTCTACATCAACCACGAGTTGAACTCATTAAGCTTTTTCGGTCTTGAATGGTATGTTCTCTACGGATATGCATCCGCCCGTTGTTTGTATCTAGTAGATAGATCTTGGTACATAGTTCACATCGTAGGAATTTTTTTGTTTTCTATGCTGCGAACCCTATAGTGGTATCAGAGCCAGGTTTATGCGTAGATGCTTTACACGGGTAGTACACATATGAGTATGTGGGCGATGATGATCATTTTGTTGCTCCTTAGTTGTAATTTTGGATATTGGTGGCATAGCGGGATGAAGCGGCCCGGACAAACTTTACATGTCCTCGCACATGAGACCCGTTCCACGCTTGACATGCAACTAGTTTGCATAAGTGGCTACCGGGTGTCTGTCTCTCCTACTATAGTCAATATCTATTTTGCAACGAGTTGTCAACAATTTGGTTATCCTCATTGTGGTTCATGTTCGTAGGTATAAACGGTTCTATCTTCGAAAGCCCTAAGCCACGTAAAATTTGTAATGGATACATTAGAGGCGTCTAGTTTAGATTGTTGCTGGGCTAGTGTCATGATATGGTGATATTGTAAGTAGAAGTATGAGATGATACTCTTACAACACACATAGCGTGTAAACTCCATAGACCTTGGACTTACACATAAAGGTATGATAGTGATCATACCACGGTGCACATAATAGAGATCATATGCGGAAACCATATCATTCCACTAATAAACATGTGATGTTTGATAACATCTTATATTGCTTTTTTAGCGCTTTGTTAGCATAATAAGATGATCCCTCATTTAAATATCAAGATAAGAATGTGTTCTTACTTTAGTATGCACTGATTATGTTTTCGTTGCTCCAAGACATCACGTGATGATCGGGTGTTCTTGGATCCACGACCATATTTTGGGTGTAAGACAGTTACACACGCTAATATTAAGGTTCTTACTTGGCGAGCCTAGCATGTACAGACATGGGCTCGGAACACGGACCGAAAGGTTAAGCATGAGTCATATAGTAGATATGATGCCCATTTGATGCTCGCCTTTGAAACTACACCGACTCACGTGATGATCGGACTTGGTGTACGGGATTTGGTTCATGTAATCACCAAAAGGACACGAGGGATGTCGTTTTTGAGTGGGAGTTCATTCGTAATATGGATTAGTTGAACTCAATCTATCATAAACTTAGTCTAAACTTTACAAATTCTGTTATATATGGCACCACCTGCTTTTAATTTCAATGTGTTCATGGACAAAGAGAAACTTGCAACGAACGGTAGCAACTTTACCGAATGGGCCATGAATTTGAGGATTCTCCTATCTGCTGCACAAAAGCAGTATGTGCTAGAAGCGCCGCTAGGCCCCCCACCTTTTGAGGATGCCCCTGACAAGGAGAAGAATGTCTATCAGACTCGTCAGGAGGACCACAACTTAGTTCATATTGTATGGGCTAGAGCCGGAACTTTGAAAGCGTTTTGAAAACGGCAATGCATTTGATACAATGGGTGATTTGAAAATGATTTTCGACACACATGCTGCCGTAGAGAGCTACAATGCTTCATAAAAGATCTTTAGCTGCATGATGGAAGAGCATAGCTCCGTAAGTGAGCATGTACTCAAGATGTCGGGTTACGCCGATAAGCTTGTGTCCTTGGGAATATCGATTCCCATTGACTTATGCATCCATCGTGTTCTGCAGTCTCTGCCACCTAGCTATAAGAGCTTTGTGATGAACTATAATATGCAAGGCATGAAGAAGTCTCTCCCCGAGCTTCTGTCAATGCTTAAATCTGCAGAAGTGGAGATCAAAAAGGAACATCAAGTGTTGATGATCAATAGGAACACTGGTTTCAAGAAAGACAAGAAGTGCAACTGCCCCAAGTATTTGGCAGACAAGAAGGCCGGCAAGGCAAACAAAGGTATATATGATATACATGGTATTGATGTGTACTTGACTAGTGCTCGCAGTAGCACCTGGGTATTTGATACCGGTTCAGTTGCTAATATTTGTAACTCGAATCAGGGGCTGCGGAACAAGCGACCGCTAGCAAGGGGTGAGGTCAAGATGTGTGTCGGCAATTGATCAAGCGTAGATGTGATCGCCGTCGGAATGCTACCTCTCCATTTGCCGTCGGGATTAGTTATAAACTTGAATAATTGTTATCTGGTGCCTGCACTGAGCATGAAAGTTGTATCTGGATCGTGTTTGATGCGAAGTGGTTATTCATTTAAATCCGAGAACAATGGTTGTTCTATTTATATGAATGAAATCTTTTATGGTCATGCACCGATGATGAATGGTTTATTTCTATTAGATCTCGATGATAATGTTACACATATTAATAATGTTGATGTTAAAAGGATTAAACTTAATGATGATATATCCGCATATATGTGGCACTGTCGTCTAGGTCATATTGGCGTTAAACGCATGAATAAGCTCCATTCGGATGGAATTTTGGAATCACTTGATTTTGAATCATTTGATACATGTGAGCCATGCCTTATGGGCAAGATGACTAGAACGCCGTTTTCTGGTTCAATGGAACGGGCGACAGATTTATTAGAAATCATACATTCTGATGTATGTGGTCCAATGAGTGTGTCGGCGTGAGGTGGATATCGTTATTTTGTTACTTTCACGGATGATTTGAGAAGATATGGTTATATCTACTTGATGAAACACAAGTCTGAAACGTTTGAAAAGTTCAAGGAATTTCAGAATGAAGTTGAAAATCATCGTAATAGAAAGGTCAAATTTCTACGGTCCGACCGTGAAGGTGAGTATCTAAGTTACGAGTTTAGCACTCACATGAAAGTGTGTGGAATTGTTTCACAACTCACACCTGCCGGAACACCACAGAAAAATGGTGTGTCGGAACGTCATAATCGTACTTTATTGGATATGGTTTGATCTATGATGTCTCTGACGGACTTGCCGTTGTCATTTTGGGGTTATGCACTAGAAACTGCTGCTTTCACTTTAAACCGGGCACCATCTAAATCCGTTGAAAAGACACCGTATGAATTGTGGTTTGGAAACAAACCTAAGCTATCATTTCTTAAAGTTTGGGGATGCGATGTTTATGTGAAGAAACTTCAACCTGATAAACTCGAACCCAAAGCGGAAAAATGCGTCTTCATAGGATACCCTAAGTAAACTATTGGGTATTCCTTCTATCACAGATCCGAGGGCAAAGTTTTTGTTGCCAAGAATGGATCCTTTCTAGAGAAAGAGTTTCTTGCGAAAGGTGTGAGTAGTCGGAAGGTAGAACTCGAAGAGGTTATTGAACCTTCTCTCCAAAGTATGGCGAGTAGCGCAGCGCCGGAAGTCGTTCCGGAGTTGGATCCACCAGTTGAAGAGGGAACTAATGATAATGATCATGAAACTCCGAAAGAGAATATGTAACACCCTCAGAATCGGCCCTATGCAAGTTTCAGCAACTCCCGCCAAACCCGCATAGAAACGATTCAAAGGTGCCCACCAGGCACTTTCGTGCGGGTGGAAAACGAAGTAATACCATTACACGATAGTCCACGATGGAACCCACAGAACAGATATATATACAACAACGACTCCATGAGTCAAGAACACAATATACAGTACAAAGATCCAAATCACCTTGAAAATGATACAGCGTCCGACTACGGACAAGATGCAAATGGGGCTAAGAGCCCTGAAGAATAACCAATGGCGTCCATAACCCCGCTGGCCAAGCCGGAAGGGTAACCACGCTAACGACGTCGATCTCAAAACCTGCTTAAACAAAGGGGTGCCGACAAAGGGCAAAGTAAAAGAGAGAGCGGTCAAGATCTTGAGGCCGATGCAGCGAGGATAGAATTCGGCGGTCCTCGCCTACATAGGTATGGTGGACTGAAGCGGCAGCGCACCATGCACTAAACAACCTATAGAGACTCGAGATAACTGTCGGCTATCAGAGAGGGATAAGAAAGACCTATTCGGAACCAACCTGATACTACCACCAAACATACCCATCCTGGTGTTTTCCCCCTCGAGACCAAACGAGGAAGTCAACCGAGAAACTCACACAGTTGGCAGTTTTACTCATTCCGTTATAGTTGCGGCAATTACTAGTCAAATATAAATAGCATGAGTCATCCTGATATAATAAGCAGTGGGCAGTTTTAGTTAACCATTTCGTTGTAGTTGCAACACTTACTAGTCAAATATACTATTAGCATGAGATAACCCCAAAACCCAGCAGTTGTTGGTACTTTTATTTAGCCATTCCGTTGTAGTGAAGCTGATTACTAGTCATATCGGATACAAGTCAATTTATAACAGTAAACTTTAGTTATAGTTGTCTATGATCGAGAACTGTGCTCCAAGTCGTCCATAACCGCGGACACGGCTTCTCGAAAAGATTTAACCCTGCAGGGGTGCACCAAAGTTTCCACACGCACCTACACCCTTGTTGTCGGATCAGGTAGGTACAAGATCACAAAACATACACCCAACGGTATGTCGACGGGGTTTCGGACACGACGCTTCCTGCACAAAGCAAGCACGGGGCCACCCCACTAAGCTACCCGCAACGTTGGCGGTCTCCGAGACGGACTCGGGGTTTGCGACAATGGCTATAAACGATCGAACCCAAACTCTCGGGCTTGTCGATACCATGAAAACACCGCTTACCTAACAAGACAGTGCTCTCGCACAATCGTAAATAAAGCAAAGAAGCATGGCATAAGTACAGGATAGTAATAAAGCCCCAAACTAATTGTGGCCCCAGACAAAGACTTGGAATCGGTACTAAATCGATGGGGTGCCCATACACCCCACCGTGGTTAGCTCGATCTCGAACAGTGTCAAGAACTGGGTCCACGGGACACAAGTGGACGATTAACAACCAAATAACATCTATTGCCCAATTGCCTCTGCATTATTTACCTACTTCAATTTTAGTTATTAAACAAGATTTAAAGCCATGATCATCTCCAACTGTAAACATGCGGCAATACTCCAACAATCGTGGTCTCGACGACACGAATAAAGACTTGAGCAAGCGACTCACGACGCAAGTCCAACTATCTACCAAACAACAGGTAATAGGATGTGTCCAAGGCAATATAAGGCTGCAAGGGATATCTCGGGTACGAAAACTAGAGCATCGCAACACAGATAGCAATAGATCAACAGGAGGGAATAAATACTATAAAATTAAGATAGGTAGAAAGGGGGAGGTGCTCGCCTGAAAACATTGCCGAAGGTTCATCCGAAGATCGGGGCGAAGCTCACATCAACTCAACGGCCTTATCCGCAAAGAAGCAAGACACTAGAGGAAACACCGGATGCACTATTTAATAGTACGGTAGAAAATCGGGCATGATGCATGTATGATGTATGACATGGCAGGCAGGCGATGCAATTAGGCCATATTAAGCGGAACCGGGGTCCCGACATTTAATTAAACGGTTCAAGTTGTTTAGGTACCCCGCAATTTAAATGTTGTAATAACAAGGCGAAGCATGGCATCGGTTCGCTACAGCAATTTAAATGGAGTCCGGAATAAGACAAAGATATCCCGCATATAGACTCCGTATTTAATTATGAGATGAATTGGCATAATGCCCCCAACCCACATGATATGCATGCGAGATGAACAATTAATATGCAACAAGTTTTTATATAAAGCATTTATAAAATAGGGGCTCGGGAAAAGGTCCACACATCGGGGTTCGGAAGATCTTGGTTCAGGGGGTTCGGGGTTCGGTCTCAGGGTTTGTGACGGGACGCGAAGTTTCGGATACATGATGGAGAACTTGTCGTGTCGCGACGGAGAACTTGGTTGGAAGGAAGGAGGTCTTGACGTCCCGATGGATCGTTCTCGGTCGAAGAACTTGGCGTCCGAGGCGATCTTGTCGCATCCATGATCGTCGAGTCGTGTAGACGGTCATGGCGTTCAAGGGGGAGAACTTGGCGTTCCGTGTAGGCGACCTTGGCGTCCGGTCCTCGGGCATCGGTGCGGGAAGGAGTTCTTGTCGTACCGGGGTCTCGGTGTCCTTGGGTTCCGATTGGAGATCTTGGCGTTTTCGACCGGTCTTATGCTCGGGTAGAAGTACTTGTCGCACCATGTTGGAGTCCTTGAATCCGGTAAGGAGAACTTGACGCGCCAGGGTTCAGTCTTCGGGGTTCGACGAGGGATCGGGCTTCCGGGTTTGACACGATCAGTCTTCGGTTCCTCTCATTGACGGGTTTTGGCTCGGTTATCAGGGGTAAACCCATCCACATGTTGGCCTTGTCGCGGAGTGTGTCGAAACAGCCGAGTCGCACGGTTGGACGGAGCACCCATGCGAATGTGGCCGAAGGCGAGACGATGTAGGGGTGTCTACGGGGCGAGGTACCGCGCAAAGCAGTGGCTCGACGGTGGAGGGAGATCAAGGCGGGGCCGGCCCGGGCGGCCGGAGGCGAGCATGAGGCATGGGCTCAAGATGCGGAGGGGACGCGGCGAGGTGACAGAAGAACGGTGGCCGGCTCGGGCTCGACGAGAGGCGCGCGGGCGACGGGCGAGCTCATGGGGCCGCGGGGTCGCAGGGCGGAGAAGCGGGCCTAGGACAGAGCTCCGGGACGCGGTCGAGATGGCGGCTGCGCGCAGAGGGAGGATACGGGGAGGAGCTCGAGCGGCGCAGCGAGATTCGCGGGGCTGGGAAGGAGGCGAAGGCGACGACGGGAAGAAGGGGATGGTGGCGCTCGCAGAGGAGAGGGAGACGGGACCTCTCGACGGCGGCGGACGAAAGCAGAGAGGGCGGCGACGGGGTGTGCGCGAGGAACCTAGGAAGCGAGCGAGAGGAGGAGGCGACGCGGTCGCGGGATTCGACTGTGGGTGGGTCCCGCGGGGTGGACGGGGGTCGGGGCCAGGCTGGTCGGTGCATGGGGGATGGGGAGTGGGGTCAGCAGGTGGCTGTGTGGGAGAGTAGAGGGAGTTGGGGGTGAGGTGGCAGCGGGTGAGTGGTGGGGATTGGGGCCAGGGTGATGTGGCGCGCTGTGATAGGGTGGAGTGAGGTGGAGGGGGCTGGGTAGACTAGGTTTAGGTAGAAAAGGGTTTAGGTAGTCCGGTTTGTACTGGGGGTGGCCGACTGGGTCGGATCGCCAGACGATCGCCTAAAAATATAATAGAAGTTTTAATATTTAAAACGGGGCGTTTGAAATCCATTGGTAGACGAAACAAAATAATCCGGAGACCCGGGTTTTAATTTGAATAAAGACGGGAATATTTAGAAAACAAAACTAGGCGTTTCGGAAATAGTTTAGACAAAAACCATGCAGGATGATGACGATGCTCAAATGCAATGTGGCATGATGACATGAGCATGTGGTCATGATGATGCAATGCACAAAAATGACGCGATTTTCTAATAGTGGTTTTGCGGGATGCCACAATTCGACACCACTAACAATGGATCTCGCCCTCGAGATCCGCCTCATGGTACCGGGAAGAAGGGCGGCGATCTGAATCTTCTCGCATCGTGTAGATCATCGCGACACCACTAACAAGAGGTCGTTGTACGTGATCGTCGAGGGAACACTCCGGGAACAAAAAGGTCGAAGGTAGAGGTATCAACAAATAAAGCCACCTCTAACTCCGATAGAAAGAGAGAACCGATGCATTCTCATCCACTTCAATGTACACAAGCGAATAGAGTGAGTAGTCGGCATGGGGGCCAATCCATCACGCACCCAAACTATTTCTCTGCACAATCAGTGGAAAAGCGTGCAACCATTCTCGGAATCAGACTGAAGATCTCGACAATCGAGGTTCAGGAACAAAGGAGTGATGCAGACTCTACATCGGATCTGGCGTAGATGATGTCGTCGCGTCAGAAAACACCGGAAGGCACGAGAAGGAACAAAGAGAAGTCCACCAGACGAAGGGTTCCTCGGATAGCATGAAGACCAGATGTAGCAACACCGTTACCAAAGGAGGAAGCGAAACCGAAGGTGCGATGGAACCCAACCACGAGAAATCTGGACTAAGAGAGAGAAAGAGCGGATTCAAAACACGCAGAGGTGAGAGGAGAGCAGCAGAGGGGTAAGGAGTAAAATTAGACCTAATCTGAACTATCCAACCGATTTTTCAAAAATAGTTTTGACACTC
This sequence comes from Avena longiglumis, assembly GCA_030063025.1. NCBI lineage: Eukaryota > Viridiplantae > Streptophyta > Magnoliopsida > Poales > Poaceae > Avena > Avena longiglumis. The sequence continues at coordinate 502,754,926 of CP125975.1, forward strand.
TACTTCGGCCGTTAGCTAGGTTATCCTACAGGCTGGACTTGTGGGGTATCGCAACTGCTGAGCTCTGATACCACTCTGTAACACCCTCATAATCGGCCCTATGCAAGTTTCAGCGATTCCCGCCAAACCTGCATAGAAACGATTCAAAGGTGCCCACCAGGCACTTTCGTGCGGGTGGAAAACGAAGTAATACCATTACACGATAGTCCACGATGGAACCCACAGAACAGATATATATACAACAACGACTCCATGAGTCAAGAACACAATATACAGTACAAAGATCCAAATCACCTTGAAAATGATACAACGTCCGACTACGGACAAGATGCAAATGGGGCTAAGAGCCCTGAAGAATAACCAATGGCGTCCATAACCCTGCCCAGGCCAAGCCGGAAGGGTAACCCTGCTAACGACATCGATCTCAAAACCTGCTTAAACAAAAGGGGTGCCGACAAAGGGCAAAGGAAAAAGAGAGAGCGGTCAAGATCGAGGCCAAGACAGCGAGGCTAGAATTCGGCGGTCCTCGCCTACATAGGTATGGCGGACTGAAGCGGCAGCACAGCATGCACTAAACAGCCTATAGAGACTCGAGATAACTGTCGGCTATCAGAGAGGGATAATAAAGACCTATTCGGAACCAACCTGATACTACCACCAAACATACCCACCCTGGTGTTTTCCCCCTCGAGACCAAATGAGGAAGTCAACCGAGGAACTCACACCGTTGGCATTTTTACTCATTCCGTTATAGTTGCGGCAATTACTAGTCAAATATAAATAGCATGAGTCATCCTGATATAATAAGCAGTGGGCAGTTTTAGTTAACCATTCTGTTGTAGTTGCAACACTTACTAGTCAAATATACTATTAGCAAGAGATAACCCCAAAACCCAGCAGTTGTTGGTACTTTTATTTAGCCATTCCGTTGTAGTGAAGCTGATTACTAGTCATATCGGATACAAGTCAATTTATAACAGTAAACTTTAGTTATAGTTGTCTATGATCGAGACCTGTGCTCCAAGTCGTCCATAACCGCGGACACGGCTTCTCGAAAAGATTTAACCCTGCAGGGGTGCACCAAACTTTCCACACGCACCTACACCCTTGTTGTCGGATCAGGTACGTACAAGATCACAAAACATACACCCAACGGTATGTCGACGGGGTTTCGGACACGACGTTTCCCAGACCCAAAGCAAGCACGGGGGGCCACCCCACTAAGCTACCCGCAACGAAGTCGGCCGGTCTCCGAGACGGACTCAGGGTTTGCGACAATGGCTGTAAACGACTGGGAACCCGAAACTCTCGGGCTTGTCGATACCGCGAAAACACTCCGCTTACCTAAACAGTACAGGTGCTCCTCGCACAATCGTAAATAAAGCAGTAAAGCATGGCATAAGTACAGGATAGTAATAAAGCCCCAAACTAATTGTGGCCCCAAAGACAAGATTTGGAATCGGTACTAAATCGATGGGGTGCCCATACACCCCACCGTGGTTAGCGCTCGATCTCGAACAGTGTCAAGAACTCGGGTCCTACGGGACACAAGTGGACGATTAACAACCAAATAACATCTATTGCCCACTGTGCCTCGCATTATTTACCTACTTCAATTTTAGTTATTAAACAGATTTAAAGCCATGATCATCTCCAACTTTAAACATGCGGCAATACTCCAACGATCGTGGTAATCGATTTGACACGCGCAAAGCACTTGAGCAATCGACGACGCCATAAGTCCAACTATCTACCAAACAACAGGTAATAGGATGTGTCCAAGGCAATATAAGGCTGCAAGGGATATCTCGGGTACGAAAACTAGAGCATCGCAACACAGATAGCAATAGATCAACAGGAGGGAATAAATACTATAAAAGTAAGATAGGTAGAAAGGGGGAGGTGCTCGCCTGAAAACATTGCCGAAGGTTCATCCGAAGATCGGGGCGAAGCTCACATCAACTCAACGGCCTTATCCGCGAAGAAGCAAGACACTAGAGGAAACACCGGATGCACTATTTAATACTACGGTAGAAAATCGGGCATGATGCATGTATGATGTATGACATGGCAGGCATGCGATGCAATTAGGCCATATTAAGCGGAACCGGGGTCCCGACATTTAATTAAACGGTTCAATTTGTTTAGGTACCCCGCAATTTAAATGTTGTAATAACAGGGCGAAGCATGGCATCGGTTCGCTACACCAATTTAAATGGAGTCCGGAATAAGACAAAGATATCCCGCATATAGACTCCATATTTAATTATGAGATGAATTGGCATAATGCCCCCAACCCACATGATATGCATGCGAGATGAACAATTAATATGCAACAAGTTTTTATATAAAGCATTTATAAAATAGGGGCTCGGGAAAAGGTCCACACATCGGGGTTCGGAAGATCTTAGTTCAGGGGGTTCGGGGTTCGGTCTCAGGGTTTGACGGGGACGGCGAGTTTCGGATACATGATGGAGAACTTGTCATGTCGCGACGGAGAACTTGTGTTCGGAAGGAGGTCTTGACGTCCCGATGGATCGGTCTCCGGGGTCGAAGAACTTAGCGTCCGAGAGACGATCTTGTCGCATCCGCGGTCGTCGGTGTTGGAGATATGCCCAAGAGGCAATAATAAAGTGGTTATTATCATATCTTCACACTTATGATAAATATTTACATACCATGCTATAATTGTATTAACAGGAAACATTAATACTTGTGTGATTTGTAAACTAAAATAAGAGTCCCTAGTGAAGCCTCTTGTTAAACTAGCTTGTTGGTTAATATATGATCATGGTTTCCTGATCATGAACATAGAGATGTTATTAACAACAGGATCATATCATTAGGAGAATGATGTGATGGACATACTCCTATAGATAAGCGTAGCATAAAGATCAAGTCATTTCAATAGTTCAATTGCTATATGCTTCGATACATAGTAACCTAATTCCTTCGACCATGAGATCATGCATATCACCTTTACCGGATGGATGCTTTGATGACATCAAACACCACACCGTAATCGGGTGGCTATAAAGGTGGCATTAAGTGTTGAAAAGTATTGGTTGAAACACATGGATCAAGAGTGGGATTTGTCCATCCGGATGACGGATAGATATACTCTGGGCCCTCTCGGTGGAATGTCATCCAATTAGCTTGCAAGCATGTGACTTGGTCACAAGGGATCACATATCACGGAACGAGAAAAGAGTACTTATCGAAACGAGGTTGAACTAGGTATGCGAGATACCGACGATCATAACCTCGGATAAGTAAACTATCGTGAGACAAAGGGAAATTGGTATCGTATGTAAGTGGTTCATTCGATCGAAAGTAATCATAGAAATATGTGGGAGAGCCATATGAATTTCCAGATTCCTCTATTGGTTATTGTTAGAGAAGTGTCTCGATCATGTCGCGCATAATTCACGAACCGTAGGGAGACACACTTAAGGATTCGACGTTGTTTGAGTAGTTATGGTATTATGAGAAAGAGACCGAATGTTGTTCGAGTCTCGGATGGGATCCGGATATCACGAGGTGATCCGGAATGGTCCGGAGAATAAGATTCATATAAGGAAAGTCCTGCGGAGTTCGGGAATGATTCCGTGTTTTCATCGAATGTTCTAGAAGGTTCGGATTGTCCCAAGACTGGGGAGGGGTACATGAATGTGTCATTACTTAATTGAATGATTGCATCATGTACTAAGTGTTATTGCTGTCCCAAATAAAGGATTAATTTGAATCCTAAAAGGAAAAGTCAAATGTCCAGTTTGAAAGTCAAACTGCCAAAACAAGAAACTGTGGGAAACAAGCAAGAGGAGTTGGAACCAACCTGGAGGAGGAGTTGGACTCCTCCAGGCCGGCGCCCAGCCCAAGGCCGAGTTGGGGAGGGACTCCCTCCCTCCCCTGGCGCGCCATGACCCCCTCCCATAAAAGGAGGGGCAGGGCTCCTCCTAGAGACACATAACTTTCTACTCTAGATCTCCGGTTTAGAGCCGTTTTGGTTTAGAGCTTCTAATTGCTTTAGCCAGCGGTTTAGAGCCTTCTAATTGGTTTAGAGCCTTCTAATTGGTGTGTCTAATTACTAGACCACTAATAGCCTCTCTCATAAGCTCCACCATACTCGCACCGGCTTAAGGCGAAGCCTGGATTTCCCTCTACTTAGGTACCACGCCTTGTTGCCTAGGAATCGCGAGGAGAGTGCTACAACCTCCGCTTTCTTTGGAACAAGGGAGAGGAAGGTCTTCGCCGAGTACGTAACGCGTGACCGATCATGGAGCGCCGGAACGCATACCTGGAAGGATCGTCACACGATCTTGAGATCGGAAAGAGTACGACTACATCACCCACGAGAATCTGCTCTAACCGCTTTGGAATCTTCGAGGGTAAGTTATACCATCGACTCGTTGCTACAATCTAGTAGATAGATCTTGGCTTGTTTGTTTGTATGCGATAGAAAATTTTGTTTTCCATGCTACGAACCCCTACAAAGGGTATCGAGCCGTGTCTATATGTAGATCTGTTGCACGAGTAGAACACAATGGTCATTGGGCGTTGATGCTTTATTGTAGATTGCTTTTGTGTACTTTGCATCTTGCATGTTGGGATGAAGCGGCTGGGCTAACCTTACATGACATCGTTCATGAGACTTGCTCCACGCTTGACATGCAACTTGTATTGCATAAGTGGCTTTATGGTGCATGTTTCTCCTAGCATAGTTAAGATCCAATTTACAACGGGTAATCAACAATGCTAGTATCAATGTTGTGGTTCTTGTTCGTAAGTTAGAACGACACTTATTGAAAGCCCCAAACCACGTAAAATATGCAAAGAAAGTAGAAGCGTCTAACTTTGTTTTGCAGGGGTGTGCAGTGATGTGATATGGCCATGATTGTGATTATATTTGATGTATGCAATGTTCCTTATTGTAAGTCGGCAACCGGCAGGAGCCATATGGTTGTCTTTAATTTCTGTTAAGACCCGCGTGTCTATTCAAAGTAGTTGTAATAGTTGAAGCCGGTGGACGACAACCATGGAGCAGCATCATTGACCTTGATGCAATGCCGGTGATGATGGAGATCATGTTCGTGCTTGAAGATGGAGATCGGAAGCACAAAGAAGAAAGGCCATATCATATCACATATTATGAATTGCATGTGATGTTAATCCTTTATGCATCTTGTATTGCTTAGTAGACGACGGTAGCATTATAAGATGATCCCTCATGCACATGAATTTCAAGTCATAAAGTGTTCACCCTTAGTTAGCACCGTTGCTAAAGCTTGTTGTTTCGAAGCACCACGTGATGATCGGGTGTGTTAGATTCTGCAAGTGTATACAACGTGAGCAAGCCATTTGCTCATGCGTAAACTAAGGTTTGATCTTGACGAGCCTAGCATGTACAGACATGGTCTCGGAACACGGATTACCGAAAGGTAGAGCATGAGTCATATAGTAGATATGATGAACATGTTGATTGTTCGCCATTGAAGCTATATCAACTCTCGTGATGATCGGTTTTGATGTGGTGGATTTGGTTCGTGTGATCACTAAAACAATGTGAGGGATATTGTTTTGAGTGGGAGTTCACCTAGATTAATTTAATTATTAATTAGAACTCAATTTATCATAAACTAAATCAAAGTGAATTTGCATAGTTGTTGTAGTCATTGGCATCCGTTTACCACCTTGCGCTTAGTTATAATTGAGATGATAGAACTATAGAATTCTGGTTAGTTACTTTACTGAACCGGTATCGTATTGTTTTGAAGTGTTAATCTAAAGTTTAAAAGTCCTATTGCAAACTTTCAAGAAGTTAGGTTACTCGATGAAGTTTAATAATTTGTATTAAAACAAGAGTAACAATTCCAATGTTAGTATATAAGTATCATGTTTGTCTCCATGATTCTTGATATTCAAAGGATTGTCTTAATATCAAGGTTATCTAGGATCTGAAAGAGTTGTTTCAGAAACCATGATGTGTGGAAGATATTGTGATATCTGAAACGAAGTTTTGGTTGCAACATGATAGAGTATAATATGGCTAAAGTCATGTTCTCATATTTGATGAGAATTTGCGAAAGGTTGGAGACACTCGTTGTCCTGATCCTCCAAAAGGTTTTGGATAGCAATATTATACTCATAATTCATCGTTATAAGCTAAAAGTAGCTTGATCATGGACGATTCCATGTTAAGGGTGAATATTTGATGTAGGTAAAATGTTTACTGCACCAAGAGATTGCTAAAGAAAGGAATTTGAAAGAACACCAAACATTTGATGATGGTGATCTACTTCAAGGTGCAAGTCCAAAGACATTGGTATTTAACTATACACGCTTTGGACTATGTGTCATATGTATGACTCCACTATTGATATTGATAGATTCTTTCAAACAGAAAAGGAAATACTGAAAGAGAATCTCATAAATATATGGCAGAAAAGAAAAGATTAGAATTGTTCAATTCAAGTATATAGATGATATACATGTTATGGCTATATTCTTTGCTTATTAAAACAATGTGGTTCTTAAGTATTTGATACTGAATTTGTTGGTATGAATCGTCATACAAAACAACAGAATTCATGAACTACAGTGGCCTAAGTAATTAGCAAAAGAATATGTGATGATGTTCATCGAGAACAAATAAAGGGTTATTGTGTTGCTCGTTAAGCATAAAAGCTTGCCTTCAAGATTTGTTTTATCAGGTGTTATGAGAACAAAAGGGTTGTTCAAATAATTGTCGTAATCCATAAAAGATGGATGATTCACAAATCTTGTTGGAAAAATCACATCCATAAAGCTAATGCTAAAGATCTCGAAAGACAAATTGATTGAAAAGATCACTTAGGAAGTGACATCGCCGTTTAAATTATATTGGAAAGAAAACATGAAGAAACTCCATATGTATGGAATTTTGGAGTTTTTTGATTTTGATCAAATGACACTTGTGAAACTTACCTAGAGATAATTAAAACTTCGTTCATAGGCCAAAAGGGAACGAAAGACTAGCTTATTGGTATTTGTACATATTGTTGTACGAAGTCCATTATGTGTAGTCAAGAGCGATGGATTTCAACTTCATATGCTTTCTCCGAAAATTTGAGTGAATATATGAATATTTACTTAATAAGGATGAAGTATGAAACATTTGAAAAGTTCAAAGACTTTCAAGATGAAGTGCAAAATCATTGTAACAAGAATATAAACAGTTTATGATAAAGATCATAAAGGAAGATATTTGAGTTACAGAGTTTAGCATAATACCTAAGATTTAAGGAATCGTTCCGTGGATTTGCATTTTCCCGAAACACCATAAGAGTATGGAGTGTTCGAGATATGTAATTAAACCTTGTTTGACATGGTAAGATCGAAGGTGTAATTCATAAAACTTCCATTGTATTTTAAAGATTAAAAGCTTTAGAGATTACCGTTTTTCCACTGAAAAGAGCTTCATCATAATCCGTTGAAATGACACCATATAAGGTTATGGTTTGGGATAAAACCCAAGTAGTCCTTTCTTAAACATTGGTATGCTATGCATAAGAAATATGTGTACAACCAAAGTCGGATGAACCTGTCTTTGTATAAACTGTTAAGTATTCCTCCATAAACACCGGAGACAAAAGTGTTTGTTGCTTAGAACGTCAAGTTTCTTTGAGAAGGAATTTTTTCGTGAAAAGTTAAGTGGGAGGACAATAGAACTTTGATAAGGTTAAAAGCCTTAGCTATATGTGCAGAGTTGCGCAACGCCGAAAAGTGTTCCGGAGGCAGCAACAATGCTCATGGCTCACGTGCCTCAAAAGGTTGTGATCACGGAGATCTAAGTTCCTATTAAAACAAATAGATCGGGTAAACAATCAAATACCAAGATTTGAGGGTTGAATCATTATTTGAGAATTATGAACCGACTACATGCAAAGAAGCGATGATGGGCCCTGACTCCGTCAAATGGCTTGAAGCCATAAAATCCGTGATAGTTCCATACACGAGAAATCAAGTTTTTGAACTTGAAGGACCCTCGAGAAAGGTGCAAGACCTTACAGTTGTGTTTGGATCTATAAATAAATAGACATGGATGTTGCACATCTATGAAATAGTCGACATGTTGGGAAAGAGTTCACAACAATGTTCAAAGGTTGACTATGACAAGATCTGATCTTTCATAGCGATATTTAGTCTAGACGGATTAATGTAGCAACCACTACATATAATTTGTTATATGGTAGTTGAATAAACAAAACAAGTTCTTCTAATAGAATCGTTACCTAGGACGTGTGCATGACACGGTCCATAGGGTTTTGTTAATTCAAAGGATGCTAAAAGTATATGCAAACTTCAATGGTTGAAGTAAGCATCATGAGTTGGAATCTTCACTATGATGAAACTGTTAAAAGAGTTTAATTTCATCGAGACAATGAAGATGCTTGCGTTTGCAAGAAATTAAGTGGGAGCTAAGACATATTTCTAATACATTATGTGGAGGACATATTGTTGATTAGAAAAGATGTATCTTTATTAACACATATTAAGAATTTCATCCCGATGAAAGACTTAGGCAAAACCCAAATATTTGGCATCAATAGACGCTAATATGGTTGTGCCGTAAGTACATAGACGAGATATTGAATGAGTTCAATATAGAAACTACAAGAAAAGGTTCTTGTCGCACGTAAAGGATTGAAAGAGTTCAATGTTGATGATATATTCAAGTGTATTGACATTTGGTAAAGTGAAACAAATAATCAAGTATAGATTGATACTTGATGTATGAAATCACAAAGAGTATTTATATCAATCATATTGTGATATGTACAAATCCAGATATGTCCTATGCTCTAAATGTTGTGAGCATATACCAGAATGATTCGTAAGATGATCATTGGATAATAGTAAGGATATTCTTATGATCTTTTGGAAGAACTAAGAGTATATTATTTGTAGAAGTGACAAATAGATGGTTAGTTCATTGTAAAAGTACTACATTGATACTAGTTTTGTCACAAAGTACAAATTAAGTTTATCTCAATCTAAACTAAGGGTGGCACAATATAATGGAAAGTGAGTTCCATAATGGATTTGGATGAATTCCAAAGTTAAGACATTGTGACAGATACTACAACAAAAGGCTAAGTATATGACTGCTATTTTAGCAAGCAAAAGAGGGCAGTTGTGTCAAGTAGTTTGTTATCAAACTAGGTGTAGTTCACAAAGGATAATACTATGAAGATATATTGTGCGACAATATTATCAACATGTTTTAACCCCAAAGAACTAAAGGTCACACCGAAAGACCAAATTTATACAAAGCCATCTCATTAGAGAATGAGTGATGCGTGAAGACGCAAAGACATGCAATTACACATGGACCTGGAAGTGTCAGATCCGGAGATCAGTTGACCACTAGCAATCGTGTACATACAACACCGTAAAGCCATAGGTGTTGAATACACAAAGGTTTGAAACTAGATTATTGACTCTAGTGCAAGTGGGAGACTGTTGGAGATATGCCCAAGAGGCAATAATAAAGTGGTTATTATCATATCTTCACACTTATGATAAATATTTACATACCATGCTATAATTGTATTAACAGGAAACATTAATACTTGTGTGATTTGTAAACTAAAATAAGAGTCCCTAGTGAAGCCTCTTGTTAAACTAGCTTGTTGGTTAATATATGATCATGGTTTCCTGATCATGAACATAGAGATGTTATTAACAACAGGATCATATCATTAGGAGAATGATGTGATGGACATACTCCTATAGATAAGCGTAGCATAAAGATCAAGTCATTTCAATAGTTCAATTGCTATATGCTTTCTGATACATAGTAACCTAATTCCTTCGACCATGAGATCATGCATATCACCTTTACCGGATGGATGCTTTGATGACATCAAACACCACACCGTAACTGGGTGGCTATAAAGGTGGCATTAAGTGTTCGAAAAGTATTGGTTGAAACACATGGATCAAGAGTGGGATTTGTCCATCCAGATGACGGATAGATATACTCTGGGCCCTCTCGGTGGAATGTCATCCAATTAGCTTGCAAGCATGTGACTTGGTCACAAGGGATCACATATCACGGGAACGAGAAAAGAGTACTTATCAGTAAACGAGGTTGAACTAGGTATGCAGAGATACCGACGATCATAACCTCGGATAAGTAAACTATCGTGAGACAAAGGGAAATTGGTATCGTATGTAAGTGGTTCATTCGATCGCAAAGTAATCGTAGAAATATGTGGGAGCCATATGAATTTCCAGATTCCTCTATTGGTTATTGTTCGGAGAAGTGTCTCGATCATGTCCGCATAATTCACGAACCGTAGGGAGACACACTTAAGGATTCGACGTTGTTTGAGTAGTTATGGTATTATGAGAAAGAGACCGAATGTTGTTCGGAGTATCGGATGGGATCCGGGATATCACGAGGTGATCCGGAATGGTCCGGAGAATAAGATTCATATAAGGAAAGTCCCGTTTCGGAGTTCGGAAATGATTCCGGTGTTTTCATCGGGAATGTTCTAGAAGGTTCGGATTGTCCCAAGCACTCGGGGGAGGGTACATGAATGTGTCATTACTTAATTGAATGATTGCATCATGTACTAAGTGTTATTGCTGTCCCAAATAAAGGATTAATTTGAATCCTAAAACAGAAAGTCAAATGTCCAGTTTGAAAGTCAAACGCCAAAACAAGAAACTGTGGGAACAAGCAAGAGGAGTTGGAACCAACCCGGGAGGAGGAGTTGGACTCCTCCGGGCGCCAGCCCAAGGCCGAGTTGGGGAGGACTCCTCCTCCTGGCGCGCCATGACCCCCCTCCCATAAAAGGAGGGGCAGGGCTCCTCCTAGAGACACATAACTTTCTACTCTAGATCTCCGGTTTAGAGCCGTTTTTGGTTTAGAGCTTCTAATTGCTTTAGGCAGCGGTTTAGAGCCTTCTAATTGGTTTAGAGCCTTCTAATTGGTGTGTCTAATTACTAGACCACTAATAGCCTCTCTCATAAGCTCCACCATACTCGCACCGCTTAAGGCGAAGCCTGGATTTCCCTACTTAGGTACCACGCCGTTGTCTCGGAATCGCGAGGAGAGTGCTACAACCTCCGCTTTCTTTGGAACAAGGAGAGGAAGGTCTTCGCCGAGTACCGAACGTGTGACCGATCATGAGCGCCGCCGAACGTGGCGCTGGAAGGATCGTCTACACGATCTTGAGATCGGAAAGAGTACGACTACATCACCCACGAATCGCTCGTTAACCGCTTTGGAATCTTCGAGGGTAAGTTATACCATCGACTCGTTGCTACAATCTAGTAGATAGATCTTGGCTTGTTTGTTTGTATGCGATAGAAAATTTTTGTTTTCCATGCTACGAACCCCTACAGTCGGGTCGTGTAGACGGTCATGGCGTTCCGTGTAGGCGACCTTGGCGTCCGGTCCTCGGGCATCGGTGCGGGAAGGAGTTCTTGTCGTACCGGGGTCTCGGTGTCCTTGGGTTCCGCATTGGAGATCCCTGCGTTTTCGACCGGTCTTATGCTCGGGTAGAAGTACTTGTCGCACCATGTCGGAGTCCTTGAATCCGGTAAGGAGAACTTGACGCCGAGGTTCGGTCTTGAGGTTCAACGAGGATCGGGCCGGTTTGACACGATCGCCTTGGTTCCTCTCATTGACGGGTTTTGGCTCGGTTGTCAGGGGTGAACCCATCCACATGTTGGCCTTGTCGCGGAGACGTGTCGAAACAGCCGAGTTGCACGGTTGGACGGAGCACCCATGCGGATGTGGCCGAAGGCGAGACGCTGTAGGGGTGGATGCGGGGCGAGGTACCGCAAGCAGATGCTCGGACGATGGAGGAGACTGGCGAAGGGGGGCTGGGCGGCCGAGGCGAGCACAGAGGCAGCGGTGGCTCAAGATGCGGGGCAGGAGGGGACGCGGCGAGGTGACGGAAGAACGGTGGCCGGCTCGGGCTCGACGAGAGGCGCGCGGGCGACGGGCGAGCTCACGGGGCCGCGGGGCCGCAGGGCGGAGAAGCGGGCCTAGGACAGAGCTCCGGGACGCGGTCGAGATGGCAACTACACGCAGAGGGAGGATACGGGGAGGAGCTCGAGCGGCGCCGCGAGATTCGCGGGGCTGGGAAGGAGGCGAAGGCGACGACGGGAAGAAGGGGAGGGTGGCGCTCGCAGAGGAGAGGGAGATGGGACCTCTCGACGGCGGCGGATGAAAGCAGAGAGGGCTGCGGCGGGGTGTGCGCGAGGAACCTAGGAAGCGAGCGAGAGGAGGAGGCGACGCTGGATTCGATCAGGGTGGGTCCGCGGTGGACGGGGCCAGGCTGGTCGGTGCGTGGGGGATGGGGAGTGGGGTCAGCAGGTGGCTGTGTGGGAGAGTAGAGGGAGTTGGGGGTGAGGTGGCATCGGGTGAGTGGTGGGGATTGGGGCCAGGGTGATGTGGTGCGCTGTGATAGGGTGGAGTGAGGTGGAGGGGGCTGGGTAGACTAGGTTTAGGTAGAAAAGGGTTTAGGTAGTCCGGTTTGTATTGGGGGTGGCCGACTGGGTCGGATCGGCCCGGTACGGCTGCCCCTAAAAATATAATAAAAGTTTTAATATTTAAAACGGGGCGTTTGAAATCCATTGGTAGACGAAACAAAATAATCCGGAGACCCGGGTTTTAATTTGAATAAAGACGGGAATATTTAGAAAACAAAACTAGGCGTTTCGAAAATAGTTTAGACAAAAACCATGCAGGATGATGACGATGCTCAAATGCAATGTGGCATGATAACATGAGCATGCGGTCATGATGATGCAATGAACAAAAATAACGCGATTTTCTAGTAGTGGTTTTGCAGGATGCCACAGAATACTACCGAACCTCGCAGGTCTAGCAGGACGCGTGCAGCTCCCGAGCTGTATGGAAATCCTGTCATGAATTTCATGGTTGATGAAAATGATGACCCTGTGACGTATGAAGAAGAGATGATGACCCCGGATTCCAACAAATGGTTAGAAGCCATGAAATCCGAGATGGAATCCATATATGAAAATCAAGTTTGGAACTTGGTGGAATTACCTCACGACCGAAAGGCCGTGGAGAACAAATGGATTTTCAAAAGGAAAACTGATGCTGATGGCAATGTGACTGTCTATAAAGCTCGACTTGTCGCAAAGGGGTTTCGACAAATTCAAGGAGTTGACTACGATGAGACAGTCTCTCCCGTAGCGATGCTAAAATCAGTTAGGATTATGTTAGAAATTGCTGCATATTTCGATTATGAGATATGGCAGATGGATGTCAAAACCGCGTTTCTCAATGGTAATATTGAAGAAGATTGTATATGATACAACCAAAGGGTTTTGTCGATCCTAAGGATGCTAACAAGGTGTGCAAGCTTCAGCGATCCATCTATGGATTGAAGCAAGCATCACGAAGTTGGAATCTCTGCTTTGATGAGGTGATCAAAGAGTTTGGATTTGTCCAAACTTGTGGAGAAGCTTGTATTGACAAGAAAGTGAGTGGGAGCAATGTGGCATTTCTGATATTATATGTGGATGACATATTATTGATCGAAAATGATATAGATCTCTTAAACAGTGTTAAAAGTTATCTAAACAGCAAATTTTCAATGAAGGACCTAGGTGAAGCGTCATACATATTAGGCATAAAGATCTATAGAGATAGATCTAGGCACCTAATAGGGCTATCGCAAAGTACATACCTTGATAAGATTTTAAAGAAGTTTAAAATGGACGGAAGTAAGAAGGGGTTCTTACCTATGTTGCAAGGCAAGACATTGAGTAAGACTCAAAGTCCGGCTACCGCGGAAGAAAGAGAGATAATGGACAAAGTCCCCTATGCTTCAGCCATAGGCTCTATAATGTACGCATGCTATGTACAAGACCGGATGTGGCACATGCTATTAGTTTTACTAGTAGGTACCAATCGGATCTAGGTTCAGAACACTGGATAGCGGTCAAGAATATCCTTAAGTACTTACGAAGAACTAAGGATATGTTTCTTGTATACGGAGGTGAAGAAGAACTCGTCGCTAAGTGTTATGTTGACGCAATCTTTGACACTGATCCGGATGACTCTAAGTCTCAATCCGGATACGTATTTCTCATGAATGGTGGAGCATTTAGTTGGAGGAGATCCAAACAACTTTTTGTGGCGGGATCAACAACAGAGGCCGAATATGTTGCTGCTTCGGAAGCGGCTCAGGAAGCGGTTTGGATGAAGGAGTTCATATCCGAACTAGGAGTGGTTGCAAACACGTTGAACCCAATGGTGATCTATTGTGACAACAATGGTGCCATTGACAATGCCAAAGAACCAAGGTCTCACAAGCATTCCAAGCATATTAAGCGCCAGTTTCACTCCATCCGCGAGCATGTCAAGGATGAAGATATAAAGATTTGTAAAGTACACACGGATCTCAATGTAGCAGATCCGTTGACTAAAACTCTCCCTAGATCAAAACATGATCAACACCAGAACTCAATGGGTGTTAGATTTATCACTATGTAACTAAATTATTGTCTCTAGTGCAAGTGGGAGACTGAAGGGAATATGCCCTGAGAGGCAATAATAAAGTGTTTATTATGTGTATTCCAAGTATATGATAGATGTTTATTTTGCATGCTATAATTGTATTAATACGGAAACATTAATACATGTGTGTTTAATAAACAAACAGAAAGTTCCTAGTTATGCCTCTCTCATAAACTATCTCGTTGATTAATAAGATGATCAAGGTTTCCTGATCATAGACATTGGATGTTGTTAATAACAGGATCACAACATTAGTGTAATGATGTGATGAACATTCATCTGAAGTATAGCATTACGATCAAAGTCATTGAGTTTATATTGCTATAACAACTTACGAAGTGATCCTAATCCTTAGACCATGAGATCATGTCAATCACTAACACCGGAAGAGTTTCTTGATAACATCAAACGTCACACCGTAACAGGGTGATTATAAACATGGATTCAGGACTAATAAAGTGTTATGTTGAGGCCCATGGATCGAGAGTTGAATTTGTTCAACCCGATGACGGATAGATATACTCTGGGCCCTCTCGGTGATATCACATTGGTTAGCTTGCAAGCAAGTGATTTGATCACTAGAATGTTATATCACGGGAACGAGAAAAGAGTGCATGTCAGTAACGAAATCAAAATAGGTATAGAGATACCGATGATCGAATCTCGGACATGTAATATATCGCGAAACAAAGGGATTAAGATACTAGCGTAAAAGGTTTCGACGATCACAAGAAAGTCATCGTTGAATGTGTGGGAGTCAGTATGGGTCTCCAGATCCCGCTTCTAATTATTGATCCGACAGGGGTCTCGATCATGTCCGTATTATTCACGAACTGTAGGGTGACACACTTAAGGGACACCGACATCCAATTGGAGCAAAAGTTTCATGCCGGAAGAATAAACAAGCGCAGGAATTTATTTCACTAGATACCGAAACAGGTTTTCGGGTGAAATTGCATAAAGTGGTTATGCATGTGAAATAGAATTCTAGCAAGGGTTTATATGTGAATGTTTGTCATTAAAGTAATTGACAAAATTCTGAATAAATAAAAGAGTTTTATTTAATGAGAGTTTGCATTAAATTTGGTGAAAATTTAATAGCAAGTTTGAG
Source organism: Avena longiglumis (assembly GCA_030063025.1). Taxonomy (NCBI): domain Eukaryota; kingdom Viridiplantae; phylum Streptophyta; class Magnoliopsida; order Poales; family Poaceae; genus Avena; species Avena longiglumis. The sequence continues at coordinate 502,770,588 of CP125975.1, forward strand.
TGAGATTTTGAGTGGAGGGATTTGAATGGATTTTTGTGAGTGGAGTGTCCACCCACATGAAGAGGGGAGGGCAAGGGGGCAGCCCCCATGCACCGTCCACCCCCTTGGGGTCCCCCCTTCTCCTATAAAAGGCACCCCTCTCCTGACTTCTCACTCACACCTCCTCGTGAAGGATCTCTCTCCCCCTCTAGAATTTATCCCCCATGGTCTCGGACTAGCGAGATACATGTTCCCGGTGGATATTCGGCAAGAAAAAGTTGTGCTTCCGCTGCATCGCTGGAGCGAGGAGGCAAAGGTTGGTCGGTGCCTCAGACGTGTGTGCGAGAACAGATGCGCTGCTGTTTTGCGGTGCTAGGACTTCCTCTCGATCTTGAGATCGTCAAGAGATCGTCTACATCAACCACGAATTGAACTCGTTAAGCTTTGTCGGTCTTCAAGGGTATGTTCTCTACGGATATACATCCTCCCGTTGTTTGTATCTAGTAGATAAATCTTGGTACATAGTTCACATCGTAGGAAATTTTTTGTTTTCTATGCTGCGAACCCTACAAAATGACGACCTTGTTTTACCCATGCGCTCCTGGCCAAACCTCGTGGGATTGCCATGATGAATATTTCCACTTCTTAGTGTAATCTGTTAGTTATTCTATTGTTTGATTTCATATCGTCGACACCAAACAAGCTTTAATTAAATTCTTAGTGGGATTGCCATGATGAATATTTCCACTTCTTAATGTAACCTGTTAATTATAATGATTAGTTAGCAAGTAGATCTTACTAATAATGACATAGTTGGGTAATGAGAATGGATTTACCGACTTCAGCTTATCTCGATTCAAATGTATGTATACACTAAAATGCGTCTAGATTGAATCTAGACTAACTCAAGTCAGTTACTCCTGAACGGAGAGAGTAGAAATATTTTGATAGTTAACAAAATTCTCTTCTGAATACACTTGGTCCAGGCACAAGCATTATGATGACACCAAGAAACTTTAGACTTATATAAGGGCCAGGGACACAAAAATTACTAACACGGCGAGTCAACCAAGTAGCAAGAATTCAAAGAAGCTCAATTCGATTAACACAACCAAATTAACAAGGAACGAACTAGGTCGAACCTTCATTTCACTTAGCACCTCCAGTTTGGCACTGCACACAAATGGATCTTGAATTTGGAAACAGAAATGCACACAAAATATAATTATTTAGTAATTCAGTCAAGAACAATTGGATCATTCTTGAGACATCCATGAGTAGGCATCACAAAGATTTATTTTGAAACAAAAAGAGTCAAGATAAAATTGGTAGGTGAAGTATACTCTTCCATGAACCTGTAACATCCCAAGATTAGATACTGGAACTAGACTAGAACAAGATATACATTCAGATGATACGAATGTGCCAACCTTAGATGCCAAGGATTTCAACATAGGTGCATAACCGATCGTGAATCTGGATCCAAATATCAAAGTCGAAGAGATCGATAGTCGATGGTATGGTAAAACCATCGTACTCCTAAATCAGAACCGGATTGCCCAGGAAGAACCAGGGGCCTCCTTGCATCACACACTCCCAATGTCCCAAACATGCAAACTGAAAAGTATGATGATTGTCTCCCAAAGCTCTTGTCTTCACCTCTTGCGCCAGATCCCACGCTGATCACATGTTTTTGTAGAACCAAAAGTGAGAGTACTCTCACTCGGTGAACACCCTTGCGATTGCAAGCCACCGCGTCGCCTCCATCAGCAGCGGTCCTTCATCCCCGAAAACCACATCGTCCAGGTCATCCAGTGTGGTCCCCATCTGTTGCATCATCTTGTTCATGCCACCATCAACCCCACCAGCCGACTGCTTCTTTCGATCCTTCGCCATGGCCACAACTCACAGCGATCTAAAACCCTAAATCTCCCTCCTTCAATTGATACTCAAACCAAGGCCGGGCAGCGATGCATGAATCACCCCTTAATCAGCCCGAGAACGAGATACATGCGGTGAAGAGGCGAGAGATCAGGGCACCGGCATCGCCCGCAAGAGAGGTAAACCCTAACGCAAGGAAAAGTACGAACACGGTAGTCGCTTAGTTTATAGTGATGAGGTTTTGTGTTGATGGTGATGAATCAATTGGGCCGTGGGCTAAAAACATGCACATCCGCTGGCCGATGCACATGGCCTGTATTTTTTGAGTTGGGTCGTGGGTTAAAACGTGCACAGCAGCTGACCGATGCATGGCAAGTAGTTTTTGAGTTGGGCCTGTGGGCTAGTAGTTTTTGGGCTGGGCATCATCAAACTTGTACAGTAATAGTCCCGCTACATCTTTAGTATTCTATACTTTTCCTTGTCTAATCGTTGTTTTGAGCATCTGTTTCTCACCGTCGCTATGGCGACAAACGAAAAAGACGGCGAAGTCGTCGGTTCACACTCCACGATGAGGTGCAAAGTTCATCAAGACAATTCGGTGTGCGCAAGTTGAAGTAATCCACATTGACCTCCTAGGTAAGGGGAGAGGTACCGCTTTGTCCCGTCTCACAGTGCTTTCTTTTTCCTGCTCGAACTGTGGAAACTTGTATAGTTGTGCAGTTGTGTGCTAAGTAGTATAGACCACTCCATATCACGAAGAATAACGAATACATCACGATTGCCGCTCAACAAATCAAAGAAGAGTGTAGAGATTAGAGATGGAGAGCTAGGCTATAACCATAACCACCTACAGATTATCCTAACCCTACGCCATAAACTATCGAGAAGGCTGCAATACGTGTGCAGATTCTTTTTTTATCGGTTAGTACTACTAGCACTGTCAGCCTTTCCTCTCTGCCGGCCCGCCCATCCGGTCGAGTCTTATCTTCGCCTCCGTCACGCCAAAAGAGGCTCGCCGGATAAGGACACCTCGGGAGGGTTGTAGTACGTCCGTTGGTGATTTACCACCACCGGCCGTGCCGTGCGTACTGTATGGCCCGGCTAGCTTACAGCAGCGCGACGGCGACGGCGGTCACCGCGAGGAGTAGGAGCCGTGACGCCTGAGCAGCAACGGAGGCGCCGCCGTTAACGTTCGTCGAGAATTGCTCGCCGCCGTTGTACACCATGGTGCCGTTCGTGAGCGGGACGCCGGCGGCCTGCGGGTCCGTGTACTTCCCACTGTCGAGCAAAACACACAAGCAATCGAGGCAGATCAGCATACGGCACGGAATTGAAGTTCTGAATAATGAACAGTTTGCAGGATGCTGTATGGATGAAGATATTTTGGGCAACGCGTAAATGCGTGTCTGTCTGAACAGGGGAACGTGGGGGGCAGTTGGGAACAGGACAGCGGGAATGAATGCCCACGGCCTAGTATGGGCTATGCCGGCAGAGAAGGCCCGAAACGGCTAGAACCGACTCGCGTCAGGCTATGTGTCAGTTCATTTGTCCTGTGCGCGTGCGAACGGATCGGACACCCCCACCCATCGATAGATTCCTAGCCGTTGCGTGTGTGCATTTCGGCCGTTGAATATTACTACTAGTCTGTCATTGTGACCTGAACTCCTTTTTGGTCACAGTAGTAGCATGGAGGTAAAAAACGAATCCAGACGGCACATATTATTCTACTCGCTCAAAGCAGTATTATTATAAACAAAAACAGTTTGGCGCTAGCAGTAGCAGTGAGGAGCAAGACTGAAAACTGTAGTACGTTGGCCATCTCAGTGTAGCACACATCAACGTGCACTGAACCATCGTACTAGCATATATGCTCTGATGTTCTTTGCCTATTGACCTGACACTTTAACATTATATAAGCAGAAATGATTCCGAGGTGATTTATTAGGCCATACTATTCGTGGAGTCATATCAAGTTTTGGCAGTATACGTGTTCGTATAGTCCAATCAAATTCCTAACAAAAGTGTTACTTACTACAGAATACTTATAGACAATTCCAATTACGGATTAATCTAGTAATTCAGTGGTTGCCCCGTCTTTGATGAATCCAAAAGAGCTAATGTGAGCAGGTTCCTATCACCGTTTCGCGCCATTTTAGTGAAACTACGGTTACTCCAGTGCTTAATTAGTCTGCTAAACTTTCTCAAAATGGAAGTACCGGGGAAATTGTGTGTACCTGGTGGTGCTGGGGCAGAAGGTGATGGCGTAGTTGGTGCCGGCGGCGCAGGTGAAGGTGGAGGTGGAGTCGTCATACGCGTAGCTGTAGGCGCGAGGGCACGCGCTCTTGAAGAACTGGGAGTAGGTGGACGGCCGGCACGTGTTGGGGCTCCCGAACGCGCCGCTGCAGCAGTACTGCGGCGACCCGAACGCCTCGCACGCGCTCTTGCACGCCACGGCGCTCCCGACGGCAGCGGTACCGCTCGTCGTCGAGGCAACCTTCAAGTCAGCCGGACACGCCTCGTTGAGGTCGACGAGGCAGCCGGTGGCCATGCACTTGGGCCCCCCGCCCGTGCCCGTGGAGCTGGCCGCGGTAGCGGCGGCGGCGCCCTGCGGCACGATGAGCATGGGCAGGTTGTATCCGTCGACGAGGCTGACGTCGAAGAAGTCCATGCCGCCGGAGCCGTCGAGCGTGAACTCCACCAGCGAGGCCGGCGGCGCGGCGCCGCCGCCGTTGCACTGGAGGGCGCCCGAGCCGCAGTCGCCGGTGGCGCAGGTGAACTTGCCCGTGGCGTCCTCGGCGCAGAGCGTGCGCGCCCACATGCGGCCGGACCAGCTCGCCGGCGCGTCCACGGTGGCCGACGCGCCCTGGGCCAGCGCGAACCCCGTCGTGGAGAGCGGCGGCGTGCCGGCGCCCGACAGCAGCCCCGGCCACACCGTGTAGCCGCAGTTGTTGGTCATCGTGAACGTCGCCGACCACGCAGCTGCCAGGAAAGAAACGAACTGATCAAGCTCACGACACGGCAAACAAACAGGTAATGCGCATTACAAACAAGAAGAAGAATGTGTTCTTGCGCGGAGGCAGGGAGCCGCAAAGATCGATCACAATTACCTGGAAGAACAAGGAGCAAAACGATCAGCTGGAGAGCGAGGTGAGCTGAGCTCCGAGCCATTTTCTTTTTCTCCGAGAGTCTTGACGACAGCAGTCCACGAGCCCCTCAGCTCCAAGCTCTGCAACTCTCCTCTGCTTCTGTGTAATGTAATGGATCGGGGTGTGGGGAGTGTGACCAGGAGGAGAGGGCGGTCGGTTGACTTATATAGAAGACGGCGCAGCCTCAGGGGAAATGGGAGTCGTAACGGACACTGCGGGTGGGCCCGGAAGAGAGGTAGGGCAGATCTTGATCTCTGCTCCTTGGACAATGTCGGCAACGGCTCTCCTACCCCGAGCACGCTCGCCGCCTCTCAATCTTGTCCGTAGCCTCTGTCCTCACGTACTCCTCCCCCCTAGGGTCCTGTGCTTGTTGACGAGAGGTGGGAGATGGAGTAGGAGAGATTTGTCGCCATTTATAGAGGCATGGGGGGTGGGTGATGACGCGGGAACGAAGAAACTGGGAAGTCGAGCAAGGAAAGAAAGCTCTGTCTGTCACGCAGCTGTTGTGCGGTGCGATGCAATGTTTGTTGTTCCGTGTGGGACTTTCTCTCATGTGTTCTTCCCCTGTTCTCGATGCTGTATACGCGCTTATGTTGTACTTCTCGAGCACGATATAAACGGAGGCGCCCTCCTTTAACCTCGTGCCTCAAGGCACATTTGATATTTCGTAATACTATGATTATAGTGTGCCGTATCTTGCCTTGCAAGGGATTTTAACGTAATTGATCGTGTTTTCTGAAGATGTCATCGTAGTAATGTGGCCGCCCTGCCCAGGTTTCGCTTGACCGGTGATGCTCTATTTTTCTAGGTGGTGTGAAGAAAGAATGTTCAATTCCGGGTTCAGGTATTGTCCCAGCGTCGCTCGTGACCTAGCCGCCATCCGCTCCTCCTCCCACACCTTCCTACCCTCGCCAGAGCCGGAGCAGGCCGGCGAGAAAGCCCGCATGGCCTCTAAGTAGGGCGGCGACGAGGTAATTTGGTTCTTTCAATCTTTGGAGACGAGACGAGGCTTGTTCCAGTCGTGGTGGTGGTGGTGGGAGGCGACTACGGATGGCCTCATCTTGTGATGGAGGCGGCGGAGATTTGAGGCGGTAGCGACAACAGGTCGGCGGCGTGTGAAGGCGGTGCTACACGACGGCGGGAAAGTGATAGCTCGATTCAGGCCCAATCATTGTTAAATCTAGGCCGGTTAGGCTTCAATAGTGGCACATCTGGCTAGCTCCCCAGGTGTTGCTTCACATGAAGAGCATGACGCGGGCTAGGTGGCCTAGGTTGGTCATCTGGCCTACAGACCAGATTTGACTCTGCCGAGAAGGCGCATAGGCTGGCTTTCGGGTGTCGTCAAGTCCTCCCCTTTGCCACGTCCACGCACCCTTGACATGAGTAATGAGGGCTTGGATATGGCGTCGGCACCGTTCATGTGCTGATGCGATCTATTAAATGTCAGGGTGTTGGCTTTGGTAGGTGGATCACATGGTCGGCTCTCCGGCTAACGACGCTGCGAAGGTGATGGCTGTGTTTTGATAGTGACTGCTCCCAGATCATTGGCCATCTTGAGGGTGCTGTTGTGGTTACCTCCCACTTGCCAGAGCCCGGGTGAAAAGACTTTACCATCGGTTTCAGTTACGAGGCGCTTTGCATCGTGACTTTCTTGGAGGTGTCATCGTGGAGGTTCGGTACTTTTTGGTCATAGCAAGTCGACATCGGCATGCAAGTTTGGATCCTGACTCGAAGCTTCTCCTGTCCTGGTGAGAGGAGGCGGTCTTGGCGATCTTCTATCCTATATCGTGAATTAGTTGTCATCGTACTCGGTCATTGTTGTCAGCTGGCAGGATCATAGCTCCACGACCCGAAGCGGGAGGACATGCGATCCTCTCTGGCGATAACTTTTGTGTGCGGCGCAACGAGGTCCTATGCTTTTTCCAAAAAGGTGTGTTGTCACCTCTCTTGTTGGAGAACTAATAAGGGTTGCTTGGAGGTGTGTGTGGCTACTCCTGTTATCACAGATATGCTTTCTAAGAAGTTTTTCTCGTCAGTCCAGTCGTCACTATATATACATTTGACTGTGTGGTTTTTATTTATAAACTAGGTCAAAAGCTATATCGGTGGTTTCCCCCACCTTGGTCGGTTGGTGTGCATTCGAGCAGAGAGATGCACGTGTATCCTTTTGCCACTCCTGCGATCGATTGATTTGTGTGCAAGCAACACCGACGGACAGGCCGCCCGGAAAAGGAACTGCCCATGCGGGGAACCGAGCACCGATAGCTGAGGAGATCCAAACGAGTTGGGCTCGCAGCTTTGCAATGCATGTGCAGCAGATCAATCACTCTGGACCAACCAACCACGAGCAAGCCAACGTAGCATATGCCGGCCCCAACCCCATCAGGCCATCATCCCATATCCCGGCGTACCGGACGAGAGCTGCAAATGCAATACAATCATCGATCGTGCGGCGGTTACGAGTTCATAGATACTTACATCGAGTTGGTACAGTACAGCGACGGTCAGGACATGCTGACATGCATGCACATGCGCAGCATCTTATCCAACCCGAACGGGCTCGCATCATGACGCATGTCGCACACCAGTCCATCGGCCCACTGGAATTTCTGTAGCTGAAAAGACGATTTTCACGGGCTCATAGTCTTCGAATAGCACAAAGCAGGTGCTTTGCCGCAGCCTGCAGGATGTGTAGTAGCCCAATTAAGGTATCGATCCTCGTTTTGGATAGGCCAACGTGCTTTATGACTCTGCATTCTGCAACACTTTTCACCACTGATGACTTTACGAATTCCATTCTACGCACACGCTGGTCAGCGCTTTCTCTGTACCGAAAAAAAAAGCGCTTATGTGGCTCCACGCAAGGATGACACATCACTGGCAGCGCATGTTTTATTTGCGTGGAATAATACTGTCAAATAGGAGATCTTAGGCACGAGATGCATGGAAGCTTTTGATCGGGCCAGATGCATGGAATTAAGTTATTAACAGTAGATCTTAGGCACGAGGTGCATTCATGCTTTATGGAATGTTTCCTAACTCTTTCATAAAAGGGCGTGGTTATTTCTCGATAGATTTTCAATTGCTGTTAGAATTGTTTTTATCCGTTATTTATTCATGATTCTAGATATTCACATCAGAGCTCAAATAGAACTAACTATTTCTTACCCGCAAAAAATAACTTGGGACAATATAAGGGGTGGAGCGCAAACACGGTAGCACTACAACTTAATGCGTTGGTGGCCGCCGAATCTAGAAGATTTGGATGATAGAAAGAGAAGGGGAGGATAGCTTACGGTAGGAGGAGGATGCATCAGAGGCAAAGAAGGTAAAGAGTGGCAGATAATATCGGGGTGGACAGGGTGATCCATGGACCACCATGTGATTTCGTGTAGCCTATATACCATGGTACTACTATTTTCTATCCATAATAAATGTCGCTGAGTATAATTTAGCCAACACTTATTTGAAAATAAATAGATTTTTTATGAACAACTCCATTATTGGACCACCGTTTCATATATATTGGGTTGGATCACTAAAAACGAGTGTGACAAGAGAGAAAGAACAAGTATAACAAGTGTGGAAGCGGGAGGTTGATAGATCTACATATGATTCGACTGGTAGGCCGGTAGCAATACCCATCAGCGGTTGTGAGCATATATTTTGACTAAGCCATGGACTCCTTGTAGAAGCGCATTGCGTCTACAGTGACAAAAAAAGTCATCTAAAATAAGTCCCAACCAAATGTATGGCTACCCGAGAAAGAAAAACGATGTCTACCGCTCTTAATTTCGCCCCGTCTAGTGTAGTCCGTGTGGCTGCCTGAGGGGCGATGACTCATGTCCGATGATGATGCACGCCGCCGTACGTAGGTCGGTAGGAAAATGGACACCCGGATGGGCATGGCACGTAAGCTGATCCCAAAGAAAGAAACAGAACGTACGTGAGCTCCACCCCCGTTCTTCTCCCGGACAGAGCCGAGTGGAAGATGACAGGAGCGGACGAGCTTTTGCGGAGGATCGACATAGATAGAACTGCTAAGCACCTTTGAGCGGCAACGTGCGTGCGAGGGAGTTGGGCAGTGCATCTGAGCGTATTCAGGCTTTTCTTTCTGCGATCATTTCCGCGGCAAAAGTTACTCGCGGAACGTGGCGACCATCCTCTGGGGAAAGTTTGCCATGGCGGATCTTGGATCCGCAGGACTTTTACCCGGCTGATGACGCTGATACAGGGAATTTTTCTAGTGTCAAAAGAGGGAAACAAACATCACCGGCTCTGATTCGATCTATCTTTTCTCTCTGCTGGTACAGTGGTAGTTGTAGGCGGTTGGACGTTGGGACCTGTAAGGTAAAGTATGGTCGTCTGCAGTGCGGAATCTCCTGTTTCGCCTGAACGGATATCGCAATTTGGATCTACGGAGTACCAGTCAGCTGCACAGGCACTTGGATTTACAATTCCGTTCTCTCCTCCTTTCTGACAGAGAACAAGGGATCATGCCATGCTATTTTTTTTTAGGGAAGTGGATGCATTGTTATGGCACTGTTCGTGCATGTTTTTTCCTGAGCGTTAGCACAAAGAGATTAGGCCCACCAAATACAGAGGAAAAATAAACCAAGCAGGCGATTCACGTGTCGATTATACATCTTGTATAATCAATATCACAACTGAAATGTTATGGTCTCTGTGCGTATTTCTGAAAGGTCCAAGGTCCAAAGTCCAAGTTAGTCCCTGTACGCCTATATATACTCGTTCGAGAGGCTCAATAATACACTCATCATATTTCGCAATCTCTCTCTCTCTCTACCCTTCAACATGGTATCAGAGCGGCACGGTCCTTGACCTAGCCGCCGTCTCCGCTCCCGCACCACGCCGTCCCTGGGGAGGTCAATCTCCATGATCTCCGGGGCAGCAGAACATCTGTGAGGTTCGTCCCGCCCGTCGTGATCTGCCCTACAAGTCTTTTTTTTTCGATCTCTTGATCGGTTTTCTTTTTTAGTTTACCGATCTTAGATCGGATTGAGTCGCCCATCGCCGTCGTCATCGCCGCGCCTCTACTCCGACCATCGGCATTGACGATCTACACCGCCCGTCGCTTTGTCACTGCCATTGTGCCTTCCTCGGTAGCAGCCTCATAATGCTGCCGCGCCGACTTCGCCGGATTGTCTTCGCCGTCATCGCCCGGGGTTGCACCGACAACGACGCCGCGGATTCCGATCTGCTGTCGTCACGGACTTAGCGCGTACAGAGCCGCCGTCGGTCTGATCAACCGATCAGGCGCTCGTCTCCTTCGAGTACGTCCCCGAGCACGCGCCTACCACTTATCGAGCATCGGGCTGCCACTGCGTCGCCCCTTCGGGTCGTAGCGTCGCCGCCTTTGGTCCCCGCCACCGGCTATCAACGCGCCTTCTCAGGCGTGACCGTCGCTAGTGGTTCTCACACCGCTGCATCGACTCGCGCCCTGCAGCTACGCCGCCCCATCGGGCAGTAGCGTCGCTGCATGCGGTCATCGCCGTCACCCCGCAAGGACGTCGCAGGCTTCCACCGCGCCACCTCCCTCGGCGCGGGTCGCCGCCGTCCGCGCATGGTCTTCATCACGTCGTCGGGTTCTTCCTCGCCTACTTCGAGCACCGCCACCGCATCTCCACAGGTAGCACCGCCGGCTCTCGCCGAGGTTCCGCCGACGCCTCCGTCTCAGGCATCCAAGATGACCACTCTTGGTCGCCGCTGGTTTGCCGCATTCTACGTCTTCGGCCGCACGACTTCGCCGCCATCGCCTCGCCTCGTCCTCGACCACACCTACTTGTCTACTCCGACAACGCGGCTGCATCGGCGCCGCGATCTGCGCCGGCAACCGTCGAGAGTCCTCCTCGCTAGTCTCCTCTCCGACATGGCGTGAAGTTGTTTCTACTGGTCCCGTTCTTCGCATGCCGGTATTGGCAACACCGTGCGTGCCTTCGCCCCAGCGTTCCAGTCACAGCAAACTCGGCGCCAGCGCCTCGTCTTCATCGGCCTTGACAACGTCTTCTTCGGCATCGACTACATTCTCTACGTCTGCCAAGACCGCGTCATCGATTTCGTCTACGCGTACTCGGTTCTGGCAAAACAGGAGTATGCCTTCGTCCCTGACGTGCGCCTGATTCTGGCAAATCCATGGCCGCACCTCGTCCTCGACGGTTCGGACTGCATCGGCTTCGGCATCGCTCTCTCCAACGACTGCCCTGACCCGTCTCCGTCCTTCTCCTGGCTGCACTATGCGCTCGTGGCTTAATATGCGGCTACCTCGACACCGGCCACCCCGACCACGACATCGACCACGGCGACCCCTCGCACCCACCGCTCTCGGCTCACTCGACACCGGCACAAGGGCTACCACCTCGCATGAGCTCCTCACCAGCATCCTCTACGGTCCAAGCTTCTGCAACGTGACACCGTCCACGATGTTCCCGCTACCACTGCGGGGGGATGTCAGCACACTGGTCTACTTCGGCTCTCCAGTCTGACCGTTCGCGACGTTCCAGTTGTTCACGATGCTACCGCTACGACTACGGGGATGTTAGAGTATACGTATCTGTTAGGGATAGACTAGGTTACTTGTCTTGTACTCCAAGTAGGTTACTTGTCTTGTACTCAAAGTTGATCCATGTATGCCTATATATACTCGTCCGACAGGCTCAATAATACACTCATCATATTCCGCAATCTCTCTCCCTCTACCCTTCAACAGTCTGGTTGCACCTTTTTCTTCGGATGTTTTCTTGGCAACCGGATTTCTTCGGACGTACGTGCATGGCACATACTAGCTACCCCATATCTTTACTTGCAGCACGCATCTTTATGAGCGTTGCTTGCAATGTGGATGATAATCGTTGCGCATATATGTATGTTATGTTATCCCACATCTTGGGCCAGAATTGTTCTGCTCGAGGAGCAAAGCAAAGAGAATAAGTAAATATCATAGTTAACACTTAATTGCAGATTTGGCTACCTATGCATGGGGTCCTCACTTGAGCTCACGGCACACGCAATTGTTACCAGCTAGTGGAATTATGCGAGTTCATTAAGCGAAAGTATTATCGATCGTGATGTGTAATTATTCCTAACGCTGACATGCCAAGCGAAGATTATTCTGAATAAAGCTTTGCAGCAACTAAAGGAAGGAAGGACAGAAGAACGTTATCTGTATCACTCGCTGACTTGGCTATGGAGCCCATCTTAAGATAATGAAAGGGAAGAAGAACCAAATCTGTTCTCCTTCCATTAATGTGCTTTTTGTTGATTTAGTAGTTCCTTTGTCTGTACCGTTTTATATGTGAGAATTTTTCAATGCACGGTCCAAGTGAAGCTCTCTTCCTCTATTAAAATAAGCAAAAGCCCGGTTCTTCCCTATTTCCCTGCAGAGAAGTGTTCAAAAGAAACAGAAACATTGGTTGATAGTGATAGTGAACAGGTATGTATGCACATGCAGCTAATCTATATGTTCAGAATTTATAATCACCTTTTCGCTAGCAGTCACAGATCGATAAACACTAGGCGCTAACCATATACTCCTGTCACATAAGCACCTTCTTTGTTAAAGCGTCATTCAGAAACTACTTTGTCAAATCTACACACAGAATGCTTCACTAGTAGTACACCACCAGTGCAGCCTGCAACGCGCTGAATTTTTTTTGTATAAACCCAACCATATGATTAGAACACTCTTAAATGAGGTTACCATAGCATGGGAGAAACCCCCGACCCGTCCACGTCGTCCCCCGCGGGCGACGGGCGGGCCTCCCCCAAACCTTGCTTCCTCCTCTCCCCCCAGGCCCCCCTCCTCCGCCGCCGCCGGCGAGAGCCGACGGGCAAAGCCCGGGCGGTGCCGGCGGGGGCCTCCTACCGCCGCTCGGGGCCTGCGGGCGGCGGCCGGCGGCGGTGCTCCATGGTGGCGGCGCGAGCTCGCTTCACGACGGCGGCGCATCAGGACGACGGCGGCTTGGCGGCGGTGGCAGTGGGTGAGCTCGGCGCGGAGCTATGAAGGGCGGCGGCGGACGACAGGGGGAACTGCAGCAGCCGGGCCTCGCGGGCCCGATCTAGGCCTGGCGGGCCGCGGCGGACACGTCCATGGCGGGCTCTGGTTGTTGTGCTCTCCGGTTTCTTGCCATGGTGGCTGGGAACCCCGATCCGGACCAGGCGGGTCCAGATCTGGTGGCCGGATGGCATCCATAGCTATGGTTTGCGAGGTTGACTTGCACACAGCTCACTTGGCTGTCGTGCTCGTCGGCCTCCTGCCGCCTAGAATAGTCCTCATGTGCCGACCTCCCCCATCTACGCCAATGGTCCTGTTATGGTGGTGTTTGTTGACACGTGGGCGCGAGTTCGTGGAAGCCGGGGCGGCGGCCCTGGAAGGTGGTCTGTGCGGGAAGCCCTCCGGCGGAGGTGGCTTCGGGAGGTAGCCCGTGGTGTTGCTCCTCAGACTGGCGGTGGTCCGGCAAGCCCCGGTGATCACGAGGTCGATGGCGCTGCTGCTTGGCAGCGGGAATCTGCCGTGGTGGATCTTATGGTAGGAGGAGGGGGAGGGACTAGTGTTGGAGTTGGTGAGGACAGTTGCACCCTTGCTGCAGTGCGGTGGAAGGTCTTCACGCGCCCATTTGGGCTCGGCTAGGCCAGTGAGGGTCTGGTTTGCCCCTCTCGCTGTATCCGGTCGGCTACCGCCGGAAGGTGGTGGAGGAAGTTCCCTCCCGTGTGTTGCTATCCTACCGACTCTCGCCGATGTTCCTCCTTTTTCTTTCTTGCCAGCCTCACAACGTGGGTCGCGGTGAGATGTCGGGGTTGACTGCAAGGCCATGGTGGCGTATGTTGGTGGGCGGTCGAGCTTGGTGGAGCCTTCGAAGGGTCCGGGAGTGTGGGTTTTTTTGAGGGGTCGGGAGAAATCCTTGTCGACTAGACACCGACGCGGTGACGCCTGCGGGTGTCACCTTCCTTCATGAAGGGCGTCAGGTGTACCTCTTTCCCACCTCTTGTAGCGTACCGGGGGAAACCCTAGGAGTAGTCCGGGCAGCAGCATCGTCGTCGTCGCTTCCTTCTTGGAGGTGCTGCTTGGTGCGTGACACTTCGGAGTGCTAGGAGCGTGGTGGAAATTCTCCGGAGGGCGCAGCGGTTGCGGGTCATCCCTTGTCGTCAAGCCACTGTTGTTGGCTTTGCTTTCTCTGCTTTTTTCTTTTTAGTCTTCTTTGTTTTTTTTCTTTTGGACGATGTTATATTTATATAGCTGGGCGTATGCCTGTTTCGAGGAACACTCTTAAACGTGATATGAAAATACGTAGCGGAATTTGTGTAAACTTCAGAACCACTTGCATGTTAACTAATAGATCGTTGCCCATGTCGGAAGAGAACATATACACCAAACATATATGGAGGAACACCACCACTGATCAACCCTCTCCTAAACTGAGACAACGTCTATGGCATGGTGAGGTAGTGACAGTGTTTATCCTAAGAAAAGGAGTTCTCAGAACAGCGGCAGGAGAGAGAGCTGCCAATCTACTGACTTAACTACACTTGAAGCAAGTGATCATGGATGGACAGCGCTTGTGTGGTGTCAAAACTGAACAATGGTGAGATGGATTGTTCGGGCATTGGCCATCTGGTGGAGGACATCAAAAGGATTTTCCGTGGTGTTGATGAGGTGGTGATCAGGTGGGCACGGTGCTCGGCAAATTCGGCTGCTCAAGGTTTAGCTAAGGAAGATTGCGATTTAGAGTTATGCAAAACTTGGTTTTCTCTTGCTCCTGATTGTATTATGAATGCTTTGGCCTAGGACATGGCCGACTTGTAATAAATATCACAACAGTTTCCTCTAAAAAAAAGAACAGCTGCAGCAGTAGAAAATCAACACATAGGGTTACCAATCATTTTTACATGGAATACCTCTCAACTTGAGAGAAAAACCCACACGCCAAAGCCACATAAAATCTCTTTCACTATTATCAATGGGATACAACTTGTTTTTCTCTAAAGAGCACTAGAGGATCTCATACATGATATACACGGATCTTGGATGCCAACAACAAGATTTGGTGCATATGAGCTAGGGATTGAAATAATCTCATCAAGGATGGTGAAACCACGACCTCTAGAAGACCACTTTTGCTTTAGTCCCCTCCCCCCTCTTTCAAACTTTGACAAACAAAAACTCGATACCGATAATTTAGAGGACCGTACGAACCCATCCAAAGTCCGTATGGTCCTCTTAGACGTATACTCACCGTATACGTATACTCATGTGCCTGCGAAAGGCATAATTTTTTTAAAATATGACATGCAAAGATGTAGATCCCGATAATGGGAAGTGGGATCAGCCGACCGGAACGTGGATTATATCTACTTCGACCGAGTACACATATACGGAGATATACGTGGCATCGATATGGGTTTCGACGAGTCAAAAAAATAAAACGGTCCATTCAACTTAAGTTAGGGGAGGGGGGACCGAAGCACACCTCCTAGAAGACAAGGTAATGGATCTAGACGTCACGGCCTTATGGGCAGAGCCCGCTGCTTAATTTCAGATTTTTCCTTCAACTTCATCCTCTTTCTCTTCTCTCTTAGTTTTCTTCTCCTTTGTAGGCTAACCTAGATTTTGGTCACTCCACCTAATGGTGGCTGGATGGAGACTTTTCATTCCTCTTCCCTCATATGCAATGTCCAAAATAACACTCGGTCATAACCCTAAAAGTTGGCGGACTCTTGCACCTATTTTGGCCACCTGAAAGGCTTTATAAGTCCATCTCCTCACAATCTACATGAGAATGATACCCAACACTATGAAACCCATCTCAAGTTTGTTTCGATGAAAAGAATATATTTAATACCGTGAGAATACTGATACGTCCAATTTGCATCATCTTTCTATATCATAATTTACCTTTATTCATTGATGTTTGTCTTATTATGAGGTATTACTTATGGATTTTTCATCTATTTATGCATGTTGGATGATTCTTGGAGGATGGACTGCCAGATTCTGGATTCTGATGGAAAATAAGGCGTTTCGGTGCAATTTCGCAAAGATCAGAAAAATACCAGAAAAATATGGAAACATATTATTTTACCAGAAGACGAAAAAAGCCAGAAGGAGGGACGAAGTGGGGCCTTAGGGAACCCACACCACCCTACGCGCGGGCCCACCTCTCCCCGTGCCTAGGGCAGGTGTGGCCCACCTGCCCGGCCTCCGACTCTGCCCCTTCGCCTATATCTTCCCTACGGAACCCTAATACCAGGGGAGCAACCACGGATAGATTTTCGCCGCCTCTGGGGGGCGGAAAACACCGAGAGAGAAAGATCTCTCCGGCAAACAGATTTCTATCGGGGGAATTCCTTCCCGGAGAGGGGAGACCGTCGCCATCAACACCGTCATCAAGCTAGGTTTGATCGGGATCATCATCATCCACACCATCATCTCCACTAGCACCATCATCACCACTCTGTCCTGCTGTAACAGTTGTGTTGGATATTGCTTTAGTTCTTAGGGGAAACTTTCCCGGTGTTGATTACTATTGTAGTTGATGCTTGTGAGTGGAACCATTGGATTATTGTTTATGTTCAGATTGTTATCCATTATCATATCATCTTTGATCTTGATCCATATGATATCGTGTGAGTAGTTCGTCTAGTTCTTGAGGACATGGGAGAAGTCATGTTGTTAGTAGTGAATCTGTGATGAGTTATTATTCAATGGTTTAGTATTTAAGTTGTGGTGCTATTCTTCTAGTGGTGTCATGTGAACGTCGACTACATGACACTTCACCATTTATGGGCCTAGGGGATGCATTGTGTATTTGTCTACTAATCGTGGGGTTGGGGGAGTGACAGAAACCTGAACCCCCGTTAGGACATCTTTGCACAAGGGAGTGTAGGATCTCAGAGTTTAAGGCTGTGGTTAGGTTTATATCTTAATTACTTTCCTGTAGTTACGGATGTTTGCAGGGGGTTTAATCACAAGTATGTATTAGTCCTAGGAAGGGTGGTATGTTAGCACAGATTCACCCACACAACACTTACAAACACCAAAGAAGAGTACTCAGCTATTTGAAGCGAAAGCACTTGATAGAATTCCCATGTGTCCTCGAGAACGTTTGGTCCTTATAAGTATTTCCACCGGCTTGTCCTTTGCTAAGAAAGGATTGGGCCACTTGCTCCGTTTGTTCGTTACCTTTGTTACTTGCTCCTTGTTTTGTTTCCTTGTCAGAAAATCACTAAAAATCCATTTCTTAAGTATTCATAGGGATTTCCTGCTCCATACCACTGTTCAGCACCTTCTGCTCCTTGTTGGGATCGACACTCCTATTTATCGAAAGTACTACGATACACTCCTATACCTGTGGGTCATCAAGACTATTTTCTGGCGTTGTTGCCGGGGAGTGAAGCGCTATTGAAGAGTGGAACTGGTAAGGGAAACTTTTACTGTGAGTATTGCTTTTGTTACTGCTTGTTACTTTGCTTCCAATATGGATAACCCACTTGGTTTTCTGTTTGGAAAAACTACTACCGCTGCAAGGGTAGTAGATGAACCACCTCCCTTTGAGATAGATCCTTTTAAGATACCTACAAGTATTGTTAATCGTGTTATGGATAATTATTATTTTGGGGATAAAACTGTCCATCCTGGTGATCACTTGCTTTATATCCATGAATTATGCGGATTGCTTAAGTGTGCAGGTATCACAACTGAACAGGTGAAGAATAAGTTACTCTCCATATCCTTGAAAGGGAGAGCTGAAGAATGGTATAAGCTGCTGAAGAATGGACAATCCATGGAATGGGAGGAGATGGCATCTCTCTTTTACTCTAAATTTTATCCTCCCAGTGAAATCCATAAGGAAAGAAATATTATATATAACTTTTGGCCTCTTGATGGAGAGAGTACAGCTCAAGCTTGGGGAGATTGAAATTACTCATGCTTAATTGTCCTATTCATGAACTCCCTAATAATATTATTCTCAATACCTTTTATGCTAGGCTTTCTCTTCATGATAAAGATTTATTAGGTGCTTCTTGTGCTGGATCATTCACATGTATGAAGGAAGAAGCTAAATGGGATCTCTTATACCGTATTCAAGATAACACTGAGGCTTGGGAGAATGACAAAGGAAGAAAGTCAGGTATAAACTATGATTACGAATGCATTAAATCTTTTATGGGTATTGATAACTTCTGTGATATTAGCAATGAGTTTGGTCTTGATTCCCAAAGTATTGCCAACTGTTTTAGGGCCTTTGCCTCTTACATAGAAATTCCCAAGAAGAAGTGGAATAAGTACCATGCTCCGTATAAAGATGTTGTTTGTCATGTTCCAGTTAGAAGTACTCAAGTTTGTACTACTAATCCTTGTGCATGAACCTCATGTTGAGAAAATGACTTTCCTAGTTAAGGTAAAGGAGTATTCTATGATTATTAGTGCAAATAACAAAGGTACAATGAAAACTGTGGAGCCTGGTAAGCAATTGAATGTTGAACCTGTGGTAGCTATTATGAAAGACACTGCCACTAGAAATAGATGGGATGAGCACATTGTCTTCTGTGAAGACGCTACTAATATTATTTCTCATCCTAGTAAGGCTAGAAAAGCTAGTGTTCATGTGCTTTCTGTCAAAATTTGTGATCATTGCTACTATGGTTTATGTGATATTGGTGCTAGTTCCAGTGCTATTCCTTATGAGCTTTACAGGGAAATTATGCATGAGATTGGTCCTTGTGAGCTTGAGGACATTGATGTGGTTATCCACCTTGCTAATAAGGATACCATTTGCCCCATTGGCATTGTAAGATATGTGGAGGTTATTTGTGGTAAGATTAAGTATCCTGCTGATTTTCTAGTGCTTAATTCAGCAGCTAGCAAAACTTGTCTTGTCATTTTTGGTAGACCTTTCTTAAACACTTGTGGAGCTATTATTGATTGTAATAAGGAAAAAGTTTTAAGTAAGTTTCATCGAGATTCTTACGAGTTTAACTTCTCCAAATTTGCTAAAGCTCCTTGTGAAAATAGCTTGCCTAATAAAGATTTCTGGATGGAACAACTTGCTTCTATTGATCCGGTTTATGACCTTGGACCTCTTTTTAATGACAGTAAGTATGCTTACTCTGATGATAAAGTTGTTACCAGTGATAATTATATTGTCAACTTTATTCAAAGTGCTACTGAAAGTTATTTTGAGAGAGGGAAACATGGTTTTATGCATCTCAATGATGTTAAGTTTCCCCGTTTTATGTTGAAAGCTTTGAAGTTGCATATGTTTTGTCTTCCTATGCTAGTGTCTTTTTGTTTCAATAATTCGATTTACCATGATACCCCCATGCATAGCAAGAGGGTTAGACTCAAGTGTGTTGGTTATTTGCTTCTTGATGCTCTTTTCACTCCAGATATATTTATCCTATGTGAGCATCTTTGGAAGTTTCAAGCCTAACTTAAAGGCATTAAAGAAAAGTACTTGTTGGGAGATAACCCAAGAGTTTTTTCGAGTCTTGGAAGTTATTACCTCTGTAATAACCGCTCCTTATCCTTTTTGTTTTGGTTTTTGTGTCAAGTTCAACTACTTTTGTGAAGTAGAGGAGTTGTGAAAAGTGGTTGTCCTGGGACAGATTTTTGTTCTGTATTGTAAAAATTCGTGAGGAATCTCAGTACTTCAGATGGAGATGCATTTTTTTGTGCTTGTTCTCCAGGTTGTTACCCAACTTTCATCAGTTCTGCACTTTTTGATTTGAGCAACATAAGGTCTTCAAAAAAATCAATCTTTACTTGTTGGTCTGTTTTGATAGATTTCCGCCATCATTTGCATTTGCCTCTTACAGAAGCTTTTGTTTTGGTGGGTTTTCAGTTGAAGTGTTTACCAAAGGTTTATTGTTTTTGCTTACACTAATGTTGCCATTGAATTTATGCAAGGGTTTTGTATGAAGAAATTTTCAAGAGAAAGAGAAACGGAATCTGAAGAGTTCGTCTTTGAATAGGTAAAAGTGGTAAAAACAGAAGGTTCGTGAAACTCTAATATTTTTATATTTTTGATGTTTTTAATACATAAGGGAAGTTATGAGACAAAACTGAAGAGGAAACAGATCTCGGGGTGGACAGACCCACCCTAGGCACGGGCCTAGCCTAGCCGCGCCTGAGGGGGGTGTTTCCTCCTCGAACTCCATCTCCGCTTCGTTTCTGTATCAAAACATTCCTCATGCATTGAAACTTTGTAATATATAACCCCTGGATCCCTCGAGGTTCGTGCATCGTGTTCTCATCGTGTTTTCGTTTTGATCTATTTCTGTCAGGAAATCTTCTCAAGTTTAGAGCACCATGGCCTCCACTAACGATAAATGCAAGAAGCCCATGGAGATAGAGTTGGAAGAACAAACCACAGCAGGAACAAGGGGAAGGAAACCTACTGTTGTAGGAGCAATTAACACTGCGGATGCTTTTTCTCGTCACATGCAGGGAATCATAGCCTTTGGTCCAGAACTCGTATACTGCCCTGAGGCAGCGTAAGCCCTTCGAACCACCAACGAGTTTTGTGGAAGATACTGTGCTTTGAGGATAAAGGTGGATGAACTTCAAGAGGAGAACAACAAGCTTCGTAAGATGCTGAAGGGTTTTCTTATTCTAAACAGGGGGGCAACACCACCTCCACCAAAGGAGTAATGCATCATCAGGTTTGGCATCCCCTTGGCATGTTCCAAGCTTGGGGGAGTGCCGCGGTATCACCACCATTATATTTTATCTTTTACCTTTTTAGTGGATTCATATCTTTGGTAGAGAGGTTATCTTATAGTTTGCTTTGCATGTGGAAGTATCTCTCCTTTAGTTGATTATCTTTGTATCCCTTGGTGTGAGTGCCTTTATTGGAATATTAATGAGAAGTCTCATCTTTTACTTTTTGCACTTCTTATTTTAGTTTGCAATCTATATTATATGATGGATCTTGTTGATCAGTATTGACACCACTTTGGGATCATCAAGTGGATCTAAATTGGTTTTGGAAAAACGAGTTCTGGTCAGTAGCATTACTATGAAAGAGAAAAAGAAAGAAAAAGCTTACAGGTATTTTGTATCATTTGTTTTCTTTCTTGTTGGCTGTCGTGGGAATGGTCACGGCAGACGCTGCAATCGGCAGCGAGTAGTAGAACGAGGGGCAAGGGCGGCCAGCCATCTGCGGTGCGAGATGAGGGCAAAGACACAGGGTTTACCTGGTTCGGCCCCGGAGGTAAAGACCTACTCCTGCTAGATTGTATTAGGGAGGTGTTACAATGGGCGAGCTCGGCGGCTAGGCGGCGAGTCGCTTGGGTGTATGAGGGAACGTGTCTCTACTCCCCCTATAGGGAGGTTAATATAGGCTCACCTCCCCTAGGGTTTACATATCTCAACCGATTGATTCTGACTTGAGTCGTTTAACCTAATCCGATGGGCCTATCTACTACTTTGGGCCTTGACTTCGATCGCTCGGTACCTTCTTGGGCTTCAATCCACTCGCGCTCTGCAGGCCCACTCGCCAGCCACAGGGCGATCGGAAGCGTCTGCTGAGTATACCCGATGGCGTATCCCCATCAGTAGTCCCTGAGGCCGTCGTCGATTGGGCATAAGTGGCTGCTGGCAGTCGGAGTATACGGCTTCAGAGTAGGCATCCAGTCGAATCGTCGGCGGGCTCCTGTATGAAGAAGAAAATCCGGTGAACCAAGTCACGTTTTAGGCGAGTCGGCGAACGCAGCGGTGGTGATTGACCTAGCGAGCGAATGACCGGAGTTGGACCGTCAGGTGTGGTCAAACTAGCCGTTGGGGTAATCCAACGGTAACTTTCGGCGTAATCATCGCGTGGTAACGGCCCCCTGATTTGGCGGGTAACTCCCGCTATATAAGAGGAATGGTAGGCAATCGCAGAACCAACTGCCCACCACTTCTTCCGAGTGCGCGCATTTTCCTTCCTTTGCTCCGCGATCCAATCGACCCGAAATCCTCCGATCTCCAACCAACCTCTCGGCTATGGCCCTTTCCACCGAACCATGGGGCAGGTCCAAGTGCACAAGGGCGTTGGCCTCTTCGAGGAGGCTGGAATCCTGCGAGCGGTTGTTGGCGTATCCCAGCCGAGAAACGACCCCAAACCCGCGAGAGAGAATTCGTCTGTTCACCAGATCATCTCGGCGGGGCTAGGGTTTCCCACGTCTTTGTTCTTCGGCGTTTGCGCCCTACGGGATCCAGCCCGGTCTGGTCCTCACAGATTGAGCAGCTCGCCATCTTCGTGGCGTTCTGCGAAGTGCTACTTGGCCGGCCTACTTTCCTTGTGGCGGATCATTCCATGGGCGGATCACCGCGAGGGCAAAGCGACCCAATGCTAGCCGCAGCGTTGACGCTCCCTCAAGTCCAAGGCTTCTTTCTTCGATGCTACCCGCCAAGGCAGCGGCGATCGAAGAAGTCATGGTTCTACGTGACCGAGGCGACCCGGAGGGCGAGGTGGCGATCCCGCGATACTCGGCCAATCGTTCGAGCCACGCCATCTCCAAGTCGGCAAGCTCCCGGCGACCAGCGGATGGTCGTCGAGATGCTCCAGGCCATCCATGGTCGAAAAAGAAGGGCCTTGACGATAAACTTGTACAATTGCTGGCTTGGGCGACGGCTCGTTCCACTCGCCCAACGCGACCACTACATGTATCAGTACACGGGCCGGGGAGACTCGACGAAGGCCTGCCTCGACGAGTGGAAGCTGGAGGATTATCTCCCAGCGTTGAAGAAGATCACCCAGGCGGTGTACCTCGATGCACAGGCCGGGGTCGCCCCCTACACCGCGAAGCGTCCGGCTCCAACGGTAATTTCTTTACCTTGCTCGCAATGATATGACATATGCATCGGTAATTCTGATTCTGTTTTGTATTCATTGCAGCTATTCCAAGTGGTGGAAGGGTGGCTCCCACCTTCTGATGATGAGAGCCCGGGGCCATCTGCCCAGGACTTAGGCGAATCGCCACCCGCGAGGGGCAACGAGGACGACGAAGTCGAGTCCGAAGAAATCGCCGCTGGTCCGAAAAACCAGCAACGCGTCGGGAATCAGCGGCGAAGCCTCGGCGTCATGATGACGACGAGCTCCCGAAACCACCTCGGCCGCCATGCTCCTTCAAGAAGAAGAAGGAAAAGGAAGCGAGGCCCTCAAGAGGAAAACGGCCGTCAAGGATGGCCTCGCCGCCCGCACTCGACGAGCAGCTCCGATGATGCTCCAGCTCGACGGTGGCGCCTCAGCCGACAACCACGCTAGACACGCCGACCGTGGAAGTGCCGCTGGCCTCGATGCCTCCGCCATTCGCGCCGGTCTCTGGGCTAGGGAAGGCTACGTGTAACACCCTCAGAATCGGACCTATGCAAGTTTGAGCAAAATTCGCCAAACCCGCATAGAAACGATTCAAAGGTGCCCACCAGGCACTTTCGTGCGGGTGGAAAACGAAGTAATAACATTACACAACAGTCCTCGATGGGACCCTGAGCAGATATATACAACAATGACTCAAAGAGTCAAGAATACAGATATAATATACAAAGATCCAAATCACCTTGAAAATGATAGGCGTCGGCCTACGGACAAGATGCAAATGGGGCTAAGAGCCACGAAGAATAACCAATGGCGTCCATAACCACTTGAGGCCAAGCACGAAGGGTAACCCAATATGACATCGATCTCAAAACCTGCTTAAACAAAAGGGGTGCCGACAAAGGGCAAAGGAAAAAGAAGGAGCGTCAGTACTGAGGCTAGTACACGGCGAGGCTAGAATTCGGCGGTCCTCGCCTACATAGGTATGGTGGACTGAAGCGGCAGCGGCAGCATGCACTAAACAACCTATAGAGACTCGATACAACTGGCGGCTATCAGAGAGGGGTAAGAAGGACCTATTCGGGTCCAACCTGATACTATCATCAAGCAAACCCATCCTGGCGTTTCCCCCCTCGAGACCAAACGAGGAAGTCAACCGAGGAACTCACACCGTTGGCAGTTTTACTTATTCAGTTATAGTTGCGGCACTTTACTAGTCAGGTTTAGATAATCATTCTGATAAAGTAAACAGTGGGCACTTTTAGTTAACCATTCCGTGATAGTGGCAACACTTACTAGTCAGATACATTTATCATGAGATAACCCAAAAACCCAGCAGTTGTTGGTACTTTTATTCAGCCATTCCGTTGTAGTTGCAAGATTTACTAGTCAGGTACAATTGTATGGCGACAACCAAACAAGCAATTGTGGCAGTATTAATTAACCATTTCCATTATAGTGAAACTGATTACTAGTCATATAAGTCAAATTTATAGCGATAAACTTTAGTTATGCTTGTCTATGATCGAATCATGCTCCAAGTCGTCCATATCCGCGGACACGGCTTTGAGAAAGTTTTACCGGCCGGGTGCACCAATAGCAACACACGCTCGATCAACCTCGGAAAAACCAAAACAAAACCCAACGAGGCTTTCACGATGAACAATCACAGATTGAAATATTTGAGGCCACCCCATTGAGTAGATCCATAGCGAGTAAGCAAGCTCGAGACGGACTCAAGGTTTGCGACAATGGTCATGGCGATTGGGAACCCGAAAGTGTGGCTGGGCTTGTCGATACAGCGTAATCAATCCGCTTACCTAAGCGATGCGTGTGCTCCTCGCACAATTTAAATACTGAAATTAGCATGGCATAAGTACAGGATCGTAAATAAAACCTCAAACTAGTTTGTGGCCCCAAAATAAGAATGAATCAAGCTCGCTCGGGGTCCCATATACCTCCCGGATGTGGATAGCGCGATAAATCAAGGAACAGTATCAAGTACTCGGGGTCTTACGGGACACAAGTGGGCGTTAAAACCAAATATTTTCTATCACCCACGATGCCTCTGCTTATTCAATTTTAGTTGTTAAACAGAATTTAAAGTGACGATAAGTAAAACCATGATCATCTCCATCATCAACATGCGGCAATACATCAGCAACTGTGGCATATGGCGACACACATCAGCACTTGAGCAAGCAACTACGACGCGCAAGTCCAACTATCTACCAAACAACAGGTAATAGGGTGTGTCCAAGGCAATATAAGGCTGCAGGAAGATCACGATGAAACTAAAGCATCGCATAACCACAGATAGCAATAGATCAACAGGAGGAATAAATACTATAAAAGTAAGATAGGTAGAAAGGGAGATGCTGCTTTGAAAACATTGAAGGGTTCATCCGAAGATCGGGCGAAGCTCACATCAACTCAACGGCCTTATCCGCGAAGAAGCAAAACGCTAGAATAAACACCGGATGCAATATTTAATACAACTGCAGAAGATCGGCATGATGCATGCATGATGGATGACATGTCAAAGGTGCGATGCAGTTAGGTCATATTAAGTGGAACCGGGGTCCCGACAATTAATTAGATGATTCCAGTTATTTACCTACCCCGCAATTTAAATGTTGTTTTAACAAGGCAAGATAAGATACCGGTTCGCTACACAAGTTTAAATGAGGTCAAGATACGGCTAGATTTGCCCGCATATGGGCCCCACTTTTAATTATTAGGTGAATCGGCATAAGGCCCCCAAACCACAGATATGCATGCGAGTATGACAATTCAATATGCAACAAGTTGTTATTATGTTATAAAATAGGGTTTGCGGGAAGGGGTTCACACATTAGGGGTCTCGACGGTCTTGGGGTTCCGGGGTTCGGGGTCAGGGTCCAGGGTTCGACGGTTCGGGCTCGGCGGGATCGTTCTCGGAAAGGGGTAGATCTTGGTGCATCCGCGAAGAAGGACTTGGCTTATCCGGGTTCTCGGCGAACTTGGCGTCCGGGAAGGAGTACTCGTCGCGTCGGGGTCTCGGCCATCGGATCCTTGGAGGAGGTCATGGCGTCCGTGGCGGCGAACTTCGGGGTTCATGTCTCCGAAAGTCTACGGACGATCTTGGCAGATGCTTCCCGGTGGACGGTCATGGCGCTTCCGGGAAGTAGGCTTGGCGTTCCCTGACGACAATCATGGGTCTTATTATCCGCCTCTTTGTCGGTGTTGAACTTCACGGGCCACCGCCAATTGGTTGTCGAGGTCGGTCTTGTATCTCTGGTGGCGATGACAACCCACGAATAGTCGTGTGGTCTGCAGACGGCACCACACCGACGTCAAACGAGCAGCAGAACTTGGAAAACAGAGGTGACACAGGGGCTCGCGGCAGCAAAGACGCACGTGGGCTCGGGTGCCGGCGACGGACGCCGAGGAGGACGCGCGGCCGGAGGACGGCGGAAGCAGGTCGGCAGGCTTGACGAGGACGGCACGAGGCGGCGGCGGGCCAGCGATCGCGGAGCCCGCGCGGCGTTGCCGAGAGAGGCGGCGGAGGAGCTCGCTCTGGCGGCGGGCGGCGTCGAGGCGACGGAGGAGGCGCCGGCGCCAGCGGCAGCGGCGTAAACGCGAGGTGAACGGGTGGTCACGGCGCGTGCGCAGCGCTTGGCGGAGAGAGGACCCGACAGCGGCAGTGAGCTGGCCAGCAAGCGTGGCGGAGGAGAGGCGAGGAGGAAGGGCGGCGCAGCGGCGGGTGGGCGCACGGAGGGCGGCGGAGGCGGCCACCGACGACGGGGGGGCGGGGCGTTGGACCGGTGCCAGCGGGTCGGTGGGACGAGCCAGCGGAGGAGAAGCTGCGTCTTGAGGGTTGGGGAAGGAGGCGTCGGGTTGGCTGCAGGAGGTGGTGCGGGGTTGGGCGGCGGAGGCACGGAGGAGGTGGGGCTGTGGGCGGCTGAGGGCGGCGTCTTGAGGAGCGGCCCAGCGTGGAGGCGGAGCAAGAGAGGGAGAGGGGGGCTGCGAGGCAGTGGCCCTGAGGTGAGCGAGGCGGCGGAGGGAGGGAGGCCGGAGAGGAAGGGGAGAGAGGGATGCGGGGGAGGAAGGATGAGAGGAGGGAGCGGCGGTCAGAGTGGGACCGGGGGCCGGGTGGGGGCCAGCGGCAGAGGCCCAGGGCGCGGGTGGGGAGACAGGTGGGCCGGGGGCGGTCCACGCGGGGTGGGGCCCGGCTGCAGCGGGTGTGGGGAAAGGGTCGTGTGCGTGCCGCTGTGTGCGTGTAGCGTGTTTGGTGGTTGAGGCAGGGGAGGTGTGGGGTGAGGGAGAGAGAGAGAGGGAGGCCACGTGGCGGCTGCTGGTTGGTGGGGGGAAGAGGAGAGGGTGAGGTGGCGCAAGGGGAGTGGCCAGGGTGATGTGGAGGTTGGGGTAGTTTTCTGGGTAGCTGTAGGAATACGGGTTGGGCCGATCTGAAAACTGGGGGTGGTCGTTCGGGTCGATACGGCCCGTTCGACTGCCCCCGCTAAAATAATTAAAACTTTTATTTAATTTAATTGGGCCGTTTGCAACCCGATAGCAACAAAACAAAAATACTCCGGAGCCCCGGGGTTTGGCGTTTGAATAAAGATGGGGCGTTTTAGAAAACAAAACGGGCTTTGCGAAAATAGTTTTGGCAAACAATGCATGATGATGACGATGCAATGCACAAATTCAACGCGATTTCCTAGTAGTGGTTTTGCGGGATGCCACAATTCGACACCACTAACAAAGGATCTCGCCCTCGAGATCCGCCTCATGGTACCGGAAGGAAGGTCGGCGATCTGCGTCTTCTCGTTTCGTGTAGATCTTCGCGACACCACTAACGAGGGTCCCTTCTTCATCTGGAGATCGGCGACACCACCAACAAAGGTTCGTTGTTCCTGATCGTCGAGAGAACACTCCGGAGAAACAGAGGACGAAGGTAGAGGTATCACACGATAAGGCCACCTCTAACTTCCATTAGAAGAGGGAAAAGTTACATTGATCCACCAGTTCGATGTACAGGGCGAACAGTAAGAGTCGGGTAGGGTGATCAGTCCATCCCGTACCCAAACTATCAACTCTATACATGAGTGGGAGAATCAGGCAACTCAACTCTCGAGATTTAGACTGAAGATCTTCATAGGCGGTATCCGGAACAAAAGGATGATGCCAGCAGAAATCGTATGAAAGACACACTGATTAGGTTCCGCGATGGTTCCATTGGCATGAACAACACATGCTCAAGGTATACTCCAACTTCACCAAAGCTCGTCCTTCTCATATGTTTTTCACGACACTGGTATCCAGCAGGGAACACATATGGATAAAGATCTCAAGAACAAAAGATCGGATGAAGGGCACAATGTGAGCGATTCTTGATTGATGATCGTAGCACCTCCGTTATAAAAGGGGAGAAAGCGAAACCCTGAAGGTACGACGGAAACCCATCCACGAGAAATCCTAGACTCGAAGAGAGAGAAGAGAGAAGATTCAAAACACGTTGAGGTAAGAGGAGAACAGCAGAGGGGTAAGGATTAAAATCAGACCTAACCAGAACTATCCAACCGATTTTCAAAAAATAGTTTTGACACTTCTACTTCGGCCGTTAGCTAGGTTATCCTGAAACGGACTTGTGGGTATCGCAAGCTATGAGCTCGATACCACTGTAACACCTCGAGAATCGGACCTATGCAAGTTTGAGCAAAATTCGCCAAACCCGCATAGAAACGATTCAAAGGTGCCCACCAGCACTTTAGTGCGGTGGAAAACGAAGTAATAACATTACACAACAGTCCTCGATGGGACCCATGAGCAGATATATACAACGACTCAAAGAGTCAAGAATACAGATATAATATACAAAGATCCAAATCACCTTGAAAATAATAGGCGTCCGACTACGGACAAGATGCAAATGGGGCTAAGAGCCCGAAGAATAACCAATGGCGTCCATAACCTGCCTGGCCAAGCGGAAGGGTAACCACCTTCTTGCATCGATCTCAAAACCTTAAACAAAGGGGTGCCGACAAAGGGCAAAGGAAAAAGAAGGAGCGTCGATCGAGGCCAAGACAGCGAGGCTAGAATTCGGTCCTCGCCTACATAGGTATGGTGGATGAAGCGGCAAAGATGCACTAAACAACCTATAGAGACTCGATACAATGGCGGCTATCGGAGGGGTAAGAAGGACCTATTCGGTCCAACGATACTATCATCAAGCAAACCCATCTGGCGTTTCCCTCGAGACCAAACAGGGAAGTCAACCGAGGAACTCACACCGTTGGCAGTTTTACTTATTCAGTTATAGTTGCGGCACTTTACTAGTCAGGTTTAGATAATCATTCTGATAAAGTAAACAGTGGGCACTTTTAGTTAACCATTCCGTGATAGTGGCAACACTTACTAGTCAGATACATTTATCATGAGATAACCCAAAAACCCAGCAGTTGTTGGTACTTTTATTCAGCCATTCCGTTGTAGTTGCAAGATTTACTAGTCAGGTACAATTGTCGCAAGCGACAACCAAACAAGCAATTGTGGGCAGTATTAATTAACCATTCCATTATAGTGAAACTGATTACTAGTCATATAAGTCAAATATAGCAGTAAACTTTAGTTATGCTTGTCTATGATCGAGATACTGTGCTCCAAGTCGTCCATATCCGCGGACACGGCTTTCAGAAAGTTTTACCCGGCCGGGGTGCACCAATAGCAACACACGCTCGATCAACCTCGGAAAAACCAAAACAAAACCCAACGAGGCTTTCACGAACAATCACGATTCGAGAAATATTTCAGGGGCCACCCATTGAGTAGATCCATAGCGAGTAAGCAAGCTCCGAGACGGACTCAAGGTTTGCGACAATGGCTGTAAGCGACTGGGAACCCGAAAGTGTGGCTGGGCTTGTCGATACCGCGTAATCAATCCGCTTACCTAAACAGTACAGTGTGCTCCTCGCACAATTTAAATACAGAAAGTAGCATGGCATAAGTACAGGATCGTAAATAAAACCTCAAACTAGTTTGTGGCCCCAAGAAATAAGAATGAATCAAGCTCTGGCTCAGGGGGGTCCCATATACCTCCCGGATGTGGATAGCGCGATAAATCAAGGAACAGGTATCAAGTACTCGGGGTCTTACGGGACACAAGTGGGCGTTCGGAAACCAAATATTTTCTATCACCCACCGATGCCTCTGCTTATTCAATTTTAGTTGTTAAACAGAAATTAAAGTGACGATAAGTAAAACTATGATCATCTCCATCATCAACATGCGGCAATACATCAGCAACCGTGGCATATGACGACACACATCAGCACTTGAGCAAGCAACTACGACGCGCAAGTCCAACTATCTACCAAACAACAGGTAATAGGGTGTGTCCAAGGCAATATAAGGCTACAGGGAAGATCACGGGTACGGAAACTAAAGCATCGCAACACAGATAGCAATAGATCAACAGGAGGGAATAAATACTATAAAAGTAAGATAGGTAGAAAGGGGGAGATGCTCGCCTGAAAACATTGCCGAAGGGTTCATCCGAAGATCGGGCGAAGCTCACATCAACTCAACGGCCTTATCCGCGAAGAAGCAAAACTCTAGAATAAACACCGGATGCAATATTTAATACAACTGCAGAAGATCGGCATGATGCATGCATGATGGATGACATGGCAAAGGTGCGATGCAGTTAGGTCATATTAAGTGGAACCAGGGTCCCGACAATTAATTAGATGATTCCAGTTATTTACCTACCCCGCAATTTAAATGTTGTTTTAACAAGGCAAGATAAGATACCGGTTCGCTACACAAGTTTAAATGAGGTCAAGATACGGCTAGATTTGCCCGCATATGGGCCCCACGTTTAATTATTAGGTGAATCGGCATAAGGCCCCCAAACCACAGATATGCATGCGAGTATGACAATTCAATATGCAACAAGTTGTTATTATGTTATAAAATAGGGTTTGCGGGAAGGGGTTCACACATTAGGGGTCTTGACGGTCTTGGGGTTCCGGGGTTCGGGGTCAGGGTCCAGGGTTCGACGGTTTGGGCTCGGCGGGATCGTTCTCGGAAAGGGGTAGATCTTGGTGCATCCGCGAAGAAGGACTTGGCTTATCCGGGTTCTCGGCGAACTTGGCGTCCGGGAAGGAGTACTCGTCGCGTCGGGGTCTCGGCCATCGGATCCTTGGAGGAGGTCATGGCGTCCGTGGCGGCGAACTTCGGGGTTCATGTCTCCGAAAGTCTACGGACGATCTTGGCAGATGCTTCCCGGTGGACGGCCATGGCGCTTCCGGGAAGTAGGCTTGGCGTTCCCTGACGACAATCATGGGTCTTATTATCCGCCTCTTTGTCGGTGTTGAACTTCACGGGCCACCGCCAATTGGTTGTCGAGGTCGGTCTTGTATCTCTGGTGGCGATGACAACCCACGAATAGTCGTGTAGTGCGCGCATACGGCACCACACCGACGTCAAACGAGCAGCAGAACTTGGAAAACAGAGGTGACACAGGGGCTCGCGGCAGCAAAGACGCACGTGGGCTCGGGTGCCGGCGACGGACGCCGAGGAGGACGCGCGGCCGGAGGACGGCGGAAGCAGGTCGGCAGGCTTGACGAGGACGGCACGAGGCGGCCGGCGGACGCGATGTGAACTGCGGCGGCGTTGCGGAGAGGCGGCGGCGGAGCTTCGCTCTGGCGGCGGGCGGCGTCGAGGGCGACGGAGGGGCCGCCCGGCGCCGGCGGCAACAGCGTAAACGCGAGGTGGACGGGGTGGTCATGCAAGCGCGTCTTGTGGCAGGACGCGGCCGGAGAGGACCCGGCGGCGTGCGAGCCAAGCGTCGCGTAAGCGGCTGAGGAGGAGAGGAGGCGAGAGGAAGGACGGCAGCAGCGACGGCAGGCGGACGCGCCTGAGGCGGCGGAAGCGGCGGCCACAAGAGGCGTTGGACGTGCCGGCGGACGAGCAGCCGGAGGAGAAGGCTGCGTCTTGGGGTTGGGGAGGAGGCGTCGGGTTGGCTGGGGGGAGGAGCGGCGAAGGGGAGAGGGCGGCGGAGGCGGCGGGAGAGGCATGGAGGCGGAGAGAGGGAGGGGCAAGGCTGAGGAGCAGCCAAGTGAGCTGGAAGCGGCGGCGGGAGGGAGGGAGGCCGGAGAGGAAGGGGAGAGAGGGATGCGGGGGAGGAAGGATGAGAGGAGGGAGCGGCGGTCAGAGTGGGACCGGGGGCCGGGTGGGGGCCAGCGGCAGAGGCCCAGGGCGCGGGTGGGGAGACAGGTGGGCCTGGGGCGGTCCACGCGGGGTGGGGCCCGGCTGCAGCGGGTGTGGGGAAAGGGTCGTGTGCGTGCCGCTGTGTGCGTGTAGCGTGTTTGGTGGTTGAGGGCAGGGGGAGGGTGTGGCTGTGAGGGAGGAGAGAGAGAGAGGGAGGCCACGTGGCGGCTGCTGGTTGGTGGGGGGAAGAGGAGAGGGTGAGGTGGCGCAAGGGGAGTGGCCAGGGTGATGTGGAGGTTGGGGTAGTTTTCTGGGTAGCTGTAGGAATACGGGTTGGGCCGATCTGGCGGGGTGGTCGTTGGTCGTCGGCCGTTCATGCCCGCTAAAATAATTAAAACTTTTATTTAATTTAATTGGGCCGTTTGCAACCCGATAGCAACAAAACAAAAATACTCCGGAGCCCCGGGGTTTGGCGTTTGAGTAAAGATGGGGCGTTTTAGAAAACAAAACGGGCTTTGCGAAAATAGTTTTGGCAAACAATGCATGATGATGACGATGCAATGCACAAATTCAACGCGATTTCCTAGTAGTGGTTTTGCGGGATGCCACACTCCGGCTGCGGCGACTTCGCCTCGCAGGGAGGTTCCGAATGTGGCGGCCTCGCCCCGCAAGGAGGCTCCGGCCGCAGCGGCTCCAATTCGCGAGGAAGCCCCCGCCGAGGGTGTCCCAGAGGCGCCAGCCGCGGCCTCAACGACGAAGAAGCCGTCCGTGTCTTGGGCACGCGACGTCCACAGGCGGGGCTCGATGCTGGGCCCCGAACTGGAAAAACCGGCCGGCCTTCGTACAGGGCTACGTTTCATCCCAGTCGCCAAGTGAGTGCGTTCACCCTTCCCTACTTTTCATAACTATTTCGATTGTCTTTATTGATTCGATTGATGTGCAGGACCGGAGTGAAAAAGATGGGCCACCCGACCGTGGCTCAGGTACCCTCCGCCGCTAGCGAGGAGGATCCTTCCGTAAAGGAAGCGGACGAGGTCGCCGCCTCGCGGATGGCAGCAAGAAGGCCAAGGCGACGACATCACTTGTCTCGACGACACGGCGGTGTGCGTGCGGACCAGCGGTGGAAGCAACCGCGTCTCTGAAGGCGTTTCCTTGCCTAGACCGGAAGCGACTTCCTTTGGGCGGGTGCCTCGATCGCTACCTTCCCCGCTTTGTGACCAAAGCGGCCACGGCGGCTGCGCCCCGAGCCTCGCTCGGGACGCCGATGCTGAAGTCGATCAGCGTCGCGGGCTGCCGCCAGCTATGCGTCCGTGGGCGATACAACTCCATGGCATGCTTGGTGCAGCCATCCGGTACCTCCGGTCCCCAAGGATCGGTCGGTGCTGCGTGGCTTGATTCTTATAATTTCGTCTTTACTTCGCATCCAGTCCCGAGTGCGCCGCGCTAAATTTTAGCGGGTGGGCACTTAGGAATTCTTGATCGCCAGTCCCGAAAGTGCACGCACTAAATTTAGCGGTGGGCACTTAGAATTTCGTTTTCTTGACTTTTTGATGATATGCGTGGTCTGCGGCTTGAGTCGGCGGACCGATTGCCGGAAACAACGTCTTGAGAAGGAGCCACCATGCGGGAGGCGAACAAAGAGCTTCAGCTTGCTGCGGAGGAAGCTCGCCAGAGCTTGTTCTGCTGGTGAGTTGGTGGCGGCGCGATACTCGGTCTTCTGGCAATGTCGCCGACCTCGGCCTTGACTGCGGGAGGCGAGAAGAAGCGAGCTCGGCGGACAGGCGAGCTAAGGCCGCCATTACGCTACGGAGGAGGATCGCAAGGTGTCGGAAGTCCTTATTGCTGGTTTTAAGCGACCACACGCCGCTTGCTTCATCACGGGACTCGCCCGCTGCTTGGTGAGTGCATCTTCCCTTCATAGTAGTAGTTTTGTGGTTTCCGTCGTACTCATCATTGTCTCCCTCTCGCGGTCGCGTTATTGGTAGCCAAGAAGAAGCGAACTCGCTGACGCGAGGCGGTCGTAAGCATGCTTTCGTCGACTTCGGCGTATTGTCGGCGGCGTGCATCCGCCTACCTTCAAGAAATATCGCCCACGGAGGTTATTCAGCGACCTTGTTGAGGTGTGGGAATATTTGGAGGCGCCCAGATCGTTGAGTTCATGACGCGTCGGCGTTTGGCGTGGGCGTCGACAAGATCGAGTCTCGGACTCGCCCACTTCCCGAAGATTTCGGCGTTGTGATGTGCGAGTGGGTATCCGTCGTCGGCCGCGGTGGATCTGTCCGAGGTTCTCAAGTTGCGAGGCGTGCCATGTACTCGGGCGTGTTCGGGCGATGGGCGATCTCCTTCCCTATCGAGAGGCGGTCGTCGGCCGAGCGACCCCAAGCCGCTGCATCGTGACTTCAAGGTCGAGCAGCCTTTTCGCGGCGATGGTGGTGAGCGACGACGTATCCATCAAACCCGTACCGCGTTCATCCGTAATCGCCGTGATCTTTGGTGAGTCGTCATCCAAGCTGCGAGTAGGGTAGTTTGCCTTTGAAGTGTTAGCAGCGGTTACGCCATGCGACATATTTTGTAACATAAGACAATGCAGTATGCGATTGAATGGGACGTCGTATCCATTTTGCTATTCGTTTGTGTGATTTGGATTGATTTTGAACGAGTCCCCGAGCGCGTCCGCCCTTTTGTGGGGTTTACCTCGTATATGGTGTGTGTTGTTATCATGTGTTATTGATTTGGTCGACTACATGAGCTCGGAGAGCCGATCAAGGCGACTCCCTTGAGTGCTCTGCTTTACCGTTTTCCCGTCTGTGACGGGTCGGTGGCCAAGTCCCCGGCGTGGTACTTGGTAGTTCTAGGCGCGACTCGAGGGTGGTTGAGGACTTAGCGCGTTGGCGTGGCGCGTCCTCTGCTGGCCGTGGGGGTCGGCGTGTGAGTCTGAGCATGCTCTTACTTGGCGTTTTCCACGACCGATCGCGACGAGGTATTCAGTCCCGAGCGTGGTACTTAGCCGTTCGAGTCGCTAAGCCGAGGATGCGGAGGACCAAGGTCGCTGTGAAGCGAGGCGATTGTCTTGGCTCGTAAAGCCAGTCGAGCTAGGCGACTCCAATGGGGCTCCGGGTTGGAGTTTTTCGTGGACGATGCAAGACCTGAAGTGATTCGGTGCTCTTACACTGCACTACTTAGCCGTGCCGATCGCTGTACCAAAGGTTGACTTCTGCATTTTAGCGTACCGCTGTTATTACGAGTGCGAGTGGCACAAGTCATGGAGAGTAGGCGCAATTTATGTATGATTTCTTTTATTTCATAGCGTTGGAGTACATGTGTGGGGTTCTAGGAGTAGAACTTCCGGAGGAGGTTTACATTCCATGGTCGCTGACGTCGAGCTCGCCGTCCCCGCGACGTCGATGAGGTAGTAGCGTCGTTGCAGTCTGGCGCCCGATAGCGAACGGCCTCCCACGGAGGGGAGAGCTTGTGCATGCCCTTCTTGTCCTGGATGAGGCGTAACACCAGGTCGCCTTCCTGGAAGGTGCGGGTTTTCACCCGTCGGCTGTGGTAGCGGCGGAGTCCTTGTTGGTAGATGGCGGTGCGTGACCGAGCGAGGTCGCGTGCTTCGTCGAGCTGGTCGAGCCCATCTTGGCGGGCCAGCTCGTTTGCGGCCTCTGTATAATGGACGACCCGTGGCGAGTCGTGTTCGAGGTCGGTGGGCATGACTGCTTCGGCGCCGTAGACCATGAAGAAGGGGGTGAATCCCGTCGATCTGTTAACCGAGGTGCGGATTCCCCAGATAACGGAGGGCAACTCTACGACCCAGCACCCAGCAGTGCGCTCGAGTGGTACTTGGAGTCGCGGCTTCAGGCCGTGGAGGATGCTTTGGTTGGCTCGTTCCGCCTGGCCGTTGGATTCCGGGTGGGCGACTGACGCGAGATCGAGCCGGATGTGGTGCTCTTCGCAGAATTCGGCCATTGCTCCCTTGGCAAAGTTTGTGCCGTTGTCCGTGATGATACTATTTGGGAACCCGTAGCGATATATGAGCTCGCGTAGGAATTTAGTGGCGGTCTTCCCGTCGCATTTCCGGATTGGCCTCCACCCACTTGGTGAATTTGTCGGGCGACTAGCAAGTGGGTGTAGCCGGAGGGCTTTCTTGAAGGGCCCACCATGTCCATGCCCCATACGGCGAATGGCCAAGTGATGGGGATCGTTTTGGCCGAGCTCGATGCAGCGTTGATTGGCGTGCACGGCACCCGCATCGGCTGGGCGATGTCGGCAGCGTCGGCGTGTCGGTGGGCGATAGAAGCCGTGTCGCATAGCCTTGGCGACCAGGGCGGCGGCGGCGTGGTGGCCGCGATCACCGAGTGAATGTCGTGGAGGATTTCGTCCTTCACCGGTTGGGCCTTAACGTTGGAACACGCCGGTGGCTGCGCTTGTGTAGCTCGCCGTCGATGATGGTGTAAGACTTGCATCGGCGACGATCATTCGAGCGTCTGTCTCGTCTGGCGGTGCGGCTTCGGTGGCGATGTAGGGCTTGGTCGGTCGTGCGGCTCGGCGATGAGTGCGACCAAGGCTGCCTGGTTGGAGTGGGACTCGATGTCGATCTCCCTCGGGAGAGGCGATGGTTTGGAGATTGTGTCGAGGAACACGCCGGCGGGTGGTGCGAGTCGAGCCGACCCGATGCGAGAGGCGTCGGCCTCCTCGTTTTCGCTGTCGATCCACTCGGCGAGTAGCCGTGAAGTGGCCGCCCAATTTGTCCACCTCTTGGCGATGCGCCGCCATGGTAGGGAGATGGCGTCGGTGCGCGACTTGCCCCGACAGTCGGAATCTCCGTAACATCGGCGATTGACGTTCATCTCCTTGGCGGCTCGCATGCCGTGGAGTAGGGCCTCGTATTCAGCCATGTTGTTGGTGCAGGGCGTGAATTCGAGGCGGAGGATGTAGCGGAGCTTGTCGCCCTTTGGTGAAGTCAACACTATCCCCACTCCTGCACCGTCCGCGTTCTTGGAGCCGTCGAAGTGCAGTCTCCAGTAATGGAGGTATGGCAGCTTCTCTGGCTGCTGGGCCTCCTCCCAGTCGGTGATGAAGTCTGCCAGTGCCTGCGACTTAATCGCCCTTCGCGGATCGTATTTAATGTTGTGGACGCCAATCTCGACGGCCCACTTGGCGACCCGTCCGGTCGCCTCGCGGTTGCGGATGATGTCTTGCAGTGGCGCTGAGGAGACGACCGTGACCGGTGCTCTGAAGTAGTCTGCGGCCGCTGAGCCTGAAGACCGCGTATACTAGCTTTTGGTATCTGTGGGTACTGGCGCTTCGGTGAGGACCTCGCTGATGTAGTACACGAGCTGAACCGGGCGCTCCTTTCCTTCCTCGGTCGTTCGATGACCATCACAGCTTGACGACGCGGCTTCCGGATGCCGCGACGTAAACCAGCATAGGTTCTTTGTCGTGAGGCGAGTAGTGGTGCGGAGTAGCACTTTTTGAGGTCGTGGAGCGTGGTCCGCCTCCTTGTCCCCGGAAGGTGGGGTTCTTGCATCAGCGGTATAGGGGCATCGCCTTTTCGCCTGTGCGGGGATGAAGCGGCCGAGCCGCTACCGCCCGGCCAGCCGGGCGTCACGCAGGCACTCGGGTTTGCCGAGCCAGGCGATCGTGTCGATCTTTGTTGGGTTCGCCTCGATCCCTCGTTTGGAGACGACGTACCCTAGTAGTTGTCCGGCGGGTACACCGAAGGTGCACTTGCCTGGGTTGAGCTTTATCTTGTACCTTCGCAGATTGGCGAAGGTTTCCGCCAGGTCGGCGAGTAGGTCGCCTTGGCGAGCGGATTTCACGACCACGTCGTCGATGTAGACGTGGATGTTGCGGCCAATTTGGCTCGCGAGGCATTCTTGCATGCACCGCTGGTAGGTTGCCCCGGCGTTCTTGAGGCGAAGGTCATGGCGGTGTAGCGAGGCTCGAATGGTGATGAACGCCGTCTTCTCCTCGTCTTCGACAGCCATTTTGATCTGGTTGTACCCGGAGTAGGCGTCGAGGAAACATAGTGACTCGAACCAGCGGTTGAATCGATTATCGATCGATCCGCGGGAGACAACCTCCTTTGGGCGGTATTGTTTGTGTAGTCGATACACATTCTCCGGTCCGTTTTCTTCTCGACCAGGACTGGGTTTGCCAGCCACTTGAGTATTTGATTGGCGGATGAAGCGGCGCAGTAAACGCTGCACTTCCTCGGCGATTGCTCGACGGCATTCTTCATTGAAGGGCCGTAGCTGCTGACAGGTCGCACTTTGGGGTCGGCGTTTAGCTTGTGCTCGTGAGCTCCCTAGGGACACCGGGCATGTCGGAGGGTTTCCATGCGAAGATGTCCCTGTTCTCACGGAGGAACTCGATGGCGCGCCTTCCAATGCTGGGCTCATGCCTGTCGATAAATCACCGTCTGGAGTCGCTGGGACCAGCTCGACGGTCAGTGTCGTCGTGGCCTCAAAGGTTGAGGTGTTTGCGCCCTCGAGTTGGGCTTCTTGAGTATTGTGGGGTCGTCATTGTTGACCCGCTCGCGTATTAAGCGAGCTCGTCGGCGTGATTAGTCTCTGCCGCGATGGCGTCGGCGAAGTTCGGCTCCTTTGGCCGCATTCGGCGGCCATGTCGGGTCGCCGTTGATGGTGATGACGCCGCCGCCCGGGGAGCTTCATCGCGTTATGCAGCGTAGTGGGTGCCGCCATGAATTTAGCGAACGCGCTGGCGCCCCAGGCCTTGATGGTAAGGCTGTCGAAGGGCACCAGCTCGAAGACGATCCGCCGGTGCGGAAGTTTGCCGAATCGAAAGTGACGGCAGCGTGACTTTGCCGATCGGATCGCCTTCCGGGGACGATGCCGTGGAACGTGGTGTGTGTTGTCTCGACCATCGACTGCGGGAGCCGCAACCGCCTGAAGGTGTCGAGGTAGAGGATGTTGATGGAGCTGCCGCCGTCCATCAGTGTCTTGGGGAGCCAGTAGTCGCCAACCTTGGGCTTGACCACCAAGGCGACTCGTCCTGGGTACTCGAAGCGTGGCGAGTGGTCTTGCCGGCTCCATGTGATGGGTTGTTCCGACCAGTTCAGGAACTGGGGGACGCCTGTTTGGGCCACCGCATTGACGGCGACGGCGCGGGCGATGACCTTCTTCTCGCGCTTCGTGTTGAAGCCTGTGAAGGTGTGGAGCGAGCCGGCTACTTTGCCGAATTTTCCGCCGTTTGGCGGGTCGTTGTCGGTGTCCTCCCGTGCTTGCCGTGCCTTCTCGATTTCCCTGAGGGTGTGGCAGTCGGCGGTGGTGTGTGTTGCGGGATTCCCTTCCCTGCTATGGAACGCACATGGTTGGTTAAGGAGGGCCGCGGGATCGAACCTTGGCTTGTTCTTGTAATTGCCGCCGTCGCGCCGTTGCCCTCCGTCGCGGCGGTAGCTCTTGGGATCGCGCTGTGCGTGCCCAGCGTTGGCGACGAAGTCAACTCGCCCGTCGCTGCGGCGCTTGCCAGTGAGGCGGGTGCCGCTGTAGCGTAGGTCGGTTCGGCGTCCGCTATCGTTGCCGCCCGTGCGGCGTTGCCCTCCTGACTCGTCGTCAGTTTCCTGGTTTGGATCTTCCTCGGCGTACCGTTTGGCGATCTCGAGGAGGTCAGGGATGTTGTCGAGTGTGCGGGAGTGTCGCTTGAGCTTGGCGACTAGAGGCTCGTAGCGGCACGAGGTCTTGAAGCAATGGATCGCGGTGTCCGGGTGGATGCCGACCGCGTTGTACCAAAGCTCTTGCCACCGTTGGACCCAGTTGCGGGTCGACTCACGGGGTCCCTGGACGCATCGTTCCAGGTCCTCAATGGTGGTGGCGCGGGTGTAGGAGCACTCGAAGTGCCTGACGAAGGCGTCGCGCATTTCCTCCTAGGAGTCGATCTTGTCACGGGAGAGTGTTGATCCAGCCTGCGTCCCTCCATCATCGATGGGAGGTAGCAGGCGGCGTAGGTCGATGTGACCGCGATCCCCATTGCCATGAGGTATGTGTCGAGCCGGACCGGCGGTCGCATAAGGAGTCGTATTTTCTATCTCCTTTGGCGCCTTGAAGTTTGGTGGGTACTTCGCCTCGGATCATTGGTCAAAACACTTAGGCCGTCATTGGCGATCCCATAGGCTCGCCATCGCGACGATTAGTTAGGTGTGCCGCAAGTCGTCGGGCTGGCGTCTTGGCTTTGGTTGTTGATGATGTGGGTGGGCGTCGATGGGTTATCCGTTAGCGGCGAAGTTGGTCGCCGGGGATCGTTGGTGGAGAGTGCAGCGTTCGCGGGTCGGTGTTGGAGCTGCGGTGGCTCGGTGGCGGGCGATTGAGGTGTTTGCCGTTGGCGGCCTGAGGCCGCTCGCTTCCGAGGAACGCGAGTATACTTGACCTTGCGGTCGGCGCTCTTTGCTGCTCCACGGCCTTCGCAAGCGGGCCTTGACGTCTTGGATCTGTAAAGGCGTCGCGGTGGCCGTGATGCTATCGGCTGCTGCTCGGCCTGCCACGAGGTTGTCCATCGGGGTGGAGAACAGTGGGAGGCCATTTGCGTCTCGCTCCCGTGAGGAGACAACTATCCGCGGATGGTCCCTGGGAGGGGTGCGGATGGGTGGTGGTGGGGCACCCATCGCCGTCGATCCTGGCGGGGGCCGAGCGCTTCCTCCTGGTGGCGCGTTCTCGCAGATCGCGCGCTCGGCTATGCGAGCCGGGTCGTTTTCGTCGTCGAAGTTCAGGGCACGCCCTTGAACGGTGGGGTTCAAACGTGACCTGATCCGCTGCTGGTGGTAGCGTGACAGCTCCTGCGCCGTCACCTGCTCGAGGCGAAATTTTTCGCGCTCGGCCTGCTCCTTGCGTACCGCCTCCCGATTTCAGCGGAGTTCCTCGACCTCCGTTGTCGTGGCGTTAGGAGGGATTGGGGTGGAGAAAGGATCCTCCGGGATCGGTGCGGTGGCCATGTAAGCCGTGGCGTGGCTCCTTCGGAGGTCGGCGGAGTTCTCCGACCGGTCAATTCGAAGATTCCGAGGATGGAGGGGTCCTCGAAGTCTCCCGCGTTGGAGACCTGGGCGATGGAGCCCGCGGATGAGGCCGCGGCGATGGATCCGGTGAGTGACGCCAGGGTCGCCGAGTCGGTGTCGTTGGTGAGGGCCGCATCTTCTGCGGCCGTTGAATTCCCGGCCACGTTGCTGTGGGCCGAGTTGTACTCGGAGGCAAGGCGGTGGATCGTGCGAACCTGGCTCTCGGAGAGGCGATCGCGTGGCGGCGACTCGCGGATGCGAGCCGAGTCCTCCGAGACGATGACGTCGGTGAGGCCGACGAAGAGGCTGATCGTGCCGATTGGCAGGATCACGCTATGCGTGACGGGTCGCGCCGCCGGGACGTAACTGCTCGGCAAGATCTGGAGCATCTCGCCGATCGCTATTATGCGGCCGGTGGCGACCGTCTCGTTGATGGGCAGATTGGATCTCGCCGCAGAACACCGGCCAGACCGGCCAGGCCCCACGGTGGGCGCCACTGTCGTGGGAATGGTCACGGCAGACGCTGCAATCGGCGGTAGTAGTAGAAACGAGGGGCAAGGCGGCCATCTGCGGTGCGAGATGAGGGCAAAGACAGGTTTACCAGGTTCGCCCCGGAGGGTAAAGACCTACTCACGCTAGATTGTATTAGGGAGGTGTTACAATGGGCGAGCTCGGCGGCTAGGCGGCGAGTCGCTTGGTATGAGGAACGTGTCTCTACTCCCCTATAGGGAGGTTTATATAGGCTCACCTCCCTAGGGTTTACATATCTCAACCGATTGATTCTGACTTGAGTCGTTTAACCTAATCCGACTGGGCCTATCTACTACTTTGGGCCTTGACTTCGATCGCTCGGTACCTTGCTGGGCTTCAATCCACTCGCCGTTCTGCAGGCCCACTCGCCAGCCCTGGGGCCAGTCGGAAACGTCCTGCTGAGTATACCCCAGTAGGCGTATCCCCATCATTGGCTCATAAGCTCAGTATTCTTTATTTAAGATCCTTTTGTGTCTTCAAGGAAGATTGCATGTTTGGCTTTATTACTTGTATGTTTGCTTGTTTATTTCAACTCTCTTGCTTGCTACCCAGCCTTGCTAGCCAAAAACCTGTTTTGAGAAAGCATACTTCTCATGTTTCCAAAACCCTTTGAACCAAAAATCTTTGCCACTTGTGTCCACCATATCTACCTAGTAGTTGTTGCTATTCCTAGCAAATTCTAAAGCTTCATCTACCTTTCAAATTAAAAAGTATTTTGTTATGTGAAAACTAGTTAGTAAATCTCTCACGAACTTGATGACACACTTTATTTCTTTGCCCCTAATAAACTTGAACCATCGTGAATATCGAAGTTGTATATGCTTGCATCTATACGTTGGAATTAGCAGAACTGTTCTGTCACGGGGAACGTTTTCAACATTGCACCTGTACTCTGTACACAGTTGATATCGTGCTCTTTTGTCTATGGATGTCAATGGTGTGAAATAAAGAGGGAACTTGTAAGTCCATGGAGTTTATATTCTGTGTTAGATAAACGCCTGGGCCGCTAGCCTAAGCCATGCTTAATCATGGTGGAAACTTGTAGCATCACCATAGTGAGTCATCTATGAAGCATCCTCAATAAAAAGCTATGCATGTGGTAAATAAAAAGATTGTTGAGATGCTCATTGTCTGCTTGCCTTGTCATTTTGGTTATGGGAAAGCTCATGTACCATGTGCAAGGGGTACCCCGTTGGCGGTTCTCAATGATATGCAAATACTTACAATGACAAGAACTTACCTGGGTCCAAAGTTGAGTATGCATGAGGAGTGGCCCTCATATTCAAGGGACATGAGATTGCCAACTTATATTTCGTCGATTATATACTCCATCTTTGTTCACTTTAACCTTAACCATCTCAAGATGCTTATGATAGGGGCAATGAGGGCTCAGAGCTAGTAAGTACCATAATCTTTTGGAATCTCTTTATGACTTGTAATCCCTGCTACTCTCTATAAAGGGACCTTTCTCCTAGTTACCGGTTGAGTCAGTAAACCTACTTCCTCTCTATCTCCAGCAAGCATTTGAGTTGTTGTGTTTCAAGATTTCATATGGTGATTTATTCAATCATGTTCTTTATCTTCCTTGTTTGCACAAAACTCTTATCTATTGAGTATTACTTTGAAAGCCTTCACTTGTGAAAAAACCTTTTTGAGCAAAGAGTGCTCCTGTTTTGAAACTTCTACAAAAAGCTTTTGTGAAATTGTTTGCCAGGTGTTCTCTGACCAAGAACATGTTTGCCGATTCCAATTATGATTTATCTTTATGCATCTCTATTGTGACTGTTGTACTTGGTTGCAAGCTAACTTATATAATGGTGAGTTGCTTTCTTCTATGAGTTGTGCAATGGTAAGTGTGATGCTTCTTGTTCATATTCTTTTATCGACACTTCACTCCATAAACCCGTGGACATGTTTACTGAGCTCAGTATTCTCTTGGGGACAAGCGAAGTCTAAGCTTGGGGGAGTTGATACGCCCAATTTGCATCACCATTCTATATCATAATTTACCTCTATTCATTGATGTTTGTCTTATTATGAGGTATTACTTATGGCTTTTTCATCTGTTTATGCATGTTGGATGATTCATGGAGGATGGACTGCCGGAGTCTGGATTCTGATGGAAAAGAAGGTGTTTCGGTGAAATTTCGCAAAGATCAAAAAATACCATAAAAATATGGAAACATATTATTTTACCAGAAGACGAAGGAAGCCAGAAGGAGGGACGAAGTGGGGGCTTAAGGGGCCCACACCCCCCTAGGCGCGGGCCCACATGTCCCCGCGCCTAGGGCAGGTGTGGCCCACCTGCCCGGCCTCCGACTCCGCCCCTTCGCCTATATCTTCCCTATGGAACCCTAATACCAGGGGAGCAACCATAGATAGATTTCCGCCGCCTCTAGGGGGCGGAAAACACCAAGAGAGAAAGATCTCTCCGGCAGATAGATTTCTGCCAGGGGAATTACTTCCCGGAGAGGGGAGACCATCACCATCAACACCGTCATCAAGCTAGGTTTCATCGGGATCATCATCATCCACACCATCATCTCCACCAGCACCATCATCACCACTCCGTCCCGCTGTAACAGTTGTGTTGGATATTGCTCTAGTTCTTAGGGGAAACTTTCCCGGTGTTGATTACTATTGTAGTTGATGCTTGTGAGTGGAACCATTGGATTATTGTTTATGTTTAGATTGTTATCCATTATCATATCATCTTTGATCTTGATCCATATGATGTCTTGTGAGTAGTTCGTCTAGTTCTTGAGGACATGGGAGAAGTCCTGTTGTTAGTAGTGAATCTGTGATGAGTTATTATTCAATGGTTTAGTATTTAAGTTGTGGTGGTATTCTTCTAGTGGTGGCATGTGAACGTCGACTACATGACACTTCACCATTTATGGGCCTAGGGGGATGCATTGTGTATTTGGCTACTAATCGTGGGGTTGTCGGAGTGACAGAAACCTGAACCCCCGTTAGGACACCTTTGCACAAGGGAGTGTAGGATCTCAGAGTTTAAGGTTGTGGTTAGATTTATATCTTAATTACTTTCATGTAGTTACGGATGTTTGTAGGGGGTTTAATCACAAGTATGTATTAGTCCTAGGAAGGGCGGTATGTTAGCACAGATTCACCCACACAACACTTACAAACACCAAAGAAGAGTACTCAGCTATTTGAAGCGAAAGCACTTGACAGAATTTCCATGTGTCCTCGAGAAGTTTG
Source organism: Avena longiglumis (assembly GCA_030063025.1). Classification (NCBI taxonomy): domain Eukaryota; kingdom Viridiplantae; phylum Streptophyta; class Magnoliopsida; order Poales; family Poaceae; genus Avena; species Avena longiglumis. The sequence continues at coordinate 502,815,362 of CP125975.1, forward strand.
GTCCTTATAAGTATTTCCACCAGCTTGTACTTTGCTATGAAAGGATTGGGCCACTTGCTCCGTTTTTTCGTTACCTTTGTTACTTGCACCTTGTTTTGTTGCCTTGTCAGAAAATCACTAAAAATCCGTTTGCTAAGTATTCACAGGGATTTCCTGCTCCATACCACTGTTCAGCACCTTCTGCTCCTTGTTGGGATCGACACTCCTATTTATCGAAAGTACTACGATACACCCCCTATACTTGTGGGTCATCAAATACCAATTACACCCAACCTCTACATCAACAAGATATCCAAAGACATCAAGGATACACACGGTAAAAAAAATATCTCACCATGATGATCAATCACTCGTAGCAGCAACACTCTAACCACTACCAAAGATAACACTTTGACTATAGAAGAGGTTCTCCAAAGGAAACGTTTGTTGGGGATATGCTATATGGGTATCCTCATAGCATGTCCTCTATCCGGATAACCCGGGTGGCCCACATTTGGTAGCATGGCCCATGGCCTGCTGGGCGGCCCAGTTAGATGGATAAAGGAAGGCTACGGTGGAGTCACCAACATACCCGGAGCCTTGGAGTACAAGACAAGCTAGACTAGTTATAGTCAGTGTAGGATTCTGTAACCTGTCTGGCTAGGACTTTTCCCTGTAACCCTAGGACCTGGCGACTATATAAGTCGGGCCTATGGGAGACTTTAGGGAACAACATCATACGGTCTCAGGTAACTTCACATAACCTCGTACAGCGAATCAATCTCTGTAACTCGGCGTATTGCCATTATAGTGATTTATAGCAGGAGTAGGATTCTGCCACCGTTGTGGGATCTGAACCTGGATAAGCTGTGTTACCTCGTATCCGTCAACCGTCCGCCTTCCCCCATGTCTCTAAACACGCACTGTGAGGACCCCTCCATGGCGTACTCGTCGGCAATACCACGACAGTTGGCGCCCACCGTGGGGCAAGAGGCGCTTCAGGCTCTTCAGCGGGCAAGGACCAAGATCTTCGCGGGAATCAGCGAAACCGTAGCCATCGGTCGCGTTCTCTTTTCTGGAAACGTTCCGATCGTACCCTCGACGAGTTCTGGATCCTGGCGAAGACGAACCCTACGTGGTGTTCGATCGTTCCTATCGGAGGCATCCACCTCTTCATCAGCGAAACTGACTCGGGCACTAGTTCCCTGGGAGTCGGAGGAGCATCAAGACCCGCACGGACCGCCTACGGGCAGGATACGTTCGCGGAAGGATTGATGTCAGATCTCTCTTCGAAGTTTGCCGACAAAGATCGGAAAAATTCAAGGCCCACCCAAACCGCCCCTATGCAGGATATAAAGGTGGAAGATTACTGCAAGTCCGCCAGAGTGGTTACCATCTTTGATCTAGCGCTCTGCGTTTAGAGATAGGGAGAAAACCCCCGCAATTACCTGGCCAGGTGGCTCCGTATACGAGCCGATCTGGCACACTACCCCAATTATGATGCTATGTATCACTTTGTGGAAGGACTGGACCATGGAATGCTTCTCTGGCATTCTATAAGACGGCAGCAGGTGTCGGGACGTCTCACATTTGAAAGCATCATGAACACCGTCAACAACTACACGGAGACCGAGGCAGCGGCTCAGACAGCGCTTGCGCTCATTGACGGAGCGCCACCGATTCAGCCACCGTCACCACCGCCTCCCGCCGCCATCGCAGAAGTTGCGCCACCACCTCCAGTCATCATCGCGCCCTACCTCCACCCCCGTCATCGAGGAAGCCCGGGCACCCTCCTACTCTGTGATTGACGCGCTTTATGCCGAATTTAGTGCAGACTCAGAGGAGATAGATTTTAGCCCGGAGGAGCTAGACTCTACCATGCAGGAGATGGAGGAGGATTACCAGCGCGATGAGCAGGCCAAAAACGACGTCACGTCCCAAGAAGTGTTCGTCACCATTGGGACGGCGATGGATGAAGATCAACCCGGAAGAGATCCACCTACAGCGCTGGACAAGGGGAAGGGACCACTTCTCGCTGCCGACAATGATCGCGCGAAAGACATGCCCCTCCACCAAATCCAGTGCAGCAGCCGCAGGAACTCGGCATCGGACCAAGCTACAAGAACACCGCAAACTTGCCGCCTCCGGCATCTACGTCTGTTGCTGCCCAAGTTACTCCAGCTGATAGAGTAATGTACGTCAATCTCCTCGTCGAGCCCCTGACCGTAGCTCATATCCGGAACGTGACCCAACTTGACGAGAAGTGCCAGCAGCTGCTAGAGGAAGCGCAAGCGATTGCGGAGCAATGCGCTCAGCTAGATCGAGATCTGGTCAACGCGTAGAAATCCATAGAGAAGGCCAGAGCGATGGAGGCCGAATACAAGACTCTACTGCAGCAGCAGAAGGCCAAGAAAGCTCTGGCTCGTGTTATCAACGATCCTGGTGTGCGGCGAAACCTAGGATGGGCTCCCCCGAAATCGGCACAGGCCAAGCCATATATTGACAGTGAAGGCAGGCAGGTGATGCCCACCCCTCTCCTCAACCTCGCCGTTGCCAAGAGCCTTCTAGATCAGGATAGATCGCCTGCGGGGGTGGACCAGGTCTATGACCTTGTGGCCAAGGCGGTAAAGCAGCAGGAAAAGAACACCTCTTAGAGTATCGAGTCTGACCCAGCATTCTGCCAGTCTAGTCAGCATAAGCCGCCAAGGGACAGATCTCCTCTTGATGTCGGGTCCCAGACGGGATCATCAGAACGAAGACAGAGGGATGCGCGCAACAGGAAGGACACTATCCCCATATCCTCCGATCACGGAGAAAAAGCCCAACCTCGTCGTCCATCGCCACTGCCCCGCTCCCCCGACATCGCGAAGACCCCAAGGTTCACCGTCGTACGGATATGCCCCCGCCAAGGCAGAGTGGCATCATCATCCGCGACAATGCGGAGCAGACCCGACATGACAGAGAGCGTAACCAAGGACATAAGAGCAGGTCACGCAATGACCCTCTGCGTCCGACAAGTCACCGCGATAAGCGTGAGGCGTCGCAGGAGGGTAACAGCAAGAAGGCTAACCCACCGCCACCTCCGCCTCCGTCTCCACCTAGCAGTCACCATGACAGACGGGGCCCACGTCGTTCACGCATCCCATCCCCTATTGACAAGAAGAAAAGAAGCCCGGAGCCATACGACGCACGTTCGCGGATAAACAAGATCCACGAGGCCCGGGAAGGACCATACCTGGGACCATATTGTTTTGGACCTGCGATACGGTCCGCAACTTACCCCAAAGGTTTCCATATTGACAAGATCATCAAGCCCTATGACGGCACCGCCAAACCAGCTACTTGGTTGCAGGACTACGACAACACAGTGGAAATCGACGGGGGTAACCCCAACGTCGCTGTCAAGTACCTCCCTTTGATGTTGGCGGGCACGACCCGTCAATGGATTGACGACTTGCTGGAGAGATCCATCTGCAATTGGTTAGACATGCAAGAAGCGTTCACCAAGAACTTCGAGGGTATGTACAAACGTCCCTGCACTGTTGGCGATCTACAGCGGTGCATGAAAGAGAAAGACGAGACATCTCGCGCCTACCTCTCCCGTTGGCTGGATATGAAGAATTTCTACGCAGGAGTGCACGCTCAGACCGCCATGGACGCCTTCATCAATGGGTTGTAAAGGGGCACGTTGCTCCGACATAAGCTGAAGCGCTTGCAGGAAAATCACCAGCTTGACTTGAACCAGATGATTCAATTAGCTAGTGAGTTCGTAGCTGCCGACGACGACGCTCACGGCTCCCTGCCGGCAATAGCCATTCCAACTCAAGCTCGAAGGAACAGCAACACAAAGCGGAAAACCGCACCAGAAGAAAAGCAAACTCCTGACATGGTCGCTATGACCTTTGCAGGACGAGGTGATGGCGGGCAACATGGCCGAGGACGGGGAGCTGGTCGTGGGCAGCAGCGAGGAAGTGAAACTACCTTGGCAGCGCTCCGCGTTCCCCAAACCTATGAAGAGTACCGTGATATGCCGTGCCTCGTACACCTCGATGCCAACGGCAAATCCACACACACCAACCGACACTGCAAGTTCGTCAACGATCTCAAAGAGGACCCGGAGTCTGGCTACAAGCAAAGTCGAAAGAACAGACCGCGAGGCAAGGGTAAGGGGAAGAAGAAGGAAGAGGAGTCCAAGGATTAAAGTGACATGGACGAGGATGTTGACCCCAAGAACGCTGCCAAGAGAGACGACAAAGGCAAGAACCCCTTCGTGAAGAAGGCGCCAGTCTACCACACTTTCCTTGGCAGCCCTACCGTCCGACAACAGAAGACCTCTATGAGGATACTGATGGCTACTTTGCCCCCCGTCCCCCAATACCTGCGCTGGTCGGAAGTTCCAATTACTTGGGATAGGAAGGATCACCCAGACATCATCCCTACGAAGAACCAATACGCCATGGTCATCAACCCTCTGATTGACGGCAATGAGTTCACCAAGTGTATGGTGGATAGTGGAAGCAGCATCAACATCATGTACCTGGATACACTGCAGAAGATGAACTTGACGGAGGCAAACCTAAGGCGGACCAACACCATCTTCCACGGCGTAGTTCCTGGTCGGGAGGCGCGGTCCCTTGGGTGCATCACACTTCAGGTTGCCTTTGGCGATGTTAATAATTACCGCCAAGAGCGCATGACCTTCGAGGTGGTTCCCTTCAAGAGTGTGTACCACGTCATATTCGACCGCGACATATTCCACACCTTCATGGCCAAGCCATGCTTCGTCTACAACAAGCTCAAGATACCTGGACCAAATGGTGTCATCACCGTATCCAGAAGCTTTACCGAAGCTAGGGACCGCGAGATTAATGAAGCAGCCTACGCGGAAGCTGTCCTCTACAACAAAGAATTCAAGGAGATCCAGAGCAAGGTCGATGACTCAGAGATGCCCGCGTCGAAGAAACAGATCTCCGACTCCGCTCCAGCATTCAAGGCCGCCATTGAGACCAAGCCGGTGGAACTTGTGGTAGGCGATGCCTCCAAGACCACCGTCATCGGGACGAACCTGGATCCCAAATAGGAAAGCGCGCTCGTCGAGTTCCTCCGTGAGAATAGGGACATCTTTGCGTGGCAACCTGCCGACATGAAAGGTCTACCTAGGGAACTTTCCGAGCACAGCTTAAACATTGATCCAAAATGCAAACCAGTGAAGCAACCTCTACGATGCTTTGGGGATGAGAAGAGACGCGCCATTGGCAAAGAGATAGCTAGGTTACTTAAGGCTAGTTTTATCCGAGAAGTCCTTCACACCCTATGGGTGGAAAATCCTGTACTTGTCCCCAAAAAGGGAACTAAAGAATTAAGAATGTGCGTTGATTCACCGGCTTGAACAAAGCATGTCCCAAAGATCTGTTTGCTTTGCCTCGCATTGACCAAGTCATTGACTCGACGGCTGCCTCGGAACTTTTGTGTTTTCTCGATGCATACTCAGGATACCACCAGATCAAGATGAGGAAGTCGGACCAATTGTCCACTTCGTTCACTACTCCATACGACACGTTTTGCTATGTTACGATGCCCTTTGGGCTAAAAAACGCCAGTGCTACATACCAGCAGAAAATGCAATGTTGCTTGCACGATCAAATTGGTCAAAATGTTCACACCTATGTGGACGATATAGCGGTGATGTCTAAAAAGTAAAATGACTTAATCTCTGACTTAAAAGAAACCTTTGATAATCTCTAGAAATACAACATGATGCTTAACCCTAAGAAGTGCGTTTTCGGGGTTCCAGCCGGCAAATTGTTGGGCTTCATCGTTTCCTAGCATGGAATCGAGGTTAAACCGGATAAAATCAAGGCCATCTTAAACATAAACCATCCGACATGCCTAAAGGACACTCAACGACTAACAGGTTGTGTTGCAGCAGTTAGTCGGTTCGTCAGCCGACTTGGAGAGAAGGCTCTGGCGTTGTACAAGTTGCTGAAGAAGGCGGATAAATTCGCGTGGACGGACGAGGCAGATGCGGCATTGAAGCATCTCAAGGAGACACTTTCCTCGGCGCCTATCCTTGCAGCACCCGAACCTGGAGAGCCCATGTTAATTTACATGGAGGCTACCAACCGGGTAATCAACATCGTCATCGTGGTAGAGCAGAAGGAACTAGGCTATGAGCACGGAGTTCAACGACCAGTTTACTATGTAAGCGAGGTCTTGACGGAGTCCAAGCAGCATTACCCGCACTACCAGAAGATAGCTTATGGAGTATTCCTCGCTTCTCAGAAGCTGAGGCACTACTTTAAGGAGCACCCAATCACAGTGGTGAGCAAGACTTCACTGTCCGACATTATCAACAACAACAACGCTACAAGAAGGGTCGTGAAGTGGGGGCATTGAACTTGCCGCCTTCGAGATCACTTATAAGAGACACGACGCTATCAAGTCACAATCCTTGGCAGATTTTATCGCAGATTAGACGGAGATGCCGGATGCTACTCCGTTGCCGGAACCAGAATACTAGGTGATGCACTTTGACGGATCAAAGCTGCTCAACGACTTGGGGGCTAGTGTACTGCTACAGTCACCAGCTGGCGACAAGCTACACTACGTTCTGCAGATTCACTTCGAGGCTACAAACAACATGGCGGAGTATAAAGCACTCATATGCGGATTACGCGTTGCCAAGGATATTGGCATCAAGCACATAGTTTGCTGTGGAGATTCCGACTTGGTTTCCCAGCAGGTGGCTGGCACCTGGAATGCGCGGAACCCTATGATGGCGGTATATCGAGACGAAGTGGACGAGATAGCCAAGTGCTTCTTGGTCTACGAGGTCAAGTATGTACCTAGGGAGAAAAACGAGGCAGTTGATCTATTGTCTAAGCTTGGATTAGGGCGCAAGCGAATTCCGCCAAGAGTTTTCCTAGAGCATCTACGGACACCATCCGTGAAGGGAGCAGACATCGACAACCCGGATATAGTTGACTCTTTCGTCCACATAGTGGGAAAGGTCCCTCCGGCTTTGACAAAACCGGTCATGCATTTTCTCGAACACGGAACTTTGCCCGACGACGAGGTCGAAAGACGGCAAATAATACGTCGAGCAAAGGGCTATACCATAATCAATGGACAAATCTATAAAATAAGCACTACTGGTGTATATCGTAAGTGTGTTTCCCATCTAGAAGGTATTGAAATCCTACACGAAATCCATCTCGGAGATTGCGGGCATCACGCCGCTCCTCGCTCGTTGGTCGCGAAAGCCTTTCGGCAAGGATTCTACTGGCTGACCGCGAAGCGGACGCCGACAAGATGGTTGAAACATGCATGGGATGCCAGTATTATGCCCGACAACCACATGTTCCTGCTGAATAATTGCGAAAAATACCAATAACTTGGCCGTTTGCAGTCTGAGGGCTAGACATGGTAGGACCGCTACAAATGGAACCATGTGGATTTACGCACCTGCTAGTAGCAGTTGATAAATTCACTAAATGGATAGAAGCTAAACCCATTAGAAAGCTTGATGGGACAACTGCCCTCAGGTTTGTCCGGGATCTAGTGGTGAGATTTGGTCTCCCACATAGCATTATCACCGACAATGGCAGCAACTTGTCACTCGGAGAAGTGGAGGCTTATTATTGGGAGAAGGGCATCCGACTTGACCTTGCATCTGTGGCACATCCACAATACAATGGTCAGGTTGAGCGAGCCAATGGATTAATTCTGCAGGGAATAAAGCCACGTCTTGAAGCACCGCTACATAGAGCAGCTGGAGCTTGGGCGGAAGAATTGCCATCTATGTTGTGGAGTTTATGAACTACACCCAACAGATCCACCGGCTACACCCCTTACTTCATGGTATATGGAGTAGAAGCCATCCTACCCTCCGACATACTTCACGATGCACCAAGAGTTGCCGCCTACGACGAATATGACGCTTAAGAATCGAGACGCCTAGATATGGACCTTCTCGAGGAGGAGCGCGTTTTGGCATGCCAAAGATCCGCCATCTACCAGGAGAAGCTACGCAGCTACCATAGTCGCCGTGTTCGGCATCGCTCGTTTAAAGAGGGGGATTTGGTGCTCCGACTTAAGCAGAAGAAGTCTCACAAATTATCCCCACCATGGTAAGGACCGTTCATCATAAGCAAGGCGCTGCTCAATGGGTCTTACTACCTCGTTGACAATCATGAACTGAAGGATAGACCCAACGAGGATCATAAGCGTAAGCGACGTGACCCGGATGATGACTACCCGGAGCTTGATCGGCCATGGAACATAGCACAACTATGTCCTTTCTACACTTAGCATTTTTTATCTATTGTGTATCTCTTATATGATCAATGAAATAAAGCTCTCTGGTTCACTCATATTTCTGAATCTTTTACCTCCTTTAGTGTTCATTTTTGGATCATATAAAACCTTTATGCACAAGCTTTGCGATTGCACTTGTGAAAATTCCGCCTACGGGCGTTAGCTTAAGTTTTCTGGTCTACACATTCTTTGTTGTTTCTATGTGGATTCTGGAGTAGTGACTTTTGGCACTTATTGTCCGTGATTTGGTGCTTAGGTTATTGATGGTGCCATTGGGCATCATCACCTGAGCGCATGGTTCCGACAACGAGTCTTCCGACTCACGAAAAGTCAAGCATAAAAACCAAAGTAATGGATAAGCCAGCACTTGCTTAAAATATATATACATGCTGGAAATAATTCTTAAGTAGCAGGACATACATCATTGTTTTCCGCCTTAAGTTAATACATTGTTTTTTCCGCATAAGCACATTCAGAGGAAACAAATATTACAAATTGTTCTTATTCCTCTGGCGCAGGTGACTTGGAAGCAGCGTCACCAGCAGCAGGAGAGTCACCCTGAAAGTCGGCAGTGTTGAGGGACTCAAAGGAGTTTTGCTCGCCGCCATCAATGGTGTTCATGGGCACGAAGACGTTAACGTCAACCAACTTGGCGACTCTGGTGTCATAACCCGCGAGAGACGACAAGATAGATTCATGGTTTATCTCCTTGCCTTCGTCATATACGTCGGGAATACCAGAGGTTACCGTGTCGATGTCGGCATCCTCGTAGTGTTCCTTGACCATGGATAGCGCCATCCTTGCACCGGCCCGTGCACATGAAGCTTTCCAGCTTGTAATACGCTCGGGGGCTCAGCGCAGAATCTCTGAGAACTTCATCACAGAGTCCGATGCCTTGATGTTGATCTGGAGGGGCTTGGCAATCTCTTTAGCCTACGTGATGGCGGTGTTGATGAAGTTGCCGGCAAGGACCATGCATTCTTTTGCCGGAGGAGGCGACCGGGTTAAACCCATAGGAGCTGTAAATTCCCGACAAAGGAGGGAATGAGTTCAAAAAGTCAGAATATCTAGACTACATAAATCCAAGACGGAGAAAAACTTACTGAAGATGCTGGCCTCAGCTTGCTAGAGGGTATCCGCCATGGAGTCCCGCTCTTGTTGAAGGAGCTTGTACGCCTCGTGATGGCGTTGATTTTGCTCATCAGCAGCTTTTTCTACTCCTTCACAATCGCGATCTCCTACTTCAAACAATTTATCTCCTCGGTGGCGGAGTCCTGCAAGGCTTTCATTGATTCCTCATGCATTTTCAGCATGTCCTTCCTCTCCTGCTTGAGTATCTTGTTCTCGCTATCCAGCTGCTGAATATGCTTGGATTGCTCGACAATATCCTTAGCCTTGGCAACAGCCTATGCAAGTCGGATAAACAACAGTACACAGTGAGTACTCGGAGAATTTGGGCACAAAACCAAGTCGAAATGAGAAAAAGAAAGGAAAACATATGCTTGTTCTTGATGATTTGTTCCTTCAAGAAGGCAGTTTTACCCTTTTCGGCCTGCAAGTCTGCGCACATTTCTGGTACTTGTCGTTGGCCATGCCCCTTCGAGCATTCTCATTCTACGGAAAAGAAAAAGTTAGTCGTTGTTTGGTCTGCTTGGAGCATCTAGCCGGAAAATTTCCACCTAGATGCTCGGGGGCTACAGCGAGAGTTTTTAACTTAGCAATATGCTTAGTCTTTCTTTAAGCATCTAGTCAGAACTAATTCAGTTTTCTATTAGAAGCTTGGGGGCTACAGTATAAAGTTTTAACTCAAATGTATGCTTACTTTCTCTTAAAGCATCTAGTCGGAACTAATTCCGTTACAACTAGAACCTTGGGGGTAACAGTATCGAAATTTATAATACACTGCGTATGCTACTCTTAAAGCATCTAATTGGAATATTTCATTCAAACTACATGCTTGGGGGCTACAGTGAGAAGTTTTCTAGCTTAGTCACTCTTAGAGCATTTAGACGCAAATACCTATGGTTTTCTGTCTAAACCCTCCGGGGCTACGGTGGGATATTCATATGAAATACAAAAGGCAAATAAAACTTTCAAGTGCAATGATCTTGAGATTGGTAGTGCTCTCGGCCAGCAGCTTTCCAAAGGATACACTGTTTCCTTGCAAAATATCTGCTTGCCGGAGGAGCTCCTCGTGACCACACGTTGGAGATGTCGGCGCCGCACCAGGAACCAGAGAAGTGCTACCCGGCGTAAGTGCCGGATAGACTATCTTCAGGAACTCTATGGCTTTCTGGCGGGCGAGGGCGCCACCTTTGGTAGAGGTACCACCTTACACCACCGCCTTACCGCTACCGATGGTATCCTTAGCCGGAGCTTCAGCCATTGGGTGTGCGGCACTTTCCTGCGGCACCTATTCGCCGACAACAGCAAGCTCGGTTGAGGCATCTGAGTCCACTTCCATGGCGGAAGGGCCAGCTGCTTCCTTGGCTTGAGAGCTTGTCGGAGCGTATGAAGGCTTGACGATGGGAGTGACAGGGGCGATGACGGGAGATGCATCGTGATGCAGCATATCCTTGATGGTTCTAGAAGCCCCCAAAGTTTTGGAGGTATTCTTCAAGCTGGTCGTGGCTTTCTTTCTGAAACGTGCAAAATGCATAAGTACATGAATAAGACAGATAAATGGACATTGTCAGAGAGAAAGAAGATTACACAAGAGGGGGTGCTTTGGCAATAGGGATCCCAGTAATCTTTATTTTCTCTGCCTCCAGGGTGGCAGTAGTCTTTTTGGAGGCTCCACCCTCCGTCTTCTTCTTCTTGCCTCCGTCGGCGGCGTCAGAGGTGGAGCTCTTCTGCTTTCGCGCGAACGGAGCATCGTCGTTGGACACGACGGTGACTTCCTTCATCTTTGGTCCATAGATTTTGGGAGCCATGTTGTCCTCGTCTATGTCGCAAAGCTGTTAAGCAAAAAACCACCGTGTTAGATGAAATGTTAATGGTTAGACGGAAGAACTGGAGTATATGTCATACACGGAAAATAAATACCTTTGGGAACTTGCTCTCTACGAACATGTCGTAGGTGATGGTGAATCCACACTGTCTATCCTTCACCTTGACGATGTCCTTGAGGCGAAGCTTGACGGAGTTGCTCGAGAAGTTATCCTCGGAGATGTGGAGGCTATCCCTTCTATCGTTGGTATACTCATGCATCAGCTTCAAGCGGTGCTGCAGAGGCTGGATCCGCCTGATGAACCAGCACATGGCTAGGTCCAATCCGGTCAAACCTGTATCTACGATCCACTCTATCCGCCTTATAGGGCGGGAAGCATCGATGTCGAAAGGAAGGGAGGCCTGGGATCTCCATGTCGATGCTTCAGCGGCAGCTCCATCGACAAAGTCCAGGTACGTGACTTCTCGGCCGGCCAGAGGGACATCTGGGCCTTAGAAGTAAGTACGCTGCCAGTTCTTGCAGGACTCATGGCCGACGATGTCGGGGAACCGTCGGCCAGGCCGGATCTTGAAGCTTATGGTGCCACAATTTCTAAGTTCGTCCTTGCTGACTCCGGCTTCGCGCTTGACGGTAAATAAGTGTATGAAGAGGTTTAGCCTAGGCTTAATTCCTAAGTATCCCTCGCAAAGGGCCGCGTAGTTGCTAAGCGCTAGGATGCTGTTGGGAGAGAGGTTCTGAGGCTGTACTTGTAGGGGTTCGTAGCATGGAAAACAAAAATTTCTACCGCATGAACACACAATCAAGATCTAATCTATGATCAAGCCAAGATCTATCTACTAGATTGTAGCAACAAGTTGATAGAATACTAACCCTCGAAGATCCAAAGCGGTTAACGAGAGCAGATTCTTGTGGGTGATGTAGTCGAACACTTCCGATCTCAAGATCGTGTGAGCGATCCTTCAAGGCGCTGCGTTCGGCGCTTCATGATCGGTCACCGTTCGATTTTCGATGAAGAACTTCCTCGCCTTGTTCCAAGACAGCAGAGGTTGTAGCACTCTCCGTGATTCCGGCAGACGACGGCGTAATGCGGAAGTAGAGGGGAGATCTCGCAGGGCTTCGCCTTAAGCCGGAGCGAGTATGGTGGACTATGAGAGAGGCCTTGGCGATCTAGGGTTTAGAGGCACCAAGGAGAGAGGGCTAGGCCGTCGGCTAGGGCAAAGGGATTGCCCCAAGTCGGCGGCTAGGGTTTTCCCTAGGGCGGCGGCAGCTGCAGGAGGGCCGGCGACTAGGGCTAGGGTTTAGAGGAGAGAGGTGTAGGAAAGAGGGGCACCCCTGCCCCTCCTTTTATAGGTGGGAGGGAGGTGCGGTTGGGAGGGAGGGAGTCCTCCTCCAACTCCTCCTCCTTGGCCGGCGGGTGGAGGGAGTAGGACTTCCTCCCTAAGTAGGTTTCCTACTCTCCCTCCACCAAGCAAACTTGCCGTTTGACTTTTTCAAATTGGTGTTTGACTTTTTCAAACTAGGATTTGATTTATCCCTTTATTTTGCTCAGCGATGACACCTAGTACATGATGTAACCATTCCAACTTGTTATGACACATTCATGCACCCTTCCCCTCCAGAGTGCCGGACCTTCCGGACCCTTCTAGAACATTCTCGGTGAAAACACCGGAATCATTCCCCAACTCCGAAATAGACTTTCCTTATATGAATCTTATTCTCCGGACCATTTCGGATCTCCTCGTGATATCCCGGATCCCATCCGAGACTCCGAACAACATTAGGTCTCTTACTCATCATTCCATAACTACTCAACAACATCGAATCCTTAAGTGTGTCTCCCTACGGTTCGTGAATTATGCGGACATGACCGAGACACTTCTCCGATCAATAACCAATAGAGGAATCTAGAAATTCATATGGCTCCCACATATTTCTATGATTACTTTGCGATCGAATGAACCACTTACATACGATACCAATTTCCCTTTGTCTCACGATAGTTTACTTATCCGAGGTTTTGATCGTCGGTATCTCTGCATACCTAGTTCAACCTCGTTACCGATAAGTACTCTTTTCTCGTTCCCATGGTATGTGATCCCTTGTGAGCCAGTCACATGCTTGCAAGCTAATTGGATGACATTCCACCGCGAGGGCCCAGAGTATATCTATCCTTCATATGGATGGACAAATCCCACTCTTGATCCATGTGTCTCAACCTATACTTTCCGAACACTCAATGCCACCTTTATAGCCACCCAGTTACGGTGTGGTGTTTGATGTCATCAAAGCATCCTTCCGGTGATGGTGATAAGCATGATCTCATGGTCGAAGGAATTAGGTTACTATGTATCAGAAAGCTTATAGCAAATGAACTATATTAAATGACTTGATCTTTATGCTACGCTTAACTATAGGAGTATGTCCATCACATCATTCTCCTAATGATATGACCCTATTGTTAATAACATCTCTATGTTCATGACTAGGAAACCATGATCATATATTAACCAACAAGCTAGTTTAACAAGAGGCTTTACTAGGGACTCTTTTATGTTTACAAATCACATAAGTATTAATGTTTTCTGTCAATACAATTATAGCATGGTATGTAAACATTTATCATAAGTATGAAGATATGATAATAACCACTTTATTATTGCCTCTTGGGCATATCTCCAACAGTCTCCCACTTGCACTAGAGTCAATAATCTAGTTTCAAACCTTTGTGTATTCAACACCTATGGCTTTCCGGTGTTGTATGTACACGATTGCTAGTGTTCAACTGATATACGGATCTGACACTTCCAGGTCCGTGTGTAATTGCATGTCTTTGCGTCTCTACGCATCAGTCATTCTCTAATGAGATGGCTTTGTATAAATGTAGTACTTTTACAACGAACTAACCATCTATTTTCCACTTCTACAAAATAATATATTCTTATTTCCTTTACAAGATCATAAGAATATCTTTACTATTGTCCAATAATCATCTTATGAATCATTCTGGTATACGCTCATAACATTTAGAGCATAGGACATATCTGGATTTGTACACATCACAGCATGATTGATAAAATACTCTTTGTGATTTTATACATCAAGTATCAATCTATACTTGAATCTTTGTTTCACTTACCAAATGTCAATACACTTGAATATATCATCAATATTGAACTCATTCAATCCTTTCTGTGCGACAAGAATATTTCTTGTAGTTTCTATATTGAACTCATTCAATATATCATCTATGTAATTTCGGCACAACCATATTAGCGTCTATTGTTGCCAAATATTTGGGTTTTTCCTAAGTCTTTCATCAGGATGAAATTCTTAACATGTGTTAATAAAACATACATCATTTCCAATCAACAATATGTCTTCCACATAATGTATTAGAAACATGTCTTAGCGCTCCCACTTAATTTCTTGCAAATGCAAGCATCTTCATCGTCTCCGACGAATTTAAACTCCTTTAACAGTTTCATCATAGTGAAGATTCCAACTCCGTAATGCTTACTTCAACTATTGAGGTTTGCATATGATTTTAGCATCCCTTGAATTAACAAGACCCTATGGACCGTGTTATTCACATGTCCTAGGTAACAATTCTATTAGAAGAACTTGTTTTGTTTATTCAACTACCACATAACAAATTTATATGTAGTGGTTGCTACATTAATCCGTCTAGACTAAATATCGCTATGAAAGATCAAATCTTGTCATAGTCAACCTTTGAACATTGTTGTGAACTCTTTCCCAACATGTCGACTATTTCATAGATGTAAAACATCCATGTCTATTTTACAGATCCAAACACAACTATAAGGTCTTACACCTTTCTCGAGGGTCCTTCAAGTTCAAAACTTGATTTCTCGTGTATGGAACTATCACAGATTTTATGGCTTCAAGCCATTTGACGGAGTCAGGGCTCATCATCGCTTCTTTGCATGTAGTCGGATTATTATTACCAAATAATGATTTAACTCTCAAATCTTGGTATTTGATTGTTTACCCGACCTACTTGTTTCAATAGGAACTTAGACCTATGACCACAACCTTTGAGACACGTGAGCCATGAGCATTGTTGCTGCCTCCGGAACACTTTTCGGCGCTGCGCAACTTTGCAAATATAGCTAAGGTTGTTTTAACCTTATCAAAGTTCTATTGTCCTCCCACTTATCTTTTAACGAAAAATTCCTTCTCAAAGAAACTTGACGTTCTAAGTGACAAACACTTTTGTCTCCGATGTTATGGAGGAATAATTATTCGAAATAACATACAAAGACAGGTTCATCCGACTTTGGTTGCAAACATCTTTCTTATGCATAGCACACCAATGTTTAAGAAAAGACAACTTGGGTTTCATCCCAAACCATAACTTTATATGGTGTCATTTCAATGGATTATGATGGAGCTCTTTTCAGTGGAAAAAGGTAGTCTCTAAAGCTTTTAATCTTTAAAAATAATGGCAGTTTTATGAATTACACCTTTGATCTTACCATGTCAAACAAGGTTTAATTACATATCTCGAACGCCCCATACTCTTATGGTGTTTCGGAAAATGCAAATCCACAGAACGATTCCTTAAATCTTAGGTAATATGCTAAACTTGTAACTCAAATATCTTCCTTTATGATCTTATCATAAACTATTTATATTCTTGTTACAATGATTTTGCACTTCAACTTGAAAGTCTTTGAACTTTTCAAATGTTTCATACTTCATCCTTATTAAGTAAATATTCATATATTCACTTAAATTTTCGGAGAAAGCATATGAAGTTGAAATCCATCACTCTTGACTATACTTAATGGACTTCGTACAACAATATGTACAAGTTCCAATAAGCTAGTCATTTGTTCCCTTTTGGCCTATGAACAAAGTTTTAATTATCTCTAGGAAAGTTTCACAAGCGTCATTTGATCAAAAAATCAAAAGACTCCAAAATTCCATCCACATGGAGTTTCTTCATGTTTTCTTTCCAATATAATTTAAACGGCGATGTCACTTCCTAAGTGATCTTTCAATCAATTTGTCTTTCGACATTTTTAGCACTAGTTTTATGGATGTGATTTCTCCAACGAGATTTGTGAATCATCCATCTTTTATGGATTACGGCAATTATTTGAACAACCCTTTTGTTCTCATAATACCTGATAAAACAAATCTTGAAGGCAAGCTTTGATGTTTAACAAGCAACACAATAACCCTTTATTTGTTCTCGATGAACATCATCACATATTCTTTTGCTAGTTACTTAGGCCATTGTAGTTCATGAATTGTGTTGTTTCGTCTGACGATTCACACCCATAAATCCAATATCAAATACTTAAGAACCACATTGTTTAATAAGCAAAGAATATAGCCATAACATGTATATCATCTATATACTTAAGCTGAACAATTCTAGTCTTTTCTTTTCTGCCATATATTTATGAGATTCTCTTTCAGTATTTCCTTTTCTGTATGAAAGAATCTATCAACATCAATAGTGGAGCCATATACATGACACATAGTCCAAAGCATGTATAATAAAATACCAATGTCTTTGGACTTGCACTTTGAAGTAGATCACCATCATGAAATGTTTGGTGTTCTTTGAAATTCCTTTCTTTAGTAATCTCTTGGTGTAGTAAAAATTTTACCTACATCAAATATTCACCCTTATCATGGAATTATCCATGATCAAGCTTACTTTTAGCTTATAACGATGAATCGTGAGTATAATGTTGCTTTCCAAAACCTTTTGTAGGATTAGGATAACTAGTGTCTCCAACCTTTTGCAAATTCTCATCAAATATGAAAACATGACTTTTGCCATATTATACTCTATCATGTTGCAACCAAAACTTCATTTCAGATATCATAATATCTTCCACACATCATGGTTTCTGAAACAACTCTTTCAGATCCTAGATAACCTTGATATTAAGACAATCCTTTAAATATCAAGAATCATGGAGACAAACATGATACTCATACACTAACACTTGGAATTGTCACTCTTGATTTAATACCAATTATTAAATTTCATGGAGTAACCGGAACTTACTGAAAGTTTGCAATAGGACTTTTAAACTTTAGATTAACACTTCAAAACAATATGATACCAGTTCGTAAAGTAACTAACCAAAATTCTATAGTTCTATCATCTCAATTATAACTAAGTGTAAGGTGGTAAACGGATGCCAATGACTACAACAATTATGCAAATTCACTTGATTTAATTTATGATAATTAGTGTTCAACTTTTAATTATATTCCCGTTGAACTTCCACTCAAAACAATATCCCTCACATTGTTTTAGTGATCACACGAACCAAATCCACCACATCAAAACCGATCATCACGAGAGTTGATGTAGCTTCAATGGCGAACAATCATCATGTTCATCATATCTACTATATGACTCATGCTTTACCTTTCGGTGATCCGTGTTCCAAGACCATGTATGTACATGCTAGGCTCGTCAATATCAAACCTTAGCTTCCGCTTGAGCAAATATGGATTGCTCACGTTGTATACACTCGCAGAATCTAACACACCCGATCATCACGTGGTGCTTCGAAACAACGAGCTTTAGCAATGGTGCTTACTAAGGATGAACACTTTAAAACTTGAAATTGTGTGCTTGAGGGATCATCTTATAATGCTACCGTCGTGAACTAAGAAATACAAGATGCATAAAAGGATTAACATCACATGCAATTCATAATATGTGATATGATATGGCCTTCCTTCTTGTGCTTCTGATCTCCATCTTCAAGCACGAACATGATTTCCATCATCACCGGTGTGGCGTCAAGGTCAATGGGGCCGCTTCATGGTTGTCGTCCACTAGCATCAACTATTACAACTTCTTTGAATAGACATGCAGGTCTTAACGGAATTTAAAAGACAACCATATGGCTCCTGCCGGTTGCCAACTTACAATAAGGAACATTGCATACATCATATATAATCACAATCATGGCCATATCACATCACAGCACACCCCTGCAAAACAAAGTTAGACGCCTCTAATTTTCTTTGCATGCTTTACGTGGTTTGGGGCTTTCAATAAGTGTCGTTCTAACTTACGAACAAGAACCACAACATTGATACTAGTATTGTCAATCACCCGCTGTAAATTGAATCTTAACTATGTTGGGAGAAACAGGCACCCGCAAAGCCACTTATGCAATACAAGTTGCATGTCAAGCGTGGAGCAAGTCTCATGAACGATATCATGTAAGGTTAGCCCGGGCCGCTTCATCCCACCATCCCGCAAGATGCAAAGTACACAAGAAGCAATCGACAATAAAAGCATCAACGCCCACAATGACCATTGTGTTCTACTCGTGCAACAGATCTACATATAGACACGGCTCTGATACCACTGTAGAGGTTCGTAGCATGGAAAACAAAAAATTTCTACCGCATGAACACACAATTAAGATCTAATCTATGATCAAGCCAAGATCTATCTACTAGATTGTAGCAACGAGTCGATAAAATACTAACCCTCAAAGATCCAAAGAGGTTAACGAGAGCAGATTCTCGTGGGTGATGTAGTCGAACACTTCCGATCTCAAGATCGTGTAGACGCTCCTTCCGGCGCTGCGTTCCGGCAGCGCTTCCGCAGTCGGTCACACGTTCGGTACTTGATGAAGACCTTCCTCTCCCTTGTTCCAGCAGGCAACGGAGGTTGTAGCACTCTCCTCGTGACTCCGGCAGCACGACGGCGTGGTACCGGAAGTAGAGGGGAGATCTCGCAGGGCTTCGCCTTAAGCCGGAGCGAGTATGGTGGCCTATGAGAGAGGACTTGGCAATCTAGGGTTTAGAGGCACCAAGGAGAGAGGGATAGGCCGGCGGCTAGGGAAAGGGGATTGCCCCAAGTCGGCGGCTAGGGTTTGACCTAGGGCGGCGGCGGCGGCTGCAGGAGGGCCGGCGGCTAGGGCTAGGGTTTAGAGGAGAGAGGTGTAGGAAAGAGGGGCACCCCTGCCCCTCCTTTTATAGGTGGGAGGGAGGCGCGGTTGGGAGGATGGAGTCCTCCTCCAACTCCTCCTCCATGGTCGGCGGGTGGAGGGAGTAGGACTTCCTCCCTAAGTAGGTTTCCTACTCTCCCTCCACCAAGCAAACTTGTCGTTTGACTTTTTCAAATTGGCGTTTGACTTTTTCAAACTAGGATTTGATTTATCCCTTTATTTTGCTCAGCGATGACACCTAGTACATGATGCAACCATTCCAACTTGTTATGACACATTCATGCACCCTTCCCTCGAGTCTGGGACCTTCCCCTTCTAGAACATTCCGTGAAAACATCTAATCATTCCCCAACTCCGAAATAGGACTTTCCTTATATGAATCTTATTCTCCGGACCATTCCGGATCTCCTCGTGATATCCCGGATCCCATCCGAGACTCCGAACAACATTCGGTCTCTTACTCATCATTCCATAACTACTCAACAACATCGAATCCTTAAGTGTGTCTCCCTACGGTTCGTGAATTATGCGGACATGACCGAGACACTTCTCCGATCAATAACCAATAGAGGAATCTGGAAATTCATATGGATCCCACATATTTCTACGATTACTTTGCGATCAAATGAACCACTTACATACGATACCAATTTCCCTTTGTCTCACGATAGTTTACTTATCCGAGGTTTTGATCGTCGGTATCTCTGCATACCTAGTTCAACCTCGTTACCGATAAGTACTCTTTTCTCGTTCCCGTGGTATGTGATCCCTTGTGAGCCAGTCACATGCTTGCAAGATAATTGGATGACATTCCACCGAGAGGGCCCAGAGTATATCTATCCGTCATATGGATGGGCAAATCCCACTCTTGATCCATGTGTCTCAACCCATACTTTCCGAACACTCAATGACACCTTTATAGCCACCCAGTTACGGTGTGGTGTTTGATGTCATCAAAGCATCCTTCCGGTGATGGTGATAAGCATGATCTCATGGTCAAAGGAATTAGGTTACTATGTATCAGAAAGCTTATAGAAAATGAACTATATTAAATGACTTGATCTTTATGCTACGCTTAACTATAGGAGTATGTCCATCACATCATTATCCTAATGATATGACCCTATTGTTAATAACATCTCTATGTTCATGATCAGGAAACCATGATCATATATTAACCAACAAGCTAGTTTAACAAGAGGCTTTACTAGGGACTCTTTTATGTTTAAAAATCACACAAGTATTAATGTTTCCTGTCAATACAATTATAGCATGGTATGTAAACATTTATCATAAGTATGAAGATATGATAATAACCACTTTATTATTGCCTCTTGGGCATATCTCCAACAGTACTCGGTAATGATTGAGGACAGCAAGGAAGAAGTTAGAGATGGGCAGGGAGACGCCGCGTACCAATTGTGCTTTGAGGTACACCTTTTCTCTGGCCTGGGGAGAAGGTGTGACCTCGCCGGCCGGCGTCGCACGCCTGGCGAGCCCTCCGTCACAGGGAGGTAACCTTCGACGATCAACTCCTTGATGTCGCCGTCTGTGATGTCCGAACCACGCCAGTCGTCTTTGTGGGAGTCGCTTTCCTCCTCTAGCAGCTCCAGCGCCGCTGGATTATGGTCACCGCCAGTGGTTTCGCCGCGGCTTCGCCCGACGCCGCCATCGATGGGGAAGAGCTACTACTGGCCATTGGGTGCGTTTGGAGGTGACTGGCGAGATTGGGAGTTAGGGTTTTTCGCACGTTGCGCGGAGAGCTCGAGGGGGCGCTCGCTGGAGGAAGAAGATGATGCAGGGGAGAATGAGGTGAAAAAGTAAATTTTCCACCGCGGTTACTATTTATGGTCTCCGGCATCAAGATTCGTGCAGCTAGATCGAATGGTTGCCGCGTAGATGACGTGTGCGGGGACGTGCGCGGAGATTTTGCCACGTACCAACCGTCGCCGCCAACGGTTCGTATCGCTCGCGCGGGAAAAATGGACATGATTGTGTTTTATGCATGTGTGAGTTACGAGGCGTCGCTGACCTATGCCTACGTCGCCCTAGCTGTCACTGGCAGATGAACCATCACATCAGAAGATTCCGGCATGGATGGATCTAGTCCGGCTACGGAAGAGTACGATGGAAGATTCAGCAATTCTCCGGCTTACAAATTGAAGACGGAGAGGGTTCTTTGGAGAGGACTACAAGATATTGTTTGGCGATTTGCCGACATCCATCTAGATAGAGCATTACACGTAAAGAGGCAAGACGACGCAAGATCTCGGAGTTCTCCGGGGGCTACTGTTGGGGATATGCTATATGGGTATCCTCATAGCATGTCCTCTATCCGGATAACCCGGGTGGCCCACAGTTGGTAGCATGGATCATGGCCTGCTGGACGGCCCAGTTAGATGGATCCACAAGGGAGGGCCATGCCGGATAAAGGAAGTCTACGATAGAGTCAACAACGTACCCGGAGCCTTGGAATACAAGATAAGCTAGACTAGTTATAGTCAGTGTAGGACTTTGTAACCTGTCCGGCTAGGACTTTTCCCTGTAACCCTAAGACCTGGAGACTATATAAGTCGGGCCTATGAGAGCCTTTAGGGCACAACGTCAGATGATCTCAGATAACTTCACATAACCTCGCACAACGAACCTATCTCTGTAACTCGGCGTATTTCCATTATAGTGATTTATAGCAGGAGTAGGATTCCGCCACCGTTGTGGGATCTGAATCTGGGTAAGTTGTGTTACCTCGCACCCGTCAACCGTTCGCCTTCTCCCACGTCTCTAAACATGCACTGTGAGGACCCCTCCATGACGTACTCGTCAGCAATACCACGACAACGTCTCCTAGAAGAAAACAATGCGCAAGCGTTGTCATTGTCCATTCAAAGATTTAAGATTTTCATCCTAGAGAAAGCCCGAGTTACAAAAATAATGTTTTCAGCAAGACCATTGCCAGATACAATCAATAAAAACTAGGCCTTAGATCTTCACCCTAGAAATTCCGGTTTGTTACTCAAAGAGCACCAACAAAACTGAAGTAGCCCAGTATTGCCACCCTACTTGTCGTGGCCGTTGCTGCAAAACACCAATCACCAGGCTCATAGGCACGGTGTGTGCGGTTTGGACAGGAAAAATCCTGCGACCAAGCCCTCACATCAACCCATATATAAGCAATGTCTTGATTGCATCAGGATCCTGTCCCCACCATTATCTTTTGGTCTTCCAATCGTAGTTGTTTTGATATTCTCTGCCTCTGCAAACGTCATAAAAATTGCATTTCTGACATGTCCCATGGTGTTAGTTAAAAATAGAGCTTCCCAACACGCCCCTTAAAATCCAATGGGCTGATGTTCATGGATGCGTCCGACCGGGTTTGGCTCAGCCAATATTTAATCACTTGAAACAACTTATGTGATCGTCTTTGAAATATCCTGTTTTAAAATGACGGGATGATCAATAGTCCATTAAATCTATGTACACGATGTTGTTACATTCGCACTCGAATCCAAAGTCACAAACTTTTGAAGGTAATAATACAATTAAATATCAAGATCAAATTCAAGATGCCGAGGATGCACACGACCACAATATTAATAAAAAAGGTAAACCAAGATTTAAGGCACACAATAACGAGCAACGACTCGTCATGGTAACACACGGGTCGCAAGAAGCTTCCTCAAAAGCAACGGTTTCAGGAACGTAACCACACACAAGTCATTACCATAGAGAACAGAACCGAGAAAATTACATGCAGTACTTCGGCAACGTGATGATGGCGAAACACCATCATCGTTAGGTATGACAGACTAAGGTGAGAGTGAGAACACGGGTTTTCACCTCGTAGTTGTTAGACTATTTTTTTCTACTCCCTCCGACCCATATTAATTAACTTAGAATTGTTAAAATTTGAATGAATCTAGACACTATTTAGTATATAGGTTCATTTAAAATTTGACAAATCAAAGTCAATTAATATGGGCCGGAGGGAGTAAAAAAAGGAAAATCCCGGCCTATGCATCGGTTGAAGCACATAATCTTTATTAAAAATTTATCTAACATTCAATCATTACAGATCATGGATCGCTTAGCGTTGATACATGGATCAACCAGCGAAAAAACTGAAGCACTACCTTCATCATTTCCTTCCAGCCATGGCATTGCACCGATGCCTTCATCATTTCCTTCCAACCTTGGCATTGCTGAACACAGGTGAACACCCCCTTTTTTTTGAAGGGAATATGCCCTGAGAGGCAATAATGAAGTATTTATTATGTGTATTCCAAGTATATGATAGATATTTATTTTGCATGCTATAATTGTATTAATACGGAAACGTTAATACATGTGTGTTTAATAAACAAACAGAAAGTTCCTAGTTATGCCTCTCATAAACTAGCTCGTTGATTAACAAGATGATCAAGGTTTCCTGATCATGGACATTGGATGTTATTAATAACAGGATCACAACATTAGTGTAATGGTGTGATGAACATTCATCCGAAGTATAGCATTACGATCAAAGTCACCGAGTTTATATTGCTATAACAACTTACGAAGTGATCCTAATCCTTAGACCATGAGATCATGTCAATCACTAACACCGGAAGAGTTTCTTGATAACATCAAACGTCACACCGTAACAGGGTGATTATAAAGATGTATTCAGAACTAATAAAGTTTTATGTTGAGGCTCATGGATCGAGAGTGGAATTTGTTAATCCCAATGACGGATAGATATACTCTGGGCCCTCTCGGTGATATCACATTGATTAGCTTGCAAGCAAGTGATTTGATCACTAGAATGTTATATCACAGGAACGAGAAAAGAGTGCATGTCGGTAACGAGATCAAACTAGGTATGGAGATACCGATGATCGAATCTCGGACATGTAATATATCGTGAAACAAAGGGATTAAGATACTAGCGTAAAAGGTTCGGACGATCACAAGAAAGTCATCGTTGAATGTGTGGGAGTAAGATGGGTCTCAGATCCCGCTCGATTATTGATCCGACAGGGGTCTCGATCATGTCCGCATTATTCACGAACCGTAGGGTGACACACTTAAGAGACACCGACATCCAATTGGAGCAAATGTTTCATGCCGAAAGAATGAACAAGCGCAGGAATTTATTTCACTAGATACCGAAACAGGTTTTCAGGTGAAATTGCATAAAGTGGTTATGCATGTGAAATAGAATTCTAGCAAAGGGTTATTTGTGAATGTTTGTCATTAAAGTAATTGACAAAATTCTGAATAAAATAAAAGAGTTTTATTTAATGAGAGTTTGCATTAAATTTGGTGGAAATTTAATGGGAATTTGAGTGGACTTTTGAGTGGAGGGATTTTAAAGGGCATTTTGTGAGTGGAGTGTCCACCCACATGAATGAAGGAGGGGAGGGGGCAGCCCCCATGGCCGGCGGCCACCCCTTGGGTGCCCCTCCTCCTATAAAAGGAGCCCCTCCTCACTTGTCTCTCACACCTCCTCGTGAAGGATCTCTCTCCCCTCTAGAATTTATCCCCATGGTCTCGGACTAGCGAGATACATGTTCAGTGGCTATTCAAGAAAGAGTTGTGCTTCCGCTGCATCGCTGGAGCGAGGAGGCGGAGGTTGCTCGGTGCCTCGAACGTGTGTGCGAGCACGGATGCGCTGCTGATTTGCGGCGCTAGGACTTCCTCTCGATCTTGAGATCGGCAAGAGATCGTCTACATCAACCACGAGTTGAACTCGTTAAGCTTTGTCGGTCTTCAAGGGTATGTTCTCTACGGATATACATCCGCCCGTTGTTTGTATCTAGTAGATAGATCTTGGTATATAGTTCACATCGTAGGAAAATTTTTGTTTTCTATGCTGCGAACCCTACAGTGGTATCAGAGCCGGATCTATGCGTAGATACTTTACACGGGTAGTACACATATGAGTATGTGGGCGATGATGATCATGTTGTTGATCCTTTGTTGTAATTTTGGATATTGGTGGCATAGTGGGATGAAGCGGCCCGGACAAACTTTACATGTCCTCGCACATGAGACATGTTCCATGCTTGACATGCAACTAGTTTGCATAAGTGGCTAGCGGGTGTCTGTCTCTCCTACTATAGTCAATATCTATTTTGCAAGCGAGTTGTCAACAATTTGATTATCCTCGTTGTGGTTCATGTTCGTAGGTAAGAACGGTTCTATCTCGAAAGCCCTAAGCCACGTAAAACTTGCAATGGATAAATTAGAGGCGTCTAGTTTAGATTGTTGCTGGGCTAGTGTTATGATATGGTAGTGTTGTAAGTAGAAGTATGAGATGATACTCTTACACACATAGCGTGTAAAATCCATAGACCTTGATTTACATATAGGTATGATAGTGATCATACCACGATGCACATGATAGAGATCATCTGCGGGAACCATATCATTTCACTAATAAACATATGATGTTTGATAGCATCTTATATTGCTTGTTTAGCGCTTTGTTAGCATAATAAGACGATCCCTCATTTAAATATCAAGATAAGAATGTGTTCTTCCTTTAGTATGCACCGATTATGTTTTCGCTCCAAGACATCACGTGATGATCGGGTGTTCTTGGATCCACGACCATATTTCGGTGTAAAAGCGTTACACCTTGAATACTAAGGTTCTAACTTGGCGAGCCTAGCATGTACAGACATGGCCTCGGAACACGGACCGAAAGGTTAAGCATGAGTCATATAGTTGATATGATGCCCATTTGATGCTCGCCTTTGAAGCTATACCGACTCACGTGATGATCGGACTTGGTGTAGTGGATTTGGTTCATGTAATCACCAAAAAGGCACGAGGGATGTCGTTTTTGAGTGGGAGTTCATTTGTAATATAGATTAGTTGAACTCAATCTATCATACACTTAGTCTAAACTTTACAAATTCTGTTGTAGATGGCACCACCTGCTTTTAATTTCAATGTGTTCATGGAGAAAGAGAAACTAGCAACGAACGGTAGCAACTTTACCGAATGGGCCATGAATTTGAGGATTCTCCTCTCTTTGCACAAAAGCAATATGTGCTAGAAGCGTCGTTAGGCCCCACCTTTTGATGATGCCCCCGACGAGGAGAAGAATGTCTATCGGACTTCGGAGGACCACAACTTAGTTCATTGCGGCATATTGTATGGGCTAGAGCCGAACTTCAAAGCGTTTCAAAACGGCAATGCATTTGATACAATGGGTGAGTTGAAAATGATTTTCGACACACATGCTTGTCAGAGAGCTACAACGCTCGTAAAAGTTCTTTAGTGCATGATAGAAGAGCACACCGTTAGTGAGCATGTACTCAAGATGTCGTTACGCAGATAAGCTTGTGTCCTTGGGAATATCGATTCCCATTGACTTAGGCATCCATCGTGTTCTGCAGTCTCTGCCACCTAGCTATAAGAGCTTCGTGATGAACTATAATATGCAAGGCATGAAGAAGTCTCTCCCGAGCTCATCAATGCTTAAAACTGCAGTGGAAATCAAAAGGAACATCAAGTGTTGATGATCAATAGGAACACTGGTTTCAAGAAAGACAAGAAGGAAAAGCGGAAGGAAGTAAGGCGGCAAGTCTGTTGCAGCGCAAAAGAAACCCCGAGTTGGACCTAAGTTTGATTCCGAAAAGTGCTACTATTGTAAGGGGATCGCCATCGAAGCGCCCCAAGTATCTGCGACATAAGAAGGCCGGCAAGGAAAACAAAGGTATATATGATATACATGTTATTGATGTGTACTTGACTAGTGCTCGCAGTAGCACACGGGTATTTGATACCGGTTGGGTTGCTAATATTTGTAACTTTCGAAATTTGCGGAACAAGCGACCGCTAGCAAGGGTGAGGTCAAGATGCGTGTCGGCAATGGATCAAGCGTTGATGTGATCGCCGTTTAACGCTGCCTCTCCACTTGCCGTCGAGATTAGTTATAAACTTGAATAAATGTTATCTGGTGCCTTGAGCATGAACATTGTATCTGGATCGTGTTTGATGCGAAGTGGTTATTCATTAAATCCGAGAACAATGGTTGTTCCATTTATATGAATGAAATCTTTTATGGTCATGCACCGATGATGAATGGTTTATTTCTATTAGATCTCGATGATAATGTTACACATATTCATAATATTGATGCTAAAAGGATTAAACTTAATGATGATATATCCGCATATATGTGGCCTTGCCGTCTAGGTCATATTGGCGTTAAGCATGAAGAAGCTCCATTCGGATGGACTTT
This sequence comes from Avena longiglumis, assembly GCA_030063025.1. Taxonomy (NCBI): domain Eukaryota; kingdom Viridiplantae; phylum Streptophyta; class Magnoliopsida; order Poales; family Poaceae; genus Avena; species Avena longiglumis. Next base: position 502,842,807 of record CP125975.1, read on the forward strand.
TGGAATCACTTTATTATGAATCATTTGATACATGTGAGCCATGCCTTATGGGCAAGATGACTAGAACTCCGTTTTGGTTCAATGGAGCAGGCGACATTTATTGGAAATCATACATTCGATGTATGTGGTCCAATGAGTGTGTCGGCGAGGTGGATATCGTTATTTTGTTACTTTCACGGATGATTTGAGTAGATACGGTTATATCTACTTGATGAAACACAAGTCTGAAACCTTTGAAAAGTTCAAGGAATTTCAGAATGAAGTGGAAAATCATCGTAATAGAAAGATCAAATTTCTACGGTCCGACCGTGGAGGTGAGTATCTAAGTTACGAGTTTAGCACTCACATGAAAGAGTGTGGAATTGTTTCACAACTCAACCTGGAACACCACAATGAAATGGTGTGTCGGAACATCGTAATCGTACTTTATTAGATATGGTTCGATCTATGATTTCTCTAACGGACTTGCCGTTGTCATTTTGGGGTTATGCACTAGAAACTGCTGCATTCACTTTAAATCGGGCACCATCTAAATCCGTTGAAAAGACCGTATGAATTGTGGTTTGAAACAAACCTAAGCTATCATTTCTTAAAGTTTGGGGATGCGATGTTTATGTGAAGAAACTTCAGGATAAACTCGAACCCAAAGCGGAAAAATGCGTCTTCATAGGATACCCTAAAGAAACTATTGGGTATTCCTTCTATCACGAATCCGAGGGCAAGGTTTTTGTTGCCAAGAATGGATCCTTTCTAGAGAAAGAGTTTCTCATGAAGGTGTGAGTAGTCGGAAGGTAGAACTCAAGAGGTTGTGGAACCTTCTCTTCAAAGTATGGCGAGTAGCGCAGTCACGGAAGTTATTCGAGTTGGCTCCACCTGTTGAAGAGGGAACTAATGATAATGATCATGAAACTCCAAAGAGAGTACTACCGAACCTCGCAGTCAAACAGACGCTGCAGCTCCGAGTCAGACGGAAATCCTGTCATGAATTTCATGGTTGATGAAAATGATGACCCTGCGACGTATGAAGAAGCGATGATGAGCCCGGATTCCATCAAATGGTTAGAAGCCATGAAATCCTAGATGGAATCCATGTATGAAAATCAAGTTTGGAACTTGGTGGAATTACCTCACGACCGAAAGTCCGTGGAGAACAAATGGATATAAAGCTCGACTTGTCGCAAAGGGGTTTCGCCAAATTCAAGGAGTTGACTACGATGATACTTTCTCCCCCGTAGCGATGCTAAAGTCAGTTAGGATTATGTTAGCAATTGTTGCATATTTCGATTATGAGATATGGCAGATGGATGTCAAAACCGCGTTTCTCAATGGTAATATTGAAGAAGAGTTGTATATGATACAACCAAAGGGTTTTGTCGATCCTAAGGATGCTAACAAGGTGTGCAAGCTTCAGCGATCCATCTATGGATTGAAGCAAGCATCACGAAGTTGGAATCTCCGCTTTGATGAGGTGATCAAAGAATTTGGATTTGTCCAAACTTATGGAGAAGCTTGTATTTACAAGAAAGTGAGTGGGAGCAATGTGGCATTTCTGATATTATATGTGGATGACATATTATTGATCGGAAATGATATAGATCTTTTAAACAGTGTTAAAAGTTATCTAAACAACAATTTTTCAATGAAGGACCTAGGTGAAGCGTCATACATATTAGGCATAAAGATCTATAGAGATAGATCTAGGCGCCTAATAGGCTATCGTAAAGTACATACCTTGATAAGATTTTAAAGAAGTTTAAAATGGACGGAAGTAAGAAGGGTTCTTACCTATGTTGCAAGGCAAGACATTGAGTAAGACTCAAAGTCCCGGCATGGAAGAAAGAGAGATAATGGACAAAGTCCCCTATGCTTCAGCCATAGGCTCTATAATGTACGCCATGCTATGTACAAGACCGGATGTGGCACATGCTATTAGTTTGACTAGTAGGTACCAATCGGATCCAGGTTCGGAACACTGGATAGCGGTCAAGAATATCCTTAAGTACTTACGAAGAACTAAGGATATGTTTCTTGTATACGGAGGTGAAGAAGAGCTCGTCGCTAAGTGTTATGTCGACGCTAGCTTTGACACCGATCTGGATGACTCTAAGTCTCAATCCGAATACGTATTTCTCATGAATGGCGGAGCGGTTAGTTGTAGGAGCTCCAAACAACCTGTGGTAGCGGGATCAACAACGGAGGCCGAATATGTTGCTGCTTCAGAAGCGGCTTAGGAAGCAGTTTGGATGAAGGAGTTCATATCCGAACTAGGAGTGGTGGCAAACGCGTTGGACCCAATGGTGATCTATTGTGACAACAATGGTGCCATTGCCAATGCCAAAGAGCCTAGGTCTCACAAGCATTCCAAGCATTTTAAGCGCCGGTTTCACTCCATCCGCGAGCATGTCAAGGATGGAGATATAAAGATTTGTAAAGTACATACGGATCTCAATGTAGCAGATTCGTTGACTAAAACTGTCCCTAGAGCAAAACATGATCAACACCAGAACTCAATGGGTGTTAGATTTATCACTATGTAACTAGATTATTGTCTCTAGTGCAAGTGGGAGGCTGAAGGGAATATGCCCTGAGAGGCAATAATAAAGTGTTTATTATGTGTATTCCAAGTATATGATAGATGTTTATTTTGCATGCTATAATTGTATTAATACGGAAACATTAATACATGTGTGTTTAATAAACAAACAGAAAGTTCCTAGTTATGCCTCTCTCATAAACTAGCTCGTTGATTAACAAGATGATCAAGGTTTCCTGATCATGGACATTGGATGTTGTTAATAACGGGATCACAACATTAGTGTAATGGTGTGATGAACATTCATCCGAAGTATAGCATTACGATCAAAGTCATTGAGTTTATATTGCTATTGAAAGGACTATATCTTCCCATGATGTTTTTTGGTGTTAAATGACAATCCCAACCTTGTTTTTAACTGTGCTCTTGAGTTTCGGGGGAAACGTCGTTGTTGTCTCATTGTATTGTGATGGATGCTCTCTTGTGATCTTTTGAAGACGGTGGCCTTTTTAGTCTTCTCCTAGTTTCTTTCTGGTTGATGTTTTTAGGTCACCGTACTATTAAGAGGGGGTCCATGTTGGAGGGCTGTGGGAAATCACTTGTTTTTGCACAAACCTATATGCACCGCCACAGCCATCCCATTATTTCGTGAGAGAGAGCTTTTTCCTGTTCTGTTGGGGCCTTTTGTGTCTCACCGGAACTTCCGGTCATAGACCGGAAGTTCCGCTCAAACCTTTTTCTGTGGACTGTTCTGTAGTTTGTTCCGACGCTAGTTCCGCCCAAGTTCCGGTGGCAGTTCAGTAACCTTTCGTGTTGAAGTGTGCTATTTGCCGGAACTTGGCCGGAACTTGACCGGAACTTGCTCGGAACTTTTCCTGGCAAAAGTTCTTGAGCGGAACTTCCGTCTGAAGGCCAGAACTTCCGGTCAGATTCTCTCCATTTGACCCAAAGAAGTTGACACGAGGTGAAGTGGTGGACAAGCAACTCAATGCTACAGCTTTGGGAATGATTCAAAAGGCCTTGACTCCAAAGGATTTTGCTCACATTCGCCAATTTGACACTGCCAAGGAAGCTTGGGATCAACTCACCGAGCTCTTTGTTGGGAATGCTAGCATCCAAAGCTCCAAGTTTGACGAGATCAACAACGAGTGCAATGGTTTCGCAATGCAAGATGATGAGACCCCTGAAGACATGTATAGGCGCCTTAAGGTCCTTTGTTCCACTATGAGGGACCTTGGGGCTCACTATGTTGATGACAATTTTATGAAGAGAAAGTTCATTCAAGCTCTTCTCCCATTTGAAGAACAAAAGCTCAACTCTATCAAGGGAAGAACCAACTTTCACTTAATGACCTCCCAAGAAGTCTTGAGTGAAGTAATTGCCATGACTATTGCTAAGAAGAATGCGGAGTCCGCTCGAGCTAGAGCCATTGGATCAACAAAAGTGAACCTTGCTTTGAAGGCCAAGGCTATTGAAGTTGATGATGATGATACATCAAGTGAGTGGTCTCAAGAAGATCTCAAATGTGCCTTCAACGAACATCTTGCTCTCGCTTCAAGGGCCTTTTGGAACAAGTCCGGATTCAAGTCAAGATCAAGGGACAACTCAAGATTCAACTCACCCAACAAGTCTCCCAAAGCAAGATCATGCTACAATTGCAATGACAAGAGTCACTTTGTGGCCAAGTGTCCCTTTGAGAACCGTGAAGACAATGGTGGTCGTCTCATTCGCAAGGTCAAGTCAAGATCTCCTCATCCCATAAACAAGAACTACACCGTCAAGAACGCCACCAACAAGGAACGAGCAATTGTGGTCCATGAAGAATATCTTTCGGGCACGGATGAAGATGATGATGATGAAGGCCATGGTGGAGAGATTGTGGGGGTTGATGCTATTGCCACTACCTCAACTCCACGTATATCACTCTTCGACTCGCCAAATGAAAATGTCATCTCCTCCAACCAAAAGTGCTTCATGGCCAAGGCCACCGAGGTATCACCGAAACCCACTCCTCAACCCATCTCTAGTGAGCCTTCCTCTCTTGATCTTGTTGGTCTAGAGGTGAAGAAAGAGATGATTGACATGTGTGAATTTGTTGCTACCTTAGATGAAGAAACTAAAAACTGCTTTGAGTCCTTACTTGCACAACTTGAAAATGCTAGAGATGCCTTAGATGAAAAGGAAGAACTTCTTGACTTGCTAAGTAAAAATGAAAGAGATGCCGCCGATGAAATTGCCTCTCTCACTCAAAGTCTTGAGGATGAACAAAATATGAGAATTAATCTTGAAGAAAATGTGTCTAAGCTTGTAGATGATCATAACAACACTTTGACCTCTACAATTAAAGAACGGGCCCATGCTCTTGCTTTGATTAAGGTTCTCAAGAAAGAAAATGCTGAGTTTGTGGGTGGTCATGATAAGACTCAAGAGGATATTGAGAAACTCAAAAGGGAACACAAAGCCTTGGAGAGTAAACTCTCAAGTCTTTTTGAGGCTCATGAACAGCTTCAAACTCGATTAACTTGTGATCTTTCTAAGTCTTCCGCTGTGCAAATTATAGACTTGTCTAGCTCTCCTAACCCTTGTTGCAAGCATGAGCATCTCATAGAGGAGGTCAAGGTTTTGAAGGATCAACTTGCCAAGACTAATAAGAAGAAGAAGAAGAAGAAGAAGAAGAAGAACAACAAGAAGAAGAAAAAGAACAAGGGCATGGCCCAAGGAGTTCCAAATGGCCTAACCCTATTGCAAAGTGACAACTTTGCCGGAAAGAACAATCCCTCTTATATTCTTTGCAAATCTTATGATGGTCATGTATATGCTAGATATGTGGGGACATCTTACACGCATGATTATCATTGGGCCATTTGGGTGCCAAAGGTTCTTGTCACTAACAAAAGGGGACCCATTGCAAAATGGGTACCTAAAACCAAGGCTTGATTTTCTTGTAGGACTATGCTTCCGGCGGATCAAAATGGGTGCTTGATAGTGGTGCCACAAGTCATATGACCGGAAGCAAGTCTATCATGACCGAGTTGAGACCCAATATTTCCAACACCATGGTCTCCTACGGTGACAAAACAAGCTCTCAGGTTTTGGGTTTTGGCAAAGTGGTGGTAACCCCGGATGTATCCTTGGTTGACGTCATGCTTGTCAAAACTCTTGGTTACAACTTACTCTCAGTTCGTGCTCTTGCTCTTATGGGTCTTTCTTCTTTCTTTAATTCTCATTCCGTGGTCCTCATGTGGAGCAAGTCTCTCAAGGTGGCTTTTGTAGGGTATGTAGAACATGACTTGTACGTGGTGGACTTTTCAGGGACCACTACTCCTCATGCTCTATGTCTCTATGCTAAAGCCGACAAGGGCTGGTTGTGGCATCGCCGCCTAGCCCATGTTAACATGAGAACTTTGCAAAGACTTCACTCCGAGGGCCACATCCTTGGAATTAACGATGTTTCTTTTGCCAAAGATCGTGTTTGCAGGGCTTGTATTGAAGGGAAGATGCATGAAACTCCTCACAAAGCGCTCAATCAAATCACTACCGAGAGATGTTTGGAGCTCTTGCATATGGATCTCTTTGGTCCTCCCTCTCATGATAGTCTTGGAGGCAAGAAGTATTGCTTGGTTATTGTGGATGATTTCTCAAGATACACTTGGGTGTTCTTTTTCAAGTACAAAAGTGAGACTCAACAAACCGTCATTGACTTTGCAAATGAGGTTCAACGGAAGCACAATGCAACTATTCTCTCTATTCGAAGTGACAATGGCACCGAGTTCAAAAACTATACCTTGGATGAGTTTCTCAGTGATGAAGGAATCAAGCATCAACACTCCACTCCCTACACCCCTCAACAAAACGGTGTTCTTTGAAAGGAAGAATCGCACTTTGATGGATGCGGCTCGGTCTATGCTAGCTGAGTTCAAGTCTCCATACAACTTTTGGGCCGAGGCCATCTCCACCGCTTGCCATGCAACCAACCGGCTTTATCTCCGCAAGAATAAGAACAAGACCCCATATGAACTTCTCACCGGGAAAAAGCCTAATGTTAGCTACTTTAGGGTGTTTGGGTGCAAGTGCTACTTACTCAAGAAAGGAGTTCGGTTGTCAAAGTTTGAATCCAAGGCTCAAGAAGGAATTTTCGTTGGTTACTCAAATCAGTCCCATGCTTATAGAGTCTACAATAAAGCCAATGGAAGAGTTGAAGAGACAAGCAACGTGAAGTTTGATGAAAATCATGAGTCTCTTGTTAGTCAAGATGGTGTTTGTGATCCAAGTGATGAAATTCCTTGTAACACCCTCAGAATCGGACCTATGCAAGTTTCAGCGAATCCCGCCAAACCCGCATAGAAACGATTCAAAGGTGCCCACCAGGCACTTTCGTGCGGGTGGAAAACGAAGTAATAACATTGCACAACAGTCCTCGATGGAACCCACAGAACAGATATATATAACAGCGACTCAAAGAGTCAAGAACACAGATATAATATACAAAGATCCAATCACCTTGAAAATGATAGAGCGTCTGTAACACCCTCAGAATCGGACCTATGCAAGTTTGGGCAAAATTCACCAAACCCGCATAGAAACGATTCAAAGGTGCCCACCAAGCACTTTCGTGCGGGTGGAAAACGAAGTAATAACATCACACAACAGTCCTCGATGGGACCCACAGAACAAATATATATAAGCGACTCCATGAGTCAAGAATACAGATATAATATACAAAGATCCAAATCACCTTGAAAACGATAGAGCGTCCAGCTACGGACAAGATGCAAATGGGGCTAAGAGCCCTGAAGAATAACCAATGGCGTCCATAACCCCGCCTGTGCCAAGCCGGAAGGGTAACCCCGCTAACGGCCGATCTCACAACCTGCTTAACAAAGGGTGCCGACAAAGGCAAAGCAGAAAACAAAGAAGGAGCGCCAAGATCGAGGCCAAGACACGGCGAGGCTAGAATTCGGTCCTCGCCACATAGGTATGGTGGATCAAGCGCAGCGCAAAGATGCACTAAACAACCTATAGAGACTCGATACCGGGCGGTTTTCGAGAGGGGTAAGAATGACCTAACCGGATCCAACCAAGCTATCACCAAACAAACCCATCCCGGTGTTTCCCCTCGAGACCAAAAGAGGAAGTCAACCGAGGAACTCACAGCTGGCAGTTTTATTTATTCATTATAGTTGCGGCACTTTACTAGTCAAGTTTAGATTATCCTCCGATAAAATAAGCAAAGCACTTTTAGTTAAACATTCTGTTATAGTTGCAACAATTACTAATCGTGCAGATATAGCATGAGATAACCCAAAACCCAGCTTGTTGGTACTTTTATTCAGCCAATTCTAGTTGCAATACTTACTAGTCGATACATTTGTCGCAAGCGACAACCAAACGAGCAATGGTGGGCAGTATTAATTAGCCATTCCATTATAGTAGAGCTGATTACTAGTCATTATAAGTCAAATTTATAGCAAGAACTTTAGTTATGCTTGTCTATGATCGAGATATCTGCTCCAAGTCGCCCATATCCGCGACACGGCTTTAAAAGTTTTACCCGGGTGCACCAATAGCAACACACGCCGATCAACCTCGAAAACCAAATCAAAACCCAACGAGGCTTTCACGACCGAACAATCACAGATTCAGAATTATTTCAGGGGCCACCTTAAGTAGAATCCGCAACGGAGTAAGCAAGCTAGACGGCCTCAAGGTCAGGCTGCTGGTCAAACGACCGGGAACCCGAAGTGTGGCTGGGCTTGTCGATACCGCGAAAACACCTGCTCCGCTCCTAACAAGACAGTGCTCCTCGCACAATCGTAAATAAAGCGTAAAGCATGGCATAAGTACAGATCGTAATAAAACCTCAAACTAGTTTGTGGCCCCAAGAAATAAGATGAATCAAGCTCGTTGTGGGGGTCCCATATACCTCCCGGATGTGGATAGCGCAAAATCAAGGAACAGTATCAAGTACTCGGGGTCTTACGGACACAAGTGGGCTCGAAACCAAATATTATCTATCACCCACCGATGCCTCGCTTATTCAATTTTAGTTGTTAAATGTAGTAAAGTGACGATAAGTAAAGCTAGAATCATCTCCAACATCAACATGCGGCAATACATCAAGAATCGTGACATATGGCGACACAACAAAGACTTGAGCAAGCAACTACGACGCTAAGTCCAACTATCTACCAAACAACAGGTAATAGGATGTGTCCAAGGCAATATAGGGCTGCAAGGGATTTCACGGGTACGAAAGCTAGAGCATCGCAACACAGATAGCAATAGATCAACAGGGAGGAGTAAATTACTATAAAAGTAAAATAGGTAGAAAGAGGGAGATGCTCGCCTGAAAACATTGTCGAAGGGTTCGACCGAAGATCGGGGCGAAGCTCACATCAACTCAACGGTCCAATCCGCGAAGAAGCAAAACACTAGAAGAAACACCGGAGGCGCTATTTAATAAAACGACAGAAGATCGGCATGATGCATGTATGATGGATGACATGGCAAGGTGCGATGCAATTAGGTTATATTAAGTGGAGCCGGGGTCCCGACAATTATTAAATGGTTCAAGTTGTTAGAACCCCCGCAATTTAAATGTTGTTATAACAAAGCAAGATAAGATACCGGTTCGCTACACAAGTTTAAATGAGGCCGATATAAGGCTAGATTTGCCCGCATATGGGCCCCATATTTAATTATTAGGTGAATCGGCATAAGGCCCCCAAACCAATGAGATGCATGCGAGATGACAAATAAATGCAACGAGTTGTTATTATATTATGGAATTAGGGTTTCGGAAAGGGGTTCGCACATCAGAGGGGGCTCGACGATCTTGGGGTTTCCGGGGTTCGGGGTTCGGAGGGTCTCGGGGTCCAGGGTTCGACGAGGATCAGATCTCGGGGTTCAGGGTTCAACGGACGCGTCCTCGGATTCCGGGGTAGGTCTTGGCGTTCCGGGAAGCCGGACTTGGGGTTTCGGGGTCGCCTCGAATTCGTTCTGGTCGGTGCAGTTCTTGGCGAGCCTCGGGTCCGGACTTCGCCCCCGGGAACGGGTCTTCAGGGTCCCGACAACTTCGATTCTCTGTGGGCGATCTTGGCACTCGATGTCCGTGAAGTAGAACTTGTCGCACCTACCGTCTTCGGGTTCGCTCCAATCGGGTCCATGTCGGAGTACCTGTCGTCCCATGAAGGAGATCTTGCGTCTAGGGTCTCGACAAACTTGGGGTGTCGAGGCGCAGTCCTTGTCGGGGTTCTCGGCCTCGGCGCCGGGAGGAAGAACTTGTCGCATGGACGACAGTGCTTGTCGTTGCAGAGATCTTGATGCGGCATCTGATTCGGGGTCGGCCCCTCGGAATCGTGATCGGTCTTCGGTTCGGGGTCTCGCGCCCGTGGCGAAGGTCTTGATGGTGCCGTGTCGAAACATCAGGGCTCCCGTGAACGAGATCTTGGTGACGGGATCGACGAACTTGTTACGGGTCGGTCTCGGCCGCGGTCGAACTTGACTTGATGGTTTGCTCGGCCCAGATGTGCGTGGACTCGCCGTTCTGGGCTGACCCGTGCCTACCGCACCTGCCGCAGAAGTCCTTCGCGGACACGTCCCTGAGTACCAGCGTGATGCCGCCCTTCCTGACGGCGCCGCGCGCCGCGAGCTACCCGATCTGGTCGAAGGTGAGCGACCTGCCGCGGAAGCAGTCCTCGCCGGAGCTTGCAGAGGCGGGCCGGGGCCGGGGACGGGAGCGGAGGAACGACGACGAGGTGGGTGGCCCGAGGCCGACGAGCCTGGGCACGCACGGGCGGAGGCGGAGCGGCCGGGGAAGGCGAAGCCGGCGGGCTGGATGCGGGGCGACGGCGGCCCGGCGGCGGAGAAGGGGAAGCCGGGCGGCGACGGCCTGCGGGGCGACGGGCGAGCTGTGCTTGTCGGAGGAGGTGGTGCCGGCGCTGTGGGACGGCGCGAGCGACGCTGGGCCGGGCAGCGGGCGACATGGGCGGCGACGGCGAGGCGGCGGCGCGCGAAGCTCTGGGGAGAGGGTCGCGAGGGACAAGGCGGAGGACGCGCCGACGGCGGCGGCGCGCGGGAGGAGGCGCCCGGTTGGCCGGCAGAGCTTGGGTCGGCCGCGACGGCTCATGCTCGCCGCGACGCTGACGGGACGGGCGGCGACTCGACGAGAAGGGGCCGCGGTTCCGTTCGGGCGAGCATCGGCGGCGAACGCGCTAGGCGAGAGGCGGAGGCGGGCAGACATGCGGGCGCGGAGGTCTGGCTGGCGACGACGGCGGGCCGGAGGCAAGGCCATGCGGAGGTGGCGGCGCGCTAGCAGAAAGGTGCAGCTGAAAAGGGAGGAAGGGATGGGGAGGCCGCGGTAGGTGGTGTGGTGGGTCCCAGCCAGCGTGGGTGTGGACCGGGAGGCGCGTGGTGGTCTGGTGCAAGTGTGTGCTTGCGTGTGGGTTTGTGTGGGGCAGGGAGTGGGAGAGAGAGAGAAGGGAAAGAGGGGTGAGGGTTGGGCCATGGACACGTGGCGAGTGGAGATGGGTAGAGGGAGAGAGGAGGGTGAGGTGGCTCGATAGGCTAGGGTGAGGTGGAGGGTTGGTTTGGGTAGAATAATCGGGTGGGTTTAGGATTTAGGGGGCAGGTTGGGCCGTTTTGAATCGGGCGGTCGGTCGGGTTGACCTGCTCGACGCCTACCAAAATAATTATAAATTTTATTTATGTTAATTAGAACATTTGCAAACCGATAGCAACAAAATAAAATACTCCGAGCCCGGGTTTGACGCTTGAATAATGAGATGGGGCGTTGGAAAACAAAACGGGTTTTCGAAAATAGATTTGGCGATCAATGCATGATGATGACGATGCAATGCACAAATTCAACGCGATTTTCTAGTAGTGGTTTTGCGGGATGCCACAATTCGACACCACTAACAATGGATCTCGCCCTCGAGATCCGCCTCATGGTACCGGAAGGAAGGTCGGCGGTCCGCGTCTTCTCGCTTCGTGTAGATCCTTGCGACACCACTAACGATGAGTTCCTTGTCCGTGATCGTCGAAAGAACACTCCGGAAACAAAAAGGTTGAAGGTGGAGGTATCAACAAATAAGCCACCCCTAACTTCCGTGGACGGAGTAAAACTGCTGGATCCACTGATTCGATGTACAAGAGCGAATGATAAGAGTAGTGGTATGGTAGCTACTCCATCCCGCACCCAAACCATTACTCTGCACACGAATAGGCGGATTATGCAACCAACTCTCGGAGTTAGACTGAAGATCTCGACAAGCGAGGTTCGGAAACAAAGGAGTGATGCGCATCGATCGGATCCGCGAGAGGATGTCGCGTCAGAAAACACCGGAAGGCACAAACAAAGGACAAAGGACGGCACCACAGACGAAGGATTCCTCGGATAGCATGATGACTAGATGTAGCAATACCGTTATCAAAGGAGGATGCGAAACCCTAAAGGTACGACGGAAAACCCAACCACGAGAATTCCTGGACTCGAAGAAAAGACGAGAGCGGAGTCAAAACACGTATGGTTAAGAGGAGAACAGCAGAGGGGTAAGGAGTAAAATCAGACCTAATCAGAACTACCCAACCGATTTTGCAAAAATAGTTTTGACACTCTACTTCGGCCATTAGCTAGGTTATCCTACAGGCTGGACTTGTGGGGTATCGCAACGCCGAGCTCGATACCACTCAGAACACCCTCAGATCGGACCTATGCAAGTTTGGGCAAAATTCACCAAACCCGCATAGAAACGATTCAAAGGTGCTCACCAAGCACTTTCGCGGGTGGAAAACGAAATAATATCACACAACAGCCCCTCGATGGGACCCACGTAACAAATATATATAAGCGACTCCATGAGTCAAGAATACGATATAATATACAAAGATCCAAATCACCTTGAAAACGATAGAGCGTCCAGCTACGGACAAGATGCAAATGGGGCTAAGAGCTCAAGAATAACCAATGGCGCCCATAACCCCGCCTGTGCCAAGCCGGAAGGGTAACCCCGCTAACGGCCGATCTCACAACCGCTTAACAAAGGGTGCCGACAAAGGGCAAAGAGAAAACAAAGAAGGAGGCCAAGATCGAGGCCAAGACAGCGAGGCTAGAATTCGCGGTCCTCGCCACATAGGTATGGTGGATCAAGGCAAAGATGCACTAAACAACCTATAGAGACTCGATACAAGGCGGTTTCAGAGGGGTAAGAATGACCTAACCGGATCCAACCCAAGCTATCACCAAACAAACCCATCCCGGTGTTTCCTCGAGACCAAAAGAGGAAGTCAACCGAGGAACTCACCAGCTGGCAGTTTTATTTATTCGATTATAGTTATGCACTTTACTAGTCAAGTTTAGATTATCCTCCGATAAAATAAGCAGTGGGCACTTTTAGTTAAACATTCGTTATAGTTGCAACAATTACTAATCGTGCAGATAGCATGAGATAACCCAAAACCCGCAGCTTGTTGGTACTTTTATTCAGCCAATTCGCTAGAAGTTGCAATACTTACTAGTCGATACATTTGTCGCAGTTTACAACCAAACGAGCAATGGTGGCAGATTAATTAGCCATTCCATTATAGTAGAGCTGATTACTAGTCATTATAAGTCAAATTTATAGCAGTAAACTTTAGTTATGCTTGTCTATGATCGAGATATCGTGCTCCAAGTCGTCCATATCCATGACACGGCTTTGAAAGTTTTTACCCGCCGGGTGCACCAATAGCAACACACGCCGATCAACCTCGAAAACCAAATCAAACCCAACGAGGCTTTCACGACCGAACAATCACAGATTCAGAATATTTCAGGGCCACCCTTAAGTAGAATCCAGAACGGAGTAAGCAAGCTCGAGACGGCCTCAAGGTCTGCGCTGGTCAGTAAACGATCGGGAACCGAAAGTGTGGCTGGGCTTGTCGATACCGCGAAAACACTCTGCTCCTAACAAGACAAAGGTGCTCGCACAATAAATAAAGCAAGAAAGCATGGCATAAGTACAGATCGTAATAAAACCTCAAACTAGTTTGTGGCCCCAAGAAATAAGATCAATCAAGCTCGTTCGGGGTCCCATATACCTCCGGATGTGGATAGCGCAAAAATCAAGGAACAGTATCAAGTACTCGGGGTCTTACGGACACAAGTGGGCTCGAAACCAAATATTATCTATCACCCACCGATGCCTCTGCTTATTCAATTTTAGTTGTTAAACAAAAGTAAAGTGACGATAAGTAAAGCTAGAATCATCTCCAACATCAACATGCGGCAATACATCAAGAATCGTGACATATGGCGACACACAACAAAGACTTGAGCAAGCAACTACGACGCCAAGTCCAACTATCTACCAAACAATGTAATAGGATGTGTCCAAGGCAATATAGGGCTAAGGGATTTCACGGCACGAAAGCTAGAGCATCGCAACGTATAGCAATAGATCAACAGAGGAGTAAATTACTATAAAAGTAAAATAGGTAGAAAGAGGGAGATGCTCGCCTGAAAACATTGTCGAAGGGTTCGACCGAAGATCGGGGCGAAGCTCACATCAACTCAACGGTCCAATCCGCGAAGAAGCAAAACACTAGAAGAAACACCGGAGGCGCTATTTAATAAAACGACAGAAGATCGGCATGATGCATGTATGATGGATGACATGGCAAGGTGCGATGCAATTAGGTTATATTAAGTGGAGCCGGGGTCCCGACAATTATTAAATGGTTCAAGTTGTTAGAACCCCCGCAATTTAAATGTTGTTATAACAAAGCAAGATAAGATACCGGTTCGCTACACAAGTTTAAATGAGGCCGATATAAGGCTAGATTTGCCCGCATATGGGCCCCATATTTAATTATTAGGTGAATCGGCATAAGGCCCCCAAACCAATGAGATGCATGCGAGATGACAAATAAATGCAACGAGTTGTTATTATATTATGGAATTAGGGTTTCGGAAAGGGGTTCGCACATCAGAGGGGGCTCGACGATCTTGGGGTTTCCGGGGTTCGGGGTTCGGAGGGTCTCGGGGTCCAGGGTTCGACGAGGATCAGATCTCGGGGTTCAGGGTTCAACGGACGCGTCCTCGGATTCCGGGGTAGGTCTTGGCGTTCCGGGAAGCCGGACTTGGGGTTTCGGGGTCGCCTCGAATTCGTTCTGGTCGGTGCAGTTCTTGGCGAGCCTCGGTCCGACCGCCCGAACGGGTTCGTGGTCCCGACAACCGATTCTCGTGGGCGATCTTGGCACTCGATGTCCGTGAAGTAGAACTTGTCGCACCTACCGCCTTCGGTTCGCCCAATCGGGTCCATGTCGGAGTACCGTCCCATGAAGGAGATCTTGCGTCAGGGTCTCGACAAACTTGGGGTGTCGAGGCGCCCCTTGTCGGTTCTCGCCTCGGCTACCGGAGGAAGAACTTGTCGCATGGACGCGGTGCTTGTCGCTGCGAGATCTTGACGGCATCCGATTCGGGTCGGCCTCTGGAATCGTGATCGGTCTTCGTCGGGTCCGGCGTTCCGTGGCGAAGGTCTTGATGGTGCCGTGTCGAAACATCGGGCTCCCGTGAACGAGATCTTGGTGACGGATCGACGAACTTGTTACGGGTCGGTCGCTGGCCGAACTTGACTTGATGGTTTGCTCGCCCAGATATGCGTGGACTCGCTCTGGCTGACCTGCGCCTACCGCGACGGCCGCTGCAGAAGTCCTTCGCGGACACGCCCCGAGTACCAGCGTGATGCCGCTTCCCGACGGCGCCAAGGCGCCGCGAGCCCGACCGTCGGGTGAGCGACCTGCCGCGAAGCGCCTCGCCGGAGCTTGCGAGGCGGCCGGCCGGGACGGGAGCGGAGGAACGACGACGAGGTGGGTGGCCCGAGGCCGACGAGCCTGGGCACGCACGGGCGGAGGCGGCGGCCGGAAGGCGAAGCCGGGCGGGCCGGATGCGCGGGCCGACGCGTCTCCGCGCGGCGAAGGGGAAGCCGGCGGCGAGGCGGACGGCCCGCGGGCGACGGCGAGCTGTGCTTGTCGGGAGGAGGTGGTGCCGGGCGACGGGGACGGAGCGACGCGGGCCGGGCGGGCGGCCTGGGCGACGCGAGGGGGCTGCTCTGGCGGCGCGGGCGAGCTCATGGGAGAGGGTCAGCGAGGGACCAAGGCGGAGGCGACGCTGCCGACGGCGGGCGGGCGCGGCGGGAGGAGGCGGCGCCGGGTTGGCCAGAGCTTGGGGTCGGCCGACGGCCACGGCGACGCTGACGGGACGGGCGCGAGACGACGAAGGGGCCGCTGGTTCCGGGAAGGCATCGCGGCGCGCGAACGCGTTAGGCGAGGCGAGGCGGGCAAAGACATGCGGGCGTGAGGTCTGCGCTGGCGCGGCATGGCGGAGGCGATGACAAGTGAGGTGGCGGGCGGCAAGGCTAGCAGAGTGGCTGCAGCTGAAAGTGGAGGAAGGGATGGGGAGGCCGCGCAGGTGGGCGTGGTGGGTCCCAGCGGCGTGCGGGGTGTGACCGGAGGCGCGGTGGTCTCGCGGTGTGCAATGTGCGTGTGGGGTTTGTGGGGCAGGGAGAGAGAGAGAAGGAAAGAGGGAGGGTTGGGCCATGGACACGTGGCGAGTGGAGATAGGTAGAGGGAGAGGAGGGGTGAGGTGGCGCCTCGATAGGCTAGGGTGAGGTGGAGGGTTGGTTTGGGTAGAATATCGGGTGGGTTTAGGATTTAGGGCAGGTTGGCCGTTTTTGAATCGGGCTGCTCGTCGGGTTGACCTGCTCGATCGCCTACCAAAATAATTATAAATTTTATTTATGTTAATTAGAACATTTGCAAACCGATAGCAACAAAATAAAATACCCGAGCCCCGGGTTTGACGTTTGAATAACAGATGGGGCGTTTGGAAAACAAAACGGGGTTTTCGAAAATAGATTTGGCGATCAATGCATGATGATGACGATGCAATGCACAAATTCAACGCGATTTTCTAGTAGTGGTTTTGCGGGATGCCACAGCGTCCGACTACGGAGAAGATGCAAATGGGGCTAAGAGCCCTGAAGAATAACCAATGGCGTCCATAACCCTGCCCAGGCCAAGCCGGAAGGGTAACCCTGCTAACGACGTCGATCTCAAAACCTGCTTGACAAAAGGGGTGCTGACAAAGGGCAAAGGAAAAAGAGGAGCCAAGATCGAGGCCGATACAGCGAGGCTAGAATTCGCGGTCCTCGCCATAGGTATGGTGGATCAAGCGGCAGCGGCAGCATGCACTAGACAACCTATAGAGACTCGAAACAACTGGCGGTTATCAGAGAGGGGTAAGAAAGGCCTATTCGGATCCAACCTGATTCTACCATCAAACAAACCCATCCTGGTGTTTCCCCCTCGAGACCAAACGAGGAAGTCAACCGAGGAACTCACACAGTTGGCAGTTTTACTTATTCAGTTATAGTTGCGGCACTTTACTAGTCAGGTTTAGATAATCATCCTGATAAAGTAAGCAGTGGGTACTTTTAGTTAACCATTCCGTTATAGTTGCAGCACTTACTAATCAGGTACAAATATCATGAGATAACCCAAAACCCAGCAGTTGTTGGTACTTTTATTCAGCCAGTCCGTTGTAGTTGCAATACTTACTAGTCAGGTACAATGGTCGCAAGCGACACTCCAAACAAACAATTGTGGGCAGTATTATTTAGCCATTCCATTATAGTGAAGCTGATTACTAGTCATTATAAAGTCAAATTTATAGCAATAAACTTTAGTTATGCTTGTCTATGGTCGAGATATCAGGCTCCAAGTCGTCCATATCCGCGACACGGCTTTGGAAAGTTTTACCCGCCGGGTGCACCAATAGCAACACACGCCGATCAACCTGAAAACCAAATCAAAACCCAACGAGGCTTTCACGATCGAACAATCACAGATTCAGAAATATTTCAGGGGCCACCCTTGGAGTACACCAAGAACGGTAGCAAGCTCGACACGGACTCAAGGTTTTGGTAGACGGTCGTGAACGATCGGGAACCCAAAATCGGGCTTGTCGACACCATGAATCGTGTCCCGATCCTAAATAAAGACAAAGGTGCTATCCGTCGCACAATATAAATACGTAAGTAGCATGGCATAAGTACAGATCGTAATAAAACCTCAAACTAGTTTGTGGCCCCAAGAAATAAGATGAATCAAGCTCGCTCGGGGTCCCATATACCTCCGGATGTGGATAGCGATAAATCAAGGAACAGTATCAAGTACTCGGGTCCTACGGGACACAAGTGGGCATTCGAAACCAAATATTTTCTATCACCCACCGATGCCTCTCGCTTACTTCAATTTTAGTTGTTAAACAGGAATTAAAGTGAATGATAAGTAAAACTATGATCATCTCCAACATCAACATGCGGCAATACATCAACAATCGTGGCAATCGGACACGCAACAGACTTGAGCAAGCGACTACGAAGCAAGTCCAGCTATCTACCAAACAATGGTAATAGGAGGTGGCCATGGCAATATAAGGCTGCAAGGATATCACGGCACGAAAACTAGAGCATCGCAACACGTATAGCAATAGATCAACAGGAGGAATAAATACTATAAAAGTAAGATAGGTAGAAAGGGGAGATGCTGCTTTGAAAACATTGTCGAAGGGTACAACCGAAGATCGGGGCGAAGCTCACATCAACTCAACGGCCTTATCCGCGAAGAAGCAAAACACTAGAAGAAACACCGGATGCAATATTTAAGATTACGGCAGAAGATCGGCATGATGCATGTATGATGTATGACATGGCAAGGTGCGGTGCAATAAGGTCAATATTAAGCGGAACCGGGGTCCCGACAATTATTTAGGTGGTTCATGTTGTTTAGCTAACCCGCAATTTAAATGTTGTATTAGCAAGGCAAAAGATATCACCGGGTTCGCTACCCAAATTTAAATGAGGCCAATATAAGGCTAGATTTGCCCGCATATGGGCCCCATATTTAATTAGGTTAATCGGCATAAGGCCCCCAAACCACATGACAATTATGCATGCAAGATGATCAATTAACATGCAACAAGTTGTTATTATATTATAAAATAGGGTTTTCGGGAAGGGGTTCACACATTGAGGGGTCTCGACGGTATTGGAGTTCCGGGGGTTCCGGGGTTCGGTCTCAGGGTCCAGGGTTCGACGGGATCGAGGTTCGGACTCCGGGATCGGGTCTTCGGATCTCCACATGGCCGGTCTTGGTGACGATCTTGTGCGATGGGGATCTTGGTTCAACATCAACGCGGTCTCCGGGTCCGAGGGTTAGACCTTGGCGTCCGAGGGAAGTTCCTGTCGTTTCCGTACCGACGACCTTGGCGTTCAGGGGAGCTCCCGGTGTCCCGAGGAGAAGATCTTGTCGATTCCACCTCGAAGGCCTTGTTGTTCTGCAGTGGGGATCGTGGTTCATCGGGGTTCGGGTCTTCGACGTCGCATTCGGGAAGAAGGTCTTGAGGATCCGGCGCCGGTGGCCTTGGATAGACCTTCGGGTCTCGTATCGTGCCGGTCTTGTCAACGAGGAGATCTTGTCGAGGTGGGTCATGCGTGTACACGAATGAGTACAGGAGCAGCCCACGTCGGTTCCAAATGACACGGACGGACGGCGGCGCTGGTTCCGCGTCGACGCAGAGAGGAAGTCTCGGGCGAGGCGCACCGGAGGAGGACGCCGGAAGCGCGACCGAACACCGAGGTGAGCAGGGGGCTCCAGATTTAAGACGGCAGCGCCATCTCACGGACGGGCGTCGACGAGGGGCGCAGCGGCAGACCGGCATGGAGCTTGGGAGGCTGTGGTCGCCGGGACGCTCGACTGGACCGAGGCGCGGCACGCACAGGACGGAGAGGCGGGCTGGCCCGACCGGGAGAGGAGGACCCGATGGTGGCGGTGAGGTCGGGCTTGGTGGAGGCGGGCGCCGGACGCGAGGTGCGGGCAGCGAGGAGAGGCACCGCGAGGTCGCGGGGCGCATCGCGGTCGGCTCGGGCTTGGGGTCAGGCTCGAGACGCGGCCGGGAGCTCGGGCGAGGGAGCTCAGGCGGCCAAGGAGGAGTGGGGCGACGCGGTGGGCGGCGGTGGCTTGAGGACGCCGGGCGTGGCGAGCGGGCCGGGAAGGCGGGAGAGCGAGGCGGAGGAGAGGAAGTCCGGCTGAGCGGGTTCGAAGGCGAAGCGCTGGGAGCTAGAGGAGAGAGGGACGGCGGTCGGCGGTGGGCGCGGCTGGGGCGGCAGGAGCTGGAGAGAGGCGGAGGGGAACGCGGCGGGTGTGGCATCCCGCAAAAACCACTACTAGAAAATCGCGTTGAATTTGTGCATTGCATCGTCATCATCATGCATTGTTCGCATAAAACTATTTTCGCAAAGCCCGTTTTGTTTTCCAAACGGCCCATCTACATTCAAACACGCAAACCCGGGTCACCGGATTAATTTGTTTTGCCCGCTATCGGTTTGCAAACGGTGTTATTTAAACAAATAAAATTTATATTTATTTTAGTAGGGGCAGTCGAACGGGCCAACCCGACCCGAACGACCACCCCTGTTTTTAAAACGGTCCAGCTGAACCCGCCCTTCTAATCCTATTCCTACCCAATTACCTACCCAGCCCACCCCCTCCACATCACCCTGGCCACTCACACGCTGCCACCTCAGCTGTCCCTCCCCATCCTCCAATCACCCTCTGCCACTTGGCCACCCCCTCTTCCATTCCTCTCCTCTCTCTCTCCCACCAACCAGGCCCACACACACACCCCACACCCAGACTCACCCTGGCCACACAACACAAGCACACACACGCGCGCACACCTCCCCCAACCGCCCCCGCACCTGCCCCCGGCCCCACCGCGGGACCCGCGCCCCCGGCCCCCACCTTCCTCCTCCCCTCCCTTCTTCCCCACCGACGCAGCCACCAACCCCGCCTCTGGCCGCCTGACGCCGGCCGCAGCCTCCTCCTCCGCCCGGCCGCCTCCCATCGCCTCGAGTTCCCGCCCGCCGCTTCCTCCTCGGCTCCCAGGCCGCATCCTCGCCGCCCGGCCGAGTCCGCCATCGCCGCTTAGCCGGAGCTCGCCGCCAGCCACCGCCGGAGCCGCGACGCCGCCACGTCGTGGCCCGACGCTGGCTTTTCTCCCTGCCGCCCGGAGCCGAGCCAACCGCCGCCTGGTCCTGCCTGGCCGCCAGCCACGCCGCCACCGCTGCGGCCTCCCTCCTGCCCGCTGCCACTGCCCTCCCGCCGAGCCCGTAGCTCCCGCCCGACCTCAGATCGCCGAGGCCGCTGCTGCTCGCGTCGCCGGCGAGCGCCTCTCTCCGCTCGCTGCCTCCGCGCCGGGCGAGCCTGCCCCGCCATGAGGTCCTCCGCGTCGACCCCGTCTGCCGGGTCCTTCGCCTGGATGCCGCTGCCGTGGCGGAGCTGTGGCAGAGGCGCCTCACTCACCGCGAGGCGACGCTGCCTCGCCTTCCCGCAAGGTGCTGCGTGCTGGCCGCTAAGCCCCACCCGCACCTTGGCGTCGTCGCAAGCCGCATGTCTTCTGGCATGGTGTGTGCTCGTGGGGCGTGTTTGTGCAAGAGCTAGCGTTATCCGAGAGGTGCAAGCCAAGGTCGGCCCGAGACCATGTGCTACTACAAGTCCGTTGTTGACCACGGAACCAAACCCCAAGATCTTCACAATCGGTGCCGCATCCATGTACCTAGAAGCTAACAGAATTTGGGGGACGACAAGATCGACGCCGTGTCAAGAACGTCCCCGACATTGGAGTCGAATGCCGAGATCCCCACACGGACCCAGAGAATCCCCGGACGACGAGCTCTCCTGCCGGATCAAGAGACCGAACCCGGGCGCGCCAAGTTCTTCGACCCGGACCCCGATGACCGCCAAGCTCGGCACCAAGACAACTAGCCTTCACCGCGGAACACCAAGGACGCCGACATGATAACCCAAGACCGACATGAGGCCCCGACAAGATCTCCGTAACGACAAGCTCGCCTACCCGGAACACCGAGTGCACCGACATGGATCCGGAACCCGAACCGGGAGGACGCAAGATCGCCACGAGACTGACAAGCACCTCACCCCGAAAACAAGACCGACCCGAGTTGAGAACCCGACAAGACCGTCGCGACGACAAGAACGACACCGACCCGGAAGATCCGATGCGCCTCGACGCCGAACCAAGTCCGGCTTCCCGGAACGCCAAGACCTACCCCCAGAAACCCGAGGACGCTTCCGCCGAGACCGTGTCCGTCGAACCCTGGACCCTGAGACCAACCCCGAACCCCGGAACCCCAAGATCGTCGAGACCCCTCAATGTGTGAACCCCTCTCCGAGAACCCTATTTTATAGATGATCAACTATATGAATTGTTGCATACTTAATTGACATCTCGCATGCATATCACGTGGTTTGGGGGCCTTATGCCGAATCACCTAATAATTAAATATGGGGCCCATATGCGGGCAAATCTAGCCTTATATTGGCCTCATTTAAACATGTGTAGCGAACCGTTGCCATCTATTGTCTTGCTAAACAACATTTAATTGCGGGGGTTTTAAACAACATAAACCTATTAATAAATTGTCGGGACCCCGGTTTCGCTTAATATGACCTAATTGCATCGCACCTTTGCCATGTCATCCATCATGCATGCATCATGCCGATCTTCTGCCGTGTATTAAATATTGCATCCGGTGCTTCTTCTAGTGTTTTGCTTCTTCGCGGATAAGGCCGTTGAGTTGATGTGAGCTTCGCCCCGATCTCCGGTTGAACCCTTCGACATGTTTTCAGGCGAGCATCTCCCCCTTTCTACCTATCTTACTTTTATAGTCTTTATTCCCTCCTGTTGATCTATTGCTATCTGTGTTGCGATGCTTTAGTTTCCGTACCTGTGATATCCCTTGCAGCCTTATATTGCCTTGGACACACCCTATTACCTGTTGTTTAGTAGATAGTTGGACTTGCGCGTCGTAGATGCTTGCTCAAGTGCTGATGTGTGTCATCATATGCCACAGTTGCTGATGTTTTGCCGCATGTTGATGTTGGAGATGATTCTAGTTTTACTTATCGTCACTTTAATTTTTGTTTAACAACTAAAATTGAAATAAGCAGAGGCATCGGTGGGTGATAGAAAATATTTGGTTTCCGAACGCCCACTTGTGTCCCGTAAGACCCCGAGTACTTGATACCTGTTCCTTGATTTATCGCGCTATCCACATCCGGGAGGTATATGGGACCCCCGAGCCGAGCTTGATTCAGTCTTATTTCTTGGGGCCACAAACTAGTTTGAGGTTTTATTTACTATCCTGTACTTATGCCATGCTACTTTCAGTATTTAAATTGTGCGAGGAGCACCTTTGCATGTTAGGATCGGGACACGATTCCGGTGTGTCGACAAGCCCAGCCACACTTTCGGGTTCCCATCGTTCACGCTCTACCCAAACATTAAGTCCGTCTCGAGTCACCGGCTTCGCTATGGATTCTACTTAAGGGTGGCCTCAAATATTTCTGAATCTGTGATTGTTCACCGTGAAAGCCTCGTGGGTTTTGATTTGGTTTTTCCGAGGTTGATCGAGCGTGTGTTGCTATTGGTGCACCCCGGCCGGGTAAAACTTTCTGAAAGCCGTGTCCGCGGATATGGACGACTTGGAGCACAGTATCTCAATCATAGACAAGCATAACTAAAGTTTATTTGCTATAAATTTGACTTATAATGACTAGTAATCAGCTCCACTATAATGGAATGACTAAATAATACTGCCCACAATTTCTTGTTTTGTGTGTCGCTTGCGACAATTGTACCTGACTAGTAAGTGTTGCAACTACAACGGAATGGCTGAATAAAAGTACCAACAACTGCTGGGTTTTGGGTTTATCTCATGCTATCTGTATCTGATTAGTAATTGTTGCAACTACAACGGAATGATTAACTAAAAGGGCCCACTGCTTCTTTTATCAGGACTATTATCTATACCTGACTAGTAATTGCTGCCACGATAACCGAATAAGTAAAACTGCCAACTGTGTGAGTTCCTCGGTTGACTTCCTCGTTTGGTCTCGAGGGGGAAACACCAGGATGGGTTTGTTTGGTGTTAGCCTCAGGTTGGATCCGGATAGGACGATCTTATCCCTCTCTGATAACCGCCAGTTGTATCGAGTCTCTATAGGTTGTTTAGTGCATGCTGCCGCTGCCGCTCAGTCCACCATACCTTTGTAGGCGAGGACCGCCGAATTCTAGCCTCGCCGTGTACTGGCCTCGATCGACGCCTCTTTTCCCTTTGCCCTTTGTCGGCACCCCTTTGTTTAAGCAGGTTTGAGATCGACGCCGTTAGTGGTTACCCTTCCGCTTGGCCTGGGCAGGGTTATGGACGCCATTGGTTATTCTTCAGGGCCCTTAGCCCCATTTGCATCTTGTCCGTAGCTGGACGCTCTATCGTTTTCAAGGTGATTTGGATCTTTGTATATTATATCTGTATTCTTTACTCATTGAGTCGCTGTTATATATATCTGTTCTGTGGGTCCCATCGAGGACTGTTGTGTAATGTTATTACTTCGTTTTCCACCCGCACGAAAGTGCCTGGTGGGCACCTTTGAATCGTTTCTATGCGGGTTTGGCGAGTTTTGCTAAAACTTGCATAGGTCCGATTCTGAGGGTGTTACAGCGGGGAGGGGAGGAGCTTGGCCGGCGAGCGGCGGCAGGCGAGGAGGCGAGGCCGGCGCCGGGGAAGAGAAGGGAGGAGGTGGCCAGCGGCGGGGGGCCCGTCGGGGTGGAGCCAGAGACGGGGAGGGGCGGACGCGGTGAGGGAGGAGGGAGGAAGAGGAGAGAGGAGGGCACGGGCCGAGCGGGTGGGGTTGGGCAGGTGGGTCCGCGGGATGGGGCCCGGGTGACAGGGAGTGGAGGGGGGAGTGGG
The DNA here is from genome assembly GCA_030063025.1 of Avena longiglumis. Taxonomy (NCBI): domain Eukaryota; kingdom Viridiplantae; phylum Streptophyta; class Magnoliopsida; order Poales; family Poaceae; genus Avena; species Avena longiglumis. The sequence goes on from CP125975.1 coordinate 502,867,212, forward strand.
TAGCGTGGGCAGGAGGTGGACTGGTCCGGGCGGGCCGGGCGTGGGGGTGCCTGGGTGGCGGGACCCACAGGGCAGGGAGAGGGGTCGGTTTTGGGAGGGAGTGTGGCTGAGGGGTGGACCGCGTGGTGGGGTCGGCCTGTAGATGAGAGAGGGTAGGAGGGAACTGGGTGAAAAAGAGAGAGAGAGGTGGAAAAGAGGTGGATAGCTGAGGTGGCAGAGTGGGTAGGAAAAAGGGGAGAGGGTGAGGTGGCAGCCAGAGATTGGTGGGTAGGTTTGGTTTGGGTAGGAATAGGAATTAGAGGGAGCTGTTTTAGTTTCCGTGTTTGTTTGGTTCTGTATAATTTAAAACAAAGCCATTTTGAAACATAGTTTTCAGGGAAATAAAATATCCGATACGCTCGGGGTTTTGTGTTTGAAAATAAGAGGGGTATTTGTATAAATCAAAACTAGGCTTTTCAAAATAATGCAGACAACCAATGCATGATGATGACGATGCAATGCACAAAACAACGCGATTTTCTAGTAGTGGTTTTGCGGGATGCCACATTCCTCCCAAGGCCATAGGAAGAATGGGTGTGGGTTTCCACCTCCCCATTGAGGATCCCCTTATGGACGAAGGAGAAGGACCAAGCTCTACTCAAGTGGAGCCCTCACTCTCACAAGATCATCTTGCACCTCAAGGACCTACCTTCTTGGCACAAGCTCCCTCAAGCTCTTCCGAAGCTTCCCATGCTCATGACTCTCCAAGCTCTAAAGAACAAGATCTTCATCAACAACATCAACCTCCCCTCGATGGGGCTCATCCTCAAAGCACCTCTCACGGACAAGCTCTTCATCAACCTCATCATCCTCCCCAAGATGGGGCTCCTCCTCAAGGTCACGTTTCTCCCCAAGGTCAAGCTCGCCGAGATCAAGCTCAAGTCAATGATCCTCAAGGATCCTCTCCAAGTGATGACTCTCCAAGTGGAAATTGATGAAGATGACCCTCATGTTCGTGCTTATAGTCAAGGGGCGGCTCAATTGGTGGAAATGACCAAGTGGTAGCTCAAGAATCTCGAATTGAAGCACAAGCCCGCTCAAGCCTCCATCGTCTCGCCAAGCTTGTTCGAGATGGCCATATCCTTGATAATGTCTATGGAGATTTCAATAAAGGTTTCACTACTAGGAGGCAACTAGCCTTTTTGCTCTCACCATGCTTATCTCTCTTGTGGAACCACGTAAAGTCTTGAAGCTCTTGAAGATGACGATTGGCTTGATGCTATGAACGAGGAACTTCACAACTTCAAGAGGAACAATGTTTGGACATTGGTTGAACGGCCCAAAGATTGTCAAAACGTCATTGGAACCAAGTGGGTCTTCAAGAACAAGTGCGATGCGAATGGAATTGTCGTGCGCAACAAGGCAAGGTTAGTTGCCCAAGGATACTCACAAGTTGAGGGCATCGACTACGGTGAGACTTATGCCCCCGTTGCTCGCCTTGAATCCATTCGCATGCTCCTTGCCTTTGCTACCCATCATAACTTTAAATTGTATCAAATGGATGTTAAGAGTGCTTTTCTTAATGGTCCTTTGAAAGAGTTGGTATACGTCAAGCAACCTCCGGGCTTTGAGGATCCACTTTTTCCGAACCATGTCTACAAGTTCAATAAGGCACTCTATGGCCTCAAGCAAGCCCCACGTGCGTGGTATGATTGCCTTAGGGAGCTCTTGTTAGGCGTGGCAAGTGGGTCTCATTGATCCCACTCTTTTTACTAAGAAAGTTGGAGGCCACTTGTTCGTATGAAAAATCTATGTTGATGACATTATCTTTGGGTCTATTAACAAAACTTTTAATGAGGATTTTGCCAAGCTCATGACCGACCGCTTCGAGATGTCCATGATGGGGGAGTTGAAGTTTTTCCTTGGATTTGAAGTCAAACAATTGAGGAAAGGGACTTTCATCAACCAAGCCAAGTACATCCAAGACATGCTCAAGAAGTTCAAGTTTGACCAAGTTAAAGGTGCCAAGACTCCCATGCCAACTAAGGTTAATCTTGATCTCGATCCCAAGGGTAAGGAAGTGGATCAAAAACTCTATCGTTCGATGATTGGTTCTTTGCTCTATCTTTGTGCATCCCGGCCGGATATTATGTTGAGTGTGGGTATGTGTGCAAGATTTCAAGCCGCACCAAAGGAAAGCCACATGGTGGCTGTCAAGAGGATCTTTCGATATTTAGTTCATACCCCAAACTTTGGGTTGTGGTACCCCAAGGGAGCCAGCTTTGATCTGATTGGTTACACGGACTCGGACTGGGCTGGTGACAAAGTGGGAAGAAAGTCAACCTCCGGAACTTGTCAGTTTCTCAGAAGATCTTTGGTCTGTTGGTCCTCGAAGAAGCAAAATTGTGTGTCTATGTCTACTGCCGAAGCTGAGTATATCTCTGCCCCAAGCTGCTGTGCTCAATTGCTATGGATGAAGCAAACCTTGAAGGATCTTGGACTATCTTTTGACAAGGTGCCTCTTCTGTGACAATGAGAGTGGAATTGCTATTGCTCACAATACCGTGCAACACAACCGGACCAAGCACATTGAGATTCGTCATCATTTCATTCGGGACCATGTTGCAGGAGGAGACATTTCTTTGGAGTATGTTACCACCAAGGCAAATCTTGCGGATCTTTTCACGAAGCCTCTTGATGAAGCACGGTTCCGAGAGTTAAGGCATGAGCTAAATATCATTGATTCGAGCAATGTTGCTTGAGCCCTTGCACACCTACCCGTGTCTCAATGTGTATCTTGTTTGGATGTAGGCATGGATTTAGGGGGAGTGTAGTTCCTCTTATGAACAAACACTATCCCTATTATGCGCACATTAAAGTTCTCATACTCTATTGTCTCTAAAGGAGACCATTTGAGCTTCATGTTGAGTGTTGGTAATGAACCCAAGATATATCTTCGCGGTGTCAAGCCATTTACTCTTATATAAGGTGGCTTCGGCCACCGACTTCTTTTATTTGGTTTGTTTTTTATTTCGTGTTTATTTGTGTTTTCTCGTTTTGGTGTTTTTGGTTCTTCACAGTTTGAGCTATCTATCCTAAGCCTTTCCTTACCTCAAGCCCTCTATATTCCCTGCACAAGTTCCTCCTTGTTATCCTTTCCTGAGATGTTCCTACGGTGTCGTGAACTTCCGGTCGATCGACCCGAAGTTCGATCCACCGAACTTCCTGGCCGAACTTCAGTGGTGCTCCCTCCTATATAAGTTGGGCCTGGGGAAAACGGATCTTCTTCCTTTTCCCCAAGACCCATCTTCTATCGAGGCGCACGCCAGACGTCTCAAGAGGCGCTCGGCCCTCTTCTCCAACCGCTCCTCTCCAGATCTGCTCCGTGGGATCCTTCCCCACCTCGATATCCCGCCATGGACTCCGGTATTTGCCCTTAACTCCCTCCATTAATGGAGATCTTGCTCTCACCATGGCTTGAGTTAGGGCACACCTTGTCTAGGCTAGTTCTTTGGCTAGAACTTGTTGGGAGATCTTGGTAGGCCTAGGGTATCATGCTAGAGTAGATTGGTCCAATACATCCTTGGAAAAATTTGTGCATTGGTGGTCTTTAGATCTACATCTAGGGAACTCCTGTTGAAACTGTCAGTTCGTGGCCTCACCGGAACTTCCGGTGAGCCACGACCGGAACTTCCGGTCTAGACCGGAAGTTCCGACGTTTCAGCGGAAGTTCCGGCTACACTGCATTTTCTTTTCCTGTTTGTATTTCTCCAATCTAACTCTTTTGTTTCCTCTTCCGAACTTGTGCACTTATCCCAACTTCCCTCCCTATTCTTGTTCTTTCTTCTCAGGGGAAGGAGAGACTCGCCAAGGCAAGCGTGCCCGCAGACCATCCGCTGACATTCCTCCTGAGATTGACGAGGAAGATCTTTGAAGTTGTCGTCCAACCACAGACCTCTCGTCGAAGGCTCTTGCTGCTCGCGTCTTCTTCTTTGCCGCAGGAAGAGCTGCTCTTTCTCGAAGGCCCCGCTGCGAGGCGATATGACCAAAGCCAAGATTTCCAAGTGGTCTCGAAGGCTTATGCTGCATTAGGGCTCTGATCCCTACCTCGTGCCTCGTGATCGTCTCTGCTTGGACCCTCATTTTCACACCTGCCTTCAGGAACAGATTTATGAAGAAATATATGCATCAAAGAAGAAGTTCGTGGTTGCTCCTCAGAAGTACATCAATGTGCCTCACATGGAAGAGAAGCAAGTCTACTTTGGGGAGGCTCTTGATATATGCAAGAAGTTTGGACTGATTCCCCTCATGGAGCACCGTCAGAACTTTGATATAACTGCTATTGCTCAGTTCTACTCCACTCTGTTTCTTCACATGCAGTCCTCTACTGAAGGTGAGATGAAGTGGATGACCAGGGATGTGTACCTTACCGCTACTTGGGCTGAGTTTGCTGAGCTTCTGGGCTACCCCATTCAGCCTGGACGCGGGGCGAATGGTTGGCGTGTTCATGGTCCTACTGCTGCTGATCCTGAGGTTCTGGAGCCTCTCTACATTGAAGGATGGGGAAGTGTTGGGTTTGTGAATCATCTGCTGCCAGCTTATGACATTATGCGCAGGGTGTACTTGAACACCATCTCTCCAAAAGCTGGCAACTTTGATCAGTTTCATGGATATCAGGTTGACCTCATGCATCAGACCCATCTTCGTCGAGACACTGACAGGTCAATGGATGTTATGCACTTCATTCACTCAGAGTTGTGGGGGGCTCTCATCGAAAAGCGCTCCTGCATCTATGCTCCCTACATTCAAACTCTCATCAATCACAAGTGGCTCGAGAAGACTGGCACTCACTTTCCTCAAGACAACATCACCATTCATGAAGAGAAAAGGCTCCGTGTGAGTAAGCACCAGAAGCCTCGTACTCAGGAAGAAAAGGAAGCTGCTCTCAAGAAGACTCAAGATGTTGCTAGTGGTCCCTCCTCTGCTCCGGGTGGCTCTAGTGCTGGTGGTCCTTCTCTTCAAAGGCAGACATCTTGGGCAAAGAAGCTGATTGGGAAAGTGAAGAAGACTTTCTGCTTTCTGCAGGACCGCGAGTATCAGGCTTATGTTGATCAGCGTCACAATGTTCAACGCCAGAAGTCCATCATGACAGCCCTCAATATTCCTTTCTCACCGGTCTCTAGCTCTGTCACTGCTCCCAAGGAGGATTGGGTTCGCACCAACTGCAACTGGTTTGAAGATGAGTCTGAGGAGGAAGTCACTGGTCCGCATGAGTCTTCTCCTCCTTCCCCTTCTCATGGCTGGGACGCGTAGTTTGATCTCTTCTTCCTTTTTGGTGTCTCGATGCCAAAGGGGGAGAAAGATGTCTATTAGGTTGTCTACGGGATTTGCATGGGTTGAGTCGCGAGCCTGTTCTTGCCTTTGATTTTTTTCTTACTCGCGAACTCTCTAGTTTATTGGTGTGCTTGTGGTTTTATGTCCGTGAACTTATGTGTGCTTGTGGACCATGTGGTATGTTATGTTTGAGACTATGTGGTATCTCTATGTGATATCTTTGTGGTATCTTATACTTTGCCGTGAGTGTGGTATCTTATTGACATCTCTTGGGCTGTTGCTATGGTGGTGGAGCCTCATTGATCTTGTTATTGTTATTACTCCGTTTGTCTCCACCACTTTTAGTTGGTTCTGGTATGATCTCTATCCCTTTTTGTACTTGTGCTATCTTTACAATTGTTGGGGGGAGCCTCCGTGTATGTGTGCTAGTTCAATCCTTAGGGGTCTTCTCTCTACCTTGCACACATACAGGGGGAGCCTGTCCCGCCCATTGCAAAGATTGCTTTGTTTCTATGCAAATCTGTGGGATTGTCATCTAACACCAAAAAGGGGGAGATTGAAAGGACTATATCTTCCCATGATGTTTTTTGGTGTTAAATGACAATCCCAACCTTGTTTTTAACTGTGCTCTTGAGTTTCAGGGGAAACGTCGTTGTTGTCTCATTGTATTGTGATGGATGCTCTCTTGTGATCTTTTGAAGACGGTGGCCTTTTTAGTCTTCTCCTAGTTTCTTTCTGGTTGATGTTTTTAGGTCACCGTACTATTAAGAGGGGGTCCATGTTGGAGGGCTGTGGGAAATCACTTGTTTTTGCACAAACCTATATGCACCGCCACAGCCATCCCATTATTCCGTGAGAGAGAGCTTTTTCCTGTTCTGTTGGGGCCTTTTGTGTCTCACCGGAACTTCCGGTCATAGACCGGAAGTTCCGCTCAAACCTTTTTCTGCGGACTGTTCTGCAGTTTGTTCCGACGCTAGTTCCGCCCAAGTTCCGGTGGCAGTTCAGTAACCTTCTGTGTTGAAGTGTGCTATTTGCCGGAACTTGGCCGGAACTTGCTCGGAACTTTTCCTGGCAAAAGTTCTTGAGCGGAACTTCCGCCTGAAGGCCGGAACTTCCGGTCAGACTCGCTTCGCGACCCAGAAGTTCCGCCCCAAGTTCCGGTGAAGGCTCAGAAAGTTTCTGTTTTGAAACGTGCTATTTGCCGGAACTTGATCGGAACTTGCTCGGAAGTTCACCGGAACTTCCGGTCTGCTTTGACCGGAACTTCGATTGCGCTCGAGCGGGCGTCAACGTCGATGACCGTGGAGCGAGCTCAGCGGAACTTCCGCCTCTCACCGAACTTCCGGTGAGGTCGCGAGAAACTATAAGTTCGGTCACGAGGGGCTATTTAAGGCACCCTCTTCTTCCCACGCCTCTCGAATTTTTCTCTCTCCTCCATTAATGCTTGAGCTTCACCTCACTAGATCTCTCTCTCTAGCCACTCAAACAACCTGATCTGTTGAGAGGTGAGGGAGGAGATCTAGATCTACACTTCCACCAAAGAAGATTTGATTTCCCCCACCCATCCTTTGTGGATCTTGTTACTCTTGGGTTTCTTGGAACCCTAGACGGTGTAGGGCATCCCCGGAGCTGAGGCATGTGTTGTAAAGCTTCGAGGTGTCGTTGAGGGCCTCCAGTTGAGTTGTGGAGCCTCCCCCTCAACCTTGGTGTAAAGGTTTCGGTTGGCGCCTTCAAGGTCACCGGTTAGTGGATTGTGAGGCCTCCTTTGTGGGGGAGCTCACCGGAGAAGAAGGTGAGGCCTTTGTGGCGCTCGGGTGACCTTGTGTGGCCCGACACCTCTCCAACGTGACGTAGCTCCTTGGGAGTGAACTACGGAATTACATCTCCGTGTCCCTCTTGGTTGCCGTTCCTTCCTTTATTCCTCGCTATTTACTGTTTTTGTGGTTTGTGTTCGCTTTCTTGCATTTAGGTTGCTCACTTAGTTGCATCTCTAGATAACTTATTTTCTCGTTGAGCCTAAAAGTGTGAAACAAATTAAAATTGGTAGACGCCTATTCACCCCCCCCCATCTAGTCGTATCAAGTCGGTACTTTCAGCTATAACAACTTACGAAGTGATCCTAATCCTTAGACCATGAGATCATGTCAATCACTAACACCGGAAGAGTTTCTTGATAACATCAAACGTCACACCGTAACAGGGTGATTATAAAGATGGATTCAGAACTAATAAAGTGTTTTGTTGAGGCTCTTGGATCGAGAGTGGAATTTGTTCATCCCAATGACGGATAGATATACTCTGGGCCCTCTCGGTGATATCACATTGATTAGCTTGCAAGCAAGTGATTTGATCACTAGAATGTTATATCACAGGAAAGATAAAAGAGTGCATGTCGGTAACGAGATCAAACTAGGTATGGAGATACCGATGATCGAATCTTGGACATGTAATATATCGTGAAACAAAGGGATTAAGATACTAGCGTAAAAGGTTCCGACGATCACAAGAAAGTCATCGTTGAATGTGTGGGAGTCAGTATGGGTCTCTAGATCCCGCTTCTGATTATTGATCCGAGAGGGGTCTCGATCATGTCCGCATTATTCACGAACAGTAGGGTGACACACTTAAGAGACACCGACATCCAATTGGAGCAAATGTTTCATGCCGAAAAATGAACAAGCGCAGGAATTTATTTCACTAGATACCGAAACAGGTTTTCGGGTGAAATTGCATAAAGTGGTTATGCATGTGAAATAGAATTCTAGCAAGGGGTTATTTGTGAATGTTTGTCATTAAAGTAATTGACAAAATTCTGAATAAAATAAAAGAGTTTTATTTAATGAGAGTTTTCATTAAATTTGGTGGAAATTTAATGGGAATTTGAGTGGACTTTTGAGTGGAGGGATTTTAAAGGGCATTTTGTGAGTGGAGTGTCCACCCACATGAATGAAGGAGGGGAGGGGGCAGCCCCCATGGCCGGCGGCCACCCCCTTGGGTGCCCCCCTCCTCCTATAAAAGGAGCCCCCTCCTCACTTGTCTCTCACACCTCCTCGTGAAGGATCTCTCTCCCCCTCTAGAATTTATCCCCCATGGTCTCGGACTAGCGAGATACATGTTCCTGGTGGCTATTCGGCAAGAAAGAGTTGTGCTTCCGCATCGCTGGGCGAGGAGGCGGAGGTTGCTCGTGCCTCGAGCGTGTGAGAGCACGGATCTTGCTGATTTTGGCGCTAGGACTTCCTCTCGATCTTGAGATCGACAAGAGATCGTCTACATCAACCACGAGTTGAACTCGTTAAGCTTTGTCGGTCTTCAAGGGTATGTTCTCTACGGATATACATCCGCCCGTTGTTTGTATCTAGTAGATAGATCTTGGTATATAGTTCACATCGTAGGAAATTTTTTGTTTTCTATGCTGCGAACCCTACATTTTTCTCATGGCGGAGGTGGGACAGGAGGCCTCACCAACCGTGTCCTTGATGACATCCACGCCCAGGAAGGAGGCCGAGGGTTTAATCACGTCGCCCAAGTCTCCTGTACGTCGCTCATCTGTGCAGAAACAATACCAGCCTGGGACGGGTGTGTTCCTCGGAGGCCGTTACACCCAGCAGGAGGTAGTGGCTTTCGGGGGCATACCAGCTGTAACACCCTCAGAATCGGCCCTATGCAAGTTTTAGCGCTTCCCGCCAAACCCGCATAGAAACGATTCAAAGGTGCCCACCAGGCACTTTCGTGCGGGTGGAAAACGAAGTAATACCATTACACAATAGTCCACGATGGAACCCACAGAACAGATATATACGACAATGACTCCATGAGTCAAGAATACCGATATACAGTACAAAGGTCCAAATCACCTTGAAAACGATACAACGTCCGACTACGGACAAGATGCAAATGGGGCTAAGAGCCCTGAAGAATAACCAATGGCGTCCATAACCCTGCCCAGGCCAAGCCGGAAGGGTAACCCTGCTAACAACGTCGATCTCAAAACCTGCTTAACAAAAGGGGTGCCGACAAAGGGCAAAGGAAAAAGAGAGCGGTCAAGATCGAGGCCGATTACCGGCGAGACTAGAATTCGGCGGTCCTCGCCTACATAGGTATGGTGGACTGAAGCGGCAGCGCAGCATGCACTAAACAACCTATAGATACTCAATACAACTGGCGGCTATCAGATAGGGATAAGAAAGATCTATTTGGATCCAACCTGAAACTATCACCAAGCATACCCATCATGGTATTTCTCCCTCGAGTCCAAACGAGGAAGTCAACCGAGGAACACACACAGTTGACAGTTTTATTCATTTTGTTATAGTTGAGGCAATTACTAGTCAAATATAGATAGCATGAGTCATCCAAATATAATAAGCAGTGGGCAGTTTTAGGTAACCATTCCGTTGTAGTTGTAGTACTTACTAGTCAGATACATATAGCATGAGGCATCCCAAAACCCAGCAGTTGTTGGTACTTTTATTTAGCCATTCCGTTGTATTTGCAATACTTACTAGTCAGATATAGATAGTAACAGGCATCAACACAAACCAGCAATTGTTGGCACTTTTATTTAGCCATTCCATTATAGTGAAGCTGATTACTAGTCATTATAAAGTCAAATTTATAGCACTACTTTAGTTATAGTTGTCTATGATCGAGATACTGTGCTCCAAGTCGTCCATAACCGCGGACACGGCTTTCAGAAAGTTTTACCCTGCAGGGGGGCACAAATAGCAACACACGCACGATCAACCTCGAGAAAAACCAATAAAAACCCAACGAGGCATCACGATAGAGCAATTGCAAGATTCATATAAATTTCAGGGGGCCACCCCACCAAGCTACCCGCGACGAAGTTGGCCGGCTCCGAGACGGACCCAGAGGTTTGTGTCGACGGCTGTAAACGACTGTGAACCCGAAAGTGTGACTGGGCTTGTCGATACCGCATAAACGTATCACAATTCCTAAACAGTACAGGCGCTCCACGCACAATCGTAATAAAGCAGTAAAGCATGGCATGAGTACAGGATAGTAATAAAGCCCCAAACTACTTTGTGGCCCCAAGAAATAAATATGACTCAAGCTCTGGCTAGGGGGATTCATGGTCCCACATGCGGATAGTGCTAATATTCAAAGAACAGGTATCAAGTACTCGGAGTCCTACGGGACACGGGTGGACGGTTAAAAACCAAATAACATCTATTGCCCACCTGTGCCTCTGCATTATTTACCTACTTCAATTTTTAGTTATTAAACGGTAATTAAAATCATGATCATCTCCAACATTAAACATGCGGCATTACTCCAACAACTGTGATACTTGACGACACGCAAGAGCACTTGAGCAAGGGACTATGACACGCAATTCCAACTATCTACCAAACAAAAGGTAATAGGATGTGTCCAAGGCAATATAAGGCTGCAAGTGATATCACGGGTACGAACACTAGAGCATCGCATCACAAATAGCAATAGATCAACAGGAGGAAATAAAGACTATAAAGTAAAATAGGTAGAAAGAGGGAGAATGCTCGTCTGAAAAACATTGCCGAAGGTTCATCCGAAGATCGGGGAGAAGCTCACATCAAGTCAACAGTCTTATACGCGAAGAAGCAAAACACTAGAAGAAACACCGGATGCACTATTTAATACTACGACAAAATATCGGGCATGATGCGTGACATGGCAAAGATGTGATGCGATTATGCAATATTAAACGAAACCGGAGTCCCGATAATTAATTAGACAGTTCATATTGTTTAGATACCCCGCAATTTAAATGCTGTCTTAACATGGCAAAATATATCACCGGTTCGCTACACAAATTTAAATGGGGCCAAAGTAAGACTAGAATCGCCCGCATATGGACCCCATATTTAATTTTTAGGTGAATCGGCATAAGGCCCCCAAACCCCACAATATGTATGCAACATGAACAATTAAATATGCAACAATTTATATAGTTGACAATTTATAAAATAGGGGTCTCGGATAAGGGTCACACATGGGTTCGGCGATCTTAGTTCCAGGGGTTCGGGATCGGTCTTCGCATCTAGGATCGGTCTTCGGATCCAGGGCTTCGGGATCTCGGTGTCCGAAAAGGCGTACTTGGAGTTCCGTCTTCGGTGTTCGGGGTAGTAGGTCATGGCGTTCCGAGATGGTTCTCTTCGATCATCGATTCGGGGACTTGTATTTCACGGTGGACGATCTTGGCGGATCACAAAGGTTCTTGGCTTGCGACGATGCATCTCCAGAAGCTCTTATCGTTAATGCCCAAAGCAAGGTCTTGAAAAAAATTGTGCCCATTCGAGGACAACAGGATCTCTCCCGTGCGAAGATGAACACACAAAGGAGCTGCAGGACTCGGTGAAAAGAACGGCAGCTTGCAGAACTTGGAGAGGTGCCCGTCGGTGGAAACAGACATGGTGGCAGGAGCAGAGTCGGCAGTGGCGGGGCACCATGGAGGAGCGCCGGTGTGCTGCAGATCCCGGCGCAGGCGAGATGCACGGTACCAGCGGAAGGGCACGGGCGGCGCTGGAGCGTGACGGCCGAAAGGGGCGGTGGAGGGGACACAAACGAGGGGGAGAAGGCCGGCAGAGAGAGGTTCATGGTGGCGCTAAGCGTCATGGCGGCGGCAGGAGGTCGAGGTGGCGCATTGACGCAGCCAGGCGACGGCATCTGGGCGGTGCCGGGGAGCTCGCACTAGTAGAAAACATGCCATCCGTTCGCGCCCCCTCGGAGCATTAGTCCCGGTTGCGCCACCAACCGGGACTAATGCTGGCACGCGTCCCGGTTGGAGGCGACGCAGGGCGAGGCATGCGTCCGGTTGATAAGGGGAATCGTCGGTTGGAGCAACCAACCGGGACTAAAGGTTAGCCACAGCCACGTGGCGTGTACGCACCTTTAGTCGGTTGGTGGCTCCAACCGGGACGTATTCTCCTGCCCTCTATAAATGCAACGCCCCAGCCCCCTCTGCCTCCACTCTGTTTTTTCGAATGGTGGAAGGTGTGAGGGGTGTGCTAGTTTTTTCTCTTCTATGCATGCATTGAAGGTGTTTGATGAAATGTTTGAGTGAAAAATCCCGTTGAATTTCTCATAGAACAAAAATATAGAAGGTGTCCGAGACGCACTTGAGCTTTCTCCTCTTTATTTCCCTCGATCGAGGTTAGCAATCTTATCTTTTCTAGGTCATTGATACAATTCATGTGTCGGTGTGAATTGGTTATTTCACTATTTATGATGTCCTGTTTTTTGATAAACTTACTTATATGATGTAGATGAACGGTCGGGAATGGATGTACGGTGACCGTAGCGTGGTATATCAAAGGCGTGGATAAATTTATCGATGTGGCTACGGCAAACAAAGAGAATGGATTTATCGTTGTCCATGTGTTCAATCTCGAGCGACAAGGAGTACTCTTCCTCGAAAATCATTCGCGCCACCGATTATGAAAGGTTTCATGCCCAACTATAATTGCTGGACCAAGCACGGGAAAGAGGGGTTATGATTGAAGATGGTGAAGAAGAAGATGATGATAACAACTATCATCATATGTTTCTGAATACTGTTGATACCGCAATGGAAGACAATGGAGAGGAAAGAGGTGAAGAACGGGCATCGGATGAGCCGGTGATGAACTTGGTAGGGTCATTTCGATGCAAAGCGAGACTGTGAAATAGAAAATGAGAAGTTGAAGTTAGAGGGAATGTTAGAAGATCACAAGAAATTGTTGTACCCAAATTGTGAAGATGGCGGCACAAAGCTCGGTACCACCTCGGAATTGTTGCGATGGAAGGCGAGTGTGGTCTAACCGACTCTTCATTTGAAAATATGCTTTGAAAATAATGAAGCCAAAGTTTCCAAAACATAACGAACTTCCGAGAGTACCTGAAGCAAAGAAGACTCTCTGTCCTCCGGGATTAGATGTGCAAAAGATACATGCATGCATTAATGATCGCATCCTCTACATGATAAGGAGTATGAGAATTTAGATAAATGCCTGTATGCAATGCGTTGCGGTATAAGATCGACGAGATGACCTGGTGATGTTGAGGAGAGCCCCTCGGAAGAGGGTTCTGCTAAGGTTATGTGGTATGCTCCTATAATACCAAGGTTGAAACGCATGTTCGTAAACAAAGAGCATGCCGGTTGTTGCGATGGCACAAAGAAGATCAGAAGAAAGGCGGGAAGTTGAGACACCTGGCGATGGGTCACAGTGGAGAAAAATCGAGAGAGACTTCCCAGACTTTGCAGGTGACACAAGGAACTTATGGTTTGGTCTAAGTACAGATGGCATGAATCCTTTTGGGGAGCAGAGCTGCAGTCATAGCACCTGGCCCGTGACTCTATGTATCTATAACCTGCCTCCTTGGTTGTGCATGAAGCGTAAGTTCATTATGATGCCAGTGCTCATCCAAGGCCCGAAGCAACCGGGCAACGACATTGATGTGTACCTTAGGCCATTAGTTGAAGAACTCTTACAGTTGTGGGGCAAACCAGGTGTACGTGTGGGATGAGAACAAACAGAGCCATTTGATCTACGAGGGTTGTTATTCGTAACCATCAATGATTGGCTGCTCTTAGTAACCTTTTAGACAGACAAACAAGGGATATAAGGCATGCACCCTGTTTAGATAAGACCGAAGGTACATATTTGCATAAATGCAAGAAGGTTGTGTACTGGCGAATCGACGATTTCTTCCGACCAATCATCCCGTAAGAAAGAAAGGCAAGCATTTCAAAGGTGAGGCAGATCACCGGAAGAAGCCTGAACTCCCTGCTGGTGATGATGTATTTGGTATGGTCAAGGACGTAGAAGTAATCTTTGGAAAGGGTCCCGGCGGTCAATCAGTTCCGAACAACGTCGCTACAGGACACGCACCCATGTGGAAGAAGAAATCTATATTTTGGGAGCTGCCATATTGGATAGTCCTGCGTGTCCGCTCTTCAATCGACGTGATGCACATGACGAAGAATCTCTGCGTGAACCTGCTAGGATTCCTAGGCGTGTATGGGAAGACAAAAGATACACCTGAAGCATGGGAGGGCCAACAAATTATTAAAGACCCAAAGAACATGCATACACATAACAAGACGGATAAAGGGCGTCACTTAAGTTGTGCCAGCTATGCTCTTACCAAAGCAGAGAAGGAAATCTTTTTTGAAGTCCTTTACAGTATCAAGGTGCCATCGGGCTTCTCATCTAATATAAAGGGGATAATAAATATGGCAGAGAAAAAGTTCCAAAACCTGAAGTCTCATGACTGTCACGTGATTATGACGCAGTTGCTTCCGATTGCATTGAGGGGGCTTCTACCGGAAAATGTTCGAGTACCCATTGTGAAGCTGTGTTCATTACTCAATGCAATATCTCAAAAGGTAATCAATCCAGATATTCTGCCAAGGTTACAGAAGGATGTGGTACAATGTCTTGTTATTTTTGAATTGGTGTTCGCACCATCCTTATTCAATATTATGACGCATCTCCTGGTTCATCTAGTGGAAGAGATTGCCATTCTCGGTCCGGTATTTCTGTACAATATGTTCCCCTTTGAGAGGTTCATGGGAGTCTTAAAGAAACATGTTCATAATCGTGCTAGACCAGAAGGAAGCATCTCCAAGGGATATGGAACAGAGGAGGTCATTGAGTTTTGTGTTGACTTTATTCCTGATCTTAAGCCGATTGCTGTTTCTGACTCGCGACATGAGGGAAGACTAAGTGGAAAAGGCACGCTGGGAAAGAAAGCAATCATATTTAGGGACGGGGATTCTTTCACTAAAGCACACTACACAGTTCTACATAATTCCACCTTGGCAGCTCCGTATATCGAGGAACACAAGAATATTGTACGCTCCAAAAACCCGGGGAAGCCTGAATCATGGATTACAGATGAACACATGAAGTCTTTCGGTGGTTGGATGCGTACACATATCTTGAATGACACCACTGTTGGAGATCAGCTATACTTGTTGGCCGCGTCACCATCTTCTACTGTATTGAATTTCCAAGGGTACGAAATAAATGGGAATACATTCTACACGATCGCCCAAGATAAAAAAAGCACCAACCAAAATAGTGGTGTCCGCTTTGATGCAATAGACGAGAATGGACAAAAGGACACATATTATGGTTACATAGAGGAGATATGGGAACTATACTATGGAGTCTCTTTTAAGGTCCCTTTGTTTATTGCAAATGGGTCAACTTTGAATGGGGAAGGGGTAAAGATAGACCAGTTGTACGGAATGACAACAGTGGATCTCAACAATCTTGGTTATAGAGATGAACCATTCGTCCTAGCCAATGATGTGTCTCAGGTTTTCTATGTGAAGTACATGTCCTCCAGACCGAAAAAAAGAAAAAATATGCAAATGAATACATCATATGATGAGCCAAAGCGTCACATAGTTCTTTCAGGGAAAAGAAACATCGTGGGAATCGAGGACAAGATGGACATGTCAAGATTATAATAAGTTTGATGAAATTCGCCCTTCACGGTGGCCCAAGCATTCCATTAAGTAAAGAAGATGCTCCATGGTTACGTATGAAGCGATCATAAGGAAGGACATATGCCAAGAAGTTCATGCTCATATTATGTAACTCTAGTTCATGTCTTTCGCGGTTTGTGGCTTGACCGAAGGATATTTTTCGCGATTTGTGGCATTTAGTCCCGGTTTTGTAGTCTCAGTTTTTAATATTAATAAATGTCTTGAGTGTTAGTCCCATTTTGTGGCTGGACCGGGACTATGAAGAATTTGTCCCGATTCTTACTTACCATTAAGATCTTATCTTCAAACGCGTGCAGTCACATATTAGGGAGTGCCTCTATGACCAGTTTCTTGGAGATACCGGAGGACTGGGATCCGGCGGCATCTCCCTGAAACTGGTCGTAGTGGTATCCCTGCTCTCGAAAACCATCTTGCAGCTTGTAACTTCTCTAACTAGATCAATACGCCTCAGAGCTAACTAATTTCACATATTAGGGAGTGCCTTTATGACCAGTTTCTCGGAGATGCCGGAGGACTGGGCTCCGTCGGCATCTCCCTGAAACTGGCTGCAGTGGTGTTGTGGCATCCCGCAAAACCACTACTAGAAAATCGCGTTGTTTTTGTGCATTGCATCATCATGACCGCATGCTCATGTCATCATGCCACATTGCATTTGAGCATCGTCATCATCTTGCATGTGCTTGTATAAAACTATTTCGAAAAAACCCAGTTTTGTTTTCTAAACGACCCGACTTTGTTCAAACACAAAACCCCGGGTGCTGCCGGATACTTTGTTTGTCTAAAAACTATTTGCAAAAGTTCATTGCAAATTAAATAAAAGTTTGAATTATTTTTAGTGGGCGATCGAGGCGAATGACCCGAACGACCACCCCAGGAAAATATAATCGGTCCCCCTCTAAATCCTAAACCTACCAACCCATCTACCCACACCCAGCCTCCACCTCACCCTGGCCAATCGCCATCTGCCACCTCATCCCTTTCAAAACCTCCACCACTCCCACTCTGCCAACTCAGCCAGCCGGACCCACCCTCTCTCACCCCGCAGCCCTCTCTCCCCACTCCCTGCCTCCCCCGGTCCCAAACTCCCACTGCCGCCGGACCCCACCCCACTGCCTGCCCCACCACCGCCCCCCACGCTCCTCCCCCACGCGCTCCTCTCTCCCCTGGCTCCATCATCTTCCTCCCTCCTCCTCTCCCCGTCCCGCAACCGCCTCCAGCGACCGCCGCCCCGACGAGCACGCACCCCTCGCCGGCCCTCCTCCCTCTCCTCTCCGGCGCCGACCTTGCCACCCTCTCTTCGCGCTCCTCCTGCCCTGCCGCCTGCAGGCAGCCCGCCAAAATCCCCGTCTGTGCCGCCCTTCCCTCTGCTGGCTCGCTCTGCCCCTCCTCCTCCGCTGCCTCTGGCCGCCCGCGTCGCTCTTCCCTCGCCACCCTCGCGCAGGCCCGCTCCGCCCTCTGTGTGGCCGCCTCCGCCTCGGGTAGGCCCCGCGGTCTCCTCCTCAGCGCTTCCCCGGACCTCCTCGTCGCCTCCCCTGTCCCTGTTCCCCCTGCCGCGCGTGTCGCCGCCCTGGCTGCGCTCCTCCCGGTGCCATCGCCCTCTGCCGCCGTCGGCCTCATCTGTTGTTGGCCACGTCACTTTGGCGAAGCGGTCCTGCGCTCTGTCTCCGTGTCGCTGTAGGATATCTTCTGCCGGTGGTTCTTCTGCCTCTACGTGTGGCCGACATATGTGTTTCCGATGGGAAACGACCTGATGCTTGTTGTGGTGGTGTGAGGATGGTTGAGATATTCTGGTGTGGTGCTTCGGCTACTCGGCTCTCGAGTGACCGATTTTGGTGTGTTCGTCACTTCCTGCTGCCCATGGAATCTCGTCAAGATCGACTCGTCTTTGATCGCTGCCCAGTCCGACTCTGATTAAAGAAACCAGATCTCAAAGATCGTCGTCATGGAACGCCAAGATCTTCCCGACGCCAGGGCCTTCGATATGGTTCCAACAAGACCGCCTACACGGAATCCGAAGACCGTACCGATTCCTCGAACCCCTCCGAGGCGCCAAGATCGCCATGGAACGACAAGTACTTCACCCCGGTTTTCGAGACCCCGACATCGAAACGACAAGATCGTCGTCATAACACCCGAAGACCACGGATGCGACAAGGACGACACCGACCCGGAAGAATCCGATGTGCCCCGACGCCAGACCAAGTACTTCCTCCCGGAACGTCAAGATCTGCCCCGTCGTCCGAGAACGATACCGCCGAGACCGAACCCCAGATCTGGATCCCGACGTCCCGAACCCCCAAGAGCCCCGCTGCCCTTTTGTCGCCAAGGTCTGCGTCGTCACGTGCTTCGTCGACCTATGAGCGAGGTGGAACCCGATGGAGCCGGTACCAACAAGATCGACCGCCGGACGCCAAGCACTTCACCCCGGACATCGAGACCCTGGACGACAAGTTCTCCATCTTGTATCCGAACCTCGCCGATCCCGGAGTCCGAGAACGTTTCCGTCGAACCCTGGACCCCGAGACCGACCCCGAACCCCGGAACCCCAAGTTCGTCGAGACCCCCCAATGTGTGACCCTTATCCGAGAACCCTATTTTATAATATAATAACAAATGGATGCATATTGAATTGTCATACTTGCATGCATAATCATGTGGTTTGGGGGCCTTATGCCGATTCACCTCATAATTAAATATGGGGCCCATATGCGGGCAATCCTAGTCTTACATTGGCCTCATTTAAACTTGTGTAGCGAACCGGTGAAATATCCTGCCTTGTTAAACAACATTTAAATTGCGGGGGATCTAAATAACTTGCACCATTTAATTAATTGTCGGGACCCCGGTTCCACTTAATATGACCTAATCGCATCGCATCTTTGCCATGCCATACATCATACATGCATCATGCCGATCTTCTGCCGTTGTATTAAATACTACATCCGGTGTTTCTTCTAGTGTTTTGGTTCTTCGCGGATAAGGCCGTTGAGTTGATGTGAGCTTACCGATCTTGGTTGAACCTTCGACAATGTTTTCAAAGAGCATCTCCCCTTTCTACCCATCTTACTTTTATAGTATTTATTCCTCCTGTTGATCTATTGCTATACGTGTTGCGATGCTTTAGTTTCGTACACTGATATACCGTGCCCTATATTGCCTTGGACACATCCTATTACCTTGTTTGGAAGATAGTTGGACTTGCGCGTCGTGATACTTGCTCAAGTGCTGTTGCGTTTCGTCCAGTGCCACAGTTGTTGATGTATTGCCGCATGTTGCTGTTGGAGATGATTCTAGTTTTACTTATCGTTCATTTTAATTCCTATTTAACAACTAAAATTGAAATAAGCAGAGGCATCGGTGGGTTATAGATAATATTTGGTTTCCGAACGCCCACTTGTGTCCCGTAGGACCCCGAGTACTTGATACGTGTTCCTTGATTTATCGCGCTATCCACATCCGGGAGGTATATGGGACCCCCCTGAGCCAGAGCTTGATTCATTCTTATTTCTTGGGGCCACAAACTAGTTTGAGGTTTTATTTACGATCTTTTACTTATGCCATGCTACTTATGTATTTAAATTGTGCGAGGAGCACTGCATCTTTTAGGATCGGGACACGATTCCGGTGTCGACAAGCCCAGCCACACTTCGGGTTCCCATCGTTCACTGCGTCTACCCAAACCTTAAGTCCGTCTCGAGGCCGGGCTTGCTGCGGATTCTACTTAAGGTGGCCCCTGAAATATTTCTGAATCTGTGATTGTTCGATCGTGAAAGCCTCGTTGGGTTTTGTTTTGGTTTTCGAGGTTGATCGGCGTGTGTTGCTATTGGTGCACCCGGGTAAAACTTTCTGAAAGCCGTGTCCGCGGATATGGACGACTTGGAGCACAGTATCTCGATCATAGACAAGCATAACTAAAGTTTATTGCTATAAATTTGACTTTATAATGACTAGTAATCAGCTTCACTATAATGGAATGGATAATTAATACTGCCCACCATTGCTTGTTTGGAGTGTCGCTTGCGACCATTGTACCTGGCTAGTAAGTAATGCAACTACAACGGAATGGCTGAATAAAAGTACCAACAACTGCGGGGTTTTGGGTTATCTCATGCTATCTGTATCTGATTAGTAAGTGTTGTAACTATAACGGAATGGTTAAATAAAATTGCCCACTGCTTACTTTATCAGAATGATTATCTAAACCTGACTAGTAATTGCTGCAACGAAAACAGAATAAATAAAACTGCCAACCGTGTGGGTTCCTCGGTGGACTTCCTCGATTGGTCTCGAGGGGGAAACGCCAGGATGGGTTTGTTTGATGGTAGCATCATGTTGGTTCCGCATAGGTCTTTCTTACCCCTCTCTGATTGCCGTCAGTTGTATCGAGTCTCTATAGGTTGTTTAGTGCATCTTGCTGCCGCTTGATCCACCATACCTATGTAGCGAGGACCGCCAATTCTAGCCTCGCCGTGTCTTGGCCTCGATCGACGCTCCTCTTTTCCTTTGCCCTTTGTCGGCACCTTTTGTTTAAGCAGGTTGTGAGATCGGCGTCGTTAGCGGGGTTACCCTTCCGGCTTGGCCTGGGCGGGTTATGGGCGCCATTGGTTATTCTTCGTGGCTCTTAGCCCCATTTGCATCTTGTCGTGGCGGACGCTCTATCGTTTTCAAGGTGATTTGGATCTTTGTACCGTATATCTGTATTCTTGACTCATGGAGTATTGTTATATATATACATTACGTGGGTCCCATCGAGGACTTGTTGTGTAATGTTACTACGTTTTCCACCGCGCGAAAGTGCTGGTGGGCACCTTTGAATCGTTTCTATGCGGGTTTGGCGGGTTTCGCTAAACTTGCATAGGGCCGATCGAGGTGCTTCTGAGTGGTATCGAGCTCAGGATGCGATACCCACAAGTCCAAACTGTAGGATAACCTAGCTAACGGCCGAAGTGGAGTGTCAAAACTATTTTTCAAAATCGGTTGGATAGTTCTGATTAGGTCTGATTTTACTCCTTACCTCTGCTATTCTCCTCTTACCTCTACGTGTTTTGAATCCGCCCTTTTCTCTTTCTTCGAGTCCAGGAATTCTCGTGGTTGGGTTTCCGTCGTACCTTCAGGGTTTCGCTTCCTCCTCTGATAACGGTGTTGCTACATCTGGTCTTCATGCTATCCGAGGAATCCTCTGTCTGGTGGACTTCTCTTGTTCCTTCTCGTGCCTTCCGGTGTTTTACGACGATGACGACATCATCTATGCGGATCCGATGCAGTGCATCACTCCTTTGATCCGAACCTCGCTTCGAGATCTTGATCTGAATCTTGAGGGTTGGTTGCATAATCTGTCTATTCGTGTACATAGTAATGCTTTGAGTGCGGGATGGAGTCGCGACCATACCACTACTCTTATCATTCGCTTATGTACATTGAATGGTGGATCGATGCAATTTTACTCCTTCCACGGGAGCTAGAGGTGGCTTAATTTGCTGATACCTCTACCTTCGACCTTTTGGTTTCCGGAGTGCCCTCTCGACGATCACGGACAACGACCTCTTGTTAGTGGTGTCGCGAAGATCTACACGAAGCGAGAAGACGTAGACCGCCGACCTTTCCTTCCGGTACCATGAGGCGGATCTCGAGGGCGAGATCCATTGTTAGTGGTGTCGAATTGTGGCATCCCGCAAAACCACTACTAGAAAATCGCGTTGTTTTTGTGCATTGCATCATCATGACCGCATGCTCATGTCATCATGCCACATTGCATTTGAGCATCGTCATCATCTTGCATGTGCTTGTATAAAACTATTTCGAAAAAACCCAGTTTTGTTTTCTAAACGACCCGACTTTGTTCAAACACAAAACCCCGGGTGCTGCCAGATACTTTGTTTGTCTAAAAACTATTTGCAAAAGTTCATTGCAAATTAAATAAAAGTTTGAATTATTTTTAGTGGGGCAGTCGAACGGGCCGAAATGACCCGAACGACCACCCCAGGAAAATATAATCGGTCCCCCTCTAAATCCTAAACCTACCAACCCATCTACCCACACCCAGCCTCCACCTCACCCTGGCCAATCGCCATCTGCCACCTCATCCCTCTCCAAAACCTCCACCACTCCCACTCTGCCAACTCAGCCAGCCGGACCCACCCTCTCTCACCCCGCAGCCCTCTCTCCCTACTCCCTGCCTCCCCCGGTCCCAAACTCCCCACTCCCCTGACCGGACCCCACCCACTGCGCCCCCCCACCACTGCGCCCGCCCACCCTGACCCCACGCTCCTCCCCCACGCGCTCCTCTCTCCCCTGGCTCCATCATCTTCCTCCCTCCTCCTCTCCCCGTCCATAACCGCCTCCGGCCGCCGCCCAGCGAGCACGCACCCCTCGGGCCTCCTCCTCTCTCTCTCGGGCCACCGGCCGCCACCCTCTCTTCCGCTCCTCCCGGTCGCTGCAGGCTCCAGCCGCCCATCCTCCGTCTTGCCGCCACGACCTTCCCTCTGCTAGCTCGCTCTGCCCCTCCTCCTCCGCTGCCTCTGGCCGCCCGCGTCGCTCTTCCCTCGCCACCCTCGCGCAGGCCCGCTCCGCCCTCTGTGTGGCTGCCTCCGCCTCGGGTAGGCCCCGCGGGTCTCCTCCTCGGCGCTTCCCCGGACCTCCTCGTCGCCTCCCCTGTCCCTGTTCCCCCTGCCGCGCGCGTCGCCGCCCTGGCTGCGCTCCTCCCGGTGCCATCGCCCTCTGCCGCCGTCGGCCTCATCTGCTGTTGGCCACGTCCGCCTGCGCGAGCCCGGTCCTGCGCTCTGTCTCCGTGTCGCTGTAGGATATCTTCTGCCGGTGGTTCTTCTGCCTCTACGTGTGGCCGACATATGTGTTTCCGATGGGAAACGACCTGATGCTTGTTGTGGTGGTGTGAGGATGGTTGAGATATTCTGGTGTGGTGCTTCGGCTACTCGGCTCTCGAGTGACCGATTTTGGTGTGTTCGTCACTTCCTGCTGCCCCTGGAATCTCGTCAAGATCGACTCGTCTTTGATCGCTGCCATCCGACTCGATTAAAGAAACCAGATCTCAAAGATCGTCGTCATGGAACGCCAAGATCTTCCCGCGCCAGGCCTTCGATATGGTTCCAACAAGACCGCCTACGGAATCCGAAGACCGTGCGATTCCTCGAACCCTCCGAGACGCCAAGATCGCCATGGAGCGACAAGTACTTCACCCGGTTTTCGAGACCCCGATCGAAGCGACAAGATCGTCGTCCTGCCATAACACCCGCGGATGCGACAAGGACAGGCATAACCGGAAGAACCGATGTGCCCTGACGCCGCCAAGTACTTCCCTCCTCCGGCCAAAAGATGCCCCGCCGTCCGAGAACGATACCGCGAGACCGAAGATCCGGATCCGGCGTCCGAACCCCAAGAGCCCCGCTGCCCTTTTGTCGCCAAGGTCTGCGTCGTCACGTGCTTCGTCGACCTATGAGCGAGGTGGAACCCGATGGAGCCGGTACCAACAAGATCGACCGCCGGACGCCAAGCACTTCACCCCGGACATCGAGACCACGACGACAATTTCTCCATCTTGTATCCAACCTCGCTGATCCCGGAGTCCGAGAACGTTTCCTGGTCGAGACCCCCCAATGTGTGACCCTTATCCGAGAACCCTATTTTATAATATAATAACAAATGGATGCATATTGAATTGTCATACTTGCATGCATAATCATGTGGTTTGGGGGCCTTATGCCGATTCACCTCATAATTAAATATGGGGCCCATATGCGGGCAATCCTAGTCTTACATTGGCCTCATTTAAACTTGTGTGAAATTGTGAATGAACCTTTGCCTTAAACAAACATTTAAATTGCGGGGATCTAAATAACTTGTACCATTTAATTAATTGTGGGACCCCTTCCCACTTAAATAATATGACCTAATCGCATCTTTGCCATGCCATACATCATACATGCATCATGCCGATCTTCCGCCGTTGTATTAAATACTACATCCGTGTTTCTTCTAGTGTTTTGGTTTCTTCGCGGATAAGGCCGTTGAGTTGATGTGAGTTGAGATCTTGGTCTAACCTTGAACTCGACAATGTTTTCATGTTTTCATCTCCCCTTTCTACCCATCTTACTTTTATAGTATTTATTCCCCATGTTGATCTATTGCTATATTTGCGATGCTGTTATGCTTTGCTTTAGTGTGATATACCGTGCAGCCCTATATTGCCTTGGACACATCCTATTACCTGTTGTTTGGAAGATAGTTGGACTTGCGCGTCGTAGTCGCTTGCTCAAGTGCTGTTGCGTTTCGTCCAGTGCCACAGTTGTTGATGTATTGCCGCATGTTGCTGTTGGAGATGATTCTAGTTTTACTTATCGTTCATTTTAATTCCTATTTAACAACTAAAATTGAAATAAGTAGAGGCATCGGTGGGTGATAGATAATATTTGGTTTCCGAACACCCACTTGTGTCCCGTGGGACCCCGAGTACTTGATACCTGTTCCTTGATTTATCGCGCTATCCACATCCGGGAGGTATATGGGACCCCCCTGAGCCAGAGCTTGATTCATTCTTATTTCTTGGGGCCACAAACTAGTTTGAGATTTTATTTACGATCCTGTACTTATGCCATGCTACTTATGTATTTAAATTGTGCGAGGAGCACACTGTACTGTTTAGGATCGGGACACGATTCCGCGGTGTCGACAAGCCACACTTCGGGTTCAAATGATCGTTCCTGGTCTACCCAAACCTTAAGTCCGTCCTGAGCCGGCGGCTTGCATGGATTCTACTAAGGTGGCCCCTGAAATATTTGAATCCTGTGATTGTTCGGTCGTGAAAGCCTCGTTGGGTTTTGTTATGGTTTTTCCGAGGTTGATCGGCGTGTGTTGCTATTGGTGCACGGCCAGGTAAAACTTTCCGAAAGCCGTGTCGCGGATATGGACGACTTGGAGCGATATCTCGATCATAGACAAGCATAACTAAAGTTTATTGCTATAAATTTGACTTTATAATGACTAGTAATCAGCTTCACTATAATGGAATGTCTAATTAATACCGCCCACCATTGCTTGTTTGGAGCTTGCGACCATTACCAGCTAGTAAGTAATGCAACTTCTAGCGGAATGGCTGAATAAAAGTACCAACAAGCTGCGGGGTTTTGGTTATCTCATGCTATCATGTCCGATTAGTAAGTCTTTGTAACTATAACGGAATGGTTAACTAAAATTGCCCACTGCTTACTTTATCAGAATGATTATCTAAACCTGACTAGTAATTGCTGCAACGAAAACAGAATAAATAAAACTGCCAACCGTGTGGGTTCCTCGGTGGACTTCCTCGATTGGTCTCGAGGGGGAAACGCCAGGATGGGTTTGTTTGATGGTAGCATCATGTTGGTTCCGCATAGGTCTTTCTTACCCCTCTCTGATTGCCGTCAGTTGTATCGAGTCTCTATAGGTTGTTTAGTGCATGCTGCCGCTGCCGCTTCAGTCCACCATACCTATGTAGGCGAGGACCGCCGAATTCTAGCCTCGCCGTGTACTGGCCTCAAGATCTTGACGCTCCTCTTTCCTTTGCCCTTTGTCGGCACCTTTTTGTTTAAGCGGGTTGTGAGATCGGCGTCGTTAGGTTACCCTTGGCCCTGCGGGCAGGGTTATGGACGCCATTGGTTATTCTTCAGGGCTCTTAGCCCCATTTGCATCTTGTCCGTAGCCGGACGCTCTATCGTTTTCAAGGTGATTTGGATCTTTGTACCGTATATCTGTATTCTTGACTCATGGAGTCGCTGTTATATATATATCTGTTCTGTGGGTCCCATCGAGGACTGTTGTGTAATGTTACTACTTCGTTTTCCACCTGCACGAAAGTGCCTGGTGGGAACCTTTGAATCGTTTCTATGCGGGTTTGGCGGGTTTCGCTAAAACTTGCATAGGGCCGATTCTGAGGGTGCTACAGGTGTCCCTGCTCTTGAAAACCATCTTGGATATGCCTCAAACTGGCTGGAGGACTGGACTCGCAAGGAAGCCTATTTATAGTACAAGCATCTCGGCATAGTGTCGACTCTTTCGAAATAATGTCGACACTCACCCCTATCATTAGTGTTGACTCGTGTTTTGTCCCGGTTGGTGTCTCCAACCGGGACTACAAGGTACACGCCGCACGACATAATGTCGACATAATGTTGTGCCCATATTATGCATGTGTCCCACGACATAATGTCCCGGTTGGTGACACCAACCTTTTTGTCGCACGGAAAAGCCCTTTTCCATTTTTTGAGCGCAAAAAACGGGTCGTTTTGTGAAGTAGCCACCAAAATGCCGTTTCAGAATGCTACCGTCCCATTTTCCTAAAATACTAGACCACCTTACATGGACTATCTCCCAACAGGGACATCTCAAACCTTTTCTTCCATCCCGGGTAAAAAGGACAAATGTCTGCCGAATCGGCAGGAAGTGGGTTCGGTTTGTACTACAGGTACATGATCTATCGCCCGTGATTTTTTGAAAAAATCATTTTTAGACTCGCAATATGTGGTTTATTTAGAGATCCAATGCAAGTTCTAACGATGCTCGTCCCCTATCTTCATGCACACCGGTTCGACCATAGTTAGAAATTCATATAATTCAAAACAGGCATAATAAATTCAAAAAAATCCGAACAATGAAAATCCTTCGCGTGGTGTCATATTATGTTACATAGTTGAAAGGAAAAATACCAGACTTAGTATATTGATCATGTTTCAAAAAAACCTTCCCAAAATGACCTATCATGTTCGAGGTTTCATGGCTTTCGGTCCAAATGACCGATGTTATATGCTGAATCACGGCATAGTTTGTGATGTTGTGCCCATATTATGCATGTGTGTGGACATTGGTATGGAGAACAATGTTGTAGGAGGAAGTTTTCCTTTTTGTCGCACGGAAAAGCCCTTTTCCATTTTCCGAGCGCAAAAAACGGGTCGTTTTGTGAAGTAACCACCAAAATGTCGTTTCAGAATGCTACCGTCCCATTTTCCTAAAATACTAGACCACCTTACATGGACTATCTCCTAACAGGTACATCTCAAACCTTTCGTCCATACCGGGTAAAAAGGACAAATGTCTACCGAATCGGCAGGAAGTGGGTTCGGTTTGTACTACAGGTACATGATCTATCGCCCGTGATTTTTTGAAAAAATCATTTTTAGACTCGCAATATGTGGTTTATTTAGAGATCCAATGCAAGTTTTAAATATGCTCGTCCCCTATCTTCATGCACACCGGTTCGACCATAGTTAGAAATTCAGATAATTCAAAACGGGCATAATAAATTCAAAAAAAATCCAAACAATGAAAATCCTTCGCGTGGTGTTATATTATGTTACATAGTTGAAAGGAAAAATACCAGACTTGGTATATTGATCATGTTTCGAAAAACCCTTCACAAAATGACCTATCATGTTCGAGGTTTCATGGCTTTCAGTCCAAATGACCGATGTTATGTGCTGAATCACGGCATAGTTTGTGATGTTGTGCCCATATTATGCATGTGTGTGGACATTGGTATGGAGAACAATGTTGCAGGAGGAAGTTTTCCTTTTTGTCGCACGGAAAAGCCCTTTTCTATTTTCCGAGCGCAAAAAACGGCGTTTTGTGAAGTAACCACCAAAATGCCGTTTCAGAATGCTACCGTCCCATTTTCCTAAAATACTAGACCACCTTACATGGGCTATATCCCAACAGGGACATCTCAAACCTTTTCGTCCATCCCGGGTAAAAAGGACAAATGTCTGCCGAATCGGTAGGAAGTGGGTTCAGTTTGTACTACAGGTACATGATCTATCGCCCGTGATTTTTTGAAAAAATCATTTTTAGACTCGCAATATGTGGTTTATTTAGAGATCCAATGCAAGTTCTAACGATGCTCGTCCCCTATCTTCATGCACACCGGTTCGACCATAGTTAGAAATTCAGATAATTCAAAACGGGCATAATAAATTCAAAAAAATCCGAACAATGAAAATCCTTCGCGTGGTGTCACATTATGTTACATAGTTGAAAGGAAAAATACTAGACTTGGTATATTGATCATGTTTCGAAAAAACCTTCACAAAATGACCTATCATGTTCGAGGTTTCATGGCTTTCGGTCCAAATGACCGATGTTATGTGCTGAATCACGGCATAGTTTTTGATGCTGTGCCCATATTATGCATGTGTGTGGAAATTGGTATGGAGAACAATGTTGCAGGAGGAAGTTTTCCTTTTTGTCGCACGTAAAAGCCCTTTTCCATTTTCCGAGCGCAAAAAACGGGTCGTTTTGTGAAGTAACCACCAAAATATCGTTTCAGAATGCTACCGTCCCATTTTCCTAAAATACTAGACCACCTTACATGGAATATCTCCCAACAGGGACATCTCAAAGCTTTTCGTCCATCCCGGGTAAAAAGGACAAATGTCTGCCGAATCGGTAGGAAGTGGGTCCGGTTTGTACTACAGGTACATGATCTATCGCCCGTGATTTTTTGAAAAAATCATTTTTAGACTCGCAATATGTGGTTTCTTTAAAGATCCAATGCAAGTTCTAACTATGCTCGTCCCCTATCTTCATGCACACCGGTTCGACCATAGTTATAAATTCGCATAATTCAAAACGGGCATAATAAATTCAAAAAAAAATCCGAACAATGAAAATCCTTCGCGTGGTGTCATATTATGTTACATAGTTGAAAGGAAAAATACCAGACTTGGTATATTGATCATGTTTCGAAAAAACCTTCACAAACTGACCTATCATGTTCGAGGTTTCATGGCTTTCGGTCCAAATGACCGATGTTATGTGCTGAATCACGGCATAGTTTGTGATGTTGTGCCCATATTATGCATGTGTGTGGACATTGGTATGGAGAACAATGTTGCAGGAGAAAGTTTTCCTTTTTTATGTCGGAAAAGCCCTTTTCCATTTTCCGAGCGCAAAAAACGGGTTGTTTTGTGAAGTAACCACCAAAATGCCGTTTCAGAATGCTACCGTCCCATTTTCCTAAAATACTAGACCACCTTACATGGACTATCTCCCAACAGGGAAATCTCAAACCTTTTCGTCCATCCCGGGTAAAAAGGACAAATGTCTGCCGAATCGGTAGGAAGTGGGTCCGGTTTGTACATACGAAATAATTTCGACACTCACCCCTATCATTAGTGCTGACTCGTGTTTTGTCCTGGTTGGTGTCTCCAACCGGGACTAAAGGTTCATCTTTAGTCCTGGTTGGTGACACCATCCGGGACAAGGGACTAAAGTTTTTCTAAATTCCAAATTGATATTAAAAAAATATAAGTTAATTCATTTTAAATTGTAAATGGTTCATATTTTAAATGGTTACATTAATTATTTTTTAAAACAGAAAATGGTTTTGAATTATTTATTCAAATCCAAACACTTTTTATGTTTAAAGTTTTTCTAAATTCCAAATTAATATTCAAAAATATAAGTTAATTCATTTTAAATGGTTACATTAATTATTTTTTAAAAATAGAAAATGGTTTTGGATTATTTATTCAAATCCATACACTTTTTATGTTTAAAGTTTTTCTAAATTCCAAATTGATATTAAAAAAATATAAGTTAATTCATTTTTAATTGTAAATGGTTCATATTTTAAATGGTTACATTAATTATTTTTTAAAACAGAAAATGGTTTTGAATTATTTATTCAAATCCAAACACTTTTTATGTTTAAAGTTTTTCTAAATTCCAAATTAATATTCAAAAATATAAGTTAATTCATTTTAAATGGTTATATTAATTATTTTTTAAAAATAGAAAATGGTTTTGGATTATTTATTCAAATCCATACACTTTTTAGGTTTAAAGTTTTTCTAAATTCCAAATTGATATTTAAAAAATATAAGTTAATTCATTTTTAAATGGTTCATATTTTAAATGGTTACATTAATTATTTTTTAAAACAGAAAATGGTTTTGAATTATTTATTCAAATCCAAACACTTTTTATGTTTAAAGTTTTTCTAAATTCCAAATTAATTATCATTTAAAAAACAATACAAATTTAAACCCCAAAATAAAAAATAAGGCGGGAACAGAGAGAAAATACGTGAAATTTTTTGAAAACAGGGGAATATGTCCCGGTTGGAGCCACCAACCGGGACTAAAGACCCCCTGCACGACAACCCTTGGTCTTCTGAAAATATTGGAGTATACGTCCCGGTTGGTGGCTCCAACCGGGACGTATGCCCCTTTAGTCCCGGTTGGAGCCACCAACCGGGACTAAAGGCCCTTCGTTTATAACTGACACGCCTCCTCTTCTTCTTCCCCATCTCACTTCTCTGCTTCTCACCGATGCGCCAGCACGCTTCGCCCGGCCAGCTGCCCGAGCTTCGCCGCCACCCGTTCCGCCTGCCACCACCACGCGCCCACTGCTACTTTTCCTCGCGTGACCTCAATCGCCTGGATTGGAAGCTCGGTCCGCCGTCTGTCTCCGTCGATTCCGGCGTCTCCCGAGCTCGCCCGGCCTCGCCACCACCTCTGTCGTGTTCCTGGTGAGCTGCTGATCCTCACGGTGTTCTTCTTTCTCTCCCTCTCCTCCTGTACTACTCTCCCCGCGTGTGCCCGACGACGCAGCCGCTCGAGCTCGACGGAGGCGACGCTCCGGTGACCAACAAGGAGTGGCGCCGCCACTCTCTTTCTCCCTGCATCACGTTCTCTCTAACGCGCCCATCCGCGCATCCTGGCGTGCCCGCTATCGCCGTCGCTGCCGCTGCCTGTGAGCTCACCGCCAGCGTGACGTCTTGGCGACGCCATCAGCGTGGCGGTGATGATGTGGCCTAGGGCCCATCGACCTCGATGGGTAGGCTCCTATGTGGTATAAAAATGATCTATACGCGTGGAGGCTGAGTTGGCACTGGGGCCCTTCTGTCAGTCTCACTGGCTAGGGGGCGCCCCGGTGTAAAAACTATTTGCCTTTTTTTTAATTCCAGAAAATGATTTAATATTGTAAAATCAATAACTTATTGTTTATAAGTCGAAAAATACAAATAATATATCAAATTGTTCGAAAAATGAAACCTATCTATTTAACCTATAATCATGCATTGTTCAACAACTTAAATGACAAGTATAATTAGAAGAACAAATGCACCCTCTCATATGTTCCGGAGTTTCCCGAGTTAGGGTTTTCACCCCTGAACCCCGATTAAATCGTCGAGCATGTCTTAGGGTTACATTCCAATGCAAATTAACTTGGCATATCAGCATACTTGCTTGAGCATTGCATCGATGCCATGTGTTGATTGTTTCCCTTTCTTTTGGTGTTTGATTATTAGGTTTATTATTAGTTAGGTATTATTAGGTTTATTAATTAGTTTGGTATTATTGGTCTTCGCCCCAATCGGTCGATCCTGTGGGTAGCCCTGCACCGATTAACATTGTCAAGCAACTTAAAAGCCTTATCTTAGATAAGGAACCATTAATACCCCTTAGGTGCAGGTGGGTTCGACGATGTGCCTAGCTGCTAGGTTTAGGGTTTAGGGTTTCTCTTCATTTTTATTATTGTGTATGTATATATTAGGGTTTCTCTGAATTAGGGTTTATATCTCTCAACACCGTACCTAACTTTCTCCTTTAGCTGCTTTGACTTATTCGTTTTTCCACCTATGCAGAAAATATGGACCCACACGTTAGAGACGAAGAAAAGGAAGAGTTGATCCAAGGTGTGATCCGTGGGGAAGAAAATTTAGACGTATCAACGTTTCTAAACAACTCCGGTGAGGGTGATCCTCTTTTTACCGGCATAGACGACTTTTTTGAGGTTGAAGGTGTTGCCTTCCGCGAGGGAGAAGGCGATGCCTTGTGTAATCGAGAAGACGACCGCTCCGGCGAGGTGCATGTAATATAATCAATTCATTAATTAATCATCTGCTATCTATATAGAAATAGTAACGACGATCTTTCTTCTTTTAGCCCTCTGGATCGAAGGAATCTACTGAAAAGAGCAGACGAGGCCCAACCAAAAAGTTGCAAGACCATGAGAGGTTCAGGATCGAAGATGTCATTGAAGGCAACAAGTCGGCTCCAAGTTGTCGCAAAACAAATTTGTGGCACAATGCGAATGTCGTTAGGGACTTAATCCCGATCACCATTAGAAATTGGAATAGGCCTGCTAATGCGGATGAAGAGGAACATGTTTATTTGTCCCTAACCACGCCAAAGATTTCTTGTGGAAGAGGGCTCATGGTTAATTTCAAACTACGAAGATAGAGCTGGATCCAAATGCGGAGGATCCAGTTGAGGACGCTTACAACATGGGAGAGCCATGTAGGCTAAGGTCGTGGAGTGGGCTCAAGAAGATGGCCCAGTGTTTCACCAACTGGAAGAAAAGATTGCACCTTGACTATGTCGTGAAAGAGAAGACTCGATTTCAAGAATATTCAGTTTGAGAAGATAAAACCATTCGGGCTGAGTTTGTGGAATACAAGACATCGAGAAAAAGCTAAGAAAATGTGCAGCGAATAAGTGAATCTTGCTAACAAGAAGTATCACCATACTATGGGGCAAGGTGCCTCTGGTGGCATTCCTAAGTGGGAGAAACTTGAGAATGAACTGCGTGATAAAAGATCACCCAGAGCAGACGATTGGGTAGACGTGCAAGGAATTGGTTTTACGGGCATGGGGCACGTTGGACTCGGAAGGAGGTGTATATATAACATACGACATAAAGAAGACCCCTTGCCAATCGAGAGGATCGAAAAGCAAGAAAGCTGTTAAAGATGGGGACTTCATTCCCGATAGAGAATGATGAGCTCACACTCGCCCTTGGAAATAAGGAACATGATGGACGAACACGAGGCACAAGAGGCTCCCAACCATGGAGGACTGGGTTTCCAGAAGAGAGGAAGAAATATCCTGATAGAAGCCGTCAGAGGAGAAAGGACAGGAAGGAAGTTGAAGCAGATAGTCAGAAAGAGCGAATGCGTTTAATTGAAGAACGATTAAAGCAACAACAAGATGAAATTAACGCACTTAAAGAGCAAAGTACTATCGGCCCATCTCAGCAGCACACTTCATTCGATGCTACCGGCCTATCGAATAATCGAAAAAGCAGTGTGGCTTCCACCGAGGTCCCGGGTGATGACAATGGCGATGACGATGATGCACCGACGATGGCTCCTGTTGGCTACCTAGTGGATGATATCACAGATATGACACACTGCGAGCTACATGTCAAAGTTGTGAACATATCAATGAAGGTGGCGGTCGGCTATGCCTTACCAATTGGACCCACACCAACTTACCACCGCGTCCGAGTTCCGGAGGGCTACTGTTGTCGGCATGGATGAAATCATGCCCACCTTTGAGGTTTTGGATCTTCACTACCACGTAGGTGAAGGGGATGTATTATCTTGGAGACGAAAAACGTCACCATTCTATGGCGAAGGAATGTATCGTGCTTCAAATCACACGCCAAGGCCATCTTCGCCGCCTCACCCGTCTCCAATGAGGTCGTCATTGCGGCGGCAAATCTTCGTCGCCTCACCCGGCTCGTCGCCTCACCAATCTCCGGTGCAGCCATCGCCATGGAGCCATCGCCGCCTCGGGATAAAAAGCGTAAGCGTCAGCTCTTGTGCATCGTAAGAGATCGCGAAACGTAAACAAGAGCCTCTTCCAAAAGTACCAAAGGTTCCTCCCAAGAGCTTATAAGCATCTGCATGAAGAGGAGACTACGGCGATCGTTGATCTTGAAGCGAAGCGTTTTAAGCTAAGCCGGCGGCCGAAAGAGCGAGTTCCCCAAAGACCAAAGAAGAAAAGGCCAAAGTGTTGAAAATGCTAAAGACTCTTCATCAACCCGAGCCAAAGCTGTCATCAGACTATGAGCTTTCTATTCTCAAGTCACATGCGGCACAAAAAGCCTCGAAGCCTTGATCTTGATGCAAGCGAGAAATCTGTTCACTCGAAGAACAAGCAAACAGACTTGCGCCTCTCAAGGTGATTTCCCAAACCAATGTGGGTCGAGCAAATATAAATGAAAAGCAGTATGATCCAGAGGTAGTTGCACAATACGGAGAAGCTGCCGCTGCTCAAGGTATGAGTATTGCGCAGTACTTATCCCAGTTAGAGTTCTTCTCCGTGAGTGAAGTAGCATACAAATACCAGTACGGCAAACCTCTCGTCAAACCTGAGGAGGTAAACAATCTTCCAACAAAA
Organism: Avena longiglumis; assembly: GCA_030063025.1. Taxonomy (NCBI): domain Eukaryota; kingdom Viridiplantae; phylum Streptophyta; class Magnoliopsida; order Poales; family Poaceae; genus Avena; species Avena longiglumis. The sequence goes on from CP125975.1 coordinate 502,901,199, forward strand.
ATGCGAAGATTGCATAAATGGTACATGCATGCCACAAGGGCCGGGGCTAACTGGATAGTGCTGAGGGTTACAAAAAAGCATCATGGGAAAGAAAAGGATGACATGATATCCATTGAATTTGATGAACTATTTCAATTATTCAATCAAGACGCCTTGGACAAATCGATCATCAGTGCCTATTGTTTGTAAGTACTAATTCTGTAATTAATTTAGTCTCCAGCTATATTATTTTGTTTATTGCATGTATATAATCATATTGTAATATGCAGAATGAAGATTCTCGAATGCAGCAGAGACAAATCTATGACATTGGCTTCATTGACCCATATTGGGTTCATGAAGCTAATCTCAAAATAAGCCCCCAGGATACGGAGGATAATATAGTACACGCGTTAAGGTTTCAAGAAACCAAAAGGGAAATACTATTTCCTTACAACTTCGAGTGAGTGTTATTGTCTTGTATACACTTTCTGTTTCGCTTACTCGATGTTAAGTATATAATTGATTAGTTATGCATTTGCAGCTTCCACTATATTCTGTTAATCATTCAACTTGACAAAGGGCGTGTACTAGTCATGGACTCGAAACATAAACCCCTTGAGACGTGGAAGGACATGCAGATACTTCTCCAGCGGTAATTCTAATCATTACGACACTATATCGGCAACGTTCGTAAATTTTATGATATCAAGTACTTAATAACTTATTTTATTTGTTTTCTACGCCGGGCAGCGCTTGGAAACAGTTCACCAACAAGGCTAGGGGTGTTTGGAAAGAGGATCTTACATTTCAACCACTAAATATAAGCACCACTAGCTATATCCGCGCATCTCTTTGATCTAGTTTTGATACAGTTATTATCATGCTTGATTATTATTTTGATTGAACTCTGTTCTCGTAAAGTGCCCGACGGACGAGGACGGTAACAATCTATGTGGATACTATGTTTGCGAGTTCATCTGGCAGACGTGCGATGAGAAGGGCAGAAATTTAGAGTAACTCCACGTACGTAAACAATTTCTATAGTTTTTAATTACAATCAAATTGTGTTTAATTTCATTCATATAGGCTGACTCCTTTTTTAAATCAGGTCGAACGTCTACGGGACGGTCTTCTGCCAAAGGATCGCGTACGAGCAATTCAGGAGGAATTGGCGGGATTCTTGGATGCAGAAGTCCTAGACCCAAAAGGAGAATACTATTCGGCTGTATATAGACAATAGGGATTGTAAAAATAGCAAATTTGAAGGAATTGGCCGGTAGCATCGAATAGCAACTTTTGTATGTAGTGCATGAACTCGATCCGTGTATTCAATGTAATATTGTCATGATATTCATGATGTAATATAAGGTTCCTTCATTGATAAGTGCAAATCACTAAATAAACAATAAAACAACCTAAATGAATTCTCTGTCGCGGCACAAGAAGTGGCGAAAATGCTGTCGCGGCAACAAAGTGTGCCAAAATGAATTCTCTGCCGCGGCAGAGAAATGGGCCAAATATCTACCGCGGCAGAAGGTTATTAGTCCCGGTTCGTGTTACGAACCGGGACTAATGCTCCACCCCCCTCGCCCTCTGCCGTTGCCACGTGTGCACCCTTTTGTCCTGGTTGGTGGGGCAACCGGGACTAAAGGTTAGGGCTTTAGTCCCGATTGCCCCGTCCCGGTTGGGCAACCGGGACTAAAGCCCCGTACCAACCGGGACCTATAGCCCCGTTTCCACCAGTGTCGGCTCGACGGTGGGGTGGAAGATCGCGAGGCGGCCGCCGGTATCTTGGGCGGCGGGGAGACGAGGCACCGCGGGATTGGCGGCGGAAAGGAAGGAAGATAGAGGAGGGAGGGCGCCCGAGCACGACGGAGGCGAGGTTGCGGCTTGGGGGAGAGCGGGTCTTGGGCGCTGGCGGCACTGGGACTTCACGATGGGGAGGAAGCGGGGCTCAGGGTGGGTCACGGGGGTGCGATGTGTGTGAGAGAGAGTGGTGGGCCAGGGCATCATGGCAGGGCTTCGTGTGCTGCGCGCTGTGTGCGTGGGTGTTGCGTCGGGTATGGTTGTGGCCGAGCGGGAGAAGAATTGGGGGTGGTGGCGGCTACAGGGGAAGTTGAGCTAGGATAGCTAGGGTTTGGGTGGGGATTAGGGTTAGGCAAAAAGGGATCTAGGGTTAGGGTTTCAGGGGTAGTTTCGGTGGGTTGGGCCGGGTAGTAGGTGGTCTGGCCGACTGGGCTTTTGGCTTGACCGGTTGGACGGCCTCCCCGACAAAAATAGTTTTTATTATTTTTCAATTGTAAAAGATTTATAAATAGTTTTTAGTTAAAACAAAGATCCGGACAAACCGACTTGATACTTTGAAATAAGAAGGGCTAGTGGAAAACAAAATAGGCTTTTCGGAAATAGTTTTAGACAGACATATGCATGATGATATGACGATGCTTAAATACAATGTGGCATGATGACCTGAGCCTGTCGCCATGATGATGCACAAACACAAGCGATTTTCTGGTAGTGGTTTTACCCGGGTGCTACACCAGCGGTGAGCAAGAACATTCGGTCAAGTGACCGAATTCATGCTCAGCCGAATGCGGGCGCGACGCAGTTGGAGAGGGCACAACAACGCGCTATTTTTCGCGATTCATCTTCTTGCGCAGGTACAAATTCATGTCCCAAATTTACTTTAACTACTTTTTCGAACGAGGAAATCATTGCTAAGGCATGTAAGCTAGGGGTTTCTTTGGGGCGTACATCTTCTCAGGTTTTAAATTCAGTTCACTTGTTAAAAGATACGGATTTAGAGCGTACTTTAATTTCACTAAAGAGGAATGAAGAGAAAGCGAGAAAAGAGGAGATTTCAGAACATAGTCTAGTTTTAAATAAAGCGATTAATCTTAGTGGGGACTTGCAGGAGGAAGAGCAACAAGGCTCTGAAGATCATAAGGATCTTCTCCTCCGTGACTTAATAGTGAAAAAACCGCTTAGGAAAAAGTCGAATGAAAGATTGGCAGTTCGGCGTAGTGCACGGATTAACAAAAAAAATAAAACTATTTCTAAATGAAAGATTGCATTTGGAATAATGGGGGGTTTGGAGACACGGCAAAGCACCTTTTGGTGAGTGAGACTTTCAGGGAACATAAACCTGATTTTTTTGCGATTTCAGAGACCGGCCGATCAAACTTCACAAGCCATTTTTTAGGCCATATTTCTGGAGGACTAGACATTGCTTGGTATTGCTTACCACCTCTAGGAAGGTCTTGGGGTATGTTAATTGGTATTAATAGGACCACATTACAAGTGAAAAATATGGTGAACGAAGACAGATGCGTGAAGATGCATATGGTTTCCAAATCAGATGGTTTTGAATGGCTTTTAATTCCTGTTTATGGGGCAGCTCAACATGCCAAAAAACATGAGTTTTTGGCGGAGCTTGTCCGTATATGTGAGCATGAGACTCTTCCCATGATTGTTGGCGGTGATTTTAACATAATTAGACGTAAGGAAGAGAAGAATAATGAAAATTTTAATGCTAGATGGCCTTTTGTGTTCAATGCAATTATCGAAAGTCTTAACCTCAGAGATAGCTCTCTCGGGTAGACAATTTACGTGGGCTAACAGAAGGGATATACCAACTTATGAGAAACTTGACAGAATTTTAACAAATGTGGAGTGGGAGCTGAAGTTCCCTTTGGTCAGTGTGAGGGCTTTGACAAGGTCAGGCTCAGACCATACACCGCTGCAACTTGACTCAGGTGAACAAGCTCACTTGGGAGACAAGGCAAATTTCTCTTTTGAGCTTTCGTGGCTAAGACAAGATGGTTTTTATGAAATGGTTGCACAAGAGTGGGCGACCATTTCTTTTGGAGACTCTCCAATGGAGAAATGGCAGAATAAAATTCGCCATCTACGGATTTTTTTGCGAGGATGGGCTAAAAATCTTAGCAGCGTTTATAAGAAGGAAAAACTTCACCTTTTAAACTTAATCGGTTCGCTAGATCGAAAAGTTGAAACCACCCTTCTAAGCTTTTCAGAGAGAGCTAGTTTGAATAAGGCGAATGATGATTTGGCTAAGCTTAGGCGCAATGAAGAATCTAAATGGGCTCAGAGAGCTAAAGTTAAACACATCCAAGAAGGGGAAATAACACGAAATATTTTCATCTTATTGCTAATGGTAAACATCGAAGGAAGAAGATCTTCCAGCTAGAGCAAGATGAAGGGACTATAATTGGACAAGAAAACTTGAAGGTTTACATATCTGAATTCTATAAGAACCTATTTGGAGAACCAAATTTGAATTATGTTTCTATGCTAGAAAATGAGGTTGAGGACATACCTCAAATTTCTTTGGAAGAAAACACTATTCTCACATCTGAATTCACAGAGAAGGAGGTTTGTGATGCAATTATGCAAATGAAAAAGAATAAAACGCCGGGTCCAGACGGCCTACCCGCTGAATTCTATCAAACTTTCTGGGGAGTTATCAAGGAAGATATGATGGCCATGTTTGCGCAATTCCATAAAGGAGATCTACCATTATTCCAGCTGAATTTTGGTACTATTATTCTTCTTCCAAAGAAAGAAAATGCTATTCAAATACAACAATATCGTCCCATTTGTCTTTTAAAATGTGAGCTTTAAAATATTCACTAAGGTGGGAACAAATCGAATAACTGAAATCGCTCATAAAATAATAAGACCAACACAAACTGCTTTTATGCCGGGGAGACACATTCTCGAAGGAGTTGTGATTCTCCATGAAACTATTCATGAGCTCCACAGAAAGAACTTAGACGGGGTTCTTCTTAAAATAGATTTTGAGAAGGCTTACGATAAAGTTAATTGGTCCTTTCTGCAACAAACACTAAGAATGAAAGGGTTTGACCCTTTATGGTGTCAATGGATCAATGATTTTGTAAGAAAAGGTAGCATGGGCATTCGGGTTAATGATGAAATCGGTCAGAATTTCCAAACAAAAAAAGGTTTGAGACAGGGGGATCCTTTATCTCCAATCCTTTTTAACCTTGTCGCGGATATGTTGGCCATCCTAATTGCTAGAGCCAAGGAGGATGGTCAGGTGGAAAGTCTCATTCCTCATCTTGTAGAGGGTGGAGTATCTATTGTACAATATGCGGATGATACTATCATTTTCATGGAACATGACCTGCAGAAAGCACTTAACATGAAACTAATTCTCTGCATTTTTGAGCAACTTTCTGGATTGAAAATAAACTTTTATAAGAGTGAATTATTTTGCTTCGGGAAAGCTAATGAATCACAAGGTCAATATATGAATCTCTTTGGGTGCGAAATGGGATCTTTCCCATTTACATATCTCGGTATTCCGATCCACTTCAGAAAGCTGAAGAATGGAGAGTGGAAACCGGTGGAGGATCGCTTTGAGAAAATATTAGCTTGTTGGTTAGGAAAATTATTATCATACGGAGATCGTTTGGTTTTAATTAATTCTGTTCTGACAAGTTTACCAATGTTTATGTTGTCTTTCATGGAGGTTCCGAAAGGGGTTCGAAAGAGACTAGATTTCTTTCGATCTCGATTTTTTTGGCAAAGTGACAAACATAAAAGAAAATATCGCTTAACCAAATGGAACATTATTTGTTGACCGAGAGATCGGGGAGGGGTTAGGAGTAGAGGTTCTCGAATTAAAGAACAAAAGTCTACTCACCAAGTGGTTGTTTAAACTTTTGAATGTGGAAGGGGTTTGGCAGGAATTATTGAAAAATAAGTATTTGCATTCCAAAACACTATCACAAGTAAAAGTCAAGTCATCAGACTCTCCATTTTGGAAAGGGCTTATGAGGGTAAAGGAAGAGTTTTTTTCTAGAGGGTCATTCACAATTAAGAGTGGTTGTAGTGCACGTTTTTGGGAGGATATTTTGTTAGGCGAGACTCCTCTAGCTGTTCAGTACCCGTTGCTTTATGCCATTGTGCAAAGAAAAGAAGTTTCTGTTGCACACGTTCTGTCAAATGACCCTCTAAACATTGCATTCCGAAGAACTTTAACCGGTTCTAGATGGTCAAGTTGGCTACATTTAGTGAATCAATTAATGGATATACACCTTGAAGAGGGGGAAGATAAATTTAAATGGAATCTAACTTCATCGAGGGTATTCTCGGTCAAATTCATGTATCTTGACTTACTAAATGGGAACACAAGGTTCTTACGGAAGTATTTATGGAAAATGAAGGTGCCACTAAAAATTAAGATTTTTATGTGGTTTTTAAATCGCAAGGTTTTGCTAACAAAAGATAACTTAGCAAAAAGAAATTGGCAAGGAAGCCAGAAATGCTGTTTCTGTGATCAGAACGAAACGATAAAACACTTGTTCATTGATTGTACGTTTGATAAAGTAGTTTGGCGTATAATCCATATGGCTTTTAATTTAGCTCCCACAAAAAATATTAATAATCTATTAGGAAATTGGCTACATGGTGTTGATAAGTTAGAGAAAGTTCAAATACGAGTGGGTGTGTGCTTTGCTCTGGGCTATTTGGAATATTAGGAATGACTTGATTTTTAACAGAACATCAAACTCTTCTTTCATGCAGGTTATTCCTATAACTACCCACTGGATCCGTATGTGGTCTTTCCTCCAGCCAGAGGAGTGAAGACCGGACATGTCTATTGGTTGCAGCCGTTTGGAAACGGTTGCACGGTGCGGCTGACGTTTTGACAACAGAATCACATGTTGATGCGACGAATTTTTTTGATCCTCAGTTTCTTTAGATGGCTGGTGCATGTTTCAACTTTATGTGACCCATAAGATGGAAATTTGTAATAAATTCTCTTAATAATTTTAATAAAGCAATAAAGGCCATATGCATCAGTCGATGCAGAGGCCGGGGTGATATCCCCATTTCGAAAAAAAAAATCTAGACTTTTCGCCCAATCGCTAGGTCTATTTTTCACCAAGGACCTGTTTTCTGACATCATTGAGTGATTGGCGCAGCAAAAAAAAAGGAATTACAAAAAAAAATCCCGCTACAACTCATTCTTTGAAACAACAGTACTATCACCACCAAGACAGCACCAGAAGTCCAGCTTCTCAAAAAAAAAAAATCCCGCTACAACTCATTCGTGGAGCTGCAGGCCTGAAACTGAATTCTTCGACCGCTGTATCATGTAGATACTCTGTATAGAATCAACCAAAATGTACATTTTGAAAGAAAAAAATGGATGTTAACACTTGGAACTTCTGCATCTTATTTCAACTTCTCATAGTAATGATTGACAGATAGCCATCCAGTTTCTTATTCAGTCTTCTCTTGGTGCCCTGACAGTCTCTTGACATCATAAAGTCAGGTCGTACACATCTTATCACCAAGATATCACAGTCCAGTTAATTTAACAACACATACATCACCGACGTATCACAATCCAGTCATTTTAGGAACAGTGCACTTGTGATGGTAGCTGATTGCCGGCACTAGCCATGTCTGTTCTTCAGTTTCCATTTCTCTTTCAGAACATCTACTGCTCACTTGAGAAATCAAGCAAACCAACCAACAACCGTTTACCGACTGCACAATGCAAGTGACTGTCTGCTGAACTTTCAAAGATTAGCTTGGATGCATTTACCCGACAAGAATTTCAGCAACCAAAGCAGCACAATGACCATCCTCCACATTTCATTATGTTATATATGGTCTTATCCTGTAATCGTCGGTTAAGCCATAGCTATCCATCCTCCACTAAATCGCATCGCACGACGCACGCCTTTCTGCGGAAAGATACGGGCATCCCCAAGCACGAAACCTTTATATTAGTACATTCCTGATCCATCGTGGAAATTGCAGAGATCAATTAACCCTAGGCCTCTCCTCCTGACGCAAATTGCAGAGAAGAAAGGTTATCTGAATCCAATCAAGCCCCACTCCATGCTTTTACACTTTTGCTGAAGAAGAAAACATGATAAAGATAGTCAGTGAACAGCCCTCCCTGCTTGGGTATAAATACAGCCATGGAGGAATAGCTCAGATTCCCCCCTTCTTCCCTCTCTCCCTCCAGCCTTCCAAATCCTGATAGTTTATGGGTGGTGGCTGCTCATCCTGCCTTGTATCCTAGCCCAAAGACTTCTCTACCTCCACCTCCTGTACTGTCCCACTCGTCTCTCATCACTGTGGTACTACTAAACTAGTACTGGAGCTGGACGACTGGTAGTACCGACACTGACAGGCAGCGTATACGCTGTAATGACACTATATACCTCCCCAGCACGCCCTCGCCATTACTGACCACCAACCAGCCGAGCTGCATTGCTGCGAGAAGATGATGGGGATTCAAAGAGCAATTCTGTTTCAAGTTGCGCTGCTCTGCATGTGCCTGCGAGGTACAGTGATTCGGACGCCGTAGAGCAATTCTGTTTCGAGTTCTTGCAAATTAAATGGTGGAGCTGAATCCGAGGAGTGTTTGTGTGTGTTTGTTTGTTTGGTGCAGAGGGTGGAGCTGTGACGTTCACGTTCGTGAACAAATGCACTGGCATGGTGTGGCCGGGCATCCTGTCCAACGCGGGGACGGCGAGCATTGAGCCGACGGGCTTCGCGCTCCCGCCCGGCGCGGCGCGCGCGCTGCCGTTCCCGACAGGCTGGTCGGGCCGTCTGTGGGCGCGCACGGGGTGCGCGCAGGACGGCACGGGCAGGTTCGTGTGCGCGACGGGCGACTGCCGCACGGGCACGCTGGAGTGCTCCGGCCGCGACGGGGCCACACCCGCGACGCTGGCGGAGTTCACGCTGGACGGCGGCGGGCACAACGACTTCTACGACGTGAGCCTGGTGGACGGGTACAACCTGCCGATCCTGGTGGAGCCCGCGGGGAGCAGCGGGAACGCGGGGATGACCTGCGCCGCGGCGGGGTGCTCCGCGGACCTGAACCTGCGGTGCCCCGCGGAGCTCCGGTCGGCCGGCGGCGGCGCGTGCCGGAGCGCCTGCGACGCGTTCGGGAAGCCCGAGTACTGCTGCAGCGGCGCGTTCGCGAACCCCAGCACCTGCCGCCCCACGGCCTACTCGCAGGCGTTCAAGCTGGCGTGCCCGCGCTCCTACAGCTACGCGTTTGACGATCCCACCAGCACCTTCACCTGCGCCGGCGGCCGCGACTACACCATCACCTTCTGCCCCGTCGCCACGCCCAGGTCCGTCCGTCTCCCTAGCTTCGCACGCACGCCCACAACGCCGCTTAACCACTGCATTTCATCCCCTCAAAGAAAAAAAAACCACTGCATTTAATTACTAGCTTCAGCTATAAAGGCTTGCTTTCGCGTGACGTTTGAGGAAGTGCCGTGCGCGGTTAATTTACTCCCGCGAAACATGAAAGGGCGTGAGATTCGCCATGGTTGGTGACTGTCTGACTGAACAATGGCCACACCCATACTACTATCACCTTATCTCACATTTTAGGCCCATAAGAAAAGAGTGCAGGTGCGGTATTGCGATATGCCATGCTTCTGAATTAGTAGTAGAAGGGGGTACAGTGAGAGCGAGAGGTCTGGAAGGTAATACGATCGCGATGATTAGTCTGGATTTAGGAGTACTATATTGGTTGGTACATGTCATATTCATCTCGCACTTGGTGGGTGCTTAACTTGTCAAAGGAGGTTTGACCCTCTCTTGCTTCTTTTTATTTTCACTGCCGTCACGTCGGCTGGCATATCAGCGTCACAGGGCAGGGCAGGGCAGTCATTTCCTTATCTTGTGATGAGGTCAGAAAAGATCAGACCACCACGGGGAGTATCCGAGTATGGACGTAACATATGATGGCCGATGTCACCACGAAAGTACTGTGGAGTAGTAATAGCTTTCGGCACTGGATTATGTTCATGTTGCTCTTATTTTTACTGTATTCGAGCCTTCTCCAGCGGAGCAACATCTGATCTTGATCTTGAAATTGTTTTTCTGTGACGAGCAGCCTGAAGTCTGCGGGCGGAGCAACAACGGTCACGCCGACGCCGACGATGCCGGGCGCGAACACGTTCGCGCCACCGGTGATGCCGAGGCCAACGGGCGGCGACAACGGCCAAGGCGTGATACTCGGGGACAACTCCTGGCTCGCCAACCTCGCCACGGGCGACGCGTCGGCGGCGACCTCGACGATGAGGATGGCAATGATACCGGCGGCGCCGCTCGCACTGTTCATCATGCTCCACTTGCTTCTATAGCATCACGTACATCATCATCGGAGCAACACCAGCTAGAGCAGAATTGGCACGGAAATTTTTGGTCAGAAGATAACATTGTTTCGACGTCGGCACGTCGGCACCAGACACCAGAGCGGAAGGCGCGCTCCCCTGCCGTTGCTGCCTCGATCGGTGCCCCGTCGTCCTGAAAGAATGGGCCGGCCGTTGGCACCGGGGTGGGGGCAAGGCGAGTGGGGAATGATTTGATTTGACCATGATCGCATCACGCCATTGTAAAATCCACCATCTTTTTTTTAGTTTTTTCCTCTTTTTTTCTCTGGTTTATATGCCGTTGTGGGAGTACAAAGGAAGGAAATATACTAATCGTAGTAGAGAAGATTCTTACGCACATGGCACCGGAATTTGGGATGGGTAGCTGTGTATATGAGTCCAAGAAGAGCAATGATTATATACGCACTCAGCCGTCCACTTCTCCGGCGGTGATGCTCCCCGCAAAAGTTTTCCGGCCGCTAGTGGCGAACCAACAAAGGCTAAACATCAGCTGAAAAAACAAAAACAAAGGCTAAACATGCTATGATATGCACGAAAAGAAGCACGGACGGAACTGATTCCATGTTACAGGTCTATATGCTCCATAGCGCCACAGCTCTTTTCTCGCGAAATAGAGGTTGAAACTCATGTATCTGCATAAAAGGATACTCCCTGAGTCCTGGAAAGAATGTCGCAAGTTTAGCAAAATTTGGATAAATTTATATATTAAGTAATGTCTAGATACATTCGAATTTAGATAATTCGCGACATCCTTTTCAGGATGGAGGGAGTATATGCAATCCATTTTATCAAATTGTTTAACAAATATTTGCACACGCTGCTGTCTTCTGCGAACCCATATCTAAGAGGGATCAAAACATTGATCTTGGCCGGGCTGCCGTCGATGCTACCACAATGCCAGACGACGCCACCACCCTACGCACGTCCATCATCCCGTGTCTGCCACCAAGACCCGCAACACTATGCAGCCGAGACTCGTCGTTGTAGAATGGTAGATGCCTGCTCCACCTTGGTGACCGACGCTCAGCCACAGAAGCCATCTCCACGTCCGTCGGCCGATGTATGTCTTCAAAGATGATGTGCCATTATTTGACCCGGGAGCCTGAATCTAGGGTTTCCTCGGAGTCCATGGAGCGAGAGACGCTCCCACAACGCCTCCAACGAGGAATAGACACCCGCGAGCGTCGCCGTTGATGGTAGCATCCTCACCCGCTTCACCAGATGGACAACCCTCTCCTCGCTGTTGACCACCACACCCCACGGGCAAGCAATCCGCGCCGAGAAGCCGCCACGAGGCGGCGCCCACCGACACCGTCGAGGCCACCTCTGACCGGCGCCATGTCCACGCACACGCCTAACCGAGGCGCCTGCTCGAGATCCCCCACCGCAAGCCGCGCCTCCATACCGACACCGCCATCCTGCCAGGGCTTTGTTGGGCTGGGATCTGGCGGTGGGAGGGGATGGTGGCAGCTAACCCTAGATCGCCGCGGAGGGTGTGGTGGGGTTCCGGAGAAGGATAGCCACAACTAGTGCTTGTTTGCCCTACACCACAATTGTTGTAACCGATTTCCCATTATCAGAGACGATGCAGTTCCATTATCACTGACAGCCTAGCTGCCAAATACTCATACTCATACTCCTAGCACATACTACAACAAACATCTCCTTGCAATTGCAACTGATGATTGATATCTAGGGTGGATGCGTGCCTCAATCAACAACCCAAAGCAAAACGAAACGAATGGTGTCCCGTTAATGGCTGAGTTGGCCGTATGGACGGAAACGCTAGAATACTACTCCTACTACGAACAAATTGTACACTACAAAGCTTTAATAGTCTGTACTGTACAGTCTGATGGCGCGAGCTTCGGTGTTAGGCACATGGGCTGCGCCATCTGGGAGGACCAGACCAGATGCGGGCGCGGTGGGGAGGACATGGCCACGGCCGCAGACCGCACGAGGGTGGTGCCGTGGTGGTGGTGGTGGTCATTATTCATCCATTCATGTGGTCCGCTGCTTTCGGCGAGTGAGGCCAAAGGAAGGTTCAGTTCAGTGCCTACTGTTTTATTGTTCCCGCCTACGAACTGCGTACCGATCGAACAGGCTAGTACAAGAATCATAGCGATCGCCTTTTGTTTTTGGCATGATCGGTGTTGATCGTCCTGTGGCGTCGTAATAGTAGTAAGCTACTCATCTTGTTCGGGAGGTTCAGGTGAAGGCAATCGGTGGGTCGCAGGGCAGCTCTTCACCGAACATCCCATATCAGGGATCGTTATTCGCCGAACTCCCATGGGAGAGGGGTTCTCTTTCAGCTATCCGATCCATGCGACTCGACACGGCGCGGGTCACCTGCCTGCATGGATTTAGCTTAGAGATCGGTGGATTTTTCGTGGCCGAATTGCTTGGCCGGGTTCTCGGATTCGGCGGTGGAGCTAGCTGACGACGCACTCGGGGATCGCCGGAACTGCCGGAATTTGACTTGAACTGGTGCAAGGACACACGTTACTTTCGGGCGCCGGTGCCATCGCACGAGGCTGCCGGGTAACCGTGACAACGATCGTCCACCAGCCGCCGGTCGTTTTCCTGCCCACGACGAAAACTTCCTAGCTACTCCGATACGCGACTTGAGAGCTTCTCGTTATTAGAATACAAGCACAGTTAGATCATCACTGCAACTGTGCCTGAACTACTAGCAAGTAAGAGTAGACAAGACAGAACACCATACTAGGAAGAAAGAGAAGCGCTCATGATTGCTTACGGTTCAGCACTACCAAATACTAACCCTACTTTCGGGCTTTGGCAATGGCAAGCAACTGCGTTCGGCCATGGCCCAGGGAAGTTGCTTGCTCCCCCCTCGTGAAGTGTTCACCTTTTTAGTTGACTCCCATGTTGCTTACGGACTGAAAGTAGTAGCAGACGATTAGCTGTGATTTCAGTTTGTTATAAGCCCGGGTGAGGAATCTTGACTCAAAAGTCGAGTGAATTGACGACAATCTGGTGATAAAGGGATCCCAAAGAAAGATCCTTTTGGAGTAGCAAAAGAGGAGGTTGTAAAGAGAATGAAGCTTATAGCAAAGAGAAAGGAAACTAAGAAGGATCTGGTGCCGACCACAGTTAGAACAAGCTACTACTAGTACCTTCGGTAGATCGATGGTTATGGAAGGGATCATGCTTTTTCTCTGCATTGCCGTGCTGGCACTACATGTGCTTACCAACTGATCATTGCTGATGTGCCTCAACTTTTAAGTTGTGCGCCTAATTGCCAATACCAGTGGATGGGAGAGGCATTGGAAGCCGCATGAAAACGTCACATGACGCTTACCAATGAAATTGCATTTTGGATAATTTTTCCAGCTTACACAGCAATACCAGCCGTTCTACGCAGGAAAAACGAGCATAAACCCCACTCTAGCCCTTCCGACAAGCCACAGAAGCCCACACGTGGCGTCCAAGACCCAAGTATTTGGAAAGCACATTTGTCTGAAAGCAGATGGCTTTCCCCTGTATTTTCGTTGCAACAATGCAATAGTGCAAAAGAGACGCCAACCTTTCGGGAAGTGTCACTTTTTTGCTCATGGAATACGCACATTCGGCAAAGATCCCTACTGCGCTGGGCATGCACCTACGGAAGTCCATTCATAGTCGATCGGGGACGGGACTGACAAGAACGCTGGACCTAACGAGGCGGTCCATGGAGATGTCAAATTCAAGTAAGTGTGCCCGAGGGAATCTAATCCAATGGCGGTCCCACCCGGAAACACTGAAAATATCAATGCGGTTGGTTGCGTCGTGACGATCGCTTCCGTATTATCATCACCTCACAGTATCTGATACTGTTGACGGTTGTTGTCAGCTACCCGACGAGTGAAGATGCAGACATTTGCTCTGGCATCATACATACAAGTTAGGATATACTTATGTAGTAGATGAGCTTCAGATCTCCTAGACCTTACCAGCACAAGTTCAGAAGCATGGACGACGCTTCAACAGCTACGTAAGAACTATCAGTGAACAGTGAACACTCTTGCTGGCATTTCTTGTAAGTTGCTTTCATCCAGTCAGCAAATAAAAAGCTGTTGTTGGGGTAGCGATTAGTAGATAGGAAGCAACTGCGTCTGGACAATCTGACGAGGCATTGACGCAGGGCACGCAGAGAAAGCAGCGGCATCAGCTTAAGAAAAGGAACATGGAGGCCCGTGATGCAGCAACCACTGGATTAGGGATAACTCAAGACGTCAGCTTAGTAGACGCGAAGTCAGAGAAAGCTGCTTAAAATAACATCAGTTTCGACCAGCAACTGTAAATAAATTTAGAGAAATGTTGAAGTACCAAAAGATATTTTCTACTCAGCGTAAAGCATGCTGCTCGTCGGCCTAGTCGGCACAAGATATTTGCAGTTTTCAGCTTCCAACACAATACTACCATCCAGGTAGCCATCAGGTTTTTGTCAGAATTTGTTTTTGTTTTGCTAAGCCCTAGGGGTAAGTTTGTTGTGGATCCTTGTATTCGTTGTTGCTTCTATCTATAAGAAAAAGGCGTGCATTCCCAGGTTCCTGAAAAGAAAAGATATTTGCAATGCTCAACGACAAGGGTGCAGTGCAGTTACTACAGTGCGCAGCCTGCACACAGTTACTACTGTAGTAACCATATACGGAAGCAGTTAACTGTGCGCAGACTGATAATGAAGACATACTAGTGGGTTACTAAGATGCAGGACTCAAAGTTCAGCTACATGACGAGTAATCTCAGTGACAAAATGATAACTTATATGTTTAATTACTCTAGAAAAAGGGATATATGGATATTTTGGATACACAGCGAATGTCAAAAAAATCGAATAAAATATAAACAAGTACTCCCTCCGTTTCAAAAATAACTGACTTGGTTTTGTTCAGATTCCAATGTATCTAGACGCATTTTAGTGTATAGATACATTTAAATCTAAACAAATCCAAGTCAGTTATTTCTAGATAAAGGGAGTATATATGTGTGTCTGCATCAATTGTAACCTTTGCCGATGGGGACCAAAATGAAGGATGATGAAAAAGGACTGCTATGCATCCAGAATAGCTTCATTCATCAAATATCCAGGATTCGGAAGACCGATACAAGGTGACAAAACAGAATTTGCAACTTTGCAAGTGTATATATCATCTCCCTTTCTGCCAATTCAAGAAAAAAAGGGTGACGCCATGAAAAAATATCAACGAACATGCAGTAGAAGATATTACACTGTTGTATTTGATACAAGAGATTAAACAACGGATAATGCCAAAATGCATACAAATGAATCCATCCAAGGTCAAACAGAATGTCCAAATGTGATTCTGACCAATAAAGGATAGCAGTGCTCCTCGTTATAGTTGGGCCACGATCTGTCATCTCCTGACACATATCTTTTGTGCAGATTCCAGACAGTGGGATCATAATTCTCTATCAACTCATAACATAAGCCATGTTCTTTGATTATTTCTAGGAACTTGTTGAGTGAATCACCTCTCTTCGGGCTCAGAAAGATGGCTTGCGAGGCTTCCGAATGCTTCAACAAAGATTTGACTGCGCGGGCAAGGCTTTGATGGAATTGCTTGAAAAATGTGCTGCAGAAAGAGGGAAATGTGATTAAGACGATCCTGGTAAAAGTAAGCACTATCTGGTGTTCGTATATATCAGTGTTGACTTGACTTACAGCAGCTGCTTGCTCTATAAACTGTAAACTACCATAATCTCTCGAGAGGGCGAAAATACAAGTTTAACCATTTCTGTATTTTGACTGGATGCATATCAAAGAATGTTGATCTGATCGAAGCAAAAAATTCAATCAACCAAATATTTTTAAGATATAGCTTCAAAAATAGTTTTTCACACATGGAAAGTGCTCCAACTTGCACCTAAGCAATATTACAGCCCCACAACAAGAGGATATCACTAACACATGAAACGACACTTAGCATGAACGGTTGATATATGATCCTTAATTTCTGTTCAAGAACAATAAAGTGGTAAGCAGTATAACATACCAGTCACTTGCAACAATAATATCAAAAGAGTTCAACATGTCTGGCAGTTGCTCTTGATCCCAATGAAGTGTCATAGATTTAACTTTCGTTCGGTCAAAAGTTTCTGCATTGATGGATATGTTCTTCTGAATATCTGAGGGTTAATGGTTTACAAAGGCATGAAAGGTAATATCTCGAACAATTTATCTGATTTGCTGTTGGGTCATGGTATTCACAAAAGGTAGCACAAAATAACACTTGCAATGTGTAGCTCATATTGCATTAATACTGTCTAAGAATATGAAATTATGTAACGGTTTATGCATAACTGATTGAAAAGGATACATCCAACTACTTGTGGGTTTCCATCAGAAATGACAACCTCATTAGCATTTGTACTGGCTGCAATAGCAAGTCCAGCTAATCCATAACCAGATCCAAGTTCAAGCACCCTTTTGGACCTAAAATGAATAAGAAGTATCTGAGAAATATACTACATAGATTGAATTTAGCCAAAGCAGCAATAAACTATTACTTTCACCTAAGAAAAATGAATTGCTTCATACTTTGTAGCTAATGTGGGATAGCGAACATCCATAACTAGATGTCTGTACACGTAAAACTAACCAAAAGGTAAAACAGGGACCAAAATGTTGAGTTAGTATCCAGTACTTGGACAAGTGGAACATCTGCGCAATTAACTCTAACAGGAGCAACTAAAGTTACTCAAGCGCGCTATGCCAATCAGCAAAAGAAAGTTACTGTTGATAATATAATGCAAATTAGCCCAAGTTTACATAGGTAAATACACCTCACAACAAACCTGAACATATCCGAATGGTTGATACAGTAGAAGGCAAGGACCTCTTCTGATGGCCAACAACCTTCAGGGAAGAAAAAATATAAAATATTAAGCTGAGGCTGGCTTCTATTCGACATACGAATAGTATCACATGAAAAGCACGGTGGAAGACCAACAAAAAAGTTAAGTTCAGAATTGTATATTGGCAGTACATTAACATGTTATATAGCAGTCCTACTTCGAAACCTCTACATTAACCATATCAGAACTTAAGTGATTGCTGACCAGAGAGCACTGCATGCAGCATGTGATGTTGCAGTAACTTGTTATCTGGCTGGAAGCTAAGCCAGTTAGATGGTTTACTACAGATGAACAAATTGTAGATCTTGAGGACATCCATATTTGAATCTCCTACTGAATAACTTCAATAATTTGTTGGATATGTGAGACTGCCATTTTGACTGCAATAGGACAAATTTCTGCGCGTAGGGGGATTCAAACTCTTAACTTGGCCAAAAAGGACAACAATGCAAGAAGAGATTAAACAGATCATATTTTGCACAGGTTAACTTTCTTAAAAAAAATTACATTCTCTTTTCACACAGAATACAATTCTGTTCCTTTACACTCCAAGCAAAAAGTTGAAAACTCTTCAATTTGGCAGGCAGTAACCGATGACAATAAAATTGCAATAACTGACGCAGATAAGATAAACATGACCATAGAAGGAAAATAGGCTAATAGATAGAATTACATAATCCATGGTAATAACAAAGACAATAGATCAGCTTGAACAAACAACTTACATACAAGACCAGTAGTGTCAATATTGTATTTGTTGGAAGCTTCGATGTCATTTAGTTCAAGGGAATCTTCTCTTCTGTACCTGTAATCAAACAATAAAATGTTAAACTAAGGAATTGTAGGTTATAGCCAACCTTTCTAGATTCTAATTGGCAGGGCTTACTGGGCAGAAAGAAAATAGTATGATTCCCAATTTTATCAGAAAAGAACTAGAAGATCAGTATGTGCATTACAAGTAAACTGTGGGCAAAATAGGTAGACTACTTACATTACACTAAGTTCTTGTGAACCTCCACAAGGAAGCTTATAACAAACATTGACATCTTTTTGGCATTCCACACTATTTTCATTTCCATTTAAGGAATTCCCTTGTGATTTATGTAACTGTGAAACTGGCACTACATGACACTCAATCAGGTTGAAGCCACGCGATGCCTTTCTGGAAATTTTGTTTGTATCACCTATCTTCTTCTGGTCATTTGTAGTTCCATCTGCATAAATTAACCAGGAAAAAACCAAGTTAATGTAATATAATATAAAATCGAATTATAAAATATTAACCACTAAAAAGTACAGATGTTAGGAGGGATTTAAGGTACTCCCTCCGATCCATAATAAGTGTCGCTGATTTATATTGTACTAAATCAGCGACACTTATTATGGATCGGGGGGAGTACTTAAAGTTGCAATAGCTTAAATGAGAAAGTTAAACAGAAGCAACACTGACAAAAAAGGAAGCTGCATTACAGGATGCCAATCACCAGAATGACATCAGAATGAAAGGAAGCAATTATGGACTGTAAACACATTACTAACGGTTTAATAGTGATGAGGATGCTAGCCAAGCTCACTTGGTTGGGGGAGTGGATGTACAACCCTACTACCCAGGTACAAGACCGCATAAACTCGAGAGTGTGTTCCTATTTATACTGTAGGCTCTTCCTTACAGTTTTCTTAAAGAACAGTTAAGCAGTGGTTGCATAGATGAAAAAGATGATTATCTTGGTACCTAGAAAAAAAATTATGGCCACCTAAGCGTGCATTCATAATTTTACGGTAGTGTTTATTGCAAAGGTTAAGCAGTGGGCAGAGTAATTGCTCATACACATAGTAGTCATCATAGTACTATATAATTGTGAAGCAAGCACCCCATTTCTATCTCAATCAAAGAATTAATGCTCCAAATCAAGGTAGACCCATTTCATGCAATCAAGTACTCAGCAATAACGAGAATGGGCCTAGCTCTCTTGGTTAGCAGAGAGTAGATGTACAATTCCACTGCTCAGTTCAAGCCCTCACCAATGTGAATTTAGGTTCCTATTTATGCTGATGCTCTCTGGGCTATACAGACAAACATGCTTCGGCCTGCTATGTTACTCTCTGGGCTTCCACTACAGTTTTTTCTTTCAAAAAGTACTCAGCTAGACACACAAATGTCATGTGCGACAATGAGTTTGTGTGTCAACCATTTTTCCTGAAAGTAAAATTTGCAGGCACGGGAATTCAAAGCTGGAATAGCATAACCCGTTGAAAGCACATGTGTATCTCAGATATGGTGAAATGCTTGTCAATAGAGCATAGATGCGGAATGCCAATGTTCCCCTAACGTTAGAAGAGCAGTAAAGCAAGAGTTCCAGCTACACTCTTCCTGTTCCACAAACATCAGAGCTACGAGGTGTCAGGTCTCATTGACACGACGAGTGAAGATAAGACGGCAAGATGCACTTCCCCCCACTATGCGTCAGTTTTCCTGTCTTTTCGGTCGCTGGTGGTGGCAGATCGAGCGGAAAGAAGCTAAACTAAAAGGATCGGGTATAAAAAGATGCAGTGGTGGCGAGTAAAGGGAATGGAATCGGCAGGACCTGATGCGCGGGAGGAGGAAGAGCGAGCGAGCAGGGCGCGGCGGAGGATTTGCCACCGCAGGCTCGCATTGGAGGCGCCATGGGCAGGAGTGGAAGACTGCGGCGGCGCCGGCGCTGGCGACGGGGAAGGCGAGGAGGATCCCATGGGGAGGGTGCCCGAGATGTCTGATTCCGTCACTTTTGATTCCGTTTGTTTTTCCTCGGGAAGCACCGATTCAACGCACGGAACGGGTAGTATTTTTCAGGCTGGCCCGAGCCACATGTACATGCAAACGTGGCCAACGGGCCGGCCCGGCACGGCCCCAGCCCGGCACGCGGTAAACGGGCCGGCACGCGGCACGGCCCGTCGTGGCCCGTCAGGTCACGTGCCGGCCGCTGCGTGCCCGCGGCGCCCGAGCCCGCACTGAAGCTAACGGGCGGCCGCGACGCCAAGCACGTGGGCCGTTATGTGGGCTGTTTTACATTGGTTGGTCCAAATAAACCTATAATATGCCGAATCAATTAGATATCAACAAATTGATGGTGGTCCGGTGGTTGAGTGGGGTGTGGAATCCCGCGAGGTGCGAGTTTGACTCATTTGGCTGCTTTTTTGACTTATATTTCAAAAAAAAGACATATGCTAAACGGGCTGCCGGGCCGGCTGCTTGAGATCGCAAGACGGCACCGCTGGCAGACGCAAGACGTCACGGCCGGGCCTGCGGCCGTGCTTTTTCATGGGCGGTCGCCCGCAAAAGCCCGACCCCTTGGCCAGATTTGTGTACATGGCCTATCAAAGGAAAAAGTTCATTTTAAACCCTAAACTCGTAGTGGTCTGACGATCTACACCCTTAATTCGAAATTCCGGTAGTTGGTACCTTAAACTATTTAATCCCGTTCTAAATTGAACCTGGATCTGTTGGACCAAGTTGACCGATGTCATGTAGTAACTTTTTTTATAGAAACACCCCTCTATAATTATGTATTCCAATCGAATGGTCCCTAGCACTATCACTTTATTCTATCTCTCGCTCAAACCACAAGCGCGTTAACGGACTTGGAAAGCCCCACATCCCTTATTCTTTGTACCTACGCACTAGGTCGTGTAGCCATCTTCGTCCTCGCGGCGCACCTCTTCTTCCTCGCGGTTGGCCGCAGCAAATAGCGATAGCGAGCTCAGATTAATCAATAATTTTGCAACTCAATCCATTAAATGTGATCTATATGTATTCAATTAGATTATTCATTTGATGAGAACAATCGGGAGAGCAAAATTGGCTTAATCCATTGTTGAGACTATCAAATTGACACAGTACTCCCGCAGTCTGGTTATACACGCATGGCCATGACCAGAGCAGCGCTGCACCTACACCTCCGAGCACGCGTGGCGGCGCCTGGAATTTTTCTACGGAGGCCGACATCCAGCACTCTGGGCGATTTGAGGCTTAATCTAGATTGTGTAATCCGCGTGATCAGTGTATCAACGATTACCCAATACCTATCCACACTTTGAAGCAACAAAAAATCAACCCATCAGAAAACCCTAAGATAATTTGAGAATTTGAAACTGATAATTCTTCTGATCAAATAAATAAATATACCGGTTTTTCTAGCTCTCACAGATCATGCGTAGGAAACCGTCGCTTTCCTCGCCGATCCACAGAAGGAGACAACGGAGAGGAAACGCAGACAAAGAGAGCAACCAGATTCTACAAGGCGGCAAGGACCGAGCCGAGCGATACCCTTCCAACTATCGACCGATGGATCTAGCAAAATATGGTCTATGGACTGCCTGCTACTCCCTCCATTTCAAAATATAAAATGTTTTAGATTTATGAAGAGAATATATCTATATTTGTTTTAGTGTGCAGATTCGTTCCAAATATGAGTGAACCTATATACTAAAAGTAGTCTAGATACATTTGCTTAACAAAACTAAAACATCTTATATTTCATGAGTGAATCTATATATTAAAAGTAGTCTATATACATTTGTTTCATAAAGCTAAAACATCATATATTTAAAATGGAGAAAGTACATATTAGGCCTAGAGCCGTAGACAGGAACTTGTACATCTGCACGTGATTAACTGGGTCAAAATACAATTTCCACTAGTTCATTTTCTTAAACTGGGTTATACGTACAAGAGTCTGGGCCAAAATCATTGGGGTCAATTGACCCCATTTTTTCAATGTAGCTCCATCCCTGCAGTGAGACAACGAGGTTTCCTAGCCTGAAATCCTCTTTTCCCCGGTGCGCCAAACACATAAAAGGTTTGATTTAGACCAGGATTAAATAGTTTAGGGTACCAACTGTTAGATGTATATATTTGTATATTGTAGTTTTCTTATATGTTAGGGAGCTTTCTGTATATTTGTCCTGTACCTGTACTATATATTATGGCCTTTGGCCTCCAAAGGAATACTATGTTGCATATTCCTGACATGGTATCAGAGCTAGCTTAGACCGTTTTCTGCAACATCGTCACAGCCACCACCGTCCCTGTCGTCGTTGTTTTTCCGACGTCGCCGCCGACGATTGCCGCTGTCTCCGGCCATCTCTCCGGCCACCTCCTCCCCGTCATCTGTGTGTTCCCCTGCTCCTCGTCTACCGATCGGATCTGGGTTGTCTCCACCTGCACATCTCGATCGGATCTGAGTAGAGCATCCCGATCGGATCTGGGGCCATCCTCGTCCCCCGTCTCCACCTCCCGCCGCCCTCCTGCCCGCGTACGTACGCGAACTCCCGCCGTTCGCCTGCCCGCGTACGCGACCTGCTGCCTGCCTGCGTTCGCCCGGGCCCACAAGCCCGCGTCCGCCCGCCTCCTTCCTGCGTCCGCCCGCGTCAGGACGCCCACCTGCTCTCAGATCGCCGGCGCCCCACCGCCGCCGGCCGTCGCCACCGTCAGGAATCGCTCCCCGGCGGCCCGAATTGTCCTCCCCAGGCCCTTAGGCGCCGCCATTCGCCCCGCCTCGCCGGAATTTCGCCGGCTTCTGCCTACTGCTTGGGTTGACCAGATCTAAAAAGGAGAGAGAGAGAGAGAGAGAGATGTCTTATGCATCGGGCTATGTTGTGATTTCTCGCTGCCCGGTGATCTTCGATGGCGCGAATTATCCTGATTTCGCTGCCTTTATGCGTATTCACATGCGCGGTCTCCGTCTTTGGGGTATGCTCTCCGGCGAGGTCCCCTGTCCGCCGTGCCCCCTGCTCCTGTCGCTCCTCTACCGTCGACGCCGATTGTTCTTGGCGCTGATGCTTCTCAGGAGGCCAAGGATGCTGCTCAGAGTGCTGATGATAGTGATGTTGCTGCTTATGACTTGAAGTTCAAGCAGTACTCTGCTGATCTCGAGTCCTATCGCCACGCTCTGACTGCCTACACTCAGTTGGTCGATGAGGATGCTCGTGCTGCTGCTGTTCTCACCTCCAGTGTTACGCCAAAGATGTCTTTGAGTTCATGAGTCTTCGTACTATTGTTGCCCAGTGGGCACATCTTCGTCAGCGCTATCAGCCGTCTGGGGATGCTCTTTACCTGTATGTGGTTCGCCAGGAGCATGCTCTTCAGCAGGGTGATTCCACTATTGATGAGTTCTATACTCAGTCTTGCCATATGGCGTCGCCTTGATTCTCTCCGTCTTCTGTTTGTGGCACATGCTCGTCCGCCAGATTATGCGCTCGGTTGAGTTTCACCGCATCTATGAGTTTCTCTTGGCTCGCCAGAGTTTGAGCCCGTGCTCGGTGAATGCTCGTGGTCGTGTTCCGCTCTACGAGGTGTTGTCGAGCTTGGTGAGGAGACCCGTCTCCGTGGTCCGGTCTTCTTCGGTTCCATCTGTGCTTGCTACTCGTGGTCCTCCTATGTCGCTCCCTCGACTCAAGGCGCTCCTGCGCCGCCGATACTACCCACTCCTCCAGTCGTGGTCGGCACCGGCCTCAGTGGTCAGTCAACACCAGCAGCCTCAGGGTCAGAGTCAGCACCAGCAGGCTCGTGGTCAGGGTCGCCGTGGTTCTCTTCGTCACTGCTCTTAATGCAACAGGGATGCCCACACTTGGGCCACCTATTATACACGGGATCCCAGTTTGCGTCAGCAGCACCATGCTCGTGGGCAGTCGGCTCCTTCCGGGTCTTCAGTAGTTGCTCTCTCTGATCAGAACATTATCAGGAGTCTTCGCGGTCTGCTTGCTGCAACAGGCTCTTCTTCGACGGGCACTGCTGGTTCTGTGACTGATTCTTCCGGCCCTGTGCCACCACCATCTTTTACACAGTCCGGTACGTCCCCGTGGTATGTGGATTCTGGAGCTTCCTTTCATATGACCTCTGAGTCTTCTTTTCTGTCCGCTCTTCGTTCTCTCCCTTCTCATGTCCGTGTTTTCACGGCTGATGGTACCTCTCTTCCTGTTTCTAGTCGGGGCACCCTTTGTACTTCTTCTTTTTTTGTTCGTGATATTTCTTATGTCCCTCTTCTTAAGATGAATTTGTTCTCTGCTAGCCAGCTTAATGACTCTGCTTGTCGCGTCATTCTCGATGTTGATTCTTGTGTTGTCCAGGACCGTCGCATTACGTGCCACAGTTGAGCCGGCCTCGCAGCCGTGACTCTTCAGGACTTTGGGAGTTAGACTGGCTTCGTGTTCCTTCTGCTGCCACTTCATCTGTCAGTCCTTCTCCAGTCGTCGCCTCTGCTACCAGCTCCTTTAAGCAGTGGCATCATCGTCTTGGTCACCTTTGTGACTCTCGCCTGTCGTCATTAGTTCATCGTGGTCTTTTGGGGTCTGTCTCAGGAGATGGATCTTTACATTGTCAGGGATGTAGGTTGGGTAAACAGATTCAGCTTCCCTATCCTACTAGCGCGTTTGTATCTCAGCGACCT
Source organism: Avena longiglumis (assembly GCA_030063025.1). Lineage (NCBI taxonomy): Eukaryota > Viridiplantae > Streptophyta > Magnoliopsida > Poales > Poaceae > Avena > Avena longiglumis. The sequence continues at coordinate 502,925,686 of CP125975.1, forward strand.
TTTGATTTAGTTCATTCTGATGTTTGGGGTCCAGCTCATTTCGCTTCGAAAGGGGGCCATCGGTACTATATTTGATTCATCGATGATTTTTCTCGGTACACTTGGTTGTATTTTATGCGCTCTCATAGTGAAGTGCTCCCCATATATCAGCGCTTTGCGGCCATGGTCCATACTCAATATTCTACCCCTATTCGTGTGTTTCGTGCTGATTCTGATGGTGAGTATATCTCTCAGATGTTGCGAGGTGTTCTTGCTGAGAAGGGCAGCCTTGCCTAGTTCTCCTGTCCTGGCGCACATGCCCGGAATGGCGTTGCTGAGCGTAAACATCGCCATCTTCTTGAGACCACTCGTGCCATGATGATTGCTTCTTCCCTTCCGCCGCATTTTTGGGCTGAGGCTGTCGCTACATCAGCTTACCTCATCAATATTCAGCCTTCTGCCGCTCTGCAGGGTGGCATCCCTCTTGAGGGCCTATCTGGACATTCTCCAGACTATTCCATGCTTCGCTTGTTTGGATGTGTTTGCTATGTTCTCCTTGCTCCTCGCGAACGCACCAAACTGACGGCTCAGTCTGTTGAGTGTGTCTTCCTTGGATACAGTGATGAGCACAAGGGTTATCGCTGTTGGGATCCTGTTGGTCGTCGGATGCGTATCTCTCGTGATGTTACTTTTGATGAGTCGCGTCCTTTCTATCCTCGTCCCACCGTTGGTACTTACCCGGTGGAAGATATCTCTTTTCTTCTTTTTCCTGATGCACCTCCTTCTACTCCTGTTGTGTCTTCTTCAGGATCCCCTCCCCCTGATGTCTCTTCTTCGACACCATCCTCCTCTGCTCCGTCTAGTTCTCCTAGTTCTCCTCGTTCTCCGGAGCCTTCCTATGCTATTCCTTCTTCCTCATCATCGTCTCCTGAGTCGTCTTCCTCTAATGAGCCTCCTTCTACTCGTCATGTTCGTCAACATCGTGCCCCCAACCGTTACTCTCCTAGTTAGTATGGTCTCTCTGTTGCCTCCGAGCCGAATTACTATCGGGATGCTGAGCATCATCCTGAATGGCAGCTGGCCATGGCTGAGGAGATTGCTGTGCTTGAGCACACTGGCACCTGGGATCTTGCCTCTCCCTCTCATGGTGTTCGTCCTATCACGTGTAAGTGGGTCTATAAGATTAAGACCCGCTCTGATGGATATCTTGAGCGCTATAAATGTGGCTCGTGGTTTTCAGCAGGAGCATGGTCGTGATTATGATGAGACCTTTGCTCCTGTGGCTCATATGACCACTGTGCGTACTCTTCTTGTTGTTGCATTGCGTCACTCGGTGCGTGTCCCAGCTTGATGTTCAGAACGCCTTTCTCAATGGTGAGTTGAGTGAGGAGGTTTATATGCAGCCTCCTCTTGGGTATTCTGTTCCCACGAGGATGGTTTGTCGTCTTCGACGTTCTCTTTATGGCCTCAAACAGGCCCCTCGTGCCTGATTTGAGCGCTTTGCTTCTGTAGTGACGGCCGCTGGTTTATCTCCTAGTGCTCATGATCCAGCGTTGTTTGTTCATAATTCTTCTCGTGGACGCACTCTTCTTCTTCTCTATATTGATGATATGATCATTACTGGTGATGATTCTGCGTATATCGCCTTTGTTAAGGCTCATCTTCGTGATCAGTTTCTTATGACTGATCTTGGTCCTCTTCGATACTTTCTTGGGATTGAGGTTTCCTCCACTTCTGATGGCTTTTACATATCCCAGGGAAAATATATTCAGGATCTTCTTGCTCGTGCTGCTCTCGGGGATGAGCGCACTGTTGAGACCCCTATGGAGCTTAATGCTAAGCTTCAACCTACTGATGGTGATCCTCTTCCTGATCCGACGTGTTATCATCATCTTGTTGAGAGTCTTGTTTATCTTTCTATCACTCGTCCTGACATCTCTTATCCTGTTCATATTCCGAGTCAGTTTGTCTCTGCTCCTACCACTGTTCACTATAGTCATCTTCTCCGTGTTTTTCGTTATCTTCGTGGTACGATCACTCGTCGCTTTTTTTTCCCCGTTCCAGCTCCAGTGCTATTCGGACGCTACGTGGGCGAGTGATCATTCGAATCGCCGTTCACTTTCTGCTTATTGTGTGTTTCTTGGTGGTTCGCTCATTGCTTGGAAGGCGAAGAAATAGACAGCGGTTTCTCGTTCGAGTGTTGAGGCTAAGTTGCGTGCTATGGCCTTGTTGACTGCTGAGGTGACCTGGTTATGGTGGTTACTTGCGGATTTTGGGGTCTCTATTACCAGACCCACTCTGGTTTTGTCTGAGAGTACATGTGCTATTAGTGTTGCACGTGATCCGGTCAAGCATGAACTGACCAAGCATATTGGTGTTGATGCTTTCTATACACGTGCTCAGGTACAGGCTCAGGTTGTTGCGCTTCAATATGTGCCTTCAGATTTAAAGTTGGCGGATTTCTTTATGAAGGCACAGACCAGAGCGCAGCATGATTTCTTACTCTCCAATCTCAGTGTTGTGGATCCACCATGAGTTTGAGGGGGTGTTAGATATATATATATTTGTATATTGTAGTTTCCCCATATGTTAGGGGGTTCCTGCATATTTGCCCTGTACCTGTACTATATATTGTGGCCTTTGGCCTCAAGAGGAATACTATGTTGCATATTTCTGACACCAACGACCCGGATTTGAGTTCAGGGTTCGGACCGTCATACCTCTACGAGTTCAGGGTTTGGAATGGACTTTTTTCCCTATCAAACAAGCTTTGGGACTGGGAGTTTGGACCCTCCCGTTGTGCATCCGCCACGGGAGGGTCATCCCAGTCTCTATGCCATTTAGCAGCGCCATGGTTGTTTTTTTTATAACAACCTGTTGCCTGCCAAAAACCCACCGGCGAGCAGCGACGGGCAACACGGAGGCGGGAGGCTCCAGGATCGTGGTGGGCCTGGTCCCTCGGCGACGGCCCAGAAAACTCCGGCACACGCCCCGGCTTGGTTCGAGTGCCACCGACCTATACCTGGTCGAAGGTGAAGATTGCTCGATTGATTTCTGCATGGTAAACAAGTATCGTAAAATTCGTGACCGGCTCCTGGTTTCTCGTAAATCGGCTCCTAGAGCCGATTGCTATGGTTACGCATTAGATTCACGATAACATGGGGTTTTTGATCACTACAAGTTAAATCGATCTGACGGTTTAATGTTTTCACCACGTAATCGAACGTCCTACACGTAATTGAGCACAATGCGTACAAAAGATGAAGAATATTAACCCTAGATGAGGCCTAATAACCAACGTAAAGTCAATTACGGAACAACTTCTCTAGAACGAATAAGCCACGTCCCTATGTACTCGGATCGTTCAACCCGTTTGTAAGGCCTGATTACGTAGATATTAAACTAAACCTTGGTAAACAAGGCACAACTATAACAGATCGAATCGACTAAATAAAGATCAAAGATGCTACCCTTACACTTTGGGAAAAGGTGCAAGGGTAGCGAGATAACTAGAGGTAGCATAACTTCAATGATAATAATGAAAAGCACCGATGCTAGCCTCAAACAATCTATGATAATGGTATTACTCGCCATCAACAACGCTTCAGTACGAGTAAAAACAGGTAACGCATAAGTAGATCGCCTAGATCGCAAGATGCGATCTAAAAGGCACTTACTACGAAAGAAGAAACCCTAGAAACAAGGGGTGGCGATGCGCCGAGATTGTGTTGTTGTGAACGTGGTTGTCCTCCTTTTTCGATAACCTTAGGTACATATTGATAGTCCGGAGACTCTCTACGTTTGGAATAACTCTACAACTCTATCTTTACCTAAACTGAAACGAACCTAAACTGACGAAACCTACTATGATACAAGATACACGGGTTTAGCCCAATTCTACGACTAGGCCGATCCAACAACACGTTGAATATACGCATCTTCCAAGCCCATCTTGATCACGGCCCATCTCCTTCGTTGGCCAAAATATGGTGATAACACATGCCCCTGGTTTTGGCAATGATAATTCCAAAACCACTCGTGTTTTTTCTCTTCTCCTCTTTTTTTTGTATCGGGTCGCGTTGGCGAGAATCGTGGCGTAAGAGAATCGTCGCGCTACCCTTCATCATGATGCCTGCCTTCTCAACTCCTCCGATTGCATGATTTGACGATTTTGGCGACAACTGGGAAACCGCTATGGCATTGAACCGTCTCTACTATTCCCTTATTTAAATTAAATGCAGCGATTCGCAGTCCCCATATTCTCCCAAAGAGCGTAAAACCCTTCTTCCATCGAAAAAACCCTCTTTCGCCATGGCCTCCTCTCGCTTCCTCCGGCTCCTCCCACACCTCCAACTCAATGAGTGACCGAGAGCCAACGCCGAGCACTACCACGGCGGCAGATAACACTCTCGCCCACAATGGTGGGACGAGAGGGGTTGACTGACTTGGTTTCGGAGGACGACGGCCCTTGATCGACGGCGAAGAAGACCGCAGTTCCTGGCGGGGGAATCGAGGCATGAGCCGACGACGCCATGTCCGGGACGAGTCGATTCCTCCAAGAGGAGGAGGAAGAGGAGGACACCTCCTCCGAGGAGTACCAACCGGTGAAGTACTTCCGCCGGGTCCAAATAAGACGACGACGAGGATGAGGAGGCCTCACGACTTTTTCGAAGAAGAAATAAGACGCCGTAGCATGGCGAGGATAGCGCAAGACAAGACGGCGACGGCAGCGGCATTTACGACCTCGGCCTAGATTAGGAACCAGAGTAGTAGCCGTAGTAGTAGTAGGTCCCCTTTGTAATCCGTCCGCTTGTAAGCAACTGCTTTTGAATAAATGAATGAAAATCCGTTTCGCAGATTGTCTTTCCGCCTAATTTTGTCGATAACACGGATAAGTCGACGCTCAGAGCCGATAGCAACGATCGGCTTTCACCTTGTTACTTTCTCACCAACCAAGCTTATAACTCAACGAGCCGATGCACATCGCCTTTCCGAAATTGTTGACAAGGTCAACTCACCAAGATATTTAGGCAAACCTAAACGGCCACTTCTTAGTCCCAAACGGTAACTGCGACTCTCTTCAAAAGGGCGACCTAGATCCCCAATCGCCACCAACCAGATCGAGGTCACCGCAACAAGAACCCTCAATCCTCAATCTGCAGATCCATCTCCGCCGCAAACCAGATGGCAGAATCGTCCAACACCAATCCGAGGTCTCCGTGCAAGGTACGCCTACCCTCGCAGTCAACGCAATGTGAGAATTTTAATGGCGAACACCGAATTAATGCCTTTATTCCACCATTAAACTTTCTAGGTTTCGGACATTACGCCGCATCCTTCTCTCCCAAACTCTCTCTGTCTTGGCCCTCGCATGATTCTAGTCCTGCCCACTGATTTCTTGCGAAGCAAATAGAATCCCTTCGTAAGCCAAGACCTAGATCTCGAACTCTTGGGCCGATCGCCATGCGAGCTCGGCCTAATCCCCCTGAACATTGGGTTTCTTGGTTCAGTAGGGTATCTAGAGCTCACTAATCCCAATGGGAAACTTTGGGAATAGCCGATGCCTTGCATCTATCGTTGTCCCCTCTTGAGAAACATGAGAATCTTCTCAAAACCATCGGCTATTTCTGGTCTGATGCTCTGAAATGCTTTATGTTCGCCATGGCCCTATGTCACCAACCTTGCTAGACGTGGTGATGATCACGGTGCGACGTTACATCACCCAGTTTCTTCGCTTTCAAACCGACCAAAGTCCCCTACAAACTGTCTTCCAAAACAGACTGTACAAGTTGGGGTGCTTATCTCCAACGTCATATGAAAACAAAGGGCCTGTTTCGTAGAAAGAACATACTGACCTTTCTCAACTTCGGCTAGAGCATTTCATCTTCGTGGCCCTTCCCTGCTCCCACCAAGAACTATATTTCCTTGGCCCACGAACCGCCAAAGGTACTCAACTTGGCATCGGCAAACTGTTCCTTGGAGAGGTCTATCGATATCTCCGCTTGATGTCTGTTGTCGTTCGTGCATAGCAATCAAAACAGGTGGACCTTGGTGGTTCATCCGATTATGGGCTCAATTGTACTTCCAAAACCACATCCTGCACTTCTTCCGGGCGAGTTGCACTTTCCCAGATGTTAAAGGGAAGAAGATCCGATGCACCAGCTATGGCCAAGCTTTGTATCGACTGCCAGGCAGTAAACTGGCCCCTCAAGAGGCGTCTAAATGGTTCAGCACCTTCTTCCAAGGCTCGATAACCCCAACTTCTTCCCTTACATGGAAGAAGCGAACACTTGAAAATCCACTCTCCTTCAGTCGACAATTTTGCCGATGACACTAGCACTTTCGGCTCTTTTCCACCGTTCGTCCCTGTTTCCTTCCGGTTGGCATGAGCACATCCAATGGATAATCAAACCTGGGTATGAATTCTACCGACCATCGTAGTGGCTCGCCAATTCGCCTTGGACAAGTAGCTCCCGCCTCTTTCTCCATCACCACGGAGAGCAGAGCCGATCCGCCTCGATCCTCTCACCACCAAAGGTGTTATTCCTTCTTTGATGCTCGACCATCCCAATTCCCAACGACCTCACCTTTGCCTCATCAACCGATGGCTTTGAAGGCGGTGGTCGATGTGGAAGACTCACGTCTTTAGGAGAGCTCGGGACCGTTCTTGAAACAAATGACGCTGACTATGACATCCCCGTGGACCAGGTACTACTACTTGCAAATTTTCTTGATGCAGCCTGCAATTGATCCTTTTATTAACTCACTCTTTCTCTTCGCAGCAACAAGATGGCCCTGAACCTACGCACAGCGATGGCTCCCCTTTCGAGTTCTTCCCGCCAGCTCCTGTGGTCCTTTTCTGCAAAGACTCGCCACCTCTGAAAAAGGTCATAATGCAGAAACAGCCGATAACCCCACAATCGGCTTCCAAGAAACCAGCAACCCCTAAGTCAGCTGCCTCTCGCGTTCCGACTAAGACCAGGACGATGGTGAGGAAGGTAGCTGCTAGGAAGACCTTGAGGCGCCAGAGCCCCTCTCCAGACAGCTCGCATGTAAGCTAATTCAGGCCTTGGTCGATCCTTATCATTCTTTATTCTTGCAGACATGCTCGCGCTTACTGGTTCTCCTCTTTTACAGGCTTCCGTCGAAGACACCTCCAGTGAGGACACCCAGACTAATCGAGGAGAACTAGGCCCAATGGGTTCTAAGAGGACCAACACACCGAACCAGCCAGATTCACCACCATCGGCTTCTAGGAAAAGGTCGGCTCCTGAACCTGCTGCCCCCCGAGCACCAGCCGAGGTGGGGCCAACTGCGGGTCCCAAGAGAGCTCGCAAAGGTCAACAAGCTTCTTCGTCGAGCCAGGAGGTTTCAAAAATCACCGCCCTTCATACTCCTCCTACTTGTTTCCTTCATGCGATTTATTGTTATTCACACTGGCTAAGAACATCCTTTATGCAGACGACTGATGTCGTCAGCGGGACAGCTGAGGCAGTGCCGACGCCGGATCTGGGAATCCCCGAAGATGTAGATGAAACGGCTACCACTCTCGCCAAGCCACCAGCAACCACACACAAACCGATGGTCTCCTCATCGGCTATCCCCTCGATCCTAGGAGAGGTACGTTTAGGTTCTTTCGGCTCATCCTTACACGTTTGGATGCATACTGACGCTTTTCTGGCTGCCAGAGTTGTGACCTTTCAGGTTTGCTGTCATTCGACCCTGAATCCATCGAACCAACTCCCTCTGTTGCCCATGCTGAACCACAAGCCAGGGTTGCTCTACCTCAATTCCAGCGTCTTAAAATCCTGTTGTCCTCCTCAATCGAGAAGTTGATCGAGGGTTCTGAGGAAGTGAAGAGCGTCCTTGCCGAAATTCAGGACCATCTTCCAGTAGCATTGCAAGTGAAGCTTTGGTCAGTTGCAAATCTGTCCTTCTTCGGGCCACGAGTGAAGTTAGCTCGTGAAAGTATCAATCGGCGCCACGCCCAACTTCCGTTGAAAACCGATATTGCCGACAGATGTCAGCAGCTTAACGAGAAAAAGGCGTCTCTGGATGCTAAAACTGACACCTCCGTCAGTACCGCCGAGCTCGCATCCTTGAAAAAGGAGCTGGAGGATCTTGAGGAGAAGGTCCGGGTGACTAAACAGCTCATCCACGACAAGGAAGAATCTATCGCCCGTTCCCAAGACGAGGCGGAAGGCCTCAAAGCTCAACTGAAGACCGATCTGGCAGACATACGTGCCCTGAGCAAGCAGCTAGTGATGTGTAAGGATGAAGATGACGAAGCCGAGATCGCCGAGGTGGATCGTGTCCGTGCTGACGCCCTCCATGCCTTCGATGCATTTCTTCAGTAGCTCATATGTGTAAACTGGCATCTGTTTGTAACGTGTGTGAACCTCTAAGTCGATGACCGTGCATCGGCATCGGCTATGCATTTTGCTTTTATTCGGCCGATTTTCAGCATCGGCCCCCACATTTTTACTGTCCATCGTCTCACATGCTTGGGAAATATATCTTGAGATGTTGACCGTTGACCGCCACTGGGAATTTCACGCCGTCCAGCTCCTCGAGCATGTACGCATTTCCTCTTAAAACTTGGTCCATCCTTAGTCCCTAAGGGCAACACAGCTTCCCATACCAGATCACCAACGTGGAACTCCTTTGGCTTTGTTTCTTATCCGTTTAGGTGCCCCCCGAGCCGAATCCTTCAAGTAATTGAAGATATCGGCTCTCCAGTCGTCCGCTTCCAGGAATTGTACCTGAACGTCGGCACATCCTAGCACATTCTTGCTGATAAATGTTGGTCGTGACTTATCCCCAGGACCAATGTCGATCTCTTCTAGCTCATCAGCGGATGTAAACCCGTACCCTAGCTTCCCGTCACCTGTCAAATCGATGCTAAACACAGGGCAAACGGTAGGTGAGGATAACAAAAATAATTTGGGCCGATTGCTTGAATCGGCCCCCTTTTTGCTTGCATTAGTCAAGGACGGTTTACACCTTATTGTTTTACAGTGGCAGAGCATCTCTCTGCTACGACTACATGAACTGCTTGTCGTATGATCGCTGCTTTTTATTTTTTGTGGCCGATCGCAGGGATCGGCCGTACCACAGATGATCGTGGGCTTTTCTACTCTGTAAGGCCAGTGGATAAGACCAGCCTCACCCCGTTTTTTGTAGCTTCAATACGCTCGCAGCCGTCCAGATTGATTCCAGAGATCGGCTCTTGGTCTTCTGCTTCCCAGACGTTCATGCCAGCTATGGAGATCTCGATAGAATCGTCTGCGTGTATGACCTCCACTTCATCGCCATCCCACTGGATTAGGCACTGGTGCATCGTGGATGGAATGCAGCAATTAGCGTGAATCCAATCCCTTCCTAGCAAGGCGGTGTAAGTGCTTTTGCTGTCCACGAAGAATGACGTGGGGATGGTTTTTCCGCCCACGATCTACGCTCAAGACGCCTTGCGTTCAAGTCCGACTGAAGTCGCTTAACGTGACGTTGGTTTTGATCGATCTGCGGTGGAGCGTCCCAAACGTCGTAGCATGGAGTATGGCATGATATTGATGCCGCCGGTGTCCACCAACATCTTCTTCGACAGGTTGCCCATTGATGTAACCCGCAGTGCTGTGGCTTTCGATGTTTATAACCCTTCTCACGTGGCTTCTTAAAGATAACCGCCGTGGACCGCAGTCAAACCGTGCCATCGGTAGCTCATTGGTTCTTGGCGCCAGAATTACGGTAGTACGAACACCATGTTTGTGCCACCGATGTACGTGCATCGGCTTTTGCTGGTTTGGGGCGCCATTCTTTCCTTGTCGGCGATCTCCGCTTCCAAAGTCCGCCTTACTTTGACGCCGATCAGCCGTGCTTTCTTCAAAGCGTGGAATCTGCGCTTGACTTCCTCCAATTACGCAGGCTGCACTCACGCTTCGGGTGTGTACGAGTCCGTCGGACACCACCTTGACGGTGATACCTGTCTTCGTCTTTGTCATTCTTTGGCTTCTCGAGGTCCTCGCTCGGCGGACTCCTGTGGCGGCTCGGGGTGGAAGAGGCCCTAGACGTTTGAACACCGACAACGGCCTCGTGTCTTCCTTCTGCTGACCGCATTCCGGCGTTGTCATTGTAGGCAATCGGCTCATCCCGCGTCCAGTGATACTTGAAGAAAGGACAATCCCAATGTTTGTCTGCGCCTTCCTTTTCTTTTAGCGGTCCCCTAGCAAGGTGCTCATATCTTTCGTCGTCTACGGCGACGTTGGTCATACTGGCGCTCATACTTGTTAAGGAGATGCGTGGAATGTGGCTTCTGATATCGCACTCTCCTCACTTGTTCCTCTGTTAAGTACCGCCTGTCATTGTGGCTGGGCGGGTCGCATGGACTAGCCTCCTTTATTTCCTTGCCCCGAGAGCGACCACCTTCCTCCTTGTACGTGTTATGGTGGTACCCTGACCCTGCCATATTAACGCCGAACGAGAAATCCAGCTGACGCCTCGCGGAGCGACTGAGTTCTACCATGTTGACGCCGGGAAAGGGGTTCGTGTCCACTTTCATGGCGAACTGCCCGAGGATCAGACGGCCTTGTTCTATTGCCATTTGGATTTGGCGGAGAAGCTCTTTGCACTCATTGGTGGTATGGGTGAACGAGTGATGCCACTTGCGTCTGACCTCCGTTCATTTCTGAGCCGTAGGGATTTTGTGGCCTTGGGTAACCTCACCGCTTCTCCTTCAAAGAAATCGAATATCTGCTCGGCTTTGCTCACATCAGTCGAACCCTTCATGAGCCCTTGCTTTGTTTCACCCATTTGCAGGCCCACGGATCTGCCCCGAGACCATTCAGCCACGGCCACCTCCACGGTCTTGCGGGATCACCTTCTTCTGTCGACCAGGCCTATCGGACGTTGAATTTGTCTTGGTACAACTCGTGGTGGCGCTGTTCATACATCGTCGGTTTAGGCCATGTCGCCAATGAGTTGTACTCACTTGAAAGCGGATCCTTGATGGGTCTGAGAGACCCAACACCGCCAGTTCGACCGCTTCCTTCTCGATTAAACGAGCGAGTAACATCGGTTCTTAGCGGTCTGAAGCTGGATGTATTCGCTGATTTCTCCCGCTTCGCGCACTGCGCCAGTGCGCAATGCCGACCTCGTAGCCTCACGAATGGTCGGATGTGGAACTGCTCTTCCGGTTGCTTCGGTATGAATTGAATCAAGTGGCGTGAGGTGTACCACCCAAAGGCTGGTCTGTCGAGATTGCGCAAAAATCTTACGCATCGATCCGATGCGAAATCATGCCTAGTTGTGCGGTATCGGCTTATGTGCTCGATCGAGCTTGACCCTTCCGACCATTGAACCTTGAGAACTCGGGGAGCTTATATTTGGGTGGCGGCGAATCAGATCAAACTTCGTTGAAGTACGGCTTTGAATAGCCGATTGTCCTTCTCTTGACGCGAAGCGAACTGGTCCTCAGATGGTACCGATTTGCTCCTTTGTTTGAGCTGTAGGGCTAGATTCTCATGACTTGTTCGGTGGCATACTTGGCTAGCCATGCCTGTTTGTCGGCGTCATCCTATACATCGCTGCTCCAGCCACGCCGCCTCAAGATCCCGCCCAGAACTCCCGCCAGAAACTCCTGCGGTTGCAATTTGTTTGCGCGTGTCAGGTTATTGCAGTCCGGCACGTAGGCGCATATATATCCGTGTGGGATCTCCTTAGGTGGCTCAAACAGGAATTGGCAATCGCCTGGGTCGCCTCCAGCCTTGTAGACGACGTAAGCCGCTGCTCCTGGCGGTTCTGGAGCTGCAAGTGCGAACGGCAGCTGTGGCCTGGTCTGGAGCAGTCTTTCTCCCTGGTGAGTCCCTAAAGCAGGCCCCGACGGAGAGTACTGATGCTTCATGATCTCCTGAACTACGCGAACCGCGATCCGCTCGAAAGCGTTCACCAGGCTCTCAGAATGGCGGTGCAGAGAATGAGCCACCATGTAGTTGACTTCCTGTCGTAGAGCTCTGGTGCGCTCCTCCGAAGGAACAGATAGATCTACCTCATCGAGGGAACCCTCGGGGGAGAACCCCCTCCACTTGATGCCATGCTTACGGGTCCTCTCAAAAGAGCTGATGAGGTCTTCTTCGAAGAGAGCCTTGATCTCGTCATACTTGGCCTTGTGCTCGCTGTAGATCGTCGTAAGTGGTGGTATGTTCTCCATCGCAGCGTCGGATGTTGATGTAGACGTTGTTGAATGTCCCACCGGGCGTGTAATGTGTTGCCTGCCAAAACCCACCGCGAGCAGCGACGGCAACACGGAGAGCCGGAGGCTCCAGATCGCCGTGGGCCCTGGTCCCTCGGGCGACGGCCCGCAAAACTCCGCATGTCCCGCTTGGTTCGAGATGCCACCGACCTATACCTGGTCGAAGGTGAAGGATTGCTCGATTGATTTCTGCATGGTAAACAAGTATAAAAAATTCGAGCCGTGACCGGCTCCTGTTTTTCAGAATCGGCTCATAGAGCCGATTGCCCCATGGTTCTGCATTAGATTCCCGATAACATGGGGTTTTGCTTGATCACTACAAGTTAAATCGATCTACGACAATTTAATGTTTTCACCACGTAACTGGAACGTCCTACACGTAATTGAGCACAATGCATACAAAAGATGAAGAATATTAACCCTAAATGAGGCCTAATAACCAACGTAAAGTCAATTACCGGAACAACTTCTCTAGAACGAATAAGCCACGTCCCTATGTACTACTGGATCGTTCAACCCGTTTGTAAGGCCTGATTACGTAGATATTAAACTAAACCTTGGTAAACAAGGCACAACTATAACAGATCGAATCGACTAAATAAAGATCAAGCAAGATGCTACCCTTACACTTTGGGAAAAGGTGCAAGGGTAGCGAGATAACTAGAGGTAGCATAACTTCAACGATAATAATGAAAAGCACCGATGCTAGCCTCAAACAATCTATGATAATGGTATTACTCGCCATCAACAACGCTCAAGATGCAGTAAAACCAGGTAACGATAGTAGAATCGCCTAGATCGCAAGATGCGATCTAGGCACATATGGCTACCCGAAAGAAACCCTAGAAACAAGGGGTGGCGATGCGCCGAGATTGTGTTTGTTGTGAACGTGGTTGTCCTCCTTTTTCGATAACCTTAGGTACATATTTATAGTCCGGAGACTCTCTACTTTTGGAATAACTCTACAACTCTATCTTTACCTAAACTGAAACGAACCTAAACTGAAACGAAACCTACTATGATACAAGATACACGGGCAGTTTAGCCCAATTCTACGTACTAGGCCGATCCAACAACACGTTGAATATACGCATCTTCCAAGCCCATCTTGATCACGGCTCATCTCCTTCGTTGGCCAAAATATGGTGATAACACAACCACAATATTTCATTAGTCGAAAATCAAGTTAGTGAAAACTAAAAGACATATCGAGATTAGAATTATCATTCTGAATTTGCAGTAGATTTTAAAAAGACCGAGAAATACAAAACGATCTCTAAGGTTTCCAGCAACCATTGAAGTCGTCAGCCGCTGCCCAACTCTAGTGTCGCTGAGACAAACGCCGGAAGAGAAGCCGAGCCTCCACCATTGCAAGATCCAAAAAAGTATCATCACCAACGAGGCTTTGTGAGTCAGCGAACACGCCTGCTACACGCAACGAGGCACATATCGATGTGACATGTCAACTAGGGGACGTCCTCACCATGTTGTCTTGGACCAAGATCCGTTGAATGACAAACCCACCACCTCCGGACCAACATCCTCTCTCTAGAGAGACCACCTCGGCTCGACAGCCAACGTCGTCGCAGATGACAAAGAACATCAACGACACACCGACAAACTAATCTCGACATATATGAAGAACATAGAGAAGACTAAGCTGCCGATCTAAATGACCGGCTAGCACGCGTTGCCATCAACTTCGAGACGCTGTCGTGAAAGTCGTCGTCGGTGTGAGAATAGAGTTGATGCATATTTATTTTCCTAGCACCGCTCCCACCACCCTAACGGTGCACCGCGTCAGACGGGTCCAAACCCTAACAACAAGACCCAAATGGAGGGACGAGGTCCCCCCTCTCTCCTTTCGCTGGGTCAGCAATCAGGGGAAGAGAGGACCAATGCCTTGGCCGGTGGAGATTGAGGGAAGTTTTTCGCCGCAGCCTCAACTCGTGCAAGATGAGGAGAGGCTGGAGTCAGCGCCATGGTTGGTTGAGGATTAGCTATGACGAAGATGCCAATTATTGTTTGTACTACTGAATGTCAAGTGGTGCTCACTACATTGCAAGGCGCAGTGGAAGATCGATCGGTCGAAGTCCGCTCATATCCTGAATGAAATCCGAAGGCTTTCTCTCAACGAACCGTGAGATCTTTCTCGATAAACTTGGTCATGTACACTACATGGTTTTTCATAGCTACTGGAGTAGGAAAATTTACAGACCCAGCAGTGCATGCGCGGATGTTGGGTCCACCATTGCTTGTGGTGCTCTGCACATTTGGCGTTACTTGTAACCCTTTGAGTGGCTCATGGCAAAGGGAAGGTGTGTTTGATCTTGTAGCCCGCGAAGCAAAATCGACTCTTCTTCTTTCCCTTTTTAGGCAGTCACTGATTCAAACTTGGAGCCACAAGTTCTAGCTTTTCTACGAACAATTGATTTCCGGATGCCACCCATTCCGCACGCCCTCCCAAATTCATGCATTCTCCACACCCCATGTTGGGTAGGAAGAGCCAAGGTGGCCGTGGAAGAAGGATGTGTATTGAACAGGATAGAAGGCAGTATATATAAAAGGTGTGTGTAGAAAAGAAATTCGCAAGTCTGTACAATCATGTGCTTCAATTATATGGTCGATGACGCATCTGACAAAATAGTGGGAGATATAGTTTGTTGAAAGCGAGGGAGACGAGCAAAATATCTAACTACTTGAATATTTATACGTTCCACATAAATGTTCGCCCATGTTATTCAGACATGGAACATCAAATCATTCTAATTTAAAAGAAAGAAGGAAGACATTTAAAAAAATATATATAACCGTTTCAAAAAAAGGAAGAAATAAAAATGTCCTCCAAATCATCAGATCTCAGATAGAACGTTAAATTTCCTAAAAAAAGGTAGAACATTAAATACTTGTGTATGATCTTGACTATTTTCTTTGATATTAGGGAGTTTGGCTGATCTTGACTATTTTCTTTGATATTAGGGATTTTTGTTTCCATAAGAAGTTTTGCAGTTTAAATGCTCCAACCAAGTAGGGTGTATTGTCATGAATCATGACTATCCTTAGTGCATCGAGGTTTTTTTAAATTGGTAATGCTTACCGGAAGACAAAGCCCTAGGTTTGCCTCATATGATCCACAACATTAGGTGCTGATGTGATCCACAACATTTTATTATATAGATTCTCCTTGATTTTGCGGATTTTTTCCTTAAGTAGTGCAATTAATCGTCCTTTTGTTATTGTGCAACTAGCCTACTTTTGTTAGATATGCATAATAAAATCGGACGGTACTACATAGAAGCACCACATGCAAGCACTGGTGCGACACCATCTTCTTCTCCTCTCACCTACATGCACATTTTAGTTCATCTTGTACCATGCATGCATGCAATGTCATGTTCAATGGCACCACCGAGATTATTTTCATGTTTAATATTAGAAAACTTTTATCTCTTGAACCATTTATCTGAATTACATTATGTTTTCATCGTTGGCATAGTCGTGAAGAGATCTTTAAAACTAGATCATATGCCGATACATTCTGACAAAAAATAGTCGATAATTGCCAAATGGTTATCATCAGTTGCCAAATTATAATGACTTGCCAAATTATTGTTCATGCTTTGGATCAATGCAAGGCTGCATACATGATAGTCCTCTACTGGAATGGTATCATCATCCCTTAGTTATTGGAAACACTATAGATACTCATTCTTTATCTTTGCATAACATTGCAATACCTAAAACATGTATAAGATCAGAACATGATGTAAATTTTCTTGTCTCACTTGATTTTAGCACAATGAATGGAGGACTTACTATTGGGATTCATTTGTATGCTTGTTTGAATATCACTAGTTTGATGTTTGGAAAACATGTATCAACCAATCGAGGTGGTACATAATTGACCGGTACACACTAACAAAAAAATTCAAACAAGCCGACCATATTTCTGAAGCATTTGTAGGTTTGCAAGAGTTGATCTTATTCTAGCAAACGACTGGTTTTCTCAGTTTGTTTATCCGAATCGTTGTACAACATATAGACTCCCATATTCACAATATGTAACCCTCTTCGATTCAGGACAAGGAGACGAAAACAAGTGAAAACATTTGTGGATAAACCTTGTATGTTCACTATTTCCATAGAATTTATGTGTTTCTATACTACACGGGGTCTTAAGAGATTGGAAATTTCAAGGACCAGAATTTGGAGTGAGATCCATTAGGCCTTTTTATCAAGGGAAATCAAAGGAATTATGAGGGAAACCGGTTCCTACAAGAATTTGCACTATTAACACCTCTAAGATGGATGAATTATTTTGGTAAAGGCATCTTTCAATTGCACATGACCATTGTAACTTTTCTACAAAATCATAGAAATACAAATACATGCATTTGAGCAATTGTTTTCTCTTTATGATCATGTAGGATTGGTCTCAAAGCAGGAATTTGAACCGTTAAGTTGGCGGAGATGCCATTCCGTTCTTCTTGATGACCTGAATTTGCTGAAATGAACGAAAGAGGAGATGGGAGATAGAACTAGATCCAGAGCTTGTCAGATGCTTGATGAAATAGATGTTGCATCACCGCGGATGGCGGTGAAATGCATACAAAATCATAATGTGTTTGTTCCCAGGTATTTAATTATTTGCTAAGATGCTAATCCATGTCTCAGGTTGAAATTAGTATATTCCTGATGACTCCTTGATGGCGCCAGAAAACTTGGCGTTTGACGTGGAGCCTGTTGGGAACCCCAAGAGCAAGGTGTGAAGCACCACAGCAGCAAGTCTTCCCTCAGTAAGAAACCGAGGTTATCGAACCAGTAGGAGGAAGAAAATGACACACAGGTGTTGCAAGCAACGCGAAGACCTGCACAACACAAACTCAAGACTTTGCCCCAACTAACAGTAAGGTTGTCAATCTCACGGTTACTGTAACAAATGATTAAACGTATGGTGTGGAAGGTAATGGTTTGCAGCAAGTAAACAAGTAACAGTGGAAGATGTATCAATGGTAAAGATTGGACCGGGGTCCATAGTTCACTAGAGGTGCTCTCCTTAGATAAACAACATGGCATGAAGGGTAAATAAATTATAGCAGGGAAATTGACAGGAAATGAGCAAGGCATAATAATGCAATACCAGGCAAAAAGATCCTATGAGATTCGATTGGGCAATACAACAATATACATAGACCGTCATCCAACTGCATCTATGATTAGAAGTCCACCTTCAGGTTATCATCCGAACCCCCTCCAGTATTAAATTGCAAGAAACAGACAACTGCTTTAAGCAAAGTGTGTAAGGTAAACAATCCACTTGTTCCATGAACAAGAGACCGTTGTTTTCTCCCTAGTAGCAACAACACATCTAGAATCAAAGAGATTCCTGTCACTTCTCTTGGAAACTAGAGGCATGAACCCACTATCGAGCATAAATACCCCCTCTTGGAGTCACTAGCAACTACTTGGCCAAGATAGCTACTAACAACGGAGAGAATGCAAGATCACAAACAACACATACATGATAGAACCATAAAGACAAAACCATTAATCAATCTGACATAGTAATCTCAATATCCATCGGATCCCCGCTAACACAACATGCATGATTACAAATAGATTAGATCTTGATCATGAATGGATCTTACAAGATCTATACATGAAAGTACAAGGAGGAGATACAACCATCTAGCTACTACATGTACCCATAGTCCAAGGTGAAACTACTCACGCTTCATACCAGAGAGAAGACCTCCAGGATGATTTCCCCTCCGGCAGGGTGCCGGGAAGAACTTTAGATCCCCCGATCTAGGGACGATGGGGCGAGGCCGGGAGGCGACCAGGGGGCACACCCTGCCCAGGCGCGGGGCAGCTGTAACACCCCAGTTTTAGCTAATTACTATTTAGGGTTGATTGTGCATCCATGAGCAACATCTCTTAAAAATACATGCAAAGAAAATAAATGCAAACCCTAAAACCCTAGTTTCCCTCTCTCCTTGAAAACAATTCAAAGAGGTTTTGAATTTTGAAAATACAAAATTATTGAAGCCCAAATAGTGTCAAAGGGCCCTCATATTGTTTTCAACATATTACAAAATCATGGTATTTTGAATTATTTAAAACAGTATTCAAATCATTATACAAAAGAGAGAAAAGGATTTCACAAAATAGAAAAGGATCTGGCTAACAAAAAAATAGATCCAGAGCTCCCTGGGCCGAGCCCAGCTTGCCCTCTCCCTTCTTCTTTCCTCTCCTTGTTTCCCATGCGCGCAAGCCAGCGGCCCAGTCCGGCCCAGCTCCGACCCATACCCCTTCAATCTTTTCCCCTGTCGTCTTCTCCATCGGCAAGCTTGCCTGGGCCGCCAACCGTCGATCCCGCTTTGCTCCTCATGGTCATTGTTGTCCTGGAGAGGATAAGACTGACATGACACCCTCCCGCTCACCCTATCCTCTCATTCCCCCTCTCTCTCTTCTCTTCCGCACGAAGCCGAAACCCTAGCCCAGATGTCACCGGCGCCCCGCCGAGCCGTGCCGCCCCGAGCTTTGTTGACACGCCCAGGAGCTCCGCTGTGAACCCCTCCGTCTCCCTCCCAGAGGAATCGATCCCCCACATCCCCAGCTAGCCCCAACGAGGTCATCTCCCCGAGGTCTGGCCGCCGCCATCGTCTTCGATCACCGTCGTTTTGGAGCTTCTCCGGCCTCGCTACCCATCCTCACGCGTTCAGGGTGAGCATGTGGTGCTCCAGCACTACCTCGCATTCTCCCTCTCCCTATAATACTCTTTGCGGCCGTAATTGCTCATCGTCTAGGCCGCTCCGATGACCTATTTTGGGCGGCACCGCCACTAGTTGGTCCAGCGCAGTGCCCCGCGTCGAACGAAGCTGACGTGGCGCCACCGTGGCGTCCATGTGTCGCTGACGTGGCCGCTGACCAAGCCTCGCCAGCGTGGCCTGCCGACCTAGCCTAGGGCCCCGTCAGTCAGTGACTGGGGCTAGCCTCAGCCCTAGTACGAAATGTCCCCCAGCTGTGTGACGTCAGCTCTGTGTCACAGTGATGCAGTAAAAGATTTTAATAATAGTTTTAATAATTCCAGAAATTGGTTTAATCTTATAAATTCAATAAGTAATTATTTATAAGTCAAAAAATACAAACAATATATCAAAATGTTCAGAAAATGAGAACTATATATTTAAGCTATAATCATGCATTGTTAATAAACTTACATGACAAGTTTAATTAGAAGAACATAGTAACCCCTCTCATAAACATCGAGAGTTTTCTCGAGTTAGGGTTTTCACCCATCGGAACCCCGATTAAACTGTCGAGCATGTTTTAGGGTTACATTTCAATGCAATTTAACCCATCATATCATCATCCTTGCTTGAGCATTGCATCGATGCCATGTGTTGATTGGTTCCCTCTCTTTCTGGTGCTTGGTTCTTCCCGGTAGAATACGATATCGAGATCGAGATCGAAGACCAAGATCAAGTCCATCGAAGATCGACGAACAATACTTGACCAACTATAATCAAGTCAAGTTCAAGATGTCCGAAGGTCCGCTTTCTGGTTATCAACTGACAAAGGCAAGCGTAGCCCCACCATGATATAATCCTATGATTTTGAAAGCACTTTAATTCTTGGCATGATGCATACGATTCTAATATGGTCTTTTATCGATAGATAGAGTATACTATCTGTTGCATTACTACCCTTTGAGCTTATATTACCTGATCCACTGCTCCTAAAATAACTAGGTTTGGCTTGTGTGCCCTGCTAGAGCTGATATCTGTGTCCTGCTTAGCCATGCATAGCTGTTGAGTTTGGTTCATCCAGATGACGTATCAGATGCAGAGAATCTAGTATGACAGGAGAACGTGATGAGATGAGTTCAAAGGTGATATGATATTAAACATGCTAAGGCTTGTATGGGAGGCCACGGTGGGAAGTGGTTTTTCTAGTCCCATGCTCGCCACCCTTAGGACCCTAGGTTCTTGCCTCTTGAACCAAGACGAGCGTGCAACCACGCGGGGGGTTGGGAACCCCCTTGACTTACTAACTTGCCTAGTATGATCCATGAGTCCGTAGTTAGCTATTTGGCATCTGCATATTTGGATGGGTTGAAGATGGTGCATCATATAGGGCGTGACCAAGGAGGAAGGAGGCTCCGGGAGTACTCCTATCCTTGGACATAGAGATATGGGCTGATGGAACCCTTTCTTGGAGACTCATGGATTTAGGCGAAAGTAAGGTAAAGGTCTTGTCTAACCACCCTCTGTCGGCCTTCCAAGGAAGACGACTTATCGCGTGGCACTAAGAGAAGGTTAGTACATGTGGGTAAAGTTGTACACCCCTGCAGGTTAATAATCTTTCGGAAAGCCGTGTCCACGGTTATGGACGACTTGGGAATGGACGTGAGATCATAGAGAACTATAACCTAATCATAAAACTTGGTAGATCAACGTGTGCTTAAGGATGCTTCCTCATGGGTATGAGGGGGTGATCCTAGTTAAGATGATGATGACTTGGTGGATATCAAAAGAGATGATGATCAATATTTCGGAGATGTTGCTCTCTTATCCCTTTTTAAAACACTTTGATTAGACGAGCTTCTTCTACATCTCTTGTTTTATAAACAAAAGTGGCTTTATGCAAAACAACTCCACCAGCCATAAGTCTTGCAGAGTACACCCTGTACTCACCATTGCTTTGTTGATACTTTTGACAAAGTAAGTGTTCCCTGAAGAAGATCAGTTTGGTGATACATCGACACCTACGAGTAGCTTGGGGTTCCCGGACGGCAACCTGGAATATATGGGCTGGGACGTCATCGTTATGCTTCAGGCCTCTTAGGCCATTTGTTAAGTTTGCTATACTTAATAGCATAATTTTCCTTCCGTTGTTTGATGTTTGTGGTCAGTGACCTCTGCTTGTAATAATTTGGTTCTTTGCTCAGTTATGAGCTTGCTGTAATAAATTTTGTGTCGTAGGGTCACTGTTGTGTTACCGATTCTTCACTGGATATTCTCGAGCTCAAGGTTAAGATTATGTCAGACGGAGGTCTAGGATTTGTTTAGCCCTGATCCCAGGGGTGTCACAGGTTTTGGTATCAGAGCAGTACCAACCATAGGAAAACCTTGCTATTGGTGGATGTTGAGTCTAGTGTTTGAGAAAAGTATTTTAAAGTTGAAAGTATTTGCGAAAACTCTAGTATGCTTCTTTTACTCCTTATCCAGTTTCGCTCTAACACTGGGTCATCTTATCTTGTGTTGATTTGGAAAAGTTTTGATATCTCTTCTAGTCTTTCAAAGCTTAGGAGCCTTCTTGGCATGTCGTTTCTCAATCAGTTGACCTAGTGTCGAGTTCTCTAGAGTTGTGTGTGTTGTGAATTCCTTGTTTCCCTTTTGTTTCTGATCATTTGAGAGATTCCTTTCCATCATGATCTCTCTATCTTTCGGATCCACAATATTAAAATGTTGGATCTATAGTGTTTTGTTCTAGGCTTCGAGGTTTCCTTTCGCCTGGTGTGCCTCCTCTTTATTTGTTCGGGTACTTCAGAAGTTGTTTCTTATCTTGGAAGCTACCTTGTGATTATTACCTTGCAGTGTACGCTATGTCACTCAAGTAGTAGTTACTTCCTTTCTCGGGTTTTAACCCTTGTACTTGAACCTAAGATCCCCGATTGTGCTAGATTCTGGTGTTGTGAATCTTGTACATGACGCTAATCTTTAATCCAAGATCCAATCCTTTGACCCCTGTCGTTAATGTTCACACATTACCTCAGGATGGCTGGTAATACAATTCCAGTCTTCAAGCTTGTGGTCTTTGTCACGATTGCATTGTGACAACTAAGGACTTCCCCTACCACTAGCTGTGGCAGATGTTATTCAATGGAACCAAATAGATCACGACAAGAGTACTCCTCGTGAGTCTCGCATCTAAACTCGCGACTCTGCCACACTTTACCCCTTCTATGCATTGGTTTTCAGAAGATTGATAATTTATGCATCCACATCTCGGGATTCTATCTTGAGCATGCTCTTCTCCCCTTGTTGCTTTTCGATCTTTGTCTACAAATCGGTAGCCAAGTAGTAAATGAGCATTAGAGTCTTCCGGTGCAAGATACTCTTGTGGTCCATCATGACAAACCATTTCGGGATGTCAGGAGAAACAAACTCCAGTACCTCGTCATATCCAGGACCAGGTCAAAGTGTTGTAATTCGCAGATCAAAAGGCATTAAATGGCTTCTATCTGTTCTACCTCAAAGTATCACACCCTTTTATACTAAGAGGCCGTGCTGAGTTTCATGACCCCTTAATGCAGTGATGCTCTTACACATATTTACCCACCCTTCCTCGAGCTTTCGCGCTCGTGAGTGATGCGTGTGTGTAATATTGTGTGCACTCAAGATTCTTAGCAATTATTATTGTTTTGAACTCTAAGGACATTTGTGTCATCCTTAGTGTGATTGGTTAATCCTTTCACTAAGCAAAGGACGATTGTGCTACCAAGTCCGTTATTCTGGTACACTCTCTTCGGTCAAAGAGTTATACTCATGCCAAAGCTCTGATACTGTGTCTTATCAAGCAAGTTTCCTCTCGAACTAAGTGACATATCGGTGGTTCGTGATATTTGGACGTCTTTCTAGAAGTATCACCATGTTGCCACATGACCGTGTTGTCAAGTTCTTGAGCAAGCAGGTTCTCTGAACCACAATTTTTTCTAAGGATCTGTACTGGATACCGCTGAACCAGTTGGTTGATCTTAAACAACAACTTGGAGAGTTGTAAGACAAAATTTCTAACTGAATCTGTTACTTCTTAAAGGGATATCTAGTTTTGTTTGTGTTGAAGAAAGATAGTATTTACTTTGTGGATATATTATTTTGCCCACCTTTGATTTGGTTTATCATCAAATCAAACTCAGTTCCAAGGACTATCTTGATGGTGTTGCTACTCGTTATGTTTCACTTGAGTGTATCTTCATGTTCTTTGGTCTGACATACTTTTGCCTTATTCAGGCAACATACGAGTCTGTCTTCTTGGAGTGTCTCGATAAGTTTGTTGTTGAGACCATCAATGACATCCTTATCTTCTCCATGCTAGATAAGATTCATATGGAATAATTGGCATCAATGTTGGTAACTTTTGAGAACCATCCTCGAGTCATCTCGAAGTTTGCGCTTTGGATGTTAAAAGTGACCTTCTCCGATTCATGTGCAAATGTTGAAAGATGTCGCCATGGATTCGAGAAGAGTTATATCCGTTCCTTAAGGATACATGTGTGTTTTATTGCTAGTACTTTATATGTATGCGGTTGTCTTTCGACAAGATGTTAATACATGGGTATAGCAATCTAGCTCAGTCTTTTGGAGCTTTACACTGTAGTCCATATCTTGGGAATCTAGTAAATTTACCTTCGCGGTAAATGTTGCAAACTTTCTATTCGAACATGCTGAGTCTGAAGTACCATTCCACCTAACCAAAGTTGAATCTCAAGCAGAAATGATGGTTGGTGTTCCTCAAGATTTTGACATAGGTCTCTTTGTAAGTCTGGCAAGATTGATGTAATGGTTGACACAATTAGCCGGAAGGCCTATTTTCATATCCTCTTGAATCAGCAATAACAATCACTCTTCATGAGACTTCTTATATAAGTTATTATAGGAGTTGTGCTTATGGTTTTCTTTGTATCTGAAGTCCGACCTTCACTTGATGTCTGATTTCTCGAACATCAAGGAGAACATTTAAGGTAGTGTTGCTAAATGTCTCTCGGTCGATCCTCCAGACCCTTCTATGTTGGCAAGCGTCTTGTTGTGCCAATTAATTGAAGTCTGAGAATGAAGTTTCTTTCTTCTCGTGTCATCAGGAATCTTCTTAACTATTCATCTAGTGGTGTAAAGTGATATCATGATCTTTGGCAAAGATTTAATAGTCCTGGGTGGATAAAGAGTTTCCTTTGTTCTCTCAACTATGTTTTAAGAGTGACTATGATTTTGTTAATCGGAAGTTCCTCTTGCTACACGTTCCTTGCGACTCTTATGAGTCCTCTCCACCAAAACACCTTTCTGTCTTGGCCTTCTGTTGAATGAAAGAATGACCTTGCTGTGTCAAAAGTAGTTCAACATCTTGGTTTTGTTGATCCATATCTCTGCAACCTGAAATCTCTAATTAAGCCATTTAGTAGAGGTTTCCTCTCGAAGTCTGTGGTCATGTTCTTTCTGTTGAAACCTCCCTTCTCAGAAGCTTATATCTTCTGTGAGCTCCATGGTCTCAATCCTTATGAAGACCATATATCTAACAACTTGAAACCATCTCCTCTTGTTTCCTCTGTTACCTTGACGTGTTTCATGTTTGTCATCTCAGAGTTGTTCTGAACACTCCATCCATGAGTTGAACATGAGATACTCGGTGTGTTGTTTAGTGTGTTCCTTCTTATCTTTAGAGTGACCCTGTTTCTTTCTCTCTCTCTGTATATTCCTACCTTTGGAATCTCGGGTCGAGATTCTCGTAAGGGGGATAGAGCTGTAACACCCTAGTTTTAGCTAATTACTATTTAGGGTTGATTGTGCGTTCATGAGCATCATCTCTTAAAAATACATGCAAAGAAAATAAATGCAAACCCTAAATCCCTAGTTTCCCTCTCTCCTTGAAAACAATTCAAAGAGATTTTGAATTTTGAAAATACAAAATTATTGGAGCCCAAATAGTGTCAAAGGGCCCCCACATTGTTTTAAACATATTACAAAATCCTGGTATTTTGAATTATTTAAAACAATATTCAAATCATTATACAAAAGAGAGAAAAGGATTTCACAAAATAGAAAAGGATCTGGCTAACAAAAAATAGATCTAGAGCTCCCTGGGCCGAGCCCAGCTTGCCCTCTCCCTTCCTCTTTCCTCTCCCTGCCGCCCACGCGTGCAAGCCAGCGGCCTAGTCCGTCCCAGCTCCGGCCCATACCCCTTCGGTCTTTTCCCCTGTCGTCTTCTCCATCGGCGGCAAGCAGCTGCCTGGAGCGCCGCCGACCGTCGATCCCCGCCGCCTGCTCCTCGCCGTCCGCCGCTGTGCTGGAGAGGATAAGACTGACACGACACCCTCCCACTCACCCTATCCTCTCATTCCCCCTCTCTCTCTTCTCTTCAGCACGGAGCCGAAACCCTAGCCCAGATGTCGTCGGCGCCCTGCCGACCCGTGCCGCCCCGAGCTTTGCCAACACGCCCAGGAGCTCCGCCGTGAACCCCTCCGTCTCCCTCCTAGAGGAATTGAGCCCGTACATCCCCAACTAGCCCCGACGAGCTCATCTCCCCGAGGTCCGGCCGCCGCCATCGTCTTCAATCGCCGTCGTTCTGGAGCATCTCCGGCCTCGCCGACCATCCTCACGCGTTCAGGGTGAGCATGCGGTGCTCCAGCACCACCTCGCATTCTCCCTCTCCCTCTAATCCGCTCTGCTGCCAAGCGCCACCGTCGGCCGCCGCAATTGCTCATCGTCTAGGCCGCTCCGGTGACCTATTTTGGGTGGCGCCGCCACTAGTTGGTCCAACGCAGCTCCCCGCGTCGAACGCGCCCCCTCTAGCAGCCCCGCGTGTCCCCGCTTGCCGCTCCCCTCCTTCGTCTGGCCTATTGGCCGATGAGCTGACGTGGCGTCCATGTGTCGCTGACGTGGGCGCTGACCAAGCCTCGCCAGCGTGTCCTGCTGACCTAGCCCGGTGCCCCGTCGGTCAGTGACTGGGGCTAGCCTCGGCCCCAGTACGAAATGTCCCCCACCCGTGTGATGGCAGCTTTGTGTCACAGTGATGCAGTAAAAGTTTTTAATAATAGTTTTAATAATTTCAGAAATTGGTTTAATCTTATAAATTCAATAACTAATTATTTATAAGTCAAAAATATATATATATCAAAATGTTCAGAAAAATGAGAACTATCTATGTAAGCTATAATCATGCATTGTTAATGAACTCACATGACAAGTTTAATTAGAACATAGTAACCCCTCTCATAAACATCCAGAGTTTTCCCGAGTTAGGGTTTTCACCCCTCGGAACCCCAATTAAACTGTCGAGCATGTTTTAGGGTTACATTTCAATGCAATTTAACCTGTCATATCATCATCCTTGCTTGAGCATTGTATCGATGCCATGTGTTGATTGTTTCCCTCTCTTTCTGGTGTTTGGTTCTTCCTGGTAGAATACGATATCGAGATCGAGATCGAGATCGAAGACCGAGATCAAGACCATCAAAGATCGACGAACAATACTTGTCCAACTATAATCAAGTCAAGTTCAAGATGTCCGAAGCTCTGCTTTCTGGTTATCAACTGGCAAAGGCAAGCATAGCCCCACCATGATATAATCCTATGATTTCGAAAGCACTTCAATTCTTGCCATGATGCATACGATTATACTATGGTCTTTTATCGATAGATAGAGTATACTATCTGTTGCATTACTCCCCTTTGAGCTTATATTACCTGATCCACTGCTCCTAGCATAACTAGGTTTGGCTTGTGTGCCCTGCTAGAGCTGATATCTGTGTCCTGCTTAGCCATGCATAGCTGTTGAGTTTGGTTCATCCAGATGACGTATCAGATGCAGAGAATCTAGTATGACAGGAGAACGTGATGAGATGAGTTCAAAGGTGATATGATATTAAACATGCTAAGGCTTGTATGGGAGGCCACAATGGGAAGTGGTTTTTCTAGTCCCATGCTCGCCGCCCTTAGGACCCTAGGTTCTTGCCTCTTGAACCAAGACGAGCGTGCAACCACGCGGGGGCTTGGGAACCCCCTTGACTTACTAACTTGCCTAGTCTAATCCATGAATAGTTAGTTATTTGGCATCTGCATATTTTGATGGGTTGACGATGGTGCATCATATAGGGCGTGACCAAGGAGGAAGGAGGCTCCGGGAGTACTCCTGATCCTTGGACATAGAGATATGGGCTGATGGAACCCTTCCTTGGAGACTCATGGATTTAGGCGAAAGTAAGGTAAAGGTCTTGTCTAACCACCCTCTGCCGGCCTTCCAAGGAAGAGGGCTTATCGCGTGGTACTAAGAGAAGGTTAGTACGTGTGGGTAAAGTTGTACACCCCTGCAGGGTAATAATCTTTCGGAAAGCCGTGTCCACGGTTATGGACGACTTGGGAATGGACGTGAGATCATAGAGAACTATAACCTAATCGTAAAACTTGGTAGATCAACGTGTGCTTAAGGATGCTTCCTCATGGGTACGAGGGGGTGATCCTAGTTCAGATGATAATGACTTGGTGGATATCAAAAGAGATGATGATCAATATATCGGAGATGTCGTTCTCTTATCCCTTTTTAAAACACTCTGATTAGATGAGCTTCTTCTCCCTCTCTTGTTTTATAAACAAAAGTGGCTTTATGCAAAACAACTCCACCAGCCATAAGTCTTGTGGAGTACACCCTGTACTCACCCTTGATTTGTTGATACTTTTGACAGAGTAAGTGTTCCCTGAAGATCAGTTTGGTGCTACATCGACACCGACGAGTAGCTTGGGGTTCCCGGCCGGCAGCCTGGAATCTATGGGCTGGGACGTCATCGTTATGCTTCAGGCCTCTTAGGCCATTTGTTAAGTTTGCTATACTTAATAGCATAATTTTCCTTCCGTTGTTTGATGTTTGTGGTCAGTGACCTCTGCTTGTAATAATTTGGTTCTCTGCTCAGTTATGAGCTTGCTGTAATAAATTTTTTCGTAGGGTCACTATTGTGTTACCGATTCTTCACTGGATATTCTCGAGCTCAAGGTTAAGCTTATGTCAGACGGAGGTCTGGGATTTGTTTAGCCCTAATCCCGGGGGTGTCACAGCAGGGCCCACCGATGCCTAGGGGGGTTTGGCCGCCCTGGTTTACGTCTCTGTCTCGTCTTCTGGATTCGTGTCCCTCACGATAAAATATTGACTTTGGCTTTTGTCCCGTCCAATTCCGAGAATATTGATTTTTCTGCCTTTCTGGAACCAAAAACATAAGAAAATAGGCAACTGGCACTATGGCAACTTGTTAATAGGTTAGTTTCAGAAAGGATATAAAAACACCTCAAAGTGTAGAAAAATCAAAGAAAAGTAGATACTAAACAAGCATGGAGCATCAAAAATTATATATACGTTTCCGACATATCAAGCATCCCCAAGCTTAACTCCTGCTCGTCCTTGAGTAGGTAAGTGATAAAAATAATAATTTTTGAGGTGACATGCACAGTCAAAACCAAGATCAAACCATTTGCAAGCATTAAAAGCTGGGATCAAAGAACTCTAAACATGTGCATGAAAAATGGAGTTCTAACAATAATACATAGTAACTATGCATGTAACATGAAAGGCTACAAACAAATATCATGAATAACATGCATTGAAAAACGTTTGTTTATTTCACATACAGAAAACATGGCATAGTGGCATTCAGCTTGTCCCTCATAGAGTAGCAAATAGATGCATAGGACACCTTCAAATTTCACAAGGGTGACTAGAAACAAGTAGCACAAGAACAAGTAATATCACAATATGCACCAATCAATAAGTTTTGGGACACTGCACACAGAATGACAACTATGCTCTCTTAATGGTGCCTAAAGGTAGAAGGTGGAGACTCAAATAATGGTGGAAGAAGAGTCTTTTATAAAGGAAGCAGGGATTTCAAGTTTCAAAAAGAGCTTCCAAAAATTATGGTACTTGTTAGCTTTCAGACCTCATTGCCCCTATCATAAGCATCTTGAAGTGGTTAAGGTTGAAGTGAACAAAGATGGAGTATATGCTTGACAAAGTATAATTTGGAAATCTCAAGTCCCTTGAATACGAGGGCCACACCTCATTCTACTCAACTTCAGTCACCTGCAAGTTCTTGTCATTGTAACTTGTAAGTACATGCGTATCATAGAGAACCGCCAACAGGGTACCCCTTGTGTAGGGGTTCGTAGCATGGAAAACAAAAAAAATTCTACCGCATGCACACAAACAAGCCAAGATCTATGTACTAGATTGAAGCAACGATTCGATTAGAGTACTCACCCTCGAAGATTCCAAAGTGGTTAATGAGATAAGATTCTCGTGGGTGATGTAGTCATACACTTGTCGATCTCAAGATCACGTAGACGATCCTTCCGGCGCTGCGTTACGGCCTTCCGCTTTCATGATCGGTCACAGATTTTCGATGAAGACCTTCCTCTCCCTTGTTCCAGCAGGCAGCGGAGGTTGTAGTTCTCCCCTCGCGATTCTAGCAGCATGACGGCGTGGTGTCGGAAGTAGAGGGAAGATCCCGCAGGGATTCGCCTAAGCCGGTGCGAGTTATGGTGGATCTAGGATTTTCGGTGATCTAGGTTTAGAAGGCCGGAGAGGAGAAGGTGGTATCGGCGGCGGCTAGGGCGACGACGACGGCCGGCCATGACAGGCATGGCAGACTGGCGGCCAGGCAATAAGATAGGTGAGGATGGATGGTTGTGGTGCTTTAGGGCAGCCCCTCCCCTCTATTTATGAGAGGGAGGGAAACTTGGGAGAGGGGGGTTTGAATCCTTCCCCAAAACCAAGTTGGAGAGAAGGAAGGACTCTTTCCTTCTTCCACTAGGAAACTATTGTTCCAGTTTGACTTTTCAAATTTCCCTTTTGACTTTCAATTTAGAGCTTTATTTATCTCTCGCAAATGCCCAACCAAGCGACCTAGGACATGATCCAATCATTCCACTTAACCATGAAACATTCATGAACCATTCCCCTTCCGTTCCGGTGAACCTTCTAGACCCTTCTAGAACCTCTCCGATGAAAACATCGAAATCATTCCCGAACTCCGGAATCGGACTTTTCTTATATGAATCTTATTCTCTGGACCATTATGGATCTCCTCGTGATATCCCGGATCCCATCCGAGACTCCGAACAACATTCAGTTTCCCTACTTGCATTCCATATCTACTAAACAACATTGAATCCTTAAGTGTGTCTCCCTACGGTTCGTGAATTATGCGGACATGACCGAGACACTTCTCCGATCAATAACCAATAGAGGAATCTGGAAATTCATATGGCTCCCACATATTTCTACGATTACTTTCCGATGGAATGAACCACTCACATACGATACCAATTTCCCTTTGTCTCGTGATAGTTTACTTATCCGAAGTTTGATCTTCGGTATCTCTGCATACCTAGTTTAACCTCGTTACCGATAAGTACTCTTTTCTCATTCCCATGATATGTGATCCCTTGTGAGCCAGTCACATGCTTGCAAGCTAATTGGATGACATTCCACCGAGAGGGCCCAGAGTATATCTATCCGTCATAAGGATGGACAAATCCCACTCTTGATCCATGTGCCTGAACACATACTTTCCGAACACTCAATGCCACCTTTTTAGCCACCCAGTTACGGTGTGGTGTTTGATGTCATCAAAGTATCCTTCCGGTGATGGTGATTAACATGATCCCATGGTCAAAGGAATTAGGTTACTATGTATCAGAAAGCTTATAGCAAACAAACTATTGAAATGACTTGATCTTTATGCTACGCTTATCTATAGGAGTATGTCCATCATACCATTCTCCTAATGATATGATCTTGTTGTTAATAACATCTCAATGTTCATGATCGAGAAACCACGATCATCTATTAACCAACAAGCTAGTATTATAAAGAGTCTTTACCAGGGACTCTAATTTAGTTTACAAATCACACAATTATTAATGTTTCCGGTAATACTATTATAGCATGAATGTAAATATTTATCATAAACACAAATATATAATAATAACCACTTTTATTATTGCCTCTAGGGCATATCTCCAACAGTCTCCCACTTGCACTAGAGTCAACTAATCTAGATTACATGGTAATATACCGAATACCCATGGCGGTTTGGTGCTGGTCATGTTTTGCCCTCGGGAGAGGTTTAGTCAACGGATCAGCCACATTCAGATCTGTGTGTACTTTGAAAATCTTTATGTCACAATCTTGGACATTCTCTCGAATAGCGTGAAAACGCAACTTGATATGCTTTAGCTTCTTGTGTGACCTTGGTTCTTGCGCATTGGCTATGGCTCCCATGTTATCACAATAGATAGACATTGGGTCCAGCGCACTTGGAACCACACTGAGCTCTGTAATGAACTCCTTCATCCATATCGCCTCTTGTGAAGCCTTCGAAGCAGCTATGTATTCCGATTCAGTTGAAGATCTCACCACAACGTTTTGCTTTGCACTCCTCCAGCTAACCGATGCACCATTCAAAGTAAATACGTATCCAGATTGAGATTTAGAATCATCCGGATCGGTGTTCCAACTAGCATCAGTGTAACCATTAACAACGATCTGTTCATCACCTCCATAAGAAAGAACCATATCCTTAGTTCTTATCAAGTACTTAAGGATGTTTTTGACCGCTGTCCAATGATCCACTCCTGGATCACTTTGATATCTGTTAGTCAAACTAACAACATATGCAATGTCGGGTCTAGTACATAGCATGACATACATAAGAGATCCTATGGCTGAAGCATAGAGTTTTAATCATCCTTTCTCTATCTTCTGCCGTTGCAGGACTTTGAGTTTTACTCAAGGTCGTATTGGGCAACATGGGAAAGAACCCTTTCTTGCTATCTTCCAAACCTTTTTAGAACTTTGTCCAAATATGTACTATGTGACAATGATTTTAGGCGTCTCGATCTATCTCTATAAATATTTATGCCTAATATGTAAGCTGCTTCGCCAAGATCTTTCATTGAAAAACTATTATTCAAATAATCCTTGACACTATTAAGAAGGTCTATATCATTCCCAATCAACAATATGTCATCTACATATAGTATTAAGAATGCTACAGAGCTCCCACTCACTTTCTTGTAAATACAAGCTTCTCCATAAGTTTGAATAAAACCAAAACTTTTGATCACCTTATTAAAATGTTGATTCCAACTCTAGGATGCTTGCTTCAATCCATAAATGGACCGTTGAAGTTTGCATACCTTGTTAGCATCTTTAGGATTGACAAAACCTTTGGGTTGTACCATATACAACTCTTCATCAATGTCTCCATTGAGGAACGTTGTTTTGCATTCATATGCCATATCTCATAATCATAATATGCAGCGATTGCTAATAAAATCCTCACAGACTTTAGCTTCGCTACCGGTGAGAAAGTCTCATCGTAGTCAACTCCTTGAATTTGTCGAAACCCTTTTGCGACAAGTCGAGCTTTATAGACAGTAACATTACCATCAGCATCTGTTTTCTTCTTGAAAATCCATTTGTTCTCGACAGCCTTCCGACAATCCGGTAAGTCCACCAAAGTCCATACTTGGTTTTCGTACATGGATCTAATCTCGGATTTCATGGATTCTTGCCATTTATTGGAATCTGGGCTCATCATCGCTTCCTCATATGTCGCAGGGTCATCGGTGTTGCATGACACTCATAACGGGATCATACCAATCAGGAGTGGCACGATTTCTCGTTGACCTGCGAGGTTCCGTAGTTACTTGAACCCAAGTTTCGTGATCAACATCATTAGCTTCCTCTCTTATTGGTGTAGGCGCCACAAGAACTACTTCCGGTGATGCGCTATTCTCAAGTCCGAGAGAAGGTTCAACAACCTCGTCGAGTTCTACTTTCCTTCTAGTCACTTCTTTCGAGAGAAACTCCTTCTCTAGAAAGGATCCATTCTTGGCAATGAAGATTTTGCCATCGGATCTATGATATAAGGTATACCCAATAGTTTCCTTCGGGTATCCTATGAAGACGCATTTTTCCGCTTCGGGTTCAAGCTTTTCGGGCTATAACTTCTTTACATAAGCTTCGTAACCCCAAACTTTAAGGAACGACAATTTAGGTTTCTTCTCAAACCATAATTCATACAATGTCATTTCAACGGATTTAGATGGTTCCCTATTTAAAGTGAATGCAGTTTTTTCTAATGCATAACCCCAAAATAATAGCGGTAAATTTGTAAGTGACATCATAGAACGAACCATATCTAAAAGAGTTCGATTACGACGTTCGGACACACCATTACGTTGTGGTGTTCCCGGCGGTGTCAATTGTGAAATTATTCTGCATTTCTTCAAATGCTCGCCAAACTCGTAACTTAGATATTCACCTCCACGATCAGATCGTAGAAATTTAATCTTCTTGTTACGTTGATTCTCTACCTCACTTTGAAATTCCTTAAACTTCTCGAAATTTTCGGACTTATGTTTCATGAAATAGATATACCCATATCTACTCAAGTCATCTGTGAAGGTAAGAACATAACGATAACCACCGCGCGATGCTACACTCATTGGACCACACAGATCGATATGTATGATTTCCAATAATTCTGTAGCTCGCTCCATCATACCAAAAAATGGAGTCTTAGTCATTTTACCCATCAGACATGCTTTGCATCTTTCAAGTGATTCAAGAAGTCCATCATAATGGAGTTTCTTCATACGCTTCCCTCCAATATGACCAAGACGATAGTTCCACATATATGTCGAGTTACCGCTCAATTTCAAACGTTTAGCTTCAATGTCATTAATATGTGTATTACTACAATCGAGATTCAACAAGAATAGACCATCTATCAAAGGTGCATGTGCATAAAACATATTACTCATATAAATCGAACAACCATTATTTCCAGGCTTAAACAAGTAACTGTCTCACAATAAACATGATCCTGATATAATGTTCATGCTCAATGCAGGCACCAAATAACAATTATTTAAGTATAAAACTAATCCCGATGGTAGATGAAGAGGTAGCGTGCTGACCGCGATCACATCAACCTTCGATCCATTTCCAAAGCGCATCGTCACCTTGTTCTTCGCTAGTTTTCGTCTATTCTACATCACCTGTTTCGAGTTACAAATATGAGCAACCGAACCAGTATCAAATACCCAGGCACTACTACGAGTACTAGTGAGATACACATCAATAACATGTATATCGGATATACCTTTCTTATTGATGTTGCCGTTCTTCAAATCCGCCAAGTACTTAGGGCAATTCCGCTTCCAGTAACCTTCTCCCTTGCAATAAAAGCACTCAGTATCAGGCTTAGGCCCAGTCTGGTCTTCTTCGCCGGTGCGGTAACTTTCTTACCGCCCTTCTTGAAGTTTCCCTTTTTCTTAGAATTGCCTTGCTTCTTGAATTTGGTGGTATTATTGACCATCAACACTTGGTGCTCTTTCTTGATCTCCACTTCTGCAGACTTTAACATGCAGAAGAGTTCGGGCAACGACTTGTCCATGTTTTGCATATTGTAGCTCATCACAAAGTTCTTGTAACTTGGTGGTAGTGATTAGAGGACACGATGAATCCCCAAAGCATTAGGAATCACTATACCCAAGCTTTGAAGCTTGCTTGCGTGCCCAGATATCTTAAGCACGTGCTCACTGACGGAGCTGCCCTCTTCCATCTAGCAGTTAAAGAACTTTTCAGAAGCCTCATAACTCTCAACTATCGCGTGATCCTCAAATATCATTTTGAGTTCACGGACAATATCATGTGGGTCATGGTTCTCAAATCTTTTCCGAATCTCTGATTCCAAACCATAAAAAATAGCACACTGAACTATGGAGTACTGATTCTTCTGAGTGAGGAAAACATTCTTCACCTCATCAGTAGCATCAGCTGCAAGTGGGTCACCCAGCGGTGCATCCAGCACATAGGTCAAATTACCAGCATTGAGAACAATCCTCAAATTGCGGAGCCAATCCGCGATGTTGCTTCCATTGTTTTTCAACTTTCTTTCTCTAGGAACGCATTAAAATTGATGGTAGGGGCCGCCATTGATCTACAACATATTTGCAATAGTTTAGACTAAGTTTATGACAA
This sequence comes from Avena longiglumis, assembly GCA_030063025.1. Lineage (NCBI taxonomy): Eukaryota > Viridiplantae > Streptophyta > Magnoliopsida > Poales > Poaceae > Avena > Avena longiglumis. The sequence continues at coordinate 502,960,727 of CP125975.1, forward strand.
ATTGAGTTCTAATTAATAGTTAAATTAATCTAGGTGAACTCCCACTCAAAATAATATCCCTCACATTGTTTTAGTGATCACACGAACCAAATCCACCACATAAAAATCGATCATCGCGAGAGTTGATGTAGCTTCAATGGCGAACAATCTACATGTTCATCATATCTACTATATGACTCATGCTTTACCTTTCGGTGATCCATGTTCTGATACCATGTCTGTACATGCTAGGCTCGTCAAGATCAAACCTTAGCTTCCGCATGAGAAAATCTTGCTTGCTCCCGTTGTATACACTGGAAGAATCTAACACACCCGATCATCACGTGGTGCTTCGAAACAACGAGCTTTAGCAACGGTGCTTACTAAGGATGAACACTTTATAACTTGAAATTTTGTGAGAGGGATCATCTTATAATTCTACCGTCGCGAACTAAGCAATACAAGATGCATAAAAGTATTAACATCACATGCGATTCATAATATGTGATATGATATGGCCTTTATTCTTATGCTTCCGATCTCCATCTTCAAGCACAAACATGATCTCCATCATCACCGGCATGGTGTCAAGGTCAATGGCACTGTTTCATGGTTGTCGTCCACCAGCATCAACTATTACAACTACTTTGAATAATAGACACGCAGGTCTTAACGAAATATGGCTCCTGCCGGTTGCCAACTTACAATAAGGAACATTGCATACATCATACATAATCACAATCATAGCCATATCACATCACAGAACACCCCTGCAAAGCAAAGTTAGACGCCTCTAATTTTCTTTGCATGTTTTATGTGGTTTGGGGCTTTCAATAAGTGTCGTTCTAACTTACGAACAAGAACCACAACGTTGATACTAGTATTGTTGATACGCCCAATTTGCATCACCATCCTATATCATAATTTACCTCTATTCATTGATATTTGTCTTATTATGAGGTATTACTTATGTCTATTCATCTGTTTATGCATGTTGGATGATTCCTGGAGGATGGATTGCCGGAGTCTAGATTCTGATGGAAAAGACGGCGTTTCGGTGCAATTTCGCGAAGATCAGAAAAATACCAAAAAAATATGTAACATATTATTTTATCGGAAGACGAAGGAAGCCAGAAGGAGGAGCGAAGGGGGGCCTCAGGGGGCCCACACACCCCCTAGGTGCGGGCCCACCTGACCCCGCGCCTAGCGTGGGTTTGGCCCACCTTCTCAGCCTCCAACTCCGCCCCTTCGCATATATCTTCCCTACGGAACCCTAACACCAAGGGAGCGACCACAGATAGACCTCCGCCGCCTCTAGGGGCGGAAAACACCGAGAGAGAAAGATCTCTCCGGCAGACAGATTTCTGCTAGGGGAATTCCTTCCTGGAGAGAGGAGACCGTCGCCATCAACACCATCATCAATCTAGGCTTCATCACTATCATCATCCTCCACACCACCATCTCCACCAGCACCATCACTCCATCCCGCTATAACAATTGTGTCGGATATTGCTTTAGTTCGTTAGGGGAAACTTTCCCAGTGTTGATTACTATTGTAGTTGATGCTTGTGAGTGGAACCATTGGATTATTGTTTATGTTCAGATTGTTATCCATTATCATATCATCTTTGATCTTGATCCATATGATGTCTTGTGAGTAGTTCGTTTAGTACTTGAGGACATGGGAGAAGTCATGTTGTTAGTAGTGAATCTGTGATGAGTTATTATTCAATGGTTTAGTATTTAAGTTGTGGTGCTATTCTTCTAGTGGTGTCATATGAACGTCGACTACATGATGTTTCACCATTTATGGGCCTAGGGGAATTGCATTGTTTATTTGGCTACTAATCGTGGGGTTGCCGGAGTGACAGAAACCTGAACCCCCGTTAGGACACCTTTGCACAAGGGAGTGTAGGATCTCAGAGTTTAAGGCTGTGGTTAGATTTATATCTTAATTACTTTACTGTAGTTACGGATGTTTGCAGGGGGTTTAATCACAAGTATGTATTAGTCCTAGGAAGGGCGGTATGTTAGCACAGGTTCACCCACACAACACTTACAAACACCAAAGAAGAGTACTCAACTATTTGAAGCGAAAGCACTTGACATAATTCCCATGTGTCCTCGAGAATGTTTGGTCCTTATAAATATTTCCACCGGGTTGTCCTTTGCTAAGAAAGGATTGGGACGCTTGCTCCATTTGTTCGTTACTCTTGTTACTTGCTCCTTGTTTTGTTGTCAGAAAACCACTAAAGATCCGTTTGTTAAGTATTCACAGGGATTTCCTGCTCCATACCACTGTTCAACACCTTCTGCTCCTTGTTGGGATCGACACTCCTATTTATCGAAAGTACTATGATACACCCCCTATACTTGTGGGTCATCAAGACTATTTTCTGGCGCCGTTGCCGGGGAGTGAAGCGCTATTAAAGAGTGGAACTGGTTAGGGAAACTTTTACTGTGAGTATTGCTTTTGTTACTACTTGTTACTTTGTTTCCAATATGAATAACCCACTTGGTTTTCTGTTTGGGAAAACTACTACCACTTCTATGGTAGTAGATGAACCACCACCTATTGAGATCGATCCTTTTAAGATACCTACAAGTATTGTTAATCATGTTATGGATAATTATTATTTTGGGGATGGAACTGTCCATCCTGGTGATCACTTGCTTTATATCCATGAATTATGCGAATTGTTTAAGTGTGCAGGTATCACAACTGCACAGGTGAAGAAGAAGTTACTCTCCATATCCTTGAAACGGAGAGCTGAGGCATGGTATAAGCTGCTAAAAATGGACAATCCATGGAATGGGAGGAGATGGCATCTCTCTTTTACTCTAAATTTTATCCTCCCAGTGAAATCCAAAATGATAGGAGTCTTATATATAACTTTTGGCCTCTTGATGGAGAAAGTACAGCTCAATCTTGGGGGAGATTGAAGCTGCTAATGCTTAAATATCCTATTCATGGACTCCCTAACAATATTATTCTAGATAACTTTTATGCTAGGCTTTCTCTTCATGATAAAGGTTTATTAGATGCTTCTTGTGCTGGATCATTCACAAGTATGAAGGAAGAATCTAAATGGGATCTCTTAGACCGTATTCAAGATAATAACGAGGCTTGGGAAAATGACAAAGGAAGAAAGTCAGGTATAGACTATGATTATGAGTGCATTAAATCTTTTATGGCAACTAATAACTTCCGTGATATTAGCAATAAGTTTGGACTTGATCCTCAAGTTCTTGCGGAATGTTTTAATGCTTTTGCCTCTTATATTGAGATTCCCAAGAAAGAGTGGGACAAGTACCATGCTCCTTATAAAGACATTGTTACCCACGTTCCTACCAGTATAGAGGTTTGTATTGTTGATCCTATTTTGCCTGAACCTTATGTTGAGAAGATCCCTTTTCCCTCAAAGGTAAGAGAACACTCTATTTTGGCTAATGTGGTTTGTAAAAGCGCAAAGAAAACTGTAGGTTCCGATGAGCTTATTGATATCGATCATGTGGTAGCTATTGTGAAAGATCTTGTCACTAGAAATATAGAGGATGGGCATATTGTCTTCTGTGAAGACGCTTCCAGTATTGTCTCTCATCCCAGTAAGTCTAGAAAAGCTAGTGTTCTTGTGCTCTCTGTTAAAATTGGTGATCATTGCTACTATGGTTTATGTGATATTGGTGCTAGTTCTAGTGCTATTCCTTATGAGCTTTATAGGGAAATTATGCATGAGATTGGTCCTTGTGAGCTTGAAGACATTGATGTGGTTATTCACCTTGCCAATAGAGAGCAAGTTTGCCCCATTGGTATTGTAAGAGATGTGGAGGTCCTTTGTGGTAAGATTAAATATCCTGCTGATTTTCTAGTACTTGGTAAAGAAGCTAGTAAAACCTATCCTATCATCTTTGGTAGACCCTTCCTTAATACTTGTGGGGTCATCATAGATTGTAGGAAGGAAAAAGTTTTGACTAAGTTTGCTGGAGAATCTTATGAGTTTAATTTTTCCAAATTTGCCAAAACCCCTTATGAAAATGAATTACCTGTTGAGGATTTCAAGGTTGAACAACTGTCTGCTATTTCTCTTGCTCCTAACAATGCTTTGTAGCAGTTCATGGAAGATCATGAAAGTGATGACTTTATGAAGGAAAGAAATGAGATTGATGAGGTTTTCCTTCGTCAGCCTGAGTTACTTAAGCATAATTTACCCGTGGACGATTTGGGTACCACACTACCACCCAAAGGGGATCCTGTTTTTGAATTAAAACCTTTACCTGATGATCTTAAATATGTTTATCTTGATGATAAGAAGATATATCCTGTTATTATTAGTTCTAAACTTTCAGGGAAGGAAGAATAAAGGCTATTGGAGGTATTGAAGAAGAACCGAGGAACTATGGGTTATACTCTTGATGATTTAAAAGAAATTTCTCCCACTATATGTCAGCATACTATTAATATTGAGCCTGATGCAAAACCAGTTGTTGAGCAACAGCGCCATCTAAATCCTAAAATGAAGGAAGTGGTAAGAAATGAGGTATTAAAACTCCTTGATGGTGGTATTATTTATCCTATTGCTGATAGTCAATGGGTTAGCCCTGTTCATCGTGTTCCCAAGAAAGGAGGAATTACTGTTGTGCCTAATGAGGATAATGAGCTTATACCCCAGAGAGTAGTGGTTGGGTATAGAATGTGCATTCATTTTAGAAAGATTAATAAATTTACTAAGAAAGATCCTTATCCTTTGCCCTTTATTGATCAAATGCTTGAGAGGTTGTCCAAAAAGACTCACTTTTGCTTTCTTGATGGTTATTCTGGGTTTTCTCAAATCTTTGTGAAAGCACAAGACCAGGAGAAAACCACTTTCACTTTTCCTTATGGTACTTATGCTTATAGGCGTATGCCTTTTGGTTTATGTAATGCTCCTGCTACCTTTCAGAGATGTATGTCTGCTATCTTTCATGGTTTTTGTGAAGAAATTGTGGAGGTTTTCATGGACGATTTTTCCGTCTGTGGAACTTCTTTTGATAACTGTTTGCACAACCTTGATAAAGTTTTGCAGAGATGTGAAGAAACCAACCTTGTTCTTAACAGGGAGAAATGTCATTTCATGGTTAATAAAGGAATTGTTCTTGGACATAAGATCTCTGAAAGAGGTATTGAAGTTGACAGAGCCAAAATTGAAGCAATTAAGGAGATGCCTTGTCCTAGGGATATCAAAGGTATTCGTAGTATCCTTGGTCATGCTGGTTTCTATAGAAGATTTATTAAAGATTTCTCCAAAATTTCAAAGCCCCTTACTAATCTTCTTCAAAAATATACACCTTTTGTTTTTTATGATGATTGTAAGGAAGCCTTTGAAACTTTGAAGAAAGCTTTAACAACTGCTCTTATAGTCCAACCACCTGATTGGAGTTTACCTTTTGAAATCATGTGTGATGCTAGTGACTTTTCTGTGGGTGCTGTCCTTGGACAACATGTTGACAAGAAGCTGAATGTTATTCATTATGCTAGCAAGACTCTAGATGCTGCTCAAAAGAATTATGCTACTACTGAAATAGAGTTCTTAGTTGTAATCTTTGCTTGTGATAAGTTTAGACCTTATATTGTTGATTCTAAGGTTACTATTCATACTGACCATGCAGCTATTAAGTACCTTATGACAAAGAAGGACGCTAAGCCTAGGCTTATAAGGTAGGTGTTGCTTTTGCAAGAGTTTGATCTGCATATTGCCGATAGGAAAAGTGCTGATAATCCTGTTGCTGATAATTTATCTCATTTGGAAAACATTTCTTTTAACCCTTTGCCTGTTAATGATAATTTTCCAAATGAGAAGTTAGCTGCAATAAGGGTAAGTCCACATAAGAATCCTTGGTATGCCGATTATGCTAACTTTATTGTTTCCAAGTATTTGCCTCCAACCTTTACATCCCAACAAAGAAGGAAATTCTTCTATGATCTAAGGCATTACTTTTGGGATGACCCACACCTATATAAGGAGGGAGTAGATGGCATTATGAGAATATGTGTTCCAGAATTTGAACAACAAGAGATATGGAGAAAATGTCATGGCAGTGCTTATGGGGGACATCATGCTGGGGATAGGACTGCACAGAAGGTTTTATAGTCTGGATTTTATTGGCCTACTCTTTTTAAAGATGAAAGAAAGTTTATCTTATCCTGTGATGAATGCCAACGAGTAGGTAACATCTCTAGACGCAATGAAATGCCTATGAATTATTCTCTTGTTATTGAACCTTTTGATTGTTGGGGATTCGACTTTATGGGGCCTTTTCCTCCTTCAAAAGGGTATACTCATATTCTTGTTGCTGTTGACTATGTTACAAAGTGGGTAGAAGCCATACCTACGAGTTGTGCAATGGTAAGTGTGATGCTTCTTGTTCGTATTCTTTTATCGACACTTCACTCCATAAACCTGTGGACATGTTTACCGAGCTCAGTATTCGCTTGGGGACAAGCGAAGTCTAAGCTTGGGGGAGTTGATACGCCCAATTTGCATCACCATCCTATATCATAATTTACCTCTATTCATTGATATTTGTCTTATTATGAGGTATTACTTATGTCTTTTCATCTGTTTACGCATGTTGGATGATTCCTGGAGGATGGATTATCGGAGTCTGGATTCTGATGGAAAAGATGACGTTTTGGTGCAATTTAGCGAAGATCAGAAAAATACCAGAAAAATATGGAAACATATTATTTTACCGGAAGACGAAGGAAGCCAGAAGGAGGAGCGAAGGGGGGCCTCAAGGGGACCACACCCCCTAGGTGCGGGCCCACCTGACCCCGCGCCTAGGGTGGGTTTGGCCCACCTGCTCAGCCTCCGACTCCACCCCTTCGCCTATATCTTCCCTACGGAACCCTAACACCGGGGGAGCGACCACAGATAGACCTCCGCCGCCTCTGGGGGGCGGAAAACACCGAGAGAGAAAGATCTCTCCGACAGACAGATTTCTGCCGAGGGAATTCCTTCCCAGAGAGGGGAGACCGTCGCCAACAACACCGTCATCAAGCTAGGCTTCATCGGGATCATCATCATCATCCACACCATCATCTCCACCAACACCATCACTCCGTACCACTGTAACAATTGTGTTGGATATTGCTTTAGTTCATTAGGGGAAACTTTCCCAGTGTTGATTACTATTGTAGTTGATGCTTGTGAGTGGAACCATTGGATTATTGTTTATGTTCAAATTGTTATCCATTATCATACCATGTTTTATCTTGATCCATATGATGTCTTGTGAGTAGTTCGTTTAGTTCTTGAGGACATGGGAGAAGTCATGTTGTTAGTAGTGAATATGTGATAGTTATTATTCAATGGTTTAGTATTTAAGTTGTGGTGCTATTCTTCTAGTGGTGTCATGTGAACGTCGAATACATGATAATTCACAGTTTATGGGCCTAGGGGAATGCATTGTGTATTTGGCTACTAATCGTGGGGTTTCCGGAGTGACAAAAACCTGAACCCCCGTTAGGACACAGTTGCACAAGGGAGTGTAGGATCTCAGAGTTTAAGGCTGTTGTTAGATTTATATCTTAATTACTTTCCTATAGTTATGGATGTTTATAGGGGGTTTAATCACAAGTATGTATTAGTCCTAGGAAGGGCGGTATGTTAGCACAGGTTCACCCACACAACACTTACAAACACCAAAGAAGAGTACTCAGGTATTTGAAGCGAAAGTACTTGACAGAATTCCCATGTGTCCTCGAGAACGTTTGGTCCTTATAAGTATTTCCACTGGCTTGTCCTTTGCTAAGAAAGGATTGGTCCACTTGCTCCGTTTGTTCGTTACTCTTGTTACTTGCTCCTTGTTTTGTTACCTTGTCAGAAAACCACTAAAAATCTGTTTGCTAAGTATTCACAGGGATTTCTTGCTCCATACCACTGTTCAGCACCTTCTGCTCCTCGTTGGGATCGACGCTCCTATTTATCAAAAGTACTACAATACACCCCCTATACTTGTGGGTCATCAATTGTCAATTACCCATTGTAAATTGAATCTTCACTATGTTGGGAGAAACATGCACCCGCAAAGCCACTTATGCAATACAAGTTGCATGTCAAACGTGGAGCAAGTCTCATGAACGATGTCATGTAAGGTTAGCATGAGCCGCTTCATCCCAACATCCCGCAAGATGCAAAGTACACAAGAAGCAATCGACAACAAAAGCATCAATGCCCATAATGACCATTGTGTTGTACTCATGCAACAGATATACATATAGACACGGCTCTGATACCACTATAGGGGTTCGTAGCATGGAAAACAAAAAAAAATCTACCGCTTGCACACAAACAAGCCAAGATCTATCTACTAGATTGAAGCAATGAGTCGATTATAGTACTCACTCTCGAAGATTCCAAAGCGGTTAACTTGAGCAGATTCTCGTCGGTGATGTAGTCGTACACTTGCCGATCTCAAGATCGCATAGACGATCCTTCCGACGCTGCGTTTCGGCAGCGCTTCCACAGTCGGTCACACGTTCGATACTCGATAAAGACCTTCCTCTCCCTTGTTCCAGCAGGCAGCGGAGGTTATAGTTCTCCCCTCGCGATTCCAACAGCACGACGGCGTGGTGTCGGAAGTAGAGGGGAGATCCCGCAGGGCTTTGCCTAAGCTGGTGCGAGTTATGGTGGATCTAGGGTTTACGGTGATCTAGGTTTAGAAGGCCTGAGAGGAGGAGGTGGTGTCGGTGGCGGCTAGGGCGACAACGACGGGCCGGCGGCGGCGCGACGGCGGCACACAAGTGGGGAAGGCTGGTTGTGGTGCTTTGGGGCAGCCCCTCCCCTCTATTTATGAGAGGAAGGGTGGCTTGGGAGAGGGGAGTTTGGATCCTTCCCCAAACCCAAGTTGGAGAGAAGGAAGGACTCTTTCCTTCTTCCACTAGGAAACAATTGTTCCAGTTTGACTTTTCGAACTTTCCTTTTGACTTTCAATTTTGAGCTTTATTTCTCTCTCGCAAATGCCCAACCAAGCGACCTAGGACATGATCCAATCATTCCAATTAACCATGACACATTCATGAACCATTCCCCTTCTGGTCCGGTGAACCTTCTAGACCCTTCTAGAACCTCTCTGATGAAAACATCGAAATCATTCCCGAACTCCGGAATCGGACTTTACTTATATGAATCTTATTCTCTGGACCATTCCGGATCTCCTCGTGATATCCCGGATCCCATACGAGACTCCGAACAACATTCGGTTTCCCTACTTACATTCCATATCTACTAAACAACATCGAATCCTTAAGTGTGTCTCCCTACGGTTCGTGAATTATGCGGACATGACCGAGACACCTCTGATCAATAACCAATAGAGTAATCTGGAAATTCGTATGGCTCCCACATATTTCTACAATTACTTTGCGATCGAATGAACCACTTACATACGATACCAATTTCCCTTTGTCTCGCGATAGTTTACTTATCCGAGGTTTGATCATCGGTATCTCTGCATACCTAGTTCAACCTCGTTACCGATAAGTACTCTTTTCTCGTTCCTGTGATATGTGATCCCTTGTGAGTCAGTCACATGCTTGCAAGATAATTGGATGAAATTCCACCGAGAGGGTCCAGAGTATATCAATCCGTCATATGGATGGACAAATCCCACTCTTGATCCATGTGACTCAATACATACTTTCCAAACACTCAATGCCACCTTTTTATCCACCCAGTTACGGTGTGGTGTTTGATGTCATCAAAGTATCCTTCCGGTGATGGTGATTAGCATGATCTCATGGTCTAATTAATTAGGTTACTATGTATCAGAAAGCTTATAGCAAACAAACTATTGAAATGACTTGATCTTTATGCTACACTTATCTGTAGGAGTATGTCCATCATACCATTATCCTAATGATATGATCTTGTTGTTAATAACATATCAATGTTCATGATCGAGAAACCACGATCATCTATTAACCAACAAGCTAGTATTATAAAGAGGCTTTACCAGGGACTCTAATTTAGTTTACAAATCACACAAGTATTAATGTTTCCAGTTAATACTATTACAGCATGAATGTAACCATTTATCATAAACACAAAGATATAATAATAACCACTTCTATTATTGCCTCTAGGGCATATCTCCAACACCTTGCACATGGTACAGGAGCTATCCCATAACCAAAATGACAGGGCAAGCAGACAATGAACATCTCAACGATCTTTTTATTTACTATATGCATAGCATTTTATTGAGGATGCTTCATAGATAGCTCACTATGGTGATGCTGCAAGTTTCCACCATGATTAGGCATGGCTTAGGATAGCGGCCTAGGCATTTCTCTAACACAAAATACATACTCTAAGGACTTAAAAGTTCCCTCTTTATTTCACACCGGTGACATCCATAGACAAAAGAGCATGATATCAACTGAGTACAAAGTACAAGTGCAATATTGAAAACGTTCCCCGTGACAGCACGGTTCTGCTAATTCCAATGTATAAGTTCAAGCATATACAACATAGATGACACAATGGTTCAAGTTTATTAGGGGCAAAGAATATAAAGTGTGCCATCAAGTTTGTGAGAGCTTTAATCACTAAGTTTTCACATAACAAAATAGTTTTTAATTGGAAGATAGCTGAAAACAAGAATATACTTGGAATGGTGTAACACACCATGCATAGGATTTTATAGTGGACACTTTGGAATAACTTGGTTTCTTGGGAGTTGGAAGCATGAGTAGATCTTACTCATACAAGTGGAGGCTAGCAAAAGACTGGGAGCAACCAACTAAGAGAGCAATAATGGCCATAATCATGCAGAGCAACAAAACATTACTAATCAAAGCATAGAGTGGTACTACAAGTCAAGGACTAAATGATCATAGATGCTATGGTGAATTGTTCATAGTCATAACATGGTGTGAGCATGTGCCAAGTCAACCCAAGCAAAGCATCAAAGGAGAATACCACAATACTATGCTTTTGCATGCTAAAACAACACATAATTTCTTCAAGGCACACTAAGCAATCCCAATTGTTTGGAACAAGACATGCTACAGCAATAATCACTAAGAATAATGTCAAAACAACACCTAGAATGTCATGCTAAAGTCTAAGTCACAGTCAATGCAAGCTCCTCTTGCACTTATCAAGCAAGAACTTCCTACTCCTTTCCAACACCAAGCAACTTATTTGCAAACAACACATCGAGAATGGGGGTACAAACTAATTTATTCAAGCAAACTAAACAACCTAAGCAAAGAAAAAAAAACTAAGACGCTCCAAGAACAACACAATAGTGCATGAAACAATAAAAATGAAGTGTCTAGACATACCTGAGCTTTTTATTGATGAAGAAGGGGATGCCCAAGGCATCCCCAAGCTTTGACACTTGTACCTCTTGGATATTTCTTGGGGTGACACCGTGGTGGCATCCCCAAGCTTGAGCTTTTGTCCATTCTTCATCTCATTGCATCATTCTCTCTCTACACCTGAAATTTTTCCTTCATACAAAACTTCACACAATCTTCATTAGCAACATTAGTGTATTCAAAAGATATTATACCTCTAGCAAAGCTTTGGAACAGCAAGACTTTTCACTAAAAATACAAGCTACTGTATCAACTCCTTCAAAAAGCTCAATTCACCTAAAGGGAACTCAAAAAGGAATCAATAAGAAGAAAATGCAAATAATGACACAAATCTGTCAAAACAGACCAGTAGGTAAAAACCAATTTTTTTGAACATCTTTTGTTCCTCAAATCAAAAAGTGTTGAACTAACTAAAGTTAGATAACATACTGTAGGATTTGTTCGTAAATTTCGAGCTCAATCCGAGTTACAGAGACTCCTCACGATTTTTTTTGGTGGAGGACAGAAATCTGTTTCGGGACAAGAACTCTCCAAATCTTACTTCCCTCTCATTAGAGGTCATTCTTGGCACAAAAAGCAAACAACAAGGATAAGGAGAGGTCATTAATGAAGTAATAACTTCCAAGACTCAAGAAAACTCTTGGGTTATCTTCTAATAAGTACTTTTCTTTAACGACTTTAAGTTAGCCACAAGAAGCAAGAAGAATCAAGTATTTTCAAATGAAGAAGCATTAACATCAATACTTGCAAAGTCTTCAACTATGAAAGGTATCTCATTCAAATGGTTTTTGGAGGATCCCTTCTCATATCTCTTTGGTTTACTACTTTCATCAAAAAGATTTTCAGGAGCAATCCAATCAAAATTCTTTTCAAAGGCTTCATGCATTCCAACAAGCTTAAAGGGTATGGGTATCTTAAATTCTTCTCTAGGCTTAGTTTTATCAGAAATACCCACAACATCTACACTTGATCCTAGAATATTGAAACGCTCAAAGACCTTTTTGGCCTCCCTAGCAACATCATGGAATTCTTTTAGTAAAGTTTCAAGGATGAACTCTCTCTTTTTAGCATTCTCTTCTTATTTTAGTTTTAGGAATAAGAATTGTATGAAGGGGTTAAGGCTAACAAACCTAGATTCCAACATATGAACTAAATAAGCTGCAGCAATCTCATAATTACGAGCAAGTTCTGCTATAGATATATCCTCAATATCCTCATGCTTGCTAACATGATTAAAGAAATCTTCAATATTATCTTTCCCAATTATAGAGCCACTACCTATTGCAAGATATTTCAGGGCGAACTTGGGGAACAACATGGTGAGCTAGAGCAAGGTGGCAACTAGAGTAGGAACTAATTTTTGTTTATGTTTTTGAATAAAGCAAGCAAACCAAACTAGACTATTTTTTTTGGAGTTTTTGAAAAGAGGCAAACAAAACCAAGCAAAAGGAACAAACAAAACTAAAAACAAAGTAAAGAGAAAGGAAGTGAAGGACTCCCGTTGTGAAGACGTCCTTAGCCTCCTCGGCAACAGCGCTAGAAAACTTGTTGATGACTCCTTGATGGCGCTAGAAAACTTGGCGCTTGACGTGGGGCCTGTTGGGAACCCCAAGAGCAAGGTGTGAAGCAGCACAGCAGCAAGTCTTCCCTCAGTAAGAAACCGAGGTTATCGAACCAGTAGGAGGAAGGAAACGTCACACATGTGTTGCAAGCAACGCGGAGACCTGCACAACACAAACTCAAGACTTTGCCCCAACTAATAGTGAGGTTGTCAATCTCACTGGTTGCTGTAACAAAGAATTAAACGTATGGTGTGGAAGGTACTGGTTTGCAGCAAGTAAACAAGTAACAGTGGAAGATGTATCAATGGTAAAGATTAGACCGGGGTCCATAGTTCACTAGAGGTGCTCTCCTTAGATAAACAACATGGCATGAAGGGTAAACAAATTACAGCAGGGCAATTGACAGGAACTGAGAAAGGCATAACAATGCAATACCAGACAAAAAGATTCTATGAGATTCGATTGGACAATACAACAATATACATAGACCGTCATCCAACTGCATCTATGACTAGAAGTCCACCTTCAGATTATCATCCGAACCCCCTCCAGTATTAAATTGCAAGCAACAGACAACTGCTTTAAGCAAAGTGTGTAAGGTAAACAATCCACTTGTTCCATGAACAAGAGACCGTTGTTTTCTCCCTAGTAGCAACAACACATCTACAATCAAAGAGATTTCTGTCACTTCTCTTGGAAACTAGAGGCATGAACCCACTATTGAGCATAAATACCCCCTCTTGGAGTCACTAGCAACTACTTGGCCAAGATAGCTACTAACAACGGAGAGAATGCAAGATCACAAACAACACAGACATGATAGAATCATAAAGACAAAACCATTAATCAATCTGACATAGTAATCTCAATATCCATCGGATCCCCGCTAACACAACATGCATGATTACAAATAGATTAGATCTTGATCATGAACGGAGCTCACAAGATCTATACATGAAAGTACAAGGAGGAGATACAACCATCTAGCTACTACATGTACCCATAGTCCAAGGTGGAACTACTCACGCTTCATACCAGAGAGAAGACCTTTGTGATGATTTCCCCTCCGGCAGGGTGCCGGGAAGAACTTCAGATCCCCCCGATCTAGGGACGACGGTGGCGGCGGCTATAGAAGGTTTCGTGGAGTTTTGATCGGGTACTTAGGGTTTCTGCATCGGGGGCTTCTTATAGGCGAAGAGGCGGGGCCGGGAGGCGACCAGGGGTTCCACACCCTCCCCAGGCACGGGGCAGGGCCCACCCATGCCTAGGGGGGGTTTGGCCGCCCTGGTTTGCGTCTCCGTCTCATCTTCTGGATTTGTGTCCCTCACGGTAAATTTTTGACTTTGGCTTTTGTCCCGTCCAATTTCGAGAATATTGATTTTCTGCCTTTCTGAAACCAAAAACAGAAGAAAACAGGCAACTGGCACTATGGCAACTTGTTAATACGTTAGTTCTAGAAAATATATAAAAACACCTCAAAGTGTAGACAAAGCAAAGCAAAGTAGATACTAAACACGCATGGAGCATCAAAAATTATAGATATGTTTCCGACGTATCAATTCCACATTAGCACCTTCTACATATCATGATCAAAGGATTAAAATCCATTTTAGCATCTCTAAGAGCATACAAACTAGAACATCTAAGGGCATGATGTATATAGTCTAGTATAGTAATGCGAGGACACCCGATGTACCTACCCTATGTACCTATATATGTAAATTAAGCTTCGACCAGAGTAAACTATGTCAACATATTAAGCTATAACATAGTGTATCACAAATATCTATAACCACATATGTATACATACGTGAAATATGCTCCAGTTTCTCAAAGTTATTCCATCCAATAAGTTATGCCCATGAATTTAATTTTTTTCTAAATCTTTGAACTTATCTAAGTTTTAGTCTAAGAGTACTCAGAAGCTAGGTGCATGTCCGGGGGAAGTGATGTATTTACAATATGATAATGATATAATAGTTTTCTTAGAAAATGATGTAGAAAAAGCTAGGAAGGTGTTGACTTTCTTTGAGACGAGTGTCTAGTATGCATATCAGTTACACCTATGTGCATGGGGTAGGGAGAAATCCTTCCTTTTATCCAATTTTTTTAATGTGTACAAGGAAACTCTCAACTAATATTTAGGAATACCTCTTCACCCTGGTAGATTTATAAGAGAGGATTTATAACCCGTTGCAGATGAAATCCTCAAAATGATTGTTGCCTAGAAAACTGCTATGAAATATAGGAAGACTCGCCTTAAGCATATCATGTTAAGCTAGCATACTGATTTATTATTTATCTTATTTTTTTGATAAGGGACAACCCCGACCTCTGCATCAATCGATGCATATGGGCTCTTTATTACTTTATTAAGCTAGTTTATAACTTATTAGAGTTCGTTGGTCACAAAAAGTCTATACATGAATAGGCCATCAAAAAATCACAAGCAACATGAAGCGCATTTTGCATCAACATGTTGACCTTCTATCAAGTAGCTAACCCGCACTGGCTGTATAAGTCCCATGCAAGCACTTTCATATGGTTGCACCTAATATCGATGGTATGTCGTTGCTCCGGCGACTGGAGATAAAACCGCATAAGGGTCTAGTGGGTAGCTAAAGGTATATGCAAAAACGAAGGTGTTTCTGAATTGTTTAATACGGACCCATTACGAACATGTCATATGGTCCATAGTAAAGCACACCCACCCACTTGGATATGTGATTTACCTTTCTTATCTACTCCATGCTACCTATTCAAAAAATCCTAATATTAATAGGGGCAAGATATTAAAAGCAATATGAACAATTCACCATAATTTTTTGCGCATAAACATGAGATGGAAATATGTTATATTTTTTTATCTTGATAACAAAAAAAAATTCTTCCTCCCAATCCAATTAATTTTTGTTAGCTTATTTGTTGTTAGTATTACTTTTTGCAATGAAGGAACCACATAGAAATTCTGATTTTTAGTGGAACTTTGATTTTCCAAATATATGTTCGCAGATACGTGGTATGCCCATTAATCAAATCAAGATACATTGATTTAACTGAGAAAATGTCAAACATTGTTAATCGCCAATTGAGAACATCATCATCTCACTCAACTAGACATCAATTGGATGTTTGACCTAGTGTAACCACTTTACCATTTATTCCCTAGCAAGGCCCTTCTAAAACCTATGTTCAACAGTACACTTGACAGAACATTCGCAACCAAAACATCTTTTCGTTTCTCTATGTATAAAGATCATGGTATTGTTGGGGTATAGGTGCATCATCTAACCAAGTGTCATACTAGAACCTAGTGTTCATTACATTTACGATATTAAAGGAACCTCTTGGGAGAAAATCCTCTTTGACTCTCATCAAGCAGTTTCCTCAAACCCATTTTTGGTTTGGAAGTAATGACATATGTCATCATTTATTTACTCTAATACCAATGCTCCCCCATTGAATAAAACTTGTTGATCCAGGCACACATCCCAAAATCTATTTTTAGTAACACACCATCCATCTTCATATGAAGCTCATGAATGAGTTCACGGAGAACAACCACCCCTTCTATAATATGTCGTCCATGCATGAAAGCCATTTGGGTTCGTCAAATGATATTAACCACCATGCCAGTAATTCGATTATTTTTCCAACCTTAGTAAAGATTTTAAAACTCACATTTGGTAATAAAATTGGGATGTATTTGTATTTATTCTTCATTTAATTTTTCTGGTAGCAAAATGACGGGGCCAAAGTTTAGCTGGGTTTTTTTCTCGATTTTTTCCTAAACGGGATCTGAGCGTAATCAGTCCCCACATGGAAAATTGCTAGTGAAATGGTTTTGAAGATCATATTTAATCGTGTACTAGAAAATAAACCTAATCCATGATCTTTATTTTCTCTCGTAAATATTAGAAGCTAACCTGGAAACAATCTCTAGATCATCTCTAGATTATGGGTATAACAAACAAGAAATATCTATTATGAATTTGTATTAGCTGCAATTTTAAGTCTTTATGGTGTGAAATTTCTATTCTTTTATTTGCATATTTTGTGATTCTCACAAGTTTCTGACATGTTGAGCATCTACTAGATGGATATGAACATGTTTGATGC
The DNA here is from genome assembly GCA_030063025.1 of Avena longiglumis. NCBI lineage: Eukaryota > Viridiplantae > Streptophyta > Magnoliopsida > Poales > Poaceae > Avena > Avena longiglumis. The sequence continues at coordinate 502,977,752 of CP125975.1, forward strand.
ATATTCAATGGCTCGATGGTCTTGGCGATGGTCAGCTCCACCTTCATGTTCCAGGAGGTCCTTAACGGATTGTTTTTTTTTGAAAGGAGCATATATTAATATCAAAATATACCAATTACACCTAGCCTCTGCAACAACGCATTGCCCTAGCGGCCGTACGGATGCACACAGACAAAAAAGAAAGAAGAATTACAAAAAATAAAAGTCCCGCTACAGTGACACATTCATTGGAGCAGCAGTACTACCACCACTAAGACAACACTAGAAGTCCAGCTTCTCCAAAAACGACGCCTCGAAGAAGGGAATAGTGCATAAACACCGTCATAGCCCGATCAAAGATCTTAGGTTTTCACCCTGAAGAAAGTCCACACTCTTAAAACAATGCCTTCAACAAGGCTATTGACAGGCACAACCAGTTAAGGCCAGACCCCGAGATTTCACCCTGAAAGATAGAACCGTGAACCCCTCCTCAACGAATTGTTGGGGACATTTACCGACATGATGCACATGAGGGGGGGGGGGCGCAGAACATGGCTCACGGGCGTGTTTATCAGGCTAGTCAACTTGGTGATCAACTACCTCTTCAAGTGCATCCTATGGGTTATGGAAACATCTTGTGAGACGACCACGACGGGCACCAGCCCATTTGAATGGGCTCACTTGGCCCTACCTGCAGTGGCCTATATCCTTCTCAATCATCTCATCGTCACCACCTTCGCATGGTATCCTTGGGCTTTTACAAGAGTATTAGGCATGATGGGGCAACTAGGGTAGTTACAGCATGAGATATATTTCTGCATGCTTCCTATTCCAAAGGTATTGCACCGACCAACCCAACCCATCCTAGTTTCCATTGTCCACTCTTTCTCTCGCGCTTCATCTACATTATTGCTAGTTTGGGTTTCTTCTTATCCCGGTATGTTAGGCAGGAGGCTATAGAATAAAATAGATGCAATACATCTTTTATGAGGGGAGATCGGTCTTATATGATGGAAGGTTGGTTAGTACACTAGCTATTAACCCCCACTGTAAGATTATCTCACTGTTCATAATAAAGAAGATCTTGGTACCAGGATTCTTGATTTCAATGGTCTTCACATTTAAGAAAAATAGATAATATATTTTCTAAAATCTCGTGGGACCTCTTTACAATAGATAAGAATAGCAAGGAAAACTTAAGTGTATTTTTGAGGAAAAAGAAACGACACTTTTGGCAATATGGAGTTCACAGCCTGTCCTATATATAATTGTATGTGTATAAAACATGATAGAAGGAAGTATGTCATATGTACAAATATATGTGTATGAAAGAAATTCACATGTCTGCACAACCATGTGCTTTAGCAAATGGTCAATATGATGATGCATCTCACATAAGGAAATGGGAGATACTCTATGTTGAATGCTATAGGTGATATGAGATAAAGGAGCGAAATAAAAAAGGAAGAAATATCTTTGTTCATAAAAAATCAGGTTTAGTGATCGTGTACATTATTTAGACACATGATCATTCATGTCATTAACAAAGGAAGAAATAAAAAAAATGCCTTGCAAATCAACGGACCTTAGATAGAAATTTAAATAGTTGTTCAATGTGTTTGTAGAGGATCATTGCCCGTTACTCTAATGTGACATTTAAGATATATCTTTGTTCTTCTCTTAAAAATTTGGAAGTTGGGTCTAGTTTAAGTTCTCAAAGCATGGTGGGATTTCATAGTTCATGCTTATCAATAGTGCGTCAAGATTTTTCTTTTGAAACCGGGAAGACATGCCCCAATTTTATTCCCTTACCCCATGAGCCATACGACACTCACCGGGGCTTCTTCACATTCACATGATTGATGGGTGCTATTATATAGTGATTATGTGAGTTTGTCCTATTGTGTGTGTGTGTTGGGGGGGGGGGGGGGGGGGGGCCCCCCCCGTGGCGCAACTATTGTACTTCTGTTAGGCATATCTTCTTAGGAAATTTTGTGGATTGAGAAAAAATCACTTATCCCTGAGAGACACACACACAATGACATGTACATAGTAATAACAAACTTAACCATCAATATTTGTTAAGCTTTTGTGGGTTAATAATTTTTTGTCTTATTCTAGCAAATCGGTTCTCTCATTTTCTTTTAGAGAATAGTTGTGTATGGCCGAGATAAAAATGATGAAGCTAGAGATGTATACTTCATAGGATCTTCTTGTACCTTCTTCTCCTGCCGCACACTCTCTCGGTTCTTCTCTGCCTGCCGATCTCCTCCCCACGCCATGTGATTCTTGGACCTAGCAGACTACTATATCCTATGTCATGAACACCTAAAATCAGCTTGCATGTACACACATGAACAATTCTACATGTGTGCACATTGTCGCAGCCCCTACTACATGCATAAGAAAGTTCTAGTCATCTAAACAAAGCACCAATAAAAAAATCTGTTTCAACAATCACCTCCCTAATTTTGTTATTACTCATTTCCTCTCTTGAAGCCCATGGTTGTCGATGTCGTCGATGCAACGCGTAGACGGTCCCAATGTCATCTTGTCACGCCAATTGTCGCCAACGCCGCTAGCCTCGATGAGAATCACACCTTCTACGTCTTTACCCCGAATGTGCCACCACGACACGCTCGCTGCCTCATGTTCACCACTGCTGCAACTCGCTGATGACTCACCTCCACCTTGTCATTGATGACGCACCTTGATTCATGCCATGGTAACGATCGGAGGCATTGCTACATCGGGAGGTTTGGCGAGCCCCGACCTTGTTTTTGGACGTCAGGAGAGCTTTAGCACTGGTCATGGTGGAAACATGGGCAATGATCGTGTTCATCGCTCGGCTCAATTTACGTAGCTTAGTGTTTTTTTTAAATGAGGAGAAACTCCGGACTCTACATCAATAGATGCATACATACTTTTATCAATAGATGTACGTGGCTTAGGTTTGTTGACTAGCAGCTGGGAAGAATGCATTTGGATTGAGTGTGGACTGCATAAACAAAGTCGAATTTTGGGCATTTGATTGGGGAGAGAGGACATGAAAACTACACAAGACAAGACATGTGTGTCATTTTGCACGTGTATAGAGCCTTGATCCAGTCAGACGTGCCACTTCATAGTAATAAGAAGATCTGAAAAATAAAGATATCACTCAAGACTAAAATATTTGCGTGGTATCTATATGTCGATGAATCATTCTAAGGATAATGTAGCACCCTGTTCCCTCTTGCCCCTGGAGTGTCACTCCTGACAGCTCGATAGAATCTTTAGATTGACTCCACAAACTAACACTAGTCTTTTCTGCGTATTTTGTTTTCACTCGTACGCACCCGGTACCCACTTTCTGGTCGGCCACCCATTCTCAAATTGCTCTATGCCAAGCACGCTTAACCTAGAAGTTCTTTTTAGGTAAGCTTTTAAAAAAAGTTATAACTTATTGGTATGAGTATCCTATCAATCCTATTAAACCATGTGCCTAGATCTCACAAATAACCTTGTTAAACGGAATTGACATGAAACTACGAGTTATGTTTTCTGTCACCGTGACGAGACAAGTAAACACCTTTACTTTCAATATAAATTTGTGCGTTAGATATGATCAATCGTACAAATAGCTTCTATCTTGTATCCATCATGTATCAATATAGTCAATCGTCCAAGTAGCTTCTATCTTGTATCCACCATGTATCAATATTTTTGGTAACCCGTTACATGGGATATATCTGTGGTTTAGAATTCTCAGTCAAGTGAGAGTGATTGCTATGTAGAAATGACAAGATTTTTAATGATAGAAATTTATCTCTTATGCAGCTTATCTATCGGTGCACTAATGCACTTCGTTTATGGTCGTCTCTATAGTGCGTGAATTTTTGAGACTGTTTACCGAGGTATCTACATGGTTGGAAGATGTGGCGAGATATATCTTTATGTAACGTGGATGGCATCATGATCAACATATTGGTCCTCTATCTTCTTAGGCGATTTCCTTTGTCTTACTTTTTTTCTTGCGAAATTCCTCCGATCTATTAATAATCATCAACAATAGTAGAAAAGATCCGAAAGTTATAAAAAATACAAATAGGTAATTTTACCACCTAGCAACGACTACAAACACTAGCGCGAGCTGAAGACGCGTCACCGTTCTCGCTCCTCCATCATCGGAGCCGGGTAATGTATCTCACCCTTTTGTACTTTGATGCCTTGAATTTGTGCTGCCATGTGCGTCATAGTTATGCAGAGCCCAGGCGTAATGATTAAACCATTTAAGGCATAAAACGTCTATTCTTTTATTTTTATTTGCATGTGGCGAAGAGACATGAGTAGAATACTTCACGAATTGGAACTTGGTATGAGATCTATTAACTAGGCCTATTATGGATGCGGAGAAAATCAAAGGAATTTTGATCCAACATGGCGAGGAACGTTTTTATCCAACATGGATGATAGCGTCATTGACGCATTGGTCCTCCATCCTTAGGCGATTTTCTTTGTCTTACTGATTACATGTATCTCACAATTTTTTACTTTGATGATGCTTTGAGTTTGTGCAGCCTCCGTGCATCGTAGTTATGGAAGAGACTAGACGTAATGCTTAAACCTTTTAAGTAATATAAAACAACTATTTTTATTTTTATTTGCATGTGGCGAAGAGACAGGAGTGTAATACTTCACGAATTGGAACTTGGTGTGAGATCCATTAACTAGGCCTATTATTGATGCGGAGAAAATCAAAGGAATTTTGATGCAACATGGCGAGGAATATTTTTATCCAACATGGATGATAGCGTCATTGACGCATTGGTCCTCCATCCTTAGGCGATTTTCTTTGTCTTGCTGATTACATGTATCTCACAATTTTTTACTTTGATGATGCTTTGAGTTTGTGCAGCCTCCGTGCATCGTAGTTATGGAAGAGACCATATATAATGATTAAACTTTTTAAGTAATAAAACAACTATTTTATTATTATTTGTGCGTGGCAAAGAGACATGAGTGGAATACTTCACGAATTGGAACTTGGTGTGAGATACATTAACTAGGCCTATTATGGATACGGAGAAAATCTAAGGATTTTTGAAGGAAACACATTTCTATTGGAATTTGCACTGTTCGTGCATTTGGAAATGCATGAATCGCACTATGCGGCTCAACATGCAGCTGGTACATGGCGTTCGGCGGGTGACATATACTCCCCTGTTCCAAAAAATTAGTAGATATTTTGGCAAGCTCAAATAGTTTACCAAAACAGATTATATTTTGAAACAATGAAGGTAGCATAGAACTTCTGAACATGGCGAGCGCCGAGAGGTCTGATAAGGAAAAAAAGTACCACATAGTGGTCATGCCTAGAGATCTCTAGTACTCCCTCCGTCGTAAAAAGGATGTCTCAAGTTTGTTTGAATTTGAATGTATATACTAAATAGTGTCTAGATACATTCAAGTTTAGACAAATTTGAGACATCCTTTTTAGGACGGAGGGATTATTATATGAGTCAAGCAGTATGATCATCCACACTTAGAAACCGAGAGAACAATCACATATCACCGGTTCGTGTTCATGAAAAATGGAAAACGTCAGCTGGCCGTAAACTCTAGCTTGAAGAGCAAAACCGTGCAAGCTAGCGCGGCTCAGGCTCTAGGCCTGCACTGCAAGTAGAAAGCCGAGACATGTAAAATCTACATCAAGGTGAGACAGATTGCATCTGAACGTCTGAGACCAAAAAGGGCGAAGCGTCTGCAGTCTAAAATTTTCTTTCCTTTCCACTATCTTTGCTCCTTGCTCATAAGGGTTCAAGGAAGCGAACAATCAGTACGGCGATTTTGTCTTCTCGCTGCTGGTCGCTTGGTCGGTGCCACTTTCGCGTTCCAGGTGATCCCGAGTGATGTGTTGGGGGCACTTGCAAGCACGATGCACTTTTTGTCCGCATTAGCATACTGATCGGGCTTGTAAACTGTAATCAGTGCCATTTTAGAGGTCATACTGGAGGTTATGGCAACATCACGTAGGATGGTCATGAAGGATACAACCGATCCTCACTGCGCATGTTTATTGCCGTGCCAACTATCCATCACAGTCACCTCACTATTGCACCACCTCAAATTGGTCTCCTCACAATTCAGCTCTGCGTGAAATTATTTCCACTTATGTGCTATCGACAATAGCAACCAAACTAGTTGTGGCTTGAGATATGCTTCCCTACACCTCCTATTCCTAATGAAATGCACTTGCCCACACAACCCATCCCAATTTTCAATGCAGACTCTTACTCCCGTATCGACCATGGCTGAGTTTGTTTATATGCTACACAATCTGTCCTGGTAGGAGGCCATAGAGGTGGGATACAGAGAGGCAGCTTAGCTTTTATAGTGGTAGGTCATGCTTAAAGGAGGGAAGGTTGGTGAGCGCATTAGCGACTAGCTCCAAAGTTAAATTAACTCGTCTATAAGAGAGGAGATCTCAGCACTGAGATGCTTTAGGGTGTGTTTGGTAGATCGGGCCAACCCCGATATTTCCATCTCAACCCACCGTTTGTTGTTTGTTAGACCGTCTCGGGCCAACTCGGCACTGCTGGACTCATACGAAAAAAGGCTCCTCGGCCATGCCGACTTGCGAAGCTTAAATTGGGCTTCTCAACTCGACCGAGCTGATCTCATCCCGCAAACTACTGACGACGGACCACGAACGACCCCCCTCCCGACCCCGTCCTATCCTCTCCCTCGCGGTCGACCGCCTGCCTCCCCCTCCTCTTCTCCTCTCCCGCGTCGGCCGCCCTCCTCCCGCGCCCCCGTCCTCCTCTCCCGCCGGCCGAGCAGGAGCAAGGCACGCAGGTCCTTGGTCCCTCCCTCCCGCGCCGACGATGAGAAGCTCCCCCGCCGGCCCTTCTCCCGCCCTCCATCTGCAGCGGCGCCTAGCCTCTGCTAGATCCTCTTATCGGCGGTCGGGCCTGCCTCCTCGCTTGCTCTCTCACCGGCACCCAGGATGGCGTCCTCGCGTGCTCCTCTCGCCGACGCCCAGTGCAAATGCCCAGCCCCAATGCCACCAGATGCACGCGACCACACCGGCTCTTCTCTGTGTGCTCTTTGTGCTCGGTGTGCTCCTCTTAGCGGCGGCCAGGCCGGCCTCCGCACTTGCTCCTCTCACCGTCGCGCCTCGCCGTGTGCTTGATGCTCCTCTCACTGACGCCCAGCGCAAACGCACAGTCCAGCGTCGCCAGATGTAGGAGATCACACTGGCTGAGGACCAGATTGCTTTTTATTTTTATTTTCTAGGTTCTGTGTGAAAGAATTTTGGACTTGTTTGCAATTTTAATTTTTAGTTAAGAGGATTCTATAAAAACATTTCAGCTCACCATATCTCAACACATACTGTCTACCAAACAACATCTCGACTCAACATATCTCAACAAATGCAGGCTGCCAAACACATGAAAAATTCTCAGCCCAACTAAGCTAGGGTCGGCATGTATGAGTAGAGATAGACAATCTAGGTTGACCCGGGATACCAAACACACCCTTAGTTCAACGCTCTTTGTGTTAGAATAAGTAGGCGACATCTTCTTGTACTTCAAGTCTCCCCCGTATACTTCTATATATACCTCATAAAGGTTATCGCAATCAACACGAAACAAAATATTAGGAATTCATATTTTTTCACAAGGTATCAGAGCGGTTAGCCTCACGGCGTCGATCCAAAACATTCCGCCACTTTCGCATCGCGCGCCGCCCCGGGAAGATCAATCTCTTCTCCTCAGCCCTCGGTGGCGCGACACCCGGTCTCGATTAAAGATCGGATCGGTTCTTTATATTATTATATTATTATTTTTGAACGGGGATGGGGTCTAGAAAGACCCCGAAGAGCTGCATTAATTTCCAAACGGTGAGTACATATTACACAAAGGACCCTTAAATATTAAGACTAAAAAGTGGTCCTGGAAAATAATTTAAAAGACCCTTGAAATATTACAGGAAAAGCAATCTAGTCCAGGTTCTTCTCCACCGACGGTGAGACACCTATGCCATCCACCTGCGACCAACTTCCGAGGACAAACCACTTGGTAGCAGGGAGGTTTGTAGAGCCAGCAAGGATCTCCAGCGAGGGCCTCCGACATGGAGGTTGAAGCAGCGCTGACGAAGCAGCGGCAGAAGTGGTCGTCTTCATGGCCATGGATCATGGTGACGATCTTGTTCACCATGTAATAAGCTCCAGATTGCAACAGAAGAGCAGCATAGCTCTCAGAACCAGCAGAACTTCCCCATTGCCGCCGGGTCATAGCCATCAACCCACAACCTCTTCTTCTCCCCTTGCCGCCACGACCGGCCGAAGAAAATCGAGGCAGCAGCTGCAGAGCAAGACACCCAACGCGGCCAGGAGCTTTATTGACGGAGTAGCTCATAGCACCATTTTTTTTGAATGGTCACGGGGAGAGGGAGAAGACCCTCCACCTGAATTTGTATTCAATTTTGCCTTATAAGGCTTTGCAGCCTATTAGAGAGGGGGCGAGGGAAGGCTACAGGTGCTGCACTTGAGAAGCACTATCAGCATGCACACACGACAACCATCGCCAGGAAGATAGGCATAGACAGTGCCTTAAGACGATGCCATCGAAGGGAATCACAGTCCCGAGACCTTGCAGTACCACCACCTGCTTGCATGGCAACAATCCACTAGCTGGCAGACCAGGAGCATAAGAGGGTCAACGAGTGAGGCTGGCATAGCCGAAGGGGCTTACTCTGTCGAGAGAACGAAAGCAGAGACGAAGCTCGCGCGGCTGATTGAGTGCCAGAACTGCAAGGAGTTGCTGCCCACGCCATTGAAGGGCATTGCAAGACCGAGGATCCACCAACGCCACGAACCTTGACCGCGAACTCAGCCAAAGGGATAGTCCCAAGCACATGAGGAACGGAGGCTTCCTGCGTCGCCGAAGGGGCCAATCAACCGAGACAGCAACCGAAACACGAAGCTCACGGCAACGCCACAACCATCACCAACGGATTTCATCCAAGCTTGTGCAAACAACAAGAGCAAAGAAGGGCACCAAACTAGCCAAATGCTTTCACCTGACAGGCAATACAAGGTTCACTTTGCGAGCACTACTAGCAGTCGCCGAATCCAGCTCCAAGAATCCGGCGAGCTTCTCCCAACAAAGCCCCATACCACGGCACAAGGCCGATAACTACTACTAGAAGACCTACAGCTACTCTGCACAACACGACCTCCTCTCCCCTATCTCCACCGGCTGGCGAGGCCGTACGTGAGAAGGAGAGAGGAGCCGTGGTTGGCAAAACGACTCTCAGAGACGGTGGTTGCCTCTAGAAAAGTGGCAGGAATGATCGATTCTTTATATCAACTTCAGTTTTTAGATTAGATTTAATTTTTAAAATTTGCAATTTTCTAGATTAGATCCAATTAGCCACAAAATAAATCCCTAAATTAGGATCCTCATCCGGTTCAAATCAATGCAAAATAATTGCTAGAAGATTCGCAAAAAAAATTGCTAGAAAAAATCCTGATCACACTAGTAGAGAAAACCTTATAGCAGCAAACCTTATCACCGGCAAAGTGGGATCGCGCTCGCCGGCGGTAAGATCTTCCAGGCTTGCATAACATTACCACCAGCGAAAATAAGCCTACACGTCGGCTATAGAGTAACTACCACCGGCGAAAAGGGCTCCTGCACGCCAGGGATAGGATGGGCCTCGTGCCCCCATATTGGGCTACAACTTAGCGCTGGCGAAAGGGCCCGTGCTCGCCGGGGCTAGAAGAATTATCGCCGGCGAGAACACTGCACGCACGCCAGGGATAGGGTGGGCCTCGTGCCCCCATATTGGGCCTCCACTTACCGCTGGCAGAAGGACTCCTACTCGCCGGGGATAGGTTCTGATACCGCCGGCGAAACGGTCAGTGCTCGCCGGGGATGCATGGGGGGATGGGTGGGCCACTGGGCCGTGTTTTTACCGCCGACCAGTTGTCTATTTCCGCTGGTGGTAAAGGACTACCACCGGCGTTTAGGTATTGTTTCGCCGGTGGTAACCTGGCACTTATTTCAAGATCGCGAACCAACCACTAGCAACACCTCCTCTCTCACCACTACCTCTGACGAGGTTTAATCTCGTCAATACCCATTGTTATGGACTTGGGTTTTGGAGAAGATGGGGATGCTGGAGATCATGGCACGGTTAACAGACAAGCAACCAGAGGACACGAGATTTACCCAGGTTCAGGCCCCCGGAGGGAAAACCCTACTCCTGCTTGTCTTCTCTTTGATTACGGCGGAACCGAAGGTTACAGGGTGCGCAGATTCGATCTGACGTGGATGCGTGTGCGAAAGTATGAGTCGAGTTTTCCTAGGACGTGCCCTCCTGGCCTTTATATAGACTTAGGCAGGTCCCGGGCGTAGTCCTAGTCGGTTACAAGTTCTAGGGTTTTACCCCTTTGAATTTCCTATCTCCTCTAGTCTTGCTCTCCAAGGATCCGAAGACGTCATGGGCCAGCGTATGTCTGCGTGGGCCTTCCTTGGGCTGGACTAGGTATGCTGAAGTTACGTACCCGTAGGGTATAACCATGTCAGTAGCCCCCGAGTGATCAGTCGAATCGTAGATTCGGCTGAGGACTCTTCCATCCTTCGGGAGTAGCTATATGTTAATAGTATATGTGTGTAAGGATTGTTGATGCGTGTGCCTGACTCACCCGACGGATCAGGGTCAGTTAACTGTCTTAGGACGAAACAACACGATCTTCTTCAGTTCGGGTCCCTTAACCCGGCCCGAACATATCTTGGCGTAATTCAACTCAGCGGAGGACTTATAGGAGTGGAATTTCAGTGATTTTAATTGGTGTACCCAACGCGTCTGGGATTTTTCATCGCACTGCTGAACGGATTCATACTAGCAGGCCTTGATACGCGGCGTTGCTGTGCCATCGATGATATCAGAGGTCTTATCTTTGCGTCACAGACGCATCTGAACATTTATCACCTCGGAGGTGCTTCGGGTGGCCAAGGAGATTGTCGCCACTCAGCGCTTTGTTGGGGCGAGTTGCCAAAAAGTTTTATGCGTCTGATCCGAAAGATCGCAATCGAAGATTTCATCGGTGCGACCAGCCCCTATGGGAGTAGGTCCCAGTGTCTGCTCGAGTCGTGAGACTCGAACGAGACTTTAGTTCAAGCATTGTTTCAATCATTAGGTCCGTAGGGACTCAAAATTTTCGGATGCTTAAATCCATCCTCCCTATGGGAGTAGCCCTCGAGTCCGTAGTGAGTCGTAAACTCGACGAGGACTCGTAGAAATAATTTTGTCCTTATTTGTGCCGTCGCGCGCGCCTCCCGATAGGAGTAGCCCCAAGTATTTAGTCGAATCGTAGATTCGGTGAGTACTTTTAGCCGTGGAGCGAAGTGGTGCTAGTATAGCTTTTGATGACGCTGCTTACGATCGATGACCTCAGCGTCGCTACGCCGTAGATGACTTGATCGGACGAAGCGTGGGTCCCACTTGCGACTTTGAATTGGCGGTCACGCGGGCGTGAGATGATTAGCGTCTCCTCGATTTCCGCACGTAGTGGCGGCGTGGTATCGACGGTTCATTTTGGTGCCGACACGCGTACGGCCAGATCTACCGTTGGCGTTAGGTCTTCTCGATGGACGGCGCCAGGCCGTCGTCTTCGTTATAATCCCTGGTGAAATCGTGGTTTGTTTTTCACCGCAGAGTTCATCTATTCACCGCCTCGTTTGAGCTATTCTTGTCGCTGAGAGTTTCCTCCACATTTCCTTTGTCTTTCTTCGTTGGCAACGCCACCACCGCCGTAGCGCCATGGGGAAAACAAAGAAGTCCACATCTGCAGTTGGGACCAGCGCCGCCGGAGGCAAGAAGGGCACCGCCACTGCTCGCGTCACCGACGGTGGCTGGAGGCGATCAGAAACGCGGGAGAGCAATCTCCGCAAACTGCGCGAGCAGAGTCTGATCCCGCAAGACACGACGGCCGTGAGACTCTCCGGCAATGAGGTAATCCCCCGTCCCCCATCTGGGTATCGGGTTATGTTTGTTGCCTTCATGATTCGCGGGTTTTATTTTTCGGTCCATGACTTCCTTCGTGGACTGCTCTTTTTCTATGGGGTTCAACTCCATCATCTATCTCCCAACTCCCTTCTCCACATTGCGTGTTTTATCACGCTTTGCGAGTGTTGGCTTGGCATTGAGCCGCACTTTGGCCTCTTCCAGAAGCTTTATTCCGTGAAGAGGCGTCTGATCGGATGGTGTGTATCCCATTGGGGTTTCATCATCTCCTCGGTCCCAATGTGCAATTCTTTTCCTTTTCCATGTCCGAATCTGTCCAAGATCTTGGAGGAAATGGTTTTACATCCGTGACTCATCGCCTTGGGCAAGATTTTGGTCTCGTTCCTTTTGACCCCTCCCAATTGATTGAGAAGAAAAGATCCTGGAAAAACCAAATCTTAGACGGTGAGGTGGCGGAGATAGAGGCCCTGTACCGTCGGGTGGAGGATCTCCAACTGATTCCTGAGAAGGAGGTGAACGGTGTTGACATCATCCGGACGTTTCTTGACGGGTGCAGCCTCTCCAAGCGAGGGCGCATCCGATGTTTCTTTACTCTGGGCGCCTTGATCCGACTAGGGTTTTGAGTGAGAAAATCTCCGAGGTGGAACTTGACAAGGCTCTTCGCGCGCTGTTGAAGTTCAAGGCCGACGAAGAAATCCCGGGGAAGTCGCTGACTTCTCCCTTTTCTTCGACGTTGGTCGTACCGAAGGTGTAGATTTGCGAACGTAGTGCTCCCCTTTTGTTTTTGTCAGCTGTGTACTTTTTCCTTTGTTTGCTAACAAAGTTCCTTTTCCTTTTGCAGAGCTTCAAAGTGCCGAGCATGGCACCACCGTTGCCCGAAAGGTATCCGAATGCCCCGGATAATGAAGTGGTGGATTCCGTGTCCGAGCTACCGTCAGCGCGATCCCCAGCAGAGGATGCCGACGAATCGAGTGAGGACCATTCGCGCAAGAGAGCACGGAGCTCTAGCGAGTCGTCAGATGCCTCGACTCCTCTGACTCCCAGAAATCCTCTGGGCCTTGAGCGTCATGATGATGTTCATGGGGGTTCTTCCTCTCCCCTTCCTGCCATTCATGTGCTGTTGCTGACCCGCCAAAGAAAGCGGAAGAAGGAAGAAAAGAAGGAGGAGAAGAGGGCCCGAAGGGCTTCTCCTATCTTCGACCTGAGCGCGTTGGGCTCGTAAGTTTTCTTGTTGCCGCTGTTGTCCTTTGTTCCCTTGTTATTTTTTCACCTGTGTTGATTGGTTCATATGCAGGTAATCCTCCGACGGCTCTAGTGATGATGCGCGCGAGATGATGGGGGAGTCGAACATTGCGTCGCCTCCTCCTCAGACGGTGGCGACTTACGTGACGCCTTGATTCCTCCTGTGCAGGAGAGGCTAGTGGTTGCGCCTCAGAATTTCGCAGGCGGGCCTGCGGGTTCGCCTTCGGAGCACGTAAGTTTTTCTGCTTGATGTTACGGGGGGAGCACCCGAGTGTCTTCGTATGCTGATGTTGTTTATGCTTCTTTGTGTTGGGCGTGGCCCCCAAGTCCTGCTCTTACTACTATTGCCTGTTGCTGCAGCCTTTTGTCCAAGAGGCCAAGCGGCTGGTGGAGGAACGCCTGACGCTGGAGGCAAAACTGCGGCAGCTTCAAGGTATTTGTCTGCCTTGTAGTACTTCTCTTGCTTATCCTGGTCCTGTTCTTTGACACTTTCTTGTTGTAAATGCAGAGGAGCATAACGACTCTCTCCGTGAGGTCGATGCTCTGAAGAAGAGCCTTGGCCAATCGGAGCAGAAGGCCGAAGCTGCCGCTGGTGTGAGAGAGTGCCTTGAGCTGGAGCTGGCGAAGGCAGCCGAAGCAAAAGAGCGTCTGCAGCAGGAGGCCGCAGATCGTGAGGAGCAGCTGGCTGCTCGTGAAAAAGGGGTGGCGGATAAGCTCATGGCTGCTGCCAAGGCTATTTCGGGTGAGTACAAGCTTTTGGACTTGTTTCTTTTTCTACGGATCTTCTTCTATGCTGACTTTCTTCACATTTTTCTTTGCTTTTGTCTCAGATGCCGCAGGCATCGAGTTCGACCGCGGTGCTCTGGAGCACGGGAGTGCTCTAGATGATGCCACTGTGGCGGTCGAAGACCGCTGCAGCACCGTCGTCAACTCTCTTGCCAAGGCGAAAGAGGTCCTTGGTCGCTTCTACCAGGAGCTCTTCCCGAAGGGCGCATCCCTTGAAGATGTGGATGCCCTGGCAGAGGCTCTGTCAGCCGAAGCGCCTGCAGCGTACAAGAGCAAGCAGAAGGGCATCGGCGCGTCCGTCGGGCTGGAGATGGCCATGGCGGCTGGGGCAGAGCTGGACCTGCCCCAGATTACTTCTCGGATGCCGACGGCTGCAGATGGATCCGAGGTAGCTTTCGCCGCCTACTCCGCTCAGGGCGATATGGGCCCAAGCTCATTGACTTGTGTTCGAGTCGCATTGCGGCAGCGGCGAGCCAAAGCTACGATCGGTTCTGAGGCGATTCAGTGCCCTCCGCCTTAGGCATAGTAAACGTAGGGTAGTTTGTAGTCTATTTTTGTTGTAAATATCTTTTGTAGTACCATCCTTGTGCCACGTAGTGGCCTTATATATTTAAATGAATTCCTCCGAATTGTGCTCTATCCTTGGTTGAATGTCGGTGTGCCTTCTTTTTTCTGCTGCTATAGGTTCCTTCGGGTGCTGACCCAGTTGACACTTCATCCGAAAGGCCCTTGCGAGCACAATTGGATGATTCCTCGCAGCTCGCTTTTCTTCGAGATCGCGTGCGCAGCTTGGAGAGAGATTTGCTTGGGTTACGTGGTCGCGCTGACGTTTGGAAATCCAAAGCAGACCGTGGTGCAGCCAGAGAGGAGTATTTGATGGCGGAGCTGGGTCGGCTCTCCGAGCAGCTGCAATGTAAGTTGATCCTTCTTTCGTGCTGTAGCTCAGTTCTTCGGGTGAGCCTGCTGGCCTTATTCTTGTTTTGTGCGGTTGTCGCAGGTGCCAATCTTGCTCCGAGGGAAGAAAAGGAGCGTATCACTATTCGAGTCAATTGCTTGACTCAACAGGACATGGAGGCCGGCGGCTTCTTCTGGATGGATCGTGATCGCGCCATGGTTCTGGCGACGGTGCAGGATCGTGTCTACCAGGTTTCACGGGTGCTCCGCCAGGTGCAGACATCACTTTCCTCGGTGCTGCACGTCATGTTTCCGTTGGATGCCGTGCCAACAACCCTTGCAGGTCTTCTGACGAAGTTTCGGAGTGCCAGCAATGTCAAGGAGCTGGTGCGGCAGCAGCTCATCGCAGGGGTGAAGGCTGCCTTGTCTCTTGTGAGGGTGCACCGCGTGACGATTTGGCTGGCGTGGCGGCCACCTCCTCGACCGGATGGTGGCGAGTGGAATATCGTCCGCATTACGCGGTAAGGCGGTATGCCGAGCAGTTGTAGATTTGTTTGAGCAAAGATGCTCGGGTTATTCTTCGAATAGGTAGGACACGAAAATAAGCAGATAGATGTAAAATTTGTATATTGCTGGGCGTGTATGTGCCCTTTTTGTAAAGGTTTGCTTGTTTGCGAGCACGCAGTGCTTTGATTTAATCGTGTCCTTTTCGTTTGCCTAACGTGGTCACTACTCGGTGTACGTTTGTCCTCGATCGATGAAATCGTGAGGTGGGGAGCCCAGTGCGTATGTAGCATGTAGTAAAGTTGCAGAAAATAGTCAACCGAGGGTTGGGGGCGAGGTACTTAGCTTTATTTATATCGTAATGGAGGAGGTACATGGTTCGGCTGAGTAGCCTTGGCTGAAAGCCTTATTGAAAGTAAAAAGGGGGGTAGGTTGCTACGGGTAGAATCGTCGCAGGTGCGAGACGTTCCACGGGTTGGAGTATGCGACTCCAGACTCCATGTGCTTGAGGCGATAGGCGCCACCTGGGATGACCTCGGTGATGGCGTAGGGTCCTTCCCATGGTGAATCGAGTTTGTTCGGTCGCTTTTGCTTGAGTCGCAAGACGAGGTCTCCTTCGACGAAGGACCTTGGGCGCAGCCGGCGGCTGTGATAGTTGCGGAGACTCTGCTGGTACACCGCTGATCGAGCGGCTGCTATATCCCGCGCTTCATCGAGTGTGTCGACGGCGTCTTCGAGTGCAGCCGTGGATTCGGCTTCTCTATACGCGACGACTCGTGGAGCCTGATGGCGTACTTCGGCTGGTAGCACTGCCTCGTCTCCGTGTACCATGAAGAACGGTGTGTAGCCGGTGGAGCTGTTTGGCATAGTCCGTAAGCTCCACAGGACAGACGGTAGCTCTTTCGTCCAGTTTCCAGCTTTGTGCTCGAGTGAGCTCATGAGGCGCTTCTTGATGCCGGCGCCGATTAGGCCGTTGGCCTTTTCCACTTGCCCGTTTGTTTGCGGGTGTGCCACTGAGGCATACGTGATATTGATCCCGAGGCCTTCGCAGAAGTCCTGGAATTCTTCGGAGATGAAGTTCGATCCGTTGTCGGTGATGATCTGCGATGCACGCCAAACCTGTAGACAATGGATTCTAAGAACTTGACGGCGGTTTTGCCCTTCTGGTTGGTGACTGGCATGGCTTTGATCCACTTGGTGAATTTGTCGACTGCGACCAGGAGGAAGACGTGTCCTCCCTTCGAGGATTTTGGCAGTTTGCCGATCATGTCAAGGCCCCATTGGGCAAAAGGCCAGCCTATGGGTATGGGTCGAAGTTCGGACCCAGGTGCGTGCGGTTTGTCGGCGAACCGTTGGCACCCGTTGCATCTTCGGACGATGTCTTTCGCGTCGCTCATGGCCGTTGGCCAGTAGAATCCTGCTCGCAGAGCTTTGGCGACGAGGGAGCGGCTACCTGCGTGGTGGCCGCAGATGCCCTCGTGGATATCTTGGAGTATGGCCTTGCCGTCATTGATGGTGACGCACCGTTGTAGTACGCCCGTAATGCTGCATTTGTACAGCTCGCCGTTGATGATGGTGAAGGCTTTTGACCGACGAGATACACGTCGGGCATCTGTCGGGCTGTTTGGCAATTCTCCGTTTATCAGGAACTGGAGGTATGGACGTGTCCAAGTTTCTTCGACTGTCATGACCTGCATCAGGTTGACCATGGCAACTTCGGTATCCAACTTTTCGGGTCCTTCATGACCTTCGGGTAGCGTAGCCCCCGAGTGTTCTGCTTCTTCGGGTGATCCCTTGGGGAATTTCCTCTTGATGGATGGCACGCAGATCTGTTCGAGGAACACACCTGGTGGTACCTTTGCACAAGTGGAGCCGATGTTGGCGAGTCTATCGGCCTCCTCATTGCTCTCTCTTCCAACGTGCCAAAGTTCGCAGCCGTCGAATTCTCCTTCGAGTGCGTTGTATAGCGCGCGGTACGCGATCATGTTTTCGGCGTGTGCGTCGCACTCATTCATCGTCTGCTGTACGGCAAGGTTGGAGTCACCGTAGATGACCGGTAGCGTTCGCCACATATTTTGCCATCTTCATGCCATGGATGAGGGCTTCGTATTCGGCCTCGTTGTTGGAGGCTCTGAATTTCATCCGAAGGACGTACTTCATCTTGTCACCTTGCGGGAGGTCAAGATGACTCCGCTCGCTTCGCGCTTGGAGCCGAAATGCATTGTCCAGGCGTGACATATCGGGGTGTCGGCACCTGCAGCTCCATCCAAAGGTACCAGGAAGTCGGAAGGACTTGAGATTTGATTGCGTGTCGCTTCGTAGATGATGTCCGGGGTGATAGTTCAATGCCCCAGGCCACGCGTCTTGTGGCCTCTGGGTTATTCGAGGATCTGTTTAGGGGTGCCTCGTTGACGACCATCACCGATGCTCCAGGAAGTAGTGGCTCGATCGAGCCGTCATGAACACGCCGTAGGCCACCACAGTAGTGCGGTACCGCTGTTTTGTTGGAGTGAGAACCTCACGAGGTAGTAAATTGGGCGTTGTACCCGTGGGTCTTGCCTTCTTGGTCGTTCTACCACAGTCTTGTCGACCACGGTGTGTGGCTGCTATATGCGACAAGAGGCTCGCTCTTTTGGCGTGACCAAAGCGGGCGAGGTGGAGAGGAGCCGCAGAGGCTTTCGAATCGTCGTTGGCTTCGGTGTCCACTCGAACTTGTCGCCTTGCTTGAATTGGTAAAATGGTAGGGCCTTCGCCCATGCTGATGAACACCTTAGTGCCGCTATCGCCCTGCGAGTTCTTTGACGGCCTTGAGGTTTTCGGCTTCTCCATTGTCATGATAGCTTTGATTTTCTTGGGTTCGCCGATCCCTCGTTGAGAGATGAAGTACCCGGCGGTGACCGAGGGGCGCCAAGGCGCACTTTTCTGGATTGAGCTTGATCCTGTAGCGATCAAGGTTGTCGAACGTCTCGCGGAGATCGTCGATAAGTGTTCTTGCCTCCTTGGTTTTTATGACTATGTCGTCGACATAGACTTGGACGTTGCGAACGATCTAGTCCTTGAGGCAGGCCTGCATGCATCGCTGGTACGTGGCACCCGCGTTCTTTAGCCCGAAGGGCATTGTGTTGTAGCAGAATACTCCGAACGGTGTGATGAACGCCGTTTTCTCTTGATCTTCGACCTTGAGTCGAATCTGGTTATAGCCTGATTAGGCGTCGAGGAAGGAGAGCTTCTCACAACCTGTAGTCGAATCGATGATCTAGTCGATCCGAGGTAGAGGGAAGTGGTCCTTTGGGCAGTGTTTATTTAGTGACGTGAAGTCCACGCACATCCGCAGGATGTCCGTGTCCTTCTTCGGGACCATCACCATATTTGCCAGCCACTCGCTTTCCTTGATTTCCCGGATGAAGTCTGCTGCGAGTAATCTGTTGATCTCCTTGCCGATAGCTTCGGCTCGTGGCTCCGACAGTCTTCGGATAGACTGCTTGAATGTCTTGGTGTCTGGGAAGACATTTAGTGCGTGCTCGGCGAATTCCCTGGGAACTCCTGGCATGTCTGCAGGACACCAGGCGAATATTTCCCAGCGCTCACGGAGGAATTCGACGAGCGCGCCTTCCTATCTTGATCTTGAGGTCGTTGGCGATCAGCGCCGTCTTGGAGGAGTCTGTCGGATGGACCTGCACTTTCTTGGTGTTGACGGTGGAGTCGAAGGACATGTCGGGTGTGTTCTGCCTTGTGACTGGGGTAGCCCATTGTCCGTCACCTCGCGGAGCCTTACGAGCTCGTCTTGCATGCCGAAGGACTGGGAGATTTTGTTGGAATCCCTGTCGCATTGGTCCGATCGGGTGAAGCTCCCGTGGACTGCGATGACGCCCCTTGGTCCTGGCATCTTGAGTAGTATGTATGCGTAGTGTGGGACGGCCAGGAACCTTGCGAATGCTACATGTCCCAGGATGGCGTGGTATTGCGACGGCCAGTCCACCACTTCGAATTCTAGGCGCTCCTGCCGAAAGTTGTCCGGCTTCCCGAAGATGACGTCGAGCCCTATTTTGCCCAGGGGGAAGATGCCCTTCCCTGGGACAATGCCGTGGAACGTTGTGTTTGATTGTTCCAGGCTGCATTGCGGGATCCGCATAGCAGCTAGAGTGCTTGCGAACATTAGGTTGATGCCGCTGCCGCCGTCCATGAAGACGCGACTCATCTCGAAGCCTCCGATCTGCGCCTCCAGCACCAGGGCAGCATGACTGGCGAGGGATCCGCAAGGGTGATCCGCGAGTGAATGTGATGCAGGACTCCGATCCTCGGGGATTGCGAAGTGAGTTGCCACGACCAAGTTGATTTGTCGGGTGATTTTCTTACGCACCCTATTTGTGGGGCGTCCTTACGTATCATATTGAGTGCTCCTTTTGGTGGGGTATGCGACCGGCGTTGTTTCTTGTTGGTGCGTTGGTTGATTTGGGCCTCAATAGGCGGCGGTGGAGGAGCTCCGTGTGCTATTTCACTGGCGCAGTGTGTTTCCGAACGCAGGATTGGAGCTTGTTGCCTCATCTGCACCATGCCTTGCCGAGTTTCGGAACTCATGGCGGTCCTTGAGCATGTGGCTAGCTTTCTTTTGTCATCTTGTTTGTCGATGTAGAAGTGGATGGTGCATGGACCCGAAAGTTTGTCGAATGCTAAGGGTCCGTTCGCGATGGCGTTGCCGCAGCTGCGTTGGTCGTCTTGTCACGGAAGTTTCGCTGCGGTATCCTCCATTGCTGCTATGTTGTCATTACGGCGGTCGATGTAGCCGGCTGCGACCATGTCGGGTCCGTCGCGGTCCTCGTAGACGCGCGATCTCCTCTTGCTGCGGCGTTCGCGTCTTTGGCCGTAGTCGTCCTCTTCATCTGATTGCGCCCTTTGGATGCAATCTTCGTCGTCTGCCCAACTGTTGGCAATTTCCATGAGCTGGTCGAGTGTCTTGGGCTTTACACGTCCAAGTTTCTCCTTGAAGTCTGGGTGTTTGACGCCGTCCCTGAAGGTGTCGATGGCCCGCTCTTCGGAGATGTGTGCTGTGAAGTTCTTGGTTGTAGACCAGCGTAGTATGTACGAGCGAATAGATTCACCCGTTCTCTGAGTGCAGGCTCGCAATTCTTCAATTGAGGTGGGCCTCTTGCTGGTGCCTTTGAAGTTTCGGATGAAGCTGTAAGCGAGCTCCTCCCAGCTTCGGATGGATCCTGATGATAGGCTGCTAAGCCATACCCGCGCTGCGCCTGTTAGCTGCAGCTGAAGGCATTGCATGGCGGTTTCTTTGTTGCCTCCGTGAAGCTTGACGGATGACAGATGGTCACTGAGCCAGGACTTTGGATCTTGCGTGCCGTTGAACTTAGGAGTATCCGAAGGAAGCTTGAAGTTGCGTGGCATATGTGTTCGCCGGACGGATCTGCTGAAGCATCGAGCCCCGCAGAGTTCTCCTTCGTCTTCATCCATCTCAGATTCAGACGAGCATGCGCGTTTAGCGCATGCTTTATCGATCTTGCGTTGTGTAAGCTTGTCTCTGGCGTCGTAGTCGCTTTTATGGCGGTGCGAGCTCTTCTTCCTTCGAGGAAGATCGTGCTCCTCTTCCTCTTCGGATGAGGGGGTGGGACTCCGGTTGCGCCTGGCCGGAGCTTTCTTCTTGGTTCGCGAGGCGTCTTCGTGGGCGCAGCTCCAATTAGTCCTAGTCCGGTGAGTGCGGACCTATGCATGGCCCTTTTGGGTCCCTCCGGAGGTGGGTGAGCCGCGAGATCTGTGATGGCTGCCATGATCACAGCTTGTGGCGTCTTCGGGATGATGTTGCCGTCGTCCATATCCATGAACGATGTATGGAGAGTTCGGTCACGCCACGCCGCTCCTTGGGGTCCATGTTTTCCACCCGAGCGGTGCTTGTTTCCCTGATTTCCTTGTGCTAGAGTCGGGTCCCATGGCGAGAGCGCCTTCGACAAGACCGGACTCGAGGCTGCTTGCGTTTGTCGGCGTCTCTGCATCTACACTTGCTTCTTGTGCTCCTCGATGAGGAGGTAGTGGTATGCCCTCGGCAGATCACGTGGGAGTCCAGAGGTAGGACTATTTCGCTGCAGGCGCGGCGTGCTGACCCATCCTTCTTTGCTAAGTTGGATGAGGTGGCCTGCTTTCCCGTTTCGCTTTCCACCGTTTCGCTGTTTCATCCTGCGGGTTGGGGTTGGGCGGGTTAGGAGTTTCCTCGTCGGTTTGGATGACGCGCGCATGATAGCGCCTGATTGGATTGGTTGCTGCGCAGCTTTCGAATCGAACCGTAGGTCCCTTCATCCGGTGGATCGCAGATCGGAGTTGCATTCTGCTGTAGAACTCATCTGTTGATGGTGACGTGCGTAGCGGGTGGAGCCCCAGCGGGCCTGATTGACGCGGGCACTCGCTCGGAGGCGGAGGTGCCGGTTGTCCCACAGGGCGAAGCTCCCGAACAAGATTTCGAGTCCGTCGCCTACGGGCTCGAAATCCTTCATGGTATCCGGCGAGTGGGCGGTGAAGTCGAAAGCGCCGAAGAGGAGGTGATTCTCCGTCGCCGCGGAGTTGTAGATCGATTGGGTCGGAACCGTCACGACCGCACAATCAGCAGCCCCAATTCCCACAGACGGCGCCAATTGACGAGATTTAATCTCGTCAATACCCATTGTTATGGACTTGGGTTTTGGAGAAGATGGGGATGCTGGAGATCGTGGCACGGTTAACAGACAAGCAACCAAGGGACACGAGATTTACCCAGGTTCAGGCCCCCGGAGGGAAAACCCTACTCCTGCTTGTCTGCTCTTTGATTACGGCGGAACCGAAGGTTACAGGGTGTGCAGATTCGATCTGGCGTGGATGCGTGTGCGAAAGTATGAGTCGAGTTGCCCTAGGACGTGCCCTCCTGGCCTTTATATAGACTTAGGTAGGTCCCGGGCGTAGTCCTAGTCGGTTACAAGTTCTAGGGTTTTACCCCTTTGAATTTCCTATCTCCTCTAGTCTTGCTCTCCAAGGATCCGAAGACGTCATGGGCCTTGGCCACCCGGAAATCTTCATGGGCCAGCGTATGTCTGCCGTGGGCCTTCCTTGGGCTTGACTAGGTATGCTGAAGTTACGTACCCGTAGGGTATAACCATGTCAACCTCCCCTTTCTTGGAAACTCAAGCCCAAGCTTTGTTAGCTCATTCCCCCACTTCTCCCCACCTATTTTACATAATTCAACCAACAAAGTTTAATATATTTGTGGAGATGTCGTTCCCCTCGCATGCATTAGTAGATCTACCTACTAGCAAGATATAGATCTAGATCTAGATCCATCTCCCCCCACCACCTTTCTCTCTACCGGCCGGTGCCCCCCCCCCCCCCCCCCACTTCTCTTTACCGGTGCTCTTGGACCTCGCGTCAACTAATAGGTATAATATATATGGTGGAATGCATGAGTGTTGGCGTGGTTGCATGCATGGACCTTTTTGTGTTGTTTTGTCGGTGGAATATGTGCGCATGTACAATGAGTTTCCAATGTTTTGCCGGAATGTCGATTAACTTCCGTTCCGATGAATTTCTGGCACTCCGACGAGACCATTTTTAGCAAAGGTCATGCCAATTTTTTCCGTGAAAGCAGCCAGGCGAGGCGACGGTAACGTTCTAATCTATTCATGCCGAATCTTATTGTGCAGGCGACGATGGTCATCGAGATGAAGGAAAGCATGGTGGATAGATACATGGAACGCGCGACTGCCGACATGTATCGAAATAACCGCTTGGAAATAAGATGTCTGTGTCACAAATACAAACTATCGTCATTGTTTGACCCCTTGTCACGCACGGTGAATGAGCACCTCCTCAGGTATAGTTTCATGGATGGCTACACTACTCCGTGGATGGATGATGAAGATAATGATGATGACTTTGACCATAATAAGGAAGAGGATGTTGTTCAACACGAAAATGAAGATGACGAGGGAGAAGAACGAGATGTCGCACACAATGATGACAGTCGTGATGAACAACGTCAAGAATAAGAAGAACATGCGGACGACGAGGACATGAGTAGGAATACCCCGCTAACCGCCGTCGTGCACGACCCTCATGTTCAGGAAATTCTTCTCGGCAACGCATCGACTGACCCCAGATTTGCTGGTAGACGGAAGTCTAAGCTGGACCAACTGGAGGTAGACTCAAGAACTCCATTGTACGACACAGGTTGCGGGCCGGAGGAGATCCGCTTGAGAGTAACTCTCGATCTTCTAGAGATGAAGGCAAGATATGGATGGAGCGGTGCAAGCGCAGACAAACTCTTCCGATACTTGAAGAAGCACTTACCTAAAGATAACATGCTGGCAGGTAGCCTACAAGAGGCCAAGAAAGTGGTGTGCCCTCTCAATTTACCGCATGAAAAATACCACGCCTGCATCAGTGACTGTGTGATTTATCAGAACGAACACAAGGACTTGACCACGTGCCCAAGGTGCGACGAGCCTCGATACAAGAGAGGGACGAGAAAAGCTCCTCGAAAATTTGTGTGGTACTTCCCGCTCAGACCCCGTCTCCAGCGGTACTTCACGGACCCCAAGGAAGCGAAGCTCATGCGCTGGCATGCAGAAAGGAAGGAGGCGGTGATGAAGGATCCAGTGCGGGTTGAAAACCCAGTGCTGACGCACCCTTCGAATGCAAGCCATTGGAAAGCATTAGACAATGAGTACGAAGATTTCGGGAAAGAACCAAGGAACATCAGACTAGGTGCAAGCACCGACGGACTCAATCCGTTCGGCAACCAGAGCAGCAAGCACAGCACCTGGCCCGCATTTGTATGGATGTACAACCTCCCCCCATGGCTATGCCTAAAGATGAAGTACATACACATGAGCATGCTAATTGCGGTGACCCAGCATACCACTGCATGATGTAGTATACTATAGTCGTTGACATAACACCAATGAAACACCGTTCACTAGTATTACATCCCTCAGAATGGCACAACAGAAACACAGCGGGTCCAATACATGGATAAAGGTTACAAATCACTCTTTACATAAGATCCAGAGAACATTTTAGGTTCAAAATAGAGAATACTTCTTACAAAGAAGAATCAAGAATAAACAACGCAAAAATGATTATACTATTAAATCTACCATTCAGACTAAGAGGTTGGCATTGTTGTTATTGCAACGCACTACAGAATTAGGTTCTTTGGCTAGAGATAGTATTACTATCTAATCACTACCTTCCGTATTCACTTGAGTTGAGATATATGTTAACCTCCTTGTCTTCATTGAAGAGCTTTAGCTGGTCTAGATAAGTCATGGAGCATATCTTGATGTAGTCATCGTTTTAATGGCTTCAGAATCTAGCAAGGGTTAAGAAGATACTTTTGTAGGGTTCGCAGCATAGAAAACAAAAAATTTCCTACGAAGTGAACTATATACCAAGATATATCTACTAGATACAAACAACGGGCGGATGTATATCCGTAGAGAACATACCCTTGAAGACCGAAAAAGCTTAACGAGTTCAACTCGTGGTTGATGTAGACGATCTCTTGCCAATCTCAAGATCGAGAGGAAGTCCTAGCGCCGCAAATCAGCAACGCATCCGTGCTCGCACACACGTTCGAGGCACCGAGCAACCTCCGCCTCCTCGCTCCAGCGATGCAGCGGAAGCACAACTCTTTCTTGCCGAATAGCCACCGGGAACATGTATCTCGCTAGTCCGAGACCATGGGGAATAAATTCTAGAGGGGGAGAGAGATCCTTCACGAGGAGGTGTGAGAGACAAGTGAGGAGGGGGCTCCTTTTATAGGAGGAGGGGTGGACCCCAAGGGGGTGGCCGGCGCATGGCGGCTGCCCCCTTGCCCTCCCCTCTTCATGTGGGTGGACCACTCACAAATCTCCTTTAAATTCCCTCCACTCAAAAGTCCACTCAAATTCCCATTAAATTTCCACCAAATTTAATGCAAACTCTCATTAAATAAAACTCTTTTATTTTATTCAGAATTTTGTCAATTACTTTAATGACAAACATTCACAAATAACCCCTTGCTAGAATTCTATTTCACATGCATAACCACTTTATGCAATTTCACCTGAAAACCTTGTTTGGTATCTAGTGAAATAAATTCTGCGCTTATTCATTCTTCGGCATGAAACATTTTCTCCAATTGGATGTCGGTGTCTCTTAAGTGTGTCACCCTACGGTTCGTGAATAATGCGGACATGATCGATACCCTCTCGGATCAATAATCGAGCGGGATCTGAGACCCATCGACTCCCACACATTCAACGATGACTTTCTTGTGATCGCTTAACCTTTTACGCTAGTATCTTAATCCCTTTGTTTCACGATATATTACATGTCCGAGATTCGATCATCGGTATCTCCATACCTAGTTTGATCTCGTTACCGACATGCACTCTTTTCTCGTTCTGTGATATAACATTCTAGTGATCAAATCACTTGCTTGCAAGCTAATCAATGTGACATCACCGAGAGGGCCCAGTATATCTATCTCATCGGGATGAACAAATTCCACTCTCGATCCATGAGCCTCAACATAACACTTTATTAGTTGAATCCATCTTTATAATCACCACATTACGGTGTGACGTTTGATGTTATCAAGAAACTCTTCCATGTTAGTGATTGACATGATCTCATGGTCTAAGGATTAGGATCACTTTGTAAGTTGTTATAGCAATATAAACTCAATGACTTTGATCGTAATGCTATACTTGGATGAATGTTCGTCACACCATTACACTAATGTTGTGATCCGTTATTAACAACATCCAATGTCCATGATCAGAAACCTTGATCATCTTGTTAATCAACGAGCTAGTTTATGAGAGAGGCATAACTAGGAACTTTCTGCTTGTTTATTAAACACACATGTATTAACGTTTCCGTATTAATACAATTATAGCATGCAAAATAAACATCTATCATATACTTGGAATACACATAATAAACACTTTATTATTGCCTCTCGGGGCATATTCCTTGATCTCCCACTTGCACTAGAGACAATAATCTAGTTAAATCTAACACCCATTGAGTTCGGTGTTGATCATGTTTTGCTCTAGGAGAGTTTTAGTCAACGGATCTGCTACATTGAGATCCGTATGTACTTCTAAATCTTTATATCTCCATCCTTGACATGCTCGCGGATGGAGTGAAACCGCGCTTAATATGCTTGGAATGCTTGTGAGACCTTGGCTCTTTGGCATTGGCAATGGCACCATTGTTGTCACAATAGATCACCATTGGGTCCAACGCGTTTGCCACCCATCGTAGTTCGGATATGAGCTCCCTCATCCAAATCGCTTCGAGCCGCTCAAGCGCAAAGAACATATTCGGCCTCCGTTGTTGATCCGCCCACAGGTTGTTTGGAGCTCCTCCAACTAACCGCTCCGCCATTCATGAGAAATACGTGTCCGGATTGAGACTTAGAGTCATCCGGATCGGTGTCAAAGCTAAGCGTCGACATAACACTTAGCGACGAGCTCTTCTTCACCTCCGTATACAAGAAACATATCCTTAGTTCTTCGTAGTACTTAAGGATATTCTTGACCGCTATCGATGTTCAACGGATCCGATTGGTACCTACTAGTCAAACTAATAGCATGTGCCACATCCGGTCTTGTACATAGCATGGCGTACATTATAGAGCCTATGGTGAAGCATAGGGACTTTGTCCATTATCTCTCTTTCTTCCACCGATCGGGACTTTGAGTCTTACTCAATGTCTTGCCTTGCAACATAGGTAAGAACCCTTCTTACTTAGTCCATTTTAAACTTCTTTAAAATCTTATCAAGGTATGTACTTTGCGATAGCCCTATTAGGCGCCTAGATCTATCTCTATAGATCTTTATGCCTAATATGTATGACGCTCACCTAGGTCCTTCATTGAAAATTTGTGTTTAGATAACTTTTAACACTGTTTAAAGATCTATATCATTTCCGATCAATAATATGTCATCCACATATAATATCGAAATGCCACGTTGCTCACTCACTTTCTTGTAAATACAAGCTTCTCCATAAGTTTGGACAAATCCAAACTCTTTGATCACCTCATCAAAGCGGAGATTCCAACTTCGTGATGCTTGCTTCAATCCATAGATGGATCGCTGAAGCTTGCACACCTTGTTAGCATCCTTAGGATCGACAAAACCCTTTGGTTGTATCATATACAACTCTTCTTCAATATTACCATTGAGAAACGCGGTTTTGACATCCATCTGCCATATCTCATAATCGAAATATGCAGCAATTGCTAACATAATCCTAACTGACTTTAGCATCGCTACGGGAGAGAAAGTCTCATCATAGTCAACTCCTTGAATTTTTCGAAACCCCTTTGCGACAAGTCGAGCTTTATAGACGGTCACATTACCATCAGCATCAGATTTCCTTTTGAAAATACATTTGTTCTCCACGGCCTTTCGGTCGTGAGGTAATTCCACCAAGTTCCAAACTTGATTTTCATACATGGATTCCATCTCGGATTTCATGGCTTCTAACCATTTGTTGGAATCCGGGCTCATCATCGCTTCTTCATACGTCGCAGGGTCATCATTTTCATCAACCATTAAAATCATGACAGGATTTCCGTACAGATCGGGAGCTGCACGCATCCTGTTTGACCTGCGAGGTTCGGTAGTACTCTCTTTTGGAGTTTCATGATCATTATCATTAGTTCCCTCTTCAACAGGTGGAGCCAAATCCGGAACAACTTCCGGCGCTGCGCTACTCGCCATACTTTGAAGAGAAGGTTCCACAACCTATTCGAGTTCTACCTTCCGACTACTCACACCTTTCGCGAGAAACTCTTTCTCTAGAAAGGATCCATTCTTGGCAACAAAAACCTTGCCCTCGGATCTGTGATAGAAGGAATACCCAATAGTTTCTTTAGGGTATCCTATGAAGACGCATTTTTCCGCTTTGGGTTCGAGTTTATCCGGTTGAAGTTTATTCACATAAACATCGCATCCCAAACTTTAAGAAATGATAGCTTAGGTTTGTTTCCAAACCACAATTCATACGGTGTCTTTTCAAAGGATTTAGATGGTGCCCGATTTAAAGTGAATGCAGCAGTTTCTAGTGCATAACCCCAAAATGACAATGGCAAGTCCGTCAGAGACATCATAGATCGAACCATATCTAATAAAGTACGATTACGATGTTCCGACACACCATTTCACTGTGGTGTTCCGGCAGGTGTGAGTTGTGAAACAATTCCACACTCTTTCATGTGAGTGCTAAACTCGTAACTTAGATACTCACCTCCACGGTCGGACAGTAGAAATTTGATCTTTCTATTACGATGATTTTCCACTTCATTCTGAAATTCCTTGAACTTTTCAAAGGTTTCAGACTTGTGTTTCATCAAGTAGATATAACCGTATCTACTCAAATCATCCGTGAAAGTAACAAAATAACGATATCCACCTCGCCGACACACTCATTGGACCACATACATCGAATGTATGATTTCCAATAAATCATGCCTGTTCCATTGAACCGAAAAAGCGTTCTAGTCATCTTGCCCATAAGGCATGGCTCACATGTATCAAATGATTCATAATCAAGTGATTCAAAAAGTCCATCCGAATGGAGCTTCTTCATGCGTTTAACGCCAATATGACCTAGACGGCAGTGCCACATATATGCGGATATATCATCATTAAGTTTAATCCTTTTAGCATCAACATTATGAATATGTGTAACATTATCATCGAGATCTAATAGAAATAAACCATTCATCATCGGTGCATGACCATAAAAGATTTCATTCATATAAATGGAACAACCATTGTTCTCGGATTTAAATGAATAATCACTTCGCATCAAACACGATCCAGATACAATGTTCATGCTCAGTGCAGGCACCAGATAACATTTATTCAAGTTTATAACTAATCCCGACGGCAAGTGGAGAAGCAGCGTTTCGACGGCGATCACATCAACGCTTGATCCATTGCCGACACGCATATTGACCTCACCCCTTGCTAGAGGTCGCTTGTTCCGCAGCCCCTGTTTCGAGTTACAAATATTAGCAACTGAACCGGTATCAAATACCCAGGTGCTACTGCGAGCACTAGTCAAGTACACATCAATAACATGTATATCATATATACCTTTGTTTGCCTTGCCGGCCTTCTTATGCCGGATACTTGGGCGATTGCGCTTCGATGGCGATCCTTACAATAGTAGCACTCGGAATCGGACTTAGGTCCAACTCGGGGTTTCTTTTTAGGCGCAGCAGGCTTGCCGCCTTACTTCCTTCCGTTTTCCCTTCTTGTCTTTCTTGAAACCGGTGTTCCTATTGATCATCAACACTTGATGTTCCTTTTGATCTCCACTTCTGCGGTTTAAGCATTGTGAAGCTCGGGAGAGACTTCTTCATGCCTTGCATATTATAGTTCATCACGAAGCTCTTATAGCTAGGTGGCGAGCTGCGAACACGATGGATGCCTAAGTCAATGGGAATCGATATTCCCAAGGACACAAGCTTATCGGCGTAACCCGACATCTTGAGTACATGCTCACTAACGGAGTGTGCTCTTCCATCATCGACTAAAGAACTTTTACGAGCGTTGTAGCTCTCTGTTGACATGTGTGTCGAAAATCATTTTCAACTCACCCATTGTATCAAATGCATTGCCGTTTTGAAACGCTTTGAAGTTCGGCTCTAGCCCATACAATATGCCGCAATGAACTAAGTTGTGGTCCTCTGACGAGTCGATAGACATTCTTCTCCTCGTCAGGCATCATCAAAAGGTGGGGTCCTATGGCGCTTCTAGCACATATTGCTTTTGTGCGTGAGGAGAATCCTCAAATTCATGGCTCATTCGGTAAAGTTGCTACCATTCGTTGCTAGTTTCTCTTTCTCCATGAACACATTGAAATTAAAAGCGGTGGTGCCATCTACAATGAATTTGTAAAGTTTAGACTAAGTGTATGATAGATTGAGTTCAACTAATCGAATGAACTCCCACTCAAAACGACATCCCTCGTGCCTTTTGGTGATTACATGAACCAAATCCACTACACCAAGTCCGATCATCACGTGAGTCGGTATAGCTTCAAAGCGAGCATCAAATGGGCATCATAATAACTATATGACTCATGCTTAACCTTTCGGTCCGTGTTAGAGGCCATGTATGTACATGCTAGGCTCGCCAAGTTAGAACCTTAGTATTGGCGTGTGTAACTGCTTTTACACCGAAATATGGTCGTGGATCCAAGAACACCCGATCATCACGTGATGTCTTGGAGCGACGAAAACATAATCGGTGCATACTAAAGGAAGAACACATTCTTATCTTGATATTTAAATGAGGGATCATCTTATTATGCTAACAAAGCGCTAAACAAGCAATATAAGATGCTATCAAACATCATATGTTTATTAGTGAAATTATATGGTTCCCGCAGATGATCTCTATCATGTGCATCGTGGTATGATCACTATCATACCTATATAAATCCAAGGTCTATGGATTTTACACGCTATGTGTGTTGTAAGAGTATCATCTCATACTTCTACTTACAACACTACCATATCATAACACTAGCCCAGCAACAATCTAAACTAGACGCCTCTAATTTATCCATTGCAAGTTTTACGTGGCTTAGGGCTTTCGAGATAGAACCGTTCTTACCTACGAACATGAACCACAACGAGGATAATGAAATTGTTGACAACTCGCTGGCAAAATAGATATTGACTATAGTAGGAGAGACAGACACCCGCTAGCCACTTATGCAATCTAGTTGCATGTCAAGCGTGGAACAGGTCTCATGTGCGAGGACATGTAAAGTTTGTCCGGGCCGCTTCATCCCACTATGCCACCAATATCCAAAATTACAACAAAGGATCAACAACATGATCATCATCGCCCACATACTCATATGTGTACTACTCGTGTAAAGTATCTACGCATAGATCCGGCTCTGATACCACTGTAGGGTTCGCAGCATAGAAAACAAAAAATTTCCTACGAAGTGAACTATATACCAAGATCTATCTACTAGATACAAACAACAGGCGGATGTATATCCGTAGAGAACATACCCTTGAAGACCGACAAAGCTTAACGAGTTCAACTCGTGGTTGATGTAGACGATCTCTTGCCGATCTCAAGATCGAGAGGAAGTCCTAGCGCCGCAAATCAGCAGCGCATCCGTGCTCGCACACACGTTCGAGGCACCGAGCAACCTCCACCTCCTCGCTCCAGCGATGCAGCGGAAGCACAACCCTTTCTTGCCGAATATCCACCGGGAACATGTATCTCGCTAGTCCGAGACCATGGGGAATAAATTCTAGAGGGGGAGAGAGATCCTTCACGAGGAGGTGTGAGAGACAAGTGAGGAGGGGGGCTCCTTTTATAGGAGGAGGGGTGGACCCCAAGGGGGTGGCCGGCGCATGGGGGCTGCCCCCTTGCCCTCCCCTCTTCATGTGGGTGGACACTCCAATCACAAATCTCCTTTAAATTCCCTCCACTCAAAAGTCCACTCAAATTCCCATTAAATTTCCACCAAATTTAATGCAAACTCTCATTAAATAAAACTCTTTTATTTTATTCAGAATTTTGTCAATTACTTTAATGACAAACATTCACAAATAACCCCTTGCTAGAATTCTATTTCACATGCATAACCACTTTATGCAATTTCACCCAAAACTTTGTTTCAGATCTAGTGAAATAAATTACTGCTTGTTCATTCTTTCGGCATGAAACATTTGCTCCAATTGGATGTCGGTGTCTCTTAAGTGTGTCACCCTACGGTTCGTGAATAATGCGGACATGATCGAGACCCCTCGGATCAATAATCGAAGCGGGATCCGAGACCCATATCGACTCCCACATTCAACGATGACTTTCTTGTGATCGTCCGGAACCTTTTACGCTAGTATATTAATACCTTTGTTTCACGATATATTACATGTCCGAGATTCGATCATCGGTATCTCCATACCTAGTTTGATCTCGTTCGACATGCACTCTTTTCTCGTTCTGTGATATAACATTCTAGTGATCAAATCACTTGCTTGCAAGCTAATCAATGTGATATCGAGAGGGCCTGGGTATATCTATCCGTCATCGGGATGAACAAATTCCGCCGATCCATGAGCCTCAACATAACACTTTATTAGTTCTGAATCCATCTTTATAATCACCCTGTTACGGTGTGACGTTTGATGTTATCAAGAAACTCTTCCGGTGTTAGTGATTGACATGATCTCATGGCCTAAGGATTAGGATCACTTCGTAAGTTGTTATAGCAATATAAACTCAATGACTTTGATCGTAATGCTATACTTCGGATGAATGTTTGTCACACCATTACACTAATGCTGTGATCCCGTTATTAACAACATCCAATGTCCATGATCAGGAAACCTTGATCATCTTGTTAATCAACGAGCTAGTTTATGAGAGAGGCATAACTAGGAACTTTCTGTTTGTTTATTAAACACACATGTATTAACGTTTCTGTATTAATACAATTATAGCATGCAAAATAAACATCTATCATATACTTGGAATACACATAATAAACACTTTATTATTGCCTCTCAGGGCATATTCCCTTCAACTTTGAGTACGAGCGTACTCAGCAAATTCACTAGAAAAGGAGTGTTTGATGCACTATATCTACAGCCACAGACCGTAGGTCATAGGCAATGCAAGTTTTCATAAACATTTCTTTAAAGGTTTCTTTTATTCTGAAAAGCTATGTCCGTCAGCCTTCACGGGTTTACCAGAACCTTCATGGGGTTCCTTTCCGCGCGTCAGCATCTCCTTCTGGCAGGAGTAACAAGTTCTGATTCTTACACTCTGTAGAGGTGCGTTACTTTACCCATGAGAGATCAACTCTTTGTTGCACAACCGGGCAGCTTATTCCGGTCCACAATTCCATGTTGTGGGGCCCAGAAGATGATCCAAGCCAATCACTGCCCCCTTCGCGACCCCGCATGCCTCCTTGGTGTACACCATGCCCACGTAAAGAATTACGACGATGGTTTGTACAAACCGTTAGATGCCAGAACTATCGTGGAACGATGAGGGTTCCCACCCATATGATGCATATCCTCTACGAATTACCAATTAATATGCACGCTACGAGGATAACAGCCACGACCTGCACATCCGGCTTCATGCGAGAGGAAGAAGATACATCTGACTTCTCCGTCCCATTCCAAATCTCATGGTTAACGCGTAATATACGGCGCAAGAATCACTGGCGACATTGGTTGTTAAGTCCTAGGTGATATAGTTCTGAACAATAGTATTCCAACAATCAGATTTAATAGATTAGCTGATCACCCTGGATCAATAATCAATAGTCCTCATTATTATTGAAAATAGTGTTTTCGGACCTTTTTCAAATGCAGGTGAAGACAACACTGGATTTGTAAAATACTTTACAGAAAATAAACAAAGGACATGAGCAAGTGTGAACTTGCCTTTTGTGATTGCAAGATTATGCACTCACCGTCTTCGAGTCAGTATAAGATCCAAAATCTGAAATCAGCATCATTGGTCCGATAAGGACTAATGTTCAAAGAAGCAATATGCTTTTATGCATAAGTAATGTGATGCACGTTCTAAGCGCAATTCTCGGGAATAACGTTGTCCTAGGGTTTGGATTCCGGAATAGGTTACTTTGGAATGTGTGGTCCTTTTAGATAAGCTTCATAATTGTAGTTTTATTAGAGTTTATGAGTGGTTGTAGACAACACATATGTAGGAGTAAAGTATAAATACTTATGACATACTAGTTAGGATTTCTTATACAAGAGTTCTTATTTAAAGTGGCAAAAGGATAACCTTCGAAGAAAAGATTTCTCTTCTAAGGTCTAAACAAACTTTGTGGTTAGTTAGTGGTGTTTGATGTTATTTGTTTGCTCAAATGGTTTGGTTTGACTGGCTTTATAGTTTAAATTACTTTAGACCAAAGTTAACTATAAAACATATAGCAATGTGTATGGTATTGTATTTAGACTCTTGGAGACTAAAGTTAACTTTAAAATATATAGTTTTGAAAGTATAGTACTTATACATTGGTATCTTGTATATCTGAAATGTTTTATTTAGGTTACTTAAGAATGGTTATTCTTTTACTTGGGATAATGGTTTCTTAATTCTATGATAAAGTAATATCATTTACCTTTTATAGATAAGTGAGTATAGTTCATAAACCAAACATAATGTTACTTAACTACTTATGGATTTATATAGTGTTGTAGTAATTTTTGTAATTTGGTGATTAACATGGTTTAGAGAAAATTTGATTGTTCACAAGTTGTTCTTTAAGGACTTCATTATTAATGGAATTCTTTTTAGAGATAATCTTTATGTAAGGTTGTAGATAAAAACATTTATAATATTTTAAGCCATTATGGCATTAGATTATTAATATGTGAGACTAATACTATTTATTAGATTTATTTAACTCATTTTAGGAATATTAATAAGTTTTATTTATCTTTATATGAATTATTAATGAAGTGAATAAGTTTGTATTTGAGTTGTTAAAATATTTGGATTTTTATTTAACTCAAATGTAAAATATTAGATTTTTTTAATATGTAACTGTTATTTTTGTGATCATTTTGGTATATTACATGTATTTTTGTGATTTATAAGTAATAAGATATAATTTTTATAATACTTATTATCTTATAATTATTTAATAAATAATAAATATTTAATAATAATACATGGTTATAGTTTTAAATTGGAATTCTTATTTTCTAAGATTTTTGGTATTTTATTTATATTATTAACATTTATCATTATAAAGATATGAATTATCAAAGTTTTATTACTTATAAAGCCTTTACTCAATAATATTTATTTAAATAATTTTCATAATATTATTTGATAATAGTTTTAAGTTGTAGATTTTATTTTTCTGAAAATTTCTATATATTATACATATTTTTCTGAATTATAAATCAAAAGTTATTAATTAAACAAAGTTTAATTATTTATTTGATTTCTGGAATAATATTAATTAAATTATAACATTTTATTTATTTCCTAACAAGAAATTACTTTTTACACCACGATCAGAGCTAGCCCCAGTCACTGATCTGTGGGCCATTGTCCACCTCAGCTCTCAGGTTAAAAGAATTACATTTGTTACCGATTGGTTATCTACCCCAGTCAATGACATATGGGCCCTGAGCCACGTCACTTGCCATTTAGCAAAGACCAGTCAAACTAGCTGACGTGGTGCGATCATGACGTAATGATGGCGTCAGCATCATCACCACCATTGGTGACTGGTCACCGGCGACGATCTACGGCACCCCCGCAAGCGAAATAGGTCTAGTTCGAATCAGCGCAAACTACTGAACCGAATAGTGGCAGGGCCGCTAGGAAATGGTCATCGGAGCTTCAACTCCGACGAGCTCCGACGGTTGCCGACGGTGGCATGTGTTGAAACGACGATTAACAACGAGATCCGACGATTAAACGTTACTGGGAAGTTCAGGAACTAACCCTGATGATGATTGAGTGGTCGGCAAGGACATGCGCGGTCGAAATCGAGCTTCCCGACGAGGATTCTGACAAACTGCTACGAAGGGAAACAACCAAATTCACCCGCTCCAGTGCTCCCCTTGATGCAAGATTCTACCAAGAGGATCTACGGAGGACAGCGCTTCTCCATGACGGCTCAGAATGGTGTGGGGAGACGTGGTTCGACGGCGAGGAGTGGCTCCGGTGAGCTAGGGTTCGGTATCGTTCGTATCTAAGAGGATAAGGAGGGATTGGGGATAGGGATGGAAGCAATGCGTCGCGGTGGCCTTCTTATCCCCTCCTGGCAACAACGACGAGTATCTTGGCGCAATGACGATGATGACGGCATCGGGCGGCGGCGATCTTCGCCAGCGAGCTGTCTGTGTGCGTGACGGTGACGACGATGATCGTTTTGCGGATAACCCCCTGACATTTGCTTTAGCTCAACCTGTGGTCCTCTCTCGACCCCACTTGTCAGTCTCAGAAGGAAAAGAACCTTGGCTGGTGATGGGCTGTTGTGGGCTGCACATAGGCGTCAGGTAAGTATAAGTGTGTTGGGATGCGGCCAGGTTTGGTTTTTTCTTTGTTTTATCTTTTTTCTATTTTTTATTTTCTTATTCAGATTTGAATTTGATTTATATTTTGAATCTGTTTTTGTATAATTTGTTTCCTGGATATTTACAACAATACAAAAATATACCTAGTCTCATTTGTGAATTTCTTAATATATCCTCTTTTTGTATTTCTTGTATTTACTTAATGTGATCCCCATTGGTAATATTTTATATAAACTTTTCTTATTATTTTTCTCTACTTATTTTAGTTAGAGAACTATTGAATGATATATTCTTGTTTGCTTATCAACTTAATTCTAGTAAGCTCATAGTTTGAATAGAAACTTTATATATAAGCATAATGATTTTATACCATTAATTGATGCATGAAATATATAAAGACATTGATATGATAATTATTACTCCCATTAATTTGGAATATAGCAATATATGTGTTAAACAAAGAATTTTAGGGTTTGGAATTATGAGTATTACCCTTGACTTTAGGATTTGATATAAGCTTAGATTCCTTTAAAAGTTAAGATTTAATGGATGAGTATATTGCCTTATGTATATAGTATTTGAGGAAATCTTCTTTTTTTATAGGAAGTTGGAAATTAGAGTGTTTTATAGAAGAGAATATACTTAAGCACATATAGTTATGATGGTTGGAATTAACAGAGATATGCTTATGTAATTGGTTATAGGGAAATATTTCTATAAAGTGTTATAGGCATCAGATGATGGATCAATAGTATGAGAGGGATATTATGTTTGATTTCTTTTTTTAGAGTTGATTGCTTACCAAGATTAAATAGGAAATTATTTACAACATATAACTATATTTCACAATCTTGGATCTCTAATTAAGGAATTCCTTTCCTAGATATAATACTTCTTCCTATCCATCATCATGATTAACATGATGAGCTTTACCTTACCAAACATTCTTATTCACTTTTTATTCTTCTAAACTCATGGATGAATCCAATGAGTTTAATACAAAGATACTTCATAACTTTATCATATCCTTGCTTGGTTGTATTAACTATTCTACTGTTGATAATATTCTATCCAAGCAGTAGTTCCTTCAAAATCTACTCCCAAACTTCCTTAATCCTCCATCACTATTTTTTCTCTAAAGTTGACTAACCCTTAAGATGAATAACACTAACACTACTTCTTGAACTCCATACTACACTATGTTTACTTGAATAACACCATCTTATATTCCCTTTACTCTAATGATTCCCACTTCAATCCCTGCATTATATTTATGTGGTTTGCAAAGACTACTCTAGGATCACTTATCTCTACTAAGGTTCCAATCATGTTCTACCCATCAGTATTACTCATGGTAAATATAAGCATTTAATATTGGTAGCCAAAGCATTAACATGATAGTACTATAATCATTTATTACTGAAGTTCTTAGTTGGCTAAGCAGGGCCATTATCAATACAAACTTGTAGTTGTATTGAAATTATCTTATGTTAGCTCTATTTGGATTAAGCGATATAATTCATTAACTATACCTACTTGATCCAATAGGACTATTCCTGGTAACTATCTCCAGACTTCATCCTTGTAATATTCTTTTCTATCAAGGAGGGATTTAACTCCATCAACTAACTTTTAGTTTGGATTCTTTTTAATCATTATTATCAAACAATTGACATCTGAAACTGGCATCACTATTCACCTTTTCTTAGTTGTTTCTCTGTAGACCCTTATTTGTAAGCTGTGTTATGCTCAAGTACTTGATAGTTTGAGAATGGATGAATCAATAGTTGATTTCTCAATATTAATGATCAACAGACATGGAAATATAGCTCAACAGAGATGATAAGGATTGATATGGAATTATAGATATATGGTGAATTATCTAAGCTTAGTTCCTTTCCTACTCCATAAGAAGTGGGGTTAGGTAACACCATGATACTCATGGTATATGCAGATGAGATTAAGATATAGTGGTTACATTCTTATTATTTGTGTTATATCCTTAACTTGGTACTTATGAGCGATTATAATGAATACTATAATATGATCACCTAATAATCAAATATATTTCACATTGTATTAAGGTTTAACTTATAGTACATTTGATCTACCCTTAGATCAAATCTCTCTTACCCAAAATGAGATTTTAACAAAGGTCTTATTGAAACTTATCGCAGTTAACTTGATGAACTACTTCAATTCCATCAAGTTAAGAGAAGCTTCAATCACTTTGACAAGTTTTGTTTAAAAGCCCGAAAATTATTCGGATTTTCTATGCATGAATGCAAGGCACACATCTGGGTTCAGCTTATTTCTAAGCTCTAATGCTGGGATGTTACACTAATCCAAGGGCCAATGCAGCCAGGGAGCGATATCAACCTGTATCTTGAGCTATTGAAGGAGGAGCTAGCCATCTTGTGGGATGAAGGGGTAGAAACATGGGTCGCTCACCTCCAACAAACTTTCCATCTGAAAGCAGCGCTGATCACGACAGTGCAGGACTATCTCGGATACGGATATATCGCATGCCAGGTGTGCCACGGACACAAGGCTTGTGTGAGGTGCATGGAAAGGACGCCGTTTCTTCAGCTTGGTAAGGATCTCGGGTCTTCTAAAACCGTCTACATGAGGACTCGGATGTGGCTACCCGAGAATGACCCGTGGAGGAAGTGTGGAGATCTGTTCAATGGCAAGGATGAGCTTGGAGTACCTCCGCCTAAGCGCAGCGGCGAGGAGATCGATGCTTTGTTGAAAAGCTGGAAACACCGCCCTCCGCCGGGTAAGATAAAGAAGCATAATAGGAAGAGAGGAGATAAGAAGAAGGAAAAGGAACACGGTCCGCTCATGGGGGTATGGAAAAGGAGGTCCGTGTTTTGGGACTTGCCGTACTGGAAGATCCTCGGTACGCCTCATAGCCTTGATGTCATGCATATTACAAAGAACGTTTGTGAAAGCTTGCTTGGCACTCTGCTCAACATGCCGGATATGACCAAAGACGGGCCGAAAGCAAGACACGACCTAAAAGCCCTAAATATCAGAGAAGAGCTTCACCCCCCGTATTCTTCTATGGTTGAGGAGGATACAAACGATCGCAAGCGCAAAAGGGCGGGGAAGCAGCCGGTTGAGGAGGAGACAGAAGATCCTAAGGGAAAAAGGTCGAAGAAGAGTGAAACCCCCGCCCCTCCTGTTTCACTCTATATCCTAACGAGCTCGAACAGATGATCGGTTGCCTCCTCGGAACCAAGTATCCCTTAGGCTACACGGGGCTGATACGTAGATGGTTGGACCCGACGAAAGGAATCTTCAGCAGGATGAAGTCTCATGACTGTCACATCATGATGACGCAGATACTTCCGGTTGCAATCCTAGGGATCATGGAACCGCACGTCCGTGCAATGCTGACTAGCCTCTGTAAATTCTTTGACGTAATCACTCAGAAGTCGATAACCATCAAGAAACTCGAGCAGCTACAGGAAGATATCGTCACCATCATATCTGAGATGGAGATGTACTTCCTGCCCGCATTCTTCAACATCATGGTCCACCTGCTGTTGCATATAGTGGAGCCTCCGTACCTTCACAACATGATGGCATTAGAAAGAATGAACGGAATCATCAAAGGATACGTCCATAACAAGGCACATCCGGATGGAAGAATCGTCCAGGGATTTCTCACCGAGGAGTGCATCTCTTTCTGCAAGAATTATCTTAACAAGGAAAACCCACGTCCGATTGGTTTGCCCACGAACAAGCACCTCGGCAGGTTTGAGGGAGTAGGACACCACACTGGCAAGAAGGAAATGGACGTGGATCAGTGTGATAGGAGAGCCGACTTTGATAGGGCCCACTTAGTAGCGCTATAGCACATGGACGATGTCACGCCTTGGGTGGAAAAAGCACAAAACCATGATCGAGAACAATGCTAACAGGCCGATGACGGAAGAAGAGGTATTTAAAGCGCACAACTCCTCTTTCGCGCGCTGGTTCAAAGACCAGATTGATGCCACTCCCCCGCTAATGACAAGCGTCGCAGACAGAATCACAGTGGCTTTGTCTTACGGGCCCGCACCAAACCTCATGATTTATCAAGCATACGACATCAACGATTACACATTCTACACGGAGGAGAGAGACAAAAGAAGCGACTATCAGAACTCGGGTGTGACGATGGAATCTTACATGGGTGAAGAGAAGAAAAGATACTACGGATCGAGGAAATTTGGGAGCTTGACTACGTCGGCGAGAAGCTACCGATGTTCCGTGTCAGATGGGCTACAGATGTCAGAAAATAAGACGAGTATTTACCACCATGCGTATGCCCAACAAATCCAAGACCAAGAAACCCACCGCACAAAATGAGCCATGGGTGCTGGCTAAGCACGTCGAGCTATGCTTCTTCATTACCGACCCGTCAAGGCCTAGCCGTGTCATCATGAGAAGAGGCAAAAGGGCCCTCGTCGGAATGGATGGAGTCGCCGACGAGAAAGACATTGACGGACTCGTTGGAGACCCGATGATGGAAGAACCCGATGAAAATGATGCAACATACACAAAAAGAAGAAGAAGGACCACATTGCCTAGGTCGTCAGCTACAACAACTCCGTACATAAGGAATCTCGACGATGAGACTAGTGGGGTCGTCAAGTCAAAAAATACCAAGCAGAAGGGCAAGAAGAAGAATCAGAGTGCAAAGAAGAAAC
Source organism: Avena longiglumis (assembly GCA_030063025.1). Taxonomy (NCBI): domain Eukaryota; kingdom Viridiplantae; phylum Streptophyta; class Magnoliopsida; order Poales; family Poaceae; genus Avena; species Avena longiglumis. The sequence continues at coordinate 503,018,961 of CP125975.1, forward strand.
AGTAGGATTTTGGTGTGGTCGAGAAAATAACACTCATCATTTTATGTGTATCACTTATTAATGATTTTATGTGTAAGTGTGTACTATACCATTAAACTCCTACGGAGACGACAGATCATTTGCAACTAACTTAATTATCCATCATTTTATGTGTGTTTGTTGCCTCCGACGGAATTGCGCTATCATTTTATGTGTGTTTGTTGCCTCCAATGAAATTGCGCTATCATTTTATGTGTGCATGTTTACCTCCGACAGACTATCATTTTATGTGTGTTTGTTGCCTCCGACGAAATTGCGTTATCATTTTATGTGTGTTATTTGTTGCCTCCCACGGAATTGCGCTATCATTTTATATGTGTTTGTTGCCTCCAACGAAATTGCGCTATCATTTTATGTGTGCATGTTTACCTCCGACGGACTATCATTTTATGTGTGTTTGTTGCCTCCGGCGAAATTGCGCTATCATTTTATGTGTGTTATTTAATTTTTTGCCTCCCACGGAATTGTGCTATCATTTTATGTGTGTTATTAATTTGTTGCCTCCGAAGGAATTGCACAATCATTTTATGTGTATTTGTTGCCTCCGATGGAATTGCGCTACCATTTTATGTGTGTTTGTTGCCTCCGACGGAATTGCGCCATCATTTTATGTGTGTTTCTGCCTCTCCGACGAAATTGCGCTATCATTTCATGCGTGCTATATTGTTGCCTTCGACGGAATTGCGCTATATATATCATTTTATGTGTGTTTGTTGCCTCCGATGAAATTGCGCTATCATTTTATGTGTGTTATTTGTTGCCTCCGACGAAATTGCACTATCATTTCATGCGTGTGTTTGTTGCCTCCGAAGAAATTGCGCTAGAATTTTATGTGTATTTGTTGCCTCCGACGAAATTGCCCTATCATTTTATGTGTGTTATTTGTTGCCTCTGATGGAATTGTGCTATCATTTTATGTGTGTGTTTGTGGCCTCCGAAGAAATTGCGCTATCATTTTATGTGTTGTTTGTTGTTAGCCCCACCTAAATATACCACCTAAATAAGGCTTCTGATTCAATAGACCCCTAGAGAAATGAAAATAAGGAGACAAATTAGATCGATGGCTTGGATCCACCGGTACCTCGTGCGTGGGTATAGGATCAGGATTCATAAAATTTAGACCATGTATGTAATGCCCACCAAAGCCCATACGGGCCCGAATGAAGCGTGTCATTTATCGAGTATTTTGCACATGCGACATAGAAACGTAAGTATCCAACTCGAATATAACACTTGCACGTGTGCACTGACATTTCAACACCGCGTATGTGGTTTAGGGTGAGTTATTTTAGACCCGTCGGTGGGCTATCCTCACGCGCCTTCCTCTAATATGCACGGGGTAAATTCTACCCTTTGGGTCAGTTACAACTTTTCAGAGTAGGGGGTCTATGGAATCATACCTCCCTAAATAAACCTGGCAGCAGTGATTAGTGACCCTGGCCCCACCTAAACCCTGACCCCACCTAAATTTACCACCGGCGAATTCTCCCCAAACCGCCGGGGGTAGCATGAGCTGGCCCGCCTGCTAGTGACCCAAGCTTTTATGTGTGTTATTTAATTTTTTGCCTCCCACGGAATTGTGCTATCATTTTATGTGTGTTATTAATTTGTTGCCTCCGAAGGAATTGCACAATCATTTTATGTGTATTTGTTGCCTCCGATGGAATTGCGCTACCATTTTATGTGTGTTTGTTGCCTCCGACGGAATTGCGCCATCATTTTATGTGTGTTTTTGCCTCTCCAACGAAATTGCGCTATCATTTCATGCGTGCTATATTGTTGCCTTCGACGGAATTGCTCTATATATATCATTTTATGTGTGTTTGTTGCCTCCGATGAAATTGCGCTATCATTTTATGTGTGTTATTTGTTGCCTCCGACGAAATTGCACTATCATTTCATGCGTGTGTTTGTTGCCTCCGAAGAAATTGCGCTAGAATTTTATGTGTATTTGTTGCCTCCGACGAAATTGCGCTATCATTTTATGTGTGTTATTTGTTGCCTCTGATGGAATTGTGCTATCATTTTATGTGTGTGTTTGTGGCCTTCGAAGAAATTGCGCTATCATTTTATGTGTTGTTTGTTGTTGGCCCCACCTAAATATACCACCTAAATAAGGCTTCTGATTCAATAGACCCCTAGAGAAATGAAAATAAGGAGACAAATTAGATCGATGGCTTGGATCCACCGGTACCTCGTGCGTGGGTATAGGATCAGGATTCATAAAATTTAGACCATGTATGTAATGCCCACCAAAGCCCATACGGGCCCGAATGAAGCGTGTCATTTATCGAGTATTTTGCACATGCGACATAGAAACGTAAGTATCCAACTCGAATATAACACTTGCACGTGTGCACTGACATTTCAACACCGCGTACGTGGTTTAGGGTGAGTTATTTTAGACCCGTCGGTGGGCTATCCTCACGCGCCTTCCTCTAATATGCACGGGGTAAATTCTACCCTTTGGGTCAGTTACAACTTTTCAGAGTAGGGGGTCTATGGAATCATACCTCCCTAAATAAACCTGGCAGCAGTGATTAGTGACCCTGGCCCCACCTAAACCCTGACCCCACCTAAATTTACCACCGGCGAATTCTCCCCAAACCGCCGGGGGTAGCATGAGCTGGCTCGCCTGCCAGTGACCCAAGCTTTATCAACTCTTGATCCGTTGCCAACGCGCATCGTCACCTCATCCCTCGCTAGCCGCCATCTATTTCGTAGCTCCTGTTTCGAGTTACAAATATTAGCAACTAAACCAGTATCAAATACCCAGGCACTACAACGAGGGCTAGTAAGGAAAACATCAATAACATGTATATCAAATATACCTTTGATGGTGCTAGCCTTCTTGTCCGCTAAGTACTTCGGACAGTTGCGCTTCCAGTGACCCTTGTCCTTGCAATAGAAGCACTCAGTGTCCGGCTTAGGTCTAGACTTGAGCTTCTTCTCTGCAGGGGCAACACGCTTGCCGCTGCCCTTCTTGAAGGGCTTCTTTGCACCCTTACCTTTCTTAAAGCTGGAGAGCTTGTTGACCATCAACACATGATTATCTTTCTTGATGTCCACCTCCGCAGCTTTCAGCTTAGCGAAGAGCTCAGTGATCGTATCAGTGGAACCAATCTGATTATGAGTAACAACAAAACCTTTGTAGCTAGGAGGGAGTGATTGCAGAACTCTGTCAATCTTGAGCTCCTCTAGAATCTTGCAATCCAGTTTCTCAAGGCGTTGAGTGTAGCCCGACATCAATGGCGTGCTCACTAACGGAACTCCCTTCCTCCATCTTGGAGTTAAAGAATTTCTCAGAGATCTCATATCTCTTAGAACGGGCCTGAGTCTGAAACATAGTTTTCAGTTCTTCAAGAATCTCAAAGGGCCCGGGGAACTCCTCAAAACAATTTTGAAGGTCCGATTCCATAGCAAACAACATGGTGCTCTTAATCACACCATAATCATCCTTGCGCGACTGATAAACAGCTTTCTCATCGGGGCGCATCTGACAGGCGTCACCTAGCGCTTTCTCAAGGACATAGTCCTTTTGTCCGCCACGAGAATGATTCTCGATTATGGAACCAGTTGGTGAAGTTAGACCCATTGTTCTTAAGCTTTTCTTTCTCGGAAAAGCGTTGAAGTTGAAGTTGGACTTAGCCATTTGATCTACAAAATTTGCAAGTACAATTTAGACTATGTTCATGATAACTAGTTCAACTTAATCAAATTACTAGATGAACTCCCACTAAATTCAACATCCCTCAAGTTGTTTAGTGAACACGATCCAAATTCACCACACCTAATCCGATCTTCACGAGAAGAGATGTGGTTTCAATGGTGGACAACAAAGTGTCGATCATATCATTCATATGACTCATGCTTAACCTTTCGGTTCGTGTGTTCCGAGGCCATGTCTGTACATGCTAGGCTCGTCAAGTCAAACCCAAGTATTTTCGCGTGTGCAAAACTGGCTTGCACCCGTTGTATGTGAATGTATATTTTATAGCACCCGATCATCACGTGATGCTTAAACACGACGAACTTTCGCAACGGTGCATACATGGGGAGAACACAATTTTATCTTGATCTTTAAGTGAGGAATCATCTTATAATGCTACCGTCGCGATCTAAGCATAATAAGATACATAAAAGGATAAACATCACATGCATATAATTTTATGTGACATGGTATAGCCAATCTCCGTGCAATGATCTCCATCTTGTGCGAGCCAGCATGATCTCCATCACTCCACCATGATTGGCTCCACCACGAATAGCAACTACAACTATTGCTAACTACTTAGCGATAAAGCAAAGCTATTACATGGCGTATAATAAGTTGACACACAGGTCATACACAATTATAAAGACAACCATATGGCTCCTACCGGTTGTGTACTCATCGACATGCAAGTCGTGAAACATTACAAAACATGATCATTGCATACAACATACACATCACATCTTGGGCCATACCATATCACAGAAACACTCCCTGCAAAAACAAGTTAGACGCCTCTACTTTGTTGTTGCATGTTTTATGTGGCTTATGGGAGTAACAAGCTAAGAACGATTCTTACCTACGGAAAGCCACAACGGTGATATTATGGTTGCCAACATCCGGTGTAAATCCCATGACAACTATAGTGAGAGAAACTGGCATCCACCAGCCGCATGTGTGGAACAAGCCACACGTCAAGTGCGGAGCCGGTCTCGCAAACGAGGCCGCGTAAAGTTGGTCTGGACCGCTTCGATCTCACTATCCCGCGTCATAAGAAGTACACAAACAAGAGGCTTGCAACAGAAAACATCAATGCTCGCAACAAGCATGTTGCGTTCTACTCGTGAAACACATCTACGCATAGATCTAGCTCTGATACCACTGAAGGGTTTCACAGCATAGTAAATCAAAATTTTCTACGGAAGCGAACGGGAAAAGCCAAGATCTAATCTAGGAGATGCAAACAACGAGGGGGAAATAGATGAGATTTTCATACCCTTGAAGATTCGCACAGCGGAACGTTCAACGGAACGTGGTTGATATGGTCGTACTCGCTTCTCCTCCTCGCGATCCGATCCGATCTAACACCGCAAGTGGCGATGCCTCTGAGAGATGCACACGTGCGTCACCTCGACGTCTCCTCCTTCCTTGGTCTAGAAAGTGGGGTGGAGAGATAGGTTGGATCTACAACACGACGGCATGGTGCAAGCGGTGGAGAGTTTCTGCGGCAGGGCTTCGCCTACGCGCAGTCGGGAGGGAGAGAGAGAGAAAAGGGCAGCAGGGCGGCTAGGGCTTGAGGAGGAGGTGTTGGGAGGGTGCTTCCCCAGACCTCTTTATATAGAGGGGTGGGAGGCTGGCCCTTGCCCCTCCCCCAAGCCCTAGGGCCGGCCAGGAGGAGGAGTGGGGCAAGTTCCCCCTTCTAGAAGCCCTAGGGTTTCCCTAGGGCTTGGGCCAGCCTATGGGGCCTTGTGCCCCTGGCCCAATGCGTCCAGGGCACTCCCTCGTAGGCCCACGCCCCCTCCCGACAAGTGGGGCCACATTGGTCCCACTTCGGAAGGTTCTAGAAGCTTCCGGTACAATACCGAACAATCCGAAACAATTCCGAACTCCAAAATCTGCTTTGCCTTATATGAATCTTATTCTCCGGACCATTCCGGAACCTCTCGTGACGTCCTGGATCTCATCCGAGACTCCGAACAAGAACTCATAAACCAATTATCCAATCTATCCTAGCATCGAGACACGTTAAGTGTGTGACCCTTCGGGTTCGAGAATATGCAGACATGATCTTCTATCAATAATCAACAATGGGTCCGAAACCCATATTGACTCCCACACATTCATCGATGATCATATTGGATGAACCACGATGCCAGGATTCAATCAATCCCATATATATTCCCTTCGTCACGCGATATTTTACTTGCCCGAGATTCGATCGTCGGTAACGGCATACCTAGTTCAATCTCGTTCACAACAAGTACTTTACTCGTTCCGTAATCTGATATCACTTTGTAATTAACTCCTTAACCACATGCTTGCAAGCGGTGTTGATATCGATTACCGAGTGGGCCCGAATTATATCTCTCCGACTTGGGAGGGACAAATCCCATCTCGATACATACAACCCAACAGGCACTTTCCGATCACCTGAGAGACACCTTTATGATCACCCTCTCATAGGATGGCGTTTGATGACCTCAAAGCTTTCTTATGATACCAGGGAGTTGCATTATCTCATGGTCTAAGGAATACAATATTTGACATAAGAAAAGCTTCGCAAAGATGAACACGATGACACGATCTAATTGCTCCGCTTAATTTGGGTCTGTCCATCATATCATTCTCCCAATGATATGATCTCATTATTAATCGACAACTCATGTCTATGGTTAGGAAACCTTAACCATCATTAATCAATGAGCTAGTCCATAGAGGCGTACTAGGGACACGGTGTTGTTCACAAACCACACAAGTATTAAAGTTTCCGCTTAATACAATTCTAGCATGTAATATAAACTTTATCATGAACAAGAATTATAATAATAACATCTTTATTATTGCCTCTAGGACATAATTCCAACACTGTCCCCTCCCTTCCTCTCTCCCCCTCGCCCTCCACTACCAAACCCTCGCTCTCCACCTCGCAGGGCGTGGGAGCCCCCGTCGACCATTGTCGTCCCCGCCGCTTGAGGTGACTCCCCTAGCCCCCTGTCCCCTCCCTTCCTCTCTCCCCCTCGCCATCCAAATTTCTCGCCGAGGAGGTGGCAAGGCTGACCAAGCACAAGGATGGTCTGTTAGTTTGCTAGCTGTTCAATTAGTTAATGTCGGTTGCTGCTAATGTTGTAGTCGGACTAGTACTAGTGCATGGTTAGATTTTGCTCTAGCTAGATTAGTCGATGTAGGTGATCGATGGCTTGTGCCTGTTTGTCTTCAGTTTGTGGTATGGATGTGTTCTTTCAGTGAGTACCGAGTGACTGCTTCATGATTGTTTTTCTTTTATCCAACGGTAGCAAGAGCATAATAATAGACAAAAGAATAAACTACTATCAAAACCCGCATCAGTCAACAAGAATCCTACCAACACACGCCATGGCCTGTCGTCGGGGAATAGTGAAGATGGATAGCAAGAGTAGCAAACCTCTCGCTTATCGCTTTGAAAACAATACTCTTGCTATCTTCTATGAATAATCTTGTTATCATTCTTGTTTGCTGTCATTCTTGTTTCCTAGCAGTAGTTTGTTGTCATTCTTGTTTGCTAGCAGTAGAATGACTGCAAATTTGTAAAGATGTTTCCTAGCAGTAGTTTGTTGTCATTCTTGTTTGCTGTCATTCTTGCGAATCCATATGATTTATCTTATTTAGACGATGATACAACTTTTACTTGTACTGATGAACTCTCTGTGAATGATTTTTAGAGGAAAAGAAATGATTCCTAAATGATTTTTCTTTTTAGGAAAATGATTTGATTATCTAGTCTATGACAGCTTTCAAATGGTAGCTTTATAAGAAATGGTTGACTTTTATCTTGGATACTATTGAGGTGCTACCCAATATTTGGGATGTGCCCAATAGAATATCATGAATGTATTTGCTTACAACTAGTTTAAAACATCAATGCCATAGAACAATGGTCTTTTGTTTTTCCAATGCTTTTACCATCAAAGTCAGGGATGGATATTTTCCATCACATGTAGTAGTGTGCAGAATATAAAGGATGCTTGATTAGTACTGGAAATGCTATAAACACCTTTATTTTATCCTAGCCGTGCTTTGCTTGGTTTTGTGCATGGTACTCTCAAGTGGAAATGAGCCATTGATGTGCTGCTTGGCAATGAACACCTTTATTTTATTATACAAGTTGTGTTGCTTACATTAGATTTTGTCAGCTGTGCTGCTTGTAAGGTGTTTATTATACGTTAGATTTTGATTTTGTGCATTGTAAGTTGATTAGAATAGCTGAATGTTGTGCAGGTACATTAAGTTGATTTTATCAGTTGGATATTGTATAAAGTATGTTTTGGTAGTTGTAGCTGGATGTTGTGCAGGTACATTGAGTGCCAATGTTTCACCGGAATGTCGATTAATTTCTGTTTCGGCGAATTTCTGGCACTCAGGCATGACCATTTTTAGCAAAGATCATGCCGGATTTTCGCCGTGAATTTGTGTATCTAAAATCCTTTCTTTTTGCTTGTGTAGTGCTCGGTATAGCCATGTCGTCTTGTGGAAACCGCAACGAATACGATCGAGGCCAGCGAGACTTAGAGGATCACTACAGGCTCATGTCCCAGGAGATAGAGCTGGACGAGGTAGGGGCCGGGGCAAAGAAGATGAAAGAGACCACCGATGATGGCGGTGAGGAGATGGGCGTCGATGACCGCCTTGATGGCAGTCATGAGAGGGGCGACGAGACCACCGACAGTGGCGTCATCGGGGGTGGCTCGTAGACAACAACGTCGTCCTAGAGGGAACGGAAGAAGCAGCGACCGAACACGGTCGGCCCCATGAAGGAGACATTCACAGCGGTGGACCCCAAGACCGGTATCCCTACGGAGCCGAAGCATCTCGCGAGGGGGTACAACCTCCAGCTGGGAGCTATCCTTCGGGACGTCGTCAAGGTCAACGAGACGAAACTCCGAACGAAGAAGAAGAAGCATCTACAGGACCAACTCCTCTTGCGGCTTCACGCGCGGTACCTGTTCCCCGAGGGCTTCACGAGCCTGGATCCCAAGGAGAACATCGTGAACAAGTTCGCCCTCGGCAGGTTCACCAGGAACCTCAGCGGATATAAAACCATGCTAAGGGGGATGATTGCTGACGATGAGCCTTGGGAAGAGATCAAGCGCCACTTCCCGCGGCTTACGCCCGAGGACTACACGCGCTTCCTGGAAAACAAGGAGCTATCCTACACCAAGGATCAGTCGGCCTGGGGAAAGGAGCTGGCGAGAAGAACATCAGTCACCACCGTCTCGGCTGCCGTGGCTACGGCGGCAAGGTGGAAAAGTGGCAGAAGGAGGACCAGACCTACGCAGAGAAGGGCATCGAGAACCCTTGGGCCAAGTACAAGAACCCGCTCTTCAGGGCATTTGTCAGGTCCCGGTACCATAAAGAGATGGATGGGAAACTTGTCACGAGCCCTACAGTGGTGGAGGGTGTTGTCTTGGTCACCGACCAAAGGTGGTGCAAGTTGAGAACGCAGTGGTAAGCAATTTGCCCGGCTTACTAGTTTCATACTGCTCACCAGAACTCCATCTCTAAAATTCTTCATGCTACTTGCAGTTCGCGGAAGAAGATAACGAGTCTGGCTCCTCGTCCCAGACGTCGACGGGCAAAGTCCCGTGGGACAACCCTTTTATCAGGGGCTTGAACATTGTGAAGGAGCAGCCGCCATTGAAGAGGCTGGCAAGAGGCTGTGTCACCGACGCGGGAGGAGGTCGCCAGCATGTCGATTATGGCTTGGACGTTCCCACTACCAAGGACTCGCTGCAGGCGAGGAAGGACCGAGAGCACGCGGCTCTATTGGAGAAGGTGGCCAACTTAGAAGCAACCTTTGAGCAGCGTGTCCAAGCCGCGGTCCAAGCCGAGGTAGAAACTAGGGTCCAGGCAGAGGTGGCCAGCAAGGTCGATGGCGTGGTGGCCATCCGGTTCAATAAGATCATTCCTGGAATGGTGGAGTCGATCTCCACTTACTTTGCCAACGGCCAAACGGGACCACTCCCGGTCATTAGCCTAGGCGGCAGCAACTCGGGCAACATGCGACCTCCTGCTACACGGGCTCAAGACGCACCTATATTGGTGACTCCACCCGCCGGCGCCAATGCAGGTGCTAGGGAGGATTCGCCGGCAATGGGGGAAGCCAGTAGCCCCTCGATCACTTGCACGCCCTGCCTCGGTCCCTCAACGCGAGCCGAGCTCGACGCTCTCACGGTAATTAATTGAGCCTCTATGCAAGTTAATTACTTCGTCGCCGCCCCTCTCTGACCAACACATGCATGTTTCTTCACAAGAGCAAAGTGTTCCTTGCACCATGCTCATGTATGTGGACAACAAACTCAAGGATGTTGCGAGGGGACGCATCATGAAACCAACACACTGGACGTTCCATTGCAAGCCTATGGACGATAGCGTGCACCGGGTTGAGGTGGATCGGTCGTTCCTGGGATGCGCACACTTGGTTCCTCCTCATCAACCCCCGGGTACGAAGACGAGCTGAAGATCGGGCAACTGAAGAATCATGTCCTTATATGGCCGAAAGCCCTACTTCGGCTGAAGACCGCCGAAGAAATGTTCACTACAACATCAGTGCCTATGGCGGCAAGCCAAGGAAGGGTCACTCTAGCATCTGTGCCTGCGGCGGCAAGCCAAAGGGTCACTCCTCCACCTGCCAATGATCCTACCGAGCCTAAGACACATGAGCACGACAACACGGTGGACATCGATAAGGCTCCCATCGATTCGTTCATCGCTGATTTGGAGGCTCCCATCGATGTTGCTCCTTCCGAGGCACTCGCCCGTGATACCATGATGAAGAAGAAGCTCTTTCCTTCTCAAGAAACGCCCGAGCAGGAAGATGCTACCGCCTTCACCGCTCCGCCGCATGCTAAGGTTACCCCGAGGACACTCCGTGATACGGCCATGGAGGTGATAAGACAAACCGGCACCCCTCTATGCCATAAGAAGGGCAGGAAGCGGAAGCCGAAGCATGGGAAAGACGCCGCAGCAAGCAAGAAAGTGGTTCTCGACAAGTTGCCGGCCAAGTGGAGGACGATGCATTATCTTGGTGAACCGATCCTGCCGGACCACATTGTCAATACACTGTCGCCGGACCTGAGCAGCCTGCATGATACTGTTAGGTATCTAGAGAAATAGCTTCTCCAAGATAAAAATCCCTCCTACCCGCTCTTCACGGTCAGGGTCCCCACTAACTGTGGCTTCATCACCACCACCCCCGTCGAGTTGTTCTTCATCACGTATGAAGATATCTTCAAGCTCTTCCACATGTTACGGCTCGATCGAAACGTGGTCCGCCTGGTATCGCTAAAAATGGCGCACGATATCATCGTGGAGAAGACCCCGCACCTTGCTATCATGCACCCCTTCTACATGACCATAGGCACCGTCGACAAGGAACAATCGTTTGTCGTGAAGTATATCACGGATTTCTTGGTGGCGAATAAGGACAAGTCTTGCTTTTTCCTTCCATACTTTCCCGAGTAAGTAGTCGGTCGCTAAACTTCCCGCTATTACATTCTTTCATGAATTTCCTTAATAGCCGAGGACGATGGTTTATTCCAACTGTTTTGCGCAGAGAGAATGGGTGCGTCCTCATCGCCTTTCAACCGTATTATTCCCATGTCATCTATCTCGACTCCGGGAGAGACGTGCAGAAAGACTACACCGACGTCAAGTCTACTCTTGATAAATCCCTCAACGGTTTCAGAGCCGCGGTTGGCCCACTCAAGTATGAGAAAATATCCAAAGACATCTATGTGAACACCCATGTAACCAATTTCCCCTGCCTTAGGCAATCGTCGACCGACAATGGGATGGAGCCCTGGTTCGCCATCCTACAGATGAGGGAGTACGCAAAGGATGAGGAGAAACTCTTGATGCCATCCGGTCTCGAGGAAAGGTGCAAAGACATGACGGAAACGACCGATGCAAACATCAGAGCCGAGTTTCGTGCCATCCAGCGGGAGATTGGCACGATACTCGAGAGGGATGTCTTGACTAGGGGTGCCACATTCAACTACAGCGGTATCCCGCTGACTAATGCAGAGATCGAGCACCGTTTAGCTGCGGTCGCCGATGGGAGGACATTCACCACGCTAGGTGGCATCCATCCCTTCCCGCCAAAGCCGAAGAAAACCTAATTGAGTCACAAACTTGTCTCCTGCAAATGTTACTCATAGAATTACGATTAGTTTATTTTATGCTTTTCTTTTTGCATACCTATCTTTCCATGCAAATGTTAGTCATAGAATTACTTAGCTATATCCGATGCCTTTTCTTTTTTGCATACCTATATGTTATATCTCTATTATGAATATGTGGTGACAACACTAACATTTCTTTCTTGTGTGTGTGTGTGTGCGGGTATGTCGTGTACGAAGGTAGGGTTCCCGGAGTCTACGACGACTGGGAGGATTGTAGGAGTCAGGTCCATCGTTTCTGCAGGAATAGTTACAAGGGCTATGCCACTTTGAAGGAGGCGGAAACTCGCTACGCGAGGTTTCTAGCGGGGTGGAGGACGGAGATGTGGAGGAGCCGGTTGACCCCCTTCGCCGTGATGATGCTCGCAGCCACCGCCGCCTCTCTAGTCTATTTGCTAGTTGGAGTCTTGTATGAACTATGAACTCTTTGAATGTGTAAAACTGTTTGAATTAATGTGTCATATAACTCCGGAGACTTGTAATATTATGTCATATATGATAACTTTCTATACTTGTGTGAACTGTTTGAATGTTATTGATGCATGGTTTGAACATATGTGTATTTCCTGTATCTGCTGTGTATTCTGTTATTATCATGTGTATTCTATAAAGATTACAGTGTATTCTATGTGTATACTGATTTTCTTTTTTTAACTCCTGATAATATTATCCCTGGTGAAACAGCTTGTCTATTCCTGGCGAAACAAATATTGCCTGTACTAAACTACCACCCGCGATATGAGCAGATGCCGGCAATCGTGTTTACCTCCAGCGATTACCCCCTGGCCCCGTGCCCGCTCCAACCGGGACGCGTGCCAGCATTAGTCCCGGTTGGTGGCGCAACCGGGACTAATGCTCCGAGGGGTCGCGAACGAATGGCCCTTTTTCCTCTAGTGGCTGCTCGTTGGTGCTGGCATAGATTACCACCGGCGATATAGGTGCATCCCGGCGTTAGATTCTGCTCGCCGGCGATGGATGTATATTATCACCGGCGAACACGGATATGCCAGCGATGAGCCTTTTCTGTTCGTTCGTCAGCAGCAGGGTTTTTCTACTAGTGTCAGCGGCAAACAGATGCTTCAAGACGGCAACGCGTATGGCTCCTCAACCTTGCTACGCGCCTCCAATCTTGCGCGCGGACATGCACGTGCCAGGCTCCCGCACCAGCCGAACGAGCCGGCAGCTCGCCTCCAAGAGCCGATCTACACGCGCACTCTACTCGCTCCATTTAAAAATATACTATGGCAAGTTTAACCAAGTTTTAAGGCTTATATTTTTTTTTGAAAAGTCAAATTATGTCAAGTTTAACCAAGTTTTTACCAAAAGTTGTTAATATGCAAAATATATAATTAATATTATTAGATAGATAATGAAATATATTTTCATATGATGTCTATAAAATATCATGTTTATTGATAGTTTTTCTAAAAGTTTTGTCAAAATTCAGTTGGTTTGACTTTTAAAAAAAAAATATAGGTCTTAAGCCTTAGGATGGAGGGAGTAAGATGTTTTAGTTTTGTGAAACTAATTTATCTAGACATCTTTTAGTACTATCTAGAGACATCTTTTAATACTACCTAGGTTCAAATGAATTTAAACAATAAAAAATATATATTTGTTTCACATATCTAAAACATGTTATATTTCCTCCACACGGAGGGACTACAAGGCTTCAACAAGGAATACAACTCACATCGTTATCACCGGATTCAACCAATAAGGAAAACTCTTGGAATTTCATCCATGCAGCATGTAGCGGTGTCCGTGTTCCATAACAGAAGGCCTTCGATAGCATTATCAATGTTTGGTACAAATTAAATAGCCAAACCTTGGTTACGTGCAATTTTCTCGGTTCCGGTGGATCTTTTAGAAAAGGTCACACGGAGATTTCTCCCCAAAGGGAAACACGGAGGAGGAGGAAGTTAAGAATTAATACTAGTATAAAGAAGTCAACAAGCAGAAAAGGTAAAATGACTCTCCTCAAAGGAACTCTCAACTCTGCCAGCCATTCACATTCACGGATAGAGGAAGAGATCTGTAATACTAGCTGTTGGTGTCGGTTATGGAGGCGGCGGTCGCCTCGGTGCTCGTGAAGCAGGCCATCCGGAGTGTTGCGGCGGCCGCAGGCAGCCCGATGGGCAGACTCTGGAGGAACTGCAAAGCTGATCTGGAGGAGATGAGGAGCACCCTCAGTCTGCTGGAGGCCGGCTTGAGAGACGCCGAGCGGCGGTCCGGGAAGGAGGAGGCGGTGCGTGTGTGGCTGCAACAGCTCAAGGCCGTCGCTCGCGACATCTCCGGCGCTCTCGATCAGCCCCCACCGCCGTCGTGGAAGGTAGTAACTATATGAACTAAAATTTCCTTATGCAGAGACACTGTGGCAGGAGGAAAGGAAACAAAAAAGCCTATCTATCTAAGAGCGCGGATTGTTGCACCGGATCTGGGGAAAATAGTACTCCCTCCGACCCATATTAGTTGACTCCAATTTGGATGTATCTATCCTAAAAACATGTCTAGATACATTCAAATTGAAGTCAACTAATATGGGTCTGAGGGAGTACAGAATTGTTGTAGGTTGAACTGTAAACTGATAGGGATAAGGCATCTCTACAGGAAACCTTTACTTATCATGTAGTACTGTATTTATTATCCACAAATTTTGCAATGTAGTGCTACTACACAAAAACATGTCCAGTATTTCAGTCTATCCTATGTAAGCATCCTTACGACGTCTAACTGTAGCAATAAGTGGACTAATTTGGATAAAACTGGAAGCTTCTTTGTATGCGCGGGCTTGAAAATATGTGAGGATAAACTTTGTGCTTAGACTTATTTTTGCTTCGACTTCACATATGTTTCAATTCTACAATAAAAGCCCCTTTTGTTGCCTTTTATTTGGATCTCCATATTGTTTATTGCAAAAGAAGAGACTTCGAAAATATAATTAGGAACCCTAAATTTGCTTTCGTGAAGAACCCAGGTGGTGGATTTGTACATCTACTCCCCTACCCAAGTTATCCAGGCTCACTTACCACTGGTACACTAGCCAAGAGGTGAATTATAGAGATGTTCCTACTACCACCAGGCTGCCACTAAATGTTAGCTAATCAACTATGTAAATTATCTTCTTTCAAGTTATAGATTCCATTCGAAGTTCTTGATTTGGCCTGTATACTGTTCCCTGTACATAGCAAATACTTAGTTTTTTCCTACCTTTCTTTCTGTTTTGGTTTGCTCTGCTTTCTTCTTTTAGCTTCAGTTTTGAGTTCTTGGTTTGGCCTGTAAAACTGTTCACGTGCCATCTTGGCAATTTCTTATTTTGAGGAATTCAGTCACATACCAAGCTGAATTCATTCCATCCTGCTGTCAAATCTGTTCTCTCTCGAGTTAAAAGAAAAAAATTACTACACGCATATGCTGACAGTGATAACTTGAATCTTCAACAGATTTTCGCAAAACTCGGTTTGGTTAACAAGATAGAACAGCTAAAGGAGAAACTGAAGGCGCTGGAAGATAAACGCCATATATTCGGCTTCACGTTTCACAATAGCTCAACTATTGAAGATACAGACTCAAAAAGAGAAACAATGGCATGTCTTGATGATGAGTTTAGTGTTGTTGGTCGATCAAGGGAGAAAGAAGAGATAGTAAGGATTCTGCTGCAGTCTGAAAGGAAAACGACTATTATTCCTATCCTTGGTCTTGGAGGCATCGGTAAGACCACCTTGGCAAAACTAGTTTTCAATGATAGCAGAATGCAAGATTTTGAGAGGAGGGCATGGGTTCATGTTTCCGAAAATTTCAATCTGGCAAGAATAGCAAAAGCTATTATATCACAGTTTGAAGGGACTGCTGATGGCTTTGTTGATCTGCAGTCTCTGTATAATCAGCTAGAGAACATTTCTAGTGGCAAAAAGTGTTTAATTGTGCTGGATGACTTGTGGGAGAGTGACATTGAACTGTTACACAAAATGAAACTAATGATAAGTTGTGGGAAACAGAGGAGCATGGTTAAGATAATTGTAACCACACGTATTGAAGCAATTGCACACGAATTGTCTACAGCTGGTCCATATAAATTGGGACCATTATCGGATGAGAACTGCTGGAATGTGTTCAAACAACTTGCTTTTCAGTGGACAAATGAAGAAGATTTTCATGTACTAGAAGCTGTTGGAAGAGACATTGCTATGAAGTGCAAAGGTTTACCCCTGGCAGCTCATGCTGTTGGATCCATGCTTCGTAATAAAAGTATTGAATTTTGGAAAGCTACCAGAGATAGTACTACTTGGGATCAAAGTTCATTGCACGGTGATGTCTTGCCATCATTGAGATTGAGTTATGAACATATGCCATCTTATTTGAAACCATGCTTTGCCTACTGTGCCATCTTTCAAAAAGGTTGTGCCATGGATAAGGACAAACTAATTCAACAATGGATTGCTCTTGACTTCGTTAAACCAGCTCTACCAACCTTGTCTCACAAAGTGCAAGCAGAGGAATATCTGAGAGAGCTTTTGGCGACATCTCTCCTTCAATACTCGGTATCTTCTCTGGTGAGTTCTTATGAAACTGTTACGTAGAGCAACTGTTTATCTCTGTGAGTCTGAGATATTTGTAGCATATCAATGGGTGTGTATATGAAAGAAGTTGTTTATCTCTGTGAGTCTGGGATATTTGTAGCATATCTATGGGTGTGTATATGAAAGCATCCATGCTTGAGTTTGAGATATTTGAATTACATTTTGTGCATTTCATACATACTTTTTCGACCTTTTATAATATCGAATACTACCTATGTTTCATGATATAAGGTGTATTACGAGTCGTTAAGACAAGAGTTTAGCCAATAGTTACTCTATTGGTATGCACTTTATGTAACATAAACGTTATGCCACTGGTTTCATATTCAAAAGTGCTTATGATAACAATTGTATATCACATAATCCATATAAATTAATATTTAGTCAAACATTTGTCTTAGCAAATCATAGTATGCCTTATATCATGAAACAGAGTGAGTAAATCATATCTTGCTATATATGACTTTCTGTTTCTGATAATGGATTGTGGATTTTATGTACTATTTAATATTGTCTCATTGAGTATATAAAAATCTGGTTCAACCTTCAGTTGATTTAAGAGCCTGTTTATGAAAGATTACTAATGAATTTTACACAATTTTAATATTTCTTAGGTTACTCATGAACAAGCCAAAGATTCACAAGAACTCAGCATGCATGATTTGGTCCATGACTTGGCACGATCAGTTGCTGGCGATGAAATATTTTTTCTACATGCTATAAACCAAAATACTTCACCCAGTGAAAATTGTCATCATGTAGTTGTGGTTACATATGATAAAAGACTTTCCAGGTCATTGTCTGTTAAGGTTAGGTCACTACATTTCAGAGATTGTGCTGGACAACAAATTCCTGGTAATACATTCTCATTGACAAAAAGCTTGCGTGTCTTGGATATAACTGGATGTTCTTTGAGGATGTTGCCAGATCCAGTTCGTCAGTTATCTCATTTGAAATATCTTGATGCTTCACTTCTGTGTGATAAAGATCTTCCTATGTGGATTACCAGTCTCGTGGAACTACATTATTTGAGCATACATGGCTCTTCCAAAATATCAGAGTTGCCTAAATCAGTCGGGAATCTTAAAGATTTGGTACATCTGGATTTATCATGTTGTGGAAGCCTTGCGCATTTGCCGGAGTTTTTTTCCAACCTTACAAATCTCTTGCTATTGAACATAGCAGATTGTTCTAGCCTTTCTGCATTGCCTAATTCCATCTCTGACCTTGTGAACCTAGAGATCTTAAACCTCTCAGGTTCTACACTGGAAGAACTACCTAAAGGTCTGGGAAATCTTAAGAAGCTAAGGCTGATGCACCTATCTAGGTGTTCCATGCTTCGTGATTTGCCTGATTCCATCTGTCACCTTGTGTCCTTAGAGAAGCTAGATCTATCTTATTGTTCTGTTTTGGAAGAACTACCACATTTCTTTGGCAACCTTCAGGAACTAAAGTTTCTCGATTTATCGCACTGTTCCAGTCTTGTTAGATTGCCTGATTCATTTGGCAATCTAAACAAACTGCAACATTTAAATTTAGAAGCTTTCATGCATTATATGCCCTTGCACCACAGTGATCTACACCACTACTTTGACATGCTATTTCGAGTCCTATGTAACCTATCCAACCTGCAATACCTAAACTTCTCAGCATGCCCTGTTTCTGTTCTTCCTGAATCTCTTGGCAACCTCAAAATGCTTCAGACGTTGAATATCTCACGTTGCATTTCCATAAGAAAATTGCCACAGAGCATTCTTAAATTGCCAAACCTTAAATCTTTAGTTGTGAAGAATTGCTTTCCACCTATCGAAGATCAAATCAAGAAATCCGCACTGGCCAATGGTTTGATGTCACTGCCAAAGTTTTTTGTATGTGCCATGGCTGGTGGTGATTCCAGCAATATTATGCAGCTTGAGGGTGTCGATGTTGAAGAGCTTGAGATTAAATTTCTTGAAAATGTGGTGAGTTTGGAAGAAGCTAAGAAAGTCAACCTGGCATGTAAATCAAGGCTTTCAATGCTGTTTCTCTCTTGGACTGGCAACGCTGTTGACCATCTTGTGGATGATGAGTCTTTGCTTGGGGAGCTCCTACCCCCAGCCACCTTGGAGCAGTTGATTCTCCAAGGTTACATGGGTATCAGATTCCCAAGCTGGATGTGCTCTGCTACATATCTTGCAAACCTTTCCAGAATGGAGCTGCATAATTTGCAGGGGTGCACCCAGCTACCATCACTTGGTCAATTACCTAGTTTGCAAGAGTTATCTCTGCGTGCATTGCCAAACATCAAGAAACTGGATAAGAATTTTTGTGGTGGTAATCAAGCATTCAAGAAATTGACAAAATTTGTTATGCAGGACATGAAGAATCTGGAAGTTTGGTGTACGAGAGTATTAATAGATGCTGAAGGTAAAAGGGAAGAATTCATGTTCCCTAACCTTCGCCAGTTGCTGATACATGGATGCAACAAGTTGATGGTGAAACCATGTCCACCTGTTGTTGCGGAGTGGGTCATAGAGGTTAATGATATTATAGTATCATCATGGGATTATAGAGGACAATCGAGCATTCTGCCCAATTCGACAACTTGTTTGGAAATATCAGATTGCCATGTCAAGCCTGATGGTTGGAGGTTGCTCTATCACCTCCCCAGTCTTTGCAAGTTAAAGCTCCGCATGTGCAATGAGTTAAACAGCTTACCAGGAAGCATTGAAGTCTTGGCCTCTCTTCGGTCGCTACTTGTGTTTGCATGCCATAGTTTGACAGAACTGCCAGAATGGTTTGGTAACCTCACCTCACTCCAGGAACTGGAACTCAACTATTGTCCTAAGCTAGAGTCCTTACATGGGAGCATGCAGCGCCTTACCTCACTCAGATTGCTCCACTTGGGTCACTGCGACAACATCTCGTCAGTGCCAGAGTGGTTCGGCAATCTCATCTCTCTTCAGAGACTTGAGATCTCAGGATGCCAACTAATCAAGTCTTTACCACGATCCATGCAACACCACAGCACCCTGAAGGAGCTACGAATCAGGCATAACCCTGAACTGAAGCAGTGGTGTGAATTTTTCTTGGACGATAAAGAAATAGTGTGAATTAGATGAGAGCAAAGCAACAGTTCTTAACTAAAGAAGGTAATGCATTATTCCCTTGTTCAGCTGTACGTACATGCCTCTTACATTTGCATATACTGTCTTTCTGTACCTAATATATGTTTATATGCTTAAACTACGTGCTCCACTCATAGGTTTGCCCCCATCTCATTGACCAAAAGTACCCGCAGATATACCTGCGCTAGATCTCGTTGGATCTGCATGTTAAGAAACCTATAAAAAAACTAGCAGTAAGAAATGACTACAAACAATCCATGTATTTGCATATCACTTGTATCCCTCGCTCTAAACTCTTTTTTAATATTCGAGTTTGTATTCTAATGGGCCGGTAGTCACGTAGGGTGCTGGCGCCGGCGATCAATGTCAGGAACGCCCGATTCATTCGCGCAGGGCCGCGGACTGAGCTCATAGAGCTGCTGGAACACGTAGACGACATCTTGCTTCACGATGTGCCAGCACGCGCGCAGAAATTCAGCCGTGTAACCATCCTGTCCAGGCGCTTTGTGGGTGGACAGCCGCTTCACGGCCTGCCAGATCTTGTCCTCGCTGAACGGCATACTCTTATCCGCGAGGTTGTCGTCCTGGTCGATGAGCTCTGTGAATTCCAGTGTGCAGTCACGGTGGACGTCCGTGCCCAGCAGGTTATCAAAGTGTGTGTAGGCAGCCTCGGCCATGTCTTCATGCTCGTTGATCGCGCGGTCGTCGACGGCCAAGCTGTACACTTGATTTTTCTGCCGGCGGAAGGAGCACTGCAGGTGGAAGAATGAGGTGTTGGCGTCTCCATCCTTGAGAGCTGCGAAGTGTTGGTGTCTCCATCCTTCAGAACTGCGTCGCGTGCGCGTTCCCTAGCGATTGTGTGCGTTACCTAACAAAATTATTTTGGTTGCATCCTTATTGGATCCGCAATGCAAACTAGTTCTTCAGAATTTCTGTTGCACTGAAGCATATGGAGATGATGTAGCTGATCGGAGAGTAGCTGATGTTCATAAGTGGTTTAAAAATACTACGAGCGCATGTTGCAAAATTCTTCAAACAGAACCAAGATTCATTTGTGAGGTGGGAGGGTCAGCAAATATGCTCCCAACGCTAACATGAAAGAGCAAATTAGAGTTGGAATTTGCTTTGTTCAAACATCATCATTGCCGTAATCGCTCAAGGAGGTCAGAGGCTGATATTTATCTAGGAGATCCATTGGTTCCTCTCGGGGAAAGTGAAAGAAAGTTTTTTTTTTTAGGGAAGGTGAAAGAAAGTTTTTTTTTTAGGGAAGGTGAAAGAAAATTTGACAAGTTGAAGTGGTGGAAAAGAAATGTAGAGCAACATCGGGTTCTAGCCAAGATGGCTCTGGACTTTCCGGCTATTCCATTATCATCTGTGGCTTTTGAATCGACATTTAGTACAGTCGGCATGATAATTGATAAACATCAAGTTCTGTGTTTTCCTGGGAACAGATCCTTTTGGAACTTGGATGTTCAATATTACCACAACTTGGATGTGAATGGAGTTGGAATAGACCACCCTATACTGGGCATTAGTTAGACGCCAGCGTTTTAGATTTGGACTCTGATCCAATTCCAGATTTAGTCCAGGGCGCAACTCTTTTGAAGCTAGGCATAATCACCACTAAATCTACGGCCCGTGCCAACTGGCCCTCCATTTGCATGAAAAAAGAGTTTGGAGGGCTAGGGATTCCTAATTTGAAAGATTTAAACATTTGCCTTTTGGATCATGGGTTAGGAGATAGGGATCCAAGGTGAGGTTAGCTTATGGAAGAAAGTGATTGATGCTAAGTATGACACTAGGAGCCCTAACATTTTGTGTTGTCAGGATGCTCATCCCTCTGTTTTCTAAAAATGTGTGCAATCTGTTTTAGAGGCTGTTAGATTGGGGTATAGGTGGAAAGTAGGGAATGGTAGATACATTAGGTTCTGGGAAGATGTGTGGTTTGGAAACTTCCCTTTAGCCACCCAGTAATGGGATGTTTACTTTGTAGTTAACCAGCAAACTAAGTCCATTGCAGAACTCTGGGATGGTAATGTTTTGTTAGTTACTTTTAGAAGAACTTTTAGTGACCAAATGATGGAGCAGTGACTAGAGATTATAGAGTTGGATACAAGTTTATCTGGAAATATGAGTCATCTGTTAAATATGAGTCATCTGTGTGCAATCTGTTTGACGAGTCAGATGATCAGCTTATCTGGAAATATGAGTCATCTGGGCCACCAAGGATACAAGTTTTTCTCTGGCTGTTTTCCCAGAATAAAATAATGACTAGAGATAATCTTAGGAAAAGAGGTTTTCCAAAACCTCTAGATTGTAGCCTTTGCAAGGAAATAGAATCTGTTAATCACCTATTTTTTGAGTGCAATATCTCTAAACTTTTATGGGCTGATGTGTTTGAAGTATTTGATGTTAATATCACTGATTTTCTTACACTGGCTTCTAAGTGGCTCTGTAACAAGAGATTTCTGCAGCTCAATGTTGTTACCTCAGCTGTCATGTGGGGCATCTGGGAACAACAGAAAGGGTCTTGTGTTTAACAGGAAACCTTGGCTCAATTTGAAACAGGTTTGGCACCTCATTCTGGCTTATCTTCAGAATTGGAAGGTTCCTTCAAAGAAAAAAGCTGGGAGCAGGTGGACTGCTTTGTGGCGTTGATGATCAGGAAGCTCTAATCTCCTCTGGCGCTGATGCCAGCCTCACCTGCACAAACTTTGGATGGACCACCACCGCCTGGAAGATGAGTGCAGCTGGGATATCTCATGGAGGACATGCTCGGTTGCCCTTCTTCAAGGATCATCCGATCCTGAAGAAACATACGTAGATGAGATCCAGTTTCTTCTTCTCTCTGCCCAGAAAATCTAGAATGCCAGTGCCACCTTTCTACTAGTAGTTATGTTGTTTTTAGATTTTAGCTTCTTGTTCTCTTTATAAACCTGGTCTGTTTAAATCTTCTGAGGGGTGTGGCTCGCTCTGTCTTGTTCTGGACATCGATGTCTCTTCCGGGTCTTCCCCCGTCCTGCTTTTTAGCTGTCGTGGGATTAGCTTCTTCGACGCCCGCACATGGGGTTATTCGTGTGTTGGACGAGACGAGATGAGCTGCCAAATCCCAATGAGATAACGATGCAAGTTATGAATGATGCACAGCAACCACTACGCTATAGCAGTATAATTAAGCGGACACTACCCATATGCAACGGCCAGCAACACTAAGGTTGGACTCAGTTGGATCATAGAGTCACGACGGTGATCGATCATATCTGAACGGTGATGTGCCTGGTCTCGTCGCCAGGAGAGAGCGAGAAGGTGGACTGCGTCGAGGTGTTGCCGGAGTTCACGGTGACGACGTACTCGCCGAGGTAGCCGCTGAAGCTGTATGCGCCGTGCGCGTCGCTGGCCCCCGTGGCCTGCCCCGTCTGCCACTCCTGCAGCAGCCGGTCGACGACGTCTCCGACGGGGAGGTTGTTGAGGTTCCAGTCCGTGAGGCACATCTGGTAGCAGCCGCTCTGGTGCAGCGCCGTCCACAGCATGACCCCGCTGACGGCCGGGTGCGCGTACGCCTCCCTCAGCACCTGCTCCAGGTAAACTGCCTGCGTCTGCGCGTCGAACTTGTTGTTGATGTCGACCTCGGTGAACCAGATGGGCAGGTTGAGCGTGGCGAGCTTGTCGAGCACCGCCCTCATGTAGGGTATGTTTGGCTTGGAGAAGTGTCCCTCGAGGCCGATCCCCTCCAGCACGGCGCCGCCGGCCCTGAGGTCCTTGAGCCTGGCGACGTAGGCGTCGACGGTGGAGGATCCGTCGTCGCAGGTCTCGACGACGTTGTACTCGTTCATGAAGAGCGTGGCGAGCGGGTCGGCGTCCTGCGCCACGCTGAAGAAGTCCGCCGTCGCGTTGGGGCCCAGCCGCTGCTCGTAGAAGTTGTAGTGGAGCATCTCGTTGTTCACGTCCCAGTGCGCGAACTCGCCGCGGTACCGGGTCATGAGGCTCTGGATCCGGGTGTTCACGGCGGAGCGGAGGTCCTCCGGGGACAGGCCCTTCACCCACCGGGGCGTCGCCTCCTGGTTCTCCCAGAAGATGTTGTGCCCGCGCACCATCACCCGGTGCGAACGCACGAACGCCAGCATCTGGTCGGGCACGTCGAAACGGAGCAGCCCCGACGCCGGCTCCGTCGAGTACCACTTGAGCTCGTCCTCGAACACCGCCGCGTTGAAACGGTCCACGAACCATTTCTGGTAAGCGTCGTTTCCCAGGATGGTGGAGGCGATCGCCGACCCGAACGGGAAGTCCTTGGCGGTCTGCTGCACGGACACCGTCGCGCCGACCACGCGGGTGCCGTGCGGGTCCGCGACGTGGATGGTCGCCATCCGCTTCCTCCTCTGCTCCCACCAAAAAACAGATCATCAATCTCAGCACACTAAACTACTAGTAGTACTAGTGAGGTTAAGCTGACACGTCACAACAAAACAAGGCTCTGTACGTACCTTCCGGATGGTATCCTTTTGGTGCATCGACCATTGATCCGTGGAGAAGGGCTGCAGCGAGCCGCTGGCGACGGTGATCTTCATGGGGGTCCTGTCAGCGTTCTGGAAGAAGATGACGGAGGTCTGCGTCGGCCAGTCCAGCACGAAGCCGCCCTTGAGGAAGGACCAGCAGTCGCTCCTGGCAAGGACCGTCCCGATGCACCTCGTGCCGGAGTTGTCCGGGGCGAGCCTCGCGGTGATCAGAGCCGACGAAGAGCCTTCCAGCTTGATCCAGCCTGAGAAGGTGTACATGGTGGTCTTGTTGAGGTCGTAGACCACGAACGCCGGGGACAGGACGCCCGTCTCCGTCGTCTTGTACCCCGTCGGGTCGTCGCTGTTGCTGTACTTCAGAATCCCGCCGTTGTACTGCGCCGGCTCCGGCTGGCCTCTGCACTGAACGTACGCCATGTACATCCAACAGATTTATTAATCACCGCTAGTAGCAACTTATGTTCTACTACTACAGATGATGCATGGGGCGAACCAGTTACTCGTCGTCGAGCGCATATTTTACACGCTGAAACTCGAGTCCCTGTCCCTTGTACGTACTTCATTAAGCGTAGGAGTACTATAATCATGGACAGGACGGAGACAGAATGACACGCGGGAACAAAATACAACTAAATACTGTAATCAGTAAGCGGCTCATTTGCCGTG
Source organism: Avena longiglumis (assembly GCA_030063025.1). Lineage (NCBI taxonomy): Eukaryota > Viridiplantae > Streptophyta > Magnoliopsida > Poales > Poaceae > Avena > Avena longiglumis. Next base: position 503,043,789 of record CP125975.1, read on the forward strand.
TCAGTTCATCAGTTGGTCGGCCTGGAAACGCATGTTAGGACACTGTGCCTGGCTTCCAAGGAAGAGCACCGGACAAACACTCCGAGCTAGCTAACTCATCTTTGGTACTTCTAGTCATTTCAGAACATGGAGAATTCTAGTTAATCATGCCAGAAAAGTGTAGTGTGATGATACACTAATACTAGTTGTCACTTGTTCCGTGTGATGATTTATATTCTTGGGCAGGTTGGTGCGGGTGAGTGGGCTTGTGGTCTCCCAGCGCACACATGGAAACAAAACTGGAATAACTGAAGAAAACGTCAGGTGCACACTGTGGAAAGGAATTAAACGGACGTTGGTGGTCCAGTGGATTTGGGGGTCGACATCGTTCCCTCGTCCTCTTCCTAGTAGTTCTAAACAGCCAGTACTGCCATCGTAACAGAGCAAGAAAGATCAGCTTAACACACTACAGTGTCATCCTGTTCTAAGAAGCTACAGTACTGTCAGCGAAGACCTATTGCATGGAAAGAAGAGAGGATGAGCATTCAGTAAGACTTACGTCCGTGTAGGCAGAGTAGTCGTACCATCCAGCTGCATGCCATCCAAGAGTTGAAACAGCGTCACATACTCAGAGTCCGATACATACACACAGCAGCAGAGAACGAAAAGAATGCAGGGAGAACGGAAGAAGGGCACACTTTTCTGACGGAAGAGAGGAGGAGACTGACCAGGAGGCACGGCGGCGACAAGCTCGTTGCCCCAATGCACCATCCATGACACGAGAAACAGCACGGCATGCTTCAGAGCAGAGCCGCCACCCCTCATCTTTCGCCGGCGCTCTGTCTGCTCACACTGCTCCGGCGCCGTACGTGCTAACGAAGCTCTCAAGCTATGGCGACCGCTCTCACGCTGTGCACGAAGCTCTCACGAGCTGGTGAATGGCTGAGGAATGTATGTATGTATGGGTGTGTACCAGCTATGATCGCAGCAAGGAGAGCTACTCGAAGGCTATATATAGCCAGAAGCATAGAAGACGGCAAAGACGGGGCATATATCGGCGTAGCGTCGTGTGCGCGCCACCGGGGTGGCCGCCCTCCTCGCACCTGGCGAGCTGCCATTGGCCCATCGCAGGTCACGGGCCGCCATGGGCACCTACCCTGGAAGAGCTAGCGGTGGTGCGCCGCGCGCGTCCTGGCGTGCCCGGTTCGGTGCAGTGCCCTTGTGGTGCTCCAACGCCGGGCCTAGCCAGCACGCGCTAGTGGGTTGGGTTCACATGTGTGTTGAAGATCACAGGTCCTGTGAACAACGATCCCCGCCCTATTCCCTTGTCTCGTACTGGTCCCGTGGGAATTGTACTGCAGGCCTGGAAGTTTCTTCTGTTGCTTTGCTCCGGCACCGGATGGATGTCACTGCCCGTGTAGACGTTCAATTCCAGTGGTGGCGGGATGGCTCACGGTTGCCGATAAGCTTGTCACGTTCGTCGGCGTTGTGCATGCCGTGTAGTTCGGGAGTCAGTCAGGTGAATACTACTGGTAAATAGTGTTAGGGACTTTCAGTCCTGCTAGAGGTTCATGGTTCATCATCGCATTTCCCTGCAGGGCAGAACTCAACTTACGTCTCATTAACAACCTTGCTAGCAAGCAAGCATGTGATGCAACCGGGATAGAAACATGTGACATGTCCTTCCAGGGAGGGGAAGGGAAGCCGATCATTGTTCATCAGAGACAGCAGCCAAGCCAATTATTATTAGGTGTGTGTTGCTGATTTACAATTGATGACAGTTGGTTTGCTATATTGTTTGCTAAACTTGCTAGAAGGAAATTCTAAAACAAAGTAACAACATCTGTGTGTATTCAGCTAACAACCTTCTACTGCCTTTTGTATGCGTATCAATAATTCTTATGCTAACCCGACTCGAGCATATGTATTTTTACTTTCGCATTATTGGCTTGCCTTCTTACAAAGGAATTTTCACAATCTTACAAAAAAAATTACTCTATAGAGATGGAGATGATGGTCCTTGCAATCTTGTGGTTTCAAAAGTGTCTAGTATTTGTAAGGATCTAGTTAATGATGATGAGGGTAGTGTGGAATTCGAAGATCAAGTGGATCATCTTATACTAAATATGCATCTTAAGAAACCTCACCAAAGGAGGGTCTATGATTTATCTAATGTCCGTAGGAGAAATAGGTGTAAAACTGAAAAACATATCCATGATACTAGGATTAAAAGGAATGACATGGAATAGTGAGGGGTTTAGATATCCAGTTAAGTATCTTTTTGTTAAAGAATCAATTAGGGAACATCGTCTGGACTTCATTGTCTTACTAGAGAAAGAAAGATCTAATTTTGTGATCCCTTTCCTAAAGCAACTCACAGTTGTTTTTGACTTTGCGCGGTTTTGTTTACCACCGCATGATCGATCTGGTGGTATACTAGTTGGCATTAATACAGAAACTCTTCAGGTTCTAAAGATGAACATGGGAGCTTTCTGTGTTAAAATGCATGTCAACTGCAAGAAAGATGGCTTCGGGTGGGATTTTGTGTCAGTTTATGGGGCTACCCAAGACGCGTATAAATCGGAGTTCCTTCTGAGATGATATGTATGTGTGAGACATAATTTCTACCTATGTTTATAAGTGGGGATTTGAATATCATACGCAAGAGAGATGAGAAGAAGAAGAATTTTTATTGGCCATTAGCCATTTGTTTTAATGCAATTATTGAAAGCCTAGACCTTAGAGAAATTATTCTCTCGGGAAGGCAATATACATGTGGTAATCATAGAGATACGCCTACTTATGAGAAGCTTGATATAATTTTTGCAAGTGTCGAGTGGGAACAGAAATGCCCATTAGTAATGTTGTGTGATCCTACTCGTGCGGGGTCGGATCATGCACCATTACTAATTGACTCAGGAGTGGAGGCTCATTTAGGTAATAAGACGTGTTTATCTTTTGAGTTGTATTAGTTACACCGGGAAGGTTTTATGAGATGGTTGCAGTTGAATGCACTGCAGTTAGTGCTGGTCATACACCTATGGAGTGTTGGCAAAATAAGATGCATCATTTACAGCATTTTCTCAAGGGATGGATTAAAAACCAAAATGGTAAAGGCTGTTAGGTACTATTGATGAGTTATTTTAAGGTTGAAATGAGTCCTCTAAGTATGGTTGAGCAAGATGCACCGAGGGATGCAAATGAACGTGTAACCATGCTTAGGGGCGATGATGAAAGGATACAGATGCCGCCTAGAGGGGGTGAATAGACGGTTTAAAACTTTTTCGAGAGTGGCTCAACAAAGACAGAATTAAACTAGTGTTTACTTTGTTAAGCACAAAACCTAGAATAACTAGGGTTCACCTATTTGCACCAACAACTTATGCTAAGCAAGACAAGCAACTATGTGATAGCAAGATATATACTTCAAGCACGAAGGCTATCACAAAATAAGGTGCATAAGTAAGAGCTCGGATATAGAGATAACCGAGGCACGTGGAGACGACGATATTTTACCGAGTTCCTCCCAACATGGAGTATGTCTCGTTTGGAGAGGGGTAGTATCAAACCACCAACGCCACCAGAGGCCTCCTTTTTTCTCCTGTGAATCTCACCCCAACGGGATCGATCCACACTTCCACTATCAGTGCAATTGTCGGTGGCAATCTAGAACCTCTCACAAGGTTGGGGCACTTCTCCACAACTCAATAGGAGGATCCCAACAAACAAACTTGGGAAAAGATCCACAACTTAATTGGAGGCCCCAAGTAATCCACAACCCTGCAAAACAACCAAACCGTCTAGGGTTCCAAGAACCCAAGAGTAAAAAAGCTTCTCACCTTTCACTCAATTGAATCCTCATCGAGAACTCAAACTGATGCACCAAATGCAATGGCAAGAACACAATAAGTGCTCAAGTCCTTCTCTCCCAAATTCCACCAAAGCTACAAAAGCTTGTGGGGGAATAAGAGAGGAAGAACAAATGAGGAAATCCACAAAAGACTCCAAGATCTAGATCCCAAGATGTTCCCCTCACTTAGAGGAGAGATTGATCGGTGGGGTTGTAGATCTAGATCTCCTCTTTCAAATCCCTAAGGCCTTGTTTTGTAGAGAGGTATCGGAGGGGATCAGCCCGGATAATACCGGCTCAGCCCAAGATCTCAAAAATCTGGAACTAGTCGTTTTATAGGCCGGGGTTTACGAGGTCGAACCCCACTTACCCCCGGAAAACCATGAGACCCCCTGTGTACGTTAAACCACGACCATGACCTCGCATTTTACGGGCGCGATGTCGCTTCTGCCTTTGCCTCCTCCTCCTTCCGGCGACCTGGCCTTTCTCTATGGCTTGCCCCTTCCTCTCGCTTCCCCTTCCATGCACTCCTCTCCTCTCGATCTCTCCTTGCTCTCTCTCGCAACCGAGCGGAGTCGCCTCAGTCTAGCCATCGACCTCCTCTTCTTTGCCTCCCACCCTCTCGCGTATCACAGATTTCCAGCACACCTATCCGGTGAACTTTCCTCATGTTGGCTTTGAGATGGAAGAGAGATAACTTCTTAATTTCTGTGTAGAAGAGAATTCGGATCATCTTGTGTGCCAAAAGACATAATTAAAGAAGGGGATTGTAGTTAAGAGGTTTGGAAGGGGAATTGTGGGGATTGGGTAAAGGTAGGGGTTTCACCCAATCCCCTTGGAGATTATCCCCATTGATCCCCTCAAAACCACTAGTACAAAACAAGGCCTAAAGTATATGCAAGAATAATAGGAGGGATTGAAGTGAAGCAAGCTCAAGAAGGTCAATAATGGAAGGGAAGGCATACAGAACTCGTGCACGGTCCATTGGGGAAGAAGGTCCCTTTATATAGGCCCACTGATTTCTGACTGTTTTCTGCCTGTTGGGGAATTTCCACACCGGAGACTCTGGTCTGACTTTGTCTCACACCGAAGACTCCGGCCAGTATCCGGTCTATCTCTGGACCCTTATACAGAACAACCATGGGCTTTATATTGGATCCACACCGGAAGTTTGAGACGAAACTCCGATCCACACCGCAGATTCCGGTCCGGATATTCCATCAACCTTTTGTTTCAGCCAGGGAGGATAGAACCAAATAAGAGGCAAACTTCAAATGGTGATATCTAGAGTTTGGAAACTCCGATTGACCCGAAACCAAATTTTTTAGAAAATATTAGATACCACCAAGTGAGAATATTTTATGTATTATAATGTGATATACCTCCCTTGGTGAAAAACGGGAAAACCTCAAAGATCAAAAACGCAATAAGATATAAAAGGGAAATCGGTTTTGATGAACTAGAGCTTATTATGAATATTACCAAAAGATCTAGAACCTCACATGGATAAGATCCAAATAACAACCAAGAAAGGGTGATGCTAAGTATGCAAAGGTTTGAGCTCTCTCTGAAAGATATGATTGAGTTACTCACTTAAGAGCCCCTCTTGATAGTACAATTATCTATCCTATAAACCGGTCTCCCCAACTAACACCAGGAGACCGGTAAGAAAGAAACCCTATCAAGATCACACCTTTGCCTTGCGCATATTCCACTTAATCTTGATGTAGACGATTTTGTCCTTCTCAAGATGGAACACCTTTCTTGATTGCTCTTGCACGCACTTGCTTGATGAAGACTTGCAAGTTGCTCCTCCATACAAAATGGGGAAACCTTTACTTTGACCTTGTCTTCATCGATCCATGGTCACCAAGGAGGGCAAGCTTCAAGCATGAGATCATCTTGATATGGCACATCTTTAGCTTGCACAACTTTTCTTCTAACTCCATTTGGATGATGTCGAAGATACACACGAGGTATCACTCCATCTTATTCTTCAAGACACACTTGCTATAGGCCCAACTCTCACTTGACCAATCTCTAGGTCACTCTTGAAACCTTGGTCAACACCTGACCTTCTTCATTTCTTCTACCTTGAAGCCAACACATTGTTATGGGGTAACCCCTTGGGGTGGCCCGATCTTTCACGAATCTCCGCGAGAATCGAGGGGAAAGCGGTGGAAGGGGGAAAGGGGATGAAATCCATGAACACACGCACACGAAGAACCCGATGAACTCACGCACACAAAACACGATACACGCCGATAACTCACGCCGGTGGCAACCGGTCCAACATAATCCCTAGGATCGGTGTTGGGCGAAGCTCTCTCTCCACGGCCAACAACGAGGGCGAGGTGCTTGGTGAGATCTTGACTACTTGGGCACGAGAAACCAAGATCCCAAGGCCTTGTACAACTTGAACGCACTAGGCAAGATCCAAGAGGTTGTGGATAATAGGGTGCCCCTTGGTAGGAGCATGAGACCAATAGATGAAAGATCCTCAAAGGGGTGTCCTCAACTATTATTATCCAAGTCTAGGGTTTACATATGAGGGGTGGGGCTTTATATAGGCCAGCCACTTAAACAGGGGTAGTTTTGGAATAAAACTGGAAATTGGGGCGAAACTGGGGGTTACATGGGCCAAGCCCAAAAGACCTTGACATGCCTGGCATCGAGCAGGCCGGAGACTCCGGTGTTGGGTCCGGAGACTCCGGTCTGGGACGGAGACTCCGGTCAATCTCTGGACCCGTCTCCGGAGGGGGTATCAGACTGTCCCGGGCTTGATTCTTGGGGCCGGACCGGAGGAAGGTCCGGAGACTCCAGTGTGCAGAGCTCCAGCAGCGTCTTCTCCTGATCCTTCTTCCTTGGGGGCTTGGTGTGGTTATGTTGCTTCATAACTGAGGATACACAACGTAGTTGCATGAAGTAGCAAGCCATCCAAAGGTAGACCAAAATCACATGAGGAAAGGAGCGAGTTAACCTTGGCTTGTAGGAGCTTGGCTCGGGCGCGAGTCATTGGTCCACTTGGGGGACTAGGTGTTGTAGATGGAGGTGCGTCCGTAGGACGGGCTGCATCAGCTCCCCCCCTTGGGAAAGAGTCATCCTCGACTCTTCAACCTTCTCAACTTCATCTTCTCCATGGTAGGGTGAGAGGTCCTTGACATTGAACGTCGGGCTCACAAGATAATTGTATGTTGGGATATCGATGATGTAGGCGTTGTTGTTGATCCTATTTAGTACTTTGAACGGCTCATGACCTCTTGGCTTGAGTTTGGAGTCATGGTCCTTGGGGAAGCAGTCTTTACTCAAGTGTATCCACAGAAGGTCGCCTTCTTCGAAGATCATCTCTTTCTTGTTCTTGTTTAGCCTTGATGCTTGGCGAAGGACTTGTTTCTCGATCGTAGCTCTTGTGTCTTCATGGAGTTTCTTCATTGTTTGGGCACGCTTTACCACGTCCATATTGGCACGGCCATGAAGCGGAAGTGGAAGGATATTGTAACACCCTCAGAATCGGACCTATGCAAGTTTTAGCGAAAACCCGCCAAACCCGCATAGAAACGATTCAAAGGTGCCCACCAGGCACTTTCGTGCGGGTGGAAAACGAAGTAATAACATTACACAACAGTCCTCGATGGGACCCACAGAACAGATATATATATAACAGCGACTCAAAGAGTCAAGAATACAGATATAATATACAAAGATCCAAATCACCTTGAAACGATGGGGCGTCCGACTACGGACAAGATGCAAATGGGGCTAAGAGCCCTGAAGAATAACCAATGGCGTCCATAACCTGCGAGGCCAAGCGGAAGGGTAACCACGCTAACGACGTCGATCTCAAAACCGCTTAAACAAAAGGGTGCCGACAAAGGGCAAAAGGAAAAGAGGAGCGTCGATCGAGGCCGATGCAGCGAGGCTAGAATTCGGCGGTCCTCGCCTACATAGATATGGTGGACTGAATCGGCAGCGGCAGCATGCACTAGACAACCTATAGAGACTCGATACAACTGGCGGCAATCAGAGAGGGGTAAGCAAGACCTATTCGGAACCAACCTGATACTAACACCAAACAAACCCATCCTGGTGTTTCCCCCTCGAGACCAAACGAGGAAGTCAACCGAGGAACTCACACAGTTGGCAGTTTTAGTTATTCGGTTATCGTTGCAGCAATTACTAGTCAAGTACTGAGAGTCATCCTGATAAAATAAGCAGTGGGCACTTTTAGTTAATCATTCCGTTATAGTTGCGACACTTACTAGTCAAATACATTTAGCATGAGATAACCCAAAACCCAGCAGTTGTTGGTACTTTTATTTAGCCATTCCGTTGTAGTTGCAATACTTACTAGTCAGGTACAATTGTCGCAAGCGACACATCAAACAAGCAATTGTTGGCAGTTTTATTTAGCCATTCCATTATAGTGAAGCTGATTACTAGTCATTATACAGTCAAATTTATAGTACTACTTTAGTTATGCTTGTCTATGGTCGAGATACTGTGCTCCAAGTCGTCCATAACCGCGGACACGGCTTTCAGAAAGTTTTACCCGGCCGGGGTGCACCAATAGCAACACACGCTCGATCAACCTCGGAAAAACCAAATCAAAACCCAACGAGGCTTTCACGACAAAGCAATCACAGATTCAGAAATATTTGGGGGCCACCCCATTGAGTAGACCAACGAAGTAAGCTATCTTCGAGACGGACTCAAGGTTTGCGTCAATGATCAGAAACGATCGGGAACCCGAAAGTGTGATGGGCTTGTCGATACGCGAAAACACTCGCTTACCTAAGCGATGCAGTGCTCCTCGCACAATCTGATGAGTAGCATGGCATAAGTACAGATAGTAAATAAAACCTCAAACTAGTTTGTGGCCCCAAGAAATAAGATCGAATCAAGATCTCCTGGGGGGTCCCATAATCCTCCCGGATGTGGATAGCGCGATAAATCAAGGAACAGGTATCAAGTACTCGGGGTCCTACGGGACACAAGTGGGCGTTCGGAAACCAAATATTATCTATCACCCACCGATGCCTCGGCTTACTTACTTCAATTTTAGTTGTTAAACAGGAATTAAAGTGTACGATAAGTAAAACCATGAACATCTCCAACATCAAACATGCGGCATTACTCCAACAACTGTGGCACTTGACAACACGCAACAGCACTTGAGCAAGCGACTACGGTACGGCATAAGTCCAACTATCTACCAAACAACAGGTAATAGGAGGTGTCCAAGGCAATATAAAGAGGGATATCACGGTACGAAAACTAGAGCAACGCATAACACGGATAGCAATAGATCAACAGGAGGAATAAATACTATAAAAGTAAGATGGGTAGAAAGGGGATGCTCACTTTGAAAACATGCCAAGGTTCAACCAAGAAGATCGGTGAAGCTCACATCAACTCAACGGCCTTATCCGCGAAGAAGCAAAACGCTAGAATAAACACCGGGTGCAATATTTAATACTACGGCAAAAGATCGGGCATGATGCATGTATGATGTATGGCATGGCAAAGGTGCGATGCAATTAGGTCATATTAAGCGGAATCGGGGTCCCGACAATTAGTTAGATGGTTCTAGTTGTTTATCTACCCCGCAAATTAAATGTTGTTTTAGCATGGCAAAAGATAGCACCGGTTCGCTACGCAAATTTAAATGAGGCCAATATAAGGCTAGATTTGCCCGCATATGGGCCCCATATTTAATTATTAGGTGAATCGGCATAAGGCCCCCAAACCACATGATATGCATGCGAGATGAACAATTAAATATGCAACAGGTGTTATGTTTAGCATTTATAAAATAGGGGTCGGAAAAGGGTTCACACATTAGGGGGTCTCGACGAACTTGGGGTTCCGGGGTTCGGGGTCGGTCTCGGGGTCCGGATCTGGGGTTCGGGGTTCGACGGGAGCGTTCTCGGATTACTGGGCTAGATCTTGTCGCATCCGGGTTCTCGGCGAGCTCGGCGTCCGGAAAAGAGTACTTGGTTCGGTGTCGGGGGCGCATCGGTCTCCTGGTCGCTGTTGTTCTTGTCGTCGTGCCGATCTTGTCGGGTCCCACAGGGTCGATCTTGCCGTTGCGAGGGTCTTGTCGGGCCCGCGCAATCGAGTCGGTGTTAGCGTTCGGGAGCGTTCTCGTGACAAACTTGGCGTCCTCGAGGGAGTACTTGTCGTTCCGGGCTCTCGACGAATCTTGGCGTCCGAGAAGAAGATCATGTCGCATCCGCGGCGACCACCTTGGCGTTCAGGGAGTAGTTCTCGGTGTTCCGTGAGGAAGGCCGCGAGGGTTCGGTGACGGAGATCTTGACGGGTATGGGAGGAAGAACTTGACGTTATCGGATCGGTCTTCGGGGTTTGACCATCGGTCACGGTGACGGGGCGTCGAGGGTCTTCATGTCCGTGAGGAGATCTTGGTTTCCGTGAAGGGGAGCTTCGGACTGCGACTTTGTGGTCGATGGCGAACTCGGATGGTCACCCGGGGTTCATTGAATCTGCTCGGCCGATGTCGATCTTGGCAGGGTACCATTGGCATCTCACAGAAACAGGTTGGCCAAACGCAGCATGCCCAAAGGTTTCCGTTGTGAACAACAGCGGGCATCACGACACTGGCGAGCTACGGAACATGGGCAAAGGCGCGTGGCGGCGCCACCTGGCAGGAGGCCTCGGGGCCAGCGTGTGGAGGGCGGCGAGCTTGCGCCAACGCGGGCTGGGCGGAGGTCGCGCAGGCACCGGAGGAAGCGGGCGCGGCGGAGCTTGGGGGGGTCCGGCGAGGCGGCGGCGCGGCCAGTAGCGCTGAGAGGCTGGAGGCCGGGGCGAGGGGGCTCGTGCAACAGTGGCGTCGGGGCACAGGGTGGAGGGCGGCTGGTCGGCGCGGAGGAGCTCGAGGGGCGACAGAGCGGAGGCGGAGGCGATGGGGAGGCAGGCGGCGCGGTGGTGGTGGCCCAGGGAGGGTGGCGGAGGGCCAGAGGATCGGGAGGCGAGAGGAGAGGAGGCGAGGATGGGCTGCGCCGTGACGGGGAGGATCTGGCGAGAGAAGAGGCGGGCGCCGGAGCCGATGGGGACGAGGGCGGAAGGTTGGGAAGGGGCGCAGTGCGGAGAGGGCCGTCGTGGGGCCTGTGGGGAGGCGAAAACGAGGAGGGGGACGGCGATGGAAGGAGATGGAGGGGACGCGGGCGCGCCGGTTCCGGGGTGGGGCTGCGCGTGGGGCCCGCGGTGGGAGCGTGTGGGGACGTGGCGTGCGCGTGGTGTGCGCGTGGTGTGCGCGTGTGGGCCGCTGCGGGGTGGGGTCGGGCGTGGGTGCAGGTGCGGTGTGCGTGCGTGGTGTGTGTTTGAGTGTGTGCTGTGTGTGTTGTGTGGCAGGTGGGTGAGGGAGTGGGGTGAGGTGGCGGCGTCTGGTTGGGTGGGGATAGGGAGAGGGTGAGGTGTCAGGTGGGGATTGGGTGGGATGAGGTGGCCGGAGGGTGTGGGTAGATAGGTTGGTAGAAAAGGGATTTTGGGGTGGGCCGTTTTAAATTTCTGGGGGTGGTCGTTCGGGTCGATTCGTCCCGTGCGACTGCCCCACTAAAAATAATTAATATTTTATTTGATTAAAACAAAGCCTCTGCAAACCGATAGCAGACAAAACAAAATAATCCGGAGACCCGGTTTTGGTGTTTGAATAAAGATGGGGCGTTTTAGAAAACACAAATAGGTTTTCTGCAAATAGTTTTATGCAAGCAAATGCAAGATGATGACGATGCTCAAATGCAATGTGGCATGATGACATGAGCATGCGGTCATGATGATGCAATGCACAAAAACAACGCGATTTTCTGGTAGTGGTTTTGCGGGATGCCACAGATATCAAGCGCGGTGAGAGGCTCGAAGCCACAGACGATCATGAACGGGCTCCTCATGGTGGTGGAGTGCTTGGCGCGGTTGTAGGCAAACTCGGCGTGTGAAATACATTCCTCCCAGTCTTTAAGGTTCTTCTTTATCAACACACGTAAGAGTGTGCCAAGGCTTCGATTGACGACCTCGGTTTATCCATCGGTTTGAGGATGCGAGGCGGACGAGAAGAGGATCTTGATGCCGAGCTTGGCCATGAGTGTCTTCCAGAAGTAGCTCATGAATTTGACGTCGCGGTCGGAGACGATTGTTCTTGGTACACCGTGTAGCCTAATTATTTCCCTGAAAAACAAATTTTCTACATGTGAAGCATCATAGGTCTTATGGCACGGGATGAAGTGTGCCATTTTGGAAAAGCGATCCACTACCACAAATATAGAATCATGTCCATGTTTAGATCTAGGCAATCCTAACACAAAGTCCATGCTAATGTCCGACTAAGGTGCATGAGGAATAGGCAATGGCATATAAAGACCAAAGGGGTTAGACTTAGACTTAGCTTGGATACATGTAGTGCATCGTTGGACGTGGCGCTCCACGTCGCGCTTCATCTTGGGCCAAAAGTAGTGGGTGGATAGCATGTCATATGTCTTGTCACGACCAAAGTGACCCATAAGGCTTTCCCCATGGGACTCTTGAAGAAGCAAAATTTGGAGAGACGACTTCGGAATGCAAAGCCTGTTTTGTTTGAAAATAAAACCCTTATGCAAATAGAAATCATCAATCCCCTTGTCTACTGAACATCTTGCAAAAATTGGTCCAAAGAAAGGGTCGGACGCGTACAAAGATTTGATGTCATCAAGACCCAAGACATTTACTTCGAGTCGCGTAAGAAGGTTTGTGTTTTTGCGAGACAAAGCTTCCGCTACCACATTTTCTTTGCCCTTCTTGTACTTGACAATGTAAGGAAAAGATTCCATAAACTCAACCCATTTGGCGTGCCTTTTAATCAAATTGGCTTGGCCCTTAAGATATTTCAACGACTCATGGTCGGAATGGATGATAAATTCTTTGGGCCAAAGGTAGTGTTGCCACACTTGAAGGACACGAACCAAGGCAAAAAGCTCTTTGTCATAGATGGGATAGTTAAGGCGTGCGCCATCAAGTTTCTCACTATGGTATGCAATAGGATGCCCATTTTGCATAAGGATGCCTCCAATGCCAATTCCACTAGCGTCACATTCAATCTCAAAGGTTTTTGTGAAATACGGTAATGCTAGAAGTGGTGCTTCGGTGAGCCTCTTTTTGAGCTCATCAAAAGCCTTTTGTTGTGCTTTTCCCCAAACGAACATGACATTTTTCTTGGTCAATTCGTTGAGGAGGCAAGCAATGGTAGAAAAGTCTTTCACAAAGCGACGGTAAAAGCCAGCCAACCCATGAAAACTACGAAGTTCACTAACATTGGTAGGTATGGGCCAATCTCGTATGTCCTTAACTTTTGAGACATCAACTTCAATGCCATTAGAAGACACAACAAAACCAAGGAAAATGAGTTTGTCTTTTGCAAAAGTGCATTTTGGGAGATTAGCATAAAGCTTTTCATGACGAAGGATTTGAAGGACCTCCTTAACATGAGTAACATGCTCCTCTAGTGACTTGCTATAGACAAGGATGTCATCAAAGTAAACAACGACACTCTTCCCAATGAGAGATCTCAAAATATGGTTCATGAGGCGCATGAAGGTAGATGGGTAATTTGATAAGCCAAAAGGCATAACCAACCATTCATAGAGACCAAGCTTGGTCTTGAAGGCGGTTTTCCACTCATCACCTTCGGCCATGCGAATTTGATGGTAACCACTACGAAGATCAATTTTCGAAAATATAGTGGCTCCACATAACTCATCAAGCATGTCATCAAGACGCGGTATAGGATGTCGATAACGCACGGTGATAGCATTGATTGGATGGCAGTCCATGCATAACCGTAACGTATCATCCGTTTTTGGAACTAGAATCACGGGGACCGCGCTTGGGCTAGTGCTTACTTGGATCAAACCTTTGGAGACGAGTTGGTTGATTTGTCGTTCTATCTCCTTCGTCTCTTCCAGGTTCGTGTGATACGCGGCGCGGTTTGGGAGTGGAGCGCCGGGTATGAGGTCGATGCGGTGCTCGATTCCACGAAGAGGAGGTAAGCCATGAGGAAGCTATTCGGGAAATACATCTTGGAATTCCTGCAAAATAGCCATCAAAGAAGGAGGGACATTTGTCAAGTCATTAGTTCCTTGCGCTAGTCCCTTGCATACAAGTACATAGTGCAAGATGGATGGGTTGTTCCGCACTTCTCTCATCTCACTTTTGGTGGCAAGAAGAACACTCTTAGTTTTTCCACTCGAGTTTGGCTTGTGGCACTCACTCACTATAGTGTGGTTCTCTCGCTCACTACTCTTCTCACAAGATGGTCTTGTGTATTGCGCCCTCGCTAAAGCCTTTGCATTGTCCGCAATTATTTGGCTAGGAGTCATTGGTTGCAAAACACAAGTTTTTTCAAGCCATTTGAAGGTATAAGTGTTTGAGTGACCATCATGCAAAGAACGCTTGTCATATTGCCACTGCCTTCCTAGCAACATATGGCAAACCGTCATGGGGAACACGTCACATTCCACCGTGTCTTTGTATGGTCCAATTGAGAACGTTACCGAGACGGTGTGCTTGATCTTGACGGACCCTTGGTCACTTAGCCATTGTATATGGTAGGGGTGCTTATGTGGATGGAGGGTGAGGTTGAGTTTCTCACACAATTCCGTACTTGCAAGATTGTGGCAACTCCCTCCATCGATGACAACTTTGATGGACTTCCCATTGATACCGGCACGAGTTTGGAAGATGTTTGATCGTTGGTCTTCATTCTCATTAGCTTGAGTAGTTAAAACCCTTGTGACCACAAGCGATGGACTTGCGTCATGCTCACACACAAGTAGTTCTTGGTCCTCTTCCAAATGTTTCCTTGCCATGGCTTCCTTGACCCTTGCATCAAACTCATCTTCACTCAAGTATTCTTCATCGCCGTTGGGATGAACAAAACTTTCTTGTTCCCACATGCAGCCGACTTGTGTCCTTTGCCTCCACACTTGTAGCACTCACCATTGAATGGGTGTTCATCTCTTGCGTATTTGCCACTTGGGGGCGGTTTTCCTTGAGGAAGTGTTGGCTTGAAGGGAAGCTTGGTTGTATTTGATGAGCTTCCACTTGGTGTTGTCGGAGTAGTGGTTGGGGCTTGCTTGTATGTGAAGTATGTCTTTGGCTTGTTGTACTTGATGTCCTCTTGCACTTGACGCTCGGCCTTTGATGCGATGTGCACAAGCTCAACCATGTTGTTGTACTTTTGGAACTCGGTGATGCGCTTGATTGGATGGTTCAAGCCATTGAGGAAACGTGCCATTGTTTGTTCATCCCGCTCTTCAATGTTGGCACAGATCATGTTGAGCTCCATTTGATTGAAGTACTCTTCCACGGTCTTTGTCCCTTGACTAAGCGTTTGAAGCTTGTTGAAAAGGTCACGCGTGTAGTGCGAAGGAACAAAGTGGGATCTCATATGAGCCTTCATATCTTGCCAAGTTGAGATTGGGGGCTCTTATTTTGATTCACGAGCGAGTTGGACTTGTTCCCACCAAAGGTTGGCATACTCATCAAATTCGAGGGATGCCATGCCCATCATCTTCTCATTGCTATAGTTGTGCATGCGGAAGATCTTGTCAACCTTGAGTTCCCACGAGAGGTATTCTTCGGGTTCATTGGAACCGGTGAACTTGGGCATGGTGAACTTGAGCTTGCCGAAAGTTTCTTCTTCATTGCGGTTCCGGTGGCGACGGTTGCCATGATTTTGGCGGCCATCTTCATCATCAGAGATCTCATGTCTTGCTTGGTGATGGTGGCATTGCTCTTGCGGTTGTTGAGGTGCCGCGTTTGGTGGTGGAACTTGGTTTTGATGACGAGCTTGGGGATCTTGCTCGTGTTGTTGGCGCGGTTGAGGACGAGGAGGAGGTTGTTGATCCTCACGACGAGCTTGGGGAGCTTGCTCTTGTTCTTGTCGTGGTTGATGCCGAGGAGCATTGTCTTGTGCTATGCGGCGAGTAGGACGTCGGGCCGCATGCGCAATGGGCTGCTCTCTTTCTTCTTGATGTGGAGGAGGCTCGTCATGATGATCATGTTGTTGACGTTGACGTTCATGTCGATGATGACGCCTTGGTGGATCTTCGAGTGCTTCACGCCGACGGCGATCTTGTTCTTCCACTTTGGATGCTTCACTTGTTGTTGAAAGAACATGTCGATGGCGATGGGCTTGGTGGTCCATGTGAGGTTGCTCTTGTTGAATCACAAGTGCCCTTGGTTGTGGCCGGTCCGCTTCACGTCTTGGAGGTATTGCGGAGAGGTCACCATCATAGCTTGACGCCGCGGCGTGTCGCGGAGATGGTACCGCTTGAGAAGAGCTCATGGATTGAAGGACGGGTCCATCCCGCTGCCTTGAAGCGTGACGGCGAGGTGCGCTTGATTCACTTGAGGAGTGCCATGATGATGTTGAGTCTCGCGATCGTGGCCTTTGTAACCCATCAATGAGGCGTTGAAGCTTCTCATCCGTTAGGCGAGGGCGCGACCAAGATCTTCATTTTGATGACCGAGGTTGTGTTGCATGGCATGCATTTGGCCTCGGACTTCTTCGAAGCGGTTGTTGATGTTCTTGAACTCCACTCGGGCTTCGCTAAATTGTTCATATTGGCGCCACTCAAGGGCTTCACAAGGGTAGTTGAATTCTCCTCGGACCTTCCAATGGTCCCATCTTGTCATGTATTGTGTGTCGTCCTCCGGAGGTGGTGGTGGTTGGGACGGCTCGTCATTCCTGTCCATGATGCAAAGCCGACAAGGGTTGTATATGGTGAATAAGGGTGCGTGGAGTTAGCCTTTTACCTCACCTTGGAGATTATATCAAACCAATTGCCACACAAAGGAGCGAACAGCGTGCAAAGTGAAATTGCAAAGAAACTCACACACAAATAAGCTACAACTCTCAAAAGCTTTTGGTGGATGGGTAGGATTGTGGGAAAGCCAAAGAACCAATCGAACGCAAAGGATAGTCAAAAGTGGAGAAGATCCA
Source organism: Avena longiglumis (assembly GCA_030063025.1). Taxonomy (NCBI): domain Eukaryota; kingdom Viridiplantae; phylum Streptophyta; class Magnoliopsida; order Poales; family Poaceae; genus Avena; species Avena longiglumis. The sequence continues at coordinate 503,060,606 of CP125975.1, forward strand.
ACGAACTCAAGTCAAAAGGAAATGGTCAACTCAAAAGGTAGCGAGAACTTACGACTACACACACGTGGAGAAAAATGGGGTTAGCACGACTATGAAAGTGAGCACGAAATGGTCTAATAAAGACTACGCTCGGTTGTCGTGCCAACTCAAGGAGAGACCACAACTCGTTTGCCAAAAGAGGGTAAGAAACGGATTTGTGCACTTGCCTTGGCGCGCTTCTTCCTCTCTCTTTTGCTTACAAGCTTGATGCTCTCTTTGTATTGGGAGACTATGTATCTTTCTATTTTTCGTCCTTTTTTTATTCTTTTTCTCCCTTTCTATGCTACTATGTTAACTTTTGTATTTGCCCTCACACTCTCACTTTCCAATGGCAAGTGCACAATGCTTAGACAAACACAAAATGAGTTGCTCTCATAGGATAGGTACACACAAAGGAAGATATGGCTACAAGGGTTGACACAAGTTATACCTTAGTTGTTGATGGTGATCTTGTGTCGATGGAGCGGGGAATGGTTTGAGGTCCATGGTGTCGAAGAGTGCAGCGATGTTGCGGAAGCTATCTGTTAGTTGGTGACACGCACACGGAACACAAACAACAAGCGGATAGATTAGCCAATGCAGAAAAGAGGAAAAAGGGCAAAACTGGCGTCCAGGGCCGGAGACTCCGGTATGGACCGGAGACTCCGGTGCACAGGGCCGGAGACTCCGGTGTGGAAGATCTGCTCGTGTTCTTGAGCGGAAATTCACGCCTAGAGTCCTCAAATCCTTGAAAATTTGGCCAAAATTGGAGAACTTGAGCAAAAGCTGGACCAACACCTTAGACAAGATTTGGTCGGATCAAAACCACAAATAACACTCCAAAACGATAGATCGATCCAAAGGCAAATTGGGGCTGTTTTTTGGGAAATTTTCGAATTTATGGTGTATAGAAGAAAAATTGAGGGGAAATCCGTGATCAACCTTGCTCTTGATACCAATATGTTATGGGGTAACCCCTTGGGGTGGCCCGATCTTTCACGAATCTTCGCGGGAATTGAGGTGAAAGCGGTGGAAGGGGGAAAGGGGATGAAATCCACGAACACACGCACACGAAGAACCCGATGAACTCACGCACACAAAACACGATACACGCCGATAACTCACGCCGGTGGCAACCGGTCCAACATAATCCCTAGGATCGGTGTTGGGCGAAGCTCTCTCTCCACGGCCAACAACGGGGGCGAGGTGCTTGGTGAGATCTTGACTACTTGGGCACGAGAAACCGAGATCCCAAGGCCTTGTACAACTTGAACGAACTAGGAAAGATCCAAGAGGTTGTGGATAATAGGGTGCCCCTTGGTAGGAGCATGAGACCAATAGATGAAAGATCCTCAAAGGGTTGTCCTCAACTATTATTATCCAAGTCTAGGGTTTACATATGAGGGGTGGAGCTTTATATAGGCCAGCCACTTAAACAGGGGTAGTTTTGGAATAAAGCTGGGCTGAATGGCAGGTTACATGGGCCAGGCCCAAAAGGCCTGGACATGCCTGGCATCGAGCAGGCCGGAGACTCCGGTGTTGGGTCCGGAGACTCCGGTCAATCTCCGGACCCGTCTCCGGAAGGGGTATCAGACTGTCCCGGGCTTGGTTCTTGGGGCCGGACCGGAGGAAGGTCCGGAGACTCCGGTGTGGACCGGAGACTCCAATGTGCAGAGCTCCAGCAGCGTCTTCTCCTAATCTTTCTTCCTTGGGGGCTTGGTGTGGTGATGTTGCTTCATAGCTGAGGATACACAACGTAGTTGCATGAAGTAGCAAGCCATCCAAAGGTAGACCAAAATCACATGAGGAAAGGAGTGATTTAACCTTGGCTTGTAGGAGCTTGGCTCGGGCGCGAGTCATTGGTCCACTTGGGGGACTAGGTGTTGTAGATGGAGGTGTGTCCGTAGGACGGGCTGCATCACACATGCTCCAAGAGATGCCAATGGACAATTCCTACAAGTGTAACTCAATGCAAACATTATTCCATAGAGATTGTCATTAATTACCAAAACCACATATGGGGGCCCATATGTTCTTTCAGATGAGGAAACTAAGTGTGCTCAAAGAGCTAAAGTCAATCATGTAAAAGAATAGAAAAATAATACGAAGTATTTCAACCTAATAGCTAATGGCAGCCATAGAAAAAAAATCAACTAGAGCATGGGGAAGAAACCACTGTGGGATAAGAAAATCTAAAGGCCTATATTTCTAAATTATGCAAAATATTATTTGGGGCGTGGGCTGCAACAAATATTACATTGTTGGAAGACGTTACGAATGATATCCCACAACTCTCTTATTTGGAGAATAATATTCTTATTGCACATTTATCTGAGAAGAAATTGTATGATGCTATTTCTAGTTGGAGCATAATAAAACTCTGTGACAGAGCATTTTTCTATCCCTAGTGATTTTGGTGTTTTATAACAACACGCATATCAGACTAATTATGTTCCAAGTGTACCACAGGTTGTATCATAAAGGATTTGCAGTGTATCAGGTGCACTAATAGTTGCTACTAAGTGGGGCAGCGTGGTTGGACAAACTGTCCAAAACTTTCTGCATGGTGTGGTACTACCGCTTTTTGCTACCGGACGCGGCAGTAGGTTCTGGCTAGTTGTCACAAGCCTCTGCCAGGCCAGGTAGTACCGCATTTTAGTACCTAGTGTGACAGGAGCTTTTTGACAACTTGTCAAAAGCTACTGCCCGCTCGTAGTACCGCATTTTAGTACCTAGCGCGGCAGAAGCTTTTTACAACTTGTCAAAAGCCACTACCCACCCTGGTACTAAAATGCGGTAGTACCGCATTTTAGTACCTAGCGTGGTAGAAGATTTTTACAAGTTGTTAAAAGCTACTGGCTGCATAGGTACCAAAATGCGGTAGTACCGCATTTTAGTACCTAGCGCAGCAGAGAGTTTTTGACATATGTTGCACATGCCACTGCCCCTTGCGGTATCAAAATGCGGCACTACTGCATGGATCCGGTAGTACCGTATCTCAGGAGAGGTACTACCGCTTTGCGGTAGCACCACAAATTGATACCGTTGTGGCTGGGGCATATGCGTTTCGAAGTTTGTTCTTCCGGTACCAGGTCCGGTAGTACCGGAGTTTTTCGGTAGTACCGCTTGAACTTCCGGTACTATCGCTGCATTAAATGCTCCAACGGTCATATTGGATCTGGGGCTATAAATATCCCTTCACCTACCTTGGGACAAGTTGCTCATTTGCATTAAAGTCAAGACCACCATTGGAGCCACCAAATCCACAAGATCTCCTCAATCCACCACCCAAAGTCCTTGATCTTTGGGGAATCGAAGGAGGAGGCCTCGATCTACTACTTCACCAAAAGAGATCTTCATTTCCCCCTCATTCACTTGAGGGCCCCTTTGCTCTAGTGTTTTCTTAGAAACCCTAGTTCTAGATTTGGTTCTTACAAGCTTGTCTTTGATTGTCTTGACAGCTTGCTTGTATTTGGGAGCCTCCGATTAAGTTGTGGATGAGTGCCCCAAACTTGTAACGGTGTCGGATTCCACCTTGAAGGTTGCCGATATAGTGGAAGGTGGATTGATCCCATTGGGGTGAGATTCATAGGAGAACAAGGGAGGCCTCTCGTGGCGTTGGTTGTTTGAAACCACCCCCTCTCCAAACATAGACGTACTTCCCCTCAAAAGGAAGGAACTACGGGAAACAAATCCTTGTGTCTCCGCGTCCACCACTTTGGTTACTTCTATCCTTTACCGCACTTTACTTACCTGTTCTTGCTTAGTATTGTGTTAGCTAGTGCATATTTGTCATATAGGTAAATTCACCTTAGTTGCATTATCTAGAGAATTTACCTTATTGACAAACCCTAGTTTGAAAAAGAATAAAATTGAAGTAGCACCTATTCACCCCCCCCCCTCTAGGTGCCCATACGATCCTTTCAATTGGTATCAGAGCCTCGGCTCTTTATTTGGGCTTTACCACCTAAGAGAATATGGGTAGCCGCGAATTGGATGGTGATGGTGAGCCCACCACGGTGATCATGGAAGATATCAAAAACTTGGAAACGAGATTGAGCTCTTCCTTGGTCAATGAAGTCAAGAAGATGCTTGAGAAACTTCTTAAAGACAAAGATGGCTCATCATCCCCCTCTCCTCAAGAGGATCCTCCATCTGTTTTACCTAAAGGGAATACTCCGGTATTCCTCGAGGATATGATGGTAAGGGGTAAACAAGACAACATTAATTCCTCCACACAAAATGATGGGGGGAAGGGTGAGCACCATGATTCGTGGTACTCTACTGACCCTCCAATCCCTCACCCTCATGTATACAATAGAGGTTACCCACCTAAGCTTGAAGAATCTGCTACTTTTTCTCAATGGCAATCACTAATGAGAACTCATATGCGCAGTTCTTGCATTGAACTATGGAACATCATCGAACATGGACTCTTTATTGGGGATCCAAACAACTTGACAAGAAGAGAGGTTGTCAATAGTCAACTCAATGCCACTGCCTTGCATATGATTCAACAAGTATTGGGTACAAAGGATTATCCACACATTGAGCACTTTAGCATTGCCAAGGAAGCTTGGGATGCCCTCACTGTATTGTTTGTTGGAAATGAGAGTATGAGGAGGAACCGGTATGATGCACTAACCAATGAAGCCGAAGGCTTCTACATGATGGAAGGTGAAGATCATGAATAAATGTACCGAAGGCTCAAGACCACCGCCACCGCTTTTAGAAACGTGGGTGCCTCACATGTGGATGATGCATGGATAAAAAGGAAATATGTGAGTGCACTCATGCCCTTTAAGCCCACCGACTTAAATAGCCTACAAGGAAGACACAACTACCATCTCATGACCTCCAACGAAGTTATGCAAGAGATGGTCGCTTTCAAGGTTGCCTCCAAGAATGCCAAAGATTTCCGTGCTCGTGCTCTTGGTATGAGCAACGTTGTCAATGTTGCTTTGAAGGCCAAAGTTGTGGACCATGGGGATGAAGATGATAGTGATGAAGGCCTCTCCATGGACCACCCCGATGAAGTCAAGATTGCTCATAGTCAATATATGGCCTTCTATGCAAAGAACTTTTGGAAGAACCCCACCAAGGCCAAGATGGAAATGCAACGAAGAAGCAACCAAAATGGGAAAAGAGAAAATACTACTAGATTGAGAACTTGCTTCAACTGTGGTGACCGCTATCACTTTGTGGCAAGTTGCCCCTATGAGAAGAGATAAGATCATGGGGGTAAGCTTGTGTTGAAGAAGACTCTCAAAGTACCTTACAAGAAACCCTTCATCAAGAAGAATCCAATCAACAAGAAGTCGGGAGAAATTGTCTTAATCACTCATGAAGAATACTCCTCCGACAATGAAGATGATGAAGATGAGAAAGAGGAAACTTCTAATGGTGTGTCGGCTCTTGCCACTACTTCTACTCCGACATTCTCACTCTTCGACTCTCCAAATGAGAATTCACCGATCAAGAACCTCACTTGCCTTATGGCAAGAGGAACGGAGGTATCCTCATCATCTCGCTCCACTCCCTTAGATAATGATGAAATTAATGATGAGATGTCTCTTGATGTTAAAAGGGAATTAATTGCTTTCGATGAGTTTATGACTAACCTACACGGGGATGCTAAGATACATTTTGGTAACATCTTAGATCAACTTTCCCACACACAAGAGCTCCTAGATGTAAGGTGTAAACTTGGGAATGAACACATGATTGAGTTAGAGGCTTTAAACAATGCTCCAGAAGAAGAACAATAGACTAGGATGTCACTTGAATTAAAACTTTAAGGGCTTGATGATGCCAATGACATTATTGTTAATAAACTCATCAAAGAACATGATCATGATATTGCTAAATACAAAAGGGCTAAAAAGGACAAGATTGAGTTTGGTGTGGTTCATGAAAAACTTGCCGAGGACTTTAATTTACTAGAAAAGGCTCACAAGGCTTTGAAAAGTGAATTATTGTCACTCACAAAGTCCCATGAAACACTTCAAACTCAATTGGCCAATATTCCCTCACCCAGTAACTTCATTCCATCTAGTAGTACAACTATTTTTGAAGAAAATGCTAGGTTGAAGGGGGAGCTAGCCAAGGCCACATTCCCACAAGGCAACAAGTCCATTGATGATCTTTTGAGTAAACAAAGGCCTAGTGGTGATAAAGGGGGCATTGGTTTTGTCTCCAAAACTAAGAAGAAGAAGGTCAAACCCACACAAGAGACCAACAAGGCCATTGTGGATAGTAAGACCACAAGTGGTAAAACTATGTCTCATGATGACTTTGCGGGAAGTGCTAACCCTCACTATGTTTTAATGCTGATTATTATGGTGATGTGTATGCACAATATGTTGGCCCATATTATGGTTATATTGCTTGGTATATTTGGGTTCCCAAGACCCTTGTTGCGAACAAAAGAGGACCCATTGAAAAATGGGTACCTAAAAATTAGCTTGATTTTTTGTAGACGTATGCTTCCTAAGGGTCAAAGTGGGTGCTTGACAGTGGTTGCACAATTCATATGACCGGAAGCTCTTCTATTGTCCAAGATCTAAGGCCAAATGATGATCAAATATCTGTTACATATGTCGACAAGTCAAAGTCTAAGGTAATGGGTTTCGGCAAGGTAGTGGTTGCTCACGACATTACACTCGTGAATGTCATGCTTGTTGAGACCCTTGGTTACAATTTACTTTCAGTACGTGCTCTTGGAAAGATGGGCTTTTCCGTCTTTATAGATGATGATATTGTGGTCCTCATGTGGAGCAAGTCTCTCAAGGTCGCTTTCGTTGGGTACGTCGAACATGACTTGTATGTGGTGGACTTTGAGGGGCAAGCCACTACAAGTGCAATGTGCTTATTCGGAAAGGCTTATGTGGGTTGGTTATGGCATCGACGACTATCCCATGTCAATATGAGAACTTTGCAAAGTCTCCACAAGGAGGGCCATATTGTTGGACTAAAAGAAAATGTTTCCTTTGCAAAAGATCGTGTTTGCAGGGCATGTGTTCTAGGGAAGATGCATGATGCTCCTCACAAGCCTAATAATCACATCAAGTCAACCAAGATCTTGGAGCTCCTCCATGTGGACCTCTTTGGTCCTCCATCTCATGCAAGTCTTGGAGGGAAGAAATATTGCTTGGTGATTGTTGATGACTTTTCAAGACACTCTTGGGTTTATTTATTCAAGCTGAAGAGTGAGACCCAAAAGACCTTCATTGACTTCATCAACTTGGTTCAAAAGCAATACAATGTTTCCGTGTTGATTATAAGAAACGACAACGGCACCGAGTTCAAGAACTACACCTTGAATGATTTCCTTAGTGATGAGGGGATAAAACATCAATATTCCGCTGCATACACCCCTCAACAAAATGGTGTGTCCGAAAGGAAGAACCGGACTCTTATTTAGATGGCTAGGACCATGTTGGCGGAGTTTAAATCTCCATACAACTTTTGGGCCGAAGCCATCTCCACCGCTTGCCATGCTTCAAACCGGATCTACCTCCTCAAAGAAATCAACAAGACTCCATATGAAATACTTACCGGTAACAAGCCCAACGTATCTTACTTCCGGGTGTTCGGTTGTAAGTGTTTCTATCTCATAAAAGGTGTTCGGTTGTCCAATTTCGAGTCTAAAGCATTAGAGGGTATTTTTGTTGGCTATGGTCTCGAATCTCACACTTATAGAATCTATGATAAGCTCTCCAGAGCCGTCATAGAATCTTGTAGTGTGACCTTCGAAGAATATGATGGTCCCCAAGGGGAGCATGTTGATGCTTGTGATGCAGATGATGAAATGCCTTAGGATGCCATAGGAAGAATGGGCGTGGGATATATCCGCCCTGTTTAGGAACCCCTTATTGCGGATCGAGAAGAACTATGCTCCACTCAAGTGGAGTCCTCATCTTCACAACATCAACAAGTTCCATCCACCGAGGAGGGAAATGACTCAAGCCAAAGACAAGATGTGGACCCTCAACATGATGATCATAGTGACAACTCTAGTAAAGGGGAGCTTGATTCATTCTCCAGGATGTCAAGTTGTGCCAAGGCAATTACTCAAGGAAGATCCGTACAAACTGCTTTGAGACAAGCTCAAATTGATGCTAGAAGAGCACTTGATCAAGACCAAGGTCAATCTATGCCTATCAATGAAGAGAATGATTCCGATGATGATCAAGGTCAAGTTGATGGTCAAGACGAGGACCAAAATGATGAAGAGGGTCCCCTAAGAAACAACACGGAGATCCACGCTCATCGCGAAGCTAGAAAGGAAAGAATGTTAGAATTAAGAGACCACTCTCTACAAAATGTAGTTGGTGACCTAAGGAAAGGCATTTCCACAAGAGCACAATTAAAGAGGTTCAGTGAACACCAAGCACGCATCTCCATGATTGAACCAAAGAAAGTGTGGGAAGCTCTTAAAGATTCAGATTGGTTAGAAGCTATGCACAAAGAGCTCAACAACTTTGAGAGAAACAAAGTATGGAAGTTAGTTGAGAAGCCAAAGGATTGCCGCAATGTTATTGGAACAAAGTGGATATTCAAGAACAAGCAAGATGAGCATGGAATTATAGTAAGTAACAAGGCTAGATTGGTTGCACAAGGGTACTCTCAAATTGAAGGCATTGACTATGGAGAGACTTATGCACCCATGGCTCGCCTTGAGTCCATCCGTATCCTTATTGCTTATGCGGAACATCATAACTTCAAGTTGCAACAAATGGATATAAAGAGTGCATTTCTTTATGGTCCACTAAATGAGTTGGTATATGTTAAGCAACCCCCGGGATTTGAGGACCCCAACTTCCCAAACCATGTCTACAAACTTGATAAGGCGCTCTATGGGCTCAAGCAAGCCCCACGCACGTGGTATGAGCACCTTAGAGAGTTATTGTTTGACCGTGGATTTGAGGTTGGGAAAATCGATCCCACTCTTTTTACTAAGAAAGTCAATGGGGAGATTTTTGTATGCCAAATATATGTTGATGATATTATCTTTGGCTCATCTAAAAAAGCTTTTAATGATGAATTCTCAAAGCTTATGTCTAGTAGGTTCTGGATGTCTTTGATGGGGGAGTTGAGAGTATTTCTTGGTTTTGAGATCAAGCAAGTTAGAGGAGGGACATTCTTCAATCAAGCCAAGTATACTCAAGATATGCTCAAGAGATTCAAAATGCAAGATTTAAATGGAGCTCCTACTCCCATGGCTACAAAGACTCATCTAGAACAAAATCCAAATGGTAAAGATGTGGATCAAAAGGTATACCGGTCTATGATTGGTTCTTTGCTTTACCTTTGTGCATCTAGACCTGATATTGTGTTGAGTGTAGGTGTATGTGCAAGATATCAAGCGGCTCCTAAAGAAAGCCATTTAATGGAGGTCAAGAGAATCTTTCGATATTTAGTTCATACCCCATTTTATGGTCTTTGGTATCCTCGAGGCTCAACATTTGATCTTTGTGGATACACGGATTCAGATTGGGCGGGTGATAAGGATGATAGAAAATCAACATCCGGGGCTTGCCAATTCCTTGATAGGTCCTTGGTATGTTGGTCTTCTAAGAAGCAAAATTGTATATCTCTCTCCACCGGTTTAGTATGTGGCAGCTGCTAGTGCTTGCACCCAATTGCTATGGATGAGGCAAACTTTAAAGGAATAAGGTGTCCATTGTGACAAAGTGCCTCTTCTATGTGACAATGAAAGTGCCATCAAGATTGCCTACAACCTGGTGGATCACACAAGGACAAAGCATATTGATATTCGCCATCACTTCATTAGAGATCATGTTGCTTGAGGTGATATTGATCTATCATATGTGTCAACCAAATATCAACTTGTCGATATCTTCACGAAGCCACCTTATGAAGCAAGGTTTTGCTATTTGAGGAATGAACTAAATATCGTGGATTCAAGGAGCTTGACTTGATTTTATTGCATTCTCACCTATGTTTCGACCCATTTTTGGTTTAGGTGTATGCATGGATATAGGGGGAGTGCAGTCCTAATTGATTGGACTATCCCTCCCCACATTATGCCCAAATCAATAAAGATCATTCCTCTTAATATCATTTTGTGATATGTCAGATTAAATGATGAGTTTCGGTAATGGACCCAAGATATATCTTCGTGGTGCCAAGTCGAGCATACTCATATATGGTGACGTAGGCCACTGCCCTCTCTCTTTCGAGAGGTTGGTGCTTACTCGTGTTTGTCATCCTCTAGTTGGATTTGTTCTTATGGTCATGCACTCTCATTTGGCTCTTCATATGTTTTTAGTATTTTTTTAGAGTGCATTGACCCATATCAGTGTGAATCTCTTAACCCATGCCATTCTTATCCCTCAAAACTCATCTACTCTGCACAAGAACCCTCCACTTTATGTATCCTGGCTCTCTGTTCTGGTGGTTACGGTACTACCGGTGTTTACCCGCGGTACTACCGCCAAACGGTACTACCGTAAAAGCTAGAGTACTACCGCCGGGTTCGATTCAGAACCTTGTCGGGAACTTCCCAGTCTTGATACTACCTGGTTCCTACGGTACTACCACTTAGCGGTACTACCGCCAGTACCTCCGGTACTACCGCTCTGCGTATCGGTTAAGATTGGAGACATGGGGAGAGGCACCTCTCAGTGCCTCATTATTTCCCCGTCTCCACTCCTCACCATCGCCACCGCCAGAGCAGGAGCACGCTGCCGGAGCCCTGCCCCCTTTTCCTTTTCCCGGATCCTCACCGGATCCGACCTCCTCGCGGTCTCCTCCTCATTCTCCACCGCCATGGACACCGGTACTACCGCCCTCCTCTTCTTCTCACATGTTTTCTCCATTGAATCTTGGGTAACTTTGATTCTTGGCCAAAACAAGTGTTCTTGAGGTTGTACTGTGTGTTTGCTTCCAGATTTTACTCTTAGACCGAGGGGATTCACGTTTTATGTCAATTTTACTGCCCGTACATGGATCGACGTTCCAGATCTGCACTGTGGTTGCCGAACCGGTAGTACCAGGAATCTTTTTCCGGTACTACCGCTGTGCGGTACTACCGCCTGTGCAGATCTGGTACTACCGCCCAATACTGACAACAAAATTTTCCTTAAACCTTGAAGGACCATCATATGTTTGTCTCTGGTTCTTGTGCCCTTATCTCTATGTTATCTCCCTCGTTCTCTCACAGGTGCAGGGGCTTCCCGGGGTTCTCGCAAACGCTCCAAAGCTCATCATGAGATTGAGGACTATGAATCCGAGTCAGATTCCGCGGCTGCGACTGAGTCAGAAGACGAGATTATGCCTCAACCTAGCACCCGTCTGAAGCTGAAAACCACTCGTGGTCGACGTGGTGGGGGAGTTAAGCAAAGTGCTGGCCGTGGTAAGGCTCCTCCATCTCCTCCTCCCTCAGTTCCTCGCAAGAGCCAAAGTTCAGGGCCATTAGGGCCAAAGATACTATTTGACATTTCTGAGGTTGACTTTCATGAACTGAGGACTGTCAATCCATATGTTGCTTCTCGCTCTCATGCTCGGAAAGATAGCCTCTTCTACACGGATTTTCAGGAGCGCGTGTTTCATGAGGTTCTCATGAAGGATGATAAGCTTGTGGTTCCTAAAAAGTGGATCGAGATGACTCATGTGAAGAAGAACCTGCAGTATTTCGGTGAAGCCCTTGAGACGTGCACCAACATTGGCTTGCTTCCCATTATGCAGTTCCGGTGCAACTATGACCCAATGCTCATCACTCAGTTTTATGCAACCGTTCACTTTGCCAAAAACCAGACTCGGACACTCACCTGTATGACTGAGGGTGTTGTCAAGCAAGCAACCTTGGCTGAGTTTGCGGCTATCCTTGGGTACGAAGACCGCGTCAAGGACACTCCTGTTGGCTTTCGGTGTCACAACAATGATCGCCCTGTGAAGAAGGATGTTCTTGCTCCACTGTACATCCGGGGGCGTGGTATTCCTGGAAAGATCAAAGGGCTTCTCCCTACATATGACATCCTGCACTGTATATTCTGTGAGACTATTGCTCCCCGAGCTAGGAATGTTGATGAGATGCATGCCTTCATGGTGGATATCATTATCACCACCTTTCACCACTGTGACTCCGGCCAACCAATGGATATGATGGATGTTATTTGGAATGAGATGGTCTGTGCGACCTACCAAAGGAGGGTGCCTCCTTTTGCTCCGTATATCATGGCTCTCATTATGAGCAAGTGCCCATCGGTTGCCCGTGACATGCCTTCTCATTGCCTTGTCACTCACCGACACAAGAACTTGTTGATCAAGACCCATCTCAAACCTCGCAATGCGGATGGCCAAATTGTTGATGAGGATGGGAACCCTGTTAAGGAGGAATCTGGTGATGACAATGATGCCCAGCTAGATGCTGACTTTGTGGTCTCACGCCGCAAGCCTGCTCAACCATCTTGGGCCAAAAGGATTGAGGCCAAGCTCAAGAAAGTATTCTGCTTCCAGGTTGACAATCAAAAACGCATGTATGAGGCTCATGTCTATGCCAAGAAGTCTTGTGCTCGTCAGAAGGAAATGATGGAGGCTCAAGGTTTGACCATCTCCAAGGGCTCCAAGAACAACATCACCCCGTAAGACCAATGGATCTCCAAGCACAACCACTGGGATGATGATGCCACCTTCTCTTTCCGTGCCCCGTCGACTCATGATGATGCATGGGATGATGATGACGAGTGATCTCCGGGACGTTAGTGTTGCTCTTGTCCCTTTTTGGCGTCTTGATGCCAAAGGGGGAGAAGTTGCACATTAGGCATGCGGGATTTGCGTGGGAAAAGTCACAAGCTCGTTCTTGCCATTGATTTTTATTCGCTTGTGAACTTTATTTGCTTGCCTCTTATTATGTGTGAATCTTGGGAACTAACTATTTGTGCTATGTATGTTGAGACTATGTGGTTATATTATGGATCCATCATATGTGTGGTATGAATGTTCTTATATGGATCCATCTTATGTGGTGGGTGTGATGACATTATCATTTTTTCTCATCACACGTTATTAAGAAAAGGTACTCCCAGGTAGCTTGATAAATAGAAAGGGGCTTGTTTCTACATATCTAGGGGGAGCCCCATATCTATTCATCAAAACCCTCTTTGTCATCATAATATTATTTTGCAAATGTGTGTTGTCATCAAACACCAAAAAGGGGGAGACTGAAAGAGCATTTTTCTATCCCTAGTGATTTTGGTGTTTTATAAAAACACACATATCGGACTAATTATTTGCCAAGTGTACCACAGGTTGTATCATAAAGGATTTGCAGTGTATCAGGTGCACTAATAGTTGCTACTAAGTGGGGCAGCGTGGTTGGACAAACTGTCCAAAACTTTCTGCCTGGCGCGGTACCAAAAAGCGGTAGTACCGCATTTTAGTACATAGCGTGACAGGAGCTTTTTGACAACTTGTCAAAATCTACTGCCCGCTTCGGTACCGCATTTTAGTACCTAGCGTGGTAGAAGCTTTTTACAAGTTGTTAAAAGCTACTGGCTGCCTAGGTACCAAAATGCGGTAGTACCGCATTTTAGTACCTAACGCAGCAGACAGTTTTTGACATATGTTGCATATGCCACTGCCCCTTGCGGTATCAAAATGCGGCACTACTGCATGCATCCGGTAGTACCACATCTCAGGAGCGGTACTACCGCTTTGCGGTAGCACCACAAATTGATACCACTGTGGCTTGTGTTTTGAAGTTTGTTCTTCCGGTACCAGGTCCGGTAGTACCGGAGTTTTCTGGTAGTACCGCTTGAACTTCCGGTACTACCGCTGCATTAAATGCTCCAATGGTCAGATTGGATCTGGGGCTATAAATATCCCTTCACCTACCTTGGGACAAGTTGCTCATTTGCATTAAAGTCAAGACCACCATTGGAGCCACCAAATCCACAAGATCTCCTCAATCTACCACCCAAAGTCCTTGATCTTTGGGGAATCGAAGGAGGAGGCCTCGATCTACTACTTCACCAAAAGAGATCTTCATTTCCCCCTCATTCACTTGAGGGCCCCTTTGCTCTAGTGTTTTCTTGGAAACCCTAGTTCTAGATTTGGTTCTTACAAGCTTGTCTTTGATTGTCTTGACAGCTTGCTTGTATTTGGGAGCCTCCGATTAAGTTGTGGATGACTGCCCCAAACTTGTAATGGTGTCGGCTTCCACCTTGAAGGTTGCCGATATAGTGGAAGGTGGATCGATTCCGTTGGGGTGAGATTCATCGGAGAACAAGGGAGGCCTCTCGTGGCGTTGGTGGTTTGAAACCACCCCCTCTCCAAACATAGACGTACTTCCCCTCAAAAGGAAGGAACTACGGGAAACAAATCCTTGTGTCTCCGCGTCCACCACTTTGGTTACTTCTATCCTTTACCGCACTTTACTTACTTGTTCTTGCTTAGTATTGTGTTAGCTAGTGCATATTTGTCATATAGGTAAATTCACCTTAGTTGCATTATCTAGAGAATTTACCTTATTGACAAACCCTAATTTGAAAAAGAAGAAAATTGAAGTAGCACATATTCACCCCCCCCCCTCTGGGTGCCCATACGATCCTTTCACTCTGGTCCAATGGTTTTCTGATAGAGTGTTACCAAAAAAATTAGGTGTAATTAAGGAGGACACTTGAGGTGTTGTTTAGTCAATTGCATAGGGGGGAACTACCTCTACCTAAATTGAACTTTGGTGTCATTATTTTATTATCAAAAAATAAAATATGGTATGATACAACAAGATAGACCAATATGTCTGTTAAATGTAAGCGTTAATTTTTTACTAAGGTTGGCATTGATCGCATTACGAGAACTACCCCCAAGGTTATTAGACCAACTCAATCTTGCTTCATGTCTATCCAACATATTTTTGAAGGAGTTTTCATACTTCACAACTATCTTGGAGCTCCATCGGAAGAAGATGGATGATGTCCATTCTAAAATTGATTTTGAAAGGCTTATGATAAAGCTAAGTGTCATTTCCTCCAGCAAACATTGCGCATGAAACAATTTACACATGGATGTTATAAGTTAATTGAACAGTTTGTGCAAGGAGATAGTGTTAGAATAAAAGTCAATGAAGACATAAGACACTACTTTCAAACTTGGAAAGGTCGGAGACAAGGAGATCTGTTATATCTTATGCTTTTAACATAGTTGCACATATGTTAGCTATCCTTATTGCTAAGGATGGCAATGGGCAGGGTAGAGCAATACCATACCCATACCCATGTAGTCAATGGGTATAAAAGGTTACCCATACCTGTACCCGCGGGTATAAAACTTTACCCATACCCATACCGTGGTGCAGTACCATTGGGTGCACGGTATATCCAATAGTACACAAGTTATTCAAAATTTTACTTTCATCAATAACATATTTGAAAAATACAATAATCTATACTTACTAATAGTAGACGAGTACATGAAAGTATCAAATGAATGTCTAGGAGTCGCAATCTCATACTTGTCCCTAGGCTTTTCGGCCACATAGGTTGAAACTCTATAGGTAAGTTTGACATGTCAGTTTAAACGGGCAGGGTATGTGTATACCCATGGGCACAAGTCTATACCCGTGTGAAAGGATACATATGTCGCCTAGAGGGGGGTGAATAGGCGATTAAAACTTTTCCTAGAGTGGCTCAACAAAGGCGGAATAAAACTAGTGTTTACTTTGTTAAGCACAACCTAGAACAACTAAGGTTCACCTATATGCACCAACAAATTATGCTAAGCAATACAAGCAACAAAGTGATATCAAGATATATATTACTTCAAGCATGAAGGATATCACAAAGTAAAGTGCATAAGTAAAGAGCTCGGGTATAGAGATAACCGAGGCACGCGGGGACAATGATATTTTACCGAGTTCCTCCCAACATGGAGTACGTCTCGTTTGGAGAGGGGGTGGTATCAAACTAGACAATAATCCAATATAAATGAACATTATAAAACTTAAATTTCTCGTGAGAATTATACCACATAGAGACTAGACAATAATCCAATATAAATACTAGGTGGTATTCCTCATGTACACACAATTTTAGGATTGTGGAATGCCCAAGCATAACACTCCCCCAAAATGGGATAATCCATTAATTTATCACAAGATCAAAATAAGATATCAAATATAATCAAGAAATGCTCAAACACAAGAAACACACATACATGGTGTGCCACCTAATCATACACAAATATGATTGATACCTCAAGATAATTAAGTGGAAAGCACAACATGTACAAACGCATGGAAGATACAAAACCAACACTTGCACACGGGGGCGAGTAACTTTCAATGTAAAGATTTTAGCATATGTTACCGCAAGGAGGAACATTGGAAATACAATATAATCATGATAATCCAAATGGCTTGGCTTGACAATAATAATTGATGAAGATCCCTGAATTCTTCATAAAGTAGCCAAGACTCCAATGCCCTCCAACACACACCTATCGATCAAGTTTTGGCTTGTTGGTCCCCAACCAAGTTGGGTCCTAAGAAGTTAGTCACAATAGGCTTGGCAACCCAAATGGTTCTTTTCTTGACGCCACATTGGGCACCAACAAACTTGGCAAACATATTGCCAACCTCATCCTTATAAGGTGAATAAGAATCATAAATCAAGATAGGATTGGATGAGGAGATACCAATAATGCATGCAGAAGAAATGTGCCCCTTATCACGGCATATGTAGCAAGTTCTACTCTTGCCATATTTCTTCTTAGGTGAAGCCACAACTCGAGGAAGAGCTCGAGTATTACTCTTAGGAAGAGGCCCATTAATGACTTGAGGTGGAGCTTGAGGCCGCTTCCCTTGTTGCTTCACACTAGGAGACTTCTTCTTCAATGGGCAAGATCTAACATGATGCCCTTCTTCCTTGCACTTGAAGCAAATAATGTTGGCCGGATTCTTGAATTGATCTTGGCCATTCTTCTTGTTGTCCTTGTGCTTCAACTTGATAGTGGACTTGTTCTTGACATTGGAGTTTAATCCAAGCCCACTCAAGATTTTGTTGAGTGCGGCCTTCCCTTGATGACCCTTTTTCAAGTCATTCTTCAAAGAAGTGACTTGATCCTTGAGCTCTTTGATTTCCTCTACATGGTTAGTTTCAACAAAAGTACTAGAGGAAGTAGATGCTACGTTGTTAGAGCAACAAGGCATGGAATATAATTCATCACGAGATATATCATGGTTGTGAGAGGATGAATTACAAGTACTAGCACATGGCAATATAACATTTGGAGTAGATATAGTGCTAATATCCACATGAGGCCCACTAGATGTTACCTTTGACATGATGGCCTCATGAGCTAATTTTAGCCTGCCATGGGAGACTAGAAGATCCTCATGAGAGCTTGAGAGCTTAACATGACTTTCTTATAATTTCGCATAGTTGCTATTTAGCAACGCAAGTTGAGCCTTTAGCTCAACATTCTCCTTTAAAATAGATGCTTCACAAGAAATAGAGTTAGTAGCACACGCATCATCATTATTAGCAAGAGGTGAGGGCAACTTAGCAAGCTCTTTTGAATATGAAGCTTTAAGTTGCTCATGTGACTTGGTGAGTTTGATGAGCTCACCCTTTATGACCTTAGAGCCATTTTTGAGGTGCTCAAAATCCTCAAGGAGTTTAGCATAAGCAACTTGAGTCTCATCATTTTTTCTTTTGATATCACTTGCCACCTCAATATCTCTATCATGAGATTCCTTTACTCAAGACATCTCTAAAACAAAGGTCTCCTCAAGAGATACCTTAGTGGTTTGTTCCTCTTCAAGAGCTTTATTTAGGTTTGCAATTATATTAGCATACTCACGCTCAAGACTACACACTTTATCAAAGTTGTTATCATGCACCTCAATTTGTGTTTCTAACTTATCAGTATGTTCTTTGCTCTTAATAGAAAAGTCCAAGATTTCAACAAAGTTAGAGCAAGCAATATCCTTTTTAACAAGGGCATGATAAACAATCTCACCATTTTCATATAAAACATCAATATCAAGCTCTTCTTCCACATTATCCACATCATCCTCATCACAAGGGGTAATGGGTTCCAAAGTAGGAGTTACCTTTTAATCCCTAGCCATAAGGCATAGGTGGGTACCGAAAGAAGGTGAAGATGAGATTGCATTTGTGGTTTCATTCAAAACCTTATCATGGCCCATAGAATCTTCGGTTTCCTCTACATGGTTAGCAACACAAGCACTAGAGGAAATAGAAGCATTTTTATCATGGCAACAATACAACACAAGCATATCATCATGAGATTTATTCAAGTCATTTCTACATTATATGCAAGGACTATTAACACAAGCATGTAATAAGTTTGTAGTGCTAGAAGGGTTAAGGTCCAAAGATAGATCATTGCAAGTAGATAGAGATGAGGGATTATAAATAGTAAGCACACTATCCAAATTGCAATTTCTATCACCACTCACCATATCATTACCTTGTGAAAAGTCACATGTTGGTGAAGTGGTAGAGGATGAGAACTCATCTCGACCGGAAGTGGAAGCAACACAATCATCCTCAATAATGTTGGACACAACATATTTATCTTGAAGTTTTGTCCATAACTCATGAGCGCTCCAAAAAGGAATGATTGAAGAGGTAACTACATAGCTCAAAGCATTAACAAGCACATTAGAAGCTTGAGCATCGAGATATAAGTTTTTCTCATCCTCACAAGATAGATTTTTGAAATCCATAGGAGGAGAAAAACCTATATCTATAATACGCTCCAAATTTGGGTCCATGTCCCGAAAATGAATAAGCATACGAGTTTTACATATATCATAATTTATGCCATCGAATATGAACATGTCATTATGCACTAATCCCCTAGCCGACATCTTTACTCTCAAGGCGGTGAATCCTAAAATGAGAGACCGGGCTCTGATACCAATTGAAAGGATACGGATGTCGCCTAGAGGGAGGGGGTGAATAGGCGATTAAAACTTTTCCCAAAGTGGCTCAACAAAGGCGGAATAAAACTAGTGTTTACTTTGTTAAGCATAACCTAGAACAACTAAGGTTCACCTATGTGCACCAACAACTTATGCTAAGCAATACAAGCAACAAAGTGATAGCAAGATATATATTACTTCAAGCACGAAAGCTATCACAATGTAAAGTGCATAAGTAAAGATCTCAGGTATAGAGATAACCGAGGCATGCAGGGACAACAATATTTTACCGAGTTCCTCCCAACATGGAGTACGTCTCGTTTGGAGAGGGGGTGGTATCAAACCACCAACGCCACAAAAGGCCTCCCTTATTCTCTGGTGAATCTCACCCCAACGGGATCGATCCATACTTCCACTATCGGTGCACTTGTCGGTGGCAACCGGAACCTCTCACAAGGTTAGGGCACTTCTCCACAACTTAATTGGAGGCTCCCAACAAACGCCACCAAGGACACAACGCCACCAAGGCCACAAAACCTTCTAGGGTTCCAAGAACCCAAGAGGGACAAGCTCCAATGAGTAACTCAAACCAAATCCTCCGAGGAGAACACAAACCGATGCACCAAATGCAATGGCAAGGACACAAGAAGTGCTCAAATCCTTCTCTCCCAAATTCCACCAAAGCTACAAAAGCTTATGGGGGAATAAGAGAGGAAGAAAAATGGAGGAAATCCACAAAAGACTCCAAGATCTAGATCCCAATATGTTCCCCTCACTTAGAGGAGAGATTGATTGGTGGGATTGTAGATCTAGATCTCCTCTTTCAAATCCCTCAAGAATATGCAAGAATCATAGGAGGGATTGAGAGGAAGCAAGCTCAAGAAGGTCAACAATGGAGGGGAAAACTTGCAAGATTAGTTGAGGAACCATTGGGGAAGAAGGACCCTTAAATAGGTCCCTCCAAAATCCAACCGTTGCAGCCCAAAAACGCGATTCCCGGTACTATCGGACTTTTTCTCGGTATTACCGGACTTTCCTGGCACTACCGGACATTCCTGGGGTTCCTGGGGTGCCAAATGCATTTTTCTCTGTGATTCCAGGTACCAAAATGCGGTACTACAGGACCCCGGTACTACAGGATCCTGGTCCGGTACTACTGGTCATCACAGAACAAAAACAACCATAACTTTTGCATCCGGACTTCGATTTCAATGATCTTTTGCTCGTTTCGAAGAGGACAACAACCTCTACAAGATCATGCAAAGAAACATCATAGTACAGAAAGGGAGGATATATCCAAATGACAAAGTCAAAAACCTTCTGCCGCGCTAGGTACTAAAATGCGGTACTACCACTTTTTGGTACCTAGCCGGTAACTAACAACAACTTGTCAAAAACCTTCTGCCGCGCTAGGTACTAAAATGTGGTACTACCGCTTTTTGGTACCTAGCCTGGCAGTGGATTTTGGCAACTTGCCAAAACCTTCTGTCGTGCTAGGTACTAAAATGCGGTACCGCATTTTGGTAACTAGGAAATAAGACCAGCAGATATTCAAATGGCTATAACTTTTGATTGGTAACTTCGATCGACCCGATTCCAATTGCGTTGGAAAGAGGACGACATGAGATTCCCTATAAAAGGTGAAAATATTGGTTATCACCAAGTGATAATGTATCAAGTATAATAATGTGAGATATCTCACTTGGTGAGAAACCGAAAAAACGCATAGATCAAAATCGCAATAAGATATAAAAGAGGGATACGATTTTGATGAACAAGAGCTTGTTATGGAGATTACCACAAGATCTATATCCTCACATGGATAAGACCAAATAACAACCAAATACGATGATGCAAGTATGCAAAGGTTTGAGATCTCTCTGAACAATGTGATCGAGTTACTCATTCGAGAGCCCCTCTTGATAGTACGGTTATCTATCCTAAAATCGGTCTTCCACTAACAATATGAGACCGGAAAAAGGGAAAACCTATCAATATTATACCTTTGCCTTGAGCATTCCACTTGAGCTCGATGTAGACTATCTTTCCCTACTTAAGATGGAACGCCTTTCTTGATTCCTCATCATCGATCCATGATCACCGAGGATGGAAAGCACCAAACATGAGATCTTCTATAGATGGCATATTTTGAGTTTTCACAACATATCTTCTTCTTATTTCATCGACCTTGAAGCCGACACAAGCTCCAAGCGATGCCAATGGACAATTCCTACAAGTATAACTTAATACACACATTAGTCCATAAAGATTGTCATTAATTACCAAAACCACACATGGGGGCCCATATGTTCTTTCACCGTGTCTATACCTGTGACTTAACGGGTAGGGTATGGGTATTACCCATGGGTATAAAAGTGTGCCCATACCCTACCCATACGGGTACGGTACCCATGGGTACCCGTAGCCATGGGTAAAATTGTCATCCTTACTTATTGCACGAACAAAGGAGGATGGCCAAGTTGGAGGCCTTATCCCTCATTTAGTTGAGGGAGGAGTTTTCATTTTTCAGTACGCCGATGATACCATTTTGTTCATGGAGCATGACCTCCACAAGGCTATAAACATGAATGTTATATTGTCTATCTTCGACAATTTTTTAGCCTTAAATTCAACTTACATAAAAGAAAAAATTTCTATTTTGATAATGCAAAAGATGAGAAACAAATAAATCTTCGGATGTGAGTCTGGTTCCTTATCATTCATTATAGAAAATTAAAAAGTTCATATTGCTATCCAGTGGAAACCCGCTTTGAAGGGAAGTTGGGTTGCTGAAAGGGCAAGATATCATCATACATATTAAGTAAGTGGCTCTATAAATTTCCTCAACGAGGAAGGGGTGTGGTAGTTGTTGTTAGACAATAAGCATCTCAACCAGAAAACACTATCCGAAGTTCAACCAAAACCAAAAGATTCCCCCTTTTGGAATGGACTTGTGCGGGTGAAGAATGATTTTTAATAGAGGTTATTTTATAGTTGTAGATGGTTCCACTACAAAGTTTTGTGAAGACATTTGACTGGGTTCTACTTCATTAGCCAAACAATATCCATCATTGTACTTATAACATTGTGTAGTGAAAGAATGTATTGGTTACAAGTGTTTTAACTCAAGTACCATTGTACATTGGGTTGAGAAGGACATTAACACGTAATAAGTGGACATCATGACTACACATATGCCAAAGGCTAATGATGGTACACTTATCTAATGAGCCAGATAGATTTGTGTCAAACCTAACTGCCTCTTGAACCTTTTCGGTGAAATTGATGTATAAAGACCTTTTGAATGATCATATGTCTTTTCTTCGAAAATAGTTATGAAGGTGAAAATCGCACTTAGGATTAAAAAATCATGTGGTTTTTTAATAATAAAGTTTTACTAACCAAAGAAAACTTAGTAAAAAGTAATTAGCTGGATGTACAAAGTGCTGCTTTTGTGGTGCACAAGAGACAGTTGATAGTTTATTTCTATAATATCCTTTTGCTAGTCTTTCTTGGCACATAGTTAATTTTACGAACGACTTTCCTCCACCAACTAATATCAAAAATATGTTAACAAATTGGTTGAATGGAGTAGACAAATATTATGAGGCTAGAATTCACATTGATATTTCAGCCTTATGTTATTTAATATGGAGATCCAGAAAAAACATAATTTTTAATAAGACCAGAACTTTCAACCTTTTTAGCTTATTCATATGGTGGCCCATTGGATATAGCTATGACCGTTCCTTTTACTGCCAAACCAGCGGGATACTATGGTTACTGCATGCAACAGTCTGTTGATGGTTGCTCGGAATATCTTCAGACAAGCTGACTGGCGGCATATTAGTCGACTACGTGATGTTTATTATGTTTCAACTTTGAGCGATATTATGTAATTATGTATTAATAACTTTTTAATTTAAGGTTGTGTGCATCGACCTATATAGGCGACGCGGTGCTATGCCTTTTTGAAAAACAAATCGCTTGCCTTCCTTATACCACACCAAAAAAAAAGAACAAAGGAAGGAATTTTAGCCCAGCTATAGCTTTTCCACGTGAAAAATGGTCCAAACCCGAAAAAGTGCCGCACGCCACGCCGGTTGGTAGACTAGACCATTGTGTCAACGAACTGAATAATGCCCTGCGGGTATATGTGCAAGCAAAATTATTGTGGAGATTTGTGGAGTGGCTGGCCAAAAGGGGAAACCCTTTTGTATGCAGGAGGAGGCATCGACGCATGCACGCTAGGTCCTTCATCAGTCCCAAAGTACCCACGAACTGACGAACACTGTTCATCCACTGGTTCGCCGGCACTATCCTTCGCGGGTTCGCCGCCGTCCATGGCCACCTATATGCTATCGGAGTGGGGCGGCCGTGCGATGGAATTACAAGAGCGCGCACAAGCACAAAAGTAGGCCGGCCGGCCGGCCGGGCGCCAGCCACCACCATGAGCAAAAAAAAAAAGCGCAGCACGCTGTGGGCGGCGCCGTATAATATGCGTACCCACCGCCGCCCGATACGAGTCCGTGCAGCCAGCGCCATGCGACTTGTACTCCCCTGTTGGAGGTTGCCGGGTCGTGGCGTGGCTGTACGTTCGGCGCGCACCCGAGCGGCGGTTCACGTGCGTGCATCGGCCACGGGCACGGGGTACGCTTGAGTTTGACTCGCCACGCCGCGCCGGGGCTGCCGCCGAGCCCTTGGCTTCGCGCTTGTCCTGTGGGTCATGTGACTCGTATATATGGCTCGTTGGTGCGCGGAAACGCCTGCAGCAAACGGCCAGCGGACTGCAGTAGCGCGCAGTATGAATGGTACCTCCGTGTTCCTCCGACGTACGTGTCGAAGCTCCGCTCAGCCACGCCGATTCAGTGCCGTCCTTCTGTCACAAACATGTCGCCAGTCCTGTCATCGCCCACGGACCGACCGTGCCAAGCATTTATGCCCGAGATACGAGTACGCTCGTGACCACGGTTTCTGTGATCGGCAAGCTGCGCTCTCTCCGTCACAAGAAAGGCGCATAAAAATCCATCTCCCGGTCCAGGCGTCCTGCCAAAGAGGCCACGGGACCGTGCTGGCTACACCACACGAGAGCCCATTCGGCTTCGGAAAATGGTGGACTGCGACGCCTAACGTGCTGCGCCGTCGCTGTCACGCAAGAAAATGAAATACTGTTCTTCCACGACCATGCGAATGAAGATAGGGCTGGCATTCGAAAAAAAAAAAACAGAAGATAGGATGAAAGTTAAGAGCATCCCCACTCGTTGCGCGAACCCAAACCGAAATCCGGAACTTTTTTTGCCCGGACGAAACACGTTTTCAGCCTGGGTCCACGATCTTTTCACTCGCGTACCCAGGCCGAGTTCCCAGGTTCGGCGAAATTCAATTAAACTCGGCGAAATATGGGCGAATATAGGCGGATTTCATTAATTAGGACAAGGACACACATATTACATCGAATTTATTAATAACTAGGAAAAGGCCGCCGCCGCTGTGGTCGACGCCGGATGCCGCAACCACAGGCCGAGGCGAGGGTGGTTGCCGACCTAGATGTGCTCCATGACGCCGGCGAGAGTTCGCCTGAACGCAGCTCGAAGCGGCGGAAAGCCACATTGTGTGACGGCGAGCCCGACAAATCGTGTCAGACGAGTTCTCGAGAACTGTCGGCGAAGAACTGCCTCCAGAAGACCAGGTTGCCAGGATCCTCGGCGTGATCTGGGTCTTGCATGGCGGCGATAGCAGCCTGGATCTCTCCGGCGAGGTCCTCGTCGGCCGGCATCAGCGGAATCAGGATCCCGCCATACCGAGTTGCCGTGCGAAGGAGAGCAGTGTCCGTGGCGCCGTATCGCGCGCCGTGAGCAACCGGACTTTCCACGGTGCGTCGTCGGCCAGGAAATCCCTCGGCCATGGCTTTTCGGAGGAGTTGAGGAGGAAGAAAGGTGCGAGCTTCCGGAGTTCGCCGGAGTTGGGAGTGGTGTGAGAGACTGTGAAGAGAGACGGCGAGATGTACGCCTTTTATAGGCCGAGCTCGGTGGAAGGGGTGTAGCGGCGAGGGCGGGAAACGGAAAACGGCGGGAAGGATGGCGACGACTCGGCCACATCATTGCTGGTCAATCGCCAATTCCTTCGTCCAAGCGTTCCCGGGCGTGCAGGATCCTGGATTCGGCTTGGGTAGTTCGGACCAAAGTTGACCCAATCCGAACGAAAAGAGGTGCCTAGGTATGCGACTGGCCGATTTTGGCATCCGGACGTAATTCGGCATATCGACCTCCTGGGTAGGCGAGTGAAGATGCTCTAACAGAGAGAAAAGCATGTCCTATATGTTGGAGATATGCCCTAGAGGCAATAATAAATGTAGTTATTATTATATCTTTGTGTTTATGATAAATGTTTACATTCATGCTATAATAGTATTAACAAGGAAACATTGATACTTGTGTGATTTATGAACTTAATTTGAAGTCCCTAGTATAGCCTCTATACATCACTAGCTTGTTGGTTGGTAAATGATTGTGGTTTCCCTATCATGAACATTGAGATGTTATCAACAACAAGATCATATCGTTAGGAGAATGATATGGTGGACATACTCCTATAGATAAGCGTAGCATAAAGATCAAGTCATTTCAATAGTTCAATTGCTATATGCTTTCTGATACATAGTAACCTAATTCCTTCGACCATGAGATCATGCATATCACCTTTACCGGATGGATGCTTTGATGACATCAAACACCACACCGTGGGTGGCTATAAAGGTGGCATTGAGTGTTGGAAAGTATTGGTTGAGACACATGGATCAAGAGTGGGATTTGTCCATCCATATGACGGATAGATATACTCTGGCCCTCTCGGTGGAATGTCATCCAATTAGCTTGCAAGCATGTGGTAGCTCACAAGGGATCACATATCACGGAGCGAGAAAAGAGTGCTTATCGGTAACGAGGTTGAACTAGGTATGCGAGAGATCCAAGCGATCATAACCTCGGATAAGTAAACTATCGTGAGACAAAGGGAAATTGGTATCGTATGTAAGTGGTTCATTCGATCAAAGTAATCGAGAAATATGTGGGAGCCATATGAATTCTGATTCCTCTATTGGTTATTGTTGAGAAGTGTCTCGATCATGTCCGCATAATTCACGAACCGTAGGGAGACACTTAAGGATTGACGTTGTTTGAGTAGTTATGGTATTATGAGAAAGACACCGAATGTTGTTGAGTCTCGGATGGGATCCGGATATCACGAGGTGATCCGGAATGGTCCGGAAAATAAGATTCATATAAGGAAAGTCCCGTTTGAGTTCGGGAATGATTAGTGTTTTCATCGGGAATGTTCTAGAAGGTTCCGGAATGTCCAGACGCCGGAGGAAGGGTACATGAATGTGTCATTGCATATTGGAATGATTGCATCATGTACTAAGTGTCCTCGTTGTTCCAAATAAAGGATTAAATTGAATCCTAAATTGAAAAGTCAAATAGCTAGTTTGAAAAGTCAAGCGTCTAAAATTGGAAAGAGGAAAAGAGGAAGGAGGGAACCGAGTTGGGAGGAATCCTCCTCCAACCGGCGCGCCTCCAAGCCGAGTTGGGGACTCCTCCTCCCCTTGGCCGCCCTCCACCTATATAAGGAGGCGGGGCTCCTCCTAGACACACAAGTCCTCACCTCAAACCCTAGAAAGCTGCACCCTCCATAGCCGCCACCACCTAGGGTTTTGCCTAGCCCGACTTGGGGTCCCGAACCCTAGCCGCCGGCTCTAGCCCTCCTCCTTGGTGTGTCTAAACCCTAGATCGCCAGGAGCTCTCTCATACTCCACCATACTCGCCCGCTTAAGGCCTGCGAGATCTCACCTCTACTTAGGTACCACGCCGTTGTCTTGCCGGAATCGCGAGGAGAGTGCTACAACCTCCATTTTCTTTGGAACAAGGGAGAGGAAGGTCTTCTTCGAGCGATGTGTGACCGTGCGGGGCGGGAGCGAAGCCGAACTTGGCCGGAAGGATCGTCTACACGATCTTGAGATCGGGAAGAAATCGACTACATCACCCACGAATCCGCTCTCGTTAAACACTTTGGAATCTTCGAGGTAAGTTATTCCATCGACTCGTTGCTACAATCTAGTAGATAGATCTTGGCTTGTTTGTTTGTATGCGATAGAAATTTTTGTTTTCCATGCTACAAAACCCTACGGTGGTATCGAGCCGTGTCTATATGTAGATCTGTAACGAGTAGAACAATGGTCATTGTGGGCGTTGATGCTTTTATTGTCGATTACTTCTTGTGTACTTTGCATCTTGCGGTATGTTGGGATGAAGCGGCCGGGCTAACCTTACATGACATCGTTCATGAGACTTGCTCCACGCTTGACATGCAACTTGTATTGCATAAGTGGCTTTATGGTGCTGCTTTCTCCTAGCATAGTTAAGATCCAATTTACAACGGGGATCAACAATACTAGTATCAATGTTGTGGTTCTTGTTCGTAAGTTAGAACGACACTTATTGAAAGCCCCAAACCACGTAAAATATGCAAAGAAAGTAGAGGCGTCTAACTTTGTTTTGCAGGGTGTCTGATGATGTGATATGGCCATGATTGTGATTATATTTGATGTATGCAATGTTCCTTATTGTAAGTTGGCAACCGGAGAGCCATATGGTTGTCTTTAATTTATGTTAAGACCGCGTGTCTATTCAAAGTAGTTGTAATAGTTGAAGCCGTGGGCGACAACCATGGAGAACCGTCATTGACCTTGATGCAGTGCCGGTGATGATGGAGATCATGTTCGTGCTTGAAGATGGAGATCGGAAGCACAAAGAAGAAAGGCCATATCATATCACATATTATTGAATTGCATGTGATGTTAATCCTTTATGCATCTTGTATTGCTTAGTAGACGACGGTAGCATTATAAGATGATCCCTCATGCACATGAATTTCAAGTCATAAAGTGTTCACCCTTAGTTAGCACCGTTGCTAAAGCTTGTTGTTTCGAAGCACCACGTGATGATCGGGTGTGTTAGATTCCGCAAGTGTATACAACGTGAGCAAGCCATATTTGCTCATGCGGAAACTAAGGTTTGATCTTGACGAGCCTAGCATGTACAGACATGGTCTCGGAACACGGATCACCGAAAGGTAAAGCATGAATCATATAGTAGATATGATGAACATGACGATTGTTCGCCATTGAAACTATATCAACTCTCGTGATGATCGGTGTTGATGTAGTGGATTTGGTCCGTGTGATCACTAAAACAATGTGAGGGATGTTGTTTTGAGTGGGAGTTCACCTAGTTTAATTTCATTATTAATTTGAACTCAATTTGTCATAAACTTAGTATAAACTATTGCAAATATGTTGTAGATCAATGGCAGCCCCTACCATCAATTTTAATGCGTTCCTAGAGAAAGAAAAGTTGAAAAACAATGGAAGCAACTTCGCGGATTGGTTCCACAATTTGAGGATTGTCCTCACAGCTGGTAATTTGACCTATGTCTTTGGATGCACATTTGGGTGACCCACTGCGATTGATCTTGCCGATGAAGTAAAGAATGTTTACCTTGCTCAGAAGAATCAGTACTCCATAGTTCAGTGTGCTATCTTGTATGGTTTGGAATCGGAGCTTCAGAAATTTTTTGAGAATTCAGACCCATATGATATTGTCGAGGATCTCAAATTGATCTTTGAGACTCATGCGGCAATTGAAAGCTATGAGGCTTCTGAAAAGTTCTTTAACTACAAGATGGAAGAGGGCAGCTCCGTCAGTGAGCATGTGCTTAAGATTTCTGGGCACGCAAACAAACTTCAAAGCTTGGGTATAGTGATTCCTAATGCTTTGGGGATTTACCGTGTCCTCCAATCACTACCACCAAGTTACAAGAACTTTGTGATGAACTACAACATGCAGAACATGAACAAGGAGTTGCCAGAACTGTTTGCTATGTTAAAGTCTGCAGAAGTGGAGATCAAGAAAGAGCACCAAGTGTTGTTGGTCAATAAGACCACCAAATTCAAGAAAGGCAAGTCTAAGCAGAAGGGACACTTCAAGAAGGGTGGTAAGAAAGTTACCACGCCGGTGAAGAAGACCAAGGCTGGACCCAAGCCGATCTTGAGTGCTTTTCGCAAGGGAGAAGGTCCTCGAAGCGGAATTGCCCAAAGTACTTGGCGGATCCAAGAACGGCAACATCAAGAAGAAAGGTATATCCGATATACATGTTATTGATGTGTATCTCACTAGTACTCGTAGTAGTGCACGGGTATTTAATCTTGGTTCGGTTGCTCATATTTGTAACTCGAAGCAGTCTTTGCAGAATAAGCGGAAGCTAGCGAAGAACGAGGTGAGGATGCACGTGGGAAGCGGATCAAAGGTTGATGTGATCGCGGTCGCACGCTACCCTTCATCTACCATCGGGATTAGTTTTATACTTAAATAATTGTTATTTGGTGCTGCGTTGAGCATGAACATTATATCGGGATCTTGTTTATTGCGAGGCGGTTACTTGTTTAAGTCCGAGAATAATGGTTGTTCGATTTATATGAGTAATATGTTTTATGCACATGCACCTTTGATAGATGGTCTATTCTTATTGAATCTCGATAGTGGAAATACACATATCAACAACATTGAGGCTAAACGTTTGAAATCAGCGATAATTCGACCTATATGTGGCCGTCGTCTTGGTCACATTGGAGTGAAGCGTATGAAGAAACTCCATTCGATGGACTTCTTGAATCACTTGATTTTGAATCACTTGAAAGATGCGAAGCATGTCTGATGGGAAAAATGACTAAGACTCCATTTTCTGGTATGATGGAGCGAGCTACGGACTTGTTGGAAATCATACATACCGATGTGTGTGGCCCAATGAATGTAGCATCGCGCGGTGGTTATCGTTATGTTCTTACCTTCACGGATGACTTGAGTAGATATGGGTATATCTATTTCATGAAACATAAGTCCGAAACTTTCGAGAAGTTTAAGGAGTTTCAAAGTGAGGTAGAGAATCAACGTAACAAGAAGATTAAATTTCTACGTTCTGATCGTGGAGGTGAATATCTAAGTTACGAGTTTGGCGAGCATTTGAAGAAATGCGGAATACTTTCCTGATTGACACACCGGGAACACCACAAGCGTAATGGTGTGTCCGAACGTCGTGTCGAACTCTCTTAGATATGGTTCGTTCTATGATGTCACTTACAGTTACCGCTATCATTTTGGGGTTATGCACTAGAAACAGCCGCATTCACTTTAAATAGGGCACCGTCTAAATCCGTTGAAACGACACCGTATGAATTATGGTTTGGAAAGAAACCTAGATTGTCGTTCCTTAAAGTTTGGGGATCTGAAGCCTATGTAAAGAAGTTACAGGACAAGCTTGAACCCAAAGCGGAAAAATGCGTCTTCATAGGATACCCAAAGGAAACTATTGGGTATACCTTCTATCATAGATCCGAAGGCAAAATATTCGTTGCCAGAATGGATCCTTTCTAGAAGGAATTTCTCTCGAAAGAAGTGATGGAAGGAAAGTAGAACTCGACGAGGTTGTCGAACCTTCTCTCGAAATTGCGAGTAGCGCAGACCGGAAGAAGTTCTGTGGTGCTGCACCAATAAGAGAGGAAGCTAATGATGGTGATCATGAAACTTGGTTGAAGTTGCTCTGAGCCTCGGAGGTCAACGAGAACTTGTACCACTCCAGTTGGTATGATCCCGTTATGAGTGTCATGTTGGTGGACAACACCGATGACCCGAGACATATGAGGAAGCGATGATGAGCCCAGATTCCAATAAATGGCAAGAAGCCATGAAATCGAGATTGGATCCATGTACGAAAACCAAGTATGGACTTTGGTGGACTTACCGGATAGCGGAAGGTCATCGAGAACAAATGGATTTTCAAGAAGAAAACAGATCTCGATGGTAATGTTCGTCTATAAAGCTCGACTTGTCGCAAAGGGTTTCGACAAATTCAAGGAGTTGACTACGATGAGACTTTCTCACCGTAGCGAAGCTAAAGTCTGTGAGGATTATGTTAGCAATCGCTGCATATTATGATTATGAGATATGGCAGATGGATGTCAAAACAGCATTCCTCAATGGAGATATTGATGAAGAGTTGTATATGATGCAACCCAAAGGTTTTGTCGATCCTAAAGATGCTAACAAGGTATGCAAACTTCAACGGTCCATCTATGGATTGAAGCAAGCATCCCGAAATTGGAATCAACGTTTTGATAAGGTGATCAAAAGTTTTGGTTTTATACAAACTTATGGAGAAGCTTGTATTTACAAGAAAGTGAGTGGGAGCTCTGTAGCATTCTTAATACTATATGTAGATGAAATATTGTTGATTGGGAATGATGTAGACCTTCTTAATAGTGTCAAGGAATATTTGAATAATAGTTTTTCAATGAAGGATCTTGGCGAAGCAGCTTACATATTAGGCATAAAGATTTATAGAGATAGATCGAAACGCCAAATACCATTGTCACAGAGTACATATTTGGACAAAGTTCTAAAGAGGTTTGGAATGGAAGAAAGCAAGAAGGGTTCTTGCCCATGTTGCCCAATACGACCTTGAGTAAAACTCAAAGTCCGACATCGGCAGAAGATAGAGAAAGGATGAGTAAGACTCCCTATGCCTCAGCCATAGGATCTCTAATGTATGCCATGCTATGTACTAGACCCGACATTGCATATGTTGTTAGTTTAACTAGCAGATATCAAAGTGATCCGAGTGGATCATTGACAATGATCAAAAACATCCTTAAGTACTTGAGAAGAACTAAGGATATGGTTCTTTCTTATGGCGGTGATGAACAACTCGTTGTTAACGGTTACACCGATGCTAGTTGAAACACCGATCCGGATGATTCTAAATCACAATCTGGATACATATTTATTTTGAATGGTGCAGCAGTTAGCTGGAGGAGTGCAAAGCAAAGCGTTGTGGCGAGATCTTCAATGAATCGGAATACATGGTCGCTTGGAGGCTTCACAGAAGCGATATGGATGAAAGATTTCATTCTGAGCTAGGTGTGGTTCCTAGTGCTGGACCCAATGTCTATCTACTGTGATAACATGGGCGCCATAGCCAATGTGCAAGAACCAAGGTCACACAAGAAGATGAAGCACATCAAGCTGCGTTTTCACGCTATTCGAGAACATATCCAGGATGGGGATATAAAGATTTGCAAAGTACACACAGATATGAATGTGGCGGATCCGTTGACTAAACCTCTCCCGAGGGCAAAACATGACCAACACCAAACTGCCATGGGTGTTCGGTATATTACCATGTAATCTAGATTAGATGACTCTAGTGCAAGTGGGAGGCTTGGAGATATGCCCTAAAGGCAATAATAAATATAGTTATTATTATATCTTTGTGTTTATGATAAATGTTTACATTCATGCTATAATAGTATTAACAAGGAAACATTGATACTTGTGTGATTTGTAAACTTAATTTGAAGTCCCTAGTATAGCCTCTATACATCACTAGCTTGTTGGTTGATAAATGATTGTGGTTTCCCTATCATGAACATTGAGATGTTATCAACAACAAGATCATATCGTTAGGAGAATGATATGGTGGACATACTCCTATAGATAAGCGTAGCATAAAGATCAAGTCATTTCAATAGTTCAATTGCTATATGCTTTCGATACATAGTAACCTAATTCCTTCGACCATGAGATCATGCATATCACCTTTACCGGATGGATGCTTTGATGACATCAAACACCACACCGAATCGGGTGGCTATAAAGGTGGCATTGAGTGTTCGGAAAGTATTGGTTGAGACACATGGATCAAGAGTGGGATTTGTCCATCCATATGGGATAGATATACTCTGGGCCCTCTCGGTGGAATGTCATCCAATTAGCTTGCAAGCATGTGACTGGCTCACAAGGGATCACATATCACGGAGCGAAAAGAGTGCTTATCGTACGAGGTTGAACTAGGTATGCGGAGATACAAGCGATCATAACCTCGGATAAGTAAACTATCGTGGGACAAAGGGAAATTGGTATCGTATGTAAGTGGTTCATTCGATCACAAAGTAATCGTAGAAATATGTGGGAGCCATATGAATTTCCTGATTCCTCTATTGGTTATTGTTCGGAGAAGTGTCTCGATCATGTCCGCATAATTCACGAACCGTGGAGACACACTTAAGGATTGACGTTGTTTGAGTAGTTATGGTATTATGAGAAAGAGACCGAATGTTGTTCGAGTCTCGGATGGGATCTGGATATCACGAGGTGATCCGGAATGGTCCGGAAAATAAGATTCATATAAGGAAAGTCCGTTTGAGTTGGGAATGATTCCGTGTTTTCATCGAATGTTCTAGAAGGTTCGGAATGTCCGACTCCGGAGGGGAAGGGGTACATGAATGTGTCATTGCATATTGGAATGATTGCATCATGTACTAAGTGTCCTCGCTGTTCCAAATAAAGGATTAAATTGAATCCTAAATTGAAAAGTCAAATAGCTAGTTTGAAAAGTCAAACGTCTAAAATTGGAAAGAGGAAAAGAGGAAGGAGAGTGAAACCGAGTTGGGGAGGGAATCCCTCCTCCAACCGGCGGCGCCCCCTCCAAGCCGAGTTGGGAGGACTCCTCCTCCTCAGCCCGCCCCTCCACCTATATAAGGAGGCGGGGCTCCTCTAGACACACAAGTCCTCACTCAAACCCTAGAAAGCTGCAGCCTCCATAGCCGCCACCACCTAGGGTTTTGCCCTAGCCACGACTTGGGGTCCCGAACCCTAGCCGGCTCTAGCCCTCCTCCTTGGTGTGTCTAAACCCTAGATCGCCAAGGAGCTCTCTCATTCTCCACCATACTGCTCGGCTTAGGAAGCCTGCGAGATCTCACCTCTACTTAGGTACTGCCGTTGTCTTTTAGGAATCGCGAGGAGAGTGCTACAACCTCCATTTTCTTTGGAACAAGGAGAGGAAGGTCTTCGTCAGTACCGAACGTGTGACCGATTGGGAGCGCCGTTAACGCAACTTGGGAAGGATCATCTACACGATCTTGAGATCGGGAAGAGTACGACTACATCCCCCACGAGAATCCGCTCTCGTTAAACACTTTGGAATCTTCGAGGGTAAGTTATTCCATCGACTCGCTGCTACAATCTAGTAGATAGATCTTGGCTTGTTTGTTTGTATGCGATAGAAATTTTTTGTTTTCCATGCTACGAAACCCTACACTATACTATGAATAAGATGGTTTTAGCTGGAGATTTTTTTGGATGCTACTATATTACTTAAAACATTTAAATATTACACCTGGTTTTTGCATAACTCAAATGCACGCAGCCGCAAACCATCCGACATATATAAGACATGAAAATGAAGCAAAACAGGCTAAATACTGTGAAGGAGGAGGACCTAGCCTAATATCCCGCGGCCAACAAAGTTGAGGAAAAAATATCCATTGATGACCTACGTAAACAGGTCAGGAGACTTCACACGATATAAAGATGGCAACAAAGGAGCGTAGCGGTGCATCGGTAAATAACTTGTATAAGAGAACACAATTCATCACTAAAAGCCTTGTTATTTTTACATAGTCACATCGACCAAAATAAAGGCAACCGCTCCCACCCTAATAAGCATTACTCCTTCCGTCCCAATTTAGGTTGCATATTGACCAACTAGTTTGATAAAACTATAAAATTATACGATGCCAAATTAATATTATTAGAATTGTCTTAAAATATATGTTCATAATATTATATCATACATATTCATATTATTTTGTATATTCTTGATCAAATTTTACAAAGTTTGACTTGCACGTAAAATTATGCGCAACCTAATATGCGATGGAGGGAGTATGTACTTATGCTCATCCCCGTACAACCAGTTGCCGAATACATTGACAACCCTACATGGAGTAGACAGTTCGGAAGCTACTTGGATGACTGACCATATAAAACAAGCAAATTTGTATTAGAAAAATAAATTTTAATTGTCTTATCTTGACGACAAAATACACATTGCTTACTTTAATGACAATTCCTCTTAACAAGGTTATCTTTAGTAAGGATTAGCCTTCTCTGTGGATACCATGCAAATATTTTTGTCTTTAAAGGTATCTTCATCTTTCAATTATAATGTATTATCCACTAGCACTACATGCAGGATTAAAGCTCTATACGTGGAGTCTATAGAGAATTTACCATTCTCGTGTAGGTTCAAGTGAAACTCATCAGGTCCATCAGTCGGTTGCACAAAGGTTAAACGTTGTAATAGAGCGTTTCACCATGCAAGTCTTATTACAAATAGATCTATTCTAACCGTCATATTCGGGGGATGATTCAAAAAAAAGGTATTATTTCCGGAGAGTAGCATTTACTAGCCATTTATCCTTTTAGAAACAGATCCTCAAGCCATCCTTAATAAAAACATGCATAAAGGGGCAAAGTGTTTTTTCATCGCCATCGGCTCCGCCGAAGTGTTTTTTCATCGCCATCAGCTCCGCACAAAAAGTGCAAGCCTCTTGACTTCCAAATCACTTGAGACAAGGCTTTTGAACCCCATAACTTAAAAGACCACACAAAAAGTGCAAGCCTCTTGACTTCCAAATCACTTGAGACAAGGCTTTTGAACCCCATAACTTAAAAGACCACTTACCTAGTTGAGCGGTATTCTTCCTAATTCATCCTGATCGTTGGGACAACAGACCATGCTATATTTTTTTTATTGAATCTCGATCAGAAATAATCTAATTTATTCAAGATTCTTTTAGAAATTTGGAAAAAAAAAGATCATATATAGTACATGTTGGTCAGTACTGAATTTGTGAGCAAAAATCTTTCACCTAGGGATAGCAAATTTTCTTTCCAACTGCTTAGCCTTTTTTGGAGACCCATAATGGTTCCTTTTCGACTTAATCTCTCGATCCAAACATGGATCAGCGAGATGACGTACAATTGCCACATACCATAGGTATTGCTGACTAAACAAGATCATAAGTTCGCTAGTACTAGCCAAATATACAGGTAGGAGGAGCTGTCGTTATGGGGATATACCGTCATATACATACACGTACCAACACCCATTACAGCACTAATATTAGCACAACCACAGCCACTGTACAAATCTAATCTTATGAGGAAGCCATCCATGGAGATCTCAGCAATGCGCTGATATCACCCATGCTAGAAATACTTGACAAGTGTTATCTTCATTCGGCAGGGATGTCAGAGCTCTGCCCTGAAAATTAACAAGGTGAATTGATAAGCCAGAATCAAGTGGGCAAACAGAAGAAACTGACAGGTCTAGATTTAATTAGTTGGGGGTAACTTAGCATTATGTCAAGTCAAAAAAATTAGCATTATGTTGAATTCAAAATTAACAGCCAGAAATATATATCACTACAAACAGCAGTCAGAAAATTTAACATCACTCGAACGAACTGCAACATAAGTACTCCCTCCGTTTCTAAATATAAGATGTTTTAGGTGTGTGAAGAGAATGTATCTAGACTTGTTTTAGTGTGTAGATTCACTCCAAACATGAATGAACCTATATACTAAAAATAGTCTAGATACATTTGCTTCACAAAGCTAAAACATCTTATATTTTGAAACGGAGGGAGTATATGTGAAGCACATACCTTTTTCTGGGTTAGGAGGACTTGTTAGTGGACCTTCGTCTATGCTAGTACTACCTTCATTCCTGTTAAGAAATTCATCCACAGCAGCACGTCATGGTCAGAAACCATTGTTGAAAGGCATACATCAGGGTTACCATACCAGGTCATTATACATACTGCCATTGAAGATAACTGGTACAACTACGGTGCTGGAAATTTCACACAATGTGTTCTTATACCAGCACCAAAACATACCAGTCAATATGGCACGTACAACACCGATATATAACCCTGTCCTCATTTTGCTACGCTCCACAAATTCCACACTTCGGTAGTAAGTAATTTACCCTTGATTGGTCTGTGGGTCGCTTGTACGAGCAGTCACTGTTAAGGCGTCCCCTTCAGAATCAGCATCACCTTCATGTTTCTTTGTGCTCTATATTATAATATATACAGATATCATTAGCTCTGTTCTCTAGTTTAAACTAAGCAAGGAAGCAAAAGGTTATGCTGAAGAAAACCTAAGTATGCACTTCAACACAGAAAAGCTTACATAGGTTTTGTCTCCCATCCACCTAGGAATAAATTCTGACAAAAGATCCATGTATTTTTCCATAGCAATCTCCGGATGCATGTTTCCTAGCTTTTGCCAAGAGACCCTGACAGGATAACAAATGCCTGTTATTAGTTAGGAATAGATCCAGCTAAGCATGGGTGTACCTACACAGACCCACTAAGAATATTAAATATAATTTAATACTAACAACTGGTAGCTCATCATTGTCAAATAATGATACCGAAAGATATTATTTAATCATTTTTCTTT
The DNA here is from genome assembly GCA_030063025.1 of Avena longiglumis. NCBI lineage: Eukaryota > Viridiplantae > Streptophyta > Magnoliopsida > Poales > Poaceae > Avena > Avena longiglumis. The sequence continues at coordinate 503,097,962 of CP125975.1, forward strand.
AAGGTGTTTCAGACTCAACACGATAAGTCCAAAATAGTAGAATGATTGTCAAGTCAAAATAGCGACATGATTTTATAACTCCTATCAGATATCGCGTGTGTGTGTGTGTTTTCCTCGTGTCTATTTCTTGCTCATACTTTTCGAATACTTAGATGTAGACTCAACATAATACATGTATTCTGGAAGGAAGGTTAAACCTCCCAGCCTCTGCAGACTGACATAATGGAATGAACTGTGGCTAAAGTCATCAATAAGCCGAGTACTCTAGATGTCAACAATGGCAGAACCATGACAGGATATGAAAAAACACCCAGAATACATGTATGTAGCAGATTCATAATTATTGTAAGTACATCTCCAGCATCAGTTGAGGATAACTAAACATTACTATAGATCACACATCAGAAATAGGTACAAGATATCTGCCCTGTCATGTCGTGTAGATCAGTTAGGTGTGTGTTAGCGTATGTCAAAATTTCAATAGTACACTTTTGACCAGCATCGCATATTTTAACATCTATAAACTCTTCACCTTCCAACAATATGTAAGTTCGGTCGTTAGAAGCCTACCCACCACTGGTTGGCAGTGTCCATTTAATTAATCAATATATAAGGCAACAAAAACAATGTCTTCTGTTCTGATTGCACTGATGAATCATACTAAATTGCTGGAGACAGCCAACTGGTGACCCACCAAAATTCACTATACCCTAACTCTGAACTCTGAAGGTAAATAAAGAGCTAGTAATTTGTTTGATATGCATGTTTTAAGAATGTGCTACTTTTTGCATCACAAGAATATCACTCTGCAATATATGGCTTATTAATCATAACTCTTAAGATGATGGCTATCAGGATACAATATCTCACAACTAATTATTGTAGACTCAAAGGGGGAAAAAAGATAAACACTCTTGGATAACAATAGCCTAGGATATTATCACGGCTGGGTTCAAAACTTTGGATCTCAGGTAGTATTTGCAACTCCAAAACAGGGTACTTGTGTCATGGTAACAAGTAACCAAAGCTATCTTCCAATTGAAAGGAACTACATCACAGTAGTACACTCAAAGCTAAACATACAAATGCCAATTATGCCAGATTTGATAACAGAAGGCAACTTGACGAAGAACTGTCAATTCTTTTACAGAGAAAATTGCACCAGACCAAACTATAATATTGAGTTATTGCCAAAAATGTGAAAGAACATGTGGTAAAATGACGACTTTTGGAGTACAGGCGGATATCAGCAATGGGTGTATCAACAGTTCAATTTCCTCCAGTCTGCAGGTATGTATGGCTACAATCCTTTTGCAATCTATTCCTTAAACATACAGCTGTAGCACCAAAAAGGATCTGGGGATTTATGCGAGGAAAAACTAGTTTATAAGGTTTTCCTATGAGCAAAGAGCATTCTACCATTTAAATTTTGATCTGATATTCACGTGCCACTGGTACACAGGTCCCACATGTCAATTACAGGAGAGGTGAATCCTGGCTGTCAGCCCATTATTTCAAATGGCATCCAACTGATGAGGTCTACTGAGATGCTTTAACAAACAATTTGTATGTCAAAATGTTAATTAAACGAGTGTGCTTCTATGTTTAAGCAATTTATTCAAAACATATCAACTATGCCAAACTAGAACATAGTACTTATGTGTCCCAAGAATTGATTTAACTAGTTGTATTTAAGAATGCCACTGGAACTAAATTTGGTACAAAACGTTATGTTTGCCCATCTTTGGTTTATTGAACCTAATAATTGACAAAAAAACCTCAAGATTAGCAACCAAACTTTTTGGGCAAGCACTTATATTGACTAAAGTGAGAATATATGTATCTTGCTCAATATGCTTGTGGTAGCTATGCTTAATTCATGTTGTGCATATACATACAAGTGTTTTGCTTGTTTTTATTAATGACTAAATTGCAGCCTGTCAAGTAATCCTGGATTCATACCTCTAATTATTTGCTTTTTATATGCATTACTTTACCTTCATGTGTAATCTATTTAAAATCTCCAAAAGATTCATGTAAATCATGCAGCCCATGCAGAAACGTCCTTAAACACTACTCAGTTAGTTATTTCACCGCACCACGTTTGAACTAGCTTATTAATCAGAGTAGTCCTTACAAGAAGTAATAGACACAATACCAGATGATTTCGTTGCCATTATGGCGTGGCTACCTATTTTTGGTCTTTTCCCAGCTTAGAACAGCAAAGCGCCAAACAATTCAGTTGTTCATGTTATTTCTTCCTTATTGATACTACTACACCGCACTTTCCTTGAAGAAAATATCGCAAGGTCCATTTACCACACATGGGGTATTGGGGATTCTCAAATGTGTTTTGTTATCCTTGAGTAAGAGTATAACTTACTGCAGCATACGAAAGATAAGTTGATGCCGAGTATGAAAGAGAGAGAGAGGAAACAGGTACCATTTTGCACGAGATGAAGGTCTCAGTGTTAGTGGCTGCGTGGAGTCATAACAGGGACCATCAATTGCAACCTTGAGAAGTCCCTGCAGCTGCAGCTGCACATCACTATCTAGCTTTGACAGAGCAGCCGCCCCAGCGTCACTAGCTGCAAATGCCGCTGCTGCACCAAACCTCTTCTCCACTTCACTTCTCTCAATTCCTTCCCACTCTTCAAACTCCATGTTTGCTCCAGCCTCATCTGCCGGCATCCCTAGCAATGTGGCTTCCTTCTCTGGTAACTGAACAGCCACTTTGTCATTAGAGGTGCCTTCTTGGCTGACATTCAGATCATCAGCCTTCATCACTGCCAACTCCTCCTCAGGAACGAGTTTTTCCTGTTGATCAACAGGGCCGAGCTCACATTGAGCTTCCTCCTTATTCTGAACTTCTTCATGTTGATCAGCAACTTCTTCCACGGGTTGTTCTTTCAGCTCCTCCTCTGTTGCCACCACATCGGGAATCGCTCTCGGAGCAACCTCTGGAGCCAATTCCCTTGCCACTTCATCGGTGATCTCTCTCGGAGCCACCTCTGCGGCCAATTCGCGCTGATCCGCTTCAATGACTTGCTCCTCCTGCTGCTGCTTCTCGGGTACAACGTCAAGAACCTCATCAGGTACAGTCTCAGAAGCCGATTCATGCGGAATCACCTCAACAGCTTGCGCTCCCTCCTCCAGCCCTGCATCAATAACTACTGCAGGAGCGGCAGCCTCAGCAACAGGATCACGATGTTCAACAACAGCTTCAGTCGGTTGAACTTCCTGTTTTTGCAATTCCGCGTCAAGGACTCGATGACTCGGGGCAACTTCAGCAGCGGAATCATGCTGCTGCTGCTGCTGCTGCACCGTCTCTTTCTCCATCTCCAAGTCAAGAATCTCACTGGGAGCAGTAGTTTCAGCACCCAAATCCCGCGGTTCCTCTTCGTCGGCCACCTCCGTGGCAGCAGCGGTCAAATCGCGCGGCTTCTTGCCAACCTCCCCCTCCTCCTTCCGCTCCTCCAGCACGGTACCGAGGAAGAGCTCCGGAGAAAGTGTCGCCGGAACCCCTTCTTCTACGGCCACCCACGCGGCGGCCTTCCCCTCTGCGGCCTCGACAGCCGCGGGGGCCATCTCCACCTCGACCCAGCCCTCGGAGAGCGCCGCCCCCTTCGCCTTGGCCTCGTCGACCCGGATGATCCTCTCCTCCGCATCGTCCTCGGCTTTTTCCTCCGCGATCACATCGGCGGGCCCCACCGCGCGATCGTGGCCCGGGTCGGTGTTGGCCGCCGCGGCGGAGGAGGAGGAGAAGAGCTTGGCGAGCAGGACGGCGACGAGGAGGGTTGCCGCGGCCGTGAGGAGGAGCTCGAACAGCAGGTCCATGAATCCCGGGGCGGGGGTGACGAAGAGGCGAGGGAGGCAGCGGGTGCTGGCTTTCTTGTTCGGTTGGGGTCGGGCGAGGAGAAGGGGGGAAAGGGAAAGCGGAAAGACAAGAAGGGAAGAGGGTTGGGGGCGATGAGCAGAGTAATTGGGGTGGGGACGGCGCCAACCGGGGGGAGAGGCATATTCGGGCGGATACGGCCGCCACGAGGGCTGTGGGGTTTGGTGCGGCGCGGAAAAGGTCCCGTCCACCGCGAGCGAGCTGCGCTCGGGGGTTGGGGGCGACGTCGATGCCGTCAGGGGTTCTCGTTTGATCCTTTCCCCCTCGGCACGTCGGGCACTCGGGCTAGGCGACGAGGGGAGGGTCACCACCAGCAGCACCAGCCGGAAGGGCGGCCACGGCGACGGACAGCGAGTGCCGAAATTTGGAGATTTTCTGGCTGGGGTCGTCGTCCTTGCGCTTTGCGTGCGTCGCGCGTCTTTTGGTGGGAACTGAACTGCCACGGATATTCGTCCTCACCTCACCTCGCCTCGCCGCATCGGCTCTACGAAATTTCGACAAGGCAATGATGAGTGCAGAGCTGTCGATCAACTTCAACGCTATTGAAAGTGCTACTAGCTGAATGCGATCTAACCACCCGAGTCTATCAAAAAGAACCCGACCTGACGGTTCCAGTACCCTGCAATTTCTCTCTCGTGATGATGGGCAGATCAATTTCTCTCTCGTGATTATTTTAGTGAATAGAGGGATTGATTAATCAACAAGGAACCTAGTTTATACAATCACACACGGAGCGAATAGATACGACCGAGTTCGTACATTATCCGCTTCTCCTCGCGAACTGGGTCACCTTCCTTTTGGGCACCTTCCTTGAGTCAAGACTAAAGGTTCCATCGTCGATGATGATGATAAATTGATAATCATACTTCAGCTTGATTTATATATGTGGATGTTGTCGAGGGCATTAACTACCAGCAAAGGATCGGATACGAGGGTGACGGGTTGATGATTGGTATGATTAGCCAAAGAAAGTCCTTCCAACTTTCCAAGCAAGCATACGGCTCAGCTTCTTCCACACACCAGCATGTGTATATTGATATTTTTTTAGACACGTAGGACAATTAATTGAACTTGTACCTTAACCTTGATTTGTGCATTCCTACCTTAAACATAGCAGTATTATATATGTTGTAGGTTTCGGCATCAACTTCTTCAAGGACCCCGTCAACTCTAATCGAGATCTATGATGGGAAAACTATGTATCAAGATCTATCTACTAGATACAAATAACGGGCGGATGTATATCCGTAGAGAACATACCCTTGAAGACCGACAAAGCTTAACGAGTCCAAACTCGTGGTTGATGTAGACGATCTCTTGCCGATCTCAAGGTCGAGAGGAAGTCCTAGCGCCAAAGCAGCAAGATCCGTGATCGCACACGTTCGAGCACGAGCAACCTCCGCCTCCTCGCTCCAAATGATGCAGAAGCACAACTCTTTCTTGCCGAAAAGCCACCGGGAACATGTATCTCGCTAGTCCGAGACCATGGGGGATAAATTCTAGAGGGGGAGAGAGATCCTTCACGAGGAGGTGTGAGTGAGAGAGAGAGGGAGGGGGGCTCCTTTTATAGAGAGAGGGGGGCACCCAAGGGGCCATGCGCCCATCCATGGGGCTGCCCCCACCTCTTCCACATTCATGTGGTTGGACACTTCACTCACTCAAATGTCTTTCAATTCCCACCACTCAAAAACCCACTCAAATTCCCATTAAATTTCCACCAAATTTAATGCAAACTCTCATTAAATAAAACTCCTTTTATTTATTCAGAATTTTGTCAATTACTTTAATGACAAACATTCACATATAACCCCTTGCTAGTATTTCATTTCACATGCAGAAACACTTTCTGCAATTTCACCCGAAAACCCGTTTCGGTATCTAGTGAAATAAATTCCTGCGCTTGTTATTCTTTTTGGCATGAAACTTTTGCTCCAAATGGATGTCGGTGTCTCTTAAGTGTGTCACCCTACGGTTCGTGAATAATGTGGACATGATCGAGACCCCTCTCAGATCAATAATCAGAAGCGGGATCTGGAGACCCATACTGACTTCCACACATTCAACGATGACTTTCTTGTGATCGTTGGAACCTTTTACGCTAGTATCTTAATCCTTTTGTTTCGCGATATATTACATGTCCGAGATTCGATCATCGGTATCTCCATACCTAGTTTGATCTCGTTACTGACATGTACTCTTTTCTCATTCCCGTGATATAACATTCTAGTGATCAAATCACTTGCTTGCAAGCTAATCAATGTGATATCACCGAGAGGGCCCAAAGTATATCTATCCGTCATCGGGATGAACAAATTCCACTCTCGATCCATGGGCCTCAAGATAACACTTTAGTAGTTCTGAACTCATCTTTATAATCACCCTGTTACGGTGTGACGTTTGATGTTATCAAGAAACTCTTCTAGTGTTAGTGATTGACATGATCTCATGGTCTAAGTATTAGGATCACTTTGTAAGTTGTTATAGCAATATAAACTCAATGACTTTGATCGTAATGCTATACTTCGGATGAATGTTCATCACACCATTACACTAATGTTGTGACCTCGTTATTAACAACATCCAATGTCCATGATCAGGAAACCTTTGATCATCTTGTTAATCAACGAGCTAGTTTATAAGAGAGGCATAACTAGGAACTTTCTGTTTGTTTATTAAACACACATGTATTAACGTTTCCGTATTAATACAATTATAGCATGCAAAATAAACATTTATCATAAACAAGGAATACGATAATAACCACTTTATTATTGCCTCTCGGGCATATTCCTTGATCTCCCACTTGCACTAGAGACAATAATCTAGTTTGAGAACTTTGCGTATTGAACACTTATGGCTTTCCGGTGTTCCATATCATGCATCGCAAGTGGTTAACATAATCTACTGGATCGGCGCTTGGTCCGTGTGTATTTGCATGTCTTTGCGTCTTCACGCATTACTCATTCTCCAATGAGATGGCATTGTATAAATTTGGTCTTTCGGTGAGACCTTTAGTTCCTTGGGGTTAAAACACGTCGATACTATTGTTATACAATATATCTTTAGTGTTAGCCCGTTGCGAACCACATCTTAGTTTGATAACAAACTACTTGACACAAATTCCCTCCTTTGTCGCTACTATAGCAGTCATATACTTAGCATTTTGTTGTAGTATTCGTCACAATGTCTTAACTTTGGAACTCTTCCAAATCCATCATGGAATCTCCTTTCCATTACATTGTGCCACCCATAGTTTAAATTGATATAAACTTAATTTGTATCTTGTGACAAAACTAGTATCAATGTAACTCTTTACAATGAACTATTTGTAATTGTTTGTCACCTCTACACAAATATATTCTTAGTTCTTTCCAAAAGATCATAAGAATATCCTTACTATCGTCCAATGATCATTTTATGATTCATTCTGGTATTTTCTCATAACACTTAGAGCATAGGACATATCTGGATGTGTACATATCATGGTATGATTGATCAAATCATTCTTGTGATTTTACTCATCAAGTGTCAAAGCACTTGAATCTTGTTTCACTTATCAAGTGTCGATACACTTGAATCTTGATTCAATTCCTTTCCATGCAACAAGAACTATTTCTTGTCGTTTCTATATTGAACTCCTTCAATATCTCATATATGTACGTTTGGCACAACCATATTAGCGTCACAGTCTATCCACTATAGACATTCATGCTAAATATTCGGATTTTGCCTAAGTATTTCATCGAAATGAAATTATTAACCTTTGGTCAATAAAAGATACATCATTTATAATCAACAAGATGTCCTCCACATAATGTATTAGAAATATGTCTCAGCGCTCCCACTTAATTTCTTGCAAATGCAAGCATCTTCATCGTCTCCTGATGAAAACTCCTTTTTATTAGGGTGAAGATTCCAACTCCACGATGCTTACTTCAACCATTGAAGTTTGCATGCCCTTTTAGCATCCTTTGAATTTTAACAAAACCCTTTGGACTGTGTCATGTACATGTCCTAGGTAACCATTCTATTAGAAGAATTTTGTTTTGTTTATTCATCTACCATATACCAAATTATATGTAGTGGTTGCTATTTTAATCCTTCCAGACTAAATATCGCTATGACAGATCAAATCTTGTCATAGTCAACTCCTTGAACATTATCGTAAAATACTTTACGACATGTCGACTATTGTTGGAGATATGCCCAAGAGGCAATAATAAATGTAGTTATTATTATATCTTTGTGTTTATGATAAATGTTTACATTCATGCTATAATAGTATTAACAAGGAAACATTAATACTTGTGTGATTTGTAAACTTAATTTGAAGTCCCTAGTATAGCCTCTATACTTCACTAGCTTGTTGGTTGATTAATGATTGTGGTTTCCCTATCATGAACATTGAGATTTTATCAACAACAAGATCATATCGTTAGGAGAATGATATGGTGGACATACTCCTATAGATAAGCGTAGCATAAAGATCAAGTCATTTCAATAGTTCAATTGCTATATGCTTTCTGATACATAGTAACCTAATTCCTTCGACCATGAGATCATGCATATCACCTTTGGGATGGATGCTTTGATGACATCAAACACCACACCGTGGCGGGTGGCTATAAAGGTGGCATTGAGTGTTCGGATAGTATTGGTTGAAACACATGGATCAAGAGTGGGATTTGTCCATCCATATGATAGATATACTCTGGGCCCTCTCGGTGGAATGTCATCCAATTAGCTTGCAAGTATGTGACTGGCTCACAAGGGATCACATATCACGGAGCGAGAAAAGAGTACTTATCGTAACGAGGTTGAACTAGGTATGCGGAGATCTGAAGCGATCATAACCTCGGATAAGTAAACTATCGTGAGACAAAGGGAAATTGGTATCGTATGTAAGTGGTTCATTCGATCGCAAAGTAATCGTAGAAATATGTGGGAGCCATATGAATTTCCATTCCTCTATTGGTTATTGTTAGGAGTGTCTCGATCATGTCCGCATAATTCACGAACCGTAGGGAGACACACTTAAGGATTGACGTTGTTTGAGTAGTTATGGTATTATGATAAAGAGACCGAATGTTGTTGAGTCTCGGATGGGATCCGGATATCACGAGGTGATCCGAATGGTCCGGAGAATAAGATTCATATAAGGAAAGTCCGTTTGAGTTCGGGAATGATTAGATGTTTTCATCGAATGTTCTAGAAGGTTCCGGATTGTCCGGCACTCGGGGAGGGTACATGAATGTGTCATTACATATTGAATGATTGCATCATGTACTAAGTGTTCTTGCTGTTCGGATAAAGGATTAAATTGAATCCTAAAGCAGAAAAGTCAAATGGCCGTTTAAAAGTCAAGCGGCTAAAATAGGAACGTGGGAAACAAGAAAGAGGTGGTTGGAACCGACTTGGGGAGGAGTCCCTCAAGCTTGCGCCAACCAAGGCCGACTTGGGAGGGCCGCCTCCCACCTATAAAAGGAGGCAGGCCTCCTCTCTAGACACACAAGTTCCTATCCTCTAATCTCGGTTTAGAGCCGTTTTGGTTTAGAGCTTCTAATTGCCCTAGCCTTGGTTTAGAGCCTTATAATTGGTGTGTCTAATCTCTAGACCACTAATAGCTCTCTCTCATACTCCACCATACTCGCTCGGCTTAAGCGAAGCCTCATGGATCTCCCTCTACTTAGGTACCACGCCGTTGTCTTTGCCGTAATCGCGAGAGAGTGCTACAACCTCCATTTTCTTTGGAACAAGGAGAGGAAGGTCTTCGTCAGTACCGAGCGTGTGACCGATCATGAAGCGCTGCCGGAACGCAGCGCCGGAAGGATCGTCTACACGATCTTGAGATCGGGAAGAGTACGACTATATCACCCACGAGAATCCGCTCTCGTTAAACACTTTGAAATCTTCGAGGGTAAGTTATTCCATCGACTCGTTGCTACAATCTAGTAGATAGATCTTGACTTGTTTGTTTGTATGCGATAGAATTTTTTTGTTTTCCATGCTACGAACCCCTACAACTATTTCATAGATGTGAAACATCCATGTCTGTTTCTTTATAGATCCAAATACGACCGATAGGTTTTTACACCTTTCCGGAGGGTCTTCCAAGTTCAAAACTTGATTTCTCGTGTATGGAACTATCATGGATTTGATGGCTTCAAGCCATTTGACGGAGTCAGGGCCCATCATCGCTTCTTTGTATGTATTCGGTTCATCATTGTCAAACAATAATGATTTACTCTCAAATCTTAGCATTTGATTGTTTAACCGACCTACTTGGTTCAATAGGAACTTAGATCTCCGTGACCACAACCTTTGAGGCATATAAGCTATGAGCATTATGGCAGCCTTCGGAACGATTTCCAGCGCTGCGCAACTCAGCACATTTAGCTAAGGTTCGTTAACCTTATCAAAGTTCTATTGTCCTCCCACTTAACATTTATGAAAAATTCCTTCTTCAAGAAACTTCAAATTTCAAGCGACAAACACTTTTGTCCTCGGTGTTATGGAGGAATAACCAATCGAAATAACCTACAAAGACATGCTCATCCGACTTTGGTTGTAAACATCTTACTTATGTTTAGCATACCAAAATTTAAGAAATGACAACTTGGGTTTTACCCCAAACCATAACTCGTATGGTGTCATTTCAACGGATCAAGATGGAGCTCTTTTCAGTGTAAAAAGCGAAAGTCTCTAAAGCTTTAATCTTTTTAAAACATAATGGCAGTTTATAAATAACACCTTTGATCCAACTAGGTCAAGCAAGGTTTTATTACAAATCTCAAACACTCCATACTCCTATGGTGTTTCAGGAAATGTAAATCTAGGTGTTTTGCTAAACTTGCAACTCAAATAAATCCCTTTATGATAAAATCATAATTCATTTATTTTCTTGTTACACTTGTAACTCAAATAAATCCATTATGATAAAATCATAAACCATTTATTTTCTTGTTACAATGATTTTCACTTCATCTTGAAAGTCTTTGAACATTTTCAAATATTTCACACTTGTTTCTCATTAAGTGAATATTCACTCAAATTTTTGGAGAAAGTATATGAAGTTGAAACCCATCGCTTACGACTACATATAATGGACTACATACATCGATATGTATAAATTCTAATATTTTAGTCGTTCGTTCTTCTTTGGCCTTTGAACGAAGTTTTTAATTATCCCAAGGAAAGTCTCACAAGCGTCACTTGATCAAATCAAAGTCTCCATAAATCCATGAATATGGAGATTCTTCATGTTTTCTTTCCAATATAATTTAAACGGTGATGTCACTTCGTAAGTGATCTTTCAATCATTTGTCTTGCGACATTTTAGCATTAGGTTTTATGGATGTGATTTTTTCAACTAGATTTGTAAATCATCCATCTAATATGGAATATGGTAATTATTTGAACAATCTTTGTTCTCATAATACCTGATTTAAATAACAATTATTAAAACAAATCTTGAAGTCAAGCTTTGATGTCAACGAGAAATACAAACAACGGTTTGTTTGTTTTCGATGAACATCATCACATATTCTCTTGCTAGTTACTTAGGCCATTGTGGTTCATAAATTGCGTCGTTCCGTATGAAATTTCATACCAACCAATTCGGTATCCAATACCCAAGAACCACATTGTTTAACAAGCAAAGAATACAACCATAACATGTATATCATCCATATACCTAAATTGGATATTTCCAATCTTTTCTTTTCTGCCAAATATATTTTATAGATTCTCTTTCAGCATTTCCTTTTCCTTTTTAAAAGAATTTATCAACATCAACAGTGGCGCCATATACATGACACATAGTCCAAAGCGTGTATATTCAAATAATAATACCTTTGGACTTGCACTTTGAAGTAGATCACCATCATAAAAATGATAGGTATTCTTTCAAAATCTATTCTTTAGTAATCTTTTAGTGTAGTAAACACTTTACATACATCTTCTATTCACCCTTATCATGACGAATTTCATGATCAAGCTACTGTAGCTTATAAAGGCGAATCATGAGTATAATATTACTTTCGAAAACCCTTTTGGATGATTAGGATGTCTAGCATCTCCAGTCTTCGTAAATTCTCATCCAATATGAGAACATATATTATACTCTATCATATTGCAACCAGAACATTGTTTCAGATATCGTTATATCTGCCACACATGATGGTTTCTGAAACAATTCTTTCAGCTCCTAGATAATCTTGATATTTAAATCAAGAATCATGGAGGCAAATATGATACTTAAGATACTAACACTGGAATTGTTACTCTCGATTTAATACCAACTATTAAATTTCACGGAGTAAATAGAGTTTGCTGGAAGTTTGCAATAGGACTTTAAACTTTAGATTGACACTCAACTCAATACGATACCAGTTCATAAAGTATATATCCAGAATTATATAGTTCTATTATCTCAATTACAACTATGCATAAGGTGGTGAACGAATGCCAATGACTACAACAAATTATGCAAATTCACTTTGATTTAATTTATAATAAATTGAGTTCTACTAATCCAAATTAGAAATGAACTCCCACTCAAAAACGACATCCCTCGTGTATTTTTGGTGATTACATGAACCAAATCCACTACACCAAGTCCGATCATCACGTGAGTCGGTATAGCTTCAAAGGCGAGCATCCATATGGTCATCATATCAAAAACATATGACTCATGCTTAACCTTTCGGTTCGTGTTCCGAGGCCATGTCTGTACATGTTAGGTTCGCCAAGTAAAAACCTTAGTATTCGCGTGTGTAACTGTCTTACACCCGAGATATGTTCATGGATTCAAGTACACCCGATCATCACGTGATGTCTTGAAGCGACGAAACATTGTCGGTGCATACTTAAGGAAGAACACATTCTTATCTTGATATCTAAATGAGGGATAATCTTATTATGCTAATAAAACGCCAAATAAGCAATATAAGATGTAATAAACATCACATGTTAATAAGTGAAATGATATGGTTCCCGCATATGATCTCCATCATGTGCACCGTGGTATGATCACTATCATACCTATATGTGTTAGTCCAAGGTCTATGGAGATTACACGTTATGTGTGTTGTAAGAGTATCATCTCATACTTCTACTTACAACATCACCATATCATAACACTAGCCCAGCAACAATCTAAACTAGACGCCTCTAATTTATCCATTGCAAGTTTTACGTGGCTTAGGGCTTTCGAAGATAGAACCGTTCTTACCCACGAACATGAACCACAATGAGGATAACCAAATTATTGACAACTCGTTGCAAATTAGATATTGACTATAATAGAAGAGACAGACACCCGCTAACCACTTATGCAAAACTAGTTGCATGTCAAGCGTGGAACATGTCTCATGTGCGAGGACATGTAAAGTTTGTCCGGGCCGCTTCATCCCACTATGCCACCAATATCCAAAGTACAACTAAAAAGCAATAAAATGATCATCATCGCCCATATACTCATATGTGTACTACCCGTGCAAAGTATCTACGCATAGATCCGGCTCTGATACCACTGTAGGGTTCGCAGCATAGAAAACAAAAATTTTCCTACGATGGGAACAACTATGTACCAAGATCTATCTACTAGATACAAACAACGAGCGGATGTATATCCGTAGAGAACATACCCTTGAAGACCGACAAAGCTTAACGAGTCCAAACTCGTGGTTGATGTAGACGATCTCTTGCCGATCTCAAGATCGAGAGGAAGTCCTAGCCGCGAAAAGCAATGACGCATCCGTGCTCGCACACACGTTCGAGACACCGAGCAACCTCCGCCTCCTCGCTCCAGCGATGCAGCGTAAGCACAACTCTTTCTTGCCGAAAAGCCACCGGGAACATGTATCTCGCTAGTCCGAGACCATGGGGGATAAATTCTAGAGGGGGGGAGAGATCCTTCACGAGGAAGTGTGAGTGAGAGAGAGGGAGGGGGGCACCCAAGGGGCCATGCGCCCAGCCATGGGGCTGCCCCCACCTCTTCCACATTCATGTGGTTGGACACTCCACTCACTCAAATGCATTTCAATTCCCTCCACTCAAAAACCCACTCAAATTCCCATTAAATTTCCACCAAATTTAATGCAAACTCTCATTAAATAAAACTCCTTTTATTTATTCAGAATTTTGTCAATTACTTTAATGACAAACATTCGCATATAACCCCTTGCTAGTATTTCATTTCACATGCAGAAACACTTTCTGCAATTTCACCCGAAAACCCGTTTCGGTATCTAGTGAAATAAATTCCTGCGCTTGTTATTCATTTCGGCATGAAACTTTTGCTCCAAATGGATGTCGGTGTCTCTTAAGTGTGTCACCCTACGTTTCGTGAATAATGCGGACATGATCGAGACCCCTCTCGGATCAATAATCAGAAGCGGGATCTGGAGACCCATACTGACTCCCACACATTCAACGATGACTTTCTTGTGATCATCGGAACCTTTTACGCTAGTATCTTAATCCTTTTGTTTAGCGATATATTACATGTTCGAGATTCGATCATCGGTATCTCCATACCTAGTTTGATCTCGTTACTGACATGTACTCTTTTCTCGTTCCCGTGATATAACATTCTAGTGATCAAATCACTTGCTTGCAAGCTAATCAATGTGATATCACCGAGAGGGCCCAGAGTATATCTATCCGTCATCGGGATGAACAAATTCCACTCTCGATCCATGGGCCTCAACATAACACTTTAGTAGTTCTGAACTCATCTTTATAATCACCCTATTATGGTGTGACGTTTGATGTTATCAAGAAACTCTTTCGGTGTTAGTGATTGACATGATCTCATGGTCTAAGGATTAGGATCACTTCGTAAGTTGTTATAGCAATATAAACTCAATGACTTTGATCGTAATGCTATAATTCGGATGAATGTTCATCACACTAATGTTGTGACCTCGTTATTAACAACATCCAATGTCCATGATCAGGAAACCTTTGATCATCTTGTTAATCAACGAGCTAGTTTATAAGAGAGGCATAACTAGGAACTTTCTGTTTGTTTATTAAACACACATGTATTAACGTTTCCGTATTAATACAATTATAGCATGCAAAATAAACATTTATCACAAACAAGGACTACGATAATAACCACTTTATTATTGCCTCTCGGGTATATTCCCTTCAGGTCAAAGCACAAATTCCTCTCCTAAATCCTTGTCATCTCGTGTTGGGAAGAGCCAACACCGGCGCCACTACTTCACGAGAGCCTAACATCCTTAATTTCATTCTCTAACACTCTCTCGACACAAAACTCGTTATTGAAACCCTTGATGACCGAATGACTTTCTCTTCCCCTTTTGGCCACTCTCTTTGACTCATGCCGAGAAAAAGCAACAATGACCTTCTCTTACCCCCCGACCTTCCCGCCAGCCAGGGTTGTTCACGTGCAACGAACACCACGAATTATGAGAAACAATATAAGTTTGTGTTTGATCTCATTATTTGACGAGACGAAGCAACCAAAGCCTTGTTGTTCACTTGTGCAACGAGCTCCACGAATCATGAGAAACGATATAAGTTTGTGTTTGGTCTAATTATTCGACGAGTCAAATCAACGAGTTCTACATAGTCGAGCAACTATACTCGCTTTGGACTCATGTAAGCAATCTGGTGGCGATGATAGAAGTCATGCATGACAATGTCTGACAAATTGTTTTTTGTGGGGTATCATTTTTGGACAATCCGTCCTTCTTAAGGTGTTTTTAGGGGATACATTTTTCTTACTGAGTACGATAGTTTCTGTTAGGATCCAGTCTAATTTGTTTTTTGAGGAATGTTACGACCCAGTCTAATAAGTCTGGCCCAGTGGCAAAATTTGTACTGGGCCTTCATGAGTTAGTACTGTAGGCCTTCGACCAAGGCCCATCTGATCACAATATTATCCGATTCCACTGCGGGCCGGACCGACGCGTATAGAGTCCCGAATCGGTTACCTCTTCAGAAAGCAATCCACGCCCACGAAGGGAACACTGCAAATAAGAACTAACCTCTCCCCTCTTCCCTGGATCAGCTTGTTCCCCAAACCGAACCCTCGACCGCAGCAGGCAGAGAGCACACAGAGCGGCGCAACCATGGTGCTCGAGGTCCGTCCAGCTCGCCGACTCTCCCAGATCGCTCTCGCCGAGACCCGGTTCTTCTCGATTTCTCACCCTCTGTTGGTTTTCCCCCCTTTTGCAGTCAACGATGATCTGCATAGACAACTCGGAGTGGATGCGGAACGGCGACTACTCGCCGTCCCGGTTCCAGGCGCAGGCCGACGCCGTCAACCTCATCTGCGGTGCCAAGACCCAGGTACGGCCCGTTCCCCGCCCCCTTCGATCCGATCGATCGATTGGGTTCGTCTCGCTGTGTGTGGGTTAGGGTTTTGGGTTCCGGATCTGACTTTTTTTTTGTTGCCGATTGCAGTCGAACCCGGAGAACACTGTGGGCGTCATGACCATGGCCGGCAAGGGCGTGCGCGTGCTCGTTACGCCCACCAGCGACCTTGGCAAGATCCTCGCCTGTATGCACGGTAAGCTCCCCGTCAAGGCGTCAATCCCCGAACTCCGCCTCTACTAGAGTGGCTTGTATATCGAACCAGTGCAGAATTTGTGGACCTAGTAGTAGTCAGTTTGAGGCGCCAGTATTACTGTCTGAGCTCGTTGGCCTTGGCTAGGATATAATGGTGTAGCCCTGTAGATGGCGGCTCTTGGGTCATACTGTGTCTGCCTTTGGTTTTGGAATTTTATGGACACTATAGCTGTGCAACACGTTCATGTCCAACAATTTAATGTGCAGGGCTGGAGGTTGGAGCTGAAGCAAACCTGGCTGCAGCCATCCAGGTTGCCCAACTGGCATTAAAGCATCGCCAGAATAAGAGGCAACAGCAGAGAATTATAGTTTTCATTGGAAGGTATGTTGAGCAACATAATTTCTGTCTCCCTTTCTTTTATCTGAACTAAGGCTAATGATTTATTCCTTGTCTCTCAGCCCCGTGACATACGACAAGAAAATGTTGGAATCAATTGGGAAAAAGCTGAAGAAGAATAATGTTGCTCTTGATGTTGTTGATTTTGGTGAAACTGATGATGAGAAGCCAGAGAAACTGGAAGCACTGATTGCTGCTGTGAACAGCAGTGATAGCAGCCACATTGTCCATGTTCCTCCGGGTGAACACGCCCTTTCTGATGTTCTTATCAGGTAGCCAACTTTGTTTCATGTTCTCAGGCCTGTAGGTTAATGTGATAATGTACTTGTGTTGATTCCTTATTATTCTGGTCTCTTTTCTCAGCACTCCTATCTTTACCGGTGAAGAAGGTGGAAGTGGTTTTGCTGCTTCTGCAGCTGCTGCTGCAGCTACTGGAGCTACTGGATATGATTTTGGCGTGGACCCAAATGTAGATCCCGAGTTGGCACTTGCCCTACGGTTGTCTATGGAAGAAGAGCGTGCGAGGCAAGAGGCTATCGCGAAAAAGGCTTCAGAAGAATCTTCTGGTGCTGACAATAAGGACCATGCCTCAAGCTCAAACACTGATTCTGTTATGGCTGATGCGGAACCTGCCTCAAATGCTGCTGCTGATGACAAGGGAGATCAACCGAAGGTATTGTCACTATCCAAAATCTATTACATGCTATGAGTTTTCTGTTCTTGTATGCTCGTATATTATAATAAACTAGACAGTTTTAGCTTCAACCATGCTCATTGACTAGTACAATACTTTCCTATTTAGAAGCAAAAAATACTGACTTGGTTGTTTTTATTGCACACATAATTGTAATAAAGGTACACGTTTTGATTATGTAGTCTCATAACTATTTGCTTTCCAGGAATGATAACTGAGTTTTATTGATGCAACTTCTTGCCTAGTTCTTTCTTAGTTTGTAACTACTACCCCCTTCTATGAATAAGGCCTATGAATAAGGCGCACACGCATACCAAGATGAACTCTTTCCTTATGACTTGATCAACATCTAATGTTACCAATTTTATAACAAATAATCTTTATATACTCCCTCCGTCCCAAAATAAGTGACTTGGATTTGTCTAGATTCGCATGTATGTATATACTAAAACGTGTCTAGATACATGCAAATCTAGACAAATCCACGTCACTTATTATGGGACAGAGGGAGTACATGGATTAATTCTTGGTCAAGGACAATTTTAAAAATACGTGCACACATTATTCATTGAAACAGAGGGTGCAACTAGGTTACAAACATTGTTTCTCCTCAAGAAAAAAGGTGGCAATCTTTTTTGTTTTGTTGATGAATGGCCATCTAAGGACTTGTTTCAGCTATATTGTATTCTATTTATGTTTATCTGAGTAGTGATATCAGATGGCTAATAATATACTTGGGAGTTGTGGCTTACAGGATGATGATGATGCTCTGCTACTACAGCAGGCACTGGCAATGTCAATGGATGAGGGAGCTTCAGGCGCTGCAGCTGTGGCTGATGCCGCTATGGCTGAAGCTGCTGCAGATGATCAGGATTTGGCATTGGGTAGGTCATCCTGTTTCTCAACTCTGTTGGATTATTATGAAGTTTATTTGTGATCTTGGAGATAACAATATACCTATGACTTGTTTGATATTAGCTAGTCCCATATTTTTTCTTGTAAGACAGTGTTTGCTTCTATCACTGTATAACTTAAAAGGCTCACCCTGGAATTCACTATATCCTCTGCCTGGCAATTGTTTGTTTGATACAACTGTACCAAAAAGTGTAGGCTTTTGACCCTACACTGGAAAAAACAGTTCTTATGTGAAGGAACCTTGAGAACTTTTGTTAACTGTATAACCTTAATTATATGTTCACACTACAATGGCAGCAAACCAGTTATTTTGATAAGATAGAATTTCAGTGCTGCTTGCTGGTGTCATATATCATCATGCCATCTTAAAATATGTTCAAACATGTCCACTAGTTTCTTTTTGTTTGATCTATAATCCCAATTTTGGTCCTATTGGTTATTATATGTACAAATTATGTTATAGTTATGCATATTGCGAAACTTCTGTTTGACCTCATTGGTATTTACATGTCCTTATGTGTATTTTTCTTGGTTGTATGCAGCTCTTCAAATGTCTGTCCAGGATGCAGAGATGTCTGGTCAATCTGATATGAGCAAAGTGTTCGAGGACAGATCATTTGTGACATCCATCCTTAATTCAGTAAGCCATCTCCTGGAGAACCAATTACATGCGATAAGAATTTAGCATCAATTGTTTATAATGGTCCCCTGTCCCTCTTTTTTCAGCTTCCTGGTGTTGACCCCAATGATCCATCCGTGAAAGATCTGCTGGCATCATTGCATGGCCAAGGAGAGGTAACAATCCTGTTTTCTATTCTTTTGTTGACTTGTTAGATGGGTCTTCTAATATAGTGATGCCATGATGTAACAATGCTCTTGTTCTTGCGGATATCCCTTTTACCTCTTCAGGTTTCAAGTTTCTTGTGTTTTATGTTATCTTGTTTCTAGTGTTGAGTTTGTACCTCATTGTTGATCCGATCTCATTTTTCATCTTGCTTACGCTGAAAGGGTCTAGTTTCACATGGAGACCGACAAATAAAATTACCACCGAAATGAAAATTAAATAATGAGTAAGTATTTATATAGTTTCTCATGGAGACTGACAATGGAAATGAAAAATAAATAATGAGTATAAATAATTATATTGTCATATTCAGATAAGGGAATCTGAAACTGTCAAAGGGTTATGGCCACATGTTCCTTGTCCATGAAAAATGCTGTGAGACTCCATTTCACTTTATTAAGTAGGTTTATCACATCTTGCTTATGCTGATTAAGAAACTTTTGGTTAGTTGGTAGGTTTATTACAGGCGATGAGTTTATGTAATGTAACTAGCAATCCCTTTTACTTTCTGATGCATCTTTATCTTTTCTTGTTATATGTATATCCTTTACCAAATCTGACTAATATTTGTCTGGCAGCAAGAGGAGAAGAAAGACAATACGGACAAGGCAGACAAGCCTGAAGATGGGAAGAACTAAACTCCTTTCATGCCTTTCATGTAAGATTCTAGTGTGGTGTTTCTTTTGACCATTGTTGTGAATATGTCCCTGAGGCTGATACGTTCCAAACTATGTGCTGACCTGTTTGGTCCACATTATTTCGGACCTTTGAGTCCGAATTCCAAACTATGTGCTGACCTGTTTGGTCCACATTATTTCGGACCTTTGAGTCCCTATATTGTCGTTAGGAAAGATGTACTCCTGTGTGGAACTGACATAGGCATGTATATTTTTTACCTGTACTAACATCTACCTTTTGATCTTTCAGGTGCATGAAGAACCGAAGGTTGCATGGATTAGCTGCTTTTACACTTGGCTATGAATTTACTTATCCACTTGTAACTGTGTTGACGATAAAAGCCGGGAAAAATTGTATTATGTCTGCTCGCACAAACGCCCCTCTATGTATTGCTTGAGTGATTCCATGTTTCAAATTCTTTTGTACACTTAAATGTTGTGTTCCAAGTGAAACTGATATTTGCGAGCGTAGTGGTAGAAATAGTCATTGTTTCTGGTTCAGTAATCATTTACTACTCAGGTGGGACATGGGATCCTAAATTTATACACAGGGTTACGGTTTGCATCAGTGTCACTGAGTCACCATGGGAAACTCAATGACATTGGAGCAATTCTAGACATGTACAGTATGGTTTTCTGCTAGTGTATTGCCTGTTTGAAATTTTGCCCTGGCATAGAACGCATCTTGACTTCTTGCGATCCGATCAGTGATATTTACCCGTGCAATGCACATCTCCCAGTGATGTGATGTAACGACAATATTTGGAATTGTAGACCTGACCCCTTTGGCCAAAACTCCTTGTCCAACGTCATACGTGGACAGACCGCGTCGCCGTCCAGCACCAATGCATGCACGGGTGCAATCACGCACGCGTCTGCGCCTAATTCCAACACTGCATCTGGACGCTAACCACACGGAACCAACCGGTGCTTCTCCGGGCTTCCTGTCCTTTTGATTCCGTTTAGACCAGTGCCCAGACGTTCGCTAGACTTCTCGTAGGCAATCACCCATCGCCGGTGTCCCGTCTTTGGGCAGCAAACGGGTACATCGCTGACAGGGCAGCCTCGGCGCGTTTCTCTTGCAGTACAGATCGACGGCGAGATGATTGTCCATCGCTGTCGGGCTTCTTTTCTGGCCAAGTGGTGACTCACTGGCGGTGGCCTTTTGCGTTCGTCGTCGTCGGCGACCCGCGCGTGCGGACGAACGGGCGTGTCGCGCACTCCCTCCCGCGCCCATGAATCTGAGCTTTTTTCCTTGCCAGGTCAGACGATAAGCTGTCGCGTACTCGCGTTTGGCCGGGTCTCCTCGTCGGCAAATACCACCCTTTCCTTCCATCCGATTCCGATCCCGATCCCGATCAGATCCACTGTACATGCTATGCTAGCCCGTACTTCTGTCAGACAGTTGTGCAGACACAATACCGCATCATCCTTGTCTATTTGTATTTGACTTGCCATCAGACGTCTCTCTCACCCTTCCGTTGTCGACGGCCCTACCGCCCCCACGTCTTCGTTTTGCTTGGGGACGCGGCGTTCTGATCGCGTCGGGAAATTAAGTGCGCCAGGTGGATGCAAATCATTGACGCAACTAAATAAATAAAATGATTAAAAATGCAATACCAAAGTGGTTGAACTGTGGGTAGTAGAGCAGAGGAGAAACGGAGAAAAGGCCAGAGTAATCGTGTGCTAGTAGGAAAATTGACTTTCGATATCAACATTTTTTGAAGTAGTATTAAAATCCACTAGTTTTTGTTTTACGCTTGTTATTCTTGTTAGCAGAAATCAAGATATTCTGCCACCATTATTCCCATTGCTCCGTCGACCGACTCAAAATCATCTGACTGGAAGAAGAAAGCTGCCTAGCCACTTGACTGGAAGAAGAAAGCTGTCTAGCTAAGCGGCCTCATCATCTTTACCTATACCTGCCTCGCTTTAATGGTTCCCCCAAAAAAGCAGCCTATCTTTAGACAGGTTCGTGCTCATCTCCAACAGAGGAACCATGTTCCGTGTAGCTCGTGCAATCTCTGCTCACGCAAACAGATTAAGCTCTGCATTAAGCGGATGATCATGTGCGGTACTGGTACGTCCCGTCTGGCCCGCGACATGACTGTCCTCCCCGGCCAGAAGAAAGTATACTACTGTGCACCGCAGTAATGACGCCGGTGACCATATTGGCCGCAGCAGTACCGTGCACTGCACCTCGTGATGAATCGCTCATCAATCCGGGGGTTGAAACGCAGCCCCCGCACGGCCCCGGACCTGTCGTTCGTACGCGACCGGCCGAACCCAGAGCGGCAGCTTTCAATCTCGCGCGCCAGCGGGTCGCCTCATCCCAACCCACCCACCGAGAAAAACCCACACGCGCACGGCTGAGTACGAAAGAAAGAAGGAAAAAACGGTCCTCCGTGCTGCGCGCCATCCAGCCTCGTCAGGCTCACCGACACGGGCGTCGGCGACACGCCGCACGTGAAACCACGACTGTTGAAGCCAAAAGAAAAGGGCGACCCTCCCCTAGTCGCCACCGCTTTCTCTTCTTTCCCCGCGGCTCCGGTGGGCAAATGGCGAACTGGGTCCTGCCGCCTTTCCTCCCTTGCCTTTGAAGCAAAGAACGGGTGTGGGGAATGGAACGGGCAACTGCTCATGACGACCCTCGGCCAGGGCCTGGAGTGGCCTGGCCGCGCGTAGATCCTAGGCGGGGCGTGCGGTAGCTTCTTCCCATGCCCCACGGCCCCACGGTCCACGGTCGCGTACACCGGTGGCCAGTGCGAAATCTCGGGCGAGATCGTCCTGCCTGCCGAGATGGCATCATCGCCGATTCACTGTGACCATGATTGCACGCTATATACTACTTACTAGCGTGTTACTGCTCCCTCTTGCTGTGGTGTGTCATGTCACGTCACGTCACTTCTCGTTATGTGAAAGGCTTACTGCGCAATGATAACCATTTTTCTTGGGTGATCGACAACATTTCACGGGGACGTGTAAGGCCTTATTGCACACTATGGTAAGCAATAAACAGTTGGCGGTTGGCAACAATTCAGTGGATGGAGGCCAGGCCAATAGGGAATTAGGGATTTGGTACAAAAGAAGAGAAAAAAACGCCAATTTGGTCTATGAACTTGCCACGTTTGAAAGCATTGGTCACCAAGCCGTATTTTATAGAAAGCGAGCCAAGAAATTGCCCTCGGCGAGCATTTCCGTGTCTTTGTCAGCAGGCGGGCCGGCAAAAGTTGTCGTTGTGTGTTCCGGCTAGGTGGCGTGGTAGAAGTGCAGCGACACTGGAGCAACTGGAGCAGGACGGAGCGGTGAGGTGGTTCATCGCCTTGGCCAAGCCATCGACCAGGATACTTCAAAACCTGGACGCCTCCTCACCCTTTAGCCCACCGTAGTGGTTTAATCCATGCTCCTCCAGCCAGTAAATCTCATGTTTGATCTCCAATCTGGACAAATTCCAAGTCCTTCTCATTGTTTTACAGTGTGGCGTGGTGCATCCAACTGTCATTCCTTGTGGGTAAACTAAAGGCCGTCGTGACGGAGCGATCAAAACGCTCACGTTGTGCAACTTCCCAACATGCTTTTGACGAAATGCGACTTGTGACCAATGCTCTAAATCGTGGCAAGTTTATAGACTAAATTGACGTTTTTTCTCAAAAAATAAAAAAGAAGAACAAGGAGGAATAAGGCAAGCAATCGAAGAGTTATGGCCATTATCTTGAAAGAGATTTCACTTATTCCGAACAAGGTGGAATAAGGCAAGCAATCAAAGAGTTATGGCCAATATCTTGTAAGAGATTTCACTTATTCAGAACAAGGTGGAATAAGGCAAGCAATCAAAGAGTATCTGCATCAGATTTTATTTATTTTGGAAGAATTGGCAGCGAGCGTGCAGGCAACATAGCACAAGGAAGGCATGTGTGGGGCAAATGGCCCGTACCTAGTTGCATTCTGGCTTTTCCATTTTTATAAAAAGAGAGAAGCGGAATGGAATTTTAGGCTGCTTGCTGCCGCACTTCTTTTTTATAAAGTCGGGCTCGACCTCACCTAATCGTCCAGACACAAAAGAGGACCAAACCCACGCAGCAGCACCCACAAGAGGGCACCCTCCTCCTCCTCAACCCACCAACAGTGAAGAAAGAACCCTCCCTTCCTTCACCGACCCTTCCATCCTCATCGCTGCGCCGCCCACCGGCGACGAGATTCAGCCATGGCAATGGCTTACAAGATGGTAAGAAATCCAGCATCTCATCTCCGTGTTCCCTCCGGGCACGCAGCCAGGGGGGGAGGGGGGCATCGATCGGCATGGGATTTACAGAGTTTTGGTGTTGAATCCCTGCAGGCGACTCAGGGGATGAACATCAAGGAGGAGTGCAAGAGCTGGTTCACGGAGATGAAGTGGAAGAAGGTGCACCGGTTCGTGGTGTACAAGATCGACGAGCGGTCGCGCGCCGTGCTGGTGGACAAGGTGGGCGGGCCCGGCGAAGGGTACGAGGAGCTGGTCGCCGCGCTGCCCAAGGACGACTGCCGCTACGCCGTCTTCGACTTCGACTTCGTCTCCGTCGACAACTGCCAGAAGAGCAAGATCTTCTTCATCGCCTGGTATAATTCATTCACCCCCTTCCCTTCCTTCCTTTCTCGTTTTAGTAGCATCCTTTAATCGGTCGTGTGTGTTTGTGTGTGTGTCGTCAACGCGAAGCAATTACTGCCTCGATCTTGATTGATTTACTGGCCGGAATTAGTAGTATCTCCTCTGGAATTAGGAAAGCTAATAATATGGTCTTGAAGATTGTAGCTTAGGCATTCCTTGCTGGCCGCCCACGGTATTACTGATGAGCAGCTTTGGTTCTCCGAATCTCGGCTGTCAAGTTTTTCTCCGTAAGCTGAACTGCAGTTTGGAGGATATGCAAGTCATTCGTAGATTACGGCAACTGCCAACTGGCTGGCTAGTCATACGATAGAATAATCATAAATCCTTTTCGGACCTGCGCGCTACGGGTTGGTAATTACATGACGTAATAGTCATACGATAGAATAATCGCAATCACAATCACAATCTTGTATCGTCAGTAAGATAGAAGCCCACATTAAAACCAAGATTTAAGATAAGATGATGGGGGCATCTCCTCTTGCACGGACCAAGGTGCCAGGGAGCATCAAGAAATTGACTAGAAATCCGTAGACGAAATGACCCCAATCCTTATCACAAAGGAAAGGAGGAATTGTCATCGAACTTTTTCTATTTTCCACAAAGGATGCCTGCTTGCCCCACCCATCGATCCCCGCTGCCTTGTCAAACTAGTCGAGATCATGACGGGGACCAAACTTTCTTGATAAGGCCATCATATCACCCTTCCTTTCTCCCTGCCCGGCATCTCTTAATTGCGGTATTACTCTTGTCCTTAGTGCTTTTTCCATGCATCCACAGCTAAGGCAGGGTCTTTAATCAGATCAGATCTGGAGTGGATCCATCTCTTGTCCAGATCTGTCTGTCCTTCATTTTATATTACTGAAATAAATGATTTAGATTTATCTAAATACGCGTTTTAATATTTAGATACATGTGAATCTAGACAAAGACCAGTCACTTGATTTAGGATTGAGGGAGTAGTAGAATTATTTACAGACCCATGCTCCAAAGGAGCCATCGCCCATACCGTAAAATATCACGCCCTTTCGGTCAACTGCTTTGCAGCAATTTAACTACATCTTCCTTGGCTTGTCAAGAAACGAGAAAACCAATACTACTATCAGAGCTGGTTAATTAAGTACTGTTAGCAAGTCATCCACCAGCTCCTTTGGTCTCCTTTTGTTAAAGCGCTTTGTTTGTTCCGATGGCAACAGCTGCTGTTGCACTGTCTGATCTCGAGTACATACAAGATACTAGTTATACAACCATCGTCAGTGGGTTGGATTGATCGGTCCATTCCATTGATACTGATACTGATTCGTTGCTTTGTTTCCCCGTCCACCAGGTCACCGGCGGCGTCGAGGATAAGGGCCAAGATTCTGTACGCGACATCGAAGCAGGGGCTGCGGCGGGTGCTGGACGGCGTCCACTACGAGGTGCAGGCCACCGACGCCTCCGAGATGGGCTTCGACGTCATCAGAGAGCGGGCGCAATGATGAGTCTGTTCGTTCCAAAAGAGCGAGCGAGTTTTTATGTAATGTCGATCGCCGCTGTACCTAAAAATCGAACGGATGCTAAATTGGGGCTGGTGCGATCTGCTGCTAGCTCGCTAGCCTTGATGCGATCTGACGAGGGTTTCTGCTTGGTTTAGCGATTACGCGTGTTGCTTGGTGTTTGGAGACTGGAGATGGCGCGGTATGTGTGATGGATCATGAATGTATAGGAGCTGAGGGAGTGACAGCGGATTAATGAAGCGTCCATCTCTGAGTGCGACGTAGAAATTCCACTGATACTGATGATGCTCCGGTTTAATATGGTTGCTATGTTTGGGGTTCCTGATATGATCGGCTGCTTTACATTGTAATTGGTCCGGTCACATTGTTCCAGCCGTTGTTCACCTCTGATATGCATTTTTCTTTTTGGGTGTGACTATTGAACATGTAGCTGTTTTATAATTTAGAAACAGACACATTTTCATAGCTAATCAGAATATGGCAGCTGTAACACTCAAAATGGATAAAAGGAATGAAGAAAATTGACTAAAAATGTGTCTTCTTTTTTCTGTTTTAGCAAACATACACATTTCGCAGTCTTCTTTCCTTGGCCCAATGTTGAATTGCAACGGCTCAACATTGATTCCAACGCTGACTCCATGTTCTAGCATGAGACAGCAGGCCCAATGCAGAACTGAGAAGAAAAGCCCAATGCAGAAGTTCGGCCTTCTTCTCCAGCAAGCGAACACCTCACGCCCTCCACCTATACACCCACACCCTCCACCCCAGCTAAGTAGATGAACCGAATAGGAAAAAAAAGAGGAACCAAGAAAATTATGGTTCATGAACACTTTTTTATGATCCGTGGACCAAAGATAGTGGATGGACTGGAATTCAAAAGTAAGCGGATGAACCAAAATTCAAAAAATGATCCAAAAGAAAAAGTATGGTGTAAATCGTTCACAATTTTGGACATGTGTGTGAACGAAGAACTTAAATAGAGTACTTTCTCTTTATTAAAATAGATGTCGCAGATTTGTCAAAGGAGTAGTAAAAAAGAGTGATCGGTAAACTCTGACAAATTATAGGCGAGGATAGAAAATAAAAAATGTCTAGGTCATAAATTATCAGACTAGCTTATGAGTATAGATAGAAAATTATCCCCATTACGTGATACTTATGCTTGGGTACGAGTAGTGGTACACGTTACACGTTGGAATGAAAAAAAGTCTAGGTACAGAATTATACCTTGAGTAAAAACTGAACCAAATAAGCATCAGACAAGCGCACTGCTCTACTCACATTTCTCTACCCTAACTTAACAACTGACTACTTGTAACTGAAGACTGAACTAAGTAAAAGAATGAGAGAAAAATGACAAAATAGAGACTGAAAACCGAGGGACCAAGATAACGCGGCTGCTCAAATTATATAGACCTCAAATTATTCGTGGAGTTTGCTACACGGCGAGCCGTACACATATGGCGGCTCCTTGCATATGTACTTCGTATGTGATTAGCACTTATTTCTTTGATTTCTATTTATTTTTTTGAAAGTGAGAAGGGTCCAGAAGACCCCAGTTGCTTCATCCATTCAAACACGTGGCAGGTATATTTTACAAATAGGCCCTTGACAAAGAGAGGCCTTAAATTTTTGCCAAAAAGACCCTAACACAAAAGATAAAAAGCAATCAGGTGCTTGGTCTTCTCTGCCACTTGGCGACCACGGGCACCGCCAAGGCCGAGGTCGAAGGAAAGGCGCCGAACGAATACCTCCGAGAGATCACACCGGCCATCTCGCGATCTCGGGACGAAACCACTTGGAGACAGAGAGGCGTCGAGCTCCGCTGGATCAAGAAGGCCTCCATCATGGAGGAGAGATAACTGGCCGCCATTCCTAGAAGATCGCGGTGACTCGATGTCGATCGCGCGATGCGCTGATGAAGCAGATAACTCCGTCGACGCCATCTTCTCTTCTTTCCGTCAACTCCAACCTCCCCCTCACGACCATGGCCGGCCAGGAGGTTGAAGCGCATCAGGAGGATAGGCAGGCACCGGCAGATGCGCTGAAGGTAGAGGGCTGCTCTCCATGCGTCGCTCCTCTAACCCCTCGCCTCCACGGTACCGGAGGAGAGTAGAGACGGAGGAGGCGACCACCACTCGGCGTCGCGCGCTGGCTGCATCACCCGCCACCCTCGGATCTCCACGACGCCCAGATCCCCAACTCCCTCTCCTCTCCACCGCGGACGAGAGAGAGATAGGGAAAATAGAGGAGCAGTGAGGCACGCAACCTTATTTGAAGATTCGGTGGCCGTCCATCCATCAACCGCCCAAGCCGGATGGGTAGGAGGATGAACAAGATGAACCCTAAATCGCAGTCGTTACGATGACCTCGACTTGAATCCGCACGCTGCCCACTCGGCATAAAGCCACAACTACTAAGCCTACAACTACAAGGAGGGCACGACCATCCTCCTCCAACCCTCCCGTGCAAGCCGCCGTTGAGGGAGCCGTGGATGCAAAGACGACTCTCAAAGCGGTGCGTCAAGAAGCGTCTTGAGGCAGCTAGTATCTTAGATAATGGTGATGACTGAAGATGGTGGCGAATTCTGATTTCTATTTAAAAGGTTTTATCTCTCAAACATGAATTTACTAAAAGTGTATTTACGGACTACCAGAATTAAGAGAAATAGTCAAGAAAATTTCGGAAAAAAACATCCGGCCATCAGTTTAGTTAACTATCAATCACAACCGAAGTATCCTAGACATCGAGGCTTGCTACTTGTATGTGTGCAAAGGGTGAGTCCTCACGTGTACTGCTGATCTCAAAACATCTTCTTTTGTAGGTTGCCGCCCGTCGCTGTATCTCTACTACTCCTTCCTTAAGAATTTATTGTTGATTAATGTGACAGTTTTTCTCCTAATTTTTTATGTATGCAACAGTCTTCTACTACTGCATGCGCCTTAACCGCTCACTAACGTGGCTAATTTTCAGCCAATACGTTCACGCCTAGGTCCGTGAGATTTTTGTAAAGCGCACTACAAACCGTGAAGGAGGGAGTACTTATAAAGGACCAAACAAAAATTTAGCTATGTACCCGTCAAATCCACTCGATCTAATTAATACCGCCAAATTATCCTACTCGGTTGGATCTAAAGGCCCCGATTGTCCCTGGGTGCACGCAGCAATTAGCTTCGACGAACGCCGAGCGGTCCACTCAATCTAAGTTTTCCGCCGCACGCAGTGCCGCAAAGGAGAAAACATGACACATCCTGTGTCGACGCCCCCATCATCTCCCCCCATAATTTTCTCCCATCCTTCTCTCCCTCCATCCGGCACACATAATCCTCGCCGTCTCACACTCCGTACTTGCCGCTCGAGAAGTCTCACGAACCTTCTTGCCAACGGGACGCCACAGACGCTGACGACGACCGCATCCTCGCCACCGGCACCCCCGTCGAGGCATGATCTAGCAGCACCTCGGTCATGATGCCGTCCACAGCCCATCGCCGTGCGCCCTCGCCTGTCATCCACCGCATCCTCGCCTCGCCGCTGGTAGACCGCTCTTCCGTTCGCGTACTCGCATGGAGGAAAACAGAGAGAAATCCTCCGCAGCTTATCCAGTCCCGTCTGGTTGCAATTTGGTTGCTATTTCTCTGGTGGAACAGTCGTAAGGACATCTTGCAAGTACGTGGCTGTTAATCCAATTGATGTTTTTCGCTGCACTTGATTTCGATTGCTTTCTTGATGTGGCCGAGAAGAAGCATCATTTTTTCTGTACTTTATTATAGGTCACTATTACAAATTACTGTAATGCATAATTAATCATGTAAGCTTGCATCTGACGGTTAAATGCTCCAAGAAATTAGGCTCTTGTTTGTCTAATTTCTGGATCGGCCGGAGATGATATTCTCTCGCTTTGTGAAGGTAATACATTTTATTTTATAGGTTATCCTTTCTCTAGAAGTGGAGGGTGCCTGGGTGTTGCGGATGGAAGCAGACTCTAGGCCTGTTGTGATAGATACCCGTGTGTATCATGTATCAGATGCAAAAGTTCAGGTTCACCTACCTCCAGATAAGATGCACACAACGTAAATCTTTGAAATACAGTAAGATTGTTAACTTATCTATCGCCCTCTTTTGATTAGCTCTTTTCAATGCCAATACCAATGTTAAAAGTTATAATGGTGCGAGTCTAAGAGCATCATGATTTCTCACTTTTAGTTGCTAATGAGTGCCTGATCTTTATGAAAGCTATTGGAGGAATGCACATAGATTGAATTTCATACTTCATGCTTATTATAGCCTTGGTATTGCCAGAGTGCTAATAAAAAGCAGAGTTTCGGTGTTTTCAGTCTGAACAATACATATCAAATTCTTTTGAGGTGAATACTGAATTGCAAATAGAGTGGGAGGCTCATTCATAGAGATGTTATGGCCCAGTTCTTTTGGCGGCTTCTCCGAGAAGCTGTCCTACCCCTAGCTTCCTGAGAAAGCCGGTTCAAAAAAATTATAAGGCTCCAAAGTGGTTAAGCCTAAACTAATTGGAAGCCTCATAAAATTTTAGAACCGGCTTTCCTAGGAAGCTAGGGGTAGGACGGCTTCTCGGAGAAGCCACTAAAAGAACTGGGCATATGTCTACCAATAGCTTTAGGGCGCTAATTATATTAACTCTTTGAGCATGTAATGGAGAGAGATCAATCTAAAGTACATGGGTGGCGCGAAAAAATTTGTTTTGTGTAGGGAAAAAGTTATTCTAAAATCGTCTGCCTATCCTCAAATTGCATCATGATCTTGGTCTACTACCGTGAAAATAAGTGATGTACTAAAGTTGGGTTTGATTGATTTATTTGTAGGTTTGGCAATGGTCAAACTACTGAAATATAACAAGCCAAATGGATTTCTGAATTAAGACTCAATGCAGTTGAGGGGGACTTGGTTTCATGCTTAATTGATGCTGATTTGGGGCAATGCAACGAGCTTTTAATTAGGGTTGTATTATTTTCAATGTTGATACCCCATAATTACACAAATGGCTTCTGGTATTGGGCATGGGCGCATTCTGGATATTTCATAGTTTGCTCATCATACCGAGCCCTATTCTAGAAAAAGTAAAAGGTCAGATGCAAGAAAGGATATCTTCAGGTGTAGGTATGTGAAATGCACGGTGAACTTGAAGATGGCGCCTACGATTGGAGGTTTTGGGTGGTGCATGTTAAAAAAAATCCCAAGTTTTAGTTAACTGAAAATGATACACATCAAAGAACTCAATATATCCATATGAAAATGATACACATCAAAGAACTTAGTATATCCCTATGTGTGGTCATGAATAAGTACGCATGAGGAAATTCAGTGCAGACCACTGCAATTCACGGTGTTTCATGCCAATTGTGCTGCAAGTGAACAACAAGCGTAGGGTAAGTGAAATCGCACCATATGCAAACATGATGAAAATAAACCGTGAGTGTGCTTTTGATTTGGCTATGGAAGTTGCTGGTGTGGTCTGATTGCATGTGACCATGATGGAATATTTAGCTTCGAGATGCCATGTTTCTCGTCCAGGACATAGGCTATCACAGAGTGGTGACTGGACCTGTGAGTTGTCCATCTTTGGCTGGATAGTCAGGAGAAGCAATCGATGGGTGCTCATCTAATTCGTAAGTTGCAGATGTGCAAGTCTTCGCTCCAGAGTTTCAAGTTTCTCTTCGCAAAGCGAGAGGGGAATGAATTAGCACATAGATGTATAGGTCTTCCTTTTTATTGCTTTTTCTTTCATGTACTATGGTTTTCCTATCGACATTGCAGGCACTGGTTTTGTCTACATGGAATGAAAACATGAATTCTAACTTTGAAATAAGTTGATTAATTAAACAAAAGATATTATGACATATATAATGGTTGATAAGATAGTCTTATCATATACTCCCTCTATTTAGAAATATAAGATATTTTAGATTTGTGTAGCTAATCTATCTAGACATCTTTTAGTGTGTAGATTCACTTGAACCTATACATTAAAAGGTGTCTAAAACATCTTATATTTCTAAAGGAAGAGAGTACACGCCAGGCAATCTTAATAAGATAACAAAACTTGGCCCCACCCACACACACACGTCCGCTTTGAACCATTCCTTGAAGGACTTTTTCTGAAAAGGGCTTGAATATTTTTTTTGGGTATTTTCGTAAAGCTCCACCACTGTGTTAGCAAACGTGCAATCACATCAAACAAAACAAACGAGATAATAATTCCTTGAAAGAACTAAAACAACTGTGTTAGCAAACGTGCAGTGGTGGCGTCGCCGCGCAACCCACCAGCGCACTTCACGTCGGCGACA
Source organism: Avena longiglumis (assembly GCA_030063025.1). Taxonomy (NCBI): domain Eukaryota; kingdom Viridiplantae; phylum Streptophyta; class Magnoliopsida; order Poales; family Poaceae; genus Avena; species Avena longiglumis. The sequence goes on from CP125975.1 coordinate 503,130,385, forward strand.
GCCTTGGTGGGCTGAATATACAGTCCAATCACGATGCCGGTGATCAAGATGAGCGCGCCCAGCAGGGTGAGAACGGGCATAGTAACCGGGCACTGGGCCAGCAGCCACGACAACGGATAGCCGAGGCTTAGAGGCTTAGGTAGTATTCCCTCTATCTAGAAATAACTGTCTTCAGTTTGTTTAAACTTGAATGTATCTATATTATAAAATGCGTCTAGATATATCGAATTTGGACAAACTGATGTCAGTTATTTTTGGACGGAGAAAGTATTCAACGGGAATTAAAGTTTGTAAACATGCAGTGCACTGACGGACCTTCTTGGAGGCTAAAAGGGCCATGGCCCCCCTACTCAATTGTAATTTGCACTATACTATTTAGTATTTATCATTTTTGACCATAAAAACACAAAATTCTTCAAGTTTGCCCCCTCAACTATCATCTATTGTAGTGGTCAAGTGTGGTGGGATGAGTTGCCTGTCACGAGTGCCAAACCTTTTGTAAATACAGGTTGAACTGTGATGAAACGGAAAAATGAGCCGTGAGGGCAAAAACTAGGAACAATGTAGGTAGTTCGTCCTTCGGATATTCCGAGAAGTGAGATTTGTTGAAATTTGGTGAGTTTTGGGCTGTTGGCCCATTAGACAAATTCTGAAATTTTCTTTGTCCCACTTGTATATGACAGCATATGGCCGTACTAGTGGTGCTAAAGTTTAGTTCCACATTGCTAGTTGAAGGAGAGTTGGACCACCTTATATAGTAGAGTGTTGCACCACTTACTAATGTGTGACAAGAAGAGTAGCCCTCGCGCACTCCTCCTCCGACGCCGCCCGCCTCGCCATGCCTCGCCTCGCCTGTTTCCAGTTTTTATGGACGTGGACTGTTACCGACTAGGACGTGGGCTGCGCCCACGATCTCCCTAACTTGCATTAAATAAGCGTCTGCGCTAAACCTAATCGGTAAATCAATCCACACACACGCCTACCTCCAGAACCTTGTGCCGCCGCCTTCGTCTGCCCCATCCCGGCTTGCGGCATGCACCGCAGATCGGGACAGTAGGCCTCCGAAACCCCGCCTTTAGTGAACCTGTACGGGTGAGGGGCGATCAGGTTTTTGGGGAGCTCTCAAGCGCAACTACTGGAAACCACGACGTCGTCCGACGACGAGTTCCCGAACGCCAGCGACCTCTTCGGCAACCTCAACATGGACGACAACTCTGCTGCTGCTACCGCTGCGGCTACTGCCGCAACTGTATCGTATGTGATCTCAATCTTTTTCTTTCAGATTATGCTAGAGTTTCTAGTTCTAGCGTTTGGCGTAGATGTGATAGGTTTGTCTTGTATAGATGTAATCTGTTTATCTATTTTGTTGATCTGCATGATTGGTTTTAGTACTGTTTGTATATTCATGCTTTATCAGTTTATTATTCGGATTAAATCATATGGATTATTGCTTATATTTCCAACAAGATTGAATACGTCCTTTTGTTACTTGTGATCGGAATGATAGGTCTGTGTGATGCCAAATTCGTTTCTCCTATCTTGGTTCTCTCTGCTAGTCACGTTGTCGCTCACCGTCGCGGTGCACATCACAAGTCACAGTTCCTGGTCAATCTGAACGTGGCCAATCTGCTTGCCGTCCCTTGCCGAGGTGGACGTCGTCATGTCGCGCGACAAACAGGCGAACTTTGGGCAAAGAAAAGAGGCGCCGTCCTGCTTAATCTGAACGAGGCCAATATTAGATTATCAGGCATAATTTTCATGATTGTTTTTAGAATATAAATCATGACAATAACACCTACAAACACATGAACCTCTAACATACTAGATGTATTGATCAACATGAACAGTAGCAGAGTATACGCACTAATAGCCATATTAAAGCAACAGATCTGACGACGGTATACGTACTGATCGGTTGCCGATGAAGTCGTTGTTGGTGCAGCGTTTGCAGTAGACCGTCGAAGAAGTCGGCGTTGAAGACGACGAGCACGAGCTCCGACTTGATGACCGGGAAGACGCGCCGTGATGACGAACTTGAGCAGTCACACGGAGCGCTTACCAAAAACCTTATTTCGCCCTCTCCCGTACAGGATCGCAAAGGTGAGCTGTTCCAAAGACCTGATCTCCCGACCGCCGGTGCATGCCGGCAAGCGGGATGGAGTAGACTACGATGGCAGCGCAAGCAGAGAGGATGGCAAAACCCTAGATTGGTTTTTTCCGTGGTGTTATGACGGTAGCCACGCAGGACTTTATATAGAGCGGCTCAGGAAACCCTAACGGAGGCGAAAATGGGCCGAGTCCATGTTGCGCATGTTCGGGTCGGTTACAGTAGCCCACGATCCGGGAGCGACCCGAATAAGCTAACCGTTTGACACGTCTGTCAAAACCTCACAATTTTCCTGAGCAGCAAAATAAAGCTTGGCTCGGCGAGATTCCCGCAACCCGCAACCCGCAACCCGTGGCGAGCGGGCGGGCGGACGGGCGTGCAAGCGGCGACGTCATCGAAGGAAGAGCGCACGCGTGTATCTCTCTTATTGCCACTCACTTACAAAGTGGTGCAACACTCCACCTTATAAGGTGGTGCTACTCTCCTTCAACTTCCCATGTGGGACTAAAGTTTAGCTTCCAGTTCACTCCCATGTAAGCTGCCACAAACATGGACCCAAACATATATGGGCTGCCACAAATTTGGGCTTTGAGATTTATGGAAAATCTGAAGTATACATGAGCCTAAATGGTTTGGCCCATTATTTCTAACAATCCCCACCAGATCTCAAATGCCCATTTAAAGATTTGCCAATCCTCGCTACTTGTTTTATATACCAGTGTTTCAGCGGAGACTGTTAAGTTGAACTTCCGCCTAGAATCTTGAACTACGTCTATCAATAACTTGAACAATGGACGAACCTTGAATTGCAAGTTTGGTGCCAATAGATTTCACTCAAAATTATAATGAGTACCTGGCTGCGAGTATCCTACCCCGCGGGTTGGAGCATATGCGTCATACTCCCTGGTCTCTTCATGAGTTTGCTAGAGATCACCCAAGTCTCATAGACCGCGATGTTTACAGTCGAGATCATATAGGTGTGTTCTTTCAAGAATGCCCTGTAGGACGATATCTTTGCTAATTAAAGCCAACAGAAACACATTAAGGCATGTTACCAACCTGCCTTACAGATTATGAGAGTTATGTATCTTCACATAGAGAGGGTTACAAAATACTCCTCAGTCTACCCACTAGCTTGTTCTTCCTAGGTCCTAATTCATGGGATCTCCGATCATATAGGTTGGGTTACCACTAGGTGTGATATCCATGGGTCTCAAACTCATCTCCCTCGATGCACTTTCTATCACATTTCGTGATAGTCCGTTTGTAAAAGGATCTGCCAGGTTTTTGTCTGTTTTGAATATACGTAACAGTTATTACTCCGGAGTTTCTCAATTTCCTGATAGATTTCAAACGTCTCTTCACGTGTCTTGATGACTTCGCATTATCCTTAGAATTGTTCACTTTGACAATAACAGTTTGGTTGTCACAATTCAAAAGGATTGCCGGCACAGGTTTCTCAACCACAAGCAAGTCCATCAAGAGCTCACGCAGCCATTCTGACTCAACAGTGGCTGTGTCTAAAGCAGTAAGTTCTGCTTCTATAGTTGACCTCGTCAATATGGTTTGTCTATGATACCTCCATGACATTGCGCCACCTCCAAGGGTAAACACATACCCGCTCGTGGCATAGAGTTTATCAACGTTAGAAATCTAATTCAAATCATTATATACTTCAAGCACAACAGGGTTCCCTGAATAGTGAATCCCATAGCTCATTGTACCACATAGATAGTGCATGACCCTTTCAAGTGCATGCCAATGATCAATACCCGGGTTAGACATGAACCCAAAAGAGATATCGGGTCTTGTAGCGCTTGCTAATTACATGAGAGAACCAACAACTTGTGAATATTTCAGCTGATCTGTTGGTTCCTTCTTATTCTTTCGTAATGTAAAACTGGGATCATAAGGTGTTGGAGAAGTCTTGCCATCATTAAAGACAAATTTGCTCAAGACCTTCTTAACATAATGAGATTATGTTAAAGTAATCCCATTCTCGTTCTTAACAAGCTTTATGTTTAGAATCACATCAGCCTCTCTCAGATCTTTCATATCAAAACTCTTTGACAGGAAAGACTTGACTTCATTTATCACTTTCATGTTCGTACCAAAGATCAGAATGTTATCCACGTACAAACATAATATAACGCTATCGTCCCCACCATGGAGATATTAAACACACCTATCAGCCTCATTAATGACAAAGCCAGCAGAAAGTAGAGTTCTGTAAAACTTCTCATGCCATTGTTTAGGTGCTTGTTTTAGGCCATATAAAGATTTTAATAACTTACACACATTTGTCTCTTCACCTTTTACCACAAACCCATCCGGCTGATCCATATAGATCTCCTTTTCCAACTCTCCATTAAGGAAAACTGTCTTCGCGTCCATTTGATGAACGAGAAGACCATAAGAGGCAGCCAGGGATAGTAGTACTCGAATGGTGGTCAGTCTAGCGACAGGTGAATAGGTGTCAAAGTAATCTTCGCCTTCTTTCTGTGTGTATCCCTTAGCTACAAGACGCGCCTTGTACTTCTCAATAGTACCATTAGGCCTTAGCTTCTTCTTGAACACCCACTTACATCCCACAGGTTTAGAACCATAGGGTCGTTCTGATAATTCCCAAGTTCCATTAGAAATAATCGAGTCTATCTCATTTTGGACAGCTTCTTTCCAATCATCTGCATCAGGGAATGCATATGCCTCAGTAATGGATCTGGGAGTATCATCCACAAGGTACATGATGAAATCATTACCAAAGGATTTTGCAACCCTCTGTCTCTTACTCCTCATGAGAGGTTCATCGTCATCCTTCTCAAGGAATTCCTCATGTGGTTGTTCAGAATTCTCAATAGATGCACTAGATTCAGGAAGTATTTCACAAGAAATCCTACCAATGCTATGCATATCTTTCATAGGAAAGATATTCTCAAAGAATGTTGCATCACGAGATTCAATTATAGTATCAATATGCATATCATGTACCTCAGATTTAACCACTAGAAATATATAGCCTACACTCCGTGGATCATATCCTAGAAAGATACAATCCACTGTCTTGGGTCCGAGCTTGCATTTCTTGGGAATCGGTATGTTGACCTTCGCCAAACACCCCCAAGTGCGCAAATACGAAAGTGATGGTTTTGTCCCAATCCACTCCTCATAAGGGGTCTTTTCTTTATTCTCGTTAGGAACTCTATTCAGGACATGACATGAAGTCAACAAAGCCTCCCCCACCACGCCTTTGATAAACCAGCAGTGGCTAACATGGAATTCACCAAGTCAGTCAGCGTGCGGTTTTTCCTCTCGGCAACCCCGTTTTATTGGGGTGAGTAGGTAGGCATCCTCTCATGAATAATTCCGTGTTCCTGACAGAATTTGTCAAATATTTTGGGAAAGTACTCACCACCACGATCTGACCTAAGACGCTTGATCTTTCTCTCTAGTTGATTTTCAACTTCGGCCTTATAGATTTTAAAGTAGTCTAAAGCCTCATCTTTAGTTTGCAACAAATAAACATAGCAGAATTTAGTAGCATCATCTATCAATGTCATGAAATATCTATTTTCACCTTTTGTCAACACACCATTCATCTCGCATAGATCAGAATGTATGAGTTCTAGAGGTGCCAAGTTTCTCTCCTCGGCAGCCTTGTGAGGCTTTCGAGGTTGCTTTGATTGCACACAACTATGGCACTTAGAACCTTTGGCAATAGTGAAATTTGGAATTAAACTCATACTGGACATCCGAGACATCAAACCAAAATTAATGTGACATAAATGAGAATGCCAAACACTGGTATCATCATTAACACCACCACAAATATGATTCACGGATTTATTACAAAACTCTAAAAGTGAAAACCGGAACAAGCCTCCGAACTCATAACCTTTACCAATAAATTGTCCATGTTTCGAAACAACGACTTTATTAGAATCTAATACAACCTTAAACCGATCTCTGCATAGAAGGGAGACACTAACAAGATTCTTGTTCATAGTAGGGACATGCTGCACGTTCCTCAGCTGCACGATCTTTCTGGAAGTAAACTTCAGATCCACCATGCCAACACCACGAACAGAAGCATGTGATCCATTCCCCATTAGGACGGATGAATCCCGAGCGACCTAATAAGAAGTGAACATAGAGATGTTAGCACACACATGAATATTAGCACCCGTATCAAGCCACCAACACGGTGATTGAAATACTGAAAGAGCAGTAAATAGACTACCATACCCATCAGTATTGCTAGCGGTCACGACGTTGACAGTCTTGGCCTTTTTCCCTCTGCGGTCTGCGCGTTCTGGATAGTCCTTGGAAAAGTGGCAAGGCTATCCACAAGTGTAATTTTGTTAACAAGGGGTTTGAAGTTGTCCTGTTCTTCTTCTATGAATTTGCCTTTCTGCACAAAGTTAGCAGTAGCATGACCCTCTTCTTTCTCAATAGTGTCCTTAGCCCGAGCCTTCTCCTCAACATCAAGGGACGCTATCAGATTTTCAACTGATATCTACTGTCTCTTGTGTTTGAGAGCTGTGGCAAAGTTCCTCCATGAAGGGGGCAACTTAGCAATAATGCAACCCGCCACAAACTTGTCAGGTAAGGTACACTTAAGGAGTTCGAGCTCTTTGGCAATGCACTGTATCTCATGAGTGTTGAACCACAGGAAGGTCCTTTTGTTGGAGATATGCCCAAGAGGCAATAATAAAGTGGTTATTATCATATCTTCATACCTATGATAAATGTTTATATACCATGCTATAATTGTATTAACAGTAAACATTAATACTTGTGTGATTTGTAAACATAAAAGAGTCCCTAGTAAAGCCTCTTGTTAAACTAGCTTGTTGGTTAATATATGATCATGGTTTCCTGATCATGAACATAGAGATGTTATTAACAACAGGGTCATATCATTAGGAGAATGATGTGATGGACATACTCCTATAGTTAAGCATAGCATAAAGATCAAGTCATTTAATATAGTTCATTTGCTATAAGCTTTCTGATACATAGTAACCTAATTCCTTCGACCATGAGATCATGCTTATCACCATCACCGGAAGGATGCTTTGATGACATCAAACACCACACCGTAACTGGGTGGCTATAAAGATGGCATTGAGTGTTCGGAAAGTATGGGTTGAGACACATGGATCAAGAGTGGGATTTGTCCATCCATATGACGGATAGATATACTCTGGGCCCTCTCGGTGGAATGTCATCCAATTAGCTTGCAAGCATGTGACTGGCTCACAAGGGATCACATACCACGAGAACGAGAAAAGAGTACTTATCGGTAACGAGGTTGAACTAGGTATGCAGAGATACCGACGATCAAAACCTCAGATAAGTAAACTATCGTGAGACAAAGGGAAATTGGTATCGTATGTAAGTGGTTCATTCGATCGCAAAGTAATCGTAGAAATATGTGGGAGCCATATGAATTTCCAGATTCCTCTATTGGTTATTAATCGGAGAAGTATGTCGATCATGTCCGCATAATTCACGAACCGTAGGGAGACACACTTAAGGATTCGATGTTGTTGAGTAGTTATGGAATGATGAGTAAGAGACCGAATATTGTTCGGAGTCTCGGATGGGATTCAGGATATCACGAGGAGATCCGGAATGGTCCGGAGAATAAGATTCATATAAGGAAAGTCCTGTTTTGGAGTTGGGGAATGATTCCGGTGTTTTCATCGGGAATGTTCTAGAAGGGTCCGGAAGGTCCGGCACTCCGGAGGGTAAGGGTACATGAATGTGTCATGACAATGTGGAATGGTTGCATCATGTACTAGGTCACTTGGCTGGGCAAAATAAAGGGAGAAATCAAATCCTAGTTTGAAAGTCAAACGCCAATTTGAAAAAGTCAAACGACAAGTTTGCTTGGTGGAGGGAGAGTAGGAAACCTACTTGGGGAGGAAGTCTCCTCCCTCCACCTGCCGGCCAAGGAGGAGGAGTTAGAGGAGGACCCCCTCCTACCAAACCGCACCCTCCCACCTATAAAAGGAGGGACAGGGCTGCCCCTCTCCCACACACCCAAACCCTAGCCCCAAGTCGCCGGCCACCTCCTGCCGCCGCCGCCTAGGGCCTCCTCTAACTCGGCGAGTTAGGGTTTCCCCAAACCCTAGCCGCCGGCCAAGCCCTCTCCTTGGTGACCTCTAAACCCTAGATCACCAAGGCCTCTCTCATACTCCACCATACTCGCTCCGGCTTAAGGCGAAGCCCTGCGAGACCTCCCCTCTACTTTCGACACCACGCCGTCGTGCTGCCAGAATCACGAGGATAGTGCTACAACCTCCGCTTCCTGCTGGAACAAGGGAGAGGAAGGTCTTAATCGAGTACCGAACGTGTGACCGACTGCGGGAGTGCTGCCGGAACGCAACGCCGGAAGGATCGTCTACGCGATCTTGAGATCGGCAAGTGTATGAATACATCACCCACGAGAATCTGCTCTCGTTAACCGCTTTGGATATTCGAGGGTTAGTATTCCATCGACTCGTTGCTACAATCTAGTAGATAGATCTTGGCTTGATCATAGATTAGATCTTGATTGTGTGTTCATGCGGTAGAAATTTTTTGTTTTCCATGCTACGAACTCCTACACCTTTGTCATCTTAAAATCATGAAAGCTCTCCATGATATACAGTTTACTGCCAGCATCTGCAGCACCAAACTTTGCATCCAGTGCATCCCAGAGCTCCTTCCCGTCTTTTATGTGCATAAACACAACACACAGACGGTCAGCAAGAATGCTCAGAATACATCCCACAAAGACAGTATTAGCATCCTCGAACTTCTTTTGATCCTCGTCAGATATAGTTCCTTCAGGTTTGCCTTTACTGATGTGGAACACTTTCATCGTGGTCAGCCAAAGCTCAGCCTTGTACTTCCACCTCTTAAAGTGTACACCGGTAAACTTATCCGGCCTCAGTGCATCGGTAAAACCAGCCATTGTTAATTCAGGAAATTGCCTATAATAAGTTTTTGGGTTGTTGGATTATTAGGCATAATTTCCATGATTAATTCCAGAATATAAATCATGACAACAACAGTTACAAACACGTGAACCTCTAACATACTAGATGTATTGATCAACATGAACAGTAGCAGAGTATACGCACTAACAACCATATTAAAGCAACAGATCTGACGACGGTATACGTACTGATCGGTTGCCGATGGAGTCGTTGTTGGTGCAGCGTTTGCAGTAGACCGTCGAATAAGTCGGCGTTGAAGACGACGAGCACGAGCTCTGACTTGATGACCTGGAAGACGCGCCGTGATGACGAACTTGAGCAGTCGCGCGGAGCGCTTCCCAAAAACCTTATTCGCCCTCTCCCGTACATGATCGCAAAGGCGAGCGGTTCCGAAGACCTGCTCTCCCGACCGCCGGTGCACGCCGGCAAGCGGGATGGAGTAGACTACGATGGCGGCACAAGTAAAGAGGATGGCAAAACCCTAGATTGGTTTTTTCCGTGGTGTTGTGACGGTAGCCACACAGGACTTTATATAGAGCGGCTCAGGAAACCCTAACGGAGGCGAACTTGGACCGAGTCCACGTGCGCACGTTCGGGTCGGTTACAGTAGCAGCAAAACAAAGCTCGGCTCGGCGAGATTCCCGCAACCCGCGTGCGTCGTGACGGGCGGGCGTCGTCGTAGAAGCACGCGCGTGTATCTCTCTTATTGTCACTCTCTTACAAAGTGGTGCCAACACTCTACCTTATAAGGTGGTGCTACTCTCCTTCAACTTCCCATGTGGGACTAAAATTTAGCTCCCACTCCACTCTCATGTAAGCTGCCACAAACATAGGCTCGAACACATATGAGCTGCCATAAATTTGGGCTTTAAGATTTAGGGAAAATCTGAAATATACATGGGCCTAAATGGTTTGGCCCATTATTTCTAACAGCCAAGACACACAGTTTTGTTTTTCCCTTGCGAAATTGTTGGCACATCGTCTCTTTTTTTCTTTCGTTCTACGACTATATTTTTATGGCAATGACTGTGGCCTCTAGGTGTGGTATCCGTGTCCAGTGTGGTATCATCATCTCTGACAAAGCTCGGTGCAGCTCAATATAGGGTATCCGAGGTCAGTGTGGTATCCCCTTGTGATATAAAAGGAGGGCCATGGCCTTGGGAAAGGGGATATGAGAGGAAGGGGAAGAAGAGAATCCTTTAGAGAAAGAGAGGGACATCAAAAGATGGGAATAGGTAGAAGGGAGCGGCCATGGCCGGCTACCATGACCACCAAGAAAGCTCCTCTCCGCCTCCCGGAGAGGGAGACCAAGATCTACCTTGTATTATGTCTCTCCCCCTAAGCAATACCATCAGATATGCATGCTGTATGGTTGTTACCCTCCGGAAGGCTTGAACCTTGGTAAAACTCGTGTGTCTCAGAGATCTATGTTCATCGTCAACAACTCCGTGAATGGAACTAGAATGCGCTTGCCACCCCTCTGCGAACAACTAAAAGGGGTGTCGAGAACCCCTGATGTCCGTGTTCACGCACACGACAATTGTGATAAATGTGTATCGATGTCTATCGTTTCCAATCTGATGGTATAACTAAGTCACTTTTCTACTAAAGCCAGTTGTAATAATCAGTTTCGTACTAACCTTTCTCGTCAAAAATTTTGTTTCTTGGAAACAGGGAAAATCCTCTAGGTGTTTCAGTTCCCATGTACAACCGATTGCAGAAATCAAAGTGAACACGAACAACATACCATGTTGATAAAAATCGTAAGCCTAAATATCTTTTCAAATCCTATTTATTAATTATTTCAAAGGATTATTTTATTTATTATTGAGAAATGTTACAATGGAGCAACCTAGAGCACCGTGTTCATTTTGGATTTCAAACACCCAGGCCCCCCATAGGAGAACCCACCTGATGCGATAGTAGAAATACGATAACACGTAGGAGAAGACTCTTTAATCGGTAGAACTTTGTCCACGCTATGGGTAGAGCCTTCTGCATCAACAAACTTAATATCGTAGAAGGAGGCAGCACTTCTCCCTGGAAAGAACCCACTCCCCATCGGAGGACCTTCTTGGGTATCCTTGTGACTTGTGAAGCCACCAAATGCAATACCGAATTGGTTTTTTTCCAACCTAGGGAACAATGATTTTGGAAAGTAACCAACTAATTTTGCAGGACCATTGAATCCATAGTAGACTTCCCAATCACCAGATGATTTATCCTACGAGTACACCCACAAATGTGTTAATCCAGATAGAGGTACATTGTTTTTATGAAACTTAGTATATAACTGGGTACTCATTGCTTCCTTCATATAACAAAACCATAATTGGGGAATATTATCAACCAAAAAACATAATTTGAGAATTTTATTTCTATTATACTATATATATCTTGAAATGTCAAGTATGTTGAGCAACTTCACTAGTTGCTACCAGTGGAACATGACGGGCTGTTAGGGACATTAGTTATTATTATTTTAGAAGGCCTTCAATAGTGTGCTTACCTTGGACGCCCTAATTGTGATGTATTGCCTTTTACCCATGAAGTCGGACACTGGACTAATTACATCACCAGGAGATATACCAGGACCTATCCTTACGTAACCAGGACATTCCCTGTTGTAGCAACCCTCGGGAGGCGATCCATTACCCTGCAATGGTATGGCAACATAAGTCGTGAAGTAAGGCTCTCAAAAAAAAAAAAAAGAGTCGTGAAGTAAGGCTGAAATCTCACTTATGTATCACGTACAATATGAATATCAGGATTATTGAGAACTATTTAACCAACAAATGGACATGATAAAAAAAGAATTCTTAGGTGGTCATTTAGTTTGATCCAGTGTCAAGTTTAATCTGTTTACGCTAAAGTTCTGGCACGAGCATTTGTCTCATATTAATTTTGTAACAAAATAATATATCCTTAAAGTTCGGGCACAAGGATTTGTCTCATAATTTTGTAACAAAATAATATATCCTTTGATTATCACGTATGTTTGCATAATGTCGGAGCTATTTGATTAAACAAAAACCCTGATTCTCAGCACCAAGAGGACCGGCCATGGGTAAAAATCAATACATGAGCATAATATCTACATAGTACTCACGACAAATTAAATTATGTACTCCGGTCAAGGTTCTTCGTTTTCAATGTCATAAAATATTTAAATATGGTATCTCATATTTTTCTTATCATTATTTGAATCAAGCCGCTATGAATGAATGTTAAATTATCGGATGGTATTCAGGAATACACTTACGGTCCAAGATGTGACAAAGTGTGTATCAGAATCCTTGTAGAGTGTTGGATTAACCTGTTAAAAACACAACAAAGCTAGGTATTAATGATTTAATGACCAAAAACCAATTACCACAAGTTGCTAATTTAATATTCAAATTCACATTAGTACTACATTTGTTGTTGTCAGAACTTCTAATACTCTAGAAGAATGAAAATTTCCTTCAGGAGATCACTACCACTACACACTTTTCTGATAGTTCTACAAGAGAAAATAAGTTCAGCTTTTTCTTCGAGAGTACTTGTCCATTTAGAATCAATTCAAAATGAATTATCAACATAGAGAAAAATCACCAAATATATTTTCATGATGTGCCACTATTGCTTTTAAAGTAACCGTGTAAAAAAAATAGATGGTCAAGTATCACACTGGAGACCATGTTAGATTACTGAAGAAAAAGTGTTTAGAAAAAGAAATATTATGTTAAAGGTTTCATTGAAATCCTCAATAATAAGAAATTTATTGAAATATCCACATAGTTAAGAGGGATAACCTAGAAATCAGACTCCATCACAACATTTGTGTTGACTAGTGCAAGTAAAGTAAAGTCATGAGAATAAAAATATATACGTCGTAAAGAAGACAATGTGCAAGAGAGTGCAGGGCTATAGTTAGAGGCAACTTAGAGGTCACCCGCTCACCAACTCCCATGTGGTCATTACATAAACGACAAACGTGCTACACCGGAGAAAACCCTAAACCTTCTTCCCGTCCTTCGGCTTTGCCCCTCTCCTCTTCGGACCGGCATCGACGAAACCGTCACTCATGATCAGCGTTTCTCTAGCACCTCCTCTCCACTCGTACTGATCAATTCACCTCCTCCGCCGGTCCACGGCTACCCTAGCCTTTCCTCTAATCCCACCTACCTCCAGGTTCCACTTCAGCAATGGCAAGCTGCACTCCTACACCCCTAAGTTTGGGTTTGGCGCTAGTTCTCGCCCTGTATGTCACAGCTCCCTTGTGGTCTCCTCGTCATCTTAGGGTCCGGCAAGGTAGTGCAATGGTGAGGGAGGGAGGACCAGGGGAGAGGAACCTAGAGAGGAAGAAGAGAAGGATGGGGGAGGAGAGGACAAAGGAGCTGCCATGGCAACTGGTTCGGGAGGTCAATAAGATATAACAACGCATGTGGAGATACGGGGATAATGCAGAGAGGTCGTGGAATTTGGTGTGAGGTCAAAGCAGAGCAGGGTGAGCATTTTTTCTCTACTTTTCTAACAACATCGGTAGTTAATCACGAGAGAAAGATTTAGACTAGCATATGTTGGATAACAGTAATATATACACCTTTATGCCAAACCTCTGTAGTATATACTTAAGGATGACAATTTATCCTTGGATCTGGGAATACATGGACAACCGGTCCGCGAGACAAGGGTATGAAAGATTGGTTACACCCATGGATTTTATGGCATGGGTACGCACTAATTCATGGGTTGTCAATGATCAAGGGTTCTCTCGTTGTTATCCATGGTTACCCTCGTGGTATGTGGGGCCTGCATGTCAATAATAGATTGAAATTTTATCTGGCCCAGGCCTTACTCAACTAAAGGAACAACCTGCCCCCAAAGGCCCACCTAGCCAGTTAGCATTAACCCTAAACCTGGCACGAGTGTAGTCATCTTCGCCCTTTTATCTATCTATATGGAGACCGGCAAGCTGCACTCCTACACCCCTAAGTAATCATGTATGATATATTTCCCAAAATGTATTTATAAGTATATTTCATCTTGTAATGAATCATAACAGTCATCATTGAATATGTCATTTAGTCGTGTAGCCGTATGTTTGGTGTTGTTGTTTAGAGTTTGTCCTTAGTCTTAAGTTAAGCAAGACACTTAACCTAGACAACTGTGGGTGTCGATATACGTCGAGATTCTGCTCATCATAGAATCCGCCTACCATAGATTATACCGAAGAGCTAGGCGAGTCGGGCAAACCCAATGCCGAGTCATCACGCGTAATGTCATGTGCACCGACTCGAGAAATTGAATCCTTAGACACGAGGTTGTCACATGCTCCGAGTTGTGGATTAACTGACTTAGGTTCCTACAAACGTTGTTCCGTAACTAGACAATTATAAAGGTAGAGTTCGGACCGACTGAGAGTCAAGATATGTAACATGGATGGTCGAGACCGGATTTTGCCCCTCCGACTCGGAGATATATTCTCTATGCCCTCTCGGATGATATGATTTGGAAGCATGACCATGCGTGACTTGGTTAAGTGTTAATCGAGTCGTACGACACATATCATAAATCGAGAATAGAGTTGAGATTTTAAAGGGATGCCCGGGCTCAGCTGCTCCGTCTCCTTTGAAGTTTAGTGCAAAATAGCTAGTTCAACTGATTGTTTCTTTGGGCAAATGTTAATTAATCTGGGTACACTAAGGCTTTGCCCAGGCTCCATGAACGGGCAAGCTCCGCCACTGATGCCAATCACTCCCCTTTAGCTTAACAAGGTACATCGTGAGGAAAAATGGATGAAAGACAGATTGAGAAAGGTTTGTCGTTTTGACTCTATGGTACTTGTCATACTACAATCATGTATGAGTCAACATGAGCCTACGGGGTCACACACTCAAGAGTATAGAGCAAGTCGGATATGATCCGACTAAGAGTGAGTCGGCTAGGTTGGACCTGATCCAGATCGGTACTGGGTCAACAGGTTGGACTCGCACCGACCAGTTTAGTGTTTTAGTAAGCGGGCCATCACAAGTGTTGTTGGGTCCAGACTGAGTCCCCTATATATAGTGGAGGCATGACACTCTAAAGGAAGAGTTACACCACTCCTATGTGTTGGGAACCGTAACGTCTCCACTCAGTCCATGTCGCCGTAACAGACCTAGTAGTCCACCGTACGTGTGGATAACGGCTGAGATGTTGCACGATTAGCACCTCGACAAGTACGAGGATTGGATAGGATCGAGGATTAAACTATCCAACACACTTCACCAAGTTTAGCACATGTGTCTCTAGTAATAATCCTCGTGGCCTTTTATCTCGGTTAGTGTTTGGGAGCACCGTACAAAAATGTTTCTTATCTATACGTGGCCCAACAAACCTTTCCTTCCTTGCACGCAGTGGCCCTCCCTACCACCCCTCCTCCCGGCTAAGAGACGTGATCGCGGTCCTTTCTCTCACTTGGTCACTCCACCCCATATTTGACTAAGTGGCGAAATGGCGAAGTATTGTTGTTGTTGTCAGATTTATATGTATTACCTATACAACCAAATGATATATGGATGTTGTAATGAAATATTCCTGAAATGCAACCGTAATGCTCCAAAAATGTTTCTCTATTGAAACACTATTATAAATTGTAATACTGAAATTTTGTAGTTGTGCTGGATATCCATTAGATACAAGGCATCCGAAGAGTATGGATATGGGTCCATGTCCATGCACACATATGACTTCGCGGCCATGCCACGTGTAGGCCAATAAAGATGGACATGAATGTTTTTTTTTTTTTTTTTTGCACAAGGGAGGGGTCTCGAAGGACCCCGAAGCAGCATTCAATTCACAAGCGGTGGGTACAATTTTGCATACAGGACCCTGCAGATAACCAGCACTACAGAAAAGGTCTGTATGTTTACACAAAGGACCCTAGCGGAAAATTTTGAAAAGCAATCAACTCCCCGGTCCTCTCCACCACCAGCGAGGATCCAACTCCGGCCACTCTTCCGCCGCCGGGGACGCACCACTTGGCCGCAGGAGAGCGAAGGGCACCGGTAGGGAACCCCAGATGAGGCCTCCGTCAGTCTACCCGACCAGAGCCCCCCGTTGCCATTCTTATATATACTCATATACTTAGGCGGTCATTCATTTTCTCTAATCCATATTCATAAACTTGCGATAAACAGACTTCAAAATTCTTTTCACTACTTAAATTCTTAATAAGTCTGTCAACAAATTACAAAGTGTGCTATTTAGCTGTATGGAAGGCTGCTTTCTCGAAAAAAATATTCTTGCATTATTTCAGGTTAGCAGCGAGGAAATGCGATGATCAAACTATTTTCTCCTAGTTGAACCATTAAATGATCCCCTTTCCCGGACGATGATCGTCCGGGTCAGGGTCACGCGTTCGTGGGTCAAGGGGGTTAGACGTTACTGCGCGCATGTCGCACGGGACCACCCCTGCCTAGCAGTTTCTCTTCCCCAGACGGCCCGACTCCTCCTTTTCTTTCCCTGCATCCAAACCAAGCGGCCGCCGCCAGATCTTATCCTCGCATCCGAACCAAGTGCGCCATGAAAGAGCACGGCCGACAAGGGTCATCCAGATGCAGAGCCTTTCGCGTGCCGCTCGCCGTTGCTGCCCTGCGCCGCTGTCCGCTGCCGATCGTCGCTGCCTTGTGCCGCCATCCAAGGTCGCTGCCATGATGAAGCTGCGGGCGCCCCCATAACCAAGCTGTGGCGGCCGAGCTTGCTTCCATGGTCAGCCGACCTTGCTGCCACGGGCGGCCGTGATTGCTGCCAGCGGCTACCAAACTTTCTTCCAGCGGTGGCTGAGCTTGCTTCCATGGGCAACCTTGGTTGCTTCCACCGGCGGCCGTGGTTGCTTCCAGCGGCGCCCGGTCTGGCTTTTGCTACAAGTTCTCCCGCGAGGTCTTCCGGCTAAATTCTCCGGCAATGTCTTCGGCGAAGTTGGATTTTTGCTACATTAAAAGAACTTTTTTGCTACAACCTTCTTGTGGTTTTGCTACAACAGTGTCAACTTTTTTCTACAAGGTCTCTGGCGAGAGTCACTAGCGAGTTTTTTCCGATGATGTCTCCGGCGTAGTCGGTTTTGCTACATTAACACATTTTTTTGCTGCATGGTCTCCGGCGAGGTCTTCGGTGGGCCGTTCTATTTTCTGAAACGAACCTTTTTTTTCTTCGGAATTAAAAGCGGAAACATTTATAGCAAAAAAACAGACGTTTACAGCAAAAACGGGAATTTAAACCAAAAAAAGACACGTGTCAGCAGAGGAAGGAGGACAATCGTTTTTTGTGCTGTCCTTAAGATAAGCCTCATACCGAAATTTTGTATTCTCTCCATAACAAATCCTAGAGAATAATGGAAATTGTGCCCCTCCTTTGACCTCTGGGTTAGCAAAGTTAGGAAATGTTGACTCTTTCCATAGTTGAATAAAAGGATATGTGCCCATTTATTATACATGGAGTAGGACGGAACTAGCATCTGGTGCTGGACTATTTCTTTTCACCGGGACAACTTCATACACTAGACAAGGCAACTAGGTCTAAAACCCAAAGATCTACTCCTTCCGTTCTAAAATATAAGACGTTTTAGGTTTGTGAAGAAAACAAATCTAGACTTATTTTAGTATGTAGATTCATTCCAAAGTTGAATGAATCTACATACTAAAATAAGTCTAGATTCGTTTTCTTCACAAACCTAAAACGTCTTATATTTTGGAACGGAGGGAGTATAAGATGGGGACTTGGTAAGGAGATACAAGCAACAAAACATGCAAAATAGGGGGACAATAAATTAGACTTAGTTAACTAAATAAAATAATACTTCCAAAAATTATTATGAATAAAAGTAGTAACTTACATGCCATCCAAGTATAAATCCATTAACTGGGGATTTTCCTCCATCTTTATCATAGATCCAAATTGCTGCTGAGCTATGTTGTTCTCGTTCTAGATAAAATCCATAAACATCCATAGTAACTTCTAACCCGTAATAATTATTGCCATCTAGCTTTCGATCCCATAACTGAACCGCGAACTGCCGAACGAGTATTCATTTTTTCACATTCTATACAAATCTCAACTGCAACATAGATGATAAAATATATAGTAGTTATACGCATGATATATGCAAAAGACTCACATGATGTATGTAGTGTGTCACAACTTGAGGAGACACTTGTTCTCCATCGGCTGGATGATTTTGTAAGGGCCATGGTATTGTTTGGTTTGTCACCTACAATTTGACCATGAAGAAATTCAAGCATGACTGAGCACATAACTATTGAAGTGTATCCAAGATTTATAAACATCATAAGATATTTACCTCTTTGTTAGAAGGAAAACATCCTCCTATGGTTGCACTAGCAAGAATTAGCACAAAACATAATACGATATTTTGAGAGGATTTCTCCATTTTGAAATGTGACCAAATTTTAATGGAGATGTATAGCATCGTCTTTCTTAAATAGTGTGAAGTATTGGGGTTGCAGGTTGAGAATGAATAAATGTCATGATCTTCAACATTAATATTGTAGTTACACCAAATCGCGGGGGGCATATATAGAATATGAACAAATAGATATGATAGTATCATGTATTGAATATGAATTTTATACTCAATAATTGTACATCAATTAGACAACAATAAATAATTGAATTATAAGCGGCATTTACATACTATGAACAAATAAATTTTAATAAGCATGATATATTGTACAATATACAAGAAATAAAGAAACGAATAGATAGCAACTCTAATGAACCATGAATAACTAGATATACTACTCCCTCCGTCACGGTTTGGAGCGCGTCTTACAAAAGCCATGCGTTTTCAAAACTCCTCTCCTCCTAGGCGTGTTAGACTTCCTACTCCATGCAGCTAAGCAATTAATTCTTGCATGCAACTCCACCAATGCATACACTTAAATTTCTCGTTTTTATTGAATAATTACGTTTAATAGGGCGCCGAATAATTAATGGGCGCATATTTTTAGCACAAATCTGGCCCCAATTAGCGTCCACCTAGGTTCCAACAATCTTTTTAAAATGCCCTCCAAACCGTGACAGAGGGATTACCGATGTTTCTAATAATAACACACACACGCATTTTAAGACGAGCTTTGACCAAAAAACTGAGCAACAATATCTTGGTTAGATTGTACAAAATTAGTACCATTGGATTGGTATTAAAAAACACTTGCTAATGATGCTAATTCTATATCAATAATCTTAATATGTAGAAATAATTCTTGGTGAAATAAAAAACATGGAAAACGAGGACGCCTTATCTACATTGAAATAGGGGGAGTAATAATCATTGGGAGATGGGTTGGTTGGTGGTTGATGGTGGATAAGGAATCATTAAAAAAGATCTTCACATAAATACAAGAGTTAAATAACCAAATAATATTTTGCTAAAAAATTATAGGGAATTTATAAAATTATGAACAAAAATATATAGTACATAACAATCAATAATAAACACAAAAATATATGGATTGTTATGAATCATTAAAAAAGATCTTCACATGCATACTCATTATTTTTTGAAAGGAAGGTCAAACCTTCGGGTTGCACACAACCATAATAATGTTAGATGCAAGACATGGCTAAAACATCCATAATAATAGTATATGAATGGGAACTAATGGAATTGATATGAAAAGTTATAAGAAAAATACCTCCGAATAAGTTGTTAGTTTTTTGCAACGTTGTCTTCAAAAAGGAAGAACCCACTCATGCCAACATCGTAAAGTCTTGTCGTACACAACCAGGACATACATATTTGTTTGTAGTGTCTTTGTCGATGATATATGTGGCCATCCTGTATACCTTTGAGATATGGTCTTATACCCATCCAGCGCACGATGTACTAGTCGATGAGGCCAGCCCAAGGGATTCTAGCGAACTTTCAGTGGTGCTACACCCAAATGTCTACCATGGCTCCCTCATCTAGACTACTGTTAAATGAAGGTAATAAGATCAACTTATTGTACAAGACATGCAATATCTGATGTATGCCAATAATACTCCTACCACCGACATGTATATTACTTTAATACAATATCATGTAGCAACCCTTCCTGGCACATCTCGCCAGAGCGGCGATTCGCTCCGTGCGCCATCCAAGGATAACTGGCCACACAGTCCAACATCGAAATAGTATGATAATCATCATACAAACAAGCACAAAGTGCTATAAATGGTTTACAAGGACATTTTGGTAAGACAACGCGTCAAACCAAACATGACAAAATATAGAGGTTTAACTAACAGTGGAACACATATATGAGGCTACGGCTTGGAGCGTCTCCACTCCACAGGTTCTGGCTGGGCTACTAGTCCTAGCAGACTTTCTCTCACTCCATCTCCTTGCTAGAGTAGAAGATGAATCCTCTCCAAACCTAGCTACATGAAAAGCCGGTATGAGTACAATGATGTAATCGCAAGTAACATAAAAAAGCTACAAACAATCCAATAGTCATGCACCAACTATCATAACAACAGTAAGAATTTGCAGCATGGCAACAAAGTAGCATGGCATAGCAAACGAGGAGTATTGCAAGTACAGATTCCAAGCCAAGAGAGGTTGGATAGAGTACTGCAATCAAAGAATATACTTACCTATGATGAGTCGATGGTAGTACCAAATGGTACAAAGTAATCACAAGTAACTTATTATCTTTGGTTGTCAACCTCATGCACTCTCTCTCAATGACTTGCAAACTCATGCAAGCCATCACTCACATCTAGGCATGAACATATGAGGTTGGCTCTGGCCTCAACTCTAAGACTCCCAACAACCTCACCACCACCCTATCTCTTAGTAACTCAAGTAACATTCCCTACATCATCTTATTGTTATTTAGTGCAGTCTAGTCGTTGGTCATCTTTTATCAAACTTTAGTGTAAACCTCCTGTACTCAACGGAGGACACATAGTGTGACAAACACTGAACCATTCCATAACCTAGGACAAGGTAGCTTGCTAATGAGAGACTCTCGAGTGGTTGCATTTCCACCTATCTGAGTGCACCTTACCCAGCTGACACTCAAGGTTCATAGGATCAAGTTGTACTAGCAAGTGAAATACACTTACATGGCAGTTCAGTTGCCAAGACACTACCATGTACCAAACTATACGCATGGTGTCATGGTGTAGAACACAGAGGTGCCATCGGGGCTAGCATGAGAGGGAGCATACTGAGGCAAGCGATGTCGTCTATAGGCGGGATTGGGAATAAGCACTAATTAAAAAAGCGGTGTACCTAGATTAGGGGCCCAAATAGGGATGTAACACACCTACTTTTACAAGATCTCTATGTCAACAATGGTGAATATAGAATAAAAATGCTCCTTGAGCCGTATCTTGTCTTCCCCTATGCTAGGCAAGGAGGAAGAAAGGTGGCTAAGTGAATATTTTTCCAAGGGAGACTAGCCTCGCACAGGAGGCCCCTGTGCCCTTATATATATTGGGATGCGGAATACATGGTACGTCCGACTTTTGGGGGATATCCTATGGGGCATAGCTACATGGTCATCTACTGTGTACCGCTAGACGGGCATCATGGGAATAGTGTCGCACCGCTGCCACTATGCATGACGGTAGTGATGGCTGTGAAAATAGCCACCTTTATTCACGTTTAAATGATATATTAAGTCAAAACTTTATAAATATCTCACTAGTCTTGCCACTAATGACTAATTATTGTAAATATATGAAAATCCTTCTTTTAAATTGTAATGTGCAGGAAATCACTCTTTTAGGGCAAAATCTAGAGCAAACAAGGGAGAATCACACGTTACTAACTCAACAAAGTCAACCAGGGTAAAATGCCAGCGTCTAGAAGTGTTGATGGGCATCGGCACAGGCAGATATTTCCTGTACCGTCTGCCCAAACCACACTGTGACGGCTTCGCCAGGTCAAACAAAGCAACTTTTGTGAAGGGCCCTATATATTTTGAGACTCCCAGCCACCACAGAGAAAGCTTCCATTCATAGATTGCATATGAAAACACACCAAGTAAGATCCACCACTTCACCACCATCATAGTTCATCATCTCCATATCCATCCATAGCCATAGCCACAACTTGTATTCAAGATCTCCTCACGGCTGGTGACTTTGTAAGGATATTTGGTATTGTTTTGACTAATTCTATAATGTTTTATATCCTTGATCTTATTATGAGTGATTAGTATTCACAGACTATGCGTTGGGGAATAGCCTCGCAACGATTGTGTGCATTTAATTACATGGGAATATTGTGTGGTGATTGTATAGGAGATTTGTATATATTTATATCATTGTCTCTTACCTCAATCCTAGGACTTGTCAGGTACCCAAGATCTCGAGGATTGATCAAGGATTGAGGTGAAATATGTGATAAATGGCGCCTATGCATGAAACCTAGTGACAGCAAGGGGAGTACAATAGTCATTTAGTGATCCAATTGGGAACAATATAAATATCATTGATCTTAATGCTTTGGCCTGTATTTTACTTAATAATCATTCATAGCCCAATGCTTAGGGGTATAATGGTTGGACCAAAAGACTTTATGCTATGCATGCGGCTCGCAAGGGCTTTAGTATTTATGGATGTGCTTCCCATAAATCATATCTATATTAGATCATTTACACATGAATGTCCTTATAATTATGTTTATCCCATATGTATGCATAGCTGCAGGTGAAACCTCAACCCTAGCCTATTTCCATCCATTGGTACAACCCTGATAACAAAAGAAAACTGGAAAGGTACGGTAAATGGAGATTGAATGGAACTAACAAGTCTTGCATATGCTCCTCAACCTATAGCAATTGTTTCCCAAGGTTCGATTAAACCTAGGTAATCTAGGAAAAAATCTACTATACTGCATCTGTAATTCGGATCAAAGGTATCGACCCTTTTTCTAGCGCCGTTGTCGAGGAAGCATTTCTCTATCCTGGTGAGGTTACTAAAGACCTTATTATTTAGTTTTAATGTTTTTAATTTTATTTATTGTTATTAGTTTAATTCCTGTTATCATTTGAAAACCAAAAAAATTAGGTACTTGTTTTATTTTTATTCCTATTCTAAAAACATAAAAAATAGTACTATGGCTCAAAAGAAGCTTGGGGAATATGCTATCGCTAATGATGATTTTATGCATGCACCTATCATTTAGCATGCTGTCACAGCAGAGAATTATGAAATAAAGCCTAACTTTTTATGTTTGGTTCGATAGAATCAATTTGTAGGCTTTTCTTTTAAGGATTTAAGTTTGCACTTCAACACATTTACTCATATATGTGATATATTGCGCATAAAAGATGTTGACCCCAATGCAGTCAAGCTACGTTTATTTCCTTTCTCACTTAGTGGAAAGGCAAAAGATTGGTTGCTAGATTTTTCAAAAGGCACTATTACTTCTTGGGAATGCACTAATATTTTCATGACTAAGTTTTTCGTCCAGCTAAGACTATGCAACTTCGATTTAACATTACTGGCTTTAGACAAGAAGATCATGGGCCGCTGGCGATTGCATGGGAAAGTATGAAGGAATCCATAATGAGTTGTCCCAACCATTGTTGGGGATATACTTTCGGGGTATACCCACAAGACTTGCTGACCAGGGTGGCCCACCAACGGGTTAGAGCTTTGCTTCACGGGCGGCCCATTCAGAGAAAGAGGAGGAACCGGTTCCGGCTACGGCAAGGCCCAGAAGAGTTACCAACTTAGGCCTGTAGTATTACTTGTAGTCCAAGTTGTATATAGTTACCGACTCTGTAACGTAGCCGGATAGGTCTCTCCTGTAACCCTAGGCCCTGGTATCTATATAAACCAGCCCTATGGGAGCCTTTAGGGCACCAATCAATCGTAACACCACAACCAAATCGCACAGACGAACCTCTCTTGTAATCCATTGTAACATCCGTCTTACGCCGATATATTACTAGGTTGCTAGCAGGAGTAGGATCCGATCACCGCAGTCGGATCTGAACCTGGGTAAAATTGTGCTCACCGCTCTTGAAACATTTGACGTCTCACACCCCATCTTTCCAACGCCACTAGGACCCCTTATGGCGTACTTGTCAACAATCCGATGACAGTTGGCACCCACCGTGGGGCAGGTGACCTTTGGAGCATCGTTCCAGGCGGAATCTGCGCGTGCAGGAATCGGCGAAACTATCGCCATGGGTCACGTGGTCTACGCTAGTGATTTCCCTCTCGTCCTTCTCGACGAGACCTGGATTCCAGTTTCAAAACCCGTGACGATCTACACGATTATGTCTATCAGCGAGATAGATATTTATATCGGTTTCGCTGAACCCGCCCAACCCACCCTTGAGGTGATGACCATGGCGGAAGAAAAATCCGGATCTACTCTGTCCACAGAAGCGGAAGAGTTTAAGATCTCGGATAAAATCAAACCCACCCAGCCCACTCCTGTAGTGGAAGAAGAGGTGGAAGAAGAATTTGGATCTGATCTCTTCGACGAGATCGGATACACGGATGAGGAATACATCCGCTACGGATCCAACTCTACCGATGTTGAGGCAGAAACCAAGTTGTACCACTACCTCAAGAATATAAACAAGAAGAAGCACTGTTTCGTGTACCACATAAGCTCTGGATCCGACTCTATCGATGCTGGAGCCGGCAGCGATTCAGTCCTAGACAAAATCGAAGAAAACAATGACTCACCTGGCTCCCCTCAAGAGTCAATAACGTCGCATGAACTTCGAGACTTTGACAAGGATATTGGCGGAGTATGATCAAGAGCACGCCTCCAACCCAACGCAAGGTGAGCCGTAAAATCCTCCTAGTCCATATGATAGCATGGATGAAAGCTACACCTCGCAGGATGATATGGATACCAGAGATTCCTCTGAGGTCCACAAGCCAACCACGACGGAAAGTACCTACGGAAGTTTATCCCCCGGTACCAGACCAAAATCCGTCTTTGCCACCGGTATGCACGTAAGGGATACTGCACGGTCAAAGAAGAACAAGAAGAACAAGAATCCGACACCGGCAGAGCCAGACGTCGAGGAAACCAACGAAGAAAAAGTTGATAAAGAGATCGAGATGGAGAATCGGGATGGAGATCCGATTAATACCAAGCCAATCGATCCTCCTGTAGATGGAAACGTTGTCACCAAGGGTGCACGTGAAATTTACGGAGATGCTCTCACGATTCCAATCCCAACGGCTTCAGATCTTACGCCAAAGGAGATGGAGAAAAGGGCTGAAGACCTGGAAAAGCATCGCCTGTTTCTGCTCAAAGAGGACGCGGCGTATCGGCGAGCTTAGACATCAGTTAGACATCGATCCTGCCAAGTATCAGTCAGATTTCAAGCGACACCAAACAAGACAAGGGGAGGTCCATTTCTTGCCAGTAAGAACCCGGATATCCACAAAGATCTATTCGACAGAAAGGACAGAGAAAAGATCCGAGTCTACAACACGCCATTGGAAAACGCTGCTGCAGCTCGAGCCATCCTCTCCAACAATCCGTCTCCACAGCAAGTCCAGCAGTGTGTCGCATTGCTGGACAAAGGATTAAAACAGCAAAAAATAGCCGCGTCATTAAGTGGCAAGTTGGCCTCAAAGTCCGAGTTTTGCCACACTGGCGCTGACCAAACCGCTGATGGAAGGCTCCACAGGGATACGAATCAACGCTATCGTCCCCATGGAGAAGAAGAAGAGAATTCAAGAACCGACTCAAACGGCCACTTTCGCCGGCCGGCGCGTGACTGGGCAAGAGTTATTCCGGCTGCGTCCGAAGATGCCATCAGGGCAATGGTCCCTCATCGGCAAAACTACCGCTATAGAGAAGACCCGAAAACACGCCACCAGCGAGAAGAGCAAGATCGGCTAAGGATGCCACCACCGAGCCGTCCGACTGGCAATGCCGGATGAAGAGATGATCCGGATTGTCCTGAATCAAGTAGGGACGATGCCCAAAGTAATAGGCATCGGAGTCAGCATAATGAGGCTCCACCACCACCATCGCGTAACCCAGCCAGAAATAATCCACCAGGGCCACCATCGCCTCCTGGAAGCGACCATGACGGATCCCGATGTAGCCATGGAAGCCGCAGGGGCGGAGGCGGCAATGGTGAAAGGAGAAGCAGAAATCCGACTCCACCGTGCAGAAGCCGTGAGCCTCCAAGGCGTAGATCTCTCTCGCCAAACGATGCTCGCCATCGCATTGAATCAAACATAGAGGCGCGGCGGTACGAGGAAGAGGATGAGTACGTGGGACCCAAGTGCTTTGGCCCACGCATATGCCAGACCAAATTTCCGGTTGATTTTTGTATCGCCAAACACATTCAGCTCTACGACGGCGCGGCTCGGCCAAATACCTTGCTCCAGGATTTTTTCCAGGCCTACTGCATCGCCAAAGGAGGAAACAACCTAGTTGCAGTCTGATATCTCCCACTCATGCTGAGGAAGACGTCTCGATCGTGGCTCAGTGAACTGCTAGAGAATTCAATTCACAACTGTTATGATATGCAAAGTGCGTTCTTTTGAAACTTCGAGGGAACATACAGGAGGCCCTGCACAATCGGAGTCTTGCAGGGTTGCACACAAAGACCCGGAGAAACCTGCCGGGATTACCTCGGATGCTGTATTGACACGAAGAACTCATGCGAGGGAGTAAACAAACAAACTGCGATAGAAGCTTTTATTGCAGGACTCCCAGTCGGACTTTTGTGTCACATACTGAAGCGTGACCACGTCACGGATTTGGGAGAAATGATAGAGATGACAAGCAAATATGCTGATGCTGATGATGATTCATAAGGGCTGCTAAATATTTTGGCCAATCCCAATGCGGACAAACAGCCAAAACAAGCTTAGAAGCGCAAAAACACCTCGGACGAAAAATCGGCTCCGGACAACGCAGCTGTCAACGCAACGTTCGGATCTGGAGGATGAGGAGGGCACGAAGGCGGCCTGGGTAGAGGCCGTGGAACTTCCTGAATCCAGGGCAGAGGAGATCACCAACCCGGAAGAACCTATACCTGGGTCGACATTGCCAATAATCCCTATGTCCACCACTTGGATAGCAACGGAGGATCTACCCACACAAATGCCGAGTGTCATTTCAATGACGACATCAAGAAAGACAAATCTGCTGGCTATAGAGCCAAGCGACGAAAAGGAAAGAAAAATTCCGAGAAAGGAAAGGAGCCCAAGGAATATTCCGACATGGAAGAAGCGGATACCGCCGCAGAACCCAAGTCGGATGGAAAGAAGACTTTTCCGACTAAGAAAGATGCATACGTCTGCTTCCTTGGATCCCAAACTGCCAAGGAAAAGAAGGCGGTTCTTCGTGAGCTCAATGTCATGGTTCCGGCTGTTACACAGTTTTTGGATTGGTCGGATCTAACCATCACGTTTGATCGCTCAGATCACCCGAGGAAAACACATCATCGGGGAAAGTACCCTCTGGTCGTCAATCCTCTTATTGATGGCTACGAGTTCTCTAAAACACACATGGATGGTGGAAGCAGCATTAAAATCCTCTATATTGAGACACTCCATCGCATGAAGCTACATGATAGCTAGTTGAGTTACATCAGTGTAACTTTCCATGGCATTGTACCAGGGAGACATGCGGATTCTCTGGGTGAGATTACTCTGGACATGACATTCAGAACCCGAGATAATTACTGGACCGAGCCACTCTCTTTTGAGGTGGCACCGTTCAAAAGTGCTTACCACGCCATCTTTGGACGTTTGGCTTACTGGGCGTTCATGGCTCGTACCTGTTACATCTACAACATGATTAAACTTCCAGGTCCAAAGGGGGTAATCACCGTACGGGGAAATCCGAGTAAGGCGCGAGAGTGCGGCAAAGGATCTGTTGCCTTCTCAAAAGCCGTGCTGCACGCCCAGGAGTACCAGGAGATCAAGAAGACCATCAATCCGTCTGAGATGCCCGCTATGAAGAACGAGGTGCTGAAACCAAGTTTGTAGTTCAAGGTGTCGGAAGAGACGATGAAAATTTCACTGAAGGAATATGATCCCTCCAAGACGACGAACATAGGGGTAGGCTTAGACCGCGCATAGGAAAGCACGCTCATCGAGTTCTTCAAATCTAATAGTGATATCTTCGCATGTCAGCCTTCTGACATGACCTGAGTACCTAGGGAACTTGCCGAGCACTCTCTTAATGTGTACCTTGACGCTAAACCCGTCAAACAATCCTTACGATGGTTTGGTGATGAAAAGCACAAAGCAATAGCCAAGAAATTAGCTCGACTAGAATTAGCGGATTTTATAACAGAGGTCATCCATACAGATTGGGTGGCAAATCCTGTACTCGTCCCTAAAAAGGACACCATTAATTTAAGGATGTGTGTTCATTATACCGCTTTGAACAAGGCATGCCCAAAACATCTGTTTCCTTTGCCATGAATCGATAAAGTTATCGACTCAACGACAGGGTTGGAACTACTTTGTTTTCTCGATGCATATTCCGGATATCACCAAATACCAATGAAAGAGTCGGATCAAATTAAGACGTATTTCTTCACTCCTTTTGGAACCTTATGCTACAAAAATATGCCTTTCGGCTTAAAGAACGCAAGAGCAATATATCAACATACTATGCAATGTTGTCTTAACGACCAAATTGGATGCAACGTCCATGTATACGTATACGACATAGCAGTTATGTCCAAAAAGAAGGAAACTTTAATTTCCGACTTGGATGAAACATTTGCTAGTTTACGAAAGTTCAATATGATGCTAAATCCAAAGAAGTGTTTCTTTAGAATTCCAGCCGGAAAAATTGTTAGGTTTAATCGTCTCTGAGCGAGGCATAGAGGTGAACCGGGACAAAATCAAGGCTATACTAAATATTACCAGGCCAACTTGCCTGAAGGACGTGCAGCGTCTCACTGGTTGCATTACGGCAGTGAGTCGGTTTGCCAGCCGGCTTGGTGAAAAAGCCGCACCTTTGTACAAAATCTTGAAAAAAACCCACAAATTTTTCTGGACTGAGGAAGCCAAAACTGCCCTTCAAAGTTTGAAAGACCTACTTTCAAACCCACCAGTTCTCGTAGCGCCAAAACCTCAGGAGCCTATGTTACTCTACATTGCAGCGACCAATAAGGTCATAACTGTGGTAACAGTAGTGGAGCGCAAGGAAGAAGGACACGAGCATAAGGTGCAGTGACCAACTTATTACCTGAGTGAGATCCTGACAGAATCGAAACAACGGTACTCACATCAGCTAAAGCTATCCTATGGAGTGTTCTTTGCATCCATAAAGCTACACCACTATTTTCAAGAGCACAAGATCACAGTGGTAAGCACTGCTCCACTGCGAGATTAATCAATAACCGCGATACCACATGATGTGTCGCAAAATGGGGAATAGAGCTTGCAGCTTTCGACATTGAGTATAAACCGCGTACAACAATCAAGTCCCTAATACTTGCCGACTTTGTTATTGATTGGACAGAGACGACAGAAAACATAAGTCCTCTAGACTCGGAATTTTGGACCCTTCACTTTGACGGATCAAAGACCCGAGGAGGCTTGGGGGCTGGCGTGGTGACGAGGTTTAATCTCGTCAATGCCCATTGTTATGGACTTGGGTTTTGGAGAAGATGGGGATACTGGAGATCGCGGAACGATTAGCAAACAAGCAACACGGGACACGAGGTTTACCTAGGTTCAGGCCCCCGGAGGGAAAACCCTACTCCTGCTTGTCTGCTCTTGATTACGGCGAAATCGAAGATTACAGGGGTGCGCAGATGCAATCTGGCGTGGAGGTGTGTATGCGAAAGTATGAGTCGAGAGATCTAGGTCGTGCCCTCCTGGCCTTTATATAGACTTAGGCAGGTCCCGGGCATAAACCTAGTCGGTTACAGGTTCTAGGGTTTTACCCCTTTGAATTTCCTATATGCTATAGTCTTGCTCTCCAAGGATCTGAAGGCGTCATGGGCCTTGGCCACCCGAAAGTCTTCATGGGCTGGCGTATATTTGCCGTGGGCCTTCCTTGGGCTGGACTTCCTTGGGCTGGACCTGGTATGCTGAGATCATGTACCCGCGGGGTATAACCATGTTAGTAGCCCCCGAGTGATCAGTCGAATCGTAGATTCGGCTGGGGACTCTTCAATCCTTCGGGTGCGACTATGCCTGTTTGTTTAGAGAATGTGTAGGGATTGTTGATGCGTGTGCCTGACTCTCCCGACGGATCAAGGTCATTTAACTGTCTTAGGACAAAACAACACGATCTTCTTCAGATTCAAGTCCCTCGACTTGAACCCGGAACATATGCTGGCGTAATTCGACTCAGGCCGTGGAGGACTTACAGGAGTGGAATTCCAGTGAATTCAATTGATGTACCCAACGCGTCCGTCAGGATTTTTCATCGCGCCTATTGGCACGGGTTTATACTAGCAGAGCGCAGTCATGTGCGTTACCAGGCCATCAGATGATATCTGTAGGTCTTATCTTTGCTCGCAGACACAACATCCGAATTTTATCACCGCGGAGGTGTTTTTGGATAGTCAAGGAGAATGCTACTCACTTAGCGTTTAGTTGGGGCAGAATTGCCAAAAAGTTTTTGCACACTAATCCGAAGGATCGCAGTCGAAATTTTATAGGGTGCGCGACCAGCGCTCCCTATGGGAGTAGCCCCCGAGTGTCTGTTCGAGTTGTAGACTCGAGCGGAGACTTTAATTCAGCCGTTGTTCAGTGTCAGGTCTATAGGACAAAAAAATTTCGGATGCTTGAATCAATCCTCCCTATGGGAGTAGCCACCGAGTCCGTAGTGGAGTTGCAGACTCGACGTTGGACTCGAAGAATAGATCATTGGCGTAGTACGCTATTCATGCTTCGGATGCGCGGCCAGCGCTCCTGATAGGAGTAGCCCCCGAGTGTCTGGCGGAGTCGTATACTCGGGCAGAGACTCGAGTCTTGTATCATGGAGTTGTAGTAGGATATCTCGTGGGCGTACCGCTGACCCGGAAGTACATCGGGTGCGCGACCAGCGCTCCTGATAGGAGTAGCCCCCGAGTGTCTAGTCGAGTCGCAGACTCGAGTGGATACTCATGCGAGGAAAAACCATTGACCCAGAAGTGCATCGAGTTAGCGTCTCATGCATAAGAATCGACGATGCAGTCGGAGTTGACGTGGCGGGGTCGTGCGGCGTTTAGTCGGAAGGACTCGAAGTTGCGGATGAAGTCGACGCTGTTTCTTCTGTCGGGTGCGCGGCCAGCGCCGCTTTTGTCGATGATTGATGTGGTCATCCGAGGAATGCTTCGACTCGGGTCTTGGCGTCTGTTGACATGACTGGCGCTGGTCGACTCCGTTGGAGGACCCGATAGAATATCTCGGCGTATTTGACATCCTTGTAAGCTGTAGAAAACATGAAGAATTGTGAAGTACTTGTATCTTGTAAAAAATATTTGCCATTCGGCTTGTATAGTAAGATTCTGGTGCCAATCGAGTTGACACTTTTGCACTGTATGCTAGGCCTTTTCGTTAGCCTGATTACCCTTAGTCTCAGTACCTTGCCGAGGCACTCGGAGTTCAAGGATTCAACGATCAAGCAGAATCAGCTACTCGGGCTGTCGCGTTCGAGGTGCTCGAGTGCGTGGAGCCGATGGCACATTAGGTTACTCGAAGAGGACGCAGCCCCCGAGTATTTCGAGTGCGAGTTAATAAGAAAATCAGCTCTAAGTAGAGGGAAACTTAGCTTTATTGGTTGTCGTGGCGAAGTTGATGCGGTAGCGGGTCACGCGGCGGACGTATTCGACGCGGCGGACCGCAGTCATAGCAGCAACGTGTTCCTGGGATCGATGGCGGCGGCGAGTTCCGCATCCGAAGATTGTCGCAATCGAAGACCATACTGGCTCGCCACATCCGAAGAATGCAGCGGGTTACCGCAACCGAAGGCCACACGGTTCGCCGGAGCCGAGGGAGCCTCCAAGCCCCCGAGTCTTTGGAGCCGAAGACCGCCACGAGTCGCGCAATGGAATCGAAGAATCCCTGGGTCGCCGCAGCCGAAGACCGCAGAGGATCGTCGCAGTCGAAAACCGCAACAGGTCAATGGTCGAAGAGTCATATGGCCAAGTGGGCACAGCCCCCGAGCGTGGCGTTGATGTGGTCGAGGCGGCGTTTATGAACGGATGCGGCGGACCGGAGTTTACTGTGGCGGCAGGTCACGCACATCTGATTTGATTGTTTGATTCTTTGTCAAACATGTGAATTAATATACTGCACGACCTCTTTTTTTTGTCTCTCAGAACAAGCCGATCTGTCGGCCATGACTTCATGCCAGTACATAAGGAACACGTACTGGTGATTGCCTCCGTTTCTTTCTCTTGTAGTAATATCCTTGGCTGTGACTTTTCTTTGAAAAATTTCTATTACGTGACGGTTAGCTGCACGTGAAATCATCCGATCCGATCTGGAATCTTCATATGGAGAGGCCAAGCCATCGTGGACCTTGTGCTGGTTGTGCACACCTACATGCTTGGTTTGTTGCTGTCGGTCCTGTTTGATCAGGAGCTGCGGCTGAGTTTGAATGATTGATCTGATCCAACACGTAGCACTTTCAGTTCTAGAAATTAATTGGTCACGTGATGTTGCAGAAGATTCTCTTGTCCTTTTTTCCTCTAGGAATCCAAGTCTGATCGATCCGTGTCCTTTTTCCTCTCTGCATGCAGCCGCACACTGAGATCTTGATGATTCGCTTGTACAACACGTAGTGCTGATGTTGATGTTGAGCCCCGCACTCGCGTCGTTGATGACGAAGCTCTGTCTGCTGGCATAGATCTGTTCCTCAGATGTCGACGAGTCGTAGATTGCCGGTGATGGGACCGTCGCGATCGCACAATCAGCGTCTCCAGTTCCCACAGACGGCGCCAATTGACGAGGTTTAATCTCGTCAATGCCCATTGTTATGGACTTGGGTCTTGAAGAATATGGGGATGCTGGAGATCGCGGAACGGTTAACAAACAAGCAACACGGGACACGAGGTTTACCCAGGTTCAGGCCCCCGGAGGGAAAACCCTACTCCTGCTTGTCTGCTCTTGATTACGACGGAACCGAAGATTACAGGGGTGCGCAGATGCAATCTGGCGTGGAGTTGTTTATTCGAAAGTATGAGTCGAGAGATCTAGGTCGTGCCCTCCTGGCCTTTATATAGACTTAGGCAGGTCATGGGCATAAACCTTGTC
Organism: Avena longiglumis; assembly: GCA_030063025.1. NCBI lineage: Eukaryota > Viridiplantae > Streptophyta > Magnoliopsida > Poales > Poaceae > Avena > Avena longiglumis. The sequence continues at coordinate 503,163,673 of CP125975.1, forward strand.
GGTTACAGGTTTTAGGGTTTTACCCCTTTGAATTTCCTATCTACTCTAGTTTTTCTCTCCAAGGATACGAAGGCGTCATGGGCCTTGGCCACCCGAAAGTCTTCATGGGCTGGCGTATATTTGCCGTGGGCCTTCCTTGGGCTGGACCTGGTATGCTGAGATCATGTACCCGCGGGGTATAACCATGTCACGTGGTGCTCAAATCACCCCAAGGAGATAAGTTGTTCTATGTGTTACAAATACACTTCACGGCAACCAACAAAGTTGCCGAGTATGAAGCATTGCTACATGGAATACACATGGCCAAAAACATTGGCATAACAAGACTCATGTGTTACAGAGACCTAGATTTAGTTGCTCAGCAAGTATATGATATCTGCAACGCAAACAAGCACATGACAACATACAAAGCTATTGTGGATGAACTATCTAAATCATTCGAGGGTTTTGAGGTTCAACACATCCCTCGAGCAGAAAATGAGGAAGCAGATGCTCTATCAAGGATAGGCTCTGCTCAGAAACAAGTACCGGATGGCGCTTTTTTAGAGCATTTAATAGTACCCTCCATAGTCGGAGTTGGTGAGGACTATCCGATGAAATCCGACTCACCTTTAATAGCAGTTCTGGCTATAATTCCTAGCTGGACAAAACCCTATCTGGATTTCCTGATAGACGGAAAATTACCAGAAGACGAAGTCTTGAGCCGGCAGATTGTCCGATGGCAAAAGCCTATACTATAATAAAGGGTGAGCTCTATAAGCGGAGTGTTTCTGGCGTGTTTCAGCGATGTATTTCTTCGGAAGAAGGAATGAAAATCTTAAGAGAAATCCACGAAGGCGAGTGTGGTCACCATGATGCAGCCAGATCCTTAGTGACTAAAGATTTTCGACATAGATTCTTTTGGCTTACAGCTAAGGCGGATGCCGATAAACTGGTCAAAATTGCTCCCATCAGGCACACGTTCCAGCTGAACAGTTTGCGGTTTGGGGGCTTGATATGGTAGGGCTGTTTCGCATGGAAAAATGTGGATTTACTCATCTAATAGTGACGGTGGATAAATTTACAAAGTGGATTGAGGCTAAACCCGTAACAAGTTGCGATGGAGCCACAACCAGAAATTTCATTGATGACGTAATCATCTGATTCGGATATTCGCACAGTATAATTACTGACAATGGGAGCAATTTTTCCATGGGGGAACTTGCCGAATTCTGCGAAGAATAAGGGATCCGACTTGATATTGCATCAGTCGCACATCCACAAGCTAATGACAAGTCGAAAGAAGTAATGGCCTTATTTTTAATGACTCCGACCTCGTCTAGAGGCATCGCTTCGTAGGGCTACAGGGGCTTGGGCGGAAGAATTACCGTCTGTGATATGGAGCTTACGTACAACTCCTAACAGATCAACTGGCTATACTCCTTTCTTCTTGGTCTATGGTGCAGAAGCAGTTCTTCCAAGTAATCTAATCCATCAGTCTCCACGAGTCAAAGCGTATATCAAAGAAGATGCAGAAGTTTCTCGACAATATGATCTCGATATAATCGAAGAAGTACGCTTCATTTCTGAGCAGAGATCTATAGCCTATCAGCAGAAGTTGCGCAAGTATCATAGTCAGAGAGTGCAAAACCATTCTTTCAGAAAAGACAATTTGGTTCTCCAACTTGTGCAAAAGAGAAAGCACAAACTTTCCCCGAGTTGGGAAGGACCTTTTATGATTAGCAGAGTTCTGCATAATGGGTCGTATTATTTAACCGATATGAGACCAGTCAAGGAAAGACCGGAAACTCGGAAGAGAAAGAGAGCTAGCGTAGCACAGACCCGAATGAAATAGACCGTCCATGAAATATTGCACAGCTACGTCCCTTCTATTCTTAGTTATATTTCCTTATAATCATATATGTACATGTTCAAAGTGAAATAAAGTATTGGTTTCCTCATATGTTATCTTTGAGAAGTTTTTGCCATCTTATTTCCAAAAGAGCATGTCATTTTCAAAAATCCCAGAATGCTTGAAAGTACTTTATGCTCATGTTCGTTCTGGTTACGATTTTTGAATATCTAAAAAGTGTTACCTTAGGGTAAAAACTTCAATTTATTGTCTATACTTTGGTTTTTTATCTGATTGCTTAGACGCGGGTATTTTACGAGTAATGAGTTGTTGGTACTAGAAGTCGGCTTTGTTTCCGAGTTTAAACTGGTTTAGCAATTGCGCTCCGTTGCTCGGCAAAGTTTCCGTGCTAAAGGTTGGACGGCCCATGAAAGGGACGAGGCAGAGAGCCAGATAAAACGACAAGTATAGGCATAAAAACAAAAAGTGCTTCAGAAATTTTCAAAGCACATGCATAAAAAATATAAACATAAGTGCTACGATAGTAAAATCATTAGTTTTTTACAGACCGACACAGCCAAAATAATTGTTTCCATCATTATATTGCCAGAAGTTCAGAATGATGCATAAAAAACTGTTTATGCTGCAGAGCCAGGTGGTGGTGATGAAGAAGGTGGAGCGCTGGAGTCGACAACATTGTCGCCCTGGATCTCAGACTCGGAAGCTGCAAAGTTGTCTTCTGGTTCTTGAGGCGAGGGAGGCACAGCAACAGATCCGAAGAATGACGTCGTATGTTGGTCATCTCCGCAAGCATAACCTGCACAGGAATCTTGGATTGCCTTGATGTCCTGTGGGTTGCCCTCATCGTCCTCCTCGGAGATACCTTTGGTCACGCCAGATTTCCATCTCGCTGTGGTGCTCATCACCATGGTAAGAGCAGTCTAAGCAGCAGTCCGAGCATAGGAGATCTTCCATTCCTCGATAAGCTTCGGAATCTCCTTGGCCTTGTCCCTCACTTGTTGCACTGACATTGTGTGCAAGTCGGAAAGAGAAAGTCGAACAAGATATCTCTAGGGAGCTTGATGCGATCGAGGCGAGGTTCGGAGGTAGGAGAATCGGATTCTGGGAGGCTGGGAAAGAAACAAAAGTCAAAATTTGATTGAAAAGAAATTCGAAAAAATCAACAAAAAACAAAAGTCGGAAATCTTACCTAGCACAGAATAAATACACTGAGCATGCTCCTCATGGAGGCTATTCAGCTCGCTTTCTGAGGCTTGGGCCAGATCCCTCTGACTATCAAGGTCCTTCTGAAGATCATCCACTTGTTTGTCTCGGAGGGCTAGCAGCTTCTCGAGACTCATGGTCTTATGGTTGCTTGACTCCAGGACGGCAGCAAAGGATTTTTCTGACTCAATTGTGAGCTTCTGAAGTTTGCCCCTGACATGGATATACCCCACGGATACATGACATTGGTATACCTGGTCCAGTCCAAGGAAGGCCCACGTCAAGACACGCGGCCCATGAAGACTTCTGGTGGCCCAAGCCCATGATGTTTTCGACTCCTTGGAGGACAAGTCTAGATTAGATAGAATTTCAAAGGGAACAAACCCTAATTTGTAACCGACTCGACCTAAGCCCAGGACCTGCCTATCTATATAAAGGCCAGGAGGGTACGGCAAGAAGGAGCTCTTCCCCCATCTCATACACACCTTCATGCCAGATTGCATATGCGCACCCCTGTAACTTTCGGTTCCGCCGTAATCAAGAGCAGACAAGCAGGAGTAGGGTTTTCCCTCCGGGGGCCTGAACCTAGGTAAATCTTGTGTCCCGCGTTGATTTTCTATTAACCATTCCGTGATCTCCAGCATCCCCATCTTCTCCAAAACCCAAGTCCATAACAATGGGCATTGATGAAATCAACCCTCGTTAGTCCCGGAGTTTAGCATTTTCTAGTTCTAAGACCTTGAAATTCTCGGATTACTCCACCAACTGGCTGGACTCGCACAACGGTTCTGCAAAGGGAAAAATATCAGTCGGCCATAACAAGTTTGACTATGACAATAGCTAATTGACAAAAAAGAAGCCAAAAAAATTACCTTCTGCTTCATTTTTCTCAACTTGCAACTTTGAATTCTCAAGGCGCAAGGCTTTGATCTCCTTGCGTTTATTACAGATGTTCTTGAGCAATTCCTGGTTGGAAGATGCAATTTTCTGTAAGTTTAGAGACGGAATACCGTCAGACGGCTACTAAGACTCGGGCTGCAAATTTAACTAAGTAAAAGTACAACACGAGTCTTGGGGGATACACTACATCGTCATTTTGCAACCTAAAATCATCAACTCAGATCCAACGATGTTTATCCGGCTTTATGCTTGGGGGCTAGAGGATATGATAATAAATGCAAATAAGAATCATAAACTTACAATATGATCCAAGTGCAACTTTTCAAATCCGAGCTTGGTGCTATGAAACACCTTCTCGGCAAGGGAGAGGGAGGGAACATCCGTCGCTGGGAGTTCGCCGAACTCTATCTTAGCATCCCGGACCAAAATTTATTCCAGGAGTCTGACCAGCTTGACGTCCTCTTGCTCCTGGCTCGCTGCCTCTACGGTTAAGGTTTGCTTCTCAAGGCTGGACTGAGCCAGCCTGAGGATCTCTTCCTCTTTAGGCCAGAGATAGCAGAGCCGACAACTTTATCCAAGCTTCCTATAGAAATTACCATGGGATCATTACCCTTAACGGGTTCACCCTTGTTAGTTGCTTGGCCACCAAAGGTGACCTAGGCTTTCGAGGTGTTTCCATCATCAGGAGAGGCAGAAGCCTCTGGTGCTGATGGAGTACTGGATGGAGTCGGTGGCTGATATGTTGGAAACGTATCTATAATTTTTTGATGATCCATGCTTGTTTAGTATCTACTTTGATTTACTTGTCCACACTTTGAGGTGATTTTTACATGTTTTCTGGTACTAACCTAATAACAAGTTGCTTGATGCGGATGCTTTTTTCTGCTGTTTTTGGTTTCAGAAAAGTTAGTCAATAAATATTCTCGGAATTGGACGGGACAAAGGACAAAGTCAATTACTTTCCGTGGGGAACAAGAAGTCCAGATGGGAGCCGGAGGGGCGAGCCAGAGGGGCCACACCCCTAGGGGCGGCCACAGGTGGTACCGCTCCTGGCTAGGGTTTGGTGCCCTCGGCCTCCGCCTCGGCCTCCCCCATCGCCTATAAGAAGCCCCCGATGCAGAAACCCTGGGTACCCGATCAAAAATCCACGAAACCGTCTATAGCCGCCGCCACCATCGTCCCTAGATCGGGGGATCTGAAGTTCTTCCCGGCACCCTGCCGGAGGGGAGATCACCCCGGAGGCCTTCTCTTCGGTATGATGCGTGAGTAGTTCCACCTTGGACTATGGGTCCATGTAGTAGCTAGATGGTTGTATATCCTCCTTTGTGCTTTCATGTATAGATCTTGTGAGCTCCGTTCATGATCAAGATCTAATCTATTTGTTATCATGCATGTTGTGTTTGCGGGGATCCGATGGATATTGAGATTATTATGTTGGTTTGATTAATGGTTTTGTCTTTATGATTCTATCATGTCTGTGTTGTTCGTGATCGTGCATGCTCTCCGTTGTTAGTAGCTATCTTGGCCAAGTAGTTGCTAGTGACTTCAAGAGGGGGTATTTATGCTCGATAGTGGGTTCATGCCTCTAGTTTCCAAGGGAAGTGACAGAAATCTCTTCGGTTGTAGATGTGTTGTTGCCACTAGGGAGAAAAAAACGGTCTCTTGTTCATCGAACATGTGGACTGTTTACCTTACACACTTTGCTTAAAGCAGTTGTCTGTTGCTTGCAACTTAATACTAGAGGGGTTCGGATGATAACCTGAAGGTGGACTTCTAGTCATAGATGAAGTTGGATGGCGGTCTATGTATATTGTTGTATTGTCAATCGAATCTCATAGGATCTTTCTGACTAGTAATTACATTGTTATGCCTTGCTCAGTTCCTGTCAATTGCCCTGCTGTAATTTTTTACCCTTCATGCCATGTTGTTTATCTAAGGAGAGCACCTCTAGTGAACTATGGACCCCGGTCCAATCTTTACCATTGATACAATTTCCACCGTTACCTTTTTACTTGCTGCAAACCATTACCTTCCACACCATACGTTTAATCCTTTGTTACAGCAAACCGGTGAGCTTGGCAACCTCACTGATTCGTTGGGGCAAAGTGTTGAGTTTGTGTTGTGCAGGTCTCCGTGTTGCTTGCAACACCTGTGTGATGTTTCCTTCCTCATTCTGGTTCGATAACGTCGGTATCTACTGAGGGAAGACTTGCTGGTGTGCTCATCACACCTTGCTCTTGGGGTTTCCAACGAAGTGCTCCACGTCAGCACCATCAACAAGTTTTCTGGCGCCGTTGCCGGGGAGGCTAAGGACGTCTTCACTAGGGGAGTCCTTCACTTCCTTTCTCTTTACTTTGTTTTTAGTTTGTTTTGTTTATTTTGCTTGGTTTTGTTTGCCTCTTTCCAAAAAAACACAAAAAAATTAGTTCCTTCTCTAGCTGCTGCTGCTGTTTTTGGCTTGCCCACCTTTACCAAAATGAACTCTGCTGAGAACACCAAGTTGTGTGACTTCACTAGCACCACCAACAACGATTTCCTAAGCACTAATATTGCTCCACCTGCTCCTGATGCTACCTTTTATGAAATTAAGCCTGCTTTGTTGAATCTTGTGATGAGAGAGCAATTTTCTGGTGCTGGTTCTGATGATCCTGCTGCCTATCTTAATAGCTTTGTTGAACTTTTTGAGATGCAAAAGTATAAGGATGTAGATGGAGATATTATTAAGCTCAAGCTTTTGAATTTCTCCTTGAGGGGAAAATCTAAAGAATGGTTGCTTTCTTTGCCTAAAAATAGTATTGATTCTTGGACTAAGTGCAAAGATGCTTTTATTGGAAAGTACTATCCTCCTGCTAAGATTATATCTATAAGTGATATTATGAAATTTAAACAACTTGATAGTGAACATGTTGCTCCAGCTTGGGAAAGAATGAAGTCTTTGGTTTAAAATTGCCCTACTCATGGACTTACTGCTTGGATGATTATCCAGACTTTTTATGCAGGTTTGAACTTATCCTCAAGAAATCTATTGGAATCAGCTGCTCGAGGTACCTTTATGAGCCTCACTTTGGGTGCTGCAACAAGGCTCCTTGATAATATGATGGTTAACTACTCTAAATGGCATGTTGAGAGAGCTCCACAAGGTAAGAAGGTAAATTCTATTGAGGAAACTTCCTCTTTGAGTGAAAACATTGATGTTATTATGGTTATGCTTGTTAATGGGAAAGCTCCTATAGATCCTAATAGTGTTCCCTTAGCCTCTTTGGTTGCTCAAGAAGAGCAAGTTGATGTGAACTTCATTAGAAATAACAATTTCAACAACAATGCCTATAGGAATAATTTTGGTAGCAACAACAATTATAGGCCTTATCCTCCTAATAATGGCAATTCCTATGGAAGCTCTTACAATAATGCTAGAAGTGCCCCCTCTGAACTTGAAGTCATGCTTAAGGACTTTATTAGCAAACAAACCACTTTCAATAAGACTATAGAGGAAAAGCTTTTAATTGTTGAGAAAAATATATCCTCTTTGTCTAAAGCTCAGTCTTCCTTGATTAATAAAATGGCTACTAAACCTGAAACCATGGAAAACACCTTTGCTACTGCTCAGGCCATACAAGTTACCATTGATGAAAATGTTAGGATGTTAGCTCAACTTCATGCTAGGTGGGAAAGGGAAGCTGAAATTGATAGAAACAATAGTGTGTGCACTATCACCACTAAACCACAAGTAGTCCCTATTCCTACTCCTACTATGCCTAAGCCTATTGAGCCTACTACTAGTGATGCTAAGTTTGATTTTGATATTGATGGTTGTAATATTTCTGAAGTGATTATGTTCCTGCAAAAGCTTGCTAGAAGTCCTGATGCTAGTGATATGCATGTTGCTTTCACTAAACATATTACAGATGCTCTTGTGAAAATTAAGGAAGAGAAGCTAAAACACAAAGCTTATATTCCTAGGAAAGTAGAAGATAGTTGGGAACCCATTACTAAAATGCAAGTGAATGAATTTGATCTCAAAGCTTCATGTGATCTTGGTTCTAGTGTCTCTATTATGCCTAGGAAGATTTATGAAATGCTTGATTTGCCACCTTTGGAAGATTGCTATTTGGATGTCCCACTTAATGATAATGCTAAGAAGAAACTCATGGGGAGTATTAATTATGTTCTCATCATGGTTAACAATGCTTATGTCCCTATTGATTTCTATGTTTTGGATGTTGAATACAATGCTTCTTGTCCTATTATTTTGGGAAGACCTTTTCTTAGAACAGTTGGTGCCATCATTGATATGAAAGAAGGCACCATTATATATAATTTTCCATTAAAGAAAGGTATTGAACACTTCCCTATGAGGAGAGAGAAGTTGCTTTTTGCTCCTCCTTTGAAAGCAAGATTTGATGTTAATGCTTCTTCATTTGAAAACACTTGATTCTTCTTGCTTCTTGTGCCTAACTTAAAGGCGTTAAAGAAAAGTACTTGTTGGGAGATAACCCAAGAGTTTCCTTGAGTCTTGTAAGTTATTACTTCAGTAATGAGCTCTCCTTATCCTTTTTGTTTGCCTTTTGTGCCAAGAATGACCTATAATGAGAGGGAAGTACGATTTGGGGAGTTGCTGTCCCGAAACAGATTTCTATCCTCCATCAAAAAAATCGTGAGGAGGCTCTGTAACTCGTATTAAGCTCAAAATTTACCAATAAATCCCCCAGTATGTTAGATAACTTTCGTTAGTTAAACACTTTTTGATATGAGGAACAGAATATGTTAGAAAAAATAGGTTTCTACCTGCTGGTCTGTTTTGACAGATTTCTGCCATTATTTGCATTTGCTTCTTATTGATTCCTTTTTGAGTTCTTTTTAGGTGAATTGATATTTTTTAAGGAGTTACTACAGTAGCTTGTGTTTTTAGTGAAAATCCTTGCTGTTCCAAAGCTTTGCCAGAGGTCTAATATCTTTTGAATACACTAATGTTGCTAATGAAGATTGTGTGAAGTTTTGTATGAAGGAAAAATTTCAGGTGTAGAGAGAGAATGATGCAATAAGATTAAGAATGGACAAAATCTCAATCTTGGGAATGCCACCATGGTGTCACCAAAAATATCCAAGAGGCACAAGCTTCAAAGCTTGGGGATGCCCAAGGCATCCCCTTCTTCATCAATAAAAAGCTCAGGTCTGTCTAGACACTTCGTTTTTAGTGTTTCGTGCATAGTTGTGTTGTTCTTGGAGCGTCTTAGTTTCGTTTGCTTTGCTTAGGTTGTTTAGTTTGCTTGAATAAAGTATTTTGGACCCCCGTTCTCGCTGTGTTGTTTTGTAAATAAGTTGCTTGGTGTTGGAAAGGAGTAGTAAGTTCTTGCTTGAAGTGCAAGAGGAGCTTGCATTGACTATGACTTAGACTTTAGCATGACTTCCTAGGTGTTGTTTTGACCTTATTCTTAGTGATTATTGTTGTAGCATGTCTTGTTCCAAACAATTGGGATTGCTTAGTGTGCCTTGAATAAATTATGTGTTGTTTTAGCATGCAAAAGCATAGTATTGTGGTATTCTCCTTTGATGCTTTGCTTGGGTTGACTTGGAACATGCTCACACCATGTTATGACTATGACAAGTCACCATAGCCTCTATGATCATTTAGTCCTTGACTTGTAGTACCACTCTTTGCTTTGATTAAGTATGCTTTGTTGCACTGCATGATTTTGGCCATTATTGCTCTCTTAGTTGGTTGCTCCCAGTCTTTTGCTAGCCTCCACTTGTATGAATAAGTTCTACTCATGCCTCCAACTCCCAAGAAACCAAGTTATTCGAAAGTGTCCACTATAAAATCCTATGCATGGTGTGTTACATCATTCCAAGTATATTCTTGTTTTCAACTATCTTCCAATTTAAAACTACTTTCTTATGTGAAAACTTAGTGATTAAAGCCCTCACGAACTTGATGACACACTTTATTCTTTGCCCCTGATAAACTTGAACCATTGTGACAACTTTTTTGTATATGCTTGCATTTATAAGTTGGAATTAGCAAAATCGTGCTGTCACGGGGAACGTTTTGAACATTGCACTTGTACTTTGTAATAAGTTGATATCATGTTCTTTTGTCTATGGATGTCACCGGTGTGAAATAAAGAGGGAACTTGTAAGTCCATGGAGTTTGTATCCTGTGTTAGAGAAACGCCTGGGCCGCTAGCCTAATCCATGCCTAATCATGGTGGAAACTTGCAGCATCACCATAGTGACATCTATGAAGCATTCTTCTTATAAAAAAAGAGACACTTTGAGAAAATAGGAAAGAGAGAAAAAGCACCTTATTCCATGGTACATAAGAAGATTGTTGAGATGCTCATTGTCTGCTTGCCTTGTCATTTTGGTTATGGAAAGCTCCTGTACCATGTGCAAGGGGTACCCCGTTGGCGGTTCTCAATGATATGCAAATACTTACAGTGACAAGAACTTAACTGGACCCAAAGTTGAGTATGCATGAGGTGTGGCCCTCGTATTCAAGGGACTTGAGATTGCCAACTTATACTTCGTCAAGTATATACTCCAGCTTTGCCACTTTAACCTTAACCAATTCAAGATGCTTATGATAGGGGCAATGAGGGCTGAAAGCTAACAAGTACCATAATTTTTGGAATCTCTTTTTGAAACTTGTAATCCCTGCTTCCTTTACAAAAAGGCCTTTCTTCCACCACTATTGAGTCTCCACCTTCTACCTTTAGGCACCATTAAGAGAGCATAGTTTTCATTTTGTGTGCAGTGTTCCGAGCTTATTAATTAATGCATATTGTGTTATTACTTGTTCTTGTGCTATTTGTTTCTAGTCACCCTTGTGAACTTTGCAGGTGTCCTATGCATCTATTTAATATTCTATGAGGGACAAGCTGGTTGACACTATGTTATGTTTTCTGCATGTGAAACAAACAAACGTTTTTCAATGCATGTTATTCATGATCTTTGTTTGTATCTTGTCATGTTGCATGCATAGTTACTTTGTCCTATTGTTAGAACTCCATCTTTCATGCACATGTTTAGAGTTCTTTGATCCCAGCTTTCAATGCTTGCAAATGGTTGGATCTTTATTATGCGGGTGCATGTCACCTCAACAATTATTCTTTTTATCACTTACCTACTCGAGGACGAGCAGGAGTTAATCTTGGGGACGTTGATACGTTGGAAACGTATCTATAATTTTTTATGCTCCATGCTTGTTTAGTATCTACTTTGCTTTACTTGTCCACACTTTGAGGTGCTTTTTACACGTTTTAAGGTACTAACCTATTAACAAGTTGCAATAGTGCCAGATGCCTGTTTTCTGCTGTTTTTGGTTTCAGAAAAGTTAGTAAAGAAATATTCTCGGAATTGGTCGGGACAAATGACAAAGTCAATTACTACATGGGGAACAAGAAGTCGAGGGAGCGGAGGGGCCACACCCCTGCATGGCCACGGTGGTCCCTCACGGCTAGGGTTTGCACCTGGCCACTGATGGGGATATGCCTCTTGGGGTATCCTCGGGGGCGTTCCGACCGCCCAAGTTTGGCGAGTGGGCCTGAGCAGCGAGTGGATCAAAGCCCATCGAGTGCAGGCGGAGGTGAAGGCCCAGCGAATAGATAGGCCCCGGTCGGTCTGAGTTAAGCGATTGACAAAGTTGTAACCGAATCGGTTGAGATATGTAAACCCTAGGGAGGTAAGCTATAAACCTCCCTAAGGGGTGAGTAGAATCGTTCCCTCATACACCCAAGCAACTCGCCGCCTAGTCGCCGAGTTCGCCGCTGTAAACACCTCCATAATACAATCTAGCAGGGTAGGTCTTTACCCTCCGGGGCAACACAGGTAAAACCCTGTCTTTGCCCTCATCTCGCACATGAGATGGCTGGCCGCCCTTGCCCTTCGTTCTACTACTGCCGATTGCGGCATCTGCCGTGGTCATTCCCACGGCGTGGCGCCCACCGTGGGGCCTGGCGGTCGGCGGTGTTGCGGCGAGATCCAATCTGCCCATCAGCGAGGCAGTGCGCCACGGCCGCATGATAGCGATCGGCGAGATGCTCCAGATCTTGCCGGCAGCTACGTCGGCGGCGCGACCCGTCACACGGCGTGATCCCGCGGTCGGCACGATCAGCCTCTTCGTCGGCTTCACCGGCGTCATCACCTCGGAGGACTCGGCTCGCATCCGCGAAATCGCCACGCCTGTGATCGGCTCTCCGAGCCAGATCCACGATCCACCGCCTCGCCTCCGTACAACTCGCCCACAACGTGGCGAGAACTTCGCGGCGCGGAAGACGCGACCCTCAGCAGCGCCGACTTCGGCGACCGGCGTCACTCGCCGGATCCATCACCGGCCTCGTCCGCGGGCTCCATCGCCAGGTCTCCAGCGGGAGATTTGAGACCCTCCATCCTCGGGATCTTCGACTTTGACTCGGGTGGAAAACTCCGCCGACCTCCACGACGGAACGATCGCCGCCCGCGACCTACGCCACCGGCACCGATCCGCCGGAGGACCCTTTCTCCACCCGATCCTCCCTAACGCCACGCAGCGGCGGTCGAGGAACTCCGCTGGCGGCGGAGGCGACGCAAGGAGCAGGCGGCGAAAAATTTTGCCTCGAGCGGTGACAAGGCGAATCACGCTACCACCAGCGGCGGATCAGTCACGCTGAACCCCACCGTTCGGCGCGCCACGAACCGGCGACGAACGACCGGCTCGCATGCAGCGCGCGATCTGCGAAAACGCGCCACCAGGGAAGCGCCGACCCCGCCAGATCAGCGGCGATGGGTGCCCCACCACCGCAACCGCACCTCCCGAGGACCACCGCGGATAGTCGTCTCCTCACGGAGGCGAGATGCGAACGGCCTTCCACTATTCTCCACCCGATGGACAACCTCGTGGCAGGCGAGCCGCCAGCGACATCGGCGGCCGGCGGCGGCGCCTTACAGATCCGATGCGTCGGGGCCCCTACTCGCGAAGGCCGTGGACAGCAAAAAGCGGCGCCGACTCGCAGGCGAGTGTACTCGCGCTCCTCGAAGCGGCGGCCTCAGCGGCCGTCGGCGGTGGCAAACACCCTCAATTGCCCGCCGCGAGCCACTGCAGCTAACGGCGACCGAATGCGGCCTCTCCCAACGATCCCGGGCGGCGACAAACCTGCGCCGCTAATGGTGAGCCAATCGGCCTTCGCACTCACATCATCAACAACCAAAAGCGGCGCCGCCAGCCCGACTGCGGCACACCTAACTACTCGCGCGATGGCGAGCCTATGGGATCTTTCGATCGACTAGGGCCCAAGTGCTTGACCAATGATCCGGCGAAAAGTACCCACCCAACTTCAAGGCGCCGAAGGAGATCGAAAAATCGACTCCTCGTACGACCCTTGATGCTCGACACATACCTCATGGCAATGGGGATCGCGGGTCACACCGACCTACTGCCGCCCGTTACCTCCCGATGATGGAGGGACGTGCGGGCAATGGATCAACACGCTCCCCAGACGATGTCGACTCACAGGAAGAAATGCGAGACGCCGTCGAGCACTTGAGTGCTCCTACACCAGCGCCACCACCATTGAGGACTGGAGCGATCGTCCGGGACCCGCGAGTCGACCATAGCTGGGTCCAACGGTGGCAAGAGCTCTGGTACAGCGGTCGGCATCCACCCGGACACCGCGATCCATTGCTTCAAGACCTCGTGCCGCTCTGAGCCTCTAGTCGCCAAGCTCAAGCGACACGCCCGCACTCGACAACATCCCGACCTCCTCGAGATCGCCAAAGCGATGCCGAGGAAGATCCCAACCAAGGCGTCGACGACGAGTCCGGAGAACAGCAGCCGCAGGCGGCAACGGCGGCCGCCCGAACCGACCTCGCTTCTGGCGGCACTCGCCTCACGAGCAACACCGCAGCGATGGGCGAGTCGACTTGCCGCCAACGCTGGGCACGCGCTGGCGCGACCCAAGAGCTACCGCCACGGCGGAGGCAGCACGCGCGATGGCGGGAACTACAAGAACAGGCCAAGGTTCGATCCCGCGGCCCTCCTTAACCAACCGTGTGCGTTTCACAGCAGGGAAGGAAATCCCGCCACGCACACCACCGCCGACTGCCACACCCTCAGGGAGATCGAGAAGGCACGCACGCAGCGGAGGACACCGACAACGACCCGCAAAATGGCGGAAAATTCGGCAAAGTAGCGGCTCGCTCCACACCTTCACGGCTTCAACACGGCGAGAAGAAGGTCATCGCCAGCTTGTCGCCGTCAGCGGTGGCCCAGACAGGCGTCCCCGGTTCTGAACTGGTCGGAGCGCCCATCACACAGGCCGGCAAGACCACTCGCCACGCGCCAGTATCCGGGGCGAGTCGCCCTGGTGGTCAAGCCCAAGGTCGGCGACTCGGCTCCCCAAGACTCGATGGACGGCGGCTCCATCAACATCCTCTACCTCGACACCTTGAGCATTGCGGCTCCCGCGATCGATGATCGAACAACCCACACCACGTTCCGGCGCATCGTCCCGGTCGGAAGGCGTACCCGATCGGAAAGGTCACGCTACCCGTCACCTTCGCACTCCGGCAAACTTCCGCACCGGCGGATCGTCTTGAGCTGGTGCCCTTGGCCCCTTACCATTGCGTCTGGGCGCGCGTTCGCCAAATTCATGGCGGCACCCACTACGCTGCGATGAAGCTCCGGGCCGTGCGGCGTCATCACCATGCGGCGACCCGACATGGGCCGAATGCGAGGCCAAAGGAGCCGAACTTCGCGGCGCCGTCATCACGGCGGAAGCTAGTCACGCCGATGAGCTCGCCAAATCGCGGCGGTCAACAATAGCGACCCCACAATACTCAAGAAGCCCAACTCGGGCGCAAACACCTCAACCTTGAGGCTACGGCCTTTTCGCACCGTTGAGCTGGTCCCAGCGACTCGGCCCAGGGCGGTGACGATCGGGACGAGCATGAGCCCGGCATAGGAAAGCGCGCTCATCGAGTTCCTCCGTGAACAGGGACATCTTCGCATGGAAACCCTCCGACATGCCTGGTGTTCCTAGGGGCTCGCTGAGCACAAATTAAACGCCGACCCCAAAGTGCGACCAGTCAGCGATCGCTACGGCCCTTCAACAAAACGCCGTCGGGCAATCGCCGAGGAAGTCGGCGTCTACTGCCGGCTTCATCCGCCAATTAAATACTCAAGTGGCTGCAAACCCAGTCTGGTCGAGAAGAAGAACGGGACACGGAGAATGTGTATCGACTACACAAACCTGAGCAGCGCCCAAAGGAGCGATTCGTCCTCCGCGGATCGATCAGATAATCGACTCCACCGCGGGCTCGAGTCATTGTGTTTCCTCGATGCCTACTCGGTATAACCAGATCAAAATGGCGGTCGAGGATGAGGAGAAGGCGCGTTCATCACGCCATTCGGGCATTACGCTACACCGCCATGACCTTCGGCCTCAAGAACGCCGGGCGACCTACCAGCGGTGCATGCAAGAATGCCTCGCGAGCCAAATTGGCGCAACATCCACGTCTACATCGACGGCGTGGTGAAATCCGCTCACCAAGGAGACCTCCTCGCCGACCTAGCGGAGACCTTCGCCAACTGCGGAGGTACAAGATAAAGCTCAACCCAGCAAGTGCACCTTGGTGTACCCGCGGGCAATTACTAAGTGCGTCGTCTCCAAGCGAGGGATCGAGGCAAACCCAACGAAGATCGACACGATCGCCCGGCTCGGCAAACCGAGTGCTGCGCGGCGTCGAAGCTGGCGGGCGTGTAGCGGCTCTCGATCGCTTCATCCCCTGGCGAAAAGCGATGCCCTATACGCCTGATGCGCAAGAATCCCACCTTCGATGGGACAAGGAGGCGGACGACGCGCTCGCGACCTCAAAAGGTGCTACTCGCCGCACCTACTCGCCGCACCCGTCGACAAGGAGCCCATGCTGGTTTACGTCGCGTCCGGCGCGTCGTCGGCGCTGTAATGGTCGTCGAGCGACGGAGGAAGAAAAAAGCGCCCGATCCGGCGGCGGTATACTACATCAGCGAGGTCCTAACCGAGTCGCGCCCGTGATACCTGATACAAAAGCTGGTATCGCGGTCTTGAGCTCGTGGCGCTGCCGCACTTCGAGGAGCACCCATCACGGTCGTCTCCTCGGCTCCACTACAAGACATCATCCGCAATCGCGAGGCGGCGGAGTCGCCAAGTGGGCGTCGAGATCGGCGTCCACAACATTAATCTGAGCCACGCAGCGATTAAGTCGAGCAGCGGCGACTTCCTCGCCGGTAGGAGGAGGCCCAGCGGAGAAGCCCGTACCTCCATTCTGAGAGCACGCTTGACGGGTCCAAACGCGGATGGCGGAGGCGGGGATAGTCTTGACCTCACCAAAGGCGACAAGCTCCGCTACATCCTCCGCCTCAATTCACGCCTGCACCAACAACATGGCGAATCGAGGCCCTACTCTGACATCACGAGCCAAAGGAGATGGCGTCAATCGCCTTGATGCTACGGAGACTCCGACCTCGTTGCGGGTCAAGTCGCCGGCACTGACGCCGTCTCCCCTACCATGGCGGCATACCGCCAAGAGGTGGACAAGGTGGGTGGCCACTTCACGGCTACTCCGAGTGGATCGGCGGAGGAAGAACGAGGAGGCCGACTCTCTCGCATCGGGTCGGCTCGGCTCACACCACCTGCCGGCGTGTTCCTCGACACCATCTTCACGCCATCAGTCTCTCCCCCGAAGGAGATCGACATTGGAGTCCCGCTCCAACCAGAGGCAACCTTGGTCGCACTCATCACCGAGCCAGACGACTGGACCAAGCCCTACATCGCCTACCTGGAGGCAACCTGCCCGAGCGAGACAAGCGCTAGAATGATCGCTCGCCGATGCAAGTCCTACACCATCATCGACGGCGAGCTACACAAGCGCAGCGTCACCGGCGTGTTCCAACGCTGCGTCCAACCGGCTGAAGGACGCAAAATCTTACACGACATCCACTCGCGTATTTGCGGCCACCCTTGCGCGCGCTCCTGGTCGCCAAAGCCGACACGGCTTCTCTTGCCCACCGCACATGCCGACGCTGTCGATATCGTCCAGCGATGCGCCGGGTGCCAGAAGTACGCCAACCAGACGCATGTTCCAAGTTTGGCGCTCAAAACAATCCCCATCACCTGGCCCTTCGCCGTGTGGGGCATGGACATGGTAGGCCCCTTCAAGAAGGCCCCTCCGGCTACACCCACTGCTGGTCGCCGACAAATTCACAAAGTGGGTAGAAGCCAAGCCAGTCCGAAATGCGACGGGAAGGCGCCACTAAGTTCCTACGCGAGCTCATATACCGCTACGGTTTCCCCAGCATCATCACGGACAACGGCACAAACTTCGCCAAGGAGCAATGGGCCGAGTTCTGAGGAGCACCACATCGGCTCGACCTCGCGTCGATCGCACCGGAATCAACGGCGGCGGAACGAGCCAACCAAAGCATCCTCCACGGCTGAAGCCGCGACTCCAAAGTACCACTCGGCGCCCGCTGGATGCTGGGTCGAAGATCTTCCCTCCGTCATCCGGGGAATCCGCACCTCGGTCAACAGGTCGACGGATTCACCCCTTCTTCATGGTCTCTGGCTGGCTGTCATGCCAACCGACCTCGAACACGACTCGCCCGGGCGTCCACTATCGGAGGCCGCAAGCGAACTGCCCGCCAAGATGGGCTCGACCAACTCGGCAAGCGCGTGACCTCGCCCGATCGCGCACCGCCATCTATCGGCAAGGGCTCGTCGCTACCACAACCGACGGGTGAAAACCCGCACCTTCGAGGCGACTTGGTGTTACGCCTCATCCAGGACAAGAAGGGCATGCACAAGCTCTCCCCTCCGTGGGAAGGCCCGTTCGCTATCGGTAGCGTACTCGGCAGACGCCTACTACCTCGTCGGCGTCCGCGGGGCGGGAACTCGACGTCAGCGGCCGTGGAATGTAAATCTCCTCCGGAAGTTCTATACCTAGAACCCCACATATGTACTCTCGATCGCTATGAATAAAAAGCAGTTCTTGCAAAATTCGTCTACTCTCCATGCCTTGTGCCACTCGCTTTTCGTAATTAACAGCGTCATGCTAAAATACAGAAGTCAACCCTTGGTACAGCGGCACGCAGCTAAGTAGTGCGATGTAAAACCTTTGAGTCATTTCAGGTCTTGCATCGTCCACGAAAAACGCCAATCCGGAGCCCCATCGAGTCGCCTAGCTCGACTGGTTTCTGAACCAAGACATCATCCTCGCTTCCCACGACCACGGTCCTCCGCATCCTCGGCATAGCGACTCGAATGGCTAAGTACCACGCTCGGGGACGGATACCGATTCGTCTCGATCGGGAAAAAAGCGCCAAGTAAGAGAGCGTGCCGGGACTCGCCACGATGACCCACCGGGCGAGGCGGGAGTAGCCACACCAAGCTCGTCCTCAACCACCCTCGAGTCGCGCCTTGAACTACCAAGTACCACGCTCGGGGACTCGGCCACCCGGCCCGTTCGCGTCTGGGAAAAGCGGTAAAATCTGAGCACTCGAGGAGTCGCCTTGCGGCTGGCTCTCGAGCTTCGAGGCGAGTCGACTCAACCAACAACACACATGATAAACAACAAAACATCATATCTAAGGTGAACCCCGCAAAAGGCGGACGCTCGGGACTCACCCAAAATCAATCAAAACACGCAAACAAATAGCAAAATGAACACAACGTTCCATTCGATCGCATATCGCATTGTCTTACATTACAAAATATGCCTACTCGGCAGAACTGCTAACACTATTCGCGAGCTTCGGCGATGATGCAGCGTCCGGCGCCGGATGAATGCGATGTCGGGTTCGATGGATAAGTCGTCGGCTCGCCCGCCATCGCCGCGGAAGGGCTGCTCGACCTTGAAGTCGCGATCACGGCTCGGGTCGTTCGGTACGACCGTTTCCTGGTACGGAAGAAGGTCGCCCATCGCCCAAACACGCTCGAGTGCACGCGGCGCGTTCTGCAGCTTAAGAACTTGACAGATCCACCGCCCGGGCGATGAAGGATAACCACTCGTCATCGTCGAGGTCGAAGTCTTCGGGGAAGTGGGCGAGTCCGAGGCTAAGAGCCTTCGACGCTCCACGTCGAAACGCCGACCGCGTCATGAACTCCACGACCGCGGGCGCCTTCTCCAAATACTCCCACACCTCAACGAGGTCACTGGGAATAACCTCCGTGGGCGACATCTCTTGAAGGTAGGCGCGGATGCAAGTCGCCGACAGCGTCGCCGAGTCGACGAGCATGCTCACGCACTCCCTCGCATCAAGAGAACTCGCTTCTTCATGGCTACCAATCACATGGCCTGCTAGACGGAAACAGTTGTGAGCACCACGGAAACCACAAACAATATAACTACAAAGGCGGAAAGACGCACTCACCGAAAGCAGGCGGGCGAGCCCGTGATGAAGCTTTGAGCGATGTTTTATCGTCCTGAAGCCCAACGATGAGGGCTTCCGACACCTTCCGGTCTTCTTCCGCGGCAGCAACGGCGGCCTTAGCTCGCCCGTTCGCCGAGCTCGCTTCTTCTTTCGCCTCCCGCAGTTCGCGCTCGAGGTCGGCGATCCTTTGTTCAGCAGTGCTTAACGCAGATCTCGCCGCCGTCAGCCGGCGAGGACAAGCTCTGGCGAACCACCTGCACTGCGCAGCAATTGCTCAAGCTCCTTTACTTCTTGGAAGCGCCAACTCCTTCTCGACGCCGCTGCAGCCAATCGCTCTGCCGACTCCAGTTGTAAACCCTGCAAATTTTCAAAGTCAGTACACACGAAAACAACTCAGTGCCCACCCGCTACAATTTAGCGGGTGCGCACTCGGGGACTGGCGGCTCGAAAATTACTCAGTGCCCACCCGCTACAATTTAGCGGGTGCGCACTCGGGGACTGGCGGCTCGAAAATTACTCAGTGCCCACCCGCTACAATTTAGCGGGTGCGCACTCGGGGACTGGCGGCTCGAAAATCACTCAGTGCCCACCCGCTACAATTTAGCGAGTGCGCACTCGGGGACTGGACTCGAACGCACAAAACAAGTAACTATAAAGAATCAGGCCGCTGCAAAGCACCGACCTGATCCTCGGGGACTGGAGGTACCTGGATGGCCGCGCCAAGCATGCCGTGCAGTTGCGCGTCACGGATGCAAGCGCCGGTGTGCCGCGACGTTGGTCAATCTCAGCGTCGGCGGTCTGGAGCGGGGTTGGTCGCGACCTCACTCGCCGTGGCCGCCTTGGTCATGAAGCGGGAAGGTAGCGATTGTCGCACCGCCCAAAGGAGCTCGCTTCTTCGGTCTAAACAACGAAATGCCTCGCCGTGGGCCGGTCGCTTCCACAGCCCAGGCCTTGCTGCCGTGTCGTCGAGACATGGCGATGTCATCGCCGCCCTTGGCCTTCTTGCCTTCCGTGGAAGCGGCGACCTCGTCCACCTTCCTCTTACGGAAGGGTCCTCCTCGCTAGTGGCGGAGGCACCTTGACCACCGTCGGGTGGCCCATCTTCTTTACTCCGGTCCTACGCGCCGAGACAATTCAAAAACATTCAAAATACTAAGAGAGAAAGCGGCAGTACACTCACTTGGCGACTGGAAACGCAGCCACTGCGAAGGCGGCTGGTTTCTCGAGGCCAAGCAGCCGGCGAGCCCAGTTCGAGGCGCCCAGGATACAGACGGTTTCTTTGATGTTGAGGTAGCGGTTGGCGCCTCCGGCGCCGGCGGAGGTTTCCTTGCAAGGAGCCGAATCGAGCCTCCTTGCGGCGAGACCGCCACGCTCGGGACCCCTTTGCAGGCGAAGTCGCCTCGGTGGAGCCTTCCTAGCCGGAGACCGGCGCGGCGGCATCGAGGCCAGCGGTGCCTCCATGGATGGTGCATCTAGCGGTTGTTGCCGGGCCGCCCGTCACCGGCGAGCTGGGCATCGGAGCTGCTCGCTGGCCAGCGGTGAGCCATCTTGGCTTCGTCCTCCTCCTCGGGGGCCCTCGCCTCTTTCTCCTTCTTCTTCTTGGGAGTGGCACGGCGGGCGAGGTGGTCTCGGGAGTTCCTCGTCATCGTCATGACGCCGAGGCTCTGCCGCCTCGAGTTTGGCCAGCGTTGCCATGGTCTTCGGACCCGATGGGCGATCTCTTCTTGGGTTCGTCCTCATCGTCCTCATTATCCTTGGCGGGGCGACTCGCTTGTGTCTGGCGGATGGCGGGCTCTCGTCATCGGGGTGGTAGCCACCCTTCCACTACTTGAAATAGCTGCGTTGAACATGGAACAAAGTTAGAATTACGCGTTGCATATCTGCGGCTGCGAACAAGATCAAATTATTACCGTTGGGCCGGACGCTTCGCGGTGTATGGAGGCCGACCTGCGCATCCGTGTATGCCGCTGGGTGATCCTCTTGGCCAGGAGGTAGTCCTCCAGCTTCCACTCGGCGGCAGGCCTTCGTCGAGTCTTCTCGGCCCGTGTCTTGGTACATATAGTGCTCGCGTTGGCGAGTGGAACAAACGCCGCCCAAGCCAGCAGTTGTACAAGTTCACCGTGAGCCCTTCTTCTTCGGACCACGAATGTGCGGAGCATCTCGTCAACAACCATCCTTTGGTCGTTGGGGAGCTTGACGACTGGAGATTGCATGGCTCGGAGCGGTTGGCGAGTATCAGGGATCGCCGCCTCGTCCTTGAGTCGCCTCGGTCACATAAAACCAAGACTTTTCGATCGCTTTTGCTTTGGCCGGCAGCATCGTCGAAGGAGGCTTTGGATTTGAGTTGGAAGGTTAGGCCGCGCGGCTAGCATTGGGCCGCCGCTTCCTCGGCTGATCCGTCAGGAGCAGATCTTGCCACAAGGAAAATAGGGCGGCCCAGTAACACTCATGAGCATACAAAGATGGCGAGCTTTCGATACTATGGGGACCCAGATCCGAGGGCTGGATCCGTAGTAAGCGAAGCGGAAAGAACAGAGAAGTGGGAAACCCTAAGCCCCGCTCGAGGTGACTAGTGAAGCAGATGAACTCTCTCTCGCGCGGGTTCGGGGTCGTTTCTCCGGTGAGGATTCGCCAGCAGATTCGGCCTCCTCGAAGGAGGCGATTCATCTGGTGCACTTGGATCTACCCAAGGTTGTGGAAGGGCCATGGTGAGGATTTGCTTGGAGGTCGGAGGATTGCGGGTCGGATCGCGAGATCAGCAGGCGAAAGATGTGCGTACTCGGAAGAAATGGTGGGCGGTGGCTTTCCGATAGCCTACCATTCCTCTTATATAGCGGAAGCTGCCCGCCAAATTAGGGGCCGTTATCGCGATGATTACGCCGAAAGTTCTTGTTAAGTTACCTTAACGGCTAGTTTGACCATGCCCGACGGTCGCCTCGCCACCCGGCTCGCTGAGTTACTCGCCGAGGCGCGACCGTTGGTTCGATTCACCCAAGACGCCTTTCGGTTCGGATTTTTCCTTCGCGAGGAGCCCGCGACGATTCTGGATGCCAACTTGAAGCCGTATACTCCATTGCCGGCAGCCACCCGCGCCTAATCAACGGCGGCCTCGGGGACTCGATGGGGATATGCCTCTTGGGGTATCCTCGGGGGCGTTCCGATGGCCCAAGGCTGGCAGTGGGCCTGCGAGCGCATGAGTGGATCAAAGCCCATCGGTACCAGCGGCTGGAGGTCAAGGCCCAGCGAATAGATAGGTCGGTGCGAGTTAAGCGATTGACAAAGTTGTAACGAATCGGTTGAGATATGTAAACCCTAGGGAGGTAAGCTTATATAAACCTCCCTAAGGGGTGAGTAGAGAATCGTTCCTCATACACCCAAGCAACTCGCCCTAGTCGCCGAGTTCGCCTGTAAACACCTCCATAATACAATCTAGCAGAGTAGGTCTTTACCCTCCGGGCCAACACAGGTAAAACCCTGTGTCTTTGCCCTCATCTCGCACCGCAGATGGCTGGCCGCCCTTGCCCTTCGTTCTACTACTCGCTGCCGATTGCAGCATCTGCCGTGGTCATTCCCACGACACCGCCGCCTCGGCCTCCCCCTTCGCCTATAAGAAGCCCCCGATGCAGAAACCCTGGGTACCCGATCAAAAATTCATGAAACCGTCTGTAGCCGCCGCCACCATCGTCCCTAGATCGGGGGGATCTAAAGTTCTTCCGGCACCTGAGGGAGAGATCCGGAGGCCTTCTTTCCGGTATGATGCGTGAGTAGTTCCACCTTGGACTATGGGTCCATGTAGTAGCTAGATGGTTGTATCTCCTCCTTTGTGCTTTCATGTATAGATCTTGTGAGCTCTGTTCATGATCAAGATCTAATCTATTTGTAATCATGCATGTTGTGTTTGCGCGGATCCGATGGATATTGAGATTATTATGTTGGTTCGATTAATGGTTTTGTCTTTATGATTCTATCATGTCTGTGTTGTTTATGATCTTGCATGCTCTCCGTTGTTAGTAGCTATCTTGGCCAAGTAGTTGCTAGTGACTCCAAGAGGGGGTATTTATGCTCGATAGTGGGTTCATGCCTCTAGTTTCCAAGGAAAGTGACAATAATCTCTTCGGTTGTAGATGTGCTATTGCTACTAGGTAGAAAACAATGGTCTCTTGTTCATGGAACATGTGGACTGTTTACCTTATACACTTTGCTTAAAGTAGTTGTCTGTTGCTTGCAACTTAATACTGGAGGGGGTTCGAATGATAACCTGAAGGTGGACTTCTCGTCATAGATGCAGTTCGATGGCGGTCTATGTATCTTATTGTATTGCCCAAACGAATCTCATAGGATCTTTCTGACTAGTAATTGCATTGTTATGCCTTGCTCAGTTCCTGTCAATTGCCCTGCTATAATTTGTTTACCTTACATGCCATGTTGTTTATCTAAGGAGAGCACCTCTAGTGAACTATGGACCCCGGTCCAATATTTACCATTGATACATCTTACACTGTTACCTGCTCACTTGATGCAAACCATTACCTTCCACACCATATGTTTAACCCTTTGTTATAGCAAACTGGTGAGCTTGACAACCTCACCGATTCGTTGGGGCAAAGTCTTGAGTTTGTGTTGTGCAGGTCTTCGCGTTGCTTGCAACACCTGTGTGACATTTCCTTCCTCCTTCTAGTTCGATAACCTCGGTCTCTACTGAAGGAAGACTTGCTGCTGTGCTCATCACACCTTGCTCTTGGGGTTTCCAACGAAGTGCTCCACGTCAGCACCATCAGTGGCGGAATGGCAGGAGAAATAACATGCTTCTATTGACACAACGTCTTGACTGGCTTGCTATCCGGCTTGGTCTTACTCTTCAAAACTGCTTTAGCTCTAGAACACGAAAATCCAAATATTAGGTGTGTTCTAGAGAGAGAGAAAGGTACAAGGTACTGAAAACGAAAGACAGGGTGCTTACTTTTTAACTACTGGCAGCACTTGGATACCAGCAGTAACAACAACTTCTTTCACCTTGCGCTTCTTAGAGGCGGGGCAACAACTTCTTGCACCTCATCATCCTCCGTTGCCTCCGGATCGTTTGAGATATAGCCCTCTAGTGGAGCTAGCTCAGACTCGAAGATTTTCTCGAGCTAATAAAGTCAAAAAGCATCGATAAAAATAGAGTCGGAGAAAGAACAGAAAAGAACGGCGAAACGCAAAAGCAGAGTCAAAAAATTTACTTGAGTCAGAGGACGGTTGGATGTAAACATCTTCATGGAGACTTCTGGAACTTTCCGTTCCACTCTTTACTTGATCAAATATTGCATAAGGGTATTGTAGTCCTTCGCCTGAATCCGGTTCGAACTGACCCGCATCTTGTCCTTCTTGTCGCCGGTGATCTAGTACATGAGGCGATTTCCATGGTGCTAGAGATGCTGATTCTGGCGCTCCAACCAGCAGTGGATCAAGTCGGATCCACGAAGGCCCTCATGCTTCATCAGAAACTCAATCCGCCTTTTGGTGAGGATCAAGATATCCTATAGCACCGGCGCCTTCGCGTCCCATGACCTTTGGTAGGGAGCGGCACCATCGGCGAACGCTGGAAGACCTTCCGCCTTTCCGGGAGCCGGAATATCCTTGTGATAAAAGAAGGTTCCGGCCTAGCGTTTGACGGATTCACTAGCGTTAATCCTAGGGTAAACTCGGTTTCTCCTAAGGACTAAGCTAAGGGTGCTGGTGGTGTAAGGCACACTGGCTCTAATAGAGTTCTTCCTGGTACCATAGTAGTACCGAAAAAGGGTGAGACTTGGCCTAATGCCAAGAAACCCCTTGCACAGAGCTGCGTGAGTGCTAAGCTCGAGCAGAGAGTTGGGAGGGAGATTATGGAGTTGCACACTGTAGTAGTTGAGGACCTCGACGAGGAAGTCCGTCGGTGGCAAGATGAGGCCACGGTCGACGTGCATGCCAAACAGCACCCTCTCGTTGTCGCGTGGGGCATGAACGGCGTGCCCTGAGGCGCTCCGCCATGGGCCGATGACAATGAATCCTTCGTCCTCCATGACCTAGAGTTCGACATCATCCATGACGTTGGGAACTGAGAGTCCCCACATCTTCTTCTAATCCTCCGTCAATGAACCCCACCGCCGCTCCTGAGCCCGAGGCTGACGCCATTGATCCGGAGGAAAAGGACTGGTGGGGGAGAGAGATTTTTTGAGATGTGTAGATGGGAATGGCTGCGGAGCGCTCGAGGAGTACGAGGAGGTAATGAATGAATCAGTGGAGAGATAAATCTGAGAGAAGGGTTTTCTCCTCTCTTTGATTTACCTCTACGCCAAGATTCGTGTGTTAATACGTGCGATTAGCGCCACGCATATAGGAGAGAGTGAGGTAGCTTCCTCGTGAATCTTCCGCCCCCTTAATTTTCGCGTAAGCATTGAAATGGCGTTCTGTTCCGTAAGGAACGGACCCACCAATGGTCGTGTTGATGGGACTCCTGTCAGTGACAGGACCTGGTCTGAAAAGTTGTCAGTCCGCACGCCGTTGTTAAATCTGGCTCATGTTTCAAACTGAGCAAGGAAAAGACTCAAGTCAGAACAAAACATATCCGACTCAATTGACTCGGAATCCTACACTACTGAAAGAAGTTTTCGGGAACCCTTCAAGATTGTCAAGACGAAGAAACCATCAAGCTAGACAATTTATCTGACTTTGGATCTTGGAGACTTCGGGGGCTACTGTTGGGGATATACTTTCCGGGTATACCCACAGGACTCGCTGACCAGGGTGGCCCACCAACGGGTTAGAGCTTTGCTTCACGGGCGGCCCAGTCAGAGAAAGAGGAGGAGCCAGTTGCGGCTACGGCAAGCCCAGAAGAGTTACCGACTTAGGCCTATAGTATTACTTGTATTCCAAGTTGTATGAAGTTACCGACTCTGTAATGTAGCCGGATAGGTCTCTCCTGTAACCCTAGGCCCTAGTATCTACATAAACCAGCCCTATGGGAGCCTTTAGGGAACCAATAAATCGTAACACCACAATCAACTCGCACAAGCGAACCTCTCTTGTAATCCATTGTAACATCCGGCTTACACCGATATATTACTGGGTTGCTAGCAGGAGTAGGATTCGATCACTGCAGTCGGATCTAAACCTGGGTAAACTTGTGCTCACCGCTCCTGGAACATCCTATATCTCACACCCCATCTTTCCAACGCCACTAGGACCCCCTATGGCGTAATTGTCGACAATCTCGACGACAACCATGGTTTGGAAGAATGATTAATTCTCCATTTATTTTATAATGGTATTAATATAATGTCTAAGTCTATGCTTGATACCGCTGAAGGAGGCAATTTCATGGGAAAGCAAGTAAATGTTGCCAAACAGCTTGTTGATGATATGAAAAGCAACAATTTCCAATGGCATGTACAAAGATCCTCCTCAAGGAAGGTGAATTTAATCACCGAGGAGAATGAAGAGATTACGGCAAAGCTAGATGAGCTATTAGAGCATATCCACTCATTCATCGTTCCCAGGCTGAAATCCAGCGGTATTTAGCGCCATATGGATGGAACTTTTGGCCTAGGAACAGCTGAATTCCCACTAGCATTCTAGGCATGGTTCCCATGTAGGTGTTTTTGGGAAAAATTGGCAACATTTCGCCCAAATTCCAAAGGAGATATGCTATAGAGGAAAATAATAAAGTGATTTACTTGATGTATATCTTATATGTTCATAATACGTTTCATGACGGGCTATCACTGTGTTAATACGAAAAATTAATACACGTGTGGTATGTAAACAAACCGTGTCTCTAGTTACCAATAGCGGACGAGCTCATTGGTCAACGAGATGATCTAGGGTTTCGAGATCATGGGCATTTACACCAATTGACAATGAGGTCATATCATTAGTTGAATTATGTGATAGACATACACCCAAAGTTATATCATAATGAGATGTGGTTACAAACATTTGTCATTGATGATAACATAGAAACCTTGCAACCTAATCCTTTGACTGTGAGATAATACATAATTGTCGTTACTTTATGGTATCAAGTATCAAGCTATAAAAGGGTGATAAAAAGGTATAATCAGGTGTTTCGAGGGGATGTGTTGAGGAGTATGTATCAAGACCAGGATTTGCCAATCCAAGTAACAAATAGATACACATGGCCAACTCGGTGACTTTGCATTAACTAAGCTTACAAGCGTATGACTAGGTCATGGAATGCAACGACACGGGAACGAGTAAACAAGTTCATCGGTAACAAGATCAAACTAGCAAATCTTGGATGAACTAGGTATCGAGTGGCAAGGGAGTGGGACGCGACGTTGAAGTTTCAAGCGATGTGATTCATGGAATGCACGAGGGTCATTATGGGCATCTAGGTCCCGTTGATGATCATTGATACGAGACGGGTATCAGTCATGTATGGAATGTTTTCGAAACGAAAGTGGCACACATAAGGGTGGGGATGCATAGGGATTGATCCGGCACCGCAATAGAAATGAGAGAGAGAAACCGAAGAAGTTCCATGTTGGACCCGATGTTGATCGGAGGGGTCTGAAAGGAGTTCTAGAGTGAAAGATATAATAATATGTGTGTTTTATATTAATTAATCAAAATATAATATAATATAATATAGTATTTTATTTTGTTTTTAAAGGCAGCTCATGTATATGTGCCTCACCCGGAGGGGAGGCCCAAGAGGTCAAGGCGCCAAGAGAGGAGGGGCTATCCGGGCTATCCCTAGTGGGATCCTTGCATGGGGCCCACCTAGGGCCAGTGACACCCCATGGTGGCCAGAGGGTGTGGGCATTAGTCCCACACTGCTTGCCCCATCGGGGATGGACCTCCCCTCCTACTATAGAGGGGCACGCCTCCCTTTTGAGGCATCCCATTCTCTCCTCTCACTTATTTTCCTTAGAGTTTTCTCCGTAAGATTGGAGAGAACTTTGAGGAACTTGATTTATCCACCTCCGCACTTTCGTCGTGCATTATTCGGTATGCCATCTTTCTCCTTACGCTGCTCGGACGGATTGGAGCCAGGGAG
This sequence comes from Avena longiglumis, assembly GCA_030063025.1. Taxonomy (NCBI): domain Eukaryota; kingdom Viridiplantae; phylum Streptophyta; class Magnoliopsida; order Poales; family Poaceae; genus Avena; species Avena longiglumis. The sequence continues at coordinate 503,192,050 of CP125975.1, forward strand.
ACGTCGTCTACACTGGACGTGTGTAGAACTTTGGAGGCGCCACACTTGGGGCGCTAGGAGCTCGGTGCTTGGGGCGAGGAGATGTTCGTCTTCATCAACATACGCCTACCTGCGTAAGGTGTACCAAAGTCTTCAAGGGTATGAATATCGTTTCCCTCTCCGTTACTTATGTCTATATAGAATATATCTTGGTTATTGTGTTCACGTAGTTAGAATTTTTTGTTTTGTGCTGTGGAACCCAACGGTGGTATCAGAGCCGATCTATGGGTAGACATATCACGGATAGAACACATAGCAATATGTAGGCATTGATTCTCTAGTTGTGACCCTCTTTCGTGTACTTGTTATATCTTAGTACTGTTTGATGAAGCGGACCCCAACTGACATTACGCGGTGATTCGCGAGACTGGTCCACAAGTGTAAGTGGCTTTGAGGTGTCTGTCTCTCTACAATAGTTGATATGGCATTTACACCGGAGGGCCTTGAAAAGGGAGAGAAGATGCAATTGTTGAATCCATGTTGTGGCTCCACGTTCATAGGTGGGAAGGGATTCTGCCGTGAAAGCTCTAAAGCCATGTAAAACTTGCAAAAGATAAAGTAGATGCATCTAAATTTATTTTGAAGGGGCATGTGTCATGACATGGTATTGGTAAGTGTATGAAAAGTTTTCCATTGGAGCTCTCGATGGCAATCAAGGCGCTGCAACTATGTCATGGTACCATACTTTTGAAGTATTTATTTTGCATCTTATTTTGCTAGTGTATTAGATATACGACGGTTGCATAATATGATGATCTCTCACATAATTCCAATGATAGTGTTCCCCTTGTGTGTGCACCACTAAGAAAGTTCTCTGTTATGAGGCATGCCATGACCATCGGGTGTCAGACATACCTGCATTTACATATGGTGGATGTAAGCCATGTTGCACTTTAATAAACACAAGTTAGAGTTGGCGAGCCTAGGATGTACATACATAGCCTCGAAACACAGGAGACCGAAAGTTAGATAATGAGTCACATGAATGATATGACTAACATTGGGAATGTCTCACTACAAGAAATGTTTCCTTCCTCAACGACTTGGCCCAAGGGTTGTCATAGAAGGCGTGTTTTCCACGACAAAATGCTCGGCTCGACCGTGGCTGATGGATTTTTTCGGTTTCACGCCCCTCTACTATGAGAAACCGCTAAAAACATGGACGAAGCTCGGCCGACGCGTGGCAGAAGAAAGATTTATGATTCCTCGCGCGATGTTTACTCACCGAAGTATTTTTAGACGTGTGGGTCCTGGACGTCATTGTCTCTAGCAAACCATACTTTTTGGTCACGCCTCCATGATTTAAACTCGATAACGTTGTTTGATGCCTCTTACGTTTAGTCAGGCTACTGGGTCCCACATGTCTACCTCTCATTAGAAGAATCGTGTGTATGATGTATTTTTTCCTTCCGTGTTCCGAACTTGATAGCGTTGCTCCATACATCTTTCATTTAATTAGGTTGTTGGGTCCCACGTGTCATCCTCACAATAGAAGAAACGTGTGCATGATGTATTTTCTCCTTGTCTCTGTCTCCCTGATTTGAACTCGATAACGTTTCTCAATCTATATGCCGTTTAGTCACGCTGTTGGGTCTCACATTTCAGCCTCTCATTAGAAGAATCGTGTGTATGATGATTTTTCCTTCACTCCCGCTACCCTGTCCGAACTTGATAGTGCTGCTAGATGCATCTACCGTTTAATCACGCAACTGGGCCCCACATTTTATCCTCCATTAGAAAAAACGTGTGCATGATGTATTTTTTCCTTGGATCGTGCCACCCTGATTTGAACACGATAACTTTGCTCGATCTATCTGCCGTTTAGTCATTTTGCTCGGCCCCTCAGGTCAGTTTCTCATTAGATGAATCGTGTGTATGATGGAATTATTTCCTTCGCTCGCGCTACCCTGTTCCGAACTTGATAGTGCTGCCAGATGCATCTATCATTTAATCACGCAGCTGGGACCCACATGTATCATCTCATTAGAAGAAACGTGTGTATGATTAATTTTTGCCCTCGGTCGTGCCTCTATGTTAACTTGATAGCATTGCTCGCTACATCAGCAGTTTATTCAGGCTGGTGGGTTCCCTATGTCAGCCTCACATTAGAAGAATCATGTGTATATGATGGATTTTTTCTTCTCTAGCGCTATCATGTTCCGAAATAGATAATGTTGCTCGATGAATCTGCCGTTTGCTCATGCTGTAGGATTCCACATGTTAGCATCTTATTAAGAGAAACGTGTGCGTGTTGGAATATTTTCTCGCTCGCTCCTCCCTTATTTGAACTGGCAACGTTGCTCGATGCAGCACCTGTATAAGGTCTCGCTGGTGGGTCCCACATGTCAAACTTTGTAAATGTAACGTGTTATGATGGATTTTTTCGGCTGCCTCCGTTGTTCTGACCTTGGTCCGTTGCTGGGTTCCCAATGTCAGCAACCTCTGTGCATATGCTGGTCTAGATGTCAGCCTCCGTTTGAAAGAAACGTGTGTATGTTGGACTGTTCGAACTCGAGACCTTATCAGCGGTCAACTGCGTGCCTTGCCACTACAAAAGAAACAATTGCTCGATGCATGACTTGAATTTTTTCTCGCTCGCTCCTCCCTATTTCGAACTAGGCAACATTGCTCGATGCAGCACTTCTATAAGTTCTCAGTGGTGGGTTCCACATTTCAGTCTCTCTGTAAATGAAACGTGTGTACGATGGAATTTTTTCGTCTGCGTCCGCTGTTTTGACCTTGACAACGTTGCTCGATGCGGTAGCTGTGTATGGTCTGCTGGGCCGCATTGTCAGGCTCTCTGGTATGTTCTAACTTGTGGGCCCTGATGCATCCTTGTATGTTCTAGCTGGTGGGTCCCAGATGCCAGCCTCTCTGTGCAAGTATTTAACTTTTTTCAAACCTGCCCATTAAACTCGAGGGACGCTGCAGGCTGGTGGGTCCGTGATGTTGATGTCTACGCACGCTTCTATTCTTGTAGACAGTGTTGGGCCTCCAAGTGCAGAGGTTTGTAGAACAGCAGCAAGTTTCCCTTAAGTGGATCACCCAAGGTTTATCGAACTCAGGGAGGAAGTAGTCAAAGGTATTCCTCTCAAGCAACCCTGCAATCAAGATACAAGAAGTCTCTTGTGTCCCCAACACACCCAATACACTTGTCAGGTGTATAGGTGCACTAGTTCTGCGAAGAGATAGTAAAATACAAGTATTATGGATGATTATAGGACAATGGTGCCAGAAAAGAGCTTGACGAGGAGGAAGAGACTAAATACAATCTGAAATGAAGATGGAAGCAAGCAAACATGTAGCAGAACTAGTTGTAAACAATGTTTCAATTCTTAGAAACAAGGCCTAGGGATCATACTTTCACTAGTGGACACTCTCATATAAATATCTTCTCTTCATGAGTCTACTCTGAACTACTCTTCGGTTGGACAACTCTAATCCATGGTAGGGCTACAAAAGCACTCCTTAAAGTTCGCATTCCCCATCTAGATAATCCCACACTGTCACCTTGAGTGCTAGATGGTTCCAACAAACACCACAATTTCATAGAGACATCCAACTCCAAATATAACTCATGATAAGTATTTATGTAATCTTTAGTGTAAGTGCCACACGGTGTGCACACTGTCACCTTCACACGTGGGGATAACCGTAGATTACAATTAAAGAACTTGAGTAGCATAGTAGATCTACTTGATTACAAATCTCATGATCACAATAAGATCACACATATAGAGAAAAATGAAGACATAGCTATCGGTAGAGCCCTTAGCCTCGAGGGAGAACTACTCCCTCCTCATCATGGGAGTCAGCAACGGCGATGGAGATGGCGGTGGAGTCGATAGAGATGGCTCCGGGGGTAATTCCCCGTCCCGGAAGGGTGCCGGAACAGAGACTTTTGTCCCCCGAATCTCCTCTTCGGTGGCGGCGGCGCTGGGGACCTTTTCGTGGATTTCTGCCCCCACTAGGGTTTACGTCTCGAGGAGACGTATATGTAGGCAAAAGGGAAAGTTCGATGGAGGGCCAGGAGGGCCACACCATGTGGTCGCGCGGCCAGGGGGCCCGCGCCACCGTATGGTGTGGCCGCCCTGGTGCCCTCCTCCGTCTCTCCTTTGGGCTTCGTGTCGTGTCGGGTAAAATATCGACTTTGGATTTTGTTCCGTCCAATTCTGAGAATGTTTATTTTCTGGCTTTTCTGAAACCAAAAACAACAGAAAATAGGCAACTGGCACTGCAGCACCTTGTCAATAGGTTAGTTCCAGAAAATATATAAAAATACCTCAAAGTGTAGACAAAGCATAGCAAAGTTGATACAAAACAAGCATGGAGCATAAAAAATTATAGATACGTTTAAAACATATCAAGCATCCCCAAGCTTAACTCCTTCTTGTCCTCGAGTAGGTAAGTGATAAAAAGAATAATTTTTGAGGTGACATGCACTATCACAATCTTGATCAAACTATTTGCAAGGATTGAAAGATGGGATCATAGTACTCTAAACATGAGCATTAAAGATGAAGTTCTAACAATAAGACATAGTAACTATGTTGCAACATGAAAGGATACAAACAAATATCATGAATAACAATGCATTGAAAGACGTTTATTTGTTTCACATATAGAAAACATAGCATAGTGGTATTCAGTTTGTCCCTCATGGAGTAGCAAAATATAAATGCATAGGAAACCTTCAATGTTCATAAGGGTGACCAGATACAAATAGTTCAAGAACAAGCAATATCAACATTATGAATCAATCAATAAGTTTTGGGACAATGCACATAGAACTAAGAATGACAACTATGCTCTCCTAGTTGGTGCATAAAGATAGAAGGTGGAGACTCAATATAAAAGTGGGAAAAAAGGCCCTTCACAAGGAAGCAGGGATTTCAAGTTTCATAAAGAGCTTCCAAAAATTTTGGTACCTGGCTTCCAGCTCTCATTTCCCCTATCATAAGCATCTTGAAGAGATTAAGGTTAAAGTGAACAAAGTATGGAGTATATGCTTGACAAATCATAAGTTGGCAATCTCATGTCCCTTGAGTACGAGGGTCATTCCTCATGCTACTCAACTTTAGTTACCGGTAAGTTCTTTTCATTGTAAATATATGTGTATCATAGAGAACCGCCAACGGGGTACCCCTTGCCCCATGACACATGAGCTATCCCATATCAAAATGACAAGGCAACAAACAATGAGCATCTCAACAATCTTATTATTTACTATGGGAAAATGGTGCTTTTTTCTCTTCTTTCCTCTTTTTTTTCTTTTTCTCTTCCCTTTTTTCTATCTCTCTTTTTTTATAAGAAGAATGCTTCAAAGATTGCTCACTATGGTGATGCTGCAAGTTTCCACCATGATTAGGCATGGCTTAGGCTAGCGGCCCAGGCGTTCCTCTAACACATATACATAACTCCATGGACTTATAAGCTCCCCTTTTATTTCACACCGCCGACATCCATAAACAAAAGATCATGATATCAACTGGGTAGATATTTACAGGTGTTGAAAGTGTTCCCCGTGACAGCACGGTACTGCTAATTCCCAACTTATAAGTGCAAGAATATACTGTAGGGGTTCGTAGCATGGAAAACAAAAATTTTCTATCGCATACAAACAAACAAGCCAAGATCTATCTACTAGATTGTAGCAACAAGTCGATGGAATAACTTACCCTCGAAGATTCCATAGCGGTTAACGAGAGCAGATTCTCGTGGGTGATGTAGTCGTACTCTTTCCGATCTCAAGATCGTGTAGACGATCCTTCCAAGGCTGCGTAAGCAGCTTCCGCAGTCGGTCACACGCCTGCACGACGAAGACCTTCCTCTCCTTGTTCCAAATGACGGAGGTTGTAGCACTCTCCTCGCGATTCCAAAGACAACGGGTGGTACCTAAGTAGAGGGAAATCACAGGCTTCTCCTTAAGCCGGAGCGAGTATGGTGGAGTATGAGAGAGGGCTATTAGTGGTCTAGGGTTTAGACACACCAATTAGAAGGCTATAAATCGCAGGCTAAAGCAATTAGAAGCTCTAAACCAAAACGGCTCTAAACCGGAGATTAGAGGATAGGAACTTGTGTCTAGAGGAGGAGGCCCTGCCCCTCCTTTTATAGGTGGAGGGTCAAGGCCAGGAGGGAGGGGAGTCCTCCCCAACTCGGCCTAGGCTGGCCGCTTGGAGAGGAGAGGACTCCTCCTCCAAGTTGGTTTCAACCTCCTCTTGCTTGTTTCCCCAGGTTTCTTGTTTCCCAGGTTTCGTTTCCACTGCTTCTGTTTTAGCCGCTTTGACTTTCAAACTGCAGCTTGACTTTTCAGTATTGGAACAGAAGAACACTTAGTACATGATGCAATCATTCAATGACACATTCATGTACCCTCCCCGGAGTGCCGACAATCCGAACCTTCTAGAACATTCCCAATGAAAACACCGAATCATTCCCGAACTCAAACGGACTTTCCTTATATGAATCTTATTCTCGGACCATTCCGGATCACTTCGTGATATCCGGATCCCATCCGAGACTCGAACAACATTCGGTCTCTTTCTCATAATACCATAACTACTCAAACAACGTCGAATCCTTAAGTGTGTCTCCCTACAGTGAATTATGCGGACATGATCGAGACACTTCTCGAACAATAACCAATAGAGAAATCTGGAAATTCATATGGCTACATATTTCTACGATTACTTTGCGATCGAATGAACCACTTACATACGATACCAATTTCCCTTTGTCTCACGATAGTTTACTTATCCGAGGTTATGATCGTCGGTATCTCGCATACCTAGTTCAACCTCACATCGATAAGTACTCTTTCTCGTTCCGTGATATGTGATCCCTTGTGACCCAGTCACATGCTTGCAAGCTAATTGGATGACATTCCACCGAGAGGGCCCAGTATATCTATCCGTCATATGGATGGACAAATCCTCTCTTGATCCATGTGTTTCAACCAATACTTTCCGAACACTCAATGCCACCTTTATAGCCACCCGATTACGGTGTGGTGTTTGATGTCATCAAAGCATCCATCCGCAAAGGTGATATGCATGATCTCATGGTCGAAGGAATTAGGTTACTATGTATCGAAAGCATATAGCAATTGAACTTATTGAAATGACTTGATCTTTATGCTACGCTTATCTATAGGAGTATGTCCATCACATCATTCTCCTAATGATATGATCCTTGTTAATAACATCTCTATGTTCATGATCGGAAACCATGATCATATATTAACCAACAAGCTAGTTTAACAAGAGGCTTTACTAGGGACTCTTATTTTAGTTTACAAATCACACAAGTATTAATGTTTCGGTTAATACAATTATAGCATGGTATGTAAACATTTATCATAAGTGTGAAGATATGATAATAACCACTTTATTATTGCCTCTTGGGCATATCTCCAACAGTCCCCACTTGCACTAGAGTCAATAATCTAGTTTCAAACCTTTGTATTCAACACCTATGGCTTTCCGGTGTTGTATGTACACGATTGCTAGTGGTCAATCGATCTCCGGATCGACACTTGTGTCCGTGTGTAATTGCATGTCTTTGCGTCTTTACGCATCACTCATTCTCTAATGAGATGGCTTTGTATAAATTTGGTCTTCGGTGTGACCTTTAGTTCTTTGGGGTTAAAACATGTTGATAATATTGTCGCACAATATATCTTCATAGTATTATCCCATGAACTACACCTAGTTTGATAACAAACTACTTGACACAAATGCCCTCTTTTCTGCTAAAATAGCAGTCATATACTTAGCCTTTTGTTGTAGTATCTCACAATGTCTTAACTTTGGAACTCATCCAAATCCATTATGGAACTCACTTTCCATTATATTGTGCCACCCTTAGTTTAGATTGAGATAAACTTAATTTGTACTTTGTGACAAAACTAGTATCAATGTAGTACTTTTACAATGAACTAACCATCTATTTGTAACTTCTGCAAATAATATACTCTTAGTTCTTCCAAAAGATCATAAGAATAGGCTTACTATTGTCCAATTATCATCTTACGAATCATTACGGTATATGCTCACAACATTTAGAGCATAGGACATATCTGATTTGTACATATCACAAGATGATTGATATAAATACTCTTTGTGATTTCATACATCAAGTATCAATCTATACTTGATTATTTGTTTCACTTTACCAAATGTCAATACACTTGAATATATATCATCAACATTGAACTCATTCAATCCTTTCATGCGACAAGAACCTCTTGTAGTTTCTATATTGAACTCATTCAATATCTTGTCTATGCACTCGGCACAACCATATTAGCGTCTATTGATGCCAAAAATTTGGTTTTGCCTAAGTCTTTCATCGGGATGAAATTCTTAATATGTGTCAATAAAGATACATCTTTTCTAATCAACAATATGTCCTCCACATAATGTATTAGAAATATGTCTTAGCGCCCCACTTAATTTCTTGCAAACGCAAGCATCTTCATTGTCTCCGATGAAATTAAACTCTTTAACAGTTTCATCATAGTGAAGATTCCAACTCCGTGATGCTCACTTCAACCATTGAAGTTTGCATATGCTTTTAGCATCCTTTGAATTAACAAAACCCTATGGACCGTGTCATGCACACGCCCTGTAACGATTCTATTAGAAGAACTTGTTTTGTTTATTCAACTACCATATAACAAATTATATGTAGTGGTTGCTACATTAATCCGTCTAGACTAAATATCGCTATGAAAGATCAGATCTTGTCATAGTCAACCTTTGAACATTGTTGTGAACTCTTTCCCAACATGTCGACTATTTCATAGATGTGCAACATCCATGTCTATTTATTTATAGATCCAAACACAACTGTAAGGTCTTACACCTTTCTCGAGGGTCCTTCAAGTTCAAAACTTGATTTCTCGTGTATGGAACTATCACGGATTTTATGGCTTCAAGCCATTTGACGGAGTCAGGGCCCATCATCACTTCTTTGCATGCAGTCCGTTCATTATTCTCAAATAATGATTCAACCCTCAAATCTTGGTATTTGATTGTTTACTCGACCTACTTGTTTTCAATAGGAACTTAGATCTCCGTGACCACAACCTTTAAAGCACGTGAGCCATGAGCATTGTTGCTGCCTCCGAAACACTTTTCGGCGCTGCGCAACTCTGCACATATAGCTAAGGTTCTTTTAACCTTATCAAAGTTCTATTGTCCTCCCACTTAACTTTTCACGAAAAATTCCTTCTCAAAGAAACTTGACGTTCTAAGCAACAAACACTTTTGTCTCCGGTGTTTATGGAGGAATACTTAACAGTTTATACAAAGACAGGTTCATCCGACTTTGGTTGCACACATCTTTCTTATGCATAGCATACCAATGTTTAAGAAAGGACAACTTGGGTTTTATCCCAAACCATAACCTTATATGGTGTCATTTCAACGGATTATGATGAAGCTCTTTTCAGTGGAAAAACGGTAATCTCTAAAGCTTTTAATCTTTAAATATAATGGCAGTTTTATGAATTACACCTTCGATCTTACCATGTCAAACAAGGTTTAATTACATATCTAACGCTCCATACTCTTATGGTGTTTCGAAAATGCAAATCCACTAACGATTCCTTAAATCTTAGGTATTATGCTAAACTTGTAACTCAAATATCTTCCTTTATGATCTTATCATAAACTATTTATATTCTTGTTACAATGATTTTGCACTTCATCTTGAAAGTCCTTGAACTTTTCAAATGTTTCACACTTCATCCTTATTAAGTAAATATTCATATATTCACTCAAATTTTCGGAGAAAGCACATGAAGTTGAAATCCATCGCTCTTGACTATACATAATGGACTTCATACAACAATATGTACAAGTTCCAATAAGCTAGTCTATCGAAGTTTTAATTATCTCTAGGAAAGTTTCATAAGCGTCATTTGATCAAAATCAAATAGACTCCAAAATTCCATCCATATGGATTTTCTTCATGGTTTTCTTTCCAATATAATTTAAACGGCGATGTCACTTCCTAAGTGATCTTTCAATCAATTTGTCTTTCGACATCTTTGTAGGGGTTCGTAGCATGGAAAACAAAAATTTTCTATCGCATACAAACAAACAAGCCAAGATCTATCTACTAGATTGTAGCAACGAGTCGATAGAGGAACTCACCCTCGAAGATTCCAAAGTGGTTAACGAGAGCGGATTCTCGTGGGTGATGTAGTCGTACTCTTCCCGATCTCAAGATCGTAGACGATCCTTCCAGCCACGTTCCTATAGCGCTCCGCAGTCGGTCACACGTTCGGTACTCGACGAAGACCTTCCTCTCCTTGTTCCAAAGGCGGAGGTTGTAGCACTCTCCTCGCGATTCCAAAGACAACGGCGTGGTACCGGAAGTAGAGGGAGATCCTGAGGCTTCCCTTAAGCCGGTGCAGTATGGTGGAGCTTATGAGAGAGGGATTAGTGGCCTAGTAATTAGACACACCAATTAGAGGGCTCTAAACCAATTAGAAGGCTCTAAACTGTTGGCTAAAGCAATTAGAAGCTCTAAACCAAAACAGCTCTAAACCGAGATCTAGAGTAGAAAGTATTGTGTCTATGGAGGAGCCCGCCTCCTTATATGGGAGGGGTCCTTGGCGGCCAGGGAGGAGTCCCTCCCAACTCGGACCAGGGCTTGGGCGCCCTGAGGAGTCCAACTCCTCCTCCAGGTTGGTTCCAACTCCTCTTGCTTGTTTCCCAGCTTGTTTTGGCGGTTTGACTTTCAAACCGACATTTGACTTTTCTGTTTTAGGATTCAATTTAATCCTTTATTTGGGACAGCAATAACACTTAGTACATGATGCAATCATTCAATGAGCAATGACACATTCATGTACCCTCCCGGAGTCTTGGGACAATCCGAACCTTCTAGAACATTCCCGATGAAAACACCTAATCATTCCCGAACTCAAACGGACTTTCCTTATATGAATCTTATTCTCGGACCATTCCGGATCACCTCGTGATATCCGGATCCCATCCGAGACCCGAACAACATTCGGTCTCTTTCTCATAATACCATAACTACTCAAACAACGTCGAATCCTTATGTGTCTCCCTACGGTTCGTGAATTATGCGACATGATCGAGACACTTCTCGAACAATAACCAATAGAGGAATCTGAAATTCATATGGCTCCCACATATTTCTCGATTACTTTGCGATCGAATGAACCACTTACATACGATACCAATTTCCTTTGTCTCACGATACTTTACTTATCCGAGGTTATGATCGTCGGTATCTCGCATACCTAGTTCAACCTCGCATCGATAAGTACTCTTTTCTCGTTCCGTGATATGTGATCCTTGTGACCAAGTCACATGCTTGCAAGCTAATTGGATGACATTCCACCGAGAGGGCCCAGTATATCTATCCGTCATGTGGATGGACAAATCCCACTTGATCCATGTGTTTCAACCAATACTTTCCGAACACTTAATGCCACCTTTATAGCCACCCGATTCACGGTGTGGTGTTTGATGTCATCAAAGCATCCATCCGTAAAGGTGATATGCATGATCTCATGGTCTAAGGAATTAGGTTACTATGTATCGTAAAGCATATAGCAATTGAACTATTGAAATGACTTGATCCTTATGCTACGCTTATCTATAGGAGTATGTCCATCACATCATTCTCCTAATGATATGATCCTGTTGTTAATAACATCTCTATGTTCATGATCAGGAAACCATGATCATATATTAACCAACAAGCTAGTTTAACAAGAGGCTTTACTAGGGACTCTTATATTAGTTTACAAATCACACAAGTATTAATGTTTCCTGCTTAATACAATTATAGCATGGTATGTAAACATTTATCATAAGTGTGAAGATATGATAATAACCACTTTATTATTGCCTCTTGGGCATATCTCCAACAGTCTCCCACTTGCACTAGAGTCAATAATCTAGTTTCATACCTTTGTGTATATAACACCTATGGCTTTCCGGTGTTGTATGTACACGATTGCTAGTGGTCAATCGATCTCCGGATCCGACACTTCCAGGTCCGTGTGTAATTGCATGTCTTTGCGTCTCTACGCATCACTCATTCTTTAATGAGATGGCTTTGTATAAATTTGGTCTTTCGGTGTGACCTTTAGCTCTTTGGGGTTAAAACATGTTGATAATATTGTCGCACAATATATCTTCATAGTATTATCCCTCTGTGAACTACACCTAGTTTGATAACAAACTTCTTGACACAAATGCCCTCTTTCGCTGCTATAATAGCAGTCATATACTTAGCCTTTTGTTGTAGTATCTGTCACAATGTCTTAACTTTGGAACTCATCCAAATCCATTATGGAACTTACTTTCCATTATATTGTGCCACCCTTAATTTAGATTGAGATAAACTTAATTTGCACTTTGTGACAAAACTAGTATCAATGTAGTACTTCTACAATGAACTAACCATCTATTTGTCACTTTTACAAACAATATATTCTTAGTTCTTCCAAAAGATCATAAGAATATCTTTACTATTGTCCAATGATCATCTTATGAATCATTCTGGTATATGCTCATAACATTTAGAGCATAGGACATATCTGGATTTGTACACATCACAGCATGATTGATATAAATACTCTTTGTGATCAAGTATCAATCTATACTTGAATTTTGTTTCACTTGCCAAATGTCAATACACTTGAATATCATCAACATTGAACTTGTTCAATCCTTTCTGTGCGACAAGAAACTTTCTTGTAGTTTCTATATTGAACTCATTCAATATCTTGTCTATGTACTTCTGGCATAACCATATTAGCATCTATTGATGCTAAATATTTGGGTTTTGCCTAAGTCTTTCATCGGGATGAAATTCTTAATATGTGTTAATAAAAGATACATTATTTCCAATCAACAATATGTCTTCCACATAATGTATTAGAAACATGTCTTAGCGCTCCCACTTAATTTCTTGCAAATGCAAGCATCTTCATTGTCTCTGATGAAATTAAAACTCTTTTAACAGTTTCATCATAGTGAAGATTCCAACTCCGCTATGCTTACTTTAACGATTGAAGTTCGCATATGCTTTTAGCATCCTTTGAATTAACAAAACCCTATGGACCGTGTTATGCACATGTCCTAGGTAACGATTCTATTTGAAGAACTTGTTTTGTTTATTCTACTACCATATAACAAAATTATATGTAGTGGTTGCTACATTAATCCGTCTAGACTAAATATCACTATGACAGATCAAATCTTGTCATAGTCAACCTTTGAACATTGTTGTGAACTCTTTCCCAACATGTCGACTATTTCATAGATGTGAAACATCCATGTCTATTTCTTTATAGATCCAGACACAACTATAAGGTCTTACACCTTTCTCGAGGGTCCTTCAAGTTCAAAACTTGATTTTCTCGTGTATGGAACTATCACGGATTTTATGGCTTCAAGCCATTTGACAGAGTCAGGGCCCATCATCGCTTCTTTGCATGTAGTCGGTTCATTATTCTCAAATAATGATTCAACCCTCAAATCTTGATATTTGATTGTTTACCCGACCTACTTGTTTCAATAGGAACTTAGATCTCCATGATCACAACCTTTGAGGCACGTGAGCCATGAGCATTGTTGCTGCCTCCGGAACACTTTTCGGTGCTGCGCAACTCTGCACATATAGCTAAGGTTCTTTTAACCTTATCAAAGTTCTATTGTCCTCCCACTTAACTTTTCACGAAAAATTCCTTCTCAAAGAAACTTGACGTTCTAAGCAACAAACACTTTTGTCTCCGGTGTTTATGGAGGAATACTTAACAGTTTATACAAAGACAGGTTTATCCGACTTTGGTTGCACACATCTTTCTTATGCATAGCATACCAATGTTTAAGAAGGGACAACTTGGGTTTTATCCCAAACCATAACCTTATATGGTGTCATTTCAACGGATTATGATGAAGCTCTTTTCAAGGAAAACGGTAATCTCTAAAGCTTTTAATCTTTAAAATATAATGGCAGTTTTATGAATTACACCTTGATCTTACCATGTCAAACAAGGTTTAATTACATATCTCGAACGCTCCATACTCTTATGGTGTTTCGGGAAATGCAAATCCATGGAATGATTCCTTAAATCTTAGGTATTATGCTAAACTTTGTAACTCAAATATCTTCCTTTATGATCTTTATCATAAAGCTTATATTCTTGTTACAATGATTTTACACTTCATCTTGAAAGTCTTCGAACTTTTCAAATGTTTCATACTTCATCCTTATTAAGTAAATATTCATATATTCACTCAAATTTTCGGAGAAAGCATATGAAGTTGAAATCCATCGCTCTTGACTACACATAATGGACTTCGTACAACAATATGTACAAATTCCAATAAGCTAGTCTTTCGTTCCCTTTTGGCCTATGAACGAAGTTTTAATTATCTCTAAGAAAGTTTCACAAGCGTCATTTGATCAAAATCAAAAGACTCCAAAATTCCATACATATGGAGTTTCTTCATGTTTTCTTTCCAATATAATTTAAACGGCGATGTCACTTCCTAAGTGATCTTTCAATCAATTTGTCTTTCGACATTTTTAGCACTAGTTTTATGGATGTGATTTCTCCAACGAGATTTGTGAATCATCCATCTTTTATGGATTACGGCAATTATTTGAACAACCCTTTTGTTCTCATAACACCTGATAAAACAAATCTTGAAGGCAAGCTTTTGATGTTTAACGAGCAACACAATAACCCTTTATTTGTTCTCAATGAACATCATCACATATTCTTTTGCTAGTTACTTAGGCCATTGTAGTTCATGAATTGTGTTGTTTCGTATGACGATTTACACCAACAAATTCAGTATCAAATACTTAAGAACCACATTGTTTAATAAGCAAAGAATATAGCCATAACATGTATATCATCTATATACTTAAACTGAACAATTCTAGTCTTTTCTTTTCTGCCATATATTTATGAGATTCTCTTCAAGATTTCCTTTTGCTTGAAAGAATCTATCAACATCAATAGTGGAGTCATACATATGACACATAGTCCAAAGCGTGTATAGTTAAATACCAATGTCTTTGGACTTGCACCTTGAAGTAGATCACCATCATCAAATGTTTGGTGTTCTTTCAAATTCCTTTCTTTAGTAATCTCTTGGTGTAGTAAACATTTTACCTACATCAAATATTCATCCTTATCATGGAATCGTCCATGATCAAACTACCTTTAGCTTATAACGATGAATTACGAGTATAATGTTGCTATCCAAAACCTTTTGGAGGATTAGGACAACAAGTGTCCACAACCTTTCGCAAATTCTCATCAAATATGAGAACATGACTTTAGCCATATTATACTCTATCATGTTGCAACCAAAACTTTGTTTCAGATATCTCCAATATCTTCCACACATCATGGTTTCTGAAACAACTCTTTCAGATCCTAGATAACCTTGATATTAAGAGAATCCTTTGAATATCAAGAATCGTGGAGACAAAACATGATACTTATATACTAACATTGGAATTGTTACTCTTGTTTTAATACCAATTATTAAACTTCATGGAGTAACCGGAACTTACTGAAAGTTTGCAATAGGACTTTTAAACTTTAGATTAACACTTCAAAACAATACGATACCAGTTCGTAAAGTAACTAACCAGAATTCTATAGTTCTATCATCTCAATTATAACTAAGTGCAAGGTGGTAAACGGATGCCAATGACTACAACAACTATGCAAATTCACTTTGATTTAGTTTATGATAAATTGAGTTCTAATTAATAATTAAATTAATCTAGGTGAACTCCCACTCAAAACAATATCCCTCACATTGTTTTAGTGATCACACGAACCAAATCCACCACATCAAAACCGATCATCACGAGAGTTGATATAGCTTCAATGGCGAGCAATCGACATGTTCATCATATCTACTATATGACTCATGCTCTACCTTTCGGTAATCCGTGTTCCTGAGGCCATGTCTGTACATGCTAGGCTCGTCAAGATCAAACCTTAGCTTCTGCATGAGCAAATCTGGCTTGCTCACGTTGTATACACTTGCGTAATCTAGCACACCGATCATCACGTGGTGTTTCAAACAACAAGCTTTAGCAACGGTGCTAACTAAGGGTGAACACTTTATGATTTGAAATTCATGTGCATGAGGGATCATCTTATAATGCTACCGTCGTCTACTAAGCAATACAAGATGCATAAAGGATTAACATCACATGCAATTCAAAATATGTGATATGATATGGCCTTTTCATCTTTGTGCTTCTGATCTCCATCTTCTAGCACGAACATGATCTCCATCATCACCGGCATTGCATCAAGGTCAATGACGCCTCCATGGTTGTCGCCCACCGCTTCAACTATTACAACTACTTTGAATAGACACGCGGGTCTTAACATAAATTAAAGACAACCATATGGCTCGCCGGTTGTCGACTTACAATAAGGAACATTGCATACATCAAATACAATCACAATCATGGCCATATCACATCATTGCACACCCCGCAAAACAAAGTTAGACGCTTCTACTTTCTTTGCATATTTTACGTGGTTTGGGGCTTTCAATAAGTGTCGTTCTAACTTACGAACAAGAACCACAACATTGATACTAGCATTGTTGATCACCCGTTGTAAATTGGATCTTAACTATGCTAGGAGAAACATGCACCATAAAGCCACTTATGCAATACAAGTTACATGTCAAGCGTGGAGCAAGTCTCATGAACGATGTCATGTAAGGTTAGCCCGGCCGCTTCATCCCAACATACCGCAAGATGCAAAGTACACAAAAGCAATCTACAATAAAGCATCAACGCCCACAATGACCATTGTGTTCTACTCAGGCAATGTAGATCTACATATAGACACGGCTCGATACCACTTGAGGGGTTCGTAGCATGGAAAACAAAAATTTTCTATCGCATACAAACAAACAAGCCAAGATCTATCTACTAGATTGTAGCAACGAGTCGATAGAGGAACTCACCTCGAAGATTCCAAAGTGGTTAACGAGGCGGATTCTCGTGGGTGATGTAGTCGCATTTCTTCCCGATCTCAAGATCGTAGACGATCCTTCCAGCGCCACGTTCGGCAGCGCCTCGCAATCGGTCACACGTTCGGTACTGATTTAAGACCTTCCTCTCCCTTGTTCCAAAGAAATGAGGTTGTAGCACTCTCTCGCGATTCCCAAAGACAACGGCGTGGTACCGGAAGTAGAGGGGAGATCCCGCAGGGCTTCGCCTTAAGCCGGTGCGAGTATGGTGGAGCTTATGAGAGAGAGGATTAGTGGCCTAGTAATTAGACACACCAATTAGAGGGCTCTAAACCAATTAGAAGGCTCTAAACTGTTGGCTAAAGCAATTAGAAGCTCTAAACCAAAACAGCTCTAAACCGGAGATCTAGAGTAGAAAGTATTGTGTCTATGGGAGGAGCCCTGCCCCTCCTTATATGGGAGGGGGGTCCTTGGCGCGCCAGGGAGGGAGGGAGTCCCTCCCCAACTCGGACCAGGGCTTGGGCGCCGGCCTGGAGGAGTCCAACTCCTCCTCCAGGTTGGTTCCAACTCCTCTTGCTTGTTTCCCATGTTTCTTGTTCTGGCAGTTTTACTTTCATACTGGACATTTGACTTTTCTGTTTTATGATTCAATTTAATCCTTTATTTGGGACAGCAATAACACTTAGTACATGATGCAATCATTCAATGAGCAATGACACATTCATGTACCCTCCCCGGAGTGGGACAATCCGGAACCTTCTAGAACATTCCGATGAAAACACGGAATCATTCCCGAACTCAAACGGACTTTCCTTATATGAATCTTATTCTCCGACCATTCCGGATCACCTCGTGATATCCCGGATCCCATCCG
The DNA here is from genome assembly GCA_030063025.1 of Avena longiglumis. Taxonomy (NCBI): domain Eukaryota; kingdom Viridiplantae; phylum Streptophyta; class Magnoliopsida; order Poales; family Poaceae; genus Avena; species Avena longiglumis. The sequence continues at coordinate 503,209,984 of CP125975.1, forward strand.
AGACTCGAACAACATTCGGTCTCTTTCATAATACCATAACTACTCAAACAACGTCAATCCTTAAGTGTGTCTCCACGGTTCGTGAATTATGCGGACATGATCGAGACACTTCTCGAACAATAACCAATAGAGGAACTGGAAATTCATATGGCTCTACATATTTCTACGATTATTGCGATCGAATGAACCACTTACATACGATACCAATTTCCCTTTGTCTCACGATACTTTACTTATCCGAGGTTATGATCGCGGTATCTCCGCATACCTAGTTCAACCTCGTTCGATAAGTACTCTTTCTCGTTCCGTGATATGTGATCCCTTGTGACCAAGTCACATGCTTGCAAGCTAATTGGATGACATTCCACCGAGAGGGCCCAGAGTATATCTATCCGTCATGTGGATGGACAAATCCCACTCTTGATCCATGTGTTTCAACCAATACTTTCCGAACACTTAATGCCACCTTTATAGCCACCCAGTTACGGTGTGGTGTTTGATGTCATCAAAGCATCCATCCGGTAAAGGTGATATGCATGATCTCATGGTCTAAGGAATTAGGTTACTATGTATCAGAAAGCATATAGCAATTGAACTATTGAAATGACTTGATCCTTATGCTACGCTTATCTATAGGAGTATGTCCATCACATCATTCTCCTAATGATATGATCCTGTTGTTAATAACATCTCTATGTTCATGATCAGGAAACCATGATCATATATTAACCAACAAGCTAGTTTAACAAGAGGCTTTACTAGGGACTCTTATTTTAGTTTACAAATCACACAAGTATTAATGTTTCCGGTTAATACAATTATAGCATGGTATGTAAACATTTATCATAAGTGTGAAGATATGATAATAACCACTTTATTATTGCCTCTTGGGCATATCTCCAACAATCTTTAGCACTAGTTTTATGGATGTGATATCTCCAACGAGATTTGCAAATCATCCATCTTTTATAGATTACGGCAATTATTTGAACAACCCTTTTGTTCTCATAATACCTGATAAAACAAATCTTGAAGGCAAGCTTTGATGTTTAACGAGCAACACAATAACCCTTTATTTTGTTCTTGATGAACATCATCACATATTCTTTTGCTATTTACTTAGGCCATTGTAGTTCATGAATTGTGTTGTTTCGTATGACGATTCACACCAACAAATTCAGTATCAAATACTTAAGAACCACATTGTTTAATAAGCAAAGAATATAGCCATAACATGTATATCATATATATACTTAAACTGAACAATTCTAGTCTTTTCTTTTCTGCCATATATTTATGAGATTCTCTTTCAATATTTCCTTTTCTGTTTGAAAGAATCTATCAATATCAATAGTGGAGTCATACATATGACACATAATCCAAAGCGTGTATAGTTAAATACCAATGTCTTTGAACTTGCACTTTGAAGTAGATCACCATCATCAAATGTTTGGTGTTCTTTCAAATTCCTTTCTTTAGTAATCTCTTGGTGTAGTAAACATTTCACCTACATCAAAAATTCACCCTCATCATGGATTTATCCATGATCAAGCTACTTTTAGTTTGTAACGGTGAATCGCAAGTATAATGTTGCTCTCCAAAACCTTTTGGAGGATTAGGACAACTAGTGTCTCCAACATTTTGCAAATTCTCATCAAATATGAGAACATGACTTTAGCCATATTATACTCTATCATGTTGCAACCAAAACTTCGTTTCAGATATCACAATATCTTCCACAAATCATGGTTTCTGAAACAACTCTTTCAGATCCTTAGATAACCTTGATATTAGGAGAATCCTTTGAATATCAAGAATCATGGAGACAAACATGATACTTATATACTAACACTTGGAATTTTTACTCTTGATTTAATACTAATTATTAAACTTCATGGAGTAACCGGAACTTACTGAAAGTTTGCAATAGGACTTTTAAACTTTATATTAACACTTCAAAACAATACGATACCAGTTTGTAAAGTCACTAACCAGAATTCTATAGTTCTATCGTCTCAATTATAACTAAGCGCAAGGTGGTAAACGGATGCCAATGACTACAACAACTATGCAAAATCACTTTGATTTAGTTTATGATAAATTGAGTTCTAATTAATAATTAAATTAATCTAGGTGAACTCCCACTCAAAACAATATCCCTCACATTGTTTTAGTGATCACACGAACCAAATCCACCACATCAAAACCGATCATCACGAGAGTTGATATAGCTTCAATGGCGAACAATCAACATGTTCATCATATCTACTATATGACTCATGCTCTACCTTTCGGTAATCCGTGTTCCTGAGGCCATGTCTGTACATGCTAGGCTCGTCAAGATCAAACCTTAGTTTCCGCATGAGCAAATCTGGCTTGCTCACGTTGTATACACTTGCAGAATCTAACACACCCGATCATCACGTGGTGCTTAGAAACAACAAGCTTTAGCAACGGTGCTAACTAAGGGTGAACACTTTATGACTTGAAATTCATGTGCATGAGGGATCATCTTATAATGCTACCGTCGTCTACTAAGCAATACAAGATGCATAAAGGATAAACATCACATGCAATTCATAATATGTGATATGATATAGCCTTTCTTCTTTGTGCTTCCGATCTCCATCTTCTAGCACGAACATGATCTCCATCATCACCGACATTGCATCAAGGTCAATGATGCTTCTCCATGGTTGTCGCCCACGCTTCAACTATTACAACTACTTTGAATAGACACGGGTCTTAAGAATTTAAAGACAACCATATGGCTCCGCGGTTGCCAACTTACAATAAGGAACATTGCATACATCATATATAATCACAATCATGGCCATATCACATCACAAGACACCCCGCAAAACAAAGTTAGACGCCTAATTTTCTTTGCATGTTTTACGTGGTTTGGGGCTTTCAATAAGTGTCGTTCTAACTTACGAACAAGAACCACAACATTGATACTAGTATTGTCAATCACCCGTTGTAAATTGAATCTTAACTATGCTAGGAGAAACAGCACCCATAAAGCCACTTATGCAATACAAGTTGCATGTCAAGCGTGGAGCAAGTCTCATGAACGATGTCATGTAAGGTTAGCCCGGCCGCTTCATCCCAACATACCGCAAGATGCAAAGTACACAAGAAGCAATCGACAATAAAAGCATCAACGCCCACAATCACCATTGTGTTCTACTCGGCAACAGATCTACATGTAGACACGGCTCGATACCCTTGTAGGGGTTCGTAGCATGGAAAACAAAAATTTCTATCGCATACAAACAAACAAGCCAAGATCTATCTACTAGATTGTAGCAACGAGTCGATGGAATAACTTACCCTCGAAGATTCCAAAGCGGTTAACGAGAGCAGATTCTCGTGGGTGATGTAGTCGTACTCTTTCCGATCTCAAGATCGTGTAGACGATCCTTCCCAAGGCTGCTCCGTAGCCTTCAGCGGGTCACACGTTCGGTACTCAACGAAGACCTTCCTCTCCCTTGTTCCAAAGAAAATGGAGGTTGTAGCACTCTCCTCGCGATTCCGGCAGCACAACGGCGTGGTACCGGAAGTAGAGGGGAAATCCCGCAGGGCTTCGCCTTAAGCCGGAGCGAGTATGGTGGAGTATGAGAGAGGGCTATTAGTGGTCTAGGGTTTAGACACACCAATTAGAAGGCTCTAAACCGCAGGCTAAAGCAATTAGAAGCTCTAAACCAAAACGGCTCTAAACCGGAGATTAGAGGATAGGAACTTGTGTCTAGAGGAGGAGGCCCTGCCCCTCCTTTTATAGGTGGAGGGGCTGGCGTGGAGGGAGGGAGTCCTCCCCAACTCGGCCTAGGCTGGCCGCTTGGAGAGGAGAGGACTCCTCCTCCAAGTTGGTTTCAACCTCCTCTTGCTTGTTTTCCACAGGTTTCTTGTTTCCCACGTTTCGCTTTCCACCGCTTCGCTTTAGCTGCTTGACTTTCAAACTGGCTTTGACTTTCAGTTTTGGAACAGCAAGAACACTTAGTACATGATGCAATCATTCAATGACACATTCATGTACCTCCCCCGGAGTGTCGGACAATCCGAACCTTCTAGAACATTCCCAATGAAAACACCTAATCATTCCCGAACTCAAACGGACTTTCCTTATATGAATCTTATTCTACGGACCATTCCGGATCACTTCGTGATATCCCGGATCCCATCCAAGACTCCGAACAACATTCGGTCTCTTTCTCATAATACCATAACTACTCAAACAACGTCGAAACCTTAAGTGTGTCTCCCTACGGTTCGTGAATTATGCGGACATGATCGAGACACTTCTCCGAACAATAACCAATAGAGGAATCTGGAAATTCATATGGCTCCCACATATTTCTACGATTACTTTGCGATCGAATGAACCACTTACATACGATACCAATTTCCCTTTGTCTCACGATAGTTTACTTATCCGAGGTTATGATCGTCGGTATCTCTGCATACCTAGTTCAACCTCACATCGATATAAGTACTCTTTTCTCGTTCCCGTGATATGTGATCCCTTGTGACCCAGTCACATGCTTGCAAGCTAATTGGATGACATTCCACCGAGAGGGCCCAGAGTATATCTATCCGTCATATGGATGGACAAATCCCTCTCTTGATCCATGTGTTTCAACCAATACTTTCCGAACACTCAATGCCCCCTTTATAGCCACCCGTTGACTGTGTGGTGTTTGATTTCATCAAATCATCCATCCCAAAGGTGATATGCATGATCTCATGGTCGAAGGAATTAGGTTACTATGTATCAGAAAGCATATAGCAATTGAACTTATTGAAATGACTTGATCTTTATGCTACGCTTATCTATAGGAGTATGTCCATCACATCATTCTCCTAATGATATGATCCTGTTGTTAATAACATCTCTATGTTCATGATCAGGAAACCATGATCATATATTAACCAACAAGCTAGTTTAACAAGAGGCTTTACTAGGGACTCTTATTTTAGTTTACAAATCACACAAGTATTAATGTTTCCGGTTAATACAATTATAGCATGGTATGTAAACATTTATCATAAGTGTGAAGATATGATAATAACCACTTTATTATTGCCTCTTGGGCATATCTCCAACATATACAACATAGATGACACAATGGTTCAAGTTTATTAGGGGCAAGAAAAATAAAGTGTGCCATCAAGTTTGTGAGAGCTTTAATCACTAATTTTCACATAACAAGTTTAATTTGGAAGATAGATAAAACAAGAATATACTTGGAATGGTGTAACACACCATGCATATGAATTTATAGTGGACACTTTGGAATAACTTGGTTCCTTGGTAGTTGGATGCATGAGTAGAGATTACTCAATACAAGTGGAGGCTAGCAAAAGACTGGGAGCGACCAACTAAGAGAGCAATAATGGCCATAATCATGCAGAGCGACAAAACATTATCAATCAAAGCATAACGTGGTATCTCAAGTCAAAAAATAAATGATCATAGAGGATAGGGTGATTGGTTCATAGTCATAACATGGTGTGAGCATGTGCCAAGTCAACCCAAACAAAGCATCAAAGGAGAATACCACAATATTATGCTTTTGTATGCTAAAACAATGCATGATTCTTTCAAGGCACATTAAGCAATATCAATTGTTTGGAACAAGTCATGCTACAACAATAATCACTAAGCATAAGGTCAAAGAAACATCTAGCATGACATGATAAAGTCTAAGCCATAGTCAAAACAATGCTCCTTTTTGTACCACTATAAGCATGAAACTTTCTACTCTTTTCCAACACCAATTAACTTATTTCAAACAACTCACAAAGATAGTAATCAATAAAGATCAGTGAGCATATCTCACAAATCCACAACGAAGAACTAAAAAGTTCTAAGCAAAAAGCATAAGAAAACTAAGGCTAAACACAGTGCTAGCAAAAGAGAACACTCACAAATCAATAGAGTGCAAACTAGAGTGTTCTAAACAATGAAAATAGAGCGTGTCTCTCTCCAAAAGAAGTGTTCTATGATCCAACCAACTTATTGCTGCAAACCAAACAAAGTGCATGAAGCAATAAAAATAAAGTGTTTTGAAAGAAAACCTGAGATTTTTATTGATGAAGAAGGGGATGCCTTGGGCATCCCCAAGCTTTGACGCTTGTACCTCTTGATTATTTCCTTGGGGTGACATGGGTGTCATCCCCAAGATTGAGCTTTTGTACATTCTTCATCTCATCACCTCACTCTTCCCCTACACTTGAAAATTTTCTTCATACAAAACTTGACACAATCTTGATTAGCAACATTAGTGTATTCAAGATAATCAGTCTTTGGGTTCAGTTTCAACACAAGTAAAATTTACATGAAAACACAAGCTACTATAGCAATTCCTTCTAAAATATCAAGTGATCAAAGAGAACTAAAAAATAAACCAATAAGAGGCAAATGCAAATAATGGTAGAAATATGTCAAAACAGACGAGCAGGTAAAGAATGATTTTTTAGAAGACCTTCTGTCTCTCAAATCGAAAAGTGTTGAACTAACGAAAGTTGGATAATAGCCTGGGGCATATGTTCATAAAATTACAGCTCAATCCTTCGTACTGGATTTTTCACGAGTTTTTACAGTGAAGCCCAAAAATCTGTTTCGGGACAACAACTTCCCAAATCTTACTTCTCTCTCCTTAGAGGTTATTATTGACACAAAAACCACACAAAAAAGATAAGGAGAGGTTATTACAGAAGTAATAACTTCCAAGACTCAACAAAAATAAAAACTTACTGAAAGCAAAAAATATAATGGGTTGTCTCCCAAAATCTCTTTCTTTATAGCCATTAAGATAGGCATGATAATTTCGATGATGCTCAATAAGGAATATGAATTGAAGTAAAAGAGAGCATCAAGAATCAAATACAAAACAAATTTAAGTCTAACCCACTTCCTATGAAAATTAATCTTGTAAAGAAACAAGTCATGAAAGCACAAAGAAACAAGCATAGGAAAGCAAAACAAGTGAAACTTCAAAAATTTCAACATGAAGAGGGGAAACTTAATTGTTGAAATACTTAAAACCATGTTTCCCTCTCTCATAATAACTTTCAGTAGCATCATGAATAAAATTAACAATATAACTATCACATAAAACATTCTTATCATGAGCCACATGCATAAAATACGTGTTACTCTCCACATAAGCATAGTCATTATTATTAGTTGTAGTGGGAGAAAATTCAACAAAATAGATATCATTATTATTCTCATCACCATAATCATCAAATATAGGAGGCATATTGTAATCATAATTAATTTTCTGCTCAAAAGTAGGTGGACTGAAAATATCATATTCATCATTGTAATCATCATATATTGGAGTTAAAGTATCATCAAAGCAAATTTTCTCGTCTAAAGCTGGGGAACTAAAAAGATCATTTTCATAAAAAATATCTTCCCCAAGCTTAGACGTTTCCATAGCATTAGAAATAATGGTGTTTAAAGAATTCATACTAATAACATTGCTATTAGCATGCAAATAAAGTTCCATAGGTTTTTAAATTTTCTCTTCAAACACTTCATGTCCTTACTCAAGATAAATACTATAAAGCTCTCTGATTTTTTTTGTTTTCCATTAAGCCTAACTAGTGAAAATAAAAACAAGAAACAAAAAGATATAATTGCAGAATCTAAAGGGAATAACTTCGAGCACTCACACACCAGCAACAATACTATAAAATAGCTTAGTATACAGAGGATGGGAGTACCTTTTACCTTACCTCCCCGACAACAGCTCCAGAAAAGAGCTTGATGTCTACGCATGCTTCTATTCTTGTAGATAGTGTTGGGCCTCCAAGTGCAGAGGTTTGTGGAACAACAACAAGTTTCCCTTAAGTGGATCACCCAAGGTTTATCGAACTCAGGGAGGAAGTGGTCAAAGGTATCCCTCTCAAGCAACCCTGCAATCGATATACAAGAAGTCTCTTGTGTACCCAACACACCCAATACGTTGTCAGGTGTATAGGTGCACTAGTTCAGCGAAGAGATAGTAAAATACAAGTAGTATGGATGATTATAGGACAAGTGTGCCAGAAAAGAGCTTGATGGGGAGGAAGAGACTAAAGGCAATCTGAAATAAAGATGTAAGCAAGCAAACATGTAGAAGGACTAGTTATAAACGGTGTTTCAATGCTTAGAAACAAGGCCTAGGGATCATACTTTCACTAGTGGACACTCTCATATGGTTCCAACACTGTCACCTTGAGTGCTAGATGGTTCCAACAAACACCACAATTTCATAGAGACATCCAACTCCAAATATAACTCATGATAAGAATTTATGTAATCTTTAGCCTAAGTGCCACACGGTGTGCACACTGTCAACTTCACACACATGGCGATAACCGTAGATTACAACTAAAGCACTTGAGTAGCAGAGTAGATCTACTTGATTACAAAGCTCATGATCACAATAATATCACGCATAGAGAGAGATGAATACATAGATACCGATAGAGCCCTTAGCCTCGAGGAAGAACTACTCCCTCCTCATCATGGATTCGATAGATTCACAGTTCATATTCAGCAGCACTTGACCAATTCAACAACATTTCAAAGTGAGCTATTCAGCAATAGACACTGAAATACAATACCAGTACAGAGAGAACCGGTTCTTATTTCAGCTCTAAAAACCTTGTAGCCCGATCAGTTTGCCCTTTTCTACAAACACACTCGACCATTGGACCATGAAAAATTGATGATCAAGTCTACTTTGAGTACCTTCTTATCACATCAATGCCTGTATAACCCCCGATGCAACCCAAAACTCCCAAGTCTCATCTAGATTGCGACAAGTCCATGTTTCAAAACAAAAGAAAGACTAACTACTACACTTGATATAAAAAAGTATCAGTACATCAGTATTAGTTATAGAAAATACTTTAGTAATAGTAACGACATAACATTTGAGAGATTCTTTAGGATTTGATAGATTGAGTAGTATAGAATAAGAAAGAAAAATATCCGCAGATTCCCGATTCATATTTAGCAGCACTTGATAGATTCAACATCATTTCAAAGTGACTGATTCAGTAGTACATATAATGGCCAAAGAAATGACATATTCATCAATGTAGACAATGGAATACAATAGTTGTAGCAAGGTCATGACTCAAAAGGAAAGAGAGACCATATTCTGCACTCGATCGGTCGACCTGAATATGTACCAGTACATATATATTACTATAAAATAAATTAGCAGTAACAAACCTCCAAACAAAATACTCATCATAACACATCGGTGTGTCCAAGTGCTAGCTGGGTAGCGCTTTCTTTCCCGCATGTTAGGCTTTACTTGTCAACCGTCGCTTGTGGGCCCACCATGTCAGCAGCGTACATTGGAAATAGCTATACATTACCACAACTTCGTTCCACCTCTCCCCATACAAATTGAGTCTGTCACCAATATAAAGTAAATAATTAGTATGGCGTTACATATATTAACATTGGGATCATCACAAGAATTTTTAGTTGTGCCTTTCACTCTTGAAACTTGTCGACGCAATACTCCTAATCCATAGGGAATTCTGACGAATGGTTCAAAAGCTTCCAGGTAACACCGTGGCTGCGACAGGTACGACGTGAGCCCTTACAGGGCGACTTCGGTCGATGACAGCCTGCTTGTCAGCTTAGATGTCGCCACCATTTTTACTGCATGGAGCTCATGCCACAGACACAGCAACCAAAGATTCACCTTGTACCACAGCGATTCGCACACCCCTAAACTGACGAACGTGGGGGATATGATAATGTCCGTAGTATGGATGTCAATTGGGAGACAAACATTGTGCCCTATTTCCCGATGCCGATGATCTCTGCTCTCCGGGAGCCTCTTGCGGGCAGTGTTTATGGGTGTAGGGCATTATGGACGCAGTCCTCGAGTGTGCAACTCTGAGGTGGCGGACGAGCTCTACCGACAAGGTAGTGAACTCGCATCCAGTCTTCGTGCAAACTTTATGGTCGTGGAAACACCAGATTATGTGGTCGTAGACGTTGTTGTAGGGCACCAATGTCCCAAAGTGGTGGTTGGGGCATCTACTTCCTTTTCCACTGGTGCGGTGACCCAGCATACCACTGCATGATGGGTAGTATATTATAGTCGTTGACATAACACCAATGAAACACCGTTCACTAGTATTACATCCCTCATAATGGCACAATAGAAACACGGCGGGTCCAATACATGGCTAAACGTTACAACTTACTCTTTACACAAGATCTAGAGATTACTCTAGGTTAAAGAGAGAGAAATAACTTCTTACAAATAAGGAACAAAGATGAACAACACAAGAACTAATATGCTACTAAGAATGGTATCTTAACTAAAGGGCTGACATTGCTGTTAGTGCAATGCACTACAGAAATAGGTTCTTTTGTTAGAGAGTATATTCCTATTTAATCAGTAATTTCGTCTTCACTTGAGTTGCGGTATTTGTTGACTTCCTTGTCTTTTTTGAAGAGCTTTAGCATTGGATGATGATTCCTAGAGCATAACTTGATGTAGATGTTGTCTATCCCGGCTTCAGAATCTAGCAAGGGTTAAGAAGATACGTTGAGTACAAGCGTACTCAGCAAATTCACTAGAAAAGGAGTGTTTGATGCACTATAACTACAGCCACAGACCGTAGGTCGTAGGCAATGCAAGTTTTCATAAACATTTCTTCAAAGGTTGCTTTTATTCTGAAAAGCTATGTCCTTCAGCCTTCACGGGTTTACAAGAACTTTCATGGAGTTCCTTTCCCACCGCGTTCGTAGCTCCTTCCCGAAACAGGGAGTAACAAGTTACAGTTCTTACACTCTGCAGACGTGCATTACTTTACCCATGAGAGATCAACTCTTTGTTGCACAACCGGGCAGCTTATTCCCGTCCACAATTCCATGATGTGGGGCCTAGAAGATGATCCAAGCCAATCACTTCCCCCTTCGCGACCTCGCATGCCTCCTTGGTGTACACCATGCCCACATATTGGATTACGGCAATGGTTTGTACAAACCGTTAGATGCCAGAACTATCGTGGGACGTTGAGGATTCCCACCCATATGATGCATATCCTCTACGAGTTACCAATTAATATGCACGCTACGAGGATAACAGCCACGACCTACACATCCGGCTTCATGCGAGAGGAAGAAGATACAACTGACTTCTCCATCCCATTCCAAATCTCATGGTTAACGCGTAATATACGGCGCAATAATCACTGGCAACATTGGTTGTTAAGTCCTAGATAATATGTTCCTTTACCACCGGAACTTTTATAGTAAGTTATTACCTCATGGTAATAACCTATAATCACATTATTATGAAAATAGTGTTTTCGGACCTTTTTCAAATGTAGGTGATGTCCATATTGGATTTGTAAAATACTTTACAGAAAATAACCAAAGGACATGGGCAAGTGTGAACTTGCCTTTTGTGATTGCAAGATTATGCACTCACGGTCTTCAAGATGATATAAGATCCAATATCTGAAATCAGCATCATTGGTCCGGTAAGGACTAATGTTTAAAGAAGCAATATGTTCTTATGCATAAGTAATGCGATGCATTTTATAAACACGAATCCCGGGGATAACGTTGTTTTAGTGTTTGGGTACTAGAAATGATGTATTTGAATTGTGTTGTACTTTTGGATGAGTTTTATACTCATGCTTCTTATTAAGGCTTGTGAGTGTGTGTGAAACAATCATATAATTACAATATCCTAAAACTATAGGACACACACAAATGTGAGATGTTACTCAAGATTGTTTATATAAGAGTTCTTGTTTGAAGTGGAAAAAAGAATAACATTTGAAGAAAAGATTTCTTTTCTAAGGTCTAAACAACCTTTGTGGTTAGTTGAGTCTGATTGATGTTATTTGTGCTTGCTTGAATAGTTTGGGCTTGAGATACTTTATGACTTAACTATATCAGACCAAAGTTAACTATAAAATGTCTAACCATGTTTATAATATTCTATTTAGAGTCTTGTAGACTAAAGTTAACTTTAAAACATAGATAGTGTGAAAGTATAATGCTTATAACATTTGTACTTGGTGTACTTGGTAATGTTGCCTTTAGGTTACTTAAGAATGGTTATATTTTTCTTTGATGTGGTGGTTTTCTTGACTTTATAATGGATTAGTATCACTTACCCCTTTTATGGATGAGTGGTCATAGTTTGTAAATCATGGAGTAATGATACTTGATTGCTTCTGAGTTCATTATAGTGTTTTAGTATGTTGATAAACTTGTGATTAAAGTAAAGGAAATAAGTTTTTATTTAACTACAAATTATTCTTGATGATTTTATATTTGATAAGGATTCTCTTTAGAAAATAGTACACACCTATGGTTGAGGAGAATTCAATAAAATTGTAATTAAAATGTGTTAAACTATTTGGACTTCATATTATTAATGTTGAAGACTAATACTATTTATTAGACTCAATTGGTTAATTTCTAGACATATTAGCAATTTTTATTTACCTTTATATGAATTATCAATTAAATAAATAAGTTTAAATTTGATTTATTGAAGTATTTGAATTTTATTTAACTCAAAAGTGGAATATTATATTTTTAACATGTAGATATTATTTTTGCGGTCATTTTGGTATATTACATTTATTTTTATGATTTATAAATAATAAGATATGATATTGACAATTCTTACTACTTTATAATGAATTAATAAATAATAAATATTTATAACTTTATAACGACTTATTAAAATAGGAATTTTCAAAGTTTTATTACCTTTAAAATCTTTATTAAATAATAATTATTAAAATTGTTAACATAATAATGTTTAATAATAGTTTTGTTATATATTTTATTTTTCTAAACATTTTCATATATTATACAAATTTTTCTGAACTATAAATCAAAAGTTATAGATTTAACAAGTTTTAATCATTTTATTAATTTCTGGAATATGTATATTTGGATTTATATCTTTTGTTCTTTCTTAAACAGGAAATAACTTTTTTACACCGCACCCATACCTAGTCCTAGCCACTGACTAGTGGGCCAGAGGCCACCTCATCTCTTAAGTTATAATAAATGCATTTGTTACCGGCCTGATTGCTACCCCCAAACAATTGTCGGGGGTATGCCCCCAGGTACCCCAGAGTTAATGTATCAAGTACATCAATAGAGCATTGAGTTATTCAATTAGAGACAAAAATTATCAATAGAATAAATAAAAGGAGAAGGAAAAACGAATCTGGGCCGACTGAATACTAACTCGGCCTAGTTTAGGTTTCCCAAGGCCGAATTATTAAATAGCAGAAGAAGTTACCCGCAGATTCGGCCCAATCCCCGAATTAGACAACGTACAGCAAGAAAGTTTCCCGAGTGGGCCGAAATGACTTCATTCGGCCCACCACGGGACGATGAACCTCATCGCCACCTCACCCCGGCTCTCAGCCTCATCGCAAGCACCCCGAGGTCCTCCCGCCAAGGCGCCTCGTCGATCCCGTCGGGTCTCTCCGTCGCCAAACTCCCTCTAGCATCCTCGCCATGCGTCGCCCGGGTGGGCCAGATTCGGCCCACCAGGGGAAACCTCGCCAGCACGTTCCCCGCACCAAGTCGCCCGGGTGGGCCATATTCGGCCCACCACGAGACTCCCACCAGGCCTACCTCTGCACCGCCTCTAGCAACCCGGGTGGGCCAACACTGCGGCCCATCCCGGGATATCTACGCCTCAAAGCTCCGCTCCACGGGACGAATTAGACCAAACCCGACTGGTCCCTGAACCTTGACTCGGCTGGGTTGAGCTATGATCCAGCTTGGGCCTTAATTCCCCAGGCCGAGTCAGTTTCCATCCAGGCCGAATTATCTCTTGCCCAGGAGCATCCGGGCCGAGTTATTTCACCCCGTGTCCCCTATTATTTATCTCCAGATGCTTCCCCGACCTCCACAAGAACACGCCATCTATTCAAGACAAGGTTCACGAGAATTCTCACAGAGAGATTTAGATAGAGGCATAGGAGAAACAACTCAAGGAGCACCATTGTAGCCACAAGTATGGCAAGATATATGAGATTAGATGTAAGGAGAAAGATGTTATATCAATATGAGAGACTCTAACCTAGATACATTGTATTTCTCTTTGTTATTACGAGTGTGGTCTTCACTGCATCATCCCTCCCCGGATTCCTCCACGTCCATCGGCCCCAACTTTAGCCTACCCATGGCATATGTCGTGATACCACCACGACATTTGGCGCGCACCGTGGGGCCTTTTAGTGGCGTTGGTTGGGTTTCCATCCGGACGATAGCATATTCATCAGCCTCATCTTCATAGAGCTCCTTCAGATCCTCCAAGCGAACAGAGAACAGAGAGGTAAGCACAGGGGTCTCCAAGTCTGACTCAGCAAGGCAGGTAAGACTCAGCAAGAATGACTCAAACTCTACTGCAAGCATACTGTAAGTAACAGATAACTCAGCCACCAACACTCATCCTTCACCCCGGGGAGAAAATAACTCAACCCGGGGACTAGCCAACGTATCCATAGGGTCGCTTTTAGATGGAGAGAACGGTATGTTGATTTGGGTCGGTATTTGACTATCTCGTTTATGATTCGGATAGAATTTGAGTCAGTTTATTCATGCTTCAGATTAACAGATAACTTGGCCACCAACACTCATCCTACACCCCGGGGAGAAAATAACTCAGCCCGGGGACTAACCAACGTATCCTTTGAGACGCCTTAGGATTAAGAGAATATTATGTTGATTCAGATTAGTATTTGACTAGCTTATTTATGATTCAGATAGAATTTGACTCAGTTTGTTTATGCTTTGGATTAACCTTTAACTCAGCTTACCAGCTTATTTATGATTCAGATAGAATTTGAGTCAGTTTATTTATGCTTCGGATTAACCTTTAACTCAGCTTACCAGCTTATTTATGATTCGGATAGAATTTGAATCATCTTGTTTATGCTTCGGATTAACCTTTAACTCAGCTTACCAGCCTATTTATGATTCAGATAGAATTTGAGTCAGTTTATTTATGCTTCGGATTAACCTTTAATTCATCTTACCAGCTTATTTATGATTCAGATAGAATTTGAGTCAGCTTATTTATGATTCAGATAGAATTTGAGTCAGTTTGTTTATGCTTCAGATTAACCTTTAACTCAGCTTACCAGCTTATGTATGATTTGGATAGAATTTGAGTCAATTTATTTATGCTTCGGATTAACCTTTAACTCAGCTTACCAGTTTATTTATGATTCGGATAGAATTTGAGTCGGGTTATTTATCCTTCGGATTAGAATTTGACTCAGCTTACCAGCTTATTTATGATTCAGATAGAATTTGAGTCAGTTTATTTATGATTCGGATTAGAATTTGAGACAGTTTATTTATGATTCGGGCTAACATTTGATTCAGCTTGCCAGGGAATATTATAACTCGGATTTGTACTCCGACTCGGCTTACTAGCTTATCTCTGATTCAGACTAAGGTTTGATTCAGCTCGCCAGATTGCCAGGTTATGTTATTACTCGGATTGATATTTAACTATCTTGCCAGGTTATCTCGTATCTCGGATAACTATTTGCCATCTTATCATATCTCGAATCTATATCTCAGATTTACATCTCAAATTAGATCTCTCAGCGATTAGCCCTATTATCATATCCCAAAACTTAATCTCGGATATATATCTTAGATCCATATCAAAGACAAGCTGCCATCATCTCATCGAATCAAGTTATATCTTGGCAAACAGATGACTCGGATTTGAGTCATATACCTCGGATTTTGAGTCAGATGACTCAGACTCAGACATAAGTCAATTTTGAGTAAAATAACTCGAATTTGGAAACAGATGACTCGGATTTGAGTCATATACCTCGGATTTTGATTCAGATGACTCAGATTTAAGACATAAGTCAATTTTGAGTAAAATAACTCGGATTTGGAAACAAATGACTCGGATTTGAGTCATATACCTCGGATTTTGAGTCAGATGACTCAGACTTAAGACATAAGTCAATTTTGAGTAAAATAACTCGGATTTGGAAACATATGACTCGGATTTGAGTCATATACCTCGGATTTGTGTCATATACCTCGGATTTTGTGTCAGGTGACTCAGACTTAAGACATAAGTCAATTTTGAGTAAAATAACTCGGATTTGGAAACAGATGACTCAGATTTGAGTCATATACCTCGGATTTTGAGTCAGATGACTCAGATTTAAGACATAAGTCAATTTTGAGTAAAATAACTCGGATTTGGAAACAGATGACTCGGATTTGAGTCATATACCTCATATTTTGAGTCAGATGACTCAGAATTAAGACATAAGTCAATTTTGAGTAAAATAACTCGGATTTGGAAACAGATGACTTGGATTTGAGTCATATACCTCGGATTTTGAGTCAGATGACTCAGACTTAAGACATAAGTCATTTTTTAGTAAAATAACTCGGATTTGGAAACAGATAACTCGGATTATAACCTACCCAAAGGGGTTAAAAGACCGGTGCCAAGAAAGGCCAGAAGTCATAACTTACCCAAAGGGGTTAAAAGACTTGTGCCAAAAATAGCCAGATGTCATAACTTACCCAAAAGGGTTAAAAGAGCAGTGCCTAAGAAAGTCAGAACTCATAACTTACCCAAAGGAGTTAAAAGAGCAGTGCCCAAGAAACTCCTGACTTACCCAAAGGGGTTAAAAGAGCAGTGCTAAAAATGGCCAGAACTCATAACTTGCCCAAACGGGTTAAGAGAGCAGTGCCAAAAATGGCCAGAACTCATAATTTTCCCAAATGGGTTAAAAGAGTAGTGCCCAAGAAGGCCAGAACTCCTAACTTACCCAAAGGGGTTAAAAGAGCAGTGCTCAAGAAGTCCAGAACTCCTAACTTACTGAAAGGGGTTAAAAGAGCAGTGTCAAAAATGGCCAGAACTCATAACTTGCCCAAAGGGATTAAAAGAGTAGTGCCAAAAATGGCCAGAACTCATAATTTGCCCAAATGGGTTAAAAGACCAGTGCCAAAAAGGCTAGAACTCATAACTTGCTCAAAGGGGATAAAAGACCAGTGCCAAAAATGACATGAAGTCATGAACTTACCCAAAATGGGTTATAGGGCTAAGAGATGTATGACAAGGAAAACATGTATCAGATAATAACTCTGGGAATATTTGATTTAAAGCCTATGAGCGACTCTATGAGTCCCATAGCCTCGGGGACTAATATCGGAGGTATGCCCCCAGGTACCCCAGAGTTAGTGTATCAAGTACATCAATAGAGCATTGAGTTATTCAATTAGAGACAAAAAGTATCAATAGAATGAATAAAAGGAGAAGGAAAAACGAATCTGGGCCCACTAAATACTAACTCGACCCAGTTTAGGTTTACCAAGGCCAAATTATTAAATAGCAGAAGAAGTTACCCGCAGATTAGGCCCAAGCCCCAAATTAGACAAAGCACAGCAAGCTTCCCGGGTGGGCTGAAATGACTTCATTCGGCCCACCACGGGCCGACAAACCTCATCGTCACCTCACCCTGGCTCTCAGGCTCGTCGCCAGCACCTCGAGGTCCTCCCGCCAAGGCGCCTCGTTGATCCCTCCGGGTATCTCCGTCGCCAAACTCCCTCCAGCATCCTCGCCATGCGTCGCCCAGTGGGCAGATTGCCCACCAGAGAAACTCGCAAAGACGCGTGCCACCAAGTCGCCCGGGTGGGCCAGATTCAGCCCACCGTGGGACTCCCACCAGGCCAACCTCTGTGCCGCCTCTAGCAACCCGGGTGGGCCAACACTGCGGCCCATCCCGGGGTATCTATGCCTCAGAGCTCCGCTGCACGGGACGAATTAGACCAAACCCGGCTGGGCCCTGAACCTTGACTCGGCTGGGTTGAGCTATGATCCGGCTTGGGCCTTAATTCCCCAGTCCGAGTCAGTTTCTAGCCAGGCCAAATTATCTCTTGCCCAGGAGCATCCAGGCTGAGTTATTTCACCCCGTGTCCCCTTTTATTTATCTCCAGATGCTTCCCCGACCTCCACAAGAACACGCCATCTATTCAAGGCAAGGTTCACGAGAATCGTGCTAGTCTTGGGACGCCCATGGCTCAGACTGGCACCTGACAAGTGGAATATGCTCTTGGCATCAAATAGGATGCTAGAGAATATGCTCTTGGCATCAAATAAGATGCTAGGGAATATGCCTGGCATCTCTAGAGATGTCAGGCATATGCTGAGCATCTCTAGAAGATACCCAGAATATGCCATCTAGATGCCAAGCGTGTAGAACAAGTCTTGTCCCCTGTGCTCCCCTTTATAAGGAGCACCAGGGGATCGTCCACAAAGGAGGCCCCAAAGGGCTCTTCTCCTCTCTGCTCGTTAGCATCTCTCTCTCTTCCTCCTCCATTCTGACATAGAGATTTAGATAGAGGCATAGGAGAAACAGCTCAAGGAGCACCACTTTAGCCACAAGTATGGCAAGATATATGAGCTTAGATGTAAGGAGAAAGGTGTTATCTCAATATGAGAGACTCTAACCTAGATACCTTGTATTTCTCTTTGTTATTACGAGTGCGGTCTTCACTGCATCATCCCTCCCCGAATTCCTCCACGTCCATCGGCCCCAACTTTAGCCTACCCATGGCATATGCCATGATACCACCACGACAACAATGACAGATGGGCCCCAGGCCATGTCGCTGCCACGCGAGACAAAGACTAGGTCAAACGGAGGAATGGGTCCAGGGTAGCATCGGCGTGACGTCGCTATGGCGTCAGCACCACCACCGCCGTCAGTGGGTGGTCGCCGGCGATGATTAATGCGCCCTAGCAAACGAAACTAACCTAGTTCGAATCAGCATAACTCGCTGAACCCTAAAGTGGCAGCGCCACTCGGAAATGGTCATCGGAGCCTGAGCTCTGATGAGCTCCCACGGTGGCCGACGATGGAACAAGGTGAGACGGCTATTCACATCGAGATAGGGCGATTTAAGGATACTGGAATGTTCAGGAACTCACCCTGATGACTATAGAGAGGTCGGCGAGGACAAGCATGGTCGGAAACGAGCTCTCCGACGAGGATTCCGACGAACTGCCGCAAAGAGGAACGACAAAATTCGTCCACTCCAGTGCTCCCCTTGATGCAAGATTTCACTCAGAGGATCTACGGAGGACGGGGCTTCTCCATGGCTACTTGGAAGAGTATGGGGAGGTGCGCTTCGACGGTGAGGTGTGGCTCCGGTGAGCTAGGGTTTCGGCCCCATTCAAACTAGTGAGGATAAGGAGGGATTGTGGATAGGGATGGAGGCAAGGCGTCTCGGTGGCCTTCTTATCCCCCTCTGGAACGACGGCGAGCATCTTGACGCACGACTGACGACGACGACGACTGCATCGGGCGGCGACGAGCTCCTCCAGCGAGCTGCCTGTGTGCGTGAGGATGACGATGATGCCGCTTTTGCGGAAAACCCCCTGGTGAATCTTTCAGCTCAACCCGCAGTCCTTCGGTCCCACTTGTCAGTCAAAGATGAGAACGAGCTGGGCTGGTTGCTGGGTTGTTGTGGGCTGCACATGGGCGTCAGATAAGGAAAGAGGAGTTGGGCCATGACCAGGAAATGTTTTTTATTTGTTTTCTATTTTTCTATTGTCTGTTTTACTTTTAGAATTGAATTTTTACTTATTTGATTTGAATTCTCTTTATAGAATTGATTTGTTGAGTGATTGCAGCACTAATAAAGTATATTAAGATTCTTTTATGAGTTTGTCATATAGTGATATTATTTCTTTATTTATTTTCTATTAGAACCCCTTTTATATAATGTATAAATCCTTATTATTAATTTTCTTCCTATACTAAACCATGGCTTTATTATATGATATTTTTCTTATTTGTTTATAAAACTTAACTCTAGTTGGATCATAGTTTGAATAGAAATTTTTATATGTATAATGATCCTATATCTTTATTTGATGCATGAAATACAAAAGAAATTAATATGGTTAATACTACTTCCATTAATTTAGGAAATGGCAATGTATATATTCTATTATGATACACATAGGGGTTTAGGGTTTGAATTGTAAATATTTACCCTAGGTTTTAGGGTTTTTAATATACCTAGATTCTTTTGTTGATGTGAGTAAAGGTTTAGTAACTAAGCATAAGGTCTTTATATTTGTGATTTTTACTGATATCACCATTTCAAGTAAAATAGTGGATTTGCTTTCTAGGCTAACTTATGAGAAAGAATTGATAAAGTTAGTTCTTAAGCACCTAGGATAGTTATGATTGAGAATGACAAAGATGTTCTTAAATGATTTGATATAAGAAAATATTCCTATAAACCATTGTGGAAATTAGATGATTGATTAACAATATGAAAGGGATATTATGTTTGGTTTGAGATTTATAGTTGGGTGTTAACCAATAATGTCTATTTACTATAATTCACAATCCTGGACTTTTAATTAAGGAATTCCTTTCCTAGATATACTACTTCTTCCTATCCATCATCATGGTTAACATGATGATCTTTTCTTCAAAAAAATATTCCTATCCACCTATTATTCTTCTAAATCCATGAATGAATACAATGGACTTGACACTAAAGCTTTTATGGTTTTCTCATATCCATACTTGGTTCTATCCACTACTCTACTGTTGATAACCTTCAATCCAACAAGTAGCTCCTTCAAAATCCACTTATAATCTTCCTTAATCCTCCATCACTAATATTTCTTCATTAGATGTATTCATCCAACTACCTTTCTCTAAAGCTTACTATTCCTTAAGGTGAACAATACTACTTCCATAACTCCATGCTATACTAAATTGAATCATACTGTCTTACATTTACTTTCCTCTAATAGCTCTCATTCCAACCTCACATAATATTAATGTGGCTTGTAATAACTACTCTAGGATAACTTACCTATGCTAGGGTTTCAATCATGTTCTACCCACCAATATCACTTATACTAGATATAAGAATTCAATCTTGGTGAGCAGGGCATGATCATTTTAATCCTTTAATCATCTACAGCTTAGGTTTCCAATTGGCTAATCAAGACTTCATCGATACAACCTTACAATTGTATTGAAATTATCTTCTCAATATATCTAATTGGATTAAGGCTTGTTATTCATGGACTATGCCCACTTGGTCTAATATAATTGCTACTGGTAACTATCTTCAGAGTTCATCCTAGTAATCTTATTTACTACCATATATTTAGATATCCTAATAACTCTTCTATCCATCCAGGAGTGAGTTGAACTCCATAAATTATCACATTGATTTATTCTCCTTCAATCACTCCCATCCTATAGATGATATTTGAATCTAGCATTACCCAATACCTTTCCTTAGTGGTTTCTTTATAAGCACTTAAGTGTAAACTATGATATGGTCAAGAGGTGATAGATTTAGAACCAGTGAATCAATAGTTGATTTCTTAACATTGATGAACAACAAATATTGGAGTATAGCTTATTAGATATGATAAGGATTGATATGGAAAGAAAGATATATGGTGAATTATCTAGAATTAGTTTCTTTCCTACTCAAACTCACTAAAGAGTTAAGGTTTGGTATTACCATGATACCCATAGTAAGAATAGTTAAGAATAAGATAGGTCAGGATTAGTCATTACATTCTTATTACTTAAGTTGTAATCTTAACTTGGCATTATGAGTTGTTGTGCTAAATATTAGGATATGATCCCTTAAGGATCAAATATTAGACATTTAAGCAATGAATTATGAGTAACTTTTTATTATATTTGATCTATCCTTAGATCAATTCATGTTTACCCAAATAAGGTTTTAGCAAGGTTATATTGGAACTTATCACAGTCAACTTGATGATCCACTTCAATTCCATCAAGTTGAGAGAAGCTTCAATCACTTTGACAAGTTTTGTTTAAAAGCGCGAAAATTATTCGGATTTTCTATGCATGAATGCAATGCAGACATCTGGGTTCAGATTTTTTCTAAGCTCTAATGCTAGGATGTTACAGACTCTCCCCCTTAAAATAAACTTCATCCTCGAAGTTCGCAAACTCTCACATTTCAGAGTAAGGAATTGACTTGTAGTGGTTGCTACATTTCCCCACTCCATGATGACCTTAAATGTAATTATTTGTAGTATTCTATAACTTGATTAGATATCCTAATCCAATTATTTTTTATTTTATCATCAAACTTTATTACTATGTTAAATACAGTCTAGAGAGTCTTACTAAAACAAGTTTTAAGTTTCTAAATGCCCGTGTTTGTGGTTAGGAGACTATATTTCTATTCTTGTCGTAGTATAGTTGATACTGGTACTCCTTCCAAGATTGGATTTGAACTCAATTCGTCCATACCCATTGGAATTTCTTATTCTCAATACTTGTCCAATCAGGTGTTCTTTATTACTTCTTAAGGGTTACTTAAGAGTTGTTTCTTCTAGAATTAGTCGGTTAGGATTAACCTTTATCACCATCAAGCTTTTACTTTATTAAGTTTTTAGATAATCTTTCATTATTACCTATAGTACTTTTTCAACTTTCATTCATAATGTCTACTCTCCCCCTTAGGGTTTACTAATAGTATTTAAATTGTCTATATAGTATTTATTGGCTTTATAACTAGAATGTTGGTCTTTGTTCACTTTTACTTTACCTAATTAGGGTCTGATGAAAGATTCTACGGTCTATCCACACAATTGTGGATCTCCGAAACATATATTTCAGCATTATATGTCTTAATTACTTTTGGACATTTTCGCTTGGATAAGTCTGACCTTGCGAAGCATCTCGAAAGATGATCGCCTTTAAATTTTATACTTCTTTAGGTCTTACTTAGCTTAGGCCAAGTTTTATGCTCTTTATGCAACTTTTAAGAAGATCTGGTTAACTGAGTTAACCAAATACCAGCTGCGGACAAAATACCAATTGTGGGTCGGAATATCGACTATGGATCAAATTACCAGCTACGGATCATCCTAGGTTGTATGTATTACCCTACGGTTTCCGACCTACTACTGGCATTCTTTCTGAATTGTCAGAGCTTACATATCATTTTGCTCCAGAACTTCATCTTTGTACTAGTTCATGATACTCCCATGAACTTGGTGTAACTACTTTATTAACTTCTTAGCATCTTACCTACTTTGAATGAGCTTTAAGTTTATTACTTCTTGTTGCTCCATACATCTTCTACACTAAACTTCTTTCTTGAATCTGACTAAGAATAGTCTATGTTTTATCTATCCTCCAAATGGTCTTAATACTCCTTATATCTTGCTTCATCCTTCAAGTAAGTCTTCCTTTTGATCTTTGGAACTCGTCACTCCCTTACACGAATTCCCGTTCCTATCTAGATCTATAACATCAATTCATAACTGGGTGTTACAACATGCATTTGCACACCTAATTAAATTTATGTATAGATCTAGTCAATCAAGAAGATTCAAGAAGATCCAAAAGTCGATAAACAACAAAACATATACCATGTTTTATACATAGGTTTTAAATAATTTACAAATGTACTAGATGTCCCAAGGGTTTGCTCTACATCTATTTACACAACTATCTTACAAGAACTTCTTGTTCTTGTGAGTATATTCTCACTTATTTCGACAAACCTTTCAATCTACAATACGCATTACCTTCTATGTACCTTATTCAAGACCTCATCCCCTGGGATTTCATTCCTTTCTTACATTCATATTCCTCTAGTGCTTCCTGGAGTTCCGTCCATGATGATGTGAAGTCCTACGACTGCCTTCTGGAGCATAAGAGCATCCAGGAGGTGCGTATTCTTGATTAGAAGTACCGAGACTGAGATTAGTCATTGAAAAATGACTAGAGTTGGCATAATCCTCTATAGAATATTCCTGGTTTTTCGGCAACGCTTCCTCATAGTAAGCTGGCTCCTTAGCCTTTTCTTGGATCCAGTCGTACATATTGGTGAAGGGAATATGCCCTGAGAGGCAATAATAAATTGTTTATTATGTGTATTCCAAGTATATGATAGATGTTTATTTTGCATGCTATAATTGTATTAATACGGAAACGTTAATACATGTGTGTTTAATAAACAAACAGAAAGTTCCTAGTTAAGCCTCTCTCATAAACTAGCTCGTTGATTAACAAGATGATCAAGGTTTCCTGATCATGGACATTGGATGTTGTTAATAATGGGATCACAACATTAGTGTAATGATGTGATGAACATTCATCCGAAGTATAGCATTACGATCAAAGTCATTGAGTTTATATTGCTATAACAACTTACAGTGATCCTAATCCTTAGACCATGAGATCATGTCAATCACTAACAGGAAGAGTTTCTTGATAACATCAAACGTCACACCGTAACAGGGTGATTATAAAGATGGATTGAACTAATAAAGTGTTATGTTGAGGCTCATGGATCAAGAGTGGAATTTGTTCATCCCGATGGCGTATAGATATACTCTGGGCCCTCTCGGTGATATCACATTGATTAGCTTGCAAGCAAGTGATTTGATCACTAGAATGTTATATCAGGAGCGAGAAAAGAGTGCATGTCGTGCGAGATCAAACTAGGTATGGAGATACCGATGATCGAATCTCGGACATGTAATATATCGTGAGACAAAGGGATTAAGATACTAGCGTAAAGGTTAAACGATCACAAGAAAGTCATCGTTGAATGTGTGGAGTCGATATGGGTCTCGGATCCGCTTCGATTATTGATCCGAGAGGGTCTCGATCATGTCCGCATTATTCACGAACCGTAGGGTGACACACTTAAGATACACCGACATCCAATTGGAGCAAAAGTTTCATCTTTGAAAGAATAAACAAGCGCAGAATTTATTTCACTAGATCAAACAGGTTTTCTGGTGAAATTGCATAAAGTGGTTATGCATGTGAAATAGAATTCTAGAAAGGGGTTATTTGTGAATGTTTGTCATTAAAGTAATTGACAAAATTCTGAATAAAATAAAAGAGTTTTATTTAATGAGAGATTGCATTAAATTTGGTGGAAATTTAATGGGATGTTTGAGTGGAGGGAATTTGGAGGAGTTTTGTGAGTGGAGTGTCCACCCACATGAAGAGGGGAGGGAAAGGGGGCAGCCCCCATGCGCTGCCACCCCTTGGGGTTCCCCCTCCTCCTATAAAAGGCCCTCCTCTCACTTCTCCTCACACCTCCTCGTGAAGGATCTCTCTCCTCTAGAATTTATCCCCATGGTCTCGGACTAGCGAGATACATGTTCCGGTGGCTATTCGGCAAGAAAGAGTTGTGCTTCGCTGCATCTGGAGGCGAGGCGGAGGTTGCTCGGTGCCTCGAGCGTGTGTGCGAGCACGGATCTGCTGATTTGCGGCGCTAGGACTTCCTCTCGATCTTGAGATCGGCAGAGATCGTCTACATCAACCACGAGTTGAACTCGTTAAGCTTTGTCGGTCTTCAAGGGTATGTTCTCTACGGATATACATCCGCCCGTTGTTTGTATCTAGTATAAATAGATCTTGGTATATAGTTCACATCGTAGGAAAATTTTTGTTTTCTATCTGCGAACCCATCGGTGGTATCGAGGATCTATGCGTAGATACTTTACACGGGTAGTACACATATGAGTATGTGGGCGATGATGATCATGTTGTTGCTCCTTTCTTGTGATTTTGGATATTGGTGGCATAGTGGGATGAAGCGGCGGACAAACTTTACATGTCCTCGCACATGAGACCTGTTCCACGCTTGACATGCAACTAGTTTGCATAAGTGGCTAGGTGTCTGTCTCTCCTACTATAGTCAATATCTATTTTGCAAGCGAGTTGTCAACAATTTGATTATCCTCGTTGTGGTTCATGTTCGTAGGTAAGAACGGTTCTATCTCGAAAGCCCTAAGCCACGTAAAACTTGCAATGGATAAATTAGAGGCGTCTAGTTTAGATTGTTCTTTGGGCTAGTGTTATGATATGGTAGTGTTGTAAGTAGAAGTATGAGATGATACTCTTACAACACACATAGCGTGTAAAATCCATAGTCTTTGGATTTACACATATAGGTATGATAGTGATCATACCACGATGCACATGATAGAGATCATCTGCGGGAACCATATAATTTCACTAATAAACATATGATGCTTGATTACATCTTATATTGCTTGTTTAGCGCTTTGTTAAGCATAATAAGATGATCCCTCATTTAAATATCAAGATAAGAATGTGTTCTTCCTTTAGTATGCACCGATTATGTTTTCGTCGCTCCAAGACATCACGTGATGATCGGGTGTTCTTGGATCCACGACCATACTTGGTGTAAGCAGTTACACACGCAAATACTAAGGTTCTAACTTGGCGAGCCTAGCATGTACAGACATGGCCTCGGAACACGTAGAAAGGTTAAGCATGAGTCATATAGTTGATATGATGCCCATTTGATGCTCGCCTTTGAAGCTATACCGACTCACGTGATGATCGGACTTGGTGTAGTGGATTTGGTTCATGTAATCACCAAAAGGACACGAGGGATGTCGCTTTTGAGTGGGAGTTCATTCGTAATATAGATTAGTTGAACTCAATCTATCATACACTTAGTCTAAACTTTACAAATTCTGTTGTAGATGGCACCACCTGCTTTTAATTTCAATGCGTTCATGGAGAAAGAGAAACTAGTGACGGTAGCAACTTTACTGAATGGGCCATGAATTTGAGGATTCTCCTCTCTGCTGCACAAAAGCAATATGTGCTAGAAGCGTCGTTAGGCCCCCCACCTTTTGATGATGCCCCTGACGAGGAGAAGAATGTCTATCTGACTCGTCAGGAGGACCACAACTTAGTACATTGCGGCATATTGTATGGGCTAGAGCCGGAACTTCGAAAGCGTTTCGAAAACGTTAATGCTTTTGATACAATGGGTGAGTTGAAAATGATTTTCGACACACATGCTGCTGTAGAGAGCTACAATGCTTGAAAGTTCTTTAAAGCATGATGGAAGAGCAGCTCCGTTAGTGAGCATGTACTCAAGATGTCGGTTACGCCGATAAGCTTGTGTCCTTGGGAATAACGATTCCCATTGACTTAGGCATCCATCGTGTTCTGCGGTCTCTACCACCTAGCTATAAGAGCTTGTGATGAACTATAATATGCAAGGCATGAAGAAGTCTCTCCCCGAGCCATCAATGCTTAAAAGCTGAAGTGGAGATCAAAAGGAACATCAAGTGTTGATGATCAATAGGAACACTGGTTTCAAGAAAGACAAGAAGGGAAAAGCGGAAGGAAGTAAGGCGGCAAGCCTGTTGCGAAACGAAAAGAAACCCGAGTTGGACCCAAGTCTAATACAAGTGCTACTATTGTAAGGGACGCCTTTGGGCAATCGCCCCAAGTATCTGGCAGACAAGAAGGCTGGCAAGGCAAACAAAGGTATATATGATATACATGTTATTGATGTGTACTTGACTAGTGCTCGCAGTAGCACTGGGTATTTGATACCGGTTCAGTTGCTAATATTTGTAACTCGAATCAGGGGCTGCGGAACAAGCGACCGCTAGCAAGGGGTGAGGTCAAGATGCGTGTCGGCAATGGATCAAACGTTGATGTAATCGCCGTCGGAACGCTGCCGCTCCACTTACCGTCGGGATTAGTCATAAACTTGAATAAATGTTATCGGTGCACCTTTGAGCATGAACATTGTATCTGGATCATGTTTGATGCAAAGTGGTTATTCATTTAAATCGAGAACAATGGTTGTTCCATTTATATGAATGAAATCTTTTATGGTCATGCACCGATGATGAATGGTTTATTTCATTAGATCTCAATGATAATGTTACACATATTCATAATGTTGATACTAAAAGGATTAAACTTAATGATGATATATCCGCATATATGTGGCACTTGCCGTCTAGGTCATATTGGCATTAAGCATGAAGAAGCTCCATTCGGATGGACTTTGGAATCACTTGATTATGAATCATTTGATACATGTGAGCCATGCCTTATGGGCAAGATGACTAGAACGCCGTTTTCGGTTCAATGGAGCAGGCGTGATTTATTGGAAATCATACATTACGATGTATGTGGTCCAATGAGTGTGTCGTTGAGGTGGATATCGTTATTTTGTTACTTTCACGGATGATTTGAGTAGATACGGTTATATCTACTTGATGAAACACAAGTCTGAAACCTTTGAAAAGTTCAAGGAATTTGAATGAAGTGGAAAATCATCGTAATAGAAAGATCAAATTTCTACGGTCCGACCGTGGAGGTGAGTATCTAAGTTACGAGTTTAGCACTCACATGAAAGAGTGTGGAATTGTTTCACAACTCACACTAGGAACACCACAACGCGAAATGGTGTGTCGGAACGTCGTAATCGTACTTTATTAGATATGGTTCGATCTATGATGTCTCACACGGACTTGCCGTTGTCATTTTGGGGTTATGCACAAAGCTGCTGCATTCACTTTAAATCGGGCACCATCTAAATCCGTTGAAAAGACACCGTATGAATTGTGGTTTGAAACAAACCTAAGTATCATTCTTAAAGTTTGGGGTTGCGATGTTTATGTGAAGAAACTTCAACGGATAAACTCGAACCCAAAGCGGAAAATGCGTCTTCATAGGATACCCTAAAGAATCTATTGGGTATTCCTTCTATCACGATCCGAGGGCAAGGTTTTTGTTGCCAGAATGGATCCTTTCTAGAGAAAGAGTTTCTCGAAAGGTGTGAGTAGTCGGAAGGTAGAACTCAAAGAGGTTGTGGAACCTTCTCTTCAAAGTATGGCGAGTAGCCTTGTTGGAGTTGTTAGGAGTTGGCTCCACCTGTTGAAGGGAACTAATGATAATGATCATGAAACTCCGAAGAGAGTACTACCGAACCTCGCAGTCAAGCAGACGCTGCAGCTCCCGCTGTCGGAAATCTGTCATAAATTTCATGGTTGATGAAAATAATGACCTGCGACGTATGAAGAAGCGATGATGAGCCCGATTCCAACAAATGGTTAGAAGCCATGAAATCGAGATGGAATCCATGTATGAAAATCAAGTTTGGAACTTGGTGGAATTACCTCACGACCGAAAGGCCGTGGAGAACAAATGGATTTTCAAAAGGAAAAGCGATCTTGATGGTAATGTGAAGATCTATAAAGCTCGACTTGTCGCAAAGGGGTTTCGACAAATTCAAGGAGTTGACTACGATGAGACTTTCTCTCCCGTAGCGATGCTAAAGTCAGTTAGGATTATGTTAGCAATTGCTGCATATTTCGATTATGAAATATGGCGGATGGATGTAAAACCGCGTTTCTCAATGGTAATATTGAAGAAGAGTTGTATATGATACAACCAAAGGGTTTTGTCGATCCTAAGGATGCTAACAAGGTGTGCAAGCTTCAGCGATCCATCTATGGATTTAAGCAAGCATCACGAAGTTGGAATCTCCGCTTTGATGAGGTGATCAAAGAGTTTGGATTTGTCCAAACTTATGGGGAAGCTTGTATTTACAAGAAAGTGAGTGGGAGCAATGTGGCATTTACGATATTATATGTGGATGACATATTATTGATCGGAAATGATATAGAACTTTTAAGGTGTTAAAAGTTATCTAAACAACAAATTTTCAATGAAGGACCTAGGTGAGCGTCATACATATTAGGCATAAAGATCTATAGAGATAGATCTAGGCGCCTAATAGGGCTATCAAAGTACATACCTTGATAAGATTTTAAAGAAGTTTAAAATGGACGGAAGTAAGAAGGGTTCTTACCTATGTTGCAAGGCAAGACATTGAGTAAGACTCAAAGTCCGGCTTGGAAGAAAGAGAGATAATGGACAAAGTCCCTATGCTTGACCATAGGCTCTATAATGTACGCCATGCTATGTACAAGACCGGATGTGGCACATGCTATTAGTTTGACTAGTAGGTACCAATCGGATCCAGGTTCGGAACACTGGATAGCGGTCAAGAATATCCTTAAGTACTTAAGAAGAACTAAGGATATGATTCTTGTATACGGAGGTGAAGAAGAGCTCGTCGCTAAGTGTTATGTCGACGCTAGCTTTGACACCGATCCGGATGACTCTAAGTCTCAATCCGGATACGTATTTCTCATGAATGGCGGAGCGGTTAGTTGGAGGAGCTCCAAACAACCTGTGGTAGCGGGATCAACAACGGAGGCGAATATGTTCTTTTTGAGCGGCTCGGAAGCGATTTGGATGAAGGAGTTCATATCCGAACTAGGAGTTGTGGCAAGCGTTGGATCCAATGGTGATCTATTGTGACAACAATGGTGCCATTGCCAATGCCAAAGAGCCAAGGTCTCACAAGCATTCCAAGCATATTAGCGACGGTTTCACTCCATCCGCGAGCATGTCAAGGATGGAGATATAAATTTGTGAAGTACATACGGATCTCAATGTAGCAGATCCGTTGACTAAAACTCTCCTAGAGCAAAACATGATCAACACGAGAACTCAATGGGTGTTAGATATATCACTATGTAACTAGATTATTGTCTCTAGTGCAAGTGGGAGGCTGAAGGAATATGCCCCGAGGCAATAATAAATTGTTTATTATGTGTATTCCAAGTATATGATAGATGTTTATTTTGCATGCTATAATTGTATTAATACGGAAGCGTTAATACATGTGTGTTTAATAAACAAGCAGAAAGTTCCTAGTTAAGCCTCTCTCATAAACTAGCTCGTTGATTAACAAGATGATCAAGGTTTCACGATCATGGACATTGGATGTTGTTAATAATGGGATCACAACATTAGTGTAATGATGTGATGAACATTCATCCAAGTATAGCATTACGATCAAAGTCATTGAGTTTATATTGCTATAACAACTTACAGTGATCCTAATCCTTAGACCATGAGATCATGTCAATCACTAACACGGAAGAGTTTCTTGATAACATCAAACGTCACACCGTAACAGGTGATTATAAAGATGGATTCAGAACTAATAAAGTGTTATGTTGAGGCTCATGGATCAAGAGTGGAATTTGTTCATCCTGATGACGGATAGATATACTCTGGCCCTCTCGGTGATATCACATTGATTAGCTTGCAAGCAAGTGATTTGATCACTAGAATGTTATATCAGGAACGAGAAAAGAGTGCATGTCGATGCGAGATCAAACTAGGTATGGAGATACCGATGATCGAATCTCGGACATGTAATATATCGTGAGACAAAGGGATTAAGATACTAGCGTAAAAGGTTTCGACGATCACAAGAAAGTCATCGTTGAATGTGTGGGAGTCGAGATGGGTCTCGGATCACCTTCGATTATTGATCCGAGAGGGTCTCGATCATGTCCGCATTATTCACGAACCGTAGGGTGACACTTAAGAGACACCGACATCCAATTGGAGCAAAAGTTTCATGCGAAAGAATAAACAAGAGGAATTTATTTCACTAGAATCAAAAGCAGGTTTTGGTGAAATTGCATAAAGTGGTTATGCATGTGAAATAGAATTCTAGCAAGGGGTTATTTGTGAATGTTTGTCATTAAAGTAATTGACAAAATTCTGAATAAAATAAAAGAGTTTTATTTAATGAGAGATTGCATTAAATTTGGTGGAAATTTAATGGGATTTTTGAGTGGAGGGAATTTGGAGGAGTTTTGTGAGTGGAGTGTCCACCCACATGAAGAGGGGAGGGCAAGGGGGCATCCCCCATGCCAGCCACCCCTTGGGGTTCCCCCTCCTCCTATAAAGGAGCCCTCCTCTCACTTCTCACTCACACCTCCTCGTGAAGGATCTCTCTCCTCTAGAATTTATTCCCCATGGTCTCGGACTAGCGAGATACATGTTCCCGGTGGCTATTCGGCAAGAAAGAGTTGTGCTTCCGCTGCATCGCTGGAGCGAGGAGGCGGAGGTTGATCGGTGCCTCGAACGTGTGTGCGAGCACGGATGCGCTGCTGATTTGCGGCGCTAGGACTTCCTCTCGATCTTGAGATCGGCAAGAGATCGTCTACATCAACCACGAGTTGAACTCGTTAAGCTTTGTCGGTCTTCAAGGGTATGTTCTCTACGGATATACATCCGCCCGTTGTTTGTATCTAGTATAAATAGATCTTGGTATATAGTTCACATCGTAGGAAAATTTTTGTTTTCTATGCTGCGAACCCATCAATTGGTATAGTAGCTATCGGAATACTCTTCTAAATCGATTGGATTGGTATCACCCCCATATGGTCCATAAGGCTCTCTATGGTTATAGTTGGTCTCTTCTTC
Organism: Avena longiglumis; assembly: GCA_030063025.1. Taxonomy (NCBI): domain Eukaryota; kingdom Viridiplantae; phylum Streptophyta; class Magnoliopsida; order Poales; family Poaceae; genus Avena; species Avena longiglumis. The sequence continues at coordinate 503,242,198 of CP125975.1, forward strand.
GATACCTGTATCACAAGGTATAGGATTTCCTATGGTTCCACCTTGAGATTCTACTTCCCATCCATACTTGTTTGGCTCAGGGTTATTTGGAATAACTCTATTCCATTCTTGTTGTTCAGAGTTGTACTTGTTCCATAGGTCTTCAGGTGATTTGAATTCATTTTGGTAGTAGGCATAATTTTCCGAGTTTGGATCATCGAACTCAGTTTCCTCATACACTTCTCATGAAGGTATGTATTTGGGATGCCTAGCTTCTTTATCTAACTTCTTCCTATGTGCCATTGCTTTATCAGGATCAGCAAAATCCTCAATGACCGTATCCAGTTCCTGAACTAAGACTTGGTGAGTGTTATGATAAGTGCTTAACAAAGACTGATAACGATCCATATACTCTACAGCGAGAGTAGCTTCAGCTTGGACTAGGGTAGAGTGATCTAACTCATGCTCTAGGTTTGAGGTTTCATGTGGTATAATGGTATGAGTACTACCTTCTAGAGCTTGGGATTTTTGTTCTCGAATCATGGTTATGGCTGCTACTACAGCAATCTGATATGCAGATGCCATGCACCTTGCATTTCCTGATGGCATTTCTCCCCTAAGTCCTAACTTCTTGGGTAACATGATCATGACACAGTATTTAGCTAATACCTGCCCATCATAGTAACTGTAAATCTTGACCAAAAGTCTCGATTCACATTCCAAACTCCATAGAAGTTGTCAGAGATTATATGTCCAATCCCCTCTGTAGTCATTCAACGTCATGTTCATCACTTGAACATTCTGAGGTGGATATCGAGGTGCCATGTGGAACCATGGATAAGAAATTATCGTCAGTCACATAGAGTTAAAACTCTTGGGTAATGATCAGAATTGCGATCATACTGAAGAGTTATCGCACTAGTAACAAGACAGCATTATTCTCAAGTGAATATCCCTCATATCACTATAGAACTCTTTATTCTTGCAAGTATAAGTCCTACAGGTTCTACCCATTTACTAGGTTTCCAACCTAAGGTCAAAGAATATGCTCTGATACCAACTGTGATGACCCAGCATACCACTGCATGATGTAGTATACTATAGTTGTTGACATAACACCAATGAAACACCGTTCACTAGTATTACATCCCTCAGAATGGCACAACAGAAACACAACGGGTCCAATACATGGCTAAAGGTTACAACTTACTCTTTACACAAGATCCAGGGAACACTCTAGGTTAAAGAGAGAGAAAGAACTTCTTACAAAGAAGGATCAAAGATGAACAACGCAAGAACTAATATGCTACTAAGAATGGTATCTTAACTAAAGGGCTAACATTGTTGTTACTGCAATGCACTACATAAATAGGTTCTTTGGTTAGAGAGTATATTCCTATTTAATCAGTAATTTCATCTTAACTTTAGTTGAGGTATTGTTGAATTCCTTGTCTTTGTTGAAGAGCTTTAGCTTTGGATGATGATTCCTGGAGTATAACTTGATGTAGATGTTGTCTATCCCGGCTTCAGAATCTAGCAAGGGTTAAGAAGATACGTTGAGTACGAGCATACTTAGCAAATTCACTAGAAAAGGAGTGTTTGATGCACTATAACTACAACCACATACCATGGGTCGTAGGCAATGCACGTTTTCATAAACATTTCTTCAAAGGTTGCTTTTATTCTAAAAAGATATGTCCGTCAGCCTTCACGGGTTTACCAGAACTTTCATGGAGTTCCTTTCCTGCCGCGTTCGCAGCTCCTTCCGAGAATAGGTAGTAACAAGTTACAGATCTTACACTATGCAGAGGTGCGTTACTTTTACCCATGAGAGATCAACTCTTTGTTGCACAACCGGGCAGCTTATTCCCGTCCACAATTCCATGATGTGGGGCCCAGAAGATGATCCAAATCATCGCCCCTTCGCGACCTCGCATGCCTCCTTGGTGTACACCATGCCCACATATTGGATTACAGCAATGGTTTGTACAAACCGTTAGATGCCAGAACTATCGTGGGACGTTGGGGGTTCCCACCCATATGCTGCATATCCTCTACGAATTACCAATTAATATGCATGCTACGAGGATAACAGCCACGACCTGCACATCCGGCTTCATGCGAGAGGAAGAAGATACAGCTGACTTCTCCGTCCCATTCCAAATATCATGGTTAACGCGTAATATACGGCGCAAGAATCACTGGCGACATTGGTTGTTAAGTCCTAGATAATATGTTCCTTTACCGCCGACACTTTTATAGTAAGTTATTACCTCATGGTAATAACCTATAATCACATTATTATGAAAATAGTGTTTTCGGACCTTTTTCAAATGCAGGTGATGTCCACGTTGGATTTGTAAAATACTTTACAGAAAATAACCAAAGGACATGAGCAGGTGTGAACTTGCCTTTTGTGATTGCAAGAATATGCACTCACGGTCTTCAAGATGATATAAGATCCAATATCTGAAATCAGCATCATTGGTCCGGTAAGGACTAATGTTTAAAGAAGCAATATGTTCTTATGCATAAGTAATGTGATGCATTTTATAAACGTGAATCCCTGGGATAACGTTGTTTTAGTGTTTGGGTACTAGAAATGATGTATTTGAAATGTGTTGTACTTTTGGATGAGTTTTATACTCGTGCTTCTTATTAAGGTTTGTGAGTGTGTGTGAAAAAATCATATAATTACAATATCCTAAAACTATAGGACACACACAAATATGAGATGTTACTCAAGATTGTTTATATAAGAGTTCTTGTTTGAAGTGGCAAAAAGAATAACATTTGAAGAAAAGATTTCTTTTCTAAGGTCTAAACAACCTCTGTGGTTAGTTGAGTCTGATTGATGTTATTTGTGCTTGCTTGAATAGTTTGGGCTTGAGATGCTTTATGACTTAACTATATCAGACCAAAGTTAACTATAAAACGTCTAACCATGTTTATAGTATTCAATTTAGAGTCTTGTAGACTAAAGTTAACTTTTAAATCATAGATAGGGTGAAAGTATAATGCTTATAACATTTGTACTTGGTGTACTTGGTAATGTTGACTTAAAGTTACTTAAGAATGGTTATATTATTCTTTGATGTGGTGGTTTTCTTGACTTTATAATGGATTAGTATCACTTACCCCTTTTATGGATGAGTGGTCATAGTTTGTAAATCATGGAGTAATGTTAATTGATTGCTTCTGAGTTCATTATAGTGTTTTAGTATATTGATAAACTTGTGATTAAAGTAAAGGAAATAAGTTTTTATTTAACTACAAATTATTCTTGATGATTTTATATTTGATAAGGATTCTCTTTAGAAAATATTACACACCTATTATTGAGGAGAATTCAATAAAATTGTAATTAAAATGTGTTAAACTATTTGGACTTCATATTATTAATGTTGAAGACTAATACTATTTATTAGACTCAATTGGTTAATTTCTAGACATATTAGCAATTTTTATTTTCCTTTATATGAATTATCAATTAAAAAAATAAGTTTAAATTTGAGTTATTGAAGTATTTGAATTTTATTTAACTCAAAAGTGGAATATTGTATTTTTAACATGTAGATATTATTTTTGTGATCATTTTGGTATATTACATTTACTTTTGTGATTTATAAATAATAAGATATGATTTTGACAATTCTTATTACTTTATAATGACTTAATAAATAATAAATATTGAATTAAGTGAAATAATAATACATGATTATAATATTGTTTTTATTTTCCAAGATTTTTGGTATTTATATATTCTTAACATTTCCCATTATTAAAATAGGAATTATCAAAGTTTTATTACCCTTAAAATCTTTATTAAATAATAATTATTTAAATTGTTAACATAATAATGTTTAATAATAGTTTTAGGTTATAAATTTTATTTTCTAAACATTTTCATATATTATACAAATTTTTCTGAACTATAAATAAAAAGTTATCGATTTAACAAGTTTTAATCATTTTATTAATTTCTGGAATATGTATATTTGGATTTATATATTCTTTCTTAAACAGGAAATAACTTTTTACACCGCACCCATACCTAGCCCTAGTCACTGACTAGTGGGCCAGAGGCCACCTCATCTCTTAAGTTAAAATAAATGCATTTGTTACCGGCCTGATTGCTACCCCCAGACAATGACAGATGGGCCCCAGGCCATGTCACTGGCACGCGAGACAAAGACCAGGTCAAACAGAGGACTGGGTCCAGGGTGGCGTCGGCGTGACGTCAATATGGCGTCAGCACCATCACCGCCGTTAGTGGGTGGTCGCCGGTGACGATCTACTGCGCCCTAGCAAACGAAACTAACCTAGTACGAATCAGCGCAACTCGCTGAACCCTAAAGTGGCGGCGCCGCTCGGAAATGGTCATTGGAACCTGAGCTCCGACGAGCTCCGACGGTGGCCAACGATGGCACAAGGTGAGATGGCATGGAGATAGTGCGATTTAAGGATACTGGAAGGTTCATGAACTCACCCTGATGACGATAGAGAGTTCGGCGAGGACAGGCGTGGTCGGAAACGAGCTCTCCGACAAGGATTCCGACAAACTGCCGCAAAGAGGAACGACAAAATTCGTCCACGCCAGTGCTCCCCTTGATGCAAGATTTCACTCAGAGGATCTATGGACGACGGGGTTTCTCCATGGCTACTTGGAAGAGTGTGGGGAGGTGCGTTTCGACGGCGAGGTGTGGCTCCGGTGAGCTAGGGTTTCGGCCCCATTCGAATCAGTGAGGATAAGGAGGGATTGTGGATAGGGATGGAGGCAAGGCGTCACGGTGGCCTTCTTATCCCCCTCTGGAACGACGGTGAGCATCTTGATGCACGGCTAACGACGACGGCATCGGGCGGCGGCGAGCTCCTCCAGCGAGCTGCCTGTGTGCGTGAGGATGACGATGACATCGCTTTTGCAGAAAACCCCCTAGTGAATCTTTCAGATCAACCCGTAGTCCTTCTTCGGTCCCACTTGTCAATCATAGATGAGAACGAGTTGGGCTGGCTGCTGGTTTGTTGTGGGCTGCACATGGGCGTCAGATAAAGAAAGAGGAGTTGGGCCACGACCAGGAAATGTTTTTTATTTGTTTTCTTTTTTTTTCTATTTTATGTTTTACTTTCAGAATTGAATTTTTACTTATTTGATTTGAACTCTCTTTATATAATTGATTTGTTGAGTGACTACAGCACTAATAAAGTATATTAAGGTTCTTTTATGAGTTTGCCATATAGTGATATTATTTCTTTATTTATTTTCTATTAGAACCCCTTTTATATAATGTAGAAATCCTTATTATTAATTTTCTTCCTATACTAAACTATGGCTTTATTATATGATATTTTTCTTATTTGTTTATAAAACTTAACTCTAGTTGGCTCATAGTTTGAATAAAAAAATGTATATGTATAATGATCATATATCTTTATTTGATGCATGAAATACAAAAAAATTAATATGGTTAATACTACTTCCATTAATTTAGGAAATGGCAATGTATATATTCTATTATGATAAACATAGGGGTTTAGAGTTTGAATTGTAAATATTTACCCTAGGTTTTAGTAATAATGTCTATTTTCTATAATTCACAATCCTGGACTTTTAATTAAGGAATTCCTTTCCTAGATATACTACTTCTTCCTATCCATCATCATGGTTAACATGATGGTCTTTTCTTCAAAAATATATTCCTATCTACCTATTATTTTTCTAAATCCATGAATGAATACAATGGGCTTGACACTAAAGATTTTATGGTTTTCTCATATCCATACTTGGTTCTATCCACTACTCTACTATTGATAACCTTCAATCCAATAAGTAGTTCCTTCAAACTCCACTCATAATCTTCCTTAATCATCCATCACTAATATTTCTTCATTAGATGTATTCATCCAACTACCTTTCTCTAAAGCTTACTATTCCTTAAGGTGAACAATACTACTTCCATAACTCCATGCTATACTAAATTGAATCATACTGTCTTACATTTACTTTCCTCTAATAGCTCTCATTCCAACCTCACATAATATTAATGTGGCTTGTAATAACTACTCTAGGATAACTTACCTATGCTAGGGTTTCAATCATGTTCTACCCACCAATATCACTTATACTAGATATAAGAATTCAATCTTGGTGAGCAGGGCAGGATCATTATAATCCTTTAATCATCTATAGCTTAGGTTTCCAATTGGCTAATAAAGACTTCATCGATACAACCTTACAATTGTATTGAAATTATCTTCTCAATATCTCTAATTGGATTAAGGCTTGTTATTCATGGACTATGCCCACTTGGTCTAATGGAATTGCTACTGGTAACTATCTTCAGAGTTCATCCTAGTAATCTTATTTACTACCATATATTTAGATATCCTAATAACTCTTCTATCCATCCAGGAGTGAGTTGAACTCCATCAATTATCACATTGATTTATTCTCCTTCAATCACTCCCATCCTATAGATGATATTTGAATCTAGCATTACCCAATACCTTTCCTTAGTGGTTTCTTTATAAGCACTTGAGTGTAAACTATGATATGGTCAAGAAGTGATAGATTTAGAACTGGTGAATCAATAGTTGATTTCTTAACATTGATGAACAACAAATATTGGAATATAGCTCATTAGATATGATAAGGATTAATATGGAAAGAAAGATATATGGTGAATGATCTAGACTTAGTTTCTTTCCTACTCAAACTCACTAAAGAGTTAAGGTTTGGTATTACCATGATACCCATAGTAAGAATAGCTAAGAATAAGATAGGTCAGGATTAGTCATTACATTCTTATTACTTAAGTTGTAATCTTAACTTGGCATTATCAGTTGTTGTGCTAAATATTAGGATATGATCACTTAAGGATCAAATATTAGACATTTAAGCAATGCATTATGAGTAACCTTTTATTATATTTGATTTATCCTTAGATCAATTCATGTTTACCCAAATTAGGTTTTAGCAAGGTTATATTGAAACTTATCACAGTCAACTTGATGATCCACTTCAATTCCATCAAGTTGAGAGAAGCTTCAATCACTTTGACAAGTTTTGTTTAAAAGCGCGAAAATTATTCGAATTTTCTATGCATGAATGCAATGCACACATCTGGGTTCAGCTTATTTATAAGCTCTAATACTGGGATGTTACAGTTCCACTCCTACTACCTCACCATCTTGATCATCATCATCACCGGAGATGTACTCTTCGTGTACCACATACGCTTTTTTATTATTCCCGAAGGTCTTCTTTGTGTAGTTCTTGTTATTGGGATTAGGAGGCTTGGACTTGTCCTCGGATGAGGTTACCACCATTGTCTTATATATTCTTGAAAGGGACTCGGTAATGAAGTGTCTCTTGTCATTACAATTATAACATGAACTCACTTTAATACCATTTTATCTTGAGTTAAACCTTGAATTGTCCCTTGTTCTTGACTTCAATCCCTACTTATTCCAAAAGGCTCTTGTAGCAAGTGTCATGTGATCATTTAAAGCATACTTGATGTCCTTGGAAGACCAATCACTCCCATCTTATTCTTCATCAAGTTCTACAACCTTGGCCTTCAAAGATAAATTCACCTTTTGAGATCCATAGGCACGAGAACAAGTGGATTATGCGCTCTTCTTGGAAATAGTCATTATAATCACTTCACTCAAGACTTCTTGGAATGACATAGTGATAGTTGATTCTTCCCTTGATGGAGTTCAGCTTTTGTCCTTGATAGGGCAAGAGGGATTGAATAAACTTTCTCTTCATAACTGGTCGTCAACATATGAAGCACCTAAATTGTAACATCCCAAAAATATTAAACTTGGATCATCAAACTCTAATCATCAAAATTAGGGTTAACAAAAACTTTTCCAACTAAAAATATGAAAGCATTCATATGTGTGTATTCAAAATTTGGATTCTTTTGAATTGCCATGGTTCTGTGTTTCTTTGCTTGTAAAATGATTCTTAGGTGAAATAAACATCATCTAAACAATCCCCAAACTTTTCCCAAAGACAAACAACTCAAATTAAACAAATGAAGTGAATGGTCATTTTTGCCAAATTAACTCCCATGCCTACTTTGGCTATCCCTAGTTTTCAAAACTTAACAGAAACATTTGTGGATCTTTGCACCCCTTGTTAGTACTCATAATAAAGTACCAAGGCCCACTTTGTGATCATCCAAAAACATTCAAATACTAAGTTTAAATGACAGTATAAAATTGAATCTATCTCATATGGGAAGATCCCACTATTTCAAAAACCACTCAAACAAGCTCAATTTTCAAAACCCAAGCACCCACATAATCCCCAGCACCTTCCTAGCACACCCACCAAAAACCTCTTCAAAATTCAAAAGTAAGTTTCTTGCGGCCATTTCATCAAACAACTTGCATACTCAAATCAAACAAATCACAAACACTATTGTGTGTAGTAAATTGGGCCTAACTTGTTCCTCCTCTGGTTGCAACTATTCTTTAGTATATCATCTAGCTCAACTGTAAACATCTAGCACCACTGTGAGCTTGCCTTGCCATCAATGGTGAGCAGGACGAGCCTCACCATGCCACCCATTGTCGCCGGCCAGTTAGCAGCAACCCTAGCCTTGCCAACCTTGTCTGGGAGGTAGCCAGCACCTCAACACTGCTCACTGTCCCCTCCCCAAGCCAGTGCAAGCCGTGGACCACCAGGAACGCGCCCGGTGCCCGCTGCGACATTACGAGGCCGCCCAGGCGCACGCAGCGTGCACACGCCGCCCCGCAGCCTGCGGTTTACCGCTTCGCCATGATCCCAGGAACACGCCAGACACCCCCGTTCGCCGTCCCGTGCCTCACAACCACTGCTCGCCGTCGAAGACGCCGCCTCTGCCGCGCAGAGCACCGCACGTTCCCGACCGATTTCCACCGACCCTAAGCACGCATTTAAGCTCTAGAGCATCGCCAGGAGACCGCCCGTCGATCGCCAACCTCAGCCATGCTGCTAGCCGCCCGTAGCCATGTCGCCACCGTCGCCTGCCCATCCCTCTCGGTCTCGCCGTCGAGACTATAAAAGGAGGCGACCCCCAGCCGTTTGAAGCACACCATTCCACTCCCCTCTCCTCACTGATCGTTCCACCCTCTAGCCGGAGCACGAGGAGCAGCAGCTCGTCGGAATTGCGTTGGAGCAGGCCGCCTCTGGAGAAGAAGGGAGTCGTTGATTTCGACCACCCCCGGAGCTGCCTCGACCACCCCTGAGCTCGTCGTCGACCACTCGTTCGTTTGCCCGCCTCGCCATCATCACTGGAGCCCTGGTATGCCCCCTATGCATCCCCATTGAGCCGCTAGGGTTCGAGCTCGCCGATGACATGTTCATCGTCGACGACGATCCCCAGCTGTCGATCTTCCTTCTAATCCAACGAACCACACAACCCCGTACCGCTTCGCGTGTTATGAGCCACTGACTGGTGGAACCCCCCTGTCAGCTGAACCCCGCGCTGTGAAGTGACACTGGGCCGGCCCATTAACCTCTCCTGCGCAGCCCAACCGTTTGAATTTAGATTTTTCTATTTTAATTCAAACTCATTTATGTACCTATATTCAAAAATCAACCCAGCTCGATGTAGTGAACCAAAATGCATGAAACTAATTTTGATAGAAAGTTACTGAAATGCTTAATCCAAGCCCGTTGGATTCAAATCATTTGGATCTGTAGATCAACCTTGGTAAAAATAACAAATCAAAAGCTTTTCTACATTCAAACATTTTTCAAAATTCAACCATAATAGATTTTGAGTTGATTCCAACTATCAAAAATCACATTTGATCATACATTTCAGAATATATAAAAACATTTGGGTTTACTTACAGAAATAATGTTCAAACAACAAAATAATGCCACATAGGCATTTCTAGTCACTTTATTTATTTAAAATAAAAAGGCTAAACCTTATTAAATTGTGACACCACTTTAAATCACATTCCCATGTACTGAAATATGTGGAGATGACATGTGTCAACATGATCCCATATTTGAGTTGGAGAATATTAAATCTTAAGTAGTTTTTCAATGAGTAGAAATTACTTTTCTCAAATTAAAAGAAATAAGACAAATGCTTTAATTTGGTAATGTCAAGTGATGATGCTAGATCATCTATAGTGCACCTTTGTGTGATGAGTGAAAATAGTTAAGTATTGGTTGGTGATTGTGTACCTCGTATTTATTTATAGACGCTAGTACCGACCAAGGATACGAGGAGGAAGGAGGATACTACAAGGAAGAAGCCAAGGAGAACTTCAACCACTGCTCTGCACAAGGCAAGCCTAATACTACTAGTTGATTGAGCAAGTTAACCCTTGCAAGATACCCTACTTATGCAAGCTAATACCTGCTTGTTACCATGCCAACTATATGCCTTAAGCATATGTGATCATACCAACTTGATAACCCAATCCTAGTTTTACTTGCAAACTTTCTACTTTATTTCTTTATCAAAGCTTTCTCTTAGAGTTTACTTATGTGACTTGTAGATTCTAGGAAGATAACTGAAGGTTGCATAAAGAGCATTAAATTGGGCCTAAGCTAGATAATCTTGATGTCATCCTAAGGCATGAGATTGAACTTAATTAATATCCACTTGTTTACCACCCCTCCTTAGTATTTAACCCCACTTGTAGATGCTAGTGCTAAGCATAAAACTTGATCAACTTTAGATGGGAATACGTGGAGAAAATGGTTATGAAAACCTTGGAATGATGAGTCATTCTACTGAAATGTTTTGACATGTGTTTCCGAACACCAGATGATTTTGATGATGAAAATGTTGAGGCATGAGCCTTAGCCCTTTATAAAACGGATGGTTGTCTAGATGCGATACCATTCCAATTTTACCGTACAACCACAATACCCGAAAATTGGGTAGGGCTTGACTGAAAATTTATATACCTTAGTATGGGTTCCCTCACGGCCAAGGTCTGAGCTGAGGCTACCTTGTGAAGATTGTCCACCTGTGCAGTACCCAAGATAATAGTTGGTCATGGTTGGGAGGCCAAACTCACAGGAGAGGTGTCTATACTAGGGCGTGTAATTGAAAGGTTAGGATTGATTATCCGCATACTAAGTATGGTGAATTCAGGATTTGTTCCTGACGGATGTATCGAATGTTGTGGTGAAAGTGTACAATCTCTGCAGAGTGTCAAACTATTCGAATAGCCGCGTCCGCGGTTATGGACAGTTGGAGTGGCCATAATGTTCCCCCGTCAGATGTTTTCAAAATGACTTGTGAAATGAATTGAGACTTTGACTTGACCACAACAGAGTTGGGATATGAAATTCAAATTCCCACTTAGGTGTAATAAAACGTCAACTAGTTTTCTTTGCTTCTGAACTTAGTAGAGGTAAATCTGGCTTTTTGCAAAACAACCTTAGAGCTTAGTGTCCTACTACAAAAACCCCCTTAACTTGTTAGTATTAGTTTGCGAGTACTTAAAGAGTACTCATGGCTTTGTCTCTGGCTATTCCCGTGGCCAGACTATGAAGAGGAGTACCAGGATGATGGACCACAGGAAGGTTACAACAACTAGGATCATCTCCCATCGTCAGCATTGCCTGTGACCCCGAAGATGGAGCTTCGCCTACGCTACCTTTATTATTATGTTATTCCGCTGCTTGAGTTGTATTAAGAACTGGATCATGAGATCCTTATTTGTGTAAGACCTTATGTATGGTTTGTAATGGATGATGTATTGTGATATCCAAATTTGTTATGTCTCACAAAAATGGTAATCCTGGGATTGCGATGTATGGCATAACAGGCATCTGGGATTAAAAATACGGGTGTTGACATAAATCCTCTATGGTCGCACAAAGCGCCTTGAGATGGCGATACATGTCTTTGGGAGTCTCATAATCTAGCATAGTGAGGCCATCACACTCATTTATGATCTTGTCAAACTTGGATCTTTGAATGCTCGCATTCCCCACAAATAGATTAGAGAAGTAATCCCAAGCTTCTTTGGCATTGGTGAGTGGGCGAATGTGAGCAAATTTCTTGGGATTCAACTACTTTTCAATCATGGATAAAGCGGTATAATTTTGTTGCTTGTCCACCACTTTGGCTTGAGTTGGGTTCTTTGGATTCACCAGTGAGAATCCATCCTCCACGATCCTCATCAACTTGGTGGAAGAGCTAGAAAGATGAGACCTCATCAAGTATTAACAATTAGCAAAATTCAATGCAATTTCTTTGTGATAGTATCACCTTCTGCACCCTTTTGGTCGGCCAGATTATCTTAAGTGGTCAAGCCTGAATTAATATCCTAGGCTCTGGCATCAATTGAAAGGACTAAATTGATCGACTAGAGGGGGTGAATAGGACACTAACAATTTTTTAGTTCCTTTTCAAATTCAGGCTTGGTAATAAACTGGATTTTCAAGATGTGCAACTATATAGAAATCCTATATGAGAGAGCACAAGCAAGATACAAAAACACAAAAGTATTGCAGGTAGTAAATGTAAGGGAATGAAGTAACTGAAGAATTGACACGAAGATGTAATTCCCATAGTTACTTCCTTTTGAGGGGAATGAAGTACGTCTATGATGGAGGGGTGTAACGCCACAAAAGCCATTAACGCCAGGAAGGCATCACCCTATCCTCCCAAGAGTGAACCACAAAGGCGAGATCAAGTTCTACTATGCGGTTACCTTGAAGACAATGACCAAAACCTTTACAACAAGTTGGATATATCTCCACAACTCAATTGGAGGCTACCAACAACTTTACGAACATTCACAACAAATGCCACTAGTTTCGAGAAAGTCCAACTCTATCTAGAGTTCCAAGAACCCCAAGAGTAACAAGATCCACATTGGATGAGTGGGGGGATCAATTTTCCTTTGCTTGGTAGAAGTGTAGATCTAGTTCAACTCTCAATCTTTAAAAGATCAAGACGTTTTTGTGGGTAGGGAGAGATCTAGGGATATGGAGATCTTGCATTAATGGACACACGAAGGAAGACGAAGGGCCCCTTTTATAGGGGCTTTGAATCAAATCGTTATGCTATCAGCGCACAAGATACACTATTGCGATAGGGCCCGACAATACCGGTTCACCTTGGTCTTCCATAGATGAAAGTGTGCATGTGCCAGGAATCGGACAACACTGTCAGGCCCAACCCTGGCACTATCGACTGCTTCGGACATCCAAAGCCAAGGGATGATGAGGGCACGAAGCAGCAGTGCCATATCACTGCTGATCTACTACCGTACCATGTACTGCCCCGTTTTTAGATTAAGTGGCACTAGCAGCGACACAAGCACCGACACTAACGGATGCCTCGGTTGACTACAATCGAGATATGGTAGGGGAAAAGAAGGCGTCAATGCAGTAGCACGGCCGGTCCATGGAGCAGTACTAGCAGCGGCACATGGAGCGGTACTACAGGAAAAAGGAAGACCAGCACTAGTAGGGGCAGTATTGCATGAGCGACACTGCCAGTGCGGCAGGCACTATCGAGCAAGAAATGGAAGGAAATTGAATGGAAGAAGGATGGCTGTGGGGGTGAAAAAGATGTGGGCAAGAAAACCGGATTCTTCTTAAACTTTTGAGGTGAACCCCTCTTGATAGTACAAGCACTTATCTATAATAAAAAGGGAGAAACTAAATAACAACACCTTGTTTGATAATTTTCTCACCGAGGCTCCAAGCAACAACAATAGCAAAGGTATGATCCACCTATGGATCAAGCATACAATTAGTCCACAGGTAGAGTTGTCATCTACAGGAAAATACATAGAGAGACCAATGCCCTTTCATGGTTTCCTAACCATGAACATGAGCTGTGAATTAATAACAGGACAATGGCGTGATGGACATACCCAACTAAGCAAAAAAATAGATCATGTAAATATTTAAATTGCATAGCTATTAATTGTCAAGTATCCCGATCCTTAGACCGTGAGGTTATGTTACTCCCTATTACCAGAAGAATACTTTGGGCCATCAACCATCACTTCTTAATAGGGTGATCATAAATGTGTCTTTCAAATAACGGAAATTACTTGTTGAGTTACATGAATCAATACTAGGATTTGTCCATCCTTGTGATGGAGAGATGTACTCTGGGCACACTCGGTAACACATATTCTGTATCGCTTGGAAGCACGTGATCATTGAGTTTGATCACAATGAATGGTGTATTACGAAACGAATAAAGAGTACTTGTTGGGATCGAGATTGAAGGAACTGAATACATGATTGATTCACTCCTTGACATCGTGGTTCAACCGGTAATGATCTGTGTTGAATGTGTGGGAGTCATCATGCACATCCAGGTCCCGCTAATGATTATTGATCGAAGAGATGTGTCGATCATGTATGCATATTTTCGAACCCATAGGATCACACACTTAACATTCGGTAGCACAAATTATGGTCAGGAGAGTTGACACGATAAGAAGTTTATCGTAGTTCTTCATGATAACTTTGAGATTATGACGGCATGTTCAGTCTAAATTATGATTTCCACCCTTGCATTCTTTTTGATTGAAACTAGGATGGTATTAAAACCTAAATGTTGTTTTCTTATAATTTTGTTCAGATCATATCTTGCTACACAAGGTAGAACTATCTAGACCGTATCAACAAACACATCAATTATGAAGCACAATTTGAGTTCACCTTGGTCCATGAGACAATTCCCACCAAGACCTACAAGGTTTTAGTCATCAGCTAGGCGAACCATACCTACATTAATGGCCCTCATTGAACAGAAGTTGTAGAAAGATACATGATGAATGCCAGAATAAGGTTCATGATCTACCTTGATAATGTGCATGGCATCATCTATTTCTCATACGAGATTCCCGAAACTTGGAATCCCCTGACTTTCAGAATAATCCCCTTAGTTAGCTATATGCATGTAGCGCTAAATTCAATAATGGTTTAGCACAGACGATCTTTTAGCTAGCTATTGTATATTACTATTATGTTGTATATATCCCAATGCTCTGTTATTGAATATTGCTGCTATATTAAATAATTGATGCTTTTTAATTTTGAGACTAGATTAGTGGCGTTTAAAAAAATTCGGAACGCCACTACTATATATGTTATTGCTGGTGTGGCGGTCGAACTCTACTAGTAAAATCAATTACTAATGATGTCCCTTTGAAATGCAACTTACCCGTGGCGTGATATTGGTGAAGTGTTGTATAAACGCCACCGAGCCACTTTTTTTCAAATGCCACCAATGACCTTTTCCCTTATGAGAATTTGAAATTATAGCTCATTTGATGATTGAACTAAAAAGTGTGGAAGGGTACCTAATAGTGGCACATTTGTATCTTCATCTAAAATAACAACATTTGTACACATTTGTTTGGTTTTGCTTTAGGGTGTCAGATATTGCTCTAGCATCGCCGAGGTTGGCCGATTGTATTCTTGTAGGAACCCAGCATCCGTGTCGCTGGTTTCTTGCCGCAAATTGGGTGCCGAGTGATCTTTCCTCGTACTCCTTCGTCCACAAATAGGTGTATTTTTAGCTCTCTTTTGTCTGAATCAAAGTTTATGAAATTTGATTAACTTTATAGATAAATATAGCAACATATATTACATCAAATTGACATATTATGAAACTAAATTTAAAAACATATCTATTGGTAACAATTTATAGTCATAAGTATTGCTACTTTGTTTTAAAAAGTTACTCAAACTTTATTAACTTTGACTTAGGACAAGGCTAGAAGTAGATTTATTCGCGAACGGAGGGAGTAAACGGGAGCACACGGGTCAGGATGGTCATAATGGGAGTATCATAATACTAGTACATTTATATGATACTATGTCTCTAGTGCATTGTACTCCCTCTGTTAGGGTTTATAAGGCCTAAGAGTTTTTTTAAAATATTAGAAATTATAAGTCATTTCTCATTTATTACCATCTCTCATCCAATGCATGGTCTTTTTTTTTCTTTTTCTTCTTTCATGCATATATAAGTATTGGTGCATGTTGTAATCGAGAGGGCGAATTATTGATTTTTTTAATCCTTCAAAGTGGTCCATAGGCCTTATAATCCATAACAGAGGGAGTATCATGTAGTACTCCCTCCATCCCGGTTTTAAGGACAGAATTTGCAATCCTCTGGGCCCTATGTAAAATGTATATACAAGATTTACTTGTCATTATGATTTTTTGTTTTACGTGCTATGATACGGTATCTATGATACTCTAATTTTTGTTAATTTTGATGTCACATCAGATTTTTGCCAAGTTGACATACTCCCTCCGTTTGGGATTATAAGTCCTACGCGGATAACTAGGTTGCTAATTTAAACCATAAAATATAAATAATATAGCATAAAAATTATACCATTAAAAACTTTAGAGGTTATATTTTTTATATTTTATTAATCAAATTAACGATCTAAGTATGTGCGTAAGACATATAATCTCAAACAGAAGAAATACATAATACTACATCTTATGATATTAGCAGCAGGACCGGCCTCAATCAGGCCTTCCGTTGAGCGGGCGGTACCTCATCATATTTGGTAACGACAAAGCAGTGGAAAACGAGCATGGCTACATCCCCGAAGTTCACTTTACCAGAAAAGCACGCTCCCTCTTTCGTGCGCGTTCTACGGATTTAGTCCACGACTGATGCGGTGATGCCACTGGCCCTCGCTAGTGCACAGGTGCTTAATCCACGCTTATCTTTCGCGGCGCCGCCCAGCCGGGACGATCAGTCCAAAGCATTTTTTTTCTCTACATGGTGATTACATGTTGCCTGTTGACTTGCAGTATCAGTTTCAGTGTCACATACTGTACTACTTACATACTATCGGCCATCGGCCATCGGTTTCAGTATCAGTTTCAGTACAAGCATTCTATCCATGACCCATCGGCCATCGGTCTCTGAAGAAGCTGATCACTGACTGTACGGTGCTAGTAGTAACTTTTACCGATGACGCATTTCAAAAAAGAACTTTTACCGATGACGTTACCGTCCTCGACTCCGGGCCAGTCGTGCGCACGGAAGGTACACGCCTGCACCGCCCGTGCATCCCACTGAAAGACTGATCCAAGCGGCAGCATTTAACCATGCTACGGATGTAGGGAGCGAAAACGTGACGCGTCATAACTGCTACCCACCCACGACGCACCGCGCAAAGACCCGTTCCCCGGAGAGGTTTCTTCCCCAACTTCCCACTGCCTCTCTATTTACTCCCCGCACCCACCGCAAGTCCGCAACACTACACTGTCACTCTCTCTGCTCTATCCAATGGCCACTCACCGCCGCCTTCTGCTCTGCCTCCTCCTGCTTGCCCCGACGCTAGTATCGCAAACCGTACTCGCTGCCGGCGGCAGCCAAGCGAGGAAGACGTACATCTTCCGCGTCAACCACCGCGCCAAGCCCACGGTCTTCCCCACCCACGCGCACTGGTACTCCTCCGCCGCCTTCGCTTCCTCCGACGACGCACCGCTCGAGCCTCTACACGTCTACGACACCGTCTTCCACGGCTTCTCCGCGTCGCTGACCGCGTCCCGCGCCGACGAGCTGCGCCGCCACCCGGCCGTGCTCGCCGCCTTCGAGGACCAGGTCCGCCAGCTGCACACCACCAGGTCGCCGCAGTTCATGGGCCTCCGCGCGCGCCTCGGCCTCTGGTCCCTCGCCGACTACGGCTCCGACGTCATCGTCGGGCTGCTCGACACCGGCGTCTGGCCCGAGCGCCGGAGCCTCTCCGACAGGAACCTCCCGCCCGTCCCCGCCCGCTGGCGCGGCGGCTGCGACGCGGGGCCGACCTTCCCGGCGTCCTCCTGCAACAGGAAGCTCGTCGGCGCGCGGTTCTTCTCGCAGGGCCACGCCGCGCACTACGGCGCCGCCGCCGCGGCGTCGTCGTCCTCCAACGGGTCCGTGGAGTACATGTCGCCGCGCGACGCCGACGGGCACGGCACGCACACGGCCACCACGGCGGCCGGGAGCGTGTCCTACGACGCGAGCATGGAGGGGTACGCCTCCGGCGTCGCCAAGGGAGTCGCGCCCAAGGCCAGGGTGGCCGTGTACAAGGTGTGCTGGAAGGGCGCCGGCTGCCTCGACTCCGACATCCTCGCCGGCTTCGACCGCGCCGTGGCCGACGGCGTCGACGTCATCTCCGTCTCCATCGGCGGCGGCAACGGCGCCGTGTCGCCCTTCTACATCGACCCAATCGCCATCGGCTCGTACGGCGCCGTTTCGCGGGGAGTGTTCGTGGCCACCTCCGCAGGCAACGAAGGGCCCGCTCCCATGTCGGTGACCAACCTCGCGCCGTGGATCGCCACCGTGGGCGCCGGCACCATCGACCGCAGCTTCCCCGCCGAAATAGTGCTCGGCGACGGCAGGCGCATGTCAGGAGTGTCTCTCTACTCAGGCAAGCCCCTCGCCAACAACACATTGCTGTCCCTGTACTACCCCGGGAGGACAGGTGGACTGTCAGCTTCGCTCTGCATGGAGAACTCCATCGACCCGTCGCTCGTGGCTGGCAAAATTGTCATCTGTGACCGCGGCAGCAGCCCGCGCGTGGCAAAGGGGATGGTGGTCAAGGAAGCTGGAGGCGCGGCGATGGTTCTTGCAAATGGAGAGGCCAACGGCGAAGGTCTTGTAGGGGACGCCCATGTCCTTCCTGCTTGCTCGGTTGGCGAGAACGAGGGCGACCTGCTCAAGGCGTATGCTGCCAACACCACCAACCCGACAGCCACAATTGTGTTCCGGGGCACGGTCGTCGGCGTGAAGCCGGCTCCACTGGTGGCCTCCTTCTCGGCGCGCGGGCCCAACGGGCTCGTGCCGGAAATCCTCAAGCCCGACTTCATCGCGCCGGGCGTCAACATCCTCGCGGCGTGGACGGGCGCCACGGGTCCCACCGGCCTGGAATCCGATCCCCGGCGGACCGAGTTCAACATCCTTTCTGGGACGTCCATGGCGTGCCCGCACGCGAGCGGCGCCGCGGCGCTGCTCCGGTCGGCGCACCCCGGGTGGTCGCCCGCGGCCATACGCTCGGCGCTGATGACCACTGCCATCGTCACCGACAACCGCGCCGGCGCGGTGGGCGACGAGGCCGAGGCCGGGCGCGCCGCGACGCCGTTGGACTACGGCGCGGGGCACGTCGCGCTGGGGAAGGCCCTTGACCCGGGTCTGGTGTACGACGTCGGGAACGACGACTACGTGGCGTTCATGTGCAGCATCGGGTACGAGGCGAACGCGATCGAGGTGATCACGCACAGGCCCGTGGCGTGCCCATCGACGGCGAGCAGGAAGCCCTCGGGATCCGACCTGAACTACCCGTCGATCTCCGTGGTGCTCTACGGGGGCAACCAGTCCAGGACGGTGGTCCGCACGGCGACCAACGTCGGCGCAGAGGCGTCGGCGACGTACGCGGCGCGGGTGGAGATGGCGAGCAGCGGCGGCGGCGTGTCCGTGGCAGTGAAGCCGGAGAAGCTGGTCTTCTCCCCGGCCGCGCAGAAGCAGAGCTTCGCGGTGACGGTGGCAGCGCCCTCCGCTCCTCCCGCCGCCGCGGCGCCGGTGTACGGGCACCTCGTGTGGTCGGACGGCCGCGGGCACGACGTGCGGAGCCCCATCGTGGTGACGTGGCTGCAGCCGATGTGAGTGACTGGTGGGGACACGGCTGGCCCGTGGACCTAGTCAGCCACAGAGCGGTTGGGCAGTAGCGCGGTAGAAGTCAAGAAGAGTTGGACTGCGGTAGTAACGGTTGCTGTCGGGCCTGCGCATTGAAGGTGGCAGGGCGCAGTACGTAGTTTAATTACGTGGGGCCTTTTATCTCCCTGACGAATTGATTAAAGCGGCATGGAGTACAGTGACAGCAGTGGGGCGCAGCTAGCTTTGTTTGCTTTCGCGGGCAACGATAGTTGCCGGGCCACTGAGGACAGGAGTCATCAACGGAAAGAAAGGGGGAGAAACAGGACAAAAGCTGAGAAATTCTACTGGTGTTATTAGTTCGAGTGTAACCCATTCCCTTACTAAATCTAATCGAAAGTTTGTCTGTTTATGGAGCCATCCGTGTCTTTTCTCTTTGTGTTCGATCTCTGCCCATGCACATGAGCACAACCCATTCCATGTTGCACTAGTAGTGTTTTTTTACTACACATAGCCGATAAAGTTAGTTGTTTGTTTTCCATAGAATAGAGCATCTCCAAGTTGCTAAAAATTAGGTATAGGAAGAGGAGAGAGAATGTTTAGCAAACCCTAGCCTTCATATAATAGCAATTGCCAAATTTACGGGACCAACTTGTCAATGGGTCTTTATTCCTCTCTCCCCTTTTTCCTCTCCTCTTCTTTCCCATCCTTTCTTCCTGATAGGAAATTCACGACCAAATTTTGACGGGAGCGGGAGGGGCGCGCGAGTAGGGCGGGCGAGCGTCTTTCTCCGGGGCGGGGGCAGGGCGAGGCACACAGGAGCGCCGCCGTCCTCCGATGTAGGGCCAAGGCGAGGGGGCGACGAGGGGGCGAGGGGGACGCGGGCTAGAGCACCGGGGGTGCGGCTCGAGCTTCCCTCGCACTGGCGACGGCCTCCCCTGGTCCGAATTGGCTACCAGGGCTGTGGGCGAGGTGGGATTGCGGCATCCCCTGGTCTGAATCGATTTGCCTCCTAGTAAGCTCAACAACTCCTGAAAGGCGGTGTGGCGACGAACGGGCCGAATAGCGGCGGGGGAGGCGGCGGGGCAGTGTCCGGCATCCATGGGTCGAGCGGTGAAGTTTTCGCGCGCGTGCGTTTGGCCACTCTCGCACTGGTTTTGGGGTTATAACAAGTGGCCATGGACTTTGTATATTTGCCAATCGAGGGTGACATTATATGAGCCGCCTAAATATTTTCATGTGCGGACCATTTGTAGCAACGCTATTGGAGCTATTTTTTAGCCCAATTGCTAAATAAACAGTTTTTAGATGGAACTATAAGAAGGCTTGGAGATGCTCTTACGAAGTAGTCAGTACTGTACCCGGTATCCAGTGCATTTTGGGTCGTTTTCCAGGAGCACTTTACCCGGCAGCGCCAGCGACGAGGAAAGCAAAGCCTTGATGCTTCTCGAGGTCCGCAGCTACTCGAATAAGCTAATACTACCATCATTCCTGGCCACCAGGTCATGTACATTGGCTGTACGTCGACGCAGATGTGAATCTACCTGGTCAAATCTCAATTGTTTCTTTCGATCGGGTGCGCCTTGACGAGGACTTCCATCCAGACTCCAGAGATGTACTCATATGTGCTGTTAGATAAGATATTCTCCCTTCTCTAGTCTCTATCCAAAGGCAATGCATTATCTCCTGCTTTTCCATAAGCTGCTAGTGGAGAAGCCTATTACTCAGCAAAGTACCACATTTCCCCTTTCCTTTGCTCTACACTCATAACACAAACCCAGTTTTCTTTTGGGACTCGATTTGGAACGACCATTTCTTCTCTCTCTTTTTATATTGAAAGCATATTATTATCGGAAGCTCCAAACAGAATAAAAGCCCTCGACCTATCTGAGAGCTTTCTCAACCAATTACGAAACATATTATTAACACATAAAAAAGATGATAAGTTGGACACCACCTGGATAATACACCACATGTTTCTAGCAAAATGACCTTACAAAGGATGATGGATTGATTCATCATGATTGTGAAGCTACATAAAGTGCTCCATTTCCAAGTTCGTCTAAGGATATTACTTTTTTTTTTGCGGGGGTCTAAGGATATTACTTGTTATATCAATATGGCACACATGGGCATATAGCACATGGATTTCTTCATATTTACAACCTCTTTTATTTGCATGATTCTCAAAATGCAAGAATAAAAAACCAAAAGGAATAAAGTGGCATCTCCTCTTGAATCATGCATGGTTAGTAAACCACGAGAATTAGGATCAATACGTGTTTAATTCACACAAAAACAAAGAAATTCAAACATGAGGTTGGATTTTATGGAAATTTTTCCTTCAAAAGTGAGTACAAGTAAATCCTTAGGAAAAAATTCTAAGGATTCCAATCATGTGAATCAAGCAACCAAGATAGGAATGTTTCCTAAGGAATCAGATCATCCACAAATCCTTCGAAATTCCTTTGAATCAAAGGAGATCTTTATGGGTTTTAAATTTCCAGGTTTGTTGATTTGGATTGGAATATCACATTGTAAGATGTTGCCTCTAATCTAAAATATAAGATTTTTTATATGCAAAATTGACTTGCCAAGACACATTATAGTTAGGAACTAAGGCAGTAGTTGTATACATATAACCAATCTTGCATATAACATAGATTCAACAGAGTATTGACCATTTGGTGAAAATTCCATCTAAAGATATCCTAGGATATCAATGAGATAGTGTCAAGTTGCCGAATAAAACATGACGAAAAGCAATGTTTGTCTCATTGAGATCCGATGTCGATCAATCGTAGGTATTTCTTACCCTTATTAAATTTTACATGCCAGGGTAATGTTGGATAAGCGGCCGATTGATGACCCACAAGTGTAGGGGATCGCAACAGTCTTCGCGGGTAGTATTATCCAATTTATTGATTCGACACAAGGGGAGCCAAAGAATACTTGCAAGCCTTAATAACCGAGTTGTCAATTCAGCTGCACCTGGAAATAGTTCTTGCTCACAGAAGTTTATCAGTAGCAACAGTTTGTAGTAGCAACAGCAAAGCAACAGCAACAGTGAAACGGGAGAAATAGTAATAGTAACGGTAACAGTAGAATTCGAGTGCGCTAGGCATAGGGATGGATGAACGGGCGTTACATGGACGAGTCTAAACATGTAACTTCAAGATCTAGGGCATTGCAGATAAATAATAACAAGAATCCAAGTACTAAACAATCCTAGGCATATGCTCCATATATAGTCATACGTGCTCGCAATGAGAACTTGCACAACAACTTCTGTCCAGTCAACCCGTGGCAGCGAGGCCTCTAGGGAACTACTGGTAATTAAGTTACTCCTTTTAATAGAGCACCGGAGCAAAGAATTAACACTCCATGAACATATGTGATCCTCACACCACAGCCATCCCCTCCGGTTTTCTCAATTATTGTTACTTCGGGGCCTTTGGATCCGGACAATGATATGTGTACACAACTTGCAGATAAGATCACAAACAATACTATCATAATGATTTAATAATAAGTTCAGATCTGAGATCATGGCACTAGGGTGACAAGCATTAAGCACAACAAGTTGCAACAAAGTCAAATAGCACTAATAGAGATACTAGGCACTATGCCCTAACAATCTTATTCGATTACATGGTAGAACTCATCCAATCCCTACCATCCCCAAGCCTACAGCGGGGGATTACTCACTCATGGATGAGGGAAACATCGGTGGTTGATGGAGAGGCGTTGGTGATGACGATGGTGATGATCCTCTCCAAATTCCCCGTCCTGACAGGGTGCCAGAACAGAATTTTTGGATCCGAATCTTGGTTTCTGGTGGCGGCAGCGGAGCGGAACTCTTTCTGGAAAAATATCGAACCCCCCTCGCTTTTTAGGTCGAGAGGGAACTTATAGGCGCAGAGGGAGGCCGAGGGGGTGCCTTGTGGCATCCCGCAAAACCACTACTAGAAAATCGCGTTGATTTTGTGCATTGCATCATCATGACCGCATGCTCATGTCATCATGCCATGCATTTGAGCATCGTCATCATCTTGCATTTTCTCGCATAAAACTATTTGCGCAAAGCCTGGTTTTGTTTTCTAAAACGCCCCGCCTTTGTGCAACACGCAAAACCGGATCGCCGGAATATTTTACTTGTCTGCTATTAGTTTGCAAAAGGCTTGTTTGAAATAAATAAAACATTTAATTGTTTTTGTGGGGGCAGTCGAACGGGCCGAATCGACCCGAACGACCACCCCCATTTTCAAAACGGTCCACCCCTTATTCCTAAACCTACCCAGCCCTAGTCTACCCACACCCCCTCCACCTCACCCCAACCAACCCCCACTCGACACCTCACCTCACCCTTCCCCCCTAGCCAATCAGACCCTGCCACCTGGCCTCTCTCTCCCACCCCACACGCCTCAGCCACACTCCCACACAGCTAGCAACCACCCACACCGATCTGGCCCCACCCCCTGACCCCGCCTGGGCCCGCCACCTGCCCACCCCCGCACTCAGCCCGCGCGACCGCGTCTCCCCCGCAGCTTCCCTCCTCTCTGCCTCTCCCTCCCAGAGCCAACCCCGACGAGCCGCCTCCTTCCTCCCCGGCGCGCCGGCCGCCATCGGTGCTCGCGCCGCCTCCTCCCGCCGCGCCCACACGCCCACGCCACGACCCCGCCTCGCCTCACCGGCCTCTGGCCTGCCCCGCCCGAGCTCGACCCCGCCAACCGCGCCGCCGTCCGCCTCCTCGGAACCCGCCTCTCCGCCGCCTCTCCTGGTCCCCTTGCGCGCGCCTCCGGCCACCGTCCTCCGTCCCCGCCGCCGGCGACCCGCTCTCCTCCGGCGCCGCCTAGCTCGCCCCGCTCCCCTCTGCACCCCGCGCCCCCAGGCCCTCGAGCTCGTCGCCGGCCTCTCCCTCCTGCGGACCCACCCTCTCGACCACGTCTGCGCCTGACCCGCCGTCGACCTCGAGCCGAGCCCGCCGCAGGTTCCCAACCGCGCCGCCGACCCTGCGTCGCCACCACCACGGCAACGGCCCTCTGCCGCGCGTCCGCCTTCCTCTGGCCGCAGCGCCGGACGTGCTCGACGTCGCATCGCCAGGGGCCGCTTCCGTCTGCACCGAGGGCTGTCCTCGCCTCGTCTCGGCGCCCGTACATGCGCCAACAGCCCCGTGTGTTCCATGCCTGTCGAAGACGTGTTTCCCATCAGCAAGATCAGCCACCGCATGTACCATGTGGCCAGCACGGTCCCGACAACTCGTGTCGCGCCCAAGACCTACCGACGCCGCAAGAAGAAACCGCTACAATGCCAAGTTCGGCAGACGACAAGACCAACGCCAAGGCCGACCCTGTTTTGGTGTGGCCGAAGACCAACGCCAAGTTCGCCTTATGAAACCCAAGACCGGCACGCCAAGACCGCCACACGGAACCCGGTCCTGGATAGCCCAAGCACTTCGCCAAGGAACACCAAGATCTTCGACCGAACGCCAAGACCGATCTGGTTCGAGGACCCGACAAGACCCTCGGAATCGCCAAGTTCTACTTCGCGGATTCGATGGCCGGAGCCCGGAAGACCCCGGTGTCGAGCCCCAAGTTCGCCTCTGATGATCAAGATGGTACCCCAAGATCTCCATCGTATGTGTCGTGTCCAAGATCAAGACGATGACAAGATCTACCGATGACCGAGAACCCGGACGCCATGATCTTCGTCGCGGACGCCGAGACCCCCGACCCCGAGACCGAACCCCGTCGAGCCCTGACCCTGAGACCGACCCCGAACCCCCCCGGAACCAAGTTCGCCGAACTCTAATGTGTGACCTCTTATCCGAGAACCCTATTTTTATAAATGGTCAACTATATAAATTGTTGCATATTAAATTGTCATACTTGCATGCATCTTGTCATGTGGTTTGGGGGACTTATGCCGATTCACCTTATAATTAAATATGGGGCCCATATGCGGGCAAATCTAGTCTCATATCGGCCTCATTTAAATTGTGTAGCAAACCGGTGCTATCTTTTGCCATGTTAAAACAACATTTGAATTGCGGGGGTTCCAAATAACTTGAACCAATTGATTAAATTGTCGGGACCCCGGTTCCACTTAATATGACCTAATTGCATCGCACCTTTGCCATGTCATACATCATGCATGCATCATGCCGATCTTTTGCCGTAGTATTAAATATTGCGTCCGGTGGTTATTCTAGTGTTTTGCTTCTTCGCGGATAAGGCCGTTGAGTTGATGTGAGCTTCGCCCCGATCTTCGGTTGAACCTTCGACAATGTTTCCAGGCGAGCATCTCCCCCTTTCTACCTATCTTACTTTTATAGTATTTATTCCTCCTTGATCTATTGCTATCTGTGTTGCGATGCTTTAGTTTCCGTACCTGTGATATACCGTGCAACCCTATATTGCCTTGGACACTTCCTATTACCTGTTGTTTGGTAGATAGATGGACTTGCGCGTCGTAGTCGCTTGCTCAAGTGCTGTTGCGTGTCGTCCAGTGCCACAGTTGTTGATGTATTGCCGCATGTTGATGTTGGAGATGATCATGGTTTACTTACCGTTCACTTTAAATTCCTGCTTAACAACTAAAATTGAAGTAAGCAGAGGCATCGGTGGGTGATAGATAACATTTGGTTTCCGAACGCCCACTTGTGTCCCGTAGGACCCCGAGTACTTGATACCTGTTCCTTGATTTATCGCGCTATCCACATCCGGGAGGTATATGGGACCCCCCTGAGCCAGAGCTTGATTCAGTCTTATTTCTTGGGGCCACAAACTAGTTTGAGGTTTTATTTACTATCCTGTACTTATGCCATGCTACTTCTGTATTTAAATTGTGCGAGATAGTACCTTTATCTTTGTTTAGGTAAGCGGAGTGATTACGTGGTATCGACACCCCGAGTTTCGGGTTCCCGATCGCCTGACCATTGACGCAGACCTTGAGTCCGTCTCAAGCTTGCTTACTTCGTTATGGTCTACTCAATGGGTGGCCCCGAAATATTTCTGAATCTGTGATTGCTTAGTCGTGAAAGCCTCGTTGGGTTTTGATTTGGTTTTTCCGAGGTTGATCGGCGTGTGTTGCTATTGGTGCACCCGGTAAAACTTTCTGAAAGCCGTGTCCGCGGATATGGACGACTTGGAGCACAGTATCTCGACCATAGACAAGCATAACTAAAGTTTATTGCTATAAATTTGACTTTATAATGACTAGTAATCAGCTTCACTATAATGGAATGGCTAAATAATACTGCCCACAATTGCTTGCTTGTATTGTCACTTGCGACCATTGTACCTGACTAGTAAGTATTGCAACTACAACGGAATGGCTGAATAAAAGTACCAACAACTGCTGGGTTTTGGGTTGTCTCATGCTATCTATATCTGATTAGTAAGTGTTGTAACTATAACGGAATGGTTAACTAAAAGTGCCCACTGCTTACTTTATCAGGATGATTATCTAAACCTGACTAGTAATTGCTGCAACGATAACTGAATAAGTAAAATTGCCAACTGTGTGAGTTCCTCGGTTGACTTCCTCGATTGGTCGCGAGGGGGAAACGCCAGGATGGGTTTGTTGGGTGTTAGCTTCAGGTTGGATCCGAATAGGTCTTCTTACCCCTCTCTGATTGCCGCCAGTTGTATCGAGTCTCTATAGGTGGTTTAGTGCATGCTGCCGCTGCCGCTCAGTCCACCATACCTATGTAGGCGAGGACCGCTGAATTCTAGCCTCGCCGTGTACTGGCCTCAATACTGACGCTCCTCTTTTTCCTTTGCCCTTTGTCGGCACCCCTTTTGTTTAAGCAGGTTTTGAGATCGACGCTGTTAGCAGGGTTACCCTTCCGCTTGGCTCGCAGGGTTATGGGCGCCATTGATTATTCTTGGGGCTCTTAGCTCCATTTGCATCTTGTCCGTAGTCGGACGCTCTATCATTTTCAAGGTGATTTGGATCTTTGTATATTATATCTGTATTCTTGACTCATTGAGTCGTTATATATATCTGCTTACGTGGATCCCATCGCGGTCGGTTGTGTAATGTTATTACTTCGTTTTCCACCTGCACGAAAGTGCCTGGTGTGCACCTTTGAATCGTTTCTATGCGGTTTGGCGGGTTTCGCTAAAACTTGCATAGGTCCGATTCTGAGGGTGTTACTGAGTGGTATCGAGCACGCGGTTGCGATACCCACAAGTCCAAATGTAGGATAACCTAGCTAACGGCAAGTAGAGTGTCAAAACTATTTTGCAAAATCGGTTGGATAGTTACGATTAGGACCGATTTTACTCCTTACCCTCTGCTATTCTCCTCTTATCTCGACGTGTTTTGAATCGCTCTCTTATCTTTTCTTGAGTCCGGATTTCTCGTGGTTGGGTTCCGCTGCACTTCCTTGTGGTTTCGCTTCCTTCTTTGATAACGGTGTTCTACCATCCGGTGTTCAAGCTGCCTGAGGAATCCGTCTACGGTGGTACCATTCTTTGTTCCTTGTTTGTGCCTTCCGGAGTTTTCCGACGCGACGACGTCATCTTCGCCAGATCCGATGCAGAGTCTGCATCCCTCCTTTGTTCCGAACCTCGCTTGTCGAGATCTTCAGTCTGATTCCGAGAATGGTTGCACGCTTTTCCACTAATTGTGTAGAGTAATAGTTTGGGTGCGTGATGGATTGGCCCCCATGCCGACTACCCCTTCTATTCGCTTTTGTACATTGAAGTGGATGAGAATGCATCGGTTCCCTCTTTCTATCGAAGTTAGGGGTGGCTTTATTTGTCGATACCTCTACCTTCGACTTTTTGCTCCCGGAGTGTTCTCTCGACGATCACGAACAACGGCCTCTTGTTAGTGGTGTCGCGAGGATCTACACGAAGCGAGAGGATGCAGATCACCGACCTTCCTTCCGGTACCATGAGGCGGATCTCGAGGGCGAGATCCATTGTTAGTGGTGTCGAATTGTGGCATCCCGCAAAACCACTACTAGAAAATCGCGTTGATTTTGTGCATTGCATCATCATGACCGCATGCTCATGTCATCATGCCACATTGCATTTGAGCATCGTCATCATCTTGCATTTGCTCGCATAAAACTATTTGCGCAAAGCCTGGTTTTGTTTTCTAAAACGCCCCGCCTTTGTGCAACACGCAAAACCGGATCGCCGGAATATTTTACTTGTCTGCTATTAGTTTGCAAAAGGCTTGTTTGAAATAAATAAAACATTTAATTGTTTTTGTGGGGGCAGTCTAACGGGCCGAATCGACCCGAACGACCACCCCATTTTCAAACGGTCCACCCTTATTCCTAAACCTACCCAGCCCTAGTCTACCCACACCCCCTCCACCTCACCCCAACCAACCCCCACTCGACACCTCACCTCACCCTTCCCCCCTAGCCAATCAGACCCTGCCACCTGGCCCCTCCCTCCCACCCCACACGCCTCAGCCACACTCCCACACAGCTAGCAACCACCCACACCTGATCTGGCCCCACCCCCTGACCCCGCCTGGGCCCGCCACCTGCCCACCCTCAAGACTCGGCCAGCGTGACCGCGTCCCCAGCTCCCTCCTCTCGCCTCTCCTCCCAGCCAACCCCGACGAGCCTCCTTCCTCCTCCGGCGCTGCCTCCCGGCCACCGCAGTGCTCTCGCCCGCCTCCTCCGCTTGGCTCCACACGCCCACGCCACGACCCCGCCTCGGCCTCACCGGCCTCCTACCGCGCTGCCCGCCGAGCTCGACCTCGACAACCGCGCCGCCTCCTTGCCTCCGCCCGCCGCCTTCTCCGGTCCCTTGCGCGCCCGCCACCGCCTCAGCCCCGCCGGGCGACCCGCCTCCTCCGCCGTCTGCGCGCCTGACCGCCCGTCGACCTCGAGCCCGCCGCGGAGTTCCCCAGCCGCCGGCCGACCTGCGTCCGCCGCCACCACGGCACCGCTCCCCTCTGCCGCGTCCGGCCTTCCCCCGCTCGCGGCGCCGGGCGTGCTCGACGTCAGATCGCCAGGTCACTAAATGCGCACCAAGGGCCATCCTCGCCTCGTCTCGGCGCCCGTACATGCGCCAACAACCCCGTGTGTTCCATGCATGTCGAAGACGTGTTTCCCATCAGCAAGATCAGCCACCGCATGTACCATGTGGCCAGCACGGTCCCGACAACTCGTGTCGCGCCCAAGACCTACCGACGCCGCAAGAAGAAACCGCCACGATGCCAAGTTCGGCAGACGACAAGACCAACGCCAAGGCCGACCCTGTTTTGGTGTGGCCGAAGACCAACGCCAAGTTCGCCTTATGAAACCCAAGACCGGCACGCCAAGACCGCCACACGGAACCCGGTCCTGGATACGCCAAGCACTTCGCCAAGGAACGCCAAGATCTTCGACCGAACGCCAAGACCGATCTGGTTCGAGGACCCGACAAGACCCTCGGAATCGCCAAGTTCTACTTCGCCGATTCGATGTCCGGAGCCCGGAAGACCCCGGTGTCGAGCCCCAAGTTCGCCTCTGATGATCAAGATGGTACCCCAAGATCTCCATCGTATGTGTCGTGTCCAAGATCAAGACGATGACAAGATCTACCGATGACCGAGAACCCGGACGCCATGATCTTCGTCGCGGACGCCGAGACCCTCGACCCCGAGACCGAAC
This sequence comes from Avena longiglumis, assembly GCA_030063025.1. NCBI lineage: Eukaryota > Viridiplantae > Streptophyta > Magnoliopsida > Poales > Poaceae > Avena > Avena longiglumis. The sequence continues at coordinate 503,272,414 of CP125975.1, forward strand.
CCCGTCGAACCCTGACCCTGAGACCGACCCCGAACCCCCCCGGAACCAAGTTCGCCGAACTCTAATGTGTGACCTCTTATCCGAGAACCCTATTTTTATAAATGGTCAACTATATAAATTGTTGCATATTAAATTGTCATACTTGCATGCATCTTGTCATGTGGTATGGGGGACTTATGCCGATTCACCTTATAATTAAATATGGGGCCCATATGCGGGCAAATCTAGTCTCATATCGGCCTCATTTAAATTGTGTAGCGAACCGGTGCTATCTTTTGCCATGTTAAAACAACATTTGAATTGCGGGGGTTCCAAATAACTTGAACCAATTGATTAAATTGTCGGGACCCCGGTTCCACTTAATATGACCTAATTGCATCGCACCTTTGCCATGTCATACATCATGCATGCATCATGCCGATCTTTTGCCGTAGTATTAAATATTGCATCCGGTGGTTATTCTAGTGTTTTGCTTCTTCGCGGATAAGGCCGTTGAGTTGATGTGAGCTTCGCCCCGATCTTCGGTTGAACCTTCGACAATGTTTCCAGGCGAGCATCTCCCCCTTTCTACCTATCTTACTTTTATAGTATTTATTCCCTCCTATTGATCTATTGCTATCTGTGTTGCGATGCTTTAGTTTCCGTACCTGTGATATACCGTGCAACCCTATATTGCCTTGGACACTTCCTATTACCTGTTGTTTGGTAGATAGATGGACTTGCGCGTCGTAGTCGCTTGCTCAAGTCTTTATGCGTCGTCGATGCCACGATTGTTGATGTATTGCCGCATGTTGATGTTGGAGATGATCATGGTTTACTTACCGTTCACTTTAAATTCCTGCTTAACTAAAATTGAAGTAAAGAGGCATCGGTGGGTGATAGATAACATTTGGTTTCGAGCGCCCACTTGTGTCCCGTAGGACCCCGAGTACTTGATACTGTTCCTTGATTTATCGCGCTATCCACATCCGGAGGTATATGGGACCCCCAGGCGAGCTTGATTCATCTTATTTCTTGGGGCCACAAACTAGTTTGAGGTTTTATTTACTATCCTGTACTTATGCCATGCTATACGTATTTAAATTGTGCGTGATAGCACCTTTGTCTTTATTTAGGTAAGCGGAGTGATTACGCGGTATCGACACCCGAGTTTTCGGGTTCCCGATGCTCTGACCATTGACGCAAACCTTGAGTCCGTCTCAAGCTTGCTTACTTGTTGGGTCTACTCAATGGGTGGCCCCTGAAATATTTCTGAATCTGTGATTGCTTAGTCGTGAAAGCCTCGTTGGGTTTTGATTTGGTTTTCCGAGGTTGATCGGCGTGTGTTGCTATTGGTGCACCGGCCGGGTAAAACTTTAAAGCCGTGTCCATGGATATGGACGACTTGGAGCACAAGATCTCGACCATAGACAAGCATAACTAAAGTTTATTGCTATAAATTTGACTTTATAATGACTAGTAATCAGCTTCACTATAATGGAATGGCTAAATACGCCCACAATTGCTTGCTTGTATTGTCGCTTGCGACCATTGTACCTGACTAGTAAGTATTGCAACTACAACGGAATGGCTGAATAAAAGTACCAACAACTGCTGGGTTTTGGGTTGTCTCATGCTATCTATATCTGATTAGTAAGTGTTGTAACTATAACGGAATGGTTAACTAAAAGTGCCCACTGCTTACTTTATCAGGATGATTATCTAAACCTGACTAGTAATTGCTGCAACGATAACTGAATAAGTAAAATTGCCAACTGTGTGAGTTCCTCGGTTGACTTTCTCGATTGGTCGCGAGGGGGAAACGCCAGGATGAGTTTGTTGGGTGTTAGCTTCAGGTTGGATCCGAATAGGTCTTCTTACCCCTCTCTGATTGCCGCCAGTTCTATCGAGTCTCTATAGGTGGTTTAGTGCATGCTGCCGCTGCGCCATCCATCATACCTATGTAGCGAGGACCGTCAATTCTAGCCTCGCTGTCGGCCTCGATCTTGACGCCTCTTTTTCCTTTGCCCTTTGTCGGCACCTTTTGTTTAAGAAGGTTTTGAGATCGGCCAAGTTAGCGGTACCCTTCCGGCTTGCACAGGGGGTTATGGACGCCATTGATTATTCTTCGTGGCTCTTAGCCCCATTTGCATCTTGTCCGTAGTCGACGCTCTATCATTTTCAAGGTGATTTGGATCTTTGTATATTATATCGTATTCTTGACTCATTGAGTCATTGTTATATATATCTGTGGGTCCCATCGAGGACTGTTGTGTAATGTTATTACTGCTTTCCACCCGCACAAAGTGCTGGTGGGCACCTTTGAATCGTTTATGCGGGTTTGGCGGGTTTTCGCTAAAACTTGCATAGGTCCGATCAGGGTGTTACATGCCCGGGTGGCTGCACCCTAGGCGCTGCAGGTGGGCCACGCTGGCGGTGTGGGCCCCCTAGGCCCCTTCTCCGTCTCGTCTTCTGGCTCCGTGGGTCTTCTGGTGAAATATAATTTTTGGCATATTTCCGAAAATTTTTCTGATAGTTCATTTTCTGCACAAAAACTAGACACCAAGGTAATTCTGTTGAAAACATCGTCAGTTTATGTTAGTTGTATCCAAATCACACAAGTTTAGAGGAGAAACAATAGCAAAAGTGTTTGGGAAAGTAGATACATTTGGACGTATCAACTCCCCCCAAGCTTAGCTTATTGCTTGTCCTCAAGCAATTCAGTTAAAAACTGAGTGCGATAAAAGAACTTTCACGAACACATTTGCTTCATATGATGTCTATATTCTCAGCACATGAGTAGATGCTTAAACTATTCATAATAATAAGTATGCAACTAAGTCTACTCAATAGTCATTGCAAGCTATAAAAAGAAACCAACTCAATAATAATAAGTAGCATGAAACATAAACATAAGCAACATTGCAATGCTCATAGTAAGGTATAATAGAGTGGTATCTCGCTTGCCTTTGTTTGTAGAGCACAATATAAATGCCAAGGCATCTCTGAAGTTCAAGTGAAGACTAGAAGTAAATATATCAGAGATACAGGCATCAAAGTCATGACATAATTAACCAAGTTTTGGAACAAACACAAAAATGACAACTATGCTCTCAAGAAGGTGCTCATAGAATAAGTGGTGACCCAACAAGGTTGTGAAAACAGTTTTGAAAGGTTTGAAAGGCTTCCCAATGCTGAAAGGAAGATAATCATTAGCTTTGAGCTCTCATTGCCCCTATCATAGGCATCTTCATATGGTTAAGGTGAAAGTAAAGTCCACTCTGAATCATATGCTTGACAGACCATAAACTGGAAATCCCAAGTCCCTTGAGTACGAGGGGCGCTCCGCATGATACTCAACTTTGGTTACCTGTAAGTTCTTTGTCATTGTAAATACATGCATATCATAGAAAACTGCCAACGGGGTACCCCTTGCACATGATACAGGAGCGATCCCGTGATCAAAATGACAAGGCAAGCAGACAATGAGCATCTCAGCGATCTTTTTATTTACTATGTATATAGCTTTTTATTGAGGATGCTTCATAAATGCTCATTATGGTGATGCTGCAAGTTTCCACCATGATGAGGCATGGCTTAGGCTAGCGGCTCAGGGGTTTCTCTAACACAATGTATAGACTCCATAAACTCACAAGCTCCCCTTTTATTTCACATTGTCGACATCCGCAAACAAAAGAGCAAGGTATCAACTGGATGAGATGTCCAAAAAGTGTTGAAAGCGTTCCCCATGACAGCATGGTTCTGCTGACTCGCGGCATATAATTTGCAAGCATATAACTTTCATGGTCAGGTCATGGTGGTTCAGGATTACTAAGCGCAAGGAATAAAGTGTGCCATCAAGCTCGTCAGAGTTTTACTAACTAACTTTCTCAAAACAGACAAACATTTTATTTTGGAAGAAAAAAAGGCATATTGAATATGCACTGAAGTAGCAAATGATGTTGATAGGTAGGTATAGTGGATACAACTGGCAATGTTGGTTTTGGGGATTTGGAAACACAGGTAGAACTCATACTCAGTGCAAGTGAAGGCTAGCAATCGAGAGGGAGCGACAAACGTGAGAGCGATAACTGTCATAATCATGCTTGCAACAAAACAAGACTAATTATGGCATGAAGGTGATACAAGAACTCTGAGGCGAAATAAATCATCGAGGCTTACTGACTATTGATTAGTCATATGCATGCGTGAGCATGTGCCAAGTCGATTCATATGAACAGTCAGAGGAGGATACCCCAATATCATACCAAAATATGAATAAAACAATGAAAGCAAACATTCATATGACATGCTACAAACTATTAGCAAGCTGGAGCTGATCATAGACAAGCAAGAACTACTAAGCATCCATCAGTAACATACTCCTTACAATGAATAGACTAAGCATGCTCACAATGATGAGTATATGTACAAAAATGAAAACAAATAGAGTTCGTTACCAGCCTCTTACCACACCTCGAGTTGTATTAATCTTAATTATTGCCCTTCACTTGTGTGACTTGAATAATAACATGAAACCAAAATACATTGAGGACGGATGAAACCTGCAAAGAACTCACAAAACCAGAGAAGAACAACAAATATTTTTGTTGTTTTTTATTTTTCAAACAAGCCAACAAAGCAAAAACAAACAAAACAAAAGAAAACCAAAAACAAAAACTAAGACGCTCCAAGAACAACACAATTGTGCATGAAATAATAAAAACGAAGTGCCTAGAAAGACCTGAGATTTTTATTGATGAAGAAGGGGATGCCTTAGACACCCCCAAGATTTGACTCTTGTACCTCTTGAATATTTCTTGGGGTGACACGGGGTGGCTCCCCCCAAGCTTTAGCTTTTGTCCATTCTTCATCTCATTACATCATTCTTTCCTTACACCTGAAAATTTTCCTTCATACAAAACTTCACACAATCTTCATTAGCAACATTAGTGCATTCAAAAGATAATAGACCTTTGGGGTTTAGTTTTAAAACAGCAAAACTTTCACTAAAGACACAAGATACTATAGAAATTCCCTCAAAAAGCTCAATTTTCCAAAAAGAACCCGAAAAGAAATCAATAAGAAGCAAATACAAATAATGACAGAAATCTGTCAAAACAGACCAGCAGGTAGAAACCGATTTTTTCGAAGACCTTCTGTTGCTCAAATCAAAAATTGTTGCACTAACAAAAGTTAGCTAACATACTGGGGGATTTATTCATAAATTTTCAGCTCAATCCAACTTACAGAGACTCCTCACAAATTTTTATGCTGGAGGACAGAAATCTGTTTCGGGACAGCAACTCTCCAAATCTTACTTCCCTCTCATTAGAGGTCATTCATGGCACAAAAAGCAAACAAAAAGGAAAAGGAGAGGTCATTACTGAAGTAATAACTTCCAAGACTCAAGGAAACTCTTGAGTTATCTCCCAACAAGTACTTTTCTTTAACGCCTTTAAGTTAGGCACGGCAAAGAGCAATGATTGGAAAGGAGAAAAATAAAAGTGAGGAAGCATAACCACTGTGAAAGCATTGTTTTGTTCATTAAAATCCCTTTGTTAATAAGTTTGATCAAGTCTTGTTACCAAAACAATCTTATATGAAACAAACTTTGCATTTCACTAAATGATTATGTTACCTCAATCTTGATAGCAATGGTCCCAATCATAATAGTTTCAAAATTTTCTTGTGGAATGGGACAATATATTTCTCCAACCTTGATGCTCTCAATATTTTCAATGGAATTCAAGCAATAGCTCTTGGTAACCTTCTTGGGGAAATATATAGTATGCTCTTTGTCATCAATATTGAATGTTACTTTTCCTTGGTTGTAATTGATGACAGCACCTGTAGTATTAAGATAAGGTCTACCAAGAATAATAGACATATTATCATCTTCAGGCATTTCAAGCACAACAAAATCAGTTAAAACCATGCAATTATGAGCAACTTGAACAGGAACATCCTCAAATATACTAACAGGAATAGTAGTTGACTTATCAGCCATTTCCAAAGATATATCAGTAGGTATCAACTTTTCTAGATGGAGCCTCTTGTAGAGAGAAAAAGGCATAACACTAACTCCAGCTCCCAAATCACATAAAGCAGTTCTAACATAATTATTTTTAATAGAGCAAGGAATAGTTGGTATACTTGGATCACCAAGTTTCTTTGAAACCTTACCATTGAAGGAGTAATTAACGAGCAAAGTAGAAATCTCCTCATTAGGAATATTCCTTTTATTAGAGACAATATCCTTCATATACTTTAAATAAGGAGGCAATTTAATAGCATCAGTCAAAGGAATTTGCAAAAATAAAGGTTTCATCCACTCACAAAACTTGTTGTAGTGTTTTTCCTCCTTTGACTTGTGTTTCTTAATTGGAAAAGGCATAGGTTTTTGTATCCAAGGTTCTCTCTCTTTACCATGTTTATTAGCAATAAAATCTTCCTTTGTGTACCTAGTGTTCTTAGTGTGCTTCTCAGGTGCTTCATCAACTTCCTCCTTATCAGGAGCATCATTTTTATCATTACCACTCTCAATTTCAGCATCAGATAAAGATATGCTATTAGGATCTACAGCAGGTTCAAGTGGTTCCTCAACTATTCTATGTTTCTTTTTCTTCCTTTTACGAGGACTACCACTATCAACTTGTTGGGAATCCTGCTCAATTCTTTTAGGGTGTCCTTCAGGATATAAAGGGTCTTGAGTAGCTATACCACTCCTAGTTCTAATTCCATAAGCATGTTTATCCCCTGGAGCATTAACTAGCATATCCTTTTGTACCTTAGCAAGTTGATCAAGTTGAGTTTGAACCATTTGAAAGTGTTTACAAAGCATTTTAATATCATTATAAGTTCTTTTCACAATATCTTTCAACTCATTAATAGCTCTAGAGTTTTCCAATAAATGATTCTGAACTTGTTTATTAAAATTACCTTGCTTAACAATAAAAATGTCAAGTTCCTCTAAACATTGATCAGGAGGCTTACCATAAGGAATATCACCTTCATCAAAGTGTTGGAGAGAGTGTACCTCAATAGTAGATGAGTGGGGAATTGGCTTACATAATTCTTCTATAGGAGATAGATTCTTCACATCTTCAGCTCTAATACCTTTCTCCTTTAGACATTTTTTAGCTTCCTTCATCACTTCATCATTTAATGCAATAACTCTTCTTTTCTTTGGTGTTGGTATTGGAACTAGTTCAGGAACATCTAGTTTGGGAGTATTTAGCTTAGTTGAAGCCCAATCATCATAATTCTTGCTTATTTTAGCCATTAATTCTTCAGCATCTGTAGGAGTCCTTTTCCTGAAAACACAATCAGCAAAGCTATCTAGGTAGGTCCTAGAATCATCAGTTAGTCCATTATAATAAATATCAAGAAGCTCATTCTTAGGCAATGGACATCCAGGATGTGCATGAATCAAGGCATAGAACCTTATACATGACTCAGGCAATTTCTCTTCTTCTCCCTGTTTAAAATCAAAAAGTCTCTGCGAAGCAGCATGTCTAGCACTGGGAGGAAAATATTTCTGGAAGAAAGAAGCAATCAAGCAATCATGGCTGTCAATGGAACCAGGAGGTAATCTATTAAACCAATCCCTAGCTTCTCCTTTTAGTGAAAAAGGGAAGATCTTAGTAACAAAGTACTTGCGCATATTAAAATCATCAAAGAATAAAGCACTCATAGTAGAAAGCTCATTCATATGGGCCACAACACTCTCATTTTCAGTCCAACAGAAAGGTTCTTTCTCAACAATATCTAAATAAGAGAAATCAAGAGAGAAATCATAATCTTTATCTTTAATATCTATGGGAGAAGTGACAAACTTAGGATCAGAGGACAACTTAGGCATAATAATATATCTAGCAAGGAGACTCTTAATAGCACTAGTACCATGAGTGTTTCGGTACTCTTCAACAAAATCATCAGTGAACTTAATGTAACCATCATTAATATCATAACTCTCACTAGACTTAGGTGAGCTAACAGGTGTAACACTGTCTTCACTAGGAGTTTTGTTATTTCCTAGACTAGTCATAGTAGCATCTAGAAAAGGACCTAATGAACCACTCGCATCAAGCACAGTAGAAGTAACATCATGAGTATCAAACGCAGTTTCAGACTCAGCAGTAGTTGCAGTGTGTGTAGCATGAGTATGTGGTGGTGGTGTGACAAGCTTACTTATAACAGACGGTGAATCAAGAGCAGCAGAGGTGTTTAGGACTGTACCTCTTCTTGTAGTGGATGGCAAAATAGGGAACTTTCCATCACGAGATTTCCACATGATGAAAGGAGTAGCAATAAACAATAATAGATCCAAGTGAACTTACAAATAAAGCTATGCTCCTCGGCAACGGCGCCGGAAAATAGTCTTGATGACCCACAAGTGTAGGGGATCACAACAGTCTTCGCGGGTAGTATTACCCAATTTATTGATTCGACACAAGGGGAGCCAAAGAATACTTGCAAGCCTTAACAACTGAGTTGTCAATTCAACTGCACCTAGAAATAGTTCTTGCTCACAGAAGTTTATCAGTAGCAACAGTTTGTAGTAGCAACAGCAAAGCAATCGCAACAATGAAACATGAGCAATAGTAATAGTAACGGTAACAGTATGATTCGAGTGCGCTAGGCATAGGGATGGATGGACGGGCCTTGCATGGACGAATCTAAACATGTAACTTCAAGATCTAGGGTATTGCAGATAAATAATAACAACCATCCAAGTACTAAACAATCCTAGGCATGTTCTCCATATATATTCATACATGCTCGCAATGAGAACTTGCACAACATCTTCTGTCCAGCCAGCCCGTGGCAGCGGCGCCTCTAGGGAACAAATGGAAATTAAGGTGCTCCTTTTAATAGAGCACCAGAGCAAAGTATTAACACTCAGTGAACACATGTGATCCTCACACCACAGCCATCCTGAAAGGATACGAATGTCGCCTAGAGGGGGGTGAATAGGCGATTAAAACTTTTCCTAGATGGCTCAACAAAGGCGGAATAAAACTAGTGTTTACTTTGTTAAGCACAACCTAGAACAACTAAGGTTCACCTATGTGCACCAACAACTTATGCTAAGCAATACAAGCAACAAAGTGATAGCAATATATATATTACTTCAAGCACGAAGGCTATCATAATGTAAAGTGCATAAGTAAATAGCTCGGGTATAGAGATAACCGAGGCACGCGGGGACACCGATATTTTACCGAGTTCCTCCCAACATGGAGTACGTCTAGTTTGGAGAGGGGGTGGTATCAAACCACCAACGCCACAAAAGGCCTCCCTTATTCTCAGGTGAATCTCACCCCAACGGGATCGATCCACGCTTCCACTATCGGTGCACTTGTCGGTGGCAACCGAAACCTCTCACAAGGTTGGGGCACTTCTCCACAACTTAATTAGAGGCTCCCAACAAATGCCACAAAAGGCCACAACGCCACCAAGGCCACAAAACCGTCTAGGGTTCCAAGAACCCAAGAGGGACAAGCTCCAATGAGTAACTCAAACCAAATCCTCCGAGGAGAACACAAACCGATGCACCAAATGCAAATGGCAAGACCACCACAAAGGTGTTAAAATCCTTCTCTCCCAAATTCCACCAAAGCTACAAAAGCTTATGGGGGAATAAGAGAGGAAGAATAATGGAGGAAATCCACAAAAGACTCCAAGATCTAGATCCCAATATGTTCCCCTCACTTAGAGGAGAGATTGATTGGTGGGATTGTAGATCTAGATCTCCTCTTTCAAATCCCTCAAGAATATGCAAGAATCATCGGAGGGATTGAGAGAAAGCAAGCTCAAGAAGGTCAACAATGGAGGGGAAAACATGCAAGAATGGTTAAGGAACCATTGGGGAAGAAGGCCCCTTATATAGGTCCCTCCAAAATCCAACCGTTGCAGCCCAAAAACGCGATTCCCGGTACTACCAGACTTTTTCCCGGTACTACCGGACTTTCCCGGCACTACCGGACATTCCCTGGGATTCCTGGGGCGCCAGACGCATTTTTCTCTATGCTCCCCGGTACCAAAATGCGGTACTACCGGACCCCGGTACTACCGGATCCTGGTCCGGTACTACCGGTCATCACATAACGAAAACAACCATAACTATTGCATCCGGACTCCGATTTCGATGATCTTGGGCTCGTTTCGAAGAGGACAACAACCTCTACAATATCATGCAAATAAACATCATAGTCCAGCAAGTGAGGATAGATCCAAATGACAAAGTCAAAAACCTTCTTCCGCGCTAGGTACTAAAATGCGGTACTACCGCTTTTTGGTACCTAGCCCGGCAGTGGCTTTTGGCAACTTGTCAAAACCTACTGCCGCGCTAGGTACTAAAATGCGGTCAAACCACTATAACTTTTGATTGGTAACTCCGATCGACCCGATTCCAATTGCGTTGGAAAGAGGACGACATGAGCTACTCTATAAGAGGTGAAAATATTGGTTATCACCAAGTGAGAATGTATCATGTATAATAGTGTGAGATACCTCACTTGGTGAGAAACCGAAAATCCGCCAAGATCAAAATCGCAACAAGATACAAACGGAAGATCCGATTTTGATGAACAAGAGCTTGTTATGGAGATTACCACAAGCTCTATATCCTCACATGGATAATACCAAATAACAACCAAATATGATGATGCAAATATGCAAAGGATTGAGCTCTCTCCGAACGATGTGACTGAGTTACTCATTCGAGATCCCCTCTTGATAGTACAGTTATCTATCCTAAACCCGGTACTACCACTTACAATATGAGACCGGCAAAAGGAAAAACCTATCAAGATTATACCTTTTCCTTGAGCATTCCACTTGAGATTGATGTATACGTTCTTGCCCTTCTCAAGATGTAATGCCTTTCTTAATTCCTCATCATCGATCCATGATCACCGGGAATGGCAAGCATCAAACATGAGATCTTCTATAGATGGTGCATTTTGAGCTTGCACAACACATCTTCTTCTAATTTCATCGACCTTGAACCCATCACATGCTCCAAGCGATTCTAATGGACAAATCCTACAAGTATAACTTAGTACACACAATAGTCCATAAAGCTTGTCATTAATTACCAAAACCACACATGGGGGGCCACATGTTCTTTCAATCTCCCAAATTTTGGTAATTGATGACAATCCCTTTAAGAGGGTTTATATAAGGAATCTTAATGAAAAAAAATGGTACCACCAATATCAAATACTACATAAGTATGTTATATTGGTACCACCACCATATATAGAGCAAACTCCCCCACAATCTATGCATGTGTGATGAACTTGAATTTCATTGCATATATTTCCAATCATTATTATTGGTGGAGTTTCCTCTATATATACCACATGCTATGCTTAGAAACAAACTCAAAGCATAAACCATTTCCCTTAAACCCTCTAAAACTTCTCCCCCATTGGCATCGATTGCCAAAATGGGTACAAGTTCTAGAAGGAAAATATAGTAATATTTCCTCCAAAGATGTGCCTTCGCACATATACAACGATGAATACTTAGGAGGGAGTACAACTATATCGAGGACCCAAAGATTGCTAAAAGAGATAAAATAAAAGAGGCATCAACAAATGAAGCAAGCAATTAAAAGGTCCGGCAAACCAATTTGAAAACACCAAATGAGTCCAAATGGAAACAACAAGATATTATGATACGAGTAGATGAGTGTTTTAAATAACAAATAGAGAAGCTCCCCAAGATTTGTGCACAATTTAAAATAAATGCATGAGAATACATAATGCACAAATATGGCATCCTTGCTCCCCCATAATCATTTAAAACACACCAGATGAAAGATCAAACAAATGCTTAAATAAAATAGAGAATCTCCCCAAGATTTGTGCATACTTTAAAATTGGTGTATTTCAATACAAAAATGCACAAATATGGAATCCTCACTCCTCCATAACATTTAAGGCACAATAAATGAGAAAGAAGAAAAATGAGCATTATTAAATGAATTAGATGAGCTCCCCAAAGATAATGCATCAATTATGATAATTGCATTTGGGAACACGGTACATAATCATGGAATCCTCACTCATCCAAATTAATTTAACAATACAAGGCATGAGATAATAAATATGAGTGACCAAAGATGCAAACAAGAGGAACACGCACTCATAGGCAATTAAATTTGGAAGCCACCGAAGAATCAAAAGGAATAGAAAGGTGGTCTCCAAGGATTAAAAATCAACTAAAATTATCTTCTCATGTGTGTAAATGTCTCTAAGTGGAAAACATCACAAAGACATATGCCAACAAAGAAATATGCACACATAAAGAAGATATACAAGAAGGCATATGAAGAGTATAATGAAGTCATAACATATACCAATTATATTTTTGCTTCAAAGCATGGCCAATGGCTCAAATATATCTTATTGTACATTAATAAACTTAAAACACCTACACACTGCATATATTACAACTATCACCAAGGGAAAAAGGAGAAAGTTGGCATATATGAAGAAAGGCAACAAGTATCACAAGAAAATTTTAACTAACAAAATCTCACTATTGCACATGAGAGAAGTTGAGGAAAAGATAGGCAATAAAATTGCTAGATTGACATATTTGGGATTGGAGGATCAAATGCATGATTTTGTATAGTCCCAATTATATGCACTCATCTCAACTTCTACACATTTACAATAGAGAGTTCTCTTAATACCATGGCTAGAGATACAACAATAAATATAATAACAAAATTTCATGCCAAGATGCAACCTACAAAAGGTTGGAAGCAAGATAAATATGCATGAGCAAGAGATACTTGTTACCGAGATATCATTGGTAGGATGTAGAGGATATGAATTCGTTGATCATCCTATAGCTTGCCTTCAATTTTCATGTATGCATCATTTCTTCAAAATTGAGAGACAAACATCCAATCTATCTCCAATGTACCTAAAACACATTTAAGTACAAAATGGTCCCCAAACATTGGGTCCAATGTAGTTAGTGCAACTACAATACATAGGAGATACTCCATATAAATATGTGCATATTGATATGAAATTGAATTTCATGCACAACTTAGCCGATGGGATTTGGTGGAGTTTCCCCTATATATTGGATCAAAGAACCAATTCAACACATGAAAGATCACAAGTTCAACCAATGAACTAGGCTAAAGCCAAAGAGCAAAAGATAGATAGAAATAAAAATGCTCAAGGGTTTATCTCATTATAAAATGGTCAAATCAAGAAACAAGGAATAAGACAAAACCAACTCCCAAAAAGATCAAGGTTCCAACAAGAAACCAAACTCCCCATACTTCTCATGATGGCACAAATACCAAAACTAAAAGATTGAGGTTCCAAGCACATAAAACCCAATATGGATCAAACAAAGAAGCATAAATATGAGTGTTCTAAAAAATATAGGAGAGCTCCCCCATGGATAGTGCATTATATAGGATTTTCCTTTTGAATACAAAATGCACACAAATGGGATCATCACTAGTACCTACAATAAATACAACACAAGAGGATACCAATAAAATAAGAAGATCCACAAAAAGCAAGGAAGGCTTGGGAGACAACACAAAACATTTTCTTGGCCAAAGATAGGATAAAGTTAAACAAAGGCCAAAGTGAATATGATCAATAAATTCTACCATAAATTGAGTACTCATTGTCCAAGGACAAGAAATATTGGGAATAATTTTCCCAAGGTAGCTAGCATGGATATCCAAGATCATAGTCACAACAAGAAGCATATAACAAAAGATAAGAATTAAGCATGATACTTTGAACAAGATTCTTGGTAGCTTCCAATAGTCACACAATCACTAGAGATAAGAGTAACTTGAAGCAAATGGTTTCCATGCGGATATATATATATCTAAATATGAGGAAACACATACCAAGAAGCACTCTCACAAACAAGATCCAAATTATGATCAATACGGGCATTCAAGCAAATTGGAACTTGTATGAGCACATGTGTCACTTATGAGTATCAATTTTAAGTGACACAACCTCGAATTTTCACATTTTCTAGGATTGTAATAAACACTAAGCATATGACTCCCCCATAATGTGATACTACCATAAAACCAACGTGAGGCAAAATAATACAAATAGAGATAATTAATGGACATTATAAAACTTAAATTTATCATGAGAATTATACCACATAGAGACTAGACAATAATCCAATATAAATACTAGGTGGTATTCCTCATGTACACACAATTTTAGGATTGTGGAATGCCCAAGCATAACACTCCCCCAAAATGGGATAATCCATTAATTTCTCACAAGAGCCAAATAAGATACCAAATATAACCAAGCAAGGCTCAAACATAAGAAACACACATACATGGTGTGCCACCTAATCATACACAAATATGCTTGATACCTCAAGATAATTAAGTGGATAGCACAACATGTACAAAAGCATGGAAGATACAAAACCAACACATGCACAAGGGGGCGAGTAACTTTCAATGTAAAGAGTTTAGCATATGTTACCGCAAGGAGGAACATTGGAAATATAATATAATCAAGATAATCCAAATGGCTTGGCTTGACAATAATAATTGATGAAGATCCCTCAATTCTTCATAATGTAGCCAAAACTCCAATGCCCTCCAACAACACCTATTGATCAAGTTTTGGCTTGTTGGTCCCCAACCAAGTTGGGTCCTAAGAGGTTAGTCACAATAGGCTTGGCAACCCAAATGGTTCTTTTCTTGAACCCACATTGAGCACCAACAAATTTGGCAAACACATTGCCAACCTCATCCTTATAAAGAGAATAAGCATCATCAATAATGATAGGATTGGATGAGGAGATACCAATAGTGCATGAGGAAGAAATGTTCCCTTTCTTACGACAAATGTAGCAAGTTCTACTCTTGCCATCTTTATTTTTGGATGTAGCGACAAATTGAGGAAGAGCTTGAGTTTGCTTCTTGCCAAGGGACTTCTTCTTTAATGGGCAATGTTTGACATGATGCCCTTCTTCCTTGCACTTGAAGCAAACAATGTTGGCCGGATTCTTGACTTGATCTTGGCCATTATTCTTGTTGTCCTTGTGCTTCAACTTGATAGTGGACTTGTTCTTGACATTGGAGTTGAATCCAAGCCCACTCTTGTCATTGGGGGATTTTTGCACACTCAAGATTTTGTTGAGTGCGACCTTCCCTTGATGACGATTTTTCAAGTCATTCTTCAAAGAAGTGACTTGAGCCTTGAGCTCTTTGATTTCCTCTACATGGTTAGTTTCAACAAAAGTACTAGAGGAAGTAGATGCTACATTGTTAGAGCAACAAGGAAAGGAATGTAATTCATCACGAGA
Organism: Avena longiglumis; assembly: GCA_030063025.1. Classification (NCBI taxonomy): domain Eukaryota; kingdom Viridiplantae; phylum Streptophyta; class Magnoliopsida; order Poales; family Poaceae; genus Avena; species Avena longiglumis. Next base: position 503,287,741 of record CP125975.1, read on the forward strand.
TATAACAAGGTTATGAGGGGATAAATTACAAGGACTAGCACATGGCAATATAACATTTGGAGTAGATATAGTGCTAATGTCCACATGAGGCCCACTAGATGTTACCTTTGACATGATGGCCTCATGAGCCAACTTTAGCCTACCATGGGTGTCGTGGGAATGGTCACGGGAGATGCTGCAATCGGCAGCGAGTAGTAGAACGAAGGGCAAGGGCGGCCAGTCATCTGCGGTGCGAGATGAGGGCGGAGACACAGGGTTTTACCCAGGTTCGGCCCCCCGGAGGGTAAAGACCTACTCCTGCTAGATTGTATTATGGTGGAGGTACAATGGGGCGAGCTCGACGCCTAGGCGGCGAGTCGCTTAGGTTTATGATGGAACGTACGTCTACACGCCCTGTAGGGAGGTTTATATAGACTCACCCTCCCTAGGGTTTACAAATCTCAACCGAATCTGTTAAGGTTTCGGTACTCATTTAACCTAATCCGACAGGGCCTATCTACTCTCCTGGGCCTTCAGCTTCCAGTCGCTTGGATCCACGCCAGGTCTTGATCCAGTCGCCGTCTTGCAGGCCCACTCGCCAGGTCGTGGGCCAGTCGGAAACGTCCTGCTGGGTATACCCCGGTAGGCATATCCCCATCTGTAGTCCCCGAGGCCGTCGTCGATTGGGCGCAGGTGGTTGCTGGCAGTCGGAGCATACGGCTTCAATGCGGGCATCCAGTCGAATCGGTGGCGGGCTCCTGAATAAAGGAGGAAACTAGTCATTCTGGTCGCAGCTTTGGCGAACGGGTCGGCGAAATATTCAGTCACTATTGTAGTGATCGGGTCGGCGAGCCGAGTGGCCGAAGTTGGACCGTCAAAACGCAGTCAAACTAGCCGTTGGGGTAATCCAACGGTAACTTTTGGCGTAATCACCGCGTAGTAACGGCTCCCTGATTTGGCGGGTAACAGCCGCTATATAAAGGGAATGGTAGGCGATCGGAGAACCACCTCCTCGTCATTTCCTCCGATTGAGCGCACCTTCGCTTTCCTCTGCATCGCGATCCAGCCGAACCGAAATCCTCCGACCCCCACGAATCCTTCCGCCAATGGCCCCCTCCACCGAACCATGGGGCAGGTCCAAGTGTACGAGAGCGTTACTGGCTTCCTTCGAGGAGGCCGGGATCCTTCGCGCCGGCAGGTGGCGCATCCCCGCGGCCGGAGAGGTGACTCCGGACCCGCGCGAGGGAGAATTCGTCTGTTTCACCAGCCACCTGGAACGGGGGCTGGGATTCCCCACATCTCTTTTCTTCCGGCGCTTCTACGCCTTCTACAAGATTCAGCCATCGGACCTGGGCTGCAGGCCCTATTTCCCCCTGTGGCAAGATCTGTTTCACGGGCAGACCAGTCGCGAAGAAGCAGGCGGCCGGATGCTTACCGCGGGCGGCCTGACGTTTCAATTGAAGTCGAAGGCCTCCTTTTTCGATATGATGCTACCTGCCAAGGCGGCGAGTGAATGGAAGAAGTCTTGGTTTTACATCACCGAGGCGACTCCAGACGGCGAGGTAGCGATCCCAAGATACTCCGCCGACCGGCCCGAACCGCGCCGACTCCAAGTCGGCAAGCTTCCAACAGACCAGCGGATGGTGGTGGATGAAATGCTTCAGACCATCCGCGGCCTGAAGAAGAAAGGTCTCCAGCCCATCAAATTGTATAACTGCTGGCTCGGGCGGCGACTCGTCCCCCTGGCCCGCCGTGACCACTACATGTACGAGTACACGGGCCGGGAGGACTCGACGAAATCCTGCCCGAAAGTGGCAACTCGAGGATTACCTCCTGGCGTTGAAGAAGATCACCCAGGAGGCGTATCTCGACGCGAAGGCTGGGGTCGCCCCTTACACCGCGAAGCATCCAGCCCCGACGGTAAGTCATCTTTCTATCATTCGCAGTCGCAGTTAATGCTGTCGTGGTTATACTGATATTGTCTTATGCCTATTGAAGTTATTTCAAGTGGTGGAAGGGTGGCTTCCGCCCGCGGACGACGAGAATTCGAGCTCGTCCGTCCAGGAGGGGGGTGAATCGCCTCCAGCAAGGGGCGGCGTCGAGAGTGACAGGAGCGGCGACGACGACGAATCCGAGGAAGAGGTCGCCCCGCTGGTCCGGAAAACTCGCGGACAGCGGCAGCGCGAGGTCAAACCGAGCAAAAGCCTCGAACGTCATGTCGATGATGACGACGAGCTCCCCGAGCACACCTCGCGTCGTGAGGCCACTCCGTCGAAGAAGAAGAAGAAGAAGAATAAGAAGAAGAAGAAGAAGAAGAAGAAGAAGAAGAAGAAGAAGAAGAAGAAGAAGAAGAAGAAGAAGGTGAAGGCCCCTCCGAAGAGGAAGACGAAGCCAGCGAGACAGGCATCTCCGCCTCATTCGCCAAGCAGCTCCGACGCCACCAGTCTGGCCAGGGGTGAAGCGCCACAGACGACGGCGGCGCCAAATATCACCGCCGTCCTGAGCGAGGTGCCTCTGGCCTCGATGCCTCCGTCGTTCGCCCCAGTCTCTGGGTCGGGGGCTGCTCCGGTCGCGGCAGCTTCCCCGCCCAGGGAAGCTCCCGCCAAAAACGTTTCGGAAGCTCCTGTCACGGCCTCGACGACGAAGAAGCCGTCCGTGTCTTGGGCGCACGATGTCCTGGAGATGGGCCTCCGACAATGGGCCTGAATCGAGAAGCCGGCATCCGCACGGGGCTACGGTTCATTCCGGTCGCCAAGTGAGTTTTATTCACCTGCTTTATTTTTCCTTGTAGTCGAACGACTTTGCTCATATTCTCGATTTGCAGGACTGGGGTTAAAAAGATAGGCCATCCGTCCGTGGCCAAGGTGCCGCCAGTCGTCGCCGAGGAGGACCCCTCTCGGAAGAGGAATGCTGACAAGGTCGCTGCCCCCCACAGACAGTGCCAAGAAGGCCAAGAGAGACGAGGTCGTCACGGTGTCTGACGACACGACGGTGGACCCGAGTGATCCTGCGGCGGTGGCGGCCTCGGCAATCAAGGAGGGTGCTCCCTCTCTAGGGGTGACCGAGCCGGCCTCTTTTGGTGCCGGCGCGTCCATCGCGACCTTCCCGCGCTTCATGGCCAGAGCGGCCACGGTGAGTGGTACCACGCCATCGAGCCGCGCACCTAGGGTCGCCGAGACGGAGGTCGAGCAACGTCGCGGGCATACTCCGGCTCTTCTCACCTCCGTGGACGCACTACAACTTCATGGCATGATGGGCGCGGCCATCCAAGTATGTACAGTCCCTAAGGATCGGGCCACTGAATTGCAGTGGTCAGATTCTTTTAGTGTTGTACTTTTATTTCTTGCGCCCAGTCGCCGAGTGCGCATTCGCTGAGTTTCAGCGGGTGGGCGCTCAGTATTTTTTATCGCCAGTCCCCGAGTGTCTAGTCGCTGAATTTCAGCGGGTAGGCACTTAGGTTTTTGATCGCCAGTCCCCGAGTGTCTAGTCGCTGAATTTCAGCGGGTGGGCACTTTAGGATTTCGTTTTTGCTAACTATTTCACTTTTGCACAGGGTTTGCAGCGTGAATCAGCTGACCGGCTGGCTGCGAAGTGTCGCGCGGAGAAGGAACTTGTCGTTGTTCAAGAGGCGAACAAGGGACTCCAAGCGATTGCTGCGAAGGCAGAAGAGGTTCGCCAGGGACTTGTCCCGGCGAGTGAGCTGACGGCGTCGCAATCGGCGTTGAGTTTGGCGGAAAAGCGGATCGCCGACCTTGAGCGCGAGCTGAAGGAAGCAAAGGAGGAAGCGACCTCGGCGGATGGGCGAGCCAAGGCTGTTGTTACGGCCGCCGCTAAGGAGTGTAAGGTTTCCGACGCCCTTGTTGCTGGGCTTCAAGATGATTACTCCGCTCTTCAAAACTTCATCACGGAGCTCTCCCGCCCTTTGATTGGTGAGTGTGCCTTCCTCTGCCTGTAACATATGCATTGTGTAATTTTTGATGTATTCACTGTCACCTTCTGTCCGCAGGTCGGATCATTGATAGCGCGGAAGAGGCGAATTCGTTCGACGCACGACAATGTGTATCCACGCTGGTCGACTCGGCCACGTTGTCGGCGACATGCATACGGGCGTATCTTCAGGATATGTCGCCCACGGAAGTGATTCCCAGCGACCTCGTCGAGGTGTGGCAATACTTGGAGAAGGCGCCGTCGGTCGTCGAGTTCATGACACGATCGGCGTTCCGACGCGGAGCGGCGACGGCGCTTAGCCTTGGGCTCGCTCACTTCCCGGAGGACTTCGACCTGGACGACGTGACGAGTGGCTACCCGTCGTCGACTGGCTCGGTGGAGATCTCCGAGGTGCTGAAGCTGACGGACCGCGTCGCGGTATACTCCGAGCGCGTCTGGGCGATGGGCGACCTCCTTCCTTATCAGGAGACGGTCGTCGCACCCAACGACCGAGCCGCAGCACCGGGACTTCAAGATCGAGCAACCCTTCCGCGCGGAGATGGCGGGTGGTGACGACGCACTCCAAACCAGTACACTCCCTTCATTCGCAATCGCAAGGGTGGTGGCGAGTCATCGTCGAAGCGCTGGAGTAAAATATTGTGCCACGGGCGTTAGTAGCGATCATTGTTGAGCATACTTTGTATTTTGTGACAATGACATGCTATAATGAGATATCGTGTTGTTTTGTGAATTATCGTGTTTCGATTGAGGGTTGAACGAGTCCCCGAGCGTCCGCCTTTTTATGGGGTTTACCTCGCTTTGTTATGTTTTGCGGTTTTGAATGTTTTGTTATTGAGGTCGACTCGCCCGAACTCGTAAAAGCCGCAAGGCGACTCCCATGAGTGCTCAGATTTCACCGCTTTCCTTGCGCGAACGAGGTCGGGTAGCCGAGTCCCCGAGCGTGGTACTTGGTTGTTCTAGGCGCGACTCGAGGGTGGGTGAGGACTTGGCGCGTTAGGGTGAGCGCATCACTCCTGCCTGGCCTGTCGTGTCATTCGCATGGAGAGTCCTGGGCATGCTCTCATACTTGGCGTTTTCCCTAGCCGCTCGCCGGCCCCGAGCGTACTTAGCCGTTCGAGTCGTTGTGTCAAGGATGCGGAGGATCATGGTCGCTGTGAGAAGCGAAGGCAGTTGTCTTGGCTCGTTGAGCCAATCGAGCTAGGCGACTCCAATGGGGCTCCGGGTAGGCGTTTTTCGTGGACGTTACAAGACCTGGGTAACCCGGCCCTTTAGAAGACTACTTGGTGCCGATCGCTGTACCAGAGGTTGACTTCTGCAGTTAGCTTGACACTATTATTACGAGTGCGAGTGGCACAAGACACGGAGAGTAGACGCAATTTGCGGTAACCAATATTTTTTATTTCATAGCGACTGGAGGATACATATGTGGAGTTCTAGGAGTAGAACTTCCGTAGGAGGTTTAAATCCATGGTCGCTTGACGTCGAGTTTGCCGTCCCCGCGGACGTCGATGAGGTAGTAGGCGTCGTTGCCGAGTACTCGCCCTATGGCGAATGGTCCCTCCCACGGGGGTGGGGGAGAGCTTGTGCATGCCCTTCTTGTCCTGGATGAGTCATAGCACCAGGTCGCCTTCCAGGTAGGTGCGAGATTTCACCCGCCAGCTATGGTAGCGGTGGAGTCCTTGCTGGTAGATGGCCGTGCGAGAGCGAGCTAGGTCGCGTGCCTCGTCGAGTTGATCGACTCCGTCCTGCCGTGCGAGTTCGTTCGCCGCCTCCGTGTAGTGGACGACCCTTGGCGAGTCGTGATCGAGGTCGGTGGGCATGACTGCCTCGGCGCCGTACACCATGAAGAAGGGGGTGAACCCTGTCGACCTGTTGACTGAGGTGCGGATGCCCCAGATGATTGAGGGTAGCTCCTCGACCCAGCACCCGGCAGTGCGCTCGAGCGGTACTTGGAGCCGCGACTTCAGGCCGTGGAGGATGCTCTGGTTGGCCCGTTCTGCCTGGCCGTTGGACTCCGGGTGGGCGACTGACGCGAGGTCGAGCCGGATGTGGTGTTCCTCGCAGAACTCGGCCGTGGCTCCTTTGGCGAAGTTGGTGCCGTTGTCCGTGATGATGCTGTTAGGGAACCCGTAGCGATATATGAGCTCGCGTAGGAATTTGGTGGCGGTCTTCCCGTCGCATTTCCGGACTGGCTTGGCCTCCACCCACTTTGTGAATTTGTCGACCGCGACCAGGAGATGGGTGAAGCCGGAAGGGGCCTTTTTGAAAGGGCCTACCATGTCCATACCCCACACGGCGAATGGCCAGGTGATGGGGATTGTCTTGAGCGCTGAGCTCGACACGTGTGTCTGGTTGGCGTACTTCTGGCACCCGGCGCACCGCTGGACAATGTCGACGGCGTCGGCGTGTGCGGTGGGCCAGTAGAAGCCGTGCAGCATAGCCTTGGTGACTAGGGAGCGGGCGCCGGCGTGGTGGCCGCAGTCGCCGGAGTGGATGTCGTAGAGGATCTTGCGTCCTTCGGCGAGTTGGACGCAGCGTTGGAACATGCCGGTCACGCTGCGCTTGTGGAGCTCGCCGTCGATGATGGTGAAGGATTTGCATCGTCGTGCAATCATCCGGGTGTCTGTCTCGTCTGCGGGCAAGGTGCCAGCCTCCAGGTAGGCGATATATGGCTTGGTCCAGTCGTCTGGCTCGGCGATGAGTGCGACCAGGGCTGCCTCTGGCTGCAGTGGGACTCCGATGTCGATCTCTCTTGGGGTAGAGACGGACGGCCTAGTGATCAAGTCGAGGAAGACGCCGGCGGGTGGTGCGAGTCGAGCCGACCCGATGCGAGAGAGTGCGTCGGCCTCCTCATTCTTCCACCGGTCGATCCATTCGACGGAGTAGCCTGCGAAGTGTCCGCCCAGCTTGTCCACTGCTTGGCGGTATGCCGCCATGGTAGGGAGACGGCGTCGCAGGTACCAGCGACTTGCCCGTCGACGAGGTCGGAGTCTCCGTACCAGCGTAGGCGGTTGACGTTCATTTCCTTGGCAGCTCGCATGCCGTGGAGTAGTGCCTCGTACTCGGCCATGTTGTTGGTGCAGGGGGTGAAGTTGAGGCAGAGGACGTAGCGGAGCTTGTCGCCCTTCGGTGAAGTCAACACGATCCCTGCTCCTGCGCCGTCCGCGTTTTTGGAGCCGTCGAAGTGCAGGCTCCAGTAGTGGAGGTATGGCAGCTTTTTCCGGCTGCTGGGCTTCTTCCCAGTCGGTGATGAAGTCCGCGAGAGCCTGCGACTTGATCGCTTTTCGTGGCTCATACTTGATGTTGTGGACGCCGATTTCGACGGCCCACTTGGCGACTCGCCCAGTCGCCTCGCGGTTGCGGATGATGTCCTGCAACGGTGCTGAGGAGACGACCGTGATCGGATGCTCCTAAAGTAATGTGGCAGTCGCCGCTGTGCTCTGAACACTGCGCATACCAGTTTCTGGTATTGCGGGTATCGCTGGCGCGACTCGGTGAGAACCTCACTGATGTAGTACACCGGTCGCTGTACCGGGCGCTCCTTACCTTCCTCTGGCCGCTCGATGACCATGATGGTGCTGACGACGCGCTCGGAAGCCGCGACGTAGACCAGCATGGGTTCTTTGTCGACGGGGGCGGCGAGTAGTGGTGCTGCGAGTAGCACCTTCTTGAGGTCGCGGAGCGCGTCGTCCGCCTCCTTGTCCCACTGGAAGGTGGGGTTCTTGCGCATCAGGCGGTATAGGGGCATCGCCTTTTCACCCAGGCGGGGAATGAAGCGACTGAGAGCCGCTACTCGCCCGGCTAGCTTCTGGACGTCGCGCAGGCACTCGGGTTTGCCGAGTCGAGCGATCGTGTCGATCTTGGTGGGGTTCGCCTCGATCCCGCGCTTGGAGACGACGTACCCCATTAGTTGCCCTGCTGGTACACCGAAGGTGCATTTGCCTGGGTTTAGCTTTATCTTGTATTTCCGCAGGTTGGCGAATGTTTCCGCCAGGTCGGCGAGTAGATCGCCCTGGCGAGCGGACTTCACTACCACGTCGTCGATGTAGACGTGGATATTGCGGCCAATTTGGCTCGCAAGGCATTCCTGCATGCACCGCTGGTAGGTCGCCCCGACGTTTTTGAGGCCATAGGTCATGGCTGTGTAGCAGAAGGCTCCGAGTGGCGTGATGAACGCCATCTTCTCCTCGTCCTCAACGGCCATCTTGATCTGGTTGTACCCAGAGTAGGCGTCGAGGAAACACAGCGACTCCGAGCCCGCGGTGGAATCGATTATTTGGTCGATCCGTGGGAGGACGAATTGCTCCTTTGGGCAGGCGCTGTTTAAGTTTGTGTAGTCGATACACATTCTCCAGGTCCCATTTTTCTTCTCGACCAGGACTGGGTTTGCCAGCCACTTGGAGTATTTGATTGGCCGGATGAAGCCTGCAGCGAGTAGACGCTGCACTTCCTCGGCGATGGCTCGGCCGCGCTCTTCATTGAAGGGCCGCAGCGACTGCTTGACGGGTCGCACTTTGGGGTCGGCGTTTAGTTTGTGCTCAGCGAGTTCCCTAGGGACACCAGGCATGTTAGAGGGCTTCCATGCGAAGATGTCCCTGTTCTCACGGAGGAACTCGATGAGCGCGCCTTCTTAGGCTGGGCTCATGCCCGTCCCGATCGTGACCGTCTGGCTGGAGTCGCCTGGGACCAGCTCGACGGTGAGGATGTGCGTCGTTGCCTCGAAGGCTGAGGTGTTGGCACCCTCTGAATTGCGCTTATTGAGTATGGTGGGGTCATCGTTGTTGACCCCGCTCGCGTATTTGGCGAGCTCGTCGGCGTGGTTGGTCTCTGCCGCGATGACGGCGTCGGCGAGTTCGGCTCCTTTGGCCTCGCACTCGGCAGCCATGTCGTGGTCGCCGTTGACGGTGATGACGCCGCGCGGCCCGGGGAGCTTCATCGCGTTGTACGCGTAGTGGGGTGCTGCCATGAAGTTGGCGAACGCCTGTCGCCCTAGGACGCAGTGGTAGGGGTTGTCGAAGGGTACCAGCTCGAAGACGATCCGCTCGGTGCGGAAGTTTGCTGGTGTGCCGAAGGTGACTGGCAGCGTGACCTTGCAGATCGGGTACGCCTTCCGACCGAGGACGATGCCGTGGAATGTGGTGTAGGTCGTTTCGACCATCGACTGCGGGAGCCGCAGTCGCCTGAAGGTGTCCAGGTACAGGATGTTGATGGAGCTGCCGTCGTCCATCAATGTTTCGGGGAGACAGTAGTCTCCCACCTTAGGCTTGACCACCAGGGCGACTGGGCATGGGTACTCGATGCGTGGCGAGTGGTCCTGGCGGCTCCAGGTGATGGGCTGCTCCGACCAGTTAAGGAACTGGGGAACGTCCACCTGGGCCACCGCGTTGACGGCGACGGAGCGGGCGATGACCTTCTTCTCGCGCTTCGTGTTGAAGCCTGTGAAGGTGTGGAGCGAGCCGGCCACACTGCCGAATTTTCCACCGTTTGGCGGGTTATTGTCGGGGTCCTCCCGTGCTCGTCGTGCCTTCTCGATCTCCCTGAGAGTGTGGCAGTCGGCGGTCGTGTGCGTGGCGGGCTTCCCTTCCCTGCTGTGAAACGCACAAGGTTGGTTAAGGAGGGCCGCGGGGTCGAACCTTGGTTTCGCCTTGTAGTTTCCGCCGTCGCGGCGTTGCCCTCCGTCGCAGCGGAAGCTCTTGGGCTCGCGCTGCGCGTGCCCGGCGTTGGCGACGAAGTCGACTCGCCCGTCACTGCGGCGCTTGCCGGTAAGGCGAGTGCTGCTGTAGCGTAGGTCGGACCGTCGTCCGTTGTCGTTGCCACTCGTGCGGTGTTGGCCTCCCGACTCGTCGTCGGTTTCCTGGTTTGGATCTTCCTCCGCGTATCTTTTGGCGATCTCGAGGAGGTCCGGTATGTTGTCGAGTGTGCGAGAATGTCGCTTGAGCTTGGCGACCAAGGGCTCGTAGCGGCACGAGGTCTTGAAGCAGTGGATCGCGGTGTCCGGGTGGATGCCGACCGCGTTGTACCATAGCTCTTGCCACCGCTGGACCCAGTTGCGGGTCGACTCGCGGGGTCCCTGGACGCATCGTTCCAGGTCCTCGATGGTGGTGGCGCGCGTGTAGGAGCACTCGAAGTGCCTGACGAAGGCATCTCGCATCTCGTCCCAGGAGTCGATGCTATCCTGGGGAAGGGTGTTGATCCACTGCCTGCACGTTCCCTCCATCATCAGGGGGAGGTAACGGGCGGCTAGCAGGTCGGTGTGGCCAGCGATCCCCATTGCCATGAGGTAGGTGTCTAGCCACACGGAGGGGTCGTACGAGGGGTCGTACGTCTCTATTTCCTTCGGCGCTTTGAAGTTCTCCGGATATTTTTCACCTCGGATCATCGGTCCGAAGCACCGGGGCCCGAGTCGGCTTAGCGACCCCATTGTCTTGTCGTCGCGGCAATTGGTTAGGGTGTGTCGCAGGTCGTCGGGCAGGCGTGCGCGCCAGCTTTGGTTGTTGATGATGTGGGTGCGGGCGTCAACGGGCTGACCGTTGGCGGCGACGAAGTTGGTCGCTGGACTTGGGTCGTTGGTGGAGAGTGCCGCATTCGTGGGTCGGTGTTGGAGCTGAAGCAGTTCGGGTGGCGGGCAATTGAGGGTGTTTGCCGCCAATGGGCGGCCGCTTGAGGCCGCTCTGCTGCCCGAAGAACGCGAGTACACCCGACCCTGCGAGTCAGCACCTGCGTTTTGCTGCTCGACCGCTTTTGCGAGGAGGGCCCTGACCTACTGGATCTGTAGAGCGCCGTCGCCGGTGGCCGTGATGTTGTCGGGCGCTACTCGACCTGCCACGAGGTTGTCCATCGGGGTGGAGAACAGTGGTAGGCCATTCGCGTCTCACTCCCGTGAGGAGACCACTATCCGCGGTTGATCCCTGGGAGGTGTGCAGTTGGGTGGAGGTGGGGCGCCGTTCGCCGTCGACCCTAGTGGGGGCCAGGCGCTTCCTCCTGGCGGCGCGTTCTCGCAGATCGCGCGCTCGGCCACGCGGGACGGGTCGTTCTCGTCGTCGAAGTTCAGGGCGCACCCCTGGACGGTGGGGTTCAGGCGCGACCTGATTCGCTGCTGGTGGTAGCGCAGCTCTCGCCGTCACACCGCCGAGGCGAAATTTTTCGCGCTCGGCTTGCTCCTTGCGGACTGCCTCCGCCCGCTTTAGGCGGAGTTCCTCAACCTCCGTTGTTGTGGAGTTAGGAGGGATCGGGGTGGAGAAGGGATCCTCCGGCGGATCGGTGCCAGTCGCCATGTAGGTCGCGGCGTGGTGACTGGTCCCGTCGCGGAGATCGGCGGAGTTTTCCGATCCGGAGTCAAAGTCGAAGATCCCAAGGATGGAGGGATCCTCGAAGTCTCCCACGTTGGAGACCTGGTGATGGAGCCCGCGGGCGAAGCCGCGGTGATGGATCCGGCGAGTGATGCCAGGGTCGCCGAGTCGGTGTCGTCGTTGAGGTCCGCGTCTTCCGCGGCCGCGAAGTTTTCGGCCACGTTGCTGTGGGCCGAGTTGTACTCGGAGGCGAGGCGATGGATCGTGCGGACCTGGCTCTCGGAGAGCTGGTCGCGTGGCGGCGACTTGCGGATGCGAGCCGAGTCCTCCGAGACGATGACGTCGGTGAGGCCGACGAAGAGGCTGATCGTGCCGACCGGCAAGATCATGTTGTGCGTGATGGGTCGCGCCGCCGGGACGTAGCTGCTCGGCAAGATCTAGAGGATCTCGCCGATCGCTATCATGCGGCCGGTGGCGACCGTCTCGTTGATGGGAAGATTGGATCTCGCCGCAGAATACCGGCCAGACTGGCCAGGCCCCACGGTGGGCGCCACTGTCGTGGAAATGGTCACGGCAGATGCTGCAATCGGCAGCGAGTAGTAGAACGAAGGGCAAGGGCGGCCAGCCATCTGCGGTGCGAGATGAGGGCGGAGACACAGGGTTTTACCCAGGTTCGGCCCTCCGGAGGGTAAAGACCTACTCCTGCTAGATTGTATTATGGTGGAGGTACAATGGGCGACTCGACCGCTAGGGCGTAGTCGCTTGGGTGTATGATGGAACGTACGTCTACACGCCCTGTAGGGAGGTTTATATATACTCACCCTCCCTAGGGTTTACAAATCTCAACCGAATATGTTAAGGTTTCGGTACTCGTTTAACCTAATCCGACTGGGCCTATCTACTCTCACGGGCCTTGACTTCCATCGCTTGGATCCACGCCAGGTCTTGATCCAGTCGCCGTCTTGCAGGCCCACTCGCCAGGTCGTGGGCCAGTCGGAAACGTCCTGTTGGGTATACCCCGGTAGGCATATCCCCATCAATGAGAGACAAGGAGATCCTCATGCGATCTTGAGAGCTTAACATGGCTTTCTTAAAATTTCCCATAGTTGCTAGTTAGCAAAGCAAGTTGAGCCTTTAGCTCAACGTTCTCCTTTAAAATAGATGCTTCACAAGAAATGGAGTTAGTAGCACAAGCATCATCATTCTTAGCAAGAGGTGAGGGAAACTTGGCAAGCTCTTTTGAATATGAAGCTTTAAGTTGCTCACGTGACTCGGTGAGTTTGATGAGCTCACCCTTTATGACCCTATAGCCATTTTTGAGGTGCTCAAAATCAAGGAGTTTAGCATAAGCAATTTGAGTCTCATCATTTTTACTATTGAGATCACTTGCCACCTCAAGATCTCTATCATGAGATTACTTTACTCTAGATAGCTCTAAAGCAAAGGTCTCCTCAAGAGATTCCTTAGTGGTTTGTTCCTCTTCAAGAGATTTATTTAGGTTTGCAATTATATTAGCATACTCACGCTCAAGACTACACATTTTATCAACGTTGTTATCATGCACCTCAATTTTTGTTTCTAAATTATCAATATGTTCTTTGCTCTTAATAGCAAAGTCCAAGACTTCAACAAAGTTAGAACAAGCAATATCCTTTTTTAACAAGGGCACGATAAACAATCTCACCCTTTTATATAAGGCATAGGTGGGTACCAGAAGAAGGCGAAGATGAGATTGCATTTGTGGCTTCATTCAAAACCCTGTCTTGGCCCATAGAATCTTCGCTTTCCTCTACATGGTTAGCAACACAAGCACTAGAGGAAATGGAAGCATTTTTATCATGGCAACAAGACAACATAAGCATATCATCAAGAGATTTATTCAAGTCATTTCTACATGATATGCAAGGACTATTAACACAAGCATGTAAGAAGTTGGTAGTGCTAGAAGTGTTAAAGTCCAAAGATAGATCATTGCAACTAGATAGAGATGAGGGAGTACAAATAGTAAGCACACTATCCAAATTGCAATTTCTATCACCACTCACCATATCATTACCTTGTGAAAAGTCACATGTTGGTGAAGTGGTAGAGGATGAGAACTCATCTCGACCGGAAGTGGAAGCAACACAATCATCCTCAATAATGTTGGACACAACATATTTATCTTAAAGTTTTGTCCATAACTCATGATCGCTCCAAAAAGGAATGATTGAAGAGGTAACTACATAGCTCAAAGCATAAACAAGCACATTAGAAGCTTGAGCATCGAGATATAAGTTTTTCTCATCCTCACAAGATAGATATTTGAAATCCATAGGAGGAGAAAAACCTATATCTACAATACGCCCCAAATTTGGGTCCATGTCTCAAAAATGAATGAGCATGTGATTTTTCCATATATCATAATTTGTGCCATCGATTATGAACATGTCATTGTGCACTAATCCTCTAGCCGACATCTTTACGCTCAAGGCGGTGAAGCCAAAAATGAGAGACCGGGCTCTGATACCAATTGAAAGGATACGGATGTCGCCTAGAGGGGGGTGAATAGGCGATTAAAACTTTTCCTAGAGTGGCTCAACAAAGGCGGAATAAAAATAGTGTTTACTTTGTTAACCACAACCTAGAACAACTAAGGTTCATCTATGTGCACCAACAACTTATGCTAAGCAATACAAGCAACAAAGTAATAGCAATATATATATTACTTCAAGCACGAAGGCTATCATAATGTAAAGTGCATAAGTAAATAGCTCGGGTATAGAGATAACCGAGGCACGCGGGGACACCGATATTTTACCGAGTTCCTCCCAACATGGAGTACGTCTAGTTTGGAGAGGGGGTGCTATCAAACCACCAACGCCACAAAAGGCCTCCCTTATTCTCGGGTGAATCTCACCCCAACGGGATCAATCCACGCTTCCACTATCGGTGCACTTGTCGGTGGCAACCGAAACCTCTCACAAGGTTGGGGCACTTCTCCACAACTTAATTAGAGGCTCCCAACAAATGCCACAAAAGGCCACAATGCCACCAAGGCCACAAAACCGTCTAGGGTTCCAAGAACCCAAGAGGGACAAGCTCCAATGAGTAACTCAAACCAAATCCTCCGAGGAGAACACAAACCGATGCACCAAATGCAAATGGCAAGACCACCACAAAGGTGTTAAAATCCTTCTCTCCCAAATTCCACCAAAGCTACAAAAGCTTATGGGGGAATAAGAGAGGAAGAACAATGGAGGAAATCCACAAAAGACTCCAAGATCTAGATCCCAATATGTTCCCCTCACTTAGAGGAGAGATTGATTGGTGGGATTGTAGATCTAGATCTCCTCTTTCAAATCCCTCAAGAATATGCAAGAATCATCGGAGGGATTGAGAGAAAGCAAGCTCAAGAAGGTCAAGAATGGAGGGGAAAACATGCAAGAATGGTTAAGGAACCATTGGGGAAGAAGGCCCCTTATATAGGTCCCTCCAAAATCCAATCGTTGCAGCCCAAAAACGCGATTCCCGGTACTACCAGACTTTTCCTAAGATTACTCGGACTTTCCCAGACTACGGACATTCCACGATTCTGGGCAGACGCATTTTTCTCTATGCTCCCCGGTACCAAAATGCGGTACTACCGGACCTCGGTACTACCGGATCCTGGTCCGGTACTACCGGTCAACACATAACGAAAACAGCCATAACTTTTGCATCCGGACTCCGATTTCGATGATCTTGGGCTCGTTTAGAAGAGGACAACAACCTCTATAATATCATGCAAAGAAACATCATAGTCCAGAAAGTGAGGATAAATCCAAATGACGCAGTCAAAAACCTTCTGTCGTGCAGTGGCTTTTGGCAACTTGTCAAAACCTATTGCCGTGCTACTAGGAAAATTCAAACCGCTATAACTTTTGATTGGTAACTCCGATCGACCCGATTCCAATTGCGTTGGAAAGAGGACGACATGAGCTACCCTATAAGAGGTGAAAATATTGGTTATCACCAAGTGAGAATGTATCATGTATAATAATGTGAGATACCTCACTTGGTGAGAAACCGAAAAGCCGCCAAGATCAAAATCGCAACAAGATACAAACGGAAGATCCGATTTTGATGAACAAGAGCTTGTTATGGAGATTACCACAAGCCTATATCCTCAATGGATAATACCAAATAACAACCAAATATGATGATGCAAATATGCAAAGTATTGAGCTCTCTCCGAACGATGTGACTGAGTTACTCATTCGAGAGCCCCTCTTGATAGTACAGTTATCTATCCTAAACCCGGTACTACCACTAACAATATGAGACCGGCAAAAGGGAAAACCTATCAAGATTATACCTTTGACTTGAGCATTCCACTTGAGCTTGATGTATACGATCTTGCCCTTCTCAAGATGTAACGCCTTTCTTAATTCCTCATCATCGATCCATGATCACCGGGAATGGCAAGCATCAAACATGAGATATTCTATAGATGGTGCATTTTGAGCTTGCACAACACATCTTCTTCTAATTTCATCGACCTTGAAGCCAACACGTGCTCCAAGCGATGCTAATGGACAAATCGTACAAGTATAACTTAATACACACAATAGTCCATAAAGATTGTCATTAATTACCAAAACCACACATGGGGGCCCACATGTTCTTTCACATCCCCTCCGGTTGTCTCAATTATTGTCACTTCGGGGCCTTTGGATCCGGACAATGATATGTGTACACAACTTGCAGATAAGATCACAAACAATACTATCATAATGATTCAATAATAAGTTTAGATCTAAGATCATGGCACTCGGTCCCTAGTGACAAGCATTAAGCACAACAAGTTGCAACAAAATCAAATAGCACTAATAGAGATACTAGGCACTATTCCCTAACAATCTTATTCGATTACATGATAGAACTCATCCAATCCCTACCATCCCCAAGCCTACATCGGGGGATTACTCGCTCATGGATAAGGGAAACATCGGTGGTTGATGGAGAGGCGTTGGTGATGACAATGGCGATGATCCTCTCCAAATTCCCCGTCCCGGAAGGGTGCCAGAACGGAGTTTCTGGATCCGAATCTTGGTTTCTGGTAGCGGCGGTGGAGCGGAACTCTTTTTGGAAAACTATCGACCCCCCTCGGTTTTTCGGTCGAGAGACAACTTATAGGCGTAGAGGGAGGCCGAGGGGGTGCCTGGGGTGGCTACACCCCCTAGGCATGACCAGAGGTGGGCCCGCGCCTGGCAGGGGTGTGGGCCCCCCAGGCCCCTTCTCCGTCTCGTCTTCTGGCTCCGTGGGTATTCTGGTGAAATATAATTTTAGGCATATTTTCCGAGACTTTTCCTGATAGTTCATTTTCTGCATAAAAAACTAGACACCAAGGTAATTCGGCTGAAAACAGCGTCAGTCCGTGTTAGTTGTATCCAAATCACACAAGTTTAAAGGAGAAACAATAGCAAACGTTTTCGGGAAAGTAGATACGTTTTGGACGCATCACCGATTTCCAAGACAACATATCCCATAATATCACTTAAGATGGATCTTTGATGTCAAATGTCACCGATGCATGTAAAATACATCCATGAATTTAGTAGTTTATGGTGATCAAATCCTTTGTATTTAGCAACTTTATTAAATTTATTGGGACTAACCTACTAATAGGTGCAGAAGTACACAATTTTTTTTTTAAATTTGTTTTAGAGAAATTACATGATTATGGAAAGAAGTCTCTCAATATGGTGAAATTTAGAATTTCCTGAAATCTATTTCTGCAAGACTATTTTCAAAGATTGACATATCTCGACCCAAAGATGATGTCAAATGGAAAGACTTTTAACATGAAAGTTGTTGTAGATTTTATGCTAATGATTTTTGTTGGAGTTATGCCATCGAGGTACATAATAAAGATGTTTTTATTATCATATCCCAAATGTTCATAATAAGTTTATGTCATGCTATAACTGTATTAAGCAGAAACATTAGTACACGTGTGATATGTAAATAAACCAAGTCCCTAGTAGCCTCTATTCAACTATCCCATTGGTCAACTAATGATGAAGATTTCCTGATCATGGACATTTATGTTAACTCATAATAGGGTCATGTCATTAGGTGAATGATGTGATGGACACACATCCAACTTAAGTATTGCAATGAGATCTAGTCACAAAGTTCAATATTGTGATAACTAGGAAAACATAGTAACCAAATACTTTGACTGTGAGATCATATCTGATCACTATCTCTAGAGGGAGATTTTACTATATCAACCGCCACACCATAACAGGGTGATTATAAAGGTGTCTCTCAGGTATCCTAAAGGAATTGGTTGAGGCATATGCATCAAGATCAGGATTTTCCCATCCGCATGATAGATAGACACTCTCGGCCCACTCGGTGAGATTACATCTATGAAGCTTGCAAGCATATGCTAGGTCACGGGAATGTAATATCACGGAATGAGTAAATATGTTTATTGGTAACAAGCTTGAACTAGGTATATAGAGATACCGAAGACCAGATTTTGGACAAAACAAGTTTGTGTAGCAAAGGGAATGAGACTAGACTTTTAAGGTTCAAGCGATAAAGTTAATCCGTGGAATGCATGAGGACCATCATGGGTTTCCAGATCCCGTCTTGGTCGTTGATCGGAGAGGTATATCGATCATGTCTGTGCATTCCCGAACCATAGGGTGGCACGCTTAATGGTATACGACGCTTATGGTTTGATTCCAGATAGTTGGAGAAAAGAGAGGGAACTCGTGAACTGTTCTTGAGAGATATCGGAAAGGTTTTGGAGTCAATGAAATGTCTAGAGACTAAAATAATATGTTTAATATTTATTTAAATATTAAATAAATATGTGGGCTACCCCTAATGGGCCACCATGTGGTGGCCTACTAGCCCCCCAAGTGGCCCACATCATGGAGGGAGGGGGCAGCGGATGCCGTAGGGTGGTCCCCACCCTAGGTGGAGGCACCCTGGATGGCACCTCCCCTCCCCCTTGGCCTATATAAAGAAGGGGATCTCCCTACCCTCATTCACTCCCTTGGCTTTTGCATCTCTCTCTCTCTCTCTCTCTCTCTCTCTCTCTCTCCCCCTCTCTCCCTCACGTGTGGTTAAGTAATATTGGAACGAGCATACAGGGTATGAGATCTAACCATACGCACGTCGTCGTGCTATTTGATCCCCAGTTCAGATATTTCTTCTTTTGTAACTTCTCTAGACCAGAGACGGAGGACGTCGTCTACACTGGATGCGTGTAGAACTCCGGAGGTGCTGCCAGTTGTACCCCTCATCGCTTGTACGTCTACACAACCTTGAGGTCGGCTTTGCCGTAGGACTACATCATGAATGTTTAGTAAAATATTTTAGACCTTCAAGGGTATGAACACCGAATCCCTCTATTACCTTACATCTACATAGTATATGTGAGCTTGGTTTCACACCTAAAATAAGGATTGTACCATATATGTGATTGGCGGGTGTCTGTCTAGTTTACATTAGTAGATATGGCATTTGCAATGGAGGGCCCTGAAACTAGTCAATCTTTGTTGTGGTTGAAGTCCGTAGATAAGAAACGGTTCTTTTGCAAAAACCTGATAGCCACGTAAAACTTGCAAAAGATAAAGTAGAGATGTATACCTTTATTTTGCGGGGCAATATGGTACAATATTGTCATGGTAAGTATTTATGAAATGTTCAGCCACCGGCATGGAGGCACCGTGGACCTGGTGTATGAGAGCTAGATGGAGATCAAGGCGCAAGGACCATATCATGTCACATATTTAATTACATATGATGTCAATTCTTTATGCATCTTATTTTGTTTGTATTAGACATACGGCGATATCATTATAAGATGA
This sequence comes from Avena longiglumis, assembly GCA_030063025.1. NCBI lineage: Eukaryota > Viridiplantae > Streptophyta > Magnoliopsida > Poales > Poaceae > Avena > Avena longiglumis. The sequence continues at coordinate 503,306,810 of CP125975.1, forward strand.
TCCCTTAAGTTAATTCTAATAAACATGTTCTCTTTTAGTGTGCATCACCAAGAAATTTCTCCATTATAAAACACGATGTGATGATTGGGTGTTACATATCTCGGCATTCGCATACGGTGGGTGTAATCCATGTTGAACAACAAAAACACTAAGGTTACATTGGCAAACCTAGCATGTACAGACATGACCTCGAAATACAAGTGACCTAAATCTTAAGCATGATTCACATAGTTGATATGATTAAAATTTTGATGTCTACCTTTCAACATATATCATCAGTTGTGAAAATCGGAGGTGGTATATTGAATTAGGATAGTGTAATCACTAATCAAAGATGAGGTATGTTTGTTTAAGTGAGAGTGTTCTTGTAGTTTAGTTTAATTAAACATGAACTTGTTTATGAACTAAACAATCTAAGTGAGTTTGCATAGTTTGTTGTAGTTGACATCCTTTAGACTACTTTGTTCTCAGTTGTAATTCAGATAATATAACTATAGAATTCTAGATACTTACTTTTAGGACTAGTAGCATACTATTTGAGTGTCGAATTAAAAGATAAATTCTCTAAAGCAAACATTCAAGTAAACCTCACTTAGTCCATAAGGTTTAATAAGTTGTATTAATCCTAGAGTAACTGATTCCAAAGTTAGTATCTAAAAGATCATGCTTACCTCCATGATACTTGATATTGGAAAGAAAACTTTAGTACCAAGATTATCTCGGAGCTGAAAGAATCATTTTAGAAATCATCTTGTGTAAAAGATATTCTGAAACACTATTTGATTGCAATATGACAAAATATAATTTAGTCATAAACAAATTCTCATATTTGATAAGTATTTACGAATGATGGTGGCACTAGGCGTACTATCACCCAATAGGTTTGGAAACTGAAGTGAGTCATAAACAAATTCTCATATTTGATAAGTATTTACGAATGATGGTGGCGCTAGGCATACTATCACCCAATAGGTTTGGAAACTGAAGTTATACAAACGTTCGTCCTTATGAGCTATAGTACTTTCATCATGAAAGTTATCATGATATGATAGGTAAGAGGTATATGTAAAAGAATTACTATAACAAAAGATCACTAAAAGTAGAATCCGGAAGAACGCGAATCATGTGATGATGGTGATCCATTTCAAAGTATAAGTTTAAGGAGATTAGTGTTTGACTAACACACTTGGACCAAGTACCATGTGAATGGTGGTAGTATTGATATTGATTGATTCTTTTGAAACATAGGAAAACATTGAAAGACAATCCAAAAATGTAATTGACAGAAAATAGAAGAGTGGAATTGTCTAGCTCATGTATATAGAAGATATACATGTTATGAATATATTATTTGCTTGTTAAAACAATATAATTCTTCAGTACTAGATGTTGGATTGGTTGGTATGAAGTGTCATACAAATCAACTCAATATAAGAAATATAATGGTCCAAGTAACTAGCAAGAGAATATGTTGATGATGTTCATCGGTAAACAAATAAATTGCATTATGTTTGTCATCTACATCAAATATCAAGCCGTCAAGATTTTTTCACATAATTGTTATTTGGTTCCAATATTGTGAGAACAATTTATTGTTCAAATAATTATTGTATTCCATAGACGATTGATGAACCATTATAAATTTTATTGGTGAAATAACATTTATAAAACTAAATGCTAAAAACATCGCAAGACGAAATGATTGGAATTTTACTTTAAGTGTGACACCACCGTTTAGTTATAATGTAAAGTAAGACATGAAGAAACTCCATGTTTGATGGAATTTTGGAGTCAAATAAATTAACGCCTGTAAGATTTTCCTATAGATAACTGAAACTCTGTTCACGGGTCAAAGTTGAATGGACGGCTAACTTATTTAAAATCATACATATTGATGTATATGGTTTATTATATAAAATTGTGTATGGTGAATTATTCTACTTCATATACTTTCACCGATAAATAAATGCAATTGAAAGCAATAAATGCTGGAAAATCCTAAAAAGGAAAAAATAACAAAAGAAAAGATAAAACGAAAAGAAGATGTAGCCTCACTACGCCTGCTCAAACGTGTGGCTAGCTACGAGCTCCAATACACCGATCTGGTCGGAGTATACACCCACCCCACACCTTCTCTGTTGTCTTTGGGCCAAGCTGAATAATGCGGTTCATGTCGGTTTCTTAGTCTGATTTTTTTGGTTACATGTCTGGTCTTCATGATTTTATGTTGGTTTTTTAGGTTTCTGAAAAACTCCAAACATTTTCAAAAAATGAACAATTTTAAAATTTAAACATTTTTCAAGTCTAAACAAATAGTAAATTTTAAACAATTTCAATTTTCAATTTTCTTATGAATATGGATATTTTTAAAAAAATCATAAAATTTAAAAGAAGAAAAGAAAACAATCATAAAAATTACATAAAAACAGAAAAAAACAAAAAAAAAAACGGAATAAGAGAAAAGGAAGAAGAAGGAAAAGCCGACTGGGCCGGCCCATACCGCGTGTCGTGTGTGCACGGTACACTTAGACCAAATCCAGAAATATTAATTGTCGTCCTCTATCGCGCGGCGGCTAGTGTTGCACATGCTCTCTTCCCTGTTAGGGCGGCCCATTTTCGTGCTCTCATGTCTTTCGGTTTTTCTTTTTCTCTTTTTCCGTTTTCTATTTCCTTTTTATTTTTTGGTTTTGCTTTTTATCTCTTCTCTTTTAAAATGTTCATAGTATTTTGGAAAAAATAACGTTTTTCAAAATTGTCTATGGTTTTAAAATTTGGTTTATGAATTTTGAATATCTATTTACTTTTCCGAAATTTGGTTGACATTTTTTGAAATTGATTTATGATTTTTGAAATTTTTGTTCATGGTTTTTAAAATAATGTTTGATAATATTTTTTCAGAAAAAATAGAAATTTGTTTTAGATCTAAAATTTTATTCAAATTTGAAAATATTAGAGAAAAGGAGAAAGGAAGAAGAACCTACGCATATCAGCAGCGTTTGGAAACTAATGGGCCGGCATGTCTACCGCACTCTTCAGGTGGCGCTGTGCCGCTTCAAGCAACTTTTAGAAGCTCCCGACCTAGTCGGCGTATAGATTTTTTTTGGCTAGCCTTGCCGGGCGAGGTCGCCAAATTATACAGGCCGGCCGTACAGAAGCTAAGCTAAAATGCAATAATTGGCCAACCACGTTCTGGTCCCGGCAATCTCCGAGTCAATTCAGCTACCGACAGAAGGTACCAAAAAATTATGAGAAAAGTCCAAACCAAACCTTGAACTTGTAGACCTTAGTGAAATCAAACCTCAAACTTTCAATCCCTGAAATTAGCACACTAAACTTTTAGATCCCGGTCTATTTTAAACCTTATGTCGTTTGATTTGGAATTGGCATGTTAAACCTGGGATGTTGACTTGGGCCCACATGAAAGATTCATATTCATCTCTTTCTTCTATCTTCTCTAGTGAAATTGATCTTCTTTCCTCCACTCTCGAATTGATTTTTCCATGCTTCAGCTCGCCACACCAGTTTCTTCCGATGCCCGGGTCACGGTGGCGGCACCTGTACATGTTGGAACGGATCCACCTGCGTGCACATAGCCTGCTGGACATTTGACCTGATTAAAGATTTTTTGTTTGATTGATTTGATCCAGCAAAGCTAACTAGATGGACTTATCTACCTATACGTACGTACAGCAAACTGATAGAAGGACAAACTAGCTAGCTGATTGAGTATCTAGACGATTGAACCTACCTATCCACAGCAGACGTTGTTGAAGGACGCCATCGCGCGCGCAAACTGACAGGCTCGGCTCGGCTGTCCATCGAGCGCCATCGCGGCAGCCGCTTTCGATGCCGGCGGCCGGCTTGCCGTCTCTGATGCTAACGTCTTCGCGTTGTCACCGAGACTCGACAATTATCCCGGTCAGGATTGGTGCTTTCCCGGTATGCCAAACAAATCTAGGGTTGAAATTGACCGGGATCCAGAAAATTGGTGTGCTGATTTCAGGGATTGAAAGTTTAAGGTTTGATTTAACTAAGCTCTACAAATTCAAGGTTTTATTTGGACTTTTCTCAAAAATTATCTCCGGTGAGACCTAAATGGACCATTTTTCGTGTCCAAAATGGATCAACAGGTGGAGATGGCCTAACCGTCAGTGCATGTTTTCTTGATCTCAAACACACTAGAAGATTTTGATGACACACATATAAATTCTTGACGTCGGCTCCGTGCAGGCGACTGGGCAACAACCTAGCCGCCGCCATGGCTCCTCCATGACTCTCTCCGCTGGCCGCGAGTCCCTACCATGGTGGCGGGCGGGCCTCGCCGAAGGTTGGAGAGGGGGCTGTGGGCGTGATGGTGGGTCAGGCGACAGCTGCCTGCTGGAGGTCGCGGCGACGCATGGTGGCTCGGCGGGCAGTGCGGGTGGTGTATGGAGGGGCCTCATGCGGCGACGGCCGTCTGCGGGTCTGCGTGGGCTAGATCTGGGGCCATCTAGGGCGGTCGGCTCGGCGGCGCTTTGTTAGGCAGCAGCGGCGTGGCGGATCTTCTTTGGCGGCGGCTCAAGACGCTGGTCAGTTCGGTTTGGCTCTCCTTTTGCTCCTTTCGATCCGTCCTCCCGAAACCGGCGGTGTGGGGATCGTGGCGGATCTAATAAAGGTGGTGGTCCTTTGATTTCTTTCGCATAAAGACGAAGATCCGCTTGATGTCGCCTCCTGATCTGGTTTGGAGGCGGGTTCGGGCTCCGGCGAACTCCATGGGCGTGTGGCATCCCGCAAAACCACTACTAGAAAATCGCGTTGAATTTGTGCATTGCATCGTCATCATCATGCATTATTTGCATAAAACTATTTTCGCAACGCCCGATTTGTTTTCCAAGCGCCTCATCGTAATTCAAACGCAAAGCCGGTTCCGGATTAATTATTTTGGCGCTATCGGTTTGCAATCGGCCCGTTTAAAACAAATAAAATGTTTGTTGTTTTAGTGGGCGATCGAGCAGACGATTGACCCGACGACCACCCCGATTTTAAATCGGTCCAACCATCCACCCATAATCCTAAACCTACCAAACTACCTACCCAGCCCAACCCTCCGCCCCACTCCCCAATAGACCGCTGCCATCTCACCCTCTCCCTCCCCTCAACCAACCCCAAACTGCCACTTATTCCCCACCGCCAACCCCAGACACCTGCCTACACGCTGCGCCAGTAAGCCTCCCTGGGCCGTCCCCTGCCACGCCCGCCCCTGGCCTCCTCTCCCTCACCTGCCCCACCGCTCGGGTCCCACCCACATGCCGCTGTCTCCCCGCGGGACCCGCGACAGGCCCCCACCTACCGCGCGTCCGCGGCTCCCCCCGCAGCTTCCCTTCTCTCTGCCTCTCCCTCCCCGAGCCAACCCCTACGAGCCGCCGCCATCGCCGCCTTGACCCAGCCCACCCACTCACGTCCGCCACGCCCATCTTCTTCCTCACCACCCAGGGCCGCCTCCCTAACCTCCCAAAGATCCTCGCCCAACCTCCCTCGCCCGGCTCGCCCATGCTCCATGCAGGCCAGCGCAGGCCGCCCTGTGGCGCACGTCGCGCTTGTGGCATCCCGCAAAACCACTACTAGAAAATCGCGTTGAATTTGTGCATTGCATCGTCATCATCATGCATGGTTTGCATAAAACTATGTTTGCAAAGCCCGTGTTGTTTTCTATACGCCCCTCTTTATTCAAACGCAAGCCGGGTCTCCGGATTAATTATTTTTGGCCGCTATCGGTTACATACGGCCCGTTTAAAAACAAATAAAAAGTTTAATTATTTTAGAGGCGATCGAGCAGGCGAATAGACCGACTACCCCCAGAAATTAAATCGGTCCAAACCTAAAACCTATTCTACCTAAAACTCTACCCACCCCCCCTCCTTCCACATCACCCGGACCAATCCCCTGCTGCCACATCACCCTTGCCCCAACCCCCAACCAATCAGAAGTCGCCACCTCTCTCTCCCTCATTACCCCCACTGATTCCACCTCCCCACGGTCCACCACCACCACACACGCCTCCCGCCTAGCCCCAAGACACTCCCACGCCCACGCCAGTTGCGGAACACACGACGCCACGCCTGGGCCCACCCGACCAGCTGGCCTGCCGCCAGCGGACCCGTCTCTCCCCCACACGTCCTTTCTTCCCGCCGCCTCCTGGGCCTCTGCGCCTCCTCACGTCCTCCACTTGCCCGGACCTCGCCACTGCCCAGCCCGCCGCCTCGAGCTCGCCGCACACCTTTCCTCTCCGGGCCTTGCTCGCGCCCGGCCGTCGAGCTCATGAGCCGCCCCAGCCGCGTCGCCTCGCCTCTAGCCGACCCTCACCGTCGACCCCTCTCCCCAAGATCGCCTGGCAGCCCTCGCTGCGCCTCTCCAACCTCGCCAGCGCTCGGCCTTGGCCTCGCCACCTCTGCTCGCCACCCACATGCCACACGCCTTGCCAGGCCGTGCTTTCGCCTCGCGCCTCCTTCCGCTGCGAACCACGGCGCGCGTCAGCCGAGCCTCCGCCTCCGGCCACGCGGCGCGCTGGCCTCGCCCATCGCCGTCCTCCGCCCTCCGCGCCGCGCCGGCCACTCCATCCGCCGCCCGTCGACCTTCCCGCCCCTCCGCCTCAGGTCGCCATCCGCCGCCCGGCGGCGCCGCTCGCGCCTCACGTCGGCCGAGCCCGCCCCGAGCACCAACCGCGTTCGCCTGCGCGCGCCCAGCGGCCGCCTCCGTCGACCCTCGCCGCGACCACCTCCCCGCTGCGCCCTCCCTCCGGCGGCCTCTCTCCCGAGCGCTGGCCCGCCCGCCATCGCCGCCCGCCTCGTCCTGGCGGCGTCCGCGTCGGCTCCGAACCCGCCCACGACGTCACCGCCAAGATCTTCGTCGCCGGTTACCGCCTCGCTCGCAGGCCCACGGAGGCCAGGTTCCTTCGACGCCATCAAGTCCTCGTACCCCGAAGGTGCTCGAAGAATCGCGGACAAGAACCCCCCTCGGACCATCAAGCACCCCTACCTGGACGTGAGACCGATCGTCGGTTTAGAAGGCGCCAAGTGTGCCGGCATGGATCCTCGGATCTCCGTCGTGGAACCAGAGCCGAGAACCCCGTCAGAACACCAAGACCGTGGAGACGCCAAGTCCTTCCTCTCGGAACCAAAGGACGCCTGGACCCGCGGTACCGGAAGGGCGACACCAGATCGAAGCGTCGAGACCTTCTTCATGGAACGCCAAGATCTTCTCAACATCAGGGCCTTCGATATGGTTCCAACAAGATCGCCACGAGACCGACAAGCACTTCACCCCGAAGCCAAGACCGACCCGAGTTGAGGACCCGACAAGATCGGCACAACGACAAGAACGGCATCCGACCGGAAGAATCCGATGCGCCCCCGACGCCGAACTCCTGCTTCCCGGATGCCGAGGTCACCGACACAGGACAACAAGATCTACCCCCGCTATCCGAGGACGACCCCGTCGAACCCTGGACCCTGAGACCGACCCTGAACCCCGGAACCCCGAGATCGTCGAGACCCCTCAATGTGTGAACCCCTTCCCGCAAACCATATTTTATAAATGAAATATAACCTTGTTGCATATTGAATTGTCATACTCGCATGCTTATCTGTGGTTTGGGGGCCTTATGCCGATTCACCTAATAATTAAATATGGGGCCCATATGCGGGCAAATCTAGTCTCATATCGGCCTCATTTAAACATGTGTAGCGAACCGGTTCCATCTGTTGTCTTGCTAAAACAACATTTAATATGCGGGTTAGCTAAATAACATGAACCACCTAATTAATTGTCGGGACCCCGGTTCCACTTAATATGACCTAATCGCATCGCATCCTTTGCCATGCCATGCATCATACATGCATCATGTCGATCTTCTGTCGTGTATTAAATATGGCATCCGATGTTTCTTCTAGTGTTTTGCTTCTTCGCGGATAAGGCCGTTGAGTTGATGTGAGATCCGCCCCGATCTTCGGATGAACCTTCGGCAATGTTTCAGGCGAGCATCTCCCCCTTTTCTACCTATCTTACGTTTCTAGTATTTATTCCCTCCTGTTGATCTTTGCTATCTGTGTTGCGATGCTCTAGTTTTCGTACCCGTGATATCCCTTGCAGCCATATATAGCCTTGGACACATCCTATTACCTGTTGTTTGGTAGATAGTTGGACCCGCGTGTCGTAGTCGCTTGTTCAAGTGTTTAGCTTGTCGTCAAGTATCACAATGGTTGGAGGATTGCCGCAGGTTGACGTTGGAGATGATCGTGGCTTTACTTATTGTTCACTTTAATTCCTGTTTAACAACTAAAATTGAATTAAGCAGAGGCATCGGTGGGTGATAGGTAAGGTTTGGTTTCCGATCCCACTTGTGTCCCGTGGGACCCGAGTTCTTGACACTGTTAGAGATCGAGCGCTAACCACGGTGGGGAGATGGGCCCCATTGATAATTACCGATTTCAAAGTATTGTCTTGGGGCCACAACTAGTTTGAGGATTTATTTACTATCCTGTACTTATGCCATGTTTATCGCTTTATTTACGTTTGTGCGAGGAGCACCTTTGTCGCTTTAGGAAGCGGAGTGATTTCGGTATCGGCAGTCCCGTTTGGGGCGCATCTCGATATCGCCATGCCGCATAAACCCGAGTCCGTCTCGAGACCGCCGACTCCGTTGCGGTGTCGACTCGGTGGGGTGGCCCCGTGCTTGCTTTGGAGTGCAGGAACGTCGTGACTTAGGCCCCGACATCTGGATGGGTGTATGTTAACCGATCGGCAAAAGGGTCAAGTGCACGTGGATACTTTGGTGCACCCTGCGGTTTAATCTTTTCGAAGCCGTGTCCGCGGTTATGGACGACTTGGAGCACGATTGATCATAGACAACTATAACTAAAGTTCTTCGTTATAAACCGCCTTGTATCCGATTTGACTAGTAATGCTTCACTACAACGGAATGGCTATCTAAAAGTACCAACAAGCTTTGGGTTTTGGGGTTATCTCATGATAATTGTATCGACTAGTAAGTGTTGCCACTATAACGGAATGGTTAACTAAAGTGCCGCTTACTTTCTCGGGCGATTATCTAAACGACTAGTAAAGTGCCGCAACTATAATCGAATAAATAAAGCGCCAACGGTGTGAGTTCTCGGTTGACTTCCTCGTTTGGTCTCGAGGGGAAATACCAGATGGGTTTGTTTGGTGTTAGCTTGGTCGGATCCGAATAGGTCTTTCTCACCCTCTCGATAACCGCCATTGTTTCGAGTCTCTATAGGGTGTTTAGTGCATCTTTGCCGCTCGATCCACCATACCTATGTAGGCGAGGACCGCGAATTCTAGCCTCGCTGTCTTGGCCTCGATCTTGGCCTCCTCTTTTCCTTTGCCCTTTGTCGGCACCTTTTGTTTTAAGCAGGTTTTGAGATCGACGCCGTTAGCGGGGTTACCCTTCCGGCTTGGCACAGGCAGGGTTATGGGCGCCATTGGTTATTCTTGGGCTCTTAGCCCCATTTGCATCTTGTCCGTAGTCGGACTCTGTCATTTTCAAGGTGATTTGGATCTTTGTCTATTATATTTGTATTCTTGACTCTTGAGTCATTGTTGTATATATCTTACTGTGGGTCCCATCGAGGGGCTGTGTAATGTTATTACTTTGCTTTCCACCCGCACGAAAGTGCCTGGTGGGCACCTTCGAATCGTTTCTATGCGGGTTTGGCGAGTTTCGCTAAAACTTGCATAGGGCCGATTCTGAGGGTGTTACAGAGTGGTATCAGAGCTCAGCAGTTGCGATACCCCACAAGTCCAGCCTGTAGGATAACCTAGCTAACGGACGAAGTAGAGTGTCAAAACTATTTTTGAAAATCGGTTGGATAGTTCTGGTTAGGTCTGATTTTACTCCTTACCCTCTGCTGTTCTCCTCTTACCTCTACGTGTTTTGAATCCGCTCTCGTCCCTTTCTTCGAGTCCAGGAATTCTCGTGGTTGGGTTCCGTCGTACCTTCAGGGTTTCGCTTCCTCCTCTGATAACGGTGTTGCTACATCTGGTCTTCATGCTATCCGAGGAATCCTCCATCTGGTGGACTTCTCTTGTTCCTCCTCGTGTTTTCCGGTGTTTTCCGACGCGACGACATCATCTACGCCAGATCCGATGCAGAGTCTGCATCACTCCTTTGTTTCTGAACCTCGCTTGTCGAGATCTTCAGTCTGAATCTTGAAGGTCGGTTGCATAATATATCTGTTTGTGTACAGAGTAATGCTTCGAGTGCGGGATGGAGTCGCGACCATACCACTACTCTTATCATTCGCTTATGTACGTTGAATGGTGGATCGATGCAACTCTACTCCTTCCATGGAAGTTAGAGGTGGCCTTATCTTTAACTTCGTCCGTTGTTATCCGGAGTGTTCTCTTGACGAACGGGATCAACGGCCTCTTGTTAGTGGTGTCGCGAGGATCTACACGATGCGAGAAGACGCAGATCGCCGACCTTCCTTCCGGTACCATGAGGCGGATCTCGAGGGCGAGATCCATTGTTAGTGGTGTCGAATTGTGGCATCCCGCAAAACCACTACTAGAAAATCGCGTTGAATTTGTGCATTGCATCGTCATCATCATGCATGGTTTGCATAAAACTATGTTTGCAAAGCCCGTGTTGTTTTCTATACGCCCCTCTTTATTCAAACGCAAGCCGGGTCTCCGGATTAATTATTTTTGGCCGCTATCGGTTACATACGGCCCGTTTAAAAACAAATAAAAAGTTTAATTATTTTCAGTAGGGGCAGTCGAACGGGCCGAATAGACCCGAACGACTACCCCCAGAAATTAAATCGGTCCAAACCTAAAACCTATTCTACCTAAAACTCTACCCACCCCCTCCTTCCACATCACCCGGACCAATCCCCTGCTGCCACATCACCCTTGCCCCAACCCCCAACCAATCAGAAGTCGCCACCTCACTCACCCACCTCTCTCTCCCTCTCAGCCCCCACCAGATTCCACCTCTCCCATGCGGTCCACCACTCCCTGGCCACACACGCCTCCCGAGCTGGCCCCAGTACACTCCCTCACCCCCACGCCCACGCGCATAGGGAACACACGCACGCCACGCCTCTGGGGCCCACCCGACCCGCGGGCCCCACCGCCGCCCGAGCGGACCCGTCTCTCTCCCCTCCCCACGTCCTTTCTTCTTCCCCGCCGCCGGCTCCCCTGGGCCTCTGCGCCTCCTCCCCTCCTGCCTCCCGCCTCGCCCGCCCTTGGCCGCCTGCCGCCTCGTCGCCACGCACGCCTTTCCTCTCATGGCTCGCCCCTGCCCACCGTCGAGCTCATGAGCCTGAGCCGCAGACCGTCGCCTCGACCGCCTCTGGGACCCCTCACCCCCCTCTTCCCAAAGCTCGTCGCTGGCCCGCGCCTCCTCGCCGCCCTGCTCGCCAGCCTTCAGCCTCGCCACCTCTCCGGCTCGCAAGGCCACCCCTCCCCGCGCGCGCCCTTGCGCGCGCCGTGCTCGCCGGACCGCGCCTCCTCCGCGCTCTTCCGCCTCACTGCGAACCACAGGCGCGCGTCGCTGCCGAGCCTCCCGCCGCCGGCCCGCGGCCGCGCGCTCCATCGCCGTCCTCCGCAGCTCCGCGCCGGCCACCGCCTCCATCCGCCGCACCGACCTTCCTCGCCCTCGCGCCCGCCAGTCGCGCCATCGCCGCCGCGGCCCGCATCGCGCCTCCCCGCGTCGGCCCGAGCCGGCCCGAGCACCAACCGTTCGCCGTAGCGCCCGAGCCCAGCGCCCGCCTCCGTCGACCCTCGCGACCACCTCCTGCTGCGCCCTTCTCCGGCCTCTCCACGACGCGCCGCCCGCCCGCCGCCATCGACCGCCTCGTCCCTGGCCGCCGTCGCGCGTCGGCCCTCCGGAGCCCGCTGGCCCACGACGTCACCGCCAAGATCTTCGTCGCCGGTTACCGCCTCGCTCGCAGGCCCACGGAGGCCAGGTTCCTTCGACGCCATCAAGTCCTCGTACCCCGAAGGTGCTCGAAGAATCGCGGACAAGAACCCCCCTCGGACCATCAAGCACCCCTACCTGGACGTGAGACCGATCGTCGGTTTAGAAGGCGCCAAGTGTGCCGGCATGGATCCTCGGATCTCCGTCGTGGAACCAGAGCCGAGAACCCCGTCAGAACACCAAGACCGTGGAGACGCCAAGTCCTTCCTCTCGGAACCAAAGGCGCTGGACCATGATGCGGAAGGGCGACACCAGATCGAAGCGTCGAGACCTTCTTCATGGAACGCCAAGATCTTCTCAACATCAGGGCCTTCGATATGGTTCCAACAAGATCGCCACGAGACCGACAAGCACTTCACCCTGAAGCCAAGACCGACCCGAGTTGAGGACCCGACAAGATCGGCACAACGACAAGAACGGCATCCGACCGGAAGAATCCGATGCGCCCCCGACGCCGAACTCCTGCTTCCCGGATGCCAAGGTCACCGACACAGGACAACAAGATCTACCCCCGCTATCCGAGGACGTTCCGTCGAACCCTGGACCCCGAGACTGACCCCGAACCCCGGAACCCCAAGTCCGTCGAGACCCCTCAATGTGTGAACCCCTTCCCGCAAACCATATTTTATAAATGAAATATAACCTTGTTGCATATTGAATTGTCATACTCGCATGCTTATCTGTGGTTTGGGGGCCTTATGCCGATTCACCTAATAATTAAATATGGGGCCCATATGCGGGCAAATCTAGTCTCATATCGGCCTCATTTAAACATGTGTAGCGAATCGGTTCCATCTGTTGTCTTGCTAAAACAACATTTAATATGCGGGTTAGCTAAATAACATGAACCACCTAATTAATTGTCGGGACCCCGGTTCCACTTAATATGACCTAATCGCATCGCATCCTTTGCCATGCCATGCATCATACATGCATCATGTCGATCTTCTGCCGTGTATTAAATATTGCATCCGATGTTTCTTCTAGTGTTTTGCTTCTTCGCGGATAAGGCCGTTGAGTTGATGTGAGATCCGCCCCGATCTTCGGATGAACCTTCGGCAATGTTTCAGGCGAGCATCTCCCCCTTTTCTACCTATCTTACTTTTCTAGTATTTATTCCCTCCTGTTGATCTTTGCTATCTGTGTTGCGATGCTCTAGTTTTCGTACCCGTGATATCCCTTGCAGCCATATATAGCCTTGGACACATCCTATTACCTGTTGTTTGGTAGTTAGTTGGACCCGCGTGTCGTAGTCGCTTGTTCAAGTGTTTAGCTTGTCGTCAAGTATCACAATGGTTGGAGGATTGCCGCAGGTTGACGTTGGAGATGATCGTGGCTTTACTTATTGTTCACTTTAATTCCTGTTTAACAACTAAAATTGAATTAAGCAGAGGCATCGGTGGGTGATAGGTAAGATTTGGTTTCCGACCGCCCACTTGTGTCCCGTAGGACCCGAGTTCTTGACACCTGTTCCGAGATCGAGCGCTAACCACGTGTGGGAGATATGGGCCCCCATTGATAATTACCTGATTTCAAAGTATTGTACTGGGGGCCACAACTAGTTTGAGGATTTATTTACTATCCTGTACTTATGCCATGTTTACTGCTTTAATTACGTTTGTGCGAGGAGCACACAGTACTGTTTAGGAAGCGGAGTGATTTCGCGGTATCGACAGTCCCCGTTTGGGGCATCGTCAGATATCGCCACCGCCGCAAACCCCGAGTCCGTCTCGGAGACCGCCGACTCCGTTGGTGTCGACTCGTGGGGTGGCCCCGTGCTTGCTTTGGGTCCGGGAACGTCGTGACTTAGGCCCCGCCGACATACCGATGGGTGTATGTTAACCGATCCGCAAAAGGGTCAAGTGCTGTGGATACTTTGGTGCACCCTGCAGGTTTAATCTTTTCGAGAAGCCGTGTCCGGGTTATGGACGACTTGGAGCACGGTGCTTGATCATAGACAACTATAACTAAAGTTTATGTTATAAACCGCCTTGTATCCGATTTGACTAGTAAACAGCTTCACTACAACGGAATGGCTATCTAAAAGTACCAACAACTGCTGGGTTTTTGGGGTTATCTCATGATAATTGTATCTGACTAGTAAGTGTTGCCACTATAATGGAATGGTTAACTAAAAGTGCCCACTGCTTACTTTCTCGTGATTATCTAAACTCGACTAGTAAAGTGCCGCAACTATAATCGAATAAATAAAACGCCAGGTGTGAGTTCCTCGGTTGACTTTCTCGTTTGGTCTCGAGGGGAAATACGGGATGGGTTTGTTTGGTGTTAGCTTCAGGTCGGATCGAATAGGTCTTTCTCACCCTCTCGATAACCGCCATTGTTTCGAGTCTCTATAGGGTGTTTAGTGCATGCACGCCGCTCGATCCACCATACCTATGTAGGCGAGGACCGAATTCTAGCCTCGCCGTGTCTGGCCTCGATCGACGCTCCTCTTTTCCTTTGCCCTTTGTCGGCACCCTTTTGTTTTAAGGTTTTGAGATCGACGTTAGCAGGGTTACCCTTCCGGCTTGGCCTGGGCAGGGTTATGGACGCCATTGGTTATTCTTCAGGGCTCTTAGCCCCATTTGCATCTTGTCCGTAGTCGGACGCTCTGTCATTTTCAAGGTGATTTGGATCTTTGTCTATTATATTTGTATTCTTGACTCTTCGAGTCGCTGTTGTATATATCTGTTCTGTGGGTCCCATCGAGGACTGTTGTGTAATGTTATTACTTTGCTTTCCACCCGCACGAAAGTGCCTGGTGGGCACCTTCGAATCGTTTCTATGCGGGTTTGGCGAGTTTCGCTAAAACTTGCATAGGGCCGATTCTGAGGGTGTTACACCCGCCCTCCGCGCCGCTCCCGCCGTCGCCGGCCTGGGCTCACCCCCTCCGCCGCGCCCTCGTCCCCGGCCCCTCCCACGTCGGCCCCGGCCTCCACCACCTCACCCCGAGGCGTAGTCCGCCTGACCCGCCGCCAGCCCACGCCCTCTGCCTCCGCGTCGCGGCGTCGACCCGCCGCCCTCGTCGCTGCCGAGCCCGCTCGCCGGTCCTCCACCGCGCCTCCTGCAGCCCGCTCGCTCGTCTCCGAGCCCGCGCTGCAGCCACCCGTCGTCCGCCGCTGGTGCTCCTCCGCTGGCCGCTGCCAGCGTCGCTGCGTGGCTCCTGCCTGCAAGCCATCCTCGCCGCCGCCGCCGGGCCCACGCAACGCCCTCGCAGATGGCCTCAGTGCCGCCCCGCCCGAGCTCTGCCATCCGCCTCCACCGTGCAGGATCCCGGTGTAGTACCAAGTTGGTGCCAAGTGTTGGGTGTGGAAACGACAAGATCGACACCGGCAGTCGAACCCCGGAACCGCCAAGTTCACCTCGCCAAGGTCTTCATCGAGAACGCCGAGAACTTCCACCGGAGCCGAAGATCCGGAGCTCTTCTTCATAGAACGCCAAGTACCCCGAAGACCGTTCCGCTGAAACCCCAAGATCATCAACGGCACCCGAGCTCGACACCGGCAACTAAGATGGCACCACAAGACCGTCGACAAGAAACCGCGAACCGGAACCGGAGACCTCCGTCACGGAACCCCAAGGCCTTGAGGAGGAGCCGATGATATCGCCTCCACGGAACACTGAGTTCTCCATCAAGGACGCCAGGACCGTCGCCATGAACCAAAGACCGCGAATGCGATAAGATCTACCCCGATCCGAAGACCCTAACCCCGGAGACCGAGAACGTTCCCGCCGAGACCGTTCCGTCAAACCCTGGACCCTGAGACCGACCCCGACCCCAGAACCCAAGATCTACCGAACCCTAAATGTGTGACCCTTTTCCTCGATACCCTATTTTATAAATGATATCAACTTGCTGCATATTTAATTGTCATCTCGCATGCATATCATTGGTTTGGGGGCCTTAGGCCGATTCACCTCTTAATTAAATATGGGGCCCATATGCGGCAAATCTAGTCTCATATCGGCCTCATTTAAACTTGTGTAGCGAACCGGTGCTACCTTTTGTCTTGATAATGCAACATTTAAATTGCGGGGGTTCTAAATAACTTGAACCATTTAATTAATTGTCCGGACCCCGGTTCCGCTTAATATGACCTAATCGCATTGCACCGCACCTTTGCCATGTCATACATCATACATGCATCATGCCGATCTTCTGCCGTTGTATTAAATACTGCATCCGGTGTTTCTTCTAGTGTTTTGGTTCTTCGCGGATAAGGCCGTTGAGTTGATGTGAGCTTCGCCCCGATCTTCGGTTGAACCCTTCGGCAATGTTTTCAGGCGAGCATCTCCCCCTTTCTACCTATCTTACTTTTATAGTATTTACTTCCCTCCTGTTGATCTATTACTATCTGTGTTGCGTTGCTCTAGTTTCGTACCCGTGATATCCCTTGCAGCCATATATAGCCTTGGACACATCCTATTACCTGTTGTTTGGTAGATAGTTGGACCGCGTGTCGTAGTCGCTTGCTCAAGTGTTTGGCTTGTCGTCAAGTACCACCATTGTTGGAGGGTTGCCGCATGTTGATGTTGGAGACGATCATGGCTTTAATTATTGTTTCACTTTAATTCCTGTTTAACAACTAAAATTGAATTAAGCAGAGGCATCGGTGGGTGATAGGTAATATTTAGATTCCGACCGCCCACTTGTGTCCCGTAGGACCCGAGTTCTTGACACCTGTTCCGAGATCGAGCGCGCTAACCACAGGTGGGGATATATGGGCCCCCCCATTGATTATTACCTGATTTCAAAGTATTGTACTGGAGGCCACAAACTAGTTTGAGGTTTTATTTACTATCCTGTACTTATGCCATGTTTACTGCTTTATTTACGTTTGTGCGAGGAGCACACTGTACTGTTTAGGTAAGCGGAATGTTTTCGGTATCGATCCCCGATTGGGGATCTGCCGTTCTGACCATTGTCAAACCCTAAGTCCGTCTCGGAGACCGGCCGACTTCGTTGCGGGTAGACTTAGTGGGGTGGCCCCCCGTGCTTGCTTTGGGTCTGGGAACGTCATGACTTAGGCCCCGCCGACATACCGATGGGTGTATGTTAACTGATCTGGCAAAAAGGGTCGAAGTGCCTGTGGATACTTTGGTGCACCCCTGCAGGGTTAAATCTTTTCGAGAAGCCGTGTCCGCGGTTATGGACGACTTGGAGCACAGTGATTGATCATAGACAACTATAACTAAAGTTTACTATTATAAATGGACTTGTATCCGATATGATTAGTAATCAGCTTCACTATAACGGAATGGCTACCTAAAAGTACCAACAACTGCTGGGTTTTGGGGTTCTCTCATGCTAATTGTATCTAACTAGTAAGTGTTGCAACTATCATGGAATGGTTAACTAAAAGTGCCCACTGCTTACTTTATCAGGACGATTATCTAAACCTGACTAGTAAAGTGCCGCAACTATAACTGAATAAGTAAAACTGCCAACTGTGTGAGTTCCTCGGTTGACTTCCTCGTTTGGTCTCGAGGGGAAAACGCCAGGATGGGTTTGATTGATGATAGTATCAGGTTGGATCCGGATAGGTCTTTCTCACCCCTCTCTGATAGCCGCCAGTTGTATCGAGTCTCTATAGGTTGTTTAGCGCATGCTGCCGCTGCCGCTCAGTCCACCATACCTATGTAGGCGAGGACCGCCGAATTCTAGCCTCGCCGTCTTGGCCTCAAGATCGACGCCTCTTTCTTTTTTTGCCCTATGTCGGCACCCCTTTTGTTTAAGCAGGTTTTGAGATCGACGTTAGCGGTGGTTACCCTTCCGGCTTGGCCTGGGCAGGGTTATGGACGCCATTGGTTATTCTTCAGGGCTCTTAGCCCCATTTGCATCTTGTCCGTAGTCGGACGCTCGATCATTTTTAAGGTGATTTGGATCTTTGTATATTATATCTGTATTCTTGACTCTTGGAGTCGTGCTGTATATATATATATATGTTCTGTGGGTCCCATCGAGGACTGTTGTGTAATGTTATTACTTCGTTTTCCACCCGCACGTAAGTGCCTGGCGGGTTTGGCGGGTTTCGCTAAAACTTGCATAGGGCCGATTCTGAGGGTGTTACACGTATCATGCCTGAAGATTGCTGGATCGGAAGGTATTCGGTCGCGTGCACCTTGTTTTTCTGGCCGATTGGTTTCAGCGGGAGCGGTGCGAAGCTCTGTTGTTTGTTTCCACCAAGTGCCATGCTTTGAGCCATGGTGATGTCAGATGCGGAGAATGTCAGGAAAGCGGAAATTTGAGGGTAGCGATGGTGATCTTTGTTCTTATGGTGACGGAGATATGGCTGCGTGATATGAGACTCGTTGCATCGACTGTTGGTGCGGGAAGACAACACAGGGGAGTTTCCAGTCTTATCTTGCAGGGTGAAAATCCAAGGTCTGGCCTTAGTTGGTTGTGCCTGGCAATGATCTTGTTGAAGACATTGTTTTGTGAGTAAGGACTTTCTCCAGGGTGAAAACCTATAGCTTTTGGTCGGGCAACGACGGCGCTTGGGCACTATTTCCTTCTTGAAGGCGTTGTTATTGGAGTGGAGGACTACTGGTGTTGTTCTGATGGTGTCACTGTCGTTTCTTTGAGGATTAGTTCTCTGTAGCGGGACTTTTCTTTTTTGTAATTTATCTTTCTTTTTTCTGAGCTGTGTGCATCCGTAGAGCCGCTAGGGCATGCGTTGTTGCAGAGGCTGGGTGTAATTGATGTCATTGTGATATTAATATATGCTCTTTTCCAAAAAAAAAAACACTAGAAAAATCTAAACCACTGTATCAACGATAGCTTTAATTTTCTTTCCCGCGGAAAAAAATGATAGGTTTACTTTGTCAACAATATCCTTTGAGCCTCTCTCCCTCTTCCTTGCCCAACATGTAAATCTATATAGACAATGGGTACAATAAATCATAATACTAATATTACAGCCGCCATGTGTATGATCTATCTTTACAATTATGATCCTTTTTCAACCATATCAACAATTTATTGGATTCTATCTAAAAATCAAATTACTGGATTCACTACTGATCAAATGTTGCACATGGGCACACTAAATATTGCTTTTACTACAGTTTTCTACTCGGACATTGCTCATTTCCTAGCACAAGATATTTAGCATATTAACCGAACTTCTTCATGAAGTTTATTATGAGCTCATTTATTTCATTTGGCTTTTCTTCGTTGATGAAGTGGCCAACATCTTTCATGATCACCACATCTTCTAGCAAGGGCACAAATTCATCTCCCTTGCAAATAAACTCTTGTGTCGTTGGAATACGATAAGTCAAATCAAGATCCCCGATGATGAACTTTGCTGGTACGTTTATCTTAGCTCCGCTCCATGGTGCTGTCAGCTCCCAAGTCCTAGACATAGATCAGAAATATGTCATGGAAGAATGCATTTAACATTACTTAAATTGGTTACATGCACAACAAGAATGAAGCAGTTTTCCTATGTTCTCTCAAGGTCATTCCTTTCTAACTCTCAACTTTGTAGCCTGGAACGTCTATGATTTTTTTCATGAATTTGCAATGCATGTGATGAAAATGAAAACAATGGGGGCATAATTCCCAGTGTTTATGAGATTTTAAGTAAGCATCCGCCAACGAAATTGAGATGCCAAAATGGCTCACTATTTAAGTAAAATGAGCATTTTGTGAAAGCAGACAAGAAAACTATTTACAAAAATCTGTAGTTATTATTAGCTGAATACTCTATTTTCAGAAGATACAAACCATGTGTAAGTATTTCAATGTTTAGTCTTGATCAATAATTAGATAAATATATGTGTTGTGTAAAATAAGTTTGATGCACTTAATTTCGTACCAAATAACATTTTAAAACTAAAAAAACCTAGGCTGAAGGGGGGAAGAAACCCCCATTAGCGTAGCTCATAGTGGGCGAGGAGACTCAAAACCAGGTTGATTGAGTGGAACCTTGCCTCGCTAGCCATTATACTCTATTTTCAGATGATAGAGACCATGTGTAAGTATTTCAATGTTTAGACTTGACCAACAGTTAGATAAATATATGTGTAACATAAATTTGATGCAATTGGTTTGTACCAAATAACATTTTTAACAGTGTAATTTTTCCATCTCAAATAAAACCCTTGCTTCCGTGTCCCCCCTAAGACAAAAAATTCAGCCGGCTTGCGGGTTTCGGGTGCGTGCTTGGCTGCAGACCGGGTGGAAGTTTGAGTCCATACTAGTTACGTAGATATCTCGAACATACTCGGACATACGAGACCATGCGGGATACCAGGTGGAGGTAGAGGCGGTTTGTATAGGCTGGGTCACGATCATGTATGAGACCAGTTGTGAGTCGTACGACGGGTGGATGTAGAGGCGATTGTTTAAAATTAAAAGGGAAAATAATTTGTTAACTTTTCCAATTTAACATACTTCCTCCGATCCTAATGAATATTCTTAGATTTGTCTAGATTCGGTGTATCTAGTCATGTTTTAGTGCTACATATATCCGAATCTAGATAAATCTAAAAATAATAATTAGAATCGGATAAACTAATATTTTCTTATATTATCCAATGTTTTAGTTTTTTAACAAACATCAATGATGCACATGTTTGAACAAACTTACGTGTATTGCGTGGAAAACTGAAGAAAAAATGTATTTCAATAAATTGTGAAAAAAAAAGGAAAAATCGGTATCGGGAGCTAGACACACTTGTGAACATATGCTAGGGTCTAGATGCAAATTTTCGTTGGATTCTGGTTTAGTAGATCTATGGGGCTCGTAAACTAGAGTTCACTGAAAAAAGACTACCGAAGCGCCGGAATCTAACGAAAACTTGAATCTAACCCTAGCATATGTCCACAAGTGTGTTGGAATATCCGTAGATGTGATGTCTAGCTCCCGATTCTGATTTCTCTTTTTTTATAGTTCATTAAAATACATTTTTCTTTCAAATTTTCACTCAATACACATAAGCTGAAACTGTTTGTTCAAACATGTCGGGTGCATCATTGGTGTTTGTTAAAAAACTGAAATATTGGACAATACAACAAAATATTACTCCACATAAGGAAATTGATACTACTCCTCCAAGGGATATCACAATCTCATCCCCCGGTTCCTTCGCGTGACGCACGCGACACAGTGGGCCTACCATATGTCCTTTTCGTTTTCTCTCCCCAACCATGTTGCTCTCTCTAGGATCTTGCTGCACGCTTCCGCCATTAGCCATCGCCACCACCGCGATGATCTCCACCTCCGCCCACTACCACCGCCACGGGGATCTCCACCGCTGCCCACTCCCACCGCCGTCGGGATCTCCACGGCCACTCACTCCCTCACACATCGTTGGCCTCACATCTCCAACCATGACAGGCGTCGGCCTCCTGCTATCTCCATGAGAGTTCCCTACCTCCGGACCTCCATGAGAGCACTCCATCACCGATCACCGCCTCCATGAGAGGGCCCGCGCTACCCCACGTTGGTCCTTTCCCTCGTCTCCCACCTCGTGATCTTGCCTCACCGCCCGGCGACACCTCATGTGAGCACGACACAACTCTGTGGCGGTGTTGCTGTGTTGCTATCGATGGCGGCCGCGCTCGGCCTTGTTTGCTTCTGACGGCAGTGGCATACTTTTTTACTTTGGTTTTTCTATAATAGTGTACATTTTCTACTACGAGGCCTCCGACGAAGTCTTCGGCGAAATCGGGTTTTTCTATACCAGTATATATATTTTGCTACATTATTGTCGCTCGCAGTAGAGACGCCCACATAGTTCTACCTTCCATGGCCGCCGCCCTTGTCTCCACGAACTCGAACTCGAGCCCATGATCCAACTAACATTGCACTAAAAAGACGGCGAATTGGACTAGATAGGTTAACACATAGACTACAGTCATCAGGCCACAAGATAGCCTAGGAGAGGGGACCCTCCCTCCACCACCCAAGGTGATCGCCGTCCAGGTGTAACATTAGGGTCAATTAGTGTCAAATCAAGCCCGACCGCCTGCTAGGCTCAGATCCTGCCAATTAGCACCGCCCTCACGCTGCCACGCCATGGTTGTCCCTTGTCAGCACTGACCGAACTCGTCACCATGCTCTGTCAGTTGTCGCCATGAGCTGCGTCGCCGCCACCTTACTCCATGCAAGACGGCCCTCGGTCAAAACCACACGCCGCTGCATAATAGCACCCTAGCTACGATGCCTAGGGACAGGTGTGCTGTTACCGCCGCCACACCATCAAACTCTCTGGCGAGGTCTAGTATGTCTAATCTTTTTCGGACTGAACCATTTTCTGCTACATATAGCCAAAGCGGGACTATTTATAGCAAAAGCGAGACTATTTGTAGCAAAAACGAGACTATTTAAAGTAAAAACGGGATGAAGGGACAGGAAAAAGATATGGTTCGATCGGACGGCTGGGACCCTAGGCACTGTCCGAAGCTAAGGCTGTTTGTTCAAACATTACCGTTTGTTATAATATTAGAGTATGTTAAATTAGAAAAATTACACAAACATATCTGTCAAGTGTTTGTTAATAGATTATTTTCCTTTTTATTTCAAACAGTCACCTCTACGTCCACCTAGTAGTACAACCTGCAATTGGTCTCACACACGATGATGACCGTGGCTTGTACAAACCTTCTTTGCCTTCACCCGATCATACGATTCCGTCCGGTCTCGTATGCCCGATCGTAGCTAGTAGGGACTCTAACTTCCACCCGTCTCCACCGCGAGCATGCACTCGATACCCGATACCCGCTAACTGGCTGAATTCCTTCTCTAGGGGGCACCGAAGCAAGGGTCCTCAAATAATCTACTCCCTTCGTTTCAAAATATAATATGTTTTAGTTTTGTGAAGAAAATATATCTAGACTATTTTTAGTGTCTAGACTTACTCTAAACCTAAGTGAACCTAGGTACTAAAAGTAGTTTAGATATATTTGCTTCACAAAGCTAAAATATCTTATATTTTGAAACGGAGGAAGTATTAGCATGGTTCTACTTGTTGGCCAAATATATATCTTTTGATTGACTCCTCGTCTTATATACTATATATTTGTACTCGAAAAGAGCAGGACATTTTCAAGCAAAATTGAGGGAAAGATGAGGTGCTTACTTATCCCATGCACGGTAGTAGTTCAGTCCCCCGGTAAAACCAGTTTTGTCGAACTCGCTGGTGTAGTACTTGATATCCTCGTCCGATATCCAGCTAGGTAGCGGCACCTCGTCGTCCGGTGACCCCCAGCCGCTGTATGGGATGAACAAGGGGTCGGCTGTCCGCAGGGACAGGAACTTCCTGAGCACCAACTCCGTGCCCAGCCGAGCAAACTCCGCTTCCATCGCCCCAGGCTCCTGGAAGCGGCAGACGTAGTACTCGTCTCCGTAGAGGGTCCTCAGTGCGTCAACCGGCGCCAGAGCCGGGTCTCTGCGGACGTAGGGGACGCTCAGGGCGGCCAGAGCGATCACCTTGTCCGGCCGGAACAGGCAGAGCTGCCACGCCAGGATGGCGCCCCAGTCGTGAGCCACCACGAACACCCTGTCGTGGCCGAGGGAGTCGACGAGGGCCACCAGGTCGCCGACGACGCGCAGGGCGGTGTACTGCTGAGCCCCGGCTGCGGGGGCGGGGGCGTCCGAGCCGCCGTAGCCACGCAGGTCGGGCGCCACGGCGCGATACCCGGCGGCGGCGAGCGCGGGCATCTGGTGGCGCCACGTGTACCACAGCTCCGGGAAGCCGTGGAGCAGCAGCGCCACGGGGCCGCCCGCCGGCCCGGCCTCCGCGACGTGCAGGCGCACGCCGTTGACCTCGACGACGCGGTGCGTGATGCCATCAGCGCCGGCAGCTGCCATCTCAGTCTCTTTGCGGTGCTAGCTTAGCTGACGCCGATCTCGCTGTACATGAGCACGGACGTGCACGAGCTGCGGGAGTTTTAAAGAACCGAGCGGCAGCGCCGTAATGCACAGACGTGGGACGTACGGCGTACGGAACGCGCCGGACGGCCTACTCGCCAGCGGGAGAGCGACGCTACGACGGCCGGTGCATACGTCGTTTTCCTAGCAGCTACAGCGTAGTGCAAAGGTATATGGCCAAGAGTTGTGCTCGGTTGCTTTCGACTGGATTAGGCCGGCAAGCACATTAATACATACGCAATACAATGATCACGTTGGTCTCCATACTCTCCACCGATTTATTGGGCTAATATGGAGACTAAAAAATATGTTTTACTATAAATTTGACCAACGAAATATAAATCAATCCAATGATATAATTTTTATGACATATAACTCGTATCTTATTGATAAGTTTTATGGTTAAACTTTTTTTTAAACTCGTGTTAGCCCAATAAACCAGTACAGAGATAGTATCATGCATGCCATGTTAATCTGATGTGACATAACAATTAATGAATAAAAAGAGGATAACACGTAAAACTAAAAATTCTAATGCATGTAAATCTTGTACAGTATTTAATATTGAGATTTTACAAATTATTAAATATAATGCTACTATAATACTATCATATGATACCATGCACTATAAAGATAGTATCATATGTATAATTTATGACCAGTCTAGCAAAGACATTAAATAATGCGACCGCTAAGTTCTCTAGAGTTTGCAAGAGAGAGTGATCGATCTGTGTACGAAAATGTTAGAAGAATAGTGTGTTCAGTCGTACAAGCACAGCCTGATAACAGGCGACCATTTTTGGTGTTCTCCTTCTAATAATGAAATTACGCGGTCTGTGTTGTGTATTCTGAAAGAAAATGCGCAAAAAGCGAGAGTTCGGCAATGAGCTGTCGAACTTAAGAGGGAACACAAACGTGCACGATTTTAAAACATAGAAAACAGCGACACATTTTTTCCGTACTCCCAACCAAAGGCGAAAAAAAATGATGATAACAAATGTTGCTTTTGTTACACCAAAAATCTAAGAAAAAAACGTGTCCTCTTTAGTCGCTGAGAGAACACACACACACGATGCGGGATTTTTAATTTTTTAATTTTCTTGGTTTTTTAGGTTTTTTCCTGCGTCGCCGGATCTTCATCATGCAGTTGGGCAAAACGTTCGTGCTAGTTTTTTTTTTTTGCAAAAACACACGTGGCTCCTTATTATTTATCTGTATCTATATGTAATAATAAAGTATGAAATATTTCTTTCGTTGCCACATATTTTTTGGACCTTTTTTTCTTTAAACTTAATATCAATTATCCACTTATGCTATTCATAAGTGACGTTTCAAGCCCAGACGAGAAACGGTTCAATCAATTGGTGTGTCCCATGCCCCGAAAAGGGATGCGTAGTAGAATGTGACGAGGCCGAATTGTTTTCTTTTGTCTTCATGTAAGGTTTCTCTTGTTGGTATGATTGCCAGCTAGATTGAAGTTTATCCTCACTTGAATGTCTGCCGCCCTCTCTGCTCCAACCTCTCCTCCCATCACTAACGTCGCTTCCTCTGCGCCGGTGGGCGCTCCTTGCCTATGACGGAGTCGACCGCTCCCGCGCCTGCCCACTCCTCTGTCAAGGACGCGTTGATGGCGCATGTCGCAGCACTAATGTGTGTGCAGTCGCCGACCGTAGTTTCGCTTCCGCGCTTGGTGTCCATGATTAGGCATTTTATAATGAAGTGTATCTTAGCATATTACCATAGGAGTTATAAATACCTAAGAGACAACATCTCCAATGCATTGTATCTTAGAGGTTATATCTTAATTTAATGTTTAAGCTCTCATGCATGTATTTGATTGGGCTAACTCCTTTTTTTTGTTTATGATTATGTGTAAGAGATGTATCTTAGTTAAGATACAACAACCCTCTCTCTCCTCCTTAATTAACATACCACATAAGCACTTTGCCTAGGATATCACCTAAGGCTGGTCCTAATGAAATTATCATAATATTAGTATCATGCATATGATACTAGTGTATGATACTATGTCTTTAATGCATTGTATCATAAAGTAGTATCATAGTAGTGGTATATTATTGATTTGTAGAATCTCTATGTAAAATGTGTGTACAAGATTTACTTGCCATTTCTATTTCTAGTTTTATGTGCTATGATACGGTATCTACCTATGCAAAAAATATATATATATATTTTATTCAATTTCAAAAATAATACATAAAACAGGGAATTTGCAAATCTAACTGCCCGTCTTGTTTTCAAAAGACGACGGGGGTTGTTCTTCTTTTGAAAAGAAGATGCGTTCCATCTTTGTTTGAAAGGACGATTGCCCCAGGCTGTCGTCTGTTCGAAAGACGAAGGAGGTGGTCGTCTGTTGGAAAGATGAAGGATGGTGTCATCTTTCGAAATAAAGACATCGGCATTGATCATGAAAACTACGTACATGTCCAAATACGTTTCAGGTGACTATTGTTTCGCGCCGTTTCTCCCGCCGTATACTCCCGCCGATTTTTCTCGCCACTCCTTCCCGCTGATTTTTCCCGCCGATTTTTTCCGCTAGTACTTCCCGTCATTTTTTCCCGCCACTATTTTCCGCCTATTCGGTTCGGTGCCTCTATAAATCCGGGCAACAAGATGTATCTTTTCACCTAGTTCATCTCTTCCTCCTCTTACTCTCTCATTTCCCTCCTCTCCTCTCCTCTTGCTCTCGCATTTCCCTCCACTCCTCTCCACTATGACCGACGCGTTTTCCTGGCCGGCACAGATGTCCGTTGAACTTTTCCAAGAAGCCAGAAATGTTATGATAGGCGATGAACCAGCCCAATGGGAGATGGTGGTAAGGAAGTATGCTGCTCTCGTTATGCTTGGTAAGGAACTTCATCGGAGAGGGTGGAAACTGAAGACCCCAAATCAGGTACGAGAAGAGCTTATCAGGATCCAGGCAAGGTGGGACAAGCTCAACTTCAAGAGTGAAGCTGACATGATGGAGCAGGCTGAGGCACCTTGGGCCTGGATAGAAGAGAGCGAAGATGAGGATGATATCTTCATGCCGCCACCCGTTGGAATCAAGGCGAGAGCTAAGTGGGATAAGAGGCAGGAGAAGAATAAAGCGCAGGCCAAGAAGAGTAAAGCTGACATGATGGAGCAGGTTGCGGCACCTTGGGCCTAGATAGAAGAGAGCGAATATGAGGATGATATCTTCATGCCGCCACCCGTTGGAAGCAAGGCGAGAGCTGAGTGGAACAAGAGGCAGGAAGAAGAAAGCGTAGGCCAAGAAGAGCAAGGGCGAGGCATCATCGAAGGGAAAGGTGAAGGGTTTCGCGGCATAGTAAATCAAATTTTTCTATGGATGCGAACAGAGGGAAAGCCAAGATCTAATCTAGGAGATGCAAACAACGAGAGAGATTGGATTAGATCTTCATACCCTTGAAGATTCGCACAGCGGAACGTTCGTCGGAACGTGGGTGATGTAGTCGTACTCGCTTCTCCTCCTCGCGATCCGATCCGATCTAGCACCACAAGTGGCGGTGCCTCCGTGAGATGCACACGTGCATCACCTCGACGTCTCCTCCTTCCTCGGACCAGCAAGTATGGTGGAGAGAAGGATTGGATCTACAACACGACGGCGTGGTCTATATGGTGGAGCATTTCTGCAGCAGGGCTTCGCCTACAAGCAGTCGGGAGGGAGAGAGGAAGGGCAGCAGGGCAGCTAGGGTTGGAGGGGAAGGTGTGTGGGGGTGGTGCGCCCCTAGCCCTCTATATATAGAGGGGTGGGCGCAGCCCTAGCCCCTCCCCCAAGCCAAGCCCGGCGTCCCCAAAGGAGGAGGAGTGGGGGGCAAGGAAACCCCCCTTCTAGAAACTCTATCTCAAGTTTAAACCTCTCTAGGCCGGCTGGGCCCTATGGGGCCTTGTGCCCCTGGACCAATGCGGCCAGGGCACTCCCTCATAGTCCCATGCCCCCTCCCGGAAGGTGGGGCCACGTTGGTCCCCTTTCGGAAGGTTCTAGAAGCTTCCGGTACAATACCGATTAACCCGAAACAATTCCAAACTCCAAAAATTGCACTGCCTTATATGAATCTTATTCTCCGGACCACTCCGGAACCTCTCGTGATGTCCCGGATCTCATCGAGACTTCGAACAAAAACTCCTAAACCAATTATCCAATCTATCCTAGCGTCGAGACACGTTAAGTGTGTGATCCTGCGGGTTTGAGAATATGCAGACATGATCTTCTATCAATAATCAACAGCGGGGTCTGGTAACCCATATTGACTCCCACACATTCATCGATGATCATATCGGATGAACCACGATGCCAGGATTCAATCAATCCCATATATATATTCCCTTCGTCTCGCGATATTTTACTTGCCCGAGATTCGATCGTGCACTGGCCATACCTAGTTCAATCTCGTTCACGGCAAGTACTTTACTGCTCCGTAATCCGATATCACTTTGTGATTAACTCCTTAACCACATGCTTGCAAGCGGTGTTGATATCGACACGAGTGGGCCCGAAGTATATCTCTCCGACTTGGGAGGGACAAATCTCATCTCGATACATACAACCCAACAGATACTTTCCGATCACCTGAGAGACACCTTTATGATCACCCTCTCATAGGATGACGTTTGATGACCTCAAAGCTTTCTTCCGATACCAGGGAGTTGTATTATCTCATGGTCTAAGGAATACAATATTTGACATAAGAAAAGCTCCGCAAAGATGAACACGATGAAACGATCTAATTGCTTCGCTTAGTTTGGGTTTGTCCATCATATCATTCTCCCAATGATATGATCTCATTATTAATCGACAACTCATGTCTATGGTTAGGAAACCTTAACCATCATTAATCAATGAGCTAGTCCATAGAGGCATACTAGGGACACGGTGTTGTTCACAAACCACACAAGTATTAAAGTTTCCGCTTAATACAATTCTAGCATGGAATATAAACATTATCATGAACAAGAATTATAATAATAACATCTTTATTATTGCCTCTAGGGCATAATTCCAACAGTCTCCCACATGCACTAGAGTCAATATTCTAGTTTAAATTTGGCAACAATCTCACACACATGGCACTAAGGTGATGATCATGTCTTACACGTGGAAGAGGTTTAGTCAATGGATCTGCGACATTCAGATCTGTATGTACTTTGCTAATCTTCAGATCTCCATCTGCTATATAATCTCGGATTATATGAAACTTGCGGTTGATATGCTTGGTCTTTGGATGATATCTTGGTTCCTTAGCGAGTGTTATGGTGCCAGTGTTGTCACACAATATCTCCAGTGGGTCCAATGCACTTGGAACCACGCCAAGCTCAGTGATGAAGTTCCTGATCCAAACTCCTTCACTTGACGCTCGCAGACCATGTATTCCGCTTCCATCGTAGATCCTGTGATCACGCTTTGCTTGCCTTCTCCACCACAGCCTCCTCCATTCAAAATATAAACGTATCCCGTCTCGAGATTTGAATCATCCTTGTCGGTGTCAAAACTAGCATCGACGTAACCTTTACGACAAGTCGTTCATCACCCCATAGACTAAGAACATTTCTTTAGTCCTATTTAGGTACTTTAGGATGTTTTTACCTGTCCAAAGTGTTCCACTCTGGATCACTTTGATATCCGTCAAACTAAGAGCATTGGACACATCCGGTCTAGTACACAAAGATGGCATACATGATGGAACCTATGGTCGAGGCATAAGGCACTTTGCTCATAGCTTCCTATCATTTACCGTAGTGGACACCGAGCCTTGCTCAATATCTTACCCGACAACATAGGCACTTTGAACCTTTCTTTGCCTTATCCATTCCGAACCTTTTCGAACTTTGTCTAGGTATGTACCGCTTAAAGCTATCAGCGCCTTTTGTCTATCTCTATAGATTTTGATGCCCAATATATAAGCAGCTTCACCTAGGTCTTTCATTGAAAAACACTTGTTCAAATAACTCTTCACATCGTTAAGCATGTTGATGTCATTTCCGATAATCAATATGTCATCCACATACGATGTAAACGTCACCGAGCTCCCACTCACTTTCTTGTAGATACAAGCTTCGTAGCAATTTGGAACAAATCCAAAGCTCTTGATCACTTGATCAAAACGAAGGTTCCAACTCCGAGATGCTTGCTTCAGTCCATAAATGGAACGCTGAAGTTTGCATACTTTATGAGCATCCTTAGGATCAACAAAACCTTTGGGTTGCATCATATACAACTCTTCATCAATGTTGCCATTGAGGAACGCGGTCTTGACATCCATCTGCCATATTTCATAATCATGAAACGCAGCAATTGCTAACAAAATCCGAATGGACTTAAACATCGCTACGGGAGAGAAAGTCTCATCGTAGTCAACAACTTGAACTTGTCGAAAACCTTTTGCGACAATTCGTGCTTTATAGACGGTAACATTACCATCCGCGTCCGTTTTCTTCTTAAAGATCCATTTGCACTCAACGGCCTTTCGGTCGCTACGAGGGTCCACCAAAGTCCATATTTGGTTTTCACTCATGGATTCCAATTCGGATTTCATGGCTTCTAGCTATTTCTCAGAGTCTGGGCTCATCATCGCTTCCTCATAGTTCGTAGGTTCACTGTCTTCTACCAACAAGACAGCAAAAACAGGGTTGCTGTACCACTCAGGAGGGGCACGCGACCTTGTCGACCTGCGACGTTCAGTAGAAACATCGTCCGAAGCTGCATGATCCTTGTCATTAGCTTCCTCTATTGTTGGTGCAGGCGACACTAGAACAATTTCATGTGCTGCGCTACTCTCCAATTCAAGAGAAGGTTCAACAACCTCGTCTAGCTCTACTTTCCTCCCACTCACTTCTTTCGAGAGAAACTCCTTCTCAAGAAAGGAACCGTTCTTTGCGACAAACACTTTGCCTTCGGTTCTGTGATACAAGGTATACCCAATAGTTTCCTTAGGGTATCCTATGAAGACGCATTTCTCCGCTTTGGGTTCGACCTTGTCCGGCATCAACTTCTTGACGTAAGCTTCGCATCCCCAAACTTTAAGAAACGACAACTTAGGTTTAGCACCAAACCACAGTTCATACGGTGTCGTCTCAACGGATTTAGATGGTGCACTATTTAAAGTGAATGCAGCGGTTTCTAATGCATAACCCTAAAATGATAACGGCAAATCAGTAAGAGACATCATTGATCAGGCCATATCTAATAAGGTTCGATTCCGGCGTTTAGACACACCATTGCACTGTGGTATTCCGGGTGGCGTGAGTTGCGAAACGATTCCGCTTGCCTTAAGATGCGTGAGAAAATCATAACTCAAATATTCACCTCCACGATCGGATCAAAGAAACTTAATCTTTCTGTTACGATGGTTCTCCACTTCATTCTGAAATTCTTTGAACTTTTCAAACGTTTCAGATTTATGTTTCATTAAATAGATATAACCATATCTACTTAAGTCATCGGTAAAAGTGAGAAAATAGCGATATCCACCGCGCGTCGAAACACTCATCGGTCCGCATACATCGGTATGTATGATTTCCAACAAGTCCGTTGCTCGCTCCATCATACCGGAGAACGGGGTTTTGATCATCTTGCCCATGAGGCATGGTTCGCATGTGTCAAATGATTCAAAATCAAGAGACTCCAAAAGTCCATCGAATGGAGTTTCTTCATGCGCTTTACACCATTATGACCTAGACGACAATTGCCACAAATAAGTAGTATTATCACTATCTACTTTGCATCTCTTAGCCTCAATGTTATGGATGTGTGTTTCATCCCTTCGAGATTTAGAAGAAATAAACCACTCACAATAGGTGCATGACCATAAAAGATGTTACTCATATAAATAGAACAACCATTATTCTCCGATTTAAATGAATAACCGTCTTGCAATAAACAAGATCCAGAATAATGTTCATGCTCAACGCAGTACATAATAACACTTATTAAGGTTTAAAACTAATCCCGAAGGTAAAACTAAGGAGAGTGTGTCGACGGCCATCACATCAACTCTTGATCCATTGCCAACGAGCACCGTCACCTCATCCTCGCAGTCAGCCTATTCCGTAGCTCTGCTTCGAGTTTTAATATTAGCAATCGAACCAAAGATCAAATACCTGTGCACTACAACGAGGGCTAGTAAGGAAAACATCAATAACATGTATATCAAATATACCTTTGATGGTGCCACTTCTTGTCCGCTAAGTACTTCGGACGATTATGCTTCCAAAGGACCCTTGTCCTTGTAGAAGCACTCTGTCCGCTTAGGACCAGACACGAGCTTCTTCTCCAGGGCAACGCGCTTACCGCCTTTCTTGAAGGGCTTCTTTGCACCCTTACCTTTCTTGAAGGTGGGGTCTTGTTGACCATCAACACATGATTATCCTTTTGATGTCCACCTCCGCAGCCTTGACTGCGAAGAGCTCGGTGATCGTGATGGAACCAACTGATTGTGAGTCACTACAAAACTTTTGTAGCTGGGAGGAGTGATTGCGAGAACCTGTCAATCTTGAGCTCCTCTGTAATCTTGATCAGCTTGCTCATGCGTTGAGTGTAGCCCGACATCTTAATGGCGTGCTCACTAACGGAACTCCCTTCCTCCATCTTGCAGTTAAAGAACTTCTCAGAGATCTCATATCTCTCAGAACGGGCTTGAGTCTGAAACATGGTGTTCAGCTCCTCGAGAATCTCAAAAGGCCCGGGATAGTCTTCAAAACGATTTTGAAGGTCCGATTCCATAGGAAACAACATGGTGCTCTTAATCACACCATAATCATCTTTATGCCGATCGACAGATGCTTTCTCATCACCAAGCAGTAGCTAGGGCGTCACCTAACGCATTCTCAAGGACATAGTCCTTTTGACCGCCAGAGAGAATGATTCTCAGATTGCGGAACCAGTTGGTGAAGTGAGACACATTGTTTTTAAGCTTTTCCTTCTCAGCAAAAACGTTGAAGTTGAAGTTGGACTTAGCCATTTGATCTACAATATTTGCAAGTACAAATTAGAATATGTTCATGATAACTAGTTCAACTTTTAATCAAATTACTAGATGAACTCCCACTAAATTCAACATCCCTCAAGTTGTTTAGTGAACACGATCCAAATTCACCACACCTACTCCGATCTTCACGAGAAGAGATGTGGTTTCAATGGTGGACAACGAAGTGTCGATCATATCATTCATATGACTCATGCTTAACCTTTCGGTTCATGTGTTCCGAGGCCATGTCTGTACATGCTAGGCTCGTCAAGTTAGACCCAAGTATTTCCGCGTGTGCAAAACTGGCTTGCACCCATTGTATGTGAACGTAGAGTCTATAGCACCCGATCATCACGTGATGCTTGGACACGACGAACTTTCGCAACGGTGCATACTTGGGGAGAACACAGTTTTTATCTTGATCTTTAAGTGAGGAATCATCTTATAATGCTACCGTCGCGATCTAAGCATAATAAGATACATAAAAGGATAAACATCACATGCATATAACTTTATGTGACATGGTATAGCCAATCTTCGCGCAATGATCTCCATTTTTTGCGTGCCGACATGATCTCCATCACTCCACCATGATTGCCTCCACCACGAATAGCAACTACAACTATTGCTAACTACTTAGCGATAAAGTGAAAACTATTACATGGCGTATAAGAAGTTGACACACATGTCATACATAATTATAAATACAACCATATGGCTCCTGCCGGTTGTGTACTCATCGACATGCAAGTCATGAAATATTACAAAACATGATCATCGCATACATTATACACATCACATCTTGGGCCATACCATATCACAGAAAACACTCCCTGCAAAAACAAGTTAGACGCCTCTACTTTGTTGTTGCAAGTTTTACGTGGCTTATGGGAGTAGCATGCTAAGAACGATTCTTACCTACGGAAAGCCACAACGGTGATATTATGGTTGCCAAACTCCGGTGTAAATCCCATGACAACTATAGTGAGAGAAACTGGCATCCACCAGCCACGTGTGTGGAACAAGCCACACGTCAAGTGCGGAGCCGGTCTCGCGAACGATGTCGCGTAAGGTTGGCCTGGACCGCTTAAATCTCACTATCCCGCATCATAAGAAGAACAAAAACAAGAGGCTTGCAACATAAAACATCAACGCCCGCAACAACCATGTTGCATTCTACTCGTGAAACACATCTACGCATAGATTTAGCTCTGATACCACTGAAGGGTTTTGCGGCATAGTAAATTAAAAGTTTCTACGGATGCGAACAGAGGGAAGCCAAGATCTAATCTAGGAGATGCAAACAATGAGAGAGATTGGATTATATATTCATACCCTTTAAGATTCGCACAACGGAACGTTCGTCGGAACGTGGGTGATGTAGTCGTACTCGCTTCTCCTCCTCGCGATCTGATCCTATCTAGCACCACAAGTGGCGATGCCTCCGTGAGATGCACACGTGCAGCACCTCGACGTCTCCTCCTTCCTCGGTCCAACAAGTATGGTGGATATATGGATTGGATCTACAACGCGACGGCACGGTGCAATTGGTGGAGAGTTTCTGCAGCAGGGCTTCGCCTACACGCAGTCGGGAGGGAGAGAGAGAGAGAGAGGAGGGCAGCAGGGTGAATAGGCTTGAGGGGAAGGTGTGTGTGTGGGGGGGGTGGTGCGCCCCAGCCCTCTATATATAGAGGGGTGGGCGCCTAACCCTCCCCAAGCCCTAGGCAAGGCCAAGGAGGAGGTGGCAAGGAACCCCCCCTTCTAGAAGGTCCAATTAGGGTTTATCCCTTGCTTGGCCAGCTGGGCCCTATGGGGCCTTGTGCCCCTGGCCCGATGCGGCCAGGGCACTCCCTCATAGGCCCATGCCCCCTCCCGGAAGGTTCTAGAAGCTTCCAGTATAATACCGATTAACCCGGAACAATTCCGAACTCCAAAAACTACACTGCCTTATATGAATCTTATTCTCCGGACCACTCCGGAACCTCTCGTGATGTCTCGGATCCCATCCGAGACTCCGAACAAAAACTCATAAACCAATTATCCAATCTACCCTAGCATCAAGACACGTTAAGTGTGTGACCCTTCGGGTTCGAGAACATGCAGACATGATCTTATATCAATAATCAATAGCGGGGTCTGGAAACCCATATTGACTCTCACACATTCATCGATGATCATATCGGACGAGTGTACAAGCTTTCGTCGGGCGTGAGTGTACAAGCTCTCCTACATGGAGCGGGTGTGTGCTTGGAAGGCGTGCCCAAACATGCTTGGAAGATTGCTGTTGTGAGAGTGCTCTTCAACGCGGCGGACATCATTGAATGCATCGATGACACCATCTGCGACAAGGAGAGACTTTCCTACGCCTCTAGGTGTGTATGGGCAACGTGGAGAGCCTAGGAAGGAAATGAGCCAGTGGAAGCCCCTTCTCTGCTTCTACACTTCCTAGAGTTGGGAGTGAAGGCCGACTTTCCTGTGCGCTCGGGCTCCGTCAACACTCTCACCCATGATGTGCCGCTCCATTATGATTGCAAAAGCACATATCGTTTGTAGCTAGTTTCGAAATAAGAGCATTGTTTTAAGGGTCTTAATGCCCCCTCGACGCTATTTACCAAAGAGTGCTTGGGAGTTGTCTTCGATTTGAAGTAGGGGGTGCTTAAGAGTGTTTGAGTGTGTGTGAGCAAAATAATAACGAGTAATCCAAGTATTCGGAACTGCAATAGGACTAAAGCATTCTTAGAGAGCGTTGGATCCACCACTAGCAATTATGTTTAGCCGTGATTATGATATATCTATATTGTTATTCATATATATGTATGAGGGAAGCTCCAAAGTGGATGATCAAAGGCAAGCTATCTTATATTTCACCCCTCATAACCATAGTAGTAATCTTAGAAAAGCCACACACGGTTCCCTATTGTTAAGGGTTGTCTCCATAGTTATGGATTAGGATCTGTGACTTCCCTGTTATTTCTCTTGAACACATCAGTAATCCAACGCAATATATCATTTAGCACCTTCACACCATTACGTGTCCAATGGTAATTTCCTCAGTTGTTCTAAAGGCAAATGCTGTGTGGTCGACTTCACAAAACATCAAGAAAGAAAACTAATACATATTCATAAACAAAATTATGGATTATCTTTATTTCAATTCATAGTTATGATAGGGTTTCTCCATCTTCCCAAGAACAACGCAAACTACTCATACATGGAGGCAACTAACATCATCATAGTAATATAAATGGAATACAAATTGATCAGTATATACTCATGCAAATCCAGAACAAAGTACAAAATTTGAATTTTTCATAAATGAATGTCAAACTGCTAATGTTTCTTGCACCTATATTGGTGTAGAGATACTCTATTTTTAATTGATCTTGCCTCTGTGAAATTATGGAAGTACTATCTTTATTCTAATTATGTTAGTAGGAAAATGACTTGATTTCCTAATATATGTGCATGTTCACGACTTAGAATGAGATAAGCGAGTTACTCGTGAGTTTACCGAGTTAAGACGAGTTTTAAATCTGCGCTCGTTGTGTAAACAAGCAGAACCGAGCTAGCTAGTTAGTGGAATGAACAGTGAGCGGAGACGAGCTCGTCTCAATTCCAAACCTAGCTCTTGAGAATGTGCGCGGCTCGCGGCATGCAGTAGCAAAGCAATTAAAGCATGTGCAAATACGTACTTCTAGTTGGGTCAGCCCAATGAAACCATCTTTGAGCACAATGATATGAGATATAGGTAGCGAGCGAGATCCAGGGGGAGGACGGGAGATGACGCCTTCAGCGGCACGTGATGTCCCTGCCGTCTGACGGGAGATTGGGGTGGGCTTGGCCCATTTATTTTTTGCTCACTGCTTCCTCTTTCCTTGGCTTGTTCTTTTTTTTGGCAATTGCTATTTATGGTCCGATAGCGTGCTCTAATAGCGCGCGCCTGAGTGCTTCTCGGTCTCTACCAGACCCAAAAGGCACCATGTTAACGGGTTTTTTGTTCGGTTTTTTCACATGATTTTTCCTAATTCGGTCTGGTTTCTAGTTTCTACCCGGTTTTCCTTCCTTTTTTTTAATTATGTTATCTTTTTGAACAATTATTAAATACGAACATTTTAAATTTTTGAATAACTTTGGGATATGAACATTTTATAAATTTGAACAATTTTATATTTGAATAGTTTTCGTATGTGAACAAATTTTTAATTTGAATTATTTTTAATTTTTATTTTGATTTTTGTTTGGATTCGAAATTTGTTCAGATTTGAAATCTATTCAAATTTGAATTATGATCATATTAGAAATTTGTTTAGATGTGATATTTGTTCAAACTTGAATTTTGTTCAGATTCGAAATTTGTTCAAATTTTATTTTTGTTCAGTTTTAGATAATAATTAAATTTGAATTTCAACAATGTGAAGAAAATATCAAAGAGAACTGGACGATACCTTGCCTTCCCTGCTCGCTCACGACTATACGCGAAAACTGAATTTCAACAAATGGGTCCGGAGAACCATTGAGGCGATGCCTATACACTCACGCTTCGGGCGAGAAATAACATCTCCCCTTTTTTCTAGCTACGAAGCCAGCTGATATATACTTGTTTACACCTAGAGTTTATGATATATTTCTGTTTACATGATCAATTTTCATAATTCATGAAGAACTTTTGAAAAATCTTGAACACTTTTTCAAAAATCATAAACCAATTTTTAAAATTCATGAACAATTTTTTAAAGACTATGAACAAATTATCAATGTCCTAGACAATTTTCATTGTCATGATCAATTTTCAATGTCCTGAACAATTTTGAAATGTCCTGAACAATATTTAAAATCATAAATCAATTTTCAAAAAATGGTGAAAAAAAATTTCAATGTCATAAAAAATGGTCAAAAATAATGAATAATATTTCAAAATCATAAATCAATTTTCAAAAAATCTTGAACAAAAATTTCAATGTCATGAACCAGAAACAAGAAACAGAAACAAAAAAAAAGGAAATAAGAAACAGAAAAAATAAAAAGGGAAAACAAGCAGGAGAAAAAGAGCGTAACGAAAAACTAACAGAAAAAAACCCCAAAACCAGCAAAAACGGAAAACCGATCAGGAAACCAAAACTGGGCCAGGCCCGCTGTGACGCGCTCGCGGGCGGCGGGGCGAGCTAGCGCCGCGTCGAGCGGCAAATAGCATTTCCGCGAGGAGGACCCGGTGGCTGGTGCAGAACGGCTGGCCACAGTCCACGGACTGGCCGGTGCCCACGCGCACGGCCCACTCACCGGTGCCATAATGCCCACCATGACATTTTTGGCTGCCTATAGTCGCCTCGTGCATGTACCTCCTCTTCCATCCTCTGAGCACGGCCACCGGCCTTCCTGCAGTACCATCGCCGTTGCACACTGCCATTGGCTGGTTCATGCGAACGATGGGCATCGGTGATCATTTCATGACATGCAGCACTAAGTCATTGCCATGAGACGTTCATGATGTACTACTCCATAATGTTTAATCAAGTTTCCTTTGCCAGTTTGAAAGTACGTGCTGAGTACTACTGTACAATGTTTGATCAAGAGCCGGAGCCTGCAGTTTGCAGACGCCGGACGGAGGAGCCCGGAGCGGTACGGTGGGCGGGGGGCGGCCATAAAAATTGCTGGAAAAGCTTGCAGTTGCAGGTCCCGCCCGCCCGGCCATGTCTTTTTCCCTTGTGAACAGGCGGCTGCATGCTTTGCTTATCCTAGCGCAACTGACTGGACCAAGGATGTGGACGTGGTGCAACGGTCGGCGCCCAACAAAACGCCGACCCCATGAGATCCCTGGTAAACGCCAACATGGAATTGGCGACAGGATTTTTGTCAGACGAAGAAGTTTGCTGATGCAACCAAAGAAAAGGGGGGACTTCCAAGTTTACCTTGAGGGTTAAGATTCAGATATCTCAAGCCGTCAAGCGAGTTGAATTGTTGACCGCAACTAATCAACAACACGGCCTCCATGTACAGTATCCAGTTAGTTCATTATCTCAAAAAAAACAATCCAGTTAGCAGCATTGCTCCTAGGCCATGCTCTGCAAATTAAGGTCAGCATGTCCATGTGCTTTCAAGCCCAGGCACGGTACATACATACTGTGCGTCACGGCCAACCTACAACGACTCGCGAGAGTAATCGACCGGCCACCACGGATATTTCCAGTTACGTGCAGCGCCATTTCCAGTGTACAATCCGCATCGCACGCACGCTCTCCTTGATAGGTACGTGCGGCGCACCTTGGACTCTTCTTCCCCTAGCACGTGCCGCCACTGTGCCAACGCCCACACAATGGGGGTACATCTCCTTTTCGTTGCAAGATCAAGATCTGAGGCCTCGCTCGCCTGACCAAGAAAGAATTCAGGATCAACAGCGAGAGCAAAGAAGAACACACGAGCGAGGCTGCAATTTTCCCCGCGGGATTTAGCCGGAAGATCTCATGACTTCTCCATCATTCTCTTCAACATCTGAAAGGGAAACAGCCACCCGGCGGTGCAGCACGTATGGCCGATCTCTGGCTCTCGATCAGCGTCTAAACGGTTATGGCAGATACTCAACAAATTAACTCGCATTGCTATGCCGACTGAGACTCTTTCGTTGCTCATGATGTTGTGAGCTAATGCGACATCGTCACTACTCACTACTACTACCACCACCAATCGGTTAGCAGTAGTTGTCGGAATAATCAGCCGTCGCACGCAGCCACAGCTGCTCCGTCCAGCTCAGAATAATTAAGCAGCAGGTCGCTAGCTAGCCACCAAAAATTCAGCTAATAACATTCTGAATTGGAACGGAAGAACCGGTATTCGGTCGGTCGAATGTGTGGGTTGGTTTGCTGAGCACGATAGATAGATAGATACGCTTCGAGATTGTTCCAGAGATTAACTATGTTTGGAACGGGCTGGAAGCTAATCATGGCCGTAAGGGTTGTTTATTTCGACAAGGAGGTGGTGGTTGCCTCGATCGATGATCTCGTCATTGGCAACAAAAGAATTGTGCAAGTGGGGGAGAGCAGGAAATTTAAGGAGCGCCGCCCGTTGAAGCTGCATCGCCTGCATATGCTTTTTCTTCTTTCTGCGTGTGACATATGTGGCTGACTTGTATATATGCCCACTTGCAGAAACCAGGAAAATATCTGTTAACTTGTCGCTCTGTTATCCCAGGACTTGGCTCTGCTAGTTCCCACAAAAAAAATAAGACAACATATTCTAGTATAATAATGTACTATAGTGCTGTCCTTCTTAATCTCTTCATTTCATTTTATCTGATTAAGTTGCTTCTGAGTCAACTACTTTTAAGTTTTATTACAAGGGCATGATTATCTTGGAAAATTAATCTATGAAATGTGAGTGGAATATGTGATTTAAATAGTTTGCTAGTCCCCCGGCATGAGAAATTTCTTATTGTACAGTCGAACGTCAAGAACCGGCTAACCAACATCGATATCGATATCCATAAAGATTCTGTGACTGTATAAACTTCGAGGATGACTACTACTCCGTGTATTCTTTTGGCGGGACAAATAGACGATGTGCTTAATATTTTGATAGCTATGTAAAAATAAATTTAAGGAGCTCCGCCCATTGAAGCTGTATGGCATGCATATATGTTTTCTTCTTTGTAAGTGACATGTGTGGATGAGTTATATATGCCCACTTGCAGAAACAAAGAAGATATCTAACTTATGTTCTGTCATCACAGGAGCTGGTTTGCTCCGCAAAATCAAGACAACATATTCTCTGATGTAAAATGCTGGCCTACTCCTTGCCGGCCTTCTCATTTCATTTTATCTGATTAAGTTGCTTCCCAGTTAACTACTTTTTAAGCATCACGATATGAGGAATGCCGTGAAATGTGAAAGGAATATGTATTTTGACGGTTTTGTTAATTCTCGCTTGTCAACATCGAGATCTATGCAAGATTCCCAATTTATAAATCCTAAGAACAAACAAAATATATGTTTGCATGATGAAAAAATTATTACGACACCGTGAACTTCTTCCAAGATACTACCTAAGTTCCTATAGCCTATTAAAACATCTTACATTTAGAAACAAAGGTACATAGTAAGTATGAAGAAAATTCTAAAGATTCTCTCCGTGTAGACAGACAAAAC
This sequence comes from Avena longiglumis, assembly GCA_030063025.1. Taxonomy (NCBI): domain Eukaryota; kingdom Viridiplantae; phylum Streptophyta; class Magnoliopsida; order Poales; family Poaceae; genus Avena; species Avena longiglumis. Next base: position 503,347,791 of record CP125975.1, read on the forward strand.
ATTGTGTTTTTTGCACTCAGTGATAAAACTATTACAATACGAAAGTACCTTCTACGTGTGTATGAACACATTCGTAAGTAGATTGTGGACCCATATTTAAAACATTTCACTATATGTTGATTTTCTATGCTACATGGCAACATGGTTTGGGCCTAACTATAATAGCTACCTACTCGTTAGCGTAGTAAATCAACAATCTACTGTATGATTTCAGAACAGACCTTCATGAGTACTACTAGTAAACAATCATTACCGTGGCGGGAAGAAGGCGTGTTAGCCATTAATCAGGGGCCTTACTTTCTTTTCATAATGAGATAGGCTTAGCCTCATTGGTCATACCTAATTATTATACTTTACCTTCATTTTCCACTTGCACTTTCCAGGTTGATGTAGAACTATCTTTTAAGCTTCATATTGAGCTTTCCTTTTATCAAAAGTTCAAAGGCCAACTGCCCAACTCACACAATTTTCCACCTTTATTATGCTATGGATCTTTTATTGCCTCATATATATATGCTAGACTCCTGGTATCCATATTTCTTACTAATTCAAACCCATGTACAATATACAGATAATATGTATGATTGCTTCTTGGCCTAATTATTCTTTTTTGTCATTTGAAATGTATCCTTTTTTACTTAAACCTAATCGATGCATAACAATTGGCCAACCCTTCTATCGACAAATAAAATTGAGAAGAGAGATTCACCTTACCGTGAACCCAAGTGCTTACTAGGATGAAAAGATAGATCTTCCCCAAAGGGGAACATCACAGCACATGACCATCTAGTCATCACTTTTGCAAAAGGAACATCACTTTTTTCAAAATAAAGCTGGTGTGTGAGATGTTTGGTCCTTAAAATTAGTGCATAAATTCCAATATCCTATTCCTTTTGGGTAAGTAACTGTATCCTTACTTCCTAAGCATGCGGTTGACACTTGGGTTGAGGCATCCTATACCATTTTATTCTCAATCCAAATTTCTCATTCTCCAATAAATGTTATGTGGCATGAGCTTTTTAGATATAGTATAGAATAGAAGAGATTTCGTACGGCATGCATCTATCGATTCACACATCCTCATACTGATTTTGAATGATGCTAAAGGTATATGTTCTCTCCCGATAATGCCAAGGATGAATAAATCGTCTCACAAGAGAGGACAATATGTTCTCTCCAACAATACGTGTGAGCCAACTTTTATTGTCCAGATCGGTAGTCGGACAACATCAACATATGTGTGTCGTTTTTTTGTTGGTTGGACCGAAGATTAGTTTCAGGCACGAAAACCCTAAGTGTGACCTTTGTTGGTTGGTTCTGGTAACATCGTTGCCTGACATGTGATCCCTTCTTCAAGGTGTTGTTTTAGAGTATGGTGCTCTTTGCTTAGTCTCATGTTGTTGTAATCATAGATCTTGATCTCCCGTAGATAGGAGTGTGATAAATGATGGAGAAATCTATCATTTTGAGGCAGGTAGTTTGTTCTGAAGACAATCACTTGGGATTTTTGTATAAGTCCATGTCTTTGGTCTCAATTCCTGACATCTTCCATTACAAATTTAAGGTTGCATGCATTAGCTTGAAGCTTGGGTGCCTTATGAATACACAATGATAAAAACATTTTTGAGATGTGTTCGGTTTTTGACATAACTAGAATTTTTCTTTCAAAATGACACATCCTTGATTGCACTTCGCAAATGAGAAATGATATGTTAATTTGGTAAAGCCAAAAAAGTGACTTTTCGTCAAGGTTAAACGGTGATGTTTTGTTTTGTTGAACTCATTGTAAGTATAACCATGCAATAGAGGAAATGGAAACCAGAAAACCAGCAGAGGATGGATCCAGGTTTAGAGCATCTCCAACAAATGCCCAAAAACTACGTTGGTGCCCAAAAAACTGATTTTTAGGGCACAGGAGGCAAAGATGACAGCTCCAACAGATGCCCAAAATACAACATGCCCTAAAAAAATTCATTTCATTTTATATGATTAAGTTGTTTCTTAGTCAACTAATTTTAGGTTTCACAAGGGCATGGCTATGTTGGAAAAATAATCTAAAAAATGTGAGTGGAATATACTAGATTTAAATGGTTAATTAGTGGCACACCCGCATGAGAACTTTCTTGTTGTAAAGTTGAACGTCAAGAACCGGCTAACCAACATTGATCGATGTACATGAAGATTCTATGACTTCATCAACTCCGAGGATAACTGCTATTATTTTTTGGTGGGGCAAACAAATTATGACGATGTGCTTGATATTTTGTTAGCTATGTATGAGCAATTTTTAGGAGCTCCGCCCATTGAAGTTGTATGGCCTACAAATGTTTTCTTCTTTGTGTGAGTGACAAATGTTGCTGAGTTATGTATGCCCACTTGCATAAACAAAGAAGATGCTTAACTTAGGTTTTGTCATCATAGGAGCTGGTTTGCTCCACAAAATCAAGACAACGTACTCTCTTATGTAAAAATGTTGTCCTAGTCCTTGCTGATATTCTCATTTCACTTTATCTGATTAAGTTACTTCCCTTTTGTGAAACGATTAAGTTGCTTCCTAATTGACTACTTTTAAAGCACCACGAGTATATGATTTAGTTGTGGGAACACTATGAAATGTGAAAGTGTTTTATGTTTTATCGGTTTTGTTAATTTCTTATTTGCAACGCGACATCGAGATCTATGTGAGATTCCCTATTTATAAATCCTAAAAACAAACAAAATAGAGTAACTCGACAAAATATATGTTTTCATTTTATGAACAAATTATTATGACACCGTGAGCTTCTTCTACCTCTGTTACTATAGCCTATTAAAACATCTTATATATAGGAACAAAGGTAGTATGTTTGAAGAAAATTCTAAAGGTTATCTCCGTCGATAAACACAACATTGTGTTTTTTGCACTTAGTGAACAATTAAACCACACACGTTCATAAAGTCGATTGTGGACCCATTTAAAACATTTTAGTATGTTGATTTTCTATGCTACATGGATAGTGGGTTGGCCCTAACTACAATAGCTAGCTACTCGTTAGCGTAGTAAATGAACAATCTATGGTATGATTTTAGAACACACCTTCATGAGTAGTCTAAGTCTAACACAATCATTACCGTGGCGAGACGATGGCACGTTAGCCATTAACTAGGGGCCTTAATTTCTGTTCATAATGAGGTAGACTTAGCCTAATTGGTCATACCTAATTATTACTATACTTTACCTTCATTTTCCACTTGCACTTTCCAGGTTGTTGTAAAACCATCTTTTAAGCTTCGTATTGATCTTTGCCTTTAACAAAAGTTCAAAGGCCAACTGCCCAACTCAAATAATTTTCCACCTGTATTATGCACTAGATCTTTTATTGCCTCATATATATGCAAGACTCATGTTCCATATTTATCACTAATCCAATGGCATGTACAATATACAGCTAACAAGTGCGGCTGCTTCTTGGCCAAATTATTCTTTTTTGTCATTTGGAATATATCTTTTTTCACTTAATAAACCTGGTCGGTGCATAACAAATATTCAACCCATCTATCCACGAATGAAATTGAGAAGAGAGATTCACCTCACTGTGAGCCCACGTGCTTCACGAGGATGCAAAGATATCTTCCCCAAAGGGGAACATCGCATGAGCATCTAGTCATCACTTTTGCAAAGGAACATATCTTTTTCTTAAAATAAAGCTGGCGTGTGAGATGTTTGGGCCTTAAACTTAGTGCATAAATTCCAATATCCTTTTCCTTTGTGTAAGTAACTGCATCCTTACTTCCTAAGCATGCACTTGACACTTGCAACAAGGTTGAGGAATCCTATACTATTACATTCTCAATCCACATTTCTCATTCTCCGGAAATGTTATAGTTATGCAGCATGAGCTTTTCAGATATATTCTCTAAAATAGGCAAGAATTTGTATGGCATGAATCTATTGATTCACACATCGGTCAAATTAAATTTGAATGATGCTTAAGGTACAACAAAGATGAGAATAAATGATCTCACAAGAAAGAAAAATATGTTCTCTCTCGATAATTCGTGTGAGCCAACCTTTATTGGTCAGATTAGTAACCTTACAGCATTGACACATATGTGTCATATTTTTGTTGGTTGGCTTGAGGATTAATTAGTTTCACGCACGAAAACCTTGACCGTGACCTTTCTTGGTTGTTTCCAGTGACACCAATGCCTAATCTTGATCCTTCCTGCGATAGGAGTGTGGCAAACGATGGAGAAAACTATTGTTTTGAGGCGATCGTTCTGAAGACAATCGCTTTGCGCTTTTCTAGAAGTCCATGTGTTTGGTGTCCATCCTTGGCATCTTTCACTGTAAATTGAAAGGTTGCATGCATTACCTCGGAGGCTTGGCCTTCCTTTTGAATACACAATGACACATACAATTTCAAGATGTGTTTGTTTTTTGGCACATTGTTTTTACTATTTCGGCAAAGCCATAAAAGAATGAAACCAATCTCGTCGCACGGCGATTAAGGCAGCGGACAAGTGGCAAATTCGAAGTTGTCATCCGCCCGTCGTGCCGTGCGATGGGATTTCTCACACGTCCGCGTGATACAAAACTCGAAAAAGCATGTCATTTTGTCAAGGTCAAGAACAAAGAAGTTTTGTTTTGTCAAATTCATTGAATGACCAACCGTACTACAAGAGAGGAAATTTAGAAAACCAAAACAACCCTGGGGGTTTATAGGCTGTAGACCAAAAGAGGCTAATGGTGCCGACAGAACAACAGCGCGGTGCTTTCATCCAAGCAAGGTGATCGAAAAGATGTCACGAGGTGGTAGTGCCTTGCAACTGTCCATCATCAGGAGGCACTGTGCAGGTGAGATACGCGTCGGCCACTAGCTTTCGCACCCGGCGGTGCCGTGCCGATCGATACGCAACGCAAGCCATCACAAATATTAGGCGAAAAGTCGCCTGCCCATTGACGTGCGCAAGTCTTTGGGAAAAAAAGCCAGCCAGGCAAGCAGCTACAGAGAAACCTCCCGGGGGGGCGGCGGAGGCGCCGGCCGGCCGGTGGACCATACGGCCCGGACCCGAGCACGAGCAGAGAAAAGCAGGCCGGCGTCGCTTTCCGCGCGTCCTCGTGCCCGGATCAGACGTACGGCCCGATGGCACCCCATCCGACGGCGTGCGGGCGTTTGGCGGTTGCCGGCCTAGCCGCAGTTGGTCCCTGTCCTCCGGATTCGCTCGCGCCACAAGACCGAACCCAGAAAGGCAGATCTTTATGGGTGCCGTAGGCGTGGTGGGTTCGCGCGTACTACCCGGTCGCTGCGCCGTGGGGCCAGGGTTACGGAGGAGACTCTCGGGGGCCCACGGTCATTGACGCGCTGTTGTTTTCGTGATCTAGCGCGCTGGATCAGGTGGCGGTGGTTGCCCGAACTGTACATGTCGGCATTTTTGTTTTGGTTTTGCAAAGAACCACCACCCACTTGCGCCTCTTGTTTTATTCAACCGACCCCTCCCTCAGACAAATCAGAGGTGAACCCTGTACTAGTACTATATCATTAGCTACCGGCGATGCTCTCGTGACGTTCTCAAATAATTTGTGATCATCATCATCCCTCGAAAACTATTAATTGTACGACCAATTAGATGATACGAACTCTATCAGCAAATCAGTGGCGTGTTGTAGATATGTAGTATACAATATTTGCGTGGAGTATATTATTTATTTGTAGTACTACTTCATTGGGTAGACGGCCAACAAAACAGTTCTTGAAAATTGCATCGGGCCTCACTCCGTTTTAAATGTATAAGATATTTTGGCAAGCTAAATTTTGTTTGCCACAACGATTTATATTGAGACCAAGGGATAAATTTAAAATTGCATGAAATGAGTGTGTAATGTGGATATATAGAAAGCTAAAAAAAAACGTCTTATATTTCTGAATGGAGAGAGTAGAAATATAAAGCCAAGGCTCTTTTACGAGAAAACCAGATTGTTCTAAAATGCTATTCTCAGAATAATGCTCCACATGTGGCCAAGAATTAGTTTACCATCCTCAGCAGAAGTTTCTAACCCCTGAAGACCGTAATTAACACATGCAAACCGGCCATTAGCAACACACAAGAAAACGAGGGCGGTAGTTTATATGAGGTCAAATACCCAACGCATCTCATCAACCCTTCCCTATAAAAGGGAAGGCATGGCACTCCTTGAGCTGCAGCCCGGAGGCGAGGAGGGTGGGCTTAGTGCATGCATTGGCTAGCTACTGTTCCCTCATCTCATCTCTCCCGTAGATATATACAGCTCCCCTAATTTTCTTCAGTTTCTTCACTGATATAGATAGCTTCGATCTTTCTCTGTTTATTTCGTTCTTGTTCGATCTCGATCTCATCTCGATCTATACAACCGCCGATCGATCCTAGCTAGCATCCTAGTTGTTTTTTCCCCAACAAGGATCTAGCTAGCTAGCTAGTTCTTGCAGATTTCATGCAGAACTAATACAAGTTTCTTCCGGTTTCATCTTTCTTTTTTTCTCCTTTTGTTCTGTCTCAACAAGATCGACTTGGCTAGCTCTTAATTTCTTTGGAGAGGAAAAGGAGCCCACGAGTACCGGAAGACCTGTTGTTCTTCTCCTCCTCCTGATCATCTAGCCAGACGACATGGAGCACGTTCTGCTGGATCGGTCTTCTGGAAGCTTCGAGTACCGGAAGAGGGGCATCTATGGCGGCGGCGCGAGGCCGGCGAGGCCACACGGAGCGTACGGCTCCTCCCGTACGTGCCCGCAGTACCACCACTTCCAGAAAGGTGCCCCATGGAGCTCGGCGCCGGCTCCGGCGCTTCCATACGTGAGGCCTGTGATCTACTCGTCCCCGTCTCTCCCACTCCCGCCGTCCAACCAGCCGCCGCTCCTGCCGCTCCCACCCACCGCCACCAAGTACGCCACTTTCCCCTACCCGCCACTTCCATCACCGCCACCACGCACCGTCAGGCCGGCGGCGCCGATGACCATCGTGCCAGCACCAGCAGCGGCGGCGGCGGCCCCCGCGCCGTCGCGCCAGCTGAGCCAGAGTGACAGGAGGAGGAGGCCGACCAAGCCGCCGGCGACGGAGCCGGCGAGGGTACAGAAGAAGAAGAAGCCGCTGGAGCGGGCGACGCCGCTGCCCTCCGCGACGGTGGTGGCCGAGGCGCTGGACGACCTCGAGCAGGAGGTGGCCCGGGGCTTCGTCCAGGACCTGCTGCACGCGCTCGCGCCGCCGCCCAGCAGCCTGCCGCTGCCAAGGTTCTCCCTCGTCACCAAAGCTTCGTCCTCCTCAGCCAGCAAGGTGGCGCCGGCCGCTCCGTCCTGCAACGCGGAGGCGGCCAACGCCGACGGCCTCCGCCGCCTCCTCCGGCTCTAGGTGGCGTTTACAACTTCTCTGCTATTATTTCCCGCCAGTACTATTATTTCTTGGCTGGGGAAAATACGTATTACCAAAAGTAGAAAAGAAATGTATTGCTACAACAAGACAGAAAAGAAGAGTCGTGTGATGCTAGAGGAATGGTCGGTGGAGTGACCGTGATGTGGGCGTTGGATGGACGCTGCGCAAAACAACGGGAGCCGTACGGCGATCGAGGTGAAGAAGAAGATGTTAATTAATTAAGCTTTGTGTGGTAGAAATCTAGGGTGTGCGTAGTATTGCTCTCCTTCTTGACAGGGTATGAGTTTTTTGAATTACCTTGTATCAAGAAAGTAATTACTACTATATGGCGATGTACAAGTGAATTTGAATTATATATAAACCCGTGTGCTTGGAAATTTGTTGGATGCGTCGCTTGTTTACTACCAGTACTACTGTATTAATTCCTTTGTTCATTCGTTCAAGAATGAAATTCATTTTTCATCACCAATCTTTAACTTTTGAAGGCACGAATTCTAGTACTAGCTCCGATCCTTAATAAGTGTCGTATAAAGTTTATACTAACTTAGTATAAAATAAGCGACACTTGTTATAGACCCGAGGGAGTACATCAAGTAAAAAAGAAACAGTGTAGCAATTTTATTTTATTTTGAACATTCAAAGAGCTGCTAGTAGTTCCTAGAAGAATTTTTCTGTGACAGTTATGATAGTCATGGAAGCTCATTGATAGGTATTTGTGCATAAGTATATTATCTAAATATCCGAGCGATACTGGGATTAAAGAATACTTCCTCTATTCCAAATCAATTGAAACTTTTAACCTTCTTCAAGTCAAATTTATGTAAGCTTGAGTAAGTCTATAGAAAAACAAATCAATATCTAAATCACCAAACCAGATTCGTTAGATCCATGAATCTATCATAAATTTTTTTATATAATATAATTTGATGATGTGAATATTGAAGTATTTCTAATAGAAATGATCTAATATTGAAAAAATTGACTTAGGACAAAACAAAAACTTCATCTTGTTTTAAATGGAGGGAGTATATTGCCCCGACACGTGTCCAGATTTTGTTTTTGCACTATCTCCCGTGACGCTTCTTTTTTTACCTGATGTCTCCCATGCTTGGCACGTCTACCATCGTGCTCGGCCTAAACCATACTAGCATCGGCTTCTCACTTCATGTCAATCTCTCCTCTTTGCTTACCCAATTAACACATAATATTTCGACCAATTCCTTTTTAGGGAAGATCTTTTGATAAATTCTTATGGAATTGTATCATACTGGAATAAGCAATCAGTGACATGCAATAGACCTAGCTCACACTACCACGCATATGCACTCTAATAAGAACCATAAACTTCAAGCTGGAGACAGTATTATTACTATGTTTTTTCATGTTACCTTTTAAAACCTTACACTCCAAAAAAACTAAGAAATTTAGCCCACTCCAACTCCTAATTTATAAGTTACATACATTAGAACATTATAAAATGCTTCAAAACTATATCAAAGTACACTCCATTCTCCTTTGCTTTGTTACTATGTATTTTTCGAACCAGGGTCAGCTATTTTCCATTATCACTATATCATAAATGACCAGATATGGAAGAAAACGAATAAAAGAGTCGCCCACTAGCAATCAGCTAGAGATCAGGACAACAGAGAAAAACCAAATGGGCACCTTCCATATGCTGCAAAGCAAGGCATCAGACGGTTCATGATACCAGCTGGAATTCAACACCAAGGCAGCAGATGCCATATATATGCTTCCAAGGTTGAAGGCAATGCCCTTTAACCCTTTTCATCTACTGTATTATACATTGAAATGTTCACGACTTGTTCTGTTGCTGCTTATCTCAGTAAGCGATGGTGAGGAGTATCTGTGATATCTGAGGTTATCTGAAGAAAACACCGGCATCTGTGGATCGAGAGTTGGTGGTGGTGGGAGGTTCCTCTGTGCTGGCAGTGGTAATACTCCATTGAACATAAAGTCCTCGCCGCTATAGCTGCAAAAAGGTTGTGCGTAAGTGCAACGATACATGTGTTCACGGTCAGAGTTATGCCTCAGGCGCCCTCACCTTTTCCTTTGGAAGCTATCAGCATCATCTTTAAGAGTCACTACAGGAAGGATGTTATCTTCCCTTGGAGTAAGAGACCAGGGACTTGGGGCAGCAGGCTCATTCGAAAAGTATCTTCGCCTGATCAACTGAAAGATGCATTTCAACAGCATTAGCACATGAAAATAGTAAGTACAGGAAAACAAAACAATAAAAAAATTATTAACAAACCATGCGGAAAAACTTGATCACGGCTTCTTTGTCATATCTTGCTTCTTTTGCGGCCTGGAATTATGCAAGACATAAGTACATTACTGAAATGATACAGATACAAAATAAATGAAACACACTTAGACGTGTTTGAGAAAAAAATAGCTGAAACGACAGTAGGAAGAAGGATAAATGTTCTATAAGAGAACATGAATTGCATGTAGAGAAAGATATTCTTCAACAAGAAACCTAACCGAGTTTAGACCAGAGCTCCCGGGAAAGCTGTCTGTGAGTGGAAGTTCTTCACTAGAAGGAAGAAAACCCCTCTTTTCAATCCATTGACGTGCAACATCAACAATATTTCCGTTTCTGACTCTAGTGCCATCTCTTGGAACAAGGTCCACTTTATTAGCAATTACAAGGTAAGGCACTGGAAGTCCTCCTGGTCCACCAGATGCAAGTGGAGCTGAAAAGGAGCCTGTTTCCGCAACTTCAACTGCCCATTTATTCAAATTTGTCTTGGTCTTCCTCTGGGAGAGGTCATATACAAATATGACACCTGACAGACAACGTTGGGAACGGTTAATGTTGTATTTGTAAATGTAACAGAAATACGACGATTATTTGTTTACAGATCTAAAGAAAGGCAGAACTTTCTTTATTGGAGAACAAGCTGAAGCACTCTGCCATGGGACTATGGGAGTAGATCTCAAGATTTAGGCATCTCCGCCTTTTGGGGGGTAAAATACCAACTAAAATAGATCAGCTAATTGGCTTTCTCATAACGTAAGAAACCGCTAAAGACATGCCTTGATGTGGACAAAAATGCAGAGCAGCAAAACACTCGTAATTAAGAGAACAACATCATTTACCATTGATCTGTGTATAGAAAATCGACCGACAAGCTTTGTAGCGTTCATGCCCTGAGACATCCCAAAGCTCAACAAAGAAGTTCCTTTCAGCATCACTGCTGATGTTATTAGAAGACCCCCCTGCACTTCCATAAGTAACATGCTGAAATAATAACAGTGACAGTGTAAGTAGATACAGAATGCAAATGGAACGAGCGAGGAGAGCACAGAACGAGAGTACCTACTTTAATGCCCACTTCACATCCTACTGTCTGAGCTGGTCGAGCAATAGAAGAACCTTTTGAGATGAGTTGCACCAGTGAAGATTTACCGACGCCTGACAGAAAGAAATAAGGACAATGTATGCAACTGAACAACCATACTCATCACCGTACGACAGCATGCAATTATGGGGTGATTGTTTTTCTCCAGGGGCATATAAAATATTGGAGTCCATACTAACATAATGGTCTAACAGAGTAACTTGAATAAGCAGAGATTAGAAACTCCAGTAGAAGGTTGCTTTGCAAAAAAAAAAATCCTTATGCTATCGTGGTTATCTCCCTGTCAAGACCCAAATGTTAAGTGCATTGAGGCATGTGACAGAAGGTTTTGGCGCCATTTGTTCCAGAAGTGGAGGTTTCATTGTTTGTTAAATTAAAAAGTATACGTGACACTGCATGTTTCTCACAGAAGTTTGCATTTGGTGATCTTCCAATCAGATTTTTTTGCACAAGTAAAATATAATTTTTTAAATACTGGCGTGCTTGCTGGATTTAAGGCCAAACTGGAAGTAGGGTAGAAAAAACTGCAACATAAACACAGTGGAACAGAAGCAATCCTGATTTCACATATTAACATGTGAACTTAGGGGCAAATAGGTTTTTGACGGCTGGGTCCTGACAGGGAGACAACTGTGATGGAATGTGAGATAACTTTCAGCAAAGATGATGCGATGGATAGATAACCGCTATAGAAGGTTGCTTTGCAAAAACAATTCCCTATTAGCTATCGCAATTATTTCCCCATCAAGAACCAACGTTAAGTGCAATGAGGCATGTGATAGAAGGTTTCTTCGTTTGGTGAAAGGCGCAGCAGATGTGACCCTCAGTGTGTGCCACACAAAGGTTGCATTCGACGATCTCTCGACTAATCTATGTTCAGATGATGCAGCTTAAGACAATCTACTGCCAGCCAACTAGCCAAATTGCCAAACTGCTTTTATATTATACTGTTATAAGGCATTGAGGAACTAGCCCAATTGTGATTTCACTGGCTCTGGTCCTGTGGATGGTGATGATTTCTAGGAAAATCAGGATCCCTGGAAGGCAAAGGAATGAACAGGGCTGGTGAGGGTTGTCTCTAACTCCATCAGTCTTCTCATAGTGACCCAAATACCAGCCCAATCACACCCACATCCAAACAGGAAAGGTTAACAGAAAGACGAAAGGAAACTAGTAGTACTACAAGACTATCCCATCCCGAATCCGGAATGCTGTACTCGATTTGTTCACCATACCATAATTCGAGTACTCGAGGGAGGGTGAACTGAACCTGACAGCGAACAATTCGCGATCCATCAGTCATCGGCAACATATGCCTATTTTCGGTTGTCAATCTCATAGCATTAGCAGTACTACCAGAGGTTCCACGAGTATCAGAGACGGGGAGGCACGGGACGGACCTGAATCGCCGACGACGAGGACGCGCACCTGGCCGAAGGGGCCGACGCCGCTCTGCTCCCGGCCGCTGCTGGTGCTGCTCCGGGCACTGCTGTCCTTCCAGAACATGGCCGCCTCCGCCCGGACCCGACGCCCGCGACGAGAGGCGCCCGAGGCAAGATCACGAGACAGGAGGCGCGATTCGATCCGACGGTCAGCAAGCGGGGAAGAATCCTCAAGCGGCGAGGAGGGTCCGAGCACCCACCACGACGGGGCCGGGGCAGCGAAGCATTCGATGATGGGCGTAGCGGGGCGGGGAGAGGAGGATCGTGGCGGGTGATGATGTGATGACCAGACGGGAGAGTTTCTACTTTCTTGTGTCGGTCGGGTCGCTGCTCCTCTGTTTCTCTTCCTACCGGTTGGCCGGTGGCGGTGGCAACGGCGACGTGATTCTCAGGATCTTTCCGTTCGTTCGAAGGTGATTAAATTTTACGCGCAGGATTGACCAGCCATAAACTAGTATTGTGTACTGCCAGTAGGATTCTGTCGGTCGTGGGAGTGCCCTAAAGTCAATGGCTGAGATTTAGTCTACTGTCTAGAGTAGGTCGGATTGGATCTGCCACACATGTTGCTGACTGGCCAAACGGTTTAGGTTCACCTGCACAACACGCACACAACGCAAATGCTCACCTTAGTGTAAAGGATGAGAAAAATGAAAGCGAGCAGCAGACAATCAGGCTGCGCATGGATAACAAAGATGGCCAAAACTGCATGACCCAGCCACCCTAGCATACTCCTGACGCTTTACACGTTGCAGGTTCCTACGGAACTCTACAGATCAGAGTACAGCTAGATTACATCTGATGTGAACTAGATCAGCATGGTCTTAACAATCTTCTATCACATCTTCCTCCTCACTGTTATTTCCTTCGCCATCAAGCTCGCCAATCAAGCTCGAGCGGCCTTCTAGACCGCGGTGCAAGGAGTGGTTCTTGGGCATATCAATGCGAGAACCTATCCATCTCTCAAAAGGCCTGAAGTCCGTGACCACGTCCGAGAAGTTGCGAGAACCAGATGTACTTGAACAATCAAATCTCTCTGTAAAAATCTGATCCTGCATTGTCCTCGGCAAAACAAAAATGCAGATCGTCAGATAAACAGATGGACAGAATGATGTAAAATTAATCACCACCATACTGATGTTAAAATTACTACTATGAACTTTCCCCCGGCACGGTTCAATGTTAAGTAAAACAAGATCTATATGCTCAGATGATGAGCATCTGAATGTCTCAAGAGCCTAAAAAGAAAAAAAAATTATACTAGATGACTTCAGAAGGAATAAAAGGTGACATCAGTATATAGTAATGCTCAGAATGTTGCTTCTTAATTACAGAAGACAACACACAGAAAAAGGAATGAGAACATACAGTTAAATGCACGAAAGATTGGAATGGTCACAGATTTACCTTCATGGATCGAAATGTACGCTCAATTTGCCAAACTTTTGGGCTACGGATTGTATGCCATCTGCTTAGGCCAAATAAGAGCAAAATTATTAGCTCGGAATACTTCAAAAAAAATCAAAATTATCAGCTAGGAATACTTAAAATAAATTACCATATCGATAAGCAAGTACCTTGAGGGTGAGGCATGTGCATTTCCAAAAAGAACTCCTCGTGCTGCAACAGATGCAGCAATAAGTTGTGACATGCTGTCTGACTCATTTGATTCATTCGCAGTCCAACGAGCCGATGTGATTGGACTACCACCAAGAAGGTGGTCTGCATCACTCAAATATGACATCACAACCCATGCGTCATCAATAGCATCATCGTCGATGAAATCAAGAGCTGTAAAACACCAATTACTAATTCATTTGAATAAACAAAAAGTGAGAACAAATTATCAATAACTGAGCACACTATTTTCTAGACAGAAGCTACAGGCAAGGTGAGAACAAATATATACCATCCTCATTAATGCACCACAAAACTTGAATTTAGGCCTACTAGAATGTATTAATCAAATGGCTTATGGATACATGTTCATACGTGAGTCCTGAAGACAGTAATATAATACTCCCTCCATCCCGTAATATAAGGCGTTATTATAACCTACTAAGTCGTATATTGGTTGAAATAATGTCTTATATTACGAGAAGGAGGGAGCATGTACTATACCAAAATGCAGCATGTTCGGTTAAAGCAGCAATAGGCCCCTACACAGTAATTTTAGAAGTTCTAGAATAACTGTTTCACTAATGAGCATGAGATCTAAATGTGTAAGACAGAGTAAATTTTGCAAAAACGGTTTAATATACATAATATCACAAATATACAGGTTTAAGGACCAATTTCACAGAACTATAGTTTTAGGTGTCAATTAATAGTCTCAAAACTAGACACTTAGGGTGCACACATATGGCAAAGTGACAAAATTCTTGAACATTTCCATGCTGACAATTGCTTGTTGGATCAAAGGACAAGCAATTTGGCTTGCCCAGGTGGAACCAGTTCCGGATTTGTGAATATGATGTGTGGATCCAAATTGGAATTTAGGACCTCAAAACTTAGTTTTATGATAGAATTTATCCCTAAATATGTAGCTTTGTGACATTGATTCTTAAAGCGTTATGTTTATGATAGTTCATACATTCACCCTGTAGTTTTGTGAAAATTACTCCATAGTATACAATGATGCATATATGTAAAACCAAGTAAACTCAGTCAAAAACAAACATAAGATAAAGAGAACATGTAAGGTAAGAGACCCATATCTTAGTATGTAATACTCCTTAACTCGGACTCTATTGTTTACCATTTTCATATAGAAAGTCAGCAACAGTCCGTACTTTTCCATGTGCTTGAGAAAGAATCATCTCTGGAGCATCCATTTTTAGTGGATTTCTTCTTAGCTCTTCTTTGAGAGAAAATGAGTCCAGATCTACAGCTCAAATATCACAAGGTTTAGAGACCACAAGCTTGGTTGTACATAACTGCTAAACAACTACACGCCCGAGCACGCTGACAAACACAACCCTGCACCCCGTAGTCAAATAATAAATTACTCCCTCTCTCCCGAATTAGATGTCGTAGATTTGTCTAGATACACATGTATCTATAGTCGTAGATTTGTCTAGATTCCCATGTATCTATAGTTCTATACACTAAAAAAGTCTAGATACATGTGTATCTAGACAAATTTGCAACAAGTAATTCGGGACAGAGGGAGTAATTGTTAATCCAGATAAAGGGTACAAAGTAGATGTAGTGCTGGATAGTCAGTAACCATGGTGTATTAATAGAAAACGTGAAACTCATGAGGATGGGAATCGAAGTATTAGACAGCATAAGTTTAGGAAAATGAAACTAGTGAAAATGAAAAGCACACAGGAACTTGAAGAAGACGGTGGTGATCTATGTACCAATGATATAGCCAAAGAGGGCAAGAAACTTGTATGAGAAACAATAAGAAAGTACATTGGCATGGAACTTATATGCTAAAAACAGATCAGATGAACTGAAAAGGACGCATGGTCACTGCTAAACAACTGTATATGCACAAAATAAAACTAGTGTAAAAATGCACTAGCAGATCTGATGGAATTCAATTCAATTCAAACAAGTCAACCAGAAGAAATGTGAATGAATATGTTTACACAATAACACCTATAGAAAACAAAGCAAATATTGTGCATAGCAATTTAATCACAACATGCTGGTTTAATAAACCATACAGCACAATGAATATCTGAAAGGTACCAAAGTCAAGAAGAGGATTTGTACAGAAGATGGTGCGAATACATACCGATATTGGCATCACCATCAGTTTCCCTTTTATTGTGCAAAAACTTCCCTAATGCATGAAATAATGTAAGTGTCTCATCCCTTCCACATGGAGAAGGTATTACAGAGCTGAGGAAGCAATCCTGCACTGGGGCTAGAGTACCATAACCCTTTAAATCCAACCGAGTAGCATTTCTTGCCAATGCAGAATTTAGCCTTCTTGGATTAAGACAATAGTATTGAAGAGACATTATCGCATGTCTGATATCACCTCCACTAGATGTAGCTATTTGATGCACTAATTCTTCAGTTGTTCCAGAGTTTTCTTGTTTGCATATTCTAGTAAGAATTTTCTTGATAGAGCTTACAGTTACCGGATTGAAAACAATCTGCACAGAAATTATAAGTTTCAAAGCTGCCATTACGATGATCAAAGCTGCCAGAAAAAATATGCAGTTGTACTTATACTAGAGAAGTGTACCTTATGAGCACCAGCACCATGAAGTAAGGACTCAAGTTCCTCAGAGTTCCACATTGATGTATCATTAGCCTCACTTTTGTGATAGTGAGTCAGTGAAATGACAGTTGGTATTTGTGTACTTTGAATTAGACCTGTTAAACATTTCCCCAATCTTGCAAAAGAAGCCTTTCCACTTGATATAGGGATGTCATCAATCAGAATGATAATGAGCTTTCTTTGGGTTCCAGTGCTGGTCAGAGAAAGCAATGAGTATTTCCTTATCTTCTCCACAAAGTTTTCAAATTCTTCCAACTTGGATACATACTGAAGTCCTTCAAATGATTATTGAAAAAGAAAGGCATAAATTATTAAAATGAAAGACGCTTGCAAGTCCCAAATCGATATCTATTTAGGTACTAGACTACTAGGTACTAAATCATGAATACCATAGAAATGCGTGGACTTTGACCACGCTTCTCTCAGAAGGTTAAATTGCAAACAGTTTGACAGTTTGCATAGTAAGGGGGAAATTTAGACCTCAAGGATAGGTTACCTGAATTAGCATGCACATGCTCAGCCCATAGTGTTGGTACTGGGGTTGTCCACTCACATAAGTCAGCTCCTATCTCAGCAGCAATTGCTTTGACAGTTGCCTATAGTAAGCAGCAAATAGTCCATTGTCACTTCTAAGCTAATGTACTTCAACAGAATGCCATAACAGCTAAAATTTTGAACTCTGAAATACTGATATTTATGATTGTACATCCGTACTCTCGGCTTACTTGCTTAGCTTAAACGTTAAGAAGGAACACCCTCCTGGGAAAACGAGGGGTAACCAAAGAATTGCCACAAACCCAGAGAAAATTGTTGGAGTAGAGACAGTTGAAGGAAGCATTTGTGTGAACTATAGAATCAAGACAGTTGAAGGGAACTTTGTGTGAACTATCGAATGGAGACAGTTGAAGGAAACATTTGTGTCAACTATCAGCCCAACAGAAAACAGGATATTCTGTTAGGTTGAGCGCGAATTCTCTCTTTTTAACAACTTCTACCCTATATTAATCCACTATTACCCAAGATGGGTTGGCTTTTCAGCAGGTAGCGTCGCACTGGGTTCATGTATAGCAGACTAAGCATCAAACAGCTATATTCAAAACTGAATCATTAAATTTGTGACGTGGTATTGAAAGTTTATGGTCCACCTAAAAATGAGTATAAAATAAAGTGAGGATAGTAGAATACTAGCATCAAGAAAGGACATACAGATTTTCCAACACCAGCCTGGCCAGTAAGGACAAGACTCAACCCTCCAAATGTTCCCTGCAAAAATTGCATTTGCACTGTAAGTATTTCTCTATTATGAAAAATAGTACTATAGACCTAAGACGCTTTGTAACTCTCTTTGGGCTATGCCCTGGGTAAGCCCTCTTGTACATCCCCCTCTCTTGTAAATATTTTTTTCTCTTTAATATAAAAAATTACTGTCGGGGCCTCCCCTACAGTTTTCAGCTCAAAAAAAGAAACTGTAAATAGTCCATGCCTACAAGTTTAAAGTGCAAGATATTTGGAAAAAATAAACTTCTAATCTCTTTCTCACCATCACGTGCAGCATTGTGCTGGTTCTGAGTGAGTCAAGTTGAAATATTTGATGTGGAAAATACTCTTTCAGTAATCATTCTAGCTACCAATTAAAGTAGTCAATACAAATTTGAAAGGTAAATACATCAATCAGATCTTCCTTTTTATACTCACTTAAAAGGTTTGTGGAGTTAGACTCAATTGGGATATAATTATGAAGTACATGACCTTAGTAGTGAATGTGCCCATTATCCAAACATATACCACTAAGCAGACAATTCTCTGGCTATTCAGTGCATGCATTCAAAGAAGAATCACCTTTGGTGCCTCCAACTTCTCTTCCAGCCATTTCTTTACATCTTCGACCTACAAAAAGACAGGTGTATATTACACACAGAAAGCCCGCGTTCATACTTTACAGGGTAAACTTTCACACACCTACAGCGTAATGTACAAACTATCACAAAAGTCCATCTTTTAGGTAACAACTCCACATAACTACACATGTAGGGTCATTTTGTATCAAATAGCTGTAGCCTATAGGATTAACCACCATTTGTCAAATTTCCAATCCGGTCTGACTACATGGGGGCCATCATGCAGCCTCTAGGTAGCGATTCACCCGTTCCACACAACGGTAAAACCCACTTAATACCCTCACCCCTGGTGCCACCTCATGATACCGACGTGGTAAAAAACTGAGCAATATCTTCACTGGAACCAGTCATACTATACCCAAAGCAACATATACACCATCTTTAAAACCAGCACTGAGCATTATCTTCACAATATACACATTGCCCAAAGGGTTCTCATTGGATGGGAAATTTGGTGCATGTTTAAACCTATAGCAATTTGATGCAATATACCCATAAATCTGCAGGTCTGTAACATCGGTCCTTAAAGTTAAAAGTGTAGGTTCATGATAGTTTGTAAATTAAACTTGTTGTTTTGTGAAATTACTTTATTTTATGCAATGATTAAGAGTCACTCGAGTACTCTATGAGTCAGTACATGGGTCTCAACTGGACATCTTAACTCAACTAATTTGACAGTGCAACTAGTCACTCGGTCCACTATGCAGCACATTAGAGAGCTTAGGTCAGAGTGAGCTCACTTTGACAGAGATATACATCTAGTGAGCCCACCGATTCACCCTAGCTCCTGCCTCCCTCAAATCGAGCTGCTGCCTGATTAAGAGTCTCTTGACTAGTCTATGAGTCGGTACATGGGTCTCAACTGGACATCTTAACCCGAACAAATTGACTGGTTGTGACTGGCCTAATTCAACTAGTCACTCGACTCACTATCCAGCCCACTAGAGAGCTTAGATCAGATTGAGCTCACTTTGAAGGAGATATACATCCTAGTGAGGCTCACAGATCCACCCTAGCTCCCTGCATCCCTCAAATCGATCCACTGCCTGGTGTAGGGGCTATTGAAGGTCACTGCCAGCACCAAGATCAGGGCTCAGATCAGTGCATCCACTCCTCTCCTTCCTCCAGATCTGCTCGCTGCTCCTCTTTCTCCCTACTGTTCAGCTCGTCATTACTTTCCTGCCTCTCAAGTCTCACTGTGTTCCGAATAATCAAGTGTGTAGCAGACTAGCAATATGTGGCTAAATGAGTAGTATCTAGTATGTGCGGCATGAACTTGTGTTGGTTTGTGCAGCTTGTCTGCTTATGAAGTTGTGATTTATTCATAGTATTCTGATGGCAAGACAGTGTGGTTCTGATTCAGCATGTAGCCATGTACTTTTGCCTCCCTCCTTCCAAATTTTGTACCGTAGTAGACAAGTAGTGTGGTATAAATAGCAACTATAGTCAAAGACCAGTAATCGACTAGTCCAGTACCAGAATAGGTACCCAGCAACTCAACTCAACTCAACTCAACTCTTGGACTCATAAACCTTGATTATGTGCATGGTGAAACTAAACTGTTGATAACTTCCAAAGTTCAAAGCATACATCAACACTCTAGACCGATCAGGCCTTTCACAAATTGAATAAAAACCAACAATACAAACAATATGTGCAAATAAAAAGTAATCGACCTTCTTTTTGTGGACAGCAAGCTCTGCCAATGATTGTGGTTTGTACTTGTCAACCCAAAGCTCTTCCGTTTGACGCATAGACCCTGCCTAGAAGTAGCCTAATCAACATATTGAAACTGGCAAGATTCACCATAGACAAATGTTGCCTACGGATGAAATAATTTTGCGATAAATTTTTGGAAACAACAAGAAAGAAAGACACGAACATGTCAGGATTCTCTAAAAGAAACATCATGGCAGTTCAGGAACATGAAAGAGTGGAAATGTCAATGTTACTAAAGGATTGCAACCTAAGCAGGATCTATTGGTGCTCATGTTGGCAAGATTCATAGCTCCAATACTGCATAATTTCTATATATATAATGTGGAAACTTCGGTCAGGAATAATTTAACTGAGTTATACTGTACACAGCATAGTCAGGAATAATTTAACGTGGAGTGACATGAACTTCATAGTCAAGTGCAGCTGAAACAACCTACTAGCAATATTGAACAGTGTCTCGCTCAAATAGCAGTGCATTCTGCAAGCTATGTTTGTGTCATATTAAAAAAAGGGGGAGTTGGTTAAGTAAATGTACCTGACATGCCCAAGTCAGTCAGACATTCAGAGAAATCTTCAGAGAGCAGATCAAATTCAGCCTTTGCAAACAAGGAGAGAACATGTCAGTGGGCAGGAAATTAAATTGCAAGAAGACAGTCAGTTGTAGCTAGGCTCAAGTCATCTTGTGAGTTTAAGATCAGTAATCATACAAGAGCATACAACTTTAATCTCAGGTAGTTCCTACTGGTAACAAATACTCTAGATTTCACCGTACCTAATTCACAACTCTTTGTCAGATAAATAGAAGTGCATTGCTTTCATCGTGACTGAAATGGAAATAAAAATGATGCATAAGGGTTAGGGGTACTAAACAGACACGATGGTTTAGTTCATAAGCGGATGTCCAGCTAAATGCAACCTAAACGGCGTACAAATTTCATATGTTGTAGCGCATTTGGTGCCAGACTAATATGACCATATGAAGAACAGTTCGTATGAAAGCAGAGAACACACGAATTCGGAGACTTAACAACTATCAGCTATGGCATCCACACGAATTCTGAGACTAATAAGCAACCAAAAATTGCTGCATACCAATCCAAGCAGTCAGAATGTATATTCACATTCCACAAGAGCGAGCGGATCACAGTACCAGCTACGCGCAACATACAGCGTTTGCAACCGCGAACTGAACTCTGACATACGAGTTTCGCACCTTCAGTGAACCGGACGGCGCGGAGTCCGAAGCACGACGACGCCCCCTCCCCACGCTGCCCCCGCGGCGCGGCTTCTTCCTCGAGCTGCTCGGCTCCTGCTTCGCCGGCGGCGCCGTCGAAGGAGTCCTTGTCCTGCGCACCGGCGGGGCGCGGCTAGCCGTGCAGCGGGCCCCGCCGCCATCATCGTCTGAGGAGGAGGAAAGGATGACGAGCGGTGGCCGCTTCCCCATTGGAGGCGGCGGCGGGCGTCCGTGCCGATGGCTGGGGATTAGGGCTAGACTTGGGAGACAGCCAGGGGAAATGGCGGGGTTCGGACGTATTTTTTGCTTCGCCGCGCGGGTTGGGGGTGTTTGGGGCTCAGGGTGTAGGCGGCGGGCCAGGCGCAGGCGGGGAGGGAAACTGAGAGAGGCGGCCTACAGACTACAGAGGAAGGAAGCGACGGGGAGTTCCGGATCGGCGGATCCTTTGCGCCCGTATGATCCGGAATTGTGGTATGTTTACTCGAGTGCAGGAGTCTGAGTGCAAGGATGTTGTTTGGTTGAATGAGTGATGGCCCGACGAAAAACTACACTAGTATACGACCCTCTATACATATACGGGGATTTAGATAAACACACGTCACTTAAAACATATCCCTCCGTTTTAAATATAAGATGTTTTAGCTTTGTGAAGCAAATGTATTTAAACTTATTTTAGTACGTAGATTTACTCAACTTTGGAATGAATCTACTCACTAAAAAAGTTTAGATTCATTTTCTTTATAAACCTAAAACATCTTATATTTTGAAACGGAGGAAATAGCTTGTTGTGGGGCGGATGGAGTATATAAATTTTTGTGCATAGATCGCTGTCAAAATGTGAGATTTGTGTATCTGCTTATTGAATGAATTATTCTCTCTAAATCTACACATTAAAATAAGTCTAGACATATGTTTTAAAAAGGCTAAAATATCTAATATTTTAGAATGGATAGGAGTATAACATAATGGAACCCTTCCACACCTATTAACTCTTTCTATTTCTCGTGTTTAGTTGGGTAGGAGGAATGAAACAACTCGTTCCTCCGAGAGAAATATATCCTCAATATGCGGTTGCACCGGTTCTACCAAATCGATGGAATCTGGTGGATTGGGAAAGTACTTTTTGGGACATTGTTATAAGATCTAAAGATCTCCACTTAACCCAACATCAACCTTCCTCAAAGGAGATGGATTGAGAGCATCAGTGACATTGATTTGTCCATCAACTACACTCCAAACAAAGCTATTGTTATGGATGACGCCCTCAATCATGAATCCTATTGCAATAACCTCATGATAGAGGAATGTCAACCTGCTCTATATGAGGAGTTCTATAAGCTAAATCTTGAACTTGTTTCACAGGGTTACCTTCTGAAATTAGTAGCTACTCCGCTCCTTGAGGAGAACATACAAGAATATCAACTTCGACACTCTAGAATAAAAAACATCATAATCAGGATGCATGATACTGCTTTCAAGTAATTTCACCTTGATGATCAAGGGTGTACAATTGTTCCTAAAATTCCAAGCTTGAGGGAGATGATTCTCAAACAAGCTCATGATACACCTCTTTCCATCCATCCTAGAAGCACTTTGTTATGTCTTTGAGTGCGATGTATGTCGTCATGTCAAGTTTGTACACCAAAGTCCTGTAGGTTCCACAACCCTTCCTGAATGAAAGTGGGACAAAGTAGAAATGGACTTTATCACTTGATTTCCAAGGTCTTAGAAATGCAACAATGTTATATTTGTGGTGATCTATTGTCTTTCCAATGTCGCTCACTTCTTCCCCATCAAAGAATCAAATTCAACAAGTCAACTGGCTGAGCTCTATACCGCAAGAATTGTTCTTATTCATGGTGTTCCTCTTGAGATAAGCTTCGATCGTGGAAGCATCTCCACTTCTAGATTTTGGGCAAGCTTTCATAAGGCTATGGGAACAAAGTTGCTTTTAGCATCGCTTACCATCCTTAAACAAGTGGTCAGGTCTAAAGAGTTGATCAAATCCTTGAATACATGATTTGTGGTTGTGTGATCTCCTTTGGCATGAAATGATAAAATTGTCTCATGTATATAGAATTCTCATACAACAACAACTTTTAGAAAAGCTTGAAGATGTCTCCCTTTGAAGTTCTTGATGCCCCACAAGTATAGGGGATCGCAACAGTCTTCACGGGTAGTATTACCTAATTTATTGATTCGACACAAGGGGAGCCAAAGAATACTTACAATCCTTAACAACTGAGTTGTCAGTTCAGCTGCACATGGAAATAGTTCTTGCTCACAGAAGTTTATCACTAGCAACAGTCTGGTAGTAGCAACAGCAACAGTGAAACAGGAGCAGTAGTAACAGTAATGGTAACAGTAGGATTCGAGTGCGGTAAACATGTAACTTCAAGATCTAGGGCATTGCAGATAAATAATAACAAGCATCCAAGTATTAAACAATCTTAGGCATGTGCTCCATAAATAGTCATACGTGTTCGCAATGAGAACTTGCACAACATCTTTTGTCCAGCCATCTCGTGGCAACGGGGCCTCTAGGGAACTACTGGCAATAAAGGTGCTCCTTTTGATAGAGCACCGGAGCAAAGCATTAACACTCTGTGAACACATATGATCCTCACACCATAGCCATCCCCTCCGGCTGTCCCAATTATTGTCACCTTGGGGCCTTTAGATCCGGACAATGATATGTGTATACAACTTGCAGATAAGATCATAAACAATACTATCATAATGATTCAATAATAAGTTCAGATCTGAGATCATGGCACTCGGGCCCTAGTGACAAGCATTAAGCACAACAAGTTGCAACAAAGTCAAAAAGCACTAATAGAGATACTAGACACTATGTCCTAACAATCTTATTCGATTACATGATAGAACTCATCCAGTCCCTACCATCTCCAAGCCTACGGTGGGGGGATTACTCACTCACGGATGAGGGAAACATGGATGGTTGATGGAGATGCGTTCGTGATGACGATGGTGATGATCCTCTCCAAATTCCCTGTCCCGGCAGGGTGCCAAAACGGAGTTTCTGGATCCGAATCTTGGTTTCTGGTGGCGGTGGTGGAGCGAACTCTTTTTGGAAAACTATCGATCCCCCCTCGGTTTTAGGTCGAAAGGCAACTTATAGGCGCAGAGGGAGGCCGAGGGGGTGGTTGCACCCCCCCAGGCGCGGCCAGTGGTGGTACCGCGCCTAGCATGGGTGTGGGACCCCCAGGCCCCTTCTCCATCTCATCTTATGGCTCCGTGGATCTTCTGGTGAAATATAATTTTTGGCATATTTTCTAGGATTTTTCCTGATAGTTCATTTTCTGCACAAAAACTAGACATCAAGGTAATTCTGCTGAAAACAACGTCAGTCTGTGTTAGTTGTATCCAAATCACACAAGTTTAGAGGATAAACAATAGCAAAGTGTTCGAGAAATTAGATACGTTTTGGACGTATCAACTCTCCCCAAGCTTAGCTTATTGCTTGTCCTCAAGCAATTCAGTTGAAAACTGAGTGCGATAAAAGAACTTTCACGAACACTTTGCTTCATATGATGTAAATATTCTCAGCACAGGAGTAGATGCTTAGACAATTCATAATAAAGAGTATGCAACTAAGTCTACTCAATAGTCATTGCAAGCTATGAAGAGAAACCAAGTAAATAATAATAAGTCGCATGAAACATAAATATAAGCAACATTGCAGTGCTCATAATAAGGTATGATAGAGTGGTATCTCGCTTGCCTTTGTTTGAAGAGCACAATATAAATGCCAAGGCACCTCTGAAGTTCACATGAAGACTAAAAGTAAATATATCAAAGATACAAGCATCAAAGTCATGACATAATTAACCAAGTTTTGGAACAAACACAAGAATGACAACTATGCTCTAAAGAAGGTGCTCAAAGAATAAGTGGTGACTCAACAACGTTGTGAAAACGGTTTTGGAAAGTTTTAAAGGCTTCCAAATGCTGAAAGGAAGGTGTTCATTAGCTTTGAGCTCTCATTGCCCCTATCATCGGCATATTCATGTGGTTAAGGCGAAAATGAGGTCCACTCTGAATCATATGCTTGACAGACCATATACTGGAAATGTGACATCCCAGCATCAAGGACCTAACGAAGGGTAGATTTAGGAATATGAATTGTCGCATGCATTCATCCATGAAAATGTGGGTAAATTTTCGCCAAATAAAAAACCTAAGTGATCAATGTTTCTTTCATACTTTGAGATTAGGTTTAGTCTTAAGGGATGATTGTTATAAACTTTGAGATGATCTTAAGGAATTATGTGTTTTCAAATGGATTTGAAATATTAGACTTGAGTGTTTGAATTATAATTCAATTGAATTAGAATTTTGAATCTTAATTCAATTAAGAGATAAATATTACAAATTGAATTCTATCCAAAGATAAACAATAATGAATATAAAGTCTATTTCTTATCATCAATACATATAATGAAGTTATAAAATTATAACTTATTTGAATCATCCACATAACTTACAAAAGTAAATTTACAAAGAATATGAATATTCTTTATTAATAATAATATAATCTTTATTACAATTGAATAAAATAAAGATTACATGAATAATAAAAGAAAATTACAAAAGAATAAGAAAATTACAATGGAATATTTACTAACTATCCTATATCTAAATATAAACTAAATCTTCATCTTTATCTTTGTACCTGCAAAACAAAGACTAAATAAAAAACAAAAGAAGATTATTGTTAGTATTATTTCTCTATTAGTGAAATGCACTTGACAAATTCATCAGCGAGAAATGTTATAAAAGGGGCAAGTTTCACCAATAGGAAAAATTCCATCTTTCATAAATTCAAAGCCAGAAGTCAGATGACATCCAAGAGGGACAAATTCACCAGCCAGATGAAAGTAACCAGGTAAAAGTAAATATCCAGATTCTGAACATATCCACAAGTGCATAGCAGGCACACAAGCTGGACACACACCAGCATTCATATGGTGTGCTGTCGACCTCAGAAGCATAGCCCAATCTCACAAAACCACAGCACAGCCGTGGGGGGCACTAGTGCATCACCCCACTGCACAACACACAAGAACAACCAGTGTAGAAAGCAGCTAAACCAAGCACCACAGCCAGCAACGACACCAACCAAGGATCAACCAAACATCACCGGGATGGTGACATAAGGAGGGGAATGGATCAGGTGGACAACAAGATCAAGCCCAGGAGCTAGGAGGAGTAGGCTAGCTCAAGAGCAAGCACAAGAGTCCAGAAAAACCAGATCAAGATCATCATCATCAACTTACTACACCATCATCAGATTCTGTGGTGAGTTTCATAAAACCTTCACATAATCTAATCATCTTATTCAGAGAAAGCATGTGTTGTTTTATAAAAAAAACTCAAAAAGCACCCAAGTGGGGTGAATCCATCATAGGGGTTTCTTTTAAACTATAAAGGCAAACAACAAAGTACCAAGATCCAACCAGAGCTCAGGGCAACATCCTTGATCTGGTTGTCAAACTATATTTTACCATTCAATCATGCATATACCTATGATATATTTCTAGGCACATCCCTAAAGGAAGGGTAGCACCTTAGGAACAAATCCATAGGATCCATAACATGATCAAGCTCACTATCATTTTTCCAAGCTTTGATTCAATAAAGAATAGTTGGTACCACTACCAGGACTATCTAAATGAACCAATTAGATAAGATTTGAATCCCTAAGCCTCAGACCAACATCATTGGTCTTAGGGAATTCAAATAAGAGCATATATATTTATCTTTCAAAGCCAAGGTTGTCTTAAGCATAAATTAACCAGATCCATGGTTTAGAATCAAACTTGTGTGCCATACATGATGGTGTCACAAGAACAATCCAATATGAATCAGGAAAGACAGTAAATCATCATAGATTCAGACAATCAACTAACTAATCATTTTCCTGTAAAATAGGAATCATAACTAGGATATTCCTATGATACACTCATGTTAACTCCCAAGCTAACATCACTAAGACAGTAGATGTATCTTATCATAATCATGACCATGAATCAAATAAACAGTGGAAAGCTATCAGATCATTAGCTTAACCAATCATGTTTCCCAAACAACAATATCATCTTAATCAGATGCAATCTAAGCATCAAATCATCTAGTAAGCCACCAGGAACATCATCTATCATTTTTAAGCAACAAGCTTCAGGCCAATAAACATTTAGCATGTGAACAGACCATCCAAACATGAATCAATCCATCCAGTACATGAACAAGCACATAACAGGAACCCTAAATGGATGATCATCTTAATCTGAATCAGACAATAGCAAGAGAGGACATAAACAACATCTAACATCAAATCATCAAGCATAGAAAGCACCAGGGGGGAGGAACCAAACTCACCGTAGGTCCTCGTTGAAGAAATTGAAGAGGAAGCAGATTGGCCGACGAACCCGCGGCGGCACAGGGAGCACCAGTGGCGCAACTGCACCATAGCCATGGCGGCCACAAGACACGAATCCACCACACCACCACAGGCGAGACCACGACGGCGGCAGTAGCACTTGAACACATGCCAAACCCCAAACCCTAGGGTTCAGAGAGGCATCGACCCATTGCAGGAGAGACCTAGGCTCAAATCCAATTGGATAGAACGAACGAGCGTCGTCTACAACCCCCAATTGCACCATGGCGGTGACCAGAGCGGCCGACGGCGGCGGAAATAAACGGCGGCGGCATCGCCGACCACGAGGTCGGGGTCAGAGGAGGAGAGGATAAGATCGAGGGAGAGAGAGAGGTAGTGAGGAGTGGGCCGAGCTGGGCCAGACCCTTCGGGGTGGCTCTTTTGTCTAGAATTAATGGGCCACTAGGGACCAATAAGAATAATCAGCCCAGAAACAATTCCAGGTCTGTTTCAATAAAAAGAAAAGACCAAAATACCCTTGGAATTAATAAAATTCTAGAAAATAAAATAAAAGTCCAAAAATTATAAATAAATATTGTTGGATTCACAAAAATCCAAACTACTTAAATAAATTAAAATATAAAATTTTAGACATTTAAATTTTATTAGGAATTTTGTAAATTATATATTCCTTATTGAATTTTACAAAATTATTGAAGGGTGATAAAATTAATTAAAATTCACTTTCATTATGTATTAATATTGTAGTATTTTATAAAAAATACTAAATAAATACTTAATCACCATTTTAATGTATAATTAATTATTCCTAAAGAATTATTAAATCAATAAAAGTCAAATAAAAGGGAAATAAAATAAAACAACTCAATATATGTTATAAATATTAAAAAGTAATATTTATAAATCCTTTATTACTAAAAAGGAACTTTTGGGGGTAAATGCATTACATTACTTGCATAATCATCTTTGCTTCTTTAAATATTGTCCTTACCGGGCAATAATGATGTTTTTGTAGAACTAGAAGCTCAAGTCCAGTGCAAGCATCAGACTTCACTACCTTGCCATCACAAGGCAAGTTCATCACTTGCTCATGTCCTTTGAAGAGTCTTTATCAAAGTACTTGCAAATTGTGTGTTATCATATATGCCATAAAATAAAGAAAATATTATTTTCATAAATAAAGAAATCATAGATATCATCCTAAGTGGTAATATAATGGAGCAGTAGAACTTAGGGTTCTATTTGCAACAATGATGATCAAGTATGGACTTAATAACCCCTAACATCAGTGATTCTAGCGTCGTATATTACGCGTTAGCCATGATATTTGGAATGGGACAGAGAAGTCAGCTGTATCTTCTTCCTCTCGCATCGGATGTGCAGGTCATGGTTGTTATCCTCGTAGCGTGCATATTAATTGGTAATTCGTAGAGGATATGCAGCATATGGGTGGGAACCCTCATCGTCCCATGATAGTTCTGGCATCTAACGGTTTGTACAAACCATTGCCGTAATTCATTATGCGGGCATGGTGTACACCAAGGAGGCATGCGGGGTCGCGAAGTGGGAAGTGATTGGCTTGGACCAACTACTGGGCCCCACATCATGGAATTATGGACGGGAAAGTACGCCCGGTTGTGCAACAAGGAGTTGATCTCTCATGGGTAAAGTAACGCACCTCTGCAGAGTGTAAGAATTGTAACTTGTTACTCCCTGTTCCGGGAAGGAGCTACGAACGCGGCAGGAAAGGAACTCCATGAAAGTTTTGGTCAACCCGTGAAGGCTGATTGTCATAGTTTTTTAGAATAAAATCAATCTTTGAAGAAAGATTTACAAAAACTACATAGTGTCAAGGATTTATAATCTGAGGTGGTAGTTAGAGCATGAAACTTTCCACCTTGCATATAATGAACTTGTTGGGTAACGTTGTTACTCATTCTTTCCTTTGATCCCTTGCTTAGACTCTGAGGATCCCGAAGACGTGCCAATGTATGCAGCCGAATGTCAAGAAGATGTGTTCTACGAGGAACCTGATCTGTCCGGAGGAGTTGAAGGAGTGGATTACGAGATCCTCTACGGTGTCGATGAGAACGAGTCAAATTAAGTACCTAGTTAGTAGTAACTAACGGAGCCGAGCAGCATGAACTCTATAGAATAAGCTGCTGAGCTCAACTCCTAGTCAGAGTTGCTGCTTTTAAATTCTGCTGGAACACTTTATATTTTGGTTTGTAAGTTGAATCTTTTGGAAGTCTGGAACTTCCGATATTGTAATAATAATAATGTGTGTACATTTGTAATATGGACCCGCAATGTTTCTATTGTACCACTCTGAGGGATGTGCTATTTACGGAATGGTGTTGTGGATATCATGTCAACGACTATAGTGTACTACACATGCGGTGGTATGCTGGGTCCCAAGTCCCTTGAGTACGAGGGTCACTCCGCATTCTACTCAACTTTGGTTACCTAAAAGTTCTTGTCATTGCAAGTACATGCATATCATAGAGAACCACCAACGGGGTACCCCTTGCACATGATACAAGAGCTATCCCGTGATCAAAATGACAAGGCAAGCAGACAATGAGCATCTCAACGATATTTTTATTACTATGTGTATAGCTTTTTATTTAGGATGCTTCATAAATGCTCATTATGGTGATGCTGCAAGTTTCCACCATGATTAGGCATGGCTTAGGCTAGCGGCCCAGGCATTTATCTAACACAATGTATAGACTCCATGAACTCACAAGCTCCCCTTTCATTTCGCATCGTAGACATCCGCAAACAAAAGAGCAAGGTATCAACTGGATGAGATATCCAAAAAGTGTTGAAAGTGTTCCCCGTGACAACACGGTTCTGCTGACTCCCAGCATATAACTTTCATGGATAGCTCACGATGGTTCAGGATTATTAAGCACAAGTAATAAAGTGTGCCATAGAGTTCGTGAGAGCTTTACTAACTAACTTTCTCAAAATAGACAAACATTTTATTTGGAATAAAACATGGCATATAGAATATGCACTGAAATAGCAAACGATGCTAATAG
The DNA here is from genome assembly GCA_030063025.1 of Avena longiglumis. Taxonomy (NCBI): domain Eukaryota; kingdom Viridiplantae; phylum Streptophyta; class Magnoliopsida; order Poales; family Poaceae; genus Avena; species Avena longiglumis. Next base: position 503,378,567 of record CP125975.1, read on the forward strand.
GTAGGTCCGGTGGACACAGTTGGCAATATTGGATTTGGGAGTTGGAAGCACAGGTAGAGCTCATACTCAGTGCAAGTGAAGGCTGGCAATAGAGAGGGAGCGACAAACGAGAGAGCAATAACTGTCATAATCATGCTTGCAACAAAACAGGACTAATTATGACATGAAAGTGATACAAGAACTCTGAGGCAAAATAAATCATTGAGGCTTACTGACTATTGATTAGTCACATGCATGCATGAGAATGTGCCAAGTCGATTCATATGAACAGTCAGAGGAGGATACCACAATGTCATACCAAAGTATGAAAAAAATAATACAAGCAAACATTCATATGACATGCTACAAACTATTAGAAAGCTGGAGCTAATCACAAGCAAAAAAGAACTACTAAGCATCCATAATGACATACACCTTACACAAACAGGCTAAGCATGCTCACAATGATGAGTATATGTACAAAAATAAAACAAATAGAGTTCATTACTAGCCTCTTACCACACCTCAAGTTGTCTTAATATTCATTATTGCCCTTCACTTGTGTGACTTGAATAATAACATGAAACCAAAATCCATTGAGGACGGCTGAACCCTGCAAAGAACTCACAAAACAAAAGAAAAACAACAAATATTTTTTAAAGAAAGCAAACAAAGCAAAACCAAACAAAGAAAAGGCAAACCAAATAAGAAGCAAACAAAGCAAAATATTTTTGGAGTTTTCTTTTAAGGCAAACCAAAGCAAAAAAGCAAAGAAACAAACCAAGAGAAACAACGAAAATATTTTTGGTATTTTTGTGTTTTTGAGAAAGAAGCAACAAGAACCAAAAAGAAAGCGAAACGATGGATATACAAAGAACCGACCGAACATGATATATAAATGAGTGTGATGTCGGTATACCTCCCCCTAAGCTTAGGATTTTGGCCTAAGTGGGGCTCAATCCCGTGGTGTCCGAGAAGATGCTCCTCCGTAGTATGTCGAGGAAGCTCCCTCGTCCTGGTATGAGGTCGAGTCCTCCCCCGTGTAATACACAGAGGGGTCGTATGATGGTGCTTCCTCCTGATAGTGCCCGTGGAAGTTAAGAGAGCGTAGCTTGTCATCCATCTCCCCCTCCGAGCATGACAAAGGTCCCTGAGAAATACTAAACAAAGTGGTTTGGGATAGAGGGATCTCTCTCTCTCTCTTCCCCATCAATAAACAACATTCTATAAACCAAGTTCTCAAGGGTAGAGCCAGTGGTGACAAAGTGGTGCGCCTTCATGGCAGCAAGATCAAGCCTCTAAGGAGCCAAAACTGTATCATGTGGATCAACAACAATGTTCAAGGCGGCAACAACACAAGTAGCAATAATTCCCCCATAAATGGGTCCCCTAGCAGCTAAGCGACGAGCAATGAGAGAACCAAGATTATACTTAGCTTCATTGTTGAGCGCAGAATCTAAGAAGGCCAGTTGATAGTTGGAAATATTATTAGTGTTCTCCCTACCAACAACACTGGTGGCAATATAGTAGGCAAAGTACCTGATGGCTGGGAGTTGAATATTCTTTATCTTCCCTCGTTGAGCTCTGCGGTCATCATCATTGGTTATTCCTCGGTAAAGCCCCAACAAATCAGCGGGTTGGGCTGGAATCCTTTTTGCTGACCCAGCTGTACCAAGTCCTAGGGCCTTATAAATTCCTTCAAAGTCATAGAATGAGCCCTACCATAAATTTTGAAAGACACATCGGGCTTGAACTGTTGGAATTTTTGCCTAAATAGGCTCGACCCATTTATTATATGCCAATAAATTCCTGAAATCCTAGAGGCCCATTTGGCCCATTCATGCAAGGCAAGAGCTGGGACAAATGTTTAGTCCCACATTTCCAGTTGAGTGGAAGTTGGACCAGCTTATAAGGTGAGATCTCCTACCACTTGGTAAAAAGGATAAGAAGGATAAGGAGAGAATTCCACACGCGCGCTCCTCCTCCTCGCTCGCCTCGCCACGCCATGCCTCGCCTCGTCACGTCATGACGCGCGCGCACGCCACGGGTTGCGGGAAACTCGCCGAGCCGAGCTTTATTGCCACGCATGAATGGTATATGAACAGTCGTACAAAATTCGAAACGTTTTGCTCGAGTGGACTTTTAATATGAGCTAAATAAATACGAACAGAGTGGAGGTTGTCCGGTGGGTTGCCGCCTGTTCGCTTCAACTTATGTCCGTTCGTTTCATCTTCTGCGCAAACTGTCTGCCTACCCCTCTGTGCCTACATAAGAGAGAGGTCGCGCCTCCTATCAGACACACTGCCACACATCCTTTGCGCCTTCAGTTCTAGAGCACTACGCTACTTAGATCTTTCCCATCCCATCTTGCGGCGTGCACCGCGAGCCGGGACAGTAGGCCTCCGAGACCCCACTGCTTCGAGTCTTGTACGGGAGAAGGGCGATAAGATTTTTAGGGAGCGCTATCGGCGCGACTACTGGCTTCGTCATGGACTCCCTCACGGATAGCGACTGCGGTGACGTCTTCCCCGACGAGGACTTCTTCCCCGACATCAGCACCCTCTTCCTCGACGACATGGCCAACGACGGTTCCAACGTCGGCGGTTCCTCTTCTGCTACTGTCGTGTATATCTTCTTTCTCAATCTTGTTTTGATCGTATCTAAATTTTTACGCCTTGCAGTTTGTTTGGTTATATGCCTTAATATGTATTCGCTATTTCACATGATTAGTATATTTCATATTATTCTAATCATGTTTTATCTAGTGTTTATTATGGATATTTCGCTTGGTAAATTGCTCTTTTATTCAACAATCAAAAAACCTTATTTCGTGCAATTTGCCCCAAGTGGCTTTGTTGCTTCTACGAAGCCAGCTGTGTTCGAAGGTGTGAATTACAAATGATGGCGTGCGAGAGCAGTGCTCTGGTTTCAGACCATGAGCTGCTATAACGCCATCTATGGCGCACATGAGGGAGAACTTAATCCCGCTCAGGAAGAGGTGTTCCAAAAACTTGATACCACTTTCAAGGTTGCCTTGATCAGCATTCTTGGCGACAATATTGTAGATTCATATCTGTCATTTAGCAATGGCAAGGATATGTGAGATGCGCTCGAGAGAAAATTTGGAGTCTCTGATGCTGGAAGTGAACTGTATGTCATGGAACAATTCTATGACTATAAGATGGTTGAGGATCGCCCCATTGCGAAGCAGGATCATGAGATACAGTCACTTGCTAGGGAGCTTGAGCACTTCACTTGTGTGTTACTTGACAATTTTGTTGTCGGAGGCATTATTGCCAAACTTCACCAGTCATGGAGGAATTTTGCTACTTCTCTGAAGCACAAGAGACAAGAGTTCTCCGTGACGGATCTCATTGGGACTCTTGATGTGGAAGAGAAGGCGAGAGCAAAAGACACACGTGCTCGAGGTACCAAGGGAGGTTCTAATGCCAATCTGGTATAGAAAAGGAACTTCCAGCCTCACAAGTTCAAGAACAAAGGCAAGTTTGACGACAAAAGGAAAGTTCGATGGAAAGAACAAGGCCTCACAGTCCACCAGCTTCAAGAAGAAGACCGATAAGAGGAAAGGTGCTTGTCATGTGTGCGGTGATCCTAATCATTGGGCTCCTGCTTGTCCCAACCGCTTTGACAAGCGCCAGCATGGGAAGGGCAGCAAGACTGCTAATATTGTCATGGGCGACATTGAGAAGAAAAGATTAAAACTCCCTTACTTACGTACTTGGGGTTGTTTGGCAAAGGTTAATGTACCAATCCCCAAGAAGCGCAAGCTTGGACCAAAAACCATTGATTGTGTTTTTCTGGGCTATGATTTTCATAGCATTGGTTATAGATGTTGGAATTATGCCCTAGAGGCAATAATAAAGTTGTTATTATTATAATTCTTGTTCATGATAATGTTTATATTCCATGCTAGAATTGTATTAAGCGGAAACTTTAATACTTGTGTGGTTTGTGAACAATACCGTGTCTCTAGTACGCCTCTATGGACTAGCTCATTGATCAATGATGGTTAAGGTTTCCTAACCATAGACATGAGTTGTCAATTGATAATGAGATCATATCATTGGGAGAATGATATGATGGACAGACCCAAACTAAGCGAAGCAATTAGATCGTGTCATCGTGTTCGTCTTTGCGAAGCTTTTCTTATGTCAAATATTGTATTCCTTAGACCATGAGATAATACAACTCCCTGGTATCGGAAGAAATCTTTGAGGTCATCAAACGTCATCCTATGAGAGGGTGATCATAAAGGTGTCTCTCACGTGATCGGAAAGTATCTGTTGGGTTGTATGTATCGAGATGGGATTTGTCCCTCTCAAGTCGGAGAGATATACTTCGGGCCCACTCGGTAATCAATATCAACACCGCTTGCAAGCATGTGGTTAAGGAGTTAATCACAAAGTGATATCGGATTACGGAACGAGTAAAGTACTTGCTGTGAACGAGATTGAACTAGGTATGACGGTACCGACGATCAAATCTCGGGCAAGTAAAATATCGCGAGACAAAGGGAATATATATATATATGGGATTGATTGAATCCTGACATCGTGGTTCATCCGATATGATCATCGATGAATGTGTGAGTCAATATGGGTTTCGGACCCGCTGTTTATTATTGATAGAAGATCATGTCTGCATATTCTCGAACCCGCAGGGTCACACACTTAACGTGTCTCGACGCTAGGATAGATTGGATAATTGGTTTATGAGTTTTTGTTCGGAGTCTCGGATGGGATCCGGGACATCACGAGAGGTTCCAGAGTGGTCCGGAGAATAAGATTCATATAAGGCGATGCAGTTTTGGAGTTGAATTGTTCGGGTTAATCGGTATTGTCGGGAAGCTTCTAGAACCTTCGGAAGGGGACCAACATGGCCAAACCTTCCGGGAGGGGCATGGGCCTATGAGGGAGTGCCTGCGCATTGGGACAGGGCACAAGGCCCATAGGGCCCAGCCAAGAGAGGTTTAAACTCGAGATAGACCTTCTAGAAGGGGGTTTCCTTGCCCCACTCCTTATCCTCTGGGCCGCGGTTTGGGCTTGGGGGAGGGGCTAGGGCTGCGCCCCCCCCCCCCCCTATATAAAGAGGGATGGGGCGCACCAACCCCCTACACCTTCCCCTCCAACCCTAGCCGCCTTCCCTCCTCTCTCCCGATCGCTTGTGGCGAAGCCTGCTGGAAATTCTCCACCAATTGCACCGTGGCGTTGTAGATCCAACCCATCTCTCCACTATACTTGCTGGACCAAGGAAGGATGAGGCGTGAGGTCTTTGCGTGTGCATCTCACGGAGACACCGCCACTTGTGGTGCTATATCGGATCGGATCGCGAGGAGAAGCGAGTGCGACTACATCACCCACGTTCCACTTAACGTTCCGTTGTCTTGAATCTTCAAGGGTATGAAGATCTAATCCAATCTCTCGTTGTTTGCATCTCCTAGATTAGATCTTGGCTTTCCTCTGTTTGCATCCGTAGAAAATTTTGATTTACTATGCCGAAACCCTTGGTGGTATCGAGATAGATCTATGCGTAGATGTGTTTCACGAGTAGAACGCAACATGGTTGTTGCGGGCGTTGATGTTTTCTGTTGCAAGCCTCTTGTTTGTGTTCTTCTTATGACGGGGATAGTGAGATTGAAGCGGTCCAGGCCAACCTTACGCGACGTCGCTCGCGAGACCGGCTCCGCACGTGTGGCTTGTTCCACATGCGGTTGGTGGATGTGTTTCTCTCACTATAGTTGTCATGGGATTAACACGGAGTTTGGCAACCATAATATCACCGTTGTGGATTTCCGTAGGTAAGAATCGTTCTTAGCATCTACTCCCATAAGCCACGTAAAACATGCAACAACAAAGTAGAGGCGTCTAACTTGTTTTTGCAGGGAGTGTTTTCTGTGATATGGTATGGCCCAAGATGTGATGTGTATATTGTATGCGATGATCATGTTTTGTAATGTTTCACGACTTGCATGTCGACGAGTACACAACCGGCAGGAGCCATATGGTTGTCTTTATAATTGTGTATGACCTGCGAGTCAACTTCTTTACGCCATGTAATAGCTTTACTTTATCGCTAAGTAGTTAGCAATAGTTGTAGTTGCTATTCGTGGTGGAGGCAATCATGGTGGAGTGATGGAGATCATGCCGGAACGCACAAGATGGAGATCATTGCGCGAAGATTGTCTATACCATGTCACATAAAGTTATATGCATGTGATGTTTATCCTTTTATGTATCTTATTATGCTTAGATCGCGACGGTAGCATTATAAGATGATTCCTCACTTAAATATCAAGATAAAAACTGTGTTCTCCCCAAGTATGCACCGTTGCGAAAGTTTGTCGTGTCCAAGCATCACGTGATGATCGGGTGCTATAGACTCTACGCTCACATACACCGTGTGCAAGCTAGTTTTGCACACGCGGAAATACTTGGGTCTAACTTGACGAGCCTAGCATGTACAGACATGGCCTCGGAACACAAGAACCGAAAGGTTAAGCATGAGTCATATGAATTATATGATCGACACTTCGTTGTCCACGATTGAAGCCATATCTCTTCTCGTGATGATCGGATTAGGTGTGGTGAATTTGGATCATGTTCACTAAACAACTTGAGGGATGTTGAATTTAGTGGGAGTTCATCTAGTAATTTGATTAAGTTGAACTATTTATCATGAACATAGTCTAAAGTTGTACTTGCAAATACTGTAGATCACATGGCCAAGTCCAACTTCAACTTCAACGTTTTTGCTGAGAAGGAAAAGCTTAGAAACAATGGGTCTAACTTCACCAATTGGTTCTGCAATCTAAGAATCATTCTCTCTGGCGGTCAAAAGGACTATGTCCTTGGGAAAGCGTTAGGTGACCCCTGCAAGCTACCGGTGATGAGAAAGCTGTCTATCATCGCGCAAAAGATGATTATGGTGTGATTAAGAGCACCATGTTGTTTGCTATGGAAGGAACTTCAAAATCGTTTTGAAGACTATCCTGCCCTTTGAGATTCTCAAGAGCTGAAACCCATGTTTCGGACTCAGCCCGCTCGAGAGATATGAGATCTCTGAGAAGTTCTTTAACTGCAAGATGGAGGAAGGGAGTTCCGTTAGTGAGCACGCCATTAAGATGACGGGATACACTCAACGCCTTGAGCAACTGGAATGCATGATTCCAGAGGAGCTCAAGATTGACAGGGTTCTGCAATCACTCCCTCCCAGCTACAAAAGTTTTGTATTGACTCACAATCAGATTGGTTCCACTGATACGATCACCGAGCTCTTCGCAAAGCTGAAGGCCGCGTAAGTGGACATAAAAAAGGATAATCATGTGTTGATGGTCAACAAGCCCACCTTTAAGAAAGGTAAGGGAGCAAAGAAGCCCTTCAAGAAGGGCGGCGGCAAGCGCAATGCCCCTGCTGAGAAGAAGCTCAGGTCTGGTCCCAAGCCGGACACTGAGTGCTTCTATTGCAAGGACAAGGGTCACTGGAAGCGCAACTGTCCGAAGTACTTAGCGGACAAGAAGGCTGGCACCATCAAAGGTATATTTGATATACATGTTATTGATGTTTTCCTTACTAGCCCTTGTTGTAGTGCCTGGGTATTTGATACCAGTTCAGTTGATAATATTTGTAACTCGAAACAGGAGCTACGGAATAGACGGCGGCTTGCGAGGGATGAGGTGACGATCTTGGCGTTGTAGCGGATCAAGAGTTGATGTGATGGCCGTCGACACGCTCTCCTTAGTTTTACCTTCGGGATTAGTTTTAAACCTTAATAAATGTTATTATGTGCCTGCGTTGAGCATGAACATTATTTCTGTATCGTGTTTATTGCAAGACGGTTATTCATTTAAATCGGAGAATAATGGTTGTTCTATTTATATGAGTAACATCTTTTATGGTCATGCACCTCTTGTGAATGGTATATTTCTTCTAAATCTCGAAAGGGATGAAACACACATCCATAACATTGAGGCTAAGAGATGCAAAGTAGATAGTGATAATACTACTTATTTGTGGCACTGTCGTCTAGGTCATATTGGTGTAAAGCGCATGAAGAAACTCCATTCTGATGGACTTTTGAAGTCTCTTGATTTTGAATCATTTGACACATGCGAACCATGCCTCATGGGCAAGATGATCAAAACCCCGTTCTCCGTTATGATGGAGCGAGCAACGGACTTGTTGGAAATCATACATACCGATGTATGCGGACCGATGAGTGTATCGACGCGCGGTGGATATCGCTATTTTCTCACTTTTACCGATGACTTAAGTAGATGTGGGTATATCTATTTAATGAAACATAAATCTGAAACGTTTGAAAAGTTCAAAGAATTTCAGAATGAAGAGGAGAACCATCATAACAGAAATATTAAGTTTCTATGATCCGATCGTGGAGGTGAATATTTGAGTTATGATTTTCTCACGCATCTTAAAGCAAGTGGAATCGTTTCACAACTCATGCCACCCGGAACACCACAGCAATAATGGTGTGTACGAGCAGGAATCGAACCTTATTAGATATGGTCCGATCAATGATGTCTCTTCTTGATTTGCGTTATCATTTTAGGGTTATGCATTAGAAACCGCTGCATTCACTTTAAATAGGGCACCATTTAAATCCGTTGAGACGACACCGTATGAACTATGGTTTGGTGCTAAACCTAAGTTGTCGTTTCTTAAAGTTTGGGGATCTGAAGCTTCGTCAAGAAGTTGATGCGGACAAGCTCGAACCCAAAGCGAATGCGTCTTCATAGGATACCCTAAGGAAACTATTGGGTATACCTTCTATCACGAACCGAAGGCAAAGTGTTTGTCATGAAGAACGGTTCCTTTCTTGAGAAGGAGTTTCTCTCGAAAGAAGTGAGTGGGAGGAAAGCGAGCTAGGCGAGGTTATTGAACCTTCTCTTGAATTGGAGAGTAGCGCAACTTGAAATTGTTCCAAAGCCTACACCAACAATAGAGGAAGCTAATGACAAGGATCATGAAGCTTGAGACGATCTTGCTCTTGAGCAGTCGACAAGGTCGCGTGCCCCTCCCGAGTGGTACGACAACCTGTCTTATTGTCTTGTTGGTAGAAGACAGTGAACCTACGAACTATGAGGAAGCGATGATGAGCCCAGACTCTGAGAAATGGCTAGAAGCCATGAAATCCGAATTGGGATCCATGAGCGAAAACCAAGTATGGACTTTGGTGGACCCTCCTAGCAACCGAAAGGCCGTTGAGTGCAAATGGATCTTCAAGAAGAAAACGGACGCGGATGGTAATGTTACCGTCTATAAAGCACGGCTTGTCACGAAAGGTTTTCCACAAGTTCAAGGTGTTGACTACGATGAGACTTTCTCTCCCGTAGCGATGTTTAAGTCCATTCGGATTTTATTAGCAATTGTTGCGTTTCATGATTATGAAATATGGCAGATGGATGTCAAGACTGCTTTCCTCAATGGCAACATTGATGAAGAGTTGTATATGATGCAACCCGAAGGTTTTGTCGATCCTAAGGATGCTAGTAAAGTATGCAAACTTCAGCGTTCCATTTATGGACTGAAGCAAGCATCTCGGAGTTGGAACCTTCATTTTGATCAAGTGATCAAGAGCTTTGGATTTGTTCCAAATTGCTATGAAGCTTGTATCTACAAGAAAGTGAGTGGGAGCTCGGTGACGTTTCTGGTACTATATGTGGATGACATATTGATTATTGGAAATGACATCAACATGCTTAACGATGTGAAGAGTTATTTGAACAAGTGTTTTCAATGAAAGACCTAGGTGAAGCTGCTTATATATTGGGCATCAAGATCTATAGAGATAGACAAAGGCGCTCGATAGCTTTAAGCGAGTACATACCTAGACAAAGTTACGAAAAGGTTCGTAATGGATAAGGCAAAGAAAGGTTCGGTGCCTATGTTTGTAAGATATTGAGCAAGGCTCGGTGTCCATTCTGATGAAATGATAGGAAGCTATGAGCAAAGTGCCTTATACCTCGGCCATAGGTTCCATCATGTATGCCATGTTGTGTACTAGACGGATGTGTCCAATGCTCTTAGTTTGACGAGCGATATCAAAGTGATCGAGTGGAACCTTTGGACAGCCGTGAAGAACATCCTAAAGTACCTAAATAGAACTAAAGAAATGTTCTTAGTCTATGGGGTGATGAACATTCGTCATAAAAGGTTACGTCGACGCTAGTTTTGACACCGACAAGGATGATTCTAAATCTCGGACGGGATACGTGTATATTTTGAATGGAGGAGGTGAGCTAGAGAAGCTGCAAGCAAAGCGTGATCGCGGGATCTGATGAAAGCGGAATACATGGCTGCTGCAGGAGCGTCAAGTGAAGGAGTTTGGATCAGAAACTTCATCACTGAGCTTGGCGTGGTTCCAAGTGCATTGGACCCACTGGAGATATTGTGTGACAACACTGGCGCCATAGCACTCGCTAAGGAACCAAGATATCATCCAAAGACCAAGCATATCAACCGCAAGTTTCATATAATTCGAGATTATATAGCATATGGAGATCTGAAGATTAGCAAAGTACATACAGATCTGAATGTCACAGATCCATTGACTAAACCTCTTCCACGTGTAAAAAATGATCAGCACCTCAGTGCCATGGGTGTGAGATTGTTGCCAGATGTAAACTAGATTATTGAATCTAGTGCAAGTGGTAGACTGTTGGAATTATGCCCTAGAGGCAATAATAAAGCTGTTATTATTATAATTCTTTTTCATGATAATGTTTATATTCCATGCTAGAATTGTATTAAGCGGAAACTTTAATACTTGTGTGGTTTGTGAACAACACCGTGTCTCTAGTACGCCTCTATGGACTAGTTCATTGATCAATGATGGTTAAGGTTTCCTAACCATAGACATGAGTTGTCAATTGATAATGAGATCATATCATTGGGAGAATGATATGATGGACATACCCAAACTAAGCGAAGCAATTAGATCGTGTCATGGTGTTCGTCTTTGCGAACCTTTTCTTATGTCAAATATTGTATTCCTTAGACCATGAGATAATACAACTCCCTGGTATCGGAAGAAAGCTTTGAGGTCATCAAACATCATCCTATGAGAGGGTGATCATAAAGGTGTCTCTCACGTGATCGGAAAGTATCTGTTGGGTTGTATGTATCGAGATGGGATTTGTCCCTCCCAAGTCGGAGAGATATACTTCGGGCCCACTCGGTAATCAATATCAACACCGCTTGCAAGCATGTGGTTAAGGAGTTAATCACAAAGTGATATCGGATTACGGAACGAGTAAAGTACTTGCTGTGAACGAGATTGAACTAGGTATGACGGTACCGACGATCAAATCTCGGGCAAGTAAAATATCGCGAGACAAAGGGAATATATATATATATGGGATTGATTGAATCCTGACATCGTGGTTCATCCGATATGATCATCGATGAATGTGTGGGAGTCAATATGGGTTTCCAGACCCCGCTGTTGATTATTGATAGAAGATCATGTCTGCATATTCTCGAACCCGCAGGGTCACACACTTAACGTGTCTCGACGCTAGGATAGATTGGATAATTGGTTTATGAGTTTTTGTTCGGAGTCTCGGATGGGATCCGGGACATCACGAGAGGTTAGGAATGGTCCGAGAATAAGATTCATATAAGCGGTCAGTTTTTGGAGTTGAATTGTTCGGGTTAATCGGTATTGCGGAAGCTTCTAGAACCTTCTGGAAGGGGACCAACGTGGCCCCACCTTCCGGGAGGGGGCATGGGCCTATGAGGGAGTGCCCTGGCCGCATTGGGCCAGGGGCACAAGGCCCCATAGGGCCCAGCCGGCCAAGAGAGGTTTAAACTTGAGATAGACCTTCTAGAAGGGGGGTTTCCTTGCCCCCCACTCCTTATCCTCTGGGGCCGCCGGTTTGGGCTTGGGGGAGGGGCTAGGGTTGCGCCCCCCCTCTATATAAAGAGGGGTGGGGGCGCACCAACCCCCTACACCTTCCCCTCCAACCCTAGCCGCCATGCTGCCCTCCTCTCTCCCTCCCGACTGCTTGTAGGCGAAGCCCTGCTGCAGAAATTCTCCACCAATTGCACCGCGCCGTCGCGTTGTAGATCCAACCCATATCTCCACCATACTTGCTGGACCAAGTAAGGAGGAGACGTCGAGGTGCTGCACGTGTGCATCTCACGGAGGCACCGCCACTTATGGTGCTAGATCGGATCGGATCGCGAGGAGGAGAAGCGAGTACGACTACATCACCCACGTTCCGACGAACGTTCCGCCGTGCGAATCTTCAAGGGTATGAAGATCTAACCCAATCTCTCTCGTTGTTTGCATCTCCTATATTAGATCTTGGCTTTCCCTCTGTTCGCATCCGTAGAAAAATTTGATTTACTATGCCGCGAAACCCTTCAATAGATTCTTGATAGTAAAATCTAAAGTGCCTGACATTCATGTCGGTACAATCATGGAGTCAAGTGATGCGACTTTCTTTGAGGATATCTTTCCAACGAAGGATAAACCTAACTCATCAAATCTGGAGATACCTAGTTCATCTAATCAGGAATTTGCTACATTCTCTGAACCTACCATTCCAATTGAACACTCTGAAAGTCCTAAGGAGGATGATAATGAAATTCCTAAAAGGAGCAAGAGACAGAGGACTACAAAGTCCTTTGGTGATGATTTAATTGTGTACCTTGTGGATGACACTCCTACTTCTATTTCAGAAGCATATGCATCTCCTGATGGTGACTACCGGAAGGAAGCTGTCCATAGTGAGATGAATTCCATCTTAGATAATAGAACATGGGAGATCACTGATCTCCCTTATGGGTGCAAACCTGTAGGGTGCAAGTGGGTGTTTAAGAAAAAGCTTAGACCTGATGGTACTATTGAGAAGTACAAGGCACGTCTTGTAGCCAAGGGATATACTCAAAAAGAAGGTGAAGACTTCTTTGACACTTACTCACCTCTTGCCAGATTGACCACCATTCGAGTATTACTCTCATTGGCTGCCTCTCATGGTCTTCTCGTTCATCAAATGGATGTTAAGACAACTTTCCTTAATGGAGAGTTGGATGAGGAAATTTACATGGATCAGCCAGATGGCTTTGTGGTAAATGGTCAAGAAGGAAAGGTGTGCAAGTTGTTGAAATCTTTATATGGCCTAAAACAAGCCCCTAAGCAATGGCATGAGAAGTTCGAAAGAACTTTAACTGCTGCAGGCTTTGTTGTAAATGAAGATGATAAATGTGTGTACCATCGCCATGGTGGGGGTGAGGGAGTCATCATTTGTTTGTATGTTGATGACATACCGATTTTCGAAACCAACCTTAATGCAATTAAGGAGGTCAAAGATTTCTTATCTCGTTCCTTTGAGATGAAGGATCTGGGAGTAGATGATGTCATCCTGAACATCAAGCTATTGAGAGATGATGACGGTGGGATTACATTGCTTCAGTCCCACTATGTGGAAAAGGTCTTGAGTCGTTTCGGGTATAGCGACGTCAAGTTTTCTCCTACACCGTATGATCCTAGTGTGATGCTTCGAAAGAATCGAGGAAATGTTAGAGACCAACTGAGATACTCTCAAATTATTGGCTCGCTTATGTATTTAGCTAGTGCCACGAGGCCTGACATCGCATTTGCTGTAAGCAAATTCAGTCGATTTGTTTCAAATCCAGGAGATGATCACTGGCATGCTGTTGATAGAGTCATAAAAAGGCACTGCGAGCTATGGCATTCACTATACCGGGTATCCGAGGGTACTAGAGGGTTATAGTGATTCAAATTGGATATCTGATACTGACAAGATAAAGGCCACGAGTGGATATGTATACACACTTGCTGGTGGCGCTGTTTCTTGGAAGTCTTGCAAGCAGACCATCTTAACGAGGTCAACTATGGAAGCAGAACTCACAACATTAGACACAGCCACTGTTGAAGCAGAGTGGCTTCGTGAAATCTTGATGAACTTGCTTGTGGTTGAAAAACCAATACCCGCAATCCTTATGAACTGCGATAATCAAACTGTGATTTTCAAGGTAAATAGTTCTAAGGATAATATGAAGTCATCAAGACATGTGAAGAGGAGACTGAAATATGTCAGGAAAATGAGAAACTCCGGAGTTATTGCATTGGATTATATCCAAACATCTAAAAACTTGGTAGATCCATTCACAAAAGGTCTATCACGCAACGTGATAGAAAATGCATCGAAGGAGATGGGTATGAGACCCACAATTTGAGCTTTCCATAGTGGTAAACCACTCTATGTGATCGGAGATCCCGTGAATTAGAATTGGGAGACAAGATGTTGGTTAGCTAAGAGGAAAGTATCCCTACTTTAATAAACACCACTCCATAAAGATGCAATACTTTCCTATTCTGCACGGCAGGTTGATTTATTATCTTAATGTGTTCTAAGTGGCTTATCGTAAGCAAAGATGTTGTCCTGCAGAACATCTTTTGAAGAACACACCTATACGAGTTTGACTGTTAAAATGTCGCAGTCTATGAGAGTAGGGTGCTCTCTAATAAACTCATGAAAGGTCATGGAGTATGACGTATAAGCTCCACCCGCGGGGAAGTCCCACGGTAGCCTAGTATCTGTCAAGACTTTTTGTGAACCTAGGTTCGCAGCAAACTTGCAGTTCAAGGCATAGTCCACTGTACAAGTTGCAACCTAGTATAACATAAAGCTCTAGGTGGAAGTTCAACTTAATAGTCTCCACTACAGTACCGGTATATAAACAATGTTTTGGTACCAAAGGCAAACTTCATGTGCCTCTGGGATCTGGTGGGGGATTGTTGGAATTTTTGCTTAAATAGGCCCAGCCCATTTATTATATGCCAATAAATTCCTGAAATCCTAGATGCCTATTTGACCCATTCATGCAAGGCAAGAGCTAGGACAAATGCTTAGTCCCACATTGCTAGTTGAGTGGAAGTTGGACCAGCTTATAAGGTGAGCTCTCATACCACTTGGTAAAAAGGATGAGAAGGAGAAGGAGAGAATTCCACACGCGCTCTCCTCCTCCTCGCTCGCCTCGCCATGCCACGCCACGCCACGCCTCGTCACGACGCGCGCTCGTGCCGCAAGTTGCGGGAATCTCGCCGAGCCGAGCTTTATTTTGCCACGCATGAATGGTATATGAACAGTCGTACAGAAGTTGAAACGTTTTGATCGAGTGGACTTTTAATACGAGCTAAATAAATATGAACTGAGTGGAGGCTGTCCGGTGGGCTGCCGCCTGTTCGCTTCAACTTTTGTTCGTTCGTTTCATCTTCTGCGCAGCCTGTCTGCCCACCCCTCTGTGCCTACCCCTCTATGCATCCTCTCAGACACACCGCCACACATCATTTACGCCTCCAGTTCCAGAGCACTGCGCTACTTAGATCTTCCCCATCCCGTCTTGCGGCGTGCATGTAACATCCCATGATTAGCACCTAGAATTATAGAGGACACAGGTTTGTGTGTTGCATTCATGCATAAGAAAATCTAGGAAATTTACGCGGAAAACTAAAAGAGCTGTAGAGGGATCGACATCTCTCTTGTACTGATGGAAACTTCGGAGCAAGTGCGCTAGATTCCGACATGACCTTTATAGAATTCCTTGCTTAGGGGAAAAGTTGCTCAATCATGTAACTGAATTTCAAATATGAAATTCGAATGAACTTATAAAATTCACAAATGGAAATTAGAAACACTTAATAACTTGAATTGAAGTGATTACAAAAGAAAATGATATAAAAAGATTTCATTATTAATATATATACATATAGTATTACATTGATCTTTTACAATAAATGAATAAAAGTAAAGTATCAGGAATTTCATTACTAAAATAAATAAAAGAACTCTTTATTAGAACAAAATAAATATGACATTGTCTTTACAAAAAGAATTGTAAAAGAAAAAGGAAATAAGTAAACTTTATTAAATATGATACAAATCCTTACAAGTTTGAACTAACAAAGAGAAAAATGAACTTTATTCCAATAATAAAAGAATACAATATTCTTTACAATATTTAAGAATCAAATAAAGTTGTAAAAGAATATAAAAGAAAACCTAAACTATTTCCCTAAGTTAGTCCTATGTCTTCTGTTCTTCAACTCTTCACATTATTTACTCCTACAAAACAAACAAGAAATAAAACAAAACAGAAATAAAAAAAGGCAATGTTGGTTAGTTTTGCTCTCAGTCTAACAGTGAAATGCACTGGTGGACACATCATTGAGCTTTTAATTGAAGGGGAAAGTTTCACCAAATAAAGCATCTGTTCTTATCAGATGTGTAGCCTCAGTACAACCTCATTGGCAGTAATTTATGAGGCAAATTTCACCAGAAAAGTAGAAGAGTGGAAGTAAGATTTTTTTTTTGCCTTGCACTGATCCGGAACAGTGCAAGCAGCTCACACATACATGCAGGAATGTGGTGATGTCAACACAGGAAGCAAACATGACAGGGGATAAGTATCAGCCGAAGTAGAATGAGGATACTCTGCTAAACACTAGCTACAACACTCAGAACAGCAAGAAACCATTTCATCATTAGCTCTCATCAGATTCACATCAACTCATCCCCATCTCATCAACCAAGATATTAGCTAGATCACCACCACATCACTTACACCATGGTTGCTGCAAGAAGCCATCCAATGGCAAGGACAAGGTGGAGAAGGCCAGTCTATGGCTGCTGTAGTGGATGATATAGTAAAAGGAGAGGTGAGCAGGATATAAAAGTACAAGCCTCAAGCAACTGATCAAGATCCATCACAAGGACAAGCCTCCAGCACCACCCCATCTGTCAACACTACAAACAATAAGGTAGATGGGAATATAGCTAGATTTTGTAGCATCTGTTCTTATTCAATTTTGAAATGACATTCTTGAGGGTTAAGAAAAAAAAGAAGTTTAACAACCAAATCCAATTACCCTGCAACTAGAACATGTCTAGGAAGATAAGAGGATTGCTTCTCTTAGTTTTGCATGGAAATGCCATGCAAAGTTCCTCATAGAGAATTGAAGCCACAAAGTAAGTATATGTTCTTATTTAAGCTTAGTGCCTCAACCTTTGCATCACATGCCAGGGGTATTCCCAAATGGATTTACATCACATTCCTAGTCAGAATTCCTAGAAATCAATATTCATATTTAGTAATCACTTCACTAAATCAAATATACAGTCAAGCATAGAAGCATCACCCCAAGCCCAAGTGCATACGTATGCATAACCAAATCATCATTGGTTCATTCAAAACCATCTGCAAGCAACCATAGAAGTGTTCAAATTATTTTCCTAGCTAGTTAGTTAGGAATAATTTCTCAACAAAAATATTATTATAAATACCATTTTGTTTTACAAGTAAGAATGGCTCGAGATCACATTGAGCCAAAGAAGCACTAATCATAGAACTGAATCAAGGATTCAGCTAAGTATATATACAAATATTTCATGAAAAAAATAAAAAGATATACCATCTGTAAATAATCAATGGCTATCCATGCATTACTTATTTATTTGGACTAGTACCATCTTATCACTACCATCAGTATATGTCCAAATAACAACCATATACATGCTCCTACTTATCATATTCACTTTTGCACAAAGAAAACAATATGTTTTATCTATTTAAAAACAATCAATTCTTTGATGAATTTTATAAAAAAAAGATAATACCTAAAAATAAATAAAATTCATTTTTAAGGTCTTGAATAAATATATTACACTAGAAAAATATTAAATATATTATTAAGAAAGTCTTTAATATTTTAAATAATAAATCCTTACCTAATACCTATTTTGTGGATTCTTTAAAAACAATTCTTAAGAAAGAAATAGTCATAATTTTTATAAAACCTTGAGCAATTAGTGTCTTTGTACTAAAATCCAAACCTATAACTTAAATTCATAATCAAATTTAAGTATAGCCTTTAACTCTAAAATATTCTTTTAAAAATCTTATTAAGAACCCCTTTTAAATAAACGTTGGATATCACCCATTTATATAATATGGTTAATAATCATTATATCTTAACCATTATTAACATAACTTTAAATTCTAACAAATTACTAAGATAATCTAATTATGCTCCCATTAAATAAATACAAAGTATTTTCTTAATAAACAAAACAAAATTAATCTAAATCATTCACTTAAATATAAAGTGAATAATTCCAGACCTTAGTTATACCTATCATAAATCTAAAACTTGGGAATAATTAAAATATAAGTTTACTTAACCTTTTAAAGTTAACTTTAGTCTCAAAGCTTATAAACATCAGGTCTAATAAATCACTTATGTTTTTATAGTTAACTTTGGTCTGTTTAACTTAAGACATAAAACATCTCAAGTCCAGACTATTCAAGCAAGCATAAACAACATCAATCACATTCTATCAATCATATTCTAAAACCTATCAGGGTTGTTTAAACCTTAGGAAGGAAATCTTTTCTTCAAATGTTATTCTTTTTGCCGCTTCAAACAATAATCTCATAATAAATTCTTCAACTCTTAACAATTAAAACCAAGGACTTTTATCTTAGTCACCAAATGACAATTAATCATAATCACATTACTTTATACTTTACCTGTATATTTAGAATTGTTATCACTTAAGTTCCTTATAAATGTCATTACTTATAACGTAAAATTTGAAGATAAACCAACTCTTAAAAGAATCACCTAAATTCACTTCACTCAAAACATTGGGGATTCACTTTGGGAGTTTTACAAAATGCATATCATTACTTATGCATAACTACATCTTGCTTCTTTAAACATTAGTCCTTACCAGACCAATGATGCCGATTTCAGATATTGGATCTTATATTGTCCTGAAGACCGTGAGTGCATAATCTTGCAATCATAAAAGGTAAGTTCACACTTGCTCATGTCCTTTGATTATTTTCTGTAAAGTATTTTACAAATCCAGTGTTGTCATCACCTGCATTTGAAAAGGGTCAGAAAACACTATTTTCATAATAATATGATTATTGGTTATTTACCATGAGGTAATAACCTACTATGAAAGTTCTGGTGGTAAAGGAACATATTATCTAGGACTTAACAACCAATGTCGCCTGTTATTTTGCGCCGTATATCACGCGTTAACCATGAGATTTGGAATGGGACGGAGAAGTCAGGTGTATCTTCTTCCTCTCGCATGTAGCCGGATGTGCAGGTCATGGCTGTTATCACTCGCAGCGTGCATATTAATTGTTAATTCGTAGAGGATATGCAGCATATGGGTGGGAACCCTCAACGTCCCACGATAGTTCTGGCATCTAACGGTTTGTACAAACCATTGCCGTAATTCAATATGTGGGCATGGTGTACACCAAGGAGGCATGCGAGGTCGCGAAGGGGACAGTGATTGGCTTGGATCATCTTCTGGGCCCCACACCATAGGAAGTGTGTACGGGAAAGATCGCCCGGTTGTGCAACAAGGATTTGATCTCTCATGGGATAAGTAACGCACCTCTGCAGAGTGTAAGAATCAGAACTTGTTACTCCCCTGCTCGGGAAGAAGTCATGACGCAATGAAAGGAACCCCATGAAGGTTCTGGTAAACCCGTGAAGGCTGACGAACATAGATTTTTAGAATAAAAGCAACCTTTGAAGAAATGTTTATGAAAACTTGCATTGCCTACGACCTATGGTTTGTGGCTGCAGTTATAGTGCATCAAAATTCCTTTTCTAGTGGACTTGATGAGTACGCTCATACTCAAAGTATCTTCTTAACCCTTGTTAGGTTCTAAAGTCAGTACGGACGATGACTACATCAAGCCATGCTCCAGGAATCATCATCAAAACCTAAAGCTCTTCAATGAAGTCAAGAAAGTCAACATATACATCAGCTCAAGTGAAGACGAAGTTGCTGATTAGTTAAGAATATAATCTCTAGCCATAGAACCTATTTCTGTAGTATATTGCAATAGCAGCAATGCCAAACCATTAGTTAAGATATTAATCTTAATAGTATTATAGTTTTGGAGTTGTTTATTTCTGATTCTTCTTTGTAAGAAGTTTCTTTCTCTCTCTTTAACCTAGAGTGTTCTCTGGATCTTGTGTAAAGAGTTGAGTTGTAACCTATAGTCATGTCTTGGACCTGTTGTGTTTCTGTTGTACCACTCTGAGGGATGTAATACTAGCGAACGGTGTTTCATTGGTGTTATATCAATGACTATAGTATACTACATCATGCAGTGGTATGTTGGGTCACCGCAGTGCACCGCGATCCGGACGATGAGCCTCGAGACCCTGCGCCGTGTCTGTCGGAGAAGGGAGATAATGTTTTGGGGAGCCATTATCGCGACATCGCTTTGTCACGGACTCCCTCATAGCGACCGCGGCGACGTTGAAAGGGAATGTATGCCCCCATGTGTGGTTTTGGTAATTAATGACAATCTCTATGGACTAATGTGTAAATTGAGATTCACTTGTAGGTTTGTCCATTGGCATCGCTTGGGCCATGTGTTGGTCTCAAGGTTGGAAGATGAAGAAATGTCCAAGGGCTTTGTGCCCATTGGAATCATTAAGAAAGAAGGAGCTTGAAGGTCGATCAAGGCATGTGCAAAGAATTGCATCAAGATGGATCAACCTCAAGTAGGGATGAAGAAGGGCGAGCTCAAGATGCGCCATCTCTAGAAGATCTCATGCTTGAAGCTTGCCATCCTCGTGTTCATGGAGTGATGAAGAGAAAAAGTTCAAGAAGAGGTTTCCCCATGGAGTATGGGGGAGCATTTTGCAAGTCTTCCTCAAGCAAGAGCGAGCAAGAGCAAACAAGAAAGGTGTTCCCACTATAGAAGAACAAGACGGTCTACATCAAGTTCAAGTGGGACGCTCAAGGCAAAGGTATGTTAATAGGGCTTCTCTTTTGCCGGTCTCGTGTTGTTAGTTGGGAGACCGGGTTTAGGATAGATAGTCGTACTATCAAGAGGGGCTCTCAAGCGGGTGTCTCGTTTGCATCGTTCGGAGAGAGCTCAAACCTTTGCATTCATATCATCATCTTTCTTGGTTATTATTTGGTTCTTGTCCATGAGAGGATCTAGAGCTTGTGGTCATCATCATAACAAGCTCTAGCTCATCATCTAAGGATTTCACTTGCATATCTTATTGCGGTTTTTTGATCTTGCAAGTTTTTTTGGATTCTATTCGTCGTTATCTTTCCAACAAAATTGGTTTCATCCCGTTTGGAGTTCGGATGCAAAAGTTATTGTGTTTCTGGTTTTCTGGTTTCTGGAATTTCCCTGACCGAAAGTTCCGGCTTCCCACCGGAAGTTCCGCTAGGGCATCTTTGCCGCCGAAAGTTCCGATGGAAGTTCCGGGTCTTCTTCCGCTCGCTTCGGAACCTTCGCTTTGAAGCGTTATTTGCGAACTTTGCCGAACTTGCATCGAAGTTCACCGGAACTTCGGTCATTTGACCGAACTTCCGGTTGCGCTCGAAGCGTCAACGGTCGATGACCGTTGGAGTTGAAGGCGGAACTTCCGCCCAGAGGAAGTTCCGGCCATGATTCGTTTTTTTCTCGCTCATGATTTTCGACCGATGGCTGGGTGCCACCGGAACTTCCGGCCTCCCACCGAAAGTTCCGGCCAGGTGTCGCGAATGGCCATAACGGGCAGATCTAGGAGCCCTTTAAAAGGGTCTCCTCTTCCCCTTCGTGGGCACTAGCTTTTCTTCTTGGTTCTTGGCTTTCTCTCTCTCCTCCATTGTCAACCTTGAAGAAGCTTTCCCTCTCCCTTTCCCCTCCTATGATTCTTGCATCTTTTTGAGGGATTTGAGAGAGGAGATCTAGATTTACAATCCCCCAAGTCAAATCCCTTCTTTGTGAAGGAATCACTGGGATCTAGATCTTGGAGAGTTTTGTGTTCTCCTCTTGTGTTCTTCCTCCCTTATTCCCCAATAGCTTTTGTAGCTTTGTTGGAATTTGGGAGAGAAGGACTTGCCCTTGCATTTGGTGCATAGGTTTGAGTTCTACTCTTGTGTTCTTCCTCCCTTATTCCCCCAATAGCTTTTGTAGCTTTGTTGGAATTTGGGGGAGAAGGACTTGCCCTTGCATTTGGTGCATAGGTTTGAGTTCTCCTCGGAGATTCGGCGAGTTCAAGCTTGTGAGATTGTTTCTCTTGGGTTCCTTGGAACCCTAGGCAGTGTAATGGTTGGATTGTTGACCTTTTGTGGTCTTGTTGACCTTTTGTGGTCTTGTAGCCTTTTGTGGCGGTGTTGGCCTTTTGTGGCATTGTTGGCCTTTTGTGGCTTTGTTGTTGGGAGCCTCCAATTGAGTTGTGGAGTTAGCCCCAATCTTGTACGGGTTCGGTGACCGCCCTCAAGCGTCCCATAGTGGAGCAAGTGCCCGCCTTTTGTGGTGCGCACTTGGGAGAATAGGGTGAGCCTTTTGTGGCATCGGTGAGTTGCGTGCTTCCGCATCCGGGGTGAGGCCTTGTGTGGAGTTGGGTGTGCATCGAGCCACCACACCTCGAGGTGATCCCTTTGTGGCTTTCGGAGAGCATTGCGCCATCGCACCTCTCCGACGGAGACGTAGTTTCTTTGGAAGTGAACTTCGGGAAACAAATCTTCGTCTCCGCGTCCATCGGTTATCTCTCAACTGAACCCTTTACTTATGCACTTTACATTGTGATAGCCATCGTGCTTGAAGTATTTATACATTGCTATCACCTTGTTGCTTGTATTGCTTAGCATAGGTTGTTGGTGCACCTAGGTGAACTTAGTGGCTAGGTTTTGTGCTCAATAAATTAAACGTTAGTTTTATTCCGCATTTACTTGAGTCTAAACCGTAATAATTTTAAAAGCCTATTCACCCCCCTTTGTACTTTCAGACGTCTTCCCCGACGAGGACTTCTTCCCCGACATCAGCATCCTCTTCCTCCGGTCATTGCACGAACACTGTTCCACCATGCCCTGGCATCTCCGGCTCGATAATGGGTGGCGAACAAGACTTTCTCGTTGGCTTCTACTCCGGATACTTCTAAGTTATTTTCCATGGTTTGCATCCAATCATCGGCGTCTAGGGGTTCTTCTGACTTGGTGAAAACGGGTGGGTTGGTATTCTGGAAATTCTTGAGCTTAGATCCGTGGTTGTCCTGATTTCCATGGCCTTGGTTGTTGTGGGCTAGCTGGGCTATCTCTTGCAGAGTGGCTAGGTTGGCTTGACGTTCTGCTCTTTCAGCTTCGCGGTCAGAAGTCAACATTTGCAGAATCTGCAACATCGGGTCCGGGGCTGAATCACTTCCTCCACGTGGCATCTGAAGATTGATATAGATCATGAGAAAAGAGGGAAATTGCTAAGGTTTTGGGTTTTCGAAAAGTTTTTAGAGTTTGACTCAGGTTTTCTAGCAACTTGCTTTTTCATTCATTCACTCATAGCACACAGTACAACACACACCACAACAAGGAAAAACAGATGGTTTTAAGAACCATTCTGGAAACTACGATACAGTGGGACCGACTACTACTCACTACGCTAGTGCTCAATGCTACTACTGCTCGGAGTCTGTGGCTTCATCATCTTCCACATCATCGATGAAGGCAAAATCATCCTCATTGGTGAAGAAGTCCATGGCCTGATCCTCCAGAAAATCATCGCCATCGCTGAGATAGGAGTAAGGGTCTCCACGAAGATCTTCTCCGGCATTCTCCCTTTCCTCTAACTGCATGTCTCTCTCGTGGATGGTTTCTTCCAGAGATGAGATGCGATGGCGAAGACGGGCAATAATGCGCTCCTTCTTGTCGAGCTGACTGCGGTGAGACTTGCGATCCTTTGCTAGCATGGCGATGGTCTGATCCTTCGTCTTGATGATGGCAGACTTGTGGTTGCAATAGTCACGGCAGTTGTCCAACTCTTGCTGACAATCATACATCATGAAGCCGAGGTGGTCCAATTGAGTCTTCAGCTCGGGGTGATATGGGGCTTCCAGTGGTTGTCCATTTGCATCACGCCTTGGGCAAAACTCAAAGCGAGTACCCTTGATCTGATTGATGCTCTGCCCACACAGACGGGAAAGAGCTTCCTGCATTGCTCTGGCAAGTCCATCGAGCCAGTTGTTTTCCCTCAAGGTAAACTGAATTCCCTCCGCAGTGGGAGGTTCAATCTTTCCTCGGATACTTGCAACAATTAGCCACTGCAGATCTTCTCCTCCTTGATCATTGAGCTGAGCTCCGAAGAACTCGGGGTGCGGACACTCCAGAAGTTCCAAAAGCTGATCCAGATCCCTCTCAAAGATAAGGTCTCCTCCATTCCCGAGTTGATAAAACTTGTTGTACTTCACGTCCATCTATAAAAATAGAGGATGGGTAGATTAGCAGAGTGATCAAGTGTGTCAAAATTTTATCTATTTTGCAAGAGTTTTTGAGGAACATGAAGTTTTATTAAAGAATTAAAGAGGTAAGAATGAGAATAGGTTTTCGTAAATATTTTTGTTCTTTGGTTTTGAAACTAAGTTTTTGGTTCAACGTCTAATCTAACTAGGGTCTCCTATGGTCAGGATGGCTCTGATACCAACTTGTCAACACCCGGATTTTTCAATCCTAGATGCCAGTTATGCCATACATCGCAATCCCGGGATTACCATTTTTGCGAGACATAACAGAATTGGATACCATAGTACTTCATCCATTACAAACGATACATAAGTTCTTACACAAATGGGGATCTCATGATCCAGTTCTTAATACAACATCAAGCAGCGGAATACGTAATAATAACGGTAGCGTAGGCGAAGCTCCATCTTCGGGGTCATAGGCAATGCTGACGATGGGAGATGATCCTAGTGGTCGTAACCTTCCTGGGGTCCATCCTCCAGGTACTCCTCTTCATAGTCTGGCCATGGGAATATCCAGGGACAAAGCCATGAGTACTCTTTAAGTACTCGCAAACTAATACTAACCGTTAAGGGGTTTTTGGATAATAGGACACTAGGCTCTAGGGTTGTTTTGCAAAAAGCCAGGTTTATCTCTACTAAGTTCCAAAGCTAGTCACAATTTTATAACTCCTAAGTGGGATCTTGTAATTCAGGTCACAACTCTGTTGTGTTCAAGTCAAAGTCTCAATTCATTTCACAAGTCATTTTGAAAAGTCTAACGGGGGAACAGTATGGACACTCCAACCGTCCATAACCGCGGATGCGGCTATTCGAATAGTTTGACACTCTGTAGAGATTGTACACTTTCACCACAACATTCGATACATCCGTCAGGAACAAATCCTGAATTCACCATACTCAGTATGCGGATAATCAATCCTAACCTTTCAATTACACTCCCTAGTATAAGCACCTCTCCTGTGAGTTTGGCCTCCCAACCATGACCACTGTCATCTTGGGTACTTCACATGTGGACAATGTTCACAAGGTAGCCTCAGCTCACACCTTGGCCGTGAGGGAACTAATACTAAGGTATATAAGTTTCCAGTCAAGCCCTACCCAATATTCAGGTATTGTGGTTGTACGATAAAATTGGAATGGTATCGCATCCAGACAACCATCAGTTTTATAAAGGGCTAAGGCTCATGCCTCAACATTTTCATCACCAAAATCATCAAGTGTTTGGAAACACATGTCCAAAACATTTCAATAGAATGATCCATCATTCCAAGGTTTTCATAACCATTTTTCCACCAAGTATTCCCATCTAAAAGTTGATCAAGTTTTATGCTTAGCACTAGCATCTACAGGTGGGGGTAGTAATAAATGAGGGGTGGTAACTGGTGGAGTTTCACTAAGTCCAACCTTATATCTTAGGCTGATATCAAGGTTTCTAGCTTAGGCCAAATTTTATGCTCTTTATGCAACCTTCAGCACAACTATCTAGTATCTACCAAACTCTTAGGTAGACTCTAAGTAAGCTTTGATAAAGAAATAAAGTAAGAAGCTTGCCATAAAACTAGGATTGGGTTATCAAATGGGTATGATCACATATGCTTAAGGCATAAAGTAGTCATATCACAAGTATGGGTTTGTGGCCTCAGTAGGGTATCTTGCAAGTGTTAGCTTGCATAGGTCAACTTGATTAGTAAGGCTTGTATCAATTTCAATATAAGCTTGCCTTGTGCAGAGCAGTGGTTGAAGTTCTCCTCGGCTTCCTCTTCGTAGTATCCTCCTTCCTCCTCGTATCCTTGGTCGGTACTATCGTCTATGAATAAATACGAGGTACACAATCACCAAACAATACTTAAATACTTGCAATCATCACACACAAGGGTCCTATAGATGATCTAGCATCATCTCTAACATTACAAGGTTAAGGCTTGGTTTAAATCTTTTTATTTTTAGAAAAGTAATTTCTACTCATTGAGAAATTACTTAAGATTTAATATTCTCTAAACTAAACATGGGATCATTTTGACACATGTCATCACCACATATTTTAGTCTATGGGAATGTGATTTAAAGTGGTGTCACAATTTAATAAGGTTTTACCCTTTTATTTCAATTAATTAAAGTGGCTAGAAATGCTTATGAAACATTCTTTTATTACTTGAACATTATTTCTGCAAGTAAACCTATATATTTTTATATATTCTGAAAGGTATGGTTAAATGTGATTTTTGAGAGTTGGAATCAACTCAAAAGATTTTATGGTTTAAATTTGAAAAATGTTTGAATGCAGAAAAGCTTCTGCCTTGTTATTTTTACTATGGGTGATCTACAGATCCAAATGACTTGAATCCAACGAGTTTGGATTAAGCATTCACAGACCTTTCCAACAAAATTGGTTTTATCCAATTTGGTGTACCGAATCGATCTGGGTTGATTTTTGAAGTTGGGTGCTGAAGTGTGTTTGAATTTAAAAAGAAAAAGATTTAATTTGAATTATTGGGTTGCGCGGGAAATGTTACTGGGCCGGCCTGCTAAGCGCAGTGCTCCCGCGGGGTGCTTAAGTGGGTGTCCCCACTCGTCAGTGACATGGGGCTGGGCGAAGCGGTATGGACAACGTGGATCGTTCGATCTAGTTCTAATCCAACGGCTGGGGGTCATCGTCGACGCGAGACAACTCCGGGGTACGGTCCAGTGAGGGGTGCTGGGGGCTCACCGGGGTACGGGCGAGGGTTGGCGAGGCGGGCGAACGACGAAGTCGACGACGGCGATCCTCCTGGTAGTGGTGGCTTCTCCTGGGACGGCTCCAATCGCTGGCTCCTTTCTTCTCCGGCAGCGGCAGGCTCCAGTGAAATTCCGGCGAGGTGGTGCTCGCCTTGCTCTAAGAATGGTGTGGCACGGTCAGTGGGGAGAGGGGAGTGAGATGGTGTGAAGAAATCGTGCGGGGGTGGCCTCTATTTATAGTCGAGCGAGGGGACCGTCGAGGCGCCAGTGAGCTTCGTCGGGGCGACGTTCTGATGCTAATGGCATGGGCAAGGGTAGGGGCGGTCTGTGTCTCTGGCGATGCTCAACGACATGGTCGCGAGGCATGGGCGGTGTGGTTTGATGCAGAACAGCGGTGCTCTGCGTAGGCGGGCGTCTTCGGCAATGGCGATGGCTGTATGTACGGGCGGCAAACGGGATGTCTGGCGGTCTCTGGGTCGGTGGTGATCGTGTGCGCGGTGAGGGCGGCGCGCGTGGGTGATGGTCGAGGGTGGCGCTCTGGCGCACGCCGGCATGGTCTGGCGTGTCTCGTGCGCGTGGTCGAGGCTTGCAACGCCGCTGGGACAGACGATGGCGGTGGACGGTGGGCTGCCTCCCAGACATGCTGGCTAGGCTTGCTGCTGCTCCTAGCTTGCTGTCCATAATGGGGTGGCATTGAGGTGCTCGGCTGTTCACCATTAATGGCAATGGCAAGCTCACAGGGGTGCTAGTGTTGGGATAATCTTTCTAGATGATCTATGGGGTTGTGTGTGAGCGAACTAGGGAACAAGTTAGGCAAGAATCACTGCACACTATAGTGTTTGATGTTTTGTTTGATTTGTGTCTGCAACCTGTTTGATGAAATGGCCGCATGAAATCAAGTTTTGAATTTTGAAATGATTTTTGG
The DNA here is from genome assembly GCA_030063025.1 of Avena longiglumis. Classification (NCBI taxonomy): domain Eukaryota; kingdom Viridiplantae; phylum Streptophyta; class Magnoliopsida; order Poales; family Poaceae; genus Avena; species Avena longiglumis. The sequence goes on from CP125975.1 coordinate 503,406,531, forward strand.
TGGGTTTGCTAGATTGGTTCTGGTGAGTCTGCAGATGCTTGGGTTTTGAAAGTTGAGCTTGTTTGAGTGGGTTTTGAAAAAGTGGGATCTTCCCATATGAAGAAGATTCAATTTTGAAATGTCATTTAAACTATGCATTTGAAAGTTTCTGGATGATCACAAAGTGGGCCTTGATACTTTGTTATGAGTACATTCAAGGGGTGCAAAGATCCAGAAAAGTTTTTGTTAGGTTTTGAAAGTTTGAGACAGCCAAAGTAGGCATGGGAGTAAAATTGGTCAAAATGACCATTCACTTAATATATTTGTTTTGATTTACTTGTCTTTAGGAAAAGTGTGGGAAATGTTTTAGATGATGTTCATTTCACCTAAGAAACATTTTACAAGCAATGGATCACACAAACAAGGTGGTTTTTAAAGAAATTCAAAATCCATGCATACACATATACATGCATTCATGAATTCATTTCGAAAAGTTTTTGTTAACCCTAATCTTGATGATTAGTGTTTGTTGATCTAAGTTTGGTATTTTTGGGATGTTACAAACCTTCCCCCCTTAAACAAAATCTCGTCCCGAGATTTGAAAAAGGACGAAAAGATTACCTAGGATTTGAAGAGATCGGGAAACGCCGTCCTGATGTGATCTTCGCGTTCCCAGGTAGCTTCCTCTTCTGTGTGGTTGCTCCACAGAATCTTGAGAAACTTGATGCTTCAGGTTCTGGTATTTCGAAAGGCTTCTTCCAATATACGGATGGGTACTTCGGGATAGGTCAGGTCATCGTTGATCTCTATGGTCCGGTGATCGATATTCTTGAACACTTCGTTCTTCTCGGGGACTTCGAGACATTTGCGAAGTAACGAGATATGGAACACACTATGCACAGCTGACAGCTCTTCTGGTAGCTCCAGTTGATACGATACTTCTCCTCGACGGTTCAAAATTTTGAAAGGTCCGATATATCTGGGGGCTAACTTTCCTTTGAGTTGGAAACGCTGCATTCCCTTCAATGGCGACACTTTCAGATAAACAAAATCTCCAATGTTGAAGACGAGGTCTCGACGTCTCTTGTCGGCGTAACTCTTTTGTCGGGATTGGGCGGTCTTGAGGTGCTCACGAATCTTGTGAACCTTCTCTTCTGCTTCTCGTAGGATGTCGGGTCCGAAAATCTGACTCTCTCCTACTTCCGACCAGTTCAAAGGGGTGCGGCACTTTCTTCCGTACATAAATTCAAATGGGGCCATTTGCAAACTGGCTTGGTAACTGTTGTTGTATGAAATTCTGCAAACGGCAGACAGTCTTCCCACTTGGATCCATATTCTAGCACACATGCTCTAAGCATATCTTCGAGTATTTGGTTTACTCGCTCCGTTTGTCCATCGGTCTGAGGGTGATACGCCAGATCTTGAAATCTAGGCGGGTTCCTAAACCTTCTTGGACTTTCTTCCAGAATCTCGAGGTAAACTGAGTTCCTCGATCCGATACTATGTTCTTGGGGACTCCGTGCAAACTAACGATTCTAGCGATGTACAACTCTGCTAGCTTCGAACTTTGATAGGTAGTTTTAACGGGCAAGAAATGGGCGACTTTGGAAAATCTGTCCACTATGACCCAAATAGAGTCATTTCCCCTACTAGAAGTAGGTAGTCCAGTGATAAAGTCCATTCCTACAGAATCCCATTTCCATTCCGGAATTTGCAAAGGTTGCAACAATCCAGCGGGTCTTTGATGTCCTGCCTTGACTCGCTGACATATATCACACTTGGCGATATAGCTTCCGATTTCTCTCTTCATCTTATGCCACCAAAATTGCTCTTTCAAATCTTGATACATCTTAGTTCCTCCGGGATGGATAGAATAAAGAGTATCGTGAGCCTCCTTCAAGATAACTTCTTTCAACTCCGAATCTGCTGGTACACAAAGGCGTCCTTTGTACCACAAAACTCCTTCTTCATCCTCGGTGAATCCGGGTACTTTGCCTGTCTGACGCTTGATTCAATCGACATCGGCATTTCCCTTCTGCGCCTCTTTAATTTGACTGATCAAAGTGGGCTAAAGTTCTATGCTAGCCAAAAATCCTTCACTTACTAATTCCATTCGAAAATCTTTCATCTCTTTGTGTAAACTTGGTTGCTCCTTCAAAATCATGGAGTTCAAGCGGCACGACAATCTACTAAGGGCATCGGCTACCACATTGGCTTTACAAGGGTGATAGTGAATGTCTAGGTCGTAATCCTTGATTAGCTCAATCCATCTTCTCTGCCTCATATTCAGCTCTTTCTGAGTGAATATATACTTTAGGCTCTTGTGATCCGAATAAATCTCACAACGATTTCCCATCAGGTAATGTCTCCATGTTTTCAGGGCTAGAACTACGGCTGTGAGTTCGAGGTCATGGGTTGGGTAATTTTGTTCATGTTGCTTCAATTGTCGCGATAGATTAAGATATAACTTTGCCTTCTTGCATTAGCACACATCCGAGACCAATCTTGGACGCGTCACAATACACATCGAAGGGCTTCGTGATATCCGGCATAATCAAGATTGGGGCTGAAATCAATCTCCTCTTGAGTTCTTGAAAACTCGCTTCACACTTGTCGGTCCATTCAAACTTCTTGTCCTTCTTCAGCAATTGGGTCATGGGTCGGGCGATACTCGAGAATCCTTCTACGAATTTGCGGTAATATCCCGCCAATCCGAGAAAAGCACGAACTTGGGTTTGAGTGGTTGGGGCTTGCCAATATTCTACATCTTTCACTTTGGCAGGGTCAACGGCAATTCCTCCGGCTGATACAATGTGACCGAGGAATCCTACTTCCTGTAACCAGAATTCACATCTGCTAAATTTTGCATACAACTGATGCTCTCTAAGGGTTCCAAGAATGGTCCTTAGGTGTAGCTCATGTTCTTCTTCTGATTTGGAATAAATTAGAATGTCATCGATGAAAACAACGACAAACTTATCCAAGAAGGCCATAAAAATCTTATTCATGAGGTTCATGAAATAAGCGGGGGCATTGGTTAATCCAAAAGACATGACTGTATACTCATACAATCCATATCTGGTGGTAAAGGCAGTCTTTGGAATATCCTCTGCACGAATTTTGAGTTGATGATAGCCAGTCCTAAGATCAATATTAGAAAACACCTGGGCTCCGGTCAACTGATCAAACAAATCTTCTATCTTAGGCAAGGGGTACTTGTTCTTCATGGTGACATCATTCAACTTTCGATAATCCGTACACAAATGGTTACCTCCATCCTTCTTGTCCACAAACAAGACAGGTGATCTCCATGGGGACGCACTCGGTTGAATCAATCCGATTTCTAACATGGAATCCAGTTGCTTCTTCAGTTCTTCTAGTTCTGACGGGTTCATGCTATAGGGTCTCTGGGCTATGGGTCCTGTTCCGGGAATTAGTTCGATGATAAACTCGATATCTCGATCTGGGGGCATACCGGGCAAAACATCTGGAAATACATCGGGGTATTCGCAGACTATCTGAACTTGGTCAATGGTAGGTTGGGATATACTCTTGTTACACTTGAATTGACGAGGTAAGGTTTCAGATATATGCTCGACTGATATTCCGGTGGTACTGGTCATGGTGATGGCTTTCTTATGTTTGGACATCCAATCCATTCCTAGTACTACTTACAAACCTTTAGTTCCGAGTACTATTAGATTAGCATAAAAATCTATGCCATGGATTCGGATAGGGACGGCCGGAATTTGTACAATCATCACATGCTTCAATTTGGTTGGTTGAATTTTACTAGTGCAGGCAAATTCTTCGGTGACAAATGAATGCGATGCACCAGAATCAAACAACACTCGTGCATGTACTGAATTAATAGAAAACATACCCAACACGACGTCTGGTGCTTCCTCAGCTTCTTCAGCATGCATGAGAAAAAGACGGCCATTGCGGTTGAGTGAATTCCCTGGGGCAAATCTTCTCCGTGGCTGGACACGACGCTGTTGCTGAGCTGGGACATTGGTATTAGGGGCTGCAGCATTCTTCTTGTTGGGGCACTCGTTGGAATAGTGGCCTTTATTTCCACAGTCATAACAGGTCACTTGTGACTTGTCCTTGGCTGCGACAGGCACAACATTGCTTCCAGTCCTCGGGGCAGTGTTGGGGTTGGCGGTAGCATTGTTGGTGTTGAACTTGGGTGAGGCACGGGTGAATTTGCTAGAGTTGCCGGGGTTGTTGTGATTTCCTCCGGGTCTAGGGTTTCCACGGTTGGGATAGGTTGGACGGGTCATAGGGGGTCTGTTGGTTCTTGGGGCAAATCCTGGAGATGGGTTGGGGCGATACTTTGGGGTCTGATGGGTTCCTGGTTGATGCATCATGCAACGCTTGCGGTTCTCATTGGCCTGGTTGATCTTTCCTTCCATCTGGATAACATAGTCGACAGGGGCTTCAATATCCGCAAAGGGGATATTGACTAACACTGTCTGCATCTCGTCATGCAGACCATTCAGGAATCTTTCTTTCTTCTTGGCTTCGGTGTCTATCTCGTCCGGGGCATACCTAGCTAATGACAAAAATTTGTCACGGTATTCCACTACAATCATCCTTCCTTGCTTCAACTCCCTGAACTCGTCTCTCATTCTCTTGATCAAACCTGGGGGCACATGGATTCTGCTAAACTTGACCTTGAATTCCTCCCAGGTCATCATTTGGCCTCCGGTCATTGCACGAACACTGTTCCACCATGCCCTGGCATCTCCGGCTAGATAATGGGTGTCGAACAAGACTTTCTCGTTGGCTTCTACTCCGGCTACTTCTAAGTTATTTTCCATGGTTTGCAGCCAATCATCGGCGTCTAGGGGTTCTTCTGACTTGGTGAAAACGGGTGGGTTGGTATTCTGGAAATTCTTGAGCTTAGATCCGTGGTTGTCCTGATTTCCATGGCCTTGGTTGTTGTGGGCTAGCTGGGCTATCTGTTGCAGAGTGGCTAGGTTGGCTTGAGGCGTTCCTCTTTCAGGGTCAGAAGTCAACATTTGCAGAATCTGCAACATCGGGTCCGGGGCTGAACCACTTCCTCCACGTGGCATATGAAGATTGATATAGATCATGAGAAAAGAGGGAAATTGCTAAGGTTTTGGGTTTTTGAAAAGTTTTTAGAGTTTGACTCAGGTTTTCTAGCAACTTGCTTTTTCATTCATTCACTCATAGCACACAGTACAACACACACCACAACAAGGAAAAACGGATGGTTTTAAGAACCATTCTGGAAACTACGATACAGTGGGACCGACTACTACTCACTACGCTAGTGCTCAATGCTACTACTGCTCGGAGTCTATGGCTTCATCATCTTCCGCATCATCGATGAAGGCGAAATCATCCTCATCGGTGAAGAAGTCCATGGCCTGATCCTCCAGAAAATCATCGTCATCGCTGAGATAGGAGTAAGGGTCTCCACGAAGATCTTCTCCGGCATTCTCCCTTTCCTCTAACTGCACGTCTCTCTCATGGATGATTTCTTCCAGAGATGAGATGCGATGGCGAAGACGGGCAATAATGCGCTCCTTCTTGTCAAGCTGACTGCGGCGAGACTTGCGATCCTTTGCTGGCATGGCGATGGTCTGATCCTTCGTCTTGATGATGGCAGACTTGTGGTTGCAATAGTCACGACAGTTGTCCAACTCTTGCTGACGATCATACATCATGAAGCTGAGGTGGTCCAATTGAGTCTTCAGCTCGGGGTGGTATGGGGCTTCCAGTGGTTGTCCATTTGCATCACGCCTTGGGCAAAACTCAAAGCGAGTACCCTTGATCTGATTGATGCTCTGCCCACACAGACGGGAAAGAGCTTCCTGCATTGCTCTGGCAAGTCCATCGAGCCAGTTGTTTTCCCTCAAGGTAAACTAAATTCCCTCCGCAGTGGGAGGTTCAATCTTTCCTCGGAGACTTGCAACAATTAGCCACTTCAGATCTTCTCCTCCTTGATCATTGAGCTGAGCTCCGAAGAACTCGGGGTGCGGACGCTCCAGAAGTTCCGAAAGCTGATCCAGATCCCTCTCAAAGATAAGGTCTCCTCCATTCCCGAGTTGATAAAACTTGATGTACTTCACGTCCATCTAGAAAAATAGAGGATGGGTAGATTAGCAGAGTGATCAAGTGTGTCAAAATTTTATCTATTTTGCAAGAGTTTTTGAGGGACATGAAGTTTTATTAAAGAATTAAAGAGGTAAGAATGAGAATAGATTTTCGTAAATATTTTTGTTCTTTGGTTTTGAAACTAAGTTTTTGGTTCAACGTCTAATCTAACTAGGGTCTCCTATGGTCAGGATGGCTCTGATACCAACTTGTCAACACCCGGATTTTTCAATCCTAGATGCCTGTTATGCCATACATCGCAATCCTAGGATTACCATTTTTGCGAGACATAACATAATTGGATACCATAGTACTTCATCCATTACAAACGATACATAAGTTCTTACACAAATGGGGATCTCATGATCCAGTTCTTAATACAACATCAAGCAGCGGAATACGTAATAATAACGGTAGCGTAGGCGAAGCTCCATCTTCGGGGTCACAGGCAATGCTGACGATGGGAGATGATCCTAGTGGTCGTAACCTTCCTGGGGTCCATCCTCCAGGTACTCCTCTTCATACTCTGGCCATGGGAATAGCCAGGGACAAAGCCATGAGTACTCTTTAAGTACTCGCAAACTAATACTAACAGTTAAGGGTTTTTTGGATAATAGGACACTAGGCTCTAGGGTTGTTTTGCAATAAGCCAGGTTTATCTCTACTAAGTTCCAAAGCTAGTCACAATTTTATAACTCCTAAGTGGGATCTTGTAATTCAGGTCACAACTCTGTTGTGTTCAAGTCAAAGTCTCAATTCATTTCACAAGTCATTTTGAAAAGTCTGACGGGGGAACAGTATGGCCACTCCAACTGTCCATAACCGCGGACGCGGCTATTCGAATAGTTTGACACTCTGCAGAGATTCTACACTTTCACCACAACATTCGATACATCCGTCAGGAACAAATCCTGAATTCACCATACTCAGTATGCGGATAATCAATCCTAACCTTTCAATTACACTCCCTAGTATAAGCACCTCTCCTGTGAGTTTGGCCTCCCAACCATGACCACTGTCATCTTGGGTACTGCACAGGTGGACAATCTTCACAAGGTAGCCTCAGCTCAGACCTTGGCCGTGAGGGAACTAATACTAAGGTATATAAGTTTCCAGTCAAGCCCTACCCAATATTCGGGTATTGTGGTTGTATGATAAAATTGGAATGGTATCGCATCCAGACAACCATCAGTTTTATAAAGGGCTAAGGCTCATGCCTCAACATTTTCATCACCAAAATCATCAAGTGTTTGGAAACACATGTCCAAAACATTTCAATAGAATGATCCATCATTCCAAGGTTTTCATAACCATTTTTCCACCAAGTATTCCCATCTAAAAGTTGATCAAGTTTTATGCTTAGCACTAGCATCTACAGGTGGGGGTAGTAATAAATGAGGGGTGGTAACTGGTGGAGTTTCACTAAGTCCAACCTTATATCTTAGGCTGATATCAAGGTTTCTAGCTTAGGCCAAATTTTATGCTCTTTATGCAACCTTCAGCACAACTATCTAGTATCTACCAAACTCTTAGGTAGACTCTAAGTAGATAAAGAAATAAAGTAAGAAGCTTGCCATAAAACTAGGATTGGGTTATCAAATGGGTATGATCACATATGCTTAAGGCATAAAGTAGTCATATCACAAGTATGGGTTTGTGGCCTTAGTAGGGTATCTTGCAAGTGTTAGCTTGCATAGGTCAACTTGATTAGTAAGGCTTGTATCAATGTCAATATAAGCTTGCCTTGTGCAGAGCAGTGGTTGAAGTTCTCCTCGGCTTCCTCTTCGTAGTATCCTCTTTCCTCCTCGTATCCTTGGTCGGTACTAGCGTCTATGAATAAATACGAGGTACACAATCACCAAACAATACTTAACTACTTGCAATCATCACACACAAGGGTCCTATAGATGATCTAGCATCAACTCTAACATTACAAGGTTAAGGCTTGGTTTAAATCTTTTTATTTTTAGAAAAGTAATTTCTACTCATTGAGAAATTACTTAAGATTTAATATTCTCCAAACTAAACATGGGATCATTTTGACACATGTAATCACCACATATTGTAGTCTATGGGAATGTGATTTAAAGTGGTGTCACAATTTAATAAGGTTTTACCCTTTTATTTTAATTAATTAAAGTGGCTAGAAATGCTTATGAAGCATTCTTTTATTACTTGAACATTATTTCTGGAAGTAAACCTATATATTTTTATATATTCTGAAAGGTATGGTTAAATGTGATTTTTGAGAGTTGGAATCAACTCAAAAGATTTTATGGTTTAAATTTGAAAAATGTTTGAATGCACAAAATCTTCTGCCTTGTTATTTTTACTATGGGTGATCTACAGATCCAAATGACTTGAATCCAACGGTCTTGGATTAAGCATTCACAGACCTTTCCAACAAAATTGGTTTTATCCAATTTGGTATACTGAATTGATCTGGGTTGATTTTTGAAGTTGGGTGCTGAAGTGTGTTTGAATTTAAGATTTAATTTGAATTATTGGGTTGCACGGGAAATGTTACTGGGCCGGCCTGCTAAGCGCAGTGCTCCCACGGGCTGCTTAAGTGGGTGTCCCCACTCGTTAGTGACACGGGGCTGGGCGAAGCGGTATGGGGCAACGTGGATCGTTCGATCTAGTTCTAATCCAACGACTGGGGGTCATCGTCGACGCGAGACAACTCCGGCGAGAACGAAACCTAGCGCCCGGTGAGGAGGCTGGGGCTCACCGCACGGGCGAGGGTTGGCGAGGCGGGCGAACGACGAAGTCGACGACGGCGATCCTCCTGGTACCGGTGGCTTCTCCTGGGGCGTCTCCAATCGCTGGCTCCTTTCTTCTCCGGCAGCGGCAGGCTCTAGTGAAATTCCGGCGAGGTGGTGCTCGCCTTGCTCTAAGAATGGTGTGGCACAGTCAGTGGGGAGAGGGGAGTGAGATGGTGTGAAGAAATCGTGCGGGGGTGGCCTCTATTTATAGTCGAGCGAGGGGACCGTCAGGCGCCTGTGAGCTCGTCAGGCGACGTTCTGGCTAATGGCATGGGCAAGGGTAGGGGCGGTCTTTGTGTCTCTGGCGATGCTCAACGACATGGTCGCGAGGCATGGGCGGTGTGGTTTGTCTGAGCAGGCGGTGCTCTGCTGGGCAGAGGCGTCTTCGACGGCGAGCGTGGTCGTATGGCACGGCGGAAACGGGATGTCTGGCGGTCTCTGGTCGGTGGTGATCGTGTGTGCGCGGTGAGGTGATGCATGGGTGATGGTCGAGGGTGGCGCTCTGGCGCACGCTCGACATGGTCTGGGCGTGTCTCGTGCGCGTGGTCCAGGTCTTGGCAATGCTCTCGGCTGGGACAGGCAGTGGCGATGGACGGTGGGCTGCCTCCCAGACATGCTGGCTAGGCTTGCTGCTGCTCCTAGCTTGCTGTCCACAATGGGGTGGCATTGAGGTGCTCGGTTGTTCACCATTAATGGCAATGGCAAGCTCACATGAGTGCTAGTGTTGGGCTAATCTTTATAGATGATCTATGTGGTTGTGTGTGAGCGAACTAGGGAACAAGTTAGGCAAGAATCACTGCACACTATAGTGTTTGATGTTTTGTTTGATTTATGTCTGCAACCTGTTTGATGAAATGGCCGCATGAAATCAAGTTTTGAATTTTGAAATGATTTTTGGTGGGTTTGCTAGATTGGTTCTGGTGAGTCTGCAGATGCTTGGGTTTTGAAAGTTGAGCTTGTTTGAGTGGGTTTTGAAAAAGTGGGATCTTCCCATATGAAGAAGATTCAATTTTGAAATATCATTTAAACTATGCATTTGAAAGTTTCTGGATGATCACAAAGTGGGCCTTGATACTTTGTTATGAGTACATTCAAGGGGTGCAAAGATCCAGAAAAGTTTCTGTTAGGTTTTGAAAGTTTGAGACAGCCAAAGTAGGCATGGGAGTTAAATTGGTCAAAATGACCATTCACTTAATATATTTGTTTTGATTTACTTGTCTTTAGGAAAAGTGTGGGAAATGTTTTAGATGATGTTCATTTCACCTAAGAAACATTTTACAAGCAATGGATCACACAAACAAGGTGGTTTTTAAAGAAATTCAAAATCCATGCATACACATATACATGCATTCATGAATTCATTTAGAAAAGTTTTTGTTAACCCTAATCTTGATGATTAGTGTTTGTTGATCTAAGTTTGGTATTTTTGGGATGTTACACCTGGGTGGCCCCCTGGGTCACTCCAGGTGTCCCTCTACCCTTTTTTTCGAGGAAAAAATTATTTTGAATTTTCTGGGATTTTTCGGGAAACTTTATTTTTGGCCAATTTTGAGGGTGATGAAAATTGATTTTCTCGCAGAAACAATTTTTTAGAAGAAGCAAAAGCAAACCAAAAGCCAAACTACAGAAGTTCTAAGACACTCTAACAAGCAAACAACTAGCAAAACTAAAGCTAAAGCAAAACTAGGAAGGAGAAAAGTAAAATAAAGCAAGAAAAACCACAGTGAAAACATCATTTTGTTCATTAAAATCCTTTTGATAACAAGGTTGATCAAGTATTGTTACCAAAACAATCTTATATGAGGCAAACTTTGTATTCCACCAAGTGATTATGTTACCTCAAGCTTGATAGAATTGTCCCAATCATAATAGTTTCAACATTTTCTTGTGGAATGGGACAATATATTTCTCCAAACTTGATGCTCTCAATATTTTCAATGGAATTCAGGCAATAGCTTTTGGTAACCTTCTTGGGGAAATAGACAGTATGCTCTTTGTCATTAATATTAAAAGTTACTTTTCCTTGATTACAATTAATAACAGCACCTGCAGTACTAAGAAAAGGTCTCCCAAGAATAATAAACATATTATCATCTTCAGGCATTTCAAGCACAACAAAATCAGTTAAAACCATGCAATTATGAGCTACTTGAACAGAAACATCCTCACATATACCAACTAGAATAGTAGTTGACTTATCAGCCATTTGCAAAGATATATCAGTTGGTATCAACTTTTCTAGCTGGAGCATCTTATAGAGAGAAAAAGGCATAACACTAACTCTAGCTCCCAAATCACATAAAGCAGTTCTAACATAATTATTCTTAATGGAGCAAGGAATAGTTGGTATACCTGGATCACCAAGTTTCTTTGGAGCCTTACCATTGAAGGAATAATTAGCAAGCAAAGTAGAAATCTCCTCATTAGGAATCTTCCTTTTATTAGAGACAATATCCTTCATATACTTTGAATAAGGAGGCAACTTAATAGCATCAGTCAAAGGAATTTGCAAAAATAAAGGTTTCATCCACTCACAAAACTTGTTGTAGTGTTCTTCCTCCTTTGACTTGTGTTTCTTACCTGGAAAAGGCATAGGTTTCTGCACCCAAGGTTCTCTCTCTTTACCATGTTTATTAGCAATAAAATCTTTCGTCTTGTACCTAGTGTTCTTAGTGTGCTTCTCAGGTTCTTCCTCAACTTCCTCCTTATCAGGAGCATCATTTTTATCATTATCACTCTCAGTTTCAGCATCAGAGACAGATATACTATTAGGATCTACAATAGGTTCAAGGGGTTCCTCAATTATCTTATGTTTCTTTTTCTTTCTCTTACGAGGACTACCACTACTCTCACCTTGTTGAGAATCCTGCTCAATTCTTTTAGGGTGTCCTTCAGGATATAAAGGATCTTGAGTATCTATACCACTCCTAGTTCTAATTCCATAAGCATGTTTATCTCCTGAAGCATTAACTAGCATATCCTTTTGTACCTTAGCAAGTTGATCAAGTTGGGTTTGAACCATTTGAAAGTGTTTACAAAGCATTTTAATATCATTAGAAGTTCTTTCCACAATATCTTTTAACTCATTGATAGCTCTAGAGTTTTTTAATAAATGATTCTTAACTTGTTTATTAAAATGACCTTGTTTAACAATAAAGATGTCAAGTTCCTCTAAACATTGATCAGGAGGCTTACCATAAGGAATATCACCTTCATCAAAGTGTTGGAGAGAGTGTACCTCAATAGTGGATGAGTGGGGAATTGGCTTACATAATTCTTCTATAGGAGGTAGATTCTTCACATCTTCAGCTCTAATACCTTTCTCCTTTAGACACTTCTTACTTCCTTCATCACCTCATCATTTAATGCAATAACTCCCCTCTTCTTTGGTGTTGGCGTTGGATCTGCTTCAGGCACAACTGGTTCAGGAGTAATAGGCTCAGGTGTATTTAGCTCAGTTGAAGTCCAATCATCATAATTCTTGCTTATTTTAGCCATCAATTCTTCAGCATCTGTAGGAGTTCTTTTCCTGAAAACACAATCATCAAAGCTATCTAGGTATGTCCTAGAATCATCAGTTAGTCCATTATAATAAATATCAAGAAGCTCATTCTTAGGTAATGGACATCCAGGATGTGCATGAATCAAGGCACAAAACCTTGTCCATGACTCAGTCAATTTCTCTTCTTCTCCCTGTTTAAAATCAAAAAGTCTCTGCAAAGCAGCATGTCTAGCACTGGGAGGAAAATATTTCTAAAAGAAAGAAGCAATCAAACAATCAGGGCTATCAATGGAACCAGGAGGTAATTTATTAAACCAGGCCCTAACTTCTCCTTTTAGTGAAAAAGGGAAGATCTTATTAACAAAGTACTTGCGCATCTTAAAATCATCAGAGAATAAAGCACTCATAGTAGAAAGCTCATTCATATGAGCCACAACACTCTCATTTTCAGTCCCACAGAAAGGTTCTTTCTCAACAATATCTAAATAAGATAAATCAAAAGAGAAATCATAATCTTTATCTTTAATATCTATGGGAGAAGTGGCAAACTTAGGATCAGAGGACAAATTGGGCATGATAGTACGTCTAACAAGAAGACTCTTAATAGCACTAGTACCATGTGTGTTTCGGCACTCTTCAACAAAATCATCAGTGAACTCAATGCAACCATCATTAATATCATAACTCTCACTAGACTCAGGTGAGCTAACAGGTGTAATAGTGTCTTCACTAGGAGTTTCGTTATTTCCTAGACTAGCCATAGTAGCATCTAGAAAAGGACCTAATGAACCACTCGCATCAAGCATAGTAGAAGTAACATCATGAATATCAAAAGCAGTTTCAGACTCAACAGTAGTAGCAGTGTGTGTAGCATGTGTACGTGGTAGTGGTGTAACAAGCTTACTTATAACAAACGGTGAATCAAGAGCAGCAAAGATGTTTAGGACTGTACCTCTTTTTGTAGTGGATGGTAAAATATGGAACCTTCCATCACGAGACTTCCTCATGATAAAAGGAGTAGCAATGAACAATAATAGATCCAAATAAACTTACAAATAAAGCTATGTTCCCCGGCAACGGCGCCAAAAAATAGTCTTGATGACCCACGAGTATAGGGGATCGTAACAGTCTTCGCGGGTAGTATTACCCAATTTATTGATTCGACACAAGGGGAGCCAAAGAATACTTACAAGCCTTAACAACTGAGTTGTCAGTTCAGCTGCACCTGTAAATAGTTCTTGCTCACAGAAGTTTATCAGTAGCAATAGTCTGGTAGTAGCAACAACAAGGCAACAACAACAGTGAAACATTAGCAATAGTAACAGTAACGGTAATAGAAGGATTCGAGTGCGGTAGGCATAGGGATGGATGGACGGTCGTTACATGGACGAGTCTAAACATGTAACTTCAAGATCTAGGGCATTGCAGATAAATAATAACAAACATCCAAGTACTAGACAATCCTAGGCATGTGCTCCATACATAGTCATACATGCTCGCAATGAGAACTTGCACAACATCTTTTGTCCAGCCAACCCGTGGCAGCGGGGCCTCTAGGGAACTACTGGCAATAAATGTGCTCCTTTTAATAGAGCACCGGAGTAAAGCATTAACACTCCATGAACACATGTGATCCTCACACCACAGCCATCCCCTCCGGATGTCCCAATTATTGTCACCTCGGGGCCTTTAGATCCGGACAATGATATGTGTACACAACTTGCAGATAAGATCACAAACAATACCATCATGATGATTCAATAATAAGTTCAGATCTAATATCATGGCACTCGGGCCCTAGTGACAAGCATTAAGCACAACAAGTTGCAACAAAGTCAAATAGCACTAATAGAGATACTAGGCACTATGCCCTAACAATCTTGTTTGATTACATGATAGAATTCATCCAATCCCTACCATCCCCAAGCCTACAACGGTGGATTACTCACTCATGGATGAGGGAAACATGGATGGTTGATGGAGATGCGTTGGTGATGACGATGTGATGATCCTTTCCAAATTCCCCGTCCCGACAGGGTGCCAGAACGGAGTTTCTCGATCCGAATCTTGATTTCTGGTGGCGGCAGCGGAGCGGAACTCTTTCTGAAAAACTATTGACCCCCCCCTCGGTTTTTAGGTCGAAAGGCAACTTATAGGCGCAGAGGGAGACCGAGGGGGTGCCTGGGATGCCTGCACCCCCTAGGCGTGACAAGTGGTGGGCCCGCGCCTGGCATGGGTGTGGGCCCCCCAGGCCCCTTCTCCGTCTGGTCTTACGGCTCTGTGGATCTTCTGGTGAAATATAATTTTTGGCATATTTTTCGGGATTTTTCCTGATAATTCATTTTCTGCAAAAAAAAACTAGACACCAAGGTAATTCTGCTGAAAACAGCGTCAGTCCGTGTTAGTTATATCCAAATCACACAAGTTTAGAGGAGAAATAATAGCAAAGTGTTCGTGAAAGTAGATACATTTTGAACGTATCAGTTCTCTACGGTCGCAAGTGTCGTACTCCTATCAATTGGTCTGGAGCAAGTGAAAGAAAATTCTTTGACCCCGACATTGTAGAGCAAGCTTAAAATGTCATTATTAGTGAGAACTTTAAGATTGCTCAAAATCGGCAGAAAAGCCAATATGACAAGAAGCACACAAAAGGGCTTCTAAGGCGTCTAAGAATATAGTGGACAAAAGGAAGCAATGTTAAATCAGTGAAGCTTGTGTACTTGTGAAAGGTTGTTTGACTACACCAAATTCTGCAGCGACATGGTGCTAAGGGGTCTCGATGTAGGCCGCATGTGCGTGTTGGACGTGCGCAGGGTGGAGGTGTTGTTTGGCATCATGATGACGTTGACGACAAACCTCACAAGATCATTGCTCCGATCTCTCCTGCAGATGGGTATGTGGAAGACGGCGGCGGCGAGGACTTTCTGAAGCGTGTATGCTGATACATGTTAAAGGTTTGTCGGACCGGTTATGCCACTTGCTCGCCATTGAGCGACATGTCGAGGCCTTCGGGTTTTAGATGTCGTGCGTTGGTGAGATGCCAGGGATATTGGCCATGTTTATGAACACCCCCTTTATCAATGTTGTAGGAACAACAAGATGTCGCTTGTTTTGGTGGGATTCAGTTTGATCTTTATAATCTCTCTTGGAAGGTCTGAGAATAATTTAATAAAAAGCTTGTGTGCATTTCTTGGATGCAGAGGCCGGGATAATCTTCCCCGTTTTGAAAAAAACACACCAAATTCCGCAATTTCATGATAGTGAATTGGACATGAATGAATTCACATCAAAGGTTGCTTGATTGCAAAAGAATATTTAAGATGACTCAACCCAACTTGAAATGATCGACCTTTCCACTCCAGATGGTAAAAGGAGTAGTACATGGTTTATTTACAAGTTCTCTTGTAGTTAACAAATGCTAAAATGTAGGGCGTACCTCCTTTGGAATTTTGAGGCTAACCTTGATCATGTATTGGACCAAAAATATGAGTCATTTATCATAAAGTTATTCCGCAGTGGAAAATTTGAACACGAAAATTGGAAAAATATGAGTTATTCCGCAGTGGAGTATACTTTTTGCAGCATATTTATATTTGTCGAATTAATAGATAGAGTTCGGATTAAAGTCAAAAGGGTCTTTATATGTTTCGAAGGAGAGTATCACCGGAACTGCTTTCATGCCCTTTTTTTTTGTTACCATGTTCTTTGATTTCTGCTTCTGCTAAATCACCATGTGGGTTGTCGGTGTTGGTCAGTTGTGTCACGAGTGCGCAATTTTGCCGGCACCTGAACAAGTACAGTTTTGATCCTCGTTCACAGCTTAAAAACGGCAGACGCGGTGCATCGAAGACGATGCCGTTTCGATCGTCATTAGTACTTCTGTTTTAAATTACTACTCCGCACACATGTTTATTTAGATGGGATAGTATTTTCTTATTTTTTATTTTAAAAATTTCTATTTTTTTAAAAATAGACAATCTGAAATGTGAAATCTCAAAATTATTTGAATAAAAATAGAAAAATACTAAATAAGTGTGAGTGCAGAGTAATTTAAAATAGAGGGAGCAGTAGAGCTTAAAAACGGCAGGTACAGACATGTGCCGATGCGTTGTTGTACACGCGTTGAACGCTGGAGCCCGCCAGTTCGTATTTGCTTCGGAAGAAGTTTATTCCTTGGTTCGCGCCTCCGTGGCCGGTGAGTTGTCTCTCCCGACCATGCCCACGGTGTCTACGCGTCCTCTCCTCCCCGCTTTGCTTCCGGTTCCTTTCTTCCAAAGTCTTCTCGTCTATCGGGAACCCGGATCCTCCTTTGCGCACCACCATCTCCGTAGCTACCGCTGTGCCGCCGCAGGTGCCGCGCCGTTGCCTGCCGACCAGTCCCGCGTCGGCGTCACGGCCGCAGAAGATCTCCGGGTACCTGGTCGACACCGCGAATCAAACCGTCGTCTTCACCAGTTCACTAGCAGATTATAAAATCCCCTCTCTTCCCGTTACAGCCTCCCCACTTCGTTCCCCTCTTCTCTCTAATCGGTGACGCGACGACACCGCAGCCGACCAGCAGCGAATCCTCCATGGCGTCCGCCTCCAAGCAGCAGCAGAGCCTCTACCCCGAGGTGCCCCAGTCCCACCCCGACCACAACACCGCCTTCCACCACCACTCCAACCCCGCCGCCGCCCCCGCCGGCGACTCGCTCTACCCGACCGTCGACCCCAACCAGCTCGCCGAGAACCTCTTCCCGGCCGACGAGGCCGAGGACGACGCCCCGGCGCCGCCCACCGTCGAGGAGACCCTCGTCGCCGTCCCGGGCGCGCAGCTCCACCTCGTTGACCCCGACCGCAGCCTCGACCTCGGCGCCGGCACGCTCTCCGTCGTGCGCCTGCGCCAGGGCGACCACGCCGTCGCCGTCCTCGCGCGCCTCACCCCGGACAAGCCCCAGAAGCGCCGCGGCCTCTTCGGCATCCTCAGCAGCAGCGGCCGCTCCTCCTCCTCCTCCTCCAGCGACGCGCAGGAGCCCGTGCAGTGGCCGCTCGCCGGCGACGTCGCGGTCGTCAAGCTCGACGCCGGCCACTACTTCTTCTCGCTCCACGTCCCGCACACCGACCACCCCGACGACGACGCCGACGCGGACGGCGAGACGGCGCTCAGCTACGGCCTCACCGTCGCGGGGAAAGGGCAGGAGAAGGTCCTGGAGGAGCTGGACAGCGTCCTCAAGGAGTACACCGCCTTCTCCGTCAAGGAGGTGGACGCGGGGGCAGGCGGCAAGTCCGCCGAGGTGATGGACGCGAGGGCCGTGTCGGAGATCACGCCGGAGGAGGCCGCCGGGGACAAGAAGGAGATAATGGAGGAGCAGTCCGCGGCGTTCTGGACCACCATCGCGCCGAACGTCGACGACTACAGCTCATCCGTGGCCAGGCTTATCGCCAAGGGATCGGGGCAGCTGGTGAGGGGCATCATCTGGTGCGGGGACATCACAGCTAGTGGCATCAAATGCGGGGAGGCTGTGTTGACCAAGGGCGCGGGGGCCAACGGGAAGCCTACGCAGGTGAAGCCGAGCTCCCTCAGGAGGATGAAGAGGTACGGATTACGAATAAACTTACTCCCTCCATCCCATATTAGGTTGCGCATAATTTTGCGTGCTAGTCAAACTATACAAAGTTTGACCAAGATTATACAAAATAATATAAATTTGTATGATATAAAATTTATACAATATGAAAGTATAAACTAAGCCAATTTTAATAATATTATTTTTGTATTTTATAAATTTATATTATTTTGTGTAATCTTGGTCAAACTTTGCATAGTTTGACTAGCACGCAAAATTATGTGCAACCTAATTTGGAATGGAGGGAGTACTAGCACTACAGTTTTTATCTGCTTAATTTTACCTCATACTCCCTCCGTTTGGGATTATAAGTCCCGCGCGGATAACTAGGTTGCTATTTTGAACAACAAAATATAAATATTATAGCATAAAAATTATATCATTAGAAACTTTAGAGGTTATATTTTTAAATGATATAACTTTTATAATATATAAGTTATATTTTATTGGTTAAATTAACAACCTAGGTATGCGCGTAGGACCTATAATCCCGAACAGAGGAAGTACTACTATGTTGCAGAGCAGATCATATTGGAGAGCCTAGATGCATTTTTTTTTCTGGAATTTGATGAACTAGATGATGATGCACTCAATTAGAAAACTGTTCTTCTTAAGTTGACTTGCTAAGTTGCAGGGGAGGTCATATTGGAGTCGCTCAGATGCATTTTTATCTGAATTTTGATGAATTAGATGATGATTTTAGAAAGCTGATGTTCTTGATAGTTCTAGCCTTGATAAGTTGCAATGCTACTATTAGATGATTTAAGATTTAATGAGTGACGTGGTTCACTTTCTGGAATTAGTTGCATGATCTAAGATAGGGATTTCAATGACGAGTTATAGCTTCAAAGGCTGTCATGTCCAGCATAGTAAAAGTGATTCTTTATAGTACTCAAATTGCACTTCATAGTTCATAACTTAAATAAAGTAAGCAGAAAATATTGATTATGAAAAAATATTATAGTATCTCTATACAACAGAGCAGGGTCTCTTGCATGTTCTCTTCCATTATCTAATCAAAGCAAATGTCCCACCCAGATGTAATGTTCTCCATTATTGCATCGAGAGGGGGGACATTCATCTTTGTTATGATGAATTGACCGTGAACTTGCCAATGCTAGAAGTATCCATTTAGTTGTTTATTGTTATGAGCTAGTCACATCTTTCTCATTTCCTTTCAGTTGTTTATTGTTATATCATATTTATTTATTGAGATGTTTAAATCAATTTATGTGCGGTTTCCGGTTACTCCATGTAGTTTGCTCATGCATTTCTCTTCTGTATTCTACAGGGCTAGAAGGGTAACTCAAATGTCCAACAATGTAGCAAACTCAATCCTCTCAGGTGTTCTCAAGGTCTCGGGATTTGTTACCAGCACTGTGGTCAACTCCAAACCTGCCCGGAAGTTCTTCAAATTAATGCCTGGTGAAGTTATTCTTGCTTCACTCGACGGATTTGGTAAGCTTTTGCCACTAGCTGTGAATGTTACATTTTTTGCTTGATAAAATATGGTGTTCAATAGTTGCTATTTATATTCTCATAAACGGATTGAATATAAAGGAAGCTAAGATGCTATCTTTATGGATTTGTTCTCCCAACATTTTATCTTAGACGATTAATGATCAAATTTAACAAAGCACCTGATAGAATGAAATCATATTGCCACTAGGACTTTGTTATGTTCTACACTGGATACCTTCCCAAGCAAATTCTTAATAATTATTTAGTGTTCTATTATAGTATGCACTGGGTTCAGATGAATTTTAAGCTTAAAACAGAGGACTAAGAGCTAATGTGCTCAGAATTCTGGTTGCATGAATTCAATGGTCCAAGAGTGTGTTTATTTTTACTGCTGGCTTGCCCGAATACAAGATTGAATTCAAGCGCCTAAATCTGAACACATCTTTATAAAGGCAGCTATGATGCTGGATATTCTCAAGTAACCGAAACTTCTGAGTTAGAAGTCTGGGTAATCGGTGATGGTTATGTATGGAAGCAGGTTCCTATCATTCTGCTCCATATAAAAATGGATTTTTTTCTCCCCACGTTTGATCTTAGTTGGATTGAATCAATATAATCACATTTAAAGAAGCACCAGATAGAGTGAAATCATATTGTGACTGACTTCGTTATGCTCCACACTGGATGCCTTCCCAAGCAAATCCTCAAGTGTTAGTGTACTATAAAATGCATTGGGTTATGATGGATTTTAAGTTTAAAACAGAGCACTAAGAGCCAATGCGCTCAGAATTCTGTTTGCACGAGTTCAACAGTCCAAGAGTGCGTGCGCTTTGCAGAATTTGCAGGCTTGCCCAAATACTAGATCGAATGGAAGTGCCTAAAATCAGAACACTCTCTAGATTTGATTTGTACAATCGATGCTGCACCACATATTATTGTTTGCTGATCCGCACTAAATCAATGCTTCAGGTAAAGTATGCGATGCTGTTGAGGTGTCTGGCAAGAACGTGATGCAAACATCATCGGTTGTCACAACTTCAGTCGTAACGCACAGGTAATGCACACTGTTATGTATCTATAGTTCTATGATTCAGTCAGATGTTTTTTATGGACCTATCTTTGGAAGACAAGCACTAGGTTCAGCAAACTAGTCTTGAGCAGAATCTTTTGCAGAGTGATTGCTTGGTGCTGCTTGTTGATGAGATCCATGATCTTGTTCCTCTTACAGGTACGGTGACCAAGCAGGAGAGATAACACATGACTACCTTCACGCCACCGGGAACGCTCTTGGAGTCGCATGGGCGGTCTTCAAGATCCGGAAGGCCTTCAACCCCAAGGGCCAGATAAAGAAGTCGTCCCTGGCGAGCTCGGCCGCGCACGCCGTAGCGAAACAATCGATGAGTCGGCAGAAGACAAAGACAAAGTAGGCCGTTCTGTGTGGGTCGACGATAGATTGCTCCGCTGCCAGTCTATACTCTATACTACTCGTGTGCTCTGTCATGTTTCTTGTGTGAGCTAAGCTAGTTAGTAGCAGGTTTTAGTCGGGTGTAAGTAAGCACAGCAGTTTCCAGTTGTGAGTTGTTCGTCGCAAGAAAACAGATTGCATATCGTGGCTGTTGAGATGATCGTCTTAGTATGTACTCACTTGTGAGTTGAGTTTTGGCAAGAGTACAGATGTGTTCACTTGTGAGTTGAGTTTTGTACGGGAAATCTTTTAACTGGTGTGTTTCTGAGAGAAGCATTCTGTGTTCCTGGGGAACATCTGATCCATAACGACGTTGTTAGTTACTTGCTGCGGCACAGACCAAGGCAATGTGGACGAATCCTGAGAGCAACTCCAACAACAGACAGCTGCAAATTTCGGTACGCTAAAATCCATCTGCAACTACTCTTTCGCAGATTTAGCGCTATTTTGCAGCAGCTTCACCGGCCACAGCTTCACCTCGCGCGACCGGCTTGGCACTTTTCTAACATCTCAAAATAGTCAAATTCAAACACCTCAAAATAGTCAAATTCAAAGCATTGACACGCACAACTTTATAATGTTTGACCAAGTAGTTTGATACAAATATGAATCTATCCAATACCAAATTAATATTATTAGAATTAGCTTAAAATATTTCATAGTATACGCATTTCGTGCCATACATATTTATATTATTTTATATATTCTTGTTGACTTGCGCCCAAAATTATGCGTAAAATATTACAGAACGAAGGGAGTAGTTCAAAACCAAAGCATAATTCGACACAAGTTTCAACACAAGTTTAGTTCACACAAACACATACACATCAAACATCAACATCATCATAATCCTTGCCATCTCCATTATGCTCTTCTCCATTAGAATCTTGGACGGTGGTAGTGGCATGAACCATTGAATCTTCATAGCCATCTTCACTTATAGGATGTATTAGAGCAATCATGGAGGCTACGAATCCACTCGGCGGCGCTCCAATGGCAACCATGACTCCATAGCTTCCCATACCACTCATTCCTCACATGCCTCCAACACCACCTACCGGTGCACTCATCCCTTCCATACCACTCATTCCTCCCATGCCTCCAACGCCACCTATCGGTGCACTCATCTCTCCCATGCCTCTAAATTCACTCATTGGCGCACTCATCCCTCCATAGTCTTCAATTCCTCCACAATCACTCATCCCTCACATGCCTTCAAAACCACCCGATATCCCTCCCATGCCTCCATGGCCACCCGGTATCCCTCCCACGTCTCCAAATCCACCCATCGGTGCACTCATCCATCCCATGGAATTCATGGATGCATAGCCACCCATCGGTGCACTTATTCCTCCATTAGCCCCCTTCAAGTAGTTTGTTATCATTCTTTTTTTGGCCAACACTTCATCACGACAAAAGGTTATTTATTCCTTTTGCTTTTCATCGAGCTTGGACATGTCCATGCAAAGGAATTTTTTCTCTTCTTCAACTAGGCGTTGATGATCTTCCATGGCCACCTTTCTCTCCTCGGCGGTCGTCGTCCTCTCCTCCAGCATGGCCCTTTGCGCCTCGGCCTCGGCCTCTTTTATGCTTCACAACTTCCTATCCTCGTTTGCTTACTTTCTTTATCGAACCATTTCCTTCATAGCTATTGCCATGACATCATCTTCGACCTTCTTCCCCTTCATTTCTTTTGCACCACTCCTTCCACCGGGCCTTTTTGTCTTCGCATCCGAGTGAGGAGTTGAGCTTCTCTTGACATCCTCACTTGACGCTACATCATCTAAGATTGTTGCCTACATAGTTGCATCGTAGGATTGTGTTGGCACTTCCAACACATCACGGGTCTTCCATTTTTCTTCATTCTCTACCTCCTTGTAGAATACAAATGACTTCCCAAGATTTTTCTTGCCCTTGGTCTTTTCCCCATCTTTGAACAAATTTTGGGCAATGTTGAGCTACATTGTAAACAAAAGATAAGTAACGAGTCATGGAGAACAACAAACATATGCACATGGAAACAAAATACTATCACATAATAAAACAACTTACCCTATCCACATCATTTGTGCCACTTGGGTTCATTGTGTCAACCACCGCCAAAACAACCGCCCACTTTTGACAATCGGCCTTAATGACCACCCAACAGGAATTAAGAGATCAGTCCGGTGTGCTCATTTCCACTAGTGTTGTTCTTATCAAAGTGCTCCTTCATTCTTATCGAAAGGTGTCTCTAGTTTGGTCCATGCCAACCATCGGATCCATGCCAATTTTGCACCATGTACTACAAAGAAAATTGTCTTCCTCCATGGTGTAGTTGCCCGTCCTACCTTTCGGTGCTTGAATCAAACCTTCACCATGCTTATCCACTTCATACTCATCATCTTGTTGGACGACATTTTGTTGAGACCAATAGTCATGTGAAAAGAGGAGCCAACATTCATAGTCGACATAAATGTGTCATACATTGTAAGTGAATGAACACATGTCAAAATCATCATTTCTATTCATATATATCGAAACAACAACAAAAAGAGGTATTTTATACCTTTTGGGAATTAGATTGAGCATGTTGTGCGTGCCGAAATATGCTATGATCGCTGGCACCTGCTGTGGCGGTGGAGGGGGCGGAGGCTAGAAAAATGTTGTGCTCGCTAGCGCCTACGGCGGAGGTGGATGATGAACACGCCGAGACATGGTCTTCTTCGCCAACTTCGGCTTCTTTTAGACACCCGTCGCTGCAGTAGGGCGCTTGGGGATTGCGTTCCTTTTCTTCGCCACGGGCTGCTGCTGCTGCGGCGCAACGCTCCCATGTGAGTTCGTCCATGGCAGCATGAAGAGGCTGCAGATGAGCATAGTGTTGGAGATATGCCCTAGAGGCAATAATAAATGTAGTTATTATTATATCTTTGTGTTTATGATAAATGTTTACATTCATGCTATAATAGTATTAACAAGGAAACCATTAATACTTGTGTGATTTGTAAACTTAATTTGAAGTCCCTAGTATAGCCTCTATACTTCACTAGCTTGTTGGTTGATTAATGATTGTGGTTTCCATATCATGAACATTGAGATGTTATCAACAACAAGATCATATCGTTAGGAGAATGATATGGTGGACATACTCCTATAGATAAGCGTAGCATAAAGATCAAGTCATTTCATTAGTTCAATTGCTATATGCTTTACGATACATAGTAACCTAATTCCTTCGACCATGAGATCATGCATATCACCTTTACGGATGGATGCTTTGATGACATCAAACACCACACCGTGAATCGGGTGGCTATAAAGGTGGCATTAAGTGTTGGAAAGTATTGGTTGAAACACATGGATCAAGAGTGGGATTTGTCCATCCACATGACGGATAGATATACTGGGCCCTCTCGGTGGAATGTCATCCAATTGGCTTGCAAGCATGTGACTTGGTCACAAGGGATCACATATCACGGAACGATAAAATAGTACTTATCGATGTGAGGTTGAACTAGGTATGCGAGATACCATGATCATAACCTCGGGTAAGTAACATATCGTGAGACAAAGGAAATTGGTATCGTATGTAAGTGGTTCATTCGATCGCAAAGTAATCGTAGAAATATGTAGAGCCATATGAATTTCAGATTCCTCTATTGGTTATTGTTCGGAAGTGTCTCGATCATGTCCGCATAATTCACGAACCGTGAGACACACTTAAGGATTGACGTTGTTTGAGTAGTTATGGTATTATGAGAAAGAGACCGAATGTTGTTCGAGTCTCGGATGGGGTCCGGGATATCACGAGGTGATCCGGAATGGTCCGGAGAATAAGATTCATATAAGGAAAGTCCCGTTTGAGTTCGGAATGATTAGGTGTTTTCATCGGAATGTTCTAGAAGGTTCGGATTGTCCGGCACTCCGGGGAAGGGTACATGAATGTGTCATTGCTCATTGAATGATTGCATCATGTACTAAGTGTTCTTGCTGTCCCAAATAAAGGATTAAATTGAATCCTAAAACAGAAAAGTCAAATGTCCGGTTTGAAAGTCAAACGCCAAAACAAGAAACTGTGGGAAACAAGCAAGAGGAGTTGGAACCAACCCGGAGGAGGAGTTGGACTCCTCGGGCCGCGCCACCCTAGGCCGAGTTGGGGAGGGACTCCTCCCTCCCTCAAGCGCCAAGGACCCCCTCCCATATAAGGAGGCGGGGCTCCTCCCATAGACACATAACTTTCTACTCTAGATCTCCGGTTTAGAGCCGTTTTGGTTTAGAGCTTCTAATTGCTTTAGCCAGTGGTTTAGAGCCTTCTAATTGGTTTAGAGCCTTCTAATTGGTGTGCCTAATTACTAGACCACTAATAGCCTCTCTCATAAGCTCCACCATACTCGCACCGCTTAAGCCTGAAGGATCTCCCTCTACTTAGGTACCACGGTTGTCTTGCCGGAATCGTGAGAGTGCTACAACCTCCATTTTCTTTGGAACAAGGGAGAGGAAGGTCTTCGTCAATCTGCGACGTGACCGATCAAGGGAGCGCTAGGAGCGATGGCTGGAAGGATCGTCTACACGATCTTGAGATCGGGAAGAGTACGACTACATCACCCACGAGAATCCGATCTCGTTAAACGCTTTGGAATCTTCGAGGGTAAGTTATACCATCGACTCGTTGCTACAATCTAGTAGATAGATCTTGGCTTGTTTGTTTGTATGCGATAGAAAATTTTTGTTTTCCATGCTACGAACCCCTATAGTGGTATCAGAGCCGTGTCTATATGTAGATCTGTTGCACGACTAGAACATAATGGTCATTGTGGGCGTTGATGCTTTTATTGTAGAATGCTTTTTGTGTACTTTGCATCTTGTGGTATGTTGGGATGAAGCGGCCCGGGCTAACCTTACATGACATCGTTCATGAGACTTGCTCCACGCTTGACATGTAACTTGTATTGCATAAGTGGCTTTGCGGGTGCATGTTTCTCCTAGCATAGTTAAGATCCAATTTACAACGGGTGATCAACAATGCTAGTATCAATGTTGTGGTTCTTGTTCGTAAGTTAGAACGACACTTATTGAAAGCCCCAAACCACGTAAAATATGCAAAGAAAGTAGAAGCGTCTAACTTTGTTTTGCGGGGTGTCGATGATGTGATATGGCCATGATTGTGATTATATTCGATGTATGCAATGTTCCTTATTGTAAGTCGACAACCGGCGGAGCCATATGGTTGTCTTTAATTTATGTTAAGACCCGTGTCTATTCAAAGTAGTTGTAATAGTTGAAGCGGTGGGCGACAACCATGGAGAAGCGTCATTGACCTTGATGCAATGCGGTGATGATGGAGATCATGTTCGTGCTTGAAGATGGAGATCGGAGGCACGAAGAAGAAAACCATATCATATCACATATATATTGAATTGCATGTGATGTTAATCCTTTATGCATCTTGTATTGCTTAGTAGGCGGTAGCATTATAAGATGATCCCTCATGCACATCAATTTCAAATCATAAAGTGTTCACCCTTAGTTAGCACCGTTGCTAAAGCTTGTTGTTTGAAGCACCACGTGATGATCGGGTGTGATAGATTACGCAAGTGTATACAACGTGAGCAAGCCAGATTTGCTCATGCGAAACTAAGGTTTGATCTTGACGAGCCTAGCATGTCTGACATGGTCTCGAACACGGATTACGAAAGGTAAAGCATGAATCGTATAGTAGATATGATGAACATGATGATTGTTCGCCATTGAAACTATATCAACTCTCGTGATGATCGGTGTTGATGGGGTGGATTTGGTTCGTGTGATCACTAAAACAATGTGAGGGATGTTGTTTTGGGTGGGAGTGCACCTAGTTGAATTTCATTAATTAATTTGAACTCACTTTGTCATAAACTTAGTCTAAACTATTGCAAATATGTTGTAGATCAATGGCAGCCCTACCATCAATTTTAATGCGTTCTAGAGAAAGAAAAGTTGAAAAACAATGGAAGCAACTTGGATTGGTTCCGCAATTTGAGGATTGTCCTCTGGCGGTAATTTGACCTATGTCTTTGGATGCACATTGGGTGACCCACTGCGGTGATGCTTCCGATGAAGTAAAGAATGTTTACCTCGCTCGGAAGAATCGGTACTCCATAGTTCGATGTGCTATCTTGTATGGTTTAGAATCGGAGCTTGAGAAAGGTTTGAAGAGTCGACCCATATGATATTGTCGAGGATCTCAAATTGATTTTTGAGACTCATGCGGCAATTGAAAGCTATGAGGCTTACGAAAAGTTCTTTAAGCGCAAGATGGAAGAGGGCAGCTCGTCGGTGAGCATGTGCTTAAGATGTCCGGGCATGCAAACAAACTTCAAAGCTTGGGTATAGTGATTCCTAATGCTTTGGGGATTTACCGTGTCCTCAATCACTACCACCAAGTTACAAGAACTTTGTGATGAACTACAACATGCGAGAACATGAACAAGGCGTTGCGAACTCTTTGCCATGTTGAAATCTGCGAAGTGGAGATCAAGAAAGAGCACCAAGTGTTGTTGGTCAATAAGACCACCAAATTCAAGAAAGGCAAGTCTAAGCAAAGGGACACTTCAAGAAGGGTGGTAAGAAAGCTACCACGCGAAGAAGACCAAGGCTGGACCTAAGCCTGAAACCGAGTGCTTTTCTTGCAAGGAGAAAGGTCCTTTGGGCGGAATTGCCCAAAGTACTTGGCGGATCTCAAGAACGGCAACATCAAGAAGAAAGGTATATCGATATACATGTTATTGATGTGTATCTCACTAGTACTCGTAGTAGTGCACGGGTATTTAATCTTGGTTCGGTTGCTCATATTTGTAACTCAAAGCGAGTCTTTAGAATAAGCGGAAGCTAGCGAAGAACGAGGTGACGGCGCGCGTGGGAAGCGGATCAAAGGTTGATGTGATCGCGGTCGCACGCTACCCTTCATCTACCATCGGGATTAGTTTTATACTTAAATAATTGTTATTTGGTGCTGCGTTGAGCATGAACATTATATCGGGATCTTGTTTATTGCGAGGCGGTTACTTGTTTAAATCTGAGAATAATGGTTGTTCTATTTATATGAGTAATATGTTTTATGCACATGCACCTTTGATAGATGGTCTATTCTTATTGAATCTCGATAGTGGAAATACACATATCAACAACATTGAGGCTAAGCGTTTGAAATCAGCGATAATTCGACCTATATGTGGCCTTTGTCGTCTTGGTCACATCGAGTGAAACGTATGAAGAAACTCCATTCGATGGACTTCTTGAATCACTTGATTTTGAATCACTTGAAAGATGCGAAGCATGTCGATGGGAAAAATGACTAAGACTCCATTTTACGGTATGATGGAGCGAGCTACGGACTTATTGGAAATCATACATACCGATGTGTGTGGTCCAATGAGTGTAGCGTCATGTGATGGTTATCGTTATGTTCTTACCTTCACGGATGACTTGAGTAGATATGGATATATCTATTTCATGAAACATAAGTCCGAAACTTTCGAGAAGTTTAAGGAGTTTCAAAGTGAGGTAGAGAATCAACATAACAAGAAGATTAAATTTCAACGTTCTGATCGTGGAGGTGAATATCTAAGTTACGAGTTTGGCGAGCATTTAAAGAAGTGCGGAATACTTTCACAATTGACACCGGGAACACCACAACAGTAATGGTGTGTCGAACGTCATCGAACTCTCTTAGATATGGTTCGTTCTATGATGTCACTTACAGATTTACCGCTATCATTTTGGGGTTATGCATTAGAAAACGCGCATTCACTTTAAATAGGGCACCATCTAAATCCGTTGAAACGACACCGTATGAATTATGGTTTGGGAAGAAACCTAAATTGTCGTTCCTTAAAGTTTGGGGATCTGAAGCCTATGTAAAGAAGTTACACGGACAAGCTTGAACCCAAAGCGGAAAAATCGTCTTCATAGGATACCCGAAGGAAACTATTGGGTATACCTTCTATCATAGATCCGAAGGCAAAACATTCGTTGCTAAGAATGGATCCTTTCTAGAAGAATTTCTCTCGAAAGAAGTATTTGGAAGGAAAGTAGAACTCGGCGAGGTTGTTGAACCTTCTCTCGAAATTGTGAGTAGCGCGGAAGAAGTTCTGTGGTGCTGCACCAATAAGGGAGGAAGCTAATGATGATGATCATGAAACTTGGTTGAAGTTGCTCTGAGCCTCGGAGGTCAACGAGAACTCGTACTCCAGTTGGTATGATTCCGTTATGAATGTCATGGTGGTGGACAACACCGATGACCCCGAGACATATGAGGAAGCGATGATGAGCCCAGATTCCAATAAATGGCAAGAAGCCATGAAATCCGAGATTGGATCCATGTACGAAAACCAAGTATGGACTTTGGTGGACTTCTGGGATGGTAGGAAGGTCATCGAGAACAAATGGATTTTCAAGAAAGCAGATCTTGATGGTAATGTTCTGTCTATAAAGCTCGACTTGTCGCAAAGGGTTTCGACAAATTCAAGGAGTTGACTACGATGAGACTTTCTCACCGATGGCGAAGCTAAAGTCTGTGAGGATTATGTTAGCAATCGCTGCATATTATGATTATGAGATATGGCGGATGGATGTCAAACGGCATTCCTCAATGGAGACATTGATGAAGAGTTGTATATGATGCAACCCAAAGGTTTTGTCGATCCTATAGATGCTAACAAGGTATGCAAACTTCAACGGTCCATCTATGGATTGAAGCAAGCATCCGAAGTTGGAATCAACGTTTTGATAAGGTAATCAAAAGTTACGGTTTTATACAAACTTATGGAGAAGCTTGTATTTACAAGAAAGTGAGTGGGAGCTCTGTAGCATTCTTAATCTTGTATGTGGATGACATATTGTTGATTGGGAATGATGTAGACCTTCTTAAAAGTGTCAAGGAATATTTGAATAATAGTTTTTCAATGAAGGAACTTGGAAGCAGCTTACATATTAGGCATAAAGATTTATAGAGATAGATCGAAGCGCCAAATATCATTATCACAGAGTACATATTTGGACAAAGTTCTAAAGAGATTTGGAATGGAAGAAAGCAAGAAAGGGTTCTTGCCCATGTTGCTATCGACCTTGAGTAAAACTCAAAGTCCGACATCGGAGAAGATAGAGAAAGGATGAGTAAGACTCCCTATGCCTCGACCATAGGATCTCTAATGTATGCCATGCTATGTACTAGACCCGACATTGCATATCTTGTTAGTTTAACTAGCAGATATCAAAGTGATCGAGTGGATCATTGGACGTGATCAAAAACATCCTTAAGTACTTGAGAAGAACTAAGGATATGGTTCTTTCTTATGGAGGTGATGAGCATTTCGTTGTTAATGGTTACACCGATGCTAGTTGGAACACCGATCCGAGATGATTCTAAATCACAATCCGGATCGTATTTATTTTGAATGGTGCGGCGATTATTGGAGGAGTGCAAAGCAAAGCGTTGTGCCGAGATCTTCAAGCGAATCGGAATACATGGCTGCCGGAGGCTTCACAAGAAGCGATATGGATGAAAGAGTTCATTACTGGGTGTGGTTCCAAGTCTTTGGACCCAATGTCTATCTCTTGTGATAACATGGGCGCCATAGCCAATGCGCAAGAACCAAGGTCACACAAGAAGCTGAAGCATATCAAGCTGCGTTTTCACGCTATTCGAGAACATATCCAGGATGGGGATATAAAGATTTGCAAAGTACACACAGATCTGAATGTGGCGGATCCGTTGACTAAACCTCTCCCGAGGGCAAAACATGACCAACACCAAACTGCCATGGGTGTTCGGTATATTACCATGTAATCTAGATTAGATGACTCTAAAGTGGGAGACTGTTGGAGATATGCCCTAGAGGCAATAATAAATGTAGTTATTATTATATCTTTGTGTTTATGATAAATGTTTACATTCATGCTATAATAGTATTAACAAGGAAACCATTAATACTTGTGTGATTTGTAAACTTAATTTGAAGTCCCTAGTATAGCCTCTATACTTCACTAGCTTGTTGGTTGATTAATGATTGTGGTTTCCATATCATGAACATTGAGATGTTATCAACAACAAGATCATATCGTTAGGAGAATGATATGGTGGACATACTCCTATAGATAAGCGTAGCATAAAGATCAAGTCATTTCATTAGTTCAATTGCTATATGCTTTCTGATACATAGTAACCTAATTCCTTCGACCATGAGATCATGCATATCACCTTTACCGGATGGATGTTTTGATGACATCAAACACCACACCGTATCGGGTGGCTATAAAGGTGGCATTAAGTGTTGGAAAGTATTGGTTGAAACACATGGATCAAGAGTGGGATTTGTCCATCCACATGACGGATAGATATACTCTGGGCCCTCTCGGTGGAATGTCATCCAATTGGCTTGCAAGCATGTGACTTGGTCACAAGGGATCACATATCACGGAACGAGAAAAGAGTACTTATCGATGTGAGGTTGAACTAGGTATGCAGAGATACCGCGATCATAACCTCGGTAAGTAACATATCGTGAGACAAAGGGAAATTGGTATCGTATGTAAGTGGTTCATTCGATCGCAAAGTAATCGTAGAAATATGTAGGAGCCATATGAATTTCCAGATTCCTCTATTGGTTATTGTTCGGAGAAGTGTCTCGATCATGTCCGCATAATTCACGAACCGTGGAGACACACTTAAGGATTCGACATTGTTTGAGTAGTTATGGTATTATGAGAAAGAGACCGAATGTTGTTGAGTCTCGGATGGGATCCGGATATCACGAGGTGATCCGGAATGGTCCGGAGAATAAGATTCATATAAGGAAAGTCCCGTTTCGGAGTTCGGGAATGATTCCGGTGTTTTCATCGGGAATGTTCTAGAAGGTTCCGGATTGTCCGGCACTCCGGGGGGGAAGGGTACATGAATGTGTCATTGCTCATTGAATGATTGCATCATGTACTAAGTGTTCTTGCTGTCCCAAATAAAGGATTAAATTGAATCCTAAAACAGAAAAGTCAAATGTCCAGGTTTGAAAGTCAAACCGCCAAAACAAGAAACGTGGGAAACAAGCAAGAGGAGTTGGAACCAACTTGGAGGAGGAGTTGGACTCCTCCAGGGCGCCAGCCCTAGGCCGAGTTGGGAGGACTCCTCCCTCCCTGGCGCGCCAGGACCCCCTCCCATATAAGGAGGCGGCTCCTCCATAGACACATAACTTTCTACTCTAGATCTCCGGTTTAGAGCCGTTTTGGTTTAGAGCTTCTAATTGCTTTAGCCATGGTTTAGAGCCTTCTAATTGGTTTAGAGCCTTCTAATTGGTGTGTCTAATTACTAGACCACTAATAGCCTCTCTCATAAGCTCCACCATACTGCACCGGCTTAAGGCGAAGCCTGCGGGATCTCCCTCTACTTAGGTACCACGTTGTCTTGCCGGAATCGAGGAGAGTGCTACAACCTCCATTTTCTTGGAACAAGGAGAGGAAGGTCTTCGTCAGTACCGAGCGTGTGACCGATTGCGGGGCGCTCAGGAACGTGGCGCTGGAAGGATCGTCTACACGATCTTGAGATCGGGAAGAGTACGACTACATCACCCACGAGAATCCGATCTCGTTAAACGCTTTGGAATCTTCGAGGGTAAGTTATACCATCGACTCGTTGCTACAATCTAGTAGATAGATCTTGGCTTGTTTGTTTGTATGCGATAGAAAATTTTTGTTTTCCATGCTACGAACCCCTACACATAGCGCTAGGGTTCCCGACAACAATGACGCTAGGGTGTGTCGTGGGCGCCAGCGGAACTCCTCCACCGGCAGCAGGGAGAGCGTGTACGGTGAGGTCGAAGGAGTGCTAGTGAACCCATCCATCTTCGAAATGTCACTGGCGAACGCGCATGGGGGAGGGGCGATCGAGGGCGGGGCACAGGGAAAATTTAGGTGAGCGGTTGGCTCTTCGCGCGCAAGCCAGAGCTTTGCAGTGCGCGATAGCCGGCGCAACAAATTTGACGCTCTGGATAGTGCAAAATGCTTCCAACGCACAAAAATATATAACACCAGCGCCTGCTGGATTGCTAGAAAATGCAATCGACGCGCTAAACTAGCGATTTTTACCTACAAAAATATATAACACCAGCGCTTGCTGGATTGCTAGAAAATGCAATCGACGTGCTAAACTAGCGATTTTTACCTTTTTAAGTAAACCATATATTTTATTAGACAATCTAGAGATTGCATATATGGTCAATACTTAAAACAAACATGCTTGTCAAACAACTTTGCACAAAGAACTCCGCAAGTTAAGTTATAATTCCACCCTTGGAGAAACTTGTGTCTCGCCGAACCGTCGTCCATCGTCCTCCACCGCCACCATGGTAGCGTCAGAAAAAGAGGCGAACAATCGGCATACCTAAATTTGGAAGAGCACCATCGCATACGAGGATGCTTTTTGAGGCGATGAACCGAGTCGTCACAAGCGACAAGCCCGAGACTTTGTGGCACGTCAGCTAGGAATATTCCCCGTGGTCACTGTCGTCTTCATCTGGCTTAGTCAAAGAAGAAAGATGTTGTCGCCCGCCGTCTGATACGCCCAATTTGCATCACCATTCTATATCATAATTTACCTATATTCATTGATATGTGTCTTATTATGAGGTATTACTTATGGATTTTCATCTATTTATGCATGTTGGACGATTCCTGGAGGATGGACTGCCGGAGTCTGGATTCTGATGGAAAAGAAGGCATTTCAGTGCAATTTCGCGAAGATCTGAAAAATACCAGAAAAATATGGAAACATATTATTTTACCAGAAGATGAAGGAAGCCAGAAGGAGGAGAGAAGGGGGGGGGCCTCAGGGGGCCCACACCCCCTAGGCGCGGGCCCACCTGACCCCACGCCTAGGGTGGGTTTGGACCACCTGCTCGGCCTCCGACTCTGCCCCTTCGCCTATATCTTCCCTACGGAACCCTAACACCAGGGGGGCGACCACAGATAGACTTCCGCCGAGATATCTCCGGCAGACAGATTTCTGCCCGGGGAATTCCTTCCTGGAGAGGGGAGACCGTCGCCATCAACACCATCATCAAGCTAGGCTTCATCGGGATCATCATCATCATCCACACCATCATATCCACCAGCACCATCATCACCACTCCGTCCCGCTGTAACAATTGTGTTGGATATTGCTTAGTTCATTAGGGAAAACTTTTCCGGTGTTGATTACTATTGTAGTTGATACTTGTGAGTGGAACCATTGGATTATTGTTTATGTTCAGATTGTTATCCATTACCATATCATCTTGATCTATGATGTCTCGTGAGTAGTTCGTTTAGTTCTTGAGGACATGGGAGAAGTCATGTTGTTAGTAGTGAATCTGTGATGAGTTATTATTCAATGGTTTATTATTTAAGTTGTGCTATTCTTCTAGTGGTTTCATGTGAACGTCGACTATATGACACTTCACCATTTATGGGCCTAGGGGAATGCATTGTGTATTTGGCTACTAATTGTGGGGTTGCCGGAGTGACAGAAACCTGAACCTCCGTTAGTACACCTTTGCACAAGGGAGCGTAGGATCTTAGAGTTTAAGGTTGTGGTTAGATTTATATCTTAATTACTTTCCTATAGTTACGGATGTTTGCAGGGGGTTAATCACAAGTATGTATTAGTCCTAGGAAGAGAAGTATGTTAGCATAGGTTCACCCACACAACACTTACAAACACCAAAGTGTTGGAGATATGCCCTAGAGGCAATAATAAAAGTGGTTATTATTATATCTTTGTGTTTATGATAAATGTTTATATTCATGCTATAATGGTATTAACCGGAACCATTAATACTTGTGTGATTTGTAAACTAAATTAGAGTCCCTAGTAAAAGCCTCTTTATAATACTAGCTTGTTGATTAATAGATGATCGTGGTTTCTTGATCATGAACATTGAGATGTTATTAATAACAAGATCAAATCATTAGGAGAATGGTATGACAGACATACTCCTATAGATAAGCGTAGCATTAAGATCAAGTCATTTCAATAGTTCGTTTGTTATAAGCTTTCTGATACATAGTAACCTAATTCCTTCGACCATGAGATCATGTTAATCACCATCACCGGAAGGATGCTTTGATGATATCAAACACCACACCGTAACTGGGTGGCTATAAAGGTGGCATTAAGTGTTCAGAAAGTATGGGTTGAGGCACATGGATCAAGAGTGGGATTTGTCCATCCATATGACGGATAGATATACTCTGGGCCCTCTCGGTGGAATGTCATCCAATTAGCTTGCAAGCATGTGACTGGCTCACGAGGTATCACATATCACGGGAGCGAGAAAATAGTACTTATCGGTAACGAGGTTGAACTAGGTATGCAGAGATACCGACGATCAAAAACTTGGATAAGTAAACTATCATGAGACAAAGGGAAATTGGTATCATATGTAAGCGGTTCATTCGATCGCAAAGTAATCGTAGAAATATGTGGGATCCATATGAATTTCCAGATTCCTCTATTGGTTATTGATCAGATAAGTGTCTTGGCCATGTCCGCATAATTCACGAACCGTAGGGAGACACACTTAAGGATTCGATGTTGTTTAGTAGATATGGAATGTTAGTAGGGATACCGAATGTTGTTCGGAGTCTTGGATGGGATCCGGGATATCACGAGGAGATCCGGAATGGTCCAGAGAATAAGATTCATATAAGGAAAGTCCTATTTCTAAGTTTGGGAGAGTTTCCGATGTTTTCATCAGAGAGGTTCTAGAAGGGTCTTGAAGGTTCACCGGTCCGGAAGGAGAATGGTCCATGAAAGTGTCATGGGTAAATGGAATGATTGGATCATATCCTAGGTCACATGGTGTGTGCATTTGTTAGAGATAATTAAAGCTCTAAATTTAAAGTCAAACGGGAGTTTGAAAAGTCAAACTGGAACAATGGTTTCCTAGTGGGAGAGGAAACAAGTCCTTCTCTCAATCAAACTTGGGTTTGGGTTTGGAAAACCCACCCCTCCCAAGGCTGCCCCCTCTCATAAATAGAGGAGGAGGGCTGCCCCAAAGCACACAAACCCTAGCCCCTCTCCCCGCACATGAGCCGCCGCCGCCCTACCCGCTGCCGACACCTCCTCCTCCTCCCGGTCATCTAATACCTAGATCTTCGGGAAACCCTAATCCACCATAACTCGCACCGGCTTAGGCGAAGCCCTGCGGGATCTTCCCTCTAATTCCGACACCACGCCGTCGTGCTGCCAGAATAGCGAGGGGAGAACTACAACCTTCGCTGCCTGCTGGAACAAGGGAGTGGAAGGTCTTCATCGAGTACCGAACGTGTGACCGACCGCGGGAGCGCTGCCGGAACACAACGCCGGAAGGATCGTCTACGCGATCTTGAGATCGGCAAGTGTACGACTACATCACCCACGAGAATCTGCTGTCGTTAACCGCTTTGGAATCTTCGAGGGTGAGTGCTTCTATCGACTCGTTGCTACAATCTAGTTGATAGATCTTGGCTTGTTTGTGTGCATGCGGTAGAATTTTTTTGTTTTCCATGCTACGAACCCCTACAATGGTATTAGAGCCATGTATATATGTAGATCTGTTGCACGAGTAGAACACAATAGTCATTGTGGCCGGTGGTGCTTTTATTATCAATTGCTTTTTGTGTACTTTGCATCTTGCGGTATGATGGGATGAAGCGGCCCGGGCTAACCTTACATGACATCGTTCATGAGACTTGCTCCACGCTCAACATGCAACTAGTATTGCATAAGTGGCTTTGCGGGTGTCTGTCTCTCCCATCATAGTATAGATTCAATTTACAACGGGCACTTGATAGTTCAGACATCAACGTTGTGGTTCTTGTTCGTAAGTTAGAACGACACTTATTGAAAGCCCCAAACCACGTAAAATATGCAAAGAAAATTAGAGGCGTTTAACTTTGTTTTGCAGTGGTGTGTTGTGATGTGATATGGCCATGATTGTGATTATATATGATGTATGCAATGTTCCTTATTGTAAGTTGGCAACCGGCATGAGCCATATGGTTGTCTTTTAAATTCCGTTAAGACCTGCGTGTCTATTCAAAGTAGTTATAATAGTTGAAGCTGGTGGACGACAACCCATGAAACGGCGCCATTGACCTTGACGCCATACCGGTGATGATGGAGATCATGTTCACTTGAAGATGGAGATCGGAAGCACAAGAAGAAAGGCCATATCATATCACATATTATGAATTGCATGTGATGTTAATCCTTTTGTGCATCTTGTATTGCTTAGTTCACGATGGTAGCATTATAAGATGATCCCTCAAGCACAAAAATTTCAAGTTTTAAAGTGTTCATCCTTAGTAAGCACCGTTGCTAAAGCTCGTTGTTTTGAAGCATCACGTGATGATCCGGTGTGTTAGATTCTACGAGTGTATACAACATGAGCAAGCCAGATTTGCTCATGCAGAAGCTAAGGTTTGATCTTGACGAGCCTAGCATGTACAGACATGATCTCGGAACACGGATCACCGAAAGGTAAAGCATGAATCATATAGTAGATATGATGAACATGTTGATTGTTCGCCATTGAAGCTACATCAACTCTCGTGACGATCGGTTTTTATGTGGTGGATTTGGTTCGTGTGATCACTAAAACAATTTGAGGAATATTTTTTTGAGTGGGAGTTCACCTAGATTAATTTAACTATTAATTAGAACTCAATTTATCATAAACTTAGTCTAAACTATTGCAAATATGTTGTAGATCAATGGCGGTCCCTACCATCAATTTTAATGCGTTCCTAGAGAAAGAAAAGTTGAAAAAACAATGGAAGCAACTTCGCGGAATGGTTCCACAATTTGAGGATTGTCCTCAATGCTGGTAATTTGACCTATGTCTTTGGATGCACATTGGGTGACCTTTCAGCTAATGCTACCGATGAGGTAAAGAATGTTTTCCTCGCTCGGAAGAATCAGTACTCCACAGTTCAATGTGCTATCTTGTATGGTTTGGAATCGGAGCTTCAGAAAAGGTTTGCGAACCATGACCCACATGATATTGTCCGTGAACTCAAAATGATATTTGAGGCTCACGCGACAGTTGAGAGTTATGAGGATTCTGAAAAGTTCTTTAACTGCAAGATGGAAGAGGGCAGATCCATCAGTGAGCACGTGCTTAAGATGTCTGGGCACGCAAGCAAGCTTCAAAGCTTGGGAATAGTGATTCCTAATGCTTCGGGGATTCACCGTGTCCTCCAATCACTACCACCAAGTTACAAGAACTTTGTGATGAACTACAATATGCAAAACATGAACAAGTCGTTGCCAGAACTCTTCTCCATGTTGAAATCTGCAGAAGTGGAGATCTAGAAAGAGCACCAAGTGTTGTTGGTCAATAAAACCACCAAATTCAAGAAGCAAGGCAAGTCTAAGAAAAAGGGAAACTTCAAGAAGGGCGGTAAGAAAGTTACCGCACCGGCGAAGAAGACCAAGGCTGGGCCTAAGCCTGATACTAAGTGCTTTTACTGCAAGGGAGAAGGTCACTGGAAGCGGAATTGCCCAAAGTACTTGGCGGATTTGAAGAACAGCAACATCAAGAAAGGAAGGTATATCCGATATACATGTTATTGATGTGTATCTCACTAGTACTAGTAGTAGTGCCTGGGTATTTGATACTGGTTCGGTTGCTCATATTTGTAACTCGAAACAGGTATTGCAGAATAAATGGAAGCTAGCGAAGAACGAGGTGACGATGCGCGTAGGAAATGGATCAAAGGTTAATGTGATCGCGGTCGGCACGCTACCTCTTCATCTACCACCGGGATTAGTTTTATACTTAAATAATTGTTATTTGGTGTTTGCGTTGAGCATGAACATTATATCTGGATCATGTTTATTGCGAGACGGTTACTTGTTTAAGTCCGAGAATAATGGTTGTTCGATTTATATGAGTAATATGTTTTGTGCACATGCACCTTTGATAGATGGTATATTCTTATTGAATCTCGATTGTGGAAATACACACATTAATAACATTGAAGCTAAACGTTTGAAATTGAGCGATAACTCGAACTATATGTGGCACTGTCGTCTTGGTCATATTGGAGTGAAGCGTATGAAGAAACTCCATTCCGATGGACTTCTTGAATCACTTGATTTTGAATCACTTGAAAGATGCGAAGCATGTCTGATGGGTAAAATGACTAAGACTCCATTTTCTGGTATGATGGAGCGAGCTACGGACTTATTGGAAATAATGCATACCGATGTGTGTGGCCCAATGAGTGTAGCATCGCGCGGTGGTTATAGTTACGTTCTTACCTTCACAGATGACTTGAGTAGATATAGATATATATTTCATGAAACATAAGTCCGAAACTTTTAAGGAATTTCAAAGTGAGGTAGAGAATCAACGTAACAAGAAGATTAAATTTCTATGATCTGATCGTGGAGGTGAATATCTAAGTTACGAGTTTGGCGAGCATTTGAAGAAATGCGGAATACTTTCACAATTGACACCGGCGGGAACACCACAGCGTAATGGTGTGTCTGAACGTCGTAATCGAACTCTCTTAGATATGGTTCGTTCTATGATGTCACTTACAGATTTACCACTATAGTTTTGGGGTTATGCATTAGAAACATCCGCATTCACTTTAAATAGGGCACCATCTAAATCCGTTGAAACGACACCGTATAAATTGTGGTTTGGGAAGAAACCTAAATTGTCGTTCCTTAAAGTTTGGGGTTGCGAAGCTTATATAAATAAGTTACAGCCAGACAAGCTTGAACCCAAAGCGGAAAAATGCGTCTTCATAGGATACCCGAAGGAAACTATTGGGTATACCTTCTATCATATATCCGAGGGCAAAATCTTCGTTGCCAAGAATGGATCATTTCTAGAGAAGGAGTTTCTCACGAAAGGAGTGACCGGAAGGAAAGTAGAACTTGACGAGGTCGTTGAACCTTCTCTCGAACTTGCGAGTAGCGCAGCACCGGAAGTAGTTACTGTGGCACCTGCACCAATAAGAGAGGAAGCTAATGATGTTGATCATGAAACTTCGGTTGAAGTTACTACAGAACGTCGCAGGTCAATGAGAACTCGTACCACTCCTGATTGGTATGATTCCATTATGAGTGTCATATTGGTGGACAACACCGATGACCCTGCGACATATGAGGAAGCGATGATGAGCCAGATTCCAATAAATGGCAAGAAGCCATGAAATCCGAGATTGGATCCATGTACAAAAACCAAGTATGGACTTTGGTGGACTTACCGGATAGCCGAAAGGTTGTCTAGAATAAATGGATTTTCAAGAAGAAAACAGATGCTGATGGTAATGTTACTGTCTATAAAGCTCGACTTGTCGCAAAAGGGTTTCGAAAAATTCAAGGAGTTAACTACGATGAGGCTTTCTCACCAGTAGCGAAGCTAAAGTCTGTGAGGATTATGTTAGCAATCGCTGCATATTATGATTATGAGATATGGCAGATGGATGTCAAAACGGCATTCCTCAATGGAGACATTGATGAAGAGTTGTATATGATGCAACCCAAAGGTTTTGTCGATCCTAAAAGATGCTAACAAGGTATGCAAACTTCAACGGTCCATATATGGATTGAAGCAAGCATCCCGAAGTTGGAATCAACGTTTGGATAAGGTAATCAAAAGTTTTGGTTTTATACAAACTTATGAAGAAGCTTGTATTTACAAGAAAGTGAGTGGGAGCTCTGTAGCATTCTTAATACTATATGTAGATGACATATTGTTGATTGGGAATGATGTAGACCTTCTTAATAGTGTCAAGGATTATTTGAATAATAGTTTTTCAATGAAAGATCTTGGCGAAGTAGCTTACATATTAGGCATAAATATTTATAGAGATAGATCGAGACGCCTAATATCATTGTCACAGAGTACATATTTGGACAATGTTCTAAAGAGGTTTGGAATGGAAGATAGCAAGAAAGGGTTCTTGTCCATGTTGCCCAATACGACCTTGAGTAAAACTCAAAGTCCTGCAACAGCAGAAGATAGAGAAAGGATGAGTAAGACTCCCTATGCCTTAGCCATACGATCTCTTATGTATGCCATGATATGTACTAGACCCCACATTGCATATGCTGTTAGTTTGACTAGCAGATATCAAAGTGATCCAGGAGTGGATCATTGGACAGCGGTCAAAAACATCCTTAAGTACTTGAGAAGAACTAAGGATATGGTTCTTTCTTATGGAGGTGATGAACAGATCGTTGTTAATGGTTACACCGATGCTAGTTGGAACACCGATCCAGATGATTCTAAATCTCAATCTGTACGTATTTACTTTGATTGGTGCAGCAGTTAGTTGGAGGAGTGCAAAGCAAAGCGTTGTGGCAAGATTTTCAACTGAATCGGAATACATAGCTGCTTCAGAGGCTTTACAAGAGGCGATATGAATGAAAGAGTTCATTATAGAGCTCGGTGTGGTTCCAAGTGCGCTGGACCCAATGTCTATCTACTGTGATAACATGGGCGCCATAGCCAATGCGCAAGAACCAAGGTCACACAAGAAGTTGAAGCACATGAAGCTACGTTTTCACGCTATTCGATAGCATGTCCAAGATGGTGACATAAAGATTTTCAAAGTACACACAGATCTGAATGTGGCGGATCCGTTGACTAAACCTCTCCCGAGGGCAAAACATGACCAACATCAAACCGCCATGGGTGTTTGATATATTACCATGTAATCTAGATTAGTTGACTCTAGTGCAAGTGGGAGACTGTTGGAGATATGCCCTAGAGGCAATAATAAAAGTGGTTATTATTATATCTTTGTGTTTATGATAAATGTTTACATTCATGCTATAATGGTATTAACCGGAACCATTAATACTTGTGTGATTTGTAAACTAAATTAGAGTCCCTAGTAAAAGCCTCTTTATAATACTAGCTTGTTGATTAATAGATGATCGTGGTTTCTTGATCATGAACATTGAGATGTTATTAATAACAAGATCAAATCATTAGGAGAATGGTATGACGGACATACTCCTATAGATAAGCGTAGCATTAAGATCAAGTCATTTCAATAGTTCGTTTGCTATAAGCTTTCTGATACATAGTAACCTAATTCCTTCGACCATGAGATCATGTTAATCACCATCACCGGAAGGATGCTTTGATGATATAAAACACCACACCGTAACTGGGTGGCTATAAAGGTGGCATTAAGTGTTCAGAAAGTATGGGTTGAGGCACATGGATCAAGAGTGGGATTTGTCCATCCATATGACGGATAGATATACTCTGGGACCTCTCGGTGGAATGTCATCCAATTAGCTTGCAAGCATGTGACTGGCTCACGAGGTATCACATATCACGGGAGCGAGAAAAGAGTACTTATCGGTAACGAGGTTGAACTAGGTATGCAGAGATACCGACGATCAAAAAATTGGATAAGTAAACTATCGTGAGACAAAGGGAAATTGGTATCATATGTAAGCGGTTCATTCGATCGCAAAGTAATCGTAGAAATATGTGGGAGCCATATGAATTTCCAGATTCCTCTATTGGTTATTAATCGGAGAAGTGTCTTGGTCATGTCCACATAATTCACGAACCGTAGGGAGACACACTTAAGGATTCGATGTTGTTTAGTAGATATGGAATGTTAGTAGGGATACTGAATGTTGTTCGGAGTCTTGGATGGGATCTGGGATATCACGAGGAGATCCGGAATGGTCCGAAGAATAAGATTCATATAAGGA
The DNA here is from genome assembly GCA_030063025.1 of Avena longiglumis. Taxonomy (NCBI): domain Eukaryota; kingdom Viridiplantae; phylum Streptophyta; class Magnoliopsida; order Poales; family Poaceae; genus Avena; species Avena longiglumis. Next base: position 503,449,165 of record CP125975.1, read on the forward strand.
AAGTCCTATTTCGGAGTTCGAGAGAGTTTCCGATGTTTTCATCGGAGAGGTTCTAGAAGGGTCTAGAAGGTTCACCGGTCCGGAAGGAGAATGGTCCATGATAGTGTCTTGGGTAAGTGGAATGATTGGATCATATCCTAGGTCACATTGTGTGCATTTTTAAGAGAGAATTAAAGCTCTAAGTTGAAAGTCAAACGGGAGTTTGAAAAGTCAAACTGGAACAATGGTTTCCAAGTGGGAGAGGAAGCAAGTCCTTCTCTCAATCCAACATGGGTTTGGTTTGGATTCAAACCCACCCCTCCCAAGGCTGCCCCCACCTCTCATAAATGGAGGGGCTCAGCACACAAGCCCTAGCCCTCTCCCTCAAGACACGAGCCGCCGCCGCCAGCCGCCGCCGCCGCCAGACCGCCGCCGGTCAATGCCGCCGCCGCCCTAGCCGCCGCCGACACCTCCTCCTCCCGGTCATCTAATCCCTAGATATTCAGGAAACCCTAATCCACCATAACTCGCACCGGCTTAGGCGAAGCCCTGAGGGATATTCCCTCTACTTCCGACACCACGCCGTTGTGCTGCCGGAATCGCGAGGGGAGAACTACAACCTCCGCTGCCTGCTGGAACTAGGGAGAGGAAGGTCTTCACCGAGTACCGAACGTGTGACCGACTGCGGGAGCGCTGCCGGAACGCATTGCCGGAAGGATCGTCTACGCGATCTTGAGATCGGCAAGTATACGACTACATCACCCACGAGAATGCTCTCGTTAACCGCTTTGGAATCTTCGAGGGTGAGTTCTTCTATCGACTCGTTGCTACAATCTAGTAGATAGATCTTGGCTTGTTTGTGTGCATGCGGTAGAATTTTTTTGTTTTCCATGCTACGAACCCCTACACAAAGAAGAGTACTAAGCTATTTGAAGCGAAAGCACTTGACATAATTCCCATGTGTCCTCGAGAATGTTTGGTCCTTATAAGTATTTCCACCGGCTTGTCCTTTGCTAAGAAAGGATTGGGCCACTTGCTCCGTTTGTTCGTTACTTTTGTTACTTGCTCTTTGTTTTGTTGCCTTGTCAGAAAACCACTAAAAATCCGTTTGCTAAGTATCCACAGGGATTTCCTGCTCCACACCACTGTTCAACACCTTCTGCTCCTTGTTGGGATCGACACTCCTATTTATCGAAAGTACTACGATACACCCCCTATACTTGTGGGTCATCAACACTATTTTCTGGCGCCGTTTCCGGGGAGTGAAGCGCTATTGAAGAGTGGAACTGGTAAAGGAAACTTTTACTGTGAGTATTGCTTTTGTTACTGTTTGTTGCTTTGTTTCCAATATGAATAACCCACTTGGTTTTCTGTTTGGGAAAAGTAATACCACTTATATGGTAGTAGATGAACCACCACCTGTTGAGATAGATCCTTTTAAGATACCTACTAGTATTGTTAATCGTGTCATGGATAATTATTATTTTGGGGATGGAACTGTTCATCCTGGTGATCACTTGCTTTATATCCATGAATTATGCGGGTTGTTTAAGTGTGCAGGTATCACAACTGAACAGGTGAAGAAGAAGTTATTCTCCATATCCTTGAAAGGGACAGCTGGGGCATGGTATAAGGTGCTAAAGGATGGACAGTCCATGAAATGGGAGGAGATGGCATATCTCTTTTACTCTAAATTTTATCCTCCCAGTGAAATCCAAAAGGATAGAAGTCTTATATATAACTTTTGGCCTCTTGATGGAGAAAGTACATCTCAAGCTTGGGGGAGATTGAAGCTGCTAATGCTTAAATGTCCTATTCATGAACTCCTTAACAATATTATTCTCAATAACTTTTATGCTAGGGTTTCTCTTAGATGCTTCGTGCGCTAGATCATTCACAAGTATGAAGGAAGAAGCTAAATGGGATCTTTTAGACCGTATTCAAGATAATACCAAGGCTTGGGAGAATGACAAAGGAAGAAAGTCAGGTATAAACTATGATTATGAGTGCACTAAATCTTTTATGTGAACTAATAACTTCCGTGATATTAGCAATAAGTTTGGCCTTGATCCTCAAGTTCTTGCGGAATGTTTTAATGCTTTTGCCTCTTATATTTAGATTTCCAAGAAAGAGTTGGACAAGTACCATGCTCCTTATAAAGATATTGTTACCCACGTTCCTGCCAGTATAGAGGTTTGTACTGTTGATCCTATTTTGCCTGAACCTTATGTTGAGAAGATCCCTTTTCCCTCCAAGGTAAGGGAGCACTCTATTTTGGCTAATGTGGTTAGTAAAAGCGCAATGAAAACCGTAGGTTCCGATGAGCTTATTGATATCGAGCCTGTGGTAGCTATTTTGAAAGATATTGTTACTAGAAATATAGAGGATGAGTATATTGTCTTCCGTGAAGACGCTTCTAATATAATCTCTTATCCTAGTAAGTCTATAAAAGCTAGTGTTCATGTGCTCTTTGTTAAAATTGGTGATCATTGCTACTATGGTTTATGTGATATTGGTGCTAGTTCTAGTGCTATTCCTTATGAGATTTACAAGGAAATTATGCATGAGATTGGTCCTTGTGATCTTGAAGACATTGATGTGGTTATTCACCTTGCCAATAGAGAGCAAGTTTGCCCCATTGGTATTGTAAGAGATGTGGAGGTACTTTGTGGTAAGATTAAATATCCTGCTGATTTTCTAGTACTTGGTAAAGAAGCCAGTAAAACCTATCCTATCATCTTTGGTAGAACCTTCCTTAATACTTGTGCGGCCATCATAGATTGTAGGAAGGAAAAAGTTTTGACTAAGTTTGCTGGAGAATCTTATGAGTTTAATTTTTCCAAATTTCCCAAAACCCCTTATGAAAATGAATTACCTGATGAGGATTTCACGGTTGAACAATTGTCTGCTATTTCTCTTGCTCCTAACAATGCTTTGCAGCAGTTCATGGAAGATCATGAAAGTGATGCCTTTATGAAGGAAAGAAATGAGATTGATGAGGTTTTCCTTTGTCAGCCTGAGTTACTTAAGCATAATTTACCTGTGGAAGATTTGGGTACCACACTACCACCCAAAGGGGATCCTGTTTACCTGATGATCTTAAATATGTTTATCTTGATGATAAGAAGATATATCCTGTTATTATTAGTTCTAAACTTTCACGGAAGGAAGAAGAAAGGCTACTGGAGGTATTGAAGAAGCACCGAGGAGCTATGGGTTATACTCTTGATGATTTAAAAGGAATTTCTCCCACTATATGTCAGCATGCTATTAATATTGAGCCTGATGCAAAACCAGTTGTTGAGAACCAACGCCGTCTAAATCCTAAAATGAAGGAAGTGGTAAGAAATAAGGTATTTAAACTCCTTGATGGTGGTATTATTTATCCTATTGCTGATAGTCAATGGGTTAGGCCTGTTCATTGTGTTCCCAAGAAAGGGGGAATTACCGTTGTGCCTATGAGGATAATGAGCTTATACCCCAGAGAGTAGTCGTTGGGTATAGAATTTGCATTGATTTTAGAAAGATTAATAAAGTTACTAAGAAAGATCATTATCCTTTGCCCTTTATTGATCAAATGCTTGAGAGGCTGTCCAAAAAGACTCACTTTTGCTTTCTTGATGGCTATTCTGGGTTTTCTCAAATCGCTGTGAAAGCACAAGACCAGGATAAAACCACTTTCACTTGTCCTTATGGTACTTATGCTTATAGGCGTATGCCTTTTGGTTTATGTAATGCTCCTGCTACCTTTCAGAGATGTATGTCTGCTATCTTTCATGGTTTTTGTGAAGAAATTGTGGAGGTTTTCATGGACGATTTTTCCGTCTATGAAACTTCTTTTGATAACTGTTTGCACAACCTTGATAAAGTTTTGCAGAGATGTGAAGAAACAAACCTTGTTCTTAACTGGGAGAAATGTCATTTCATAGTTAATGAAGGAATTGTTCTTGGACATAAGATTTCTGAAAGAGGTATTGAAGTTGACAGAGCCAAAATTGAAGCAATTGAGAAGATGCCTTGTCCTAGGGATATCAAAGGTATTCGTAGTATCCTTGGTCATGCTGGTTTCTATAGGAGATTTATTAAAGATTTCTTCAAAATTTCAAAGCCCCTTACATGTTCCCGGTGGCTTTTCGTTTGAAAAGAGTTGTTGCTTTCGCTGCATCGCTGGAGCAAGGAGACGGAGGTTGTTCGGTGGCTTGAACGTGTGTGCGAGCATGGATGCACTGCTGATTTGCGGCGCTGGACTTCTTCTCGATCTTGCGTTCGTCTACATTATCCATGAGTACAACCTCGTTAAACTTTGTCGGTCTACAAGGGTATGTTCTCTATGGATATAAATCCACCTGTTTCTTGTATCTAGTAGATAGATCTTGGTACTTAGCTGTTTTCATCGTAGGAAATTTTTTGTTTTCTATGCTGCGAACCCAACAACAATCTTCTCCATGGAAGCCACACTAAGGAAGAAGCAAGCAAACCCTAATTACATGCCGGAATCTAGGTCCCGCCCCTCCCATGGGCGGAGGAGGCAGGAACCGGCGACGACTGTAGTTCTGAGCAGATGCGATCACCTGATAGAGAGTTGTGGACGAACCATTTTAGGCTGGTCATAGTGGGAGTATCATATTACCAATATCATGCATATGATCCTATTATCTCTATCTCTACTACTACAGTACACAAAGTTTTAAATTTGGATTGGCCATCCCGATGATGCAGAACCAAATATTAGCCGTTGATTTGTTCCATTGAGTGAGCATCTGCCGTCCATCGATACTCACCCCAAGTGATCGAACGGCTGAAACTTCTGGGATTCGTTCCGTACGGCACGCACCAAAACAAATGCTGGTAGGACGTTCTAGAACTCTTAGGACTCCCTGCGCCCCCACCTCTAGCTATAAAATATTCACGTGTCTATTGCATGCGTAAATGCTGAAAGAGAAGAGACGCAAAAGAGATCGGCAATGAACTTTTACGACCATGTCACTCGATGTACGATGTAGCTGTATTAGTTTCATGCCTGCATATCCATCTTTGAAAATCCGGCCAATTCAACAACACGATATTGCATTCCTTTTGATCTGATTTATTCTTAAAGGTTTAGGCAATTTTTTTATCTAAATCTTGTCTGAACCTGCAATAATTAAATAAGATTTGAAGGAAGATCTTTAGCAAGAAACAACCAAAATGGCAGCGGCAATGTGTCAAATAGTGCTTGAAATATCCGTAACATTTTGCTTATGTCATTAATCTTCCAATGTTCATAATTGTGAAACCGATGCACTAACATTTTGCTTATGTCATTAATCTTCCAATGTTCATAATTGTGAAACCGATGCAATATTTTAATTATATTTACACTCCTATCGTAAAATGCCACGTGCATAGCACGTGCTTTCTACTAGTATATAATAATATCTTCATAGTGCATTGTATCGTAGAATAATATTTGTAGTGAGATATTTATTGATCTGTAGTATCTCAAATGTAAAATTGTGTACAAGATTCACTTGATATTAAAATTTCTAATTTTACATGTTATGATAGTACAATATCTACTTATAAATCTATAATCATCTCTTTTTCATTAATTAGTAGCCACGTTATTTCACTTGACATGGATGCATATGGCGCGTTAGACTTAGAGGCGGTTTTTACCGATTGGAGTTCTCTTAGGCAGGCCTGCTTTACATATGGAGATGCGCTTAGGATTCAGTCAAACGTTTGATGCGCGCGGCTTCCGCGACAACAGAGTTTGATGAACGTGTCGCGGAGCCTCCCAGTGCGCCTCTCCCCGGCCGGCGGCCAATACGACCTCTTCCGCCTGGTGGACTCCTGCTGCTCCCCGGCGCACCTCCCCACCGTACGCGCCGCTCATGCACGCCTCCTCCTCCTCCAGCACCTCCCCTCCTACCCCTCCGCCGCCGCCGCTCGCGTCAAGCTCATCCAGGCCTACGCCGCCTGCTCCGCCCTTCCGGCCGCCCGTGCCGTGCTCGCGTCCTCCCCCGACCGCACCAACGTATTCTTTAACGTCCTCCTCCGTGCGCTCACCAGGGCTTCTCTCCACCGCGATGCCCTCCTCCTCTTCGCCTCCATGCGGCCGCAGGGCCCCTCCTGCTCCCCCGACCACTACACCTATCCGCTCGCTCTCAAGTCCTGCGCGGCGTCGGGCAGCCTCCTTCTCGGCCTCCAGATTCATTCTTCCATCGCCAGGACCGGCCTCGGTGCGAATCTATTCGTGGCGCACTCCGCGATCAGCATGTATGCGCGGTGCGGCCGCCCGGACGATGCCTACCAGTTATTCGCTGAAATGCCGCACCGGGATGTCGTTTCTTGGAACGCCATGATTTCTGGGTTCGCTCACGCAGGCTTGTTTGGCAGGGCCGTAGCGGTTCTCAGGGAGTTGGTGGAGCTGCAGTCTCCAAGGCCTGATGCTGGGACCATGGCAAGCATCCTGCCCGCCATGGGTGATGCCAAGACGAAGGATATCACATTCCTGAGGGAAGTGTTTGATGATATGAGGTTCAGAGGAATTATCGCTTGGAATGCTATGCTTTCTATCTATGCTTTCAATGAGCTGCATGTTAAGGCTGTTGAGCTGTTCATGAGGATGGAGAAGGATGGGGTTGAACCAGATGCAGTGACATTAGCAACTGTTCTTCCTTCATGTGGAGAGGTATCAGCGTTTTCACTGGGGAAGCGAATCCATGAGATTATCAAGAGGAAAAGGATGTGCCCTAATATGTTGCTTGAGAATGCTCTCATGGACATGTATGCCAACTGTGGATCCTTGAAGGATGCTAGGGAGGTATTTGATTCCATGAGTGCACGGGATGTAATATCATGGACATCGATTATCTCTGCATATGGTACGCGTGGTCACGGTACGGAGGCCATCAACCTATTTGAGAGCATGCGAGGGCAGGGTTTGGAGCCGGATTCTATTGCCTTTGTTGCTGTTCTTGCAGCATGTAGCCATGCTGGCCTTTTGGATGTTGGGAAGCGTTATTTTGATAGCATGACTAGTAGATATCGGATAACTCCAAAAGTAGAGCACTATACTTGTATGGTGGACCTTCTTGGGCGAGCTGGATGTATAAGCGAGGCATATGATTTCATTATGGCGATGCCTATCGAGCCGAATGAGAGAGTCTGGGGAGCCTTATTAGGAGCTTGTCGGATTCACTCGAATATGGACATTGGTTTGTTGGCAGCAGACAGTTTGTTCAGACTGGTACCCAAACAATCGGGATACTATGTGCTATTATCGAATATTTATGCTAGGGCTGGGAGATGGGCAGATGTTACCTCGGTGAGAAGTGTCATGGCAAGCAAAGGTATCAAGAAATTGCCTGGTGGTAGCAATGTTGAGATAGGGGATCAGGTTCACACATTTCGTGTTGGTGATAGATCTCATCCAGAATCCGAAATGATCTACGATAAATTGGATGAGTTGTTAGGAAGGATCAGGGGAATGGGTTATAACCCAGAAGTTGAGGGTACACTTCATGATGTTGAAGAGGAAGACAAGGAGGGCCATCTTTCAGTGCACAGCGAAAAATTGGCCATTGCATTTGTTCTTTTAAACACTAGTCCAGGGACACCTATTAGGATAACAATGAATCTGAGAACGTGTAGTGATTGCCATCATGCTGCAAAGCTCATCTCGAAAATCACAGATAGAGAGATTATCCTAAAAGACATCAATAGGTTCCACCATATTGTACAAGGAGTTTGCTCATGTGGAGACTATTGGTAACGGAGTGTATGATTATCACATGGTGCAGTCTTAACTTTGGGTCACATTGATTAACAAGGAAAAGCCCTTGGTAAAAATATTGAAATTTCTGTCTTCAACTTGTGTGGTTTCTGCGTTGACTGGGACGGTAACATTTCCCACATAAATGCAACATACATGTGCTACTCGCAGGATTGGTCTTCCTTCTGGTAGCGAGATGTATCAGAAACCATGTGAATGGGCTGTACAACTCTGCCCTCTACTTACAAGTCAGAGATAACTCAACATCTGTGACACTGGAGTATTGAGTTTGTTTCAAGGACAAAAGCACCGGGGAAATGCGCGAGCAGGTTTGATGATAACTGCACCTTCACTGGTGATATGAAGCTTGGATATGATGTCTTTGATACTGCATGGTCGACTTCCATTGCTGACGAAAGCCTCTTCATCCACGGCGTGCTGCATCTGAGAGCTTATTGGACGGCGGTGCTGAAGTCGGAATCACAAACTTGATATATCTTACTCTACCGATTTCTTAGTCTGATGCCATCCCCGAGGCTAGATCCAGCCTAATCCCAATGAGCTAGTTGGTTCTCATAACCCTGTTCTTGGCATGCCTAATTAAGATGTCGCTCCCAGGCTGTTGCCTGCCGTGGTTTGCTTTCGTTATCCTCGGGAGGTTCAGTAGAGCAGCAAGTCCTCGGAGACTCAGAGTGTCATATGTTTTGGTGCATCTGTCCTCTGTTCCTTTTGTTGGATGGATGATGTGTAAATACCTTAGGCCCTATCGTTGTTGCAGCTGGGTTGTGATCTTGCAGCACTTGGCCTTCTCCATACTATCTGAAGATGCATCCCAGTTTGCTTTTCCTTTCTGTTATTGTCCGAGCTAAATATAGTGGAGTCAGGATATAGGCTCTTTGTTTTCATCAGCAGATCTGTTCATTTGCTTGGATGGCGTCTGGTACAGTCCAAAAACTGGCACCTGATAGAACGTAATTTGCTGATGTTAAGCTGTTGAATGCTATATATAATGTCGTCCGTCCGCCCCTTGCAACTTTACCTGGCCTCTGATGCAAAGCCAGGAGAATGCATTTCTTCCGATAAAAAAAAATAGTTGTATATACTTCCTCAGTTCGAAAATATAAGACGTTTTAGCTTTGTAAATGGAATGTATCTAGACGTGTTTTACTGTATAGGTTCAGGTTCAGGTTCGTAGAGATTTGAAGTCAACCTATACACTAAAAGGGGTCTAGATCAACGAAAAAACTAGCGCGCTACAGCGTTTTCGGGAGTCAGACGCTACGTTATGCATTGCTCGCTATGCGTTATATCGTTATAGCGGCGCTACAAAATTTTATTGGCCGTCTATCGGGCCCATTTGTAGGGGTTCGTAGCATGGAAAACAAAAAATTTCTATCGCATACAAACAAACAAGCCAAGATCTATCTACTAGATTGTAGCAACGAGTCGATGGAATAACTTACTCTTGAAGATTCCAAAGTGTTTAACGAGAGCGGATTCTCGTGGGTGATGTAGTCGTACTCTTTCCGATCTCAAGATCGTGTAGACGATCCTTCCGGCGCTGCGTTCGGCGCTTCATGATCGGTCACATGCTCGATCGACGATGACCTTCCTCTCCTTGTTCCAAGAAAATGGAGGTTGTAGCACTTCCTAGCGATTCCGCAAAGACAACGGCGTGGTACCTAAGTAGAGGGAGAGATCCCAGGCTTCGCTTAAGCCGGAGCGAGTATGGTGGATGAGAGAGAGCTATTAGTGGTCTAGAGATTAGACACACCAATTAGAAGGCTCTAAACCAAGTCTAGGGCAATTAGAAGCTCTAAACCAAAACGGCTCTAAACCGGAGATTAGAGGATAGGAACTTGTGTGTCAGAGAGGAGGCCCCGCCTCCTTTTATAGGTGGAGGGGGCGGCCAGGGAGTCCTCCCAAGTCGGCCTTGGTTGGCGCGCTTGGAGGGACTCCTCCCCAAGTCGGTTCCAACCACCTCTTGCTTGTTTCCCATTTCAGTTTTTAGCTTTGACTTTCAAACCGCCGTTTGACTTTTCTGCTTGGGATTCAATTTAATCCTTTATTTGGAACATGAGAACACTTAGTACATGATGCAATCATTCCAATATGCAATGAAACATTCATGTACCTCCCCGGAGTGCCGGACAATCCGAACCTTCTAGAACATTCCGATGAAAACAGGAATCATTCCCGAACTCAAACGGACTTTCATTATATGAATCTTATTCTCGGACCATTCCGGATCACCTCGTGATATCCGGATCCCATCCGAGACTCGAACAACATTCGGTCTCTTTCTCATAATACCATAACTACTCAAACAACGTTGAATCCTTATGTGTCTCCCACGGTTCGTGAATTATGCGGACATGATCGAGACACTTCTCCGAACAATAACCAATAGAGGAATCTGGAAATTCATATGGCTCCCACATATTTCTACGATTACTTTGATCGAATGAACCACTTACATACGATACCAATTTTCCTTTGTCTCACGATAGTTTACTTATCCGAGGTTATGATCGTCGGTATCTCTCATACCTAGTTCAACCTCACCGATAAGTACTCTTTTCTCGTTCGTGATATGTGATCCCTTGAGCCAGTCACATGCTTGCAAGCTAATTGGATGACATTCCACCGAGAGGGCCTGAGTATATCTATCCGTCATATGGATGGACAAATCCCACTCTTGATCCATGTGTTTCAACCAATACTTTCCAACACTCAATGCCACCTTTATAGCCACCCGATTCACGGTGTGGTGTTTGATGTCATCAAAGCATCCATCCGGTAAAGGTGATATGCATGATCTCATGGTCGAAGGAATTAGGTTACTATGTATCAGAAAGCATATAGCAATTGAACTATTTAAATGACTTGATCTTTATGCTACACTTATCTATAGGAGTATGTCCATCACATCATTCTCCTAATGATATGATCAGGTTGTTAATAACATCTCTATGTTCATGATCAGGAAACCATGATCATATATTAACCAACAAGCTAGTTTAACAAGAGGCTTTACTAGGGACTCTTATTTTAGTTTACAAATCACACAAGTATTAATGTTTCCGGTTAATACAATTATAGCATGGTATATAAACATTTATCATAAGTGTGAAGATATGATAATAACCACTTTATTATTGCCTCTTGGGCATATCTCCAACAGTCTCCCACTTGCACTAGAGTCAATAATCTAGTTTCAAACCTTTGTGTACTCAACACCTATGGCTTTCCGGTGTTGTATGTACACGATTGCTAGTGGTCAATCGATCTCCGGATCGACACTTCCAGTCCGTGTGTAATTGCATGTCTTTGCCTCTACGCATCACTCATTCTCTAATGAGATGGCTTTGTATAAATTTGGTCTTCGGTGTGACCTTTAGCTTTTGGGGTTAAAACATGTTGATAATATTGTCGCACAATATATCTTCATAGTATTATCCCACGTGAACTACACCTAGTTTGATAACAAACTACTTGACACAAATGCCCTCTTTTGATGCTAAAATAGCAGTCATATACTTAGCCTTTTGTTGTAGTATCGTCACAATGTCTTAACTTTGGAACTCATCCAAATCCATTATGGAACTCACTTTCCATTATATTGTGCCACCCTTAGTTTAGATCGAGATAAACTTAATTTGTACTTTGTGACAAAACTAGTATCAATGTAGTACTTTTACAATGAACTAACCATCTATTTGTCACTTCTACAAATATTATACTCTTAGTTCTTCCAAAAGATCATAAGAATATCCTTACTATTGTCCAATGATCATCTTTAATCATTCGGTATATGCTCACAACATTTAGAGCATAGGACATATCTGGATTTGTACATATCACAAGATGATTGATATAAATACTCTTTGATTTCATACATCAAGTATCAATCTATACTTGATTATTTGTTTCACTTTACCAAATGTCAATACACTTGAATATATCATCAACATTTGAACTCTTTCAATCCTTTACGTGCGATAAGAACCTTTCTTGTAGTTTCTATATTGAACTCATTCAATATCTCGTCTATGTACTTCCGCACAACCATATTAGCGCCTATTGATGCCAAATATTTGGTTTTGCCTAAGTCTTTCATCGGGATGAAATTCTTAATATGTGTTAATAAAAGATACATTATTTCCAATCAACAATATGTCTTCCACATAATGTATTAGAAACATGTCTTAGCGCTCCCACTTAATTTCTTGCAAATGCAAGCATCTCCATCGTCTCTGATGAACTTTTAAACTCCTTTAATAGTTTCATCACAGTGAAGATTCCAACTCCGCGATGCTCACTTTAACCATTGAAGTTTGCATATGCTTTTAGCATCCTTTTGAATTAACAAAACCCTATGGACCGTGTTATGCACATGTCCTAGGTAACGATTCTATTAGAAGAACTTGTTTTGTTTATTCAACTACCATATAACAAATTATATGTAGTGGTTTCTACATTAATCCGTCTAGACTAAATATCACTATGAAAGATCAAATCATAGTCAACCTTTGAACATTTTGTGAACTCTTTCCCAACATGTCGACTATTTCATAGATGTAAAACATCCATGTCTATTTCTTTATAGATCCAAACACAACTGTAAGGTATTACACCTTTCTCGAGGGTCCTTCAAGTTCAAAACTTGATTTCTCGTGTATGGAACTATCACGGATTTTATGGCTTCAAGCCATTTGACGGAGTCAGGGCCCATCATCGCTTCTTTGCATGTAGTCGGTTCATTATTCTCAAATAATGATTCAACCCTCAAATCTTGGTATTTGATTGTTTACCCGATCTACTTGTTTCAATAGGAACTTAGATCTCCGTGACCACAACCTTTGAGGCACGTGAGCCATGAGCATTGTCTTTGCCTCCTAACACTTTTTCGTGCGCAACTTTGCACATATAGCTAAGGTTCCTTTAACCTTATCCAAGTTATATTGTCCTCCCACTTTTCTTTTCACGAAAAATTCCTTCCCAAAGAAACTTGACGTTCTAAGCGACAAACACTTTTGTCTCGGTGTTATGGAGGAATACTCAACAGTTATACAAAGACAGTTCATCCGACTTTGGTTGCAAACATCTTTCTTATGCATAGCAAACCATTGTTTAAGAAAGGACAACTTGGGTTTTATCCCAAACCATAACTTTATATGGTGTCATTTCAACGGATTATGATGGAGCTCTTTTAAGGGAAAACGGTAATCTCTAAAGCTTTTAATCTTTAAAATATAATGGCAGTTTTATGAATTATACCTTTGATCTTACCATGTCAAACAAGGTTTAATTACATATCTAACGCCTCCATACCCTTATGGTGTTTCGAAATGAAAATCACTAACGATTCCTTAAATCTTAGGTATTATGCTAAACTCTGTAACTCAAATATCTTCCTTTATGATATTTATCATAAACTGTTTATATTCTTGTTACAATGATTTTGCACTTCATCTTGAAAGTCTTTGAACTTTTCAAATGTTTCATACTTCATCCTTATTAAGTAAATATTCATATATTTACTCAAAATTTCGGAAAAAGCAAATGAAGTTAAAATCCATCGCTCTTGACTACACATAATGGACTTCGTACAACAATATGTATAAATTCCAATAAGCTAGTCTTTCGTTACCTTTTGGCCTATGAACGAAGTTTCAATTATCTCTAGGAAAGTTTCACAAGTGTCATTTGATCAAAAATCAAAAGACTCCAAAATTCCATCCACATGGAGTTTCTTCATGTTTTCTTTTCAGTATAATTTAAACGGCGATGTCACTACCTAAGTGATCTTTCAATCAATTTGTCTTTCGACATCTTTAGCACTAGTTTTATGGATGTGATGTCTCCAACGAGATTTGCGAATCCATCTTTTATGGATTACAGCAATTATTTGAACAACCCTTTTGTTCTCATGATACCTGATAAAACAAATCTTTGAAGGCAAGCTTTGATGTTTAACGAGCAACACAATAACCCTTTATTTGTTCTCGATGAACATCATCACATATTCTTTTGCTAGTTACTTAGGCCATTGTAGTTCATGAATTGTGTTGTTTTATGACGATTCACACCAACAAATTCAGATCAAATACTTGAGAACCACATTGTTTAATAAGCAAAGAATATAGCCATAACATGTATATCATCTATATACTTAATTTGAACAATTCTAGTCATTTCCTTTACGCCATATATTTATGAGATTCTCTTCAAGATTTCTTCTGCTTTGAAAGAATCTATCAACATCAATAGTGGAGTCATACATATGACATATAGTCCAAAGCGTGTATAATTAAATACCAATGTCTTTGGACTTGCACTTTGAAGTAGATCACCATCATCAAATATTTGGTGTTCTTTCAAATTCCTTTCTTTAGTAATCTCTTGGTGTAGTAAACATTTTACCTACATCAAATATTCACCCTTATCATGGAATCGTCCATGATCAGGCTCGTTAGCTTATAACGATGAATTATGAGTATAATATTGCTATCCAAAACCTTTTGGAGGATTAGGACAACAAGTGTCTCCAACCTTTCGCAAATTCTCATCAAATATGAGAACATGACTTTAGCCATATTATACTCTATCATGTTGCAACCAAAACTTCGTTTCAGATATCACAATATCTTCCACACATCATGGTTTCTGAAACAACTCTTTCAGATCCTAGATAACCTTGATATTAAGACAATCCTTTGAATATCAAGAATCATGGAAACAAACATGATACTAACACTTGGAATTGTTACTCTTGATTTAATACTAATTATTAAACTTCATGGAGTAACCGGAACTTACTGAAAGTTTGCAATAGGACTTTTAAACTTTAGATTAACACTTCAAAACAATACGATACCAGTTCGTAAAGTAACTAACCAGAATTCTATAGTTCTATTATCTCAATTATAACTAAGCGCAAGGTGGTAAACAAATGCCAATGACTACAACAACTATGCAATTTCACTTTGATTTAGTTTATGATAAATTGAGTTCTAATTAATAATTAAATTAATCTAGGTGAACTCCCACTCAAAACAATATCCCTCACATTGTTTTAGTGATCACACGAACCAAATCCACCACATCAAAACCGATCATCACGAGAGTTGATATAGCTTCAATGGCGAACAATCAACATGTTCATCATATCTACTATATGACTCATGCTCTACCTTTCGGTAATCCGTGTTCCTGAGGCCATGTCATACATGCTAGGCTCGAAGATCAAACCTTAGTTTCGCATGAGCAAATCTGCTTGCTAACGTTGTATACACTTGCAGAATCTAACACACCGATCATCACGTGGTGCTTCGAAACAACAAGCTTTAGCAACGGTGCTAACTAAGGGTGAACACTTTATGACTTGAAATTCATGTGCATGAGGGATCATCTTATAATGCTACCATCGTCTACTAAGCAATACAAGATGCATAAAGGATTAACATCACATGCAATTCAATAATATGTGATATGATATGGCCTTTCTTCTTTGTGCTTCCGATCTCCATCTTCAAGCACGAACATGATCTCCATCATCATCGGCATTGCATCAAGGTCAATGACGCTTCTCCATGGTTGTCGTCCACCGGCTTCAACTATTACAACTACTTTGAATAGACACGCGGGTCTTAACATAAATTAAAGACAACCATATGGCTCCTGCCGGTTGCCAACTTACAATAAGGAACGTTGCATACATCATATATAATCACAATCATGGCCATATCACATCACAGCACACCCCTGCAAAACAAAGTTAGACGCCTCTACTTTCTTTGCATATTTTACGTGGTTTGGGGCTTTCAATAAGTGTCGTTCTAACTTACGAACAAGAACCACAACATTGATACTAGTATTGTTAATCACCCGTTGTAAATTGGATCTTAACTATGCTAGGATAAACAGCACCCATAAAGCCACTTATGCAATACAAGTTGCATGTCAAGCGTGGAGCAAGTCTCATGAACGATGTCATGTAAGGTTAGCCCGGCCGCTTCATCCCAACATACCTCAAGATGCAAAGTACACAAGAAGCAATCGACAATAAAAGCATCAACGCCCACATGACCATTGTGTTCTACTCAGGCAACAGATCTACATATAGACACGGCTCGATACCATCGTAGGGGTTCGTAGCATGGAAAACAAAATTTTCTATCGCATACAAACAAACAAGCCAAGATCTATCTACTAGATTGTAGCAACGAGTCGATGGAATAACTTACCCTTGAAGATTCCAAAGTGTTTAACGAGAGCGATTCTCGTGGGTGATGTAGTCGATTTACCGATCTCAAGATCGTGTAGACGATCCTTCCGGCCATGCTCCCAAGGCGCTCCGCAATCGGTCACACGTTTGGTACTCGACGATGACCTTCCTCTCCTTGTTCCAAAGAAAATGACGGAGGTTGTAGCACTCTCTCGCGATTCGGAAGACAACGGCGGTACCTAAGTAGAGGGGAGATCCCGCAGGGCTTCGCCTTAAGCCGGAGCGAGTATGGTGGAGTATGAGAGAGATATATTAATGGTCTAGAGATTAGACACACCAATTAGAAGGCTCTAAACCGAAGGCTAGGGCAATTAGAAGCTCTAAACCAAAACGGCTCTAAACCGGAGATTAGAGGATAGGAACTTGTGTGTCTAGAGGAGGAGGCCCTGCCCCTCCTTTTATAGGTGGGAGGACGGCCAAGGGAGGGAGTCCTCCCAAGTCGGCCTTGGTTGGCGCGCGGCTTGAGGACTCTCCCCAAGTCGGTTCCAACCACCTCTTGCTTGTTTCCCACAGTTTCCTGTTTTAGCCGTTTGACTTTCAAACTGGCCGTTTGAATTTTCTGTTTGGGATTCAATTTAATCCTTTATTTGGAACAGCGAGAACACTTAGTACATGATGCAATCATTCCAATATGCAATGACACATTCATGTACCCACCCCCCCGGAGTGCCGGACAATCCAGAACCTTATAGAACATTCCCGATGAAAACACCGGAATCATTCCCGAACTCCGAAACGGGACTTTACTTATATGAATCTTATTCTCCGGACCATTCCGGATCACCTCATGATATCCCGGATCCCATCCGATACTCCGAACAACATTCAGTCTCTTTCTCATAATACCATAACTACTCAAACAACGTCGAATCCTTAAGTGTGTCTCCCTACGGTTCGTGAATTATGCGGACATGATCGAGACACTTCTCCGAACAATAACCAATAGAGGAATCTGGAAATTCATATGGCTCCCACATATTTCTACGATTACTTTGCGATCGAATGAACCACTTACATATGATACCAATTTCCCTTTGTCTCACGATAGTTTACTTATCCGAGGTTATGATCGTCGGTATCTCTGCATACCTAGTTCAACCTCGTTACCGATAAGTACTCTTTTCTCGCTCCTGATATGTGATCCCTTGTGAGCCACCACATGCTTGCAAGCCAATTGGATGACATTCCACCGAGAGGGCCCAGAGTATATCTATCCGTCATATGGATGGACAAATCCCACTCCTGATCCATGTGTTTCAACCAATACTTTCTGAACACTCAATGCCACATTTATATCCACCCTGTTACGGTGTGGTGTTTGATGTCATCAAAGCATCCATCCGGTAAAGGTGATATGCATGATCTCATGGTCGAAGGAATTAGGTTACTATGTATCAGAAAGCATATAGCAATTGAACTATTTAAATGACTTGATCTTTATGCTACGCTTATCTATAGGAGTATGTCCATCACATCATTCTCCTAATGATATGATCCTGTTGTTATTAACATCTCTATGTTCATGATCAGGAAACCATGATCATATATTAACCAACAAGCTAGTTTAACAAGAGGCTTTACTAGGGACTCTTATTTTAGTTTACAAATCACACAAGTATTAATGTTTCCGGTTAATACAATTATAGCATGGTATGTAAACATTTATCATAAGTGTGAAGATATGATAATAACCACTTTATTATTGCCTCTTGGGCTCCAACACCATTCAGCCCGCACGACTCAACAAATCTAGCTAAACCAACTCCTAGCCTCACGTCGCATCCCATTCCCCACCACGCGGCGGCGGTGGCAGCTGCAAGCTCCTCCATCTCCTCTAGCTCTGGCTGGCCGCCCGCCTCCATCCGGCACATCCCTGACCAAAAGGGGTGCAACTAGCAACGCTGCGACCAAGGATCTCCTACAACAACAACCAACGTCACGCCTAGCTTCGTCCCCACCGATTCTCCACTTCTCCTTCATCTTGGAGAGCACTGGAAGTCTTGGAACAGACACGATGTCTGTCTCGCCCCAAAGAAGTCATCTTCATCCCCACTGATTCTGAATAAGTAGTTTCTCCTATGTTGTTGCTTGGGTGCCTTGTTGGCTGTTGACGTGACTGTCTGAATAATATGTCCTTCATTTTGAATTTACCGATCATTTTGATCCATACTCTATCATTTAGTCACCATTTGGTCATCACTGGTTAATCGACTATGCATGTATTACTTTGGACAATTTTTTAGCTATTAAAATCCTTAGTATACAGACTACATGTGACACCCCTGGGATCAGGGCTAAACAAATCTCAGACCTCTGTCTGACATAAGCTTAACCTTGAGCTCGAGAATGTTCAGTAAAGAATCAGTAACACAACAGTGACCCTACGACACAAAATTTATTACAGCAAGCTCATAACTGAGCAAAGAACCAAATTATTACAAGCAGAGGTCACTGACCACAAACATCAAACAACGGAAGGCAAATTATGCTATTAAGTGTAGCAAACTTAACAAATGGCCTAAGAGGTCTGAAGCATAACGATGACGTACCAGCCCATAGATTCCAGGCTATCGGCCGGGAACCCCAAGCTACTCGTCGGTGTCGATGTAGTACCAAACTGATCTTCAGGGAACTCTTACTCTGCTACAAAAGTATCAACAAAGCAAGAGTGAGTACAGGGTGTACTCCGCAAGACTTCTAGCCAGTGGAGTTGTTTTGCATAAAGCCATCTTTGTTTATAAATCAAGAGAGAGAGAAGAGGCTCGTCTAGTCAGAGTATTTTAAAAGGGGATAAGAGAGCGACATCTCTAAAGTATTGATCATCATATTTTGATATCCACCGAATCATCATCATCTGAACTAGGATCACCCCCTCGTACCCTGAGGAAGCATCCTTAACAAACATTAGTTGCCAAGTTTTACGAGTAGGTTCATGTTCTCTATGATCTCCCATCCGTTCCCAAGTCGTCCATAACCGTGGACACGACTTTCCGAAAGATTATTATCCTGCAGGGGTGTACAACTTTACCCACACGTACCAACCGACTCTTATTGCCACGTGACACACTTCCTTGGTGTGCTGACAGAGGGTGTGGTTGGACACGACCTTTACCTTGCTTTCGCCGAGACCATGAGTCACGCAATAAGTATGGTTCCGCCATAACGGGTCAAATCCCGAAGTCAGTACTTAAAGATGTGAGGCGAGGTTGGTTTACCAGGGGCGCCATCGACCCCAAGCAACCGCGGCCATGCTTCCCTACCTGTTATGAATGCACCTCCTTCACCTCCTTCTTTCGAAAACGTTTTCAATGCGTATGTCGAATGAAACGCCCGAACTATGTGACTCATGGAATCTACTAGGCAAGTTAGTCAATCATGGGGTCCCCATTTACCCCGTGTGGTTGTACGCTCGTCTTGGTTCAAGAGGCAAGAACCTAGGGTACTAAGGGTGGCGAGCATGGGACTAGAAAAACCACATCCCACCGTGGCCTCCCATACAAGCGTTAGAATGTTTAATCTCATATCACTGATCTCATCTTACCACGTTCTCCTGTCATACTAGATTATCTGCATCGGATACATCATCTCGATGGACCAGACTCAACAGCTATGCATGGCTAAGCAGACAGATACAAAAGCTCTAGCAGTGCACACAAACCAAACCTAGTTATGCTAGGAGCAGTGGATCAGGTAATATAAGCTCAAAGAGAGTAATGCGATAGATATGATACTTTATCTATCGATAAAAGACCATAGTAGAATCGTATGCATCATGACAGAATTGAAATGCTTTCTAAATCATATGATTATATCATGGTGGGGCTATGCTTGCCTTTGCCAGTTGATAACCGATAAGCGGATCTTTGGAACCCTTGAACTTGACTTGGTTAAAGTTGGTCAAGTATTGTTCGTCGATCTTCGATCTTCGACGGTCTTGATCTCTCTTCGATCTCGATCTCGATATCGTATTCTACCGCGAAGAACAAAACACCAGAAAGAGAGGAAAACAATCAACACATGGCATCGATGCAATGCTCAAGCAAGTATGATGATATGACAAGTTAATAGTATTGAAATGTAACCCTAAGGCATCCTCGAAAATTAAATCGGGGTTTCGAGGGGTGAAAACCCTAACTCGGGGAAACTCTGGATGTATATGAGAGGGGTTGGTTTTGTTCTCTAATTAAACTTGTCATTTTAGTTGCTTAAAAATTCATGATTATATGTTAAATAGATAGTTCTCATTTTTCTGAACATTTTGGTATATTATACATATTTTTCTGACTTATAAATAATAAGCTATTCAATTTATAAGATTATATCATTTTCAGAAATTAATAAACCAAAAGGAAATTACTTTTTATACATGAGCATACCTAGCCAAAGTGATCAATGAGGGCTGAGCCACCTCGAGCCACCACAGTGCAAAGGGAAACATGGCATTTGTCACCGGGGCAGAGCTAGCCACTACGGCTGACTAGTGGGCCAAGCGCCACATAGGATTGCCACGCAGGAGCCACGCGGGCTCGCCGGCGAACACTGCAGACGGCGGCGACTGGCGGTGCTACGAGGCAAACTGGGAAGCGGGGATGGTCTCGATCGAATCAACCGAGCAAGGTGAACGAGACCGAGGTGGCCGGACGACGGCGAATCGACGGCGACAGAGGTGACGGCCGACGACGGAACGAGCTCGATTTTGGCCAGAGGAGGGCTTCCCTGCTTGCACGCTTCACGGAGGAGGACGAGGGCGGCGAGGCGCTTCCCACGATGCCCTTAGCACGGCATGGGGTGGCCGGAGTCGACGGGGACAACGGCGACCGACGAGCTAGGGTTCGGGCCAAAGGGGAAACGCGCGAGAGAGAATGAGAGGAAGCAAAGTTCGTATGGGGGAGTAGAGGAGGAGACGACCGTTCTTATCGTCACCTTCGGGGGCGGCGGCGTGCGTCACAGCGCCGGCGAGGATCGACGGCCGGCGGCAAGCCACGCAGCAGCTTGCATCGACGGGAGGAAGAAGAAATGAGAAAGCCACGAAGAGGTACGGGTCGGAGTGGGCGCTGCTGGGCCTCAGGCGGCTGCACGCAGACGACGGGAAAAGGGAGAGAAGAGAGAAGGGTGCTGGGCTGCGGCCTAGGATGCTCTATTTTTTCCAGAATCTTTTCCATTTCTATTTTCAATTCTGTTTTGTATTTGAATTTCCAAATCTATTTTGAGCTACTCCCTCCGGTCCATATTAATTGACTTTGATTTATCAAATTTTAGATGAACCTATATACTAAATAGTGTCTAGATTCATCCAAATTTGACAAATCCAAGTCAATTAATATGGGTCGGAGGGAGTATTTTAAAATACCAGAGGGTTTTATCAAATATGTAAAATACTGTGGGGCCCTTTTAGACAATTTGGGACCCATACATTTTGATATTTTTTTTTCAAAATTCAAAACCTCTTTGAATAGATTTGCAAATAGAAAGAGAGGGAAAAGTTAGGGTTTTAGGGTTTGATCTAATTCTTTAATGCACAATTTAAGATATGATGCTCATGATGCACAAAACAAACCCTAATATAGGATTAACTAAAACTGGGGTCTTACACTACATGTATCAATTTTTTACTGTTTTGCAAAATGCTATTTTGAAAAATAGCACGCTATTAGCGCGCTATAACTTGTGTAGCGTTTGGAGAGAGGCAGCGCTAATAAATAGCGCGCTACTTTTTTCCTTGGTCTAGATATATTTATTTTATAAATCTAAAATGTCTTATATTTCCAAACGGAGGGAGTTTAATTTTCTAGACTCCTGCATTGCCTACAGAAACTCTATAGAGAGAACTCAAATTCTAGTTCTACCAAGTCTAGACATGGGTTCAATTGTGTGATCGCATGTACACCTGGCTGCAAGTGCAATGAGTAGAAGTTTAGTGAGATTCACTAATTTATTTTCAGTTTTCCAAAGTTACAAACATGCCATTGATCCATTATTATGATCCAATTTTTTGCGGGTAATTACGAGACATGCTTGTGTCATGTGGATGTGTAGCGATGTGTGCTCCCGTGTGGCCTCCTTTTAATCGGAAACAATAATAAATAAACTGTAATAATATCTCTATCTACGATTATATGGCTGGCACAGCTCGAAGGACTTGATTATGATTTGGTTCTGTACGCGCGGTCTTTTGCACATGAGTCCAGAAGTCCTCACGCTTTTGTAAGTTTAGCCATTTCCCAGGGGTTTCCCTGTAAATTCTGGGTCCCAGAAGTTAAACTCTGGAGGCTGGCACTGCCGTCGCGGCGTCGCCGACCTCGCCTTCCGGAAGAAGCTTCCGGAAGCTGGCTAGGTTACGGCCACCGTCCTGCGTTCCCTCTCTCTTCTAGAAATGGCGGGCCTCATGGACGCCGGAGAAGCGTCGGCGGGGGCGTCAGCGGAGGCGGAGATGGGCCTGGACTTCTCGCGCGGCGGCGTGGTGCCCAGCTTCGAGTTCGCGTTCAATTCGGCCAACTTCTCCGACAGGGTGCTGCGCATAGAGATCGTCGCCAGCGACGACGCTACCGGGGGCTCCCTCGCCGACTGTGTGCGCCACCGTGAGGAGAAAGGTGCGTACAGGAACCGAGTAGCTGATGCAGCTGTTATTGACCGTGAACGGCATGTGCTCTGCCTAGTACCTGATGCAGCTGTTATTGTTAATCTTACGATTCGGGTATAAATTAGTGGGGAAATTTATGCCACGTTGACGATTTTGGGTCGATTTTAATTTCTTCTCTACGTAGCTGGCCCTTTTATCAAGGATTAGGGGCAACGGGGAAACGATAGAATGGAATTCCTAAGTTTTGAGCCTGACCTCTTGTGCTGGAAATGTAGAACCTATCTGACAATGGAATTTGTGCTGGGATGAATCAAACGTCAAATATATTCGGAGGAAGAAATTAACGGATTGTGTATTGCACGGTGTCCATAAACAGATGTAGTGTTATGAATGTGGCAGTGGTGTTTAAAAACACCAGTTCATTGCTGTATTGCCCCTGCAAAAATAAAGTACCACTAGGATGAATCCATTGTAATTGAGAATAGCCACTGCACAACAAAGGGGCACAACTGTGTCACGCAGCTGGAGCTCCATTTTTGTGAGCAGCAAGCAAAATGCTGTGGTGACTGGTGGCATCCTACGCCGCTTAGCAATTTTGGAATGGACAAACTGAAGACCTCTTCTTCCAGCCCTACCCAAATGGCGAGCAGGTTGATTGATGTTAGAACGCTATGAGATGTTCAATTATGGTCCAGGTGTTTGTGTACCCAGCACTTTGAGGTGACTGGATTTCTTTCTAATTTTGACCTTCTACTGTATTCTTAACTGATTTATAATGAAAAGGAAGAGCACCTGCCATCTTCCACTATAAAAAACAGAGGGGCGCAACCATTGGGCTCGGAAAATTTGTTAACATGCTGTGCCTGAAAGTTCTACTACTCCCTCTGACCCATATTACTTGACTTGGATTTGTCAAAATTTGGATGAACCTATATAAAATAGTGTCTAGATTCATCCAAATCTAGACAAATTTGAGTCAACTAATATGGGTCGGAGGGAGTAGTTGTTATCCTTTGTGAGTTTTAACTGTTAATGTTCATGTTACAATTCTTGGTCAAGTTTGTGACAAAGCCTTTGGAAAGGCATTGCCTAGCTAGGATTATGACAAATATTAATGTACGGTAATATTTTGAGTTCTCTCAGTTCTGTTTTGTGTGTGTGTCTGTCCGCGCGTGCGTATGCGCACACGCATGTTTGCGAGGTTACATTGAGTCATGACATGTTAGATAATTCAAAAGGAATATGTTTGATCACTGCATCAAATCTACCAATAACAACAGAACAAATAAGAAAACCATATTATTATCAATGTGATCTTCACATCACAGATGTATTTGGTGAAGATTAAACCGATGCCTTCATTTTTGGTCAACATTAGCCTGCATTCGTTTTTCCACCTCTGTTTCTTTTTTGTTGAAACACTTATGGTTATTCTGGCAATGCTTGACAATAACTTACTCCTAAGTAGTCCAGATACCTCAGGTATACAGATAAGTTTGGTACTGGCACAGTCTGCTGATCAAAGGTAGCCATTGGTTGCATATTTTCTCCATGCACAAATACCCTATTTCCTCTTAGCTACTTGAAGAATTTGTTTCTGCTACCCTATTTCACTAGATAACAGTATAAAACTTTGTGCGGACGATGTTATACAGAATTTTAGTAGGATCCCTGGGTTAACATTTACAGTCAGTTACCTTACTCAGTGAGCTGCAAGCATGCTTAGATTGCAGGATGCATCTAAATGACTCCAATTTCTTTGACGTTATTTTATACATTTTATTGTATTTATGAAGAGTTATTACATGATTCTGCACCCATAGAAGAACAAAATGTTCCAAGTATTTTAACAAGAAAACCCGTGATTCTATTCTGTACCTTCTACATTTCCCAATTTGTTCGTTTTTCACGATCTTCAACATTTTGCAGGTGATAATGGACAGAGTATTGACTCTTCTTCAACCGATGTGGGTACACCTGTTTTACAAGTAAAGACAATTTATATCAATACTGCAATTCTTGCTGCAAGAAGTCCTTTCTTTCTCAAGGTAATTCTGATAACCTTGTGAACGCATTTGTTCTATTGTCAGTTCACGGTTGCTAATAAGACTTCATCCTTCTTAGCTTTTCTCAAATGGCATGAAAGAATCTGATCAGATGCATCCAACACTTAAGATTTCTGATTTAGGTATGTGATAACTCAAGTGCAACATTCTTCCTCTCTGATCACTGATTAGGACTTGCTATTAGGACTGTCTTACTGTTTCCAATATTTCTTAAACTAAAAGCCATAATTGTTTATAGTAAATAAGTTCTTACGTTTCAAGTTTGTACCACTCCCTTTTTGTATGTGATAAAGATATGGTTTCTCCTCACATACAGCTTTTCTAAATGCTGAAAGTTAATAATCACCATTTAAAAATCACTTACTTTCACTTTTTTGTTTAGTTTATTATTGAACTATTTTCTTAGTCCTTATGTCTTTTTGTTTTGTTTTCGCTCTACTTGGAACAGAGGAAAATGCCCTTATGGAGCTTTTGAGCTTTATGTACAGTGGAAAGTTGACAACAACTGATCCCATTCTTCTGCTGGACATCTTGATGGCTGCCGATAAGTTTGAGGTTCTTTCTTGCATGAGGCATTGCAGTCAGTTGCTCACAAGCTTGCCTATGACCACAGAATCTGCACTTCTTTACCTAGAGCATCCATGCTCCATTTCAGTGGCTGCTGAAGTTCAGGCTTTGACAGATGCAGCCAAGGAATTCCTTGCCAACAAATATAAAGATTTACATGAGTGAGTTATCTTTATTTGATGCATTCGCCGTTTATTTTTTTTGCTGAGAGAAGTGCAGACGTTGTTGTCACACAATCATGTATGAAGTGCACTCAAGGCATGTCTGTCTCATTTCAGGTTTGAAGATGAAATGATGAACCTACCACTTGCTGGTATCGAAGCCATCTTCGCAAGTAGTGACCTACAGGTGGAATCTGAAAATTCCGTATTTGAGTTCTTGCTCGAGTGGGCATGTGCGCGGTACCCAAAGTTGGAGGACAGACATAAGATCTTGAGTTCTCGCTTACTTCCACTGGTGCGCTTCAGTCATGTCAGTTATAGGACACTGCGGGATATTCTAACATGCAGTGATAACCATGAGCAAGTAGCTAAGTGTATCACTGAGGTACTTATGTACAAAGCTTACCCAGCATGCCAGCAAGGTCCTCTTGCAGCCGATGCAACAACCCGTTGGCAATTTGCAGAACGAGCTTACTGGGTCAAACCTGTGAAAGTGGTTGTGTTTGATCGACCTCGACCACAGGCTATTGTTTACTTGGATCTAAAGCGTGAGGAGTGCTCTGGACTCTCCCTGTCAGAAAGGATCTACTCGCACTCATTCTATCTTGCAGGACATCAATTACGTCTCTCGGCGGTCTGTGAAATGCGCAAGGACAGTAAGTATTACAGCTTCAGCTTCTACTTGTTCTGTGATCGGAAGTCCTCAAAGCTTGTCACATTGGACTATGAGTTTGCTGCAAGAATAAAACCGTCACAGAAATTTGTCAGCCTGTGTAACTATGAGAACACCTTTAAAGAGGGATGGGGTTGTGGAATCGAGGACCTCTTTCAGACTCCATGGTCGACGTTTATTGCTGATGACAACCTCTTCATCGATGGTGTGCTGCATCTGAGGGCTGATGTGGCGGTGGTGAGGCAGCCGGAAATAGAGACTTCATGATATGACATCTCACTTATCAGAGTTAGCTCGTGTGTGTGTGTGAGTGCAGTATCAGTCGCTTCAATGGGATTTCAGTTGTAACCTGGGATTTTGTTGGTTGGCTGGGCATGCTGGCAGTGGGGAGTTTTTGGTAGTTTTCCCTTCTGCCTGTGGTCTAATTTCTTTGTATTGTTTCTGTGCTGGAAATTTGGCTCCGGAATGATGCAAGGAGTTGGTGCACTGTTATGGATTACACTGAGCTGCAGCTGTAGGAAGTTTTAATCTCTGGGAGGCATTATATAGAGTAGCTGAATCCTGAAACTGTAGGTATTGTGCCCTGAAAAAACTATATTGACTCGATCGGTTGATCGGCAGAGAAAGGATGATTCAGATCAAATGCTGTACAGTACTGTTAGCGTGCTTTTCTATTGAGTACTTGGATTCCTTACTCGTGGGCGCATGTAGATTACGAATTTCCTAACTCCTGTACATTTTTGCTGTGTCAGTCTAACAAGTGTTTCATCCAGCCATCCGTAACCTGAAGCTTCTTGTAGCTCGAAAGAATAGAGTAGCTGATCACCATCTTAGCTTCAGCCATTAGCAGTTGACGCCGATTCATGATTTGGTTTGACCATATTGCAGGTTTAGCGTGTCCGTGGTAGCCTAACAGCCTACTTCTCAACTGAATAGGTCGATTAAGTGTCTGCTGAGAAATTTAGCTTGCCAGTATATGCGTGGATCAAAGGAGATCACACACAGTAGGAAATTTGCTTTTCGAAAGGAACTACATAATGCACTAATCAGTAATCATGCTAGTGTTACGATATTCTTATGGGATTTAGGGCCTTCTTTCGCTGAACAAAGATCCCGACAAGGCTTTGGCCAAAAGATAGGAATAAGCATGGCCAGTCCTAATTATTGGACCAGAATTTAAACCCCTTCATGTTCTCTGAAAGGACACCAACATGACTTTGGTCTAAAATATCACAGAAAGCATTAGGCATGACATTGTCTTGTCAACACCTACATATCCATGTTCTATCAGGAAGGCTCTAAAGATGAAACTGAGAGGATAACAGTTATGGCAACAAAGGCTATCTTGTTGAAGTCTTGCAGCGAGTTGTCTGGGTATTATGTGGTCATTCAGTCTGCCATATCATTTCCATCATTCAACAATATACTATTATGACCCTTTTCTCAACCAATATATACTGCATTGGTAAGCTTTGAGTGAAACTAGTTTTCAGCGGCAACAAATGATACGATTCATAACGGCACACCTTTCGTACTTGGCAAAAAAAAGTATGTTGAAATAAGTCCATATAAGATCTATGATCCATGTTGAAAGCCTTGAAGGTGGACTTGTCCTGGCAAGTGAATCCCAAAATTTATTGTTCAGAAAACCAATAACGCTGCCCACCAAGCGATCACACACATTAAGCAAGACATAAGGACATTCCAATTTCCAACTGTTATCCGTTCTAGGCGAAGGCGTAGGGTGCACCTAGATTGCCCTTACACCATGAATTTGGATGGGGTTAAGAATATTTCCAAACTTTGTTTGCTAAAGACATGGAACAGTGAGGAAGAAATCTCAAATAACACGGAACGATCATGACTTTAAACCATTAAGTTTCTCTGAAAAATCCATCTCACTCAGATTGATGGGGATTGGATGGCCACCATTGGTGATGAGTTGAGATGATATGCTGGAGCTCCAAATGGATGGATTTGAGGATATGATGGTGCTATTCATCGATCTAACCGCCCCGCCAGCACATGTATGAGCCAGCCCCACTCTCTCAAGTTTACCATGCTGGCAACATCCCCAACAACTCCCTCATATGATGCAGCCCGTCCTACGGACGCACCTCCATCTACAACACCTACTCCCCCAAGTGGACCAATGACTCGCGCCCGAGCCAAGCTCCTACAAGTCAAGGTTAACTCGCTCCTTTCCTCATGTGATTTTGGTCTACCTTTGGACGGCTTGCTACTTCATGCAACTACGCTGTGTATCCTCAGATATGAAGCAACACCACCAGACCAAGCCACCAAGGAAGCAGGACCAGGAGAAGAAGATGTTGGAGATCTGCACACCGGAGTCTCCGGTCTCCTACACCGGAGTCTCCGGACCTTCCTCCGGTCCAGACCGGAGACCCAAGCCCGGGACAGCCAGAAGCCCCCTCCGGAGACGGGTCCGGAGATTGACCGAAGTCTCCGGACCCCGGACCGGAGTCTCCGGACTGATCGTCGCCAGACATGTTAAAGCCTTTTGGGCCTGGCCCATGTAACCCCCAAATTCGCCCAAACTTCCAGTTTTATTCCAGAACTACCCCTGTTTATGTGGCTGACCTATATATAGACCCACCTCTCATATGTAAACCCTAGACTTGGATAATAATAGATTGAGGACACCCCTTTGAGGATCTTTCATCTATTGGTCTCATGCTCCTACCAAGGGGAACCCTATTATCCACCCCCTCTTGGATCTTGCCTAGTGCGTTCAAGTTGTACAAGGCCTTGGGTTCTCGGTTTCTCGCCCCCAAGTCGTCAAGATCTCACCAAGCACCTCGTCCCCCGTTGTTGGTCGTGGAGAGAGAGCTTCGCCCAACACCGATCCTAGAGATTATGTTGGACCGGTTGCCACCGGCGTGAGTTATCGGCGTGTATCGTGATTTGTGTGCGTGAGTTCATCGGGATCTTTGTGTGCGTGTGTTCGTGGATTCCGTCCCCCTTTCCCCTTCCACCGCTTTCCCCTCGAACCCCGCGGAGATTCGTGAAAGATCGGTCCACCCCAAGGGGTTACCCCATAACATCTTGGTATCAAGAGCAAGGTTGATCACGAATTTCCCCCCAATTTTTCTTCTATCCACCATAAATTCGAAAATTTCCCAAAAAACACCCCCAATTTGCCTTTGGATCGATCTGTCGTTTTGGAGTGTTATTGGTGGTTTTGATCCGACCAAATCTTGTCTAAGGTGTTGGTTCAGCTTTTGCCTGCGTTTTCGAGCCCAATTTTGGCCAAATTTTCGCGGATTTGAGGACTCTAGGCGTGGATTTCCGCTCAAGAACACGAGCAGACCTCCCACACCGGAGTCTCCGGCCCTGAGCACCGGAGTCTCGCCTGCATCGAGTCTCCGCCCCGACGCTGCTTTTGTCCATTTTCCTCTTTTCGCATTGGCTAATTCCACTTGTTGTTTGTGTTCGTGCGTGTCACCAACTAATGATAGCTTCCGCAACATCGCCGCGCTCTTCGACACCACGGACCCCAAACTCTTCCCCGCTCCATCGACACAAGGTCATCACCATCAACTAAGGTATAACTTGTGTCAACCCTTGTAGCCATATCTTCCTTTGTGTGTACCTATCCTATGAGAGCAACTCATTTTGTGTTTGTCTAAGCATTGTGCACTTTCCATTGGAAAGTGAGAGTGTGAGGGCAAATACAAAAGTTAATATAGTAGCATAGCAAGGGAGAAAAAGAAAAAGAATCAAAAAAAAAGAAAAAAAATAGAAAGATACATAGTCTCCCAATACAAAGAGAGCATCAAGCTTGTAAGCAAAAGAGAGAGGAAGAAGCGCGCCAAGGCAAGTGCACAAATCCGTTGCTTACCCTCTTTTGGCAAACGAGTTGTGGTCTCTCCTTGCGTTGGCACGACACCCGAGCGTAGTCTTCGTTAGGCCATTTCGTGTTCACTTTCATAGTCGCGCTAACCCCATTTTTCTCCACGCGTGTGTGTAGTCGTAGGTTCTCGTCACCTTTTGAGTTGACCATTTCCTTTTGACTTGAGTTGTTGGATTTTCTCCACTTTTGACTATCCTTTGCGTTCGGTTGGTTCTTTGGCTTTCCCACAATCCTACCCATCCACCAAAAGCTTTTGAGAGTTGTAGCTCCTTTGTGTGTGAGTTTCTTTGCCATTTCACTTT
Organism: Avena longiglumis; assembly: GCA_030063025.1. NCBI lineage: Eukaryota > Viridiplantae > Streptophyta > Magnoliopsida > Poales > Poaceae > Avena > Avena longiglumis. Next base: position 503,479,416 of record CP125975.1, read on the forward strand.
GCACGTTGTTCGCTCCTTTGTGTGGCAATTGGTTTGATATAATCTCCAAGGTGAGGTAAAGGGCTAACTCTACGTACCCTTTTTCTCCATATACAACCATTGTCGGCTTTGCATCATGGACAGGAATGGCGAGCCGTCCCAACCACCACCACCTGCGGAGGACGAACCACAATACATGACAAGATGGGACCATTGGAAGGTCCGAGGAGAATTCAACTACCGTTGTGAAGCACTTGAGCGGCGCCAAGATGAACAATTTAGCGAAGCCCGAGTGGAGTTCAAGAACATCGACAACCGCTTCGAACAAGTCCGAGGCCAAATGCATGCCATGCAACACAACCTTGGTCATCAAAATGAAGCTCTTGGTCGTGCCCTCGCCTCAACGGATGAGAAGCATCAACGCCTCATTGATGGGTTAGCAAGGCCACGCTCGCGAGACTCAAGATCATCACGTCACTTCTCAAGTGAATCAAGTGCTCCTCGCCATCACGCTTCAAGGCATCGGGATGGACCCGTCCTTCAATCCATGAGCTCTTCTCAAGCGGTACCATCTCCGCGACACGCCGCAACGTCAAGCTATGATGGTGACCTCTTCGCAAGACCTCCAAGATGTGAAGCGGACCGGCCACAACAAAGGGCACTTGTGCTTCAACAAGAACAACCTCACATGGACCACCAAGCCCATCGCCATCGACATGTTATTTCAACAAAAAGTGAAGCATCCGAAGTGGAAGAACAAGTTCGCCGGCGGCGTGAAGCACTCGAAGATCCACCAAGGCGTCCTCCTTGACATGAACGTCAACGTCGTCAACATGATCTTCATGACGAGCCTCCTCCACATCAAGAAGAAAGAGAGCAGCCCATTGCGCATGCGGCTCGACGTCCTCCTCGCCACATGGCGCAAGATAATGCTCCTCGGCATCAACCACGACAAGAACAAGAGCAAGCTCCCCAAGCTCGTCGTGAGGACCAACAACCTCCTCCTCGTCCTCAACCGCGCCAACAACACAAGCAAGCTCCCCAATCTCGTCGTCCAAACCAAGTTCCACCACCAAACGCGGCACCTCAACAACCGCAAGAGCAACGCCACCATCAACAAGCAAGACATGAGAGCTCGGATGATGAAGATGGCCGCCACAATCATGACAACCGTCGCAACCGGAACCGCAATGAGGAAGAAACTTTCGGCAAGCTCAAGTTCACCATGCCCAAGTTCACCGGTTCCAATGATCCCGAAGAATACCTCTCATGGGAACTCAAGGTTGACAAGATCTTCCGCATGCACAACTTTAGCAATGAGAAGATGATGGCCATGGCATCCCTCGAGTTTGATGAATATGCCAACCTTTGGTGGGAACAAGTCCAACTCGCTCGTGAATCAAAAAAAGAGCCCCCAATATCAACTTGGCAAGATATGAAGGCTCATATGAGATCCCGCTTTGTTCCTTCGCACTACACGCGTGACCTTTTCAACAATCTTCAAACGCTTAGTTAAGGGACAAAGACCGTGGAAGAGTACTTCAAGCAAATGGAGCTCAACATGATCCGTGCCAACATTGAAGAGCGAGATGAAAAAACAATGGCACATTTCCTCAATGGCTTGAACCATCCAATCAAGCGCATCACCGAGTTCCAAAAGTACACCAACATGGTTGAGCTTGTGCACATCGCATCAAAAGCTGAGCGTCAAGTGCAAGAGGACATCAAGTACAACAAGCCAAAGACATACTTCACTTACAAGCAAGCCCCAACCACTACTCCGACAACACCAAGTGGAAGCTCCTCAAATACCACCAAGCTTCCCTTCAAGCCAACACTTCCTCAAGGAAAACCGCCCCAAGTGGCAAGTACACAAGTGATGAGCAACCATTCAATGGTGAGTGCTACAAGTGTGGAGGCAAAGGACACAAGTCGGCCGCATGTGGGAACAATAAAGTTTTGTTCATCCACGACAACGACGATGAAGAATACTTGAGCGAAGATGAGTTTGATGCAAGGGTCAAGGAAGCCATGGCAAGGCAACATTTGGAAGAGGACCAAGAGCTACTCATGTGTGAGCATGACGCAAGTCCATCGCTTGTGGTCACAAGGGTCTTATCTACTCAAATCAATGAGAATGAAGACCAACGATCAAACATCTTCCAAACTCGTGCCAGTATCAATGGGAAGTCCATCAAGGTTGTCATCGATGGAGGGAGTTGCCACAATCTTGCAAGCACGGAATTATGTGAGAAACTAAACCTCACGCTCCATCCACATAAGAACCCATACCATATTCAATGGCTAAGTGACCAAGGGTCCGTCAAGATCAAGCACACCGTCTCGGTAACGTTCTCAATTGGACCATACAAGGACACGGTGGAATGTGACGTGGTCCCCATGACGGTGTGCCATATGTTGCTCGGAAGGCCGTGGCAATTTTACAAGCGAGCTTTACATGATGGTCACTCCAACACGTATACCTTCAAATGGTTTGAAAAAACTTGTGTGTTGCAACCAATGACTCCTAGCCAAATAATTGCGGACAATGCAAAGGCTTTAGCGAGGGTGCAATACACAAAACCATCTTGTGAGAAGAGTGGTGAGCGAGAGAACCACACTATAGTGAGTGAGTGCCACAAGCCAAACTCGAGTGGAAAAACTAAGAGTGTTCTTCTTGCCACCAAAAGTGAGATGAGAGAAGTGCGGAACAACCCATCCATCCTGCACTATGTCCTTGTATGCAAGGGACTAGCGCAAGGAACTAATGACTTGACAAATGTTCCTCCTTATTTGATGGCTGTTTTGCAGGAATTCCACGATGTATTTCCCGAAGAGCTTCCTCATGGACTACCTCCTCTTCCTGGAATCGAGCACCGCATTGACCTCATACCCGGCGCCCCACTCCCAAACCGCGCCGCGTATCGCATGAACCCGGAAGAGACGAAGGAGATAGAACGGCAAATCAACCAACTCGTCTCCAAAGGTTTGATCCAAGTAAGCACTAGCCCAAGCGCGGTCCCCGTGATTCTAGTTCCAAAAACGGATGATACGTTGCGGTTATGCATGGACTGCCGCCCAATCAATGATATCACCGTGCGTTATCGACATCCTATACCGCGTCTTGATGGCATGCTTGATGAGCTATGTGGAGCTACTATATTTTCGAAAATTTATCTTCGTAGTGGTTACCATCAAATTCGCATGGCCGAAGGTGATGAGTGGAAAACCGCCTTCAAGACCAAGCTTGGTCTCTATGAATGGTTGGTTATGCCTTTTGGATTATCAAATGCTCCATCTACCTTCATGCGCCTAATGAACCATATTTTGAGATCTCTCATTGGGAAGAGTGTCGTTGTTTACTTTGATGACATCCTTGTCTATAGCAAGTCACTAGAGGAGCATGTTACTCATGTTAAGGAGGTCCTTCAAATCCTTCGTCATGAAAAGCTTTATGCTAATCTCCCAAAGTGCACTTTTGCAAAAGACAAGCTCATTTTCCTTGGTTTTGTTGTGTCTTCTAATGGCATTGAGGTTGATGTCTCAAAAGTTAAGGACATACGAGATTGGCCCATACCCACCAATGTTAGTGAACTTCGTAGTTTTCATGGGTTGGCTGGCTTTTACCGTCGCTTTGTGAAAGACTTTTCTACCATTGCTTGCCCCCTCAATGTGGCATCCCGCTAAAACCACTACTATAAAATCGCGTTGTTTTGTGCATTGCATCATCATGACCGCATGCTCATGTCATCATGCCACATTGCATTTGAGCATCGCCATCACCTTGCATTTGTTCGCATAAAACTATTTTCGAAAAGACTGGTTTTGTTTTCTAAACACCCCGTCTTTATTTCAAATCCAAAACCCGGATCTCCGGAATATTTGTTTTGTCTACCCGCGGTTTTGCAAAAGCCCTGTTTTAAGTAAATAAAATATTTAATTATTTTTAGGGGGCAGCCAGACCGGGCCGATCCGACCCAGTCGGCCACCCCCAGATTAAAACGGTCCACCCAAAATCCCTAACCTACCCAAACCTATCCTACCCACCTATCCTAGCCTGCCACCTCACCTTTCCCTCCACCTCATCACACCACCGCCACCTCACCAATCCACCAGCCTCCCCACCTTTCCCAGGTCCCACCTTGCCCCCACCTCTCTCTCCCCTGGTCAAACCCACCAGCACACAGCCCACTCCCCCTCTCTCTCTCCCTGTCCCCCGGTCCCCGCAGCCCCCTTCCTCCCTCACCCCACACCGACCCGCTTCCCTGGCCCCACCCTGGACCCGGTCCACCCCCTCCCCGCATGACCCCCTGCTCGCCCCTGCCTCACCTTGGTCCCACCGCCCCCACCAACCGCGCCTCCTCTCTCCCCGACGCTCCTTCCCCCCCTCCCCCGCGATCCCCGTATCCTCCACAAGCCCCGCCACCGCCGGTCGCCTCCTCGCTCCGCTCAGGGCCCGCCTGCCCTCTTCTCCGCCGGAGCTCAGACCTCTCCGGCGAGCTCACGCCACCGCCCTTTCCTCGCTGAGCCGCCACGATCGCCGCCCTACTCAAGGCCCCTCGCCAGGCCGGCCTCGGCCGAGCCGATCTCCTCCGCCGAGCCGCATCCCCGCCTCCCGCTCGAGCTCGACTCGAGCCCCGCCCAGGAGCCCGCCCGCCTCTTTCCGCCACCGCCACGTCTCCTGCTCCGCCGCCTCGCCAGCTCTTCCCGACGCCTCCGCCTGTTTCTCCACAGCCGCGGCCTCCACCCCGACGCCAGTGACCTCCTCCCCGCCTCCATCTTCCTCTGGCGCCGCCAGGCCGCGCCATGAGCTCCTCCTCCTCACCGCCGGGCTGCCGCCACCGACGTCCTCCACCGCATCACCGCCGCCGCGCCTAACGCCGGACCCGCCGCCGTGGCGCTCGGCTTTCTCCGCTCGAATCCGTCCGCTGAGCCGTGCGTCGCTGGCCGACCGCCGCCTCCTCCGTTCCGTCGCGCCCGAGCGCCACGCCACTGCCCAAGCTTCGTCATCGACCCTCGCATGCATGTCCGCCATTGCGTCCGCCAGTGCAATTCTGCTAAGGGGGAGGTGAGGATGGTGCGGGTGATCGAGTGAGGCATAGTTGATCGTCCGAAGACCCCGCATGCCTTGTACATCTCCACAAGATCGACAGCCCCGTTGGAAATCGAAGCTCGACCCCGGCGATCTCCGTCACGGAACCACAAGGCCTTTAGGGGGTGGAACCGACGAGATCTACCGCCTAACGCCAAGCTCTCCTTCATGGGACGCCAAGACACAGGTCGAACCCCGAAGGCCGAACCCCGGTGTGACAAGTACCCCTTTCCGGACGACAAGATCGCCGAGAAACCGAACGCCAAGGTCGTCTACACGGATACGACATGAACTTCCCCCGGACGCCAAGACCAACCTGATACGCGGGCCCGACAAGATCAGCATCGACCAGGGCGAATCCGATGCGCCCCGACCACCGAACCAAGTCCTTCTACGCGGAACGGCAAGAACTACTTCCGGAGTCCGAGAACGATCCCGTCGAACCCTGAACCCTGAGACCGAACCCCGAACCCTCGGAGCCCAAGATCGTCGAACCCTAATGTGTGACCCTGATCCGAGCCTCTATTTCATAAATGCCATCTATATAAATTGTTGCATATTAATTGTTCATCTCGCATTCATATCATGTGGATTGGGGGCATTATGCCGATTCACTTCATAATTAAATATGGGGCCCATATGCGGGCAAATCTAGTCTTATATTGGCCTCATTTAAAATTTGTGTAGCGAACCGGTAACTTATCTTGCCCTGTTATTACAACATTTAATTTGCGGGGTAGATAAATAACATGAACCATCTAATTAATTGTCGGGACCCCGGTTCCGCTTAATATGACCTAATTGCATCGCAGCTTTGCCATGCCATGCATCATACATGCATCATGCCCGATCTTTTGCCGTAGTATTAAATAGTGCATCCGGTGTTTATTCTAGTGTTTTTCTTCTTCGCGGATAAGGCCGTTCAGTTGATGTGAGCTTCGCCCCGATCTTCGGTTGAACCTTCGACAATGTTTCCAGGCGAGCATCTCCCCCTTTCTACCTATCTTACTTTTATAGTATTTATTCCCTCCTGTTGATCTATTGCTATCTGTGTTGCGATGCTCTAGTTTTCGTACCCGTGACATCCCTTGTAGCCTTATATCGCCTTGGACACCTCCTATTACCTGTTGCTTGGTAGATAGTTGGACCTGCGCGTCGTAGTCGCTTGCTCAAGTGCTGTTGCGTGTCGTCCAGTACCACAGTTGTTGGAGTAATGCCACATGTTTGATGTTGGAGATGATCATGGCTTTACTTATCGTTCACTTTAAATACTGCTTAACAACTAAAATTGAAGTAGGTAAGCGGAGACACAGGTGGGCAATAGATGTTATTTGGTTGTTAACCGTCCACTTGTGTCCCGTAGGACCCCGAGTACTTGATACCTGTTCCTTGAATATTCGCGCTATCCACATCCGGGAGGATTATGGGACCCCCTGAGCCAGAGCTTGATTCATTCTTATTTCTTGGGGCCACAAACTAGTTTGAGGGTTTATTTACTATCCTGTACTTATGCCATGCTTTACTGCTTTATTTACGATTTTGCGAGGAGCACATGTACTGTTTAGGATCGGGACACGATTTCGCGGTGTCGACAAGCCCAGTTTTGGGTTCCCAGTCGTTCACAGCCGTCCACCCAAACCTTGGGTCCGTCTCGAGTCACTAACCGTTGCTATGGTGTACTCAATGGGGTGGCCCCGAAATATTTCTGAATCTGTGATTGCTTTGTCGTGAAGGCCTCGTTGGATTTTGATTTGGTTTTCGAGGTTGATCGAGTGTGTGTTGCTATTTGTGCACCCTGCGGTAAAACTTTCAAAGCCGTGTCCGGTTATGGACGACTTGGAGCACAGTATCTCGATCATAGACAACTATAAATAAAGTAGTGCTATAAATTTGACTTTATAATGACTAGTAATCAGCTTCACTATAATGGAATGGCTAAATAAAACTGCCAACAATTGCTTGTTTGGGTTGTCGCTTGCGACCATTGTATCTGACTAGTAAGTATTGCAACTACAACGGAATGGCTAAATAAAAGTACCAACAACTGCTGGGTTTCGGGATATCTCATGCTAATTGTATTTGACTAGTAAGTGTCGCAACTACAACGGAATGGTTAAATAAAACTGTCCACTGCTTATTTTATCAGGATGACTATCTATATTTGACTAGTAATTGCCGCAACTATAACGAATGAATAAAACTGCCAACGGTGTGAGTTCCTCGGTTGACTTTCTCGGTTGGTATCGAGGGGGAATACCAGGATGGGTTTGTTTGGTGTTAGATTCAGGTTGGATCCGAATAGATCTTTCTTATCCCTCTCTGATAGCCGCCAGTTATATCGAGTCTCTATAGGTTGTTTAGTGCATGCTTCTTGCCTGCGATCCACCATACCTGTAGGCAAGGACCGCGAATTCTAGCCTCGCGTGTACTAGCCTCAAGATCTTGGCTCCTCTTTTTCCTTTGCCCTTTGTCGGCACCCCTTTTGTTTTAGCAGGTTTCGCCGTCGTTAGCAGGGTTACCCTTCCGGCTTGGCCTGGGCAGGGTTATGGACGCCATTGGTTATTCTTCAGGGCTCTTAGCTCAAATTTGCATCTTGTCCGTACTCGGACGTCGTATTGTTTGCAAGGTGATTTGGGTCTTTGTATATTATATCTGTATTCTTGACTCATTGAGTCGCGTTGTATATATATCTGTTCTGTGGGTCCCATCGAGGACTGTTGTGTAATGTTATTACTTCGTTTTTCACCCGCACGAAAGTGCCTGGTGGGCACCTTTGAATCGTTTCTATGCGGGTTTGGCGGGTTTCGCTAAAACTTGCATAGGACCGATTCTGAGGGTGTTACACTCAACGAATTGACCAAGAAAAATTTCACGTTCGTTTGGGTAAAAGCACAACAAAAGGCTTTTGATGAGCTCAAAAAGAGTCTCACCGAAGCACCACTCCTTGCATTACCGGATTTCACAAAAACTTTTGAGATTGAATGTGACGCTAGTGGAATTGGCATTGGAGACGTCCTTATGCAAAATGGGCGTCCCATTGCATACCATAGTGATAAACTCGATGGCGCACGCCTTAACTATCCCATTTACGACAAAGAGCTTTTTGCCTTGGTTCGTGTCCTTCAAGTGTGGCAACACTACCTTTGGCCCAAGGAATTTATCATACATTCCGACCACGAGTCGTTGGAATATCTTAAGGGCCAAGCCAATTTGAGTAAAAGGCACGCCAAATGGGTTGAGTTTATGGAATCTTTTCCTTACATTGTCAAGTACAATAAGGGCAAAGAAAATTTGGTAGCGGACGCTTTGTCTCGCAAAAACACAAACCTTCTTACGCGACTCGAAGTAAATGTCTTGGGTCTTGATGACATCAAATCTTTGTACGCGTACGATCCTTTCTTTGGACCAATTTTTGCAAAATGTTCAATAGACAAAGGGATTGATGATTTCTATTTGCATAAGGGTTTTCTTTTCAAACAAAACAAACTTTGCATTCCGAAGTCGTCTCTCCAACTTTTGCTTCTTCAAGAGTCCCATGGTGGAGGCCTTATGGGTCACTTTGGTCGTGACAAGACATACGACATACTATCCACTCACTACTTTTGGCCAAAGATGAAGCGCGACGTGGAGCGCCACGTCCAACGATGCACTACATGTATCCAAGCTAAGTCTAAGTCTAATCCCTTTGGTCTTTATATGCCATTGCCTATTCCTCATGCACCTTGGTCGGACATTAGCATGGAATTTGTGTTAGGCTTGCCTAGATCTAAACATGGACATGATTCTATATTTGTGGTAGTGGATCGTTTTTCCAAAATGGCACACTTCATTCTGTGCCATAAGACCGATGATGCTTCACATGTAGCAAATTTGTTTTTCAGAGAAATAATTCGGCTACACGGTGTACCAAGAACAATCGTCTCCGACCGCGACGTCAAATTCATGAGCTACTTCTGGAAGACTCTCATGGCCAAGCTCGGCATCAAGCTCCTCTTCTCGTCCGCCTCGCATCCTCAAACCGATGGACAAACCGAGGTCGTCAATCGAAGTCTTGGAACACTCCTACGTGTGTTGATCAAGAAGAACCTTAAAGACTGGGAGGAATGTATTCCACGCCGAAGTTCGCCTACACCGCCAAGCACTCCACCACCATGAGGAGCCCGTTCATGATCGTCTATGGTTTCGAGCCTCTCACCGCGCTCGATATCCTTCCACTTCCGCTTCATGAACGTGCCAATATGGACGTGGTCAAGCGTGCCCAAACAATGAAGAAACTCCATGAAGACACAAGAGATACGATCGAGAAACAAGTCCTTCGCCAAGCATCAAGGCTAAACAAGAACAAGAAAGAGATGATCTTCGAAGAAGGCGACCTTGTGTGGATACACTTGAGTAAATACCGCTTCCCCAAGGACCGTGACTCCAAACTCAAGCCAAGAGGTGATGGACCGTTCAAAGTGCTAAAGAGGATCAACAACAACGCCTACATCATCAATATCCCAACATCCAAGTATCTTGTGAGCCCGACATTCAATGTCAAGGACCTATAACCCTACCATGGTGAAGATGAAGTTGAGAAGGTTGAAGAGTCGAGGACGACTCTTTCCCAAGGGGGGGGGGAGCTGATGTAGCCCGTCCTACGGACGCACCTCCATCTACAACACCTACTCCCCCAAGTGGACCAATGACTCGCGCCCGACCCAAGCTCCTACAAACCAAGGTTAACTCGCTTCTTTCCTCATGTTATTTTGGTCTACCTTTGGACGGCTTGCTACTTCATGCAACTACGCTGTGTATCCTCAGATATGAAGCAACACCACCACACCAAGCCACCAAGGAAGCATGACCAGGAGAAATGCTGGATCTCTGCACACCGGAGTCTCCGGTGTAGACCGGAGTCTCCGGTCTCCTACACCGGAGTCTCCGGACCTTCCTCCGGTCCAGACCGGAGACCCAAGCCCGGATGCCTGAAGCCCCCTCAGGAGGCAGGTCCGGAGATTGACCGAGTCTCGGTCCGCCGAGTCTCGGACCCTGCAGGAGTCTCCGACTGATCGTCGCCAGGCATGTTAAAGCCTTTTGGGCCTGGCCCATGTAACCCCCAAATTCGCCCAAACTTCCAGTTTTATTCCAGAACTACCCCTGTTTATGTGGCTGGCCTATATATAGCCCCACCTCTCATATGTAAACCCTAGACTTGGATAATAATAGATTAAGGACACCCCTTTGAGGATCTTTCATCTATTGGTCTCATGCTCCTACCAAGGGGCACCCTATTATCCACCCCCTCTTGGATCTTGCCTAGTGCGTTCAAGTTGTACAAGGCCTTGGGTTCTCGGTTTCTCGCCCCCAAGTCGTCAAGATCTCACCAAGCACCTCGTCCCCCGTTGTTGGTCGTGGAGAGAGAGCTTCGCCCAACACCGATCCTAGAGATTATGTTGGACCGGTTGCCACCGGCGTGAGTTATCGACGTGTATCGTGATTTGTGTGCGTGAGTTCATCGGGATATTTGTGTGCGTGTGTTCGTGGATTTTGTCCCCCTCTTCCCCTTCCGCCGCATTCCCCTCGAACCCCGCGGAGATTCGTGAAAGATCGGGCCACCCCAAGGGGTTACCCCATAACATCATACCTGCCTAGAGCACCAAAATGGAGCCACTGGACGCCGATAAAACTGATCAATCGAACATTCCATACACCATGTTCATCTTCTCCATATCCTGGTCAATCACCTCACTAAATGATATTGCCAAGCAGCATGCATGTAAAGTACCAAGGACAGAGCAGAGAACAGTAAGGCTACATATGCTTCAATGTTTTTTTCGATCTTAATCGCACCCCAAATTATTTTTCTGATTAATGAAAGATAGTGCTGTTAATAGTTCCTACTCTAAAGAAGCTCTACGAGATTATAAAAAAACATTATTTTTAAATGCAAAGACCATGGAATTCAAGCAGCTTGGTACTAAGAACTTACTTCTTATAAATGTTGAGAAGATTCTACATTATTGTTAATAGATAATGCTCACACCAATCTTCCATTGTCTAAGCCTGGCCATCCCTCATAAAATCTGTACTAGCTATATTCTTTTTTATTGCTTTCTAGCTAATGTATCAGTGTATATAGTTGAACCCACAGTAACCTCAAACATAGTCGAGGAAAACATAGTAAAGGCATGAGAGAAATAGTGAAAAATTACAATTAGGATGGTTAGAGTTGCTGGTGCAATACATTCAGAATAGGAGGCATGCAGAAACACATCTCTTGGCATAATTATTCTGGTTGCTACATCAAGCGACAGTGAGGTAGAAATAGCTAAAATATTCATTGAAACTCATGAATACATTGTTAATGTGGCAAAACAATTAGGTGGTTGTGAAGGATCCAGGCTACATCGAGCAAAAATAACTGAGCCCATGAGGATCGGCTGATATCCCCATGGTTGTTCGATAATGTATTGCTAGAACCCATGATATGCACTTGAGGACGGAGCCTATCACCAACGGTCGATCAACATGATCATGAGCTAAGGGCGTGTTTGGTTCAGGGGATATGGTTTAGGGTACGAGGATATCCCTAACCTCGTGGCTAAGGATAGCCGTTTTTTCTGTTTGGTTGGAAGGATGGGTTGTTGTGGTAACCTTTTCCCCATGAGGTGGTGAGATTACCTCCAATCCCCTATACAAGCAATTTTTGCTCTCATTGTACACACTATTCATGCATATAGAGATATGTATATAATCGACAAAATAAACTATGAAATATGAATCCCATAATAGCAAAATGGTTGTACCATTAGGGGAGGCCTACAACTACATAGATTACACAATCATGTATACAGGAACAACATGATGTATTGTATTGGTATTGGTGTATCGGTGACTACATCTGAACAAAAACATGTGCTTGATTGTCATTGTTGCTGCTCTAGATATTTGGGAGCTGGGATATTCATCTACACGGACATGAACAACACATGCTATACACCTTCTGCTAAGGTGCATTGTTCCCAAAAATGTCCCCAACAGCTTGAGGATGATCGCTTGGAATGTGAAGGTGGCGACAGTGACCACCATTGAGAACATTGCACCACTGAATATGCCTTTGAATTGTGGATGTTCTTGTTGTCCATCTGATGGATGTTTACTATGTTGAAAACTTCTTACAGGAACAAAATGTGCAAGACAAATAACATTCAAATTCATATCGCAAGCACTTAAACCTTCCTGGTCTTGTAAATTTAGTTGCAAATTATGCTTGAAAATCATGTGGATTTTACCCCTCGTGTTCTAGTTGTAGTGCAGGTTCAATGCTACTAATATGTACACCTTTTATCTCTAAGAGATTGATCTTGCTACGCACTTCATGAAAACGAAACGAAATGGTATATGATTATCTCTCGCTTCTGATGTGTCCAGTGAGAAATTTCTCATATCTCTCTAGACTACTTGTGAAGTTGGGATGTTTCCAGGTATCTGCCATTTCACCCTTCGAATGGATCATCACTGACTCACATCCCATCTTTCTTATTGTACTTGTCGGGCTAAGTACATTCATGTTCACATGTGGGTTTCCATGCTTTTGAAAAAAGAAGCACATTTTTATGTTTGGATCTACAAAACAAGATTCTAGTTTTATCTATACAATGCTCGAGCCTCATGGTGTGCGTAATATCTTTCGTGGAAATTGTAAGGGAGATAGATTTAAGTTTCTATTGAAAACAATAGTTTGCCAGGATATAATATATGGACCAAAGGAGGTCATGTAAGAAATTTGCTTTTAAAAGGAACCGCAGAATGCACTAATCAACAATCATGCTAGTACTACGATAATCTTACGAATATAGCCATTTTTTTGTTAAACAAGGATTTTGACAGCTTTGGCCAAAAGAAAGGAATAAGCATGGCCATTCCTAATTATGCGACTAGTATTTGAACACTTCATATTTTTTGAAAGGACGGCAATGCGAATTTGGTCTAAAAATATCACGGAAGACAATGGGCAAGACATTGCCTTGTCAGCTCCCGCGTGCACTTGTCCCCTTAATACAGCTTCCGGACCCTTCGGGGTTTTTTCCGTTTAAAAATAATATAATAATGAAGAAGTCTCTAAAGATAAAGCCGAGATGGACTATCTTGCAAGCCTTGCATGAGAGTTCTCTAGGTATTACTATGTGTTTAGTCAGTGTGGTCATAGGCTTTCCACCATTCAGCAATACCGTGTGACCCTCTTCTCAATCAATATGTGCTTCATTGGTAAGATATGAGCGGAATCAGTAGTCAGCACCAACAAATGATACGATACATAATTGGGCCGCACACCTTTCGTACTAGGAAATAAAACGTACTACTATCTTGAATTAAACAGGTCCATATCAAATTTATGGCCCTTGTTAAAAGCCTTGAAGGCGGGCTTGTCCTCTCAATTGACGAGTCCTACTACATCATTTTACATTGATAAGCTTGGGTCCCGCTAATTTTTTTAAATAATACATTTTTTATTGAATTGCATAAATAATGCACAAAACGGACAAATTGCAAATCTGTTGGTCGGTCGGCCGTTCGACAGACGACAGAGTCGCACTGCCTTCGTCCGTTCAACGGATGACACGCAGCCTTCGTCCGTTCAACGGACGACACACTCCTCCTTTACCAAACAGCTGGCAGCATGTGTGTCGTCCGTTGAACGGACGAAGGCAGTGTTTCGTCCGTTGAACGGCCGACCGACCAACAGATTTGCAATTTGCCCGTTTTGTGTATTATTTGTGAAATTCAATAAAAAAATGTTTTATTTAAAAAAAAATTAGCTCGGGTCCCAACATTGATTCTCAAGGAGGAAAAAAATCATCGTTTGTTCCGCGCACACTTGTCACTGTCATCTGAGACATCACTTCCTGTCCACCTCTGTTACAGTTGACGAAGACCAGTACGAGTACGACTACTGTTGAAGAAATCGGTAGGATAACAATGATTCCTGATTTGCAAACGTTTATGCCCATCAGTTTTGCGTGGCTCTTCGTTTCGGGACAATGGGACTGCTTGGTGCCTTGGTTCTTCTATTGAACGGTTCGGTTGCATGGCACATGATCTGAATTTTTTTACATGGCGACAAATGGGAAGCCAATCTCAGGTGAATACAGATATGCGTGTACAGAACAATACATGCTTTTTGGTCTAACTAACACACCACCGATGGAGGAGGAAGACGCGAATCGGTGAATGCTCCTGGGCTTTAATGCAGCCCCGTGACGGGTCTCGTTGGGGCGCAGGCAGCGGTCATCTAGCTCGGCGAGTCCGATGTCTCACCGGCCGGCCCGATCGATATATGGATCCACCCAAATAATTGTTGGCGATCTTCGTTCTCTCATCCTGCCCGAACTGAATTCTGTGCGTGCGTGCGTGGTCTGTTCACGTCGCATGCCGTCGCGACCAGGCAAGACAGAAAGCGAGACGTCGAAACAATCCTGGTGCGTGCGTGTGTGTCCTTTTGTTCCACAAAGAACAAAACCAGTTTTGGTCTCGTGTCTGCATCGCGTTTGTCTTGCAGGTGAGCAATTCACTGTGGCCGGACAGTTACGTTGAACCCGATAGATGTGTTAGACTGTTAGTCATGTCGCTGTGTATGATCTGGAGGTAGTTACGGAGAGCTTACACTAGTGCAGAGCCCCCCTTTAACTCCGGTTGAGAGGGCCCTCTAACAGCGCTTCCCCAACCGTTGTTGAGGGTTCGGTGTTAGAGGGGGCTTTACCTTATCTGACGGTGTTAAAGTGGCGTCACAGATGGGGCCGCAGGCGGTGATGTTAAAGGTTTTCTGCGCGGCGATTTAAACGTTCTGCCGCGGCAGAACTGCCTGGCAGAAAACGGCATAAATCTCTACTCTGCCCGTTAAGGCGTATTTCTGCGGGGCGGGGAATCGATCGGGGCGGTATACTTATAAATCGTACATACGAGTACATGAATAATTAAGCAACTATTATTATACACAAACATCGCCATCGGCACATACATCGTCATCGTTCATTTTGGTGGATATCTAAAGAGTTCTCCGAGCGTGACGACCTCATCAAGTATGAACCCGCCAATTCCTCTTGAATGGCTCGTATGCGTTCAAATGGTAGGAGTTGGTCCGCATCCGTTCGATCTGAATATATATGAAGAATGGGCCGTCAATATATATATAAGAATAAAACTCAACACAATTGATGGTAATAAAATAATATTGTGGACTTTGTTTACTTACTCTAAGTTGTTCTAGTGCGGCTTGGCATCGCACATATATTCTTGAATGAATTCGCCAACATAGTACCCACATAAGTTATTGCCGTGTCCGATGCGCACTTTACGAGAATAGAGTTCAATCAAAATAATAATCAATAAAGCATGATATAATGGAATTGGAAGCTAGCTAGTATTACTTACATTTTGGTCTACAAATTTTAGTTCTTCTGACCATTCACCCACGGCCCTGCCCGTGAACATTTTCTAAACCCTGTCCGACAAAGAAAATGGATAAAGGAGTAATTAATTACTTATTGTCACGAAAGTTGCCGATCTAGTGCGATAATATGATTGAAATTACCTCTGGATCATCTCTCTAAAGTCTGCCAATAGCTCTTTTTATTTTCGTAACGAGTCCATGACAAGGACATTTCCTGAGTTGGGTTGAATGACTAGCATAATAAAGTGGAACCTACGCACGCATAACTCATCATCAGTTACACTTAACATCGAGTAAGCCGAAACAGAATGTGTACAAGAGAGAGGGTAACAGTACTCACGAGAAGTTGTAAGGCAATAGTATTTCCCTTTTGGTTTATTGTCTCAGTAAATACTTTAGCAAGTAATCTTCTGTTTGCCTGGGTTTGTCTCTTACCACTTCTTCATGAACTCTATTTGGGTCAACGAACCCAATGTCAAAAGGGCCTCCTTTCATGCATTCCATAACCTTTTTCCTGCATAATAGTATATACATATATGGTGAGCATATATATATACATGCAATTAATGAAGTGAATGAGATGAGATAAAAATTACGAAATAGTACTTACACACAATAAAGGCGATGGCAGATTTGTCGAGTTCCTTCGATTGAATAGAAAATGCAAGTCTTGAATGTTGAAGTCGATCGCGTCGTCTCCGCACAAGAAAATCTGATCTCTTATATGCTTGTGATCCATTCTTCTTTTCTCGTCTTGCAGAAATCAAGGTACCACTTGTGCAAATTTCGCATCTTTGTTGGTAGATTCTTGAGCTCCTCTTTCTTGACTAGATTCTTCCCATACTTCCATGGCTGTATGGGGTTGACATCGCATTTGGGCAAGTTGTCTCCCATGAAGTTCAAGTATGCAATGTAAGTCATCCCCATCTCATTGGCCTTTCTTTGTAGCTCTCGTAATCATCTACGGGAGGCGTCCCGTTGTCAAACATTTGGGCGGGCGCATGATTGGTTTTCTGCTCTCGAGCATGGGAACTGTTTTACAGGGTGCCTCACGATCGCTACTTTCAGTCTCCCTCTGCCTTGCATCCCCCTTCATAATCTGGCGCTCGTAGTCCGGCACAAGTGGGGTTTCAGGTTTCAAAAGATTTTTGTAAAACTTCTCCACCACCGCCGGATCTATTTTCTCCTTTGGCTCGGCCCGTCTAGGTGCAAAGAATTTCTTGACCTGTTCTCCCGAGATCCTATTGGTCTACTCGTCGCTGCGATTCCACGGTAAAACCGGCAATGTCTTGGCGGAAGGCTGCGGGACGTAGTTTTTTGAACTCTTTGGCGTACGGTTTCCTACGGATTTCTTTGTGGCGATCTCTTGATGCTCCTCGTGGCAGTGCTCTTCCGCTTCTGTTGAGGAGATGGCTGAAGCAGGAGATGGCTGCCGTGCAGAGATGGCTGACGGGCGGAGATGGCTGCAGCGAGAGATGGTGGGCGGAGATTCTTTGCCTTGAGAGATAGCTGAGCGGCTCGGGCTCAGCCAGCTGCGGAGGCGGCGGGGTGCAGTGACCTCAATTTGGAAGCACAATGTGTTCCTTCTTCCAAAGAATGGTTGTTTTCACGCAAATTTGAGTTGAGTTTCCCCTTCACCGTAGCATGGTCAAGCTGTGCTTCCTCATATTCCTTCACAACCTCATCCACCCGACAATAGCATAGCCATCATGTCGGTCGGCAGTGGTAAGTTCCACCAGCTACAGGAGGTAAGGCATAGCCGACAGTCACCTTAATGGATAAGCCCATTAATCTCACATGCAGCTCAGCGTGTTCGCTCTCCGTGATCTCATCAACGGGGTATCGAGGACCCGTCATTTCAAGCGTGGGCTGCACGTTCTCCGTGGAAGCCACACTGCTTTTCATGATGCGGGCAGCGGCTTCCACGAGCTCTTCGTGCCGCTGAGATGGGCCGGTAGCTTGATGGCTCTGTGTGCATTCACTTGCGTCTGCAGTGCCGCAAGTGCATGTTCTATCTGTGTCATCCGCTCTGTATGCTCTTTTTCTTTTCTGCCGCGCCATCTGTAAGAGTCGCTCCAGTCGGCAAACCCATCCTTCCATGTCATACCCCCTGTGCCTCGTGCATGTCCAAGGTGTTCTTTTTTACCGATGGCGCGTGTGAGCTGGTCATTCTCTCTGTCGGGATGGAAGGTCCTGACGGATGTTTCCTCGTATGCCGTGATGAGTTCAGTGACGGGTTTGGCAAGGATGGTTGGGAAGATACACAATCCTGTTTCTGGGTCCAACCTTGCCCCAATTCCGTAGAACCAAGTCTTTGCACGTAGGTCCCACCCATCTGTCTTGGGTGTGATCCCTCTCTCGCGCAGGGCCCTCTCAGCTTCCTCCCACTTAGGCCTCTGAGATATGTAGCCACCTGACCCCGTCCTCTGGTGATATTCCTTCTTCAGGGCATTAAGCGTATTGGTTTCTGACCTCTTTTTAGCTATAGCACTTTTTTATATGTCTCAAATTCGGGCGGTGAGGTCTTATCTTCGCATAATATCGTCTTGAAATCTGAGTCTCGCGAGCTTTGACAAATTTGTTCAATTTTGTCTTCCATTCTTGAAAGCCTCGACCATCTTCTTTAGAGTCCACTCTTTGACCTTTTCTTTATAACGGTTGTTTTCATCCTCCTCTGGCGGAAGGGTGAAATTTACCAACAACGAATTCAAAGCGTTTCTTTGGATCATCATCGACAAAGGTACCGTCGCCCTTCTTTGGCTTATTCCAATATTCAATTATGATTGGGATTTGGTCCCTAACAAGAACTCCACTGACGTATAAATTTGTCCGCAGCCTTCTTGGGCTCCATCGGCCTGCCATCAACATTTGCTTCGATCGTGAACTTTGCACGATCTTTCAACCGCTGGCTCGCGCCTCGCTTGCTCTTTTTCGTAGAAGAAGATGGTTACTGGCTGGTCGATCCAGAGGGCTAAAAGAAGAAAGAAGCGTTAATTAATACATGTAGAAGGAGATTGTTGGTGGAAGTCAGCTAAGGCTTAATCAAAGCATATACCTCGCCGGACTTTGTAACCATTAAATTGCGTTCACCGGAGTCTTCATCTTCTCCATGACTAGTACTTGAGATGTCGTCGTCATGTCCCTCCAAGTTCAGATATTGTGAGGTGTCCTCATCAATAATGTTCTCCATTATTTCTTCTTCTTCAAGGTTTCTACTAAGTGGATCCATAGTTTCTAAAACAATAATATTATCTAGAGTAAGAGTGTAAACATTCAAGTGGACTTGGATTCATACACAAATATACATATTATTCATACCAAAATACACAAATAAATACACAAATGAGTCAGAGGTCCAATTTGTATACAAGTTTTAATCTATGCATGTAGTACAATTTATCGAGCAAACAAGTTTTAATCGGGATGAGTCGCAATCATACGTGGCGGACACGTGGCGCTCACAGTGGGGTGACGTTGGTCTCGTCGGCGGTGTGCTAGCGGCGGGCTCGTCGAGGCGGTGGGCGTCGGCGTTTGGCGTGGCCTATGAGCTCAAGCGGCGGCGAGGCAGCTCTGCAGGAAAGGCGAGGTGGTCGATTAGGGTTTAGGCGTGGCCTATTATAATATCTTTGCTATAAGCTATTTTATTTTTACTCCACATGCTTCTAATTCACATGTGCAAGGTTTAGATCGTCGGGTCGATGTCACTACGTTCATCTCGCCCATCTTTGGCACCTGGAATCGCTCGAAGGGGTAGTCATGAGTGTGAGTGGTGCGCTGACATCCCCTGTGGAGTGGAGTGGAGTCGAGAGCGAGGCTGGCGCCAAGTGTGTGTGTGTGTGCGACTTTTCCCTTTCAAGAAATGCTACTAACCTTGGGACGGTGACATGACTAGTATTTCGGCACTCCCCACACGCTTTGTGGGACAGGCAGCCAGGCTGCCATGCACTGCTGGGATGGACTCCCTCAAGGATAAACACTTGCATGCGGCAACCAGATACCGAGTGCAAAGAAGCATGGACAAGATCATCACAAAGCATGGACGATGAGAAAAGTTGGATTCTTTTCTTGCACAAGATCTGGAGCAACCGAGGGATGATGAGATTGTTGATCACAAAGCTCTTCTTACACATTGCAATGTCACTACTTCACACTAACATACTACTAGTCCTACTACGACTACTACTACTTGGGCAAAAAAAGGCGAACAAGAACAACTCTGCATCGTCATCCATTATTAACTCGCCGATTATCATCACCGAACCAACTAATTAGCCGGGAAAACTAAGCATACGACCAGGGGGAAAAAGGAGCCCATCTTCCGTTTCCGCCTTCGATCTTGGTTTCTGGAGGCATGGGGAGGGGGGCTCAGGAGGCGTAGATGACGCCGGAGGCGCCATGAGGAGGATGGCGGCCTTCTCCTCCTAAGGCGCCTCTGCCGCATCCGCCGCTGCTTCAGCACCACCTCCTTGCCGAACCCCACCATGCGCCCGCGGGAGGCGGCAAGCAGAAGAAGCGCGGCGGCAAGCAGAAGAGGAGCATGCTCACCTGGCGTCGGCGTCGGGCAACTGTGGCCGGACAGAGTGGCAGACAGGCGGTGGCGGTCGTCGCCGGTGGCGCGAGGACGCAGCGGTGGCGGTCGTCGGCTTGGTGGCGAGGACGGCAGGCGGTGGCGGTCGTCGGCTTCGGTGGTGGCGAGGACGACGGCGAGGGGTTCGGGCTCTGGCGGCGGTGGTGCGATCTGGCTCTGGGGGGAAGAAAGGAGCGAAGTGGCGCATTTAATACCCCCCCTTTAACACCGGTTCGTGGCAGGAACCGGTGTTAAAGAAAAATCGTTTACCGTATTTATTACCACGCTTGCCGGTTCGCCACGAACCGGTGTTAAAGAATGGTAAATCTTGTGGAAGCGAAATAAATGCCCCCTTTAACACGGTTCTGTCTAGAACCGGTGTTAAATGGGGGCATTTATTCATGCATTACAGGGCTTTTAATTCAAAAATATGATATGAATTTAGAAAATTCATATCTTTTTCATTCAACTCAAAAAATATGAATAATATATCATAATTTTCAGAAAAATAATATCTATCCATTCATGTAAATCATTTTATATTTACTTTACATGAAATTTTTTAAAATAATTAAAACACTTATTTCATGCATTAAAGGGGCTTTTTTAATTCAAAAAATATGATATGAATTTAGAAAATTCATATCTTTTTCATTTCAACTTTGAAAAATATGAATAATATATCATAATTTTCAGAAAAATAATATCTATCCATTCATGTAAATGATTTTTATTAGATCAAATCATATTTTAATGCCGCATCTTTTGTATTAACATTTTTGAATTGATTGGATATTTAAATGTCGCATCTTTTGTATACACTTGAATCTCACCAAGCCTCTCTCAACTTGCATTGTTTTTTGATCAATGTGTTGGTGGTTTTTTGAATTAGCCATTTGGTGGTTGCTTCACAAAACCGTCCGTTTTTTATGCTCGTAAATGGAAAATGCCTTTTTGGTGCGATAAAAAGGAAAACTCCTCTTGCAAACTATGCCTTGATTCTAGCCATAACATTGGTCATTTGACCCGAATGAGATAGGTCATTTTGAGACAGTTACATAAAGCCGAACTGAAAATTAAGATACATAAAAGAACTAAAAATTAAGATACATAAAAGAACGAAAATTAAGATACATGGCAGATTAAGTAACAATCGGAATCGAAAATTAAGATACATAAAAGAACTGAAAATTAAGATACATGGCGATTAAGTAACAATCGGCGAACTTGTTCGAATGTTGGAGTGATTGATCATGCTCACGCCTACACTGTAATACTACGCCATGAGTCGTGCATTCGTACCGTCATCATTGTCGTCGGGTCGCCGTAATTGAACCTCTGGAGAATGCGTGGGCTGGACTTGAGGGTAGCGCAGACGGGGTTAGAGTCGGCGGTAGTGTCAGGCCATGACGCTGGAGAGTCCGACCGCGCCACCATAGCCGACGGCCGGCCTCGTTGAAGTTAGGAGGTGGGCCGTCCCTCGTGCTCGGCGCCTCTCATGCCGATCCACGAAGAAGGCTTCCCAAGTAGGGAAATAGTCGGGATGCCATCTGGATTCCTCCTGCTCGGCGTGAGCTCAAGTAGTAGTGGTTCGTGATGGCCATCCGGCGCCACACCTAGAGGGACAGGAGGAACAGCACGCCTCGGCCTTCGACATCCGGCCAGCGGGGACACGGTGGCCCGGCAGGCGGGGTAGTTCGGCGCCAGCGCCTCCGCCTCCACAGGGGTTAGTGCTACGGTGGAAGCCATGGGAAAGAGTGATGAGGTTGCGATATGAGTCTAGAGATGTGCAATGACAATGGAGGCCAACCCCTACATATATATATAGTGAACTAGCGGGAAGAACTGGAGGAAGAATGGCGGGAAGAAAAATGGCGGGAAGAAAAATGGCGGGAAGAATGGCGGGAAGAAAAATGGCGGGAATAAAAATGGCGGGAAAAAATGGCGATGAACCTTTAGTCCGGTTGGAGACACCAACCGGGACTAAAGATGAACCTTTAGTCCCGGTTGGAGACACCAACCGGGACAAAACACGAGTCAACACTAATAATAGGGGTGAGTGCATGTCGACATTATGTCGTGCGGCATGTACCTTGTCCCGGATGGTGTCACCAACCGGGACAAATAATAGGGGTGAGTGTCGACATTATTTTGTAAGTGTCAACACTATGTCGAGCTGCTTGTACTATAAATAGGCATCCTTGTGAGTCCGATCCTCCGGCCGGTTTGAGGCGGGGACACCACTACTGGCCATTTCGGGAGATGCCGAGCCAGATCCTCCGGCATCTCAGAAACTGGTCATAGAACACTCCTAATATGTGAAATTAGTTAGCTCCCTGGTGTATTGATCTAGTTAGAGAAGTTACAAAGCTGCAAGATGGTTTTCGAGAGCAGGGACACCACTACGGCCAGTTTTAGGGAGATGCCGACGGAGCCTAGTACTCCGGCATCTCCAAGAAACTGGTCATAGAGGCACTCCCTAATATGGTAAGTACGAATCGGGACAACTTCTTCTCATAGTCCCGGCCATCCACAAAACATGACTAACACTCAAGACATGTATTAATATTAAAAACATGAACTAGAGTTACATAATATGAGCATGAACTTCTTGGCATATGCCCTTCCTTATGATCGCTTCAGACGTAACCATGGAGCATCTTCTTTACTTAACGGAATGCTTGGGTGGTTTTCACCGTGA
Organism: Avena longiglumis; assembly: GCA_030063025.1. Taxonomy (NCBI): domain Eukaryota; kingdom Viridiplantae; phylum Streptophyta; class Magnoliopsida; order Poales; family Poaceae; genus Avena; species Avena longiglumis. The sequence continues at coordinate 503,502,187 of CP125975.1, forward strand.
AGGCGAAATTTCATCAAACTTATTATAATCTTGACATGTACATCTTGTCCTCGATTCCCACGATGTTTCTTTTCCCTGAAAGAACTATGTGACGCTTTGGCTCATCATATGATGTATTCGTTTGCATATTTTTTCTTTTTTTGGTCTGGAGGACATGTCCTTCACATAGAAAACCTGAGCCACATCATTGGCTAGGACGAATGGTTCGTCTAAGTTCTTCATAAGATTGTTGAGATCCACCGTTGTCATTCCGTACTTCTTGTCTACCTCAACCCCTCCTCCTGTTAGCTTGACCCATTTGCATCGAAACAAGGGGACCTTAAAATTAGGTCCATAGTCAAGTTCCCATATCTCCTCTATGAACCCATAATACGTGGTCTTTTGTCCATTGTCTTCTGCTGCATCGAAGCGGACACCACTGTTTTGGTTGGTGCTCTTTTTATCTTGGCCTATCGTGTAAAATGTATTCCCATTTATCTCGTACCCTTGGAAAGTACATACAGTCGAAGACGGTGTCACGCCAACAAGTACGGTGATCCCCAACAATGGTGTTATTCGTGAGAAGTCTTTTGACCAGCCAAAACTCGCCATGTGTTCACTTATAATCCATTCATCGATCGTCACAGGTGTTTGAGGCGTATTAAATTCTTGTGTTCATTGATATACGGGGCAACCAAGATAGATCTTTGTAAAACCGTGTAGTGTGCTTGATTGAGAGAATGCCCGTCCCTACATATCATTGCTTTACATCCTAGGGTGCCTTTTCCATGCAGTCTCCCCTCATGTCGTGATTACGGAACACCAATCGCCTTAAGGTCGAATAAAATCAACACAGAACTCAATGACCTCCTCTATTACATAGCCCTTGGAGATGCTTTCTTCTGAACATATTTCTTTAAGACTCCATGTACCTCTCAAAGGGGAACATATTGTGTAGAAATACAGGACCGAGAATGGCAATCTCTTCTACTAGGTGAACCAGGAGATGCGTCATAATATTGAAGAAGGATGGTGGGAACACCAACTCAAAGCTGACAAGACATTGGGCCACATCATTTGTAACCACGGTAGGCTTTACGGATCGATTACCTTCGAGATATTGCATTGAGGAATGCACATAGCTTCACAATGGGTACTCGAACATTTTCGGGTAAGCCCCTCAATGCAATCGAAACAATTATGTCATAATCACGTGGCGATCATGAGACTTGAGGTTTTGGAATTTTTTCTGCCATATTTATTATTCCCTTTATATTCGACGAAGGCAGGACCTTGATCTTTTTCGGACATTCAAAAGATTTCCTTCTACCTTTGGTAAGAGCGTAGCTGGCAGGAGTTAAGTGGCATCGTTTACCCTTCTCGTTCTCAGGATGCATATGCTCTTCAGGGACCTTCAGACGTTGCTGGTCATGTCGTGCTTCCGGTGTATCTTTTGTCTTCCCATACACTCCTAGAAAGCCTAGCAGGTTCACGCAAACATTCTTCGTCACGTGCATCACGTCGATTGAAGAGCGGACCTCTAAGACTTTCCAATAGGGTAGGTCCCAAAATATAGATTGCTTCTTCCACATGGGCGCGTGTCCGGCATCGTCATTCGGAACAGATAGGCGCGGGACCTTTTCCAAAGATTACTTCTAGGTCCTTGACCATACCAAATATCTCCTCACGATGGAGGACGGGCTTCCTCCGGGGTTACGCGGACATTTGAAATGCTTGCCTTTCTTTCTTCGGATGCGAGTTCGGAAGAAATCGGCGATACCCTAGGTACACAACCTTCTTACATTTATCCAAATATACACTTTCGGTATCATCTAAACAGTGTGTGCATGCATTGTATCCCTTGTTTATACCCTACGAAATGTTACGAAGAAGAGCCAATCATTGATGGTTACGAAAAGCAATGCTCGTAGGTCAAATGGCTCCCCTTTGTGCTCATCCCACATACGTACACCTGGTTTGGCCACAGTGTAAAAGTTCTTCAACTAATGGCCTTAGGTACACATCAATGTCGTTCCGGGTTGCCTCGGGCCTTGGATGAGCATCGGCATCATAATGAACTTCCTCTTCATACACAACCAAGGAGGAAGGTTATAGATACATAGGGTCATAGGCCGGTCTTTGTGTGCAGCTCTGCTCACCAAAAGGATTCATGCCGTCACTTAGACCAAACCTTAAGTTCCTTGCGTCACGTCGAGTCGGGTACTCTCGCTCGACTTTTCTCCTTGTGACCCATCGGTGAGGTGTCTCAACATCGCGTCTTTCTTACGGTCTTCCATGTGCCATCGCAACAACTTGGCATGCTCTTTATTTACGAAGAGGCGTTTTAACCGTGGTATTATAGGAGCATACCACATAACCTTGGCGGAACCTTCTTCCTAGGGGCCTCGCCCTCAACATCGCCGAGATCGTCTCGTCTCGATCTTATCTGCGATGCGGTGCATACCGGCATGCATCCAAATTCTCGTACTTCTCACCGCGGTAGAGGATGCGATCATTAATGCAGCATGCATCTTACGCACGTCTAATCCTAGAGGCGAACAACCTTCTTTGCTTGGTATGTCTTGTCGGGCAACTCATTATTTCTTGGAAGAAGATTCTTCATTTTACTAACAACTTTGAAAATCTTGTCGGTCACACCATTCTCTGCCTTCCATTGCAGCAAATCGATGTGGCACCTAGCTTTTTGTGGCCATCTTCGCAAGTTGGATACAACAATGTTTTGTGATCCTTTAACATCTGCTCCAGCTTCTCCTTCTCCTTTTCAGTTTCACATTATTCCTTTGCATCGAATGGCCCGACCAAGATCGTCATCGCGGGCCCATCGCTCCCTCTTGATCTTCATTATCTACCTCCGTTGCATTATCATCATATTCGGGATACATATTATGATAGTTTTCATCATCCTCTTCTTCTTCGTTGTCTTCCATCACAACCCCTTTTTCTCCGTGCTTGGTCCAACAATTATAGATGGGCATGAAACCGGATCGAAGCAGGTGGGCGTAAATGGCTACGGTAATTGAGTCGTCTTTCTTGTTACGGTGAACACACGGACAACACATAAAACCATTGTGACCACGGTTTGCATTAGCCACAACGATGAAATTTTGGAGGCCCGTAATGTACTCGGAAGTGCGGTCACCGTACATCCATTGTCGATTCATCTGCATTAATATGTAGTATATATCAAAAAATAATAGGGAGATGACCATTTATATATATATAGTACATCAATGACACATGAAACTATAGTTGCCGACCTCGACCGAGACGGAACGAGCAACAAGAAAGCTTATATTGCGCTCTCGGGCATTTCACCGAACACCTCCAGTGCAGAGGAAAAAACACAAACTAGCACTCTTCACACCCTCTTGCTAGGCTCCAAAATGTGAAAGAATGGAAGAGTGGGGTGTGTGTGGGCTGGTGGTGTGTCTATATAGCCCCCTTTAACACTGGTTCGTGCCATGAACCGGTGTTAAAGGGAGGCTCTGCAGCCCGATGTAGGACCTTTAACACCGGTTCGTGCCACGAACCGGTGTTAAAGGGGGGCTCCTTTAATGCCACAGAGGCCACGCTGGTACGGCCCCCCTTTAACACCGGTTCTTAGAAGAACCGGTGTTAAAACCCATTTTCGGGATCAACAAAAGCCCTCGTTTCCACTAGTGTTAGCTTCCCAATAGGAGATGCTCTACTCACTACCACTTGCTTTGACCTAGCTAGCTAGCTAGCTTGTCAGGACGGAAATCTCGCTACCGTATGTCGTTGCGTCCTATCGTCTCGTTGCTTGCTAGCTCTGGTGAATTATTGTGTTTCACTTTCACCTGAGTACGTGTGTGTGGCCAGAAGTCATTATAGTTGCTGATGCTAAACTAGAATATTTTTTTCATAAACACAAAAGCTTTGCGTTTCAATTTATTGATAAAAAAAATTCATTGATTGAAAAAGAGAGTTCTGTACTGTATATCCAAACAGCCCCTCAAGCGAGCGCACACCTAGACCTGTATCGGACGCATGTGCACAAGGTTCGACTGCACAGAGCCTCCAGATTAGGAAGGCCCCAATTTTCGTTTTAAACAAATACTTGTAACACTAATCATCATTGAGTATTGTTGCCTAGAAGTCAGCAACCAAATTACTCCCTCCGTTCACTTTTAGTTCGTGTTCTGGCCAAATCTTACATACCAAGCAAAGCAACCGGTGAGATAAATTGTATAGAAACTGATCGAATTTGCCCATGGGTCTAGCGACACTGCCATAAATTCATGCATGCATGTATTGGGTGGACGTTTGGCCTCCGTTGCAATTTATTGCGCATGCCCAGCTGCTCAAGAACATATTTTAGCGCGCCATGTTTTCTTTAGTTCAAAACGAGTAAGCTCAGAGCTGGTTTAGCTGGAAAAAAATTCGCAATCACTTGAAAGTTAAGCGCCATTTACCATTCTAATGTTAGAGCGAAACTTCAAAGCACCATTTCTCGAGCACGGATGCCTCAACATCAGAAAGCGATTCTAGTTGCTGGCTCTCCCCTGCCAAGCACCAGGTCTCTTCATCCTTGTCTGGGTACCGATCCCCGGCATCGCCGCTCTCCACCATGCATGGCCGGTCGCAATGAAAACAAGGCCAAGCTAGCCGTTACCCATGCATGCGAGGAGAGGGACGCGTACTAAGGCTGGTCCTAGTGCTAGTATCATAAGGTGTATCATGCATGCCAACTTGGCAAAAATCTGACGTGGCATGATAATTAATGAAGAGAGAGGTGATTAGAGTATCATAGGTAGATACCGTATCATAGCACGTAAAACTAGAAATCATAATAGCAAGCAAATCTAGTACACATATTTTACATAGAGATTCTACAAATCAATAAATATACCAATACTATGATACTACTACATGATACAATGCACTAGAGACATAATATCATATACTAGTATCATATGCATGATACTAGTATTATGATACTCCCACTATGACCAGCCTAAGTGAAGGAACGAAGGCGTGGGATTTGAGGAGTCTCTTTAATGCATCAGAGTCCAACATGGGGGCATAAAAGACAATTAACAGCACAACGCGAAGTAAATTGGAAAAATTTGAAAAGCCCATAACGCGAACTAAAAGTGAACGGAGGGAGTAGCTTGATAGGCCTCAACTCAGCACGTCTCTCTTTTCCCATTCTTTCTCTTGCTGCGCGAGCATAGTTCTAATCGTCGTTAATTACCGATTCGTCTTCCAATCGTCCCTCCTACACGGAATAATGCCGTCGCAATTTTCCCAGAATAGATTTGCACCCTCCTCAATCTAGAATCTAGTATCTATTTGGTGTTTTCATTCATTTAAATATCCCATCTCTTCTGCCAGCTTCCTCTAATCCCTTGCTGCCTGATGTGGTATTGCCGCCCTTGCAATATAGGTGCATGGATTGGAATTAGAGGCCTGGCCACGAGTGTTTGGTCACCGAACGCCGATTCATCAAGAGGATAAATTGGACTACGAGAGCCACGCGCCGGCGCCGTTTGACGGTTTGCTTAAGGTCGTTTCACCCCATTTTGTTTCCATTTTCAGATTTTGGTACATGGCATTTTGGAGATGGTTTATATATTACAAAATCATGTTTTCCTTGTCGCCAATGGTCACGTCGAGGGCCTAAATTCTGGTTTCGCACCGTGCCCCCATTTTCTCGGATATGGTCCTGCGCACACCTCATACAACTCAACCCACTAGATCTGTGGCACCGCCGGTATCAAGGCCCGTAGACCAGACACCCCGGCAAAAGCCCAAGAACGAGCTTTAGATCAAATTGTATCGAGAAGGCTGGACATGTTAGGCGACGCATTCTCGAAGACTACCGCGTTACGTTGGTTCCAAATTCACCATGCCGTCAACATGATGAGCGAGGACGTTCTCTTGCGCATGGCGGGGTGGGGTGGGGAGGGTAGAAGACGAAGTGAGCGGGCACCAATCCATGAAGTCTCCTTCTTCATCCGGTGGTGTGACCGTAGATCGGATCCATGACAACACCTCGTGCCAGATTGCCCTGGAGAAGGAACAGTTTACCAGGATGTGCGTCATAGTTTCCTCTGTCTGGTAACACAGAGGGCAGCGCGGTGGGTGAGCTAGTCCCCGTCTCGCAAGCGCTCACCCGTCCAATAGCGATCTTGGCATGCCAGACAGATGAAGAATTTAACCCGGGGAGACACCCAAGTGCGCCAGTTCAACCTTCACGATCTCGAGGAAATCGAACCTTGGGAGAGGAACTCGTAGCAGGACTTTGCCACCGGTGAAGTGGACTCAACGCGTCCTGGATGTCAGCGATCCACCGACGTTTCTGAACTGAATTGGTGATCTTCTCCTGAACTGAATTTTGTGCGTGCGTGCGTGCGTGGTCTGTTCACGTCGCGTGCCGTCGCGATCAGGCAAGACAGAAAGCGAGACGTCGAAACAATCCTGGTGCGTGCGCGTGTATCCTTTTGCTCCACATAGAACAAAACCAGTTTTGGTCTCGTGTCTGCATCGCGTTTGTCTTGCAGGTGAGCAATTCACTGTGGCGTAGTACGTCGGCGAGACCAGCGGGGAGATTTGCTTATGTTGGAGGGGATCAATCAATTAGCTAGCGGCCGGACAGTTACGTTGAACCCGATAGATGGGTTAGTCATGTCGCTGTGTATATATTACGGAGAGCTAGCTTCCCAATAGGAGATTCTACTCACTACTAGTACTACTTGATTGGACCTATATATGCGTGCGTGTTCTGTTTCCTTCGGGCAATTCATGTTTTCTCTTCCCGTGAAGAAAATAAAAACTGTACTGATAACCAGTACTAATGCACATCATATCCGTAAGGGACTTGACGACGACAGTACCCAAGCCACTCTCACGCACAAGGACTGATCGAATATGCCTTTCGATCTTTCTGGCCGACACTCGCTTGCAATCATGTTTGGAGAGAGAGAACAAAATAAAGAGGCTCTACTAGCGCAGAAGACGCACTACGGCCTATACATGCATATACAAGGAGGACAATATGATTGTACGGCGTGGCCCATGACGAGAACGTGCTCTATCATATAGAGATTTAAAATGCCCTGAACCACTACTACTATCTGCTTGTTGTTGCCGGCGGTACAGCTGAGCTTTGCCTTTTTCCCGGTTGATCATGCATCTACGTACAGAAATGGTCAAGCAGTACCGCCTGATAGCTTTCGCTCGGTTATCTTAAGCTCGATGTGCTGAAATAGTGTAAAGAGAAAAATGTATGATTGCACTATGCTGGCGATGGCAATTTAAAAGAACACACAAAGCGACCGGGCGCGCGCGCCACCAGCTGCAACCACAATTTTCCTCCTCGTCCGCCCATGCAAGCCAGACATGGGCGGCCGCACATCATGGGACGCGCGTATATATACCGCGTGGTGGCTTCATCCGTATGACGGTACGTACGCGCGTATATTTCCGCCACCGACTCGAATGGGGTCGCCGGGCGCGGCTTAACTGCGGCGAGGGCGGGGGGACGGACGCGCGAATCGCGATGGCAGCTCCCATCCTCGCCCCACCCGGCCCATGAATCATGATTGGCACGCATGCACGGCAAGTACGCGACGAGCGATCGTTTCGGCGCGGCCGGCGAGCAGTTTAATAACTGCGTGTGGTGTTGCCAATGGCGCACACGGTTCGTCGTTCTTTCTGGTTCTGGGGAGGAGTACGTGTGTGGAGCGGGGCGTTTGATCCATGGAGTGCCCCGCCTATCTGCGCCTGATTGGTCGACGGTCGGTACGGGTGTGTGTCGGTGGCCAGGAGGGAGAGGGCTTCACGTGCTCGCTCAGGTCAGGTCAGGTCAGGTCATGCGTGGTCGATCGGAGGCCGGTGGGCGTGAGAATCTTCTTGGGTTCTATAGGACCAGAGAATGACAGCCAGCCAGCTAGGGGATCCACTGCTTCCTTCCTTGTACTTCTACTCCTGCACATGGCAAATGCCCGTACCCTGCTGCCGTGCTCCATTACTAACACGGAGAATGCCAAACACTAGCCAGTGGTACTTGCTGGCGGCGATACATAGCACGACATGCCACCTTTTCAGAGCATCGAGCAATTGGAATAGGTGCATGCTTTGGTTTGCCTTGTCAGCACCAATATGTTTTTGTTCTCTGAAGAAGGCTCTAAAGAATAAAATGAGGATAACAGTTATGGGAAGAACAAGGACTAGCTTAGGCATTGTAAAGAGTTATCTGGTTATTAGGGCGTGTGCATCGTTGGTCAAAACTTGAGTCTAAGAGCTCTTAGAGCATCTCCACTCGCCTACCCAGGAGGCCGATCCGGACACCGAATTTCGGTCCGGACGCCGAAAATCGCCGTCGATCTCTGCACTAAGGACTGTTTTCGGCGGATTTGGGCCATTTTGGTCCGGACTACAGCCGAACCCATGTTTCCGATGCATACGGGACGCCGGACTCAGCGAAATCGGCGAAAAAAATCAAAGCGGCGCGTGGACCCGCCGCGTCAGTGACCAAAGCCGAGTCGTCGTCATCCTCGAAACCACGCGGCGACCGCCGGGGCAACTGCCCGTCGCGTCGGCCATGCGTCGCCGAATTGCGGCGCCACCGTCGCCGAATTGCGGCGCCACCGTCGCCGGCTCGGCTCCGCATGACGACCGTGATCACTAACTTCCGCGTTTTCACTTTTCCCGCTCGCCCTTCTACGCCATTCTTCGGCCTATAAAGGCGTACATCTCGCCGTCTCTGTCTCCTGACCCTCACACCACAACTCGGCGAACTTGACGCCCGCTTTCTTCCTCAACTCCGTCGAGAAGCCATGGCGACCGACGCGCCTGTCAGTGGGAAGCCCATTTCCGCATGGCGCTTATATGGCCCGTCGGACACGCGTCTAGGCCGAAACTTAGCGCAAGGGATCCCGTTCACGTGCGGACGGGCAGGACCTCGCCGGTGAGATCCAGGCGCCTATCGCCGCCATGGAAGACCGAGAACTCGCCGGGGAGATCCAGGCCGCTATCGCCGCCTGTAGGGGTCCGTAGCATGGAAAACAAAAAAATTCTATCGCATGAACACACACAAGCGAAGATCTATCTACTAGATTGCAGCAACGAGTCGATAGAGTACTAACCCTCGAAGATCCAAAGTGGTTAACAAGAGCAGATTCTCGTGGATGATGTAGTCGTACACTTCCGATCTCAAGATCGTGTAGACGATCCTTCCTATTGCGTTCGCGGCGCTTCATGATCGGTCACACGTTCGATTTTCGATGAAGACCTTCCTCTCCCTTGTTCCAGCGTGGAGGTTGTAGCACTCTCCTCGTGATTCTGCGGACGACGGCGTGGTGTCGGAGTATAGGAGATCCCAGGCGAACCGCCTAAGCCAGAGCGAGTATGGTGGAGTATGAGAGAGGGCCTTGGCGATCTAGGGTTTAGAGGAACCAAGGGGTGAGCTTGGCCGGCGGCTAGGGAAAGCTAGGGTTTGCCCTAAGTCGGCTAGAAGGGGAGACCTAGGCGGCGGCAACACTTGGAGGTGGTGGCGCCAAGGGCTAGGGTTTTGGGTGTGTAGGTAGGGGCCAGCCCTACCCCTCCTTATATAGGTGGGAGGGGCGACTTGGGAGGAGGGAGCCCTCCTCCTACTCCCCTTCATGGCCGGCGGGTGGAGGGAGTGGGACTTCCTTCCCAAGTAGGTTTCCTACTCTCCCTCCACCAAGCAAACTTCAGATTTGACTTTTCAAATTGGCGTTTGACTTTCAAACTTCGATTTGATTTCTCTCTTTATATTGCCTAGCCAAGTGACCTAGTACATGATGCAACCATTCCACATTGTCATGACACATCCATGTACCCTTCCCCTCTAGAGTGCCAGACCTTCCGGACCCTTCTAGAACATTCCTCGTGAAAACACCGGAATCATTCCCGAACTCCGAAACAGGACTTTCCTTATATGAATCTTATTCTCCGGACCATTCTGGATCTCCTCGTGATATCCTGGATCCCATCCGAGACTCCGAACAACATTCGGTCTCTTACTCATCATTCCATAACTACTCAACAACATCGAATCCTTAAGTGTGTCTCCCTACGGTTCGTGAATTATGCGGACATGACCGAGACTCTTCTCCGATCAATAACCAATAGAGGAATCTGGAAATTCATATGGCTCCCACATATTTCTATGATTACTTTGCGATCGAATGAACCACTTACATACAATACCAATTTCCCTTTGTCTCGTGATAGTTTACTTATCCGAGGTCTGATCGTCGGTATCTCTGCATACCTAGTTCAACCTCGTTTCCGATAAGTACTCTTTTCTCATTCCCGTGATATGTGATCCCTTGTGAGCTAGTCACATGCTTGCAAGCTAATTGCATGACATTCCACCGAGAGGGCCTAGAGTATATCTATCCGTCATATGGATGGATAAATCCCACTCTTGATCCATGTGCCTCAACACATAGTTTCCAAACACTCAATGCCACCTTTATAGCCACCCAGTTACGGTGTGGTGTTTGATGTCATCAAAGCATCCTTCCGGTGATGGTGATTAACATGATCTCATGGTCGAAGGAATTAGGTTACTATGTATCAGAAAGCTTATAGCAAATGAACTATATTAAATGACTTGATCTTTATGCTATGCTTAACTATAGGAGTATGTCCATCACATCATTCTCCTAATGATATGAACCTGTTGTTAATAACATCTCTATGTTCATGATCAGGAAACCATGATCATATATTAACCAACAAGCTAGTTTAAAAAAGAGGCTTTACTAGGGACTCTTTTATATTTGCAAATCACATAAGTATTAATGTTACCAGTTAATACAATTATAGCATGGTATATAAACATTTATCATAAGTATGAAGATATGATAATAACCACTTTATTATTGCCTCTTGGTCATATCTCCAACACTGCCATGCAAGGCCTGGCACCCGCCGAGGATCAGGACAACCTGGTCTTCTGGAGGCAGTTTTTGAGCGCCTCGAGAACTCGCTGACCGACGACGGGCTCGCCGCCGCCGCGTAACAATATGTCTTACTGGTGCCGCTGGTGGAGCGTTCCAGGGCGGACTCTCGCCGGAGTCATGGCGCACATCGAGGCCGGCAACAACCCCCGCCTCGGCCTGTAGTTGCGGCGTCCGGTATCGACCACAGCGACGTCCTTTCCTAGTTAAAACCGATGTACTATGTACCCCTCGCCTGCTTTAATGAAATTCCGCCTATATTCGCCCATATTTCGCCGATTTTAAGTGAATTTAGCCGAACTTGAGAACACGGCCTGGGTATGCGACTAGGCGACTGGGCGTACCCCGGCCGAAAACGCGATTCGTCCGGCCTAAAATCGGTCCGATTTTCGGCCCGGGTACGCCCAACGATTGGAGATGCTCTTAGACTCATGTCTAAACACTGCACTACCTATATCTAAGAAAAAGATTCCATGACTCGAGTCCAGCTCTAGGCTCAACGTCTAAAATAGGGTTGACCCCTACGCTACACCTAGATGCACCTATGAAAGGGGTCGTGGCCGCCGCGTGAGGGAGAATCACTATGGCACGTCCAGGAATCAGAGGCACTTTTCTTAGAGGCACTTTTTCAAACTGCCTCTAATTGTATCTATTTGAGGCACTTCGAAAAATAGTGCCTCAAAATATGAGTTTTTAGTGGCAGTTTTAAAAGTGCCACTAATAGTTTATCCTTTTGAGGCACTATTGATAGTGCCTCTAATGTTTGAAAAATAGAGGCACAGTCCAGTGCCTCCATGCTAAACAATCAGTGGCACTTTGACCTGTGCCTCAAAAAGACATAACTTTTAGAGGCATTTTCTGTGATAATGCCACTAAAAGTATATCAACTAAGGACAATTAGAAGTGCCACAATTGGTTACCATTTAGAGGCACTAAATTATGCCTCTAAAGAGTGACCAACTGTGGCACTATTTGGTGTGCCCCAATGATCATCCATCTGAGGCACTATGCTGCTGCCTCCAATGTCCAACCAGCTGAGGCACCTGACATTGCCTCAAATGGATGATCATTGGAGGCACTGTGAAACATGCCTCTAAATGGTCATCCATTTGAGGCACTATCAGGTGTGCCTCAAAATGGTCATCCATTTGAGGCACTTTGTGTTGTGCCTCCAAAAGAATAACCAGCATAATCAAATAATCGAAAGCAGATACCACACGGACATAATTATATACTCACGATTCCATCGATAATCCAACATAGTACTTACTGCTCCATACTTACAACTACAAAATTAGTACTTAGTAGTCCAGCATAGTACTAGGCAGTCCAAATTAAGCGACCCATCGATAATTACATCCAAAAGAAGTAGAACTCATAATGAGTTCTACATACTTCCACCAATCTTGTCGGATCTACACTTATGGGAGTGCAGCGAGCATCAAAGCAACTTACCGTCGACTTGTACCGAAACGACAACATAGCATCATCCTTCTTCATGTTGAAGGCCTGCACAGTTGTCCACCATCCACTGGTTATCATTGCTCTATTGTTAACTCCCATCTTCATCCTCACATCCACACGATCATCTTCAGCCATGGATTCAACTTGTACAGTAAGTGGTTCATCCAGAAATTCCTTCAGGTACTTGGTTGTGAACTCAGCATTAAATTCCTGTGCAAGTATCAAGTTTACACAACTGTTAGCATTCTTTTGGACTCTGTATCTACTACACTATTATGCATGATAAAGTAAATAACATCTCACCATTTTGCATTTCTTCTCAATGACAGCTGACTCTGTCATCTTGTAGACATAGTACTTTATTGCTGGCCTTCTGTCATTGCACCATTCGTCCAGAAACTCAACTTGACATGGACACAGTAGTATGTCATTTCCAAACATACACTGGTTGTCCCACTCATATATTCCCTTGTTTTTTGGTCCCGATCTGACAAATAGAACAAATTTTATTCATATTAGTACCATTTCTCAACTGCTGTAACAGACTAGATAGTTCAAAGTTTGTATAGATACATACCCCTTAAAACAAAGCCATCATCTTGTGCTGGCATAATTGGCACATAACCATCTGGCACGAACCACTCCGTAGAGGTGTCCTTGGCGGGCGATGTCACCGCTTGCAAGAGCCGCCATTGTCACTAGTCTTTGTGGCTTGGGATCACTTGCCGCTTGTCATCCGAGATGTCAATGGCACAGTTCTCACAGGTTCCCATCTAGTATAAAAACAGCATGTAATCAGTAATGCTAAAGCAATGTAATCAGTAATGCTAAAACATGTTCAGGACATGATCAAATAGCAAAACATTCAGAAAGTCAATAATTACATTCTGAATATTCCTAACATTCAGAAAGTACAGAACATTCAGACAGTTCAGATCATGCTGAACATTCTGAACATTCAGTAATTTCTGAATTTTCTGAACATAGCAAAACATTCAGGAAGTCTATAATTACATTCATAAAGTTCAGAAAGTTCAGAACATTCAGAACATTCAGAAAGATCAGAACATTCAGAAAGTTCAGTACATTCTGAACAATCTGAACAATCTGAACTTTCTGAACATTATGAAATTTCTGAAAATTCAGAACATTTCTTCATCAACAGAACTGTAACTATAGCAATTAGAACAATACAATCAACATAACATGGATTAATGCAGACCCCTAACCAGAAATAATCAACAACTCTTGACATCAATAGAATTAAGCCTAGCAGAACCCTAAACAAAATAAAATCTAAGAAAATAAACAGAACTAAGAACATAGATCTAGACAAAGAACATAAATCAAAGAACAAATCTAAGCACCCAAAGATCAGATAGCAGGTTAGATCAAACAAGATCAAACATTTCAGACCAAGAACACCAGATTAGATCTCGAACAAATCTAAGAACAGAACAAATCTAATGACAGCACACATTTTCACACTAAACTAAGAACACTAATCTAATAACAACACCAGATTAGATCTAAGAACAGCACCAGATCTAGTACAGTAATCTAAGAACACGAGAAAAGATCTATACAGTAATCTAAGAACACCAGAGTACACTAATCTAAGAACACTAGATCAGATCTAAACATAGCAACATAAGAACAGAAAAGATCTAACGAGGAGAATAAGAACAATAGTTCCTAATCAAGAAGAACAGAAGAAGAAAGAAGAATAGAAGAAGAACACGAGAAAAAAACAGACGAGCTCCTCAGGAGGCGGCGGCGATGGGATTCGCTGGAGGGGTTTCATGTGGGGCGGCGGCGGCGGTGGAACCCTAACACGAGGAAAGGGAGAGAGTGAGGGAGTGGAAAGTGAGGGAGTGAAGGAGTGGAGAAAGTGACGGCCGCGGTAGGTGGGTGTGTGCGTATATACCGTGGTCATTTTACACATTAGTACCTTAGGTTGTTCTTAACTTTTCTGTGTCCTTCCACCTCGGCTCCGTAGTTATAGCGATTAGCTGGGACGCCCCTCAGTTAATATTTTAGTTTCATATTCGTCCCTCCACCCGCGCCACCTTGCACAAACCCCCCTTCCCTCTGTTGTCCAATGTATAAGAGAGGCACCCCGCCGCCAGCGCTAGGGTTTGGCCTCCATTTCTCGCTCGTGTCCTCCGCGCCGCCGCACCACCCGCCGCCGAAGAGCTGCAGATCCTCTCCGTCCGCGCCGCCGCACCACCCGCCGCCGGAGAGCTGCAGATCCTCTCCGTCGGCGCCGCCGCACCACCTGCCGCCAGACAACCGGAGTTGTAGATCCTCTCCGTCAGCCGCACCCGCCATGCATAACAACCACCGCCCAAGCCCGCAGATCCTCTCCGTCGTGGCCCGCCGCTAGACAACCACCGCTCGAGCCCGAGCTGCAGATCCTCTCCGTCAGCCGCTGCCCGCCGCCAGACAACCACCGCCCGAGCCCGATCTGCAGATCATCTCCGTCCGCGCCGCCGCACCACCCGCCGCCGGAGAGCTGCAGATCCTCTCGGTCCTCTCCGTCCGCGCCGCCGCACCACCCGCCGCCGGAGAGCTGCAGATCCTAGCGGCACATCCGCGCCGCCGCTAGGATTTCGCCTCCATAGCAGCTTCTGCAATGGATCCGCGCGGCCGCACCAACTGGACTGCAGCAGCCACATCCCCTTCTCCCCCGCTTCACCTAGCGATTTTTCAAGAGAAATCAGATAATTGCAGGTTTGATTCTATGTCTTTTCATCCATCTAGTGTGTGCTTTGTATATTTGAAATGGTACATCTAGTCTTCTTTGTATATCTGAAATGGTTCATCTAATTCATCTGTAATTCTAAACAAAAAATCTGATTTTTACTAATGCTAGAAATAGATATGAAAATAGTTTTGTAATTGGTTCACTGATGAATATGATTACTACAGAGACCAAGATGATGAGAGGGATGATAGGCTAATGATCACAATTAGAGGTTTGTTTAGCACCATTTACTTTGTAAGCTATGCTCTTGTCATTGATCTATATTTTCTGGTACTGATGATACATTGTTTGGCATTTGTTAGGACCTAGACATTCAGGATTTGATTCAATTGATACAAACTGCATTTTTGGAAATTTGGTTCAAATGAATTACCACCAATTAATGCAGCTAAGAAGCAATGTGGATGTGCTACCAAGGCCTGCAATTAAGAATTATGTTAGCACAATTACATCAACAAATGTCATTCCTTTGGAGGTTTTAATGGTATGTATATATGTTCTGCACATTTTTCATATTTTTATCTGTAAGTTCTGCACATTACTCACATTTTTATCTAACAAATTCCAGGAATTCAGTCAAGAGTTTACAAGAAAGTTCCTGATGCAGTTCCTCATGGATGAACACCTCATGAGACATTGTATTCAAGCCAGATCTCAATTGGTTAGTGTTGGTGTGAAGCTCAAGTTAGGATCTCCAATAAAGTACTATAGGATGAATCTTCAGGCTGATGGAAAAGCCCAGATCATCCCTCCTGGATGGGCAAAGGTGGTAGAGTCATTTAATCTGAAGGAAGGGGATGTTTGCATGTTCAGTTTTACAGATGAAAGAAAACTACCACCAAGACTCAGACATCATTGGTTCTACCTTAAGCTTGATATACTTAAAATTGAAGAGTACTACCCTGTCTTATTAAACCAATTCTTACCATTTATCTGAGTATCTCTTATAACATATTTATGCACATCTCTGTAGGTACAGCCCCACTGAGATTCATGAAAGAAGTCTGATTACTACTAGAGGTGTGATTTTCACCTGCAGATGCTTACTGTTATACTTGTTTTACTAGAGTTTTTTTGGGTGATGAATAATGCTTTATTTGTCATGTAGGACCTGGTTTTGCTGGTGAAGAATCCTTTGATAATGAATGCATTTTTGCTAACAAGGTTGATTTGACATTCAATCAAGTTATCCAATTGAGAAGCTATGTTGAAGTGCTACCAAGACCTGATATTAAGGAGTATGTGTGAAAATTGACAGAAGAAAACATCATAGCTTCCTTTGATCATGTTCACTGGAGACCTGGAGAGGGAGAAATGGTTAGTAATGTTTGATCATGTTCACTACTAACGGTTACTGTATAGTATGATTTGATGATAATTGAAATTTCTGTTTTCCAGGTTTTTTCAAAAGAATTCACAAATACTTATCTTTTGAAGTTTCTAAGGCCTGTCTTATGCTCAAGAGCTCCCAGGCATGGGGTTCCTAAAGGATCTGAAGTTATTCTTCTTGTTGTGAACAAGCCAACAGTTTCCAAGACTCGGTACTGTAGAATGATGCTAACTGAATCTGGACAAGCAGTTATCTGTTTTGGATGGAAAGATGTTGTCAAAACATTCAGTCTAAAAGAGGGAGATGTCTGCTTGTTGTTCGAGGACACTAGGATTATTCCAGTCAAAATTAGGGATCCAGCTGCGTGGCTCCAGCTGGTGATAATAAAGCTAGATTAGTACTGCATATGTACTTAATGGGCCTGCCTGGATTAATGGGCCTGGATAGTGTCTGATTAAATGGGCCACATCGTGGGGGAAAACAGTGGATAGTGTCTGATTAAATGGGCCACATCGTGGGGGAAGTGGTGGACGTGGGGTAGTGGTGGACATGGGGGAGCAGTTTTACATCCCTTTACCTTTAAATAGGAGGAGAAACCTGACCGGTTTATAATTCTTGTGCGCAGAGCTTTTCTTCTATCCCTTCGACTTTCTGGGTGAGTTCAATTCTATAAATAGATCTTCTTATTCTATTTCATTTAATCTGATGCAATCTAATCCTTTTACTACATTTTCAGGTCGCATGTTCTGAATTTCCTCCTTCGACTTTTCAGCTCTCAGGTTCTGAATTTCAACCTGCTATCTGTGATCAACCTAGGTGAATTTTTGTAGGTGAATTAACCTGGATGTTATTTTGTAGGTGATGGATGACATGACGTGTGCTATCTGTGATCAGCCTGGTGAAAATTGTGGCAGATCTAACAGGAGAGCTAATTGATTTGACATTGTCATTGGCCATGGTTTTAGACGTGGTGTGGTAAGTTCTTCTGATAGTTCTTATTTGCTCTATTCTTTTTTGGCAATGGGAGTAGTGATCTTTTTTGGCAGTACATTCCCTGCTCATTCCCTGCTCATTCAAACAGTTTTTGGCAATGGGATCTAAATTATGTTGTTAAATTGCAGTACATTCCCTGCTCATTCAAACAGAGGTTGAACAATTTAGTTCCTGGGAAATGGTTAGTTGCCAAGAGCCCAAGATTCAGAAGATTTGATTTGTTCTTCTGAAGGATGAGTCACTACACTAATCGTGGCCGTCTTTGGAGATCATTAGTTAGAGTTTATGACATTGCTGTGGGTGATGTTGTACATTTCCAATGTACTGATGATCCCTTTGAACCATTAGAGAACTCATTTGACATAACTGTTCATTCCAACAATGTTGAGAAGGATGCAGTTGAAGAAACTGGTATCACAACAATAACTCATATTTTTTTTCACAATGCATTTTCGAAATAATTAAGGCTAACACATCCTCTCTGATTAGTTGTAGGAGATTTGCCTAGCCCAATAAGAAGTATCCTCTATAGGACAATCTTCTCAGACATCCACTCCATTAGTGAACAGGACATGGCTGCAATCCTGTTTGGCATTTACAAAGATGTTTTTGTGGAGAAGGAATTTTATGAACCAAAGGATCAGAAAAAAATTGGGTGCACAAGATGGATGATGATAATGTTCACTTCAATGCACTGGTAATTTCCTACAGTTCATATGTTTGACATCTGAAATTATTTTATTTGCATGCAACTAAATCAATTGTGGATCTTTATCTGTTTTGCAGTACATGCCTACTGAGGCTATAGATGGGTACAGGTACCCAGGTTTTGGCACTTCTCATATTTCCAAGGATGGACAGCTGCTAGGAGAAGAAGAAGAAGAAGAAGAAGAGTTCATTGACTGCACCTACTCCATTGCCTGGGACATGGGGCATGTGTGTTTTCAGAATGGATGGACTGATTTCACCAATGCTGCTAACATTGGCAATGAAGCACTTCTTTTGATGAAAGTAGAGCACATGCAAGAGTTTATTGGTCTTAACTTTGTTGAGATCATCAACTAGGGATCAAGTAGTGCCCATGAATTTGTGTTTGTATCCAGTGTGTTTGTATCTAGTTGTGGTGTGTTTGTATCCAGTGTGTTTGTATCTAGTTGTGGTTGTGTACCCAGTTGTGTTTGTATCCAGCTATTATTGAACTTATATTATATATCAAGTTTGTGTTTTCTGATCCAGTTGTGTTTGCTTTATGGCTTTTCTGAAAATATAGATGCAGCAAATCCATACTGCTATTGTGTTAATTTTTCACAATAGCAAGGATAAGTTGTTGCAACAAATTGAATTTTTTTCTACTTGCCACTGCTATTATTTAAAATGGATTCAAAAAAGAAACTTCTTTGTATACTTGAAGTACTAGGCAAAGGATAAGTTGCTGCAACAAATTGAATTTTTTCAAAAACACAAAGGCCCAAATATAGGAGAAAGTACTAGGCAAAGGCTCACTCGGCCAAAATATGGGCCAAAATATCTGGAACCGAAGAGACAGAGAGCGCGTGGAGCGTTGGAATATTATGAGGGAACCGAAGGGACAACCTCCCCTCTCTCTCCCATTCGGCAGTTCCCTCTCTCCCACTCGGCAGTTCTACGGTGAGTTCCTCTGCAGTTCTTCAAACTTGTTTTCTTATCTTTTCTTCAGAGTTCTCTCTCTAATCTCTTCTTTTTCTTTCCATCCATCTGCAGACTCGGCAGATTGTACGGTGAGTTCTTCGGTTCCTTTGCAGTTCTTCAGATTTCTTCAGAGTTCTCTCTCTAACCTTTTCTTTTTATTTCCATCCATCTGCAGACTCGACAGTTCGTACGGTGAGTTATAGTTCCTTTGCAGTTCTTCATATTTCTTCAGTTCTCTCTCTAATCTTTTCTTCTGTTGCTTGATTCTTCCAACCTTATTCACTTCTTTTGCTTGATTCTTCCAACCATCTTCACTTATGTTGCTTTAATCTTCATTTTGCGGTTTTATCCTAATCCCTCTTTCTTCTTGTAATATTACAGTGACCGCAAGATACCCAAAGAAGAAGAACCACTACTTCATTAGGGTTTCTTCTTCGGTAAATCCCTCTTTCTTATAACTGTTCATCCTCTGCTTGATTAGGGTTTCAAATTAGGGTATGCTGTCCTTATTATGTTCCCGATATATATGTTCCTGATTAGATTATAAGTGACTGAAATATAAGATTGTTATTCATCAGATTATAAGATTGTTCTTCATCAGATTATAAGTGACTGAAATGTGTAGAATGTTCTTCAGTACTGAAATGTGTAGAATGTTCTTCAGTACTGTAATATGGATGCAATGATTAGGGTCTGTTACTAATTACTTGTTTAATTTTTAGCAATGGATTGTGCTGTGTGTGGACAACCTGCTCACAACTGTGGTAGGACACAGAGGAGGGCAACCAGCTTCCAGATTGTCATTGTTGATGAGTTTCCATTTGATGGTGTGGTGAGTTTTCACATCCAGACAACAATAGTTTAGTTTATGTTATATTCATCCTGTAGGTTGGTAAGTTAACTACATTATGTTATATTCATCCTGTAGGTTGTTCCATGTTCATTTAGGGAGAGACTGAATGATTTCACTCCTAAGAATTGGCTGGTTGCCAGCAAATGCAATTAGAAACTATGATCTGTACTTGAAGAAGACTGATGAAAAGACATTGATTTGTGGTCCTTATTGGACGTCATTGTGGAGAGTCTACGACATTGGTCTTGGTGATGTACTGGAATTTGAATATGATCCAGATCCGATTGAGGGTTTGGACAATTTATTTCATGTCACCATTTCCTCAAATGGTGTTGAAAAGTACATCCATGAAGCTCCATGTAAGTTCTTGCTAACAACTACTACTAACTATTTCCTCAACTACTACTAATTTCTTTACATGTACTAGTACTAATTATTTTATTTCTTCTATTTGCTTAGTGATTGGAGATGTCCCTTCTGGAATAAGAAGCATTCTGTAGAGGACAATCTTCTCAAACATTCAATCAATCACTGAACAGAACATGGCCACCATCTTATTTACCATCTACAAAGATGTTCATGTGACAGACCATGAGATCATTGAAAGTAATGATGAGAAGAATTTCTGGGTACACAAGATGAATGAGGAAAACCAAGCATGGGATGCACTGGTAAGGCTTAGAGAAAATCACTATTCTGTGGTTTCATTCTATGCATGCCTAATGTGTAAAAAAAATACTAACTGTGAAATACATGATTATTGCAGTTCATGCCTACTGAGGCTGTACAAGGCTACAGGTACCCAAGACATGGCATAGCACATCTTTCCAGGGAAGGGCAAGACATAGAAGGAGACGAAGAGAACTTCATTGCATGTGCCTACTCCATTAGCAAGGAACATGGAGAAGTCATTTTCACCGCAGGGTGGAATGACTTCACATTCTTCTTGATGTTGGATGGGCTTCAATGCTTGTGATCAAGATAGAACATATGAGTGATCACCTTGGGCTGAACTTTGTTGACATTGTCAACTAAGGAATCAGTTAGTGACAAGGCTAATGAGGAATCAGTTAGTTAACAGATGCTTGTTTAGGTTGTGCTGCAGTTGTTTAAGGAACAATGTCATCAATGTTGTTTTAAGTTTTAGTTATTATGTCCTTATTCTCTAAGTTAACTACTAGTGTTTGTATCACTTGTATTGTGCCTGAAATTCTATGGTTGTGCTTGTTTTAATGTTGTCAACTATGGTTGTGCTTGTTTTATTACTTGTTTCATATTCCTGTATTGTTGATGTCTAGAAGGCCTTCATTGTTCTGAATTCATAAATATTCAGACCATGGGCTACTAGACTACATTAGTTCCATAATATACTACATTAGTTCTACTACTAGTCAACTACTAGTGTAAATTACTACTAGTGTAAATTACTACTAACAGTAGTCAACTAACTACTGTTAGTTAACTACTAGTGTTTATTCATATCCACAACATTCATGCCTGGATTTAATCAGAGCATTTTGTACATTTATTCAGACCATTTTGTACATTTATTACATTTATGCATTTATGCACTGCACACACGTCCTTGGAAGTGGGGGAAGTGGGGTAAGTGCTGCGCCAGGTGCTTGCCCCCACGTCCAGGTGCTTTCCTATTTAACATGATGGTAGTATGGAGTCATTTCTTCTGCCTATGTCGAGTTCTTCTGCCTCTTGGTGAGTTCATCTGAATCATCTGAATATTGTTCTTACCTGAATATTGTTGTTCTGTTTGTGTACTTACATCTGAATGTTTCATGTGTGATGCAGATCTCTGATTGTAAGAGGCAGATCTCTGATTGTGTACTTACAGGAGCACAAGTTATCCTACAGGTGATTCAGATCCCTTGCCTCTTTTCCTGTCGTTCATGAATGAATTTGTGTTCCATATCTTAATACTTCCATTTTTTGTCATAGGAATGGATGAGATGAGTTGTGTTCTGTGCCAGCAACCAGTGCAAAACTGTGGTCTCCATTCTGACAGGCGTGCAGTTTCTTTTGATCTGATTATGATGCAGGGATTTGAAAATGGAGCGGTAAGTTATAACATCAGTACAATGGATCTCTTGGTTTTATCTGGAAAGGAGGTGTATAATGACAAACATTCCTCTTGTTTTTCTTTCAGGCAGTACCTTGCAAATTCAAGGAACAAATTGAAAAATTTGCAATGTCAAAGAACTGGATGGTGGCTACATGCAGGAACAGGCATGTGTATGACTTATACCTGGAGAAAGAAGTGTCAAGAATTACCATTTGTGGACCATACTGGTGTTCCCTTGTTAGGAAATATGATATCCAGCAAGGTGAGGTTGTCTCTTTCAGGTATGTGGAACATGCCAACAATTTTGATATCAAAGTGTCTGAATTTGTGGACAATATGAAGGTTGAGAAGCCTATTGTTGCATATGGAGGTAAACTGTTTCACAATTTTAACTGTTTTATGTCATGTTAGCTGAAAGAGAAATTTCAGTGTGACCAGACTTGCTATGTTAACTGTTTGCCATTGTTTACTACTTTGAGCAGGTCTTTACTGTGTGATGCTTGGAATTAGAGCTATACTTCAGAAGACTATTTTCTCAAACATCAGAGAAATTAGTGAGGAGAACATGGCAACCATTAATTATGGTATCTACAAGGTTTTGGCTCTAAAACCAGGGCAAGAACTAGCTGAGGAAGAATTCTATGAAAGTGTCAATGAGATGCAGTTTATGGTGCACAAGTATAATCAGGAAAATGTTGAACTAGATGCTTTGGTAACTATCTACTACTTAATTTCTCACATTTTTGATGCAATGTTTCAGACTTAGTTCTTACACAAGTTGTTACTATGCCAGTACCTTTCTGCAAAAACATTCAGAGAAGTTGGATGCCCATGGCAAGGACATTCAAATCTGTTGGCTAGGGAATTTGATGTGCCCTTTGAAGGATGGTACCACATGGAAGATGAAGATGATAGAATTGCATTCACAATAGGATGGCAGCAATTTAGGGAGGAGGCAAATATAGTAGAGGGATCACTGTTGCTGATTGTTGCAGACCCAAGGCATGGTCACATCTGCCTTGATTTTGTGGAGATTGAAGACCCTTGAAGAACATGATTGAAGACCCTTGATTTTATGTTGCTTATTAGAAATTGTGTTTCATTTTAAATTGTAATGTGTTCTAGTGGACTAGTGTTCTGAACAATGCATCTACTGTAATGTTGGTTTGTAAGTTGAACAATGTTTTGTAATGTTGGTTTGTAATGTTGGTTATCAAGTGTTGATCATTTTCTGTTATTCAAGTGTTGATCATTTTCAGTTTATCAAGTGTTGATCAGTTTCTTGATTTTCTGTTATTCAAGTGTTGATGATTTTCAGTTTATCAAGTGTTGATGATTTTCAGTTTATCAAGTGTTGATTAGTTTCTTGATTTTCTGTTATTCAAGTCTTGATGATTTTCAGTTTATCTAGTGTTGATCATTTAATTTGCAATGTCTAGAAGTCCTTCACTATTCTGAATTCATAAATATTCAGAACATGGGAAACTAGACTACAATATTCAATGTTTAGTTTTGCATCTCAATGTTCAATATTCAACTATGATTATGATTATGATTGTTTAATGTTTAGTTTTACATCTCAATGTTCTAGTTTTACATCAATGTTTAGTTTTGCATCTCAATGTTCTAGTTTTACATCAATGTTTAGTTTTGCATCTCAATGTTTAGTTTTGCATTTCAATGTTAAACTAGACTACAATGTAAACTAGGCAACAATTTAAACTAGACTACTTTGTAGTCTAGTTAGACTATAAAGTAGTCTAGTTTTACAACTACTGTTAAAATAAAGTAGTCTAGTTTTACAATTACTGTTAAAATAAAATATCACTACTAGTGTTATTTTTTCATTTTAGTCCTTTAATTTTTTCATGTCATATTATCGACCCTTGTCTTTCTCTTTTTGACCTTGGCTCTCTTTTTTTCAGATACAACGCGCCTCCTCCTCGATCCGCTCCTCTCCGTCGAGATCCGCTCCTCTCCGTCGAGATCCTCCGCCGCCTCCTACTCGAGCTCGTCCACCACCACCTCTCCGTCGAGATCCGCCGCCTCTTCCTCGATCTCGTCCACCACCACCTCTCCGTCGAGATCCTCCACCGCCTCCTACTCGAGCTCGTCCACCACCACCTCTCCGTCGAGATCCGCCGCCGCCTCTTCCTCGATCTCGTCCACCACCACCTCTCCGTCGAGATCCTCCACCGCCTCCTACTCTAGCTCGTCCACCACCACCTCTCCGTCGAGATCCGTCGCCGCCTCTTCCTCGATCTCGTCCACCACCACCTCTCCGTCGAGATCCACGTCGATCTATTCTTCATCGACAAATAACTCGCAATGATGCCGAGGCTGGTTCTTCAGGTTAGGAATTCACCACTTGTTCCTGTGATGCTCTGATCTGCTCCTATTCCTATTCTGCTCATGTTCCTGTTATTACTTGTGCTCTGCTCTGATATGCTATACTTGTGTTCTGTTCCTGTTATTACTTGTGCTCTGATATGCTATGCTATACTCTGAACTGTTCCTGTTATTACTTGTGCTCTGCTCTGATGTGCTCTGATGTTACCTAGTTTGTTTGTTTGAATGTTGGTATAGTAACTAGTATCTTGCTATTGGTTACACAGGAACAAGTTTCTAAGTTTATTCATCTATTTGTACAATGGATAAAACTTGGATGAGTGCTGCTAGATCCAGTACCCAGTTTGCAGATGAGGTTAGGGGTTTTATTCAGTTTGCAGCTACAAATTCTGGTTATAGCCAAAAGATTTTCTGCCCATGCAAACTTTGTTGTAACATCTCTAGGCAATGTTTAGAAGATGTTGAAGACCATATAATATCTGTAGGATTCATGCCTGGGTATACAACATGGGTATACCATGGGGAATCAGTAGATTGTGCTATTCCTACTGTACAACCCAATGAATCAGTAGAATTGCCTTTAGGAAGTGATGAGATGGATGAGATGATGTTGGGTTCTCATGATATGTACAACAATAGCTCTTTAGGATCAGATACACAAGTTGACAGTGATGATACTGATGATGACTCTGAAGAAACAGATGAAGCTGATGAAGAAGCTGAGGCATTCAAAAAGTTAGTTAATGATGGCAAACAAGAATTATATGCAGGATGTAAAAAATTTACAAAACTACAATTTCTTGTGAAGCTGATGAACATAAAGAACACCAGGGGATTAACCAGAGCTACATTTGAAGATGTACTGCAGCTATTTAGGGATGTCCTACCAGAGGATACAACTCTCCCTATGAATTTTCATGAATCCAACAAGACATCAAATCAGAGGGGTATGACACATATGATGGATGCATTAATGACTGCATCATATATAGAGGAGACAATATCAATGCATCTGTCTGTCCAGTATGTAATGCATCCAGATGGAAGATTGTGAAAGAAATTGGTGGTGGCAAAAGATTTAGCAAGGTTGCTCAAAAGGTTGTCAGGCATTTCCCATTGAAGAAGAGAATTAGAAGATTATTCATGCCAAGCAACATAGCCCCACTTATGAGTTGTCATGTTGATGGTAGGATCAAGGATGGTCTTATGAGGCATCCTGCTGATGCACCAGCTTGGAAGCATTTTGATGCAAAATATGAATGGTTCAACAAAGAAGCTAGAAATATTAGGTTTGGACTGGCAACTGATGGTTTCAATCCATTCAGAACTATGAACCTGTCTTACAGCATCTGGCCAATTGTACTGATTCCATAGAATCTTCCAGCAGAGAGTTGCATGAAAGAAAACAACTTCATTTTATCAGTTATTATTCCTGGTAGGAAGGCACCAGGGAAAGACATAGACATTTACCTGCAGCTAGTTGTTGATGAACTGAAAGTGTTATGGAAGGATGGTCTTTGGACTTTTGATGCTCATGTAGGAAGGAAATTCAGGGTGTATCTTTGCCTATGGACAATTAGTGACTGGCTAGGCCGGGGAATTCTTAGTGGAGAGAGTATTGTTGTTTGCTCCCACTGCCTGCTGGGTACATGTTCCAAACGTTTAAAACATGGACACAAAGCATGCTACCTGGGTACTAGGATGTTTCTACCTGCATACCACCCATTTAGGAAGGATAGAGACTCATTTGATGGCACAACTGAAGACAGGGAACCTCCAATTCAGCCATCAGGTCATGAGATTTCAGAAATGACAAAAGGCATTCACACCATCTATGGGAAAACACAAAAACAACAAAAGTCTAAGAAGAAAAAGAGACAAAGAGATGAAGGGGAGGAAGATAATGTACTGGAGGATGTGCACACTGTAGAGTCAACATTCAAGAAGAGAAGCATCTTTTTCCGGCTTGAATATTGGGAACATTTGCTTGTTCGACATAATTTGGACTCAATGCATATAGAGAAGAATGTGTTTGATAATATTGTTCACACAATTTTACAAGTGGACAACAGGTCCAAACATAATGTGAAAGCAAGACTGGATATGAAAAGATTTAAAATCAGAACACATCTCCATGTTGATGAAACTCAAGAGAAACCAGACTTGCCTGAAGCAATGCACTACATGAATTCAGATAATAAGAAGGTATTCTGCTCAGTTGTGAAAATGCAAGGTTTCCAGTAGACTATGCTTCAAACATGGATGGGAAGGTCAGGTTAGATGAGAAAAAATTAGTTGGGCTGAAAACTCATGACTGCCACATAATTTTTGAAGATGTATTTCCTTTAGCTATAAGTAGAACCATGTCTGCCCCTGTTGCTCTTCCACTAATTAATCTTAGAAAGTACTTCAAGAAAGTTTGCTCCAAAGTCATAGATCCTACTGAGATGCAAAAGTTGGAAGAAGAAATTGCTGAAACAATGTGTCAGCTAGAGCAGATTTTTCCACCATCATTCTTTGATATAATGGAACATCTTGTCATCCATCTTGCAAGTGAAGTGTTGATAGGTGGACCAGTGCAATTCAGAAACATGTGGTCTACAGAGATGTTTGTTGGGAAGTGTAAAGGGATAGTACATACTAGAAGACATCCTAAAGCATCAATAGTGAGGATATATATTTGATGAGAGCTTGGATTTTGTGCAAGATATCTGGAAAATTCCAACAAAGAGACAATGCATACTGATGATAGCACAACTAGCAGTCCAGACACTAATATATATTTAAGAACAATTGAAAGACAGCTCTCTGCATTTCAAGTAGATGAGCTAGATCACATTTCATGGACACAAGCTCAAAGGCATGTGTTGCTTAGTTATCCAGAAATTACTAGGTTTGCAAATGATCATATCACAATGCTACAAGCAGACAGAAGGAAAAGTAGAAGAGAAGTTGAAGTTGCTCACCACCAACAATTCCTGAAATGGTTTATTGAACATGTGCATTCTTTAATGCATAAAGGAGTTGAACTACCACAAGAAGGTGTTCTACTAGCACAAAAGTCTTTCATGATGGTGAAGAAATACAACAGCTACAAGATTAATGGCTATACATTCCACACAAGAAGCCATTCTGCTGGAAAATCTTCCCAGTGTGATGGAGTTTCAACTACTGCAAAGACATTAAGTTATTCAGTAGATCACACATTAGGAGATGGTCAAATTTGTGGCAGGATCCATGAACTAGTTGAATTGAATTATTCAAACACAGCTAGTGTAGTATTATTCAAGTGTGAATGGGTTAAAGATACTGGAATTAGAGTACTACCTCTATCCCAGTTTATAAGACTTACGCGTATACCTAGGTCGTCCGCATGAGCTATATAATATGAATTAGATAATATAAAAATTATATCATTAGAAAATATAACATTTGAAGTTTCTAATAGTATAGTTTTTATCTTATGTACCTCATGCTAAGTTGGTCAATTTATCGACCTAGAAATACGCGTAGGTCTTATAAACCGAGACGGAGGGAGTAGATGAATTTGGAATAACTGAAGTCAACTTCAATCATGTAGACAAAGGGGAAATTCTTTCATCTATGCCATTTATACTAGCTAGTCAAGCAAAACAGGTCTACTATTTGCAAGATCCAATTGATAATGAATGGTTTGCTGTTGTGTCTAGGTAATTTGATAAAGTTCTATTGTTTCTTTTGTTTGCTGGTTTGATTCTGTTGAACATGATAATAAAGTTCTATTGTTTCTTCTGCAGGGACTGCTAACATGGACAGTCAGAGAAGTAGGCTAAATGAGGTTAACATGCAACTGATGAAACTTGGTGTACCACCAACACAGATAGAATCAAGAGTGGAGAAATTTTTACAAGATTTCTTGAGGAAGCAAGGATAAAAGGAATATACAAAGAACCAGCAGAAGTAAGAATCTAATTTATGCCATTCTAATATGTGATTTATGTGAAAGCATAAGAACCACATAATTTATGCCATTCTAATATGTGATTTATGTTCCTGTCTTAATTTAGAACAACATGATATATGAAGAAATAGATGTGGTAGAAAATGAGGATGAGGATGATGATGGTAGTGAACAGTATGATAGTGATGCTACTACTCATGATGAAAATGAAGTAGGTGATATCAATCAACAGTTACTGGAAGGTTAGTTTTAAGTTGCCTTCTCCTCTTGTTAATTTAGGCAGTTTATTTCAATATTGTGAAATGGATGACAACACCGGTTAATTTAAATACTTGTTACATGTCAACAGCAGAGAAGTCTGTGAGAGGGCCCACTAAGTTGAAAAGATTCTGGAAAGAGTATGATCCAAGAAACAAGATCAGTTTGGAATTTAACAGCAAAGGCCAACCTTGTGGGTTCAAAACTTGCAGGCTCACAAATTTCATTGCTTCTTTAGTTAAGGGAAAAGAAATTTCTTTGGCAGCTACCAATTGGAGCAAAGTTCCTGAATATGAAAAAGATAAGCTATGGAAGGCTTAAGGTAAAATCTCTTAAATAAAGCTGGATTGTAGTTACGAACTATGTTTTTTCACGCAAATTACTAATGTTGCTTAATCAGTAAACACTTTTGCAGTATTTCTTTGAAATACCAGATTGTTACAAGTGCTGGGTGTTGATATCTGCTAGAAAGAAGTGGAAAGATTACAAGTGTTATTTGAAGAGAAAATTTTACAAGGATGAGTTGTCACTCAAAAGCAACATTGCCAATGGATGCAAATCCAGGATACCTCACCTTTCGATGGGTTTGGCTATGTAAATTTTGGAGAACACCAAAGTCTAAGGTATACTAAAGTAGCAATGTTGGATATACTATTTTTTTCAACCTGCTTGTGCTAATTCATACTATAGGCATTAATGTATAATTTCTTGCTGTAATGTAGGCATTAAGTATGAAGAACAAAGAGACGAGAAATTGTCAAGCAAATGCAGTTCATACAGCTGGTACTAGAAGTTTTGCAGTAGTACAGGAACAAGAAGTAAGTTAACTGTGGATTTGTTGCATACTTGAATATCTAAAATTTTCAAAGATCACAGTATGATAGTTTTCCATGAATTTCAGGAAATAAAAGAAGGGAGCAAAATATCCAGAGCTCAGCTTTACAGAATTACCCATACAAATAAGGATGGGAAACCAGTTGATGAATTTTGCAAGAAAAAAATTGTAAGTAATAATATAGTATATACTGAATTTTTTCATGTCCACATACATATTATATATTGAAAACTCAATAAACTGTTCTGAGCTACAATTCTGAGCTATCAATACTTCATTTATATAGTGTAAAAAAATAAACTATGTTGAAGTTTTCCTTTTGTATTGAACTTATTGTTGGTTGTCCTGATCATGTACTAAACTTGTTGCCTGGCATGATCTACAAAGAACAAGCAGATTCTTTTGTTTATCTTCAGTTTGAGTCAATCTTGGAAATATTCATTATATGTCCCTCATTCTTTGTAATGTTGCAAACAGGAAGAGATAAATGTGAAGTTTGTGGACAACCCAAACTTGATACATGAGGAAGCAAATGAGGAAGATTTGTATTCAGCATTGTTACCAAAGGCTAAGAAGTCAAGTAATCATGGATTAGGGCTCACTGTTGGTGGAAAGAACAGTGAGAAGCTGGCGCTGGCTCTATCTGCTCTACATGATGGTACACAGGAAAACAAAAATCTCAGGAGTGTTGTAGAGAAGATTGTAGAAACTCAGTCAAGTTTGGTAGCCAGAAGTGATAAGCTAGAAGAGAAGTATTGTCAGATGATGGAGCTATTTCAAACATCACAGAAGAGAATGAAAGAACATATTGAAGAACCTCTTGTTGAAGAATCAGAAGGATTTGACAAGATGAAGAACAGTGGTCAGGAGGAGAAGCAAGCAGTAGATGACAAGAAAAGGAAAAGGCAAAGGGTAGAAGAAAATATTAGAAATGAAGTTAATCTTGCGAAGAATGAAACTGCTGAGGTAAAATAACTACTGCTTGTACATGTGTCAATAAGAAATCCTTGTACGTGTGTTTCTTGTACGTTGTACCTCTTGCTGACTAGGAATTTAACTAAATGCAGGTTGCTATGATAAAGAAAATTAAACTAGAGAAAGCTCAAGAGATGAATAAGTCAAACATTTGCAGCAGCATACCAAAGCCCAGAATAAGTAGAGGAATGGAAGTTGTCTTGACTTCACCAAATTCTTCTAACCTTGCAGCTCTTGGAACAATTCAAACTGTAGATATAAATGCAGTTGGTTTAGATGGAGATCCACTAAGTGATTATGTGGAGGTCATGATTAACATTGTCTACCGTGATACAACCGTACTGCCTAGACCACTTGGGAGAATGACAAAGATGGGAAATGCGCAAGCTAAGTGCATTCCATGGCCAAGGAATCATGTTAGTATTTCTTAAACTTTTCAAATATAAATGATGAACATTCTATGATGAACAGTGCATTCTAATATGTGCAGGTTACATTAAGAGATATGTATGAAAAAAATCTGCAAAACAAAATTAATAGACAAAACTCAGTCAAGGTGCCAGGAAAGCCAGGAGCTAATAATAAATCTGCTCCTACTGAACAGGCATGTACAGTATGATTATAGAACTCAGCAGTTGTCACTCAGCAGTATTGTTTGCAGCAGCACTTCCTACTAACATATTGACTCGGCAGGGTACTGGTGCACAAGGAACAACTCTTGAAGCAAATGTTGCTGCTGTTTATGATTCTGCAACTGCTTCTGCTAACAAAGAGTCTCAAATGCATGAAAAGATATGTTACATGTACTGCTTCTGCTCCAGCATTATCTGAACTGTTCCATGTACTAATACATGAAATAATGTGCATCTTCACTTCCTACTAACATATTGACTCAGCAGGGTACTGGTGCACAAGAAACAACTCTTGAAGCAAATGCTGCTGCTGTTTATGCTTCTGCAACTGCTTCTGCTAACAAGGAGTCTCAAATGCATGAAAAGGTATGTTACATGTACTGCTTCTGCTCCAGCATTATCTGAACTGTTCCATGTACTAATACATGAAAAAATGTGCAGCTTGTGGATGAACCAGTTATGAGCCAAGGCAAAGTAATTGTGGAGGAACCAGTCATGATCCAGGCAAAAGGTAGAGCGAAGAAACCAAATTCCAGAAACCAGAAACAAACTGCTGCTGCTACTGCTTCTGCTAACACAGATTCTCAAATGCATTTAAAGGTATGTTACATGTACTGCATCTGCTCCAACAATATTTGAACTGTTCCATGTACTAATACATGAAAAATTGTGCAGCTTGTGGATGAAGAAGTCATGAGTCAGGAAACCAAGATCAAGATCAAGAAACCAAGATCAAGAGTACTGAAGCAAACTGCTGCTCCTTCTGCTACAGCTACAACAAATTCGCAAGTACCAGATAAGCCAAGTTACAGTTGTAAACTATTACAAATGCTCAGAATATTACACTGACAACAGTATAAACTAAAAAATGTGCAGATTGTGGATGAACCAGTCATCAGCCAGGCCAAAGTTAGAGAAAAGAAACCAAGATCAAGAGTACAGAAGCAAGGTGCTTCTGCTCTACAAGACCGTACCACACAAGGTAAGTAAACTCCTAAACTAGTCTGAACTCAGACAGATGCTCCTTCTGTTAACTAACAGTAATTTACACTAGTAGACAAACTCATTCAGTCTGCAGTATTGCTCAGACTACTAGTGTTTACATTCATGCATAAATTACTGTTGATTACACTAGTAATCCACAACTCCTAAACTACTAGTGTTTACATTCTTGCCTGAATTTAATCAGAGCAATACTACATTTTCCACAATGCAGACTGTTGAACTGTTGAACTAGCTGCTCCTTCTGTTGAACTGTTGTACTCAGAAAATCTTAACAATGCAGATTGATGATATTGAATGGTCTCAAACTTAGACAGCTCAGACAAGGGATTGCCAAGCAGCAGATGATATTGCATGGTCTCAACTAATTTAAAGTCACTGTAAGATATGGCTGTGAACATATGTCACTGTAAGATATGACTGTGAACAATGGTTGTGGACCACTGTAATGTGGTTTGTAATATATTTCATGGTAATATAATATATGTCACTGTAATGTGGTTTGTAATATATGTCATGATTTGATTTGTAATGAGTGCATTACCTAATGTAATTCGATTGATGTGAGCCATTTTTGTAATAGATGTCACTGTAGTACACAGTTGCTTTTGTTTCGATTTTTAGAGGCACTAGTGATAATGCCTCAAAAAGTTGGTTTTTAGAGGCACTGGTGATAGTGCCTCAAAAAGTTGGTTTTTAGAGGCACTAGTGATAGTGCCTCAAAAGGTTGGTTTTTAGAGGCACCGGTGATAGTGCCTCAAATGGTTGGTTTTTAGAGGCACTAGTCATAGTGCCTCAAATGGTTGGTTTTTAGAGGCACTAGTGATAGTGCCTCAATTGCCTAGGATTTAGGGGCACTCTATTTTTTGCCTTAAGTTGGTTTTTGAGGCACTAGTCATAGTGCCTCAATTGGCTAGGACTTAGAGGCATTAGTCATAGTGCCTCAAATGACTATGATTTAGAGGCACTTTTTAAAACTGTCTCAAAAAACTTTTACCTACATGACCGTCCCCGGCAATTTTTTTAGTGCCTTAAAAATTCATTTGAGGCACTATTTTCTATTGAAGGCACTCTTTGAATAGTGTACCTGTCATAGTGAATGGAGATGATGTCTGGTTTGGGGAAAGGCAAAAGTAGTCAGTTGGTGGGTCCTCTTGCTGATGCTAAACGGTGGAGCAACGTTGGTTTTCTTAGACTCGCGCTAAGTAATTTTGTTAGACTCATGCCACGCTGTACATGCTCTTACTATGTGTTCATTCAGTGTTAGTCATACTCTTCCCATCATTCAATGACACTAACTTGTGGCCCTCTTCTCGGTTAATAAATACTGCCTTGGTGAGTTTTGGGTGAAAAGTCGGTTTTCAGCACCAGCAAATGATACGATGTATAATTGGGCCCTGAAGGTGGACTCTACACCGCATCTAGCTTCTCTTTCAGCCTCTCAAATGAGTCCCAACATTAATTTTCCATCAAAATCAGTAGTAGGTTGTTCTGTGCACTCGTCGCTCTCATTTGAGACATCGCTTCCTGTCGTCTACCTCTGTTACAGTTGAAGAAGTCAGTATGATAACCATAATTTCTATTCTGTACAAAATAATGCTAGTACTATAATCAGTAGTGTCCTTTGTATTTCTGTTCCACCAATTTTTGCAGCACTTTTTTTCTTTTGCTTATTTATGAATCCATAGAGGACTGGTTTTTTTGCCTTTAAGAAACTGGCCAGCGTATCTGTTGGTTTTGGGAGTAGAAGACAGTTGGGACCAGATTCAGATCACAAACCATTATTGCACATTAAGATTCTCATCCATCCATGCATGATGTATCTTCATTCTTCAGGCTTTCAGCTAGTGTATATCTCCACCACTGTACAAATGTTGGTCTGCTTCATTTACACGATCTGATTTTAGACACGGCTGCAGACCGAATGCGCGCGCGTAAAAGCTTCAATATATCGCGCCAGAAGCAGTACACTTTTGATCCAACAACCACGGATGGAGGTGGTGCGTGGGGAGGGTGACAGAGGGAGACACGGATTGGTGAATGCTGCAACCCCGTGACAGATTTCGTTGTGGTTCAGCTAGTGCTCTGCTCTCGGTGCGTGCGTGCGATGTCTCACTCTCACCGGCCGGCCCGATCGATCCACCCAAATAATTGGCCATCTCATACTATGTATCACCAGCTGCCTAAACTCAATATATAGGTTGTAGATCAATGGCTACTGGGCGAACTACGTGTGCGCGCGCCGTTCTTCCGGCCTCTCCATGTCCTTTTCTTGATGGATTCGTTTCAGCGCTCCCGCGCGTTCTCCCAGCCAAGCCAGCCAGTGATGATCGATCATGCTTCACAATCGGCCTAAATAAGTAGGGCGTATACATGTGTGCAAGATTTCTGTGCAGTTCTGGTTACGTTGCATGCCGTGGCGAATTAATAGGCAAAGAAAGAAAGTCGACACTTTACAAACTTCGTGGTCTAGAAGAAATAATCCATGCATTTTGCTGCGTGGATCATGCTTAATTGTCTTGGTGAGTGTATATACTTCACTACCGTACACGTGGCGTTGCTTAGGTTGTAGGGGATCAAATTAGCTAGAGGACAGTTACGTTAAACCTGATGGCCGATTAGTCACGTCGCTAGCTACGTACGTGGTGGAGGTAGTAGTTACGGATAGCTTTCCCATGGGAGATGCTGCTATTCTCACTGCCACTTCACGTCGCTTTACTTGGACCAAGCAGCTATCTAGACGAAACCGTGCTTGCTACTGTTGTCGTTGGCTCCTCTCGTACGTCCTAGCTAGCTTGCTCCTTTTGAGTGATTCTGTTACATCGTCATGCGTGTTCTTGCGTACGAGCGTCGGTGCGTCCTAGCAAAAATGATTGTGATTCGTGATGCTGATTGGATAGTTTTGTTCCGAGACGGAGAAATTCATGCGCGTTTTTCCTGCATGATGAAAATGTGCATCGATCCTGCATGCATGTTTTTCATGCGGATGCAAGGGTAGTTCAATGGTCAATCCATTGCACACTCGTACGGGTTTGGAAGAAAAGAACGAAAAACACAAGCAAGTTCGGTACTTTTTAATGATACTATATCTTCAGCTAGTATTAGGATCATGCACAGTCCCTAACATTCCCGTGTAGCTATAAAAATTTAAGCAGCAGTTGGCGAGCATACGTGCGCGTGCGCTCTGTTTCCTTCGCATAGCTGAAGAAAATAAACTGTAACTCGACCTATAAACGACAATCCACGATGCACATCCACAAGCGACCTGACAGTGCCTCCAAGCTATCGTCTACTTTCTAGTTCAGCTATCGAATATTCCGTTCGATCTTTCCGACCGACCGACACACACTTGCAATTTTGTTCGAGCCAAAAAGAAAAAGGCTGGCATACAAGACGCAATCACTACTTCACATATGTACGAATACGCAGGAGAATGATTATTGTACGGCGTGGCCCAAAAAGTGACAACATGCTTTTCATGACGGTGATATACAATGTTTTCAGCCACTACGTATCATTCATCTATCTGCTTGAGCTTTGCCCTCTTTCTTGATTCATCAAGGAAAAAGGTCAAGGAACACTGCACTCTGCTACTCTCTTTCCATTATGCTAAGATGGATATACTAAAAAGGACAAATGAATGTAGAGAAAAGGAGCTATGGATTATTGGTACATAAATCATCATGTTGATGCATGAGGATGGTCCATATGTTACTATATAATTAATACTGTAGAAAAACAAGCCACCATAATAGTTGTCCATGTAGACTAAATTATTTGTCCATTGATCATGATGTGGACCTGACCATCACCAAGGTTGTCAGAATCGCATTATGTTACAAATTGACTGGTCTGATTCTATGATTCTAATCGGTAGAATCTACAATATTATGACTCTAATGGCTACATGACCTTACGATTTGTGATCCTACCATAGGGGTTTTGATACTATTCAGAATTGTCATTCTAACAACCTTGATTATAACAACTCAGATTTAAAGTAAATCAACGACAAGGAAATAAAAATTATTTAAAAATTGGTCTATGGTGGATTCGAATTGACTAATGCCAGCATGATGTCAGTAAACCAATGCATTATCTGTCACATTTTTTCCTTTATAGTTTCTTATTTGGAGCCCAACTTTAGCAAACCAGACGTCCCTTCATGCCACATTTGGTGAATCTTATCAAAAAGTAATTATAATCTCTCATTTCAAATTTTGTCTCTCTGTGTGTCAAGATATTATACTCTACAGAATAATGTTGTCAACTAAATTATAATTATTGGGTTATGAAATATGGAAATATACCAAAAGATACGGCAGAACATGGTGACATGTGTTAGAAATTTTTAACTAAAAAGAAACAATTGTGGACCACCTCCAATCCTCCATATTGGTAAATTACTACAAGTTATATGTACATAATTGTACCTACATAGATAATGTTGTTAGATATGCATAAACTTTTTTGGGAAAATTATGCATAACCTTACTTACACAAAACACATGTGCTAGATGGCATTCATTAGATCTACACAACCGTACATAAGAGCATCTCCAAGGGCACTCCCCAAACGCTCCCCATCAGTCCGTTTGTGTTCGAGCGGATAGCCCGATCCAGATTTATGCTCCCAACGCGCACCCCCCCCCCTTCCCTGGACAACCCAATTTTCCCCAAACCGTGCAAATGGACATGCGCGGTTGTCCTCCCTTGTTAATAAGACATGGTAGTAATTTGCAAGTTTCGAGAGATGTTAATAATACAAGTTTTCCTGAATGCCAATAACACAAATTTCACAAATTTTTAAATGCCAATAACACAAGTTTTGAGTTTTGCACATAATACAAGTACCATAGTATACAATGTTACGTCCAAAACGTATCTACTTTCTCGAACACTTTGCTATTGTTTCTGCTCTAAACTTGTGTGATTTGGATACAACTAACACGGACTGACGCTGTTTTCAGCATAATTACCTTGGTGTCTTGTTTTTCTGCAGAAAAACAACTATCAGGAAAAATCCCGAAAAATATGCCAAAAATTATATTTCACCAGAAGATCCACGGAACTAGGAGAGACGGAGAGGAGGCTTGGGAGGCACACCCACCCCAGTCGCGGGCCCACCTGACCCTGTGCCTGGAGGGGGTGCAGCCACCCCAGGCACCCCCTCGGCATCCCTCTGCGCTTATAAGTTGCCTTTCGACCTAAAAACCAGGGGGAGGGGTCGATCGTTTTTCAGAAAGAGTTCCGCTCCGCCCCCGCCATCAGAAACCATGATTCAGATTCAGAAACTTCGTTCTGGCACCTTGCCGGGACGGGGAATTTGGAGAGGATCATTGCCATCGTCATCACCAACGCATCTCCATCAACCACCGATGTTTCGCTCGTCCATGAGTGAGTGATCCCCCGCTATAGGCTTGGGGATGGTAGAGATTGGATGAGTTCTATCATGTAATCGAATAAGATCTGTTAGGGCATAGTGTCTAGTATCTCTATTAGTGTTATTTGACTTTGTTGCAACTTGTTATGCTTAATGCTTGTCACTAGGGCCCGAGTGCCATGATCTCAGATCTGAACTTATTATTAAATTATTATGATAGTATTGTTTGTGATCTTATCTGCAAGTTGTGTATACATATCATTGTTCGGATCCAAAGGCCCCAAAGTGACAATAATTGGGACAACCGGAGGGGATGGCTGTGGTGTGAGGATCACATGTGTTCATGGAGTGTTAATGCTTTGCTCTGGTGCTCTATTAAAAGGAGCACCTTATTTGCCAGTAGTTCCCTAGAGGCTCCGCTGCCACGGGCTGGCTGGATAGAAGATGTTGTGCAAGTTCTCATTGCGAGCACGTATAACTATATTTACAGCACATGCCTAGGATTGTTTAGTACTTGGATGCTTGTTATTATTTATCTGCAATGCCCTAGATCTTGAAGTTACATGTTTAGACTCGTCCATTCAACACCCGGCCATCCATTCCTATGTCTACCGCACTCGAATCCTATTGTTACCGTTACTGTTACTATTGCTCCTGTTTTGTTGTTGTTGCCTTGTTGTTGCTACTACAAACTGTTACCACTAATAAACTTCTGTGAGCAAGAACTATTTCCAGGGCAGCTGAACTAACAACTCAGTTGTTAAGGCTTCCAAGTATTCTTTGGCTCCCCTTGTGTCGAATCAATAAATTGGGTAATACTACCCGCGAAGACTATTGCGATCCCCTATACTTGTAGGTCATCAAGACTATTTTCTGACGCCGTTGCTAGGGTGCATAGCTTTATTTGTAAGTTCACTTGGATCTACTATTGTTCACTACTACTCCTTTCATCATGGGAAAGTCTCGTGATGGAAAGTTTCCTATTTTACCATCCACTATAAGAAGAGATACAGTCCTAAACACCTCTGCTGCTCTTGATTCACCGTCTGTTATAAGTAAGCTTGTTACACCACCACCATATACACATGCTAAACACACTACTACTACTGCTGAGTCTGAAACTGCTTTTGATGCTCATGATGTTACTTCTATTGTGCTTGATGCGAGTGGTTCATTAGGTCCTTTTCTAGATGCTACTATGGATAGTATAGGAAATACTGGAACTCCTAGTGAAGACACTGTTACACCTGTTAGCTCACCTGATTCTAGTGAGAGTTATGATATTAATGATGGTTACATTGAGTTCACTGATGAATTTGTTGAAGAGTGCCGAAACACACATGGTACTAGTGCTATTAAGAGTCTCCTTGCTAGACGTACTATCATGCCTAAGTTGTACTTGATCCTAAGTTTGCCACTTCTCCCATAGATATTAAAGATAAAGATTATGATTTCTATCTTAATTTATCTTATTTATATATTGTTGAGAAAGAACCTTTTTGTGGGACTGAAAATGAGAGTGTTGTGTCTCATATAAATGAGCTTTCTACTATGAGTGCTTTGTTCTCTGAAGATTTTAAGATGTGAAAGTACTTTGTTGCTAAGATCTTCCCCTTTTCACTAAAAGGAGAAGCTAGGGCTTGGTTTAATAGATTACATCATGGTTCCATTGATAGCCCTGATTGCTTGATTGCTTCTTTCTTCCAGAAATACTGTCCTCCCAATGCTAGACATGCTGCTTTGCAGAGAATTTTTTATTTTAAACAGGGAGAAGAAGAGAAATTGTCTGAGTCATGGACAAGGTTTTGTGCCTTGATTCATGCACATCCTAGATGTCCATTACCTAAGAATGAGCTTCTTGATATTTATTATAATGGACTAACTGATGATTCTAGGACATACCTAGATAGCTTTGCTGATTGTGTTTTCAGTAAAAGGACTCCTATAGATGCTGAAGAATTAATGACCAAGATAAGCAAGAATTATGATGATTGGACTTCAACTGAGCAAAATACACATGAGCTTATTACTCCTGAACCAGTTGTTCCTGAACCAATTCCAGCACCAACAACAAATAAGAGGGGAGTTATTGCATTAAATGATGGAGTGATGAAGGAAACTAAGAAGTGTCTAAAGGAGAAAGGTATTAGAGTTAAAGATGTGAAGAATCTACCTCCTATAGAAGAATCATGTAAGCCAATTCCCCACTCATATACTATTGAGGTACACTCTCTCCAATTTAATGAATGTGATATTCCTTATGGTAAGCCTCATGATCAATGTTTAGAGGAACTTGACACATTTATTATTAAGCAAGGGTATTATAATAAACAAGTTCAGAATCATTTGTTGGAAAACTCTAGAGCTATCCATGAGTTGAAAGATATTTTGGAAAGAACTTCTAATGATATTAAAATGCTTTGTAAACACTTTCAAATGGTTCAAACCCAACTTGATCAACTTGCTAAGGTACAAAAGGATATGCTAGTTAATGCTTCAGGAGATAAACATGTTGGAGATATGCCCAAGAGGCAATAATAAAGTGGTTATTATCATATCTTCACACTTATGATAAATGTTTACATACCATGCTATAATTGTATTAACCGGAAACATTAATACTTGTGTGATTTGTAAAGTAAAATAAGAGTCCCTAGTAAAGCCTCTTGTTAAACTAGCTTGTTGGTTAATATATGATCATGGTTTCCTGATCATGAACATAGAGATGTTATTAACAACAGGATCATATCATTAGGAGAATGATGTGATGGACATACTCCTATAGATAAGCGTAGCATAAAGATCAAGTCATTTCAATAGTTCAATTGCTATATGCTTTCTGATACATAGTAACCTAATTCCTTCGACCATGAGATCATGCATATCACCTTTACCGGATGGATGCTTTGATGACATCAAACACCACACCGTAACTGGGTGGCTATAAAGGTGGCATTAAGTGTTCGGAAAGTATTGGTTGAAACACATGGATCAAGAGTGGGATTTGTCCATCCACATGACGGATAGATATACTCTGGGCCCTCTCGGTGGAATGTCATCCAATTGGCTTGCAAGCATGTGACTTGGTCACAAGGGATCACATATCACGGGAACGAGAAAAGAGTACTTATCGGTAACGAGGTTGAACTAGGTATGCAGAGATACCAACGATCATAACCTCGGATAAGTAAACTATCGTGAGACAAAGGGAAATTGGTATCGTATGTAAGTGGTTCATTCGATCGCAAAGTAATCGTAGAAATATGTGGGAGCCATATGAATTTCCAGATTCCTCTATTGGTTATTGTTCGGAGAAGTGCCTCGATCATGTCCGCATAATTCACGAACCGTAGGGAGACACACTTAAGGATTCGACGTTGTTTTCAGTAGTTTTGGTATTATGAGAAA
The DNA here is from genome assembly GCA_030063025.1 of Avena longiglumis. NCBI lineage: Eukaryota > Viridiplantae > Streptophyta > Magnoliopsida > Poales > Poaceae > Avena > Avena longiglumis. Next base: position 503,543,076 of record CP125975.1, read on the forward strand.
GAGACCGAATGTTGTTCGGAGTCTCGGATGGGATCCGGGATATCACGAGGTGATCCGGAATGGTCCGGAGAATAAGATTCATATAAGGAAAGTCTCGTTTCGGAGTTCGGGAATGATTCCGGTGTTTTCATCGGGAATGTTCTAGAAGGTTCCGGATTGTCCGGCACTCCGGGGGGGAGGGTACATGAATGTGTCATTGGATGATTGCATCATGTACTAAGTGTTCTTGTTGTTCCAAAAACATGAAAGTCAAACGGCTAAAACAGGAAACTGTGGAAAACAGGAAACTGTGGAAAACAGGAAACTGTGGGAAACAGGAAACTGTGGAAAACAAGCAAGAGGAGGTTGAATCCAACTTGGAGGAGGAGTTCCTCTCCTTGGGCGCCCAGCCCTAGGCGAGTTGGGAGGGACTCCCTCCCTCCCTGGCGCGCCTAGCCCCTCCACCTATAAAAGGAGGGGCAGGGCTCCTCCTTGAGACACACAAGTTTCTACCTCTAATCTCCGGTTTAGAGCCGTTTTGGTTTAGAGCTTCTAATTGCTTTAGCCTGCGGTTTAGAGCCTTCTAATTGGTGTGTCTAATACCTAGACCACTAATAGCTCTCTCTCATACTCCACCATACTCGCTCCGGCTTAAGGCGAAGCCCTGCGGGATCTCCCCTCTACTTCCGGTACCACGCCGTTGTGTTGCCGGAATCGCGAGGAGAGTGCTACAACCTCCGCTGCCTGCTGGAACAAGGGAGAGGAAGGTCTTCATCGAGTACCGAACGTGACCGATCATGGAAGCGCCGAACGCAGCCCGGAAGGATCGTCCACGATCTTGAGATCGGAAAGAGTACTACATCACCCACGAGAATCGCTCGTTAACCACTTTGGAATCTTCGAGGGTAAGTTATTCCATCGACTCGTTGCTACAATCTAGTAGATAGATCTTGGCTTGTTTGTTTGTATGCGATAGAAAATTTTGTTTTCCATGCTACGAACCCCTACAAAGGGTATCGAGCCGTGTCTATCGTAGATCTGCACGAGTAGAACACAATGGTCATTGTGGGCGTTGATGCTTTTATTTTCGATTGCTTCTTGTGTACTTTGCATCTTGCGGTATGTTGGGATGAAGCGGCCCGGGCTAACCTTACATGACATCGTTCATGAGACTTGCTCCACGCTTGACATGCAACTTGTATTGCATAAGTGGCTTTGCGGGTGCCTGTTTCTCCTAGCATAGTTAAGATCCAATTTACAACGGGTGATTGACAATACTAGTATCAATGTTGTGGTTCTTGTTCGTAAGTTAGAACGACACTTATTAAAAGCCCCAAACCACGTAAAACATGCAAAGAAAATTAGAAGCGTCTAACTTTGTTTTGCAGGGGTGTGCAGTGATGTGATATGGCCATGATTGTGATTATATATGATGTATGCAATGTTCCTTATTGTAAGTTGGCAACCGGCAGGAGCCATATGGTTGTCTTTAAATTCTGTTAAGACCCGCATGTCTATTCAAAGTAGTTGTAATAGTTGAAGCCGGTGGACGACAACCATGGAGAAGCATCATTGACCTTGATGCAATGTCGGTGATGATGGAGATCATGTTCGTGCTAGAAGATGGAGATCGGAAGCACAAAGAAGAAAGGCCATATCATATCACATATTATGAATTGCATGTGATGTTAATCCTTTATGCATCTTGTATTGCTTAGTAGACGACGGTAGCATTATAAGATGATCCCTCATGCACATGAATTTCAAGTCATAAAGTGTTCACCCTTAGTTAGCACCGTTGCTAAAGCTTGTTGTTTCGAAGCACCACGTGATGATCGGGTGTGTTAGATTCTACAAGTGTATACAACGTGAGCAAGCCAGATTTTCATATGTGTAGTCTAAGGTTTGATCTTGACGAGCCTAGCATGTACAGACATGGCCTCAGGAACACGGATTACCGAAAGGTAGAGCATGAGTCATATAGTAGATATGATGAACATGACGATTGTTCGCCATTGAAGCTATATCAACTCTCGTGATGATCGGTTTTGATGTGGTGGATTTGGTTCGTGTGATCACTAAAACAATGTGAGGGATATTGTTTTGAGTGGGAGTTCACCTAGATTAATTTAATTATTAATTAGAACTCAATTTATCATAAACTAAATCAAAGTGAATTTGCATAGTTGTTGTAGTCATTGGCATCCGTTTACCATCTTGCGCTTAGTTATAATTGAGATAATAGAACTATAGAATTCTGGTTAGTTACTTTACGAACTGGTATCGTATTGTTTTGAAGTGTTAATCTAAAGTTTAAAAGTCCTATTGCAAACTTTCAGTAAGTTCCGGTTACTCCATGAAGTTTAATAATTAGTATTAAATCAAGAGTAACAATTCCAAGTGTTAGTATCATGTTTGTTTCCATGATTCTTGATATTCAAAGGATTGTCTTAATATCAAGGTTATCTAGGATCTGAAAGAGTTGTTTCAGAAACCATGATGTGTGGAAGATATTATGATATCTGAAACGAAGTTTTGGTTCCAACATGATAGAGTATAATATGGCTAAAGTCATGTTCTCATATTTGATGAGAATTTGCGAAAGGTTGGAGACACTGGTTGTCCTAATCCTCCAAAAGGTTTTGGATAGCAACATTATACTCATAATTCATCGTTATAAGCTAACAGTAGCTTGATCATGGACGATTCCATGATAAGGTTGAATATTTGATGTAGGTAAAATGTTTACTACACCAAGAGATTACTAAAGAAAGGAATTTGAAAGAACACCAAATATTTGATGATGGTGATCTACTTCAAAGTGCAAGTCCAAAGACATTGGTATTTAATTATACACGCTTTGGAATATATGTCATATGTATGACTCCACTATTGATGTTGATAGATTCTTTCAAACAGAAAAGGAAATACTGAAAGAGAATCTCATAAATATATGGCAGAAAGGAAAAGACTAGAATTGTTCAGCTTAAGTATATAGATGATATACATGTTATGGCTATATTCTTTGCTTATTAAACCATGTGGTTCTCAAGTATTTGATACTGAATTTGTTGGTGTAAATCGTCATACGAAACAACACAGTTCATGAACTACATTGGCCTAAGTAACTAGCAAAAGAATATGTGATGATGTTCATCGAGAACAAATAAAGGGTTATTGTGTTGCTCGTTAAAACATCAAAACTTGCCTTCAAGATTTGTTTTATCAGGTATTATGAGAACAAAAGGGTTGTTCAAATAATTGCCGTAATCTATAAAAGATAGATGATTTGCAAATCTCGTTGGAGGTATCACATCCATAAAACTAGTGCTAAAGATGTCGAAAGACAAATTGATTGAAAGATCACTTAGGAAGTGACATCGCTGTTTAAATTATACTGAAAAGAAAACATGAAGAAACTCCATGTGGATGGAATTTTGGAGTCTATTTGATTTTGATCAAATGACGCTTGTGAAACTTTCCTAGAGATAATTAAAACTTCGTTCATAGGCCAAAAGGGAACGAATGACTAGCTTATTGGAACTTGTACATATTGTTGTACGAAATCCATTATGTGTAGTCAAGAGCGATGGATTTCAACTTCATATGCTTTCTCCAAAAATTTGAGTGAATATATGAATATTTACTTAATAAGGATGAAGTGTGAAATATTTGAAAAGTTCAAAGTTTTTTTAAGATGAAGTGCAAAATCATTGTAACAAGAATATAAATAGTTTATGATAAGATCATAAAGGAAGATATTTGAGTTACAAGTTTAGCATAATACCTAAGATTTAAGGAATCGTTCCGTGGATTTGCATTTTCCCGAAACACCATAAGAGTATGGAGCGTTCGAGATATGTAATTAAACCTTGTTTGACATGGTAAGATCGAAGGTGTAATTCATAAAACTGCCATTATATTTTAAAGATTAAAAGCTTTAGAGATTACCGTTTTTCCACTGAAAAGAGCTCCATCATAATCCGTTGAAATGACACCATATAAAGTTATGGTTTGGGATAAAACCCAAGTTGTCCTTTCTTAAACATTGGTATGCTATGCATAAGAAAGATGTTTGCAACCAAAGTCGGATGAACCTGTCTTTGTATAAACTGTTAAGTATTCCTCCATGAACACCGGAGACAAAAGTGTTTGTTGCTTAGAACGTCAAGTTTCTTTGAGAAGGAATTTTTCGTGAAAAGTTAAGTGGGAGGACAATAGAACTTTGATAAGGTTAAAAGAACCTTAGCTATATGTGCAGAGTTGCGCAGCACCGAAAAGTGTTCCGGAGGCAGCAACAATGCTCATGGCTCACGTGCCTCAAAGGTTGTGGTCACGGAGATCTAAGTTCCTATTGAAACAAGTAGATCGGGTAAACAATCAAATACCAAGATTTGAGAGTTAAATCATTATTTGACAATAATAATCTGACTACATGCAAAGAAGCGATGATGGGCCCTGACTCCGTCAAATGGCTTGAATCCATAAAATCCGTGATAGTTCCATACACGAGAAATCAAGTTTTGAACTTGAAGGACCCTCGAGAAAGGTGTAAGACCTTACAGTTGTGTCTGGATCTATAAAGAAATAGACATGGATGTTTTACATCTATGAAATAGTCGACATGTTGGGAAAGAGTTCACAAAATGTTCAATGTTAACTATGACAAGATTTGATCTTTCATAGTGATATTTAGTCTAGACGGATTAATGTAGCAACCACTACATATAATTTGGTTATATGATAGTTGAATAAACAAAACAAGTTCTTCTAATAGAATTGTTACCTCGGACATGTGCATAACATGGTCCAGAGGGTTTTGTAAATTCAGAGGATGCTAAAAGCATATGCAAACTTCAATGGTTAAAGTGAGCATCGCAGAGTTGGAATCTTCACTATGATGAAACTGTTAAAGGAGTTTAAAAGTTCATTAGAGACGATGAAGATGCTTGCGTTTGCAAGAAATTAAGTGGGAGCGCTAAGACATGTTTCTAATACATTATGTGGAAGACATATTGTTGATTGGAAATAATGTATCTTTTATTAACACATATTAAGAATTTCATCCCGATGAAAGACTTAGGCAAAACCCAAATATTTGGCATCAATTGACGCTAATATGGTTGTGCCAGAAGTACATAGACGAGATATTGAATGAGTTCAATATAGAAACTACAAGAAAAGTTCTTGTCGCACAGAAAGGATTGAAAGAGTTCAAATGTTGATGATATATTCAAGTGTATTGACATTTGGTAAAGTGAAACATAGATTCAAGTATAGATTGATACTTGATGTATGAAATCACAAAGAGTATTTATATCAATCATGCTGTGATATGTACAAATCCAGATATGTCCTATGCTCTAAATGTTGTGAGCATATACAGAATGATTAAAGATGATCATTGGACAATAGTAAGGATATTCTTATGATCTTTTGGAAGAACTAAGAGTATATTATTTGTAGAAGTGACAAATAGATGGTTAGTTCATTGTAAAAGTACTACATTGATACTAGCTTTGTCACAAAGTACAAATTAAGTTTATCTCAATCTAAACTAAGTGTGGCACAATATAATGGAAAGTGAGTTCCATAATGGATTTGGATGAGTTCCAAAGTTAAGACATTGTGACAGATACTACAACAAAAGGCTAAGTATATGACTGCTATTATAGCAGCAAAAGAGGGCATTCGTGTCAAGTAGTTTGTTATCAAACTAGGTGTAGTTCATAGAGGGATAATACTATGAAGATATATTGTGCGGCAATATTATCAACATGTTTTAACCCCAAAGAACTAAAGGTCACACCGAAAGACCAAATTTATACAAAGCCATCTCATTAGAGAATGAGTGATGCGTAAAGACGCAAAGACATGCAATTACACACGGACCTGGAAGTGTCAGATCCGGAGATCAGTTGACCACTAGCAATCGTGTACATACAACACCGGAAAGCCATAGGTGTTGAATACACAAAGATTTGAAACTAGATTATTGACTCTAGTGCAAGTGGGAGACTGTTGGAGATATGCCCAAGAGGCAATAATAAAGTGGTTATTATCATATCTTCACACTTATGATAAATGTTTACATACCATGCTATAATTGTATTAACCGGAAACATTAATACTTGTGTGATTTGTAAAGTAAAATAAGAGTCCCTAGTAAAGCCTCTTGTTAAACTAGCTTGTTGGTTAATATATGATCATGGTTTCCTGATCATGAACATAGAGATGTTATTAACAACAGGATCATATCATTAGGAGAATGATGTGATGGACATACTCCTATAGATAAGCGTAGCATAAAGATCAAGTCATTTCAATAGTTCAATTGCTATATGCTTTCTGATACATAGTAACCTAATTCCTTCGACCATGAGATCATGCATATCACCTTTACGGATGGATGCTTTGATGACATCAAACACCACCGTGAATCGGGTGGCTATAAAGGTGGCATTAAGTGTTCGGAAAGTATTGGTTGAAACACATGGATCAAGAGTGGGATTTGTCCATCCACATGACGGATAGATATACTCTGGGCCCTCTCGGTGGAATGTCATCCAATTGGCTTGCAAGCATGTGACTTGGTCACAAGGGATCACATATCACGGGAACGAGAAAAGAGTACTTATCGGTAACGAGGTTGAACTAGGTATGCAGAGATACCGACGATCATAACCTCGGATAAGTAAACTATCGTGAGACAAAGGGAAATTGGTATCGTATGTAAGTGGTTCATTCGATCGCAAAGTAATCGTAGAAATATGTGGGAGCCATATGAATTTCCAGATTCCTCTATTGGTTATTGTTCGGAGAAGTGCCTCGATCATGTACGCATAATTCACGAACCGTAGGGAGACACACTTAAGGATTCGACGTTGTTTTGAGTAGTTTTGGTATTATGAGAAAGAGACCGAATGTTGTTCGGAGTCTCGGATGGGATCCGGGATATCACGAGGTGATCCAGAATGGTCCGGAGAATAAGATTCATATAAGGAAAGTCTCATTTCGGAGTTCGGGAATGATTCCGGTGTTTTCATCGGGAATGTTCTAGAAGGTTCCGGATTGTCCGGCACTCCGGGGGGGAGGGTACATGAATGTGTCATTGGATGATTGCATCATGTACTAAGTGTTCTTGTTGTTCCAAAAACATGAAAGTCAAATTGCTAGTTTGAAAGTCAAACGGCTAAAACAGGAAACTGTGGAAAACAGGAAACTGTGGAAAACAGGAAACTGTGGGAAACAGGAAATTGTGGAAAACAAGCAAGAGGAGGTTGAATCCAACTTGGAGGAGGAGTTCCTCTCCTCCTTGGCCGGCGCCCAGCCCTAGGCCGAGTTGGGGAGGGACTCCCTCCCTCCCTGGCGCGCCTAGCCCCTCCACCTATAAAAGGAGGTGCAGGGCTCCTCCTTGAGACACACAAGTTTCTACCTCTAATCTCCGGTTTAGAGCCGTTTTGGTTTAGAGCTTCTAATTGCTTTAGCCTGCGGTTTAGAGCCTTCTAATTGGTGTGTCTAATACCTAGACCACTAATAGCTCTCTCTCATACTCCACCATACTCGCTCCGGCTTAAGGCGAAGCCTGCGGATCTCCCTCTACTTAGGTACCACGCCGTGGTTGTGTTGCGGAATCGCGAGAGTGCTACAACCTCCATTTTCTTTGGAACAAGGAGAGGAAGGTCTTCATCAGTACCGAGCGATGTGACCATGGAAGCTGCAGGAGCATGGCCGCGGAAGGATCGTCCACACGATCTTGAGATCGGAAGAAATGCGACTACATCACCCACGAGAATCTGCTCTCGTTAACCACTTTGGAATCTTCGAGGGTAAGTTATTCCATCGACTCGTTGCTACAATCTAGTAGATAGATCTTGGCTTGTTTGTTTGTATGCGATAGAAAATTTTTGTTTTCCATGCTACGAACCCCTACAAAACATGCTTATGGAATTAGAACTAGGAGTGGTATAGCTACTCAAGATCCTTTATATCCTGAAGAACACCCTAAAAGAATAGAGCAGGATTCCCAACAAGGTGAAGATAGTGGTAGTCCTCGTAAGAGGAATAAAAAGAAACATAAAGTAGTTGAGGAACCACTTGAACCTGCTATAGATCCTAATAGTATATCTGCCTCTGATGCTGAAACTGAGAGTGGTAATAATAATGATGCTCCTGATAAGGAGGAAGTTGAGGAAGAACCTGAGAAGCATCTAAGAACACTAGGTACACTAAGGGAGATTTTATTGCTAATAAACATGCTAAAGAGAGAGAACCTTGGGTGCAGAAACCTATGCCTTTTTCAGGTAAGAAACACAAGTCAAAGGAGGAAGAACACTACAACAAGTTTTGTGATTAGATGAAAACTTTATTCTTGCAAATTCCTTTGACTGATGCTATTAAGTTGCTTCCTTATTCAAAGTATATGAAGGATATTGTCTCTAATAAAAGAAAGAATCCTAATGAGGAGATTTCTACTTTGTTTGCTAATTACTCCTTCAATGGTAAGGTTCCAAAGAAACTTGGTGATCTAGGTATACCAACTATTCCTTGCTCCATTAAGAATAATTATGTTAGAACTGCTTTATGTGATTTGGGAGCTGGAGTTAGTGTTATGCCTTTTTCTCTCTACAAGAGGCTCTAGCTAGAAAAGTTGTTACCAACTGATATATCTTTGAAAATAGCTGATAAGTCAACTACTATTCCTGTTGGTATATGTGAGGATGTTCCTGTTCAAGTTGCTCATAATTGCATGGTTTTAACTGATTTTGTTGTGCTTGAAATGCCTGAAGATGATAATATGTCTATTATTCTTGGGAGACCTTTTCTTAATACTACAGGTGCTGTCATCAATTGCAATCAAGGAAAAGTAACATTCCATATTAATGATAGAGAGCACACTGTCTATTTCCCCAAGAAGGTTGTTAAAATCTATTGCCTGAATTCCATTGAAAATATTGAGAGCATCAAGGTTAGAGAAATATATTGTACCATTCCACAAGAAAATTTTGAAACTATTATGATTGGGACCATTGTTATCAAGTATGAGGTAACATAATCACCTTGTGGAAAACAAAGTTTTGTTTCATATAATATTGTTTTGGTAACAAGACTTGATCAACCTTGTTAACAAAAGGATTTTAATCACAAAATAATGTTTCCATTGTGGTTATACTTGCTTTCTTTTACTTTTCTCTTTCCTAGACTTTGCTTTAGCTTTAGTTTTGCTAGTAGTTTGCTTGTTTGAGTTTCTTAGAGCTCCTGTAGTTTGGCTTTTGGTTTGCTTTTGCTTCTTCTGAAAAAATTGTTTCTGCGAGAAAATCAATTTTCATCCCCTGAAAATTGGGCAAAAATAAAGTTTTCCGAAAAATCCCAGAAAATTCAAAATAATTTTTTCCTCGAAAAAAGGGGCAATGAGGCACTAGAGGTGACCCAGGGGGCCACCCCAGGACACCACACTGATGGTAGGCGTGGCCTACCAGGGGTGGCGCCTAGGGGGGTTTGGCCCACCTAGGCCCCTCCAGGATGCCTCCTCAAAGCCACCTTCTTTCTCTCTCCCCAAAAACACCGGAAAACTTTCTCAAGCTCAAGTTCTTACTGTTCTTGCTCGTAATTTTTGATCTCCTTGTTCAGCACGTCTCAAGTGCTGATTTTTGAAGGGATTGCTCCTTGGAATGTGCCTCCTCCACTTGTCCAATTAGATTTGTGATTGGTAGATTATATCTTGAGTATTTTGCTGCTATAGGTGACAGGTTGTTTGAGCTTTCATGCTTGTTCTATGCTTATAAACTTTGTTTTGATGCATGTGTAGTCCTCTAACAAGTTCCTATAGTAGTTGCTCATCATTTATCAACATAGAAATTACTTAGTTTGATGGCTGTCTAAAAATTTCAAAAAAGTGAAGTCATGGACCACCATACATTTGGTGATATATTTGAGAGTTATGCACCTAGAATGGCAAGGATTCCAAGGTCATCTACCAGTACTAGACCCTCATACAATGAGGATTTCATCACTCCGCGATTTGGTGACGAGGGAGATAAAGGGGATGCGCACCCCTCCACCTTTCCTTGCCAAACTTTCTTGCAAGCTGATGGGATTCTTAAGGATTTAATGGCTTTGATTCAGAGGGCTGGTCTAAAAAGTTACATGCAGGATGAGAGTGCACAATATGCTTTGCTTACTAGTCCTGTTTGTTTGGACTGTAATTTGGTAATTTGGTGTGTAGTCTTGAGAAAAAAGCTTGTCTGACAGAAAAGCTACTGTCAATTTCACTGTTTGGTAATTGAGCTGGCTGTCAAATACCCTTAAAGTTTAACTAATTTTAGTAGAGATGCTATTGTACACTTATAAATACTACATCATATATTTTTATATACTCTTTTAGCTACTCCCTCCGATCCATATTAATTGACTTTGATTTGTCAAAATTTAGATAAACCTATATACTAAATAGTGTCTAGATTAATTAAAATCTAGGCAAATTTGAGTCAATTAATATGGGCCGAAGGGAGTACTTCTAATAGAGACGGGTTATTTGTCAATGAATTATAACCAAGTTAGTCAAACGTTTTGTTCACATAACAACTAAATTTACAATCAGCAACAATTCATCACTGCCTCTTGTATTTACTATTTCTTTAATTGAGCGGTACATCACGAGCAAGCAAATGAATTACTAGAAGACACCATCGCATTCTTCCAAGAACTAGACGACAAGAGCATCTTTGTAGCACAACGACGCGAGCAAGAAAATTTCATAAACAAATCGGGACCCAAGCCCAGCCAAAGAGCAGGGCAGGTCAGCGACTGGATGAACTCGAGCGGCGCCGCTTCAATCTTCCGATCGGGAGACGGTTGGGAGTGGGGCCGGAGACTGGTGGCGGGTCGGGCAGTACGGCGACGATTCGATTTGGCTGTCCCTTCGATCTGGAACAGCGGGCGTTCGGCGGGGAGGAGATCGCTGATGGGAGGAGGTCTGCCCAAGGGAAGGAGGAGTGGCGGGGAGAAGCACCGACGGCGGAGAGAAGGTCGGGCGCGGAGGAGCTCCGGCGATGCTAGAGCGAGTCGTCGTCAGGGTGGGGATGTCGTTTAGTTTTTCTTTTTGGCCCGGATAGATTTCTAAGAGATATTTTTGAGGTCGACGAGTGGCAGTGTGCTTGTAATTTATTCAAAGGATTTGTCCAGACGCGGATAACGTTTCGGTTGCGAGAGAGAAAGCTGCGGGAAGCACCCCTCGAGGTGCTTTTCCAAGTTTGCCTATTCGGCTAAGTGGCTTCGGTGAAGCGTAACGCGCAGCCGTCCCGTTTGTTTAGTTTGACCGGCTTTTTCTAATGGAAAGCTACAGAAAGCTCAAACAAACACCCCTAAAACATTTTTGGAGAGTTTCTCCTTTACTAACAGCATGTTCATGCCCTCTGTGTCTTTCAAAATTTATGGAAGGGCTCATTCTATGATTTTGAAGAAATTTTGCAAGGCCCTGGGACTTGGTATAGCTAGGTCATCAAAGAAGATTCCATCTCTTCCAGCTGATTTGTTGGAGCTTTACCGAGGAATAACCAATGATGATGACCGCAGAGCTCAACAAGGGAAGATAAAGAATATTCAACTTCCAGCCATCAGGTACCTTGCCTACTATCTTACCACCAGTGTTCTTGGTAGGGAGAACACTAGTAATATTTCCAACTACCAATTGGCCTTCCTAGCTGTTGCGCTCAACAAAGAGGATAAGTATAATCTTGGTTTCATTATTGCTCGTTGCTTAGCTGCTAAGGGACCCATTTATGGGGGAATAATTGCTACTCGTATTGCTGCTGCCTTGAACATTGTTGTTGATCCACATGATACAGTTTTGGATCCTCATAGGCTTGATCTTGCTGCCATGAAGGCACACCACTTTGTCACCATTATCTCTACTCTTGATAACTTGGTTTATTGAATGTTGTTTATTGACGGGGAAGAGAGAGATCCCTCTACCCGAAACCACTTTCTTCAGTATTTCTCAGGAACCTTGGTCACGCTTGAAGGCGGAGATGGATGACACGCTGCGCTCTCTTAACTTACATGGGCGCTATCAGGAGGAAACGCCCTCATACGACACCTCTGGGCATTACACAGGGGAGGCCTCGAGCTCGTACCAGGACGAGGGAGCCTCCTCGACATACTACGGAGGTGCATCTACTTGGGCACCTTGGGATTGATCCCCACTTAGGCCAAAAGCCTAAGCTTGGGGGGAGGTATACCGACATCACACTCATATATATATATATATATATATATATATATCATGTCCGGTCGGTCCTTTATATATCCATTGTTACGCTTTCTTTTTGGTTCTTATTGCTTCTTTCTCAAAAATAGAAAATACCAAAAAAAAATTCGTTGTTTCTCTTGGTTTGTTTCTTTGCTTTGGTTTGCCTTAAAAGAAAAAACCAAAAAGATTTTGCTTTGTTTGGTTTGCTTTGTTTTTGTTTGGTTTTTCTTTGTTTGCTTGTTTCTAAAAATTCAAAAACACCAAAAATATTTGTTTTTCTTCTTTGGTTTTGTGAGTTCTTTCAGGGTTCAGCCGTCCTCAGTGGATTTTGGTTTCATGTTAATTATTCAAGTCACACAAGTGAAGGGCAATAATTAAGATTAAGACAACTCGAGGAGTGGTAAGAGGCTGGTAACGAATTATATTTGTTTTTCATTTTTGTACATATACTCATCATTGTGAGCATGCTTAGTCTGTTTGTGTAAGGTGTGTGTCATTATGGATGCTTAGTAGTTCTTGATTGTCTATGATTAGCTCCAGTTTGCTAATAGTTTGTAGCATGTCATATGAATGTTTGCTTGCATTGTTTTATTCATATTTTGGTATGACATTGTGGTATCCTCCTCTAACTGTTCATATGAATTGACTTGGCATATGCTCACGCATGCATATGACTAATCAATAGTCAGTAAGCCTCGATGATTTATTTTGCCTCAGAGTTCTTGTATCACTTTCATGCCATAATTAGTCATGTTCTGTTGCAAGCAAAATTATGACAGCTATTGCTCTCTCGTTTGTCGCTCCCTCTCTATTGCTAGCCTTCACTTGCACTGAGTATGTGCTCTACCTGTGCTTCCAACTCCCCAAAACCAATATTGCCAGCTGTGTCCATCATACCTACCTATTAGCATCATTTGCTATTTCAGTGCATATTTTATATATGCCGTGTTTTCTTCCAAAATAAAATGTTTGTATGTTTTGAGAAAGTTAGTTAGTAAAGCTCTCACGAACTTGATGGCACACTTTATTCCTTGCGCTTAATAATCTTGAACCATTGTGACTAGTCCATGAAAGTTATATGCTTGCTTATTATATGCTGGGAGTTAGCAGAACCGTGCTGTCACGGGGAACACTTTCAACACCTTTTGGATATCCTATCCAGTTGATACTTTGCTCTTTTGTTTATGGATGTCGACGATGTGAAATAAAAGGGGAGGTTGTGAGGTCATGGAGTTTATACATTGTGTTAGAGAAATGTCTGGACCGCTAGCCCAAGCCATGCCTAATCATGGTGGAAACGTGCAGCATCACCATAATGAGCATCTATGAAGCATCCTCAATAAAAAGCTATGCATATGGTAAATAAAAAGATTGCTGACATGCTCATTGTATGCTTGCCTTGTCATTTTGGTTATGGGAAATCTCCTGTACCATGTGCAAGGGGTACCCCGTTGGCGGTTCTCGATGATATGCATGTATTTAAATGACAAGAACTTTTAGGTGACCAAAGTTGAGTAGCATGCAGAGCGACCCTCGTACTCAAGGGACTTGGGATTTACAGCCTATGGTCTGTCAAGCATATGATTCAGAGTGGACCTCACTTTCACCTTAACCACATGAAGATGCCTATGATAGGGGCAATGAGAGCTCAAAGCTAATGAGTGCCTTCCTTTCAGCATTAGGAAGCCTTTCAAACCTTCACAAAACTGTTTTCACAACCTTGTTGAGTCACCACTTATTCTATGAGCACCTTCTTGAGAGCATAGTTGTCATTGTTGTGTTTGTTCCAAAACTTGGTTAATTATGTCATGACTTTGATGCTTGTATCTCTGATATCTTTACCTCTAGTCTTCACTTGAACTTTAGAGGTGCCTTGGCATTCATATTGTTCTCTTCAAACAAAGGCAAGCGAGATACCACTCTATCATACCTTATTATGAGCATTGCAATGTTGATTATGTTTATGTTTCATGCTACTTATTATTATTAAGTTGGTTTATCTTCATGGCTTGTAATGACTATTGAGTAGACTTAGCTGCATACTTCTTATTATGAACTGTCTAAGCATCTACTCCTGTGTTGAGAATATATACATCATATGAAGCAAAGTGTTCATGAAAGTTCTTTTATCGCACTCAGTTTTCAACTAAATTGCTTGAGGATAAGCAATAAGCTAATCTTGGGGTGAGTTCGTACGTCCAAAACGTATCTACTTTCTCGAACATTTTGCTATTGTTTCTCCTCTAAACTTGTGTGATTTGGATACAACTAACACGGACTGACGTTGTTTTCAGCAGAATTACATTGGTGTCTTGTTTTTGTGCAGAAAATCAACTATGAGGAAAAATCCCGGAAAATATGCCAAAAATTATATTTCACCAGAAGATCCACGGAGCCAGAAGGAGAGACGGAGAGGAGGCCTAGGGGGCCCACACCCACCCCAGGCGCGGGCCCACCTGACCCCGCGCCTGGAGGGGGTGCAGCCACCCTAGGCACCCCTTGGCCTCCCTTTGCGCCTATAAGTTGTCTTTCGACCTAAAAACTAGGGGGGTCAATAGTTTTCTAGAAAGAGTTCCTCTCCACCGCCGCCATCAGAAACCAAGATTCGGATCCAGAAACTCCGTTCTGACACCATGACGGGACGGGGAATTTGGAGAGGATCATCACCATCGCCATCACCAACGCATCTCAATCAACCACCGATGTTTCCCTCATCCATGAGTGAGTAATCCCCCGCTGTAGGATTGGGGATGGTAGGGATTGGATGAGTTATATCGTGTAGTCGAATAAGATCTGTTAGGGCATAGTGTCTAGTATCTCTATTAGTGCTATTTGACTTTGTTGCAACTTGTTATGCTTAATGCTTGCCACTAGGGTCCGAGTGCCATGATCTCAGATCTGAACTTATTATTGAATCATTATGATAATATTTTTCGTGATCTTATCTGCAAGTTGTGTACACATATCATTGTCCGGATCCAAAGGCCCCAAAGTGACAATAATTGGGACAACCGAAGGGGATGGCTATGGTGTGAGGATCACATGTTTTCATGGAGTGTTAATGCTTTGCTCTGGTGCTCTATTAAAAGGAGCACATTAATTGCTAGTAGTTCCCTAGAGGCCCCGCTGCCACGGGCTGGCTGGACAGAAGATGTAGTGCAAGTTCTCATTGCAAGCACGTATGACTATATTTGGAGCACATGCCTAGGATTGTTTAGTACTTGGATGCTTGTTATTATTTATCTGCAATGCCCTAGATCTTGAAGTTACATGTTTAGACTCGTCCATGCAACGCCCGTCCATCCATCCCTATGTCTACCGCACTTGAATCCTATTGTTACCGTTACTGTTACTATTGCTCCTATTTTGATGTTGTTGTTGTTGCCTTGCTGTTGCTACTACAAACTGTTACCACTGATAAAATTCTGTGAGCAAGAACTATTTTCAGGTGTAGCTGAACTGACAATTCAGTTGTTAAGGCTTGCAAGTATTCTTTGGCTCCCCTTGTGTCAAATCAATAAATTGGGTAATACTACCCGCGAATACTGTTGCGATCCCATATACTTGTGGATCATCACACAACAAGTTGAAGGTTCGAAATAAATTCCACATAGTGGAGTCCAAGGCATAGTTCATAACTCGGTGATAACTATCGTGCTCTATTGTGTACAGCAAGGTCCTTAACTCTTCGCATTCCTCTTCCTCGCTTCTTATTTTGCTTCCTCCTTTTCCCTTAGGTCATGGTCCAATTGAACCACCGAGTCAAAGAACACCCTACTCTCCATGCTCTACTTAATGTCTTCTTATTGCACTCTCTCTTCCCTTATGAGACGAGCCTCATTTTCCAACCTCTCAAAATGAAGCTTATCCTCTCTCTATCCTTATCCTCGACATTTCAAGGCTCTTCATCAAATTTTTTCCTGAATAAGATTAGACGTTCCTCTTTCGCTTCTTTAAGATTCTTCCTCTCACGTTTTTTCCACTCGGCGTGCTCAAGCCTCATAGCATGTCGTCCTCCCTCTTCGCCTCCTCCGCCTTTTTCTCCTTCCTCTCATGTTCATCTGCTACCTCCTCCCATACTCCCCACGTCTCACCTTCATAATCATTGTCCTCCCCCCCACACCCCCTTCTGCTTGTTGGGTTACATAGCCATACCTACAAGAAAACTTGCGAGATCAAAATTAGTAATGACAAGTAAGCAATAGTAATAACAACAGTGGAGCATATAATGGAGACGTACATATTTGATCCTACCAAGTAACCTATCATAATATCCGGATTAAAATCACCATGCTCTCTTCTAAGCCCAAGTTTGCAGCCTCTTTGTTGCCTAGGAACTCGTTTCCTTGGAACATGGATGGTACTTCTACGTTGGATAGGAGCTTGTTGCCTATGTGCTTTTTTCATAGGAGCATTGAAAGTACCGACTTGATACGACTAGAGGGGGGGTGAATAGGCGTCTACCAATTTTAATTTGTTTCACACTTTTAGGCTCAACGAGAAAAGAGGTTATCTAGAGATGCAACTAAGTGAGTAACCTAAATGCAAGAAAGCGAACACAAACCACAAAAACAGTAAATAGCGAGGAATAAAGGAAGGGAACGAAGTAACCGGCGAGGGGACACGGAGATGTAATTCCCGTAGTTCACTCCCAAGGAGCTACGTCTATGTTGGAGAGGTGTCGGGGCCACACAAGGTCACCCGAGCGCCACAAAGGCCTCACCTTCTTCTCCGGTGAGCTCCCCCACAAAGGAGACCTCACAATCCACTAACCGGTGACCTTGAAGGCGCCAACCGAAACCTTTACACCAAGGTTAAGGGGCAAGCTCCACAACTGAATTGGAGGCCCTCAACGACACCTCGAAGCTTTACAACACATGCCTCAGCTCCGGGGATGCCCTACACCGTCTAGGGTTCCAAGAAACCCAAGAGTAACAAGATCCACAAAGGATGGGTGGGGGAAATCAAATCTTCTTTGGTGGAAGTGTAGATCTAGATCTCCTCCCTCACCTCTCAACAGATCAGGTCGTTTGAGTGGCTAGAGAGAGAGATCTAGTGAGGTGAAGCTCAAGCATTAATGGAGGAGAGAGAAAAATTCGATAGAGAGGTGGGAGGAAGAAGAGGGGTGCCTTAAATAGGCCCCCCTCGCACTGAACCGTTACAGCCCCCGCGACCTCACCGGAAGTTCCGGTGAGAGGCCGGAAGTTCCGCCTGAGCCTGGCTCCAACGGTCATCAGACCATTGACGCCCGCTCCAGAAGCGCAACCGGAAGTTCCGGTCAAAGCAGACCGGAAGTTCCGGTGAACTTCCGAGCAAGTTCCGATCAAGTTCCGGCAAATAGCACGTTTCAAAACAGAAACTTTCTGAGCCTTCACCGGAACTTGGGGCGGGCTGGAACTTCGGGTCATGAAGTCGACCGGAAGTTCGGACTTGACGGAAGTTCCGCTCAAGAACTTTGCCAGAAAAGTTCGAGCAAGTTCGGTAAAGTTCCAAGTTCGCAAATAGCACACTTCAACACGGAAGGTTCTTGAGCGCCACCGAACTTGGGCGGAACTAGCGTCGGAACAAACTGAAACAGTCCGCGAAAAAGGTTTGGCGGAACTTAGGCCTATGACCGGAAGTTCGGTGAGACACAAAAGGCTATGAACAGGAAAAAAAAGCTCTCTCTCACGGAATAATGGGATGGCTGTGGCGGTGCATATAGGTTTGTGCAAAAACAAGTGATTTCCCACAGCCCTCCAACATGGACCCCCTCTTAATAGTACGGTGACCTAAAAACATCAACCAGAAAGAAACTAGGAGAAGACTAAAAAAGGCCACCGTCTTCAAAAGATCACAAGAGAGCTTCCATCACAATACAATGAGACAACAACGACGTTTCCCCTGAAACTCAAGAGCACAGTTAAAAACAAGGTTGGGATTGTCATTTAACACCAAAAAAACATCATGGGAAGATATAGTCCTTTCAATCTCCCCCTTTTTGGTGTTAGATGACAATCCCACAGATTTGCATAAAAACAAAGCAATCTTTGCAATGGGCGGAACAAGCTCCCCCTGTATGTGTGCAAGGTAGAGAGAAGACCCTTAAGGATTGAACTAGCACACATACACGGAGGCTTCCCCCATCAATTGTAAAGATAGCACAAATACAAAAAGGGATAGAGATCATACCAGAACCAACTAAAAGTGGTGGAGACAAATGGAGTAATAACAATAACAAGATCAATGAGGCTCCACCACCATAGCAACAGGCCAAGAGATGTCAATAAGATACCACACTCACGGCAAAGTATAAGATACCACAAAGATATCACATAGAGATACCACATAGTCTCAAACATACCACATGGTCCACAAGTACACATAAGTTCACGGACATAAAACCACAAGCACACCAATAAACTAGAGAGTTCGCGAGTAAGAAAAAGTCAAAGGCAAGAACAGGCTCGCGACTCAACCCATGCAAATCCCGTAGACAACCTAATAGACATCTTTCTCCCCCTTTGGCATCGAGACACCAAAAAGGAAGAAGATATCAAACTACTCGTCCCAAGCATGAGAAGGGGAAGGTGGAGACTCATGCGGACCAGTGACTTCCTCCTCAAACTCATCTTCAGACCAGTTGCAGTTGGTGCGAACCCAATCCTCCTTGGGAGCAGTGAAAGAGCTAGAGACCGTTGAGCAAGGAATATTGAGGGCTGTCATGATGGCCTTCTGGCGCTGAACATTGTGACGCTGATCAACATAAGCCTGATACTCGCGGTCCTGCAGAAAGCAGAAAGTCCTCTTTACTTTCCCAAGCAGCTTCTTTGCCCAAGAGGGCTGCCTTTGAAGAGAAGGACCACCAGCACTAGAGCCACCCGGAGCAGAGGAGGGACCACTAGCAACACCTTGAGTCTTCTTAAGAGCAGCTTCCTTTTCTTCCTGAGTACGAGGCTTCTGGTGCTTACTCACACGGAGCCTTATCTCTTCATGAATGGTGATGTTGTCATGAGGAAAGTGAGTGCCAGTCTTCTCGAGCCACTTGTGATTGATGAGAGTTTGAATGTAGGGAGCATAGATGCAGGAGCGCTTTTCGATGAGAGCCCCCCCCCAACTTTGAGTGAATGAAGTGCATAACATCCATTGGCATGTCAGTGTCTCGGCGAAGATGGGTCTGACGCATGAGGTCAACCTGATATCCATGAAACTGATCAAAGTTGCCAGCTTTTGGAGAGATGGTGTTCAAGTACACCCTGCGCATAATGTCATAAGCTGGCAGCAGATGATTCACAAACCCAACACTTCCCCATCCTTCAACGAGAGAGGCTCCGAACCTCGGGATCGGCAGTGGGACCATGAACACGCCAACCATTCGCCCACGTCCAGGCTGAATGGGTAGCCCAAGCTCAGCAAACTCAGCCCAAGTAGCGGTAAGGTACACATCCTGGTCATCCACTTCATCTCACCTTGAGAGGACTGCATGTGAAGAAAGCAGTAGAGTAGAGGCGAGCAATAGCAGTTACATCAAAGTTCTGACGGTGCTCCATGAGGGGAATCAGTCCAAACTTCTTGCAGATATCAAGAGCCTCCCCAAAGTAGACTTGCTTCTCTTCCATGTGAGGCACATTGATGTACTTCTGAGGAGCAACCACGAACTTCTTCTTTGATGCATAGATTTCTTCATAAATCTATTCCTGGCGGCAGGTGTGAAAATGAGGATCCAAGCAGAGACGATCACGAGGCACGAGGTAGGGATCTGTAGCCCTGAATGCAGCATAAGCCTTCTGAGACCACTTGGAAATCTTGGCTTTGGTCATATCTGGCCCTGCAGCAGTGGCCTTCTGAGAAAGAGGTCTGTGTGGTTGGACGCACAACTTCAGCATCTTCCTCGTCAATCTCAGGAGGAATGTCAGCGGATGGTCTGCGGGCACGCTTGCCTTGGCGAGTCTCTCCTTCCCCTGAGAAGAAAGAACAAGAATAGGGAGGGAAGTTGGGATAAGTGCACAAGTTCGGAAGAGGAAACAAAAGAGTTAGATTGGAGAAATACAAACAGGAAAAGAAAGTGCAGTGTAGCCGGAACTTCCGCTGAAACGTCGGAACTTCCGGTCTAGACCGGAAGTTCCGGTCCTGGCTCACCGGAAGTTCCGGTGAGGCCACGAACTGACAATTTCAACAGGAGTTCCCTAGATGTAGATCTAAAGACCACCAATGCACAAAATTTTCCAAGGATGTATTGGACCAATCTACTCTAGCATGATACCCTAGGACTACCAAGATCTCCCAACAAGTTCTAGCCAAAGAACTAGCCTAGACAAGGTGTGCCCTAACTCAAGCCATGGTGAGAGCAAGATCTCCATTAATGGAGGGAGTTAAGGGCAAATACCGGAGTCCATGGCGGGAGATCGAGGTGGGGAAGGATCCCACGAGCAGATCGAGAGGAGGCGGTTGGAGAAGAGGAGGCCGGGCGCCCTCTTGGAGGCGATCTGGCTGGCGCTCGATGAAAGATGGGTCTTGGGGAAAAAGGAAGAAGATCCGTTTTCCCCAGGGCCCAACTTATATAGGACGAGGAGCACCATCGGAAGTTCCGGTCGAGGACGGAAGTTCGGTGGGCCAACTTCCGGATCAGGAAGTTCCACGACACCGTAGGAACATCTCAGGAAAGGATAACAAGGAGGAACTTGTGCAGGGAATAGAGAGGGCTTGAGGTAAGGAAAGGCTTAGGATAGATAGCTCAAACTGTGAAGAAACAAAAACACCAAAACGAGAAAACACAAATAAACACGAAATAAAAAAAAAGAACCAAATAAAAAGAAGTCGGTGGCCGAAGCCACCTTATATAAGAGTAAATGGCTTGACACCGCGAAGATATATCTTGGGTTCATTACCAACACTCAACATGAAGCTCAAATGGTCTCCTTTAGAGACAATAGAGTATGAGAACTTTAATGTGCGCATAATAGGGATAGTGTTTGTTCATAAGAGGAACTACACTCCCCCTAAATCCATGCCTACATCCAAACAAGATACACATTGAGACACGGGTAGGTGTGCAAGGGCTCAAGCAACATTGCTCGAATCAATGATATTTGGCTCATGCCTTAACTCTCGGAACCGTGCTTCATCAAGAGGCTTCGTGAAAAGATCCGCAAGATTTGCCTTGGTGGGAACATACTCCAAAGAAATGTCTCCTCTAGCAACATGGTCCCGAATGAAATGATGACGAATCTCAATGTGCTTGGTCCGGTTGTGTTGCACGGGATTGTGAGAAATAGCAATTGCACTCTCATTGTCACAAAGAAGAGGCACCTTGTCAAAAGATAGTCCAAGATCCTTCAAGGTTTGCTTCATCCATAGCAATTGAGCACACAGACTTCTGGCGAGATATACTCGGCGATGAGACATAGACACACAGTTTTGCTTCTTCGATGACCAACAAACCAAAGATCTTCCGAGAAACTGACAAGCTCCGGAGGTTGACTTTCTTCCCACTTTGTCACCAGCCGGTCCAGTCGTGTAACCAATCAGATCAAAGCTGGCTCCCTTGGGGTACCACAACCCAAAGTTTGGGGTATGAACTAAATATCGAAAGATCCTCTTGACAGCCACCATGTGGCTTTCCTTTGGTGAGGCTTGAAATCTTGCACACATACCCACACTCAACATAATATCTGGCCGGGATGCACAAAGATAGAGCAAAGAACCAATCATCGAACGATAGAGTTTTTGATCCACCTCCTTACCCTTGGGATCGAGATCAAGTTTAACCTTAGTTGGCATGGGAGTCTTGGCACCTTTAACTTGATCAAACTTGAACTTCTTGAGCATGTCTTGGATGTACTTGGCTTGGTTGATGAAAGTCCCTTTCCTCAATTGTTTGACTTCAAATCCAAGGAAAAACTTCAACTCCCCCATCATGGACATCTCGAAGCGGTCGGTCATGAGCTTGGCAAAATCCTCATTAAAAGTTTTGTTAATAGACCCAAAGATAATGTCATCAACATAGATTTGGCATACGAACAAGTGGCCTCCAACTTTCTTAGTAAAAAGAGTGGGATCAATGAGACCCACTTCGAAGCCACGGTCTAACAAGAGCTCCCTAAGGCAATCATACCACGCGTGGGGCTTGCTTGAGGCCATAGAGTGCCTTATTGAGCTTGTAGACATGGTCGGAAAAAGTGGATCCTCAAAGCCGGAGGTTGCTTGACGTATACCAACTCTTTCAAAGGACCATTAAGAAAAGCACTCTTAACATCCATTTGATACAATTTAAAGTTATGATGGGTAGCAAAGGCAAGGAGCATGCGAATGGATTCAAGGCGAGCAACGGGGGCATAAGTCTCACCGTAGTCGATGCCCTCAACTTGTGAGTATCCTTGGGCAACTAACCTTGCCTTGTTGCACGACAATTCCATTCGCATCGCACTTGTTCTTGAAGACCCACTTGGTTCCAATGACGTTTTGACAATCTTTGGGCCGTTCAACCAATGTCCAAACATTGTTCCTCTTGAAGTTGTGAAGTTCCTCGTTCATAGCATCAAGCCAATCGTCATCTTCAAGAGCTTCGAAGACTTTTTGTGGTTCCACAAGAGAGATAAACGCATGGTGAGAGCAAAAGGAAGCTAGTTGCCTCCTAGTAGTGGAACCTTTATTGAAATCTCCATAGACATTATCAAGGATATGGCCATCTCGAACAAGCTTGGCGAGACGATAGGCTTGACGACGGGCTTGTGCTTCAATTCGAGATTCTTGAGCTACCACTTGGTCGTTTCCACCAATTGATCCGCCCCCTTGACTATAAGCATGAACACGAGGGTCATCTTCATCAATTTCCACTTCGGGAGAGTCATCACTTGGAGAGGATCCTTGAGGATCATTGACTTGATCTTGATCTCGACGAGCTTGACCTTGGGGAGAAAAGTGACCTTGAGGAGGAGCCCCATCTTGGGGAGGATGATGAGGTTGATGAAGAGCTTGTCCGTGAGAGGTGCTTTGAGGATGAGCCCCATCGAGGGGAGGTTGATGTTGTTGATGAAGATCTTGTTCTTTAGAGCTTGGAGAGTCATGAGCATGGGAAGCTTCGGAAGAGCTTGAGGGAGCTTGTGCCAAGAAGGTAGGTCCTTGAGGTGCAAGATGATCTTGTGAGAGTGAGGGCTCCACTTGAGTAGAGCTTGGTCCTTCTCCTTCGTCCATAAGGGGATCCTCAATGGGGAGGTGGAAACCCACACCCATTCTTCCTATGGCCTTGGGAGGAATTTCATCACTTGGATCACAAACACCATCTTGCCTAACAAGAGACTCATGATTTTCATCAAACTTCACGTTGCTCGTCTCTTCAACTCTTCCATTGGCTTTATTGTAGACTCTATAAGCATGGGACTGATTTGAGTAACCAACGAAAATTCCTTCTTGAGCCTTGGATTCAAACTTTGACAACTGAACTCCTTTCTTGAGTATGTAGCACTTGCACCCAAACACCCGAAAGTAGCTAACATTAGGCTTTTTCCCGGTGAGAAGTTCATAGGGGGTCTTGTTCTTATTCTTGCGGAGATAAAGCCGGTTGGTTGCATGGCAAGCGGTGGAGATGGCCTCGGCCCAAAAGTTGTATGGAGACTTGAACTCAACTAGCATAGACCGAGCCGCATCCATCAAAGTGCAATTCTTTCTTTCAGCAACACCGTTTTGTTGAGGGGTGTAGGGAGTGGAGTATTGATGCTTGATTCCTTCATCACTGAGAAACTCATCCAAGGTATAGTTTTTGAACTCGGTGCCATTGTCACTTCGAATAGAGAGAATAGTTGCATTGTTCTTTCGTTGAACCTCATTTGCAAAGTCAATGACGGTTTGTTGAGTCTCACTTTTGTACTTGAAAAAGAACACCCAAGTGTATCTTGAGAAATCATCCACAATAACCAAGCAATACTTCTTGCCTCCAAGACTATCATGAGAGGGAGGACCAAAGAGATCCATATGCAAGATCTCCAAACATCTCTCGGTAGTGATTTGATTGAGCGCTTTGTGAGGAGTTTCATGCATCTTCCCTTCAATACAAGCCCTGCAAACACGATCTTTGGCAAAAGAAACATCGTTAATTCCAAGGATGTGGCCCTCGGAGTGAAGTCTTTGCAAAGTTCTCATGTTAACATGGGCTAGGCGGCGATGCCACAACCAGCCCTTGTCGGCTTTAGCATAGAGACATAGAGCATGAGGATTAGTGGTCCCTGAAAAGTCCACCACGTACAAGTCATGTTCTACATACCCTACAAAATCCACCTTGAGAGACTTGCTCCACATGAGGACCACGGAATGAGAATTAAAGAAATAAGAAAGACCCATAAGAGCAAGAGCACGAACTGAGAGTAAGTTGTAACCAAGAGTTTTGACAAGCATGACGTCAACCAAGGATACATCCGGGGTTACCACCACTTTGCCAAAACCCAAAACCTGAGAGCTTGTTTTGTCACCGTAGGAGACCATGGTGTTGGCAATATTGGGTCTCAACTCGGTCATGATAGACTTGCTTCCGGTCATATGACTTGTGGAACCACTATCGAGCACCCATTTTGAACCGCCGGAAGCATAGTCCTACAAGAAAATCAAGCCTTGGTTTTAGGTACCCATTTTGCAATGGGTCCCCTTTTGTTAGTGACAAGAACCTTTGGCACCCAAATGGCCCAATGATAATCATGCGTCTAAGATGTCCCCACATATCTAGCATATACATGACCATCATAAGATTTGCAAAGAGTATAAGAGGGATTGTTCTTTCTGGCAAAGTTGTCACTTTGCAAGAGGGTTAGGCCATTTGGAACTCCTTGGGCCATGCCCTTGTTCTTTTTCTTCTTGTTGTTCTTCTTCTTCTTCTTCTTCTTCTTAGTCTTGGCAAGTTGATCCTTCAAAACCTTGACCTCCTCTATGAGATGCTCATGCTTGCAACAAGGGTTAGGAGAGCTAGAAAAGTCTATAATTTGCACAGCGGAAGACTTAGAAAGATCACAAGTTGATTGAGTTTGAAGCTGTTCATGAGCCTCAAAAAGACTTGAGAATTTACTCTCCAAGGCTTTGTGTTCCCTTTTGAGTTTCTCAAGCTCCTCTTGAGTCTTATCATGACCACCTACAAACTCAGCATTTTCTTTCTTGAGAACCTTGATCAAAGCAAGAGCATGGTCACGTTCTTTAATAGTAGAGGTCAAAGTGTTGTTATGATCATCTACAAGCTTAGACACATTTTCTTCAAGATTAATTCTCATGTTTTGTTCATCCTCAAGACTTTGAGTGAGAGAGGCAATTTCATCGGCGGCATCTCTTTCATTTTTACTTAGCAAGTCAAGAAGTTCTTCCTTTTCATCTAAGGCATCTCTAGCATTTTCAAGTTGTGCAAGTAAGGACTCAAAGCATTTTTTAGTTTCTTCATCTAAGGTAGCAACAAATTCACACATGTCAATCATCTCTTTCTTCACTTCTAGACCAACAAGATCAAGAGAGGAAGGCTCACTAGAGATGGGTTGAGGAGTGGGTTTTGGTGATACCTCGGTGGCCTTGGCCATGAAGCACTTTTGGTTGGAGGAGATGACATTTTCATTTGGCGAGTCGAAGAGGGATAGACGTGGAGTTGAGGTAGTGGCAATAGCAGCAACCCCCACAATCTCTCCACCATGACCTTCATCATCATCATCTTCATCCGTGCCCGAAAGATATTCTTCATGGACCACAATTGCTCGTTCCTTGTTGGTGGAGTTATTGACGGTGTATTTCTTGTTTATGGGATGAGGAGATCTTGACTTGACCTTGCGAATGAGACGACCACCATTGTCTTCACGGTTCTCAAAGGGACACTTGGACACAAAGTGACTCTTGTCATTGCAATTGTAGCATGATCTTGCTTTGGGAGACTTGTGGGGTGAGTTGAATCTTGAGTTGTCCCTTGATCTTGACTTGAATTCGGACTTGTTCCAAAAGGCCCTTGAAGCGAGAGCAAGATGTTCGTTGAAGGCACATTTGAGATCTTCTTGAGACCACTCACTTGATGTATCATCATCATCAACTTCAATAGCCTTGGCCTTCAAAGCAAGGTTCACTTTTGTTGATCCAAAGGCTCTAGCTCGAGCGGACTCCGCATTCTTCTTAGCAATAGTCATGGCAATTACTTCACTCAAGACTTCTTGGGAGGTCATTAAGTGAAAGTTGGTTCTTCCCTTGATAGAGTTAAGCTTTTGTTCTTCAAATGGGAGAAGAGCTTGAATGAACTTTCTCTTCATAAACTTGTCATCAACATAGTGAGCCCCAAGGTCCCTCATAGTGGAACAAAGGACCTTAAGGCGCCTATACATGTCCTCAGGGGTCTCATCATCTTGCATTGCGAAACCATCGCACTCGTTGTTGATCTCGTCAAACTTGGAGCTTTGGATGCTAGCATTCCCAACGAAGAGCTCGGTGAGTTGATCCCAAGATCCCTTGGAAGTGTCAAATTGGCGAATGTGAGCAAAATCCTTTGGAGTCAAGGCCTTTTGAATCATTCCCAAAGCCGTAGCATTGAGTTGCTTGTCCACCACTTCACCTCGTGTCATTTCTTTGGGTCAAATGGAGAGAATCCATCCTCCACAATCCTCATTAACTCAATGGATGAGCTGGAAATATGTGAGCGCATTAGATATTGCCAATTGGCAAAATTAGACGTATCTAGCATAGGTGGTGCTCCTTGAGGGATAATGTGTGGCATGGGAATGGGTGGATCCGGAGTGTACTTCGGTGGTGGGGGTACCGCCGAGTAGTCCTTTCCTCCATTCTCCCCTTTTGAAGTTGGGTTCTCGGGCTCCTCGATGTTCTCACTTGGAACCTTGGTAGAGGTTTGAGCAACAAAACCAAGTCCCAAATGAGTGGTGGCAGCCGCGGGAGTTACCCCGGGGGCCGACACCATAATGGTGGGAGGAACCTCGTTGGATTGGGGTGTGTCAATAGCAACCATGGGGTTTGGCTTGAGGGACTGCAAGAGAGTCATCATTTCCTCGAACTTGGACATCATGGATGACTCCAATTGCTTGAGGTCATCCATAGTGGCCAAGTTCTTGGCTTTTTTTTCACTACCCCTTCGGCCATAGTCTCTTAGGCGGTAAAGCCCGAAATAAGAGCCTGCGCTCTGATACCAATTGAAAGTACCGACTTGATACGACTAGAGGGGGGGTGAATAGGCGTCTACCAATTTTAATTTGTTTCACACTTTTAGGCTCAACGAGAAAAGAGGTTATCTAGAGATGCAACTAAGTGAGCAACCTAAATGCAAGAAAGCGAACACAAACCACAAAAACAGTAAATAGCGAGGAATATAGGAAGGGAACGAAGTAACCGGCGAGGGGACACAGAGATGTAATTCCCGTAGTTCACTCCCAAGGAGCTACGTCTACGTTGGAGAGGTGTAGGGGCCACACAAGGTCACCCAAGCGCCACAAAGGCCTCACCTTCTTCTCCGGTGAGCTCCCCCACAAAGGAGGCCTCACAATCCACTAACCGGTGACCTTGAAGGCGCCAACCGAAACCTTTACACCAAGGTTGAGGGGGAAGCTCCACAACTGAATTGGAGGCCCTTAACGACACCTCGAAGCTTTACAACACATGCCTCAGCTCCGGGGATGCCCTACACCGTCTAGGGTTCCAAGAAACCCAAGAGTAACAAGATCCACAAAGGATGGGTGGGGGAAATCAAATATTCTTTGGTGGAAGTGTAGATCTAGATCTCCTCCCTCACCTCTCAACAGATCAGGTCGTTTGAGTGGCTAGAGAGAGAGATCTAGTGAGGTGAAGCTCAAGCATTAATGGAGGAGAGAGAAAAATTCGAGAGAGAGGTGGGAGGAAGAAGAGGGGTGCCTTAAATAGGCCCCCCTCGCACTGAACCGTTACAGCCCCCGCGACCTCACCGGAAGTTCCGGTGAGAGGCCGGAAGTTCCGCCTGAGCCTGGCTCCAACGGTCATCAGACCGTTGACGCCCGCTCCAGAAGCGCAACCGGAAGTTCCGGTCAAAGCAGACCGGAAGTTCCGGTGAACTTCCGAGCAAGTTCCGATCAAGTTCCGCAAATAGCACGTTTCAAAGCGAAACTTTCGAGCCTTCACGGAACTTGGGGCGAGTATGAACTTCCGGTCATGGGTTAGTCTCGACGGAAGTTCCCTTGCGGAAGTTCCGCTCAAGAACTTTTGCCAGAAAGTTCGAGCAAGTTTTAAAGTTCGCCAAGTTCGGCAAATAGCACACTTCAACACGAAGGTTACCGAATCGCCAGAACTTGGGCGGAACTAGCGTCGGAACAAACCGCAGAAAGGTTTGAGCGGAACTTCCGGCCTATGACCGGAAGTTCGGTGAGACAAAAGGCCCCAACGAGCAGGAAAAAAAGCTCTCTCACGTAATAATGGGATGGCTGTGGCGGTGCATATAGGTTTGTGCAAAAACAAGTGATTTCCTGACCCTCCAACATGGACCCCCTCTTAATAGTACGGTGACCTAAAAACATCAACCAGAAAGAAACTAGGAGAAGACTAAAAAAGGCCACCGTCTTCAAAAGATCACAAGAGAGCATCCATCACAATACAATGAGACAACAACGACGTTTCCCCTGAAACTCAAGAGCACAGTTAAAAACAAGGTTGGGATTGTCATTTAACACCAAAAAAAAACATCATGGGAAGATATAGTCCTTTCAAGCATGTTGTCTTCCTCTTCGTTGAGTAGGAGCGTCTTGGGTTGGAACATCTTGTTGTCTAGTTCTTGGTTCGTTTGGAACTTGTTGGCTAACCCTTCTTTGGATAGGAACTTCTTGAGTATGGACATGTCTAATTGGACCATCTTGTTGGCTACTTTTTGCTTGGCTTGGAACTTGGTAGCTACTTCTTGCTTCGCTCATGCTTGCTTAATTTCCCTTTGCTCTCTTCTTTTGGGAACACTTCCTTGCATTGTTCCCTTCACCATTACACGTTCCACAACTTCCTTGTATGCAACCCAACGGGACTCGAGTAGATACATATGGTTTTTCAGCGGATATGCATTCTCAAATCCACATTATGTCTTTCCTCCAAATCAACAACATCACTTGGGTCCATCCATTTCAATTCAATCCTCACTTGCTCCAAAATCTCGGCGTAGGTGGGAGTACGCTCAAACACCAATTCAAGCTCGTTCATGTCCGGTTCTATATTGCCTTTCAAAAAGGAATCCTTGTCCACGTGATGAACATGAACAATTCTTGAAATTCCTAAGATAATTACAACAACAAAACCATGGTCAGGTACCCATGCCAACATTAACACAATATCCTAATCACAACCCAACCCCTATGTCAATGCAACAAGAATCAACCATTCATCTTGCATTATTATCTAGGGTTTCCAAGATATGAACATATAGTTCCAACATACAAGATTTAAATGGGGCAAAACAAAGGAAATGGGGAAGAATACCTCTAGGCACCTGAGGGGATAGAAGTCCACAAAGATAAGCTTCCAATTTGGCCTCTAGGAGAGAGGGATTTGAGATAGGAGACCAGCCGCCGTTGCCACTAGTGTGTTCTTCCTTTGCTGGGGTAGGGAATGAGGGCTTGGTGAAGCTAGGCCGGCCTCGTCTAGTTAACCCTAGATGTAAAGTACGGCGCCACAAGCCATGACGCTACATAAAACACTGCAGCGCCGTTAGTAATGGAGTTTCACTTACGGAACCGGGTCATGATGTCATGTTGTCAGCCGTGTGGCGCCATGACATATGGCGTTGCATCGTGTGGTGCGGTGCCACGGTGTATGGCACTGCACAAATGGTTTAAACTCGTAAATTAGTTTCAGCTACCAGGGTTCATTCTTTGAATTTCTTTCACGCTTGGGTTATTTTTTGCAAATTCCCGATGTACATATTCGTGGTTATAGCTAGCTAGACCAATTACAACTAAGGGTACAATTATTAGTTGGACTCTAACCGACATGTACAATTTAAGCCTGAGTTAAACATGTTAGAGCATCTCCACTTGTTTGGGCGTTCCTAGGACGAAATTCGGAGTTAAAAATCACCGAATTGATGTAACTTTCGGCTTGGAAATGGCCGAATTCCCACTAGCGTTCCCAGATGACGTTCCCAGACAGGCAATTTTTTTGGCAAATTTGGTGATATTCACCACAATTCGGCTCAAATTCACACAAACATAATTTTAATCACATAGTTCAGCATGAGACGGCGACGACCTTGGCCACGAGACAGTGATCTTGGAGACGCCGACGAGCTTGGCGACGATCTGTACCAGCCAAGCCCGCGCCAAGCTCTGCCCGCTGTAACACCCCGGCCTCTCCGGACCGGCGGTTGTCGCTCCTGGTAGTTCAATAGGGTCTCTAGGATGGACCCACATAACAACACTAGTATTTTCGACACACTTTGTCCTCACTAATGCGCGCCCGGTACCCACTTCCCGGTCGGTCACCTATCCTCAAATTGCTCTAGACCAAGCACGCTTAACCTTAAAGTTCTTTTCGGATGAGCTTTCGGAAAAAAGTTGTAACTTGTTGGTATGGTATCCTATCAATCATATTAAGCCATGCGCCAGGGTCTCACATACACCCTTCTTAGAAGATTGACGCCTTTGTCGATCAACCACAAGTCAGAAACGTCTCCTCTTGGCATACGTATGTGCGTCTAGTGCCGGCACATATGCCATGCCGTGCCCACTTTGGACCACACACACCATGCTTCACATGTCCGCCACTGACCCGCACACGTTCGTGTAACCGCGAGGGTCGGCTATGA
Organism: Avena longiglumis; assembly: GCA_030063025.1. Lineage (NCBI taxonomy): Eukaryota > Viridiplantae > Streptophyta > Magnoliopsida > Poales > Poaceae > Avena > Avena longiglumis. Next base: position 503,574,047 of record CP125975.1, read on the forward strand.
TACACTTGTAACACCCAGGCCTCACCGGACCGGTGGCTGTCACTCCTGGCAGCTCAATAGGATCTCTAGGATGGCCCACAGACCAACACTAGTCTTTTCTACGTACTTTGCCCGCCGTGTGGGGTCAGGAGTGAGAGAAGGTGTGTGTGGGAGAAGAGAGAACGTTTTCCTCACTGTCGCGTGGGGCGCACCAACACGGTGAGATTTGCTACATCTGGTGTTTATAGGCAATTCTCAATGTGCTGGGTTCTGCATTAGGAATGCCGGATGAAAAAAACAAATCCAAATAAAATTGGCACCCTTGGACCACGAGTATGACAAAATTCGTCCATTAAAATGTAAAAGTTGTCGAAAAGTGGCATCCTAGAAACACTGGCGGATATGGTCTTAGTCGGAGGGGGAAAAGCTAGCAAAATGCACCGCTTCATCTATGTACGAAGGACATGATAACTGTACGGCGTGGCCAACATGCTTTATATCATGGTGATACAAAATATTCTGACCAACTACGCTGCTACTGTCATGCATCGTCGGATGTTGTTGCTGGTACCGAGCTTTGCATATTTTATTCGTATATTATTCATGAAAAGTAAAGGTCAAGGAGTGCTGCTTGACATAAAATGGAAGCTCGGAAACCACCGTGTCGAGGAAGATGGTTCGACATAAGCTAGTAGACGATGCATTCTGAGCTCACCACAAGGTCATGCATGCACGCGCAGTCAGTGGCACTGCTCTTGCCACCGACGATCGATCGATAGAGCAAACTATGGTTCCAGTGCCTAGGATAGTTGACTAGACGAGGGAAGCACGTGTGCTTTCTGACATGCCTTACAGAGAGTCGTCTCGGCTGGGCCTCCATTCTCCGTGCTGCTAGTGCTAGCCGCGCCTCTGGCACCACAGCAACCAGCCGGACACGGACCGCACTCTACAGCGCGCGCTTCACCAACTGACCCAGAACCAGATATGCCCGCACGCACAGCCGTCGGTTGCTCAATTTCCTCCTCGTCCTCCCACACATCCGCGCACGGCCTGCCGCAAGAGCGACGCCCTGCCCACCGCGTCGTACATACGCACCCTAGTACGTATACCGCGTGTGTGGCCTACATATATAGCAGTATGCCGCTACGTACATGCGCGCGGGGGCGCTGGCCTAGTCAGGGCGGCGCGGCGCGGCTTAACTGCGGCGACAGCGACCGGAGCCGGAGACGGAGACGGAGGACGGGACATGGGGCCGGCCTGAGCCGATCGAAATGTTGCTCTCCCACGCATACGATACGAGGAGCGATCGTCTCGGCGCCGCGTGATGGTAACAACACTACTACACGGCTGTCAGTTGGTACACTGCTCGTGCTTCTCGTTCAGGAGAAGAATAAGTGTGTGGGAGAAAAAAGTTGGAAGTGGAGTGCTGCCTGTGTTTGATCGATCTACCGATCGGGCGTGGCCCGGCTGTGAGTGATTGGTCGACGGTCGGTAGGGGATGTGTCGGTGCGTGCGTGCGTGGCCCGCTCAGGCCGTCGTGGATCTCCACGTGCTCGCCAGAAGCCAGGTGGGTGGTCGGAGCAACGAGTGAGAGAATCTTCGGATTTTTAGGACCAGCTGATAAGACAGCAGCGAGCCACTCGTTCGTTGCACTTCAAATCCTGGTCATGGAAAATGCAAGTACCGCTCCATTAAGACATACTACTACTGTACAATGCCAAATAGTTTCAGCAAAAATTACCGTATTTCTCCTCGTTTTGTCCTCTCGAAAGCTCTACGGTACGAGAGGAGCGAAAAGGAGGCGGTCTTGAGATCACGTTATTTTGTCGATAATTTTATCTATCTTCTCCGTCTCGTTATTTTGTCGATATTTTGTCCTGCACGATGGGGGATTGAGGGTTAGCTCCGGCTATCATGGGAGCAGTGTAGATTGCTGCCCTCGTAGCTCTAGGGTTTAGTTTCCACGCATCGATGTCAATGTGCATGGGAGCAGTGCCGCCATTTGCAATAATAACGTCCCTACCGCCGTCTCCTTGTGCCGACGACTATCGGTCACGTGTAGGGTTTTGTTATGGAAGATCTCGCAGCCTTGGTGGAGTGGAGGTAGGGTGGCGGAGTTCCTAGAATTGGGCCGGAGTAGCTGGCGGGCCTCCCGCCGACAATGCCTTGTTGATGACGAGGGGTTTCTTCGGCCACACGGGTTGTGCACGTCGTCAGTGGTCCCTTTCGGCCGTTCGAGGCGGCAGTGGAAATACGCGAAGAAGATGAAGGACGCCAAGAAACGTGTTTTGATTTGCATGAACTTTTGGGGGAAGATTTGGCTTTGCCTCTGTTAGGAATTAATTAGCGTTAAAGATATTAGTTAACAAATTCCCTGGAATATGCTAAGCAGCGGTTAGCATCTTTAAATTTTGTCCAACTGCTATAATAGCGAACCGACATTGTAAAGCACTTGTTGGGGACTATAAATACCCACAGTCACAATCAATAGAATTACACATTCGCTTTATTCTCTGTGTATCTCTTCACGTCATCAGCACTTGCTCTGCACAGAGTGAGTAGGCCTAAGAAGAAGAACAGAGAAAAGGTAAGAAAAAGGAAGAATGGCTTTCCGTCCGCCATTCTTAGGAACTTGCTTTTTCCTTTGCACGTTTTGTTGCCAGGGAGTATGGTCGCTTCCATTTTCGTCACCGGACATTCGGCCTCGCCGCTGCACGTCGCCGGAATTTCGGCCGGAACTTTGGCCGCCGATTTCAGCGTCGCCAGCACAGGAATGGTGGCCTCCGCCACCACAGAGCACCGCTTGGTCGTCGTCCCTATGGGCGTGGCAGTCTCCGCCGCCGCCACCGCCACAACCAGCACCACCTCCGTGGTAACCAGTGGGCGCAGCACCGCCACTTCCCTGGAGCACCAGGACCTTCTACAAGTAGAGTTGTGCCTAGGGAAGAGGCTCCGGCGATCTGAGAGCGCCACTTGCCGGTGGTTGTCGTCGCCGGTGAGGTTGCCGCGCCGGAGACGCCGCAGCGGTGGTTGCCTGAAGAAGCCAACGTCGTGTCTGACGAGGCCTCACCTCGAACGTAACCGCCGGCATAGGCGATCTGCTGCCTCCGCCATGCCTTCGCAGCCGATCCATGGAATGGCTCCTTGGCGGGCCGAGTGCGGATGGCTCGTCGGCGACCCCGGCGTAACTTCAGCCGACGAGGAAGATGGGGCAACAACTCCGTTGCGATTACTACTTGCGCCACGGTACGGCCCGCCTCGCCCCGACGCCATCCGGCGAGGACCGAGCGCCGCCCGCCAGCCACGCGGCCGTGGCGAATTTCTTCCAACCCGCCCGCGGTCCATGCCGACGCTCCGGGCTCGCCATTGACGCTGCCGCTGCTGTCGTCCCGGCTCCCGACCTCAACCTCACTGCGCCCACGAAGGCGAGAAGGCCGAGGACACGACGTCGTCGGCCTCGCTTCCGACGCCCTCGCCGGAGGCACGCGTGCTCCTCCGTCGCTTTGCATCAGCCATGGCGGCTCGCCCTGCCGGCATCCGCGCCGGGACTTGGTCCCCGACAAAGCTTGGCCTCACAGACCGCTTTGGGGTGCTCCGCCTCGACGACGCCTCCAAGGGAGCAGGCCGGTCCTGAGCGGATGGCGTGATGCAGGGAAGCAGTGACAGGGAGATTGGGAGAGAAGCAGTCGACCTTATCTGCTCCTTCGTTTTCCTCTGTAGTTTTCTACTAGTCCTAGTAGCGTCAACAGGTCCTGGACCAGAAAGGCCAACAGGCCACGGTCCTTGTTCCCTCGTCACTAAAATTAAAATAAAATAGACTGATGTAGTACTATTTGCATTATGATTGCACTAGTAGCACTGTAGCAGTATAGTAAACTTCTGTTTGTAATGTGATGTAAATATATTTTAAGACCTTATGTCTAATATAATTTATGATTATGTAATATGACATGTTACTAATATATTTTCCTATAGTATATTATAACATGTTATTTGGTACAACAATTTAATTTTGCGCTTGGAACTAAATCGTCTTGCAAAATAAAAATATGTGACTATCTCGAATATTATTTGTGAAACACAAAGTAATGGCATCTACTTCATACATGCAGATTATCCATTACTATGAGGCGTACTTATTAGTCCTTTCGACAATAAGATTACCTACAAGTGCTCTTTCAAATAAATTAAGATGAAAGTATAACACAAGGTAATAGATAAGGCGTCTACCGACACTCGTCGGACTATGCTTCCTACTACTGAGAGATGTACTCTGCAAATATGGAGATTATCTACAATGTGTTAACTTGAAATTCGAAGATCTACACATATAAGAGTTATAAGCATCTGCTTAAATCCAAATGTTCCCCTGGAACAATTTTGTTGTTTACCAAACTACATTTTACTCTCGAGTAAAATTAATTAAATGCATGATCACATGCAGGAAAAATGGGTGACATTAATAAAAAAGATTTCCAAGAATTGCAAGTTGATGGAAGTAATTATTTATCATGGGCTATGGATACGAAAATAAACTTAACTAGTCATAACCTTGGTCCTACAATTATCACACCCCCTGAAGATGCTCCAAAAATACCCCTAGTGGTAAAGTATGCAGCATTACATTTTATAAGACACCACCTTTATCCTGATCTAAAAAATGAATATATGATGGAGGAGGACCCACTAGCCTTATGGAACTCCCTCAAGGAGAGATACGACCAACAAAGAGCGGTTATGTTGCCAGAAGCCGAGAGAGAATGGTCTCTCATAAGGTTTCAAGACTTCAAGTCTGTTGCGGCATATAATTCTGCTGTGCATAAAGTTAACTCCAAACTGAGATTTTGCAACAAACAAGTTTCAGATGAGGACTTAATAGAGAAAACTCTATGCACCTTCCACCCCTCGATGAGGATATTGCAGCAACAATATCGTCAACAGAAATACACAAAGTACTCTGAGCTTATATACACATTACTTCAGGCTGAGAAGCATGATGAACTTCTCATGAAAAATCATAATTCCCGCCCAACGGGCGCCATGCCACTCCCTGAAGCACATGCTAATGCTCATTTTACTAATGAATTTGGAAACCGTAAAAGGAATTTTCAAAAATTCAAGGGAAAATGGAAAAAGAACGATGGTCAATCTAAGGGGAAAGGTCATTTCAAGAAAAATGATCGAACTGACAAATCTCAAGTTTGTCAAAGGTGTGGATGTGCGAATCATCGTACAAACAAATGTCATATTCCCAAGCACCTCGTGGATCTATACATGAAGTATGGAGGAAAAGGGAAGCAAGTTCATGGAAACAAGGCTGAAGCTCACTTCAATGCCATAGAAGACAACCCTCAAGCTGGTCCTTCTCAAAGTGCTATAGAAGAATTTAAGCCAAAGGACGACATCATCCTCGATGAAGACATGCTTGTGGATTACACTCAAGATGTTTTTGGAGACTTAAATTAATCTCCATAAACAATTGATGTCATTTAGCCATTTAAACACAACGATATGTTATATATTGTATAACAATAAGTAGAATAAAGTCTTTCAGACTATGCATATTATGTGAATCAGACATAATATTGTAATGTATTTATATTTTAGATTTGTGATATAAATACTATGTATGTAATTTGATGAATATATGAATAAAATAACCTTATTCTAAAATATTCTCTTTCTACTTTTTAGAAATTTTACGGGAAACAATCTGATGGAAGAAGAATTATATCTAGTGGATAGTGCTACCACTAACACAATTTTAAGGGAAACAAAATACTTCCAAACTCTTACCAAGAGAAAGGAAGATGTTATGACTATAACTGGGAGTAACAAAGCAATTATTGGTTCGGGAAGAGCCACATTCACACTCCCTATGGGTACTACTATTGTAATTCAGAATGCGCTCTTGTATCCTGAATCCACACGTACCCTTATAAGTTTCAAAGATATCCGATCAAATGATTTCCATCTTAAAACTGTAAAGATGGATAAGAAAGAATATTTGCTTTTAACAAAAAGTGACGGATATGAGGAACAAACTCTTGAAAAATTTCCCTCATTTTCATCCGGATTATACTTTACATACATCAAACCCGTATATTTTGTTGCGTACAAAATAATTTTTCAAAATCTTGATAAATTTAAGACTTGGCATGATCGCCTTGGTCATCCTGGAATAGGTATGATGAGAAAAATTATAAGCAATTCTGTTGGTCATAATTTACCAGTTAAAAGATTTCCCAAATCATCAGATTTTGTATGCACTGCATGTGCTACGGGAAAACTAATAATTAAGCCATCCCACGTCAAAGTTAAAAATGAGTCACTCAATTTTCTTGAAAGAATTCAAGGAGATATATGTGGTCCAATACAACCTTTATCTGGACCATTTAGGTACTTCATGGTGCTAATTGATGCATCTACTAGATGGTCACATGTGTGTTTATTATCCACACGTAACCATGCCTTTGCCAAATTAATTGCTCAAATTATCAAATTGCGAGCAAATCATCCTGAACATAGGATAAAAACAATAAGAATGGTTAATGCGGCTGAATTTAGTTCACGCGCATTTAATGATTATTGTATGGCTTTAGGTATCCATCTAGAACATTCGGTACCTTATGTGCATACTCAAAATGGAATGGATGAATCTTTGATCAAAAGAGTAAAGCTAATTGCTAGACCACTATTGCAGAATTGCAATTTACCAACCTCTTGTTGGGGACATGCGGTTTTACACGCCGCAGATCTGATACAAGTCAGACCAACTGCATATCATGAAACTTCCCCGTTTCAAATAGTACGAAGCAATCAGCCAAGTATTTCCCACCTGCGAAAATTCGGTTGCGCTGTATACGTGCCGATATCACCACCGCAGCGTACATCCATGGGCCCCCATAGAAAATTAGGAATCTATGTGGGATATAACTCTTCGTCAATTATAAAATATTTAGAACCCCTAACAGGGGACCTGTTTACAGCCCGGTACGCTGATTCGATTTTTGATGAAGATCATTTCCCGGCATTAGGGGGAGAAACAAACCACAATGAATGCCAGGAAATAGATTGGAATGTGACAGGCATCCAATCCTTAGATCCACGTACTAAAGAATCTGAATCTGAAGTTCAGAGAATAATAGATTTGCAACACTTTGCAAACAACTTGCCAGACGCATTTACTGATCACAAAGGTGTCACTAAATCTTATATCCCTGCAGTTAATGCACCAGAACGAGTAGAGGTACCAAATAAAACTACTCAACCCCTAATTACAAATAAAAGGGGGAGAAATCTGGTCATCAAGGAAAAGGCTTCTCAAATGCCATCGCGGAAACATAGAAAATCACTAAATGCAAATCAACCTGAAGTTGATAGACACCAAACAGATGTTCAACATCAAGAGCCCAGCATAAATGTGCACACAAATTCTAATGTTGGGACATCGAAACAACCAGACTCCGTTGTTATGGAAAATCACACGGTGCCTGAGGTAATCAATGAAATCTCCACAAACTATATCTATTCGGGAGAATCATATAATAGAAATACTACACTTGTCGACACATATTTCTCCTCTAAAATTGCTAAAACCCTTTAACTGGATCCAGAGCCAACATCTATGAAAGAGTGCCTGAAGCGCTTAGATTGGCCTAAATGGAAGGAGGCAATTGAGGCAGAATTGCATTCGCTTAATATCTATTCTCTAAAGTAATACTTACTCCTCATAAAGTTTTCCCTGTGGGAGCTAAATGGGTTTTCGTTCGAAAAAGGAACAAAAATAATGAGGTGGTGAGATATAAAGCGAGGCTTGTAGCACAACGGTTCACGCAGAGACCCGGTATCGACTACGACGATACATATTCTCCTGTAATGAGTGGAATTACGTTTCGATACTTAATATCATTGGCAGTACAAATGAATTTATCAATGCAGTTAATGGATGTAGTGACCGCTTACCTATATGGGTCACTCGATGCGGATATTTATATGAAAGTCCCTGATGGACTTAAAATTCCGAATCCAAATATAAATCGCAACATGTATTGTGTAAAATTACAAAAGTCACTCTATGGCTTAAAACAGTCGGGTAAAATGTGGTATAACCGGCTTAGTGAGTTCCTTCTCAATAAAGGATACTCGAATAATGATGATTGCCCATGCGTTTTCATAAAGAAATCCTCGAAGGGTTTTTGCATCATCTCAGTTTATGTTGATGACCTCAACATAATTGGTAACGCAACAGATATATCTATAGCACGCAATCATTTAATGACGGAATTTGAGATGAAGGATTTGGGTAAAACCAAATTCTGCTTAGGTTTACAACTTGAGCACTTTCCCTCAGGAATACTCGTTTATCAACCCGCATATATTCAGAAAGTTTTGGAAAAATTCAATATGGATAAATCATATCCATCCAAGACACCCATGGTCGTAAGATCCCTTGACATGGAAAAGGATCCCTTTAGACCTAGGGACGATAACGAAGATGTATTGGGACCTGAGTTCCCATACCTTAGTGCCATAGGAGCATTAATGTACCTTGCTAATTGTACTAGACCAGATATTGCCTTCGCAGTGAATTTGCTGGCTAGCATAGTGCTGCTCCAACAAAACGCCATTGGGCTGCAATAAAGAATATCTTCAGATATTTACAAGGTACTAAAGGTCTTGGTTTATTCTATCAGAAAAATCAAGAGATGACTTTGACTGGCTATACCGATGCTGGTTATCTTTCTGATCCCCATAATGCTAGATCACAAACAGGGTTTGTATTTTTATATGGTGGGGCTGCTATTTCATGGAAATCCACAAAACAGACTCTTGTAGCAACTTCCACTAACCACTCTGGAATAATTGCGTTATATGAAGCCTCACGAGAGTGTGTATGGCTTCGCAGAGTGATTAATCATATACAAACAGCATGTGGTATCGGTTCAGTAGAATCACCAACTATTATCTATGAGGATAATGCCGCATGTGTTACTCAAATGCATATGGGATACATTAAAAGTAATATCACAAAACATATTGCTCCAAAACTGTTTTTTCCTCATGAATTACAGAAAAATGGAGAAGTTAATATTTTGCAAACAAAGTCATGTGACAATCTTGCAGATTTGTTCACTAAGTCTTTACCAACAGCTGCATTTCAAAAGTGCATTCATGGCATTGGTATGAGACGACTTCGAAATTTGCAAAGTTCAGGGGGAGAAATCTCCTAGGACTGAACTTAGTGTTTAATATCCAATAATAATATATTGTACTCTTTCAGATGAGTTGTCCATTGGATTTCTCATTCGGATTTTAATGGTATAATTATACCAACGGTATATCGGATGCCTCAGCGATTTCTAAGCCACGCGCGGCTCCCTGCTACATTGTGCCCACTGTTCCTCCCCCCGAACGGTTATTCTATTTCTAAGCACACACACAGATGGCTCCACGTTCTGGCACTGTAGTGATCGATCACCGAGAACAGAAGCAAATCTAGAAGCGAAGCTGTCCGTACACGTGGAAGCCCGCTTGTACGCTCTCCACGAAACAGGACCTGCCTTTTCTGCTGTAATAAGTGTTAGGATTTAATTAATAGGTTAATTAAATAATAATCCTTTCTATGTTGGTTGGTTTGTCAACCGACTCTCCTCATGCCTTTTCGTACGGACGCGTCCTATATACGCGTCCGTTCCCCTTGTATAAATAGGTTGATCACAATGCAATAAAAGATCAGTCAAATCATTTGCTATTTGTCTCTCCCTCTCTCTCTCTCGATTGCTTTCAAGACGTTATCAGCACGCTCGAACCAGCCGGCGAATTGAGTCTACATCGAAGAAAGACGAGAAGAAGAGAACAAGCGGCAGACGGCGGCTTCGGCACGTACCGTCAATGGTGGACCACCGTCGGCCACTCTACGGAGAAAGGTGAGCCCATCCCGGCGTCGCTCCGGCGCTACAGAAATAAACTCCACCCCGTGCGGAAGCAAACGCGGCCGTACAATCGAGTGTTGACGGCAGAGCGGTCTGCATCGTCCGCTTCTGCAGCAGCCGCATGGCCTATTCCCCATAGGCACCGGCTCTTCCCCTTCTCATCCTCGCGGCGTGGCGGAGCCCACATCCACGGCCGCCTAACGCAAATTCCAGCTGTGAGGCGACGCGCACAACGACGGAAAATGCCCGACAAGGCCCTGCGTGCACATCGGTGCCGCTTCACAGCTCTCGCTCCGCAGCGGCACCGGCCGTCTTTCCACGCAATGTCGGTCCAGCGACCCGGCATCATGGCGGCCAGCGTTCCGTGGCCTCCGGCGTGGTGATGTTGCAAGCCCGCAAGCAGCGCCCCAACCGGAGAACGGCGGCACGGCTTCCCACGGCCTCGCCGCGTCACGCGGATCCGCCCGTGCTGTTCGAACCAGAGCACCGCGCTTGCCTCGTCTCCGCATGAATCGAGCCTCAACGGCGTCGACAGCCTCATAGCCTGAGGCCGGCGTTTGGCTCCGACTCCACGGCAGCGTGGCCTCATAGCCCTCTGCGTCGGCGTCTCCACGGCACATCGATAGTCGTGGCTTCCGGTGGCATGTCCGCCATGGCCGGCTCGTGATGGAGCCCAAATCATTCGATTGGTATCTATCCAGAAACGGGATAGGAACCTTATCCTTTCACCATTTTTGCACCATAGTCCTTCCATGTGCAGGGATTAGCAAAACAGGCTAAATAAAGGTGTCGGACTAGAATAAACAAAAACAAATCTGCTAGAGGACATCGTATTTTCTGGTTCTCGTAGATTAGTCAATACTAATAGCTAGTATTTTTGGTTCATGACCATGTTTATTCGGTATTTCTGTTGAGTATTATGTATTCCAGAGAATATTTTGATGTTATTTATTTCCATGTTCCCTAAATGTTGAGATTAATTACGTCATTATTTTCAATTGAGATTTTTTAATTTCTTGCAAATAAAAATCAATTCATCTTAATTGAGCTATTTTTGGTTCAATACGAGCAAGAATTGATATGCCAAAAGATTTAAAGTGATTTCCTCAAATTGATGTTTTGGGATCAAGGGTAGTGCACAGATCTACTGTATGCATGGCAGATTATCTCCACTACCGTGATTACTTTAACAATTGATCTCCCATACATTTTATTAAGTTATGACATAAGGTATTAGAAACATGAGTATCTACTGATTTTATCAGATTATACTCTCTAGTGCCGAGAGATGGACCCTGAAATTTCTTTTTGGGGAGTATCTACAATGTGTCAAAACTTAACAATTTGAAGTTCACACTAATGATTTCAAGCCTATTTCTTGAAGTCATCAATAATTTTGCAGCATTCGTTACAACACGACCATGATGGTTGTTGGTTTACTATACGTAAATTAATAATCTCTGGTTTACCCATGATGGTAACAGATGGCCGAAAATGAGAGTTCGATGTGCTCGACCTCAATAGCCACAACTACCTTATCTGGGCCACGGACATCAAGATCGCCCTTGCGTCCCGTGGGATAGTGCATGCCATCCAGAACCCGGAGGACCCCCTTCCGGCTGGAGTCGCACCGCTGAGAGAAGAGCAGAAATATGCTGCCTTATACATTATAAGACACCATATCCACCCAGATCTTAAGTCCGAGTATTTGGAGGAGGAGGAATCCCCATTTACTTTGTTTCAGGCCCTCAAAACGAGGTATGAAAAGCAGAAGGCAGTTATCGTGCCTAAAGCACTTCATGATTGGACTCATCTTCGATTCCAGGACTTCAAGTCCGTCGGGGATTACAATCATGAAGTTCATAAGATAAGTTCTAAATTACGATTTTGTGAGAAGGAACCTACAGATGCGGAAAAGATAGAAAAAACTCTATCCACTATGATTCCATCTGAAAGGCTCCTCTAGCAGCAATACCACACTCGTGACTACCAGGTCTATTCAGGCCTTATTCATATTCTACTTTAGGCTGAAAAGCATGATGAGCTTCTTTCTAAGAATGACTCTCAGCGCCCGGTTGGTTCCCTACCTTTGCCTGAAGTTCATATGAATGTCACGAACGAAAGAAAGTTTGGTGGTGCCTTCAACGGCAACCAATCAAACTTTAAGGATAAGCGTAAGCGCAACCAGAACAAAAAGCCTCAAAACTCGGACCGTGGGTAAGGCACCACAAAGCCTAAGTATGACAAAACTAGGCTTTGTGACAAGTGTGGATGCTACACGCATCCTACTAACAAGTGCAAGACCCCAAAGCATCTGGAAATTCTCTACCAACAATCCCAAGGACGCAAAGCACCTCAAGGGAAAAGGTTTGAAGCCAACTTCAACCTTCATTCAGATGGCACCAATGGAGATGGTTGTTCGCAAGATGTTCCTGTTGTACCTAGCAACACCATTACTCTCCAGCTGTCAGAGGATCCTATGAGCACGAAGAACATGATTGTTGAGTATGCCTCAAATGACATGTTTGGAGACTTTGACTAGTCCCATTATCTCCTTTGTTATCAATTTAATCATGTCCTTTTGTGATATTGTAACATAACATAAGTTTTGTATATCACAATACATTGTATCAGCACTCTGATATAAAAAAAGAATTGTATGTATTCTATATATTTGAGAGAAGATTTCCATAGCGAACTCTAGCTCGATATATAGATTTCTACGGGACTCAGTCCGATGGATGATGAACAAGTATTTGAGAAAGTACTCTCTCTATTGTTTGGATTGCACTACTAGTACATCCAACCGTAGCACATGTTGCATAATGCAATTCCATTGGTCACAGTTTGCTTGAGTCCAAAATTTCCTCGGTCATCAGACTTTGTGTGCACATTGTGCAACATAGGGAAGCAAATTTTGAGGCATTCACACTTCAAAATATAAGTTGGACCGCTTCAATCCCTTGAACACATCTAGGGAGGCATTTGTTATTCCCTAACCATTGTGTGGATCTTTTAAGGTATTCTGCATGGTTCTCAATTATGCATCGATACGATGCTCATACATGTGTTTTATGTCCACATGAAACCATGCATTTACCATGATAATGATGGAAGTAATCAAGTTACATTCCCATTATCGAGAAATTCGAATTTGACAAATTCGCAAAGAAAATGTTGTAGAATTCTTCTCATGTGCCTTCAATGAATATTGTATTGCCATGGGGATTGAAGTTCAGCACTCTATCCCATACATCCACACTCATAATGGTTTGGTTGAATCCCTGAATAAGAGGATCAAACTCATTGCATGACTTTTGTCGAAGAAATGCACTACCAACTTGACGTTGGAGTCATGCAGATTTACACACTGCTCAATGACTAACTGCATACCGCAGTACTCCTCCTCTGTAATTGATACGTGGAAATCCTTCGAGTATTTCCCATCTGCGTAAGTTTGGAAGCGTTTCACACGTACCGATCTCACCACCACAACATACATCATTGGGCCCACATACTTGGGATCTATGTGGGGTACAGATCTCTGTCGAGCAATATGTACCTTGAACCCCTCATTAGGGATACATTCATAGCCAAGTATGTTGATTGCTTATATTAAATGATGGATTATTTCCAGGCATTAGGGGGAGACTTTATGTACCACACAGAATGCCAGGAAATCAATTAGGACTCCACGTTCCACCTTATATCCACGTATTCAAGAATTTGGACTACGTCCGAAATTCACATATTTGCAACATATTGCAAATAACCTGCCAGATTCATTTACTGATCTCAAAGGTGTTACAAAGTCCTTTAGTCCGGCTAGAAATGCGCCCGAAAGAGTGGAGGTACCAATAAAAACCACTCAACTCTCCGTACCCGAGAAGAGGGGGAGTAGTACGGCCTCTAACCAGGATCTAGCTTCCTGCAAAGCAACAAAGGAAATCGAGGATATATCCTCTAAATCAGTAAATGCAAGTCAACCTAGCGTTGACAAACACCTTATGGGTAGTATACACCAAGTGGAAGGGAAACCTCCACAACCCAGCTTTAGCTTGCACACACTGGCTGGGACATCGGAACACCTGGACTCACGAGTATTGGGAAATAACTAAGAGTCATTATAGGTGGATGCGATTTCCTCTAACTATATTGATTCTGGAAAATCATACAACCAAAGCCTACAACTGTCGACAAACATTTCTCTTGTATGATTGCCAAAACCTTCACAATGATTCAGATCCATAGACCATGGCCATGGCAGAGTGTAAACCACTCACTCGTGAAAACAATCAAAGGTTGCAATCCAAGCAGAAAATAGCCTCGCTCTTCCAACTAAATTCCCTACATGGGATTCAATATGTTTCCTTCTAGAAATAGAATGAGAACAAGGTGGTGAGAAAGCAAGGCTTGTAGCACAAGGTCGGGTTTTCGCAGAGATCCGAGACCTACTCTCCAGACATGAGTGGAATCCTCATTTTCCGTTACCTATATCATTGGCAGTGCAAAATCATCTATCTATGCAGTTGATAGATGTAGTGACGACATTTCATGTGGATCACTAGATTTGGACATGTATGGTTCCCGATGGAATCTCTATCCGAATCGAAATGTAAATGCAACATGCATTGTGTAAAATCAATAAGTCATTACATGGCTTATTATTGCCGGTATATTCTGGTACAACCGACATAGTGAGTTCCTTATACACAAGGATTACTCCTACAATGATGATTACCCATGCGTGTTTATCATGCTCAAGGATTACTCCTACAATGACGAAGCACGTGATCATCTAAAAGACAGAATTTGAGATGAAGAATTTGGATAAAACCAAATAGTTCTAGAGACCACAACTCGAACTCCTTCACTCAAGTATTATGGTACACCAAGTTGCCTATATTATAAATATTGGAGAAACCTAAAAATAGACATGTCATATCCATCTCCCATGACCGGTTGTTCGATCTCTAGACGTAGAGAAAGATTCACTCCAAGGGATGATGTAGAAGGGATGTTGGGACTTGAAGTTCCATATCCCAGTGCCATTGGACCCACCAAGACAATTGGTTGAGAATCAAGAATATCTTTCGATATCTCCAAGGCACCACACATTATTTGATATGTTCATGTAATTTCAGAGAAATCTAAACTCCAATATCATCAGAATACACTGATGTTGGCTACTTGAATGATCCCCATATTGTGTACCTACATGGTAGAAGTGTCACTCCATTGATGTCTTCGAAATATACTTCGGTGACTACACCTACCAATCATTCTGAAATACAAAGCCACATTGTCATGTGTAGCTTTACAGAATGATAAACCACATACATGCGTCATGTGGTATTGGTTCTCTTGAATCATCGACCATTATCTATACAGATAATGTTGCTTGTGTTGCATGGATGCAAATAGGATACATCGAGAGCAATATCACTAAGCATATTGCCTATTAATTGGTTTATCTTCATGAACTCCAGAAGAGTCAGGAAATAAACGTCTTACGAGTCAAATCATGTGATAACCTCACTGATATATTCATGAAGTCTGTACCAACTTTCATATTCCATAAATATTTTTATGGAATTGGTATTTGACGGCTTCAGGATTTGCAAGAATCAGGGGGAGTATCATCCTAGACTACTCCTATTCAAAGTATCATATTACACTTTTTTTCCCTTTATGAGTTTACTATCCAGGTTCTCATCAAGGATTTTTTTTAATGAGGTAATATCAACACAAGATTATATGTCATACTTTCTTTTTTCCCCACTCGGGTTTTTAGGAAAGTATACACGACATATATATTATTCTTTAAACTCTATGGATTTTTCCCTTTTACAAGGTTTTTCTCATATGGAGTTAACATGGAGGCAATAATCATTATATGCTGTATCATTTTCTCCTTATTTTCCTACTGGGTTTGAAGGAGTTTTAACAGCATATCTAACCATTATATGTTGCACCATTTTCTCCTTATTTTCCCACTGGGTTTAAAGGAGTTTTAGCAACATATTATACACACTACTCCTCGCATTTTTCCCACAGGGTTTTTGGAGGAGATGATTCCAAAGATGATCGATCGCAAGGACAAGAAAGGATTAGGGGGAGTGTTAGGATTTAATTAATAGGTTAATTAAATAATAATCCTTTCTATGTTGGTTGGTTTGTCAACCGACTCTCCTCATGCCTTTTCGTACGGACGCGTCCTATATACGCGGCCGTTCCCCTTGTATAAATAGGTTGATCACAATGCAATAAAAGATCAGTCAAATCATTTGCTATTTGTCTCTCCCCCTCTCTCTCTCTCTCGATTGCTTTCAAGAATAAGAAAAGGATCGATGTCAGGTCGATCGTGTCCATCCCTAGGCTAGGACGAGCAGTTATGGCGCGGGTACGAGTACGAGTGGGGTGCCCTGCATGCGCGCACTTCCCGAGCTGCCACCGGTGGTGGTGTGGGCTGCTGATCTCAAAAAAAAAAAAAAAAGTAGTAGTACTGCTCCCGTCGCGTCGGCCGTCCGATCGATCAACCACAGAGCCTAGCTAGTACTATCGGTTTACTCGCCGCCGTCTACCTTGCAGCAGCCAACTTGCGTTTGCTTGGAACGAAGGCGGAGAGGAATCTCTCCCGGTCAAGTCTTTGCGGTCGCCACGGCCCATCTCTACTACGTGTACTCCGCGGAGGCGGCTGGCTAGCACGTGATTCCATTCTTCACTTGGCTGAGCAAGCCGTCTCGCGGTCTCGCCGTGGAAGGGCATCGACCGATCGCACGCGGCGGCACGCACACTGCCGGCGGCTAGTAGAATTGGAACCGAAGCAACGGAATTCTCTGAGCCTCTAGCCGCCTCCTGCCTCTAAATAAATAATGCAGTAACAATCAACCTCATAAGTTTTTCAAACCAACAATCTGATCATACTACAGTACTATACTCCAAGAAATTAATCGATCGGGTCAACATGCGTTGTGTCTGCATGATCACGACCCAAAGCGTTTCTTAAGCGTGCGTGCGTAGCAGATGAAAAACATCCAATATTTGGCCATTATTATCGTTGCTTGTATAGAACTAACTCCTGCACGGTCATGCATCGAGCGTAAATGTCAGCATCCATCCCCGTGTCATGCGCGTGCGTGCATGATTCACCATGTCTTCTTCACGTTCCAAGCAAAGTTTGCGTGCCAATCCGCCATTGGGAGTACGTACGGCACGACTCTATGCGTTTTTTCTTCCTTTTGCCTTGCCCACGTTTCGTTGCTTAACTTAATTTCAAAGATAAAAAAAAAGATGATGCGTACGTGGGTCTATTTCAGAATTATCCTGTGGACTTTGCCCCTGGATTTCCTATTTTTTCTTGTTCATTCAAGATGGGTTGAGTGACATGAAAAACGTTTCCCGGACCGCCACGGCCTGAATGATGAATGAGCGAGTACAGAGGGATATCTACTGTCTCCGTTTAAAATATAAGATAGTAGTTTAGTTTTGTTAGGTTAATGAATTTAGATCTCTTTTAATGTCTAAATTCACTTTGAACATACATACTTTCTTCGATCTATATTAGTTGATTTGAATTTGTATAAATTTGAATATATTTAACACTAAGATATGTCTAGATACATCCAAATCTAGAAAAATTCCAACTCAACTAATATAAAATCAAAGAAAGTATTAAAAAATTCTATATACTTTATCTTTATGAAACCAACATCTTATATTTTAAAACGGAGAAAGGGACTACCTGCTAGCCTGCGCTCTGAGACACGTCTCCCGTATCTGCAGATATCCTGACGTGGCAATACATGTACACGTAGCGACAACGTACGGATGGGGCCTGGTAGTGGTTGAAAACCGTCGTATACATAAAGCTGAAAAATAAGGAATCGTCATGCTAGTACAACACCATCGGTCCGCATCGACCATAGATCATATAGCACGAAAAATTGGTCTAATAAAGAGTTAAAACCAGGGGGAGCAAAATTTACCAAGTGAAAACGACCCATAGTAAGGATGTTTGCTTTCAGCCCTTCACCCAACGTGTGCATGATTGAATTTGTGTTGCAGCAATATATGAAGTGTGCGATGCCGCGGTAGCACCTCGAACTAGGCTTTCGTACTTACTTTATAAATAAAGTCAAACGGCCAAATCAACCTATGGTTCGGTGGCTAGAAGGATGGTTGTATCCCCAGCCCATTAGAGTTCAAACCCCAGGTTTGACATTATGTGTTGTATAAAAGGCGGAATATTCTTTTAGCGGGAGGCGACGTTCCCGTCGACAGCGAGACGCCCGTATTGACTTCGTCAATCCCAAGACCTGATCCTGTCGGAGGTGCTCATAGGGATAGGGTGTGCGTGTGTGCGTTCATAGGGATGGGTGCATGTACGTGTTGTGAGCGTCTACGATTGTACTGTGTTTCTCAAAAAAAAGTCAAACGGCAAACCGATACATAGTGATGAGGAGTTTCTTTTAAAAGCATATCAAAGATAAACTCTGAAACCTAGAAAGCAATTAGCTTGCCAATGAAGACGACGAGGCTAAGGAGATCGGAGCTCGACGACAACACCTCCAAAAAGGTAACAACGCCCCAAGCGCCGCCGCCGAGACCACAGGGGTTTAGGGTTTCCACCCGGAGCCCTAATGGGGGTGAGAGTAGCCACAAGAACGCCCCTAAGAGGGTCACGACACCCGCGGGTGTCGCCGTTGTCGGCGCCGAAGCGTTGGGCTTTCGCCCGGAAAAACTCTCGCCACATTTGGTACCTCGGACCACCACCATGCTTCAAGCCGAGTTTCCAAACGCGATCTGCGTGTTGCTACCACCAGGAGCCCCTGAAGCTCGATCCTTGCCACATGCATGGACCAAAGAGATGGTCCACCACCACCGCAATGCCACCCCGATGTCGAGACATCCGTGCAGTCCACCTTTTGGGGCCGCCGCCCCGGCATCCACGAACTCGCACCAAGGATCCAACAAACGTCACATTGCAAAGCCGCCGGGTAGGACGTGGTATGGCGTAATCGGGTCAGAAAGTATCAGGCCACACAGTCGCAAGGGAACCGCCCTCCATCACCCATGGTGATTGCCGTTCGGACGCAGCAACAATGCCAACCAGGCTTAGATCAGGCCCGACCAGGCCCAAATCGGGCCTATATCGGACCCGTCGGCTCCGCCGCTGCGCTGCTCCAGCCAGGTTGCCTTGCTGCCGTCGACCTGCGCCCCGCGCCTCCCTACCCCGTCGTTGCCACGCAGGCTAAGCCGCCATGCCCCGTCGCCAAAGGACCTCAGGGGCGCCGCCGCAACAGCACTGTCCCGCGCAGGTCGCCGGCTAAGGTCCGAGCGCCTACGTCGAAAGCAGCGTCACCGCCGTGCTGCCCTGTGATCAAGATCCTACCACGCCGCTGTCAGACGAGTTCGCTCCCAACGCCATGCCGCACCGCCGCCAGTAGAGCCATCCCACGTTGGCCCTCTAGCACTAGGGAGAGGAAGTCCCGCAGCTGCCGGGCCGCACGGACTTTTTCGGGCGGCGCTCGCCGGTGGCATCAGGGGGATGGAAGGAGGAGGAAGGAGGCGGCGAGCGCTAGAGTTAGCGTCTTCGTCGCCTTCGCGGGGAGCAATGCCTGTCCTAGTACGCATGTCCTAGTGTGGCATTAGCACCGAGTACGCCTATCCTAGTGCTAAGAGCACCTTCACCGACGGCCCCTGCAACAAGTCCGGCAAAATTGATGGTTGATGTGTGGCTTGGTTAATGCAGAGCTCGTTGGGAAACCCCAATAGGAAGGTATGATGAGCACATCAGAAAGTTTTCCCTCAGTTATGAAACCAAGGTTATCGAACCAATAGGAGTAAGAAAACAACTCCAAGGTATTGCTAACAACTTGGAACCTGCACAACACAAACTCAATACTTTGCCCCAACTTACAGTGAGATTATCAATCTCACTGGTTTGCTGAAAACAAAGGATTAAACGTATAGTGTGGAGGATAATAATTTGCTTGCAGAAGGTAAACGAGAACAGTTGATGGAATATCAATGATAAATATTAGACCGGGGTCCATAGTTCACTAGAGGTGTTCTTCTTAGGATAGATAACATGTTGGATCAACAAATTACAGCGGGGCAACTGACAGATTGAGAAAGCATAACAACGCATATACTAGACATCTTGACTTCTATGAGATTTGATTGGGCATTACAACATAATACATAGACCGTAATCCAACTGCATCTATGACTAATAATCCACTTCAGGTTTTCATCCGAACCCCTTCTAGTATTAAGTTACAAGCAACAAATAATTGCATTAAGCAATGTGTGTAAACTAAGCAATACAATTGCTCCATGAACAAAGGATTTTTGTTTTCTCCCTAGTAGCAACAACACATCTACAACCTTAGAGATTTTTGTCACTTCCCCAGATTACTAGAGGAATGAACCTACTATCGAGTATAAATAATCCCTATTGGAGTTGCAAGCATCTACTTGGCCAAGATAGCTACTAACAACAGAGAGCATGCAAGATCACAAATAATACAGACTTGATAGAATCAATAATCAATATGACATAGTATCTCAATATTCATTGGATCCCCGCAAACACAACATGTATGATTATAAATTACAAATTGATGATCTTGATTATGAATGGAGCTCACAAGATCTAAATATGATAGCACAAAGGAGGAGAAACAACCATCTAGCTACTGTATGGATTCATAGTCCAAGGGTGAACTACTCACGCATCACTCCAGAGGCTGGCATGGTGATGAAGAAGGCCTCCGAGATGATCTCTCCCCTCCGGTTGGGTGCCGGGAAGAGCTTCAGATCCCCCCGATCTAGGGACGATGTTGGCGGTGGCTGCGGACTCTTTAATGGAAATTTGATCGGGGTTTTAGGGTTTCTGCATCGGGTGCTTTTATAGGCGAAGGGCAAGGTTGATGGACGCCCGAGGGGACCACGCCTGGTGTCGGCGCCTCCCCTGGGCCGCACAGCCCTAGGGTGTGGCCACCTCGTGGCCCCCCTTGACTGCCCTTTTGACCCCGTCTTTGTTCTGGTAAAATATTGACTTTGACTTTTGTCCCGTCCAATTTCAAGAATATTTCCTTAATAGATTTTTTAAAACAAAAAACATCATAAAACAGGCAACTGGCACTACGGCATCTTGTCAATAGGTTAGTTCGGAAAAATATATAAAAATACCTCAAAGTGTAGACAAAATATAACAAAGTTGATACTAAACGAGCATAGAATATCAAAAAGTATAGATACGTTTACGACGTATCAATGGCCCAGGTTGCCATGGTATTAGGACTTGGGGGGCTGCCCACGCTACGGTTTTCCAATACGAGCATCCCGGTAGATTTTGTCCAAAGCATACAATTGCACAAAAATTTAAAGTCCTTTTTACATCACACGTAGAAATAGAAATTTCAAGTCCCCACATCATACATAGGAATTCAAGTTCCCGGCCAGCATATCCAATGGCCAAATCCCCATCAAAGTTCGGCTATGAAAATATCAACATGCATTGAGATCAAATGAAGGGTGGCGGCACCTCCTCTACGTATGGCTCCTCCTTCGCGGTTGTCTCGTCAATCATTGTTGTCTCCTCCGTCATCATCGTTGTCTTTTTCCTCACTGCCAGCTCCTCCCTCATCGTGGCCTCATGCCTCACTACGAGCTCCTCCATTAACGGCGTTGGATGCGTGAGAACTGTAGCCCTGCGGGGCCTGGTGATCGGAGATGTGGAGATACCGACCTCTTGTTTTTTGGTGATATTGTCGGCGGTGGGTTTGGGATGCGAGGCTGGTGGTGAAAACCGCACCAAGTTCGGTAATGGCAGCGGCGTCTGCATCTTTGCATCGATGCCTTTTTGTAGGCATCTTTGATGCAGCTCTCGTCTGCTTGCTCTGGCTGCTCTGGGGGAAGCCCCTGATCTAGGTCTCCCGGATCTCACGATGGTGGCGTGTGGCACCATTCTCCCTCCTAGGGGCATCATTTTTGGAGCAGGTACTGGCTAGAAGGAACTTAAGGTGGACCAGCGTGTTCTCTTCCATGTTTAAGACGACGAGTCTCGGCGACATAGTGTAGCAAGGAATCATTGGCGGGCGCACGATGATAGACACGTGCAGGACGGTGGCGCTCTTTGGAACCATGGTGGCGTCGATGGCGGGCCCGACAAGGTCAATACCTTGATCCTGGTCGTGAAGATGGCGGTGGCGACTTCTAGAGTGTGTTTTGTGGGTCTGCTTGACGGGTTTGTGCTTATGTTCTGGTGAGTCCCACGGCTTTAAAATGATGCGCGTAGGTGTGAGGTCAGGGCGCATGGCCCCGACATGGCCACCCCCTTCATCAATAGGTGTCGTGAGTTACCGCTAGTCAGGTGGCTTCAGGTTAATCATTGTATTTTCTTTGTCGGGCATGTTCGCATAATATAAGTAGAGAAGGCTATGTGCATCATTTTGATGGAGAGGCCGAGGGGTCATCCTCCGCTGCGAAAAAGGGGGTTCCTCTATCACCGTCAATGTCGGTGTGGGCATTGCCGTGGCCCGCAATGTCGTCGATGCTATGGTAACCATGATCTCATCAACGATGTGATCATGATGCATCATGTACCAAGACATGACCAATTGATCCATGCCCGACAAGTCGGTGGTCAAGATCTCTGGCTCCTCCATATTTTCCACCGCAAATGTGTGACGCCTTATTTACCGTCTTGAGCATGGTGTCATGGGATTCCAACTTGGTGGCTTCAAACATTTCCTTCTTAAGCACCAATTTCAAATCTTGCTTTTGTAGCACTGTCTTCCACCTTAGCATCACTCTTTTGCTCTATTTCCTTTGTGTTGGAGGATACCTCGGCCATCATCTTGTTATTGATGTTTCTGTTGCGACGAATGATCCTGCCGCATTACACTCGGCCTTGGCCTTCTTGTTGTCGGGCGCCCGGTCGAGGCCGCAACAGTGGGGAGGATCCACCTACATCAACGGTTTTAGCCTTATTGAGAGTGACCTGGACGTGATATGATACCACTTTTAGAAACTTTCGAGCTTTATGGAACAATGCATGAAAACAAAGGCGTGCATTAATACGTGATCTTGTGAAGATGAAGCATGTCTCAAATAGAACAAAGTGTAGGATCTCATTTGATTTTGCAAATTCTTGCCACTACAGTTCTTGCGAATGGCCTCAAAATTTCCATGGAATTTATTGCAAAGCCATCTTGATAATACCCCACCTATGTGATATAGCCAAGTCTTTGTGGATCATGTCAATGATCGCATACTCACCTATGTTCTTTTCTTCCATTTAATTCAACGAATATCCTCACGGAGCTAGCGCACGAACGTGAGACCGTGAAGAGCTGCTGGCCGGCGGCCGCACCATCCGGATCGAACGCTTTGAGAGAACTCTGCAAAACCTAAAAAAACAAAAATATCATGCAAAAAATTAAAAATACCTTGACAACTTATATTTGTGTATGCTCCGAGAGGCCAGGAAGGGCACATTTTCTCTTCAAATTTTGATTTATTATTGTTTGGTTGGCTCCTGTAACTGGGTCAAAACTCATGATCTTCCAGGCATGGGAAACACACTCGTCCTCCAATGAATTCCACTTGAGGCCTCGATTACCATTCCTCCTCTTGTTGGTTGTGGCGGTGCCGGTATGAACATCAAGCACGTCGACGGTCTCTTCTTCTTCTTCATACTCGTGATCATCATCTTGTGTACCTGTGATGTTGACTAGGATTAGGAGTCCGAATTTAAGAGTAACGGTGTTGGTGGTGAATCTGACATGTAGGCCAGCGATGTAAGTGAGAGCACCGAGTGATCCCCGTCGGGGTCGCTTTCTTCCTAGTGCATCAAATGAGTCCAGGGTTTAGATTGACTGGGATCGATGTGTCCAGGGTGCTGACTTCTGGGATTAGGAGTTGGGGTTCGATTCCGCCACCGCCGCCTATAACTTCCTCTGTTCCATAATATAAATCTTTTTAGAAAGCCAAAATAGTTTGCTACGTGGAACAGAGAGAGAAGGTTTTTCTTTGGGAATGCCTACGTCTCAGGCGACTGCGAAATAACTATTTCTCAGTTGACTGACGTGGCTGGCTCAATCGAATGGAAACATGCATGTATGGTTTACAAATAAAAAACTGCAACCAGATGGCTCAATCGAATCTTGGAAATAAAATTCAACGGTGAACAAGATGACTGAGAAGGCGCCTAAGAAATAGCAAAACCGTTATACTTAACTCCAACTATTACTAGCATTGTTACAGTCCTACTGAAGTATACAAGCCGTGCCTCTCGCTTGCAAATTCGGGCATCCTAGCTAGCTACAGAAAGTTATGTATCATGTGTCAAATCTAATCTTGATTTGTAGTCTATTATCCCAAGAAATGGGTTAGGTGCCTTTTTTTCTTTCCGAAAGAGAGTTCCAATTTCCTTTTTCTCTTCTAGCCATGTGCGAAGTGAGACTACTATCCCGTCGTCTCCTTTTCTCCTTTTTGTTTTCCAGATCATGTGCTAATCAGCAATGGAACTTGGTCAATTCCCATCTCCATCTTCTCACTTTTTTTCTTTATTACCCCTCCGATCTCCTCCACCAAGTTCATGTCCCCTGCTTACCTTTCTCCATCTGATCATCACCAATCCTGTTGCACACATAGTACTAGCTAGTAGTAATACTTTTCTCCCGTAGACCATATCCCCTAGCATCGATCGCACCACCTCCACTCCCATTCCATCTTCTTCGTTTTTTCACCTGCTCGCACGCACGTCTCAGTCACCGTCTCTCTGTTCGCTCGGTAGCCTCGGCTTACCGTTACCGGCCGGCGGCACCAAAACACAGCAGCCTAGCCTAGCTCGTGTCGCCGTGGACCGCGACGACCGTCCCGGTCCGTTCAACTTCAAACCCGGCGCGGCGTGGTGCCTTTTTTCCCGCGGCATTTGTGGTTGGAGTGGTTGAGCCCGGAGCCCGCCCCGCCGATGGTGACGGCCGGCGGCGTGGCGTGGCGCCATGAAAAATATATAATCTCTATACTCCTCCCGTGCCGCGCCTGAGGCCTGACACCCCAACCAGATTTTAGGTAGTTACCTCTGTCTCTTCCCGCATCTTCGCCCCGCCATATCTTCCGCTTAACTGCTACCAGCCAGGAGGAGTATCATATATTTGCCGCTCTGGTTTCTAGCGCCTGTACTGTATCTTCCTCGCCTCATTTCCCCCCTTTCGGCTCGAGTTGGATCACCGGCTGCCTGTAAAGCGGGCGGCTTCGGCGCGGGTTCCCGTTTAACGGAACGAGGACTCGCTTTCCGGGGAAGGGAGGCCGCCCCCGCGCGAGACGACAGCAGCCTCGGCGCCATTTCTCTATTCGGGAGCAGAGGTTCCGGGTCGCACACTCTCGCTACATTCGCTGCGGTAAGCGGGCTTCGTATCGGCCTACAGGGAAGGTCCACGGCGGTTAGTGGTTGAGCTAACCGCGCGGGCGCCCGTGCCGCGACGAGTATATGGACCGCCACGGCGGAGACAAGCGTGGCTGAGGTGATTCTCGAGCTGCTCGGAGCTAGCGGCCGGTCGCTGATTGACGGGGGAAGCTAGCGACAGCATGGCGGCCGGGGAGGGCGTCGGGCGGTGCATACTGGTGGGCCTGCACATGGACGCCGCCGGCAAGGACATCCTCCAGTGGGCGCTCCACCAGGCCGCCAGGAGCGGCGACCGCGTCGTCGCCGTCCACATTTACCGCAAATCCGGTACGCACGCCCTATCCTCATATCCTGTCAATCCATGCATCAAGAACCTGGCGCGGTGGCAGCTGGACTCATCCACGGATTCACCTCCATTCCAATCCAAGCGTTACTGACTACTACTTGTCTTGGCGTCTTCTTCTTCTTCTCGTCAGGAGACCTGTGCAAGACGAACGCGCTGACGCTGATCAGGACGCTGGACGAGTACCTGGCGGAGTACGAGGCCATCTGCAGCGAGAAAGACGTAAGCATCATCCGTGGCTGCTGGCGTCGCCTGGCTGTGCTATGATGGCCATGGTGTCGGTGTGACGGTTGCGTTGTTCACGTGCTGGGTATTGATGGTGTTTTGTCTGTCTGCCAGATCGTCCTCGTCGGCCGGGTGACGCCGGGGAGCTCCATCCAGAAGGTGCTGGTGAAGGAGGCCAAGCTCTGTGCCGCCATGATGGTGGTCATCGGCGCCAACAACAAGTACTCCTTCGGGTCAGTACTATCAGTCACGGCAGCAGCAGCAATCTTGGCATGATCCAACTGTTTACTTACTTAATTGGTTCGTTAACACCTGCTAGCTACCAAGAAAATCGATTTACTTTTTTTTATTGATCTTGCGTGCGCACAGAGGCTCGACCTGCCTTGCAAAGTACTGCGCCAGGAAGCTGCCGCCGACGACCAGCGTGGTCGCCATCCAGAGCGGCAAGGCCATCTTCGTCAGGGAGGCCCCCAAGCCGCCACTTGGTTAGTAGAGTACCAGCATCATCTCTTAATCAGAGCAGCAGCTACTGTTGTTAGTATCGGTGGGTTGGTCAGTGATTAAAGTGTCGGGTGGGTGGCTTGGTCATCGACCGTCGTCGTCGTCCAGGAGCAGAGCCGAAGCCGGTGCTCCGCACGCTGCTGCACCCGAGCGTCGGCATGGAGCCCAAGGTGATCATCCCCAACCCGAACCGGAGCGCGCGGCCGTCCGTGGACTTCGACGCCCCGAGCTGCGGCCAGTGCGCCGCGCCGCCGGCGAAGCCCTCCTGCGACGACGTCGGCGGCGACAGGGCCTTCGCCGCCGTCGGCGAGCAGAGGCTCGGGTGGCCGCTGCTCCGCCGCTCGCCCGCCGGCACGGCGCAGGCGCATGCGCAGCCCGGCCAGGATACGCGCAAGCAGTCGGTGGTGCACTGGGTGATGAGCCTGCCGCGGCGGTCGTCGCCGTCGGCGTCCCCCGAGCCGCCGCTGGAGGGCCTGGCCGCGGACCTGAAGCGGCTTCTCGCCGGCGTCCCGTCCCGGTGCCGGTGGTTCCGCTACGAGGAGCTCTACGACTCCACCAACCACTTCTCCCCAGGTAACAAGTGAATCAATCAATAAACTTGTCCTCGATCCATCACCGCACGAGCCCCGAATCGATCGACGAAAAAGTCAAATAATAATCTGCGTGCAGAGAATCTGGTGGGGAAGGGCGGGCACAGCCGGGTGTACAGGGGCAGCCTGGCGAGCGGGCAGCAGGTGGCGATCAAGCTGTGCAGGGCGTCCAAGGAGGCGTCCAAGGACTTCCTCCGGGAGGTGGACATCCTCACCAAGCTCCAGCACGACCGGATCGTGCCGCTCATGGGCGTCTGCGTCGAAGGCCGCAACCTCGTCTCCGTCTACCGCTACCTCCCCAGAGGCAGCCTCGAGGACAACCTGCACGGTACTACCGCTACATATCCCTGCACCATCCACACGTACTGCTCTGCACATGCGAATTCTGAATTCTTCAGATGCTTCAGGCAAGAAGTCGAAGCCGACGCTGCCGTGGGAGAAGAGGCACAGGGCGGCGGTGGGGGTGGCCGAGGCGCTGAGCTACGTCCACGCCGGCGGCTCGCGGCCGGTGATCCACCGGGACGTCAAGTCCTCCAACATCCTGCTCACGGACGACTTCGAGCCTCAGGTACTGACAATTTCTAAATGTATCCTATTCCTAGCTCGCCGTCTTAACTTGGATATGCTTTTTTTTCACATAGTACGTATTGTTAATTTGGGCATACTCTAATAACACGCCGACTTTATCTGGGGACTTGTATTTCGTTTCTTGCGGGTCTTGTCTCTGCTGTTTGGAGTATGTATATAGCGTAGTGACGAATATGTTGAACTCTGAACCCTGTACGTATGTACTGATCGTCGTGGCAGTTGTCCGATTTCGGGCTGGCCATCTGGGCGCCGTCCGGCTCGTCCGCGCTCACGCACAGCGACGTCGTCGGCACGTTTGGGTACGTCCTCGCGCCACGGCACGACCATTTTTGTACCGTTACCAGTGCGCCTCCGTGTCCTCGCTTACAGTTACAGAGTTTCCTCTGTGGTTTGGTGCACGGCCGCACAGGTACCTGGCGCCGGAGTACTTCATGTACGGCAAGGTGACCGACAAGGTGGACGTGTACGCGTTCGGCGTGGTGCTCCTGGAGCTCCTCACCGGGAGGAAGCCCATCAGCGGCGACGGCTCACCAAAGGGGCAAGAAAGTCTCGTCATGTGGGTAAGCTCTCCCGATCCCCAACCGTACCAGCCCGGCGGGCACCCAGCCTCATCATGTTATACGTTGCTGTCCTGGGTTGGAGAATTTGGAAACCCGCACGATTGTACTGTCCATTGACACGATTGGTTGGTTGGGGTTGACAGGCGACCCCGATCCTGAACGGCGGCGACGTCTCCGACCTGCTGGACCCGAGCCTGGACGTGAAGCACGACGAGGTGGAGGTCAGGCGGATGGCGCTCGCGGCGTCGCTCTGCCTCGGGAGGTCGGCGCGACTCAGGCCACGGATATCGCAGGTCTGTCTCTCAAAACATAACAAGCACTACTCCAGTGCCGTTTGGCAGAGGCTACTGTTAACATCTATCTATGTGCCTTTTTGGGTGGCAGGTGCTGAGCATACTGCGAGGAGAGGAGGAGACGGTTACAGTCGCGGCCGCGGAGACGGACTCGGTGGTGGACGACGAGACCTACCCGCCGGCGAACGTGAGGTCGCACCTAGGCCTGGCGCTGCTGGACGTGGAGGACACCGAGTCCATGTCCAGCACCGAGCACAGCAGCAACCTCAGCCCGCTCGAGGAGTACTTGCGGGAACGCTGCAGCCGATCGTCCAGTTTCGATTGACGGACAGCTTCCCAAATTCGTTTTTCGATTTTTGTTTTCTTTTTCTTTTTGGGGTGAGTTGGGTTGTCATTCGTTTGGTCACAGAACTCATGTACATAAACAAAGCATAACACCACTGCCATATTTCCGGCACAGACAAGATTCACGATACTTGATAGTAGTATATTGCAGACCTCCAGTTACATAAATGTGCGCCTAATGCTCAAGTTCAGTCACAGGTTTACATTTGAGTTGGCTATACAGTTGCATGTTTCTATTTGAGTCCCCACTACTATAAGATTGCAATTTCTGGCTGTATTTTCTAAGTACGTTCTGAATAATGACAATTAATTCAGGGCAACAAGCATCCAATACAAGAATACGTCCACCTTAAATTCAAGGTCCGTCTGTAGTTTCCATGTAAAACAAAGGCAACACATACATTAACAACACTTTGAGCTTGCCAGACTCATCGTCCTGAAAAAAAATAAAAACTCTGGAACAAAGCTGGAAAACTGCGGACGGGAAACAGGCATCCCACACCGACACAGCTCTCTCCCAACATCTCCTCTACTTCTCATCTACCCTCCTCACTCACCCCCTACACAACTAAAATGGAACCACATATGGCAACTGGTAAATATTAAGGTCGGGCAAATGAATAGCCCTGGGCTGCCATGGGAACTGCTGCTCCATCGATTGGACCGGCAATGAACCATCACTTGCTGTGCGAGCATCAGGTTTCCTAGTTCCGCCAAGCAGCCAGTCCTGGTCACCAACACCACTTGTATCCTCCATCTCAAACGAAGGCGGATTCCAGGTAACAAATAGATCCCTGAACTTCCTTTCTTTCTTCTCAGCCTTGTGGCTCTTCTTCCGATCTGACTTTGACTCTTTCACCTCGGGTACTGTGCCTTTACCGGCGTTCCTACCAGAGGAACAAGGCTCTTCTTTGTGCAAGGAACTTGCCAGCTGCTGCTGCTTCACGACAGGTGTCTCCACAGGCAACTTTGATTTTTGCAGCACAGGAGGCTGCTGCCTCTCCGGCTGGTGAAGAGCATTAGGGCCAATTTCCCTGTGTAGCACCTTCACACTAGACGGAGTGGCATCTCTCTGAAGCACCTTGGATGACAACAGAGGATCAACTCTCTGCTGCAACACCTTGGAGACACTAGATGGAGTGGCATCTCTCTGAAGCAACTTGGATGACAACAGAGGGTCAACTCTCTGAGATACCTTGGAAAGAGGAGGAAGATCAACTCGCTGTGACACCTTTGCTGGTGGAGGAACAACTCGTTGGGTCAGCTTCGCAGGCAAAGGAACAGCACTCCTCGTCACCTTGGCAGATGAAGCGTCAAGTCGGGGATCCATCTTCTGCATGATCTTTGTAGAGGTCAGAGGCTCTACCTTTTGAACGACATTGGTAGTCGTAGATAGATTAACTCTCGGAAAGATCTTTGCAGCAGGTTGAACATCCATCTGTCTTAGCACAGCTTGAGAATCACTCTTCATGCTTTGCTGGCTTGCTCTTAGCACAGCTTGAGAATCACTCTTCATGCTTTGCTGGCTTGCTGCTGCTGATTTCACAATCACTTCCCTAGGCTGGATTGTGTTTTGTTTACTCAACAGGGATGAACCTGGTGCTGTTTGTTGGACAGGCGGTTGCTGAGGAACCCTTGAACTGTCCAACATGACTGATGGAGAATCCTGATCTCTCTTAATCTTGATGCGAAGGATGTTTCCTGCAACATCATCATTCATGGTCAGCCAACATTGCACAGAAGGTATCCTATAATTTTTTTAAAGAAATCAGAAAATGCAAGACTCACCATTCTTATTATTTTGACTAGGACTCGGGAGTACAACCTTTCTTCTCTTACTGCTATCCTGAGAGCTCTCTGGTGAGCCATGTACTGTCTGAATGAAACAAGGAGCTCCATGCTCTTCTGAGAGTCCACTCTTCTCCAAATTTTCAACTGATTCTTTGGAAGCATTTCTGGACTCCTGGCCAGCAATGCTAACCTCTTCATGCTTTCTCTTCTTATGGGATCGTTTTGTATGTTTAGACACCTCACCATCACCTTGCCGGAGGGCTTTCTTCTCCCTTTTCTCTTTCTTCCTTTCAGCCTTTTCCCTTTCTTTCTGGAGCTTCAGCCACCAGATTAATCGTCAGTTCTGATTTAGAACGGACGATGGGAATGCAATGCAGCATTTTGCAATATGACAATGAAGTTTCAAACTTACGCAAGCACAAGATATTAATGATCCACTAGCACATTAGTGCCACAATTTACACTTAACAATTAATACAAGAGTGTTCCACGCAGAACAACTCAATATCCATCATATATATGTTTATTACACAGTTAGTTGCCATCACTATACAATGTCAGTACAAAGCTAGGCCCACATATTTGTACATCAAAGAACAAGAGCAGATCAGATATACAAAGCATAACATAGGAACAGGATTTTGATTATGGGATTAAACAGAAGACATTAACAGGCAGAAAAAAGTTTAGGCAAACAGAACTAAATAAAACAAGCAAAAGAAACAAAGCAATGATGTTGCAAAGAGCCAAGTTACAATCGAGTAACAGGTGACAGTTTATATGAAGAATGAACTGCAGTCTCAAACATGAATAGCAAGACCATTGAGCAAAATGAAGGCAAAACAAAAGACAACTTCTAGTAAAGAAACAGAATTATACAATGTGTCAAAATCATTGAAAAGAAGCAAACAAGAGACTGAATAGCAACCATACTACAATATCTCCAAAACCGGTACAACAATGCAGCAAAGGCCCTCAACTAATGCTAATGTAACAATGAGTTAGTCACACTTGATAATTAGCAGACTAGTTGGTCGAAATTGGTCCTGCTTTCTAGACATCTGGCAACTCGTAGGGCACCAAACTGATAACACTATTTCCTTGCATTTTAGTACCAACGATGGGGACATACCAATCTGAATTTTCCTATTCTTAACCATAGAGGCACGTTATACTAAGAACTGCAAGGCGCATCTGCCGGATTAATTGTTTAATTTGGTTCTTTGTATTATTTCAATTCACGCACGAAACCGAGATCGGGAACCTGGAGATCCGCAAACTGTAGGCAACCAATCTCATCGGTTAAGTCAGTAGAAATTTCCAACCGATCTAACCGATACGAGCAAAAGAAGCGGCGACAAGATCCAATTTTCCTTCGCCGTCGCCAAGGTTAGCTTGCCGCACATGCGGCCCCCAAATCACACACGCACAAGCAAGAGATCCGATCGGACCCAACCAGCAGCAGGCAAGAACAAACGATCCGGCAGGTGCGTGTGTAAATCCGATGGCTCAACAAACCTTATCGGTCGTCTCCACCACGGGAAGGGGCACGGGCAGGGCCGCTGGGTTTCGCACGTAGCCCGGCGGCGGGTAGGGGAAGCACCTCGACATGGCCGATGGGAAACCCCGCGAGATACCTCGAGAGAGGAGGGACGGCGAGGCCCCGCTAGTAGGATCGACCGCGAATCGAAGAGAAAATTTCGATTCGCGGGAGAATTCCGGCCGAGAGGATGGGGCTCGGCGGGATTTGGTTTCGGGGTGTGGCGGCGGCTGGCTAGGGTTTCACGGGGAGGAGGAGGGTGGGGAATTTTAGCGCTACGCGAGAGGAGAGCGAGAGAAAAGGGTAACCTCTTCGAGGGTCCGGGGGTTGGGCGGTACTTATAGCCGGAGAGGAGGGAGCCCGAGTCGTGCGGGGAACTATCGGAACCTCCTCGCTTACCAATTGGAATCCTACGCGGACACGCTGACAGCCGGGGCCCGGAGAGCGGGGTGGAGATGTCAGTGAGAGGTACGGGCGGTGGGTGCCTAGCGGCGGTGGGGTGCGCCAGCGCGGGGCGGTGGGTGGGGTACGGCAGGCGGCGCTCTCTGATTGGCTGCGGCGCGTGGTGGCCCACATGCCGGGGTGTTGGGGTGGAGTGTTCGCCTGGTACACGAAACGTGTTTGCGGTGTGCGCGGTGGGGCCCGCATCGCGGAACCGACCTAGAAAGCGGCAATACCGGGCTGGCACGTGCGACGCGGAGTTGTTGCGTGGCTTGCCAGCCTGGCCCGCCTGGCTGTGTGGTGGGAGGGGAGGCGCGTCTGCTCTTGTGCCTTCTGCGGTGCCCAGCGAACCCACACAGCTCGCGGCGGCGCGGGATCCGCTCCTGTAGATGTAGATCTCAGACCCGAAAATTTCGAATTTTGGATGCCTATACAGAGCTGCGCGGTTTTCTTCTTTATTATTTCGGGGCAGCTCGGCGATTTGTTTAGAAACAGCCAGGATTCTACTGCATGATGACGCGAAATCATCACATGATTTCAATCGGAAGTTCATCCGATTCATGCTTTACCGAATTGGGATTTTTTTATTTTACCAGATCGAAACGGATCGCTTTTAGGACATCTTCATCCGACCGCATATCCGGTCGCTCCAAATGGTCCGTTTTTGTTCGTTTGGATTGGCTCGCAGTCGATTTGGTTGGAATTATGTCTTGTCTGGCGGTCGCGTCAAGCGGTGTGACCTATTTGTCTACGCAGACGGGTGTTGGCGTCATCGCTGGAAAGCGGTGGTCATCGCATCATGCTTGATCATGTTGACGACGCACTGTCGGCACTCACTGTCGGCTCGTTGACGTCGACCCTGTTTTGGGTGGCGAGAAGGCGTTCCTTCTCCTCCCGACACTCCGTCTCGAGCCTATCACCGACCCATCAATTTCTCACCGCTACCCGCCAGCCAGCGCGC
Source organism: Avena longiglumis (assembly GCA_030063025.1). Lineage (NCBI taxonomy): Eukaryota > Viridiplantae > Streptophyta > Magnoliopsida > Poales > Poaceae > Avena > Avena longiglumis. Next base: position 503,607,560 of record CP125975.1, read on the forward strand.
TTGTCCGACTCAACTTTCCGCTCCTCCAGCGTCTGGTCCTTTGCGGGCTTCTTTGACGGTCCGCGCTTCTTGGCGGCGGGAACGGCGGAGGGCGCGGCATCAACCATGGTGGCGGGATCCATCGCCTTTCCTCCTGCCATGGAAATTTCGGAGAGGTTTTTTTGAGGGAGAAGTGATGTGGTTTATGTGACACTGGCGGGAGGGATCGCCAAAGATAAAGGAAGGACACTCTCGGACAAGGGCGTTGTCGAGACCGACGCAACCGAGGCCTAGATTTGGTGTACGGATGGATCGAGTCGGACGCGTTTGTCCAGATGGATCAGGCCGCTGGGGCGTCGTGCATGTCCCGCGCGTCCGCGCGGACGATTTCTGACACACTCGGACGGGATGCGTCGGCCCGGTGAAGATGCCCTTAATGAATTTGGGTTTCACTATAAGGAACGAAACAGATAGCTTTACTGGATTTGGGTTTCACCGTATTGAATCGGATCGAGCATATTTTTGCAACAGCAAAATGTCGAGATATAGCAGATCTTGTAGAAGGCTAGTTATAGAAATGAATCAACAAAACATAGATACATAGCAGATCTTGCAAAAGCCTAATCATATAACTGAATTAGGAAAACATCAAGCCTAGATATAGAACTGAATCGAGCTTGCTTGATGTTATGCAATCGGTTTTAATTAAGACATAGGTTGACATGAAAGTGCCAATAGATATCTCCTCCACACGGGCATCTTGATAGCCTGTGGCAAAATCATGGATCATCAAAATGCATTATAGTCAACCTGACTTGAAAACCATGATGATCATTCTTAGAAATATAACAAAACCATGTGCAACCCTTTCACAGAGTGCACAAATTCATACACCTTAGCATGATGTAATCAAAATTTACACAGAAGACTAAAGTAGAGTTGCAGATCACCTCTAATAGGGAATAGACCGACTAACAGCAAACAAAATGATAAGCGACAAAACAATATATCACGCAAACATATAGCTTTCGGTTCTCAAACCATAAATCATAAGCCATTACAAGAAATGTTGGAGTTGGGGGAGAAATTCCAACTACCATGATACACATGTCTTATGAGTCACACAAGTCACAAATATATAAGATGACACCATAATGGCAGAACGATTTAACATAATAGTGTTGTCGAACATAGATGAAAAAACAGACAAAGACCTAGTAGACAAGACACCATCACCAGTCCAAGCCTCTGAAAATTGTGTCACACTAAGGCCCATCACAATGAAAGGTCTTGATAAATCATCATATGAGAAGATTCTTGATGGCATCCTGCCATTCGTTAAATTTTAAATAAAATTAGTTTACCAAGTTGTAAACATTACTATGTGATACAGTTATATTGCAGTGATACAGTTATATTGCAGTTCAGAGGATATCACAAAATGTGGCAGCAATGGGATCACCTTGAGATTCTAAATCGGCAACTTTAGCTGGCTACCCTTGTTGCTAGTCACTGAGCAGGAAATGACAGGCCTAGTCACTCCACAAGCACGCCCAAGGGCCTACTTTGAAGGGACGAAGACATACGCCACACCTCAGCCGAAATATTTCGAGTGGTCACGGGCCAAGATTTAGCCATACGAAATTACTTTTCTACCCCTGATAATGGCCTAACTACAAATGTCGAGGTGTGGGTATCTTTCGTAATTTTTCTCCCCCGTCCCCACAACTCTGAAGCTGGGTAGTGCACCTTCCACCGATGCCATTTCCCCCATAGCACTTCGAAAAACCCTAACCCCTATATCACCTCCGGCTCCTGCATCACCGCACCGGAGCATTCCTGCCGCGCTTCGCTGGCCTACACGCCACCCACCCCCCTATATCACCTCCAGCTCCCGCACCACCACACCGGAACATCCCTGCTCAAGTTCGTCGGCCTACACGCCACCCAACCCCTATCTTACCTCCAGCTCCTACACCACCGCACTGAAACATCCCTGCCCCAGTCTGCCGGCCTACACGCCACCCAACCCCCTATCTCACCTCCAGCTCCTGCACCACCGCACTGAAACATCCCCGCCCCATGTGGCCGGCCTACACGCCTAAAGGGAATATGCCCGAGAGGCAATAATAAAGTGGTTATTATCATATTCCTTGTTTACGATAAATGTTTATTTTGCATGTTATAATTGTATTAATACGGAAACGTTAATACATGTGTGTTTAATAAACAAAAGGAAGTTCCTAGTTATGCCTCTCTTATAAACTTACTCGTTGATTAACAAGATGATCAAAGGTTTCCTGATCATGGACATTGGTTGTTGTTAATAACGAGGTCACAACATTAGTGTAATGATGTGATGAACATTCATCCGAAGAATAGCATTACGATCAAAGTCATTGAGTTTATATTGCTATAACAACTTACGAAGTGATCCTAGTAGATAGATCTTGGTACATCCGGTACAACTATGTACCAAGATCTATCTACTAGGTAAAGAATGTTTTCCTCGTGAAGGATCTCTCTCTCCCTCTAGAATTTATCCCCCATGGTCTCGGACTAGCGAGATACATGTTCTCGGTGGCTATTCGGCAAGAAAGAGTTGTGCTTCCGCTGCATCGCTGGAGCGAGGAGGCAGAGGTTGCTCGGTGTCTTGTACGTGTGTGCGAGCATGGATGCGTCGCCGATTTGCGGCGCTAGGACTTCCTCTCGATCTTGAGATCGGCAAGAGATCGTCTACATCAACCACGAGTTTAACTCGTTAAGCTTTGTCGGTCTTTAAGGGTATGCTCTCTATGGATATACATCCGTCTGTTGTTTGTATCTAGTAGATAGATCTTGGTACATAGTTGTTCCCATCGTAGGAAACTTTTTGTTTTCAATGCTGCAAGCCCTACAGTGGTATCAGAGCCAATCTATGCGTAGATGCTTTGCACGGGTAGTACACATATGAATATGTGGGCGATGATGATCATTTTATTGCTTCTTAGTTGTACTTTGGATATTGGTGGCATAGTGGTAAGAAGCGGCCCGGACAAACTTTACATGTCCTCGCACATGAGACCTGTTCCATGCTTGACATGCAACTAGTTTTAAATAAGTGGCTAGTGGGTGTCTGTCTCTCCTACTATAGTCAATATCTAATTTGCAACGAGTTGTCAACAATTTGGTTATCCTCGTTGTGGTTCATATTCCTAGGTAAGAACGGTTCTATCTTTGAAAGCCCTAAGCTACGTAAAACTTGCAATGGATAAATTAGAGGCATCTAGTTTAGATTGTTGCTGGGCTAGTGTCATGATATGGTGATTTTATAAGTAGAAGTATAAGTCGATACTCTTATAACACACATAACGTGTAAGTTCCATAGACCTTGGCCTTACACATAGAGGTATGATGGCGATCATACCACGATGCACATGATGGAGATCAAGTGCGGGAACCATATCATTTTACTTATAAACATATGATGTTTGATTGCATATTATATTGCTTGTTTGGCGTTTTATTAGCATAATAAGATGATCCCTCATTTAAATATCAAGATAAGAATGTGTTCTTCCTTAAGTATGCATCGATTATGTTTCGTCGCTCCAAGACATCACGTGATGAACGGGTGTTCTTGGATCCACGACCATATTATGGGTGTAAGACAGTTACACACGCGAATACTAAGGTTCTTACTTGGCGAGCCTAGCACGGACCGAAAGGTTAAGAATGAGTCATATGTTAGATATGATGCCCATTTGATGCTCGCCTTTGAAGCTACACCGACTCACGTGATGATCGGACTTGGTGTAGTGGATTTGGTTCATGTAATCACCAAAAAGGCACGAGGGATGTTGTTTTTGAGTGGGAGTTCATTTTTAATTTGGATTAGTAAAACTCAATTTATCATAAATTAAATCAAAGTGATTTTTCATAATTTGTTGTAGTCATTGGCATTCGTTCACCACCTTATGCATAGTTGTAATTGAGATAATATAACTATAGAATTATGGATATATACTTTATGAACTGGTATCGTATTGTGTTGAGTGTCAATCTAAAGTTTAAAGTCATATTGCAAACTTTCAGCAAACTCTGTTTACTCCGTGAAATTTGATAATTAGTATTAAATCGAGAGTAACAATTCCAGTGTTAGTATCTTAAGTATCATGTTTGCCTCCATGATTCTTGATTATTTTAATATCAAGTTTATCTAGGAGCTGAAAGTATTGTTTCAGAAACCATCATGTGTGGCAGATATAACGATATCTGAAACAATATTTTGGTTGCAGTATGATAGAGTATAATATATGTTCTCATATTGGATGAGAATTTGCAAAGGTTGGAGATGATAGACATCCTAGTCATCCAAAAGGGTTTTGGAAAGTAACATTATACTCGCGATTCGCCTTCATAAGCTACATTAGCTTAATCATGAAAGTCGTCATGATAAGGATGAATAAAAGATGTATGTAAAGTGTTTACTACACTAAAAAGATTACTAAAGAATGGATTTTGAAAGAATACCAATCATTTGATGATGGCGATCTACTTCAAAGTGCAAGTCCAAAGGTATTATTATTTGAATATACACGCTTTGGACTATGTGTCATGTATATGGCGCCACTATTGATGTTGATAGATTCTTTTAAAAAGGAAAAGGAAATGCTGAAAGAGAGTCTATAAAATATACTTGGCAGAAAAGAATAGATTGAAAATATCCAATTCAGGTATATAGATGATATACATGCTATGGTTGTATTCTTTGCTTGTTAAACAATGTGGTTCTTGGGTATTGGATACCAAATTGGTTGGTATGAAATTTCATACGGAACAACGCAATTCATAAACCACAATGGCCTAAATAACTAGCAAGAGGATATGTGATGATGTCCATCGAAAACAAACAAACCGTTGTTTGTATTTCTCGTTGACATCAAAGCTTGACTTCAAGATTTGTTTTAATAAAAGTTATTTAAATCAGGTGTTATGAGAACAAATATTGTTCAAATAATTACCATATTCCATATAAGATGGATGATTTACAAATCTAGTTGGAGAAATCACATCCATAAAAAAACTAATGCTAAAATGTCGCAAGACAAATGATTGAAAAATCACTTACAAAGTGACAAGGCCGTTTAAATTATATTGGAAAGAAAACATGAAGAATCTCCATATTCATGGATTTTTGAAGTCTTTGATTTGATCAAATGACGCTTGTGAGACTTTCCTTGGGATAATTAAAACTTCGTTCAAAGGCCAAAGAAGAACGATCGACTAAATTATTGGAATTTATACATATCGATGTATGTAGTCCATTATGTGTAGTCGTAAGTGATGGAGTTCAACTTCATATGATTTCTCCGGAAATTTGAGTGAATATTCACTTAATGAGAAAGAAGTATGAAATTTTTGAAAAACGTTTCAAAGACTTTCAAGATGAAGTGGAAAATCATTATAACAAGAAAATAAATGATTTATGATTTTATCATAAAGGGATTTATTTGAGTTACAAGTGTAACAAGAAAAATAAATGAATTATGATTTATCATAAAGTGATTTATTTGAGTTACAAGTTTCACCTAGATTTACATCTCCCGAAACACCATAGGAGTATGGAGTGTTTGAGATTTGTAATGAAACCTTGTGTGACATGGTTGGATCAAATGTGTTATTTATAAAATTGCCATTATGTTTTAAAAAGGTTAAAGCTTTAGAGACTACCGCTTTTACACTAAAAAGAGCTCCATCTTGATCCGTTGAAATGACACCATATGATTTATGGTTTGGGGTAAAACCCAAGTTGTCATTTCTTAAATTTTGGTATGCTAAACATAAGTAAGATGTTTACAACCGAAGTCGGATGAGCATGTCTTTGTAAGTTATTTCGAATAACAATTGGGTATTCCTCCATAACACCAAGGACAAAAGGGGTTGTCGCTTGAAACATGAAGTTTCTTGAAAAAGAAGTTTTTCATAAAAGGTTAAGTGGGAGGACAATTGAACTTTAATAAGGTTAACGAACCTGAGCTATATGTGCTGAGTTGCGTAGCGCCGGAAAATGTTCCGGAGGCAGCCAGAATGCTCATGGATCACGTGCCTCAAAGGTTGCGGCCATAGGGGTCTAAAGGTCCTATTGAACCAAGAAGGTTGGATAAACAATCAAATGATTGAGATTTGAGAGTAAATCATTATTGTTTGACAATGATGAACCGACTACAAAGAAGCGATGATGGGCCCTGACTCTGTCAAATGGCTTGAAGCCATAAAATCCGTGATAGTTCCATACACGAGAAATCAAGTTTTGAACTTGGAAGACCCTCCAGAAAGGTGTAAAAACCTATCGGTCGTATTTGGATATATAAAAAACAGACATGGATGTTTCACATCTATAAAATAGTCGACATGTCGGTAAAGTATTTTACGACAATGTTCAAGGAGTTGACTATGACAAGATTTTATCTTTCATAGCGATATTTAGCCTGGACGGATTAATGTAGCAACCACTGCATATAATTTGGTATATGGTAGAAGAATAAACAAAACAAAGTTCTTCTAATAGAATGATTACCTAGGACGTGTGCATGACACGGTCCAAAAGGGTTTTGTTAATTCAAGGAATGCTAAAAGGGCATGCAAACTTCAATGGTTGAAGTAAGCATCGCGGAGTTGGAATCTTCACCGTGATAAAACTATTAAAGAAGTTTAATTTCATCTGGAGATGATGAAGATGCTTGCATTTGCAAGAAATTAAGTGGGAGCGCTAAGACACATTTCTAATACATTATGTGGATTAAATATTGTTGATTAGAAATGATGTATCTTTTATTGACAAAGGTTAAGAATTTCATTTCGATGAAAGACTTAGGCAAAACCCGAATATTTAGCATGAATGTCTATAGTGGATAGACTGTGACGCTAATATGGTTGTGCCAAACATACATATATGAGATATTGAAGGAGTTCAATATAGAAAAGACAAGAAACAGGTCTTGTCGCATGGAAAGGAATTGAATCAAGATTCAAGTGTATCAACACTTGATAAGTGAAACAAGATTCAAGTGCTTTGACACTTGATGAGTGAAATCACGAGAATGTTTTGATCAATCATGCCATAATGTGTACGCATCCAGATATTTCCTATGCTCTAAGTGTTATGAGCATATACCAGAATGAATCATAAAATGATCATTGGACGATAGTAAGGATATTCTTATGATCTTTTGGAAGAACTAAGAATATATTTGTGTAGAGGTGACAAACAATTACAAATAGTTCATCGTAAAGCGTTACATTGATACTAGTTTTGTCACCAGATACAAATTAAGTTTATCTCAATTTAAACTATGGGTGGCACAATGTAATGGAAAGGAGATTCCATGACGGATTTGGATTAATTCCAAAGTTAAGACATTGTGACGGACACTACTGTAGGGGTTCGTAGCATGGAAAACAAAAAAATTCTACCGCATGCACACAAACAAGCCAAGATCCATCTACTAGATTGTAGCAACAAATCTATAGAAGCACTCACCCTTGAAGATTCCAAAGCGGTTAACGAGAGCAGATTCTCGTGGGTGATGTAGTCGTACACTTGCCGATCTCAAGATCCCGTAGACGATCCTTCCGACGCTGCATTTCAGCAGCGCTTCCGCAGTCGGTCACACGTTCGGTACTCGATGAAGACCTTCATCTCCCTTGTTCCAGCAGGCAGCGGAGGTTGTTGTTCTCCCCTCGTGAATCCGGCAGCACGACGGCGTGGTGTCGGAATTAGAGGGAAGATCCCGCAGGGCTTCGCCTAAGCCGGTGCGAGTTATAGTGGATTAGGATTTCCCGAAAATCTAGGGTTTAGAAAACCGGGAGGAGGAGAAGGTGTCAGCAGCGGCTAGAGCGGCGGCGACGGACCAGCGGCGGCGGGTCGGCTGCTCGGGTGGAGAGGGGCTAGGGCTTGTGTGTTTTGGGGCAGTCCTCCCCCTCTATTTATGAGAGGGGGGCAGCCTTGGGAGGGGTGGGTTTGAATCCAAACCCAAACCCAAGTTGGATTGAGATAAGGACTTGTTTCTTCTCCCACTAGGAAACCATTGTTCCAGTTTGACTTTTCAAACTTCCCGTTTGACTTTCAGTTTAGAGATTTAATTCTCTCTTGCAAATGCACACACCAAGTGACCTAGGATATGATCCAATCATTCCACTTACCCATGACACATTCATGGACCATTCTCCTTCTGGACCGGTGATCCTTCTAGAACCTTCTAGAACCTCTCCGATGAAAACATTGGAATCTTTCCCGAACTCCGGAATCGGACTTTCCTTTTATGAATCTTATTCTCCGGACCATTTCGGATCTCCTCATGATATCCCGGATCCCATTCGAGACTCCGAACAACATTCGGTATCCCTATTAACATTCCATATCTACTAAACAACATCGAATCCTTAAGTGTGTCTCCCTACGGTTCGTGAATTATGCGAACATGATCGAGACACTTCTCCGATCAATAACCAATAGAGGAATCTGGAAATTCATATGGCTCCCACATGTTTCTACGATTACTTTGCGATCGAATTAACCACTTACATACGATACCAATTTCCCTTTGTCTCACGATAGTTTACTTATCTGAGGTTTTGATCGTCGGTATCTCTGCATACCTAGTTCAACCTCGTTACCGATAAGTACTCTTTTCTCGTTCCCGTGATATGTGATCCCTTGTGAGCCAGTCACATGCTTGCAAGCCAATTGGATGACATTCCACCGAGAGGGCCCAGAGTATATCTATCCGTCATATGGATGGACAAATCCCACTCTTGATCCATGTGCTTCAACCCATACTTTCCAAACACTCAATGCCACCTTTATAGCCACCCAGTTACGTGTGGTGTTTGATGTCATCAAAGCATCCTTCCGGTGATGGTGATTAGCATGATCTCATGGTCGAAGGAATTATGTTACTATGTATCAGAAAGCTTATAGCAAACGAACTACTAAAATGACTTGATCTTTATGCTACACTTATCTATAGGAGTATGTACATCACACCATTCTCCTAATGATATGATCTTGTTGTTAATAACATCTCAATGTTCATGATCGAGAAACCACGATCATCTATTAACCAAAAAGCTAGTATTATAAAGAGGCTTTACTAGGAACTCTAATTTAGTTTACAAATCACACAAGTATTAATGTTTCCGGTTAATACTATTATAGCATGAATGTAAACATTTATCATAAACACAAAGATATAATAATAACCACTTTTATTATTGCCTCTAGGGCATATCTCCAACAACTACAACAAAGGCCTAAGTATATGACTGCTATAGTAGCAGCAAAAGAGGGCATTTGTGTCAGGTAGTTTGTTATCAAACTAAGGTGTGGTTCGCAACAGGCTAACACTAAAGATATATTGTATGACAATTGTATCGACATGATTTAACCCCAAGGAACTAAAGGTCTCACCGAAAGACCAAATGTATACAATGCCATCTCATTGGAGAATGAGTGATGCGTGAAGACGCAAAGACATGCAAATACACACGGGCCTGAAAGTGTCAGATCCGTAGATTATGTTAACCACTTGCAGTTGCGTATATGGAACACCAGAAAGACATAGGTGTTCAGTATGCAAAGTTTTCAAACTAGATTATTGTCTCTAGTGCAAGTGGGAGACTGAAGAGAATCTGCCCGAGAGGCAATAATAAAGTGGTTATTATTGTATTTCTTGTTTACGATAAATGTTTATTTTGCATGCTATAATTGTATTAATACGAAAACATCAATACATGTGTGTTTAATAAACAAAAATAAAGTTCCTAGTTATGCCTCTCTTATAAACTAGCTTGTTGATTAACAAGATGATCAAAGGTTTCCTGATCATGGACATTGGATGTTGTTAATAACGAGGTCACAACATTAGTGTAATGATGTGATGAACATTCATTCGAAGTATAAAATTACGATCAAAGTCATTGAGTTTATATTGCTATAACAACTTACGAAGTGATCCTAATCCTTAGACCATGAGATCATGTCAATCACTAACACCGGAAGAGTTTCTTGATGACATCAAATGTCACACCGTAACTGGGTGATTATAAAAAAGGCTTTAGAACTACTAAAGTGTTATGTTGAGGCTCATGGATCGAGAGTGGAATTTTTTCATCCCGATGACGGATAGATATGCTCTAGGCCCTCTCGGTGATATCACATTGATTAGCTTGCAAGCAAGTGATTTGATCACTAGAATGTTATATCACAGGAACAAGAAAAGAGTGCATGTCGGTAACGAGATCAAACTAGGTATGGAGATACCGATGATCGAATCTCGGACATGTAATATATCATCAAATAAAGGGATTAAGATACTAGTGTAAAAGGTTCCGACGATCACAGGAAAGTCATTGTTGAATGTGTGGGAGTCAGTATGGATCTCCAGGTCCCGCTTCTGATTATTGATCGGTGAACGGTCTCGATCATGTCCGCATTATTCGCGAACCATAGGGTGTCACACTTAATTGGAGCAAAAGTTTCATGCCGGAAAGAATAACAAACGCAGGAATTTATTTCACTAGACACCGAAACTGTTTTGGTTGAAATTGCTGAAACTGGTTCTGTATGTAAAATTGAATACTAGCAAGGGGTTTTATGTGAATGTTTGTTAATTAAAGTAATTAACAAAATTCTGAATAAATAAATAAAAGAGTTTTATTTAAATGAGAGCTTGCATTAAATTTGGTGGAAATTTAATGCATGTGAGTGGATTTTTGAGTGGAGGCTCTTTTATGGGAGTGGATGCTTTTCATTTTGATTGGGAGCTCCACCCACATGAATGTGGAAGAGGTCGGGGCAGCCACCATGGCTGGCGTCATGCCCCTTGGGGTGCCCCCTCTCTCCCTATAAAAGGCCCCCTCTCCTCCTCTCAAAGCACACCTCCTCATGAAGGATCTCTCTCCACCTCTAGAATTATCCCCCATGGTCTCGGGCTATCGAGATACATGTTCATGGTGGCTATTCGACAAGAAATAGTTATGCTTCCGCTGCATCGCTGGAGCGAGGAGGCGGAGGTTGCTCGGTGTCTTGTACGTGTATGCGAGCACGGATGCGCCGCTGATTTGCGGCGCTAGGACTTCCTCTCGATCTTGAGATCGACAAGAGATCGTCTACATCAACCACGAGTTTAACTCGTTAAGCTTTGTCGGTCTTCAAGGGTATGTTCTCTACGGATATACATCCGCTTGTTGTTTGTATCTAGTAGATAGATCTTGGTACATAGTTGTTCCCATCGTAGGAATTTTTTTGTTTTCAATGCTGCAAACCCTATAGTGGTATCAGAGCCAGATCTATGCGTAGATGCTTTGCACGGGTAGTACACATATGAGTATGTGGGCGATGATGATCATTTTATTGCTTCTTAGTTATACTTTGAATATTGGTGGCATAGTGGTATGAAGCGGCCCGGACAAACTTTACATGTCGTCTCACATGAGACATGTTCCACGCTTGACATGCAACTAGTTTTGAATAAGTGGCTAGCGGGTGTCTGTCTCTCCTACTATAGTCAATATCTAATTTGCAACGAGTTGTCAACAATTTGGTTATCCTCGTAGTGGTTCATGTTTCTAGGTAAGAACGGTTCTATCTTCGAAAGCCCTAAGCTACGTAAAACTTGCAATGGATAAATTAGAGGCATCTAGTTTAGATTGTTGTTGGGCTAGTGTCATGATATGGTGATGTTATAACTAGATGTATATGTTGATACTCTTATAACACACATAACGTGTAAGTTCCATAGACCTTGGCCTTACACATAGAGGTATGATGGCGATCATACCACGATGCACATGATGGAGATCAAGTGCGGGAACCATATCATTTCACTTATACATATGATGTTTAATTGCATATTATATTGCTTGTTTGGCGTTTTATTAGCATAATAAGATGATCCCTCATTTAAATATCAAGACAAGAATGTGTTCTTCCTTAAGTGTGCATAGATTATGTTTCGTCGCTCCAAGACATCACGCGATGATCGGGTGTTCTTGGATCCACGACCATATTACGGGTGTAAGACAGTTACACACGTGAATACTAAGGTTCTTACTTGGCGAGCCTAGCATGTACAAACATGGCCTTGGAACATGGACCGAAAGGTTAAGCATGAGTCATATGTTAGATATGATGCCCATCTGATGCTCGCCTTTGAAGCTACACCGACTCACGTGATGATCGAACTTGGTGTAGTGGATTTGGTTCATGTAATCACCAAAAAGGCACGAGGGATGTCGTTTTTGAGTAGGAGTCTATTTCTAATTTGGATTAGTAGAACTCAATTTATCATATATTAAATCAAAGTGAATTTTCATAATTTGTTGTAGTCATTGGCATTCGCTCACCACCTTATGCATAGTTTTAATTGAGATAATAGAACTATATAATTATGGATATATACTTTACGAACTGGTATCGTATTGTGTTGAGTGTCAATCTAAAGTTTAAAGTCCTATTGCAAACTTTCAGCAAACTCTGTTTACTCCGTGAAATTTGATAATTAGTATTAAATCGAGAGTAACAATTCCAGTGTTAGTATCTTAAGTATCATGTTTGCCTCCATGATTCTTGATTGTTTTAATATCAAGTTTATCTAGGAGCTGAAAGTATTGTTTCAGAAATCATCATGTGTGGCAGATATAACGATTTCTGAAACAATGTTTTGGTTGCAGTATGATAAAGTATAATATATGTTCTCATATTGGATGAGAATTTGCAAAGGTTGGAGATGATAGACATCCTAATCATCCAAAAGGGTTTTGGAAAGTAACATTATACTCACGATTCGCCTTCATAAGCTACATTAGCTTGATCATGAAAGTCGTCATGATAAGGATGAATATAAGATGTATGTAAAGTGTTTACTATACTAAAAAGATTACTAAAGAATGGATTTTGAAAGAATACCGATCATTTGATGATGGTGATCTACTTTAAAGTGCAAGTCCAAAGGTATTATTATTTGAATATACACGCTTTGGACTATGTGTCATGTATGCCATTATTATTTATATCTCATTTCAATTAACCTCCGACAGTAGATGCCTCCTATTATATACTACATTCATTCCGTAAAACAAGACCTATACTTTTTAAAGTCAAATAATGATGACTTTGATCAGGCAGATATAAAATATATTAACGGTTAATTTGTGTCATTTGTGACTATGAAAATATATGTCCCGATGTATTTAATGGTATTGGTTTGGCATGGTAGATGTTCCTCGTATGTTCTACAAACTTTGTCGAATTTTGCGACGACTGACTTGTGAAAAAAATACATGCCTTAGTTTTTGGATTAGATGTAGGATTAGATGGGAAGTTTTAAGGCACTTAACATGGTTATCTGCATGCCCTGCTCTATAAATTCAAGTTTCTCAATTATAATTTCTAGAGCAGCAGTATCTGCCTTCTATTATGTTGTTCATGGCATTTTAAGTCACTTCACATGTGTTTGCATTTTCTGCTCTATAAGTTCACGAGGTATACCATTGTAATGTCTATCTTGTTTGTCCTAATGTTAATATGGTATTTGCCTACTCTATAGATCATGACAAATTTTATGTCACTTCACATATTTGTTTGCAATCCCAGTTTACAAGTTAAAACCATTTTCCATTGTAATTTGTCTCCTGTTCGTGCTAAGGACTAACTATATCTGCATTCTATTTTGTCACCATGGAAAACTTTATGTTATTAAAATGTTTGTTTATATTCCACCATTCCCTGCTCTACTTGTTCACAAGTGGAGAACCAGGCGCTGGCCTAGTGGCTAATACTCCTTGTGTGGAGGCCAGCCCGCCTGTGTTCGAGTCCCAGCATGGGCAGACTTTCCGAGTCGCCACTGAGGCATGAATAAACCGGATGTCTCACCTACCTAACAACGTATAACCAAGGGAGGGATCATTCCCCCGTTGGCAACATTTTTACTTGTTCACAAGTGATTATACTATAATGTCTATCCAGATATTTGTAAATAACAACACCCACTATCTGATATTATTTCCTCTCACAGGAAACATGGAGAATCGTAGAGTGAATCGCTCCTACAATCTTGTAAATACATGTCGCTTTCTATTGCCAGATGCAAACCTTTTTTATGTTAATGAGTGGCCGGAACCTATATACACATGAGAAACAATAAGGCAGATGAATTGTCTATCCAAGTGCTGGATGCGGTGGATGTCTTCAACGAATGAACTGACAACAAGATGTCCTCCAACGGGACTACACAAAGAGAAATAATAAGTCCCTTGTTTCTACCGAGATGTGCTTAGTGGCAGATGCTTGTTTGTACGAGGCACCACATGAGTCAGATAATGATTAGAACAAGATTGACCTTAAACAAGACTTGGAAAAAATCAAACGTGAATCCCTCGATTATAATTCAATATGCTCACTAGATCATGGTCCTGATCTATTCTCACTAAAAAAAATGTCCTTTTACAACAGACAATTTTCGTGGTTGAAGGTCCATTTTTCGTGGATGAAGAGTCTTCTACGATGGATTCCCTTTGTGGTAAAAGCCCCTTCACAAATGAATCTACCACAGTTTTTTCTAACCATGGCGGATCACACCCTTTAGCCACGAAAAGTCGTTCCGTCATAGATGTGTTTGTCAGCCACTTGGACTGCTGACGTCATGCAAAATGCCACGTGGAAAGCGCCGTTAACGACCGGTTAACGCTGCTAACTGTCATGGAAACCGTGGTAGAAAGACAGGCGCAGCCAAGGGCTGACAATTATTAAGTGGGCCAGCCCATTATGAAAGCCCAAGAGTAATACGACCCGTTACTGTTTAGAGCGGCACTGTTTGAAATGGTCCCACAAGTTGGTCCGTCATATATTCAGGCCCAATACTATTTCGGCCCACTGTTATTTCGGCCTTCCACTGTTCCAGCCTTATATGCATCTGGACTTTTCTTCGCACGTCTTTGTATATCCGCTATTTCTATTCAACTGGCCGACAATCTAGCCATCTTTACCGCTCGCTCCGAATCTGGTCCATTCTTTTACGGCCTACTATGATTACGCCATTTCTTTTTGACTGCTGACAATCTAGCCTTTCACTGTTCTGTCCTGCTGTGTATCTGGTCATTCACTGTTTCGGCCTGCTGTAAATCTGACCATTTGATGTTACGGCATGCTAGAAATCTAGCCTTTTACTATTCTGGTATGCTGACAATCTAGCCTTTTACTGTTCTGGCATGCTGTGTATCTGGCCATTAACTGTTCCGGCAAGCTGTAAATATGGCCTTCTACTATTCCGGTCTACTAGAAATCTAGCATGTTACTGTTCTAGCCTATTACATTTATGACTTTTACTGTTCAGGCCTGCTGAAATTCTAGCCCATTACTGTTTGGTACTATTAGTATTTAGGCATGTCACTTTTACAACCCATTAGGATTTTGGTCCCGTACTGATTTTTCGGCCTTTAACTGTTACTGCCGTTACTGTTCATGTTCACGTCTATGCGTCGTTTCATAGATCATTCTGTTTCATCCTGTTACTGTTTTGTCATTTTTTGGAACTGCCAACTTATTTTGCAGAACAACACACGAATGCCAAGATTCCAATTAATACTCCTGCAAAAATTTAAACTACTTATTACAAAAATAAAAGTTTATTACAACACATCATTAAACAAGATCTGCATTCTAAAAATTATAGAGTGTTGGTATCCTCAATAAGAGATCGGTACATGGCAATTCGCTTCAATGCATCATATGTCCTCTTCTTAAACGTTTCAGCTACAAATCTAAGGGAAGCTACACCCTTTCTTTCTGCAAGCAACACAACTTTCATATATATATATATCCTGCAGGGGTTATACTAGGTAGAGTGGTAAATATGTTGTTTGCTTCAGAAATATAATGGGAGGATGAATGAGAAGAGGGATCACAACTTCCAGTCCTGCCTTCCGAGGACTCCTGCTTCATTTTAACTGGAGCCTATACAATAAGTTGAAAGGGATTAACAGAAAAGAACAATGGGAAAAGTAGTATTATATAAATTGGAGATCATTTAAGAGCAAGCATACTAGACGTGGGTAAGAAATTTACTAGGCTCGCGTCTAAGAAAATAAAATCTGCTCCACCATTTACACCAAATAGGGGACCCAATCATCCGAGTAGAAAGAAACAATAAATGCATGGGTCTTGTACTAGGCCCAGGGTCCACAAAAACTTTCTAGACTCACCCTTACCACTGAAAAAGACTATAGACACCATAAATCTCCAACGCAGCACATGGTGGACATCCACTATGTATGAATAAACACCAGTTAGAAAAATGACCAGATGTATGATTCAAACTAGCTAGCTGGTTTGGATGGATGACAGCAGTTAGAAACACCAAAAGATACTATTAAAAATGACAAGATGGACATTTTTTGTATTCCATTACAAACCATAATAGTCTTACAAATAGTTGATCTCATGATCAAGTCTAATTACAATCAAAGCAGCGGAATAATAATAAAGGTAGCATGGTCGGGGATCCATCTTCAGAGTCACAAGCAATGCTGACGATGGGAGATGATCCTAATTATCGTAAGCGTCCTGTTGTCCATCTTCCTCGTAGTCTCCTTCATAGTCTGGCCATGAGAATAGCCAGGGACAAAGCCATGAGTACTTTGAAGTACTCACAAACTTTCACTAGAGCAAACAAGCCATTCTATAGGATTCATAAGCTCTAGGTTTGTTTGTCGCAAGCCAATTTTATTTCAACCAGAATCTAGTAATAAAAGTCTAACTTTAGTTGTCTAGGTTACTTAGGTGGGAACCTAACTTCATTTCCACAACTTGTGGGGTCAAGTCAAAGTCATCTTTCAAGTCACGGGTCCTTTTGGAAAACACGTGAAAACGGAACAGTATTTCCATCCAACTGTCCATAACCGCAGACGCGGCTATTCAAATAGTTCGACACTCTGCAAATGTGGTACACTTTCACCACAACATTCGATATATCCATCAGGAAGAATCCTGAATCATCATACTTAGTATGCGGATAATCAATCCTAACATTTCAATTACATAACCTAGTATAGGCACCTCCCCTATGAGTTTGGCCTCCCAACCATGACCATCTGTCATCTTTGGCACTGCATAGGTGGACAGTCACATTCATGATATGTCGGAAACGTATCTATAATTTTTGATGTTCCATGCTTGTTTAGTATCTACTTTGTTTTGCTTTGTCTACACTTTGAGGTGTTTTCATATGTTTTCTGGTACTAACCTATTAACAAGTTGCCACAATGTCAGTTGCCTGTTTTCTGCTGTTTTTGGTTTCAGAAAAGCTAGTAAGGAAATATTCTCGGAATTGGACGGGACAAAAGCCAAAGTCAATATTTCACCGAGGAGAACACGGTGTCCAGAGGATAGACGGAGGGGCGCCACAGGGTGGCCACACACCCCAGGCACGACCTAGGGTGGGCCCGCACCTGGGCAGGGTGTGGGCCCTCTGGCCACCTCCTAGCCTCACCTCTTCGCCTATAAGAAGCCCCCGATGCCTAAACCCTATGTACCCGATCAATATTCCACGAAACCGTCTGTATCCGCTGATGGCTCAGTTGATGTGGAGCCTGTTGGGAACCCCAAGAGCAAGGTGTGATGAGCACAGCAGCAAGTCTTCCCTCAGTAAAGACCGAGGTTATCGAACCAGAAGGAGAAAGGAAACGTCAAACAGGTGTTGCAAGCAACGCGCGGACCTGCACAACACAAACTCAAGACTTTGCCCCAACTAACAATGAGGTTGTCAAACTCACCAGTTTGCTGTAACAAAGGATTAAACGTACTTAATGGTTTGCAGCAAGTAAACAAGTAACAGTGGAAGATGTATCAATGGTAAAGATTGGACCGGGGTCCATAGTTCACTAGAGGTGCTCTCCTTAGATAAACAACATGGCATGAAGGGTAAACAGATTACAGCAGAGCAATTGACAGGAACTGAGCAAGGCATAACAATGCAATTACTAGTCAGAAAGATCCTATGAGATTCGATTGGGCAATACAACAAGATATATAGACCGCCATCCAACTGCATCTATGACTAGAAGTCCACCTTCAGGTTATCATCTGTACCCCCTCCATTATTAAGTTGCAAGCAATAGACAACTGCTTTAAGCAAAGTGTGTAAGGTAAACAGTCCACATGTTCCATGAACAAGAGACCATTGTTTTCTCCCTAGTAGCAATAACACATCTACAAAAGAAGAGATTTCTGTCACTTCCCATGGAAACTAGAGGCACGAACCCACTATCGAGCATAAATACCCCCTCTTGGAGTCACTAGAAACTACTTGGCCAAGATAGCTACTAACAACAGAGAGCATGCAAGATCACAAACAACACAGACATGACGGAATCATAAAGACAAAACCATTAATAAAACCAACATAATAATCTCAATATCCATCGGATCCCCGCAAACACAATATGCATGATTACAAATAGATTAGATCTTGATCATGAACGGAGCTCACAAGATCTATACATGAAAGCACAAGGAGGAGATACAACCATCTAGCTACTACATGGACACATAGTCCAAGGTGGAACTACTCACGCATCATACCGGAGAGAAGGCCTCCGGGATGATCTCCCCTCTAGAAGGGTGCCGGGAAGAACTTCAGATCCCCCCGATCTAGGGACGATGGTGGTGGCGGCTACAAACGGTTTCATGGAGATTTTATCGGGTGCCTAGGGTTTCTGCATCGGGGGCTTCTTATAGGCAAAGGGGGATGCCGAGGAGGCGGCCAGGGGCTCCACACCCTGCCTAGGCGCGGGGCAGGGCCCACCCGCGCCTAGGGGGTCTTGGCGCCCTCGTCCGCTTCTCCGTCTCCCCTTTGGACTTCTTGTTCCCCACGGAAAGTTATTGACTTTGACGTTTGTGCCGTCCAATTCCAAGAATATTTCCTTACTAGCTTTTCTGGAACCAAAAACAATAGAAAACAGGCAACTGACACTATGGCAACTTGTTAAAAGGGTAGTACCAGAAAACATGTAAAAAGCACGTCAAAGTGTAGACAAAGCAAAGCAAAGTAGATACTAACAAGCATGGAACATAAAAAATTATAGATACATTTCCGACGTATCAAGCATCCCCAAGCTTAACTCCTGCTCGTCCTCGAGTAGCTAAGTGATAAAAGAACAATTTTTGAGGTGACATGCACCCTCATGATGAAGATCTAACCATTTACAAGCATTGAAAGTTGGGATAAAAGAACTCTAAACATGTGCACGGAAGATGGACTTCTGTCACATCCCAAAATTTTCCAAATTTTGAAATGTGAAAATTAAATAAACAAAATAAAACTTTGTTGAAATTCAGGGTGAGAAGAAACTTTTTGATTCCAATGGGAAATATCAAAACCTATTTTGATCAAAAAAAATCCTAAAGGGATTTAAAAAGATAAATAAACAATAAAGTTAAAATATTTGGAATCACTATTTTTGGATCTTTTAACAAAAAGATTTAGTTTTCAAAAGGAAAGGTAGAATTATAAATAAAGATTATTTTATAAAGCCAAATTAAATCTTGGCCAAGCTTTTGAAATAAAATATTCCTATTTGATAAAAAGAGTAAAGGTTTATTTAAATAAAATAATGAGGATTTATTAATACCCAATTTTATTAAAGTAAAGGCTTTCCATTTTAAATAAACACTACAACTTTTTAATTTATTTTAAATAAGTTTTCCAAGTGTTTTATATTTCAAATAAAACCTACTGATTTGATTTTGGTATTATTTAGATTTCAAATGGAGTTTTAAAATAAATCAAATCCTATTTGAATTAATGACTAAGGTCTATTTTATTTAATTATTCAATGGATCCTAAAAAGAATAAAATTAATCTATGTTGGTCTTTGGATTATGTGGTTAATCAGAATTAGAATAAATACAAAGTTTGGCAAAAGTTTGAATTTATTTGTTGTTTGAATTGTTTGTTTGAAAATCAAAACAGAAAATCAAATAGAAAAAGAAAAAGCTTACAGAATAAAAAAATGAAACAAAACAGCCCAACTAAGCAAGCCCAGCAAGGCCCAGTCGCAGCCCAACTCTCCCTCTCCCTCAGCAAAAAAATTTCTACGCGCAAACACACCCGCAGAGACGCTGAGCGGTGGACCCATCTCCCTCTCTCTCTCCCTCGCTGACAGACAGGCCCCACGCCAGCACGTCGTCGTCCTCACCCGCGACCAAGTCCCATGTCGTTGCAGCCGAGTAATTCCGGCGATGAATACACGTTGATGGTGGACTTAATTCCTTGCAGTGACCATGCTCGTTAAATTGCCCCACTCTCCTCTCTCTTTCCCCCAGACAGCGCCTCCCCTCTGCCCCAGGGCTGCCCAGATTTTCCCTTGCACCACCGCGGACTCCGACGAGCTTCGCGATCAATTCCGGCGCCGTCCAGCCTCGCCTCGACTCCCACTGCACACTAGCATGTTCCCCACCTCCTGGCGCATCTCCTCGTGCCACCCGTTCGCCCGCGCTTGCCCTAGAGCATCGGCAAGGACAAGCTCGACTCGCCACCGCCGTCTGCCATTGCTCCGTCGAGCATCCCAGGTGAACTCCGACCGCCCTAAGCTCTCTCGATGATGCACCTATCTTCCCCAGATTAGTGCACGTCTAACCATACCCCTACCTTGCCTTAGGGCGACCTGCAACCTCACCTCCACCAGCAAACAGAGCCGCCCGTCGTCAGTAGCTACTCCGGCGAGCAATCATCGCCGTTCCTGAGCGCCCCTCGCCAAACCATCAACGCCTTGAGCTTCACCAGGACCCCGCGAGCACGGTGAGCACCTCCGCTTCTCCCCTTGCTTCCTGTAACCGCCGCGACGCCACCGTCTGACCGCGCGCCACCATCTGCCACCGCCAGCACCGCCAGATCTTGGTCGAGCTGCTGTGAGCCGTCGATGCGAATCGTATGGCTGCGATTAGATTTTAACTGAAAGGGTATGGGCGCATCAGAGCCGAGCGATTTAACTTAGATCCAATGATCCAGAGAGCCCGATCCACCCGAAGAGGTACCGGCCAATTACATTGCGCCACGTGGACGAAGTTTGGTTTAAAAACAGAAATAGAATCGGATTGAATTGCAAATTTGTAAATTGCATAACTTTTGATCCACACGTCCAAAATTTAAAAAATTTATATCAATAGAATCAGTAGAACAAGTACTTTGCAACCATGCAATTTGTTTAATGATTTGCTTCTGGAAAATTGGTTGAATTTGCAGAAACATGTGTAGGCTTATTTTGAATATAAAAATTGTTCTAGATAAAATTTTAATGTGAAATCTTTGCAAAATGGTTTGTTGTGAACCTACTGACCCTAGGAACCAACCTATGGATTTAAAAATGCATTTTGTAAAGTTTAGGAATAAAAAATTGAATTAGCTCATTTCTAGTCAAATAAAAATATTGATTATGGTTTAGAAATGATTTTTGGAATGAAACCTTTGGGAAATGATTTGATTCAAACCTTCTGACCCTAAACACCAAGTTTTGAGAATTAAAATATATTTGGTGAACTCTTTAAAGAATATTGCTTTGCTAAAAGCATTTTCAACCACATAAATAATGATTTGATTTAAAAATGGTTTATAGATAAAACCTTTTGCAAATGGTTTTACCACTTTTGTAAATGACCACTTTTGAACTTTATTATGTTTAGAGCTTAGTGGAAACCACTTTTGCAAATAAAACTATCTTTTGCATGCTTGCATGCATGACCTTGTTTTTGTTATTTTATGTGTGACAAATTGTTTGAATGTTGTGTTGAATATGTGTTTGTTTGATTGAATTGTAGTGAAGTTAGAAGAGTGTGATATTTGCAAGACCAAGAAGTGAACCAACATTCTCTACTAAAAAGGCAAGTGACACTATCATCCATGTCCTACTATTTTCATTACACTTAGTGGATTTTTGTAACATGCATGATAAGGACTACTATATTTTATGATATGCTAAATCCTAATAGGATACCCTTACATCTCCCTTAGTGGAAACATTGTAGTTGTAGTAAGCTTAGCCCTGTTATATATCTGGGATGGGATACATGATATGATTATATGAAGTATTGAAAAGATATATGTTTTATATAATAAAACAAGTACTCAATGAACCACCTGGGTGGACAAGGATACTCAAGTTTTTGGACAAGGTGGCAACAAAAGGAACCATGTTTATATGGCCATCTCTTTTTGTATGTGCACTAGAAGAAAACCACCCAGGGACTTAGAGATTGAACATGTTTCTCGTACAATGGCTTTAGTGTACAGCCACATGGTAAATGGGCTCTGGCTTAGTAAACTACATAGTGGAATACCCATGCATTGGCATCTTCAGGTTAACTAGAATTGTGTAAGGGAACTTGAAACCCTACATCGGTGCCTGGATGACAAGCTAGCATTGTATATTGGGAGGACTCCTATGGAAAGACTTTGTCACATTCTCAATCTGCCAGTACTCCATCTTGGTGAGTACTTATCCAGCTGCCACTAGTGGCATCAAGATGAGATTGTGTCATGTGGGTAAAGTGTACAACTTCTGCAGAAGATCAAAATTCTAAGTACTTAGCCGTGTCCCCGGTTATGGACAACTCTGAGCAACTAAGGCCTGAAGCTATGGAAGATCTCGACATTCCAATTTCTCAAAGTAAAACTTGATGGTGACAACAAGGGATTCGAAGCACTTGGAGTTTTCCAAGAAGTTCAGAAAGATTTTGACAAAAGATCAAAACTATTTTGAAAATATAGGATAAAACTATATTGCTTTCTGCAAATGAGCCTAAACCCTACTTAGCCAAATATGCATGTAATGATAGGATCCACATATTTCTACATAGTAGTGAAACTTGCCAATACAATTCCAATGTATTGACCCTTGTGGCCGCAACTTATTATGTTGCAGGTTTGTTTGATGTTAGTGAAGTGTGTTGAATAGGATTACAAGTCTACAACCAACATGATTGCCTGTGGCACTTTGAAGATGAAGGACCCCATGCTTTATAGTTATTCTGCTGCAATGTAATGTGATAGCCAAATGAGCTATGTAAGATGTAATGAATTATCTTATTCCTGGTTATAAAATTGTATTATGACCTTTGTTTCTTGATATTACATCTTAACTGTGGATGCTAGCTATTGATCCAGGGACTAGCATTGTAAACACAAGGATCTCTACCTTATTAAAGGTTGGGAACCTTACAACTTCTAACAATAGGACATAGTAACTACGCATGCAACATGAAAGGCTACAAACAAAGATCATAAATAACATGCATTGAAAAACGTTTGTTTGTTTCACATACAGAAAACATAACATAGTGGCAATCAGCTTGTCCCTCATAGAGTAGCAATATAGATGCATAGGACACCTTCAAAGTTCACAAGGGTGACTAGAAACAAGTAGCACAAGAACTAGTAATATCACAATATGCATCAATCAATAAGCTTTGGACACTGCACATAAAACTAAGAATGGCAACTATGCTCTCTTAATGGTGCCTAAAGGTAGAAGGTGGAGACTCAATAGTGGTGGAAGAAAGGCCTTTTTTGTAAAGGAAGCATGGATTTCAAGTTTCAAAAAGAGCTTCCAAAAATTATGATACTTGCTAGCTTTCAGCCCTCATTGCCCCTATCATAAGCATCTTGAAGTGATTAAGGTTAAAGTGAACTAACTATGGAGTATATGCTTAACAAAGTATAAGTTGGCAATCTCAAGTCCCTTGAGTACGAGGGCCACACCTCATGCTACTCAACTTCAATCACCTGTAAGTTCTTGTCATTGTAAGTATTTGCATATCATAGAGAACCGCCAACGGGGTACCCCTTGCACATGGTATAGGAGCTATCCCATAACCAGAATGACAAGGCAAACAGACAATGAGCATCTCAGCGATCTTTTTATTTACTATATGCATAGCTTTTTATTGAGGATGCTTCATAGATAGCTCATTATGGTGATGCTGCAAGTTTCCACCATAATTAGGCATGGCTTAGGCTAGCGGCCCAGGTGTTTCTCTAACACAAAATACAAACTCCATGGAATTACAAGCTTCCTCTTTATTTCACACCGGTGACATCCATAGACAAAAGAGCATGATATCAACTGAGTACAAAGTACAAGTGCAATATTGAAAACGTTCCCCATGACAGCATGGTTCTGCTAATTCCAACGTATAAGTGCAAGCATATACAACATAGACGTCACAATGGTTCAAGTTTATTAGGGGCAACTAATATAAAGTGTGCCATCAAGTTTGTGAGGGCTTTAATCACTAAGTTTGTACATAACAAAATAGTTTTAATTGGAAGATAGCTGAAAACAAGAATATACTTGGAATGGTGTAACACACCATGCATAGGAGTTTATAGTGGACACTTTGGAATAACTTGGTTTCTTGGGAGTTGGAAGCATGAGTAGAGCTTACTCATACAAGTGGAGGCTAGCAAAAGACTGTGAGCAACCAACTAAGAGAGCAGAATGGCCATAATCATGCAGAGCAACAAAGCATTACTAATCAAAATATAGAGTGGTACTACAAGTCAAGGACAAATGATCATAGAGGCTATGGTGACTTGTCATAGTCATAACATGGTGTGAGCATGTGCCAAGTCAACCAAAACAAAGCATCAAAGAAGAATACCACAATACTATGCTTTTGTATGCTAAAACAACGCATAATTTCTTCAAGGCACACTAAGCAATCCCAATTGTTTGGAACAAGACATGCTACAACAATAATTACTAAGCATAAGGTCAAAACAACACCTAGCATGTCATGCTAAAGTCTAAGTCACAGTCAATGCAAGATCCTCTTGCACTTACAAGCAAGAACTTACTACTCATTTCCAACACCAAGCAAACTTATTTGCAAAACAACACAGCGATTATGGGGGTCCAAACTACTTTATTCAAGCAAACTAAACAACCTAAGCAAAGCAAATAAAAACTAAGACACTCCAATAACAACACAACTATGCATGAAACAATAAAAACGAAGTGTCTAGACATACCTGAGCTTTTTATTGATGAAGAAGGGGATGCCTTGGGCATCCCCAAGCTTTGAAACTTGTACCTCTTGAATATTTCTTGGGATTACACCATGGTGGAATCCCCAAGCTTAAGCTTTTGTCCATTCTTCATCTCATTACATCATTCTCTATCTACACCTGAATTTTTTCCTTCATACAAAACTTCACACAATCTTCATTAGCAACATTAGTGTATTCAAAAGATATTAGACCTCTGGCAAAGCTTTGCAACAGTAAGGCTTTTCACCAAAAACACAAGCTACTATAGTGACTCCTTCAAAAAGCTCAATTCCCAAAAGAGAACTCAAAAAGGAATCAAATAAGAAGAGAATGCAAATAATGGCAGAAATTTGTCAAAACATACCAGAAGGTAGAAACCGATTTTTTCGAACATCTTATATTGATCAAATCAAAAAGTGTTGAACTAACGAAAGTTATCTAACATACCGGGGGATTTATTCGTAAATTTTGAACTCAATCCTAGTTACAGAGACTCCTCACGAATTTTTATGGTGGAGGATAGAAATCTGTTTCGGGACATCAACTCCCCAAATCTTACTTCCCTCTCATTAGAGGTCATTCTTGGCACAAAAGGCAAATAAAAAGGATAAGGAGAGGTCATTACTGAATTAATAACTTCCAAGACTCAAGTAAACTCTTGGGTTATCTCTCAACAAGTACTTTTTTTAACGCCTTTAAGTTAGGCACAAGAAGCAAGAAGAATCAAGTATTTTCAAATGATGAAGCAACCTTCTTGTTCTTTCCTTTCTTAACTTTCTTATTTTCTTTAGGGAAGATATGATTGCTTACTGGAGGAACAAAATGCATGATTTATTTCCCCACATCTATTACCGCTCCAAGGTGTTCCAGCAGAGATCTTCTAAGTATGATCTGTCCTTTGCCTACACATTCAATAACAAGATAATCAGTAGTCACCATTTTCCCTAAGATTTTTGTAAACACAGCTTCCGCTATTCCAATGGGTAAAAGAGTGGCATTGTTAGTAAGAGAGATTTCCTCTCCTCCTTCAGTTAGCCCCCAAAGACTCAAGGAATCATAGATATCTTTAGGCATGAAGCAAAATTCATACATGATATCACAACGAGCATCAAAAAGTGTAGTGTTTATTGAGACTTTGATTGTGGGAAACCACTTTGAAGGCTTAGAGTTTATGGGAACATAATCATGGTAATCCCTAAGTGTGTGATAGCAACTATTCATAGCAGCAATACCGGTCTCAAGAGTGTTCAACCTAGCAAAAATATTTGTGAAAGAGGAATCAGACTTGCTAGGTGTACCATAAATCATGATCAATTTCTTTATGGCATCAAAAGCTTCATCCTCAGTACATAGAAAAAATTCTTTCTTAGCCACAGCATCCAAAGCATATCTATAACGAAGAGCAATACCGCGGTAGAAACTATCAATAACCAAGCTAAGGCTCGCCTTAGGCTCAACTTCCCTCTATAAAGCAGAGATTCTGGACCAAGCTTCTTTAAAACTTTCTTCACTTTTTTGCTTAAAAGTGGAGAATTTCTACCATAGGGGAAATAAAGGTTGGTCCAAAACCATACATGTTAGCAACTAGAGTAGGAACTAATTTTTGTGTGTTTTTGAATAAAGAAAGCAAACCAAACTACACTATTTTTTTGGGTTTTTGGAAAGAGGCAAACAAAACCAAACAAAAGAAACAAAGCAAACTAAAAACAAAGTAAAGAGAAAGGAAGTGGAGGACTCCCCTAGTGAAGACATCCTTAGCCTCCCCGGCAACAGCGCCAGAAAACTTGTAGATGGCTCAGTTGATGTGGATCCTGTTGGGAACCCCAAGAGCAAGGTGTGATGAGCACATCAGCAAGTCTTCCCTCAGTAAATACCGAGGTTATCGAACCAGAAGGAGGAAGGAAACGTCACACAGGTGTTGCAAGCAACGCGGAGACCTGCACAACACAAACTCAAGACTTTGCCCCAACTAACAGTGAGGTTGTCAAGCTCACCGGTTTGTTGTAACAAAGATTAAATGTACCGTGTGGAAGGTAATGGTTTGCAGCAAGTAAACAAGTAACAGTGGAAGATGTATCAATGGTAAAGATTGGACCAGGGTCCATAGTTCACTATAGGTGCTCTCCTTAGATAAACAACATGGCATGAAGGGTAAACAAATTACAGCAAGGCAATTGACAGGAACTGAGCAAGGCATAACAATGCAATTAATAGTCAGAAAGATCCTATGAGATTCGATTGGGCAATACAACAAGATACATAGACCGCCATCCAACTGCATCTATGACTAGAAGTCCACCTTCAGGTTATCATCCGACCCCCCTCCAGTATTAAGTTGCAAGCAACAGACAACTGCTTTAAGCAAAGTGTGTAAGGTAAATAGTCCACATATTCCATGAACAAGAGACCGTTGTTTTCTCCCTAGTAGCAACAACACATCTACAAACGAAGATATTTCTGTCACTTCCCTTGGAAACTAGAGGCATGAACCCACTATCGAGCATAAATACCCCCTCTTGGAGTCACTAGCAACTACTTGGCCAAGATAGCTACTAACAACGGAGAGCATGCAAGATCACAAACAACACAGACATAATAGAATCATAAAGACAAAACCATTAATAAAACCAATATAATAATCTCAATATCCATCGGATCCCCGCAAACACAACATGCATGATTACAAATAGATTAGATCTTGATCATGAACGGAGCTCACAAGATCTATACATGAAAGCACAAGGAGAAGATACAACCATCTAGCTACTACATGGACCCATAATCCAAGGTGGAACTACTCACGCATCATACTGGAGAGAAGGCCTCCAGGATGATCTCCCCTCCGACAGGGTGCCAGGAAGAACTTCAGATCCCCCCGATCTAGGGACGATGGTGGCGGCGGCTACATACAGTTTCGTGGAGATTTTATCGGGTGCCTAGGGTTTCTGCATCAGGGGCTTCTTATAAGCGAAGGGGGAGGCCGAGGAGGCGGCCAGGGGCCCCACACCCTGCCTAAGCGGTAACTGGCTTTTGTCCCGTCCAATTCCGAGAATATTGATTTTCTGCCTTTTTAGAACCAAAAACAGAAGAAAACAGGCAACTGGCACTGTGAAAACTTGTTAATAGGTTAGTTCTAGAAAAGATATAAAAACACCTCAAAGTGTAGACAAAGCAAAGCAAAGTAGATACTAAACAAGCATGGAACATCAAAAATTATAGATACGTTTCCGACGTATCAAGCATCCCCAAGCTTAACTCTTGCTCGTCCTCGAGTAGGTAAGTGATAAAAATAATAATTTTTTAGGTGACATGCACCATCAAAACCAAGATCAAACCATTTGCAAGCATTGAAAGCTGGGATCAAAGAACTCTAAACATGTGCATGAAAGATGGAGTTATAACAATAATACAAAGTAACTATGTATGCAACATGAAAGGCTACAAACAAAGATCATGAATAACATGCATTGAAAAACGTTTGTTTGTTTCACATACAGAAAACATGGCATAGTGGCAATCAGCTTGTCCCTCATAGAGTAGCAAATTGATGCATAGGACACCTTCAAAGTTTATAAGAGTGACTATATAAAAATAGTACAAGAACAAGTAATATCACAATATGCATCAATCAATAAGTTTTGGGACACTGCACATAGAACTAAGAATGGCAACTATGCTCTCTTAATGGTGCCTAAAGGTAGAAGGTGGAGACTCAATATAATAGCGGAAGAAAGGCCCTTCAAAAAGGGAAGCAGGGATTTCAAGTTTCAAAAGGAGCTTCCAAAAATTATGGTACTTGTTAGATTTCAGCCCTCATTGCCCCTATCATAAGCATCTTGAAGTGATTAAGGTTAAAGTGAACAAACTATGGAGTATATGCTTGACAAAGTATAAGTTGGCAATCTCATGTCCCTTGAATACGAGGGACACACCTCATGCTACTCAACTTCATTCACCTGTAAGTTCTTGCCATAGTAAGTGCATGTGTATCATAGAGAACCGACAATGGGCTACCCCTTGCACATTGTATAGGAGCTTTCCCATAACAAAAATGACAAGGCAAGCAGACAATGAGCATCTCGGCGATCTTTTTATTTACTATGTGCATAGATTTTTATTGAGCATGCTTCATAGATAGCTCATTATGGTGATGCTGCAAGTTTCCACCATGATTAGGCATGGCTTAGGCTAGCGGCCCAGGCATTTCTTGATACGTTGGAAACGTATCTATAATTTTTGATGCTAGATGCTTGTTTAGTATCTACTTTTCTTTACTTGTCCACACTTTGAGTTTCTTTTTACATGTTTTCTGGTACTAACCTATTAACAAGTTGCAACAGTGCCAAATGCCTGTTTTCTACTGTTTTTGGTTTCAAAAAAGTTAGTAAAGAAATATTATTGAAATTGGACGGGACAAAGGACAAAGTCAATAACTTTACGTGGGGAACAAGAAGTCCAGAGGAGAGCCAGAGGGGCCAGCTAGGGGGGACAGACCCACCCTAGGTGCGGGTGGGCCCTAGCCTGCGCCTGAATAGGGTTTGCCTGCCCTGGCAGCCGCCTCAGCCTCCTCCTTCGCCTATAAAAATCCCCCGATGCAGAAACCCTGAGTAACCAATCAGAAATCCACTAAACCGTCTGTAGCCGCCGCCACCATCGTCCCTAGATCGGGGGGACCTGAAGTTCTTCCCGACACCCTGTCGGAGGGGAGATCATCCCGGAGGCCTTCTCTCCGGTATGATGCGTGAGTAGTTCCACCTTGGACTATGGGTCCATGTAGTAGATAGATGGTTGTATCTCCTCCTTTGTGCTTTCATGTATAGATCTTGTGAGCTCCGTTCATGATCAAGATCTAATCTATTTGTTATCATGCATGTTGTGTTTGCGGGGATCCGATGGATATTGAGATTATTATTTTGGTTTGATTAATGGTTTTGTATTTATGATTCTATCATGTCTGTGTTGTTTGTGATCTTGCATGCTCTCCGTCGCTAGTGGTTATCTTGGCCAAGTAGTTGCTAGTGACTCCAAGAGGGGGTATTTATGCTCGATAGTGGGTTCATGCCTCTAGTTTCCAAGGGAAGTGACAATAATCTCTTCGGTTGTAGATGTGGTGTTGCTACTAGGGAGAAAACAATGGTTTCTTGTTCATGGAACATGTGGACTATTTACCTTACACACTTTGCTTAAAGCAGTTGTCTGTTGCTTGCAACTTAATACTGGAGGGGGTTCGGATGATAACCTGAAGGTGGACTTCTAGTCATAGATGCAGTTGGATGGCGGTCTATGTATCTTGTTGTATTGCCCAATCAACCTCATGGGATCTTTCTGACTAGTAATTGCATTGTTATGCCTTGCTCAGTTCCTGTCAATTGCCCTGCTATAATTTGTTTACCCTTCATGCCATGTTGTTTATCTAAGGAGAGCACCTATAGTGAACTATGGACCCCGGTCCAATCTTTACCATTGATACATCTTCCACTGTTACTTGTTTACTTGCTACAAACCACCATTACCTTCCACACCATACGTTTAATCCTTTGTTACAGCAAACCGGTGAGCTTGACAAACTCACTGATCCGTTGGGACAAAGTCTTGAGTTTGTGTTGTGCAGGTCTCTGCGTTGCTTGCAACACCTGTGTGACGTTTCCTTCCTCCTTCTGGTTCGATAACCTCGGTCTCAACTGACGGAAAACTTGTTGCTTGCTCTTCACACCCTGCGCTTGGCTTACCAACGAATTGCCACGTCAAGCACCATCAAGTCTTTCTGGCGCCGTTGCCGGGGAATAAAGAAAGAAGCTCCCCCGTCAACAAGGCGCCATCAACGAGTCTTTCTGGCGTCGTTGCCGGCGAGGCTAAGGACGTCTTCACTAGGGAAGTCCTTCACTTCCTTTCTCTTTACTTTGTTTTTAGTTTGCTTTGTTTAATTTTTTTTGTTTTGTTTGCCTCTTTCCAAAAAAAATAAAAAAATTAGTCTAGTTTGGTTTGCTTTCTCTATCCAAAAACACACAAAAATTAGTTCCTACTCTAGTTGCTGCCATGTCGGGTTTTGGATCAACCTTTATTTCCCCTATGGTAGAAATCTCAACTTTTAAGCAAAAAAGTGAAGATAGTTTTAAAGAAGATTGGTCCAGAATCTCTGCTTTCCAGAGAGAAACTGAGCCTGAGGTAAGCCTCAGCTTGGTTATTGATAGTTTCTACCGCGGTATTGCTCTTCGTTATAGATATGCTTTGGACGGTGTGGCTGAGAAAGATTTTTTGCTATGTACTAAGGATGAAGCTTATGATGTCATAAGGAAATTAATCATGATCTATGGTACACCCGGCAAGTCTGATTCCTCTTTCACAAGTATTTTTGATAGGTTGAACCATCTTGAGACCAGTATTGCTGCTATGAATAGTTGCTATCACACTATTAGGGCTTACCATGATTATGTTCCCATAAATTCCGAGCCTTAAAAATGGTTTCCACAATCAAAGTCTCAATAACACTACACTTTTTGATGCTCGCTGTGATATCATGTCTGACTTTTGTCTCATGCCTAAAGATATTTTTGATTCCTTGAGTTCTTGTGGGATTATTGAAGGAGGAGAGGAAATCTCTCTTACCAACAATGCCACTATATCACCCATTGGAATAGCTGAAGGTGTGTTTACAAAAATCTCAGGGAAAATGGTGACTACTGATTATCTTATTATTGAATGTGTAGGCAAGGGACAGATCACACTCGAAAGGTCTCTACTGAAACACCTTGGGGCCGCAATTGATGTGAGAAAAGGTATCATGCATTTTGCTCCTCCGGTAAGCAATCATATCTTCCCCTAAGTAAAAGAAGAAAGGTAAGAAATGAAAGAACAAGAAGGTTACTCCTTCATTTGAAAATACTTGATTCTTCTTGCTTCTTGTGCCTAACTTAAAGGCGTTAAAGAAAAGTACTTGTTGGAAGATAATCCAAGAGTTTCCTTGAGTCTTGCAAGTTATTACTTCAGTAATGACCTCTCCTTATCCTTTTTGTTTGCTTTTTGTGCCAAGAATGACCTCTAATGAGAGGGAAGTAAGATTTGGGGAGTTGTTGTCCCGAAACAGATTTCTGTCCTCCACCAAAAAAAATGTGAGGAGGCTCTATAACTCGGATTGAGATCAAAGTTTACGAATAAATACCCCAGTATGTTAGATAACTTTCGTTAGTTCAACACTTTTTGATTTGAGCAACAGAAGATGTTCAAAAAAATCGGTTTCTACCTGCTGGTCTGTTTTGACAGATTTCTGCCATTATTTGCATTTGCTTCTTATTGATTCCTTTTTGAGTTCTCTTCAGGTAAATTGAGCTTTTTGAAGGAGTTACTACAGTAGCTTGTGTTTTTTAGTGAAAAGCTTTGTTGTTCCAAAGCTTTTCCAGTGGTCTAATATCTTTTGAATAAACTAATGTTGCTAATGAAGATTCTGTGAAGTTTTTTATGAAGGAAAAAATTCAGGTGTAAAGAGAGAATGATGTAATGATACGAAGAATGGACAAAAGATCAAGCTTGGGGATGCCACCATGGTGTCACCCCAAGAAATATCCAAGAGGTACAAGCGTCAAAGCTTGGGGATGCCCAAGGCATCCCCTTCTTCATCAATAAAAAGCTCAGGTCTGTCTAGACACTTCGTTTTTATTATTTCATGCATAGTTGTGTTGTTTTTGGAGCGTCTTAGTTTTCGTTTGCTTTGCTTAGTTTGTTTAGTTTTCTAAAGTAGTTTGGACCCCCGTTCTCGCTGTGTTGTTTTGTAAATAAGTTGCTTGGTGTTGGAAAGGAGTAGTAAGTTCTTGCTTGAAAGTGCAAGAGGAGCTTGCATTGACTGTGACTTAAACTTTAGCATGACATGCTAGGTGTTGTTCTGGCATTATGCTTAGTTATTATTGTTGTAGCATGTCTTGTTCCAAACAATTGGGATTGCTTAGTGTGCCTTGAAGAAATTATGCGTTGTTTTAGCATGCAAAGCATAGTATTGTGGTATTCTCCTTTGATGCTTTGCTTGGGTTGACTTGGCACATGCTTACACCATGTTATGACTCTCACAAGTCACCATTAGCCTTTATGATCATTTAGTCCTTGACTTGTAGTACCACTCTTTGCTTTTATTAGTATGCTTTGTTGCACTGCATGATTATGGCTATTATTGCTCTCTTGTTTGGTTGCTCCCAGTCTTTTGCTAGCCTCCACTTGTATGAGTAAGTTCTACTCATGCCTCCAACTCCCAAGGAACCAAGTTATTCCAAAGTGTCCACTATAAATTCCTATGCATGGCGTGTTACACCATTCCAAGTATATTCTTGTTTTCAACTATCTTCCAATTAAAAACTATTTTGTTATGTGAAAACTTAGTGATTAAAGCCCTAACGAACTTGAAGGCACACTTTATTCTTTGCCCCTAATAAACTTGAACCATTGTGACAACTTTGTTATATATGCTTGCACTTATAAGTTGGAGTTAGCAGAACCGTGCTGTCACGGGAACGTTTTCAACATTGCACTTGTACCTTGTTGTAATCAGTTGATATCATGTTCTTTTGTCTATGGATGTCACCGGTGTGAAATAAAGAGGGGACTTGTAAGTTCATGGAGTTTGTATCTTGTGTTAGAGAAACGCCTAGGCCGCTAGCCTAAGAAATGCCTAATCATGGTGGAAACTTGCAACATCACCATAATGAGCTATCTATGAAGCATCCTCAAAAAAAAGCTATGCATATAGTAAATAAAAAGATTGCTGAGATTCTCATTGTCTGCTTGCCTTGTCATTTTGGTTATGGGAAAGCTCTTGTACCATGTGCAAGGGGTACCCCCGTTGGCGGTTCTCAATGATATGGAAATACTTGCAGTGACAAGAACTTATCTGGACCCAAAGTTGAGTATGCATGAGGTGTGGCCCTCGTATTCCAGGGACTTGAGATTGCCAACTTATACTCCGTCAAGCATATACTCCAGCTTTGCCACTTTAACCTTAACCACTTCAAGATGCTTATGATAGGGGCAATGAGGGCTGAAAGCTAACAAGTACCATATTGTTTGGAAGATTTTTTGAAAATTGTAATCCCTGCTTCCTTTACAAAAAGGCCTTTCTTCCACCACTATTGAGTCTCCACCTTCTACCTTTAGGCACCATTAAGAGAGCATAGTTGTCGTTCTGTGTGCATTGTTCCAAAGCTTATTAATTAATGCATATTGTGTTATTACTTGCTCTTGTGCTACTTGTTTCTAGTCACCCTTGTGAACTTTGCAGGTGTCCTATGCATCTATTTGCTACTCTATGAGGGACAAGCTGATTGCCACTTTGCTATGTTTTCTGCCTGTGAAACAAACAAACGTTTTTCAATGCATGTTATTCATGATCTTTCTTTGTAGCTTGTCATGCTGCATGCATAGTTACTATTTCGTACTGTTAGAACTCCATCTTTCATGCACATGTTTAGAGTTCTTTGATCCCAGCTTTCAATGCTTGCAAGTGGTTGGATCTTTATTGTGAGGGTGCATGTCACCTCAAAAATTATTTTGTTTATCACTTACCTACTCGAGGACGAGTAGGAGTTAAGCTTGGGGATGTTGATACGTTGGAAACGTACCTATAATTTTTGATGCTCCATGCTTGTTTAGTATCTACTTTGCTTTACTTGTCCACACTTTGAGTTGCTTTTTACATCTTTTCTGGTACTAACCTATTAACAAGTTGCAACAGTGCTAGATGCTAGTTTTCTGTTGTTTTTGCTCTCAGAAAAGTTATTAAAGAAATATTCTCGAAATTGGACGGGACAAAGGACAAAGTCAATAACTTTCCGTGGGGAACAAGAAGTCCAGAGGAGAGCCGGAGGGGCCAGCCAGGGGGGCCAGACCCACCCTAGGAGCGGGTGGGCCCTAGCTCGTGCCTGGCTAGGGTTTGCCTGACCTGGCGGCCGCCTCTGCCTCCCCCTTCGCCTATAAAAAGCCCTCGATGCAGAAACCCTGAGTACCTGATCATAAATCCACGAAACCGTCTATAGCCGCTGCCACCATCGTCCCTAGATCGGGGGGATCTGGAGTTCTTCCTGGCACCCTGCCGGAGGGGAGATCATCCTGGAGGCCTTCTCTCCGGTATGATGCGTGAGTAGTTCCACCTTGGACTATGGGTCCATATAGTAGCTAGATGGTTGTATCTCCTCCTTTGTGTTTTCATGTATAGATCTTGTGAGCTTCGTTCATGATCAAGATCTAATCTATTTGTAATCATGCATGTTGTGTTTGCAGGGATCCCATGGATATTGAGATTATTATGTTGGTTTGATTAATGTTTTTGTCTTTATGATTCTATCATGTATGTGTTGTTTGTGATCTTGCATGATCTCCGTTGCTAGTGGTTATCTTGGCCAAGTAGTTGCTAGTGACTCCAAGAGGGGGTATTTATGATCGATAGTGGGTTCATGCCTCTAGTTTCCAAGGGAAGTAACAATAATCTCTTCGGTTGTAGATGTACCGTTGCTACTAGGGAGAAAACAACAGTCTCTTGTTCATGGAACATGTGGACTATTTACCTTACACACTTTGCTTAAAGCAGTTGTCTTTTGCTTGAACTTAATACTGGAGGGGGTTCGGATGATAACCTGAAGGTGGTCTTCTAGTCATAGATGCAGTTGGATGGCGGTCTATGTATCTTGTTGTATTGCCTAATCAACCTCATAGGATCTTTCTGACTAGTAATTGCATTGTTATGCCTTGCTCAGTTCCTGTCAATTGCCCTGCTGTAATTTGTTTACCCTTCATGCCATGTTGTTTATCTAAGGAGAGCACCTCTAGTGAACTATGGACCCCGGTCCAATTTTAACATTGATACATCTTCCACTGTTACTTGTTTACTTGCTACAAACCATTACCTTCCACACCATACGTTTAATCCTTTGTTACAGCAAACCGGTGAGCTTTACAACCTCACTGATTCGTTGGGACAAAGTCTTGAGTTTGTGTTGTGCAGGTCTCCGTGTTGCTTGCAACCCCTGTGTGACGTTTCCTTCCTCCTTCTGGTTCAATAACCTCGGTCTCAGCTGAGGGAAAACTTGCTGCTTGCTCTTCACACCCTACGCTTGGGGTTACCAACGAAGTGCCACGTCGATCATCATCAAGACTTTCTGGCGCCGTTGCCGGGGAATAAAGAAAGAAGCTCCCACGTTAACTAGGCGCCATCAACAAGTTTTCTGACGCTGTTGCCGGGGAGGCTAAGGACATCTTCACTAGGAGAGTCCTTCACTTCCTTTATCTTTACTTTGTTTTTAGTTTGCTTAGTTTTTGTTCGCCTCTTTTTAATAAACACACAAAAAAAATAGTTCATGCTCTAGTTGTTGCTGCTGTTTTTGGCTTGCCCACCTTTGCCAAAATGAACTCTGCTGAGAACACCAAGTTGTTTGACTTCACTAGCACCAACAACAATGATTTCCTAAGCACTCCTATTGCTCCACCTGCTCCTGATGCTACCTTTTATGAAATTAAGCCAGCTTTATTGAATCTTGTGATGAGAGAGCAATTTTCTGGTGCTGGTTCTGATGATCCTGCTCCGATCTCAATAGCTTTATTGAACTTTGTGAGATGCAAAAGTATATGGAGATATTATTAAGCTCAAGCTTTTTCCTTTCTCCTTGAGAGGGAAAGCCAAAGAATGGTTGCTTTATTTGCCTAAAAATAGTATTGATTCTTGGACTAAGTGCAAAGATGCTTTTATTGGAAAGTACTATCCTCCTGCTAAGATTATATCTATGAGAAGTGACATTATGAAATTTAAACAACTTGATAGTGAACATGTTGCTCCAGCTTTGGAAAGAATGAAGTCTTTGGTTAAGAATTGTCCCACTCATGGACTCACCGCTTGGATGATTATCCAGACTTTTTATGCAGGTTTGAACTTCTCCTCAAGAAATCTGTTGGATTCAGCTACTGGAGGTACTTTTATGGGCCTCACTTTGGGTGCTGCAACAAGGCTCCTTGATAATATGATGGTTAACTACTCTGAATGGCATGTTGAGAGAGCTCCACATGGTAAGAAGGTGAATTCTATTGAGGAAACTTCCTCTTTGAGTGAAAAGATTGATGTTATTATGGCTATGCTTGTTAATGGGAAAGCTCCTCTAGATCCTAATAGTGTTCCCTTAGCCTCCTTGGTTGCTCAAGAAGAGCAAGTTTATGTGAAGTTCATTAGAAACAACAATTTTGGCAACAATACTTATGGTAATTATAGGCCTTATCCTCCTAGTGGAAATGTTTATCATTGTAGATTTGGAATGCCTAGTGAAGAAAGGATTCTAGAAGTAGATAGATCCACTAAGAATTTTATGCAGATGCAATATGAGCAAAATAAGATTTTCACTAAAACTATGGAGGAACAGCCTATCTTCTTGAAAAACATTAGCCATCAGCTTGAGAATCTGAATAGAGAAATTCCTAGTTTATAGTCAAAAAATTTGAGTGCTGAGAAAAATATATCCTCTTTGTTTGAAGCTCAGTCTTATTTGATTAATAAAATGGCTGCTAAACCTGAAGCCATGGAAAATACCTTTGCTACTGCTCATGCCATACAAGTTACTATTGATGAAAATGTTAGGCTGTTAGCTCAACTTCATGCTAAGTGGGAAAAGGAAGCTAAAATTGATAGAAACAATAGTGTGTGCACCATCACCACTAAACCACAAGTATTCCCTATTCCTCCTCCTACTATGCCTAAGACTATGGAGCCTACTACTAGTTATGCTAAGTTTGACTTTGATATTGATGGTTGCAATATTTCTGAAGTGATTATGTTCTTGCAAAAGCTTGCTAGAAGTCCTGATGCTAGTGATATGCATGTTGCTTTCACTAAACACATTACAGATACTCTTGTTAAGATTAAGGAAGAGAAGCTAAAACACAAAGCTTCTATTCCTAGGAAAGTAGAAGATAGTCGGGAACCCATTATTAATATACAAGTGAATGAATTTGATCTCAAAGCTTTATGTGACCTTGGTTCTAGTGTCTCTATTATGCCTAGGAAGATTTATGAAATGCTTGATTTGCCACCATTGCAAGATTGTTATTTGGATGTCCCACTCAATGATAATGCTAAGAAGAAACTCATGGGGAGTATTAATGATGTTTTCATTATGGTTAACAATGCTTATGTCCCTGTGGATTTCTATGTTTTGGATGTTGAATACAATGCTTCTTGTCCTATTACTTTGGGAAGACCTTTTCTTAGAATAGTTGGTGCCATCATTGATATGAAAGAAGACACCATTAAATATCATTTTCCATTCAAGAAAGGTATTGAACACTTCCCTATGAGGAGAGAGAAGTTGCTTTTTGCTCCTCCTTTGAAAGCAAGATTTGATGTTAATGCTTCTTCATTTGAAAATACTTGATTCTTCTTGCTTCTTGTGCCTAACTTAAAGGCGTTAAAGAAAAGTACTTGTTGGGAGATAACCCAAGAGTTTCCTTGAGTCTTGAAAGTTATTACTTTAGTAATGACCTCTCCTTATACTTTTTGTTTGCCTTTTGTGCCGAGAATGACCTCTAATGAGAGGGAAGTAAGATTTGGGGAGTTGCTGTCCCGAAACAGATGTTTATCCTCCACCAAAAATATTTGTGAGGAGTCTCTGTAAGTCGGATTGAGATCAAAATTTACGAATAAATCCCCCAGTATGTTAGATAACTTTCGTTAGTTCAACACTTTGATTTGAGCAACAGAAGATGTTCGAAAAAATTGGTTTCTACCTGCTGGTCTGTTTTGATAGATTTCTGCCATTATTTGCATTTGCTTCTTATTGATTCCTTTTTGAGTTCTCTTTAGGTGAATTGATCTTTTTGAAGGAGTTACTACAGTAGCTTGTGTTTTTAGTGAAAATCCTTGCTGTTCCAAAGCTTTGCCAGGGGTCTAATATCTTTTGAATACACTAATGTTGCTAATGAAGATTGTATGAAGGAAAAATTTCAGGTGAAAAGAGAGAATGATGCAATGAGATGAAGAATATACAAAAGCTCAATCTTGGGGATTCCACCATGGTGTCACCCCAAGAAATATCCAAGAGGTACAAGCGTCAAAGCTTGGGGATGCCCAAGGCATCCCCTTCTTCATCAATAAAAAGACTAGGTCTGTCTAGACACTTTTTTTATTGTTTCATACACAATTGTGTTGTTCTTGGAGCGTCTTAGTTTTTGTTTGCTTTGCTTAGTTTTTTTGAGTATTTTGGACCCCCGTTATCGCTGTGTTATTTTGCAAATAAGTTGCTTGGTGTTGGAAAGGAGTAGTAAGTTCTTGCTTGAAGTGCAACAAGAGCTTGCATTGACTGTGACTTAGACTTTAGCATGACATGCTAGGTGTTGTTTTGACCTTATGCTTAGTGATTATTGTTGTAGCATGTCTTGTTCCAAACCATTGGGATTGCTTAGTGTGCCTTGAAGAAATTATGCGTTGTTTTAGCATGCAAAAGCATAGTATTGTGGTATTCTCCTTTGATGCTTTGCTTGGGTTGACTTGGCACATGCTCACACCATGTTATGACTATGACAAGTCACCATTAGCATCTATGATCATTTAGTCCTTGACTTGTAGTACCACTCTTTGCTTTGATCAGTATGCTTTGTTGCACTACATGATTATGACCATTATGCTCTCTTAGTTGGTTGCTCCCAGTCTTTTTTCTAGCCTCCACTTGTATGAGTAAGTTCTACTCTTGCTTCCAACTCCCAAGATGTTGGGGATATGCTATATGGGTATCCTCATAACATGTCTCTTATCCGACTAACCCGGGTGGCCCATAGTCGGTAGCATGGCCTATGGCCTGCTGGGCGACCCAGTTAAGTGGATCCAGAAGGGAGGCCCATGCTAGATAAAGGAAGGCTACGGTGGAGTCACCAGCGTACCCGGAGCCTTGGAGTGCAAGATACACAAGACTAGTAATAGACGTTGTAGAACTTTGTAACCTGTCCGGCTAGGACTTTTCCCTGTAACCCTAGGACCTGACGACTATATAAGCCAGGCCTATGGGAGCCTTTAGGGCATCGTTTTACACACACCTCGCACAGCGAACCTATCTCTGTAACTCGGCATATTGCCATTATAGTGATTTATAGCAGGAGTAGGATTCCGCCACCGTTGTGGGATCTGAACCTGGGTAAGCTGTGTTACCTCGTACCCGTCAACCGTCCGCCTTACCCCACGTCTCTAAACACGCACTGTGAGGACCCCTCCATGGCGTACTCGTCGGCAGTACCATGACAGTTGGCGCCCACCGTGGGGCAAGAGGCTCTTCAGGCTCTTCAGCGGGCGAGGACCAAGATCTTCGCATGAATCGGAAAAACCGTAGACATCGGTCGCGTTCTCTTCTCCGGCAACGTTCCGATCGTCCCCCCCAACGAGTTCTGGATCCCGGCGAATACGAACCCGACGCGGTGTTCGATCGTTCCTATCGGAGACATCCACCTCTTCATCGGCGAAACCGACTCGGGCACTAGTTCCCTGGGAGTCGGAGGAGCATCAAGACCCGTACGGACCGCCTACGGGCAGGATACGTTCGCGGAAGGATCGATGTCGGATCTCTCCTCGGAGTTTGCCGGCAAAGATCGGAAAAATTCAAGACCCGCATGGACCGCCTACTGGCAGGATATGTTCGCAGAAGGATCAATGTCGGATCTCTCCTCGGAGTTTGCCGGCAAAGATCGGAAAAATTCAAGACCCACCCAAACCGCCCCTGTGCAGGATATAAAGGTGGAAGATCACTGCAAGTCCGCCGGCTTTGTCCGTGCATCTGGACAGCAGAGATCCAAGTTGGTCGGCGTGGTTACCATCTTCGATTTGGCGCGCTGCGTTCAGAGAGAGGGCGAAAACCCCCACGACTACCTCGCCAGGTGGCTCCGTATACGGGCCGACCTGGCCAACTACCCCAATGATGGTGTCATCTATCACTTTGTGGAAGGACTGGACCATGGCACACTCCTCCGACATTCTCTAAGACGGCAACAGGCGTCAGGACGCCTCACCTTCGAAGGCATGGTGAATACCGTCAACAACTACGCGGAGGCTGAAGCGGCAGCTCAGACAGCGCTTGCGCTCATTGACGGAGCCCCTCCAATTCAGCCACCGCCACCACCGCCTCCGGCCGCCATCATCGCAGCAGCACCACCACTTCCAGTTATCATCGAAGCTGTTGCACCTCCACCGCCCGTCATCGAGGAAGTCCTGGCACCCTCCGACTCTGTCATTGACGTGCTTTATGCTGATTTCAGTGCAGATTCAGAGGAAATAGACTTCAGTCCAAAAGAGCTAGACTCCGCTATGCAGGAGATGGAGGAGGAGTACTCGCGCGACGAGCAAGCTAATAACACCGTCATGTCTCGAGGGGTGTTCGTCACCATTGGGACAGCGATGGATGAAGACCAGCCCGGGCA
Organism: Avena longiglumis; assembly: GCA_030063025.1. Lineage (NCBI taxonomy): Eukaryota > Viridiplantae > Streptophyta > Magnoliopsida > Poales > Poaceae > Avena > Avena longiglumis. Next base: position 503,649,034 of record CP125975.1, read on the forward strand.
AGCTTCGCCTACAACACTGGATAAGGGGAAGGGGCCACTAATTGCTGACGACATTGATCGCGCAAAGGTCACGCCTCCTCCGCCTAACCCAGTGCAGCAGTCGCAGGAACTCGGCACCGGTCCGAGCAACAATAACACCGCGAACCTGCCGCCTCCAGCATCCACGTCGGCAGCAGCCCATGTTACTCCAACTGATAGAGTGATGTACGACAATCTCCTCGTTGAGCCTCTAACTGTTGATCATATCCCGAACGTGACTCAGCTTGACGAGAAGCACCAACAGCTGCTGGAGGAGGCGCAAGCCATCGCGGAGCAAGGCGCTAAACTAGATCGATATCTGGTCAACGCGCAGAAGTCCATAGAGAAAGCAAGAGCAATGGAGGCCGAGTACAAGACTCTGCTGCAGCAGCAGAAGGCTAAGAAAGCTCCGGCTCGCGTCATCAACGATCCTGGTGTACGGCGCAACCTAGGATGGGATCCCTCGAAGCCGGCACAGGCCAAGCCATACATCGATAGTGAAGGCAAGCAGGTGATGCCCACCCCACTCCTTAACCTCGCCGTCGCCAAGACCCTTCTAGAGCAGGATAGATCACCTGAGACAGTAGAACAGGTCTATGACCTAGTGGCCAAGGCGGTAAAGCAGCAGGAAAAGGCCACCTCTCAGAGGCTTGAGTCTGACCCAGCGCTCTGCCGATCTAGCCAGTACAAACCGCCAAGGGACAGATCTCCTCAGGATGTCGGATCACAGACGGGTTCATCAGTACGAAGATGGAGGGATGCGCGCAACAGGAAGGATGCTATCCCCATATCCTCCGACCATGGAGAAAGAGCCCAACCTCGCCGCCCATCGCCACCGCCCCGATCCCCCCGACATCAGGAGGATTACAAGACTCACCATTGTACAGATATGCCCCTCCAAAGCAGTGCGGCATCGTCATCCGCGACAACGCGGCACAGACCCATCATGATGGAGAGCGCCACCAAGGACATAAGAGCAGGTCACACTGTGACCCTCCGGGTCCGGCAAGCAACCGTGACAGGCGCGGGGCATCGCAGGAGGGTAACAACAAGAAGGCTAACCCACCGCCACCTCCGCCTCCGTCACCGCCAAGCATTCACCATGACGGAAGAGGCCCGCGTCGTTCACGCAGCCCATCCCCTGTTGAAAACAAGAAGAAGAACCCGGAGCCATACGATGCACGTTCACGGATCTATAAGATCCACGAGGCCCGGGAAGGACCATACCTAGGACCACGTTGCTTTGGACCTTCAATACGGACCGCAACCTACCCCCAAAGGTTTATGGATTGACAAGACCATCAAGCCCTATGACGGCCACACCACGCCACATGGTTGGGACGCGGTGGAGATTGATTGCGGCAACCCTAACGTCGCCGCCGTCAAGTACCTCCCGTTAATGTTGGCGGGCACGGCCCGTCAATGGATCGACGACTTGCCGGAGAAATCTATCTACAACTAGCTGGACATGCAAGAAGCATTCACCAAGAACTTTGAGGGTACATACAAGCGTCCCTGCACCGTGGGCGATCTACAGCGGCGCGTGAAAGAGAAAGACGAGACATCTCGCGCCTACCTCTCCCGCTGGTTGGATATGAAGAATTCCTGCGCGTGAGTGCACGCCCAGACCTCCATGGCCGCCTTCATCGACGGATTGGAAAGGGGCACGTTACTCCGACATAAGCTAAAGCGCTTGCAGGACAATCATCAGCTTGACTTGAATCAGATGATTCAGCTAGCTAGTGAGTTCGCAGCTGCCGCCGACGATGCTCGTGGCTCTTTGCCGGCAACGGCCGTTCCAACCCAAGCTCGGAGGAACAACATTACAAAGCATAAAATCGCTCCAGAAGAAAAGCAATCTACCGACATGGTCGCCATGACTTTTGCAGGATGAGGAGAAGGCGGACAACATGGCCGAGGAAGGGGAGCAGGCCGTGGGCAGCAACGAGGAAGTGAAAACAACTCGGCGCCGCTCCGCATCCCCCAAACCTACGAAGAGTACCGCGATATGCCGTGCCTCGTACACCTCGACGCCAACGGCAAGGCCACCCATATCAATCGACACTACAAGTTCGTCAACGACCTCAAGGAAGACCCGGAGTCTGGCTATAAGCAAAGTCGGAAGAACAGACCGCGAGGCAAGGGCAAGGGGAAGAAGAAGGAGGAGGAGTCCAAGGATTCAAGTGACATGGACGAGGACGTTGACCCCAAGCACGCCGCCAAGAGCGACGACAAGGGCAAGAACCCCTTCGCAAAGAAGGCCCCAGTCTACCATACTTTCCTTGGCACCCCCACCGTCCGACAACAGAAGACCTCTCTAAGGATCATGATGGCCACTCTCCCCCCAGTCCCCCAATACCTGCGCTGGTCGGAGGTTCCAATAACTTGGGACAGGACGGACCACCTAGACCTTGTGCCCACGGAGAACCAATACGCCATGGTTATCAACCCATTGATTGACGGCGTGGAGTTCACCAAGTGCATGGTGGATAGTGGAAGCAGCATCAACATCATATACCTGGATACACTGCAGAAGATGCACTTGACGGAGGCAAACCTAAGGCGGACCAACACCATGTTCCATGGCGTAGTTCCTGGACGGGAGGTTTGGTCCCTTGGGTGCATCACACTTCAGGTAGACTTTGGCGACGTTAATAATTACCGCCAAGAGCGCATGACCTTTGAGGTGGTCCCCTTCAAGAGCGTGTACCACGTCATATTCGACCGCGACATATTCCACACGTTCATGGCCAAGCCATGCTTCGTCTACAACAAACTCAAGATGCCCGGACCAAACGGTGATCACCGTATCCGGAAGCTTTACCAAGGCAAGGGACTGCGAGATCAATGAAGCAGCCATTGCAGAAGCTGTCCTCTACAGCGAAGAATTCAAGGAGATCTAGAGCAAGGTCAATGACTCAGAGATGCCCGCGTCGAAGAAGCAAATATCCGACTCCGCTCCTGTGTTCAAGGCCGCCATCGAGACCAAGCCGGTGTAACTTGTGGTAGGCGATGCCTCCAAGACCATCGCCATTGGGACGAACCTGGATCCCAAATAGGAAGGCGCGCTCGTCGAGTTCCTCCGTGAGAATAGGGACATCTTTGCCTGGCAACCTGCCGACATGAAAGGTGTACCTAGGGAACTTGCCGAGCACAGCTTAAACATAGATCCAAAATGTAAACCAGTGAAACAACCTCTACGACGCTTCGGAGATGAGAAGAGACGCGCCATTGGCAAAGAGATAGCTAGGTTACTTAAGGGTGAGTTTATCCGAGAAGTCCTTCACACCGATGGGTGGCCAATCTTGTACTTGTCCCCAAAAAGGGAACCAATGAATTAAGCATGTGCGTTGATTACACCGGCTTGAACAAAGCATGTCCCAAAGATCCGTTTGCTTTGCCTCGCATTGACCAAGTCATTGACTCTACGGCTGGCTCGGAACTTTTGTGTTTTCTCGATGCATACTCAGGATACCACCAGATCAAGATGAGGAAGTCGACCAATTGTCCACTTCGTTCACTACCCCATACGGCACGTTTTGCTATGTCACGATGCCCTTTGGGTTGAAAAACGCAGGTGCTACCTACCAGCGGACAATGCAACATTGCCTTCACGACCAAATTGGTCGAAATGTTCACGCCTATGTGGACGATATCGCGGTGATGTCTAAAAAGTCAAACGACTTAATCTCCGACTTAAAAGAAACCTTTGATAATCTCCGGAAATACAACATGATGCTCAACCCTAAGAAGTGCGTCTTCGGGGTTCCAGCCGACAAACTGTTGGGCTTCATCGTTTCCCAGCACGGAATCGAGGTCAACCCGGAGAAAATCAAGGCCATCTTAAACATAAACCGTCCGACATGCCTAAAGGACATCCAACGACTAACAGGTTGTGTTGCAACAGCAGTCGGTTCATCAGCTGAAGAAGGCGGACAAATTCACGTGGACGGACGAGGCAGATGCAACATTGAAGCATCTCAAGGAGATTCTTTCCTCAGCGCCCATTCTTGCAGCACCCGAGCCTGGGGAGCCCCTGTTAATTTACATGGCGGCAACCAACTGGGTTATCAGCATCGTCGTCGTGGTAGAGCGGAAGGAACCAGGCTATGAGCACGGAGTTCAACGACCAGTTTACTACGTAAGCGAGGTCTTGACGGAGTCCAAGCAGCGTTACCCGCACTACCAAAAGATAGCTTATGGAGTATTCCTTGCTTCGCGGAAGCTGAGGCATTACTTTCAGGAGCACCCAATCACAGTAGTGAGCAAGACTCCACTGTCCGACATTATCAACAACAACGACGCTACAGGAAGGGTCGCGAAGTGGGGCATTGAACTTTCCGCCTTCGAGATCACCTACAAAAGACGCGACGCTATCAAGTCACAAGCCTTGGTGGATTTTATTGCAGATTGGAAGGAGATGCCGGATGCCACTCTGTTGCCGGAACCAGAGTACTGGGTGATGCACTTTGACGGATCAAAGCTGCTCAACGGCTCAGGGGCTGGTGTATTGCTACAGTCACCAAAAGGAGACAAGCTACACTACGTTCTGCAGATCCACTTCGAGGCTACAAACAACATGGTGGAGTATGAAGCACTTATTCACGGATTGCGTGTATCCAAGGATATTGGCATCAAGCGCATAGTTTGTTGTGGAGATTCCGACTTGGTTGCCCATCAGGTGGTTGGCACCTGGAATGCGCGGAGCCCTATGATGGCGGCATATCGCGACGAAGTGGACGAGATAGCCAAGAGCTTCTTGGGCTACGAAGTCAAGTATGTGCCTAGGGAGAAAAACGAGGCAGCTGATCTATTGTCTAAACTTGGATCAGGGCGCAAGCAAATTCCGCCAGGAGTTTTCCTAGAGCATCTACGCACACCATCCATGAAGGGCGCCGACATCGACAACCCGGATAGAGCTGATTCTTTCGTCAACATGGTGACAAAGACCCCTCCAGCTTGGACAAAACCGTTCATGGAATATCTCAAACACGGAACTTTGCCCGACGACGAGGTCGAAAGACGGCAGATAGTACGACGAGCAAAGGGTTATACCATAATCAATGGGCAACTCTACAAAAGGAGCACCACTGGTGTATACCTAAAGTGTGTTTCCCAGCTAGAAGGTATGGAAATCCTACGCGAAATCCATCTCAAAGATTGCGGGCACCACGCCGCTCCTCGATCGTTGGTTGCGAAAGCCTTCCGGCAAGGATTCTACTGGCTGACCACGAAGGCGGACGCCGACAAGCTGGTTGAAACATGCACATGATGCCAGTATTATGCCTGACAACCACATGTCCCTGCTGAAGAATTGCGAACAATACCATGAACAACCAGATGTCACCGTGTCGATGTCAGCACCTTCATAGTGCGCCTTCACCATGGACAACGCCATCCTTGCGCCAGCCCGTGCACATGAAGCTTTCCATCTTGCGACACGCTCGAGGGCTCGGCGCAGAATCTCCGAGTACTTCATCACGGAGTCAGAGGCCTTGATATAAATCTGGAGGGACTTGGCAATCTCCTTGGCTTGGGTGATGGCGATATTGATGAAGTTGCCGGCAAGAATCATGCATTCCTTGTCAGAAGGAGGCGAGCGGGTTAAGCCCATAGGCGCTGAAAATTCCGACAAGAATTGCATGAGTTCAATAAATTCTAAGTATCCAGACTACAGAGCTACAAGGCGGAGGACACTTACTGAAGATGCTGGCCTTAGCCTGCCAGACGACGTTCGCCAAAGATTCCTTCTCTTGTTGGAGGAGCTTAAACGCCTCGCTATGGTGAAGGTTTTGCTCATCGGCAGCTTGCTTCTGATCCTTTAGGATCGCAAGCTCCTCCTTCAAGCGATTAATCTCCGTGGAGGCGGAGTCCTGCAAGGCTTTCATGGAATCCTCGTGCATCTTCAGCATTTCTTCCCTCTCCTTCTTAAGGTTCTTGTTCTCGCTGTCCAGCTGCTGAATGTGCTTGGACTGCTCGACAATATCCTTGGCCTTGGCGACATGATCTGCAAGTCGGAGAAAACAAAGTACACAGTGAGTACTCGAAGAAGGAAAGCACAAAAGTAAGACGGAAGTGCGCAAAAAGAAAACAGACTCTTGTTTTTGATGATCTGTTCCTTCAAGATGGCGGTTTTACCCTTTTCAGCTTCAAGGTCCATGCGCATCTTCTGTTACTTATCATTGGCCATGCCCCTCCGAGCATTCTCGTTCTGTGGAAACAAACACAAAGTCAAGCCGTTGTTTAGTCCGCTTCGAGCCTCTAGTCGAAAATTTTCCACTTAGATGCCCGGGGGCTACAGCGAGAGTTTTTAACTTAGCAATATGCTTAGCTTTTTTTTAATGCATCTAGTCGGAGCTAATTCAGTTCTCAACTAGAAGCTTGGGGACTACAGTATAAAGTTTTAACTCGGAAAATGCTTAGCTTTTCTTTAAGTATCTAGTCGGAACTAATTCAGTTACAACTAGAGGCTTGGGGGCTACAACACTTAAAATTATGAACACTATGTATGCTACTCTTAAAGCATCTAGTCGAAATAATTCATTCCATCTAAATGCTTGGGGTCTACAGTGAGAGTTTTTTCTAACTTAGTCACTCTTAGAGCATATAGATGCAAAGCCAATGGTTTTCCGTCTACATCCTCGGGGGCTACAGTGGGATACTCATATGAAATGCAAAAGGTAAAGTAAAACTTACAAGTGCGATGATCTTGAGGTTTGTAGCACTCTCGGCCAGCAGCTTGCCAAAAGAAACACTGTTACTCTACAAGATGTCTGCTTGACGGAGTAGCTCCTCAAGACCGCACGTCGGAGATGACGGCACTCCTCTAGGAACCATAGTTGTGCTACCCGGCGTAAGCACCGGGAAAATAATCTTTGGCAACTCGAAGGGTTTCTGGGGAGTAGAGGAGCCGCCTTCGGCAGAAGTACCAACACCCACCACCACCTTGCCGCTACCGATGGCATCCTTAGCCGGAGCTTCAGCCATTTGAAGAGCAGTGCTCTCTTGCGTCGCCTGCTAGCCGACAATTGCGAGCTCGGTAGAAGCGCCAGAATCCACTTCCATGGCGGAAGGGCCTGGTGCCTCCTGGACTTGGGAGCTTGTCGGAGCAAAGGAGGGATTGACGACAGGAGTAGTAGGGGTGATGGCGGGGGAAGAGTCGCGATGCAGCATATATTTAATATTTCTAGAAGCCCCAATAGTCTTTGAAGACTTCTTGAGGCTGGTTGTGGCTTTCTTCTTGAAACGTGCAAAATGCATAAGTACAGGAATAAGACAGATAAATAAGACAATGTCGGAGAATAAGAAGCTTACACTAGGGGGGGAGCTTTGGCAAACATCCCGGTGGCTTTCTTCTTTTCCACCTCCAGGGCGGCAGTACTCTTTCTTGAGGCTCCACCCTCCGTCTTCTTCTTCTTGCCTCCGTCGACAGCGTCAGAGGTGGAGCTCTTCCGCTTTCGTGCCAACGGGGCATCATCGTCGGACACGACCGTGACTTCCTTCATCTTGGGATCGTAGATTTGGGCGGCCAAGTTGCCCTCCTCTAGATCGCTAAGCTGTTAAGTGAGAAAGCATCGTGTTAGACAAGATGATATCGGCAAGACGAAAAAACTGGAGCAATGTCATACACGGAAAATAAATACCTACCTTTGGGCACTTTCCGTCTACGAACATGTCATAGGTGAGGGTGAAGCCACGCTTCTTGTCCTTCACCTTGACGATGTCCTTAAGGCGGAACTTGACGGAGTCGCTCGAGAAGTTGTCCTCGGAGATCCGGAGGGTATCCCTTCGGTCGCCGGTGTACTCGTGCATAAGCTTCATACGGTGCTGCAGAGGTTGGATCCTCCTGATGAACCAGCACATGGCTAGGTCCAAGCCGGTCAGACCCGTCTCTACGAACCACTCGATCCGCCTTATTGCGCGAGAAGCGTTGAGGTCGGAGGGAAGGGAGGCATGGGACCGCCATGTGGGGACTTCGGCGGCGGCTCCATCCACAAAGTCCGGGTACATTACTTCTCGGCCCGCCAAAGGAATGTCGGGGCCGTAGAAGTACGTCCGCTGCCAATTTTTGCATGACTCGTAGCCGACGATGTCGGGGAACCGCCGGCCAGGACAGATCTTGAAGCTTATGGTGCCGCAGTTTCTAAGCTCCTCCCTACTTTGTCCGGCTTCACGTTTGATGGTGAAAAAGTAGACAAATAAATCTAACCTAGGCCTAATCCCTAGGTAACCCTCGCAAAGTGCCGCGAAGTTGCTAAGCACTAGGATACTATTGGGGGAGAGTTTATGGGGTTGGACCTTGAAGTGATTCAAGACGGACAGGAAGAAGTGGGAGATGGGCAGAGAAACGTCGCGTACCAATTGCGCCTTGAGGTATACTTTCTCTCCGGCTTGGGTAGAGGGGGTAACCTCGCCGGCCGGTGCCGCCCGCCAGGCGAGCCCCTCCGTCGCAGTGAGGTAACCCTCAGCGACCATCTCTTGGATGTCGCTGCCGGTGATGTCCGAGCCGCGCCAGTCGCCTTTGTGCGAGTCTGGCTCCTCTTCCAGGGGATCCAGCACCGTCAGATTGTGGTCATCGCCGGTGGTTTCTATCACCATCGATGCGGGGATGACCAGACCCTCTGGGGGCACGACGACGGAGCTCGCCGACTTTGTCGCGGCTTTGTTCGACGCCGCCATTGATGGGGATGAGCTGCTGCTGGCCATGGAGGAAGGAAAGAACGCGACTGGTGCAGGCAAGAGGCTAGGGTTTCTCGAGGTTTTCGCGGAGAGCTCGAGGAGGCGCGCGGCTGGAGGAAGAAGACGATGACGCAAGAGAATGGGGTGAAAAAGTGGCAAGTGTCCCACGATCACTATTTATCTTACTCTGCGTCAAGATTCGTGCAGCTAATCGGACAGTTGCCGCATAGACGACGTGTTCGTGAACGTGCGCGGTAATTTTGCCACGTCTCCAACCGCCGCCGCCAACGGTTCGTATCGCTCGCGCGAGAAAAAGTATATGATTACGTTCTCTGCATGTGTGATTTACGAGGCGTCGCTGACCTACAACCTACGTCTCCTTAACTGACATGGTAGATGAGCCGTCCCATCGAAGATTCCGGCATGGACAGATTTAATCCGACAACGGGAGCGTACGATGGAAGATTCAGCGTTTCTCCGACTTACTCATAGAAGACGGAGAAAACCTTGCAGGGTTCTTTGGGAGGACTACAAGATGTTGCTTGACGATTTGCCGACATCCATCTAGACGGAGCATTCCACGGGAAGAGGCAAGACGGCGCAAGATCTCGGAGTTCTCCGGGGGCTACTGTTGGTGATATGCTATATGGGTATCCTCATAACATGTCTCTTATCCGACTAACCCGGGTGGCCCATAATCGGTAGCATGGCCTATGGCCTGCTGGGCGGCCCAGTTAGGTGGATCCAGAAGGGAGTCCCATGCCGGATAAAGGAAGGCTACGGTGGAGTCACCAGCGTACCCGGAGCCTTGGAGTGCAAGATACACAAGACTAGTAATAGACGCTGTAGAACTTTGTAACCTGTCCGGCTAGGACTTTTCCCTGTAACCCTAGGACCTGACGACTATATAAGCCGGGCCTATGGGAGCCTTTAGGTCATCGTTTTACACACACCTCGCACATCGAACCTATCTCTGTATATTTCCATTATAGTGATTTATAGCAGGAGTAGGATTCCGCCACCGTTGTGTGATCTGAACCTGGGTAAGCTGTGTTACCTCGTACCCGTCAATCGTCCGCCTTACCCCACGTCTCTAAACACGCACTGTGAGGACCCCTCCATGGCGTACTCGTCGGCAATACCACGACACAAGAAACCAAGTTATTCCAAAGCGTCCACTATAAACTCCTATGCATGGTGTGTTACACCATTCCAAGTATATTCTTGTTTTCAACTATCTTCCAATTAAAAACTATTTTGTTATGTGAAAACTTAGTGATTAAATCCCTCACGAACTTGATGACACACTTTATATTCTTTGCCCCTAATAAACTTGAACCATTGTGACAACTTTATTGTATATGCTTGCACTTATAAGTTGGAATTAGCAGAACCGTGCTGTCACGGGGAACGTTTTCAACATTGCACTTGTAATTTGTACTCAGTTGATATCATGTTCTTTTGTATATGTATGTCACCAGTATGAAATAAAGAGGGAACTTGTAAGTCCATGGAGTTTGTATCCTGTGTTAGAGAAACGCCTGGGCCGCTAGCCTAAGCCATGCCTAATCATGGTGTAAACTTGCAGCCTCACCATAATGAGTTATCTATGAAGCATCCTTAATAAAAAGCTATGCATATGGTAAATAAAAAGATTGCTGAGATGCTCATTGTCTGATTGCCTTATCATTTTGGTTATGGGAAAGCTCCTGTACCATGTGCAAGGGGTACCCCGTTGGTGGTTCTCAATGATATGCAAATACTTACAATGACAATAACTTACCTGGACCCAAAGTAGAGTATGCATGAGGTGTGGCCCTCATATTCAAGGGACTTGAGATTGCCAACTTATACTTCGTCAAGCATATACTCCATCTTTGCCACTTTAACCTTAACCACTTCAAGATGCTTATGATAGGGGCAATGAGGGCTGAAAGCTAACAAGTATCATAATTTTTGGAAGCTCTTTTTGAAACTTGTAATCCCTGCTTCCTTTACAAAAAAGGCCTTTCTTCCACCATTATTGAATCTCCACCTTCTACCTTTAGGCACCATTAAGAGAGCATAGTTGTCATTCTATGTGTTGTGTTCCAAAGCTTATTAATTGATGCATATTGTGATATTAATTGTTCTTGTGCTATTTTTTTTCTAGTCACCCTTATGAACTTTGAAGGTGTCCTATGCATATATATTGCTACTCTATGAGGGACAAGTTGATTGCCACTATGCCATGTTTTCTGTATGTGAAACAAACAAACATTTTTCAATGCATATTATTCATGATCGTTGTTTGTAGCTTGTCAGGTTGCATGCATAGTTACTATGTCCTATTGTTAGAACTCCATCTTTCATGCACATGTTTAGAGTTCTTTGATCCCATCTTTCAATGCTTGCAAATGGTTGGATCTTTATTGCGAGGGTGCATGTCACCTCAAAAATTATTCTTTTATCACTTACCTACTCGAGGACGAGCAGGAGTTAAGCTTGGGGATGCTGATACATTGGAAATGTATCTATAATTGTTGATGCTCCATGCTTGTTTAGTATCTACTTTACTTTACTTGTCTACACTTTGAGGTGATTTTTACATGTTTTCTGGTACAAACCTACTAACAAGTTGCAATAGTGCCTGATAACTATTTTCTGCTGTTTTTGGTTTCAGAAAAGCTAGTAAAGAAATATTCTTCGAATTGGACGGGACAAACATCAAAGTCAATTAATTTCCGTGGGAACAAGAAGTCCAGAGGGGATCCAGAGAGGCCGGCTAGGGCGGCAGACCCCCCCTAGGCGCGGGTGGGCCCTTCCCCGCGCTTGGGAGGGGTGTGGGGCCCCTGGCCAACGCCTCGGCCTGCCCCTTCACCTATAAGAAGACCCCGATGCAGAAACCCTAAGCACCCGATCAAATCTCCATGAAATCGTCTGTAGCCGCCGCCACCATCGTCCCTACATCGTGTGTGTGTGTGGGGGGGGGTCTGAAGTTCTTCCCGGCACCCTGCCAGAGGGGAGATAATCCCAGAGGACTTCTCTCCGGTATGATGCGTGAGTAGTTCCACCTTGGACTATGGGTCCATGTAGTAGCTAGATGGTTGTATCTCCTCCTTTGTGCTTTCATGTATAGATCTTGTGAGCTCCGTTCATGATCAAGATCTAATCTATTTGTAATCATGCATGCTGTGTTTGCGGGATCCGATGGATATTCAGATTATTATGTCGGTTTGATTAATGGTTTTGTCTTTATGATTCTATCATGTTTGTGTTGTTTGTGATCTTGCATGCTCTCCGTTGTTAGTAGCTATCTTGGCCAAGTAGTTGCTAGTGACTCCAAGAGGGGGTATTTATGCTCGATAGTGGGTTCATGCCTCTAGTTTCCAAGGGAAGTGACAATAATCTCTTTGGTTGTAGATGTGTTGTTGCTACTATGGAGAAAACAATGGTCTCTTGTTCATGGAACATGTGGACTGTTTACCTTAAACACTTTGCTTAAAACAGTTGTCTGTTGCTTGCAACTTAATACTGGAGGGGGTTTGGATGATAACCTGAAGGTGGACTTCTAGTCATAGATGCAGTTGGATGGCGGTCTATGTATCTTGTTGTATTTCCCAATCGAATCTCATAGGATCTTTCTGACTAGTAATTGCATTGTTATGCCTTGCTCAGTTCCTATCAATTGCCCTGCTGTAATTTGTTTACCCTTCATGCCATGTTGTTTATCTAAGGAGACCACCTCTATTGAACTATGGACCCCGGTCCAATCTTTACCATTGATACATCTTCCACTATTACTTGTTTACTTGGTGCAAACCATTACCTTCCACGCCATACATTTAATCCTTTGTTACATCAAATCGGTGAGCTTGACAACCTCTCTGATTCGTTGGGGCAAAGTCTTGAGTTTGTGTTGTGCAGGTATCCGTGTTGCTTGCAACACTTGTGTGACGTTTCCTTCCTCCTTCTGGTTTGATAACCTCGGTCTCAAATGAGGGAAAACTTGCTGCTTGCTCTTCACACCCTACGCTTGGGGTTACCAACGAAGTGCCACGTCGAGCATCATCAAGACTTTCTGGCGCCGTTGCCGGGGAATAAAGAAAGAAGCTCCCACATCAACTAGGCGCCATCAATGATCATAGAGGCTATGGTAACTTGTCATAGTCATAAAATGGTGTGAGCATGTGCCAAGTCAACCCAAACAAAGCATAAAAGGAGAATACCACAATACTATGCTTTTGTATGCTAAAACAATGCATAATTACTTCAAGGCACACTAAGCAATCCCAATTGTTTGGAACAAGACATGCTACAACAATAATCACTAAGCATAAGGTCAAAATAACACCTAGCATGTCATGCTAAAGTCTAAGTCACAGTAAATGCAAGCTCCTCTTGCACTTTTCAAGCAAGAACTTTCTACTCCTTTCCAACACCAATCGACTTATTTGAAACAACACATCAAGAACGGGGGTCCAAACTACTTTATTCAAGAAAATTAAACGAACTAAGCAAAGCAAACGAAAACTAAGACACTCCAAGAACAACACAACTGTGCATGAAACAATAAAAACGAAATGTCTAGACAGACCTGAGCTTTTTATTGATGAAGAAGGGGATGCCTTGGGCATCCCCGAGCTTTGACGCTTGTATATCTTGGATATTTCTTGGGGTGACACCGGGGTGGCATCCCCAAGCTTGAGATTTTTTCCATTCTTCATCTCATTACATCATTCTCTTTCTACACCTGGAATTTTTCCTTCATACAAAACTTCACACAATCTTCATTAGCAACATTAGTGTATTCAAAAGATAATAGACCTTTGGAACAGAAAAACATTCACTAAAAAACAAGCTACTAAATCAACTTCCTTAAAAAGCTCAATTCCCAAAAGATAACTCAAAAAGAAATCGATAAGAAGCAATTGCAAATAATGGCAGAAATCTGTCAAAACAGACCAGCAGGTAGAAACCGATTTTTTATAAAATCTTCTGTTGCTAAAATAAAAAAGTGTTGAACTAACAAAAGTTATCTAACATACTGGGAGATTTATTTGTAAATTTTCAGCTTAATCCGACTTACAGAGACTCCTCGGTAATTTTTATGGTGGAGGACAGAAATCTGTTTCGGGACAGCAACTCCCCAAATCTTAGCTCCCTCTCATTAGAGGTAATTCTTGGCACAAAAAGCAAACAAAAAAGATAAGGAGAGGTCATTACTGAATTAATAACTTACAAGACTCAATAAAACTCTTGGATTATCTCCCAACAAGTACTTTTCTTTAACGCCTTTAAGTTAGGCACAAGAAGCAAGAAATCAAGTATTTTCAAATGAAGAATTTAGATCAATACTTGAAAAGTCTTCAACTATGAAAGGTATCTCATCCATATGACTTTTGGATGATCCCTTCTCATATCTCTTTAGTTTACTACTTTCATCAAAAAGATTTTCAGGAGCAATCCAATCAAAATTCTTTTCAATGGCTTCATGCATTCCAACAAGATTAAAGGGTATGGGTATCTTGAATTCTTCTCTAGGTTTGTTTTTATCTGAAGTACCCACAAAATCTACACATGAGCCTAGCATATTGAAACGCTCAAAGACCTTTTTGGCTTCCCTAGCAACATCATGGAACTCTTTTAGTAAGGTTTCAGGAATGAATTCTCTCTTTTTAGCATTCCTTTCTTCTTTTAGTTTTAGGAACAAAAATTGTATCATGGGGTTAAGGCTAACAAACCTAGCCTCCAACATATGAACTAAAGAAGCTGCAACAATCTCATAATTAGGAGCAAGTTCTGCTATAGATCTATCCTCAATATCCTCATGCTTGCTAACATGATTAAAGAATTCTTCAATATTATCTTTCCCAATTATGGAGCCACTACGTATTGCAAGATCCTTCAGGGCAAACTTGGGAAACAACATGGTGAGCTAGAGCAAGGTGGAAACTAGAGTAGGAATTAATTTTTTTGTGTTTCTAATAGAGAAACCAAACCAAACTAAACTAATTTTTTTGGAGTTTTTGATAGAAATAAGCAAACAAAACCAAGCAAAAGAAACTAAGCAAACTAAAAACAAAGTATAGAGAAAGGAAGTGGATGACTCCCCTTGTGAAGACGTCCTTAGCCTCCCCGACAACGACGCCAGAAAAAACCTTGATGAGTGCAGCAACACTTCGTTGGGAGACCCCAAGCGGAAGGTATGATGTAGTACAACAGGCAAGTTTCCCCCAGTAAGAAACCGAGGTTATCGAACCATTAGGAGGAAGGAAACGTCCCAAAGGTGCTGCAAGCAACGTGGAGACCTGCACAACAGAAAAATTAATACTTTGCCCCAACTAACAGTGAGGTTGTCAATCTCACCGGTTGTTGTAACAAAGGATTAAATGTATGATGTGGAAGGTGATGATGGTTTGTATCAAGTAAACAGTAACAGTGAAATATGTATCAATGGTAAAGATTGGACCCAGGTCCATAGTTCACTAGAGGTGCTCTCCTTAGATAAACAACATGGCGTGAAGGGTAAACAAATTACAGCAGGTCAATTGACAGGAACTGAGCAAGGCATAACAATGCAATACCAGAAAAAAGATCCTATAAGATTCGATTGGGCAATATAACAATATACATAGACCTCCATCCAACTGCATCTATGACTAGAAGTCCACCTTCAGGTTATCATCCGAACCGCTCCAGTATTAAGTTGCAAGCAACAGACAACTGTTTTAAGCAAAGTGTGTAAGGTAAACAATCCACTTGGTCCATGAACAATAGACCGTTGTTTTCTCCCTAGTGGCAACATCACATCTACAACCGAAGAGATTTCTGTCACTTCCCTTGGAAACTAGAGGCATGAACCCACTATCAAGCATAAATACCCCCTCTTGGAGTCACTAGCAACTACTTAGCCAAGATAGCTACTAACAACGGAGAGCATGCAAGATCACAAACAACACAAACATGATAGAATCATAAAGACAAAACCATTAATCAATCTGACATAGTAATATCTATATCCATTGGATCCCCGCAAACACGATATGCATGATTACAAATAGATTAGATCTTGATGATGAACGGAGATCACAAGATCTATACATGAAAGCACAAGGAGGAGATACAAAAATCTAGCTACTACATGGACCCGTAGTCCAAGGTGGAACTACTCGCTCTTCATACCGGAGAAGAAGGCCTCCGGGATGATTTCCCCTCTGGCAGGGTGTCGGGAAGAGCTTTAGACCCCCCGATCTAGGGACGATGGTGGCGGCGGCTACAGAAGGTTTCGTGGAGTTTTGATCGGGTGCCTAGGGTTTCTGCATCGGGGGCTTCTTATAGGCGAAGAGGCAAGGCAGGGGGGTGCCCAGGGGGCCCACACCCTGCCCATGCGCGGGCCCACCCTGGCCGCGCCTAGGGGGTCTGGCCGCACTGTGGCGCCCCTCCGTCTCGTCTTCTGGATTCGTGTCGCCCACGGTAAAATATTGACTTTGGCTTTTGTCCCATCCAATTCCAAGAATATTGATTTTCTGCCTTTCTGGAACCAAAAATAGAAGAAAACAGGCAACTGGCACTGCGACAACTTGTTAATAGGTTAGTTCCAGAAAAGATATAAAAACACCTCAAAGTGTAGACAAAGCAAAGCAAAGTAGATACTAAACAAGCATGGAACATCAAAAATTATAGATACGTTTCCGACGTATCAGACCCCGAACGGGATCCGACGCGTCCGGATGAGACAGTCAATCTCGGCCTAGGTTGTCGTGGTATTGTCGACACGTACGCCATAGGGATATCCCAACGGCGAGTTTAGAGACGTGGGGGGAAGACGGAGAGCGTCCGGGTCGGCTTGACACAGTTTACCCAGGTTCAGATCTCACGACGGTGGCAAGATCCTACTCCTGCTATAAATCACTATAATGACAATACGACGAGTTACAGGATTGGGGGTTCACTATGTGCGAGTAGTGCTATGCACTTGTTGTTCTCTATGCCCTAAAGGCTCCCGTAGGCCGGCTTATAAGGACGCCAGGACCTAGGGTTTCATGGAGAGTCCCAGTCGGATATGGTTACAGAGTCCTGGACTAATACTAACTAGTCTTCGTGTCCTCCAAGGCTCCGGCTTCCATCATATGCGGTGGCACGTCGCCTTCCATCTCATGGCTAGACCTCCGTCTTGTCTATCAGCAACTGGGCCGCCCGGTTATGCCATAGGCCTAACCACCAACTGTGGGCCACCCGGGCTTGCCGGTATGAGACTAAGCCGTAGGTATACCCATTTGGTATATCCACAACAGTATCCCCCAGAGTTCTTCAAGATCCTCGCGTTCCTCCGTCTAGCATTGAGCGTAAGTATCACGTCGTCTTCAATTTGTAGGCGTGCTTCGCGAAGAATCTTGGAGAGATCCCATATCATATTCTCATCCGACTAAGCCTAGCCACAGAGTTGCTTGTATGCTTCTGCGAACGAATCCAAGGCGGAGAATTCTAACGAATCGTTAGAGATTCTGCCAAGCTCTAAGAACGTCTTTAATATCACCATCCATGCAGGACGATATGTAAGTCGGAAAAAATGACGGCTACCGGGCCATGGTCGTAAAGGCTGCCAAACTGCCGACTTAGAGCCAACAATGTCACAAACATAAGAGCTTTCCGAATTAAAGTCCTAGAGCCTCTCATATCACGGACGTTTAAGCCATCAAGCTGTGTGACCCAGTGAAACTTCCGTGAAGGAAGTTGATATCAAGCCCCCAAGTTTCACTACCCGGATTTTTCACCGTCTTGAAAGTTTCTTGACATAACCATATGTAGCCCCCGAGAATTGAGTCGGCTTCGTCGAAGGCGGCTCGATGCTCAAAAGAACATGCATAATTGTACATCAAACGATTGTAGCCCCCGAGTGCCAAGTCGGAGTTTCAAAAGAAATTCGTCTTGGTGCTCTTATAGTAGCTTTAGAGAAAATAGTGTAGCCTCCGAGTGCCAAGTCGGAAATAATTTCGGCTTGGTGCTCCAGAGAGAACTTCACAAAAATTCAGCATTAGTGTAGCCCCCGAGCGTCAAGGTGGAATTCACATGAATTTTCCGGCTTGATGCTCAAAGAGAACTAAACCATGTCTTAGAGATTATCGTACTGTAACCCCCGAGGTTTTTTCCGGCTTGGACGCAAGGCGGGAAAAAGTTCTTAAATTAGAGATGTCAAGACCCCAAGCGTCGATCCGACTTCCTCAAAGGCGACTCAAGTCTTGGTCAAAAATTGCAATTGCAGCCCCCGAGGTGTCAAGCCTAGTGAAAATCCGTCTTAAAACACCTTAATCAAAGGAATGCGGCAATGTCCAAGCGTCATATACCTGAAACATAAATATAAAAATACAAATGTATTAAGTTATTCCTTTAATCGTGTCCAACAAAAAAATGTAAGGCGGAACAAACATGGACCTTAAACAGATTCTTTAAAGCTGAAACTATGCAGCAGCTGGACAACATAAAACTGTTTAGGAGGAAAAAACTCAACTAATTTGAACAGTTTATATAAATTTTTGTTTAAGCAAGTGTTGGCTTATCCATTATTCTGGTTTTTATGCTTGACCTTTCGTGAGACGGAAGACTCGCATACAGAACCATGTCCTTAGGTGATGATGCCTAATGGCACCGTCCAGAACCCAAGGCCAAAACGCCGCTTTGAGTGCCGAAAAGTCACTACTCTGGAATCCACATAAAAACAATAGAAAACATGTATCCATAAAACTTAAGCTAATGCCCGAAGGCGATTTTTTTGCATGATACCGGGGCCTTAATACGGCAAGCTAGTAAAAAGTTTATACTCATGAGAGCAAGGCAAATCGTGGAAAAGATATGATAAAAAACGAAAGCGGTAAAAAACTCAACATATGAGTGAACCAATCTTAATCTCATGATCATAAATAATTAAAATAATAAATAAATAAGAACTTAGCTATTTGAGCGAAGTCGGTGTTGTTCGCGACGTAGACGGATCTGAGGACGGAGCCAGAAAATCCGGGACAAAGTTTGCCGCAATAAAAACAAAACCGGACTGCGGCCACATACACAATCAGTCCAAACCTTGTCACATAGATGGTCGTGTTGCCGAAGGAATCCGTGTCAGTTACGACATCGGTATCACGAACACGCACCATGTACGCGATCTATCTTTGCCTTGGAATTTGCATCAAATACCAATCGTCGATTACGTTTGGAATCGCTTCATCTGGTCCATATGTGTACCAGTACATAATGGCCGTGCACAACTAGTTTCAGGGATTGATTGGTATCACGTAATTATGCATGTAATTAGCAATTAGTCCGCAAAATCCATACAACATGCTTCTTTACGTGAGCACTTCGAATAGTTTTTGCACAACACTTCCATAGTGGCAGATCATGATCGGAACCGGAATCGGCCAACTAGCCGACCATGGTGAGCAATTTTTCGGGATGATCGACGTCAATTCTGATCCGATGTGCCATACGCGAGAGCGCAATGTTAATGTCGACCCACGAGTACACATGCACTCCAGTGGAATCGAAGAAGAGGTTGATGAAGATTTCCGTTATGCCGCCGACTTAGCCACACGCACGAGAGGAGAGACAATAAATCGTCCTCATACTCTCAAGAGCAATGACGAAGTCGGCGCATCAACTGAGATGCGATTTGGCCGCCTTCGAAGACGGCGAGGGATCCCGCCCGGATCCATGCTGTAAGCGCCTCTTGCCCCACGGTGGGCGCCAACTGTCGTGGTATTGTCGACATGTACGCCATAGGGGTATCCCAACGGCGAGTTTAGAGACGTGGTGGGGGACGGAGAGCGTCCGGGTCGGATTGACACAATTTACCCAGGTTCATATCTCACGACGGTGGCGAGATCCTACTCCTTCTATAAATCACTATAATGACAATACGCCGAGTTACAGGATTGGGGGTTCGCTGTGTGCGAGTAGTGCTATGTACTTGTTGTTCTCTATGCCCTAAAGGCTCCCGTAGGCCAGCTTATAAGAACGCCAGGACCTAGGGTTACATGGAGAGTCCCAGCCGGATACAGTTACAGAGTCTTAGACTAATACTAACTAGTCTTCGTGTCCTCCAAGGCTCCGGCTTCCATCATAGGCGGCGGCACGTCGCCTTGCATCTCCTGGCTGGACCTCCGTCTTGTCTATCAGCAATTGGGCCGCTCGGTTATGCCATAGGCCTAACCACCAACTGTGGGCCACCCGGGCTTGCCGGTATGAGACTAGGCCCTAGGTATACCCATTTGGTATATCCACAACATAGGTCGCCTTGGATCCTTGCCAGGAGCCTCGCTCGGATACTGCGGCACCTCTTAGTGTCCCTCGACGACGACGACATTGTGCGAGCTCGCCATAGACTCCACGGATGAGTTGCTCGAGGAGGAAATGCTCGCGGAGGCGGGGAGAGGCCTAGATTGCCAATGACCCGTCACTGTGACGGGAAAACAGAGGCGCGGGCGGTGGAGCGTGGCTCGAGCGCAACAGATGCGTGGAATAGGCGCACGGTGCGGTGGTCAAGATGCGATAAACGCGTGGCGAGGTCGTGGGAGGAGAGCTCTGCGGTGGGAGCGTTTCGAGGAAGATGAAGGAGCTAGGAGCAGAGGAAAGTGAATGAGGGTTCCCCCTACCCCCCTATTTATTGGCACTTCCCACGAACCACCACAGGATCGTGTGCGCGCAGCAATTACACTGCGTGTGCGTGTATCGCGTCGTGGCGGACGTGGAATAGAGCCACACATGCGGATACACGGCACGAGGAAATAGCGGAGCACAATAGCCCGCACGGTAAACAAAGAGACACGGTAGGAATTGGCAGGTCACATGGATAATTGTCCCTACATCAGTAACCACTGTAGCATCCCTTAATATGAGGAAACATGCAATGATTATAGACACGTAGGATGGGAGAAGCTTACAAAGGAAGGAAGAGAAATAACCCGGATGTATTAGAGTGACTCGGCCGACGAGATAAATCTCGGACGAAGCCAAAAAGAGTCGGATTAAGTATGTGATCACGAATAATTATGCAGAAGTATATAACAAAGATTAGCCGACTAAACAATAAGTCGGCAACACGGATAAAAGATCCGGATAACGTGAACCTGATATGGTGTTGCCGGCTAAAGCCGTAAAGACCGCACCAGCTTTGGGGACTAATGTTTGGGGGATGACCCCAGGTAGGGTCAAGCTAAGGTAAAAGGGCAAAGCCCATCAAGGTATAAACCGGGACAAGGCATGACCCGACTGAGTTAAATAAGGGCCGGCCAAATGAAGGTCGAGATACCCTGAGCAAAACAGGTCTAGCTTGACTCGGCCGACATATAAGGTATGCCGATATGATGTCTAGCATGTTATCTGTTTGCAGGTACGGGCTTGGGCGAGTCATATTGTAAGAAGGCGAGTCATGAGATGGCTTGCACGAGAAGGAGAGAGCAATCCCCAAGGTAAACATTGTCCTTTGTCTCTCGCTCAGGAATCCACATAGTGCCAAGCGCTATAGACAAGGACCAGAGGGGTAGAGGAAGAGAGGAGATGTCACAGAGGTGACAGTCCTAGAGTCTAACGATCACATGTCGTGGGCTCTAGGTCTTTGTCGTTGATAGAAGGGCGACAGGGAAAGAGGGCGCCGAATTACCCTTTTGGGAAGAGCATATTCCAGGAATATGCTATCCACGTCAGCCCTAGATGTAACCGGGCCACCCCTTTATAAGGTGAGTCATGTCCTCCTAGAGGAGGGATCTCATTTTATACTTAGAGGGTACGTGAGTGCTTCTTACTCCTCTCTCTGATACAGCTCAAGGATCAAGTGTAATCCTTTGTGATTCCAAAGAAAGAACTTGAGAGCAACTTGTGTGTGTAGAATCCACTACACTATCCCTCCCTGGATCCCACTAGTACACATTGGCCCCAACTTTAGCCTACCCATGGCATCTGTCGTGACACCACGACGACAGACTAGCTCTTCAAGGCGTAGAGCTTTTTGAAGAGGCCAAAGTGCGGCTCAATTCCGAGTCAACACTCGCACAACGTGATAAAACACGCAATGTGCAGAAGGGAATTGGATGACAACTGGTGAAGTTGAAGACCATAGAGAAAAAGATGCCCACGAAGAAATTCGTGGGCAGGAAGAGAAAGGCCCCGAATAAGGAAGGCATAAAACATCACCCAAAAACCTTTGGGTGGGTCAGGTATTACCTCAAAACCAGGGATTTAATTTGGCATCGCCCTTCTCCTGCGGGATCAGATGAGCCTCACACAGGCGACACAGATCCAGTTCACTCATCGTTGACCGCCGCCAACCACCGTTGGTGACGTGGCTGACGGTGGGCTTCTTGGCAGCACCGGCGGCGCTGGTTCCCGCTCCGATGACCTTCTTCGGTTTACCCATCTTATTGGCGCGGCATGATGCATGATGTGCACGGAGGAAGGAAGAAGGAAAGGCGCGGAGAATGTACAACGCAAGAAGGAGCAAGAGCTCTGGAAATGGCAAAGGCAAAGGCACAGGCAAAGATTGAGAGAGGAAGTGAAAAATAGCAAGCGGCGAAGGGTAAAATCCTACTGCAGATCTCAGCGGTATAAGAGGAGGGACAAAACGACACACAACCATCGATCTATTAAACCTAGCACGTGTCAAACATCCCATTGAACACGTGGTGGTGCCGCCCAAACCGTCACGAGCACACCATCCAGTACACGCGGAAATCAAGGCAACACAGTAATTTTCACGTAAAGTACGCGTGACTGGTCAAATCCCAGTCAGAAAGTGGGACCCATGACTATCTTGTCCCATTAACTTTGTTGTCGCAGGCAGTTGAGCTCATCAGGCGTCAGCAATGACATCACCAATCGCAAAAGCAAAGGAGTGCAACGGCTCCAAATTTTCGAATCAAGGCAAAAGTACTTACTCGAGTCTGCGACTCGACCAAATACTCGGGGGCTACTCCTATCAGTAGCATTGGTCGTGCAACTGAAGAACTGATAAAGTCCCTGAGGCACTCGAAGAAACTTTTAAAGACTTTTTAGCGTCATTTTTTATGCTTCGAGTCCACGACTCGACTACTAACTCGAGGGCTACTCCCATAGGGAGCGTTGGTCGCGCATTTGAAAAAGCATCAATATTGATAGCATTTGCAAGATCATCCGAATAACTTCTGGATCACTGTATCGAACAACCGACAACTCGGGGGCTACTCCCATAGGGAGCGCCGGTTGCGCATCTTATGTACCAATTGGTTGTGATCCTTCAGATCCTTTGCAGCTACAGCAAACATAACATACAAAATAATCGGCGACTTCGCCCAAAAATAATTCTAAGAGAGATAATGTCTCCTTAGTCACCTAAAACGCCTCTGCGGCGATAAACTTTTGGATGTTGTGTCTGTGATGCAAAGGTAAGACCTACAGATGATATATGATGGCCTGGTAACGCACCCAAATGTTCTCTACCAATACTAACCCATGTCAGCAGGCACGATGAAAAATCCCGACGGACACATTGGGTACATAACTCAAAACACTGGAATTCGACTCCTTGATATGTCAGAAAGTTCCATGCTTGTTTAGTATCTACTTTGCTATATGTTTTGTCTATACTTTGAGGTATTTTTATACACTTTCTGGAACTAACCTATTAACAAGATGCCACAGTGCCAGTTGCATGTTTTCTTCTGTTTTTGGTTCCAGAAAAGGCAGAAAATCAATATTCTTGGAATTGGACGGGACAAAATCCAATCTTCCTATTATTCCTAGAGCAACACGGAACCACGAAGCAGAGGTGGAGGAGGACACCAGGGTGGCCGCACCCCCTAGGCGCGGGGCAACCCTGGTGGCGCCCACACGCCCTCCACCAACTTTGTCTCCTTCGCCTATAAGAAGCCTCCGACCCAAAAACCCTAAATAATCTAGCGGAAATCCACGAAAACCTCCGCAGCGCCGCCGCCACCGAAGGGGAGATTCGGGGGACAGAAAGTCTCTGTTCCGGCACCCTGTCGGGACGAGGAAGTACCCCCGGAGCCATCTCCATCGATCTCCACCACCATCTTCATCACCGTTGCTGATTCCCATGATGAGGAGGGAGTAGTTCTTCCTCAAGGATAAGGGCTCTACCAGTAGCTATGTGTTCATCTCTCTCTCTCTATGCATGATCATGTTGTGGTCATGAGCTTTGTAATCAAGTAGATCTACTTTGTTACTCGAGTTCTTCAATAGATCTCTGCTCTCCCCATGTGTGTGAAAGTGACAGCGTGCATGCCATGGTGGCACTTAGGCTAGAGTCTACATAAATACTCATTGTGCTTTAATAGATCTATGCTTTCCCCCATGTGTGTGACAGTGACAGCGTGCATGCCATGTGTGGCACTTAAGCTAGATTACATATATATTTGTTATGAGTTATATTTGGAGTTGGATGTCTCTATGACATTATGGTGTTTGTTGGAACCATCTAGCGCTCAAGGTGACAGTGTGGGGTTATCTAGATTGGGGAAGGCCCTACCGTGGATTAGAGTATCCAACCGGAGAGTAGTATCATGAAGAGAGGATATTTATATGAGAGAGTGTTCACTAGTGAAAGTATGATCCCTAGGCCTTGTTTCTAAACATTGAAACACCGTTTGCATCTAGATGTGTTGCATGTTTGCTTGCTTCCATCCTTTTGCCTTTAGTCTTTACCTCATTGTCAAGCTAATTTCTGGCACTCACAGACGCTACCCCATGTCAACAACAAGTCAGAAGCTCTTTTCTGGCACCTTTACCACTTGTATTTCACTATCTCTTCGCCGAACTAGTGCACCTATACACCTGACAAGTGTATTGGGTGTGTTGGGGACACAAGAGACTTCTTGTATCTTAATTGTAGGGTTGCTTGAGAGGGAATACCTTTGACCACTTCCTCCCTGAGTTCGATAAACCTTAGGTGATCCACTTAAGGGAAACTTGCTGCTGTTCTACAAACCTCTGCACTTGGAGGCCCAACAACTATCTACAAGAATAGAAGTGTGTAGACATCAAGCTATTTTCTAGCACTTTATTTTTAAGAGGTACAAGTGTCAAAGCTTGTATACACCCCGTGTCACCCCAAGATATATTCAAGAGGTACAAGCGTCAAAGCTTGGGGATGCCCAAGTCATCCCTTCTTCATTAATAAAAAGCTCAGGTCTTTCTAGACACTTTATTTTTATTGCTTCATGCACTATTGTGTTTTTCTTGGAGCGTCATTGTTTTTGTTTTTAGTTTTCGTTTGCTTAGGCTGCTTGATTAAGTTGGTTGATCACATCACACTTTTTTGGAGAGAGACACACTCTGTTTTTATTGCCTAGAACACTCTAGTTTTCATTCTTATTGTTTGTGAGTGTTCTCTTTTGCTAGCACTGTGTTTAGCCTTAGTTTTATTGTGCTTTCAGCTTAGAAATTTTTAGTTCTTCTTTGTGGATTTGTGAGGCATGCTCACTGATCTTGATTATTATCTTTGTGAGTTGTTTCAAATAAGTTGTTTGGTGTTGGAAAAGAGTAGGAAGTTTCCTGCTCATAGTGATACAAAAGAGAGCTTGTTTTAACTGTGGCTTAGACTTTATCATGTCATGATAGATGTTGTTTTGACCTTATGCTTAGTGATTATTGTTGTAGCATGACTTGTTCCAAACAATTGGGATTG
Source organism: Avena longiglumis (assembly GCA_030063025.1). Lineage (NCBI taxonomy): Eukaryota > Viridiplantae > Streptophyta > Magnoliopsida > Poales > Poaceae > Avena > Avena longiglumis. The sequence goes on from CP125975.1 coordinate 503,674,385, forward strand.
CTTAGTGTGCCTTGAAGGAATCATGTGTTGTTTTAGCATGCAAAAGCATAGTATTGTGGTATTCTCCTTTGATGCTTTGTTTGGGTTGACTTGGCACATGCTCACACCATGTTATGACTATGAACAAGTCACCATAGCCTCTATGATCATTTAGTCCTTGACTTGTAGTACCACTTTATGCTTTGATTAGTAATGTTTTGTCACTCTGCATGATTATGGCCATTATTGCTCTCTTAGTTGGTCGCTCCCAGTCTTTTGCTAGCCTCCACTTGTATGAGTAAGCTCTACTCATGCTTCCAACTCCCAAGAAACCAAGTTATTCCAAAGTGTCCACTATAAATTCCTATGCATGGTGTGTTACACCATTCCAAGTATATTCTTGTTTTCAGCTATCTCCCAATTAAAAATTATTTTGTTATGTGAAAACTTAGTGATTAAAGCTCTCACGAACTTGATGACACACCTTTTATTTCTTTCCCCTAATAAACTTGAACCATTGTGTCATATATGTTGTATATGCTTGCACTTATACGTTGGAATTAGCAGAACCATGCTGTCATGGGGAACGTTTTCAACATTGCACTTGTACTTTGTACACAGTTGATATCATGCTCGTGTGTCTATGGATGTCGCCGGTGTGAAATAAAAAGGGAGCCTGTAAGTCCATGGATTTATGTATTTTGTGTTAGAGAAACGCCTGGGCCGCTAGCCTAATCCATGCCTAATCATGGTGGAAACTTGCAGCATCACCATTATGAGCAATCTGTGAAGCATCCTCAATAAAAACCTATGAAAATAGCAAATAAAAAGATTGTTGAGATTATCATTGTCTGCTTGCCTTGTCATTTTGATTATGGGATAACTACTGTATCATGTGCAAGGGGTACCCCATTGGCGGTTCTCTATGATACACATATACTTACTATGATAAGAACTTACACGTGACTAAAGTTGAGTAGCATGAGGAGCGGCCGTCGTATTCAAGGGACATGAGATTGCCAACTTATACTTTGTCAAGCATATACTCCATAGTTTGTTCACTTTAACCTTAATCACTTCAAGATGCTTATGATAGGGGCAATGAGAGATGAAAGCTAACAAGTACCATAATTCTTGGAAGCTCTTTTTGAGACTTGAAATCCCTGCCTCCCTTTTTATGAAGGGCCTTTCTTCCACTTTTATATCGAGTCTCCACCTTCTATCCTTAGGCACTAGTTAAGAGAGCATAGTTGCCATTCTTAGTTCTATGTGCAGTGTCCCAGACTTATTGATTGATGCTTATTGTTGATATTGCTTGTTCTTGTGCTATTTGTATCTAGTCACTCTTATGAACTTGGTGTCCTATGCATCTATTTGCTACTCCATGAGGGACAAGTTGAATGCGACTATGCTATGTTTTCTGTATGTGAAACAAACAAACAAACAAACAAACAAACAAACGTTTTTCAATGCATGTTATTCATGATCTTTGTTTGTAGCCTTTCATGTTGTATGCATAGTTATTTTGTCTTACTGTTAGAACTCCATCTTTAATGCACATGTTTAGAGTTCTTTGATCCCAGCTTCCAATGCTTGTAAATGGTTTGATCTTGATTATGATGGTGCATGTCACCTCAAAAATTATTGTTTTTAAGGACGAGCATGAGTTAAGCTTGGGGATGCTTGATACGTCGGAAACATATCTATAATTTTTTATGTTCCATGTTTGTTTAGTATCTACTTTGCTATGTTTTGTCTACACTTTGAGGTATTTTTATACACTTTCTGGAACTAACCTATTAACAAGATGCCACAGTGCCAGTTGCCTGTTTTCTTCTGTTTTTGGTTCCAAAAAAGGCAGAAAATCAATATTCTCGTAATTGGACGGGACAAAAGCCAATCTTCCTATTTTTCCTAAAGCAACACGGAACCACGAAGCAGAGGTGGAGGAGGACACCAGGGTGGCCGCACCCCCCTAGGCGCGGGCCAGCCCTGGTGGTGCCCACAGGGGGTGTGGGCCCCTGGCCCTCCATCGACCTTGTCTCCTTCGCCTATAAGAAGCCTCCGACCCAAAAACCCTAAATAATCTAGTGGAAATCCACGAAAACCTCCACAGCGCCGCCACCACCGAAGGGGAGATTCGGGGGACAGAAAGTCTCTGTTCCGGCACCCTGTCGGGATGGGTAAGTGCCCCTGGAGCCATCTCCATCGATCTCCACCACCATCTTCATCACCGTTGCTGATTCCCATGATGAGGAGGGAGTAGTTCTTCCTCAATGCTAAGGGCTCTACCGGTAGCTATGTGTTCATATCTCTCTCTATGCATGATCATGTTGTGGTCATGAGCTTTGTAATCAAGTAGATCTACTCTGTTACTCAAGTGCTTCAATAGATCTCTGCTCTCCCCATGTGTGTGAAAGTGACAGCGTGCATGCCATGGTGGCACTTAGGCTAGAGTCTACATAAATACTCATTGTGCTTTAATAGATCTATGCTTTCGCCATGTGTGTGACAGTGACAGCGTGCATGCCAAGTGTGGCACTTAAGTTAGATTACATATATATTTGTTATGAGTTATATTTCGAGTTGGATGTCTCTATGGCATTGTGGTGTTTGTTGGAACCATCTAGCGCTCAAGGTGACAGTGTGGGGTTATCTAGATTGGGGAAGGCCCTACCGTGGATTAGAGTATCCAACCAGAGATTAGTTAAGAGTAGTATCATGAAGAGAGGATATTTATATGAGAGAGTTTTCACTAGTGAAAGTATGATCCCTGGGCCTTGTTTCTAAACATTGAAACACCGTTTGCATCTAGATCTTTTGCATGTTTGCTTGCTTCCATCCTTTTGCCTTTAGTCTTTACCTCACCGTCAAGCTATTTTCTGGCACTCACACACGTCACCCCACGTCAACAACAATTCAGAAGCTCTTTTCTGGCAACGTTACCACTTGTATTTCACTATATCTTCGCCGATCTAGTGCACCTATACGCCTGACAAGTGTATTGGGTGTGTTGGGGACATAGGAGACTTCTTGTATCTTAATTGCAGGGTTGCTTGAGAGTGAATACCTTTGACCACTTCCTCCCTGAGTTCGATAAACCTTGGGTGATTCACTTAAGGGAAACTTGCTGCTGTTCTACAAACCTCTGCACTTGGAGGCCCAACAACTGTCTACAAGAATAGAAGTGCGTAGACATCACTCCTATAAAACCTCCATGGCCTGAGTCGAATTACACCAGCAATTTTCTGGATTCGAGTCTAGGGACTCGAGTCTGAGTAGATAGCATTGTTTTGCCCAAAGGCAGTTAAATGACCCCGATTCATCGGGAGAGTCAGGCATGCATATCAACTAATCCCTATGAACAAATATTATGACCCAAAACACATTCGGATGAGCTCACTCGGAGATTTAAGAGTCGCATGATTTGACTGAACACTCGGGGGCTACTAACATGGTTATGCCCCACGGGTGCCTAATATTGGCTTATCTGGTCTGGTCCAACAGAAGCCCATATGATAGTGTACCCTTGATGACGAAGCCCAGGAGTAACTCGGTTTGCCCAGGCCTATAAAGGATGCGACTCCTTGGAGAACAAGACTAGTTCAGGATAGAAAATTAAAGAGAAAAACCCTAACCTGTAACGGACTTGTCCTATCCCCGAGACCTGGTCTATCTATATAAAGGTTAGGAGGGCACGACGAGGAGGGCACCTCATAACCCTAGCGTTCACACCGCCAAATCTCATCTGCGCACCCCTGTAACCTTCGGCTTCACCATTAAACGAGAGCAGTCAAGAAGGAGTAGTGTTTTCCCTCTGAGGGCCTGAACCTGGGTAAACATCGTGTCCTGTGTTGCTTGTCTGTTATCCGTTTCGCGATCTCCAGCGTCCCCTTCTTCTCCAGAACCCAATTCTATAACAATGGGCATTAACGAGTCGAACCCTCGTCGGGCGGACTTACATTCTCAATTTGACAGAGATAGAATTTCTTGCCTGTGTCTGTTTCTTCAAAAGCTAAACACTTGCGTGCCTCGAATTTGTGGGAGCGACAGAGCTCATCGCACCCCGCTGTAGAGGTCCCAACCTAATAAGGTAGAGTCCTCCTGTGTTTTACAATGCTAGTCCCTGGATCAATAGCTAGCATCCACAGTTAAGATGTAATATAAAGATACAAAGGTCATATTATAACCTTATAACCAGGAATAACATAATTCTATTACATCATACATAGCTCATTTGGCTATTACATTACATTGCAGCGGAATAACTATAGTCATGGGTCCTTCATTTTCAAAGTGCCACAGGAAGATGTTGGTTGTAGACTTTGTAGTCCTAGTCAATCAAACAATCTTCATTTAAAAACAATCAACCTGCAACATTACAAGTTGCAACCACAAGGGTCAATACATTTTGAATTGTATTGGCAAGCTTCACTTTTATGTATAATAAGAGTGGATCCTATCATTATATGCATATTTGGCTAAGTAGAGTTTAAGGCTTATTTGCATAAAGCATTATTTTATCCTATCTTTTCAAAAAGGGTTTTAAGTCCTTTGTCAAATCTTTTCATTTCCAAGAATCCCTTGAACTCCTTGGTAGAAACTCAAGTGTTCAAGTCCTTGCCAAAATCTCTTGAGCTACTTGGTAACCCCAAGTACAACAAGTTTTATCAAAACTCATGAGTTCCTTGGTAACCCCAAGTACATCATGCTCTTGAGCATCTTGGTAACTCCAAGTGCAACAAGCTTAACAAAATCTCTTTGAATTCCTTGGTACCCCCAAGTGCATCAAGTTTTTATATTATAAGTTGGAATGTCGAGATCTCCCATTGTTCAAACTTTAGTTGCTCAGTATTGTCCATAACCGGGGACACGGCTAAGTACTTAGATTTTATTAACTTCTGCAGAAGGAGTACACTTTACCCACATGACACAATCCCATCTTGTTGCCACCAGTGGCCTATTGGATTAGTGCTCACCAAGATGGAGTACCGGCAGACTGAGAGTGTGACGAAGTCTTTCCAAGAGGTCCTCCCATACATCATTGCTAGCTTGTCTTCAGCCCCCATGAAGCATTCCAGATCCCCATGTCTGGTAACTAAAGACAATGTATGGGTCTTCCTAATGTAGTTGACTAAGCCAGAGCCATAATAGCATGTGGTTGCACACGAAATCCTCAATTGGAGAAACATGTTCAATCTCTAAGTTTCCTAGGTGGTTTTCTTTCGGAGCACAACACAAAGTGATTCCCATAGACATGGTCCCTTTTGTTGCCACCTTCTCCAAAACTTAAAATATCCACCACCTAGGTGGTTCATTGAGTCCTTGTTTTGTTATGTAAAACATAAGTCTTTTCTCAACCTTTGTAAAATCTCAACATGTATCTCTTTTCAAAATAAAGCATGGTTAAGCATGTACAACTACAATATTTTCACTAAGGAGTGTATAGGGTATCCTATTAGGATCTAGCATAGCATAAGTATAGAAATTATTTTCATGCATGATTCAAAATCCACTAAGCATAATGAAAATAGTAGGTCTTTGAATGATAGTGTCACTTGCCTTTTTGGTAGGGAATGAGGGTTTACTCCTTGATCTTGCTAGTCTCACACTTTGCTAATTTCACTACAAGTCAATCAAGCAAACACCAAATCAACTAACATTCCAAACCACCATTACTCAAACAAAATCACACACACAAGACAAGAAGGAAACTAAGTCATGCATAAGTATGCAAAGGATGGTTCTATCGCAAGGATGGTCTCTACTAGGTTTCTAAACTTTGTAAGGTCCAAATTGTTCATTTACCAAAAATGGCAAAGTCATTAGTTAGAGGGTTTTGCCCAAAAACTATTTTAAAATTCCATTCAATATTTTATATGGTGGGAAAATGGTTTTATCAAATCAAAAATCTTTAAGTTTCTCACCAAAAGTTTCTAACTCTCAAGTCTTGGTGTTTTGGTTCAGTAGCTTTGAATCCAAATATTTTCCCAAGGTTTTTATTCCAAAATCCTTTTTCATAATAAAACCATTATCTTTATTTAGCTAGAAATAGGCTAATTTAATTAATCCATTCTAAATTTTTCCAATTTCATTTTCAAATCCATGGGTTGGTTCCTAGGGTCAGTAAGGTCACATAAAACCATTTTGCAAAAGTTTTACCCCTAAATTCAATTTTAAACAATTTTCTTACTCTAAATAAGCTCACATATGAATCTGCAAAAACAAGCAAACAAACAGATACTATTTTCTAAACTAAGGGCATGGTTGGATAGGGCTTGTTCCACTGAATCCATTGATATAAAATTTGTAATTTTTGGACGTGTGGTTTGAAACTTACAAGGGTTTGAAGTTTGCAAATAATTCTGATTGAAATCTGTTTTTAGTTTTAATCCTGGCCACGCGTCGAGCCGTGATTGGCCGATACCGGTTTGTCTGGATCGCGTGCTGCGGAGCGTTGGATTTAAGTTGGATCGCGGCGCGACGCGTACCTCTTCGCGGTAAGTGATCTAATCGCGCGCTTGGATCTACATCCTACGGCGCTATCATGCTTGCCTAGGATCGGCGCTGGCGGTGGCTTGCGGCGGCGGCAAGACGGCAGCGGCCTTCTGGCGATTAGGGAAGCGGAGAGGGGGAAAAAGGTGCTCACCAGAATCGTGATGAAGAGGGGATGCTCAACGTGTGCTTGTCGTGGTAAGGGGCGCTCTGGTACAGCTGCAATTGCTCGCCGGAGTGGAGGACGGCGTCGGGTGCCTCAGGTGGTCATCGAGGATGGCGCTGTGGATCACCCCAAGGCGAAATATCGACGCGGTTAGATGCAGAAGGATGTGGCAAGTATGGGGGTGTGAACGAGGAGGTGCGGGGCAGTCTGGTTTACCTGGGGGTCGTCGTCGGAGAAGAAAACAAATGCGGCGGCGTCGGGAGCTCGTCGTAGTCGATGCTTCGGGGTGTCCGCGGTCGAACTAAGAGTGCTGGGAGGTGCGTCTAGGAGTGGGGAAGCTACTAGGGTGCTCGGAAAGGTGGAAGGTGGCGTGTACTGGCCTGAATTGGCCAGAGACGGCGGTCGGAACAGAGGAGCTCGAGGAGGAAATGTAACACCCTCGGAGTCGGACCTATGCAAGTTTTAGCGATTCCCGCCAAACCCGCATAGAAACGATTCAAAGGTGCCCACCAAGCACTTTCGTGCGGGTGGAAACGAAGTAATAACATTACACAATAGTCCTCGATGGGACCCACAGAACAGATATATATATACAGCAGCGACTCAATGAGTCAAGAATACAGATATACGGTACAAAGATCCAAATCACCTTGAAACGATATAGCGTCCGACTACGGACAAGATGCAAATGGGGCTAAGAGCCCTGAAGAATAACCAATGGCGTCCATAACCCTGCCCAGGCCAAGCCGGAAGGGTAACCACTAACGTCGATCCCAAAACCTGCTTAAACAAAGGGTGCCGACAAAGGGCAAAGGAAAAAGAGGAGCGTCGATCTTGAGGCCGATTACGGCGAGGCTAGAATTCGGCGGTCCTCGCCTACATAGGTATGGTGGACTGAAGCGGCAGCGGCAGCATGCACTAAACAACCTATAGAGACTCGATACAACAGGCGACTATGAGAGAGGGGTAAGAAAGACCTATTCGGATCCAACCTGATACTACCACCAAACAAACCCATCCTGGCATTTCCCCCTCGAGACCAATCGAGGAAGTCCACCGAGGAACTCACACAGTTGGCAGTTTTACTTATTCAGTTATCGTTGCAGCAATTACTAGTCAGGTTTAAATAATCGTCCTGATAAAAGAAGCAGTGGGCCCTTTTAGTTAATCATTCCGTTGTAGTTGCAACACTTACTAGTCAGATACAATAAGCATGAGATAACCCAAAACTCAGCAGTTGTTGGTACTTTTATTTAGCCATTCCATTGTAGTTGCAATACTTACTAGTCAGGTACAATGGTCGCAAGCGACAAACCAAACAAGCAATTGTGGGCAGTTTTATTTAGCCATTCCATTATAGTGAAGCTGATTACTAGTCATTATAAAGTCAAATTTATAGCACTACTTTAGTTATGCTTGTCTATGGTCGAGATACTGTGCTCCAAGTCGTCCATAACCGCGGACACGGCTTTGAAAGTTTTACCGGCGGGTGCACCAATAGCAACACACGCTCGATCAACCTCGGAAAAACCAAATCAAAACCCAACGAGGCTTTCACGACAAAGCAATCACGATTCAGAAATATTTGGGGGCCACCCCATTGAGTAGACCATAGCGAAGCTAGGTGACTCGAGACGGACTCAAGGTTTGCGTCGTGGGTAAGCATCGGGAACCCGAAGTGTGGCTGGGCTTGTCGATACCGCGAAAACACTCGCTTACCTAAGCGATGTGTGCTCCTCGCTGTCGTAAATACAAGTAGCATGGCATAAGTACAGGATCGTAAATAAAACCTCAAACTAGTTTGTGGCCCCAAGAAATAAGATGAATCAAGCTCGCTCGGGGGTCCCATATACCTCCCGGATGTGGATAGCGCGATAAATCAAGGAACAGGTATCAAGTACTCGGGGTCCTACGGGACACAAGTGGGCGTTCGGAAACCAAATATTATCTATCACCCACCGATGCCTCTGCTTACTTACTTCAGTTTTAGTTGTTAAACAGGAATTAAAGTGAACGATAAGTAAAGTCAAGACCATCTCCAACATCAACATGTGGCAAGGCTCCAACAACTGTGGCATTTGACGACACGCAACAGCACTTGAGCAAGCGACTAAGACGCGCAGGTCCAACTATCTACCAAACAACAGGTAATAGGGTGTGTCCAAGGCAATATAGGGCTGCAAGGGATATCACAGGTACGAAAACTAGAGCAACGCAACACAGATAGCAATAGATCAACAGGAGGGAATAAATACTATAAAAGTAAGATAGGTAGAAAGGGGGGAGATGCTCGCCTGAAAACATTGTCGAAGGTTCAACCGAATATCGGGGCGACACTCGCATCAACTCAACGGCCTTATCCGCGAAGAAGCAAAACACTAGAAGAACACCGGGTGCAATATTTAATACTACGGCAAAAGATCGGGGATGCATGTATGATGTATGACGTGGCAAAGGTGCGATGCGATTAGATCATATTAACTGGAACCGGGGTCCCGACAATTAATTAAATGGTTCAAGTTGTTTAGAACCCCCGTAATTTAAATGTTGTTTGGACATGGCAAAGGATAGTACCGGTTCGCTACACAAATTTAAATGAGGCCAATATAAGACTAGATTTGCCCGCATATGGGCCCAATATTTAATTATAAGGTGAATCGGCATAAGGCCCCCAAACCACATAACAAATATGCATGCATGATCAATTAGTATGCGACAAGTTGTATTATATTATAAAATAGGGTTTTCGGGAAGGGGGTTCACACATTAGGGTTCGACGATCTTGGGGTTCCGGGGTTCGGGGTCGGTCTCAGGGTTCAGGGTTCGACGGAAGCGTTCTCGGACTCCGGGATCGTTCTCGGATTACTGGGTAGATCTTGTTGTTCTGTGTCGGTGACCTCGGCATCCGGGAAGCAGGACTTGGTTCGGCGCCGGGGGCGCATCGGGTTCGTTTTGGTCGGTGCCGTTCTGGTCGTCGTGAAGACCTTGTCGGATCCGCGCCATCGAGTCGGTCTTGGCGTCCGGGGTGAAGGACTTGTGTGCGACGTCGTCGGCATCGGTGCGGGGAAGATCTTGCCGTTCCGTGTCGGAGATCTTGGCGTCCGAAAAGGGTACTTGTCGCACCGGGGACTCGGCGTCCTCGGATTCGAGAGGGAGAACTAGGCGTGCCGGGTTCGGTCTTCTTATCCATGACGGAGCACTTGGTGGTCTTCGAGTCCGTGAAGGAGACCGCGTCGCTCAGGTTCAAAGAACTTGTCGGTAATCCTTGTACAACTCGTTCATGGCCGATCTTGTCCGACAGGAGATCTTGTTAGCAACTTCACATCAAACAGAAACTCGGGACTTCGAGTAGCACTTGGAAACAGACAACAACGCGCCGACGTTGGAGCAAGAGGAAACACGGAAGACGTCGGCAGCAGAAGGAGGGCCTGCCGCGGTTGGGGTCGGCGGGACTGGTCTCGGCGAAGGGGCGACGGAGGAGGGACCCACGGCGAGGCAGCGGACGGACAACTGCGGGGTCGAGGCGACGGGAGCCGATCGGGGCGGCCGGGGCCGAGAGGAGACGCCGGCGAGCTCGGGGAAGGAGGCGAGGGAGCCGGTGGAGCGGGGCTGCGCGGCTGCGCCGGACGGGAGGAGGACGCACCGGTGGCGCGAGCGCCGGCAGGGGCGCAGGCGATGCCGGGCGGAGGCGGCCGTGCGGCGGTGTGGCGAGCCCGCACGCTGGCCGGCCGGAGAGGCGGGAGCTTGCAGAGGCGGAGACCGGAGGTGAGCGGGCCGACGGGGCTCAAGCGCGGGCGGAGAAGCGGTGGCCGGAGGCGACTGTCGGCGGCGGCGTCGGTTGACCGGCGAGGCGGAGCGGCGACGAGGAGCTCGGGGAGACGCGCAGGGCGAGAGAGGCGGCGGCGACGGAGGGGAGGCCGAGCTGGCCGGGAGGGGTGCGGCGGCGGAGCGGGGAGGAGCGGGCGGCCGGGGAACAGAGCGGGCGGGCGAGGAGCTTGGGAGCGGGAGGCGAGCGCGGGGTGGAGAGGAAGGCCGGCGGGCGGTGGCGTGGAAGCGGCGAGCGGCGAGGGCCGGAGAAGGCGCCGGTGGCACGGCGAGGTCGCCGGTGGCTGCAGAGGGAGGGGAGAGAGAGAGAGGAAGGAGAGAGCGAGGGGGCCTGACGCGGGGTGGCGCTGGGGGACGCGTCGGAAGCGTGTGGAGGCGCGTGGGGGGAGCGTGGAGGGCGCGTGGGGGGAGCGTGGAGGGCGCGTGGGGGGTCGGTGGTGTGCGTCTGCCGTGTGGGCCGCTGCGGGCCAGGGGTGGGGCCAGGAGGAGAGTGGCTGCATGGCGCTGTGCTGCTGCGGGCGGGCCAGGGAGAGGTGGGGCCACGGGGGAGAGGCTGGCTGCGCGAGCGCGTGTGTGTGTCGTGTGGTGTGTGTGGCCCAGGGGGTGGGGCTGCTGGGTGAGGGGGAACGGCTGAGGGAGTGGGGGATGAGGTGGCATGGTTTGATAGGCTAGGGGGGAGGGGAGAGGTGACGTGGCGTGAGGGGATTGGGTGAGGTGATGTGGAGGGGGTGTGGGTAGAATAGGACTGAGTAGACTAGGGATTTAGGTGGACCGTTTTGGAACTGGGGTGGTCGTTCGGGTCTATCCGGCCCGTTCGACTGCCCCACTAAAAATAATTTAATATTTTATTTACTTTAAATGGACCATTTGCAAACCGTGGTTAATCAAAACAAAATATTTCGGAGACCCGGTTTTGGTTTTGAATTAAAGACGGGGCGTTTTAGAAAACAATTTGGGTTTTCCCGAAAATAGTTTTATGCGAACAGATGCAAGATGATGACGATGCTCAAATGCAATGTGGCATGATGACATGAGCATGCGGTCATGATGATGCAATGCACAAAAACAACGCGATTTTCTAGTAGTGGTTTTGCGGGATGCCACAATTCGACACCACTAACAATGGATCTCGCCCTCGAGATCCGCCTCATGGTACCGGAAAGAAGGTCGGCGTTCTGCGTCTTCTCGCTTCGTGTAGATCCTCGCGACACCACTAACGAGGGTTCCTTCTTCATCTGGAAATCGGAGACACCACCAACAAGAGGTCGTTGTCCGTGATCGTCGAGAGGACTCTCCGGAACAAAAGATCGAAGGTAGAGGCATCAACAAATAAAGCCACCCCTAACTTCCGTGAACGGAGTAAAACTGCTGGATCCACTGATTCGATGTACAAGAGCGAATGATAAGAGTAGTCGGATGGTGATCAGTCCATCGCGCACCCAAACCATTACCCTGCAGACGAATAGGCGGATTATGCAACCAACTCTCGGAATCAGACTGAAGATCTCGACAAGCGAGGTTCGGAACAACGGAGTGATGCAGACTCTGCATCGGATCTGGCGTAGATGATGTCGTCGCGTCGGAAAACACCGGAAGGCACAAACAAGGAACAAAGAATGGTACCACAGTAGACGGATTCCTCAGGCAGCTTGAACACCGGATGGTAGAACACCGTTATCAAAGAAGGAAGCGAAACCCTGAAGGTACGACGGAAACCCAACCACGAGAATTCCTGGACTCGAAGAAAGAGACGAGAGCGGATTCAAAACACGTAGAGGTAAGAGGAGAATAGCAGAGGGGTAAGGAGTAAAATCAGACCTAATCAGAACTATCCAACCGATTTTCAAAAATAGTTTTGACACTCTACTTCGTCCGTTAGCTAGGTTATCCTACAGGCTGGACTTGTGGGGTATCGCAACTGCTGAGCTCTGATACCACTCTATAACACCCTCGGAATCAGACCTATGCAAGTTTTAGCGATTCCCGCCAAACCCGCATAGAAACGATTCAAAGGTGACCACCAAGCACTTTCGTGCGGGTGGAAACGAAGTAATAACATTACACAACAGTCCTCGATGGGACCCACAGAACAGATATATATACAGCAGCGACTCAATGAGTCAAGAATACAGATATATGGTACAAAGATCCAAATCACCTTGAAACGATATAGCGTCCGACTACGGACAAGATGCAAATGGGGCTAAGAGCCCTGAAGAATAACCAATGGCGTCCATAACCCCGCCTGAGCCAAGCGGAAGGGTAACCGCTAACAACGTCGATCCCAAAACCTGCTTAAACAAAAAGGTGCCGACAAAGGGCAAAGGAAAGAGGAGCGTCGATCGAGGCCAAGACATGGCGTGGCTAGAATCGCGGTCCTCGCCTACATAGGTATGGTGGATCAAGCGGCAGCAAAGATGCACTAAACAACCTATAGAGACTCGATACAACGACTATGAGAGGGTAAGAAAGACCTATTCGGATCCAACCGATACTACCACCAAACAAACCCATCTGCATTTCCCCTCGAGACCAATCGAGAAGTCCACCGAGGAACTCACACGTGGCGCTTTACTTATTTAGTTATCGTTGCAGCAATTACTAGTCAGGTTTAAATAATCGTCCTGATAAAAGAAGCAGTGGGCCCTTTTAGTTAATCATTCCGTTGTAGTTGCAACACTTACTAGTCAGATACAATAAGCATGAGATAACCCAAAACTCAGTAGTTGTTGGTACTTTTATTTAGCCATTCCATTGTAGTTACAATACTTACTAGTCAGGTACAATGGTCGCAAGCGACAAACCAAACAAGCAATTGTGGGCAGTTTTATTTAGCCATTCCATTATAGTGAAGCTGATTACTAGTCATTATAAAGTCAAATTTATAGCACTACTTTAGTTATGCTTGTCTATGGTCGAGATACTGTGCTCCAAGTCGTCCATAACCGCGGACACGGCTTTCAGAAAGTTTTACCCGGCCGGGGTGCACCAATAGCAACACACGCTCGATCAACCTCGGAAAAACCAAATCAAAACCCAACGAGGCTTTCACGACAAAGCAATCACAGGATTCAGAAATATTTCAGGGGGCCACCCCATTGAGTAGACCATAGCGAAGCTAGTGACTCGAGACGGACTCAAGGTTTGCGTCGCTGGTCAGAAACGATCGGGAACCGAAGTGTGGCTGGGCTTGTCGATACCGCGAAAAACTCCGCTTACCTAACAAGACAAAGTGTGCTCCTCACACAATCATAAATAGTATAGCATGGCATAAGTACAGGATCGTAATAAAACCTCAAACTAGTTTGTGGCCCCAAGAAATAAGATGAATCAAGATCCGCTCGGGGTCCCATATACCTCCCGGATGTGGATAGCGCGATAAATCAAGGAACATGTATCAAGTACTCGGGGTCCTACGGGACACAAGTGGGCGTTCGGAAACCAAATATTATCTATCACCCACCGATGCCTCTGCTTACTTACTTCAGTTTTAGTTGTTAAATAGGAATTAAAGTGAACGATAAGTAAAGTCAAGACCATCTCCAACATCAACATGCGGCAAGGCTCCAACAACTGTGGCATTTGACGACACGCAACAACACTTGAGCAAGCGACTAAGACGCGCAGGTCCAACTATCTACCAAACAACAGTTAATAGGGTGTGTCCAAGGCAATATAGGGCTGCAAGGGATATCACGGGTACGAAAACTAGAGCAACGCAACACAGATAGCAATAGATCAACAGGAGGGAATAAATACTATAAAAGTAAGATAGGTAGAAAGGGGGGAGATGCTCGCCTGAAAACATTGTCGAAGGTTCAACCGAAGACCGGGGCGACACTCGCATCAACTCAACGGCCTTATCCGCGAAGAAGCAAAACACTAGAAGAACACCGGGTGCAATATTTAGTACTACGGCAAAAGATCGGGCATGATGCATGTATGATGTATGACGTGGCAAAGGTGCGATGCGATTAGATCATATTAAGTGGAATCGGGGTCCCGACAATTAATTAAATGGTTCAAGTTGTTTAGAACCCCCGTAATTTAAATGTTGTTTGGACATGGCAAAGGATAGTACCGGTTCGCTACACAAATTTAAATGAGGCCAATATAAGACTAGATTTGCCCGCATATGGGCCCCATATTTAATTATAAGGTGAATCGGCATAAGGCCCCCAAACCACATAAAAAATATGCATGCATGATCAATTAGTATGCGACAAGTTGTATTATATTATAAAATAGGGTTTTCGGGAAGGGGGTTCACACATTAGGGTTCGACGATCTTGGGGTTCCGGGGTTCGGGGTCGGTCTCAGGGTTCAGGGTTCGACGGAAGCGTTCTCGGACTCCGGGATCGTTCTCGGATTACTGGGTAGATCTTGTTGTTCTGTGTCGGTGACCTCGGCATCCGGGAAGCAGGACTTGGTTCGGCGCCGGGGGCGCATCGGGTTCGTTTTGGTCGGTGCCGTTCTGGTCGTCGTGAAGACCTTGTCGGATCCGCGCCATCGAGTCGGTCTTGGCGTCCGGGGTGAAGGACTTGTGTGCGATGTCGTCGGCATCGGTGCGGGGAAGATCTTGCCGTTCCGTGTCGGAGATCTTGGCGTCCGAAAAGGGTACTTGTCGCACCGGGGACTCGGCGTCCTCGGATTCGAGAGGGAGAACTAGGCGTGCCGGGTTCGGTCTTCTTATCCATGACGGAGCACTTGGTGGTCTTTGAGTCCGTGAAGGAGACCGCGTCGCTCAGGTTCAAAGAACTTGTCGGTAATCCTTGTACAACTCGTTCATGGCCGATCTTCTCCGACAGGAGATCTTGTTAGCAACTTCACATCAAACAGAAACTCGGGACTTCGAGTAGCACTTGGAAACAGACAACAACGCGCCGACGTTGGAGCAAGAGGAAACACGGAAGCCGTCGGCAGCAGAAGGAGGGCCTGCCGCGGTTGGGGTCAGCGGGACTGGTCTCGGCGAAGGGGCGACGGAGGAGGGACCCACGGCGAGGCAGCGGACGGACAGCTGCGGGGTCGAGGCGACGGGAGCCGAGCGGGACGGCCGGGGCCGAGAGGAGACGCCGGCGAGCTCGGGGAAGGAGGCGAGGGAGCCGGAGCGGGGGCAAGGCTGCCGGACGGGAGGAGGACGCACGGTGGAGGCGGCGCCGCCGGGCAAGGCGCAGTGACGCTGGCGGGAGGAGGCGGCCGTGCCCGGTCTGGCGAGCCCACGCCGCCGGCCGAGGCGGGAGCTTGCAGAGGCAGACGGAGGTGAGCGGGCCGACGGGCTCGAGGGGCGGAGAAGCGGCCGGAGGCGCATGGCGGGCGGCGGTTGACCAGGCGGAGCGGCGACGAGGAGCTGGGAGAGGCAGGCGAGAGAGGGAGGCGCGGGCGACTGGAGAGGGAGGCCGAGCCGAGGGGAGTGCTTGGGAGCGGGAAGCGAGGCGCCGGGGGAACAGGGCGGCGGGAGGAGCTTGGGAGGCGGGAGGCGAGCGGGTGGAGAGGAAGGCGGTGGCGTGGCGGGCGAGCGGCGAGGGCGAGGCGCCGTGGCACGGCGAGGTCGGTGGCTGCAGAGGGAGAGAGAGAGAGGAGAGAGCGAGGGGCTGACGCTGGTGGCTGGGGACGCTGGGAAGCGTGTGGAGGCGTGGGGAGCGTGGAGGCGCGTGGGGAGCGTGGAGGCGTGGGGTGTGCGGTCACGTGTGGGCCGCGGGCTGGGGGGAGGAGAGGAGCATGGCGCCATGGCTGTCTTTGCTGGCAGGAGAGGTGGGGCCACGGGGGAGAGGCTGGCTGTGCGAGCGCGTGTGTGTTTGTCGTGTGGTGTGTGTGGCCCAGGGGGTGGGGCTGCTGGGTGAGGGGGAACGGCTGAGGGAGTGGGAGATGAGGTGGCATGGTTTGATAGGCTAGGGGGGAGGGGAGAGGTGACGTGGCGTGAGGGGATTGGGTGAGGTGATGTGGAGGGGGTGTGGGTAGAATAGGACTGAGTAGACTAGGGATTTAGGTGGACCGTTTTGGAACTGGGGTGGTCGTTCGGGTCTATCCGGCCCGTTCGACTGCCCCACTAAAAATAATTTAATATTTTATTTACTTTAAATGGACCGTTTGCAAACCGTGATTAATCAAAACAAAATATTCCGGAGACCCGGTTTTGGTTTTGAATTAAAGACGAGGCGTTTTAGAAAACAATTTGGGTTTTCCCGAAAATAGTTTTATGCAAACAGATGCAAGATGATGACGATGCTCAAATGCAATGTGGCATGATGACATGAGCATGCGGTCATGATGATGCAATGCACAAAAACAACGCGATTTTCTAGTAGTGGTTTTGCGGGATGCCACAGGAAATTGGGGTGGTCTAAGGCGTGCCAGCGCGGGGTGTCAGAGGGGAAATATAGAGGAGGCTTGGACGTTTCAACCTGCGTGGTCAAAGCTGGTAACGGTGGTCGAGTTAAAGCGAATTAAGGCCACGAAATCATCGGCAGGAGCGGTGTCGAAGGAGGGAGAAGAGGTCGTGCGGGTGGGAAGAAGAACAGTGACAAGTGGGGTCGGTTAGTCAGTGGGAAAGAAGCGAGGAGGAGTTCCACTAGTCAGTTGCTCCGCGGGTTGGTGCGAATCGTTATCTTTCGGGGTGAGGTGCTGGGCTGTTTCTGGGCATGTTTTGGGCTGCTGGGTTGAGTCAGGTGCATTTCCATTTTTTTATTCTGTATCCTTTTCTTTTCTATTTCTGAATTTCTGTTTTGAAATTTCTATCAAACAAACATGGTTCAAATAAATTCAAACAACACTCACACTTTGTAATATTGAAATTAGTTCTGTTTAGTAACATGAACCAAAATCCAAATTCAAATTAATAATTTTATTAATAGGGCCCATATAATTGGACCTTGGTTATTTAAATAAAAAATAGAGTTTGATTTTATTAATAAAATCTTTATTTGAAACCTAAATATTTTCAAAACCAAATCAGTAGGTTTTATTTAGGAAATATACAATACTTGGAAACTTGTTTTTAAAACAAAATAACATTTTATTTTAGAGTCCATTATTAATTAAATATAATAGGCTTTCATTATTTAATTCAAATAGGACTTATTTATTGAGGTGTTTATTTTGAAATCTAGAATAAGGCCAAAGCATTTTAGTAGGTTTTATTTGTGAATATCAAATATTTGGAAAACTTATTTAAATAATTTAATAAGTTTTGATGTTTCAATTAAATTGGTAAAATCTTTTATTTAAGTAAAGTTTGGATATAAATTCCTTATTATTTTATTTAAATAAACCTTTGTTAATTTTATTTAAATAAATTGTTTTAATTCCCAAAGCTTGGCCAAGGTTTAATTTGGCTTTATAAAATATTCTTTATTTATATACTTCTGTTTTTTTTGAAAACAGTCTTTTCATTTAATTGTTTCAAAATGGTATTTTCAAATGTTTTCATTTTTCCATTAATGAAATGTTTATTTTTCTAAATCCCTTTAGGTTTTTATTTAATTCAAATGGGTTTGGAGTTCCATTTGAATTTAAAGAGTTTCTTCTGGCTCTGAAATTTAAACAAAGTTTTATTTTATTCATTTATTTTCACATTACAAGATTTGGAAAATCTTGGGATGTGACAGGCTACCACCCTTAAAATAAATCTCGTCCCGAGATTTGGGAAGGTTAGGGTTACAAGCAAGTTCAAAACAACTAGGGTACTACCACCCTTAAAAAGTTTCAAACAAAAATTACATATTGTCCTTCTTGGGATCCTGGAGAAAATTTCTAATAGCAAACACTTGCATGGTCTCCTTGGTTTCCATACTTGACTCATGGGCCAAGATTGAGCTTTTCCATAGGTTTGTTCAACTTGTTCTTCATCTTTTCTGGACAGTTGCTTGCATAGTGTCCTGAATTCTTGCAGTTGAAGCAATGAATGTCCTTGAGTTCTTTACGTGGCTCTTGTGGACAAGTTGCTACATAGTGACCCATCTCTTTGCAGTTGTTGCACCACACTTGGTCAATCTCTTTATTCTTTTTGTTCTCTGGGCATCCACTGGAGTAGTGTCCCATTTCCTTACATTTACGACATTGTGCAAGGCTCATGTCTTGCTTGGGCTTCTTGGTTTTCTTTGATCCTTTGAATTGGGTTGTCTTGTTTGGTGGTATAAGTGGTCCTTTTCCTTTGGTAGACTTGGATCCTTCTTGTTTCCTTTGTTCCACCATGGCATAGATGGGACATTGGCCAGGAGTATGATCACTTCCTTCACAAAGGTAACATGTAGCTTGAGAGGTGGGGCATTGTCCAACAGGATGGTCTTCTTCACAATTGGGGCATTGTCCTTCATGCTCCTTGGAAGTATGATCCTTGTCTCCACAAATAATGCAAGCTAGGGCTCCATCTAGAATAACATTCTTGTCATCCTTGTTATCATACACTCTTCTAGGATAGCTTTCTTCCATGCTAATCATTTGATTAGTCACCTTAAGCATCAGTTGGGATTGTTCCTCCAAAAACTTTTGTAGTGCTGGATCTTTATCACTATTGTTGGCTAGAATCGAGCTGTCAGTTGGTTCAACTGATGTTGGGTTGCTATGAGCTCTCTCATCTTGTCGACTTGGTTGGTGTTGGTGTCATCAACCTTGGAGTCCTTTGGAGTAGTCATCTGTTTGGGTTGAAGGAAGATTAGAGTAGGCAAGATATTTCTAAGGAAATATTTCTAACCACACACCTCACAATTCACACAAGCAATGTGCATGCAATCACAAACCAAACTTTTCACTCAAACAAGGTTCAAGTACGTACTTAGTTAACAAAATATTTTTGCTACACCACATAGGTTGGTGTGTTTTTGTCTTAACTAAAACATGGTGGTCCATCTATATGGTTCACTTGTGATCTTTCCTTCCTTTATGATTCTTCTCGTATGAGATCATGGTTTCCTTGAGAAAAACTCTTGGTTACAATACTTCAAAGTTGTTGATGGTTCCTTCTTATTTTGCATTTCCTCAGTCTCTAAATCTTGAGTAAGATTTCCTCGTTTCACTTGTGGTCCTTAGTGATATCCATGTTGGAAGTCCTTGGTGAAGAGGCTGAAGATGTTGAAGTCATTAGAGTTGAAGTCATTCTTTGCACATGGTGTAGTCCTTGTCCATGGGTAGGTTTTTCCATCAAGTTGAAGTAGAAGAGGTGTAGAGTTGAAACCAAAATGGTTAAGAAAAGAGGTTACAAGTGTTTTTGTAAATAAGTCTTGGATCAAAATATAACTCCTATTTTTCTAAGGGTTTTTGTCCAATCCTAGGTTTACAAATCCTACAGGCAACACATTGCTCTGATACCATCTGTAGAGGTCCCAACCTAATAAGGTAGAGTCCTCCTGTGTTTTACAATGCTAGTCCCTGGATCAATAGCTAGCATCCACAGTTAAGATGTAATATCAAGATACAAAGGTCATATTATAACCTTATAACCAGGAATAACATAATTCTATTACATCATACATAGCTCATTTGGCTATTACATTACATTGCAGCGGAATAACTATAGTCATGGGTCCTTCATCTTCAAAGTGCCACAGGCAGATGTTGGTTGTAGACTTTGTATTCCTAGTCAATCAAACAATCTTCATTTAAAAACAATCAACCTGCAACATTACAAGTTGCAGCCACAAGGGTCAATACATTTTGAATTGTATTGGCAAGCTTCACTTTTATGTATAATAAGAGTGGATCCTATCATTATATGCATATTTGGCTAAGTAGAGTGTAAGGCTTATTTGCATAAAGCATTAGTTTATCCTATCTTTTCAAAAAGGGTTTTAAGTCCTTTGTCAAATCTTTTCTTTTCCAAGAATCCCTTGAACTCCTTGGTAGAAACTCAAGTGTTCAAGTCCTTGCCAAAATCTCTTGAGCTACTTGGTAACCCCAAGTACAACAAGTTTTATAAAAACTCATGAGTTCCTTGGTAACCCCAAGTACATCATGCTCTTGAGCATCTTGGTAACCCCAAGTGCAACAAGCTTAACAAAATCTCTTTGAATTCCTTGGTACCCCCAAGTGCATCAAGTTTTTATATTATAAGTTGGAATGTCGAGATCTCCCATAGTTCAAACTTTAGTTGCTCATTATTGTCCATAACCGGGGACACGGCTAAGTACTTAGATTTTATTAACTTCTGCAGAAGGAGTACACTTTACCCACATGACACAATCCCATCTTGTTGCCACCAGTGGCCTACTGGATTAGTGCTCAACAAGATGGAGTACCGGCAGACTGAGAGTGTGACGAAGTCTTTCCAAGAGGTCCTCCCATACATCATTGCTAGCTTGTCTTCAGCCCCCATGAAGCATTCCAG
Source organism: Avena longiglumis (assembly GCA_030063025.1). NCBI lineage: Eukaryota > Viridiplantae > Streptophyta > Magnoliopsida > Poales > Poaceae > Avena > Avena longiglumis. The sequence continues at coordinate 503,695,168 of CP125975.1, forward strand.
ATCCCCATGTCCGGTAACTAAATACAATGTATGGGTCTTCCTAATGTAGTTGACTAAGCCAGAGCCATAATAGCATGTGGTTGCACACGAAAGCCTCAATTGGAGAAACATGTTCAATCTCTAAGTTTCCTAGGTGGTTTTCTTTCGGAGCACAACACAAAGTGATTCCCATAGACATGGTCCCTTTTGTTGCCACCTTCTCCAAAACTTAAAATATCCACCACCTAGGTGGTTCATTGAGTCCTTGTTTTGTTATGTAAAACATAAGTCTTTTCTCAACCTTTGTAAAATCTCAACATGTATCTCTTTTCAAAATAAAGCATGGATAAGCATGTACAACTACAATATTTTCACTAAGGAGTGTATAGGGTATCCTATTAGGATCTAGCATAGCATAAGTATAGAAATTCTTTTCATGCATGATTCAAAATCCACTAAGCATAATGAAAATAGTAGGTCTTTGAATGATAGTGTCACTTGCCTTTTTGGTAGGGAATGAGGGTTTACTCCTTGATCTTGCTAGTCTCACACTTTGCTAATTTCACTACAAGTCAATCAAGCAAACACCAAATCAACTAACATTCCAAACCACCATTACTCAAACAAAATCACACACTCAAGACAAGAAGGAAACTAAGTCATGCATAAGTATGCAAAGGATGGTTCTATCGCAAGGATGGTCTCTACTAGGTTTCTAAACTTTGTAAGGTCCAAATTGGTCATTTACCAAAAATGGCAAAGTCGTTAGTTAGAGGGTTTTGCCCAAAAACTATTTTAAAATTCCATTCAATATTTTATATGGTGGGAAAATGGTTTTATCAAATCAAAAATCTTTAAGTTTCTCACCAAAAGTTTCTAACTCTCAAGTCTTGGTGTTTTGGTTCAGTATCTTTGAATCCAAATATTTTCCCAAGGTTTTTATTCCAAAATCCTTTTTCATAATAAAACCATTATCTTTATTTAGCTAGAAATAGGCTAATTTAATTAATCCATTCTAAATTTTTCCAATTTCATTTTCAAATCCATGGGTTGGTTCCTAGGGTCAGTAAGGTCACATAAAACCATTTTGCAAAAGTTTTACCCCTAAATTCAATTTTAAACAATTTTCTTACTCTAAATAAGCTCACATATGAATCTGCAAAAACAAGCAAACAAACAGATACTATTTTCTAAACTAAGGGCATGGTTGGCTAGGGCTTGTTCCACTGAATCCATTGATATAAAATTTGTAATTTTTGGACGTGAGGTTTGAAAGTTACAAGGGTTTGAAGTTTGCAAATAATTCTGATTCAAATCTGTTTTTAGTTTTAATCCTGGCCACGCGTCGAGCCGTGATTGGCCGATACCGGTTCGTCTGGATCGCGTGCTGCAGAGCGTTGGATTTAAGTTGGATCATGTGGCACGTAACGCGCACTCTTCGCGTAAGTGATCTAATCGCAGCGCTGGATCTACATCCCACGCTAGCATGCTTGCCTAGGATCGGCGGCCGGGCGGTGGCTTGCGGCGCGACGGCCGGAAGCGACGCCACGGGCGATTACAGAAGCGGAGAGGGAAAAGGTGCTCACCAGAATCGTGATGAAGAGGATTCTCAACGTGTGCTTGTCGCGGTAAGGGCGCCTGCATACCGCAATTGCTCGCCAAGTGGAGGACGGCGGGTGCCTCGGTGGTCATCGAGGATGGCGCTGTGGATCACCCAAGGAGAAATATCGACGCGGTTAGATGCAGAAGGATGTGGCAAGTATGGGGGTGTGAACGAGGAGGTGCGGGGCGGTCTGGTTTACCTGGGGGTCGTCGTCGGAGAAGAAAACAAATGCGGCGGCGTCGGGAGCTCGTCGTAGTCGATGCTTCGGGGTGTCCGCGGTCGAACTAAGAGTGCTGGGAGGTGCGTCTGGGTGTGGGGAAGCTACTAGGGTGCTCGGAAAGGTGGAAGGTGGCGTGTACTGGCCTGAATTGGCCGGAGACGGCGGTCGGAACAGAGGAGCTCGAGGAGGAAATTGGGGTGGTCTAAGGCGTGCCAGCGCGGGGTGTTAGAGGGGAAATATAGAGGAGGCTTGGACGTTTCAACCTGCGTGATCAAAGCTGGTAACGGTGGTCGAGTTAAAGAGAATTAAGCCCACGAAATCATCGGCAGGAGCGGTGTCGAAGGAGGGAGAAGAGGTCGTGCGGGTGGGAAGAAGAACAGTGACAAGTGGGGTCGGTTAGTCAGTGGGAAAGAAGCGAGGAGGAGGTCCACTAGTCAGTTGCTCCGCGGGTTAACTAATTGGTGCGAATCGTTTTCTTTCGGGGTGAGGTGTCTTCAGGCTGTTTTGGGCTGCTGGGTTGGGTCAGGTGCATTTCCATTTTTTTTTATTTTGTATCCTTTTCTTTTCTATTTCTGAATTTCTGTTTTGAAATTTCTATCAAACAAACATGGTTCAAATAAATTCAAACAACACTCACACTTTGTAATATTGAAATTAGTTCTGTTTAGTAACATGAACCAAAATCCAAATTCAAATTAATAATTTTATTAATAGGGCCCATATAATTGGACCTTGGTTATTTAAATCAAAAATAGAGTTTGATTTTATTAATAAAATCTTTATTTGAAACCTAAATATTTTCAAAACCAAATCAGTAGGTTTTATTTAGGAAATATAGAATACTTGGAAACTTGTTTTTAAAACAAAATAACATTTTATTTTAGAGTCCATTATTAATTAAATATAATAGGCTTTCATTATTTAATTCCAATAGGACTTATTTATTGAGGTGTTTATTTTGAAATCTAGAATAAGGCCAAAGCATTTTAGTAGGTTTTATTTGTGAATATCAAATATTTGGAAAACTTATTTAAATAATTTAATAAGTTTTGATGTTTCAATTAAATTGGTAAAATCTTTTATTTAAGTAAAGTTTGGATATAAATTCCTTATTATTTTATTTAAATAAACCTTTGCTAATTTTATTTAAATAAATTGTTTTAATTCCCAAAGCTTGGCCAAGGTTTAATTTGGCTTTATAAAATATTCTTTATTTATATACTTCTGTTTTATTTGATAACAGTCTTTTCATTTAATTGTTTCAAAATGGTATTTTCAAATGTTTTCATTTTTCCATTAATGAAATGTTTATTTTTTTTAAATCCCTTTAGGATTTTATTTAATTCAAATGGGTTTGGAGTTCCATTTGAATTTAAAGAGTTTCTTCTGGCTCTGAAATTTAAACAAAGTTTTATTTTATTCATGTATTTTCACATTACAAGATTTGGAAAATCTTGGGATGTGACACCCGCCACTATGCCACATAAATCGGGGTCATCCATGTTTCCGGAGAAAAGACCAATGGTAAAATGTCCTAAAAGGTGAATGAATCGAGTCAAATCAAGCTACAAAATGTAGCTGGTCAAAAAAATCACAAATCATGGATGAACCTTAACCCTAAATCCAGATGGGCACATTACTTACCAACAACCCGATGATTCTCGATGAAGAGCCGTCGTGCCAGCTGGGCATGGCGGCGGCGCGAACGGACGGTGCCGGCGACGCAGGAGGACGGTGGTGGTGGCGCGAATGGACGGCGGGGAACAAATGATATCGACCGGGCACAGTGTGTAACACCCCCGGTCACTCCGGACCTACGGCTGTCACTTCTGGCAGCTCAATAGGATCTCTAGACTAATCCCACAGACCAACACTAGTCTTTTCTACGCACTTTGTCCTCACTTGTGCGCACCCGGTACCCACTTCCCTGTCGGTCACCCATCCTAGAATTGCTCTAGGCCAAGCATGCTAAACCTTAGAGTTCTTTTCGAATGAAATTCCGGAAAAGAAGTTGCAACTTGTTGGTATGGATTTACTATCAATCCTATTGAGCCATGCACCAGGGTCTCACATACACCCACCCTTATAAGATCGACGTCCTCGTCGATCAACCACAAGCCAGGAACGTCCCCTCTTGGCACACGTCTGTGCATCCAGTGCCGGCACATTGCCATGTCGTGTCCACTCCGGGCCACACGCGCCATGCTACACATGTCCGCCACTTACCCGCACACGCCCATGTATCCGCGAGGGTCGGCTGATACCACTTTGTAACACGCTTAACCTTAGAATTCTTTTCAAATGAGCTTCTGGAAAAGAAGTTGCAACTTGTTGGTATGGATTTCCTATCAATCCTATTGAGCCATGCGCCAGGGTCTCACACAGTGGGGGAGGAGGTGGCCTCAACACATAGTGAGCCTTTCCACGTTGGATGGTGGTGGGGACCGTGCACCATTAACGCGGTAACGGTCGTGTCGGGAGCCGTCTAAGGGTGCCACGTCAGCTCTGTAGTGGACCCTACTGGTCAAAAGCGATGTCAAATCAGGTTTTGCGTCGAATTGGTGTTTTTTGAGACAACTAACGGATTTTATGGTAAATTTTGGTACGTTTATCACAAAGTGGTACCAATCAATACATTTTGCTATCAAAATGATGGTTTTATGATATTAACTCCTACCTATCCCAACTGGCGTTTATGGTAGTAGTGCATGACCACTTTGTAGACTTGATCTCACCTTGGTTCCTTATTGTGCCTTAACGACAGCTATACGGGCACGTACGAGAGGGTGTTGCCATACGACTGCCCGTCATCTTAGATTCATGGATCGTTGATTCCTAGTTGACGGGATACGGCGGCGGCGTGCAGCGGTGTATTACCGCGCAGTTGCTCGCTAAATTCCCAGTAACTTTGCGTCTTATTTCATCGATTTTCTCCATCCATGGTACGGAGGCACTATACGGTGGCTATGACCGCATGGCTGCTTGTTAAACTGACTCTAAAAAATTATTTTTCTCCAAAGTTTCCTTCATGACTTGGTACAACAGCATGGTAATAGGACCACTAGTGGAAACGATGCCTTTGGTTGAGGTCGGAAATGGGCTTTAACACCGGTTCTTCTACGAACCGGTGTTAAAGGGGGTGCACGTACCAGCGTGGTCCATAGAGCAAAAAGGAGCCCCCCTTTAACACCGGTTCAAGCCACGAACCGGTGTTAAAGGCCCTACACCAGTGGCCCGCGCAGCCCCCCCCCTTTAACACCGGTTCGTGGCTTGGACCGGTGTTAAAGAGGGGGGGGCTATATAACACACCACAGCCCACACCCCTCTCTTTCATTTTTTCACTCTCTCATTTTGGAGCCTAGCAAGAGGGTGAGAGGTGTGCTAGTTTGTGTTTTTTTCCTATGCACAAGAGGTGTTCGGTGAAATGTCCGAGAGATCGAAATAAGTTTTCTCGTTGCTCTTTCCTTCTCGGTCGAGGTCAACAACTTTATCCTTTCATGTGTCATTGATGTACTATATAAATGGTTATCTCCCTATTAATTTTTGATATACTATATATTAATGCAGATAAACCGGCAATGGATGTATGGTGACCGACGCACTTCCAAGTACATTACGGGCCTCCAAAATTTCATCGTTGTGGCTAATGCAAACCATGGTCACAATGGTTTTATGTGCTGTCCGTGTGTTCACTGTCAGAACAAGAAAGACTACTCAAATACCAGAACCATTCACGCCCACCTGCTTCGATCCGGTTTCATGCCCAGCTATAATTGTTGGACCAAGCACAGAGAAAAAGGGGTTGTGATGGAAGACAACGAAGAAGAAGAAGATGATGATAACTATCATAATATGTATCCTGAATATGATAATACTGCAACGGGGGTAGATAATGAAGATCAAGAGGCATCAGATGGGCCCGCTGATGACGATCTTGGTCGGGCCATTACTGATGCAAAGGAAGAATGTGAAACTGAAAAGGAGAAGGAGAAGTTGGAGCAGATGTTAAAGGATCACAAAACATTGTTGTACCCAACTTGCGAAGATGGCCACAAAAAGCTAGGTACCACACTAGATTTGCTGCAATGGAAGGCAGAGAACGGTGTGACTGACAACGCATTTTCAAAGTTGTTGGTAAAAATGAAGAATCTGCTTCCAAGAAATAATGAGTTGCCCGACTGTACATACCAAGCAAAAAAAGTTGTATGCCCTCTAGGATTAGACGTGCAGAAGATACATGCTTGCATTAATGACTGCATCCTCTATCGCGGTGAGAAGTACGAGAATTTGGAATCATGCCCTGTATGCACTGCACTGTGGTATAAGATCAGACGAGACGATCCTGGCGATGTTGAGGGCGAGGCCCCTAGGAAGAAGGTTCCTGCCAAGGTTATGTGGTATGCTCCTATAATACCACGGTTAAAATGTCTCTTCAGAAATAAAGAGCATGCCAAGTTTTTGCGATGGCACATGGAAGACCATAAGAAAGACGCGATGTTGAGACACCCCGCTGATGGGTCATAGTGGAGAAAAGTCGAGCGAGTACCGGACTTCGACGTGGCGCAAGGAACTTAAGGTTTGGTCTAAATGGATGGCATGAATCCTTTTGGTGAGCAGCGATGCATGACACACGGCATGTGACTCTATGTATCTATAACCTTCCTCCTTGGTTGTGCATGAAGAGGAAGTTCATTATGATGCCAGTGCTCATCCAAGGCCTGAGGCAACCCGGCAACGACATTGATGTGTACCTAAGGCCATTAGTTGAAGAACTTTTACAGCTGTGGGCCAAACCAGGTGTACGTATGTGGAATGAGCACAAAGGGGAGCCATTTGACCTATGAGCGTTGTTTTTCGTAACCATCAATGATTGGCCTGCTCTTAGTAACATTTCAGGGCAGACAAACAAGGGATACAATGCATGCACACATTGTTTAGATGAGACTGAAAGTGTATATTTGGATAAATCTAAGAAGGTTGTGTACCTAGGGTATCGTCGATTTCTTTCGAACCTGCATCCAGTAAGAAAGAAAGGCAAGCATTTCAAACGTCTGGCAGAACCCCAGAGGAAACCTGTCCTCCGTACCGGTAAGGAGGTATCTGGTATGGTCAAGGACCTAGAAGTAATCTTTGGAAAAGGTCCTGGCAGTCTATCTGTTCCGAATGACGACGCCGGAAACGCGCCCATGTGTAAGAAGCAATCTATATTTTGGGACCTACTGTAACATCCCTAAAAATCATGATTTCAAAGATTGCATATCATTCATGCATGCATATAGTTTTGAGATCAATTTCAAACCAATTTCAAGAAAACAGAAGCACATAGTGCTATCATTTTATGTGAGCAAACTTAAATCAAATGACCATCCTCATTTGAGAGCTTAGTGTTTTAAAACCAAGTTTGTTTGCTTCCTTGTTGATTGGTTTGAGTGTGGAATTTGAACAAAATTTTACAAAATAAAAATGGTTTCAAAACCATTTTCAAACATTTGCAAACCTAGTGCAATGTCACTGTTATTTTGTCTTTCCAAAAATGACCAAGCCCACTCAAGGTGACCACATGGTTTTATGCCTAGATTTGTGAATGTTGCACATTGCAAAAATCCTGGAAAGATTTGAATTCAAATAGAGTTTGAATTCATTTGAAAACCATTCCAGAAAATCAAATTAGAAAAAGAAAGGGAATAAAGAAAAGGAAAAAGGCCGGCGCTCCTATTCTGGCCCAACAGCGAAACCAGCCCAGCTAGCCCACCCGGGCCCCCCTCTCTCTCTCTCTCTCTCGCCTTGAGCCTTACCTTGATCAGCTCGGATCCCACACCCTCTCTACTTATTTCGCCGACAAGCGGGCCCTCACCACGTCGACTCCTTCTTCCCCAAATCTCGCGCGCAGGCGCCGTCGCCATTGGCCGTTGCTGCGTTGATTTCGCGGCGTAATTGCCATTGATTCGGCGAGCGTTTCTGGTCGAGCCTCTACCTACTTAAGCCCCTCCCCACTCCTCTCCATTCCCCTCACTCAATTTCATCTCCACGCCCCCAGGCTGCTCGCAACTCGCCAAACACCGCCGCAGCTCCGATGACCTCCGGCAGCAAATTCCGGTGAGTTTCGACCGCCCCTGAGCCTCTGATTCAAACGAGTGTGTCCAGCATGATCTCGTGCATCTTCTGACACCCTTTGCTTGCCTGCTCATGACCCAGGACGCCGTCCCCGTTCGTGCCCGCAACCGACCGAGCCGCCACTCAACTCCGGCGACCGATTACGGTAAGCAGAGCGCGCCCCTTGATCTCTCTCGCATACTAGGTTGTTAGCCACCGTCTTGCGCATCTCCTAAACCACTTGGTTCATACTAGGGCGACGCGGAACCTCGGCAACAACTTCGACAACAACCACCCGGCGTCGTGCACAACTTCGACGAGCTCCCCCAGCCTCTACAGCGCGCCCCTTGCAAAGCCACCGCCACCTTGAGCTTCAGCAACTCTCTGCGGTTCTGGTAAGCACCCTCTCCCTTCCCCGGACGACCTAGAACGCCAACGCCGCCACTGAAAGACGCGCCGCCGCTAGTAGCCGCCGCTAGCGCCGCTAGTCTATGGTCGAAACAACAGCAGCCATTGGATGTAGATCTTGCGGTTTAGATTAGATCTGAGCAAATCGTTTTCTTTGAATCTAGCGCGTTGGATCTGACTTGATCCGACGGCGCGGAAGCTTGATCCTGAGCGAATCGGTACCAGCCAATAGGATAGCGCCGCGTGGCTAGGGTTTGGTTTAAAAACAGAATTTGAATCAGATTTATATCCAAATTTGATTTAGCTATAACTTTTGATCCCCACGTTAGAACTTGAAAAATTTTATACCGTTGGAATCAGGAAGACAAGCCCTTTCTAAATATGCAATGTGTTTAATGTTTAGCTTTTGTTAAAATGGTTTCTTTTGCAAAAACATGTGTAGGGCTTATTTAGTTGTATGAATTGTTTAGGATTTGTTTTAGTGTTAAATAAAATTTGGTTTGGCAAAGTTTTGAATTGTTTATAATTCAGTACTATGCACTTGCTTGGTTGAGTTTTAAAAATCATCCCTTAGCATCTTGCATGCATGCATATATATTTTTGATTGTATATGTTTTGTATGTGATTATGGCTATATTCTATGTGTAGATTTTGGTGCTAGTGATTGTGATTGTGAAGAGTGCTACTCTCCCAACTACCAAGGCAAGTGGTACTTCATGAATATTTCTATCCCTATATTTTATACAAGCATTAGAAATATTTTGCTAAGTCTTGCATGTTACTATTTTTGCCAAATGCCATGTTGGGAAATCCTAAGTAGTTGTAGAGTTGCTAGGAAATTTCTAAGTTAAGTTACTATCTATGTCATGCTTAGCCTAGCTAGTAGCAAACAAGGGTTGGTGAAATATACATGCTATGATGAAAATATTTCTAAGTATTTGGACTTATGTTTTTCTTAATAAAACAACTAAGTCAATGAAACACCTGGGTGGAATGGGACTTGATTGGTGGTTTTTGGTTGAGTGGTTACACAAGGCCCATGGCTATGGTTTACCTTGTGTATCTCACTTGTGGAAAGCCACCCAGGAACAAAGGGATTTTAGAGGCTAAGTGTTGAGAAGCTTCTAGTGCAGCCACTTGGCAATATGGGCTCTGCCTGGATCACATAGGTTGCTAGAACTTAGCCATTTGGACAGTTGGTGGTAGTGGGAATGATAGGTTGGAGCAACGTCCATTTGGTCTAAGGAAGGCTTGAAAGGTCTGTCTTGGTGAAACCAAGTGCGGTGGGAAAGTGCACAACCTCTGCGGATGGAAAAATCTAAGTACTTAGCCAAGTCCATGGCAATGGACAACTTGAGCATCAAGGCATGGAAGCTATCAAGAATCTCATCACTCCAACTTCTAAGTAAAAACTTGTGGGTGAACAAGGGTGAAGGACCCCAATGTCTATTGGTGGTTCCTTGGGAAAAGTTTTGACAAAGAAAAACTTAGTGATTTCAACTAATAGGAAAAACCTATTTTGAGCAAAGCAAGCCAAGCTACACTTAGCCAAAATGCATATAGTAATATATTCCACCTAAATTTTACTAAGGTATCACTTGCCAATACTATTCCAAAGTATTGACCCACTGTGGCTGTAACTTGTGATGTTGCAGGTTACTCTGATGAGGATTAGGTGTCATGAGTCTACACTCAACATGTTTGCCTGTGGCACATGAAGATGAAGACTTATATTTATTTACTTATTCAAAATCTTGTATTAGGCATGTGGCCTTAAGTTGTAAAGACTATGTTTATCCCTGGAATGGATGTAATAAATGACCTTTGTATCTGTGTACTTCATCTTAAACTGTGGACGCTAGCAATGATCCAGGGACTAGCATTGCAATCATAGGGATACTTTTCCTTTATAAAGGAGGGATCTTATAGATGGTATCAGAGCACTGTGTTGCCTATAGGATTATGACCCTAGGATTCGAAACCACTAAGGAAAAATTTTCAACTTCTACACTTGTCTATTCTTCTCGTAAACTTTTCTAATCTTCTCTCTCATCTCTATTTGTAGATGAACTCCATCAACGAAGCCGTAAGGAAAGGACCACTCATGACAATGACTTTGGAGTGTGAGACAGAATTCCCCAAGGCTCTCAAGGACCTCATGGTTGCATTAGAGATACAAGGTGCAGCTGTGTACAAGGGTTTTCCAGTGATGGATGAAGGAGTGGAATACTGGTGGGTGCAACTTCACTTGTATAAAAACAAGGAAGACAACCATCAGGAAAAAGGATTCTGCATGTTCACCAATTCAGTGGTGCACCCTACATTCTTTGAATAAGCAAGGGATGCAGCTTGGAAGACCATCAAAGAACTTGGTGATAGAGTCAAGAGCAGAATGCTCAACCTCCAAAATGATCTAAGGAAAGAGAAGGAACATACCCAAGAGTTGGAAGCTACCAACCAAACCTTAAGAGGAGATATTATAGACTTAGTGATGGAATCATGTGAGCAAGATAGGTTGATTGCTTCTATAAACATTGTGTTAGCCAACAGATCCAGTGAGATAGGATTGTAAACGTACTTCGTTAGTTGGACCACCACCTATCACCTTATTTTCCAAAATGTTACTTAAAAATAAGTTTGAACCTTGGTTGTTGTAATGGTTTCATGTATGCATGACTTGTGTGTTTTGCTTCCCAAGGATATGTATGTGATGTTATGTCTTTTGTTTTATCTTGATTTGTGTTATTCTAACTTTTCTATCTTATAAATAGATGCCTATTACCATCAGCACTGTTGAGGAGTTCCAGGTTACCCGCTTTGGACCTCGTATCGTTGAGCTTACTACTTTGCTCAACCTCCCTCTTCCCACCATCATGGTGCATCCCCTCACCAAGTTTGAGAGGAAGGACCTCTGGGGCTTCAAGGTGAACCAGCCCGGACGCCAGACAGAGCATACTACAGAGGCCATCGTCTTCAAGCTTATGCGATGGCGGGAGAGGCATTGAGGTAGTTATGCGGATCGATGGGGCGTACGCTAGGGCGACACTCCCGACAGGTTAGAGGTACCCACTTTCACGTCTTGGAAGGCGTGATGAGGATGGAGAGTCCATCGACTTGAGGACGATTCGAGGGACGCAGCGAGCCGATACGCTGTACCTCCAGGACTTAGAGTCTCTCATTAGGCACGTGGACACGGACAGGACCAATGTCATGCTCAGCAATGATGAGCTCCAGGTGCAGCTTCGCGAGAAGGACAAGCTCTTCGCAGCAAGACGAGATAGTCAAGGAAATGGAGGCGAAGTTCGAGACCGGGACAGAAGTTCAAGAGTCGGGAGAAGCGTGTCGGGATAGGAACAAGAAGATCCGGGACATGATGAAGAACTGCGGTACAAGGACTTGAGCTAGAGCAAGATGAGCGATGATAGAGGCTTCGTTCCCAGAAGAGGGCTCTCAAGGCCAAGATAGAGACCTTGACCACTAGCATCGAGGAAAACAAGACCGCGATGGAGAACGCAGGTCTTACCTTTGTCGAGGAGGAGATTGATGCCGATGAGTATATCTGACTACTGATTTATCTTTTATTATCGTACTTGTTATTTGAGAACTTGTTATTGGACCATCCGACATGTGGATGGCTTGCAACTTGTGTGTTTTACTTTGTGAACTTGTTATCTTGTTGTTGAACTTTTATCTTTGTGTTGCATGCTTGTGATTTCTTATGTGATGTAATGTGCATGAAAGCATCTATGGGTATCTCATTCTTATCTCTATTTGAACAAACCACAGATGCCTCCCCGTCGTGCAAACCCCAACCCCAACAACAACAACATCACTCCAGAGATGCAACAAATGATGACTGCTCAAACACAGCTGATGCAGATGATGACAACGTTCATCCAGAACCAAAACAATAACAACAACAACAATAACAACAACAACCCTCCGGGCTTTGATATGCTTACCAGATTCTTGAGATTGAGGCCAGCAAAGTTCTCAGGAACGACTGATCCCATGGTGGCCAATGATTGGCTACGCTCGAGAACAAGGACTTGGTAACCGTGGGTACCGATCTTTGAAAAGGTCGGTTACGGCACAGACATTGGAAGGACCAGCCGCCACTTGCTGGGACAACTTCCAGATCACCACTCCCATAGATGAAGTGACATGGGCTATCTTTGAGGATGGCTTTCGCACTGCTCATATCTCATCTGGAGTGATGAGCCTGAAAAAGAAAGAGTTCCACAATCTGAAACAGCGCCACCGCAGCGTAGCTGAATACATTGAGGAGTTCAACAATCTGGAGCGTTATGCACCGGATGAAGTTGACACTGTAGGGTTCGCAGCATAGAAAACAAAAAATTTCCTATGATGTGAACTATATACCAAGATCTATCTACTAGATACAAACAACGGCCGGATGTATATCCGTAGAGAACATACCCTTGAAGACCGACAAATCTTAACGAGTTCAACTCGTGGTTGATGTAGACGATCTCTTGCCGATCTCAAGATCGAGAGGAAGTCCTAGCGCCGCAAATCAGCAGCGCATCCGTGCTCGCACACACGTTCGAGGCACCGAGCAACCTCCGCCTCCTCGCTCCGATGCAATGGAAGCACAACTCTTTCTTGCCGAATATCCACGGGAACATGTATCTCGCTAGTCGATACCATGGGGATAAATTCTAGAGGGGAGAGAGATCCTTCACGAGGAGGTGTGAGAGACAAGTGAGGAGGAGGGCTCCTTTTATAGGAGGAGGGGAACCCCAAGGGGTGGCTTGGCGCATGGGGCTGCCCTTGCCTCCCTCTTCATGTGGGTGGACACTCCACTCACAAATCTCCTTTAAATTCCCTCCACTCAAAAGTCCACTCAAATTCCCATTAAATTTCCACCAAATTTAATGCAAACTCTCATTAAATAAAACTCTTTTATTTTATTCAGAATTTTGTCAATTACTTTAATGACAAACATTCACAAATAACCCTTGCTAGAATTCTATTTCACATGCATAACCACTTTATGCAATTTCACCCGAAAACTTTGTTTGGTATCTAGTGAAATAAATTCCTGCGCTTGTTCATTCTTTCGGCATGAAACTTTTGCTCCAATTGGATGTCGGTGTCTCTTAAGTGTGTCACCCCTACGGTCATGAAATAATGCGGACATGATCGAGACCCCTCTCGGATCAATAATCAGAAGCGGGATCTGGAGACCCATACTGACTCACACATTCAACGATGACTTTCTTGTGATCGTCGGAACCTTTTACGCTAGTATCTTAATCCCTTTGTTTCACGATATATTACATGTCCGAGATTCGATCATCGGTATCTCCATACCTAGTTTGATCTCGTTCGACATGCAATCTTTTCGTTCTGTGATATAACATTCTAGTGATCAAATCACTTGCTTGCAAGCTAATCAATGTGATATCACCGAGGGCCCAGTATATTTATCCGTCATCGGGATGAACAAATTCCACTCTCGATCCATGAGCCTCAACATAACACTTTATTAGTTCTGAATCCATCTTTATAATCACCATTACGGTGTGACGTTTGATGTTATCAAGAAACTCTTCGGTGTTAGTGATTGACATGATCTCATGGTCTAAGGATTAGGATCACCGTAAGTTGTTATAGCAATATAAACTCAATGACTTTGATCGTAATGCTATACTTGGATGAATGTTCATCACACCATTACACTAATGTTGTGATCCGTTATTAACAACATCCAATGTCCATGATCGAAACCTTGATCATCTTGTTAATCAACGAGCTAGTTTATGAGAGAGGCATAACTAGGAACTTTGTTTGTTTATTAAACACACATGTATTAACGTTTACGTATTAATACAATTATAGCATGCAAAATAAACATCTATCATATACTTGGAATACACATAATAAACACTTTATTATTGCCTCTCAGGGCATATTCCTTGATCTCCCACTTGCACTAGAGACAATAATCTAGTTACATAGTGATAAATCTAACACCCATTGAGTCTGGTGTTGATCATGTTTTGCTCTAGGAGAGTTTTAGTCAACGGATCTGCTACATTGAGATCCGTATGTACTTCTAAATCTTTATATCTCCATCCTTGACATGCTCGCGGATGGAGTGAAACCGGCGCTTAATATGCTTGGAATGCTTGTGAGATCTTGGCTCTTTGGAATTGGCAATGGCACCATTGTTGTCACAATAGATCACCATTGGGTCCAACGCGTTTGCCACCACTCCTAGTTCGGATATGAACTCCTTCATCAAAGCGCTTCTGAGCCGCTCAAGCAAGCAACATATTCGCCTCCGTTGTTGATCCGCTACCACAGGTTTTTTGGAGCTCCTCCAACTAACCGCTCCGCCATTCATGAGAAATACGTATCCGGATTGAGACTTAGAGTCATCCGGATCGGTGTCAAAGCTAGCGTCGACATAACACTTAGCGACGAGCTCTTCTTCACCTCCGTATACAAGAAACATATCCTTAGTTCTTCGTAAGTACTTAAGGATATTCTTGACCGCTATCCGATGTTCAAGTTGGATCCGATTGGTACCTACTAGTCAAACTAATAGCATGTGCCACATCCGGTCTTGTACATAGCATGGCGTACATTATAGAGCCTATGGTGAAGCATAGGGACTTTGTCCATTATCTCTCTTTCTTCCGCAAGCGGACTTTGAGTCTTACTCAATGTCTTGTCTTGTAACATAGGTAAGAACCCCTTCTTACTTCCGTCCATTTTAAACTTCTTTAAAATCTTATCAAGGTATGTACTTTGCGATAGCCCTATTAGGCGCCTAGATCTTTCTCTATAGATCTTTATGCCTAATATGTATGACACTTCACCTAGGTCCTTCATTGAAAATTTCTTTGTTTAGATAACTTTTAACCTGTTTAAAAGATCTATATCATTCCGATCAATAATATGTCATCCACATATAATATCGAAATGCCACATTGCTCCCACTCACTTTCTTGTAAATACAAGCTTCTCCATAAGTTTGGACAAATCCAAACTCTTTGATCACCTCATCAAAGCGGAGATTCCAACCGTGATGCTTGCTTCAATCCATAGATGGATCGTGAAGCTTGCACACCTTGTTAGCATCCTTAGGATCGACAAAACCCTTTGGTTGTATCATATACAACTCTTCTTCAATATTACCATTGAGAAGCGGTTTTGACATCCATCGACATATCTCATAATCGAAATATGCAGAAATTGCTAACATAATCCTAATCGACTTTAGCATCGCTACGGAGAGAAAGTCTCATCGTAGTCAACTCCTTGAATTTGTCGAAACCCCTTTGCGACAAGTCGAGCTTTATAGACGGTCACATTACCATCAACATCAGTTTTCCTTTTGAAAATCCATTTGTTCTCCACGGCCTTTCGGTCGTGAGGTAATTCCAAAGTTCCAAACTTGATTTTCATACATGGATTCCATCTCGGATTTCATGGCTTCTAACCATTTGTTGGAATCGGGCTCATCATCGCTTCTTCATACGTCGCAGGTCATCATTTTCATCAACCATGAAATTCATGACAGATTTCCGTATAGCTCGGGAGTCGCAGCGTCTGTTTGACCTGCGAGGTTGTAGTACTCTCTTTTGAGTTTCATGATCATTATCATTAGTTCCCTCTTCAACAGTGGAGCCAACTCCGGAACAACTTCATTGCGCTACTCGCCATACTTTGAAGAAGGTTCCAACCTCTTGAGTTCTACCTTCCGACTACTCACACCTTTCGCGAAACTCTTTCTCTAGAAAGGATCCATTCTTAACAAAAACCTTGCCTCGGATTCGTGATAGAAGGAATACCCAATAGTTTCTTTAGGGTATCCTATGAAGACGCATTTTTCCGCTTTGGGTTCGAGTTTATCCGGTTGAAGTTTCTTCACATAAACATCGCATCCCCAAACTTTAAGAAATGACAGCTTAGGTTTGTTTCCAAACCACAATTCATACGGTGTCTTTTCAACGGATTTATATGGTGCCCGATTTAAAGTGAATGCAGCAGTTTCTAGTGCATAACCCCAAAATGACAACGGCAAGTCCGTCAGAGACATCATAGATCGAACCATATCTAATAAAGTACGATTACGAGGTTCTGACACACCATTTCGCTGTGGTGTTCCGGCAGGTGTGAGTTGTGAAACAATTCCACACTCTTTCATGTGAGTGCTAAACTCGTAACTTAGATACTCACCTCCACGGTCGGACCGTAGAAATTTGATCTTTCTATTATGATGATTTTCCACTTCATTCTGAAATTCCTTGAACTTTTCGAAGGTTTCAGACTTGTGTTTCATCAAGTAGATATAACTGTATCTACTCAAATCATCCGTGAAAGTAACAAAATAACGATATCCACCTCGCGCCGACACACTCATTGGACCACATACATCAGAATGTATGATTTCCAATAAATCTGTCGCCCGTTCCATTGAACCGCAAAATGGCGTTCTAGTCATCTTGCCCATAAGGCATGGCTCACATGTATCAAATGATTCATAATCAAGTGATTCCAAAAGTCCATCTGAATGGAGCTTCTTCATGCGTTTAACGCCAATATGACCTAGACGGCAGTGCCACATATATGCGGATATATCATCATTAAGTTTAATCCTTTTAGCATCAATATTATGAATATGTGTAACATTATCATCGAGATCTAATAGAAATAAACCATTCATCATCGGTGCATGACCATAAAAGATTTCATTCATATAAATGGAACAACCATTGTTCTCGGATTTAAATGAATAACCACTTCGCATCAAACACGATCCAGATACAATGTTCATGTTCAGTGCACCGGATAACATTTATTCAAGTTTATAACTAATCGACGGCAAGTGGAGAGGCAGCGTTCGGACGATCACATCAACGCTTGATCCATTGCCGACACGCATCTTGACCTCACCCTTGCTAGCGGTCGCTTGTTCGCAACCCCGATTCGAGTTACAAATATTAGCAACGAACCGGTATCAAATACCGGTGCTCTGCGAGCACTAGTCAAGTACACATCAATAACATGTATATCATATATACCTTTGTTTGCCTTGCCGCTTCTTGTGCGCGGATACTTGGGGCATTTACGCTTCCAGTGGCCAGTCCCCTTACAATAGCAGCACTAGGAATCGGACTTAGGTTCAACTCGGGGTTTCTTTTCGGTAGCAACAGGCTTGCCGCCTTACTTCCTTCCGTTTTCCCTTCTTGTCTTTCTTGAAACCAGTGTTCCTATTGATCATCAACACTTGATGTTCCTTTTGATCTCCACTGCAGTTTTAAGCATTGATGTAAGCTCGGGAGAGACTTCTTCATGCCTTGCATATTATAGTTCATCACGAAGCTCTTATAGCTAGGTGGCGAGAGAACACGATGGATGCCTAAGTCAATGGGAATCGATATTCCCAAGGACACAAGCTTATCGGCAACCCGACATCTTGAGTACATGCTCACTAACGGAGTTGTGCTCTTCCATCATGCAGCTAAAGAACTTTTCAACGGCGTTGTAGCTCTCTAAAGACATGTGTGTCGAAAATCATTTTCAACTCACCCATTGTATCAAATGCATTGTCATTTTCAAACGCTTTGAAGTTCGGCTCTAGCCCATACAATATGCCGCAATGAACTAAGTTGTGGTCCTCTGACGAGTCGATAGACATTCTTCTCCTCGTCGGGGCATCATCAAAAGGTGGGGGCCTAACGTGCTTCTAGCACATATTGCTTTTGTGCAGCAGAGAGGAGAATCCTCAAATTCATGGCCCATTCGGTAAAGTTGCTACCGTTCGTTGCTAGTTTCTCTTTCTCCATGAACACATTGAAATTAAAAGCAGGTGGTGCCATCTACAACAGAATTTGTAAAGTTTATACTAAGTGTATGATAGATTGAGTTCAAATAATCCATATTATGAATGAACTCCCACTCAAAAACGACATCCCTCGTGCCTTTTTTGGTGATTACATGAACCAAATCCACTATACCAAGTCCGATCATCACGTGAGTCGGTATAGCTTCAAAGGCGAGCATCAAATGGGCATCATATCAACTATATGACTCATGCTTAACCTTTCGGTCCGTGTTCCGAGTCCATGTCTGTACATGCTAGGCTCGCCAAGTTAGAACCTTAGTATTCGCGTGTGTAACTGTTTTACACCCGAAATATGGTCATGGATCCAAGAACATCTGATCATCACGTGATGTCTTGGAGAGACGAAAACATAATCGGTGCATACTAAAGGAAGAACACATTCTTATCTTGATATTTAAATGAGGGATCATCTTATTATGCTAACAAAGCTCTAAACAAGCAATATAAGATGCTATCAAACATCATATGTTTATTAGTGAAATGATATGGTTCCCGCAGATGATCTCTATCATGTGCATCGTGGTATGATCACTATCATACCTATATGTGTAAATCCAAGGTCTATGGATTTTACACGCTATGTGTGTTGTAAGAGTATCATCTCATACTTCTACTTACAACACTACCATATCATAACACTAGCCCAGCAATAATCTAAACTAGACGCCTCTAATTTATCCATTGCAAGTTTTACGTGGCTTGGGGCTTCCGAGATAGAACCGTTCTTACCTACGAACATGAACCACAACGAGGATAATCAAATTGTTGACAATTCGCTTGCAAAATAGATATTGACTATAGTAGGAGAGACAGACACCCGCTAGCCACTTATGCAAACTAGTTGCATGTCAAGCGTGGAACAGGTCTCATGTGCGAGGACATGTAAAGTTTGTCCGGGCCTCTTCATCCCACTATGCCACCAATATCCAAAATTACAACAAAGGAGCAACAACATGATCATCATCGCCCACATACTCATATGTGTACTACCCGTGTAAAGTATCTACGCATAGATCCGACTCTGATACCACTGTAGGGTTCGCAGCATAGAAAACAAAAATTTTCCTACGATGTGAACTATATACCAAGATCTATCTACTAGATACAAACAACAGCCGGATGTATATCCGTAGAGAATATACCCTTGAAGACCGACAAAGATTAACGAGTTCAACTCGTGGTTGATGTAGATGATCTCTTGCCGATCTCAAGATCGAGAGGAAGTCCTAGCGCCGCAAATCAGCAGCGCATCCGTGCTCGCACACACGTTCGAGGCACCGAGCAACCTCCGCCTCCTCGCTCCAGCGATGCAGCGGAAGCACAACTCTTTCTTGCCGAATAGCCACCGGGAACATGTATCTCGCTAGTCCGATACCATGGGGGATAAATTCTAGAGGGGGAGAGAGATCCTTCACGAGGAGGTGTGAGAGACAAGTGAGGAGGGGGGCTCCTTTTATAGGAGGAGGGGGGAACCCCAAGGGGGTGGCCGGCGCATGGGGGCTGCCCCCTTGCCCTCCCCTCTTCATGTGGGTGGACACTCCACTCACAAATCTCCTGTAAATTCCCTCCACTCAAAAGTCCACTCAAATTCCCATTAAATTTCCACCAAATTTAATGCAAACTCTCATTAAATAAAACTCTTTTATTTTATTCAGAATTTTATCAATTACTTTAATGACAAACATTCACAAATAACCCCTTGCTAGAATTCTATTTCACATGCATAACCACTTTATGCAATTTCACCCAAAAACCTGTTTCGGTATCTAGTGAAATAAATTCCTGCGCTTGTTCATTCTTTTGGCATGAAACATTTGCTCCAATTGGATGTCGGTGTCTCTTAATGTGTCACCCTATGGTTCGTGAATAATGCGGACATGATCGAGACCCCTCTCGGATCAATAATCAGAAGCGGGATCTGGAGACCCATACTGACTCCCACACATTCAACGATGACTTTCTTGTGATCGTCGGAACCTTTTACGCTAGTATCTTAATCCCTTTGTTTCACGATATATTACATGTCCGAGATTCGATCATCGGTATCTCCATACCTAGTTTGATCTCGTTACCGACATGCAATCTTTTCTCGTTCCTGTGATATAACATTCTAGTGATCAAATCACTTGCTTGCAAGCTAATCAATGTGATATCACCGAGAGGGCCCAGAGTATATCTATCCGTCATCGGGATGAACAAATTCCACTCTCGATCCATGAGCCTCAACATAACACTTTATTAGTTCTGAATCCATCTTTATAATCACCTGTTACGATTGTGACGTTTGATGTTATCAAGAAACTCTTAGGTGTTAGTGATTGACATGATCTCATGGTCTAAGGATTAGGATCACTTCGTAAGTTGTTATAGCAATATAAACTCAATGACTTTGATCGTAATGCTATACTTCGGATGAATGTTCATCACACCATTACACTAATGTTGTGATCCCATTATTAACAACATCCAATGTCCATGATCAGGAAACCTTGATCATCTTGTTAATCAACGAGCTAGTTTATGAGAGAGGCATAACTAGGAACTTTCTGTTTGTTTATTAAACACACATGTTTTAACGTTTCCGTATTAATACAATTATAGCATGCAAAATAAACATCTATCATATACTTGGAATACACATGATAAACACTTTATTATTGCCTCTCAGGGCATATTCCCTTCAGACACCGATGCCAAGAGAAAGGAAAAATTTCTGGAAGTCTTGAATGATGAGCTAAATCTGCAATTGGCTGTGGCCTATGTTCCCACTTATCAGTCGCTCTGTGACAAGGCTGCTATTTTGGAGAACGAAATGAAGCAAGTTGAGAGTAGAAAGAGGAATCACTCCGACAAGCATAGCTCGGGATCGTCTCACAAACGATCTCATTATGATGACAGTGGAAGCTCAGTATCCCACAAGCATGGGAAATTCAACAAGAACCACAACCACAACCGTCATGACAACAAGCATCACCGTAGTCATGACAATGACAAGTACAAGAACCACAAGAGTGGACATAAGAACCACCACCGTGGTAATGGAAGTGGAAGTGGAAGTCAGCCTGTTAAGAGAGACATCAGTCAGGTTGAATGCTTCAAATGCAAGAAGATGGGGCATTATGCAAATGAATGCCCGGAAAAGAAAGTTGAAGGACCTATCAAGCCCAACCCTTTTCAGAAGGGACAAGTGAACCACATCAATGTGGAGGAGGTCTATGAGGAGCCTGATGCTATTGCTGGTAAGTTCAGACTCAATTCTATTCCAGCATTTGTACTCTTTGATACTGGTGCATCTCATTCATTCATATCAAGAGCATTTGTTGAAAGAAATGAACTACCGGTAGAAACTATTGGGTGTCCTATAAAAGTAAGTTCTCCAGGTGGAGAAATGATAGTGAATTCAGGATGTCATGATCTAGTCATAGAATTTGGGAAATATAAGTTTCCCGTTAACTTGATAATTCTAAACTCCCAAGGATTGGATGTCATTCTGGGAATGGACTGGATGACTAAGTACAAAGGAGTGATAGATTGTGCCAACCATACTGTCTCACTCACAACTCTAGAAAATAAAAGGATCAGATTCAAAACCAACTTTGAAGCAAAAGGGAGTATGCTTAATTCTCTTAAGGGGGTTAGCATGGACAGTGTGCCAATTGTGAGTGAGTATCCGGATGTGTTTCCGGAAGAATTACCGGGAATGCCACCAGATAGAGATGTGGAGTTTCTTATAGATTTGGTACAGTGCGGACCAATAGGAAAGAGACCATATAAAATGTCAGTTGATGATGAAAGAACTCAAGAAACAACTTGGAGAACGATTCGAAAGGATTCATTCAACCAAGTTCTTCATCTTGGGAGCCCAGTCTTGTTTGTGGAGAAGAAAGATAGAAGTCAAAGGTTATGCATAGATTACCGTTCACTCAACGAGGTAACTATCAAGAACAAATATCCTTTGCCTAGAATCAATGACTTGTTTGATCAGCTTGAAGGAGCATGTGTGTTCTCAAAGATTGATCCAAGGTCAGGCTATTTTCAACTCAAGATAAGGGAACAAGACATACCTAAAACAGCGTTCACCACAAGGTATGGATTGTATGAGTATACCGTAATGCCTTTTGGCTTGACCAATGCTCCAGCATACTTCATGAATATGATGAACAAGGTGTTCATGGAATTTCTTGACAAGTTTGTTGTCATTTTCATCGATGACATCTTAGTCTACTCCAAGAGCAAAGAAGAGCATGAAGGACATTTGCGTTTGATACTTGAGAAGTTAAGAGAGCATAAACTTTATGCCAAATTCAGCAAGTGTGAGTTCTGGTTGGAGGAAGTTGGATTTCTTGGTCATGTTATGACAAAGGATGGTGTAGCAGTTGATCCTGCTAAGGTTTCAGCTGTGACTGAATGGGAATCTACCAAATCCGTGAAAGAAGTTCGTAGTTTCCTTGGATTAGCAGGTTACTACAGAAGGTTCATTGAGAATTTCTCTAAGGTAGCTAAGCCCATGACTGAATTGTTAAAGAAAGACAAGAAGTTTGCTTGGTATGAAGGTTGTGAACTCAGCTTTCAGGAATTGAAGAAGAGACTTGTGACAGCACCAGTCTTGTGTCTACCTGATTTGGAAAAAAGATTTCCAAGTATATTGTGATGCCTCTCATCAAGGTTTGGGTGTAGTACTTATGCAAGACGGTAAAGTTGTGGCATATGCCTCGAGACAACTCAAAACTCATGAAGTAAACTATCCTACCCATGATTTGGAGTTAGCCTCTGTTGTCCATGCAATCAAAACATGGAGACACTATCTTTTGGGAAAGCGTTGTGAAGTGTTCACAGATCACAAAAGTTTGAAGTATATCTTCACCCAAAAGGAAATAAATATGAGACAAAGAAGATGTCTAGAACTTATCAAAGACTATGACTTAAGTTTGAAATACCACCCCAGTAAAGCAAATGTTGTAGCAGATGCTCTAAGTCGTAAGGTTTTTGTGAATGGCCTTACCAAAGGAGAATTTCCAGATGATCTGTGTACCCAATTTAGAAAACTCAGATTGGAGATTGTGCCTGAAGGACATCTCATGTCTTTGGATGTTCAACCCACTTGTTTGGACAAGATCAGAGAAGCTTAGAAGACTGATAAGGAAATTGAAGAGATTAAGGAAAAGATTGGCAAAGGAAAAGCCAAAGAGTTCCATGAAGACGAACAGGATACTTTATGGCATGGGAAACGTATCTGTGTTCCACAAGACCCGGAGTTGCGGAAACTGATTTTGCAGGAAGCACACAACTCTCTGTATTCTATTCACCCGGGTAACACCAAAATGTACATGGACATGAAAGAAAGATTTTGGTGGAATATTATCAAGAAGTACATCGCCGAACATATTGCTTTGTGTGATGTGTGTAGTAGAGTGAAAGCGGAGCATCAGAAACCAGCGGGTTTGCTTCAACCACTACCTATTCCTGATTGGAAGTGGGACAAGATTGGTATGGATTTCATTACCAGATTACCAAGGACCCGGTCAGGATACGATTCTATTTGGGTAGTAGTGGATCACCTAACTAAAGTGGCTCATTTCATACCCGTGAAGACAACCTATACAAGTGCTAAGTTAGCCAAAATCTACATGAGTAGAATTGTATGTCTACATGGAGTGCCCAAGAGTATTGTGTCTGATAGGGGAACTCAATTCACTTCCCATTTTGGAGACGACTACATGAGTCATTGGGAACGAGGTTGGAATTCAATCTTGCTTTTCATCCTCAAACTGATGGACAAACAGAAAGGACTAATCAGATTCTTGAAGACATGTTGAGGGCATGTGCCCTAGACTATGGAGCCAGTTGGGATGAAAGTCTGCCTTACGCAGAATTTTCTTATAACAACAGCTATCAAGCCAGCATTGAGATGGCACCATTTGAGTTTCTCTACGAAAGAAAGTGTACCACCCCATTGTTATGGAATGGTGTGGGAGAAAGAAGTTTATTCGGGCCAGATCTTATCAAAGAAGCCGAAGAGAAGGTCAAGATGGTTAAGGACAGGTTGAAGATAGCACAGTCCCGATAGAAAAGCTACGCAGATCCTAAGCATAGAGAAGTCACCTACGAAGTTGGTGATAGAGCCTATCTTAGAGTATCACCACTTCGTGGAGTGAAAAGATTCGGAGTCAAAGGAAAATTGGCACCAAGATATGTTGGGCCATTTAAGATTCTGAGTCGCAAAGGAGAAGTTGCCTATGAAATTGAACTCCCAGAATCTTTGTCAGCCGTCCATAATGTGTTTCATGTGAGTCAGCTTAAGAAATGTCATCCGGAAATGGAAGAAACTTCTTTGAAGGATACTATACCTTTGGAGGAGGTTCAACTAGAAAGTGATCTCACTTATGAAGAGAAACCTATCAAGATTCTTGAAACTGCAGAAAGAGTCACAAGGACTAAGACTATCAAGTTCTGCAAAGTGCAGTGGAATCATCATTCCGAAGAGGAAGCAACATGGGAAAGATAAGATGATCTTCGGAAAGACCACCCTCACCTATTTGCTAACCAATCCGAATCTCGAGGGCGAGATTCACCTTAAGGGGGTTAGATTTGTAACATCCCTAAAAATCATGATTTCAAAGATTGCATATCATTCATGCATGCATATAGTTTTGAGATCAATTTCAAACCAATTTCAAGAAAACAGAAGCACATAGTGCTATCATTTTATGTGAGCAAACTTATATCAAATGACCATCCTCATTTGAGAGCTTAATGTTTTAAAACCAAGTTTGTTTGCTTCCTTGTTGATTGGTTTGAGTGTGGAATTTGAACAAAATTTTACAAAATAAAAATGGTTTCAAAACCATTTTCAAACATTTGCAAACCTAGTGCAATGTCACTGTTATTTTGTCTTTCCAAAAATGACCAAGCCCACTCAAGGTGACCACATGATTTTATGCCTAGATTTGTGACTGTTGCACATTGAAAAAATCCTGGAAAGATTTGAATTCAAATAGAGTTTGAATTCTTTTGAAAACCATTCCAGAAAATCAAATTAGAAAAAGAAAGGGAATAAAGAAAAGGAAAAAGGCCGGCGCTCCTATTCTGGCCCAACAGCGAAACTAGCCCAGCTAGCCCACCCGGGCCCCCTCTCTATCTCTCGCACGCGCAGACGCACCCACGCAGTCATTGACGCTCGGACCCCACCCCCTCTCTACTTATTTCGTCGACAAGCGGGCCCTCACCACGTCGACTCCTTCTTCCCCAAATCTCGCGCGCAGACGCCGTCGCCGCTGGCCGTTGCTGCGTTGATTTCGCGGCGTAATTGCCATTGATTTGCCGAGCGTTTCTGGTCGAGCCTCTGCCTACTTAAGCCCCTCCCCACTCCGCTCCATTCCCCTCACTCAATTTCATCTCCACGCCACCAGGCTGCTCGCAACTCGCCAAACACCGCCGCAGCTCCGACGACCTCCGGCAACAAATTTCAGTGAGTTCCGACCGCCCCTGAGCCTCTGATTCAAACGAGTGTTTCCAGCATGATCTCGTGCATCTTCTGACACCCTTTGCTTGCCTGCTCGTGACCCAGGACGCCGTCCCCGTTCGTGCCCGCAACCGACCGAGCCGCCACTCAACTCCGGTGACCGATTACGGTAAGCAGAGCGCGCCCCTTGATCTCTCTTGCATACTAGGTTGTTCGCCACCGTCTTGCACATCTCCTAAACCACTTGGTTCGTGCTAGGGCAACGCGGAACCTCGGCAACAACTTCTACAGCAACCACCCGACGCCGTGCACAACTTCGACGAGCTCCCCCAGCCTCTATAGCGCGCCCCTTGCAAAGCCACCGCCACCTTGAGCTTCAGCAACTCTCTGCGGTTCTGGTAAGCACCCTCTCCCTTCCCCGTACAACCTAGAACGCCAGCGCCGCCACTGACAGACGCGCCGCCGCCAGTCGCCGCCGCTAGCGTCGCTAGCCTATGGTCGAAACAACAGCAGCCGTTGGATATAGATCTTGCGGTTTAGATTAGATCTGAGCGAATCGTTTTCTTTGAATCTGGCACGTTGGATCTGAATTGATCCGACGGCGCGGAAGCTTGATCCTGAGCGAATCGGTACCAGCCAATAAGATAGCGCCGCGTGGCTAGGGTTTGGTTTAAAAACAGAATTTGAATCAGATTTATATCCAAATTTGATTTAGCTATAACTTTTGATCCCCACGTTAGAATTTGACAAATTTTATACCGTTGGAATCAGGAAGACAAGCCCTTTATAAATATGCAATGTGTTTAATGTTTAGCTTCTGTTAAAATGGTTTCTTTTGCAAAAACATGTGTAGGGCTTATTTAGTTGTATGAATTGTTTAGGATTTTTTTTAGTGTTAAATAAAATTTGGTTTGGCAAAGTTTTGAATTGTTTAGAATTCAGTACTATGCACTTGCTTGGTTGAGTTTTAAAAATCATCCCTTAGCATCTTGCATGCATGCATATATATTTTTGATTGTATATGTTTTGTATGTGATTGTGGCTATATTCTATGTGTAGATTTTGGTGCTAGTGATTGTGATTATGAAGAGTGCTACTCTCCCAACTACCAAGGCAAGTGGTACTTCATGAATATTTCTATCCCTATATTTTATACATGCATTATAAATATTTTGCTAAGTCTTGCATGTTACTATTTTTGCCAAATGCCATGTTGGGAAATCCTAAGTAGTTGTAGAGTTGCTAGGAAATTTCTAAGTTAAGTTACTATCTATGCCATGCTTAGCCTAGCTAGTAGAAAACAAGGGTTGGTGAAATATACATGCTATGATGAAAATATTTCTAAGTCTTTGGACTTATGTTTTTCTTAATAAAACAACTAAGTCAATGAAACACCTGGGTGGATTGGGACTTGATTGGTTGTTTTTGGTTGAGTGGTTACACAAGGCCCATGGCTATGGTTTACCTTGTGTATCTCACTTGTGGAAAGCCACCCAGGAACAAAGGGATTTTAGAGGCCAAGTGTTGAGAAGCTTCTAGTGCAGCCACTTGGCAATATGGGCTCTGCCTGGATCACATAGGTTGCTAGAACTTAGCCATTTGGACAGTTGGTGGTAGTGGGAATGATAGGTTGGAACGCGTCCATTTGGTCTAAGGGAAGGCTTCTGAAAGGTCCTGTCTTGGTGAAACCAAGTCCGCTGGGGAAAGTGCACAACCTCTGCGGATGGAAAAATCTAAGTACTTAGCCAAGTCCATGGCAATGGACAACTTGAGCATCAAGGAATGGAAGCTATCAAGAATCTCATCACTCCAACTTCTAAGTAAAAACTTGTGGGTGAACAAGGGTGAAGGACCCCAATGTCTATTGGTGGTTCCTTGGGAAAAGTTTTGACAAAGAAAAACTTAGTGATTTCAACTAATAGGAAAAACCTATTTTGAGCAAAGCAAGCCAAGCTACACTTAGCCAAAATGCATATAGTAATATAGTCCACCTAAATTTTACTAAGGTATCACTTGCCAATACTATTCCAAAGTATTGACCCACTGTGGCTGTAACTTGTGATGTTGCAGGTTACTCTGATGAGGATTAGGTGTCATGAGTCTACACTCAACATGTTTGCCTGTGGCACATGAAGATGAAGACTTATATTTATTTATTTATTCAAACTCTTGTATTAGGCCTATGGCCTTGAGTTGTAAAGACTATGTTTATCTCTGGAATGGATGTAATAAATGACCTTTGTATCTGTGTACTTCATCTTAAACTGTGGATGCTAGCAATGATCCAGGAACTAGCATTGCAATCACAGGGATCCTTTTCCTTTATAAAGGAGGGATCTTATACCTACCTTATTGGAATGTCTTAGAGGTCCGCTCTTCAATCGACGTGATGCACATGACGAAGAATGTTTGCATGATCCTGCTAGGCTTCCTAGGAGTGTATGGGAAGACAAAAGATACACCGGAAGCACGGCAGGACCAGCAACATATGAAAGACCCTAAAGAGCCTATGCATCCTGAGAACGAGAAGGGTAAACGATGCCACTTAACTCCTGCCAGCTACGCTCTTACCAAAACAGAGAAGGAAATCTTTTTTGAATGCCTGAGCAGTATCAAGGTCCCGTCTGGCTTCTCGTCGAATATAAAGGGAATAATAAATATGGCAGAGAAAAAATTCCAAAACCTGAAGTCTCATGACTGCCACGTGATTATGACGTAATTGCTTCCGATTGCATTAAGGGGGCTTCTACCTGAAAATGTTCGAGTACCCATTGTGAAGCTATGTGCATTCCTCCATGCAATATCTCAGAAGGTAATCGATCCAGAAAGCCTACCAGGGTTACAGACAGATGTGGCCCAATGTCTTGTCAGCTTTGAGTTGGTATTCTCACCATCCTTCTTCAATATTATGACGCATCTCCTGGTTCACCTAGTAGAAGAGATTGCCATTCTCGGTCCTGTATTTCTACACAATATGTTCCCCTTTGAGAGGTACATGGGAGTCTTAAATAAATATGTTCATAACCGTGCTAGGACAGAAGGAAGCATCTCCAAGGGCTATGTAACAGAGGAGGTCATTGAGTTCTGTGTTGATTTTATTCCTGACCTTAAGGCGATTGGTGATCCAGAATCACGACATGAGGGGAGACTGCGTGGAAAAGGCACCCTAGGATGTAAAGCAATGATATGTAGGGACGGGCATTCTCTCAATCAAGCACATTACACGGTTTTACAAAGATCTATCTTGGTTGCCCCGTATATCAATGAACACAAGAATTTTATACGCCTCAAACACCCAGGACAGTCTGCTGAATGGATTATAAGTGAACACATGGCGAGTTTTGGCGGCTAGCTGCAAAGACTTCTCACGAATAACACCACTGTTGGGGATCAGTTGTACTTGTTGGCTAGGACACCATCTTCGACTGTATGTACTTTCCAAGGGTACGAGATAAATGGGAATACATTTTACATGATAGGCCAAGATAAAAAGAGCACCAACCAAAACAGTGGTGTGCCTTGATGCAAAGAAGACAATGGGCAAAAGACAACGTATTATGGGTTCATAGAGGAGATATGGGAACTTAACTATGGACCTAATTTTAAGGTCCCCTTGTTTCGGTGCAAATGGGTCAAGCTAACAGGAGGAGGGGTTGAGGTAGACAAGAAGTACGGAATGACAACAGTGGATCTCAACAATCTTATGAAGGTAGACAAGAACTTAGACGAACCATTCGTCTTAGCCAATGATTGTAGGGTTTCGTAGCATGGAAAACAAAAAATTTCTATCGCATACAAACAAACAAGCCAAGATCTATCTACTAGATTGTAGCAACGAGTCGATGGAATAACTTACCCTCGAAGATTCCAAAGTGTTTAACGAGAGCGGATTCTCGTGGGTGATGTAGTCGTACTCTTCCCGATCTCAAGATCGCGTGAGCGATCCTTCCGTATTGCGTTCGGCAGCTTCCTTCAATCGGTCACGTTACGTACTCGACGAATACCTTCCTCTCCCTTGTTCCAAAGAAAATGGAGGTTGTAGCACTCTCCTCGTGATTCCTGGCTGTGACGTGGTACCATAAGTAGAGGGGAGATCTCGCAGGGCTTCGCCTTAAGCCGGAGAGAGTATGGTGGAGTATGAGAGAGCTCCTCGGTGATCTAGGGTTTAGACACACCAAGGAGGGGATGCTAGAGCCGGCGGCTAGGGTTCCGGGGACCCCCAAGTCGGCGGCTGGGGCAAAACCCTAGGGGGGCGGCGGCGGCTATGGTGGTGGCGCCAAGCTAGGGTTTGAGGAGAGGGACTTGTGTGTTCTAGGAGGGAGCCCTGCCCCTCCTTATATAGTTGGAGGGGCTGGCGGCCAAGGGGAGGGAGGGGAGTCCCTCCCCAACTCGGCAGGTGGTGCGGCTTGGGGAGGAGGACTCCCTCCCAACTCGGTTTCACCTCCTCCTCCTCTTTCCACTTTCCAAATTTAGCCGCTTGACTTTTCAATTTAGCTATTTGACTTTTCAAACTAGGATTCGATTAATCCTTTATTTGGAACATGATGACACTTTAGTACATGATGCAATCATTCCAACTTGCAATGACACATTCATGTACCCCCCCTCCGAGTCTTGGGACATTCCGGAACCTTCTAGAACATTCCCGATGAAAACACCGGAATCATTCCCGAACTCCGAAACGGGACTTTCCTTATATG
Source organism: Avena longiglumis (assembly GCA_030063025.1). Lineage (NCBI taxonomy): Eukaryota > Viridiplantae > Streptophyta > Magnoliopsida > Poales > Poaceae > Avena > Avena longiglumis. The sequence continues at coordinate 503,725,516 of CP125975.1, forward strand.
AATCTTATTCTACGGACCATTACAGATCTCCTCGTGATATCCCGGATCCCATCCGAGACTCCGAACAACATTCGGTCTCTTTCTCATCATACCATAAATACTCAAACAACGTCGAATCCTTAAGTGTGTCTCCCTACGGTTCGTGAATTATGCGGACATGATCGAGACACTTCTCCGAACAATAACCAATAGAGGAATCTGGAAATTCATATGGCTCCCACATATTTCTACGATTACTTTGCGATCGAATGAACCACTTACATACAATATCAATTTCCCTTTGTCTCACGATAGTTTACTTATCCGAGGTTATGATCGTCGGTATCTCTGCATACCTAGTTCAACCTCGTTACCGATAAGTACTCTTTTCTAGTTCCCGTGATATGTGATCCCTTGTGAGCCAGTCACATGCTTGCAAGCTAATTGGATGACATTCCACCGAGAGGGCCCAGAGTATATCTATCCGTCATATGGATGGACAAATCCCACTCTTGATCCATGTGTCTCAACCAATACTTTCCGAACACTCAATGCCACCTTTATAGCCACCCACTTACGGTGTGGTGTTTGATGTCATCAAAGCATCCATCTGGTAAAGGTGATATGCATGATCTCATGGTCGAAGGAATTAGGTTACTATGTATCACAAAGCATATAGCAATTGAACTATTGAAATGACTTGATCTTTATGCTACGCTTATCTATAGGAGTATGTCCACCATATCATTCTCCTAACGATATGATCTTGTTGTTGATAACATCTCAATGTTCATGATAGGGAAACCACAATCATTTATCAACCAACAAGCTAGTGATGTATAGAGGCTATACTAGGGACTTTCAATTTAAGTTTACAAATCACACAAGTATCAATGTTTCCTTGTTAATACTATTATAGCATGAATGTAAACATTTATCATAAACACAAAGATATAATAATAAATACTTTTATTATTGCCTCTAGGGCATATCTCCAACAGTCTCCCACTTGCAATAGAGTCATCTAATCTAGATTACATGGTAATATACCGAACACCCATGGCGTTTGGTCTTTGGTCATGTTTGCCCTCGGGAGAGTTTAGTCAATGGATCCGCCACATTCAGATCTGTGTGTACTTTGCAAATCTTTATATCCCCATCCTGGATATGTTCTCGAATAGCGTGAAAACAGCTTGATGTGCTTGACTTCTTGTGTGACCTTGGTTCTTGCGCATTGGCTATGGCGCCCATGTTATCACGATGAATAGACATTGGGTCCAGCGCACTAGGAACCACACCAGCTCTGTAATGAACTCTTTCATCCATATCGCTTCTTGTGAAGCCTTGAAGCAACCATGTATTCGATTCGGTTGAAGATCTCGCCACAATGCTTTGCTTTGCACTCCTCCGACTAGCTTCTGCACCATTCAAAATAAATACGTATCCAAATTGTGATTTAGAATCATCCGGATCGGTGTTCCAACTAGCATCGGTGTAACCATTAACAACGAGCTGTTCATCACCTCCATAAGAAAGAACCATATCCTTAGTTCTTCTCAAGTACTTAAGGATGTTTTTGACCGCTGTCCAATGATCCACTCCTGGATCACTTTGATATATGCTAGTTAAACTAACAACATATGCAATGTCGGGTCTAGTACATAGCATGGCATACATTAGAGATCCTATGGTTGAGGCATAGGGAGTCTTACTCATCCTTTCTCTATCTTCTGCCGATGTCGGACTTTCAGTTTTACTCAAGGTCGTATTGGGCAACATGGGCAAGAACCCTTTCTTGCTTTCTTCCATTCCAAACCTCTTTAGAACTTTGTCCAAATATGTACTTTGTGACAATGATATTTGCCGTTTTGATCTATCTCTGTAAATCTTTATGCCTAATATGTAAGCTGCTTCGCCAAGATCCTTCATTGAAAAACTATTATTCAAATATTCCTTGACACTATTAAGAAGGTCTACATCATTCCCAATCAACAATATGTCATCCACATATAGTATTAAGAATGCTACAGAGCTCCCACTCACTTTCTTGTAAATACAAGCTTCTCCATAAGTTTGTATAAAACCAAAACTTTTGATCACCTTATCAAAACGTTGATTCCAACTTCGGGATGCTTGCTTCAATCCATAAATGGACCGTTGAAGTTTGCATACCTTGTTAGCATCTTTAGGATTGACAAAACCTTTGGGTTGCATCATATACAACTCTTCATCAATGTCTCCATTGAGTAATGCTGTTTTGACATCCATCTGCCATATCTCATAATCGTAATATGCAGCGATTGCTAACATAATCCTCATAGACTTTAGCTCTTGGTGAGAAAGTCTCATCGTAGTCAACTCCTTGAATTTGTCGAAACCCTTTTGCGACAAGTCGAGCTTTATAAACGATAACATTACCATCAAGATCTGTTTTCTTCTTGAAGATCCATTTGTTCTCGATCGCCTTCCGGCCATCCGGTAAGTCCACCAAGGTCCATACTTGGTTTTCGTACATGGATCCAATCTCGGTTCATGGCTTCTTGCCATTTGTTGGAATCTGGCTTATCATCGCTTCCTCATATGTCTCGTGGTCATCGGTGTTGTCCACCAACATGACACTCATAACGGATCATACCAATGCAGGTGGTGCGAGTTCTCGTTGACCTCCGGGCTCTGTAGCAACTTCAACGAAGTTTCATGATCACCATCATTAGCTTCCTCTCTAATTGGTGCAGGCACCACGGAACTTCTTTCTTGCGCTACTCGCAATTCGAGAGAAGGTTCGACAACCTCGTCGAGTTCTACTTTCCTTCCAGTCACTTCTTTCGAGAAATTCCTTCTCTAGAAAGGATCCATTCTTAACCTTGAAGATTTTGCCTTCGGATCTATGATAGAAGGTATACCCAATAGTTTCCTTTGGGTATCCTATGAAGGCATTTTCCGCTTTGGGTTCAAGCTTGTCCTATTGTTTCTTCTTTACATAGGCCGCAACCCCAAACTTTAAGGAGCGACAATTTAGGTTTCTTCCCAAACCATAATTCTTACGGTGTCGTTTCAACGGATTTAGATGGTGCCCTATTTAAAGTGAATGCGCTGTTTCTAATGCATAACCCCAAAATGATAGCGGTAAATCGTAAGTGACATCATAGAGCGAACCATATCTAAGAGAGTTCAATTACGACGTTCGGACACACCATTACTGTTGTGGTGTTCCCGGTGTCAGCTGAAAGTATTCGCATTTCTTCAAATGCTCGCCAAACTCGTAACTTAGATATTCACCTCCACGATCAGAACGTAGAAATTTAATCTTCTTGTTACGTTGATTCTCTACCTCACTTTGAAACTCCTTAAACTTCTCGAAAGTTTCGGACTTATGTTTCATGAAATAGATATACCCATATCTACTCAAATCATCCGTGAAGGTAAGAACATAACGATAACCACCACGCGATGCTACACTCATTGGACCACACACATCGGTATGTATGATTTCCAATAAGTCCGTAGCTCGCTCCATCATACCAGAAAATGGAGTCTTAGTCATTTTACCCATCAGACATTCTTCGCATCTTTCAAGTGATTCAAGAAGTCCATCGGAATGGAGTTTCTTCATACGTTTCACTCCAATGTGACCAAGACGACAGTGCCACATATAGGTCGAATTATCGCTTGATTTCAAACGTTTAGCCTCAATGTTGTTGATATGTGTATTTCCACTATCGAGATTCAATAAGAATAGACCATCTATCAAAGGTGCATGTGCATAGAACATATTACTCATATAAATCGAACAACCATTATTCTCGGACTTAAACAAGTAACCGTCTCGCAATAAACAAGATCCCGATATAATGTTCATGCTCAACGCAGGCACCAAATAACAATTATTTAAGTATAAAACTAATCCCGATGGTAGATGAAGGGGTAGTGTGCCGACCGCGATCACATCAACCTTTGATCCGTTTCCCACGCGCATCGTCACCTCGTTCTTTGCTAGCTTCCGTTTATTCTACAGCACCTGTTTCGAGTTACAAATATGAGCAACCGAACCCGATATCAAATACCGAGCACTACTACGAGTACTAGTGAGATACACATCAATAACATGTATATCAGATATACCTTTCTTCTTGATGTTGCCGTTATTCAAATCCGCCAAGTACTTTGGGCAATTCCGCTTCCAGTGACCTTCTCCCTTGCAGTAAAATCACTCGATTATGCTTAGGTCCAGCCTTGGTCTTCTTTTGCGTGGTAACTTTCTTACCACCCTTCTTGAAGTGTCCCTTCCGCTAGACTTGCCTTTCTTTAATTTGGTGGTCTTATTGACCAACGAAACTTGGTGCTCTTTCTTGATCTCCATACGCAAACTTTAACATAGCAAACAGTTACAGCTGCTTGTTCATGTTACGCATGTTGTAGTTCATCACAAAGTTCTTGTAACTTGGTGGTAGTGATTGGAGGACAGTAAATCCCCAAAGCATTAGGAATCACTATACCCAAGCTTTGAAGTTTGTTTGCGTGCCGGACATCTTAAGCACATGCTCACTTGCGAGCTGCCTCTTCCATCTTGCAGTTAAAGAACTTTTCAGAAGCCTCATAACTTTGAATTGCCGCATGAGTCTCAAAGATCAATTTGAGATCCTCGACAATATCATATGGGTCTGAATTCTCAAACCTTTTATGAAGCTCCGATTCCAAACCATACAACATAGCACTTTGAACTATGGAATCTTGATTCTTCCGAGAGGTAAACATTCTTTACTTCATCGGAAGCATCACCGCAGTGGGTCACCAATGGTGCATCCAAACATAGGTCAAATTACCACCGTGAGGACAATCCTCAAATTGCGGAACCAATCCATGAAGTTTCTTCCATTGTTTTTCAACTTTTCTTTCTCTAGGAATGCATAAAAATTGATGGTAGGGGCTGCCATTGATCTACAACATATTTGCAATAGTTTAGACTAAGTTTATGACAAATTGAGTTCAAATTAATAATAAAGTTAATCTAGGTGAACTCCCACTCAAAACAACATCCCTCACATTGTTTTAGTGATCACACGAACCAAATCCACTACATCAACACCGATCATCACGAGAGTTGATATAGTTTCAATGGCGAACAATCGACATGTTCATCATATCTACTATATGATTCATGCTTTACCTTTCGGTGATCTGTGTTCCGAGACCATGTATGTACATGCTAGGCTCGTCAAGATCAAACCTTAGTTTCCGCATGAGGAAATCTGGCTTGCTCACGTTGTATACACTTGCAGAATCTAACACACCCGATCATCACGTGGTGCTTCGAAACAACAAGCTTTAGCAACGATGCTAACTAAGGGTGAACACTTTATGACTTGAAATTCATGTGCATGAGGGATCATATTATAATGCTACCGTCGTCTACTAAGCAATACAAGATGCATAAAGGATTAACATCACATGCAATTCAAAATATGTGATATGATATGGCCTTTCTTCTTTGTGCTTCCGATCTCCATCTTCTAGCACGAACATGATCTCCATCATCACCGGCATTGCATCAAGGTCAATGACGCTTCTCCATGGTTGTCGTCCACCGGCTTCAACTATTACAACTACTTTGAATAGACACGCGGGTCTTAACATAAATTAAAGACAACCATATGGCTCCTGTCGGTTGCCAACTTACAATAAGGAACATTGCATACATCAAATATAATCACAATCATGGCCATATCACATCACAGCACACCCCTGCAAAACAAAGTTAGACGCCTCTACTTTCTTTGCATGTTTTACGTGGTTTGGGGCTTTCAATAAGTGTCGTTCTAACTTACGAACATGAACCACAACATTGATACTAGTATTGTTAATCGCCGTTGTAAATTGGATCTTAACTATGCTAGAGAAAGCAGGCACCATAAAGCCACTTATGCATACAAGTTGCATGTCAAGCGTGGAGCAAGTCTCATGAACAATGTCATGTAAGGTTAGCCCGGCCGCTTCATCCCAACATACCGCAAGATGCAAAGTACACAAGAAGCAATCGACAATAAAGCATCAACGCCCACAATGACCATTGTGTTCTACTCGTCTGAGATCTACATATAGACACGGCTCGATACCCTGTAGGGTTTCATAGCATGGAAAACAAAAATTTCTATCGCATACAAACAAACAAGCCAAGATCTATCTACTAGATTGTAGCAACGAGTCGATGGAATAACTTACCCTCGAAGATTCCAAAGTGTTTAACGAGGCGGATTCTCGTGGGTGATGTAGTCGTACTCTTCCGATCTCAAGATCGCGTAGACGATCCTTCCGGCTGCGTTCGGCGGCGCTTCCATGATCGGTCACGTTAAATTTTCGAAGACCTTCCTCTCCCTTGTTCCAGCAGAAATGACGGAGGTTGTAGCACCTCCTCGTGATTACGGTAGCTGGCGTGGTGGTACCTAAGTAGAGGGGAGATCTCGCAGGGCTTCGCCTTAAGCCGGAGCGAGTATGGTGGAGTATGAGAGAGATCCTCGGCGATCTAGGGTTTAGACACACCAAGGAGGGGATGCTAGAGCCGGCGGCTAGGGTTTCGGGGACCCCCAAGTCGGAGGCTGGGGCAAAACCCTAGGGGGGGCGGTGGCGGCTATGGTGGTGGCGCCAAGCTAGGGTTTGAGGAGAGGGACTTGTGTGTGCTAGGAGGGAGCCCTGCCCCTCCTTATATAGTTGGAGGGGCCGGCGGCCAAGGGGAGGGAGGGGAGTCCCTCCACAAATCGGCTTGGGTGGTGCGCCGGCTTGGGGAGGAGGACTCCCTCCCCAACTCGGTTTCACCTCCTCCTCCTCTTTTCCACTTTCCAAATTTAGCCGTTTGACTTTTCAATTTAGCTATTTGACTTTTCAAACTAGGATTCGATTAATCCTTTATTTGGAACAACGATGACACTTTAGTACATGATGCAATCGTTCCAACTTGCAATGACACATTCATGTACCCCTTCCCCTCCGGAGTGTCGGACATTCCGGAACCTTCTAGAACATTCCCGATGAAAACACCGGAATCATTCCCGAACTCCGAAACGGGACTTTCCTTATATGAATCTTATTCTCCGGACCATTCCGGATCTCCTCGTGATATACCGGATCCCATCCGAGACTCCGAACAACATTCAGTCTCTTTCTCATCATACCATAACTACTCAAACAACGTCGAATCCTTAAGTGTGTCTCCCTACGGTTCGTGAATTATGCGGACATGATCGAGACACTTCTCCGAACAATAACCAATAGAGGAATCTGGAAATTCATATGGCTCCCACATATTTCTACGATTACTTTGCGATCAAATGAACCACTTACATACGATACCAATTTCCCTTTGTCTCACGATAGTTTACTTATCCGAGGTTATGATCGTCGGTATCTCTGCATACCTAGTTTAACCTCGTTACCGATAAGTACTCTTTTCTCGTTCCCGTGATATGTTTGTGAGCCAGTCACATGCTTGCAAGCTAATTGGATGGCATTCCACCGAGAGGGCCCAGAGTATATCTATCCGTCATATGGATGGACAAATCCCACTCTTGATCCATGTGTCTCAACCAATACTTTCCGAACACTCAATGCCACCTTTATAGCCACCCAGTTACGGTGTGGTGTTTGATGTCATCAAAGCATCCATATGGTAAAGGTGATATGCATGATCTCATGGTTGAAGGAATTAGGTTACTATGTATCAGAAAGCATATAGCAATTGAACTATTGAAATGACTTGATCTTTATGCTACGCTTATCTATAGGAGTATGTCCACCATATCATTCTCCTAACGATATGATCTTGTTGTTGATAACATCTCAATGTTCATGATAGGGAAACCACAATCATTTATCAACCAACAAGCTAGTGATGTATAGAGGCTATACTAGGGAATTTCAATTTAAGTTTACAAATCACACAAGTATCAATGTTTCCTTGTTAATACTATTATAGCATGAATGTAAACATTTATCATAAACACAAAGATATAATAATAACTACTTTTATTATTGCCTCTAGGGCATATCTCCAACAATGATGTGGCTCAGGTTTTCTATGTGAAGGACATGTCTACCAAACCAAAAAAAAAGAAAAAAAATAAGCAAACAGATACATCACACGATGAGCCAAAGCGTCACATAGTTCTTTCAGGGAAAAGAAACATCGTGGGAGTGGAGCACAAGACAGACATGTCAGAAGATTATAATAAGTTTGATGAAATTCCGCCCTTCAGAGTGAAGACTGACCCAATCATCCTGTTAAACGGTGCTGATACTCCATGGTTACGGCCGACGCGATCATAAGATTGACTATATGTATTAATTGAGCCATTTTTGGCACACATATGTATCTCAACATGGAAATCAATGTCATATTTATTTTGTTAACAGTATATGTATTAAATGAGCCATTTTTCTTCCCGCCATTTTTCTTCCTGCCATTTCTTCCCGCCATTTTTTCCCGCCAGTCTTCCTGCCATTTCTTCCCACCAGTTCTTCCCTCCAGTTATCTTCCTGCCATTTCTCACTATATATATGTAGGGTTGGCCTCCATTGTCATTGCACATCTCTAGACTCATATCTGCAACCTCATCACTCTTTCCCATGGTTTCCACCGTAGCACTAACCCCTGAGGGCGGAGGCTTTGCCTCGAACTACCCTCGCCCACCGACTCTGTGTCCTTGTCGGCTGGATCTTTGGCCTTGGGAGGTGTGCAGTTCCTCTTGTCCCTCTAGGTGTGGCGCGTCGGATGGCCATCACAAACCACTACTACTTGAGCTCACGCCGAGTAGCGGAGAATCCTAGATGGCATCCCGACTATTTCCCGACTTGGGAAGCCTTCTTGAGGATCGGCGTGAGGCGCTCTCAGAAGCAGGAGGCCCACCTCCTCCGAACTTCAAAGAGGCCGTCGGCTATGGTGGCGGTCGGACTCTCCAGGCGTCATGGCCTATGACACTGGCCGACTCTAACCCCGTCACGCTACCCTCAAGTCCAGCCCTGCATTACTCAGCCTTCAAGGTTCAATTACGGCGACCCAGACGGCAATGATGACGGCCATGATGAGTACGACGACTACGATGGCGAGTATTACGGTGTGGCGAGCATGGTGAATCACTCCAACATTCCAAAACAAGTTCGGCCGATTGTGACTTAATCTGGCCATGTATCTTAATTTTCAGTTCTTTTATGTATCTTAATTTTCAGTCATGCTTTATGTAACTTACTGTTAGTTGCATTATGTAATTTAATTCCAGTTCTATCATAATAAAAATATCAAACTTGGTACATTGATTATGTCTCAAGAAAACCTTCACAAAATGACCTATCTCATTCGAGGTTTCTTGGCTTTCGGGTCAAATGACCAATGTTATGGCTAGAATCAAGGCATAGTTTGTGATAATGTGGACATATTGTGCATACATGTGCATCATGGGATGGCAAACAATATTGCAAGAGGAAGTTTTCCTTTTTGTCGCACCAAAAAGGCATTTTCCATTTTCCGAGCATAAAAAGGACGGTTTTGTGGAGCAACCACCAAATGGCTAATTCAAAAAACTACCACCACATTTTACAAAAATACTAGACCACCTTATATGGAAAATGTACTAATAGGGGAATCTGAAACCTTTCCGTCCACCTCTGGTGAAAAAGACAAATTCCCGCCGAATCGGCAGAAAGTGGGTCAAATATGAACTACAGGTACATGATACGATGCTCATGATTTTTTACAAAAATCATTTTTAGGTTCACAATATGCTACTTTATCAAAAATCTAATGCAAGTTTAGCGAGGTTTTGTCAGATTCCAGTATACAAAAGATGCGGCATTTAAATATCCAAACAATTCAAAAATGTTAATACAAAATAAAATATGATTTGCTCTAATAAAATAGGGTTAGATTCCTTTTTAGATGCTTAATATTTCTTATGTTCAAAGTTTTAGGGTTTGACTATTTTATTTTTTGTTTTAATTAAATAATCAAAATTTATATGTAAGTGTTTTAATCATTTTGAAAAATTTCATCTACAGTAACTATAAAATGTTTTTATATGAATGGATAGATCTTATTTTTCTGAAAATTATGATATATTATTCATATTTTTCTTAGTTGAAATGAAAGATATATGAATTTTCTAAATTCTATCCTATTTTTTGAATTAAAAATGCCCCCACCCCTTTAACACCGGTTCCAGCCACGAACCGGTGTTAAACGGGGGGGTTATAACGCGCGCCACTTCCTTCTTCCCCCCAGCCAGATCAAGCGCGCGCAGAGGAAGAAAAGCAGAGGCTGCTGCAGCGCGTCGCCATCCACGCCCTCGCCGTCGCCGTCCACCCTAGCCAGATCAAGCTTCGCCTCGCTGTACTGAGCCTCCTCGCCGAAGGAATCGAGACGAGGAGCCCCCGGTCGACGCAATCAACCGCCCTTTCCCGAGCTCGGACCGTCGCTGTCGCCTTTGATTCCGGCCGCCGTTCGCTTCACCGACCCCCTCAATCGCCTCCTGGTGAGCAAATGGTGCTCAGGCGTCATCCCTCTCTCCCTCTCTCGCTCTGGTCCGCTTCCCCCATGTCCATCTGTGAGCGCCGCCGCCGCCGCTCGCCGGAGTCGCTGTTCCGATGACCTTAAGCCAGCAGCGCCGCCAGTTTTAGGATCCCCATGTCGCGCCCGTTCGAACGAGGTCAGTTATGCGTGCTGGCGTGGCCTCTGTCATCGGCGGCGGCCCCTGCCTGAGGGTGGACGTCGTGCTGACATCATGCTAGCGTCAGGGTGACATGGCCCATGGGCCCGCTGACCTTTGACCGCTTAGGTGGCAGTGACATGGCCCCTGGCCCACAGTCAGCCAGAGTGGCTACGACCAGTAGCGGTGTATAAAGGTTAAACCGCCCAGCTGATGTGTATGATATATATGTATATGTATATATTTATATGTGTATGTGTATATATGTATATATTTTTTGTATGTGTATGTGTGTATATATGTATATATTTGTATATGTATGTGTATATATGTATATATTTTTTGTATGTGTATGTGTGTATATATTTATATTTTTTTTGTATGTGTATGTGTATGTGTATGTGTATGTGTATGGTCAGGAGCAGGCCGATTGCATGTGGTCGGCTTAGGGCTCACTTTTTCAATCGGTTTGCACTTGACCGGTTACTTTTCCAATGTCGTGGACCCTGACCTCCTCTGCCCTCGCCGAGTCGCCCATTTTAGGTAGCCCACATCGTGCTGGTTCGAACGCACACCCCCACGCATCCCGGCCCGGCTCTCGCCCTAGCGCCGCCAGCCGCCGCCCTAGTACACCTCTCGTTGTCAATATAGCATTAGGGTTTCTCCGAATCCGGGGTTTTTCCGAATGTATCCTCTCATATGAATCCGAGGTTTCTCTGAATTAGGGTTTGGAATGACCAAGCATGTATTAGGGTTACATTTCAATACTTTTAACCTGTCATATCATCATCCTTGCTCGAGCATTTCAATAGATGTATTACTGATATTTGTGTGATAATATTATTGTTTCAGAAACTATGGATCCACTCAGTAGAAACCTTAAAGAGGAAGAAATAATGGAGAACATGATCCACGAGGACACCTCACAATATCTGAACTTGGAGGGACATGATGACAGCTCAAGTATTCATGGAGAAGATGACGACTTCGGTTAACACACTTTAGTGATTGCAAAGTCCGTCGAGGTATATGCATGGATTAAGCCCTGCTGACTTGCACCGATTGATTTGTATATATTTGTACATGTATTAATTAACACTTCTTTCTTCTTTTAGCCCTCCGGATCAACCAGCCAGCAACAATCTTCTTCTACGAAAAGAGCAAGCGAGGCGCGAGCCATCGGTTAAAAGATCATGCAAAGTTCACGATCGAAGCAGTCCGTGTTGATGGCAAGCCGATGGAGCCCAAGAAGGCCGCAGAAAAACTTATACGTCAGGCTGGAGTTCTTGTTAGGGACCAAATCCCAATCATAATTGAATATTGGAATAAGCCAAAGAAGGGCGACGGTACCTTTGTCGATGAAAGATCCAAAGAAACGCTTTGGAATTTGTTGTTGGTAAATTTCACCCTTCCGCCGGAGGAGGATGAAAATAAATCGGTTATAAAGGAAAAGGTCAAAGAGTGGACTCTAAAGAAGATGGCTGACGCTTTCCGCAACTCGAAGACAAAATTGAACAAATTTGTCAAAGCTCGCGAGACTCCAGATTTCGAATACGCATATTATACGAATATAAGACCTCACTGGCCCGAATTTGTGGCATACAAGGAAGGTGCTATAGCTACAAAGAGGTCAGACACCAATACACTAAATGCCCAGAAGAAGGAATATCACCAGAGGACGGGGTCAGGTGGCTACATATCTCAGAGGCCTAAGTCGGAGGAAGCTGAGAAGGCCCTGCGCGATAGAGGGATCAAACCCCGGACACATGGGTGGGACCAACATGCAAAGACTTGGTTCTACGGAATCGGGGCAAGGTTGGACCCAGAAACGGGATTGTGTATCTTCCCAACCCTCCTTGCCAAACCCGTCACTGAACTCATCACGGCATACGAGGAAACAGCCACCAGGACCTTCCATCTTGACAGAGACAATGACCAGCTTACACGCGCCATCGATAAAAAATAACACCCTAGACTTGCACGAGGCACAGGTTGTATGACATGGAAGGATGGGTTTGCCGAATGGGGCGACTCTTACAGATGGCATGGCAGAAAAGAAAAAGAGCGTACAGAGAGGATGACACAGATTGGACATGCACTTGTGCGCTGCAGGCGCAAGTGAATGCACAAAAGAGCCAGCAAGCTACCGGCCCATCTCAGCGACACGAAGAGCCTGCATTGGAAGCTGCCGGTGGCCCAGACTCTGCCCGGAAAAGCAGCGTGGCTTCCACGGAGAACGTGTAGCCCACGCTTAAAATGGCGGGTCCTCGATACCCCGTGGATGAAATCACGGAGAGCGAACACGCTGAGCTGCATGTGAGATTAATGGGCTTATCCATTAAGGTGGTGGTCGGCTATGCCTTACCTCCTGTAGCTGTTGGAACTTACCACTGCCAACCGATTCCAGATGGCTATGCTATTGTCGGGGTGGATGAGGTTGTGAAGGAATATGAGGAAGCACAGCTTGACCATGCTACAGGTGAAGGGGAAACTCAACTCAAATTTGCAGTGAAAACAACCATTCTTTGGAAGAAGGAACACATCGTGCTTCCAAATTGGAGGCCATGGCACCCCGCCGTCTCATGGCTGCCAGCTTTGAGCCGCCTCACCGCCCAAGTCATCGAATACTCTGTCGTCTCCCAAGGCTTCAACCATCTCTGCGTGGCAGCCATCTCCAAGGCCTGACCATCTCCTACGTCGACCATGTTCATTGGCCAGCCATCTCCTGCGCGTCAGCCATATCTGGTGCCTCAGCCATCTCCTCAGCGTAAGCAGAAGAGCACTGCCACGAAGAAATCCGCAGGAAACCGTATGACAAAGAGTTCAAGAAACTACGTCCCGCAGCCTTCCGCCAAGCCATTGTTGGTATTACCGTGGAATCGCAGCGACGAGGAGACCAATAGGATCTGGGAAGAAGAGGTCAAGAAATTCTTTGCATCTAGACGGGCCGAGCCAAAGGAGAAACTAGATCCGGTGGTGGTGGAGAAGTTTTACAATAATCTTTTGACCTAAAACCCCACTTGTGCCGGACTACGAGCGCCATATTTTGAAGGGGGATGCAAGGCGGAGGGAGACTGAAAGTAGCAGTCGTGCGGCACCCCAGAAAACAGTTTCCATGCTCGGAGAGCAGGAAAACCAATCATGCGCCCCGCTCCAAGCGTTCGACACACGGAACACTCCTCCTATAAATGATTACGAGGCAGAGCTACAAAGAAAGGCCAATGAGATGGGGATGACTTACATTGCATACTTGAACATCATGGGAGACAACTTTCCCAAAGGCGATGTCAACCCCATACAGCCATGGAAGTATGGGAAGAATCTCGTCAAGAAAGAGGAGCTCAAGAATCTACCAACAAAGATGCGAAGATTGCACAAGTGGTACCTTGATTTCTGCAAGACGAGAAAGGAAGAATGTATCACGACGCATATAAGAGATCAGATTTTCTTGTGCGGAGACGACGAGATCGCCTTCAACATTCAAGACTTTCATTTTTATTCAATCAGAAGGAACTCGACAAAGCTTCCATCAGCCTTTATTGTGTGTAAGTACTATTTCTGTAATTTCTATCTCGTCTCGTTCAATTCATTAATTGCATGTATATATATATGCTCACCATATATGTATATACTATTATGCAGGAAAAAGGTTATGGAATGCATGAAAGGAGGCCCTTTTGACATTGGATTTGTTGACCCAAATAGAGTTCATGAAGAAGTGGTAAGACACAGACCCGGGAAAACAGAAGATTTCTTGCTAACGTCTTTACTGAGACAACAAACCAAAAGGGAACTACTATTGCCTTACAACTTCTCGTGAGTACTGTTACCCTCTCTTGTACACATTCTGTTTTGGCTTACTCGATGTTAAGTGTAACTGATGATGAGTTATGCGTGCATAGGTTCTACTTTATTCCGCTAGTCATTCAACCTGACTCAGGAAAAGTCCTTGTCATGGAATCGTTACGAAAAGACCAAGAGCTATGGGTAGACTTTAAAGAGATGCTCCGGAGGTAATTTCAATCATATTATCGCACTAGATCGGCAAATTTCATGACAACAAGTAATTAATTACTCCTTTATCCATTTTATTTGCCGGACAGGGTTTGGAAAAGGTTCACGGGCAGGGCCGTGGGTGAATGGTCAGAAGAACTAAAATTTGTAGACCAAAATGTAAGTAATACTAGCTAGCTAGGTCTGCGTATCTCTTTGATTTTGCTTCCAATTCCATTATATCATGCTTTATTGATTATTGTTTTGATTGAACTCTCTATTCTCGTAAATTGTGCGCATCAGGGACCCGACAATAACTTATATGGATACTATGTTTGCGAGTTCATTCGTAACATGATATATGCGACGGGCCAAGCCGCACTAGAACAACTTAGAGTAAGTAAACAAAGTACATAACATTATTTTATTACCATCAATTGTGTTGAGTTTTATTCTTATATATATATATTGACCCCATTCTTCATATATATTTAGATCGAACGGATGCGGGACCAACTCCTACCATTTGACCGCATACGAGCCATTCAAGAGGAATTGGCGGGGTTCATACTTGATGAGGTCGTCACGCCTGGCGGAGAACTCTTTAGATATCCATCAAAATGAACGTTGTATATATGCTTGTACTTGATGCTTCAACGTTTACGGAGAATACCACACAATGACGATGTTTGTGTATAATAATAGTTGCTTAATTATTCATTTACTCGTATGTACCGACGATGATGTATGTGTATACCTCTCCCGATCGATTCCCCCTCCACCCCTCCCCGTCCCTGCCAAGGCAGTAATGTTTTGCCGCGCGAGAGATTTATGTCCTTTTCCTACCGCGGCAGAGAACCTTACGAACCGGTGTGAAAGGGGGGCCGAGCGCTGCGACATCCCCACGTGCGCCACTCTTTAACACCGGTTCGTATAAGAACCGCTGTTAAAGGGGGGGCCTCTAACACCGAACCCCCAACATCGGTTCTGGAACCGCTGTTAGAGGCCTCTACGAACCGGTGTTAGAGGCCTCGTTTCCACTAGTGGACGTCGCCGCGTTAAACCATTTGCTTAGCACTTAATAATTTCCCTTTATTAGGTACTACCTCCGGTCCAGTTTATTAGGCATCCTAGAAATTTCTGAAATCTAGGTAGTTGTCGATTGGTAGATAGAGGACATGTCAATCATGTTCCCACCTTACACCTTCCGCATGCAGAACAGGTTTCACACTTTCGTTCACACCGCGCCCAGGGAGGGAGAGAAGACGGAAGGGGAAGAGATTAGTACTCCGCATGACACCCTGATTACTCGCGAGCAGTTAATACTAGGAGACGTATCGTTTTCATAGAAGAAGGACCAAGCTGCCAAACCATTACAACACGCCGAGACACAGGCGTCTCGAGCGCAACTCCATGCTGTCAAAACAGCATCACACCCCTAAACAACTACTCACAACATCTCCATTTGTCTACCTGTCCTAAACAATCGCGGAGGAGGCCTGCGGCCCTCCATCGGCCTGCTTTGTCCTGGAACTTCCGGGTGACCATCTGCACGGAGGGGGCGGCTCCCTCAAAGACCACATCATTATGGTGGCGCCAAAGAGACCAGCAAACCAGGGAGATGTCGGTTCAGAGGTCTCGCTCGTGGCCCTTGTTATGGAATTTGCTCCATAACAATAATACGATTGTTTAATGATACACAAGTTAAAAATACAGGAAAAGGTCCCTCTTGTTCTTCTCTCCATGTTGGATATTTGAACACTCATTTTATTAATCAAACCTAAACAAACTAAACTAAATAAAACACGCCCCAAATTTATTTCACATGGATTTCCTCTCATGAAGCACTTCTACTTCTAGTCGTTTAGCTCGATCAGAATGGTATTCGACTTGTCTTCTCTAATGGAAACATCCATCCCCAAGTAAATTTCCCTTCAAAGTTATTATTGAATTTCATAGACCATGGTCTTCTTTTTCACGAGAAAATGAACAACAAAAGGATCTCACGAAGGTTGTTCAGATGTCACGTTCGCTTCGTGCAAATTAATCAAATCTTTAACGTTTCTTAAAAATGGCCTACCAAGTATGATAGGTCCTATGGAATCCTCGGGCATATCGCCAATAACGAGATTAATAAGTGTAGGACACCCTTTGATTTGTATAACAATATTTGCATTAATAGCCACGGCTTGTCCGAAAGTAGAGTCATCTAGATTCTAGATGAAGAATTTAGTGTAAACATATGAACCAAGATTTAATCTATCCTACACGCTTTTAGGAATGGTAAAAATATTATCACCTAAATCACAAAGTGTAGCAACTCTTTTTTTACTGTGAAACCATTGGGAGCCCCTACAATGTGTGATGGGATATGTCAATCGGGGTATTACCCAGAAGGTGGATACGATTGGCTAAGGCCCATGATGAATGGGCTAGCTGGTACGGCGACTGGAAATCCTGTGACCAAGGAGCATGGAGACTGAAAGCTGAAGGACCAGAAGCGTAGCTAGGCCTAGTCAGATTAGGTCAAGCCACCGAATCCTTAACCAATTCGGTGTTATCCATATAAACCCTATTGAGGCAGCACTATATAAGCCTTCCTACGGTACTCTCTAGAGATATTCGCTATCATACACTCCATAGACGTGACTCACCGACTCGTTGTTGTGCTCACCATCATTGTAATCTCTCCACATCAATACAAACTAGTAGGAAGTATGTTTTTTCCGTACCAGAAGGCTCAACCTAGGTAAAACCCTATGAACTTTCAATATCATACCGCAAATGGCTTACTCTCCCTTGCCCCATTCAACTCAATCGCTATCCCCGGTAGCAACTGACGTGGTCATTGCTACGACAGTGTGATTTTTATATATAAAAAGAACCCCAAGCAGAGTTCAAAGCAGAATAATTACATGGAAGAGGAGAGAGAACTAAGAACTAGTAGCAATCTCATTCGACCCAACAATAATCTCAAAGTAGGTAGATTCTCTCCCGCCGTGACAACACACATGATCCTCTAGTCCTCATATATGTTCGGCATCTATGGGCTACCACATCCTTAACACAACCATTAGAGGATGTTTCCTTATTTGTTGTCGTCTCACACACTGGTGTTGCCCTACATCGCCTCCGGCAGCTGTGCGGCATTGACCGTCGACATTGTTGAAGCCTAGCTGGTGTCACCTCGGGAGGAAAGCAACATAGTACATAGCAGGATCAAGGAGGGATGCTTCATACATCGTTGTTTCGAGTCTTTCAAGCGCGTACAATGCTCTTATCTTGGCAATGTCATGTAAGTGGATTGCTGAGTTGGAAGAGAGAACAAAAAAAAGACCTCGGTCTTCTTTTATATAAGAGATCATCTCTTAAAACAATATGTCTCGTCACATATTTAGGAATATTTGTCACTAGAGAGAAGGCTCAACCTAGGTAAAACCCTATGAACTTTCAATATCGTACCGCAAATGGCTTACTCTCCCTTGCCCCATTCAACTCAATCGCTATCCCCGGTAGCAACTGACGTGGTCATTGCTACGACAGTGTGATTTTTATATATAAAAAGAACCCCAAGCAGAGTTCAAAGCAGAATAATTACATGGTAGAGAAGAGAGAGAACTAAGAACTAGTAGCAATCTCATTCGATCCAACAATGATCTCAAAGTAGGTAGATTCTCTCCCGCCGTGACAACACACATGATCCTCTAGTCCTCATATATGTTTGGCATCTATGGGCTACCACATCCTTAACACAACCATTAGAGGATGTTTCCTTCTTTGTTGTCGTCTCACACACTGGTGTTGCCCTACATCGCCTCCGGCAGCTGTGCGGCATTGACCGTCGACATTGTTGAAGCCTAGCTGGTGTCACCTCGGGAGGAAAGCAACATAGTACATAGCAGGATCAAGGAGGGATGCTTCATACATCGCTGTTTCGAGTCTTTCAAGCACGTACAATGCTCTTATCTTGGCAATGTCACGTAAGTGGATTGCTGAGTTGGAAGAGAGAACAAAAAAAAGAACTCGGTCTTCTTTTATATAAGAGATCATCTCTTAAAACAATATGTCTCGTCACATATTTAGGAATATTTGTATATCACGTTTTGTTATTATATCAAATTACATGGCATGTCTAAGATAAGACTGTCTTATCAACTATTGTACATGCCCTCGGCAGCATCAAGAAGAACCGATGCACAACGATAGTGGCTGACCATAAACTAATACTCCCTCCGTCGCAAAATAGATGTCACAATTTTATCAAAATTTAGACAGAGGGTGTATTTTTGTTCCGCCAGCGCTTCAAATAGACGATGCATTCTGTAGCTGGGGAAGCACCAAAAGTCTCCCTAGCAATCTGTTTTCTGAATAGCATAATCACTATTTCCTCATGCGACGGTTCTTCCAAAAATTCAAAATGCCATGACATGTTATCCTAGAAAAGAAAAGGACATGAAGGGAAACCTAAGCATATATATAAGCAAACATCGATCTTATTAACCATTGGCCAATTGATCAGAAAACTTGTACATGAAGAAGAAGCTTTATTGTAACCAAGCGCTTGTATATGCCTTTTGTACAGGAACAACCCGGTTTACACAGTACACGACTTTATGTCATAACCTTACAACAACATGCATCCCTCCCGACTGCAAAGGCACAGCGAGTCCGCAGATGTTGGATTGGCAACAAACAGCTCGCTTGGACAGTATAAAGCCTCTCCTCGGTGGGATGCATCATCGGCAGTATCCTTACCAGCCAACGTAGCAAGATAAACCCCAGCATCCACAACTCTACATGATGGGCAGAACTGAGTCGAAATTATCTGCCGCGAAGAACGACAAGCTTCGAAATGCATCCATGCTATTCTCCATCATCCGATTCCAACTATTGTCACACTCTCCTAGAATGAAGTCATCAGCTTGGTATCTCACTGGTGGTATATCCAAGTCCAGTGGTTCAAGTGAATCAGGCTGTAGAAAGATAAGATAAAAATATAAGTTTTGGTATAGCTAATTCTGTTAGCAAGCAAAGAGAAAAGAACTGCTAGAGCAATTATCCAATACCCAGAATATGTCAGCTAGAGACTGATCCTTCGATCCAATATCATTGTCATTTTGAGGTGGAGATTTGGCACAAAGTTCATCCATATCTTTGACACCATCAGTGCAGGGATTGCCAGGAGTCTCTCCTCCGGCCAAGTCCTACATCATGAAATAAATTGTAAATCAACAATGTCAAACAGGTAGAAGCTTGTTCAGAACCCCCAAATGACAACCAACCTGAAGAAAACTTTGAAACCCTTCTGAATCTGAAGAGCGAACTTCGTTGTCACTATCAGGAGGGCTGCTAGCTGAAGTGTTTGAACCTTGCTTCCTAGCTGTGGCCAACTTAAAACTGAACTCATCGCACGTTTCTTCTGCACCCCAGATGGTGGAGTGAGATGTATGAGCTGGTTGCGCTGCGGCCTGATAACGAGAGGTATGAAGGGCAACAGCAGCATCAAACGAGTCATAGCTGCAAGGATTCTCGTGGAAAACATCATTTTTGAGAATAGAGGTCGCTTCACAATCCAAATTAGCAGCCTTGGATGCCTCTGTGAGCAAGTATCCAACACTGATATCAGTAAGGGTATCTGCCCAGCCTACCTCCGGTAATGCAACACAATCCACTTGTGTATCAACCTGAAGTATAATAGAGCAGATTAGAAATAAAAGATCAAGCATAGGATTCTTGACTTTAAAAAGTATGCGGGAATTGGACCTCAAGTGTTTGGTTTGCAGGAACTTGTTCTTGATGCTGACTGCCACACGGAGAGGGGGAGGCATTAATGGACTGCTCTTCCTCAGCATTCTTGCCTGTACTAGATGTTGTACCAAGCAATAATGCTGATTGATCTTTTGGGTTACAAGATGCTAGCTCAGAAGCGGAGTCACTGGGTGACTTGCCATCCTTTTGCACACAAACCTCTGAAGAAGATTTGACCTGGATGTCTTCTGGTATCATGCAATTCTCAAAGTGGGTCAACGATATTTCACTTACTCCTGCTTCAAGCTCAGCAAGGGAAAACCACCCATACCTAATCGACAAAAAAAAATACAGCAGTTAGTAATCATACGGTTGGCCACTCGTGGCCTAGAGTACTACTACTTTATATCGCAACAGTAACTCCATACCTTAAACGGAAAATAGAGGGGCTATTCACCGATCGAAAAACGTCAGCGACTGCAACAGTATCCCGTGTTGTCCACCTCTGATATGTAGCTAAATCCTCTTGATGAGCACAATATGGAAAAAGAACAAGCTCTCCAGATCCAATATTTGAGTTGCCCCACTTGCGGTTCATATGTTCTAAAACAGAAGACATTTTTTTCCTAGCACTTAATGTGAGCTCCAGATGTGGATTATGATCATCCTGTTAAAGAGCAGATAGAGATGGCATACCATGCTCAGCTGTTAGAAAATTTCAGAAAAGAACCGAAATATCTCTGTGTAAGAGTGCACAGCCATAAGAATTAGGTAACACTTAGCTTCACACCTACTACAGAAAATAGCTTATTGACAACGTAAATAGCAGAAATAAATTTATTTATGCTTCATGTTTCATATATCATGAACATTTATCAACTACAGGGATCTAAGAGTTTGGGATAACAGTTAACCAGATATCAGTGATTTGTTAGCTTGCTAGCAAAAGGAAACATTACCTTCTCCAATGCCTTCCGTGTAGCTTCATTTATTGGATATAACTGCAGCTTCAGCTTCGAAGGTGCTTGCGGATCTGCTTCTTTCATATGATTTGTGCCCACATCTTCCAGTGTAGAATAAAAATATCAGGAGTTTGCATGAGTTAATCTAGGTTTGGTAGTTGCATGAACTAAAAAAAAACACTAGAAACAATAGTCCAGTGATTAAATGAACTACAACACAAACACTAGAAACAATACCATCAACAGTAGATAAGTTATTCGGTGATGAAGCTTGCATTGTTGCGTCGACATTAGACAAGTTCTGGGTCATCATATTGCGTTCAAGCTCCTCGGCTGCATCAGCAACTAGAGAAACACCAGCCATGGCAGCTTTCTCCCATTTCTTATATGCAGCAGATGCACCGACACCACCTACAACACAAGTGATCTGCTATCAACTCTAATGTAAGGAACATTCAACACTAAAGAGTCAAGACTTGTCAAGATATGCAGATTTTGCAACAGACTCAAATTTCATACTCCAACCTAGAATGAGTAAGGCTACACCATATCAAAGCAGATGAAAATAAGTGATCACCTGCTCTTCTTTTTTGTCTCACGGTTCTTGTGGCAGAGAGGTCTTTGATTACTCCTGACTTGTTAGAATTTGGCTCTACAACCCGTTTGAAAAGTGTTCCTTTAGAAGAGGCTACTTTGCTACCGCTTTGAGCATCTGTGGGCAATGGTTCTACTGAGATAGATTGATTTCCCGGAGTCTTGCTGAGAACTGGAGTTGAAGATAGGTATGCCTCCACTTGTGGATTACACTTTCTTCTGGTTTTCTTTCTGTCCTTCAGAAGCTGATTTCCCTGTAGACAGAATATGTTGCATGACAAACAGAACTAGACAAAATAAACGACCTTTATATTGGGGTACAACATTGAAGAGAACAAGCAAGTAGTGATCTAACAGACCAGTGCATCTACAAATGATTTGCATCTCCGGGGCTTCAGATGTAGCTTTGAAGCACTGCAGCTAAATTTCTCAAGCAGAGACCACCTGCGTAAAATTCGGTTAATATATCGGTATTTCTCGATGCAATTACAAGAAATGACACATGATCAGAATAAAAAAAGGTGAAGTTTATTAGCAAGAGACAATATCATCTTCCTTTTAAACAGAAAAAAGGCATTTGTGTGTCAATGTACAAACAGCCAGCCCCCTCCTAGTCCCAGACACTCATTCCC
Organism: Avena longiglumis; assembly: GCA_030063025.1. NCBI lineage: Eukaryota > Viridiplantae > Streptophyta > Magnoliopsida > Poales > Poaceae > Avena > Avena longiglumis. Next base: position 503,748,112 of record CP125975.1, read on the forward strand.
AATAGTTGTTATAACAAAGAGGTTTTCTTTGTTCTACCCTTTTTATTAATGCAGGAATGAGAGAAACTTCTAAAATTGTCATAAAATTCATTTTGATTGATTAGTCAGAACAGAAAGACAAACAATGGAATAGAGAACAACAAAACAGTAATATGACAAGGTGTTTACACAATTGCTCTTATAACCAGAGATGTAATCTGTATTGGGGTAAAATATACCACATAAATTAAGTTAAAAAGACTATCCAAAGTCTAAGCCTCCAGGAAAAATATTAAGACAGAAAGATACAGCAGAAAACCATTGTGAGATCAACTATTACTATTTTCTATTATGCTACTTAAATTAAAAAAAAAAGTACTACATCTCATCACATTAACTGTACATCATCAAGGCTCGTTCAATTACCAGCGGAGCATAGCAGCAATGATGTCCTTGGAGTTACGTGCATCAAGTGAGAACTGAGGACCCAAAAGCTTCTTCATGCGTCTAACAAGACGATAGAAGTAATGTCTGACCTATATTTACAACAGCAATATTGAACCTTGAAGTTAATAGCGAAGTACTGAGTATTGTCTAGTTCATGTATTTTCAAAATTATGCCAGACATGTGATGGTATAAGAGAATAAGAGACAATAAAACATCTGTCATCATAGGAAGTTAGAAAAACCTAATCGTCATCTTGGAAATTGCTAATTTAGAGCGCTTAGGTGCTAGGGCAATCCGCACTATGGCAAAATGCCTCAAGCTGCTCCAGGAGCAGCGTCTTAGATGAGGCTTGTGACTTTTCTGCTCACCACACAAGATAAGACACTGAGGCATGTGCCATGCAGCCAAACATGGTTTGGATAGGACCAAAAAAACTAGGGAAAAAGATGCTACACCTGAATAAAAGCTAGTGACATGGTGGGGTGTTTCTAAATCTCATGATCTGGGGTTTGGAGTTGTCCATCACCACGGAACTTAAAAGGGATTCAAGTTACAAAGTGAAATCAGCTGCAGGCGAGGAGGGTGAATGGCTGTAAGTAAAGAAGGAAGATTGTCTGGCAGTTAAAGGAGCTCATCCTCATTGGTTTGTTGAGATGAAACTTGTGACTCTCCCTCCCTACAACACCTTTTAGCTACTGCAAGGAAAAATAAGCAATAATGGCTTCGTATCTTTACGTTAAAGGGATGCTAGTGCTATGTCAATGAACAACAAAGGCCTTGGTCATGTACAATCTCCCCTATAGCAGTTGCTTCCAGATTCTCACCATAAAATGTGTCTACTCAGTTCTATTTGTCATCAAGATGAGAATCCTTTAGGGCAGTTTGTGTACAGGACAAACTTACAATGCCACATTCATGTTCCTCTTCCTTCCAAATTTCTAACTAGTTCTGTACAGCCTGTTCAAAATCAAGCGAATATATTGGTGGAAGATAAGGTACCTGATCCTTGTTTTTGCTCTGGACACGGAGAGTTATCTTCTCAAAATTCTGCAAAAAAAAAAGAGACAAGATGTTAGCCATCTGCCAAATCTGCCAAGTAACATTGCATCCTGAAGTATAATCTTACTTTTCCTACTTGGCGCAGAGCATTGAAGAAACTTTCTTCCTCTTGGCGTGTCCAAGCGGCCCATTGTCGCGTCTGCTTTTTCGCTATCGAAATGAACATAGATCAGGAAATCCAGCCCTAGTAACGGAGAAGCGAAAAGTTTGGGGGAAAACGAACCAGGCTTCTGTTTTGGATCGGATTCCGGGAGCGGAGTGTCTTCGGGCGAATCAACAGGTTGAGGGGGTGGATTCATCTCTTCAGAGACCTCCTTCTCCATGACATTCGGGGCGCAAATATCTCGTGATTCCTCTGCTTAGATTTCACGCGACAAAAAAAATCGAATATTCAGGAAACAGAAGAACAGATCGAAGAATTTCACAGATTGTGAGAGCCGAAGGGACTAACCTTGGTTGACGATCGGAGAGGCCCGTCGGCGGATTTTGATTTGGGAGAAACAAATCTACAGTTCGAAAGAAATTTTGAGATTGGGGAGTTAGGGATTTGGAGGAATTGGGGGAAAATTAATCCATGAAAGATGAATGCAATCGGTGAAAGAGGGATCTGTCGCCACCTGTCCCCTCTTTTCGAACCAACGGCTAATATTTCTCCCAGTTACACTACCCGAACAACCTACGACGTCAGGCGTGGTATTAGACGTTCGGCCGGTCGGTCCGTCCGTCTCTTTGCAAGACCACGAATTTTGACGTGCTGGGGTATTCCTATTGTTGGCTTTTTTTCGGATATAAAGGAGGGGAAATACATTTATGCCCTTCTTTCTCCAAAGAGGAATATGTAAGTCCAAACTTTCCATAGTTGCTTTAAGAGGCAATTGTTAATGTTGGGGTCCTCCGGCACAAAGCTTATAACTATATACACTATTAGTAACCGACATTGAGGTGCTAGCATTTGGTCGAAGCGGTCATAGCGTCATGGACACATGTCGTCGGCCTGGGTTCGATACCCAAGCGACGCAAGAGCGGGACAAACAATTGAAGTAATGATAACAACTTTATACACACCTTCAACTTTACAACTATGTCATGTTGTCGCTCCCCTCTCCCACACACACCCACTCTACCCCACCCCCAACAGCGTCTCTAGCCTAATCTATTGAACGTCGGTAAAACCCGAGAGAACAACATCATTACTTTTTTATCGACATAAAATTAATACATAAGACATATAAATCTGGGGATCTACTAAACTCCGAGGGAGAAGAGTCAACTTCAATATTTTTACAAAGGATTTAGAAAAAGAAACAAGGGGATAAAGGGAGGCCATGTGCTCATTTGGTTAGTATGATATCGTGGTTACATAGGTTTACCATAAAAATCTACCTCATTGCATTACCCAGAACCCCTTGTTGTAGATTGTATGCACATAACTACCTCATCCACAAGTTTGATCTAAAACAAATGGGCTAAACATTACGTGCTCCAATAATTTATTCTCACATCTATCCTCCATTATAATCTAGATCTTGTCAAAGATTATTTATTTATCTTGTTGTCGGGCCTTGATCTAACCTTGTATTGTATTTATTCGTCGGCTTGAATCAAGATAGAGGCCACGGGTCAGAGGGCCATACCTTGTACTATTTTGACATGCTTGTATGGTACTTATGCCATGTAATATTTTACCTTTTTACTACTTATGTGGTATATGCACGATTTCACAATATGAAGGCACCATACCCATACCTACCCCATAAAGACAAGGTGACTAAACAGAGAATCCGAAAAACCATGCGGTAGACCAAGTAACTCACATTGTACAACAGGATCCGCAAGACATACAAACCCCAGTTCATATGCATCACACCAATGAGTCATCTACCTTTCCACATATATCCCTTACAATGGAGTAATCACACCTCCATTGTACTTCTCCTTGAGATAATAAAGAAACACATGATGTAGGGCTAATACCCAATAATGTCTTTGACCACTCGCTTCTCCCCGACACCACTACTCATATACACACATCAACATGATAAACTTTTGATGATTTACTATTCATTAACAAAAACATTCTTGATTTCTGTTATTTGGAAATTCTTTTTGAATTGTGTTCTACTTACTCTAAACATACCATAAATATATGTGTATTTGTGTTGTTTCTCTCTATTTGGCTTTGCCTAGGCATAACTGACCCACCATGTTGGTGGGGTCAGATGACCACAATAAAAATGTACAAAAACCAAATGGTTGAATTTTTAATGATTGTTTCCACATTTTAGAGTAGGTGATGAGGTCAACTTGGTCAATGCCAGTTTCGTTATTTGGAGTGGCCACGAACTCTATAATTGTATCACATTGCACATGTAACACCAGTATTGTTGCTCACGTGCTACATAGCCGTTCTCCGAGTATGATTATCTCATTTTTCCCTTGTTTGTGCCCCAAGCAAGAGAACAGTTCACACATGATTCCAAATCATCGGATGAGAGAGTGCTGAGAAATTAGAGATTTTTTTTAAAACCTAGACACATATAAATCAATATATATATTTACAAGTACATGAAATGGCCCAATATTTCTAACAACAAGTTTTGAAAAAAACACATGTGGACCTTTTCTTATAAAGAGCTTTACAAAAATCACCAAATGAGTTACTTCCTACAAGTAACTTGGCTTGATAGGATTTTTTCCTAACCTCAAAATTGATCATATTATTTTAAGTGAATTCGACTGATACCCTCTTGTTTGTCATTTTCTGGAAACTTAGTCAGGGTTTGACCCCTTTTTATCTTGTTCTATGAGGTGCAACATGGTATCTAGTATGAGTGTACAATGCATAAATGCACCATCCTTTGTACTTTGTTAATATTAAAAGACAAGGAATAAATGGGATACCAGGTAGGCATGATTATTTGGTCATGCATGTCATAAACATGTAAGATGTTATAGTATGTAAAAATTGGTTTGCTAGATGGACTAATCGGGACGCAATTTTGTTACATGAGATAATTGTTGTTGCAAATGGCCCACGTAAATAAAATAGAATGTACTCTATGTCATCAAAATTTATCGGGGCACGGTTGTATCTATTCTACATGCAACTTTTTTATAGATAAAATAATTTTATTAAAATATAGAAGTGTTACATCAGCAATTACAATGTCATGGATCTATTGAGAATAATTTCTAATCCAAACCGGGTTTTGTCCCAATATCTTCCCAAATGAGTAAACTATGACTAGCACAATTGTGACTTCGTTCTATCTTTGTAGTCGTGACATATATCTCATCAAAACATCTCTTTACAATGTCGATCAGGTGCACTAAACTTGATCGCTTTCTTTCCTTTGAAGTACTCATATTGTTGGAAACCAAGCTATGCATCTCACTGTCAATTGGTTCATCAGACCAATTCAGAGCCAGCTTGAGGCCCTCCTCACATGCTGTGATTTAGCTTCCAATACCGACGAACAATTTTGCAACGATCTGCAAGCACTGAACCACACCTCTCCCCTATGATAACGCAAAATCATTCCAGAACCTACCGCCATCTTCTCTTGTAAGAAGTTGCCATCCACATTTAGTTTTATCCGACCTGAAATTGGTTTCTTCCATCTCTCTTTCATGTTGGTTCTCTTTTGAGGATGCTTCTTAGACTTCAGCATCCTCGTAGGGTCTAGAAAATGCTTGCCCTTGATGAGATCCACATGTGGAGACAACTTAAAGGACACCAAGGTTTCAACATAACTATAAATAAATCACCTAGAGGCCTCTACTAGTGGTGTTGGTTTTTCAAGGGTTAGCTCGTTGTGGACATGCCATACTTGCCACAACAACATGAGCACCCTCAAACTTCACTCCTCATTTATGAAGGGAATATGCCGAGAGGCAATAATAAAGTGGTTATTATCATATTCCTTATTTATGATAAAAGTTTATTTTGAATGCTATAAATGTATTAATACGGAAACGTTAATACATGTGTGTTTAAAAGGAAGTTCCTAGTTATGCCTCTCTTATAAACTAGCTCATTGATTAACAAGATGATCAAAGGTTTCCTGATCATGGACATTGGATGTTGTTAATAACGAGGTCACAACATTATTGGAATGGTGTGATGAACATTCATCCGAAGTATAGCATTACGATCAAGGTCATTGTGTTTATATTGCTATAACATCATACGAAGTTATCTTAGTCATGAGACCATGAGATCATGTCAATCACTAACATCGGAAGAGTATCTTGATAACATCAAACGTCGCACCGTAACAGGGTGACTATAAAGATGGGTTCAGTGCTATGAAGGTGTTATGTTGAGGCTCATGGATCAAGAGTGGAATTTATCCATCCCGATGACGGAGAGATATACTCTAGGCCCTCTCGGTGATATCACATTAATTAGCTTGCAAGCAAGTGATTTGATCACTAGAATGTTATATCACGGGAACGAGAAAAGAGTATATGTCGATAACGAGATCAAACTAGGTATGAAGATACCGATAATCGAATATCGGACATGTAATATATCACGAGACAAAGGGATTGAGCTACATGCGTATAAGGTTCACACGATCACAGAAGTCATCATTGAATATGTGGGAGTCAGTATGGATCTCCAGGTTCCGCTACTGATTATTGATCGGAGAGGGGTCTCGATCATGTCTACATTATTTGCGAACCGTAGTGTGACACACTTAAGGGATACCGACACCATTTGGAGCAAATAATATGCCAGAGAAAGAAAAAAGGAAAGCGCGGGAATTTATTTCACTAGACACCGAAACTGTTTCGGTTGAAATTGCTGAAACTGGTTCTGCATGTGAAATTGAAATGTTGTAAGGGTTTTTATGTAAATGTTTGTTAATTAAAGTAATTAACAAAATTCTGAATAAATAAATAAAAGAGTTTTATTTAATGAGAGATTGCATTAAATTTGGTGGAAATTTAATGGAGGTGAGTGGAATTTTGAGTGGGTGGCTATTTATGTGAGTGGGAGCTCCACCCACATGAATGTGGAAGAGGTGGGGGCACCTCCATGGCTGCCAGGCCATAGGAGGGGGCTGCCCCCCTCTCCCTATAAAAGGCACCCCATTCCCTCCTCTCATCTCACACCTCCTCACGAAGGATCTCTCTCCCCCCTTTAGAATTCCCCCATGGTCTCGGATCAGCGAGATACATGTTCCCGGTGGCTTTTTCTGGAAGGATTTGTTACTTCCGCTGCTTCGCTGGAGCGAGGGCGCTGAGGTTGTCGGGGTACCCGGACGTGTGTGCGATCACGGATGCACGACTGCTTTTCGGTGCTGAACGTGATGGTGTTGGACCGGCTGGACCAGATGGACTTCATCACAATCTTGAGATCGGCAAGCGTTCGACTACATCATCCATGAGTACAACCTCATTAACGCTATTCGGTCTTCGAGGGTATGTATTCTATGGATGTATATCCACCCGTTGCTTGTATCTAGTAGATAGATCTTGGTACTTAGTTCCCATCGTAGGAAAAAAATTGTTTTCTATGATGCGAACCCTTCAATTTAGTCTAGATAGAAGTGGTAAAATCTAATCGGTACCATTTCTTTTAATTTTCGTTTCGCTAGGTATATCCCAACATGTGTTCATTCCATGCCATAAACCCCGTGCATGAGGACAGGTGATCAGAGCACGATACTAGTCCTCTTCTTCTCGTCCGCAAATTTGGCATGTCTCATATGTGTTCATCTTCCTCCTGACCATGTTTGCTCTTGTAGCCATTCCATTCCTTGACAATCTCCAAGTAAAGGTTTTGACCTTCGATGGAGCTTGACTATGCCAAATTAGTTGCCACTAATTATTATCGCCAAAAGGTATGATACTATTAGTACCCTTATCTTCTTCGCATAGCTTTTCTTCAAATCCCAGCATGTAGCCACTGCCAACCGAAAATAGCCCTTTGCTATCCGGGTGCCATGCAATGAAATCCTCATTATTTCATGGTGGCGGTTTAATGAGAACAATCTTATCAATGTCAATTGTGAGAAACCATCGATGCAGTAGTTGCATATTCCATGTTCCGTCTAGGTTCAGTGGCTCGAAAACCCATTTTAACATGCACCATTTCTTTAGAGGAATCGATGTCAGCTGATAATTCTTCAGTATCCATGGGTATCTCCATATTACATTACTAGAGAAAAGGTTATGCGAGGCACACCTAAAAGGTTATGCGAGGCGCATATCATATGTGCCTCCAGCGTCGTGTCTCACCTTTTTTTATGCGAGGTGCATATGATATGTGCCTCCTATACTTTACATATGCGAGGTGCATATCGATATGCGCCTCCTATATTCTGTATATGCGAGGCGCATATGATATGCGTCTCATATACTCTGTATATGCGTCTCCTATACTCTGTATATGCGCCTCATATACTCTGTATTTTTTATGCGAGGCACATATTGATTCGAATGCGCCTCGTATATTATTTTTGAATTTCAAAAAAGGCGGCCGGATCTAGATTAGATCTAGATCTGGCTAGAATTTCGTCGGAGCTCATTGGAGGTCGTGCCCGTGGCCACAGCCTACCATCGCAGGCATGTGCAGGAGTCCATGGCAATGGGGATCACCGGAGATGGTGGAGGAGGATGAGGCCATCGGAGGTCATCGCCGAAGGTGGAGGAGGAGGATATGGTCGGTGTGGTTATGGAGGCCATGGCCGGAGTGGTTGTCGGAGGAGGAGGAGGTCGCCAGAGGAGGAGAAGGTCCCCGGAGGAAGAGGAGAAGGAGGAGAGTGGAGAAGGAGGAGGAGGTGAAGGGGAGAAGAAGGAGAAGGGGAGGAGAATGAGCAGGAGGAGAGGTGGAGGAGAAGGAGAAGGATAAGGAGGAGAGGTGGTAGGTGGCTGTTTCAAATTTGAATCCGGCCAGGTTATGGGAGGCGCATATTGATCCATATGTGCCTCCTATACTTCAAACTATAGGAGGCACATATTTCTCCATATGTTCCTCCTATACTTCGAACTATAGGAGGCGCATATGACCATATGTGCCTCGTCTATGCGGCCACCTACCTCCACTCGGGCCCGCATGAGTTACTTGAGGTGCAGTCTACTGCATGGGCCTCGCATATTATCAAGTACAGGAGGTGCATATGGTCATATGCGCCTCGTATATTCGACCACCGACCTCCACCCGAGCCCACACAGCTTATGCGAGGCACATTCTTCCCATATGCGCCTCCTATACTTGAAACTATAGGAGGCCCATATTACCATATGTGCCTCGCCTATGCGTCCACCTACCTCCACGCGGACCGGCGGAAGTTACTTGAGGCGCACTCTGTTGCATGCACCTCGCATATTATCAAGTATAGGAGATGAATATGACCATATGTGCCTCGCATATTCGACCACCGACCTCCACCCGGACCCACATAGCTTATGCGAGGCGCATTCTTCACTTATGTGCCTCGCCTATCTGATATATAGGAGGCGCATATGATTAGAATGTGCCTCGCATAATCTGGGGCTGCCAGATTTCGTCTATAAAAAGATTATAGGAGGCTCATTCAATCATATGTGTCTCGTCTATTTTTATATTGGAGGCTCATAGCAAGGAAGTGTGCCTCGCCTATTTTATAGAAGGCACATATGGTCTAAATGTGCCTCCTATAAGCATGTCTCCTATAGCCTTTTCTCTAGTAGTGTTATAAGCTTTGCACCATTTCCAGTTCTCAAATAGATCATTTGTTTAGCAACTCCATTCCATACTCAATTGCATGTTAAGTAGATGATCCATTTCCTATAAAAATGGTGTCTAGTAAATTCCCGCTAGGATAGTATTTTGTTTGGAGGATTTAGACGCAAAGTGATTCTAGAAATTTAATTAGTCGCCAGACTTTCCTAGCTATTAAGGATTGGAATAATTTCATATCCTTAAACCCCATTCCTACTTGTTTTTTGGGTCTCAACAACATATCCCATGCTACCCAATGCATTTTGTGCTTGCCCTTTTCCAGATCCCCGCCAGAAGTCCCTTAATATATTCTCTAGATCGCCACATAAACCAAATGGCAACTCATATACCCCACATAGCATATGTAATCAAGGCTTGACCTATGGCTTTTATCATCACTTCTCTTCCCCCTTGTGTTGTATGATTTAAATCACCCACTTGCATAAAACATTTTGCTAATTTAGCCTGCATGCTTTAAAACTTTCCTTTTGCCATTCTTCCTTCCAAACTGGCCTAAATAGTTAGTTTCAAAATTGTCTTGCAGCACATGTAGCGCCACCTTGATCGGTATCTTGATTTGTTCATCACATGAAGGACCAAAGTAAATGGAGCACTTATTTGGGTTGCTTAATTGGCCCGTACTTTGGCAACATTTGTCCAGAACTTGCATCACATTGCTTGCTTGTGTAGGACCATATCTAAAAATAGAAGACTATCATCTGTGAAATGGAGATGTGAAATTCCTGGTGCTCGTCGACAAATCTTCACTGGTGTAATTCGGTTCTCCTGCACCTATTTATTTAACAAGGAAGATAAATCACCAGCTATAAAAAGGAATAGAAAGGGTGATAAAGGGCCACCTTGATGTAGGCCACATGAAGGCAAGAACGATTCCATCAAAGCTCTTTTAACTTTATATATCACCATGGTCACACACTCCATAATCCACTCAGATCCACTGGTGAGAGAAGTCAAGTTTGTCCATTGCTCTCCTTAAGAAAACTCAGTCGACCCTATCATAGGCCTTTGATAGGTCTCGTTTATATACACAAAACTGGTTTACCTCACTAGATTTATGTTTAATATAATGTAAGCACTCGAAGGTTATAAGAGCATTAATTGTCTATAATTAAGCATCCTAGAACAAAGGAGCTTTGGTTTTGTGAGATTAATTCTCCTAAGATTAGACGGATATGATTGACCAAGCACTTTACAACAATTTTGTATAGCACAGTACATAGGCTAATATGCCTAAAATCCTTCAACTCTGTTGGATGGTCCACTTTTGTAATAAGCATAATGGTTGCCTCGTTTGCTTCCTTGGGTATGTGTCCTGGTTGGAAACCGCCGCAAGATTTCACTCTTCAAGGGGCTCCAATTCCTTTGATAAAATTGAGGTGGGAATCCATCGGGTCCATGCACCTTCAATGGACCGATATGAAACAAGGCATCGTAGATCTCATCATTAGTGTAATCACATGTTAATTTATCATTCATTTCATCAGTTACGTCCTGGTTAACACTGGTATAAGATCATCTAAATTTAAATTAGGATCTCTTGTAAACATTTTTTGAAATACGAATTTTCCATCCTTTCCATATTTGTTTGCACCATCTGCCATGCCCCATTTTGCGATGTTGTTCAATCGAGAGACGCTCCTCCTCGGTTGCGGGCCTCCTACGATGCTTCCAGAATTGTAGGTTGAGCTTAGCTGCGCGTCTCGTAAACTTGACGCATTCGCTTCCCTCTTGCGTTCGTCTAATTCTCTCTTCCTCTTGACTAACTCCCTATTTTGGCGATGAAGCATGTACTGGTAGGACATGAGTTCCTCGCGTGTAGGATCAGCCGTTACAAAGACTGCACCCGATGTTGTGGAACGCGCTACGGAAAACAAAAAAATTCTAGCTCATAACCAAGATCTAATGCAAGGGTGAGGTAACGGAACATACCCTCGTTGATCGAACTGGCGGAAGTTTGTTGCTGACGGAATTGATCGTGTGTCGATCCTCGTAACAAGTCTTAGTGAGTAGCGAGGAGATGTATTATCCCACGGACGGCTCCGAAGAACTAGTGCTCCAAGTGTTGCACCTCCATCGGTATCCACGCGTGCAACAAGGACGGCACCGCGTCGAGGCGAGATCATGAACTCGCGGACAAAGACAAAGCGGGAACATGTCGATGAAGATCCGGCAGCACTCCGTTGGCCATCAAGATTGGATCTAGACGGGGTAGAAGGAGCTGTTGTGGGCATTGGTGAAGATATCCTCCATGCGACAAATACGACAACGCGAGGAAGAGGAAGAGAACCGGGCAAAAGTGGCGGTGGCTCGGGATAGGGCGTGGAAACTTGTGTCTTGCCCTTGTCCCTCTCTCCTCCTTATATAGGAGGATTCCCTCCTACATATAGGAGAGTAGGACTAAGATTTGTATCCTCTAAGGACTCCTCCTTTTTTTTCCTTTTTTCCACCAATAAGAGAGAGAGAGAGGAATTCTGTATCCAATATAGAGTGCGCATCAAATACGGAGTTCAACCCAAAACCAACTTGGGGGTAAGTTTGAGACCGGGAAGGACTCCTCCCTCCAAATGGCCTCTCCCCTCCCCACCTCCTCTACCCGTCGGAGTATTTGTTTGCACATCTTGTTTGGCATAGTATATTAGATATACAACGGTAGCTATATAGGATGATCTTTCACAATTCCAATGATAGTGTTCCCCTTGTGTGTGCACCACCAAGAAAGTTCTTCGGTATGAGGGATGCTATGAAAATCGGCTGTCAGACATACCTACGTTCGCATACAATGGGTGCAAGGGTTGCACTACAATACACACAAGTTTGAGTTGGCGAGCCTAGCATGTGTAGACATGGCCTCAAAACACCAGATACCAAAAGGTAGAGCATGAATCGCATGGTTATGTGATTGACATTCAGAATGTCTACCTTTGGAGCTATATCATCGGTCATGACGATTGGGGGTGATATAGTGACATGGGATCATGTGATCACTAAAACGAACAGAGGGATGTTCATTTTGAGTGGGAGACCTGTTAATTTCAGTTTAAGAGTAAACTTAAAACTTGAGCTCAGTATATTACGAACATGGTCTAAACTCTTTGCAAATCCATTGTAGATGTCTCGCCCACCCACCTTCAACCTTAGCTCATTCCTAGAGGACAAGCTGAAAACTGATGGGTCCAACTTCACCGCCTGGCACCGCACCCTAAGAATCCTCCTGACCCCCTACAAGCTCAACTATGTCTTAGAGGCAGAACTGCCTGCCAAACCTATAGATACCGCCACTGAGGACGAAAAGAATGTTTGTCGGTCCAAGGCAGATGCTTCCTCCCTCATCCAAAGTGGAATGCTCTATTCCATGGATTCGGAGCTTCAACAGTGTTTTGAGAAGATGATTGCGTTTGCTATCCTTGAGGATCTCAAGGCTGTCTTTGCTCCATAGGCTCGAGCACAGAGGTATGAAGCTTTTGATCTCTTCTTATCTGCCAGGATGGAAGAGAAGCGAGCATGTAGTCAAAATGTGGCTATGTTCAATGCCTGAAAGCCCTGGATTGCAAAATCCCGCATGAGCTTGCGATTGATAGGATCCTGCACTCATTGCCCCTAGCTACAAAGCTTTCATGATGAACTACAACATGCATGGGATGGTTAAGACCCTTGCTGGGTTGCTCGCCATGCTCAAGACTATTGAGGTGGAAATCAAGAAGGAGCACACGGTGTTGATGGTCAATAAGACCACCAACTTTAAGAAGTCAGCACACAGTAAGGCCATGAGGCCTAAGAGGGATGGAAAACAAGTTGCCTATTCCCGTAAGGCCCCAAAGCCAAAGCCCGACATCACATGCTACTACTGAAAGGGAGACGGGCACTGGAAGTGCAACTGCCCCAAGTACCTTGAGGACAAGAAAGCCGACAAGTTTGCTGCAAAAGACAAAGGTATATGTGATATACATGTTATTGATGTGTTCCTTACAAGCAAAAGGAGCAATACCTAGGTATTTCATACCGGTTCTATTGCTCACATTTGTAACTCGCAGGAGGAGCTATGGAATAAGCGATGCCTGTGGAAGTACGAAGTGATGATGCGCGTCCACAACGGATCGAAGGTCGATGTCAAGGTCGTCGGTGATTTTTCTCTACATCTACCATCGGGATTGATTTTAGTTTTGAATAAGTGTTACTTTGTACCCGCCTTAAGAATGAATATTGTGAGTGGATCTTGCTTATTGCAAGATCGTTATTCGTTTAAATCTGGAACAAGTGGTTGTTCTATTTATATGAATGATGTCTTTTATGTTCATGCACGTGTATGCAAAGGTTTATTCTTACTAGATCTTGATAGCAGTACACACATCTATAACATTGATGCCAAGTGTTGCAAGCATAATGATGATAATACCATGTACCTATGGCATTGCCGTCTTGGTCATATTGGCGTAAAGCGCATGAAGAAGATCCATTCCGATGGACTTCTGGAATCACTAGATTTTGAATCTCTTGATACATGCGAGCCTTGTCACATGGGCAAGATGAATAGGACACCCTTCTCTGGTACTATGGAGAGGGTTGCAAACCTGTTGGGAATCATACATACAGATGTGTGTGGACCGATGAGTGTCTCGACACGCAATGGGCATCGTTATTTTGTTACCTTTACTAATGATTTGAGTAGATATGAGTATATCTATTTGATGAAGCATAAGTCTAAAACATTTTAAAAGTTCAAAGAATTTTAGGAATAGGTAGAGAATCAACTCAATAAGAATATTAAGCACCTCGGTTCAGATCGGGGAGGCGAATACTTGAGTTGTGAGTTTGGCATGCACTTGAAGGACTGTGGTATTGTACCACAGCTTACTCCAGCTGGAACACCACATCGTAATGGTGTATCGGAACGGCATAACCATACTCTATTGTATAGTGTCTGGTCCATGATGTCTTTGACCGATTTGTCTATGTTGTTTTGGGGCTATGCATTAGAAACCGCTTCTTTTATTCTAAATAGATAACCATCCAAATCCATGGAGACAACACCATATGAGATAGGCATGGCAAGAAGCCAACGTTGTCATTCTTGAAAGTTTGGGGATGTGAGGCTTACGTTAAGAAACTACAGCCTCACAAACTCGAACCTAAAGCGGAGAAATGCATCTTTGTAGGATACCCAAGGGAAACTATTGGGTATACCTTCTACAACAAATTCGAGGGCAAAATGTTTGTCGCCAAGGACGACACCTTTCTAGAGAAAGAGTTTCTTCCAAGAGGAGTTAGTGGAAGGAAGATAGAGTTGATACGTTGGAAACGTATCTATAATTTTTGATGTTCCATCCTTGTTTAGTATCTACTTTGTTTTGCTTTGTCTACACTCTGAGGTGTTTTTATATGTATTCTGGAACTAACCTATTAACAAGTTGCCACAGTGCCAGTTGCATGTTTTCTTCTGTTTTGGGTTCTAGAAAGGCAAAAAATCAATATTCTCGGAATTGGACGAGACAAAAGCCAAAGTCAATATTTTACCGTGGGCAACACGAAGCCAGAATACGAGACGGAGGAGGCTCACCATGGGGCCACACCCCCTGGCTGCGCGGGTGGGCCCACCCCGTGCCTGGGGGGTGCAGCCGCCCTGGTGGCCCCCTTGCCTCGCATCTTCGCTTATAAAGTCCCCTCGATGCTAAAACCCTAGGCACCCGATCAAAACTCCACGAAACTGTTTGTATCCGCCGCCACCATCGTCCCTAGATCGAGGGGATCTGAATCTCTTCCCGGCACCCTGTCGGAGGGGAGATCATCCCAGAGGCCTTCTTCTTCATCATGACAGCCTTCGGTATGAAGCGTGAGTACTTCCACCTTGGACTACGGGTCCATGTAGTAGCTAGATGGTTGTATCTCCTCCTTGTGCTTTCATGTCTAGATCTTGTGAGCTCCATTCATGATCAAGATCTAATCTATTTGTATTCATGCATGTTATGTTTGCGGTGATCCGATGGATATTGAGATTACTATGTCAGATTGATTAATGGTTTTGTCTATTTGATTCTATCATGTATGTGTTTTGTGTGATCTTGCATGCTCTCCGTTGTTAGTAGCTATCTTGGACAAGTAGTTGCTAGTGACTCCAAGAGGGGGTATTTATTCTCGATAGTGGGTTCATGCCTCTCCTTAATCAAGGGAAGTGACAGAAATCTCTACGGTTGTAGATGTGTCGTTGCCACTAGGGAGAAAACAATGGTATCTTGTTCATGGAACAAGTGGATTGTTTACCTTACACACTTTGCTTAAAGCAGTTGTCTATTGCTTGCAACTTAATACTGGAGGGGGTTCGGATGATAACCTAAAGGTGAACTTCTAGTCATAGATGCAGTTGGATGGCGGTCTATGTATATTGTTGTATTGCCCAATCTAATCTCATAGGATCTTTGTGTCTAGTATTACATTGTTATGCCTTGCTCAGTCCTGTCAATTGCCCTGTTGTAATTTGTTTACCCTACATTCCATGTTTGTTTATCTAAGGAGAGCACCTCTAGTGAACTATGGACCCCGATACAATCTTTACCATTGATACATCTTCCATTGTTACTGTTTACTTGCTGCAAACCATCATCACCTTCCACACCATACAGTTAATCCTTTGTTACAGCAACCGGTGAGATTGACAACCTCACTGTTCGTTGGGGCAAAGTCTTGAGTTTGTATTGTGCAGGTTTCCACGTTGCTTGCAACACCTTTGAGACGTTTCCTTCCTACTACTGGTTCGATAACCTTGGTTTCTTACTGAGGGAAGACTTGATGTTGTACTTCTTCACGCCTTGCTCTTGGGTTTTCCCGACGAAGTGCTCCACGTCAACAAGGAGTTATCAACAAGTTTTCTGGCGCCGTTGCCGGGGAGGCCAAGGACGTCTTCACAAGGGGAGTCCTCCTCAAAATTTCTCTTTACTTTGTTTTTAGTTTGCTTAGTTTATTTTGCTTGGTTTTGTTTGCCTCTTTTTATCAAAAACTCCAAAAAAAATAGTCTAGTTTGGTTTGCATTCTCTTATCAAAAACACACAAAAAATTATTTCCTACTCTAGTTGCTGGTGTGTTATTGCCTTGCTTGGTCATGCTTTCTATCAATGGATGGTTTCTTTAAAACTAGTTCTTTTTGGCAAGGTGGGTTCACGGAAGAACAAAAGAATTATTATAAGGAACACTGTTTGTCACAAAAAGGGAAACACCTATGGGAACAAATTGATAAATTGAATACTATTGCTAGAGAGGTGTGCTCTACTTATAATGTTACTTATTGCTTTGATAAAGCTTGTTGATGTAGGAGGTATACACACCTCCCTTTTCAATGTGAGTATAGTGATAATGTTACCATATCTTCTTATGTTAAGTGAAATTATGACTTTTATGATGTGGAACAAATTGAAGAATTTATTGCTTTCAAGGGTGCATTTGAACTTGCTAGTTTGCTTGAAAATACTAAGGATTCACCTTATGAATATGAGGTTTATGAGATACTTAAATTTTTCTTTGATAATTACAAGGAATCAAATGGCTATATTCTTGAATATTTTAATAGATGCTTTCCAAAAATCGAAGAGAACTAATGCCTTGCAGGAGCCTATGGAAGAAGAAATTGTTGAAACTGAAAGCTCATTAGATGAAAACGAGGAGGAGAGTGATGAACAAAAGGAGGAAGAATGGATTATCTACCCATGCCTACCTTCTAATGAGAGTAACTCTTTATCCCTTACATTATTTGATTGTCCCCCATGCTTACCAAAGGAGGATGAATGTTATGTTCCTGTGGATCCTTTTGAAATATCTACTTTGGGTAAAACCTGTGAAGGTTTTAATCCCACTATTTTTGAGCTTGATAGAAATTATGTGTTTGTATATCATGAAAAGCATGCTTTATGTGATATCTATATTGTTGAGTTTATTTATGAGACTACTAAAAATTATTATGAGAGAGGAAAATATGGTTGTAGAAGTTTTCATGGTACTCAAACACCTCTTTATGTCCTGAAAGTTTTGAAGTTTCTCTTGTTTCATCTTCCTATGCTTGTCACTTTGTTCTTTGTGAATTTATTTGCATACAATATTCCTATGCATAATAAGTGGGTTAGACTTAAATTTGTTTTGAATTTGCTTCTTGATGCTCTCTTTTACTTCAATTCATATTTCTTATGTGAGCATCTTCTCAAGCTATCAAGCCTAACTTAAAGGCGTTAAAGAAAATTACTTGTTGGGAGATAACCCAAGAGTTTTCTTGAGTCTTGGAAGTTATTATTTCAGTAATGACCTCTCCTTATCCTTTTTGTTTGCTTTTTATGCCAAGAATGACCTCTAATGAGAGGAAGTAAGATTTGGGGAGTTGCTGTCCTGAAACAGATTTATGTCCTCCACCATAAAAATTCGTGAGGAGTCTCTATAAGTCGTATTGAGCTGAAAAATTACGAATAAATCCCCCAGTATGTTAGATAACTTTGGTTAGTTCAACACCTTTTGATTTGAGCAACAGAAGATTTTCAAAAAAATCGGTTTCTACCCGCTGGTCTGTTTTGACAGATTTCTGCCACTATTTGCATTTGCTTCTTATTGATTCCTTTTTGGGTTCTTTTTGGGAATTCGAGCTTTTTGAATGATTTGCTACAGTAGCTTGTGTTTTTTAGTGAAAAGTTTTGATGTTCTAAAGCTAAACCCAAGGGTCTATTATCTTTTGAATACACTAATGTTGCTAATGAAGATTGTGTGAAGTTTTGTATGAAGGAAAAATTTCAGGTGTAGAGAAAGAATGATGTAATGAGATGAAGAATGGACAAAAGCTCAAGCTTGGGGATGCCACCTTGGTGTCACCCCAAGAAATATCCAAGACGTACAAGCGTCAAGCATCCCCTTCTTCATCAATAAAAAGCTCAGGTCTTTCTAGACACTTCATTTTTATTGTTTCATGCACTATTGTGTTGTTCTGGGAGCGTCTTAGTTTTCGTTTGGTTTGCTTGGTTTGTTTAGTTTGATTGAATAAATTAGTTTGTACGCCCGTTCTCGCTGTGTTTTTTCAAATAAGTTGATTGGTGTTGGAAAGAAGTAGAAAGTTCTTGCTTGAAAGTGCAAGAGGAGCTTGCATTGACTGTGATTTAGACTTTAGCAAGACATGCTAGGTGTTGTTTTGACCTTATGCTTAGTGATTATTGTTGTAGCATGAATTGTTCCAAACAATTGGGATTGCTTAGTGTGCCTTGAAAGAATTATGCGTTGTTTTAGCATACAAAAGTATAGTATTATGGTATTGTCCTTTGATGTTTTGTTTGGGTTGATTTGGCACATGCTCACACCATGTTATGACTATGAACAAGTCACTATAGCCTATATAATCATTTAGTCCTTGACTTGTAGTACCACTCTATGCTTTGATTAGTAATGTTTTGTCGCTCTACATGATTATGGCCATTATTGCTCTCTTAGTTGGTTGCTCCCAGTCTTTTGCTAGCCTCCACTTGTATGAGTAAGCTCTACTCATGCTTCCAACTCCCAAGAAACCAAGTTATTCCAAAGTGTCCACTATAAATTCATATGCATGGTCTGTTACACCATTCCAAGTATATTCTTGTTTTCATCTATCTTCCAATTAAAAAGTATTTTGTTATGTGAAAACTTAGTGATTAAATCCCTCACAAACTTGATGGCACACTTTATTTTCCTTGCCCCTAATAAACTTGAACCATTGTGTCATCTATGTTGTATATGATTGCACTTATACGTTGGAATTAGCAGAACCATGCTGTCATGGGGAACGTTTTCAACATTGCACTTGTACTTTGTACATAGTTGATATCATGCTCTTTTGTCTATGGATGTCACCGGTGTAAAATAAAGAGGGAGCTTGTAAGTCCATGGAGTTATGTATTTTGTGTTAGAGAAACACCTGGGCCGCTAGCCTAAGCCATGCCTAATTGATACGTCGGAAACATATCTATAATTTTTTATGCTCCATGCTTGTTTAGTATCTACTTTTCTTTGTTCTGTCTTCACTTTGAGCTGTTTTTATATGTTTTTTGGAACTAACCTATTGACAAGATGCCACAGTGCAAGTTCCCTGTTTTCTGCTGTTTTTGGTTTCAGAAAGCTAAAAAATGAATATTCTTGGAATTGGACGGGACAAAAGCCAAAGTTCATATTTTTTCAGAGCGATACAGAAAATCGAAGACGAGACGGAGGAGGAAACCAGGGTGGCCA
The DNA here is from genome assembly GCA_030063025.1 of Avena longiglumis. Taxonomy (NCBI): domain Eukaryota; kingdom Viridiplantae; phylum Streptophyta; class Magnoliopsida; order Poales; family Poaceae; genus Avena; species Avena longiglumis. The sequence continues at coordinate 503,767,548 of CP125975.1, forward strand.
CACCCTAGGTGGGCACGGGCCCACCCTAGGTCGTGCCCACAGGGGGTGTGGGCCCCTTGGACCTCCACCGACCTTGCCTCCTGCACCTATAAGAAGCCCCTGTCGGGGGGATAGCCCCGGTAGGGTCACGAGAGGGGAGACATGGCGCAGCTGGTTTGGATCCGAGTAAAGAAAGAACCAGGCCGGGTAAGAACGGCCAGGGAAAGATAAGCATGAAAGCCGAGATACAAACTATTTCGGCCCGTATAGGACAAATTTTTAACCCTTGCAGGTACCAACGAGCCGAGTCAACCGAGGAAGGGCCGGGTCAAGGAGGACACGTGGCACCTTTCCGAGTAAGGTTCGGGAAGGACCATGGTAAAGCGTGGTCCAAAGAGAAGGGCGACGCCGGGTGACACAAAAGGAGCCAGGTGACGCCCAAAGCAAGCGCTGACGTACAAAGTAACGTGGCCAAAAGAACTGTAAGCGTGCAGAAGACCGCTTAGTCAATCTTTATGGACCGGGCCTATGGGCTTAAGGCAAGCCCGTAACCCGGCCCATATTGTAGGGACCAAGATCCAAACAGTAAACCCTAGAACCCAAAGGGGTACTAGCTAGCACTGCCTATATAAGGGAGGGCATGTAACACCCTCAGAATCGGCCCTATGCAAATTTTAGCGAAACCCGCCAAACCCGCATAGAAACGATTCAAAGGTGCCCACCAGGCACTTTCGTACGGGTGGAAAACGAAGTAATATCATTACACAATAGTCCACGATGGAACCCATAGAACAGATATATACAACAGCGACTCAATGAGTCAAGAATACAGATATACAGTACAAAGATCCAAATCACCTTGAAAACGATACAGCGTCCGAGTACGGACAAGATGCAAATTGAGCTAAGAGCCCTGAAGAATAACCAAAGGCGTCCATAACCCCGGGCCAAGCGGAAGGGTAACCCTACTAACGACGTCGATCTCGAAACTGCTTACACAAAAGGGTGCCGACAAGGGCAAAGGAAAAAGAGAGCGGTCAAGATCGAGGCCATACAGACGAGACTAGATTGGCGGTCCTCGCCTACATAGGTATGGTGGATCGAGCGGCAAGATGCACTAAACAACCTATAGAGACTCGATATAACTGTCGGCTACCAGAGAGGGATAAGAAAGTCCTATTCGGAACCATCTTAATACTACCACCAAACATACCCATCCTGGTGTTTCCCCCTCGAGACCAAACGAGGAAGTCAACCGAGGAACTCACGCAGTTGGCAATTTTATTTATTCAGTTATCGTTGCAGCAATTACTAGTCAGGTATAGATAGCAATCCTGATATAATAAGCAGTGGGCACTTTTAGTTAACCATTCCGTTGTAGTTGCAACACTTACTAGTCAGATACAATTAGCATGAGATATCCCAAAACCCAGCAGTTGTTGGTACTTTTATTTAGCCATTCCGTGGTAGTGGAGCTGATTACTAGTCATATCGGATACCAGTCAAATTATAACAGTAAACTTTAGTTATGGTTGTCTATGATCAAGAACTGTGCTCCAAGTCGTCCATAACCGCGGACACGGCTTCTCGAAAAGATTTAACCCTGCAGGGGTGCACCAAAGTATCCACACGCACTTCGACCCTTTTGCGGATCGGTTAACATACACCCATCGGTATGTCGGGCCTAAGTCATGACGTTCCGGACCCAAAGCAAGTACATGGGGGCCACCCACTAAGCTACCATAGCGAAGTCGGCCGGTCTCGAGATGGACTCGGGGTTTGCGTCAATGGTAAACGATCGGGAACCGAAGTGTGGCTTGTCGATCTGCAAACACTCCGCTTTCCTAAAGATACAGCGCCCACGCAATCGTAAATAAAGCATAAAGCATGGCATAAGTAAGGATAGTAATAAAACCCCAAACTACTTTGTGGCCCCAAAGACAAGATTTGGAATCGGGTACTAAATCGATGGGGTGCCCACACACCCCACCGTGGTTAGCGCTCGATCTCGGAGCAGTGTCAAGAACTCGGGTCCCACGGACACCAATGTGAAGCGGTTAAAATCCAAATATTGTCTATTACCCACGGTGCCTCTGCATTTACCTACTTTCAATTTTAGTTATTAAACAATAATTAAAGCCATGATCATCTCCAACATTAAACATGCGGCAATACTCCAACAAGCGTAGTCTTGGGCGACACACAACAGCACTTGAGCAAGCGAATACGACGCGCAAGTCCAACTATCTACCAAACAACAGGTAATAGGATGTGTCCAAGGCAATATAAGGCTGCAAGGGATTTCACGGGTACGAAAACTAGAGCAACGCAACACAGATAGCAATAGATCAACATGAGGGAATAAATACTATAAAAGTAAGATAGGTAGAAAGGGGGAGATTGCTCGCCTGAAAACATTGCCGAAGGTTCATCCGAAGATCGGGTCGACACTCACATCAACTCATCGGCCTAATCCGTGAAGAAGCAAAGCACTAGAAGAAACACCGGATGGACTATTTAATACTACAGCAAAAGATCGAGCATGATGCATGTATGATGTATGGCATGACAAAGATGCGATGCAATTAGTCCATATGAAGCGGAAACGGGGTCCCGACAACTAATTAATAGGTTCATGTTATTTAGATACCCTGCAATTTAAATGTTGTCTTAACAAGGCAAAATTATATCATCGATGCGCCACACAAATTTAAATGGAGACAAACTAAGACTAGAATAGTCCATATATGATCTCCATATTTAATTGTGAGGTGAATCGGCATAGTGTCCCCGAACCCCAATATGCATGCAAACAAGTTCAATTTAATATGCAACAAATAGATGTCATATTATAAAAATAATGGGGTCTCGGATAGGGAATCACATTAGGGTTCGGCGAACTGGGGCTCCGAGGGGTTCAGGGTCGGTTCTCAGGGTCCAGATTTGGGGTTCGGTCTCGGCGGGATCGGTCTCGGACAACGGAAGTCGATCTTGTCGCATCCGAGGAGAAGAACTTGGTTGGCGTCGGGGGCACATCGGATCCGCCCTGGTCGGTGCCGATCTTGTCGTCACGAAGATCTTGTCGGGTCCTCGTATCGGGTCGGTCTTGGCGTTCGGGAAGAAGAACTTGGCGTGCGACGTCGTCGGCATCGGTGTGGGAAGGAGGTCTTGTCGTTCCGGGTTCTCGGCGAACTTGGCGTGTCGGGTGGCTGCCGGACGCAGGACAGGGGAAGCGGGGAGGCGAGACCTGCAGGGGCAGGCGGCAAGAGGTTGCAGGGGCGTTCGGCGGCCTGCAGAAGGGTGGCATTTCCGCTGACGACGGTGGAGCGGGGCGCTGCTGGCGAGCTAGAGCAGACGAAGGCGATGAGGGGCGCATGGCGGCGCTCGAGGCGGAGGCTCCACGCCGGGATGCGAGGTGGCTCGGGGTAGAGATGTGGCGGGCCGCTGGTGGGGAGCCCGCGGCGGCGACGGTCACGGCCGCGGCCAGAGGAGCATGGAGGACGGCGGCGGCTCGGGAGGAGGTCGGCGGGGCGACCGCGGAGGGAGAGGGAGGCGCGGCCTTGACAGGGAGGAGAGCGCCGCGGAGGCGGGCCTGGAGAGGAGGGGCGACAGGCTCGGGCGACGAATGCTCAAGGAGGTGCTCGGAGAAGGCACGGCGGCGGCGGGCATCAAGGATCGATGGAGGCGGCGGGCTCCTGGCGATGGCGGAGGGGTGGCAAGCTGGCGGAGGAGGTCGCAGCAGATGCGGGACCATGCGGTCGAGGCGGCTCCGGCGAGGCAGAGAGAAGGCCGGCGGTGGGAGGAGGTGGAGACGGGGGTGCGATGGGGACGAGGCTCGAGGAGCGAGGCGAGAGGGGCCAGGGGGAGACGCGGTCTCGACACGGCGTGAGTGCGGGGTGGGCCCGGGGGAGAGCGCGTGATGGGTTTTCCTGGGTGCGCGCAGCGAACGTGACGAGGGGAGGTCCAGGCATGCGCGTGCGGGAGCGGGGCCAGGCTGTCGGTGGGCGCGGGGTAGGTGGGGGCTCTGTGAAGGGTGGAGGGGTTGGGGTGAGGTGTCAGGTGGTGGGGCCAGGCGGTAGAGGTGGTGGGCTGGGATTGGATGGGGGGGAAGGGAGTGGTGAGGTGGCGGGTGGTGATTGGCCGGGGTGAGGTGGAGGGCTGGATAGGACTAGAGTGGGTAGAGTATTTGGTAGCAAAGGGGTTTGGGGATAGACAGGGTAGGGTTTTAATTTGGAGGTGGCCGGCTAGGCTTTCGGGCCTGGCTGGCTGCCTCCCAACAATAATTTAAAATATTTTATTATTCAAAATGGGGCTTTTGAAAACCGTTGGCAGACAAAACAAAATATTCCGGAGACCCGGATTTTGTGTTCGAATAAAGACGGAGCGTTTAGAAAACAAAACAAACTTTTCGAAAATAGTTTTTAAACAAACCATGCACGATGATTACGATGCTCCAAATGTAATGTGGCATGATGACATGAGCATGCAGTCATGATGATGCAATGCACAAAAACAACGCGATTTTCTAGTAGTGGTTTTTGCGGGGCGCCACAGGGCATAGCAGTAGTAAAAGGAGGTTGGACCAAGTAGAGAACAGGAGGTGTGTACTTAAGCCAATACAACTCAAGGAGCACTTGTAATCTTCGGGGTATCAATCAAATTGTCAAGTGTGGAGAGTTCATCTTGTTCTTCGTGCATGGCTCGACCGTGTACTCCCTCCCCGGTGACCACAAGCACCCATTCGTCCCCCAACTTAAGCCTACCCATGGCATCTGCCATGCCATCACCACGACAGCCCCCAATGCAGAAACCCTAGAGAATCCATCATACTTACAGAAAAAGTTCTGTAGCGCCACCGCCATCGAAGGGGAGATTCGAGGGACAAAAAGTATTTGTTCCGACACCCTGCCAGGACGAGGAAGTGCCCACAGAGCCATCTCCATCGATCTCCACCACCATCTCCATCACCGTTGCTGATTCCCATGATTAGGAGGGAATAGTTCTTCCTCGAGGCTAAGGGCTCTACCGGTAGCTATGTGTTCATCTCTCTCTATGCATGATCTTGTTGTGGTCACGAGATTTGTAATCAAGTAGATCTACTTGTAGGGGTTCGTAGCATGGAAAACAAAAATTTTCTATCGCATACAAACAAACAAGCCAAGATCTATCTACTAGATTGTAGCAACGAGTCGATGGAATAACTTACCCTCGAAGATTCCAAAGTGTTTAACGAGAGCGGATTCTCGTGGGTGATGTAGTCGTACTCTTTCCGATCTCAAGATCGTGTGGACGATCCTTCCATTGCGTTCGGCAGCGCTTCATGATCGGTCACACGTTCGGTACTCGACGAAGACCTCTCCCTTGTTCCAAAGAAATGGAGGTTGTAGCACTCTCCTCGCGATTCCAAAGACTGACTGGCAGTGGTACAGGAGTAGAGGGAGATCATGCAGGCTTAAGCCGGAGCGAGTATGGTGGATTATGAGAGGGCTATTAGTGGCCTAGAGATTAGACACGCCAATTAGAAGGCTCTAAACATGAGGCTAAAGCAATTAGAAGCTCTAAACCAAACGGCTCTAAACACGAGATTAGAGGTGGAAACTTGTGTGTCTCAAGGAGTAGCCCCTCCTTATAGGTGGAGGGGCCTTGGCGCGCCAGGAGGAGGAGTCCCTCCCCAACTCGGCCTGGGGCGCCGGCTGGAGGAGTCCAACTCCTCCTCCAAGTTGGTTCCAACTCCTCTTGCTTGTTTCCCCAGTTTCTTGTTTCCCAGTTCTGCTTTAGCCGTTTGACTTTCAAACTGGCAATTTGACTTTCATGTTTTGGAACAGCAAGAACACTTAGTACATGATGCAATCATTCAATGACACACTCATGTACCCTCCCCGAGTCTTGGACAATCCGAACCTTCTAGAACATTCCGATGAAAACAGGAATCATTCCCGAACTCAAAGCGGGACTTTCCTTATATGAATCTTATTCTCCGGACCATTCCGGATCACCTCGTGATATCCCGGATCCCATCCGAGACTCCGAACAACATTCGGTCTCTTTCTCATAATACCATAACTACTCAAAACAACGTCGAATCCTTAAGTGTGTCTCCCTACGGTTCGTGAATTATGCGGACATGATCGAGACACTTCTCCGAATAATAACCAATAGAGGAATCTGGAAATTCATATGGCTCCCACATATTTCTACGATTACTTTGCGATCGAATGAACCACTTACATACGATACCAATTTCCCTTTGTCTCACGATAGTTTACTTATCCGAGGTTATGATCGTCGGTATCTCTGCATACCTAGTTCAACCTCGTTACAGATAAGTACTATTTTCTCGTTCCCGTGATATGTGATCCCTTGTGACCAAGTCACATGCTTGCAAGCCAATTGGATGACATTCCACCGAGAGGGCCCAGAGTATATCTATCTGTCATGTGGATGGACAAATCCCACTCTTGATCCATGTGTTTCAACCAATACTTTCCGAACACTTAATGCCACCTTTATAGCCACCCAGTTACGGTGTGGTGTTTGATGTCATCAAAGCATCCATCCGGTAAAGGTGATATGCATGATCTCATGGTCGAAGGAATTAGGTTACTATGTATCAGAAAGCATATAGCAATTGAACTATTGAAATGACTTGATCTTTATGCTACGCTTATCAATAGGAGTATGTCCACCATATCATTCTCCTAACGATATGATCTTGTTGTTGATAACATCTCAATGTTCATGATATGGAAACCACAATCATTTAATCAACCAACAAGCTAGTGAAGTATAAAGGCTATACTAGGGACTTCAATTTTAAGTTTACAATTCACACAAGTATTAATGTTTCCTTGTTAATACTATTATAGCATGAATATAAACATTTATCATAAACACAAAGATATAATAATAACTATATTTATTATTGCCTCTAGGGCATATCTCCAACAGTCTCCCACTTGCACTAGAGTCATCTAATCTAGATTACATGGTAATATACCGAACACCCATGGCAGTTTGGTGTTGGTCATGTTTTGCCCTCGGGAGAGGTTTAGTCAACGGATCCGCCACATTCAGATCTGTGTGTACTTTGCAAATATTTATATCCCCATCCTGGATATGTTCTCGAATAGCGTGAAAACGCAGCTTGATATGCTTCAACTTCTTGTGTGACCTTGGTTCTTGCGCATTGGCTATGGCGCCCATGTTATCACAGTAGATAGACATTGGGTCCAGTAGCACTTGGAACCACACCCACTCTGTAATGAACTCTTTCATCCATATCGCTTCTTGTGAAGCCTCAAGCGACCATGCCATGTATTCCGATTCAGTTGAAGATCTCGCCACAACGCTTTGCTTTGCACTCCTCCACTAAGCTGCACCATTCAAAATAAATACGTGCAGTTGTGATTTAGAATCATCGGATCGGTGTTCCAACTAGCATCGGTGTAACCATTAACAACGAAATGCTCATCACCTCCATAAGAAAGAACCATATCCTTAGTTCTTCTCAAGTACTTAAGGATGTTTTTGATTGTCCAATGATCCACTCCTGGATCACTTTGATATCTGCTAGTTAAACTAACAGCATATGCAATGTCGGGTCTAGTACATAGCATGGCATACATTAGAGATCCTATGGCTGAGGCATAGGGAGTCTTACTCATCCTTTCTCTATCTTCTGCCGATGTTGGACTTTGAGTTTTACTCAAGGTCGTATTGGGCAACATGGGCAAGAACCCTTTCTTGCTTTCTTCCATTCCAAACTTCTTTAGAACTTTGTCGAAATATGTACTCTGTGACAATGATATTTGGCGTTTCGATCTATCTCTATAAATCTTTATGCCTAATATATAAGCTGCTTCGCCAAGATCCTTCATTGAAAAACTATTATTCAAATATTCCTTGACACTATTAAGAAGGTCTACATCATTCCCAATCAACAATATGTCATCCACATATAGTATTAAGAATGCTCTGAGCTCCCTCACTTTCTTGTAAATACAAGCTTCTCCATAAGTTTGTATAAAACCAAAACTTTTGATTACCTTATCAAAACGTTGATTCCAACTTCGGGATGCTTGCTTCAATCCATAGATGGACCGTTGAAGTTTGCATACCTTGTTAGCATCTTTAGGATCGACAAAACCTTTGGGTTGCATCATATACAACTCTTCATCAATATCTCCATTGAGGAATGCCGTTTTGACATCCATCTGCCATATCTCATAATCATAATATGCAGCGATTGCTAACATAATCCTCAGAGACTTTAGCTTCGCTACTGGTGAGAAAGTCTCATCGTAGTTAACTCCTTGAATTTGTCGAAACCCTTTTGCGACAAGTCGAGCTTTATAGACAGTAACATTACCATCATCATCTGTTTTCTTCTTGAAAATCCATTTGTTCTCGACAGCCTTCCGGCCATCCGGTAAGTCCACCAAAGTCCATACTTGGTTTTCGTACATGGATTCAATCTCGGATTTCATGGCTTCTTGCCATTTATTGGAATCTGGGCTCATCATCGCTTCCTCATATGTCTCGGGGTCATCGGTGTTGTCCACCAACATGACACTCATAACGGAATCATACCAATCTGGAGTGGTACGAGTTCTCGTTGATCTCCGAGGCTCTGTAGCAACTTCAACCGAAGTTTCATGATCATCATCATTAGCTTCCTTTCTAATTGGTGCAGGCACCACAGGAACTTCTTCCGGTGCTGCGCTACTCGCAATTTCGAGAGAAGGTTCGACAACCTCGTCGAGTTCTACTTTCCTTCCAGTCACTTATTTCGAGAGAAATTCCTTCTCTAGAAAAGATCCATTCTTGGCAACGAAGATTTTGCCTTCAGATCTATGATAGAAGGTATACCCAATAGTTTCCTTCGGGTATCCTATGAAGACGCATTTTTCCGCTTTGGGTTCAAACTTGTCCGGCTGTAACCTTTTTACATAGGCTTCGCATCCCCAAACTTTAAGGAACGACAATTTAGGTTTCTTCCCAAACCATAATTCATACGGTGTCGTTTCAACGGATTTAGACGGTGCCCTATTTAAAGTGAATGCGGTTGTTTCTAATGCATAACCCCAAAATGATAGCGGTAAATCTGTAAGTGACATCATAGAACGAACCATATCTAAGAGAGTTCGATTACGACGTTCGGACACACCATTCTGTTGTGGTGTTCGGCGGTGTCAATTGAAAGTATTCCGCACTTCTTTAAATGCTCGCCAAACTCGTAACTTAGATATTCACCTCCACGATCGAACGTAGAAATTTAATCTTCTTGTTACGTTGATTCTCTACCTCACTTTGAATCTTCTTAAACTTCTCGAAAGTTTGGACTTATGTTTCATGAAATAGATATACCCATATCTACTCAAGTCATCTGTGAAGGTAAGAACATAACGATAACCATCAAGCGATGCTACACTCATTGGACCACACATCGGTATGTATGATTTCCAATAAGTCCGTAGCTCGCTCCATCATACTGAAAATGGAGTCTTAGTCATTTTTCCCATCGGACATGCTTCGCATCTTTCAAGTGATTCAAAATCAAGTGATTCAAGAAGTCCATCGGAATGGAGTTTCTTCATACGCTTCACTCCAATGTGACCAAGGCAGCATTGCCACATATAGGTCGAATTATCGCTGATTTCAAGCGTTTAGCCTCAATATTGTTGATATGTGTATTTCCACCATCGAGATTCAATAAGAATAGACCATCTATCAAAGGTGCATGTGCGTAAAACATATTACTCATATAAATCGAACAACCATTATTCTCTCGATTTAAACAAGTAAGTCTTGCAATAAACAAGATCCCGATATAATGTTCATGCTCAACGCAGCACTAAATAACAATTATTTAAGTATAAAACTAATCCCGATGGTAGATGAAGAGGTAGCGTGCCGACCGCGATCACATCAACCTTTGATCCGCTTCCACGCGCATCATCACCTCGTTCTTCGCTAGCTTCCGTTTATTCTGCACCTTGTTTCGAGTTACAAATATGAGCAACCGAACCAAAGATCAAATACCTGTGCACTACTACAGTACTAGTGAGATACACATCAATAACATGTATATCGATATACCTTTCTTCTTGATGTTGCCGTTCTTGATCCGCCAAGTACTTTGGGCAATTCCGCTTCAAAGGACCTTCTCCCTTGCGGTAAAAGCACCCAGTTTAGGGCTTTGGTCCAGCCTTGGTTTTCTTCGGTGCGGTAACTTTCTTACCACCCTTCTTGAAGTGTCCCTTTGCTTAGACTTGCCTTTCTTGAGTTTGGTGGTCTTATTGACCATCAACACTTGGTGCTCTTTCTTGATCTCCACTTCGCAGACTTTAACATAGCAAACAGTTCGCAACTCTTTGTTCATTTTACGCATGTTGTAGTTCATCACAAAGTTCCTGTAACTTGGTGGCGTTATGGAGGACACGGTAAATCCCCAAAGCATTAGGAATCACTATACCCAAGCTTTGAAGTTTGTTTGCGTGCCTGACATCTTAAGCACATGCTCACCGACGACTGCTGCCTCTTCCATCTTGCGTTAAAGAACTTTTCGAAGCCTCATATCTTTCAATTGCCGCATGAGTCTCAAAAATCAATTTGAGATCCTCGACAATATCATATGGGTCGACTCTTCAAACCTTTTCAAGCTCGATTCTAAACCATACAAGATAGCACCTTGAACTATGGAGTACCGATTCTTAGAAGCGAGGTAAACATTCTTTACTTCATCGGAAGCATTGGCAGTGGGTCACCCAATGTGCATCCAAAGACATAGGTCAAATTACCATGTGAGGACAATCCTCAAATTGCGGAACCAATCCACGAAGTTGCTTCCATTGTTTTTCAACTTTTCTTTCTCTAGGAACGCATTAAAATTGATGGTAGGGGCTGCCATTGATCTACAACATATTTGCAATAGTTTAGACTAAGTTTATGACAAATTGAGTTCAAATTAATTAATGAAATTAAACTAGGTGAACTCCCACTCAAAACAACATCCCTCACATTGTTTTAGTGATCACACGAACCAAATCCACTACATCAACACCGATCATCACGAGAGTTGATATAGTTTCAATGGCGAACAATCGACATGTTCATCATATCTACTATACGATTCATGCTTTACCTTTCGGTAATCCGTGTTCTGAGACCATGTTTGTACATGCTAGGCTCGTCAAGATCAAACCTTAGTTTCTGCATGAGCAAATCTGGCTTGCTCACGTTGTATACACTTGCAGAATCTAACACACCCGATCATCACGTGGTGCTTCGAAACAACAAGCTTTTAGCGGTGCTAACTAAGGGTGAACACTTTATGATTTGAAATTCATGTGCATGAGGGATCATCTTATAATGCTACCGTCGTCTACTAAGCAATACAAGATGCATAAAGGATTAACATCACATGCAATTCATAATATGTGATATGATATGGCCTTTCTTCTTTGTGCTTCTGATCTCCATCTTCAAACACGAACATGATCTCCATCATTACCGGCATTGCATCAAGGTCAATGACGCTTCACCATGGTTGTCGTCCACCGGCTTCAACTATTACAACTACTTTGAATAGACACGCGGGTCTTAACATAAATTAAAGACAACCATATGGCTCCTGCCGGTTGCCAACTTACAATAAGGAACATTGCATACATCAAATATAATCACAATCATGGCCATATCACATCATCAGACACCCTCGCAAAACAAAGTTAGACGCCTCTACTTTCTTTGCATATTTTACGTGGTTTGGGGCTTTCAATAAGTGTCGTTCTAACTTACGAACAAGAACCACAACATTGATACTAGCATTGTTGATTACCCGTTGTAAATTGGATCTTAACTATGCTAGGAGAAACAGGCACCCGTAAAGCCACTTATGCAATACAAGTTGCATGTCAAGCGTGGAGCAAGTCTCATGAACGATGTCATGTAAGGTTAGCCCGGGCCGCTTCATCCCAACATACCGCAAGATGCAAAGTACACAAAAAGCAATCTACAATAAAAGCATCAACGCCCACAATGACCATTGTGTTCTACTCGTGCAACAGATCTACATATAGACACGGCTCGATACCCATCAGAGGGGTTCGTAGCATGGAAAACAAAAATTTTCTATCGCATACAAACAAACAAGCCAAGATCTATCTACTAGATTGTAGCAACGAGTCGATGGAATAACTTACCCTCGAAGATTCCAAAGTGTTTAACGAGAGCGGATTCTCGTGGGTGATGTAGTCGTACTCTTTCCGATCTCAAGATCGTGTGGACTATCCTTCCGTCGCTGCGTTAAGCAGCGCTTCATGATCGGTCACTGCGTTCAACTCAAGACCTCTCCCTTGTTCCAAAGAGCGGAGGTTGTAGCACTCTCCTCGCGATTCCGCTGACTGGCGTGGTACAGGAAGTAGAGGGAGATCCTGAGGCTTCTTAAGCCGGAGCGAGTATGGTGGATTATGAGAGAGGGATATTAGTGGCCTAGAGATTAGACACACCAATTAGAAGGCTCTAAACCTCAGGCTAAAGCAATTAGAAGCTCTAAACCAAACGGCTCTAAACCTGAGATTAGAGGTGGAAACTTGTGTGTCTCAAGGAGGAGCCCTGCCCCTCCTTATATAGGTGGAGGGGCCTTGGCACGCCAGGGGAGGGAGGGAGTCCCTCCCCAACTCGGCCTAGGGCTGGGCGACGGCCTGGAGGAGTCCAACTCCTCCTCCAAGTTGGTTCCAACTCCTCTTGCTTGTTTCCCACAGTTTCTTGTTTCCCAGGTTTCTGTTTAGCCGTTTGACTTTCAAACCGGCAATTTGACTTTCATGTTTTGGAACAGCAAGAACACTTAGTACATGATGCAATCATTCAATGACACACTCATGTACCTCCCCGGAGTGTCGGACAATCCGGAACCTTCTAGAACATTCCCGATGAAAACAGGAATCATTCCCGAACTCAAAGCAGGACTTTCCTTATATGAATCTTATTCTCCGGACCATTCCGGATCACCTCGTGATATCCGGATCCCATACGAGACTCCGAACAACATTCGGTCTCTTTCTCATAATACCATAACTACTCAAAACAACGTCGAATCCTTAAGTGTGTCTCCCCACGGTTCGTGAATTATGCGGACATGATCGAGACACTTCTCCGAACAATAACCAATAGAGGAATCTGGAAATTCATATGGCTCCCACATATTTCTACGATTACTTTGCGATCGAATGAACCACTTACATACGATACCAATTTCCCTTTGTCTCACGATAGTTTACTTATCCGAGGTTATGATCGTCGGTATCTCCGCATACCTAGTTCAACCTCGTTACTGATAAGTACTCTTTTCTCGTTCCGTGATATGTGATCCCTTGTGACCAAGTCACATGCTTGCAAGCCAATTGGATGACATTCCACCGAGAGGGCCCGAGTATATCTATCCGTCATGTGGATGGACAAATCCCTCTTGATCCATGTGTTTCAACCAATACTTTCCGAACACTTAATGCCACCTTTATAGCCACCCAGTTACGGTGTGGTGTTTGATGTCATCAAAGCATCCATCCGGTAAAGGTGATATGCATGATCTCATGGTCGAAGGAATTAGGTTACTATGTATCAGAAAGCATATAGCAATTGAACTATTGAAATGACTTGATCTTTATGCTACGCTTATCAATAGGAGTATGTCCACCATATCATTATCCTAACGATATGATCTTGTTGTTGATAACATCTCAATGTTCATGATATGGAAACCACAATCATTTAATCAACCAACAAGCTAGTGAAGTATAGAGGCTATACTAGGGACTTCAATTTAAGTTTACAATTCACACAAGTATTAATGTTTCCTTGTTAATACTATTATAGCATGAATATAAACATTTATCATAAACACAAAGATATAATAATAACTACATTTATTATTGCCTCTAGGGCATATCTCCAACACTACTTGCTACTCAAGTGCTTTAATAGATCTCTGCTCTCCCCATGTGTGTGAAAGTGACAGCGTGCACGCCATGGTGGCAGTTAGGCTAGAGTCTACATAAATACTCATCGTGCTTTAATAGATCTAGGCTTTTCCCCACGTGTGTGACAGTGATAGCGTGCGCACCGTGTGTGGCACTTAAGATAGATTACATATATATTCATGAGTTATATTTGGAGTTGGATGTCTTTATGAAATTGCGGTGTTTGTTGGAACCATCTAGCGCTCAAGGTGACAGTGTGGGGTTATCTAGATTGGGGAAGGCGGACTTTGAGGAGTGTTGTTATAGCCCTACCGATGATTATAAAGTCCAACCGGAGAGTAGTTAAGAGTAGTATCATGAAGAGAGGATATTTATATGAGAGAGTGTTCACTAGTGAAAGTATGATCCCTAGGCCTTGTTTCTAAACATTGAAACACCGTTTGCATCTAGATTTGTTGCATGCTTGCTTGCTTTAGTGTTTACCTCACCGTGAAGCTATTTTCTGGCACCGTTACCACTTGTATTTCACTATATCTTCACCGAACTAGTGCACCTATACACTTGACAGGTGTATTGGGTGTGTTGGGGATACAAGAGATTTCTTGTATCTTGATTGCAGGATTGCTTGAGAGGGAATACCTTTGACCACTTCCTCCCTGAGTTCGATAAACCTTGGGTAATCTACTTGAGGGAAACTTGCTGCTGTTCTACAAACCTTTCACTTGGAGGCCCAACAACTGTCTACAAAAATAGAAGTGCGTAGACATCACTAATCATGGTGGAAACTTGCAGCATCACCATAATAAGCATTCTATGAAGAATCCTCAATAAAAATCTATGCACATAGTAAATAAAAACATCACTCGGATGCTCATTGTCTGCTTGCCTTGTTATTTTGGTTATGGGATAGCTCCTGTACCATGTGCAAGGGGTACCCCGTTGGCGGTTCTCTATAATACACATGTACTTACTATGACAAGAACTTGTAGGTGACTGAAGTTGAGTAGCATGAGGTGTGGCCCTCGTATTCAAGGGACATGAGATTGCCAACATATACTTTGTCAAGCATATACTCCATAGTTTGTTCACTTTAACCTTAATCACTTCAAGATGCTTATGATAGGGGCAATGAGGGCTGAAAGCTAACAAGTACCATAATTTTTGGAAGCTCTTTCTGAGACTTGAAATCCCTGCTTCCCTTTATGAAGGGCCTTTCTTCCACTATTATATTGAGTCTCCACCTTCTACCTTTAGGCACCATTAAGAGAGGATAGTTGTCATTCTTAGTTCTATGTGCAGTGTCCCAAAACTTATTGATTGATGCATATTATTGATATTGCTTGTTCTTGTGCTATTTGTATCTAGTCACTCTTATGAACTTTGAAGGTGTCTTATGCATCTATTTGCTACTCTATGAGGGATAAGCTGAATGCCACTATGCCATGTTTTCTGTATGTGAAACAAACAAACGTTTTTCAATGCATGTTATTCATGATCTTTGTTTGTAGCCTTTCATGTTGCATGCATAGTTACTATGTCCTATTGTTAGAACTCCATCTTTCATGCACATGTTTAGAGTTCTTTGATCCCAGCTTTCAATGCTTGCAAATGGTTTGATCTTGGTTTTGATGGTGCATGTCACCTCAAAAAAAATTCTTTTATAACTTACCTACTCGAGGACGAGCAAGAGTTAAGCTTGGGGATGCTTGATACGTCGGTAACGTATCTATAATTTTTGATGTTCCATGCTTGTTTAGTATCTACTTTTCTTTGCTTTGTCTACACTTTGAGGTGTTTTTATATGTTTTCTGGAACTAACCTATTAACAAGTTGCTACAGTGCCAGTTGCCTGTTTTCTTCTGTTTTTGGTTCCAGAAAGGTAGAAAATCAATATTCTCGGAATTGCACGGGACAAAAGCCAAAGTCAATATTTTACTGTGGGCAACACGAAGCCAGAATACGAGACGGAGGAGGCTCACCAAGGGGCCACACCCCTTGGCTGCGTGGGTGGGCCCACCCCGCGCCTGGGTTTGTGCAGCCGCCCTGGTGGCCCCCTGCCTTGCCTCTTCGCCTATAAAGTCCCCCCGATGACAAAACCCTAGGCACCCAATCAAAACTCCACGAAACCGTCTGTAGCCGCAACCACCATCATCCCTAGATCGGGGGGATATAAAGCTCTTCCCGGCACCCTACCAGAGGGGAGATTATCCTGGAGGCCTTCTTCTTCATCATGCCAGCCTCCGGTATGAAGCGTGAGTAGTTCCACCTTGGACTACGGGTCCATGCAGTAGCTAGATGGTTATATCTCCTCCTTGTGGTTTCATGTCTAGATCTTGTGAGCTCCGTTTATGATCAAGATCTAATATATTTGTATTCATGCATGTTGTGTTTGCGGGGATCCGATGGATATTGAGATTACTATGTCAGATTGATTAATGGTTTTGTCTATTTGATTCTATCATGTCTATGTTGTTTGTGATCTTGCATGCTCTCCGTTGATAGTAGCTATCTTGGCCAAGTAGTTGCTAGTGACTCCAAGAGGGGGTATTTATGCTCGATAGTGGGTTCATTCCTCGACGTAATCAAGGGAAGTGATAGAAATCTCTACGGTTGTGGATGTGATGTTGCCACTAGGGAGAAAACAACGGTCTCTTGTTCATGGAACAAGTGGATTGTTTACCTTACACACTTTTCTTAAAGCAGTTGTCTGTTGCTTGCAACTTAATACTGGAGGGGGTTCGATTGATAACCTGAAGGTGGACTTCTAGTCATAGATGCAGTAGGATGGCGGTCTATGTATATTGTTGTATTGCCTAATCGAATCTCATAGGATCTTTGTGTCTAGTATTACATTGTTATGCCTTGCTTAGTCCTGTCAATTGCTCTGCTGTAATTTGTTTACCCTGCATGCCATGTTTGTTTATCTAAGGAGAGCACCTCTAGTGAACTATGGACCCCGATCCAATATTTACCATTGATACATCTTTCACTGTTATTGCTTACTTGCTGCAAACCATCATCACCTTCCACACCATACAGTTAATCCTTTGTTACAGCAACCCGTGAGATTGACAACCTCACTGTTCGTTGGGGCAAAGTCTTGAGTTTGTGTTGTGTTGGTTTCCATGTTGCTTCCAACACCTTTGAGACGTTTCCTTCCTCCTACTGGTTCGATAACCTTGGTATCTTACTGAGGAAAGACTTGCTGTTGTGCTACTTCACACCTTGCTCTTGGGGTTTCTCGACGAAGTGCTCCACATCAACAAGGAGTCATCAAGAGCTTGATGAGGTCGTTGACCCTTCTCTCCAAATATCGAGTAGCGCAACGGAAGCTGTTTCGGAACCGCCCTCTACAGTGGAAGAATAAACGAATGATACAGATGATAATATCGAAGCTCCTATGGTTCGGAGATCAGCAAGAGTACGTACAACTCCAGATTGGTGTGGTAATCTTATGATGTCTGTCTTGTTATATGAATAAGAAAACTTAGAAACTATAAGGAAACAACGGAGAGTGCTGACTTTGAGAAATGGCTAGAAGCCATGAAATCCGAGATAGGATCCATGTATGAGAACCAAGTTTGGAACTTGGTAGATCTCCCTGAAGGTCAAAAGTCTATGGAGAATAAATGGATCTTTAATAAAAATACATATGCTAGTGGCAATGTGATTTTCCATAAGGCAAGACTTGTCGCAAAGGGTTTTCAACTAGTGGAAGGAATTTACTATAGTGAGACCTTCTCTCGTGTAGCAATGTTGAAATCTGTCTGGATTTTACTAGCAATTTCTACATATTATGATTATGAAATATGGCATATGGATGTGAAGACTGCTTTACTCAATGGTCACATTGATGAAGAGTTGTATATGATTGATACGTCGTAAACGTATCTATAATTTAATTTTTGATGTCCCATGCTTGTTTAGTATCCACTTTGCTTTGCTTTGTCTACACTTTGAGGTATTTTTATATGTTTTCTGGGATTAACCTATTAACAAGATGCCATAGTGCTAGTTGCATATTTTTGTTGGAGATATGCCCTAGAGGCAATAATAAATATAGTTATTATTATATCTTTGTGTTTATGATAAATGTTTACATTCATGCTATAATAGTATTAACAAGGAAACATTAATACTTGTGTGATTTGTAAACTTAAATTGAAGTCCCTAGTAAAGCCTCTTCATAATACTAGCTTGTTGGTTAATATATGATTGTGGTTTACCTATCATGAACATTGAGATGTTATTAACAACAAGATCATATCGTTAGGAGAATGATATGATGGACATACTCCTATAGATAAGCGTAGCATAAAGATCAAGTCATTTTTATAGTTCAATTGCTATATGCTTTCTGATACATAGTAACCTAATTCCTTCGACCATGAGATCATGCTTATCACCATCACCGGAAGGATGCTTTGATGACATCAAACACCACACCGAATCGGGTGGCTATAAAGGTGGCATTGAGTGTTCGGAAAGTATTGGTTGAGACACATGGATCAAGTGGGATTTGTCCATCCATATGACGGATAGATATACTCGGCCCTCTCGGTGGAATGTCATCCAATTAGCTTGCAAGCATGTGACTCACAAGGGATCACATATCACGGGAACGAGAAAAGAGTACTTATCCGTAACGAGGTTGAACTAGGTATGCAGAGATACCGATGATCAAAACCTCGGATAAGTAAACTATCGTGAGACAAAGGGAAATTGGTATCATATGTAAGTGGTTCATTCGATCGCAAAGTAATCGTAGAAATATGTGGGAGCCATATGAATTTCCAGATTCCTCTATTGGTTATTGTTCGGAGAAGTGTCTCGATCATGTCCGCATAATTCACGAATCGTAGGGAGACACACTTAAGGATTCGATGTTGTTGAGTAGTTATGGAATGATGAGTAAGAGACCGAACGTTGTTCGGAGTCTCGGATGGGATCCGGGATATCACGAGGAGATCCGGAATGGTCTGGAGAATAAGATTCATATAAGGAAAGTCCTGTTTTGGGGTTGGAGAATGGTTCCGGTGTTTTCATCGGGAATGTTCTAGAAGGTTCTGGAATGTCCGGCACTCCGGAGAGGAAGGGTACATGAATGTGTCATAACAAGTTGGAATGGTTGCATCATGTACTAGGTGTCATCGCTGAACAAAATAAAGGGTTAAATCAAATCCTAGTTTGAAAAGTCAAACGCCAATTTGAAAAGTCAAACGACTATTTTGTTTGGTGGAGGGAGAGTAGGAAACCTACTTGGGGAGGAAGTCCCTCTCCCTCCACCGCCGGCCTTGTAAGCCGAGTTGGGGAGGGACTCCCCTTGGCGCGCCCCTCTACCTATATAAGGAGGGGCAGGGCTGCCCCTCCAAGACCTACACCTTGCCCCTCTAAACCCTAACCCTGGCCGCCGCCGTCCACCATAGCCGCCGCCGCCCTAGGGTTTCTCCCAAGCCGCAGAGTTGGGGCTTCTAGTTGCCCAAGCCGTCGACCTAGCCCCTTCTACTTGGTGTGTCTACACCCTAGATCACCGAGGCTCTCTCATAGTCCACCATACTCGCTCCGGCTTAAGGCGAAGCCCTGCGAGATCTCCCCTCTACTAGGTCACACCACCGTCGTCTTCGGAATCGCGAGGAGAGTGCTACAACCTCCTCTGCCTGCTGGAACAAGGGAGAGGAAGGTCTTCGTCGAGAACCGAATGTGTGACCGAATGCGGAAGCGCTGCCGGAATGCAGCGTCGGAAGGATCGTCTACGCGATCTTGAGATCGGCAAGAGTACGACTACATCACCCACGAGAATCTGCTCTCGTTAAACACTTTAGAATCTTCGAGGGTGAGTTATTCTATCGACTCGTTGCTACAATCTAGTAGATAGATCTTGGCTTGTTTGTTTGTATGCGGTAGAATTTTTTTCCATACTACGAACCCCTTCAGTGGTATCAGAGCCGTGTCTATATGTAGATCTGTTGCACGAGTAGAACACAATGGTCATTGTGGGCGGTGGTGCTTTTATTATCAATTGCTTCTTGTGTACTTTGCATCTTGCGGTATGATGGGATGAAGCGGCCCGGGCTAACCTTACATGACATCGTTCATGAGACTTGCTCCACGCTCAACATGCAACTTGTATTGCATAAGTGGCTTTGCGGGTGTCTGTCTCTCCCATTATAGTATAAATCCAATTTACAACGGGCAGTTGATAGTTCAAACATCAACGTTGTGGTTCTTGTTCGTAAGTTAGATCGACACTTACTGAAAGCCCCAAACCACGTAAAACATGCAAAAAAATTAGAGGCGTCTAACTTTGTTTTGCAGGGTGTGCTGTGATGTGATATGGCCATGATTGTGATTATATTTGATGTATGCAATGTTCCTTATTGTAAGTTGGCAACCGGCAGGAGCCATATGGTTGTCTTTAATTTATGTTAAGACCCACGTGTCTATTCAAAGTAGTTGTAATAGTTGAAGCCGGTGGAAGACAACCATGGAGCAGCGTCATTGACCTTGATGCAATGTCGGTGATGATGGAGATCATGTTCGTGCTTGAAGATGGAGATCAGAAGCACAAAGAAGAAAGGCCATATCATATCACATATTATGAATTGCATGTGATGTTAATCCTTTATGCATCTTGTATTGCTTAGTTAAACGACGGTAGCATTATAAGATGATCCCTCATGCACATGAATTTCAAGTTCTTAAGTGTTCATCCTTAGTAAGCACCGTTGCTAAAGCTTGTTGTTTCGAAGCACCACGTGATGATCGGGTGTGTTAGATTCCGCAAGTGTATACAACGTGAGCAAGCCAGATTTGCTTATGCGGAAGCTAAGGTTTGATCTTGACGAGACTAGCATGTACAAACATGGTCTCGGAACACGGATCACCGAAAGGTAAAGCATGAATCATATAGTAGATATGATGTACATGTCGATTGTTCGCCATTGAAGCTACATCAACTCTCGTGATGATCGGTGTTGATGTGGTGGATTTGGTTCGTGTGATCACTAAAACAATGCAAGGGATATTGTTTTGAGTGGCAGTTCACCTAGATTAATTTAACTATTAATTAGAACTCAATTTGTCATAAACTTAGTCTAAACTATTGCAAATATGTTGTAGATCAATGGCGGCCCCTACCATCAATTTTAATGAGTTCCTAGAGAAAGAAAATTGAAAAACAATGGAAGCAACTTCGCGGATTGGTTCCGCAATTTGAGGATTGTCCTCAATGCTGGTAATTTGACCTATGTGCTGGATGCACCGCTGGGTGACCCACCTGCAGCTACTGCTACCGATGAAGTAAAGAATGTTTATCTCACTCGGAAGACTCAGTGCTCCACAGTTCAGTGTGCTATCTTGTATGGTTTAGAATCGGAGCTTCAGAAAATGTTTGAGAATTCAGACCCACATGATATTGTCCGTGAACTCAAATTGATTTTTGAGACTCACGCGGCAGTTGAGAGCTATGAGGCTTCTGAAAAGTTCTTTAACTGCAAGATGGAAGAGGGCAGCTCCGTCAGTGAGCATGTGCTTAAGATGTCTGGGCACGCAAACAAACTTCAAAGCTTGGGTATAGTGATTCCTAATGCTTTGGGGATTTACCGTGTCCTCCAATCACTACCACCAAGTTACAAGAACTTTGTGATGAACTACAATATGCAAAGCATGAACAAGCAGTTGCCAGAACTCTTCTCCATGTTAAAATCTGCAGAAGTGGAGATCAAGAAAGAGCACCAAGTGTTGATGGTCAATAAGACCACCAAATTCAAGAAAGGCAAGTCTAAGCAAAAGGGACACTTCAAGAAGGGTGGTAAGAAAGTTACCGCACCGACGAAGAAGACCAAGGCTGGACCCAAGCCTGATACAGAATGCTTTTACTACAAGGGATATGGTCACTGGAAGCGGAATTGCCCAAAGTACTTGGCGGATTTGAAGAACGGCAACATCAAGAAGAAAGGTATATCCGATATACATGTTATTGATGTGTATCTCACCAGTACTCGTAGTAGTGCCTGGGTATTTGATACTGGTTCGGTTGCTCATATTTGTAACTCGAAACAGGTGTTGCAGAATAAACAGAAGCTAGTGAAGAACGAGGTGACGATGCGCGTGGGAAACGGCTCAAATGTTGATGTGGTCGCGGTCGGCACGCTACCTCTTCATCTACCATCTGGATTAGTTTTATACTTAAATAATTGTTATTTGGTTCCTGCGTTAAGCATGAACATTATATCGGTGTAACATCCCTAATTTCATATTCCAAAACTCATCCATATCATCCTTGCATTCATCATCATTTAGGGATATACTCAAAATCATTTCAGAAAAACAGAAGCTTTTGATGTTATGATTTTATGTGGACAGATTTAATTCAAAAGACCTACACCATTTGAAACTTGAATGATTAGGAACTTGTTTGCTTGCCCCATTTGTTGGAAAAGTTTAGGAGAAAAGGGTTAACCAAAGTTTCAAAAATTTAGAAAGAAATTCAAAATTCCTTTTCCAAGCATTTTCAAAACAGATGCAAAGCCTCTGTTGTTTGAAAACCAAGTTAGGCCAAGCCTTTGCAAGGAAGCCCCACAAGTTTTGACCTATTTCTGAGACCAATTCACCCCTGCAAAACCCCAGGAGAATTTGAATTCAAATCGTATTTGAAACCATTTGAAAACCTAATCAGAAAATCGAATTAGAAAAGAAAAAGGACTAAACAAAGGAAAAGGGCCGAGCGCCTGGTTTCTGGCCCAGCAGAGGATTGAGCCCAACTAGCCCACCCGGGGAGTTCCTTTTCTTTTCTCACGCGCGAGCACACGCATCGTCACGTGGTGACCCCATCCCCATTTCGCACACATCGCTGACGAGCGAGCCCTGTCCACGCTGTCATCGTCTTCCCCAAACCACGCCCGCGACCACGTCGCAGCTGCAGTGACTACCGGTAATGGCGCGGATTAATTGGGCATTAAAACTCGGGCGTTTCCTGTCAAGGCACCGGCTATAAGATGCCCACCTCCTCGCAGTCATTTTCCCCCAGTAAATTCCACACTCACGCCACCAGGCTGCCCACGACTCGCTCGAGACCGCCGCAGACAGAGCCAACTCCTGCGATCGATTCAGGTGAACCCCGTGCGCCCCTTTCCCTCTGGTTTGTTCGAGACACTTCGTAATCATCCTGCGCACTTCCTAACCACATCAGATCATCCCGTACTGCCCCAGGTCGCCGTATTCACTCGACGCCGCAAGCACCTGACGACCACCCCAACTCCGGCGACTAATTTAAGTAAGTCCCATGCACCCCTTGCTTTCTCCTTCACCCGAGTGTGTTCGCAATTGTCCTGCGCATCTCCTAAACCCACTGGTTCGTGTTAGGGCAGCGCGGAACCTCGGCAACTACACCGACAACCTCCACCCGACGCCAGACACAACTCCGACGAGATCCAGAGCCCATCTCCGAGCGCCCCTCCGCAAGCCAGGACTACGTTGAGCTTCAGCAGCCTCCGGCGAACCTGGTAAGACCACTCTCCCTCTCGCGGACGATTTAGAACGCCGGCGCCTCCGTAGTCAGACGCGCCGCCGCCGGTTAACGCCGCTAGCGCCGCCAGATTGTGGCTTGATGGTTTGATCCGTTGGATCTGCATCGGAGGGCTAGGATAGATCTTGGTCGAAGGGGTACGCGCGCATCTGAGCCGCCAGATCCCACTTTGATCGTGCGGTCCACGGAGCGCGATCCGCGCTAACCGGTATGCGCCAGTGAGGTTGCGACGCGTGGCAAAGATCAATTCAAAAACAGAATTTAAAACCTGATTTAGATCCAAACTTCAAACTACTATAACTTTTGAATGCCACGTTAGAATTTTACAAACTTTATACCGTTGGATTCAGTGAAACAAAACCTTTCTGAATATCCAATTATTTTAACAAATAGTAACCATTAAAATTACTTTATTTGTGGAATCATGTTTAAAGCTATTTTGAGTATAGATTTGTTTTGGTAATTAGTTTTAATGTAAATAAGTTTGTTTTGGCAAATTTTGTGTCCTGTTATGTTTCAGCATCATGCACATGCTTGGTAGATTTTCAAAAATCACCACTTAGTAAATTCTTGCATACATGCATTCATATTATTTTTTATTGTATAAAATTGTGTGTAATTGTATGCTAAAATTTTGTGTAGATTTTGCTAGTGATTGTGATTGTGAAGAGTGCTACTCTCCCCACTACCAAGGTAAGTGATATTTTCATGAATATTTCTATCCTATGTTTTGTACTAGCATTAGATATTTTGCTAAGTCTTGCATGCTATTTTATCTAATGCTAAGTTGGGAAATCCTATGTAGTGTAAAATGGTAGAATTGTTAAGGAATTTCCTAGGTTAAGTTATCTTAATATGCTTAGCCTAGCTATATAGCAAACAAGGGTTGGTAAAAATCTACACTTACCTTTATAAAAATATTCTTAAGTCATGAGACTTATACTTTTCTAATAAAACCACTAAGTCAAATGAACCTCCTGGGTGGAATGGGAAGAATGGGTTATGTTGAGTGGTTACACAAGTCCATGGACTTGGGTTGTGTATCTCACTTGTGGTAAGCCACCCAGGCACAAAGGGATTTGGAGGCCAAGTGTTGAGAAAGCTTACAGTGCAACCACTTGGCAATATGGGCTCTGCCTTGATCATATAGGTTGCTAGAACTTAGTCATTTGGACAGTTGGTGGTAGATGGGATGATAGGTTGGAGCGCGTCCATTTGACTAAGGAAAGGCTTCTGAAAGGTCATGTCTTGGGAAACCAAGTCTGGTGGGGAAAGTGCACAACCTCTACAGATGGAAAACCTAAGTACTTAGCCTGGTCCAAGGAAATGGACACTTTGAGCATCAAGACATGGAAGATACAAGAATCTCATCACTCCAACTTCTAAGTAAAATTTATGGGTGAACAAGGGTGAAGGACCCCAATGTCTATTGGTGGTTCCTTGGGAATGTTTTGACAAAGAAACACTTAGTGATTTCAAATAATAGGTAAAAACCTATTTTCAAGCAAAGCAAGCCAAGCTACACTTTGTAACATCCCAAAAAATCATGGTTTCAAAACTCATTTCAATCATATATGCATCTCATTCATTCATTTAGGGTTTATCAAAAATCACTTAGAAACAGAAGTTGAGTCTATGATTTCATGTGGTCATTTGATTCCAAGATGACCATCACACTTTGAAATTTGGAAGCTTAAATACTTGTTTGTTTGACTCCATTGTTGGAATGATTGTGTGAAACTCTACCATGATTCAAAACTTAGAAGTGATTCAAAACCCTATATTCAAATAATTACAACTATAGCAAAAATCTCTGTTCATTTTGAAGACCAAGCATAACCAAACCCTACAAAGTAACCACTTGGTTAAATAACTGCATTTGAGACCACAGAACCCTACAAGGATCCCCAAATTTGTTTGAATTCAAAAAGGATTTGAAAACATATCAAAATCAATTCAGAAAATAGAAAACAGAAAAAGAAAAGGGCAAAGAAATGGAAAAGGCCAAGCGGCCAGATCCGCCCAAAGAACCAATCCAGCCCAAGAAGCCCACCCGGCATTTCTTTTCCTCCTCACGACGGACGACGCCTTGAACCGATCACCGGACCCACCGAAAACCTGCGCATATCATCGACAAGTGGGCTAACCCCACAGCGTCGTCTCCACCCGCACGACCCATTCATTCCTCAAATCAAGCGGGCGTTTCGGTCTTGATTCGGCATCAATTCGAGTTATTGGCTCGGTGATTCTCGCCATGAGCAAGCTATAAGAAACCCCTCTGTCCCCTCTCTCTTTTCCCCAAAACCCCGAGCACTGAACGCCCCCAGGCTGCGCGCATTTCTCTCTGCAACCCCGCCGCCTCCGACGACTGCGCCAGCAAATTCCGGTGAGTATCGAGCTCCCCTCTGCCTCTCATTCACACCATCTTGTTCAGTGAACTCATACGCATCTTCTGACACTCGCCGTTTGCTTTCGCATGATCCCTAGCCTTGGCAACGTCAACAACTGGCCGCCACCGTCTCCTGCAAGAACTCCGGCGACCCCCCTTCGTAAGTAGCCACCGCCTTGATCCTCGAATCATACGCTCAATCCATTTCGTTTTGCGATCGATAGTACCCTTGTTTTGACTTAGGGACGAGGAACCTCGCCAACGCCGACAATGGCCGTGACGCGTTCGCAAACTCCGCGAGCAATTCCAGAAGTTTCGGCGCCCCTTCTTATTCACCCGAGCATGTTCGTAGTTGTCCTGCGCATCCTCTAAACCCATCGATTCATGCTCAGGCGACGCAGAACGACGGCAGCAACTCCGACAACCTCGCCGACGACTTTTAAACTCCGACGAGGTTCAGAGCCCATCTCCGAGCGCCTTCGCGAACAGTACCACGCCGAGCCAAAGACGCCTTCACGGATCTGTAAGCGCATCCTTGCATCCTAGAACGGCCAGAGCGGCACCATCAGACAGAACCGCCGCCCGGTCAAACACCGCCAGCCGCCCATTTCTGGTTGATAGATTGTAGCCGTTAGATCTTGATCCCGCCAGAGAAAGCAGATCACTTAACGAAGGGTAAGGACAGATCGAGCCGCATCGTTAGTTAGATCCAACGCACAGAGACGATCCGGTGCGACGATGCGCGAATGAAAACATGACGTGGCTAGGTTTAGTTTAAAAACAGAAATTAAAACCAGATTTAGATTCAAACTTCAAATGCTTATAACTTTTGAATGCCACGTTGGATTTTTGCAAATTTTATATCGTTGAACTCAGCAAGACAAGGCCTATCAGAATATACCTTTGGATTAGCATATAGTAACAGTTAAAAATGATTTTTATTGTGAAACATGTTTAGGGCTATTTTAGATATAGTTTTATTCTTGTAGTTACTTTTTGGGCCAAATAAAATGTAGTTGGCAATTTTGAGCCTTGTTAAGTTTCTGTGCTCATGAACATACTTGGTATAATTTTCAAAAATCACCATTTAGTAAATTCTTGCATGCATGCATTCATATTATTTTTGATTGTATTTATATTGTGTGTAATTGTGTGCTATTGACTCTTGTGTAGATTTTGATAGTGATTGTGATTGTGAGGAGTGCTACTCTCCCCACTACCAAGGCAAGTAATATTTTCATGAATTTCCTATCCTAAGTT
The DNA here is from genome assembly GCA_030063025.1 of Avena longiglumis. Taxonomy (NCBI): domain Eukaryota; kingdom Viridiplantae; phylum Streptophyta; class Magnoliopsida; order Poales; family Poaceae; genus Avena; species Avena longiglumis. The sequence goes on from CP125975.1 coordinate 503,794,681, forward strand.
TTATACTTGCATTAGATATTTTGCTAAGGTAAATGCATGATATTTTGCTTAGTGCAAGATGGGAAATCCCAAGTAGAGTGAAGTAGTGGAATTGCTAGGGAAACTTTCCTAAGTTAAGATACCATACTTTGCTTAGCCTAGCTTATAGAAAACAAGGGTGGTGAACATCTATATGGTTTATGATAAAAATATTCTAAGTCAAGAGACTTGTATTTTCTTAATAAAACAACTAAGTCAAATAAACCTCCTGGGTGGAATGGATTGATTGGGTTATGTTGAGTGGTTACACAAGGCCATGGACTTGGGTTGTGTATCTCACTTGTGGTATGCCACCCAGGCACAAAGGGATTTGGAGGCCAAGTGTTGAGAAAGCTTACAGTGCAACCACTTGGCAATATGGGCTCTGCCATGATCATATAGGTTGCCAGAACTTAGTCATTTGGACAGTTGGTGGTAGATGGGATGATAGGTTGGAACGCGTCCATTTGACTAAGGAAAGGCTTCTGAAAGGTCCTGTCTTGGGAAACCAAGTCTGGTGGGGAAAGTGCACAACCTTTGCAGATGGAAAACCTAAGTACTTAGCCTTGTCCAAGGAAATGGACACTTGAGCATCAAGACATGGAAGCCACAAGAATCTCATCACTCCAACTTCTAAATTAAAAAAACTTGTGGGTGAACAAGGGTGAAGGACCTCAATATCTATTGATGGTTTCCTTGGGTATGTTTTGACAAAGAAAACTTAGCAATTTCAACTAATAAGTAAAACTTAATTTTGAGCAAAGCAAGCCAAGCTACACTAGCCAAATGCATATAGAACTATAGACCACTTAAAATATACTAAGGTATCACTTGCCAATACTATTCCAAAGTATTGACCCTCTGTGGCTGTAACTTGTGATGTTGCAGTTACTCGATGATGAGTAGGAGTCATGAGTCTACACTCAACATGCTTGCTCGTGGCACATGAAGATGAAGACTTATGTTTATTTACTTATTCCTAAAACTCTTGTATTAGGCCTATGGCCTGAGTTGTAAAAGACTATGTTTATCTCTGGAATGAATGTAATAAACGACCTTTGTATCATGTGTGGTACTTCATCTTAAACTGTGGATGCTAGCATTGATCCAGGGACTAGCATTGCAATCACAGGGATCCTATCCTTATAAAGGAGGGGTCTAACAGATGGTATCAGAGCACTGTGTTGCCTGTAGGATTATGACCCTAGGAATTGAAAACTACTAAGGAAAAAGTTTTTCAACTACTTCTACACTTGTCTATTCTTCTCGTAAAACTTTTCTAATCTTTTTCAACCTCCTTTGTAGATGAACTCCATCAACGAAGCCGTGAAGAAGGGACCACTCATGACCATGACTTTAGAGTGTGAGACGGAGTTTCCCAAGATTCTCAAGGACCTCATGGAAGCAATGGATGCACATGGTGAAGCCGTGTACAAAGGTTTTCCGTGAAGGATGAAGGAGTGGAATATTGGTGGGTACAACTTCACTTGTACAAAAACAAGGAAGACAACCACAAAGAAAGAGGATTCGCATGTACACCAATACTACAATGCACACCACATTCTTTGAGTCACCAGGATGCAGCTTGGAGGACTATCAAGGAACTAAGTGCTAGAGTCAAGTGCAGAATGCTCAACCTCCAAAAGGACTTAGAGAAAGAGAAGGAACTTACTCAAGAATTGGAAGACAACAACCAAGAAATAAGGGGAGATGTTATAGACTTAGTGATAGAGTCAAGGGAACAAGATTGGTGGATTGCCTCTAGGAACATTGTGTTCAATAATAGGTCCCGTGAGATTGGACTGTAATGACATTTCGTTAGTTGGACCACCACTTATCACCTTATTTTCAAAAGATATTTTAATAAGTATGGACCTTGAGTGATGTAATGAATTCATGTATGCATGGCTTGTGTGACAATTATGTTTCATGGATATGTATGAATGTTGTCATGGTTTATCTTGAATTGCTTTGTTCTAACTTTTTAATCTTATAAATAGATGCCTGTTGCCATCAGCACCGTTGAGGAGTTTCGAGTTACTCGTTTTGGTCCCCGTATCGTTGAGCTTACCACTGCTTGACCTCCCTCTTCCCACCATTACGGTGTACCCACTCACCAAGTTCGAGAGGAAGGACCTCTGGGGCTTCAAGGTGACCCAGCCAGACGCCAGCCGAGCCCACTGCAGGCCATCGCCTTCAAGTTGATGCACGATGATGGAGAGAGGCATGGAGGTAGTCATGCAGGACTGATAGGGACGGTTAGGCCGTCACTCCGCATGTGTGAGGGTACTCACTTTCACGCCTTGGTAGACGTGATGATGACGGAGAGTCCATCGACTTTGAGGACGACTCGAGGAGCGCCATGAGCCGATACGTCTTTATCTTCGGACTTGAGACTCTTCTCGACACCGTAGATACGGACAGACGTAACGTCATGCTAGGCAATGACGAGCCAGTGCAGCAGCGAGAAGGACAAGCTTTTTGCGCAGCAGATGAGATGATCAAGGAGATGGAGACAAAATTTGAGACTCGGGACCGCAGATTCAAGAGTCAAGAGAAACGCGTCGTGATAGGAACAAGAGAATCCGGGACATGACAGAGGAGTGAAGTCTAAGGACTTGAGCTTGAGCAAAGCAGATGGTTATTGAGAGGCTTCGCTCCCAGAAGAGGGCTCTCAAGGCCAAGATCGATTCCTTGACCACTACGATTGAGGAGAACAAGACCGCGATGGAGAACGCAGGTCTTACCTTCGTCGAGGAGGAGATTGACGTTGATGAGTAGACAGGATCACTCGTTTATCTTGTTATTCATACTTGTTTTGTGAACTCGTTTTGGACCATCCGACATGTGGATGGCTTGCCACTTGTGTGTAACACTTCATGAACTTGTTATGTGGTTGTTGAACTTTATTTTCTTGTGTTGCTTATTATGTGTTTGTTTATGTTGTATTGTGCATAAAACATCTATGGGTATCTCATTCTTATCTATGTGAATAAACCACAGATGCCTCCCCGTCGCGCAAACCCCAACAACATCACCCGTAAATGCAACAAATGATGAATGCGCAAACTCAGCTTATGCAAATGATGACAACGTTCATCCAAAACCAGAATAACAACAACAACAACAACAACAACAATGACCCCAACAACAACAACAACAACAACAACAATAACAACAACAACCTCGGGTTTCGATATGCTCACCAGATTTTTGCGTGAGGCCAAAGTTTTCGGAACAATCGATCCCATGGCAGCCAATGACTGGTTGCGCTGTGAACAAAGACTTGGTGACGGTGCACCGATGCTGAAAAAGTCGATTCGCAAGACATCTGTTGGAAGGACCACCGCCACATGGTGGGATAACTTCCAAATCACCACTCCATTGATGAAGTGACATGGGACATATTTGAGGATGGGTTTCGCCGCTCATATCTCGTGGGGATAATGAGTCGAAAAAGAAGGAGTTTCACAACTTGAAGCGGCGCCATCGCAAGGTGGCGTAATATGTAGAAGAATTCAACAATCAAGGCGCTATGCACCGGACGAGGTTGATAATCGATGCCAAGAGAAAGGAAAAGTTCTTGGAAGGCTTGAATGATGAACTGAACCTACAGTTATCGGTAGCATATGTTCCAACTTATCGGTCTGTGTGACAAGGCTGCTATTTTGGAGTAAAAGGAAACAAGTCGAGTAGGAAGAGGAAACACTCAAACAAACAGCTGGATCGTCTCACAAACGGTCCCATTATGATGACGATGGCGACTCGGATCCCATAAACATGGGAAGTTCAACAAGCACCACAACCACAACCGTCATGACAAACATCGTAGTCATGACAATGATAAGTACAAGAACCACAAGGGTGGATATAAGAGCCACCACGGTGGAAATGGTAGTGGAGGTGGAGGTCAATGTCAAAAGGACCTCGGTCGGGTTGAGTGCTACAAATGCAAGAAGTGGGGCATTATGCTAATGAGTGCCCGAAAAGAAAGTTGAAGGACCCAACAAGCCAAATCCATTTCAGAAAGGTCAGGTTAACCACATCAATGTGGAGGAGGTCTATGAAGAACCTGATGCCGTGGCTGGTAAGTTCAGACTCAATACAATTTCAGCATTTGTACTCTTTGATACTGGTGCATCTCATTCATTCATATCAAAGGCATTTGTTGAAAAGAATGAAATACCAGTAGAAACCATTGGGTGTCCTATAAGAGTAAGTTCTCCAGGGGGAGAAATGATAGTAAACTCAGGATGTCATGACTTAGTCATAGAGTTTGGAAAACATAAGTTTCCGGTGAATCTAATAATCCTGAATTCCCAAGGGTTGGATGTAATATTGGGAATGGATTGGATGGCTAAGTATGAAGGAGTATTAGATTGTGCCAATCGTACCGTTACACTCACAACCCCCGAAGGAAAAAGAATAAAGTTTAAGTCAAATTTTGAATTTAAAGGAAGTAAGCTAAATTCTCTTAAGGGGGTTAGCATGGAAAGTGTATTAGTTGTGTGTGAATATCCGGATGTGTTTCCGGAAGAATTGCCAGGAATGCCACCGGATAGAGATGTGGAGTTTCTGATAGATTTGGTGCCAGGATCAGGACCAATAGCTAAGAGACCGTACAAAATGTCAGTTGATGAACTGAAGGAGCTCAAGAAACAACTAGGGGAACAGTTACAGAAAGGGTTTATTCAACCAAGTTCTTCATCTTGGGAGCCCAGTTTTGTTCGAGAGAAGAAAGATAGAACCCAAAGGTTGTGTATTGACTACCGTTCTCTCAACGAGGTTACAATCAAGAACAAGTATCCTTTGCCAAGAATCAATGACTTATTTGATCAGCTAGAAGGAGCATGTGTATTCTCAAGATTGATCTTGGTCAAGTTATTTTCAACTCAAGATACGAGAGCAAGACATACCAAAACAGCATTCACCACAAGGTATGGATTGTATGAGTATCTTGTGATGCCTTTTGGATTAACCAACGCTCAAGATACTTCATGAATATGATGAACAAGGTGTTCATGGAGTTCCTTGACAAGTTCGTTGTCGCTTTCATCGATGACATCTTAGTCTACTCCAAGAGCAAGGAAGAGCATGAAAGACACTTGCGCTTGATACTTGAGAAACCGAGGAACATAAACTATATGCCAAATTCAGCAAGTGTGAGTTTTGGTTAGAGAAGGTTGGTTTTCTTGGTCATGTGATGACAAAGATGGTGTGGCATTGATCCGCTAAGGTTTCATTTGTGATGATTGGGAATCACCTAAAATGTGAAAGAAGTTCGTAGTTTCCTCGGCCTAGCAGGTTACTACAGAAGGTTCATTGAGAATTTCTCAAAAGTTGCTAAGCCTATGACAGAATTACTAAAGAAAGACAAGAAGTTTGCTTGGTCTGAAGGTTGCGAAGTCAGTTTCCAAGAATTGAAGAAGAGACTTGTAACAGCACCAGTTCTATGTCTACCAGATTTGGAAAAGGATTTCCAAGTGTATTGTGATGCTTCTCATCAAGGCTTAGGAGCCGTGCTTATGCAAGATGGTAGGGTCGTAGCTTATGCTTCGAGACAACTCAAAACTCATGAAGTAAACTACCCTACACATGATTTGGAGTTAGCCTCTGTCGTCCATGCACTCAAAACATGGAGACATTACCTTTTGGGAAAGCGTTGTGAGGTGTTCACCGATCATAAGAGTTTGAAATATATTTTCACCCAAAAGGAAATCAACATGAGACAAAGGAGATGGCTAGAACTTATCAAGGATTATGACTTGAGTTTGCAATACCATCCCGGTAAAGCAAATGTGGTAGCAGATGCTCTAAGTCGTAAGACATTTGTAAATGGTCTTACCAAAGGAGAACTGCCAGAAGACCTCTGTAAACAATTCAAGGAACTCAGATTAGAGATTGTACCAGAAGGGCATCTCATGTCTTTGGATGTCCAACCTACTCTTTTGGACAAGATCCGAGAAGTTCAAAAGATCGATTAAGAAATTGAAAAGATTAAAGTAAACATTGGTCTAGGAAAGCCAAGAGTTTCCATGTTGACGACAGGTACATTATGGCACGGAAACGTATATGTGTTCCACAAGACCCGAGTTGCAAAACTGATATTACAAGAAGGTCACAACTCTCCATATTCTATTCATCCGGGAAACACCAAGATGTACATGGATATGAAAGAAAGATTTTGGTGGAACAATCTCAAAAGGGACATAGCCGAACATATCGCTTTGTGTGATGTATGTAGCAGAGTCAAAGCGGAGCACCAGAAACCAGCAGGTCTGCTTCAACCATTGCCTATTCCCGAATGGAAGTGGGAAAATATTGGTATGGATTTCATTACCGGATTACCAAGGACTAGATCGGGATACGATTCCATATGGGTAGTAGTGGATCGTCTAACCAAAGTGGCTCATTTTATACCCGTGAAGACAACTTATACAAGTGCCAAGTTAGCAAAAATTTACATGAGCAGGATTGTATGCCTTCACGGTGTGCCAAAGAGTATTGTGTCGATAGGGAACCCAGTTCACATCTCACTTTTGGAGACAACTTCATGAATCCTTAGGAACAAGATTGGAGTTTAATCGCTTTTCATCCTCAAACGGATGGACAAACGGAAAGAACCAACCAAATTCTTGAAGACATGTTGAGAGCTTGTGCTCTAGACTATGGAGCAAGTTGGGATGAAAGTTTGCCTTACGCTGGAGTTCTCTTACAATAACAGCCATCAATCAAGTATTGGAATGGCACCGCTTGAGTTACTCTACGGAAGGAAGTGTACCACCCCATTGTTATGGAATGGTGTGGGAGAAAGAAGTTTATTTGGACCTGATATTATCAAAGACGCCAAGAAAAGTTAAATTGGTTAAGGACAGGTTGAAGATAGCACAATCCCGATGAAAAGCTACGGATTCTAAGCGTGAGAAGTCACCTACGGTTGGGGATAGAGCCTATCTCAGGGGGTATCACCACTCCGTGGAGTGAAAAGATTTGGAGTCAAAGGAAAGTTGGCACCAAGATACGTCGGGCCATTCAAGATTCTAAGTCGTAGGAGAAGTTGCATATGAAGTGGAATTACCGAATCTCTATCGCTGTCCATAACGTATTCCATGTGAGTCACTTAAAAGTGTCACCCGAAATGGAAGAGTCTTCTTTAAAGGATACCATACCTTTGGAGGAAGTTCAGCTAGAAAGTGATCTCACTTATGAGGAAAAGCCTGTCAAAATTCTAGAGACAATGAAAGAGTCACCGGACCAAGACTATCAAATTCAGAAGTGCAATGGAACCATCACTCAAGAGGAAGCAACATGGGAAAGAGAAGATGATCTTGAAGGACCACCCTCACCTATTTGTTAGTAACCGAATCTCGAGGGCGAGATTCATCTTAAGGGGGTTAGATTTGTAACATCCCAAAAAATCATGGTTTCAAAACTCATTTCAATCATATATGCATCTCATTCATTCATTTAGGGTTTATCAAAAATCACTTAGAAACAGAAGTTGAGTCTATGATTTCATGTGGTCATTTGATTCCAAGATGACCATCACACTTTGAAATTTGGAAGCTTAAATACTTGTTTGTTTGACTCCATTGTTGGAATGATTGTGTGAAACTCTACCATGATTCAAAACTTAGAAGTGATTCAAAACCCTATATTCAAATAATTACAACTATAGCAAAAATCTCTGCTCATTTTGAAGACCAAGCATAACCAAACCTACAAAGTAACCACTTGGTTAAATAACGCATTTGAGACCACGTAACCCTACAAGGATCCCCAAATTTGTTTGAATTCAAAAGGATTTGAAAACATATCAAAATCAATTCAGAAAATAGAAAAGTAAAAAGAAAAGGGCAAAGAAATGGAAAGGCCAAGCCCAGATCCGCCCAACCAATCCAGCCCAAGAAGCCCACCCGGCATTTCTTTTCCTCTCCTCACGCGACGGACGCGATCGAACCGCTGACCACGGACCCACCGAAAACCTCGCATATCAGCGACAAGTGGGCCAACCCCACGACGTCGTCTCCACCGCACGACCCATTCATTCCTCAAATCAAGCGCGTTCTGGTCTTGATTCGCGCATCAATTCGAGTTATTGGCTCAGTGATTCTCGCCGCGAGCAAGCTATAAGAAACCCCTGTCCCCTCTCTTTTCCCCAAAACCCCGAGCACCGAACGCCTCAGTCGCGCATTGCTCTCGCAACCCCCCGCCTCCGACGATCGCCCGGCAAATTCCGGTGAGTATCGAGCTCCCTCCGCCTCTCCTTCACACCATCTTGTTCGGTGAACTCATACGCATCTTCGACACTCGCGTTTGCTTCGCATGATCCCTAGCCTTGCAACGTCAACAACCGCCGCCACCGTCTCCGCAAGAACTCCGGACCCCCCGTAAGTAACCACCGCCTTGATCCTCGATCGCCCTGAATCCATTTCGTTTTGCATCCGATAGTACCCTGTTTTGACTTAGGCGACGAACCTCGCCAACGCCGACAACGGCCGTGGCGACGCGTTCGCAAACTCGCGAGCAATTCCGGTAAGTTTCGGCGCCTTCTTATTCACCCGAGCATGTTCGTAGTTGTCCTGCGCATCCTCTAAACCCATCGATTCATGCTCAGCGACGCAGTAACGGCAGCAACTCCGACAACCTCGCCGACGCGCATTTAAACTCCGACGAGGTTCAGAGCCCATCTCCGGCGCCCTTCGCGAACGAGTACCACGCCGAGCTTCAGACGCCTTCACGGATCCGTAAGCGCATCCTTGCATCCTAGAACGGCCAGGCGCGGCACCACCGTAAACGAACCGCGCCCGGTCAAACACCGCCACGCCGCCATTTCGGTTGATAGATTGTAGCCGTTAGATCTTGATCCCACGCCAGAGAAACAGATCACTTAACGAAGGGTAAGGACAGATCTGAGCCGCGATCGTTAGTTAGATCCAACGGCATGCAGAGACGATCCGGTAAACGGCAGTGAGGCGAATGAAAACATGACGCGTGGCTAGGTTTAGTTTAAAAGTAATTAAAACCAGATTTAGATTCAAACTTCAAATGCTTATAACTTTTGAATGCCACGTTGGATTTTTGCAAATTTTATATCGTTGAACTCAGCAAGACAAGGCCTATCAGAATATACCTTTGGATTAGCATATAGTAACAGTTAAAAATGATTTTTATTGTGAAACATGTTTAGGGCTATTTTAGATATAGTTTTATTCTTGTAGTTACTTTTTGGGCCAAATAAAATGTAGTTGGCAATTTTGAGCCTTGTTAAGTTTCTGTGCTCATGAACATACTTGGTATAATTTTCAAAAATCACCATTTAGTAAATTCTTGCATGCATGCATTCATATTATTTTTGATTGTATTTATATTGTGTGTAATTGTGTGCTATTGACTCTTGTGTAGATTTTGATAGTGATTGTGATTGTGAGGAGTGCTACTCTCCCCACTACCAAGGCAAGTAATATTTTCATGAATTTCCTATCCTAAGTTTTATACTTGCATTAGATATTTTGCTAAGGTAAATGCATGATATTTTGCTTAGTGCAAGATGGGAAATCCCAAGTAGAGTGAAGTAGTGGAATTGCTAGGAAACTTTCCTAAGTTAAGATACCATACTTTGCTTAGCCTAGCTTATAGAAAACAAGGGTGGTGAACATCTATATGGTTTATGATAAAAATATTCTAAGTCAAGAGACTTGTATTTTCTTAATAAAACAACTAAGTCAAATAAACCTCACAGGTGGAATGGATTGATTGGGTTATGTTGAGTGGTTACACAAGGCCATGGACTTGGGTTGTGTATCTCACTTGTGGTATGCCACCCAGCACAAAGGGATTTGGAGGCCAAGTGTTGAGAAAGCTTACGGTGCAACCACTTGGCAATATGGGCTCGCCATGATCATATAGGTTGCGAACTTAGTCATTTGGACAGTTGGTGGTAGATGGGATGATAGGTTGGAGCAACGTCCATTTGACTAAGGAAAGGCTTCGAAAGGTCTGTCTTGGGAAACCAAGTCCGGTGGGAAAGTGCACAACCTTTGCGGATGGAAAACCTAAGTACTTAGCCTTGTCCAAGGAAATGGACACTTGAGCATCAAGACATGGAAGCCACAAGAATCTCATCACTCCAACTTCTAAATTAAAAACTTGTGGGTGAACAAGGGTGAAGGACCTCAATATCTATTGATGGTTTCCTTGGGTATGTTTTGACAAAGAAAACTTAGCAATTTCAACTAATAAGTAAAACTTAATTTTGAGCAAAGCAAGCCAAGCTACACTAGCCAAATGCATATAGAACTATAGACCACTTAAAATATACTAAGGTATCACTTGCCAATACTATTCCAAAGTATTGACCCTCTGGGTCTGTAACTTGTGATGTTGCGAGTTACTCGATGATGAGTAGGAGTCATGAGTCTACACTCAACATGCTTGCCTGTGGCACATGAAGATGAAGACTTATGTTTATTTACTTATTCCCTAAAACTCTTGTATTAGGCCTATGGCCCTGAGTTGTAAAAGACTATGTTTATCTCTGGAATGAATGTAATAAACGACCTTTGTATCTGTGTACTTCATCTTAAACTGTGGATGCTAGCATTGATCCAGGGACTAGCATTGCAATCACAGGGATCCTATCCTTATAAAGGAGGGGTCTAACACACTTAGCCAAAATGCATATAGTAATATAGCCCACTTAAAATATACTAAGGTATCACTTGCCAATACTATTCCAAAGTATTGACCCTCTGTGGCTGTAACTTGTGATGTTGCAGGTTACTCCGATGATGAATAGGAGTCATGAGTCTACACTCAACATGCTTGCCTGTGGCACATGAAGATGAAGACTTGTGTTTATTTGCTTATTCCATAAACTCTTGTATTAGGCCTATGGCCCTGAGTTGTAAAAGACTATGTTTTATCTCTGGAATGAATGTAATAAAACGACCTTTGTATCTGTGTACTTCATCTTAAACTGTGGATGCTAGCATTGATCCAGGGACTAGCATTGCAATCACAGGGATCCTTTCCTTTATAAAGGAGGGGTCTAACAATCGGGATCTTGTTTATTGCGAGACGGTTACTTGTTTAAGTCCGAGAATAATGGTTGTTCGATTTATATGAGTAATATGTTTTATGCACATGCACCTTTGATAGATGGTCTATTCTTATTGAATCTCAATAGAGGAAATACACATATTAATAACATTGAGGCTAAATGTTTGAAATCGAGCGATAACTCGACCTATATGTGGCACTGTCATCTTGGTCACATTGGAGTGAAGCGTATGAAGAAACTCCATTCCGATGGACTTCTTGAATCACTTGATTTCGAATCACTTGAAAGATGTGAAGCATGTCTGATGAGTAAAATGACTAAGACTCCATTTTTTGGTATGATGGAGTGAGCTACGGACTTATTGGAAATCATACATACTGATGTGTGTGGTCGAATGAGTGTAGCATCGCGCGGTGGTTATCGTTATGTTCTTACCTTCATGGATGACTTGAGTAGATATGGGTATATCTATTTCATGAAACATAAGTCCGAAACTTTCGAGAAGTTTAAAGAATTTCAAAGTAAGGTTGAGAATCAACGTAACAAGAAGATTAAATTTCTACGTTCTGATCGTGGAGGTGAATATCTAAGTTACGAGTTTGGCGAGCATTTGAAGAAATGTGGAATACTTTCACAATTGACACCGCCGGGAACACCACAGCGTAATGGTGTGTCCGAACGTCGTAATCGAACTCTCTTACATATGGTTCGTTCTATGATGTCACTTACAGATTTACCGCTATCATTTTGGGGTTATGCATTAGAAACAGCCGCATTCACTTTAAATAGGGCACCATCTATATCCGTTGAAACGACACCGTATGAATTAAGGTTTGGGAAGAAACCTAAATTGTCGTTCCTTAAAGTTTGGGGTTGCGAAGCCTATGTAAAGAAGTTACAACCGGACAAGCTTGAACCCAAAGGGAAAAATGCGTCTTCATAGGATACCCAAAGGAAACTATTGGGTATACCTTCTATCATAGATCCGAAGGCAAAATCTTCGTTGCCAAGAATGGATCCTTTCTAGAGAAGGAATTTCTCTCGAAAGAAGTGACTGGAAGGAAAGTAGAACTCGACGAGGTTGTCGAACCTTCTCTCGAACTTGCGAGTAGCGCAGCACCAGAAGATGTTCTTGTGGTGTCTGCACCAATAAGAGAGGAAGCTAATGATGATCATCATGAAACTTCGGTTGTAGTTGCTACAGAGCCTCACAGATCAACGAGAACTCGTACCACTCCTGATTGGTATGATCCCGTTATGAATGTCATGTTGGTGGACAACACCGATGACCCTGCGACATATGAGGAAGCGATGATGAGCCCAGATTCCAATAAATGGCAAGAAGCCATGAAATCCGAGATTGGATCCATGACGAAAACCAAGTATGGACTTTGGTGGACTTACCGGATGGCCGGAAGGCTATCGTGAATAAATGGATTTTCAAGAAGAAAACAGATGCTGATGGTAATGTTACTGTCTATAAAGCTCGACTTGTCGCAAAAGGGTTTCGAGAAATTCAAGGAGTTGACTACGATGAGACCTTCTCACCAGTAGCGAAGATAAAGTATGTGAGGATTATGTTAGCAATCGCTGCATATTACGATTATGAGATATGGCAGATGGATGTCAAAACAACATTCCTCAATGGAGACATTGATGAAGAGTTGTATATGATGCAACCCAAAGGTTTTGTCGATCCGAAAGATGCTAACAAGGTATGCAAACTTCAACGGTCCATTTATGGATTGAAGCAAGCATACCGAAGTTGGAATCAACATTTTGATAAGGTGATCAAAAGTTTTGGTTTTATACAAACTTATGGAGAAGCTTGTATTTACAAGAAAGTGAGTGGGAGCTCAGTAGCATTCTTAATACTATATGCAGATGAAATATTGTTGATTGGGAATGATGTAGACCTTCTTAATAGTGTCAAGGAATATTTGAATAATAGTTTTTCAATTAAAGATCTTGGCGAAGCAGCTTACATATTGGGCATAAAGATTTATAGAGATAGATCGAGACGTCTAATATCATTGTCACAAAGTACATATTTGGACAAAGTTCTAAAGAGGTTTGGAATGGAAGATAGCAAGAAAGGGTTCTTGCCCATGTTGCCCAATACGACCTTGAGTAAAACTCAAAGTCCGACAACGACAGAAGATAGAGAGAGCATGAGTAAGACTCTCTATGCCTCAGCCATAGGATCTCTAATGTATGCCATGCTATGTACTAGACCCGACATTGCATATGCTGTTAGTTTGACTAGCAGATATCAAAGTGATCCAGGAGTGGATCATTGGACAGCGGTCAAAAACATCCTTAAGTACTTGAGAAGAACTAAGGATATGGTTCTTTCTTATGGAGGTGATGAACAACTCGTTGTTAATGGTTACATCGATGCTAGTGTAAGGTTCCCAACCTTTAATAAGGTAGAGATCCCTGTGTTTACAATGCTAGTCCCTGGATCAATAGCTAGCATCCACAGTTAAGATGTAATATCTAGAAACAAAGGTCATAATACAACTTTATAACCAGGAATAAAATAATTCATTACATCTTACATAGCTCATTTGGCTATCACATTACATTGCAGCAGAATATCTATAAGCATGGGGTCCTTCATCTTCAAAGTGACACATGCAATCATGTTGGTTGTAGACTTGTAATCCTATTCATTAAACTCCACTAACATCAAACAAACCTGCAACATAATAAGTTGCATCCACAAGGGTCAATACATTTGAATTGTATTGGCAAGTTTCACTACTATGTAGAAATAAGTGGATCCTATCATTACATGCATATTTGGCTAAGTAGGGTTTAGGCTCTTTTGCAGAAAGCAAAATAGTTTTATCCTATCTTTTCAAAATAGTTTTGATCTTTTGTAAAATATTTCTGAACTTCTTGGAAAACTCCAAGTGCTTCAAATCCCTTGTTGTCACCATCAAGTTTTTACTTTGAGAAATTGGAATGTCGAGATCTTCCATAGCTTCAGGCCTTAGTTGCTCAGTATTGTCCATAACCCGGGACACGGCTAAGTACTTAGAATTTTGATCTTCCGCAGAAGTTGTACACTTTACCCACATGACACAATCTCATCTTGATGCCACCAGTGGCCGCTGGATAAGTACTTGTAGGGGTTCGTAGCATGGAAAACAAAATTTTTCTATCGCATACAAACAAACAAGCCAAGATCTATCTACTAGATTGTAGCAACGAGTCGATGGAATAACTTACCCTCGAAGATTCCAAAGTGTTTAACGAGAGCGGATTCTCGTTTTTGATGTAGTCGTACTCTTTCCGATCTCAAGATCGTGTAGACGATCCTTCCGGCGCTGCGTTCCGGCAGCGCTTCCATAGTCGGTCACACGTTCGGTACTCGACGAAGACCTTCCTCTCCATTGTTCCAAAGAAAATGGAGGTTGTAGCACTCTCTCGCGATTCCCAAAGACAACAAGTGGTACCTAAGTAGAGGGAGATCCGCAGGCTTCGCCTTAAGCCGAGCGAGTATGGTGGAGTATGAGAGAGAGCTATTAGTGGTCTAGGGATTAGACACACCAATTAGAAGGCTCTAAACCGCTAGAGCAATTAGAAGCTCTAAACCAAAACGGCTCTAAACCGAGATTAGAGGATAGGAACTTGTGTGTTCAGAGGAGGAGGCCCCGCCTCCTTTTATAGGTGGAGGGGCAAGGCCAGGGAGGAGGGGAGTCCTCCCCAACTCGGCCTAGGCTGGTCACCGGCTTGGAGGAGAGGACCTCCTCCAAGTTGGTTTCAACCTCCTCTTGCTTGTTTCCCAGCGTTTCTGCTTCCCGAGTTTCGCTTTTCCACAGTTTCGCTTTTAGCCGTTTGACTTTCAAACCGGCTTTGACTTTCAGTTTTGGAACAGCAAGAACACTTAGTACATGATGCAATCATTCAATGACACATTCATGTACCTCCCCCGAGTGCCGGACAATCCGAACCTTCTAGAACATTCCGATGAAAACACCTAATCATTCCCGAACTCCAAACGGACTTTCCTTATATGAATATTATTCTCCGGACCATTCCGGATCACCTCGTGATATCCGGATCCCATCCGAGACTCGAATAACATTCGGTCTCTTTCTCATAATACCATAACTACTCAAAACAACGTCGAATCCTTAAGTGTGTCTCCTACGGTTCGTGAATTATGCGACATGATCGAGACACTTCTCCGAACAATAACCAATAGAGGAATCTGGAAATTCATATGGCTCCCACATATTTCTACGATTACTTTGCGATCGAATGAACCACTTACATACGATACCAATTTCCCTTTGTCTCACGATAATTTACTTATCCGAGGTTATGATCATCGGTATCTCTGCATACCTAGTTCAACCTCGTTACCGATAAGTACTCTTTTCTCGTTCCCGTGATATGTGATCCCTTGTGACCCAGTCACATGCTTGCAAGCTAATTGGACGACATTCCACCGAGAGGGCCCAGAGTATATCTATCCGTCATATGGATGGACAAATCCCACTCTTGATCCATGTGTTTCAACCAATACTTTCCGAACACTCAATGCCACCTTTATAGCCACCCGCCACGGTGTGGTGTTTGATGTCATCAAAGCATCCATCCGGTAAAGGTGATATGCATGATCTCATGGTCGAAGGAATTAGGTTACTATGTATCAGAAAGCATATAGCAATTTGAACTATTGAAATGACTTGATCTTTATGCTACGCTTATCTATAGGAGTATGTCCATCACATCATTCTCCTAATGATATGATCCTGTTGTTAATAACATCTCTATGTTCATGATCAGGAAACCATGATCATATATTAACCAACAAGCTAGTTTAACAAGAGGCTTTAGTAGGGACTCTTATTTTAGTTTACAAATCACACAAGTATTAATGTTTCCGGTTAATACAATTATAGCATGGTATGTAAACATTTATCATAAGTGTGAAGATACGATAATAACCACTTTATTATTGCCTCTTGGGCATATCTCCAACAGTCTCCCACTTGCACTAGAGTCAATAATCTAGTTTCAAACCTTTGTGTATTCAACACCTATGGCTTTCCGGTGTTGTATGTACACGATTGCTAGTGGTCAATCGATCTCCGGATCCGACATTTCCGTGTCCGTGTAATTGCATGTCTTTATGCCTCTACGCATCACTCATTCTCTAATGAGATGGCTTCGTACTAATTTGGTCCTTTGGTGTGACCTTTAGTTCTTTGGGGTTAAAACATGTTGATAATATTGTCGTACAATATATCTTCATAGTACTATCCCACTGTGAACTACACCTAGTTTGATATCAAACTACTTGACACAAATGCCCCCTTTTGCTGCTAAAATAGCAGTCATATACTTAGCCTTTTGTTGTAGTATCTGTCACAATGTCTTAACTTTGGAACTCATCCAAATCCATTATGGAACTCACTTTCCATTATATTGTGCCACCCTTAGTTTAGATTGAGATCAACTTAATTTGTACTTTGTGACAAAACTAGTATCAATGTAGTACTTTTACAATGAACTAACCATCTATTTGTCACTTCTACAAATATTATACTCTTAGTTCTTCCAAAAGATCATAAGTATATCCTTACTATTGTCCAATGATCATCTTACGAATCATTCTGGTATATGCTCACAACATTTAGAGCATAGGACATATCTGGATTTGTACATATCACAGTATGATTGATATAAATACTCTTTGTGATTTCATACATCAAGTATCAATATATACTTGATTATTTGTTTCACTTTACCAAATGTCAATACACTTGAATATATCAACATTGAACTCTTTCAATCCTTTCTGTGCGACAAGAACCTTTTCTTGTAGTTTCTATATTGAACTCATTCAATATCTCGTCTATGTACTTCTGGCACAACCATATTAGCATCTATTGATGCCAAATGTTTGGGTTTTGCCAAAGTCTTTCATCGAGATGAAATTCTTAAGATGTGTTAATAAAATATACATCATTTCCAATCAACAATATGTCTTCCACATAATGTATTAGAAACATGTCTTAGCGCTCCCACTTAATTTCTTGCAAACGCAAGCATCTTCATTGTCTCTGATGAATTAAAACTCTTTTAACAATTTCATCATAGTGAAGATTCCAACTCCGCGTTGCTTACTTCAACCATTGAAGTTTGCATATGCTTTTAGCATCCTTTGAATTAACAAAACCCTATGGACCGTGTTATGTACATGTCCTAGGTAACAATTCTATTAGAAGAACTTGTTTTGTTTATTCAACTACCACATAACAAAATTATATGTAGTGGTTGCTACATTAATCCGTCTAGACTAAATATCGCTATGAAAGATCAAATCTTGTCATATACAACCTTTGAACATTGTTGTGAACTCTTTCCCAACATGTAGACTATTTCATAGATGTGAAACATCCATGTCTATTTCTTTATAGATCCAGACACAACTGTAAGGTCTTACACCTTTCTCGAGGGTCCTTCAAGTTCAAAACTTGATTTCTCGTGTATGGAACTATCACGGATTTTATGGCTTCAAGCCATTTGACGGAGTCAGGGCCCATCATCGCTTCTTTGCATGTAGTCGGTTCATTATTCTCAAATAATGATTCAACCCTCAAATCTTGGTATTTGATTGTTCATCCGACCTACTTGTTTCAATAGGAACTTGGATCTCCGTGACCACAACCTTTGAGGTACGTGAGCCATGAGCTTTGTTGATGCCTCCGGAACACTTTTCGGCGCTGCGCAACTCTGCACATATAGCTAAGGTTCTTTTAACCTTATCAAAGTTCTATTGTCCTCCCACTTAACTTTTCACGAAAAATTCCTTCTCAAAGAAACTTGACGTTCTAAGTGACAAACACTTTTGTCTCCGGTGTTATGGAGGAATACTTAACAAAGACATGTTCATCCGACTTTGGTTGCAAACATCTTTCTTATGCATAGCATACCAATGTTTAAGAAAGGACAACTTGGGTTTTATCCCAAACCATAACATATGGTGTTATTTCAACGGATTATGATGGAGCTCTTTTCAGTGGAAAAACGGTAATCTCTAAAGCTTTTAATCTTTAAAATATAATGGCAGTTTTATGAATTATACCTTTGATCTTACCATGTCAAACAAGGTTTAATTACATATCTCGAATGCTCCATACTCTTATGGTGTTTCGGGAAATGCAAATCCACGGAACGATTCCTTAAATCTTAGGTATTATGCTAAACTTGTAACTTAAATATTTTCCTTTATGATCTTATCATAAACTATTCATATTCTTGTTACAATGATTTTGCACTTCATCTTGAAAGTCTTTGAACTTTTCAAGTGTTTCATACTTTATCCTTATTAAGTAAATATTCATATATTCACTCAAATTTTCGGAAAAAGCAAATGAAGTTAAAATCCATCGCTCTTGACTACACATAATGGACTTCGTACAACAATATGTACAAATTCCAATAAGCTAGTCTTTCGTTCCCTTTTGGCATATGAACGAAGTTTCAATTATCTCTAGGAAAGTTTCACAAGTGTCATTTGATCAAAAATCAAAAGACTCCAAAATTCCATCCACATGGAGTTTCTTCATGTTTTCTTTTCAGTATAATTTAAACGGCGATGTCACTTCCTAAGTGATCTTTCAATCAATTTGTCTTTCGACATTTTTAGCACTAGTTTTATGGATGTGATTTTTCCAACGAGATTTGTGAATCATCCATGTTTTATGGACGGAAATTATTTGAACAACCCTTTTGTTCTCATAATACCTGATAAAACAAATCTTGAAGGCAAACTTTGATGTTTAACGAGCAACACAATAACCCTTTATTTGTTCTCGATGAACATCATCACATATTCTTTTGCTAGTTACTTAGGCCATTGTAGTTCATGAATTGTGTTGTTTCGTATGACGATTCATACCAACAAATTCAGTATCAAATACTTAAGAACCATATTGTTTAATAAGCAAAGAATATAGCCATAACATGTATATCATCTATATACTTAAGCTGAACAATTCTAGTATTTTCTTTTCTGCCATATATTTATGAGATTCTCTTCAAGATTTCCTTTTGCTTGAAAGAATCTATCAACATCAATAGTGGAGTCATACATATGACACATAATCCAAAGCATGTATAATTAAATACCAATGTCTTTGAACTTGCACTTTGAAGTAGATCACCATCATCAAATGTTTGGTGTTCTTTCAAATTCCTTCCTTTAGTAATCTCTTGGTGTAGTAAACATTTTACCTACATCAAATATTCACCCTTATCATGGAATCGTCCATGATCAAGCTACTTTTAGCTTATAACGATGAATTACGAGTATAATGTTGCTATCCAAAACCTTTTGGACGATTAGGACAACTAGTGTCTCCAACCTTTTGCAATTTCTCATCAAATATGAGAACATGACTTTTGCCATATTATACTCTATCATGTTGTAACCAATACTTCGTTTCAGATATCACAATATCTTCCACACATCATGGTTTCTGAAACAACTCTTTCAGATCCTAGATAACCTTGATATTAAGAGAATCCTTTGAATATCAAGAATCATGGAGACAAACATGATACTTATATACTAACACTTGGAATTGTTACTCTTGATTTAATACTAATTATTAAACTTCATGGAGTAACCGGAACTTACTGAAAGTTTGCAATAGGACTTATAAACTTTAGATTAACACTTAAAACAATACGATACCAGTTCGTAAAGTATCTAACCAGAATTCTATAGTTCTATCATCTCAATTATAAATAAGTGCAAGGTGGTAAACGGATGCCAATGACTACAACAACTATGCAAATTCACTTTGATTTAGTTTATGATAAATTGAGTTCTAATTAATAATTAAATTAATCTTGGTGAACTCCCACTCAAAACAATATCCCTCACATTGTTTTAGTGATCACACGAACCAAATCCACCACATCAAAACCGATCATCACGAGAGTTGATATAGCTTCAATGGCGAACAATCAACATGTTCATCATATCTACTATATGACTCATGCTCTACCTTTCGGTAATCCGTGTTCCTAAGGCCATGTTTGTACATGCTAGGCTCCAAGATCAAACCTTAGTTTCGCATGAGAAAATCTGGCTTGCTCACGTTGTATACACTTGCGTAATCTAACACACTCATCACGTGGTGCTCAAACAACAAGCTTTAGCAACGGTGCTAACTAAGGGTGAACACTTTATGACTTGAAATTCATGTGCATGAGGGATCATCTTATAATGCTACCGCGTCTACTAAGCAATACAAGATGCATAAAGTATTAACATCACATGCAATTCAATAATATGTGATATGATATGGCCTTTCTTCTTTGTGCTTCCGATCTCCATCTTCAAGCACGAACATGATCTCCATCATCATCGGCATTGCATCAAGGTCAATGACGCTTCTCCATGGTTGTCGTCCACCGGCTTCAACTATTACAACTACTTTGAATAGACACGCGGGTCTTAACATAAATTAAAGACAACCATATGGCTCCTGCCGGTTGCCAACTTACAATAAGGAACATTGCATACATCATATATAATCACAATCATGGCCATATCACATCACAAGACACCGCAAAACAAAGTTAGACGCCTCTAATTTTCTTTGCATGTTTTACGTGGTTTGGGGCTTTCAATAAGTGTCATTCTAACTTACGAACAAGAACCACAACATTGATACTAGTATTGTTAATCACCCATTGTAAATTGAATCTTAACTATGCTAGGAGAAACAGCACCATAAAGCCACTTATGCAATACAAGTTGCATGTCAAGCGTGGAGCAAGTCTCATGAACGATGTCATGTAAGGTTAGCCCGGCCTTCATCCCAACATACCGCAAGATGCAAAGTACACAAGAAGCAATCGACAATAAAGCATCAACGCCCACAATGACCATTGTGTTCTACTCGTGCAACAGATCTACATATAGACACGGCTCGATACCCTTGTAGGGGTTCGTAGCATGGAAAACAAAAATTTCTATCGCATACAAACAAACAAGCCAAGATCTATCTACTAGATTGTAGCAACGAGTCGATGGAATAACTTACCCTCGAAGATTCCAAAGTGTTTAACGAGCGGATTCTCGTGGGTGATGTAGTCGTATTTTCCGATCTCAAGATCGTGTAGACGATCCTTCCGGCCATGCGTTCGCAGCGCTTTCATGATCGGTCACACGTTGACTTTCGGCGAAGACCTTCCTCTCCGTTGTTCCAGCAGGCAGCGGAGGTTGTATCACTCTCCTCGCGATTCCGGCAGCACAACGACGTGGTACCGGAAGTAGAGGGGAGATCCCGCAGGGCTTCGCCTTAAGCCGAAGTGAGTATGGTGGAGTATGAGAGAGAGCTATTAGTGGTCTAGGGATTAGACACACAAATTAGAAGGCTCTAAACCGCAGGCTAGAGCAATTAGAAGCTCTAAACCAAAACGGCTCTAAACCTGAGATTAGAGGATAGGAACTTGTGTGTCTAGAGGAGGAGGCCCTGCCCCTCCTTTTATAGGTGGAGGGGCGTTGTGGGAGGGAGGGAGTCCCTCCCCAACTCGGCCTAGGCTGGCGCCGCTTGGAGGAGGGACTCCTCCTCCAAGTTGGTTTCAACCTCCTCTTGCTTGTTTCCCACAGCTTCTGCTTCCCACAGTTCTGCTTTCCACAGTTTAGCCGTTTGACTTTCAAACTGGCAGTTTGACTTTTCAGTTTTGGAACAAAAGAACACTTAGTACATGATGCAATCATTCAATGACACATTCATGTACCCTCCCCGGAGTGCCGGACAATCCGAACCTTCTAGAACATTCCCGATGAAAACACGGAATCATTCCCGAACTCCAAACGGGACTTTCCTTATATGAATCTTATTCTCCGGACCATTCCGGATCACCTCGTGATATCCGGATCCCATCCGAGACTCAACAACATTCGTCTCTTTCTCATAATACCATAACTACTCAAAACAACGTCGAATCCTTATGTGTGTCTCCTACGGTTCGTGAATTATGCGACATGATCGAGACACTTCTCGAACAATAACCAATAGAGGAATCTGAAATTCATATGGATCCCACATATTTCTACGATTACTTTGCGATCGAATGAACCACTTACATACGATACCAATTTCCTTTGTCTCACGATAGTTTACTTAACCGAGGTTATGATCGTCGGTATCTCCGCATACCTAGTTCAACCTCGTTACCGATAAGTACTCTTTTCTCGTTCCTGATATGTGATCCCTTGTGACCCACCACATGCTTGCAAGCTAATTGGATGACATTCCACCGAGAGGGCCCAGAGTATATCTATCCGTCATATGGATGGACAAATCCCACTCTTGATCCATGTGTTTCAACCAATACTTTCCAACACTCAATGCCACCTTTATAGCCACCCGCCACGGTGTGGTGTTTGATGTCATCAAAGCATCCATCCCAGAAAGGTGATATGCATGATCTCATGGTCGAAGGAATTAGGTTACTATGTATCAGAAAGCATATAGCAATTTGAACTATTGAAATGACTTGATCTTTATGCTACGCTTATCTATAGGAGTATGTCCATCACATCATTCTCCTAATGATATGATCCTGTTGTTAATAACATCTCTATGTTCATGATCAGGAAACCATGATCATATATTAACCAACAAGCTAGTTTAACAAGAGGCTTTACTAGGGACTCTTATTTTAGTTTACAAATCACACACGTATTAATGTTTCCGGTTAATACAATTATAGCATGGTATGTAAACATTTATCATAAGTGTGAAGATATGATAATAACCACTTTATTATTGCCTCTTGGGCATATCTCCAACAGTACTCACCAAGATGGAGTACTGGCAGATTGAGAATGTGACAAAGTCTTTCCATAGGAGTCCTCCCAATACACAACGCTAGCTTGTCATCCAGGCACCAATGTAGGGTTTCAAGTTCCCTTACACAACCCTAGTTAACCTGAAGATGCAAATGCATGGGTCTTCCACTATGGAGTTGACTAAGCCAGATCCCATTGGGCATGTGGCTGTACACGGAAGCCACTGTACGAGAAACATGTTCAATCTCTAAGTCCCTGGGTGGTTTTCTTCTAGTGCACATACAAAAAGAGATAGCCATATAAACATGGTTCCTTTTGTTGCCACCTTGTCCAACCTTGAGTATCCTTGTCCACCCAGGTGGTTCATTGAGTACTTGTTTTATTATATAAAACATAAGTCTTTTCAACTCTTCATATAATCATAACATGTATCCCGTCCCAATATATAGCAGGGCTAAGCATACTATAACTACATTGTTTCCACTAAGGGGTTTATAAGGGTATCCTATTAGGATTTAGCATAGCATAAAATATAGAAATCCTTTTCATGCATGTTACAAAAATCCACTAAGTGCAATGAAAATAGTAGGACTTGGATGATAGTGTCACTTGCCTTTTTAGTAGAGAATGATGGTTCACTTCTTGATCTTGAAAATATCACACTCTTCTATTTGCACTACAATTCAATCAAGCAAACACAAATTCAACTAGCATTCCAACCAATATTAAATCAATTTATCACACAAAAAAATAATAGAAACAAGGTCATGCATGCAAGCATGCAAAAGATATTTTTATATGCAAGGGTGGTTTCTACTAGGCTCTAAACATTATAAAGTTCAAAGTGGTCATTTACAAAAGTGGTAAAACCATTTGCAAAAGGTTTCATCTATAAACCAATTTTAAATCAAATCATTATTTAATGTGGTTGTAAATGATTTTAGTAAAGAAATATTCTATAAAGAGTTCACCAAATATATTTTAATTCTCAAAACTTGGTGTTTAGAGTCAGAAGGTCTTAATCAAATCATTTCCCAAAGGTTTCACTCAAAAATCATTTCTAAACCATAAACATTATTTTTATTTGACTAGAAATGAGTTAATTCAAATATTTATTCCTAAACTTCACAAAATACATTTTTAAATCCATAAGTTCGTTCCTAAGGTCAGTAGGTTCACAACAATCCATTTTGCAAAGATTTCACATTAAAATTATATTTAGAACAATTTCTATATTCAAAATAAGCATACACATGTTTCTGCAAATTCAACCAATTTTCCAGAAGCAAATCATTAAACAAAGTGCGTGGTTGCAACGTACTTGTTCTGATGATTCCATTGATATAAAATTTGCAAAATTTGGACGTGTAGAACTAAAGTTATGAATTTTACAAGTTTGCATATCAATCAGATTCAAATTTCTGTTTTAATGTAATCCTTGTCCACGTGGCGCATTTCTACTGGCCGGTGCCGTTTCGTGTGGATCGGCTGTTACAGACCATAGGATCTCATTTAGATCACACGGTGTAGATCAACTGATACCTCTTCGCTAAGTTGTTATATCGTAGCCACTAGATGATGATCCAACGACTGCTGTGAGGTTGACCAGGAATGGGCGGCGCTGGCGGCGGCGACTGGCGGAGCACCCTCTGCTCGCGGTGGTGCCGGCGATACAGGACGCAAGGGAGGTAACGGGGGTGCTCACCGTGCTCACAGGGGGTTGGAGAAGCTCAACGTGCGGTCGTCTTGGCGAGGGGCGCTCAAATGCGACTGGAATTCCTCGCCGGAGTGCTTGTCTGTGTCGGGTTCCTCTGGTCGTCGACGGGGGCGAGGCTAGAGGTCATGCCGAGGCAAACGGAAGGGGGCATTAGATGTGTACGAGCATGGGGAGTACGGGAGTGTCAACAGGAGAGCTTGGGGCGGTCAGAGTTACCGGGAAAAGGTCGGCGGAGCAATGGCAGACGGCGGTGGCGAGTTGAGCTTGTCCTTGCCGATGCTCTGGGGCAAGTGCGGGTGAGTGGAGCACACGGGCAGGTGCGCCTAGAGGTGGAGAACAGGATCGTGAGTAGTGGGAGGCGAGGGGCGGCTGGACGGCGCCGGAATTGGCCAGGAACCTCGTCGGAGCAGAAGGTTTCGAGCTCTCGATTCGCTCAGCCTGGGGACGGAGAGGGAGAGGCGAGTGAGGGGAAAGGTAGAGGAGGCAGGGGCGTTTATCTTCGCGTGATCACTGGAGGAATTAACGCTGGAATTTACGTGAATTCAACGCCGGAATTACTCGGCTGCAACGGCAGGGGACTTGGTCACGGGTGGAAACGAAGAATAGGCGATGTGGGGTCCATCTGACAGTGAGGGAGAGGGAGAGGGAGATGGGTCCACTACTCAGCGTCTCTGCGGGTTCTTTTCCTGGTGCGAAACGTTTCGCTGCTGGTGAGTTAGTTGGGCTGGCTATTGGGCTGCTGGGCCTGTTGGGTTGGGTTTGATTCTTTTTTTATATAGATTGTTTTTTCTTTTTCCATTTGATTTTCTGTTTTGATTTTATTCAAACAATTCAAACACTCAAATGAATTCAAACCTTTGCCAAACTTTGTATAATTTTTAGTTCTGTTTAACAACACAACCAAAGTCCAAAATAAAATAATACTTTTATTCTTTTAGGATCTATTTAATAAATAAAATAGACCTTAGTCATTAATTCAAATAGGGTTTAATTTATTTAAAAACTCCATTTGAAATCTAAAACAAACCGAAACCTTTTCGGTAGGTTTCATTTGAAAATATAAAACATTTGGAAATCGTATTTAAAATAAATTAACAAGTTTTAGTGTTTTATTTAAAATGGAAAAGCCTTTACTTTAATAAAATTGGATATTAATAAATCCTCATTATTTTATTTAAATAAACCTTTACTCTTTTTATCAAATAGAAATATTTTATTTCAAAAGCTTGGCTAAGATTTAACTTGGCTCTATAAAATAATCCTTATTTATAATTCTACCTTTTCTTTTGAAAACCAAATCTTTTATTAAAAGATCCAAAAATAGTTATTCCAAATATTTTAACTTTATTGTTTATTTATATTTTAAATCCCTTTAGGATTTTATTTGATAAAAATAGGTTTTGATATTTACAATTGGAATCAAAAAGTTTCTTCTCACCCTAAAAATCAACAATGTTTTATTTTGTTTATTTATTTTTCACATTTCAAAATTTGGAAAATTTTGGGATGTGACAGGCTACCACCCTTGAAATAAATCTCGTCCCGAGATTTGGGAAGGCTAGGGTTACAAGTTGGCTTGAAAACAACTAGGGTACTACCACCCTTAAAAATAAAGTCTCATAGGGTTACATTGATGGTTCACTTGACTATGGATTCAACACTTAATATCCAGACAAGGAATCCTTATTTGACTCTTCTGAGTTAACTAGTTTCTGACATCCACTTCTTCTATCTCTTCAAAGTTTCCATCCATGTCAATGTGGTTCACATGTCCTTTTTGGGTCACATTGGAGTCATTTCCATTGGCTCTTCTAGCATCCTTTTTCTTTTTCTTCTCAGGACAGTCTGATGCATAGTGTCCAAGTTCCTTAGAATTATAGCACTGCAACTAGCTAATGTCTTTCTTCTCGAAAGTGTCATGTTGGTTCTGACCAAGGTCATCTCCATTGTCAGTATCATTTCCATTATTCTCACTTCCATTGTTGTTGTGGGAATACTGATGTGGTTCATAATCTTCATTGCTCTTTTTGAATGAATGCTTCTTTTTTGATGATCCTGAGTGATTCTTGAGTTTATGCTTCCTCTTTCTATTCTCAACTTGATTCATCTTGTTTTCCAATATAGTGGCTTTGTCACAGAGTGATTGATAAGTTGGGACATAGGCAACAGCTAGCTGCAGGTTCAACTCATCATTAAGTCCTTCAAGAAATTTTTCTTTTCTCTTAGCATCCGTATCAACTTCATCTGGTGCATATCGTGCCAGATTGTTGAATTCTTCAATATACTCAGCCACACTTAGGTGACGCTGTTTCAGATTGTGAAACTCCTTTTTCTTCAAGTTCATCACTCCAGGTGAGATGTGAGTTGTTCTGAATCCATCCTCAAAAATAGCCCAAGTCACATCTTCAAGGGGAGTGGTGATTTGAAAGTTGTCCCACCATGTTGCTGCTGGTCCTTCCAGTAGAAATGCTGCAAACCTAACTTTTTCTTCATCGGTGCAGCCAATAGTCACTAAGTCTTTGTTCACTGAACATAACCAATCATCAGCTTCCATTGGATCAGTTGTTCCAGAGAATCTTGCAGGCCTAAGTTTCATAAATTTGGTGAGCATGTCAAGTGCTGGAGGATTATTCTGATTGTTGTTGTTGTTGTTGTTGTTGTTGTTGTTGTTGTTGTTGTTGTTGTTGTTGTTGTTGTTGTTGTTGTTCTGATTCTGTATGTATGTGGTCATCTCCTGCATCAGTTGTGTCTGAGCTGCCATCATCTGCTGCATCTCAGGGGTGATGTTGTTGTTTTGGTTGGGGTTGGCACGACGAGGAGGCATCTGTTGGTTTGATAGGGATAAGTATTGGTGGATAGGTTTTTAAGAAGTTTTAACACACAACTCAAAACAACCAAGTTCAATCAAACAATCAAACCATCAAATAATCAACAAGCAACTATCCACTTAACAACTTATGAGCTTAACTCATGAGTTGAAGGAAACAAGTTTTCTTGAAAATAATAACTTAGTATAATCATACCTCATAGGTCAATATGATCCATACTCTAACTTGATATCAATGTCTTTGGTAGGCAATCTAATGTCCCTTGGTTTTCACTTGTAGTCCTTAGTGATGTCTTAGTTGAAGTCCTTGGTGAAACTAAAGTTGAAATCATTTGAAGATGTTGAAGTCATTAGAGTTGATGAAATCTTTTGCACATGGTGAAATCTTTGGCCATGGGGTAGGCTTGTCCATCAAGTTGAAATAGAAGAGATGTAGAGTCAAAACCAAAATGGTTGAGTAAAGAGTTTACAAGATTGTTTGTAAATATGTTTTGGAACAAAAACAACTCCTATTTTTCTAAGGGGTTTTGTCCAATCCTAGGGTTACAATCCTACAGGCAACATAGTGCTCTGATACCATCTGTAAGGTTCCCATCCTTTAATAAGGTAGAGATCCCTGTGTTTACAATGCTAGTCCCTGGATCAATAGCTAGCATCCATAGTTAAGATGTAATATCTAGAAACAAAGGTCATAATTACAACTTTATAACCAGGAATAAAATAATTCATTACATCTTACATAGCTCATTTGGCTATCACATTACATTGCAGCAGAATATCTATAAGCATGGGGTCCTTCATCTTCAAAGTGCCACAGGCAATCATGTTGGTTGTAGACTTGTAATCCTATTCATTAAACTCCACTAACATCAAACAAACCTGCAACATAATAAGTTGCAGCCACAAGGGTCAATACATTTGAATTGTATTGGCAAGTTTCACTACTATGTAGAAATAAGTGGATCCTATCATTACATGCATATTTTGCTAAGTAGGGTTTAGGCTCTTTTGCAGAAAGCAAAATAGTTTTATCCTATCTTTTCAAAATAGTTTTGATCTTTTGTAAAATCTTTCTGAACTTCTTGGAAAACTCCAAGTGCTTCAAATCCCTTGTTGTCACCATCAAGTTTTTACTTTGAGAAATTGGAATGTCGAGATCTTCCATAGCTTCAGGCCTTAGTTGCTCAGTATTGTCCATAACCAGGGACACGGCTAAGTACTTAGAATTTTGATCTTCCGCAGAAGTTGTACACTTTACCCACATGACACAATCTCATCTTGATGCCACCAGTGGCCGCTGGATAAGTACTCACCAAGATGGAGTACTGGCAGATTGAGAATGTGACAAAGTCTTTCCATAGGAGTCCTCCCAATACACAATGCTAGCTTGTCATCCAGGCACCAATGCAGGGTTTCAAGTTCCCTTACACAATCCTAGTTAACCTGAAGATTCCAATGCATGGGTCTTCCACTATGTAGTTGACTAAGCCAGAGCCCATTAAGCATGTGGCTGTACACGGAAGCCACTGTACGAGAAACATGTTCAATCTCTAAGTCCCTGGGTGGTTTTCTTATAGTGCACATACAAAAAGAGATAGCCATATAAACATGGTTCCTTTTGTTGCCACCTTGTCCAACCTTGAGTATCCTTGTCCACCCAGGTGGTTCATTGAGTACTTGTTTTATTATATAAAACATAAGTCTTTTCAACTCTTCATATAATCATAACATGTATCCCATCCCAATATATAGCAGGGCTAAGCATACTATAACTACATTGTTTTCACTAAGGGGTATATAAGGGTATCCTATTAGGATTTAGCATAGCATAAAATATAGAAATCCTTTTCATGCATGTTACAAAAATCTACTAAGTGCAATGAAAATAGTAGGACTTGGATGATAGTGTCACTTGACTTTTTAGTATATAATGATGGTTCACTTATTGATCTTGCAAATATCACACTCTTCTATTTGCACTACAATTCAATCAAGCAAACACAAATTCAACTAGCATTCCAACCAATATTCAATCAATTTATCACACAAAAAAAATAGAAACAAGGTCATGCATGCAAGCATGCAAAAGATAGTTTTATTTGCAAGGGTGGTTTCTACTAGGCTCTAAACATTATAAAGTTCAAAGTGTTCATTTACAAAAGTGGTAAAACCATTTGCAAAAGGTTTCATCTATAAACCAATTTTAAATCAAATCATTATTTTATGTGGTTGTAAATGCTTTTAGTAAAGCAGTATTCTCTAAAGAGTTCACCAAATATATTTTAATTCTCAAAACTTGGTGTTTAGAGTCAGAAGGTTTGAATCAAATCATTACCCAAAGGTTTCACTAAAAAATCATTTCTAAACCATAAACATTATTTTTATTTGACTAGAAATGAGTTAATTCAAATATTTATTCCTAAACTTCACAAAATACATTTTTAAATCCATAAGTTAGTTCCTAAGGTTAGTAGGTTCACAACAATCTATTTTGCAAAGATTTCACATTAAAATTATATTTAGAACAATTTCTATATTCAAAATAAGCATACACATGTTTCTGCAAATTCAACCAATTTTCCAGAAGCAAATCATTAAACAAAGTGCATGGTTGCAAAGTACTTGTTCTGCTGATTCCATTGATATAAAATTTGCAAAATTTGGACGTGTATAACTAAAGTTATGAATTTTACAAGTTTGCATATCAATCAGATTCAAATTTCTGTTTTAATCTAATCCTTGTCCACGTGGCGCATTTCTACTGGCCGGTACCGTTTCGTGCGGATCGGTTGTTACAGACCGTAGGATATCATTTAGATCACACGGTGTAGATCAACTGATACCTCTTCGCCAAGCTGTTATATCGTAGCCACTAGATGATGATCCAACGGCTGCTGTGAGGTTGACCAGGAATGGGCGGCGCTGGCGGCGGCGACTGGCGGAGCACGCTCTGCTCGCGGTGGTGCCGGCGATACAAGACGCAAGGGAGGTAACGGGGGTGCTCAACGTGCTCGCAGGGGGTTGGCGAAGCTCAACGTGCGGTCGTCTTGGCAAGGGGCGCTCAGATGCGACTGGAATTCCTCGCCGGAGTGCTTGTCTACGTCAGGTTCCTCTAGTCGTCGACGGGGGCGAGGCTAGAGGTCATGCCGAGGCAAACGGAAGGGGGCATTAGATGCGTACGAGCATTGGGAGTACGGGAGTGTCAACAAGAGAGCTTGGGGCGGTCGGAGTTACCGGGAAAAGGTCGGCGGAGCAATGGCAGACGGCGATGGCGAGTTGATCTTGTCGTTGCCGACACTCTGGGGCAAGCGCGGGTGAATGGAGCACACGGGCAGGTGCGCCTAGAGGTGGAGAACAGGCTCGTGAGTAGTGGGAGGCGAGGGGCGGCTGGACGGCGCCGGAATTGGCCAGGAACCTCGTCGGAGCAGAAGGTTTCGATCTCTCGATTCGCCTAAGGCGAGAGGGAGGCGCGAGGGGAAAGGTAGAGGCACAGGCGTTTATCTTGGCGTGATCACCGGAGGAATTAACGCAGCATTTACGCCAATTCAACCGGAATTACTCACTGCACGGCAGGACTTGGTCGCAGTGGAAACGAAGAACAGCGATGGGGTCCATCCGATGTGAAGGAGGGGAGGAGATGGGTCCACCGTCGGCCTCTGCGGGTTCTTTTCCTGGTGCGAAACGTTTCGCTGCGGGTGAGTTAGTTGGGCTGGCTATTGGGCTGCTGGGCCTATTGGGTTGGGTTTGATTCTTTTTTTAATTACAGATTGTTTTTTCTTTTTCCATTTGATTTTCTGTTTTGATTTTATTCAAACAATTCAAACACTCAAATGAATTCAAACCTTTGCCAAACTTTGTATAATTTTTAGTTCTGTTTAACAACACAACCAAAGTCCAAAATAAAATAATACTTTTATTCTTTTAGGATCTATTTAATAAATAAAATAGACCTTAGTCATTAATTCAAATAGGGTTTAATTTATTTAAAAACTCCATTTGAAATCTAAAACAAATCAAAACCTTTTCGGTAGGTTTCATTTGAAAATATAAAACATTTGGAAATCTTATTTAAAATAAATTAACAAGTTTAGTGTTTTATTTAAAATGTAAAAGCCTTTACTTTAATAAAATTGGATATTAATAAATCCTCATTATTTTATTTAAATAAACCTTTACTCTTTTTATTAAATAGAAATATTTTATTTCAAAAGCTTGGCTAAGATTTAACTTGGCTCTATAAAATAATCCTTATTTATAATTCTACCTTTTCTTTTGAAAACCAAATCTTTTATTAAAAGATCCAAAAATAGTGATTCCAAATATTTTAACTTTATTGTTTATTTATCTTTTTAAATCCCTTTAGGATTTTATTTGATCAAAATAGGTTTTGATATTTCCAATTGGAATCAAAAAGTTTCTTCTCACCCTAAAAATCAACAATGTTTTATTTTGTTTATTTATTTTTCACATTTCAAAATTTGGAAAATTTTGGGATGTGACACCTAGTTGGAACACCGATCCGGATGATACTAAATCACAATCTGGATACGTATTTACTTTGAATGGTGAAGCAGTTAGCTGGAGGAGTGCAAAGAAAAGAGTTGTGGCGAGATCTTCAACTGAATCGGAATACATGGCTGCTTCGGAGGCTTCACAAGAAGCGATATGGATGAAAGAGTTTATTACAGAGCTCGGTGTGGTTCCAAGTGCGCTGGACCCAATGTCTATCTACTGTGATAACATGGGCGCCATAGCCAATGCGCAAGAACCAAGGTCCCACAAGAAGCTGAAGCACATCAAGCTACGTTTCCACGCTATTCGAGAACATGTCCAAGATGGTGACATAAAGATTTGCAAAGTACACACAGATCTGAATGTGGCGGATCCGTTGACTAAACCTCTCCCGAGGGAAAAACCTGACCAACACCAAACTGCCATGGGTGTTCGGTATATTACCATGTAATCTAGATTAGTTGACTCTAGTGCAAGTGGGAGACTGTTGGAGATATGCCCTAGAGGCAATAATAAATATAGTTATTATTATATCTTTGTGTTTATGATAAATGTTTACATTCATGCTATAATAGTATTAACAAGGAAACATTAATACTTGTGTGATTTGTAAACTTAAATTGAAGTCCCTAGTAAAGCCTCTTCATAATACTAGCTTGTTGGTTAATATATGATTGTGGTTTCCCTATCATGAACATTGAGATGTTATTAACAACAAGATCATATCGTTAGGAGAATGATATGATGGACATACTCCTATAGATAAGCGTAGCATAAAGATCAAGTCATTTTTATAGTTCAATTTCTATATGCTTTCTGATACATAGTAACCTAATTCCTTCGACCATGAGATCATGCTTATCACCATCACCGAAAGGATGCTTTGATGACATCAAACACCACACCGTAATTGGGTGGCTATAAAGGTAGCATTGAGTTTTCGGAAAGTATTGGTTGAGACACATGGATCAAGAGTGGGATTTGTCCATCCATATGACTTATAGATATACTCTAGGCCCTCTCAGTGGAATGTCATCCAATTAGCTTGCAAGCATGTGACTGTCTCACAAGGGATCACATATCACGGGAACGAGAAAAGAGTACTTATCAGTAACGAGGTTGAACTAGGTATGCAGAGATACCGACGATCAAAACCTCGGATAAGTAAACTATCGTGAGACAAAGGGAAATTGGTATCGTATGTAAGTGGTTCATGCGATCGCAAATTAATCGTAGAAATATGTGGGAGCCATATGAATTTCCAGATTCCTCTATTGGTTATTGTTCGGAGAAGTGTCTCGATCATGTCCGCATAATTCACGAACCGTAGGGAGACACACTTAAGGATTCGACGTTGTTGAGTAGTTATGGAATGATGAGTAAGAGACCGAATGTTGTTCGGAGTCTCGGATGGGATCCAGGATATCACGAGGAGATATGGAATGGTCTGGAGAATAAGATTCATATAAGGAAAGTCCTGTTTCGGGGTTGGAGAATGGTTCCGGTGTTTTCATCGGGAATGTTCTAGAAGGTTCCGGAATGTCCGGCACTCCGGAGAGGAAGGGTACATGAATGTGTCATAACAAGTTGGAATGGTTGCATCATGTACTAGGTGTCATCGCTGAACAAAATAAAGGGTTAAATCAAATCCTAGTTTGAAAAGTCAAACGCCAATTTGAAAAGTCAAACAGCTATTTTGTTTGGTGGAGGGAGAGTAGGAAACCTACTTGGGGAGGAAGTCCCTCTCCCTCCACCGCCAGCCTTGGAAGCCGAGTTGGGGAGGGACTCCCCTTGGCGCGCCCCCTCCACCTATATAAGGAGGGGCAGGGCTGCCCCTCCAAGACCTAGACCTTGCCCCTCTAAACCCTAACCCTGGCCGCCGCCGTCCACCATAGCCGCCGCCGCCCTAGGGTTTCTCCCAAGCCACCGAGTTGGGCTTCTAGTTGCCCTAGCCGCCGACCTAGCCCCTTCTACTTGGTGTGTCTAAACCCTAGATCACCGAGGCTCTCTCATAGTCCACCATACTCGCTCCGGCTTAAGGCGAAGCCTTGCGAGATCTCCCCTCTACTTCCGGTACCACGCCGTCGTGCTGCCGGAATCGCGAGGAGAGTGCTACAACCTCCTCTGCCTGCTGGAACAAGGGAGAGGAAGGTCTTCATCAAGTATCAAATGTGTGACCTACTGCGGAAGCGCTGCCGGAACGCAGTGCCGGAAGGATCGTCTACGCGATCTTGAGATCGGCAAGAGTACGACTATATCACCCACGAGAATCCGCTCTCGTTAAACACTTTGGAATCTTCGAGGGTGAGTTATTCTATCGACTCGTTGCTACAATCTAGTAGATAGATCTTGGCTTGTTTGTTTGTATGCGGTAGAAATTTTTTGTTTTCCATGCTACGAACCCCTACAATTTTCTGTTGTTTTTGGTTCCAGAAAAGTCAGAAAATGATATTCTCGGAATTGGATGGTACAAAAGCCAAAGTCATTATTTTACCGAGGAGAACACGGAGCCAGAAGACGAGACGCAGGAGGGCCTCGAGGGGGCCACACACCCTGGCTACGCGGCTAGGCCTGGCCCGCGCCTAGGGGTGCAGACGCCTCGGGCACCCCTCGGCCTCCCTCTTAACCTATAAGAAGGCCCTGATACCTAAAACCTAAGTACCCGATCAATCTTCCACGAAACAGCCCATAGCCGCCGCCACAATCATCCCTAGATTAGGGGGATCTGAAGCTCTTCCCAGCACCCTGCCGGAGGGGAGAGATCATCCTGGAGGCCTTCTTCATCACCAAGCCAGCCTCCGGTATGATGCTTGAGTAGTTCCACCTTGGACTACGGGTCCATATAGTATCTAGATGGTTGTTTCTCCTCCTTTGTGCTACCATGTTTAGATCTTGTGAGATCCATTCATGATCAAGATCATCTATTTGTAATCATGCATGTTGTGTTTGCAGGGATCCGATGAATATTAAGATTACTATGTCAGATTGGTTAATGATTCAATCATGTCTGTGTTGTTTGAGATCTTGCATGCTCTCCGTTTCTAATAGCTATCTTTGCCAAGTAGATGCTAGTGACTCCAAGAAGGAGTATTTATGCTAGTGGGTTCATGTCTCTATTGAATCTGGGGAAGTGACAGAAATCTCTAAGGTTGTAGATGTGATGTTGCTACTAGGGAGAAAACAACAATCTCTTGTTCATGGAACAAGTGTATTGTTTACTTTAAACACTTTTCTTAAAGCAGATATCTGTTGCTTGCAACTTAATACTGGAGGGGGTTCGGATGATAATCTGAAGGTGGATTACTAGTCATGGATTCAGTTGGATGGAGGTCTATGTATATGAATGCCCAATCAAATCTCATAGGATCATGAATGTCTAGTATTGCATTGTTATGCCTTGCTCTGTCCTGTCAATTGCCCCACTGTAATTTGTTTGCCCAGCATGTTATGTTGTTTATCTTAAGGAGAACACCTCTAGTGAACTATGGACCCCGGTCCAATCTTTACCATTGATACACCTTCCACTATTACTCTTTACTTTCTGCAGACCACCATCACCTTCCACACCATACGGTTAATCCTTTGTTTTTAGCAAACCGGTGAGATTGACAACCTCACTATT
Source organism: Avena longiglumis (assembly GCA_030063025.1). Classification (NCBI taxonomy): domain Eukaryota; kingdom Viridiplantae; phylum Streptophyta; class Magnoliopsida; order Poales; family Poaceae; genus Avena; species Avena longiglumis. The sequence continues at coordinate 503,830,278 of CP125975.1, forward strand.
TGTTGGGGCAAAGTCTTGAGTTTGTGTTGTGCAGGTTTCCAAGTTGCTAGCAACACTTTTGGGTCGTTTCCTTCCTCCTAATGGTTCGATAACCTTGGTTTCTTACTGAGGGAAAAACTTATTGTTGTACTCATCATACCTTCCTCTTGGGGTTCCCCAACGAAGCTCTACAGTGATCTGAGCTACAATCAAAGCTTTTTCTGGCGCCGTTGCCGGGGAGGCTAAGGACGGATTCACAAGGGGAGTCCTTCACAACCTTTCTATTTACTTTGTTTTTGGTTTGCTTACTTTATTTTTCCTTGTTTTTATTGCTTCTTTTTATCAAAAACTCCAAAAAAAAAGTTTCGTTTGGTTTGCTTTTTTATTACTCTAGTTGCTGCTGCTGTTAGTTTGCTCCACTTTTGCAAAAATGAACTCTGCTGAGAACACCAAGTTGTGTGACTTCACTAGCACAAACAACAATGATTTCCTAAGCACTTGCTCCACCTGCTCCTGATGCTACCTTTTATGAAATTAAGCCTTCTTTGTTGAATCTTGTGATGAAAGAGCAATTTTCTGGTGCTAGTTCTGATGATGGTGCTGCCCACCTCAATAACTTTGTTGAACTTTGTGAGATGCAAAAATATAAGGATTTAGAAGGAGATATTATTAAGATCAAATTGTTTCGTTTCTCCTTGAGAGTAAAAGCTAAAGAATGGTTGTTGTCCTTGCCTAGAAATAGTATTGATTCTTGGATTAAGTGCAAGGATGCTTTTATTGGAAAATAGTATCCTCCTGCTAAGATTATATCTATGAGAAGTGAAATAATTAAATTTTAAACAACTTGATAATGAACATGTTGCTCAAGCTTGGGAAAGAATGAAATCTTTGGTTAAGAACTGTCCCACTCATGGACTGACTGCTTGGATGATTATCCAGACTTTTTATGCAGGGTTAAACTTCTCTGTAAGAAATCTGTTGGATTCTGCTGCTGGAGGTACCTTTATGACCATTACCTTGGGTGCTGCAACAAAGCTCCTTGATAATATGATGGTTAACTATTCTGAATGGCACACTGAGAGAGCTCCACATGGTAAGAAGGTAAATTTTGTTGAGGAAACCTCCTCTTTGAGTGCTAAAATTGATGTTTTCATGGCTATGCTTGTTAATGGAAAAGCTCATACAGATCCAAATAATGTTCCCTTAGACTCTTTGGTTGCTCAACAAGAGCAAGTTGATGTGAACTTCATTAAAAACAATAATTTCAACAATAATGCCTATAGGAATAATTTTGGTAGCAACAATAATTATAGGCCTTATCCTCCCAATAATGGCAATACTTATGGAAACTCCTACAACAATACTAGAAGTGCCCCTCTGAACTTGAAGTCATGCTTAAAGACTTTATTAGTAAACAAACATTTTCAACAAAACTATGGAGGAAAAGCTTTTGAATGTTGAGAAAAATATTTCCTGTTTGTCTGAAGCACAATCCTCTTTGGTTAATAAAATGGCTGCTAAACCTGAAACCTTGGAAAGTACCTTTGCTGCTACTCATGCCATACAAGTTACTATTGATGAAAATGTTAGACTGTTAGCTCAACTACATGATAAATGAGAAAGAGAAGATGAAATTGCTAGAAATAATAGTGTGTGTACTATTACCACCACCAATATAGATGTTACCAAACCACAAGAAGTCCCTATTCCTCCTACCACAATGCCTAAACCCAATGAGTCTACTACCACTGATGATAAGTTTGATTTTTATCTTGATGGTTGCAATATCTCTGAAGTGATTATGTTCCTACAAAAGCTTGCTAGAAGTCCTAATGCTTGTGATATGAATGTGGCTTTCACCAAACACATTACAGGTGCTCTCATTAAAATTAAGGAAGAAAATTGAAACACAAAGCTTCTATTCCTAGGAAAGTAGAAGATAGTTGGGAACCCATCATTAATATGCAAGTGAATGACTTTGATCTCAAAGCTTCATGTGACCTTGGTTCTAGTGTCTCTATTATGCCTAGAAATATTTATGAAATGCTTGATTTGCCTCCTTTGGAAGATTGCTATTTGGATATCCCACTTGATGATAATGCTAAAAAGAAACTTATGGGGAGTGTTAATGATGTTCTCATTATGGTTAACAATGTTTATGTCCCTATTAATTTCTATGTTTTGGATCTTGAATACAATGCTTCTTGTCCTATTACTTTGGAAAGAACTTTTCTTAGAACTGTTGGTGCCATCATTGATATGAAAGGAAGCACCATTAAATATCAATTTCCATTCAATAAAGGTATTGAACACTTCCCTATGATGAGAGAGAAGTTGCCCTTTTCTCCTCCTTTGAAAGCAAGGTTTGATGTTAATGCTTCTTCATTTGAAAATACTTGATTCTTGCTTCTTGTGTCTAACTTAAAGGCGTTAAAGAAAAGTACTTCTTGAGAGATAACCCAATAGTTTTCTTGAGTCTTGGAAGTTATTACATCTGTAATAACCTCTCCTTATCATTTTTGTTTGATTTTTGTGCCAAGAATAACCTCTAATGAGAGGGAAGTAAAATTTGGGGAGTTGTTGTCCCAAAACAGATTTTTGTACTCCACTGTAAAAATTCTTGAAATATCTTTGTAAGTCGGATTGAGATGTAATTTTCTGAATAAATCCCTCAGGTTGTTAGCTAACTTTCGTTAGTTCAACAATTTTTGATTTGAGCAACATAAGGTCTTTGAAAAATCGGTTTCTACCTGCTGGTCTGTTTTGACATATTTCTGCCATTATCTGCATTTGCTTCTTATTGATTCCTTTTTGGGTTATTTTTGGGAAATTGAGATTTTTAAGGGAATTGCTACAGTATCTTGTGTATTTAGTGAAAGTTTTGCTATTTTAAAACTTAACCCCAAAGGTCTATTATCTTTTGAATGCACTAATATTTCTAATGAAGATTGTGTGAAGTTTTGTATGAAAGAAAATTTTCAGGTGTAAAGGAAGAATGATGTAATGAGATGAAGAATGGAAAAAAGCTCAAGCTTGGGGATGCCATCCAGTGTCACCCCAAGAAATATTCAAGAGGTACAAGCGTCAAAGCTTGGGGATTCCCAAGGCATCCCCTTCTTCACCAATAAAAATCTCAGGTCTTTCTAGACACTTCGTTTTTATTGTTTTATGCATAGTTGTGTTGTTCTTGGAGTGTCTTAGTTTTGTTTTTGGTTTTTATTTGCTTAGTTTGCTTGAATAAATTAGTTGTACCCCCGTTTTCGTCGTGTTGTTTCAAATAAGTTGATTGGTGTTGGAAAGGAGTAGGAAGTTCTTGCTTTAGTAGTACAAGAGGAGCTTGCTTTGACTGTGACTTAGACTTTAGCATGTCATGCTAGATGTTGTTTTGACCTTATGGTTAGTGATTATTGATGTAGCATGAATTGTTCCAAACAATTAGGATTGCTTAATGTGCCTTGAAAGAATCATGTGTTGTTTTAGCATACAAAAACATAGTATTGTGGTATTCTCCTTTGATGCTTTGTTTGGGTTGACTTGGCACATGATCACACCATGTTATGACTATGAACCAGTCACCATAGCCTCTATGATCATTTAGTTTTTGACTTATGGTACCACTTTATGCTTTGATTAGTAATGTTTTGTCGCTCTACATGATTATGGCCATTATTGCTCTCTTAGTTGGTCGCTCCCAGTCTTTTGCTAGCCTCCACTTGTATGAGTAAGCTCTACTCATGCATCCAACTCCCAAGAAACCAAGTTATTAAAAGTGTCCACTGTAAATTCCTATGCATGGTGTGTTACACCATTCCAAGTATATTCTTGTTTTATCTACCTTCCAATTAAAAATCCACTTTGTTATGCGAGAACTTAGTGATTAAAGCTCTCACAAACTTGATGGCACACTTTATTTTCTTGCCCCTAATAAACTTGAACCATTGTGTTATCTATGTTGTATATGCTTGCACTTATACATTGGAATTAGCAGAACCATGTTGTCATGGGGAACGCTTTCAACATTGCACTTGTACATTGCACCTAGTTGATATCATGCTTTTTTTGTTTATAGATGTCGTCGGTGTGAAATAAAAGGGGAGCTTGTAAGTCCATGGAGTTATGTATGTGTGTTAGAGAAATGTCTGGGCCGCTATCCTAAGCCATGCCTAATCATGGTGGAAACTTGCAGCATCACCATAGTGAGCAATCTATGAAGCTTTCTTCTTATAAAAAAAAGAGAGACATTGAAAAGAGGAAACAGGGAAAATAGCACCATTTTCCCAAAAAAAAGTTAGTTTTTTTACTGAGGAGAACACGGAGCCAGAAGACGAGACGGAGGAGGGCCTCGAGGGGGCCACACCTCCTGGCCGCGCGGCCAGGCCTGGACCGCGCCTCGGGGGGTGCAGCCGCCTCGGGCACCCCCTCGGCCTCCCTCTTCACGTATAAGAAGCCCATGATACCTAAACCCTAAGTACCAGATCAATCTTCCACGAAACAGTCCGTAGCCGCCGCCACCATCGTCCCTATATCGGGGGGATCTGAAGCTCTTCCCGGCACCCTGCTGGAGGGGAGAGATCATCCCGAAGGCCTTCTTCATCACCATGCCAGCCTCCAGTATGATGCATGAGTAGTTCCACCTTGGACTACGGGTCCATGTAGTATCTAGATGGTTGTTTCTCCTCTATGCTACCATGTTTAGATCTTGTGAGCTCCGTTCATGATCAAGAGCATCTATTTGTAATCATGCATGTTGTGTTTGCAGGGATCCTATGGATATTGAGATTACTATATCAGATTGGTTAATGATTTTATCTTATTGATTATATCATGTTTGTGTTGTTTGAGATCTTGCACGCTCTCCGTTTCTAGTAGCTATCTTGGCCAAGTACTCCCTCTGTTTCAAAATACAAGATGTTTTAGATTTGTGAAGCAAATGTATCTAGACTTCTTTTAGTATGTAGGTTCATTCAGTTTTAGAGTGAATCTACACACTAAAAAGAGTCTAGATACATTTTCTTTACAAACCTAAAACATCTTATATTTTGAAACGGAGGGAGTAGATGCTAGTGACTCCAAGAGGGAGTACTTATGCTCGATAGTGGGTTCATGCCTCTACTGAATATGGGGAAGTGACAGAAATCACTAAGGTTGTAGATGTGTTGTTGCTTCTAGGGAGAAAACAACAATATCTTGTTCATGGAACAAGTGTATTGTTTACTTTACACACTTTTCTTAAAGCAGTTATCCGTTGCTTGCAACTTAATACTAGAGGGGGTTCGGATGATAACCTGAAGGTGGATTACTAGTCATAGATGCATTTGGATGGCAGTCTATCTATATTGTTGTAATGCACAATCAAATCTCATAGGATCATGAATGTCTAGTATTACATTGTTATGCCTTGCTCTGTCCTGTCAATTGCCCCACTGTAATTTGTTTACCCAGCATGTTATGTTGTTTATCTTAAGAAGAACATCTCTAGTGAACTATGGACCCCGGTCCAATCTTTACCATTGATACACCTTCCACTATTACTGTTTACTTTCTGCAAACCACCATAACCTTCCACACCATACAGTTAATCCTTTGTTTTCAACAAATCGGTGAGATTGACAACCTCACTGTTCGTTGGGGGCAAAACCTTGAGTTTGTGTTGTGCAGGTTTCCAAGAAGCTAGCAACACCTTTGGGTCGTTTCCTTCCTCCTACTGGTTCGATAACCCTGGTTTCTTACTGAGGGAAAAACTTATTGTTGTACTCATCATACCTTCCTCTTGGAGTTTCCCAACCAGAGGGGTTTGTTGATCCTAAGGATGTTGGAAAGGTATGAAAACTTGAATGATCCATTTATGGATTAAAGCAAGTATCTAGGAGTTGGAACAAGCGATTTGATCAAGTGATCAAGAGTTTTGGATTTGTCCAAAATAATCATGAAGCTTGTGTTTACAAGAAAGCGAGTGGGAGCTCAGTGTCATTCCTGGTAGTATATGTGGATGACATATTACTCATTGGGAATGATAAAATTATTAGGGACCGTGAAGGAATATCTGAGTAGTCGGTTTTCCATAAAGGATCTAGGTGAAGCACCCTACATATTGGGTATCAAGATCTATAGATATAGATCAAGACACCTGATAGCATTGAGTCAGAGTACCTACATAGATAAGATTTTGAAGAATTTAAAAATAGAAGACGCCAAAATGGGTTTTTTGCCTCTTGTGAAAGGTGTGTCATTGAGTAAGACTTAATGTCCATCAAGAACAACTATTGATAGAGGATGGCCAATATCCCCTATGCCCCATCCATAGGTTCTATCATGTATGTTATGATACATACTCAACCTGATGTGGCCCTGGCTCTTAGTTAGACAAGCCATTTTCAAAGTGATCCAGGAGTGGAACATTGGACAACTGTGAAGAATATCCTGAAGTATCTGAAAATAACTAAGGATATATTCCTAGTCTTTAGAGGTGTTGACGTAGCTCTGAACATAATAGGTTACGTGGATGCGAGCTGGAACACGGACTCTAATGACTCGAGGTCTTAGACGGGATATGTGTTTTTTGTGAATGGTGGTGCGGTAACCTAGAGAAGCGTGAAGCAGCTAGTGGTGGCACGGTTGATGACCCACAAGTATGGGGGATCGCAACAGTCTTCGAGGGTAGTATTACCCAATTTATTGATTCGACACAAGGGGAGCCAAAGAATACTTATAAGCCTTAACAACTAAGTTGTCAATTCAGCTGCACCTGGAAATAGTTCTTGCTCACAGAAGTTTATCAGTAGCAACAGTTTGGTAGTAGCAACAGCAAAGCAGCGGCAAAACAAAAGCAATAGTAATAGTAGTAGCAAACAGTAGGATATGAGCGCGGTAGGCATAGGGATGGATGGTCGGGCATTGCATGGATGAGTCTAAACATGTAACTTCAAGATCTAGGGCAATTGCAGATAAATAATAATAAGCATCCAAGTACTAAACAATCATAGGCATGTGCTCCATAAATAGTCATGCGTGCTCGCAATGAGAACTTGCACAACATCTTTTGTCCCGCCAGCCCGTTGCAGCGGGGGCTCAGGGGAAATACTAGCAATTAAGGCACTCCTTTTAATAGAGCACCGGAGCAAAGCATTAACACTCCGTGAACACATGTGATCCTCACATCACAGCCATCCCCTCAGGTTGTCCCAATTTCTGTCACTTCGGGGCCTTTGGATCTGGACAATGATATGTGTACACAACTTGCAGATAAGATCACAAACAATACTATCATGATGATTCAATAATAAGTTCAGATCTGAGATCATGGCACTCGGGCCCTAGTGACAAGCATTAAGCACAACAAGTTGCAACAAAGTCAAATAGCACTAATAGAGATACTAGGCACCATGCCCTAACAATCTTAGTCGATTACATGATAGAAGTCATCCAATCCCCACCATCCCCATAGCCTACAACGGGGGATTACTCACTCATGGATGAGGGAAACATGGATGGTTGATGGAGAGGCGTTGGTGATGACGATGGCGATGATCCTCCCCAAATTCCCCGTCCCGGCAGGGTGCCAGAACGGAGTTTTTGGTTCCAAATCGCGATTTCTGGTGGTGGCGGCGCAACGGAACTCTTTCTGGAAAAACGACGAACCCTCCTCGTTTTTAGGTCAAGATGCATCTTATAGGCGAAGAGGGAGGCCGAGGGGGTGCCTGAGGCGGCCGCACCCCCAGGCGGGGGGTGGGCCCACCCATGCGACAGGGGGTGTGGGCCCCCCAGGCCTCCACTCCGTCTCGTACTCTGGCTCCATGGATCTTCTGGCGGAGTAGGATTTTGGCATATTTTCCTGAATTTTTCCTGATAGTTGATTTTCTGCACAAAATTAGACACCAAGGTAATTCTGCTAAAAACAGCGTCAGTCCGTGTTAGCTGTATCCAAATCACACAAGTTTAGAGGATAAACAATCGCAAAAGTGTTCGGGAAAGTAGATACATTTTGGACGTATCAAATCCCCCCAAGCTTAGATATTGCTTGTCCTCACGCAATTTAGTTGAAAACTGAGTGCGATAAAAGAACTTTCACAAACACATTTGCTTCATATGATGTATATATTCTCATCACAGGAGTAGACACTTAAACCATTCATAATAATAAGTATGCAACTAAGTCTACTCAATAGTCAATGCAAGCTATGAAGAGAAACCAACTCAATAATAATAAGTAGCATGAAACATAAACATAAGCAACATTGCAATGATCATAATAAGGTATGATAGAGTGGTATCTCACTTGCCTTTGTTTGTAGAGCACAATATGAATGCCAAGGCACCTCTGAAGTTCAAGTGAAGACTAGAAGTAAAGATATCAGAGATACAAGCATAAAAGTCATGACATAATTAACCAAGTTTTGAGACAAACACAAGGATGACAACTACGCTCTCAAGAAGGTGCTCATAAAATAAGTGGTGACTCAACAAGGAGGTGAAAAAGTTTTGAAAAGTTTGAAAGGCTTCCAAAATGATGAAAGTAAGGTACTCATTAGCTTTGAGCTCTCATTGCCCCTATCATAGGCATCTTCACGTGGTTAAGGTGAAAGTGAGGTCCAATATGATTTATATGCTTGACAAACCATAAACTGGAAATCCCATGTCCCTTGAGTACGAGGGCCGCTCCTCATGCTACTCAACTTTAGTTACCTATAAGTTCTTGTCATTGTAAATACATGCATATCATAGAGAACCGCCGTCGGGGTACCCCTTGCACATGATACATGAGCTATCCCATAATCATATTGACAAGGCAACCAGACAATGAGCATCTCAGCGATCTTTTTATTTGCTATTTGCATAGGTTTTTATTGAGGATGCTTCACAAATTGCTCATTATGGTTATGCTGCAAGTTTCCACCATGATTAGGCATGGCTTAGGCTAGCGGCCCAGGCGTTTCTCTAACACACATATATAACTTCATGAACTCACAAGCAACCCTTTTATTTCACACCGACGACATCCGCAAACAAAAGAGCATGATATCAACTGGATATATATCCATAAGTGTTGAAAGCGTTCCTCGTGGCAACACGGTTCTGCTAACTCCCAGCCTATAATTTGCAAGCATATAACTTTCATGGACAGTCACAATGGTTCAGGTTTATTAAGTGCAAGGAATAAAGTGTGCCATCAAGTTCGTGAGAGCTTTACTAACTAACTTTCTCAAAATAGTCAAACATTTTATTTGGAAGAAAACAAGGCATATTGAATATGCACGGAATAGCAAATGATGCTAATAGGTAGGTATGGTGGACACTATTGGCAATATTGGTTTTGGGGAGTTGGATGCACAAGTAGAGCTCATACTCAGTGCAAGTGAAGGCTAGCAATAGAGAGGGAGCGACAAACAAGAGAGCAATAACTGTCATAATCATGCTTGCAACAAAACATGACTAATTATGGCAAGAAAGTGATACCAGAACTCTAAGGCAAAATAAATCATCGAGGCTTACAGACTATTGTTTAGTCATATGCATGCGTGAGCATGTGCCAAGCCGATTCACATGAAACATTCAGAGGAGGATACCACAATATCATACCAAGTTATGAATAGAACAATGCAAGCAAACATTCATATGACATGCTACAAACTATTAGAAAGCTGGGGCTAATCATAAGAAAGCAAGAACTACTAAGCATCCATGAATAACATACACCTTACATGAACAGCCTAAGCATTCTCACCATGATGAGTATATATACAAAAATGAAAACAAATAGAGTTCATTACCAGCCTCTTACCACGTCTCAGGTTGTCTTAATCTTCATTATTGCCCTTCGCTTGTGTGGCTTGAATAATAACATGAAACCAAAACTCACAAAACCAAATAAGAACAACAAATATTTTTGGTGTTTTCGATTTTTTTCAAAGCAAGCAAACAAAACAAAGCCAAACGAAACAAAAACAAACAAAGCAAAATCTTTTTGGATTTTTCTTTAAGGCAAACCAAAGCTAAAAAGCAAAGAAACAAACAAAGAGAAACAACGAAAATATTTTTGGTATTTTTGTGTTTTGAGAAAGCAGAAACAAAAACCGAAAAGAAAGCGAAAGAATGGATATACAAAGAACCGACGAAACATGATATAAAGGTGAGTGTGATGTTGGTATACCTCCCCCAAGCTTAGGCTTTTGGCCTAAGTGGGGCTCAATAGCGCGGTTAGTAACCCCAAGCTGGTGGGTCATCATAGGAATGATCATAGTCAGGTGCTTGCGATGAAGAAGAAGACGTGCAACAATCATAGAAGGGTTGCTGGTATGAAGACTCTCCCAAGTTGGAGGGCTGAACCAAATCATCTTCGGCATCCTCTCCAACATTCTCCTCTTGCTGGGAGAGAACCGACACATATGTGTCAAACTCCTCCTCCGTGAGCGACCATCCTTGCCTGTTATCAAAATTAAACAAAGCAGGTACAGGAAAATAAACTACTTTCTCAGTCCTACCCCTCCCCAACCACGCTTGACAAAGGATAATTCAAACGGTAAACTTTTCACAGTAGCCCTGAAGAAACAAAATTATGCTGAACCATGGAATCAAGATCAAGCCTCTCTATGGGGAACCGATAATCTGAATGGTGAGGCTCTAAACCATGGAAAGCTAGCAACCTAGAGGTGATGATACCTCCATAAATTTCGCCCTTCTAGCGATTAGTGGTAAGACGGTAAGCTATCAAAGCACCCAGGTTATAAGATCTATCCCTATTTAAAGCAACTGAGATAAAAGCTAGATCAAAAGAAGACAACTTTCTAGCAATCTTTCTAGCAAAAACACCCTTGGTAATGAAATAGGCAAAATATCTAATGGATGGGGACTGAATGTTCTGAATTTTACCACTTTCCTTCGAGAAGTTGAAACCTTGGCAAATTTCAGCATATAAATCCATAAGTGACTTAGGCCTCTCCTTGATCTTTTCACAAGATCCCCAACGGGGCACTCTAATAGCTGCACAGAAATCAGCAAAAGGCAAGTTGACAACTAGATTGTAGATTTTAAAATGGACCATGGGATTAGATGAAGTCCAAGTAAACCGTAAGTCCTGCACCACAGCCATGGTTAGATTGACATATTGAAAAGGTTCTCCTTCAACAAAGTGTTCCAACCCTGCATTGATAATCATAGTTTGGAAATCTTGGAAGATCCCCGCGGCTCTCATAAATCCAGGGCATGGATAGATGTAAGGTTAGACTCCTTCCTCACGATGGACTTTCATTGGATCAGGTACCATCAAATCATATTGATTCAGTGGGTAAGAACTCATCTTCCTTTTTGAAATTTTAGACAAAAATCAAACCAAGTGATTTCCAAGTTGATAAATGATGAGAAACTACTATAGGAACTTGCTAGAGGGCTACACATGCATCAAAATGAAATCTCTAAGCATAGAACAAGCATGCAAGCTCACACAACCTGACACCTATAGTAGAAAAATACTCAAGATACAATCTATCAATCACAAATCTAATTGGACAAGCGGATGAGGCACATACCAAGGAGCAATCCCTCCAAAAATCAACAGCAAAGATGGGCTGAGCAAGGAGATCGAAAATCGGGAGCAAGAACAGCAAGAAATCGAGCTTGAGAAAGTTTTCCGGTGTTTTTCGGGAGAGAGAAAGAAGGTGGCTGGGAGGAGGCATCTTGAAGGGCCACAAGTGGGCCACACCTAGGCCAAGCGCCACCTAAGGGCTGGCCGCGCCACCGAGGGGTGTGCTGTCCTGGTGGGTCCCCCTGGGCCACTCCAGGTGTCCCTCTGCCCCTTTTTTCGAGGAAAATTTTAATATGAATTTTCTGGGATTTTTTGGAAAACTTTATTTTTGGCCAAGTTGAGGGTATGAAAATTGATTTTCTCGCAGAAACAGTTTTTTTAGAAGAAGCAAAAGCAAACCAAAACCAAGACTACAGAAGTTCTAAGACACTCTAAAAAGAAAACAACTAGCAAAACCAAAGATAGCAAGAGAAAAGGCAAATACTAGGAAGGCGAAAAATAAAAGTGAGCAAGTATAACCATAGTGAAAGCATTGTTTTGTTCATTAAAATCCTTTTGTTAACAAGGTTGATCAAGTCTTGTTACCAAAGCAATCTTATATGAAACAAAACTTTGCATTCCACAAAGTGATTATGTTACCTCAAACTTGATAGCAATGGTCCCAATCATAATAGTTTCAAAACTTTCTTGTGGAATGGGACAATATATTTCTCCAACCTTGATGCTCTCAATATTTTCAATGGAATTTAGGCAATAGCTCTTAGCAACCTTCTTGGGGAAATAGACAGTATGCTCTTTGTCATTAATATTAGAAGTTATTTTTCCTTGATTACAATTGATGACAGCATCTGCAGTATTAAGAAAAGGTATCCCAAGAATAATAGACATATTATCATCTTCGGGCATTTCAAGAACAACAATATCAGTTAAAACCAAGCAATTACGAGCCACCTGAACAGAAACATCCTCACATATACCAACAGGAATAGTAGTTGACTTGTCAGCCATTTGCAAAGATATATCAATTGGTATCAACTTTTCTAGATGGAGTCTCTTGTAGAGATAAAAGGCATAACACTAACTCCAACTCCCAAATCACACAAAGCAGTTCTAACATAACTATTTGTCACATCCCAAGATTTTCCAAATCTTGTAACGTGAAAAACAAAGGAATAAAATAAAACTTTGTTTGATTTTCAGGGTGAGAAGAAACTTTTTGAATTCCATTGGAAACTTTCAAACCAATGTGGATCAAATAAAACTTAAAAGGATTTAAAAAGATAAACATTTGATAAAGGAAAATAAAAATATTTTGGAATTACTATTTTGGATCTTTGAAATAAAAAGATTTGGTTTCAAAAGAAATAGAAGTTTTACAAAAAAGGATTATTTTATAGAGCCAAATTAAACCTTGGCCAAGCTTTTGAAATAAAACATTTTGTTTTGATAAAAAAATAGTAAAGGTTTATTAAAATAAAATAATAAGGATTTAATACCCAAGTTTTTACTATTTCCAAAACATCAAAACTTATTTATTTATTTAAAATAAGTTTTCCAAGTATTTTATATTCCCAAATAAAACCTACTGATTTGGTTTTGAAAAATAATTAGATTTCAAAAGGAGTATTTAAAATAAAACAAATCCTATTTGATTAAATGGTCTAATTATTTAATTAATAATGGACCCTAAAATAAAATCATTGTTTTGGTTTTGAATTTTGGTTTATGTTACTGAACAGAAACAAATTCAAATTTACATTGTTTGGTGATTGTTTGAATCAATTTGAATGCTTGAATTGTTGTTTGAATTTCAAAACAGAAATTAGAAATAGAAAAAGAAAAAGATTCAGGAAAGAAAAAAATAGAAACAGACAGCAGCCCAGCCGGCCAGCCCACTAAGCCCAGCAAACAGCCCACTCTCTCCCACCCGCAGAAAACGCTTCACACTCGCTCACTGACCCGCAGAGTGACTGACTGGTGGCCCCTCTTCTCCCTCTCACTCCCTCGCTGACAGCCAGGCCCCACAGCACGGTCATCGTTTCCACCTGCCACGGCCCCTTCTCCCCAAACCTCGTTGTCGTTCTCTGTCATTCAATCCGCGCGTAAATTCACGAGTAATGGCCGCGTTAATCTCGCTCCTGACCACGCGTACATAAGCGCCCACCTCTCCCCCTCATTTCCCCTCAAAGCCCGTAGCCAGAGAGCCACCAGGCTGCCTTGAATTGTCCCTGCACCGCCGCTATTCCGGCGAGCTTCTCCGGTGAATTCCGACAAACCGCAGCCGCGCCTCACCTCCCTCTGCATGCAAGCTTGCTCTCTAGTCCCTGGCGCACCTGCCCGTGTGCTCCACTCGCCCGCGCGCGTCCCCTAGCGTCGACAAGCACGACACAGAGAGTCGCCGCCGTCTGTCTCGTCTCCGTCGAGCTCCTCCGGTAAGCCTCGACCGCCCCTAGCCTTCCTATTGATGCTCACATCATATCTAGTTCAGTCCGCGTCTAACCGTACCGTCCATTTGCCTTGAGGTGAACTGCAGCGTCACCCCGTCGTCAAGCAGATCCGCCAGACGTCGTTCCCAACTCCAGTGAGCGATTCCACCTGACCCCGAGCGCCCCTTGCCACGTCAACCACACGTAGAGCACCACCTCGTCCTCGCGAACACGGTGAGCACCCCCTCTGTCTTTCTTGCTTCCTAGAACCGCTGCTAGCCCGCTGCCTGACCGTCGCCGCCGTCCACCGCCGCGCAGCGCCGCCAGTTAGTGGCTTGTTGTTTGTGTCCGTTGGATCATAATCGTATGGCTATGATAGAATATAATCGAAGAGGTATCGTATGCCTCTACGCCGCTATATCTAAGTTGGATCCTACAGCCTACAGCATGCGATCCGACCGAACCGGTACCAGCGAATAGCGTTGCGACGCGTGGCCAGTTCTTATTTAAAACAGAAGTTTGAATCTAATTAGAATGTGAATTTGAAAACCCTATAACTTTTGATCCACACGTCCAAAAATTGCAAAATTTATATCGTTGGAATCAGTGGAACAAGCCCTAGCCAACCATGCCATTTGTTTGGTAAATAGTATCTGTTAGATTAGTAGTTTTTGCAGAAACATGTGAATTCTTGTTAAGACTAGAAAAATTGTTCAAAGATGTTTTTGAGTTTGAAATATTTGCAAGTTAGTTTGTTGTGAACTTACTGACCCTAGGAACCAACCCATGGTATTGAAAATGAATTTGGTGATGTTTAGGAATAAAAACTTGGTTTAGCCCATTTCTAGCCAAATAAAAATAATGGTTTTGTTATGAAAATGTTTTGGACTAAAAACTTTGGGAAAATGTTTTGGACCAAACCTACTGACCCTAAACACCAAGTTTTGAGAAACAACAACTTATTTGGTGAACAACCTAGAGTTGTTGCTTTGATAAAAATATTTTCCACCACATAAAATGTTGATTGGATTTAAAAATGGGTTATGGACAAAACTCTTTTGCAAATGACTTTGCCACTTTGGAAAATGACCAACTTGAACCTTACAAAGTTTAGAAGCCTAGTGGGGACCATCTTTGCAAATAGAACCACCTCTTGCATGCTTACATGCATGGCTTAGATCCCATTGTTTTATATGTGTGAATTGTTTTGATTGATTATTGGTTTGGAATGCTAGTTGATATTGTGTTTGCTTGATTGATTGTAGTGAAGTTAGAAAAGTGTGAGACTAGCAAGATCAAGGAGTGAACCAACATTCCCTACCAAAAGAAAGGCAAGTTACACTATCATCTAAAGTCCTACTATTTTCGTTATACTTAGTGGATTTTGAAAACATGCATGAAAAGAATTTCTATACCTATGCTATGCTAAATCCTAATAGGATACCCTATACACTCCTTAGTGAAAACAATGTAGTTGTTACATGCTTAGCCATGCTATATTTTGAAAAGAGATACACGTTGAGATTTTATGAAGTTGAGAAAAGGACTTGTGATTTTATATAATAAAACAAGGACTCAATGAACCACCTGGGTGGCCAAGGTTACTTTGAGTTTGGAGAAGGTGGCAATAAAAGGAACCATGTCTATGGCAATCACTTTGTGTTGTGCTCCAAAGTAAACCACCCAGGAAACTTAGAGATTGAACATGTTTCTCCAATTGTGGCTTTCGTGTGCAACCACATGCTATTTATGGCTCTGGCTTAGTCAACTACAATGGGAAGACCCATGCATTGTCTTCAGGCTACTGGACATGAGGACCTGGAATCCTACATGGGTACTTGAATACAAGCTAGCAATGGTGTATGGGAGGACCCTCTGGAAAGACTTCGTCACATTCTCAATCTGCCAGTACTCCATCTTGGTGAGCACTAATCCAGTGGCCACTGGTGGCAAAAGGATGGGATTGTGACATGTGGGTAAAGTGTACTACTTCTGCAGAAGATAATAAAATCTAAGTACTTAGCCGTGTCCACGGTTATGGACAATACTGAGCAACTAAAGTTTGAAGCTATGGGAGATCTCGACATTCTAATTTCTAAAAGAAAACTTTTAAAGGCTTGATGCACTTGGGGGTACCAAGGAGCTCAAGAGATTTTGATGAAAACTTGATGTACTTGGGGGTACCAAGGAACTCAAGAGTTTTTGATAAAACTTGATGCACTTGGGGTTACCAAGGAGCTCAAGGGATTTTTGACAAAGACTTGAACACTTGGAAATTACCAAGGAGTTCAAGGGATTTTGAAAAGGAGTTTTGACAAAATAACAAAACCATTTTGAAAAGATAGGATAAATTATTGCTTTATGCAAATGAGCCCAAAACTCTACTTAGCCAAATATGCATGTAATGGTAGGATCCACTTATAATCCACATAGTAGTGAAACTTGCCAATACAATTCAAATGTGTTGACCCTTGTGGCTGTAACTTGTAATATTGCAGGTTTGATTGATTTTAGTGAAGATTGATTGATTAGGATTACAAAGTCTACAACCAACATCTGCCTGTGGCACTTTGAAGATGAAGGACCCCATGCTTATAGTTATTCCGCTGCAATGTAATGTAATAGCCAAATGAGCTATGTGTGATGTAATAAAATTATGTTATTCCTGGTTATAAAGTTATAATATGACCTTTGTTTCTTGGTATTACATCTTAACTGTGGATGCTAGCTATTGATCCAGGGACTAGCATTGTAAACACAGGGGACTCCACCTTATATTATTTAAAGGTTGGGACACTCCCTCTACACTATTTTTAATAGAGCAAGGAATAGTTGGTATACCTAGATCACCAAGTTTCTTTGGAACCTTACCATTGAAGGAATAATTAGCAAGCAAAGTAGAAATCTCCTCATTAGGAATCTTCCTTTTATTAGAGACAATATCCTTCATATACTTTGAATAAGGAGGCAACTTAATAGCATCAGTCAAAAGAATTTGCAAAAATAAAGGTTTCATCCACTCACAAAACTAGTTGTAGTGTTCTTCCTCCTTTGACTTGTGTTTCTTATTTGGAAAGGGCATAGGTTTCTGCACCCAAGGTTCTCTCTCACTGTTTGACACGAGAAAAACGTTCTGGAAAAGTCGAACGTAGGCTACTCGAGGGGAGAAGAATGGTAGCGTGTTTTTCTCATGCGCCGGGGTAAAGAAAAGAAGTGCGGGCGTGCCAGTGTACCGTAGTACACAAGAAAAGGTAGGGGAGATGTATTTCATTAATCTCTCATGGAGAAACAAAGTACAAATCCCTAATACAGTGCGCTCTGTGGCCTGCTTGCCACCGACTGACTATGGCGATCTCATGGTTCCCGGGCCTCGGAAGGCACCGGTTAATTACTCCGCTGGTTACTCCACGAGACACCTCCGATTAAGCCGTGGTCGTCTGCCCGCCCGTTCTCCATGCATGATGTGGTGGTGGTGTGTGTGTGGGCGGCGGCAGAGCCCGTGTCCTCGTTGGTACACGCGCCGCGAGTAGCATGGCCTTTGCTCCGGCCATGACCGCCCTCGCCATCGTGCCTCGTCGGTCTTGACGGCGTCGATGTAGTTGGAGTTGGAGTAGCATGGGTCCGCTCAGCTGGGACTTCTCGACGACCAGCAGCCTCGTCGGGGTGCGCAAGGGGTATGCCTCACAGGAGTAAGTTTTGGTGGAGATCGGCGTCGGTGCAAAACCGACACGCGCCTACAAGTCGGTGCAGCCAACGTGGTCGACACCTCGTCTCGGTCCGACGCCGAGTTCACGGCTGTCGTCCTAGACAAGAGCGTCGTCTCACGGGCTCGTGGAGATGGAGGTGGGTATGACGCCGGGTTGTAAGTCGGCAGCACTTTCGCCTATGCTCGCCGGCTTCACGGAGATGGAGCTAGCACCGGGTTGTACGATGGACACCCCGATGCTATCGCCTATGGCTCGCGGGGGCGGAGATGGCGACGACTTGCATACTAGCGGCCCCGCCATCACTCGTCTTCGTCATGCCTCGCCGGAGTGAAGAAGGCGTCGGGCTCGATGGGAGGAGAGATGGTGCCGGGCTGCGCGCCGGCAGCCGCGCGCCGTCGGGGCCGTCGTCTTGTTGGCGTCCGTAGGAGGTGAATAAAGGTTGGGCTGCCCGCCGACAGCCCCGTCGCCGTCTTAGGCAGCATGGCTCGTTGAGATGGACGTGGCGCCGAATGCATGCCGGTTGCCTTCTCGTCTCGTCTTCGGCGCCGCCGTAGTCGCAAGGTTCGATGGGGGAAGAGATGGCGCCGCTACGGACCGCCGGCAGTCGCGAGACTGCCGTCTTTGGCGCGCCACACCAGAGCGGAGATGGCGATGGCGCCGGGCTGCACGCCGGCAGCCTCACGTTCTCGAGGTCGTGCTCTTGGTGGCGGAAGAGATGGAGGTGGCGCCGGGCCGTACGCCAGCAGCCGCTCGCCCCTGGTCCGTCGTCTTGGTGGCGGCGGAGATGGAGATGGCGCCGGGCTGCACGACGGCAGCCGCGCTGTCTAGGCCGTCCTCTTAGTGGCGTTGGAGATGGCGCCGGGCTGCACGCCGGCAGCCGCGCGCCCTCGGGCCGTCACCTTGGTTGGAGACGGCGCTGGCTGCACGGCAGCCATTGCCGAGACCGTCCTCTCGGTGTTGGAGATGGCGCCGAGCTGCACGCCGGCAGCCGCGCGCCCTCGGTCCGTCATCTTGGTGGCGTCGGAGATGGCGCTGGGCTGCACGCCGGCAGCCGCGCCGTCGAGGCCGTCCTCCTGGTAGCGTTGGAGATGGCGCCGGCTGCACGCCGGGCTGCGCCATCGAGCCGTCTTCTTGGTGGCTCGGATGCACGGCAGCTGCATGCCCTCGGACGACGTCTTGGGCGTTGGAGTTGGCCGCACGCCGGCAGCCGCTACCGCCGCCGTCATCTTGGTGGCGCCGAGATGGCTCGGCTGCACGCCGGCAGCCGCGCCGCCGAGGCGTCCTCTTGGTAGCGTTGGAGATGGCGCTGCCGCACGCCGGCCGCTTTCATCGAGGCCGTCGTCTTGGTGGCGCCGGATGCACGCCGGCATGCCCTCGGGCCGCCTTGGGGCGTTGGAGTTGGCGCCGGCTGCACGCCGACAGCGCTTCGATGCCGTCATCTTGGGCAACGAGTGTGCGTAGATGAAAGTGGCGCGGGCTGGACTCCGGCAGCTCACCACCGTCACCTTCGGAGTGGCTCGTAGAGATGAAGAGGGCACGCGGCTGCCCACCGCGCCCCGTCCATCGCGTGTCTTCCGCCGATGAGCGGAACCTTTTCCGCGAAACGCATGTGTGCATGCATGCTAGAGAGAGAAAAAAGAGAGTGAGAGTCAATCCATATGCTCACCGTCGAAATCATCGGCTTCACCTCCATATGGCTTGATGGATCGGGCGTGTGTGTGTATGGTGCTTTGACGGGATGCTAGCTCGTGTGGAAATTTGCAGATGGGATTTTGGTGGTGTGGGCGCTGCGTGTATGGTGCTGGTGGATAAGCGGATGGCAAGTGCCAAGCGAGAGTTGTGCTTCCTCCAGTGAGCTCTACCTCCGTCTCCGTCCTCTTTCCAGCGTCTGCGTGTGTTTTTATAGGCGAAGCCAACAGAGAGTTTATTGCGGCGGAGATGCTTATCTCAACGCCCGCCGCTAACCTTCGAAAGATCGTGGCCATGCTTATGATCGCGTGATACTTATCTGATAAGCTTGATCGATCGTATCAGCTGGTTCAAAAAATAAAATTTGTTACACACGTTCTGTAGCCAACAAATACATGAAGGCGCGGCCGGCCGGCCGGCCGAGCCGTATACATACGCCTTACATCTTTGACTATACGTGACCCTGCAAAGTGAACTAGTAATTAATTTAAATCATGATTAGTAGCTCTTTTCTTCATGTCGCGTTTACCAGGCGCTGGTTCAGAAGAAGTAGCTGCCTGCACCAGGTGTGCTTGTATGGATAGATGCTAGCTGCATGCACAAGTTGATCAGTCGAATGATCAGCTCTACGCACCCATGCACATACACAGCTTGCTGGCTCTGCTTATCATATATTTTGCACCTATTAAATACAAATTAGCATCGAACAAATGCCCCCTGCCAAGGCTAGATCGCGCGAGAAGCGAGCGACCTGGGCTTGGCAAAGATTTCGACGCAACTGATTCCACGTGCAGCCTGAACATAATCTCCAACTCCCTTGGCCCTTCGAAACTCTGACTTATCCTTTGGCTGTTGAGATTTTAGAATGCCGGCAGACTATATATCACCACCCCATTTTCCAACTTTCCTTCCACGCCATCTCTTTTCAATTCTACGAGTTCCCTACTTCAGCCAACTCTTAAGGCGGGTGAACCAATCTCGTATGTCGCCGCCTAGAGCTAGCACCATCTGCGCACCATCTGCCTTGCCCTTTTTCTTTTCACGTCTTGCTTAGGATCATGTCCATGTTGGTAGCTCGGACGTGCGCATGCACTTTGATGCATACTAGCCTTACATTTGAGCTGATCCATCGAGAATGACCAGCTCCACATATGAATATACATTGCTTGTCATTAGAGTCTTAGCATAATTCTGATACAAATTAGGGTCGAACAAATGCCTCCCGCCAAGTGGAGTTCGAACGTAAAGCGAATCGGACTCGACTTGGCGAGAAACGAATTTGACGCAAATATTTGATTGCTGCCTTGTTCACCATGTAGAGGTGGCGCGGGTAAATCCTGGCACGTTTGTATTTGTTTGAGAAAATTTGTTGGGCCATGTAGCAGCTATGGCGCCGACCAACAAAACATCCTCCATTTGCCTCCGTTGCGCAGCGAAGTACCATGCTACGTCTTGGAAGAAAATTTATCAACCTAGTCGTGACCGCGTCGCTGCAGCGGTGCCAGCTGACTAGATCGAAGGGTTTCACAGATTCGTGCTAGCCGCACTAGCGCACTGCACTGCTCCCGTATCTTGATGTGTTGGTGTAAATCAGACGCTAGAAAGACATCGGCGTCGACATCACCCCGGTATCGCCTGTGAGGTTGGTGGAGCCACTTGACGTGGAAGGCACTCGGAGTATTGCAAATGCCCAATTGACATTCCGCTTGTAAAAGCATATGGCCGAGTATTTACTTGAGAAATAAAGCACACAAAAGCCAGAAAACACGCAATCGAGAGAAAAACATGGTTTTGGTTTTGGATTTTTAAAATGTTGGCTTTCCCGTTATACACTAGCTATATGTGTGATATTAGAAAAGGCCGCTGAAGGACTTGTCTTCGAGGATCGCCGCAAGACCATGACGATTACAACTTCGTCCTTCCGTGTACGTGTGTGGAGACGCCGTCTTCGGAGATGCTTCCAAGAGGCAGTAGAGAATCATACTCTAACCCATCCTGGTACCGAGGAGCCCCACGGCTCATCCATGCCCCCTGCACGATACCCCGCGAACCCAGAGACTTGGGCATGGTAAAACGAGGGAGTAAGGCTTTGGGACAACAGCTCTGAAACTTCCGCGCCTTATTGAGGGGTGGTGAGCAGCTACCTTCCGCCTTTCTTCGAATGATTCCCTTATGCTTGGGACGGTTTAGACTTGCTTCTTGGAGTTTATGTATTTTTGCCCTCCTACGGGACTGCTTGCGAGGTCCACTTGGGTGACCATGGACTTCATGAGATTGCTTGCACTCTTGGAGATATTTTTTTTTTGTTTTTTTTGGCTTCACCTTCTGAGATTCTCTTCTTCTTTCTTCGCTTGGGGAGCCATCTTGGGAACTTGGAAGGCACCGTTCACCTTGGTGGACTAAGGAACCCTCTTGGCACTTTATCTGGAGCTTTTTGTGGCACACCCCAGGGTTGTCACGCGGCTATGCACCGAGTCGGGCAGCCTTTTCATGATCTTTTCCTATGGTCTTCCCCAGGGTGTGAGCCTCTACGAACGCGAGGCACGCCGGGGAGCATGAGGGGCGTGGAGTCTCAGATCTGAAGTGCCCAAGTGATCTTCTCCACTGCCTCTGAAAGCATGCACTTGGTACGTGTCGTGCTTTGTGGGTGTAGGTGTCGCTCCACTTGCAACTTGGCACCTCGTGCCGCCCTCCGACAAGTCCTAAGGCAGCCAAATCTTCAATCACCAGCACAATATGTTTAGGGAAAGCCAGTTTTTTTGGGGGGGGGGACAGATGATCCACACTATGCAAAGGAGAATGCATCATGGACTTGAGCCGACTGAAGGACTCCCCATACAAAAAAACGGAAAAAGAAAGGCAATGGAAGAAGCAAATATTTAGCAGAAATATTTTTTAAGAAACCTTCCGTTGATTGGAGGCATGGGCCGGGCTCCTTGAGGATCGACCAGCTGGTATGCACCCCCGTCGTAGGCTTGCTCGATGGCGTAGGGTCCTTCCCACTTTGGCTCGAACTTCCCCTTCGTCTTGTGCGTGACGACGATGGGGCGCCTAAGGACAAGCACTAGCTCGCCCTTCCGAAAGACGCGTTTCCTCACGAGCTTGCCGTAAGCTCTCACCATGTTTTGACGGTAAAGCTCCAAGTTCTGCAGGGCTTGGAGACGCTCCTCCTCTAGGGCGTCAAGCTCCTGGAATCGCAGATTGTACTGTTCATCTTTTGTGAGTTCATCTTGGATGGCGACACGAAGAGAGGGTAGTTGGACCTCCAATGGAAGTACCGCCTCCCATAGACAAGGGAATAGGGTGTAGGCGAGTTGGGGTAGATCATGTAACGCTGCACGCATAGAGACTCAAGAGACGGTCGGGCAGTCCTTCTATGTGTTGTCACCGTCTTCTTGAGTATCTTGCCGAGGCCTTGTTGAAGGCCTCGATTGCTCCATTGGCTTGAGGGTAGTAGCCGGTGGAGTAGTTCCACTTGATCTTGTACTTCGCCATGAACATGTACATCTTGTTGGATTTGAATGCCTTGCCGTTGTCGGAGGTGATACAGTGTGGTATTCCAAAGCGATGTATGATATTTCGCTCTAGGAAGTTGATGACGTTGTCGCTCTTCAACTCCCGCAGCGGAACGGCCTCCGCCCACTTGGAGAAGTAGTCCGTCGCTGCAAGGATGAAACGATGGCCCCTGGAAGATGGCGGGTCAATGGGTCCGATGACGTCAATCCCCCAGGCGTCGAACGGCCATGAGGGAATGGTGGGGTGTAGAGGAACTGGCGGCTGATGCTTGAAGTCGCCATGGATTTGGCAACCATGGCATGACCTGGCTACCTGGAGGCAGTCCTTCATGATGCCGGGCCAATAGTACCCAGCCAGGCGTATGGCATGGTACATCTTGGCTCCACCTTGGTGTCCACCGCGGACCCCGTGGTGCACCTCTTGTAAGATCTTTTTGGCTTCATCTTGGTTGACGCACCGAAGTAGAATCTCTTGCCCATGAGATCGTCTGTACAAGACGCCGGCCTTATACACATAGGAGGGAAGTCGCCGTTGGAGTTGGCGCCTCTCGACGGGGTTGTTGGGGAGGCTGCCGTGCTTGAAGTAGTTGAGGAAAGGTTGTAGCCATTCGTCCTCCTCCACGACGTTCGTCGTGATGGTGTTGACTTCTTCTTCCTCCGGGATGAGTTCTAGGACAGCGGGAAGAAGCCACCTTTCTTCCACCGTCACTTGCGTGGATTTATCACCTGGGAGCACCAGTGCCGATGCCAGTTTTGCCAAGGCATCGGCAGGTGCATTCCTGCTTCGCGGGACATGGAGAACTTCAACATGTTGGAATTTCTCCATAAGCTTCCGGGCCGCACCGTAGTATGGCACCAGTCCCGGCTTGCGTACCTCGTAGATGTCGTTGACTTGCCGAACGATGAGCTGGGAATCTCCATAGGCCCGTAAAGAACGGACCTCCATGGAGAGTGCTAGGAGGAGGCCAAAGATGAGCGCCTCGTACTCTGCCTCGTTGTTGGAGCATTCTTCCTTAAGAAGGGAGAATGAGTGATACATCACCCCTCCTTGTGGAGTCTTGAACACCAATCCTGCTCCTGCTCTCCGCTTGGGTGTGCCATCAGGGTCGGCCTCCGTCTGGCACCATCAGTAGAGCTCCCATGGAGCCTCGACCTCATGGTGAAAACCTCCTCATCGGGAGGTTGGTGATGAGAGTCGTCAGGGACGGGATGCGCCGCAAGGAACTCCGCCAAGGCTTGGCCCTTGATCGCTTTCTGAGACACAAAGGTGATGTCGAACTCCATCATGAGCAATGCCCATTTTCCGAGTCGCCCCATTAGTGCGGGCTGACTTAGCACGTACCTTATGGGATCCGCTCTAGCAACGAGCTGGATTTTGAGTGCTAGCATGTAGTGCCTCAACTTCTTCAATGCGAATATAAGCGCTAAGCATAACTTCTCTATTGGAGAGTAGTTTCTCGGCGCCCACCATGGTGCGGCTCGGGTAGTAGCAAGCCACCTCCTTCCCTTCCTCATTGTCTTGCCGAGCGAAGAGCACTTATTGAAGTAGGCTCATGCAATGTATAGAATAAGAGGCGCTCTTTACGAGCTGCCAAAACAGGTGGGTTAAGTAAGTACTTCTTGATGTCGTCAAATCCTCTTTGACACCCTTCATCCCATACGAACGGAGCTCCTTTCTTCATGAGACTTGAGAAGGGTTGGATGCGTCCTGAGAGGTTGGAGATGAAGCGACGGATGTACGCCAACTTCCCTTGTAAACCTCTCAATTCCTTGAGATTACAAGGTGGTGGCATGTTGAGGATGGCCTTGATCTTCTTCGGTTCGATCTCTATGCCTCGATGATGGACAACGAAGCCAAGGAAGAGGCCCGATTGAACGGCGAAGGCACATTTCAACGGGTTTATCTTGAGCTGGTGTCGACGTAGGCGCTCAAAGATGACCCGGAGGTCCTCCTGATGATCTCGGCGGTCCTTGGTCTTCACCACCATGTCATCTACATAGCACTCCACTGAATGTTGGATCAGGTCACCGAGGATGTATGTCATGGCCCGCTGGTACGTCGCACCAGCATTCTTCAAGCCGAATGGCATGACGGTGTAGTAGAAGTTGCCCTTCGGGGTCCTGAACGCGGTGTTGATGGCGTCGTCCGGATCCATCTTGATTTGGTTGTAGCCTGACGAACCATCCATGAAGGATAGCGCACCATGGCCCGTGGTGGAGTCGACGACCATTTCCGTGATTGGCAGGGGAAAGTCATCTTTGGGGCATGCTCGATTTAGGTCGCGAAGTCTTGGCACACCCGTGCTGCCATTCTTCTTCTCCACGGGACGGCGATGTTTGCGAGCCACTCGGTGTATTTCGCCTCTTTGATGAAATCTGCAATGATTAATTTATCGACCTCGGCGATGACTTGGTCTTGAAACTCGGACGCAAGCGCCGTGCAGGCTGCTGACGGGCGTTGTTGCGGTCAATCGCCTTGTGTGTAGCGACACGAGGTCGATCCGGCATCTCTTTGTAGCTCCAAGCGAAGCAATCTCGATACTCCATCAAGAAGCGTCTATAGCTTTCCGTTCCTCTTCCGCCGTGGAGTCGAAAGTGGGACGTGGATCGCCCCTCGGTTCCAAGGTTGACTTGACAAGTTCATCGATGGTGGGCTGACCACCGTCTTCCATCTCCTGTGGAGCCAGCGTGGGTTCGACCTCTTCTTCTTCCTTGACCGACGCGTCGTCGATGGAGTTTTGGCGGTGAAGGCCATGACGTGGCAGTTCCATGTCGTCTCGTGAAGAGACAGACGTAGCATGGCATGTGACTTGTGCGACGCCGTTGAGTCCTCCTTCTTCTTCATCGTCGTGGCCACCCGGGTGGGTGTACCCAAGCCCGAACTTGGTCCGAGTCTTGCCCTTCTGCTTGATGAGGTCCTCGGCTTGCCTCCACCATGCCTCGCAAACCGCGGGTGGCGGCGGTATTCTACTGTTTTGCCGAAGCGTGAACCCCGCCTTCTCCAGCAAGCGAGCCATCTTGGGCTCGGCCTTCATTGTGGATAGCGCTTCTTCTGTATCACCGCGAGGTTGGGGAAGCTCAAATATGGAGTCACAATGTTGTACCTGTGGAACTTTATAGAAAATGGTTTGGGTTCTAGACCCAGATGAACTTGGGATAGCCCAAACCTCCAATGGAGAAGCCGTGGATATGTAGAGGGATGGGGGCTGCATGACATGAGCTCCCCGCGCAGCTTCCTCTATCTCCTTTATTCTCCTCCTAACCACCCCCGGCTGAGTGGGTGCACCTTCCTCTTTTGGAGTGTTGCGCACCCGCAGTGTGATCGTAGGGCGCATCGCTGCCGATCAATGCCTTCGGTCCTTCACAGGCACTGCAGAGCCAAGTGTTAAACAACTAGGCTCTTGGTGCGCCGAAGTCGATGAAGATGTAGGAGCCTCTTGTAGAGGCGTCATTGCCGACCTCAACGTGATTGGCGTGGGCTTCTGGTACCTTGCCTTCAATAGCAACGGGGCTACCGGGGCAGGCGGAGAAGAGCTTGCCCCCAGCAAGATCGGGGTAGATCTCCCCATCCCGTCCAGGGGGAAGGGCTTGTAGTCGTGTTGCACAGTCGAGGAAGATCGTCTACGCCCAGGGTTCCTTCGGCTGCGAGAGGAGGAACCCCGTGCGTCCATGGGGGAGCATGGTATGATGAGATGTCGTGCTTCGGCGACTGGGGCAACACCCGGTTTGATTAAGACATCAACCGTTGGTGTTGTCCGCCCGACATGTTGGTCGCTGTCTTCGACGGGGAAGTAGTACTTCGCATCTGCATGATGCGACTCTTGCACGGTGTAGGGGTTGGTGTTGCCGATGATGCGTTGTTGTAGAGGTCTCAACCTAATAAGGTAGATTCCTCATGTGTTTACAATGCTAGTCCCTGGATCAATAGCTAGCATCCACAGTTAAGATGTAATATCAAGATACAAAGGTCATAATATACATTTATAACCAGGAATAACATAGTTTTATTACATCATACATAGCTCATTTGGCTATTACATTACATTGCAACGGAATAACTATAGTCATGGGGTCCTTCATCTTCATAGTGCCACAGGCAGATGTTGGTTGAAGATTTTGTAATCCTAATCAAACAATCTTCATTAAAATCAATCAAACCTGCAACATTACAAGTTACAGCCACAAGGGTCAATACATTTTAATTGTATTGGCAAGTTTCACTGTTATGATTAATATAAGTGAATCCTATCATTACATGCAAATTTGGTTAAGTAGAGTTTTAGGCTTATTTGCATAAAGCAATATTTTATCCTATCTTTTCAAAAGGTTTTGGTCCTTTGTCAAATTTCTTTTTCCAAGTTCCTTGAACTCCTTGGTAGAAACTCAAGTGTTCAAGTCCTTGTCAAAACTCCTTGAGCACCTTGGTAACCCCAAGTGCAACAAGTCTTATCAAATCTCATGAGTTCCTTGGTCACTCCAAGTACATCAAGTGTTTAAACAAAATCCCTTGAGCACCTTGGTAACCCCAAGTGCATCAAGCTTAACAAAATCTCTTTGAATTCCTTGGTAGACACACAAGGGCATCAAGTTTTATTTTACTTTAGAAGTTGGAATGTCGAGATCTCCCATAGTTCAAACTTTAGTTGCTCAGTATTGTCCATAACCGGGGACACGTCTAAGTACTTAGATTTTATTAACCTGCAGAAGGAGTACACTTTACCCACATGTCACAATCCCATCTTGTTGCCACGGTGGCCTCTGGATTAGTGCTCACCAAGATGGAGTACCGGCAGACTGAGAGTGTGACGAAGTCTTTCCAAAAGGTCCCCCCATACATCATTGCTAGCTTGTCTTCAGCCCCCATGAAGCATTCCAGATCCCCATGTCCGGTAACTAAAGACAATGTATGGGTCTTCCTAATGTAGTTGACTAAGCCAGAGCCATAATAGCATGTGGTTGCACACGAAAGCCACAATTGGAGAAACATGTTCAATCTCTAAGTTTCCTAGGTGGTTTTCTTTTGGAGCACAACACAAAGTGATTCCCATAGACATGGTTCCTTTTGTTGCCACCTTCTCCAAAACTTAAAGTATCCACCACCTAGGTGGTTCATTGAGTCCTTGTTTTATTATGTAAAACATAAGTCCTTTTCTCAACCTTTGTAAAATCTCAGCATGTATCTCTTTTCAAAATAAAGCATGTCTAAGCATGTACAACTACAATATTTTCACTAAGGAGTGTATAGGGAATCCTATTAGGATTTAGCATAGCATAAGTATAAAATTTGTTTTCATGCATGTTTTTCATAATCCACTAAGTATAATGAAAATAATAGGACTTTTGAATGATAGTGTAACTTGCCTTTTTGGTAGGGAATGAAGGTTCACTCCTTGATCTTGCTAGTCTTACACTTTGCTAATTTCACTACAATCAATCAAACAAGCATAGTATCAAGTAGCATTCCAAACCAATATTCAAACAACATTTCACACACACAAAGCAATAGATTCTAAGTCATGCATGGGAACATGCTTAAGATGGTTTTATTCACAAGGAAGGTCTCCACTAGGCTTATAACTTTCTAAGGTCCAAATTGGTCATTTACCAAAATGGCAAAGTCATTTGCAAATGTGTTTTATCCTTAAACCATTTTCAAAACCCTTCATCATTTTATGTGGTGAAAAAATATTTTCTTATCAAAGCAAAACTTTATGTTTTTCACCAAATGAGTTGCCATTTGCAAAACTTGGTGTTTTTGGGTCAGTAGGTTTGGTCCAAACCATTTTCTCAAAGTTTTCTTTCCATAAATATTTCCATAATAAAATCAATAATTTTATTTGGATAGAAAATGGCTAAGTCAAATGATCCAACCTAAATTTACCAAAATCATTTTTAACACCAAGGGTTGGTTCCTAGGGTCAGTAAGGTCACAACAAACCATTTTGCAAAAGTTTTAATCCAAAAATCATTTTCAAACAATTTTTCTAATCCAAATAAGCACACCAAAGATTCTATAAAAACAAGCAAATTAACAGATACTATTTACTAAACTAATTCCATAGTTGGCTAGGGCTTGTTCTCCTGAATCCAACGACATAAAATTTGTAATTTTTGGACGTGTGGATCCAAAGTTATAAGGGTTTGAATTTCACAACTAAATCAGATTTCAAATCTGTTTTAAAATCAGGGACACGCGGCACTTTGCTATTCGCGGGTACCGGTTCGGGTGGATCGCGGCTGTGGCGCGTTGGATCAAACGTGAATCGTGCGGCTCAGAATCATCACTTACCCCTTCGCTAACTTTCTATCGTATCCGTCAGATCCAGATCCTATGGTTACTAACACGTTTGCCAAAGTCTGGCGGCACTGGCGGTGGCTAGCGGCGGCGCATGGCCAGGCGGTGGTGCTACGGTGGTTCTAGGAAGCGAGGAAGACAGAGGGGGTGCTCACCTTGTTCGCGAGGACAAGGTGGTGCTCAAGGTACTCTCGAGGAAGCAATGGGCGCACGGAGACGGAGGTAATCGCTCGCCGGAGTCATCGTCGGCGTCAGATGGTCCAGCTCGCGGTCGGTGTCGATGCTACAGATCACGAGAAGAACAACCGTGGGCATGGTTAGACGCAGGAGATCACGGAGATGCTGTGAGCATGAACGAGAAGAAGAGGGGCGGTCAGCATTTACCGGGGGAGGTCGCCGGAGAGGTTGCAGACGGCGGCGCTGTCAGAGCTTGTCAAAGCCGACGCTCCGGGGCGCCCGCGGTTGAATGAAGGGCACGGGGAGATGCGTCTGGGAGTGGGAAAGCTGCCAGCGTGCTCAGGGAGGCTCGGGACGGTGTCGAGTCGCCGGAATCGGCACCGGACTTCGTCGGAACAGAGGATGCTCGGGGAGGAAATTGGGGTGGTCTAAGGCGTGCGAGCGCGAGGTGTCAGAGGGGAAATATAGAGGAGGCATGGGCGTTTCAACCTGCGTGATCAAAGCTGGTAACGGTGGTCGAGTTAAAGCGAATTAAGGCCGCGAAATCATCGGCAGGAAACAGCGACGAGGGGGGAGAAGAGGTCGCGCGGGTGTGGACGATGAACAGGGGGAAGTGGGCCTACCGGTCAGTGGAAAAAGAAACGAGGGAGAGGGTCCACTGGTCATACTCAGTGCGGGTCAGAAACGCGGTGCGAATCGTTTTCTTTCGGGGAGAGGGGCTGGGCTGATTTGCTGGGCCTGTTTGGGCTGCTGGGTTGGTTTGTCCTTTTATTATTTTTTTCTGTTTCTGAAACTTTTTCTTTTTCTATTTCTAATTTCTGTTTTGAATTACAAACAATCAAATTGATTCAAACAATCTCCAAATTTCACAACTTTGAACTTGGTTCTGTTTATCAACATACACCAAGTTCCAAAATAAATAATAATTTTTTATTCTTTTTAGGATCCATTCTTTAATTAAATAAAATGGTTTTTAGTTATTTAATAAAATAGGGTTTGATTTAATTAATAAAATCTTCATTTTAAAATCCAAATATTTTCAAAACCAAATCAGTAGGTTTTGTTTGAAAAATAAAGAATATTTGGAAACTGTTTAAAACAAAATAATCTTTTATTTTTAGGGTCCATTAATATTTAAATATAATAGTCCTTCATTATAAAATCAATTTGGATTTATTTCATTTAAAAATATTCATTTTGAAATCTAAAATAAAGCCAAAACTCTTCAGTAGGTTTTATGTGAGAATAAAATATGTTTGGAAAGACCTATTTTAAATAACTTAATAAGTTTTTGATGTTTTAATTAAAATGGTTTAATCTTTTATTTAAATGAAATTGGATATTAAATCCTTATTAATTTGTTTAATTAACCCTTTGTTATTATTTTATTTTTTTTATTCAAAACAAAATGTCTTAATTCAAAAGTTTGGTCAAGGTTTAATTGAGCTTTATGAAATAATCTTTATCCATAAAACTTTTATTTCAATTGAAAACCAAATCCTTTATTTTAAAGATCCAAAATAGTATTTCCAAAAAATTTTGTTTTCCCTTATTTAAAATGTTTATATTTTTAAATCCCTTTAGGATTTTGTTTATTTCACATGGGTTTGAAGTTCCAATTGAATTCAAAAAGTTTCTTCTGGCTCTGAAAATCAAACAAAGTTTTATCTTATTCATTTATTTTCACATTACAAGATTTGGAAAATCTTGGGATGTGACAGTTGTTGTGTGTCATTGCCGTCGAGGAACTTTAGGCATTGGTGAAGGGTAGAAGGCACCACGCGATATTTGTGGATCCAAGGCCTCCCTAAGAGAGCCGAGTAGGAGGTGTTCGCTTCGATGACGAAGAACTGCACCTTGAAGCTGAATGTAGACATCTGGATCTTCACCGTGATGGCCCCCAGTGTTGGCTTCCCTTGGTTGTCGAAGCCGCATATCATCACGTCGGTGGACTCCAGGTCGTCCACCGTGAAACCTGCCCGTTTCAAACTCCGGACGGGCAGTATGTTCACGGCAGACCCTGGGTCGATGAGGATCCGACGAAGATGCGCGGCCCCAATGTTTCCCTCCACGTAAAGTGGGCGGTTATGGGCACCATCTTCTATGAGATTGTCCTCTTCGTCGAACGTGATCTCATTCACGAACAAGGGATTGGCCAAGAGACGATGCTTCGCCATGCACACTTCATAGATCTCCGGAGCCTGGAGCACCTTGATGAGGGCTTCACGCAGGTTTGGCACCAGCATGAGCGCATCGTGCACACTCAGGAGCGCTGGAATTCGCTTGAGGTGGGCGATGATGTTGTAGTCGATGTCTTGTGGTTTCGCCTTTCCCACCATCATGCGCTTCTGGTGTCTCTTCATGCGGTGTTGCCTCCTTCTGGGCCGCCGGCTTGTCCACTCTTGTTTGCTTGGCCTTCAGGGGGTCGGTTAAGACCTTTCCCCCACGTAGGTTCATGTTCACCTCTTCCACCTTCGGGTTCTTTGTGGCACCTTCGGCGTGGAACGCCTCGTGCTCTTCAGGAGTGAACATGTCGTCCGACTCAGAGCTAGGCACGTCCTTGTAGTCGAGGACAACGTTGCAACTTGCCATGTTTCGCGCTTGAGAGGAGCGGGCCTCATCTTGTACTCCTTCGACACCCTCTGTTGGCCCTTGGTCCCAACCATGGGGTAGGAACTGCGCCAAAGTGCGTAGTCCCCGCCCTGGTCGGGGGAATGACTCATCTCCCTCAGACTTGGGGACGAACCTCGGTGGGGGACGGCGTTGGCTTGGATCAACTCTCCTTAGAATTGTTGGTGGAGAGCGTGTTGATGATGTCAGACGAGGAGGTCGGGTTGGAAGGTCCCTCGGGTATGGCTTCCGACGGACCATGCTCCAAGGCTTCTCCATGGACATGGTTGGTGTAGAATCCTATTGAAGGAGAGGTGTTGATGCTGTCGCCAGGACGAGGTTGGATAGTTGGCCCTCAACTTGTGCGAGGGGCGCCCATCCATCTTCATATTCATCGCCTTGCCTTGATGAAGAGGGCAGAACTACGCTCACCATGTTCACAGCTTGGTAATCTGGATTGATAGCTTCCGGGTCCAAGTTGATCCTCTTTTCATTGACGGCTCTCTGGATCCATTCCTTGAAGGCGACGCAGTCCTCGATGACGTGTCCCACGTACCTATGATATGGGCAAAACAAAGCATTATCTGTCATCCCCAGTTGATCGGGTCTTCGAGCTTCTGGAAGGATCAAAGCTCGATGTTCCATCAACTAGTTGAACATGTCCTTCACCAGCTCTCTGCGGAAGATGTATTGCTTCTTGAGGAGCTCTTGCATCGTGGGTCGTTGCCTTACTCCAGCTTGCTCGCCTCTTGCACCCAACATTGGCACATTGCCTTGCGGCATGGAGGAGAAGACCCTGGTGGCGTTTGCCTCCGCCGGTGCCTTCATCTTGGCCCCGTTATTGGTTGGCTTGGATGTTGATGCGAAGCGCTTGGACGGGTCGAATGTAGTGGCGTTCTTGTATAGCTCCATGATCTGCGGTGATTTCTCGAATTCTAGCTTCGTTGCTGCCACCGCCGTGCTAAGAGCACTGAAGGTCCTAGGCTCGCGCCGAGAGACCTCGAGTGACCAATGTTGTTGCATCCCGTGGACACACATCTCGATGGCATCCTCAAGCTGCATCTCCCGGGCGAGCCGCACATAGCTGTTGCGGAAGCGAATGACGTACTCGTCGATGGACTCATCTCGTCGTTGACGAACTTGTGCAAGCTCGACGACAGAGAAGTCCTTCTTCATGGCGACGAAGTGCTTCTTGAAGACCTCCTTCATGCCTGACCAACTTTCAATGGATCCAACCGCCAGGCGGCTATACCAGTGGAAGGCAGGGCCGGTTAATGAAGGGTTCGCAGCATAGAAAACAAAAATTTTCCTACGATGTGAACTATATACCAAGATCTATTTATACTAGATACAAACAACGGGCGGATGTATATCCGTAGAGAACATACCCTTGAAGACCGACAAAGTTTAACGAGTCCAAACTCGTGGTTGATGTAGACGATCTCTTGCCGATCTCAAGATCGAGAGGAAGTCCTAGCGCCAAATCAGCGCATCCGGTGCTCGCACACGCTCGAGGCACGAGCAACCTCCGCCTCCTCGCCCAGCGATGCAGTGAAGCACAACTCTTTCTTGCCGAATAGCCACTGGGAACATGTATCTCGCTAGTCCGAGACCATGGGGATAAATTCTAGAGGGAGAGAGATCCTTCACGAGGAGGTGTGAGTGAGAAGTGAGAGAGGGGCTCCTTTTATAGGAGGAAGGGGAACCCCAAGGGGGTGGCCGGCGCATGGGGGCTGCCCCCTTGCCCTCCCCTCATCATGTGGGTGGACACTCCACTCACAAAACTCCTCCAAATTCCTCCACTCAAAATCCCACTCAAAGATCCCATTAAATTTCCACCAAATTTAATGCAATCTCTCATTAAATAAAACTCTTTTATTTTATTCAGAATTTTGTCAATTACTTTAATGACAAACATTCACAAATAACCCCTTGCTAGAATTCTATTTCACATGCATAACCACTTTATGCAATTTCACCCGAAAACCTGTTTCGGTATCTAGTGAAATAAATTCCTGCGCTTGTTTATTCTTTCGGCATGAAACTTTTTCTCCAATTGGATGTCGGTGTCTCTTAAGTGTGTCACCCTACGGTTCGTGAATAATGCGGACATGATCGAGACCCCTCTCGGATCAATAATCGAAGCGGATCCGGAGACCCATACTGACTCCCACATTCAACGATGACTTTCTTGTGATCGTCGGAACCTTTTACGCTAGTATCTTAATCCCTTTGTCTCACGATATATTACATGTCCGAGATTCGATCATCGGTATCTTCATACCTAGTTTGATCTCGTTACCGACATGCACTCTTTTCTCGTTCCCGTGATATAACATTCTAGTGATCAAATCACTTGCTTGCAAGCTAATCAATGTGATATCACCGAGAGGGCCCAGAGTATATCTATCCGTCATCGGGATGAACAAATTCCACTCTTGATCCATGAGCCTCAACATAACACTTTATTAGTTCTGAACCCATCTTTATAATCACCACATTACGGTGACGTTTGATGTTATCAAGAAACTCTTCCGGTGTTAGTGATTGACATGATCTCATGGTCTAAGGATTAGGATCACTGTAAGTTGTTATAGCAATATAAACTCAATGACTTTGATCGTAATGCTATACTTGGATGAATGTTCATCACATCATTACACTAATGTTGTGATCCGTTATTAACAACATCCAATGTCCATGATCGTGAAACCTTGATCATCTTGTTAATCAACGAGCTAGTTTATGAGAGAGGCTTAACTAGGAACTTTCTGCTTGTTTATTAAACACACATGTATTAACGTTTCCGTATTAATACAATTATAGCATGCAAAATAAACATCTATCATATACTTGGAATACACATAATAAACAATTTATTATTGCCTCTCGGGGCATATTCCTTGATCTCCCACTTGCACTAGAGACAATAATCTAGTTACATAGTGATATATCTAACACCCATTGAGTTCGTGTTGATCATGTTTTGCTCTAGGAGAGTTTTAGTCAACGGATCCGCTACATTGAGATCCGTATGTACTTCTAAATCTTTATATCTCCATCCTTGACATGCTCGCGGATGGAGTGAAACCGCGCTTAATATGCTTGGAATGCTTGTGAGACCTTGGCTCTTTGTCATTGGCAATGGCACCATTGTTGTCACAATAGATCACCATTGGGTCCAACGCTTGCCACAACTCCTAGTTCGGATATGAACTCCTTCATCCAAATCGCTTCCCGAGCCGCTCAAGAAGCAACATATTCGCCTCCGTTGTTGATCCCGCTACCACAGGTTGTTTGGAGCTCCTCCAACTAACCGCTCCGCCATTCATGAGAAATACGTATCCGGATTGAGACTTAGAGTCATCCGGATCGGTGTCAAAGCTAGCGTCGACATAACACTTAGCGACGAGCTCTTCTTCACCTCAGATACAAGAAACATATCCTTAGTTCTTCTTAAGTACTTAAGGATATTCTTGACCGCTATCCGTGTTAGAACTGGATCCGATTGGTACCTACTAGTCAAACTAATAGCGTGTGCCACATCCGGTCTTGTACATAGCATGGCGTACATTATAGAGCCTATGGTGAAGCATAGGGACTTTGTCCATTATCTCTCTTTCTTCCGAAGCCGGACTTTGAGTCTTACTCAATGTCTTGCCTTGCAACATAGGTAAGAACCCCTTCTTACTTAGTCCATTTTAAACTTCTTTAAAATCTTATCAAGGTATGTACTTTATGATAGCCCTATTAGGCGCCTAGATCTATCTCTATAGATCTTTATGCCTAATATGTAAGACGCTTCACCTAGGTCCTTCATTGAAAATTTGTCGTTAGATAACTTTTAACATCGTTTAAAGTTCTATATCATTTCCGATCAATAATATGTCATCCACATATAGTATCGTAAATGCCACATTGCTCCCACTCACTTTCTTGTAAATACAAGCTTCTCCATAAGTTTGGACAAATCCAAACTCTTTGATCACCTCATCAAAGCGGAGATTCCAACTTCGTGATGCTTGCTTCAATCCATAGATGGATCGCTGAAGCTTGCACACCTTGTTAGCATCCTTAGGATCGACAAAACCCTTTGGTTGTATCATATACAACTCTTCTTCAATATTACCATTGAGAAACGCGGTTTTGACATCCATCTGCCATATTTCATAATCGAAATATGCAGCAATTGCTAACATAATCCTAATCGACTTTAGCATCGCTACGGAGAGAAAGTCTCATCGTAGTCAACTCCTTGAATTTGTCGAAACCCTTTGCGACAAGTCGAGCTTTATAGATGGTCACATTACCATCAAGATCAGTTTTCCTTTTGAAAATCCATTTGTTCTCCACGGCCTTTCGGTCGTGAGGTAATTCCACCAAGTTCCAAACTTGATTTTCATACATGGATTCCATCTCGGATTTCATGGCTTCTAACCATTTGTTGGAATCCGGCTCATCATCGCTTCTTCATACGTCGCAGGTCATTATTTTCATCAACCATGAAATTTATGACAGGATTTCCGTCTGACTCGGGAGCTGCAGCGTCTCTGCTTGACTGCGAGGTTCGGTAGTACTCTCTTCGGAGTTTCATGATCATTATCATTAGTTCCTTCTTCAATGTGGAGCCAACTCCGAACGACTTCGGCCACGCTCGCCATACTTTGAAGAGAAGGTTCCATAACCTCTTGAGTTCTACCTTCCGACTACTCACACCTTTCGCGAGAAACTCTTTCTCTAGAAAGGATCCATTCTGGCAACAAAAACCTTGCCCTCGGATGCGTGATAGAAGGAATACCCAATAGTTTCTTTAGGGTATCCTATGAAGACGCATTTTTCCGCTTTGGGTTCGAGTTTATCCGGTTGAAGTTTCTTCACATAAACATCGCAACCCCAAACTTTAAGAAATGATGCTTAGGTTTGTTTCCAAACCACAATTCATACGGTGTCGTTTCAACGGATTTAGATGGTGCCCGATTTAAAGTGAATGCAGCAGCTTTCTAGTGCATAACCCCAAAATGACAACGGCAAGTCCGTCGAGAGACATCATAGATCGAACCATATCTAATAAAGTACGATTCGACGTTCGACACACCATTTATTTGTGGTGTTCCGGTGTGAGTTGTGAAACAATTCCACACTCTTTCATGTGAGTGCTAAACTCGTAACTTAGATACTCACCTCCACGGTCAGACCGTAGAAATTTGATCTTTCTATTACGATGATTTTCCACTTCATTCTGAAATTCCTTGAACTTTTCAAAGGTTTCAGACTTGTGTTTCATCAAGTAGATATAACCGTATCTACTCAAATCATCCGTGAAAGTAACAAAATAACGATATCCACCTCGGCAAACACACTCATTGGACCACATACATCTGAATGTATGATTTCCAATAAATCTGTCGCCCGTTCCATTGAACCGGAAAACGGCGTTCTAGTCATCTTGCCCATAAGGCATGGCTCACATGTATCAAATGATTCATAATCAAATGATTCATAATCAAGTGATTCTAAAAGTCCATCCGAATGGAGCTTCTTCATGCGTTTAATGCCAATATGACCTAGACGGCAGTGCCACATATATGCGGATATATCATCACTAAGTTTAATCCTTTTAGCATCAATATTATGAATATGTGTAACATTATCATCGAGATCCAACAGAAATAAACCATTCAACATTGGTGCATGACCATAAAAGATTTCATTCATATAAATGGAACAACCATTGTTCTCAGATTTGAATGAAAACCACTTTGCATCAAACATGATCCAGATACAATGTTCATGCTCGGTGCACCAAATAATGCTTATTTAAGTTTATAACTAATCCCGACGGTAAGTGGAGAGGTAGCGTTAAACGGCGATCACATCAACGTTTGATCCATTGCCGACACGCATCTTGACCTCACCCTTGCTAGCGGTCGCCTGTTCATGACCCACGATTCGAGTTACAAATATTAGCAACCGAACCGGTATCAAATACCTGTGCTACGAGCACTAGTCAAGTACACATCAATAACATGTATATCATATATACCTTTGTTTGCCTTGCCGCCTTCTTGTCGCCAGATACTTGGGGCGATTGCTTCCGATGGGATCCCTTACAATAGTAGCACTCGGTATCGACTTAGGTCCAACTCGGGGTTTCTTTTCAGCGGCAACAGCTTGCCGCCCTTACTTCCCTTCCGCTTCCTTCTTGTCTTTCTTGAAACCGTGTTCCTATTGATCATCAACACTTGATGTTCCTTTTTATCTCCACTACGCAGTTTTAAGCATTGATGTAAGCTCGGGAGAGACTTCTTCATGCCTTGCATATTATAGTTCATCACGAAGCTCTTATAGCTAGGTGGTAGACCGCAGAACACGATGGATGCCTAAGTCAATGGGAATCGTTATTCCCAAGGACACAAGCTTATCGGCGTAATCCGACATCTTGAGTACATGCTCACTAATCTGAGTTTCTCTTCCATCATGCGACTAAAGAACTTTTCTCAAGCATTGTAGCTCTCTAGCTGACATGTGTGTCGAAAATCATTTTCAACTCACCCATTGTATCAAAAGCATTGCCGTTTGAAACGCTTTGAAGTTCCGCTCTAGCCCATACAATATGCCGCAATGAACTAAGTTGTGGTCCTCCGACGAGTCGATAGACATTCTTCTCCTCATCGGGGCATCGTCAAGGGTGGGGGCCTAACGGCGCTTCTAGCACATATTGCTTTTGTGCAGAGAGAGAATCCTCAAATTCATGGCCCATTCAAGAAAGTTGCTACCGTTCGTTGCTAGTTTCTCTTTCTCCATGAACGCATTGAAATTAAAAGCGGTGGTGCCATCTACAATGAATTTGTAAAGTTCGGACTAAGTGTATGATAGATTGAGTTCAACTAATCTATATTACGAATGAACTCCCACTCAAAAGCGACATCCTCGTGTCCTTTTGGTGATTACATGAACCAAATCCACTACACCAAGTCCGATCATCACGTGAGTCGGTATAGCTTCAAAGGCGAGCATCAAATGGGCATCATATCAACTATATGACTCATGCTTAACCTTTCTTGCGTGTTCCGAGGCCATGTCTGTACATGCTAGGCTCGCCAAGTTAGAACCTTAGTATTTTTGCGTGTAACCTGTCTTACACCAAGTATGGTCGAGGATCCAAGTACACCCGATCATCACGTGATGTCTTGGAGCGAAAACATAATCGGTGCATACTAAAGGGAGAACACATTCTTATCTTGATATTTAAAATGAGGGATCATCTTATTATGCTTAACAAAGCGCTAAACAAGCAATATAAGATGCAATCAAACATCATATGTTTAATAGTGAAATTATATGGTTCCCGCAGATGATCTCTATCATGTGCATCGTGGTATGATCACTATCATACCTATATGTGTAAATCCAAGGTCTATGGAGTTTACATGCTATGCGTGTTGTAAGAGTATCATCTCATACTTCTACTTACAACACTACCATATCATAACACTAGCCCAAAGAACAATCTAAACTAGACGCTTCTAATTTATCCATTGCAAGTTTTACGTGGCTGAGGGCTTTCGAGATAGAACCGTTCTTACCTACGAACATGAACCACAACGAGGATAATCAAATTGTTGACAACTCGCTTGCAAAATAGATATTGACTATAGTAGGAGAGACAGACACCCGCTAGCCACTTATGCAAACTAGTTGCATGTCAAGCGTGGAACAGGTCTCATGTGCGAGGACATGTAAAGTTTGTCCGGGCCGCTTCATCCCACTATGCCACCAATATCCAAAATCACAAGAAAGGAGCAACAACATGATCATCATCGCCCACATACTCATGTGTACTACCCGTGTAAAGTATCTACGCATAGATCCGGCTCTGATACCACTGAAGGGTTCGCAACATAGAAAACAAAAATTTTCCTACGATGTGAACTATATACCAAGATCTATTTATACTAGATACAAACAACGGGCGGATGTATATCCATAGAGAACATACCCTTGAAGACCGACAAAGTTTAACGAGTCCAAACTCGTGGTTGATGTAGACGATCTCTGCCGATCTCAAGATCGAGAGGAAGTCCTAGCGCCGCAAATCAGCCAGCGCATCCGTGCTCGCACACACGCTCGAGGCACCGAGCAACCTCCGCCTCGCCCAGCGATGCAGGAAGCACAACTCTTTCTTGCCGAATAGCCACCGGAACATGTATCTCGCTAGTCCGAGACCATGGGGATAAATTCTAGAGGGAGAGAGATCCTTCACGAGGAGGTGTGAGTGAGAAGTGAGAGGAGGGGCCTTTATAGGAGGAGGGGAACCCCAAGGGGTGGCCGCATGGGGCTGCCCCTTGCCCTCCCTCATCATGTGGGTGGACACCCACTCACAAAACTCCTCCAAATTCCTCCACTCAAAATCCCACTCAAAGATCCCATTAAATTTCCACCAAATTTAATGCAAACTCTCATTAAATAAAACTCTTTTATTTTATTCAGAATTTTGTCAATTACTTTAATGGCAAACATTCACAA
Source organism: Avena longiglumis (assembly GCA_030063025.1). Lineage (NCBI taxonomy): Eukaryota > Viridiplantae > Streptophyta > Magnoliopsida > Poales > Poaceae > Avena > Avena longiglumis. The sequence continues at coordinate 503,870,720 of CP125975.1, forward strand.
ATAACCCCTTGCTAGAATTCTATTTCACATGCATGACCACTTTATGCAATTTCACCAAAACCTGCTTTGGTATCTAGTGAAATAAATTCCTGCGCTTGTTTATTCTTTTCGGCATGAAACTTTTGCTCCAATTGGATGTCGGTGTCTCTTAAGTGTCACCCTACGGTTCGTGAATAATGCGGACATGATCGAGACCCTCTCGATCAATAATCGAAGCGGATCTGAGACCCATCGACTCCCACACATTCAACGATGACTTTCTTGTGATCGTCGGAACCTTTACGCTAGTATCTTAATCCCTTTGTCTCACGATATATTACATGTCCGAGATTCGATCATCGGTATCTTCATACCTAGTTTGATCTCGTTATCGACATGCACTCTTTTCGTTCCCGTGATATAACATTCTAGTGATCAAATCACTTGCTTGCAAGCTAATCAATGTGATATCACCGAGAGGGCCCAGAGTATATCTATCCGTCATCGGGATGAACAAATTCCACTCTTGATCCATGAGCCTCAACATAACACTTTATTAGTTCTGAACCCATCTTTATAATCACCTAGTTACGGTGTGACGTTTGATGTTATCAAGAAACTCTTAGGTGTTAGTGATTGACATGATCTCATGGTCTAAGGATTAGGATCACTTCGTAAGTTGTTATAGCAATATAAACTCAATGACTTTGATCGTAATGCTATACTTCGGATGAATGTTCATCACATCATTACACTAATGTTGTGATCCCGTTATTAACAACATCCAATGTCCATGATCAGGAAACCTTGATCATCTTGTTAATCAACGAGCTAGTTTATGAGAGAGGCTTAACTAGGAACTTTCTGTTTGTTTATTAAACACACATGTATTAACGTTTCCGTATTAATACAATTATAGCATGCAAAATAAACATCTATCATATACTTGGAATACACATAATAAACAATTTATTATTGCCTCTCAGGGCATATTCCCTTCAGTTAAGGACCCTGAAAATTGTCGAAGGAGAAGTGACGCGTTGTTTGCAGTGTCGCCGCACGCCGCCTCAAAGTACGCCAAGTGATCCCTTGCATCACCCGTCCCATCGAATTGACGGAACTTTGGTGGGTGCCACCCTGCAGGGAATGACACCAGGTCGTGCCATGATTCATAGTGCTTCTCCAGCTCGCTCCCCGTGGTGCGAGGAGCATTATCGACCTTCAATTGCTCGAATCTTTTGTCCACCATGTCTTTAAGCATGTCGTGGTAGCCTTTCAACATGCTTTGTTGTGGCGTTGTGTCGGCTGGACCAGAGGGTCTAGCCCACTGGCGAGCATGTGTGCTTGTTTCTTCGTGTTGGAGCTCATGATGGGGTGGCGCACTTGTTAGGCGCCACCGCAACTCCTCCACTTGTGGGTCTACTACTCTGGTGGTACGCTTTGTGGCGGGACCTTTGTTGTTATTCTTGTTGTTCATCATGAGCTCGATGAACTGGTCGAGTTTGATGTCAATTGATCAATCTTACGCGCTGCTCCTTCATCTCTTCTTCGGTGCGGCTTCTCTCCACGCCTTGCACTAGCCTCGCGGATGCAGTCGTCGTTCTTTCCACGTCTACCGCCATGTGGGCTGGTGCGGTATGGAGATCTTCAAGGCCATCTTCACGGTCGAGGACCGAAGGGGCGAGCTCGTGGTATGGAGGGGAGTTTGTAAGTTTCTCCAATGAAGAGGTGGAAGAAGAGTCGGAGAAGCTCTCTTCATCGTCGGCGTAGTTGTCAATCCCTTCCTCTTTGGTTGATCTGTCCGTCACACTTCGAAGTGCGACAGACCTTAGCCGTGTCTTGGCTCCAGGTCGACTTGCAACCTGCAACAACTCGTCGGGATCTCGTGGGAGTCTTGAGGTGATGTCGGTGTAGAGTCGCGGTGAAATGTTCGGGTGATATCCCGAGTCTCCATCAGAAAGTGAGCCTTTCCCTGCCATGATGGGAAGGCATGGGGCGATGGATCTTGCTCCCTCTTCCTTGTAGAAGCGTTGGCCATGGCCTCGCGTCGGTGCCCTTGAACCATGAGCGTACATGGCCGGCGTGGCAAGAAAGCCTTCTTGAAGTCAGATTTGGGGTTCGACACGATCTCCTCATCAGGGATAGCCAAACTCGTGGGTGACTTGAGGAGGTTGCCAACCGTCGTTTGGCTCAAGCCTTGGGCGCCTGCTGTGATGTCGCACAAAGCAAGGTTCTTCTTTGTTGCCTCCTTTTCCTTTCCATCCCCCTGCTGAAGGGCATCATCTCCGATCTTCTCGTCCCCTTGCGGAGAGGTAAGCGGAGGTTTTGTGGGAGGCATCTCGTCTTTTCCCGGGGCAACGGAGGTTGAAGCCCCAAGATCCGCCTCGGGGTTGGAGGCAGTTGCGGCTGGAGTCTCCTCGACGCCCTCCATTGGCGTGGCTGTTGGTGTTGGTGTCTTTTGCCTCCGAGGAGGCGAAGATGACGATGTGTCCATCGCCTGTTCATCGCCTTGTTGAGGATTTGATGATGGAAGCGGTGGTGGAACCGCTTCGCCCTTTTGTTCGACACCCCCTAAGGGCATCTTGCGTGGTTTTGGAGCGAGGCGGCTGAGCAGGTAATTGTACCGCTCGTGCCGCTCTAGGTTTGGAGAGATGCGGAAGCCGATCCTATCACTTTCTTGAATGACCCCGCCATCGGGTCGTACCCGAACTTGGGTATGGCGGAGCACCAGGTCTTCGAGTTCTTTGTATAGAACTTGGCGATTCCTCCGGCGCCTCTCGCGCTTGCGTTGGTTCTCTGTGAGGACCTGCCGGGTTCTTGAGGGTGCTGGTGGAGTTGGTAGAAGAGGCGGTGCAGCTCGCGGCGTTGATGTGGTAGGCACGTCCCTTGCAGGGCGCACTTGGAGTCGCTCTCCACACCTAGGCGGGGATGAAGGCCGTGGTGGAAGTGCATCTCGTGGAGGATCCCTAGGTCTCCACTGTTGAGTGGGACGAGGGTCCCTCTCATCATATTGATGTCGTGACCAACGGTTCCAACGTGGGGGCATGTTAGGATGCCCCGGTGTGTGCATGTCTCGATGGGTGAAGGTTGGCGTCGGGCGCCAAGGTATGGCGCTCATGTTGAGGGGCGATGACTAGGGGCTTGGTGCCTAATCCTGCCCCGGTGGTCGATGAAGAACTTGGCGCTCCTTGCTCATGGAGCCGCCTCTGGATGCTATTCATTTGATCTTGCAAGCGGCGGAACTCCTGCCGTAGGTCTTCTCCGCGTGGTGCAGGTACCTCGTTCCGAAGAACGGCGAACCTGTTGTCATTGGGTATGGGGCGACCATTGATCGCCGAAGTGTGGCAGCATGGTGCACACAAGCTTCTTCGAGGATCTTCAAGGTTGATGGAGAGCGTTGGGCCTGGCAAGACGGACTCTTTTCGGGAGTACCGTTTCCAGAACTCCTTCATGATGGCTCTTCTCACCACCAACTTGACCTCTGATGGTTCAGTGCTAGTACATGTGAACACCTTGTCCGCGAGGTCCCTTGCGTCGAGGGACCAATCTTCCGCAAGAACCGTGCTCCTGGTGATGCGAGAGCTTAATAGCTGGTGAAGGCGTTGTACCTTACGGCACTTCCTCCTGTAGTTCCTTAGTGGATGCGGGCTTTCTGACAAACGGGCGTTTCCCATGAGTCTCCGCAGGTCATCGGAGGCGGCTTCCAAGCCTCCAAGAAGCTCCACTCCGGTGCGCCTAGGTGTTGGCGTCGGCAGCTCCGGGTGCAAAGGCGGGGTAGGGGCGTGAAGTGACACCGCTCCCGCCCACTTGTCGGCGATGTTGGAAGAGAGGCGTTGGGGCGCCCCCATGTCCCCATTGACGTTATGTCCCGTTGACTCCTTCAACAGGACGCGCGCCTCGAGCATCAACTCGCGGCGCTCCTTCTTGGCCATGGCGAATGCCCGCCTTTGCGCCTTCTTGGATCGCGATTTGGGCTACTGCGGCTCCTGGGCTTGGTGCATGAACATCTTGGTGCCGACCTCGATGACCACCATGGGCGGAAAGGATGATCCAAAGTGGATCACCCAGGGCTCCGTGTTGATGGCGTGGGGGAATCCTCCTGCATGAAGATGACCTTTGATCAGCGGAGGTCCTCGCCGTTGGCTTATCGTGCAGGATGCTGTGTGGGTTGGGTGAACGGGCGAAGACGATTCTGACGACCACAGCGGAGAAAAGATGGGAGGAGAACCATGTCCCACCGGATGTGCCAATTTGTTTGACACGAGAAAAACGTTCTGGAAAAGTCGAACGTAGGCTACTCGAGGGGAGAAGAATGGTAGCGTGTTTTTCTCATGCGCCGGGGTAAAGAAAAGAAGTGCGGGCGTGCCAGTGTACCGTAGTACACAAGAAAAGGTAGGGGAGATGCATTTCATTAATCTCTCATGGAGAAACAAAGTACAAATCCCTAATACAGTGTGCTCTGTGGCCTTCTTGCGCGGCCAGCCTGACTATGGCGATTGCAATCTCATGGTTCCCGGGGCCTCGGAAGGCACCCGGTTAATTACTCCCGTGGGTTACTCCGCGAGACACCTCCGATTAAGCCGTGTGGTCGTCTTCGTCGTCTTCACTTCGCGTTCTCCATGCATGATGTGGTGGTGGTGTGTGTGTGGTCGTCCTCGTCGGTACACGCGCCGCGAGTAGCATGGCCTTTGCTCCGGCCATGCCCGCCCTCGCCATCGTGCCTCGTCGGTCTTGACGGCGTCGATGTAGTTGGAGTTGGAGTAGCATGGGTCCGCTCAGCTGGGACTTCTCGACGAACAGCAGCCTCGTCGGGGTGCGCAAGGGGTATGCCTCGCAGGAGTAAGTGTTGGTGGAGATCGGCGTCGGTGCAAAACCGACACGCGCCTACAAGTCGGTGCAGCCAACGTGGTCGACACCTCGTCTCGGTCCGACGCCAAGTTCACGGCTGTCGTCCTAGACAAGAGCGTCGTCTCACGGGCTCGTGGAGATGGAGGTGGGTATGACGCCGGGTTGTAAGTCGGCAGCACTTTCGCCTATGCTCGCCGGCTTCACGGAGATGGAGCTAGCACCGGGTTGTACGATGGACACCCCGATGCTATCGCCTATGGCTCGCGGGGGCGGGAATGGCGACGACTTGCATACTAGCGTCCCCGCCATCACTCGTCTTCGTCACGCCTCGCCGGAGTGAAGAAGGCGTCGGGATCGATGTGAGGAGAGATGGTGTCGGGCTGCGCGCCGGCAGCCGCGCGCCGTCGGGGTCGTCGTCTTGTTGGCGTCCGTAGGAGGTGAATAAAGGTTGGGCTGCCCGCCGACAGCCCCGTCGCCGTCTTAGGCAGCATGGCTCGTTGAGATGGACGTGGCGCCGAATGCATGCCGGCTGCCTTCTCGTCTCGTCTTCGGCGCCGCCGTAGTCGCAAGGTTCGATGGGGGAAGAGATGGCGCCGCTACGGACCGCCGGCAGTCGCAAGACTGCCGTCTTTGGCGCGCTACACCAGAGCGGAGATGGCGATGGCGCTGGCTGCTGCCGCAGCCTCATGTTCTCGAGCCGTGCTCTTGGTGGCGGAAGAGATGGAGGTGGCGCCGCCGTCGCAGCGGCGCCCTGGTCCGTCGTCTTGGTGGCGGCGGAGATGGAGATGGCGCTGCTGCACAACGCGCTGTCTAAACCGTCCTCTTGGTGGCGTTGGAGATGGCGCGGGCTGCCGGGCAGCCGGCCGCCTCGGGCCGTCACCTTGGTTGGAGAGCGGCGCTGCACGCCGCAGCCAGCCGCTGTCGAGACCGTCTCGGTGGTGTTGGAGATGGCGCCGGGCTGCACGCCGGCAGCGCGCGGGCCGTCATCTTGGTGGCGCTAGAAGATGGCGCCGGCTGCTGCCGCCGCGCTGCCGAGGCCGTCCTCTTGGTAGCGTTGGAGATGGCGTCGGGCTGCACGGCCGGCTGCGCCATCGAGCCGTCTTCTTGGTGGCTCGGATGCACGCCGGCTGCATGCCCTCGCCGCCGTATTAGGCGTTGGAGTTGGCGCACGCCGCAGCCAGCGCGCTCGGGCCGTCATCTTGGTGGCCGGAGATGGCGCTGGCTGCACGCCAGCGGCGCGCCGTCGAGCCGTCCTCTTGGTAGCGTTGGAGATGGCACGGGCTGCACGGCGGCCGTGCCATCGAGGGCCGTCGTCTTGGTGGCGCGGATGCACGCCGGCATGCCCCTCGCCGCCGTCTTGGGGCGTTGGAGTTGGCGCTGGCACGCGCCGCGCTCGATGCCGTCATCTTGGGCAACGTAGTGTGCGTAGATGGAAGTGGCGCCGGGCTGGACTCCGGCAGCCTCACCACCGTCACCTTCGGAGTGGATCGTAGAGATGAAGAGGGCACGCGACAGGCTGCCCACCGGCGGCCCTGTCCATCGCGTGTCTCTTCCCGCCGCAGTGAGCGGAACCTTCTCCGGCGAAACGCATGTGTGCATGCATGCTAGAGAGAGAGAAAAAAAGAGAGAGTCAATCCATATGCTCACCGTCAGAAATCATCGGCTTCACCTCCATATGGCTTCAGTGATCAGTGCGTGTGTGTGTATGGTGCTTTTGACTGGGATGCTAGCTCGTGTGTGGAAATTTGCAGATGGGATTTTGGTGGTGTGGGGCGCCTGCGTGTATGGTGCTGGTGGATAAGCGGATGGCAAGTGCCAAGCGAGAGTTGTGCTTCCTCCAGCGCGAGCTCTACCTCCCGTCTCCGTCCTCTTTCCAGCGTCGTTCTGCGTGTGTTTTTTTATAGGCAGAAGCCAACAGGCAGAGAGTTTATTGCGGCGGAGATGCTTATCTCAACGCCCGCACGCGCTAACCTTTCGAAAGATCGTGGCCAGCCATGCTTATGATCGCGTGATACTTATCTGATAAGCTTGATCGATCGTATCAGCTGGTTCAAAAAATAAAATTTGTTACACACGTTCTGTAGCCAACAAATACATGAAGGCGCGGCCGGCCGGCCGGCCGAGCCGTATACATACGCCTTAAACCTTTGACTATACGTGACCCTGCAAAGTGAACTAGTAATTAATTAAATCATGATTAGTAGCTCTTTTCTTCATGTCGCGTTTACCAGGCGCTGGTTCAGAAGAAGTAGTTGCCTGCACCAGGTCACGTACATGTCGAGTTGATTAGTCGAATGATCAGCTCTACGCACCCATGCACATACACAGCTTGCTGGCTCTGCTGATCATATGTTTTGCACCTATTAAGTACAAATTAGCATCGAACACTCACTACCATGTTTTTTAGCAATAAAATCTTCCTTAGTGTACCTAGTATTCTTATTGTGCTCCTCAGGTTCTTCCTCAACTTCCTCCTCATCAGGGGCATCATTTTTATCATTACCACTTTCAGTTTCAGCATCAGAGACATATATACTATTAGGATCTACAACAGGTTCAAGTGGTTTCTCAACTATTTTATGTTTCTTTTTCTTTCTCTTACAAGGACTACCACTACTTTCACCTTGTTGAGAATCCTGCTCAATTCTTTTAGGTTGTCCTTCGGGATATAAAGGATCTTGAGTAGCTATACCACTCCTAGTTCTAATTCCATAAGCATGTTTATCTCCTGAGGCATTAACTAGCATATATTTTTGTACCTTAGCAAGTTGATCAATTTGGGTTTGAACCATTTGAAAAGTGTGTACAAAGCATTTTAATATCATTAGCAGCTCTTTCCACAATATCTTTCAACTCATTAATAGCTCTAGAGTTTTCCAATAAATGATTCTGAACTTGTTTATTAAAATTACCTTGTTTAACAATAAATGTGTCAAGTTCCTCTAAGCATTGATCAGGAGGCTTACCATAGGGAATATCGCCTTTATCAAAGTGGAGAGAGTGTACCTCAATAGTAGATGAGTGGGGAATTGATTTGCATAATTCTTCTATGGGAGGTGGATTCTTCACATCTTCAGCTCTAATACCTTTCTCCTTTAGACATTTCTTAGCTTACTTCATCATTTAATGCAATTAATCCACTCTTCTTTGGTGTTGGTGTCGGAACTGGTTCAGGCACAACTGGTTCAGGAGTAATAGGCTTAGGTGTATTTAGGTCAGTTGAAGTCCAATCATCATACTTCTTGCTTATTTTAGCCAATAATTCTTCAGCATCTATAGGAGTTCTTTTCCTGAAAACACAATCAGCAAAGCTATCTAGGTATGTCCTAGAATCATCAGTTAGTCCATTATAATAAATATCAAGAAGCTCATTTTTAGGTAATGGACATCCAGGATGTGCATGAATCAAGGCACAAAACCTTGTCCATGACTCATGCAATTTCTCTTCTTCTCCCTGTTTAAAATCAAAAAGCCTCTGCAAAGAAGCATGTCTAGCACTGGGAGGAAAATATTTCTGGAAGAAAGAAGCAATCAAGCAACCAGGGCTATCAATGGAACCATGAGGTAATCTATTAAACCAAGCTTTAGCTTCTCCTTTCAGTGAGAAAGGGAAGATCTTAGTAAAAAAGTACTTGCGCGTCTTAAAATCATTAGAGAATAACACACACATAGTGGAAAGCTCATTCATATGAGCTACAACACTCTCATTTTAAGTCCCACGGAAAGGTTCTTTCTCAACAATGTCTAAATATGATAAATCAAGAGAGAAATCATAATATTTATCTTTAATATCTATGGGAGAGGTGGCAAACTTAGGATCAGAGGACAATTTAGGAATAATAGTGCGTCTCTCAAGGAGACTCTTAATAGCACTAGCACCATGTCTATTTTGGCACTCCTCAATAAATTCATCAGTAAACTCAATGCAACCATCATTAATATCATATCTCTCTCTAGACTCAAGTGAGCTAATAGGTGTAACAGTGTCTTCACTAGGAGTTTCAGCATTTCCTAGACCATCCATAGTAGCATCTAGGAAAGGACCTAATGAACCACTCGCATCAAGCACAGTAGAAGTAACATCATGAGTATCAGAAGCAGTTTTAGATTCAGCAGTAGTAGCAGTGTGTGTAGCATGAGTATGTGGTGGTGGTGTAACAAGATTACTTATAACAGACGATGAATCAAGCGCAACATAGGTGTTTAGGACAGTACCTCTTCTTGTAGTGGATGGTAAAAAAGGAAACTTTCCATCACGAGACTTCCCCATGATGAAAGGAGTAGCAGTGAACAATAGTAGATCCAAGTGAACTTACAAATAAAGCTATGCTCCCTGGCAACGGCGCCAGAAAATAGTCTTGATGACCCACAAGTATAGGGGATCGCAACAGTCTTCGAGGGTAGTATTACCCAATTTATTGATTCGACACAAGGGGAGCCAAAGAATACTTATAAGCCTTAACAACTGAGTTGTCAATTCAGCTGTACCTGGAAATAGTTCTTACTCACAGAAGTTTATCAGTAGCAATATTTTGGTAGTAGCAACAACAAAGCAGCAGCAACAAAACAAAAGCAATAGTAACAATAGTAGAAAATAGTAGGATATGAGCGCGGTAGGCATAGGGATGGATGGTCGGGCGTTGCATGGACGAGTCTAAACATGTAACTTCAAGATCGAGGGAAATTGCGGATAAATAAGAATAAGCATCCAAGTACTAAACAATCATAGGCATGTGCTCCATAAATAGTCATGCGTGCTCGCAATGAGAACTTGCACAACATCTTTTGTCCTGTCAGCCCGTTGCAGTGGGACCTCAAAGGAACTACCGGCAATTAAGGAACTCCTTTTAATAGAGCACCAGATCAAAGCATTAACACTCCATGAACACATGTGATCCTCACATCACAGCCATCCCCTCTGGTTGTCCCAATTATTGTCACTTTGGGGCCTTTGGATCCGGACAATGATATGTGTACACAACTTGGAGACAAGATCACAAACAATACTATCATAATGATTCAATAATAAGTTCAGTTCTGAGATCATGGCACTCGGTCCCTAGTGACAATCATTAAACACAACAAGTTGCAATAAAGTCAAATAGCACTAATAGAGATACTAGGCACCATGCCCTAACAATCTTATTCGATTACATGATAGAAATCATCCAATCCCTACCATCCCCATAGCCTACAACGGGATATTACTCACTCATGGATGAGGGAAACATGGATGGTTGATGGAGAGGCGTTGGTGATGACGATGGCGATGATCCTCCCCAAATTCCCTATCCCGGCAGGGTGCCAGAACAGAGTTTCTGGTTCCGAATCGCGGTTTCTGGTGGTGGTGGCACAGCGGAACTCTTTCTGAAAAAATGATGAACCCCCCTCGATTTTTAGGTCAAGAGGCATCTTATAGGCGAAGAGGGAGGCCGAGGGGGTGCCTCAGGCGGCCGCACCCCCTCCCCAGGCGTGGGGTAGGCCCACCCACGCGGCAGGGGTGTGTGGGCCCCCCAGGCCTCCACTCCGTCTCGTACTCTGGCTCTGTGGATCTTCTGGTGAAGTAGGATTTTTGGAATATTTTTCGGAATTTTTCCTGATAGTTGATTTTCTGCACAAAAACTAGACACCAAGGTAATTCAGCTGAAAATAGCGTTAGTCCGTGTTAGCTGTATCCAAATCACACAAGTTTAGAGGAAAAACAATAGGAAAAGTGTTCGGGAAAGTAGATACGTTTTGGATGTATCAACAGTCTTTAGTGGATTCAGAATACATTGCAGTTAACTCTATGATGAATTAACCTGTCTGGCTACGGATTTTTGTCATCAAACTAGGAGCTGTTCCTAATGCAGATGACCCTATGACCATCTTATTGATAACACAGGTGCCATTGCAAACGCGTCAGAACCGATAACTCATTCCATAGCCAAGCATATTTAGCTGAGATTCCATTAGAAAAAATGTTGAGGATGGTGAAGTCAAGATTTTCAAAATGCATACGGATCTAAATGTTGCAGATCCATTAACCAAAAGTCTTCCACAAGCCAAGCATGAACAACACCGAGATAGTATTGGTGTTAGGTCATTCCCTATTGTCAAGCTGGATTAATTTGTACTCTAGTGCAAGTGGGAGACTAAAGGAGACATGCCCTAGAGGCAAATAATAAAGTTTTTTATTTGATGTATCTCTTGTATGTTCATAATATGTTTCTTACCATGCTATAACTGTATTAATATGAATCGTTGATACACGTGTGGTATGTAAACAACCAGGTCTTTAGTTACCTCTAGTAAACTAGCTCATTGGGCAAGTGATGATCTTATGGTTTCGAGATCATGGTAATAGTGCCGATTGACAATGAGGTCACATTATTGGAGAATAATGTGATAGACAAACACCCAACATTAATCACAATGAGATCTAGTTACTTAACGTTCGTCATTGATGATATAACATATAAACATTGTGGCCTATACGCTTTGACTATGAGATAATGCATAATCACTATTTTGGAAGGAGACTTTGATGATATCAAGTATCAAGCTGTGAAAGGGTGATCAAAAAGGTATCGTTGGGTTTCCTGAAGAGACGGGTTGAGGAGTTTTTATCAAGACCAAGATTTTCCAATCCAAGTAACGGATAGATAAACATGGCCAACTCGGTGATGTTGCATTAATGAAGCTTGCAAGCGTATGACTATGTCATGGAATGCAACAACACATGAACGAGTAAACGAGATCATAAAAAATGAGACCGAACACAGGTATGGAGGTACTTGATATCAAATCTCAGATGACCTAGGTATCGTATGGCGAAGGGAATATGACTGCATAGTTAAGGTTTAAGCGATGAGATTCATGAATGCACAGGTGGTCATTATGGGCATCTAAGTCCCGCTATTGATCATTGACGCAAGAGGGATCTTGGTCATGTCCTTAGCATATCCGAGCTAAAGGGCGGAACACTTAAGGGTGGGGACACATTGGGATCTAACCGGCACCACAGAAGAATTAAGAGAGAGAGACTGGAAGGTTCTAGGTAACATTTGATGTTGATCGGAGGGGTTCAGAAGGAGTTCCGGAATGTGAAATATGATAATATATGTGTTTTATATTAATTAGTTGAATTAATATTAAAACATATTTTATTATTTATATTTATGAGCAGCTATTTCCTATTGGGCCACTTCCGGGTAGAAGGGCCCATAGGCTAGGCGCCAAAGAAGGAAAGGGAGAAAGGGGGCCAACCAAAATCCTAGGGTTTCCCACCCATGGGTGGGGCCTAGGTCGATGACGATGACTTAGGGGGGGGTCCACCCCTTTGGCCCTAGGGTTTGATCCTTTCCCTCCCACCTATAAATAGAGGAGCCCCCTTCCTTCTATTTGCACCATAACAACAAGTTCTCCCCCTCCTTCTAAACCTTAGAGCTCTCTCCATTAGATTGGATCTTGATTTTTGGGATTAGATCTCCACCTCCGCACTACCATCGTGCTTGGCTGGATCGGATCCCGGGAGACGTCCCTACACCGGACATGTGTAGAGCTTCGAGGAGCAGTGCTTGTCTTCATCGCTATACACCTACCTGCGTAAGGCGTGCCACAATCTTCAAATAGTATGAACTTTGTCCTACCTCTTCGTTACTTATGTCTATATAGAATAGGTATTGGTTGTCGTGTTCGTGTAACAAGAATTTTTTGTTTCCTGCTGCGAACCCCAACAACTTCATCAAACAATACCACGATATAAACAAGTACACGTGGGAGGGTAAAAACTATAGCATCAGTGCCTGCACAACACATGTGCGTACTGGTCGTACAACACTACTACACATAGATCGGCTCTGATACCACTGTTGGGGTTTCGGTGCAGAAAACAAAAAAATTCCTACGCCAGATCATCCTAATGACCAAGATCTATCTATTAGTAATGTAGTAATGGCCGAGAGGTTTCATACACATGCCCTTGTAGTATGAAAGCGGTTAACGTTCCAAGGGGAACATGGTTGAAGTAGTCGTGCTCATAACCGACCTCAAGGTCGCGAAGCTCCTCGCAGGTCACCCCTTGCTCCATCACCGTGCAGCAGTCCGGCTCACGACATCCAAAGTGCCTCAAGTGTTGCACCTCGTGGCTTTGTACACATATGGTGTACAATGAGAACCTCCGTCTCCTCGATCCTTCCATGAGTGCGTAAGTAGATCTCCGGTTTCATAATCCTCGCAGTGCAACGACGTGCTGCAGGTGCGACGTCTCTTGCGTGAACAACCGTAGGCCATGCCAACGCGTGGAGACAACTAGAGAGAGACTAGAGAGGAGGAGGAGAGATCCCAACTCATGGGATCCAATCGTGTTGGTGTATTGGTGTGTGTTCCTCAAATGGGGAGAAGGGGCCTCTTTATATATGGGAATGGAGGAACCAAGAACCCCCGCCAAGGCAACCCTAGGGCGCCAAGAAGGGGGCAAGGGCGTGGCGGCCAGGGAGGGGCAGCCCTAGGGCACCCGAAACCCTAACCCAAGCTGCCGGCCAAGGGAGGGGGCAGTCCTAGCCGCACCAAACCGACATATGGTTTCCCTTATGGGCTCTTTTCCATAGGAAGTTTGGCCCATTAATGAAATAACCTTTCAAATTGGATTTTAATATTATATTTAATATTAATTACATTAATTAATATGTAAATACATATTACCAAATCCGATTCGACCCGAAACACCTTTCAGTTCCCCTTCTATATCCTCCGAACAACTTTGGAACTTTCCAGAACGATTTCGGTCCCCTCACGGAACTTTTCCGGTTTCCTTTCTTTCTCCGAACACCTTCGGATCTCTATCCGCGGAACAATTCTGGCTTTATCTTTCTATACTATGATTCCAAATCACGGATGATCTCTAGCTCATCATACCCTTAAGTGGATCCCCTCACGGCTCGGGAATGGCACATACATGATCTCTATCAATGATCAACAACGGGACCGAGATGCCCATGATGACCCCTGTACATTCTAGATGACGATTCCATTTGAACCGCAATCGTCGAGTCCATTTACCTTTGTTTCTTCAATACTACTTGTCCGATATCCGATCGTTAGGTATCACCATACCTTGTTTAGTCTTGTTACCGACAAGTATTGTTTTACTTGTTACCGCGATATTACATCCCTATGACCTAGTCACATGTTGCAATATTATGGATGTAATCTCACCAAGTTGGCCTAACTATATATTACCCGTCCCTGGGTGAAAAAATCCCGGTCTTGATGCATAGGCCTCAACCTATTCCTCTAGATACCCAACATACACCTTTATAGTCACTGTTCCACCGAGTGACGTTTGATGTAGTCTAAGAAGCCTCGGGGCAGTGATTAATATGATCTCATGGTCTAAGGAGAAGGAGACTACATTTCTGACTATTGCAACGATGAACTTCGTGACTTGATCGTGTCGCTATCTGTGAGGAATGTCCATCATATCATTCACCAATGATATGAACTCATTGTCAACTAGTGTCGAAGCACCGACATGATCAGGAAACCTTGATCATGGATTGACCAATAACCTAATATTAATAGAGGATACCAGGGACTTATGTTTCATATCACACCTGTATCAATGTTTCCACTCGATACAATTATAGCACAATATGAAACTATTACGAACTTATTAAGATATGACAATAATAAACCTTTTATTATTTGCGTCTAGGGCATATTCCCTTCAAAATCCCCTAAGACTATTTCAAGGTAAATCAGAAACACGTTTTAAATTTTCAAGTTGATACTAGAATAGCTGTCTATTTTCTACTCGTGGTTCACCTTACACACACCTAATCCTCCACATTGGCTCATATAGGAGACTGATATACGTATCAATAATTTTTTTATTCATCTTCTTGATTTGCACGTACACGTTTTCATGCCAAAAGATGGCTAATCCCCCATTAAAACCATCACTACTCAAACTAGTAAAACCTCGAAGACCATTTTGAAAAGGAAAAATAACCTAGGGTGAAAATATTTGGAGAGTGTCACCAACTCATGAATTATCGAGGCTCCTCCGCCCCCAACAGTTCCATCCTATGCAACGCATTGTATCTGACGAGACCAAACATGTGATCTTGTAAGTTGACCGTAAACCCCACGTCCATCTGCTTCGTTCTGCCTCATCACCTTCCCGTTGTTGTCTGTGTCATCTTCTCTCTAGTGTCCAATCACCCCTATTCAGTGGCCATCCTTCCCTTCTTGTGTGCGGCACAGTCCTTTGCATCATAATTCAGAGAGAGTGCTACGTCCAGTCTCTTCCCATGCACCTCCTTCTGTTGTGCCGCCCGCTTGCCAAGGACAGAGTCAGCTGCCACCATTTCCACGTCACTGCTTAGCGACGTTGTGGAGTCTGAAAGGGTATGTATGTAGAGATCATATAACTGCTCCCGAGTCTACTCTAGAGTGGCATAAATTGTTGTATGTTTAGAGCCACCCGCATCTACATCACATGGCTCGTTCTACCCCCTCCAAATGTGTGTTCAGGAACCTGCTCCTTATTAGGTTTTGTATAGGTGTTGCTTGTCCCTGGCTGATCTGTGACAATTTCAGCTGCATCTGGTTAACCACATGTGCAAGATCTTCATCTACCACCTTTGTAGTTTTGCCTTCCAACTCCTCAAATCCATCATGTGCCCCCACCATATCCAGTACATTTAGATCGATGCTTCTACTCTGCCTCTGAAACACATTGCCTTCATTGTCTAGTCTGCCCAAAGAAGATGATCCCACACTTCCCACATGCTTGCAGACGATACAATTTTACTCATGGAGCATGACCTTGAGAAATCTGTGAATATGAAACTTATATTGTGTATCTTAGAATAACTTTTGGGTCTTAAGATCAATTTCCACAAAAGTGAAATATTCTATTTTGGAAAGGCAAAAGAAGAGGAACAACGATACAGACAGATCTTTGGATGTGAGTCAGGTTACTTGCATTTTAGATACCTAGGTGTACCTATCCATTACAAAAAATCATAAACTCATATTGGTATATAGTGGAGACCCGGTTAGAAGGGAAGTCGGGATGCTGGAATGGCAAGCCGCTATCATATGGTGATTGGTTAGTCTTGATCAATTATGTTTAACAATTTTATCTATGTTCATGTTGTCTTTTTAGAGATCCCTAAGGGGGTACAAAAACGAAATGATTTTTATAGGTCTTGCTTTTTCTAGCAAAGTGAGGAGAATCAACGAAAGTATAGATTAATCAAATGGAATATAATATGTAGCAAGGTGTTCTGTATATTGAGGTGTTTGAACTAAAAGCAAGTGCTTATTTAGCAAATGGATATATAGATTGCTTAATGAGGAAGGGGTGTGGCAGGATCTGTTACATAACAAGTACATATCTCAAAATACACTATCTAAAGTCCATGCGGAAACCAACCGATTCTTCCTTTTGTAAGGGGTTTTTGTGGGTGAAATATGAATTCTTTAACAGAGGCCATTTTGTAGTAGGAGACAACTTCTCATAATGGTCTTGGGAGGATGTTTGGATGGGAGATACACCTTTATTGCAGCAATATCCATCCTTGTATAACATTGTGCAATGGAAAAAATGATTTGGTTGCACATGTATTAACCCAAGTACCATTGGATATTAGTTTCAATAGGACACTAACAGGTGGTCGGGTTAGTTGCACTTATGCCAAAGATTGACGAGGATACAACTTTCAGAGTGGCAAATAATTTTATGTGGAAATTAACTACTTCAGGATTATTTTCAGTGAAATCTATGTATGAATGATCACACACATTTCTTTCGAAAAATACCTATAGAAGATGAAAATACCCCTTAAGATAAAAATATTTATATGGTTCCTTAACAATAAAGTTTTACTAACTAAAGATAACTTTGCCAAAAAAGAATTGAGTGGGGTGTACGAAATGTTGTTTTTGTGGGGGCACAAGAGACCGTTGATCACTTTTTTTTCTCATGTACTTTTGCTAGTTCGCTATGGCGCATAGTAAACTTTATATATGTTCTATCGTCTCTAGCCAACATTACAAATATGTTTGAAAATTGGTTGAATGGAGTTGAGAAATACTTTAAGGATAGGATTCACATTGGTGTTTCAGCCTTTTATTGGTCTATATGAAAGTGCGGAACAATAATGTTTTTAACATAAACAAAATATAATTTTTTGTAGGTTACTCATATGGTGGCGCATTATGTGCTATGGGCATTCCTACTTTCGCAGAATCAGCGGTATACTATGGCTATTGGATGAAACTGTCTGCTGATGGTCGCTCAGGATATATTCAGTCGGGTGGCTGGCAGCATATTAGCCAAATACATGATGTTTAGGCTTACTATGATTTTTATTTTTTGTTGGTTGATTCATGTGTCGACTATGAGCGAGTCTTGAGTTTGTAATAACTTTGTATGTTGAACTTTTAATAAAGGATGTGACGAGGGTTCGACTCATCAATGCCCATTGTTATGGACTTGGGTTTTGGAGAAGGAGGGGACGCTAGAGATCGCGGAACGGCTAGCAAACAAGCAACACATGACACGGGATTTACCTAGGTTCGGGCACCCAGAGGGAAACCTTACTCTTGCTTGTCTACTCTCGATTAATGGTGACGCCAAAGCTTACAGGGGTATGCAGATTGGATCTGGCGTGGTGTATGCTAGGTTATGATGTTTTTCCTTCTCGTCGTGCCCTCCTGGCCCTTATATAGATAGGCCAGGTCTCGGGGATAGGCCGAGTCGGTTATAAGTTTAGGGTTTTTCCCTTTAAGTTTCTATCTAAAGAAAACATGTTCTCCAAGGAGTCGAATCCTTCCTGGGCTTGGGCCACCCAAAATCCTCCTAGGCTTCGCGATTGGGGGTACATCCTCTTCATGGGCTTCTGCCAGGCTACACCGGGTAGGCCAAAACTAGGCACCCGTAGGGCATACCCATGTCAGTAGCCTCCGAGTGTTCAGTCGAATCATAGATTCGACTGGAGACTCTTAAGTCTTTCGAGTGTTCTAGGTGAATGTATTTATTCATAGGGACAGTTGATACGCGTTCCTGTCTCTTCCGACGGATCATGGTTAGTTAACTGCCTTCAGACAAACAATGCTATCCACTCAGACTTGAGTTCCTGGACTTGAGTCCGAAAAATTGCTGGTGTAATTTGACTCAGGCCGCAGAGGTCTTACAAGAGTCGAATTCCAGTGTTTTAAGTTAAGTACCCAACACGTCCGTCAGGATTTTTCATCATGCCTGTTGACATGGATTATTCCTGGCAGAGCGCATTCAGGTGTGTTATCAGGCATCAGATTGCATCCGTAGGTCTTATCTTAAAGTTTATCGCCGCGGAGGCGTTTCAAGTGGCTAAGGAGACATTATCTCTCTTAAATCTAGGCGGAGCCGCCAATTGTTTTTGTAGGTTATGTTTGTTATAGCTGTAAAGGATCCGAAGGATCACAGTCAAATAGTTCATAGGGCGCACGACCAGCGCTCCGTGTGGGAGTAGCCCCCAAGTGTCTGCTCTGCTCGAGACGTAGACTCGAGCAGAGACTTATAGTCATCGGTTGTACGGTATAGTGATCCAGAAGTTCTTTGGATGGTCTAGGTGAATGCTATCAATGCCGATGCTTTTTCGAATGCGCGACCAGCGCATCCTATGGGAGTAGCCCCGAGTCCGTAGTCGAGTCGTGGACTTGAAGAAGGACTTGGCGCTTTTTCTTCAAGTGTCTTACGGACTTTACCAGTTCTTCGGGTGCGCGACCAGCCATAAGAGTAGCCCCCGAGTATTTAGTCGAGTCGCGGACTCAACTAAGTATTTTGCTTGGAGTCGAAAGATTAGAGCCATTGCCACCTTTTGTTTTTGGCATTGGTGACGTCATTGCGGACTCCTTATGAGTCCAACCGTCTTCTACGGCAAAGCTGATGGGACGAGACGGTCATGTGTCCCACTTTTTTGACTGAGATTTGACTAATCACGCATAATTTATGCAATAGTTACTGCGTCACTGAGGTTTACGCGTAATGTACTTTCTGACTGGGATGTGTGTATCGACAGGCAGGAGCCGGGGTTTTACTCCCCTTCTCAAACAAACACATGGGGTGTGACAGAGTGAGGTTGGAATTTCCTTTTCCTAACATAGTTGATTCATCATTTGAACAAACTGAACATGCCTGAACAAACAAGATATATCGATAGTTGTCTTCATGTTAGTGTCCCTTCTTCATCGGCATGTGTTACCAGAACCTAACTGAGTTTCAGACTCGCTTCCTCACTTCTCGTGTAGTATCTGTCTCCAGAACCTATAAACATTGCTGATCACAGAAGAGATAACTTAGCTTGGCTCACTCTTAAACAGCAAATATCTGTATCACGTTAAACATAATTAATATCATGTATAACTACCGCTACTGCTCGTACCCTTTAATTTGGTTCGATTCGACTAATTCACTGTTCTTGAATGCGCGGAATGCGCAGTTTTGAATTTCTTGCCTCGATGCTCTCCCTCAGCTCCTTGAAAGATTCAGGTATGTAGTGGTACTCGTGAAACATGAGTCCTTGAGCCCTACACATGTTGAGGAAGAGAAGGCTATCAGAATGACAGAATTCAGTGTTGTGTGGAAGTGTGGATGCAAGGAAACGAAACTGAGAAGTAAAACCTACCACTCGCGATGATGGCAGTAGGTGAGAAGATGATCAGCAATGGTGAATGGGCGCACGGAGGGGCGGATCCTCTCCACCTTGTCGTGTATCTGGCGGTGCTCTGCCAACTGCTCCGACAATCCAGTCCTCAGCGAGTACAGCATGACAGGGCTGCCGAGCAAAGAGAAGTAGATGGAGTCGCCGCTCACCGAAGGGAGGTCCCTGGCCGAAACGGACAGGCATCGATCCACGTTCAGAAACAGTGCGCGATCGCCTAGGCACTCCACCCTGACCAGCTCGCCGATGCCGCCGCCGCCGCTGCGCAAGTGTACTTCATAGACCGCGAAGCCTACGCGACCACCAGGTGGATGCCGGTCAGCGACCAGCATTTGTCCACCGGACTCCACCAGGAAAGACTGGCAGAAAATGTGGCCGGCGAATATGTTCGGAACGTGAGCAACCACCAGCAGCTCAGAGCCGTCGAGCGGTGGCGGATATAGCTGCACGATCTCTCTTGAAGGCGACAAGGTGGCGTAGACCTTCCCTTGGAACGACAGCACGCTCCAGACGCAACGCCCTCGATGGATCACCTTCCAGTCAGTATCGTCTGGTTCCGCGGCGAGCGCCACCGTCTCCGACGGGAACCAGACCGCGACGGCGATGGAGTTCGGGCCGCCGCATACCACGGCGTTCATCTCAAGAAGCTGGTGCTTCCACCGCCCGACCGCCTCGCGGTACGCGCGGGCGAGGGGCGGGAGGTCGACGGCGACGCGCGTGAAGGGGTGGAGCACGCGGACCGCGGTGGTTCTCTCGTGCAGGAGGATGACGAGGCCGTCGGTGAAGCCCACGATCCTGTGGCGCCGGAGCTCCGGCAGGTGCACGCGGATGCGCCTGGCCGTGCGCGTGTGGAAGAAGGCGATCTCGCACGCGTCGTCCGGGCGTGCCGCGTCGCCGTCGCACAGCGCCACCCAGCCGCACGGGCGTAGGCGTCGGTCCCGCAGGGACAGGGTGGGGTCGCGCGGCGAGGAGATGCAGGCGCGCCAGTAGAAGCAGACGGCGCGGAAGGCGATGAAGTCCACAATGTCGCCGCCGCTGGCTAGGAGCCAGCGGAGAACGAGGATGACTATGTCGGTGGGCAGAGACGCCCAGCCGTCGCTTTGCCGCGCCAGGTGCTTCCTCGGAGCGAGCGGAGCCAAGGAGACACCTTTGCGCTTCCTTACCGTCACCTTCTTCGTCGACGGCCCGGCCAAAGGCGGCAACTTTCGCCTCATCCTGCGTCCAAAAAGGTTCTTCGAATTGAACACGATCGGTTTTTGTTGGGATCTTCACCGTCCTGTTCCCAAGCTATATATAGGCCGATCTGAGTCCGGCTCGGATTGGGGGGAAATCAATCCGAGCGCCTCGTAGCATGCAGACCGACCAACCCAAGACCCCATTGTACTCATTGCTCCGATTGGATCCACACCCAAGTTCCCGGAAAACTATCCGATACGTCATGGTCTCTCCCAGCAAATTATGCCCCTTCGGATGATGATACCTGTATGTACGAATCTCAGCTTTGAAAATCTGAGAAAAAAACTTAAATAGTCGATGATATATACCACAAAGGTGCAAAATCTTAGTGCAAAACATTTTGTATTCTAGACAACACAACTATGAAAAAATTGTGGATCATTACAAGGCCGGTTTAAAGGAGGGAGTATTGTTTTTGCTCTTAAACATCATGCATGTCATACCTCTTTCTCTATGGATGCATGCAATATTCGCATTAATGATCTACTACTTCAAGTCATTCAAATCAGATTCATATCAATGTTCCGCATTTAAGATCTCACACTTGAGACACCACATCTAACATCAACACATCACATCAAAACCAACATACCCACATAAAATTTGTTTTGTAGACAAATGAAAA
Organism: Avena longiglumis; assembly: GCA_030063025.1. NCBI lineage: Eukaryota > Viridiplantae > Streptophyta > Magnoliopsida > Poales > Poaceae > Avena > Avena longiglumis. The sequence continues at coordinate 503,892,104 of CP125975.1, forward strand.
ATAGGTGGCAATTGGTATTTTCGCAAGCGAACAATATGCTAATATTGAAGACAACAAACTCCTTCGCCAGATAACAAGCACATAGAATGCCCGAACATCCAAATCTACCTCCTTACAGGAGGCGTGCCGCCTTTTCCAACATGACCACCACCTCGGCCACCGACAACCTACATGAGTTGGTAGGTAAACAATTAGGAATTATAGATGATACACAAGGATTGAAATACAACTCCAAACGGTATTACTAACATTCTAGACATCATAAGATGAATATGTATGTTTATCACTTCTTTATTGGAAGTTTGACAACATGCCCAACTTGCCAGTTAGGGATATCGGAAGTTATGACGACACTATGTATGCTTATGAATGAAGGCCCTCCACCCTTCCATGGAAAGAAACTTATGTTTATATTACAGGATTTTAAGTTAGCATATCCAGGTAAAGATTTCCTATATTAATGGAACAAAGAGAAGGGCGAAGCCAAATAGGAGGCGTTCGATATTAATTATGAGTGAACAACCTAGAAGTAAATTCCAACCAGCTAAAAATTGATGCAGTCACAAAACAAAGAGAGGGACAAAGGTAGCGAGGACTTACTAACGACGTGTTTGGTTCGTTCTTTTGTAACGTAACCTGGTAGCGCTGTTAACGGATCCCATTAAATCCTGTTTGTTTTCGTTGCTCCGTAATATGATAACACGGTAACAGATACCGGTCCAATACAAATCTGATACCAGTCGAAATCCTCCGTAATGGGATGGCGATAAGCACCTCCTCTGCGGCTATTCCGGTCGTTGCCGCCGCAAGCCGTCCATGAGCGCCGCCATTTTCACACAATAAATGCCGTCGCCCCAAGCCTGTCTGCGCCGCCGCTTCCAAGCTGTCGCGCTGCAAGCCGTAGTTCTTGCGGCAAGGGCTCGCAATCCCTATGGCCTTTTCTACTCGCGTACGGACATGGCGAGGCCGGCCAGTGGCTGCTACTCCCATGCAAGGGTTAATGAAATTTTGTTCTCTTCCTCATTCGATTTTCTTGTTACTGATTCCGTTTACAAAGTGGTAGCCAAACAGGTTTTGGATTTTGTCCATTCCGTTTACATTGACGGTGTAAATTCATTACGTTTACGTTTCCATTACCATTCTTGAAACAAACACGTCCTAAGCCCTTACGAAGAAACCTTAGTTTCCAATTCAGGCTAGGAATATAAGTGTTTTCTGAGCATGTCTCTTTTGTACATTTGAGCAAATTCTTTTTGTACGCTTCTCACTTGTGGAACCCAACAAATGAACTTGGCCAATAATCTTAGATTTCCTTACGGCTCTAATTAGGAAAGGAATTTATCATAAAACACCTAACTCATAGTTTCCTAGTAGCATAACCCTACTCTTTGACAAAGAAGGGTTTAACTATCAAGTTGCATTTTAACCTCAGATTGAACTCTATGAACTAGTCTAATTATCTAAAGTCTAGAGAGCAAAGCAAACCCCATATTTGCATTATTGTTCCACTACACAAATATTTTCACTTTTCTAATCCCCAAACTGACCTACATTGACCCGTGAAAAAATATGTAGTGTTAGAGAGCGAATGCTAAACTACAATCCGCAATACCCCACAAAATCTACAACCAACTATTAAGAATACTCAGGAATGATAAGATAAACAAACTTTTTTGGTACACAACCATGGCGTTTAAGCTGTACATTCTCACTACTCTATAGAGCCCTCTCTTAGCCTCTTATTTTCTCATGAAAAGTAATTTGAAACTTCATAGTTAAAAAGTGAAGATACAGATCAATTCTTAAATCCATAAAATTTATTTAAATCTAGTTATGCTCAAAGTTTTCATTGGAAAGAAATTCCAGAAACATCACACATATGTAACTAATAAAAATAGTACGCCCTCCGATCCATAATAAGTGTCGCTGATTTTTATGGATCAGAGGGAGTGCTAACATTCAAGATGTCAATGAGCATGGCACATTTGTCATGTACCATTTTATTTACCTTTGACATGTTCAAAAGTGCATCAACAAAATCAAGCATTCCGAGATTCGGAGTGATTCTATACAAAAACTCTAAGCAATAGATCGACTTCTTTTAATAATGGCCATATTTCCTTTGGAAAGATGAATACATTGTGCACACCATCAAAATTCCATGTGTCCAAGAGCATGTAGTAGTTGCATTTATTAACTTATATTTTTTTAGAATCAATACTACGCAATGCAGTCAACATAAAACGAAGAATCAAAAGCTATCTTAGTGAAACAAACAAAATGTTCATAGGAAGAAGTCATTACCCGAGCACGCATTGCAACCGCCCTCCCTCGGCCAACTCCAAAAGCTGATCCTTTGCCCTAAATAAGACCAAAATAATTAAAGATCAACATAAATCATGTACCAATGCCAACACCTCTTATTCCTGATGCAAAATGCCAACCAACTAAACAAAGCACCGACCTTATTCCTTGGTTCCAATCGCTCAAACATCCGAGCTTTCTTGAGCATATCTGGGATAATTACGAACCTGAAACAATATCAAACCATATAAACATGAGCAAGGCCGCCGGGACTTCAGTAGAAGAACAACCCAAGCCTACGGGGTTCCTGAATTACCTGACTCTGACTCCTCGGATGAAGACGTGCTCGAGCTGAGTCACCCTCCCATCCTACAAATCAACAAGCAAACGGGTGAAGAAATACCCAACCAAACTCTCCAGGTGACGAAATTGGCGGAGCTGCGGCTCCGATCTGAAGGCGGGGAAGGGGTGGGGTACCTTGGCGGTGAAGGTGGGGTTCTGGAGCTGGCAGTTCCAGTTGTCCTCGCAGTCGATCATGGAGCCGCGGTACACCTCGCCGGTCTTGAGCTCCACCGTCACCACGTGCCCCGCCGCCTCGTGCAGCAGCTTCACCGGGATCCCCAGGATCCGGCTCATCTTCTCCGCCCTCTCCTCCCCTCCCTCCCTCGCCGCCGGCCGCTAAAACCCCAGCTCGCACGGGAGACGGCTCGGCACGACGCAGGGCGTGGAGGAAAAATCAGTACAAGGTGGTTCGCGAGCCCAGCTTCCAGTTTTACCAGTTAGCATTATGTCGGTTTCACTAAAGCCTAGCCCAGTTATGAAAAAGGCTTTCGGCCCAACTTAAAGAACCGTCTAAAAGCCCAGAAAGCGACCGCGTCGAATCACTTGCCCACGAAGCAAATCGCCGGGGCGAAGGAAAGAAGCCGACGCGACTTTTATCCACCACCTGTCCATCCACCTCGCAGAGACTAGACTAGACAGACGCGCACTCATTCTGCGGGAGTACACCACACAGATCGGAGAAACCGAGGTCGCCCCTTCCAGTTCCAGCCGCGCGAGCAAGTTCCAGACTCGAGAGAGGGAAGGGATTCCGATGGCGCTGCAGTGGATGATCCTGGCGTGCGTGGTGGCGGCGGAGGCGGCGGTGGCCGCGCTGCTCACGGTCCCGGCGCCGCGGGCCGTGCGGGCGCAGATCGTGGGGCTCACCTCGTTGATCCTGCAGCCCTTCGCCTGCGTGCTCCCATTCGCAGCCTTCCAGCTACTCGGTGCGTGGCCTTGCGGCGGGAACTGACGCCTGCGAAGCTCTCCTCGCTTTCAGGCTCTCATGATGATGGGTTTGCGTTTTTTTCCCGATGTGCAGATATCTACTGGAAGAAGGAGCACAGGCTGATGTGCACAGCAGAGGTTTGCACCGCCGAGGAGCGTGTCCGCTTCGAGAAATCTGTGAGTGAATTGAGACCCTGTATGCCTTACCCTTTTCGAATTTGTCAGTGTGTTTCTAGGGTTCTCTGCCGCTTGCTTCAGTACAGATTCGTTCACATGGGGATATGTATGCTTATTATGTTACGAAATCGTCACCCTATTTGTTGTGTATACTCATGTTTGGTTTGAAGGGGGACTAAACGCCAGTTGCCATACGCCTTGACTTATAGCTGGAGTGCTGAAGTGTACTCGAATTCCATATTCGGACTTGTTTTTGTGAAAGTTTAGTGGTGACATAATAGGTGAAGAGAGGGTAATAGATTAGTGAGGTTTCAGAGACCATTTGTGAAGAGGGGTTTGATTATATCTATTGTTCTGACCATCTCTGTAGGAGAATCGAAGATAGGTATTTGCTGCTAGATTTTGCCTAATCTGTTGAGCATACTCGTTTTTGTCTTGCACTCTGAAATTGACCATACTACCACAATTCTTTTTGTCTGAGGTATGATTCCCATGTTAAGAAAATTGTATATCTTCAGCTATTCTTAACTTGCCTGATGTTAGACTGAGTATATATATTTCAGTATCATTTCCATTACATTATGTAATTTTGGTGAGGGTATTTGCTTGGGATACATTTCTGTGAGTCTGAAATACACTAGACCCATCGAAGTTGGCACTGGAAAAAACTGTTGTGCTTTTCAGTAGCTGAAATTGTAGACGGTGGTCTATTCCCTGTAGAAATGGTGAAAAAAATAAAAGGTCCTGTTGAGTAGCATTTGAGTTAGGTGCTTTGCACTGACATGCCAAGATACTCCTGACTCTGAGGAGCATGTTTACCCATCCTATTCTAGCTAAACTCTATCAGCCTATCTCTTATCTGAAGTAAAATGCAAACCTAGATCACACACTATGCGACGCCATCTTATGAATGCGAACCATTTGATTTACAAGATGATACCCATTTATCTGCTCAGATAGACAAGAGCATCTTGTACACTTCTGAAGCTGGGTTGAAGTCGAGCTTGGGCATGGATTGTTCGTAGGCTGAGCTTGGACTTATGCCAAGCTCAAGCTTAATCAGGCACGTTCTGCACTCAGGCTAGCTTAAACAGTGCCAAAAGCTAGTTTGGGATGATCTAAGGCTTGATCTCGCTACGATATGTCTAGTTGGAATGTTGGATTTTCCCTTTTGTATATCTATCGACATATATAGTCTCTAAACCATTTAGTACTGAAAAAAGGGAATATTAATTCTTTGTGCTAAATGAACACATAAATTTCTTAAAACTTGCATCCTGCATTTTTATTACATTACTAGTACTTAAAATAGTTTATCTGCCAGCATGTACACGATTAATTGTCTGCATAGTTAATGATCTTTGTTTTGTGGGTGAGTTTTTCATCATATTCAAGAGTTGAAACCATAAATTATTTTTATTTACTGCATATTTCCTTTTCATCCTCTTTGATAGAAGTGAGGATTATTAAGCAGACGTGTCAGCCAATCGTATGCCCTCTTTCAGCCCTGTACATTCTCTTGCTTAATTTCTTTCTGGTTCCTTGCGCAGATTTTCAAAGCCCAGCGGAATGTCATCCTTTGTGTTTCAGCATTCCTCCTTTATTGGTACAGAAACACCTCTGCATAGTCTGATAATATCATTTTCTATGAAGATTTGTATCTTATCTCTTGTTGGATGTTTTACTCTGGAATAGGTGCATTTATCGTATCTGCAAGATCAACAAGGATATTAAGTCACTGGAGGAGGTTGAGAAGCGCATCAAGGAAGAGTAGTCTCATCCTAGTCTGTGGTGAGTGATTTAATTTCACTCTTTTCAAGGACGTCTGAATTAGTTCAATGGTCAGGAATATTTTTTTAAAGAAGGTATTTGCTTGTGCACTTGAATCGGTGATCAGACTAGAGTTAAAGATAATTCTGAGTTTGCATTGCTATACTAAGGGATTCGGCATTGCTAAATTATACATGTATTCAAATATTTTTAGGTGGTGCTACATTGGAACTTAGATAATGTTCAGCAAATTCATGCATTTGCAACTGTATGAAGTTAAGATAACTAGGGCTCTTCTGATAGAGCTGCAGTATGATTGTGCACATGGATAAGATTTTTGCTAAGAGGTTATGAGATTTTGAAAAAAGGTGCTGCTGTTAGCCTGTTACCTGCCCAAACATTTTCGATATGCAACACACATTCTCGATTTTGGCGACATTAGTAGTGCTCAAAGACCTGTTGAAGTAAAGCTCGTTTGTCGTATACATGATATCATATGATATAGATGCCAACCTACCATATTAATACGTGTCTTTTCCAATTAGTGGTGGAATTTCTGGACTATACTTGTGCTTTTATTTGGCAAGCTAATGAGTTCCCATCTGAAGTCATGTTTTATCAAGAAATTGTCTGTTATTTTGTTAGCTTGATACTGATTAGAATGCTAGGAGAAAATGTTATTTCCCTGACATGTATTAGCTTCATAATGGCAGAACTTACTGCGATGTGTTTGGAGGTCTTTTCAATAACTCCACTGTTATTTAGCATCAGAAACAAGCACAATTTGTTCTCTATGGAGATGCAGAAGTGTCTTTTGGCTCCTGAGTTCCAGTGCCCCCCTTCATTTAAAACAAATTCAAAAATCATATTTACAAGTTTCAAAAAAGTATGTAAATAAATTCTGGGCATAGTCAATGTTGTATCCTACAAGCATGCAAAATCGCAACCAAAATTCTTTATATTGTGGGCTGCACAAAAAAAACAAAAAATCTGATAATATTTGGAACTATGCATACTCAGAAGTCAGATCCAGACTTTTGTCATTTTTGTGTAGCTCATAATTCAAAGCACAACACGAATTTGCTAGCCACGGGGATAACTGTGCATAGCGTGGACACCGTCGGATGTATGGGAGCAAATGCTCTCTCCATTTGTGATAGCAAAAAATGAGAAAAGCTAGGCGTTAGCCGGGTATTAGCGTGCTACTCACATCCGTCCTTGGCATTTTTTCATGTATTCATTTGTTGTTGATATGAGGGAGGCGTGGCTGCATGCATGAAACAATTAAAACAGCATGGCCAATTGGCCATGCACTCTTGTTCGCATTTTTTTTTGCGGAAATAAGTGTCGAAGGCCGGGACGAAACCTATGCAAAAAAGAATCGACGGTATGGCCATGCATTTCTGTTTACTCCTGCCCTCTTGTTTTTCCAATTCATGCAAATAAGTGTCAAAGGCCGGGACTAAATCTATGCAGCTTGCTTGAACTTTTGGTTCTTGAAGGAGGTTGGCTGTGGTAGTATATGAGGGTGGTTGTTTCTCATTTGCCTTGCCTTCTGTACCTTGCGTGGGTGAAGTAGATATTGCCTCCTAGGTGGGTCCCAGCAGTTGCCGAAGTCTTGCTTCTCGCCTTCTCCTGATACACTTCTGCCTTGGTGCCATTTTTTTTACGAACTTTTCGGATCGTATGGGTGATGATTGTTGGGGGATCAGTGGGATACAAATGTAAGGCCAGGCACCTTCTGAAAAAGGAGACTACCTATGCAACTTTACTTGTAAAAAGTTACATGCAGATAGCAAAAGGTGTGCGATGAGAAGAAATTCCTACATAAAACGTCACAATGAACTGCATGCAGAGAAATAAGTCAATTAACAGGCTGTGCACCTGGTACAACGGCGTTAGCTACCAGGTGCACAGCAAGAGGTGGTTTAGCAAAATCGGTTTGCACCCTTTACCAAATTCAGCGCTGATCCTATGGTAGGATTATTGTGCACAGCTATCCCCGTGGCTAGCTGGCTATTTTGCATACAAAGTATTTGAAATTGATATTTTGCATGTTTGTGGGATACATCATTGGGGCTACGTATGGATTTTTTCAGAATTCTTTTGAAAGTAAGAAATATGTTTTTTCGATTTTTTTTAAATGGGATCATTGGTGTCCATGTTGATTGTGCTCGAAAGAAATAATTAAATGTTGATGTGTACAGACTTGTAATCAGTAAGCTGGATGTGTCATTACTTGTTCATTGTGCTTCCCTTGCATTGCCGAGTTGATAATTTTGTACAGTACTAACAATAAAGAGATTTGAGTTAGATCTTTGACTTTTGTTTTATCAATGCAGATGGATTTTGTGGTATTGTGGGCTTCAGCAGATGTAATGTATCCGGACTTTAGGATATCCAGTGTATATTTTATTCTCCCTTGAGCAAATAGAATGTCACCTTATTCGGCACTTCACATACTCTTTCTCTAAGACGGCTGTTCTCTCCCTGTAACTTCTTATGATGAGTACGAACGGATCTAAGTATTGCTGTATGGGTCATCCTTGAAGTTTGAACGTCTGCTAGAAATCTAGAATGTTGTCTGGACTCAGACTTTTTGTGGTCTTGCGTGTTGAAATAGTCTGGTATATCTGTTAGAATTGTACTCATGGTTTGCCTGATGCTGAATTTCTCAGCAGTTGAAGCAAAGACCTGGTCATAATTTTAGCCGGCGTAGTTCTAGAGCTAAAACCAGAAGTGGATTGTTGGAGCTGACAACTCTGGAAACGTCTAGAAAACACTTCTGGCTTGTTATTTGATTGGTGGGCGTACGAAGACTGTCGCTATCTTGCTGATGAACGCCTCATAAGTGCCTGCAGCCTGCTACTATATGGTTTGTTGCAAATGAGCAGGACTTGTTGATACCCATTTTTTTTTGTGTGTCTGCTTTGAAAATGTAGTTGTGTTTTTTGCACCATTCTTTTACACCGTGGGGAGAATGTTAGTACAACAATGCAAACACACACGATAGGGCAAACATGAAGAAACACATATGAAATCCAAGACTCTAGCTGCGAAAAGAAATAAGCCGAGTATGAGTATCTTATATACCTCGACGGAAAATTGAGCCGATCTTGAACCAACACTAGATCGTTAGATAGCTCCAAAAAAAGTTATAATATAAGTCTTTTTAGATAGCTATAAGAAGGCTTATATTATGAAACGGATACAGTATATGATAATTTATTACCTTACACTCACAGGGAAACACGGAAATATACGTGGAGGAACCGGGATTCGCACCATTTGACATGACCATGAACTGCCTCGCACTGTCCTGTACGACACGGATGACGCGTCAGGCCGGGGCGGACGTAGAATGGCCGGAAAGATAGAAGAATAAAGAAGAAGACGATGTGTTCCTCCTCCCCCGAACACGCGTCGGGAAAACCGTGTGGAAGTTCGCCGTCAGAGTCGCTCAAAAGAACAGGTACGTTCGTCCAGCGCACACACGTACGTACCGGCTCCGACCGGCCGGTACCATGTTCCGTGGTCGAGCAACAGAAATAAACAATCCATCAAAGAATAAAGTGCTCCAGAGTGTCACCCCGAATATAGTTTTATTATTTTGTTCCTCCAAGCGCCGGTCACACACAGCAACGTGTGCACAGATGGGTACAAGCGCGCAAAGGAGAGCGCCATTATTAGTCTTTAGTTAATAAAGAACCCAACGCCGGTCGGAGCCGGTCTGAACCTACTTCCATTTAGAATTTAGAAGACCAGGAGATTGACTGACGGTCCATTCATTCCGCAGTTCAAACAGAACAGTTGATCCTTTTTATGGACACAAGCAAAAAAAAAACATATAATCACGGATCGTTCGGCCTATAGTGGAAGGCCAGTCTCGGGCGAGCTGGGAGAGTTAGGTCAGTCGCCTGCGTTTCATTTCCACACCACACGTATGCGCGGAATGGACCGACCGAGAATGGGAACATGCCCGTGCGCAGAGACGGATCTAGGGAGGGACGAGGGGTGGCCAAGCCTTCCCTATGGCTCGGCTCCCCTCAAGAATATGTAGTGAAATTTCTATTTTTATGATGTCTTTCTGGTGTAATACTACATTGGCGTAGACCAATGCAATATGCTAATTGTTGAATCATTGAGATGATAATTACCTATTGAAGCATCAACAAGAGCAAAGATCGATCAACTGATCCATGAGACGCATCTGAGTTTGTGCTCTACCCAGTTTTTCTCGACAATCTAGTTAGCTTATTTCTGGTCAGGGTGTCGTTGGTTGAGCGCCATCACTAGAATCGAGATTTTGTATTCAGGTGTTGTCATGTCCGTGATTATCAATTATAGAAGGCACACATCACAACTCTCATACGTCTATGAACTATCAAATATAACATATGCCACCGCCACACGGCATGGCCAATTGGTTAATTGATCGCCCTAAGGTATGATCCCAAATATATTGCACGTTGGCTACTAGAATTGCTAGTTTGTTTGCCCCATCTTATAGAAATTATTTTGTCAGATCAATTGTGGATTATATACACCAGCATTTTTTATGAATTATTTAGTGATTAACAAATTATTGAGTTATTTGATCTATTTGATAGGTATGGACAAAGACCTACACTCAAACTAGTAGAATGTAGCTTGCTTTTTATCGCAAAACATATAATGTTACAGTTTCATATCAATATTTTACACTAGAAGACTTGATATATTTTCATGTTTATCACTTTTATGGTGAATTTCTTCTTTGCCCTACATGTTCATATACTAGACCTGCCCCTTGATTTATTTAGTATTCTTATACGACCATATGCAGTATTCGTATTTATAAAGCAAATTTCTGTAAGTTTTACCGTTCATGAGATCATAAACTCGTTTGATGGGTTTATAGCCGTAAACCAAAAAATAAAGCTTTTAGTTATAGAACATGTGTTCGGATACAAAACTATATGTATATTTAAGATTTGATTTAGTTTTGTTGTATACATATTTTATCGTCGGTGTCATCTCGCCCTCCCTATGGTCAAATCCTGGATCCGTCCCTGCCCGTGCGCTCGTGTGTCGTGTTTGACATTATGAACCGAATACGGATTGGCCTCTCTATATATGGTTCCAGAATGAGCAGCAGGAATTCGTATGTCTTCACTTGACCGGTCTAGAGGATGGGAACATCACATGTGTGTGCGCAAGAGACATTATGAACGGAATAGTACTCACGGAGTATTAATAATGTCCTCGCCACGCATAATAGTGGTTTGTTTAATCGAGTTAACTTCTGTTTCGTTTGATTTCGTTTCTTTGGTGTCTCTACTCATGGAGAGTACATGGCTATGGCTTCCAGAATTTGTAGTCCTTGGTCAGTCCAAATGTTTCTAGAAATGCATCGCCCGCAGAGTACAGTCTGGACTGATGAATGCCTGCATAGTATTACTACTACTCGGTTGTATTTTCTCCACAAGGAACTAATGCTCCTTTTTTCAATGCAAGTGTCATGCTCAACTTCCCCTGGTCAATGGTTTGAAATAAGATGCAAATAAGGATGTTACTTTTATCTCCTACAGGAAAAAATAGAGACTTGGTTGCCCTTTAGCTCAATTTATGTAGAGTGTGATTCGTTTTGTTTTAGCCGTCTCTTGGGACCCTAAGTGTGAATAATTTTTTGGGCAAAACCAACGGAGTTCTCTCGATTTTATTTGCTGGGTGCTATAGACAACAAAGAACAAGTTTACGTTTGAAGCTAAGTTTCCTAAACAACCTGCTGCATGTACTTACCAAACTTTGATTCTTACGCAGCAGTGGAAACCGCTCATCAAGCCTGACGTTCTTCCCCTCCTCGAGGAACTGATCAAGATGCTGACGAAATCCTACCAGGAGATGACCACCCCCGCTTCATAGTTTTCCGTCTTGGTGTGTTTAGGGACTAGCTTCCTCTCGTGTGATTTTGTTGGGTTTAAACTCTTGCTGTATATGTTGAGCCCGAGGCTATGCTATAAAACTTAAGCTGGTGTTTCTAGCGGTGTGTTGTGAGCCGAGGTGCTTTATTAATTTAAAGTCGGGCATGTCTGTGCCTTCCGTCTAAAAAATCTAGGCAGCTGAAACCAATAAAAAAATAGCGCGCTATTTATTTATTATGCATGCTATAACGTGTTAATAGCATGCTATAATTAAAAATAGCGGTTTTGAAAATAGACTAAAAATAAAGGATTTTAGTAAGATAAAGTATATAGTGAAATAAATAAATGTCATAGCACAATTATTTATGTTTAACAATCAAGATTTAAATCATATGTATGTTCACTTACTCCCATGGGCGGAACTAGGCTTTATAATTTGGGGGTACATAGCATACTTGTTCTAGCTTTTGGATAAAAAAATACCTAATTTTCTATTTATTCCAGCCTACAAGCTACCACTTTTATTAGGTAAATGCGTACCGGATTTTTTTGAAAATATAATGGGCATACGATTGAGGGACATGAGCAGCTGAAATCCTATATTACAAATTATTATAAATGTTTGTTTGGGGAACCAGAGGAGGGAACTATCTCTCTAGATGAATCTCAAACAAATGATGTGTCTCAGGTTTCTATCGAGGAAAATGACCTACTGACGGCTCCCTATTCTGAGGAAGAGGTCAGGAAGGCTGTTTTCCAGATGGAACATAATAAAGCCCCTGGTCCTGATGGCTTTCCAGCTGAATTTTACCAAACATTTTGGGATGTTATCAATTCAGATCTACTTGAAATGTTTTGTGCTTTGCACGCTGGTCCGCTAGATTTGTTTCGCTTGAATTTTGGAGAGATAATTCTTTTGCCTAAGATCAATGAAGCAGAACGGATCCAACAATATAGACCAATCTGTCTTCTTAATGTTAGTTTTAAGGTTTTTACCAAAGTTGCAACGATTCGCCTAAATTCAGTGGCGGAACATGTAGTTCGCCCTTCACAAACTGCTTTTATGCAAGGTCGCAACATCCTTGACGGTGTGGTTACCTTGCATGAAACTGTTCATGAATTACATAGGAATAATTTGAATGGGGTTATTCTTAAAATTGACTTTGAAAAGGCCTATGATAAAGTCAAATGGCCTTTTCTTCAACAGACCCTTAGAATGAACGGTTTTTCATCTGAGTGGCAAGCTTTAATCAACAACTTTGTGTCGGGAGGTAGTGTTGCCATAAAAGTTAATGACGATGTTGGTAAATACTTTCAGACAAAAAAAGGTTTGAGACAGGGAGATCCATTATCACCAATGCTATTTAATATAGTGGCTGATATGCTCGCTGTCTTGATTGAGCGTGCCAAGCTTGATGGCCAAATTGAAAGTGTGATTCCCCATCTAGTTGATGGAGGTTTATCAATACTTCAATATGCCGACGATACAATTTTATTTATGGAACATGACATTGAAAAGGCGAAAAATCTGAAATTGATACTTTCAGCTTTTGAGCAACTATCAGGGTTGAAAATCAACTTCCATAAAAGTGAATTGTTTTGTTTTGGCGAGGCCAGAGATGAAATTAGTCTTTATGCTGATCTCTTTGGTTGTAGTCAAGGTGTTTTTCCGATTCGGTATTTGGGCATTCTGGTTCATTACCGGAGGCTCACTATTGCTGAATGGAAAATCGTTGAGGAAAGACTACAACTAAGACTGAGCAGCTGGAAGGGTAAATTGCTCTCCATAGGGGGGAGATTAGTACTCATTAATTCGGTACTAAGTAATATGGTACTGTATATGATATCTTTCTTCCAACTACCAAAAGGAGTCTTGAAAACAATGGACTATCTCCGATCAAGATTCTTTTGGCAAGGAGATAACGATAAAAAGAAATACAGGCTGGCTAAATGGAGTGTATTATGCCGCCCCAAAGATCAGGGTGGGCTGGGTATTCATGATCTTGAGATCAAAAATACAACCCTACTTGGTAAATGGCTCTTCAAATTACTTTCTGAAGACGGCGTATGGCAAACTCTACTTAAAAGGAAATATATTGGTTCAAAAGCATTGTCACAGCTGGTCTGGAAACCAGGTGACTCTCACTTTTGGGCCGGTTTGATGGCAACGAAGAAAAATTTTCTTCAGTTGAACTTTTCTATTAAGGATGGGTCTCGAGATAAGGTTTTGGGAGGATAAGTGGCTAGGTAATGCTACACTCCAAGAACAATATCCTGCATTGTATTCTATTGTTCGTTACAAGGATGCGACGATATCCACTTTTAGAATCATTCCGCTTTGTTGTGACTTTTAGACGAGATTTAATTGGAACCAGGCTGGACTCTTGGATCGCATTGCTACATCGCCTAGCAAATGTACAATTGTCGCCTGGACAAGATGAATTTCGATGGAACTTAAGTGCGAAAGGGTCTTTCTCCGTGAGTTCCTTTTACAATGCACTTGCCCAGCCGGTTATGCCTGTTTTAGATAATAGGATGATTTGGAAGATGAAGATACCCCTAAAAAATAAATTTTTTGCATGGTATCTTCGTCGCGGAGTTATCCTTACTAAAGATAATCTTATTAAACGGAATTGGCATGGAAATCCTATGTGTCTTTTTTGTCATCACAATGAGACGATCAAACACTTGTTTTTTCAATGCAATTTCGCTAGATCTATATGGTCGGTTACCCAGGCAGCTTCAGGCTTGTATCCACCTCGTAGTATTGCCAATATTTTTGGGAATTGGCTACATGGGATAGATAACAAGTATAAGCTACTTCTTCGGGTTGGAGCGATTGCCATTATATGGTCGCTATGGCTGTGTAGAAATGATAAAGTTTTTAATGATATAAATTGTTCTCTCCTGCAGGTTATTTACCGATGTACCAGCACACTGCGATCTTGGTCACTTCTACATCGTGTGGAGTACCACGACCTTTTCACGGAGGTGTGTACGCGGCTGGAGGATACGGCACGAGATTTGTTTACCCGGCATGGATGGCAGCATAATCTTCGGATAGGCCCTTCCTCTACATTTTAGGCGTCTTACAATTTCTCTGATATGTAATTCGCTTATTTATTTTCCTGTTTGGACTTCTGAACTATGGTGGCTGTGTGCATCTCAGTATGCAGAGGCCGGGTGTAATACTTAAACCTTTTAAGTAATAAAAGCATCCTTTATCGAAAAAAAATACATATGTACACCCATGTACTCATCTTGGTCCGCCTATGCTTACTCCTTACCCACCGACAAAACAAATAGCATGCTATTTTCGAAATAGCGCTAATGTTATGATGTTTTAGCGCGATATAGCAATCTATTTGGACAATAGCGTTATAGCGAGCAGCAAAATTATAAAAAAATAGCGTAGACTCTTCAAATACGCTATAGCGCGCTAAATAATATGAAATAACGCGCTGTTTATTTTCATGACTGAAACAGATTAGACATGGCATTTATACTTCAACTGCGATATGCACCCGTTTCTAGGGCAATCCGTCCCAAATATGAAAGCTGGACTAGAATGAACTGTTGATGAGCTAGCACAATTACTTGGTGTTTGCGAGTTTTTAGAGCACCTCAGCCAACTCACTCTCCCAAAACTCATTAGATTTGCAAAGCTGAGAATCTCCCATATCCAACCAACTCCCTGGCTTCTCCAGTCCCATCAGGGTTTAATCATTCTCTCTTTGCCCCATCCCCAGCGAGTCAAGAGAGAACTTCATGTGACTATTGTTTGGAAAAAGCATACGAAATCACTCCAGACGTCTCCCAATCCAACTCTCCATAGCTATTATATATGACAGGAAATAAAATGAAAGAATGGAAAGGTGGATTATGTAGAGTGGAAAATGGAGAGACGTCGGTGCTTGAAGAGATACATGGAGGAATTGTTTTAGGACCCTTTTATATATAGTGAGTCTCGGTTGGAGCTAGGATGCCACTTAAATGATGGACCATGCAATGAAAATGTGCAAATTGTAAAACCAAAAAAGAAAGGTAGCCCCATCATTATTAAAAAAAAACGTCTACTCATGTACACATGTGCAGTCTATCAAATAAATATCTCCAGCTTTAAAAGAAAATTTTTGTCTTTGAAATTGTTCTTTGTGATCGGAGCACTATGCCCGAGAGCGTAGTACATAGAGTTCAGCGAAAACTGCCCACTGTAGTGTAGGTTTCATGGAGCGGGCGACGGAGACGCGCCCAGACCTAGCGCTGCCTACCTCCCTCCTCCACAGCCGCAGCCGAAGAGCGCCACCGGGTGAAGCCCGTGCGGGGCTAGCGGTGGCGGGATCTCCTCTTCCCGTGTGCAGGGGTGGCCTCATCGGGCGGCAGCAGCCTGCGGCGGTGCGGCATAGGCGACGTGAACCTCGATCGGCGTGCATGACGACTCCAAGCGGACAGGACATTTTTTTGGGCGACGCCACGACCGATCTTGGCGGTAGGTGCGCCATCGACGCTGTAGGGAAGTGCAACGTGAAGGGCTTGATCTGGGCCTGCCACGGGCCAGCGGGCCTATGGCGGACAGGAACGGCCATCTCACGGCGGCGTCTGGAAGCATGCGTCGGGGCGCTGGCCATCGCGGTGCTCCGACACCTGTGCGCGGCCGGCCCAGATCCGGGCCAGGCGGGCCTTGACTTGGTTGCACCCTCTCGTCTCGGGGCGGGAGGGGCTTGGCTGTTGATTTGGAGACTACCATTGCTCAGCAGGGAAAAGGTTGCCAGGATGGTGAGGTGGTACAAAGGGGCGGCCTGGACTGGTGGCGGCGTGGTGTTGACAACGGCGCGACCCGTCCCTTAGGTTTTGTGGCCAGGGTGCTCTTTTGTGTTTCTCAGACCGACAGCGGTCCGACAAGGCCCAAGTGAGCACGGTGCATACGGCGCTGCTATTTGGCAGTGGGGATCTGCGGTTGCAGCGGATCTATTGGTGGACGGAGTATTAGGAACTAGCGCTAGGGTTGGGGCAACGGTGACACCCTTGCTGCAGTGTGGCGACAGGGCTTCATGAGACCATTCGGGCTCGGCTAGGCTAGAGAGGGCCTGGTTTGCCCATGCTGCTACATCCAGTCGACTTATCATCTTGCCGGCGGTGGAGATAGTTCCCTCCCACGTGTTACTATACCGCTGACCCCGCCAAAGTATCTTCTTTTTGGTCGTACCAGCCTCACATCGTGGGTCACGGTGAGACGACGGTGGTGACTACAAGACCGTGGTGGCGTTTGTTGGTGGGCGGCGAGCTTGGTGGAGCAATTCGAAGCATTCGTGTGTGTGGTCTTTTGAGGGGTTGAGAGAAATCCTTGTCATCTAGACACCGACGAGGCGACACCTGTGGGTGCCACCATCCTTCCTGAAGGGCGTCAGGTGTATCTCTTCCCCACCTCTCGTAGCGTATCGTGGGAAACCCTATGACCAGTCCGGCTAGCAGCGTCGTCGTCGCTTTTCTTCTTGGAGGTGCCAATTGATACGCGACACTTCGGAGCGCTAGGAGCATGGTAGAAATTTTCCGGAGGGCGCAACGGTTTGCGGGTCATCCTCGTTTTTGTCGAGTCACTATTGTCGGCTTTGTTTTCTCTTCTTTTTCTTTTTTTTTCATTTTATTTGTTTTTTCTTTGAGCGTTGTGCTGTCTGGCCTAGCAGCGGTCTTAATCGTGGTTGCTATATTAATATAGTTGGACGCAAGCCTGTTTCGAGAAGGAGGAGTGTAGGTTTCATCTAAATTCATCTTGCTCTTATGATAAGTTCATGTTAACAAGACGTGGCATCGCCAAACAAAAATTACAATTTGAGTGGATGAATTCTTCCATAGTAGTACTAGTTACTTTTGGAGATCTTTTTTTACTTCTAACACCTGGATTGCACTTATGAGATGGTATTTCTTTTTGCCAATATTATTACAAGTAATTTAGACTAGTCACGATAGGGAGTATCATATAGTAGTATTATATATATGATACTAGTATATGATACCATCTTTATAATGCATATTATTATGTAGTACTATCATAGTCTTAGTGTATCTATTGTTTTTAGAATCTCAATGTAAAATTGTGTATAAGATTTATTTGAGATTAATTTTTCTAATTCCACGTGCTATGATACCGTAAATATCTATCATCATTAATTGCAGTGACACATAAGAATTTTATATACATACATAATGCATGATACCACACTCTTATGAATACCACCTATAGAGAGTGACTGCCCACTCTAGAGTTCACCTTGGAAAGTCGTATCAGTTCCCAAAGTATGCTATACAACGCCAAATGGCAAGCTGTGCTAGTACAGTAATTTTAAACGAGTCGCTTTCATGCAATCCATATGGGAGGAAAAGTACAGCTACTAGTATTGGTCTGTGGCGGGGACGTTTAGTAGTGCCAGTGCTTTGACGTACTACTAGTACGAGTTTCTAGAGTATATCTCGCTCAGTTTGAGTCGTTCTTGGTGAATATTTACTGCAATGAAATACTCCGTTCATTTTTTATTACTTCGTGTTCTTGGGTTTTTTAGAGTTAAACTTTGTCAACTTTGACCAAGAATATAGAAAAATATATTGTGGCATCCCGCAAAACCACTACTAGAAAATCGCGTTGTTTTGTGCATTGCATCATCATGACCGCATGCTCATGTCATCATGCCACATTGCATTTGAGCATCGTCATCATCTTGTATTTGCTTGCATAAAACTATTTTCGGAAAACCTAATTTGTTTTCTAAACGCCCGTCTTTATTCAAACGAAAACCCGGGTCACCGGATTTATTTTGTTTTGTTGCTATCGGCTTGCAAAAGCACTGTTTGAAATAAATAAATTATTTAATTATTTTTAATAAACAAATCGGGCCGAACCGACCCAGTCGGCCACCCCCAGTGCAAAACGGTCCACCCAAAATCCCTAGTCTACCCAGACCTATTCTACGCACCCCTCCTCCACCTCACCCCCACCAATCCCTGGCTGCCACCTCACCCTCTCCCTCCCCTCTACCCAATCCCATGCCGCCACCTACCCCCACTCCCTCAACTCCACCCACCATACAACACACCGACACACACGCCAGCCCACCCCACCCCGTCACCCCTGCCCACCACGACACCCGCTCGTCCCCGTCGCTCCCTTTCTCTCTCCCAGACGCGTCCCCAACCCCCACTCTCCTTCTTCCTCCTCTGCCTCTCTCTCCTTTCCCCTTCTTCCGGCTTCCTCTCCCTCTCCGGCGTCGGCCACCAGCCGCGGCCGCCTCTCTCCTCTCTTCCCGCATGTCCTGCCCCCACCAACCGCGCAACCCCGCCGACCTCCTCCGTTTCCCTCCGTCATGGGACCGCGCTTGCCCAGCGCCTCCCAGCCGGGCGTGCTCCGCTCCCCCCGCCTGCTTACGGCTCGCGTCCTCCTCGGCTCCTCCTCCTCGCCGCCCTAGCGCCGCCGCAAGCCCCGGTGCTCCCCTTCCTCCCCGCGGTCCCGCTGCCGGCTCTCCTCCCATAGCCTTGCGCCCGACCGCCTCTCTCCTTCCTCCGCGCCTCCCTGCCTTCGCCCGCCGCGACGCCTTCTTGCCTCCCACCACAGTCGCCTCTCCTTCAAGCTCCGCGTCGCCCCTGCCTTTCTCCTCTCCGGCAGCCGCTCCTCCGTCGGCCTCGTCCGGCCAGGGCCCCGCCTCCTCGCCGTCTCAGGCCGACCGCCGTCGCCCGGTTCCGGCCGCGGCCCAGGAACCTCCCCGCCGCTGCTGCCCGAGCTCGCCCGTCCGCTCCCCTGCAAGCTCCCTCGACAAGATCGCCACCGCTCTTCCCCACCGGCGTCGACCTCGGACCCCACGGCCTCGGCAGCGCCCTCTTCCACCTCCGGCCTCCTGCGCGTCCCCGGCAGCGACCGTCGAGCAGAGCCGCTGGACCCCGCGCGTCCCAGACCCGGCAGCACCCGCGCGTCCTCACCTCTGGCCACGTGTGTTTTGTGAGTTTGTGCGATGTTCTCCAAAACGCCCGAGTCCAACGACAAGATCGGCATCGGCAAAACCAAGAGGAACCCCGAGATCTTCGGGAGGAAACTCGACTTAGGCCAAGTGCGCCAACCACACCGAGAAACCACGGTACCCGGAGATCGACACCGGACTGAAACACCAAGGCCTTCATGGAATCGCCAAGATCCACCGGCGCCAAACCCAAGACCGACATCGCCATCCGAGAACTTCGACAAGGACGCCAAGCTCGTTGGAACCCCAGCCGCCAAGTACTCCCTCGAGGACGCCGAGTACTTCACCCCGGACGCCGAGACCCCCGAACCGAAGACCGATCCGAAGCGCCAAGGCCTCCGACAGGGAACCGACCAGTTCGCCGAGAACCGCGTCCGAACCTGAAGAACGCCAAGATTGCCGACGCGGATTCGCCAAGTACCTCGCCCGAATGCCAAGACCGAATCGATGGCACGGACCCGAAGACCACGGCGACGACAAGATCGGCACCGACCCGGAAGAATCCGATGCGCCCCGACACCGACCCAAGTCCTGCTTCCCGGATACGACAAGATCGACCTCAGTTATCCGAGAACGATCCCGCCGAGACCGAACCCCAGATCCGGACCCTGAGACCGAACCCCCGAACCCCGGAACCCCAAGATCGCCAAACCCTAATGTGTGACCCCTTTTCTCGAGCC
The DNA here is from genome assembly GCA_030063025.1 of Avena longiglumis. Lineage (NCBI taxonomy): Eukaryota > Viridiplantae > Streptophyta > Magnoliopsida > Poales > Poaceae > Avena > Avena longiglumis. The sequence continues at coordinate 503,912,207 of CP125975.1, forward strand.
CTATTTTATAAATGTAATAACTAATTGTTGCATATAAATTGAGCATGCTCGCATACATCTCATGTGGTTTGGGGGCCTTATGCCGATTCACCATATAATTAAATATGGGGCCCATATGCGGGCAAATCTAGTCTCATATTGGCCTCATTTAAATTTGTGTAGCGAACCGATGATATAATCTTGCCTTGTTAAGACAACATTTAAATTGCGGGGTATCTATACAACATGAACCATCTATTTAATGTCAGGACCCCGGTTCCGCTTAACGCGACCTAATTGCATCGCATATTGCCATGTCATGCATCATACATGCATCATGCCCGATATTTTGCCGTAGTATTAAATATTGCATCCGGTGTTTCTTCTAGTGTTTTGCTTCTTCGCGGATAAGGCCGTTGAGTTGATGTGAGCTTCGCCCCGATCTTCGGTTGAACCTTCGACAATGTTTTCAGGCGAGCATCTCCCCCTTTCTACCTATCTTACTTTTATAGTATTTATTCCCTCCTGTTGTTCTATTGCTATCTGTGTTACGATGCTCTAATTTTCGTACCCGTGATATTCCTTGCAGCCTTATATTGCCTTTGACACATCCTATTACCTGTTGATTGTTAGATAGTTGGACCTGCGCGTCGTAGTCGCTTGCCCAAGTGCTGTTGCGTGTCGTCAAGTACCACAGTTGTTGGAGTATTGCCGCATGTTTGATGTTGGAGATGATCATGGCTTTATTTATCGTTCACTTTAATTACTGTTTAACAACTAAAATTTGAAGTAAGTAAGCAGAGGCACAGATGGGCAATAGATGTTATTTGGTTGTTAACCGTCCACTTGTGTCCCGTAGGACCCCGAGTGCTTGATACATGTTCCTTGATTTATCGCGCTATCCACATCCGGGAGGATTATGGGACCCCCCTGAGCCAGAGCTTGATTCATTCTTATTTCTTGGGGCCACAAACTAGTTTGAGGTTTTATTTACTATCCTGTACCTATGCCATGCTACTGCTTTATTTACGATTGTGCGAGGAGCACACTGTACTGTTTAGGAATTGTGACCCGTTTACGCGGTATCGACAAGCCCAGTTTTGGGTTCCCAGTCGCTTCTGACCCCACAAACCTCGGGTCCGTCTAAGTCAGCTAACCGTTATGGGTGTACTCAAGGGTGGCCCTGAAATATTTCTGAATCCTGTGATTGCTTTGTCGTGAAGGCCTCGTTGGGTTTTGATTTGGTTTTTCCGAGGTTGATCGAGTGTGTGTTGCTATTTGTGCACCCGGCGGGTTAAAACTTTAAAAGCCGTGTCGCGGTTATGGACGACTTGAACGATATCTCGATCATAGACAACTATAACTAAAGTAGTGCTATAAATTGACTTTATAATGACTAGTAATCAGCTTCACTATAATGGAATGGCTAAATAATACTGCCCACAATTGCTTGTTTGGATTGTCGCTCGCGACCATTGTACCTGACTAGTAAGTATTGCAACTACAACGGAATGGCTAAATAAAAGTACCAACAACTGCTGGGTTTTGGGTTATCTCATGCTATCTGTATCTGATTAGTAAGTGTTGCAACTATAACGGAATGGTTAACTAAAAGTGCCCACTGGTTACTTTATCAGGATGACTATCTAAACCTGACTAGTAATTGCTGCAATGATAACTGAATAAATAAAACTGCCAACGGTGTGAGTTCCTCGGTTGACTTCCTCGATTGGTCTCGAGGGGGAAACACCAGGATGGGTTTGTTTGATGGTAGCATCAGGTTGATTCCGAATAGGTCTTTCTTACCCCTCTCTGATAGCCGCCAGTTATATCGAGTCTCTATAGGTTGTTTAGTGCTTGCTGCGCTGCCGCTCAGTCCACCATACCTATGTAGGCGAGGACCGCCGAATTCTAGCTTCGCCGTGTACTGGCCTCACGCTCTCTCTTTTTCCTTTGCCCTTTGTCGGCACCCCTTTTGTTTAAGCAGGTTTTGAGATCGACGCCGTTAGCAGGGTTACCCTTCCGGCTTGGCCTGGGCAGGGTTATGGACGCCATTGGTTATTCTTCAGGGCTCTTAGCCCCATTTGCATCTTGTCCGTAGTCGGACGCTCCATCTTTTCAAGGTGATTTGGATCTTTGTACCGTATATCTGTATTCTTGACTCTTGGAGTCGTGTTGTATATATATCTGTTCTGTGGGTCCCATCGAGGACTGTTGTGTAATGTTATTACTTCGTTTTCCACCCGCACGAAAGTGCCTGGTGGGCACCTTTGAATCGTTTCTATGCGGGTTTGGCGGGAGTCGCTGAAACTTGCATAGGGTCGATTCTGAGGGTGTTACATATATCAACATTCATTCTTCCAAATGCATATATTATAAAAATATTATTTACAAAGATTCTAACACTATAAGTTTTACATGGTAGATACTTTTATTTTTTGCTGAATATTTGGTTAAACTTCAAAAAGATTGACTTTGACTAAACCCAGAATGCGATTTAATTGTAAACGGAGGGAGTAGCAACAGATCGATGGGAGTTCACCACAAGTTACCGCTTACAATTAGCAAGCGTTCATCTCTGAAGAAAAATATAAGGATGAACTGGCAATTTTTACAGATAACTGACTTATTCTCATTAGATCGGTGAGTGACGAAAACAAATTGGACTTTGCGGAACTCGTATATGCGATTCAAAGGTGATGACTGCAGTGCTGCAGTTTGCTGAATTATTCAGAGCAAAAGAGTACCTAGGGATTGAAATTTTCAAACAAAAGAACTCTTTATGTACCATTGTAGTTCAGTCACGGCTTAGTTGAGATCGGAAATAACTACTCGACTAGTCCAGGTCGTATTGCCCTTTCCAGAAGAAATGCCCCTTCTTTCGATGCAAATGTCATGATCAACTTGCCCCAGTCAATAGTTTGAAGTTAGATACAAATAAGCGTGTTAATTTTATGCCCTGATAGAGAAACTGCAAGACAGAATGACCCAACATTTCACCTCATGTAGTATATGATCCCTTTAGGCACTCGACCAACCTTATACATCCGGGATTTGCTCCAAACCAAAGACGACTTGCTTTGCTGCATTTTTTTGGCCCACCCTGCTTCCATCGTTCGCTTTTGCTCCATCTCATGCCAACCCGTATCAAACACCGTGTAACTATTATTTGGCAACATCACCAAAATCCTTTACAGACGTCTCCCAATCCGACTCCCCATACCTATTAAATGGCGAATAAAACCTTATAAAGAGTCGAACACGGAGAGTCAGTTAGTGTGTAAACTGTAAAATGATACGTAGAGGAAAAGTTCTGGAGGGACTCTCCATATATATGGAGAGAGTGGGTTTGAAATGCTCCACTAGTGGAGAATGTGTCATGCGTCCCGGTTGGTAAGTGGCATCAGTCCCGGTTACCCAACCAGGACGGGACAATCGGGAGTAAAGCCCGAACCTTTAGTCCCGGTTGACCCCAACCGGGACAAAAGATCATACACGTGGCCGCTGCTCCGTGCGAGGAGCTTAATACGAACCGGGACTAAAAGTTTTTTTTCAATTTTTTCTTAAACTTTTGAATTATTTGACTTGTTAATCTTCCATATCTCTCATTTTTAACACTAATTATACTTAATCTTAGTTCAAATCGTACTTACAGTCAAACTTCCCATCCGGTCACCCATCCTAGCACTACTCCACCCCAGCACGCTTAACTTCTTCATTCCATCTCTCTCACCTGCGCGAAGGACCATTATATCTTGTTGTCAAGACTAGTATATCAATCTTATTAACTCATATCGATATGTGACACGTTTTTATTTTTTGAAATTAAGAACAACTATTTTTAGTAAACAACAATAAATAATTAATAATAACATTTTATTCTAATGAAAGTAAAAACTAATTAAATTAATATTTTATTCATTTTTGCCATTTATTTATTTAATATGACATAAACAATATCTTCAAATCTGTAAATCGAAATTTAACAAATAATATATCCATTATTATCAGAAAAATGCGAGGAATTCAAATATGACATAAAAAATACTAAAATAATTTAATTTCTGAAATAATTTTTTCTTTTCGAATTTTAAGAATCCAAAACGGCCTAAGTATGTTGAAATCAAAGAGGTTGACGGAGAGGAGGTTCGCACAAAGTAGCTAGCGTCGGCGCAAAAAGAAGAGTCGAGCGCTTCGTCTAATTTTTCCTGCGGTGGACTGTACGGACGCGAAAAACAAACTCTATTTAGCGCCCGGGTTTAACGCCACGCGATGAGGGACAAGGGCGCTTGCCTAATTTTCTTTTTCGTACGTATTGTTTTTAATCGGTTAAACGTCTATCTAAACGTCTGGCAGTGTACATGGCCTAACTACAGTTCGAAGGATTTTATTTTTAGAATATTTATAACCTTTAGTCCCGGTTCGTATCACCAACCGACTAAAAGTGCTTGATGCCAATCCCTTTTTAGTCAGGTTGGTGTCTGAACGGGACTAAAGTCACCTGCTAGTCGGTTGGTGATACAAACCGGGACTAAAAGGATTGACACCGGGGCACCCCTTTTACTCCCGGTTGGTGATACGAACCGAGACTAAAGGTCCCGTTTGACCCGGGACTAAAGATTGCTGGCGTTCTAGTCGTTGGAACCGGGACTAATACTCACATTAGTCCCGGGTCCAACCATAACCGGGATTAATGCTCCAAACTAGAGTGGACGTATGGCTCTTTTTCTACTAGTGCTCTTAGAAGAGGTAAAAACTCCACACTCCGAACAACAAATAGGACTTCAAAGTTAAAGCAGATGCTCTTAGGTGAGAGCAAGGTTGTTCATTTTCACCCACCCAAGTTAAACCCCTAGGATTGACACGGTGTGACATATTTATTTATAGAAGCACAAAGTGCAGTGGCATGTAAGAAAGATAGTTTTTATAATGTGTGTTTTGTTTAAACTTGTTGTCACATCAGGACGATACAAAATATTTCCACCTTATTGCGAAGTTAAGCATGTTCAAGAGAGAGATGATCATACAAAATACTTTCACCTTATTGCAAATGGCATATATAGGAGAAAAATATTTTTCAGCTCAAACAAGATGACAGTATGATCCTTGGTTAAGATAATTTGAAACACTATATTACAGAATATTATCAAAATTTGTTCGCCCCCTATCAGATTAATGTTACTCTTATTGAGGTGGAAAACCATGATATTCTGCAATTGTCAGCTGCTGAAAATGCGACTTTCACGGTTGCTTTCACGGAGAATGAGATCCATGATGCTATTATGCAAATGGAGAAGAATAAGGCACCTAGACCAGACGAGTTCCCAGCTAAGTTCTATCAATAATTTTTGGATAACCAAGACTTGATGGAGACGTTTGTTAGTTTGCATAAGGGAGAACTATAATTATTTTATATAAACTATGGGATGATTATATTGTTACCAAAGAAATGCAATATAGATCTAGCATTATAGACCGATTTGTTTCTTAATGTAAGTTTCAATTATTTTACAAAGATTGGAACAAACCGTGTAACCATTGTTGCTGACACAGTTGTCAAGTCCACCCAAATGGCTTTCATGCCTGGCAGACATATCCTTGAGGTGTAGTGATTTTACACGAAACCATCCATGAACTTCATAGGAAAAAAAGATGGTATTCTTTCTAAATTTGATTTTAAAAGGCTTATGACAAGATTAAATGGTATTTTCAGCAACAAGCATTGAGAATGAAGAGTTTTGATCATTTATGGTGTGAGTGGATAAAACACTATGTCCAGCGAGGTCGTGTGAGGGTAAGAGTAAATGATGATATAGGTCATTATTTCCAAGCAAAGAAGGTATTTTGACGAGGAAATCCGCTATCACTACAACACGGAAGAGCGCTAGTGCTTATAAATACCGCGACACACCCCTAATCGTTGCACTCACGCTGACGCGGCAAAATAGCCGCCCGGGATAAATGCATCGGGAAAAGTGAAGACGTGGCGCTTTTTTCGCTTGGCAGATCGTAATCCGCCGACCTAACGCTTCCACGACACCAACCGAGGACCTCTGCAGATTAAATCCAGCGTTAGAATTAGTGCCACGTCATGGCAAAATATTTCGCCGTGCTAGTATATTTTAGGTGGCAAAGAAATATTAATTATGACCAATGATAAACAAATTAGCTCGTTAGTACCATTCAGATAGAAATTTCCATGACATCTATAATATAATTTTATTTCCATTACATATTTTGACCCTCTATATTCAATAAACCTATACTATTCTTGAGGGTCTTTCTAAGGTTTCTCTAGTGCTCCGCATCGTCGCGGCCACCACACAGTGATTTGACGGCCACAGCAATGTGGCCACCATCCTCCGTGCCCGGCCGCAGCGACGGTTCATTTTTTGTTGTGTATGTTTTAAAATGTACTCCCTCCGTTTAGAAATATAAGATGTTTTAGATTTATGAATGAGATGTATCTAGACACCTTTTAGTATCTAGATTAATTTGAACTTATACACTAAAAGATGTCTAGATACATCTACTTCATAAACCTAAAACATCTTATATTTCCAAACGGAGGGAGTAGTAATTTTTTTGCACCATTATTTTTACATGGTGAGAAGAATGTTAGTACAATATTGCTGCAAACATGAAAAAGATACTATTGCACTCAAAGGCTTTCAGTTTTTAGGATCAAACGCCTGGACTAGGAGGGCTGGTCGTACGATAGGGTGAATGAAGAAACATACAAACACATGCGAAGTCCAAGACCGAGCGGTTCAAGATCGAATCGTATTTTAGCTTGACTCGAAAAGAAATAAGCCAAGAATAAGTGTCTTAAATACCTGGACTGGAAAATGAGGCGATCTTGAACCAACGTTAGATTGTGAGGAAAATGGCGGTGGAGATTTTCTTCTCTGTCGAAGGCGGTCGGCCAGCTTGAGGCTGTTTTGGTGGATCTAGCGATCCGTCATCGAGTCCCGGCTATGATTCGGGGAGACTTAGTTGCCGATGAAAACCGAGCTAATTTGGGTCTTGGCGGATGATGGCAGTGTTTCTACACCGTTACCTTGATGAAGGCATCATCGTGCAACTATTTTCGACCCACGGTGTTGCTCCGGGGAAAACCTTAGGATCTGGCTTCTAGATGGGGCGATGGTGGATCTACGGTGTCACGTTCTCTCTTGGGATCATCGTTTGTGGAGCATCTCCGAATGACAGAGGTTGGAGGTGGAGCGGTTTTGTCTTGCACGGAGTTTCAACGGCAATGTCAAGTTATGCATGGCCGATAGGTGCTACGCTGGATTATGCCTGATCGGCAGGTGCTACACATGGTAGATCCTCTAGAGACTTCAAGCTATGTTGACTGGGGGTACTCGGTGGCATGGTGTTGTGGAGTGCTGACGGCGGTCATGACGTGCTTAGGAGTTAGCATGCAGGGGAGTGGTGCTACTTCGCACCACAGTGATGGTTGATATGGCGAGGGTCCGCGTATCAATCTACACACCGAAGATAGGTTGTTCAAAGTTAGCGGAGGCAACGAAGACATCCGGAGCGAGTGCGTTGGCTTCATTTGGCGGATATGCTGACGAATTTGGGCTCCTGGATTGCATGAGCGGCTGGGTGTTTTTCAGATTTTGTTAGGAGCTGGCGATAGACGGCCATAGTCATGCTCTGTGGTGTTGTTTTGGCGGTCTGATCTTCATAATTTTCCTAGATTTTGATGTTTTTATAATAAATAAAGGATGTAGAATGGCCGGAAAGAAGAACAAAGAAGAAGACGATGTCTTCCTCCTCCACGAACACGCGTCGGAAAACCGTGTGGGAGTCCGTCAGAGTCGCTCAAAAGAATACGTTCGTTCGTCCAGCGCACACACGTACCGGCTCCGACCGGCCGGTACCATGTTCCGTGGTTGAGCAACAGGAATAAGCAAATCAAAGAAGCATCTAAAGCGCTCATACATGCCCCGAATATGTTATTTTGTTCCTCCAGGCGCACAACAACGTTTTGTGCACAGATGTCTCGAGCAAGCGACATCACGCAAAGGAGCGCATCGTTTTGGTCTTAGTTAAAGAACTGGGCGCCGGTCCGGTCTGAAGTCTGAACCCACTTCAATTAGAAGACCAGCAAATTGACTGACGGTTGATTGATTGATGCGGCAGTTCAAACAGAAGAACAGGGCAGTTGTTATTTTTCTAAGGGCATGTACAATGCTAGAGAAGGCATGCCTTCTCTTAGCTTTCCACATCATTTAGAGAAGACACAATATATAACTTGTACAATGTATTATCTCTTATTGCTATCTCTAGCAATTAATAGAATTAACTATTTTTAGTAAAAAATTGGTTGACTAAGAGAAGACATATGGTACAATGGAGAAAAATAGTCTTCTCTTATTGCTAAGAGATCATCCCTTAGCTAAGGGAAGACAACCCTTTCTCTCCATTAGCAAAAATCCGTGGCGGCGTAAGGAAAGGTGGCGTCGCGCGTTAGACGCGTCTTAAGGAACAAGCCAATATAATCACGGATTATTCGGCCTAGTCTCGGGCGCCTAGTCAGTCACCTTGTACATCTGATTTCCACGCGTAGTATGGCGGAATGATGGACCGATCTAAGATGGGAACATGCATGTGCGTGTGTGTAAGTTACATTACGAACTGAATACTGATGGCCTCACCGTGTATGCAATAGCGATTAGTTTAATCAAGTTAACTTTCGTTTCGTTTGATTTTGTTTCTTTGTCCTCTATATGGTTCCGGAACGAGCAACAGGGAATTCGTAGCCTTCACCTGATACGGGTCTGATCCACACGTATGGCGGAATAATGGACCGATCGAAGATGGGAACATGTATGTGTGTAGGAGACATTACGGACTGAACACTAACTCAACTTGCCCTGGTCAATGGTTTTAAATAAGACGCGAATAAGGGTGTTATTTTTATCTCCTTTTATAGAGAAACTACAAGACAAAATACAAACTTGTTCACATGCTCCCTTTAAGCTAGGCAGCTGAAACAGAATAAACAGAACATTTATAACGTTTATACTTCAACTGCTGTAATGCACCCGTTTCTAGGATAATCCTGTCCCAAACATGAAAGCTGGACCATACTGAACTGTGGATGAGCTAGCACAACTACTTCATGCCTGCATGTTTTTAGAGCACCTCAGCCAACTCACTCTCCCAAAACTCCATAATTTTGCAAAATTGAGAATCTCCAGTCAACTCCCTGTCTTCTCCGCGTCCTATCAGGGTTCGATCGTTCTCTCTTTGTTCCATCCCCGGTGAGTCCATAGAGAACTTCCGGTGACTGTTATTTGGCAAAAGCATAAGAAATCACTCCAGACATCTCCCAACACTAATGCAGAGCCCCCCCTTTAACTCCGGTTGGGAGGGCCCTCTAGCAGCGGTTCCCCAACCGCTGTTGAGGGTTCGGTGTTAGAGGGGGGCCCCTTTAACACCGGTTCTTATACGAACCGGTGTTAAAGGGTGGCGCCGTCAGGGCTGCCGTGAGCCTCAGGCCCCTTTAACACCGTTCAGTCTGGAACCGGTGTTAAAAGGTTCTTCCGCATGTAGATTTAGGCCGTTTTCTGCCGCGGCATACTACGCCTCTGCCCGTTCAGGCGTATTTAGGGAGGGGGAGCGAGGGGAATCGATCGAGCGGTATACTTATAAATCATCAGTACATACGAGTACATGAATAATTAAGCAACTATTATTATACACAAACATCGTCATCGGCATATACATCGCCGGCACATACATATCGCCGTTCATTTTGGTGGATATCTAAAGAGATCTCCGCCAGCGTGACGACCTCGTCAAGTATGACCTCAGCCAATTCCTCTTGAACGGCTCGTATGCGTTCAAATGGTAGGAGTTGGTCCCGCATCCGTTCGATCTGAATATATATTAAGAATGGGCCGTCAATATATATATAAGAATAAAACTCAACACAATTGATGGTAATAAAATAATGTTGTGGACTTTGTTTACTTACTCTAAGTTGTTCTAGTGCGGCTTGGCCATCGCACATATCGTGTATTCTTGAATGAATTCGCAAACATAGTACCCACATAAGTTATTGCCGTGTCACGATGCGCGCACTTTACGAGAATAGAGAGTTCAATCAAAATAATAATCAATAAAGCATGATATAATGGAATTGGAAGCTAGCTAGTATTACTTACATTTTGGTCTACAAATTTTAGTTCTTCTGACCATTCACCCACGGCCCTGCCCGTGAACATTTTCTAAACCCTGTCCGACAAAGAAAATGGATAAAGGAGTAATTAATTACTTATTGTCACGAAAGTTGCCGATCTAGTGCGATAATATGATTGAAATTACCTCTGGAGCATCTCTCTAAAGTCTGCCCATAGCTCTTTTTCTTTTCGTAACGAGTCAATGACAAGGACTTTTCCTGAGTCGGGTTGAATGACTAGCAGAATAAAGTGGAACTCATGCGCATAACTCATCATCAGTTACACTTAACATCGAGTAAGCCGAAACAGAATGTGTACAAGAGAGAGGGTAACAGTACTCACGAGAAGTTGTAAGGCAATAGTATTTCCCTTTTGGTTTGTTGTCTCAGTAAAGACTTTAGCAAGTAATCTTCTGTTTGCCTGGGTTTGTCTCTTACCACTTCTTCATGAACTCTATTTGGGTCAACGAACCCAATGTCAAAAGGGCCTCCTTTCATGCATTCCATAACCTTTTTCCTGCATAATAGTATATACATATATGGTGAGCATATATATATATACATGCAATTAATGAAGTGAATGAGTTGAGATAAAAATTACAGAAATAGTACTTACACACAATAAAGGCTGATGGCAGATTTGTCGAGTTCCTTCTGATTGAATAGAAATGCAAGTCTTGAATGTTGAAGTCGATCGCGTCGTCTCCGCACAAGAAAATCTGATCTCTTATATGCGCCGTGATCCATTCTTCTTTTCTCGTCTTGCAGAAATGAAGGTACCACTTGTGCAATTTTCGCATCTTTGTTGGTAGATTATTGAGCTCCTCTTTCTTGACTAGATTCTTCCCATACTTCCATGGCTGTATGGGGTTGACATCGCATTTGGGCAAGTTGTCTCCCATGACGTTCAAGTATGCAATGTAAGTCATCCCCATCTCATTGGCCTTTCTTTATAGATCTGCCTCGTAATCATCTACGGAGGCGTCCCGTTTGTCAAACATTTGGAGCGGCGCATGATTGGTTATCCTGCTCTCCGAGCATGGGAACTGTTTTCAGGGTGCCTCACATTGCTACTTTCAGTCTCCCTACGGCGCCTTGCATCCGCCTTCAAAATCTGGCGCTCGTAGTCCGGCACAAGTGGGGTTTCAGGTTTCAAAAGATTTTTGTAAAACTTCTCCACCACCGCCGGATCTATTTTATTCTTTGGCTCGGCCCGTCTAGGTGCAAAGAATTTCTTGACCTATTCTTCCGAGATCCTATTGGTCTCCTCGTCGCTGCGACTCCACGGTAAAACCGGCAATGGCTTGGCGGAAGACTGCGGGACGTAGTTTTTTGAACTCTTTGGCGTACGGTTTCCTGCGGATTTCTTTGTGGCAGTGCTACCGATGCTCCTCGTGGCAGTGCTCTTCCGCTTACGCTGAGGAGATGGATGAAGCACCGGAGATGGCTGACGGGCCGGAGATGGCTGCCGCGCAGGAGATGGCTGACGGGCCGGAGATGGCTGCCGCGCAGGAGATGGCTGACGGGCCGGAGATGGCTGCCGCGCCGGAGATGGCTGCCGCGCAGGAGATAGCTGAAGCGGCTCAGACTGCTGGGGTGCCAGTGACCTCCAATTTGGAAGCACAATGTGTTCCTTCTTCCAAAGAATGGTTGTTTTCACTGCAAATTTGAGTTGAGTTTCCCCTTCACCTGTAGCATGGTCAAGCTGTGCTTCCTCATATTCCTTCACAACCTCATCCACCCCGACAATAGCATAGCCATCTGGAATCGGTCGGCAGTGGTAAGTTCCACCAGCTACAGGAGGTAAGGCATAGCCGACAGCCACCTTAATGGATAAGCCCATTAATCTCACATGCAGCTCAGCGTGTTCGCTCTCCGTGATCTCATCCACGGGGTATCGAGGACCCGTCATTTCAAGCGTGGGCTGCACGTTCTCCGTGGAAGCCACACTGCTTTTCCGCGCAGAGTCTGGGCCGCGGGCAGCTTCCAATGCAGGCTCTTCGTGCTGCTGTCATTTCAAAAACCGTGTGGGAGTCCGTCAGAGTCGCTCAAAAGAATACGTTCGTTCGTCCAGCGCACACACGTACCGGCTCCGACCGGCCGGTACCATGTTCCGTGGTTGAGCAACAGGAATAAGCAAATCAAAGAAGCATCTAAAGCGCTCATACATGCCCCGAATATGTTATTTTGTTCCTCCAAGCGCACAACAACGTTTTGTGCACAGATGTCTCGAGCAAGCGACATCACGCAAAGGAGCGCATCGTTTTGGTCTTAGTTAAAGAACTGGGCGCCGGTCCGGTCTGAAGTCTGAACCCACTTCAATTAGAAGACCAGCAAATTGACTGACGGTTGATTGATTGACGCGGCAGTTCAAACAGAAGAACAGGGCAGTTGTTATTTTTCTAAGGAACAAGCCAATATAATCACGGATTATTCGGCCTAGTCTCGGGCGCCTAGTCAGTCACCTTGTACATCTGATTTCCACACGTAGTATGGCGGAATAATGGACCGAACTGAATACTGATGGCCTCACCGTGTATGCAGTAGCGATTAGTTTAATCGAGTTAACTTTCGTTTCGTTTGATTTTGTGTCGTTTTGTCTCGAGGATGGGAACATGTGTGTGCAATAAACATTAAGAACTGAATACCAATAATGGGCTCACCACACGTAATAGTGATTTGTTTAATCGAGTTAACTTATGTTTAGATTGATTTCGTTTCTTTGGTCTCTACTCCCGCCGTTCTAAGTGGATTTAGAGAGTATACATGGCTTCCAGAATTTGTAGTTGTTGGCCAGTTGAAACGTTTCCACTGAATGCAAGTGTCAAGTTCAACTTGCCCTGGTCAATGGTTTTAAATAAGACGCGAATAAGGGTGTTATTTTTATCTCCTTTTATTTATAGAGAAACTACAAGACAAAATACAAACTTGGTCACATGCTCCCTTTAAGCTAGGCAGCTGAAACAGAATAAACAGAACATTTAAAACGTTTATATTTCAACTGCTGTAATGCACCCGTTTCTAGGATAATCCTGTCCCAAACATGAAAGCTGGACCATACTGAACTGTGGATGAGCTAGCACAACTACTTCATGTTTGCATGTTTTTAGAGCACCTCAGCTAACTCACTCTCCCAAAACTCATCAGTTTTGCAGAACTGAGAATCTCCAATCAACTCCGTGGCTTCTCCGCGTCCCATCAGGGTTCGATCGTTCTCTCTTTGTTCCATCCCCGGTGAGTCCATAGAGAACTTCCGGTGACTGTTATTTGGCAAAAGCATAAGAAATCACTCCAGACATCTCCCAATCCAACTCTCCATAGCTATTATATATGGCAGGAAATAAAATGAAAGAATGGAAAGGTGGACTATGTAGAGTGGAAAATGGAGAGACGTCGGTGCTTGAAGAGATACATGGAGGAAATGTTTTGGTACCCTTCCTATGTATAGCGCGTCTCGGTTGGAGCTAGGATGCCACTTGAATGATGGACTATGCAATGAAAATGAGCAAGTTGTAAACCAAAAAAGAAATATAACCCCTTCATTATGACAAAAATAATATGTTCTACTCATGTATCATTATATTTGAAAATATTGATTGGGAAAGATTAAGCATGTGCACATGTGCAGTGTACCAAATAAATATCTTCACCTTTAAAAGGAAATATTTGTCTTTGAAATTGTTCTCTATGATTGGAGCACTATGCCCGAGAGTAGAGTACATATTTCTCTTATGATAAGTTCATGTTAATAAGAGGTGGCATCACCAAACAAAAGAATACAATTTGAGCGGATGAATTCTTGCATAGTACAAGTTTCTTTTGGAGATCCGTTTTGTACTTGTGACCCTAGATTACACTTATAAGACGGTGTTCCTTCTAGCCAATATTATTACTCTCTCGAAACAGGCGTACGTCCAGCTATATAAATATAGCAACCATGATTGAGACCACAGAGCCCACAAAGCCGTGACCCGCTCCACCACATCGCCCCCTCCACCTGCCGATGCAGAGTTGGCTGGACGCGGCCCCACCGTCCCCGACCCTCGCCGCACTCCAAGGTCAGCCGCCCCCGCCCCTGGCGAGCACGAACCGCCGCTACGCAACCCACCACGTCGCAACACCCAACCGCCTCCACGGGTTGATGCCGTCGCGCCACCGCGCCCTGCACAACACAATGCCTCCCACCGATGGTGCTGGCCCGCACCAGCCCCCGCCACACAGAGGAGCGAGGAAGCCCCCCCCCACCGCCACCGCCATCGGCCGGGCTTCGCCCGATCGTGCACTTTGGCGGCGGCGAGGAGTCATTCTATATTAGTCAACTAATATGGGCCGGGCTCCAAATTTGGCACGCCGCCGCATGGGGAGAAGATCGCCGCTGGAGCATCCCGCATCCGAGAACAGCCGCACCGCCACCCGGGGGTCACCACACCCGTCCAGATCCCACAGAGCCGCGCCCCGCTCCACCACATCGCCCCCTCCACCTGCTGATGCAGAGTTGGCTGGACGTGGCCCCGCTGTCCCCGACCCTCGCCGCCCTCCAAGGTCAGCCGCCGCCGCCCCTGGCGAGACCCTCGCCGCCCTTAAAGTACAAGCTAATATAGAGGAGTGAGGAAGAAAAATATATTATTACTCCCTCCGACCCATATTAGTTTTTTTTAGAAATGGGCGCATTTATTAACCAAACCGTTTAATGCTTATACCCGGCCTCTGCATAACCAAGATGCACACAGCCACATAAACGACAGACTAAGTCAAAAAGTAGACAAGCATTATAAAAAGGCACTAAAAAATAAAAGTTGGCTAGATATACAAATAGAGAGATACAAATATATCTAGTATCAAAACTTGCTAGATATATTCGTATCTAGATGAATCTATGTCAACTAATATGTAGGGAGTAGCAATTTATAGAGAGTGACTACCCACTTGAAATCAATCACTCCTGAGTGCTCTAATTTCAATAGAAAACAAATCTAGAGTACACCTTGGAAAGTCGTATCAGTTTACCAGATGCTGCTACAACGCCGAATGGCAAGCTATGAAATTCAGTAAGTTTTAATCGATTCGCTTTCATGCAATCCATATCGGAGGAAAAGTACAGCTAATACAGTAGTATTTGGCAGGGTCTGTGGCAGGGACGTTTAGTCGCGGCAGTGCTTTGACCTACTACTAGTACGAGTTTCTACAGTATATCTCGCTCGGTTTGAGTCGTTCTTGGTGAATATTTACTGCAATAAAATTGCAACAGAGATCGATGGGAGTTCACCACAAGTTACTGCTTACAATTAGCAAGCGTTCATCTCTGAAGAAAAATATAGAATGAAGTGGCAATTTTTACAGGTAACTGACTTATTCTCATTAGATCGGTGAGTGACGAAAACAAATTGGACTTTGCGGAACTCGTATCTGCAATTCAAAGGTGACGATTTCAGTGCTGCAGCTTGCTGAATTATTCAGAGCAAAAGAGTACCCAGGGATGGAAATTTTCAAACAAATTAAAAGACTCTTTACGTACCATTGTAGTTCAGTCGCGGCTTATTTGAGATCGGATATAACTACTCGGCTAGTCCAGGTCGTATTGCCCTTTCCAGAAGAAATGCCCCTTCTTTTCATACAAATGTCATGATCAATTTGCCCCAGTCAATAGTTTGAAGTTAGATACAAATAAGGGTGTTAATTTTATGCCCTGATAGAGAAACTGCAAGACAGAATGACCCAACATTTCACCTCATGTAGTATATGATCCCTTTAAGCTGGACAGCTGAACCAGAATAGACAATGCATTTGTACTTCAATAGGGATGATACACCAATTTATACGGTGGAACTCAGTCTGAAACATGAAAAGTGGACCAAACTGGACAGTGGATGGGCACAAAGAGTTCATTTTTGTAAGTCTAGATCACCCGAACCAACTCAATGTTCCCCAACTCTCTATAGTTTGGCAAAATTGCTAAATGGCCTTCCCCAACTAACTCACAGCCTCTCATTCTCTCCTCTTAAGATTAATTTAAAAGAGCTAGGGACTGGTCTCGCTGCTAAGGGAGAAGGAGATCTCTGTCGGAGCAAGCTAGACAGCCCACTTTATATGACTTGCTTGTACATCCGGGTTGATTTCAGGTTAGGCACTCGACCAAGCTTGTACATCCGGGAGTCTCTCCAAACCAAAGATGACTTGCTTTGCTGCATTTCTTGGGTCCACCCTGCTTCCATCATTCTCTTTGGCTCCATCTCATGCCAACCCCTATCAAACACCATATACTCCCTCCGTGTTTAGAAATATAAGATGTTTTAGGTTTGTGAATGAGATGTATCTAGACACATTTTAGTATCTAGATTCGTTTGAACCTATACATTAAAACGTGTCTAGATACATCTCCTTCACAAATCTAAAACATCTTATATTTCTAAACGGAGGGAGTAGCTATTATTTGGCAAAAGCACAAAAATCCATTACGGACGTCTCCCAGTCCGACTCCTCATACCAATTATATGGCGAATAAAATCTTATTAAAAAAGTGGAACATGGAGAGTCGGTTGGTGTGTAAATTGTAAAAAGATACATAGAGGAAATATTCTGGAGGGGCTCTCCGTATATATGGAGAGAGTGGGTTGGAGATGCTCTTAGATGAGGGTAAAAATCCACGCTCCCGAACAACAAATATGACTTAAAAGTGAAAGCATACGCTCTTAGGTGAGAGGAAGGTTGTTCATTTTCACCCACCCAAGTTAAACCCCTAGGATTAACATAGTGTGACGTATTTATTTATAGAAGCGCAAAGTGCAGTGACATGTAAGCAAGATTTTTTTATAATGTGTGTTTTGTTTAAACTTGTCGTAACATCAGGCTGATACAAGTATACGAATGCATTAGATTTTATGCTTACGACCTCTACAAACGAGCTGGGACAAAGTTCTACCCTAAAATGATAGAGCCACTAAAGTAGTCAATTTTATGAAAAATATGTGCATATAGATGTAGGGATTCGTAGCATGGAAAACAAAAAATTTCTATCGCATACAAACAAACAAGCCAAGATCTATCTACTAGATTGTAGCAACGAGTCGATGGAATAACTCACCCTCGAAGATTCCAAAGTGTTTAACGAGAGCGGATTCTCGTGGGTGATGTAGTCGTACTCTTTCCGATCTCAAGATCGCGTAGACGATCCTTCCGGCACTGCGTTCCGGCAGCGCTCCCGCAGTCGGTCACACGTTCGGTACTCAACGAAGACATTCCTCTCCCTTGTTCCAGCAGGCAGCGGAGGTTGTAGCACTCTCCTCGTGATTCCGGCAGCACAACGGCGTGGTAGCGAAAGTAGAGGGGAGATCTCGCAGGGTTTCGCCTTAAGCCAAAGCGAGTATGGTGGAGTATGAGAGAGTCCCTCGACGATCTAGGGTTTAGACACGCCGAGGAGGGGGCAAGCCGGCGGCTAGGGTTTAGCTAGGCGGCGGCGGCGGTTTGCCCTAGGGTCGGCGGCGGCTATGGAGGCGGCGGCGGCTTGGTACTAGGGTTTAGAGGTAGGAACTTGTGTGTCTAGGAGGAGAGCCCTGCCCATCCTTATATAGGTGGAGGGGGACGGCCAAGGGAAGGGGAGTCCCTCCCCAACTCAGCTTGGTGGTGCGCCGGCGGTGGGAGGAGGAACTCCTCCCCCAAGTCGGTTTCCACCTCCCTCTCCACTTCCCAAAACTAGCCGTTTGACTTTCAAACTTGGCGTTTGACTTTTCAAACTAGGATTTGAATAAACCCTCTATTTTGTTCAGCGATGACACCGAGTACATGATGCAATCATATCAACTTAATATAACACATTCATGTACCCTTCCCCTCCGGAGTGCCAGACATTCCGGAACCTTCTAGAACATTCCTGATGAAAACACCGGAACCATTCTCCAACTCCGAAACGGGACTTTCCTTGTATGAATCTTATTCTCCGAACCATTCCGGATCTCCTCGTGATATCCCGAATCCCATTCGAGACTCCGAACAACATTCGGACTCTTTCTCATCATTCCATAACTACTCAAACAACGTCGAATACTTAAGTGTGTCTCCCTACGGTTCGTGAATTATGCGGACATGATCGAGACACTTCTCCGAACAATAACCAATAGAGGAATCTGGAAATTCATATGGCTCCCACATATTTCTACGATTACTTTGCGATCGAATGAACCACTTACATACGATATCAATTTCCCTTTGTATCACGATAGTTTACTTATCCGAGGTTATGATCGTCGGTATCTCTGCATACCTAGTTTAACCTCGTTACTGATAAGTACTCTTTTCTCGTTCCCGTGATATGTGCTCCCTTGTGATCCAGTCACATGCTTGCAATATAATTGGATGACATTTCACCGAGAGGGCCTAGAGTATATCTATCCGTCATATGGATGGACAAATCCCACTCTTGATCCATGTGTCTCAACCAATACTTTCCGAACACTCAATGCCACCTTTATAGCCACCCAGTTACGGTGTGGTGTTTGATGTCATCAAAGCATCCATCTGGTAAAGGTGATATGCATGATCTCATGGTCGAAGGAATTAGATTACTATGTATCAGAAAGCATATAGCAATTGAACTATTAAAATGACTTGATCTTTATGCTACGCTTATCTATAGGAGTATGTCCACCATATCATTCTCCTAACGATATGATCTTGTTGTTTAATAACATCTCAATGTTCATGATAGGGAAACCACAATCATCTATTAACCAACAAGCTAGTATTATATAGAGGCTTTACTAGGGACTCTTATTTTAGTCTACAAATCACACAAGTATTAATGTTTCCTTGTTAATACTATTATAGCATGAATGTAAACATTTATCATAAACACAAAGAT
The DNA here is from genome assembly GCA_030063025.1 of Avena longiglumis. Taxonomy (NCBI): domain Eukaryota; kingdom Viridiplantae; phylum Streptophyta; class Magnoliopsida; order Poales; family Poaceae; genus Avena; species Avena longiglumis. Next base: position 503,931,238 of record CP125975.1, read on the forward strand.
ATAATAATAACTATTTTTATTATTGCCTTTAGGGCATATCTCTAACAGTCTCCCACTTGCACTAGAGTCATCTAATCTAGATTACATGGTAATATACCGAACACCCATGGCAGTTTGGTGCTGGTCATGTTTTGCCCTCGGGAGAGGTTTAGTCAACGGATACGCCACATTCAGATCTGTGTGTACTTTGCAAATATTTATATCCCCATCTTGGATATGTTCTCGAATAGCGTGAAAACTTGATGTGCTTCAGCTTCTTGTGTGACCTTGGTTCTTGCGCATTGGCTATGGCGCCCATGTTATCACAGTAGATAGACATTGGGTCCAGCGCACTAGGAACCACACCCAGCTCTATAATGAAATCCTTCATCCATATCTCTTCTTGTGAAGCCTCCGAAGCAGCCATGTATTCCGATTCAGTTGAAGATCTCGCCACAACGCTTTGCTTTGCACTCCTCCAGCTAACTGCTGCACCATTCAAAATAAATACGTATCCAGATTGTGATTTAGAATCATCTGGATCGGTGTTCCAACTAGCATCGGTGTAACCATTAACAACGAGATGTTCATCACCTCCATAAGAAAGAACCATATCCTTAGTTCTTCTCAAGTACTTAAGGATGTTTTTGACCGCTGTCCAATGATCCACTCCTGGATCACTTTGATATCTGCTAGTTAAACTAACGGCATATGCAATGTCGGGTCTAGTACATAGCATGGCATACATTAGAGATCCTATGGCTGAGGCATAGGAGTCTTACTCATCCTTTCTCTATCTTCTGCCGATGTCGGACTTTGAGTTTTACTCAAGGTCGTATTAGCAACATGGGCAAGAACCCTTTCTTGCTATCTTCCATTCCAAACCTCTTTAGAACTTTGTCCAAATATGTACTTTGTGACAATGATATTTGGCGTCTCGATCTATCTCTATAAATCTTTATGCCTAATATGTAAGCTTGCCAAGATCCTTCATTGAAAAACTATTATTCAAATATTCCTTGACACTATTAAGAAGGTCTACATCATTCCCAATCAACAATATGTCATCTACATATAGTATTAAGAATGCTACAGAGCTCCCACTCACTTTCTTGTAAATACAAGCTTCTCCATAAGTTTGTATAAAACCAAAACTTTTGATCACCTTATCAAAATGTTGATTCCAACTTCGGGATGCTTGCTTCAATCCATAAATGGACCGTTGAAGTTTGCATACCTTGTTAGCATCTTTAGGATCAACAAAACCTTTGGGTTGCATCATATACAACTCTTCATCCATGTCTCCATTGAGGAATGCTGTTTTGCCATCCATCTGCCATATCTCATAATCATAATATGCAGCGATTGCTAACATAATCCTCACAGACTTTAGCTTCACTACTGGTGAGAAAGTCTCATCGTAGTCAACTCCTTGAATTTGTCGAAACCCCTTTGCGACAAGTCGAGCTTTATAGACAGTAATATTACCATCAGCATATGTTTTCTTCTTGAAAATACATTTGTTCTCGACAGCCTTCCGGCCATCCGGTAAGTCCACCAAAGTCCATACTTGGTTTTCGTACATGGATCCAATCTCGGATTTCATGGATTCTTGCCATTTATTGGAATCTGGGCTCATCATTGCTTCCTCATATGTCTCAGGGTCATCGGTGTTGTCCACCAACATGACACTCATAACGGGATCATACCAATGCAGGTGGTGCGTGTTCTCGTTGACTGCGAGGCTCTGTAGCAACTTCAACCGAAGTTTCATGATCATCATCATTAGCTTCCTCTCTAATCGGTGCAGGCACCACAGGAACTTCTTCCGGTCTGCGCTACTGCAATTCGAGAGAAGGTTCGACAACCTTGTCGAGTTCTACTTTCCTTCAGTCACTTCTTTCGAGAGAAATTCCTTCTCTAGAAAGGATCCATTCTTAACGAAGATTTTGCCTTCGGATCTATGATAGAAGGTATACCCAATAGTTTCCTTGGGTATCCTATGAAGACGCATTTTTCGCTTTGGGTTCAAGCTTGTCCTTTGTAACTTCTTTACATAGGCTGCGCAACCCCAAACTTTAAGGAACGACAATTTAGGTCTCTTCCCAAACCATAATTCATACGGTGTCGTTTCAACGGATTTAGATGGTGCCCTATTTAAATTGAATGCGGCTGTTTCTAATGCATAACTCCAAAATGATAGCGGTAAATCTGTAAGTGACATCATAGAACGAACCATATCTAAGAGAGTTCGATTACGACCTTCGGACACACCATTACGCTGTGGTGTTCCCGGCGGTGTCAATTGTGAAAGTATTCCGCATTTCTTCAAATGCTCGCCAAACTCGTAACTTAGATATTCACCTCCACGATCAGAACGTAGAAATTTAATCTTCTTGTTACGTTGATTCTCTACCTCACTTTGAAATTCCTTAAACTTCTCGAAAGTTTCGGACTTATGTTTCATGAAATAGATATACCCATATCTACTCAAATCATCCGTGAAGGTAAGAACATAACGATAACCACCGCGCGATGCTACACTCATTGGACCACACACATCGATATGTATGATTTCCAATAAGTCCGTAGCTCGCTCCATCATACCAGAGAATGGAGTCTTAGTCATTTTACCCATCAGACATGCTTCGCATCTTTCAAGTGATTCAAAATCAAGTGATTCAAGAAGTCCATCGGAATGGAGTTTCTTCATACGCTTCACTCCAATATGACCAAGACGACAGTTCCACATATAGGTCGAGTTATCGCTTGATTTCAAACGTTTAGCCTCAATGTTATTAATATGTGTATTTCCACTATCGAGATTCAACAAGAATAGACCATCTATCATAGGTGCATGTGCATAAAACATATTACTCATATAAATCGAACAACCATTATTCTCGGACTTAATCAAGTAACCGTCTCGCAATAAACAAGATCCCGATATAATGTTCATGCTTAACGCAAGCACCAAATAACAATTATTTAAGTATAAAACTAATCCCGATGGTAGATAAAGGGGTAGCGTGCCGACCGCGATCACATCAACCTTTGATCCGTTTCCCACGCGCATTGTCACCTCGTTCTTCGCTAGCTTCCATTTATTCTGCAGCACCTGTTTCGAGTTACAAATATGAGCAACCGAACCAGTATCAAATACCCAGGCACTACTACGAGTACTAGTGAGATACACATCAATAACATGTATATCAGATATACCTTTCTTCTTGATGTTGTCGTTCTTCAAAATCCGCCAAGTACTTTGAGCAATTCCGCTTCCAGTGACCTTCTCCCTTGCAGTAAAAGCACTCAGTATCAGGCTTAGGTCCATCCTTCGTCTTCTTCGTTGGCGCGGTAACTTTCTTACCACCCTTCTTGAAGTGTCCCTTCTGCTTAGACTTGCCTTTCTTGAATTTGGTGGTCTTATTGACCAACAACACTTGGTGCTCTTTCTTGATCTCCACTTCTGCAGATTTCAACATGGCAAAGAGTTCTGGCAACGTCTTGTTCATGTTTTGCATGTTGTAGTTCATCACAAAGTTCTTGTAACTTGGTGTTAGTGATTGGAGGACGCGGTAAATCCCCAAAGCATTAGGAATCACTATACCCAAGCTTTGAAGTTTGTTTGCGTGCCCAGACATCTGAAGCACATGCTCACTGACGGAGCTGCCCTCTTCCATCTTGCAGTTAAAGAACTTTTCAGAAGCCTCATAGCTTTCAATTGCCGCATGAGTCTCAAAGATCAATTTGAGATCCTCGACAATATCATATGGGTCTGAATTCTCAAACCTTTTACAAGCTCCGATTCTAAACCATACAAGATAGCACATTTGAACGTAGATCTTGAGTCTTCCGAGTGAGGTAAACATTCTTTACTTCATCGGCAAGATCATTGCGGTGGGTCACCAATGTGCATCCAAAGACATAGGTCAAATTACCATTGTGAGGACAATCCTCAAATTGCGGAACCAATCCATGATTGCTTCCATTGTTTTTCAACTTTTCTTTCTCTAGGAACGCATTAAAATTGATGGTAGGGGCTGCCATTGATCTACAACATATTTGCAATAGCTTAGACTAAGTTTATGACAAATTGAGTTCAAATTAATAATAAATTAATCTAGGTGAACTCCCACTCAAAAAAATATCCCTCACATTGTTTTAGTGATCACACGAACCAAATCCACCACATCAACACCGATCATCACGAGAGCTGATATAGTTTCAATGGCGAACAATCGACATGTTCATCATATCTACTATATGATTCATGCTTTACCTTTCGGTGATCCGTGTTCCGAGACCATGTCTGTACATTCTAGGCTCGTCAAGATCAAACCTTAGTTTCCGCATGAGCAACTCTGGCTTGCTCACGTTGTATGCACTTGCAGAATCTAACACACCCGATCATCACGTGGTGCTTCGAAACAACAAGCTTTAGAAACGGTGCTAACTAAGGGTGAACACTTTATGACTTGAAATTCATGTGCATGAGGGATCATCTTATAATGCTACCGTCGTCTACTAAGCAATACAAGATGCATAAAGGATTAACATCACATGCAATTCATAATATGTGATATGATATGGCCTTTCTTCTTTGTGCTTCCGATCTCCATCTTCTAGCACGAACATGATCTCCATCATCACCGGCATTGCATCAAGGTCAATGGCGCTTCTCCATGGTTGTCGTCCACCGGCTTCAACTATTACAACTACTTTGAATAGACACGCGGGTCTTAACATAAATTAAAGACAACCATATGGCTCATGCCGGTTGCCAACTTACAATAAGGAACATCGCATATATCAAATATAATCACAATCATGGCCATATCACATCACAACACACCCCTGCAAAACAAAGTTAGACGCCTCTACTTTCTTTGCATGTTTTACGTGGTTTGGGGCTTTCAATAAGTGTCGTTATAACTTACGAACATGAACCACAACATTGATACTAGTATTGTTAATCACCCGTTGTAAATTGGATCTTAACTATGCTAGGAGAAACAGTCACCCGCAAAGCCACTTATGCAATACAAGTTGCATGTCAAGCGTGGACCAAGTCTCATGAACGATGTCATGTAAGGTTAGCCCGGGCCGCTTCATCCCAACATCCCGCAAGATGCAAAGTACACAAGAAGCAATCGGCAATAAAAGCATCAACGCCCACAATGACAATTGTGTTCTACTCGTGCAACAGATCTACATATAGACACGTCTTTGATACCACTGTAGGGATTCGTAGCATGGAAAACAAAAAATTTCTATCGCATACAAACAAACAAGCCAAGATCTATCTACTAGATTGTAGCAACGAGTCGATGGAATAACTCACCCTCGAAGATTTCAAAGTGTTTAACGAGAGCGGATTCTCGTGGGTGATGTAGTCGTACTCTTCCCGATCTCAAGATCGCGTAGACGATCCTTCCGGCGCTGCGTTCCGGCGCTCCCTTGATCGATCAAGCGTTCGATTTTCGACGAAGACCTTCCTCTCCCTTGTTCCAGCAGGCAGCGGAGGTTGTAGCACTCTCCTCGTGATTCCGGCAGCACAACGGCGTGGTACCGGAAGTAGAGGGGAGATCTCGCAGGGCTTCGCCTTAAGCCGGAGCGAGTATGGTGGAGTATGAGAGAGTCCCTAGACGATCTAGGGTTTAGACACGCCGAGGAGGGGGCAAGCCGGCAGCTAGGGTTTAGCTAGGCGGTGGCGGCGGTTTGCCCTAGGGCCGTCGGCGGCTATGGAGGCGGCGGCTTGGTACTAGGGTTTAGAGGTAGGAACTTGTGTGTCTAGGAGGGGAGCCCTGCCCCTCCTTATATAGGTGGAGGGGGCCGGCCAAGGGAAGGGGAGTCCCTCCCCAACTTTGCTTGGTGGTGCGCCGGCGATGGGAGGAGGAACTCCTCCCCCAAGTCGGTTTCCACCTCCCTCTCCACTTCCCAAAACTAGCCGTTTGACTTTCAAACTTGGCATTTGACTTTTCAAACTAGGATTTGAATAAACCCTCTATTTTGTTCAGAGATGACACCGAGTACATGATGCAATCATATCAACTTAATATAACACATTCATGTACCCTTCCCCTCCGGAGTGCCGGACATTCTGGAACCTTCTAGAACATTCCCGATGAAAACACCGGAACCATTCTCCAACTCCGAAACGGGACTTTCCTTATATGAATCTTATTCTCCGGACCATTCCGGATCTCCTCGTGATATCCCGAATCCCATTCGAGACTCCGAACAACATTCGGACTCTTTCTCATCATTCCATAACTACTCAAACAACGTCGAATCCTTAAGTGTGTCTCCCGACGGTTCGTGAATTATGCGGACATGATCGAGACACTTCTCCGAACAATAACCAATAGAGTAATCTGGAAATTCATATGGCTCCCACATGTTTCTACGATTACTTTGCGATCGAATGAACCACTTACATACGATATCAATTTCCCTTTGTATCACGATAGTTTACTTATCCGAGGTTATGATCGTCGGTATCTCTGCATACCTAGTTTAACCTCGTTACTGATAAGTACTCTTTTCTCGTTCCCGTGATATGTGATCCCTTGTGAGCCAGTCACATGGTTGCAAGCTAATTGGATGACATTTCACCGAGAGGGCCCAGAGTATATCTATCCATCATATGGATGGACAAATCCCACTCTTGATCCATGTGTCTCAACCAATACTTTCCGAACACTCAATGTCACCTTTATAGACACCCAGTTACGGTGTGGTGTTTGATGTCATCAAAGCATCCATCCGGTAAAGGTGATATGCATGATCTCATGGTCGAAGGAATTAGATTACTATGTATCAGAAAGCATATAGCAATTGAACTATTGAAATGACTTCATCTTTATGCTACGCTTATCTATAGGAGTATGTCCACCATATCATTCTCCTAACGATATGATCTTGTTGTTTAATAACATCTCAATGTTCATGATAGGGAAACCACAATCATCTATTAACCAACAAGCTAGTATTATATAGAGGCTTTACTAGGGACTCTTATTTTAGTCTACAAATCACACAAGTATTAATGTTTCCTTGTTAATACTATTATAGCATGAATATAAACATTTATCATAAACACAAAGATATAATAATAACTATTTTTATTATTGCCTCTAGGGCATATCTCCAACAATAGATTGCAACATAATATAGCCTGCCACATAAACTCAATTTAAAACATAACTCTCAAGTCTCTCCCCGGAGGTTAGTATTCACTATTTGTATATTTAAGCATGTCTATTTGTATATTTATGCACACCTATTTGAGGAAGAAGATAGGTGGAAGCTAGTGTTTTTTTTTGAGTAGTAGACTTTCTTTTCAGACACCTTTGGGTCTGTGAAAATGTTTGTTGTGGATTTGTGTTTGGTTCTTATCTTCTATCTGTAAAGAAAAACGTGCATTCTCGTGTGTTCCTGAGAAAATGTAGTAGAAACATCTTCCTACAATATTATGAAGGAAAAAATTCAAATGTTTTATAACACTATCATGTAGTAGCACGAGATACAGTACCGGTGTAGCTCCGTGAAACGCACGCAGTCATAGTAGGTATATCAAGAAGTAAAATATCCATCCAAAGAGAATAGAAAAAAGACACTAAGGCAATGTTCCAATAGAACAATAGAGTGGAGGAGTTTTAATATGTTTCCTAGCTTTCCATCCATGGTGAGAAAACAGGCCACTCTCATTCCCTCCAGGTGTACATAATCTCCCACTGCGTGTGTTTACTCCCGAGCCTCTCGCTATTGCAGCAAACACCAAGGGCATGATTGGTTGCCTTTGAGGCCTATTTTGGGGCTCCCGAGATGATGGGAAAGCAACCTATGGGCCACGTTGTGGACTTTTTTGGTTGCCCACAAACCAATTTCTTGCATGAGGCTAGGAACGGGATCCCCGGTATTCGGTTGGCCGCATTATTAATTCTAGGGAAGACAAATGCAAATACCCGGTGTTTGGTTGGAACCCAAACTACTGATGTGGTAACCTTTTCCATTTAGTGGTGAGGTTACCCAACACATAGCACATAACACTCAAATACTATTGACAGAATAAGGAGTTCAGATAAACAATTCATCATAAGGAGGTAGTACAAGGCAGTACCACTCGAACCAACAGTTATACTAATTACTTATGCACCACAAACTAACCAAAAAGTATAGCGCGTGATGCATCACAAGTTCATCAGGGTTAGTATATAACACCTCCCAAAGTATTACAATTCTGGCACCAGTTTTGATCAATTCCTAGCTAGTGGAATGGATATTAGAATAACTCCTAAAATATATGACCTCACTAGATCACGATCATCATCAGACACAACAGCAAGCAGTAGCACTAATAGTAGTGCTTGTGAAGCTAGGTCCTAATAAGTAAAATCCTCCTCTATGCTCATGTCATCCCAGCATAGCTTCTACCATGGGACTTGTTGTCCGCAAGGTAGCTGCTAGCCTGCAGCAGTAAGAGCGGAGAGAAGAGAGCCTTATTACTCACATACATAGGCTTGAATACTGTCTTCATATACATTTAGTTCTGTATGAACTTGTTTAGAAACTCACTATGCTTTGGGTGATCCTAAGTTTCAGAAGACATTGTATTAGTTTAGCTCACTAAGAAGGGCATGACCAAGTGAACCAATAAATAAGTGGCATGCTATCTAAACATGAGGTATGTAATCAAATTTTCCTCGTCAATCATCATGCATGGTCATGCTCTCCTTGCACCATGTCACTCCTTCAACATCCCTAACCTTGCACACCAATACCCACTTCTGTCTCCACTTCCTCGTGTGGTTCTAAATCTGACTAGGGGTGACTGCAATGCTTGTGAAGTCAAGCAGAACATCATTGCAGACATTTTTAGGTGTTGTTCTTTGAAGCCTTAGTAACACTCGATCCCAATGTTGCGAGCTCACATATCCTATTCAAGACAAACTCTCACAGAGATGGTTTCCACACTGTTGGAGATTTGGGAAGATACTTAGCTGAATATGAATTGTTTTGCCAGGCAGCATCTAGGAAAATTCTTCCTTCACTATAGAAGCAAATGTATTGGGAGATGGAGAAGGCATGATAACCTACAACAGAGATAACACCTTAAGCATGTAACTACTATGATAATCATGAAAATCGGTTACACATGTCCTATAGTCAATCTCTAGCAAGGAACTACGCACATGCTTGCACATCTAAGCTATAACATCAAGGGAGGTTCTTACAACCAAAGGTTTAGGATTCAACATAGAGGCCAGGGAAGAGGGAGATTCCGATAGAGCGTTGACTTAACCGTCACCGTGGTCGGCAGAGAATCTGGAAGACAATTGTCGCCATGCTCGAGGGATATGCCGGAAGGACCACCATCTTCATGCTCGAGGGAGAAGAAGGCTCGATGACCCACAATAGAGCTAACACCTTAAGCATGGTACTGAAGTCCTACATCGACTGTCATGAATCCCAACTATGGTAAGCATGAAAATGGGTTCCATATAACCTAAGTAAATAGTACCAACAAGCACCATCATGTCTGTACAGATCTATGCACATCTAGTACATGATTACAGGTCTACGCTACCATATGAAGGTTTAGATTTTTCTTAGAAATAGCGGAATAGGATTCAATACTACATAGCCCAGGGAAGATGGTGAAGGCACGCCATCGACGGGCGCCGCTGAGCTCTTGGTCTAAGCTAGTGAAGAAGATCCTAACATCGACATGGATACCGAAAGGGGAAGAACTCGAATGGGGTAAATGGTGGATTTGGAATTCGGTGGTGATAGTGTCGCATTTAAATAAGGAAAATTTTAGGTGGTCAGGGACCAAAATTTCCCCTCCACATTTCCGTTGCACCGCAAGATCTCACGCCATCTCCATAGTTTGTAGTGCTCGTATGAGGAGTTGTCCAAAGTGCACGTGGCAAGGGTGGCTCGCTGGAAATAGTTGATTTGGTCATTCCCCTGGGGCCTAGATCGCAGGTGCTTTGAGGACGTGCCGACCACAACGTGGAAGGCAGGTAGATATCTAATCCACCCGCCAATTTTTCACCTCCACCCCTACCCCGGGGGCCTGTTTGTACTCCATAGGGTCAACTAATCACACACCCAAGTGTGGATCATGTGTGAATAGAAAGTCCTATCAAATAAGCATTGTGTGAATATAATGACAACGAAGATAGCCATTTCCCTGACCAAACCCAAATTTCGACCACACTAAATTGAGGTTTTCAACTATTAGTCCACATCTCGATATCAAGAACAAATTTTTGGTATTATACCATGTTTGGTGTTGTTATGGATCAGTGGTATCATGCTTTTCTTATGGTAAACCTGGAGTGGTATCCAAATCATGCAAATTATTGGTTATGTCATATCTTGTTGCTCAAGCTTCCATAACAATGCTTAATTATAAAATTTGTTACTATGATACCCATGCCTTGATGTTATTTCCATTAATTCCTCAATATATATAAGTCTTGCGAGTACTAGAGTACTCACTAGAATTCCAAAACCAAACATGTGTAGGCAAGTTCATCATTATTTTCGATAATTTGAGTGATGCCTATTTGCTTTTTAACCTGGTTGGATGTACGATCTCGAGTTGTGATTTGTTGAGAAGGCAGGGCTTCCATCTTGGTATTCATTTATAATTTTCTCTCGGTTAAGTTTTTTGAAGACATCTTTCAAGTCTTCTCTTGTGGGAATTTTTATGTATGTTCTCTTGTACAAGACTTTAAATAGATAATTTTAATCCTTGTTTAGAGTTTTTGTTGTGATACCCTTTTTAGTTTAAGCATGCCATGCACCGTGCGCTATGATATGAAGTACATCGTATGTGTCTTAGAGTATGGGTTTCACTTACATGTCTGGGATGGTCTTTGTAGAATGGGTTGCCCCGACATCTACACATGGACTCACACTTGGACAAAATATGGTTTTAATTTGTAGTGATTGCGATGCTTTGGGGGTGCAACTTGTGGTAGTTACTTTAAGCATGTCATGCACTATGTGTGTATGATATAAAATGCATGGTATGTGTCTTAGGGTATGGGCTTCACTTGTATGCGGATGGTTTTTGTAGGATGGGTTGCCACAACATCTACACCTAGACTCACACTTGGACAACAAAGTTTTTAATTTGGAGTAGTTGCGATGCTTTGGAGATTCAACCAGTGGAACTACCGTGATACATGTGTGATATCTCATGTGCATTAAGGCGCGCATGTGGTTGGACGAGTGACATGCAAGCTTTTGTCAGGGAAATACAAGCGGCCTATGTTGAATGGAGCTAACTCAGGCACACACACACACCGTTGTGATGACATACTTGTTTGGCTTGCATGCCGAATGTCGTGGGGTCACTAACCATGGTACATTTTGTCACCTTTAGTAGTTGCAATAAAATTATGTTCATGATATCCAACTATTCAGAATAATGTAGGATAAATACAACTAAATTTTACTGGAATGACCAACAACACATTCAAAGCGAGCAATATAAATCGATAAAGAGATATGGGCACATCATGTTGACATGAACTATAAATATTTACCTTTAAAGGACTTTTTAGTATCATATGTTGCTTCTTGGCGATTGAAACTACACTATGAACAAGAGCAGAGTACATTTAGTTAAAAGGAAACCATCGGGTAGAGTTTAGCTTATATTGGAACTTATATCGCTCTTGTATAAGTTCTAGTGTGCTAACTTCATCCCAGCCATTTAGGTCTAAATGAGACATCTTATCGAACAAACAACCATTACCTCCTAGAGTATGGCATGTTTGTGTGTGACTATATGGGTTTGTGCGATTGTGTTTTGTGTGCATTGTATGCTCCACCATATACTCTCTAAAATAAGTTATAGTAGATAAAAAGAAGGTTCATACTAGCAGTTTGGCGTGTATGTTTTCATAGAGAGAAGCTGAACCGCTCCCAGGTCGCTCGCGCGAGGTGACCACGGGGTGCCCCCTCCCAAGCTTAGACATCCGCTGTTGCCGCTCCCTCGCCGCCCACCCCGGAAGTGGCATACACGCTTTGGCCATCGAAGGTGGCAGGCGAGCTACGCGGGCTCCATCCATCCTCTTCGGCGCCATGGGGCAGAAACCAGGGAGCAGCGTTGGTGGTTCCGAGCTGCGGGCAGTGACTCTCGCTAGAGCGGCATTGGCCAGCGGTTTGGAAGGGAGGCATGGAGGATAAGATGGGCGATGGTGCAAACTTGGAGGCAGCGGCGTGGTTGCCTTGGGCGGCGATGCTGCATCTCGGTCTCTCTCGAACAATCTATGAGTTCGTCCATGGGTTCGAAAGGGCCAAAGGCTGACCCACTCGTTCCATTTGCCGGAAGCCATCCGGCGGTGTGGGGACTGCTATATCGGCCTGAATAATGGTGACGGTCCTAGGGCTCCTTCCGCGTGAAGACGGAAATCTACTAGCTGCATGTTCTCTTTGATCTGGCATGGAGCAGTGCGTTCCCTAAGCCTCCGCAGGCGAACTCCCATGGGCGCATCATGCCTAGAGTTTGCTGGATTGGAAGGAATTCGGTCTTGTGCACCCATGTTTTTTGCCGACTGTTTGGTTTTGGAGGAAGCGTTGCGAAGATCTGCTATCTGTTATCATCATGTGTCATGTCTTTCACGATCCATGGTGAAGTCGGATTCGGAGAATGTCATGAAGGAAGTGATATGAGGGCTAGGTGGTTTAAGTCTTTGTAGCGATGAGGATTTGGCTTGGTAATCCGTAACTCGCATCAGCGACTATTAGATGGGGGCGACAAAACAATAGAAGTTCACAGTCTTACCTTGCATGGTGAAAATCCAAGGTCCGGCTTTAATTGATTATGTTTGCCAATGGCTTTGTTGAAGGTATTTTTTGTGAGCGAGGACTTTCTCCATGATAAAAACTTATGATCTTTGATCAGGCGACGACAAGGTGTCTCTATTAGAGAGGTTGGACTTGTGGTGGTGTTTTGGTGGTGTTAGTGTCGCTGCTACAGAAAATTGATCGCGATAGCAGGACTTTTCGTTTTTGTCATTCTTATTTTTTCTGGGTTGTGTCCATCTGCAAAACCGCTAGAGCAATGTGTCGTTGTAGAGGATGGGTGTAATTGGTATCTCCGTGATATTAATATATGCTCTTTGTAAAAAAAAGCATTTGGACATGTGGTTGGTTTTGAGCACTTTTTATTGCCACGCTTGATTAATTATATGAAACATCAACCATGGAGTGAAATTTCTAGTTACACTTTTGTGACAACCACATTTGCCTAAGGTGAAGTGTGGCTAAGCGTGTGCGAACGAAACAACCGCTATACTAACATCTTGAACTAACTCCATGTCTTCTCCCTTACCATCGGGCTTTCACCTACCTCTTCTTGATCTGTCTCCGATGAGTCAGCGGCGAATTTTATGTAACTACTTGTTGGCAAAATCATATAAAGTCACTCCAGATGTCTCCCAATCCAACTCATGATAGCTACTAGCTATATGACAGAAATAGATAAAAATATATAAATGTTGGAATATGGAGAGCGGGAAATGGAGAGTTAGTTGGTATGTGAAGAAATACACATAAGACATATTTTGACGTGGCCCTTCATGTATAGAGAGAGTCTCGTTTGGAGATACTCTTAAATACAAAGTACCTCCACATGGGGACACCAAAAATGGTTTAGATGAAACAGATGTGCATGTGAGCCAAAGTGACATCAAGGTTGTTTGTTTTCACCAACCAGAATTTAACCCCCAGGATTTACACAACGGATATGGCATATTTATCTTGAGAACACGCAAAATGGGATGACATGTAAGTAAGATTCCTGATTGATGCGAGTTTTTGTTAAGATGTAACGTCACGCGAAGCTGATATATAACCGGGCAGCAGTTTAACCCTTCGGTACGAGATGTGAAAAAAGTTCTACGAACGCATGATAGCACCACCAACTAGTCAAAAAATGGATATAATGCAATGCTAATCTAGCATGCCATATACAATCAATTGAAAAGACAACTCTCATGTGAAAAAGGTAGAAATAGCACATTGTCTTCACATTTTCGCTCTCTGTAGGCTGCTATTCATTATCTTAATCTCAGTGAGAAAAACATCTAGATTTTTATATCTTGATGCAATGCTACCAAAACAGTTCATATTTTTCATAAAATATATTTTGTAGCACTATCATGCATTTATAGTACCACTATATCCTCTCGGTAAAATGCACGCATTCATGACACATATATTTCAAAAGGTAAAACATTCATCCAAAGAAGAAAACATTAATTCATGGAGCGTCAACCTATAGCCTAGAATGTCATTGCTCATCTGGTCCAGCTGTGCACAATGTCCCAACACGTCAACTCCTAGCCCTGAAACTTTACAAGGAACTAATTTCCATCGTCAAATAGACATCAACCAAGATTTACAATCTCAATTTTCTATTAATATCCATAAACACTTGCTTGGAACATAACAAGGTGGATACAAATCAAATGCCACCTAGATGATCGACCATGCAATCAAAGCGGTCCAATTCTAAATCAAAAAATAGATATATTCCCATCATTGGGACAGAACAATATCTTTTACTAATCTGAATATTTTTTTTTAATTTTAAAAGTTGTTTTAGTATTGATCATCACTATGCATGATACTAGAGTACACAAAGTTTAGGGCCTCTTTGGATCACATTATTGGAAAACACAAGAATCTGACAGATTTGTTGGTGTAAAACGGAAGATTGCAAAGCATGGAAAAACAACAGGAATAATCATTTGGATGAAACATAAGAAAAAAGTGCCTCGATCCTACATGAATGTGTCATAATTAAAAATATATTGGAGCGATGTTCAAATTTCTATGAAATCAAGGTATAGGAATTCAATCCAAAGGAATATGAGTATCACCATTCCTTTGATCCAGAGGCAATTTGTAGGAAAAAAACAAAGGAAAATCCTACAAAAGTCTCACTAAATTCCTACAATCCAAAGAGAGCCTTAGCGAAAAACTGTCGTCTATTGTAGTGTATGTTTTATGGGAACTCATCTTGCTTTTGTGATGAGTTCATGTTAATAAGACGTGGGAGTAAATCATTCATTCTACTAACCTAACTTGAGCACAACCCTTTCATGTCTAAACCAGACATCTTGCCCAAAAAAAATGCACGTCGCCTTATGAAATATGTCATCTTTATGTGTGTGAAGTGATGTGAGTGTGTTGTATGAGCCACCGTGTGTACTCTTGCAAAAACAAAAGTTCCTATATGTAAGAAAAAGAAAAGCCATGATGTGCTGGCACCTAACAAAAGCACAGCGTTAAGGCATGACCAACCCGACCGTTTCCCCCAACCCCGTGTGTTACGCCCTTTTGTTTCATTCAAACTTACGTTCAATTCAACGTCAACCTTCCCGATTCAAAGCCTTTACCCTTCCGTCCCTTCCCTCCCTATTTGAACCCTTCCTCCCCACCGCTCCGTCCAGTCCTCGTTCATATTCAACTCCCTTGACACCCAGCTCCCACACGCCCCCCACGCACGCGCCTCCTGCTCCATCACTCGTCCCCAACAGCTTCGATCAAACCACCACCTAGCTAGATCCTACCTATCTCCTCCTACTTCCCAGGACCCTTCCTGATGGCGCTGCTGGCGCGGAGGGCGAGAAGATCGCTAGGGAGGACAATGAAGGCGGCCGTGGCGCCACCGGTGGCGGTGGAGCTGGCGATCCCGGCGCACTTCCGGTGCCCGATCTCGCTGGACCTGATGCGCGACCCGGTCACGGCGCCCACGGGGATCACCTACGACCGGGAGAGCATCGAGGCATGGCTGGACACGGGCCGCGCCGCCGTGTGCCCCGTCACCCACGGCCCGCTCCGCCGCGACGACCTCGTCCCCAACCACGCCATCCGACGCGTCATCCAGGACTGGTGCGTCGCCAACCGGTCCCGAGGCGTCGAGCGCATCCCCACGCCCAAGATCCCCGTCACACCCGCCCAGGCCTCCGAGCTCCTCTTCGAGGTCGCCGAGTCCGCGCGCGCCGGCGCGGCCTCCCGGTGCGCCGCCGCGGTCTCCAGGGTCAGGGCCCTCGCCAGGGAGAGCGAGCGGAACCGGCGCTGCTTCGCGTCCATCGGCACGGGCCGCGTGCTCGCCGCGGCGCTCGAGTCGCTCGCGGCGGCCGGCGGCGAGAACCATGCGGGAGGCGCTCTCGTCGAGGACGTTCTCGCGGCATTGGTCCGCATGGCGCCGTTGGACGAGGAGGCCGCCAGAATCCTGTCCTCACCGGCCTCTCTGGGTGCGCTGGTCTCCGTGGCCGAGAACGGGAGCTTGGCCGGGAGGCTCAACGCCGTGCTGGCGATCAAGGAGGCCGTGTCCTCCTGCGACGGAACAACGTGCACGGGTTTTAGCGGGAAGGAAGACGAGATCGTGGACGCGCTGGTCAAGATCATCAAGGCCCCCATCTGCCCGCAGGCCACCAAGGCCGCAATGGTCGCCGCCTACCACCTGGCGCGCTCCGACCAGCGCGTCGCGGCGCGCGTGGCGACAGCCGGGCTCGTGCCGTTGCTTGTCGAGGCCCTCGTCGACGCAGACAAGAGCGTGGCCGAGAAGGCGCTGGCGCTGCTCGACGCCGTGCTCGCGTCGGAGGAAGGCCGCGCGAGCGCGCGGGGGCACGCGCTCACCGTGGCGGTGCTCGTCAAGAAGATGTTCCGCGTGTCCGACCTGGCCACCGAGCTCGCTATCTCGGCGATGTGGCGGCTCGGCAAGAGCACCGGTGGTGAGGACGAGCGCGAGGTGACGAGGTGCCTGGTCGAGGCGCTGCGGGTCGGCGCGTTCCAGAAGCTGCTGCTGCTCCTGCAGGTTGGCTGCAGGGACGCGGCCAAGGAGAAGACCACCGAGCTGCTCAGGATGCTCAACAAGCACAAAGGCGCAGGGGAATGCGTCGACGCCATGGACTTCAGAGGGCTCAATAGGCTGTCCTGAACCAGAACTGGTGTAAAGAAACATTGTAAGATATAGATACATGTGTAAGCAGATTGGTAGGATAGATGTAAAATCCCTTCCCTTTGTTAGGTGTTAGATACAGCCACTCTTTTTGTACGCACTTAAACTAAACACCATTTCAGCAATATACAGAGAAACAAGCTTAGGCCTTAGGTTCAAAGAGATTGTAATCAAATGGAAAACCTCAGAAGAAATCACAGTTTTGCTCAATTTGTTTTTCTCACTCTCTTGATGATAATTCTAGATATCACTGTCGATTCTTGATGAAGAGGAGGGCCGATGTCATATGGCGATTGGATCCACAAGGAGAGTCGGGTGGTGGAAGGCGTGTTGGTGAGATCCACTTGAGCACAAACAAATGATCTGGTGACAAGAGCTGGCGGTGATCATGGCACTTGTTTGCCGGTGACGAACACGATGCTCAATAGTGTGTTGGATGCTCCAATGGCATAAGCTCGTGCATTCAAAGGTCTCATGTTGGCTCAAAAACTTGGATTCAGCAAGCTTATTGTTGAATGATATTGTGTTCAGGTGTATTTTGCTTTTGCAACGTCCTTTTCATCCATCTATCATGATTGTTTTATTTTATGGAGAGGATTTGATAATGTTTCTATTGAGTATTTTAATAGGGAGTCCGATGTGGTAGCACATGATCTAGCTAGGAATGCTTTCATGTCAAATTCTATCCCCCCCCCTCCTCCTTGTAAACTTTGTTTTGTAATCAATAAAACATGCCGCATGGATTTCCCAGAAAAAATGATATGGTGCATCCGTAATAGGAAGACCCTAGGAGAAACAAAGTTCTATGACTACGACCATCCCGAGATGATCTCCAATAACGTCTCCGATTCGAGAATAAGGGAGAAAGGAAAAAAACTCATGCTGATCCCAAATAGGTGTCCCCAATTCGAGCCTATTTCTCCCGTATAGTAAGGCGCTTTCCCTTCCCTATATCTCTGTCATTTCTATGACATATGGTACCAACAAATATAATATATGGTTTCTTTTTCATAAGTGGGATATAGGGGAGAGATTTTAGTGGACTACATGGAGATGTAAGAAATGTAGGGAATGCATCTTTATAGGAGATCCCTGGTATGGAGATACAGGGGAGGAATTGTTGGGGTTCGCTTGAAGATGGTCTTTGTTTAGGTTGGAGCTTCGTTCAGGTTGGCGCTCCCTAATATGTAGGCAAAACTGATAGGATTTGAGTGGACGATAGACCCGCGTCCATGGAACCCTAACAAAGAGATTCATATAAGTATGTTGTTTGTTCAATTTGGAGGAAATGATTCAGTGATGTGGTTCAGTTAGGGGTGAGAAGAATTTTTAAGGAAGGTGGCTTCGCATAGGTAATGGCATTCCAATTTCCATCTACCGCCTTGGAGTACATAGAAACAAGGGGTCGTGACTTCACATGAAGAACCTATTTGCATTTCTTTTTCTATCCCGGTTGCAAGTGAAAATATATTTCATTGTTTGGGTTTACGTCCCAGGCGCAAACCCAAACAAATATTGGTATGAATGTGGGGCGTACATCACTTGGCACAAAAGAAACCGGAGGAGAAGAGAGGATCCCAATTGTAAATAAAATGGTAAGAACAAGTCTTCTACTCCCTCTAACCAAAATTAGTTGATGTAGATTTATCTAGATTTAATTGTATCTAGACATGATTAAGTATTAAATTCATCCGTATCTTAACAAATTTAAGTCAAATAGATCGAAGGGAGTAAAAGAAAGGAAGAGTAGCACATGAGGCCGTGGGTACTTTGAAAATTGTTGTTTGGTGAACTATTTAAGGCCCATCAAGAGCTTCATTTTCTTGGTGTCATGTTTTAAAAAATGCAGATATAACACCCAACATCAAGCCCTTTCCGATGCAGGAGATTGAAGTACGACGATACCATGCGTGTGCTTCTATCAAGGAAAAACCTTGTAGAATCCATGGTGTAGAACACGTTTGTGTGAATCCTCGGAGATGCAATGGTGGAATGGCCTGATTATCACCTACTAATATAAAGTTGGCTTAAAGTTTATAATCTTAAAATAGAATTTCGCCCCACTTTATAAATAAAGTAACCGTCCACAACCAATATCACAGTACAAAGTCACTCACACACCACATGCTAGGGCCACAGCACAAGACGACCCAACTCGGACAAAACACAACGAAAAAGAGGAACTACGCCTCGCCAGGGGAGTGAACGTCGAAGACACTATGTCGGACTATGGGGGAGCCGTTGGGCCGCCTCCAAGAGCCGGCGGAGAGTCGCGTCCAACCTCTCCTTGTCCCGCTGTCTACACAACGGGTACCAAAGCTGCAGAGAAGCCAGAAAGTGGAAAACCGAGTCAGACGCACGCCTAGAAAGAATCTTCTCAATAACCATCTTATTCCGAATATTCCAGAGGGACCACGATATAGCCGCGAAAACGAGCCAGAAGAGGCGACGGCCCTTTCCAGCTTGGTTTGCTTGGGTTTCTAGGAATTCACCGAGATCATGGGCCAGCCGGTCCAGGCCCAACGCCTCTCTGGTAAAATTCCACAAAAACCGGGCCGCGGGACAGATGAACATTATGTGGGTGCCCGTTTCAGGGATCCCACATAATGGACATAATCCGTCCCCCAGCCCATGTCTCTTGGCCACCTCAACTCCCGACGGGAGCCTATCACGTAAAAGTTGCCACACAAAGATTTTTGTCTTCAGCGGGAGAGGTGCTTTCCAGAGGTGCTTGGTCCAGGGGAGTACCGCCTGGCCAAAGAGGGCCCGATATGCCGAGCCAACCGAGAAGGATCCGGACGGGGTGAGGGTCCAAGATACACTATCAGGTTCGTCGGCTAAGGAGGCCGGGAGCTCCGCCCTGAGTTCCCTCCATGCTTCTGTTTCCTCCGGGCCGAAGGTACGACGGAACGAGATGTTCCATGTACCTCCATGTGCCGCGTTGGATACACGAAGCGCTGGGTCGGAACAGATGGCGAATAGGCTCGGGAAGGCCTCCTGCAACGAGCGCTCTCTGAGCCAGGGGTCCAGCCAGAACATGGTCCCCTCCCCGTTCCCAATAGAAAAGGCGAGACCATGCCTGATCTCACGCTTGATCTCCTGAATGGAGTGCCAGAATTGGGACCCATCGCGCCGATCACAGTACAGAAGGGGCCGACCTCGCAGGTATTTGGCCTTGATGAGTTTGAGCCATAGGCCACCATCATCACGCAAGATACGCCATACCCATCTAAGCATTAGGGCCTTGTTGAACTGACGGGATGCAAGGATACCTATGCCCCCAACATCCTTGGGGGCGCAAATGCCTGCCCACTTGACCATGTGGTATTTCTGGCGACCCAGGGAGTCTTGCCAGAAGAACCTCGACAGCTCCTTGTCAAATGTCCCATGCACCCCCTCGGGGAGGAGGTATATGCCTATCATGTACATGGGCAGGCTAGAAAGACATGAGTCGATCAGGACGGTCTTGCTGCCTTTAGATGTAAATCTACCACGCCAAGGTTCGGACCTCGAGCGCACCCTATCCGCGAGCGGGTCCAGGTCCCTGATAAGGATCCTGGTGTCTCGGATCGGCATCCCCAGGTAAGTGATGGGGAAGGAGGCGAGCCGACAGTTGAAATTGTCAGCTATCCTCTGCTGCTCGTCCTGGGAGAACCCTAGTGCGATGATCTCGATCTTTTCGAAGTTGATACGGAGGCCAGACATCTCCTGGAAGCAGAGAAGGAGGAATTTGAGGTTTGCAATATCCAGAGTCGAGCCTTCAATCATGATCATAGTGTCGTCTGCGTACTGAAGCTGGGTGATGCCGCTCCCGGGGATAAGGTGGCCTACCACGCCGGAGATGTGGCCGGCCGCCTTCGCTTTCTCAAGCATTTCCGCGAGGGCATTAAAGTTTACAATAATTATCTCATAACACCAAACTGAGCATTTAGTCGATTTTATAGACTCCGGACGATTCTAGAAGGTACTTTTATACCTGCCTCTACGTAGTAAGATTGCGATCAAGATCCTCCACGTCCCACAATGCCGTTTTTTGCCGAATAATCCAGCTCCGCGTTGTGACCCATTAGTTGTTTGACCCTGTTGAGTGCCTCGACGGTTGGTGACTTGAATATTCATATTCAGCACTCTGCAGCTCAGCTAGCATGTACGCTGTCGATCGATGCCGGGTCAGCCCAGTCCACGTAGATGCAGACGCGCGCAGATGAGGTGTACCAGTTCTTCGACTTTGAAACATCGGTTCAAGTCTGCGCCGGAGTGGACCTACCGGCCTACCGCCGTCGCACCCGCACCGACGTATGTAGCCGGACTCAGACGACCGATCTCTACGTACGTACGCTCCATTCGGAGACTTGACTTTCTTCCCTATAGCTTACCTCGTCCAGCTCCTACTGGTACACACATCTTTCCATCAGTTTTGTCCCAGTCATTTGGTTCCGCTATGCATCATTACATCTTTGCTTCTCGATCTTTATACTCCTATATAGCTTTTCTTTGACGTGTACTCCTATATATATAGCTGAACGCGTATAGTCAAGTTGATCGTCTGTTTTGACTTAAGACATGATTGAAGTACGCTTGTTCTTGGACGGAGAGACTACATGCGCTAACACGAGGACGATATTATACGACGGGCGCCGTCCACCGGCGCGTGCAGTTGCCGCGGCGCGATCGAGCACGCCAAGGAACTGGTTGAGCTTGCTAGCTGTGTAACCGTGTTATCCGAGACAGAAAGCCACCGTGTAATGAGCACTGTAAGTCGCCCCAATGACCCAAGATGGATGGATAGGGGCTTTGCTACTTAGCATTCACCCGAACCAGGGCTAGTTAATTTCGACCGCGAGACGACCAAGGCGTCACCAAGACAGCGCAACGCATCATATTAGACTCTCTTTCTTTTTTAAGGAAAGCTTTCATTTCCTGATGCATCCTATTCTCAACTTAGCTCATGTTCTCTTTCTCTTTCCTCGCATTGTACTCACTAATAGTTAGTATATCAAGAAGGAGAGATCGGTGACACTGTTGAAGCATATAGAGAATATATTGTGTTCATGGTTTATATATTCTTAGCATGTCGGGTGTAGAAATTAAAACTTTGGACGGAGAGTTGTTGGGTGCATCTATCACTGAACAATGCCATCATGATTGCATGATTGCACGGCCGGAAGGACTTTGTAAATAATGAGTGTGTCCACTAGGACATATAACATGGGTTTGTTCTGTCTGTTTCAAATTTCATGAGTCCAATTCCATTTTTAGTTAATTAAAATGGGCATTTGCAATGTAAAACATAAAAAACATAATTTCAAAAAGGAAGAAGGTGATGGCATCAAAGATCTAGCCACCACCACCCCGGACTTCTATATTTACTAGCAGATGTTGTCATCACGGTTACATGTGAATTATCTTGTGAAGTTGTCCCGATTTTATTACAGGATAAAATTTCTATCTCCGAGACCATTGAAAAGGGTATTGAGTGAGAAATCCACATGTAAGAGAACTATCATATGCATTGGAAGTGACATGATGTGCTCGGAAATTGTTGAAAAAATTGTATAGGAGGATCACTATGACTATTGCTCTTGGTAGATTTCCTAAAGAAAAAAAATGATCTACGGCTTCTCTATGGTAAAAAAGAGGATTGTTTCGTTTTGTTATTAGCCCTAGGCCGTAGATAGAATTACTTAGAATAAAATAGATGGCAAAGTCCTAAATTAGACCAAACTAATTATGTCTCCTAGAATAAGAAAAAGCGCTTCTAAATTTCTAAATTGATCTCTTTTTTATAATATAATAGGTTTTGTCGGCCTCCACTAAAGGAAGGATGAGGACAGCGGCATGACTTTAGCTCATTTGAGTATTTGTAGTTGTTGCTTGTCTTTTTTTACAATGCTTCTGATGAGTATAACTAGACCGGCGAACATTTCGCAAAAAGGAAAACTACACACCAAATTTCTTTTGAACGGGCATTGGTCCCCAAGGACCGAGAGATTGCACTAACTTTCAGCGTGTGCTTCAGTGCATCTGTCAACGAAAAACCTTGTAGAATGCATGGTGTAGAACACGTTTCTGTGAATGGATCCTCGAAGATGCAATGGTGTGTAATGGCCTGATTATCATCTACTAGTAATAAAAGTTGGCTTAAACTATAGTAGTACAATAATTCTTTCATAACACCGAACCGAGCACTTTACTGGTCGATTTTATAGACTCCTGACGTTCTAGAAGGTACTTTTATACCTGTCTCTATGTAGTGAGACTGCGACCGAGATCCATCCGGCAATGCCGTTTTTTGCCGAATAATCCAGCTCCGCGTTGTGATCCGTACGTTGCTTTTCCCTGTTGAGTGGCTCGATAGACAGTTGGGACTTGGAATATTCTGCAGCTAGCACGTACGCTGTCGATAGACGCCGGGTCAGCCCAGTCCACGTAGACGGTTCAATTCTGCGCCGGAGCTAGTGGACGTACCGCCGCTACGGAGGCATCCATGCACCGACGTACCTAGCCGGACTCGGACCAATCTCTGTCCAGCTCCTACTTGGTACACATCTTTCCATCAGTTTTGTCCCAGTCACGATATTTGCTTCTGCTATGTATCGTTACATATTTGTTTCTCGATCTTTATACTCCTACATAGCTTTTCTTTGACGTGTACTCCTATATAGCTCAACGCGCATAGTCGAGTTGATCGTCTGTTTTGACTTAAGACGTGCTAGAAGTACGATTATTCTGGGACGGAGAAACTATATGAGCTGGCGTAACACCGGCACGTGTGGGCTGTGGCATTCGGGTGCGTGTGTGGATCTAGTGTCTCCCGCTCGTACCTCCTTCCATTTCTTTGCTGCCTCCGTAGTCGAGGAAGAGATCTACCGCCAACTCAAAAAGAAAGGAAGAGATCTGCCGCGACACGATCAAGCGCGTCAGGGAGCTGATTCAGCTTGCTCTGCAACCGTGTTATCACTTGTTCCTACATCTGGGAGCGAAAACCATCGTGTAACGAGCGTAGTAAGTCGCCCTAGTGAACATAGATGGATGGATAGGGTCTTTGCTACTTAGCACTCACCCGAGCCCAGGCCAGTTAATTTCGATCGCAAGACAACGAAGGCGTCGCCAAGACAGCGCAATGCATCATATTAGACTCTCTTTCTTCTTTAAGGAAAGCTTTCATTTCCCCATGCATCCTATTCTCAACTTAGCTCATGTTCTCTTTTTTTTCTCTCGCATTGTACTAGGTAATAGTTAGTATATCGAGAAAGAGAGGCGGTGACACTGTTGAAGCATAGAGAGAACACATCGTGTTCATGGTCTATATATTCTTAGCATATCAAGTATAGAAATTAAAACTTTGCATGGAGAGTTGTTGAGTACATTTATCGCTGAACAATATCATCGTGATTGCATGGAAGAACTTCATAAATATTGAGTATGTCCACTAGGACATATAACATGGGCATGTAATGTTTTGTAGAAGTACGCTTGTTCTTGGACGCCGGCGGAGAGACTACATGCGCTGGTGTAACGCAATTCACAATATATACGATGGACGCCATCCATCGACGTGTGTGTGTGTGTGTGTGTGTGTGTGTGTGTGTGTGTGTGTGTGTGTGTGTGTGTGTGTGTGTGTGTGTGTGTGTGTGTGTGTGTGTGTGTGTGTGTGTGTGTGTGTGTGTGTGTGTGTGTGTGTGTGTGTGTGTGTGTGTGTGTGTGTGTGTGTGTGTGTGTGTGTGTGTGTGTGTGTGTGTGTGTGTGTGTGTGTGTGTGTGTGTGTGTGTGTGTGTGTGTGTGTGTGTGTGTGTGTGTGTGTGTGTGTGTGTGTGTGTGTGTGTGTGTGTGTGTGTGTGTGTGTGTGTGTGTGTGTGTGTGTGTGGATCTGAAGTTGTCTCCTGCTCGTGCGGTCTTCCATTTCTTTGTTGCCGATATCTACCGCCAACACAAAAAGGAAACAAGAGATTTGTCACGGCACGATCGAGCGCGCCAGAGAGCTGATTCAGCTTACCGTGTAACCGTGTTATCACTTGAGCCTACATCCGAGACCAGAAGCCACCATGTAACCAGCGTAGTAAGTCGTCACAATGAACAAAGATGAATGGATAAGGACTTTGTTACTTAGCGTTCACCCACACCGCTCACACCAGTGCCGGTTAATCTTGACCGCAAAACGATGAAAGCGTCGCCGACATAGCTCAATGCATCATATTAGACTCAGTTTCTTCCACACCGCAAGCTTTCATTTCTTGATGTATCCTATTCTCAGGATATCTCCTATTATTATATTTCTCTTTTCTCACATTGTACTCGATAATAGTTAGTATCGAGAAAGAGAGGCAGTAACACTTTTGAAGCATAGAGATAACATATTGTGTCCGTCGTCTATATATTCTTAGCATATTGAGTACAGAAATTAAAACTTTGCACGGAGAGTTATTGAGTACATTTACCGCTAAACAATAGTATCATGATTGCATGAAAGGACTTTAAATAGTGAGTGTAACCACTAGGACATATAACATGGGCATGTAATGTGTTCTATGTTACTATGCATGGTCACCTAGAGAACACTCCCAAGGACCACACCACACACCATGGTCAGCTGCTGAAAGTTGCACAAGAACCCCACGTTGAACACATCACATTAGACTTTTTTTTCTTTATCAAGGAAAGCTTTCATTTCTCGATGTATCCTATTCTCAACTTAGCTATCGTTCTCTTTCTCTTCTCTTGCATTGTACTAACTCGCTAACAGTTGGTATCTATAAAGAGAAGCGGTGACCCCAACCCGGCGTTTCTAGCGTGCACGTATCAGCCGTTGGCATTGCATGCACATTTTGTGGGGATCCGTGCCACTATGTGAGACTACAAATGCCAAAGAGTGAAGCTTGTGTGAGATAGTATACATACATGCATGGAGCTGGTGAACTGGTGGTGCATCCCGTAGTCATTAAAAGAGTACATTGCAGCCACACCCACTCTATGTCCTACTAGGCTACTACTAGCCCATGAATTTAGATTTGCCTCCAATAATTAAAACCTTTATAAATTTTGAACCATAATTCTAATTTAAGATTTGTTTGACCATTTTGGTACATATGGACCAGAGCTTGAAAACAAGACTAATATTGGATATGTTTTAAAAATAATTAAGATTTGAAATTTAAAACATGGTGAAACTTTGTAAAACTTCGTTAAAATTTGTGAAACAAACGATACAATAAAATTATTTCATGTCTAGTTAAATTATTGTGTTTTGTGGACACCAATGTTTTTCAAATTCATAGAAAGAATTCTTTGAGTGTCACCCAAATTGGCAAGACTTTTACGGATGTTGATTATGTTCTTATATTTCCAATATATTTAATTTGTTTTTCAAACTGGGGGACTTCCAATATATTTAGTTTGTTGATTATATATTTAATTTGTTCGATCATTAATCTAACATGGTTATCATTGTGTTTCTAGACACAATTGTCTTAAAATTATAATTAAGAAAGGCTTTAATTATCCATAATTATAAAAGGTCTAAATTGTGTTTCTAGATTTGTGCAACCGTTTATGTTTCTTTGGGCAAGCTTCCAATTATGAAATGCTTAAATTACCCATAATTCTCTTAAATTCAAAACAATTATGTTTGGAGTGTAAAACAACATAACTAAACCTCTTGAAGCACTATAGAACATAAATAACCCAAATAAAACTACATAAAAATAATTCTATTTGGAAAATTTGTTTGATTCAACTGATACAAGTCTAAAGTGCATGCACTGACACCAATGAGACATATACGATGTAAGATGACATGACGAAACTAAATGAATTTGTTTGCATCATGCGTGGCTAACTAAAACTCACGTGTGCATGAGTGAGGAAATTTATAAGCTCATCCTTTTATATTTCTTCTCAAATGTTTGTACAGTTCTTTGGAATTTTAGTTATTTCTATGTACAAACCAACCCAAGAATGGTAGAAACTTCTAGTAGTCTTGATGAAACATAATGCTCCAAAGTTAAAATGATTTTTACTCGATTGCTCGCAATGTTGCTACTGAAGTTTGCAACTTCGGTTTTGACAGTCTCCAAACAAACGTCCTAATTGTTATTAATAGATGGGGTGAATTGGATTTTCACACGTTAAATTACCCCTGTTTTCAATGTATATCAGTTAAAGGAATAAAGTAGAAACAATATTTCTGTAACGGGTGCATTGTTAGAAATAGAGAAAAAAATCCAAATCTAAGAGGAGTACCCAATGCCCATCAGTTAAAGCATGATATCATTATGATGTATTTATAATCGAATAATTATACACAGTATTTGATGTTGTGAAGATATAATTTTATTGTCAAAAAAGAAGATATAATTTTGTTGGTGATATATTTGTAAAATAATTTGCTGCAATAATTTTATTAGTGATATAATTTCTCGTGGGATGAGACTAGAAGTGGTTTGGTAAGAGAGCTGAACAAACGAGAAGCCAAGGAGTTAATTAAGAAAGAAGAGAGAATATGGCTATCGTGGGAAAAAGGTGAGATGTCAGCGGTGATGGTCTAAAGGCTGCCACACAGCCAGGGATACACGGAAGAAGAAAGCCAAACAAGTGTTGTACACTACATATACGATGGAACAAGGTGGGCCAGCTAATCTGAAACTCAAAACGATCGATGGCTCGGACGTGCACGTGACCTTGCGTGCACGCCAGAGTTTCATTTATGAGCGGTGACCCTCTTTAAGCATAGATAGAACACATCGTATTCGTGGTCTATATATTCTTAGCATATTCGGTGTAGAAATTAAAACTTTGCACTGAGAGTTGTTGGGTACATTTATCATTGAACAATATCATCATGATTGCACGGAAGGAATTCATAAATAATGAGTGTATCCACTAGGACATATAACATGGGCATGTAATGTTTTCTATGTTATGCCTGCTACTAACTTGTCCATTTCAAAATTTCATGATTTCAGTTTCATTTTTAGTTAATTAAAATGGGCATTTGCAATGTAAAACATAAAAACCATAATTTCAAAAATAAGAAGGTGATGGCATCAAATACCTAGTGACCACCGACTCATAACTTCTACATTTACTAGCAAATGTTGTCATCATGTTACACGTGAATTATCTTCCAAGGTGAAGCGGTCCCAATTTCATTACAAGATACAAATTTCATCTTCGAGACCACTGAAAAAGGGCAATGAATGAGAAACAAACCGTCCACATATGAGAAAACTATTATATGCCTTGGAAGTGACATGAGGTGCTCGAAAATGGTTGAAGTAATTGAATAGAATATCATCATGACTATTGCCCTTGGTAGATTTTCTAAAGAAGAAAAATGATCTACTATTTCTCTATGGTAGAAAAAAGAGAGGATTGTTTTGTTATCGATAAGGATGTCAATAGGGTGGCTTTGGGCGGGTAGATCAGATCCAAATCCAAATCCATCAGGCTTACTATAGCCTGCCCACAAAGGTAACCACGGGCCTAGTTATCGACCCAAATCCAAAGCCGCTGGATATCCGGGTAACCATGGATATCCATGGTGTTAAGCACTTATAAAAAAACATTTAGACATCACAACAATATTTTAGTAGCATTTCAACACCACATCAACACTTATACAACAATATCAACACTACAATAGCATCTACATCTTGTATCCTAACCAAGGAGGAGGGTGTAATGCCCGGAAATATTAAAAAAATAGAAATTGATTGTTATTTTATTTTGTGCATCATCATAACATCATCATGCATATTTTATCCGTAAAATTATTTTATCAAACCATATTTTGTTTTACTAAATATCCATGTGGTTTTATTAAACTCGTCTCTCGTTTTTATCTTAAAATTAAAATAAATAATATTTCTCGCAGCAAAAGCTTTTCTTGCTTATAAATAAAATTAGGCTAAAACCTGTCTAAAGTTTTAGTCCAAAACTAGCTCTATCTAGTCTACTTTGGACTAGATAAATGGGCTTATAGCTCCCATGCGACGTCTTTACGCAGAATTGGAAGGAACACGACATCGTTGAAAAGAATAGCTCACATGCGACGGTTGTGAGGCAGCTAATATCCCAGGGCCACACGGGCCATAAAACGGTCGTTAAGGACACATTTAACTTTGTTCCAAGATTAGGGTTAAGCCAAACAGGTCGGTTGGGACAGCCAGTCAAGCCAGTCAAACCAACCACTTTCGATCGAGAGCGCGCGTCACACTGACTGTAGCTTCCCCGACGGCGGCGGCGGACCTCACCCATCGTTCTCGGCAGCAGGGCAATTCATTTAGGCGGCGGCGCTTTCGTCCGACGGCGAAGGTGGTGAGTGCCATTTGAAAGCTAATTCCTCTCCCATTCTTCTCAATTCGAGATCTGAGCGTGCCCATTGATGCTAGATTGTGGAGGCGAGGGTGTGCTGAACGGGGCAAGGGGGAACGAGATGGAGCATGGAGAGGGGACTTCTAATCGGTATATCCCGTATCTTTGCACTTAATTTCTCTAAGGTTGAGATCTTTGTTCGCTTCCGCTAGCTCACAGTGCCCGCCAAAAACAGGGGAGATGGCGTTGCACGCCAAACCTTCGAATTTCGCATCAATTTCTTTCCCTCTATGGTTGTTTTAGTTGATGGCAGCACGCAACTCATTGAGAGAGACACAGTTGTTAAATGGGAGGTGGAATTAGAACATGTTGATCCCCAAGAGCTAATAAACATGGGAGAGGAGGCGGTGAGGAAAATGGTGGAAAAAATTGGGGATAGTGTGGTTTGGGGGCTAGAGCAAGAAGTTTCTTTGTTACGATTTGATGATTGCAAATGTGACTATGTTAGGGTTGAGACAGGGGAACATATAGTTGATGAAATCGATGAGCGAAACGGTTGGACAAGCAAAACTATTCTGTTTTTAGCAGAGCTCATTGATCTGAAACCTGATTCGAGGGTTGGATATGTGGCCACGAAGCTGGCTGCTCAGATGGTCGAGGATGATTGGGCTGCACAAAGGCAAGTAATGCCTATACTTACTGAGTTGGAAGTTTTAACAGTGGAGGATGATGCTAATGCACAAGGGGAGGCTGCAGATGCTAATGCACAAAGGATTGTAACTGTTGATTGGAATTCAGTTTAGATACATGACCGGACTGATTTGGTCATTGCACCAATAAATGACATTGAAATGAAAAAGCTTTTTATCATGCCTATAGATGATAGAGACAAGGAGAAGAAGAGGGATGAAGCTGCAAATGATGGTGACAACCATTTAAGAGATGAAGAGGCAGATATAGATCTAGAGTTGTTGGAAAATGCTGCAGTTCATGTAGATGATGCACATGATGATGAGCTAGTAACAGTTTATGACAAAGAGGGCCCAGTTATTGAAGTTGGGAGATTGTTTTTAAGCATGGATGAATTTAGGATGTGTTTCAGGACATATGCAGTCAAACGTGAGTTTGCTACCAAGACTATGTGGACTGATAAAAAGAAGTTCTATGCAAAATGTGTAGGTTATGATGGTGGCGCCAAGCCTTGCAAGTGGTATATATCTGCTAGACGCCAACCTGATGGAAGGACAATAAGAGCGAATAAAATTCCAAAACCTCATACTTGCATTACAAGTTCTCAAACAGTTATAAAGATGACATCACAATTATGGGTTGTAGAAAAGATCAAGCCCATTTTAGCCACAACACCAAACAGCACTGCAAAGAGACTGAAAATAGACTTGGAAAATCAGTACCCCATTAAGCTGAATTATACTACAGTGTGGAAGGCAAAGCAATGGGCAATGAAAGAGCTATATGGTGATTGGGCAAATACCTTTCGAATGCTTTATAACTTCAAAGCAGAAGTAGAGAAGAGGTCACCTGGCAGTGTTGTGAAGATAGATACTGCGGTAACAACTGATGGGAAAGTCTTCTTCCCTAAATTCTTCATGGCTTTAAAGCCTTGCATCGATGGCTTCAAAGCAGGGTGCCGTCCATATTTGAGTATAGACTCATCTTTCTTGACTGGAAAGTGGAATGGTCAACTAGCATCATGCAATGCTTTAGATGGACACAATTGGATGTTCCCTGTAGCTATTGTCATGTTTCAGTCTGAGACAGAGGCATCATGGACATGGTTCATGATGTAGTTGAAAAGATGCATAGGGCTAGTCTCTCCATTGGCAGTGCACACAGATGCATGTAAAGGTTTAGAAAATGCAGTGAAGATTGTTTTCCCTCATGCTTTGAGAGGAGTGCTTGACCATATGTGGATGAATTTGATCAAAAAATCGGAGGAGATGATTTTGGACGCATGTGGCAAGATCTTACACAGACGGACACATTCATATCACCTTGAGAAGATTAAGGCGGCATGTTCTGAGGAGGATAGGGTCAAGTTTTGTACATGGTTGGAAACCTACCATTCTCTTTTATGGTATAGGTCAGGTTTTAACACCGCCATCAAATGTGATCATATCAACAATAATTTGGCAGAAAGTTTCAACAACAAAGTGAAGGAGTTAAAAGACTTGCCCTGTCCATGACATGGTTGACCAGATCAGGATCATGATCATGAGGTTGTGGGAATTGAGAAGAAGGCTTGGTGATGTTCTTCAAGGAGATAAGCTTCCTGATGTTGTGCGGTGGTCATGAGCAGAAATCTTGCACATTTGCGTGTTGAGAAATTCTCATTGTGGGGTGCTGAAGTCAGAGATACAAAGACTGGCAGGAGGCATGTTGTTGACACTCAATTTCATGAATGTACATGCCTTGAGTGGCAACACACTGGGAAGCCTTGTGAGCATGCCATACTTTTCTTGGCCTCCAAACACAAGCTAAATATGCACCCATATTTGCATGAGTATTATTCTGTAGCAAAATTCAAGGCTGCATATGGAACACCAATTCCAGCACTTACAGATCAGTCTCAGTGGCCTGAAGTGGACATTCAGTTATCCTTGTGTCCTCCTTTGATGAAAATAAAGGCTGGCAGGCCCAAGCAGAGTAGATTCAAGGCTTGGTTTGAGAAAGGTGGGAGCAGAAAGAAGGGAAAGAAAGATGCCAAGCCAAAAAGGACCCAAAAAGGTAACAAGAATAGATGCAAACTCTGTGAAGAACTTGGACACCGAGCTGGCTCTACCAAGTGCAGATACACTGCTGAAAAGCCATAGTATGTTCATCCAAAATCTATCCCATTTCTTGTTGATGATTTTTCTCCCCCAGCTAACTTGCTTGTTTTCAGGAGGAAGCGTGGAGAAAAAGGCACACATCTTGTTGTTGACGAATGCTGGCCAGTGAAAAGGGCAAGAATCAATGGCCAAAGAAAGAAGAGAACTAACCAGATCATGTTTGGTGCTACTGAGGTGCAATCTGAACTTGTTTTGGAGGATGATGTGCAAAGTGTTGAGGCTTTATGGCACACCATTTCTGATATGGAAGCTCTGGTGCAAAATGAGGGGCAAAATGAGCATGTTGTTGAGGCTTTAGTGCAAAATGAGCCTGTTGTTGAGGCTCTGGTGCAAAATGAGCATGTTGTTGAGGCTATGGTGCAAAATGAGCCTGTTGTTGAGGCTCTGGTGCAAACTGACCATGTTGATGAGGCTCTAGTGCAAAGTGACCATGTTGATGAGGCTCTGGTGCCAGATTGTGTTGTTGAGGAGGTGCAGGAGGTGAAGGAGACTCTTGGACGTGTTGTGGGGAGGCCATATGGTAATGGTAAGAAAAATAAGAGCATAAACCTGTTGTGTGGTGTGAAACTTGTGAAGAAGAAGAAAACGAGGGGTAAGAAGAGACAAAAGAAATAGACTTTGAATTTGGCACTTGGTATTGTTGTAAACATTTGTTATTGTAATAATTTGGCAGTTGTTGTTGTTGTAAACATTTGTTATTATAATAATTTGGCACTTGTTGATAATTTGGCACTTGTTGATAATTTGGACAAAATTCAAATATGATGGTAAATTTGAATTTCAACAAATGTAGATATGTGTACTTTTCTATGTTTGTATGAGCTTCCAATGTTTTTCTCATATGTACAGTACAACTCATCCTCACCCTGATCCCTTTTGTGAAGTACAACTCACCCTCACCCAAAATGTAATAGAAATGGGCTCCAAAGCTAGGGTAAATCACCCCATTTCTAAGCAAGTTTTTTTTCGACCATTTCTAAAACCAAGTTTGATATTTTTTTCCTCACAACTATATCACATAACATGACACCATGCGAAGGTTTTGTATTTTGTTGATTTTTTTTGAATTAGTTATGCACATTTGAATGTCTGGTCAAACTTTTTGAAGGGTTTTCATAAATATTCTTAGCTAGGGGCTGAGGCTCACAAAAATAGCATTGGATCTCGAATTAAATAGCATGTTGTGAATCTAAAAATGATTTTTACAAAAAATCATCAGCATGAAATCATGTACCTGTAGTTCATATCTTACCCACTTCCAGCCGATTCGGCTGGATTTGTCTTTTTCACCAGGGATGGAATAAAAGGTTTGAGATACTCAAGTTGGGAAATTGTACATGCTAGGTGGTCTAGTATTTTTGAAAAATAGGATGTTACCATTTTGAAACTTCAATTTGGTGGTTGCTTCACAAATCCCCCCCTCTTTTGGCACTTAGAAAATAGAAAATGGATTTTTTGTGCGTCGAAAAGGAAAACTTTGTACTACAACATTGTTAGTCATCCCATTATACACATGCATGCCCAATATGGGCACATTATCATAAACTATTGTCAACACCGGATTTTTAATCTCAGATGCCTGTTATGCCATACATCGCAATCCCAGGATTACCATTTTTGCGAGACATAACAGAATTGGATACCACAGTACATCATCCATTACAAACCATACATAAGGTATTACGCAAATGAGGATCTCATGATCCAGTTCTTAATACAACTCAGGCAGCGGAAATACGTAATAATAACGGTAGCATAGGCGAAGCTCCATCTTCGGGGCCACAGGCAATGCTGACGATGGGAGATGATCCTAGTTGTCGTAACCTTCCTAGGGTCCTTCATCCTGGTACTCCTCTTCATAGTCTGGTCACGGGAATAGCCAGGGACAAAGCCACTTTAAGTACTTGCAAACTAATACTAACAAGTGAAGGGTTTTTTTTGTAATAGGATACTAAGCTCTAGGGTTGTTTTGCAAAAAGCCAGATTTACCTCTACTAAGTTCAGAAGCAAGAAAAGCTAGTTGAAATTTTATAACACCTAAGTGGGAACTTGTATTTCATATCACAACTCTGTTGTGGTCAAGTCAAATTCTCAATCCATTTCACAAGTCATTTTGAAAACATCTGACGGGGGAACGATGGCCACTAACTCGTCCATAATCATGACGCGGCTATTCAATAGTTTGACACTCTGCGAAGATTGTACACTTTCACCACAACATTCGATACATTAAATGGGAACAAATCCTGAATTCACCATACTCGATGTCACGGATAATCAATCCTAACCTTTCCATTACACGCCCTAGTATAAGCACCTCTCCTGTGAGTTTGGCCTCCCAACCATGACCAACTGTCATCTTGGGTACTGCACAGGTGGACAATCTTCACAAGGTAGCCTCAGCTCAGACCTTGGCCATGAGGGAACCCATACTAAGGTATATAAGTTTCCAGTCAAGCCCTACCCAATTCTCGGGTATTTTGGTTGTACGGTAAAATTGGAATGGTATCGCATCCAGACAACCATCAGTTTTAAAAGGGCTAAGGCTCATGCCTCAACATTTTCATCATCAAAATCATCTGGTGTTCGGAAACACATGTCAAAACATCTCAGTAGAATGATCCATCATTCCAAGGTTGTCATAACCATTTTCCACTAGGTATTCCCATTTAAAGTTGATCAAGTTTTATGCTTAGCACTAGCATCTACAAGTGAGGGTGAGTACTAATGAGGGGTGGTAAACAAGTGTAGTTTGACTAGGTTCAATCTCATGCCTTAGGATGACATCAAGATTATCTAGCTTAGGCCAAATTTAATGCTCTTTATGCAACCTTCAATTATCTTTCTTGTATCTACAATTTACTCAAGTAAACTCTAAGTAATAGCTTTGATAAAGAAATAAAGTAGAAAGCTTGCAAGTAAAACTAGGAGGGGGTATCAAGTGGGTATGATCACATATGCTTAAGGCATCTAGTGGTCATGGTAACAAGCAAGTATTAGCTTGCATATGTCAACTTGATTAGTAAAGCTTGCTAAAGTAGAGTATCTTGCAAGTGTTAGCTTGCCTTGTGCAGAGCAGTGGTTGAAGTTCTCCTCGGCTTCTTCTTCGTAGTCTCCTTCCTCCTCGTATCCTTGGTCGGTACTAGCGTCTATGAATAAATACGAGGTACACAATCACCAAACAATACTTAACTACTTTCAATCATCACATAAAAGAGTTCTATAGATGATTTAGCATCATCACTAATATTACAAGATTAAAGCATTTGTCTTATTAATTTTATTTTTAGAAAAGTAATTTCTACTCATTGAAAAACTACTTAAGATTTAATATTCTCCAACTCAAAAATGGGATCATGTTGACACATGTCCTCACCACATATTTCAGTACATGGGAATGTGATTTAAAGTGGTGTCACAATTTAATAAGGTTTAACCTTTTTATTTTAAATAATTAAAGTGACTAGAAATGCCTATGTGGCATTCTTTTATTACTTGAACATTATTTCTGTAAGTAAACCATTATGTTTTTATATATTCTGAAAGGTATGATCAAATGTGATTTTTGAGAGTTGGAATCAACTCAAAAACTATTATGGTTGAAATTTGAAAAATGTTTGAATGCAGAAAAGCTTCTGACTTGCTAATTTTACCAGGGTTGATCTATAGATCCAAATGATTTGAATCCAACGGGCTTGGATTAAGCATTTCAACACCTTTCTAAAAAAATTGGTTTCATTCAATTTGGTTCACTGAATCGAGTTGGGTTGATTTTTTAAACTAGGTACAGAACTGGGTTTGAATATAAATAGAAAAAGCTAAATTCAAACGAGTGGGCTGCGCGGGAAGGTTTATTGGATCGGCCCAGTGTCACTCCGCAGCGCGGGGCGCAACTGGCAGGGGGTCTACTGGTCAGTGGTTCTTTAAACGCGAAGCGGTACGGGGCGATGTGTTGCGTTGGATTAGAATGAAGATCGATGGCTGAGGGTCATCGTCGATGATGAACAGGTCACCGGCGAGCTCGAACCCTAGCGGCTCGGTGGGGGTGCGTACGGGGCATACCGGGGCTCCAGTGACGACGGCGAGGCGGGCAAACGACGAAGTCGACGACGGCAAATTCATGGG
This sequence comes from Avena longiglumis, assembly GCA_030063025.1. Taxonomy (NCBI): domain Eukaryota; kingdom Viridiplantae; phylum Streptophyta; class Magnoliopsida; order Poales; family Poaceae; genus Avena; species Avena longiglumis. Next base: position 503,967,502 of record CP125975.1, read on the forward strand.
TGGTCGCGGCAGCTCCGGGGGTGGTCGAAATCAACGGCTCATCTTCTCCTCTGCAGCGGCGAGCTCCAGCCAAATTTCGGCAATGCGCTCCTCTCCTTGCTCCGGCTAAGGGGTGGAATGATCAGTGAGGTGAGAGGATTAAGATGGTGTGAAGAAATCTAGCTGGGATCGTCTCCTTTTATAGGCTCGACGGCGAGACCGAGAGGGATGGGCAGGCGACGGTGGCGACACGCCTACGGGCGGCTAGAGGCATGGCCGAGGTTGGCGATTGACGGGCGGTCTCCTGGCGATGCTCTAAGGTTTAAATGTGCGTGTAGGGGCGGTGGCAAACGGTTGGGAACGCGCAATGCTCTGCGAGGCAGAGGTGGCGAACTCTGCGGCGAGCTGTGGCTACGGGGTATGGGCGGTGAAATGGGCATGTCTGGTGGTCTCCTGGGACGGTGGGGTGCATGCTGGCGGCCGGCGAGGGCTCGAGTTGGTAGGGTTGCGTGGGAACAGTGTGTGCTCTGCGGTGAACCTTCTCTTCTGCTTCTCGTAGGATATCGGGTCCGAAAATCTGACTCTCTACTACTTCCGACCAGTTCAAAGGGGTGCGACACTTCCTTCCATACATGAATTCAAATGGGGCCATTTGCAAACTGGCTTGATAACTGTTGTTGTACGAAAATTCTGCAAACGGCAGACAGTCTTCCCACTTAGATCCATACTCTAACACACATGCTCTCAACATATCTTTGAGTATTTGATTTACTCGCTCCATTTGTCCATCGGTCTGAGGGTGATACGTGGTGCTGAAATCTAGGCGCGTTCCTAAACCTTCTTGGACTTTCTTCCAGAATCTCGAGGTAAACTGAGTTCCTCGATCCGATACGATGTTCTTAGGGACTCCATGCAAACTAACGATGCTAGCGATGTATAACTCCACTAGCTTCGAACTCTGATATGTGGTCTTGACGGGTAAGAAATGGGCGACTTTGGACATTCTGTCCACTATGACCCAGATAGAGTCATTTCCCCTACTAGAAGTAGGCAATCCGGTGATAAAGTCCATTCCAATGGAATCCCATTTCCATTCCGGAATCTGCAATGGTTGCAACAATCCGACGGGTCTTTGATGTCCGGCCTTGACTCGCTGACATATAGCACACTTGGCGATATAGCTCCCGATTACTCTCTTCATCTTATGCCACCAAAAATGCTCCTTCAAATCTTGATACATCTTCGTTCCTCCTGGGTGTATAGAATAAAGAGTATCATGAGCTTCCTTCAGAATAACTTCTTTCAACTCAGAATCTGCTGGTACACAAAGGCATCCTTTGTACCACAGAACTCCTTCTTCGTCTTCGGTGAATCCGGGTACTTTGCTTGTACCGATACGATGCTTGATTCCATCGATACTAGCATTTCGTTTCTGCGCCTCTTTGATCTGGATGATCAAAGTGGGTTGAAGTTCTATGCTAGCCAAAAATCCTTCACTCACTAATTCCATTCGAAAATCTTCCATCTCTTTGTGCAAGCTTGGTTTCTCCTTCAAAATCATGGAGTTCAAGCGGCACGGCAATCTGCTAAGGGCATCTGCTACCACGTTGGCTTTACCAGGGTGATAGTGAATGTACAGATCGTAATCCTTGATTAGCTCAATCCATATTCTCTGTCTCATATTCAGCTCCTTCTGAGTGAATATATACTTCATACTCTTGTGATCCGAATAAATCTCACAGCGATTTCCCATCAGGTAATGCCTCCATGTCTTCAGGGCTAGAACTACGGCTGCGAGTTCGAGGTCATGGGTTGGGTAATTTTGCTCATGTTGTTTCAGTTGTCGGGATAGATAAGATATAACTTTGCCTTCTTGCATTAGCACACATCCGAGATCGATCTTGGATGCATCACAATACACATCGAAGGGCTTCGTGATATCCGGCATGATTAAGATTGGGGCTGAAATTAATCTTCTCTTGAGTTCTTGAAAACTCGCTTCACATTTGTCGGTCCATTCAAACTTCTTGTCCGTCTTCAGCAATTGGGTCATGGGTCTTGCGATACTCGAGAATCCTTCTACGAACTTGCGGTAATATCCCGCCAATCCGAGAAATGCACAAACTTAGGTTTGAGTGGTTGGGGCTTGCCAATCTTCAACATCTTTCACCTTTGCAGGGTCAACAGCAATTCCTCCGGCTGATACAATGTGGCCGAGGAATCCTACCTCCTGTAACCAGAATTCACATTTGCTAAACTTGGCATACAACTGATGCTCTCTAAGGGTTCCAAGAATGGTCCTTAGGTGCATCTCATGTTCTTCTTCCGATTTGGAATAAATCAGAATGTCATCAATGAAAACAACGACAAACTTATCCAGGAAGTCCATAAAAATCTTATTCATGAGATTCATGAAATAAGCGGTGGCATTGGTTAATCCAAAAGACATGACAGTATACTCGTATAATCCATATCTGGTGGTAAAGGCAGTCTTGGGAATATCCTCTGCACGAATCTTGAGTTGATGATAGCCTGTTCTAAGATCAATCTTAGAAAACACTTTGGCACCGGTCAACTGATCAAACAAATCTTCTATCTTGGGCAATGGGTATTTGTTCTTGATAGTGACGTCATTCAACTTCCGATAATCCGTACACAAACGGTTACCTCCATCTTTCTTGTCCAGAAATAAGACAGGTGATCTCCATGGTGATGCACTTGGTTGAATCAATCCAATTTCCAACATGGCATCCAGTTGCTTCTTCAGTTCTTCTAGTTCAGACGGGTTCATACTATATGGTCTCTGGCTATGGGTCCGGTTCCGGGGATTAGTTCAATGATAAACTCGATATCCTGATCTGGGGTATACCGGGCAAAACATTTGGAAATACATCGGGCTATTCACAGACTATCCGGACTTGGTCAATGGTAGGTTGGGCTATACTCTTGTTGCACTTGAATTGACGAGGTAAGGTTTCAGATACATGCTCGTGATATTAAATTTGTCTTGGTCATGGTTATGGCTTTCTTGGCACAGTCAATTAATCCTTTATGTTTGTACATCCAATCCATTCCTAGTACTACTTCCAAACCTTTAGTTCCGAGTACTATCAGATTAGCATAAAAATCTATGTCATGGATTCAGATAGGGACGGCTTTGCAAATTTGCCTAGCTTTGGCGGTTGAACCGGGAATTTGAACAATCATAACATGCTTCAATTTGGTTGGTTGAATCTTACTAGTGCATGCAAATTCTTCGGTGAAAAATAAGTGCGATGCACCATAATCAAACAACACTCGAGCAAGTACTGAATTAACAGAAAACATACCCAGCACGACGTCTGACGCTTCCTGGGCTTCTTCAGCATGCATGAGAAAAAGACGGCCGTTGCAGTTGAGCGAGTTCCCTAGGGCAAACCTTCTTCCGGGCTGGACACGACGCTGCTGCTGAGCTGGGGCATTGGCATTGGGGGCTGCGGCATTCTTCTTGGGGCACTCATTGGAGTAGTGACCCTTATTTTCACAATCATAACAATTCACTTGCGACTTGTCATTTGGTGCAACAGGCACAACATTGCTTCCAGTCCTCGGGGCAGTGTTGGTGTTGGCGGTAGCATTGTTGTTGTTGAACTTGGGTGGTGCACGGTTGAAATTGTTAGAGTTGTCGGGGTTGTTGTGATTTCCTCCGGGCCTTGGGTTTCCATGGTTGGGATAGGTCGGACGGTTTATCGGGGGTCTGTTGGTTCTCGGGGCAACTCCTGGAGATGGGTTAGGGCGATACTTTGGGGTCTGATGGGTTCCTGGCTGATGCATCATGCGACACTTGCGGTTCTCATTGGCTTGGTTGATTTTTCCTTCCATCTGGGTGGCAGAGTCGACAAGGGCTTCAATATCAGCAAAGGGGATATTGACCAACACAGTCTGCATCTCATCATGCATACCATTCAAGAATCGCTCTTTCTTCTTGGCTTCGGTGTCGATATCATCCGGGGCATACCTAGCTAATGACAAGAATTTGTCCCGGTATTCCACTACGGTCATCCGTCCTTGCTTCAGTTCTTTGAACTCATCTCTCATTCTCTTGATCAAACCCGGTGGCACATGGGTTCTGCTGAACTTGACCTTGAATTCCTCCCAGGTCATCATCTGTCCTCCGGTCATTGCACGAACGTTGTTCCACCATGCTCTTGCATCTCTGGCTAGATAGTGAGTGGCGAACAGAACTTTCTCATTAGCTTCCACTCCGGCGACTTCCAGGTTGTTTTCCATGGTCTGCAGCCAATCATCGGCGTCTAGGGGCTCTTCCGACTTAGTGAAAACAGGTGGGTTGGTGTTCTGGAAATTCTTGAGCTTAGATCCATGGTTGTCCTGGTTTCCTTGGCCTTGATTGTTGTGGGCCAGCTGGGCTATCTGCTGAAGGGTGGCTAGGTTGGCTTGACGTTCGTCTCTTTTAGCTTCGCGGTCAGAAACCAACATTTGTAGGATCTGCAACATCGGGTCCGGGGATGAACCACTTCCTCCGTGTGGCATCTAAAGATTGAGATAGATCATGAGAAAAGAGGGAAATTTCTAAGGTTTAGGGATTTTGAAAAGTTTTTAAAGTTTGACTCAGATTTTCTAGCAACTTGCTTTTCATTCATTCATTCATAGCACACGGTACAAACACACACCACAAAACAGGAAAAACAGATGGTTTTAAGAACCATTCTAGAAACTACGATATAGTGGGACCGAATACAGCTCACTACTCTAGTGCTCAAGTGCTACTACTCCTCGGAGTCGGTATAGTCGTCATCCTCATCATCCTCATTGTCATCGATGAAGGCGAAATCATCCTGATCGATGAAGAAGTCCATAGCCTGATCCTCCAGAAAATCATCATCATCGCGGAGATAGGAGTAGGGGTCTCCACGAAGATCTTCTCGGACATTCTCCCTTTCCTCCAACTGCATGTCTCTCTCGTGGATGGTCTCCTCCAAATCCGAGATACGGTGGCGAAGACGGGCAATGATGTGCTCCTTCTTGTCAAGCTGACGGTAGCGAGACTTGCGATACTTCGCTAGCATGGCGATGGTCTGATCCTTTGTCTTGATGATGGCTGACTTGTGGTTGGAGTAGTCACGGCAATTGTCCAATTCCTACTGATGATCGTACATCATGAAGCTAAGGTGGTCCAACTGAGTCTTCAGCTCGTGGTGGTATGGGGCTTCCACTGGCTGTCCCATAGCATCACACCTTGGACAAAACTCAAAGCGGGTACCCTTGATCTGGTTGATACTCTGCCCACACAGACGGGCAAGAGCTTCCTGCATGGCCCTGGCAAGTCCATCTAGCCAGTTGTTTTCTCGCAAGGTGAACTGAATTCCCTCGGCAGTGGGAGGTTCAATCTTTCCTCAGATACTTGCAACAATTAGCCACTGCAGATCTTCTCCTCCTTGATCATTGAGATGAGCTCCGAAGAACTCGGGGTGCGGACGCTCCAGAAGTTCCAAAATCTGGTCCAAATCCCGCTCAAAGATAAGGTCTCCTCCATTCCCCAACTGATAAAACTTGTTGTACTTCACGTCCATCTATAAGAATATAGGATGAGTAAGTTAGTAGAGTGATCAAGTGTGTCAAATTTTATGTATTTTGCAAGAGTTTTTGAGGAACATGGTTTTTATGAAAGAGTCAAGGTGATAAGAATGGGAATAAGTTTTTGTAAATATTTGCTTCCTTTGGTTTTGAAACTAAGTTTTTGATTCAAACGTCCAGTCTAACTAGGGTCTCCTGTTGTCAGGATGGCTCTGATACCAACTTGTCAACACCTGGATTTTTAATCCCAGATGCCTGTTATGCCATACATCGCAATCCCAGGATTACCATTTTTGCGAGACATAACAGAATTGGATACCACAGTACATCATCCATTACAAACCATACATAAGGTCTTACACAAATGAGGATCTCATGATCCAGTTCTTAATACAACTCAGGCAGCGGAAATACGTAATAATAACGGTAGCGTAGGCGAAGCTCCATCTTCGGGGCCACAGGCAATGCTGACGATGGGAGATGATCTAAGTTGTCGTAACCTTCCTGGGGTCCTTCGTCCTGGTACTCCTCTTTATAGTCTGGTCACGGGAATAGCCAGGGACAAAGCCACTTTAAGTACTCGCAAACTAATACTAACAAGTGAAGGTTTTTTTTGTAATAGGATACTAAGCTCTAGGGTTGTTTTGCAAAAAGCCAGATTTACCTCTACTAAGTTCAGAAGCAAGAAAAGCTGGTTGAAATTTTATAACACCTAAGTGGGAACTTGTATTTCATATCACAACTCTGTTGTGGTCAAGTCAAATTCTCAATCCATTTCACAAGTCATTTTGAAAACATCTGACGGGGGAACAGTATGGCCACTCCAACTGTCCATAATCATGACGCGCTATTCGAATAGTTTGACACTCTGCGAAGATTGTACACTTTCACCACAACATTCGATACATTCGTCAGGAACAAATCCTGAATTCACCATACTCAGTATGCGGATAATCAATCCTAACCTTTCCATTACACGCCCTAGTATAAGCACCTCTCCTGTGAGTTTGGCCTCCCAACCATGACCAACTGTCATCTTGGGTACTGCACAGGTGGAAAATCTTCACAAGGTAGCCTCAGCTCAGACCTTGGTCGTGAGGGAACCCATACTAAGGTATATAAGTTTCCAGTCAAGCCCTACCCAATTCTCGGGTATTGTGGTTGTACGGTAAAATTGGAATGGTATCGCATCCAGACAACCATCAGTTTTAAAAGGGCTAAGGCTCATGCCTCAACATTTTCATCATCAAAATCATCTAGTGTTCGAAAACACATGTCAAAACATCTCAGTAGAATGATCCATCATTCCAAGGTTGTCATAACCATTTTCCACCAAGTATTCCCATCTAAAGTTGATCAAGTTTTATGCTTAGCACTAGCATCTACAAGTGAGGGTGAGTACTAATGAGGGGTGGTAAACAAGTGTAGTTTGACTAGGTTCAATCTCATGCCTTAGGATGACATCAAGATTATCTAGATTAGGCCAAATTTAATGCTCTTTATGCAACCTTCAATTATCTTTCTAGTATCTACAATTTACTCAAGTAAACTCTAAGTAATAGCTTTGATAAAGAAATAAAGTAGAAAGCTTGCAAGTAAAACTAGGAGGGGGTATCAAGTGGGTATGATCACATATGCTTAAGGCATCTAGTGGTCATGGTAACAAGCAAGTATTAGCTTGCATAGGTCAACTTGATTAGTAAAGCTTGCTAAAGTAGAGTATCTTGCAAGTGTTAGCTTGCCTTGTGCAGAGCAGTGGTTGAAGTTCTCCTCGGCTTCTTCTTCGTAGTCTCCTTCCTCCTCGTATCCTTGGTCGGTACTAGCGTCTATGAATAAATACGAGGTACACAATCACCAAACAATACTTAACTACTTTCAATCATCACACAAAAGGGTTCTATAGATGATTTAGCATCATCACTAATATTACAAGATTAAAGCATTTGTCTTATTAATTTTATTTTTAGAAAAGTAATTTCTACTCACTGAAAAACTACTTAAGATTTAATATTCTCCAACTCAAAAATGGGATCATGTTGACACATGTCCTCACCACATATTTCAGTACATGGGAATGTGGTTTAAAGTGGTGTCCCAATTTAATAAGGTTTAACCTTTTTATTTTAAATAATTAAAGTGACTAGAAATGCCTATGTGGCATTCTTTTATTACTTGAACATTATTTCTGTAAGTAAACCCATATGTTTTTATATATTCTGAAAGGTATGATCAAATGTGATTTTTGAGAGTTGGAATCAACTCAAAAACTACTATGGTTGAAATTTGAAAAATGTTTGAATGTAGAAAAGCTTCTTACTTGCTATTTTTACCAGGGTTGATCTACAAATCCAAATGATTTGAATCCAACGGGCTTGGATTAAGCATTTCAAAACCTTTCTAACAAAACTGGTTTCATTCAATTTGGTTCACTGAATCGAGCTGGGTTGATTTTTGAAACTAGGTATAGAACTGGGTTTGAATATAAATAGAAAAAGCTAAATTCAAACGAGTGGGCTGCGCGGGAAGGTTTATTGGGCCGGCCCAGTGTCACTCCATGGCAAGAATGGCGGGGGTCTCTTGGTCGGTGGCTCTTTAAGCGGGCGATGCAGGCGATGGTGCGTTGGATTAGAATGAAGATCGACGGCTGAGGGTCGTCGTCGACGATGAACACGTCACCGGCGAGCTCGAACCATAGCGGCTCATTGGGGATGTGTAGGGGGGCATATCGGGGCTCCAGTGACGACGGCGAGGCGGGCAAATGACGAAGTCGACGACGGCGAACTCAGGGGTGGTCGCGGTAGCTCCGGGGGTGGTCGAAATCAACGGCTCCTCTTCTCCTCTGCAGCGGCGAGCTCCGGCCAAATTCCGGCAATGCGCTGCTCGCCTTGCTCTGGCTAAGGGGTGGATTGATCAGTGAGGTGAGGGAAGTGAGATGGTGTGAAGAAATCGAGCTGGGATCGTCTCCTTTTATAGGCTCGACGGCGAGACCGAGAGGGATGGGCAGGCGACAGTGGCGACACGGCTACGGGTGGCTAGAGGCATGGCCGACGTTGGCGATCGATGGGCGGTCTCCTGGCGATGCTCTAAGGTTTAAATGCGCGTGTAGGGGCGGTGGCAAATGGTCGGGAACACGCGATGCTTTGCGAGGCAGAGGCGGCGAACTCTGCGGCGAGTGGTGGCTATGGGGTACAGGCGGTGAAATGGGCATGTCTGGTGGTCTCCTAGGACGGTGGGGTGCATGCTGGCGGGCGGCGAGGGCTCGAGGTGGTCGGGTTGCGTGGGAACGGTGCATGCTCTGCGGTGCGCGTCGGCATGGTCGACAGCGGCGCGGGCGCAGCGTTCCTGGCGGCTCTGGTCGCTGTCTGCAAGCTAGTGCTGGTCAAGAGGGGGCGGTGAGGCATGGGCTACCTCCCAGACAAGGTTGGCACGGCTAGTTCTTCTCCTAGCTTGCTGTCCACACTAGGGTGACATGGGTGCTCTCGGCCTGTTCACCATTGATGACATTAAGCGAGTTCTGATGGGGCTAGAGCTTAGTTAAGGTTGCTAGATGATCTACTGAGGCTAGTGTAACCAGAGAGGGAACAAGGTTGGCTTAAAACAGTGCCCAAAATAGTGTTTGTGATTTTGTTGATTTGAATCTACAACCTGTTTGATGAAATGGCCGCATGAACTTAAGTTTTGAATTTTGAAAATATTTTTGGTGGGTGTGCTAGGCATGTGTTGAGGATTCTGTGGATGCTTGGGTTTTGAAAATTGAGCTTGTTTGAGGGGTTTTTGTGGCATCCCGCAAAACCACTACTAGAAAATCGCGTTGATTTTGTGCATTGCATCATCATGACCGCATGCTCATGTCATCATGCCACATTGCATTTGAGCATCGTCATCATCTTGCATTTGCTTGCATAAAACTATTTGCGGAAAAACCTGTTTGTGTTTTCTAAACGCCCCGTCCTCATTCAAACGCAAACCCCGGGTCACCGGATTATTTTGTTTTGTTTGCTATCGGTTTGCAAAAGTCTGTTTGAAATAAATAAAACATTCAATTATTTTTTGTGGGGGCAGTCGAACGGGCCGAATCGACCCAGACGACCACCCCCAGTATTAAAACGGTCCATCTAAATTAGCCACCTCTAATCCTAGTCCCACCAAATCCTTTCCTACCCACCAACCGTAGCGTGTCACCTCACCCCTCACCCCAATTCCCTACCCACCCCGCCACATCATCAATCCACAGCCCCACCTACCCCTCTCTTCCTCTCTCACCCACAGTTTCTCTACCCCCTCTCTCTTCCCCTGGGACCCACCCCAACCCACACGCCAGCCCCACCCAGCACACCACACAGCCCTCCCACCCGGGTCAACAACCCTGCCCCACTGGCCTCCAGGCCCCCACACGGCTGACACCACCCGACCGACCCCCACTGGCCCACCCGGCCCGACCCCACCTCCTTGACCGCACTCGCCTCGGACCCCGCTGGCTGCTCACGCGAGCCCGACCCCCACCCGCGCCTCGCTCCTCTCTCTTCCTCCTCTCTCCTTGCGTCTTCCCGTCACACTGCCACCGCCTCGCCCAGCCTCCAACCGCGTCTCCCTCGCTGACCGCCTCGAGCTCCGATGCCTCACGCGCCACATGTGCCTCCCGCCGCCTCCGACGCCCGCCTGCCCGACCCGACCTCCGCCCCGACCCTGACCTCCGCCTGTCCCGACCCCGTCCTTCCCACCGCCAGCCTCCTTCCAACCTCGCCTCCGCCTCGGCCGCCTGCGGCGCCGCTGGCCTCGCCCGCTCCGGCGCCGGGCCCCGCCTCCTCTGCCCCCGCCCTGCCGAGGGTCGAGCAGCCCGACCCGCCCCTCCGAGCCCGGCGGCTCAACCTCCCCGCCCAAGCTCCGTCCAGCCTCGCTGCCGTGCCCGCGTCGACCTCGGACCCCACGGCCATGGCCGCGCCTCTTCCACCTCCGCCGCCTGCGTCCTCAAGAAGGGCCAATGAGCGAGCCATGGACCCAAGGCCCTCGACCCGGCAGCACTCGCGCGTCCTCACCTCTGGCCACGTGTGTTTTGTGTGTTGTGCGATGTATTCCAAGACGCCCGAGTCCAATACAAGATCGGCACCGGCAAACCCGAAGATAGCTAGAAGAACCATCGACAAGATCTGCTGCCGGGACACCAAGATCCCCCCCGAATCCGATGACCGAGAACCCGGATGCCAAGATCCACGACTCGGAGATGCCGGAACACCAGGTTCGTCGAGACCCTGAAGACCCGTTCCCGGAGGCGAAGTCCGGACCCGATGACCGCCAAGATCGCCACGAGAACGACAAGTACTTCATCCTGAATGCCAAGACCGACTCGATGGCGCGGACCCGACAAGGTCTTCGCGACGACAAGATCGACACCGACTCAGGGGAAATCCGATGCGCCCCCCCCCCCGACGCCAACCAGGTCCTTCTTCCCGGATGCGACAAGACCTACTTCCGATGTCCGAGACCGAACCCCGAACCCCGGAACCAAGATCGACGAACCCTAATGTGTGACCTCTTATCCGAGAACCCTATTTTATAATATAATAACAACTTGTTGCATACTAATTGCCATACTTGCATGCATATTTGTGTGGTTTGGGGGCCTTATGCCGATTCACCTTATAATTAAATATGGGGCCCATATGCGGGCAAATCTAGTCGAATATTGGCCTCATTTAAACTTGTGTAGCGAACCGGTGATATATTCTGCCTTGTTGAACAACATTTAAATTGCGGGGTAGATAAACAACATGAACCACCTAATTAATTGTCGGGACCCCGGTTCCACTTAATATTGCCTAATTGCATCGCATCCTTGCCATGTCATGCATCATACATGCATCATGCCCGATCTTTTGCCGTAGTATTAAATATTGCATCCGGTGTTTATTCTAGTGTTTTGCTTCTTCGCGGATAAGGCCGTTGAGTTGATGTGAGCTTCGCCCCGATCTTCGGTTGAACCTTCGACAATGTTTTTAGGCGGGCATCTCCCTCTTTCTACCTATCTTACTTTTATAGTATTTATTCCCTCCTTTTAATCTATTGCTATCTGTGTCGCGATGCTCTAGTTTTCGTACCCGTGATATCCCTTGCAGCCGTATATTGCCTTGGACACCTCCTATTACCTGTTGTTTGGTAGATAGTTGGACTTGTGCGTCGTAGTCGCTTGCTTAAGTGTTGTTGCGAGTCGTCAAGTGCCACAGTTGTTGGAGTATTGCCGCCTGTTTGATGTTGGAGATGATCATGGCTTTACTTATCGTTCACTTTGATTACTGTTTAACAACTAAAATTGAAGTAAGTAAGCAGAGGCATCGGTGGGTGATAGATAATATTTGGTTTCCGACCGCCCACTTGTGTCCCGTAGGACCCCGAGTACTTGATACTTGTTCCTTGATTTATCGCGCTATCCACATCCGGGAGGATTATGGGACCCCCCTGAGCCAGAGCATGGTTCATTCCTATTTCTTGGGGCCACAAACTAGTTTGAGGTTTTATTTACTATCCTGTACTTATGCCATGCTACTACTGTATTTACGATTGTGCGAGGAGCACACTGTACTGTTTAGGATCGGGACACGATTCCGCGGTGTCGACAAGCCCAGTTTTGGGTTCCCAGTCGTTCACAGCCGTCCACCCAAACCTCGGGTCCGTCTCGGAGTCAGCTAACTTTGTTGCGGGTGTACTCCAAGGGGTGGCCCCCTGAAATATTTCTGAATCCTGTGATTGCTTTGTCGTGAAGGCCTCGTTGGGTTTTGATTTGGTTTTTCCGAGGTTGATCGAGTGTGTGTTGCTATTTGTGCACCCCGGCCGGGTAAAACTTTCTGAAAGCCGTGTCCGCAGTTATGGACGACTTGGAGCACAGTATCTCGATCATAGACAACTATAACTAAAGTAGTGCTATAAATTTGACTTTATAATGATTAGTAATCAGCTTCACTATAATGGAATGGCTAAATAATACTGCCCACAATTGCTTGTTTGGTTTGTCGCTGGCGACCATTGTACCTGACTAGTAAATATTGCAACTACAACGGAATGGCTAAATAAAAGTACCAACAACTGCTGGGTTTCGGGTTATCTCATGCTAATTGTATCTGACTAGTAAGTGTTGCAACTATAACGGAATGGTTAACTAAAACTGCCCACTGCTTATTTTTACCCGGATGATTATCTTTACCTGACTAGTAATTGGTGGAACGATAACTGAATAAATAAAACTGCCAACGGAGTGAGTTCCTCGGTTGACTTCCTCGTTTGGTCTCGAGGGGGAAACACCAGGATGGGTTTGTTTGATGGTAGCATCAGGTTGGTTCCGAATAGGTCTTTCTTATCCCTCTCTGATAGCCGCCAGTTGTATCGAGTCTCTATAGGTTGTTAGTGCATCTCGCTGCCGCTTGATCCACCACACCTATGTAGGCGAGGACCGCCAATTCTAGTCTCGCTGTCTTGGCCTCGATCGACGGCTCCTTCTTTTTCCTGTGCCCTTTGTCGGCACCCTTTTGTTTAAGCGGTTTTGAGATCGGCGTCGTTAGCGGGTTACCCTTCCGCTTTGGCGGGGGTTATGGGCGCCATTGGTTATTCTTCAGGGCTCTTAGCCCCATTTGCATCTTGTCCGTAGTCGGACGCTCTATCATTTTCAAGGTGATTTGGATCTTTGTACCTTATATCTGTATTCTTGACTCATGGAGTCGTGTTGTATATCTATCTGTTCTGTGGGTCCCATCGAGGACTGTTGTGTAATGTTATTACTTCGTTTTCCACCCGCACGAAAGTGCCTGGTGGGCACCTTTGAATCGTTTCTATGCGGGTTTGGCGGGTTTTCGCTAAAACTTGCATAGGTCCGATTCTGAGGGTGTTACATAGTGGTATCAGAGCTCAGCAGTTACGATACCCCACAAGTCCAGCCTGTAGGATAACCTAGATAACGGCCGCAGTAGAGTGTCAAAACTATTTTTGCAAATCGGTTGGATAGTTCTGAGTAGGTCTGATTTTACTCCTTACCCCTCTGCTATTCTCCTCTTACCCCTACGCGTTTTGGATCCGCTCTCTTCTCCCTCTTCGAGTCCAGGATTTCTCGTGGTTGGGTTCTGTCGTACCTTCAGGGTTTCGCTTCCTCCTTTGGTAACGGTGAGTCTACATTAGGTCTTCATGCTATCCGAGGAATCCTTCGTATGGTGGACTTCTCTTTATTCCTTCTCGTGCCTTCCGGTGTTTCCGACGCGACGACATCATCTACGCCAGATCCGATGCAGAGTCTGCATCACTTCTTTGTTTCCGAACCTCGCTTGTCGAGATCTTCAGTCTAATTCCGAGAGTAGGTTCCATAATTCGCCTATTCGTGTGCAGAGTAATGGTTTGGGTGCGCGATGGACTGATCACCATCCGACTACTCTTATCATTCGCTCTTGTACATCGAATAAGTGGATCCAGCAATTTTACTCCGTCCACGGAAGTTAGGGGTGGCTTTATTTGTTGATACCTCTACCTTCGACCTTTTGCTTCCGGAGTGTTCTCTCGACGATCACGGACAACGACCTCTTGTTAGTGGTGTCGCGAAGATCTAAATGAAGCGAGAAGATTCAGATCGCCGGCCTTCTTTCCGGTACCATGAGGCGGATCTCGAGGGCGAGATCCATTGTTAGTGGTGTCGAATTGTGGCATCCCGCAAAACCACTACTAGAAAATCGCGTTGATTTTGTGCATTGCATCATCATGACCGCATGCTCATGTCATCATGCCACATTTCATTTGAGAATCGTCATCATCTTGCATTTGCTTGCATAAAACTATTTGCGGAAAAACCTGTTTGTGTTTTCTAAATGCCCCGTCCTCATTCAAACGCAAACCCCGGGTCACCGGATTATTTTGTTTTGTTTGCTATCGGTTTGCAAAAGTCTGTTTGAAATAAATAAAACATTCAATTATTTTTGGTGGGGGCAGTCGAACGGGCCGAATCGACCCAGACGACCACACCCAGTATTAAAACGGTCCATCTAAATCAGCCACCTCTAATCCTAGTCCCACCAAATCCTTTCCTACCCACCAACCGTAGCGTGCCACCTCCCCCCTCCCCCCAATTCCCTACCCACCCCGCCACATCATCAATCCACAGCCCCACCTACCCCTCTCTTCCTCTCTCACCCACAGTTTCTCTACCCCCTCTCTTCCCCTGGGACCCACCCAACCCACCCCGCCCAAAGACACCACACAAGATCCCTCCGTCAACCTGGCCCACAGCCCCTTGGCCCCTGAGCCTTTACCACACCGACCCCCACAGCCCACCCCCAGCCCATGGCCGCCCAGCTCCGGACCCATGGGACCCCACCTCGCGTCGCTCGCCTGAGCCACCAGCGCCTCGCTCTCTCTTCCTCCCTCTCCCAGCCGTCTTCCCGTCACGCCAGCCTCGCCCATGAGCTCCTCCAACCGCCCGTCTCCCTCCTCGCCGGACCGCCCCTCGAGCTCCTCGGCGCGCCTCCACGCCATGGTGCTCCCGCGCCTCCGATCGCTCCGCCCGGCCGACCCGACCTCACTGCCGTCCCGACCCGTCCTTCCCACCGGCCTCCTCTCCAACCTCGCCTCCCGCCCGCCCTCTACCAGGCGCCCTGCCTTCCCGCCCGGCCGGCGCTGCCGTCTCGCTCCGCTCCCGTGGCCCCCGGCCGCGTCGGCCACGCCTCCTCCGCCGGCCACGTCATCTGCCCAGGCCGTCGAGGCGCGACCGACCCGTCCTCCCGAGCCGGCGGTCTTGGCGAACCTCCACGGCCCAAGCTCCGTCCAGCCTGCTGGCGGCCGTGCCGGCGTCGACCTCGGACCCCACGGCCATGGCCGCGCCCTCTTCCACCTCCGCCGCTGCTGGCGTCCCAGCGCCCGGTCGGAGCAGCTGGACCCAGCGCGTCCCGACAGCGGCACTCAAGGCGTCCTCACCTCTGGCCACGTGTGTTTTGTGTGTTGTGCGATGTATTCCAAGACGCCCGAGTCCAATACAAGATCGGCACCGGCAAACCCGAAGATAGCTAGAAGAACCATCGACAAGATCTGCTGCCGGGACACCAAGATCCCCCCCCCCGAATCCGATGACCGAGAACCCAGATGCCAAGATCCACGACTCGGAGATGCCGGAACACCAAGTTCGTCGAGACCCTGAAGACCCGTTCCCGGAGGCGAAGTCCGGACCGATGACCGCCAAGATCGCCACGAGCGACAAGTACTTCATCACGAATGCCAAGACCGACTCGATGGCGCGGACCGACAAGGTCTTCGCGACGACAAGATCGACACCGACTCAGGGGAAATCCGATGCGCCCCCCCCCCCGACGCCAACCAGGCCCTTCTTCCCGGATGCGACAAGACCTACTTCCGATGTCCGAGACCTAACCCGAACCGGAACCAAGATCGTGAACCCTAATGTGTGACCTCTTATCCGAGAACCCTATTTTATAATATAATAACAACTTGTTGCATACTAATTGCCATACTTGCATGCATATTTGTGTGGTTTGGGGGCCTTATGCCGATTCACCTTATAATTAAATATGGGGCCCATATGCGGGCAAATCTAGTCGAATATTGGCCTCATTTAAACTTGTGTAGCGAACCGGTGATATATTCTGCCTTGTTAAACAACATTTAAATTGCGGGGTAGATAAACAACATGAACCACCTAATTAATTTTCGGGACCCCGGTTCCACTTAATATTGCCTAATTGCATCGCATCCTTGCCATGTCATGCATCATACATGCATCATGCCCGATCTTTTGCCGTAGTATTAAATATTGCATCCGGTGTTTATTCTAGTGTTTTGCTTCTTCGCGGATAAGGCCGTTGAGTTGATGTGAGCTTCGCCCCGATCTTCGGTTGAACCTTCGACAATGTTTTCAGGCGAGCATCTCCCTCTTTCTACCTATCTTACTTTTATAGTATTTATTCCCTCCTTTTGATCTATTGCTATCTGTGTCGCGATGCTCTAGTTTTCGTACCCGTGATATCCCTTGCAGCCGTATATTGCCTTGGACACCTCCTATTACCTGTTGTTTGGTAGATAGTTGGACTTGCGCGTCGTAGTCGCTTGCTCAAGTGCTGTTGCGAGTCGTCAAGTGCCACAGTTGTTGGAGTATTGCCGCCTGTTTGATGTTGGAGATGATCATGGCTTTACTTATCGTTCACTTTGATTACTGTTTAACAACTAAAATTGAAGTAAGTAAGCAGAGGCATCGGTCGGTGATAGATAATATTTGGTTTCCGACCGCCTACTTGTGTCCCGTAGGACCCCGAGTACTTGATACATGTTCCTTGATTTATCGCGCTATCCACATCCGGGAGGATTATGGGACCCCCCTGAGCCAGAGCATGGTTCATTCCTATTTCTTGGGGCCACAAACTAGTTTGAGGTTTTATTTACTATCCTGTACTTATGCCATGCTACTACTGTATTTACGATTGTGCGAGGAGCACACTGTACTGTTTAGGATCGGGACACGATTCCGCGGTGTCGACAAGCCCAGTTTTGGGTTCCCGATCACAAACCGTCCACCCAAACCTCGGGTCCGTCTCGAGTCGCTAACCGTTCTATGGTGTACTCCAAGGTGGCCCCTGAAATATTTCTGAATCCTGTGATTGCTTTGTCGTGAAGGCCTCGTTGGGTTTTGATTTGGTTTTTCCGAGGTTGATCGAGTGTGTGTTGCTATTTGTGCACCCCGGCCGGGTAAAACTTTCTGAAAGCCGTGTCCACGGTTATGGACGACTTGGAGCACAGTATCTCGATCATAGACAACTATAACTAAAGTAGTGCTATAAATTTGACTTTATAATGATTAGTAATCAGCTTCACTATAATGGAATGGCTAAATAATATTGCCCACAATTGCTTGTTTGGTTTGTCGCTGGCGACCATTGTACCTGACTAGTAAATATTGCGACTACAACGGAATGGCTAAATAAAAGTACCAACAACTGCTGGGTTTCGGGTTATCTCATGCTAATTGTATCTGACTAGTAAGTGTTGCAACTATAACGGAATGGTTAACTAAAACTGCCCACTGCTTATTTTTACCCAGATGATTATCTTTACCTGACTAGTAATTGGTGCAACGATAACTGAATAATTAAAACTGCCAACGGAGTGAGTTCCTCGGTTGACTTCCTCGTTTGGTCTCGAGGGGGAAACACCAGGATGGGTTTGTTTGATGGTAGCATCAGGTTGGTTCCGAATAGGTCTTTCTTATCCCTCTCTGATAGCCGCCAGTTGTATCGAGTCTCTATAGGTTGTTAGTGCATGCTGTCGCTGCCGCTTCAGTCCACCACACCTATGTAGGCGAGGACCGCCGAATTCTAGTCTCGCTGCATCGGCCTCGATCGACGCCTTCTTTTCCTTTGCCCTTTGTCGGCACCCTTTTGTTTAAGCAGTTTGAGATCGGCGTCGTTAGTGGTTACCCTTCCGCTTGGCACAGGGTTATGGACGCCATTGGTTATTCTTCAGGGCTCTTATCCCCATTTGCATCTTGTCCGTAGTCGGACGCTCTATCATTTTCAAGGTGATTTGGATCTTTGTACCTTATATCTGTATTCTTGACTCATGGAGTCGTGTTGTATATCTATTTGTTCTGTGGGTCCCATCGAGGACTGTTGTGTAATGTTATTACTTCGTTTTCCACCCGCACGAAAGTGCCTGGTGGGCACCTTTGAATCGTTTCTATGCGGGTTTGGCGGGTTTTCGCTAAAACTTGCATAGGTCCGATTCTGAGGGTGTTACAGTTTTTGAAATAGTGGGATCTTCCCATATGAAATAGATTCAATTTTAAACTGCCATTTAAACTATGCCTTCTAATGGTTTTGGATGATCACAAAGTGGGCCTTGGTACCTTCCATACATGTTTCTGTTAAGTTCTGAAAGTTAGAGATAGCCAAAGTAGGCATGGGAGTTAAATTGGCCAAAGTGACCATTCACTTAATTTGTTTGTTTTGATTTGTTTGTCTTCGGAAAAAGTTTGGGGATTGTTTAGATGATGTTTATTTCACCTAATAATCATTTTACAAGCAAAGAAACATAGAATTGTGGCAATTCAAAAGAATCCAAATTTTAATGCACACTCATATGAATGCTTTCATATTTTTAATTTGAAAAGTTTTTGTTAACCCTAAATTTGAAGATTAGAGTTTGATGATTTAAGTTTAGTATTTTTGGTATGTTACAACTATGCCTTGATTCTAGCCATATCATTGGTCATTTGACCCGAAAGCTAGAAAACCTCGGAGGAGATAGGTCATTTTGTGAAGGGTTTTTTGAAATATGATCAATAGACCAAGTTTGCTATTTTTCCTCACAACTATATCACATAACATGACACCATGCGAAGGTTTTGTATTTTTTTGATTTTTTTTGAATTTGTTATGCACATTTGAATGTCTGGTCAAACTTGTGAAACCCCGTTGACTGCATCCTAAACCCAGATAACCCTAAGACCGAATGAGGAACGTAGATCTAACCCTAGCGTGACACTGTGGCCGTCCGATCGCGTCTTCTAGAAGGATTCCGCGGGTGGCTCTGGGCGATCCGTGGAAGGGCTTGTTCTGCAACCTGATTGGTTGGCGTCTTTTAGAAGGATTTCGCGGCTAGCTCTTGGCGATCAGTGGGATGGATGATTCTCGAATCTGATTGGCTCGCATCGTTTTTCCATGAACAGATAAGGTACAGCCTGGCACAATCCATTGACCGTTGGACCGAGCATGGCATGCGAGGGCGCTGGGCGGGGCGGGCTGCACCATGCATGCATGCTATGCAGCTGTCTCTCGCGTCGCAGTCTAGCTATTTTGCGTGCAACATCGCTGCAGCGTATTTACTCCCTCCGTCGCATTAAATAAGTGTACATCAAACAATTTTTTCAGTCAAACTTACTCCCCTCCGGTTCATGCGCCATAGAAAAAGTCAAAATTTATATAAGAAAAAAATATCAAAATCTAAAATATGTAATAAATATAATTAGATTCACCATAACACATACTTGTATATTATATAAAATTGATATTATAAATTGATACTCCCTCCGTCCCAAAATAGATGTCTCAAATTTGTCAAAATTTGAAAAAATTTAGACACTATTTAGTATATAGATTCATCTAAAACTTAAAAAACCTAAGACATCTATTCTTGGACGGAGGGAGTATTATAAACTTAGTTTCATACTCCCTCTATTCCCTCCAATTGATATCCCTCTGATTACTCTCACCGATTATTCTTCTCACCCGTTGAGTTTCCATGTGTGAGTTTGTTGCATGCGGTCTGTAAAAACGAACGAGTTTGCTGCATGCCGTGTGACAACTATCTTGGTCCTAGATTCCTGCATTTATTACTGATTAAATCAAGGCCAAATTCTATTTTCTCTTTTATTTTTCACTACCAATGAACAACTACCTTGGACGTTTTTTCTCTCTTTCCCATTAATTCATGCATGCATGCAGGGGCGGGGGCGACAGTGCAGGGGTCACGTCGCATCCTAGCAATTTTTTGCACTGACCGCATTGATCACGCACGCGGCTACGCCCGCTGCCTACACGCAACGCAGCGCACGCGGTTGCGCCAACGCTGGATTCCCACGCCGCCCTTCACGCCGAGCCCTCAATAAATAGGCAACACGCCTTTGCCTCCTCATCTCATCCTGCCCCCCATCTTCAACCTCGAGCCCGTCCCTTTGCCTCCTCTCAGCTCCAAACACCAAAAAACACTCCGGCGACCATGGCGTCCTGCCCCCCCTCCCCGCTTCCATTCGGAATCCGAAGTAAGCAACGAGGATAACCACCTGGACCACAAGCAGGTCTAGGTGCAGGAGGCGCCCAAGCGCCCGAGGCATGGCAAAAAGGGGGGGCGACGCAAAGCCCTGTCCTTCCTCTGGGCCTAGGGCCAGATCGTCCACAACACCCTCCCTGACGGCAACCTCCCCGGCGACGGCCCCTCCGAAGAGTACTGGAAGGCGGCGGAGAAGGAGGAGGAGGCGAAGCTGCTTACGCCAAGTGGGAGGAGAAGCAGGCCGCGCGCGCCTTGAAGAAAAGGCGGAAACGGGAGGAGGAGGACCGATGGGAGGCCAATCGTTGGGCCTTCCAGGAGGAGCAGAGGTGGCGGGAGCAACGGGGGAGGGCAGCGGCTTGGAATGTTGCGGCGGTGGCTTGGAGGGCGGCGGCACCGGCACCGCCCCTACCGCCGATGGAGTAGGGCGGCGAGGTTGACCGGCAGCCGTGCTAGTTGCCCTTCCCTTCTATATTGTACCCTTTTCTTTTATTGTAATGTTATCGGGCTATCTAATATATGTAATGTTATCTAATATATTATTTATCCCGTGTTTTACTCGTGCCCGCAATATTTATAATCTGTTATCACTCGACTTGTGTTTTATTGTATTATAATTTGTCAACACACCCAAAATAACAAGTGCATAAAACAAAAGACACAAAAACAAGTTCTCATATAATACTCGTGCAATATTTATAAAATGAGTGAAATTAGAAAAGCTAAAAAGGAAGAATAAGTTAACGTTATGATGGTTGATTATTTTCAAACAACACATGGTTCATTTTCAAACAACACATTTACATATTTACATAAGTTAAAGGGGCACCCAAGTTATGTTAGTTAAATGGATGCCCTTGGCCTTCATTTATATATTTACTTTTGCAAAAAAAATAAAAGATTGTGACCTGAGCACAAGTATCTGCAGATCCACATGTCCCTAGTTAGATTGTAACGTGAGTACCATTTTTTTGCCCAATCTACAAGTAGTTACTATTGGGCCTAAATACGACCATTTTGGCCTGGCTAAGTTCTATTTGGGTCTGGCCTTTTTCGATCGCTCCTCGTCAATTTTTTTTTAACTTTTCAACCCTCCTCCCTTTGCTTGATAAAACCGGCGGAACAACGACAAACCTGGCCCGAAGGAACACTGATTTCGAAAACAGAGCAACTCAAAATTATCCCGAATTTGTTTTGCATTTTATTCAAGCCAAAGACATAGACCATTACATCCATTACAAAGCATCACTCGAACACTGATTGCATTGTCTAATGACTAATGATCAGGAGATAAACTAATCCGAGAGAAATTACACAAAAATAAAAAAACGGCCATCAAATTGTCCTGCTTCTTCAATTCGATGATTTTCCTTAGCTGCTTGTTCATCTTATTTAGCTCGGCCTTCACTTTCGCATCCACCGTAGTACCAACGGAAATAGGGTTACCACATCCCAATTGCTCCACCACAGACGGGTTTTCGAGCTCCCGGGATGCTACCTCCACCCCAATTCTCTCGATGTACTCATCAAGCCACTCAAAATGCCCACATTTTGGCAGTTCCTGAAATCGCAGAGATGAAACCTAAATCCCAAATTCGATGAAATGCATGAAATTTTGAAAGAAAAGCGAGAAATTGGCGTTCGGAACACTCAGATCTCACCTTTCCCGGCTCGGGCTTGCTCTCACACTTCACAAATTCCCGGCCAATGTTGTCGTTCTTGTCGGTGGATGTGACAAGCCGCTTCAGGGGCGCGGTACGGGGGCAATCGGGGCACCTCCTCATCGGCACCGCACCATACCGAGTCCATGAGCGGAGGGAAGCTGAAGCAGAGCTCGACATCTCTCGCCAGTGTTGCCGCACTTGCTCGCCAGAGAAGAAAACGGAAGGGCATGAGATGCTGGAACGGTGGCGGGCGTGCTCGGGTGCGGGGACGGATCGGGGCCAACAGCTCTCTTCAACCACAGCGTGGGTCCCACGATATGAGGTGGACATCAGGTGAGTTCCGCCGTGACATGGAGAGGCTGTGGGTCCTACTGTGCTCAGCTGATTCGAATTCGTTGACGGTCTCGTGAGGTTAAGTGGAAGTGTTGCACGGGAGCTATTTGCCGCTTCAAAAGTGTCGCATGCGAGCTATTCTTTGCAACGATGTACCGTTCCTTCAAATTCCACGTAAAGACGTCGTATGGGAGCTATAAGCCCCTAGATAAATAGTCTATTATCCTCTTTTGCCTCCCAAACCCTAGCCCTAGATCTGAACCAAATTCCACCTCTTTCCTTTTCGTATGCCGCCGCCACCTGTTGGATCAACACGCCACACCGTGTTACGTTGCATCTCACACACCAAAGTCACGCATGCACCCAACACAGGACCGACACGCACTCACGTTTCACACGCCACCCTGCTGGAACTCACGCACACATGCCACACCAAACACGACCCACACCCCTACACGAAGCAGCACACACGTGGTCGCCACCAACCGCTCGCCCTACTCTCTCTCCCGTCCGCGGAACCCAGCCCTGCGCGTGACCCCCGCTGCCGCATGCATCCTCGCCGCCAGGAGCCCCCTCGATCCCCGCACCTCTATCCTTCCCTCTCGCGCCCACCGCCAACAAGCCTCTTACCCGCGAGCCTCCCTATCTCGCCGCTCTTTCCTCCCCCCAGCAGGCAGTCGTCGTCCCTGCGCAACCGCTCTCTGCTGATTCCCCTCCTCCGCCAGGCGCCTTCCATTGTCCGCCCTCTGCAATGTCGGTTCCCATCGTCGGGCCTCCTCCTGCCCTGCGCCGTCACGGCCCTCATCCTCGAACCCCGACGTGCGACGCCCCACTGCCGCAAGCGTCCTCCTCCCGAGCTCGCCTGCACCGCCGCCGATGCATGACCTACGCCCCGGCCATCCGCCTCCCGCGCGTCGTCGTCCTCTCTGCCGATCCGCGCCCCTGCATGCCCTCGCCAGGTCCCCATCGCCCCGGTTCCCTTCGTCACGGAGGCCACATCATTTCCTTCCCGAGTACCATATGCAGGGACATCGACCCTTCTTCATATTGTTGTGGATGCCTATGCTAATAAACATGGAGGGTGCAGGCAATGTGTTGTTGATCATTGTTGTCTATGCATGTTGGTGAGCCTAGACCAATCACTTCACTGCTGACCCGATGCCTCGGATACAGATCTCCTTTTGCAATGCGAGTACCGTGATCCCCAACGACAAGAGCGACACCCGCCAAGATAGACTTGGTGAACCATCGACGCCGATCTGAGCCCGGCACCGACCCTCAAGAACTTCGACCCGGATCATCAAGATCTCCATCATGGACTCCAAGTTCGCCCTCCTGGATCTCAAGGTCTACGACACGGATCCGAAGACTATCCCTTTGAACTCCAAGACCATCGAAACCCCAATGTGTGATCCCTTTCCTGTTGGAGATATGCCCAAGAGGCAATAATAAAGTAGTTATTATCATATCTTCATACTTATGATAAATGTTTACATACCATGCTATAATTGTATTAACCGGAAACATTAATACTTGTGTGATTTGTAAACATAAAAGAGTCCCTAGTAAAGCCTCTTGTTAAACTAGCTTGCTGGTTAATATATGATCATGGTTTCCTGATCATGAACATAGATATGTTATTAACAACAGGGTCATATCATTAGGAGAATGATGTGATGGACATACTCCTATAGTTAAGCGTAGCATAAAGATCAAGTCATTTAATATAGTTCATTTGCTATAAGCTTTCTGATACATAGTAACCTAATTCCTTCGACCATGAGGTCATGTTAATCACCATCACCGGAAGGATGCTTTGATGACATCAAACACCACACCGTAACTGGGTGGATATAAAGGTGGCATTGAGTGTTCGGAAAGTATGGGTTGAGGCACATGGATCAAGAGTGGGATTTGTCCATCCATGACGGATAGATATACTCTGGGCCATCTCGCTGGCTCACAAGGGATCACATATCACGGGAACGAGAAAAGAGTACTTATCGGTAACGAGGTTGAACTAGGTATGCAGAGATACCGACGATCAAAACCTCGGATAAGTAAACTATCGTGAGACAAAGGGAAATTGGTATCGTATGTAAGTGGTTCATTCTATCACAAAGTAATCGTATAAATATGTGGGAGCCATATGAATTTCCAGATTCCTCTATTGGTTATTGATCGGAGAAGTGTCTCGGTCATGTCTGCATAATTCACGAACCGTAGGGAGACACACTTAAGGATTCAATGTTGTTGAGTAGTTATGGAATGATGAGTAAGAGACCGAATGTTGTTCGGAGTCTCGGATGGGATCCGGGATATCATGAGGAGATCCAGAATGGTCCGGAGAATAAGATTCATATAAGGAAAGTCCTGTTTCGGAGTTCTGGAATGATTCCGGTGTTTTCACCAGGAATGTTCTAAAAGGGTCTGGAAGGTCTGGCACTCTGGAGGGGAAGGGTACATGGTTGTGTCATGACAATGTGGAATGGTTGCATCATGTACTAGGTCACTTGGCTAGGCAAAATAAAGAGAAGAAATCAAATCGAAGTTTGAAAGTCAAACGCCAATTTGAAAAAGTCAAATCTCAAGTTTGCTTGGTGGAGGGAGAGTAGGAAACCTACTTGGGGAGGAAGTCCCACTCCCTCCCACCCGCCGGCCATGAGGAGGATTTGGAGGAGGACTCCCTCCTCCCCAAACCGCCTCTCCCATCCTATATAAGGAGGGGTAGGGCGCCCCCTCTCCCTATACCCAAAACCCTAGCCACCTAGTCGCCGGCCTCCTCCAAGTCGCCGCCTAGGGCCTCCTCTAGCTCGGAGAGTTATGGTTTCCCCATACCCTAGCCGTCGGCCAAGCCCTCCCCTTGGTGCCCTCTAAACCCTAGATCACCAAGGCCTCTCTCATACTCCACCATACTCGCTCCGGCTTAAGGCGGAGCCCTGCGAGATCTCCCCTCTACTTCCGACACCACGCCGTCGTGCTGCCGGAATCACGAGGAGAGTGCTACAACCTTCGCTGCCTGCTGGAACAAGGGAGAGGAAGGTCTTCATCGAGTACCGAACGTATGACCGACTGCGGAAGCGCTGCCGGAATGCAGCGCTGGAAGGATCGTCTACACGATCTTGAGATCGACAAGTGTACGACTACATCACCCAAGAGAATCTGCTCTCGTTAACCGCTTTGGATCTTCAAGGGTTAGTATTCTATCAACTCGTTGCTACAATCTAGTAGATAGATCTTGGCTTGATCATAGATTAGATCTTGATTGTGTGTTCATGCGGTAGAAAATTGTTGTTTTCCATGCTACGAACCCCTACAGTGGTATCAGAGCCGTGTCTATATGTAGATCTCTTGCACGAGTAGAACACAATGGTCATTGTGGGCGTTGATGCTTTTGTTGTCGATTGCTTCTTGTGTACTTTGCATCTTGCGGAATGGTGGGATGAAGCGACCCGGGCTAACCTTACATGACATCGTTCATGAGACTTGTTCCACGCTTGACATGCAACTTGTATTGCATAAGTGGCTTTGCGGTTGCCTATTTCTCCCAACATAGTTAAGGTTCAATTTACAATGGGTGATTGACAATACTAGTATCAATGTTGTGGTTCTTGTTCGTAAGTTAGAATGACACTTATTGAAAGCCGCAAACCACGTAAAACATTCAAAGAAAATTAGAGGCGTCTAACTTTGTTTTGCAGGGGTGTGCTGTGATGTGATATGGCCATGATTGTGATTATATATGATGTATGCAATGTCCCTTATTGTAAGTTGGCAACCGGCAGGAGCCATATGGTTGTCTTTTAAATTCCGTTAAGACTTGCATGTCTATTCAAAGAAGTTGTAATAGTTGATGCTAGTGGACGACAACCATGAAGTGGCACCATTGACCTTGACGCCACACCGGTGATGATGGAGATCATGTTCGTGCTTGAAGATGGAGATCGCAAGCACAAGAATAAAGGCCATATCATATCACATATTATGAATTGCATGTGATGTTAATCCTTTTATGCATCTTGTATTGCTTAGTTCACGACGGTAGCATTATAAGATGATCCCTCAAGCACACAATTTCAAGTTTTAAAGTGTTCATCCTTAGTAAGCACCGTTGCTAAAGCTCATTGTTTCGAAGCACCACGTGATGATCGGGTGTGTTAGATTCTACGAGTGTATACAACGTGAGCAAGCCAGATTTGCTCATGCAGAAGCTAAGGTTTGATCTTGACGAGCTTAGCATGTACAGACATGGTCTTGGAACACGGATCACCGAAAGGTAAAGTATGAGTCATATAGTAGATATGATGAACATGTTGATTGTTCGCCATTGAAGCTACATCAACTCTCGTGATGATCGGTTTTGATGTGGTGGATTTGGTTCGTGTGATCACTAAAACAATGCGAGGGATATTGTTTTGAGTGGGAGTTCAACAGCAATATGATTAAAAGTTGAACACTATTTATCATAAATTAAATCAAAGTGAATTTGCATAGTTGTTGTAGCCATTGGTGATGGGGATATGCCTACCGGGGTATACCCAGCAGGACGATTCCGATTGGCCCACGACCTGGCGAGTGGGCCTGCAAGACGGTGACTGGATCAAGACCTGGCGTGGATCCAAGCGACTGGAAGCTCAAGGCCCAGGAGAGTAGGTAGGCCCAGTCGAATTAGGTTAAACGAGTACTGAAACCTTAACAGATTCGGTTGAGATTTGTAAACCCTAGGAAGGGTGAGTCTATATAAACCTCCCTACAGGGCGTGTAAACGTACGTTCCATCATACACCCAAGCGACTTGCCGCCTAGCCGTCGAGCTCGCCCCATTGTACCTCCACCATAATACAATCTAGCAGGAGTAGGTCTTTACCCTCGGGAAGCGAACACAGGTAAAACCCTGTGTCTCCGCCCTCATCTCGCACCGCAGATGGCTGGCCGCCCTTGCCCTTCGTTCTACTACTCGCAACCGATTGCAGCATCTGCCGTGGTCATTCCCACGACAGTGGCACCCACCTTGGGGCCTGGCCGGTCTGGCCGGTGTTCTGTGGCGAGATCCAATCTGCCCATCAACGAGACGGTCGCCACCGGCCGCATGATTGTTGGAGATATGCCCAAGAGGCAATAATAAAGTGGTTATTATCATATCTTCACACTTATGATAAATGTTTACATACCATGCTATAATTGTATTAAACGGAAACATTAATACTTGTGTGATTTGTAAACTAAAATAAGAGTCCCTAGTAAAGCCTCTTGTTAAACTAGCTTGTTGGTTAATATATGATCATGGTTTCCTGATCATGAACATAGAGATGTTATTAACAACAGGATCATATCATTAGGAGAATGATGTGATGGACATACTCCTATAGATAAGCGTAGCATAAAGATCAAGTCATTTCAATAGTTCAATTGCTATATGCTTTACGATACATAGTAACCTAATTCCTTCGACCATGAGATCATGCATATCACCTTTACGGATGGATGCTTTGATGACATCAAACACCACAGGTAGCTGGGTGGCCATAAAGGTGGCATTGAGTGTTCGGAAAGTATTGGTTGAAACACATGGATCAAGAGTGGGATTTGTCCATCCATATGACGGATAGATATACTGGGACCTCTCGGTGGAATGTCATCCAATTAGCTTGCAAGCATGTGACTGGGTCACAAGGGATCACATATCACGAGCGAGAAAAGAGTACTTATCGATGCGAGGTTGAACTAGGTATGCGAGAGATCAAGCGATCATAACCTCGGATAAGTAAACTATCGTGAGACAAAGGAAATTGGTATCGTATGTAAGTGGTTCATTCGATCGCAAAGTAATCGTAGAAATATGTGGAGCCATATGAATTTCCAGATTCCTCTATTGGTTATTGTTCGGAGAAGTGTCTCGATCATGTCCGCATAATTCACGAACCGTAGGGAGACACACTTAAGGATTCGACGTTGTTTTGAGTAGTTATGGTATTATGAGAAAGAGACCGAATGTTGTTCGGAGTCTCGGATGGGATCCGGGATATCACGAGGTGATCCGAAATGGTCCGGAGAATAAGATTCATATAAGGAAAGTCCCGTTTCAGAGTTCGGGAATGATTCCGGTGTTTTCATCGGGAATGTTCTAGAAGGTTCCGGATTGTCCGGCACTCCGAAGGGGGAGGGTACATGAATGTGTCATTGGATGATTGCATCATGTACTAAGTGTTCTTGATGTTCCAAAAACATGAAAGTCAAATTGCCAGTTTGAAAGTCAAACGGCTAAAACAGGAAACTGTGGGAAACAAGCAAGAGGAGTTTGAAACCAACTTGGAGGAGGAGTTTCTCTCCTCCAAGTCGGCGCCCAAGCCCTAGGCCGAGTTGGGGAGGGACTCCCTCCCTCCCCTGGCGCGCCAAGGCCCCTCCACCTATATAAGGAGGGGCAGGGCTCCTCCTTGAGACACACAAGTTTCTACCTCTAATCTCCGGTTTAGAGCCGTTCTGGTTTAGAGCTTCTAATTGCTTTAGCCTGCGGTTTAGAGCCTTCTAATTGGTGTGTCTAATCTCTAGACCACTAATAGCTCTCTCTCATACTCCACCATACTCGCTCCGGCTTAAGCGAAGCCTGGATCTCCCTCTACTTAGGTACCCACGCCGTTGTCTTTGGAATCGCAAGGAGAGTGCTACAACCTCACTTTCTTTGGAACAAGGAGAGGAAGGTCTTCGTCGAAACCGAGCGTGTGACCAGGCTGCGCTTAGGAGCATAGCCTTGGGAAGGATCGTCTACACGATCTTGAGATCGGAAAGAGTACGACTACATCACCCACGAGAATCTGCTCTCATTAAACACTTTGGAATCTTCGAGGGTAAGTTATTCCATCGACTCGTTGCTACAATCTAGTAGATAGATCTTGGCTTGTTTGTTTGTATGCGATAGAAAATTTTTGTTTTCCATGCTACGAACCCCTACAATGATAGCGATCGGCGAGATGCTCCAGATCTTGCCGAGCAGCTACATCCCGGCAGCGCGACCCGTCATGCACAGCATGATCTTGCCGGTCGGCACGATTAGCCTCTTCGTCGTCCTCACCGACGTCATCGTCTCGGAGGACTCGGCTCGCATCCGCGAGTCGCCGCCACGTGACCGGCTCTCCGAGAGCCAGGTCCGCATGATCCATCGCCTCGCCTCCAAGTACAACTCGGCCCACAGCAACGTGGCCGAAAACTCCACGGCCACGGAAGACGCGGCCCTCAACGACGACGCCGACTCGGCGACCCCGGCGTCACTCGCCGGATCCATCACCGCGGCTTCGCCCGCAGGCTCCATCACCCAGGTCTCCAACGTGGGAGACTTCGAGGATCCCTCCATCCTTGGGATCTTCGACTTCGACTCCGGGTCGGAAAACTCCGCCGATCTCCACGGACGGTCGCGCCACGCGACCTACATGGCGGTGGCACCGATCCGCCAGAGGATCCCTTCTCCACCCGATCCTCCTAACTCCACGGCAGCGAAGGTCGAGGAACTCCGCTGGCTGGCGGAGGCGATCCGCAAGAGCAAGCCGGCGCGAAAAATTCGCCTCGGCGGTGTTTGCCAGGCTGTCGCGCTACCACCAGCAGCGAATCAGGTCGCGCTTGAACCCCACCGTCTAGGGGCGCGCCCTGAATTTCGACGACGAGAACGACCCGGCCCGTGTAGCCGAGCGTGCTATCTGCGAGAACGTGCCACCAAGAGGAAGCGCCCATCCCCCGCCAGGGTCAACGGCGAACGGCGCCCCACCTCCACCCAACCGCACACCTCCCAGGGATCAGCCGCGGATAGTGGTCTCCTCACGGGAGCGAGACGCGAACGGCCTACCACTGTTCTCCAACCCGATGGACAACCTCGTGGTAGGTCGAGCAGCGGCCGACAACATCACGGCCACCGGCGACGGCGCCCTATAGATCGATGCGTCGGGGCCACCTGCGGAAAGGCGGTCAGCGGCAAAAGCAGCGCCCGACTCGCAGGGTCGGGTGTACTCGCGTTCTTCGGGCAGCAGAGCGGCCTCAAGCGGCCGCCCGATGGCGGCAAACACCCTCAATTGCCCGCCACCCGAACCGCTACAGCTCCAACACCGACCCGCGAACGTGGCACTCTCCACCAACAACCCCAGGCCAGCGACCAACTTCGTCGCTGCCAACGGTGAGCCCGTCGACGCCCGCACCCACATCATCAACAACCAAAGCTGGCGCGCACGCCAGCCCGCCAACCTGCGACACACCCTAACCAATCGCCGCGATGGCGAGCTAATGGGGTCGCTAAGCCGACTAGGGCCCCGGTGCTTCGGACCGATGATCCAAGGCGAAAAATATCCGGCGAACTTCAAAGCGCCGAAGGAAATAGAGAAGTCCGACCCCTCGTACGACCCCTCCGTGTGGCTAGACACCTACCTCATGGCAATGGGGATCGCTGGCCACACCGACCTGCTAGCCGCCCGTTACCTCCCCCTGATGATGGAGGGAACGTGCAGGCAGTGGATCAGCACCTTTCCCCAGGATAGCATCGACTCCTGGGACGAGATGCGAGATGCCTTCGTCAGGCACTTCGAGTGCTCCTACAAGCGCGCCACCACCATCGAGGACCTGGAACGATGCGTCCAGGGACCCCGCGAGTCGACCCGCAACTGGGTCCAGCGGTGACAAGAGCTATGGTACAACGCGGTCGGCATCCACCCGGACACCGCGATCCACTGCTTCAAGACCTCATGCCGCTACGAACCCTTGGTCGACAAGCTCAAGCAACATTCTCGCACACTCGACAACATACCAGACCTCCTCGAGATCGCCAAAAGAATCGCGGAGGAAGATCCAAACCAGGAAACCGACGACGAGTCGGGAGGCCAACGCCGCACGAGCGGCAACGACAACGGACGACGGTCCGACCTACGCTACAAAGAACACTCGCCTCGGCGGCAAGTGGCAGTGATGGGCGAGTCGACTTCGTCGCCAACGCCGCACGCAGCCTGAGCCCAAGAGCTTCCGTGACGGAGGGCAACGCCGCGGCGGCAACTACAAGGCGAAACCAAGGTTCGACCGCAGCCCTCCTTAACCAACCTTGTGCGTTTCACAGCAGGAAGGAAGCCCGCCACGACACGCCCGACCGCCTCACTCGGGATATTGAGAAGGCACGGCGAGCGCGGAGGACCCGACAACAACCCGCCAAACGGCGGAAAATTCGCAATGTGGCGGCTCGCCCACACCTTCTGAGCTTCAACACGAAGCGCGAGAAGAAGGTCATCGCCCGCGCCATCGCCGTCAACGCGGTGGCCTAGGTGGACGTTCCCCAGTTCCTCAACTGGTCGGAGCAGCCCATTACCTGGAGCCGCCAGGACCACTTGCCACGCATCGAGTACCCGGGCCGAGTCGCCCTGGTGGTCAAGCCCAGGGTGGGAGACGGAGACTACTGGCTCCCCAATACATTGATGGATGGCGGCAGCTCCATCAACATCCTGTACCTGGACACCTTCAGGCGACTGCGGCTCCCGCAGTCGATGGTCGAGACGACCTACACCACGTTCCACGGCATCGTCCCCGGACGGAAGGCGTACCCGATCGGCAAGGTCACGCTGCCAGTCACCTTCGTCACACCAGCAAACTTCCGCACTGAGCGGATCGTCTTCGAGCTGGTACCCTTCGACAGCCCTACCATCGCGGCGCCAGGCGTTCGCCAAGTTCATGGCAGCGCCCCACTACGCGTACAACGCGATGAAGCTCCCCGGGCCGTGCGGCGTCATCACCATCAACGGCGACCCCGACATGGCCGCCGAGTGCGAGGCCAAAGGAGCCAAACTCGCCGACGCCGTCATCGCGGAAGAGACCAACCACGCCGACGACCTTGCCAAATACGCGAGCGGGGTCAACAACGAAGACCCCACCATACTCAAGAAGCCCAATTCGGAGGGCGCCAACACCTCAGCCTTCGAGGCAACGACGCACACCCGCACCGTCGAGCTGGTCCCAGCGACTCGGCCGAACGGTGACGATCGGGTGAGCATGATCCCAGCCTAGGAAGGCGCGCCATCGAGTTCCTCCGTGATAACAGGACATCTTCGCATGGAAGCCCTCGACATGCCCGGTGTCCCTAGGAAACTCACGAGCACAAACTAAACGCCGACCCCAAAGTGCGACCCAAGCGATCGTGCGGCCCTTCAATGAAGAGCGCCGTCGAGCCATCGCCGAGGAGGTGCAGCGTCTACTCGCTGCAGGCTTCATCCGGCCAATCAAATACTCCAAGTGGCTGGCAAACCCAGTCCTGGTCGAGAAGAAGAACGGGACCTGGAGGATGTGTATCGACTACACAAACTTAAACAGCGCCTGTCCGAAGGAGCAGTTCGTCCTCCCGCGGATCGACCAAATAATCGACTCCACCGTGGGCTCGGAGTCGCTGTGTTTCCTCGATGCCTACTATGGGTAAATTGGCTGCAATATCCACGTCTACATCGACGACGTGGTAGTAAAGTCCGCTCGCCAGGGCGATCTACTCGCCGACCTGGCGGAAACATTCGCCAACCTGCAGAAATACAAGATAAAGCTCAACCCAGGCAAGTGCACCTTCGGTGTACCAGCAGGACAACTACTGGGGTACGTCGTCTCCAAGCGCGGGATCGAGGCGAACCCCACAAAGATCGACACGATCGCCCGACTTGGCAAACCCGAGTGCCTGCGCAATGTCCAGAAGCTGGCCGGGTGAGTCGCGGCTCTCAGCCGTTTCATCCCCCGAGTGGGCGAGAAGGCGATGCCCCTATACCGCCTGATTCGAAAGAACCCCACCTTCCAGTGGGACAAGGAGGCGGACGACGAACTCCGCGACCTCAAGAAGGTGCTACTCGCAGCACCACTACTCGGCGCCCCCGTCGACAAAGAACCTATGCTGGTCTACGTCGTGGCTTCCGAGCGCGTCGTCAGCGCCGTCATGGTCGTCGAGCGGCCGGAGGAAGGAAAGGAGCGCCCGGTACAGCGACCGGTGTACTACATCAGCGAGGTCCTCACCGAGTCGCGCCAGCGATACCCGCAATACCAGAAACTGGTATACGCGGTCTTCAGAGCTGCGCTGGCGCACAGACTACTTCAGAGCACCCGATCACGGTCGTCTCCTCCGACTGCAGGACATTATCCGAACCGTGAGGCGACCGGGCGAGTCGCCAAGTGGCCGTTGAAATCGGCGTCCACAACATCAAGTATGAGCCACAGCGATCAAGTCGCGAGCTCGCGGACTTCATCGCCGATCGAAGAAGCCCAGCTGAAAAGCTGCCATACCTCCACCATCGGAGCTTGCACCGACGGCTCCAAGAACACGGACGGCGCAGAGCAGGATCGCGGCGACTTCACGAAGGGCGACAAGCTCCGCTACGTCCTCTGCCTCGACTTCACCCCCTGCACCAACAACATGGCCGAGTACGAGGCACTACTCCACGGCATGCGAGCTGCCAAGGAGATGAACGTCAACCACCTACGTTGCTACGGAGACTCGACCGTCATTTGGGCAAGTCGCTGGAACTTGCGACGCCGTCTCTCCCACCATGGTGGCATACCGCCAAGCAGTAGACAAGCTGGGAGGACACTTCGCAGGCTACTCCGTTGAGTGGATCGACAGGCGGAAGAACGAGGAGGCCGACGCACTCTCTCGCATCGGGTCGGCTCGACTCGCACCACCCGCCGGCGTCTTCCTCGACACGATCACCAAACCATCAGTCTCTCTCCCAAGGGAGATCGACATCGGAGTCTCGCTGCAGCCAGAGGCAGCCCTGGTCGCACTCATCGCCGAGCCAGACGACTGGACCAAGCTGTACATCGCATACCTGGAGGCCGGCACCTTGATGGCAGACGAGACAGACGCCCGGATGATTGTACGTCGATGCAAATCCTTCACCATCATCGACGGCGAGCTCCACAAACGCAGCGTGACCGGCGTGTTCCAACGTTGCGTCCAACCCGCCGAAGGACGCAAGATCCTCCATGACATCCACTCCGGCGACTGCGGCCACCACGCCGGCGCCCGCTCCCTGGTCGCCAAGGCTATGCAAGACTTTATCGCACCGCACATGCCGACGCCGTCGACATTGTCCAGCGGTGCGCCGGGTGCCAGAAGTACACCAACCAGACACATGTGCCGAGCTCAGCGCTCAAGACAATCCCCATCACCTGGCCATTAGCCGTGTGGGGTATGGACATGGTAGGCCCTTTCAAAAAGGCCCCTTCCGGCTTCACCCATCTCCTGGTCGCGGTCGACAAATTCACAAAGTGGGTGGAGGCCAAGCCAGTCCGGAAATGCGACGGGAAGACCGCCACCAAATTCCTACGCGAGCTCATATATCGCTACGGGTTCCCTAACAGCATCATCACGGACAACGGCACCAACTTCGCCAAAGGAGCCATGGCCGAGTTCTGCGAGGAACACCACATCCGGCTTGACCTCGCGTCAGTCGCCCACCCGGAGTCCAACGGCCAGGCAGAACGGGCCAACCAGAGCATCCTCCACGGCCTGAAGCAGCGGCTCCAAGTACCGCTCGAGTGCACCGCCGGGTGCTGGGTCGAGGAGCTACCCTCTGTCATCTGGGGCATCCGCACCTTAGTCAACAGGTCGACAGGGTTCACCCCCTTCTTCATGGTGTATGGCGCCGAGGAAGTCATGCCCACCGACCTCGAGCACGACTCGCCAAGGGTCGTCCACTACACGGAGGCGGCGAACGAACTCGCACGGCAGGACGGAGTTGATCAACTCGACGAGGCACGCGACCTAGCTCGCTCTCGCACTGCCATCTACCAGCAAGGACTCCGCCGCTACCATAGCCGGCGGGTGAAAACTCGCACCTTCCAGGAAGGCGACCTGGTGCTACGACTCATCCAGGACAAGAAGGGCATGCACAAGCTCTCCCCCCCCCCATGGTAGGGACCATTCGCCATAGGGCGAGTACTCGGCAACGACGCCTACTACCTCATCGACGTCCGTGGGGACGGCAAACTCGACGTCAAGCGACCATGGAATGTAAACCTCCTACGAAAGTTCTACTCCTAGAACTCCACATATGTATCCTCCAGTCGCTATGAAATAAAAAATATTGGTTACCGCAAATTGCGTCTACTCTCCGTATCTTGTGCCACTCGCACTCGTAATAACAG
The DNA here is from genome assembly GCA_030063025.1 of Avena longiglumis. NCBI lineage: Eukaryota > Viridiplantae > Streptophyta > Magnoliopsida > Poales > Poaceae > Avena > Avena longiglumis. The sequence continues at coordinate 504,002,978 of CP125975.1, forward strand.
CGTCAAGCTAACTGCAGAAGTCAACCTCTGGTACAGCGATTGGCACGGCCAAGTAGTGCGCTACAAGGGCACTGGGTTACCCCAGGTCTTGTAACGTCCACGAAAAACGCCTACCCGGAGCCCCATTGGAGTCGCCTAGCTCGACTGGCTCAACGAGCCAAGACAACTGCCTTCGCTTCTCACAGCGACCATGACCCTTCGCATCCTCGACATAGCGACTCGAACGGCCAAGTACCACGCTCGGGGACTGACGACCAGTTCAGCACGAGCGGCTAGGGAAAACGCCAAGTATGAGAGCATGCCCAGGACTCGCCATGCGACTGACCCAACGGGCCAGGCAGGAGTGACGCGCTTATTCTAACGCGCCCAGTCCTCACCCACCCTAGAGTTGCGCCTAGAACAACCAAGTACCACGCTCGGGGACTCAGCTACCCGACCTTGTTTGCGCAAGGGAAAACGGTGAAGTACAAAGCACTCATAGGAGTCGCCTAGCGACTGGCTTTCTGATCTCGGGCGAGTCGACATCAATAACAAAACATTCCAAATCACAAACACATAATAAACGAGGTAAACCCCATAAAAAAGGGCGGCTCGGGGACTCGTTCAACCCTCAATCACAAACATACAACAATTCACAAAATACCACGATATTTCATTACAACATGTCACAAACGTCACAAAATACAAAAGTCTGCCCAACGGCAGCACTGCTACTAACGCCCCAAGGGCACATTGTCTTATTCCGCAGGCTTTGATGACGACTCGCCGCCACCCTTGCGGTTGCGAATGAAGGGAGTATACGGGTTCGACGGGTACGTCGTCAACTCACCCGCCATCGCCGCACGGAAGGGTTGCTCGATCTTGAAGTCCTGGTGCTGTCGCACGGGGTCGTTGGGTGCGACGACCATCTCCTGATAAGGAAGGAGGTCGCCCATCGCCTAGACGCGCTCGGAGTACACCGTGGCGCGGTCCGTCAGCTTCAACACCTCGGCGATATCCACCGAGCCAGTCGACGACGGGTAGCCACTCATCACGTCATCAAGATCGAAATCTTCCGGGAAGTGGGCGAGCCCAAGGCTCAGCGCCGTCGCCGCCCCGCGCCAGAATGCTGACCTCGTCATAAACTCGACGACCGACGGCGCCTTCTCCAAGTATCACCACACCTCGGCGAGGTCGCTGGGAATCACTTCCGTGGGCGACATCTCCTGAAGATACGCCCGTATACATGTCGCCGACAACGTGGCCGAGTCGACCAGCGTGGCTACACATTGTCGTGCGTCGAACGAATTCGCCTCTTCCGCGCTATCAATGATCCGACCTGCGGACAGAAGGTGAAAGTGAATACATCAAAGATTACACAATGCATATGTTACAGGCAGAGGCAGGCACACTCACCAATCAAGGGACGGGAGAGATCCGTGGTGAAGCTCTGCAGAGAGGTGTAGTCGTCTTGAAGCCCAGCAACAAGGGCTTCAGAGACCTTACGCTCCTCAGCGGCGGCTGTAACAGCAGCCTTGGCTCGCCCATCCGCCGAACTCGCCTCTTCCTTCGCTTCCTTCAGCGCGCGCTCAAGGTCGGCGATCCGCTTCTCAGCCGAGCTCAACACAGACTGGTTGCCGTCAATTCACTCGCTGGGACAAGGCCTTGGCAGACCTCCTCTTCCTTCGCAGCAGTCACCTGGAGCCCCTTGTTCGCCTCTTGGATGATGGCAAGTTCTTTCTCCGCGCGACGCTTCGCAGCAAGCCGGTCGGCTGACTCACGCTGCAAACCCTGCGCAAAAGACAAACAGTTAACAAAAACGAAATCCTAAGTGCCCACCCGCTGAAATTCAGCGCGTAGGCACTCGGGGACTGGAGATCAAAAATCCTAAGTGCCCACCCACTGAAATTCAGCGAGTAGAACTCGGGGACTGGAGATCAAAAATCCTAAGTGCCCACCTGCTGAAATTCAGCGAGTAGGCACTCGGGGACTGGAGATCAAAAACTAAGTGCCCACCCGCTGAAATTTAGCGACTAGGCACTTGGGGACTGGACGCGAGAAACAAAAACAAAGACACTAAAAGAATCCGACCGCTGCAAGTCAGTGGCCCGATCCTCGGGGACTGGACATACCTGGATGGCTGCGCCAAGCATGCCATGAAGCTGTATCGCGTCCACGGATGCGAGAAGAGCTGAAGTGTGCCCGCGACGTTGCTCGACCTCCGTCTCGGCGACCTCAGGTGCGCAGCTCGAGGGCGTGGTACCACTCGTCGTAGCCGCTCTGGCCATGAAGCGCGGGAAAGTCGCGATGGATGCGCCGGCGCCAAAAGAGGCCGGCTCGGCCACCCCAGGCGAGGGAGCACCCTCCTTGGTCGTCAAGGCCGCCTCCGCCACGGGTTCACTCGGAGCGATCTTCGTGTCGTCAGACACCGTGACGACTTTGTCGCCCTTGGTCTTCTTGGCACTATCCGCGGGGGCGACGACCTCGTCCGCCTTCCTCTTCCGAGAGGGGTCCTCCTCGGTGACGACTGGCGGCACCTTGGCCACGGTCGGGTGGCCTATATTCTTAGCTCCAGTCCTACAAATTGGTCACATGAGCAAAGTGGTCCGAGTACAACGAAAAACAAAGGCAGGTGAATAAAACTCACTTGGCGACTGGTAGGAACCGCAGCCTGCGGATGCGGGCTTCTCCGATTCGGGGCCGATTTAATCGAGACCCATCTCCAGGACATCGTGCACCCAAGACACGGACGGCTTCTTCGTTTTCGAGGCCACGACAGGTGCCTCCGAAACATTTTCGGCGGGAGCCTCCTTGGGAGGTGAAGCCGCCGCGACTGGAGCACCCCCCGACCCAGATACTGGGGCGAATGGGGGAGGCATCGAGGCCAGAGGCGCCTCACTCAGGACGGCGGTGACGTCCGCTGCTGCCATCGTCTGCGGCGCTTCATCCTTGGCCAGGCTGGTGGCATCGGAGCTGCTCGCCGAGTGAGGCGGAGATGCCTGTCTCGCCGGCTTCGTCTTCCTCTTCGGAGGGGCCTTCACCTCATTCTTCTTCTTCTTCGACGGAGTGGCCTGGCGACGCGAGGTGGTTTCGGGAAGTTCGTCGTCGTCATTGTCGTGACGTTTGAGGCTTTTACTCGCCTCGAGTTCGCGCTGACGCTGCCTGCGAGTTTTGCGAACCAGCGGGGCGACCTCCTCCTCGGACTCGTCGTCGTCGTCGCTCCTATCACTCTCGATACCGCCTTTGGCAGGAGGTGACTCGCCCCCATCCCGGACGGACGAGCTCGAGTTCTCATCGTCTGCGGGCGGAAGCCACCCTTCCACCACTTGAAATAGCTACAATGAGCATAAGACAGCATCAGTACGACCGCAACTGCACTAACTGCGACTGCGAATGATAGAAAATGACTTACCGTCAGGGCTGGATGCTTCGCGGTGTAGGGGGCGACCCCAGCCTTCGCGTCCAGGTACGTCGCCTGGGTGATCTTCTTCAACGCTGGGAGGTAATCCTCGAGTTGCCACTCGGCGAGGCAGGATTTCGTCGAGTCCTCCCGGCCCATGTACTCGCACATGTAATGGTCACGGCGGGCCAGGGGAACGAGTCGCCGCCCGAGCCAGCAATTGTACAAGTTGATGGTCTGAAGACCCTTCTTATTTAGACCGCGGATGGTTTGAAGCATCTCATCCACGACCATCCGCTGGTCCGTTGGAAGCTTGCCTTGGAGAGGCGTGGTTGGGCCGATCGGCGGAGTATCGATCGCCACCTCGCCCCGAGTCGCCTCGGTGACGTAAAACTAAGACTTCTTCCACTCACCGCCGCCGGGTAGCATCAGTCAAAAAGGAGGCCTTCGACTTAATCGAATGTCAGCCGCCGCAAGCATTGGGCCGCTGCTTCTTCACGATCGATCCGCCGTGGAGCAGATCTTGCACAGGGGGAAGTAGGGCTCAGATCTCAGTAGCACTCGCGAACGCCACGAAAATGGCGAGCCGCTCGATGTCGCGGGCCTGTGTCCGATGGTTGGATCCGTAGGCGCAGGCGGAAGAAGAGAGATGGGAATCAGCCCCTTCGGTGGCTGGTGAAGAAGACGAATTCCCCCTCGCGCGGGTCCGGAGTCACCTCTCCGGCCGCAGGTATGCGCCATCTACCGGCGCGCAGGATCCCGGCCTCCTCGAAAGACGCCAGTAGCGCTCTCGTGTACTTGGCCCTTCCCCATGGCTCGGTGGAGGGGGCCATTGGCGGGAAGGTTCGTGGGGGTCGGAGGATTTTGGATCGGCTGGATCGCGACGCGGAGGAGAACGGAGGTGTGCGCAATCGGAGGAAATGACGAGGAGATGGTTTTCCGATCGCTTACCATTCCCTTTATATAGCGGTTGTTACCCGCCAAATCAGGGAGCCGTTACTACGCGGTTATTACGCCAAAAGTTACCGTTGGATTACCCCAACGGCTAGTTTTGAATGTGCTTGACGGTCCAACTTCATCCACTCGGCTCGTCGACCCGATCACTACAACAGTGACTGAATATTTCGCCGACCCGTTCGCCAAAGCTGCGACTAGAATGACTAGTTTTATCCTTTATTCAGGAGCCCGCCACCGATTCGACTGGGTGTCCGCATTAAAGCCGTATGCTCTGACTGCCAGCAACCACCTGCGCCCAATCGACGATGGCCTCGGGGACTACTGATGGGGATATGCCTACCGGGGTATACCCAGCAGGACGATTCCGACTGGCCCATGACCTGGCGAGTGGGCCTGCAAGACGGCGACTGGATCAAGACCTGGCGTGGATCCAAGCGACTGGAAGCTGAAGGCCCAGGAGAGTAGGTAGGCCCAGTCGGATTAGGTTAAATGAGTACCGAAACCTTAACAGATTCGGTTGAGATTTGTAAACCCTAGGGAGGGTGAGTCTATATAAACATGCCTACAGGGCGTGTAAACGTACGTTCCATCATACACCCAAGCGACTCGCCGCCTAGCCGTCGAGCTCGCCCCATTGTACCTCCACCATAATATAATCTAGCAGGAGTAGGTCTTTACCCTCCAGGGGGCCGAACCTGGGTAAAACCCTGTGTCTTCGCCCTCATCTCGCACCGCAGATGGCTGGCCGCCCTTGCCCTTCGTTCTACTACTCGCTACCTATTGCAGCATCTGTCGTGGTCATTCCCACGACAATTGGCATCCGTTTACCACCTTGTGCTTAGTTTTAATTGAGATGATAGAACTATAGAATTCTGGTTAGTTACTTTACGAACTGGTATCGTATTGTTTTGAAGTGTTAATCTAAAGTTTAAAAGTCCCATTGCAAACTTTCAGTAAGTTTCGATTACTCCGTGAAGTTTAATAGTTGGTATTAAATCAAGAGTAACAATTCCAGTGTTAGTATATAAGTATCATGTTTATCTCCATGATTCTTGATATTCAAAAGATAGTTTCAATATCAAGGTAATCTAGGAGTTGAAAGAGTTGTTTCAGAAACCATCATGTATGGAAGATATTGCGATATCTGAAATGAAGTTTTGGTTGCAACATGATAGAGTATAATATGGCAAAAGTCATGTTCTCATATTTGATGAGAATTTGCAAAAGGTTGGAGACACTAGTTGTCCTAATCCTACAAAAGGTTTTGGAGAGCAACATTATACTCGCGATTCACCGTTATAAGATAAAAGTAGCTTGATCATGGATAATTCCATGATAAGGGTGAATACTTGATGTAGGTAAAATGTTTACTACACCAAGAGATTACTAAAGAAAGGAATTTGAAAGAACACCAAACATTTGATGATGGTGATCTACTTCAAAGTGCAAGTCCAAAGACATTGGTATTTTACTATACATGCTTTGGACTATGCGTCATGTATATGGCTCCACTATTGATGTTGATAGATTCTTTCAAATAGAAAAGGAAATACTGAAAGAGAATCTCATAAATATATGGCAGAAAAGAAAAGACTAGAATTGTTCAGCTTAAGTATATAGATGATATACATGTTATGGCTATATTCTTTGCTTATTAAACAATGTGGTTCTTAAGTATTTTATACTGAATTTGTTGGTGTGAATCGTCATACGAAACAACACAATTCATGAACTACAATGGCCTAAGTAACTAGCAAAAGAATATGTGATGATGTTCATCGAGAACAAATAAAGGGTTATTGTGCTGCTTAGTTAAACATCAAAGCTTGCCTTCAAGATTTGTTTTATCAGGTATTATGAGAACAAAAGGGTTGTTCAAATAATTGCCGTAATCCATAAAAGATGGATGATTCAAAAATCTCGTTGGAGAAATCACATCCATAAAACTAGTGCTAAAATGCCGAAAGACAAATTGATTGAAAGATCACTTAGGAAGTGACATCGCCTTTTAAATTATAATGGAAAGAAAACATGAAGAAACTCCATGTGGATGGAATTTTGGAGTCTTTTTGAATTTTGATCAAATGACGCTTATGAAACTTTCCTAGAGATAATTAAAACTTCGTTCATAGGCCAAAAGGGAACGAATGACAAGCTTATTGGAACTTGTACATATTGTTGTATGAAGTCCATTATGTGTAGTCAAGAGTGATGGATTTCAACTTCATATGCTTTCTCCGAAAATTTGAGTGAATATATGAATATTTACTTAATAAGGATGAAGTATGAAACATTTGAAAAGTTCAAAGATTTTCAAGATGAAGTGCAAAATCATTGTAACAAGAATATAAATAGTTTATGATAAGATCATAAAGGAAGATATTTGAGTTACAAGTTTATCATAATACCTAAGATTTAAGGAATCGTTCCATGGATTTGCATTTTCCGAAACACCATAAGAGTATGGAGCGTTCGAGATATGTAATTAAACCTTGTTTGACATGGTAAGATCAAAGGTGTAATTCATAAAACTGCCATTATATTTTAAAGATTAAAAGCTTTATAGACTACCGTTTTTCCACTGAAAAGAGCTCCATCAAAATCTGTTGAATTGACACCATATAAAGTTATGGTTTGGGATAAAACCCAAGTTGTCATTTCTTAAATATTGGTATGATATGCATAAGAAAGATGTTTGCAACCAAAATCGGATGAACATATCTTTGTATGTTATTTTGAATAATCGTTGAGTATTCCTCCATAACACCAAAGACAAAAATGTTTGTCGCTTAGAACGTCAAGTTTCTTGAGAAAGAAATTTTCCGTGAAAATTTAAGTGGGAGGACAATAGAACTTTGATAAGGTTAAAAGAACCTTAGCTATATGTGCAAAGTTGCGCTTGAAAAGTGTTAGAAGGCGACAATAATGCTCATGGCTCACGTGCCTCAAAGGTTGTGGTCACGGAGATCTAAGTTCCCATTGAAACGAATAGGTCGGGTAAACAATCAAATACCAAGATTTGAGAGTTAAATCATTATTTGACAATAATGATCCGACTACATGCAAAGAAGCGATGATGGGCTCTAACTCTGCAAATGGCTTGAAGCCATAAAATCCATGATAGTTCCATACACGAGAAATCAAGCTTTGAACTTGAAGGACCCTCGATAAAGGTGTAAGACCTTATAGTCGTGTTTGGATCTATAAAGAAATAGACATGGATGTTTCACATCTATGAAATAGTCGACGTGTTGGGAAAGAGTGTTGGAATTATGCCCTAGAGGCAATAATAAAGATGTTATTATTATAATTCTTGTTCATGATAATGTTTATATTCCATGCTAGAATTGTATTAAGCGGAAACTTTAATACTTGTGTGGTTTGTGAACAACACCGTGTCCCTAGTACGCCTCTATGGACTAGCTTATTGATTAATGATGGTTAAGGTTTCCTAACCATGGACATTAGTTGTCGATTAATGATGAGATCATATCATTGGGAGAATGATATGATGGACAGACCCAAACTAAGCGAAGCAATTAGATCGTGTCATAGTGTTCATCTTTGCGAAGCTTTTCTTATGTCAAATATTGTATTCCTTAGACCATGAGATAATACAACTCCCTGGTATCGGAAGAAAGCTTTGAGGTCATCAACTGTCATCCTATGAGAGGGTGATCATAAAGGTGTCTCTCAGGTGATCGGAAAGTATCTGTTGGGTTGTATGTATCGAGATGGGATTTGTCCCTCCCAAGTCGGAGAGATATACTTCGGCCCACTCGTAATCGATATCAACACCGCTTGCAAGCATGTGGTTAAGGAGTTAATCACAAAGTGATATCGGATTACGGAGCAGTAAAGTATTTGTGAACGAGATTGAACTAGGTATGACTGCAAGACGATCAAATCTCGGCAAGTAAAATATCGCGAGAAGGGAATATATATATGGGATTGATTGAATCTGGCATCGTGGTTCATCCGATATGATCATCGATGAATGTGAGAGTCAATATGGGTTTCGCACTCATGTTGATTATTGATAGAAGATCATGTCTCGCATATTCTCAAACCCGCAGGTCACACACTTAACGTGTCTCACGCTAGGATAGATTGGATAATTGGTTTATGAGTTTTTGTTAGAGTCTCGGATGGGATCCGGACATCACGAGAGGTTCCGAGTGGTCCGAGAATAAGATTCATATAAGGCAGTTTTTGGAGTTCAAATTGTTCCGTTAATCCAGATTGTCTGGAAGCTTCTAGAACCTTCCGGAAGGGGACCAACGTGGCCCCACCTTCCGGGAGGGGGCATGGGCCTATGAGGGAGTTCCCAGGCCGCATTGGGCCAGGGGCACAAGGCCCCATAGGGCCCAGCCGGCCAAGAAGGGATAAACCCTAATTGGACCTTCTAGAAGGGGGGTTTCCTTGCCCCCCACTCCTCCTCCTTTGGCCGCCGGCCTTGGGGCTTGGGTGTGGCATCCCGCAAAACCACTACTAGAAAATCGCGTTGTTTTGTGCATTGCATCGCCATCATCTTGCATTGTTTGTCTGCATTATTTTCGAAAAGCCTAGTTCTGTTTGTACAAACACCCCTCTTTATTTCAAATGCCAAAACCCCGATCGTATCGGATATTTTATTTACCTATCAACTATTTGCAAAGTGGCCATGTTTTAAAATAAACATCACCAAACAAACACACATTCTAATCAGCCTAAATCTAAATCCTATTTACACCCAGATCTATCCTACCCACCTCTCACAGCCCGCCACCTCACCCTCTCACCCAATTCCCACCCACCTGCCACCTCATCAATCCGCATCCCCTCTCTCTCTCTTTCACCCACCCCACCTAACCCTCTTTCTCACCTCCCACCGACACAGCCCCACTCCTCTCTCAGCTCACACCCCACCCAGACCCCCACTCCCACTCACTCATTGGGCCCCCACGTCCCCACCGTGTCCCCACTGGCCCTCTGCTTGGCCCGCCTGACTGCCCACCACTACGCCCCCACGCCGCACCACCTCCCGCCTCACCCTTCTCCCTCCTCGCATACAAGGCTCGCCTGGCCACGCCCTCCTCCCGTCGCCGGCTCGCTCCGCCCGCCACAAGGCCTCCGCCTCCTCCGCCGGCCTCAGGCTCCACCTCGCCTCCTCTAGCTTCGCCTCATGCCCGAGCTCCGCCCCTCCACCGTTCTCCCTCCTCGGTCCCCTCTCGCCTCACCACCGCCACCCCGCCTCGCTCCCCGCTCGCCGTGCCTCCGGCCAGCCACTCGCCCGCCTCGCCGCCTCTCGCTCACTCTCGCTGGACCATGGCTCCTACCTCGCCATCCCGGTCCTCGCCCGGCCATGCAGCACACCTTCCACCCGTGCCTCTCCTGCCTCGTTGCCGCGAGCTGCCTCGCTCCTTCCGCCGGAGCCCGCTGTTCGCCACCTCGGCCTCTCTCGCGGGATGCGTCTGCCGGCTTCTGCCTCTCGAAGGCTGCCGCTTTCACCCTATCTCATGAGCTCCTCAGCCATGGTCGCCTCTCCCTCTGCGGCCTCGTCGAGCCTCCCCATCGCCATCGGCCCCGGCGTCCTCAGCCGACGATCATTTCAGCCTTCGCCGCTTCCGAGTCATTTATCGCCAAGAAGCGCCCAGGTGTCCGCTGCCAAGACCGCCGTGGCCGCCTTCCCCATCGTCGCTCGGCCTCTCCAGTATGTGTCCACGACCGCCTCGCGTGTGCGCACAAGAGCAGTATGTTGAGGATCACCGTCGTTGACACCTGTGGCCATGTGCTACCGCATCATCTACATCTACTCTGGTGTCGACAAGTTGAAGAACCATCTGCATGAAATCTAAAAGATCATCTACACCGAACCCTGGCGCGTCAAGTTCTCCTTCCCGGATTCAAGGACCCCGACATGGTGCGACAAGTACTTCTACCCGAGCATAAGGCCGGTCCCGCGTCAATAACCACGACTCGGAGATGCCAGAACACCAAGTTCGTCGAGACCCTGAGGACCGTTCCCGGAGGCGAAGTTCGGATCTAAAGACTGCCAAGATCGTCACCGGTACGACAAGCACTTCGCCGCGGAACGCCAAGATCTCCGCGTGAGACGACAAGACCGACAACATGACCCGAGAACCCGGATGCGCCAAGACCGATCCGTTGCCGACCCAAGTTCTTCCTCCCGGAACCGGCGAGATCTCCGTCACCAAACCCTCGCGGCCTTCCACACGGAACACCGAGAACTTCCCCCTGAACGCCAAGGTCGTCGACACGGTTACGACATGAACTTCCGCTCGACAATGCCAAGTGCTCCTTCCTAGATCCGAAGACCATCGGTCAAGTTCACCACCGACAAAAGACGGACTACAAGTTCTACTTCACGGATACCAAGCGACAAGATCTACTACCCCGATCCGAAGACCCTAACCCCGGAATCCGAGAACGTTTCCGCCGAGACCGACCCGTCGAACCCTGGACCCTGAGACCGACCCCGAACCCCGGAACCTCAAGATCTGCTGAACCCTAATGTGTGAACCCCTTCCCAAAACCCTATTTTATAATATAACACAACTTGTTGCATATAAACTTGTTGCATATAAACTTGCCATGCATGTAAACTTGACATGTGGTTTGGGGGCCTTATGCCGATTCACCTAATAATTAAATAGGGGGCCCATATGCGGGCAAATCTAGCCTTATATTGGCCTCATTTAAATTGGTGTAGTGAACCGGTGCTATATCTTGCCATGTTAATACAACATTTAAATTGCGGGGTGTCTAAATAACTTGAACCGTTTAATTAAATGTCGGGACCCCGGTTCCGCTTAATATGATCTAATTGCATCGCAACCTTGCCATGTCATGCATCATACATGCATCATGCCGATCTTCTGCCGTTGTATTAAATAGTGCATCCGGTGTTCCTTCTAGTGTTTTGCTTCTTCGCGGATAAGGCCGTTGAGTTGATGTGAGCTTCGCCCCGATCTTCGGTTGAACCTTCGGCAGTGTTTTCAGGCGAGCATCTCCCCCTTTCTACCTATCTTACTTTTATAGTATTTATTTCCCTCCTGTTGATCTATTGCTATCTGTGTTGCGATGCTCTAGTTTTCCGTACCCGTGATATCCCTTGCAGCCCTATATTGCCTCGGACACAACCTATTACATGTTGTTTGGTAGATAGTTGGACTTGCGTGTCGTAGTCGCTTGCTCAAGTGCTGTTGTGTGTCGTCATATGCCACAGTTGTTGATGTATTGCCGCATGTTGATGTTGAAGATGATCAAGGTTTTACTTATCGTTCACTTTAATTCCTGTTTAACAACTAAAATTGAAGTAAGTAAGCAGGGGCATCGGTGGGTGATAGATAATATTTGGTTTCCGGACGCCCACTTGTGTCCCGTAGGACCCCGAGTACTTGATACATGTTCCTTGATTTATCGCGCTATCCACATCCGGGAGTATTATGGGACCCCCCTGAGCCAGAGCTTGATTCAGTCTTATTTCTTGGGGCCACAAACTAGTTTGAGGTTTTATTTACTATCCTGTACTTATGCCATGCTACTATCAGATTTACGATTGTGCGACGATAGCACTGCTGTTTAGGATCGGACACGATTCCATGGTGTCGACAAGCCCAGCTTTTGGGTTCCCGATGTTCATGCCGTCTACCCAAACCTTGAGTCCGTCTTGAGCTAGCTTACTTGCTATGGTAAGACTTCAAGGGTGGCCCTGAAATATTTCTGAATCTTGTGATTGCTTTGTCGTGAAAGCCTCGGGTTTTGATTTGGTTTTTCCGAGGTTGATCGGCGTGTGTTGCTATTGGTGCACCCCGCCGTAAAACTTTCTGAAAGTGTCTCATGTTATGGACGACTTGGAGCACAGTATCTCGACCATAGACAAGCATAACTAAAGTAGTGCTATAAATTTGACTTTATAATGACTAGTAATCAGCTTCACTATAATGGAATGAATAAGTAATACTGCCCACAATTGCTTGCTTGAGTTGTGCCATGCACCATTGTACTGACTAGTAAGTATTGCAACTACAATGGAATGACTAAATAAAAGTACCAACAACTGCTGGGTTTTGGGATATCTCATGCTAATTGTATTTGACTAGTAAGATTTGCAACTACAATGGAAGAGTTAAATAAAAGTGCCCACTGCTTATTTTTATCAGGATGATTATCTACACCTGACTAGTAATTGCTGCAACAATAACTGAATAAATAAAACTGCCAACTGTGTGAGTTCCTCGGTTGACTTCCTCATTTGGTCTCGAGGGGGAAACACCAGGATGGGTTTGTTTGGTGTTAGCTTCAGGTTGGATCCGGATAGGTCATTCTTATCTCTCTCTGATAACCGCCAGTTGTATCGAGTCTCTATAGGTTGTTTAGTGCATCTTTGCCGCTTGATCCACCATACCTATGTAGGCGAGGACCGAATTCTAGTCTCGTAGTGCTTGGCCTCAAGATCTTGACGCCTCTTTTTCTTTGCCCTTTGGCACCCCTTTTGTTTAAGCAGGTTTTGAGATCAACGCATAGCGGGTTACCTTCCTGGCTTGGGCAGGGTTATGGACGCCATTGGTTATTCTTCGTGGCTCTTAGCCCCATTTGCATCTTGTCCGTAATGGACGCCTATCGCTTTCAAGGTGATTTGGATCTTTGTATATTAAATCTATATTCTTGACTCATGGAGTCGCATATATATATATATCTGTACGTGGGTCCCATCGAGGACTGTTGTGTAATGTTATTACTGCTTTCCACCCGCACGCAAGTGCTGGTGGGCACCTTTGAATCGTTTCTATGCGGGTTTGGCGGGTTTCGCTAAAACTTGCATAGGTCCGATTCGAGGGTACAGAGTGGTATCACAGCTCAGCCATGATACCCACAAGTCCATTCAGAGGATAACCTAGCGACGGCAAGTAGAGTGTCAAAACTATTTTGCAAAACCGGTTGATAGTTACGATTAGGTCTCGATTTTATTCCTTACCCCGCTATTCTCCTCTTACCTCTACGTGTTTTGAATCCGCCTCGCCTTTATCTTCGAGTCCAGATTTCTCGTGGTTGGGTTCATTGCACCTTGTGGTTTCGCTTCCTCCTTTTATGACGGTGTTCTACCATCCGTGTTCATGCCGCTTGAGGAATCCGTTCGCTGTGGTACCATTCTTTGTTCCTTGTTTGTGCCTTCCGGTGTTTTCCGGACGCGACATCCTCTATGCGGATCCGATGCGCAGTCTGTGCATCGCTTTGTTTCCGAACCTCGATTGTCAAGATCTTGATCCGATTCGAGAATGGTTGCACTTTTCTCGATTGTGCAAAGTAATAGTTTGGAGTGCGTGATGGATTGGCCCCATCACTACCCTTCTATTCGCTTCTGTACATTGAAGTGGATGAGAATGCATCGGTTCCCCCTTTCCATCGGAGCTAGAGGTGGCTTTATTTGTTGATACCTCTACCTTCGACCTTTTGATTCCGGAGTGTTCTCTCGACGATCACGGACAACGACCTCTTGTTAGTGGTGTCGCGAGGATCTACACGAAGCGAGAAGATGCAGATCGCCGACCTTCTTTCTGGTACCATGAGGCGGATCTCGAGGGCGAGATCCATTGTTAGTGGTGTCGAATTGTGGCATCCCGCAAAACCACTACTAGAAAATCGCGTTGTTTTGTGCATTGCATCGCCATCATCTTGCATTGTTTGTCTGCATTATTTTCGAAAAGCCTAGTTCTGTTTGTACAAACACCCCTCTTTATTTCAAATGCCAAAACCCCGATCGTATCGGATATTTTATTTACCTATCAACTATTTGCAAAGTGTCCCTGTTTTAAAATAAACATCACCAAACAAACACACATTCTAATCATCCTAAATCTAAATCCTATTTACACCCAGATCTATCCTACCCACCTCTCACAGCCCGCCACCTCACCCTCTCACCCAATTCCCACCCACCTGCCACCTCATCAATCCGCATCCCCTCTCTCTCTCTTTTCTCACCCCAGTCCCACCTAACCCTCTTTCTCACCCTCCCACCGACACTGCCCCACTCTCTCTCACACACACCCGACCCACCCAGACCCCACTCCCACTCATTGGGGGCCCCCAGCGTCCCCACCGTGTCCCCACCTGGCCCACCACTCCCCACCACCCCCCACCCTCACCTCCTCCACACATGGCCCCACCTCCTCCTCCCGCCTCCGCCTCCTCCGTCGGCCTCGGCTCCACCTCGCCTCCCTCTAGCTCGCCTCCAGCCCGAGCTCCGCCCGCCACTGCCTTCCTCCTCGTCCCTCGCCACCACCGCCACCTCGCCTGGCTTCCGCCTCGGCCAGGCTGACGAGCCCGCCCCGTCGCCTCCGCTACCCCTTCTTCCGGACCGGCCTCGCCATCCTCGGTCTCGACGCCCGGCATGCAGCACACCTTCCGCCTTCTCCTCTCGTCGTTGCTGGCCGCCCCTGGGCCTCCCTCCCCCGGAGTCTCATTCGCCACCTCCTGCCGGCTCCGTCCGCCCGCGGCCCGTCTCCTCGAGCGCCGCTTTCACCCTATCTCGCGAGTTCTCCTCCATGGTCGCCTCTCTCTGCGGCCTCGTGAGCCTCCCCATCGCCATCGCCCGGCCTCAGCCGACGACCGCCTCGCGCCCGCCCGCTTCCCGAGCCGCTTATCGCCACAAGAAGCGCCAAGGTGTCCTGCCAAGACCGCCGTGGCCGCTTCCCCATCGCCGGCCTCTCAAGATGTGTCCACGATCGCGTGTGCGCAAAGAGCGAGATGTTGAGGATCACCGTCGTTGACACTGTGGGCCATGTGCTACCGCATCATCTACATCTACTCGTGTCGACAAGTTGAAGAACCATCCGCATGAAATCTAAAGATCATCTACACCGAACCTGGTAGCGTCAAGTTCTCCTTCCGGATTCAAGGACCCGACATGGTGCGACAAGTACTTCTACCCGAGCATAAGGCGGTCCCGCCAATAACCACGACTCGGAGATGCGAACACCAAGTTCGCCGAGACTCGAGGACCGCTTCGAGGCGGTTCGATCTAAAGATCGCCAAGATCGCCACCGACATAAGCACTTCGCCGCGGAACGCCAAGATCTCCGCGTGAGACGACAAGACCGACAACATGACCCGAGAACCCGGATGCGCCAAGACCGATCCGTTGCCGACCCAAGTTCTTCCTCCCGGAACCGGCGAGATCTCCGTCACCAAACCCTCGCGGCCTTCCACACAGAACACCGAGAACTTCCCCCTGAATGCCAAGGTCGTCGACACGGTTACGACATGAACTTCCGCTCGGAAATGCCAAGTGCTCCTTCCCGGATCCGAAGACCATCGGTCAAGTTCACCACCGACAAAAGACGGACTACAAGTTCTACTTCACGGATACCAAGCGACAAGATCTACTACCCCGATCCGAAGACCCTAACCCCGGAATCCGAGAACGTTTCCGCCGAGACCGGCCGAACCACGGACCTCGAGACCACCCAACCCCGAACCTCAAGATCCGCCGAACCTAATGTGAACCCTTCCAAAACCCTATTTTATAATATAACACAACGGAGGTTCCGGAGTGGTCCGGAGAATAAGATTCATATAAGGCAGTGCAGTTTTTGGAGTTCGGAATTGTTCCGGGTTAATCGGTATTGTACCAGAAGCTTCTAAAACCTTCCGGAAGGGGACCAACGTGGCCCCACCTTCCGGGAGGGGGCATGGGCCTATGAGGGAGTGCCCTGGCCGCATTGGGCCAGGGGCACAAGGGCCCATAGGGCCAAGTCGGCCAAGAAGGGATAAACCCTAATTGGACCTTCTAGAAGTAGGGGGGGTCCTTGCCTCCCACTCCTCCTCCTTTGGCCGCCGGCCTTGGGGCTTGGGGGAGGGGTTAGGGCAGGCGCCCACCCCTCTATATATAGAGGGCTGGGGCGCACCACCCCCCCACACCTTCTCCTCAACCCTAGCCGCCTCACGCCCTCCTCTCTCTCCCGACCACGCAGGGTGAAGCCCTGCTGCAGAAACTCTCCACCAATTGCACCGCGCCGTCGCGTTGTAGATCCAACCCATCTCTCCACCATACTTGCTGGACCAAGGAAGGAGGAGACGTCGAGGTGCTGCACGTGTGCATCTCACGGAGCCACTTGCGGTGCTAGATCGGATCGGATCGCGAGGAGGAGAAGCGAGTACGACTACATCACCCACGTTCCGACGAACGCTCCGATGTGTGAATCTTCAAGGGTATGAAGATCTAATCCAATCTCTCTCATTGTTTGCATCTCCTAGATTAGATCTTGGCTTCCCTCTGTTCGCATCCGTAGAAAATTTTGATTTACTATGCCGCGAAACCCTTCAAAGATTTCACAACAATGTTCAAAGGTTGACTATGACAAGATTTGATCTTTCATAGCGATATTTAGTCTAGACGGATTAATGTAGCAACCATGACATATAATTTTGTTATGTGTTGAATAAACAAAACAAGTTCTTCTAATAGAATGGTTACCTAGGACGTGTGCATGACACGGTCCAAAGGGTTTTGTTAATTCAAAGGATGCTGAAAGCATATGCAAACTTCAATGGTTGAAGTAAGCATCGCGGAGTTGGAATCTTCACTATGATGAAACTGTTAAAAGAGTTTAATTTTCATCGGAGACGATGAAGATGCTTGCATTTGCAAGAAATTAAGTGGGAGCGCTAAGACATATTTCTAATATATTATGTGGAAGACATATTGTTGATTGGAAATGATGTATCCTTTTATTAACACAAGATAAGAATTTCATCTCGATGAAAGGCTTAGGCAGAACCCGAATATTTGGCATCAAAGTCTATATGATAAATTGTGACGCCGATATGGTTGTGCCAGAAGTACATAGATGAGATATTGAATGAGTTCAATATAGAAACTACAAGAAAGGATTCTTGTTGCACAGGAAGGATTGAATAAATATTTAAGTATTTTTGATACTTAATAGATAAAACCACAAAGAGTATTTTATCAATCATGTTGTGATGTGTACAAATCCAGATATGTCCTATGCTCTAAATGTTATGAGCATATACCAGAATGATTCATAAGATGATTATTGGACGATAGTAAATATATTCTTATGACCTTGTAAAAGAACTAGAGAATATATTATTTTGTAGAAGTGACAAACAGATGGTTGGTTCATTGTAAAAATTACATTGATACTAGTTTTGTCACAAAGTACAAATTAAGTTTATCTCAATTTAAACTAAGGGTGGCACAATATGATGGAAAGTAAGTTCCATAATGAATTTGGATGAGTTCCAAAGTTAAGACATTGTGACAAATACTACAACAAAAGGCTAAGTATATGACTGTTGTTATAGCAGCAAAAGAGGGCACTTTTGTCAAGTAGTTTGTTATCAAACTAGGTGTAGTTCACAACGGGATAGTACAATGAAGATATATTGTATGACAATATTATCGACATGTTTTAACCCCAAGGAACTAAAGGTCTCACCAAAGGACCAAATTTGTACAAAGCCATCTCATTAGAGAATGAGTGATGCGACGCAAAGACATGCAATTACACACGGACCTGGAAGTGTCAGATCCGGAGATCATTTGACCACTAGCAATCATGTACATACGACACCAGAAAGCCATAGGTGTTGAATACACAAAGGTTTGAAACTAGATTATTGACTCTAGTGCAAGTGGGAGACTGTTGGAGATATGCCCAAGAGGCAATAATAAAGTGGTTATTATCATATTCATACTTATGATAAATGTTTACATACCATGCTATAATTTTATTAACCGGAAACATTAATACTTGTGTGATTTTTAAACATAAAAGAGTTCCTAGTAAAGCATCTTGTTAAACTAGCTTGTTGGTTAATATATGATCATGATTTCCTGATCATGAACATATAGATGTTATTAACAACAAGGTCATATCATTAGGAGAATGATGTGATGGACATACTCCTATAGTTAAGTGTAGCATAAAGATCAAGTCATTTAATATAGTTCATTTGCTATAAGCTTTCTGATACATAGTAACCTAATTCCTTCGACCATGAGATCATGTTAATCACCATCACCGGAAGGATGCTTTGATGACATCAAACACCACTCCGTAACTGGGTGGCTATAAAGGTGGCATTGAGTGTTCGTAAAGTATGGGTTGAGGCACATGGATCAAGAGTGGGATTTGTCCATCCATATGACGGATAGATATACTCTAGGCCCTCTCGGTGGAATGTCATCCAATTAGCTTGCAAGCATGTGACTGGCTCACAAGGGATCACATATCACGGGAACGAGAAAAGAGTACTTATCGGTAACGAGGTTGAACTAGGTATGCAGAGATACCGACGATCAAAACCTTGGATAAGTAAACTATCGCGAGACAAAGAGAAATTGGTATCGTATGTAAGTGGTTCATTTGATCACAAAGTAATCATAGAAATATGTGGGAGCCATATGAATTTCCAGATTCCTCTATTGGTTATTGATCGGAGAAGTGTCTCGGTCATGTCTGCATAATTCACGAACCGTAGGGAGACACACTTAAGGATTCGATGTTGTTGAGTAGTTATGGAATGATGAGTAAGAGACCGAATGTTGTTTAGAGTCTCGGATGGGATACGGGATATCACGAGGAGATCCGGAATGGTCCGGGGAATAAGATTCATATAAGGAAAATCCTGTTTCGGAGTTCGGGAATGATTCCGGTGTTTTCACCAGAAATGTTCTATAAGGGTCTGGAAGGTCCGGCACTCTGGAGGGGAAGGGTACATGGTTGTGTCATGACAATGTGGAATGGTTGCATCATTTACTAGGTCACTTGGCTGGGCAAAATAAATAGAAGAAATCAAATCGAAGTTTGAAAGTCAAACGCCAATTTGAAAAAGTCAAATCTCAAGTTTGCTTGGTGGAGGGAGAGTAGGAAACCTACTTGGGGAGGAAGTCCCACTCCCTCCCACCCACCGGCCATGAGGAGGAGTTGGAGGAGGACTCCCTCCTTCCCAAACCGCCTCTCCCCTCCTATATAAGGAGGGGTAGGGCGCCCCCTCTCCCTACACCCAAAACCCTAGCCACCTAGCCGCCGGCCTCCTCCAAGTCGTCGCCGCCTAGGGCCTCCTCTAGCTCGGCGAGTTAGGGTTTCCCCAAACCCTAGCCGCCGGCCAAGACCTCCCCTTGGTGCCCTCTAAACCCTAGATCACCAAGGCCTCTCTCATACTCCACCATACTCACTCTGGCTTAATGCTAAGCCCTGCGAGATCTCCCCTCTACTTCCGACACCACGCCGTCGTGCTGCCGGGATCGCGAGGAGAGTGCTACAACCTCTGCTGCCTGCTGGAACAAGGGAGAGGAAGGTCTTCATCGAGTACCGAACGTGTGACCGATCATGGAAGCGCCTTTAACGCAATGGGGAAGGATCGTCTACGCGATCTTGAGATCGGCAAGTGTACGACTACATCACCCATGAAAATCTGCTCTCGTTAACCACATTGGATCTTCTAGGGTTAGTATTCTATCAACTCGTTGCTACAATCTAGTAGATAGATCTTGGCTTGATCATAGATTAGATCTTGATTGTGTGTTCATGCGGTAGAATTTTTTTGTTTTCCATGCTACGAACCCCTACATTTCTGATACCATATTTTTATAAATATAATATAACTTGTGCATATTAAATTATCCATGCTTGCATACATATTGTTGTCCGGGGTTAAATAGCGATTCATCTAATAAATAAATATGGAATACATGGGAGTGTTATTCGTCTTGTCCTGGTTCCATTTAATATTGTGTAGCGAACCGATGCCATGTTTTATCTTGTTAAGTCAACATTTAATCTGTGGGGTAGCTAAATAACTTGAACCCTCTAATCAATTCCCGGAATTCTGATTCCGCTTAACATTGCTAAATTAGACTGCATATTGCCATGTCATGCATCATATCATAAACGTGTCTGATCTTATGCTGTAGTATCAAATAGTGCATCTGTTGCCTCTTCTAGTGTTTTGCTTCTTCACCGGATAGGATAATGAGTGGATGCGAGTTGCGACAAGCTTCCGGTTTACCGACTTTGTCTCACAGGCGAGCATTCTCCCCTTTCTATCTATTTTGCATTTATAGTCTTTATTTCCTTTCTTTGATCTATTGTTATCCTTATTGTCGATGCTATAGTACCATTCGTTTATTCACCTACTCCACTATATTGCCCTGGTTATCCTATTGCCTTGTTTGAGTAGCTAGTCTGTCCTTGCGAGTCATAGGCATCCTTAGTATTGCTCTCATACAGGTGCAACATGATACTTGGATATTGTTGGTGACAAGATAATTAATCTGATGTTGTCGGTTATGGTTTCACCTAATGATAAGGCCCCGGCAGGGACCATCTTTGGAAACTGCTTGAGCCGACCTAGGACACATTCGTTCTACGATACCAGTTCTGAATTGATCGCGCTAACCAAACGTGGGGCCTCTGGGAACCCCCCCCCCCTCAACTACCGGCGCTATTCATATATCCAGAGGGTTACAAAATTGGATTTTTATTTGGTGCATACGCATAATATGTCCTTGGACATGGGTTGAGTTGTGATATGATTTTGGTAAACTGCCATGGCTTGCATTGCATAAAATTGGGATATCGTGTTGGAGGTGTCATGGAGCTCTACAAGTTATCTTCCGATCATCGCCCGGCCGTAGACTTAAACGTTATGCCACCTAGAGAATCAGGTGTATCTCTTGTGTGGGTAAAACACAGTAGGTGATGCCTCTGGATATGCGCGTAGTTATGGGACAGTTCTTGTTGTGAGATTCGGAAGGCACGCGTGATATATTGCCTGAAGGATTGAGCATGCGTTTGGGTACAGTAGTGCATCCCTGCAGGGTAAATCTTTTCGAGAAGCCGTGTGTCCATAGTTATGGACGCCTCAAGAGTACAGTGTCATGATCATAGACAACGACACTAATGTTTTGCCTCTTATAATATGATTAGTAATTAGCCTTATCAACTAAATACCCGATTAACTAAAATTGTTACCGTGTGTGTTCTGTAAGAGGACTTCCTCGACTGGTGTTCGAGGAGGAAATCTTCAGATTGGTTATGTTTGGTGTTATATATAGTTATCGTATAGTGCTCTCTTATCTCGCTCTAATAGCCGAAGTTGTAGCGTGTCTCTATAAGTTAGATAGTGCAAGCTTTATTGCCGCTGAACCCCTTTTGCTTGACAGGTATGTGATCGACGACGTTAGCAAGGTTACCCTTCCGGCTTGGCCTGGGCAGGGTTGGACGCCGCTTGGTTATTCTTCAGGACTCTTAGTCCCATTGGATCTTGTCCGTACTTGGATACTATATTCCTTTCTTCTTGAGTTGTATATTCGTATTGTACCTTTTGTATTCTTGACTCGTTGAGTCGTTGTTGTATGTATAAGTTTTTATGAACTCTGTTGTAAACTACTGTGATGTAACTACTTGTATTCAAATCCCACTCACACGAAAGTGTCTGGTGGACGTATTTGAATCGCTTCTATGCGGATTTTGGCAGGAAATATTGAGATCTGCATAGATCCGTTTTGGGGGCGTTACAAGTGGTGGAAGAAAGGGTCGCGGTGCCGCGCCGGCGACGCCGATGTTGGGTGGTGCCTACGACTACGGCTGCCTCGTCGATGTGTGTGGCTCTGTCGAAACAGAACATACGAACATGATCGTGGGGATGTGGTTGTGCGAGGTTCCTTGTATAAATAATGTTAGGGTTCATAATTTAGAGTTAGGTGGGGCCGAGGCAAGGGTGTTGGGCTAATATGTGTCACTCACATGTGGACCACATGTATTGGATATCCACTGGGCAAAACATTTGCACGTACTCACCCAATGAGTTAGTGGATATCCTTCCCTGAAATCTGTTGTCGTAACTAGTCCTTTATACCCTTTGCCATCGTGTCAATATTCATGGATACTAGGATTTATGGATAAAATTGTCATCCTTAGTTACTAGTCGCGGCACTGTAGATAAAATTAGATAAAATAAATATATGGCAAAGTACTAAATTGGAACAAACTAATTATGTTCACTAGAATAAGAGAAGACGCTTCTGAATTGACCTCATCCTTTATAATACCTCTTCCGTCTCAAAATAGATGTCGAGAATTTGTCAAAATTTTGAATGTATATATATACTAAATAGTGTCTATATTCATTCAAAAATTAATAAATCTGCGACATCTATTTTAAAACAGAGAAAGTATAATAATCTTTGTCAGGCTCCACTAAGGGAGGGATTAGAACATCAACGTTTTTGGCTCATTTAAGTATTTGTAATTGTTGCTAGGTGGTCTGAGGATTTGTTTATATTTTGTTATTGCTTGTGGATTTTCTTATACTGGGAGATGAATCTGGGGTGATGGCAGAAAATCGTGAACACACTACTCTCTCCGGTCTATATTAATAGTCTCAATTTTCTAGATATAAATACATTTAGACTAAATATTTAATTGGATACATATAAATCTACTTCCTCCGTCATGGTTTGGAGGGCCTATTAAAAAACCCATGCGTTTTCAAAACTCTCCTCCTCCTAGGTGCGGCAGACTTAATTACAAAATTAATGCCCATCTTTTCCTCCTTACTTCCTACTTCATGCAGTCAAGGAATTAATTTTTGCATGCAACTGCACCAATGCATGCGCCTAAACTCCTCGTTTCCATTGAGTAATTACGTTTAATAGGGCACCGGATAATTAATGAGCGCATGATTTTAACACAAATCTGGCCTCAATCAGAGCTCATCTATGTTCCAACAATCTCTCTAAAACGCCCTTCAAACCATGACGGAAGGAGTAGACAAAATTGAGACCATTAATACAAACAGGAGGAAGAGGAGATGTTTTGCGGCTAGAGAAGAAATGACACTTTTAGGAAAAAATACTTTTTTCAGAGTTTTAGGAAAATTAGGTTCAATTGTTTTTTGTTTTTTGAGAATCTTAGAGGGCCAAGAACAAGCACCCTTTTCGGCAGAAGAAAATCAAGCGCCATCAAGCCCAGCCCGTTAGCCCATAGGGAAAGGGAAAAAGGACAACGAGCGAAAAGAAAAGAGGAACAAAAAGAAAACAAAGAGAGAGTCCCCATCTCTCTCCTTATCTCTTCCCTTCTCATAAACCCCCTCCCCGGAGTCCTCTTCCCCGTCTCCGTCCACCTCCGCCGCTTCTAGGGTTTAACCGCCCGCCTCGTCGGCCTCCGTATCTTCCGGTAAGCACCTCCTCCGCCTACCAGTTCAGTACATCCGCGCACTCTCACCGCCCCCGCCCCCGCCCCCGCCGCCACGGTGCGCCTTGACCGAATTCGGTTAACGTTTCTGATTTGTCTGGGGGCCCTTGTTCCAGGGGAAAGGAAGGAGCGGGGGGTGATGGCGGCGCCGATACCCCGCGAGTGGGTTGGGTTGCAGCAGTTCCCGGCGGCCACCCAGACCAGTCTGCATGAGCTCCTCGGCAAGCTCAAGGAGGAGGTATTGCGCGTCTATTCAACCCCCTGTACCTGGACCAGCGAATTAATTTACCAGGACTAGGTTCTGATTCTGTCTGTGTTGTGAGTTTTGACAACAATTGATGGCAATTTTGTGTGTTGCTTATGTCATGTTAAGAATGTGAGCACATTGACGATTCTGGTGATGGGGAAGGGCGGTGTGGGGAAGTCGTCCACTGTCAACTCCATTGTTGGGGAGAGGGTCGCTAACGTCAGCGCCTTCCAGGTTTCACACTTATTCCTGGCCCTGTTTCTGTTTGTGCCTCTTCTCGGGGTTACTTATGTGGGAGTGCATCCTTATATGTTGTTTCTATGCAGTCCGAGGGTCTGA
Source organism: Avena longiglumis (assembly GCA_030063025.1). Taxonomy (NCBI): domain Eukaryota; kingdom Viridiplantae; phylum Streptophyta; class Magnoliopsida; order Poales; family Poaceae; genus Avena; species Avena longiglumis. The sequence continues at coordinate 504,027,132 of CP125975.1, forward strand.
GGCCGATGATGTGCTCCCGCACCAGGGCAGGATTCACCTTGAACATTATCGACACCCCTGGCCTCATTGAAGGTGGATACATCAATGAGCAGGCTGTTGAGATCATAAAGAGGTTTGTACATGTTGGGTGGCAACCATGGGCGCAGCTGAGCAACTGATTGTAGATAATATAACTTGTATATATAGGGATCTGGGTGGCGACAGAGGGTTGTCATTTCCAACTTAAAATTTTAGCGATTTGGCAGCGACTGAGGGCAAGTGAGCAATTCATTGTAGATAATGTAACTTAAAAAACTAAGGCTTCAGCTAACACTCTGGGTGACCATGGGTTTCCACTTTCAACTTAGGGACAATAGTGGATTATTTCACAGTATCTGGTTGCTCTTTTTTTTTTTGGAAAAGGGCTTTTCATTAACATAAACTGTTTAATGTTTACACCCGGCCTCTGCATAACCAAGATGCACACAGCCATACGAATGACAGAACTAGGGGAAAAAAAGTAGACAAGCATTATAAAAAGGCATTATCGAAATAAATGTCTTGAATCTAAGGTAGATCAATCCTCAAATCACGCGGCCATCCATGTCGGGAGAAAATATCCCTCGCCGTATCCTCCAATCGCGTACATCCCTCCACGAATAAGTCTCGAAACTCCATACATTGGAGAATAGTCCATGATCGGAGGATAGCCGTGGCTCGATAGATAACTTGTAGAGGAGAAGACACAATGTTATTAAAAATCTTGTCATTTCTACAAAGCCATAGCGACCATATAATGGCAAGCGCTCCCACCCTAAACAAAGTTCTGTACTTATCAACAATTCCATGCAACCAATTACCAAAAACATTGGTTACGGAACGTGGAGGAGATAAACCAGAAGCTATTTGGATGAATGACCATATAGAGCGAGCAAATTTACAATGGAAGAATAAATGACGAATTGTCTCATCTTGACGACAAAAAACACATTGTGTACTTCCATGCCAATTTCTCTTTGCAAGATTATCTTTTGTTAGAATTACCCCTTTCCGTAGATACCATGCAAATATCTTCGTCTTAAGGGGTATTTTCAATTTCCAAACTTTACTATTATCATCGACCGGGATATCAGGTTGGACCAAAGCTCTATATCTGGTTGCTCTTAATTTGATGTTATATTTGCTTGCCAAACTGGTATGATCTTTTTGTTGCATTTCTCAAACAGTGCTCCAATATTAATTACTGCACTGCTGAATTGCTGATCCTTGGATGGTATGTAATAAATTATAAATGACTTTATGAGCCCTAGATTTAGGTGAAACAGTTTATTGTGCATATAAATTAGGTCAGGACTCAGAAGTAGCATATTGCTGATATGTCCTTAAAGAATGGTGAATGCTTGGGTCTACATTAACATATCAGTTTTTCCAATGGTCTACACGTGTAGAGACATAGACTTTAACAACATAAATGAAGCTGAATAAAAAAGATAATACATTTGTTTTCCTGTCAAGGTGAAACCTTGTGTTCGTGAATATACCTGGATTTGTCCTCTGTTGCTCTCCTTCAATCATTATCGGTCTACTTATGTGCTAATGCTGTCTCTGTTGTAGCATGCAGGAAACATAGTTATAGGTTAAACTCAATAACTTGCTGGCAAAGTGTTTAACCTCTTATAGTCCATGCAGATGTATTAATGCCACTCTGTGATTGAATTTCATATTTGTTCTAAATAGTTGTATAGTTTCATCTCGTGGACACCCCATCTTAAGTGCATCATGTGATAGATACGTTTGTGTGCTACCTGGACGATGAGTGGGTGCATCTGTATCATGTCTTGTCGATTTGGATATCATATTTGAGGGTTCCCTTCATACTTTAATTTCCCAAATACTGACCTGGTTAAACTGGTAATACATGTTTGCTTGTTTATCTTTTCCTCTTCATTTTCCTAAGCAGATAATACTCAATGTACCTTGGATTGATTTTCCCTTTCTCTAGAACTATTTCGCTACTACCTCTATTTACTTTTATAAGACGTTTTGACAAGTCTTATTAAAGTAAAGAGGGAACATTAAAAATTTCAATCATAGCAACGGTTGTTGAGAATGCAGTTCATTTCATTGCATCTGTAGAAAATCATGGTTCTCAGGTTACTGTTCACTAGTGTTATTGTACAATCTGTATATATCATAATATTTTATTCCTCTGCTTGCATCTTACATGTTATCAACGGTTGCAGGTTTCTTCTGGAGAAGACCATTGATGTCCTCCTGTACGTGGATCGCTTGGATACATATAGAATGGATACATTGGATGAACAAGTTATAAGAGCCATCACTACTTCATTTGGAAAGGCCATTTGGCGAAGAACATTGGTTGTACTGACCCATGCCCAACTCTCTCCACCTGATGGACTTGACTATAATGATTTCCTTACAAGAAGATCAGAGTCGCTGTTGCGGTACATCCGTTCTGGTGCAGGAATTGGCAAACGGGAATCTGCGGTAATTTACATATTCACTTGCTATACAATAATTTCCATCATATGTATGCAATACCAGCACACCATCAATTATTTGCAATTTGTGTGGAGCTTCCTCTGCCTGAACTACATGCTTTCTGCTGTTTTCAATTTGAAATACTCCTCTAGAAATAGTTCCAGTTTATTTTCTTTCAGTTGATATTATTCAGTTGATATTTAAAAGTGTCTTTTTAATCCTCTTTGGGTTTAATCTTGGTTTTTTCTGCATGACCAATTTTGCTCTATCGTGTTCTGCTGTAGCTTTTAAGTGCTAACATGTGTTTGACATTTACATTATGATGAAACTGAATCTGGTCTGTGATGGGATTCTTCTTTGATCTGTAGTGTTTTGATACTCTGACAAAAGAAAAGGACAATTGACTACTGTACTCTGCCTAGTCTAGAATTGCTTCAGGGTTTAAGACTGTTAGCTTGGCCATCCTTGCATGCCATGATTCTCAACTCTCAGATTGCAAAATACAATCCATATTTTCAACTCTCCAGTATGCAAAATGTGATACTACTTTGTTTGCATTTTGCAGTTTTGCTATCATTCACATTCTGATAATGGTATTTTATCAGTTTTATCAGCTGTATGTTTCTGGGAGCTTTCATTAACTCTCTCAGTTATGTTTGGTTCCTGTGTGCTCCAGTTTTCGACATATTTTCCAGATTCTTGTACACAAATAGTCATGTTGCGGAATATCTATACCTTCTGTTTTACTTTGTGGGATACAACACAATGGAGTTTTTCAGTATATGACAGACACTGTACACAAATAGTCATCTTATTGAATCTTTTTAGTTTTCAGTGTATAAAATATGAGTTTTGATTCTTAATGGAAGCACATTGTTGTGATTTTTAGGATTATCCCTTGCCATTAGCTTTGGTAGAGAACAGTGGAAGGTGCAAGACCAACGAGAATGGGGCGAAGGTTTGTCTGTTTCATGCTTATTTGACTTGCATTTGGTTGCGCCTAGTTTCTTGATTTTTAATTGAGGGTGTCATACAACTGTGTCCAGATTCTTCCTGACGGAACTCCATGGATTCCAAACTTGATGAAAGAAATTACTATGGTCGTCTCAAATGGGAGCAAGCCCATTCATGTTGATCAGAAGTTAATTGATGGTCCAAACCCCAACAATCGCTGGAAGAAGTATATACCTCTCATCCTTGCGGTGCAGGTGAGCTCTTCACATGATAATAATTGTAAAATCCAAGTATTAAATTGTCATATAATTCCTAGAAACAGAACTCACTGATATCTTTCATGTTCTTCTCCAGTACTTTTTTGTGGTAAAAGGAATTCGAAGGGCGATTCATTCTGACATTGCAAACGGGAAGCTGGATGACTGGGAGCAGCGTTACAGGGACTTGGTTGGAAGCGGTAACCCAGTAGACCAGAAAGTTTCGTCATCCCGCAATCCCAAGGCCTGAAGCTGGCCAATGAGAGCAAACACCAGTCTCTGCATCTTGGCCTGTTCAACTCTCGGCGCTGTTGTTCTTTTTAGACTCCTGATTCCAGCTGTCTATTTTGGGGGCTTTATAGAGTTCTCTGGGACAACTTGAATAAAGTTGTTAGTGTTTTAGTTGCTAAGTGTATGTACCCCATTTCATTATGCTCTCCCAATTTTGCAAATGTTATTGATATAAACTTAGTGATTTAAATTTCTTGTGTGCCTTGATGTTCGGTCTTGAGTCTGGTTGACCCCATATGCAATTAGGCATAGTCTACTCACGCAGAGAGGTCATGACCATTGGCATTTTGACACTGTAGTTTCTGGAAAGCCTATTACTTCACTCAATATTCTGTGTTTCGGTGTAAATTTTTATCTCCAGAATTGGTGTGTTACTTCCGTCTTCTAGCAATTCTGTCCAGATAGTATTTGCAGGTTGCTGAAGAACTAGTTTATTTCTACTCCCTCTGACCCATATTAGTTGACTTGGATTTGTCTAGATTTGGATGAACCTATACACTAAATAGTGTCTAGATTCATCCAAATCTATACAATTTTGAGTCAACTAATATGGGTGGGAGGGAGCAGGTGAATTATAGGTTGCATCACAACTTCTAAATTATGGAACTACTTAATCTTTGTTGGATAAATGGTCAATGCTCAGATCTGCCATCTCAGAAATAAGGGTAGCAAATAAATGCATTTTATAGAAAAAGGCAAACTGGACCTAATAATCAAGTGAAAGAACAAACTAGCATGACACATGGCCTCATTATGTCGTGCTAGAGGCCATGGTGATTTGCGCTAGCATAGCACCGGCCCTAAACTATGTTCTGTACATCGACATCAGACGGATATGATGCGCTATCATCTGGAACATGTGTTCTCAATGCCAAGTACTCCCTCCGTCCCAAAATAAATGTCTTAGATTTTTTAAATTTTGGATGAATCTATATACTAAATAGTGTCTAGATTCATCCAAATTTTGATAAATTTGAGACATCTATTTGAAGACGGAGGAAGTACAACAGAAATACCATTGATCACGAGGGGCGTCATGTGATTGGATTGCTGTAGCACATTAGAAGGGAGCTACAGAATCCTAATATATACTCCCTCCGTTTTAAAATATAAGATGTTTTAGGTTTGTGAATCAAATGTATCTAGACTTATTTTAGTATATAGGTTCACTCAACTTTGGAATGAATCTACATATTAAAAGAAGTCTAGATTCACTTTCTTCACAAACCTAAAACATCTTATATTTTGAAACGGAGGGAGTAGATACGGTGGCTCATGCTCAAGAGAAAATATGTGCAGCTCAGTGCAAATAGGTTGGCTATTTGGCTTGTCCAGTGACTGCCTGGTCTTCTTGCAGCTAAAAGCAAACTAAAGATTTGCATGCAAAAAACTTGGCTGAAACAGACGATTTTGTCCGAACGGTTCCTGGAGGGCTCAACTGAAGTGAACAAAACATTTGATGCGTGGCATAATTCTAAGAATGCACCCATTGGGTCAGAATAGAAAACTGTCTTTGTCAAATAAGCTTTGTCTGAGTCATAGGATCCAGAGGACTGTCCATCTTCAATAATTTCCTCCCCATAAGGAGATGGTCCTGCAGCTCTGAGCATGGCAAGTGTCTTAGTCGTATGATCACGGAGGCCACCTTGTTCTTCTTTTCCAAACGGCAACGGAAAAGTTCAACTGTCTTCTTTTCTTTCTCTAAAATCAATATTCTGAAATTTATAGCCATCTTCTTGTCAACCTTCTACATGTACTCAATCGCTAGTCGTGCAGCATCATTTATTGTTGCTTCCATGGTCAGGTCTGGTAGGGGTAACTGCACAGCGAGTGAGGATGGTGTGAAGTACGCAGGAATTGCATAGACTGGGTAACTGCACCGCCACGCCTAGTGCGAACGACATAAAGCATGTACAATCCAGAACTAAATAGCTAGATATAACTAGACAATGGTTCTCCAAGCAGAGGAACTTTGGGGGAAATTTAAACGACATATACAGCGAAGGAAGGCTGCAGCAATTTTATATTAGATTTCTCTCACTGTCATAGTATCAAATAAAAGAAGCGCAAATTAGAAGTGAACCAATAGCCTACAGCAAATTCTTTCTCTCAAGAACTGGAAGCAAGGATTTCTAGGTTCAAACATAAGAATGTCAAAAATTGAACTAAAATGGTGGAATTATGAACACGAAGGAAAAAAAGAAAAACAGTAAGCAATTTAGAAGAGGCGAGGACAGGTAAATAATTATAAAACATACTTTTTGTACGAGAACTGAAGATTCTCAAACGGAGAACACTTATAATGTAGCTTTTTTTGGCAGTTGGCAGCGCACACGTACGGTATTAGATCCTACTTAGTATGCAGAGACCAAAATTAACTAATTTTCTTGTGTCAACCGGAACCACGGACACGAAGCAGACGCACTGACCGAGAAGAAAGCACGAGGGGAAAGCTCACCACAAACAAGGCGAGCAGAGCAAACGCTGTCTCCTGAGCCGGCAATCTCCAAACGGATGTAGACCTGCAAAGAAAAACACAATAGAACAAGTAAAGCGTTAGCAAAATCAGGAAAAGGGGTGTCAAAAAGGACGAATGGAAATAGAGGAAGAACAGAGAAATGCCAAAGGGGAAAACAGTAGCAAATTCAATTCTAGGTTTCTAGCTAGAAATTTGAACATACTGATGCATACTGATGTCCAATCAAGAAGCTAGCTAGAAATCAAACAAACAACAGTAGCACATTCAGTTCTAGGTTTCTAGCTAGAAATCTGATCATACTGAAACAATCGTGAACTTTTGCAAAGATAGAAGGGCGAAGGGTTTACAGAACTCGCAAAAACAGCTAGCTTTTGCAGATCCCACTCTGGTCTTGGGGAGATTTGATTATAACCCCCCCCCCCCAACTCGTTGCACTTTGATCTTATACCCCCTTGTTCGTCTGCTTCGATTATAGCCCCCCAATTCAGCTAAACTCTGCCCTATAACCCCTTTTAACATGTTTGACAGAATTATCAACATATAACTAACTTTGGTCACATGAATAGACAAAAATACCCTTCATCTCAACTGGAACACATGTGTTGCTCCAGCGACACAAAAAATGACAGCAAATATTTCTTTGGTTCAAATAAAAAAAGGTTATAATTTTGCTGCAATCTGAACATTCACAAACTGATAGCACATATTATAGCAATCTGAACATTCAAAAAATGACAGCACAACATAGCAAGAGCAGGAGTTCAACAGGTTCTAAAGTAGTTCAATGACAGCAAAATAAGTGAGTATTCTACTCACGTACATCCAAATAAGTGAGTTTTCTACTCACATACACGGGAAACAGGTTCTAAAATAGTTCATGACAGAAAAATATCACTTAGTTTCTTCCTCTTTGGAGCCAATTTCTTCTTTTCTTTTGCTGGACGCTTTGTTGGTGTAGTAGCAGCTTGGCTCCTTGTAACAGGTCCTGGACTACTAGTGTTGGCTGTGCTCTTGCTCTTGGTTGGTGTACTGCCAGTTTGGCTCCTTGTAACAGGTCCTGGACTACTTGTTGTGGGCATGGACTACTTGTTGTGGGCATGCTCTTGCTTTTTGCTGGTGTAGAAGGGATTGCGTTGCTAACCGAAACATCAAACCATGATGATGCATTCTTTTTTCCCCCACTTTTCCTACAAGAAGAAGCAATTAGAAACAACAAGATAGGACAAGTACAGGACATGTTATTAGAACTAGAAACAACAAGTATATGTTTTTTACCTTTTCTTTGTTCCATTTGTAGGACATCCAGCTTCTCTATGTCCTATCTCTCCACATTTCTTGCATTTGTTCAATGACCCCTTCCTTGATCCACCTTCCCACCAACTCTTTATCCTTTGTTTCCTTATTCTTCTGGCACCCTTTTTCTTGCCTTTTGGAATTGGTCCGCGCAACACAAAACCGGTATCCACATGTGGCCATTGATTCTTATCCGTAAGGGGCTGAATTACACCTTCATATGCTGCCCTAAATCTGCTAACCGAGTAGTACTCATGCACAAAATCCTCCATGTTTACAAAGTTTCGAGCTTGCAAAACATTAATGAAGGCTAGTGCATGGTCACAAGGCTTGCCCGTGTGCTGCCATTTTAGACATGTACACTCATGTGCGAGTGTGTTCACCACATGCCTTTCATCATCTCTGTTAATGTTTCTCACTTCCCCACTAAAATCAGCAGATGCTTTGGCCTTGAGATGTCCTAGTCCTCTAGTCTTTGCATTTAGTTGATGTATAACAAATAGTAGTGTTATCCCTTCAAATCTTTCTCCAATCATTCTCCTCTTTCTAAATAGCTCCATGATCATCTCTCTAATCTTGTCGGCTAGCTGTACAATGGGCAAGTCTTTAATATCTCGCACCCAATTGTTAAAGCATTCAGCGAGATTGTTATTTATATAGTCACACTTGATTTCTGGATTGAACATACACCTCATCCACAACAGATTATGGTAGTCCCTAAGATAAGGATATACTTTCTCCGATGCCTCAAACACCTTTTTCATGTGATGTTGATATTCTTCTGTCCTATATGCCCTAGCAGCAGGCCACAACCGTCCAAACACATCACCATGAAAATATTTCTGAAAATTGTGCCACATATGCCTAAAGCACTCCCGCTGCTCCGCTTGAGGAAAAACCCTTTTAACAGCATTTTCAAGACCCTTGCAAGCATCGGTACAAACAGCTAGTACTGGGGGGTCCCCTATTGCTTTCTTCACTTGATTCATGAACCAAGCCCAGTTATCTCCATTTTCGGACTCAATAAAGCCATACGCTACCGGGAAAATCCAATTATGGCCATCTAACGCAGTGACTACAGCTAGCTGACCATTCCACTTGCCATTCAAATGAGTTGAATCTATGCTAATATATGGCCTACATCCATTGAGAAAACCATCTATGCAACGCTTGAAAGCAATAAATAGCTTGCTGAAATGTACTTCACCTTCAATTGTTGTTGTATCAATCTCCACGATACTCCCTGGAGACCTCAATTCTACCTCAGCCTTGTAGTTGTATAGCATCCGGAAACTTTCTTCCCAACTACCATACAAGCTTGTTGCAGCCTTTTGTTTCCCTTTCCACACCGTGTGATAATCTAGAGTGACATGGTGCTCATCTTGCAATTCTTTAAGAATCTTGACAGCACCAATTGTTGGATCCTTCTTAAGCATAGCTGTTGCCTTATCAGCCACCAATTGTTGGATCCTTCTTAATCAAATCTCCCATGGTCTTGGAGTCAGAAGATGGATCCGGACCTTGAAGAAACAAACCGGAGTGGAAAAAATAAATGAATCACATGGGGAAAAGGAGATAATTCATGGCCTATACACGAAGAAATTACCTAGGATTTGGGGATTTTTGTCACCAATGCCATGTAAGTGAGGGAATCCCAGCGGCCACCCCATCTCCTGACAACCTCCACCTTTTACCCTCCCAAGCCTTTGAGGGAGATAGAGAGGGAGGAAGGGGACGACCATGCCATGGACGGAAAAACTGGGAGGAGAAGAGGCAAGAGGAGGGTGTCAAATGGACGGAGTACCAGAGTGCGGGAGGGAGAGACGGCGAGCAACCTCCAAGCAGCGGCCGCAGGCGGCTCCTCCTGGCGACGGCGGTGATACGAGGAAGACAACAGAAACGGGTACCTGAATGAATAAACCAAGGAAGGGACATAAATTTCAGCTAAAAATAAAGCATGTACAATCCAGAACTAAATAGCAAGATATAACATATATAATGGTTCTCCAAGCAGAGGAACTTTGGGGGAAATTTAAACCACATATACAGCGAAGGAAGGCTGCAGCAATTTTATATTAGATTTCTCTCACTGTCATAGTATAAAAAAAAGAAGCTCAAATTAAAAGTGAACCAATAGCCTACATCAAATTCTTTCTCCCAAGAACTGGAGGCAAGGATTTCTAGGTTCAAACATAAGAATGTCAAAAATTGAACTAAAATGGTGGAATTATGAACACGAAGGAAAAAAGAAAGAAAAACAGTAAGCAATTTAGAAGAGGCAAGGGCAGATAAATAATTATAAAACATACTTTTCGTATGAGAACTGAAGATTCTCAAACGGAGAACACTTATAATGTACCTTTTTTGGCAGCGCACATGTACGGTATTAGATCCTACTTAGTATGCAGAGACCAAAATTAACTAATTTTCTTGTGTCAACCGGAACCACGGACACGAAGCAGACGCACTGACCGAGAAGAAAGCACGAGGGGAAAGCTCACCACAAACAAGGCGAGCAGAGCAAACGCGGTCTCCTGAGCTGGCAATCTCCAAACGGATGTAGACCTGCAAAGAGAAACACAATAGAAGTAAAGCATTAGCAAAATCAGGAAAGGGGGTGTCAAAAAGGACGAACGGAAATAGAGGAAGAACAGAGAAAGGCCAAAGGGGAAAACAGTAGCAAATTCAATTCTAGGTTTCTGGCTAGAAATTTGAACATACTGATGCATACTGATGTCCAATCAAGAAGCTAGCTAGAAATCAAACAATCAACAGTAGCACATTCAGTTCTAAGGTTTCTAGCTAGAAATCTGAACATACTGAAACAATCGTGAACTTTTGCAAAGATAGAAGGGCAGAGGGGTTTACAGAACTTGAAAAAACAGCTAGCTTTTGCAGATCCCACTATGGTCTTGGAGTCAGAAGATGGATCGGGACCTTGAAGAAACAAACCGGAGTGGAAAAAATAAATGAATCACATGGGGAAAAGGAGATAATTCATGGCCTATACACGAATAAATTACCTAGGATTTGGGGATTTTTGTCACCAACGCCATGTAAGTGAGGGAATCCCAGCGGCCACCCCATCTCCTGACGACCTCCACCTTTTCCCCTCCGAAGCCTTTGAGGGAGAGAGAGGAGGGGACGACCATGCCATGGACGGAGAAACTGGGAGGAGAAGAGGCAAGGGGAGGGTGTCAAATGGACGGAGTACCAGAGTGCGGGAGGGAGAGACGGCGAGCAACCTCCAAGCAGCGGCCGCAGGCGGCTCCTCCTGGCGACAGCGGTGATACGAGGAAGGCGGACGCGCCCTGCGCTTCCTCTCCTGGCCATGGCGATGACTCGAGACGGCGTTGTGAAAGACGAGATGCACTTCCTCCCGGCGATGGTGACGCGAAGAACTCGACTAGGAGATGGCATGGTGGTTGAGGTGGTGGCGGCGGTGGCGACGACTGGACGCAGGAATTGGAGGAGGTGAGATGGAGAACGAGCAGGAAGAGGAGGGGCGTGGGGGCTGGGTCGCGGCCTCAAGGGAGGCACGGCGGCTAGGGTTTCACTTCATCTGAGCTTTTATACAACGTGGTGAAAAAAATTAATGGAGGGGATTTAACGATGCAAGATCTAAGGGCTGATCAAATCAGATTTTCGTGGTGAGCTCTTCTACCCCCTCTAATTATACCTTTAGATATGGTCTTGGACTCTTGATCCAAACCATCTGAGTTTGGCTTTGGCTTCACTAGTTTCTGATTTCGCGTTTTAGCATCCCAGGGTAAAGATCTGGAGCAACATAGACATATACGTGCAAAATTAGAATTTAGCTCAGATTTGAGATGCATGCTTAAGAAACTTTTAGAGTTTAGCATTTGTATCCTCCCTAATTACATTTCTTGTTTTTTCACTATTCGAAAGTGTAAACAAAATAAAATTAGAAGTAAATGAACCCCAGGAAATCTAAAAACTTCATAAGCTTGTAGAATGTCAAGCCATTAGTAAGCTGAAGAGAATATAAATCACTTCCGAATGGTACATGGTTTGAATTGAAATAAACCAAAATATCCTTCAGCATGATATACTATTTCCTTTTATTTTAATTACCATGTGGGGCATCATTACTGAAAAGGGTAAATAATGAATATTGCACATCCAAAAAACTTAGAACGTGATACAAAAGGTAGCTAATTACCAAAAAAGGAATCTGACCTTAGAACACCGTCTATAAAGGTGCACCAATGCTTCTAAACAGATATTCACACCGAGTGAAATTCCTACTGAACGCGTCTGAAGGTGACAAATCTTGGCGATATAACAGAAGATCCGTAAAAGACAAAAGAGAAGGTTGAGTGCTGAAAATAAAGTATGTTAACTCCGATCCTGGTTAATACTAAACTGCATATCAATATAAGCATATCTTCGAAGAAGCACAATGTTGCCATAAAATTTTGCTACCGTCATATGTAGTGTTAACAATGAAACTGAAGGTTGATTCTGAAAATAAATGAGTTCTATTACTATCAGTAATAAAATTGTATCTCAACATAAGATTGTAAAAAATGTAACATGATAAAAAGTTCAATAGTATTTTAAGCCAGGTGTGTTAAATCCTACCACTTACTTTCCTGTGCTGTCCACCACATCTCTCTCCCGATATTGCAGCATTGTGACATTAATAAGGAATATATATAGAACACATCTCAAATGCAAACAACACCATATGTCTATCAGGCCAAATGCCTGTGAGTTTCATTAGTCTGTCTTTTACTCAATAAACACGAATACAATTACATGAAAATGTACAATAGCTGTTAAAACTGAATGGAGCATGGCAGGCCATTATGACGGCTTTTGTATTCCATGTGACCTACAAAAATCTTGGTATGGCTTGAATTTATTTTGCCAGGTTAAAAATTGTTTCTTCAAGCATTTGTACATTTTTTCTTCAGCAGGCTGAATGTTTAGGTCTGTGGAATCAAAATCCATCCTCACTGGGCTGAAATCAAACAAATCAGATGTGGCTTGTTCAGGCCCAGAATCAGGACTCCCAGGTTTTCCACAAACAAATTCCATGAAGTTCTCATCCTTGTATGGTGCTGCAGATGTTTGTAAACAGGCACGATCACCAACATTTGCCTCTTCTGTTTCCTTCTTTACAGTAGTTTCATCAAGATTAAACCTATTGTCAATCCGAGGCTTGTAAACAAAATATGGCTTCTTTTCATTCAACTTTTGTGAGGAGAACCAGTCTGCCTCAGGTATGGATAGTTCAGGAACAAAGGCTTCGAGAACTTCACTACATCGATCGAGTACAAAGTCGGTTTCTGCAGTTTCTCCGTCGTAAGGGCTGTCTATGCCCAAGATCCTCTCTTCCATTGCAAGTAGAACAGGTACAGGGAGCACTGGTCCGACAATAGCATTTTGAGATATCACTTTGCTAGTCAGCTTCTCACCTATGCTTGATGGTTTTGCTAACAGGAAAGGCCGAAGTTCATTATGCGGCAAACATCTAGGAACTTCTAAATATTCTAATAAGCCTTCTTTTGTACCAGATTTTAGCATGTCCTTGTATTTAGAAAAGGATATATGAAGAATATCTGAAGATAGACCACTCAATATGCTCTGACATGCGATTTCAAAAGCATTCATGGGGACACTAGCATTACATAGAAAATCTGAAACTGATAATGAACTGGATCTAGAGTTCTCCTCTGCAAATGCTGACACATCTTCACTAATAGTAATTTGCTCCCTGTCTTCGGTAACACTAGTTTTATGCTTTACCAACGTACTGCATAGATTGCCTTTCAGATATTCAGACAGGAAATGCAACTTCAAGAATCGATATTTGGTTGAGACATTTTCTTCCTCAGTGTCGACAAAAATTGGTGAACTAATATCCATGGATGCATGTTCTGATTCATCATATGGGGTGTCAATGGTATCATGCAAATCTCTTGTTGCACGATATTGTTGCATTTCTAACTTCCCCAATGCTGTCAGCCGGATCAAAGCAAAGCTGGAAACTGTTGGCTCCGATATTGAGAGATCATCTGGAAGCACATAGTAGCCAACAATGGAGTTCGCGTTGTGTTGGTTAGCATACTTTCCATGCCCTGAAACAGGCGTCGAGAATACTTCTTTCATGATTCCATTGCTGCAGCCAGAATGCTGACCTGTCAGAGAAAGCCGTGAAGGAATATCCCATGCATATAAATGAGAATTGTCTGAACATCCTTGCTCCTTTGGCCCGTAGCAGAACAAGCTGAAATCTCCGTTCCAGAATGAACCGACCAAAATGGCAAAACCTGAATTTGAAGCCCAGTCATACTCCTTGGAAGGTCTCAATTCAGATAGGCGAAACATAGCAACATGATTTGGGCTATCAAGCCCATGCTGCCAAGACAATATAGGTGTCAACGGCTGTCTCATGTCAAGGAGAATTAAGTGACGCTCTGTCACTACTGACATGTGGAAATCATCGAACCCAGCCTTGCAGAATGCAAGATAATGCTCGATAATGTCAAAAGGCTCAGTTTCAAACAGCCCTGGCACCCCAACTTTTGCTATAACCTTGTATTCGCCACGATCCGCAAATCTCAAATCAACCACGAGGACGGATTTTGTGCTTGCGACGATCACCATCCATGGTTGCGCTCCATACTCACAGCTGATCCAGTCCCCCAAGTCCTCACCATTTCTGCCAAAACCAACCCTGGTCTTGCCTCCAAGCCGTGTCTCCAGATCAAACCAGCACAATTCCCCAGTCTCTAGCAGCACCGCACATTGAGACGGAAAATGCTTGCTCCAGCATGTGTGCACTACGGCAGCATCAAACCCCTGCTTGGCCACCGGCACTAGTGCGGGGGAACCCGAATTCCCTGGCTCGACTCTGAACCAGTTCACTGAGTACAACGTCGCAGCAAGCAGGAAACCTTCGACATGGCTGTCATCCGGCCCCGACGACCAGGACGGCTGGGCGGGGGCGGTGGCGAGCTGCAGTATGCGGTGCCCAGGGTGCTTGAGCCCGCCGCTCTGAACGAACGGCTCGGAGCTCGCAAGGAACGAGTCCAGAGTACCGAAGGCGATCTTGTCCGCGTTCTCTCCGTACGGGAAGAATAGGACGAGGGAAGTCGAGGAGCGGGAGCGGAGGACGGCGAGCAGATTGGAAGGCGGCGGGAACGGCGGCGAGGGCGCGGCGAGGAGGGGTCGCGAGAGGGATCGGAGGTCGGAGTAGGGGAGGAAGGAGGTGGAAGCTACGAAGTAGCGGAGGGCGTGGAAGAGGTCGCCGGTGGTGGAGGCGTGCAGGGGCGGCGGGAAGGGGAAGGGGAGGGAGAGGAGCGGGGCGGGCGGGGGAAGAGGGGAGAAGAGGAGGGGCCCACGGGAGGTGTCCGGCGGGGCGAGGGACGGAGGGTTGAAGATGGAGGAGACGGGGAAGAGGAAGCGCCAGTCGTCGGAGAGGTCCATGGAGGCTAGGTTACGCGGCGGCGCGGGTCGGGGGCCGGACGGCCCGGAGGAGGGTTTGGAAAGGGGGCTTTGGTCGGTGGTCGGTCGAGCGAACAACTCTCGTTCGCACTAGGCGTGGCGGTCGCGTCACAGGCGTAACGAGCGAACGGCCGCTCTTCCTTCTTTCCCTCTTCCACGTTGCCTGCATCGTCGCCGACTCCCTTTGTTGTTCTCTCTATCTATCTTCATAACCAATCTTCATGAAAACAGGGCAGTTGGCCGTGCCATACTCCACCGCTTCGACCCTTTGCACGAATCGAGAGGCACTTGAGAGTCCACCCTCCCCTCCCAGGCCCCTCCCATGCCTCCCTCGCCGGACTAGCCGGTGGGTGGCGGCGGGAGGTTGGCGCCGGCGTAGTTTTAGGTTTTAGTAGTAGTGGTAGATGTAGGGTTTGGCCTCGTGCCGTGTGTGGGCGTCTTGCCCAGAAGAAGAAGCTTCTAGGTCCTCGCGGCTGGATCTGGATTTGCTTTCTCCCATGGCTCCTCACGGTGGTACTCGGGGCGGAGTCGGTGGGCTGAGGAGGTGATGAGAGCTTCTTCGTCAATAAAGCCGTGGGGTGTAGGTGCTATCTCCAGATCTGGGAGCCCCGCCTCGTTCTTCTGTCTGGCCGTGTAGTGGCGGTGAGGATTCATGGGTTTGACTCTGCTCTGGCCTTCTGGCCGGCCGTGGTGGCGAGGAGGAGGTCGTTGTCTTGGTCGCATCTCGAGGTTTGGAGTTGGTGTTGTCTGGTCGTTGGATTTCTTTGCGTCTGCATCCTCTTGGTTCCCTTCGTCTCGGCGGAGCTCGAGGAAAGCTCGGTTTCCTTGAGCAGATTCAGCGGATCCTGGTGGTGAGTTGTCGCTGTTCTTTGATTTCTATTGTCTTCTTGAGCACAGAGGTGGTGACTAGAAGGGGAGGAGATCTGAGGAGCGGTGGTGATGATCAACCAAGGAGTAGTGGAGCCACTTTCTACTGCAGTTCCAAATCGGAAGCAAGATGCCACCCGATTATCTTGGCCAAATCGAGGCCTTCAAGCTCACCGGTGAAGAATCCCGGAGCTTCTTCAACCTCCATCGTGAGGCCCTCCAGATGCAGAGGCGGATTGGAAGAAGGACCCGATGGCTTTCTCCAAGATAATTTTAGGGTCCTTTTTATAAAGCGTGTGGATCTAGTTGCAATTTTAGTTTTTCTAGGGTCCAGCGTGAAAATTTGTAACTCCTCCGTCTTATTATAATGAAAGGCTTCCAGCCCCTTCGGGGGCTCTCCCTTGTTCAAAAAAAATGAAAACAGGGCATCCAGTCTCCCTAGTACGCAGAAGCCTGGCGCTCCTGTTGGAATTATGCCCTAGAGGCAATAATAAAGATGTTATTATTATAATTCTTGTTCATGATAAAGTTTATATTCCATGCTAGAATTTTATTAAGCGGAAACATTAATACTTGTGTGGTTTGTGAACAACACCGTGTCCCTGGTACGTCTCTAAGGACTAGCTCATTGATCAATGATGGTTAAGGTTTCCTAACCATAGACATGAGTTGTCAATTGATAATGAGATCATATCATTGGGAGAATGATATGATGGACAGACCCAAACTAAGCAAAGCAATTAGATCGTTTTCATCGTGTTCATCTTTGCGAAGCTTTTCCTATGTCAAATATTGTATTCCTTAGACCATGAGATAATACAACTCCCTGGTATCGGAAGAAAGCTTTGAGGTCATCAAACGTCATCCTATGAGAGGGTGATCATAAAGGTGTCTCTCGGTGATCGGAAAGTATCATTGGGTTGTATGTATCGAGATGGGATTTGTCCTCCCAAGTCGGAGAGATATACTTGGGCCCTCGTGTCGATATCAACACCGCTTGCAAGCATGTGGTTAAGGAGTTAATCACAAAGTGATATAGTATTACGGACGAGTAAAGTACTTCTTTGTGAGCGAGATTGAACTAGGTATGATGCATCGACGATCGAATCTCGGGCAAGTAAAATATCGCGAGACGAAGGGAATATATATATGGGATTGATTGAATCCGGCATCGTGGTTCATCCGATATGATCATCGATGAATGTGGAGTCAATATGGGTGCCTGACCATTGTTGATTATTGATAGAAGATCATGTGCATATTCTCGAACCCGCAGGTCACACACTTAACGTGTCTTGACGCTAGGATAGATTGGATAATTGGTTTATGAATTTTTGTTTGGAGTCTCGGATGGGATCCGGGACATCACGAAGGTTCGGAATGGTCAGGAATAAGATTCATATAAAGCGGCAGTTTTGGAGTTGAATTGTTCCAAGTTAATCGGTATTGTCTGGAAGCTTCTAGAACCTTCGGAAGGGACCAACGTGGCCCCACCTTCCGGGAGGGCATGGGCCTATGAGGGAGTGTCCTGGCGCATTGGGCCAGGGCACAAGGCCCCATAGGGCCCAGCCGATCCTAGAGTTTAAATCGTTTAAACTAGAGATAGGGTTTCTAGAAGAGGGAGAGTCCATGCCCCATCCTTATCCTTTGGGCTTGGGGGCTAGGCTGCCCCCTCTATATAAAGAGGGGTGGGCGCAACCCCTACACCTCTCCTCCAAACCCTAGCCGCCTTGCTAGCTTTCCTCTCCCCTCCCGATTGTTTGTAGGCGAGCCTGCTGAAATTCTCCACCATATACACCACGCCGTGTTGTAGATCCAATCTATCTCTCCACCATACTTGCTGGTCCGAGGAAGGAGGAGACGCCGAGGTCTTTGCGTGTGCATCTCACGGAGGCACCGCCACTTGTGGTGCTAGATCGGATCGGATCGCGAGGAGAAGCGAGTGCGACTACATCACCCACGTTAGGCGAACGTTCCACTCTGCGAATCTTCAAGGGTATGAAGATCTAATCCAATCTCTCTCGTTGATTGCATCTCCTAGATTAGATCTTGGCTTTCCCTCTGTTCGCATCCGTAGAAAATTTTGATTTACTATGCCGCGAAACCCTTCAGCTCCGGCGGGCGGTGGATTTGGTTCGTGATAGAGGACACAACAATGTCATTTTTACTTCGGAACGATCCAACAAATCAACTCCTCGATAGTGGATAGATCGTCGGTCGGTTTGATGGTGGACGGTATCAAACTGTTTTTTAGCCTTGTTTATAATTTTTTTTTAAATTACACTGAGCCCCTACAGTAATGTGGTTTAAAAAAAAGCGTGTTCTAAATAAAGCGACGCGGCTCTAGAATTGTGCTTGACCAGTTTCACTCTCAAATATAGCTGACCGACTTTTCCCCTTGTGGAGCCTGGCCTCCGTGACGTCCCTTCCTCCTCTCCCTTGAGCTTCCTCCTCGGTGGTGATGTCGGCCTCTCTCCCTCCCGTTGCCGGTAGCCATGGTGGCCGGCGGTGAGAGGGAGAGGGGCTTGGCTTTTTCTGCTTTCTTGTAGTTTTTTTCGCCCAAGAAGGTGGTCGGAGCACCGAGATCTGCTCCGACTCGCCCTGGTGGTTGCCATCCTCGGCGTTCTTCTCCGGCAGGGGAGGTGCGGCGGAGATCTGCAACGGCCAGGCCTCTCCTTCAATAAGATCTCTTGGGGCTCTTCTCCTCCGGTGCAGTGGCGCAGCGTCGGTGGAGGGGTGCGGAGCTTCGACGGCGAACTCCCATGGTAGGAGCGACGACGGGAGCTCGGCGGGGGCCCGGTCAACAAGTGCGGCCGCCCTAGCGGCCTGGTTCCGTCCTCTTCATCTGCTCCCAGCGGTCGTGGCGGGCGAGGAGGCAACTTCTGCGGAGGAGGGAGCGTTAGGCGGCGGAGGGAGGTGGGTTTCGCCATGGGCTGCAATCTCTGGCGACGTCTTCTTCTCCGCTGGACCTTGCCCACCCGTGGCAGGAGTGGGGCTTGGGGGCTGGCTGTTTCTCATCGCCGACGGAGACGGAGATTCGAGGCTCGACGGCGTAGGAGTAGAGAAGCTTCTTCACCGAGCAAGAGCAACACATCGACGGCGCTTACGTCGTTCGTCATCCAAGCCGACAAGGATCTCCGTCAAATCAGCAACCTCCGAATGGAGGCCCTTTCTGAGGATGGCCGCCGCGTTCATCGCCGCCTCCGAAGCAAGTGGTTCATCCCCGCTTCAGTGTCCGGCGGCGGCGTCATCGGCCTCGCGCTCAACGGAGGGGAGAGAGAAGGACTCGATGGCATTGGTTTATCACTCAGGAGGGTCCCTTCTGCATTTACCAGGGATCTATGTGTACTTTTCAATTTTATGGGGTCCTTTGTGATAGAACTGTACACCTGCCGTCTGGTTTTAATATAAGCTTCTATGCCCTTCGGGGCGCTCCTGGGTTAAAAAAAAAGCTATGCATATCTTAGCTAAATCATGTGTTAGTGTAAATTATAGTTGTGTTTTATTCTATTTCGGATTGCATCCGGAGAACACTTTGTATTGACGGTGTTTGATCAGTAAAGTGTTGTATTCTGTTAAAAAAATCTTTATGAAAACAATCGTCTTACCACTAGGAATCAGACGTCGATTCTAGCTTCCCATCGGACCAGCCTAGAGCCGTAGCATCCTTCTTGTGTGAACCATGTGATCATGGGCCACTAGACCATGTGATTCATGCTTCCCGAAAATTGCTCGTTAACTACTTCCCTAAAACTACTACCATAAATCACATCTGATCTAGTAATTGCTAATGCTAATTGAGGTATTTGTTGCTTGGGTCATCTGCCCCAGGCATGGTGGTGGTGGCCTCCTTCTCCGTCGGAATGGTCGGCCGGGTGGTCTTGCCGTCTTACGGCGGGTGGCGTGGGGGCTGCTGGCTCGGTTTCAATAAAGGAGGTGGTCCTGGATCCCTCTCAAGCCAAGACGATGATCTGCCGGATGTTGGTCTCCATTGATCTGGTTTCTGTGTCGTGTTCCGGAAGGCTCCGCCGGCGAACTCCATAAGTGCTATCATGTCGTGAGTTTGTTGGAAGGATTGAATTCGGTCGTTCGCACCCATGCTTTACTCTGACCGTTTGGTTTCAGAGGGTGTGCTTCGAAGCTTTGTTGGCTGTTATTATCATGGGGCATGTTCTCGTTCCATGGTGCTGACGGAGAAAGTCATGGAGACCGAGATCTGAGAACAGACAATGGTGGTTCAAATCTGGGTGGTGTGTCGTGGTATTGCCGACGAGTACGCCATGGAGGGGTCCTCACAGTGCGTGTTTAGAGACGTGGGGTAAGGCGGACGGTTGTTTGAGTGCGTGTTTATGGAGGGGGCATAATTCACGAACCGTAGGGAGACACACTTAAGGATTCGACGTTGTTTGAGTAGTTATGGTATTATGAGAAAGAGACCGAATGTTGTTCGGAGTCTCGGATGGGATCCGGGATATCACGAGGTGATCCGGAATGGTCCGGAGAATAAAGATTCATATAAGGAAAGTCCCGTTTCGGAGTTCGGGAATGATTCCGGTGTTTTCATCGGGAATGTTCTAGAAGGTTCCGGATTGTCCGGCACTCCGGGGGGGAGGGTACATGAATGTGTCATTACATATTGAATGATTGCATGGCCGTGGTATTGCGGCAAATGCCATGGAGGGTCCTCACGGCGTGTTTAGAGGCGTGGGGTAAGGTGGGCCGGTTGTGAGTGCGAGGTAACACAGCTTATCCAGGTTCTGATCCCACAACGGTGGCGGAATCCTACTCCTGCTATAAATCACTATAATGGCAATACGCCGAGTTACAAAGATACGTTCGCTGTGCGAGGTGTGTGTAAAAACGATGTCCTAAAGGCTCCCATAGGCCCGTCTTATATAGTCGCCAGATCCTAGGGTTACAGGGAAAAGTCCTAGCCGGACAGGTTACAGAGTTATACACCGTCTATTTCTAGTCTTGTGTATCTTGCGCTCCAAGGCTCCGGGTACGCTAGTGACTCCACCGTAGCCTTCCTTTATCCGGCATGGGCCTCATACGGATCCACCTAATCGGGCCAAAACAGCCATAGGCCATGCTACCTACTATGGGCCATCCAGGTTAGTCGGATAAGAGACATGCTATGATGATACCCATATAGCATATCCCCAACATGGTGATGAGGAATTGGCTAGGTGACTTGTGAATTGGAGCAGTGACATGCAAGTGGGGGCGACTGCACAGGAGAGGTTCATGGTCCTACCTCTCAGGGTGAAAACCCAGGGTCTGGCCTTAATTGGTTGTGCCTGGCAATGGCCTTGTTGAAGGTATTGTTTTGAGAGTTTGGACTTTCTTCAGGGTGAAAACCTAGAACTTTGATCGGGCGATGACGGTGTTTGTGCACTGTTCCCTTCTTGGAGGCATCTTTTTTGGAGAAGCTGGATTTTTGGTATTGTCTTGATGGTGGTAGTACTGTTGTTTCAATGGATGAGTCACTATAGCGGGACTTTTTTTGTAATTCTTCTTTCTTTTTTTGGCTGTGTGCATCCGTGTGGCGCTAGGGCAATGCGTCGTTGCAGAGCCTGGGTTTAATGGTATCCTCTGATATTAATATATGCTCCTTTCCAAAAAAAAAGTTCTGAGTACATGCCATATAGTACGCTTCCTTATGAATCAAAATTTCTTTCAAAAAAAATTCAATATTGCTAACAAGTAAATAAAATATGTTTAGTCATAGTGAATTTTAATTCTAGTGCAACTGAATTTTGATTTTCACTGAAAATATATTGCTTCGTTTGGACAAGAAGATTCCTTCCTTATGAATCAACGAGATTTATTCGTTTTGATTGTTTTCATTTAGTTTTATTTTCAGCTTTGAAAATATGTCATTCGAACGACCAAAGAATTGTTTCCATTTTGCTTCCAATGAAACAACACGTTTGTTTGCTTCCAATGAAACAACACGTTTGTTTGCTTCCAATATACTAACAAACATCCCTTTCCACCACTATTGCTTGCCAAAAAAGTAGCATTTGCTTCAAGTTAAACAATATATGTTTCTGTCATCATTGCTTTGAAACAAATTTGCATCTAGTATTTGCATCTACTAATATAAGAATTTGCTTCGATGTACAATAGTAGTACATCGGGAAGTCACGCTACACGCCCCCGAGACTACAGAAGCACGCCTGCTAGGACAAGACATCTTGAACATGGTACCGATGTGTAGACAAATGTTTTCGAGAAGGATGGTCGATGAGGTCATAGCAATGTCCACGAATAGAGACAACGATGTTGACAAAGAACAATGCAGCTTCGTCAAGGACCTCCAATCAACTCCTCATAGAAACAAAAGGATGCATATAAGAGACATGTGAAGCATGGATGCTCTGAATCAAAACTATGTTTGTATCACATCATATATGAAACTTAGGAAGCATGGAATTTTGGAAGCAACATGTATGATACCAATTAAAAGCATGATTTTCAGAAGAACAACTTTGTCACCGTCACAATAAGTATGAGACTTATTGGAAGCATAGAAGTTGTGAAACCAAAAAACATGCTTGCCCTGATACGTCGGAAACTAATCTATAATTTTTTATGTTCCATGCTTGTTTAGTATCTACTTTGCTTTGCTTTGTCTTTCTTTGAGGTGTTCTTATATCTTTTCTGGAACTAACCTATTAACAAGTTGCCACAGTGCCAGTTGCCTATTTTCTTCTGTTTTTTTGTTCCAGAAAGGCAGAAAATCAATATTCTTGGAATTGGAAGGGACAAACATCAAATTCAATAACATTCCATGGGGAACAAGAAGTCCAGAGGGGAGACGGAGTCGTGCGAGGGCGGCCACACCCTCCTAGGTGCGTCCAGGGGTGGGCCCATGCCTAGGCAGGGTGTGGGCCCCCTGGCCACCTCCTCGGCCTTCCCCTTCGCCTATAAGAAGCCCCCGATGCCTAAACCCTAAGTACCCGATTAAATCTCCACGAAACCGTTTGTAGCCGCCGCCACCATCGTCCCTAGATCGGGGGGTATGAAGTTCTTCCCAGCACCCTGCCGGAGGGGAGATCATCCCGGAGGCCTTCTTCTCCGGGATGATGCGTGAGTAGTTCCACCTTGGACTATGGGTCCATGTAGTATCTAGATGGCTGTACCTCCTCCTTTGTGCTTTCATGTATAGATCTTGTGAGCTCCGTTCATGATCAAGATCTAATCTATTTGTAAACATGCATGTTTTGTTTATGGGGATCCGATGGATATTGAGATTATTATGTCAGTTTGGTTAATGGTTTTGTCTTTATGATTCTATCATGTCTGTGTTGTTTGTGATCTTCCATGCTCTCCGTTGTTAGTGTCTATCTTGCCCAAGTAGTTGCTAGTGACTCCAAGAGGGAGTATTTATGCTCGATAGTGGGTTCATGCCTCTAGTTTCCAAAGGAAGTGACATAAATCTCTTCGGTTGTAGATGTGTTGTCGCCACTAGGGGAAAACAATGGTCTCTTGTTCATGAAACATGTGGACTGTTTACCTTACACACTTTGCTTAAAGCAGTTGTCTGTTGCTTGCAACTTAATACTAGAGGGGGTTCGGATGATAACTTGAAGGTGGACTTCTAGTCATAGATGCAGTTGGATGGCGGTCTATGTATCTTGTTGTATTGCCCAATCGAATCTCATAGGATCTTTCTGACTAGTATTGCATTGTTATGCCTTGCTTAGTTCCTGTCAATTGCCCTGCTGTAATTTGTTTACCCTTCATGCCATGTTGTTTATTTAAGAAGGGCACCTATAGTGAACTATGGACCGCGTTCCAATCTTTACCATTGATACATCTTCCCCTGTTACCTGTTTACTTGTTGCAAACCATTACCTTCCACACCATACGTTTAATCCTTTGTTATAGCAAACCGGTGAGCTTGACAACCTCACTGATTCGTTGGGGCAAAGTCTTGAGTTTGTGTTGTGCAGGTCTCCGCGTTGCTTGCAGCACCTGTGTGATGATTCCTTCCTTCTACTGGTTCGATAACCTCGATTTCTTACTGAGGGAAAACTTGCTACTGTGCTGCTTCACACCTTGCTCTTGGGATTTCCCGACGAAGGGCTCCCACTTGGACTAGCGCTGCATCATGCCCCAAAAGATTGGGTGTGGATTTTTCATATACAAACCTAATAGGGCCAGAGTGTAGCCTTAGGAATCTATAATGGTTGGGAAGCATGTTGAAAATAAAAGCTTTCTATAGATGATATGATTTGCTTCTATTATATAAAAATTTCTTCCATGTACAATATTGATCGGTCGCAGGCTGTATAATGCTATTGACAATTTACACCGCAAATTCAAAAGGTAGAAGCATGGTTCTATTGTGAAAACTTAAAAAACATACATTCTTTATATGCATCACTTTATGCTATCCAGCCTTGATGCTATCTCAACATAACCGGAAGCTTTGAAGCCTGAAACATAACAGGTAGCATGAGGGCAAATTTTAAACTACCATGATACTTAGAATGACAATAACAAAAAAAGCAAGAAGCATGGTTACATGCCAGAAACTATCCAGGTCAAAGAAAAACATATACTAGTATACATAGGGACATTTCGAAGGGATTAATGCCATCTCAGTATAAACCATATGTATGTGAAGCATCTGAAATTGAAAGACATAAATTTCTATGCAAGGAATTAGTTATATCTAGATAATAACCGATATTATTGGAAGCTGATATTGGCTCGGTTGATATAGAACGTTGATACGCCCAATTTGCATCACCATTCTATATCATAATTTACCTCTATTCATTGATATTTGCCTTATTATGAGGTATTACTTATGACTTTTGATCTGTTTATGCATGTTGGATGAATCTTGGAGGATGGACTGTCGGAGTCTGGATTCTGATGGAAAAGAAGGCGTTTTGGTGAAATTTCACGAAGATCAGAAAAATACCAGAAAAATATGGAAACATATTATTTTACCAGGGGATGAATGGAGCCAGAAGGAGGAGCGCAGGGGGGTCGCAGGGGGCCCACCCCTAGGCACGGACCAACCTGAGGCCGCGCCTAGGGCAGGTGTGGCCCACCTGCCCGGCCTCTAACTCTCCCCTTCGCCTATAACTTACCCTTGGAACCCTAATACACAGGGGGCGACCACATATAGATTTCCGACGCCTCTGGAAGCGGAAAACACCGAGAGAGAAAGATCTCTCCGGCAGACAGATTTCTGCCAGGGGAATTCCTTCCCAGAGAGGGGAGGCCATCGCCATCAACACCATCATCGAGCTAGGATTCATCGGGATCATCATCATCCACACCATCATCTCCACCAGCACCATCATCACCACTCCGTCTCACTGTAACAATTGTGTTGGATATTGCTTTAGTTCGTAGGAGAAACTTTCTCGGTGTTAATTACTATTGTAGTTGATGTTTGTGAGTGGAACCATTGGATTATTGTTTATGTTCAGATTGTTATCCATTACCATATCATCTTTGATCTTGATTCATATGATGTCTTGTGAGTAGTTCGTTGTGTTCTTGAGGACATGGGAGAAGTCATGTTGTTAGTAGTGAATCTATGATGAGTTATTATTCAATGGTTTAGTATTTAAGTTGTGGTGCTATTCTTCTAGTGGTGTCATGTGAACGTCGACTACATGACACTTCACCACTTATGGGCCTAGGGGGATGCATTGTGTATTTGGCTACTAATCGCGGGGTTGCCGGAGTGACAGAAACCTGAACCCCCGTTAGGACACCTTTGCACAAGGGAGTGTAGGATCTCAGAGTTTAAGGCTGTGGTTAGATTTATATCTTAATTACTTTCCTGTAGTTAAAGATGTTTGCAGGGGGTTTAATCGCAAGTATGTATTAGTCCTAGGAAGGGCGGTATGTTAGCACAGGTTCACCCACACAACACTTACAAACACCAAAGAAGAGTACTCAGCTATTTGCAGCGAAAGCACTTGACAGAATTCCCATGTGTCCTCGAGAACATTTGGTCCTTATAAGTATTTCCACCGGCTTGTACTTTGGTAAGAAAGGATTGGGCCACTTGCTCCGTTTGTTTGTTACTTCTGTTACTTGCTCTTTGTTTTGTTGCCTTGTCAGAAAACCACTAAAAATCCGTTTGCTAAGTATTCACAGGGATTTCCTGCTCCATACCACTGTTCAACACCTTCTGCTCCTTGTTGGGATCGACACTCCTATTTATTAAAAATACTACGATACACCCCCTATACTTGTGGGTCATCAAACGCGTCGGAAACCCTAAGAGGAAGGTATGATGAGCACAACAGCAAGTTTTCCCTCAGTTATGGAACCAAGGTTATCGAACCAGTAGGAGAAACAAACCACTTCTGAAGGTTTTGCTAGCAACGTGGAACCTGCAAACAACATAACCACAATTCTCTGCCCCAACTTATCAATGAGGTTGTCAAGCTCACGATTTTGCTGAAAACAAAAGATTAAACGTATAGTGTGAAAGAAAGTAATTGCTTGTAGTAATTGCAGAAAGTAAACAGTAAACAGTAGATTGAATATCGATGGGAAGGAATGGACCGGGGTCCACAGTTCACTAGAGGTGTTTTCTCCATAAGATAAATAACATGTTGGGTGAAAAAATTACAGCGAGGCAATTGACAAATAAAGAATGCATAACAATGCATGTACATGACATGATGATCACTATGAGATTCATTTGGGCATTACAAAATGATACATAGACTGTATTCCAACTACATCTATGATTAATAATCCACCTCCGGGATATCATCCCAACAACCCTCGGGTATTAAGTTACAAGCAACAGATAATTGCATTAAGCAAAGTGTGTAATGTAAACAATACAATTGCCCCTAGGCAAAGGATTGCTGTTTTTTGTTTTCTCCCTAGTAGCAACAACACATCTACAATCTTAGAAGTTTCTCTCACTCTCCCAGATTACTAGAGGCATGAACCTAGTATCGAGCATAAATATTCCCTCTTGGAATCATAAGCAAATACTTGGCCAAAGTAACTACTAGAAACGAAGAGCATGCAAGATCACAAATAACATAGACATGATAGAACAATAATCATTCTGACATAATACTCAATATCCATCGATGAATCCCCGCAAACACAACATGTAGAATTACAATAAGATGATCTTGATCACGATAGGCAGCTCACAAGATCTAAACATGATAACAGAAATAGAAGAAACAACCATCTAGCTACTATTATGGACCCGTAGACCAAAGATGAACTACTCACACATCATTCCGAATGCTAGCATGGTGATGAATAATGCCCCCGGGATGATCTCCACTCTCCGGCAGGGTGCCAGAAAGAGCTTCAGATCTCTTCCGATTTAGGGACGACGGTGACTACGAAATTTTTTGTGGAATTCTAATCGGGTACTTAGGGTTTCTTCCTCAGGGGGCTTATATAGGCAAAGGGACAAGGTCGGTGGAGCACCAGGGGGGCCACACCCTAGGGCGACGCGCCCCCTGGCCGCGCCTGGGCCAGGTGTGGCCGCCCTAGGGTGTGTCTCCCTCTGGCCTTCGGACTCCGTCTCGTGTCAGCAAAAATAGGAACTTTGGCTTTTGTTTCATCCAATTCCGAGAATATTTCTTTACTAGCTTTTCTGAAACAAAAAACAATAGAAAACAGAAATTGACACCATGGAACCTTGTCAATAAGTTAGTTCCAAAAAATGCATAAAAACACCACAAAATATAGACAAAACATAAAGCAAATGGTGTAAAACAAGCATGGAGCATAAAATATTATAGATACGTTTGCAACGTATCAGAAGCATACATGTTTTTTAGCACATACTTAGCATATCGATGTTGCCTCGCTTAGGTAATTGTCAGCCAAGGAGGCAACCACAAACGACAACCTCTCACCATGGCTGGTGAGCCTCCTGAGTCCCAACAAGTTGTGGCATGGTTCACTTGATTGCAAGATACTTGCAAGTGTAGGCGTGGGTCATCGTCTAGTGGGAGGGTTCACGTTGTGGAGAGAGGAGCAGCGTCGTGGAGTAGCACGGTGGAGAAGAAGATCGATTTTAGGACCAATAACCGTAGTACGTGATTTTAGGGATGGGGTTTGTGAAATGTGTGAGGGTTAAAGCAACATTTTTCCGCTAAAACAAAAATTGCATGTGGACCATCAGATTGAAATAGAGATGGACGCTGCCCAAACGGTCCGATTCTTTAATTCCCGTCAGCGTCCGAGTGTTTACCGGAAGATTATTGCGCAATTTAGCATGGAAATTTTCCAAATTAATGCACTTTTCTCATTGCATATGATAGTTACAAAAAGAAAGTACCATCATGTGCTTACCCAAACATTGGTAGAAAAGTATGGGTTCCCAAATAATATCTCCATGCCAGAATATAAATTAGATAACCGCTTTTGGTGCCATGCTTTGCATAAGAAGTAAACGAAATTGAATGAGCACGCCTATCTTTCGTTCAAGGAGACCGTACACATACATTGTCCCCTAGTGGTCCTCGCATTGTCGACATACCGACGCAGTCAATACGCATCGACAATGCAATATATCACAATGTCGTGAAAGATACTAACCCTATGCTCCAATGTGGGATGAGGGCCAGTGATTGTGATGAGTTGGGACCTTTAGAGCTTAAAACCTACATAGAGTGACCCTTATGGGCAGCTTTCTGGGCTGACTATGTACGAGACATCAAACCGTTTTCGGAGCCCAAAGTTTCCATTTCTCGATTATTGACCGCGTCAGTGTGTCATCTAGGCATCGACAATGTAGTATATCACAATGCCGCGCAAAGATCTCCACAAGTGGAGTATATCACAATCACTGTGCATCATCTAGAGAGTTGACTAGTATAAACTATATATAAATAAGTTTTTGGTGAAAACAATGAGGGTTCATGCCGTAAAGACGAAAAATATGCAAACTTTAAGACACAAGACTTTCAACACGAACAATAAAAAGAATTGCAAAGAAGCAAGAGCGGAGACACGAGGAAGAAATAAAGAGACATATCGCGCGCCGTCGCCTGCTAAGCCAATATTTCACGCCATAGTGACGTCTAATATACCCCTCCGATAAGCGTCGTTGATTTAGTATAATGTTTAGTGTACGAGTTGACTGCTCATTTATCTTTTCAAAAAAAGAAAAAGAAAGGGTAAACGCATAGTACTAGGTTTTTTGCTTGCTGTCCCAGGATAAGAAAAAGGGAAAGAAATTGGGCATATGACACCACGCTTCGCCACTCAATTCCTCTTTTTTATGTGCGCCCTCCTCTCTGCCCTGTCTGCCCTGACGTTGCGATTGGGGAGTGCGCTCGGACCATTTTCTCTCCCGTCCTCCATACACGCGCCACGCCTCCGCCCCAAATTCCCAATTCCACGGCCTCCTCCCACCGGAGCAAGCTCGTCGCCTCCACGGACTCTTCTCCCGTCCCCTCTTCCACCGGACTGGCGCGGACTGGAGATCCGTCCGTGCTGATTCCTTCTGCTGGTAAGCCCTAGCTTTGGTCGGATTTGTTCTCTAGTCTTCTCGCCGGTGCGCAATTGAATCCGAATCCGCCCCTGAACTCGGAGCCAGCTAGGCGTCACTTAGATCTGCGTGGTGTCCCCGTGGGTTGTCGTGTGGAATTGCTGTCGAGGATCCCTGGATTTGCCAGTCTGACGGTACTCTGTCGACTTGTTTTTTTATCTGTTGTCCCGTAGGTTATACTTTGTTCTGATGCGTGTTGCTTGGTGTTGTCTAGCGGTATCACTTCGACACGACGTCGCCATTACAGTACCTAATTGTGTGTTCCATGTGTGAATACCCGGACAGTTTTAAGTGCGTAGTCTTAGTCACAACGAACTTATGCCTTTATTTCTACCAGTTAGTTTGCTTGAGAATTGGATCTTCACAAACTTAGTACTCACCCTGTCCGAACTGTCATAAGATGCAACTATTAAAATAAAAACTTTGACCAGCTATGTGCTGAGGGTTTTAGGTTGAAGAATTCACTCTGTTGAGCTGGAACATTACCACTTAGGCAAAATGCCCCAAATTATTCTGGTCCATTTTAATAGCACCCAAATTTGCCCCAGTTCAGCATCAAACATCGCCTGCCTCAAACCCTTGCTGGAGGCATCCAAAAAAGAGCAACATTGATTCGTCTTGCTCTGCTACGTGTCACCATGATGCCGTTGAGGGCCCCCTTGCCATTAACTACTTTGGCTGCACTAGTCAGCCCTTCATGTAGGCCGTGCAATTTTTTTGTCCGTGTGCTATTTTGACATTTCATCTCCACTTGATTTATGTGAAAATATGAGAGGCAAACAGAAAATTTAAAACCAACGTATTGGCACATAAAGGAACATAAGTTTTAAAATGAACTCAAACGATTCAGCATTATTTTACCAAAGGTCGTGATATTTCTATGCTACAGGACCAGGTTTCTCGTAGCAATAATTATCTAGATCACTCAATTATGCTTACGAACATACTAGTATTGATATTAATAGTCAAATGTGTACATCGGAAGCCATCTTGATATGTGAACTTATATTTATTTGCGTTAGTTGTCACACCTTTAAAGTGGACAAATCCCTCCTGCCAGGAATTTAACCCAGGTTATGATCTTCATGCTCCTGTGTTCTCACCGCTAAGAAACCCAGTCCAGTTGGCCTACCAACAAATTCATCCGATAAGCAAGTAAATGACTGAAAGCTTTATACTACACTGTGTGAATTCTTAAGCTAGATACCATGGTGACAGAAGTTTGTGCGGTCATAGCTAAATAAATCTTGTGATTGTTATAAATATGGCTACAAATTCTTGTGTTTGTTATAACTATGGCAACAAATCTGTATTCTAGGGTATTGTCCCACCGCAGTGCGAAGTGTTACATAGGTATGCAAGTGCCCTAGGGCTTCCTCTTTTCTAGTTGGGTCTATTTGTTTGCAGCGGCACGTTCATTGCTTTAGGAGTTAAGTCTGTGGAAAAAGCATCACTGCAATCTTTGTGTTGACAGCTACAGCTAATGAATAGAGTAATAATATCTGATGAATGATGATAGACCCTATAATGCTAAATGCAGCTGGCTGGCTGTGCTGGATGATGATGCAACCATAGGTTGTTACCTTAAATAACTACTATCTGCATCTACCAATTATACCTGAACTTAAGAGTAAGCCGGAGTCCAGTTAAGCCAAGTACTGAAATGCCTAATGATTTTTGGTATCAAAGTTCACCATCATGATGGTCCTAATACAATCTTGTAGCCCATGTATATTATTTTAGAAGTTAAACTACATCAAGTGTGAACTCTGACAATGAAATCTGTGAAAACTAGTCCGTCGTGACCCCTAATGGTGGTATGCGCATTATGCTGCTGCTATCTGAATGATTACTACTGGTATATATTTAATCATGGATACATATATTTTAAGTGCACCGGTGGTCGGACCCTTCCCCGGACCCTGCGCAAGCGGGAGCTACGTGCACCGGGCTGCCCTTTTTACATATATTTCAAGTGCATTGCTAGTGTGTTTTTATAGTTACTGTTTATTCTTAGCGAGGTATAATTGGTGTTTCTTTCCTTTGTTTTTTGCAAAATTTATTAATAAATTATATGCTATTCTTTGTAATTTTATTCCACGGTGCTAATAAAGAAGCAATTTTTCTCTGGCGTTCAGGGCTGGTCAGAGACTCCGCTGCTCCATTTACGAAGGATATATAAAAAAACAAAGGTGCCTGTGGGTAGGAAGCTACTACCTTTTCTTTATATGTTTGTCGTTTTACTTGCAGATTTATTTGATGTATGTCTGATTTGGCGGCTTGGTGAATCAATGTTTTCTTTCAGTTCTACTGTTGTTTGTGTTGATTTGTCGAGTTTAATATTTTGAAACAAGAAATACATTTTTTGGTCTTCCAAATCTCACAAGCTGAAAATGGGGTGATGAATTATACTATAATTTCTAATGTCAAGCCATATTGGAGATAATCAAATGACTTTTTAATTGTAAACACATGTTGCCATAGATTGCTCATTTCTTCATTATAACCGCCTCTTAAAACTTAAGTTTTTCGTAGTTGATTGAAAAGCTATTGTAGCACCTATCTTCTGAAGCTAACCTGGTATGTCACATGCTTTTCTTGTAAAGTTATACAGTTCCATGCACACCACCACTATCCAGATGTGAGCTTGGTTGGTATGTAGGGTGTAGGACTTTCCACTTGACGGTGCTTCTACCTTTTGTAGGTCAAACCTAGATATTTCCGATGTACTTATCTGGGAGATGATGGTAATGTTAGTCTAGTCCTTGATGTTGGTAATTGTTGATTTCTCATGGTCTTTATTCTGTGTTTCTTATAGCTCACAACCCAGGTCGTTTTCTCACACTTCAAGGTGAAAATCCTTCCTTACTTTTTGTAACTTAGGAGGTGAAAGGAAAAGAGGACTAGAGGAGAGGCTATCGTAATGGGAAAGGGAGATGTGGCCACTAGAGCCAAATCTCAGAAATCTTCGGCAACACAGGTCTGTATGAACAATCTGAAACTGCGAGAATAATTATTGGCACCCACTTACCTCTTTCACTTGTTCCAGAACGAGCAGAGTACACCTACTAATCCTCCTACAGCATATCCGGACTGGTCTCAGTTTCAGGTTCATAAAACGAGACTATCCTGCATTCCTTTCTAATTGATCTATATCTTTATTATTGTAACAACTAGTATACATCTTTAGGCATACTATAATGTCCCTGGTACGGCACCAATGACCCCGCCAGCTTATTTTCACTCAACCGTGCCTCCAAATCATCAGGGGCATCCGTATATGTGGGGTCCACAGGTACATTCTCTGGAGTTGTAGTGTTTAATTACTGTTATTTTGACAGAATGTCATAATCGGTGGCTCTCTGGCTAGTGGCTATGATCACTTGGTCTGTTCTGCAAGAATTATGTCGATTAACTAGTGTAAGCAGTAGCATGAGTGTTGATGAGTATAAAGTAGCATGAACTTTTCTATGGATGTGCGAGCTATTCAGATCATTTAACCTTTGGTCATAGGGTTTGCTAGTGTTTTTTCATACAAAGGACCTTTATAGCTAGTATGGCTTCTGAAGTCTGGGGAAATCAGTGTTTTAACATGTGATTTGAATTCATCTGTTGGCAGATGATGCCTCCTTATGGGACACCACCATACGCAGCGATGTATGCCCAAGGCACACCATATCAGCAGGCACCTATGCCACCGGTAGTCCACTCTCTTACATTTTACTTGACAGTATAATTTTATCATGCTTCTGTACAGTTCTAACTGTTTCCATGTCAGGGTTCACACCCATATAGCCCATATCCTGTTCAAGCACCAAATGGGACAGTTCATACTCCTGTAAGTGATTGATATCTTTTAGCTGCTCTATTTCTTGGTACTTCTCAAAAGTTTATCCTTTTGAGTCCTTTTGTGTGCTCATATTCCGACTCCGGTGACATCGCTGTTAAAGTTTATTTAATTAACGTACTACATATGAATTCATTTGTTCAATTTTCACCTTCTGTTTCATCATTATTAGACACCTGGTGCTGGCGGGTCAGAGACAGATAAGTCAAACAAAAATAAGCGGAAGACTCCGCTGAAGAGATCCAAAGGAAGCGTAGGTAGTCTGGCTATAGTTGCAGTGGAAAGTAAAACGTCACCTGCAAAACCTTTAGTGTCCTCCTCTAATGAAGGTTCTTCACAAAGGTAATTCATTTATTCCTTTCATGTGTTGCTGATGGATGGGTGATGAATCCTCAACAATCTGATATGCAGTGAGAGTGGAAGCGGAAGCTATTCTGAAGGAAGCAGTACAAATTCTAAAAGTGTATGTCAGTTATCATGTTTACCTTTTTATGTTTATCTCCATTAAGCTCGTCGGTAGCCTGATACAGATTCCAAGAATGTCTGCTTTTGTTTCACCATTCTTCCCGTTATAGGAGGTCTTGTGTGAAATGAGTATCCACCAAACTTTCCATTTTCGACTATTGTCTGGATTGTGCTGATCCGGTACTTAGAGGTGCTATTTGGTTAGGGTTGCAGACCAATCCTGTATAGCCAAGTTGGAAACCAACTGAGGATACCGATAAATGATTATGCAGCTCCATTTTTTGTGACAACACTGAAAAATCGGATGGTAGCCCCTCTGTTTATTCTTGATTATTTTCCCATGCATAGCATGTCTTAACAGCTTTGCTGATTATTAATACTCCCTCTGTTAACTAAAACCATGTAAAGTATTTTGGAACGGAGGGAGTAGTTTCTTACATCACCTACTATATTTGATGCTGCTAATATCAACTAATGGTCATTCTCCTTATGTCCCCAGTAACTTCATTTCCTGCAAAAGATGCCTCATAATTTTTGAATCTAAGTTTATGCTGAATGCATCCTTGGTAGTTGTATCTTATTTGCAAGATTTATCATTCTCAATGTTTTTCATGTTGTTTAAAATGTATGATTATCGTGCTAGATGGTGGACAAACTAGAAGGATGCATGCTACCCTCTACTTGCCTGTATGCTGGTTATGACAGTCATCATGCTAACCTAATACCTACATAAACAATTGATTTTCCTGTAGGGTTCACGGACAAAGGATGGTTCTGAGCATGGACAGGCTAATGGTAGGAACTAAAATCCCCTCTAGCGTAAAACTAAAAAATTGGTAATCGATGCCCAGTGGGAACAAAAGAATTGAAGTACTATGTTTTTATTCTAAAGAGTACATATATTAGTTGACAAGTTATTCTCATGTGTTAGGAAACAACTATAATCTGATTTCTTCTTTTGTCCAGATGCTAGCAGTAAAGGAGTCACTGCTCAGGGCGCTGCAGTTGAGCCCACACAAGCGTCCTCTGGGCCAGTTGTGGTTAACCCTATGATGCCATATTGGCCTGTCCCTCCTCCCATGGCTGCCCCAGCAACTGGCCTAAACATGGGAATGGACTACTGGGGTGCTCCTACTTCTGTAGCCGTGCATGGTAAAGCTGTTGCTGCACCAACATCAGCTCCTTCGTCAAATTCACGTGATATCGTTCTCAGTGATCCAGCCATACAGGTTTGTTACTATTCAGACTTTGGTTCTTCTAGTTATTTTATTCAGGACCCTGCCTTCTACTTCTTTCTTAGGCTTTTTTTTGTTAATGTAGGATGAGCGAGA
Organism: Avena longiglumis; assembly: GCA_030063025.1. NCBI lineage: Eukaryota > Viridiplantae > Streptophyta > Magnoliopsida > Poales > Poaceae > Avena > Avena longiglumis. The sequence continues at coordinate 504,062,398 of CP125975.1, forward strand.
AGTGAAAAGACAAAAGCGGAAACAATCAAACAGGGAATCAGCTCGACGCTCAAGATTGCGCAAGCAGGTCTTAATTTTTGCATGATTTCACATGAACCATTCTATGCTATTTGTTAGCATGTGTACCTTCTGGGAATCTTATCTAGAAGAGACCAAGTTTGTTGGAGAAAATGACCCATTGGTGATGGTTCTCTAGTTGAAAGCTGCAGCAAGATAGGAGTGGGGAGGATAACTCAGGATTGACTCCAGATAAAACTGATTAAGCCAATTCTCCATTATAATGACATAACCCCTTATCACATATGGTGTCCAGTTGCTCTACCATACCTGTCCACTATAAGTTATCAACTTGGGGGTTACACCTAAATCTACCCTAAACAACAGCGAGTTGAGATATGGTCGAACCTTCTTTGGATGGACTGCATGGGGTTGATTCTTAAGTAGGCATGGCCATCTTTGGCAATCCATGTGTGCCTGCAAACTTTGCTAGGAGCCTAGGATGGTGCTGGTGTTTTCTGTAGCAAAGAGTTATCTTTTATGGATGCCATAATCAATTTTTTTGCAGAAGAAAGATCTGTGCAAATATTTGCTGACATAAAAGAGAAGAAAACACGAGAGAGTACACGGGCTTGTTTGATTCATGGGATAGGAAAGGTATAGGAATAGGAAAAACATAGGATTGAGATGTCATGCCAACTTGAATCCGACGGAAAGAGAAATTATGTTTGATGTAGCAAAGGAATTTTTCCATGAGGTCCGATCCTATGTTTCTTTCCTATAGGAATTGCACTATAAGATCCCTATAGGATTAGTTCCTATAGGATGTGTTCCTATGAATCAAACAATGACATAGGAAAAATTCCCATAGGATTCAAATCCTACACAATTCCTATGAATCAAACAAGCCCTACATGACTACCTTTGAATAGCATAGGAAAACTTCAACCATTTCATAAACCGATAACATAGGATTCATATAGAAACCCAAAACACAGGAAACTTTGAAAATGTCGCTTGGATGTCACAGATAACCGAACTGTTGACACAGAAGAGAAGAAAACATTAGGTAAGACCTCATGTTTGTTTTCCCCCAGAACCCCGATGGAATAGGCCAAATCCCGATGGACTATTTCTTTGTTCCATGTGGCACCAGAGGAATTTTTCTATAGGAAGTCAATCCTAAAAAAAATCTCATATTTTTGCCTTTGACAATGTTAATCTTAGCATAGCTCTTGGTCTTTTTTCTTCTGTCCACATTCTATATGCCCTATCCTTTAAATATGTTTCAGTTCCACTAACATTTTACTGTCAGGGCCTTTCCCCTACCTTTCCCATTTAAAAATATTTGTTGCCTAATAACTGGCGTTACACTACAGGCTGAGTGGGAGGAAGTAGCCAATCGGGCTGATTTGCTAAAGCAGGAGAACATTGCACTTAAAGAAGAACTGAAACAACTTCAGGGGAAGTGTGATAGCTTGACCTCAGAAAATACAAGTTTACATGTAAGCTCTGCCTTTTGTTTTTACCCTGTAGTTTATCAAGGTTGTTCATTGTGACGTGCACATTGATAACACAGGGTCTACTATTGAATCACCCAAGCCTCACACACTTGTGCTTCCCAGCACATTATCTTATGTTCTACAGTAGAACTTTGGAGTTAATGTTGCACCCTTGTATATCTGAGATGTTCTTAATGATTGCAGGAAAAGCTTAAAGAGCTTGACGGTGAGAAATCAATTGGAAACTTGTAAACCGTGAAGGCCATGGCTTCACTTTCTGACTGCTGATGTAAGGCATAATTACTTGGCAGCTGCCACTATCATTGCACAAAAATATGAAACCTAATATTTCTGTCTTATTTTCTTGCATCTTTCCAGATATATTGGAGGCGACATGATAGGTCCGATAATTAGGAGGTTCTCATGTATGCTGTTAGATTTTTGGCTGAGATGGTAGGATTGTATCATAGGATTCAACATGATGGCTACAGATTCTTCTTCCAGTTGCGGCAGCTGCTGTTTTTTTCTTCTTTGTGTAAGATGCTACTTTAGCAGTATGTAAACTTCCCCAGGTGATGTTGAAACTTTGGGGGATTAGCTTATAAGATGCTTGTTTTAGAGCTGCTTGTTGAGCTGAACGGATGCGTGTTATAGTTATAATTTATGATCTGCCCATTCAGAGGTACTAATCTGTATTTGTGTGCTGATTATTAGTAGTGTTAACATGCATTATTCCATTGTCAATGCTGGCTAAAAATTCCAAAATTTGTTACAGTACTGTTCTCGCCTGGAATATCATGCTCTGTTTTTTTTTTTGAATGACAGCAGGAGAGCTGCTATATTCATTGCAATAGAGGGTAACATTTTACATGATTAAGGCAAGCGAAAAGAAAGAGATCGCCTGCCTGTAAAAGGGGTGGGTAACAGGGAAAATTCAACCTGGGTCAAAAGGTGCCCCTCCGTTCTGATCAACTAGAGCAGGGGCGCCGGCTAATTTTCAAAGGGAGTCTTCTTCCCTAATCTTGTTCATGAGTCCGGTGACCGATAGTTCTTTCTTTTGAAAAATTCGTCTATTGCGCTCTTTTCATAGCTCCCAACAGATCAGCTGTGCTGATGTAAAGGCCCTCTTTTTTATCACCTTGGGTTTGTTGCAAATTAACCCAGAAAACTATTGTCGAATGGTAAATTCCTTGTTGGTCTAAGTAAATGGTTGTAGGAGATTAAGTTGTAGAAGTTCAGCACATGCCGTCCAAATTTTGTGCTGTAGATGGGAATATCATGCTCTGTTATCGTTACGTTCTTGCGCAACTCTTGTTGGTAGTTTCAGATAGAAAAAAAAAATCCTCACCATATAGCAATGACTAATGAGTACAGTAGCACCTTTGGGAATAAAAGCGAGAATTTGGCTCAATTTTTTTGGTACCATCCGTAGCCCTAGTCCAATCACTTTATCTTATCCTTTTTTTTTGCCGTTCTCTTTTTGGTCTCCAAGCTCTCAGCTATTCTCTTTTTGCCCATTCAGAGTCTAGAAACAAAAGGCCGTCCATCCATCCTCCTGTCGTGCTCATGTTCAAACTTGATTGAAAAGGCGCAGTTGCCTTTTGATCTCTTTCGTCACCAATCTGGTACTTTTGTCAATCACGTGGAATGTGGCCTTTCCTTTTCTCTTTTCATTCGTCCTGCTGCTGTGTGTGTGTGAGCTGGTAGAGCATTTCGATGTCGCGCGTGTGTCACGACCAAACAGAATGAAATGATCGTGGCGAACACCGAACTATGGGGCACAGTTTATTTAGCAGCCGGGCTAGATGGAGCAGGTGGTCATGACCAAACGGAATGGATGATCGTGGTTGGCAAACACCAAAACATGGAGCACGGTTTATTTAGGAGCTGGTGGGCTAGCTCAAAAGAAACACAGGTGGTCCTGTTTTTTGTTCAACTCATTACTTGTGTGGCCAGCATATGCTTGTCTTTAATCACAAGAATTTTCCAGAAAGAAGAGATAAAGTAGCTGCACAGTTTTTTGCAGTTGACATTATAGTTGCAAACATGAATTAAATACACCAGTAGTCCCAATAGTTATTCATTAGGTGCATTTTAGTCCAAATAGTTACAAATTGGATGGAGTAGTCCCAATACTTGCCAATCGGATCCAATGCAAGAAAATGCCATATGCCATCATCCGAGTTAAAAACCATACCAATCACTTGGCCATTTGTTGTGTGGTGCTTGGACATGATTGGATCATTTAAGCTGGCTTGCGGTGGCATGACCCATATTTTGGCCGTGGTTGATAAATTCATCAAATGGATTGAAGTAAAACCAATAAGGAAATATGATGGGCCCACGGCAAGTGAGATTCCTCAAAGATGTAATCTTGAGATATGGGTACCCACATAGTATCATAACTGATAATGACAAAAACTTTGCCGAAAGAGCATTTGCTCGATTCTGCTAGGATAATAAGATAAGACTCGATGTTGCATCAGTCGCACATCCCGCATCAAACGGGCAGGTAGAAAGATCCAACAAACTAGTATTGTCCGGGATAAAACCCCGGCTCATTGAGCCGCTGCAAAGATCAGCGGGGTGTTGGATTGAGGAGCTCCCGGTCGTGTTATGGAGCCTGAGGACAACTCCGAATCGATCAATATGCTATACGCCATTTTTTCTGGTATATGGGGCAGAAGCTGTATTACCAGCTGACATAGTGCATGATTCGCCTAGAGTCACCCAATACACAGAAGCCGAAGTGAATGAGATATGTCGGCAAAATGATGTTGATCTACTAGAAGAGGCAAGAGAATTGGCATTGTCCAGATCTGCCGTATATCAACAAAACCTCGGGCGATATCATAGAAAGAAAGTGAATCCCTAAGTCTTTCGAGAGGGAGATCTGGTGCTTCGGCTGTGCAGCGCACGACCGACATGCATAAAATATCACCTCCATGGGAGGGTCCATTTATTATTAGCAAAGAACTGCACAATGGTGCATATTATCTTATAGATGCTCAAGCACATGAGAAGAATAAGGCAGACATGTCAGGAGAAGAATCAAAGAGGCCATGAAATGTAGCTCTACTTCGTCCGTTTTATACTTAGATGAAGTGTATGTATCTCGAACTCTCATATATCGGACTGTATGCCGACAATGAGCTAATGAATGAAACCTCGACACCTCGAGCTGTAACCCGGGAACTGCCTTAATAAGATCGTCTCTTATGCATTTACTTTTATTTATGTCGGCTGGCTTAAATTTCCTTATCCAAATACCGGGTTAGTAATGTGTCAGCAACAAAGGCCGACTATTCGACTTGCTGCTGTCCAAGAAATAAGTTTCATGGCAATCAAGAGAAAATCCAGAAATTGTTGAACACATGAAAAATGACTAAGTGAGAAAAGTACGCGAGCCGACTCATGTTTTGACTAACCCTTGTATTTAAATTCTTTACTTATCTTGTGAAATCATTTTGAGCTAATTCTCCAAATTTCTAAGTATTGTTAGTTCGTTTTATTAATCTTGGAACCATAAGTAGAAAGCCAAAAAATGGTAGACGCGGGCCGAATAACAAATTTGAGAGAACAAGAAATATGAAACTCGGGGGCAGCTCCCAAAAGGGTTTAATATTTACATACTTAATAGTAGCAAAATAGTTTGAACCATATCTTACATCTGGTGCCCGGCATACCAGGGAATTAATGAAATTTAAAGTTTGCAGCACTTAAGGGCAACATATGCTAGATCAATGGTAGTCAGAGCGGGAGCAGCTGATGCTGAATCACCGGTAGTCAGCGGGGGAGCAGCAGATGCCGAATCATCGGCAGTCGAAGGCGGAGCACCAGATTCCAAGCTAGGGTCTCCGAGGTATGAACCTCGGCCTCAATGGAAGGATCCTCGGACTCACTATGAGAAGTATTGATCCCCTTGGGAGGAGCCTCAGTCTCATCATCTTGCTCCGAAGTTCCTTCGTGTTCATCGCAGCTTCTTGACTCTTGGTCCAAGTTTTGTTCTTTGTCATCGGCGTCTTCCTCGGCCTCCTCATCGTCTCCTGCCTCGGCATCCCCTTCAACTTCGTCCAAGAGGAAGCTCGACCCTTCATTCCAGCCATGAACATTGGCATATTGAATGAGTTGATAGGCCCGAGCTTGCCGGCATGCGATGTAATCCGGATCAGTGGTCCAGGGCAAGCCAGTGCGAAGGTTTTGCAAGGTGTCCAGGGAGATGCCTTCGTACCATGATAGTACGAAGGACAGTGCTGTATCAGCACCAGCTCGCGCCGCTGATTCTCTCTAGAGATTAAGCTGGGATTCACAGTCCATCAGCTTATCGGCAAGTGCTCCGACGTGCTGCAGCTTCTCATCATTTGGCCAAAGGACGTTCAGAACCCGGATAGCGGCATCCACGAGGTCCATGCCAAATGCTTTTATTGGCTTGGTAGCAGCTCCAAGACTAACAAGATAATCTTCAATGGTGTACTCACGCTCCGGGTCATTGGTTTCCCCACGGCGAAGACGAGCGTTCACCACGCATTCAACACTCTAGGTTTTGCATTCCAGGAAGTTGTCTGCAAGTAAGTAAAGGAAAAAAAATCAATAAAATAGAATCAAGATAAGTCGGACAGGAACAGTAAAATAAGGAAAGAAACTTACTATGGATAAATGAAGTTATATTGCCAAGGTCAGAGATCCAACCGACTTGTTTTCGGTCCAGCCTTGCAAGTTCGTCCTTGCACGACTAGGTCGAGGCCTCGACAACTTGAAGGAGTTCTTTGTTCTTCTCCAGTTGTAGGGTCATGCGGTTCTTCTCCTCGGAAAACTCCTGGTCGAGTCTCTCGAGCTTGGACTCCTGAGTCTTCTTCAAGTTTTCAACCTCGGCACGGAGCCGAGATATCTCATCGTCCTTCTATTTGAGTTTGGCTGAATGATCTCCTGCTTGTTCGAGAAAATGGAGCATCAAGTTAGGCATAAAAGTGCAGTTGGAATTCTACAAAGTATTTTAATTCGGCCGAGACAAGATAAAATATCATGAGACACTTCACAACAACAAAAATGCGATGTGTGAAATGCCGAAGTAAAACAACCAAGTTACCTTCCATCTGGGCAACTTTCTCGGTAAGCACCTTGTTCTGGGTGTCTATCTTGGCTGCATAAGGGAGAATCAGAAGTTAGATCGGCTGGGCAAACCAAAAGTAGATGCTGCAAATGATGGGACAACAAACTTAACAGTTTTCTGCAAAATGGGCACTACTTTCTTATACTTGGTCTGCAGTTTCCTATGGGCAAAGAGCACCTTTTGGAACTCGGCAGTATGCCGATTATGGACAATCGGAGAAAAAAAAATGTCAGTTAATGAGCATCAGATTATTTAAAACAAAAGACCCAAACCAAGCAAAGCTTGATCCGGATCTAGATGGCTGGATATTCAAAGCTAACTCAAGATCCAAGCCAAGTAAAACTTTACTCGGATCTAGGTGGCTGGGTATTCAAAGCAACAAAAGATCCGAACCAAGCAAAGCTTGATCCGGATCTAGATGGCTGGATATTCAGAGCTAACTCAAGATCCAAGCCAACTAAAACTTGACTCGGATCTAGGTGGCTGGATACTCAAAGCAAAAAAAGATCCGAACTAAGCAAAGCTTGATCCGGATCTAGATGGCTGGATATTCAAAGCTAACTCAAGATCCAAGCCAAGTAAAACTTAACTCGGATCTAGATGGCTAGATATTCAAAGCAATAAAAAGATCCGAACCAAGAAAATCTTGATCCGAATCTAGATGGATGGATATTCAAAGCTAACTCAAGATCCAAGCCAAGTAAAACTTGACTCAGATCAAGGTGGCTGGATATTCGGAGCTAAACCTAAAGATACAAGCCAAGTAAAACTGAACTCAGATCTAGGTGGATGGATATTCAAAGCTAAACTCAAGATCCAAGCCAAGTAAAACTTGACTCAGATCTAGATGGCTGGATATTTGATGACCCACAAGTATAAGGGGTGTATCGTAGTACTTTTGATAAATAGGAGTGTCGATCCCAACGAGGAGTAGAAGGTGCTGAACAGTGGTATGGAGCAGGAAATCCCTGTGAATACTTAGCAAATGGATTTTTAGTGGTTTTCTGATAAGGCAACAAAACAAAGAGCAAGTAATAAAGAACAAACGCAACAAGTGGCCCAATCCTTTCTTAGCAAAGGACAAGCCGGTGGAAATACTTATAAAGACCAAACGTTCTCGAGGACACATGGGAATTCTATCAAGTGCTTTCGCTTCAAATAGCTGAGTACTCTCCTTTGGTGTTGTAAGTGTTGTGTGGGTGAACCTATGCTAATGTACCGACCTTACTTGGACTAATACATACTTGTGATTAAACCCCCTACAAACATCTGTAACTATAGGAAAGTAATTAAGATATAAATCTAACCACAACCTTAAACTCTAAGATTCTACGCTCCCTTATGCAATGGTGTCCTAACGGGGGTTCAGGTTTCTGTCACTCCGGTAACCCCACAATTAGTAGCCAAATACACAATGCATTCCCCTAGGCCCATAAATGGTGAAATGTCATGTAGTCGACGTTCTCATGACACCACTAGAAGAATAGCACCACAACTTAAATACTAAACCATTGAATAATAACTCAACATAGATCCACTAATAACAACATGACTTCTCCCATGTCCTCAAGAACTAAACGAACTACTCACAAGACATCATATGGATCAAGATCAAACATGATATGGTAATGGATAACAATCTGAACATAAACAACAATCCAATGGTTCCACTCACAAGCATCAACTACAATAGTAATTAACACCGGGAAAGTTTCCCCCTAAGAACTAAAGCAATATCCAACACAATTGTTACAGCGGGACAGAGTGGTGATGATGGTGCTGGTGGAGATGATGGTGTGGATGATGATGATCCCGATGAAGCCTAGCTTCACAATGGTGTTGATGGCAACGATCTCCCCTCTCCGGGAAGGAATTCCCCCAGCAGAAATCTGTCTGCCAGAGAGATCTTTCTCTCTTGGTATTTTCCGCCCCTAGAGGCGGCGGAAATCTATCTATGGTCGCTCCCTGAGGCTTAGGGTTCCGTAGTGAAGATATAAGCGAAGGGGCGGAGTCGGGAGCCGGGCAGCTGGACCACACCTTCCCTAGGTGCGAGGTCAGGTGGGCCCGCACCTAGGGGTGTGTGGGCCCCCTGTGGCCCTTCTTCGTCCCTCCTTCTAGCTTCCTCAATCTTCTGGAAAAATAATATTTTCCCATATTTTTCTGGTATTTGTCTGGTCTTCGCGAAATTGCATAAAAACACCCTCTTTTCCATCAGAATCCAGACTCCGGCAGTCCATCCTCCAAGAATCATCCAACGTGCATAAACAGTGGAAAAGACATAAGCAATACCTCATAATAAGACAAATATCAATGAATAGAGTTAGATTATGATATAGAATGGTGATGCAAATTGGGCGTATCAACTCCCCCAAGCTTAGACCTTCGCTTGTCCCCAAGCAAAAACTGAGCTCAGTAAACATGTCCACAGGTTTATGGAGTGAAGTGTCGATAAAATAATACGAACAAGAAGCATCACACTTACCATTACACAACTCATAGAATAAAGCAACTCACCATTATATAACTTAGCTTGCAACCAAGTACAACAGTCACAATAGAGATGCATAAATATAAATCATAATTGGAATTGGCAAACTTGTTCTTGGTCAGAGAACACCTGGCAAACAGTTTCACAAAAAACTTTTTGTAGAAGTTTTACAACATGAGCACTCTTTGCTCAAAAAGGTTTTTCACAAGTGAAGGCTTTCAAAGTAATACTCAATAGATAAGAGTCTTGTGCAAACAAGGAAGATAGAGAACATGATTGAATAAATCACCATATGAATGCTTGAAACACAACAACTCAAATGCTTGCTAGAGATAGAGAGGAAGTAGGTTTACTGACTCAAACTGGTAAATAGGAGAAAGGTCCCTTTATAGAGGGTAGCAAGGATTACAAGTCATAAAGAGCTTCCAAAAGATTATGGTACTTACTAGCTTTGAGCCCTCATTGCCCCTATCATAGGCATCTTGAGATGATTAAGGTTAAAGTGCACAAAGATGGAGTATATGCTTAACGAAATATAAGTTGGCAATCTCATGTCCCTTGAATATGAGGGCCACTCCTCATGCTACTCAACTTTGGTCATTGGCAAGTTCTTGTCATTGTAAGTATATGCATATCATAGAGAACCACGAGGTACCCATTGCACATGGTACATGAGCTTTCCCATAACCAAAATGACAAGGCAAGCAGACAATGAGCATCTCATCGATCTTTTTATTTACTATGTGCATAGCTTTTTATTGAGGATGCTTCTAGATAGCTCACTATGGTGATGCTGCAAGTTTCCACTATGATTAGGCATGGCTTAGGCTAGCGGCCCAGGCGTTTCTCTAACACAAAATACAAACTTCATGGACTTACAAGTTCCCTCTTTATTTCACACCGTTGACATCCATAGACAAAAGAGCATGATATCAACTGAGTACAAAGTACATGTGCAATGTTGAAAACGTTCCCCGTGACAGCATAGTTCTGCTAATTCGAACGTATATATGCAAGCATATACAACTTCGATGGCACAATGGTTCAAGTCTATTAGGGGCAAGAAAATGAGGTGTGCCATCAAGTTCGTGAGAGCTTTACTAACTAGTTTTCACATAATGAAATACTTTTTTAATTTGAAAGGTAGATGAAGCTTGAGAATTTTGCTTGGAATAGCAAAAGCTACTAGGTAGATATGGTGGACAGAAGTGGCAAAGATTTTGGTTCAAAGGGATTGGAAACATGAGAAGTATGCCTTCTCAAAACAGGTTTTTGGCTAGCAAGGCTGGGTAGCAAGCAAGAGAGTTGAAAGAAACAAGCAAACATACAAGTAATAAAACCAAACATGCAATCTTCCTTGAAGACACAAAAGATCTTAAATAAAAAATACTAAGCTTATGAGCCAACTCAAATCTCAAAAAGTATTGCTACTGACTAGAACTCGGTTTGCCAAAACCAATTTAGATCCACTTTATTCTCCCAAAGTGATGCCAATACTGATCAACAAGATCCATCATATAATAGAGATTGCAAACTAAAATAAGAAGTGCAAAAAGTAAAAGATGAAACTTTTCATTAATATTCCAATAAAGGCACTCACACCAAGGGATACATAGATAACCAACTAAAGGATAGATACTTACACATGCAAACCATGAAGGGAATATGCCCTGAGAGGCAATAATAAATTGTTTATTATGTGTATTCCAAGTATATGATAGATGTTTATTTTGCATGCTATAATTGTATTAATACGGAAACGTTAATACATGTGTGTTTAATAAACAAACAGAAAGTTCCTAGTTAAGCCTCTCTCATAAACTAGCTCGTTGATTAACAAGATGATCAAGGTTTCCTGATCATGGACATTGGATGTTGTTAATAACGGGATCACAACATTAGTGTAATGATGTGATGAACATTCATCCGAAGTATAGCATTACGATCAAAGTCATTGAGTTTATATTGCTATAACAACTTACGAAGTGATCCTAATCCTTAGACCATGATATCATGTCAATCACTAACACCGGAAGAGTTTCTTGATAACATCAAACGTCACACCGTAATAGGGTGATTATAAAGATGGATTCAGAACTAATAAAGTGTTATGTTGAGGCTCATGGATCGAGCGTGGAATTTTTTCATCCCGATGACGGATAGATATACTCTGGGCCCTCTCGGTGATATCACATTGATTAGCTTGCAAGCAAGTGATTTGATCACTAGAATGTTATATCACGGGAACGAGAAAAGAGTGCATGTCAGTAACGAGATCAAGCTAGGTATGGAGATACCGATGATCGAATCTCGGACATGTAATATATCGTGAAACAAAGGGATTCAGATACTAGCGTAAAAGGTTCCGACGATCATAAGAAAGTCATCGTTGAATGTGTGGGAGTCAGTATGGGTCTCCAGATCCCGCTTCTGATTATTGATCTGAGAGGGGTCTCGATCATGTCCGCATTATTCACGAACCGTAGGGTGACACACTTAAGAGACACCGACATCCAATTGGAGCAAAATTTTCATGCCGAAAGAATAAACAAGCGCAGGAATTTATTTCACTAGATACCGAAACAGGTTTTCGGGTGAAATTGCATAAAGTGGTTATGCATGTGAAATAGAATTCTAGCAAGGGGTTATTTGTGAATGTTTGTCATTAAAGTAATTGACAAAATTCTGAATAAAATAAAAGAGTTTTATTTAAAGAGAGTTTGCATTAAATTTGGTGGAAATTTAATGGGATCTTTGAGTGGGATTTTGAGTGGAGGAATTTGGAGGAGTTTTGTGAGTGGAGTGTCCACCACATGAAGAGGGAGGGCAAGGGGCAGCCCCATGCGCGGCCACCCCTTGGGGTTCCCCCTCCTCCTATAAAAGGAGCCCTCCTCTCACTTCTCACTCACACCTCCTCGTGAAGGATCTCTCTCCCCCTCTAGAATTTATCCCCCATGGTCTCGGACTAGCGAGATACATGTTCCAGGTAGCTATTCGGCAAGAAAGAGTTGTGCTTCCGCTGCATCGCTGGAGCGAGGAGGCGGAGGTTGCTCGGTGCCTCGAACGTGTGTGCGAAACACGGATGCTTGATTTGCGGCGCTTAGGACTTCCTCTCGATCTTGAGATCGGCAAGAGATCGCTACATCAACCACGAGTTTGGACTCGTTAAACTTTGTCGGTCTTCAAGGGTATGTTCTCTACGGATGTACATCCGCCGTTGTTTGTATCTAGTATAAATAGATCTTGGTATATAGTTCACATCGTAGGAAATTTTTGTTTTCTATGTCACGAACCCTTTAGTGGTATCGAGCCGATCTATGCGTAGATACTTTACACGGTAGTACACATATGAGTATGTGGGCGATGATGATCATTTTGTTGCTCCTTTCTTGTGATTTTGGATATTGGTGGCATAGTGGGATGAAGGCCGGACAAACTTTACATGTCCTCGCATGAGACCTGTTCCACGCTTGACATGCAACTAGTTTGCATAAGTGGCTAGCGGTGTCTGTCTCTCCTACTATAGTCAATATATATATTTTGCAAGCGAGTTGTCAACAATTTGATTATCCTCGTTGTGGTTCATGTTCGTAGGTAAGAACGGTTCTATCTCGAAAGCCCTCACCACGTAAAACTTGCAATGGATAAATTAGAGGCGTCTAGTTTAGATTGTTCTTTGGGCTAGTGTTATGATATGGTAGTGTTGTAAGTAGAAGTATGAGATGATACTCTTACAACACACATAGCGTAAAATCCATAGACCGTGGATTTACACATATAGGTATGATAGTGATCATACCACGATGCACATGATAGAGATCATCTCGGGAACCATATAATTTCACTAATAAACATATGATGTTTGATTGCATCTTATATTGCTTATTTAGCGCTTTGTTAAGCATAATAAGATGATCCCTCATTTAAATATCAAGATAAGAATGTGTTCTTCCTTTAGTATGCACCGATTATGTTTTCGCCGCTCCAAGACATCACGTGATGATCGGGTGTACTTGGATCCTCGACCATACTTGGTGTAAAACAGTTACACGCAAATACTAAGGTTCTAACTTGACGAGCCTAGCATGTATGTACATGGCCTCGAACACGTAATCGAAAGGTTAAGCATGAGTCATATAGTTGATATGATGCCCATTTGATGCTCGCCTTTGAAGCTATACCGACTCACGTGATGATCGGACTTGGTGTAGTGGATTTGGTTCATGTAATCACCAAAAGGACACGAGGGATGTCGCTTTTGAGTGGGAGTTCATTCGTAATATAGATTAGTTGAACTCAATCTATCATACACTTAGTCTAAACTTTACAAATTCTGTTGTAGATGGCACCACCGCTTTTAATTTCAATGCGTTCATGGAGAAAGAGAAACTAGCAACGAACGGTAGCAACTTTACCGAATGGGCCATGAATTTGAGGATTCTCCTCTCTCACGCACAAAAGCAATATGTGCTAGAAGCGCCGTTAGGCCCCCACCTTTTGACGATGCCCCGACGAGGAGAAGAATGTCTATCGACTCGTCGGAGGACCACAACTTAGTTCATTGCATATTGTATGGGCTAGAGCGAACTTCAAAAGCGTTCAAACGGCAATGCTTTTGATACAATGGGTGAGTTGAAAATGATTTTCGACACACATGTCAGAGAGAGCTGCATGATGGAAGAGAACAGATTAGTGAGCATGTACTCAAGATGTCGGGTTACGCCGATAAGCTTGTGTCCTTGGGAATAACGATTCCCATTGACTTAGGCATCCATCGTGTTCGCAGTCTCGCCACCTAGCTATAAGAGCTTCGTGATGAACTATAATATGCAAGGCATGAAGAAGTCTCTCCCGAGCTTCACAATGCTTAAAACTGTATGTGGAGATCAAAAGGAACATCAAGTGTTGATGATCAATAGGAACACTGTTTCAAGAAAGACAAGAAGGGAAAACGGAAGGGAAGTAAGGGCGGCAAGCCTGTTGCCGCGCCTGAAAAGAAACCCCGAGTTGGACCTAAGTCTGATACCGAGTGCTACTATTGTAAGGGGACTGGCCACTGGAAGCGCAACTGCCCCAAGTATCTCGCAGACAAGAAGGCCGGCAAGGCAAACAAAGGTATATATGATATACATGTTATTGATGTGTACTTGACTAGTGCTCGCAGTAGCACCTGGGTATTTGATACCGGTTCAGTTGCTAATATTTGTAACTCGAATCGTGGGTCATGAACAGCGACCGCTAGCAAGGGGTGAGGTCAAGATGCGTGTCGGCAATGGATCAAACGTTGATGTGATCGCCGTCGAACGCTACCTCCACTTACCGTCGGATTAGTCATAAACTTAAATAAATGTTATCCGGTGCTCGTGACCGAGCATGAACATTGTATCCGGATCATGTTTGATGCAAAGTGGTTATTCATTTAAGTCTGAGAACAATGGTTGTTCCATTTATATGAATGAAATCTTTTATGGTCATGCACCGATGATGAATGGTTTATTTCATTAGATCTCGATGATAATGTTACACATATTCATAATGTTGATGCTAAAAGGATTAAACTTGATGATGATATATCCATATATGTGGTAATCGCCGTCTAGGTCATATTGGCATTAAACGCATGAAGAAGCTCCATTCGGATGGACTTTTGGAATCACTTGATTATGAATCATTTGATACATGTGAGCCATGCCTTATGGGCAAGATGACTAGAACGCCCGTTTCCGGTTCAATGGAACAGGCGATTTATTGGAAATCATACATTCGATGTATGTGGTCCAATGAGTGTGTCGGCCGAGGTGGATATCGTTATTTTGTTACTTTCACGGATGATTTGAGTAGATACGGTTATATCTACTTAATGAAACACAAGTCTGAAACCTTTGAAAAGTTCAAGGAATTTCGAATGAAGTGGAAAATCATCGTAATAGAAAGATCAAATTTCTATTCGACCGGAGGTGAGTATCTAAGTTACGAGTTTAGCACTCACATGAAAGAGTGTGGAATTGTTTCACAACTCACACGCCGGAACACCACAATGAAATGGTGTGTCGGAACGTCGTAATCGTACTTTATTAGATATGGTTCGATCTATGATGTCTCTGACGGACTTGCCGTTGTCATTTTGAGGTTATGCACTAGAAAGCTGCTGCATTCACTTTAAATCGGGCACCATCTAAATCCGCTGAAACGACACCGTATGAATTGTGGTTTGGAAACAAACCTAAGTCATCATTTAAAGTTTGGGGTTGCGATGTTTATGTGAAGAAACTTCAACCGGATAAACTCGAACCCAAAGCGAAAAATGCGTCTTCATAGGATACCCTAAAGAAAGTATTGGGTATTCCTTCTATCACAGATCCGAGGGCAAGGTTTTTGTGTTAAGAATGGATCCTTTCTAGAGAAAGAGTTTCTCGCGAAAGGTGTGAGTAGTCGGAAGGTAGAACTCGAAGAGGTTATGGAACCTTCTCTTCAAAGTATGGCGAGTAGCGCAGTCCGAAGTCGCTCGGAGTTGGCTCCACCTGTTGAAGAGGGAACTAATGATAATGATCATGAAACTCCGAAAGAGAGTACTACCGAACCTCGCAGGTCAAACAGGACGCGTGTAGCTCCCGAGCTGTACGGAAATCCTGTCATAAATTTCATGGTTGATGAAAATAATGACCCTGCGACGTATGAAGAAGCGATGATGAGCCCGGATTCCAACAAATGGTTAGAAGCCATGAAATCCGAGATGGAATCCATGTATGAAAATCAAGTTTGGAACTTGGTGGAATTACCTCACGACCGAAAGGCCGTGGAGAACAAATGGATTTTCAAAAGGAAAACTGATGCTGATGGTAATGTGACCATCTATAAAGCTCGACTTGTCAAAGGGGTTTCGACAAATTCAAGGAGTTGACTACGATGATACTTTCTCTCCGTAGCGATGCTAAAGTCAGTTAGGATTATGTTAGCAATTTCGCATATTTCGATTATGAAATATGGCGTATGGATGTCAAAACCGCTTTCAATGGTAATATTGAAGAAGAGTTGTATATGATACAACCAAAGGGTTTTGTCGATCCTAAGGATGCTAACAAGGTGTGCAAGCTTCAGAATCCATCTATGGATTGAAGCAAGCATCACAAGTTGGAATCTCCGCTTTGATGAGGTGATCAAAGAGTTTGGATTTGTCCAAACTTATGGAGAAGCTTGTATTTACAAGAAAGTGAGTGGGAGCAATGTGGCATTTCGATATTATATGTGGATGACATATTATTGATCGGAATGATATAGAACTTTAAACAGTGTTAAAAGTTATCTAAACAACAAATTTTCAATGAAGGACCTAGGTGAGCGTCATACATATTAGGCATAAAGATCTATAGAGATAGATCTAGGCGCCTAATAGGGCTATCGCAAAGTACATACCTTGATAAGATTTTAAAGAAGTTTAAAATGGACGGAAGTAAGAAGGGTTCTTACCTATGTTGCAAGGCAAGACATTGAGTAAGACTCAAAGTCCGGCCAAGGAAGAAAGAGAGATAATGGACAAAGTCCCTATGCTTCAGCCATAGGCTCTATAATGTACGCCATGCTATGTACAAGACCGGATGTGGCACACGCTATTAGTTTGACTAGTAGGTACCAATCGGATCCGTGTTCGAACATGGATAGCGGTCAAGAATATCCTTAAGTACTTACGAAGAACTAAGGATATGTTTCTTGTATACGGAGGTGAAGAAGAGCTCGTCGCTAAGTGTTATGTCGACGCTAGCTTTGACACCGATCCGGATGACTCTAAGTCTCAATCCGGATACGTATTTCTCATGAATGGCGGAGCAGTTAGTTGGAGGAGCTCCAAACAACCTGTGGTAGCGGGATCAACAACGGAGGTCGAATATGTTGCTGCTTCGGAAGCGGCTCAGGAAGCAGTTTGGATGAAGGAGTTCATATCCGAACTAGGAGTTGTGGCAAGCGCGTTGGACCCAATGGTGATCTATTGTGACAACAATGGTGCCATTGCCAATGCCAAAGAGCCAAGGTCTCACAAGCATTCCAAGCATATTAAGCGCCGGTTTCACTCCATCCGCGAGCATGTCAAGGATGGAGATATAAAGATTTAGAAGTACATACGATCTCAATGTAGCATCCGTTGACTAAAACTCTCCTAGAGCAAAACATGATCAACACCGAACTCAATGGGTGTTAGATATATCACTATGTAACTAGATTATTGTCTCTAGTGCAAGTGGGAGATCAAGGAATATGCCCGAGAGGCAATAATAAATTGTTTATTATGTGTATTCCAAGTATATGATAGATGTTTATTTTGCATGCTATAATTGTATTAATACGGAAACGTTAATACATGTGTGTTTAATAAACAAATGTAAAGTTCCTAGTTAAGCCTCTCTCATAAACTAGCTCGTTGATTAACAAGATGATCAAGGTTTCCGATCATGGACATTGGATGTTAATAACGGATCACAACATTAGTGTAATGATGTGATGAACATTCATCCGAAGTATAACATTACGATCAAATTCATTGAGTTTATATTGCTATAACAACTTACGAAGTGATCCTAATCCTTAGACCATGAGATCATGTCAATCACTAACACCGGAAGAGTTTCTTGATAACATCATACGTCACACCGTGTGGGTGATTATAAAGATGGGTTCGTAACTAATAAAGTGTTATGTTGAGGCTCATGGATCGAGAGTGGAATTTGTTCATCCCGATGACGGATAGATATACTCTGGGCCCTCTCGGTGATATCACATTGATTAGCTTGCAAGCAAGTGATTTGATCACTAGAATGTTATATCACGGGAACGAGAAAAGAGTGCATGTCGGTAACGAGATCAAACTAGGTATGGAGATACCGATGATCGAATCTCGGACATGTAATATATCGTGAGACAAAGGGATTAAGATACTAGCGTAAAGGTTCCGACGATCACAAGAAAGTCATCGTTGAATGTGTGGAGTCGGTATGGGTCTCCGGATCCCGCTTCGATTATTGATCCGAGAGGGTCTCGATCATGTCCGCATTATTCACGAACCGTAGGGTGACACACTTAAGAGACACCGACATCCAATTGGAGCAAAAGTTTCATGCCGAAAGAATAAACAAGCGCAGGAATTTATTTCACTAGATACAAACAAAGTTTCGGGTGAAATTGCATAAAGTGGTTATGCATGTGAAATAGAATTCTAGCAAGGTTATTTATGAATGTTTGTCATTAAAGTAATTGACAAAATTCTGAATAAAATAAAAGAGTTTTATTTAAAGAGAGTTTGCATTAAATTTGGTGGAAATTTAATGGGATCTTTGAGTGGGATTTTGAGTGGAGGAATTTGGAGGAGTTTTGTGAGTGGAGTGTCCACCCACATGAAGAGGGAGGCAAGGGGCAGCCCCATGCGCCGCCACCCCTTGGGGTTCCCCCTCCTCCTATAAAAGGAGCCCTCCTCTCACTTCTCACTCACACCTCCTCGTGAAGGATCTCTCCCTCTAGAATTTATCCCCATGGTCTCGGACTAGCGAGATACATGTTCCCGTAGCTATTCGGCAAGAAAGAGTTGTGCTTCACCGCATCGCTGGAGCGAGGAGGCGGAGGTTGCTCGGTGCCTCGAACGTGTGTGCGAGCACGGATGCGCTGCTGATTTGCGGCGCTATGACTTCCTCTCGATCTTGAGATCGGCAAGAGATCGTCTACATCAACCACGAGTTTGGACTCGTTAAACTTTGTCGGTCTTCAAGGGTATGTTCTCTACGGATGTACATCCGCCCGTTGTTTGTATCTAGTATAAATAGATCTTGGTATATAGTTCACATCGTAGGAAATTTTTTGTTTTCTATGCTGCGAACCCTTCAAACCAAACTATAAGATAACCTCTCTACCAAAGATACGAATCCACTAAAAAGGTAAAAGATAAAAGATAATGGTGGTGATACCGCGGCACTCCCCCAAGCTTGGAACAAGCCAAGGGGATGCCAAACCTGATGAAGAATTACTCCTTCGGTGGTGGTGGTGTTCTCTTGATAAGCTCCTCAATAAGTTTCCTTAACTCCTCAATCTCAAAGGTTAGAGTACGAATCAACTCCGAGTTTTGCTCAATGCGGCCCATGATCAATTCGGACCGAGGATCCCAGTCCTTATTATTCCTCCTCCACTCTTCCTTCTTAGAGTGTTCCTTCCCTGCAAAGTTAGAATGAGTGGTACAAGGAGGAAGTGTCCGTGGAGAGAGGATATGACGTGGAGGTTTCCCTCCTGTGGACATCCATGCTGTCCTCTTGAGCTTGATAGGTTTTTCCACCACTCCAATGCTCGTCATGGTAGTGCGGGTGTCCAGTTGCTTGTCCTCCTCCATGTCTCCTTAATAACCTACCAAAATCTCTTCCTCCTTGGGTTTGCGAGGATCGTCCTCCTCGGGCTTCTTGCCTTTGTCGTTGGCAGAGACCATGGTGCTCTAAACTTGAGAAGATTTCCTGACAGAAACAGATCGAAACGAAAACACGACGAGAACACGATGCACGAACCTCGGGGGATCCGGGGGGTTATATATTACGAAGTTTCAAAGCATAAGGAAGGTTTTGGCATAGAAACGAGGCGGAGTCGGAGCTCGGGGATGGCACACCCCTCCAGGCGTGGCCAGGCAGGGGCCCGCGCCTGGGGTGGGTTTGTCCACCCCGGACTCTGTCTCCTCCTTTGTTCCGTCTCATAACTTCCCTTATGTATTAAAAACATCAAAAATATAAAAAGATTGGGGTTTCACGAACCTTCTGTTTTCACCACTTTTACCTATTCAAAGACGAACTCTGCAGACTCCTTTTCTGCTTCTCCTGGAAGTTTCCTTTCCTCACAAGGAAATACACAAGCTTAAATGGAAACATTAGTGTAAGAAAAAATAATTAACCTTTGGGTCCACACTTCAACTGAAATCCATCAAAACAAAGGCTTCTATAAGAGGCAAATGCAAATGATAATAGAAATCTGTCAAAACAGACAAGCATGTAAAGATTGATTTTTTCGAAAACCTTCTGTTGCTCAAATAAAAAAGTGCAGAACTAATGAAAGTTGGGTATAAACTTGGAGAACAAGCTCATAAAAATATAGCTCCATACTACATACTGATCTCCCTCACAAATGTTTACGGTGCAGCACAAAAATCTGTCCCAGGACAACCACTTTTCACAACTCCTCTACTTCACAAAAGCAGTTGAACTTGACACAAAAACCAAAACAATAAGGATAAGGAGTGGTTATTACAGAGGTAATAACTTCTAAGACTCGAAAAAACTCTTGGGTTATCTCCCAACAAGTAATTTTCTTTTATGCCTTTAAGTTAGGCATGAGAGTTTCAAAGATGCTCACAAAGGAGATATAAATCTGTAGTGAAAAAGAGCATCAAGAAGCAAATAACCAACACACTTGAGTCTAACCCACTTCCTATGCATGGAAGTATCATGAGAAACCAAATTGTTAAAACAAAAATCCACTAGCATAGGAAGACAAAACAAATGCAACTTCAAAGCTTTCACCATAAAACGGGGAAACTTAACATTATTGAGATGCATAAAACCATGTTTCCCTCTCTCATAATAACTTTCAGTAGCACTTTGAATAAAGTTGATAATATAACTGTCACGGGCAACAACTTGATCATCCGAGTAAGCATACTTACGGTCACCAAAAAGAGGTCCAAGGTCATAAACCAGATCAATAGAAGCAAGTTGTTCCATCCTGAAATCTTTATTAGGCAAGCTGTTTTCATAAGGAGCTTTAGCAAATTTTGAAAAGTTAAACTCATAAGAATCTCCATCAAACTTAGTTAAAACCTTTTCCTTCTTACAATCAATAATAGCACCACAAGTGTTCAAGAAAGGTCTACCAAAAATGATAGGACAAGTTTTGCTAGCTGCTGAATTAAGCACTAGAAAATCAGCAGGATATTTAATCTTACCACAAAGTACTTCCACATCTCTTACAATACCAATAGGGCAAATTGTTTCCTTATTTGCAAGGTGAATAACCACATCAATGTCTTCAATCTCACTAGGATCAATTTCATGCATAATTTCCCTGTAAAGCTCATAAGGAATAGCACTAGAACTAGCATCAATATCACATAAACCATAGTAGCAATGATCACCTATTTTAACAGAAAGCACATGAACACTAGCTTTTCTAGCTTTACTAGGATGAGAAATAATATTAGTAACGTCTTCACAGAAGACAATATGCTCATCCTCTATATTTTCAGCGCCAAGATCTTTCACAATAGTTACCACAGGTTCAATATTCAATTGCTCAATAGGCTCCACAGTTTTCATTGTACCTTTGCTATTTGCACTAATCATCATAGAATACTCCTTAACCTTAGCTGAGAAAGGTATTTTCTCAACATAAGGTTCAGGCACAATATGATTAGTAGTACAAACTTCAGCACTTCTAACAGGAACATGATTAACAACATCTTTATAAGGAGCATGTTACTTATTCCACTTCTTCTTGGGAATTTATATGTAAGAGGCAAAGGCCTTAAAATAGTTGGAAATACTTTGGGAATCAAGACCAAACTCATTACCAATATCACGGAAGTCATTAGTTCCCATAAAAGACTTAATGCATTCATAATCATAGTTTATACTTGAATTTATTCCTTTGTCATTCTTCCAAGCTTCAGTGTTCTCTTGAATATAGTCTAGTAGATCCCATTTAGCTTCTTCCTTCATACGTGTGAATGATCCAGCACAAGAAGCATCTAGTAAATCTTTATCATGAAGAGAGAACCTAGCATAAAAGTTATTGATAATAATATTGTTAGGGAGTTCATGAATAGGACATTTAAGCATTAGTAACTTCAATCTCCCCCAAGCTTGAGATGTACTCTCTCCATCACGAGGCCAAAAGTTATATATCAGATTTCTATCCTTATGAATCTCACTAGGAGGATAAAATTTAGAATAAAAGAGAGATTACATTTCCTCCCATTCCATGGATTGTCCATTCTTCAGCAGCTTATACCATTCTTCAGCTCTCCCTTTCAAGGATATGGAGAGTAACTTCTTCTTCACCTGTTCAGTTGTGATACCTGCACACTTAAACAACCTGCATAATTCATGGATAAAAAGCAAGTGATCACCAAGATGGACAATTCCATCCCCTAAATAATAATTATCCATAACAGGATCAACAATACTTGTAGGTATCTTAAAAGGATCTATCTCAACAGGTGGTGGTTCATCTACTACCCTAGCAGCGGTAGTAGTTTTCCCAAATAGAAAACCAAGTGGGTTATCCATATTGGAAACAAAGTAACAAGCAGTAACAAAAACAATACTCACAGTAGAAGTTTCCTTTACCAGTTCCACTCTTCAATAGCGCTTCACTCCCCGGAAACGGCGCCAGAAAATAGTCTTGATGACCCACAAGTATAGGGGGTGTATCATAGTACTTTCGATAAATAGGAGTGCCAATCCCAACAAGGAGCAGAAGGTGCTGAATAGTGGTATGGAGCAGGAAATCCCTGTGAATACCTAGCAAACGTATTTTTAGTGGTTTTCTGATAAGGCAACAAAACAAAGAGCAAGTAATAAAGAACAAACGCAGCAAGTGGCCCAATCCTTTCATAGAAAAGGACAAGCCGGTAGAAATACTTATAAAGACCAAACGTTCTCGAGGACACATGGGAATTCTGTCAAGTGCTTTCGCTTCAAATAGCCGAGTACTCTTCTTTGGTGTTGTAAGTGTTGTGTGGGTGCACCTGTGCTAATGTACCGACCTTACTTGGACTAATACATACTTGTTATTAAACCCCTTGCAAACATCCGTAACTACAGGAAAGTAATTAAGATATAAATCTAACCACAACCTTAAACTCTGAGATCCTACGCTCCCTTATGCAAAGGTGTCCTAACGGGGGTTCAAGTTTCTATCACTCTGGCAACCCCACAATTAGTAGCCAAATACACAATGCATTACCCTAGTCCCATAAATGGTGAAGTGTCATGTAGTCGACGTTCACATGACACCACTAGAATAATAGCACCACAACTTAAATACTAAACCATTGAATAATAACTCAACACAGATCCACTAATAACAACATGACTTCTCCCACGTCCTCAAGAACTAAACGAACTACTCACAAGACATCTATGGATCAAGATCAAATATGATATGATAATGGATAACAATCTGAACATGAACAATAATCCAATGGTTCCACTCACAAGCATCAACTACAATAGTAATTAACACCGGGAAAGTTTTCCCTAAGAACTAAAGCAATATCCAACACAATTGTTACAGTGGGATGGAGTGGTGATGATGGTGCTGGTGGAGATGATGGTGTGGATGATGATGATGATCCCGATGAAGCCTAGCTTGACGATGGTGTTGATGACGACGATCTACCCTCTTCGGGAAGGAATTCCCCCAGTAGAAATCTGTCTGCCGGAAAGATCTTTCTCTCTCAGTGTTTTCTACACCCCAGAGGCCGCGGAAATCTATATGTGGTATCTCCCTAAGGCTTAGGGTTCCATAGGGAAGATATAGGCGAAGCGGCGGAGTCGGGAGCCAGGTAGGTGGGCCACACCTGCCCTAGGCGCGGGGTCAGGTGGGCCCGCGCCTAGGGGGGGTGTGGGCACCCTGCGGGCCCTTCTTCGTCCCTCCTTCTGGCTTCCTCAATCTTGTGGAAAAATAATATTTTCCCATATTTTTATGGTATTTTTCTGACCTTCGCGAAATTGCATCAAAACGCCCTCTTTTCCATCAGAATCCATACTCCGGCAGTCCATCCTCCAAGAATCATCCAACATCCATAAACAGTGGAAAAGACATAAGCAATACCTCATAATAAGACAAATATCAATGAATAGAGGTAGATTATGATATAGAATGGTGATGCAGATTGGGAGTATCAATATTCAAAGCAATAAAAAAGATCCCAACCAAGTAAAACTTGATCCGGATCTAGGTGGATGGATATTCAAAGCTAAACTTGACTCGGACCTAGAATAAAATTACCTAAGTTAAAGAAATTCTGCTTAACACCCCGAGTACACTATGTACTAGCCTAAGGGAGCATCTGGCCGAATGATAAATCATTCCCCCGGAGGCTCGGGGACTAATGGTTATATATTAAATTATGCAAGAATATAGAATGTAAGCCGAGGTGTTTACCTCATTCATGTGATCAACCTCGATGATGACTTGGCTAGCAAGTAGCATCCGATTGCTGATGTCGACTGGGCCAAAAATCTTTGGTCCTAGATTGCTACCAGAGCTGACATTAATATAGTCTATAGCATTCCAGTTATTGGCATACTCGGCCAAATATCCAAGGCTCTCGTTGCTTAGTGTGTGCATCAGCACCTTGCCCTTGTTTTCCCGGGCCTGCTTAGCCGCCATTTCGGATGCCAGACTCTTAGGAAGCACCATCTGCGTACCTGCAGCTGAAGTAGAGGTAGAGGCGCCCTTCTGGAGTATCTCGGCAATGGAGGGTTGGGAAGCAGTTTCCCCAGCTTTCTTCTGGATAGGCTTGGTAGAGGCTCCGCCTTTCTTCGGCTTGGTGGCAGTTGGCTCGGCTTATAGTTGTGATTTGGTGGGCCGAGCTGCGACAGGAGTGGATGAAGGAGCCAGAGAGGGTGACTGGGACTTGGAGCACGGGCTCTTCCGCGCTTGATCCTCCGTCCGAGTCTTGGAAGACCCAGACGAAGTTGGTGCAGTTGTTGGAGCCATAGAAGGAGCTTCTTGAGCTTGAGCAGAGGCTGAGGTAACAGATACCTCGGCGGGAGTTGGCTTGCTACTTCAGCGATCTTGGTGGATGCGGTTGGCTCGGATGGATGATCTGGAACGGTGGTATCCGTGTCACCAGCCGCGTCGACATTTTATCCCTCCCGCCAAGCTGGGCTATTAGTCGGTGCGGGAGAAGACTCATCTCAGGGCAGGCCTGAACCCGGACGTCATCCCGAGCTGATGGCGATGGAGAAGCCATGATGGGTCCGCTTTGAGGAATAACCAGCGGAGCGCTGCTAAAGTGAAACAGTTAGAAAGATAAAGTCGAATAAACAAAGAGAGAAACAATAAATACAAAGGAAAAATAAGGAGTAAGAAAAAACTCACGAGGAGACGGATGGATCTGTTCTATGTTTAGGGGCCCTCTTGGCAGGCCTCTTGTACTGTTTTTTGGTAGCCTCGGCCGACCCTTGGCCTCCCACGGCAACGGGAGCCACATCATGAACCTACCCAGCCAGATTAGCTGGGGAAAAGGGGGCATGATAGTCATATGAGAGGGGCACCGGGTTATGTATATATATGAATTCACACTCGTACGAATCATCATATTCGGTTCAAACTGAAGCCTTACCCCGAGTACGGCTGGGGGCCGAGTTAGGATTGGGCATGAATTCCTCCAAGTCAGGTTCGCCCTCGTCCTAGGTATCACAATCCTTTCTCCAAGTAAGGGCAAGTTTCTTGTCGTCCTCTCTGGATTACTCAATGAATTTCTGAGGAAAAGAACACAAAGAAAGATTAAGTACTTGACATTGCTGAAGTAAAACATAACTCGAATGAAGTAACTCAGAATTTAATTACCTGAGGAGGGGGGTTGCTACGGGTGAAGGGCTTCATGCCCCACGTCCAATCCTCGGCCATTTTCGTCTTGAAAATAGCCTGGACGTGTTTCCTAATTTGCTCGTCATCTAGCTCGATCGTGGAAACCCGGTTTGGGTAAAGGTGGACACTCATGTAGCAGAGTTTATGTATAAGCTTATGAAGCGGGCAGATTCGGCTACTGATAAAAGTGGCCATAAGGTCATTGCCCATAACCCGACCCAAGTCATTTCCTTGAGTCGTATCTCGAATGACTCGGCTAGGAGGTTGGTCCTCTTTGGGTCGAGGTCCCAGTCCTTCCTAGCGGACACGCTGATTGAGAAAGCCGGCAGCCGGATCATGTCTTCCTCGCCACTATTCTTCACGTAGAAGAAGGATTTTTGCCATTTTTTGCATGACTCAAGTCCGGTGACTCGACGAAAGATAGAGCCCTTCCGAGGTGTTATGGAGGCAGCGCCGCATTGCGTGAGGGATTTCTCGAATGGGCGCAAGTCTTTATTCGACACAATGTTGACCCGGATTTGGAAGAATTTGGACCAAAGAAGAACAGAGGGCCAAAGGCCGAAGTACCCCTTCGTAACCGAGATAAAGGTGGAGAGGGAGGCTACATCATTAGCTGGCAAGTGGTGAGGCTGGAGGCTAAAGGTTTCTAGGAAGTCCTTGGCAAAATCTCTAAGGGGCAGACCGAAACCTCAAGCGAAATGAGAGACGAAGACGACAAACTCACCCGGTTTTGTGATGGTGGCAAGATCCTTTCCGAGTAATCGACAGGATACCCCAGACGGGATGTGGCGCATCCGAAGGAGCCAATCAATCTCTTTCCGGGTCGCATTGGACCCCTCCCAGGAGCCTCGCTTAGGGGCGTCAGCTATTTCGTCATCTCCATCGGTGGCAACGATGCTCTGCGAGCCTGCCATTGGTTCGTCGGAGGAATCAGTGGAGGAGGAGATGCTCGCGGCGGCGGGGAGAGGCTGTGACTGCCACAGACCGTTTGCTATAGTGGAGAGATGCGGTCACAAGCGGTGGAGCACAGTTGGGCGGAGAAATTGCCCGGAGCAAGCGCTCTACGCGGTGGCAGAGCGCAAAGAATGGGCGGCGCGGTCGCAGCAAGAGAGCTCTGTGGTGGCGGCGCTAAGAAAGGATGAGAAGGTTGGGAGCGGGGGAAAGTGAACGAGGGTTTCACCCCGCTCCCCTATTTATCAACCTAGACCACAAGCGGATCGTGGGATTGTGCAAGCTCAGTGCTTGCAGCGTGTACACGCGTGTATCGCGTCGTGTCGATCGTGGGATGAAGCCACACCACAGATTACACGGCACATGAGATGATCCGCCCGCAGTAACCATTACGGTAATCGAAGAGGCAGTGCAGGATTTGACCGCTGGCAGGGATAACTATTCTCGTGTTAGCAATTACTGTAGTAGCACAAAGAATGAGGTGGCTCGCAATGATTGTTGCCATGTATGATGGACAAAGCTTATGAAGGAAGAAAGAGAGATAACCCGAAACGTATCAGAATGACTCGGCCGACGAGACATATCTTGGACGAAGCCAAAAAGAGTCGGATCAAGTAAGTAATCACGGATGATTCAACAAGGTACACAACAAGGATTAGCCGAATAAAGGATAAGTCGGCAATATGGATAAGATATCCGAATAAGGTGAACCTGTTGTGGCCTTGTCGGCAAAAGCCGTTGAGATCGCACCAGCTTTGGGGACTAATGTTGGGGGATGACCCTAGGTAGGGTCAAGGTAAGGTAAAAGGGCAAAGCCAGGGCCGGGCCCTGGGTGTGGGCAGGGTGTGCGGCCGCCCAGGACCAAAAAAAAATCAGGGGCCCCACCCTAGGTATTTTGTCCATTAAGTATAGATATACAATGTGTACAATATCTGCCAGCGGTAGCAAAAGAATGGCCTAATGGGCCTGTAGCGATGGTGTAGTAGGAAAAAAGCACAGCGGTGCACACTTCAGCCTCCAGGAACCGAACCGATCGATCGTCCTTGGCCTTTTTGCAACTGACGACCGACGTCTGCATCCATGCCGCCACCGCCAGCGATCAGCACAGCGAGAGAAATCTTCACAGCTACCGCCAGCGATCAGCCAGACAAGGCCAACAGCCAATCGGTGATTACAGCTGGGCACGGTAAGAAATTGATGCAGCTAGCCATGCGGATCAGCCGATTTAGGGTTAATTTTGCCTAATTCTAATTTTTGATCGCCATTCCATCGAATCATTGTATCGCCAATTTCAGTTTCCGGGTCCCGATCACGAGAATACTAATCTAGGTATACTGAATATTGTATTACTATTACATAATATTTACCTTCACATACATGATACATAATTTCTACCATTCAATATTTGATGTATTTTTTTTCAGCATTGTGTGTTATCATGTCATTATCCTCGTTGAGGAAGTGTCCATTTGGTCATACTAAAAGGAAAAGAGCAAAAATAACTATTGGATGACATCGACATCGACCCCATCATAACTGATTTTGCATGGTAATATGTATAAATTGTTTGATATACGTATTTCTTTTGAATGCATTTAAATTTTATTGGAACCAACACGTATAATTTTTATTAACATTATTGTGATGCCGATATTAAGGGCCCAGGTTTTGGTGCCGCCCTGGGCCCCCAAAATCTCAGGACCGGCCCTAGGCAAAGCCCACCAAGGTGTTGACCGGGTCAAAGAATGACCTGACCAAGTTATATGAGGGCTGGCCGAATAAGGGTCGGGTTACTTGGAGTTGTGCAACTAAGGCTTGACTCGGCCGACATAAAAGGTATGTCGGCACGATGTTAGACATGTTATCTATTTGCAGGTTTGGACTTGGACGGGTCATCTTGTACGAGGCCGAGTCATGAGGAGGTTTGCTCGAGAAGGAGAGAGCAAGCCCCAAAGTCAACACAACGCTCTGTATCTCCCTTAGGAATCTACATAGATCCAAGAGCTACAGACAAGGGTTAGAGGGACAAAAGAGCAGAAGAAGCGTCACGGAGGTGAAAGTCCTAGATCCCAACATTCACATGTCGTGGGCTCTAGGTTATTGCCATCGATAGAAGGGAGACAGGGAAAGACTCCCACCAAATTACTTCTTTGGGATGAGCATATTCAGAGAATATACCATCCACGTCAGCCCTAATGTAACCTGGACACCCCTTTATAAGGTGAGCCAGGGACTCCTAGAGGGGGATCGGTTCATTTTACACTTAGAGAGTAGTTGAGAGCTTCTTCCTCCCCTCTCTCTGATACAGCTCAAGGAGCAAGTGTAACCATTGTTGATCTGAGTAAAGATCATGAGAGAGTTCTTCATGTGTAGAAACCACTACATCGTCCTGAAGGGAATATGCCCGAGAGGCAATAATAAAGTGGTTATTATCTTATTCCTTGTTTATGATAAATGTTTATTTTGCATGCTATAATTGTATTAATACATAAACGTTAATAAATGTGTGTTTAATAAGCAAATAGAAAGTTCCTAGTTATGCCTCTCTTATAAACTAGCTTGTTAATTAACAAGATGATCAAAGGTTTTCTGATCATGGACATTGGATGTCGTTAATAACGAGGTTACAACATTGTTGGAATGATGTGATGAATATTCATCCGAAGTATAACATTACGATCAAAGTCATTGTGTTTATATTGCTACAACACCATACGAAGTAATCCTAATCCTTTGACCATGAGATCATGTCAATCACTAACATTAGAAGGCTATATTGATACCATAAAGATGGGTACAGTGCTATGAAGGTGTTATGTTGAGGCTCATGGATCAAGTGTGGAATTTGTCCATCCCGATGACGTATAGATATACTCTGGGCCCTCTCGGTGATATCACATTAATTAGCATGTAAGCAAGTGATTTGATCACTAGAATGTTATATCACGGGAACGAGAAAAGAGTACATGTTGGTAACGAGATCAAACTAGGTATGAAGATATCGATGATCGAATCTCGAACATGTAATATATCACGAGACAAAGGGATTGAGTTACATGCGTATAAGCTTCACGCAATCACAGAAGTCATCATTGAATGTGTGGGAGTCAGTATGGATCTCTAGGTCCCGCTGCTGATTATTGATCGGAGAGGGGTCTCGATCATGTCTGCATTATTCACGAACCGTAGGGTGACACACTTAAGGGACACCGACACCATTCATAGCAAATAATATGCCAGAGAAAGAGAAAGAAAGCGTAGGATTTTATTTCACTAGACACCGGAATTGTTTCGGTTGAAATTGCTGAAACTGGTTCTGCATGTGAAATTGAAATGTTGTAAGGGGTTTTATGTGAATGTTTGTTAATTAAAGTAATTAACAAAATTCTTAATCAATAAATAAAATAGTTTTATTTAAATGAGAGCTTGCATTAAATTTGGTGGAAATTTAATGCATGTGAGTGGATTTTTGAGTGGAGGCATGTTTATGTGAGTGGAGGCTTTTCATTTTGAGTGGGAGCTCCACCCACATGAATGTGGAAGAGGTGGGGGCAGACACCATGTATGGGTGCCATGCCCCTTGGTTTCCTCCCCTCTCCCTATAAAAGGCCCCCCTCTCATCCTCTCATATCACACCTCCTCGTGAAGGATCTCTCTCCCCCTTTAGAATTTCCCCATGGTCTCGGATCAGCGAGATACATGTTCCCGGTGGCTTTTTCTGGAAGGATTTGTTGCTTCCGGTGCTTCGTTGGAGCGAGGACATGGAGGTTGTCGGGATATCCGAACATGTGTGCGATCACGGATGCACCACTGCTTTGCGGTGCTGGACTTGATGGTGCTGGACCTGCTGGACCGGATGGACTTCTTCTCGATCTTGATATCGGCAAGCATTCGACTACACCATCCACGAGTACAACCTCGTTAACACTTTTCGGTCTTAGAGGTTATGTATTCTATGGATGTATGTCCACCCATTGCTTGTATCTAGTAGATAGATCTTGGTACTTTGTTGTTCCCATCGTAGGAATTTTTTTGTTTTCTATGATGTGAACCCTTCAGTGGTATCAGAGCCGGATCTATGCATAGATGCTTTCCACGGGTAGTACACACATGAGTATGTGGGCGCTGATGATCATGTTATTGCTTCTTGTTTGTACTTTGGATATTGGTGGCATAGTGGGATGAAGCGGCCTGGACAAACTTTACATGTTCTCGTACATGAGATCTGTTCCACGCTTGACAGACAACTAGTTTTGCATAAGTGGCTAGCGGGTGTCTATCTCTCCTACTATAGTCAATATCTAATTTACAATGAGATGTTAATAATTTGGTTATCCTTGTTGTGGTTCCATGTTCGTAGGTAAGAACGGTTCTATCTTCGAAAGCCCTAAGCCACGTAAAATTTGCAATGGATAAATTAGAAGCGTCTAGTTTAGATTGTTGTTGGGCTAGTGTCATGATATGGTAATGTTGTAAGTAAATGTATAGTTTATACTCTTACAACACACCTAACGTGTAAGTTCCATAGACCTTGGAATTACGCACAAAGGAATGATAAAGATCATACCACGCTGCACATGATGGTGATCAAGTGCAAGAACCATATCATTTCACTTTTCACATATGATGTTTGTTGCATCTTATATTGCTTGTTTGGCACTTTAATAGCATTATAAGATGATACCTCATTTAGATATCAAGATAAAAATGTGTTCTCCCTTAAGTATGCACCAACTATGTTTCACCGCTTCAAGACATCACGTGATGATAGGGTGTACTTGAATCCACGAACATACATCGGGTGTAAGATAGTTTTACACGCGAATACTAAGGTTCTTACTTACAAGCCAAGCATGTACAAACATGGCCTCAGAACACGGACCGAAAGGTTAAGCATGAGTCATATGTTTGATATGATGCCCATATAGATGCTCGCCTTTGAAGCTGCACCGACTCACGTGATGATCGGACTTGGTGTAGTGGATTTGGTTCATGTAATCACCAAAAAGACACGAGGGATGTCGTTTTTGAGTGGGAGTTCATTTCTAATTTGGATTAGTAGAAGTCAATTTATCATAAATTAAATCAAAGTGAATTTGCATAATTTGTTGTAGTCATTGGCA
Source organism: Avena longiglumis (assembly GCA_030063025.1). NCBI lineage: Eukaryota > Viridiplantae > Streptophyta > Magnoliopsida > Poales > Poaceae > Avena > Avena longiglumis. Next base: position 504,094,183 of record CP125975.1, read on the forward strand.
TTCGTTCACCACCTTATGCTTAGTTGTAATTGAGATAATAGAACTATAGAATTCTGGATATTTACTTTATGAACTGGTATCGTATTGTTTTGAGAGTCAATCTAAAGTTTAAAGTCCTATTGCAAACTTTCAGCAAACTCTGTTTACTCCGTGAAGTTTAATAATTAGTATTAAATCAAGAGTGACAATTCCAGTGTTAGTATCTAAAGTATCATGTTTGCCTCCATGATTCTTGATTTAAATATCGAGATTATCTAGGAGCTAAAAGAATTGTTTCAGAAACCATCATGTGTGGCAGATACAACGATATCTGAAACAATATTTTTGGTTGCAATATGATAGAGTATAATATATGTTCTCATATTGGATGAGAATTTGCAAAGGTTGGAGATGCTAGACATCCTAATCATCCAAAAGGGTTTTGGAAAGTAACATTATACTCACGATTTGTCTTTATAAGCTACATTATCTTGATCATAAAAGTTGTCATGATAAGGATGAATATAAGATGTAGGTAAAGTGTTTAATACACTAAAAGATTACTAAATAATGGTTTTTGAAAGAACGCCAAACATTTGATGATGGTGATCTACTTCAAAGTGCAAGTCCAAAGGTATTAGTATTTTACTATACACGATTTGGACTATGTGTCATGTATATGGCATCACTGTTGATGTTGATAGATTCTTTTAAAAGGAAAAGGAAATGCTGAAAGAGAATCTATTAAATATTTAACAGAAAAGGAAAGATTGGAAATATCCAACTTAGGTATATAGATGATATACATGTTATGGCTGTATTCTTTGCTTGTTAAACAATATGGTTCTTGGGTATTGGATACCGAATTGGTTGGTATAAAATATCATACAGAGCAACCCAATTCATGAACTACAATGGCCTAAGTAACTAGCAAGAGAATATGTGATGATGTTCATCGATAACAAACAAACGATTGTTTGTATTTCTCGTTGACATCAAAGCTTGCCTTCAAGATTTGTTTTAATAATTGTTATTTAAATTAGATATTATGAGAACAAAGATTGTTCAAATAATTTCCATTTTCCATATAAGATGGATGATTTACAATTCTAGTTGGAGAAATCACATCCATAAAAACTAATGCTAAAATGTCGCAAGACAAATGATTGAAAGATCACTTACGAAGTGACATTGCCGTTTAAATTATATTGGAAAGAAAAACATGAAGAAACTCCATGTTAATGGATTTTTGGAGTCTTTGATTTGATCAAATGACGCTTCTGAGACTTTCCTCGGGATAATTAAAACTTCGTTCAAAGGCCAAAGAAGAATGAACGAATAAATTATTGGAATTTATACATATTAATGTATGTAGTCCATTATGTTTAGTTGTGAGCGATGGATTTCAACTTCATATGCTTTCTCCGGAAATTTGAGTGAATATTCACTTAATGAGGAAGAAGTATGAAATATTTGAAAACGTTCAAAGACTTTCAATATGAAGTGGAAAATCATTGTAACAAGAAAATAAATAATTTATGATTTGATCATAAAGGGATTTATTTGAGTTGCAAGTTTAGCAAAATACCTAGATTTGCATCTCCTGAAACACCATAGGAATATGGAGTGTTTGAGATATGTAATGAAACCTTGTTTGACATGGTAAAAATCAAAGGTGTCATTTATAAAACTGCCATTATATTTTAAAGGATTAAAGATTTAGAGACTACCGCTTTTACACTGAAAAGAGCACCATCGTGATCCGTTGAAATGACACCATAAAGGTTATGGTTTGGGATAAAACCCAAGTTGTACTTTCTTAAAATTTGGTATGCTAAGCATAAGTAAGATGTTTACAAACAAAGTCGGATGAGCATGTCTTTGTAGGTTATTTTGAATAACCGTTGAGTATTCCTCCATAACACCAAAGACAAAAGAGTTTATCGCTTTAAACGTCAAGTTTCTTGAGAAAGATTTTTTTGTAAAAGTTAAGTGGGAGGACAATAGAACTTTTATAAGGTTAACGAACCTTAGCTATATGTGCTGAGTTGCACAGTGACGGAAATCATTCCGGAGGCAGCCATAATGTTCATAGCTTATGTGCCTCAAAGGTTGTGGTCACGAAGATCTAAGTTCCTATTAAACCAAGTAGGTCGGGTAAACAATAAAATACTAAGATTTCAGAGTAAATCATTGTTGTTTAACAATGATGAACCGACTACATGAAAATAAGCGATGATGGGACCTGACTTCGTCAAATGGCTTGAAGCCATAAAATCTGTGATAGTTCCATACACGAGAAATCAAGTTTTTTTGAACTTGGAAGACCCTCCAGAAAGGTGTAAAACCTATCGGCCGTATTTGGATATATAAAGAAACAGACATGGATGTTTCACATCTATGAAATAGTCGACATGTCGTAAAGTATTTTATGAGAATGTTCAAGGAGTTGACCATGACAAGATTTGATCTTTCATAGCGATATTTAGTCTGGAGAGATTAATATAGCAACCAGTACATATAATTTTGGTATATGGTAGTTGAACAAACAAAACAAAGTTCTTTTAATAGAATGGTTACCTAGGACATGTGCATGACACGATCCAAAGGGTTTTGTTAATTCAAAGGATGCTAAAAGAAAATGCAAACTTCAATGGTTGAAGTAAGCATCGCGGAGTTGGAATCTTCACCATGATGAAACTGTTAAAGAAGTTTAATTTCATCAGGAGATGATGAAGACGCTTGCATTTGCAAGAAATTAAGTGGGAGCGCTGAGACACATTTATAATACATTATGTGGACGACATATTGTTGATTATAAATGATGTATCTTTTATTGACAAAGGTTAAGAATTTCATTTCGATGAAAGACTTAGGCAAAAACCCGAATATTAGGCATGAATGTCTATAGATTGTGACGCCAATATGGTTATGCCAGACGTACATATATGAGATATTGAATGAGTTTAATATGGAAACAACGAGGAAACGTTCTTGTCGCATGGGAAATGATTGAATCAAGACTCAAGTATATTAATACTTGATAAGTGAAACAAGATTCAAGTGCTTTGACAGTTGATGAGTGAAATCACAAGAATGTTTTGATCAATCATACCGTGATATGTACACATCCAGATATGTCCTATGCTCTAAATGTTATGAGAATATACCAGAATGAATCATAAATATGATCATTGGACGATAGTAAGGATATTTTTATAATCTTTTGGAAGAATTAAGAATATATTCTATTTGTATAAGAGAAAAATAGTTCATTGTAAAATGACACTAGTTCTGTCACAAGATACAAATTAAGTTTATCTCAATTTTAAACTATGGGTGGCACAATGTAATGGAAATGTGATTCCATGATGGATTTGGATGAATTCCAAAGTTAAGACATTGTGACGGATACTACAACAAAAGTCTAAGTATATGATTGCTATAGTAGCAGCAAAGGATGGCATTTGTGTCAAGTACTTTGTTATCAAACTAAGGTGTGGTTCACAATGGGCTAACACTATAAATATATATTGTACGACAATAGTATTGACATTATTTAACCCCAAGGAACTAAAGGTCTCACCAAAAGACCAAATTTATACAATGCCATCTCATTAGAGAATGAGTGATGCGTGGAGACGTAGAGACATGCAAATACACACAGACCTAAAAGTGTCAGATCTGGAGATTATGTTAACCACTAGAAATCGCGTATATGCAACACCAGATAGCCATAGGTATTCAATACGCAAAGTTTTCAAACTAGATTATTGGCTCTAGTGCAAGTGGGAGACTAAAGGGAATATGCCCGAGAGGCAATAATAAAGTGGTTATTATCTTATTCCTTGTTTATGATAAATGTTTATTTTGCATGCTATAATTGTATTAAATACGGAAACATTAATACATGTGTGTTTAATAAACAAATAGAAAGTTCCTAGTTATTCCTCTCTTATAAACTAGCTCGTTGATTAACAAGGTGATCAAAGGTTTCCTGATCATGGACATTGGATGTCGTTAATAACGAGGTCACAACATTGTTGGAATGATGTGATGAACATTCATCCAAAGTATAGCATTACGATCAAAGTCATTGTGTTTATATTGCTATAACATCATACGAAGTAATCCTAATACTTAGACCATGTCAATTACTAACATTAGAAGGGTATCTTGATAACATCAAACGTCACACCATAACAGGGTGACTATAAAGATGGGTTTAGTGCTACGAAGGTGTTATGTTGAGGCTCATGGATCAAGAGTGGAATTTTTCCATCCCGATATCGGATAGATATACTCTGGGCCCTCTCGATGATATCACATTAATTAGCTTGCAAGCAAGTGATTTGATCACTAGAATGTTATATCACGGGAACAAGAAAAGAGTACATGTCGGTAACGAGATCAAACTAGATATGAAGATACCGATGATCAAATCTCAGACATGTAATATACCGCGAGACAAAGGGATTGAGTTACATGCATATAAGGTTCACACGATCACAGAAGTCATCGTTGAATGTGTGGGACTCAGTACGAATCTCTAGGTCCCGCTGCTGATTATTGATCAGAGAGGGGTCTCGATCATGTCTATATTATTCATGAACCATAGGGTGACACACTTAAGGGATACCGACACCATTCAGAGCAAATAATATGCCATAGAAAGAAAAAGAAAGCACGAGAATTTATTTCACTAGACACCGGAATTGTTTTGGTTGAAATTGCTGAAACTGGTTCTGCATGTGAAATTGAAATATTGTAAGGGGTTTTATGTGAATGTTTGTTAATTAAATTAATTAAAAAATTCTGAATAAATAAATGAAATAGTTTTATTTAAATGAGAGCTTGCATTAAATTTGGTGGAAATTTAATGCATGTGAGTGGATTTTTGAGTGGAGGCATGTTTATGTGAGTGGAGGATTTTCATTTTGAGTGGGAGCTCCACCCACATGAATGGGTGGAAGAGGTCGGGGCAGGCACCATGGCTGGGCGCCATGCCCCTTGGTTGCCCCTCTCATCCTCTCATATCACACCTCCTCGTGAAGGACCTCTCTCCCCCTTCAGAATTTCCACATGGTCTCGGATCAGCGAGATACATGTTCCCGGTGGCTTTTTCTGGTAGGATTTGTTGCTTCCGCTGCTTCGCTGGAGCAAGGACGTGGAGGTTGTCGGGATACCTGAACGTGTGTGTGATCACGGATGCACCACTGCTTTGCGGTGCTGGACTTGATGGTATTGGACCTGCTGGACCGGATGGACTTCTTCTCGATCTTGAGACCGGAAAGCGTTCGACTACATCATCCACGAGTACAACCTCGTTAACACTTTTCGGTCTTCGAGGGTATTTATTCTATGGATGTATGTCCACTCGTTGCTTGTATCTAGTAGATAGATCTTGGTACTTAGTTGTTCCCATCGTAGGAAAATTCTTTTTTCTATGCTGCAAACCCTTCACATCCCTCCCTGGATCCCACTAGTGCACATTGGCCCCATCTTTAGCCTACCCATGGCATCTTCCGTGCCACCATCCACGAAATTTTTAGGTCCCAAGCATCGAGATCTCAACTTGTGGCATGCCATGCAGGCCAATGATACACGGTAATTTTTCTAATAACCCCTAGCTTTCTGGAATTCATTGTTTGAATCCTTCTTGAATCCTTCACGGAGACCCAGTAGGCGTGGTGCAGTTGTAGGGAGCCGCGACAAGGTGAGAGCCAGTGGTGACATGGTCAAAGTGGTAGGGGTGAGAGGTAGGGCATGTGGTGGGTGAGGTGCAGGCTGGAGTAAGGACGATGACAGCTGGGCAAAAGTCACCGACACTAGTAGGAAAATGATTATATGTGACACTACATTGGTGGCAAGCAACTATTGTGCCACGTCAGTGGTAATACCGATGCAGAGCCAAGTTTTTTTTGTTGAGATGAGCCAAGGTTGCCTATGCCATTGGTAAGACACAACCATTGGTGTGTCTGGAAATTAAATGGGACACACCACTCGTAAGTCAGACCCACCTACCTACATGACTAGGCATATTGGTGGTGTGTCTATTTACAAGATGCACAACTGGTTATGCCGTACAATTGGCATGTTCTGGTACATGCCACTATTTAGTGGAGTGGGTACTATGTTATGCGTGCCGAATTTTTTAAAAACATATTTTATTTATTTATTTTTATCATTGATGTGTAAGTAAAAAGTAACTAAATAAAAGGGGGGAAAAGCTAATTAACCCACCCTGTGTGTCGGCCCACCCCTATCATCCCACTCTCTCTCCCACCCCCACCTCGCGCATATGCGTCATCGTCAGGGACGGAGCTCCCTTAAGGGACTGACCCCAATGAAAAATGCAAAATCTTTCACTAATTAGTACTAGGTTAGTGTTGATTTATGAAGGATGGCCTCACTATAATAGAGATTATAGTGATGTCCCCAGTATAATTTTTTTCTAGCTTAGTCCCTGGTCATCGTCTACCACCCCAATCATCCTCTTCTTTTTGCCTGACGCCGTCGCGCCGATAGTAGAGATTGACGCAGAGCTCCACGAGGTCCAACCATAGTCTATGACTGGCTTTAGCCGTCACGCTGAAGATGACTATGAACTTAGTCTTAATGTTTTTGCAAATATCCTTATAGATCATGTCTTACCCCAACGTTCAAGTTGACTTTGGCTCTTTCATGCATGATGAGAAGCAAAAATTTGATGTGTCTAACTTCATCAATTGGTACCAACTCCTGAGGGATATCCTCACTAGGAACAACTTGTTCTATGTGCTAAAAAAACCTCTAGGATATTTGAAAGGAATATGCCCGAGATTTAAAAATAAAGTGGTTATTATGATATTCTAGGTTTATAATAGATGTTTATTTTTCATGCTATAATTGTGTCAATAGGAAACATTAGTACATGTGTGAATACTAAATAGAAAACGTTCCTAGTAATGCCTCTCTTAATACTAGCTTGTTGATTAACATATGATCAAAGTTTCCTGATCATGAACATTGGATGTTATTAATAACAGGGTCATATCGTTGAAGAATGATATGATGAACAGTCACCCGTAGTAGATTTAGCAATATGATCAAGTCGTCAAATTCATATTGCTATCGCATTAGAACACATGGAGATGTGAGCGTTGATGATCATGTTATTGCAAATTTTTGTACTTCGAATATTGGTGGCATAGTGGGATGAAGCGGCCTGGACAAACTTTACATGTCCTCGCACATGATACTTGTTCCACACTTGGCATGCAACTAGTTTAGCATAAGTGGCTAGGGAGTGTGTGTCTCTCCCACTATAGTTAATATCTTATTTATAACGATATGCTTAATAACTTGGTTATCACCGTTGTGGCTGAAGTTTGTAGGTAGAACAGTTCTTTTCTAGAAATCCCACAACCATGTAAAATATGCAAAACTAAACTAGAGGCGTCTAACTTGTTTTAGTAGGGCATGTGATGTGATATGGTCTATGATACAAAGATTTTTGTATGCAATGTGTTTTATTGTAAGTTAAAACAACCGATAAGAGCCATATGGTTATATGTGCCGGAAAATGGAAGTCCATGTAATTAGATTAGTGGAAAACAACCATGAAGGTGGCGCCATGGACCTTGGTGGCACGCCAATGGAATGATGAAGATCATACCAAGACGCACAAGATGGAGATCGAATGCGAGAAGGACCATATCATATCACATTATATATGCATGTGATGTTTATCCTTTGATGCATCTTATTTTGCATTGATTTGATCAACTCCATAGTATTTGATTGCCTTGGTAGCATTATAAGATGACCCCTCCCACTAAATATTAAGATAATAATATGTTCTTCCTTACTATGCACTATTAATAAAGTACGTCATCTCGAAGCACCATGTGATGATTGGGTGTGATAGCTTCTACGTTCGCATACAACAGGTGTAAGACAATTTTACACATGTGAACACTAAGGTTCTTACTTGGAGAGCCTAGCATGTATATACATGGCCTTGGAACATGAGCCGAAAGGTAAAGCACGAGTCATATGGATGATATGATGCCCATACGACGCTCGCTATTGGAGCTGCGCCACCACTCGTGATGATCGGTCGTGGCATAGTGAATTTGGTTCGTGTAATCACTAAAAATGGCTAGAGGGATGTCGTATTTGAGTGGGGGTTCTCATAGTGAATTTTTGAATTAACTTGAACTCTTTATCTTTTAAACCTACTCTAAATAGTCTTTGAAAATACATTGTAGATCATGTCACCCCCTACATTCAATTTTAATGCATTCCTTGAGAAAGAAAAGCTACAAGACAATGGGTCTAACTTCACCAACTGGCACTGCAACTTGAGGATTATCCTCGCGGGCATGAAAAGTTCCTATGTGCTTGATGGTACGTTAGGTGATGCACCTGCAGATGATGCCCCTCGGGAGGAGCATGCTATGTATGACATAAAGTTTGATGACTACACTCTTGTGCGATGTGAAATACTCCAATCGTTGGAGCCTGAACTCCAAAAGTGCTTTGAACTTACTGATGCCGATGTCATGGTGGAGGAACTCAAAACTATGTTTGGGGACCAAATTCGTGCCGAGAGATATGAGATCTCTGAAATGTTATTTAGCGCAAAGATGGAGAAGCACAACTCTGTGAACGAGCACGTCATTAAGATGATGGGCTACGCTCAACGTCTTGAGACATTGGAATGTGACATTCAAGATGATCTCATGACAGACATGGTTTTGCAATCACTTCCAGCAAGTTACAAAGAGTTTGTGATTAACTACAAGATGAATGGTGCGAACAAGTCACTCACTGAACTCGTAGCTATGCTTAAAACTGCCAAGGTAGAAATTAAAAGGGAACATCAAGTGTTGATGATCAATAAGACCACCAATTTTAATAAAAGAGGCAAGAAAGGAAAGGCTAAAGGTAACTTCAAGAAGGATGGTGTATTTGTTGCCGTTCCTGAGAAGAATACCAAGGGAGGACCTAAGACAGATACTGAGTGCTATTACTGCAAAGGGACTAGTCACTAAAAGCGGAACTGCCTGAAGTACTTGGCAGATAAGAAGGCCGGGAAAGTGAATAAAGGTATATATGATATACATGTTATTTATGTGTACCTTAATAGTAGTCAAAGTAGCACCTGTGTATTTGATATCGGTTTGGTTGCTAATATATGTAACTCAAAACATGGACTAAGGAATAGTCAACCACTAGCCAAGGATGAAGTGACGATGCGCGTAGGCAATTGATCGAAGGTTGATGTGATCGTTGTCGGGACGTTGCCACTTAATCTACCATCGGGATTGACATAAACCTAAATAATTGTTATTTTATGCCTGCGTTGAGCATGAACATCATGTCTAGATCATGTTTAATGCAAGACATTTATTTATTTCTATCCGAGAACAATGGTTGTTCCTTTTATATGAATAATATATTTTATGGTCATGCACCTATGTTAAATAGTTTATTTGTTTTGAATCTTGATATTAATAGTACACATATTCATAATGTGAATGAAAAAAGAATCAAGGTGAATGATGATATTGCTGCATATATGTCGCATTGCTGTTTGGGTCATATTGGTGTTAAATGCATGAAGAAGCTCCATTTTGATGGACTGCTGGAATCACTTGATTATGAATCATTTGAAACGTGTGAACCATGCCTTATGGGCAATATGACTAGAACTCCATTCTCCGGAATAATGCAGCGTGCAACTGACTTGTTGGAAATAATACATACTGATGTATGCGATGCGATGAGTGTGTCGGCACACGACGGATATCGTTATTTTGTGACCTTCATGGATGATTTAAGTAGATATGGGTATATTTAATTAATGAAACACAAATATAAAACATTTGAAAAGTTCAAGGAATTTCAGAGTGAAGTAGAAAGTCATCGTAATAGAAATATCAAGTTTCTAGATACGACCGTGGATGAGAATATCTTAGTTATGAGTTTGGCACACACATGAGACAATGTGGAATTGTTTCATAACTCACTCCCGCAAGAACACCATAGCGTAATGGTGTATCCGAACATAATAATTGAAATTTATTAGATATGGTATGATCTATGATGTCCCTTACCGATTTGCCACTGTCATTTTAGGGTCATGCATTAGAGACAACTGCATTCATTTTAAATAGGGCACCACCAAATCCGTTGAAACAATACCATATGAATTATGGTTTGGTAACAAACCTAAGCTGTCATTTCTAAAAGTTTAGGGCTGTGATGCTTATGTGAAGAAAATTTAGCCTGATAAGCTCAAACCCAAAGCAGAAAAATGCATCTTCATATGATATCCAAAATAAACAATTGGGTACACCTTATATCACCGACCCGAAGGCAAAGTTTTTGCTGCCAAGAATGAATCTTTGCTAGAAAAAGAGTTTATCTCGAAAGGTGTGAGTAGTAGGAAGGTAGAACTCGACGAGGTTATTGAACCTTCTCTCCCCGAAATGGCAAGTAGCACAGCGCCAGAATATGTTCCAGTGTTAAGTCCAATAATGTAAGAAGAAAATGATGATGAGGAACCTCCTCATGAAACTCCGATAGAGAGTACGCCTTGCAGGTCGGGAAGGTTACATACAGCTCCTGAACTATACGGTGATCCAGTCCTAAATTTCATGGTAGATGGAGCGATGACCCTGCGATGTATGATGAAGCGATGATGAGCCTATAATCCAACTAATGACTTGAAGCCATGCAATCCGAGATGGAATCCATGTACGAAAACCAATTTTGGACTTTGGTGGACTTACCTCTCGACCGAAAGGCCGTTGAGAATAAATGGATTTTCAAAAATAAAATGGACACTAATGGTAATGTGACCGTCTATAAAGCATGACTTGTCGTGAAGGGGTTCCGACAAATTCAGGGAGTTAACTACGATGAGACTTTCTCACTGGTAGCGATGCTAAAGTCTGTTAGAGTTATGTTAGCAATTGCTGCATTTTTTATTATGAAATCTGGCAGATGGATGTCAAGATAACGTTCTTAATGGAAACATTGAGAAAGAGTTGTATATGATGCAACCTAAAGGTTTTGTCGATCCTAAGGATGCTAACAAGGTATGCAAATTTTAGCAATCCATTTATGGACTGGAGCAAGCATCCCGAAGTTGGAATCTCCGCTTTGATGAAGTGATCAAAGGGTTTGGATTTGTCCAAACCATCAGAGAAGTTTGTATTTACAAGAAAGTGAGTGGGAGCTTTGTGGCATTTCTAATACTATATGTGGATGACATATTTTTGATTGGAAATTATATAGAACTTTTGAAAAGAGTAAAGGATTACACTTAAATAGTAAGTTTTTGATAAAAGATCTTGGTGAAGCTGCATATATATTAGGCATCAAGATCTATAGAGATAGATCAAGACACTTAATAGGATTGTCATCAGAGTACATATGACATGGTTATACCCCACGGGTACACGACATTGGTATACCTGGTCTAGCCCAAGGAAGGCCCATGACAAATACACGCGACCCATGAAGATTTCGGGTGGCCCAAGCCCATGACGTCTTCGGATCCTTGGAGGACAAGTCTAGAGTAGATAGAATTTCAAAGGGTACCAACCCTAATCTGTAACCGACTCGACCTAATCCCGGGACCTTCCTATCTATATAAAGGCCAGGAGGGTACGGCGAGAAGGATCTCTTCCACCATCGCATACACACCTCATGCCATATTGCATCTGCGCACCCCTGTAACTTTCGGTTCCGCCGTAATCAAGAGCAGACAAGCAGGAGTAGGGTTTTCCCTCCGGGGGCCTGAACCTGGGTAAACCTTGTGTCCCCGTGTTGCTTGTCTGTTAACCATTCCACGACTTCCAGCATCCCCATCTTCTCAAAACCTAAGTCGATAACTGGGCATTGACGAAATCAACCCTCGTCAATTGGCGCCATCTATGGGAAACGGGGACGCTAATCGTGCGGTCATGATGGTTCCATCCGGATCGATCTACAACTCGTCGGCAATGGAGAGCCACCTCTTCTTCGGCGCCTTCGACTTCACCGCCCACTCGCCGGCCACCCTGAGGGATTTCGAGTCCGTAGGCGATGGACTCGAGATACTGTTCGGGAGCTTCTGCTTCCAGGTGGGGCAGAACGGCACCCTCCGCCTCCTAGAGCGGGTACCACCACCGTCCATCAGGCCCTCTTCATGGGTACCACCTATCGGTGTGTTACACGCGTCTATGCTGACAAACGAATCAGAGAACAACAACACCTGCAACTCAGATCTATGCGGTCCTCCCTCAGATGAAGGAACCTACGGTTCCAGATCCGAAAGCTACGGCAGCAGCGATCCAATTCGCGGGTGCTACCTATGCGCCATGGTCATCCAAAACGAAACAGAACTGCTGCCAGATTCGAGTGCACCCAACCCTCCTATCAACCCACAGGCTGAGAACGGAGGAAACGAGGGGAATCCGCCTAACAAGCCCAACGAGGGCGACGCCCATGCCTACAACAAGATCAACCTCAACGAGGAAGGCTGGCGCCAAGCGCTCAAAGCCGTGGCAGGCAACATCATCCTACCTGTGGATGCTTCACGGGATCTACTGATGGCCTACCACCTCCTCCTCATCGATGAGCACAACCGACAGGTGAAGCTGATGGAGGAGCTTGACAAGCGCAAGAAGGCAGCTGCGGAATCTAGCGCGCGGAGAGCGTGGTGGCTTCAGTTTGCATGGCAACAACGCCAACAAGTTCCTATCCCGCACGGAGCACATGGACCCCACCGCACGATGCGAGGTCACCCGAGCCCTGAACACGTCCTTCATGACGATGGACTCGCACGACAACGTCATGCCAAAAACACCGCAGGCTGCAATCATGGCATCCACTACGTATCTCGCGTCCCACCCACCCCCGGTGGGTGACCCGAAGAGTTCCATGCACAAGTACGTGCTAGCCGGCATCGGACTCGTCGGAGCCGCACTCCACGACGAGGCTCCTGTGGAGCCAAAGAAAAAAGCTGCGGTCAAGTTCAATCGCAACCCTTCGCCCTCATCCGAAGATGACGAGCACGACCTGCCCCGACGCTGCAAGAGCCCATGGTGCCGTAGTAGCAACTATGACGCTCGCAGCAAGCTCGCACAACGTAAGATCGACAAGGCATGCACCGGCCCGCGTGCTCAACTGAGTCCGACGAGGAGGACGACGGAGAGTTGTGTGGTGCCACGTGCTTCAGCAGATCCGTTCGGCGAACGAGGATGCCTAAAAATTTCAAGGTTCCTTCGGACAACCCAAAGTTCGACGACACGTAGGAACCAAAGGCCTGGATCGACGACCACCTGTCGTCAGTCAAGGTCCACGGCGGAAACAAGAACACCGACCTACAATGCCTTCATCTGCACCTGACAGGCACGAACGGAGTCTAGCTGAGCAGCCTATCTTCCGGATCCATCTGAAGCTGGGAGGAGCTAGCATACAGCTTCATCCGCAACTTCAAGGGCACCAGCAAAAGGCCAGCTTCAATCGAAAGAGCTGCGGGCGTGCACTGAATGATCCAACAAGTCCATCCGCTCGTACATACTCCGCTGGTCTCACATCAAGAACTCCGCCACACACATCTCTGAAGAAAAAGCAATCAACGCCTTCAAGGACGGTGTCAGGAGTACAGATTTCAAGGAAGATGTTGGGCGCGTCAAGCCCAAGACGCTTGACCACCTCATGGACATCGCCAACCAGTGGGCAGATGGCGAAGATTCCGTCAATCGAGCGCATTCAGATGACGAAGACGACTACGGCCGTAGGAGCGAGCACCGCAGCAAGACAAGATTGCGTGTCTACAACGACCACGACGAAGTTGACATGGTCGCGACTGGATATGCCGACTAACACAACGACGACAACCGCAGCAGCGGATACCGCGGAAGAAACTACCACGACGGTGGGCGAACGATGCAGACATGGCAACGTCGCAACCGCGACGACGAGCCTTCGGCATACGACAAGTTGTCTGTCCCTGCACCATCCAGTTCTACATCGACAAACAAGATGGTAAGAAGAAAGCCAGCCACATGCTCAAGGACTGCCGTGAGTTCCAGAAACTCAGCGAGGGTCTCACCGAAATGCGGCGCACCGTGAACTCTAGATTTGGGCCCGCACCCATACCAAGCGACATCGCCCACGAAGCTCCTCCACCACCACCTGCCGGACAGTCGAATCCAGTGATCGCACCAGCACCAAATAACGGCATAGGAGGGTACCCGCCACCAAAGGGGGCCTTGATGATACAAAAGGGGCACCCAACCAACAGGGTGCAAAAGAAGATCACCCGCCAAGTCAGTCTGGCCGTGACCTCTCCACCATCCATACCTGAGTACCTCAGCGGCTTGGAGTCTTTCATCACGTTCGATCATTCGGATCACCCACTCTAGATCCCTCACCCAGGTCATGCTGCCCTGGTGCTCGAGGCACATATCAGAGGATTCGAGATGAGCCTTGTCTTCATGGACGGCGGCAGTGGCATCAATCTGATGTTCGCCAACACACTCACAGCGATGCGGATCCCACTGTTCAGCCTGGAGAAATCAGACACGACGTTCCATGGCATAGTCCCAGGGAAAGGCATATATCCCTTGGGGAAGGTATGGCTCAATGTCATCTTTGGCCAGCCCAAAAACTTCAGGCGCGAGCGGCTGGAGTTTGAAGTGGTGGACTGGCCATCACAGTACCACGCCATCCTCGGGCGCGTGGAATTCGCAAGATTCTTGGTAGTACCGCACTACGCGTACCTGCTACTGAAGATGCCAGGACCTAGGGGCGTCATCACCATCCAGGGAAGCTTCACCCGATCCGACCACTGTGATAGAGACTTAAACAGAATGTCCCAGTCGTTCGGCATGCAGGAGGAGCTCACGAGGCTCAGAGAGGTGACAGACAACAGGGCACCCCAAGTCGCCAGACAAAACGCACCTGATATGTCATTGACTCCACAGTCAACATGAAGAAGGTGCAGGTCCATCCGACGGACGCCTCCAAGACGGCGCTGATCGCCAACGACCTCAGCCCCGCATAGGAAAGCCTGCTCGTCTAATTCCTCCGTGAGCGCTGGGAAATTTTTGCCTGGTGTCCCGCGGACATGCCAGGAGTTCCCAGGGAATTCCCCGACCATGCACTCAATGTGTTTCCAGATGCAAAGCCCGTAAAACAGTCAATCTGACGACTGTCCGAACCAAGAGCTGAAGCCGTTGGGGTCGAAGTCAACAGACTCCTCGACGCCAACTTCATCAGGGAAATAAAGGAGAGCGAGTGGCTAGCCAACACCGTGCTGGTCCCCAAAAAGGACACGGACATCCTGCGGATGTGCGTGTACTTCACATCTCTCAACAAGTACTGTCCCAAGGACCACTTCCCTGTACCGCGGATCGATCAAATCATCGACTCGACTGCAGGATGCGAGAAACTCTCCTTCCTCGACGCCTACTTAGGCTAAAACCAGATTCAGCTGAAGGTCGAAGATCAGGAGAAAACGATGTTCATCATGCCGTTCGGGGTGTTTTGCTACAACACCATGCCCTTCGGGCTGAAGAACGCAGGCGCCACATACCAGAGGTGCATGCAGGCGTGCCTAAAAAGCCAGATCGGTCGCAACATCCAAGTCTATATTGAGGACATAGTAATCAAGACCAGGCAGGCCAAGACGCTGATCGACGATCTCCGCGAGACGTTTGATAACCTTGATCGCTACAAGATCAAGCTAAATCCAGAAAAGTGCGCCTTCGGCGTCCCATCTGTCCAGTTACTCGGCTACTTCATCTCCCAACGAGGGATCGAGGCGAATCCGAAGAAAATCAGGGCCATACTAGCCATGGAGAAGCCAAAGAACCTCAAAGGTGTCCAACAGCTGGCTGGGCGGATCGCGGCGCTCAGCAGATTCATCAGCCGCATGGGCGAGAAGGCCTTACCTTTTTATCAGCTGCTGCGTAAGGCGGACAAGTTCGAGTGTACACCCGAAGCAGACGACACATTTGAGGACCTCAAGCGGTTGCTCTCCACCTCGCCTGTCCTGGTCACGCCAAAGGAACGGGAACCTCTGATGCTATACATCGAAGACACACATCAGGTGGTAAGCACCATACTCGTGGTCGAATGACCCAAAGATGGCAGGACCCACGGGGTCCAACGCCCAATCTACTACCTCAGCGAAGTACTCACTCCAACAAAACAGAGGTACCTCACTACCAAAAGCTCGCCTACGACATATTCATGACATCTCATCGATTGAGCCGCTACTTCTAGGAACATCAGATCATGGTCGTCAACGACGCCCCTCTGTCCAACATCCTGAACAACCCCAAAGACACGTGATGTGTAGCCTTGTGTAACCGTCTCTGTGGATATAATCTACGAGCGGCGCACCGCCATCAAGTCTCAGGTCCTCCCTGACTTCCTCGTCCACTGGATGGAGCTCCATCTATCGGATACTTCGGACATGTCGCGATCATGGATGATGCACTTCGACAGCTCCAAGCGTGAGGCTGGAGCAGGAGCTTGCGTCATACTGACGTCCCCTCAGGGCGATAAGATGAAATACGTCCTTCGGATGAAATTTCACGCCTCCAATAACGAGGCCGAATACGAAGCCCTCATCCATAGAAGGATAGCCAAGATCTACAACGCAATGCGACTCGTCATCTACGGTGACTCGAATCTTGTCGTCCAACAGACAATGAATGAGTGCGAAGCTCACAACGCCAACATGATCGCGTACCGCGCGCTCTATAACTCACTCGAATGATACTTCGACGGCTATGAGCTTCGACACGTAGGAAGGGAAAGCAACAAAGAAGCTGGCAGGCTCGCCAACATTGGCTCCACCTGCGCACGGGTGCCACCAGGTGTGTTCCTCGAACAAATCTGCGTGCCCTCCATCAAGAGAAATTTCCCAAAAGGTTCAGCCGAAGAAGCAGAGCACTCGGGGGCTGCGCTACCCAAAGGATAGGAAGGAACCAAAAAGCTCGACACCGAGGTTGAGATGGTCAGCCTGATGCAGGTCATGGTGGTTGAAGAGACATGGACGCAGCCGTACCTTCGGTACCTGATAAACAAGGAATTGCCTGATGACCCGACAGATGCCCGATGCATATCTAGCCGGTCTAAGGCCTTCACCATCCACAATGGCGAGTTGTACAAGCGCAGCATTTCGGGTGTGCTCCAAAGGTGCGTCACCATCGGTGACGGCAAAACCATCCTCCAAGACATTCACGAGGGCATCTGCGGACATCATGCAGGCAGTCGCGCCCTAGTTGCCAAAGCTCTACGAGCTGGGTTCTACTGGCCAACAGCCATGAACGACGCCAAAGACATCGTCCAAAGGTGCAATGCCTGTCAGAGGTACGCGGACAAGCCACACGCACCTGGATACGAGATGAGACTCATACCGCTGGCCTGGCCCTTCCCCTAGTAGGGCCTCGACATGATCGGCAAACTGCCAAAATCCTCGAAAGGAGGCCACGTCTTCCTCCTGGTCGCAGTCGACAAGTTCACCAAGTGGATCGAGGCCATGCCCGTCACCAACCAAACTGGCAAAACTGCCGTAAAGTTTTTCGAGTCCATTGTCTACAGGTTCGACATGCCACATAGCATCATCACAGACAACGACTCGAACTTCATCTCGAAGGAATTCCAAGATTTCCGCGAGAACCTCGGCCTCAACATATCGTACGCCTCCGTGGCGCACCCATATACCAACGGACAGGTCGAAAAGGCCAACGGCCTCATAGGCAACGGCATCAAGAAACACCTACTATGCCCACTCAAAAGGCTTGAGGGAGCCTGGGCATAGGAGTTACCCTCCGTCCTCTGGAGCCTGCGTACAACGCCGAACAGCTCCACCGGCTACACGCCCTTCTTCATGGTGCACGGAGCCGAAGCCATACTGCCCGCCGAAGTACGCCATAAGGCCCCACAGGTCGTCGCTTACAACGAAGCCGAATCATCAGCAACACTCTAAGATGTCGTCGACACACTCGACGAAGCACGCGACATCGCCACGTCTCGCTCAACGGTCTATCAGCAGAGCCTCCGCAACTACCACAGTCGTCAGCTGCGCCCAAGGTCCTTCGTCGAAGGAGACCTCGTCCTACGACTCAAGCAAGAACGACCCAAGAAGCCCGAGTCACCCTAGGAGGGACCCTACATCGTCACAAAAGTCATCCCAGGTGGCGCCTATCGCCTCATGGACGTTGCATTAGGAGTCGAATACTCCAACCCCTGAACGTCACGCGACTGCGACGCTTCTACCCCTAGTTACCCTTTACTTTCAATAAGTCTACTCAGCCGAACCATGTACCTCCTTGTTACGTTATGAATAAAAGCTAAGTTCCTTGGCCCAATATCTTATCACTTCACATTATTTTTCACTAAATACGCTCGGGGGCTATGCCTCACCTCACGACCTCGTCGGCTGAGAACAATGCATACAACATGAGTAGCTGACCACGTCAGGCTAATGAAAAGGACATGCACATAACAAGGCACCACATGCTATCACATAATAAAACTTTACAAAGGGCATTACGTGTCCCACTCGAATAAATAAAAAAATTTACATCATCCGTTTTTTCTCCTTACATGACCTAATTGTTCTGGAGCATTATATTCGCCCGCTGTTCGAACAAATCTACAATTTCCTCCGCGTGCTGTGCCACAACCGCATAGTGAGGGCGCATGTCCCATAAGCTACCATCAGGCCGAAGGGGCGGCCCATTCGCCACCTCTGCAAGATTGACATCACGGCGATGCAATCGAACAAGAGACAATGCACCTTTGACCCCTGTAACCGGCTGATGCCACACCAACTCCTTGACGTGGCCCACATTCCGAAATTTACCAAGAAGACCCAGGAAGGTAGAAGGTGTAGCATCCAAGGGGAACATGACGGACTAGATAGCCACCAATGACGACCTCGCCTGCCCCAGCACCCGAAGAACCTGGTTCACGCGATCTTGCACCGTTGCAAGGATGATGGCTCGATCACGGTCCATCTAGAAGAAGCCACCAGCCTCCAGGTCTTGCTGGGTCAAACAATTCATCCGAATAGCGATGCGCTCCTTCTCTTCCTTTGGAATGAGATTCACATCTGCAGAACACACGCAATGAACCAACATACAGAGCTACGCCCAAAAGAACAGTAGTTCACGAAGACTCACATTGCAGTTGTTCACCCATCTGCCACAACTCCCCTATCAGGAACTCCTCCCTGGTAGTGGCTCGCTTAGCCTTGGACTTCCACACATCTGCGTGGCCTCGAATGCTAAGAATGTCCTTCTCCAAACTGCGGACACGATCATGCAGAAAAGCCAACTGCAACGCATCATACAAATATGGTCGCGGCCCAGGAGCAGTCGAAGTGACAACCGGAACCTCACCCAATGGACCCTAAAGGAAAATACACAAGCAAGAACATCACAAACACTTCTGACAGCAGCTCAAAAGGAAAACTTATACACATAAATAAGGCCACTTCATGGCATAGTAGGATTTGTTCATTAGAAAAAGGTTACAGAAGGAAGCAAAAGAGGAAACTATATCATCTAAATTACAAAGGACTAAGCTCCCACGTCCGGGGTGGCCTCGAAGCCAGACTGCCTGCTCTTGACCTCCTGCTACTGCTTTACCACGTAGTCAGCCAGGAGATCGATGAGCTTCGGCCCATAGGGCTTACAGCGAGAAGCAAGGAGGGCGAAAGCTACCTCGGAGTCATCTGCAGCCGTCGGCATCCGGGACATGATGTGCGGCAAGTACAGCTCCGCTCCCGATGCCATCACCATGTCCATCCCAATGGAAGCGCCTAGGCCCTTCTGCTTGTGCTTGTATTCCGCCGAGGCCTCCTCTGACAGAGCATCCGCCAGGGCGTCCACGTCGTCAAGGACAACGCCCTTGGGGACGACCTCCTTGTAAAAGCGTGTAAGAACTTTCCTGTCCTTCTTCAAGGATCCAATGGCGGTGGCGCAGCGATCTTCAAACATGGCGGCTGCATCACCCAAAGCATCTCCATGCTCCAGCACATCACGATCAAACGTTATGCCTGAAGCATCTGAAATAAGTAAAGAGAATGATTCGAATGAGAAAAGACGAGCCGCAGTCGAGAGAACATAAGACCCAAACGAGGCAAGGGAAACTCACCAGAAATAGCTTTGGCTGCAGCCATAAGCTTATCCGCCACCTCCTTCTCGCGGGCGGCCACTGCGGCCATGAGCTGCCGCTCGCGATCAGCAGCCTCCTTCTACAGGCGCTCCTTGCCTTCAACAACATCAGCTGCCCTCTTCTTTGCCTGGCCAAGGCTCTTTTCAAGAGCGTTCAGCCTTCAGAGCGCATTATTGTTTTCATCTGCAAACATGAAGCAATACAGGATCAATACAAGAAAATCCATGGAGCAGACGAACAAAAACCGGGGTGAAAAAGTCATGTACCTTGAAGCTGCTGCAGGTTAGCCTCCAGCGTGAGGTGCTGCTGAATAAGGAGATTGGTGCCATGCACAAAGGGCTATAGAAGAAACAGTAACCCAAGTCAGTAAATAAAGGGCTCGGGGGCTGCCCCCTCAAACAAAAAAAAGAGATCAACAAGTCAAAAGAAAAAGGGCTCAGGGGCTCCCCCCATAGAGTATGCAAGATAAAACTTACGTGTTCAGGTGTGGACTCCGAAGGTTTACGAGTTGACTTCTGAGTCACGACCGCCAGAGCTTCTCGCTTGGAGGAGTTCGGACCATCATCCTCAGAGTTGGCCACCACCTGGGGAATAGAAGCCATTGGCTTCGACTCCGCCATAACCTCTTGAGTGCCCCTGTCAAGGGACTCCTCTGAAGAGTTGCTGCAAGCAAGTATCAGATTAGCAACACAATGCGACTGCAAAAGACAAACAAAAGGAAAAGGACCCAAATGAAGTAACTTACGACTCGATGTTCAATAAGTTGAAGACGGGAGCCGCTTTCTCTTTATTCTTCCTGGCCGGCGGCTGCGGAGCCACTGACCGAAGGGGCACAATAGGATAAGGTGCAAACGACGCACCATCATCCTCATCGTGCTGCTCGAGGAACGACGGAACCCTTGGAGTTGGAGGGTAGACACATCCGAAGACTCGCTCCGGGCGCACTTTTGGGTCCGCCCTTCACCAGCTCGAGGGCGTCCGCCAGAGGAGATTGTGCCAGAGGAAGTTCGTACTCGGAATCCACAACTTCGTTGTCTGGCGCAAATGGAAACTTCTCAGGTAAAGGGGGCATCAACCCCACTACCTTGAGACCCTTCAAGAAATCATGATTAGTGATACTAAAGCAGTCAAAAAAGCGCAACGCGCAAACTAAAATTTTCCACCTGTGGCACTGCATTTTTTTTGCTAAAGGGGGAGGTCAACGATTTCCCCGGAAGGTCCTCATCGGCCTTGTGCTTCAGCAGAGGCCGAAGGGCTATATCAAGATCACCCTTGGATAGCTCCTCGGGTGAGACCATCATCGGGTCGCTACGACCAACATATAAAAACATCGGATGCTCCCTCGCTTGTAGTGGCTGCACCCGACGCTTGAGGAAGGTGTGGATGATGTCCACACCGTTGACCTCCTT
Source organism: Avena longiglumis (assembly GCA_030063025.1). NCBI lineage: Eukaryota > Viridiplantae > Streptophyta > Magnoliopsida > Poales > Poaceae > Avena > Avena longiglumis. The sequence goes on from CP125975.1 coordinate 504,115,752, forward strand.
CTCAGCCACCATATAGAGATCCTCCACCTCCGCAGTTTCACCCTCCAAGATCTGGTTCTTCCACGACCTCTTCGGGACGATTTTCCGAGCGGAGTCAAATGGGGCGAGACCATATGCTTGTCATTCCAACTTGGCGTCGCGGATGTAAAACCACTTCCTTTGCCAGTACTGGACAGACTCGCACATGGAAAAGGAGAAGAAAATAATAGAAGATCGAATAGAGATGATGCAGCCATCGAGCGGATAGACTCCGCCGGTGCCAGACTGCCTCTTCACGGAATAGAGCTTCCGGAAGAGGCCAAAGTGTGGCTCGATACCGAGCCAGCACTCGCAAAGAGTAATGAAGCAGGAGATGTGAAGAAGAGATTGGGAGACAAATGATGCAATTGAATCCCATAGAAAAAAGGAGTCCACGAAGAAACTCGTGGACATGAAGAGAAAGACCCGGATGACAAAGGCATAAAACATCACCTGAAACCCTTTGGGTGGGCACGGGATTACCTCTTCACCAGGGAGGATGGCGTCCTCCTTATTCTGGGGAATTAACCCAGAATCGACTGGCGCGGCAGGTCTCCATCAGCAAGATCTTGCGCTTCCACCCGCCTGGCGCCGCGGCAGCGATCTTCTTGCCGCCAACCGACATCGGTCTTCTTGGTCTTGCCCATCTCGTAGCAGCGACGGTGGCGGTGTGCGCGCAAGAAGGAAGAGGGAAAACAACGAAGAATATCTAGAGCACAGTAATGGGAAGCGAAGCTCACGAAAATGATGGCAATGGCAGAAGAGAAAATGATGAAGGGTAAAACAAAACTACTGTTTACCTACAGTATAAAAGGAAGAAGACGATGCACGAGAGCCGTTGATCCAGAAGCCCTAGCGCGCACCTCAAATCTAACCCTACACGTGTCAACACTACACCGAACCGTCGCCAGCACGTCGTCCACTACGCACGGAAATCGAGGAGACGCCATAATTTTCCCCACATCTACGCGTGACTAGTCAACTTCAAGTCAGGCAGTCGGACCTACAATTGTCTCGCCGCATCACCTATGCTACTGCAGACGGTTGAGATCACCAATCGTCACCACTGACGTCATCAAGTAAAGGCCAAGCAACGGTTCAAAATTTTCGGATGATTAATCAAGTACTTACTCGAATCTACGATTCGAGAAACTAGTCGGGGGCTACTCCTATTAGGAGCGCTGGCCGCACACTTGAGAAATGACTAAGGTAATTATACCTCGCAACTATCTTCGAGTCCTACGTCGAGTCTGCGACTCCACTACGGACTCGGGGGCTACTCCCATAGGGAGCGTGAGTTGAGCATCCGAAAAAATCGTGTCCTTCAGACCTATATTGCAAAAGACTGAATAAAAGTCTATGCTCGAGTCTATGACTCGAACAGACACTCGGGGGCTACTCCCATAGGGAGCACTGGCAGCACACCCTATGAATTCTTCGACTACGATCCTTCGGATCAAATACGACTAAAATCATTTTGGCAAATTTTCCCAAACCAACGCTAAGTGAGAAGCAGTCTCCTTGGCCACCCGAAACACCTCCGCGGTGATAAAACTTTGGATGTTGTGTCTGCAACACAAAGATAAGCCCTACAGATATCATCTGATGGCCTGGTAACGCACCTGACTACGCTCTGCCAGTAAAACTTCCGTGTTGTTACACACCGCTACACCTATCGATGAATGCATGCTATAGGCCGAGAAGGAGATTTAGGTTTGATCCGGGTATGGCTTAAGTTAGATGGGTTCGACGAGGCTGTTAAGGAGGGTTGGAAGTGTGATCCGAGGATTGTGGACCCGTTCCTTCGTTTGAACGCGTGCTACCGTAAGCTTGCGGCATATCTCCAGTCGTGGGGGATAGAAAAGTGGGCAATCTGAAGCTGCAAATAGCCATGGCTAACGTGCTCATTCATCACTTCGACGTGGCACAAGACAGTCAGGAACTCTCCCTGGAGGAGAGGTGGCTTCGGAAGACGCTTAAGCATTCAGTTCTAGCCTTGTCATCTTTGGAGCACACCATGGCGAGACAGCGCTCGCGTGTGTGCTGGTTGGCGGAGGGAGATGCCAACTCCATGATCTTCCATGCAGTGGCCAATGGGAGACGCACCAAGAACTTCATCCCCGTGATTAGGCATGGGGAAGAGTTGATCACGGATCAAGAGCGTAAAGAGCAGATCTTCTTTGACACTTATAATGCTCTGCTGGGCCAAATAAAAAACAGAGAGAGCACAATCAATCTCGAGGCCATTGGACTCGTACGGAGGGCTGATCACTGGAAGGCTTGGGTGCTATATTCTCTGAGGAGGAAGTCTGGGGAGTTATCAAGGATATTCCATCGGACCGCGCCCCAGGCCCTGATGGTTTTGTGGGAGCCTTCTACCTGTGCGCCTGGTCTACAATCAAGCAGGAGATCATGGATGCGCTCCTTAAGCTGTATGTTGGAGATGGAGGCCCAAGAGGTAGGATATTTTAGGCCGATCAGCCTTGTTCATAGTTTCGCGAAGCTATTCTCCAAGCTTCTGGCGAACAGGCTGCAGCCCAAGATGGAGGAGCTGGTGAGCCCAAACCAATCGGCATTATAAGGGGCGCAATTTGCATGACGACTTCATCTTGGTCAGGAAGTTGTCTAGGAAGATCAATCTCAGGAGAGAGACAAGTGCTCTACTGAAACTGGACATTGCTCGCGCCTTTGACTCGGTTTCTTGGACTTTCCTGTTTGAGGTTCTCAGAGCCATGGGATTTTCGGAGATCTGGCTCATTAGATCGTGATTGCACTGCGTTCGGAGAGCACTAAGGTATCAGTGAACAGTGTTCCAGGGGAGACAATCTTGCATGCGCGTGGCCTACGACAGGGCGACCCACTATCTCCATAGCTATTCGTTCTTGCGATGGAGGTCTTTACGCTTCTGTTCGGTCGAGCGGCGGAGGAGGTTTCCTATCCCCAATCGGCAATTGCTCCCAATTACAACGGATTTCGATCTACGCGGATGATGTAGTGCTCTTCATCAAGCCAACGGAGCAGGACTTGGGTACAATCAGGCACTTGGTAGCCATCTTTGGTGAAGCATCAGGTCTCCAGGTGAACTACCACAAAACAACTGCTACTATTATCAGATGCGGAGTGGAGGTGGAGCAGCTTGTCTCGAGACGTCTTGGATGTGGGATAGCAAAATTCCCAATCTGATACCTAGGGCTACAGTTGGCCCTACAACCGCTTACTATGGCCCAATGACAGCCCATGCTCGACGCGGCAGTGAGTATCCTTCCTGCCTAGAAAAAGGGCCTCATTTCGAAACCAGGGAGACTGGTGCTTGTCAAGGCAGTCATGGCAGCTAGGCCAATTCACCACCTAGTCACTATTGAGGCACCCGCCTGGTTTCTAGAGGAGATTCAGAAGAGATGTCGGGGTTTTTCTGGGCCGGTAAGGAGAGATCCCATGGTGTACAGTGCCTGGTGGCCTGGGATCAGATATGCAACCCACTGGATCTAGGGGGTCTGGGAGTTAAAAACATGAGGCGGCAAGATCTTGCCCTAAGGATCCTCTAGGAGTGGCTTCAGAGGACAAACGCTATCAAGCCCTGGCAGGGGCACCCAATGCCAAAGGATACCAAAGCTAGGTAGGCTTTTGACAGCCTGGTTCACATTAGTGTCGGGGATGGCAAGAGCGCACACTTCTGGCAGGACCGATGGATTGATGGTAAAATGGCGTCGGAATTTGCGACGGGTATTTCTCTCACAGTCAGCACTAGGGTTCGCAACTCTAGGACTATTGAGCAGGGGCTGGCGGCTAACCGCTGGCTGCTGGAGATACCAGGGTTGATATCCCACCGAGGATTTCTGGAATGCCTAGCACTCTGGCTGGCAATCAGGGGAGTGGAGAGGAATGTGGGAAGCCCGGATACCTTATGCTGGCCATGGGATAGCTCTGGATCCTACTCGGCTAAATCCACGAATGACATGCTTTCTTTGGGACGCGAGCGATTTGAGCTTGGGGAGGCCATCCGGAAAAGCAAGGCCATCCCCAAAATCAAGCTCTTCATGTGTCTAGCGGCCCAGCACAGGATCTGGACTTCTGACCGGAGATTTCGGCATGGACTCCAGGCGCAATCGGCTTGCTTCTTTGTGTGTTTGAAGGAGGAAGACACCACAAAACATATTCTCCTGCGATGTGTCTTCATCAGGGAGGTATGGTATCGCTGTGGGCAGGCGTTAGGCGTAGACTATGACATGCCTGTGCCGGAAGATACCATCACGGATTGGTGGGTGACGCAGAGGTGTCGCCTTGGAGAGAAGGATAGGAGGTGGTTTGACGGGTTAGTGTGCACAGCTGGCTATCCCATGTGGAAGAACAGGAATGCATGGGTGTTTAACAACCTACACAGACAGCATACGGCCAGCGGTCTCACGGCGATAATCCTAGAGGAGCTTCGCCTCCTGAGAGTGGCGCTTAGCCTCGAGGAGCGTACAAGAGTAGGAGTAGGAGACCAGTTCAGAGGGAGAGAGTAGCTTCCCGCCCTTCTATGTGGATTGTGTGTGTGGTCCTAGTGTTCGCACTAACGACCCCTTTCTTGTACATTTTGTCTGCGTTCTATAAAATTAAGGTACGCTTTCGCGTACTCTCGCAAAATCAATTCCGTGCCAACAAGCACGATGAAAATCCCGACGGACGCGTTGGGTACACCACTTGAAAAACACTGCGATTCGACTCCTATAAGTCCACAACGGCCTGAGTCGAATCACACCAGCAATCGTTCCGAATTCGAGTCCGAGGACTTGAGTTTGATGAAGATCGTGTTGTTTTGTCCTATAACAGCTAACTAGCACTGATCCCTCGGGTGAGTCAGGCACATGCATCGACAATCCCTATGAACTAAAACGTTTCTCCTTGTAAAGCAGGTTCAACTAAATAACACCCGAAAGATTGAAGAGTCTCCAGTCGAATCTACGATTCAACTGAATACTCGAGGGATACAGACATGGTTATACCCCACGGGTACACGACATTGGTATACCTGGTCTAGCCCAAGGAAGGCCCATGACAAATACACGTGACCCATGAAGATTTCGGGTGGCCCAAGCCCATGACGTCTTCGGATCCTTGGAGGACAAGTCTAGAGTAGATAGAATTTCAAAGGGTACCAACCCTAATCTGTAACCGACTCGACCTAATCCCGGGACCTTCCTATCTATATAAAGGCCAGGAGGGTACGGCGAGAAGGATCTCTTCCACCATCGCATACACACCTCATGCCATATTGCATCTGCGCACCCCTGTAACTTTCGGTTCCGCCGTAATCAAGAGCAGACAAGCAGGAGTAGGGTTTTCCCTCCGGGGGCCTGAACCTGGTTAAACCTTGTGTCCCCGTGTTGCTTGTCTGTTAACCGTTCCACCACTTCCAGCATCCCCATCTTCTCGAAACCTAATTCCATAACAATGGGCATTCACGAAATCAACCCTCGTCAACATACCTTGACAAGATTTTGAAGAAGTTCAAAATGGACGAAAGTAAGAAGGGGTTCTTACCTATGTTGCAAGGTACTATTTTGAGCAAGACTCAGAGTCCAACTACAGCAACAAATAGAGAAATAATGGACCATGTCCCGTATGCCTCAACCATAGGATCTCTTATGTATGATATGCTATGTACAAGACCAGATGTGGCACATGCTGTTAGTTTGACTAGCAGGTATTAATCTGATCCAGGTTTAGAACACTGGAGGGCTGTTAAGAATGTCTTTAAGTACTTGATAAGAACAAAAGACATGTTTCTCTTATATGGCGTGAAGAAGAGCTCGTCGCAAGGTGTTACGTCGATGCTAGTTTCGACACCGATCCAGATGACTCTAAGTCACAATCCGGATATGTATTTTTGTTGAATGTTGCAGTGGTGAGTTGGAGGATCTCCAAGCAACCAATTATAGCAAGATCTACATTGGAGGAGGAATATATATCTGCTTCAGACGCAGTGGCGGAAGCAGTTTGGATGAAGGAGTTCATTTCTGAACTGGGTGTGGTTCCAAGTGCTTTGGATCCGATGGTAATATATTGTGACAAAAATGGTGCCATAGCCAATGCTAAGGAACCAAGGTTTCACAAGAATTCCAAACATATAAAGCGCATGTTTAACTCCATCCAGGAACATGTTCAGGATGTCTATGTAGAGATTTGCAAAGTAGACACGAACCTGAATGTTGCAGACCCATTGACTAAATATCTCCCAAGGGAAAAACATGATCAGCACTAGAACTCTATGGTTGTTAACTTTATGACTAAGTAAACTTCATTGCTGACTCTAGTGCAAGTGGGAGATTGAAAGGAATATGCCCGAGAGCCAATAATAAAGTGGTTATTACGCTATTCCAGGTTTATAATAGACATTTATTTCTCATGCTATAATTGTGTTAATAGGAAACATTAATACATGTGTGATTTATAAACAGAAAAGGTTCCTAGTAATGCCTATCTTAATAATAACTTGTTTATTAAGAGATGATCAAGGTTTCCTTATCATGAATATTGGATGTTGTTAATAACAGGGTCATAACATTGGAGAATGATATGATGAACAGTCGCACGCAGTAGATTTAGCAATACGATCAAGTACTCAAGTTTATATTGCTATCACATTCGTAGTAACTCAATGTCCTTAGACCATGAGATCATGTCAATCACTTCAACGGGAAAAGTACTTTGATTCCATCAAACGTCACACCATAACTGGTTGATTATAAAGGTGTCGTCAGGTACTTGGAAAGTGCTAGTTGAGGCTCCTAGATCAAGATTTGGATATGTCCATCCAGATGACGGAGAGATATACTCAGGGCTCTCTCGGTGATATCACATTGACATAGCTTGGAAGCAAGTGATTTGATCACTAGAATGTTATATCACAGTAATGAGAAAACGAGTACTTGTTGGGAACGAGATTGAACAAGGTATGGATGATACCAAATGATCGGATCTCGGAAAAGTAAAATATCGCGAGACAAAAGGAATTTTATTACAGCGAAAAAGGTTCTGACGATCATTGGATTTTCGTGGAGCTACTAGGAGTCATTATGGATCTTCAGGTCCCATTAATGATTATTGATCCGTCTCGATCATGTCCACATAGTTCTCGAACCCGTAGGGAGACACACTTAAGGGTAGTCAACGCAATTGAGTGGATAGGAAAAGCAGGAGAAGATACTGGACATCGCATGAATTTGTTCTATCGAATCTACCAAAATGGTTTTGGGGTACCAAAAAAAAGCAAGGGAATAAAATGTTAATGTGTTCATTAAATTAAGTACTCATTAAATAAAGTGTTCATTAAATTGAATTGCATTAAACCGAGAGAATTAAAGTTCTTTAATTGAAAGACCTTTGGTTTTTGAGTGGAGATTCAATGGGAGAAAGTGGAGCTTGATTATTTCTTAGTGGAGTGTCCACCCACATGCATGAGAGGATGGGAGGGGGAACTCTCTTGGTGTCTACCAAGGGAGGGGCTTTCCCCCTCTCCCATATAAAAGGAGGTGGAGACCGCCTCCTCTCCACACACTCTCCCTCTCCTCTCATATGCCCTTTGGATGGCATATTCCCCCTTGCTAGCCTTGTCTATTGCCAAAACAAAAGGTTCTTAGGCGAAGCCCTGCTCGAGATCTTCCCATCCACCACCTCTACCATGTCGTAGTGCTGCCGGAGTTCCCTGGGATCCTCTACTTCTGTTGCCTGGCTAGAGCGAGGGACGGAAGTCGTCGGCACACCGTACGTGTGACCGATTACGGAGGCGCTGCCCTCTTGTGGCGTTGATCGTCTACACGTACTTGAGGGAGATCGTGTACATGTACATCAACCATGTTTGTTTGCTAGAAAATTATCCCGCTAAAATTATTCAAGGGTGAGTCCATCTGAAACCATTACATAGTATCGCCTTGATTAGATCTTGGCAGTTGCAACCGTAGGCTTTTTTTTTGTTTTCTATGCAATGAACGCCATTAAGATTTTCCCGAGGACTCTGCTAGTGAGGAAGATGCTGATCTCCGTTCTCGCTGTGACACTTTCATAACCGTTAATGTAACACTTTGGCCTCTCCGGACCGGTGGCTATCACCCCTAGCATCTCTCTAGGATCTCAAGACTGGCCCCATAGACCAACACTCGTCTTCTTTGCGCACTTTGTCCTCACTCGTGTGCATCCGGGAACAACTTCATGGTCGGTCACCCATCCTCAAATTGCCCTAGGACAAGCATGCTTAACCTAAGAGTTCTTTTCAGATGAGCTTCCGGACAAGAAGTCGCAACTTATTGGTATGGGTATCCTATCAATCCTATTTAGCCATGCCCAGGATGTCACATACACTCACCCTCAGAAAATCGACGACCAACCACAATCCTAGAACATCTCCTCTTGGCACAGGTCTGTGCATCCAGTACCGGCACATGTGCCATATCGTGTCCACTTTGGGACACACGTGCCATGCGTCATATGTCCGCGCCCCTTCCCTGCACATGCTCGTGTAACCGCGAGGATCGGCTATGATACCACTTTTAACATCCCGGCCTCTTCGGACCAGCGTCTGTCAGCCCTGACAGCTCAATAAGATCTCTAGACTGGCCCCACAGACCAACACTAGTATTTTCTCACACTTCTCCTCACTCATGTGCACTCAGGAACAACTTCCCGGTTGGTCACCCATCCTCAAATTGATTTAGGCCAAGCATGCTTAACCTAAGAGTTCTTTTTTAGGTGAGCTTTCAGATAATAAGTTGCAACTTGTTGGTATTGGTATCCTATCAATCCTATTAAGCCATGTGCCAAGATCTTACAGTCAAGTACAACATACTTCATGCCATGGAGTTTGGGTTGTGGTTACACTTTTACAACATCAGCGCACATGATATGGCCGATGGACTTAAGGCGTTTTTCAAATCGCAAGTCAAAGCCATGAAGTATGAGTATCTTGACAAGTTTCTTTCAACAAAGATGTAACAAAAATCCTGCTTGGAAAATCACTTGGCAACCATGCTTGAGATTTATGGGCGCCTTGTGGATTTTCTAGACTACTCGATGACATATAGTTTTGCGATAGATGGAATGTTGCGTTCGCTTCCTCCCTGCTACAAAGATATTGTCATGGCCTATGTTGTGCGAGGGTGATGGGGATATGTCGAATGGGGTATGCCCAGCAGGACGCTCCCTACTGGATCTAACTCCTAGCGAGAGGGCCTGCAGGATGGCGACTGGATCACGACCCAAGGAGGGACCTGGCGACTGGAAGCTGAAGGACCAGAAGCGTAGCTAGGCCCAGTCGGATTAGATCAAGACCTCCGAGTCCTTAATTGACTCGGTTGTATATCTGTAAACCCTAGCGAGGTACCCCTATAAAAACCTCCCTAGGGTACTCTTTGGGGACATGTAACATCATATCCCCCATCGACTCGCTGCCTCGCCGCCGAGCTCGCCACCTTTGTAAACACTCCATAATACAATCTAGCAGGAGTAGGTATTTACCCTCCGGGGGGCGAACCTAGGTAAATCCTTGTGTCTCCGCCCTCATCTCACGCCGCAGATGGCTGGACGCCCTTTCCCTTCTTCCTACTACTCCCTACCAATCGTAGCATCTGTCATGCCCATTCCCACGATAGTGGCGCCCACCGTGGGACCTGGCCGGCCCGTCCTGAGTTCTGCTACGAGACCCTACTTGCCAATCAACCGGTTGATCACCACCGTACGCATGATCGCGTGCGGCGAGATCCTTCATATCTTGACCAGCAGCTACGTCCAGGCATCACGCTCGCTCACGCATAGCGCCATAATGTCGTTCGACACCATCAATCTCTTCGTCGGCTTCATGGATGTCATCATCTCCGAGGATACGGAGATCATCGGCGAGTCGTCGCCATGTCATTGACTCTCTGAGAGTCAGGTCCGCACCATCCACCGCCTCGCCTCCGAGTACGACTCGGCCAACAGCAATGTGGCCGAAACTGATGCGGTCGCGGACGACGTAGCCCTTCACAACGACACCGAATCAGTGACCCCTGCCTCAGCCGCCAGGTCCATCACCGCCGCAACACCTGAAGGCTCCATCGCGCGAGTCTCCAACGTCGGGGACTTCGAGGATTCCTTCATCCTCGAGATCTTCGACTCTAAATCCGGGTTGGAGAAATCTGGTGACCTCCGCACCAGACCCAGTCACTTCATTGTGACCTACATGGCGGACACGAGCGCCCCGCCGGACCCCTTCTCCATGTTGATTCTGCGACTGCGACAGCAGCAGAGATCGAGGAAGCTCGCCTGTGCCTGGAGGAAGCTGCGCGAAAAGAGCAGGCCGAGCGCGAAAAAATTCGCCTCGAGCAAGTAACGGCACAAGAGCTGTCGCTCTACCACCAGTGCCGCATCAGGACGCGCCTGAACCCCAGCATTCAGGGCCACGCCCTGAACTTTGATGAGTACAACAACCCAGCTCGCGCGGCCGATCATGCGATCTGTGAAAACGCACCACCTGGCTTCAGCGCCCGCCCACCACAGGAGCACCAGCGAGTGGATCTTCCCCGCCGCCACCCGGTCGCACACCTCCTCCCAACCATCTGAGAGTCCTCATCTCTCTGCAAGAGCATAACACAAACGACATCCCGCTGTATTCCACCCCGATGGACAATGTCATCGCGGGGAAGGCCGCGGTCGCCAACCTCAACATCACGGGGGAAGGCGCCCTGCAAGTCAAGTACGCCCAGGCTCTACTCGCCAGGGTCGTCGAACAACAAGTCGCGGGAGTGACTCATGGAGGTGGATGTATTCCCGCTCCTCCGGGCGCAGGGCGGCCTCAAGCGGCCGCCCAACGGTCGCCAACACCCTCAACTGCCCGCCACCCGAGCCCCTGCAGCCTCAACCACGGGCTACACACCCAGAACTCTCCACCAACGATCCTGGACAGGCGAACAACACGGTCGCCGCCAATCGGCAACCGATCGATGCGCGGACCCACATCATCAACAACCAAACCTGGCGAGAACGCCAGCCTAGTGATCTAAGGCACACCCTCACCAACCGCGGCGACTATGATCCACGGGGCTCCCTCAGTTGAGTCGTCCCCCAGTGCTTCGGACCCATCATCCGAGGCGAAAAATACCCGGCCAACTTCAAGGCGCCGAAGGAGATCGAGAAGTACGACCCAGCCATGTGGCTGGACACATACCTCATGGCGATGGGAATCACTGGCCACACCGACCTCCTCGTAGCCCGTTACCTTCCCTTGATGATGGAGGGAGTGACACGGCAATGGATCAACACTCTCTCCCTGGACAGCATCGACTCCTGAGAGGACATGCGCGAGGCCTTTGTCAGGCATTTTGAGGGTTCATACACCCGCGCCACCACCATAGAAGACCTGGAGCGATGCATCCAGGGACCACGCGAGTCGACCCGCCACTGGGTCTAGTGATGGCAGGACCTGTGGATCAACGCCTCCGGCATCCACCCGGACACGGCGATCCACTGCTTCAAGAACTCGTGTCGGTACGAACCTCTGGTTCCCAAGATCAAGAGGGTCTACCAAACACTCGACAACATCCCCGACCTCCTTGAGATCGCCAAGCTCTATGTGGAGGAAGACCCAAACCAAGAAACCGACGATGAGTCAGGTGGAAATCGCCACCCGAGCGCCCACGACAACGGAAGACAACACGAACTGCGCTACAACAACACTCGCCTCACTGGCAAGTGCCGCTGTGATGAACGAGTCAACTTTGTCGCCAATGCCAGCTATGCACCACGCGGGCCAAAGAACTTCCGCCGCAACGGAGGAAACTACCGCGACAGCGGAAACTACCTCGCGAGGCAAAAATTCGACCCCGCAGCTCTGCTCATCCAGCCCTTTGTCTATCACAGCTGGGAGGGGAAGCCCGTCACCCACACCACCGTCGACTGCCACTCCCTAAAGGAGATAGAGAAGGTGAAGCGAGTAAGGAAGGACCCCAACAACAACCCACCAAATGTCGGTGCCTTCAGAAATGATGTCGGCTCGCTGCACACCTTCACCGGGCTCGGCACCAAGCGCGAGAAGAAGGTCCTCGCCTGCGCAATTGCCGTCAACGCGGTGTCCCAGGTCGATGTTCCCTGCTTCCTCAACTGGTCCGAGCAGCGCATCACATGGAGCCGCGAGTACCACTCACCATAGATCGAGCACCCCGAGCGAGTCGCCCTGGTAGTTAAGCCCAAAGTGGGCGACTACTGGCTCCCCAAGACATTCATGGACGGCGGGAGCTCCATCAACAACCTCTACCTGGATACGTTCAGGCGACTGCAGCTCTCCTAGTCAATGATAGAGACGACTCTCGCCACCTTCCACGGCACCATCGCTGGTCGGAAGGCGTACCAAATCGGCAAGGTGACGCTACCATTCACCTTCAGCACACCATCTAACTTCCGCACCGAGCGGATCGTCTTCGAGCTGGTGAACTTCCACAGCCCCTACCACTGCGTCCTGGGGCGACAAGCGTTCGCCAAATTCATGGCGGCACCGCACTATGCATACAACATGATGAAGCTCTCAGGACCAAGCGGCATCATCACCATCCACGACGACCCTGATATGGCCATGGAGTGCGATAAAAAGGGCGCCGAACTCGTAGACGCCATCATCTCCGTGGAGAACAACCACGCCGACGAGTTGGCCAGGTACATGAGTGGAGTCGACAAAGATGACCCCACGATCCTGAGAAGCCCAACACAGAGAACGCCGGGTCGACAGCGTTCGAAGCCGCCACGCACACCTGTACCATCGAGCTAGTCCCGGGCGACTCCAGCCAGACGGTAAAAATCAGGGAGGGCATGAGCCCCGCATAGGAAAGCGCACTCGTCGACTTCCTCTGTGATAATTGCGACATCTTTGCATGGAAGCCATCTGACATGCCAGGTGTCCCGAGGGAACTCGCCAAGCACGAACTTAACACCGACCCCAAAGCGCGGCCTGTCAAGCAGTCACTGTGTCCCTTCAATGAAGAGCGTCGCCGAGCAATCGCCAAAGAAGTGCAGCGTCTACTCGCTGCAGGCTTCATCCGGACCATCAAGTACTCCAAGTGGATGGAAAACCCAGTCCTGGTCATGAAGAAGAACAAGACCTGGAGAATGTGTATCGACTACACCGACCTCAACAACGGCGTCTGAGTCCTCCCGCGCATCGACCAGATCATCGATTCGACCGCGGGGTCTGAGTCGATGTGCTTCCTCGACGTGTACTCTGGTTTTAACCAGATCAAGATGGTGGTTGAGGACGAGGAAAAGACGATGGTCATCACGCCATTCAGCGCCTATTGCTACACCGCTATGACGTTCAGCCTCAAGAATGTCGACGCGACGTACCAGTGGTGCATGCAGGAGTGTCTCGCGAGCCAAATTGGCCGCAACATTCACGTCTACATCGATGACGTGGTGGTCAATTCCAATCTCCAGAGCGACCTACTCGCTTACCTGGCCAATACGGAGGTACAAGACCAAGCTCAACCCAGGGAAGTGCACCTTCGGCGTGCCCACTGGACAGATCCTGGGGTACATAGTTGCCAAGCGAGGCATTGAGGCGAACCCCACCAAGATCGACATAATCGCACGGCTCGGGAAACCTGAGTGCCTTCCGATGTCCAAAAGTTGTCCAGTCGAGTCGTGACCCTCAGTCGCTTCATCCCTCGGCTAGGCAAGAAGGCAATGCCTCTCTACCGCCTGATGCACAAGAACCCCACGTTCCAATGGGACAAAGAGGCGGGCGACACGCTAAAAGCACTCAAAGAAGTGCTACTCGCCGCACCCCTACTCATCGCCCCCGTCAACAAGGAGCCGATGCTCGTCTATGTCGTGGCCTTCGCGCGAGTCATCAACATCGTGATGGTCGTCGAGCGACCAGAAGAGGGAAAAGAGCGCCCCGTACAGCGCCTGTTCTACTACATCAGCGAGGTCCTCACGGACTCATGGCAGCGCTACCCGTAGTACCAGAAACTGGTATACACGGTCTTCCGAGCCAAACGGCGGCTACCGCACTACTTCCAGGAGCACCCCATCAAGGTCGTCTCCTCCACACCACTGTAGGACATCATCCGCAACCGTGAGGCGATCGGGCGGGTCGCTAAGTGGGCCGTCTAAATCGGCGTCCACAACATCAAGTACGAGCCACGCAAGGCGATCAAGTCGCAGGCCCTAGCAGACTTCCTCGCCCACTGGAAAGAGGCACGACAATCAGAGAAGCTGCCATACCTCCATTACTGGTCGCTCCACTTCGATGGGTCCAAGAACGCAGATGATGGAGGAGCCGGGATTATACTCACCTCCCCCAAAGGCGAGAAGCTCTGCTACGTGCTATACCTCAACTTCACGCCCTGCACCAACAACATGGCCGAGTACGAGGCCCTCCTCCATGGCATGCGGGCCGCCAAGTAGATGAACGTCAATCGCCTACAGTGCTATGGCGACTCCGACCTTGTCGCTGCACCAGCCGCTGGTACCTGCGACGCCGTCTCCCCCACCATGGTAGCATACCGCCAAGCAGTGGACTAGCTAGGGGGCCACTTCGCTGGCTACTCCATCGAGTGGATTGCCATGCGCAATAATGAGGAGGCCAACGCTCTCTCCCGCGTCGGATCGGATCGATAAACTCCACCCGCAGGCGTCTTCCTCGACACCATCTACAAGTCGTCAGTCTCCCCGCTGAAGGAGATCGACATTGGGATACCACTCCAACCAGAACCCGCCCTGGTCACCATGATCTCAGAGCCCAGCGACTGGACCGCGCCATACCTCGCCTACCTCGAGTGCGGGACGCTGCCTCCGGACGAAACGGAGGCACGCATGATAGTGCGACGCTACAAATCCTTCGTCATCGTCAACGGCGAGCTCCACAAGCGCAGCGTGACCGGCGTGTTCCAACGCTGCATCCAACCAGGGGAAGGACACAAGATCCTCCAGGATATTCACGCCAGCGACTGCGGCCACCACGCCGGCACCCGGTCCCTAGTCGGCAAGGCTATGCAACATGGATTCTACTGGCTCACCGCGCACGCCGACGCCGTTGACATCGTCCAACACTGTGTTGGCTACTAAAAGTACGCCAACCAGACGCACGTCCCTAGCTCGGAGCTCAAGACAATCCCCATCACCTGGACATTCACCGTGTGGGGCATGGACATGGTGGGCCCCTTCAAAAAGGCTCCCTCTGGATACACCCACCTCCTGGTCACAATCGACAAATTTACAAAGTGGGTCGAGGCCAAGCCAGTCTGGAAGTGCGACGTTAAGACCGCTTCCAAATTCCTTCACGAGTTCATCTACCGCTACGGATTCCCACACAACATCATCATGGACACAGCACCAACTTTGCAAAGGTCCCATGGCCGAATTCTGGGAGGAGCACATCATACGGATTGACCTTGCCTCAGTCACCCACCCGGAGTCAAATGTCTAGGCGGAACGCGCAAATCTAAGCATCATCCACGACCTCAAGCCGCGACTACAAGTTCCCCTCGAGCAAACTCCAGGATTCTGGGTCGAAGAGATCCCCTCTGTCATATGGGGCGTCCGCACCTCTGTCAATGGGTCAACAGGGTTTATGCCCTTCTTCAAGGTGTACGGCGTCGAGGCCGTCATGCCGACTGACCTAGAACACGACTCACCTCGGGTCGTCAATGTTGGACATATGCCCAAGAGGCAATAATAAAGTGGGTTATTATCATATCTTCATACTTATGATAAATGTTTACATACCATGCTATAATTGTATTAACAGGAAACATTAATACTTGTGTGATTTGTAAACATAAAAGAGTCCCTAGTAAAGCCTCTTGTTAAACTAGCTTGTTGGTTAATATATGATCATGGTTTCCTGATCATGAACATAGAGATGTTATTAACAACAGGGTCATATCATTAGGAGAATGATGTGATGGACATACTCTTATAGATAAGCGTAGCATAAAGATCAAGTCATTTTAATAGTTCAATTGCTATATGATTTATGATACATAGTAACCTAATTCCTTCGACCATGAGATCATGCATATCACCTTTACTGGATGGATGTTTTGATGACATCAAACACCACACCGTAACTGGGTGGCTATAAAGGTGGCATTGAGTGTTCGGAAAGTATTGGTTGAGACACATGGATCAAGAATGGGATTTGTCCATCCATATGACGGATAGATATACTCTGGGCCCTCTCGGTGTAATGTCATCCAATTAGCTTGCAAGCATGTGACTGGCTCACAAGGGATCACATATCACGGGAACGAGAAAAGAGTACTTATCGGTATGAGGTTGAACTAGGTATGTAGAGATACCGATGATCATAACCTCAGATAAGTAAACTATCGTGAGACAGAGGGAAATTGGTATCATATGTAAGTGGTTCATTCGATCGCAAAGTAATCGTAGAAATATGTGGGAGCCATATGAATTTCCAGATTCCTCAATTGGTTATTGTTCGGAGAAGTGTCTCAATCATGTCCGCATAATTCACGAACCGTAGGGAGACACACTTAAGGATTCGACGTTGTTTGAGTAGTTATGGAATGATGAGTAAGAGACCGAATGTTGTTCGGAGTCTCGGATGGGATCCAGGATATCACGAGGAGATCCGGAATGGTCTGGAGAATAAGATTCATATAAGGAAAGTCCTGTTTTGAGTTGGGGAATGATTAGGTGTTTTCATCGGGAATGTTCTAGAAGGTTCGGAATGTCCCAGACTGAGGGGAAGGGTACATGAATGTGTCATTACAAGTTGGAATGATTGCATCATGTACTAGGTGTCCTCGCTGTCCAAAATAAAGGGTTTATTCAAATCCTAGTTTGAAAAGTCAAACGGCTAGTTTGAAAAGTCGACGGCAGTTTTGGAAAGAGGAGGAGAGGTGGAATGAGTTGGGGAGGAGTTCCTCCTCCAACCCGGCCCACCTCCAAGCCGAGTTGGGGAGGACTCCCTTGGCCGCACCTCCACCTATAAAGGGAGGGCTGCCCTCCCTAGCACACAAGTTGCCTCCTCTAAACCTAAACCCTAGCCACGCCTAGGGATTTCTCCCAAGCCGAGTTAGAGCTTCTAATTGCCCTAGCCGCTGGTTTAGCCCTTCTAATTGGTGTGTCTAAACCCTAGATCACCAAGGCTCTCTCATAGTCCACCATACTCGCTCCGCAAGGCGAAGCCTGCGAGATCTCCCTCTACTTCCGGTACCACGCCGTCGTCGCCGGAATCGCGAGGAGAGTGCTACAACCTCCATTGTCTGCTGGAACAAGGAGAGGAAGGTCTTCGTCAGTACGAACGTGTGACCGATCGGAGCGCTGAACGCAGCGCCGGAAGGATCGTCTACGCGATCTTGAGATCGGCAAGAGTACGACTACATCACCCATGAGAATCTGCTCTCGTTAACCGCTTTGGAATCTTCGAGGGTGAGTTCCTCTATCTACTCGTTGCTACAATCTAGTAGATAGATCTTGGCTTGTTTGTTTGCATGCGGTAGAAAATTTTGTTGTAGATTGCTTCTTGTGTACTTTGCATCTTGCGGGATGGTGGGATGAAGTGGCCCGGGCTAACCTTACATGACATCGTTCATGAGACTTGCTCCACGCTTGACATGCAACTTGTATTGCATAAGTGGCTTTGCGGGTGCCTGTTTCTCCCAACATAGTTAAGATTCAATTTACAACGGGTGATTGAAAATACTAGTATCAATGTTGTGGTTCTTGTTCGTAAGTTAGAACGACACTTATTGAAA
This sequence comes from Avena longiglumis, assembly GCA_030063025.1. NCBI lineage: Eukaryota > Viridiplantae > Streptophyta > Magnoliopsida > Poales > Poaceae > Avena > Avena longiglumis. The sequence goes on from CP125975.1 coordinate 504,133,499, forward strand.
GCCCCAAACCACGTAAAATATGCAAAGAAAGTAGAGGCGTATAACTTTGTTTTGCAGGGGTGTGCAGTGATGTGATATGGCCATGATTGTGATTATATATGATGTATGCAATGTTCCTTATTGTAAGTCGGCAACCGGCAGGAGCCATATGGTTGTCTTTAATTTCTGTTAAGACCCACGTGTCTATTCAAAGTAGTTGTAATAGTTGAAGCTGGTGGACGACAACCATGGAGCAGCGTCATTGACCTTGATGCAATGCCGATGATGATGGAGATCATGTTCGTGCTTGAAGATGGAGATCGGAAGCACAAGAAGAAAGGCCATATCATATCACATATTATGAATTGCATGTGATGTTAATCCTTTTATGCATCTTGTATTAATTAGTTCACGACGGTAGCATTATAAGATGATCCCTCAAGCACACAATTTCAAGTTTTAAAGTGTTCACCCTTAGTTAGCACCGTTGCTAAAGATTGTTGTTTCGAAGCACCACGTGATGATCGGGTGTGTTAGATTCCGCAAGTGTATACAACGTGAGCAAGCCAGTGTTGGAGATATGCCCAAGAGGCAATAATAAAAGTGGTTATTATCATATCTTCACACTTATGATAAATGTTTACATACCATGCTATAATTGTATTAACCGGAAACATTAATACTTGTGTGATTTGTAAACTAAAATAAGAGTCCCTAGTAAAGCCTCTTGTTAAACTAGCTTGTTGGTTAATATATGATCATGGTTTCCTGATCATGAACATAGAGATGTTATTAACAACAGGATCATATCATTAGGAGAATGATGTGATGGACATACTCCTATAGATAAGCGTAGCATAAAGATCAAGTCATTTCAATAGTTCAATTGCTATATGCTTTCTGATACATAGTAACCTAATTCCTTCGACCATGAGATCATGCATATCACCTTTCGGATGGATGCTTTGATGACATCAAACACCACACCGTGAATCGGGTGGCTATAAAGGTGGCATTAAGTGTTCGGAAAGTATTGGTTGAAACACATGGATCAAGAGTGGGATTTGTCCATCCACATGGGATAGATATACTCTGGGCCCTCTCGGTGGAATGTCATCCAATTGGCTTGCAAGCATGTGACTTGGTCACAAGGGATCACATATCAGGAGCGAGAAAAGAGTACTTATCGGTATGAGGTTGAACTAGGTATGCAGAGATACCGCGATCATAACCTCGGATAAGTAAACTATCGTGAGACAAAGGGAAATTGGTATCGTATGTAAGTGGTTCATTCGATCGCAAGTAATCGTGAGAAATATGTAGAACCATATGAATTTCCAGATTCCTCTATTGGTTATTGTTAGAAGTGTCTCGATCATGTCGCATAATTCACGAACCGTAGGGAGACACACTTAAGGATTGACGTTGTTTTGAGTAGTTATGGTATTATGAGAAAGAGACCGAATGTTGTTCGGTCTCGGATGGGATCCGGATATCACGAGGTGATCCGGAATGGTCCGAATAATAAGATTCATATAAGGAAAGTCCCGTTTCGGAGTTCGGGAATGATTCCGGTGTTTTCATCGGGAATGTTCTAGAAGGGTCCGGATTGTCCGGCACTCCGGGGGGGGGGGGACATGAGTGTGTCATTGAATGATTGCATCATGTACTAAGTGTGCTTGCTGTGCCAAAACATGAAAGTCAAATTGCCGTTTGAAAGTCAAGCGGCTAAAACGAAGCTGTGGGAAGCGAGCGTGGGAAACAAGCAAGAGGAGTTGGAACCAACCTGGAGGAGGAGTTGGACTCCTCCAGGCCGGCGCCCAGCCCTAGGCCGAGTTGGGGAGGGACTCCCTCCCTCCCCTGGCGCGCCAAGGCCCCTCCACCTTGTGGCATCCCGCAAAAACCACTACTAGAAAATCGCGCTGAATTTGTGCATTGCATCGTCATCATCATGCATTGTTTGCCAAAACTGTTTTTTTGCAAACCCCGTTTTGTTTTCCAGACGCCCCATCTTATTCAAACACCGAACACCGGGTCCCCGGAATATTTTTATTTTGGCCGCTATCGATTTGCGCACGGCCCGTTTAAAACAAATAAAATTTTTATTAATTTTAGCGGGGCAGTCGAACGGGCCAACGCGACCCGAACGACCACCCCAGAGTTCTACAAACGGTCCGTCCCTTATTCCTAAAGCCACCCAAAAATCTACCCTCCCCTAGCAGCCACATCACCCCGCCCTATAGCGTCGCGCCACCTCACCTTCTCTCCCCCTCTACCCAATCCTAAACCGACACATAACCACCCCACTCCCCTCCCCTCTCTCTCCTCTCAACCCAGATCACCCCAGCCCACACGACCCACACTTGCACACACACACTGCCGCGCGGGACCCACTCCCTCTGTCCCACTCGCTGGACATGGTCCAACCCATCCCAGCCTGGCCCCAGACCCGTTCCCCACGCAGCATCCCACCCAACCACCCCTGATGCACGTCCCCGCGCGGACCCCACCTGCAGGCCCACGCGAGCCAGCCTCCTCTCCCCCCCGTCGTCTTCCTCCAAGCCCACCACGCCACGCTCCTCCCCTTCTTCCTCAGCCGCCTCCCCGCACCCTCCCCGTCGCCTGCGTCTGCGACCGCGCGCGCCGCTCGCCCTCTCCCTCCGCGTCTGCTGCGTCCGGCCGCGCCAACCGCGCCGCCGAGCCCCGCCGCCAACCGCGTCGCCGTCCGCCGTCGATCGTCTCCTTCCTCCGTGTTCAACCTCGCCCGGCGCCCGCAGTCGCCCGCCGCCCAGGCTGCCTCTGGCCGGCGCTTTCGCCCTGCAGCGTCTGGCCTTCCCGACCTCCGCACCTCCGCCCGACGGAGCTCCCCGCCCGGCCGAGCCCCAGCGCGCTCGCTCCGCCTCCGCCCGGCCCGGCGCCTCCAGCGTTCGCGCCTCCCTCCTCAAGCTCGTCCTTGCCCGCCTCCAGCTGCGGCGTCTCCCAGCGCCCGGCCGCCTCCGTCGCTCGCTGGCAGCTAACCTCGCCCGGCTCGTGGCTCCTGCCTCGCCCGCCTCGCCTCGGCCTCAACCCGCCTCAGGCTCGCCTCCTCCCGCGCACCTCCTCCTCAGCTCGCCGCGGGCCGCGTCTCGCCGCCCGGCGCCACCCGCCGCCGTTCCCGCTGGCGCGCGCCACCACGGCTCCCCTGCAGCCGCCTCACCGCCGGTCTCCGCCATCCGAGACGCGCCGAAGCCGCCGCCGGTAGCCGCCCAGGCCGAGCTCCCCCGAAGACCCGGCCGCGCCCTCCGTCCGTCCTTGGGCCGGACGCCACCGCCCACGTCTCCGTCGCCGCGGGCCAAGCCCTCTGCTCTGTACCGCGTCGCCCCGAGCACCGTACGCGTTGACCCCCGTTCCGTGGGTGCACGTGTTAGTGGCGGCCCCTTCAGGAACCCCAAGATCGTCTGCGGACGTGAAGAACAACACGAGATCGCCAGAGAACAGTCGCGGATCCGAGTTAATCTCGGCAAGATCTTCGCCACCACTCAAGTTAAAGACCAAACCCTGAGGCCCTCGACGTGACGGTGCCTGCTACCAAGATCTCCGGCATGGATCGAAAGTTCCCCGAAGACCGATCCCGGTGTACCGAAGACCGGACCCTCGACAAGCCAAGCTCTTTTCCCGAACGCCGATGCGGATACGACAAGTGCTTCACCCGAACGCCATGCTCGTCGACATGACCCGAAGACCGCGAATGCGACAAGAACGACACCGACGCAAAACGCCAAGTACTTCTTCCCGGAACGCAAGATCTGCCCGTTCGAGGCGAGAACGATCCCAAAGAAGCTCCCGCGAGGCCATCGAACCCTGAACCCGGGACCCCGACCCCGAACTCCGTCGAACCCTGAGACCGACCCCGAACTCCGGAACCCCAAGTTCGTCGAGACCCTCAATGTGTGAACCCCTTATCCGAGAACCCTATTTTATAATATAATAACAACTTGTTGCATGTTTAATTGTCATCTCGCATGCATCTCATTGGTTTGGGGGCCTTATGCCGATTCACCTAATAATTAAATATGGGGCCCATATGCGGGCAAATCTAGTCTCATATCGGCCTCATTTAAACTTGTGTAGCGAACCCGTATTACTTCTTGCCTTGTTAAACAACATTTAAATTGCGGGCTTTCTAAATAACATGCACCACCTAATTAAATGTCGGGACCCCGGTTCCGCTTAATATGACCTAATTGCATCGCACCTTGCCATGCCATCCATCATGCATGCATCATGCCGATCTTCTGCCGTGTATTAAATATTGCATCCGGTGTTTCTTCTAGTGTTTTGGTTCTTCGCGGATAAGGCCGTTGAGTTGATGTGAGCTTCGCCCGATCTTCGGTCGAACCTTTCGACAATGTTTTCAGGCGAGCATCTCCCCCTTTCTACCTATCTTACTTTTATAGTATTTACTTCCCTCCTGTTGATCTATTGCTATCTGTGTTGCGATGCTCTAGTTTTCGTACCCGTAATATCCCCTGCAGCCTTATATTGCCTTGGACACATCCTATTACCTGTTGTTTGGTAGATAGTTGGACTTGCGCGTCGTAGTTGCTTGCTCAAGTACTGATGTGTGTCGTCATATGCCACAGTTGTTGATGTATTGCCGCATGTTGTTGTTGGAGATGATTCTAGCTTTACTTATCGTCACTTTAATTTATGTTTAACAACTAAAATTGAATAAGCAGAGGCATCGGTGGGTGATAGATAATATTTGGTTTTCGAGCGCCCACTTGTGTCCGTAAGACCCCGAGTACTTGATTCTGTTCCTTGATTTATCGCGCTATCCACATCCGGGAGGTATATGGGACCCCTCGGCGAGCTTGATTCCGTCTTATTTCTTGGGGCCACAAACTAGTTTGAGGCTTTATTACTATCTGTACTTATGCCATGCTTTCTTTGCTTTATTTACGATTGTGCGAGTCTTGCACCTTTGTCTTGTTAGGAAGCGGAGTGATTCTGCGGTGTCGACAAGCCCGTTTGGGGTTCCCGATCGCTCCGACCATTGGCCAGAACCTTGAGGCCGTCTCGGAGCTTGCCTACTCCGTTGCGGGTTCTACTCAAAGGGGTGGCCCCCTGAAATATTTCTGAATCTTGTGATTGCTGTGTCGTGAAGGCCTCGTTGGGTTTTGATTTGGTTTTTCCGAGGTTGATCGAGTGTGTGTTGCTATTGGTGCACCCCGGCCGGGTAAAACTTTCTGAAAGCCGTGTCCGCGGATATGGACGACTTGGAGCACAGTTTCTCGATCATAGACAAGCATAACTAAAGTTTACTGTTATAAATTTGACTTTATAATGACTAGTAATCAGCTTCACTATAACGGAATGTCTAATTAATACTGCCCACAATTGCTTGTTTATAGTGTCGCTTGCGACCATTGTACCTGACTAGTAAGTATTGCAACTACAACGGAATGGCTGAATAAAAGTACCAACAACTGCTGGGTTTTGGGTTTATCTCATGCTATCTGTATCTGATTAGTAAGTGTTACAACTATAATGGAATGGTTAACTAAAAGTGCCCACTGTTTACTTTACCAGGACGATTATCTAAACCTGACTAGTAAAGTACCGCAACTATCACTAACTAAATAAAACTGCCAACTGTGTGGGTTCCTCGGTTGACTTCCTCGATTGGTCTCGAGGGGGAAACACCAGGATGGGTTTGTTTGGTGTTAGCTTCAGGTTGGATCCGGATAGGTCATTCTCATCCCTCTCTGATATCCGTCAGTGGTATCGAGTCTCTATAGGTTGTTTAGTGCATGCTGCCGCGGCCGCTCAGTCCACCATACCTATGTAGGCGAGGACCGCCGAATTCTAGCCTCGCCGTGTACTGGCCTCAGTACTGACGCTCCTTCTTTGTTTTCTGCTTTGCCCTTTGTCGGCACCCCTTTTGTTAAGCAGGTTTTGAGATCGACGCCGTTAGCAGGGTTACCCTTCCGGCTTGGCCTGGGCAGGGTTATGGACGCCATTGGTTATTCTTCAGGGTTCTTAGCCCCATTTGCAGCTTGTCCGTAGTCGGACGCTCGATCATTTTCAAGGTGATTTGGATCTTTGTATAATATATCTGTATTCTTGACTCTTTGAGTCGCTGTTATATATATATCTGTTCTGTGGGTCCCATCGAGGACTGTTGTGTAATGTTATTACTTCGTTTTCCACCCGCACGAAAGTGCCTGGTGGGCACCTTTGAATCGTTTCTATGCGGGTTTGGTGAATTTTGCCCAAATTTGCATAGGTCCGATTCTGAGGTGTTCTGAGTGGTATCGAGCTCGTGATTGCGATACCCCACAAGTCGACTGTAGGATAACCTAGCTATGACGAAGTAGAGTCAAAACTATTTTTGAAAATCGGTTGGATAGTTCTGATTAGGTCTGATTTTACTCCTTACCCCTGCTGTTCCCCTCTTACCTCTACGTGTTTTGAATCCGCTCTCTTCTCTGTCTTCGAGTCCAGGATTTCTCGTGGTTGGGTTTCCGTCGTACCTTTAGGGCTTCGCTTCATCCTTTGTTAACGGTGCTCTACCATCCGGTGTTCAAGCTGCCTGATGAATCCGTCTACGGTGTTGCCGTCCTTTGATCCTTGTTTGTGCTTTCTGGTGTTTCCGACGCGACGACATCATCTACACCAGATCCGATGCAGGGTCTGCATCACTCCTGTGTTTTCCGAACCTCGCTTGTCGAGATCTTCAGTCTGATTCCGAGAGTTGGTTGCATAATCCGCCTATTTGTGTGCAGAGTAATGGTTTGGGTGCGGGATGGAGTAGCTACCATACCACTACTCTTATCATTCGCTCTTGTACATCGAATCAGTGGATCCAGCGATTTTACTCCGTTCATGGAAGTTAGGGGTGGCTTTATTTGTTGATACCTCTACCTTCGACCTTTTGTTACCGGAGAGTTCTCTCGACGATCACGGACAACGACCTCTTGTTAGTGGTGTCGCGAGGATCTACACAGCCTTGAAGGATCGAGCCGACCCTCCTTCCGGTACCATGAGGCGGATCTCGAGGGCGAGATCCCTTGTTAGTGGTGTCGAATTGTGGCATCCCGCAAAAACCACTACTAGAAAATCGCGCTGAATTTGTGCATTGCATCGTCATCATCATGCATTGTTTGCCAAAACTGTTTTTTTGCAAACCCCGTTTTGTTTTCCAGACGCCCCATCTTATTCAAACACCGAACACCGGGTCCCCGGAATATTTTTATTTTGGCCGCTATCGATTTGCGCACGGCCCGTTTAAAACAAATAAAAGTTTTATTAATTTTAGCGGGGCAGTCGAACGGGCCAACGCGACCCGAACGACCACCCCAGAGTTCTACAAACGGTCCGTCCCTTATTCCTAAAGCCACCCAAAAATCTACCCTCCCCTAGCAGCCACATCACCCCGCCCTATAGCGTCGCGCCACCTCACCTTCTCTCCCCCTCTGCCCAATCCTAAACCGACACATAACCACCCCACTCCCCTCCCCTCTCTCTCCTCTCAACCCAGATCACCCCAGCCCACGACCCACACTTGCACACACACCTTGCCGCAGGACCCACTCCTCTGTCCCTCACTTTGGACATGGTCCAACCCATCCCGGCTGGCCCCAGACCCGTTCCCCGCATCCCACCCAACCACCCCACGATGCACGTCCTTGCGGACCCCACCTGCAGCCCAGCCTCCTCTCCCCCGTCGTCTTCCTCCAAGCCCACCACGCTCCTCCCTTCTTCCTCGCCGCCTCCTGCACCCTCCCGTCGCTGCGTCTGCTGCAGCGCGCTCGCCCTCTCCCTCCGCGTCTGCTGCTGCGCCGCCGCGCCGCCGAGCCCGCGCCGCCAACCGCGTCGCCCGTCGATCGTCTCCCCTTCCTCCGTGTTCAACCTCGCTGCCGCGTCCAGTCGGTCGCCCGCCCAGCCTCCGCCTCTGCGCCCTTTTCGCCCCAGCGTCGGCCTTCCCGACCTCCGCACCTCCGCCGCCGACGGAGCTCCCGCCCGGCCGGCCGCAGCGCCGTCGCTCGCCTCCGCCGGCCCGGCCGCCTCCAGCGTTCGCGCGCCTCCCTCCTCAAGCTCGTCCCCCGCCTCCTTGCGGCGTCTCCCCAGCGCCCGGCCGCCTCCGTCGCTGCTGCTGGCCCTAACCTCGCCGGCTCGTGGCTCCACCTCGCCCGGCCTCTCGCCTCGGCCTCAACCCGCCGCTCGACTCGCCTCCTCGCGCGCACCTCCTCCCAGGAGCTCGCCCGGCGCGTCTCGCCGCCCGGCCACCGCCGCCTTAGCCCGTTCCCGCTGGCGCGCCACCACGGCCGTCCACAGCCGCCTCGCGGTCTCCGCCATCCGAAGCGCTTGTAGCCGCCCAGGCCGAGCTCCCCCGAAGACCCGGCCGCGCCCTCCGTCCGTCCTTGGGCCGGACGCCACCGCCCACGTCTCCGTCGCCGCGGGCCAAGCCCTCTGCTCTGTACCGCGTCGCCCCGAGCACCGTACGCGTTGACCCCCGTCCCGTGGGTGCACGTGTTAGTGGCGGCCCCTTCAGGAACCCCAAGATCGTCTGCTGACGTGAAGAACAACACGAGATCGCCAGAGAACAGTCGCGGACCCGAGTTAATCTCGGCAAGATCTTCGCCACCACTCAAGTTAAAGACCAAACCCTGAGGCCCTCGACGTGACGGTGCCTGCTACCAAGATCTCCGGCATGGATCGAAAAGTTCCCCGAAGACCGATCCCGGTGTACCGAAGACCGGACCCTCGACAAGCCAAGCTCTTTTCCCGAACGCCGATGCGGATACGACAAGTGCTTCACCCGAACGCCATGCTCGTCGACATGACCCGAAGACCGCGAATGCGACAAGAACGACACCGACGCAAAACGCCAAGTACTTCTTCCCGGAACGCAAGATCTGCCCGTTACCGAGAGCGAGAGAACGATCCCACCGAGAACGCTCCCGCCGAGGCCATCGAACCCTGAACCCGGGACCCCGACCCCGAACTCCGTCGAACCCTGAGACCGACCCCGAACTCCGGAACCCCAAGTTCGTCGAGACCCTCAATGTGTGAACCCCTTATCCGAGAACCCTATTTTATAATATAATAACAACTTGTTGCATGTTTAATTGTCATCTCGCATGCATCTCATTGGTTTGGGGGCCTTATGCCGATTCACCTAATAATTAAATATGGGGCCCATATGCGGGCAAATCTAGTCTCATATCGGCCTCATTTAAACTTGTGTAGCGAACCCGTATTACTTCTTGCCTTGTTAAACAACATTTAAATTGCGGGCTTTCTAAATAACATGCACCACCTAATTAAATGTCGGGACCCCGGTTCCGCTTAATATGACCTAATTGCATCGCACCTTGCCATGCCATCCATCATGCATGCATCATGCCGATCTTCTGCCGTGTATTAAATATTGCATCCGGTGTTTCTTCTAGTGTTTTGGTTCTTCGCGGATAAGGCCGTTGAGTTGATGTGAGCTTCGATCTTGATCGAACCTTTCGACAATGTTTTCAGGCGAGCATCTCCCCCTTTCTACCTATCTTACTTTTATAGTATTTACTTCCCTCCTGTTGATCTATTGCTATCTGTGTTGCGATGCTCTAGTTTTCGTACCCGTAATATCCCTATGACCTTATATTGCCTTGGACACATCCTATTACATTGTTTGGTAGATAGTTGGACTTGCGTCGTAGTTGCTTGCTCAGAATTGATGTGTGTCGTCATATGCCACAGTTGTTGATGTATTGCCGCATGTTGTTGTTGGAGATGATTCTAGCTTTACTTATCGTCACTTTAATTTATGTTTAACAACTAAAATTGAATAAGCAGAGGCATCGGTGGGTGATAGATAATATTTGGTTTTCCGAACGCCCACTTGTGTCCCGTAAGACCCGAGTACTTGATTCTGTTCCTTGATTTATCGCTATCCACATCCGGAGGTATATGGGACCCCTCACCAGAGCTTGATTCCGTCTTATTTCTTGGGGCCACAAACTAGTTTGAGGCTTTATTACTATCTGCTTATGCCATGCTTTTTGCTTTATTTACGATTGTGCGAGTGCTGCTTGTCTTTGTTAGGAAGCGGAGTGATTACGCGGTGTCGACAAGCCCGTTTGGGGTTCCCGATCGCTCCACCATTGGCCAGACCTTGAGGCCGTCTCGAGCTTGCCTACTCCGTTGCGGGTTCTACTCAAAGGGTGGCCCCTGAAATATTCTGAATCTTGTGATTCTTTGTGTCGTGAAGGCCTCGTTGGGTTTTGATTTGGTTTTCCGAGGTTGATCAGTGTGTGTTGCTATTGGTGCACCCGCCGGGTAAAACTTTTCGAAAGCCGTGTCCGCGGATATGGACGACTTGGAGCACAGTTTCTCGATCATAGACAAGCATAACTAAAGTTTACTGTTATAAATTTGACTTTATAATGACTAGTAATCAGCTTCACTATAACGGAATGTCTAATTAATACTGCCCACAATTGCTTGTTTATAGTGTAAACTTGCGACCATTGTACTGACTAGTAAGTATTGCAACTTCTAGCGGAATGGCTGAATAAAAGTACCAACAAGCTATTTGGGTTTTGGGTTTATCTCATGCTATCTGTATCGATTAGTAAGTGTTACAACTATAATGGAATGGTTAACTAAAAGTGCCCTTTGTTTACTTTACGGGGCGATTATCTAAACGACTAGTAAAGTACCGCAACTATCACTAACTAAATAAAGCGCCAACCGTGTGGGTTCCTCGGTTGACTTCCTCGATTGGTCTCGGGGAAACACCGAGATGGGTTTGTTTGGTGTTAGCTTGAGTTGGATCCGGATAGGTCATTCTCATCCCTCTCTGATATCCGTCAGTGGTATCGAGTCTCTATAGGTTGTTTAGTGCATCTGCTGACGCTTTCGATCCACCATACCTATGTAGCGACCGCCGGCAATTCTAGCCTCGCCGTGTCTTGGCCTCGATCTTGACGCTCCTTCTTTGTTTCTGCTTTGCCCTTTGTCGGCACCCTTTTGTTAAGCAGGTTTTGAGATCGGCGCCGTTAGCAGGGTTACCCTTCCGGCTTGGCCTGGGCAGGGTTATGGACGCCATTGGTTATTCTTCAGGGTTCTTAGCCCCATTTGCAGCTTGTCCGTAGTCGGACGCTCGATCATTTTCAAGGTGATTTGGATCTTTGTATAATATATCTGTATTCTTGACTCTTTGAGTCATTTATTATATATATGCTACTGTGGGTCCCATCGAGGACTGTTGTGTAATGTTATTACTTCGTTTTCCACCCGCACGAAAGTGCCTGGTGGGCACCTTTGAATCGTTTCTATGCGGGTTTGGTGAATTTTGCCCAAATTTGCATAGGTCCGATTCTGAGGGTGTTACACACCTATATAAGGAGGGGCAGGGCTCCTCCTAGAGACACACAAGTTTCCACCTCTAATCTCAGGTTTAGAGCCGTTTGGTTTAGAGCTTCTAATTGCTTTAGCCTGCGGTTTAGAGCCTTCTAATTGGTGTGTCTAAATCTCTAGACCACTAATAGCCCTCTCTCATAATCCACCATACTCGCTCCGGCTTAAGGCGAAGCCCTGCGGGATCTCCCTCTACTTAGGTACCACGCCGTTGTCTTTGGAATCGAGGAGAGTGCTACAACCTCCATTTTCTTGGAACAAGGGAGAGGAAGGTCTTCGTCGAGTCCGAGCGATGTGACCGATTGGGCGCTGCAGGAGCATGGCCTGGGAAGGATCGTCTACACGATCTTGAGATCGGAAAATGTACTACATCACCCACGAGAATCTGCTCGTTAACCGCTTCGAATCTTGAGGGTAAGTTATTCCATCGACTCGTTACTTTCTGATCTAGTAGGTAGATCTTGGCTTGTTTGTTTGTATGCGATAGAAAATTTTTGTTTTCCATGCTACGAACCCCTCTGACAGTATCAGAGCCGTGTCTATACGTAGATCTGTTGCACGAGTAGAACACAATGGTCATTGTGGGCGTTGATGCTTTTATTGTCGATTGCTTTTTGTGTACTTTGCATCTTGCGGTATGTTGGGATGAAGCGGCCCGGGCTAACCTTACATGACATCGTTCATGAGACTTTCTCCACGCTTGACATGCAACTTGTATTGCATAAGTGGCTTTGCGGGTGCCTGTTTCTCCTAGCATAGTTAAGATCCAATTTACAACGGGTGATTGACAATACTAGTATCAATGTTGTGGTTCTTGTTCGTAAGTTAGAACGACACTTATTAAAAGCCCCAAACCACGTAAAACATGCAAAGAAAATTAGAAGCGTCTAACTTTGTTTTGCGGGTGTCTGATGATGTGATATGGCCATGATTGTGATTATATATGATGTATGCGATGTTCCTTATTGTAAGTTGTGGCGGGAGCCATATGGTTGTCTTTAAATTCTGTTAAGACCGCGTGTCTATTCAAAGTAGTTGTAATAGTTGAAGCGGTGGGCGACAACCATGGAGAAGCATCATTGACCTTGATGCAATGTCGGTGATGATGGAGATCATGTTCGTGCTAGAAGATGGAGATCGGAAGCACAAAGAAGAAAGGCCATATCATATCACATATTATGAATTGCATGTGATGTTAATCCTTTATGCATCTTGTATTGCTTAGTAGGCGGTAGCATTATAAGATGATCCCTCATGCACATGAATTTCAAGTCATAAAGTGTTCACCCTTAGTTAGCACCGTTGCTAAAGCTTGTTGTTTGAAGCACCACGTGATGATGGTGTGTTAGATTACGCAAGTGTATACAACGTGAGCAAGCCAGATTTGCTCATGCGAAACTAAGGTTTGATCTTGACGAGCCTAGCGTATGCAGACATGGCCTCGGGAACACGGATTACCGAAAGGTAGAGCATGAGTCATATAGTAGATATGATGAACATGATTGTTCGCCATTGAAGCTATATCAACTCTCGTGATGATCGGTTTTGATGTGGTGGATTTGGTTCGTGTGATCACTAAAACAATGTGAGGCATATTGTTTTGAGTGGGAGTTCACCTAGATTAATTTAATTATTAATTAGAACTCAATTTATCATAAACTAAATCAAAGTGAATTTGCATAGTTGTTGTAGTCATTGGCATCCGTTTACCACCTTGCGCTTAGTTATAATTGAGATGATAGAACTATAGAATTTTGGTTAGTTACTTTCTGTTGGTATCGTATTGGTTTGAAGTGTTAATCTAAAGTTTAAAAGTCCTATTGCAAACTTTCAGTAAGTTCCGGTTACTCCATGAAGTTTAATAATTAGTATTAAATCAAGAGTAACAATTCCAAGTGTTAGTATCATGTTTGTTTCCATGATTCTTGATATTCAAAGGATTGTCTTAATATCAAGGTTATCTAAGGATCTGAAAGAGTTGTTTCAGAAACCATGATGTGTGGAAGATATTGTGATATCTGAAACGAAGTTTTGGTTACAACATGATAGAGTATAATGTGGCAAAGTTCATGTTCTCATATTTTGATGAGGATTTGCAAAAGGTTGGAGACACTAGTTGTCCTAATCCTCCAAAAGGTTTTGGAGAGCAACATTATACTTGCGATTCACCGTTGCAAGCTAAAAGTAGCTTGATCATGGATAAATCCATGATGAGGGTGAATATTTGATGTAGGTAAGATATTTACTACACCAAGAGATTACTAAAGAAAGGAATTTGAAAGAACACCAAATATTTGATGATGGTGATCTACTTCAAAGTGCAAGTCCAAAGACATTGGTATTTAATTATACACGCTTTGGACTATGTGTCATATGAATGACTCCACTAATTGATGTTGATAGATTCTTTCAAACAGAAAAGGAAATACTGAAAGATAATCTCATAAATATATGGCAGAAAAGAAAAGACTAGAATTGTTCAGTTTAAGTATATAGATGATATACATGTTATGGCTATATTCTTTGCTTATTAAACAATGTGGTTCTTAAGTATTTGATACTGAATTTGTTGGTGTGAAACAACACAATTCATGAACTACAATGGCCTAAGTAATTAGCAAAAGAATATGTGATGATGTTCATCGAGAACAAATAAAGGGTTATTGTGTTGCTCGTTAAAACATCAAAGCTTGCCTTCAAGATTTGTTTTATCAGGTATTATGAGAACAAAAGGGTTGTTCAAATAATTGCCGTAATCTATAAAAGATAGATGATTTGCAAATCTCGTTGGAGGTATCACATCCATAAAACTAGTGCTAAAGATGTCGAAAGACAAATTGATTGAAAGATCACTTAGGAAGTGACATCGTTGTTTAAATTATACTGAAAAGAAAACATGAAGAAACTCCATGTGGATGGAATTTTGGAGTCTATTTGATTTTGATCAAATGACGCTTGTGAAACTTTCCTAGAGATAATTAAAACTTCGTTCATAGGCCAAAAGGGAATGATAGACTAACTTATTGGAACTTGTACATATTGTTGTATGAAGTCCATTATGTATAGTCAAGAGCGATGGATTTCAACTTCATATGCTTTCTCCAAAATTTGAGTGAATATATGAATATTTACTTAATAAGGATAAAGTATGAAACATTTGAAAAGTTCGAAGACTTTCAAGATGAAGTGCAAAATCATTGTAACAAGAATATAAACAGTTTATGATAAAGATCATAAAGAAAGATATTTGAGTTACAAGTTTAGCATAATACCTAAGATTTAAAGGAATCGTTCCGTGGATTTGCATTTTCCCGAAACACCATAAGAGTATGGAGCGTTCGAGATATGTAATTAAACCTTGTTTGACATGGTAAGATCGAAGGTGTAATTCATAAAACTGCCATTATATTTTAAAGATTAAAAGCTTTAGAGATTACCGTTTTTCCACTGAAAAGAGCTTCATCATAATCCGTTGAAATGACACCATATAAGGTTATGGTTTGGGATAAAACCCATGTAGTCCTTTCTTAAACATTGGTATGCTATGCATAAGAAAGATGTGTGCAACCAAAGTCGGATGAACCTGTCTTTGTATAACTGTTAAGTAATCCTCCATAACATCGGAGACAAAAGTGTTTGTCACTTAAAACGTCAAGTTTCTTTGAGAAGGAATTTTTCGTGAAAAGTTAAGTGGGAGGACAATAGAACTTTGATAAGGTTAAAAGAACCTTAGCTGTATGTGCAGAGTTACTTGGCCAGAAAAGTGTTTCGGAGGCAGCAACAATGCTCATGGCTCACGTGCCTCAAAGGTTGTGGTCACGGAGATCTAAGTTCCTATTGAAACAAGTAGATCGGGTAAACAATCAAATACCAAGATTTGAGGGTTGAATCATTATTTCAGAATAATGAACCGACTACATGCAAAGAAGCGATGATGGGCCCTGACTCCGTCAAATGGCTTGAAGCCATAAAATCCGTGATAGTTCCATACACGAGAAATCAAGTTTTGAACTTGAAGGACCCTCGAGAAAGGTGTAAGACCTTACAGTTGTGTCTGGATCTATAAATAAATAGACATGGATGTTTTACATCTATGAAATAGTCGACATGTTGGGAAAGAGTTCACAAAATGTTCAATGTTAACTATGACAAGATTTGATCTTTCATAGTGATATTTAGTCTAGACGGATTAATGTAGCAACCACTACATATAATTTGTTATATGGTAGTTGAATAAACAAAACAAGTTCTTCTAATAGAAACGTTACCGAGGACGTGTGCATGACACGGTCCATAGGGTTTTGTTAATTCAAAGGATGCTAAAAGAATATGCATACTTCAATGGTTGAAGTGAGCATCACGGAGTTGGAATCTTCACTATGATGAAACTGTTAAAAGAGTTTAATTTCATCAGAGACAATGAAGATGCTTGCGTTTGCAAGAAATTAAGTGGGAGCGCTAAGACATATTTCTAATACATTATGTGGAGGACATATTGTTGATTAGAAAAGATGTATCTTTTATTGACACATATTAAGAATTTCATCCCGATGAAAGACTTAGGCAAAACCCAAATATTTGGCATCAATAGACGCTAATATGGTTGTGCCAGAAGTACATAGACGAGATATTGAATGAGTTCAATATAAAAACTACAAGAAAGGTTCTTGTCGCACAGAAAGGATTGAAAGAGTTCAAATGTTGATGATATAATCAAGTGTATAGACATTTGGTAAAGTGAAACAAATAATCAAGTATAGATTGATACTTGATGTATGAAATCACAAAGAGTATTTATATCAATCATACTGTGATATGTACAAATCCAGATATGTCCTATGCTCTAAATGTTGTGAGCATATACCAGAATGATTCGTAAGATGATCATTGGACAATAATAAGGATATTCTTATGATCTTTTGGAAGAACTAAGAGTATATTATTTGTAGAAGTGACAAATAGATGGTTAGTTCATTGTACAAGTACTACATTGATACTAGCTTTGTCACAAAGTACAAATTAATTTTATCTCAATCTAAACTAAGGGTGGCACAATATAATGGAAAGTGAGTTCCATAATAGATTTGGATGAGTTCCAAAGTTAAGACATTGTGACAGATACTACAACAAAAGGCTAAGTATATGACTGCTATTATAGCAGCAAAAGAGGGCATTTGTGTCAAGTAGTTTGTTATCAAACTAGGTGTAGTTCACAGAGGGATAATACTATGAAGATATATTGTGCGACAATATTATCAACATGTTTTAACCCCAAAGAACTAAAGGTCACACCGAAAGACCAAATTTATACAAAGCCATCTCATTAGAGAATGAGTGATGCGTAAAGACGCAAAGACATGCAATTACACACGGACCTGGAAGTGTCAGATCCGGAGATCAGTTGACCACTAGCAATCGTGTACATACAACACCGGAAAGCCATAGGTGTTGAATACACAAAGATTTGAAACTAGATTATTGACTCTAGTGCAAGTGGGAGACTGTTGGAGATATGCCCAAGAGGCAATAATAAAAGTGGTTATTATCATATCTTCACACTTATGATAAATGTTTACATACCATGCTATAATTGTATTAACCGGAAACATTAATACTTGTGTGATTTGTAAACTAAAATAAGAGTCCCTAGTAAAGCCTCTTGTTAAACTAGCTTGTTGGTTAATATATGATCATGGTTTCCTGATCATGAACATAGAGATGTTATTAACAACAGGATCATATCATTAGGATAATGATGTGATGGACATACTCCTATAGATAAGCGTAGCATAAAGATCAAGTCATTTCAATAGTTCAATTGCTATATGCTTTCTGATACATAGTAACCTAATTCCTTCGACCATGAGATCATGCATATCACCTTTACCGGATGGATGCTTTGATGACATCAAACACCACACCGTGGCGGGTGGCTATAAAGGTGGCATTAAGTGTTCGGAAAGTATTGGTTGAAACACATGGATCAAGAGTGGGATTTGTCCATCCACATGACGGATAGATATACTCTGGGCCCTCTCGGTGGAATGTCATCCAATTGGCTTGCAAGCATGTGACTTGGTCACAAGGGATCACATATCACGGGAGCGAGAAAAGAGTACTTATCGATGCGAGGTTGAACTAGGTATGCGAGAGATCTGAGCGATCATAACCTCGGATAAGTAAACTATCGTGAGACAAAGGGAAATTGGTATCGTATGTAAGTGGTTCATTCGATCGCAAAGTAATCGTGAGAAATATGTGAGCCATATGAATTTCCATTCCTCTATTGGTTATTGTTGGAGAAGTGTCTCGATCATGTCGCATAATTCACGAACCGTGAGACACACTTAAGGATTGACGTTGTTTTGAGTAGTTATGGTATTATGAGAAAGAGACCGAATGTTGTTCGGAGTCTCGGATGGGATCCAGGATATCACGAGGTGATCCGGAATGGTCCGGAGAATAAGATTCATATAAGGAAAGTCCCGTTTCGGAGTTCGGGAATGATTCCGGTGTTTTCATCGGGAATGTTCTAGAAGGGTCCGGATTGTCCGGCACTCTGGGGGGGAGGGTACATGAGTGTGTCATTGAATGATTGCATCATGTACTAAGTGTTCTTGCTGTTCCAAAAACATGAAAGTCAAATTGCCAGTTTGAAAGTCAAACGGCTAAAACAGGAAACTGTGGGAAATAAGCAAGAGGAGTTGGAACCAACCTGGAGGAGGAGTTGGACTCCTCCAGGACGGCGCCCAGCCCTAGGCCGAGTTGGGTAGGGACTCCCTCCCTCCCCTGGCGCGCCAAGGCCCCTCCACCTATATAAGGAGGGGCAGGGCTCCTCCTAGAGACACACAAGTTTCCACCTCTAATCTCAGGTTTAGATCCGTTTGGTTTAGAGCTTCTAATTGCTTTAGCCTGCGGTTTAGAGCCTTCTAATTGGTGTGTCTAAATCTATAGACCACTAATAGCCCTCTCTCATAATCCACCATACTCGCTCCGGCTTAAGGCGAAGCCCTGCGGGATCTCCCCTCTACTTCCGGTACCACGCCGTTGTGCTGCCGGAATCGCGAGGAGAGTGCTACAACCTCCATTTTCTTTGGAACAAGGAGAGGAAGGTCTTCGTCAGTACGAGCGTGTGACCGGCCGGGCGCTGCGGAACGCAGCGCCGGAAGGATCGTCTACACGATCTTGAGATCGGAAAGAGTACGACTACATCACCCACGAGAATCTGCTCTCGTTAACCGCTTTGGAATCTTCGAGGGTAAGTTATTCCATCGACTCGTTGCTACAGTCTAGTAGATAGATCTTGGCTTGTTTGTTTGTATGCGATAGAAATTTTTTGTTTTCCATGCTACGAACCCCTACAGCCAGATTTGCTCATGCGGAAGCTAAGGTTTGATCTTGACGAGCCTAGCATCTACAGACATGGTCTCAGGAACACGGATCACCGAAAGGTAAAGCATGAGTCATATAGTAGATATGATGAACATGTTGATTGTTCGCCATTGAAGCTATATCAACTCTCGTGATGATCGGTTTTGATGTGGTGGATTTGGTTCGTGTGATCACTAAAACAATGTGAGGGATATTGTTTTGAGTGGGAGTTCAACGGCAATATGATTAAAAGTTGAACATTATTTATCATAAATTAAATCAAAGTGAATTTGCATAATTGTTGTAGTCATTGGCATCCGTTTACCACCTTGCGCTTAGTTATAATTGAGATGATAGAACTATAGAATTCTGGTTAGTTACTTTACGAACTGGTATCGTATTGTTTTGAAGTGTTAATCTAAAGTTTAAAAGTCCTATTGCAAACTTTCAGTAAAGTTCCGGTTACTCCATGAAGTTTAATAATTGGTATTAAAACAAGAGTGACAATTCCAAGTGTTAGTGTATAAGTATCATGTTTGTCTCCATGATTCTTGATATTCAAAGGATTGTCTTAATATCAAGGTTATCTAGGATCTGAAAGAGTTGTTTCAGAAACCATGATGTGTGGAAGATATTGTGATATCTGAAACAAAGTTTTGGTTGCAACATGATAGAGTATAATATGGCAAAAATCATGTTCTCATATTTGATGAGAATCTGCAAAGGGTTGGAGACACTAGTTGTCCTAATCCACCAAAGGGTTTTGGATAGCAACATTATACTCACGATTCATCTTTATAAGCTAAAAGTAGCTTAATCATGGATAATTCCATAATAAGGGTGAATATTTGATGTAGGTAAAATATTTACTACACCAAGAGATTACTAAAGAAAGGAATTTGAAAGAACACCAAACATTTGATGATGGTGATCTACTTCAAAGTGCAAGTCCAAAGACATTGGTATTTAATTATACACGCTTTGGGTTATGTGTCATATGTATGACTCCACTATTGATGTTGATAGATTCTTTCAAACAGAAAAGGAAATACTGAAAGAGAATCTCATAATTATATGGCAGAAAACAAAAGACTAGAATTGTTCAGTTTAAGTATATAGATGATATAAATGTTATGGCTATATTCTTTGCTTATTAAACAATGTGGTTCTTAAGTATTTGATACTGAATTTGTTGGTGTGAATCGTCATACGAAACAACACAATTCATGAACTACAATGGCCTAAGTAACTAGCAAAAGAATATGTGATGATGTTCATCGAGAACAAATAAAGTGTTATTATGTTGCTCGTTAAACATCAAAGTTTGCCTTCAAGATTTGTTTTATCAGGTATTATGAGAACAAAAGGGTTGTTCAAATAATTTCCGTAATCCATAAAAGATGGATAATTCACAAATCTCGTTGGAGAAATCACATCCATAAAACTAGTGCTAAAAATGTTGAAAGACAAATTGATTGAAATATCACTTAGGAAGTGATATCGCCGTTTAAATTATATTGGAAAGAAAACATGAAGAAACTCCATGTGGATGGAATTTTGGAGTCTTTTGATTTTCTGATCACATGACGCTTGTGAGACTTTCCTAGAGATAATTAAAACTTCGTTCATAGGCCAAAAGGGAACGAATGACTAGCCTATTGGAACTTGTACATATTGTTGTACGAAGTCCATTATGTGTAGTCAAGAGCGATGGATTTCAACTTCATATGCTTTCTCCGAAAATTTGAGTGAATATATGAATATTTACTTAATAAGGATGAAGTATGAAACATTTGAAAAGTTCAAAGACTTTCAAGATGAAGTGCAAGATCATTGTAACAAGAATATAAATAGTTTATGATAAAATCATAAAGGAAGATATTTGAGTTACAAGTTTAGCATAATACCTAAGATTTAAGGAATCGTTCCGTGGATTTGCATGTCCCGAAACACCATAAGAGTATGGAGCATTCGAGATATGTAATTAAACCTTGTTTGACATGGTGAGATCAAAGGTGTAATTCATAAAATGCCATTATATTTTAAAGATTAAAATCTTGAGAGACTGTCGTTTTTCCACTGAAAAGAGCTTCATCATAATCCGTTGAAATGACACCATATAAAGTTATGGTTTGGGATAAAACCCAAGTTGTCCTTTCTTAAAACATTGGTATGCTTTGCATAAGAAATATGTTTGCAACCAAAGTCGGATGAACCTGTCTTTGTATGTTATTTCGAATAACTATTAAGTAATCCTCCATAACATCGGAGACAAAAGTGTTTGTCACTTAGAACGTCAAGTTTCTTTGAGAAGGAATTTTTCGTGAAAATATAAGTGGGAGGACAATAGAACTTTGATAAGGTTAAAAGAACCTTAGCTATATGTGCAGAGTTGCGCAACACCGAAAAGTGTTAGGAGGCGCAATGCTCATGGCTCACGTGCCTCAAAGGTTGTGGTCACGGAGATCTAAGTTCCTATTGAAACAAGTAGGTCGGGTAAACAATCAAATACCAAGATTTGAGGGTTGAATCATTATTTGAGAATAATGAACCGACTACATGCAAAGAAGCGATGATGGGCCCTGACTCCGTCAAATGGCTTGAAGCCTTAAAATCCGTGATAGTTCCATACACGAGAAATCAAGTTTTGAACTTGAAGGACCCTCGAGAAAGGTGTAAGACCTTACAGTTGTGTTTGGATCTATGAATAAATAGGTATGGATGTTTTACATCTATGAAATAGTCAACATGTTGGGAAAAAGTTCACAAACAATGTTCAAAGGTTGACTATGATAAGATTTGATTTTTCATAGTGATATTTAGTCTAGACGGATTAGTGTAGCAACCACTACATATAATTTTGTTATATGGTAGTTGAATAAACAAAACAAGTTCTTCTAATAGAAGGGTTACCTAGGATGTGTGCATGACACGGTCCAAAGGGTTTTGTTAGTTCAAAGGATGCTAACTGCATATGCAAACTTCAATGGTTAAAGTAAGCATTACGGAGTTGGAATCTTCACTATGATGAAACTGTTAAAGGAGTTTAAATCCGTCGGAGATAATGAAGATACTTGCATTTGCAAGAAATTAAGTGGGAGCGCTAAGACATGTTTCTAACACATTATGTGGAAGACATATTGTTGATTGGAAATGATGTATCTTTTATTAACACAAGATAAGAATTTCATCTCGATGAAAGGCTTAGGCAAAACCCAAATATTTAGCATCAATATACGCTAATATGGTTGTGCCGAAAGTACATAGATGATGTATTGAATGAGTTCAATATAGAAACTACAAGAAAGGTTCTTGTCGCACAGAAAGGATTGAATGAGTTCAATATTAATGATATATTCAAGTGTATTGACACTTGGTAAGTGAAACAAAGATTCAAGTATAGATTGATACTTGATGTATGAAATCACAAAGAGTATTTATATCAATTATGTTGTGATATGTACAAATCCAGAAATGTCCTATGCTCTAAATGATGTGAGAATATACCAGAATGACTCATAAGATGATCATTGGACAATAGTAAGGATATTCTTATGATCTTTTGGAAGAACTAAGAATATATTGTTTGTAGAAGTGACAAATAGATGGTTAGTTCATTGTAAAAGTACTACATTGATACTAGTTTTGTCACAAAGTACAAATTAAGTTTATCTCAATCTAAACTAAGGGTGGCACAATATAATGGAAAGTAAGTTCCATAATGGATTTGGATGAGTTCCAAAGTTAAATACATTGTGACAGATACTACAACAAAAGGCTAAGTATATGACTGTTATTATAGCAGCTAAAGAGGGCATTTGGGTCAAGTAGTTTGTTATCAAACTAGGTGTAGTTCATAGCGGGATAATACTATGAAGATATATTTTACGACAATATTATCAACATGTTTTAACCCCAAAGAACTAAAGGTCTCACCAAAGAACCAAATTTATACAAAGCCATCTCATTAGAGAATGAGTGATACGTAGAGACGCAAATATATGCAATTACACACGGACCTGGAAGTGTCAGATCCAGAGATCAGTTGACCACTAGCGAATGTGTACTTACAACACCGGAAAGCCATAGGTGTTGAATACACAAAGGTTTGAAACTAGATTATTGACTATAGTGCAAGTGGGAGACTATTGGAGATATTCCCAAGAGGCAATAATAAAGTGGGTTATTATCATATCTTCATACTTATGATAAATGTTTACATACCATGCTATAATTGTATTAATAGGAAACATTAATACTTGTGTGATTTGTAAACATAAAAGAGTCCCTAGTAAAGCCTCTTGTTAAACTAGCTTGTTGGTTAATATATGATCATGGTTTCCTGATCATGAACATAGAGATGTTATTAACAACAGGGTCATATCATTAGGAGAATGATGTGATGGACATACTCATATAGATAAGCGTAGCATAAAGATCAAGTCATTTTAATAGTTCAATTGCTATATGCTTTCTAATACATAGTAACCTAATTCCTTCGACCATGAGATCATGCATATCACCTTTACTGGATGGATGCTTTGATGACATCAAACACCACACCGTAACTGGGTGGCTATAAAGGTGGCATTGAGTGTTCGGAAAGTATTGGTTGAGACACATGGATCAAGAATGGGATTTGTCCATCCATATGACGGATAGATATACTCTGGGCCCTCTCGGTGTAATGTCATCCAATTAGCTTGCAAGCATGTGACTGGCTCACAAGGGATCACATATCACGGAACGAGAAAAGAGTACTTATCGTATGAGGTTGAACTAGGTATGCGAGATACCGACGATCAAAACCTCGGATAAGTAAACTATCGTGAGACAAAGGGAAATTGGTATCGTATGTAAGTGGTTCATTCGATCGCAAAGTAATCGTAGAAATATGTGGGAGCCATGTGAATTTCCAGATTCCTTTATTGGTTATTGTTCGGAGAAGTGTCTCGATCATGTCCGCATGATTCACGAACCGTAGGGAGACACACTTAAGGATTCGACGTTGTTTGAGTAGTTATGGAATGATGAGTAAGAGACCGAATGTTGTTCGGAGTCTCGGAGGGGATCTGGGATATCACTAGGAGATCCGGAATGGTCCGGAGAATAAGATTCATATAAGGAAAGTCCTGTTTCGGAGTTAGGGAATGATTCCGGTGTTTTCATCGGGAATGTTCTAGAAGGTTCCAGAATGTCCGGCACTCCGGAGGGGAAGGGGTACATGAATGTATCATTACAAGTTGGAAAGATTGGATCATGTACTAGGTGTCATCGCTGTCCAAAATAAAGGGTTTATTCAAATCCTAGTTTGAAAAGTCAAACGGCTAGTTTGAAAAGTCAAACGGCAGTTTTTGGAAAGAGGAGGAGAGGTGGAAACCGAGTTGGGGAGGAGTTCCCTCCTCCAACCGGCGGCCCACGTCCAAGCCGAGTTGGGGAGGGACTCCCCTCCCCTTGGCCGCACCTCCCACCTATAAAGGGAGGGGCAGGGATGCCCCTCCTAGCACACAAGTTGCCTCCCTCTAAACCTAAACCCTAGCCACAGCCTAGGGATTTCTCCCCAAAAGAGTTAGAGCTTCTAATTGCCCTAGCCGCTGGTTTAGCCCCTTCTAATTGGTGTGTCTAAACCCTAGATCACCAAGGCTCTCTCATAGTCCACCATACTCGCTCTGGCTTAAGGCAAAGCCCTGCGAGATCTCCCCTCTACTTCCGGTACCACGCCGTCGTGCTGCCGGAATCGCGAGGAGAGTGCTACAACCTCCGCTGTCTGCTGGAACAAGGGAGAGGAAGGTCTTCGTCGAGTACCGAACGTGTGACCGACTGCGGGAGCGCGAACGCATAGCGGAAGGATCGTCTACGCGATCTTGAGATCGGCAAGAGTACGACTACATCACCCACGAGAATCTGCTCTCGTTAACCGCTTTGGAATCTTCGAGGGTGAGTTCCTCTATCGACTCGTTGCTACAATCTAGTAGATAGATCTTGTCTTGTTTGTTTGCATGCGGTAGAATTTTTTTGTTTTCCATGCTACGAACCCCTACAGTCAATTCCACGGAGGCCGACAACGAGCTCGCACGCCAAGACAGGGTCGACCAGCTCGACGAAGCACGCGACCTAGATTGCTCCCGTGCCGCCATCTACCAGCAGGGACTCCACCGCTACTACAGCCGCCGAGTCTGGACTCGCACCTTCCAGGAAGGCGACATGGTCCTGTGACTGATCTAGGACAAGAAGGCCATGCACAAGCTCTCTCCCCCATGGCAGGGACCATTCGCCATAGGGAGAGTCCTTGACAATGACGCTTACTATGTCATCGACATACGAGGCGACGGTCAACTCGACGACAAGCGGCCGTGGAATGTAAACCTCTTAAGGAAATTCTACACGTAGGACTCCGACCTGTACTCGCCCCGCCACGCAATATAATAAACTCGACTCGCACAAAGTGTGCTTACTCGCCAAGTTCTTGTGCCAATCCACTCGTAATTTTAGCAATATGCTACCAACGGAAGTCAACCCTTGGTTGAGCGACCGGTATAGCTAATTAGTGCAACGCAAGGGCACCGATAGTATTCGGGCCTTGCGCCATCCACGAAAATGCCAACCCGGATCCCCCATTGGAGTCGCCCCACTCGGATGGCCCGCCGGGCCAAGAAGTCCGTACACGCTTCATATAGCGACCGGTCCTCTAAATCCTCGGCACAGCAACTCAAACGGTTAAGTCTCATGCTCGGGGACTCGCCTAAGTCTAATTCCATGTGGCTTGTAAACACACCAAGTATGAGAGCGCGCCCCGGACTCGCCATGCGACTAGCTTTCCAAGCTAGGTGGAGCGACGCGTTACAAACAACGCGCTACGTCCTCACCTACCTTGGGCATGCGACTAGAACAGCTAACTACCACACCTAGGGACTCGCCTAAACGACCATGCTAGCGTCCGGAAAAATAGCCAAGTATAGAGCACCCCTTGGGGTCACCAAGTGACTCGCTCTCCGAGCCACGGTGAGTCCACTCTAACTAACTAACAGTCTAAAACAAACGAACTTACAAAAACGTGAGGTAAACCCCATCAAAGGGCAGACGCGTTCGGGGACTCGCTCAACAAAAGAAATCACAAATCAATTCGAACTGATTAAACATTTTTTCATTTCTTTAGTAGCAAAATACATTGTTCGCGATCAAGGATTCATACAAAATCTACTTGCTATTACTAATGCAAAAGGCCCAAAGGCAATTTCTTATTCCGCGGGCTTCAAAGACAACGCGCCGCCACCACCCCGGACCCGGATGAAGGGCTCCTGTGGGTTCGCCGGGTAGGTTGTCAGGCTCTTCTCCATGGCCGACTGGAAGGGCTGCTCTGACTTCAGGTCGCGATGTTGTGGCTCAGGGTCGTTCGGCGCCATCATCATCTCCTGGTACGGCAGCAGGTCGCCCATCGCCAGCACCCTCTCGGAGTATGTGGCCGTCGTGGCAGTCAGCTTCAACACCTCCGAAATATCCACCGAGCCGGTCGCCGACGGATACCCATTGGTGATGTCGTCAAGGTCGAAATTGTCGGGGAAGTGCGCGAGCCTGAGACTCAGCGCAGTCGAGGCCTGTAACACCCTCAGAATCGACCCTATGCAAGTTTTAGCGAAACCCGCCAAACCCGCATAGAAACGATTCAAAGGTGCCCACCAGGCACTTTCGTGCGGGTGGAAAACAAAGTAATAACATTACACAACAGTCCTCGATGGGACCCACAGAACAGATATATATACAACACGACTCCATGAGTCAAGAATACAGATATACGGTACAAAGATCCAAATCACCTTGAAAAGATGGAGCGTCCGACTATGGACAAGATGCAAATGGGGCTAAGAGCCCTGAAGAATAACCAATAGTGTCCATAACCCTGCCCAGGCCAAGCCGGAAGGGTAACCCTGCTAACGGCGTCGATCTCAAAACCTGCTTAAACAAAGGGGTGCCGACAAAGGGCAAAGGAAAAGAAAGAGAGCGGTCAGTACTGAGGCCAGTACACGGCGAGGCTAGAATTCGGCGGTCCTCGCCTACATAGGTATGGTGGACTGAGCAGCAGCGCAGCATGCACTTGACAACCTATAGAGACTCGATACAACTGTCGGCTATCAAAGAGGGGTAAGAAAGACCTATTCGGAACCAACCTGATACTACCATCAAACAAACCCATCCTGGTGTTTCCCCCTCGAGACCAAACGAGGAAGTCAACCGAGGAACTCACACAGTTGGCAGTTTTATTCATTCCGTTAAAGTGGCGACAATTACTAGTCAAATATAGATAGCATGAGTCATCCTGATATAATAAGCAGTGGGCAGTTTTAGTTAACCATTCCGTTGTAGTTACAACACTTACTAGTCAAATATACGATTAGCATGAGAAATCCCCAAACCCAGCGGTTGTTGGTACTTTTATTTAGCCATTCCGTTATAGTTGCAATACTTACTAATCAGGTACAATGGTTGCAAGCGACAACCCAAACAAGCAATTGTTGGCAGTTTTATTTAGCCATTCCATTATAGTGAAGCTGATTACTAGTCATTATAAAGTCAAATTTATAGCACTACTTTAGTTATAGTTGTCTATGATCGAGATACTGTTCTCCAAGTCGTCCATAACATGGACACGGCTTTGAAAGTTTTACCCTGAGGTGCACAAATAGCAACACACACTCGATCAACCTCGGAAAAACCAAATCAAAACCCAACGAGGCTTTCACGACAAAGCAATCACAGGATTCGGAATATTTGAGGCCACCCATTGAGTACACCATAGCGAAGTTAGTGACTCGAGACAGACTCAAGGTTTGCGCCAGGGTGGTACATCGGGAACCCAAAACTGGGCTTGTCGATACCGCGAAAACACTCCGCTTACCTAAACAGTACATGTGCTCCTCGCACAATCGTAATAAATCAGTAAAGCATGGCATAAGTACAGGATAGTAAATAAAACCTCAAACTAGTTTGTGGCCCCAAGAAATAAGACTGAATCAAGCTCTGGCTCAGGGGGGTCCCATAATCCTCCCGGATGTGGATAGCGTGAATATTCAAGGAACAGGTATCAAGTACTCGGGGTCCTACGGGACACAAGTGGATGGTTAACAACCAAATAACATCTATTGCCCACCTGTGCCTCTGCTTACCTACTTCAATTTTAGTTGTTTAAACAGTATTTAAAGTCTTGATCAACTCCAACAATAAACACACGGCAATACTCCAACAACTGTGGTACTTGAAGACACGCAACAGCACTTGAGCAAGCGACTACGACGCGCAGGTCCAACTATCTACCAAACAACAGGTAATAGGAGGTGTCCAAGGCAATATAAGGCTGCAAAGGATATCACGGGTACGAAAACTAGAGCATCGCAACACAGATAGCAATAGAACAACAGGAGGGAATAAATACTATAAAAGTAAGATAGGTAGAAAGGGGGAGATGCTCGCCTGAGAACATTGCCGAAGGTTCATCCGAAAATCGGGGCGAAGCTCACATCAACTCAACGGCCTTATCCGCGAAGAACCAAAACACTAGAATAAACACCGGATGCAATATTTAATACTAAGGCAAAAGATCGGGCATGATGCATGTATGATGTATGACATGGCAAAGGTGCGATGCAATTGGGCAATATTAAGCGGAACCGGGGTCCCGACAATTAAATATATGGTTCAAGTTTTTTAGATACCCCGCAATTTAAATGTCGTAATAACAGGGCAAGATAAGTTACCGGTTCGCTACACAAATTTAAATGAGGCTAATATAAGACTAGATTTGCCCGCATATGGGCCCCATGTTTAATTATTAGGTGAATCGGCATAAGGCCCCCAAACCACACAAATATGCATGCAAGTATGACAATTTAATATGCAACAAGTTTTATATAAAGCATTTTATAAAATAGGGGCTCGGGAAAAGGTTCACACATTAGGGTTCGGAAGATCTTGGGATTCGTCGAGGGGTCGGGGTTCGACAGGGGCTCAGGGTTCGACGGGATCGGCGAGGTTCGGATACAAGATGGGGAACTTGGGTGCCAAGCGGTCGATCTTGCCGCTCTCGACGAACTTGAGCGGATCGGGTACCGGGGGTCTTGGGGTACGTGGAGTAGATCTTGTCGCACGGTGTCCGCTAAGCAGTTCTTGTCATTCTGCGTGAATCTTGTCATCACGAAGATCTTGTCGGGTCCTCGAATCAGATCGGTCTTGGCGTTCGGGATGAAGATCTTGGCGTCCGCGAGGAAGTACTTGGCGAACCCGTGTCGGAGATCATGTCGGTCCACGGGGTTCGGTCTTCGGGGAGGAAGGAGAATGCGCCGGGTACGATCTTCGGGTCCCACGTAGTGGTCTTGTCAGTCTTGGTGAGGTGCTCGTCTAACTCGTACGACCGAGGGTTGTCAGGAGCGATGCATCACCATGGATCCATCTTCACACGGTCTTCACCGTTACAACACCGAACCGCCACAAACATCACCACCATAACACACATGCGCACACTACCAAACACATGGAGTGCGGACAGGACGGCTCACAAGGGGGTGGTTGGAGAGCTCGCTGAGGCGGCTCGGCGGGTCCGCGCAGAGAAGACGGTGACAGGTGGGCTCGCTGGCGGGATGGGCGACGCCATAGGGAGGATCCGCAGGGGTCGAAGAGGACGACGACGCCCACGCAGGCGACACGGAGCTACAGGGCAGCGGTCGCGAGAGGGCGGCAGGGAGGGCCCCTGGCGGATGGCGGCTTGAGTAGGCAGTCGGAGGCGGGAGACGTCTGCAGAGGGGGACAAAGGCGAGAGGCATGCGGGACGGCACCGGCGTGGTGACGGCGCCAAAGCAGAGGCGGCGAGGACGCTTGGAGGTCGACGAGGACAGCGGCGGACCGCTGGCGGAGCGGCGGGGCCAGCGGCGGAGAGGAGGGTGGCCGGAGACGCGGGCTCGCAGAGGGTGGGGCGGCGGTGGAGCTTGGAGGCGAGGGCGCTGGCAGACGAGGGCCCACGGAGGAGGCAGGGCAGAGGAGGCGCGGCATGCTCGGCCGGAGAGGAGGGAGGCGGCGGCGGCCGCGTGGGAAGGACGGAGCCGCGAGGTGGAGGAGGGCGAGGCAGAGGGCGCGCCGGCGACGGGGAGAGGAGGGGCTCGGGGCGAGCGGGGAAGAGGAAGGAGAGGAGGGAGCCGGCGCCGGTGAGGGGAGGAGCGACGGGAGGAGGCGGTGAAGCGGAGCCCGGCGCCGGTGAGGGGAGGAGCGGCGGGAGGAGGCGGTGAAGCGGAGCCCGGCGGCCGGCCGGAGGCGAGGTCGGCGCGGGAGGCGTCTGCGGGGAGGAGGCCCTGGCAACGACGGCGGTTGTCGGGGAGAGGAGGAAGACGAGGGAGGGAGGGAGAGAGCGGGGGGTCTGTGGGGGTGGGTCCGCGGGGTGGAGCACGAGGCAGGTGGGGTCGGCGGGCCAAGTGGGGAGCGGTGGGGAGTAGCCAGGGGGTGCGTGGCGCGTGGTGTTGTGTGGTGTGTGTGTGTGTGCTGAGTGGCAGGTAGGGACAGGGACGGTGGGACCGGGGTGTAAGGGAGAGGGGGAAGCAGGCGGGTGAGAGAGGAAGTGGGGGTGGGGTTGGCTGTGATTAAGAGAGAGAGAGGGGATGGGGTGTGGATTGGTGAGGTGGCTGGGCCGAGGGTGAGGTGGAGGGACGGTGAGGTGGCAAGCTGGGGTTGGTGGGTAGACTAGGTTTGGTTAGGAAATGTTTTAGGTCTGGTGAGATTGGGTTGGACCGATCGGGGTGGTAGGCGGCCTGGCTTTTCGGGCCGGGCTGCCTCCCCCGATCAAAACAGTTTTATTTTAAAACAATATTGTTCATTTTAATTTTAATAAATGATTTTGTAATTAGTTTTAGACAAAAAAAATATCCGGAAACATCCGGGGGTTTAATTTGAAATAGAAGGAGGGCTAGTTTCAGAAAACAATAGTCTTTCGCAACATAATTTCAAGTAAAAATAATATGCATGATGATGTCATGATGATGCACAAAACAAAATACCAAGCGATTTTCTAGTAGTGGATTTTGCGGGATGCCACAATTCGACACCACTAACAATGGATCTCGCCCTCGAGATCCGCCTCATGGTACCGGAAAGAAGGTCGGTGATCTGCATCTTCTCGCTTCGTGTAGATCCTCGCGACACCACTAACAAGAGGTCGTCGTCCGTGATCGTCGAGAGAACACTCCGGAAAAACAAAAGGTCGAAGGTAGGGGTATCAACAAATAAAGCCACCTCTAGCTTTGATGGAAAGAGGGAACCGATGCATTCTCATCCACTTCAATGTACACAAGCGAATAGAGTGAGTAGTCGGCATGGGGGCCAATCCATCCCGCACCCAAACTATTACTCCGCACAGTCAGTGGAAAAGCGTGCAACCATTCTCGGAATCAGACTAAAGATCTCGACAAACGAGGTTCAGAACAAAGGAGTGATGCAGGCTCTGCATCGGACCTGGCGTAGAGGATGTCGTCGTGTCGGAAAACACCGGAAGGCACAAGAAGGTACAAAGAGAAGTCCACCAGACGAAGGATTCCTCGGATAGCATGAAGACCAGATGTAGAAGCATCGTTACCCAAAGAGGAAGCGAAACCCTGAAGATACGATGGAACCCAACCACGAGAAATCCTGGACTCGAAGAGAGAGAAGAGAGCGGATTCAAAACACGCAGAGGTGAGAGCAGAGCAGCAGAGGGGTAAGGAGTAAAATCAGACCTAATCAGAACTATCCAACCAATTTTTCAAAAATAGTTTTGACACTCTACTTCGGCCGTTAGCTAGGTTATCCTACAGGATGGACTTGTGGGGTATCGCAACTGCTGATCTCTGATAACACTCTGTAACACCCTCAGAATCGACCCTATGCAAGTTTTAGCGAAACCCGCCAAGCCCGCATAGAAACGATTCAAAGGTGCCCACCAGGCACTTTCGTGCGGGTGGAAAACGAAGTAATAACATTACACAACAGTCCTCGATGGGACCCATAGAACAGATATATATACAACACGACTCCATGAGTCAAGAATACAGTTATATGGTACAAAGATCCAAATCACCTTGAAAAGATGGAGCGTCCGACTACGGACAAGATGCAAATGGGGATAAGAGCCCTGAAGAATAACCAATGGCGTCCATAACCCTGCCCAGGCCAAGCCAGAAGGGTAACCCTGCTAACGACGTCGATCTCAAAACCTGCTTAAACAAAGGGGTGCCGACAAAGGGCAAAGGAAAAGAAAGAGAGTGGTCAGTACTGAGGCCAGTACACGGCGAGGCTAGAATTCGGCGGTCCTCGCCTACATAGGTATGGTGGACTGAGCAGCAGCGCAGCATGCACTTGACAACCTATAGAGACTCGATACAACTGTCGGCTATCAGAGAGGGGTAAGAAAGACCTATTCGGAACCAACCTGATACTACCATCAAACAAACCCATCCTGGTGTTTCCCCCTCGAGACCAAACGAGGAAGTCGACCGAGGAACTCACACAGTTGGCAGTTTTATTCATTCCGTTAAAGTGGAGACAATTACTAGTCAAATATAGATAGCATGAGTCATCCTGATATAATAAGCAGTGGGCAGTTTTAGTTAACCATTCCGTTGTAGTTACAACACTTACTAGTCAAATATACCATTAGCATGAGAAATCCCCAAACCCAGCGGTTGTTGGAACTTTTATTTAGCCATTCCGTTATAGTTGCAATACTTACTAGTCAGGTACAATGGTCGCAAGCGACAACCCAAACAAGCAATTGTTGGCAGTTTTATTTACCCATTCCATTATAGTGAAGCTGATTACTAGTCATTATAAAGTCAAATTTATAGCACTACTTTAGTTATAGTTGTCTATGATCGAGATAATGTGCTCCAAGTCATCCATAACCGCGGACACGGCTTTCAGAAAGTTTTACCCTGCAGTGGTGCACAAATAGCAACACACACTCGATCAACCTCGGAAAAACCAAATCAAAACCCAACGAGGCTTTCACGACAAAGCAATCACAGGATTCAGGAATATTTCAGGGGGCCACCCCATTGAGTACACCCGCAACGAAGTTAGCTGACTCCGAGACGGACTCAAGGTTTGCGCCGATGGTCAGAACGATCGGGAACCCAAAACTGGGCTTGTCGATACATGAAAACACTCCGCTTACCTAAACAGTACATGTGCTCCTCGCACAATCGTAATAAAGCAGTAAAGCATGGCATAAGTACAGGATAGTAAATAAAACCTCAAACTAGTTTGTGGCCCCAAGAAATAAGACTGAATCAAGCTCTGGCTCAGGGGGGTCCCATAATCCTCCCGGATGTGGATAGCGCGAATATTCAAGGAACAGGTATCAAGTACTCGGGGTCCTACGGGACACAAGTGGACGGTTAACAACCAAATAACATCTATTGCCCACCTGTGCCTCTGCTTACCTACTTCAATTTTAGTTGTTTAAACAGTATTTAAAGTCTTGATCAACTCCAACAATAAACACACGGCAATACTCCAACAACTGTGGTACTTGACGACACGCAACAGCACTTGAGCAAGCGACTACGACGCGCAGGTCCAACTATCTACCAAACAACAGGTAATAGGAGGTGTCCAAGGCAATATAAGGCTGCAAAGGATATCACGGGTACGAAAACTAGAGCATCGCAACACAGATAGCAATAGAACAACAGGAGGGAATAAATACTATAAAAGTAAGATAGGTAGAAAGGGGGAGATGCTCGCCTGAGAACATTGCCGAAGGTTCATCCGAAAATCGGGGCGAAGCTCACATCAACTCAACGGCCTTATCCGCGAAGAACCAAAACACTAGAATAAACACCGGATGCAATATTTAATACTACGGCAAAAGATCGGGCATGATGCATGTATGATGTATGACATGGCAAAGGTGCGATGCAATTGGGCAATATTAAGCGGAACCGGGGTCCCGACAATTAAATATATGGTTCAAGTTGTTTAGATACCCCGCAATTTAAATGTTGTAATAACAGGGCAAGATAAGTTACCGGTTCGCTACACAAATTTAAATGAGGCCAATATAAGACTAGATTTGCCCGCATATGGGCCCCATGTTTAATTATTAGGTGAATCGGCATAAGGCCCCCAAACCACACAAATATGCATGCAAGTATGACAATTTAATATGCAACAAGTTTTATATAAAGCATTTTATAAAATAGGGGCTCGGGAAAAGGTTCACACATTAGGGTTCGGAAGATCTTGGGATTCGTCGAGGGGTCGGGGTTCGACAGGGGCTCAGGGTTCGACGGGATCGGCGAGGTTCGGATACAAGATGGGGAACTTGGGTGCCAAGCGGTCGATCTTGCCGCTCTCGACGAACTTGAGCGGATCGGGTACCGGAGGTCTTGGGGTCCGTGGAGTAGATCTTGTCGCACGGTGTCCGCTAAGCAGTTCTTGTCGTTCTGCGCGAATCTTGTCGTCACGAAGATCTTGTCGGGTCCTCGAATCATATCGGTCTTGGCGTTCGGGATGAAGATCTTGGCGTCCGCGAGGAAGTACTTGGCGAACCCGTGTCGGAGATCATGTCGGTCCATGGGGTTCGGTCTTCGGGGAGGAAGGAGAATGCGCCGGGTACGATCTTCGGGTCCCACGTAGTGGTCTTGTCAGTCTTGGTGAGGTGCTCGTCTAACTCGTACGACCGAGGGTTGTCAGGAGCGATGCATCACCATGGATCCATCTTCACACGGTCTTCACCGTTACAACACCGAACCTCCACAAACATCACCACCATAACACACATGCGCACACTAGCAAACACATGGCGTGCGAACAGGACGGCTCACAAGGGGGTGGTTGGAGAGCTCGGTGAGCCGGCTCGGCGGGTCCGTGCAGAGAAGACGGTGACAGGTGGGCTCGCTGGCGGGATGGGCGACGCCATAGGGAAGATACGCAGGGGTCGAAGAGGACGACGACGCCCACGCAGGCGACACGGAGCTGCAGGGCAGCGGTCGCGAGAGGGCGGCAGGAGGCCTCGGCGGATGGCGGCGGCATGCAGGCCGGTCGGGCGGAGAGCAGCGTGCAGAGGGCCAGTGGCAGAGGCATGCGGGCCAGCGCGGCAGCGTGGCAGCGGGCCCGGCAGCAGAGGCGGTGAGGACGCGCTTGGAGGTCGACGAGGACGACGGCGAGGCGGACCGCTGGCCGGAGCAGGACGGGGCCCGGCGGCGGAAGGAGGAGGGAGAGGAGGGTGGCCGGAGACGCGGGCTCGCAGAGGGTGGGGCGGCGGTGGAGCTTGGAGGCGAGGGCGCTGGCAGACGAGGGCCCACGGCGGAGGTAGAGCAGAGGAGGCGCGGCGTGCTCGGCCGGAGAGGAGGGAGGCGGCGGCGGCCGCGTGGGAAGGACGGAGCCGCGAGATGGAGGAGGGCGAGGCAGAGGGCGCGCCGGCGACGGGGAGAGGAGGGGCTCGGGGCGAGCGGGGAAGAGGAAGGAGAGGAGGGAGCCGGCGCCGGTGAGGGGAGGAGCGGCGGGAGGAGGCGGTGGAGCGGAGCCCGGCGCCGGTGAGGGGAGGAGCGGCGGGAGGAGGCGGTGAAGCGGAGCCCGGCGGCCGGCCGGAGGCGAGGTCGGCGCGGGAGGCGTCTGCGGGGAGGAGGCCCTGGCAACGGCGGCGGTTGTCGGGCAGAGGAGGAAGACGAGGGAGGGAGGGGGGAGCGGGGGGGTCTGTGGGGGTGGGTCCGCGGGGTGGAGCACGAGGCAGGTGGGGTCGGCGGGCCAGGTGGGGAGCGGTGGGGAGTAGCCAGGGGGTGCGTGGCGCGTGTTGTTGTGTGGTGTGTGTGTGTGTTGAGTGGCAGGTAGGGACAGGGACGGTGGGACCGGGGTGTAAGGGAGAGGGGGGAAGCAGGCGGGTGAGAGAGGAAGTGGGGGTGGGGTTGGCTGTGAGGAAGAGAGAGAGAGGGGATGGGGTGTGGATTGGTGAGGTGGCTGGGCCGAGGGTGAGGTGGAGGGACGGTGAGGTGGCAAGCTGGGGTTGGTGGGTAGACTAGGTTTGGTTAGGAAAAGTTTTAGGTCTGGTGAGATTGGGTTGGACCCATCGGGGTGGTAGGCGGCCTGGCTTTTCGGGCCGGGCTGCCTCCCCCGATCAAAACAGTTTTATTTTAAAACAATATTGTTCATTTTAATTTTAGTAAATGATTTTGTAATTAGTTTTAGACGAACAAAATATCCGGAAACATCCGGGGGTTTAATTTGAAATATAAGGAGGGATAGTTTCAGAAAACAATAGTCTTTCGCAACATAATTTCAAGTAAAAATAATATGCATGATGATGTCATGATGATGCACAAAACAAAATACCAAGCGATTTTCTAGTAGTGGATTTTGCGGGATGCCACAAGGCCCCGTGGCGAAAGGCCGACTGCGTCATCTAGTTGACCACCTTCGGTGCCACTTCGAGGTAGGGCCACACTTCCGTCAGCTCGCTAAGGATCACTTCGGTGGGGGAGATCTCTTGGAGAGCGTCCCGAATGTACGTCGCCGAGAGGGAGGCCGGTTCCACCATCATGGACACATATGTTTTGGCGTTGTACGACTACACCTCAGGATCCCCACCGCATATCTTCCCTTGAACAAAACCAAGTCAGAATTGGAACGACACACACCCTCAGCTTCACCCGCTCGGGGACTCGCCGGCACGGCGACTTGCCCCTTCGGGGACTCACCCGCTACTACGAAAAAGACTCGAAGAACTGCTTACCAAGAAGCGGACGGCACAACCCCGTGGTGAAGTCCCACAGGGCCGTCAACTGGTCTTGCAGACCAACAATAAGCACATCGGAGACCTAGCTCATCTGCTGCCGCGATGACAGCGGCCTTGGCCCTCTCCTCCGACGAGGTCGCCTCCGCCTTCGTGGCCTCTAGCTCCTTCTCCAGCACGACGATCTGCCCTTTCACGGCGATCAATGAAGATTTCGCAGTTTCCAGCTCGGAGGCTAGGAAGAAACCCTCGCGGGCCTTGGCAATCGTGGCGGAGCGGTCCTCTACAAAGTAGAATCAAAATGAGAACCCGCAAGACAAAACAAGGAAAAGACCCAAGGGTCTAACACTCACCCGTAGTGGCCTGCAGCTGTTGGTTAACCCCCTGCGCGACTCGCAGGTCGCGCTCCAAGCGCTCCTTCGCGGCCTGTCGTTCCGATGATTCCCGCTGAAGGCCCTGCGAATGGAAATTAGATATAAGCAAACAACAAAAGTTTCTAAAGGGCCTAGCCGCTGAAATTCAGCGACTAGCCACTCGGGGACTAGATAGCAAAAGTTCCTAAGTGCCTACCCGCTGAAATTCAGCACTAGCCACTCGGGGACTGGATAGCAACAGTTCCTAAGTGCCTAGCCGCTGAAATTCGGCGACTAGCCACTCCGGGACTGGATAGCAAAAGTTCCTAAGTGCCTAGCCGCTGAAATTCAGCGACTAGCCACTCGGGGACTGGACAGCAAAAGAAATAAGGATATAGCCGCTGAAATTCAGCAACTAGATCCTCGGGGACTGTACATACATCGATGGCTGCGCCTAGCATGTTGTGCAGCTTGACCGCGTCCATCGACGGTAGCACGAACGACGTCCACCCGCGTTGCTGCCCAGCGCCTCTGTCCACAACCTCAGGTACCTGAGGCGATTGCGTCCCTGTCGCCACAGCGGAGGCCTTCGACATGAAGCAGGGAAAGGTCACTTCCATCACGGTCGGGGCGCTATCCGCGGGCTCCGACAACCCAGCCAGCGTGATCGGCTCACCCAGCTGCGACCAAATGACCACGTCAGTCTTCCCGGACGTGGCGACTCCGACCAGCGCTTCAATCAACACGTCAAGTGGCCCTTTGGTAGCCATGCGGAATCGATGTCTCCATCCTTCCTCTTCTTCGCGCCCTCAACCAGATCCTCGACCTCATCGCCCTTCCTCTTCTTGGAAGAGTCAGTTTCCCCTCCAACCACGACTGGTAGCACCTTGGCCACTGAAGGGTGACCAATCTTGTTGACGCCAGACCTACAAAGAAAGTGATCAGCGCCCTAGATATCAACACCAATAACTGCCTCGGACGACTCGACACGGACTTACTTGGAGACTGGGATGAAGCGCAAACCGGTGTAGATGTGTGCCGACTTCTCCAACTCCGGGCCCAACTTTCACGTGAGGACCGTCTTAAACACGCTCTGGGCCCACGACACTGTGGGTTTCTTCGACGACGAGCCCATGGCCGCGGGCTCCTCTGACTCGGGCGGCATATGCGCCTTCTTCGGCAGTGAAGATGTCGACTCCGTGGCCGGGGCGGCACCTGGCCCCGGGACCACCAAGAATGGCGGCAGGATCGCCGCAAACGGGATTTCCCCTTCCACTACAGCTTCGACTTTTGATTCCTTTGCTTCCGAAATATTTGTCGAAGCCTCGACTTCTGCATCGTCGGCCTCTTCATTCGACTCGAAATTGGACGCCGACCTCAGCATTGATGCGACCTTCGGTGCCTTCCTCTTCACGGACGATTTCGCCTTTCGTGCGGCCTTTGCAGGCGTGGCCACGCGGCGCGAGCTGCGCTCTTGCACGTCGCGCTCCTCGAGGCTTTGACTAGCCTCGATCTCGCGTTGCTTCTGCCCGCGGGCGTGGGTGCGGCAACATCTACCACTTTGTCCTCCTCTTCGGAGGACTCGCTTGAATCCTCCCCAAACTCCCTAGAGGAGTCATAATCCATGGAAGGAAGCCAATTCTCCAAAACCTGAAAAAACTGACAGAGACAAGACAAACATCATTGAACCGCGACTGCATCGATGCGACCGCGAAATCAAGAAGAAAACTTACTGTTGGCGCCTGGAGCTTCCCCATGGCGGTGTACGGGGAAAGCCCGGCCTTCGAATCCATGTACTCCGCCTCTGTGATCTTCTTCAGAGCGGCGGCGTAGTCATCAGCATTCCAAACCACCGAGCACGCCTTCGTCCCGTCGTCCCTACCGGTGTACTGATACATCCAGTGGTCTCGACTCGCCAGCGGCACCAGTCGCCGCCCGAGCCAGCAGTTGTAGAGGTTGATGGTCTCCAGACCCTCCTTCTTGGGCGTCTAGATCTGCGTCAACATCTCATCCTTGGCCATCCTCTGGTCATGGGGAAGCTTTGTCGTCAGTAGCTGGTGCAGCTCGCTCCTCTCGGGGGTGAACATTGGGAGTGACACCTCGCCATCCGTTGTCAAATCACTCATGTAGAACCAATATTTATTCCGCTCATTGGCGGCTTTCTTCGGGAGCATCAGATCCAGGAAGGAGGCTTTGGTCTTCAGCTGGAAGGTGAGGCTGACCGCCGCCAGAATCGGGCCGCCAGCCCCCTCGCGGATGACGTGGCCATGGAACAAGTCCAACCACAGGGGGAAGTAGGGGCGACACCCCAGGTAGCATTCGCAGAATGCCACGAAGATGGCGAACTGCTTGATACTATGCGGCCCCAGATCCGAAGGCTTGATTGCGTAATACATGCATAACCTCCAGAAGAAGACCGATGTAGGAAAGCTGAGCCCCCTCTCCAAATTACTAGTGAAATAGATGAATTCTCTGGGGCAGGCGTCGGTCTCCGTCTCCCCATTCACGGTGATCCGCCATTTCCCCTTGCAAAGAATCCCTGCATCTTGGAATGATTTCAGCGACGTTGTGGTGCACTTGGATTTGCTGTTGGAGATATGCCCAAGAGGCAATAATAAAGTGGTTATTATCATATCTTCATACTTATGATAAATGTTTACATAACATGCTATAATTGTATTAACAGGAAACATTAATACTTGTGTGATTTGTAAACATAAAAGAGTCCCTAGTAAAGCCTCTTGTTAAACTAGCTTGTTGGTTAATATATGATCATAGTTTCCTGATCATGAACATAGAGATGTTATTAACAACAGGGTCATATCATTAGGAGAATGATGTGATGGACATACTCCTATAGATAAGCGTAGCATAAAGATCAAGTCATTTAATATAGTTCATTTGCTATAAGCTTTCTGATACATAGTAACCTAATTCCTTCGACCATGAGATCATGTTAATCACCATCACCGGAAGGATGCTTTGATGACATCAAACACCACACCGTGAATCGGGTGGCTATAAAGGTGGCATTGAGTGTTCGGAAAGTATGTGTTGAGGCACATGGATCAAGAGTGGGATTTGTCCATCCATATGATAGATATACTCTGGCCCTCTCGGTGGAATGTCATCCAATTAGCTTGCAAGCATGTGGTAGCTCACAAGGGATCACATATCACGGGAACGAGAAAAGAGTACTTATCGGTAACGAGGTTGAACTAGGTATGCAGAGATACCGATGATCATAACCTCGGATAAGTAAACTATCGTGAGACAAAGGGAAATTGGTATCGTATGTAAGTGGTTCATTCGATCGCAAAGTAATCGTAGAAATATGTGGGAGCCATATGAATTTCCAGATTCCTCTATTGGTTATTGTTCGGAGAAGTGTCTCGATCATGTCCGCATAATTTACGAACCGTAGGGAGACACACTTAAGGATTCGATGTTGTTGAGTAGTTATGGAATGATGAGTAAGAGACCGAATGTTGTTCGGAGTCTCGGATGGAATCCGGGATATCACGAGGAGATCCGTAATGGTCCGGAGAATAAGATTCATATAAGGAAAGTCATGTTTCGGAGTTGGAGAATGGTTCCGGTGTTTTCATCGGGACTGTTCTAGAAGGTTCCGGAATGTCCGGCACTCCGGAGGGGAAGGGTACATGAATGTGTTATATCAAGTTGGTATGATTGCATTATGTACTTGGTGTCATCGTTGTACCAAATAGAGGGTTTATTCAAATCCTAGTTTGAAAAGTCAAACAGCTAGTTTGAAAGTCAAACGGCTAGTTTTGGGAAAGAGGAGAAGGAGGTTTGAAACCGACTTGGAGAGGAGTTCCTCCTCCCATCGTCGGCCCACCTTGGGTCCGAGTTGGGAAGGGACTCCCCTCCCCAGGCACGCCTCCCTCCATCTATAAGAGGAGGGGCAGGGCTCCCCTCCTAGACACACAACCTTGCCCCCTCTAAACCTAACCCTAGCCGCCGCCGGCCACCATAGACGCCGCCCTAGGGTTTGCCCAAGCCACCGACTTGGGGCAATCCCCTTGCCCTAGCTTCCGGTCTAGCTCCCTCTACTTGGTGCTTCTAAACCCTAGATCGCCAAGCCTCTCTCATAGTCCACCATACTCGCTCCGGCTTAAGGCGAAGCCCTGCGAGATCTCCCCTCTACTTCCGGTACAACGCCGTCGTGCTGCCGGAATCGCGAGGAGAGTGCTACAACCTCCGCTGCCTGCTGGAACAAGGGAGAGGAAGGTCTTCGTCGAGTACCGAACGTGTGACCGACTGCGGGAGCGCTGCCGGAACGCAGCGCCGGAAGGATCGTCTGCGCGATCTTGAGATCGGGAGTGTACGACTACATCATCCACGAGAATCTGCTCTCGTTAACCGCTTTGGATCTTCGAGGGTTAGTACTCTATTGACTCGTTGCTACAATCTAGTAGATAGATCTTGGATTGATCATAGATTAGATCTTGATTGTGTGTTCATGCGGTAGAAAATTTTTGTTTTCCATGCTACGAACCCCTACAGTTGCCCCACTGGTCTTTCGGAGGCGCCATCAGCAAGATCTAGACTCACTCTCTTGCTCTGGGAGTTCTGGATTGGGAGAGGATGGAGGACTGGGAGTGCGTGGGGTCGGATAAATATGAGGAAAATTCGTAACGCTCCACCGTCACTCTCCTTATATAGGGGTGGCTTCCCGCCAGTCTCGGAGGAGCCGTTACCCCGCGGTAATTACAAAAATATTACCATTGGATTACCCAACGGCTAGTTTGACCAAGATGACGGTCCAACTTCATCCACTCGACTCGCTGACCCATCCGCCAAAGCTGCGATTCAATTACTCGCCAATGCTGCGATTCGACTGCCTGCCAGTACAGCGACCGGGAATGCTTGCAAATACTGCCTCCTTCATTAAGGGAGTCCACCGCTGATTCGACTGGGCGTCCAAATTGGACCCGCATACTCCAACTGCCAAAGAACACCTGTAATGAATCAACGATGGCCTCGGGGACTAGTGATGGGGATATTCTGAATGGGGTATGCCCAGCAGGACGTTCCCTACTGGATCTAACTCTAAGCGAGTGGGCCTGCAGGACGGCAACTGGATCACGACCCAAGGAGGGACCTGGCAACTAGAAGCTAAAGGCCCAAAAGCGTAGCTAGGCCTAGTCGGATTAGGTCAAGACCTCCGAGTCCTTAACTGACTCAGTTATATACCTATAAACCCTAGAAAGGTACCCCTATATAAACCTCCCTAGGGTCCTCTTTGGGGACACGTTCTATCATACCCCCCATCGACTTTCTTCCTAGCCGCCGAGCTCGCCACCTTTGTAACCACTCGATAATATAATCTAGCAGGAGTAGATCTTTACCCTCCAGGGGCCGAACCTCGGTAAATCCTTGTGTCTCCGCCCTCATGTCGCACTGCAGATGGCTGGCCACCCTTGCCCTTCTTCCTACTAATCGCTGCCAATCATAGCATCTGCCGTGGCCATTACCACGACAGAGGGGAATTGTTCACCTTTCATGAATTCATGAAGGAAAAGAAGACGCCGGATTCATATAACCACGAGGACTAATCTGCAAAATGGAAAATAATAGAGGACCTTTTTGCAATTATTATTGTGCAGGCATTGCGGGATAACTCTACTTTGTGACACCACAAACGCATGGGGTATTAGCAGAATTCTCAGGCCGAGCATGACGCTGATTATGTCCAATTTGGACGTTAGGACCCGTTTTGCACCAATTGACAAGTATTGGGACTATTCCATCCCAATTTGCAACTATTGGGACTGCACCGTAGTTTTGCGGCTCATCCTACCATTCATAGTAGAGTCAGTTTGGCTGCATCCTGATGAAATCGCCACACAGGACGGTGAGCGTCACGACATCAACGACAAATAAAAGGAAGGAGACGTCTGACTCCTATAAGCACACCACCATAAGTGGGAGGGCTAATCTGCAAAATGGGAAACGGATGAACTAGGACCGGTTGCCATCGTGTTTTTATTGATTATGTCTAATTCAGACCGTTAGGGCCAGTTTTGCATAGATTGACAAGTATTGGGACTATTCCACCCACAATTTGCAAATATTGGAACTATTCCATCCCAATTTACAACTATTGGGACTAAAATGTACCAAATAAACAACTATTAACTATGAGTGTATTTAGTGTTAGATCCCTTAGATCAACTAGCTCAAGATTTGAGCCACAGAGAATAGGATCAGGGGTATATACCTTGGTCTGGAGGTCCAGCCATGGCCTCCTCTTGATTTGCTTCACCTGATCCTTGTTGATGTAGATGTGAGGGTCCTTATAGTGCTTTAGATGCTTCCTGGATCAGATAGTAGGAGAAAAGAGAGAGAGACACACACACACTGTGTGAGAGTGATCATCTCTAACCCTAGGGCCCCTATTTATAGCATCTGCACTAGGGGAACCAACACCTCAGGATGGACGGTCAGGATGCCCCTGATCAGGGCATCCAATGGTTGTTAATCAACAACCCCTAAAATCCATTATTTAGACTTAATTAGATCACAGAAAACTGTGGATCACTAATATCCAACATTCTCCCCCTTGATCGTAAGGATAAACTTTATAAGCTCATTCCTCAACAAAACATCATATGAGATAACAGAATTATAACGGTCATAGAGTACCGCAGAACCTAGTTACTACAATACACCACTTTATTTTAGAATAGAACTTCTGTAACTTAGGAGCTCCATAAACTTAGATTTATTACAAACTTATGAGCTCATATCTTTGTTGAAACTTATACAGAGACAATAAATTGCAATGGTCAGTTAATTACCATTGAACTAATTGACTATCGTACATCATTCCATCGAAGAGAAGAACCCTTCTTAGACTTATGGGGATATGGTGTCATAACGGTTCCAATTCCAGGATCAAAAGCTTTTTGCCAATCCCATGCTAGCAACATGCTCTTTGAACACACTGGGTGGAAATCTTTTCGTAAGTGGATCCACTAACATTGTGTTAGTCCTTATATGCTTAATACTTGTTGTCTGATCCTGGATTCTATCTTTCACAACATGATTCTTGATGTCAATGTGTTTGGCAGCACCACTTGACCTGTTGTTACTCGAGTAGATCATTGTGAGTTGATTATCGCATAAAAGAGTGAGTGGTTCATATATACTATCAATCACCTTTAAACCCGGAATGAAATTCTTTAGCCATACTGTAACACCCTCAGAATCGGACCTATGCAA
Source organism: Avena longiglumis (assembly GCA_030063025.1). NCBI lineage: Eukaryota > Viridiplantae > Streptophyta > Magnoliopsida > Poales > Poaceae > Avena > Avena longiglumis. The sequence continues at coordinate 504,177,587 of CP125975.1, forward strand.
GTTTTAGCGAAACCCGCCAAACCCGCATAGAAACGATTCAAAGGTGCCCACCAGGCACTTTCGTGCGGGTGGAAAACGAAGTAATAACAGTACACAACAGTCCTCGATGGGACCCACAGACAGATATATATAACAGCGACTCCATGAGTCAAGAATACAGATATAATATACAAAGATCCAAATCACCTTGAAAACGATGGAGCGTCCAGCTACGGACAAGATGCAAATGGGGCTAAGAGCCCTGAAGAATAACCAATGGCGTCCATAACCCTGCCCAGGCCAAGCCGGAAGGGTAACCCTGCTAACGGCGTCGATCTCAAAACCTGCTTAAACAAGAGGGGTGCCGACAAAGGGCAAAGGAAAAAGAGGAGGCGTCGATCGAGGCCAAGACAGCGAGGCTAGAATTCGGCGGTCCTCGCCACATAGGTATGGTGGATCAGCAGCGGCAAAGATGCACTAAACAACCTATAGAGACTCGATACAACTGGCGGCGAATCAGAGAGGGGGTAAGAAAGACCTATTCGGAACCAACCTGATGCTACCATCAAACAAACCCATCCTGGTGTTTCCCCCTCGACACCGATCGAGGAAGTCAAACGAGGAACTCACACAGTTGGCAGTTTTATTCATTCAGTTACCGTTGCAGCAATTACTAGTCAGGTTTAGAGAATCATCCTGATAAAGTAAGCAGTGGGCACTTTTAGTTAACCATCCCGTTATAGTAGCAACACTTACTAATCAGATACAATTAGCATGAGATAACCCAAAACCCAGCAGTTGTTGGTACTTTTATTCAGCCATTCCGTTGTAGTTGCAATACTTACTAGTCAGGTACAATGGTCGCAAGCGACACTCCAAACAAGCAATTGTGGGCAGTATTATTTAGCCATTCCGTTGTAGTGAAGCTGATTACTAGTCATTATAAGTCAAATTTATAGCAATAAACTTTAGTTATGCTTGTCTATGGTCGAGATACTGTGCTCCAAGTCGTCCATATCCGCGACACGGCTTTCGAAAGTTTTACCCGCCGGTGCACCAATAGCAACACACGCCGATCAACCTCGGAAAAATCAAATCAAAACCCAACGAGGCCTTCACTGAACAATCACAGGATTCGAAATATTTCAGGGCCACCCTTGAGTACACCCAACGGTAAGCAAGCTCCGAGACGGACTCAAGGTTTGCGTTAGTGGTCAGAACGACTGGGAACCCGAAAACTCGGGGTGTCGATACCGCGAAAACACTCCGCTTACCTAAACAGTATAGTGTGCTCCTCGCACAAACGTAAATACATAAGTAGCATGGCATAAGTACAGGATCGTAAATAAAACCTCAAACTAGTTTGTGGCCCCAAGAAATAAGACTGAATCAAGCTCGCTCGGGGGTCCCATATACCTCCCGGATGTGGATAGCGATAAATCAAGGAACAGTATCAAGTACTCGGGGTCCTACGGGACACAAGTGGGCGTTCGGAAACCAAATATTATCTATCACCCACCGATGCCTCTGCTTACTTCAATTTTAGTTGTTAAACAGGAATTAAAGTGAACGATAAGTAAAACTATGATCATCTCCAACATCAACATGCGGCAATACATCAACAACTGTGGCACTTGACGACACGCATAAAGATCGAGCAAGCGACTACGACGCACAAGTCCAACTATCTACCAAACAACAGGTAATAGGGTGTGTCCAAGGCAATATAGGGCTGCAAGGGATATCACGGGTACGAAAACTAGAGCATCGCAACACAGATAGCAATAGATCAACAGGAGGGAATAAATACTATCAAAGTAAGATAGGCAGAAAGGGGGAAGATGCTCGCCTGAAAACATTGTCGAAGGTTCAACCGAAGATCGGGGCGAAGCTCACATCAACTCAACGGCCTTATCCGCGAAGAAGCAAAACACTAGAAGAAACACCGGATGCAATATTTAATACAACGGCAGAAGATCGGCATGATGCATGTATGATGAATGACATGGCAAAGATGCGATGCAATTGGGCAAGATTAAGTGGAACCGGGGTCCCGACAATTATACAGATGGTTCATGTTGTTTAGCTACCCCGCAAATTAAATGTTGTTTAACAAGGCAGAATATATCACCGGTTCGCTACACAAGTTTAAATGAGGCCAATATAAGGCTAGATTTGCCCGCATATGGGCCCCATATTTAATTATTAGGTGAATCGGCATAAGGCCCCCCAAACCAATGATATGCATGCGAGATGACAATTAAATATGCAACAAGTTTTATATTTAGCATTTATAAAAGAAGGGGTTCGGATAAGGGTCACACTTTAGGGTTCGGCAGATCTTGGTTAGGGTTCGACGGGGTTCGGGGTCGGGGTCCAGAGTTCGACGATCTGGGGTTCGGTCTCGGCGGGTTCGGGATCGGTACGGGGAGGAGGTCTTGTCGCAACCGGGAAGCAGGACTTGGTCGGCGTCGGGGCGCATCGGGTTCGCCCTGGTTGCTGTCGTTCTTGTCATCACGAAGGTCTTGACGGGTTCACGGGTCGGGTCGGACTTGGCATTCGGGGTGAAGTTCTTGGCGTTCCTTGTTTAGTCGAAGGCCTTGTTGCTCTACGGCGAAGAACTTAGCGTCATCGGGGTCCGAGAAGGAGATCTTGGCGCCGATTCTGGGATCGCCTTGGGTTCGGGGTCTCGTCCGTAGTAGGTCTTGGCGCTTGGTTTGATGTCTTCCTCCGTACCGCGGTTCTCGGTGTGGTTGGCGACTTGGTCTAGAGTCGGGTTTCACCAAGATCTTGGGTTCCCTCTTGGTATTGCCGATGCCCATCTTGTCGTTGGACTCGGGCGTCCGCAGCAACCAGTCTTGCAAGGCCTGGCGAGGCGGAGGCGCTGGGCATGGCCTCAAGACGGAAGACGATGGCGGGGCGGTGGCGACGGAGGTGCTCAGTGGGCGGTGGCAAGCGGCACAGCCTGCGGGCCGGGCCTCAAGGGCCTCGACAGGCAGAGGAGGCTCGGCCTCGAGACGACGCAGCAGACCGGCGCGCGGGCGGAGGAGGATGGCGAGGTGGGCCAGCTGGCGTAGAGAGGCGCGGACGAGGCTGGCGCGGCCGGGCAGCGGCGTCGAGGCTGGCTCGGGTCGGCCGTGGCCAGAGCAAGACCGGCCTTGAGCTCGAGGACGGGCTGAGCGACGGAGGCCTAGGGAGTGCCGGAGCTTGAGGGCGGCGGAGGAGCCTAGGGGCCGACGGGACGGCCAGCGAGTGCGGTTGAGCGGGCAGCGGCAGCGGGGACGTGGGCGAAGCGGGCCAGGGCGACTCCGCGTGCTCATGGGCGAGGACGGTGGAGAGGCGGCGGCGGCGCTGGGGAGCGAGCAAGGCGGCGGCGATGGCGGCCTTGGCGGCACCGGGCGGCTGAGCACGCTGAGGAGAGCCTGGCCAGCGCGGACGGGCGGTGGTGGAGCGCGTGGCCAGAGCGAGCATATGGCAAGGCGTGGCGAGCATGACGGCACGCGAAAGCGGGAGGGACTCAAGGCTGAGCGGAGGCGTGGCGTGGTTGGCGGTGCGAGCTCGAGGAGGAGGCAGGTCATGGCGGGGCACGCCGAGGCGGTGGTGGTGGTTGGCAGGGCGGCGGCCGGGAGAAGGAGCGAGGGACTGGGCGTCGGGGTGGTTCACGCGAGCGGGGGCGGGATGGAAGAGAGAGGGAGGACGCGTCTGTGGGGGACAGGGGGCCAGGGGTGGGACCGGGGTGGGCCAGGGTGCTGGGATTGGGGCAGGTGGGTGAGTGGGGCTGGGGGGTGACTGACAGGGTGGGGCCGGCTGCGGGCAGGTGGGGAAAAGGGAGATGGGGTGCGGCGGCTGGTGGGAAAAGGAGTGGAGGCAGGTGGACCAGGCGGTGGAGGGAGAGAGAGGAGAGAGAGGGGGAATGAGGAGGTGGCCAAGTGGCAGATGGGGATTGGGTAGAGGGGGGAAGAGGGTGAGGTGGCACGAGGGGAGTGGTCGGGGTGAGGTGGAGGGGAGGGCTGGGTAGGTTATCTGGTAGCTTTAGGATTTAGGTTGGACCGATTTATTTTCTGGGGTGGTCGTTCGGGTCATTCGGCCCGTTCGACTGCCCCACTAAAATAATATAATAATTTTATTTAATTCTAAATGCACCGTTTGCAAACCGATAATAGACAACAAAATAGTCCGGTGACCCGGGTTTGAATTTGAAAACAAGACGGGGCGTTTTAGAAAACAAAAAAGACTTTGCGAAAAATAGTTTTAAGCAAACAATGCATGATGATGACGATGCAATACACAAAAACGACGCGATTTTCTAGTAGTGGTTTTGCGGGATGCCACAATTCGACACCACTAACAATGGATCTCGCCCTCGAGATCCGCCTCATGGTACCGGAAGGAAGGTCGGCGATCTGCGTCTTCTCGCTTCATGTAGATCCTCGCGACACCACTAACAAGAGGTCGTTGTCCGTGATCGTCGCGAGAACACTCCGGGACAAAAAGGTCGAAGGTAGAGGTATCAACAAATAAAGCCACCCCTAACTTTTGTGGACGGAGTAAAATTGCTGGATCCACTGATTCGATGTACAAGAGCGAATGATAAGAGTAGTCGGATGGTGATCAGTCCATCGCGCACCCAAACCATTACTCTGCACACGAATAGGCGGATTATGCAACCAACTCTCGGAATTAGACTGAAGATCTCGACAAGCGAGGTTCGTAACAAAGGAGTGATGCAGACTCTGCATCAGATCTGGCGTAGATGACGTTGTCGCGTCGGAGAACACCGGAAGGCACAAACAAGGAACAAAGAATGGTACCACAGCAGACGGATTCCTCAGGCAGCTTGAACACCGGATGGTAGAACACCATTATCAAAGAAGGAAGCGAAACCCTGAAGGTACGACGGAAACCCAACCACGAGAATTCCTGGACTCAAAGAAAGAGAAGAGAGCGGATTCAAAACGCGTAGAGATAAGAGGAGAAGAGCAGAGGGTAAGGAGTAAAAGCAGACCTAACCAGAACTATCCAACCGATTTTCCAAAAATAGTTTTGACACTCTACTTCGGCCGTTAGCTAGGTTATCCTACAGGCTGGACTTGTGGGGTATCGCAACTGCTGAGCTCTGATACCACTCTGTAACACCCTCAGAATCGGACCTATGCAAGTTTTAGCGAAACCCGCCAAACCCGCATAGAAACGATTCAAAGGTGCCACCAGGCACTTTCGTGTGGGTGGAAAACGAAGTAATAAGACACAACAGTCCTCGATGGGACCCACAGATATATATAACAATGACTCCATGAGTCAAGAATACAGATATAATATACAAAGATCCAAATCACCTTGAAAACGATGGAGCGTCCACTACGGACAAGATGCAAATGGGGCTAAGAGCCGAAGAATAACCAATGGCCCATAACCACCAGCCAAAGCCGGGAAGGGTAACCACGCTAACGTCAATCTCAAAACCTGCTTAAACAAAAGGGTGCCGAAGGGCAAAGGAAAAGAGGAGCGTCAAGATCGAGGCCAAGACAGCGAGGCTAGAATTCGGCGGTCCTCGCCTACATAGGTATGGTGGACTGAAGCGGCAGCGGCAGCATGCACTAAACAACCTATAGAGACTCGATACAACTGGCGGCGAATTAGAGAGGGGGTAAGAAAGACCTATTCGGAACCAACCTGATGCTACCATCAAACAAACCCATCCTGGTGTTTCCCCCTCGACACCGATCGAGGAAGTCAAACGAGGAACTCACACAGTTGGCAGTTTTATTCATTCAGTTACCGTTGCAGCAATTACTAGTCAGGTTTAGAGAATCATCCTGATAAAGTAAGCAGTGGGCACTTTTAGTTAACCATCCCGTTATAGTAGCAACACTTACTAATCAGATACAATTAGCATGAGATAACCCAAAACCCAGCAGTTGTTGGTACTTTTATTCAGCCATTCCGTTGTAGTTGCAATACTTACTAGTCAGGTACAATGGTCGCAAGCGACACTCCAAACAAGCAATTGTGGGCAGTATTATTTAGCCATTCCGTTGTAGTGAAGCTGATTACTAGTCATTATAAGTCAAATTTATAGCAATAAACTTTAGTTATGCTTGTCTATGGTCGAGATACTGTGCTCCAAGTCGTCCATATCCGCGGACACGGCTTTCAGAAAGTTTTACCCGGCCGGGGTGCACCAATAGCAACACACGCTCGATCAACCTCGGAAAAACCAAATCAAAACCCAACGAGGCCTGCACGACTGAACAATCACAGGATTCAGAAATATTTCAGGGGGCCACCCCTTGGAGTACACCATAGCAAGTAAGCAAGCTCGAGACGGACTCAAGGTTTGCGCTGGTCAGAACGATCGGGAACCCGAAAACTCGGGTGTCGATATCACGAAAACACTCCGCTTACCTAAACAAAGACAGTGTGCTCCTCGCAAACGTAAATACATAAGTAGCATGGCATAAGTACAGATCGTAAATAAAACCTCAAACTAGTTTGTGGCCCCAAGAAATAAGATGAATCAAGCTCGCTTCGGGGGTCCCATATACCTCCCGGATGTGGATAGCACGATAAATCAAGGAACAGTATCAAGTACTCGGGGTCCTACGGGACAAGTGGGCGTTCGAAACCAAATATTATCTATCACCCACCGATGCCTCGCTTACTTCAATTTTAGTTGTTAAACAGAATTAAAGTGTACGATAAGTAAAACTATGATCATCTCCAACATCAACATGCGGCAATACATCAACAACTGTGGCACTTGACGACACGCAACAGCCTATCTACCAAACAACAGGTAATAGGGTGTGTCCAAGGCAATATAGGGCTGCAAGGGATATCACGGCACGAAAACTAGAGCATCGCAACACGTATAGCAATAGATCAACAGGAGGAATAAATACTATCAAAGTAAGATAGGCGAAAGGGGAAGATGCTCTTTGAAAACATTGTCGAAGGTTCAACCAAGATCGGCGAAGCTCACATCAACTCAACGGCCTTATCCGCGAAGAAGCAAAACACTAGAAGAAACACCGGATGCAATATTTAATACAACGGCAGAAGATCGGCATGATGCATGTATGATGAATGACATGGCAAAGATGCGATGCAATTGGGCAAGATTAAGTGGAACCGGGGTCCCGACAATTATACAGATGGTTCATGTTGTTTAGCTACCCCGCAAATTAAATGTTGTTTAACAAGGCAGAATATATCACCGGTTCGCTACACAAGTTTAAATGAGGCCAATATAAGGCTAGATTTGCCCGCATATGGGCCCCATATTTAATTATTAGGTGAATCGGCATAAGGCCCCCAAACCAATGATATGCATGCGAGATGACAATTAAATATGCAACAAGTTTTATATTTAGCATTTATAAAAGTAGGGGTTCGGATAAGGGTCACACTTTAGGGTTCGGCAGATCTTGGTTAGGGTTCGACGGGGTTCGGGGTCGGGGTCCAGAGTTCGACGATCTGGGGTTCGGTCTCGGCGGGTTCGGGATCGGTACGGGGAGGAGGTCTTGTCGCAACCGGGAAGCAGGACTTGGTCGGCGCATCGGTTCGCCTCAGTTCTTTGTCGTTCTTGTCATCACGAAGGTCTTGACGGGTTCACGGGTCGGGTCGGACTTGGCATTCGGGGTGAAGTTCTTGGCGTTCCTTGTTTAGTCGAAGGCCTTGTTGCTCTACGGCGAAGAACTTAGCGTCATCGGGGTCCGAGAAGGAGATCTTGGCGCGGCACCGGTTACGGGATCGGCCTTCGGGTTCGGGGGTCTCGGCGTCCGTAGTAGGTCTTGGCGCTTCGGTTTGATGTCGTCCTCCAGGTACCGCGGGTTCTCGGTGTGGTTGGCGCACTTGGTCTAGAGTCGGGGTTTCTACCGAAGATCTTGGGGTCCCCTCTTGGTCTTGCCGATGCCCATCTTGTCGTTGGACTCGGGCGTCAGCCGCACGGCAACGGTGCTGCAAGGCCTGGCGAGGCGGAGGCGCGGGGCATGGCCTCGGCACGGAAGACGATGGCGGGGCGAAGCTGGGTGGCGACGGAGGTGCTCGGCCAGGCGGTGGCAATGGCAGCCTGCGGGCCTCGCCTTCGCGGGCCTACCGAACAGAGCAGAGGAGGCTCGGCCTCGAGACGACGCGCAGGACCGGCCGCCGCGAAGGAGGATGACGGCGAGTGGGCTTGGCCCGGCGAGAGGCGCTGACGGAGGACGGCCTGGCAGCGGCGTTGGGCTGGGCTCGGGTCCGGTCCGGCGACGGACGAGCAAGACCGGGCGAGCTCGAGGACGGGGCTGAGCGACGAGGCCTAGGGAGCCTTGAGATTGAGGGCGGCGAGCCTAGGGGCAGCGGGGACGGCGAGGCGCAGTTGAGAGCGGCGGACGGCGGAGCGGCGACTCATGCTCCGCGGGCGAGGCAGTGGAGAAAGCGGGCCATGTGGGGAGCGGCAGCAGGCGATGGCCGGAGGCACGCCAAGCAGCACGGGTCGGGGCTGAACACTGAGGAGGAGGCCTACTGGCAAGGCGGGCCTTGATCGGTGGTAAGTAGCGCGGGCAACAAGCGGGCGGCATGATGGCATGAGGCGGGCCTGTGGCACGCGAGGACTGGAGCGGAGGGCGGCGGTGGTTGGCGGTGGCGAGCTCGAGAGGGAGGAGAGGCGGCATGGGGCCGGCCGGCGGTGGTGGTTGGCGGTGGCGCCGTGAGGCCGGGAGGGGAGAAGGCGAGGACTGGCGTGGGGTGGTTCACGCGAGGGAGGATGGAAGAGAGAGGGAGGACGCGTCTGTGGGGGACAGGGGCAGGGGTGGGACAGGGTGGGCAGTCTTTGGGATTAGGCAGTGGTGTGTGGGGTGGGGGTGGTGACAGGGTGGGGCTTGCAGGCAGTGGGGAAAAGGGAGATGGGGTGCGGCGGCTGGTGGGAAAAGGAGTGGAGGCAGGTGGACCAGGCGGTGGAGGGAGAGAGAGGAGAGAGAGGGGGAATGAGGAGGTGGCCAAGTGGCAGATGGGGATTGGGTAGAGGAGGGAAGAGGGTGAGGTGGCACGAGGGGAGTGGTCGGGGTGAGGTGGAGGGGAGGGCTGGGTAGGTTATCTGGTAGCTTTAGGATTTAGGTTGGACCGATTTATTTTCTGGGGTGGTCGTTCGGTTCATTCGGCCCGTTCGACTGCCCCACTAAAATAATATAATAATTTTATTTAATTCTAAATGCACCGTTTGCAAACCGATAATAGACAACAAAATAGTCCGGCGACCCGGGTTTGAATTTGAAAACAAGACGGGGCGTTTTAGAAAACAATACAGACTTTGCGAAAAATAGTTTTAAGCAAACAATGCATGATGATGACGATGCAATGCACAAAAACGACGCGATTTTCTAGTAGTGGTTTTGCGGGATGCCACACATACTGCCTGCCCAGTTACCTCATAACATGCCACAAACTCTGCCTGCATTGTTGATGATGCAGTAACACTTTGCTTGGTGCTTTTCCAAGAAATAGCACCTTCTGCTAGGGTGAAAATATAACCTTATGTGGATTTCTTAGTGTCAACACACCCCGCAAAATCAGCATTTGAATAACCCACCACCTCGAGGTTATCAATTCTCTTATATGTGAGCATGAGGCCTTTAGTGCCTTGCAAATAACTCAAAGCTTTCTTAGCAGCCTTACAGTGATCCAACCCTAGGTTAGACTGATATCTGCCAAGCATTCCGGCTATAAATGCTAAATCAGGGCGAGTGCACACTTGTGCATACATCATACTTCCAATGATTGAAGCATAAGGAACAAACTTCATCTGCGCAGACTCATAATCATTACTTAGGCACTGGAAGTCCCAAACTTATCACCCTTGACAATAGGATCCGGCGAGGCTAAGCACTTATGCATATTTAACTTTTTGAGTACCTTCTCAATATATGCTCTTTGTAATAGCCCCAAGATTCCTCTATATCTATCTCGGTGAATTTGAATGCCTAAGACATAAGCGGCTTAACCAAGATCTTTCATGTCAAACTTTGAAGAGAGAAACCTTTTAGTTTCCAGCAACATATTCTTATCTCTACTGGCTAAAAGTATGTCATCAACATATAGTATCAAGAAGACAAAATTTCTCCCCCTGAACTTCACATATATGCAATTCTCCACTTCATTCTCTTTGAAACCAAAATTCTTTATGACTTGATCAAACTTGAAGTACCATTGCCTTGAGGCTTGCTTAAATCCATAAATGGACTTCTTAAGACGGCATCCTAAATGTTCTTTCCCTTCCATAACAAAACTTTTCGGTTGAGCCATGTAAACATCCTCATGTAAGTCACCATTCAGAAATGCTGTTTTGACATCCATCTGATGCAACTCTAGATCATAATGAGCCACAAGTTCCATAATAATTCTGAATGAGTCCTTGGAAGAGACATGTGAAAAAGTCTCATTATAATCAATACCTTCTCTTTGAGTGAATCCCTTAGACACAAGCCTTGCTTTGAACCTTTTGATATCACCTTTGGAGTTATGTTTGGTCTTAATAGACCCATCTGTTGCCCATCGTTTTGGCTCCTTCGGGAATTTCTACTAAGTCCCATACATCATTAATGCTCATGGACTTCATTTCATCTTTCATATCATCAAGCCATCTTGATGAATGATCACTTTGTATGGCTTCCTTAAATGATGCAGGATCGTCATCCAACATCGACTCATTCATATCCTCACTGATATAAGTGACATAATCATCAGAAATAGCAGACTTTCTAGCCTACTTTGACCTTCTGAGAGGTGCATTATTTGGTACCTCAATCACAACTTCAGGCTACTGAGCATCTTTCATGAAAGTATCATTAGGTATGGACTCTTCCGGAGTCACATGTATCTCAGTAAGGGTACGATTAGCGGTTCTTTCAATTGGAGGTGTAACCTCAACATGAACAGGAAACACTGGTTCCTGGATCATAGGTATCGGGACATATTCCCGTTTCTCCTCCAAGTTTATTTCCCTGGGAGTCATACTCCCCCTCAACATATCACTTTCCAAGAACACATCGTGTCTTGTTTCAACAAACTTAGTGAATTACTTTGGACAATAGAAACGATATGCCTTAGATTTGTCAGGATAACCAATGAAATGGTAGCTAGCAGTCTTGGGGTCTAACTTTCCCATAATTGGATTAAAAACTCTTGCCTCGACAGGGCAGCCCCACACATGCAATTAACTCAGGGTAGGTTTTCTCCCAGTCCATAATTCATACGGTGTTTTTGGCACCGATTTACTGGGGACCTTATTAAGAATATGTGCAACTATATTTAGTGCTTCTATCCATAAACCATGCAGCAAAGTGGAGTGACTTAACATACTCGTTACCATATCCATAAGAGTACGATTCCGCCTTTCAGCGAATCCATTTTGCTGAGGTTCGCCCAGTGCTGAATACTGAGCAACAATACCATTTTCCTGTAGGAACTTAGCAAAAGCTCCAGGAATTTGGCCATAATAAGTGTGCCTTCCGTAGTACTCACCACCACGATCAGACCTTGCAACTATGATCTTTTGACCAGCCTGATTCTCAACTTCCGCTTTAAATATCTTGAACTTTTCTAATGCCTCAGATATTTCTTTGATAGGATAGATGTATCCAAAGCGGGAGAAGTTATCAGTGAATGTTATGAAGAAATCAAAACCATCCACTGATTTCACATTAAACGGACCACATATATCTATGTGAACAATTTGTAAAACTCTCGTGCTTTAATTTGCACCTTTCTTGATTCTCTTAGCATATTTCCCTTTGATGCAATCAATACAATGATCCAGATCCGCATATGAGAAATCAAAAGGATGAATAACTTGCTCCTTAATGAGACGCTCGATTCTCCCCTCAGAATATGTCCTAGACGATAGTGTCACAGTTTCGAAGAATCCTCATCATCATTGCGCTTACGTTTGGTACTAACATTCACATTAGAAGAGGCATGAACTTCACTTATGGAATCACTTAAGGAAACAAGATAAAGTTTGTCTTGTCGAAAGGCAAGACCAACATCATTATTGTCAAACATAATTATACATCTCTTTTTTCCAAAGTCACAGTGAAAACCATCATCATCTAAGCATGAGACAGACACAAAGTTTCATCTCATAGAGGGTACATAAAGTACATTACATAAACGAAGCATAAAGCTGCTATGGAGCATGAGTGTAAACTCTCCAATAGCCTTAGCTTCAGCTTCAACACCATTAGCAACTCTAATGGTTCTTTCCCCTCTTCTTAGGGTCCTCTTCATATCGAATCCCTGTAAGGAATTTGCAACATGGATCATTGAACCTGAGTAAATCCACCATGTATTGGTGGCATAATCAACATAAAGGGATTCGTCAATAAAGGTTATAACATTAGTACCTTTCTTATTGAGCCATTTCATGAACCCAATACAATCCTTCTGGACGTGTCCACTTTTTCCATAAAAGTGACATCCATTAGGATGTTTACCATTAGAATTAGGGAGTGTATATGCATTAGGAGCTCTGTTAGGGTTCTTTTGCTGAAAGAACTTAGGAGATTTCCCTTTATCTTTAAACTGAGCAGGTTTAGGCTTCATAAACTTTTTCTTCTTCTGAGAATGCTTGAACTGATTGACATGATCAACTCGTCCAACTTTAAGACTTTCTCCTCTTGTACACATTTATCCATGCCCCATTTAGAATCCATCGCATTGTAATTGATGGTAAATGGAGAAAACTCTGTGGGCAAAGATGACATAATAAAATGGACAAGGAAACCTTCAGAGATTTCCATTTCCATTGTCTTAAGTTTAGTGGCCATGTTAATTTTCCTCATGATATGCTCAAACTCCCAGTTGGATCATACCTTTCATCAATAAGACTTCTAATGAGGCTTGTTGCATAAATTTTGGATGATCCCTTAAACTGGTCCTCAATCTTTCCAAGGTAACCCTTGGCAGTCTAGGAGTCTGGGACATCTCCCCTCATACTTTGAGTAATGGAGCCCTTAATAATCATGAGACACTTACGATTTGAATCCTCCTACTTAGTTTTCTCATCATCATAAGCCCTTCTCAGGGCATCATAATTTTCATCACCTTCAATAAGTGCTATAGGAGGATCCTTAAGGAGGGCATAATCAACATTCAGCAAAGCTAAAGTGATCTCAAGCTTCTCCTTCCAAGTACCAAAATTGCTACCAGTCAACTATTCTATGCCATTAATAATACCGGCAATTTGAGAGGCATTAGATGCTGCAAAAGAAAACAAATGCTTTGAGTAAGCATTATCATTACATACTCCTTTTATTAATATAGTCTACATCAGCTTTGGCCAGAAATAGACATGATCAATAAAAAAATTGTGATCAAAACATCTGCCAATCAGCTTTGGCCAGAATGACAGACATAAGCCACACTTAAATAAACCCTCTATGTAAGGAATTCTTTCATCAATCTGGAACATATCAGCTTTGGCCAGAAGTGAATCAGACCAATAAAATTCCATGGTCAAAGCGGCCATCAATCAGCTTTGGCTAGAATGATAGACATAAGACATGCTTAATTTAAGGATTTCTAAATTTTATTTTGCAGCAAAACATTATTATTACAATTAATTTGGATAACACCACAAAAGAACCAACTAAGCATGATAAAATACATTAAAATTACTTAAGTATGAAACATGATTGCATGACAAAAGAATGTCACACAACAATGTCGCATAATTGGCACAATAAATTATGCCAAAACATTTAGGCCCAAAACTTATTTATATAATCCCTAACATATAAACATTAACCTTTAAAAAATTATACATCATTTGGGCCCAAAACCCCCTTTATATTAAATTTTAACACGAAAAACTTTCAGACTAGGCTGAAACTGGCCCAACCCGCCTCCCCTGGTTCCCCAAAGCGGTCCACCTAGCCTGTTAAGCAGCTGAAGCTGCGGGCCGTTGGATTGCATCCAACGACAGAGGACACGCTCGGTCGGGAGCGAAGCCGACCCGCAGCGACGCCCCCCGATCCATAGCCCCCATTTCCCCATTCCTCTGCCTTCCCCGCTGTGAGCGCAAGAGAGGCGAGCAGCGACACGACGAGTACCCGCGCCAGAGAAGGAGGCCAACAATGTCGGTGAGCGTCTCTTGTCGTATCCGCGTGCGTATTTGGCCAGCGCGCGGCTCCGTCGAGCGATGCTTGCGGGCATTCTTTGCGCCATGGCCACGAGCGCGCGCGGGGGCATCCCCGCAATGACAGTGACATCGCGACGCTAGACCCATCACATCAATGAGCATCCAACGACGACAAGCGCACGAGGAAGCTAGGCCTCCTGCCGGTGAAGTGGATGTCTAGGCCGCTCGGGTGCGAGGCCGTGCAGGCCTGCTCGATTCAGGTGGTGACCCGGACACCGCCGTGGCCAACGACGACGACATAGCCATTAGGTAATCTCATTGGAATTAGGGTTAGGGTTCCTAAATTTGGGTTTTTTAGGAAATTAGGGTTAGGGTTCTTGAGTAATTGGGGAATTTAGGGTTAGGGTTCCTCAATTCGATGAACTAGGGTTACGGTTCTTCAGGAAATTGGGGATTTTCGATTAGGTTTTGCACCAAAACCTCAATCCACACATCAGATAATCATAATCGAAACCCTAGCTCAATTCTATCTCAGTTAGAGCTCAAAATACATAAATTTTATGGCTAAATCATCAACCTTATTCAGTTCTGAGCAAGAACTTGATCGAAATCAAAATCCCAGCAACAGAACACTTAAACATAAGCTTTAAAACTTGATCTCAACAAGAAGAAAAACTCACCTAAAGATAAAACCTTAATAAAAAGGGCTCAAACTTGCAGCTAGATGCTCTGATACCACTGTTAGATCCCTTAGGATCAACTAGCTCAAGATTTGAGCCACAAAGAATAGGATCAGGGGTATGTACCTTGGTCTTAAGGTCCAGCCATGGCCTCCTCTTGATTTGCTTCACCTGATCCTTGTTGATGTAGACGTGAGGGTCCTTCCTAGTGCTTTAGATGCTTGCTAGAGAGAGAGAGAGAGAGAGAGAGAGACTAGGGCCCCTATTTATAGTATCTGCACTAGGGAAACCAACATCTCAGGCAGGACATCCCATGGTTGTTAATTAACAACCCCTAAAACCCATTATTTTGACTTAGTTTGATCAAAAAAAACTACATATCACTAATATCCAACATTTAGCTCTCGCAAATAGAAAGAACCCTATCAACTTCACCTCAGAAAAAATCCAAAAATCTCACAGGTTTGTTTGATCTTTCTTCTCGATGCCATCACACGATGAGGAGGAGGAGCTTTCCCAGCCTCGGTATGTCTCTCGGTTCCAACCATCCAAAGGGGACGGCAGTGGCGCAGGCACACACGCAGAGAGAGGCAGGGAGGCATTGCATGGGATCCATCAGAGAAAGGACAGGCGCAGTGGAGTTAACTTGCAGGCAGGCATGTTGTGCAGGACGCAGACGCACGCAGAGGAAACGCAAAAGCCACACTCAAGCTGCTTTTCCTTCCTTCTGACAGACAGGGAAAAAACAACTCACGCGCCGGTCATGACCATGCCATCTACCACCACAGCCCCATCGGGCGCTGCGAAATAAATAAGAACCCAGACCCAAGTACACAAGGCGAGCAAAGGACGGGGCATAGGCATAGGCACGTTATCTATCTTACGCAACAACTACTGCAGCTGCTTCACCGCAATGCCCAAAAGGGCACAATCCTGACTCACCCCTGACTAAAGTATCATGCCACCCCTGCTATGCTCTGGTCCCCTACAAGAACAAGCTCTCTCTCTCTCTCCACACAACACACGCATCCTTTCCATCTCTCTCTCTCTTTTATTTTGGTTCTGTTTTGTTTGTACAATATTAAAAAATACTAGAACACTAACTATTATATAGAGTAATTATGTACTGGATGGGCAGATGGAACACACATAATCCTAGGAATAAACAAGCGCTAGACCAGGCTCAATTGTCTACTAATGGTGGGGGTGGCACTTTTGTGGGATGGTGGTGGTGGTGGTGATGGTCATGGTCATGGTACAGCGGAGGAGAAAAGAAGAGAGAAGAAAGGCAAGTCGGAGGAGGTGTACACCAGTGAGATATCTCTCTGACTTGTTGCGCTGCTGTATCTTTAGTGCAGATGCATCCTTTTCCAGTAGTACCACTTCTGCGAGCGCTGTCCATCTCATCCCAATTCCCAGTCTCTACACCAGTGATTTACCAAACCTCTGCAATTCCATAATTAAACGCCCGCAGTCGCAGTGGGGATGCCACCACTTTAACTGAAACACACCGCCTCGCACCACTGCACCCCCCTCCTCCTCCTCACTTTCTTTCTCTCCTCCCATAGTCCCATCCCCCCTCCCTTCGGCGAGCGCAACGGACGATCTTGCGAGGGAGGAGGAGCCATGGCCCTGCTCACCCTGCTGCTGCTTTCTTGAGATCCTCTTCAGGTTTGGTGAGCGAGGAGGCGCGGTGCAGGGTTCTGCTTCCTGGGTGTCTGTCCGAGGTAATTCTCCGGCCGGTGCTTTCCTTGCAAGAACCGAGTGGTTCTCCTGCATCTTGCTCCGTTTTCTTCTTCTTCAAGAATTCTGACTTCTTTTGTCCAGTGTTGTTGTGTTCTTGGTACTATGATGAGTAATTCTCTGTGCATGATCTGTCGGGCGGCTAAAGGAAGGATTTGCGTCCAGATGAGTACGGCGATTGCTTCCTTCTGGACTACTAGTACTTAAGATCTTTCAAGTAATTTCCTCTGATGATCCACTCAAAGCAAGGCCCCTTTTTTCCAAGTGATAAGACCGTATATTGCGCTAGAAATTAATTAATCCTCTCATGAATCTACTTCGTGCGTACTCCAGTCCATGCTCGCTCATGTTTTTGCCGGTTGGTAGAACGTCGCTCTACCAGGTTTTTGTTCTTTACAACGCCAGATGCAGCTGATTGGGCGCCTCGCCATCTCGTCTCTAGATTATCATGTCTTCCTGCTTCCTATGTTTTGCCAAAATTGTCGAATCTCCTGGTCCAAGTACTCGCATAACTTATGTGTACCAGGTACTAATTAAGGTGGTATCCTAAGGAGAAGTATACTACTAACAAGTACTTTTTTCACAAATTAATCTCCTGCATTAACTGCCATCGAGTAGGACCATGCGTGATTCGACCCTAGAAACACAAGTCCAATCTAGTGATGTGATGACTTGTAGCATATGAAAAACAACAGAGCAATCTTGTTTGGTGGGCTTCTGAAAAAAATGTCTCCTTTGTCGTTGAATTTTCCGTCATAGTTATCTAGAATCCACGTCTGTGTTATTCTTGGACTCCAGAATACCACGATTTTAAGCTGGACAGGGTTTTTTCTAGTTTAGACGGGAGCGCCAAAGCTAACATCTTTTCATGACAACAACTGAATGTGCTATTCTTGGACTGTCTTTTCTATCAGATAAGGTTCCGTTTTAGAGATTCCCAGACCAGAAAAGAGGCCATGCTTTTCATCTGTTTGTGCTCTCATCTGGCATCAACCATACCATATACCTATGGAGGTTTAACAATGAATCAGATACTACTTCTCTTGATGTGTCACTTTTCCTATTTCTGCACTCCACATTCAGTAGTTATTCAGCAAAACATGAAATGTGTATTTATTAAGAAAGAAGCTTGAGAATTTCTGTTGTGCTTCTCTAGTCACCTGGATAAATCTGAATTATTTGCTTAGGTTTCTGTACTGCAAGCATAATCGAGTGTCGTCTTGGGAATCACGTAAACCCGAAGCAACTATATTTCAGACAAGAATGTGTCAACTCAGACATCATGGTGCTTATCCACCAGGCTAAGCATGCCCATCTATAGACATTCAGTTTGTCATGATCACCACAACTGACAAGCGCAACACATGCTATTTTATCCTTGCACACTCATGGCTTATCTGCACTTTGGTGAGCCGGTCTCCATGAGTGCAGCTCAGACTAGAAACACGGAGATCCTTCCTTCTCACTTGTCAGGAAGTGTATGCATCAAATCATCGCACCAAGTACACACGCTTGCACTTTGCTTACATGAGTTTGTTTGTTCTGTAACTGCAGGTGAGAGAGAAGGAGACAGAGTGACTGACACTCTCCAGGGGGAAAGAAGTTCCAGAGAGAGATTTTTCAGTTCAGAGTTCAGACTCAGAGATGAAGAGCAACGGCGTCCAAGAAGCGTGCGAGGATCAGCTGTCCGACATCAGCAGCCAGGCGGCGTCCAACACCGAGCCGTCCAACTCCTCCTCCTGCCCGCCGGCCACCCTCGACCTGTCGCTCGCCGTCTCCGCCGCCGCCACCACCACCGCGTCCAGCACCACCGACAGCAACGGCAGAGGCACGCAGCCCTCGGCGGCGGCGGCGGCGGCGGCCGCGCGGGAGCCGGCGCGCGTGTTCACGTGCAACTACTGCCAGAGGAAGTTCTTCAGCTCGCAGGCGCTGGGCGGGCACCAGAACGCGCACCGGCGGGAGCGCACCCTGGCCCGGCGCGCCGTGCACCGGCTCGACGCCTACCCCTACGGCTACGCCGACGTGGCCTCCCTCCCGCTCTACGGCGGCTCCCACGGCCTGTACCCCATCGGCATCCAGGCGCACGCGTCGGCGCACCGCCCGGGCGTGGCCGTGGCGGCGCCTGCGCCGCCGCAGCAGCAGCAGCAGGAGCAGGCGCGGGCGAGGGCGCTGCTGGGCCCGATGCCGTTCCTCGTGGGCGCCGACGAGGAGGCCAGCTTCGGGTGGCCGGGAAGCTTCAGGCCACCACCGGCCGGCCGCGTGGCTCTCCACCACCCGGGCTCCTACTTCGTCAGCAGCAGCGGCAGCGTGGTGGTGCAAGCCGACGAGGAGCCCGACCTCACGCTTAGACTCTAGCCACTCCAACGTCGACCGATGGCCTGTAGGTTGGTGCAACCCCGTCAGGTTCTTGAGAATTTGCTAGCCTTGCTATCGATCAGATTATTCATCAGATCATAATGGTGGTAGACGATTCGGATTGTTTGATGCACGCGTACTACATCTCTGTACGTGCAAGTATTTTTTGTACAGTTTTGGTTCTCCTATGTGGTATTGGTAGTAGTAACGTGTACCCTATAACTTCTTCCTGGCTGCGGTATCAAGATTCATGTAATTTCTAGTGGCTGCGGAATCAACCTGATCATGTTACTATGCTCAGCGCGTTCCAGATTGTTTCTCCTAGTGGCTGTGTGAAAATTCCTGTCGCCGGTGTGGTGTCGACACGCCTCCCCCGCGGTCGCTCTCGGCGGCGGCGCCGGAGTACAACGGTGAGCGAGAGGTCCAGGCCATCGCTGCTGTTGCAAGACCATGATGTCCCAACAGGAGTTGAAACTTGCGACAGTTCAATGGATCGAGACGACCTGAGAACAACCAAACAGGCAGATCTACCCAGGATCCCAACGCACACACCAACAGTGTGCGCCACCCAGAAAAAAATCATTGAAAAAGAGAGGAGAGAATGACAGACACAGACGTTGAAATATTCCCATGACGATGCCAATTATAGCATGGGGGCGAAATGCACAGGTCATGACCCAACAACTGCATTCTGCACTGCACATCAGAAGTATTTCCAATGACAGGGCACACTTTTTTTTTGCAAGCAATTAACTGAAATGTTGTTGTCAAGTTGTATCTGGCAGCGAGAGGTTAGGCCTCCTCCACTTATAGCAGTTAACTGGTAGTAAAAGAAAACAAAGTACAACAGCTCGGAAACCATTCTAACAATGGAGAAACGATGCATTTTTCAGGCATTCAGGAGCAGCAGATGGTATAGTATGTATTTTTTACCAGGGTCTCTCTATACCCACATCTTCTTTGTGGCTTCCATCCGCTCGAGCAGGCCCTGGATCTCGGTCTGCATCCGCAGCTTCATCCTGTGGTAGTCGTAGTGCGAGTTCTCCAGCGTCTTCAGCTCCTCCATCTTCTTCCTCCGCTTCTCCTCCGTCTCCTGGAAGCACAGCTTCGCCAGCTTTGCGGCGTACTCCTCCTCCAGCTTCTGAGTCCTAGAGCGCACGATCTGGCGGTAGTTATCGACTTCCTTCCGGGCCTCGTCAGCCAGCTTCTGGAACAGC
Source organism: Avena longiglumis (assembly GCA_030063025.1). Classification (NCBI taxonomy): domain Eukaryota; kingdom Viridiplantae; phylum Streptophyta; class Magnoliopsida; order Poales; family Poaceae; genus Avena; species Avena longiglumis. Next base: position 504,197,677 of record CP125975.1, read on the forward strand.
TTCGCTTCGGCTTCCTTGCACTTCACGATGGTCTCGAGGGTAGAGGCGTCGTCGTCCTTTGAGGTGCTGCTGAAATGGGGTTCCATGGAGAGTGGCTTTGGGCTGGCGGCAAAATGGGTCTCAACAGAGAGCGGCTTTGGGCTGGCGCTGTAATGGGGTTCGATAGAGAGCGGCTTTGAGCTGCCGCCGTAATGGGGTTCGATAGAGAGCGGCTTTGAGCTGCCGCTGTAATGGGGTTCAATAGAGAGTGGCTTTGAGCTGCCGCCGTAATGGGGTTCAATAGAGAGCGGCTTTGAGCTGCCACCGTAATGGGGTTCAATAGAGAGTGGCTTCGAGCTGGCGCCGTAACGGGGTTCGATAGAGAGTGGCTTTGGGCTGGACTTGAGCGCATCAATCTGCGAGTCGAGAATGGAATTGCCGGCATTGAAATTGAAAGATTTTGCTGAACTCATGGTTGGACTCAGAAGGGGAATTGTAGATTGGCTCGCCTGAGCTGCCGCCAATATACCTTTGGACTTGCTGCCAGTAACAGAGCAGTCTGTAACACCATCTGTGAAACAAAAAAAAAGCTGATTAGAGCTTTGTGCCTGCTAAGTTCTATTAAACTCTGTGGAGCATATTTTCTCTTGCAACATATATAATGGCATCTCCGTTTCCCTATTGCTCTAAAAGAGCATGTCACAGTCTTAATATATCTGTAGAGGGTATGAGTACTATTATAGATTTAGTCTCCACAGAGTTACACATTTTGCTTCTTTACATCATGCCTAACCTCATTCTTGTAATTCAATACCTGATGAAACAGCTACCACGAATGTAGGTAGATTCAAGGACGACCAAGTCCCTTAATATTTCATGGTTCAGTGGGAGCAATATGTTTTCAACAGAATTCCACAAAGATTCAGTTGGCCAAAAAAATCAAGGTTAATTTGTTCATTTAGAGATGTTAGCTGAATCTCTAAACTTTAATTAGCTCAAAATAAATTCCAGCCATTCGAGAAAAATTCTGTCCAGCTTTGCAGTTATGTCACAGTATAAGTGCTAAATGGCGGGAGTTCATTGTGCATGTCAAAAAAATAGTATGTGTCCTTATTGCAATGATGTCAGTGGATCTCCTAAATACCAATTGCAAATTCAAAACGACTGCGCAATGCCATGAGTTCTAGTGCCAAACAGACGGATTTTCCAAATAGAAGAAACTGTGAGTACCTAAACTGCTAAACATGACTGACAGAGATAGTATGTTGCACAAAATATACACAATGATAATATTTATAGGCAGTTTAAAGAGTCAAAAATGCATGCAGCTGCTACATGATGATGCTTAAGAAAATAATAAAGCAAGTAACAGTTCAATTAGTGAACTCAAGTTTGAAACACCGTATTTTAGAATGTATACAAGGCGAAGAGATCTTACATTTGAAGAACTGTAGCATGATGTTTGTTGCATCCACAAGGGAAATAACTTTCTTCGCGAGCATGTTGAGGACCTCTTCCGCCTTGGCATGCAGCCCCTTCCCCTCAAAATCATCACTAGCAGCAAAGATCTTCCTAACAAAATCAAGCTCTTTCATGAGCATCTCGGCATTCCAGTTCTCCGCGCAGCTATTGAACACCTCCTTAACGAATCCAAACATCTCAGAAGCATGGCTGCAACCAAGGCACTGGAACTGCATCTCGGTCGTCCCCATGGGCCCTTTCAGCGTCGGGCCTGGTCTGATCAAGTTCCTCTCTAGTCCGCACGCGGCATGGCACCAGTGGCCGCAAACATCGCAACCAACCCAGCTACATGTGTTTGCGGCACAGTCGAACTTGTGGCACACGGGGCACATACACGAGCTGCAGAAGCCTTTCTTGGCGGAGCAAATCTTGCAGTCGCAGTCGTCGACAGGCAGCAAGCTCTTGCAGTTGATGTTGCGGCAGCGCGTCATGAGGAACATCTCCACGAGCTCGCTGCTCGGTACCCGGCCCTTGCCGGTGACAAACGCGGCGGTACCGGTCTTGATTGCCACCAGGATCTCCAGCTGAGTCCTGTTCGCCCGGGCCAGCGCCTCGGCCGTGAGGTCAGACCGGCGCTCCAGCCTGCGCTGCAGGCTGGCCAGCTCGTCCCTCTTCTCGGGAGAATCGACCATGGTCCGCACCGCCTCCCGCAGCACCTCCAGCGACTCGCTGGGGAAATCCTGCAGCACATGCGCCATGGTGGACACGGAGTCCGACACGATCTCCCGCAGGATCCTATCGGGTCGCGAGGTCTGCCGGCCACCGTCGAAGCTGCCACCGGCGCTGGATGCGGCGGCGGCGGCAGCGGCAGCCATCTTGGCGGGGAGCTCGGTGGGGAAGAAGGAGGAGGCGCCCTCCTTCATGGGCGGCGTGGCGAAGGCGACGCTGCCGTCCCCCATGGGGCGGAAGTTGAAGCGGCTGTGGACGGAGCCGTTGGTGCCCTCCCCGGCGGCGTAGATGTCGGTGGAGTTGTGCGTGAGGGAGCAGCTGGGGTTGTGCGAGAACATGGAGTAGGAGTAGGACATGTCGTCGGAGTTGATGCTCCGGGTGCGGCCCGTGGTGGCGCTGTAGGTCCGCCTGGGCGGCGGCGCGGCGCCGGCCGACGCGGCGCGGAGATCTCCATCGGCCGCGGGCGCCGACGGGAGCAGGGACGGGAGCTGCTGCGTCTGCTGCTGCTGCTGCTGGGAGGACGGCCCGTCGGAGGCGAGGGAGAGCGAGAGCTGGAGGGAGTCGAGGCGGGGCTTCTTCCCGCCGACCACGGAGGAGTCGTCGCCGGGACCCGGAGGATCCCCGCCGCGCTTGGGCGCGGAGAGGTGGAGGAAGTCGCGCTCGACGCAGAGCTTGGCTGCGTCCGCGGCGGTGGCAGCGGAAGCATCGGCGGGCTTGGGAGGGGACGAAGGGCCGGCTGCCGCTGATGCCGCCGCGTCGGCCGCGGCCGCGGAGGCGAGGGTGGGCTTGTCGCAGAGGTAGCTGCTGAGGGTGAGCTCGCGGTTGGGGAAGGGCTGCTGGTCGGCGGGCGGCGGCGCGGCGCCGGGGTCCTTGGATCCGTCGGAGTCGCCGTACATGGCCGGGGGATTCGGGGCGGATTCGCGGCGATTTCGGTGGGCGGACGGGCGGGCGGTCTGGGGGTGGGTTGGGGTTGACTTCCGCACGCCGAGACGCGGAAATGGGGCGGGCGGCGGAGGTTGGGAGGAAACTGGGCGCAACTCTTTTTTTTAACTTCCTTTTGGGTTTTTTCTCTCGAGGGAATTTTTTATTTTATTTTTTGTTTCTGGCGAGACTGCGGGAATGTCTCGGCGGCGAGGCAGAGTTTACTTTTCTCTCCGCTGGCTGGCGCCCGCGGGTGACGTTCGAAGCGGCGGCCGCTCCCTCCCGTTGCCGCCTCGACAGAGTCCACTGCTCGCCCGCGTCAAGTTTTTTGGCCGTTTTCCCCACACAGAAACGGACGGTAGTGCGAGAACGAGTCGTGCTGCCAGGGAGTACTACCCTTTTTTCTCCCGCTCCCCTCGTTTCTCTACCTAGGGAAATGGGCACAAATGGAGCGTGCAGACGCAGCCGACTCGTGAACCGTGACCGCGAACGAAGGAAGCACGAGGGAAGGGTCAAACTCAACTCAAACCGCATGTGATTATCGACGGCGACGACGAGCGATCTCGTGTGTTTCTTCAAAAAGACGAGGAACGATCTGCTGCCCCCTACTCCCGTGCGGCCAGGGCAAGATCGGCTGGGTGCGAGCGGGCAGAAAGAGAGAGCGGGCAGCAATCGATTTGGTTGGTCTCAGATCGGTGGACTGCCGACGCGGCAGCAACGAGCACTACTACGTGCCAATTTCTTAGCTTATCTCGTGCCTGCCAGTGCGACAGACAGACAGCCGAGCTGTTTATCCATTGCTAGTTAAGTGCGGCAGCCACGCAATGCCGATGACTTGTACTCCCTCCATTTTTAAATATAAGATGTTTTAGCTTTATAAAACAAATGAATCTAAACTATTTTTAGTATGTAGATTCCTTCAGATTTGGAGTGAATCTACACACTAAAAACAGTCTAGATATATTTTTTTCATAAACCTAAAACATCTTATATTTTGAAACAGAGGGAGTATATCATATGAAACCATTGCAGTTGCCGCGATATTGACGTGTGCCACCAACGGCAAACCAGCAAACTATTTTTTTCAAGATTTACAGGGATCATCGGATACATATTAATTATCGCAGAAATAAATGTATCTAGACATGTTTTACTGCTAGATACATTCAATCCAGTGATAATTAATATAGATCATAAGGAGTAAAACGACTAAGATTAATCAAAACTCAAATATTTACCAAAATATTTGGAAAAAAACCATCTAAATATTGGATGGACATTGAGAAAATATACCTTATCATGAATCTATTTATATCGACTTATTATTGTAGATGTTCATATTTTTGTATAAACTTGGTAAAACGTAGGAAAAATTGACTTTTGACTATTCTTAGACATCTTAATACATTTTGACACGGAGGGAGCAGCATCAACAAAACCCCCAAAAAAATGGTTTAGTTTTTTAATCACGCAAAAAACATGTCTCATAAGTTCCTAGAGCCTAGTCTTATTGAAAGGGCATGTATGCCCCCATGTGTGGTTTTGGTAATTAATGACATTCTCTATGGACTAATGTGTAATTTGAGTTTCACTTGTAGGTTTGTCCATTGGCATCACTTGGGCCATGTATTGGTCTCAAGGTTGGAAGATGAAGAAATGTCCAAGGGCTTTGTGCCCATTGGAATCATGAATAAAGAAGGAGCTTGAAGGTCGATCAAGGCATGTGCAAAGAGTTGCATCAAGATGGATCAACCTCAAGTAAGGATGAAGGAGGGCGATCTCAAGATGCGCCATCTCTAGAAGATCTCATGCTTGAAGCTTGCCATCCTCGTGCTCATGGAATGATGAAGACAAGTTCAAAGAAGAGGTTTCCGCATGGAATATGGGGGAGCATTTTGCAAGTCTTCATCAAGCTAGAGCGAGCAAGAGCAAACAAGAAAGGTGCTCCCACTATAGAAGAACACGACGGTCTACATCAAGTTCAAGTGGGACGCTCAAGGCAAAGGTATGTTGATAGGGCTTCCCTTTTGCCGTCTCGTTTTGTTAGTTGGGAGACCGGGTTTAGGATAGATAGCCGTACTATCAAGAGGGGCTCTCAAGCGGGTGTCTCGTTTGCATTGTTCGGAGAGAGCTCAAACCTTTGCATTCATAGCATCATCTTTCTTGGTTGTTATTTGGTTCTTGTCCATGAGAGGATCTAGAGCTTGTGGTCATCATCATAACAAGCTCTAGTTCATCATCTAAGGATTTCACTTGCATATCTTATTGCGGTTTTTGATCTTGCGAGTTTTCCGGCTCCACACCTTGGGGGATGCTTCACATATATATTTATGATATTTTCTCCCAAGGTGATACCCAATATTGTTGGATACTATTCGTCGTTATCTTTCCAACAAAATTGGTTTCATCCCATTTGGAGTTCGGATGCAAAAGTTATTGCGTTTCTGGTTTTCTGGTTTCTGGAATTTCCCTGACCGGAAGTTCTGGCTTCCCACCGGAAATTCCGCTCAAACTTCTTTCTGCGGGCTGTTCTCTGATTTGTTCGACGCTAGTTCCGCCCAAGTTCGGTGGCGGTTGAAACCTTCATTTTGAAGTGTGCTATTTGCCGGAACTTGGCCGGAACTTGCATCGGAACTTGTCCTGGCAAAAGTTCTTGAGCGGAACTTCCGCCTGAAGGCCGGAACTTCCGGTAAGACTCGCTTCGCGACCCAAAAGTTCCGCCCCTTGTTCCGCCCCAAGTTCCGGTGAAGGCTCAGTAACCTTCTATTTAGAAGTGTGCTATTTGGTTAACTTTGTGAACTTGCTTTCGGAAGTTCACCGGAACTTCCGTTGCTTCTGAGCGTCAGCGGTCGATGACCGTTGGAGCCGGCGGAACTTCCGTGAGCCGAAGTTCCGCCATGTTTCGTTTTTTTTTCTCGCTCATGATTTTCGTCCGATTGGTGCCACCGAACTTTCGCCTCCACGGAAGTTCCGGCCAGTGTCGCGATTGCCCATAACGGCAGATCTGGGAGCCCTTTAAAAGGGCCTCTTCCCCCGTGGGTACTAGCTTTTCTTCTTGGTTCTTGGCTTTCTCTCTCTCCTCCATTGTCAACCTTGAAGAAGCTTTCCCTCTCCCTTTCCCCTCCTATGATTCTTGCATCTTTTTGAGGGATTTGAGAGAGGAGATCTAGATCTACAATCCCCCCAAGTCAAATCCCATCTTTGTGAAGGAATCATTGGGATCTAGATCTTGGAGAGTTTTGTGTTCTCCTCTTGTGTTCTTCCTCCCTTATTCCCCCAATAGCTTTTGTAGATTTGTTGGAATTTGGGAGAGAAGGACTTGCCCTTGCATTTGGTGCATAGGTTTGAGTTCTACTCTTGTGTTCTTCCTCCCTCATTCCCCCAATAGCTTTTGTAGCTTTGTTGGAATTTGGGAGAGAAGGACTTGCCCTTGCATTTGGTGCATAGGTCTGAGTTCTCCTCGGAGATTCGTCGAGTTCAAGCTTGTGAGCTTGTTTCTCTTGGGTTCCTTGGAACCCTAGACGGTTGTGTGGTTGGATTGTTGACCTTTTGTGGTCTTGTTGACCTTTTTTGGTCTTGTAGCCTTTTGTGGCATTGTTGGCCTTTTGTGGCTTTGTTGTTGGGAGCCTCCAATTGAGTTGTGGAGTTAGCCCCAATCTTGTACGGGTTTGGTGACCGCCCTCAAGCGTCCCATAGTGGAGCAAGTACCCGCCTTTTGTGGTGCGCACTTGGGAGAATAGGGTGAGCCTTTTGTGGCATCGGTGAGTTGCGTGCTTCCGCATCCGGGGTGAGGCCTTGTGTGGCGTTGGGTGAGCATCGAGCCACCACACCTCGAGGTGAGACATTTGTGGCGTTCGGAGAGCATTGCGCCATCGCACCTCTCCAACGGAGACGTAGCTTCTTTGGAAGTGAACTTCAGGAAACAAATTTTCGTCTCCGTGTCCATCGGTTATCTCTCAACCGAACCCTTTACTTATGCACTTTACATTGTGATAGCCATCGTGCTTGAAGTATTTATACCTTGCTATCACCTTGTTGCTTGTATTGCTTAGCATAGGTTGTTGGTGCACCTAGGTGAACTTAGTGGCTAGGTTTTGTGCTCAATAAATTAAACGTTAGTTTTATCCGCATTTACTTGAGCCTAAACCGTAATATTTTTAAAAGCCTATTCACCCACCCCTCTAGGCGACTTCCTTTGTACTTTCACTTATGATCCCAGACGGTGTTTAAAATAGAACGATTCGACTAAGATAATTACATGGCCAAAATGCGCATTCACCCGGCGTTTTACTCCAGCGGACATGTGGACTCAAACAAGCGACATGAACATAGGCTCCAGAGTAGATGTCAACGTAAACCATGTGCCTTGTGTTGCTAGCTACTTGGCATCAGGGATCTGCCATGGTCTTCCTTCATGGTTTTCTAGGCAAGCTATCCAGCCTCGTTTGCTACCCTAGACGATCTCCAATTGTGGCAAGTTCTTGATTAGCTGGGCCAGATAGCCGCATGTGGGTCGCTTCCTCCAGCATCAATTCCTTGAAGGTCAACATTCATCCTTTTACAGAGTTCGGAACTTGGCGCCATACCTGATTAATATTCAATCATGGACGACCTGAAAAATAGGATCCTTTCTAGTTTTCCACATGCTCCATAAAACAGCAACACAAACTGAGTTTAAGACATCATGTTTCTTGTTTGCTACTCAAAACTTGGCAATGGAAATATAGTTAGCATCAACACTAGTGTTAAAGTAACTATAGATCACTTGCCAGATTTGTTTAGCAACTATGTTGTCAAAAAGGTGATGATGAATAGACTCATCATCTATACAAAAGATACAATCCTCGGGTTTTTAAGCTGCCTTTTCTTTATGTTATCTCTAGTCGTCGACTTATTTTGAGATAAAACCATAGGAAAACATAAACTCTTGGGATATGCGAAAAATAATAGGCATTAACCCCCCACCCCCAAGGTTGATAATGGCATAAAGAGATGGAGTATAATTCCTTTGCACTCATATTGCAAGATTAGAGCATCAATGTCGGTGGATAGAGAAATACTAGATGCAGTCCCTTCTAATTCATCCATTATTGCACGAGGGAGGGGGAGGAGTTTCTCCTAAAGGTCAATTTCAAATTCACCCCATCCCACTTTGAATAGTTTTTCCTTATTCATTACCCAAAACATAAAGTTCAAAGAACCGAATAGAGAGAGGAGAGGTGCCACACCAGGTATCATCCCAGAATATAACCATTGCACCATTCCCTATTTTTCATCTATGAAAGGGCATGTGTGCCCCCATGTATGGTTTTAATCAATGAAAATATCTATGGACGAATGTGCGCATCGAGTTACACTTGTAGAAAGTGTTCATTGTCATTGCTTGGACCATGTGTTGGCTTCAAGGTAGAAGAAATAAAGAAGAAGAAGAAGAAGAAGAAGAAGAAGAAGAAGAAGCAATGTCCAAGGGATTTGGGCCTATTGGAATCATGTTGGAGAAGAAGAAGAAGAAGAAGAAGAAGAAGAAGAAGAAGAAGAAGAAGCAATGTCCAAAGGATTTGGGCCTATTGGAACCATGTTGGAGAAGAAGAAGAAGAAGAAGAAGAAGAAGAAGAATAAGAATAATAATAATAATAATAATAATAATAATAATAAGAAGAAGAAGAAGAAGAAGAAATTTTCAAGGGATTTGGGCCTATTGGAACCATGTTGGAGAAGAAGAAGAAGAAGAAGAAGAAGAAGAAGAAGAAGAAGAAGAAGAAGAAGAAGAAGAAGAAGAAGCAATGTCCAAGGAATTTGGGCCTATTGGAATCATGTTGGAGAAGAAGAAGAAGAAGAAGAAGAAGAAGAAGAAGAAGAAGAAGAAGAAGAAGAAGAGGAAGAAGAAGAAGAAAGAAAATAAGATCAAGAGTGTCTTGAAGAAGATGGAGTTCCACATGTATATCTTCTAGAATCATCCTAATGGAGTTAGAAAAAATAAAGTGCAAACTCAAGATGCTCCATATCATGGTTTGATGAAGACAAGTTCAAAGAAGTGTTTTTTCCATGGTGTACCGATTTTTTTTCTTACAAACGAACTTCCAATTTGCCAAATAAGCTTCCTATGACCTTCAAAGTCATTCCATAATGACTTAGCCATTTGTGTGTTGATTAGGGTCCAAAGCCCATTTAGGAAAATTAAAAAAAGTAAAGAAGGTAGATAAGGATACTGGCTATGCACGCTTAAATCCAATAAATTATGGCTACATAAGATAAATGTTTCTTTCTCCACCATGCAATCCTCTTGGAGATAAATTTCTAACAAAAAGATAATATTATACTACTATTTTAGTATTATTTACTGTAAAAAACTTCTCTTTCTTTTATTTTTTTTTAAATATAAAGTATTTTTTAACGAGATTTTTTTGCATTCATCATGTATATATCCATCTATATCTTTAATACCATAATTGGTTTTAATTTTTCTAAATCTGAAATGAAGGAGCATTTGGTGCCCATGTGCACGAAATCGCTTCTCCTTACGGTTTCAGCTTTAATGTCTTATCATAAACTTGTAACTATGTGTTTAAGTACTCTTAATGAAAATGGCATGTATAAAGCTTGCACAATGAGAAACGCGACAGGTTGTTTGTTGAAGTGGATATGCACTTATGCAGCGATGGTGCACGCCGGCTGCTTGTGGCCGGACAAACTTCAACGGCATTCGGTCGAACAATTGTTGCAGCAGCGTTGCACATCTCTTTGCTTTCAATGTCAGCCTCGACGGCCGAGCCGCTCGTAATAATACTACCAGTACGTCACGAAATAATACTACTAGTACGTCACGAAGGGGTTGTCCATAAATTTTCGAGTGAATTCCACTTTCTACTCTTTATTTATGCATTTGAGATACTAATTATTCCAGTAAAAGTTGTATCCAAATTTCCTATTTAAGAAAAATCTAAGCATGATTTTGTCCCGTTTTAATATTTAGCACGTGTTCTTGGATAAGGCTGACATGTTAGGACGATGTGTCGCCATAAAATATGTCAAGATCGGAGGACGTCGTCGTCGATCATATCTACCTTTCTCTGCACCAATTATTTTATTCTTTGTTTTTCTCTCGATAATTTCAAGGTTCAATCGTCAGCTCACACCTTGTCCAATAGATATGCATCAAAAAATAAGGATTTAAAATTTCCGAACATGCTAATTTAGATGAATTTTTACAACAAAAATAATTAGTGTCACAAATAGACAAGTACAGAGTAAAAAGTGAAATTCATCTAAATTTTCGAAATAAAAAGAGGCTCCTAATCAAGTCTTGCCAGTTACAATCCGTTGACCGGCCGGACGTCGTCAGTTTGATATCGCATCTGAAGCTGTCGCTGGTCGTATTCCGGCAATTTAAATAAAAATAACTTAAAAGTCAAACAAATTTAAATAATAAATCTTTTTGTAAAAAGTTTTATACAATCTAACCCTTTTCTGCAACTTCCGTCATAAGGCGTCGCTCACATGGCTGCAACTCCACGCCCTTGACACTGCATACCGGCGTGGCGGAACCCCGGCGATGTACCTCGCCACGCGCTGGCGGCGTGGCGCCAGCCTATCTGGCGCCATAACCACCGCTGCATCGCCAGCCATGCGGCGCTGCGCAGCCTGCCATGGTGCCTGGGCCCGCGCAAGTGTGGCGCCACTCAACGGCGTCGCCGCGTGTTGACGCGCCCGCGGTGGCTGGCGCCAAGCCGCCACCGCGTGCGGCCCCGCCAACCCGACCCAGCCCACCACTTAGCCGGACCGCGAACTTGGCGCCCACTACGGCTCGCGGCCGCCGTACTCGCGCTCGAAGACGGTGCTGAGACGGAGCCGTCGAGGGGCTCTACGATGAGGACCGCGTAGGGGACCCTAGAACCAGCAGCGGACGTGAGGCGGAGGGCGTCCCGCGTGACGCCGAGCAGCGCGGTGTCGACGGAGATGGCCTTGCCTTCGAATGCCGCAGCAAGATGTTCTGCGCAAACACCGCGACCAGTCGAATGTCGAGCAACGGCAGCAGCATCACAATTAGTCAAAAAAACACTTGATTCTCAAGCCTCGCCTGTAAATCAAAATCGATTCAAAATGGTTCCGGACTGGACGAGCAATGGTGGCACGAGAAAATACGTACTAGATCGAAATTCTTAGTTGAGTTTATACCGATGGTACGGGGAGAGGTCTGGAACGAGTGAGCGACGGAGGAGTAGGTAACTGAGTGACTAAAGTGGCGTGTTGTGCTCGTATCCTTTGTTCAGGCAATTCAGATGTTATCCATATACCGTGTGCATTTGATAATCATTGTTTGGGTGCAAACTTGTATCCTTTGTTCAGGCGCAGTCTGTTCATATGGTGACCACTCTGTCTCTGAATTATCGGAGGCTCTAACTGAGTCAAAAGAAATACTAGAAATGTGTTCGAAGAAATCTTTGCTTGCCATTCCAATTTTCTACAAAACCATTTTCTGTCTTTTTACAAATTATCCGTCGAACACTACTTCTCTTTAGTCTCTGTCATAATGTATACACCAGAAGCACTCAATTTTGGTAGAAGAAACGATGGCAGGTTCAAGTAAAACAAAAGTTTTCATGGTCACAGAGGAGCCTTTGGGTTGTCGACATTGATCAGGGATTCTGAGAGGAGTAGGTGACTGACTAAAGTGGCGTGCTGTGCTGGTATCTGAATCTTACCACATCGCGGCGCTGGACCCCGAGGCCGGCAAGGGCGGCGGCGATGGCGGCAAGATGCTCGGTCTCTCCACGTCATGGCGGCACATTGCCGGTGACGATGGCGGAATGGTCCGGTAGACAAGCGCGACCGCCGAGGAAGGAGATGGCGCGTGAGCGGCGCGTGGTTGGCGGCAGAGGACGGCGCCCATCTCCGACGGCGAATGCTAGAGAGACGATGACGGCGAGCTAGGACTAGGATGCGCGAGACATGATCGAGCGAAAACGCAGAGCGCCGTGGTCTGGCGCGCCACCGCAGCACGGCAAGCACGCGTGCGATGCCGTTTGGAGTGGCGCCACACTTGCGCGGCGGGGGCCCATGACACAAGCGTGGCAGAGGCTGCAGCGCCGCATGGCCTGGCGATGCAGCGGTGGTTGTGGCGCCGTATAGGTTGGCGCCGCACGTGCGCGCCAGCGTGGCAGGCTGCATCGCCGGGTCCCGTCTTGTCAGCGTGGCAGGTGTGCAGCGCCGTGCGGGGTGGAGTTGCAGCCATGTATACGGCGCCGCGCGGGCTGAAGTTGCAGAAAAGAGTTAGACTGTGTGAAATTGTTTGCGAGAAGGTTTACTATTTAAATTTGTTTGATTTTTAGGTTATTTTTATTTAAATTGCCTCGTATTCCCCCGGAGCACCGTTCTCTGTTGAGATTCCTACCCTGCCCGTTCAAATTTCCTATGCCGTGACAGTCGGTGTTTTGTCGGCTAAGCCTTTTAACACGCTTGTCGTCTAAGCTTTAATTTAAACCCGAGATTGCGTGATACTGTCAGTATCCAGCAGCATTCCACGGCTCGTCAGTTTCCGTCTCTGTTGTCCATCAGTGAGCATTGCTTCCTCGCTTTGGCTTCTTTGTTTACTCGTTCGGGGGGATGCACGGTACACGTGCAACAGAAGGCATGATAATTCTCCACATTCTTCTGAAAGAAACGGGAGGATAGCAATCTGTGCTTTAATGTGGCACTACGTGGCTGTCTCTCTCGACTCGGCAATTTGGTTCTTCTTCGTACCTCACCACTTTACTCCACTGCCTTTTCCTGTAAAGCTCGTGATAATGCAGTCTACTGGCCGCCGAGAAGCAACACTCCACTCAGGATGGCAACTCCACCGCGTCCCCCATTTCAAACATAAAAAAATGTGTGATACGTTATGTATATGATAATAGTTGACAATAGGTTTAAACATGATAGTCCATAAAATAAAATAAATAACATGGTTTAGACATAGTTTACAATCATTTGAACTCAAATAAAAAGTGGTTTTTCACATGCGAGCACATAGTCTGGAGGTGGTTGTGAGCTGCCCGGTCCCAAACTTCATGATGCACCTTCATAAAATGTTTGAAGTATGCCTATGGTTCGGGCTCGTGCGCAACCAAGTCCATCATAAAATTCTCATCCTTGGTCATATACACTATCACCAATATGGACCAACGAGGATAGATACCATCGACTAGATAGTGCCCGTTGTTATAAGAGTAGGCATTGATCACATAGTTGAGTGCTAGAGCATTGTCTTCCGCAAGCCTAGAAAACACACGAGAGTGCTGGACCATGTTGATGTCATTGTGAGAACTTGCCATGCTAAAGAAGGACTACCAAATCTAAAAATCACGTGAATCAACGGCCTCAAGTTAATTGTGCACTAACCAACATGGCCTTTGTATGGACCTTGCCAAGCAAACATATACCTCTTCCACTCCTAGTGCATGCGTTTCGGTTATCGTCTAGCGCTAGCCTTCGGCCTGCACCGATCCCGTGAACCTTAACCTTTGGTCCGCATCGTCTTCATGGATGAGAAGGTTCACGACCATCATGATCTCACTGTCACCCTCGAACTCATCCGACCATGTGTCGATGATATGGTTGAAGAAAAACTCGTCTGAACTATACACCATGATCTACGCAAATTAGAACACATTCTTAGCACATAACTCATTTTCATGTGTATGCAATATAAAAATACACTACAAAGATCAACACAAATTACCTTAAACGAGACTGACAAATGGTCGAACATGTCGGCGGCGGAGACTTCGACATGTACGACCCAGTGTATGGTGAGATCTTCCGGTCTTGGCCGGTACATGTGGTGAACTACTGGTGGCAGAGCGACGTCGTCCATTAAGGATGCGGTGGTGGCCGGGACGAAGGCATGCAAGCACAATGGTGAAGCTTCGGGCCCTTGGCTACTTCACCAGCACCAACACGACCAAATAACGGCGGTGAGAGTCCTTGGCGTACAACTACCAACGGATGGAATGAGTGGCGAAGTCGGCCACGACAAGATGTGAATCGAGGGTGAGTGGAGAGGCTTGGTCTGGTCGGTGAGCGACTGATGAGAGGGCCTAGGTCGGACAGGGAGATGCGTGATGGGGACCCAGACGCTATTCGTTGATAGCTAAACGAGCCAAAATTTGGGATAGAAATGTGCCAAAATTGATTGGTTCGCAATGCACAATCCGTTTGTGTTGCTCCGTTGGGCCTTGGCCTCTATCCATGAGGACAATTTCGGACAGAGTCAGTCCATTTGTAGGACACCGATGGAGCTGGCCTCGGTTTAGAGAACAAAGTGATCAATGTTGCGCCAAAAGGCCGAGTACCTAGCTGGTTTTGGCAATCAGTATATCCCACTCATTGCGGGAGACGGGAGTACATAGGCCACGACCCGTTAAGGTGGCAACCATGTTTCTTGAACTTTTTTTTTTGTTTTTTCCGTTTTAATTCTTTTTTGACAGTTTTTTAGTATCAAATTTTTCCTTCTGTTTTTTCAAAACCAAGGTTAAAAAAATGTGAGCATTTTTTAAATTTAAACTTTTTAATTAATAATCTAATTATTTTTTATTTGAACAAATTTAAATTTGAACAATCTCAAAATTAGAATATAGTTGAAATGTAAATAATATTCAAATATGAACATTCTCAAAACATGAACATTTTCCAAATTTGAAAACATAAACGAGGTCATATAAAGAAAAAGAAGGAAAAAAGAAAAGAAAACAAATTGTCCTTTTGTTGGCCCATTTAGAACCGTGAGCGGTGTAAAGTACACAGTCCTGCACAATGGCGAAAGGTTTAAAATTGGAAAATGATACTATACCCCGGGGATCGTGCGTTCCGATCCCCGGGTCGCTCCCTTCACTTGCCCGCAGTTGGCCCCACCAGATTTATCTTCTTTTCTTCTTTCACGCACGGAACTGCTGTATCCCGCAACCTGTGCTGCCTGACCAGCCGCGTCATGCACTCTCTGCAGGTTGCGTTGCCGCGCCGCCCGCCCCCAGCAGGTTGCGCCGCCGCAGCTCCTCCGCAACCGCGCCGTCGCTCGTCCTCATCCGCGTCACCTCCCTTCGCCGGAGATGGAGTCCATATGGGGTGGAGGTGCTCCAGCGAGAGGAGCTACCTTGGGCGGGCTTTTACTTCTGCGGCCGTTCTCCGCCGATGGTTTGCCATGGCCACCATGTCCCTTTTCACGCGTGCTACGATGGACAGAGGCGTCTGACAAAAGGGAGGAAGACGGTGGTGCTCCGTGTTGTCGCTTCAGATGGACTTCGTCGTGCTGCGACGCGGAAACACACAACCATAGCCCCTGGTGACGGTAATGCTACGAACAGTCTTCGGTGTTGCTACCACAGTTCAGAGCGTGTGCTAATTTAGTTAGTCGGTGTTGCTACTTTTATGTCAGTCGTTGCTACTAACGTTTTGCTACCTTAGCACATATTTTTTGCTATGTATTCATATTTTTTTTGCTACTTTCGTGTAATTTTTTTCCTACAATTAATTTCTTCGGTTTTGCTACGAGGTCTCGGGCAAGAGTCTCCAGTGTCCGGGGATGTACATTTTGCTATATTAGAAAAAATATTTTGCTACACCCGTTTTATGGTTTTGGTACAATAACGTAACTGTTTTGCTACGAGGTCTCCGGCGAGGTCTACCAGTAAAAGTCTCTGGCGAGGTCGGGTTTGTTACATTAGTATAATTTTTTTGCTACACGGTCGCCGGCGAGGTCTCCGGCGAAATCTCCGGCGAGGTCCAGTCTATTTTTTATTTTTTGGGCTGAACCATTTTTTGCTACGTGTAGCAAAAACGGGACATTTTAGAGCAAATCAGGATAATTTATAGCAAAAACAGGAATCTGGACAAAAAAGACACGTGTCACAGAGGGAACCCAGGGAATCGGGAAAAGTTATCCCCCGGGAACACGTAGCGCTCTCCTTCGAAATTCCCAGGGATGGTTTGTGGGGGCTAAAACTGATTTTATGGCCGGCTTTCGTTTGACAAATGTGCCAAATACATATACATAGTATGTAATTTTTTCATAGGCTGGAGGATGACGACCCTTTTCTCCTCCGCTAAGATCCTCCAGTGGTCCCGCAACTCGTGGTATGGCCGCGCTCCCGTTGGTTTGCCAAAGGTTCCTGCATTTACAATTGCACAAGTAAGGGTCTGTTTGTGATGCAGGTATTCAAAACATAGGAAGTGGAAGAAATATAGAAATAGGAAAGGAAGTTGTATGTAAAACATAGGAGCAAGTAAACGTAGGAAACCGTAGGTGTTCGGATTGATGGAAAAAAAAGTACTGGAAAATGTCTTTGGTTCTGTGGCTGAGAAATGAGAAATGTTCTGTATATTTTTTTTACTTGGTTAAGCAGTTATTACTTTGTCTACCGTACCTCTTACAGGTCTTTTTGAGAGACAGTAACAGTACCTCTTACAGTTTGTGTTCACACGGCAGCAATTGCCGTTGTCCAGTTTCCATGGAGTCCGCAAAAATTAAGGATGGCACCCCATCGGGTTCGGGTCCAGGTCTGGCACTTTTATACCCGTCCTATCCAGGTGTCCCGTGCAGCATATTACACAAAAGAGTGGGTTGACACATTAATGAGGCATTCCCTAAAAAGGTGGATCAAGCTGTTTCTAGGCCATATGAACACATAGCATGTGATTAAGTTATCAGGTCATATTTTTTATTGATCCGGCTGGGTTCGGGGCTTCAATGGGTACTCGTCGGCGCATGAGACCATATTCCTTCGAGTGCATGTAATGTGTCCTATGCGTGTGCGTGGCCGCGTCGGACGTGTGGTTAGGCATAGAATTATTAGGGATAGAATTAAGACTTAGAGCGGTTATACGGGTCTGCGGGTACGGTTTTATCATCCCAGATCCACCCAGTTAGACTTGACGGGTCTAATTTTTTACCAAATCCTTATCCATCGGTTTTGTGGGTTTCGGAGCTCATTGACATCCCTAGCAAGAATCTGCATAGTAAAGGCAGTTTTCCTCCAAACAACTGATCACGTTTCTTTGTTCCGAGCGCTAGTGAAGGAAAACTTTTCCGAGGATAGCTTTCCTACGAAATTCCTGTGAAAATCCCGTGTAACAAACCTAAATCGGTCGGTCTGCCTTGTGAGCGTTGGTTTGGATTGGGATGGTGCATGCTACACGTGCACCGGGAGCCATGAAACCCTCAGCATTCTTCTGAAACAAACGGAATCCCAAATCTGCGCTTTCTGTGGCACAACGTGGCTGTCTCTCTCGAGTCGGCAATTCGGTTCTCGGGCACTTAACTCCACCGCTTTTTATGTAAAGCTTGTAAGAGCAAGAACAATAACAAAGCCGATCGTCGGCTGTATATCATGCCATGTCACATAAAGTCCTCACTAATAAGTACTTGTATAATAGATTGACTGTTGGGCTGGCTCTAGTGAATACTAAAATATTTAAGTTTCGCTTTGTTATGCTTGCATGCAAGACTCATACAGTTAATATTCAATGCATGCAAGACTGCGTACGGGCTGCGGTATCTCTTTTCTTGTGCTACCGCCGGCTACTAGCGAAGCGCTCGCTCTAATCTTTCTCTTCCTTTCTCTTTCCTCCACCTAGGATTTTTCTTACGTGGATTTGCTTACAGCCAGCTGATTAGAACCTATTATACCTGCTCTGATAACGCGGTCCACTCGACAAGGAGTAACGCGGCACTCAGTTCAGAAAAGAAGAAGAAGAACAAAGCGAGAGCAATGGCAGAACTGTTGCGCTGAAAGATCGAGATTTACCATCTTCGATGGATGGCCGCAGGCTCCACTGGTTTTATAATTTGAAATATATGGATTGTCTAAGATGGGCGACGTTGGGCCGATCTGACTTGGGATAAAGCCCTTTATTATCTACCAGGCCCGAGCTACGTCATTCGACCTGGGCTAAGCTTAACGGTCAGCTACGCTGGCCCCGTATAAAAGTGGCGGACCAGGCCATGATCTGGCATGTCTCTCTCTCTCGCTCGCTTTATCCCCAAGCCAGATTTGATCACTTTAGTGGCTAGTATTAAGCATAAAAGTTGATCACTTCAGATGGGAATACTTGATGAAAATGATTATGAAAACCTTAGAATAAAGATTCATTCTATTGAAATGTTTTGACATGTGTTATGAACACAAGATGATTTGATGATAAAAATGTTGAGACATGAGCTTTGGCCCTTTATAAAAGCTGATGGTTGGGTTCGGATGCGATATCATTCCAATTTACCGTACAACCACAATAACGGAATTTGGGTAGGGCTTGACTGGAAGTTTATATATCTTAATATGGGTTCCCTTGCGGGAAGAAGTTTGAGCTGAGCGTACCTCGTGATGAACGTCCACCTGTGCAGTTCCCAAGATAACAGATGGTCATGGTTGGGAGGCCAAACTCATAGGGGAGGTTTCTATACTAGGGTGTGTAATTAAAAGGTTAGGATTGATTATCCGCATACTAAGTATGATGATTCAGGTTGTTCTTAATGGATGCATCGAATGTTGTGGTGAAAGTGTATCACCTCTGCAGAGTGTCAAACTATTCGAATAGCCGTGTCCGCGGTCATGGACAGTTGGAGTGTCCATACTGTTCCGTCGTCAGATGTTTTCAAAATGACTTGTGAAATGAACTATGACTTTGACTTGACCACAACTGGGTTGTGAACATGAAAACTAAGTTCCCACTTAGGTGTTATAGAACATTAAACTAACTTTGTTTACTTCTAAACTCAGTTAGAGATAAACCTGCCTTTTTGCAAATAAACCTAGAGCTTAGGATTCCTACTCGACTACTTTACTTGTTAGTGATAGTTTACGAGTACTTAAAGAGTACTCATGGCTTTGTCCCTGGCTATTCCTATGGCCAAACTATGAAGAGGACTATCAGTATGATGGACAACAGGAAGTCTACGACAACTAAGATCATCTCCCATCGTGAGCATTGCATGTGACCCTGAAGATGGATCTTCGACCACGCTACCGTTATTATATATTTTCGCTGCGTTGATTGTATTAAGACTGGATCCTGAGATCCTTTATTTGTAAGACTTTTATTATGGATTGTAATGGATGATGAACTATGGTACCAATCGGTTATGTCTCGCAAAAAAATGGTAATCCTGGGATTGCGATGTATGACATAACAGGCATCTGGGATTAAAAATCTGGGTGTTTATATTGCAGCAGTAGCAGCCGGCGGTAGTAGCAGCAGAGTTTTCGCCCATGTTGAGGTTGCCGAAGAGGCCGCTGACGTCCGGGAAGAAGTCGTCGTTCGGGAACTTGTCGTCGGACGACGTCGTGTTTGCTAGTAGTCGCGCTTGAGCGCTCCCAAAAAACCTGATCGCTCCTCACCCATACAGGTTCACGAGAGGCGAGGTTCCGGAGGCCTTTTGTCCCGATCTGCGTTGCACGCCGCAAGCCGGGACGGAGAAGACGAAGACGGCGGCGCGTGTGTGGATTGATCACCGATTAGGTTTAGCGCAGATGCTTATATAGTGCAGGTCAGGGAGATCGTAACAACCCACGTCCATAAAAACTGGAAACGGATGTAATTAACGCGTCCGTTAATGACTCATAAATAATTTTCCCAAACAATAAAATAAAGCTTGGCTTGATTCCCGCACCCCGTGGCCCGCGCACGCGTCGTGACGAGATGAGGCGGGCGGCGTCGAAGGAGGAGTGCGCGAGGGCTTCTCTCCTTGTCACACCTTAGTGAGTGGTGCAACACTGTACTATATAAGGTGGTCCAACTCTCCTTCCACTAGCAATGTGGGACTAAAATTTAGCACTAGCACAGCCATGCTGCCATACACAAGTGGGCCAAAGAGAATTTCAGAATTTGTCTAATGGGCCAACAACCCAAAACTCATTAAATTCCAACATATATATGGGGTGGGGACATTAGCATGTTCTCCGCCATAATTATCGTATTTCGGTCACCTTCTTTAATATCTATATCCCTATCCCTCTGTTTGGCTTTGACTTCCTCTTTTAGCTAAAA
Source organism: Avena longiglumis (assembly GCA_030063025.1). NCBI lineage: Eukaryota > Viridiplantae > Streptophyta > Magnoliopsida > Poales > Poaceae > Avena > Avena longiglumis. Next base: position 504,217,786 of record CP125975.1, read on the forward strand.
GTTATGCATTTTTCAGTATAAATTTGTTCCATTCTATCTTGTTCACAAGAGTAAAGCTCTTATGTTTTAGCTTTAATGTCTTATCATAAACCTGTAGCTGAGTTAATAGCATAAAACTACCATATTTTGGCTGAAAGTTCGAATAACCACCATTTTACAAAAAAATCACAAAAAACCACCACTTTACGGTAGATTTGTTGCAAATCGCGCTAGAACGGAATTGATAGTCAATTGACACCAAAACTGAGAGTAGGACCCACCTGTCGGGCTGACGTGGCTACGCGGGTCAACCGCGCCGACTACTATTTTTCATGCAGGTCCTTGAGTTCCGCAAAAAATTATTCAAGGGTCCCTAGAACCTCGCGTTTTAAAAATAAAAACCTATTTATAACATTAAAGAGAAACGGATCTGATACATGCATGAAGGATGTCAGAAATGGATAGGTTGGGTTTTTATAATAAATTTAGACATATTATTTATATTATTCAGAGTCATATAACTAAAGTTATGAATTTTTAAAGTTTGCATTATTAATAAAAGCATTTTTTTAATTGTTTGCATATTTTATTTATCTGAAATAGCGAACCAATTTTATATTCAAAATATTCAAACATTTCTGAGCAATTTTCATATTAAAAGTTTTTCCATTTGAATCCGTATTCAAAAGTTATGAACGTTTCAAATAAATAGGTTTAAAAAAAAGCGAGGTTCCAGGGACCCTTGAATAATTTTTTGTGAAACTCAAGGACCTGCATGCAAAATAGTAATCGGCGCGGTTGACACGCGTCGTCTCGTCAACCCGAGAGATGGGTCCTACTGTCAGTTTTGGTGTCAATTGACTATCAATTCCGTTTTAGCGCGATTTACAACAAACCTGTCGTAAAGTGGTGATTTTTTGTGATTTTTTTATAAAGTGGTGGTTATTCGAACTTTCAGTCGAAATGTGATATTTTTATGCTATTAACTCTCTATAGCTATGTGTTTACTCTTGATGAAAATGGCACGTATAAAGCTTGTATAATGAGAAACGCGACAGGATGTTTGCTGCAAGTGGACACGTAGGCAGCGATGGTGCACGCCGGCTGCTTGTGTTGTGTTCAGACAAACACCAAACGGCATTCATCCAGTCGACAATCGTGCAGCAGCGTGTGCACTTCTCTTTGCTTTCAACGTCAACCCCCGCCGGTCAAGACTCGTATGCCGTGACAGTCGGTGTTTTGTCGTCCAAGCCTTCTGAAACGCTTGTCGTCTAAGCTTTAAACCGGAGATCGCGTGATGCTGTCAGTATCCAAGCAGCATCCCACGCCGCGAGCATGCAACAGCCGGTTTCTGTCTCTGTTCGCCGTAAGCAAAACATCGCTTGCTCGCTCTCTTTTTTTTTTTTTTTTGCTTATTACTCGTTCGGGAGGATGCATGGTACACGTGCACCACAAGGCATGATAATAATGCTCCACATTCTTCTGAAAGACACGGAATCCCAGTCCGCGCTTTGTGTGGCACTACGTGGATGTCTCTCTCGACTCGTCAATTTGGTTATCCGCACTTCACTCCACTGCATTTTTCTCTAAAGCTCGTGATAGCGCAGTCCACTCGACAAGGAGTAACGCGGCACCGAGTTCAGAAAAAAAGGAAAAGAAAGCGAGAGCAATGGCAGAAGTGTTGCGCCGGAAGGCCGAGTTTTATACCATCCTCGATGGATGGCCGCAGGCTCCACTGGTTTTATAGTTTGAAAAATATGGGCTCGCTAAGATGGGTTTCGTTGGCCGGCCTGCCTTGGGATAAAGCCAACCGGCCCGAGGTAGGCCGTTGGACTTGGGCTGAACTTATCGGTCAGCTATGCCGGCCCCAGATAAAAGCGGCGGACCAGGGCCATGGTCTGGCACGTCCCTCTCTCTCGCTTTCTCCGCAAGGCAGATTTGAAGTTTTGAACAGGCTGGTGGTGCTCTCGAGAGAGAGAAAAGGAGAAAGGGAGACAGTGATAGAACAGCAGTAGCGCCATTGATGAGAGTGGACGGATAACGGCCAGCAGCTAGGGAACAAAAACCTCACGCAAGAAAAGATACGCTCCGGGCCAAAGCTCCAGCACATCGTCGCCCACGCAAAGGCACTCATCCTGTCATCCATGACACCAGCCAGGGCCATCCCCAGTGTGATTAATGCGAGCGAAAAGAAGCAGGCGGGCGGGGCGGGGCGGGCGCGCGCCTCCGCGAGAAAGCGACCGAGGAGACTGATCGATCGGCGTCGACGGAGGCCAACGCCCATCCACGATCAATCGCGATCCAGTTCATGGCGCTCGGGTCGACCGCATGCCTGGCTGCCCCGGGATCGGTGGTCCAAAAGGGCAAGGATTACCCGCTCGCTATGCCAGGTCCTGCTGTATTCCACTTTGTTTGCACCCTTTTTTCTCTCCAGCCCACAGCGGCACTACAGGCAGAGACACCGCATTCACTCGCCTCTACGTACTACTGTCAGGTTTCAGATTCACAATCAATTCGTGATTAATCGCTTCGCACGGATGAATGTACTACATCTCTTTCACGGTTTGCAGAGCGTCTAATTAAATTTGGGTTTTTCTAAAACTGCAACGTTTCTAGACGTATAAGAATTAATTGTTAATTAATGTGACATCTTTCCTCTCAACTTCCTATGCATGCAACGGTCTCTCACCAATGCATGCGCCTTAACCGCTCACTAATAGGTCTAATTTTCAGCCAATACGTACACGCTTAGGTTCATGATATTTTTGTAGAGCGCCCTGCAAACCGTGAAGGAGAAAGTACGTATTCTGTCCATAAATAAGTGTACATCTAGCTTTTGACTAAGTCAAAGATAACTAAATTTGACTAGCTTTATAGAAAAATATAGAAACATATATTATATTAAATTGACATATTATGAAAGTAGATTTAAAAATAAATCTAATGATATTAATTAATTTTCATAAATATTGACACGTTGTCCTAAAAAGTTAGTCAAACGTAGTAAAGTTTAACTTAGAACAAAGCTAGAAGTACACTTATTTGCGGACGGAGAGAGTACCGTTGTAGTACTACCTTCTCTAGAGTTTCACCGTGCAACAGTAGCTCTCCCCCAACTTCTGATGTACTGATGTGTGCGTGTGTTTACTGTGCACGGTGAAAGTGTTCAGAAACTCAGGCGACCTGAGCGAAGCTAGCAAATGCGGGTCCTCCGATGCTTCGTTTCCGATTCAGGCAGCCAACAGCCATGTACGGTACTACTGCTACTACATACGTAGTACGCGACGGACGGCGTCAGAGAAAAGCTGCCGGCGCCGGGCCCCCCCCGTGTCGGCCGTCGCCCCCTAGATTTCCGGCGCCCGTGCGTCGCCCAATTAATTGCGCCACTCCTTGTCCTGGATCCTGACGAGATCCCACTACTCCCACCACTATTCCGGTACCGGCGCCGCAGCCGCGTACTCCTGTCCTGGCTCGACATTTCCAGGACGCCTTCCCGCCGGGAAAGCCTCGTCGGATCCAAATGCGTCCGATCACCTCTCTCTCTCTCTCTGGCGCGCACCCACACACGTCTTGTCTTAGACCAGGTTCGCTCATGCGACGCCCCGCGAATACGATAGTTCCGCCAATGCTATACGCGTCCGAATGTCTGTCGACTGTGTCGTCCAGCCTGTCGCTAGCCCTGCGACGACGGGTTTGTACCCTTCTTCGTGGCCCTGGGTGTGTGGACCAAGTCGCGCGCCAACGAGAAAACGGGAAGCTCGTGCGGGCATTCAGTATGCATACACGCCTGGGACCAAAATGTTGTGAATACTACGATTTATTACGCAAAATGCTGTGAATCCACGCAAAGAAAAATAGTACAAGGGGTGAATGAGATAGTACTATGGAGTAAGTACTACAGTATCACGAAGATGTACTGCTGCTGTCGTACTACTGCGAATCAAAATTCAGAATACGCAGCCGTGTACGCGTCCGTAATTAATCTGCCAGCAGGGCACACGCTCATACCACACTCGTCGTCGCTGCGACTGCGAGCGAGGTGCAACTCCCGATAAAGCCGCCATTCGCATACGGCAGCCCCCCGGCGCGGCGCGTACTATAGAAAGCTAGCTTCCTTTCCAATCCATCGGCCGGGGTACAGCCTACTACAGAGAAGAAGGCAGGAGAAAACAGAGGGCTAGCCGAGCGATATAGAGCAAGGAACAGAGCAGAGGGGGAAGCAGGGGAGCAGTACCAATGGCGTGGCGCTTCCTCTCGGTCCTCGCCGTCGTTCTCCTCCTGGCTGCGTCCTCCGCCGCGGACGACCTCCTGATCCACCGGCCGGAGACGGCGGCGCCGGCGCTCACCTTCGGGGAGGGGTACACCCAGCTGTTCGGGGACTCCAACCTCAGGCTCCACGGCGACGGGAAGCGAGTCCACATCTCCCTCGACGAAAGAACAGGTACTACTCAAACTCACTCCCCGCGCCTACACCTTGTACATTGATTGATTCAGTAATTCCTAGTGCGGTGCGCCCGCCGCCTTCCGTAGTCCTCATTGCCATTGCGCCTGCCTGCCTCTGCTCTGTTTCAGGCTCCGGGTTCGCGTCGCAGGGCGCCTACCTCCACGGCTTCTTCAGCGCCAGCATCAAGCTGCCCTCCGACTACGCCGCCGGCGTCGTAGTCGCCTTCTACGTAAGCACTATATCTATGCCAACCCTGCACTGCATTTCCTCTGAACCGAAACGATGCACATCAGCGAGAGATTAACTTACCATTGCAAACTGCAATGCTACATTCTTGGGCACGTAACGTAGATGTCAAACGGGGACGTGTACGAGAAGACCCACGACGAGCTAGACTTCGAGTTCCTGGGGAACGTCAGGGGCAAGGAGTGGAGGGTGCAGACCAACGTGTACGGCGACGGCAGCACGGCGGTGGGTCGGGAGGAGAGGTACGGCCTCTGGTTCGACCCCACGGAGGACTTCCACCGCTACGCCATCCACTGGACCAATCGCACCATCCGGTAAGAAACAACCCCCTTCCCCTTCCGCCTGCTCTGCTCTGCTCTCTCATTATTTATTTATCGCCCGGTTTAATTCACTCGTGATCGACACACAACTCTCAGCTCTCGCATTCACTGCGGAAGTCTGAAACTCTGAATAGTACGCGGGCTCTGAACTTCAGAATTCGGATAGTATGTGAAACCTCAAGAGAGGCCTCCGGCATGTGTAGTAGAATTGCGGTTTGGTTCAGATAGCTGTAGCTCTGACTTGGATTAGCTTCGCTTTGCTCCGACGATGCGGCACTGACCACAAGTGTTTATGACTGCCTTTTGTACATACAGTTCGAAGTAGTAGTATGTGTTGGCATTTTCAGTGCTTGTAGATCATAGTAAGATCTTTGTGCCCATTGATGAAACAGTGTCAGCACTTGACTGTTCTCTTTCCTGGTAATACTCACTACTTACCAATGATGCATGTGCTAGATCAATGTACTTAATCTTCACGATCATTAGCTTCAGGTACTACCTCTTTCCCCTTCCGCTTTCACTCTCTCTTTAACCCTTCTTTCTTCTTTTTCACTCTCACGAAATGATTGAGCGATATTGGGCTCTTCTTCTTTACAGCCTATAGATTCCTTTTGCCGTTGCTCGCCCCTTTAATAATTTCAAGTACCGAGGGCCCAAATTTGAGTAGATAGGGGTTGCCACAACGGGTATGGGAATCACAATGCGTTTCCAATATTCTTCAGATTGTTGGCTTGGGAAAAGAAACGTTCCGAGATCGAAATCACCGAGAAACCATCATGTCTTCTTCCACCTGAATTACTAGCCCTGATTACTAAATCTATTACTAACTGATTAGCATTAGCCCGTAGAATCGTGCAACATTTTGTACTAGTAAGTATTTGGGATTACAATTTACAAGCCTGGTCACACTGCATGTCCCCTGTGACTGCGCGAGTAAAAAGCTGACATGAGAAATGGGTGGATCGCTTTTACAGTTTCCATCCACTACACTTTACCCTGAGCATTCATCACTCATCACACCATGTGCATTGGACTCTCACACTCACTCTGCACCTGATCCTTCCTTCCACCAAGATCCTTCATTGCAACATTTTCTAGTAAGTGTTCGTCGACACTACTGCAAATTACCCACTCAAAACTGCATGTCCCTGTGACTGAGTAAAGTTGGCATGAGAAATGGGTCGATCGCTTTTACAGTTTCCATCCACTACACCTGAGCATTCATCACTCATCACACCATGTGCATTGGACACTCACACTCACTCTGCACCTGATCCTTCCACTCCACCAAGATCCCCGTGCCGCCTTTCCTCGCATAATTGCGTCGCGCACCTGCTTTCTACGCCCACCCTGCTGCAGGAGTTGTGTGATTGCTCTCACGAGCCTGCTTTTAATGGAGAGTGGTGGATGAAAGAAAGTCACCACCACATCCACTTTTCACCGTGCGTTTCACATGAGCTAACCCGCTCTGGTTCAGGCGTCGCATGCCCAAAGCCTGAAGTTTTGCTCCAAACTTGAGCCAACGCACTCTGTTCATGGTCACCGTTCGCATTCGCAAAACCTGAAGTTCAGGTTTCCACGGCAAATCTGTTCGCCTGAATCCTTCAGAGGTTCAGATTGCGATTAACACAACTCCTGAATAAGCTCTTCACTCATGTACTGTATACTACTACTTGCTGTTTGATGATGGCATGGACTGTGTTGTGTAGCGTTGGCACTGATCAGCAGCCGTTTCCCTTTTTTCTGTCGTGTCGTGTGCGCAGGTTCTACATCGACGAGACGCCGATCAGGGAGGTGGTCCGGAGCGAGCGGATGGGGTTGCAGTTCCCGTCCAAGCCCATGTCGCTCTACGCCACCATCTGGGACGGCTCCAGCTGGGCCACCTCGGGAGGCCGCTACAAGGTGGACTACAAGTACGCGCCCTACGTCGCCCAGTTCACCGACCTCCTGCTCCGCCCGGACCCCGACCACCACCACGGCGCCAGCGAGAGCCGCGAGGCGATATCGTCGGCGCGGCGGGCGGAGATGGAGAGGGTCCGGGCGAGGCACATGACGTACGGGTACTGCTACGACCGCGCGCGGTACCCGGCGCCGCTGCCGGAGTGCAGGGTGGGCGCGGAGGCGGCGTTGTACCTGCCGTCGGGCGACCGGCGCAGCAGGCACGGCCGGCGCCACCGGCGTGCCGGCGGCGCGGACTTCGCGCTCTGATGATATGATATGATCACTACTGAGTACTGACTGATCAGCAGCGTTAGCTAGCTAGTGTGTTCGAAATAGGCTAGCTAGTGTGTTCGCGGTGTAGTCCTGACGTTTGCGACGTGATTGATGCATGATCAGGTTGCCGCGATCCCTCCGGTGCTCTCTTATCTTATTTTACACCCCGTCCCGTTGCCGGTACGATTGCCGGCGTGAGGCACAGATCAATCGGCTGAATTGAATTGGAACAGAAAGAAAGCAGAGAGAGTAGCGAGCAGAGTTTGGTTCTGTCCAATATTCAGACTTGTTCGATGCCTCCCTTCATCCTGTTGCTCTCTTCTTGTAGGTGAATAGACAACATCCAAGCCTACTGTAACTGGCCCATGACCCAGGTCTGGCGAGCCCAATATGCCACTGAGTACGGGTGTTACACTACCGGCCCGAGGAAACATTGCTTGTCCCCAAGGTCAGTATTGATTCGACCCTTCAACGCATGACCTTATATCATGAACACCCGGATCCCAAGGTCGAGGGAGAATTGTGCAAGCCTCGTCAAAGTGTTGTCTGGCCCGTACCAACAGATCTTGTCATAGTATTGTGCAATGCAGATTCTCTCATGTGATATCATCACCAAAGATGTTCCAGTTCACAAAGATGTTCCAGTAAACTGCAGTCTGTATTTCCTTGTTGTGCAGAATGATCCAATTAGGAGCGGCTGAGTATGGCAGATTTCCAAGCTGCTTGTTGAATAGGCTATAAGCCTTCTTCTGAACAAAATAACATGATGAAGACATGTAGCCCTTGAACGAATAATCAGGTTGCACTAGAATGGCTTTTATAGTTCTGGCATAAATTGCATTTTTTGTCTTGTAACTAGTTACTTTGCACAGCAAGGTCAGATTAGCTTTTTGGCATTCACTTCCTTGTCTTCCTCTCAAACAATAATAGAACACATGTAGCTGGAGTTGCACTGCACTAGGATCCCATTGTTTGTACTAACGCTGGCGCTTCAATGCATTAGCAGTAGTGACACTTTCAACCAAACTCATCATGTGTGAAAGTTCATGCAGGTCATAATTCCTGGGTCCCATTGGACATATAGCTCAACTTCAAGAATTAATGCCTTGTTGTCCTCCCAACCCATTGAATTAATTGACTGATTATTCTTCGAATAAACATTCCAGCAAAGAATGCACTATTTGAAGCCAAGCTTGCAACCGGTGAACCTCCAGGATCCCGAAGTGGAACTGTGATAGAGGAACTTATCCTTTTGACTCCCCCGCGTCGCTCCCAGCGGCTCGTGAAACCCTTGCGCTGGCCAGCCACTCTCCTACTCACCGACATACACCACGGGGCAAAGCTCTCTGGTGGCCGGCGGCGGGACCTGCTCCCCTCGCGCGCAGCTCTTGCCCCGCGAGGACTCGAGTGGTGCGTGTTGGGGCTGGCGCGTCGAGGCTGCTTTCGGCTCTCCGTGGCGCTTTGTGCGGCGATGGCGGGGTACGAGGCGTGGCGGGCGACGGTGGTGTTGCGTCTTGTAGCGCTCGTCAATCGCGGCTCGTGTTGCGGTGGATCCGTGCTTGCATCTGGCGGCGCGGCCGCTTCCGCGTGGCGGCGTCTTCCGCTTTTGGCTTCGCGGCACGGGTGGTGCTCGTGGCGCGGCCTGGGCAGGCCTCGCTTTTCCGGGTGCAGCGGTATGGATTCTGTTGCGCCGATCCGCCGGATCGCCTCGGTCTGGCGCAGCTGCCAATGTGGCACCGCTTGGGATGCTCTCTTGGTGGTGCTCGGAGTGGCCGGTGATGGTTGCTCCCTTCTCGGTCTTGGCGGTGTGATGTCGGTGGTGTCTTTGCCTTTCCTCCGCTATCCATCGCCCCGCTGCCGTATGCCGCAGAGGTGATGGTGTCTTGGCTTGCAGCCATGAAGGCGGCTTGCTTCCTTCATGGGGCGGCCGGGTGAGTGGAGTGCCCTTGTCTTGTCGCCGCGGGCGACGGGCTACTGTCGTGGCGAGCTCCATGGCTCTGCAGATGGCAGCCATGGATGCGGCTTCCTACCTAGGAGGGCCGTGGCTGGAGGTGGGCTTGCTTGATTTTTCCCCATTTGATTTTCGAGCTTCTGGTGTGGTATCCAGGTGTCTCGGCTTGCATTGTTTCTTGGTGCCGGTGGACGGTGCGGCCTCGGCTATGCTATGTCGTTCGGTTGCTCTATGGCTCTTCACACAGCAGCTTGTGTGCGTGCTTGTGAAGCTATCCGGGTGTAGACTCGGCTCTGTGACCCCCTTCGATTTCGCCGACGGCATCGCTGTCTTGTCATGGACTCGGCGACGGGTGGCCTTTCGTCAGGTGGACTCGGTTGCACGTTGCCCTTCGTCTGCGCTGATAGCTTTGAGGTGCCATGGTTTGGTCTCGGTTGATCAGAGTTTTTCGTCTGCGGTGGTGGTGTTTCTCTCGCATTGTACCTCCCGTGGGTTTGTCTCGTTGGTGTCTGCGGTGGTTTTTCTTGTGGTACGATGTGTTTTGTGCCTTTATTCCGTCTGTGCCATGCTTGCCGTTCGATAGCTTTGTGCAATCTCGGTGATGTGGCGGGCCAATGTACTGCTCATCGGGGACTTGCTTGGGTTTTCTTGTGTGTATGTGCGTGCGTTTTGGGTGGGTTCCGCTATGCGTGGGTGTTTTTCTGGTTGTGTCTCTTCTCCCTTGTATCCCCCTGTTTTTCCGGTTCACTTGAACCCTATCTTGTAATAGGCTGCAAAGCCTTATAGGCAACAAATGAATACAATTCAGGTGGAGGGTCTTCTCCCTCCCCCGGTGACCATTCAAAAAAAAAAAAACCCTCCAGGATCCCAAGAGATATGCAACTCAACTAAGCTTTGGCATGAAAACCCTTCAGTTGTCGCTTCCCTGATTATTTGACTTAAGATGCTTGGGTGCCACAAATTGATATTGAAATGATATTGCGGAAGTCTTGTGTGAACCCAGTGTATCGTGATAGCTTAGTCAGACCAACTCCATAATCAACAGGACTGTCTACACAACAACCTCCCTGAAACTCATGACAAGTAGCCATACCATGCTCAATGAACAACGACTGGTCACTGACATGAGTAAGCACAATGTCAACAAGATCCTTATCTGACGCCATCTCGTTGGAAAACCTTTCAACGCACACATCCTCTGCAAAATCCAAACTAAATTCCCCAAACAGAGACATGCCACCAACATGAGTGACCACATCATCGCGAATCTCATCATCCCACATGACATGTTTCAGTGGCTCTTCACAGACTAACTTGTAAGCTGCTACAAGTTCCTTGTTAACCGACGCATCCAACATTTCGTAGCATTCCTGGTCAGCGCACCTGAAGGGGTCCTCGGGCAGCAATGCAGCGCCAACATCCTTCTTACTAACGGGGCAGTGCATGTGGCTGATTTGAATCTTATTGTGCACCGAGTCTAGACTTGTGGCTGACTTTGCATTGAGAATTTTTCTACCATCAATATCATGACCCTCTTCGGCACTATGTAGGAGTCTCTGATCAATGCCAGGACCAAATGCATGAAGCATCGTAGCTGTGACACTTGTCTTGCTAGGAATTTCCTCAAACACCTTGGGTGCACCAATGTGCAGCACCATCTCAGAATCGCAAGTGGCCACCATCCTTGCCATGAGGAGCAGAGCGAGAGTAGATGTAGCCACTGCATCAGTGCTCTCCACCACCACAACTGGAATTGGAATGCCCACATCACCGATTTGGGGCATGAGGCATGTCTTTGAGGACTTGTTGAGCATCACGGATGGGATGACCTCTGTTTGCCGCCCTAAGGAATCCCGACGGCGTTCGATGCCCTCCCGGAGACGCGTGATTCCTTCCAGACTCGCATTAATCGAGCGGGATAGCTCCTCCATCTGCTTTCCTCGCTGGAGTGAGAGGTTGAGGCTGGCCACTGTCGGCGTCGCAGAAAGCTGCGTGGCTGTGGTGGTCAACTGCACCTCGTGCTTCTGGGGCTTCCAGGAAGCCCGCATGTGAGCAATACGAGCCAAAGTCGCATCGGTCGACTTCGAGCGCTCTTGAATATCTTTCATCCACTCGATCGAAAGCTTGAGGCTCGCCATGGACGCCTCTAACGCTGCTTCTGTCGTCGTCGCTGCAACCGCCATCGCGTTGAGGACCAACTACGTCTGCGGCGAAGGCTTGGAAGGCGCCGTGGTCGTTCCTCGCTAGACCGAGCCAACCGACTCCCGGAATTACAGAGACGAGGTGTGGATCGAGATCGAACCCCCAATCTCCTACCGCTCGCCGGGATTTTACAGCTCGAGATCCCGCAAATTGGGAACGCACACACGAATCCTAGCCCCCGAGGATAGCGAAATTGGAGATTTTTTTTGTGTGTGGATTTTTTTGGAGGAATCGTTGGCTCTGATACCAAATTGTTACACCCCGCCCCCTTGCCCAGTATGATTGCCGGCATGAGGCACAGATCGATCGCCTGAATTGAATTGGAACAGAGAGAGTAGCGAGCAGAGTTTCGGTTCTGTCCAATATTCAGACTTGTTCGATGCCCCCCTTCCTCATGTTGCTCTCTTCTTGTAGGTGAATAGGCAACACCCAAGCCCACTGTAACTGACCCAGGACCCAGGTCTGGCGAGCCCAATATGCCACTGGGTACGGGTGTTACATCTTATCTGTAGCTTCATCATTGGCACTTGGCAGTAGTAATTAACCGAGCCAGCAGTTGGTTGATCAGTTCATGGATCCTTCCCTCCTTCGTGGTGGCGCCGCACCCACGGTGTGGACCAGCGATACGAAGTGACAGGCGTTCACCTACTTGGTAGTACAGTAGTTAGTATCCGTCTTGACGCTGTCTAGAGCAGGACCTTATAAACTGTTCTCTGTTCTGTTCCAGTCCTAACAAATCGTGCAGCCTAGCAAAATACATTGAGACAGCAAACATCTCACCTCGGTGCATCGCTTCTTCATGCATTTCTCACCGTGAACAACATATCGTTTCTTTTAAAAAAAGTCATGTGGTATGTAGAATAACTAGGGGCTCCCCAAGAAAAACCCCTCGCGCCCGGTTGGCGTGTTGACGAGTAGCGGCTAGGGCAGAGCCCCTTGCGGGGGTGGTGGCGAAGGTCCCCTTGGCGGCGCGTGGCTGGCGGTGAGGGCTGGGCTGCGGGTTGGCTAAGGACAAATCCTTGATCTTGATCTTGGTAGATCCCTATACCGTCTCTCCATCTCCTCCTCGCAGTGTCACGACCGGTTCCAGTGGTGCATCGACCCTGCGCTGCTGTCTCCTTGCGCGCCGTTGACCATGGCTGTCGGCTGGGCTCGGTGAGGCAGATCCCGCAGGTCGCGGACGGATGGCGTGGGGGCTACCGGTTTGGCTTCTAATAAAGGGGTATGGTCCTAGGATCTCTCTCAAGCCAAAACGAGGATCTACTTGGTGTTGGTCCTCCTTCCTCTGGCTAGAGTGTCGAGCTCCAGAAGGCTTCGCTGGTGAACTCCAATGGACGACATGCCAGAGTTTGCAGGATTGGTTGGATTTCGATCCCACGCAACCATGTTTTTATCGGACCGTTTGGTTTCAAAGGGAGCGATGTGAAGCTTTGCAGTCTGTTACCATCAAGGACATGTCTTTAGTCCCATGATGAAGTCAATCGTGGATAATGACATGGAAGCCGAGGTCTAGGATTGATAATGGTGGTTTGAATCCTGGTGGCGATGAGGTTTTGGCTTGGTGATTTGGGTCTTGGAGCAGCGACATCGGAAAGTGGGGGCGACAGTACAGGAGGATTCTAGAATTCAAACTTGCAGGGTGAAAACCCAAAGTGTAGCCTTAATTGGTCGTGACTTTCAATGATCTTGTTGAAGGCATTGTTGCACCCGAAATGCCAATAGGGTAATGCATTGTTGCAGAGGCTAGCTGTAATTGGTATCTCGCATATATTAATATATGTTTTTTTAAGAAAAAGTAGACTAACTAGGGATGCACATGGAAGTGCGCCTACTACTCTAGTGTAGATGAACTTATGGCAGTTTGAATTTTGTTCAGTTCATCAGCAATTTCAGATATTGTAGGTCTCTTCACTGGGTCATCCTCCACACACCTTAGCGCTATCTTAATGCATGTCTTGATTTGCAATGATGTATCCGATGACATTGTCGCCTGCAAGCGTGTCTCCCACTCCCCATGCACCTGCAATATTGAAGCATAACACACCAATAGTGTTTGTGAAAACTTACGGCTGTTAATGATGTACGAAAATGAATACGAATATGTTTGCCTTACAAGCTCAATAAATTCTTGGGAAGGCATATATGCACGTTTGTAGCAGCCAGCACGTCCCGCCATTATTTGTATGATTATGACTCCTAAACTGAATATGTCAAACTTTGGCGTGATTTCTTGTTTATCGATGTATTCTGGTGGCATGTATCCACTGCATGGTAATATGAAAGAAATTACTTACATAGAAAGTTCTACAAAATAAATTGATTACTTCTCATGAGGTATTAACTTACGGTGTTCCTATAGAATTTTGCACGACGCAGGTTTCTGTTGAACCAAGCAGTCGTGATAAACCAAAATCTCCAATTTTTGGTATCATATTCATACTCAGCAATATATTTCCAGGTTTTAAATCAAGATGGCAGATAGGATTTTCGGTTCCTGTATGAAGGTACTTTAAACCTTCACAGATGCCATTAATTATTCCGTAACATATGCACCAATCAAGTCCACAGGGTGTCTCTATAGAATAAAACAAATGACCAAAAGAAGGATTAGGATCATATTGTTAACATGCATACATAACCGTAGACTGGAAATAAGTATGGCGCCAACGTACCAGAAATATGTCGGTCAAGGCTTCCACCTTGCAAATATTCTAAGCACAAAGCTCGTTCTTCCATAACAGCAAATACAATTTTTCCTTCGTACTCAACAATCTTATTTTGTGTTTCATAGCAGTATCCAATTAACCGTACGATATTTTGATGTTGGATCCTCATAAGGTTAATGCACTCATTAAATTGGTCGTCGCCAAGCCCTGGCTGGTTATAAAGTTTTTTCACAGCAATCTCTTCGCCATCAAGTATTCCCTGTAAAATATTTTGTTAATATGGCATATTGGTTCTTGTAGACATGCATCTCTTTCCCATCCATGTTCACATTCATCCAACAAACATAAAATGCTCACAAATTCCTTATCTTTGTGAAAGAAAATAAGAAATCTCGAATAGTTGACAGTTTATTTTGCACATATACCTTACCTTGCTACAGACAGTCACACACTCTTGTCATACACGTTGCTTAATCCATGAAAGAAGTTCGTATTTACTGTCAATTATTTCTCAAGAACATGAGAAGAGGTGCAACACATACGTGCTACTAAGTTGGTGTTTTGGCACAAACAAAAACTTTGCCTCCTTTAGAAAATGCGTGGCCTAAAAAGCCTCTAGTCTAACTTCACAACATATGTTCTGTCACTAGTTGATAAGGGCACTTGGAATTTTTTAGCTAAATATTTTATCACTAGATTTATCATGAAATGTTTTACTCTCTTCGTCCAGAAATAAGTAACTCAAATTTGTCTAGATTCGCATGTATCTAGCCATATTTTAGTGTATAGATACATGCGAACCTAGATAAACCCAAGTGACTTATTTCTGGACCGAGGGAGTACTTTTTTCATACTTAATAATTTATATTCATCTGATCTAACGTCATCGAATTTGGAACATGGTAGTAATATTAACACATATTCTATCTCAAAAAAAAAAAATACATATCCTATCATAATTACACTATTACACTCCATTATGGGTTTACTCAAGGTCAAACTTTATAATGTTTGACCAAATTTGTAGAAAATGATATCATCTATAATACCAAATGTATATGGTATGAAAATATAATTTATAATGATTCTAATAAAATTGATTTTATATTGTAGATAATGATAATTTTTCCATTATATTTGCTCAAACTTTACAAAGTTTGACTTCGACAAAACAAGAATGCAGGGTAATTTAGAATAGAGGGAGTAAAAAGTCCACAAATTGTATGTTTCATGCACAATTTCAAAGTGTACCATGCAGCCATGCTTAGATTCGAACAAAGTTGCAAGTGAGAATCATACCTTATAAACTACTCCATACGTACCACGACCAATTATGCGCTCCTTGGAATAATTATTCGTAATAGATTCTAACAACAAGAGTGGAAACTCCCTTGGCATCAAACTTGTATGTTGTATCCATCCCTTGTTCTTCACGCCATCTATAACACGCAGTTTAAAGTGTCAATGCCACAGAAAGTGTATGCAGCTTCTACATGATAATGTTATCGAAATGATAAAGAATATCCATTCATTTAGAAAACTCAAATCTGTATCAACGATTCATCGTGTTTTGAAATAAGAAGTAAGAAACTCACTCATAGAGTAGAGAAAGTCAGCCCCCATGTCGCTTGCGAGCCACGGTATACCGAGAGAAAACCATCCAAAACATTATAAAAAGGCCAAGGAAAGAAAGGGAGAGAACGCCGCTGGGTGACATGTTCTGCCCCGCGACCCCCTGCTGCACCGGCCATGGACATTGCAAACCTCCGCTGCCCCACACGACCACCACCTCTTAGGGCATGTACAATAGTACATATCAGCTGTCTGTAAACAGGTGCCACCTAGGATATTTCGTGAGATGGAGGGAAGAGAAGAAGAGAAACCGTAGGTGTCCTAGGTAGATTTGCAGAGGGGCAATTCGCGTGAAACTCGTTGGTAGCCAACGGCTCTTCTACCATTGTACGTATGTCGTCGGCACTTGTGGTGCACCAAAAGAAAATTGACCGTCGTGCCCGTGCTTGTGAACCCACGGTGATGGTCTTCTCTCCCTTGCTCACGAACTTGTCGATCGGCCGTCTCCCTCCCTCTGAATTCACACGTCAAAAATCTTCTCCTCCCACCATAACGTACCATCTGATCCACCGGCGGACATTTTTGGAGGCCAAAAGGGCCATGGCCCCCTACTCAATTGCAATTTGCACTATACTATTTAGTATTCATCATTTTTTACTATAAAAAACACAAACTACTTTAAGTTAGCCCCCTCAACTATCATCTAGTGTCTTTTGGCACCTCCTATAATGATGGTCAAGGTCCTTCAGTGCTCTGACCTACCTCTTATATTTTGGCACTGTTGTTGTGTTACTTTGATGATGGGCTAAATATATTGTTGCACGGTGATCTATTGTTTCCCGTTGTCTATATGCGTGAGTAGTCCATCGAGGATAAGGAGGGTTAGTAGTAAATATGCATGCATTCTCGTATGCCGTTGCCGTTGCCGTTGATAGCTCGACACGGCATTGCAGTGCCACATCTCTTCTAATTTTTTCAATAATTGGCTGTTGCATCCTCAGTGTTTTGAGTGACTCTTAACATTGTGTCGATACAGACATGGGATGAGCTACATGTAGCTAGCATGTTGCAGATGCATGAGGGTAGGAACTTATTTCCTTGCAATTAGCTTGAAAATTTGTGTGTGCGCCCATCTAACGCATGATTAGTGCACCATGTGGATTAAATATGTCCATAATCCTACATAGGCCACCAGTAGTGCACCTTGATCAGTTTTGATCTAGCTCTGCCCCTGGTTGCAGAGGCCAGGTGAGGTGTACTGATATCCGCTTGATATGACTTTATTTCCCTTTATCGAAAATAAGTTGTGCTTCGTTATGATTTTGGCCCCTTTTTCCAATTCTTTCTATCTCAATGAATTAAATGGTATGAGCACCCTGCCCTTCAATGAAGGATAAAAGTAAAGAGAACTCACAATTGAAGAATTGTTGCATGATGTTTGTGGCAGCCAGCTGGGAAATAACTTTCTTTGCACACATGCTGAGAACTTGCTGAGCCTTGGCATAGAGCTCTTTCCCTTCGAAATCATCACTAGCAGCAAAGATCTTCCTAGCCCAATCTAGCTCCTTCATCAGCGTTTCAGCATTCCAGTTCTCTGCACAAGATCTGAAAACCTCCTTAAAAAATCCAAACAGCTCAGAAGAATGGCTGCAAGCTAGGCAATGGAATTGCATCTCAGTCGTCCCCATAGGCCCTTTTAGAGACTGGGCTGATCTGATCAAGTTCCTCTGCAGTCCGCATGCAGCATGGCACCAGTGGCCGCAGACGTCACAACCAATCCAGCTGCAGGTATTTACATCAGAATCAAACGCGTCGCAAACCACGCACATACACATCCTGCAGAACCCTTTCTTGGTAGAGCAAATGCGACACTTGCAGTCTTCCACAGAAAGTAAGCTCTGACAGTTGGCGTTGCGGCACCGTGTCATTTGGAACATCTCCACAAGCTCGCTGTTTGGTATCCTGCCCATGCTCTTGCCAGTGACAAACGCAGCCGTGCCAGTCTTCATGGCCACCAGGATCTCCAACTGAGTCCTGTTCGCCCGCTCCAGTGCCTCGGCTGTCAGGTCGGACCGGAGCTCCAGCCTCCGGTGCAGGGTGGCCAGCTCGTCCCGCCTCTCCAGAGCATCTATCATGCTCCGCATCTTTTCCCGCAGCACCTCTTGACTCGGAGATCCGCTGGGGAAAGCCTGCAGCACATGCGCCATGGTCGATGCATAATTCGAAACGATCTCCAGTAGGATCCTATAGGGGCGCGACGTACGCCCGCCACGGCCACCGTCGAAGCTACCGCCCACGCTAGCCGCCACCGCGGCAGCAGCAGCCATCTTTGCAGAGAGGTGGAGGAAGTCCAGCTCAACGCACAGCTCGGCACCGTCGGCATCCGCAGCGTCAGGAGGGGAGGAGGGATCACCTGCTGCTGCTTCAGCGGCGTCGGAGGAGGCGGAGGCGGAGGCGATGGTGGGCTGGTGGCAGAGGTAGCTGCTCAGGGTGAGCTCTCGGTTGGGGAAGGGCTGGTCGGAGACCAGCGGCGCGGCACAGCGATCGTCGGATCCGTCGGAATCGCCGAACATAGCCGCTGGATTCTGGCCGGATTTGTGGTGATCCCGGGGATGGACGGGCGCTCGGCTCGGGCTGGATTTACGCCAGAAGGCAATTTCCGTCGCACGCAGAGTCAACTCTACTCAACATATCGGAACATGATTTTGTACTCCATATAGCCTAGTATTTGGTCATCTTTAGAGCATCCCCTCGTTGGGCCATTCCAAGCCCAAATCGGTATCAATTTCGGGCTCGTTTTCGTCCCGCGAACGTTCGATTTTTCCGCTCCTGTTCCTAGTCCGCGATTGTTTGGCTAAAATTTAATAAATTTCGGCAAATTTAGACGGATTTCATTGATTATGGGCGAATATAGGCAGATTACATCGAATTTAGCCGAACACCCGAATTTAGGCTAGATAATAAACTAAAAAACATAAAAA
This sequence comes from Avena longiglumis, assembly GCA_030063025.1. NCBI lineage: Eukaryota > Viridiplantae > Streptophyta > Magnoliopsida > Poales > Poaceae > Avena > Avena longiglumis. The sequence continues at coordinate 504,236,361 of CP125975.1, forward strand.
GGGGCCGCCGCCGATGTCGTCGCCGAAGCCGCCGCCGCTTCTACATGCCGAGGTTGCCATAGAAGGAGGTATAGCCGGGATCAGCACTGCCGTCGTCGTCGCTCGGCGGCTGCGGCGGGAGGGAGCTCCCCTGGCCGGCGTCGTTGCACCTCCAAGGCTGCTGGGAGGGCCCGGCACCCTCGTCGTCGTTGTCGAGGACGACGAGCGGCCCCTAGACGAGCACGCACGACCACCGCTGGCGCTCGCTTCCTACCGGCTGACACGGATGCGCTCCTCCTCCTACTCCCAGTCCGCCCTGTACCAGGCGAGGATGTCCGGCGACGACGGATCCACCGACGGTTGCGACGCCAAATTCTGGAGTGAGTGCTCCATTGCCATCTTTATGGTGAAGGCTTCCTCGTCAATGGGCACCGTCCAATCGGTCGGCTTACCGCGGCGAAGGCGATGCTGGCGGCGATCAGACGGGCTCGTTGATTACGATGCCCATGAGGTGTCCGCGGCGAAGCGGACGAGCCCGCCACGCTTGATCGACGCAGAGTCGGCGAAGGCGCCGGCATGGACCCCGACGACCGGAGGCTAAGCGAAGGAGGAGAGGAGCTTCGGGCCATCCTCCGGCATCCGATTGGCCGGTGTCGTCTGCCTTGACGCCGGGCGTCGATGCGAGAAGCCGAGACACGGGGTGTTGCCGACGTGGATGTGCTGTAGCACCACCCCGAGCGTCCGGCCTGGCGCGCTCCACCAACGCCGGCGACCCGCCGCGTTGTTGCGCTTCGGCGGCGAGTCGGGCGGCCCCTCATGGCGGACAAGCTCCTGGAGGCGGCTCTCGGCGAAGAAGGTCTCCCAGTAGAGCAGGTTGTTGGGATTCTCGACGGCGACGGGATCATCCATGGCCGCAATGAAGGCCTGGATCTCGTCAGCGAGCTTGTCGCTGATCGGCACCGGCGGGATGGGGATGCCGCCGGTGCTAAGCTTCCAGTCCGGTGAGTTCCGCGTGTCCGGCGACGCCATGTAGCCATCGCCGTAGAGCATGCGCGCCTCCCAGGGCTGGAGCGTGCAGCGGCCGAAGCCGTTTGCCGCCGCGGGGTCGCCGAAAAAGTGCTCGGCCATGGGAGAATGAGGGGAGTGGTGAGTTTGCCGGAGTGTGTGGTTCGCCGAAGTTGGGAGAGATGGGGAGTTGTGAGAGAGTGTGAGGAGTTCCGGCGAGGGGTACAACTTTTATAGGCCGAAGCGGCGGCGGAGAGGGTGAAGCGCGGAAAAGGGAACAACGGAAGTTATTGCACGGCCCATCGCGAGCCGAGGGAGAGGCTGGCGTGGAATTACGGCGACGTGTGGCCGAAGCGACGCACGGTTATTATCCGGCGGTCCTCCACAAGGTTCCAAGGCAGAAGGATGACGACGACTCGGTTTCCGTCGCTGACTGGACGGGTCCATGCGCTTTTTTCGCCAAATTCGCTTTGTTCGGCACCCCAGGGCGTTCTCGGGATCTGGCATAGGAAGTCAGGAACAAACTTGGCCCAAATTCGAACGAAAACAAGTTACTAGAAACGCGACTAGGCTAAATTTTGACGTCCGAATCTAAAATCCGTCCTAGGATCGGCGTTCTGGAAATGTGAGTGGAGATGTGACACGCTTTTGCTCCGTGGTCCTAAAATTATATTATGGTTGGTGTATGTTGTTGTTCATATGTTTTTGCTCGTACGTACTGCCTGCATGCCAAGAACGTGCGTACACCCTGGATGCCAAAGTTTTGTTCCTTGTTAGTGTAGCTTTTATTTCATAAGTAGTGATTGTTTATTGTGTAATTTTGTTTCTCTTTTTAGATTTTTGTATTTATTCCCTTTCTCAAGCATTTTTAATTTTATTTAAAGGGTGATTGTGATTTCTGAAAATTCTTCTTGATATTGTTGTCTTCCACTTTGTCTAAATTTTTGTTACACGTGTAGATGTGTAACTTGTTTGTAGGGACATGTTCATCTAATTTATTAGTTGTTAATTAACATTCTTATTTTATAGATTTAATTAGTATGGAAATCAGTTAAAAATCCATGAACGGTCTAATCAAATATTGCCGGGATGGCCTTTAAGGCGACAAAAGCTCACATTAAAAACTCTCATGCAACCTGCACTTTTATTTCTTTTTCAAAGTTTTTTTCCTACTCCCTCTGTCTTAAAAATAGATGTCCGTTCAGATTCATCCAAATTTAAAAAAACTTTTGACATCTATTTAAGGTGGAGGAGTGATTCTTTTGCTAAGTATTGTTACATTGAGCTGGCTACCTAGGTAGAGGACCAAGAGGCACTGTGTTCTACCACGCAAGCTATATAGCAAGTTTTTTTAAGGACCACTTCTGGTATTTTCTCCAATCCAAATTAATTAACTTGAATTTGTCTAGATTCGAATGTATTTAGTATTAAAATAAGTCTATATACATTTGAATCTAGTCTAATCAAAATCAATTAATTTGAAGCGAAGGGAGTAGCTCGTTAGCTGAGAGAAGTGCGCGAGGAGTCTCCGACGGATGCAATACACCGTGGTCGCTCGCTATGCACCACATGCATGTCCGGCAAAAGCTTGAAAATATCGGAAAATCTACGTTTAGGGCGGTTTGAGATTTGTCAATCCCGACGGGCTCACGTGGTCCGTTGGATCCATTTTGAAAGGCTGAGATCACGGCGGACTGATCGCGTCTCCTCTCAGCACTCGTCTCCTCCGGGTCCCAAACTCTCTTTCGACCCTTCCATCCAAGTTGCTCCTCTGGCCACGGCTGCCAACGGCGACGGCGAGCCGCCCCTCCTCTTCCAGTGAGGCCTGCTGCTCTTCCGGTCCCATCCTCGAGCTAGCATACCCCCTGGCGTCCTCGACGTCGGGTTTTTATTCTCTGCCTCCTTCACCTCCAGGACCGTGAGTAGCTGCAGCATAGGGGCGAGACGGGCGGCGTCGGCGACGAGGAACTGGTGTTCGTCCCATCCCCAAGTTCGTCGGTCGGTAAGCGAAGTCTCCCTGGATTTGTTCCTGCAGTTCCTTTGTTCCTTGGTGTTCTCTTGCCTGTCTCCAGCGCATTGAGATTGGCATTTGAGAGGTCAGATCTTGGGCGTGCTTGAGCTGTCTGAGCGCACAAAGTAAATGAACACAATGTTGTTTAGTCCTAGGTTGGTTTCTCCATGTACTCCACTACCTTTGGATTCCATCGCACGTGACATCCTCAATATTGTGTGCAGCATGCTTCATGCCCTGAACCTATTTAACTGAATTCCTTGCCGAAATGAGAACATCTCTGCCCAAAGTCTCCACTAGAGCTTTAATTGACTGAAGTGGAACTGGTGTGAGTGTGACTATATGGTGTGAGTTTAATAGTAGCAAAAGGCCTAGTTTTAGAAATGTTAGGGTGTGTTTGGTAGGTTGGTCCAACCGAAATATTCTCATCTCAGCCGAGATTTTTAGTGATTTGGCTGTTTGGTAGGTCGGTTTTCTTATCTGGGCAATGCCCACCTCGCACAGAAAACGGCTCTCAGCCATGTCCGATAGAGAAGCTTAAATCGAGCTTCGCTACTCGGCAGGGCTCGACTTGCCCGAAATTCCATCCCCATGTGCCCGCGCCTGGGCCTGAGACCACAGGGGTCACAGCCCCGCATCCCATTTCCCCCCTCACACCGCTCTCTTCCACATCTCCAAACGACGAGCCCCGCCTCCCGACGATGCAGGCCTCCGCCGCCTCGGCCAACCATGGCGTCGCCTCCTCCTCAGCCAACCACGGCGCCGCCGACCAACCTCCTCGATGTGTCGGCGTCTCCTCGACGAGCATCTCTTGACGAAAGCAAGCCGCCGCCTCGCCAGCCCACTCCCCGACACGTGCCACCGCTTCTTCACGGCCGCCCATGGCAGCCCCCACCCCAATGCAGCCGCCTTCACGGCCCCATAGCAGCCCTACCCGATGCAGTCATTGCCTTCACGGCCACCAGCAGCCCTCACCCCGATGCAGCCACACCTCGATGCAGCCGACGCCGCTTCTTCACGGCCAGCCACGGCCGATACCTCCACCAGGACGCCGCCTCCATGACCCGCTGCCATGGTCGGAGCACCTCTAAGGACCCGATTGCTTTTTCTTTTTTTGTCTAGGGACATTTATGTAAAATGTTCGACTCAGCAGCATCTCTACTCATGCAGCCCACCAAACAACATCTGAGATGAGCATCTCCAAACTAATACAGGCTGCCAAACAAGGTACAAAATCTCAGCGCAACATATCTAAGATGAGTATGTCTGAGGTGGGAAACACATGTTGGAGTGACCCGACCTACCAAACACACCCTTAATGATCCGTTTTTGATGGAACTGCTGGTAGCACGGGAAGCTATCAATCTGGCGCCGGAGCAAAAGCGGGCAAAAGTAATGCAGTTCCGTTGGAGAATGCAGGCTCGTAGTGAAACTAAAGATCAATATCATTTTGATGTTGTGTGATGTAATGGACATGAGATATGTTTGCCCGCATGTGTTAGCAAAAGTTAGATATGAAAATATATTTGTAATTAGGGAGTCTTGGGTGTTTTTCCTATTGCTATGTTGGAGAAGATGATTTGTAAAAACTTGTTATGTTTAAGTGAATATAAAACCAAGAGTTTCTAAAAAAGGTTGAGCTAGTGGTAGTACTCCCATGTTAGGTTGTGACTATGTTTCATGTCGTGTAAAATTTATGCATGTGTGTGAGGGTTACAGAGGCGGCTGTTGACGTCGTGCATGTCCACCATAGGCGGATCCAAAGGATGGCCAAGGTGGTGCATGGACCACCGTGAGATTTTTACATGGCCTATATATTATTAAAAAAAAAAATTATACTGTTGGACCACCCTGATGTGTCGAGCTAGATCCGCTAGTGATGTCCACCCAGATGTTTTGTTTCGTTTGATGCTGAACTCTGCGATGTCGGAAGGCAGAACCACAAGTGTTGATGTGTGCTTTGTACATACAGTTTGCAAGTATGCATTAGCATTTCCTATGCTTGTAGTACATCATAGTAAGATCTTTGTGCCCATTGATGAAACAGTGTCGGTACTCGACTGTTCTCCTTCCTGGTAGCACTACTTAGCAATGATGCATGCGCTAGACCAATGTACTTAATCTTCACGTAGCTTCAGGTACATCTCCTTTTTGTTCACTTTCTTTTTCCTCCTTTATTTTTTCACCCTCACGACATGATTGAGCGATATTGGGTCTTCTTCTTTACAGCTTATAGATTCCTTATGCCGTTGCCCCTTTAATAATTTCAAGTACTGAGGGCCCAAAATTGAGTAGATAGGGGTTGCCACAACGGGTATGGGAATGACAATGCGTTTCCAATATGCTTCAGATTGCTGGCTTCGAAACAGAAACGTTCCGAGATCGAAATCCACTTGAGAAACCATGTCTTCTTCCACCTGAACTTCTAGCCCTAAATCTGTTAACTGATTAGCATCAGTGGCGAATCCAGGATTGGAGGCCCCGGGCCAAAAACTAAGCGTAAAAAAAACTATTGTAATACCATAGAAAATTTGGTATGGTAGCAAACATGAAAATATATTTTCAAATTCATGCGTTAATGATCCAACAATCGTACGTAAGAGATGCCAATTTTTTTTAAAAATACTAGTACAAAATACAAAAGCACTGTTTTAGTTCATCTCTATGACTATGTCTATTCCCATAGCTCCGTGTCTATTTCTAAAGAAAAAACTTATCAAGATCAAGTTGGCTAGGCAGCTAGCAACAAGATCAACAGAAATTAACAAGGAGTACCAACCGAGGAGGGAGGACCGCGTCGCTGATTCACCATCGCCTGATAGAGGCAGGGGCACCGGCCGGTGGGCTTGCTGACGGAGGCGGCCAAGAGAGAGGGGGCAGGGGTAGGGGCGCCGGACGGCCGGTGGCGTGCTCCGGTGGCGGCGGAAATACGGCGTGTGCGCATGGGCACGTGGCCGCGGGCGTATGGCGGCGCCGTGGTCGGCTCCTTGTGCAGCGACGAGCAGGGGAGGGGAGTCCCCGACCCCAAGACAAGACAGAGACGAGTACGTGCGAGATTGAGGGGAACGAGGGTTTCTGGTCCGCTTCCGTCGAGCTGGGCCTGCCCTGGGCCACTTATTTTTGTCGGGAATAACACAAAGAAAAAATCCCAGCGCCCAGGGCCACGGCCCTTGTTGCCCTGGGCCTGGATCCGTAGCCCGTAATATCACGCAAAACATTTTCTAGTAAGTATTTGGGATTACAAGCCTAGAAGGTCACAGTTTCACACTACCCCAAATTACCCACTCACACTGCTTGTCCCTGTGACTGAGTAAAGTTGGCATGAGAAACCATCCTGAATTACTAGACCTAAATCTGTTAACTGATCAGCATTAGCTCGTAAAATCGAGCAACATATTTTAGTCAATGGAAAGGAAATCGGTAATCGTTAACTGCTCGGTTGGCTTGGGAGTAGCGACTAATCGAAATTCGGACGATTAACTGATTTAATCGGTCGGTTATTAATCGGTGCAACCTACAAAAATTAGCACCTAAAACACATATGAATCCTCTTTCACCTCAACCATCTACCCTTTTAAAGGCAGCCTTAAGCTCCCGGATGAGATCCTTAAGGCGCTCGAGCTCTTGTATCTGAGGTCTGGTCGGCAACTACAAGAAACTGGTCAACACCAACAAGGAACTGGTTGTTCATGGCGGAAATCAAGCTCCTAGAGGCAGGGATCGAGCGGGAGCTTCACAAAACATACTTCATTGGGGCAGGCTAGCGGATGGATGTGCGATATGTGTTGATAATTTTGCAACTTTTTTGACCAAGTGTAGTGGTTAATCGGAAATATACCTAGTAATCGGAGTGTCAGAACTATTAATCGGGCTAAATGATTAACATAAATGATTAGTGGTAATCGACACGGTCAGGTCCCGGCCTATTAATCGCTGATTCGGCCTATTTTTTGAACAGTGATTTTAGTAAGTATTTGGGATTACAAGCCTAGAAGGGTCACAGTTCGTCGACACTACAAAGTACCCACTCACACACTGCATGTCCCTGTGACTGAGTGAGTAAAAAGCTGGCATGAGAAATGGGTCGATCGCTTTTACAGTTTCCATCCACTACACCTGAGCATTCATCACTCATCACACCATGTGCATTGGACTCTCACGCACACTCGGCACCTGATCCTTCCACTCCACCAAGATCCCCGTGCCGCCTTTCCTCGCATAATTGCGCCGCGCACCTGCTTTTCTAGGCCACCCTGCTGCAGGAGTTGTGTGATCGCTCGCGAGTCGGCTTTTAATGGAGAGTGATGGATGAAAGAAAGTCACCACCACCACCACCACATCCACTTTTCACCGTGCGTTTCACATGATCTAACCCGATCAGGGTCACCCGCTCTGTTATCACCATTTTCATGGGTGCCAATGTCTTACTTGTTCTAGTTTTCACTGCAAATCTGTTCGCGTGAGTGTTACTACAGACTCCTGGATAAATTTCACTCCTACACTAGTTGCAGTTTGATGCCATGAAATAATGGGTTACATTGCGTTGCATTGATCAGCCGTTTGGTGTGTGCAGGTTCTACATCGACGAGACGCTGATCGGGGAGGTGGTCCGGAGCGAGCGGATGGGGCCACGGTTCCCGTCCAAGCCCATGTCGATGTACGCCACCATCTGGGACGGCTCTATGATCGCTATTAGGTTTTTGGTTAACGATGCTTTGCCTTGCATCGGTTGCGTGTTATATATAGCCATACATCAACAAGATCGGTACAGGGGCTGTTGCCAACGATGGAAGAGATAGGAGCTAACGATCCTTATCTTTATGAACAGATAGGATCGGTTTACAACAATACCTAAACTAACTCTATCTCTTCCTCATATCGTGATAATGTTACAGACGCGGTACATGACTCGCCAACATCCCTCCTCAATCACAACTGTCTAAGATTGAGATTGTGTTTAAATTCTTCAAGTTGCCGAGTTGGCAAAGCCTTTGTGAAGCCATCTGCCACCTGATTCTTTGAAGGAATAAATCTGATCTCCAGCTTTTTACCTGCTACTCTTTCTCTCACAAAGTGAAAGTCTATTTCTATGTGTTTAGTTCTAGCATAAAATATGGGATTAGCAGAAAGATAAGTAACACCCATATTGTCACACCATAAACATGAGGTTTGATCTCTTTGAATACCAAGTTCTTCCAATAAAGATTCAACCCAAATTATTTCAGTTGTAGCATTTGCTAGAGATTTGTATTCAGCTTCTGTGCTTGACCTTGACACTGTTGCTTGTTTTCTGACACTCCAAGAAATCAAGTTAGACCCAAAATATACACCAAAACCTCCTGTGGATCTCCTGTCATCTACACAACCTGCCCAGTCAGCATCTGAGAAAGCACTGACCAATGTAGAGGATGATCTCTTGAAGGTTAGTCCAAGACTAATTGTTCCACTAACATATCTCAGAATTCTTTTTACAGCTGTTCAATGAACAGCGGTAGGCGCATGAAGGAACTGGCATACCTTGTTAACAGTGAAGGCAATATCTGGACGTGTAAGTGTCAAGTACTGTAATCCTCCAACTATACTCTTGTACCTTGTACTATCTTCTGGTCCTAGGAGTTCTCCTTCTATGATAGAGAGGTTTTCTGATGCTGACAGTGGTATTGGTAGTGATTTGCACTTTTTCATTCCAACTCTGCCAAGCAAATCTCAAGCATGCCTTTCTTGGATTAGTACAATGCCTTGATTAATCTTATTTACCTCAATTCCCAAGAAATAATGCAAGTCACCAAGATCCTTTAGTGCAAAAGCTGAACCAAGATCTTGAAGGAGAGAAGTAATTGCTTTGTTGGAGGAACTAGTGACAATGATATCATCAACATACACTAGTACAAATATAATGATACCTGACTTATTGTAAATAAATAGTGATGTGTCTGCCTTGGATGCCAGAAAACCAAGCTCTTGTAACTTAGAGCTTAGTTTGAAGAACCATGCCCTTGGCGCCTGTTTGAGCCCATAAGTGACTTGTCAAGCTTGCACACGTAATTTGGTGTTTTAGGATTCTCATAACCAGGTGGATGCTTCATATAAACTTCTTCTTCCAGAACACCATGAAGAAACGCGTTCTTCATATTGAGTTGCCTCAAACTCCGTCCTTTTGAAACTGAAATGGCTAGAACAAGTCTGATAGTAGCAGCTTTGACAACAGGACTAAAAGTATCCTCATAATATATGCCATTTCTTTGTTTAAAACCCTTTGCTACTAATCTACCTTGTATCTATCAATTGTTCCATTAGCTTTTCTTTTAATTCTATAAACCCATTTGCGATCTATAAGATTACTACTTTGATTTTGTGGTACTAGGTGCCATGTTTTAATTTCCATAAGAGCCCTATACTCATCATTCATAGCCTTTTTTCCATTTTGAATTTGCTAAGGCTACTTGTAGATTTTTAGGTTCATCGGCAGAGCAGGATAAGCCATAACGAACTGTACCATCGGTATAAGTTTTTGATTTTGAGTTACTAGTTTTTGATCGAGTTTTGTGTACTGTGGGTGCAGGTTGCGGCACAAATTGCACCGGCACAGAGGATCCGCCAGATCCTGCCTCTGTCACGCGCTGCGATGAATCTCGCGATGATGCCAAGGACGATCGTGTCAGGGAGACCGCGTCAGACGCGCCTATCGCACCAGGCGACGCATTTTCCTGGTCCCGCACCGGGCTGGGTGCTCCACGTGTCGCGATCCGACTCACTGCGATCGAGAGTGGAGGAGGCTGATGGCGACGTGACACTGCGGCTACGGGTCGCTGTCGCGGGGCCCCGTGACGTGCCTGTCCTTGACTGGTGCGCGTCCACCTGAGGGCGATTCGTTGGCGATCCCGAGGCGAATGTTCCGCTGCTGTCCGAGATTTGCGAGATCCGAGGTTGATTCACCTCGCGATCCGCAGCGCGCCGTGGTACATGCGATGGCGAGTGTTCTGAAGCCTCGTTCTCGCTCATTTCTTCACCGTTTTTAGTACGGTTTTCTCCTGCCTGCTCCTGCTGCTGAAAGGAACTAGAAACACCAGGAATTATAGAGCCATTAGCTGTTAGACCAGTGCACTGTTTTTTCCCTCGTGATCTAAGAGAGATGGATTTTGAAGATTCTCTGGTAGAAGTAGTATTTCGCGTTTGAGAAGAGAACAGGCGTTTGGATGGAGTGTGTAGAAGGGAAACACCGTTTCATCAAACACGACATCTTGGGAAATATAGACTCGCCTAGTTTGGACATCAAGACATTTAACCCCTTTATGCATATGACTATAACCAATGAATACACATTGTTTGGAGCGAACAGCCAGTTTTCGTTTATTGTAAGGTCTAATATTGGGCCAACAAGCACAACCAAAAGTCCGAAGAGATACATAGTGAGGGTTTTTTGCAAGAAGTCTTTGCATGGGTGTTTCATGATCATTGACCTTGGAGGGAAGCATATTAATTAAATATGTGGCAGTTAAGAAAGCTTGATCCCAAAATTTGAGTGGCATGGAGGCATTTGCAAGGAGGTCAAGTCCTACTTCTACAATATGGCGATGTTTATGCTCTGCAGAACCATTTTGTTGGTGTGCATGAGGGCAAGAGACATGATGTTCGATGCCAAGCTTTTCAAAGAAAGAGTTCAATTTTTCATATTCACCACCCCAATCAGATTGTACAGCAAGAATTTTCTTATCAAATTGGTGTTCAACAAGATTCTGAAAATTATGGAAGATCTGAAAAACATCAGATTTTTTCTTGAGGAGATAGACCCAAACATATTTGCTAAAATCATCAATGAAGCTTACATAATAGTTGTATCTTCCTACAGAACTAGGTGCATGACCCCAAACATCTGAGAATACAAGTTGTAAGGGGGAAGTGGATACACTAGTGGATCTCTCATATGGTAATTGATGACTTTTAGCCCTTTGACAAGAATCACAAATAGACTCAATGCTAGATTTAGAGGAACATGGGAGTTCAAAATTGCTAAGAATATGTTGAACAATACGAAAAGAAGGGTGTCCTAAACGACTATGCCACCGTGAAGCTAAAGGTTTGGTGACACTGTAGACTTGATTATTCTCGATTTGCGGTGATGATGATATGAAGGGATAGAGGCCTCGTATGCATCTACCCTTAAGCAGAGTTCTCCTCGTTGCCCGATCCTTAACATAAAAATACCAAGGATGAAATTTAATGAAAACATTGTGGTCAAGGGTAAAACGATGAATGGAAAGTAGGCTTTTTGAGGCATGTGGAACATGTAGGACATCTTTGAGATGAAATTTTCGAGATGGGGAATTAACAATTGCATGACCAACATGACTAATGCTCATACCTTGTCCATTGGCAGCATGGATTTGATCGTGGCCGGCGTACTTCTCCTTCATGGTGAGCTTATTGAGCTCACCGGTGATGTGGTCGGTGGCACCAGTATCGCCATACCAGTTGGTGTCCACGCCATAGGAAGCTGAGTTGGCGCCCTTCTCCTCTTCTTCTTCATCGTCAGAGTAGCGATGCCAGCACTTCCAGGCACCGTGGCCTGGTTTGCCGCAGATCTCGCATGTGACGAGGTCGGGTGATGTGTGCACCCAATGTTGTCGTGGGACACTTCGTTGGAAACCCCAAGAAAAAGGTGTGATGAGCACAACAGCAAGTTTTCCCTCAGTATGAAACCGAGGTTATCGAACCAGTAGGAGGAAGGAAACATCTCAAAGGTGTTGCAAGCAACGTGGAAACCTGCACAACACAAACTCAAGACTTTTCTCCAACGAATCGGTGAGGTTGTCAAACTCACCGGTTTTCTATAACAAAGGATTAAACGTATGGTGTGAAAGATGATGGTTTGCAGCAAGTAAACATGTAACAGTGGAAGATGTATCAATGGTAAAGATTGGACCGGGCTCCATAGTTTATTAGAGGTGCTCTCCTTAGATAAACAACATGGCATAAAGGGTAAAAAAATTACAGCAGGGCAATTGACAGGAACTGAGCAAAGCATAACAATGCAATACTAGTCAGAAAGATCCTATGAGATTCGATTAGGAAATACAACAAGATACATAGACCGCTATCCAGCTGCATCTATGACTAGAAGTCCACCTTCAGGTTATCATTCGAACCCCCTCCAGTATTAAGTTGCGAGCAACAGACAACTGCTTTAAGAAAAGTGTGTAAGGTAAACAATCCACTTGTTCCATGAACAAGAGACCGTTGTTTTCTTCCTAGTAGCAACATCACATCTACAACCGAAGAGATTTCTGTCACTTCCCTTGGAAACTAGAGGCATGAACCCACTATCGAGCATAAATACCCCCTCTTGGAGTCACTAGCAACTACTCGGCCAAGATAGCTACTAACAACGGAGAGCATGCAAGATCACAAACAACACAGACATGATAGAATCATAAAGACAAAACCATTAACCAAACTGACATAATAATCTCAATATCCATCGGATCCTCGCAAACACAACATGCATGATTACAAAAAGTTTAGATCTTAATCATGAACGGAGCTCACAAGATCTATACATGAAAGCACAAGGAGGATATACAACCATCTAGCTACTACATGGACCCATAGTCCAAAGTGGAACTACTCACGCATCATACCAGAGAGAAGGCCTCCGGGATGATCTCCCCTCCGACAGGGTGCCGGGAAGAACTTCAGATCCCCCCGATCTAGGGACGATGGTGGCGGCGGCTATAGAAGGTTTCGTGGAGTTTTGATCGGGTACTTAGGGTTTCTGCATCGGGGGATTCTTATAGGCGAAGAGGCGAGGCTGGTGAAAGAACATGTGGGCCCCCATGTGTGGTTTTGGTAATTAATGACAATCTCTATGGACTAATGCTTGTATCAAGTTGTACGTGTAGGAATTGTCCATAAGAAATGCTTGAACCATTTGTTGGCTTCAAGGTTTGGAGAAGAAGTGAAGAGGATCATGTGGTGACCAAGGTGTTCAAAGAATGATCCACAGATTGGTCATGTGAGAGTTAAACCTATGGCAAGTATGTCTTGAAGAATAAGATGGAGTAATATCTCTGGTGTATCTTCAAGGTATCAACATAATGAAGAAAAGAAGAAATAATGTGCAAGCTAAAGATGTGCAATATCTGGAAGATCTCATGCTTAAAGCTTGCCATCCTCGGTGATCATGGATCGATGAAGACAAGGTCAATGTAAAGGTTTCCCCATGTTGTATGGGGGAGTAACTTGCAAGTCTTCATCAAGCAAGTGCGTAAAAGAGCAATCAAGAAAGGTGTTCCATCTTGAGAAGGACAAGATCGTATACATCAAGATCAAGTGGAATATGCGCAAGGCAAAGGTATGATATTGATAGGGTTTCTTTCTTACCGGTCTCGTGGTGTTAGTTGGGGAGACCGGTTTATAGGATAGACAACCGTACTATCAAGAGGGGCTCTCAAGTAAGTAACTCGATCATATCTTTCAAAGAGAGCTCAAACCTTTGCATACTTAGCATCATCCTTTCTTGGTTGATTATTTGGATCTTATCCATGTGAGGTTCTAGAGCTTGTGGTAATATTCATAACAAGCTCTAGTTCATCAAAAACGGATTTCCCTTTTATATCGTATTGTGTTTTTGATCTTTGAGGTTTTCCGTTTTCTCACCAAGAGAGGTATCTCACTTTATAATACATGAAATGTTCTCTCTTGGTGGTATCCAATATTTCCACTTTTTGTTGGGTAGCCCTTGTTGTCCTCTTTCCAACAAAATTGGTTTCGGGTCAATCGGAGTTTCCAAACTCTAGATATCGCCATTTGAAGTTTGCCTCTTATTTGGTCCTGACCGGAGTCTCCGGTCTGTGTGGACCGGAGTCTCCGGTGTAGTCCGGAGTTTCCGGATGTGTCTCCGGTGGTGACTTCAGAATCAGGGCTGGGACATACTGTATGGGGGTCCGGAGCCAGGTCCGGAGGCTACCCCGGAGTCTCCGGTGTTTCCTCAGTCCGGAGTCTCCGGTGTTGGAAGACCGAAGTCTCCGGTCTTGTTGGGTCTTGGATGGCCCAGGTCATTCAGATGGACGGTCCGGAGGCTGGTCCGGAGGTTGGTCTGGAATCTCCGGTGTAGACCGGAGTCTCCGGTCTGACTTTTTCCCAACGGGCAGAAAACAGTCAGAATTTTGTGGGCCTATAAAAAGGGGCCCTATTTCCCCAATGCAACTGCTCGAGTTTTACAGGATTTCTCCCCCATTCTTGACCCTCTTGAGCTTGCACCCCCTTCAATCCCTCCCTTGATTCTTGCATATACTTTAGGGATTTGAAAGAGGAGATCTAGATCTATAATCCCACCAATCCATCTCTCCTCTAAGTGAGGGGAACATCTTGGGATCTAGATCTTGGAGTCTTTTGTGGATTTCCTCCATTGTTCTTCCTCTCTTATTCCCCCACAAGCTTTTGTAGCTTTGGTGGAATTTGGGAGAGAAGGATTTGAGCACTACTTGTGTTCTTGCCATTTGCATTTGGTGCATCGGTTTGAGTTCTCCCCGGAGGATTTGGTGAGTGAAAGTTGAGAAGCTTTTTACTCTTGGGTTCTTGGAACCCTAGACGGTTTGTTGGTGTTGCAGGTTGTGGCCTTGGTGGCGTTTTTTGGGAGCCTCCAATTAAGTTGTGGAGAAGTGCCCCAACCTTGTGAGAGGTTCCGGTTTGCCACCGACAAATGCACCGATAGTGGATGTGTGGATCGATCCCATTGGGGTGAGATTCACCGGAGAATAAGGGAGGCCTTTTATGGCGTTAGTGGTTTGATACCACCCCCTCTCCAAACAAGACATACTCCATGTTGGGAGAAACTTGGTAAAATATCGTTGTCCCCGCGTGCCTTGGTTATGTCTATACTCGAGCTCTTTACTTATGCACTTTACATTGTGATAGCCTTCGTGCTTGAAGTAATATATCTTGCTTTCACTTTGTTGCTTGTATTGCTTAGCATAAGTTGTTGGTGCACATAGGTGAACCTTAGTTGTTCTAGGTTGTGCTTTACAAAGTAAACACTAGTTTTATTCCGCCTTTGTTGAGCCACTCTAGGAAAAGTTTTAATCGCCTATTCACCCCCCCTCTAGGCGACATCCGTATCCTTTCAGCTGGGAGGCGGACAGGGGCCCCACACCCTACCCAGGCGCAAGGCAGGGCGCACCCACGCCTAGGGGGTGTGGCGGCCCTGGTTAGCCTCTTCGTCTTCCATCTAGACTTCGTGTCGCCCACGGTAAAATATTGACTTTGGCTTTTGTCCCGTCCAATTCCGAGAATATTGATTTTATGCCTTTTTGGAACCAAAAGTAAGAAAAAGCAACCCGGCATTGTGGCAACTTGTTAATAGGTTAGTTCTAGAAAAGATATAAAAACACCTCAAAGTGTAGACAAAGTAAAGCAAAGTAGATACTAAACAAGCATGGATCATCAAAAATTATAGATACGTTTCCGACGTATCAAGCATACCCAAGCTTAACTCCATCTCGTCCTCGAGTAGGTAAGTGATAAAAAGAATAATTTTTGAGGTGACATGCACCGTCAAAACCAAGATCAAACCATTTGCAAGCATTGAAAGCTAGGATCAAATAACTCTAAACATGTGCATGAAAGATGGAGTCCTAACAATAAGACATAGTAACTATGCATGCAGCATGAAAGGCTACAAACAAAGATCATGAATAACATGCATTGAAAAACGTTTGTTTGTTTCACATATAGAAAACATGGCATAGTGGCATTCAGCTTGTCCCTCATAGAGTAGCAAATACATGCATAGGACACCTTCAAAGTTCACAATGGTGACTAGAAACAAGTAGCACAAGAACAAGTAATATCACAATATGCATCAATCAATAAGTTTTGGGACACTGCACACAGATGAAGGGTTTCACGGCATAGTAAATCAAAATTTTCTACGGATGCGAACAGAGGGAAGCCAAGATCTAATCTAGGAGATGCAATCAACGAGAGAGATTGGATTAGATCTTCATACCCTTGAAGATTCTGCAATGAGCGTTAACGCCTGAACGTGGGTGATGTAGTCGTACTCGCTTCTCCTCCTCGCGATCCGATCCGATCTAGCACCACAAAGTGGCGGTGCCTCCGTGAGATGCACACGTGCGGCACCTCGACGTCTCCTCCTTCCTTGGTCCAGCAAGTATGGCGGAGAGATGGGTTGGATCTACAACGCGACGACGCGGTGCAATTGGTGGAGAATTTCTGTAGCAGGGCTTCGCCTACAAGCAGTCGGGAGGGAGAGAGGAGGGCAGCAGGGCGGCTAGGGTTGGAGGGGAAGGTGTAGGGGGTTGGTGCGCCCCCAAAGGATAAGGAGTGGGGGCAAGGAAACCCCCCCTTCTAGAAGGTCTATCTCGAGTTTAAAACTCTCTTGGCCGGCTGGGCCCTATGGGGCCTTGTGCCCCTGGCCCAATGCGGACAGGGCACTCCCTCATAGGCCCATGCCCCCTCCCGGAAGGTGGGGCCACGTTGGTCCCCTTCCGGAAGGTTCTAGAAGCTTCCGGTACAATACCGATTAACCCGGAACAATTTCGAACTCCAAAACTGCCGCCTTATATGAATCTTATTCTCCGGACCATTCCGGAACCTCTCGTGATGTCCCGGATACCATCCGAGACTCCGAACAAAAACTCATAAACCAATTATCCAATCTATCCTAGCGTCGAGACACGTTAAGTGTGTGACCCTTCGGGTTCAAGAATATGCAGACATGATCTTCTATCAATAATCAACTGCGGGGTCTGGAAACCCATATTGACTCCCACACATTCATCGATGATCATATCGGATGAACCACGATGCCAGTATTCATTCAATCCCATATATATTCCCTTCGTCTCGCGATATTTTACTTACCCGAGATTCGATCATCGGTACCGTCATACCTAGTTCAATCTTGTTCACAGCAAGTACTTTACTCGTTCCATAATCCGATATCACCTTTGTGATTAACTCCTTAACCATGTGCTTGCGAGAGGTGTTGATATCGACACCGAGTGGGCCCAAGTATATCTCATTGCTGTCAAAACTCACCGTGACGGCGAGCAACACGAAGCGGGAGGCTCCGGAGGCTCTTTGGTGGGCCTCGGTCCCTCGGGCAACGGCAAAACTCCGGCACACGTCCTGGCTTGGTTCGAGGGCGTGCCACCTGACCTATACCTGGTCAGGAAGGTGATGGATTGCTTCGATCAGTTTCCTGCATGGTAAACAAGTATACGTAAAATTCGAGCCGTGACCGGCTCCCAGGTTTCCCTGTGAATCGGCTCCTAGAGCCGATTATCCCATGGTTCTGCATTAGATCTATGATAACATGGGGTTTTGCTTCATCATTACAAGTTAGATCGATCTACGACAGTTTAACGTTTTCACCACGTAATTGGAACGTCCTACACGTAATTGAGCCTGGCAGATACAAAAGATGATAGAAAACTAACCCTAGAGGAGGCCTAACAACCGACGTAAAGTCAATTACCGGAACAACTTCTCTCGAACTAGTAAACCATATCCTTACGTACTACTGGATCGTTCAACCCGTTTGCAAGGCCTGACTACGTGGATATCAAACTAAACCTTGGAAAACAAGGCACAACCATAACAGATCGAATCGACTAAATAAAGACCAAGCAAGATGCTACCCTTGCACCCGGGAAAAGGTGCAAAGGTAGCGAGGTAACTAGAGGTAGCATAACTTAAACAATCATAGCGAAAAGTACCGATGCTAGCCTCAACAAATCTATGATAATAGTATTACTCGCCATCAACAATGCTTCAGTACGATTAACACCAGATAACGCATAAGCAAATACTGCCTAGATCGCAAGATGCGATCTAGGCAGCATTACACTTACCCGAAAGAAACCCTAGAAACAAGGGGTGGCGATGTGCCGAGATTGTGTTTGTTGTGAACGTGATTGTCCTTCTTTTCTCGATAACCTTAGGTACATATTTATAGTCCGGAGACTTTCTATCTTTGGAATAACTCTACAACTCTATCTCTTACCTAAACCGAAACGTAACCTACTACAATATACAGATACACGGGCAATTTAGCCCAAATCCACGTACAAGGCCGATTCAACAACACGTTGCATATACGTATCTTCCAAGCCCATCTTGATCACGGCCCATCTCCTCCTTTGGCCAAAATATGGCGATAACACATGCCCCCCTGGTTTTGGCAATAATAATTCCAAAACCACTCTGCTGATGTTTTTTTTTTCTTCACATCGGGTTACGCGTTGCAGAGAAGAATCGTCACGCCACCCCCTCATCATGATGCCTTATCTTCTCAACTCCTTCGCAGTGCATGATTTGACGATTTTGGCAGCACATTCTGGGAAACCGCTATGGCATTGAACCGCCTCCCACTATTCCCCTTATTTAAATTCATCTGAGCAGTTTGCAGTCCCCATCTTCCTCCAAGAGCAAAAACCCTCTTCCTCCGAAAAACCCTCTTCCTCCTCCATGGCCTCCTCTTCTTCCTGTCCTCCCGGTCTTCCAACACCATTAGCGGCCGGGAGCCGACGCCGAGCACCATACATGGCAGATGAGACTCGCCCACAATGGTGGGGAGAGGGATTGGATTTCACCGCTTGGTCGGAGGGCAGCGTCCCCGGCGGAGGGCCTGCAGTTCCTCGTCGACGGGCGGAGGCAAGAGCGACGACGCCTGGTCTTGGGACGGCGTCGAATCCTCCGACGAGGAGGAGGAATCGGAGGAGGACACCTCCTCCGACGAGTACCCACCGGTGAAGCGCTTCCGCGCCGGGTCCAGTGAGGACACCGAGGACGACGACGAGGACGAGGAGGCCCCCGCTTCTTCAAAGAGCAGCGAAGACGGCGGCGGCAGCGATGACGAACAAGGCGGGCGAAGCGGTGACGACCTCGGCCTCTAGATTAGGAACTAGTAGTAGTAGGTTCCCTTTTGTAAGCAATCAGTCCCACTGTAAATAATCGTCTTTTGAATGAACGAAGATTACTTTTCCAACTCGAAGATTGCTTTTCCGACCCAATTTCGCCGATTATTCAAAATAGTTCGATGCTCCAGAAGCCGATAGTACTGTATCGGCTTTCACCACACTGCATTCATTCAGTCAAACAAGTCAAATCTCAAAAAGCCGATGGCAACACATCGGCTTTCCCAAAAAACGTTGACAAGGTCAAAACTTGGTCGCATACTTAGGCAAATCTAAGCGGCCACTTTTCAGTTTCAAACGGTAACCTGCGACCCTCTTCAAAAAGGGCGACCCAGATCTCCAATTGCCCACCGACTAGATTGAGCTCACAGCGACAAGAACCCTCGATCCCCAACTGCATAGATCCATCTCCGCCGCAAACTAGATGGCGGAATCGTCAACACCAACCCAGAGGTCTCCGGTGCGAAGGTCGCCTACTCCTCGCAGTATGAACGCGATCAAAATTAATGGAACACTGATTAATGTCTTCTTTCACCATTAAATTTTTAGGTTTCGGACATTCTCTGCTGCATCCTTCTCTCCCAAACTCTCTCGCCTTGGCCCTCGCATGTAATCTAGTCCTGCCCATCGATCTCTTGAGCAACAGAATCCTTTAAGCCAAGACCTAGATCTGAACTCTTGGGCCATTGCTTGAGCTGGCCTAATCCCCCTGAACATTGGGTCTCTTGGTTCAGCAGGGTAGCTAGAGCTTACCAATCCCAATGGGAAACCACGGGAATAGCCGATGCCTTGCATTTGTCATTGTCTCCTCTTGAGAAACATGAGAACCTCCTAAAAACCATCGGCTACTTCTGGTCTGACGCTCTGAACTGCTTCATGTTCGGTCATGGCCCCATGTCACCAACTCTGTTAGACGTGGTGATGATTACTGTGCGGATGTTACATCACCCAACCCTCGCTTTTAAACTGACCAAGGTTCCTACAAACTGTCTTCTAAAATAGATCGCAATGGGTGCCTACCTCCAACGCCATATGAAAACAAAGGGCCTGTCACGGAGAAAGAACACATGCCTTTCTCAACTTCGGCTGGAATATTTCATATTCTGGCCCTTCCCTTGCTCCAACCAAGAATTATCTCTCCTTAGCCTGAATCGGCCAAAGGTACCCAACTTGGCATCGAAACTGTTCCTTGGAGAGGTCTATCGATATCTCCAGTTGATGTCATCAAGTTGTTCTCGGCATAGCAGTCAAAGCAGTGTGGTCCTTGGTGGTTCATTCAGCTATGGGCTCATTTGTATTTTCAAAACCATGTCCCAAACTTCCCCTTTTGGCGAGTTGCACCTTTCCGGATGTAAAGGGAAGCAGATCCGATGCACCAGCTATGGCCAAGCTTTGTATAGATCGCGGTAGTGGTGACCCTCGTGAAGCATCTAAATGGTTCGATATTTTCTTTCAAGGACTGGACAATCCTATCTTTTTCCTTACATGGAAGAATGAACATTTTGAAAACCCACTCTCCTTGAGCTAGACAATTTTGCCGATGACACCAAAGACTCTTTTCCACCGTGATTCGTCCTGTTTCCTTCCGGTTGGCATGAGTACATCCAACGAATAATCAAGCAGGTATGAATTCTACCACCATCGTAGTGGCTCGGCAATTTGGCCTTGGAGAGGTACCTCCCATTTCTTTCTCCACCACCTTCTGAGAGCAGAGCCGACTGCTGATCCTCTCACCACCAAAGGTGTTATTCCTTCTTTGATGCTCGACCATCCCAATTCCCAATGACCTCACCTTCGCCTCATCAACCGATGGCTTTGAAGATCGGTGGTCGATGTGGAAGACTCACGCCTTCGGAGAGCTCTGGGACCGTTCTGAAGCTTGTCGATCTTGACTATGACATCCATGTGGAGCAGTACCACTACTTGTAAATTTTCTTGATCTGACTACAACCGATTCTTATACTAACCCACTTTCTCTTTGCAGCAACAAGATGGCCTGAACCTCACGCAGTGATGGCTCCCCTTGAGTTCTTTCCTTGACTCCTATGGTTCTTTTACGCAAAAACTCGCCACCTTTGAAAAAGGTCATAATGCGTAAAGCCGATAACACCACAATCGGCTTCAAGAACCAAGCAACTCCCAAGTCACTGCCCTCGAGTTCCAACTAAAACAAGAACGATGACGAGGAAGGTAGCTGCCAGGAAGACCTTGAGGCGCCGGAGCCCTTCTCCAGAAAGCTCGCATGTAGGCTGATTCATGCCTTGGTCGATCCTTCTCATTCTTCCATTTTTGCAGACATAATCGTGCTTACTGGTTCTCCTTTTTTACAGGCTTCCGTCGAAGACACCTCTAGTGAGTACACTCAGACCAATCGAGGAGAACTAGGCCCAACAGATTCCGAGAGGACCATCACACCGAGCCAGCCAGATTCACCACCATCGGTTTCCAGGAAAAGGTCGGTTCCTGAACCTACTGCCCTCCGAGCATCAGTCGAGGCGGGGCCAGCTGTGGGTCCTAAGAGAGCTTGCAAAGGACTGCAAGCTTCTTCGTCGAGCCAGGAGGTTTCGAAAATCATCACCCTTCATGCTCTTACCACTTACTTCTTTTTATCTGCCGATTCATCATAATTTACATCGGCTAAACACCTTCCATGCAGACGACTGACGTTTCTAGTGGGAAAGCTAGGGCAGTGCCGATGCCTTTAGCCAAGCCGGATCTAGCAATCCCTGAAGGTGCAGATGAAACGGCTACCACTTTGGCCAAGCCCCAAGACCACACAAAGCGATCGTCTCATCCGCTATCCCCTCGGTCTTAGGAGAGGTCGTTAGCTTCTTCGGCTCATTCTTACATGTTTGGGCCATCGACGCTTTTTCGGGCTGCCAGAGTTGTGATATTTCAGGCTTGCTGACGTTCGATCCTGAATCCATCGAACCAACCCCCTCTGTTGCTGCTGATGAACCACGAGCCAGGGTTGTTCCACCTCAATTCCAGCGTCTTAAAGCCCTGCTGTCCTCCCCGATCGAAGAGGTGATCGAGGGTTCTGAGGAGGTGAAGAGCGTTCTGGCTGAAATAAAAGACCAAATCCCAGTAGCATTGCAGGTGAAGCTTTGGCCAGTTGTAACTCTGTCTTTCTACGGGCCAAGGGTGAAGTTAGCTCGTGAGAGGATCAGTCTGAAAGCCAATATCGCAGACAAATGTCAGCAGCTCAACGAGAAAAAGGCGTCTCTGGATGCCAAAACTGACACCTCTGTCAGTACCGCCGAGCTCGCATCCTTGAAAAGGGAGTTGGAAGATCTTCAAGAGAAGGTCCGGGCGACTAAACAGCTCATTCGCGACAAGGAAGAATCCAACGCCCGCTCCCAAGACGAAGCAGCAAGCCTCAAAGCTCAAATGAAGACCGATCTGGAAGAAATACGTGCCCTAAACAAGCAGCTAGTGACGGGCAAGGACGAAGATGACGAAGCCGAGATCGCCGAGGTGGATCGTGTCCGTGCTGACGCCCTCCACGCCTTCGAGGCATTTCTTCAGTAGTTCGTTCATGTAAACTGGCATCTGCTTGTAACAGTTTGAACCTCTAGAGTCGATGACTGTGCATAGGCTATATATTTTCTTTTATTCGGCCGATTTCATGTATCGGCCCCCACATTTCACTGTCCATCATCCCACATGCTTGGGAAATATTTCTTGAGATGTTGGCCGTTGAAAGCCACTGGGAATTTTACGCCGTCCAGCTCCTCAAGCATGTACGCGTTTCCTCTTAAAACCTGACCGACCCTGTATGGACCGTGCCAATTTGGAGACCATTTACCATATGTTGCATCCTTAGTCCCTAATGGCAACACAGCTTCCCATACCAGATCGCCAACGTGGAACTCCTTTGGTCTCACTTTCTTGTTATATGCACGAGCTACCTTGGCCTTGTTCTCTTTGATTTTCTCAAGCGACCACAGCCTGAGCTCAGTTAAATCCTCAACACTGTCACTCATCAGGGTTGCATATTCTTCAGTTGTTAGATTGTTCTGAAAAGTGACACGTCTCGATCCAGCCGTAATTTCCCAAGGCAATACGGCTTCTTGTCCATATACCAGATGGTATGGTGAGGTTTTTATCGCTCCATGGCATGACATGCGATAAGCCCATAAAGCTTCTGACAGAACCTCGTGCCAACGCCTAGGGTGCTCGTCGACTTTCCTCTTGATCAGCTTGATAAGGCTCTGGTTGGACGCTTCAGCTTGCCCATTTGCTTGAGCATAGTATGGAGATGATCGAATCAGCTTAATCCCCGTGTCCTCACAGAATTTTCTAAACTCGTGAGAAATGAAGACCGAACCTCCATCGGTCGTGATGGTTTGGGGAATCCCGAATCTATGAATGACATGTTCTTTCACAAAATTGATAACATCCTTTGAGTTCACTGACTTCATCGGGACAGCCTCCACCCATTTAGTGAAATAATCAGTGATGGCCAAAATCCACATGTGGCCTTTGCTTGATGGAGGGTTGATTTTGCCAATCATATCCATGCCCCAACCTCGGAATGGCCAAGGTTTGATGATGGGGTTCATTGCTGACGCGGGTACCATCTGAATTTTTCTAAATTTCTGACATGCTTGGCACCCTTTGTAGTACTTGAAGCAGTCCTCAAGCATGGTGGGCCAATAAAACCCTGATCGCCTGATCAACCATTTCATCTTGTGAGCTGATTGGTGAGTTCCACAGGCGCCTTCGTGTACCTCGTGTAGGAGCCGATTGGCCTCGGCTGTCCCCAGACATTTGAGCAATAACCCCTCCAGATTCCTGTAAAACATGTCGTCCCCGATAAGCACATACTTCATGGTCTTGTACCTTATCCGTTTAGGTGCCCCCCGAGCCGAATCCTTCAAGTAATTGAAGATATCGGCTCTCCAGTCGTCTGCCTCCAGGAACTGTACCTGAACATCGGCTCCCTCTGCTACGTCCTTGTAGCCTGATGCCATTTGTGCAAGATCATTCGCCTCGGTATTCTGCGATCGCGGGATCCAGGTGAAGTTGATGTACCGGAACTGTGCCATCAGCTTGCGGCATTGCAGCCATAATGGGAAGAGCGACTCGCTCTCACACTTGTATTCCTCCGTGAGTTGAGAAATCACCAACTTGGAGTCTCCAAAAATTTCCACTGCTTCTGCTCCAGCTTCAATGAGCAACTCCATTCCCTTGCGTATCGCCTCATACTCAGCGACGTTGTTGGTGCGAGGGGCAGATAACCTGATGGAGAAGGAAAATGTTGCCCCCCGGGGCGACACGAGTAGCATACCGCTGCCGCACCCATCGTCACAAACCGATCCATCGAAAAACATAGCCACGTCATTATAGACAGTCTTGCTATATTAGTGTTGATCCTTTCAGCGATAAGGTCGGCCAATGCGACCCTTAACCGCTTTTAAGTTGATACGGATGTAAAATTCCGATAACGCAAACATCCATTTGCCGAGTCGGCCTTTCAACATAGGAGCCGACAGCATGTGCTTTATGACATCCGATTTGCATATGATGACAATCTCCGCTGATAGCAAGATGTGACGCAGCTTGGTGCAGGTGAAAAATAGGCAGAGGCACAACTTGTCGATCTCAGGATACCTTGTTTCTGCATCCAGCATCCTTGGCGATGTAAAATACAACTCGCTCAGCCCATCATAAACTTGCACCACCATCGAGGCGATGGGCGTGTCCATCGACAAGTAAATGTAGAATGGTCTATCCGGCTGGGGCGAAACCAACACTGGCGGCTTCGTCAGATATTCTTTGATCTCGTCGAAGGCTCGTTGTTGCTCTGCCCCCCAGCGGAATTCCTCGTCAGATTTAATTTTCACCGGTCCATGAACGGCTCTATTCTTCCCGGAGTTGGAGATGAATCGTCCCGAAGTTGATCTTGCCGATGAGAGGCTGCAGTTCTTTCTTCGTGGTAGGTGGCTTCATTGTTCGTGACGCCTCCTCGACTTTTCAGGCCGATCTCAATTCGCGTTCATGGACCAAGAAACCCAAGAACGGACCGTCACGAAGGCACACTTCTTTGGATTCATCCGTAGTCGAATTTTCTTGTTCGGTCCAGGGCGCGTTCAGATCGTCCAAGTGTCCTTATCTTGAAGCAGACTTGACCACCACGTCATCGATGTAAATTTCCACCAGCTTGCCGATCGGATCATGGAAAATGTAATTCATGGCTCTTTGATGCGTGGCATTCTTGATCCAAATGTCATGACTACATATTCGAACAACCCCACCGAACCTGGGACTCTGAACGCAGTCTTGTGTATGTCTTTTGGCGCCATAAAAATTTGGTTGTAACCGACATTGCCATCCATGAAGCTCAAGATCTTATGACCAGCCGCTGCGTTGATTAACGTCTCTGCTACCGGCATCGGATACTCATCCTTTGGAGTAGCTCTGTTGAGATCCCGAAAATCTATGGCAACACGCCCGCCATCCTTTTCTCTCTGTGCGATACTAGAAATCCACTCGGCATACTGCATGGCCTGATTAACTTGGTGTCAACATTTTCTCGACCTCCTTCTTGACTTATTCGAATTTCGCCTTCATCGTCGTGCTCGTTCTTTGGAATGGCGAAATCCTTTTTAAGCGGGAGTCGATGCTCAATGATGCTCCTGTCTAACCCAGGCATCTCTGTATAGTCCCAGGCGAAGCAGTCTGGATATTTTTTCAACAGAGCTATCATCGGACCCCGCAGACTCGAATCTAACTTTTTGCTGATAAATGTTGGTCGTGGCTTATCCCCAGGACCGATGTCGATCTCCTCTAGATCATCAGCGGACGTAAACCCATACCCTAGCTTTCCGTCACCTGTCAAATCGATGCTAAACACAGGGCACAGTGGGTGAGGATAACAAAATAATTTGGGCGATTGCTGAATCGCCCCTTGATTGCATTAGTCAAGGACGGTTTACACCTTATTGTTTTACAATGACAGGAATCTCCCTCGACTACATGATCGCTTGTCGTAAGATTGCTTTTTTATTTTTGTGGCCGATCGCAGGATCGCCGTACCATCTGATCGTGGATTTTGCTACTCTGTCGGGCGATGGATAAGACCAGCCTCACCCGTTTTTGTAGCTTCAATGCGCTCACAGCCGAGACTGATTCCAGAGATCGGCTCTTGGTCTTCGCTTCCCGGATGTTCATGCCTATGGAGATCTCGATAGAATCATCTGCATGAATGACCTCCACCTCATCTCCATCCCATTGTATTAGGCCTTTGGTGCATCGTGGATGGAATGCAGCGATTAGCATGAATCCAATCTCTCCCTAGCAAGACAGCGTAGGTGCTTTTCTTGTCCACGACGGAGAATGACGTGGGATGGTTTTTCTTGCCCACGGTCGGATCCACGTTCGACGCCTTGCGTTTCGAAGTTTGGTCGTTGAAGTCGCTTAACGTGACGTTGGTTTTGATCAGATCTGCCGTGGAGCGTCCCAAACACCGTAGCATGGAGTATGGCATTATATTGACTGCCGCTCCGGTGTCCACCAACATCTTGCTGACAGGCTGCCCATTGATGTAACCTCGTGATGCAGGCTTTCAGATGTTTGTAGCCCTTCTCACGTGGCTTCTCAAAGATAACCGGCCGTGGGCGCGATCAACTGTGCCCTTTGGTAGCTCATTGGTTCTTGGCGCAGAATACGGAAGTATGAACACCATGTTTGTGCCAGCCGATGTCTTTGCATCGGCTTTTACCGGTTTGGGGCGCCACTCTTTCCTTTTCGGGCGGTCTTCCGTTTCCAAGGTCTGCCGAATTTTAACGGCCAGATAGGGCCGTGCTTTCTTTAAAGCGTGGAGATACCGCGCTTCGGCTTCCTCCAAGTTACGCAGCCGCTGCACTCTACGCTTTTGGGTGTGTTTGAGTCCGTCGGGACACCACCTTGGACGGTGATATCTGTCTTCTTCTTTGTCATCCCTTGGATTCTCGAGATCTTTTGCTCGAGCGGACTCCCTGTAACGGCTCTGAGGTGGGAGAGGCCCTAGACGCTTGAACACTTGGCGGCCCGTGTCCTCCTTCTCTGTCCACATTCAGGCGTTATCGATTGTAGCAATCGGCTCATTCCGCATCCCAGCAATACTTGAAGAAAGGACAATCCCAATGTTTGTGCGCCTTCCTTTTCTTTTGACGGTCCGTAGCGAGGTGCTCATATCCTTCATCGTCTCTATCGCTCGGCGGCGTCGATCATCTTGGCCCATACTTGTTAAGGAGATGCGTGGAGTGGCTTCCGATATCGCACGCCTCCTGTTCCTCGATTAAATACCTTTGTCATCGTGGCATTTGGGCGGTCGCGTGGACCAGCCTCCTCTCTTTCTTTGCCGAGAGCGACCGCCTTCCTCCTTGTGTGTGCCATGGTGGTACATGATCCCGCCATATTAACATCGAACGAGAAATCCGGTGGCCTCGCGGGAGTGTGTTCTACCATGTTGGCCTGGAAATGGGTTTGTGTCCACTTTCATGGCGAATCGCCCAAGGATCGACGGCCTTGTTCTATTCTGTTTGGATCTCGGCGTAGCTCTTTGCAGTTATTGGTGGTGTGGGTGAGCAGTGATGCCACTTGCGTATGGTCTCCGTTCATTTCTGAGCCGTAGGGATTTTGTGGCCTTGGGTAACTTGCTTCTTTTTCAGCAGAATCGAATATCTCGGCTTTGCTCACATCAGTCGAACCCTTTTGCAGGCCCTCGCTTCACCCATTTGCGGGACACAGGATCGCCCCTAGCCCATTCAGCCACCTCCTGGTCTTGTGTAGGATCATCTTCTTACATGTCGACCAGGCCTATTGGACGTTTGAACTTGTCTTGGTACAACTCAGGGTGGTGCTGTTCATACATCGTCAGTTTCTGGGACATGTGCGCCAATGCGTTGTACTCTACTTGGAAAGCGGATCCTTGATGGGTCTGAGAGACCCAACACGCTAGCTCGATTGCTTCTTTCTCGATTAAGCAGTGAGTAACATCGATTCTTGGATCTGAAGCTGGATGTACTGCTACTGATTTCTCTCCGCTTCACTGTGCAGTGCGCAATGCCACCTCGGTAGCCTCGAATGATCTTGGATGTGGGCTGCTCTTCCGTTGCTTCCAGTCTGAATCGAATCAGTGGCGAGGTGTACCACCCAAAAGCTGGTCTGTCGAGATTGCGCAAAGAACCTTACGCGAATCGATCCGATCTGAAATCATGCCTAAGTGCGGTATCGGCTTACGTGCTCGATCGAGCTCGACCTTCCGATCCGCTAAACCTTGAGAACTCGGGAGCCGATACTTGGGTGGCGGAATCGGATCAAACTTGTTGGGTACGGCTTTGAATAGCCGATTGTCCTTCTCTTGACCCGAACCGGCGAATCTCTCAAGATGGTACGGATTTGCTCCTTTGTTTGAGCTGCGGGGCTAGATTCTCATGACTCGTTCGATGGCATACTTGGCTAGCCACTTTGTTGTCGGCGTCCATCCTGGACATATTTGTTCGAAGCGCTTTGCTCCAAGCCCTCCAGGAACTCCTGCCGCAGAAATCCCTGCGGTTGCAATCTGGTTGGTGCGTGTCAGGTTATTGCAGTCCGGCACGTAGGTGCTGTCGGGGATATGACCCCCGGTACCCCAGAGTTGAGATATAAAGAGAGCTCCTAAGAATAGTGGACACTTTTATAGACATATAAGAATAAAGAAATGAGGCACAAAGAGAAGGAGATAATAGAGAAAAAGAAAAAACATGACTGGGCCGAATTATATCTAATTCGGCCTGATATTAGTGTTACGACCATTTTCCCCTTGGGCCGAGTTAACAGCTTACCTGGTTGGGCCGAGCTACCTGAGCCGGCCCACCACATCGTCACGTCACCGAGACCTCCCAGCACGCCGAAGTACCTCCACCCCGCCAAACATCGCCAGCGTCCCGCTCTGCTTCGCCGATCGATCTCCCGAGTGGGCCAAAGTGAGCAGGATTCGGCCCACCGGGTCATCGCCATCACCCAAGGTTCTCCGCCAAGGCGCCTCGTCGATCCCGAGATCACTCCGTCGCCAATCTCCGCCGTCCTCACCATCGTCGCCCGGGTGGGCGATTCGCCCGCGGGACTCGGCCGAGCCAACCGCACGCCTCCGGCCCGGGTGGGCCAACGCTGCAGGCGTCACGGGATATCTCGTCCCAAGGCTCCACCCCATGGGCGAATTAGACCAAACCTGGTGCTGCCTTTACTTGGCCGACTAAGGAGGAAGGCGGTTGGGCCCTCGATGGTCTGGCTGTTTTATCACCCGGCGAATTAATCCCTTCCTAGGCGAATCTCCACTATGCCACGAGCTCTTGGGCGAGTTATAAGGACACGGGCCTGTCATTCGTCTCGGATGCCTCCACGGTCTCTACAAGCGCCTGCAGCGTGTCAAGACAAGACCAACGAGTATTGTGCCAGTCTTGGGAGCCCACCAGCTCAGACTGGCACATGACTATGGGATATACCCATGGCATCTAACAAGATGCCAGGGATATGCTCTTGGCATCAAATAAGATGCTAGAGAATATGCCTGGCATCTCCAAAGATGTCAAGGCATATGCTCAGCATCTGAGAAGATGCCAGGAATATCCTACACAGATGCCAAGCGTAGGGAACAAGCTTTGTCTCCTGGGCTCCCCTTATAAGGAGCACGGGGATCGTTCAAGGGAGGCCCGAGGGCTCCCCTCTCTGCTCACTAGGAGCTCCCCTTCTTCCTCTTCCTCCACTCTCATAGAGAGACCTAAATAGAAGGATAGGAGGTACAGCTCCAGGAGCATGATTGTAGCCACAAACATGGCAAGATTGTAAGAGATTAGATGTATAGAAGGAGGTGTTATCCCCACTTGATAGCTTCAATCCAATATACATTGTATTTCTCTTTGATCATACGAGTGCGGTCTTCACTGCGTCATCCCTCCCCGGATTCCTCCACGTCCATCGGCCCCAACTTTAGCCTACCCATGGCATATGCCGTGACACCACCACGACATTTGGCGCCCACCGTGGGGCCTCCTAGTGGCGTTGGTTGGGTTTCCATCCGGACGGGAACATCTTCATCAAATTCTTCCTCACAGGGCCCAATCAGCTTCACCAAGTCAACAGAGAACAAAGAGTAAGCGCAGAGACTCTCCAAGTCTAACTCATCAAAGCAGGAAGCAAGAACTCAAGCACTACTCCGAGCTTACTGTAAGTACCAGGTAACTCAGCAGGGCAAGTATGACCTAGCAAGACTCACCTAAACACTTCTCCAGGTATGCTGTAAGTACCAGGTAACTCAGTTACCTAGACTCAACCCTTCATCCCAGGGAGAGAATAACTCAACCCGGGGACTACAACTTATCCTTAGAGTCACCTTTAGATTAAGAGAGCATTATGTTGATTTAGATCTATACTCCAGCCAGCTTTTCAGTTAACTCGGCCATAAGTTGAATCATCCTATTTGTGATTCAGATAGATTTTGAGTCAGTTAGTTTATGTTTTGGATTACCCATTAACTCAGCTCGCTAGACAGTATTTCAGTTAACTCGGCCATAAGTTGAATCATCTTATTTGTGATTCAGATAGATTTTGAGTCAGTTAGTTTATGCTTTGAATTAACCTTTAACTCAGCTCAATAAGTTGTCTCTGATTCGGACTAACATTTGATTCAGCTTGCCAGGGTACTTTATAATTCGGATTGGTATTCAAACTCGGCGTACTAATTGTATCTCTGATTCAGGCCGAAGCTTTATTTAGTTCACCAGATTGCCAGGTTATGATATGACTCGGATTGATATCTCACCATCTTGCCAGGTTATCCCATATCTCGGATGGCTATTGGCCACCTTATCGTATCTCAAATCTATATCTCATATCTACATCTCGAATCGGGTCTCTCAGCGGTTAACCCTATTATCATATCCCAAAGCTTAATCTCGGATCCATATCTCGGATCCATACCAAAGGCAGATTATCGTCATCACGCCAAATCAAGCTATATCATGACAGGTAAGTAACTCGGATTTTGGTTGAGTTAACTCGGATTTGAGTCAGAAGACTCAGATTCAGGATGCAAGCCAAAATTGAGTAAAGTAACTCGGATTTTGGTTGAGTTAACTTGGATTTGAGTCAGAAGACTCAGATTCGGGATGCAAGCCAAAATTGAGTAAAGTAACTCGGATTTTGGTTGAGTTAACTCGGATTTGAGTCAGAAGACTCAGATTCGGGATGCAAGCCAAAATTGAGTAAAGTAACTCGGATTTTGGTTGAGTTAACTCGGATTTGAGTCAGAAGACTCAGATTCGGGATGCAAGCCAAAATTGAGAAAAGTAACTCGGATTTTGGTTGAGTTAACTCGGATTTGAGTCAGAAGACTCAGATTCGGGATGCAAGCCAAAATTGAGTAAAGTAACTCGGATTTTGGTTGAGTTAACTCGGATTTGAGTCAGAAGACTCAGATTCGGGATGCAAGCCAAAATTGAGTAAAGTAACTCGGATTTTGGTTGAGTTAACTCGGATTTGAGTCAGAAGACTCAGATTCGGGATGCAAGTCAATTTTGAGTAAAGTAACTCGGATTTGAGTTGAGTTAACTCGGATTTGAAACATATAACTCGGATTGGAGCCAGATGACTCATCCTTAAGACATAAGGTCAATTTTGAGTAAAGTAACTCGGATTTGAGTTGAGTTAACTCGGATTTGAAACATATAACTCGGATTGGAGCCAGATGACTCATCCTTAAGACATAAGGTCAATTTTGAGTAAAGTAACTCGGATTTGAGTTGAGTTAACTCGGATTTGAAACATATAACTCGGATTGGAGCGGATGACTCATCCTTAAGACATAAGGTCAATTTTGAGTAAAGTAACTCGGATTTGAGTTGAGTTAACTCGGTTGAAACATATAACTTCGGATTGGAGCGGATGACTCATCCTTAAGACATAAAGTCAATTTTGAGTAAAGTAACTCGGATTTGAGTTGAGTTAACTCGGATTTGAATCATATAACTCGGATTGGAGCCAGATGACTCATCCTTAAGACATAAAGTCAATTTTGAGTAAAGTAACTCGGATTTGAGTTGAGTTAACTCGGATTTGAATCATATAACTCGGATTGGAGCCAGATGACTCATCCTTAAGACATAAAGTCAGTTTTGAGTAAAGTAACTCGGATTGGAGTTGAGTTAACTCGGATTTGAATCATATAACTCGGATTTGAGTCAGATGACTCATCCACAAAGACATAGAGTCAATTTTGAGTAAAGTAACTCGGATTTGAGTTGAGTTAACTCGGATTTGGGTTGAGTTAACTCGGATTTGAGTCAGATGACTCAGACTTAAGACATAAAGTCAATTTTGAGTAAAGTAACTCGGATTTGAGTTGAGTTAACTCGGATTTGGGTTGAGTTAACTCGGATTTGAGTCAGATGACTCAGACTTAAGACATAAAGTCGGTTTGGAGTAAAGTAACTCGGATTTAAATCAGACGACTCGGATAAAAACTTACCCGATGAGGTTAAAAGAGCAAAGCCCAAGAAGGCAAGAACTCACAAACTTACCCAATGAGGTTAAAAGAGCAGTGCCCAAGAAGGCCAGAACTCATAACTTACGCAATGAGGTTAAAAGAGCAGTGCCCAAGGCGAACTCATACTTACCCAATGGGGTTAAAAGAGCAGTGCCCAAGAAGGCCAGAACTCATAACTTACCCAAAGGGGTTAAGACCAGTGCCCATGATGGCCAGAAGTCTAGAAACTTACCTAAAAGGGTATAACCAGAGCCCAAGAAGGCCAGAAGTTGAACAACCAGCCCAGAAAGGTTAAGACCAGTGCCCATGATGGCCAGAAGTCTAGAAACTTACCTAAAAGGGTATAACCAGAGCCCAAGAAGGCCAGAAGTTGAAAAACCTGCCCAGAAAGGTTATGACCAGTGCCCATGAAGGCCAGAAGTCCAGAAGCTTACCCAAAGGGGTTAAGACCAGTGCCCATGATGGCCAGAAGTCTAGAAACTTACCTAAAAGGGTATAACCATAGCCCAAGAAGGCCAGAAGTCGAAAAACCTGCCCAGAAAGGTTATGACCAGTGCCCAAGAAGGCCAGAAGCCAAAAAACTTAACCAAAAAGATTATGCAACCAAGAAATATATGGCAAAGAAGTTGTATGACAGAAAACAACTCTGGGAATATTTAAATATAAAGCCCATGAGCGATTCTACGAATCCCACATGGCCTCGGGGACTAATGTCGGGGATATGACCCCCGGTACCCCAGAGTTGAGATATAAAGAGAGCTCCTAAGAATAGTGGACACTTTTATAGACATATAAGAATAAAGAAATGAGGCACAAAGAGAAGGAGATAATAGAGAAAAAGAAAAAACATGACTGGGCCGAATTATATCTAATTCGGCCTGATATTAGTGTTACCTGACCAGATTTTCCCCCCTTGGGCCGAGTTAACAGCTTACCTGGTTGGGCCGAGCTACCTGAGCCGGCCCACCACATCCTCACGTCACCGCGACCTCCCAGCACGCCGAAGTACCTCCACCCCGCCAAACATCGCCAGCGTCCCGCTCTGCTTCGCCGATCGATCTCCCGAGTGGGCCAAAGTGAGCAGGATTCGGCCCACCTCGGGTCATCGCCATCACCCCAAGGTTCTCCCGCCAAGGCGCCTCGTCGATCCCGCCAGATCACTCCGTCGCCAATCTCCCGCCAGCGTCCTCACCATACGTCGCCCGGGTGGGCCAGATTCGGCCCACCGCGGGACTCCAGCCGAGCCAACTTCTGCAACGCCTCCAGCAGCCCGGGTGGGCCAACGCTGCAGCCCGTCCTGGGATATCTACGTCCCAAGGCTCCACCCCATGGGCCGAATTAGACCAAACCCGGCTGGGCTGCCTTTACTTCGGGCCGACTAAGGAGGAAGGCCGGCTGGGCCCTCGATGGTCGGTGGGCTGTTTTATCACCCCAGCCGAATTAATCCCCTAGGCCGAATCTCCACTATGCCTGAGCTCTTGGGCCGAGTTATAAGGACACACGCCTGTCATTCGTCTCAGATGCCTCCACAGTCTCTACAAGCGCACACGAGCGTGTCAAGACAAGACCAACGAGTATTGTGCCAGTCTTGGGAGCCCACCAGCTCAGACTGGCACATGACTATGGGATATACCCATGGCATCTAACAAGATGCCAGGGATATGCTCTTGGCATCAAATAAGATGCTAGAGAATATGCCTGGCATCTCCAAAGATGCCAAGGCATATGCTCAGCATCTGAGAAGATGCCAGGAATATCCTACACAGATGCCAAGCGTAGGGAACAAGCTTTGTCTCCTGGGCTCCCCTTATAAGGAGCACCAGGGGGATCGTTCAAGGGGAGGCCCCCGGAGGGCTCCTCCCCTCTCTGCTCACTAGGAGCTCCCCTTCTTCCTCTTCCTCCACTCTCATAGAGAGACCTAGATAGAAGGATAGGAGGTACAGCTCCAGGAGCATGATTGTAGCCACAAACATGGCAAGATTGTAAGAGATTAGATGTATAGAAGGAGGTGTTATCCCCACTTGATAGCTTCAATCCAATATACATTGTATTTCTCTTTGATCATACGAGTGCGGTCTTCACTGCGTCATCCCTCCCCGGATTCCTCCACGTCCATCGGCCCCAACTTTAGCCTACCCATGGCATATGCCGTGACACCACCACGACAGGTGCACACATATCCATGTGCGATTTCTTTAGGTGGCTCAAACAGGAACTGGCAATCGCCTGGGTCGCCTCCAACCTTGTAGACGCGTGACGCTGCCTGGTGGCTCGGGCTGCAAGTGTGAATGGCAGTGGCCTGGTGCAGGCGGTCTTTCTCCTGGTGAGTCCCTAAAGTAGGCCCCGACGGAATCTTGATGTTTCATGATCTCTGAACTACGCGAATGCGATCCGCTCGAAAGCGTTCACGGGCTCTCGAATGGCGGTGAAGAGAATGAGCCACCATGTAGTTGACTTCCTGTCGCAGAGCTCTGGTGCGCTCCTCTGAAGGAACAGGCAGATCCACCTCATCAAGAGCACCTTCAGGTGAGAAACCTTTCCACCTGATGCCATGCTTACGGGTCCTCTCAAAAGAGCCGATGAGATCGGCTTCGAAGAGCTTTGATGTCATCATACTTCGCCTTGTGCTCCTCGGCAGCTCGTCAGACGTGGTGGTGCATCCCCATCTCGGCGTCGGATGTTGATGCAGATCTTGTTGAAAGTCCCACCGGCGTGCGAGAATGTGTTGCTGTCAAAACTCACCGTGAGCGGCGAGCAACACGAAGAGCCGGGAGGCTCCAGAACTGCTGGTGGACCTGGTCCCTCGGGCAACCGCAAAACTCCGACACGTCTGGCTTGGTTCGAGGCGTGCCACGACCTATACCGGTCGGGAAGGTGATGGATTGCTTGATCGGTTTCTGCATGGTAAACAAGTATCGTAAAATTCAAGCCGTGACGGCTCCGGGTTTCCACGTGAATCGGCTCCTAGAGCCGATTATCCCATGGTTACGCATTAGATCTATGATAACATGGGGTTTTGCTTCATCATTACAAGTTAGATCGATCTCTGACGGTTTAACGTTTTCACCACGTAATTGGAACGTCCTACACGTAATTGAGCCTGGCAGATACAAAAGATGATAGAAAACTAACCCTAGAGGAGGCCTAACAACCGACGTAAAGTCAATTACCGGAACAACTTCTCTCGAACTAGTAAACCATATCCTTACGTACTACTGGATCGTTCAACCCGTTTGCAAGGCCTGACTACGTGGATATCAAACTAAACCTTGGAAAACAAGGCACAACCATAACAGATCGAATCGACTAAATAAAGACCAAGCAAGATGCTACCCTTGCACCCGAGAAAAGGTGCAAAGGTAGCGAGGTAACTAGAGGTAGCATAAATTAAACAATCATAGCGAAAAGTACCGATGCTAGCCTCAACAAATCTATGATAATAGTATTACTCGCCATCAACAAGGCTTCAGTACGAGTAACACCAGATAACGCATAAGCAAATACTGCCTAGATCGCAAGATGCGATCTAGGCAGCATTACACTTACCCGAAAGAAACCCTAGAAACAAGGGGTGGCGATGTGCCGAGATTGTGTTTGTTGTGAACGTGATTGTCCTTCTTTTCTCGATAACCTTAGGTACATATTTATAGTCCGGAGACTTTCTATCTTTGGAATAACTCTACAACTCTATCTCTTACCTAAACCGAAACGTAACCTACTACAATATACAGATACACGGGCAATTTAGCCCAAATCCACGTACAAGGCCGATTCAACAACACGTTGCATATACGTATCTTCCAAGCCCATCTTGATCACGGCCCATCTCCTCCTTTGGCCAAAATATGGCGATAACAATCTCTCCGACTTGGGAGGGAAAAATCCCATCTCGATACATACAACCCAACAGATACTTTCCGATCACCTGAGAGACACCTTTATGATCACCCTCTCATAGGATGACGTTTGATGACCTCAAAGCTTTCTTCCGATACCAGGGAGTTGTATTATCTCATGGTCTAAGGAATGCAATATTTGACATAAGAAAAAGCTTCGCAAAGACGAACACGATGACACGATCTAATTGCTTCGCTTAGTTTGGAGTGCATCCATATCATTCTCCCAATGATATGATCTCATTATTAATCGACAACTCGTGTCCATGGTTAGGAAACCTTAACCATCATTAATCAATGAGCTAGTCCATAGAGGCGTACTAGGGACACGGTGTTTTTCACAAACCACACAAGTATTAAAGTTTCCGCTTAATACAATTCTAGCATGGAATATAAACATTATCATGAACAAGAATTATAATAATAACATCTTTATTATTGCCTCTAGGGCATAATTCCATGATCTCCACTTGCACTAGAGTCAATAATCTAGTTTACATCGGCAACAATCTCACACCCATGGCACGAGGTCTTGTCGATCATGTTTTACACGTGGAAGAGGTTTAGTCAATGGATGCCACATTCATATCTGTATGTACTTTGCTAATCTTGGATCTCCATCGCTATATAATCTCGGATTATATGAAACTTGCGGTTGATATGCTTGGTCTTTGGATGATATCTTGGTTCCTTAGCGAGTGCTATGGCGCCAGTGTTGTCACACAATATCTCCAGTGGGTCCAATGCACTTGGAACCACGCCAAGCTCAGTGATGAAGTTCCTGATCCAAACTCCTTCACTTGACGCTTCTGCGGCAGCCATGTATTCCGCTTCTACTGTAGATCCCGCGATCACGCTTTGCTTGCTTCTCTCGACTCCCTCCTCCATTCAAAATATACACGTATCCTGTCTGAGATTTAGAATCATCCTTGTCGGTGTCAAAACTAGCGTCGACGTAACCTTTTACGACGAGCTGTTCATCACCGCCATAGACTAAGAACATGTCTTTAGTCCTATTTAGGTACTTTAGGATGTTCTTTATGGCTGTCCAGTGTTCCACTCCTGGATCACTTTGATATCTGCTCGTCAAACTAAGAGCATTGGACACATCCGGTCTAGTACACAGCATGGCATACATGATAGAACCTATGGCCGAGGCATAAGGCACTTTGCTCATAGCTTCGTATCATTTACTGGTATGGACCGAGCCTTGCTCAATATCTTACCTCACAACATAGGCACTGAACCTTTCTTTGCCTTATCCATTCTGAACCTTTTCAGAACTTTGTCTAGGTATGTACTCTGGCTTAAAGCTATCAGGCGTCTTTGTCTATCTCTATAGATCTTGATGCCCAATATATAAGCAGCTTCACCTAGGTCTTTCATTGAAAAACACTTGTTCAAATAACTCTCCACATCGTTAAGCATGTTAATGTCATTTCCAATAATCAATATGTCATCCACATATAGTACCAGAAACGTCACCGAGCTCCCACTCACTTTCTTGTAGATGCAAGCTTCGTAGCAATTTGGAACAAATCCAAAGCTCTTGATCACTTGATCAAAACGAAGGTTCCAACTCCGAGATGCTTGCTTCAGTCCATAAATGGAACGCTGAAGTTTGCATACTTTATCAGCATCCTTAGGATCGACAAAACCTTCGGGTTGCATCATATACAACTCTTCATCAATGTTGCCATTGAGGAACACAGTCTTGACATCCATCTGCCATATTTCATAATCATGAAATGCAGCAATTGCTAATAAAATCCGAATGGACTTAAACATCGCTACGGGAGAGAAAGTCTCATCGTAGTCAACACCTTGAACTTGTCGAAAACCTTTCGCGACAAGCCGTGCTTTATAGACGGTAACATTACCATCCGCGTCCGTTTTCTTCTTGAAGATCCATTTGCACTCAACGACCTTTCGGTCGCTAGGAGGGTCCACCAAAGTCCATACTTGGTTTTCGCTCATGGATCCCAATTCGGATTTCATGGCTTCTAGCCATTTCT
Organism: Avena longiglumis; assembly: GCA_030063025.1. Classification (NCBI taxonomy): domain Eukaryota; kingdom Viridiplantae; phylum Streptophyta; class Magnoliopsida; order Poales; family Poaceae; genus Avena; species Avena longiglumis. Next base: position 504,274,718 of record CP125975.1, read on the forward strand.
CAGAGTCTGGGCTCATCATCGCTTCCTCATAGTTCATAGGTTCACTGTCTTCTACTAACAAGACAGGGTTGCCGTACCACTCAGGAGGGGCACGCGACCGTGTCGACCTGCGACGTTCAGTAGCAGCATCGTCCGAAGCTTCATGATCCTTGTCATTAGCTTCCTCTATTGTTGGTGCGATCGGCCTTTGGAACAATTTCGGTCTTTGCTACTCTCCAACTCAAGAGAAGGTTCAATAACCTCATCTAGCTCTACTTTCCTCCCACTCACTTCTTTCGAGAGAAACTCTTTCTCAAGAAAGGAACCGTTCTTTGCGACAAACACTTTGCCTTCGGTTCTGTGATAGAAGGTATACCCAATAGTTTCCTTAGGGTATCCTATGAAGAAGCATTTCTCCGCTTTGGGTTCGAGCTTGTCCGGCATCAACTTCTTGACATAAGCATCGCATCCCCAAACTTTAAGAAACGGCAACTTAGGTTTAGCACCAAACCACAGTTCATACGGTGTCGTATCAACGGATTTAGATGGTGCCCTATTTAAAGTGAATGCAGCGGTTTCTAATGCATAACCCCAAAATGATAACGGCAAATCAGTAAGAGACATCATCGATCGGACCATATCTAATAGGGTTCGGTTCGTGCTCGACACACCATTGCGTTGTGGTGTTCCGGGTGGCGTGAGTTGTGAAACGGTTCCACTTGCTTTAAGATGCGTGAGAAAATCATAACTCAAATATTCACCTCCACGATCGGATCGTAGAAACTTAATCTTTCTGTTACGATGGTTCTCCACTTCATTCTGAAATTCTTTGAACTTTTCAAACGTTTCAGATTTATGTTTCATTAAATAGATATACCCATATCTACTTAATTCATCGGTAAAAGTGAGAAAATAGCGATATCCACTGTGCGTCGAAACACTCATCGGTCCGCATACATCGCTATGTATGATTTCCAACAAGTCCGTTGCTCGCTCCATCATACCGGAGAACGGGGTTTTGATCATCTTGCCCATGAGGCATGGTTCGCATGTGTCAAATGATTCAAAATCAAGAGACTCTGAAAGTCCATCAGAATGGAGTTTCTTCATGCTCTTTACACCAATATGACCTAGACGACAGTGCCACAAATAAGTAGTATTATCACTATCTACTTTGCATCTCTTAGCCTCAATGTTATGGATGTATGTTTCATCCCTTTCGAGATTTAGAAGAAATAAACCATTCACAATAGGTGCATGACCATAAAAGATGTTACTCATATAAATAGAACAACCATTATTCTCCGATTTAAATGAATAACCGTCTTGCAATAAACAAGATCCAGAAATAATGTTCATGCTCAACGCAGGCACATAATAACACTTATTAAGGTTTAAAACTAATCCCGAAGGTAAAACTAAGGAGAGCGTGTCGACGGCCATCACATCAACTCTTGATTCGTTGCCAACGCGCATCGTCACCTCATCCCTCGCAAGCCGTCTATTCCGTAGCTCCTGTTTCGAGTTACAAATATTAGCAACTGAACCGGTATCAAATACCCAGGAACTACAACGAGGGCTAGTAAGGAAAACATCAATAACATGTATATCAAATATACCTTTGATGGTGCCAGACTTCTTGTCCGGTAAGTACTTCGGACAGTTGCCCAAAGATGACCCTTGTCCTTGCAATAGAAGCACTCAGTGTCTGGCTTAGGACCAGACCTGAGCTTCTTCTCAGCAGGGGCAACGCGCTTGCCGCCGCCTTTATTGAAGGGCTTCTTCGCTCCCTTAACTTTCTTGAAGGTGGGCTTGTTGACCATCAACACATGATTATCCTTTTTGATGTCCACTTAGCGGCCTTGACTGCGAAGAGCTCGGTGATCGTGTCAGTGGAACCAATCGATTATGAGTCACTACAAAACTTTTGTAGCTGGGAGGAGTGATTGCGAGAACCTGTCAATCTTGAGCTCCTCTGGAATCGTGCATTCTAGTTTCTCAAGGCGTTGAGTGTAGCCCGTCATCTTAATGGCGTGCTCACTAACGGAACTCCCTTCCTCCATCTTGCAGTTAAAGAACTTCTCAGAGATCTCATATCTCTCGAGCGCTGAGTGCGAAACATGGTTTTCAGCTCTTGAGAATCTCAAAGGGCCCGGATAGTCTTCAAAACGATTTTGAAGTTCGGTTCCATAGCAAACAACATGGTGCTCTTAATCACACCATAATCATCCTTGCTTGTTGATAGACAGCTTTTCTCATCGGTGCGATTCTTGAGGGTCACCTAACGCTTTCCCAAGGACATAGTCCTTTTGGCCAGAGAGAATGATTCTTAGATTGCGGAACCAATTGGTGAAGTTAGACCCATTGTTTCTAAGCTTTTCCTTCTCAAAGAAAACGTTGAAGTTGAAGTTGGACTTGGCCATGTGATCTGATGTTGGCAAGTACAATTTAGACTATGTTCATGATAACTAGTTCAACTTTTAATCAAATTACTAGATGAACTCCCACTAAATTCAACATCCCTCAAGTTGTTTAGTGAACATGATCCAAATTCACCACACCTAATCCGATCATCACGAGAAGAGATGTGGCTTCAATGGTGGACAACGAAGTGTCGATCATATCATTCATATGACTCATGCTTAACCTTTCGGTTCTTGTGTTCCGAGGCCATGTTTGTACATGCTTGGCTCGTCAAGTTAGACCCAAGTATTTCCGCGTGTGCAAAACTGGCTTGCACCCGTTGTATGTGAGCGTAGAGTCTATAGCACCCGATCATCACGTGATGCTTGGACACGACGAACTTTCGCAACGGTGCATACTTGGGGAGAACACAGTTTTTATCTTGATCTTTAATTGAGGAATCATCTTATAATGATATCGTCGCGATCTAAGCATAATAAGATACATAAAAGGATAAACATCACATGCATATAACTTTAATGTGACATGGTATAGCCAATCTTCGCGCAATGATCTCCATCTTGTGTGTTCCGGCATGATCTCCATCACTCCACCATGATTGCCTCCACCACGAATATCAACTACAACTATTTCTAACTACTTAGCGATAAAGTGAAATTACATGGCGCATAAGAAGTTGACACACAGGTCATACACAATTATAAAGACAACCATATGGCTCCTGCCGGTTGTGTACTCATCGACATGAAAGTCGTGAAACATTACAAAACATGATCATCGCATACATTATACACATCACATCTTGGGCCATACCATATCACAGAAAACACTCCCTGCAAAAACAAGTTAGACGCCTCTACTTTGTTGTTGCATATTTTACGTGGCTTATGGGAGTAGACGCTAAGAACGATTCTTACCTACGGAAAACCACAACGGTGATATTATGGTTGCCAAACTCCGGTGTTAATCCCATGACAACTATAGTGAGAGAAACTGACATCCACCAGCCGCATGTGTGGAACAAGCCACACGTCAAGTGCGGAGCCGGTCTTGCGAACGACGTCGCGTAAGGTTGGCCTGGACCGCTTCAATCTCACTATCCCGCGTCATAAGAAGAACACAAACAAGAGGCTTGCAACAGAAAACATCAACGCCCGTAACAACCATGTTGCGTTCTACTCTTGAAACACATCTACGCATAGATCTAGCTCTGATACCACTGAAGGGTTTCGTGGCATAGTAAATCAAAATTTTCTACGGATGCGAACAGAGGGAAGCCAAGATCTAATCTAGGAGCTGCAATCAATGAGAGATATTGGATTAGATCTTCATACCCTTGAAGATTCGCACAGCGGAACGTTCGTCGGAACGTGGGTGATGTAGTCGTACTCGCTTCTCCTCCTCGCGATCTGATCCGATCTAGCACCACAAGTGGCGGTGCCTCCGTGAGATGCACACGTGCGGCACCTCGACGTCTCCTCCTTCCTTGGTCCAGCAAGTATGGTTGAGAGATGGGTTGGATCTACTGTGACAATGGCGGTGGTGGAGAATTTCTGCGGAGGCTTCGCCACAAGCGATCGAAAGGGAGAGGAGGAAGCGGCTAGGGTTGGAGGGGAAGGTGTAGGGGGTTGGTGCGCCCCCAAAGGATAAGGAGTGGGGGGCAAGGAAACCCCCCCTTCTAGAAGGTCTATCTCGAGTTTAAAACTCTCTTGGCCGGTTGGGCCCTATGGGGCCTTGTGCCCCTGGCCCAATGCGGCCAGGGCACTCCCTCATAGGCCCATGCCCCCTCCCGGAAGGTGGGGCCACGTTGGTCCCCTTCCGGAAGGTTCTAGAAGCTTCGGTACAATACCGATTAACGGAACAATTCGAACTCCAAAACTGCACCGCCTTATATGAATCTTATTCTCGACCACTCGGAACCTCTCGTGATGTCCCGGATCCCATACGAGACTCGAACAAAAACTCATAAACCAATTATCCAATCTATCCTAGCGTCGAGACACGTTAAGTGTGTGACCTGAGTTCGAGAATATGCAGACATGATCTTCTATCAATAATCAACAGCGGGGTCTGGAAACCCATATTGACTCCCACACATTCATCGATGATCATATCGGATGAACCACGGTGCCAGGATTCAATCAATCCCATATATATATTCCCTTCGTCTCGCGATATTTTACTTGCCCGAGATTCGATCGTCGGTACCGTCATACCTAGTTCAATCTCGTTCACAGCAAGTACTTTACTCGTTCCGTAATCCGATATCACTTTGTGATTAACTCCTTAACCACATGCTTGCAAGCGGTGTTGATATCGACTACCGAGTGGGCCCGAAGTATATCTCTCCGACTTGGGAGGGACAAATCCCATCTCGATACATACAACCCAACAGATACTTTCCGATCACCTGAGAGACACCTTTATGATCACCCTATCATAGGATGATGTTTGATGACCTCAAAGCTTTCTTCCGATACCAGGGAGTTGTATTATCTCATGGTCTAAGGAATACAATATTTGACATAAGAAAAAGCTTCGCAAAGACGAACACGATGACACGATCTAATTGCTTCGCTTAGTTTGGGTCTGTCCACCATATCATTCTCCCAATGATATGATCTCATTATTAATCGACAACTCATGTCCATGGTTAGGAAACCTTAACCATCATTAATCAATGAGCTAGTCCATAGAGGCGTACTAGGGACACGGTGTTGTTCACAAACCACACAAGTATTAAAGTTTCCGCTTAATACAATTCTAGCATGGAATATAAACATTATCATGAACAAGAATTATAATAATAACATCTTTATTATTGCCTCTAGGGCATAATTCCAACAGAATGACAACTATGCTCTCTTAATGGTGCCTAAAAGTAGAAGGTGGAGACTCAAATAATGGTGGAAGAAAGGTCTTTCATAAAGGAAGCAGGGATTTCAAGTTTCAAAAAAAGCTTTCAAAAATTATAGTACTTGTTAGCTTTCAGCCCTCATTGCTCCTATCATAAGCATCTTGAAGTGATTAAGGTTAAAGTGAACAAACTCTGGAGTATATGCTTAACAAAGTATAAGTTGGAAATCTCAAGTCCCTTGAATACAAGGGTCACACCTCATGCTACTCAACTTCAGTCGCCTGCAAGTTCTTTTCATTGTAAGTACATGCGTATTATAGAGAACCGCCAATGGGGTACCCCTTGCACATGGTACAGGAGCTATCCCATAACCAAAATGACAAGGCAAGCAGACAATGAGCATCTCAACAATCTTTTTATTTACTATATGCATAGCTTTTTATTGAGGATGCTTCATAGATAGCTCACTATGGTGATGCCGCAAGTTTCCACCATGATTAGGCATGGCTTAGGCTAGCGGCCCAGGCGTTTCTCTAACACAAAATACATACTCCATGGACTTACAAGTTCCCTCTTTATTTCACACTGGTGACATCCATAGACAAAAGATCATGATATCAACTGAGTACAAAGTATAAGTGCAATGTTGAAAATGTTCCTCGTGACAGCATGGTTCTGCTAATTCCAATGTATAAGTGCAAGCATATACAACATAGACGACACAATGGTTCAAGTTTATTAGGGGCAAAGAATATAAAGTGTGCCATAAAGTTTGTGAGGGCTTTAATCACTAAGTTTTCACATAACAAAGATACTTTTTAACTGGAACATAGCTGAAAACAAGAATATACTTGGAATGGTGTAACACACCATGCATAGGAGTTTATAGTGGAGACTTTGTAAAAACTTGGTTTCTTGGGAGTTGGAAGCATGAGTAGAGCTTACTCATATAAGTGGAGGCTAGCAAAAGACTGGGAGCAACCAACTAAGAGAGCATAATGGCCATAATCATGCAGAGCAACAAAACATTACTAATCAAAGCATAGAGTGGTACTACAAGTCAAGAACTAAATTATCATAGAGGCTATGGTGACTTGTTCATAGTCATAACATGGTGTGAGCATGTGCCAAGTCAACCCAAACAAAGCATCAAAGGAGAATACCAGAATACTATGCTTTTGCATGCTAAAACAATGCATAATTTCTTCAAGGCACACTAAGCAATCCCAATTGTTTGGAACAAGATATGCTATAGCAATAATCACTAAGCATAAGGTCAAAACAACACCTAGCATGTCATGCTAAAGTCTAAATCACAGTCAATGCAAGCTCCTCTTGCACTTACAAGCAAGAACTTACTACTCCTTTCCAACACCAAGAAATTTATTTGCAACAACACAACGAGAATGGGGGTCCAAACTACTTTATTCAAGAAAACTAAGCAACACAAGCAAAGCAAACGAAAACTAAGACGCTCCAAAAACAACACAACAGTGCATGAAACAATAAAAACGAAGTGTCTAGACAGACCTAAGCTTTTTATTGATGAAGAAGGAGACCTCTTGGATATTTCTTGGGGTGACACCATGGTGGCATCCCCCAAGCTTGAGCTTTTGTCCATTCTTCATCTTATTGCATCATTCTCTCTCTACACCTGAATTTTTTTCCTTCATACAAAACTTTACACAATCTTCATTAGCAACATTAGTGTATTCAAAAGATATTAGACCTCTGGCAAAGCTTTGGAACGGCAAAACTTTTCATTAAAAAGACAAGCTACTGTAGTAAGTCCTTCAAAAATCTCAATTCACTTAAAGAGAACTCAAAAAAGAATCAATAAGAAGCAAATGCAAATAATGACAGAAATCTGTCAAAACAGACCAGCAGGTTGAAACCGATTTTTTCAAACATCTTATGTTTGTCAAATCAAAAAGTGTTGAACTAACTAAAGTTATCTAACATACTGGGGGATTTATTCATAAATTTTCAGCTCAATCCGGGGTACAGAGACTCTTCACGAATTTTTATGGTGGAGGACAGAAATCTGTTTCGGGACAGCAACTCCCTAAATCTTACTTTCCTCTCATTAGAGGTCATTCTTCGCACAAAAAGCAAAGAAAAAAGGATAAGGAGAGGTCATTACAGAAGTAATAATTTCCAAGACTCAATAAAACTCTTAGGTTATCTCCCAACAAGTATTGTTCTTTAACGCCTTTAAGTTAGGCTTGATAGTTTGAGAGGATGCTCACATAAGAAATATGAATTGAAGTAATTCAAAACACATTTAAGTCTAACCCACTTCCTATGCATAGGAATCTTGTATGCAAATAAGTGCAAAAAGAACAAAGTGACAGGCATAGGAGGATAAAACAAGAGTAACTTCAAAAATTTTAGCACATAGAGAGGTGTTTCAGTACCATGAAAACTTCTACAACCATATTTTCCTCTCTCATAATAATTTTCAGTATCCTCATGAATAAACTCAATAATATAGCTATCACATAAAGCATGCTTTTCATGATCTACAAACTCATAATTTTTATCAAACTCAAAAATTGTGGGATTAAAACATCCACATGTTTTATCCAAAGTAGATATTTCAAAAGGATCCACAGGAACATAACATTCATCCTCTTTTCGTAAGCATTGGGGACAATCAAATAATGTAAGGGATAAAGAGTTACTCTCATTAGAAGGTAGGCATGGGTAGATAATCCATTCTTCCTCCTTTTGTTCATCACTCTCCCCCTCTTTTTCATCTAATGAGCTTCCAGTTTTAACAATTTCTTCTTCCATAGGATCATGCAAGGCATTAGTATCTTCCATTTGTGGAAACGCCTGTTAAAATATTCAAGAATATAGCCATTTTCTTCCCTGTAATTATCAAAGCAAAATTTAAGTATCTCAAAAACCTCAGATTCATAAGGTGCACCATTAGTATTTTCAAGCAAACTGGCAAGTTCAAATGCACCCTTGAAGGCAATAAATTCTTCAATTTGTTCCACATCATCAAAGTCATAATTTCCCTTAACATAAGAAGATATGGTAATATTATCATTATACTCACATTAAAAAGGCAGGTGTTTATACCTCCTACAGCAGCAGGACTTATCAAAGCAATAAGTAACATTATAAGTAGAGCATACGTATCTAGCAATAGTATTCAACTTATCAATTTTTTCCATAAGTATTTCCCTTTTTGTGATAAACGGTGTTTCTTATAATAATACTTTTATTCTTCCGTGAACCCACCTTGCCAATAAGAACTAGTTTCAAAGAAACCATCCATTGATAGAAAGCATGACCAAGCAAGGCAATAACAGACCACCAACTAGAGTAAAAAATATTTTTTGTGTGTGTTTTTAATAAAGCAAGCAAACCAAACTAGACTAGTTTTTTTTGGATTTTTTGAAAAGAGGCAAATAAAACCAAGCAAAAGGAACAAAAAAAACTAAAAACAAAGTAAAGAGAAAGGAAGTGAAGGACTCCCCTTGTGAAGACGTCCTTAGCCTCCCCGGCAACGGCGCCAGAAAATCCTTGATGCGTGCACCCAATGTTTTCGTGGGACACTTTGTTGGAAACCCCAAGAGCAAGGTGTGATGAGCCCAGCAGCAAGTTTTCCCTCAGTAAAAAACCAAGGTTATCGAACCAGTAGGAGGAAGGAAACATCTTAAAGGTGTTGCAAGCAACGTGGAAACCTGCATAACACAAACTCAAGACTTTGCCCCAACGAATCAGTGAGGTTGTCAAGCTCACCGGTTTGCTGTAATAAAGGATTAAACGTATGGTGTGGAAGATGATGGTTTGCAGCAAGTAAACATGTAACAGTGGAAGATGTATCAATGGTAAAGATTGGACCGGGCTCCATAGTTTATTAGAGGTGCTCTCCTTAGATAAACAACATGGCATAAAGGGTAAACAAATTACAGCAGGGCAATTGACAGGAACTGAGCAAAGCATAACAATGCAATACTAGTCAGAAAGATCCTATGAGATTCGATTGGGAAATACAACAAGATACATAGACCGCTATCCAGCTGCATCTATGACTAGAAGTCCACCTTCAGGTTATCATTCGAACCCCCTCCAGTATTAAGTTGCAAGCAACAGACAACTGCTTTAAGAAAAGTGTGTAAGATAAACAATCCACTTGTTCCATGAACAAGAGACCGTCGTTTTCTTCCTAGTAGCAACATCACATCTACAACCGAAGAGATTTCTGCCACTTCTCTTGGAAATTAGAGGCATGAACCCACTATCGAGTATAAATACCCCCTCTTGGAGTCACTAGCAACTACTCGGCCAAGATAGCTACTATCAACAGAGAGCATGCAAGATCACAAACAACACAGACATGATAGAATCATAAAGACAAAACTATTAACCAAACTGACATAATAATCTCAATATCCATCGGATACCGGCAAACACAACATGCATGATTACAAATAGATTAGATCTTGATCATGAACGGAGCTCGCAAGATCTATATATGAAAGCACAAGGAGGAGATACAACCATCTAGCTACTACATGGATTCATAGTCCAAGGTGGAACTACTCACGCATCATACCGGAGAGAAGGCCTCCGGGATGATCTCCCCTCCGACAGTCTTGGGAAGAACTTGATCCCCGATCTAGGTAATGACGGTGGCGGCCTGAAGGTTTCGTGGAGTTTTGATCGGGTACTTAGGGTTCTGCTAGGCGAAGAGGCGAGGCTGGGAGGCGGCCAGGGCCCCACACCCTACCCAGGCGCGGGGCAGGGCCCACCCGCACCTAGGGGGGTGTGGCGTCCCTGGTTCGCCTCTCCGTCTCCCCTCTGGATTTCGTGTCGCCCACGGTAAAATATTGACTTTGACTTTTGTCTCGTCCAATTCCGAGAATATTGATTTTCTGCCTTTCTAGAACCAAAAACAGGCAACTGGCACTATGGCAACTTGTTAATAGATTAGTTCCAAAAAAGATATAAAAACACCTCAAAGTGCAGACAAAGCAAAGCAAAGTAGATACTAAACAAGCATGGAGTATAAAAATTATAGATACGTTTCCGACGTATCATCGGGCGACCGGCACAGCAGGCACGGCCGGCGCCATCGGCGTGCCGGCGGCGCGGACTCCGCACTATGATGATTTTCTGACTATCGGTACTGACTGACTAGATCGGCAGCGCTAGCTAGCTAGTGTGTTCGCGGTGTACCCCACCGCGTCGCCCCACCGCTCAGCACCCACCGCCTACGCTCCACCGCTCGTCGCCGGCGATGAACAGCTCCCAGCAAACGCTGTGGTGAAGACGAGGACCCGATTGCTTTTGTTTTTTCTGTTTAGGGGCCTTAGTGTAAAATTTTGGACTGTTCTGTTATTCCTCAGATTTTTAGCCAATCTCACCCCATACGGGCTAACAAACAGAGTATATGTGCAGCTTTTCCCAACACAACCGTTCTAACCAAACACAACACAAATCCCATGTCAGCTTGTATGAGGTCAGATATCTCAAGTGGGAGAGTGAATTCAAAGTGGCCCAGTCTACCAAACACACCCGTAGTATCATGTATGATCAGGTTACGGCGATCACTCCGGCGCTCTCTCTTGAATCTTGATCATCACTCGGTAGCAATTCACTGAGCTAGCAGTTGGCTGATCAGTTAAGCATCGCGCATGGATGGATCCTTCACGGTGGCGCCGGCCGCACCCACGCCGTGGACCAGAATTAGCGGTACAAAGTGGCCGGCGTTCACCAGCTTGGTAGCTTAGTACTCGTATCGACATGCTATCTTGCTAGAGCAGGACCTGATGGACAGGTAGTTTGATAGCGTGGTTAGAGAAAGAGAGCCAGGGAAGGTGTTATGACTGGGCCAAACTTTCACTTCACACCTCGCCACGAGACACGGAAAATTAGAGAAACCCAATGCGGCCACCAGACAAAGCTAGAGCGACTGAATCAGACCAACACCTGGAGCATAAAACACCAGACGGCACACCGCACACACGTTGAGTTTCGCAAGAACTAACCATCAGCGGAGGAACATTTCCAGTTCGCCGCCATCTTTCGGCTATCCGACTCTCTCTCTCTCTCTCTCTCTCTCTCTCTCTCTCTATATATATATATATATATATATATATATATATATATATATATATATAACTCAAGAAGGAATATGCACAAGGACCATTGCCATGAAAAGATTTAACACAACAAGCACCACAAAAATTAAGACGCCGTCCAGACTTTTAGACAACTCAAGCGTCGAAGTGCTTGCAATGAAAGATGAAGTAAATTAAATGATGTGAATCAAATGCCAACAGCAGAGAGCATGATATGAAACTGGTAATAGCAGAACTCCAGTCAACAGTCAACGCCGTTTGTAACGCTAGATGTCTAAAACTAGAAATGTCGCTCAAAACACAGCATTCTTTTAGTAATATGATGTGGTAGGATGAACTCCATAACAGAATGACACACATGAAAGTTATCTTATGCTGGAAATCATAAGTTAATAAAGTTAAAACAAGGTTAGACTTTTCAGCCTATAATTCTGACAAATGACTTACCAACTGAAAGGGGATCACACAACCACTACGAAGCTCTTACTGATCCAAGTTTAGATTATTGTGTTTAGATTAAAAGAAGCACATGGTGAGATGGAGCCTGCTTCGACATGGGCTCAGCGCTTCCTCTTATGTGTCTGCCACTGTTTCAGGATAAACTGGACGACTTCTCCCAGTGTTGCTTCTCGGTCCTCCTTATAGTTCCACAGCACCGGTTCAACATAGCGGCCACTGGGGTTGTACTCCTTGATTTCAAGCAGCGCTTTTGTGACTGAAGTGTATATTTCTTCACCATACTCCTTTAACTTCCGAAGGTTATTATCATCCTCCAAAAGAATTTCCTACATCAGATAATGCACATACTGTCAAATGGGATCAGGGAAATGTTGGCAAGTCTTGAGAAAAAGATTTAAATGTTTACACATCTAGAGGTGCTACAAGAATGCAATCAGAGCTAGAAAATAAGGAATATTACTACATGGCAATTAACTAACTATGTAATAAGCTATAGCTATATGAATCTATGATGCAGAGACCGGGGTTAATAAATTTTCCACTTCTCTAAAAAAGTAATGACATGTCAAGGGAATAGCAGGGAGATTCTTATTACCATCTGTTCGCCATCAACCATGACCACCTTAAAAGGGTACCAGTTTGGGTTTGTGATTTCAGCTTGCCAACTTGAACAAAGAGACGCAGCAGAAACTTGTGCATCTTCTCGTGATAAATCTTGTCTGCAAGCATTTGCAAATACTTTCGGGTCAAGCTCGCCCATCCTTTTGACACCTATATTTGCTCGTCCATTTGTACGCTTCTGCAACTGCAAGCCCTGCCAAACATGCAAATGGTCGATCACTACAAAAACAAACGACAATATAGCGATACATGATGCAGAATTATCACATGAACATGTAGAGATTGCTGGAACAGGTCGAACAGAAGGACAATCAGTGATTATAATGAAATGTGGTGCAAAATAGGAAATGCAGGCCAGCCATTGTAGGAACGGATCGATCACATTGGCGGTCAACGAGAAAATAAGTTACTAGTTGCTCATTTACATCTATGAGCTTTTTCCGGACGTCTTGCAACGCATTGTTGCTTCTTATTTCCATGGTTGTCAGAACAGTGTTGAGTGACTCCAGTGCTTCCCAGTTTTCTTTAATGTCTTGCAACTCATCACTGCTTTTTCTTTCCTTAGCAGCCAGAGCCTGATTGAGCGTCCCCATTGCATGCATCTCATCTTGTAACAGTGATAGTTTCTCAGTAAAATCTACCAGCTCTTTCCGAACATGCTGCAACTCATCATGTTTTGCTTCCTCGGAAGGAAGAGTCGTGTTGAGTGACTTCATCGCATGCATCTCATGATGCAACTTTTCCTTGTCCCCTTCGAGGTTTCTCCTATCATCCTCCAAAATCTTGCATCTTGATTCAAAATCTTGCATCTTGGACTTCACTGTGTGCACCTCCACCTGTAAATGTGCTATTTGCTTTCTGGCATCTATCAGCTCTTTCTGAACTTCAAGCAATTCATCATTCCCTTTTCCTGTAAATGGTGTTAGCAACATTAGTTTTAGAAGGATCAGTGTGGCTAGCTTCTAAGAGGGACAAAACAAGGTTGTAAGTACAATAGTTAGATCTGAAGCAAGGCAAGCAGAACTGAGAATACTACTAACGAAAAGCTAGCGGTGTAGGATTGGGCAGTGGCTGACTCAGGTCTCGCCGGGGAGAAGAAGACTGAAAGATGGTGGTATGATATCATAACTTTCCCGGCGGCTTGTACCTTGATCTAGGTTGGTTTGAGTTGAAGTAGGTGCTCGGGATGTATCGGGCATCTGGTTTTGGCGGCTTGTTTTCTCTTTGCTTTGTTCCACCTCAGGTGCATATTGGACGGCATCCTTCCAGAACCGCGTTCCAGGTGTTGCCTTTGAAGCACTACATTCAGCCTGGTGAAGGTTTGAAACATCGACAGCCGTGGCCGGTGATGCAAAGGAATGAGTAGGTGCTGTATGATCCTTTATAGCAGTTAGGACATCACGAGCAAACTCAGGCATGCAGGTGCCATGCTTATTTTTCAACGTTGTTGTGGTTCCTTCAATTTCTTTAGCCAATAATTGCGTGTGCCTCTCGAAAATGGGGATAAAGAAATCTGGAAGCTCCTGAGTAAAAATAGTAAAAATAAAAGGGATGACGAAGAATTGAGTGTAATTAGCATACATAATAAATAATTTTAGACTGGATGCACAGCAAAAAAGAAATTGTAGAACGCCTAGAGTTGGGACATGTAAGAGTACATAAGCATATAGTACCGAAGCATTCAAGTAATATTATGAAGCAAAAGAAAAGTAGTGAAGAAGGCATGAACGACAAACAGAGCAAATAATAACATGAAGCTCATTGACCAAAAAGGAGGGCACAACTATGGAAGGAAGATGCTAGCAAGATAAACGAGGAAACAGAAAAGATGTAATGTGAATGCTAATAACGATTATGAATGAAACAAGGGAAAAATACATGTAAAAGAACCTTGGAAGTCTGATTGGAAGTTGTTGGGTCCTGCCGAGTGATGACCTGTTTAGAAGAATGCAAGGTCAATGTAGGAAACAAAATGTCAAGTAGAAGAAGCTAACATTAAACAGTACTGAGTAATGAGTGAAGAAATCGACGCACATCGGGCACATGTATGTTACTTGGTGGTGGAGGCTGTGGTACCAGTGGCGGCTGGTCAGGCTGCTTTAGAGGTTCTATGTCGTTGTTGCCGGTGTTTATCACAGCTGTGTCTTCTTGTGATGATACTGAAATAGTTTTTCTCTGTCTTACCAAGAATTCTTCATTACATCGTTGTAGCAATGTTTGTCTTTCTCCTGGTGTTACAGGATTTCTTTGTCTTACACTCAAGGTAGATGTACCAACTTCATGTTCTGTTACCACATATGCCGGGTTTTCCATCGCAATTGATTCTTTGCATGGTGTGCTTCGCTTCAATACCCTGTTAGCTGTAATTTGTTCTATTCTAGCTTTCTTTTGTTCTGGCTGCATATTTGCATATCTCTGCCTTTGTTGTGCGCATTTTTTTGTCCTTCCGTCTGGCTCTATATTTGCATGTTTCTTCGCCTCTTTAATTGTTTTGTATTGCTTATAGGCTTCACGGCGTTGTTTCAGTTTTTCCTGCTTTTCTTCATCGGTCATCCGTGCATACCGCGCTCTCTCTCTTTTTCTTCTTATTTCCTTGAGATCCATGACTTGAGATTGTGACCCAAATGGCTTGCCTGCATGAGAGTTCGTATACAGTAAGTATCAAATTAACATTAATCACTTCGAGAAATGTCTGAGAAGTCATGAACTAAATATTGATTGCAAATCAATCAACGCTTCTACTACTCTGCTAGTTTTGTTAGTAATCAATCAGTAGAGACTATCTACTACATTATATTTCATGGACCTTGACCATCAAGAGAATTAGCTAAGTACAGACTGTCTCACAATTTGTGCATTGTATTTGCTCTCCAGATTGGCTAATTAGATCAATTTATCTGGGTAATATATGGATCATGATAAAATTCTCTTGGTCCAGTAAATTTATGCCATTGCTTTGAGGATCGGACTACTTGAGAAGGCAAACTTTTCAGATAACTGATTACTAATGCGGCGAGAAAAGCCTAGTAAGTATCCTCTTGCTATAGCCCCAAACTTTGTTCTTCTTGGCATTCTAGAATGCTTTCCGTGCGAGATCTGACTACTAAACTATACAAACTTTCATATCATTTTATATTTTACCTATTCAGGACAGAGGGAGTATGTTAGAATATGTGACCTCGTATCGTGTTTGTATAGGTATACGGTCATATTGTATATTCCTTTTGTATGTGTCCGAGTTGTATGAGACTAGGATTCCTCTTGTAATCCTCCTCTATAATGAGCAATATAAGGCACCACTACGTGTGGTTTCCCCTATCTTACATGGTATCAAACGCAAAACCCTAGCCGGACCACGTCGCCCCCCTGCTTCTGCTGTCGTCGCCGATCTGCAAACCACCCACCAAGCCGATGGGCAAACTTTTCATGACTGAGTACCTGAAGAAGATCAAGGCCCTCGCCGATGGTCTAGCAGATCTCGGAGCACCGGAAGAAGATGACAAGCTAGTGATCCACTGCCTCAACGGCCTCTCCGAGCAATACGAGCACGTCGCCGACTTGATCTCCCTCATGCCCGATATCACCTTCGAGAAGTGTCGTTCTCTCCTCGCGCTCCAAGATATGAAGCGCAAAAATCGCCGAGCCCGCAACTCTGGCACGGCTCTCGTCGTTGACGGCGCCAACCCTGGCAAAGGCAACGACAACCGCCGCAAGAAGAAGAAGGCTACGGCTGAGGCCGCCAAGGAGGGCGCTATCGTCCAACACCAGGCCCCTGCTGCACCATCGGCTGTCGCTCCGCCAACCTGGCCCACGCCGCAACTCCCATGGATCACCGCGATCCAGATATGGCCCTACAGCCGGGCACACAGCTCCGTGCCACGTCATGCGCCCTCACCACACGCCTTCTACGCGCAGGGGCCCTATAGCATGCCGCACTCCTCCTGTGGATACGGCTACGACTACGCGCCCCTGTCCCCTGCTTACGGCTACGGCGCCGCTCCTTCGTCACCGGCACCGTTATCACCGGCTCCGTCAACCGCCTCGTGGAATCAGTCCGCGCTTATGCACCAGTTGCAGACGATGGGCTTACAAGCACCCACTGAATGGGTAATGGACACTGGCGTCTCCTCCCACTTCGCGGCCAACCTCGGTATGCTCACCTCTGTGTCGGTTTCCCCTATCTTACAGAGTATAAACAAATCCTTGTCAATGTCTTCATATATTATAGTGTTGTTGATCTGTAGCAAAGCAGGGGCACTTAGATAGTAGTTATAGATGCAGGGAAACTATTTTCATCCATAAAAATAAATAGATTTGATGGCAGACGAAATTCACACAGTCCATGTAACTTGAAATCACCACAGGAAACACTCAACTGCTTGCATTGCGCGTCTGAAAAAAAAAGTAATGCGGTCTGATTTGATACCTAGGTGAGATGAGGACGAAGTGCCGCCCATGTGAACTTCTGACCCGCACCTCAGCCGGCTAGTGCGGGGGGTGCCGGCGGTCGAACGGGGTCCTCGGCGGAGAGGAGTGCTGGGGCAAAGCAATGGCGGCGGATGGGATGATAAGCGGGCGGAGTCTGAGGAGATCGGCAGCGGAGGTTCGGGAGGACCGGCGGCGTGGTGGTTCCAGGGGAGAGGCGACGAAGCAAGCAGGGGAATGGGGAATGGCGTGGGTTTGGTATACTCGCACTCACCACAGCAATTCCCACTCACACTGCTTGTCCCCTGTGAGGGAGTGAGTAAAGTTGGGGAGGAGACGAAGCAGGGGGAATGAATATGTCCATGTGACGAGGAGTAAAGTTGGCATGAGAAATGGGTCGTCCGTTTTACTATTTCCATCTACTCCTATTTAAACCTTACAGCATCTTCGTTCGTTGGCCGAACTCAGGCCAAAAATTAGTTTTTTAGTCTGGATGGAACTAGTTTTCGGCCTTGGTACATCCATTTTCCCACTCGCATACTCAGGCCGAGTTATCAAGTTCGGCTAAAATTCATTAAAGATGGGTGAAATTCATTAAGTTGGACGAATATAGGCGGATTACATCAAATTTAAGCTAAAGTAGTACATAATAAACTTAAAAAAGGCCGCCGTCACCGGTGCCTTCGTCGTCCTACATGCCGAAGTTGTCGTAGAACGCCGTAGCCGGTTTGCCATGTCGTTATCATCGCCGCCGTCGTTGCTCGGGTCGGTCGCAGGAGCTCCTAGCTGTGGTCGGCATTACCTCCGTGGTTGGTAGGACGGGCCTACGTCGTCGTCGTCGCCCGACGTAGAGCGAAGCGCCCTAGCTCATGCCAGACAATGCCCGACGCGGGCGCTTCTCGGCTTTGCCGCCTCGCTTTCTCCGATCCTTCTGGACCATTCAGATATCCGGCGAGAGGCTCATCGGCGGCGTTAGCGGCGTCGGCGTCATGGAGCGCCATCTTCATCTTCAAGGCGTCTTCGCTGGTGCCGAGCCTTGTCTTAGGCGGCGTAAGCGGTGGCTTGGCGACGCCGTTGTCCGCGGCTTGTCGATGACTATGCCGCGAGCGCGTTGGCGCGAAGATAGCGGCCGCTGACCGCTGCCGTCGGCGTCGAAGCGGCGTCTGCGAGGACTAGGAAAGCGCCGAGGAGACGGGCTCATGCTCGCCATCCTCCTCGGCGCCCAGTTCACCGGAGCCCGCCGACCCGACCTGGCCGCCGTCGTCGGTGTGCGCGGGAAGCCGAGTCGCGGCGTGTTCCCGCGGTTGATGTGCTCCATCACTGCCGCGAGCGTCTGGCCTGGCGCGCTCCACCAACGCCGGCGACCCGCCGAGTTGTTGCGCTTCGGCGACGACTCATTTGGCGGCCCCTCGTGGCGGGTGAGCTCCTGTTCGCGGCGGTCCACGAAGAAATGCTCCCAGTACAGGAGGTTGTCGGCGCTCTCGGCTTCGGCAGGGTTGTCCATACCACCGATGTACTCCTGCGCATCGTATGGCAGCTCGTCCGACGTTGGCGCCGGTGGGATAGGGATGCCGCCGGCACTCAGCTTCCACCCCGGAGGCATCCACGTGTCCGGCGGCACCATATAGCCGGCGTCGTACAACATGCGCGCTTCCCAGTTCGAGGCGCGTACCGGTTCGTCGCCGCAGCCGTTGTCGGGGAGCGTGCCGCCATGGCCGGAAGGGGACGGTGAGAAGGTTCGCGAGTTTGGGCTTGTGGGTGAGCTGTGAGCGTCTGAAGATCTTGGCGAAGTACGGTTTATAAAGGCCGAGGCGGCGGGGGAAAAAGGAAAAGGTGGAAGTTAGTGCGTCGGTCCGTCATGGGAGCCGACAGTGGCGCCAGAATCGGCGACGCATGGCCGACGCGACGGGCGATTATTGTCCCGGTCGCCGTGGTTTCGAGGATGACGACGACTTTTCGCCACGACGGCGGGTCCACGCGCCGCTCGGTTTCGCGAATTACCGAGTCCATAGGGCGTAACCGGAAACCTAGGTTCGTCCTGGATAGTCCGGACCAAAATGGTCTAAATCCGGCCGAAAACAGGTCCTTAGATACGCGACTGGGCCAATTTTCGGCGTCTGGATCAGCCTCTTGGGTAGGAGGGTGGAGATGCTCTTACCTTACCCGACCACTCTTACCTTACCCGACCACTCATCACTCCCTGTACGCCACACAAGCTGGGACGGCTTCACCTGGGTCACCTCAGGCGGCGGCTACAAGTATGCCGCTGCATGTCGCCTAGTACAAAGCGATGTACCTCCCTGGAATAAATCCAGCCTGAAGAGAGCTGGTTACTTGTCGCATAGCCTGAAGAGAGCTGATTACTTGTCGCATTTGAAGGTGGATTAAGCCTTGTTTGTACGAATGTGATACTGATACCCTTGTATAGTAGTTAAACGAAGGTTTCGGTGATATCACTTCATGCGACTGGCGTTCACGTTCACACTTGTTTTTTCGAGTCTTCTGTTTTCTATAACCAGGTAGCTGCCAGCGTGGAGAGAGGCAGGGAATACGACTGGGCGGCCAAAACCTGACATATGCTTGCTGCTAGACAAACCCAAGGCAACCCACAGACAAGAGCAACTTAAACCAGATCACCAACTGGGAGAACCAATCATCAAACGGCTTAAACAAGACAGCACACCCCAGACGGACAAACAGGCCCAAGTGTACAACAAGATCGAAGAGACAGAAACCATGAAACTAATAACCATCAGCAGAGTAACATTTTCAGTTAGACGCCAACTTTTGGCCAACTGCCTAAAGTATAACTCAGGAAGGAACATGCACCACAGAAATGACCCATTACCATGATATAAGATTAACAGATCAAGCACCACAGAAATGACCATTCCCATAATCATAGCAGGTGATAAGTTAACGCAGCATACGATATATCCAGTTTCGTTTTGCTACACGGCAGCTACAAAATTTAAGACGGCGTTCAGTCTTTTAGACAACTCGGCGTCTGAGGTGCTTGCAATTGGATGAGAGTTGCCAGTGAAGGCCTAAGGTTGAGCTGAATTTGCTCCGGTGAATGTTTCTTTCTTCTTCGAATTCCTGCAATCACGGTTCAAAAATTTGAAGTTTCCTCAGCTCATCTTCCTGTCTCTCTATGTACTATTACCTCCCTTCTACTTGGCGGCACTTGGCTCAGCCTTGCTGTTCCCAGCCTTCTTCATACCACCGTTATGCTGCTCCTTGCGCGCATCCACGGAGCTGTGGCCACCATTTGAGCTCCCATTGCACTCTGATGATTTTGCATCGATTGCATCAGGCCTTTTAGTTGTTGCTGAGCTCCTTGGAGAAGCACTACCATTAGACATCTCCAGGCCAGCAGCCTTGTTATGCGCATAAGCTGGCAGACCTCGTGGGGAGTTAGGCTCCGCATGAACATGTGAAGCTTGGATCATCTGATGAGGCGGCAGCAGTTGGTGACCTGATCCAGGAGGAAGGAAGACCCCTGTGCCTGGAACAGGCAAACGAGGCGGGGCAGGCCTTGGGGCAGCTTCTGGCATCCAAGCTGGCGCTGTATTTGATAATGGAACAGCTGCTGGGAAAGGTATGGCTGCGGCGGCAACAGGAGCAGGTGCTACAAAGAGTGGCTGCATTCCATCAGATGGAGGGATGTGATGAGGAGGTCCAGCCGTTGGTGCTGGAAGTACACTGCTGGTGGGGGCATATCCAAAGTGCTGAGGACTCGGGGAATGTGGCCTCATGCTAGCTGGCCTTGATGGTGGACCCCAGGGCATAGGAGGAGGTGTTAATGGGGGAGTAGACCGTGCAGCACTTTCAGGTGGTATAAGTTTTCTTGGCACAGACTTCCCAAAAGTTAGTAGGATTCGCTGCTTGCGTGTAGTAGGAATAGAACGCTTGGCTACATCAGCACTTCTCCCTTGCAACACTACAAGAGACCTGGAATTGAGAGAAAAATGTTTAGAAAGTGTAGGCAACATCGTTTACTCATTAAATTTACTGCATGGCCAATATTACTTGCTGTGAATAATAAATAGAGCAAACTATCCCAAAGAAACTACAGACACACAACTGAAGGTAGCAGGTACTAACCCATTAAGAATTAATATAATATCATATTATAAAAGATTCTTCTGTTTTGATTTTGATCTATAAATTATGTTTACTGAGAAATTTCAACATGAAGAGATGGTGTGTTCACAAAGAAATTCAAGGTAATCCAACAGTTCAACTCTCTTAGCAGTACCATGAATTTAACAGGAAAGTTTACTTGGGAAAGGCTTACCCTGTAGAAAGAGAGAGCTTTAAAGGACCTCTGTTATCGCCTCGTTCTCCAAAAATAACTCGGCCAAACACCATATCACACTCTGTCAGGCAGAGAGTACAAAGAGGTCTACCATACCAAGGAGGAGGTTGCTGAGGATGAGAATATTCCCCCTGGAAAAAACATTTGGCCATTATTAGATTCCACTCTCAGCCAAGTGATTATCCCCTGGCTCAAGAAAACTTTCTACATCATAAAAACTATTTACCGCATGGTAGAAGTCGACAACACAATAGTCTGGCATAGCAGGTACAATTCCCTGCTTAAAGAAGCGATCAAACAGATCATGCAGCAACCCAGGAACAGCCTCCACCTTTGTCTCTGAACTCACATTTAAAAGCACAAAAGTCATCAAAATATGATGAGAATAGCATGAGGTTCTGTGGTTAAACCGTAACGCATAGCATACCTCTTTGATTTTCATCTTCAAGAGGGCCTTCAACGATAGGAACCCCCAGCTGAATAACTACACTTCCATGACCCCTTAGTGGTCTTTTACCAACAATAACAGTCTGCCCCGCTTCTTGCACCAAGTAAAGAAACAGTGAAGTTCAATATAATACTAAGTCACAGTATCCCAGAAAATTAGATAAAGACAAACTTGGACATTATCTGTTTGCTCAAATGAAGAACATAGAGGCAAATGGACAACTAACCCTTGTAATGCAACATTCAGGTCAACAGACCCTTACCAGAGAACCCAGAGAGTTTGAACACTTCCATAGGTGCTCAGCTAGGCAATACTAAATGCCTGGCTATCATTTTAATATATATTCAAAATTCAACGTGGCAAAAGTGTAGACAGTTACATTGGCACACATAAACAAATAGCTATTAAAGGACACAAAATTACCTTCCAACCCTCCTTGTCCAGAAGAAGCTTTAGTTTCATTAACTAAAGAAACAATTTTGTTTATCTCAATCGCGTTTACCAACCCTTCATAGACCTTGAGGCCTTCAACAGTATTAACCTAAAGAAGCATAAAGCATATTTCATCATGGCGTGTTTTGTAATAAAATAACAGAGCTTGATTCAACTTTGAGATTGCAAGGAATTGCATGGACAAGGAAATTGAAGCGCAGAACAAGAACTTGAAATTCTAAATTGCAGGGCTCACATACCGGCTTGCCATCAATGATTTCACTGGTTGTATACTCTAAAGGAGCTGGATCCACTTTGCTGCTTCCTTCGGAAATAGTCTGCGGCCTAGGAATTTTCTCACCTCCTACAAAATTCATAATAGGTTTTGGATCAGACTTCAGAGGGAAATTAGCAATCCTTATTAGAAACATTCAATTGCATCCCGGTGAGTTTGACAAGACAATCAGGTTTCAGGGGAAAAAAAGTGACACGGTTCGCAACAAATGCACAGCTGCTGTGGCAAGATTTAATAGCACATGAACTGGTTTGAACAGTCACCTGTTGCTACCTTACTAATGCCAATCAAGAAAGAGAGAAGGGGCCAGATCCGATAGGTCACTAATTTGTCTAGCTCATGCTAAAATTTAATGTAGACATTAACATACTGTGTCGTAAATTAAGATGTCTATCCTGAGTACACTTCATTACAAATAAACAAGAACCCAAAGCTCAGGATTGTCCATAGTTCTACAAGAAAGTATGCAGCTTACATAGCAGCACCATAGGCTTTGGGAGACAAAGAGAAACAAAAATGGATATAAATTGACAACTAACCCAAAACTGGAAATGAAGCTCCAAGTTGTTAGTAAAACACTAATGCAAGGTTCAGCTTCAACAAAATTCACAAATTAAATTATCCAGTGTGCAGAAGCATATCCACCAAATTACTGAAGACATGATGGAACATGGTAGCATTAAAGAAAATGAAGATTTGAGTTTGTGTACCATCAGTAACAGGAGAATCCAACTGAAGACTTTTAGCATCAACGACGTTCTCCCCTTCCTTAAGTCCATTCCCTTCTTTGTTATGGAGTTCACGTCCTAGAAGCATCAAGAGTAGATGAGTAACTGTCTTCAAACTAATTGGTAATGGATTTTCCACCTTATTCAACATCGTTAGTAATAGAAATGGTAAACTGGAAATGCATTGAAAAGAAAATTTAAGGGGAGAAATATAGTAAGATAGCTGCAAACTTGAAAATACAGATTCTAATAATGGAATAATCACAATATAAGTGCAAACTGATTCCATCTACTTCAATAGTTGAGTGGAACACATAGAGAAAACGTATTGTTAAACAGAACTAGCCAACCACCACAAACAATTGAATGGATATATACAGAAAAACATACGTTATATTCGAAAGCAGTCAATTCGTTATGAAAGCCTAGTGCTTGTAACTGAAATTCAGTTTTACTATATTGTATAATTATACAAATATACAATTGTAACGGTTGTAATATCCGTCTACATATACCCGATTAATCGACGCCCTTAGATCCTAGACCCAACAAGTAACGTAGAATCTTCCCTTATCTCTTGCTTTATGATGAGAATATAATATAATACTATTTTTTTTGGAAAAGATCAATGTCGGAAGTTCTAGCTCACAGAGCTAATAATAGAATATTTCTGTATTTTTCCTAGCATTGGCAAGACAATAGGTTATCGACTTTTATTATACAGCAAAACATCAAAATTTAAAGACACCATAATAGGGAAATACTAATGAGTAATAGGGATGGACTATGGCGCGACGCCCGTAACCCTTTCCACGTCAGCCAGAATCCCAACACGTAGCGGGAACAGGCTGCTGCATGGCGGCGCAACCAGACGGCGTGGGCGGGTGTCACGTAGTAGCTGCACCCGAACGTTGGCGCCATATCTTTTGTCGCAAGTAATAATCATCTCATTGACTCTTTCATCTACCTGGGACGGTGCACCAAACTCAATTCGCGCCATATATTTTTGTCGCAGGTAACAACCATCTCATTGACTCATTCAGATGACGCTGCACCGAGCGTTCGCGCCATTTCTTATTGTCGTAAGTAATAACCATCTCATTGACTCGTTCAGCTACTGAACAAACAGAACCGCTGAATGCTAGGAAGGAAAAAAATGTTTCCACGTAAAGCAATATTCAGGATGGTTGGTTGCGCATGCCTACACATATTTTAATTCTACGGGGAAGCTATTTTTAGATAACTTTATCCAGTGCCTTAGGACCTGCGCAGTAAGAAATTTGGATGGTAGAACAAGGCAAGAAAACCACAAAAGCCCTATAAAGACATCAATAATAATAATTGAACAGGAAAAGGAAGCTACAGACAGGAGTAATTGCATTTCGGGCACCCAAACGATCAAACCGATGCGTGTAACAAATAGGTAGTAGCTTTGCAGGAAGACAGAAGAAAACTAGTGCATATCCATGCCTGATATACGAGATATGACTATTCAATTGCTAGTAGCAAGTAAGTGTCTCTGCACCAGGAACGCATTTCATGGATCGGGCCATTTTAGGAGCCAACAGAAGAAAAGAAAAAGGCGTCGTACTTCCGTTTGTAGACAAGAGACAGCGCCGGCAGCTGTACCAAACAGATAAGAGAAAAGAAGAGGGCACATCTTCTCACCATGTTTATCGGATCCAGCAGGGGTAGCGACGACGTTAACGGCAGGCCTTGGCGGATCGGGGCGATGGTTGGCGCCGTTGCGATGGTTGTTGGAGGGCACGAAGGCGGCGGGCCGTCGCGGCGGCGGCGGCGCCTGCTGGGCTGGCGGCACGACGACGGGGCCGTGCTGCATAGCGGGCGGCCTGCGTCGCCACCCGGCCTGCTGGAGCGCGACGGCGACGTCGGTGACGGGGAAGAACTGCTGCATGTGTATGATTGGCGCCCAGTGGTGGCGGCGCTGCTGCACGGCCGCGAGTACGTGGTCGTACTCGGCGGGGTCGCCGATGGTGCGGAGGTGGAGGATGAGGAGGTCGACGATGGCGTTGGCGGCGGCGAACTCGCCCCTGAGCCAGGAGATGAAGCCGTCGCGCTCGTCCATGAGCCATGCGGGCTGCTGCTGCTGGTGCTGCGGGTCGTGCGCCCCCGCGGCGACCATGGCGGCGGCGGAGGAGGGGGTGACGGCGGCGGCGGAGGCCATCGCCATGCTGCCCTCACCGGGGGGTGAAGGTCATAAGAGGAAGGAAGGGGGCAATGCGAGCCGGTGGAGAGATCTAGGGTTTTGCGGTGTTTTTTTTCTGCGCCTGGGCTTGGGGTGCCGGTGTAGTAGCGACGGAGAGGGGAGGGGAGGGGAGGGTAGCGGCGGTAGTGGGCTGCCTGTGTGTCTGCTAGTGTGGAGGGGAGGAGCGAGATATGTGAAGAGGAGGCGGATCTGGGGCAGCCGAGATTCCCGAAATGCGAGGCGGAGAGGTGGACGGGACGGCTAGCTACACGGACGGGTGGGGGGTGAAAAACCTAGCCGCCGTACGGCGTGGATGGGTTCGGGCCCATGTGTCAGCGTGCACGCCTGGGACGTGGCGGTAGGCGGACGCGAGCGCTCGTGGTTCAAAACGTGAGACGCGAGACGGAGCTGTCTCCCTGCGGTGTGGGTCCCCGAGCGCTTCTTGTGGGTCCCCTGCTGCGGTGCGGTGCAGAGCGCGTGGGGGTTGCGTTGCTATCGGCGAGATCATTCATTCGAAATTGACCGGCAGTAAAAAGCGGAACGGAAACAGGCGTACGGTTACGGGGAGAGACGACCGTTAGCTTTAGCGTAACGGCGTCTAGTCGTAGTAGTTTTCACCGTGAGCTGCATGTGGGCCAAGCAGCGCCACGCTACGGGGTCTGCGTGGAGAGGGGGAAAGAGCGCCTGCCTCGAGATACGCGTCGTTGGATGGGCAACGGACGGCGCCCCGAGCATGTAGTGGGTGTCAGTTGGACGGGCCCACGCTTTAATGCAGGTTGTTGACGGGCGGGGCCGGCCGGGACGGGACGGGATAGCTCTTCTCTAGGTAGTACAAGTACGCTTTACGCCACCGTTCCTTTCCTTTCCACACATGGCGAGCGTGCTGGTGCGGCCCACCCGTCATCCACGACGCACCGCCTCCGGGGCCCCGCGTCAGCCACCTTGTCGGTTTCCGTTCTCAGCCACGGCTGGTTCGATCGAACTTGGAAGAAGCGGCCCCTGTCTTGACTCGGCTCTCGCTTCGGAGCGTTCGCACGTATAGTACGTTGGCCCCGTCCTTGCGTGCTGCCGGGGCCTTGTCCGTGACCGGCACGGCACGGCGCGCGGAGGGCCAAATTAGCTGAACGTTAATTGCGCGTCGGGGCGTGGGAGCCGTTTGTTTGGGTTGGTGAGCGGGTGATCCTAGGCCGGCGGTGCAGCCGTGGCGGGTGCGCGCGACGCGGCGCCGTGCGTTTCTGGTAAAAAGATGGTTCGATTTTCCCGTCCGGGGAAGGAAAGACGAGACGATCGTAGTTCTTGGTTTGGCAATTGGCCCCCACCGAGACATGTTCGCCGCAAGTAGATCGATCATCGATCACGTTGCTATGGAAAGCGTGGATGTTCCTTGTGGGAGAATCTACTACTAGCTTGTTTTTGCCGCGGAAAGATGCGAGGGAGGTGGGTTTCAAGTGTGAAGCATGTGACTGCGTGGTGTAAGAAAAATGACAATGACAACTCACCAGGTGCAAACAGTTGGTCTTTGTTAAAAAGGTTCAGAGGTTTTACTGATCCGGTAATAAGGCACTAATAACGTCACTTGATGGTCCACTCGACGTTTTTAATACGTGCGGTGTTGAAACGGCGTGTGCTGCGTGCACGTTCGAGGCGTCCGTCGTTACTTCATCAATCTTGATACTCATCGATAAGTCTCTTAGAACACCTTCACTGGTTTGCATTTCTAGGCGAAATTCGGATGCGTTGAACGAATGTAACTTTGAAAACGCATAGTTTTCTACTCATGTTTTAGGCCGAGTTTTAAGATGAAGCAAAAATGGCAACATATTTAATTTTTTTGTTCCCGCCGGTGAAATCTCGGCCAAAAAAGTGTTCGACCGAAGTACGTCCAAAATGTTCGACGATCAAATTATTACAAAACAGGATAATAGTCCGGCGATAAGTCGTTGATGTGGATGGGCTCCTCCTGCCTATCCGGCGAGGTGGAGGCAGAGTTCGGTGAAGGAGTGGCGGCCAAGATGGACGGCATAGAGCTTGGCCTGCTGGCGGGGATGTCCTCATCGGGAATGGTGTTGCGGTGCGCCATGTACCAGACCTTGACCTCGCCGAGGTGTCTTCGGCGCCTATGAGAAAATGGAGATCGGTGTTCCTCTTCTTGGCGACGAAGTTCGCCTTGAGGAGGTCAAGCTTCATGTCCTGGTTCTGGAGCAGTTGCATCCACGTCTCGTCGGCCTTCTCCTCCCTCTTCTCGGCATGATCCTTGGTGTCCGCAATGCAGTTCTCAATAGACGTGTCGAGACGTTCGGCAGGAGGTCCTGTTGTGGGAGCTCGCGTAGGGGACATTGATGTCGCCATTGAAGGACGGAGGAGGGAGAGGCGCGGGGCAGGGGAAGAGCACGTTCTGGTGAACCCGCCGTTGAACTCGGAGGAGGAGGAGTACCTCTGCCTCGGGTTCGCCTGGATCTCCTGGAACATGTTCGGCGAGATCGGCGAGAACCCAGTCGGCGATCTGACGCTTGGTTGGTTCCCCTAGTGCGTGGCGTACTGGGCGGGGACGATCGGCGTCGGGCCTGACATCGCCATACGCATCGCCTTCGCCTTTGCTTCCCTCATCGCCTTCGCAAGCACCTTTGCCTCCGACCTTGTCGTCTTGTCCCTCCGGCTATCTGTTTCGACCTTCCTGCACCGTACTAGTGCCAACCTCTCGCGCGTCGGTCAAGCCCTCCGGTCTCGGATTTTTCACCTTTGGTTTGTCAATGACGGGGTGGGGTTTGACGAAAGCCTTGGGCGGCATGGTGGGCGGGAGCTTGGGAAACTGGCGGGATATGTGGCGGGGAATGGAGAAGAAAGGCGGGAGGGGAAGAAGAAAAGGCGGGAGTTCGGCCTCCAGTCACCGACAAGGTTGGCTCACCCGTTTTTCGCTGCGTCCGGCGTTCACAGGCGGTTCCCAGCGCCCCAGGTTTGGCCAAGGAATACCGGATGAAAGTTGGGCCAAATCCGACGCTATTCGGCATCCTGGGAACACGAGTGGGCAAAAATTTGACGCCCCGATGAAAAAAACGCCCTAGGAACACCGTCCTAAGAACACGGGTGGAGATGCTCTTAGACTCATACTTTCGAAAGTGCTCATACGGGTAGGGTGTTCGTGTGTGAGTTCATAGGGGTAAGTGTTTGTAAGCATTTGTGTGTGTCTGCTTTTGTACTAAGATTCGCAAAAAGGATGGGAATGTTTCAGAAGTAAAATATTGCTACGACGGTCATCCAATTCCATCGGTTGAGCCCCATATCCAATGTCATTTCAATTACTTCCTCCAATACTTTGTACTAAATAAGCGACATTCATTATTATGAATCAGAGGGAGTAAAAAATGGTTGGGTAATTCAAGAGATAAGTGTGTTGTGATACTATCATGGAACATCAAAACATCGGCAATAATAAAGCGCATACTGAGATAGTGAGATGGACCGACTATCACCCAGGTGCTCGAGTCTTCTCAGAGAGACCGGGCCGACCATGAACCCTCTTCGCTGGTGATATCGGACGAACACGGCAAAGGGAAGGCGCAAAGTAGCTAGGTTTAGTTTTAGTAGCGGTTGTTTGCTGGGTGTAGGTTGTTTGCCCGGTAGTTGGAGCGAAGCTCCGAATCTTGCCGCTCTGATCCATGGAGCTTTAGGGTTTCTCCCCATCGTTATTCTTCTCTGATGGTCGGAGGTGGGAGTGGAGGGAAGGACCGACGCTTCCCTAAATAAATCGGTGGCGTCGACTGATGCGGCTCAGATCACTATAGAGCTTCGTTGGGAAACCCCAAGAGGAAGGTATGATGAGCACAGCAGTAAGTCTTTCCTCGGTATGAAACCAACGTTATCGAACCAGCAAGAGGAAGGAAACGACCCCAAGGTGTTGTTAACAAATTGGAACCTACACAACACAAACTCAAGGCTTTGCCTCAACGAACAGTGAGATTGTCAATCTTACCGGTTTGCTGAAAACAAATGATTAAACATATGGTGTGAAAGGTAGTGGTAGCTTGCAGAAAGTAAACAGTAACAGTGGAAGATGTATCAATGGTGAAGATTGGACCGGGGTCCACAGTTCACTAGAGGTGTTCTTCTTAAGATAAATAACATAACATGCTGGGTAAACAAATTACAGCGGGGCAATTGACACGACAGAACAAGGCATACCAATGCAATACTAGACATTTATGATCCTATGAGATTCGATTGGGCATTACAACAATATACATAGACCGCCATCCAACTGCATCTATGACTAGTAATCTACCTTCAGGTTATCATCTGAACCCCCTCCAGTATTAAGTTGCAAGCAACGGAAAGCTACTTTAAGCAATGTGTGTAAATTAAACAATACAATTGTTCTATGACAAAAGATTGTTGTTTTCTCTCTAGTAGAAACAGCACATCTACAACCTTAGAGATTTTTGTCACTTCCCCGGATTCAATAGAGGCATGAACCCACTATCGAGCATAAATACTCCCTCTTGGAGTCACTAGCATCTACTTGGCCAAGATAGCTACTAGAAACAGAGAGCATGCAAGATCTCAAACAACATAGACATGATAGAATTAACAAGATAGAATCATTAATCAATCTGACATAGTAATCTCAATATCCATCGAATCCCCGCAAACAGAACATGCATGATTGCAAACAGATGATCTTGATCATGAACGGAGCTCACAAGGTCTAAAGATGATACAAAGGAGGAGAAACAACCATCTAGCTACTGTATGGACCCATAATCCAAGGTGGAACTACTCATGCATCATACCGGAGGCTGGCATGGTGATGAATAACGCCTCCGGGATGATCTATCCCCTCCAGCAGGGTACCGGGAAGAGCTTTAAATCCCCCGATCTAGGGACGATGGTGGCGGCTACGGACTATTGTTGGGATTATGCCCTAGAGGCAATAATAAAGATGTTATTATTATAATTCTTGTTCATGATAAAGTTTATATTCCATGCTAGAATTGTATTAAGCGAAAACTTTAATACTTGTGTGGTTTATGAACAACACCGTGTCCCTAGTACGCCTCTATGGACTAGCTCATTGATTAATGATGGTTAAGGTTTCCTAACCATAGACATGAGTTGTCGATTAATAATGAGATCACATCATTGGGAGAATGGTATGATGGACAGACCCAAATCAAGTAGAGCAATTAGATCGTGTCATCGTGTTCATCTTTGCGAAGCTTTTTCTAATGTCAAATATTGTATTCCTTAGACCATGAGATAATGCAACTCCCTGGTATCTGAAGAAAGCTTTGAGGACATCAAACGTCATCCTATGAGAGGGTGATCATAAAGGTGTCTCTCAGGTGATCGGAAAGTACTTGTTGGGTTGTATGTATCGAGATGGGATTTGTCCCTCCCAAGTCGGAGAGATATACTTCGGGCCCACTCGGTAATCAATATCAACACCGCTTGCAAGCACATGGTTAAGGAGTTAATCACAAAGTGATATTGGATTACGGAACGAGTAAAGTACTTGCTGTGAACGAGATTGAACTAGGTATGTCGATGCCGACGATCGAATCTCGGGCAAGTAAAATATCGCGTGACGAAGGGAATATGTATATGGGATTAATTGAATCCTGGCATCGTGGTTCATCTGATATGATCATCGATGAGTATGTGGGAGTCAATATGGGTTTCCAAACCCCGTTATTGATTATTGATAGAAGATCATGTCTGCATATTCTCGAACCCGCAGGGTCATACACTTAACGTGTCTCGACGCTAGGATAGATTGGATAATTGGTTTATGAGTTTTTGTTCGGAGTTTCGGATGGGATCCAGGACATCACGAGAGGTTCTGAAATGGTCCTGAGAATAAGATTCTTATAAGGCAAAGCAGTTTTTGGAGTTCGGAATTGTTTCGGATTATTTGGTATTGTACCAGAAGCTTCTAGAACCTTCCGGAGTGGGACCAACGTGGCCCCACTTGTCGGGAGGGGGCGTGGGCCTACGAGGGAGTGCCTTGGCTGCATTGGGCCAGGGGCACAAGGCCCCATAGGCCCAGCCTGCCAAGCCCTAGGGGAAACCCTACGGAGAGCTTCTAGAAGGAGGGGGAACTTGCCCCCCACTCCTCCCTCTTGGCCGCCGGCCCTAGGCTTGGAGGAGGGGCAAGGGGCAGCCGCCCACCCCTCTATATAAAGAGGGTCAGGCGCACCTTCCCCCACACCTCCTCAAGCCCTAGCCGCCTGCCCTCTCTCTCTCCTCCCGATGCAGAAGTGAAGCCTGCCGCACAAACTCTCCACCGTTTGCACCACGCCGTCGTATTGTAGATACAACCTATCTCTCCACCCCACTTGCTGGAACGAGGAAGGAGGAGACATCGAGGTGACGTACGTGTGCATCTCTCGGAGGCATCACCACTTGCGGTGTTGGATCGGATCGGATCGCGAGGAGGAGAAGCGAGTACGGCTACATCAACCACGTTATGTTGAACGTTCCGCTGTGCGAATCTTCAAGGGTATGAAGATCTCATCTATTCCCCCTCATTGTTTGCATCTCCTAGATTAGATCTTGGCTTCCCTGTTTGCATCCGTAGAATTTTTTTGATTTACTATGCTGCGAAACCCATCAGTGGTATAAGAGTTAGATCTATGCGTAGATGTGTTTCACGAGTAGAACGCAACATGCTTGTTGCGGGAATTGATGTTTTCTGTTGCAAGCCTCTTGTTTGTGTACTTCTTATGACACGGGATAGTGAGATCGAAGCGGTCCAGGCCAACTTTACGCGACCTCGTCCGCGAGACCGGCTCCTGTTGGAGATATGCCCTAGAGGCAATAATAAATATAGTTATTATTATATCTTTGTGTTTATGATAAATGTTTACATTCATGCTATAATAGTATTAACAAGGAAACATTAATACTTATGTAATTTGTAAACTTAATTTGAAGTCCCTAGTATAGCCTCTATACTTCACTAGCTTGTTGGTTGATTAATTATTCTGGTTTCCCTATCATGAACATTGAGATGTTATCAACAACAAGATCATATCGTTAGAAGAATGATATGGTGGACATACTCCTATAGATAAGCATAGCATAAAGATCAAGTCATTTCAATAGTTCAATTGCTATATGTTTTCTGATACATAGTAACCTAATTCATTTGACCATGAGATGATGCATATCACCTTTACCGGATGGATGCTTTGATGACATCAAACACCACACCGTAACTTGGTGGCTATAAAGGTGGCATTGAGTGTTCGGAAAGTATTGGTTGAAACACATGGATCAAGAGTGGGATTTGTCCATCCATATGACGGATAGATATACTCTGGGCCCTCTCGGTGAAATGTCATCCAATTAGCTTGCAAGCATGTGATTTGGGTCACAAGGATCACATATCACGAACGAGAAAAGAGTACTTATCGGTAACGAGGTTGAACTAGGTATGCAGAGATACCGACGATCATAACCTCGGATAAGTAAATTATCGTGAGACAAAGGGAAATTGGTATCGTATGTAAGTGGTTCATTCGATCGCAAAGTAATCGTAGAAATATGTGGGAGCCATATGAATTTCCAGATTCCTCTATTGGTTATTGTTCGGATAAGTGTCTCGATCATGTCCGCATAATTCACGAACCGTAGGGAGACACACTTAAGGATTCGACGTTGTCTGAGTAGTTATGGTATTATGAGGGTAAGTTATTCCATCGACTCGTTGCTACAATCTAGTAGATAGATCTTGGCTTGTTTGTTTGTATGCGATAGAAAATTTTTGTTTTCCATGCTACGAACCCCTACAGTGGTATCAGAGCCGTGTCTATATGTAGATCTGTTGCACGAGTAGAACACAATGGTCATTGTGGGCGTTGATACTTTTATTGTCGATTGCTTCTTGTGTACTTTGCATCTTGCAGTATGTTGGGATGAAGCGGCCTGGGCTAACCTTACATGACATCGTTCATGAGACTTGCTCCACGCTTGACATGCAACTTGTATTGCATAAGTGGCTTTATGGTGCTGTTTCTCCTAGCATAGTTGAGATCCAATTTACAACGGGAGATCAACAATGCTAGTATCAATGTTGTGGTTCTTGTTCGTAAGTTAGAACGACACTTATTGAAAGCCCCAAACCACGTAAAAAATGCAAAGAAAGTAGAGGCGTCTAACTTTGTTTTGCAGGGGTGTGCAGTGATGTGATATGGCCATGATTGTGATTATATTTGATGTATGCAATGTTCCTTATTGTAAGTTGGCAACCGCAGAGCCATATGGTTGTCTTTAATTTATGTTAAGACCCGTGTCTATTCAAAGTAGTTGTAATAGTTGAAGCCGGTGGACGACAACCATGGTGAAGCGTCATTGACCTTGATGCAATGCCAGTGATGATGGAGATCATGTTCGTGCTTGAAGATGGAGATCGGAAGCACAAAGAAGAAAGGCCATATCATATCACATATTAATGAATTGCATGTGATGTTAATCCTTTATGCATCTTGTATTGCTTGGTAGACGGTAGCATTATAAGATGATCCCTCATGCACATCAATTTCAAGTCATAAAGTGTTCACCCTTAGTTAGCACCGTTGCTAAAGCTTGTTGTTTGAAGCACCACGTGATGATCGGGTGTTAGATTACGCAAGTGTATACAACGTGAGCAAGCCATTTGCTCATGCGAAACTAAGGTTTGATCTTGACGAGCCTAGCATGTATGAGACATGGTCTCGAACACGGATCACCGAAAGGTAAAGCATGAATCGTATAGTAGATATGATGAACATGACGATTGTTCGCCATTGAAACTATATCAACTCTCGTGATGATCAGTGTTGATGTAGTGGATTTGGTTCGTGTGATCACTAAAACAATGTGAGGGATGTTGTTTTGAGTGGGAGTTCACCTAGTTTAATTTCATTAATTAATTTGAACTCAATTTGTCATAAACTTAGTCTAAACTATTGCAAATATGTTGTAGATCAATGGCAGTCCCTACCATCAATTTTAATGCGTTCCTAGAGAAAGAAAAGTTGAAAAACAATGGAAGCAACTTCGCGGATTGGTTCCGCAATTTGAGGATTGTCCTCACAACTGGTAATTTGACCTATGTCTTTGGATGCACTTTGGGTGACCCACTGCGGTGATGCTTCGATGAAGTAAAGAATGTTTACCTCGCTCGGAAGAATCGGTACTCCATAGTTCGTGTGCTATCTTGTATGGTTTAGAATCGAGCTTGTAAAAAGGTTTGAAGAGTCGACCCATATGATATTGTCGAGGATCTCAAATTGATTTTGAGACTCATGCGCAATTGAAAGCTATGAGGATTCGAAAAGTTCTTTAAGCGCAAGATGGAAGAGGGCACGTCCGGTGAGCATGTGCTTAAGATGTGCGGGCACGCAAACAAACTTCAAAGCTTGGGTATAGTGATTCCTAATGCTTTGGGGATTTACCGTGTCCTCCACCACGCCACCAAGTTACAGGAACTTTGTGATGAACTACAACATGCGAACATGAACAAAGAGTTGCGTAACTGCTTGCTATGTTAAAATCTGCGAAGTGGAGATCAAGAAAGAGCACCAAGTGTTGTTGGTCAATAAGACCACCAAACTCAAGAAAGGCAAGTCTAAGCAAAGGGACACTTGAAGAAGGGTGGTAAGAAAGTTACCACGCGAAGAAGACCAAGGCTGGACCCAAGCACAAACGAGTGCTTTTACCGCAAGGGAGAAGGTCATCGAAGCGGAATTGCCCAAAGTACTTGGCGGATCTGAAGAACGGCAACATCAAGAAGAAAGGTATATCGATATACATGTTATTGATGTGTATCTCACTAGTACCGTAGTAGTGCTGGGTATTTTATCTTGGTTCGGTTGCTCATATTTGTAACTTCGAAGCAGTCTTTGCAGAATAAACGGAAGCTAGCGAAGAACGAGGTGACGATGCGTGGGAAATGGATCAAAGGTTGATGTGATCGCGGTCGGCACGCTACCCCTTCATCTACCATCGGATTAGTTTTATACTTAAATAATTGTTATTTAGTGCCCGTGTTGAGCATGAACATTATATCGGGATCTTGTTTATTGTAGACGGTTACTTTGTTTAAATCGAGAATAATGTTTGTTCGATTTATATGAGTAATATGTTTTATGCACATGCACCTTTGATAGATGGTCTATTCTTATTTAATCTCGATAGTGGAAATACACATATCAACAACATTGAGGCTAAACGCGTTTGAAATCAGCGATAATTCGACCTATATGTGGCATTGTCATCTTGGTCACATTGGAGTGAAGCGTATGAAGAAACTCCATTCCGATGGACTTCTTGAATCACTTGATTTTGAATCACTTGAAAGATGCGAAGCATGTCTGATGGGAAAAATGACTAAGACTCCATTTTCTGGTATGATGGAGCGAGCTATGGACTTATTGGAAATCATACATACCGATGTGTGTGGTCCAATGAGTGTAGCATCGTGATGGTTATCGTTATGTTCTTACCTTCACGGATGACTTGAGTAGATATGGGTATATCTATTTCATGAAACATAAGTCCGAAACTTTCGAGAAGTTTAAGGAGTTTCAAAGTGAGGTAGAGAATCAATGTAACAAGAATATTAAATTTCTACGTTCTGATCGTGGAGGTGAATATCTAAGTTACGAGTTTGGCGAGCATTTGAAGAAATGCGGAATACTTTCACGCTGACACTTGGGAACACCATAGCGTAATGGTGTGTCCGAACGTAATCGAACTCTCTTAGATATGGTTCGTTCTATGATCTCACTTACGATTTACCGCTATCATTTTGGGGTTATGCATTAGAAACACGCATTCACTTTAAATAGGGCACCGTCTAAATCCGTTGAAACGACACCGTATGAATTATGGTTTGGGAAGAAACCTAAATTGTCGCTTCCTCAAAGTTTGGGGATGTGAAGCCTATGTAAAGAAGTTACACGGACAAGCTTGAACCCAAAGCGAAAAATGTCTTCATAGGATACGAAGGAAACTATTGGGTATACCTTCTATCATAGATCCAAGGCAAAATCTTCGTTAAGAATGGATCCTTTCTAGAGAAGGAATTTCTCTCGAAAGAAGTGACTGAAGGAAAGTATAACTCGACGAGGTTGTCGAACCTTCTATCGAATTGCGAGTAGCGCAAAGACCGGAAGAAGTTCTGTGGTGCTGCACCAATTAGAGAGGAAGCTAATGATGATGATCATGAAACTTCGGTTGAAGTTGATCTGAGCCTCGGAGGTCAACGAGAACTCGTACCACTCCATTGGTATGATCCGTTATGAGTGTCATGTTGGTAGACAACACCGATGACCCCGAGACATATGAGGAAGCGATGATGAGCCCATTCCAATAAATGGCAAGAAGCCATGAAATCCGAGATTGGATCCATGTACGAAAACCAAGTATGGACTTTGGTGGACTTACCGGATGGCGGAAGGTCCGAGAACAAATGGATTTTCAAGAAGAAAACAGATGCTGATGGTAATGTTACTGTCTACAAAGCTCGACTTGTCGTAAAAGGGTTTTGACAAATTCAAGGAGTTGACTACGATGAGACTTTCTCACCAGTAGCGAAGCTAAAGTCTGTGAGGATTATGTTAGCAATCGCTGCATATTATGATTATGATATATGGCAGATGGATGTCAAAACAACATTCCTCAATGGAGATATTGATGAAGAGTTGTATATGATGCAACCCAAAGGTTTTGTCGATCCTAAAGATGCTAACAAGGTATGCAAACTTCAACGGTCCATCTATGGATTGAAGCAAGCATCCCGAAGTTGGAATCAACGTTTTGATAAGGTGATCAAAAGTTTTGGTTTTATACAAACTTATGGAGAAGCTTGTATTTACAAGAAAGTGAGTGGGAGCTCTGTAGCATTCTTAATACTATATGTCGATGACATATTGTTGATTGGGAATGATGTAGACCTTCTTAATAGTGTCAAGGAATATTTGAATAATAGTTTTTCAATGAAGGATCTTGGCGAAGCGGCTTACATATTAGGCATAAAGATTTATAGAGATAGATCGAAACACCAAATATCATTGTCACAGAGTACATATTTGGACAAAGTTCTAAAGAGGTTTGGAATGGAAGAAAGCAAGAAAGGGTTATTGCTCATGTTACCCAATACGACCTTGAGTAAAACTCAAAGTCCGACATCGTAAGATAGAGAGAAAGGATGAGTAAGACTCCCTATGCCTCAACCATAGGATCTCTAATGTATGCCATGCTATGTACTAGACCCGACATTGCATATGTTGTTAGTTTAACTAGCAGATATCAAAGTGATCCAGAGTGGATCATTGGACGTGATCAAAAACATCCTTAAGTACTTGAGAAGAACTAAGGATATGGTTCTTTCTTATGGAGGTGATGAACATTTCGTTGTTAATGGTTACACCGATGCTAGTTGGAACACCGATCCGGATGATTCTAAATCACAACTGGATACGTATTTATTTTGAATGGTGCGGTTAGTCGGAGGAGTGCAAAGCAAAGCGTTATGGCGAGATCTTCAATCGAATCGGAATACATGGTGCTTCCGGAGGCTTCACAAGAAGCGATATGGATGAAAGAGTTCATTACAGAGTGGGTGTGGTTCCTAGTGCTGGACCCAATGTCTATCTCTTGTGATAACATGGGCGCCATAGCCAATGCGCAAGAACCAAGGTCACACAAGAAGTCAAGCATATCAAGCTGCGTTTTCACGCTATTCGAGAACATATCCAGGATGGGGATATAAAGATTTGCAAAGTACACAGATCTGAATGTGGCGGATCCGTTGACTAAACCTCTCCGAGGGCAAAACATGACCAACACCAAACTGCCATGGGTGTTCGGTATATTACCATGTAATCTAGATTAGATGACTCTAGTGCAAGTGGGAGACTGTTGGAGATATGCCCTAGAGGCAATAATAAATATAGTTATTATTATATCTTTGTGTTTATGATAAATGTTTACATTCATGCTATAATAGTATTAACAAGGAAACATTAATACTTGTGTGATTTGTAAACTTAATTTGAAGTCCCTAGTATAGCCTCTATACTTCACTAGCTTGTTGGTTGATTAATGATTGTGGTTTCACTATCATGAACATTGAGATGTTATCAACAACAAGATCATATCGTTAGAAGAATGATATGGTGGACATACTCCTATAGATAAGCATAGCATAAAGATCAAGTCATTTCAATAGTTCAATTGCTATATGGTTTCTGATACATAGTAACCTAATTCCTTCGACCATGAGATCATGCATATCACCTTTACCGGATGGATGCTTTGATGACATCAAACACCACACCGTAACTGGGTGGCTATAAAGGTGGCATTGAGTGTTCGGAAAGTATTGGTTGAAACACATGGATCAAGAGTGGGATTTGTGCATCCATATGACGGATAGATATACTCTGGCCCTCTCGGTGGAATGTCATCCAATTAGCTTGCAAGCATGTGGCTGGGTCACAAGGGATCACATATCACGAACGAGAAAGAGTACTTATCGTAACGAGGTTGAACTAGGTATGCGAGAGATACCGATCATAACCTCGGATAAGTAAACTATCGTGAGACAAAGGGAAATTGGTATCGTATGTAAGTGGTTCATTCGATCGCAAAGTAATCGTAGAAATATGTGGGAGCCATATGAATTTCCAGATTCCTTTATTGGTTATTGTTCGGAGAAGTGTCTC
Organism: Avena longiglumis; assembly: GCA_030063025.1. Lineage (NCBI taxonomy): Eukaryota > Viridiplantae > Streptophyta > Magnoliopsida > Poales > Poaceae > Avena > Avena longiglumis. The sequence goes on from CP125975.1 coordinate 504,313,723, forward strand.
GATCATGTCCGCATAATTCACGAACCGTAGGGAGACACACTTAAGGATTCGACGTTGTTTGAGTAGTTATGGTATTATGAGAAAGAGACCGAATGTTGTTCGGAGTCTCGGATGGGATCCGGGATATCACGAGGTGATCCGGAATGGTCCGAGAATAAGATTCATATAAGGAAAGTCCTGCTTTGAGTTCGGGAATGATTCCGTGTTTTCATCGAATGTTCTAGAAGGTTCAATTGTCCCAAGACACTGGGGGAGGGTACATGAATGTTTCATTGAATGATTGCATCATTTACTAAGTGTTCTTGTTCCAAAACTGAAAAGTCAAACTGCCATTTGAAAGTCAAACGGCTAAAAACAGAAATCGTGGAAAACAGGAAACTGTGGGAAACAGGAAACTGTGGGAAACAAGCAAGAGGAGGTTGAAACCAACTTGGAGGAGGAGTCCCTCTCCTCCAAGCCGGCGGCCCACCTAGGCCGAGTTGGGGAGGGACTCCCCTCCCTCCCCTGGCGCGCCGGCCCCTCCACCTATAAAAGGAGGGGCAGGGCCTCCTCCTCTAGACACATAAGTTCCTATCCTCTAATCTCCGGTTTAGAGCCGTTTTGGTTTAGAGCTTCTAATTGCTTTAGCCTGCGGTTTAGAGCCTTCTAATTGGTGTGTATAATCCCTAGACCACTAATAGCCCTCTCTCATACTCCACCATACTCGCTTAAGGCGAAGCCTGGGATTCCCTCTACTTCCGTACCACGCCAGTTGTCAGCCGGAATCGCGAGGAGAGTGCTACAACCTCCGCCTGCTGGAACAAGGGAGAGGAAGGTCTTCCGAAAACCGAACATGTGACCGATCATGAAGCGCTTAACGCAGCAGCCTGGGAAGGATCATCTACACGATCTTGAGATCGGAAAGAGTACGACTACATCACCCACGAGAATCCGCTCTCGTTAAACACTTTGGAATCTTTGAGGGTAAGTTATTCCATCGACTCGTTGCTACAATCTAGTAGATAGATCTTGGCTTGTTTGTTTGTATGCGATAGAAATTTTTTGTTTTCCATGCTACGAACCCCTACAGCTCCGCACTTGACGTGTGGCTTGTTCCACACATGCGGCTGGTGGATGCCAGTTTCTCTCACTATATTTGTCATGGGATTTACACCGTATGTTGGCAACCATAATATCACCGTTGTGGCTTTCCGTAGGTAAGAATCGTTCTTAGCTTGTTACTCCCATAAGCCACGTAAACCATGCAACAACAAAGTAGAGGCGTCTAACTTGTTTTTGCAGGGAGTGTTTTGTGATATGGTATGGCCCAAGATGTGATGTGTATGTTGTATGCAATGATCATGTTTTGTAATGTTTCACGACTTGCATGTCGATGAGTACACAACTGACAGGAGCCATATGTTGTCTTATAATTGTGTATGACCTGTGTGTCAACTTCTTATACGCCATGTAATAGCTTTACTTTATCGCTAAGTAGTTAGCAATAGTTGTAGTTGCTATTCGTGGTGGAGGCAATCATGGTGGAGTGATGGAGATCATGCTGGCACGCACAAGATGGAGATCATTGTGCGAAGATTGGCTATACCATGTCACATAAAATTATATGCATGTGATGTTTATCCTTTTACGTATCTTATTATGCTTAGATCGCGACGGTAGCATTATAAGATGATTCCTCACTTAAAGATCAAGATAAAACTGTGTTGTCCCCATGTATGCACCGTTGCGAAAGTTCATCGTGTTCAAGCATCACGTGATGATCGAGTGCTATAAACTCTACGTTCACATACAACGGGTGCAAGCCAGTTTTGCACACGCAGAAATACCTGGGTTTGACTTGACGAGCCTAGCATGTACAGACATGGCCTCGGAACACACGAACCGAAAGGTTAAGCATGAGTCATATGAATGATATGATCGACACTTTGTTGTCCACCATTGAAACCACATCTCTGTTGGAATTATGCCCTAGAGGCAATAATAAAGATGTTATTATTATAATTCTTGTTCATGATAAAGTTTATATTCCATGCTAGAATTGTATTAAGCGGAAACTTTAATACTTGTGTGGTTTGTGAACAACACCGTGTCCCTAGTACGCCTCTATGGACTAGCTCATTGATCAATGATGGTTAAGGTTTCCTAACCATAGACATGAGTTGTCAATTGATAATGAGATCATATCATTAGGAGAATGATATGGTGGATAGACCCAAACAAAGCAGAGCAATTAGATCGTGTCATCGTGTTCGTCTTTGCGAAGCTTTTCCTATGTCAAATATTGTATTCCTTATACCATGAGATAATGCAACTCCCTGGTACCGGAAGAAAGCTTTGAGGTCATCAAACGTCATCCTATGAGAGGGTGATCATAAAGGTGTCTCTCAGGTGATCGGAAAGTATCTGGGTTGTATGTATCAAGATGGAATTTGTCCTCCCAAGTCGAGAGATATACTTGGGCCCACTCGGTAATCGATATCAACACCGCTTGCAAGCATGTGGTTAAGGAGTTAATCACAAAGTGATATCGGATTACTGAACGAGTAAAGTACTTTGCCGTGAACGAGATTGAACTAGGTATGACTGCATCGACGATCGAATCTCGGGCAAGTAAAATATCGCGAGACGAAGGGAATATATATATGGGATTGATTGAATCCTGGCATCGTGGTTCATCCGATATGATCATCGATGTGGGAGTCAATATGGGTGCCCAGACCCCGCTGTTGATTATTGATAGAAGATCATGTCTGCATATTCTCGAACCCGCAGGGTCACACACTTAACGTATCTCGACGCTAGGATAGATTGGATAATTGGTTTATGAATTTTTGTTCGGAGTCTCGGATGGGATCCAGGATATCACGAGAGGTTCCGTATGGTCCGGAGAATAAGATTCATATAAGGCAGTGCAGTTTTTGGAGTTCGGAATTGTTCCGGGTTAATCGGTATTGTACCGGAAGCTTCTAGAACCTTCCGGAAGGGGACCAACGTGGCCCCACCTTCCGGGAGGGGGCATGGGCCTATGAGGGAGTGTCCTGGCCGCATTGGGCCAGGGGCACAAGGCCCCATAGGGCCCAGCCGATCCTAGATAAGTTTAAACTCGTTTAAACTAGAGATAGGATTTCTAGATAAGGGAGAGTTTAAATCGTTTAAACTAGAGATAAGATTTCTAGATAAGGGAAAGTTTAAATTGTTTAAACTAGAGATAGGCTTGGAGGAGGGGCAAGGGCTGGCCGCCCCCCCTCTATATATAGAGGGGTGGTGCGCCCCCTCCCTCCTACTACTCCACATCTTCCTCCAAGCCCTAGCTGCCTTGCTACCTTACTCTCTCCCTCCCGACTGTTTGTAGGCGAAGCCCTGCAGTAGAAATTCTCCACCATATACACCACGCCGTCGTGTTGTAGATACAATCTATCTCTCCACCATACTCGCTGGTCCGAGGAAGGAGGAGACGTCGAGGTGCTGCACGTGTGCATCTCACGGAGGCACCGCCACTTGTGGTGCTAGATCGGATCGAATCGCAAGGAGGAGAAGCGAGTACGACTACATCACCCACGTTCCGACGAACGTTCCGCTGTGCGAATCTTCAAGGGTATGAAGATCTAATCCAATCTCTCTCGTTGATTGCATCTCCTAGATTAGATCTTGGCTTTCCTCCGCTCGCATCCGTAGAAAATTTTGATTTACTATGCCGCCAAACCCTTCGTGGTATCGAGCTAGATCTATGCGTAGATGTGTTTCACGAGTAGAACGCAACATGGTTGTTGCGCGTTGATGTTTTTTGTTGCAAGCCTCTTGTTTGTGTTCTTCTTATGACGGGATAGTGAGATTGAAGCGGTCAGGCCAACCTTATGCGACGCCGTCATGAGACCGGCTCCGCACTTGACGTGTGGCTTGTTCCACACATGCGGCCGGTGGATGTCGGTTTCTCACTATAGTTGTCATGGGATTAACATCGAGTTTGGCAACCATAATATCACCGTAGGCTTTCCGTAGGTAAGAATCGTTCTTAGCATCTACTCCCATAAAGCCACGTAAAACATGCAACAACAAAGTAGAGGCGCTAACTTGTTTTTGCAGAGTGTTTTCGTGATATGGTATGGCCCAAGATGTGATGTGTATATTGTATGCGATGATCATGTTTTGAAATGTTTCACGACTTGCATGTCGATGAGTACACAACCGGGAGGAGCCATATGGTTGTCTTTATAATTATGTATGACCTGCGAGTCAACTTCTTATACGCCATGTAATAGCTTTACTTTATCGCTAAGTAGTTAGCAATAGTTGTAGTTGCTATTCGTGGTGGAGGCAATCATGGTGGAGTGATGGAGATCATGCCGGAACGCACAAGATGGAGATCATTGCGCGAAGATTGGCTATACCATGTCACATAAAGTTATATGCATGTGATGTTTATCCCTTTATGTATCTTATTATGCTTAGATCGCGACGGTAGCATTATAAGATGATTCCTCACTTAAAGATCAAGATAAAATTGTGTTCTCCCCAAGTATGCACTTATGAAAGTTCGTGTCCAAGCATCACGTGATGATCGGGTGCTATAGACTCTACACTCACATACAACGGGTGCAAGCCATTTTGCACACGCGAAATACTTGGGTCTAACTTGACGAGCCTAGCATGTACATGGCCTCGGAACACAAGAACCAAAGGTTAAGCATGAGTCATATGAATGATATGATCGACACTTTGTTGTCCACCATTGAAACCACATCTCTTCTCGTGATGATCGGATTAGGTGTGGTGAATTTGGATCGTGTTCACTAAACAACTTGAGGGATGTTGAATTTAGTGGGAGTTCATCTAGTAATTTTATTAAGTTGAACTATTTATCATGAACATAGTCTAAATTGTACTTGCAAATACTGTAGATCACATGGCCAAATCCAACTTCAACTTCAACGTTTCCGCTGAGAAGGAAAAGCTTAGAAACAATGGGTCTAACTTCACCAATTGGTTCTGCAATCTAAGAATCATTCTCGGCGGACAAAAGGACTATGTCCTTGGTAAAGCGTTAGGTGACCCTCTTGCAATCGCTACCGATGAGAAAGCTGTCTATCGTCGCAAGAAAGATGATTATGGTGTGATTAAGAGCACCATGTTGTTTGCTATGGAACCGAGCTTCAAAATCGCTTTTGAAACCTATCCGGACCCTTTGAGATTCTCGAGGAGCCGAAACCATGTTTTACTCAAGCCCGCTCGAGAGATATGAGATCTCCGAGAAGTTCTTTAAGCGCAAGATGGAGGAAGGGTGTTCCTAGTGAGCACGCCATAAAGATGTCGCTACACTCAACGCCTTGAGCAACTGGAATGCATGATTCCAGAGGAGCTCAAGATTGACAGTGGTTCTGCAATCACTCCTCCCAGCTACAAAAGTTTTGTAGTGACTCATAATCGATTGGTTCCATCGATACAATCACCGAGCTCTTCGCAGTCAAGGCTGGAAGTGGACATCAAGAAGGATAATCATGTGTTGATGGTCAACAAGCCCTCCTTTAAGAAAGGTAAGGAGCAAAGAAGCCCTTCAAGAAGGGCGGCAAGAAGTTTAATGCCCTGCGAGAAGAAGCTCAGTCCGTCCTAAGCCGGACATCGAGTGCTTCTATTGCAAGGACAAGGGTCATCGAAGCGAATCGTCAAGTACTTAGCGGACAAGAAGGTGGCACCATCAAAGGTATATTTGATATACATGTTATTGATGTTTTCCTTACTAGCCCTCGTTGTAGTGCGGGTATTTGATACCGTTCGGTTGCTAATATTTGTAACTCAAACAGAGCTACGGAATAGACGGCTATGAGGGATGAGGTGACGATGCGTTGGCAACGGATCAAGAGTTGATGTGATGGCCGTCGGCACGCTCTCCTTAGTTTTACCTTCGGGATTAGTTTTAAACCTTAATAAGTGTTATTATGTGCCTGCGTTGAGCATGAACATTATTTCTGGATCGTGTTTATTACAAGACGGTTATTCATTTAAATCGGAGAATAATGGTTGTTCTATTTATATGAGTAACATCTTTTATGGTCATGCACCTCTTGTGAATGGTTTATTTCTTCTAAATCTCGAAAGGGATGAAACACACATCCATAACATTGAGGCTAAGAGATGCAAAGTAGATAGTGATAATACTACTTATTTTTGGCAATCGCTGCCAGGTCATATTGGTGTAAAGCGCATGAAGAAACTCCATTCGATGGACTTTGGAGTCTCTTGATTTTGAATCATTTGACACATGCGAACCATGCCTCATGGGCAAGATGATCAAAACCCGTTCTCGGTATGATGGAGCGAGCAACGGACTTGTTGGAAATCATACATACCGATGTATGCGACCGATGAGTGTTTCGACGCGGTGGATATCGCTATTTCCTCACTTTTACCGATGACTTAAGTAGATATGGGTATATATATTTAATGAAACATAAATCTGAAACATTTGAAAAGTTCAAGGAATTTCGAATGAAGTGGAGAACCATCGTAATGTAAAGATTAAGTTTCTACGATCCGATCATGGGGTTGAATATTTGAGTTATGATTTTCACGCATCTTAAAGCAAGTGGAATCGTTTCACAACTCACGCCACCACAACAGCAATGGTGTGTCTGAACGGAATCGAACCCTATTAGATATTGTCCGATCAATGATGTCTCTTCTTGATTTGCCGTTATCATTTTGGGGTTATGCATTAGAAACCGCTGCATTCACTTTAAATAGGGCTCCATCTAAATCTGCTGAGACGACACCGTATGAACTGTGGTTTGGAGCTAAACCTAAGTTGTCGCTTTCTTAAAGTTTGGGGATGCGTTTACGTCAATAAGTTGATGCTTGACAAGCTCGAACCCAAAGCGGAGAAATGCGTCTTCATAGGATACCCTAAGGAAACCATTGGGTATACCTTCTATCACGTAACCAAGGCAAAGTGTTTGTCAGAAGAACGGTTCCTTTCTTGAGAAGGAGTTTCTCTCGAAGAAGTGAGTGGGAGGAAAGTAGAGCTAGATGAGGTTATTGAACCTTCTCTTGAATTGGAGAGTAGCGCAAGACCGAAATTGTTCCAAAGTGCTTTGCACCAACAATAGAGGAAGCTAATGACAAGGATCATGAAGCTTCAGACGATGTCATCTTGAACGTCGCAGGTCGACAAGGTCGCGTGCCCCTCCTGAGTGGTACGGCAACCCTGTCTTGACTGTCTTGTTGGTAGAAGACAGTGAACCTACGAACTATGAGGAAGCGATGATGAGCCCAGACTCTGAGAAATGGCTGGAAGCCATGAAATCCGAATTGGGATCCATGAGCGAAAACCAAGTATGGACTTTGGTGGACCCTCCTAGCGACCGAAAGGCCGTTGAGTGCAAATGGATTTTCAAGAAGAAAACGGACGCAGATGGTAATGTTACCGTCTATAAAGCACGGCTTGTCGCAAAAGGTTTTCGACAAGTTCAAGGTGTTGACTACGATGATACTTTCTCTCCCGTAGCGATGTTTAAGTCCATTCGGATTTTATTAGCTATTGCTGCGTTTCATGATTATGAAATATGGCAGATGGATGTCAAGACTGCGTTCCTCAATGGCAACGTTGATGAAGTGTTGTATCTGATGCAACCCGAAGGTTTTGTCGATCCTAAGGATGCTAATAAGGTGTGCAAACTTCAGCGTTCCATTTATGGACTGAAGCAAGCATCTCGGAGTTGGAACCTTTGTTTTGATCAAGAGCTTTGGATTTGTTCCAAATTGCTACGAAGCTTGTATCTACAAGAAAGTGAGTGGGAGCTCAGTGACATTCCTAGTACTATATGTGGATGACATATTGATTATTGGAAATGACATTGACATGCTTAACGATGTGAAGAGTTATTTGAACAAGTGTTTTCAATGAAAGACCTAGGGGAGATGCTTATATATTGGGCATCAAAATCTATAGATTTAGACAAAGACGCTGATAGCTTTAAGCCAAAGTACATACCTAGACAAAGTTACGAAAAGGTTCGTAATGGATAAGACAAAGAAAGGTTCAAAGTGCCCATGTTGTCGGGTAAGATATTGAGCAAGGCTCGGTGTCCATACCAGAACGATAGAGAAGCTATGAGCAAAGTGCCTTATGCCTCGGCCATAGGTTCTATCATGTATGCCATGTTGTGTACTAGACCGGATGTGTCCAATGCTCTTAGTTTGACGAGATACCAAAGTGATCCAGAGTGGAACATCGGATAGCCGTGAAGAACATCCTAAAGTACTTAAATAGGACTAAATAAATGTTCTTAATCTATGGAGGTGATGAACAATGTCAGAAAAGGTTACGTCGATGCTAGTTTTAATCCGACAAGGATGATTCTAAATCTATGACACGATACGCTTATATTTTGAATGGAGGAGCTGTGAGTGGAGAAGTCGCAAGCAAAGCGTGATCGCGGATCTACATGAGAAGCGAATACATGGCCGCAGAAGCGTCAAGTGAAGGAGTTTGGATCGGAAACTTCATCATCGAGCTTGGCGTGGTTCCAAGTGCATTGGACCCTTGGAGATATTGTGTGACAACACCGGGCGCCATAGCACTCGCTAAGGAACCAAGATATCATCCAAAGACCAAGCATATCAACCGCAAGTTTCATATAATCCGAGATTATATAGCAGATGGAGATCTGAAGATTAGCAAAGTACATACGGATATGAATGTTGCAGATCCATTGACTAAACCTCTTCCACGTGTAAAACATGATCAACACCTCAGTGCCATGGGTGTGAGATTGTTGCCAGATGTAAACTAGATTATTGACTCTAGTGCAAGTGGGAGACTGTTGGAATTATGCCCTAGAGGCAATAATAAAGATGTTATTATTATAATTCTTGTTCATGATAAAGTTTATATTCCATGCTAGAATTGTATTAAGCGGAAACTTTAATACTTGTGTGGTTTGTGAACAACACCGTGTCCCTAGTACGCCTCTATGGACTAGCTCATTGATCAATGATGGTTAAGGTTTCCTAACCATAGACATGAGTTGTCAATTGATAATGAGATCATATCATTAGGAGAATGATATGGTGGATAGACCCAAACAAAGCAGAGCAATTAGATCGTATCATCGTGTTCGTCTTTGCGAAGCTTTTCCTATGTCAAATATTGTATTCCTTATACCATGAGATAATGCAACTCCCTAGTACCGGAAGAAAGCTTTGAGGTCATCAAACGTCATCCTATGAGAGGGTGATCATAAAGGTGTCTCTCAGGTGATCGGAAAGTATCTGTTGGGTTGTATGTATCGAGATGGAATTTGTCCCTCCCAAGTCGGAGAGATATACTTCGGGCCCACTCGGTAATCGATATCAACACCGCTTGCAAGCATGTGGTTAAGGAGTTAATCACAAAGTGATATCGGATTCGAGCAGTAAAGTACTTGCCGTGAACGAGATTGAACTAGGTATGATGCATCGACGATCGAATCTCGGGCAAGTAAAATATCGCGAGACGAAGGGAATATATATATGGGATTGATTGAATCACGGCATCGTGGTTCATCCGATATGATCATCGATGAATGTGTGGGATTCAATATGGGTGCCTGCACCCCTGTTGATTATTGATAGAAGATCATGTCGCATATTCTCGAACCCGAGGTCACACACTTAACGATCTCGACGCTAGGATAGATTGGATAATTGGTTTATGAATTTTTGTTCGAGTCTCGGATGGGATCCGGATATCACGAGAGGTTCGAAATGGTCCAAGAATAAGATTCATATAAGGCAGATTTTTGGAGTTCGAATTGTTCCGGTTAATCGGTATTGTACGGAAGCTTCTAGAACCTTCGGAAGGGACCAACGTGGCCCCACCTTCCGGGAGGGGCATGGGCCTATTAGGGAGTGTCCTGCGCATTGGGAGGTCACAAGGCCCCATAGGGCCCAGCCGATCCTAGATAAGTTTAAACTCGTTTAAACTAGAGATAGGATTTCTAGATAAGGGAGAGTTTAAATCGTTTAAACTAGAGATAAGATTTCTAGATAAGGGAAAGTTTAAATTGTTTAAACTAGAGATAGGCTTGGAGGAGGGGCAAGGGCTAGCCGCCCCCCCTCTCTATATATAGAGGGGTGGTGCGCCCCCTCCCTCCTACTACTCCACATCTTCCTCCAAGCCCTAGCTGCCTTGCTACCTTCCTCTCTCCCGATCGCTTTGTAGGCGAAGCCTGCAGTGAAATTCTCCACCATATACACCACGCCGTGTGTTGTAGATCCAATCTATCTCTCCACCATACTGCTGGTCCGAGGAAGGAGGAGACGCCGAGGTGCCGCACGTGTGCATCTCACGGAGGCACCGCCACTTGTGGTGCTAGATCGGATCGAATCGCAGGAGAAGCGAGCACGACTACATCACCCACGTTCGATTTAACGTTCACCGTGCGAATCTTCAAGGGTATGAAGATCTAATCCAATCTCTCTCGTTGATTGCATCTCCTAGATTAGATCTTGGCTTTCCCTCTGTTCGCATCCGTAGAAAATTTTGATTTACTATGCCGCGAAACCCTTCAATCTCTTCTCGTGAAGATCGGATTAGGTGTGGTGAATTTGGATCGTGTTCACTAAACAACTTGAGGGATGTTGAATTTAGTGGGAGTTCATCTAGTAATTTGATTAAGTTGAACTAGTTATCATGAACATTGTCTAAATTGTACTTGCAAATTTTGTAGATCAAATGGCTAAGTCCAACTTCAACTTCAACGTTTTTGCTGAGAAAGAAAAGCTTAAGAACAATGGGTCTAACTTCACCAACTGGTTCCGCAATCTGAGAATTATTCTCTCTAGCGGACAAAAGGACTATGTCCTTGAGAAAGCGCTAGGTGACGCCCCTGCTGTAGATGCGCCGGCTGATGAGAAAGATGTTTATCAGTCGCGCAAGGATGGTTATGGTGTGATTAAGAGCACCATATTGTTTGCTATGGAATCGGACCTTCAAAACCGTTTTGAGGAGTTCCCCGGGCCCTTTGAGATTCTTGAGGAACTGAAAACTATGTTTCAGACTCAGGCCCGTTTTGAGAGATATGAGATCTCTGAGAAATTCTTTAACTGCAAGATGGAGGAAGGGAGTTCCGTTAGTGAGCACGCCATTAAGATGTCGGGCTACACTCAACGCCTTGAGCAACTGGACTGCAAGATTCCAGAGGAGCTCAAGATTGACAGAGTTCTGCAATCACTCCCTCCTAGCTACAAAGGTTTTGTAGTTACTCATAATCAGATTGGTTCCACTGATACGATCATCGAGCTCTTCGCTAAGTTGAAAGCCGCGGAGGTGGACATCAAGTAAGATAATCATGTGTTGATGGTCAACAAGCCCGCCAGCTTTAAGAAAGGTAAGGGTGCAAAGAAGCCCTTCAAGAAGGGCAATGAAGCGTTGCCCTCGCAGAGAAGCTCAAGTCCGGACCTAAGCCGGACCGAGTGCTTCTATTGCAAGGACAAGGGTCATCGAAGCTTAATCGTCCGAGTAATTAGCGGACAAGAAGGTGGCACCATCAAAGGTATATTTGATATACATGTTATTGATGTTTTCCTTACTAGCCCTCGTTGTAGTGCACGGGTATTTGACCTTTGGTTCGCTTGCTAATATTTGTAACTTTCAAAGAGCTACGGAATAGACGACGGCTAGCAAGGGATGAGGTGACGATGCACGTTGGCAACGGATCAAGATTTGATGTGATGGCCGTCGGCACGCTCTCCTTAGTTTTACCTTCGGGTTTAGTTTTAAACCTCAATAAATGTTATTACATGCCTGCATTGAGCATGAACATCATATATCTGGATCGTGTTTATTGCAAGACGGTTATTCATTTAAATCAGAGAATAATGGTTGTTCTATTTTATATGAGTAACATCTTTTATGGTCATGCACCCGCTATGAATGGTTTATTTCTTCTGAATCTCGAAAGCGATGAAACACACATCCATAACATTGTGGCTAAGAGATGCAAGGTAGATAGTGATAATATTACTTATTTGTGGCACTGCCGTCTAGGTTATATTGGTGTAAAACGCATGAAGAAACTCCATTCTGATGGACTTTTGGAGTCTCTTGATTTTGAATCATTTGACACGTGCGAGCCGTGCCTCATGGGCAAGATGATCAAAACCCCGTTCTCCGTAATGATGGAGCGAGCAACGGACTTGTTGAAAATCATACATACTGATGTATGCAGACCAATGAGTGTTTCGACGCGTGGTGGATATCGCTATTGTCTCACTTTTACTGATGACTTAATTATATATGGGTATATCTATTTAATGAAACATAAATCTGAAACGTTTGAAAAGTTCAAAGAATTTCAGAATGAAGTGAAAAACCACCGTAACAGAAAAATTGAATTTCTACGATCCGATCGTGGAGGTGAATATTTGAGTTATGATTTTCACACGCATCTTAAAGCAAGCGGAATAGTTTCGCAACTCACGCCACCTGGAACACCACAGCGCAATGGTGTGTCTGAACGCCGAAATTGAACTCTATTAGATATGGTGCGATCAATGATGTCTCTTACAGATTTGCCGTTATCATTTTGGGGTTATGCATTAGAAACCGCTGCATTCACTTTAAATAGGGCACCATCTAAATCCGTTGAGACGACACCATATGAACTGTGGTTTGGTGCTAAACCTAAGTTGTTGTTTCTTAAAGTTTGGGGATGCGAAGCTTACGTCAATAAGTTGATGCCGGTCAAGCTCGAACCCAAAGCGGAGAAATGCGTCTTCATAGGATACCCTAAGGAAACTATTGGGTATACCTTCTATCACAGATCGGAAGGCAAAGTGTTTGTCGCAAAGAACGGATCCTTTCTTGAGAAGGAGTTTCTCTCGAAAGAAGTGAGTGGGAGGAAAGTAGAGCTAGAGGAGGTTATTGAACCTTCTATTGAGTTGGAGAGTAGTGCAGCACCTGAAATTGTTCCAGTGTCGTCTGCACCAACAATAGAGGAAGCTAATGACAAGGATCATGAAGCTTCGGACGATGCTACTACTGAACGTCGCAGATCGACAAGGTCGCGTGCCCCTCCTGAGTGGTACGGCAACCCTGTCTTAACTGTCTTGTTAGTAGACGACAGTGAACCTGCGAACTATGAGGAAGCGATGATGAGCCCAGACTCTGAGAAATGGCTAGAAGCCATGAAATCCGAATTGGGATCCATGAGAGAAAACCAAGTATGGACTTTGGTGGACCCTCCTAGCGACCGAAAGGCCGTTGAGTGCAAATGGATTTTCAAGAATAAAACGAACGCGGATGGTAATGTTACTGTCTATAAAGCACGGCTTGTCGCGAAAGGTTTTCGACAAGTTCAAGGTGTTGACTACGATGAGACTTTCTCTCCCTAGCGATGTTTAAGTCTATTCGGATTATATTAGCAATTGCTGCGTTTCATGATTATGAAATATGGCATAGGATGTCAAGACTGCGTTCCTCAATGGCAACGTTGATGAAGTGTTGTATCTGATGCAACCCGAAGGTTTTGTCGATCCTAAGGATGCTAATAAGGTGTGCAAACTTCAGCGTTCCATTTATGGACTGAAGCAAGCATCTCGGAGTTGGAACCTTTGTTTTGATCAAGAGCTTTGGATTTGTTCCAAATTGCTACGAAGCTTGTATCTACAAGAAAGTGAGTGGGAGCTCAGTGACATTCCTAGTACTATATGTGGATGACATATTGATTATTGGAAATGACATTGACATGCTTAACGATGTGAAGAGTTATTTGAACAAGTGTTTTTCAATGAAAGACCTAGGGGGAGATGCTTATATATTGGGCATCAAAATCTATAGATTTAGACAAAGACGCCTGATAGCTTTAAGCCAAAGTACATACCTAGACAAAGTTCTGAAAAGGTTCAGAATGGATAAGACAAAGAAAGGTTCAGTGCCCATGTTGTCGGGTAAGATATTGAGCAAGGCTCAGTGTCCAGCTACGGTAAACGATAGAGAAGCTATGAGCAAAGTGCCTTATGCCTCGGCCATAGGTTCTATCATGTATGCCATGTTGTGTACTAGACCGGATGTGTCCAATGCTCTTAGTTTGACGAGCAGATACCAAAGTGATCCAGGAGTGGAACACTGGATAGCCGTGAAGAACATCCTAAAGTACTTAAATAGGACTAAATAAATGTTCTTAATCTATGGAGGTGATGAACAGCTCATCGTAAAAGGTTACGTCGATGCTAGTTTCGACACCGACAAGGATGATTCTAAATCTATGACACGATACGTTTATATTTTGAATGGAGGAGCTGTGAGCTGGAGAAGCTGCAAGCAAAGCGTGATCGCGAGATCTACAGTAGAAGCGGAATACATGGCTGCTGCAGAAGCGTCAAGTGAAGGAGTTTGGATCAGGAACTTCATCACTGAGCTTGGTGTGCCAAGTGCCTTGGACCCACTAGAGATATTGTGTGACAACACTGGCGCCATAGCACTGGCTAAGGAACCAATATATCATCCAAAGACCAAGCATATCAACCGCAAGTTTCATATAATTCGAGATTATATAACAGATGGAGATCTGAAGATTAGCAAAGTACATACGGATCTGAATGTCGTAGACCCGTTGACTAAACCTCTTCCACGAGCAAAACATGATCAGCACCTTAGTGCCATGGGTGTTAGATTGTTGCCAGATGTAAACTAGATTATTGACTCTAGTGCAAGTGGGAGACTGTTGGGATTATGCCCTAGAGGCAATAATAAAGATGTTATTATTATAATTCTTGTTCATGATAAAGTTTATATTCCATGCTACAATTGTATTAAGCGGAAACTTTAATACTTGTGTGGTTTATGAACAACACCGTGTCCCTACTACGCCTCTATGGACTAGCTCATTTATTAATGATGGTTAAGGTTTCCTAACCATAGAAATGAGTTGTCGATTAATAATGAGATCACATCATTGGGAGAATGGTATGATGGACATACCCAAATGAAGTAGAACAATTAGATCGTGTCATCATGTTCATCTTTGCGAAGCTTTTTCTTATGTAAAATATTGTATTCCTTAGACCATGAGATAATGCAACTCCCTGGTATCGGAAGAAAGCGTTGAGGACATCAAACGTCATCCTATGAGAGGGTGATCATAAAGGTGTCTCTCAGGTGATCGGAAAGTACTTGTTGGGTTGTATGTATCGAGATGGGATTTGTCCCTCCCAAGTTGGAGAGATATACTTCGTGCCTACTCGGTAATCGATATCAACACCGCTTGCAAGCACGTGGTTAAGGAGTTAATCACAAAGTGATATCGGATTACGGAACGAGTAAAGTACTTGGTGTGAACGAGATTGAACTAGGTATGTCGATGTCGCCGATCGAATCTCGGGCAAGTAAAATATCGCGTGACGAAGGGAATATGTATATGGGATTAATTGAATCCTGGCATCGTGGTTCATCCGATATGATCATCGATGAGTATGTGGGAGTCAATATGGGTTTCGCACTGCTGTTGATTATTGATAGAAGATCATGTCTGCATATTCTCGAACCCGCAGGGTCACACACTTAACGTGTCTCGACGCTAGGATAGATTGGATAATTGGTTTATGAGTTTTTGTTCAGAGTCTCGGATGGGATCCAGGACATCACGAGAGGTTCCAGAATGGTCCGGAGAATAAGATTCATATAAGGCAAAGCAGTTTTTGGAGTTCGGAATTGTTTCGGATTGTTCGGTATTGTACCAGAAGCTTCTAGAACCTTCCGGAGTGGGACCAACGTGGCCCCACTTGTCGGGAGGGGGCGTGGGCCTACGAGGGAGTGGCCTGGCCGCACTGGTCCAGGGGCACAAGGCTCCATAGGCCCAGCCGGCCAAGCCCTAGGGGAAACCCTAGGGAGAGCTTCTAGAAGGAGGGGGAAACTTGCCCCTCACTCCTCCCTCTTGGCCGCCGGTCCTAGGCTTGGAGGAGGGGCAAGGGGCAGCCGCCCACCCCTCTATACAAAGAGGGTTGGGGGCGCACCCTCCCCCCACACCTCCTCAAGCCCTAGTCGCCCTGCTGCCCTCCTCTCTCTCTCCCTCCCAACTGCGCGTTGGCGAAGCCCTGCCGCAGAAACTCTCCACCGTTTGCACCACGCCGTCGTGTTGTAGATCCAACCTATCTCTCCACCCCATTTGCTGGACCGAGGAAGGAGGAGACTTCGAGGTGTCGTATGTGTGCATCTCTTGGAGGCATCGCCACTTGCGGTGTTGGATCGGATCGGATCGCGAGGAGGATAAGCGAGTACGGCTACATCAACCACGTTCCGTTGAACGTTCCGCTGTGCGAATCTTCAAGGGTATGAAGATCTCATATATTCCCCCTCGTTGTTTGCATCTCCTAGATTTTATCTTGGCTTCCCCATTCGCATCCGTAGAAATTTTTTGATTTACTATGCTGCGAAACCCATCAACTGTTTCATGGAGATCTGATCGGGTACTTAGGATTTTCACATCGGGGTGACTTTATAGGCGAAGGGGCAAGGCAGGAGGGCGGCCAGGGGGCCCACACCCTGCCCAGGCGCGACCTAGGGTGGTCCTGTGCGTGGGGGGGGGGGGTGGCCACCCTGTGGCGCCCCTCCGGTCGCCCTTCGGTCTGTGTGTTCTCCTTGGTGAAATATTGACTTTAGCTTTTGTACCGTCCAATTACAGGAATATTTCCTTACTAGCTTTTCTGAAACCAAAAACAACAGAAAACAGGCAACTCGCACTGTGGCATCTTGTTAATAGGTTAGTCCCAGAAAATGTATAAAAATACCTCAAAGTGTAGACAAAGCATAGCAAAGTGGATGCTAAACAAGCATGGAATATTAAAAATTATAGATACGTTTACGACGTATCAAGCATCCCCAAGCTTGACTCCAGCTCGTCCTCGAGTAGGTAAGTGATAAAAAAAATATTTTTTGGGGTGACATGCACCATCACAATCAAGATCAAACCATTTGCAAGCATTGAAAGTTGGGATCAAAGTACTCTAAACATGAGCATGAAAGATGAAGTTCTAACAATAGGACATAATAACTATGCTGCAACATGAAAGGATACAAACAAAGATTCATGAATAACAATGCATTGAAAGATGTTTGTTTGTTTCACATACAGAAAACATAGCATAGTGGCATTTAGTCTGTCCCTCATGGAGTAGCAAAACATAAATGCATAAGACACCTTCAAAGTTCATAAGGGTGACTAGATACAAATAGTTCAAGAGCAAGCAATATCAACTATATGAATCAATCAATAAGTTTTGGGACAATGCACATAGAATTAAGAATGACAACTACGCTCTCTTAATTGGTGCCTAAGGATAAAAGGTGGAGATGAATATAAAAGTGGAAGAAAGGCCCTTCAAAGGGAAGCAGGGATTTCAAGTGTCATAAAGAGCTTCCAAAAATTATGGTACTTGTTAGCTTTCAGCTCTTGATGCGCTCAGATCAATGTAGAGCTTCATTGGGAGACCCCAAGAGGAAGGTATGATGAGCACAGCAGCAAGTATTCCCTCAGAAAGAAACCAAGGTTATCGAACCAATAGGAGGAAGTAAACGACCCAAAGGTGTTGCTAGAAACTTGGAAACCTGCACAACACAAACTCAAGACTTTGCCCCAACAAACAGTGAGGTTGTCAATCTCACCGGTTTGTTGTAAACAAATGATTAACTCTATGGTGTGGAAGGTAATGGTGGTTTGTGAAAGTAAACAGTAACAATGGAAGATGTATCAATGGTAAAGATTGGACCGGTGTCCATAGTTCACTGGAGGTGTTCTTCTTAAGATAAACAAACATGGCATGCTGGGTAAACAAATTACAGCGGGGCAATTGATAGGACAGAGCAAGCCATAACAATGCAATACTAGACATTCATGATCCTATGAGATTTGATTGGGTAATACAACAAGGCACATAGACCGCCGTCCAACTGCATCTATGACTAGTAATCCGCCTTCAGGTTATCATCTGAAACGCTCCAGTATTAAGTTGCAAGCAATGGAGAACTACTTTAAGCAAAGTGTGTAAGGTAAACAATCCACTTGTTCCATGAACAAGAGATCGTTGTTTTCTCCCTAGTAGCAACAACACATCTACAACCTTAGAGATTTCTGACACTTCCCCAGATTAAATAGAGGCATGAACCCACTATCGAGCATAAATAATCCCTCTTGGAGTCACTAGTATCTACTTGGCCAAGATAGGTACTAGAAATGGAAAGCATTTAAGATCACAAACAACACAAACATGATAGAATCAATAAGATATAACCATTAATCACTCTGACATAGTAATCTCAATATCCATCGGATCCCCGCAAACACAACATGCATAATTAGAAATAGATGATCTTGATCATGAACGGAGCTCACAAGATCTAAACATGGTAGCACAAAGGAGGAGAAACAACCATCTAGCTACTACATGGACACGTAGTCGAAGGTGGAACTACTCACGCTTCATACCGGAGGTTGGCATGATGATGAAGAAGGCCTCCGGGATGATCTCCTCTCCGGCAGGGTGCCGGGAAGAACTTCAGATCCCCTCCCCCTGGTCTAGGGACGATGGTGGTGGCGGCTATAGACTATTTTGTGGAAGATTAATCGGGTACTTAGGGTTTCAGTATCAGATGTTATTCTAGAAGGAACCCAAGCATGCAATATTTGTGGAGACAAGGATCATACATGCAAGGATCATGAAGATCAATGCCCTAATTATGAAGAAGAAGGTCATATCTCTAGTAACTGCCCCAAGAAGAGAGAAAGATTTCCCTCTAAGGTGAGGTATGAAGAGCATGAACTAGAAGAACTCCTAGCTTTGGAGAAACCCAAAAAGAGGAAGAAGGACAAAAGCCTGTTGCAATGTTACAATTGCAAAGAGATGGGGCACTATGCCAGTGAATGCCCAGAAAAGAAGAAGAGCCAAGAATACAAACAAAAGCTAGTGAAACCCAAGATAAGGAAGGATATTAGCCAAGTGATGTGCAACCACTGCAAAGAGTTAGGACATTATACAAGCAACTGTCCAGAAAAGATGAAGCACAAGATAAACCAGCCTATGAAGGATCTCAGCCTTGTCACATGTTTCAAGTGTGAAAACAAAGGACACTATGCAAACTTTTGTCCAGGAAAGTTACATCAGGATCCCAAGTAAGACAAGATGTAATCTAGTTGGAAAATTTTCAAGGGTGGTAGTACCCTAGATGCTTTTGAGCCAACTTGTAACCCCTAGCCTTCCCAAATCTCGTGACGAGATTTATTTCAAGGGTGGTAGCCTGTCACATCCCAAGATTTTCCAAATCTTGTTATGTGAAAATAAATGAATAAAATAAAACTTTGTTGATTTTCAGGGTGAGAAGAAACTTTTTGAATCCAATTGGAAACCTTCAAACCTATTTTGATCAAATAAGTCCTAAAGAAATTAATAAGGATAAACAAATAATAAAGGAAGTTTAAATATTTGGAATTATTTTTGGATCTTTTAATAAAAGATTTGGTTTTCAAAGGAAAAGGTAGATTTATAAATAAGGATTATTTTATATAGCCAAATTAAACCTTGGCCAAGCTTTTGAAATAAAATGTTTTGTTTTGATTAAAAGAGTAAAGGTTTATTTAAATAAAAATAAGTAGAGTTTATTATTAAACCAATTTTATTAAATAAAGGTTTTACCATTTTAATTAAACATGGTAATTGGTTTATTTTATTTTATTTTATTTTAAACAAGTTTTCCAAGTATTTTATATTTTCAAATAAAACCTACTAATTGGTTTTGATGATATTTAGATTTCAATTGGAGATTTTATTAAATAAATCAAAACCTATTTGAATTAATAATTAAGGTCTATTTTATTTAATTATTAAATAGATCCTAAAAAGAATAAAATTATTATTTTATTTTGGACTTTAGTTTTGTGTTGTTAAACAGAACTAAAACTCAATACAAAGTGTGGTAGAAATTTGATTGATTTGAATGTTTGAATTGTTTGATTGAATTTCAAAACAGAAAATCAATTAGAAAAATAAAAGCATTCAGAACAAAAAAAAAATACAAAAGGGATCCAGCCCAGCCGGCCAGCCCAACTAGGCCCAGCAAGCCCACCTATTTCCCCCTCCCCGAAACATTTTCCTCACTCGCGAAACGACCCGCGCAGTCGCAGACAGCAGGACCCCACCTTTCCCCTCTCTCTCTCGCTGACTGCTGAGCCCCACCTGCCAACTCAGCTCATCGTCTCCGCGACGACCTCTTCTCCCTCCCTTCGTCGCCGTTTCTGGCTATGATTCTGTGGCTTAAATTTGCCTTAACGCGGCTACCATTACTCGCAGTGATCCCGCACGCTTAAACGCCCATGCCCCCTCTCCATTTCCCTTCTGTCGCCAGAACCTATACACCCCCAGGCCGCTCCAATTAGCGCCTAGACCCCGCCCTGCTCCGACGAGCTCGCAACCAAATTCCGGCGACTCCGCGCCACCCCTTGCCTTCCCGAGCACACAGGCACATTCCCCAGACCCAGACGCACCTTCCTGTGTCGCCAGATCACCGTCGTGCTCAGAAGGCCGACTTCGTCTTGTTGAACAGCCGTCCGCTCCAACTCCGACGAGCTCCACAGGTAGTTTCTGGCCATGCCTCTCCTTCTCCTTCACGCACGCATCTTCGCCTTGACCTTGCGCATATAACCGTGTTCTCCATTTGCTCTCTCGTGAACCGTAGCGCCGCCCTCGACGACGACAGAACGTGGCCATCGTCAGACGCAACTCCGGCGAGCCATTATCCTCACCTCCGTGCGCCCCTGTAGCATCCCAGTGTCTAACACCTGTAATGCTACTTGTTCTAGTAATAAAAGGGCCACTTCCTACATATAATTGTTGCATCATCATCATATCATGCTCATGTCATCATGTCACCTTGCATTTGAGCATCATATAAAACCCCTTCTTGTTTGGTTCTTATCTCATGTGCATTATTAATTGTAGTTGCCTCTTGATATTGTATTTGGTTCTTGATATATTGTTAAATGCCCAAGTTGATTTGGGGGCATATCTCTTATTAACTCCACCACCTTTTCTTTTCACCACCTTATAATTCCACCATCCAACTAAATATGAGCTTAGCATTTATGGGTTTTACTTCTAGCTCATGTGGGTTGGGATGGATCCAAATCTTTTCCACTTGTTCTCATCTTGGCATCATTTTGTTTTCACATTATTGATACATGAGAGCCACATGGCCACCTTTGCATGCCTTGTGAGTGGGACCCCTTTTTCCTAGCTTCCATATGTGTTGATTTTGGGGGTTATCATCATGTTGGGATATTTTGTGGGCTTAATAAATATCTAGTGGCATATACACACTAGCAAGTCCCAAATATAATCCAATGTGATCATCTCCTCATACTCCACTTGGAATTCTTTCTAATTTCTTTGCTTGGGCCTTATTCCACACTTTGGAATGCATAAGAAAATGCCATGTGATTAATCTTGTTTTCACAAAGAGAAATATGGTAACAATTAATTATGCATGGCCCATGTAAGTACCCCTTTAGCTTGGCTTTTGATTTTTATTTGCTTTTAAAATGGATCATCTCCCTATACCCCTTGGGTTTGGTCTTGTTTGATCATGCCTAAGCCATCATCACCTTTTTCCCTTTGCTCTAGTCTTGTTCTTGTTGGGGTTTGTTTGGTGCATGGTTGGTTTTTGTCAAAAGAACACTAGCATCTAACATTCCCCTCTCTCTCTAATCCTCTATCCTAGCTCTCTCTAACACCTACCCATACCCCATACCCATCCTAGCTAAAACCCTAAACCACACCTATTCTAAACAAAACCCAAAGTATCCCCTCTTTCTCTCCTCTCTAGCCGAGCCACCCCTCTAAACCTAACCTAGCATGGCCCACATGTTCACCATGCCCCCTATCTACCCCACCCCAAACAACCGAGGCCACCCCCTAATCCAAACCCTAGGCCCGAGCCCATGCCTCTCTGTGGCATCCCGCAAAACCACTACTAGAAAATCGCGTTGAATTTGTGCATTGCATCGTCATCATCATATGTTGTTTGTCA
The DNA here is from genome assembly GCA_030063025.1 of Avena longiglumis. Classification (NCBI taxonomy): domain Eukaryota; kingdom Viridiplantae; phylum Streptophyta; class Magnoliopsida; order Poales; family Poaceae; genus Avena; species Avena longiglumis. The sequence goes on from CP125975.1 coordinate 504,335,771, forward strand.
AAAACTATTTTCGCAAGCCTGTTTTGTTTTCCAAACGCCCCATCTTAATTCAAATGCAAAGCCCGGTTCTCCGGATTAATTATTTTGGCCGCTATCGGTTTGCACACGGCCCGTTTAAATCAAATAAAAAGATTTAATTATTTTAGCGGCAATCGAGCGGCCGTTTCGACCCGAACGACCACCCCCAGAAAATACAAACGGTCCACCTACACCCGCCCTTCTAAATCCTACAGCTACCAGATAATCTAACCACCCCTCCCCTCCACATCACACCCCCCAATAGTAATCTGCCACCTCACCCTTTCTCCGCCTCTACCCAACCAGGAACTGCCACCTCAGCAGCCCCTGGCCCCTCTCTCTCTTCCCACTCCCTCCACCGGACCCACCTAACCCTGCCCCACCCTCTCAACCTGCTCACACGCTCCACACACGCCACAGCCGCGCGGCGCAGGTCCCACCACGAGCCCACCCCTGGCACCCCTGCCCCTCTTCCTCTCTCCTCTTCCCAAGCGCCTGACCCCTGACCCCCCACGCCTCGGGACCCGCCTCGCCCGCGCCTCGCCGCCTCCACCCACTGCAACCTCCCTTCCGCCGACGCCCTCGCTCCTCATGGCGCTCCCATCCTCCGCCTGGCCCTGCAGCCTCCCTCCTCAGCAGCCCGCCGAAGCCCGCCCGTCGCCGCCTCAGGCCGGGCCTCGCCAGCGTCCTCGGCGCCCCTTCTTCCCGGCGTCCTCCCCACGCAGAGTACCGCTGCCCGCCCGCAGCCGCTGCCCTCTCTCCTGGCGCCTCCGAAGCGCCGGGCCGAGCTGCCGAAGCTCGCTGCTGGCTCCCTCGCCTGCCTCCAGCGCCGCCTCGCGTCGCCAGGCGCCGCCGCCGCTTTTCCGCGCGCTTGCCCTTCCCTTCGCGCCAAGCCGTCGCTTCGCCGGGCCGCGGTCTCGCCAAGCTCGCGCCGCCTCGCTCGCTCACGCCGTGCCGCCTGCTTGCCGCCCTCGCCTCGACCCCGAGCCCGCAGAGCGAAGTTCTCTCGCCTCCAACGATTGCACGATTTGGTGTAGTACCAGGTTGGTACTAATGGGATGTGGAGACCGCAAACCGCAAGATCTTCTCGGGCGGTTCAAATTTCGAGGCCCCAAGACCGACAAGACCGACGTGATGTCAAGAAGGTACAAGGTGCTCCTCAAGACCACGACACCATACCGCAAGATCGTCCGGGAACCAAGACCGATCCAGATGTCAAGGTCTTCTTCACGGATGCGAGTCCGACCGAACCCCAAGATCGCCTTCTGACGCCTAGAAAAAAAACCGACGACATGCCGACGACCCCGGTGCGACAAGTCCTCCTTCCCGGACGCCAAGCTCGCCAGGACCCGTTCCCGGATTCCGATTGTCGAGCCGGACCCATGGAACCCCGAACCGGGTGGACGCAAAGATCGCCACGAGAACGACGAGCACTTCACCCCGAAGCCAGGACCGACTCGACGGCGCGGACCCGACAAGAGCTTCACCACGACAAGACCGACAACATGGCCGACCACCGCGGATACGACAAGATCCACCCCAGTAATCCGAGAATGATCCCGGAGTCCGAGAACGTTTCCGTCGAACCCTGGACCCCGAGACCAACCCCGAACCCCGGACCAAGTTCGTCGAACCTCAATGTGTGAACCCCTTCCCGAAACCCTATTTTATAATATAATATAATTGTCGCATATAAAATTGTCATACTCGCATGCATATCATTGGTTTGGGGGCCTTATGCCGATCTTCTGCCGTTGTATTAAATATTGCATCCGGTGTTTATTCTAGTGTTTTGGTTCTTCGCGGATAAGGCCGTTGAGTTGATGTGAGCTTCGTCCCGATCTTCGAATGAACCTTCGGCAATGTTTTCAGGCGAGCATCTCCCCCTTTCTACCTATCTTACTTTTATAGTATTTATTCCCTCCTGTTGATCTATTGCTATCTGTGTATGATGCTCTAGTTTCCGCATCGTGATATCCCTTGCAGCCATACATTGCCTTGGACACATCCTATTACCTTGTTTGGTAGATAGTTGGACTTATGTCGTAGTCGCTTGCTCAAGTGTGTTGTGTGTCGTCAAATGCCACGATTGTTGGTGTATTGCCGCATGTTTGATGTTGGAGATGATCATAGTTTTACTTATCGTTCACTTTAATTCCTGTTTAACAACTAAAATTGAAGTAAGCGGAGGCATCGGTGGGTGATAGAAAATATTTGGTTTCAACGCCCACTTGTGTCCGTGTAGGACCCAGTACTTGGTACTGTTCCTTGTTTTATCGCGCTATCCACATCCGGGAGGTATATGGGACCCCCCTGAGCCAGAGCTTGATTCAGTCTTATTTCTTGGGGCCACAAACTAGTTTGAGGTTTTATTTACGATCCTGTACTTATGCCATGCTACTTATGTATTTACGTTTGTGCGAGGAGCACACTGTACTGTTTAGGTAAGCAGAATGTTTTCGCGGTATCGACAAGCCCAGCCACACTTTCGGGTTCCCAGTCGTTTACAGCCATTGTCGCAAACCTTGAGTCCGTCTCGGAGCTTGCTTACTTCATTGCGGGTGTACTCAATGGGGTGGCCCCCTGAAATATTTCTGAATCCTGTGATTGTTCAGTCGTGAATAAGGAGCCTCGTTGGGTTTTGATTTGGTTTTTCCGAGGTTGATCGAGCGTGTGTTGCTATTGGTGCACCCCGGCCGGGTAAAACTTTCTGAAAGCCGTGTCCGCGGATATGGACGACTTGGAGCACAGTATCTCGATCATAGACAAGCATAACTAAAGTTTATTGCTATAAATTTGACTTTATAATGACTAGTAATCAGCTTCACTATAATGGAATGGCTAATAATACTGCCCACAATTGCTTGTTTGGCTTGTCGCTTGCGACCATTGTATATGACTAGTAAGTATTGCAACTACAACGGAATGGCTGAATAAAAGTACCAACGACTGCTGGGTTTTCGGGTTTTATCTCATGCTATCTGTATCTGATTAGTAATTGTTGCCACTATAACGGAATGGTTAACTAAAAGTGCCCACTGCTTACTTTATCAGGACGATTATCTAAACCTGACTAGTAAAGTGCCGCAACTATAACTGAATAAGTTAAACTGCCAACTGTGTGAGTTCCTCGGTTGACTTCCTCGTTGGTCTCGAGGGGGAAACGCCAGGATGGGTTTTGATTGATGGTAGCATCCGGTTGGTTCCGAATAGGCCTTTCTTATCCCTCTCTGATAACCGCCAGTTGTATCGAGTCTCTATAGGTTGTTTAGTGCATCTTTGCCGCCGCCATCCACCATACCTATGTAGGCGAGGACCGCCAATTCTAGCCTCGCTGTAATCGCCTCGATCGACGCTCCTCTTTTCCTTTGCCCTTTGTCGACACCCTTTGTTTAAGGTGTTTTGAGATCGACGCCGTTAAGTGGTTACCCTTCCGCTTGGCACAGGTGGTTATGGACGCCATTGGTTATTCTTCAGGGCTCTTAGCCCCATTTGCATCTTGTCCGTAGTCGGACGCCGTATCATTTTCAAGGTGATTTGGATCTTTGTATATTATATCTGTATTCTTGACTCATGGAGTCGTGTTGTATATATATATCTGTTCTGCGGGTCCCATCGAGAACTGTTGTGCAATGTTATTACTTCGTTTTCCACCCGCACGAAAGTGCCTGGTGGGCACCTTTGAATCGTTTCTATGCGGGTTTGGCGGTTTCGCTAAAACTTGCATAGGGCCGATTCTCGAGGGTGTTACACCTCTCCTCTCTTCTCTCCTGCCCTAGGGGCCCTCTAACCTAGCTCGCCTCGCCTTGAGCTCACTTGGCTGCCACCCATGCCCAGCCCCTGGCCGAACCATGCACGTGAGGGAGGGTGCAAAGCCACCGCCACCTCCTCCCCACGCCATCTACCCCTCCTGTTCTTATCTCCCTCCGCCTCGCCCAGATACTCCTGTCACCCCAGAACCCCTCCTCCTTCCTTCCTTCCAAAGCCATGGCCGCCCCATGCCCCCCCTAAGCTCTAGCTCGACCAGGCCAGAAGGAGAGCGGGAGGAGCCGTGCTAGAGGGTGCCCAAGACGTCCAGGCGTTCCCTCTCGATCTCCTGCATCGTACGGTACCGGAGATCGCCCCGAAGTTCGCCGGAGAAGCTCGCCGCCGTGCCCGTGATCGCCAGGACGCCCCCGACCTGCTGCCCCCTCGCTGATCCTCGCCACCTCAACGCCCCCGGCCACGCCGACAACACCGCGGTGAGCTCCTGCAGCCCCTAGACACCCCCTGATCCTCTCTAGTTCGCCGTAGATCCGCCGGCCTCCGTCGAACACCGTGCGTGCGCGCTCGTCGCCACGGTCACCGCTTCAGGCGCCAGCCGGTATGCGTCTTCGCCTGTTCTTCGATGAAACCAGCGCTGCGGCCCGCCTCGAGCTAGCCTGAACGAAGCGTAGCCCGTAACGCCTCTTCGTTTTGGTTTTGCGGCTTGGCGAGACGCCGTGGTTCGCCGCCATCGTCGTTCAAGTCCGGATCCACGCCATGGCGCGCGTTGCTCAAGACGGCAGCCTGCACGTTTGCGATAAGCCCTCCCTTTCCGCCGCTTAAAACCCACCGACCCACCTACCAGGCGCTGGCTTTTTGCAAAAAGGGTCCTCAGCTCCTTGCGTTTTCCGCCCGCGGTCCCTGGATCGCCCACGTCGCCATGGCAAGACGCAAGATGAGCTGTTGGCGCTGGACACTTTGTCACCTCGGCTAGAGTGAGTTCGGTGAGGAAGGTCTGGCGTGTGTGTGTCACCAGTCAGCTAAGGACCCACTGTCATCCTCTGGTGTAGATTCTCGAGTATCAAAAGACCAATAGTTTGCTGATTCAAAATTTCAGACTTTTTCAAATAAATTCAAATCAGTTCAAATTCAAATCTGTTCAAATTTAATTGAATTCATAACTTATTCCTGGTTTGGAATTTGAATTCAAACCTTATATGAAAAATGTTTAGTTTTTGAATTATAATTCAAATCCTTATTCAAATATTTTCAGAATTAATTTATTTAGTCAACCTTTGACTTTGATCCTAATTAATTAATTTTGACTTAAAATGAATTCAAATTCATAATTTCAAATAATACAAATAATATATGTTTTTGAATCAGAAAAATGTGAGGAATTCAAATATGCCATTCAAAATATTATTTGAACACTTTAAATTCCAAGTTGGGTAAAATTACAACAAATGCCACTAGAACTTAATAAATTAATAACTTTTGATTTACAACTCCGAATTTAGCAAATGATATGTCTAAAATGATCAACTCGAGGAGACCTTTCTGTATATGCTATCCTTTACTTCAATTGCAGCATGCATCATGTAAATATATAATATACATCAACTATTATGACAATAAAATATGGCCAAACCTTAATAAAATGACTTATTCTTGTATACCACACCTCACCCATGCCATGCTACTTTATTGCCATGTAACTTGTGCATCATTCATCATGGCATGATTGTTTGCTTGTCGCATTTTATTCCTATGCTTGTGCATTTTATTTATGTTGGCCCTTGCTTGTTTGGTTCTTCTTTCGAATAGACGCTGAGCAGGGGATATATCAAGAGAACCAGGAGCACTACCCAGATCCGTCTCTCGCTTCAACTGAGTTGCCAGGCAAGCACTTCCACATGCTTGCATACATACAGTACCTATCGCCTCTATCTTAATCTTGCATCATTGAGTCCCGATTGCATTAAATTGAATCCCAAGTATTGCATAGCATTTACTTTAAACCCCACCGAGCTTGTTCCTCCATCCCTTGAGCCATTACTACAGGAGTTGTTTGAGCCATGCGAGTCGTAGAACAACATGTGTAGGGTTTGTGAGAGTCTGATGGATAACGAGGTACCTAAACAACTTAACCTGAGTAGTAATGGGATAACTAATGAAAGTGGCACCGGTGAGCAACATCTGCTATTTGGTTTTTCCTGCTCACTTGTGTCCCGTAAGACCCCGAGTACTTGATTCCTGTTCCTTGATTTTATCGCGCTATCCACATCCGGAGGTATATGGGACCCCCAGCGAGCTTGATTAGTCTTATTTCTTGGGGCCACAAACTAGTTTGAGGTTTTATTTACTATCCTGTACTTATGCCATGCTACTATCAGATTTACGATTGTGCGAGGAGCACCTTGTCTCTTTAGGATCGGACACGATTCCGCGGTGTCGACAAGCTCAGTTTTGGGTTCCCGATCGTTCACCGTCCACCCAAACCTCGGGTCCGTCTCGAGTCACTAACCGTTGGGGTGTACTCAAGGGTGGCCCCTGAAATATTTCGAATCTGTGATTGCTTTGTCGAGAAGGCCTCGTTGGGTTTTGATTTGGTTTTTCGAGGTTGATCGGCGTGTGTTGCTATTGGTGCACCCGGCGGTAAAACTTTTCGAAAGCCGTGTCCGCGGTTATGGACGACTTGGAGCACGTTCTCGATCATAGACAAGCATAACTAAAGTACCGCTTTAATCGACTAAGTAATTTGACTAGTAAATAGTGCAACACTCATGGAATGGTTAATAAAATTGCCAACGGATGGGGGTTGTTCGTCCGCTTCCTCGTTGGTAGCGAGGAGGATGGATCGATGGAATTCTTGTTACGCTGTTGTCTTTATTTCACGGACATCCGTCTATCATTGGTTAGGCGGATGGTTAGCGTTATCTGTAGAACTGCTAGGGTTTATATTTCACGCAATTGCGTCACCCAGGTTGTGTCCCTTTAGAGGCATTAAGACTTCTTGAGTACCCTTAGGGTCTCACACGATAAATTATTGGTTCGATGAGCAGGTACCCTCGCGGGACGGATCTTTGGGTGGAAGAGGCTGATGATGTGGGCAACGATCGTTCGGTGTAGAGATTCCGGGAACGGGGATCCGTTTGAGATCTGTGGGCGGGATGTGCTTACTTCTATGGCATCTTATGCCGATTTGCTTCTTGTCCGTACCCGGACTTTGTTTTGCCGCTTCCGCTTGATACTCCGATGTGTGTTGTATGAGGAATTATCCTAAAATATTATACCTATCTAGGTCATTTGAATCTTTCCGTATGGCGTTGCTATATTTCCTTTCTTTCTAGATGGTATGGCTCTGATGTACTCTTGTATGGTGGCTTGCATACATACCCACTTGTGTATGTAGTTGATCCCTTCGCCTACCGACACGCCGTCTGACAGTCCCGTTGAGTTGGAAGTGGTTGGGACGGCCGAAAGGTCTACCCGTGAGTGGCTTTTGGGGCCCCACCATACTATTTCAACCACTACCGCTCATCCAGGCTTGTATCTAGGAGCGTAATTCACCGAGGTAGTTACAATTGGTATCAGAGCCATCCCGACCTTCAGGGTTTCAGCCAAACGGTCGTTGTCAGTCTAGCAAATATTTTGGTAGTTATGTATACTAGGGAAAAACAAAACGCGAGAGTAGGACTGCTTCCACTTTTCTTCTTACCCACCCACCCTTTTCTGGTAAGTAAGTGCAACGTTTTCAATCCTCTTCTTAAAATTCAAAATAGGATTCACGTGTTCTGGGTTTCCGTAGTACCATAGGTTGTGTGTGTGTGTGTGTAATCCCTTGTCTATCTGTTGCATCCAAGTTGTTATCTAATCAGCATTTGGTTATCAACTGTTGGTACATTCCATATCGACAGGCTTTTGCAAACCGACGCAATCTGTCTTACTCTTTGTATCCGACGCTATCATGTTTGGGGTGTTCGTTTCCGTAGTTACCAATCTTTAGGTTCGTCGTGAGAAGAAGGGGTTGGGATATGTGTTCCACTTGTTCATGTGCGGAGTAATGATTTGAGTGCGGGATGGAGTCGCGACCATACCACTACTCCTATCATTCGCTGTTGTATATTGAATCGGTAGAGTCACTAATCTTGATTCGTTAAGTAATTTTGCGCATCTATTGGTATTTTAATGCCGAAATTTGTGGAAAAATTTTCTTTGATATATTTGTGTACCACACCCCTTTTCAGTCGTGTGCGATATGCTTAATATCTTTTAGGTGCTTTGAACTTTGTTGATATTTTAATATCATCACAGTAAATTGTATCCTTTAATCTTGGTTAATTCCATCTTGGTACTATTTTGGATTATTATCATCTTCCATTATAGTACTGACTTGAGTTTTATATCAATGACAGGATGGCTCCACCACGCCGTACTGATGAGGACATACCACCTGAACTCGGCTCCGTGCTGTCAAACATCGCTAATGCTTTGGCAGCAATGCAGGAGAACCAGCAGCGCTTTGAGGAAAGTGTCAGGAGGAACGAGTTTGCTCCACTACCTCCACCTCCCAAGCGAGGAGACATCAAGAGCTTTCTGAAATTCAACCCTCGTCAGTTTGATGTTTCTGATCGACCTCTAGACGCGGATGATTGGCTGCGTGAGATGTCAAGGTTGCTCGAGGCTAGCGATGTTCGGGCGAGTGGGTCAAGTGTGCTACCCACCTTCTGAAGGGAGATGCAGCTCTCTGGTGGGAGAACTACTTGAAGGCAAGCTGCACTGGGTTCCAGCCAACTTGGGAGAGGTTCACTGGAGCGTTCAAGGAGCAGTTTCTCTCAGAAATTGTAATGGAAAGGATGAAGGAAGCATTTCTCAACCTGAAGCAAGGAAATGATAACGTCAACACCTACATCAGGAACTTCATGAATCTCTCTCGTTATGGTGGCGATGAGGTATCTGATGACAAGAAGAAGCAGAAGAGGTTCAGGCAAGGGCTCAATGCATCGATCAAGTATGCAATCACACATGCAAGGCCAGCATCTTTCCTGGAACTCCAACACACAGCTCTGCAAGAGGAAGCAAGCAGGCAAATGTTTGAGGAGTCCAAGAAACACAACAGGGATGCATCAAGCTCTTTGGTTATGGCAGCTCCTTCTAAGCGGCGTGTCTGGGTTCCTAACACCCCACCGTCGCTCCCGGCTCCACCAAGACCTGCAAGTTACGTGTCAAGGCCACCAAACTTCACCACTGCGGCTCCCAGGGGCTACAACCACTACCTCAGGCGCTTGGCGGAGTCCCTGGCTATGTTGCTCCACGTCCACCTGGTGTCTGCTTCACGTGTGGAGATCCTGGACATCTCAACTGGAACTGTCCGTTGAAGAACAAAGCTCTCCCTCCACCCCCGCCAAGATCTGCAGCAAGCTCTCCTATGGTTCGTGCACCACCACCTCGGGCTCTCAACATCAACACCAAGCCCGGGTCTGCGGTTGTTCGTGCCAACTGCGTCAACGCCACAAGCTGAGCATGCACCTGGAGTTGTGATGGGTATGCTTTCCGTTAACTCAGTCCCTGCACGAGTTTTGTTTGATTCTGGTGCATCGCATTCTTTTATGTCTCAGAAGTTTGCAAATGAGAATGAGTTAGTCATGGTTGCTCTCCTTAAGCGGTTGATGGTCCTTTCTCCTGGAGCAAACATGAGGGCTGTTCATATCAGTCATGGCAATCAAGTTGAGATTGGTGGCTCTTTATTCTCGGCTTCTTTAATTGTTCTGGGCAATTCTGACATTGATGTCATCTTGGGCATGGATTGGTTAACGGCAAATGCAGCTGTGATTGATTGTCTTTGAGCTTCGGTTTCTCAAGATTCACGAAGGCCATATAGTCTTTTCTCCAAGTCGACTCTGTTGTCCAGCTTTTCTCTTTGGCGGCTCACGAATGATGATGCTATGCAAGCTATTGAGTGTACCGATGGTCTGTGAGTTCCCGGATGTTTTTCACAAGAGTTGCGGGTATGCCTCCGGATCGTGAGGTTGAGTTTGTGATTGAGCTTGAACTCGAACGGCTCCTATCTCCAAGCGGCCTTATAAAATGGGTCCTTCCGAGTTGGCTGAACTCAAACGACAACTTGATGAACAAGAGAAGTTGGGTTTCATTCAACACACTTCTTCTTGGGGTAGCCCAACAATCTTTGTGAAGAAGCGTGATGTAACCGATAGACTACGTGTTGACTACCGGGCTCTCAATGCTAAAACCATCAAGAACAAATATCCCTCCGGATTAATGATCTTTTCGATCACTAGCTGGAGCTGTGTTCTCTAAGCTGGACTTGAGAAGTGGTTATCACCAAATCAAGATTCGCAAGGAAGATGTGCCCAAAACAGCTTTCACCACCCGCTATGGCCTGTATGAGTACACGGTCATGTCTTTCGGTCTCACCAACGCACCTGCTACCTTCTCGAGGCTGATGAACTCCGTTTTCATGGAGTACCTTGATAAGTTCGTTGTGGTATATCTGGATGACATTCTGGTCTATTCTAAGTCCAAGGAAGAGCATGAAGAACACCTGCGGTGTGTCTTAAACAAGCTTCGTGAGAACCGCTTGTATGCAAAGTTCTCAAAGTGTGAGTTTTGGCTGCCTGAAGTAACCTACCTTGGTCATGTTATCTCTGCCAAGGGCATTGCAGTCAACCCGGAAACCGTGAAGACAATTGTTGAATGGCTTCCTCCTGTTAATGTCAAAGAAGTGCGGAGTTTTCTTGGTTTGGCTAGCTATTGCCGTCGCTTCGTTCAGAACTTCTCGAAGATAGCGAAGCCTCTTACCGATCTCCTAAAGAAAGGCAAGAAATACCTGTGGACTCCTGCGTGTCAAGCAAGTTTTGAGACACTCAAAGATAAGCTCACTTCCACACCAGTCCTGGTTCCTCCGGATACATCTAAGCCTTTCCAGATATTCTGTGACGCCTCTTTGCAAGGATTGGGTGCGGTCCTTATGCAAGAGAAACAGGTGGTTGCTTATGCCTCTCGTCAGTTGAAGACGCATGAGATCAACTATCCCACGCATGACCTCGAGCTAGCAGCAGTTGTTTTTGCTTTGAAGCTATGGAGGCACTACTTGCTGGGCAACCGTTGTGAGATCTTTTCTGACCACAAGAGTTTGAAGTATATCTTCACTCAGCCTGATCTCAACCTTCGGCAGAGGAGATGGATTAAAGCAATCAATGACTTTGATTTGACCATCAACTACACTCCGGGCAAAGCAAATGTCATGGCAGATGCGCTTAGCCGTAAAGCTTATGTCAACAACCTCATGGTGGAAGAGAAACAGCCTCTCTTGTGCGAGGAATTCCGTCAGCTCAACCTGGAAATTGTGGAACAAGGGCATCTCCTGAACCGGCTACTCCTCTCTTGGAAGAAAAGATTCGCTCGTCATTTGGGTGATCCGCACACCAAAAGCTCATCTCTAAACTTGAGCTTCCGGAGTATGAGTCCTTCCACGTTGATGATCAAGGCACGCTTTTCTTTGAACACCGGATGTTTGTTCCAAACTACCCGGGTCTGAGAGAGCAAGTTCTCAAGGAGGCGCATGATTCGGTTCTTTCTATCTATCCACGCAGCACAAAGATGTACATGGACTTGAAAACACAATCTTGGTGGCCTGGGTTGAAGCGGTATTGTGCAAAGTATGTCTCGAATGTGATGTACGCGCAGAGTGAAGGCTGTCCATCAGAAACCATTCGGTCTTCTACAGCCATTGAAACCTCCGGAATGGAAATGGGAGAAAGTAGAGATGGATTTCATCACTGGCTTTCCAAGGTCGCGGAAGGGCAACAATGCAATTTTTGTTGTCATCGACAGGCTTTCTAAAGTGGCTCATTTCTTACCCGTCAAGGAAACAATTTCTGGAATTCAGTTGGCTGAGCTCTATATCAATAGAATTGTCTCTCTGTATGGGGTTCCGCTTGAGATCAGTTCAGACCGTGGGAGCATCTTCACTTCAAAGTTCTGGGAAAGTTTCCAAAATGCTTTGGGAACAAAGTTGAACTTCAGCACTGCTTACCACCCTCAGTCGCAAGGACAAGTCGAAAGGATCAATCAGATTCTGGAGGATATGCTTCGTGCTTGCGTCATCTCCTTTGGCATGAAGTGGGAGGAATGTCTTCCTTATGCTGAATTCTCCTACAACAACAGCTTTCAGAAGAGTCTGAAGATGGCACCATTTGAGGCTCTCTATGGTCGCAAGTGCAGAACTCCGATTGGTTGGTCAGGTGCAGGAGAAAGAATCTGGTTTGGCCCTGACATTGTAACTCAAGCAGAGGAGAAGGTGCATATCATTCTTGAGAACCTGAAGATTGCTCAAAGTCGTCAGAAGAGCAACTATGACAGGAAGCACACGGATATGGTGTATGCCCCTGGTGATCTCGTCTACCTTCGTGTCACTCCCATGAGAGGAACACACCGCTTCGGTATCAAAGGAAAGTTGGCTCCTAGATACATCGGTCCTTACAAGATTCGTGGTAGAAGGGGAGAAGTTGCTTATGCCCTGGAGCTCCCGGAAAAACTCAAAGTCCATGATGTTTTCCACATCTCTCAGCTCAAGAAGTGCTTCAAAGATCCCGGCAGGACCGTGGATCATGAGCTAATCGATCTCCAAGAAGACCTGTCTTATCAAGAACACCCCACCAAAATCCTTGAGACCGCAGAAAGAAGGACTATAACAAGTCCATCAAGTTCTGCAAGGTGCAGTGGTCACACCATTCTGTTGATGAAGCCACTTGGGAGCGTGAAGATGAACTCCGTGCCAACCATCCTTCTCTCTTTGTGTCTTCTTCTTCTTCCTAGAATCTCGGGGCGAGATTCCTGTTTAGTGGGGGAGAGTTGTAGCATCCCAGTGTCTAACACCTGTAATGCTACTTGTTCTAGTAATAAAAGGGCCACTTCCTACATATAATTGTTGCATCATCATCATATCATGCTCATGTCATCATGTCACCTTGCATTTGAGCATCATATAAAACCCCTTCTTGTTTGGTTCTTATCTCATGTGCATTATTAATTGTAGTTGCCTCTTGATATTGTATTTGGTTCTTGATATATTGTTAAATGCCCAAGTTGATTTGGGGGCATATCTCTTATTAACTCCACCACCTTTTCTTTTCACCACCTTATAATTCCACCATCCAACTAAATATGAGCTTAGCATTTATGGGTTTTACTTCTAGCTCATGTGGGTTGGGATGGATCCAAATCTTTTCCACTTGTTCTCATCTTGGCATCATTTTGTTTTCACATTATTGATACATGAGAGCCACATGGCCACCTTTGCATGCCTTGTGAGTGGGACCCCTTTTTCCTAGCTTCCATATGTGTTGATTTTGGGGTTATCATCATGTTGGGATATTTTGTGGGCTTAATAAATATCTAGTGGCATATACACACTAGCAAGTCCCAAATATAATCCAATGTGATCATCTCCTCATACTCCACTTGGAATTCTTTCTAATTTCTTTGCTTGGGCCTTATTCCACACTTTGGAATGCATAAGAAAATGCCATGTGATTAATCTTGTTTTCACAAAGAGAAATATGGTAACAATTAATTATGCATGGCCCATGCAAGTACCCCTTTAGCTTGGCTTTTGATTTTTATTTGCTTTTAAAATGGATCATCTCCCTATACCCCTTGGGTTTGGTCTTGTTTGATCATGCCTAAGCCATCATCACCTTTTTCCCTTTGCTCTAGTCTTGTTCTTGTTGGGGTTTGTTTGGTGCATGGTTGGTTTTTGTCAAAAGAACACTAGCATCTAACATTACCCTCTCTCTCTAATCCTCTATCCTAGCTCTCTCTAACACCTACCCATACCCCATACCCATCCTAGCTAAAACCCTAAACCACACCTATTCTAAACAAAACCCAAAGTATCCCCTCTTTCTCTCCTCTCTAGCCGAGCCACCCCTCTAAACCTAACCTAGCATGGCCCACATGTTCACCATGCCCCTATCTACCCCACCCCAAACAACCGAGGCCACCCCCTAATCCAAACCCTAGGCCCGAGCCCATGCCTCTCTCCCTCTCTTCTCTCTCCCTGCCCTAGGGGCCCCTCTAACCTAGCCTGCCCCTGCCCTTGAGCTCGCCGACCCCACCTGGCTGCCAACCCATGCCCAGCTCCCCCCTGGCCGAACCATGCACGTGAGGGAGGGTGCAAAAGCGGCCGAAGCCACCTCCCCTCCCCCACGCCATCTACCTGCCCCCTCCTGTTCTTATCTCCCCCCCTCCGTCTCTGCCTCGCCCAGATACTCCCCACCCAGAACCCTCCCTCCTTCCCTTCCCCAATCCAGGCCATGGCGCCCATGCCCCCTAAGCTCTAGCTCGACCAGGGCCGAGGAGGCGGGAGGCCGTGCTAGAGGGTGCCCAAGACGTCAGGCGTTCTCTCGATCTCCATCGTGCAGACTGGGAGATCGCCAAGGTTTCGGAGAAGCTCGCCCGCGTGCGTGATCGCCAGGGCGCCCCGACCTGCCCCTCGATCCTCGCCACCTAACGCCCGGCCCGCTGACAACCGCGGTGAGCTCCTGCAGCCCCTAGACACCCGATCCTCTCTAGTTCGCCAGATCCGCCGGCCTCCGTCGAACACCGCGTGCGGCTCGTCGCGCACGCGCACTGGCGTGGCGCCCAGCATTGTGGCGTGCGCTCTGCCTCTGTTCTTCGATGAAACCCGCTGCGCCTCGCCTCGAGCTAGCCTCGAGCGAAGCGCCTGTAACGCCTCTTCGTTTTTGGTTTTTGCGGCTTGGCCGGAGACGCCGTGGTTCGCTCGCCATCGTCGTTCGAAGTCCGGCCAGATCCACCGCCGCGGCGCCGCGTTCAGCAGCAGACAGCGGCAGCCCTGCACGTTTTGCAGATAAGCCCTCCCCCTTTTTCCCGCCTAAAACCCGCATGACCCGCTACCTACCGCGGGCTTTTTGCAAAAAGGGTCCTCAGCTCCTTGCGTTTTCCGCCCGCGGTCCCTGGATCGCCCACGTGTCGCCACCGGCATTGCGCCGGCAAGACGCTTTGGCGCTGACCCGCCTGTCAGCCTCGCTGGCTAGAGTGAGTTTCGGTGAGGAAGGTCTGGCGCGTGTGTGTGTGTCAGCCCAGTCAGCTAAGGGACCCACCTGTCATCCTCTGGTGTAGATTCTGCTGAGTATCAAAAGACCAATAGTTTGCTGATTCAAAATTTCAGACTTTTTCAAATAAATTCAAATCAGTTCAAATTCAAATTTGTTCAAATTTAATTGAATTCATAACTTATTCCTGGTTTGGAATTTGAATTCAAACCTTATATGAAAAATGTTTAGTTTTTGAATTATAATTCAAATCCTTATTCAAATATTTTCAGAATTAATTTATTTAGTCAACCTTTGACTTTGATCCTAATTAATTAATTTTGACTTAAAATGAATTCAAATTTATAATTTCAAATAATACAAATAATATATGTTTTTGAATCAGAAAAATGTGAGGAATTCAAATATGCCATTCAAAATATTATTTGAACACTTTAAATTCCAAGTTGGGTAAAATTACAACAAATGCCACTAGAACTTAATAAATTAATAACTTTTGATTTACAACTCCGAATTTAGCAAATGATATGTCTAAAATGATCAGCTCGAGGAGACCTTTCTGTATATGCTATCCTTGACTTCAATTGCAGCATGCATCATGTAAATATATAATATACAGCAACTATTATGACAATAAAATATGGCCAAACCTTAATAAAATGACTTATTCTTGTATACCACACCTCACCCATGCCATGCTACTTTATTGCCATGTAACTTGTGCATCATTCATCATGGCATGATTGTTTGCTTGTCGCATTTTATTCCTATGCTTGTGCATTTTATTTATGTTGGCCCTTGCTTGTTTGGTTCTTCTTTCGAATAGACGCTGAGCAGGGGATATATCAAGAGAACCAGGAGCACTACCCAGATCCGTCTCTCGCTTCAACTGAGTTGCCAGGCAAGCACTTCCACATGCTTGCATACATACAGTACCTATCGCCTCTATCTTAATCTTGCATCATTGAGTCCCGATTGCATTAAATTGAATCCCAAGTATTGCATAGCATTTACTTTAAACCCCACCGAGCTTGTTCCTCCATCCCTTGAGCCATTACTACAGGAGTTGTTTGAGCCATGCGAGTCGTAGAACAACATGTGTAGGGTTTGTGAGAGTCTGATGGATAATGAGGTACCTAAACAACTTAACCTGAGTAGTAATGGGATAACTAATGAAAGTGGCACCGGTGAGCAACATCTGCTATTTGGTTTTTCCTGCTCACTTGTGTCCCGTAAGACCCCGAGTACTTGATTCCTGTTCCTTGATTTTATCGCGCTATCCACATCCGGGAGGTATATGGGACCCCCGAGCGAGCTTGATTCGTCTTATTTCTTGGGGCCACAAACTAGTTTGAGGTTTTATTTACTATCCTGTACTTATGCCATGCTACTACAGTATTTACGATTGTGCGAGGAGCACTTTATCTGTTAGGATCGGGACACGATTCAGGTGTCGACAAGCTCAGTTTTGGGTTCCCGATCGTTCACCGTCCACCCAAACCTCGGGTCCGTCTCGAGTCGGCTAACCGTTCTTGGTGTACTCAAGGGTGGCCCCGAAATATTCGAATCGTGATTGCTTTGTCGAGAAGGCCTCGTTGGGTTTTGATTTGGTTTTTCCGAGGTTGATCGGCGTGTGTTGCTATTGGTGCACCCGCCGGTAAAACTTTCTGGCCGTGTCGCGGTTATGGACGACTTGGAGCCGTTTCTCGATCATAGACAAGCATAACTAAAGTACCGCTTTAATCGACTAAGTAATTTGACTAGTAAATAGTGCAACACTCATGGAATGGTTAATAAAATTGCCAATGATGGGGGTTGTTAATCCGCTTCCTCGTTGGTAGCGAGGAGGAGGATGGATCGATGGAATTCTTGTTACAAGCTGTTGTCTTTATTTCACGGACATCCGTCTATCATTGGTTAGGCGGATGGTTAGCGTATCTCAGAACTGCTAGGGTTTATATTTCACTGCAATTCGTCACCCTGGTTGTGTCCCCTTTAGAGGCATTAAGACTTCTTGAGTACCCTTAGGGTCTCACACGATAAATTATTGGTTCAGATGAGCAGGTACCCTCGCGGAGACGGATCTTTGGGTGGAAGAGGATGATGTGGGCAACGATCGTTGTGTAGAGATTCCGGAGCAGGATCCGTTTGAGATCTGTAGGGATGTGCTTCTATGGCATCTTATGCCGATTTGCTTCTTGTCCGTACCCGGACTTTGTTTTGCCGCTTCCGCTTGATACTCCGATGTGTGTTGTATGAGGAATTATCCTAAAATATTATACCTATCTAGGTCATTTGAATCTTGCCGTATGGCGTTGCTATATTTCCTTTCTTTCTAGATGGTATGGCTCTGATGTACTCTTGTATGGTGGCTTGCATACATACCCACTTGTGTATGTAGTTGATCCCTTCGCCTACCGATTACGCCGCCCGTACAGGTCCCGTTGACTTGGAAGTGGTTGGGACGGCCGAAAGGTCTACCCGTGAGTGGCATTTGGGGCCCCACCGTACTATTTCAACCACTACCGCTCATCCAGGCTTGTATCTAGGAGCGTAATTCACTGAGGTAGTTACAGACCCTTGAGCAACGACAACCTCCTTGATCTTCCCCACGACGTTGCGAACGCGGTGAGCATCTTCCCATCCTCTATCGCTTCCTGTTTCACCAGCACCGCCACCATCTGACCGCGCCGCCGCCAGCCTTTGGTCAAACACACGTGGGTCGTTGGATCCTCATCCTGTGGCGTAGACAGAACGACTTAAGCGAATGGGTATGGAAGCATCTGAGCCGTGCGATTCACATTAGATCCAACGATCCTCAGTGAGTGATCCAGACGAAACGGTATCAGCAAATAGAAAGGCGCCACGTGGCTCAGGCTTCGATTTAAAATAGATTTGAATCTATTAGATTTGTGATTTTGTAAATTGCATAACTTTAGTTCCACACGTCCAAAATTTGCAAATTTTATATCAATGGAATCAGTGGAACAAGCCCTAGCCAACCATGCCATTTGTTTAGTAAAAAGTTTCTGTTTAATTGTTTGTTTTTGCAGAAACTTGTGTATGCTTGTTTAGATTATAAAAATTGTTCTAAAATGATTTTGGGGATAAAATCTTTTGCAAATGGTGTGTTTTGAACCTACCGACCATAGGAAACACTTTGTGGTTTCAAAAATATATTTGGAGATGCAAAAGAATGAATCTTGGATTTAAAACCAATTCTAGTCAAATAAAAATATGGTTTATTTATTAAAAATAGTTTTGGAAGAAAACCTTTGGGAAATGTTTTGTTTTAAACTCTATGACCCTAAACACAAAGTTTTATGGTTTCAAAACATATTTTGTGAATCCTATAGATTAATGCCTTAGTAAAAACATTTCTACACCACATAAAATGATACCTTGTTTTGAAAATGGTTTATGAAGTGAAATATTTTTGCAAATGACTTTGCCACTTTATAAAATGACCATTAGGTTTTTTCAAATGTTTATAACCCATTAGGAACCACTTTTTCAAATAAAACAAAGCTTGGCATGCTTGCATGCATTTCTTAGACTTTATCATTTTATGTGATGTTTTGCTTGATTGGTAGATTGAGATTGTGCCTTGCTTGATTGATTTGTAGTGACTTGAAGGGTGTGATTGTTGCAAGGACAAGGAGTGAACTTATACTCTACCAAAAAAAGGCAAGTGATGCTTCATACTTTTGTCCCATTACTTTCACTATGCATTAGTGATTTTTCTAAGTAAAACTTGCATGGAAGTTTTGCTAAGTATAAACCATGCTATGGGAAATCCTAGTAGATGAAACCTTAGTAGAAAGTTTCCTAAGTTAAGATTCCTACTACTATCAAGCTTAGCTTAGCTAATAGAAAACAAGGGTGGAATATACAATCATACTATGGAAAAATTTCTAAGTCCGAGGACTTGTGTTTTTGTTTAATAAAACAACTAAGTTAATGAATCACCTGGGTGGAATGGTAATGGCTTGGTGGATTTTGGTTGAGTGGTTACACAAGGCCCATGGCTATGGTTTACCTTGTGTATCACACTTGTGGATTGCCACCCAGGAACAAAGAGATTTGAGATGTCAAATGCTGAGAAGCTTCAAGTGCAACCACTTGGCATTATGGGCTCTGCCTGGATCATATAGGTTGCTAGAACTTAGCCGTCTGGATAGTTGGTGGTAGTGGGAATGATAGGTTGGAGCGCGTCCGTTTGGTCTAAGGAAAGGCTTCTAAAAGATCTTGTCTTGGTGAAACCAAGTCTTGTGGGGAAAGTGCACCACCTCTGTAGAGTGTAAAATCTAAGTACTTAGCCATGTCCCTGGTAAAGGACAATTTGAGCATCAAGACATGGAAGCTATCAAGAATCTCATCATCCAACTTCTAAGTAAAAACTTGTGGGTTAACAAGGGTTAAAGGATCTTCAATCTTTGATTGGGAGATGCCTTGGGAAAGATTATTTTGTCAAGCAAAAACTTAGTGTTTTCAAATGATAAGGAAAAAAAATCTATTTTTGAGTAATGCAAGCCTTAACTCCACTTTGCCAAATGCATATAGATGATAGACTCCACTATACTACCATAGTATCACTTGCCAATACAATTCAAATGTATTGACCCTTGTGGCTGTAACTTGTTATGTTGCAGGTTTGATTGATTTAGTGAAGTGTGTTGATTAGGATTACAAAGTCTACAACCAACATGTCTGCCTGTGGCACTTTGAAGATGAAGGACCCCATGCTTATAGATATTCTGCTGCAATGTAATGTAATAGCCAAAAGAGCTATGTAAGATGTAATAAAATTATGTTATTCTTGGTTATAAAGTTGTATTATGACCTTTGTTTCTTGATATTACATCTTAACTATGGATGCTAGCTATTGATCTAGGGACTAGCATTGTAAACACAGGGGACTCTACCTTATTAAAGGTTGGGAACCTTACACCTATGACCTATGGTCTATGGCTGCAGATATAGTGCATCAAACACTCCTTTTATAGTGGATTTGCTGAGTACGCTCATACTCAAAGTATATTCTTAACCCTTGCTAGGTTCTGAAGCCAGTACAGACGACGTCTACATCAAGTATGCTCCAGAAATCATCATCAGAAGCCCAAGCTCTTTAATGAAGTCAATAAAGTCAACATATACACCAACTCAAGTGAAGACGAAGTTACTGAGTAGATAGGACTATAATCTCTAGCCATAGAACCTATTTGTATAGAGTATTGCAATAGCAGCAATGCAAGCCTCAGTAGTTTAGATACTAGTCTATTAATATAATAGATTTGAGTTGATTATTTATAATTCTTATTTGTAAGAAGATTCTTTCTCTCTCTTTAACCTAGAATGTTCTCTGGATCTTGTGTAAAGAGTTGAGTTGTAACCTATAGTCATGTCTTGGACCTGTTGTGTTTTTGTTGTACCACTCTAAGGGATGTAATACTAGTGAACGGTGTTTCATTGGTGTTATTTCAACGACTATAGTGTACTACATCATGCAGTGGTATGCTGGGTCACCGCAGGGGCCCAGTAGATGATCCAAGCCAATCACTGTCCTTCTCCGTGACCCCGCATATACCGTAATTGTTATATGACCAAACTCAAGGTAGACCTTTCCCCGTATAAAACATCTATACCTTAGTTGGATACACACAACAACCATCAACACTAGTAGTCTGTCTTTTGTGTGCCCAGATCCACGGTAGACCTTTCCCCGTATAAAACGGCTATACCCACAATCTGCAACTCACAAATGCCCAGAACAGTGTCCAATGCATGCGAACGGGAGCCGATCCAGCTGACTTCTCCGCCCCATTCCACATATCATGGTTAACGCGTAATATACGGCGCAAGAATCACTGGC
The DNA here is from genome assembly GCA_030063025.1 of Avena longiglumis. NCBI lineage: Eukaryota > Viridiplantae > Streptophyta > Magnoliopsida > Poales > Poaceae > Avena > Avena longiglumis. The sequence goes on from CP125975.1 coordinate 504,356,504, forward strand.
GACATTGGTTGTTAAGTCCTAGATGATATATTCCTCTGCAGTGGTATCCCAACTGCCAGTCCTAATAGATTAGCTGATCACCCTGGATCAGTAACCGATACTTCAAGTTGATTATGAAAATAGTGTTTTCGACCTTTTTGAAATTTAGGTGATGACACACAGTTTGCAATTAATTTACACAAAATAATCAAAGGACATGAGAAAGTGTGAACTTGCCTTGATATAGCGAAGTATTGTAGTCGAATGTCTCGACTTGACCCTAGACCTCGGGTTCTACAAAAATATCATCATTGCCCGGTAAGGACAATGTTTAAAGAAGCAATATGCTATTATGCATAAGTAATGAGATGCATAATGCAAAATCCCAAGTAATTCTTCAATTATTACCAGTGAGATATATTTATGATTTATTTAAGATTTGCTTTAGTTTAAGTTTAGCTCATAAGAAAGATAAACATATAAAATATGAAGAGTAAAGTACAATTATAATATAATTCTATGGTTTCATGATATTATGTAATTATTACAAAATTCATGTTTTAAGTTGTCATGGCTCTAAAGAAATGGTATAGTGTTTATTTTGAAGTGGCAAAAATAATAACATTTGAAGAAAATATTATTTATGTTAAGTTATTCAACTTTGAAGATTAATAGGATTCAAGCTATGGTTTTGTAATAAGGTTTAATTGATTTGAGTTATTATATATCTAGCTTAAGATATCTTAGACCAAAGTAAACTATAAAAATGCAATTGGACTTGCGATATATCATTTGTAGCATTATCAATTATTAGGGTTTTCCTAAACATAAATAAAAATAAAATCTTATAATTAGGAAACTTTGTTTTAAAGATGTAAATTTAGCATGTGTAATATTTATAGATCACACTTTAAGATTTTTCTTTATAAATAAAAATAGATGGATTTTATTATAATTTATTTAGTGAATTTCAAGTTTGATAAATATGATTATTTATGAATTGTTAATGATTTGCAAAGGATAACTTTGTAAATCCTTGACTTATAGTTAGTTAAGGATTTTAAAAGAATATTATAAAGTTAATTGTTTACACCTAGATTTTATATTAAATTATAATTATGGTTTAGACTACTTAGAGTCAAAAGATTATGTTTTAAATAAGATCATTTCTTACTTAGAAAAGAATATTAAATAATTAACAAAACAATTATCTTATTTTAATAACTTAGATAATTCAAGTTATATGATCTAAGAACTTTAAAATGTTTTTATAACATTATACTTAGGATTTTTCTAGTAAATATACTTGTTTAAAATCTTAAAATGAATTTTATTTATTTATTTAGGGATTATCTTTATTTTCATAAAATTTCTTAATTATTTAATGTCTTTAAATATTTGTTTTATATTTTATTTGTAAAAATTTTAAGTTAGTATTTTTATGAGATAAGAGATTTCTTTTTATTCCTAAAAATGATTTTTATTTATTTTTTGGAATATTTTTAAATTTATTAATTTTAATTTAAATGTTTAATGGTGTTAATATTTATTTGTATTTTCTTAAACTTAAATGAATATGATTACATTTTTATTAAGTGAATATTATTTTAATAAACACTTGGATGTATTAAATATATTTTTAGGATTTTTCAACATTTTTCTAGAGCTTAAAATGTGTAGAGGGTATTTTAATAATTTCCACTTTTGTTTTTTATTTATATTGGGCCTAGTTCTTGGGCCCATCTAGCCCAATCCACCTAGTCCACCAGGTTGGACTAAGCCATAGAGCCCAACCGACCGAGTCGGTCAACCCGACCCATACGCTCCTCTCTCTCTCTCGCCTCGAGCCCTCTCCCCCGCGATGCTGCGGCGCTGCTCGGCTCCGGCGCGCTCCGGCCTCCTCGGTCGCCGTCGCCATGCTAGCCGACTAATTACGATCTGGTGCATCGACTAGTCCTTTTCGATTTGAAGGGCATGGCCTTCCTCGACCACACGCAACCCCATCTGGTGCCTAGGGTTTCTGTGCTACCACCCTGAGGTGCTTCCATGGCGATTTGGTGGTGTTTGGGTGTTGATCTGAGGCCGTGTTGATGCTTCGTCGTTGGACGGCTGCTTGAGCGGATCAACATGGTTTAAGTGCCTCAGTGCTTCTTGTGCTGCCGTTTACTGCTCCCTCCATCACCGGTCTGCTTCCTCTTCTCGAGCTTAAGCGAGTACCACCAGTGAGTTTCTCCTTCCCCTCTATTGCTCTTTTTGTTTATCTATTCCTCATTGCTCTGTATGAATCCTAACTAGAGTTCCCCTCTATAATCCTATTAATGGCTCTCTAGAAGCTATCCAACAATGTTGTTGAACATATTTCTCTTAGCAAGATTTATGCTTAATACCTTATGAAATTCCATTAGTCAGATGCTATGTTGTTAGTTTAACTAGAGCTCATACTATACTCATGCAATAGATGGCCTTCTTCTAAATTGGCTACAAAAGAAATGCTTGGATTACACCATGTGTCTAATTTCCATTCAGTGAGCTCCTTGTGTATTTGACTGGATTGATATTTGAGTTTAAAGTACTAAAGCTTTGCTTTAGTGAGTTAGTTCCTGGAATCTACTATATTTGTATGCTGACTTTAATGACTCTACCCTAAACAGAATGAATGTCCTGGTGACTATGAGTTTGTATTAAAAAATGATTCCTAGTATTATCCCTAGAAAGATGATTTATTTGATAGGGATGTGCCTTCCCTAAATTCAATGTCATATTTGAATTAAACTTTTGCAGATTGCTCTACTGATTACCATTTTGTGATGCCCTCTTTATACTGTCATCCTGATAACACTCTAATCTGACATGATTCTTAGTTATATTACTAAGGAGATGCTTTAAAATCATTAATTAGTTATAATAAGTTTGAAATGGCTGTGAAGCTGTGTTGGCTGGGAATTAACAATGGCCTTGTTGGAAATGATTCCTGCCCCTTGGATGTCTTCTTCTAGTGTCCTTGGATGTCTTCTTCGAGTGTCCTTGGATGTCTTCTTCGAGTGTCTTCTTCGAGTGTCTTCTTCGAGTGTCCTTGGATGTCTTCTTCGAGTGTCTTCTTCTAGTGTCCTTGGATGTCTTCTTCTAGTGTCCTTGGATGTCTTCTTCGAGCAACCAGGGTACTGGTGCTGTGATGATGGTGTATTATGAGTTTTTGGTGCTAACTATGATCTCTAGAAGTATAGAAATAGCATGGCTGGTTGATATGTGTTGGGTGTATTTGTTGTTCTTGCTATGGTGAAGAAAGTTCATCCTGGAACTCTCTCTGTTGCGGCTATGTACTTATCTCTCTCTCGCAGTGCCTCCTGTGTTGACAGCACATAGGTATGCATGTGTGTGTGAGCTGTGTGGTTGCTTGCTGTGATGTTCTAGATCAGATCAAGTTAAAATATCTTGATCCTACTTTCTTACTTCCACTCTCTATGGTGAAACTTGCCCCTTTTATCCACTGCCAATGGGGTTGTTCCGAGGCAAAATTTGCAATAAGAATAGATACTATTTCATTTGGTGAAACTTGGCCCCATTTTAATATGCTCAATGATGTGACAAAACAGTGCATCACACTGTTACTACTGAGAGCACTAATACTAACCTCTAATCCTTTTTGTTTTTGTTTTATCTTCAATTTAATTTGTTTTGCAGGAATCAAAAGATTATCCAGGAATATCAAGACTAGATATAGGAATTGTAGTTTAGATTTGAATTACTGTAATTTTCTTATTCTTTTGTAATAACAATGTAATACTTATATATTTGATTTAAAGTATTTATTTTCTAACAAGAAATTATGTAATGATATTGTAATGCAATAATTTATATCCATTTCTTATTATTCCTTTATTGTAAAAGGATAATGTAATTTATGTATATATTTTTTTTAATAAAGAATTATTCTGTCTTTTTAATTATTGTAATTCATTTTCCACTTTCTTTATTCACTTATTTGATTTAATTGTAATATTCCTTTATTCTTTTACTGTAAAATAACATTGTAATGTTGGATTTTAATAATCTTTATACTTTTATTTTTAATACTTTTATTTGTATTATTGTGAATATTTTTTTTATAAGTCAAATTTATTTCCTCATAACTCCAGAAAATAATAGAGGTCATGTCAAAATTCATCTCACTCCCCTTCTGATGACACCAAACCTAATTCATCGGAGTGAGAATTCTGATCACTCTAGTCTTTTAATTTGGCGAAAAATTTACCCGGATTTTCAGATGCATGCATGCAGATGCACAAAATCCTAAATCTACCCTTCGTTTTGTCCTAAATGCTGGGATGTTACAAGGTTCTAGATGGAATCCCGGATCGTGGACGCCATGGATCTGGGGTGCATGACGATGCCGAGGAGATCGGCGGAGGCGGAACCGTATATCCAAGAGACGATGTGTAGTCGTCGCGACCCCAATCGGATGTGGGGAAAGTGTCCGAGGGAGAGACGCTAGTGTTGGCGAGCACATGAGAGGTGAGGCCATATCGACCAAGGGAAATGAGAAAGAGCTCGCGCCAAGGGGTGTAGTTAGAGGCGGTGAGGTCTAGGGTTATGGGTACATGGACTTTGATGGAGGTGGCGTAGGTAGAGGGGCTAGGAGCAGAGAGGGTGGCTATGTTTTTGCCTTTGTCATCGGCTTCGGATAGGGCGTCCTCATGTTTGTCAAGGGCTTCAGTGCGGGCATGGAGTTCTTCCTCCTTCTTGATCTCATCGGGGGTCATGGTGGTTGGCGGCTAGGGTTGAGGCTTGGGTGAAGGTTTTGGGAGGAGAGGAGGCCGATGATCCAAGATCAATTCGATACCATGTAACAAAATATAATCGGGCTGCTATTGGGCACGCCTCGAATATTGCATTCTTCGGTATTTATACAAGGATTACAACTTATGTTACAAGAAGATCAAGTCGGTTGCTAAAACCCTAGATGACCGATGGTCTAGATTTGTCTAGATGCCTAGAGCCATCTAACAAAATGTTTTTAAGCTTTGTCACCAGCTTGTGTAGACATGTCATTGTTGCTCTTCGATTCATGTTGTTGGAGCTTGGGATGATACGAGCTATGCAAAACAGAAAAGGAAAAGGCCAAAAAACCAATACATGCACCTTCGTATTATGTTTTCACTGTCAATATTATCCTGTACATGTACCTTGTATTATGCCTTCACTATCGATATTATCCTGGCGGTTTGCCTAAAAAGTTGTAGTTTTTGGCCTTACTGGAAGTAAATTTTGTTCTAGTTGGATCAAAGTGCAAATGAATCATGTGCATGTTTTGGGGTTTTTTCTCAACAAAAATAAGTAGTTTTGGGGCCGTCATTAGCCCAGGGGTTGGGAACAGCGTAGAGTATGGCACTGAAAGATTATAGACATTACTTCACAGCTAAGGCGTACAGTATATACTTAATAAAAGCTCATTACCATTTTTGGATCATTAGCCAGGAAACTTCTGGAGGAATGACATTCACCCAGAAAAAAACGAAGACAAATCAACGCCTCGCCTTGGGTTACAAAAGCCACCGTGCCTCTTACAGTGGCCTCCCCGACTTGCCGGGACAGATCAGTACACCGCGCCGCCGCACGTTCACCATTGATCCATTGTCCATTCAATTGTTTTTTTTTTTTCGAAACGGAGGCAAAAGATTTGCCTCGATCTATTAATTAAGAAGAAGAGAATTGCCCAGTTAATCATTGTCCATTCAATTGTGATGAACGCGGAGGGGATGACGGGCGCCGTCAGCGATCTGGCTGCCCTCTCGACGCGGCTGCTCCTCCACCTCGGCAGCGACAAAGCCAACCTGGCCCTCTCACCGCTGTCCTTCCACTCCGTCCTGGTCCTTCTGGCTGCAGGTGCCACGGGCGACACCCTCGACCAGATCGTCTCCTTCCTGGGACCCTCCGGCGGCGCGGCGCATGCATCCCTCGCCTCCCATGTAGCCTCCGGTATCCTCGCCGGGGAAAAGGGCGCGGAGCCCGACGTCCGGTGCGCCGTAGGCGTTTGGGTGGAGTCGTCGTTCCGGCTTCGGCCCGCCTTTGCTCGAGCCATGCCTTTCCAAGAAAAGGTAAGTGATGATCTAGGAGTAATAGTAACATTTATAATTTCTAGTAAGTACTGTTTTTGCAGAATTTCGACTAGAGTAACTAGATTCGATCACTCCATTCTTTGATGAAAGGCTGACGAGGCGAGAGTGGAGATGAACCGGTGGTTCGAGGACAAGACGGGCGGCCTCATCAGAGACCTCATGCCGGAGGGACACCTCAACAGCGACACCGTCCTGGTCTTGGGCAACGCGCTCTACCTGAGAGGCACGTGGTTGGACCCCTTCGACCCGGACGACACAGCGGACAGCGACTTCTTCTTGCCCGGCCCCGGCGAGAGCAGCAGTACCACGCGCGTGCCGTTCATGACGAGCACCAACCCCCAGCGCATCAGCTGCCATCCCGGCTTCAAAGTCCTGCAGCTGCCCTACCAGTGCAGCGGCAGCAACCACCAGTTGAGCATGCACATCTACCTCCCCGACGAGCGCGACGGCTTACAGGCCTTGGTCCGCGAGCTCAGCAGCCCCGACACGGCCAGGTTTCTGGACCGCTGCGCCCCCGCCGCACGAGCGGTCAAGGTGGGGGACTTGAGGATCCCCAAGTTCAAGGCGTCGTTCAAGATAGAGGCGTCGGGCCTGCTGAAGGATCTGGGGCTGGAGCGCCCGTTCCGCTTTTCGTATGACTTCGCGGAGATGGTGGACTGCTCGTGCTCGGAGCCTCTTGCCGTGGGCAAGGTGCTTCACGAGTGCGTCGTTGAGGTCGACGAGGATGGGACCATGGCCGCTGCGGCCACCGAAGCTGATGTGGTGATGGGCTGCTCCCTCGAGGGGGAGGAGCCTGAAGCTGTCGACTTCGTGGCGGACCACCCGTTCCTGTTCCTCGTCAGGGAGGACCGGAGCGGCATAGTGCTTTTTGCAGGGAAGATCGTCAATCCTCTCCTCTAGTTCTGCTGTCTACGAGTGCTAATATACTCCGACAAACCTAAAACATCTTATATTTTAAAACGGAGGAGGTATCATTTAGATTGTATACGACATGTTTTATACTACTCTCTCAATCCAGAAATAACTAATTTATAGGACGCGACTATATAGCAACAACGCTTTGGTTGCTAGTAGATATGACTTCTCAAGCCCTTGATTTCAAATCTGCCGAGCTGAACAATACATCCCCCTCCTTCCCTGTGTGTACGGTGTACCGACTACCAGCAGCAACTCAGAAGGGGGCTACGAACTGAAGTGCGTGGAGGAGAGATGAATACTGAACATACTACTAAACGTTTTGCCGGCCGATTCCTCTGTCCGCGAACTGAACCCAGCACTTGCAGTCTGCCTGCAATTTTGAAACGCCCAACAACTCTACAACATCAACGCTCAGCGCCAATCAAAACGAGGTTATACAGAACGCGCTCGTGTCATCATCCAGAGAATGCATGCATGACTAGTAGGCCCGAAATTTGAACATAAACCTTTTCACAAGCGGGACCCTCGCGGGATTCAGCTCGCAAGCATGATGACTAGAACTAGGAGCTTAGGACAACCAGATCTCAAGTAGAAGGCACAAGAAATACACTATTATTAGGTCCAGGATTTGCATTGAGATTCGTGCGCTCCGTGAGTTACAAGTGGTGTTGCAACTTAGATTTTCGGTTGCATGCGGATTGCAACCGAGACATTTGTAGTTGCAAGCGGGTTTATAACTAAAATTGCATGACATCACTTGACTGAGAATTAAGGTAATCCTCAATCTTTTGAGAATTAGACACACCTTTATTACTATTGTTTCAACATCAGATAGATGCTGGAGAAAACACATGTTACTAATTGATCACCACAATCAGCACAAACACAAACACACCAAGGATCAGTAGTCGATTACATGCTCAGATAGCTCGCCTTGTCGGCGGTCCCGCGCATCCCTCCGGGTCGTTGGACTCCACGTCTGATGTACATGAAGCCTGCGTCTCCCCAAGAGGTCCCGTAAGAGTTCTTCACGATAAAAAAGGGAACCCCGTCGTTTGTGTTGTAGCCGACGATGGTAACATCATGCTTGTAGGAGCCGTACGGACCCTCAAACACACCTCCATTGTAGTTCTTGTACGTGTCGCTAGCTCTGTGTCAAGGAGAGACCGGTCACGACAGGCTACCGCACCACCACCTTCATGAGACCAACCTCTATCTTGCCAACTGCTGTGAACCCTATGATCGTGACGACATGGCTACTCATCTTCGCTTCATGGCATGTGCCCTGTTGAGTGACGAAAGGGTAGTCCTCATCGGTCGCAATTCCACTGTTCTTCATGATCCACCAGAAATCCCTTCAAGGGAACCTTTGCCGCAACCATAGTTGGTATCGTCATACTTAACAAGCATTTGTGCAGAAAGGCGGAGGGACAATCAATCTTGATGCCATATAGGCCGTCGATTGTCGTTGTGGTAGCCAAGGCCTAGGAGTATTCTGTGTGCACGACCGATCCATAGACTTTTGTGGCCTTAGGGGAACACGACAACAAGGATCCCTTTGTTTAAAGTGGTAGAGCTTTCCTGGGGTCAAGGGGGCAATGGCCCCCCTACTTTAGAAAATATCTTAAAGATATCTTGAATATTGGAGGTGGCTAGAGAATCTTTAACATAGTATCATGTTAATTCTGGGTCCATGTAGTAATGTGGATGGAACTCCTTTTTTGTTTGCCTTGTTGGCTTTGTTTTTCCATGCGCAATTAGAATCCCAACAACAAGCACAAAAAACAAACGACTACATGTCCAATTGTAGTTAAATATGAAAAATTAAATTATATAATATAAATTTTAAAATTGCGCGTAATTATATATCCATGTGCAATTCCACATATCCCTGCGCAGAAAGACAGAGGGATCTTCCAGTCTTAATGCCATGCATGCCCTCGATGGACGCAGTGGTTAATAAAGCCCAGTATCACTCCACTTATCAAAGCAACGTCGATCATGCATGTCAACAAGAAAGTGAGAAGAATACTTCGTACAGTAGCTAAGCATAAAATCGAGTCTGCTTATCGCGACGCTTTTGGTCCAGTGGACGCATGATGACACCCCGGCTCCTCCAGTTCACCGAAGCGGGGAGATCGTCGGTCACCATGGACACATTGTGTCAAGGAAGCAGGATCAGGTCATGGCCTTCCGTCCCGGGAATGGTGTGGATGCACAATACTCCCTTTGTTTAGAAATATAAGACATTTTAGTTTTCTGAATCAAATGTATCTAAACGTATTTTAGTGTATAGGTTCCTAGAGGTTCGAAGTGAATCTATACACTAAAAGGTGTTTTGATACATTTATTTTATAAAGCTAAAATATTTTATATTTCTAAACGGAGGGAGTACAGGAGATAACACTAAGCTAGATGGATCGAAGGTTGGCAAGCTTCATCGTGCAGTCTGAGAGTACTTGGAGAATGAGCTAGCCAGCTTTGTCACATGATCGATCGAACCGATGGCGGTATTAGGTATAGATAGTCGTGTGAAGGCGGGGAGAGTTCTGTGATCGATAAGAAAGAGCGCTAACTCGATCAGAAGGTACGAACAATTTTAGCTCAACCACCTATAGCGACGAGCTCCACTTTTCCGTAGATACAGAAATTAGTTCGAATAATGGCAAGCCCTAAAACGAAGTCAGAATATTCTGGTTTTGCCTTATATCAGCGACTAGCTAGGTGCTTGTAATGCCCCAACTAGGCTCACGATCTAGATCTCCGATTCAGAGTAGCGATACAGGAGAATTCAGAGAAATATAGGAAGGATTTCAGAGTAGTAGGAGTATGTGGGAGTGGGAGGGAGAAATGTTTACAGGGAGGAAAAGCTCCAAAGATAAGGATATGAGTTCAGAAGGTTTCATCTTTGGTCCCTTTCTCTATTCCAGCACTTGCCAATTTATAGTTGCACGTCGTTCACCTTGGGTCTAAAGTCCACCACAATCCATCTCACAATCCAGTCTGTGTCAGTGCTTCCTGAATTCGATCTAGCGGCCACACCTCCGGATGGATAAGATGACTTATTGGATTGGTGGCTGCAGGCATCCGAGTCTACCCTCGAGCTCTGCACAAGGGGACGTCTTTGTTCGTCATGCTTACATCGTGATGGATCTAAAAGTAGTGTAACGTGGCATCTTCGACAATGCATAACCTAGCATAATTAGTCTTGTCGTAACCTCTCTTGTACAGCCCCCGGCCTCTCCTGTAACCGCCGCCCCAGCCTGTCCTCTCCCGTTGTCGCCGGGGGCATCTCCAGGTAAAGCTCGTGAGGCGTGGCGGTGGCGGAGGATCTCCTTGGCCACTGGGCGACACGGCGGCTGCGCAGCGGCAACACAACATGATCTGCTCCAGTGGATCAACGACAACGTGGAGGGGTAGCGGCAGCCTAGAGATCATGTTATTTGATGGTGGCGCAGCGGGTGGCGGCGGTGCACGACCCCGATCTGGGCCTAGATGGGCTTAGACAGGCCATGACCTAAATTGCTTGTTGCTCATCTATGACGATGGCGTGTGCACTCCAGGGCTACTCTCGCAGCACGGGGACGCATGGGGCCTCAACCCTAGGTATGATGGCGGAGGCGCTTCGTCGGAGGGGGTCGTCCATGGCTGGGTGTGGCGTATCACGCTTCTAGTCTCGACAACGAGTTTGGGAGGCTTGGCTGCCGATGAAAAACGAGCTCTGACTCTAGCCATGGCGGACGATGGCAGCGGCTACGCGTCGTTACCTTGCTGAAGGCATCGCTTTTGCAACCATCGTTTTACCCACTCATGATGCTCCGGGGGAAACCCTATGATCTGGCATCCGGATCGGGTGTTGGAGGTGCTGAGGTGTCGCATTCTATCTTGGGAGCATAGTTTGTGGAGCAGCGCTGGATGGCATAGGCAGGAAGTCGAGCGGCTTTGTCTGCACGGATCTTCGACGGTGATGTCAAGTCATGCTTGACTAACAGTTGCTATGATGAGTCATACATGTTCGGCAGGTTCTACGCACAATATGTCCCGGAGTTTTCAAGTGGTGTTGGTTGGTAGTACTTGCAGCATGGTGCTGCGGTGTACCAGCCACGACCGCGACGTGTTTTATAGTTAGCGCACACAGAGGTGGTGCTACTTGGCACCGTGGTGGTGTCGGTAACTAGTGTGGTGAGAGTCAGCGCATCGATCTACACACTGAAGATGGGTTGGCGGGTGATGATGAGGCAGCGACATCCGTAGCGAGTGCGATGGCGTCGTTTCGCTGATATGCTGGGCTGGTCTAGACTCCTGGCTTGCATGGGTAGTTAGGTGTTCTCCATATTTCTTCGGGGAGCTAGCGATGGACTGCTATCATCATACTCAGTGGTGTTGTTTTGACGGTCTTGAGATGTATGATCTTTGTAATGGCCTTTTCCATACTTTATTATTTTAGTAATGAATAAAGGCCAGGGAGCTAGCGATGCAGAGGCCGGGTTCTATTACCCTTTTCAGAAAAAAAAGTAGTCTCCTCATCTTGATGGGATCCAAAGGGTGTTGATGCAATTGGCCTAATGGCCTTGATACTGGCAAATCCATAGGTCTAGTGGGTGCATGTATATACTTATACAAAACTCACATTTCTATCTATGAATCAGAATACAAGGCTTTTATATTTTCGTGAAGAAAATAACTAGCTTGGTGGCTAGTCTAAAAGACGATGCGATAAAATGACGATGTTAAGTTTGTGAGGTCCTCCTGGAAACATTCGATTCATTCTCTAGGTGCGTCCTCCTTGAAAGGTTTGTTCCCGTGTGTATGATACACATTTTTAAAATGACAAAATATGTAGTATTATAAAAATTTAAAAAAGAAATAAAAATGAAAATTCACGTGTACATCTGGACATTCTCTATTCGCGCACAAAGTTTTCTGAAGAAAAATATATTTTTGTATCATGCGTAAAAGCAAAAATATCTCGTAAATAGGCATTGGAATTTGTATTATTTACACTGGCCAAGATATATTATTTTTTCCCTGAACATAAAATCTGGATGTACTCGCGAACTATTTTCCTTTTTTACACATTTTCTTTTAGACTATGGCGCATCTACATCCATGAGTTAAAGTCGATTTCCTGGTCTTATGCACCTTTCTCAATCTCTCTCACATAGATGAAATCAACCTAACATGAACCGTAGAACCATTAGATTCTTTGCAAATTCAGTCTAACATTGACGAGTTAAATAGGATACTAATGCTCTAGTTCAACCACAGCATACACCCATAGCATCAGCATTCAGCAGTCCTCATTTCACACAAGCCATCACGTTATGAGCTACTAGCCTAGTACATAATGACAACGAGTTACTCTCCCCGTGTTATGTTTTAGCTTTTGTGAAACAAATATTTTTAGATGTCTTTTAGTGTTAGGTTTGAAGTAAATCACACATTAAAAGACGTTTAAATATATTTGTTTTATAAAAGGTAAAGCGTCTTATATTTTCCTTTGATTATTTATGTCCGTGCACCCTTTGTGCCGCACATTTTTGTTTTTGAAATGAACAACCACAAGTCTTGCCACCACGCTTTTCAGACTAATGAACTACTGATATTGGCAGCTCGCAAGTCGTCTCGTTTGTTTCGTCCCCGAGCGCGAGATAAATTTGATCAATGTGTGGGAGTTTCTTTCGCCCCACAAAAATTATGAGGAAATAATAAATTCTTTAAAAGGTTAGGACCTATCAAAAAAGCATAAACTTAAAACGCCTAGCAGATATCACCGAAAATGCTATTTGGATGTCCTTAAAAAATAGACAACGCACAAATAGATAAAACACACAAGGTTTTAGTTCGCTTTCCTCCAAAATTCCTATATAATAACTTGTCACATAGAAATCTCAAAGGATTTTAAGATTTCTATTCTTTTTCCAGTTGTTACCATAGAACTTTTCATATTGCAATTATATCCTCCGCATTCTTAAATTATGTTTTAGTTTATTACTCCTTTGTCCAAAATGGCCTTTATTCTTAGAGGAAGCATTTGCAATAAGCTCTTTAGTACTCCCTTCGTTCCAGAGGTTAAGCCTTTTTTTAAAAAAGTTAAGCTACGAAAAGTTTAACCAAACTTTTAAAAAGAACTATCAAAAACTATAATATTATATAGATACCATGTGAACATATGTTTCATTATGTATCCGAAAGTATGTATTTTATATTATAAATATTAATATATTTTTTACAACCTTTGTCAAATTTTATATAGTTTGACTTTAAAGAAAAATATAAACCTTAAACCTTGTGACACAAAAAATTGTCCACCTCGGCTTGATGTGAAACACGAACCACCTAAATGGCAGGCTCAGTGGGTGGCATTTTCTCTATTGGCACACCATTTAATCCCGCGTAATACCGTTTATTTATATTCTAGTTTAACAAAGTTTGTTTTTTCTAAAACAAAGAACTAAGATTTTAAATAAACGGAACTCGCGGATGCATTTAAGTGCCATTTACATGCCTATCTAGAGCATAGAGTAGTCAGCATAGTCAAAAGTCAAAGCGAATTGAAAGGGGGCTTCCGCAGGGCCCACTCCAGTCTCCACGGCTCAAGTCTGAAGTCTCTTTTCCTAACCATGGCCACCACCGCAACTTCGCCGCCGACGACCGCCACCGAGGACCCCGTCCGCCTCCTCATCCCTGGGTTCCTCTCCCGAGAGACCTGCAAGGTAGATCATACACTCGCCCTAAACTCTCCCAACCTTCCCAAAACCCTAACTCTAGCTTGGTGCGATCCGAATCGATCGTCTGACACGGTGCCGTGGCTAGGAGCTGGAGTTCGTGCACCGGAGCTGCGGGACGGCGGGGTACCGCCCATCGGTGGTGTCTACGTCACTGCCGCACCTGGCCGCCACGGGCTGCGGCCACCTCCTGCTCCCCTTCGTTCCCATCCGCGAGCGACTCCGTGACGCCGTCGAGTCCTTCTTCTCCTGCCACTTCGAACTCTTCGTCGAGTTCACTGGACTCGTCAGGTGCTGAACAATCGCATCACCTCTTTCTCGCCATTCTGTATGGTTGATCCTAGTAAATTTGCATCGGCAATAATTGTTTTCTACTCGGAAATATTGAATTAAAATTTTCCCACTGAATTTCAGCAGTTTGCAATTGTATTTTCTAATAAGTCGGTATGTGCAAACTTTGAACACCAACAACTTTTTTTTTTTTGAAACCTTGAACACCAACAACTTTGTTGCCAGTTGCCACTTAACATCGCACATTTGCTTATTTAGCATGGGTCCTTGATTGGGCAAACAGATGGTTATGAATTATTAGTACCAATTTAATTTCTGCCCAGTTTCCTAAGCACGAACAAGGAGAAGCTTTCATTGGAGTTGATCAAATTTACCTAGATGCTTAGTGATATGGCTATATTCTCTCCCTTCAAGCACCGGCATATATGTACAAGCCCTTATGACTCTAGCAACTGCATATGGATGCACATTATGTTTTCACCTTATTGGAAAATACTGTCATCTTATCAATAGTACTCCTAAACCTTGCAGCTAATGTCTGGGATACCTGACATAACTTGACAGCTGACACTGTAATGCTCTCGTCATTCAAAATCTGTCTATTGGCTATGCAGTTGGTGCAAGGGTGCTTCTATTGGATGGCACAGTGATGACAATAAACCTTATCTTAGGCAAAGAGCCTTCACGGTGAGGACCATCGCGTTATCAGGAATTCAATCAGTTGACATGGTTTCTCTTCCCCTTTTTATGTCGAGTTTTTTGTTCTCTGAGAATGATGTCACATAATGCTTAGCGCTTAACTGTTTAGCTCTTACTTTGGTTAGATGATTTAGTTCCCGAGTTTGCTTACTCGTTGGGGGTACCATACACAAACACAAGGAAAATGTCATCTTGTATGCTTCTTGAAATTACCAGACTGTCGCAAGCTTGCAAATACTTGCATAGTTGCACACACGTGTAAGAAACAACATGCCTGAAAGTTGGATCTTTGTCTGTATTGCCCTTGTGACTAGAGCCGTTTGTAGTATGGAGATGTTCTTTTTAATTCTACAGGATTCCCACCTGTAAATTTTTGCCTACAGTGATCACTTGTATTTTGACATCTTTTATATGTGATCTTTCTCATTCTGACTTTGTTTCCCTCTTCTATTCAAATATTGCATGAAATGGACCATTACCATCTTCCAATAAAAAGGCTGTGTGCTACTTGAACAGTCATGGAAAGGACTTCAAGGGTGGAATTCTGCAGTTTCAGGATGGCAAACCCTCCGCTGTTGTTCCAGTTGCTGGTGTAAGCCTGCACAGTACATGCATTTATTTACATGATAATCCTTGATGATGTGCATATGATTTTACCAGTTAAAAACGATTGAATAATTTCTTAAATTTATGAGAAGTGTTATTGGTTTTCAGGATGTTGTCATCTACACTGCTGATAATCGTAATGTCCATTGTGTAGATGAGGTATGTGTCTGTTTTCCGCGTGAATCAGAATTCTGTCTGTATTATGTGCATGCATATTCTCCTTTGCTAGTGTTGCTTACCATATTTTTTGCCATTACTAGATACAATAAGAATTCTCTATTATTTAATACTTTCTATTTATGATGTAAAATATGTTAATTGTAATCTGTATCAAGAGGTAATTGTGATCCTGTTGTTTTGTTATAAAAAAAGTTATCCTTTTCCCTTGCATGTTCTTTTGTAAGACTCAATTCATTGACTGGTGTCTTGTCATTTTCTCAAACTTCCCACAAGCATTATCCTTTATCAACAAACTATAGCAAGTCCTTTACAGGTAACTGAAGGTGAAAGGCTCACCCTTACTCTTTGGTTCACCAGAGATAGTGCTTATGATGAGGATCCAAAGCTCCTTAATTTTCTCTCCCAGACATCATGGAGCTATGAGCCAGCTGATCAGAACTCCTACATTCCTTTGCCAGCCTCGGATAACATGTACTGGTTTTCATATGACCAGTCTGGTTTTGACATACGATGTGCTAGAGTTCACATTCTTGGGTTTAGTTTCCGTGCAAGCAGTGACGAAGAGAGTAACAGCACATCTGTTGCACCAGCTGAAGACCCCATAGAGTTGCTTGGGAAGCCGCTGCGGCTTGGGAGGGGAGATGATGTCTTTATGAAGATATTTGCCAATAGCTTGCATGCTCTTCAGGTATCCACGTACTTTAATTTTTTAGTGGACTTAACTCTGCAGTCAGATTGACTGCAGTATGATCATATTAGTGAATACCCAACTGTCCCTCCCGAAGTTACATGTAATAAACTTGGTCAAGAATGTTTCACGGTCCCTCTAACTGCTTGGAAGCTAAAGAAGTCTATGATAGTAATTTCCAAGAAATATTCTACCAAAAAGTTTCAGGACTAAATTTGATGCCCTAATATCTTGTTCTAAAGCCAATGTAGCCATATGTACTAGAATAAATGTTTTCCCATCTCATGCATGTAGAAGGCTGACCAGACAGCTTGAAAAGACCCAAATGCTTAAGAACATATGCTGCCAAAATACGCTTCTGAACTAGTTCCAGTGGGGATGAGCTAGCATAGTATCCATCCGAAAGAAACTTAACGCAAGCGATACCAGAATTTGTGAAGATAGTTTATTCAAGCACATTTAATTTTTCCTTTTAAGATTGTTGAATGCTTTTTTTGTCTGTCTACTCATTTTCTGCAAGTTTAACATGCCATTACTTAGTAGTAACTGTACAACTTGATTTGAAAACATCAGTTATTTATCGGTCCTTGGATTTGTTTGTTTGGCAACCGTAGTTGCATGGTTATGCCATGAGCCCACGACAACAGTGAGCATTCAACAAGTTTTTGGGAATACATAACACAAATTTTACCTACATCTTTCAAATTGGTTACATCATTTGTCCTTTCTTTCAATTGAGTTGCATTCATTACAAGTATCTTAATTAGGTGGTGCAGTTCTACTACTGGAAAGCACCTGAGCTGGCATCAAGGAGAAAACAGACTACTGTTGGTTCAGAAACAGTCTGTTGTCCTACTATACAAGTACAACAATCAAGTGGAACGGAACTTCCATTGCCGTGCAACCATGGCCCTGCGCAAACCATATTTGGATCATATAGCAATGTGGAACCGGAATTTGTTCTTGAATGGGATGATTTTGTGTTAGCAGTTGCTATGTGGGAGAATTATTCAGAAGAATTGAAGAGAGAGTTGTCGACATTTTTGCCACATTGGCTGTCTAGTGAAACTATTTTTGTTGTTGATTCCTCGGAGACCACCCAGATACGAGGTGAAGGGAACTAAACACTGACCTGATGTTATGCAGCATTAGTTCTAGTGAAGCTGTGGAGAGTTTTGGATTTAAATGTAGCTCATTGGGATAATCTCTCCAAGATGAATTAACTGGTCTTTAAACATTCTGGGGACCACTCCTTGATATCCGTGTTTCCAACAGCTTTCATATGGCTTGATGTTCATCCGTTCTGTTTTATAGTAGCATCCATATTTCTGTTAGTCTGTTGCCTCTCATACTAGTTATCATATTTCACTTCGGTTGAGTTTTGGCCATAATTTTATTCTGTTACTACTAATTTCTGTGCCCCAGGTACCTAATTTTTTATAAGAAAAGAACCATCCTAATGGTGTCATGAAACACTTGGGATAACCATTAAGAACATGGTAAGCCATTGGCTGATTGATTTAAAATACGAGTAGTTTCATTGGCTCTTGAGAATTTGGAATGTCAGCTGAATACCCCCATGCACTCTCTTTCGCAGACAGACAAGTGCCCTGTATTAGCGAAAGCTGAAGAAAGTAGTCTTGCACTCTTATTGAGTGCTAATACCAATATGCAAATGTCACTGCTAGTAGAGTTTTTCATTTTTCTCTAAATGCATAGTGCATCGGTAGATCCCTGTGGACTGACGTATGTATCAGAATATATACGAACACATCTGCTCCCTTACTGTAGAAAATTCACAGCCAGTCTAATATTTCATAAGCAATGAACCACTCACATTTCCTTTACCCAATTGCACATTCAGTGTCTCTTACAAATAGTGCTACCAAGCTAATTATCTTGGCAGGGTTTGCCTCTCCCTCATTCTTCAGTAACAAAGATGGAGGGCTGGCGGTGGTTTATTTTTCTTGAGCTCCAGGTATATAAGCTGTTCCCATAGACATCATAAAAGATGAAATCGGCTTGGTACTGGTTTAGCTGGAGGGACATGAACCCTTGGCCATCGTAAAAGAACTGGAGCTTATCATCAGTTGGCTGAAAGACTCCTCTCCATGCTTTTGAACCGCCTCCACTAGTGAAGTATTGGAGTGGACTGGAATAACACAAGTGAGTGGATTAAGGTTAGATAACTTCACCGAGTATTTGCTTTAGATGTTTCATTTTTTATTCTAGAAAGAACGACTTGTATCAAGCGATTTTAACCTGTCTCTGCTGCTAATGTGTTCCAGGCAATGATCGTGCCCATTGATGTAGAAGTCGATGCCGTTCTCCTGCAATGGCATTTACATATCAGAAAAGGATTCTTTTGGGGGGACTTGTTTAACTAGTATTGGGGCCACTTAGGAATAAACCTTGAGGACCGGAAGAAGTAATTGCAGAAGCTCCTTGGTCTCCCCGTGGTCACTGACACTCCTCATGGTATGATGCCCAATAGCAATCTTCCACTTTGCAGTTGATTTCTTCATCGCCTCGTCCAAATCCTAGAATGCAGCATTTACCCCAAAAAAATCAGTTTCTTTTGCTATGCAAGACATCTTTTTGTTAATGCAAGACATCTTTTTGTTAAACATGGATGAGAATTTTTCATTCGAAATGTGCACCTTGAGCAGATTGTCTATGTAATTTCCTCGAGGAGCCACTCCTCTCCAGTCATAGTGGTCGTCTTTAGGGTGAGTCCAGTACTTTTCTTGAAACGGAGTAGTGTCGATGAAGAAGAACTCAACCATTTCTGAGGAATTCGTGATGGTTAGTAGAGAGTCAATTTTACTCACCAGTTTTTTTTTTTACTTTTCTTTCTTTCTGGATGATGGAACAAACATATGTACTATAATCTACTAGTCCGAACAAAATTTGGTTCTGTACCCGCATCAACGATGAAGGATCTCTTGCAGATGAACCGGTCGTCGATCTTGTTCAGGACTGGGCTGAGCTGGGCAAGCGCATCGCCCCTGTAGTCATGGTTCCCCAAAACTGAAAGAGATAAAAACGTCAGTCTCAGTAGCAACAGGCTGGCAACAGAACGGGGAAAACATTGAAGAGCTTCCAGTTTATTAAGAAAAAGGAGAGGGTTAAACCATTGACGGAGGCCTACCGAGGTACCACGGCTTGTTCAGGCTCTGGGCTGTGTAGATGTTGGTGAAGGATTCCTCGAACTGCTGGTCGTCGACGC
This sequence comes from Avena longiglumis, assembly GCA_030063025.1. Taxonomy (NCBI): domain Eukaryota; kingdom Viridiplantae; phylum Streptophyta; class Magnoliopsida; order Poales; family Poaceae; genus Avena; species Avena longiglumis. Next base: position 504,375,938 of record CP125975.1, read on the forward strand.
CCGTCAGGCCGTTCTCGTAGAAGTTGTCCCCGGTGGAGACCACGAAGTCGATGTCCAGCTCCTCGCCAACTTTCCCCATCTACAGGAAGAGGGAAAAGCAAAAGAAATCCACCAGATTTTATGAACTATTTCTCGAAGTTGTAGCTCCAAAATCCTCTGATCCATGTCCAGCGCAGGAAGGAGGAGGCGGAAGAGGATCGGGGATCAGGCAGGCAAGAACAAGGGCGGCCTTTTTTTTTTCCAGCAGCAGCATAATACACAAACAATGACCGAATATGCCAAGTGGCGATGCGGACCAACCGCCAAGCCGTTTCGTTCCCTTACTCGTCCAATTAAAATCCTCCTCCTCCCTCCATGCACGGTGGTTACGGATCAAGAAGAGCGGGGAGAGGAGACGAGGAGAAAGATCATGGTGTACCTGCTCCGCGACCATGGTCTGGTTGTAGGCGCCCTTCCGGCCCCAGTCCCCGATGACGAGCAGGCTGAGCGAGCCGTCGTTCTTGGCCGCCGGGTGCTCCACGCGTTCCAGCTCCGCGGCGGCCGGCGCGGCCACGGCCACGGCCAGGGCCAGGAGCGCGAGCGCCGCGGCCATGGAAGCTCGGCTCCTCGTCGGCGCCATGGGTCGATGGCCGGACCCGGACCAGGACCAGGGCGGCAGCAGTGGAGTTATGGTATAGCAGGAAGATGTGAAAGTGACGGACCCTACTGCCCCATATATAATGTGGCACGTACGCACGCGGGCGTTGCAAAGGACACGACTGGGACAGCTTACTCGGTTACCATTCGTTTTAGTTTAGATTATTATTAGATGCCTTGCATTGCAAAACATGATTTGATCGGTCGGTAGGAGAGAAGCTCCGGCAAGAAAGAAAGAAAAAAGGTAGTAGTGTACTGTAGTGGTAGCCGTGGAGAGGAAAAGATGTGATCGCGAGATGTCATGTCACCCGCCCAATGTGCGCGTGGCCAGCCCTTTTCTGCTTGGAGGCTTTCTGGTTTTTCTTATGCCTACTATACTATACTTGTATTGCTTGAGACGCCAAACATCATCTTGCTTTTTTGTTTAAGTGTTTATGCGGAGCACGCGATAACAGGATCCGTGTCACGGTTCCATCCGAGATCCGATCCATACGGTGTAGGAGTAGGAGTATGAGCGAGCGCACTATTATTGGAGGGTCGTGGAGTGGTTCGCGCAACTGGTCTGGTCTGGTCTCATGGGTGCTGTTGATGACTGAATGCATCACTGTTCGCTTGGATAAATTTTTTCCTTTCGTCCCGTGGATCACGATGGATGAGAGTAGGATACTAGTATGACACTGAACATGGTTCAAGTTTGGGAATCACACATAAACTATGCATGCTACGTACAGCAGGCGCCAATCGGCTTGGAGCATTCCCGGGCCCACCATGTGCGAGCTGTGCGATGGCGAGCATTGTTGTAGGGTCAAGGACACACCACTTTGATTCTCAAAAAAGAAGAAGAAGGACACACCACTTTCCATTTCCATGTTAATCATGTTGGGCGCGTGACGAGGCTCGGTTGCCTGTCGCGGCGATACCTTCTTCTTGGACAGGTTGGAAGCTCCAGCCACGTAAGAAAGAACTGGCCAAGGAAGTAGGCTCGTGTGCAGTATATGTACTACTCCACAGGCAAGTAAGAATGATGCTTCTAATCTGTGCGTGCTGCACGGCAGGTTTCGTGTACCCGTCGGTCGCTAGCTGCAGCTGTCGTGTGTGTGTGTGTGTATGCGAGATCAGTATCCCCGATACTGTACCAAGAATATCCAATACCCTTCTAAAAAGAATATCCAATACGTCAATCAATAATACCCCTACACGTTGCGTGTAAATACGGTACCCCGAGTTATTTCCGGCTGACGTACGTGCTGTTGCTGCTGTTGCCCGGTGCGGCCCGTCCCGTTGTGCGCGAAGAATATTCGAGGTGCGTGTTCCGAGGGGTACATATATGCGCTTGGATATTCTTTTGTACCGTGCGAAGTGACACGCTAGGCGAATAGTGCGATCGTTCTTCGAGTTCACAACTACTACTCCGCTGTCTCGAATGCATGTCGGTAGAAAATATATGTTCAACCGAATACGCGGGTGGACCTTTCTCCACCAGGCCGACCCGAACGATCCAAAGTGTTCGCTTCTGTCTGATTGAATCGGGCCACTGTCGATTTTGGGTAGAGGGTCCGACCTGTCCGGCCAGCCGGCGCCCAATGATGTGATTTATTTGTCCACGCTTGGCTAGCGTTGGTCAGGGCTGGCCATGGATTTTATATGTTTACAAATATTGTCACATAATTATTTCTTAGGATGCAAATAAACTAGACTAGGTAATCAAATTGAAATAGTGCTTAATATAAATAGTTCAGGCGCGCATGATTCAATGAAAAACAACTAAACCGTCATTTAAATTACACAAAACAAATAAAAAATTAAATATTGAGATTTCCCACATGAGCCCATATATGCTCAATCAAATCCTCATGGGTCTGCCTGTGACGCAAATTTTCATGCACTCGCATGAAATCTTCCCAAGACGCTAGACCTGGCTCTGGCTCAACCAACTGACCCTGAAAGGCCCAACCTTAGTCCAAGATGCCGTCATCACGCTCGTCTTCGACGATCATGTTATCCATGATAACACAAGCAGTCATCACATCCCACATCCTCTACGTGCTCCAGGTTCTACAAGGGTACCGAATAATAGTCCATCTTAACTGAAGCACAACAAATGCTCGCTCCACATTCTTTCTAGGAGCTTCTTGCTCTTTTGTAAAGCTCTTGCACTTCTCATCTCCAGGTTTGAGGATTGTCTTTATAAAAACAGCCCAGTCCCCAATGACGAGCAGGCTGAGCGAGCCGTCGTTCTTGGCCGCCAGGTGCTCCACACGTTCCAGCTCCGCGGCGGCCAGAGCGCGAGCAGCGCGGCCATGGAAGCTCGGCTCCTCGTCGCCATGGGTCGATGGCCGGAGCCGGACCAATACCAGGACGGCAGCAGTGGGCTCTATTGTTGTATATAGGCAGGAAGGTGAGAAAGTGACGGACCACTACTGCCCGATATATAATGTGGCACGTATAGTGGCGTTTCAAAGGACACGAGTGGGACAGGTTGCTTGGTTACCATTCGTTTTAGTAGATGCCTTGCATTGCATTGCAAACCATGATTGATTGATCGGTCGGTAGGAGTAGGAGAGAAGCTCCGGTAAGAAAGAAAAAAAAAAGTGGCCGTGAAGGAGAGGAAAGATATGATGGGCAAGATGTCACTGTCTATGGGCGCGTGGCCACCCTTTTATCCCTTGGAGGCTTTCTGGTTTTTCTTGTTGGTGTCTAGTACTACTTGTGTCGCTTGAGACGCCAAAACCATCATCTTGCTTTTTTATTCAAGTGTTTATCCACAGCACGCGATAACACGATCCATGTCACGGTTCCATCCATGCATCCGATCGATCCATGTGGTGTATGAGCGAGCGCATTATTGTTGGAGTGGTTCGCGCTACTGGTATTAGGGATGCAGGGACAAGTGGGATATTATTTTTAACTACTAGATTAACTTAAAACTAAGTGGAACAAGTGAAATAAGTTAGATTTGATATATCCCGTTTATCCCCTTATCCATTTAAATTAGAGTTAGTCTAGTAGTCTAAAAGTAGTATTCCACTTGTTCCAGTTGTACCACCTCTTCGTTCCTAATTGGTCTCGTCTCATGGGTGGTGATGACTGAATGTATCGCTGCTCACTTGGCCGCTTTGTTTCTTTTATTTCCCTTCGTCCCGCGGATCACGATCGATGAGTAGAATAAGGGGACTCTGAATAGCAGTCTGTATGAGAATCTGACATAAACTATGCTACGTACGCGCCAATATAAGATCAGCCACACCGGTGGTGCGATTCAAGTAAAAGAATGAATCGGTCTGATTTGGCTGTAGTGTATAGAACCGGTTCAAACATTGTACATGGGACCCAAGAGTTATAAAAGAAATTTTTTCTTTGTCTCAATTCTTTCCATCGAGACGTGGCTGGGTTTTTCTTACTTGTGTCTGTTAGAATTTGGTAAGTTTTGGGTACCATTGGACAAATTCAAATTCTCTTTACTCAGATACTACATATATGCTACTTGTAGTGGTCTTAAAGTTTACCCCACATTCTTAGTTGAAGAGTTGGACCACCTTATATAGTAGAGTTGCACCACTCACTAAGGTGTGACAAGAAGAGTAGCCTCAAGACTCCTCCGACGCCGGCCTTGCCTCGTCACGGCAGCAAGGCTGCTGGTTATGGGAATCTCGCCGAGCCGAGCTTTATTTTGCTTGTTGGGAGAACTGATTATGAGTCATTAACGGACGCGTTAATTACAGCCGTTTCCAGTTTTTATGGACGTGGGCTGAGCTCACGATCCTCCTAACCTGCGTTATATAAAGCGTCCGGGCAAAACCTAATCGGTACGGAATCAATCCACACACGCGCCTACCTTCAGAACCTTGCGCCGCCGCTTTCGTCTTCTCCATCCCGGCTTGCGGCGTGCACCGCAGATCGGGACAGTAGGCCTCCGGAACCCCGCCTCTCGTGAACCTGTACGGGTGAGGGGCGATCAGGTTTTTGGGGAGCGCTCAAGCGCGACTACTAGTAACCACAACGTCGTCCGACGACGAGTTCCCTGACGACGACTTCTTCCCGGACGTCAGCAACCTCTTCGACAACCTCAACATGGGCGACACTGCTGCAAACCGCTGCGGCTGCTATTCAACCTACTCTGTACGTGATACTCAACTGTCTCTTTCGGATTATGCTAGAGTTCTCTGTTCTAGCGCTTGCTGTAGATGTGATAGGTTTATATCCTATAGATATAATCTGTTCATCTACTTTGTTGATCTGCATAAAAGGTTTTAGTACCATTTGTATGATCATATTTTATCAGTTTATTATTCGGATTAAATCATATGGATTATTGCTTATATTTCCAACAATCCAAAAACCTGATTATAGGCAACTGAATTCCACTGGTGTAGCCGCGGCCACTAGGCCGCATCCTTTTGATGGCATGCACTATAAGAGATGGCGCAAGAGAGCAGTTCTCTGGTTTGAAAACCTAAACTGCTATAGCGCCACTCTTGGCAAGCCTGAAGGAGATCTTTCACGGCGAGCGAACTTTAAGAAAGCCGATACCATGTTTATGGCGGCTTTGTTCAGTGTTCTTGGGGACAACATTGTTGATCCTTATATGTCATTTGATAATGGCAAGGATGCGTGGGAAGCGCTCGAGGCCAAGTTTGGGGTCTCGGACGCTGGCACTGAGCTGTATGTCATGGAGCAATTCTATGACTACAGGATGGTTGATGAGCGCTCTGTCGTTGAGCAAGCTCATGAGATACAATAACTTGCCAAAGAACTTGAGCAGTTCAAGTGTTCCTTACCGGACAAATTTGTGGCTGGCGGCATTATTGCCAAGCTTCCTTCTTCGTGGAGGAACTTTGCTACTTTTCTGAAACATAAGAGACAAGAGTTTTTCGTTACGGATCTCATTGGGTCTCTTCATGTGGAAGAGAAGGCGAGAGCAAAGGACAAAACTGCTCGAGGACTTGAGGGAGGTTCTACTGCCAATTTAGTGCAGAGGAAAAACTTCCAATCCCACAAGTTCAAGAATAAGAACAAAACTGAAGGAAAGGGAAAGTTCGATGGCAAGAACAAGGCCACGCACTCAACCAACTTCAAGAAGAAAAATGATAAGAGGAAAGGCTCTTGCCACGTCTGTGGTGATCCTGGTCATTGGGCTCCAAGCTCTGATAAGACCGTGGCCTCTATGTGACATGCCAATCCCTGGATCGGTTCATTGGCCCACAATAGAGTGAGATAGATAATCATAGCAAATAACCGTGTATCATGATCTACAAGATCCAGAGTACCATTATTACAATGTAAAAGCTTAGCATAGAGCTAGCTCAAATTGTTCAGGTAGCAACAAAAGCGAGTAAATCCTCCAATCTTCAAATTGCCCACAAGTGAACAAGTGCCGAGTGGAGTACCGTGGCCTATAACGATCAATCAGAATCGGAATAACCCAAGATAAACGCAACAGCCTCAAGGGTCAATACATGGAATGTATGGCAAGTAGAGCTAGTAATGGAGACAATAGTACTAACATCTACATGCTTATTTGGCAAGTGGAGCGTGTCGCTTGCATTTGCAAATAACTTTGTCCTACTTTCATAAGTTTTGAATTTTCTTTGAAAAGATCCCAATTAAGTTAACCCAACAAGATTAAAACAATTATGAAATTAGAATGAGCGAGAAACATGTCATGGAATCAATATCTAGCAACTCGATGTCCATAACCGGGACACGGCTAATCGATTAGATTATACACTCTGCAGAGGTTAGTACACTTTACCCATGTGACTTGGCCAGCCAGCTCGTACCATCACTCTCATTTTGGGTGATGATAGGAGAAGGCCAAGAAGAGATCCGGGAAGTAGCTCCTCAATCCCGACGCAAGACCGTCCAACCTACCAAAATTCTACATCTCGGATACGGGTTCGAGTTACCACAACCTACTAAGTCCAACCAACCGCCCATTTCATTATTGGCACATGGTTGTACACGTAAGCTACACAATAAAGAAGCCAATCATTCTCTCTTGATACCGGGTGCCTTTCCGCAATGAAACCACCAAAATTATCAATACCATCACACCGGGGGTTCATTGATTGTTGTTTTAGTTTTCACAAACCAATACTTTTAGAAACAAGTCTCAATGATGTAACCCAGCCCTCGTACAACATAGCATGGCTAAGCACATCTACCAACGGTGGTTCATCTACAACGAAAACCCTACCACATAATAGGACATAGCATAGCGATGGTATCATCTTACACATGCATCTACAAAATACACGACAATGCATTGAAAATAGTAGGACGATATCATGAACAAAGTAGCATCTACTTGCCTTGGTTGTAGCGGTGAGGAACAATCCACACACGAGCAAGGGTTGCACACACAATCTACACGACACAATTGCATTCATAAACAAACAATTCACAAACATATGCAACAAAGATGATGCATGAATGCAAGAACGGCAAGTGAATTGGTGCTACAGCTGCACCACATAATACTAATACATATTACTACCGAATACATGCATGGAAAATAGATTTGGCGCAAGGAAAACTATTAACCAAAAGTAGTGATCACTACTAGAGCTAGAACTTAAATAATTCACTACCGGTAGTAAACAGTTTGTAAAATCTTGGAAATATTCTACCGCAAAGGCATCGCTGATAAGAAACAGTACCAATTGGAATTACTCAAAAAGGAGTTATAAAACATCCCGAGTAATTAAAACACTGCAGAAAGCCATTAGACAAATACTGCAGAAGTTTTTACTGTAAGCCTATCTTTTTATTTCACGATGAGATTCCCCTCGTTCATACGAGTTCAGGGACATATCACACGCGATTTTTGGAGCTACGAAACTTTTACTACGAATTTATTACTCCGAAAAGGCCACTAACTAGTTTGATTAAACTGTACTAAACCTGACAGTAAAAGTCTGAACCAAAGCTACAGCGAGATTCTACACGACTCACTGAACGCGTACATATTTTATTTGCAATTTTTGGCCAAGCGGTTTAATTTCTATGTAATTTACAAGATTCTACCGAAATCTGTCAACTAATAGGATTAACGAAATTGACCTACCAATCGCTCGATGATCGCTGACCGGACGTCTGACCAGTCAACGTCTGGGCGTCTGACTAGTCAACGTTGAGTCTGACCAGTCAACGAACGATCTAAGCCACGATCGAGATCCGACGGCTGCTGTCTTACCGAAACGGATCGCGAAACGAACTCCGGCGAGCTCGGACGGCGGCGACGGTTCGGCGTCGTGGTTCTACTGACGTACACACACGGTCAACTACGGCTCCGGAACAATAAACGCGTGCAGCGTCGCGATCTAGGCGCAGCTTGGCGGCGGATGGAGACGCGAAGCACGGAACGGAAAGAGGCGGCGAGACGAACCCGACAATGACGCGCGACGAACGGCGACGGCCGGCGGCAGACGCGTGGCGCGAAGCGACGGCGGCAAAGACTGGCGGCGGCGGCGGACGCGTGCGCCAGTGGCGCGCTGGTCCGGGTTGAGGCGTGGTCGGCACGACTTCCGAGGCGGTGGGCCCTTTATTTAAACCTTCACGTGAGAAAAGAAAGAAAGAAAAAAAAACTGAAACAGAATCGGTCCGGTTGGACTATAACTCGAAATCGGTCCGGATTTTCGGACCGTTTTCCGGCGGTTTACTAAACGTCCGAGTCTTTTGCATACGAACTTCGATTGGAGCGATTCTCACGCCTACGGGTTCGTATCGTCGAGGGGAACAACCTTCAGTCGAAGTTTGCGCGAAAACTCGAACCTACAGGGGTGGTTGTTGCAAGTCTCTTGGTTTACTAAAACGTCCGAGTCTTTTGCATACGAACTCCGATTGGAGCGATTCTCGCGCCTACGGGTTCGTATCGTCGAGGGGAACAACCTTCATCGAAGTTTGAGCGAAGCTCGAACCTACAGGTGGTTGTTGCAAGCCCCTCAAGCTCCCCGCAGAAACTCGGTCGAAACAAAAATAGGTTTTCGCAAATAGCGCCGTCGATCCTCTCTACTCGACGGTAATGCATGGTAAGATATGATGCGATGCAATGAATGATATGCAAGACCAAATCGAAAATTTGGGATGTGACAAGACTAACCCCTTAAGATGAATCTCGCCCTAGATTCGGCGCTAGCAAATAGGTGTGGGTAGTCCTCTCGGATGTCATCTTCACGCCCCAAGTGGCTTCCTCTTCGTGTGGTGACTCCACGCACCTTGCAAAACTTGATTATCTTGGTACGGGTAGTCCTTTCATTGCCTCTCTAGAATCTTGACGGTTTCTCCTCATAGGTCAAATCATTCTCAAGTCGAACCTCCTCTAGCGGTACAAGATCTCTCAATGGTGTATCCACCATCTCCGGATGGCACTTCTTCACCGGGACACGTGGAACACATTGTGAACAGCAGAGAGCCTCCGGCAACTCCAACCGATAAGCAACCTCTCCTTTGCGTGCTAAGACTCGATATGGTCCAATAAATCGAGGTGCCACTTACCCTTAATACCAAATCTCTTAATTCCACGGCGATACTCGAGGTATGCTCTATCACCTATCTCATACACCACCTCCTTGCGCTTGGCGTCCGCGTAGCTCTTCCGTCTTGATTGTGCTACCTTGATGCATCTCTAATCAAGGCGACCTTCTCCTCGTCCTTGATCAAATCAGGTCCAAACAATCGACGTTCTCCTACTCCATCCCATAGCAATGGTGTTCGCACCGCTTCCCATACAAGACGTCGAACGGTGACGCGTCTTGATGCTGGTTTGATAGCTGTTGTTGTAGGAAAACTTCGGCACGGCAAATTCTCATCCCAACTAGAACCATGAGCCAAGGCGCAAGCTCTTAGCATGTCCTCCAAAATCTGATTCACCTCTCGGCCCCGTCCATCACCAGGTGAAGCTGTGCTAAACTCCAATCTAGTACCAAGTGACTCGTGCAATGGCGCCGGAAGTGTGAGGTAAATTGGGTGCCTCTATCGATACAATACTCTTGGGAACTCCGTAGGCACACAATTCTCCCATGTAAATCTTGGCCAACTTTGCACTCAGATAGGTCGTCTTCACCGGTATAAAGTGGGCTACCTTGGTCAAATGGTCGACCACTACCGGATAGAGTCATATCCTGCCTGGTCTGGCAATCCTGATAAAGTCCATTCCCACTCTATCCCACTTCCAATCCGCATGTGCAATGGTCAGAGTAATCCTGGCAACTTCGGTGTCCCGCCTTCACTGGCTACATACATCGATAGGGCAATATGCTCGCGATGTCTCCCTTCATGTTGTTCCACGAATCTGTCCTTTAGGTCCATATACATCTTCGTATTGCCGGATGTATGGAATACGGTGAGTCATGAGCTTCTGCAGAATCAACTTCCTTAACTCCGGATCGTTGGGCACACACAACGATCTCCATACCACAAGGTACCTTGCTCATCCTCATGGAATTCCCTTGCTCGACCTTCCTTCATCTTTTCCTTAACTTCATCTATCTCTTTGTCTCCCACTTGAGCCTTCCCGATTCTGTCCCAAGCGTTGGTTGGACTTCCATTGTAGCCAAGTATCCTTCGATACTACTTCCAGCCTAAGGTCCTTGAATTGCTTGCACAAATCCTCGTGCAATTCACCAATTGTCAACCCATTGGCATAAACCTTCCGACTCGAGCATCCGCTACTACATTGGCCTTTCCCGGTGGTACAGAGATTCATATCATAGTCCTTGATAAGTTCCAACCATCTCCTTTGTCTCATGTTCAGTTCCTTCCGTAAATATGTACTTCAGGCTCTTGTGGTCGTGTACACATCACGTTGTTTTCCCATTAAGTAATGCCTCCATACCTTGAGCGCATGAACCACCGACGCTAACTCCAAGTCGTGTGTGGGTAATTCCGCCATGGTGCTTGAGTTGTCGCGAGGCATATGACACTACTCCCATCTTGCATCAAGACACTCCCAAGTCCTTGTCGTGAGGCATCACAAGACACTTGGAAATCCTTCAAGATCCGTAAACATAGAACAGTGCGTCACTAGTCGACGCTTTAGTTCCCGAAAGCTGGCTTCACATACCCGACCATTCAAACTTCCTCCTTCTTCGAAGTTCGGTCATCGGCTTAGCAATCTTGGAAAAGTTTTCTATGAACCTCCGGTAATATCCAAGAAGTCCCAAAAGCTCAATCTCTCCGCATTCTTGGCGCTTCCCACTCATATCGCGGTCACTTTGTTTGGATCAACAAGAATTCCTTCTCCCCGACACTACGTGTCCAAGAAACCCAATGTTGTCAAGCCGAATTCACACTTGCTGAATTTGGCGTGACCTTGTGTTCTCTCGGCTTCTCCATAATCGTCTCGATGTTTCTCATGCTCAAGATCATCCTTGGAATATATCGTTATGTCATCAATAAACACCACCACGAACTTGTCCAAATACTCCATAAATACCTTGTTCATCATGGTCATGAAGTATGTCGGGGCATTCGTTAGTCCAAAAGACATAATCAGATACTCATATAAACCATACCTAGTGGTGAAGGCGGTTTTGGTACATCCTCCTCTCGGATCTTCAATTGAAATAGCCCGATCGCAGATCAATCTTCTCAACACCTTTGCTCCTTCCAGTTGATCAAACAAGTCATTTATGTTCTAGAGAGGTACTTGTTCTTAATGGTTACTTCATTCAAATGACGATAGTCTACCACTAATCTCTTGGTGTTGTCTTTCTTCTCCACAAATAGAACAGTGCTCCCCATGATGACGCACTAGGCTGAATGAATCCTTTTCCAATTGTTCCTTCAACTGCTTTCTTCAATTCTTTCAGCTCATCCACATCCATCTTATATGGCTTCTTTGCTATCGGTCCTTCTCCAGATCGGTCGATAAGAAACTCTACATCTCTGTCGGTGGCATACCGCAGCTCTTCCTAAACACGTCGGTAATCCCTAATCATCGCACAAGATCCATGCTAACCTCCTTAAGAGAATTCAGCTTACACCTTCCAGTCGTGCAACCGACTTGAGTCTAATCCTCTTACCATCCGGTTTTAAGTGAAATAGCTTGTCAGTGCACAATCTATGTGTCCCCATGCATAGACGTCCAATCCATACCCGTAATGACATCTAATCCTTGTGAATCCAAAGACTACTAGATGTGCAATGAAGTTGTGTGTTCCAATCCTCACGGTCAAGTCATGCATCCCGCACTAGCTATCATATCTCCTCCGGTGAAATCACTCTAATAGACCTTTTCATAGACTCAAGAGGTAACTTATACTTATCCACAAATGCCCTTGATATGAATGAATGCGATGCACCAAAGATCAAAAAGTATAAGTGCAGGGTAAGTGTTGATTGGGAACTTACCAATCACAAGGTCAGGCTCATCTGGAATCTCCTCCACATTCATGTGGTGCACTGTGGCCTTCTCGCCGTTGGTTGGCTTGAGTCCTTTCCTCTCCGGACAGTTGTCAGCATAGTGTCCCTTCTGCTTGCACTTGAAGCATGTCACCTCGCTCAGATCCTTCTTCACGAAGTTGCGATCACGGTTGTGGTCATGTCCACCGTGTCCTCCAGAGTGGTGAGAGTGTCCTCCCTTATGGTTGTGCTGGCTGCTCCTATGGTTGTCATGACGATGTCCATCGCGGCGGTCATGGCTCCCATGGTCACTTTCTCCATGCTTGGAGTATCCATCGTATGAAGTGCGAGACTTGTGGTGGAACCAGAGTGATGAGTATTGCTCTTTCTCTTGCGGTTCAGCATAGGTAAGTTTAGAAAGAATCAACTACGACAATAGGATTCTACCCATGCATATGAGCAATCAACAACAAACAATAGCAGACAATCACAAGCAAGCAACACAACAACAAACAAGCGATCCAGCAACATCCCAGGTGTTATCCTAGCAGTACATAACTACTGAAATAGTTTTGCAAGAGTTGGCAATGGTTAACTAAACAATAGATCAACTAATCAACCAAAACAGCAATTCTGCCAGAACCGTCCAGCAGCAATCACGAATTTTTCCGCCTGACTTAAACTCGTCAGAAAATTAAGCCAATTTTGGTGCATATGGCACAGAGAGTTTCGCATCAGCCCAAAATTTTTTAGATTTTTCTGAGTTACCAGAAAAATATGAAAAATCGCGCAGTACTGCTGTATCAGCAGAAAAACTGCAGCGAAAAACACACAGATGATAACCAAATTGCCATAACTCTTTCATTAAAATTCGCACAAATAAATCCTGGGATATTGGAGTACACAAATAAGCAACTAAACACTTTTAATCTAACACGAACTAAGCTTCACAACGATCGAGACTAATCCTAACGAATTTGCCTAACGTGGTCTAATTGGTGGACTCCTATCTATTTCTTGAAGAGATTGAGGTAGGTCCTTGCGGTCATGCGTTGGCGCTCGCTCATGGTACAACCATGGCGGAGTGTACACCTCTCCTGAACCATCACTTGAGACTTCAAACTCCACCTCTTCTGGATCCTCCTCTTCTTCTTCATCCTCACCGCAACAAGAACGGCCTCATCTCCTCCACCATCATCGCCTTCATCATCATCATCCTCGCCTCATCATCATCATCGTCTCCACTGTCATCATCATCCCCATTGTTGCCATCATCTCCATTGTCATCATTAGAGGGTGGATTCAGCTGCTTGGAGAGCGGCAATCTGGCTATCATAGCTTCAATGGTTTGATCCCTTTCGGATCTGTCCCTAGCTTCTTGTATGTTCGGTGTTCTCCTGCAAGTACCATGAAGATGTGCTATGGTTGCATCTCTGGCTATCGTGGCATTCTCCGTAACTCCACAGCTTCATGCAAAGTGGCAATCCTGTCCTTGGACCACCATACCATTGCTAGTAAAATGCAATCTCCTTTATCATCCTCACCTTCTCCGCTAGAGCTCCATTCTCCCTTTCCATGTCCTCTATGTGCCTCCGACGGGCGGCATGTTGTTCCTGCCGGGTAACCACAATGTTCCCTCTTCATCACGCCTTCCATAGTCACGGTAGGGTGAATCTGCTGGTAGTAGGTGTCGGACATTATGGCGAGACAGGCTTCATGTATGGCTGTTGATTCCAAGTCCCGATGCAGGTATATCTTGGTGTAGACCAAGTGCACGGGTTTGGCAAGCGGCATCTCTGAATATGAAGGTAGTGATCTCCCATGCATCCTCTCCATATCCATAGGTGTACAGCCTTTCTTCCCTTGAACATGGGCAAGCAATCCCATGTCGAGAGAGTGAGCTAATCGCCTTGCAAAGGGCCTTGGTGACTCCATGGTGACATACTCACCCGACGTCTCCCATCTATCAAGTAAGAGAGGAAAGTGTGAGAATAGCATATGGTAAGAATTTTACGAGGTGAAAGGCATAAGATGAAAGAGAGTTAATATAGGCTTTAGTAATTCTATGGCTTCCTAATCCAATCCTAGGTCACGATCCCACAATGACACATGGGCTCGATACCATCTTGTGACACCCGGTTACGATAAGACCGTGGCCTCTATGTGACATGCCAATCCCTGGATCGGTTCATTGGCCCACAATAGAGTGAGATAGATAATCATAGCAAATAACCGTATCATGATCTACAAGATCCAGAGTACCATTATTACAATGTAAAAGCTTAGCATAGAGCTAGCTCAAATTGTTCGTAGCAACAAAGCGAGTAAATCCTCCAATCTTCAAATTGCCCACAAGTGAACAAGTGCCGAGTGAGTACCGTGGCCTATAACGATCAATCGTAATCGGAATAACTGCAAGATAAACGCAACAGCCCGAAGGGTCAATACATGGAATGTATGGCAAGTAGAGCTAGTAATGGAGACAATAGTACTAACATCTACATGCTTATTTGGCAAGTGGAGTGGTTCCGCTTGCATTTGCAAATAACTTTGTCCTACTTTCATAAGCAGTTTGAATTTTCTTTGAAAAGATCCCAATTAAGTTAACCCAACAAGATTAAAACAATTATGAAATTAGAATGAGCGAGAAACATGTCATGGAATCAATATCTAGCAACTCAGATGTCCATAACGGGGACACGCTAATCGATTAGATTATACACTCTGCAGAGGTTAGTACACTTTACCCATGTGACTTGGCCAGCCCATCGTACCATCACTCTCATTTTGGGTGATGATAGGGAGAAGGCCAAGAAGAGACTGTCGAAGTAGCTCCTCAATCCCGACGCGCACCGGTCCAACCTACCAAAATTCTACATCTCCGGATACGCTGGTTCGAGTTACCACAACCTACTAAGTCCAACCAACCGCCCATTTCATTATTGGCACATGGTTGTACTGAAGCTACAATAAAGAAGCCAATCATTCTCTTGATACCGGTGCCTTTCCGCAATGAAACCACCAAAATTATCAATACCATCACACCTGGGGTTCATTGATTGTTGTTTTAGTTTTCACAAACCAATACTTTGAGAAAACAAGTATCAATGATGTAACCCAGCCCTCGCTCAACATAGCATGGCTAAGCACATCTACAACGGTGGTTCATCTACAAGGAAAGCCCTACCACATAATAGGACATAGCATAGCGATGGTATCATCCTACACATGCATCTACAAAATACACGACAATGCATTGAAAATAGTAGGACGATATCATGAACAAAGTAGCATCTACTTGCCTTGGTTGTAGCGGTCGGAGGAACAATCCACACGAGCAAGGGTTGCACTCCACACAATCTACACGACACAATTGCATTCATAAACAAACAATTCACAAACATATGCAACAAAGATGATGCATGAATGCAAGAACGGCAAGTGAATTGGTGCTACAGCTGCACCACATAATACTAATACATATTACTACCGAATACATGCATGGAAAATAGATTTGGCGCAAGGAAAACTATTAACCAAAAGTAGTGATCACTACTAGAGCTAGAACTTAAATAATTCACTACCGGTAGTAAACAGTTTGTAAAATCTTGGAAATATTCTACCGCAAAGGCATCGCTGATAAGAAACAGTACCAATTGGAATTACTCAAAAAGGAGTTATAAAACATCCCGAGTAATTAAAACACTGCAGAAAGCCATTAGACAAATACTGCAGAAGTTTTTACTGTAAGCCTATCTTTTTATTTCACGATGAGATTCCCCTCGTTCATACGAGTTCAGGGACATATCACACGCGATTTTGGAGCTACGAAACTTTTACTACGAATTTATTACTCCGAAAAGGCCACTAACTAGTTTGATTAAACTGTACTAAACCTGACGGTAAAAGTCTGAACCAAAGCTACAGAGAGATTCTACACGACTCACTGAACGCGTACATATTTAATTGCAATTTTTGGCCAAGCGGTTTAATTTCTACGCAATTTACAAGATTCTACCGAAATCTGTCAACTAATAGGATTAACGAAATTGACCCACCAATCGGTTCGATGATCGGCCGATCGACGTCGACCAGTCAACGTCTGGGCGCCTGACTAGTCAACGTCTGAGTGCCGAGTCAACGAACGATCTAAGCCGATCCGAGATCCGACGGTGGTCTTGCCTTACCGGAAACGGATCATAAACGAACTCGGCGAGCTCCGGACGGCGGCGACGGTTCCGCGTCGTGGTTCTACCTGACGCATACACACGGTCAACTACGGCTCCGGAATAATAACGCAGCGTCTGGCGATCTGCAGGCGCAGCTTGGCGGCGGATGGACGCGAAGCACGGAACGGAAGAGGGGCGAGACGAACCCGACAATGACGCAGCGACGAACGGCGACGGCGGCGGCACGTGGCGCGGCGGCGACGGCGCAAAGACTGGCGAGGCGGCGGCGGGCGGACGCGGCGCCAGTGAGGCGGCTTCTGGTGCAGTTGGAGGCGTGGTCGGGCACGACTTCCGAGGCGCGGCCTTTATTTAAACCTTCACGTGAGAAAAGAAAAGAAAAGAAAAAAACAGAATCGGTCCGCGGTTGGACTATAACTCGGAAATCGGTCCGGATTTTCGGACCGCTTCCGCGTTTACTAAAACGTCCGAGTCTTTTGCATACGAACTCCGATTGAGCGATTCTCGCCCACGGGTTCAGATCGTCGAGGAACAACCTTCAGTCAAGTTTGCGAAAACTCGAATCTACAGGGGTGGTTGTTGCAAGTCTCTTGGTTTACTAAAACGTCAGTCTTTTGCATACGAACTCCGATTGAGCGATTCTCGCACCCACGGGTTCAGATCGTCGAGGGAACAACCTTCATCAAGTTTGAGCGAAATCTCGAACCTACAGGGTGGTTGTTGCAAGCTTCCCAAGCTCCCCGCAGGAAACTCGGGTCGAAACAAAAATAGGTTTTCGCAAATAGCGTTTCGTCGATCCTCTCTACTCGACGGTAATGCATGGTAAGATATGATGCGATGCAATGAATGATATGCAAGACCAAATCGAAAATTTGGGATGTGACAAGTGGCTAGCGGGTGTCTGTCTCTCCTACTATAGTCAATATCTAATTTGCAACGAGTTGTCAACAATTTGGTTATCCTCGTTGTGGTTCATGTTCGTAGGTAAGAACGGTTCTATCTCGAAAGCCCTAATCCACGTAAAATTTGCAATGGATAAATTAGAGGCGTCTAGTTTAGATTGTTGCTGGGCTAGTGTTATGATATGGTAGTATTGTAAGTAGAAGTATGAGATGATACTCTTACAACACACATAGCGTGTAAACTCCATAGACCTTGGATTTACACATATAGGTATGATAGTGATCATACCACGATGCACATGATAGAGATCATCTGCGGGAACCATAACATTTCACTAATAAACATGTGATGTTTGATAGCATCTTATATTGCTTATTTGGCGTTTTATTAGCATAATAAGATGATCCCTCATTTAGATATCAAGATAAGAATGTGTTCTTCCTTAAGTATGCACCGACAATGTTTCGTCGCTTCAAGACATCACGTGATGATCGGGTGTACTTGAATCCACGAGCATATCTCGGGTGTAAGACAGCTTACACGCCAATACTAAGGTTCTTACTTGACGAGCCTAGCATGTACAGACATGGCCTCGAACACGGACCGAAAGGTTAAGCATGAGTCATATGTTTTGATATGATGACCATATGGATGTTTCGCTTTTGAAACTACAATCGACTCACGTGATGATCGGACTTGGTGTAGTGGATTTGGTTCATGTAATCACCAAAAGACACGAGGGATGTCGTTTTTGAGTGGGAGTTCATTTCTAATTTGGATTAGTAGAACTCAATTTATCATAAATTAAATCAAAGTGAATTTGCATAATTTGTTGTAGTCATTGGCATTCGCTCACCACCTTATGCATAGTTGTAATTGAGATAATAGAACTATAGAATTACGGATATATACTTTACTTAACTGGTATCGTATTGTGTTGAGTGTCAATCAAAGTTTAAAGTCCTATTGCAAACTTTCAAAGAACTCTATTTACTCCGTGAAATTTAATAGTTAGTATTAAATCGAGAGTGAAAATTCCAGTGTTAGTATCTTAAGTATCATGTTTGCCTCCATGATTCTTGATTGTTTTAATATCAAGTTTATCTAGGAGCTGAAAGAATTGTTTCAGAAACCATCATGTGTCGCAGATATAACGATATCTGAAACAATGTTTGTTGCAATATGATAGAGTATAATATATGTTCTCATATTGGATGAGAATTTACGAAGGTTGGAGATGCTAGACATCCTAATCATCCAAAAGGGTTTTGGAAAGTAATGTTATACTCACGATTCGCCTTTATAAGCTAAAGTAGCTTGATCATGAAAGTTGTCATGATAAGGGTGAATAGAATATGTATGTAAAATGTTTACTACACTAAAAGATTACTAAAGAATGGATTTTGAAAGAATACCGATCATTTTGATGATGGTGATCTACTTCAAAGTGCAAGTCCAAAGGTATTATTATTTGAATATACACGCTTTGGACTATGTGTCATGTATATGGCGCCACTTTTGATGTTGATAAATTCTTTTAAAAAGGAAAAGGAAATGCTGAAAGAGAATCTATAAAATATACTTGGCAGAAAAGAAAAGATTGGAAATATCCAATTTAGGTATATATATGATATACATGTTATGGTTGTATTCTTTTCTTGTTAAACAATGTGGTTCTTGGGTATTGGATACCGAATTGGTTGGTATGAAATTTCATTTAACGATGCAATTCATGAACCACAATGGCCTAAGTAACTATCAAGAGAATATGTGATGATGTTCATCAAAAACAAACAAACCGTTGTTTGTATTTCTCGTTGACATCAAGGCTTGACTTCAAGATTTGTTTTAATAATTGTTATTTGAATCAGGTATTATGAGAACAAAGGTTGTTCAAATAATTACCGTATTCCATATAAGATGGATGATTTACAAATCAAGTTGAAGAAATCACATCCATAAAACCTAATGCTAAAATGTCGCAATACAAATGATTGAAAGATCACTTATGAAGTGACATCGCTGTTTAAATTATATTGGAAAGAAAACATGAAGAATCTCCATATTCATGGATTTTGTAGTCTTTGATTTGATCAAGTGACGCTTGTGAGACTTTCCACGTGATAATTAAAACTTCGTTCAAAGGCCAAATAAGAACGAACGACTAAATTATTGGAATTTATACATATCGATGTATGTAGTCCATTATGTGTAGTCATAAGCGATGGGTTTCAACTTCATATGCTTTCTCCAGAATTTTGAGTGAATGTTCACTTAATGAGAAAGAAGTATGAAATATTTGAAAATGTTTCAAAGACTTTCAAGATGAAGTGGAAAATCATTGTAACAAGAAAAATAAATGAATTATGATTTGATCATGAAGGGATTTATTTGAGTTACAAGTGTAACAAGAAAAATAAATGAATTATGATTTTATCATAAAGGGATTTATTTGAGTTGCAAGTTTAGCAAAACACCTAGATTTACATATCCCGAAACACCATAGGAGTATGGAGTGTTTGAGATTTGTAATGAAACCTTGTGAGATATGGTTGGATCAAAGGCGCTAATTATAACACTGCCATTATGTTTTAAAAGATTAAAGCTTTAGAGACTACCGCTTTTACACTGAAAAGAGCTCCATCTTGATCCGTTGAAATGACACCATATGAGTTATGGTTTGGGGTAAAACCCAAGTTGTCCTTTCTTCAATTTTGGTATGCTAAACATAAGTAAGATGTTTACAACCAAAGTCGATGAGCATGTCTTTGTAGGTTATTTCAATAACAATTGGTTATTCCTCCATAACACCGAGGACAAAAGGGTTTGTCGCTTGAAATGTGAAGTTTCTTGAAGAAGGAATTTTTCATAAAAGTTAAGTGGGAGGACAATAGAACTTTGATAAGGTTAACAAACCTTAGCTAAATGTCTTTGAGTCACAGTAGCTGTAAATCGCTCGAGGCTGCCATAATGCTCATAGCTTATGTGCCTCAAAGGTTGTGGTCACGAGGTCTAAAGTTCCTATTGAACCAAGAAGGTCTAAACAATCAAATGCTAAGATTTGAGAGTAAATCATTATTGTTTGACAATGATGAACCGAATACATACAAAGAAGCGATGATGGGACCCGACTCATCAAATGGCTTGAAGCCATAAAATCCGTGATAGTTCCATATACGAGAAATCAAGTTTTGAACTTGGAAGACCCTCCTAAAGGTGTAAAACCTATCGGTCGTATTTGGATCTATAAAGAAATGTACATGGATGTCTCACATCTATGAAATATTCGACATGTCGTAAAGTATTTTATGATAATGTTCAAAGAGTTGACTATGACAAGATTTGATCTTTCATAGCGATATTTAGTCCGAACGGATTAAAGTAGCAACCACTACATATAATTTGGTATATGGTAGATGAATAAACAAAACAAAGTTCTTCTAATAGAATGGTTACCTAGGACGGTACATGACACGGTCCAAAGGGTTTTGTTAAATTCAAAGGATGCTAAAGGACATGCAAACTTCAATGGTTGAAGTAAGCATCATGAGTTGAATCTTCACCATGATGAAAAGGAGTTTTCATCAGGAGACAATGAAGATGCTTGCATTTGCAAGAAATTAAGTGGGAGTGCTAAGACATATTTCTAATACATTATGTGGAGGACATCTTGTTGATTGGAAATGATGTATCTTTTATTGACAAAGGTTAAGAATTTCATTTTGATGAAAGACTTAGGCAAAACCCGAATATTTAGCGTGAATGTCTATAGTGGATGATCGTGACGCCAATATGGTTATGCCAAACGTACATATATGAGATATTGAAGGAGTTCAATATAGAAACGACAAGAAACAGTTCTTGTTGCATGGAAAGGAATTGAATCAAGATTCAAGTGTATCGACACTTGATAAGTGAAACAAGATTCAAGTGCTTTGAAACTTGATGAGTGCAATCACGAGAATGTTTTGATCAATCATACCATGATATGTACACATCCAGATATGTCCTATGCTCTAAGTGTTATGAGCATATACCAGAATGAATCATAAAATGATCATTGGACGATAGTGAGGATATTCTTATAATCTTTTGGAAGAACTAAGAATATATTTGTGTAGAGGTGACAAACAATTACAAATAGTTCATTGTAAAGCGTTACATTGATACTAGTTTTGTCACAAGATACAAATTAATTTTATCTCAATTTAAACTATGGGTGGCACAATGTAATGGAAAGGAGATTCCATGATGGATTTGGAAGAGTTCCAAAGTTAAGACATTGTGACGAATATTACAACAAAAGGCTAAGTATATGACCGCTATAGTAGCGAAAGGAGGGAATTTGTGTCAAGTAGTTTGTTATCAAACTAAGGTGTGGTTCAGAACGGCTAACACTAAAGATATATTGTATGACAATAGTATCAATGTGTTTTAACCCAAAGGAACTAAAGGTCTCACCAAAAGACCAAATTTATACAATGCCATCTCATTGGAGAATGAGTGATGCGTGAGACGCAAAGACATGCAAATACACACGGACCAAGGCCGATCCGTAGATTATGTTAACCACTTGCATCATGTATTTGGAACACCGAAAGCCATAGGTGTTCAATACACAAAGTTCTCAAACTAGATTATTGTCTCTAGTGCAAGTGGGAGATCAAGGAATATGCCCGAGAGGCAATAATAAAGTGGTTATTATCGTATTCCTATTTATGATAAATGTTTATTTTACATGCTATAATTGTATTAATACGGAAACGTTAATACATGTGTGTTTAATAAACAAAAGAAAGTTCCTAGTTATGCCTCTTATAAACTAGCTCGTTGATTAACAAGATGATCATAGGTTTCCTGATCATGGACATTGGATGTTGTTAATAACGAGGTCACAACATTAGTGTAAAGGTGTGATGAACATTCATCCGAAGTATAGCATTACGATCAAAGTCATTGAGTTTATATTGCTATAACATCTTACGAAGTGATCCTAATCCTTAGACCATGAGATCATGTCAATCACTAACACCGGAAGAGTTTCTTGATAACATCAAACGTCACACCGTAACAGGGTGATTATAGAGATGGATTCAGAACTACTAAAGTGTTATGTTGAGGCCCATGGATCGAGAGTGGAATTTGTTCATCCCGATGACGGATAGATATACTCTGGGCCCTCTCGGTGATATCACATTGGTTAGCTTGCAAGCAAGTGATTTGATCACTAGAATGTTATATCACGGGAACGAGAAAAGAGTGCATGTCAGTAACGAGATCAAACTAGGTATGGAGATACCGATGATCGAATCTCGGACATGTAATATATCGCGAAACAAAAGGATTAATATACTAGCGTAAAAGGTTCCGACGATCACAAGAAAGTCATCGTTGAATGTGTGGGAATCAGTATGGGTCTCCAGATCCCGCTTCTGATTATTGATCTGAGAGGGGTCTCGATCATGTCCACATTATTCGCGAACTGTAGGGTGACACACTTAAGAGACACCGACATCCATTTGGAGCAAAAGTTTCATGCCGAAAAGAAAAGGAAAGCGCAGGAATTTATTTCACTAGACACCGAAACTATTTCGGTTGAAATTGCTGAAACTGGTTCTGCATGTGAAATGGAATACTAGCAAGGGGTTTCATGTGAATGTTTGTCATTAAAGTAATTGACAAAATTCTGAATAAATAAAAGGAGTTTTATTTAATGAGAGTTTGCATTAAATTTGGTGGAAATTTAATGGGAATTTGAGTGGGTTTTTGAGTGGAGGGAATTGAAAGGCTTTTGAGTGAGTGGAGTGTCCACCCACATGAATGTGGAAGAGGTGGGGGCAGCCCCATGGCTGGGCGCATGGCCCCTTGGGTGCCCCCCTCTCCCTATAAAAGGAGCCCCCCTCCCTCTCTCTCACTCACACCTCCTCGTGAAGGATCTCTCCCTCTAGAATTTATCCCCATGGTCTCGGACTAGCGAGATACATGTTCCGGTGGCTATTCGGCAAGAAGAAAGAGTTGTGCTTCCTGCATCGCTGGAGCGAGGAGGCGGAGGTTGCTCGTGCCTCGAACGTGTGCGAGCACGGATGCGTCATTGCTTTATGCGGCGCTAGGACTTCCTCTCGATCTTGAGATCGGCAAGAGATCGTCTACATCAACCACGAGTTTGGACTCGTTAAGCTTTGTCGGTCTTCAAGGGTATGTTCTCTACGGATATACATCCGTCCGTTGTTTGTATCTAGTAGATAGATCTTGGTACATAGTTGTTCCCATCGTAGGAAAATTTTTGTTTTCTATGCCCATAACCCTACAATCTGGTGATGATTTCATTGTGTACCTTGTGGATGATACTCCCACTTCTATTTCAGAAGCCTATGCATCTCAAGATGCTGACTACTGGAAGGAAGCTGTCCGAAGCGAGATGGACTCCATCTTAGCTAATGGTACTTGGGAAATCACTGATCGTCCTTATGGGTGTAAACACAGAGGATGTAAATGGGTGTTCAAGAAAAGCTTAGACTGATGGTACTATTGAAAAGTACAAGGAACGCGTCTTGTGGCTAAGGGTTATACCCAAAGGAAGGTGAAGACTTCTTGATACCTACTCACCAGAGCGATTGACCACTATTCGAGTACTACTTTCCTTGGTGCCTCACATGGTCTTCTCGTTCATCAAATGGACGTTAAGATGCCTTTTCTAAATGGAGAGCTAGATGAGGAAATTTATATGGAGCAAATTGACGGATTTGTAGTAAATGGTCAAGAAGGAAAGGCGTGTAAGTTAGTAAAGTCTTTATATGGTCTTAAGCAAGCTCCTAAGCAAAGGTACGAAGTTTGAAAGAACTTTAATCTCTGAAGGCTTTGTTGTAAACGGTTGACAAATGTGTGTACTATCGCCATGGTGGGCGAGGGAGTAATTATGTGTCTCTATGTTGATGACATATTGATATTCGGGACCAACCTCTGTTATTGAGGAGGTCAAAGAGTTCCTATCTCACGCTTTGAGATGAAGGACTTGGGAGTGGTGATGTAATTTTAAACATCAAGCTACTAAAGGATGACAATGGTGGTATTACATTGCTTCGGTCTCACTATGTGGAAAAGATATTGAGTCGCTTGTATAGTGACCGCAATTCTTCCAACGCCTTATGATCCGAGTGTGCTACTTGAAGAATCGAAGGAATGCTAAAGATCAATTGAGATATTCTCAAATTATTGGCTCGCTCATGTATTTAGCCAACGCTACTAGACCGACATCTCCTTTGTCAGAAGCAAACCGAGTCGATTGTGTCAAATCTCGAAATGATCATTGGCATGCTCTTGAAAGAGTTTTGCGCTATTTGAAAGGCAATCGCGAAGTTATGGTATTCACTATCTGGGTATCCTCGAGTACTTGAAGGTTATAGTGATTCAAATTGGATATCCGATGTCGATGAGATTAAGGCCACAAGTGGTTATTTGTTTACACTTGGTGATGGCGCTGCTTCTGGAAGTCTTGCAAGGCACCATCTTAACGGGTCAACAATGGAAGCGAAATCACGGCATTAGACACGACCATCGTTGAAGTGGAGTGGCTTCGTGAGCTCTTGATGGACTTACCGTGGTTGAAAAACCAATACCCGCCATCCCAATGAACTGTGATAATCAAACCGTGATCGCCAAAGTAAGCAGTTCTAAGGATAATATGAAGTCATCAAGGCATGTGAAGAGGAGATTGAAATCATGTGAAATTGAGAAACTCCTGAGTTATTGCGTTGGATTATATCCAAACATCTAAGAACTGGCGCATCCCTTCACAAAGGGTTTATCACGCAATGTGATAGATAATGCATCGAGGAGATGGGTTTGAGACCCACGCTATGAGTTGATCGAGTGGCAACCCACTCTATGTGATCGGATATCCCGTGAATTAGAGTTGGGAGACAAGTTGTTGGTGTCGAGAGGAGAGTATTCCCATATTATATTTACATCTCCATAAAGATGCAATACTCTCTTATTCGCATGGCAGGTTGATATTTATCTTAATGTGTTCCAAGTGGCTTTTTATAAGCGGAGATGTTGTCTCGCAGAACATCTCTTGAGGAACACACCTATATGAGTCTGATTGTCAAACGTCAATTGGGTGAGAGTTGGGTGCTCTTTAATAAACTCATGAAAGGCCCCGAGTATGATGCATAAGCTCCAAACTGGGAAGCCGACGAGCCTGCATCGGTCTAGATTTTGTGTGAAACTAGCTACAGAAAACTTGTAGTTCAAGGCATAGTCCACTATTCAAGTTGCAAGCTAGTGTAGCATGAAGTTTAACGTGGAAGTTCAATTTAATACCCACTACACACCGGTATATAAAACAATGTTCGGAAGAAAAGTGATGTGATGTGCCAATGAGACTTTGTGGGGATTGTTGGAATTTGGTGAGTTTTGGGCTGTTGGCCCATTAGACAAATTCAAATTCTCTTTGGCCCACTTGTATATGGCAAAAGATATGGTCATGCTAGTGGTGCTAAAGTTTAGTCCCACATTGCTAGTTGAAGGGAGTTGGACCACCTTATATAGTAGAGTGTTGCACTCACTAAGGTGTGACAAGAAGAGTAGCCCTCAAGACTCCTCCGACGCCGCCCGCCACACTCGTCACGACGCCAAGACGCTGCGGTTGGGAGTTGCGGGAATCTCGCGAGCCGAGATTTATTTTGCTTGTTGGGAAAACGATTATGAGTCATTAACGACGTTAATTACGCCGCTTCAGCTTTTTATGGACGTGGGCTGATCTCACGATCCTCCTAACCTGCGCTATATAAAGCGTCCGGGCTAAACCTAATCGGTACGGAATCAATCCACACACGCGCCTACCTTCAGAACTTTGCGCCGCCGCTTTCTCCATCCCGGCTTGCGCGGCACCGCAGATCGACAAGAGAGCCTCCGGAACCCCGCCTCGTGAACTCAGACGCGAGGGCGATCGTTTTGGGGAAAAGCGCGACATCGGCAACCACAACGTCGTCCGACGACGAGTTCCGTGATTTACGACTTCTTCCGGACGCAAGAACCTCTTCGACAACCTCAACATGGGCGACATCGCAGAAACTGCCGTACGCTATTCAGCCTACTCTGTACGTGATACCCAACTGTCTCTTTCGGATTATGCTAGAGTTCTCTGTTCTAGCACTTGCTGTAGATGTGATAGGTTTATCTCCTATAGATGTAATCTGTTCATCTACTTTGTTGATCTGCATAAAAGGTTTTAGTACATGATCATATTTTATCAGTTTATTATTCGGATTAAATCATATGGATTATTGCATATATTTCCAACAGTGCCAGACACAAAATTATATTTAAATCCTTTGAATCGCTTTGAGCCGATTCAACTGCATGCATCCCTTTTTTGTATGAGTCGATTCAAGTATATCTTCACACTGTATTGAACCGATTCGATAGAGGCTAAGAGCATCTCTAGTGGATCGTGTATATGAACGTCTAAATAAATTTACACGATCATGAGTCTAAGAAACGCTCCCAGCGGCTCGTCTATCCGGTCGTCTAAATTTAGACGTCGTCCATAATCTGCTACGCGTAGTCCATATTTGGACGATCCAGCCACGACGTCTATCCACCGAAATCGGCCAACCGCTCGCTCATGTGCCCTCTCCCGCCTCCATCGTGAACCCATGAAGAGCATACCTGCAACTCCCGTGAGATCGCCGTCGCCGATTTTGGCCGCCACTGCGCCCCAATTAGCCAGATTCGTCGATTGCCGCCGCCGCCGAGTCCCAAGTAGATGGATCCATCGATTCCTGGGGCGGACCTACCTTCACCGCCGCTCATGGGTGCTGGACGGAGGAGGTGGCGGACGCGGCGCATGTGGTAGAGTGCGGCGGCGATGTTGGGCAGCTGCGCGTGTGCAGTCCCACGGGAGCTGCGACAGTTTGGCTCTGGTTTGGTTCTAAGTAAAACGAGTTTTAAGTATTCTGGCCGGGTGCTCCGATCCTCCGTAATTAGTTCCGATGGTGAGCCAAAGTATTCTGTGAATACCATGAGCATTTGTTTTTAGCCCAGCTGACTGATGCCTAGGTGTTAACGACGAGGTTTTGAGGTATCTAAATAACTAGTTCAGGCTCTCTTTGATGGATGATCAAATAATTTGCTCGAGCAAGTGCAAATTCTAATATTGCTATTTTGGTGAATATTTTGTACTGCTTTGCTGACTAGAGAGGATTGAGAGATAATTGAAGATTCGTGCCGATTATTGCTTGTTTTGATACACGTCCTATATATTGAAAGGTAGTTATAAGATACTATTAAAATATAGAAGAGAAAATATACACGTCCTATATATAAACGTTCCACTGAAAAATTGAAGAGGTGTAAATTAGAATTTTTATACACGGTCATCTATATAAAGATGTAGACGTCCTAATTTAGACGTTCCACTAGAGATACTCTAAGAATCGCTTTTGTCCAACACCGTGGGTGGTCTAATCGGCTTGGAGCATTTCCCTCTTTTGGCCCACCATGTGACTGCGCTGGAGCATTATTGTAGGGCCAAGGACACCACGCTATCCATATCCATGTTAATCATGTTGGGCGCGTGACGAGGCTCGGTTGCCTGTCGCGGCGGCATCTTTCTTGGACAGGTTGGAAGCTCACAGCTCAGACAGCCACGTAAGAAAGAACTGGCCAAGGAAGTGAACCGAACTGGCCACAGGCAAGTGTACACGTACGGCAGTAAGAATACCGTGCGGCGGGCTACCGACACATTCATGTTTTCAGGTCTTCTTCCATCGATCTGTCTTGTGCGGAAAAATAATTATAAGCATGTACTTTCTCCATTTTAAAATATAAGATGTTTTATAAAACCTACATACAAAAATAAATCTAGATATATCCTCTTTGGTGGAGAGGCGGTATGGGCTTCCGAGACCAGGCAGACTTCAACCAAGCTCTCCTAGCAAAACAGGCCTGGCGATTGGCAACTGTCCCGGACTCTTTGTGTGCAAGAGTCCTGAGGGCACGCTATTTTCATGACACTGACTTCCTTTCCGCCTCCTGCCCTAAGAGAGCTTCTTACACTTGGAGGAGTATTTTGTACGGAAGGGAGCTATTGAAACAAGGACTGATTTGGCGAGTGGGAAATGGGGAGAAAATTGATGTCTGGAATGACAATTGGATCCCGCGAGCATCACTCCAGCGGCCTTTGGGCTGCAAGCCTGATACAAACATCCATATGGTTAAGGAATTGTTGCCGCCAGAGGGGAATGGTTGGAATGTGGTGAAATTAAATGAGATGTTTTATGAGTCGGATGTCGCTGACATAGTGAAACTACCGGTAGGTCGGGCTGGAACAGACGATTATTTAGCTTGGAATTACACCAAAACCGGTTGCTTCAGTGTCAAGTCAGCGTACCATCTCAAACGGCATCTGAAGAGCATGACCGACGGTGGAGAGGGTCCCTCAAGGAACTGCGAGGAGCACCAAGGGTGGTTGTCGCTTTGGGCCGCGGACGTCCCAAACAAAGTCAAAGTCCACTGCTGGAGATTATTTAGGAATGGGCTTGCAGTTGGAGATGAGCTGAGCAGACGGAATATTAAGCCAGGAGTGCGGTGTCCTGTGTGTAATCGCGAGGAGTCGAGCGTCCACAGGTTTTGGAGGTGCCCCCACTCTATCCAAGTGTGGATATATCTGAGAGAGGCCACCTCCCTGACGCTGTCCGCGCCACCAGCCGACCTGCGCTCACCTTCAACTCTCCAAAGCTGGCTGCTTGAGTTGTTCGCTTCGCTGGGAGACAAAGAGCTTACGACTGTTATGATGGCTCTCTACTACCTCTGGCTTGCTCGCAATGAGACTCGGGAAGACAAGGTCATTGAGGACCCGGAAAGAACGGCCAGAAGGATTGAGGCCTCTGTAGATGAATGGGTCAATCTGAATGTTGTGCCAACATGTCAAGGGGTTCGGGAGGAAGGGCACTGGCTCCCCCCAGAACAGGGTTGGTTCAAAGCAAATTCTGATGGCGCTGTCTCGAAGGAAGGACATGGAGGGGGTGGGGTGGTCGTTCGTGATCACCATGGTGTTTTCCAGGCCGGAGCTTGCCATTGTTTCCCTCTGGTGTCGGACCCAGAACGTGCCGAGCTACTCGCTTGTCGCCGTGCGGTTCAAGTGGCAAAGGAGTTGGGTGTCCGGAAACTGGTGCTGGAGACGGACTGTTTGGCTGCCGTGTCCAAGCTGAAGAATAGGGAGCTGGAACGATCGATCCATGGACCTTTGGTGGAGGAAATCAAATCGCTTCTTCGGGAGTTTGAGGACTCTGCTGTTTCGCATGTACGTCGATCGGGTAATGTTGCTGCGCATCGCTTAGGTAAGGAGGGCTGTGCTATGAAAGCTTGTAAAACCTGGCTAGGCTCGCCGCCGGCTTTTGTTGTGGATTTGTTGTTGTCTGACTTGGAGGTTTAAATAAAGCGTGGCCCGTCTAATTCTCAAAAAAAAAGTATTCTATATTTTAATCCCAATTGCTAAAAAGTGCTCGGAGGCTGGTTTGCTCTTCCGAGCCTCCACTTCTCAGCCGTCCGATGTTGTTGATCATGTCGTTTGTCAGACGAACGTACCGACAGGTCCGCACCTGGATCCTTCGTGGCGTTGCTGCGGTCCCCACCTCCTAGACCCACTCGTCCTCCCCAAATCACAGCCCCATTCCCACACGCTACCCCGCCTCCATCTCCGTCCTCCGGCGTGTGCAGCGCCACTTGCATCTCCGGCAGCGGGCACGCTCCGCTCCGCCTCCAGCTACGGTCGCCACCGCTCTCCACCTCGCACCCATCTCCGCCGTGCACTACACTTTGCCCCGCCCCATCTCTGACTACGACGCGCTCCGGTCTGCACCCATCTCCGGCCACCACTGCTCTCCATACCGCTCCGATGTGGACGAGGAAGGAGCAGCGCCTGTACGCGAGGCGACGACCACGATAGCTGGTTTGGGCTGAGGCGGAGTGGTACCTTGCCGTGGCGGCAACTGCCACCGATCTGGAGGTGGGTGGCGCTTGATCTGGTTTGGGATGAGGTGGGGTGGTACCTTGCCGTGGCGGTAACTGCCACCGATCTGGAGGTGGGTGGCGCTTGATCTGGTATGGAGCTGTAGCAACCAACATCTTTAATTCAACTCGCTTCGATCTGATGCTCGGGACCTGTCCGATGATGGTTTTCGCTCCCGCGTGGCCGCCGAATGCAGTCCTCGCGGTTGGCATAAGGAGCTGTAAGTACGCCGTGATGTACTTCTTCGTGGGCTCCTGCAACATCTATTTCACCTAGACCCTCTCCAAGTAGCTCACTGAAATTTTATTGTAGCACCTCCACACCATAGTTGTCTTTCTGAATGCGTGTACAAACATGAACGTCAGGTGGCTTGGCAGGTTCGTTTGTAGTCTAGTGTATGATCATGCTAACTTAGGATACACACTGAGAAAATGAAGATATGGTAGGAGGAGATCCTTAGTTGTGCGCTCACGACATGTTAAGCCAGCAGACTCGCGCCCTCTCTCATCTGCTTCTCTAACATTATGGGTCAAGGCAAAAAAGTCCAACAACACCAATGACTCCCTATTTTCTGTTTATTATATGGCTCAACTTCCTAGAACAACAACGCTGCTAGATCTGAAAGGAAATACACGCTGCTTCTAAATTCCAACTCTAGACATACATAAAAGAAGACGTGGAAATTAGGTATCCAAGCACAACTTTACACATTGCATTTTTTTGGGTTATGTTATTAGATGGTCTGGGTATTTTAGCATGTACACACACGTTAATCGGGTGTTTAGTGTGGGGTTAGACATTACTAACTGAACTTATTGACTAGATCGAGTATACGAGGTAAGCCTCTGTACACAATCCCCAAATACATGTGATTCCTATTGTAGAAAGTAATCCATGTCCCTTTTTTCCCAAGGTAGCGTGGGTTAATCTCTATCATGCTTGTTTCCTTAGTTTGCAGTACCATAGTGGACGTTATCACGAGGGCACTCATCCTAATCAGATTGTGTAGAACATGACATATCATAGCTCCGGATGTTACTCACCACTACATAACAGTTATGGTTACGCTGGACATATAACATGTACTTATAGGAGTTAGTTTTAGTTCTTCTGCTTGATGCCATGATTAATGCACGGTTGCTTCCTTTTTGAGCTATATGGATAAATTGGCTTGTGATTTAATTAATTGTCTCATCATTTATACTTAAATTGTGTACTGGAATAAATTAAATTGATTCCTAAGTTCCTTAAGCATGTTTTTACTAAGTTGGCTACATGGGCTAATTAAGTTGTATTGTCAATACGTCTAAATTGGGTACCGAAATTAATTAAGTTGGTTCCACGAGCTTGTTTAAGTTGTGTTTTATAGTTTAGTTAGTTTTCCTTTTCTTTTTTGAGCAACATCCATAAGTTGGCTACTTTGGATTAATTAAGTTGTATTGTCAATCTGGCTAAGTTTGGTACTTAAATGAATTAAGTTAGTTGCACCAGTATGTTTAAGTTGTGTTTTATAGTCTAGTTTTCTTTTCACTTTTTGAGCATTATCCATAAGTTGGCTACTTTAGGTTAATTAAGTTGTATTGTCAATAGTCCTAAGTTGTATTTTTACTTATCGTCTCTCTCCATCATAAATCTAGATCGTTCCTCTCTCCTCCCAACATTACAAACTACTAATTTGATCCCCATTTTTTCTTGCACCTCATGTCTTGATCGCATGGATCCAGACCATCCTGAAGCATCTCGCTGGCGGTGGCCATGGCACCTAGCACAAGCACAAGCTGGTGGCGGCATGGCGCCTA
The DNA here is from genome assembly GCA_030063025.1 of Avena longiglumis. NCBI lineage: Eukaryota > Viridiplantae > Streptophyta > Magnoliopsida > Poales > Poaceae > Avena > Avena longiglumis. The sequence goes on from CP125975.1 coordinate 504,407,821, forward strand.
GCACAAGCTAGTCGTGGCTCCTACATAGATTAAGTTGCTTTTGCAACATAGCTAAGTTGTTATTCCATTCTATTAAGTTTTCTTTTGTAGCGGATAATTAAGTTTCACTACATAGATTAAGTTGCTTCTGCAACATGGCTAAGTTGTTTCTTTTATCATAGTTAAGTTTCTACCCTATACTATTAAGTTTGCTTTTGCAGCAATTAATTAAGTTTCATAACATATATTAATTTGCTTTTGCAACATGGTTAAGTTGTTTCTGTCAACACAATTAAGTTGCTTGTAGCATTTTATTAAGTTGAATAGGTAACTTAGTCTAAATTGCACATGATTGTAGGGGGGGTGGGGGGTTGTTTGCTTCTATACCTTTCTTTATTTCCCTTTATAGTTGATTTGTCAGTATAGTAAGTTACTTTCTTGCACCATTTTAATTGAGTTGATCAAACCGATTAATTGTCGGCAGGTTAGTTGATTTGATTCACCATCCTTTCCCCAATTAGGTTATCTTGCAACCTAAGTATGCAAGTGGAACGCACTAACTATGTAATTAGGTGTCCCAGTTTTTGTGACTTTTAGTTATTTTTCTGTACAAACTAAACTGCTCTAGTGTTTTAGCCATGTTCTACTTAAGAAGCAACTGGGATACCCTAACTATGCATTTTAGTTGTCCTAGGATCCATCTTGTGTTGTTTTCTCATACAACTAAGTTGCTGCATTGATATATTCATGTTCAGTTAACAAGAATCTACTATTCCCTAAATATGCAATTAAGTTATCTTCATGATTAGCCTTCTGTTGTTTTTCTCATACAACTAAGATGCTGCATTTGATATAATCATGTTCTAGTTAACAAAGAACCTGGCATTCTCTATGTATGCAACTTAGTTTGTCTCAGGATTCGTCCTATGTTTTTTTCATACAACTAATTTGTTGCAGTATACTTAAAAAGAACCTAGGATCTTATTAAGTTGTATGGACACTTTTATTAAGTTGCTTTCTGCTCCATAGTAAAGTTGGTTTTTATCATAGTTTTGTTGTACATGCAGGTGCTAGAGGGGTGTTGCTTTTCCATATAGACAATCATGCAAATGATTTAGCTGCTCTGCTTGTCTAACTAAGTTTTTCGCACCACTCTAGTTGAGTTATGGGGGTTGTTCATACATGTTTAATTTATCTTGTCACCGTAAGTAAGTTGCTTTCAGGATAGAACTAAGTTGAATAGCTAGATTTGCCTAACTTGCATCCTGATTTTTGTGTGGGGATTTTTTTTGCTTTGATTCACTGTCCTTTTCCCCAACTAACTTGTATTGTCCCTGTAGGTAAGTTGTTTTTAACATAGAAATAAGTTGATTACCCTTATTTATCTAAGTTGTATTCTGATTTTTTTGTGGAGAGGAACAAGGGGTATTAAGTTTCTTTCAGCATAAAACTAAGTTGATTTACCAGATTACCCTAAATTGCATAGAAATAACCCAATGTCAACATAGGTAACTTGCTTACACCACGATAATAAGTTGAATCGCTTACGTGGTAAAGTACCGTGTACCATTCAATTAAGTTGGTTACACACCAACTCATTATCCTCTTACAAAAACCAACTTAATTTTAAATTGGTTGTCCACAACCATGGTTTTGTAATAAGTTGCATTTCCTACTATAACTTTCATAATTAAGTTGATTTTATTATGGTCTAAAGTAACTTGATTATTCTGTCTTAGGTATATGTTAAGTTGCTTCCACTGGAATTTCAAGTTGTATGTTAAACTTCACTGAGTTGATTACACCCACATGCTTAAGTTGGTTCCATGACCTAATTAATTGCTTTTTTTGGCCACATGACTAAGTTGCTTTTTACAAACTACATGATTAGCTAGGATTTTTATCATCATCTAAAGTAGCTTGATTACACATATTTTCTGTCTTAAGTACCACCAGAATGTGCAACTTGCACATTGAATTTTACTAGTAGATTTCAGCAAAATGCCCAAGTTACATGGTTTCAATTGATTAGATTTCTCCAAGAAGAACCTTTGTATGACGCATATAAACAAGGGAAAATGTTGCCCATCATTGATGCTAAGAAGATATTTACAAAGAAAAACTACTATTATGATCTACCCTATATCTACTAGTGTAATCTGAATACAAGGCATTTGTAAGTGTTCCAAAGTTGATATTGTCCTGCAAACATTATCTTTCGGTTCCTCAAATCTGGAGTACGATGTTACCTTTATATATTTGAACCCTTTGTCAACCTAATTATGTGTCACACATGCTTACTACGTTTACCACTTTCCTTAATGTACCATCTACATAGCTTTTCTTTGCAATTAACTAAACTAAATTTAGTGTTTGCTAACTACATAATATTTTGTTGCAGGAGGCTTTTCTTGTTGGTTTCATACATTTGGCATCAGCGAAATTCACCTAAGTTGCAGATGCACCCATGTTTTTGCAAATAGTTGTCTACTGTGTTTTATTTTTGCACCAGTTATGCACATTTTGGTTGTATATATGGACCCAAAAATCAGTAGTTGCTGGTCCCCAATGTCTTTGTTATACTCCAAGATCCTACCGATTGCTATATGTGGAAGATGTAGTTTTCATGAGAGGCATTTTCGTATGTCTGCAATTCTTAGGTGTATCTGTCGGACCACTAAGTTGCTTCACATTATTTTTCTAGGGTGAATCCTACTAGTTTTTCTATGTGGAAATATTGTGTTTCCTGCATACTATGGCGTTCCAGGATTGTTTTGCTGCAAACTATCCTTAGTTGCTCCTTTGATCCATGATCAAATCATTGTTCTTATGTGGTCTACAACATAACCACATTTTTGCCACAAAGGGGGGATTTTTCATGGGGTGGGGGTGCTTGAGGAGAGGATAATTTATCTTGTTTTCTTCTTCAGCTAAGGACCAGCCTTTTGTGATCTGGAGAAGTTGTCTCCTTAGGTCAGACCTTGGGATCCATGTGAATGTAAAGGAGGAAGAACGGGACGGTGTCAACTTTGAAGAATAATATAAGCACACCTGAACGAAGGGTGTTGTGGTCATTATTTCTGGCATCTGGGTTTGATGGCACGGACGTGGTTCCCTTGCCAAGCTATCGCTATCTTTCCCAATATGTACAATCCGGGTGTCTGCTTTCCTTTTTTAGCCGAGGGCTGGATCCGACTAACTAGCCCCTGGGGGCTGACTAGCTGCGTCCAATTTTAATATGTAGATTTATGACCTCTATACACGAAAAGAAATCTAAATATATTCTCTTTACAAATCTAAACCGTCTTATATTTTGGAACGGATGGAGTAGGCTTCTAATTTGTGCGTGCTCCAGGTCCAGGGCAGATTTTGTGTACCCATCAGTCGCTGCAGTTGGCGTGATACGAAGAATAGCCAATACGTACGTACGTCAATGATACACGTTGCGTGTAAATACGGTCCCCCCGAGTTATTTCCGGCTGACGTGCTGTTGCTTTTGCCCGGTGCGGCCCGTCCGCGGTGTGCGGAGAATATTCGAGGTGCGTGTTCCGAGGGCTTCGTTCATATATGCGCTTGGATATTCTTTTGTACCGCGAGAATTGACACGCTAGTGCTAGCTACCACTCCACTAATCCATCTTCATTATTATGGGTTAGAGCATCTTCACTCGTTAGGCGAATCCAGACCGAAATCCGGATCAAACTTTGGCCGGACGGCGCAAGTTTTCGGTCTAGGTACGCCTAGTTTCCCACTCGCGTATCCAGGCCGAGTTCCCGGGTCGCTTGTTTCCGCTTAAATTCGGCTTAAGTTCGTCCAGATTTCGGCATAGTTCGTCATATAATGAATATAGACATTTTAAGATCAAAGTTCGGCGAAATTTTAAAAAGAGTTCGACGTAAACATAGTTCGGCCAGAAGTGAAAATACAACATATTTCAGGCAAATTCGGCCTAGTTCATGCTGGGCATCTACGACATGTTGCCCCTGCGTATCCATAGGTGCTTAACAAGATTATCCTGCAGCTGTTGATGTATCGCCGGATCTCGGATCTCCTGACGCATTGCGATGAATGCAGTCCATGTTGGAGGCACCTGATGATCAGGTTCGGCAAGAGGACCCTGTCTGTAGTATGACTCGTCCTCCTCGAGCAAACTTACTGGATCATTCCTCTCATCCTCAATGATCATGTTGTGCAAGGTCACACAACAGTTTATCACTTCCCACATCTGATCTTTCGACCAGGTCATAGCAGGGAACCGGACAACTGCAAACCTCTGCTGGAGCACACCAAATACCCGCTCCACGTCCTTCCTGCAAGCTATTCCTTGGCCAAGTGAGAATGCTTGGGGAGCATTGGGCTTGAGATAGTCTTCACAAATGTTGGCCATTTTGGATAGATGTCATCTGCTAGATAATATCCCTTGTTGTAGTGATGCCCACTGATCTCAAATTTTACGGAGGGAGCATGGCCCTCAACAAGCTTGGAAAAGACAGTTGAGGAGTTGAGGACGTTGATGTCGTTGTTCGATCCTGCCATGCCAAAGGAGTGCCAGATCCAAAGATCATGTGTAGCAACTGCCTCAAATATCACAGTGCATCCTCCTTTATGGCCTTTGTACATTCCTTGCCATTCAAATGGACAGTTCTTCCACTCCCAATGCATGCAATCTATGCTTCCAAGCATACCAGTAAATCCTCTACTTTCATTGACTGCGAGGATCCGAGCAGTGTCTTCAACAGTGGGTGATCTCAAGTACTGTTCCCCAAACACTGCAATCACTGCCCTCCAGAACCTGTACAAGCAATCAAGTGCGGTGGACTCGGCGATGCGGAGATAGTCATCGACACTGTCAGCCGACGCTCCATATACAAGCAACCTCATCGCCACAGTGCACTTCTGAAGCGAGGAAAACCCAACCAAGCCGGTGCAGTCCTACTTGCAAAGGAAATATGGGTCGAACTCCCGGATGACATGCACGATCTTGAGAAAGAGCTTCCGGCTCATCCTGAAACGGCGACGAAACACGCCCTCTCCATGGAGTGGCTGGTCGGCGAAGTAGTCGGCGTACAACATGCAGTAGCCCTCTATCCTTTGTCTCGCCTTGCACTTTCGGCGACCTGGCGCCGAACCACCGGGCTTCGGCTTCGCCATCTGCATGTACAGCTGGGCGACCGATGCGAGGATCTGCAAGTGCTCTTCACCTTCGGCGACCTCAGCGCTCTCCTCCTTCAGGAGTACGGCGAGCATCTCCTCGTCGTCGGAGTCCATGGCGAGTATCTCGTCCTCGTCGGAGTCAATGGCGAGTATCTCATCCTCGTCGGAGTCCATGGCCGAATCCGGCCAAATGTCGAACACTTGGCGGGCGTGGTGGTTGGAGCACATAGCGAAGCAGAGCTACGACGAGGCTAGGTCGGCGAGATCGGCGGCGGGGAAGGCGTGGTGGTGGGCGGCAACTACGACGAGCTAGCTAGAGGCGTGGGCATGTATTGGCGCGCAGGAGCTCCGCCGGCAAAGTCATGGCGACAGGGGACGCTAGGAGCTCTTCACGACAGTCTGGGCAAGTGGAGTGGTGGGGAATGAAAATGTCTCGCCGACAAAGCTGGCCCATGTCCTTTTTTACGGCGTCCGACGTCCTCAGAGCGTACCCGGGAACCTGGGTTCGACCTGGATAGGCCGGACCAAAACACAACAAAATCCGGATGAAAACAGATTCCTGGGTACGTGACTGTGCCAAATTTCGACGTCCGTACCGAATTTCGGCATTCAGATCGGCATCGTGGGTAGGCGAGTAGAGATGCTCTTAAATCGGCGAATAGTGATCTTTCTTCTACTCCGCTGTCTCGAAGGCATACCGGAGTATGCTCTTTCTGAAACGGAATATGTGTGTGGAACTTATTTCAGTGCGTGTGACGGCATAACATACACGTCGAACGTGGTCACTAGGGGTGGGCAAAGATGGTTTGGCTGAAACACGAAAAACCAAAAAAGAAAAAAAAATGTACTAGCTGGGGCTAATTTTTTGTCACATCTCTATCTCTACTCTTCTTTATAAAGGGGCGAACAAGAATTTTCCTAAGCGTACCCTATAATGATAAATGGATGGACTAGAATCGCCTAATCAGGTCCACTAAAGGCAATCTAACGGTTGGGTCTAGCCTAATCAGATCTCTGTGTGCATGATGTAGCAAATTAAAACAACAGACGCAACACTTATCCCTCTTCGCGTCCTTCATCCGCCGAAATATTTGGAAACCTCCAAGCAACGCGGTTTGGAAACTTAATTGACGCCAGTTAATTTGGAAGAAACTGCCTCTGCACATCTCTGAGCAGACTACCACAACCTCCCATACAGCCGTCGATCATCCTCATCACGATCTGACGAGGTCCAGTCAATCCGCCCTCCCCTCCCTGATAGGCTGCTGGCGCACTCCATTATGGATCTCTCATGCGTGGCGGCAGTAGGCTCAAGGAGAAGTACGACCAGCTACATGACCTAGCGCGGTGGCTGGGTGTTGTGCTAGTTCAATCCAGCAGGGTCACTGGTTCATAAAAGTTGTAGGTTTGGTTCATCGATCGTAAATCTTCCAGTTCATGGATCGGTAAAGTAGATTTAAAGTAGATTAGACAACTTTCTTGTCTTCTGTTTGCTAAAAATGCTTGGAGGCAGATAGTGTTAGATAGATCTCTCCCACGTTCGGGCCCAACGGCCCGAACGGAGTCCCTCACCGCGCCCTAATCGGGGGCGTCCAACCTTATCATGGTTGGTGGGCCCCGGTCGCCAGCGCGCGCATATAAAGAGATGGGGGGTGGGGGTGCGGACGCACACGGTACGAGGTTCACCGTGCGCCGCAGCCCACACCGACACACCCACCGATTAGAGTTTCGCGCTAGGCCCACGGGAAGCACCACCTCCGCCATACGCTCACATACCCCCTTTTCCCATGGCTAACGACGGCGGCTCCAGCTCCGGGACAAGTTCCGGCATCCCCTCTGGCTCGTGTTTGTCGACTCAGGGAGCAGGTAGTTCTCCTCATATCCGATCCCTCTCTCTCTGTTCCGGATCTAGATAGGCAAGGTAGAGTGCTACTGATAAATCTAGACTAGTTTCATTGCAAAGTTATTTTAACATTGGTATCAGAGCGCTAGTCGCTAGATTTTTCGGTGCAAAAGTGCAAAGAGATCCTAGATCTAACAGTGCGCCTGCCCTATGGCCGCGCCGTCCCCCTCGATCCCTATGCGCATCGGCAAGTCGAGGCATAGGGAAGAAGGACATACCCCATCTGGGGCAAAGTGAAAGAAAACAAAACCCTAAATCCCCAGATCCCGCGAGAAAGAAACCCCAGATCCAAATCAAGCACAGAGAAAAGCAAGCACAGAGAAAACCCCAGACCCCTAGATCTAACCCTAGATCCCCACAGATCCCTCCCAAAAGAAAACATCCACCGGCCTCCGTCGAGCGCCGGCAAAGGGGGCGCCGCCGTTGCGCCTCTTGACGGTCGTGCGCCCACCCACGGGTGGACGCACCGCCGGCAAGGGGGACAGGGAGGCGCCGTGGCTCCGGTCTCCATTCCCAATCCCTCCTCTCTGCATCATGTTTTGCGAGGTGGGGGAGATGAACGAAAAGAACAGAGGTGGGTGAGGGGGCTCACGGCGAGCTCGTGCAGGCGGTACCACGCCGCCAACGAGCAAGGCTCATGGGGTGGGCTCAGACGCGTCTGAGCGCCAGAGAGCCAGAGCGGTGTGGGGAGGCAAATGAGGGGTTTTCAGAGGAGCGGGGTGGCGGTTTTGTCCCCACGAGACGCGCGGGGAACCGTTCGATCTAGGGCGACGGAGATGGGCGGTCAGGATTAAACGGGACGGGCGGCTGCTGGCGGTAGTGGGCCAAGTGGGCCAACTGGCCAGGCCATTGGGCTCAATGGTCGCCGGCGAAAGGCAGGTGCCGGCGCGGCTGTGGAGTTTTGCGTTATGGCTGGGCCGGCTGGAGGTTGCCGCTGCAGTGAGCTGGATGTCGCTTACAGCGCACAGGCTGCTGGGCCGCTAAGGGAACTGGCCCAGTAAGGTTTTCAGTATAGTTTTCTGGGTTTTTTTTTCAGAAGCTAATTTTGACGTTTCTCATCAGTTTTTTGAGAGTTTTTTGCATAGTTTTTTCTAGTCAATTTATTTCAAGCAAATATTTGACTAGAAAATGGAATAGAGGCAGATTTGTTTTGTAAAATTTAAAAGTTTTATGAAAGTTATTATAATTGTTTCCGCTACAAATATTTGTTTTAAATTGCTTGAATGTAATAATGTTTGTTTAAATTTTGTTTTAAAAGATGTGACAAAGTAATTAAGGATGATTGTGACCCATGTTATTAATTGACCAACGTTATTAATAAACATGACCATGATCCTTTTTATTGAGTATTAAAGATGCATTTAATTTTATTTTTACCCAACGGTGATATAACTTTAAATGGCACAAACAATTGCATGCTTAATTTATACCAACGTGAATTAATGCATATAGTTGTTTTTGGTTATCTCACATCTTTTGTGGTTTTCAGGAGCTCTCAACCTTATGAGCTGCCTGAAGGATATCCCACTGCTCAGGGGGGATAACTATTCCGAATGGAGGAAAAAGGTTGACCTGGCCTTTGTCTGCGCCGAGGTAGACTGTGTGGTTGACACTAAACAACCAGTCAAGCCTGAGGACCCAGTGAGGGGTGATGCTGAGGAAAGTGCTGCATTTGAAAAGAGAATGAAAGACCATGCTCCTTTGGAGCTGTCCTACCCAATAGACAACCAAAAGTAGGTCAATGCAAATAAGAAATGCTTGGCTTTTGTCAAGAACACAATCGAGAACGCAATAGTGGGCTCAATTGAAGAGTGTGCCTCTGTTGGTGAGTACCTTGAAAAGATAAAGAGCCAGTTTACTGGCTCTTCAAAGATGTATGCAACCCAGCTGCTAAAACAGCTGGTGACAGAAAAGTATACAGGAGGGCCACATGGCATTAGAGAGCACATCTTGAGGATGTCGAACATGGCGGCTAAGTTAAAGCCCATGGATGCGGACCTCGAGCTCAAGCCTGCTCTCCTGGTGCATCTTGTCATGGCCTCTCTTCCCCAACAGTTCGAGAACTTCGTCATCAACTATAACATGTCCCCTGAAAAGTGGGACATTGAAAAGACCATAGGGATGTGTTCTGAAGAGGAAAAAAGGCTAAAGTCCATTCATGGTGGTTCCTTGAACTACGCGAAGGACAACAGGAAGAGGAACTTCACCAACAGTAACCATGGTGGCTCACCTTACAAGCCACATGGCAAGGGCCCACTACAGCACCAGCATCAGTGCCAGCAGTCTACCCCTGGGGACAAAGACCAGTGCCACCATTGCAAAAAGGTTGGCCACTACAAAAAGGATTGCCCAATATGGATAAAGTCCATAATGGCGAAAAAGGTAAAGATATAGTCTCTTTTGTAAATGAATCTCTGTATGAAAAGTTTTCTAAATCTACTTGGTGGATTGACTCTGGTGCAACTGTTCATGTTGCCAACTCTTTACAGGGGTTGCATTCGACAAAGATTTTGCCAAAAAGAGAAAGACTCATTGAAGTGGCGAATGGGATTCAAGTAGAAGTGGAGGCTATTGGTAATATTACTCTAGAGCTGGCTGATGGCTTTACTCTTTTGCTTAAGGATGTTTTATTTGTTCCTTCCATTCATAGAAATTTAATAAGTGTGTCATGCTTGGACAAAGACATGTATGAGTGTTATTTTGGACATGGCAAATGTGCCATTTGGTTGAAAGATACTTGTGTGGGTGTTGCTACACTACATGACAAGCTTTATTTATTATCTTTGCATGAGAAAGTATTTTCTGTGTGTGATGTGGATGAACAAGTTCCCTTGTCGAACAAAGATCAAAAGAAAAGAAAGCGAACTCTTGACTCATCGAAGTTATGGCACTGCAGATTAGGCCATATTTCAAGGGGAAGAATAGAAAGCCTCATTAAAAATGACATTCTTCCTCCATTAGAGTTCTCAGACATCGAGCAATGCATAGATTGCATTAAAGGAAAGCATGTAAAACAAATTAAAAAGGGTGCAAACCGAAGTATAGCTACACTAGAAATAATCCACACTGATATCTGGGGACCGTTTCCGGTGAAAAGTGTGGATGGATATGATTCATTCATAACATTCATGGATGATCACTCCCGATATGGTTATATTTATCCAATTAAAGAAAGATCTGAAGCATTGGATAAATTTAAAATTTTGAAAGCTGAAGTAGAAAATCAGCATGATAAAAGAATTAAGATAGTCCGGTCTGACCGTGGGGGGAGTACTACGGTCGGCATACTCCATATGGTCAAGTACCAGGACCTTTTGCAAGGTTCCTACATGAAAATGGAATAGTCGCCTAGTATTCAATGCCGAGCGAACCTCAGCAAAACGGAGTAGCTAAAAGGCGTAACCGTACCCTTATGGATATGGTGCGCAGCATGATGAGCTATTCCACCCTCCCATTGGGATTGTGTATGGAGGCGCTTAAAACCGCCATCCACATTCTCAACAAAGTACCAAGTAAGTCGGTGCCCAAAACACCGTATGAATTGTGGACAGACAGAGTTCCCTCTCTGCACCACTTGAGGGTCCGGGGGAGCCCAGCTGAGGCAAAAGTTTTCAATCCAAACATTTCAAAGTTAGACCCCAAAACAATATCTTGCACTCCATTGGCTATCTAGATAAATCAAAAGGCTACCGTTTCTACTGTCTTGACAGATACACAAAGTTTGTAGAAACGAGACACGCAGTCTTCTTGGAGGACGAATTGATGAGGGGGAGCACGGTAGCTCGGAAAATTGATCTTGAGGAGAAGAGGGTGCATGCACCTAATCCGATGACTCAGGAGCCTTTTTTCTCGCTACCTGTTGTGCCAACATCTACAACCCCTAAGTTTGTGGTGCCGGCACCTGTTGTGACTCCACACGTGACAGCAATGGTAGAAGGTTCAGAACCTGTCCATCAGGAGCCACCTGAACCCACTGTTGAGCATGACAAGGAGCCAGAACAGGCACATACTAAAAGTGTGTCTGAACCCGAGGCAAGAAATGAGCAAGAGTCTGATGAACTCAGAAGGTCTAAAAGAGAACGAAGACCAGCCATTTCCAAAGAAATTTACAAAGTCTACAACACAGAAATAGTTCATATGGAGGGCGATCCTACCTCATATGAAGAAGCCATGAGAAGCCCTCATTCAGCCAAGTGGGTGGAGACAATGGAAGATGAAATGAAATCGATGAGTTCCAACAATGTTTGGGACTTAGAGGAAATTCCTAAAGGAGCCAAAACAGTAGGATGCAGATGGGTCTACAAAACAAAGTATGACTCCAATGGGAATGTAGAAAAGTACAAAGCTAGACTTGTGGCAAAAGGCTTTACGCAAAGAGAAGGGGTAGATTATAATGAGACTTTTTCTACGGTCTCATGTAAGGACTCCTTCAGAATCATAATGGCACTAGTTGCACATTTTGATTTAGAGTTACATCAAATGGATGTTAAGACGTCATTTCTAAATGGAGATTTAGAAGAAAATGTTTACATGAAACAACCCAAGGGATTTTTCATGGAGGGGAAGGAACATATGGAATGCCGCCTAAAGAAACCCATTTATGGGTTAAAGCAAGCCTCTAGGCAGTGGTATTTAAAGTTCAATGATACAATTAAAAGATTTGGATTCAAAGAGAATGTTGAGGACAACTGCATTTATGCAAAGTTCAAAAGTGGGAAATATATTTTCCTAATTCTGTATGTGGATGACATCTTGCTTGCTAGCAGTGATGTCAGTCTACTACTAGAGACAAAGAAGTTCTTGTCATCAAATTTTCACATGAAAGACCTTGGTGAAGCTTCTTATGTTTTGGGCATAGAAATTCACCGAGATAGAAAGAATGGAGTGTTAGGACTATCGCAGAAAGCATATTGTGAAAAGATTCTAAAGAAATACAATATGCATGCGAGTAATGCAACACCTGCTCCCATAGTCAAGGACGATAGTTTTGGGAAATCCCAATGTCCAAAGAATCAATATGAGATCGATCAAATGAAGTCAGTACCATATGCTTCGGCTATTGGAAGCTTACAGTATGAACAAGTGTGCACTCGCCCTGACTTAGCCTTTATCACCGGGGTACTCGGTAGATATCAAGAGAATCCAGGCATAGGGCACTGGATGATGGTAAAGAAAGCTTTGCGTTATGTGCAAGGCACAAAAGGCCTCATGCTAACATATAAAAGATCTGATTCCCTAGAGATAAAAGGGTTTTCAGATGCGGATTTTGCGGGAGATAAAGACGATAGAAAGTCCACGACAGGATATGTCTTTACTCTCGCAGGAGGTGCTATTTCGTGGAGAAGCGTCAAACAGTCGATAGTTGCATCATCTATGATGTATGCATAATTTATAGCATGTTATGAGGCCATGGGACAGACGTTATGGTTAAAGAAATTTCTACCCGACTTGAAAGTGGTTGACGCATCGTGACCACGAAAGAAAAGATGTACTGTGACAACGAGCCCGCAGTATTCTATGCTCACAACAACAAGTCGAGTAATGCTACAAAGTCTATAGATATAAAGTACTATGTTGTGAAGGACAAAGTCTAGGATCAAACTATAAGACTCGAGCATATAAGGACAAATGATATGCTTGCGGATCCGCTAACGAAAGGCTTACCACCCAATGTGTTCAAGGAACACATAGCCGACATGGGTTTAATGGAAAGCCTGTGATTCCTAGACTACAGAGGCCCAAAAGTAACAGGGTTTGTTTCAAAATAGAAAAGTATGTAGTTGTTGTCTGATTCTATCGGCAATTGAGCTGAGACGATGAAACATGCTCTATGTATCGATCTGTGATGAAACGAGTAAAGTACAAAGTTAAAAGTAAAGTCGAGATCTAGGGGGAGAATGTTAGATAGATCTCTCCCACGTTCGGGCCGGTGAAACATGCTCTATGTATCGATCTGTGATGAAACGAGTAAAGTACAAAGTTAAAAGTAAAGTCGAGATCTAGGGGGAGAATGTTAGATAGATCTCTCCCACGTTCGGGCCCAACGGCCCGAACGGAGTCCCTCGCCACGCCCTAATCGGGGGCGCCCAACCTTATCATGGTTGGTGGGCCCCTGTCGCCACAAGATATAAAGAGGTGCGGGCGACACTGCAGACGAGGTTCACCGTGCACCGCATCCCCCCACCGACACACCCACCGATTAGGGTTTCGCGCTAGGCCGACGGGAAGCACCACCACCGCCACACGCTCACATCCCCCCTTTTTCCCATGGCTAACAACGGCGGCTCCAGCTCCGGGACAAGTTCCGGAATCCCCTCTGGCTCGTGTTTGTCGATTCAGGGAGCAGGTAGTTCTCCTCCTCTCCGATCCCTCTCTCTCTCTGTTCCGGATCTAGATAGGCAAGGTAGAGTGCTACTGATAAATCTAGACTAGTTTTATTGCAAAGTTATTTTAACAGATAGTAATTTCTTAGGGAAACGACTTATAGCATGCATTATTATAACATGTAGTTTAAACTTGGAGAGTATCTTGGACAGTTCTTCAATCAGTGTTCTGAGGAATCAAACAATGCATGATCGCAATGCAGAACTATTGATGGTAACTAACTCTTCTTCTATCAATATATAGTGTTGTATACGGATATACATCCATGCTTACAAATACTTCCTCAAGGTCCAGAAGCTCGGCCTGGCCGTCGAACCCTCGGCAGTACCCAAGACGCAAGCTTGTCGTGCCGCCTCAAACACTGTGCTCGTGGGATGGGATCGACACAATTTTGCTGACGGTACTACACGAGCACTCACAACAATGTCCAGCCGGTATCATTCATAGTAGTACCATCCTGCGTGCATGGTTAGTGACTTTGCCTTCCGATAATCTCTGGTTGCCAAGTTTTACGAGCAACCTCATTTTGTGTCAACGTTATTACAATTTGTTGTGTAATATAATATGACATTGTTCTCCGAATGTTCTTTAGACATGAAGAACCTGGATTTGGCAGGCACTTCTATGTTGGTGAAGGTGTTCTCAATGGTGCAACATTAGTTGTGTTGTTCAATTCAATCCAAAACTTTGATCTTAGAAATGTAGATAGATTTGTTATTAACTCAAATAATTTAAATATTAGAACATTCTCGCGAAGGCTCAGTTTTATATCATTCAGCTATCAAAGTTAATGCTCCGTGGAAGTATCTAAGATGTACCTGTTGTTTACTAATTACTCTTTCCCACTTGCTAATTTCTTTTCCTTTGTTTTTACTGAATCATCTGCAATATATGATTTTTTAATACTTCATAAAGTTTTTTTTATTTTAAACAGGAGCTGCTTTAGTGAGTGATAGAGCTGAAATATCGAGAATGCCATATTCAGGGCCGGCTCTACATTTTGCGAGGCCCTAGGCAAAGTTAACAACATGGGCGCATACAGAGGCATCAATGCTACTTGTGGCTTTGTTCCGTTTATGATTGAATAAACTGATGCTTTCGTTTTCGATTTTCTTTTATTTTTATTCATAGGACCGGATTTATGTTTACGCATTATAACACCTATATATGTGTAGCGAGTAGGCTGTAGGTGAGCGGCTGAGCGCCTGAGCCAGGGTCGAGCGGACGCGAGGCATAGTCTTGTACTCGCGTAGACCACCGACGGGAATAGACTAGTCAAAGACAGGGCCGGCTCTACATTTTGCGAGGCCCTAGGCAAAGTTAACAACATGGGCGCATACAGAGACATCAATGCTACTTGTGGCTTTGTTCCGTTTATGATTGAATAAGCTGATGCTTTCGTTTTCGGTTTTCTTTTATTTTTATTCATAGGACCGGATTTATGTTTACGCATTATAACACCTATATATGTGTAGCGAGTAGGCCGTAGGTGAGCGGCTGAGCGCCTGAGCCAGGGTCGAGCGGACATGAGGCATAGTCTTGTACTCGCGTAGACCACCGACGGGAATAGACTAGTCAAAGACGAAAGATAGACCGAGCCTCAATCGCTAAGACGCTAAGAGCATCTTCACTCGTTAGGCGTACCCAGGCCGAAATCCGGACCAAACTTCAACCGGACGGCGAAAGTTTTCGTCCTGGGTACGCCCAGTTTCCCACTCGCGTACCCAGGCCGAGTTCTCAAGTTCGGCTAAATTCACTTATCTCGGCGAAATATGGGCGAATATAGGCGAAATTTCATTAAAGTAGGCAAGGGGGCACATAGTATATCGGAATTTATAACTAGAAAAGGCCGCCGCCGTGGTCGACGCCGGACGCCGCAACTACAGGCCGAGGCGGGGGTTGTTGCCGGCCTCGATAGCGCCATGACTCGCCGAGTCCGCCTAACGCTCCACCAGCGGCGGCGGTAAGCCATGTTGTTACGCGGCGGCGAGCCCGGCGGTCCGTCGTGTCGGGCGAGTTTCTCGAGGCGCCTATTGGCGAAAACGCCTTGAAGACCAGTTGTCTTGATCTCGACGAGATCTGGGCCTTGCATGGCGGCGATAGCGGCTGGATCTCTCCGGAAGTTGGGTCTTGCATGGCGGCGATAGCCGTCTGGATCTCTCCGGCGAGGTCCTCTCGTCGTCCGGCATGAACGGGATCCCGCCGAAGTTTCAGCCTAGGGGGAGACGAGTGTCTGATGGGGCCGTATAGCTCGCCTCCGGAGAAGCCGGGCTTCCCAAGGCGACAACATGCGTCGGCCCGCGGCCATAGTTTGCCGGAGCTGAGGAGGAAGAAAGGTGTGGACGTCTAAAGTTCGCCGGAGTTGTGGTGGTGTGAGGAACTGTGAAGAGAGACGGTGAGATGTACGGCTCTTATAGGCCGGAAGAATGGCGGGAGGGGTGTAGCGGCGAGGGCAGGAAAAGGAAAACGGCGGGAAGGATGGCGGCGGGTCGGCTTCTGTCGCTGACAAGCTGGTCCACTAGCCGAATTCGCTTCGTCCGGCGTACCCAGGGCGTACCCGAGATCCTGGGTTCGGTCTGGGTAGTCCGGACCAAAGTTGTCCCAAATCCGGCCGAAAAGAGGTCCCTGGATACGTGACTGGGCCAATTTTCGGCGTCCAGATCGTCTCCTGGGTAGAAGAGTGGAGATGCTCTAATAGTGAGTGCCAACACGTTTTTTTGGATTACCTATGCTGGGTTGTTGTGAATATTTTTTATCCAATATAAATAATATGTACATAGGAAGATGAAATTATGGACCCCTTGTAGGCATGGGCCCTAGGCCGTTGCACAAGGTGGCCTAGGGTCAGAGCCGGCCCTGGCCATATTCCATATGAGTTTGTCTGGCAACAAGTGATTTTAGGAGTCTCGTGACATCATATTATGTAATTTGTGCACCCAGGTTCTACCGATGATGCTCCTCATGAAAAAGATTGGACTGATACATGTATCTACTCATGTCAATTTTTACCATTTGAGATGTTGTATCATTAGTTTTAATACAATTAACCCTTGCAATTTTTTAATACGTTAAATATTTCTAGTCATTCCATATGAGGGATTAAAAAACATTGGGCGTGCATTCGGTGTGCAAGATTTCTTTGGTTTATGATTTGGTTATTTAAGTATATTATAAGTTGTGCTCCATTTTTTTAAACATTTATGCTACTTAGTTCAAATTTTGGCCACTACATGGTGCTGATCTTTGGTCTATCATTCGAGTTGTGTCATCCCTGGTTTACCATGGCACGCTGTGCCAAAAGAGCTAATATTTTCACTTACGGTGGAGGAGGAAGATTAGGATTGTGTCCATGTGTATTTTAGACCCATAAAAGGGTTATTGTTTACACATACTAAGTGCCCACTTCTTGACAGTTTTCTGGGTTGTATTCATCAACGGCCTTGTTATATTTGCGTATGCACTGTCAAGTTAGAGTTTTGATATCCACCGTAATAATATGACAAAATCATTTTTTGGTGTATGATATGTTCCTTGTATGGATTGAATTGTCAACCAGACGCGACACATTTTCCCGTTACGGAATGAAATTGTGCGACTTTCAAAATGTGACTTTTAGGATACAAAGGAAAGCGTACATGGTTTAGGTTGGGTTGTTGGCAGGAGTATGTTTACTTTCCAATTGTTATTTTCAAAATATACTTAAGATACATGGCAAACACTCACAAATCAATATAGATAGCATATCGTCAATTTTCTTTCGGTTTTTGGATGGATCCAATTTGATTTGTTTGTATGTGAGCGTTGCACGTGCAGACTTACTAGTGCAAAGAAGGAAAATTAACATTTAACCAAAGTATTGAGTGAGATATATAATAGTTGTGTGGTGGCTGAGAGCACTAACATGGCGACCTTAGTCCTTAGGACATCTCTAGCTGATCCCCTAAAAAAAGACATTAGAGCAAATTTAGGAGGTTTTAGGGTACCTAGGTGATCCCCTATCCATTTTAGAGGAGTAAAACTTTTACTTCTTGTCACCCCATGCTTAAATATATTCGACCGTTCGGTGGTCGAGTAAAATCCCCTCACCCTTAAATATATTACTACTCCCTTCGGTTCAAATTATAAAATGTTTTGGCCCTGTTTTGAAACATATGTATCAAGATGTCTTATAGTGTATAGCTTCAGAAAAAATTGAGCGAACCTATACACTAAAAGGTAGCTAGATACATGTGTTTTAAAAAAATAGTAAAACATCCTATATTTTGGAAGGGAGAGAGTATTAATTTAGAAACTAAACATTTTATTCAATAAACATGATAAATCATGTCAAATTAGATGTGCAAAAAGTACTCCCTCCTTGCTAAAATATAGTGCATATAAGAATTCCAAAAAGTCCTATGATGTCAGACCAAGTATGTAGAAAAAGATACAAACATCTAAAATACCAACTCAATATCATTAGGTCCATCATGCTATATATTTGGTATTATAGATATATCAATATACTTGGTCAAACTTGATGATGTTTATGTTTTTAAAATTCTTATATGCACTATATTATAGCAAGGGAGAGAGTATACAATATTATATCTGGATATAAATTCTTTAAATAATATAATTTAATTATCATCATAATGTTTTTACGTATTAGGTGAATTTTGAAAACTAAAATACGAGTACGATTGTTTAGAATTCTTAAGAGATTTATGTATTGAAAAAAGGCGTCCTTATTCAGCGCTTTCCGGGACACAATGCTTAAAGTGCTGGTTAGGTGGGCCGACCCAGTAACTCGATCGCCGCTTGATCTCTTTGATTCGCTTCTTCTATTTTCTTTTGTTTCTTATTCAGAAATTTTGGTGAAATAAAAATGATTCCCAAATTTATTAATTGTCACAATTTAAAAAACATTCACATTTTTAGAATTGTTCATATTTTAAAATTGTTAACCTTTTGAAAACCTATTCAAATTTGAAAAGATTCATGAAAAATGTTCATATTTTTATGAATGTTCAGATTTTGAAAATATTCATATTTGAAAAACATATGTAAAAAACATTTGAAAAATGGTAAAAGGAAAAACAAAAGGACAAAACAAACCGGAAAAAAGAAAACTGGTAAAAATGGAAACCCCACTGGAAAAATAGGTGAAAACCGAAAAAGAACTACTCTCTGGTCCATATTGATAGACTCAACTTTGTCTAGATATAAATGAATCAAGCCTAAATACTTAACTATACATAAGAATTTAGTTAAAATTTAGATTATCAATATAATCCAGAAGGAGTAGTTGACCGGATTCCAAAACCAGAAAAACAAGAGCTAAATGGATTGGCCTAGTTAGACATCCAAGGGTACGCGTCAGGCCCGTAGGCGACGCTGCATGCATTGAATAGGGATTGCCACTGAAAAGCAATACCTTGTGTGAATGGAACGCGCCAAGTAACAATTTCATGTGTGAAGAGCCTATTTGCCGGTTATGAGCCTCTCGGAGCGGAAATGATATTTGCCGGCGCCTGCAGGTAGTGCCGCACATGGCGGAAGCCCAGTTGAGCCGGCCCAGTTCGCGAGGCTTTTTTTATGTTTTTTAACTGTTTTTTCATTTTTCTTTTTTGTTTTTTTATGTTTTTTAGAAAAATCATATTTTTAAAGATGTTCTTTAATTTTTTTAAAATATTACGTTTTTATGATTTTTGGTTCATGATTTCTGAAATTTGTTTCTTGATTTTTGAATTGGGTTAATGTTTTTTGAAATTTTGTTCATGTTTTTAATTTTTGGTTCATGGTTTTTGAAATTGTTTTGATTTTATGAAATTGGTTTACTATTTTTCTAAATTGGTTTATGGTTTTCAAAAATGGTTCATGACTTTTTTAAAATTGATTCATAATTTTCGGAATTGGTTCATAATTTTAATTTTTTTGTTCATGTTTAATGAATTATTTTTTTCAGATTTTTTATAATATTTAAAAAATCTCACAAATATTAAAAACATACAGTTCTTAAATCATAATTATAGAGAATATTCAGAGTTAGAAAAAGATAAAAATAAAAAAATAAAAAAGAAATCTCGTTACGTGGGCCGGCGCACTTATCCTACTCTATATCACCTCCCCCTTGGAGAGGTCTCTCTATCGTTGAAAAGCTGGTGGCAACCGCATGTTCCGACGTGGCTATGTGGCCCAACAAGGGGTAGTGACATGGTTGTATCTTATCGTTCGGTGTTATAGCCACTGGCTGGGCCGTTGATGACTGTAGCTTCAAACACCAGGTAGACTGCGATGGGCTGGGCTCAGAGGAAATCCGAGTAGATGGCTGGCGCCGCCCTGTCGGCTGTTGTCACCCTGCAGAGGCCAGGCAACCGACCTAGTCTAATCTAGGGTTAGGCGACTCGGCGGCGACTCTCTTCGTCGAGGCTCTCCGGTCCCGATTTCCACCACGATCGCCATCTCCGCTCGTTCGGGCTGACGAAGGGGTTGCCGTGTGCAACTGCCCGGCCTTGGCGAGTGGGCGGAGGCCCTCTCGTGGGTGGATCTGATCAGTTTTGTTGAGGAAAGCGATGGCGGCGGGGACGCGGGGTCGTCCGGGATGAAGAACGTTGGAAGCGGCGCTGATGTGGAGGATCTGCTCAGCAAGCTGAAGCTGAGCGATGTGGAGCAAAAAGGTGTGTTTCTAGCTAAGGAGGAGAGAAGCAGCTTGCCGGAGGTGAAGTGGATGGCTGTGGCAAAGGTCCTAACTGCTAAGGGATTCAGCGACGAATCTCTGAGAAGGACCATGTTGGCGGCATGGAACCTCGCCGGAGGTCACGGCCGCGATCGATAAGAACTCGACGTGGTTCAGCTTTACATGCCGGAAACGTATTATGGAGGATGGACCATGGTTGTTTCGTGACTGCGCGGTGATGATGGAGAAGTTTGATGGCTCTACAACCTTTCCTCCAGTGATCCCAAGCATGGTGCAGGTCTGGATCCAAATACACAAGATTCCACCTCTGTATCGTACTGAATCAATTGTGAGGCAGCTAGCAAGCAAGGTGGGGGAGGTGGTGAGGGTGGAGATGAAGGCAATTTCGTCTGTGAGAGGCGAATTCCACCGGGTAAGGGTTAATTTATGTGCGAGCAGGCCGCTGATGAGAGTTGTAACCCTTTCACCGGAAGGATGCAAGAGCATGATGTTGCAGGTTAAGTACGAAAAAGGTCCAAAGTTCTGTGCGCATTGCGGTCTGATGGGGCATGTGGAGCTGGAGTGTGGGACTGGAGAATTCTCGGATGATGAGTTACACTATGGGGACTGGATGCTGGCACGAATGGAGACATGGCACCCTGAGACACCTAGGGTGCGAGGGGGGGGGGGGCAATGGAGGGGACCGGGAAAGCGCGAGTAGAGGATGGGGCAGGGACGGACATGGTGGGCGGACTGGCGGCCGCTCTGGTCGTATGGCGAACGGTGGACGTGGCTATATGGGTGCCCGGGGAGGTGGACGTGAGGGTGTATGGAAGGAGAAGGAAGCTCAGGACATGATGCAAAGTGGCTCCCGAAAGAGAACTTCTGGGGATGCTGGGCTAATGGGAGACAGTGAAAGGGAGCTCGCGGACACGGCCACCAGCCCTCTGAAACCTGGGAGCGTGACTCAGCAAACCAAGGAGAGGCCAAAAGCGCAGAAACAGTTATTGCTGGAACATGTACCTGTAGATGAGGCGATGGCAGTTAGTGTTCCCCCACCCCCACCAGCTTATGTTCCGCCAAAGGAGCTGAAAAAACAGAAAAGGTGTGAGGGGCGGATAGCGGGCAACAAAATTCTGATTGGGAATGAGGCGGGCTCCTCCGAGGGGTGCCGCCAGAAACAATGAGTTGTGCAAGCTGGAACAGTCGTGGCTTGGGCAATGCGGCGACTGTGAAGGAGCTTCGTGATTTTGCGAGGACTCATGCCCCTACCGTTCTTTGTGTACTTGAGACTCGGGTAGACAGAGGTCGGGTTGAAGGTCTTAGCCGTACGCTAGGATATGATAAGGCGTTTGCTGTAAGCAGTGTGGGCCGGAAAGTCGGGATTGGTATTTTTTGGAATAATGAAATAAATGTCACAATTTTACCGTATTCACAGTATCACATTGATGCTTTTATTACTGAAAGTGGGCAGGATCCTTGGAGGCTCACGTGTGTTTATGGGGAAGCCAAAACTCACCTACGTTTTAAGACGTGGGATATGCTCAAATACATTAAGTCATCATGCTCTTATCCATGGATGTGCATCGGTGACTTTAACGAGGTTTTACATCAATCGGAACATGAAGGAGTACGAGAGCGTAGTCATGCGCAAATAGCTGGGTTCCGTGAGATGGTGGACGTGCGTGGACTGCGGGACCTTGGTTATATAGGCCGCAGGTGGACGTACGAGAAGCGTATTTCTGGAGGCTCTTACTGTCGGGTTCGGCTATATAGAGCCCTGGCTACTGCCGATTGGAGCTCGCGGTTTCCCCTTGCAATGGTAGAGAATCTGACTGCCTCGGCCTCGGATCATGGGCCCATTCTTCTCCGGTGGGTGGCGCCGGAAATGCGGACGGGGAAACGACGGGAGGACAGACGGTTCAGGTATGAACTCATGTGGGAATCGCACAGCGATTTCAAACCAATGATGTTGAAGACGTGGCAAGATGAAGGTGAGGCGACTACGCTTCAATCTTTTCAACGGAAGCTGGCGTGTGTGTCTAGGCACATGCAAGAATGGGACCGAGATACCTTCGGCCAGGTTGGACAGGAGCTTCGACAACTTAAGGCGGAGTTGGAGAGGTTGCAAGCTGTACCAACAAGGACTGGACCAACTCATGCTGAAATTAAAATTAATGACCGCATTGTGGAACTTAATCATAGGGAGGAGATAATGTGGAAGCAGAGGTCCAGGGTCCAGTGGCTGCATGCGGGTGACAAGAACACTCGGTTCTTTCACATGCGAGCAAGCTTACGAAAGAAGAAAAATAAGATCAGGAAACTGAAGAAACCGGATGGGACATTAGAGGAGGATGATTATGAGATGGGGAGGATGGCAACGAGTTTCTACAAATCACTATACCGATCGGAAGGAACAAACAACATGGAAGCAGTCATGGAAACAGTCCCTGCAAAGGTGACTTCCGAGATGAACGATGGGCTTCTAAAGCCTTTTGAGGAGAAAGAAGTGAAGGAAGCTCTTTTTCAGATGTTTCCGACAAAAGCTCCGGGCCCAGACGGTTTCCCCGCACATTTCTTTCAGAGGCATTGGGACGTGTGTGGGAGCGAGGTGACCTCGGTGGTGCTGCGGATATTGAGGGGAGAGGATGATCCGAAAGCAATAAATAATACTTTCATTGTTCTCATTCCTAAAGTCGCAAGTCCGGATGAGCTCGGACAATTCCGTCCCATAAGTCTGTGCAATGTGCTATACAAGATTGCATCGAAGCTTCTAGCGAACAGACTGAAGGTGATTTTGCCAGAGATTATCTCAGAGGAGCAATCGGCGTTTGTTCCAGGACGTCTAATTACCGATAATATTATTTCTGCCTTTGAGTGTCTGCATTTTATGAAGCGTAAACGAGCGAAGGCGCTTAGGTGTTGCGCTTTGAAACTGGATATGAGGAATGCTTACGACCGGGTGGAGTGGGACTATCTCCGTTCCATTATGCTCCGGCTGGGATTTCATCGCTTATGGGTGGAGATGGTTATGCGCTTGGTCACAACTGTCTCGTTCTCAGTTCTTTTTAATGGAGGCAATCTCGAGAGTTTTATACCGTCGAGGGGTATTCGTCAGGGGGATCCTGTCTCCCCTTATCTCTTCCTGTTGGCAGCGGAGGGCCTTTCGTGCCTGTTAAAATCAAGAATTCAGTCATCAAGCTTAAGCGGCATTAAAGTGGCTCCATCGGCCCCGATGGTGAGTCACTTACTCTTTGCAGATGACAGCCTGCTGTTTTTCAGAGCGGATAGAGGGAGTGCTTTGGAGGTGCAATAAGTCCTAAGGCTGTATTGTGACGCGTCTGGGCAGCGAATAAACATGGAGAAATCTTCTATTCATTTCGCAAAAGGCTGCCAGGAAAATGTCAGGCATGAGATAATGGGTATTTTTAATGTCCATAATGAAAGCCTGAACGAGAAATACTTGGGCATGCCTTCAGATGTTGGGTCCTCAATAAATGGTGCTTTTAAGTACCTCAGGGATAGAGTCTGGAAGAGAGTTCAAGGATGGCTGGAGATGTTGTCAGCTGCTGGGAAAGAGGTACTGATCAAGTCTGTTGCTCAAGCAATACCTACTTTCTCTATGTCTTGTTTTAGATTACCACGGGGCCTCTGTCATCATATTAATAGCCTTTTGAGGAACTTCTGGTGGGGCAGCAAAGAAGGCAAACGGAGGGCATGCTGGGTGGCTTGGGAGGAAATGACGAAACCAAAGTCGATGGGAGGGCTTGGGTTCAGGGATATTGAGCTGTTCAATTTATCCCTCCTAGCTCGGCAAGCATGGAGGTTGCTACAGGACCCTGACTCTTTGAGTGCGCGCATTCTCAAGGCAGTGTACTTTCCTAATGGAGATTTTTTGGAAGCAGAGGTGGGCACGTCGCCATCACGAATATGGAGATCAATCCTGGATGGAAGAGATGTGCTGAAGCAGGGCCTGATAAGGAGAATAGGAACAGGGGAGAGGACACACATATGGAACACTAATTGGCTCCCGAGAGATGGTCTGTTACGACCTGTGGCGTGCATTCTTGATGATCCACCAGAGTTGGTAAGTGAGCTCATTGATCCTCTTACCGCGGCGTGGAACATGGAGAAGGTGAGGAATTCTTTCTTGTCGATGGATGCGGAGGTGATTATGGGCATTCCGCTTAGCTCTCGGAGACAAGCAGACTTCTGGGCATGGCATTATGATAGGCAGGGAGTGTTCTCAGTCCGATCGGCTTACCGGATGCTAGTTCATACAAGAGAGACAAGAACGGCGTGGCTTGATGGTGATGCTGCGACATCCAATCAACGTCAGGAAGAGCGGAGCTGGACATCTTTATGGAAGGTACATGTGCCATCAAAAGTACGGGTTTTCTTGTGGAGACTTGCTCGTCAGTCCCTTCCGACAGGTGATGTTGCTCACCATAGATGCATGGCGAAGCATAGCTTCTGCGTGGTCTGCGGGGAGCCCGACTCGTGGAGGCATTCTCTGCTTCATTGTCATATGGCGAGAAGCGTGTGGGCGTTAGCACCTGAAGAATTATCTCATTTCGTTCAAAATATTCAGGAACCCCATGCGAAAGCTTGGTTGTCTTCGGTTATCAGTTCCTTGTCGCACGAGGAGGTAACCAGAGTGGTAGTGACTTTGTGGGCTTTGTGGCATGCACAAAGGAAAATCATTCATGAAGGACAGTATCAGAGCCCCCTATCTACGCACAGTTTTGTGGAACGATTCATTGCTGAGCTGAAGCTACAGATACCTGCGTCAGGTGATGAGAAGGCGAAACCACCCCCCACGCCCAGATGGATTCCATCCCCAGCGGAGTGGACCAAGGTAAATGTGGATGCCGCTTTGTCGAAGAATTCACCGATCGCTTCATGCGCAGCGGTGGCGAGGGGACCGACAGGTGATTTTTTAGGAGCCTTGGTGGTGGTGATGTTGGGGTTACGGACCCGGAGACGCTGGAGGCCATGGCCTGTAGAGAGGGATTGGCATTGGCGTCTGACCTTTTGATCCAGCGAGTCAGAGTGTCCACTGACTGCATCAATGTCGTACGGAGTATTCAGTGTGGTGGTATGGGCAGCTATGGCCATATTGTGCAGGAGCTCAAGGCTCAGAGTTCTGAGTTCCAGAGGGTGGATTTTGTCCATGAAGGTAGATCATCCAATGTAGATGCACATTGTCTAGCTAGGGGTTCTTTGTACCTAGCAGAAGGTAGATATGTTTGGTTTCAGTTTCCACCTGAAGGTGTTTGTAGAAACTATGAAATTATTTGAATAAAGGAGGGTGGAGTTTTGCTAAAAAAAAAGGCTGTTGTCACCCTGCATCACGGAGTGCCATCCAAAAAAAAGACCTGCATCACGGAGTTTGCCAGCGCTGGTGTCACTACACAATTACTCCCTATAGACGAGAGATGATGCGACCTGTTCATCACTCCGCAAGATCAATCTTTTTCTAAGGGCAACCTGTCTTTAAGAGCAACTTCAACTGTTGCTGTATATTTCGACGTGCTAAAACCAGCACGCCTGACTTGGATATAGCGCGCTACACGCGAATCTTCTCCGGCAGATGCGCTAAACGCTGCGCTAAATTTATAGCATAAGTCCCTCTATCAGACGTCTAAATTGAAGCGCGCGCAAACAAGATTTTGTAACAAATATGACAGAAAATAGATCTAGAAACTAAAGTGAAAATACATTACATAGAAATAAAAACTATACATAGATCGTGGTGCAAGAAAAATATTAAATATTAGTTCTACTACTAGAATCTACTACTACGAGAAATTACTAGAAACTACTAGAATCTAGTCCGACGAGAGACCGAGATATGTCATCGTTGCACGAGGCCGGTGTCGTGTCAGACACATGCATTGACGAAAACGCGTCCAACCCGTCGCGGATGGTCGCCGGCCCGGCCATCTGCGCGTTGATGAAGGCGCGCCTATACGCCTTGTCCACCTGGGCGCTCGAGGCGGTTCTGCTGCTTCGCCATCCTCACCGCCGTCTTGGTTACGGCCCGCTTGGAGTCTGCTTGCGCTGCACTGCGATGTTTCGAGGATCGCCGACGCCACTCCTATCGCAGGCGCTCATCGCGCTCAAAGATGAGCGGGCGGCGCTCCGCGTCGCGTCTGCGGCAGCGCTCCTCCCCTGTCACGAGGCGAGGCGGTGGAGCGAGCACCTCAGCCTGCTCGCACGTCCACACGTCGTGGAAGTTCATCGACGAGCACGGGCGCCCGAGCCATCACGCCACGACGTCGTAGGCACGTGCGGCCTCGTGCGCGGTGTCGATGATGCGGTCGTCGCCGGACCGGATCTCAACGTAGAAGTTGCCGATCAGGCGCGCACGTACATCGCGGTACCCGGAGCTTCCACGGCATGGCGGCGATGGCGCGGTCGCGACGACAGGGAAGCGGTAGGGAGGGGAAGTGTCTGCGTGCGCGCTGAAGTGTCGACTTTTTGGTTTCACGCGCGGCGCGCCATTTAACGAGCGCGCGCTAAGCGGTGCATCAAAAGAACGGCAAAGATTTTACCTGCATGGAAAGATACAACGACTGTTGGAGGGTGCGGCGTGGGCTCTCTCGCGCTGAGTGTTGCTCCACCTGTCGCTCTAAACCTGCGCGCTAAAAGCTGACTTTTTTTTCGCGAGAGAGCCCATGCCGCACATTCCAACCGTCGTTGTATATTCCCGCGCGCGGGAAAAATCTTTGTCCCATGCACGGTTTGGCACGTTTCTTTTGACACATCGCTCAGCACACGCTCATTAAATGACGCGCTGCACGTGAAACCAAACCCCCGATACTTCAGCACGCGCGCAAACATGTCTCTCCTCCCCACCGCTTCCTCAGCCGACGCACCGCGCCCGCGCCACCACCACCGCTTCCCTGCCGCCGCATTGCGGAAGCTCCGGGTACCCGGCGTACGCGCTCGCCCGACGGACAATTTCTACGCCAAGATCCAGTTCGGTGACGACTGCTTCGTCCTCGGCACCTTTGACACCGTGCATGAGGCCGCGCGCGCCTACGACGCCGTGCCGTGGCGGCTCGGGCTTTCGCATTCGTCGATGAACTTTCATGACATGTGGACGCGTGAGCAGGCCAAGGCGCTCGCACCGCCGCCTCACCTCGTGATGGAGGAGGATCGCCGCCGCAGGCACGACACGGAGCGCCGCCTGCTCATCGTCGAGCGTGATGAGCGCCTGTGGCAGGAGTGGCGCGCGCGTTTTCCCGAAGACGTCGCGGTGCAGCGCGCGCACGACGCCGAGCGGGCCGTGACCAAGGCGGCGGTGTGGGCGACGAAGCAGCAGAACCGCTTGGAGCATCGGGTGGACAAGGCGCGGAGGCGCACCTTCATCGAGGCGTAGATGGCCGTGCCGGTGAAGATCCCGACGATGACCCCTGTTGGATGGACGCGTTTTCATCGACGCCGGTGTCCGACACGACACCGGCCTCGTCCGACGATGACTACGTCTTGGAGTAGATTGTAGTAGTAGTTTTACTAGTAATTTCTCGTGGCAGTAGATTCTAGTTGTAGTAATAATTTCTAGTATTTTTCCCGCACGATCTACGTACAAAAAAATCATGTTCTTGTTGGAATTTTGTCCCAAATATTCTAGCCCATTTTCTATTTCAATAATTCCTGAAAAATCCTAGAGGCCCATGTGGCCTATTCATGCAAGGCAAGAGGTGGGACAAATGTTTAGTCCCACATTGCTAGTTGAATGGAAGTTGGACCAGCTTATAAGGTGAGCTCTTCTACCACTTGGTAAAAGGATGAGAAGGAGAAGGAGAGAGTTCCACACGCGCGCTCCTCCTCCTCCTCGCTCGCCTCGCCTCGTCACGACGCGCGCGCGCGCGCCGCGGATTGCGGAAATCTCGCCGAGCCGAGCTTTATTTTGCCACGCATGAATGGTATATCAACAATTTTGGGAAAGCCGATGCATCGGCTCTTTGAGATACATTGCTATCGGCTCCTGGAGCATCGACTTATACGAAGGTGAAACGTTTGCTTTAAATGGACGTTTAATACGAGTTAAATGTGCCTGCTCGTTTCATCTTCTGCACCGTCTGTCTTCTCCTCTGCGCTTATAAGAGAGAGAGGTCGCGCCTCCTCTCAGTTGTGCTGTTACACATACCTTGCCTCGAGTTCCAGAGCACTGCGCTACTTCCATCTTCCCCATCCCGTCTTGCGGCGTGCACCGTGAGCCGGGACAAGAGGCCTCGAGACCCCGCTTGAGTCCTGTGACGGGAGAAGGCGATAAGGTTTTGGGGAGCGCTATCAGTAGCGACTCTGGCAAATCACGGACTCCCTCACAGATAGCGACGTCTTCCTCGACGAGGACTTCTTCCCGACATCAGCACCCTCTTCCTCGACGACATGGCCAATAACGGTTCCAGCACCGGCGGTTCTACTGCCATCGCCGTGTACAACTTCATCTCAATCTTGTTCGATTCTATCCAGAGTTTTATGCCTTGTAGTTTGTGTGGCTATATGCCTTATTTTGTATTCGCTATTTAACATGATTAGTATATTACCTATTATTCTAGTCATGTTTTATCTAGCGTTTATTATGGGTAATTCGCTTGGTAAATTGCTCTATTTCTCAACAATCCAAAAACCTTATTTCAGGCAATTTGCCCCAAGTGGCTTTGTTGCTTCTATGAAGCCACCTGTGTTTGAAGGTGTGAATTACAAACGGTGGCGTGCAAGAGCAGTGCTCTGGTTTCAGACCATGAGCTGCTATAACGCCATCTATGGCGCACCTGAGGGGGAACTTAATCCCGCTCAGGAAGAGGCGTTCCAAAAACTTGATACTACTTTCAAGGCTGCCTTGATCAGCATCCTTGGCGACAATATTGTCGATTCATATCTGTCATTCAGCAATGGCAAAGATATGTGGGATGCGCTCGAGAGAAAATTTGGAGTCTCTGATGCTGGCAGTGAACTGTATGTCATGGAACAATTCTATGACTATAAGATGATTGATGACCGCTCCATTGTGGAGCAGGCTCATGAGATACAGTCACTTGCCAGGGAGCTTGAGCACTTCACTTGTGTGTTAGGACAAGTTTGTTGCGGAGGCATCATTGCCAAACTTCCCGTCATGGAGGAATTTTGCTACTTCTCTGAAGCACAAGAGACAAGAGTTCTCCGTGACGGATCTCATTGGGACTCTTGATGTGGAAGAGAAGGCGAGCAAAAGACACACGTGCTCGAGGTACCGAGGGAGGGTCTAATGCCAACCTGGTACAGAAAAGGAACTTCCAGCCTTACAAGTTCAAGAACAAAGGCAAGTTTGATGACAAAGGAAAGTTCGATGGAAAGAACAAGGCCTCACAGTCTACCAACTTCAAGAAGAAGACTGATAAGAGGAAAGGTGCTTGTCATGTGTGGTGATCCTAATCATTGGGCTCTCGCTTGTCCCAACCGCTTTGACAAACGCCAACATGGGAAGAGCAGCAAGATCGCTAATGTTGTCATGGGCGACGTTGAGATGAAAGATGTTGGGTATGGTATATTACCTCTGTTCTTTCATTATGCCATTCTCTGATTGGTGGATTGACACGGCGCTAATGTACATGTCTGTTACGATACTTCCATGTTTTCTTCATATCGTCGAGGGACTCAAACTGCGGCGATGGGGAGCGACTCGCATGCTTCGCTCATGGTGTTGGTACGGTCGATCTGAAGTTCACTTGGAAAGACTGCGCCAAGAACGTGCATCATGTTCCTCAATAAATAAAAATCTTGTTAGCGGATCTCTTCTGTGTCGAGATGGCTACAAGATTGTATTTGAGTCCAATAAATTTATAATTTCGAAGTATGGAACCTTTATTGGTAAAGGCTATGAATGCGGAGGCTTGTTCCGCTTATCTATGTCAGACATTTGTAATAAAGTTGTTAATCATATTTACACAAATTTTGAATCAAATGTCTGGCACTCTAAATCTTGTCATATTAATTTTGGCTGTATGACGCTAGCCAAAATGAATTTAATCGATTTCTCAACCGTTAAGGGATCTAAGTGCCAAGTCTGCGTACAAGCTAAACAACCTCGCAAGTCACATACATTGCAGTGAGAAATTTAACACCACTAGAACTCATACATTCTGATCTTTGTGAGATGAGTGGTGTGTTGACAAAAGGTGGAAAGAAATATTTCATGACTTTGATCGATGACTCTACGAGATATTGTCATGTGTATCTTCTGAAATCAAAAGATGAGGCTTTGAGTTTCTTCAAAATCTATAAAGTCGAGGCGTAAAATCAACTTGATCGAAAGATTAAGAGGCTTGGGTCTGATCGTGGTGGAGAGTATTTTTCCAACGAGTTTGATTCTTTTTGTGCAGAACATGGTATAATTCATGAGAGGACGCCTCCCTACTCACCCCAGTCAAATGGAGTAGCCGAAAGAAAGAACCGTACTCTAACAGATTTGGTTAACGCCATGTTAGACACATCGGGTCTTTCTAAGGAATGGTGGGGGGAGGCATTATTGACCGCATGTCATGTCCTAAACCGAGTTCCCACAAAGAACAAAAAAATTACTCCATTCGAAGAATGGGAGAAGAAAAGACTAAAACTCTCTTACTTACGTACTTGGGGTTGTTTGGCAAAGGTTAATGTACCAATCCCCAAGAAGCGCAAGCTTGGACCAAAAACCATTGATTGTGTTTTTCTGGGCTATGCTTTTCATAGCATTGGTTATAGATTCTTGATAGTAAAATTCAAGTACCGACATTCATGTCAAGATAATCATGGAGTCGATCGATGACTTTCTTTGAGGATATATTTCCAATGAAGGATAAACCTAACTCATCAAATCCGGAGATACCTAGTTCATCTAATCGAATTTGCTATATTCTCGAACCTATCATTCGATTGAACACTCTGAAAGTCCTAAGGAGGATGACAATGAAATTCCTAAAAGGAGCAAGAGACAAAGGACGCAAAGTCTTTTGGTGATGATTTCATTGTGTACCTTGTAGATGACACTCCCACTTCCATTTCGAAGCTTATGCATCTCCGATCTTGACTCTTTGGAAGGAAGCTGTTCATAGTGAGATGAATTCCATCTTAGCTAATGAAATGGGAGATCACCGATCGTCCTTATGGGTGCAAACCAGGGATGTAAATGGGTGTTCAAGAAGAAACTAAGGCCCGATGGTACTATTGAGAAGTACAAGGCAAGGCTTGTAGCCAAGGGTTATACCCAAAAGGAAGGTGAAGACTTCTTTGACACTTACTCACTGTAGCAAGGTTGACCACCATTCGAGTACTACTTTCTCTGGGCTGCCTCACACGGTCTTCTCGTTCATCAAATGGACGTTAAGACGGCTTTCCTAAATGGAGAGTTGGATGAGGAAATCTATATGGATCAACCAGATGGTTTTGTAGTAAATGGTCAAGAAAGAAAAGTGTGCAAGCTCTTGAAGTCTTTGTATGGTCTTAAACAAGCACCTAAGCAGGGTACGAAAAATTTGATAAAAGCTTAACCGCAGGCTTTGTTGTAAACGGCGACAAGCGTATACTATCGCCATGGTGGGGGTGAGGAGTCATCCTTTGTTTGTATGTTGATGACATACTGATTTCGGAACCAACCTTAATGCAATTAAGGAGGTCAAAGATTTCTTATCTCGTTCCTTTGAGATGAAGGATGCGGGAGTATGATGTTATCTGAACATCAAGCTATTGAGAGATGATGATGGTGGGATTACATTGCTTCAATTCCACTATATGGAAAATATTTTGAGTCGTTTTGGGTATAGCGACGTCAATTTTTCTCCTACACCATATGATCCTAGTGTGTTGCTTCGAAAGAATCGAGGAAATGCTAGAGACCAACTAAGATACTCTCAAATTATTGGCTCGCTTATGTATTTAGCTAGTGCCACGAGACACGACATCGCCTTTGCTTTGTAAGCAAACTCCGATTTGTCTCAAATCCGGAGATGATCAACGGCATGCTCTTGAGAGAGTTATGCGATATCTAAAAGGCATCATGAGCTATGGCATACACTATACCGGGTATCCAAGGGTACTAGAGGGTTATAGTGATTCAAATTGGATATCGATCTCGATGAGATAAAGGCCACGAGTGGATATGTTTTCACACTTGGTGGTGGCGCTGTTTCTTGAAGTCTTGCAAGGAGACCATCTTAACGAGGTCAACTATGGAAGTAGAACTCAAGACTAGACACGCCACTGTTGAAGCGAGAGTGGCCGTGAACTCTTGATGGACTTACGTGGTTGAAAAACCTATACCCGCAATTCCAATGAACTGTGATAATCAAACTGTGATTATTAAGGTGAACAGTTCTAAGGATAATATGAAGTCCTCAAGACATGTGAAGAGGAGATTGAAAGCTGTCAGGAAAATGAGAAACTCCGGAGTTATTGCATTGGATTATATCCAAACATCTAAAAACTTGGCAGATCCCTTCACAAAGGGTCTATCACGCAACGTGATAGAAAATGCATCGAAGGAGATGGGTATGAGGCCCACAATTTGAGCTTTCCACAGTGGTAAACCACTCTATATGATCGGAGATCCCGTGAATTAGAATTGGGAAACAAGCTGTTGGTTAGCTGAGAGGAAAGTATCCCTACTTTAATAAATACCACTCCATAAAGATGCAATACTTTCCTATTCTGCATGGCAGGTTGATTTATTATCTTAATGTGTTCTAAGTGGCTTATCCTAAGCAAAGATGTTGTCCTGCAGAACATCTTTTGAAGAACACACCTATATGAGTCCTGAGTTAAAACGTCAGTCTATGAGAGTGGGGTGCTCTCTAATAAACTCATGAAAGGTCATGGAGTATGACGATAAGCTCCACCTGGGAAGTCCCACGGTAGCCCAGTATCGGTCAAGACTTTGTGTGAAGCTAGATTGCAGCAAACTTGCAGTTCAAGGCATAGTCCACTGTACAAGTCGCAATCTAGTGTAGCATAGAATTCTAGGTGGAAGTTCAACTTAACAGTCTCCACTAAAGTACCGGTATATAAACAGTGTTTTGGAACCAAAGGCAGATTACATGTGCCTCTGGGATCTGGTGAGGGATTGTTGGAATTTTGGCCCAAATATTCTAGCCCATTTTCTATTTCAATAATTCCTGAAAAATCCTAGAGGCCCATGTGGCCTATTCATGCAAGGTAAGAGGTGGGACAAATGTTTAGTCCCACATTGCTAGTTGAATGGAAGTTGGACCAGCTTATAAGGTGAGCTCTTCTACCACTTGGTAAAAGGATGAGAAGGAGAAGGAGAGAGTTCCACACGCGCGCTCCTCCTCCTCCTCCTCGCTCGCCACGCCACGCCACGCCACGCCACGCCTCGCCTCGTCATGACGCGCGCGCGCGCCGCGGGTTGCGGGAATCTCGCCGAGCCGAGCTTTATTTTGCCACGCATGAATGGTATATCAACAATTTTGGGAAAGCCGATGCATCGGCTCTTTGAGATACATTGCTATCGGCTCCTGGAGCATCGACTTATACGAAGGTGAAACGTTTGCTTTAAATGGACGTTCTCGTTTCATCTTCTGCACCGTCTGTCTTCTCCTCTGCGCCTATAAGAGAGAGAGGTCGCGCCTCCTCTCAGTTGTGCTGTTACACATCCCTTGCCTCGAGTTCCAGAGCACTGCGCTACTTCCATCTTCCCCATCCCGTCTTGCGGCGTGCACCGCGAGCCGGGACAGTAGGCCTCCGAGACCCCGCTGCTTCGAGTCCTGTACGGGAGAAGGGCGATAAGGTTTTTGGGGAGCGCTATCAGCGCGACTACTGGCTTCGTCACGGACTCCCTCACAGATAGCGACGTCTTCCCCGACGAGGACTTCTTCCCCGACATCAGCACCCTCTTCCTCGACGACATGGCCAATAACGGTTCCAGCACCGGCGGTTCTACTTCTGCTACTGCCGTGTACAACTTCTGTCTCAATCTTGTTCTGATTCTATCCAGAGTTTTATGCCTTATAGTTTGTGTGGCTATATGCCTTATTTTGTATTCGCTATTTAACATGATTACTATATTACCTATTATTCTAGTCATGTTTTATCTAGCGTTTATTATGGGTAATTCGCTTGGTAAATTGCTCTATTTCTCAACAGTTCTATATAAAATATTTTCGGTTTAATTTTCAGATCTATTTCCTATTATGTTTGCGCGTGCTTTATTTTAGCGCGCCTGTTAAATGGGTTCGCGCTGCCAGAGGATATTCGCGCACGGCGCGCTATATATAGATTACGCACGATGTATTCAAAATATAGAGACTGCTGGAGTTGATCTGGACAGATCGAGTAATAGGGTACAGTGATCGGTGCGCACTCACATTACTCATTATACTAGTCTACATGCACATCGGTCACAATCAGATGGACGAAAGGAAAAATGATCAAATAGCCCCTCCGATCCATATTAATTAACTTGGATTTCAAAATTTGGATGAACCTATATATTATATAGTGTCTAGATTTATCCAAATCTAGACAAATTTGAGTCAACTAATATGGGTTAGAGGAAGTATAAAAACAACGACGCAGAAAGGCTAAATGAACTTCATCGATTACTTGCATGATTAGCGAGGCACCGAACTCAGCTCTGTCCTAGCTAGTTATCACCACCAGCTTAATGATCAGGCAAAAGTAGACCCCGCCACATCTAGTTTCCACGATGGCGACATGGCCAGAACCCGTAAGATCCCCACGAATTAACGATGCGTCTGGTGCTCTCTACAGGTCGGCAATGGCCGATCGATTTCCGTTCCTTAACTAACCCTACTTGTCTCTACCACGGCCCCCCGTAAAACCCCCACGAATCAGCGAGCGCCGGCGGCGTACGTGGACTGACCAGAGGGGGAAAGAAACGGCAACTTCTTTTATGTAGATGTGAAAGAAGTGACCGGGCCATCACTGTAAAGATACATCATGCGAAAGCTGGTAAGGATTAAGTTTAGTACGTATCTGTATGTGTTGTGCGTTCTTGCGTGTGATCAACGGGCGCACCTGACGAAACCAGTTGCTCCATAAGTATTGCTGGAAAATGGTAATGCCATTCGACGATTGACGTTGACATCCTCAGCAGCAATGGAGTATCCCCAATCTGTCTCACGACCACGAAGAGAGTAAACAACTGTAGATGATCGGTCGTAAGAAATATGCAAAGATAATACTCTCTCAATTTCACAAATTTGTATAGGTTCATATGTATTTTGACACTAAAATATGTGTGTAGATATATACGAATCTGATAAATATGTGACATAGCTTAGGACGGAGGAAGTATGATGGATTCATACGATAGAATCAGACAGAGCCGGTAGGTTGGGGCATGGAATGTTCGGAAGCAAAGACACAGCAACTTGTGAGCTAATAAAACATTTTTTGAAAGATCAACTTGTGAGCTGAAACATGGTTCAGTCTGTTGCCGTCTACAACGTGTGGCTCCCATGCAAGTGAAGTCATGCACATAGCTCCATCATAGCTTTTTTTTTTTGACACAAGGGAAGGGGCACGAAGGCCCCAGAAGCTGCATTAAATGGCGAGCATAATTACATAGGGTCCCTGCTCTAAACAGGGATAACAGGAAAAAGCATACATTTTGCAAAAAGGACCTGGGCTAAAACAAGTAAAATGCAATCGGGTCCTTCTTCTCCGCCAGCGATGAAGGATCTGAGGCAGCGGTCGCTGCCGGCGAGACCGGGGACTACACCACTTGGTTCACCGGCAGGGTGGAGCACCGTACCTAGATCAAGTTTCCTCCGAATTGGCACGTCAGCCTGGAGGCAGAGATGACCGTGGTGCCTACAGCACGACACGGCGCGGAGTGGCCCCTTCTGGCCAAGGATCCCTTCGGCGAGCATGTCCTCCGTGGATGAACTCCGCAGCGACGCAGCTTCCGACCTGCACACAAGCATGCCCATTCTTTCCCTCATGGCAGCATGTCCAAGCACAAGATCGGGCCACTCCTCTTTCCCACCACCACGGTTAGCAAAGGGGAGAGGCCAAGCCTCGTGGGTAACACGCTGCAGGAGCACGCACTTATTACTAGAGCTTGCCCCGATCTCAACCATCAACTTCTCCATGGAAGGACAACGGAGGGGAGCGGAGGCAGCTGCTCGCCGGCGTGCGCTGCTGACAGAGAAGCAGAGCTCCATAACTTGACCTTATTGTCGGAGATCCCTAAGCCTAGAACAGCCACCAGCAGAAGCCCTTGCCACCAGAGCCTCGCTGGGAAGGCCACCAAGCCTAGGCCTCGCCGGAGCCGGCCAAGATACTCTGGCGAACTACTCCCAGACGCCACATGGGGACAACTCACAAACTCTAGATCTAAGAAAACTACAACTACAAGAGAAAGAAGAAGCCTACCACCTACTCCATCCCCTCGCCGGCCACCGTGGCCACCGGAGAGAGAGGAGGAGAGGGGCGGCCGCAAAAGGTGGAGGTCGACTCTCAAGGAGAGGTTTCAGAGGAGGAGAGAGAGAGCTGCCGCAGAAGGTGCATGTGTTCTGCTCCATCATAGCTAGCATTTCCTTTGTCGGCAAAGCCTTGCGGCAGCCTGAGGTGCTTATTTTGGGTACTCGGGAAATTACCTACTCAACCAATGAATGATGCAAAAGCTCCTGGCTTTATGAGAAAAAATAGAACAAGGAAAGTACGGGTGATCTGTGCCAAGAATTACTAAACTATGTTACTTCAAAAGTGCTCCTAACAAAAAAGTTGCAGGTAGTAATCTCGCATATCTTGAAACCGAAACCGATGTTTTCAAGCTTGATACATTCTTTATTTAATGTCTTAACCAAGGACCAATTTGGAGGGACTATGCATGGTAATGTTTCTATGCATGATTTGTTAAGGAAATATGTGATATAAACAAAAGATTAAAGATGTGGATCCCAACTTTAAATTTGAGAAAAAAAATGCAATATGCAAATTTTTCTGAAATTGGGATTGGTTCCTTTCTCCTTAAGAGCATGTAAAGATCTTTTATTGCCATATATACTTAGCTTGCACTAGAATTACAAAGTGAGAAGCGATATTATGATTTAGAACACAATGCAAGTGAACATGTAGCTCAAGGTTGGAAAACACTTATATTTTTGCTCAGGGTTTGTTGAACACATGAAATTCATGATTGGCTCATGCTTCTGTAGGGGTTCGTAGCATGGAAAACAAAATAATTCTATCGCATGACCACACACAAGCCAAGATCTAATCTACTAGATCGGTGCAACGAGTTGATAGAGTACTAACCCTCGAAGATCCAAAGCGGTTAGTGAGATCGGGTTCTCGTGGTTGATGTAGTCGTTCACTTGCCGATCTCAAGATCGCGAAGACGATCCTTCTGGCACCGCTTTCCGGCAGCGCTTCCGCAGTCGGTCACACATTCGGTACTCGATGAAGACACTCCTCTCCCTTTTTCTAGCAGGCAACGAAGGTTGTAGATCTCTCCTCGCAATTCCAGCAGCACGACGACGTGATGGTGGAAGTAGAGGGGAAATCCCGCAGGGCTTTGCCTAAGCCGGAGCAGGTATGGTGGAGTAGAGAGGGCCCTTGGTAACTAGGGTTTAGAGGCCAAGGGGTTAGAGGTGGCCGACGGCTAGAGAGGGCTAGGTGGCGACGAATTGGAAGGGGGAGGCGGCCGGTTAGGGTTTAGGTGTGAGGGGTAGGGGCGCCCTACCCCTCCTTATATAGGGGGAGAGGCGGTTTGGGGGGAGGGGAGTCCTCCCCTAACACCTCTTCTAGGTCGACGGCAAGGGGAGGAGAGGAAACCCACTAGGCAACCATATTGGGATTTGACTTTTCAAATTAGCGTTTGACTTTTCAAACTAGAGTTTGATTTCTCTCTTCCCATTTCCCAGCCAAGTGACCTAGGACATGATGCAACCATTCCACTTTGGCAT
Source organism: Avena longiglumis (assembly GCA_030063025.1). Taxonomy (NCBI): domain Eukaryota; kingdom Viridiplantae; phylum Streptophyta; class Magnoliopsida; order Poales; family Poaceae; genus Avena; species Avena longiglumis. The sequence goes on from CP125975.1 coordinate 504,445,817, forward strand.
GACACATCCATGTACCCTTTGAAAGAACTTGTTGGGCCCCCATGTGTGGTTTTGGTAATTAATGACAATCCTTATGGACTAATGTGTGTATTAAGTTATACTTGTAGGATTTTTCCATTGGCATCGCTTGGAGCATGTGTTGGCTTCAAGGTCGATGAAATGCAAAGAAGATATGTTGGGCAAGCTCAATATGCGAGGTCGATGATGAGGAATTAAGGAGGGCGTTCCATCTTGAGAAGGGCAAGATCGTCTACATCAAGCTCAAGTGGAATGCTCAAGGCAAAGGTATAATCTTGATAGGTTTTCTCTTTTGCCGGTCTCACGTCGTGTGTGTGAGACCGGGTTTAGGATAGATAACCGTACTATCAAGAGAGGCTCTCATATGAGTAATTCGGTCACATCGTTCCGAGAGAGCTCAAACCTTTGCATACTTGCATCATCATATTTGGTTCTTATTTGGTCTTATCCATGTGATGATATAGAGCTTGTGGTAATCTCCATAACAAGCTCTTGTTCATCTAAATCAGATCTCCCATTTGTATCTTGTTGTGATTTTGATTTATGCGGCTTTTCGGTTTCTCACCAAGTGAGGTATATCACATTATTCTACTTGATACTTTCTCACTTGGTGATAATCAATATTTGCCTGTTAGGCTGTTTTCTGGGCCAAGCGGTAGTACCGCCCGGGCCTAAAAACGACCCGATTTCTTTCTGCCTCACTAGGTACCTAAATCCGGTACTACCGCCCGGGCCTAAAAACGGCCTGATTTCTCTCTGTTTGGCTAGGTACCTTTTTCCGGTACTGCCGGCCGGCCCGGTAGTACCGCCCGTGTGGGCCGGTAGTACCGGTCGGCCCAGTTATTTTACCCAGAAAATCCCAGATCCAGATCCGCGCGCGTTGACTTGCCGCTGGCGCGCTTGCTGCTTTGCATCATTGCATGCGTATTTGTCATTGCTACGCTGTAGCCATTGCATCATTGTTGGCCCTGCTTCTTCGCATGCTGCTCCTATTTCTTCACAGTACCCATTTCTGTATTGCCGCCACTGCATCTGGCGCTTCTTGGCCACCGCCGCTACCTTCATGGCCCACCTCCAGATGCCACTGCATTTGCTCTCATGCGCCCCACCGCTCTTTGTCTTTTGCTGCTTCTTTTTTTCCTGGCATTCGCTGGTTTGGTCCGGTACTACCGATAAATTCCGGTACTACCGGACCGTCCAGAAAAATCACCCCAACGGCCAGATTTTGGCCGTGTCTTTAAATAGCTTTGCCCCACTTTCATTTAGGGTGACTTTTCTTCCTCCTTTTCTTGCCCAAGCTTTGCCTCCATTTGCTCTACTCCTTAAGCTTGATTTCTACACACCCCTCCATTGATTCTTGCAAATATTTGAGGGGTTGTTGGAGGAGATCTAGATCTACGTTTTGACCAAACCAAAACATCTCTTTGTGAGTGTATCTTTGGGGATCTAGATTTTGGGGGATTTTGTGTCTCTCTTTGATTTATCCTCTCTTGTTTCCCCAATAGCTTTGGTAGCTTCGTTGGAACTTGAGAGTGAGGGATTTGAGAATCTTTGTGGTGTTCTTGCCATTTGCATTTGTTGCATCGGTTTGGGTTCTCCTCGGAGGATTTGGTTTGAATTGCTCATTGGAGCTTGTCCCTCTTGGGTTCTTGGAACCCTAGACGGTTTTGTGGCCTTGGTGGCATTGTAGACTTGGTGGCATTTGTTGAGGCCTTTTGTGGCGTTTGTTGGGAGCCTCCAATTAAGTTGTGGAGTTGTGCCCCAACCTTGTGAGAGGTTTCGGTTGCCACCGACAAGTGCACCGATAGTGAAAGCGTGGATCAATCCCATTGGGGTGAGATTCACCGGAGAATAAGGGAGGCCTTTTGTGGCGTTGGTGGTTTGATACCACCCCCTCTCCAAACGAGACGTACTCCATGTTGGGAGGAACTCGGTAAAATATCGGTGTCCCCGCGTGCCTCGGTTATCTCTATACCCGAGCTCTTTACTTATGCACTTTACATTGTGATAGCCTTCGTGCTTGAAGTAATATATATCTTGCTATCACTTTGTTGCTTGTATTGCGTAGCATAAGTTGTTGGTACACATAGGTAAACCTTAGTTGTTTCTAGGTTGTGCTTTACAAAGTAAACACTGGTTTTAATCCGCCTTTGTTGAGATACTCTAGGAAAAGTTTTATTCGCCTACTCACCCCCCTCTAGGTGACATCCGTATCCTTTCACCCTTCCCACTCCGGATTAGTGGACCTTTTAGACCCGAACATTCTGGTGAAAACACCGAAACCATTCCCGAACTCGGGAATTGGACTTTCCTTATATGAATCTTATTCTCCAGACCATTTTGGATCTCCTCATGATGTCCTGGATCCAATCTGAGACTCCGAACAACATTCGGTCTCTTACTCACATTTCATATCTACTAAACAACATTGAATCCTTAAGTGTGTCTCCCTACGGTTCGTGAATTATGCAGACATGACCGAGACTCTTCTTCGATCAATAACCAATAGAGGAATCTGGAAATTCATAGGGCTCCCACATATTTATACGATTACTTCGTGATCGAAAAAATCATTTACATACGATACTAATTTCCCTTTTTCTCGTGATACTTTACTTACCGAGGTTTGATCGTCGGTATCTCTGCATACCTAGTTCAACCTTATTACCGATAAGTACTCTTTACACGTTCCTGTGATATGTGATCCCTTGTGAGCCAGTCACATGCTTGCAAGACAATTGGATGACATTCCACCGAGAGGGCTCAAAGTATATCTATCTGTCGTATGGATGGAAAAATCTCACTCTTGATCCATGTGCCTCAACACATACTTTCCGAATACTCAATGCCACCTTTATAACCACCCAGTTACGAAGTGGTGTTTGATGTCATCAAATCATCCATCTGGTGATGGTGATTAACATGATCTCATGGTTAAAGGATTTAGGTTACTATGTATCTGAAAGCTTATAACAAACAAACTATTGAAATGACTTGATCTTATGCTATGCTTAACTATAGGAGTATGTCCATCACATCATTATCCTAATGATATGACCTTGTTATCAATAACATCCAATGTTTATGATCAGGAAACCATGATCATGAGTCAATCAACAAGCTAGTTTAACAAGAGGCTTTACTAGGGACTCTTTTCTGTTTACAAATCACACAAGTATTAAAGTTTACAATTAGCATGGGATGTAAACATTCATCATAAACACAAAGATATAATAATAACTACTTTTATTATTGCCTCTTGGGCATATATCCAACAGTCTCCCACTTGCACTAGAGTCAATAATCTAGATTACATGGTAATATACCTAACACCCATGACGGCCTGGTGTTGGTCATGGTTTGCCCTCGGGGAGAGGTTTAGTCAACGGATCCGACATATTCAGATATGTGTGTACTTGGCAAATGTTTATGTCACCATCTTGGACATGCTCGCGAATAGCGTGAAAACATAGCTTGATATGCTTCAGCTTCTTGTGTGACCTTGGCTCCTACCCATTGGCTATGGCACCCATGTTATCAGAGTAGATAGTCATTGGGTCCAGTGTAGTAGGAACCACACCAAGCTCCGCAATGAACTCCTTTATACGTCGTAAACGTATCTATAATTTTTGATGCTCCATGCTTGTTTTGTACCAACTATCTTATGTTTTGTCTACACTTTGAGGCATTTTTATACATTTTCAGGAACTAACCTATTAACAAGATGCCGCGGTGCCAGTTTCCTTTTTCTACTTTTTTGGTTTCAGAAAATCTAGTAAAGAAATATTCTCGGAATTGGACGGACCAAAAGCGGAAGTCAGTATTTTACCGTAACGAAGACGAAGTCCAGAGGATACAAAGAGGTGCCACAGTGCGGCCAAACCACCCCTGGCCCTCAACCGACCTTGCCCTTCGCCTATATAAACCCCCGAGGCAGAATCCCTAAGCACCCAACCAGAAATCCATGAAAAAGTCCGTAGCCACTTCCACCATTGTCCCTAGATCGGGAGGGATCTAAAGCTCTTCCCGGCACCCTGCCGGAGAGGGGAGATCACCCTGGAGGCTTGGTTCATCACCATGCCAGCCTCCGGAGTGATGTGTGAGTAGTTCATCCTTGGACTATGGGTCCATAACAGTAGCTAGATGGTCGTTTCTCCTCTTTTGTGCTATCATGTTTAGATCTTGTGAGCTGCCTATCATGATCAAGATCATCTATTTGTAATCCTACATGTTGTGTTTGTTGGGATCCGATGGATATTGAGTACTACGCCAAGATTGATTATTGATTCTATCATGTCTATGTTATTTGTGATCTTGCATGCTCTCCATTGCTAGTGGTTACTCTGGCCAAGTAGTTGCTTGTGACTCCAAGAGGGAGTATTTATGCTCGATAGTAGGTTCATGCATCTATTAATCTGGGGGAGTGATAGGAACCTCTAAGGTTGTAGATCTGCTATTGCTACTAGGGAGATAACAACAATCCTTTGTTCAAGGGAAATTGTATTGTTTACTTTACACACTTTGCTTAATGCAATTATCTGTTGCTTGCAACTTAATACTGGAAGGGGTGCGGACGATAACCTGAAGGTGGATTATTATTCATATATGCAATTGGATTACAGTCTATGTATTATGTTGTAATGCCCAAACGAATCTCATAGCGATCATCATGACATGTACATGCATTGTTATGCATTCTCAATCTGTCAATTGCCCAACTGTAATTTGTTCACCCAACATGCTATTTATCTTATGGAGAAACACCTCTAGTGAACTGTGGACCCCGGTCCGTTCTTCCCATTGATATTCAATCTACTATCTATTGTTTACTTTTTGCAATCACTTTCTGCAATTTCTACAAGCAACTACTTTCTACCACACTATATGTTTAATCCTTTGTTTTCAGCAAACTGGTGAGCTTGACAACCTCACTGTAAGTTGGGGCAAACTATTGTGGTTGTGTTGTGTAGGTTCCACGTTGCTAGAAACACCTTGGGAGCTGGTTCTTTATCCTACTGGTTCGACAACCTTGGTTTCATAACTGAGGGAAACTTGCTGATGTGCTCATCATACCTTCCACTTGGGGTTCCCAACGAGCTCTACATCATTTGAGCCATCAAGCAATTTTTTGGCGCCGTTGCCGGGGAGACACAAGACGTTTCCTGCAAGGGGAGTCTCTCACAACCAATCTCTTTAATTTGTTTTTGTTTTGCTTTGTTTCTTTAGTTTTGTTTTGTTTGCTTCTTTTTATCAAAAATACAAAAAAAATAGTTCCTACTATAGTTGTTATTTTTTATGGTCTGTTATTGTCTTGCTTTATCATGCTTTCTATCAATGGTTGGTTTCTTTGAAACTAGATCTTATTGGCAAGGTGGGTTCACAGAGTAACAAATATATTATGAGGAACACCGCTTGTCACAAAAAGAGAAATACTTATGGGAACAAATTAATAAATTGTATACCATTGCTAGAAACGTGTGCTCTACTTATAATGTTACTTATTGCTTTGATAAATCTTGGTGCTATAGGAGGTATAAATACCTCCATTTTTAATGTGAGTATAATGATAATGTTACCATATCTTCTTATGTTAAGGGAAATTATGACTTTTATGATGTGGAACAAATTGAAGAATTTATTGCTTGGAAGGGTGCATTCGAACTTGCTTATTTGCTTGAAAATACTAATGATTCACCTTATAAATATGAGGTTTATGATATGCTTAAATTTTTATTTGATAATTACAAGGAAGAAAATGGATGTATTCTTAAATATCTTAATAGATGCTCTCCACCAACAAAAGAGACTAATGCCTTGGAGGAGCCTATGGAAGAAGAAATTGCTGAAACTGGAAGCTCATTGGATGAAAAAGAGGAGGAGAGTGGTGATCAAGAGGAGGATGAATGGAGAAGCTACCCATGTCTACCTCCCAATAAGAGTAACTCTTTAACTAATTCATTATTTGATTGTCCCCCATGCTTACCAAAGGAGGATGAATGTTACGTTCCTGTGGATTCTTTTGAAATATCTACTATGGGTAAAACTTATGATAATAATTATGCTCCTATTATCTATGATAATCATGCTATTTTGATAAATCTTATGATAATCCTTTATTTGTTCCAGCTTCGAAATGCATGGTACTAAAGAGTTTTTCTTAGAAAATGTTTATGATAAAGCTCTAGATGATGGTCCTATATTGGTTGATAATATTAATTGTACTACTATTGAAAATGAGATTGGAGGTGTATTGAATTTATCTTGGAACCCCATACCTCTTGAGAATGATCAATCATCTTGTTATAAAATTGTTAAAAGTGGGTTTGAAGGTTTTAATCCCACTATTTTTGAGCTTGATAAAAATTATGTGTTTGTAGATCATGAAAAACATACTTTATGTGATAGTTATATTGTTGAGTTTATTCATGAGGCTACTGAAAATTATTATGAGAGAGGAAAATATGTTTGTATAAGTTTTCATGGTACCGAAACACCTCTCTATGTGCTGAAAGTTTTGAATTTACTTTTGTTTTATCTTCCTATGCCTGGCACTTTGTTCTTTGTGAATTTATTTGCATACAAGATTCCTATGCATAGGAAGTCGGTTAGACTTAAACTTGTTTTGAATTTGCTTCTTGATGCTCTCTTTTACTTCAATTCATATTTCTTATGTGAGCATCTTCTCAAACTATCAAGCCTAGCTAAAAGACATTAAAGAAAAGCACTTATGGGAGATAACCCAATTTTTATTTCAGTAAGCTTTTATTTTGTTGAGTCTTGGAAGTTATTGCCTCTGTAATAACCTCTCCTTGTAATTTTTGTGTGGTTTTTGTGCCAAGAATAGCCTCAAACGAGAGGGAGGTAAGATTTGGGGAAGTTGTTGTCTCGAAACAGATTTATGTGCTTCATTGTAAAAATTCGTGAAAAATCCCAGTACGTCGGATTGAGATGAATTTTTGTGTGTGCATTCCCTTGGTATTTACCCAACTTTCGTTATTTTTTCACTTCTCGATTTTAGCAACAGAAGATTTTTGAAAAAAATTGGTCTTTACCTGCTGGTCTGTTTTGACAGATTTTTGCCATTATGTGCATTTGCCTCTTAATCGGTTTCTTTTTGAGTTCTCTTTGACCACTTGAGATTTTAAAAGGAGTTGCTACAACCGCTTATGTTTTAATGGAAGTTTTACTTAAGTTGAAACTGAACCCAAAGGCTTATTATCTTGAATACACTAATGTTGCTAATGAAGATTGTGTGAAGTTTTATATGAAGGAAAATTTCAAGTGTAGGGAAAGAATGGTATGATGAGATGAAGAATGGAAAAAATCTCAATATTGTGGATGCCACCCTTGTCACCCCAAGAAATATTCAAGAAGCACAAGCATCAAAGCTTGGGGATGCCCAAGGCATCCCCTTCTTTATCAATAAAAATCTTAGGTCTTTTTTTCAAGACACTTTATTTTTATTGCTTCATGCACTATTGTGTTGTTCTTGGAGTGTCTTTGTTTTTGTTTTTAGTTTTATTTTGCTTTGTTTGCTGTAATAAGTTGGTCGGAACCCAACACACCTATTTTGGAGGAGTCACACCTAGTTCTTCATTGTCTAGAACATTCTAGTTTTCACTCTTATTGTTCTATGAGTGTTCTCTTTTGCTAGCACTGCGTTTAGCTTTAGTTTTCTTACGCTTTTTTTGATTAGAACCTTTTAGTTATTCTTTGTACTTAGGTGAGACAAGCTCTCTGATCTTTATTTATTATTATCTTTGTGAGTTGTTTCAAATAAGTCGATTGGTGTTGGAAAAGAGTAAAAAGTTTCATGCTCATAGTGGTACAAAAGGAAGCTTGTTTTGACTGTGGCTTAGACTTTATCATGTCATATTAGATGTTGTTTTGACCATATTCTTAGTAATTATTGTTGTAGCATGACTTGTTTCAAACAATTTAGATTTCTTAATGTGTCTTGAAAGAATCATGCGTTGTTTTAGCATACAAAAGCATAATATTGTGGTATTCTCCTTTGCTGCTTTATTTGGGTTGACTTGGCACATTATTACACCATGTTAAGACTATGAAATAGTCACCTTAGCCTTTATGATCATTTAGGTTTGACTTGTGATATCACTTTATGCTTTAATTAATAACATTTTGTCTCTTTGCATGATTATGACCATTATTGCTCTCTTAGTTGGTCACTCCCAGTCTTTTGCTAGCCTCCACCTATACTGAGTATGAGCTCTATTAGTGCATCCAACTCCAAAGAAACCAAGTTATTCCAAAAAGTCCACCATAAATTCCTATGCATGGTGTCTTACACCATTTCAAGTATATTCATGTTTTTATCTATCTTCCAAATTAAAATTTTATTATGTGAAAATTAGTGATTAAAGCTCTCACGAACTTGATGGCACACTTCATTTTTCTTGCACTTAATAAACTTGAACCATTGTGCCCATCTATGTGCTTATATGCTTGCAAGTTATGAGTTGGGAGTTAGCAGAACCATGCTGTCATGGGGAACGCTTTCAACACTTGTACATATCTATTCATTTGATATCATGTTCTTTTGTTTATGGATGTCGGCGGTGTGAAATAAAAGGGGAGCTTGTAAGTCCATGGAGTTTTTTATATGTGTTAGAGAAACACTTGGGCGGCTAGCCAAAGCCATGCCTAATCATGGTGGAAACTTGCAGCATAAACATAATGAGCAATCTATGAAGCATCTTCAGAAAAACAAATATAGAAAAAAGAGAGAAAAAGAAAGCACCATGCTCACGATAAATAAAAAGATCGCTGAGATGCCCATTGTCTGTTGCCTTGTCATTTTGATATGGGATAGCTCCTATGTCATGGGGAAAGGGGTACCCCGTTGGTGGTTCTCTATGATACACATATACTTACAATGACAAGAACTTGCTTGTGACTAAAGTTGAGTAGCATGAGGTGAAGGGAATATGCCCGAGAGGCAATAATAAAGTGGTTATTATCGTATTCCTCGTTTATGATAAATGTTTATTTTACATGCTATAATTGTATTAATACGGAAACGTTAATACATGTGTGTTTAATAAACAAACAGAAAGTTCCTAGTTATGCCTCTCTCATAAACTAGCTCGTTGATTAACAAGATGATCAAGGTTTCCTAATCATGGACATTGGATGTTGTTAATAACGAGGTCACAACATTAGTGTAATGGTGTGATGAACATTCATCTGAAGTATAGTATTACGATCAAAGTCATTGAGTTTATATTGCTATAACAACTTACGAAGTGATCCTAATCCTTAGACCATGAGATCATGTCAATCACTAACACCGGAAGAGTTTCTTGATAACATCAAACGTCACACCGTAACAGGGGAATTATAAAGATGGGTTCAGAACTACTAAAGTTTTATGTTGAGGCCCATGGATCGAGAGTGGAATTTGTTCATCCTGATGACGGATAGATATGCTCTGGGCCCTCTCGGTGATATCACATTGATTAGCTTGCAAGCAAGTGATTTGATCACTAGAATGTTATATCACGGGAACGAGAAAAGAGTGCATGTCAGTAACGAGATCAAACTAGGTATGGAGATACCGATGATGGAATCTCGGACATGTAATATATCGCGAAATAAAGGGATTAAGATACTAGCGTAAAAGGTTCTCGCGATCATAAGAAAGTCATCGCTGAATGTGTGGGAGTCAGTATGGGTCTCCAGATCCCGCTTCTTATTATTGATCCGGGAGGGGTCTCGATCATGTCCACATTATTCGCTAACCGTAGGGTGACACACTTAAGAGACACCGACATCCATTTGGAGCAAAAGTTTCATGCTGGAAAGAATAACAAGCGCATGAATTTATTTCACTAGATACCAAAACGGGTTTTCGGGTGAAATTGCAGAAAGTGTTTTTGCATGTGAAATGAAATACTAGCAAGGGGTTATATGAGAATGTCTGTCATTAAAGTAATTGAAAAAATTCTGAATAAATAAAAGGACTTTTATTTAATAGGAGTTTGCATTAAATTTGGTGAAAATTTAATGGGAATTTGAGTGGGTTTTTGAGTGGAGGGAATTGAAAGGCATTTGTGTGAGTGCAGTGTCCACCTACATGAATGAAAGGAGGGGAAGGGAAGCCCCATGGCTGGGCGCATTGCCCCTTGGGTGCCCCCCTCTCCCTATAAAAGGAGCCCCCTCCTTCTCTCTCACTCACACCTCCTCGTGAAGGATCTCTCTCCCCCTCTAGTATTTATCCCCCATGGTCTCGGACTAGCGATATACATGTTCCCGGTGGCTTTTTGGCAAGAAAGAGTTGTGCTTCCGCTGCATCGCTGGAACGAGGAGGCGGAGGTTGCTCGGTGCCTCTGACGTGTGTGCAAGCACGGATGCACCGCTAAGTTGTTGTGCTAAGGACTTCGTCTCGATCTTGAGATCGGCAAGAGATCGTCTATATCAACCACGAGTTTGAACTCTTTAAGCTTTGTCGGTCTTCAAGGATATTTTCTCTACGGATATATATCCGCCCGTTGTTTGTATCTAGTAGATAGACCTTGGTACATAGTTGTTCCCATCGTAGGAAATTTTTTGTTTTCTATGTTGCGAACCCTATAGTGGTATCAGAGCCGAATCTATGCGTAGATGCTTTGCACGGGTAGTACACATATGAGTACGTGGGCGATGATGATCATTTTATTGCTTCTTAGTTGTACTTTGGATATTGGTGGCATAGTGGGATGAAGCGGCCCAGACAAACTTTACATGTCCTCGCACATGAGACCTGTTCCACGCTTGACATGCAACTAGTTTTGCATAAGTGGCTAGAGGGTGTCTGTCTCTCCTACTATAGACAATATCTAATTTTCAACGAGTTGTCAACAATTTGATTATCCTCGTTGTGGTTCATGTTCGTAGGTAAGAATGGTTCTATCTTCGAAAGCCCTAAGCCATGTAAAACTTGCAATGGATAAATTAGAGGCGTCTAGTTTAGATTGTTGCTGGGCTAGTGTCATGATATGGTGATGTTGTAAGTATAAGTATAAGTCGATACTCTTACAACACACATAACGTGTAAGTTCCATAGACCTTGGACTTACACATAGAGGTATTATGGCGATCATACCATGATGCACATGATGGAGATCAAGTGCAAGAACCATATCATTTCACTTATTCACATGTGATGTTTGTTGCATCTTGTATTGCTAGTTTGGAGTTTTATTAGCATAACAAGATGATCCCTCATTTAGATATCAAGATAAAAATGTGTTATTTCTTAAGTCTGCACCGATTATGTTTTGTCGCTTCAAGACATCACGTGATGATCGGTTGTTCTTGGATCCACGATCATATTTTGGGTGTAAGACAGTTACACACGTGAATACTAAGGTTCTTACTTGGAGAGCCTAGCATGTACATATATGGCCTCGGAATACGGACCAAACGGTTAATCATGAGTCATATGGAAGATATGATGCCCATTTGATGCTCGCCTTTGAAGCTACACCAACTCACGTGATGATCGGACTTGGTGTAGTGGATTTGGTTCATGTAATCACCAAAAAGGCACGAGGGATGTCGTTTTTGAGTAGGAGTTCATTTCTAATTTGGATTAGTAGAACTCAATTTATCATAAATTAAATCAAAGTGAATTTGCATAATTTGTTGCAGTCATTGGCATTCGTTCACCACCTTATGCATAGTTGTAATTGAGATAATAGAACCATAGAATTCTGGATATTTACTTTACGAACTGGTATCGTATTGTGTTGAGTGTCAATCTAAAGTTTAAAGTCCTATTGCAAACTTTTAGCAAACTCTGTTTACTCCATGAAATTTGATAATTAGTATTAAATCGAGAGTACAAATCCAGTGTTAGTATCTTAAATATCATGTTTGCCTCCATGATTCTTGATTTAAATATCGAGATTATCTAGGAGCTAAAAGAATTGTTTCAGAAACCATCATGTGTGGCAGATATAACGATATCTGAAACATTGTTTTGGTTGCAATATGATAGAGTATAATATATGTTCTCATATTGGATGAGAATTTGAAAGATTGGAGATGTTAGACATCCTAATCATCCAAAAGGGTTTTGTAAAGTAATGTTATACTCACAATTCTCCTTTATAAGCTACAATAGCTTGATCATGATAATGATGAATAGAAGATTATGTAAGTTGTTTACTACACTAAAAGATTACTAAAGAATGGATTTTGAAAGAATGGCGATCATTTGATGATGGTGATCTACTTCAAAGTGCAAGTCGAAAGGTATTATTATTTGAATATACACGCTTTGGACTATGTGTCATGTATATGACGCCACTGTTGATGTTGATAGATTCTTTTAAAAGGAAAAGGAAATGCTGAAAGAGAATCAATAAAATATATTTGGCAAAAAAGAAAAGATTGGAAATATCCAATTTAGGTATATGGATGATATACATGTTATGGTTGTATTCTTTGCTTGTTACACAATGTGGTTCTTGGGTATTGGATACCGAATTGGTTTGTATGAAATTTCATATAGAACGACGCAATTCATGAACCACAATGGCCTAAGTAACTAGCAAGAGAATATGTGATGATGTTCATTGAAAATAAACAAACCGTTATTTGAATTTCTCATTGACATCAAAGCTTGCCTTCAAGATTTGTTTTAATAATTCTTATTTAAATCAGGTATTATGAGAACAAAGATTGTTCAAATAATTACCGTATTCCATATAAGATGGATGATTTACAAATCTAGTTGGAGAAATCACATCCATAAAAACTAATGCTAAAATGTCGCAAGACAAATGATGGAAAGATCACTTACGAAGTGTTTAAATTATATTGGAAAGAAAACATGAAGAATCTCCATATTCATGGATTTTTGGAGTCTTTGATTTGATCAAGTGACGCTTGTGAGACTTTCCTCAGGATAATTAAAACTTCGTTCAAAGGCCAAAGAAGAACGAACGACTAAAATATTGGAATTTATACATATCGATGTATGTAGTACATTATGTGTAGTCGTAAGCGATGGATTTCAACTTCATATGCTTTCTTTGGAAATTTGAGTGAATGCTCACTTAATGGGAAAGAAGTATGAAATATTTGGAAATGTTCAAAGACTTTCAAAGATGAAGTGGAAAATCATTGTGAAAATAAAATAGATGATTTATGATTTTATCATAAGGGATTTATTTGAGTTGCAAGTGTAACAAGAAAATAAATAATTTATGATTTTATCATAAAGGGATTTATTTGAGTTACAAGTTTAGCAAAACACCTAGATTTGTATCTCCCGAAACACCATTGTAATATGGAATATTTGAGATTTGTAATTAAACCTTGTGTGACATGGTTGGATCAAAAGGTGTTATTTATAAAACTGCCATTATGTTTTAAAAGATTAAAGCTTTAGAGAGTACCACTTTTAGAATGAAAAGAGCTTCATCTTGATCCGTTGAAATGACACCATATGAGTTATGGTTTGGGGTAAAACCCATATTGTCCTTTCTTAAATTTTGGTATGCTAAGCATAAGTAAGATTCTTACAACCAAAGTCATATGAGCATGTTTTTTTAGGTTATTTCGAATAACAATTGGTTATTCCTCCATAACACCGAGAAAAAAAAGGGTTTGTCGCTTGAAACGTGAAGTTTCTTGAAAAAGGAATTTTCTAGAAAAGTTAAGTGGGAGGACAGTAGAACTTTGATAAGGTTAACGAACCTTGGCTAAATGTGATAAGTTGCGCGGCGCCGGAAATCGTTCCGGAGGCAGCCATAATGATCATAGCTTATGTGCCTCAAAGGTTGTGGTCACGGAGATCTAAGTTCCTATTGAACCAAGTAGGTCGGATAAACAATCAAATACTGAGATTTGAGAGTAAATGATTATTGTTTGACAATGATGAACCGACTACATGCAAAGAAGTGATGATGGGCCCTAAATCCCTTAAATGGCTTGAAGCCATAAAATCCGTGATAGTTTCATACACGAGAAATCAAGTTTTGGACTTGGAAGACCCTCCGGAAAGGTGTAAAAACCTATGTGTCGTATTTGGATCTATAAAGAAACAGACATGGATGTTTCACATCTATGAAATAGTCGACATGTCGGTAAAGTATTTTACGACAATGTTCAAGGAGTTGACTATGACAAGATTTGATCTTTCATAGACATATTTAGTCTGGATGGATTAAAATAGCAACCACTACATATAATTTGGTATATGGTAGATGAATAAGAAAAAGAAAGTTCTTCTAAAAGAATGGTTACCTAGGACATGTGCATGACACGATCCAAAGGGTTTTGTTAATTCAAAGGATGTTAAAAAGGGCATGCAAACTTCAATGGTTGAAGTAAGCATCGCGGAGTTGGAATCTTCACCATGATAAAAAAGGAGTTTTCATCAGGAGACGATGAAGATTCTTGCATTTGCAGGAAATTAAGTGGAAGCGCTAAGACATATTTCTAATACATTATGGGGAGGACATATTGTTGATTGGAAATGATGTATCTTTTATTGACAAAGGTTAATGATTTCATTTCGATGAAAGAGTTAGGCAAAACCTGAATATTTAGCATGAATATCTACATGGATAGACTATGATGCTAATATAGTTGTGCCAAACGTACATATATGAGATATTGAAGGAGTTCAATATATAAATGACGAGAAAAGATTCTTGTTGCATGGAAAAGAATTGAATTAAGATTCAAGTTTACCGACACTTGATAAGTGAAACAAGATTCAAGTGCTTTGACACTTGATGAGTAAAATCACAAGAATGATTTGATCAATCATACCATGATATGTACACATCCAGATATGTCCTATGCTCTAAGTGTTATGAGCATATACCAGAATGAATCATAAATGATCTGTCACATCCCAAGATTTTCCAAATCTTGTAATGTGAAAAATAAATGAATAAAATAAAACTTTGTTTGATTTTCAGAGCCAGAAGAAACTTGTTGAATTCAATTGGAACTTCAAACCAATTTGGATTAAATAAAATCCTAAAGGGATTCATAAATATAAACATTAAAATGTTTTGGAATTACTATTTTGGATCCTTTAATAAGAGATTTGGTTTTCAATAGAAATAAAAGTTTTATGAATAAAGATTATTTTATAAAGCCAAATTAAACCTTAGCCAAGCTTTGGAATTAAAACATTTTATTTTTAATAAAATTAGCAAAGGTTTATTTAAGTAAATTAATAAGGATTTAATATCCAACTTTATTTAAATAAAAGGTTTTACCAATTTAATTGAAACATCAAAACTTATTAAATTGTTTAAAATAAGTTTTCCAAATATTTGATATTCACAAATAATACCTACTAAAGTGTTTTGGCTTTATTTTAGATTTCAAAATAAGTATCTCAATAAAACGAATCCTATTTGATTTAATAATGAAAGTCTATTATATTTAATTAATAATGGACTCTAAAATAAAGGGTTATTTTGTTTTAAACAAATTTCCAAGTATTCTATATTTCTCAAATAAAACCTACATATTTGGTTTTAAAAATATTTTGATTTCAAAAGAGGTTTTTAAATAAAACAAAACCCTATTTGATTAATAAACCTTGGTCTATTTATTTCATTATTAATGGACCCTATAGCAAAAATGTTATTTTGTTTTAAACAAGTTTCCAAGTATTCTTTATTAAACCTACTGATTTGATTTTGGAAATGTTTGAATTTTAAATAGAGATTTTAGTAAATAAATCAAACCCTATTTGATTAAATAACTAAAGGGCTATTTTATTTAATTATTAAATAGATCCTAAAAATGAATAAAATATTATTTTATTTTTGGGATTTGGTTTATGTTGAAAAACAGAACCAAAAACTCATTATAAGTTTGAATTGTTTGAATAGTTTGAGTGAATGAATAATTGATTCAAATTCAAAACAGAAAAATAGAAATAGAAAAGGAAAAAGAATTCAGAAGAAAAAAAAATGAAATGGACCTGACCCAACTGGCCAAGCCCAACTAAGGCCCAGAACCAACCCAGCTTTACACCCCGAGGGAAACGATTCACACTCAGTATCTGACCCACAGAGAGCGTGACTAGTGGACCCTTCTCCTCGCTTCTTTTCCACTGACCGACCGGCCCCACTCCTCCTGTTCTTCCTCCCCACCCGCACGACCTCTTCTCCCCTCGCCGGCCGTTGCAGGCTTTGATTCGTGGCTTGAATTCGCCTTAACACGGCCACCTTAACTCGCAGTGATCAAGCACCTTTAAATGCCAGCGCATCCTCTCTCATTCCCCTCTGCCTTCTCCCCAAAGCACGCCCCCAGGCCGAGGAATTTTGCCCTGCACTCTCTCCACTCCGACGAGATTTCTTCCCAAAATCCGGCCAGCACACACCACCCCGAGCCTCCCTGAGCACGCTGACAACTTCCCCACAACCAGACGCATCTCCCAGCACCCTCCTCTCAACCGCGGGCGCCCCATAGCGTCGGCTACATCAAGCTTTCGAACGCCGCCGCGTCTGCCATTCTCCGACGACGTCCCCAGGTAGAACCTGACCTTCCCCCTTTCCCGGTGGACACGATGATGATCTCCAGGCTCATGCGAACCTAACCGCATCCTCCGTTTTTCCTAGGACGCCTCCTATCCTCGCCCTCGACGACCTCCTGAACCGCCCGAGGCGCAGCTCCACTCCGACGAGCAATCAAGGACAGCCCCGTGCGCCCCTTCACCAACCAGAACCACGTTGAGCATCAGCGAGCTTCGGCGAATCTGGTAAACCACCCCTCTGTTCCTCTAGCTTCCCGCATCGCCGGCACCGTCACCATCTGAGCCGCGCCGCCACGCGCCACCGTTGAGCGCCGCCCGTTTTTGGCCAGGCAGTAGCAACCGCAGGATCTGAATCTGACGGATACGATAGAACGTTAGCGAAGGGGTAAGTGGTGATCCTGTGCCGCACGATTTAACTTAAATCTAACGGTCTGCAGTGCGTGATCCGGCCGAACCGGTACCGTCCAACCAGGGTGTGCCGCGTGTCACCAGATGGATTGAAATTAGAATTTGAAATCTGATTTAGGTATGATTTTGAAACCACTATATCTTTGGATCCACACGTCCAAAAATTGCAAATTTTATGTCGTTGGATTCAGGAGAGCAAGACCTAGCCAACCATGCCCTTAGTTTAGAAAATAGTATCTGTTAGCTTGTTTGAATTTGCAGAAACATTTGTATGCATGTTAAGGATGTAAATTTTTTTTAAAAATGAATTTGGGGTTAAAATCTTTGGCAATTGGATTGATTTGAACCTAATGACCCTAGGAAACACTTTGTGGACTCAAAAATGTATTTGGTGAAATAAAATAATGATTCTTTGATTTAAAACCATTTCTAGTCAAATAGAAATGTGGTTTGTTTATTAAAAATAATTTTGAAGGAAAACTTTTGGCAAATTGGTTTGTTGTAAACTCACTGACCCTAGGAACCAACCCATAGTTTGGAAAATGGATTTGGTAAGGTTTAGGATGGAAAACTTGATTTAGTCATTTCTAGCCAAAAGAAAATAATGATTTTTGTTATGAAAATGATTTTGAGTAAAAACTTTGGGAAAATGGTTTAGACCAAACCTACTGACCCAAAACACCAAGTTTTGCAATAGCAACTCATTTGGTGAAAAACTTAAAAGTTTTGTTTTGATAAAAACATTTTTCACTACATAAAATGATGAATGGATTTTAAAATGGTTTTGAGGTAAAACCCTTTTGCAATTGACTTTGCCATTTTGGTAAATGACCAATTTGGAACTTACAAAGTTTAGAAGCCTAGTGGAAACCACCTTTGCAATTAGAACCATCTTTTGCATGCTTGCATGCATTACTTTGACTTTGTCATTTGATGTGTTATTTTGCTTGATTGGTAGATTGAGTTTGTGCCTTGCTTGATTGATTTGTAGTGACTTGAAGAGTGTGATTGTTGCAAGATCAAGGAGTGAACCACCATTCTCTACCAAAAAGGCAAGTGATGCTTCATACTTTTTGTCCCATTACTTTCACTATGCATTAGTGATTTTCTCTAAGTAAAACTTGCATGGATTTTTGCTAAGTATAGACCTTGCTATAAGAAAACCTAGTAGATGAATCCTTAGTAGGATTTTCCTAAGATAAGATTCCTATTACTATCAAGCTTAGCGTAGCTAATAGAAAACATGGGTGGAATATATATTCACACTATGGAAAAATATTCTAAGTCTGAGGACTTGTGATTTTGTCTAATAAAACAACTAAGTTAATGAATCACCTGGGTGGAATGGGATAGCTTGGTGGTGATTGGTTGAGTGGTTCACAAGGCCATGGACTTGGATTGTGTATCTCACTTGTGGTATGCCACCCAGGAACAAAGAGATTTGAGATGTCAAATGTTGAGAAGTTTCAAGTGCAACCACTTGGCAATATGGGCTCTGCCATGATCATATAGGTTGCAAGAACTTAGCCATATGGACAAAGGGTGGTAGTGTTTGATAGGTTGGAACACGTCCATTTTGGTCTAAGGGAAGGCTTCTGAAAGATCTTGTCTTGGGAAACCAAGTCTTGTGGGGAAAGTGCACCACCTCTGCAGAGTGTAAAATCTAAGTACTTAGCCATGTCCCTGGTAAAGGACAATTTGAGCATCAAGACATGGAAGCAATCAAGAATCTCATCATTCAAATTTCTAAAGTTAAAACTTTTGGATTGAACAAGGGTTGTCTGAAATCTTCAATCTTTGATTGGGAGATGCCTTGTAAAGGATCTTCAATCTTTGATTGAGAAAAATGATTTTGTCAAATAAAAAACTTAGTATTTTCAAAATGTTAAGGAAAAACCTATTTTGAGCAGTGCAAGCCTCAACCCCACTTAACCAAATGCATATAGATGATAGACTCCACTATACCACCATAGTATCACTTGCCAATACAATTCAAATGTATTGACCCTTTGTGGCTGTAACTTGTATGTTGCAGGTTTGATTGTTTTTAGTGAAGACTAATTGATTAGGATTACAAAGTCTACAACCAACATCTGCCTGTGGTACTTTGAAGATGAAGGACCCCATGCTTATAGTTATTCCGCTGCAATGTAATGTAATAGCCAAATGAGCTATGTATGATGTAATAAAATTATGTTATTCCTGGTTATAAAGTTATGTTATGACCTTTGTATCTTGATATTACATCTTAACTGTGGATGCTAGCTAATGATCCAGGGACTAGCATTGTAAACACAGGAGGCTCTACCTTATCAGGTTGAGACCCCTACATGATCATTGGACGATAGTAAGGATATTCTTATAATCTTTTGGAAGAATTAAGAATATATTCCATTTGTATAAGAGACAAATAGTTCATTGAAAAATGATACTAGTTTTGTCACAGGATACAAATTAAGTTTATCTCAATTTAAACTATGGGGGGCACAATATAATGGAAATAAGATTCCATGATGGATTTGGATGAATTCCAAAGTTAAGACATTGTGACGGATACTACAACAAAAGGCTAAGTATATGACTGCTATAGTAGCAGCAAAGGAGGGCATTTGTGTCAAGTAGTTTGTTATCAAACTAAGGTGTGGTTCGCAATGGGCTAACACTAAAGATATATTGTACGAAAATAGTATCGACATGATTTAACCCCAAGGAACTAAAGGTCTCACCAAAAGACCAAATTTATATAATGCCATCTCATTGGAGAATGAGTGATGCGTGGAGACGCAAGGACATGCAAATACACATGGACCTGAAAGCGTCAGATCCGTAGATTATGTTAACCACTTGCAATTGCGTATATGGAACACCGGAAAGCCATAGGTGTTCAATACGCAAAGTTTTCAAACTAGATTATTGTCTCTAGTGCAAGTGGGATACTGAAGGGAATATGCCCGAGAGGCAATAATAAAGTGGTTATTATCGTATTCCTTGTTTATGATAAATGTTTATTTTACATGTTATAATTGTATTAATACGGAAACGTTAATACATGTGTGTTTAATAAACAAACAGAAAGTTCCTAGTTATGCCTCTCTCATAAACTAGCTCGTTGATTAACAAGATGATCAAGGTTTCCTGATCATGGACATTGGATGTTGTTAATAATGAGGTCACAACATTAGTGTAATGGTGTGATGAATATTCATCTGAAGTATAGCATTACGATCAAAGTCATTGAGTTTATATTGCTGTAACAACTTACAAAGTGATCCTAATCCTTAGACCATGAGATCATGTCAATCACTAACACCGGAAGAGTTTCTTGATAACATCAAACGTCACACCGTAATAGGGTGATTATAAACATGGGTTCAGAACTACTAAAGTGTTATGTTGAGGCCCATGGATCGAGAGTGGAATTTGTTCATCCCGATGCTCCGGTCCCTCTCGGTGATATCACATTGATTAGCTTGCAAGCAAGTGATTTGATCACTAGAATGTTATATCACGGGAACGAGAAAAGAGTGCTGATACGCCCAATTTTGCATCACCATTATATATAATAATTTACCTCTATTCATTGATATGTGTCTTATTATGAGGTATTACTTATGGCTTTTCATATGTTTATGCATGGTGGATGATTCTTGGAGCATGGACTGCCGGAGACTGGATTCAGATGGAAAAGAAGGCGTTTCGGTGCAATTTCGCGAAGATCAGAAAAATACCAGAAAAATAGGGAACATGTTATTTTACCAGAAGACGAAGGAATCCAGAAGGAGGAGCGAAGGGGGGCCGCAGGGGGCCCACACCCCCTAGGCGCGGGCCCACTTGAGGCCGCGCCTAGGGCAGGTGTGGCCCACCTTCCGGGCCTCCGACTATCCCCTTCGCCTATATCTTCCATTCAAAACCCTAACCCTCGGGGAGCGACCACAAATAGATTTCTGACGCCTCTGGGGGGGGGGGGCGGAAAACACCGAGAGAGAAAGATCTCTCCGGCAGACAAATTTCTGTCGGGGAATTCCTTCCCGGAGAGGGGAGACCGTCGCCATCAACACCATCATCAAGCTAGGCTTCATTGGGATCAGCATCATGATCATCCACACCATCATCTCCACCAGCACCATCATCACCACTCCGTTCCACTGTAACAATTGTGTTGGATATTGCTTTAGTTCGTAGGGGAAACTTTACCGGTGTTAATTACTATTGTAGTTGATGCTTGTGAGTGGAACCATTGGATTATTGTTTATGTTCAGATTGTTATCCATTACCATATCATCTTTGATCTTGATCCATATGATGTCTTGTGAGTAGTTCGTTGTGTTCTTGAGGACATGGGAGAAGTCATGTTGTTAGTAGTGAATCTGTGATGAGTTATTATTCAATGGTTTAGTATTTAAGTTGTGGTGCTATTCTTCTAGTGGTGTCATGTGAATGTCGACTACATGGCACTTCACCATTTATAGGCCTAGGGGCATGCATTGTGTATTTGGCTACTAATAGCGGGGTTGCCGGAGTGACAGAAACCTGAATCCCCGTTAGGACACCTTTGCACAAGGGGGTGTAGGATCTCAGAGTTTAAGGCTCTGGTTAGATTTATATCTTAATTACTTTCCTGTAGTTATGGATGTTTGCAGGGGGTTTAATCACAAGTATGTATTAGTCCTAGGAAGGGCAGTATGTTAGCACAGGTTCACCCACACAACACTTACAAACACCAAAGAAGAGTACTCAGCTATTTGCAACGAAAGCACTTGACAGAATTCTGATGTGTCCTCAAGAACGTTTGGTCCTTATAAGTATTTCCACTGGCTTGTCCTTTGCTAAGAAAGGATTGGGCCACTTGCTCCGTTTGTTTACTATATTTGTTACGTGCTCTTTGCTTTGTTGCCTTGTCAGAAAACCACTAAAATTCCGTTTTCTAAGTATTCACAGGGATTTCCTGCTCCATACCACTGTTCAGCACCTTCTGCTCCTCGTTGGGATCGACACTCCTATTTATCGAAAATACTACTATACACCCCCTATACTTGTGGGTCATCAAGACTATTTTCTGGCACCGTTGCCAGGAAGTGAAGCGCTATTGAAGAGTGGAACTGGTAAGGGAAACTTTCACCGTGAGTATTGCTTTTGTTACTTCTTGTTACTTTGTTTTCATTATGGATAACCACTTGGTTTTCTGTTTGGGAAAACTACTACCACTGCTACAGTAGTATATGAAACACCACCTGTTGAGATAGATCCTTTTAAGATACCTACAAGTATTGTTGACCATGTTATGGATAATTATTATTTTGGTGATGGAACTGTCCATCCTGGTGATCACTTGCTTTTTATCCATGAATTATGCGGGTTGTTTAAGTGTGCAGGTATCACAACTGAATAGGTGAAGAAGAAGTTACTCTCCATATCATTGAAAGGGAGAGATGAAGAATGGTATAAGATGCTGAAGAATGGACAATCTATGGAATGGGAGGAGATGTCATCTCTCTTTTACTCTAAATTTTATCCTCCCAGTGAGATTCATAAAGATAGAAATCTTATATATAACTTTTGGCCTCTTGATGGAGAAAGTACATCTCAAGCTTGGGGGAGATTGAAGTTACTAATGCTTAAATGTCCTATTCATGAACTCCCTAACAATATTATTCTCAATAACTTTTATGCTAGGCTTTATCTTTATGATAAAGATTTACTAGATGCTTCTTGTGTTAGATCATTCACACGTATGACGGAAGAAGCTAAATGGGATCTCTTAGACCGTATTCAAGATAACACTGAAGCTTGGGAGAATGACAAAGGAAGAAAGTCAGGTATAAACTATGATTATGAATGCATTAAATCCTTTATGGGAACTAATGACTTCCATGATATTAACAATGAGTTTGGTCTTGATTCCCAAAGTATTTCCAACTATTTTAAAGCCTTTGCCTCTTACATAGAAATTCCCAAGAAGAAGTGGAATAAGTACCATGCTCCTTATAAAGATGTTGTTAATCATGTTCCTGTTAGAAGTACTCAAGTTTGTACTACTAATCATATTGTGCCTGAACCTCATGTTGATAAAATGCCTTTCCCAACTAAGGTAAAGGAGTATTCTATGATTATTAGTGAAATAACAAGGGTACAATGGAAACTGTGGAGCCTGGTAAGCATTTGAGTGATGAACCTGTGGTAGCTATTGTGAAAGACACTGTCACTAGAAATATAGAGGATGAACATATTGTCTTCTGTGAAGACGCTTCTAATATTATTTCTCATCCTAGTAAGGCTAGAAAAGCTATTGTTCCTGTGATTTCTGTTAAAATTGGTGATCATTGCTACTGTGGTTTATGTGATATTGGTGCTAGTTCTAGTGCTATTCCTTATGAGCTTTACAGGGAAATTATGCATGAGATTGGTCCTTGTGAGCTTGAGGAAATTCATGTGGTTATCCACCTTGCTAATAAGGAAACCATTTGCCCCATTGGTATTATAAGATATGTGGAGGTTCTCTGTGGTAAGATTAAATATCCAGCTGATTTTCTAGTGCTTAATTCAGCAGCTAGCAAAACTTGTCCTATCATTTTTGGTAGAACTTTCTTGAACACTTGTGGAGCTATTATTGATTGTAAGAAGGAAAAGGTTTTTACTAAGTTTGATGGAAAGTCTTATGTGTTTAACTTTTCCAAATTTGCTAAAGCTCCTTGTGAAAATAGCTTGCCTAATAAAGATTTCAGGATGGAACAACTTGCTTCTATAGATCCAGTCTATGACCTTGGACCTCTTTTTGATGACTATAAGTATGCTTATTCTGATGATAAAGTTGTTTCCAGTGATAGATATATTGTCAACTTTATTCAAAGTGCTACTGAAAGTTATTTTGAGAGAGGGAAACATGGTTTTATGCATCTCAATGATGTTAAGTTTCCCCGTTTTATGTTGAAAGCTTTAAAGTTGCATCTGTTTTGTCTTCCTATGCTTGTGGCTTTCTGTTTCAACAATTCGTTTTCTCATGATACTCCCATGCATAGGAAGTGGGTTAGACTCAAGTGTGTTGGTTATTTGCTTCTTGATGCTCTCTTTCACTTCAAATATATATATCCTATGTGAGCATCCTTGAAAGTTTCAAGCCTAACTTAAAGGCATTAAAGAAAAGTACTTGTTGGGAGATAACCCAAGAGTTTTGTCGAGTCTTGAAAGTTATTACCTCAGTAATAACCGCTCCTTATCCTTTTTGTTTTGGTTTTTGTGTCAATTCCAACTACTTTTGTGAAGTAGAGGAGTTGTGAAAAGTGGCTGTCCTGGGACAGATTTTTGTGGTGTATTGTAAAACTTAGTGAGGGAGCTCAGTACTTCGGATTAAGCTGCATTTTTTCCGAGCTTGTTCTCCAGGTTGTTACCCAAGTTTCATTAGTTCTGAACTTTTTGATTTGAGCAACAAAAGGTTTTCGAAAAAATCAATCTTTACCTGCTGGTCTGTTTTGACAGATTTCTGCCTTCATTTGCATCTACCTCTTATAGAAGCCTTTGTTTTGATGGGTTTTCAGTTGAAGTGTGTACCAAAGGTTTATTGTTTTTGCTTGTACTAATGTTATCATTGAGTTTGTGCAAAGGTTTTGTATGAAGGAAATTCTCAGGAGAAAGAGGAAAGGAATCTGCAGAGTTCGTCCTTGAATAGGTAAAAGTGGTGAAAACAGAAGGTTCGTGAAACTCCAATATTTTTATATTTTTGATGTTTTTAATACATAAGGGAAGTTACGAGATGAAACTGAAGAGGAAAAGGAGCCCGGGGTGGACAAACCCACACCAGGCGCAGGCCCCAGCCTGGCCGCGCCTGAGGGGGGTGTCCCCTTCCCGAACTCCGTCTCCGTTGTTTCCGTGTCAAAACCTTCCTTATGAATTGAAACTTTGTAATATATAACCCCCCGGATCCCCCGAGGTTCATGCATCGTGTTCTCGTCATGTTTTTGGTTTTGATCTATTTCTGTCAGGAAATCTTCTCAAGTTTAGAGCACCATGGCCTCCGCCGACGACAAAGGAAAGAAGCCCGAAGAAGAAGAACCTCAAGTCCCAAAGTAGGAGGAGATTCCAGTAGGGTATGAAGGTGACATGGAGGATGACAAGCAACCGGACACTAGCACTACCGTCGCAAGCATTGGTTTGGTGGCACGACCTACCAAGCTTAAGAGGAGAACGCGGATGTCTACAGGAGGGAGTGTTGGAGATATGCCTTAGAGGCAATAATAAATGTAGTTATTATTATATCTTTGTGTTTATGATAAATGTTTACATTCATGCTATAATAGTATTAACAAGGAAACATTGATACTTGTGTGATTTGTAAACTTAATTTGAAGTCCCTAGTATAGCCTCTATACATCACTAGCTTGTTGGTTGATAAATGATTGTGGTTTCCCTATCATGAACATTGAGATGTTATCAACAACAAGATCATATCGTTAGGAGAATGATATGGTGGACATACTCCTATAGATAAGCGTAGCATAAAGATCAAGTCATTTCAATAGTTCAATTGCTATATGCTTTCTGATACATAGTAACCTAATTCCTGCGACCATGAGATCATGCATATCACCTTTACCGGATGGATGCTTTGATGACATCAAACACCACACCGTGAATCGGGTGGCTATAAAGGTGGCATTGAGTGTTCGGAAAGTATTGGTTGAAACACATGGATCAAGAGTGGGATTTGTCCATCCATATGACGGATAGATATACTATGGGCCCTCTCGGTGGAATGTCATCCAATTAGCTTGCAAGCATGTGACTGGCTCACAAGGGATCACATATCACGGGAACGAGAAAAGAGTACTTATCGACAACGAGGTTGAACTAGGTATGCAGAGATACCGACGATCATAACCTCGGATAAGTAAACTATCGTGAGACAAAGGGAAATTGGTATCGTATGTAAGTGTTTCATTCGATCGCAAAGTAATCGTAGAAATATGTGGGAGCCATATGAATTTCCAGATTCCTCTATTGGTTATTGTTCGGAGAAGTGTCTCGATCATGTCCGCATAATTCACGAACCGTAGGGAGACACACTTAAGGATTCGACGTTGTTTTGAGTAGTTATGGTATTATGAGAAAGAGACCGAATGTTGTTCGGAGTCTCGGATGGGATCCGTATATCACGAGGTGATCCGGAATGGTCCGAGAATAAGATTCATATAAGGAAAGTCCTGCTGGAGTTCGGAAATGATTCCGTGTTTTCATCGGAATGTTCTAGAAGGTTCGGAATGTCCGCACTCGGGGAAGGGTACATGAATGTGTCATTACATATTGGAATGATTGCATCATGTACTAAGTGTTCTCGCTGTTCCAAATAAAGGATTAAATTGAATCCTAAAACTGAAAAGTCAAATGGCCAGTTTGAAAGTCAAACGGCTAAAACATGAAACTGAGGGAAACAAGCAAGAGGAGGTTGAAACCGACTTGGAGAGGAGTCCCTCCTATCCAAGCCGGCGGCCCACCTAGGCCGAGTTGGGGAGGGACTCCCCTCCCTCCCCTGGCGTGCCGGCCCCTCCACCTATAAAAGGAGGGGCAGGGCCTCCTCCTCTAAACACACAAGTTCCTATCCTCTAATCTAAATCCTAGCCCTAGACTCCGGTTTAGAGCCGCTTTGGTTTAGAGCTTCTAATTGCCCTAGCCTTCGGATTAGAGCCTTCTAATTGGTGTGTCTAAACCCTATACCACTAATAGATCTCTCTCATACTCCACCATACTCGCTCCGGCTTAAGGCGAAGCCCTGCGGGATCTCCCCTCTACTTCCGGTACCACGCCGTTGTGCTGCCGGAATCGCGAGGAGAGTGATACAACCTCCATTTTCTGGAACAAGGGAGAGGAAGGTCTTCGTCGAGTACCGAACGTGTGACCGACTACGGGAGCGCTGCCGGAACGCAGCGCCGGAAGGATCGTCTACACGATCTTGAGATCGGGAAGAGTACGACTACATCACCCACGAGAATCCGCTCTCGTTAAACGCTTTGGAATCTTCGAGGGTAAGTTATTCCATCGACTCGTTGCTATAATCTAGTAGATAGATCTTGGCTTGTTTGGTTGTATGCGATAGAAATTTTTTGTTTTCCATGCTACGAAACCCTACAGTGGTATCAGAGCCGTGTCTATATGTAGATCTTTGACGAGTAGAACACAATGGTCATTGTGGGCGTTGATGCTTTATTGTCGATTGCTTTTGTGTACTTTGCATCTTGCGGTATGTTGGGATGAAGCGGCGGCTAACCTTACATGACATCGTTCATGAGACTTGCTCCACGCTTGACATGCAACTTGTATTGCATAAGTGGCTTTATGGTGCTGTTTCTCCTAGCATAGTTAAGATCCAATTTACAACGGGTAATCAACAATGCTAGTATCAATGTTGTGGTTCTTGTTCGTAAGTTAGAAACGACACTTATTGAAAGCCCCAAACCACGTAAAATATGCAAAGAAAGTGGAGGCGTCTAACTTTCTTTTGCAGGGGTGTGCAGTGATGTGATATGGCCATGATTGTGATTATATTTGATGTATGCAATGTTCCTTATTGTAAGTTGGCAACCGGCAGGAGCCATATGGTTGTCTTTAATTTATGTTAAGATCCGCGTGTCTATTCAAAGTAGTTGTAATAGTTGAAGCCGGTGGACGACAACCATGGAGAAGCGTCATTGACCTTGATGCAATACCGGTGATGATGGAGATCATGTTCGTGCTTGAAGATGGAGATCGGAAGCACATAGAAGAAAGGCCATATCATATCACATATTATTGAATTGCATGTGATGTTAATCCTTTATGCATCTTGTATTGCTTAGTAGACGACGGTAGCATTATAATATGATCCCTCATGCACATGAATTTCAAGTCATAAAGTGTTCACCCTTAGTTAGCACCGTTGCTAAAGCTTGTTGTTTCGAAGCACCACGTGATGATCGGATGTGTTAGATTCTGCAAGTGTATACAACGTGAGCAAGCCAGATTTGCTCATGCGGAAACTAAGGTTTGATCTTGACGAGCCTAGCATGTACAGACATGGTCTCGGAACACGGATCACCGAAAGGTAAAGCATGAATCATATAGTAGATATGATGAACATGACGATTGTTCGCCATTGAAACTATATCAACTCTCGTGATGATCGGTATTGATGTAGTGGATTTGGTTCGTGTGATCACTAAAACAATGTGAGGGATGTTGTTTTGAGTGGGAGTTCACCTAGGTTAATTTCATTATTAATTTGAACTCAATTTGTCATAAACTTAGTCTAAACTATTGCAAATATGTTGTAGATCAATGGCAGCCCCTACCATCAATTTTAATGCGTTCCTAGAGAAAGAAAAGTTGAAAAACAATGGAAGCAACTTCATGGATTGGTTCCAATTTGAGGATTGTCCTCACGGTGGTAATTTGACCTATGTCTTTGGATGCACATTGGGTGACCTACCTACGGTGATGCTCCCGATGAAGTAAAGAATGTTTACCTCGCTCGGAATCAAGATACTCCATAGTTCAGTGTGCTATCTTGTATGGTTTAGAATCGGAGCTTCAGAAAAGGTTTGAAGAGTCAGACCCATATGATATTGTCGAGGATCTCAAATTTATTTTTGAGACTCATGCGGAATTGAAAGCTATGAGGCTTCTGAAAAGTTCTTTAACTGCAAGATGGAAGAAGGCAGCTCCGTCAGTGAGCATGTGCTTAAGATGTCTGGGCACGCAAACAAGCTTCAAAGCTTGGGTATAGTGATTCCTAATGCTTTGGGGATTTACCGTGTCCTCCAATCACTACCACCAAGTTACAAGAACTTTGTGATGAACTACAACATGGAGAACATGAACAAGACGTTGCCAGAACTCTTTGCCATGTTGAAATCTGCAGAAGTGGAGATCAAGAAAGAGCACCAAGTGTTGTTGGTCAATAAGACCACCAAATTCAAGAAAGGCAAGTCTAAGCAGAAGGGACACTTCAAGAAGGGTGGTAAGAAAGTTACCACGCCGGCGAAGAAGACCAAGGCTGGACCCAAGCCGATCTTGAGTGCTTTCTTGCAAGGAGAAGGTCCTGGAAGCGGAATTGCCCAAAGTACTTGGCGGATCAAGAACGACAACATCGGGAAGAAAGGTATATCGATATACATGTTATTGATGTGTATCTCACTAGTACTCGTAGTAGTTCACGGTATTTGATACTTGGTTCGGTTGCTCATATTTGTAACTCGAAGCAGGTCTTTGAATAAGCGGAAGCTAGCGAAGAACGAGGTGACGATGCGGCGTGGGAAAGCGGATCAAAGGTTGATGTGATCGCGGTCGGCACTACCCCTTCATCTACCATCGGGATTAGTTTTATACTTAAATAATTGTTATTTAGTGCCTGTTGAGCATGAACATTATATCGGGATCTTGTTTATTGCGAGGCGATTACTGTTTAAGTCGAGAATAATGGTTGTTCGATTTATATGAGTAATATGTTTTATGCACATGCACCTTTGATAGATGGTCTATTCTTATTGAATCTCGATAGTGGAAATACACATATCAACAACATTGAGGCTAAACGTTTGAAATAAGCGATAATTCGACCTATATGTGGCACAGTCGTCTTGGTCACATTGGAGTGAAACGTATGAAGAAACTCCATTCCGATGGACTTCTTGAATCACTTGATTTTGAATCACTTGAAAGATGCGAAGCATGTCTGATGGGAAAAATGACTAAGACTCCATTTTCTGGTATGATGGAGCGAGCTACGGACTTATTGGAAATCATACATACCGATGTGTGTGGACCAATGAGTGTAGCATCGTGATGGTTATCGTTATGTTCTTACCTTCACGGATGACTTGAGTAGATATGGGTATATCTATTTCATGAAACATAAGTCTGAAACTTTCGAGAAGTTTAAGGAGTTTCAAAGTGAGGTAGAGAATCAACATAACAAGAAGATTAAATTTCTACGTTCTGATCGTGGAGGTGAATATCTAAGTTACGAGTTTGGCGAGCATTTGAAGAAATGCGGAATACTTTCACAATTGACACCGCCGGGAACACCACAGCGTAATGGTGTGTCCGAACGTCGTAATCGAACTCTCTTAGATATGGTTCGTTCTATGATGTCACTTACAGATTTACCGCTATCATTTTGGGCTTATGCATTAGAAACAGCCGCATTCACTTTAAATAGGGCACCGTCTAAATCCATGGAAACGACACCGTATGAATTATGGTTTGGGAAGAAACCTAAATTGTCGTTCCTTAAAGTTTGGGGATGCGAAGCCTATGTAAAGAAGTTACAGCCGGACAAGCTTGAACCCAAAGCGGAAAAATGCGTCTTCATAGGATATCCAAAGGAAACTATTGGGTATACCTTCTATCATAGATCCGAAGGCAAAATCTTCGTTGCCAAGAATGGATCCTTTCTAGAGAAGGAATTTCTCTCGAAAGAAGTGACTGGAAGGAAAGTAGAACTCGACGAGGTTGTCGAACCTTCTCTCGAAATTGCGAGTAGCGCAGTGCCGGAAGAAGTTCCTGTGGTGCCTGCACCAATTAGAGAGGAAGCTAATGATGATGATCATGAAACTTCGGTTGAAGTTGCTACAGAGCCTCGCAGGTCAACGAGAACTCGTACCACCTGCATTGGTATGATCCCGTTATGAGTGTCATGTTGGTGGACAGCACCGATGACCCCGAGACATATGAGGAAGCGATGATGAGCCCATATTCCAATAAATGGCAAGAAGCCATGAAATCCGAGATTGGATCCATGTACGAAAACCAAGTATGGACTTTGGTGGACTTACCGGGATGGCCGAAAGGTCGAGAACAAATGGATTTTCAAGAAGAAAACATATCGATGGTAATGTTATCATCTATAAAGCTCGACTTGTCGCAAAAGGGTTTCGACAAATTCAAGGAGTTGACTACGATGAGACTTTCTCACCGATGGCGAAGCTAAAGTCTGAGTATTATGTTAGCAATCACGCATATTATGATTATGAGATATGGCGGATGGATGTCAAAACATTCCTCAATGGAGACATTGATGAAGAGTTGTATATGATGCAACCCAAAGGTTTTGTCGATCCTAAAGATGCTAACAAGGTATGCAAACTTCAACGGTCCATCTATGGATTGAAGCAAGCATCCAGTTGGAATCAACGTTTTGATAAGGTGATCAAAAGTTTTGGTTTTATACAAACTTATGGAGAATCTTGTATTTACAAGAAAGTGAGTGGGAGCTCAGCATTCTTAATACTATATGTGGATGACATATTGTTGATTGGGAATGATGTAGACCTTCTTAATAGTGTCAAGGAATATTTGAATAATAGTTTTCAATGAAGGATCTTGGCGAGCAGCTTACATATTAGGCATAAAGATTTATAGAGATAGATCGAACGCCAAATATCATTGTCACAGAGTACATATTTGGACAAAGT
Organism: Avena longiglumis; assembly: GCA_030063025.1. NCBI lineage: Eukaryota > Viridiplantae > Streptophyta > Magnoliopsida > Poales > Poaceae > Avena > Avena longiglumis. Next base: position 504,477,197 of record CP125975.1, read on the forward strand.
TCTAAAGAGGTTTGGAATGGAAGAAAGCAAGAAAGGGTTCTTGCCCATGTTGCTCAATCGACCTTGAGTAAAACTCAAAGTCCGACATCGGCAGAAGATAGAGAAAGGATGAGTAAGACTCCTATGCCTCGCCATAGGATCTCTAATGTATGCCATGCTATGTACTAGACCCGACATTGCATATCGTTAGTTTAACTAGCAGATATCAAAGTGATCCAGAGTGGATCATTGGACATGATCAAAACATCCTTAAGTACTTGAGAAGAACTAAGGATATGGTTCTTTCTTATGGAGGTGATGAACAGCTCGTTGTTAATGGTTACACCGATGCTAGTTGGAACACCGATCCGGATGATTCTAAATCACAATGGATCGTATTTATTTTGAATGGTGCAGCGATTAGCTGGAGGAGTGCAAAGCAAAGCGTTGTGGCGAGATCTTCAACGAATCGAATACATGGCTGCTTCGCAGCTTCACAAGAAGCGATATGGATGAAAGAGTTCATTACAGCTGGGTGTGGTTCCTAGTGCGCTTTTGGACCCAATGTCTATCTATTGTGATAACATGGGCGCCATAGCCAATGCGCAAGAACCAAGGTCACACAAGAAGTCAAGCACATCAAGCTGCATTTTCACGCTATTCGAGAACATATCCGGGATGGGGATATAAATATTTGCAAAGTACACAGATCTGAATGTGGCGGATCCGTTGACTAAACCTCTCCGAGGGCAAAACATGACCAACACCAAACTGCCATGGGTGTTCGGTATATTACCATGTAATCTAGATTAGATGACTCTAGTGCAAGTGGGAGACTGTTGGAGATATGCCCTAGAGGCAATAATAAATGTAGTTATTATTATATCTTTGTGTTTATGATAAATGTTTACATTCATGCTATAATAGTATTAACAAGGAAACATTGATACTTGTGTGATTTGTAAACTTAATTTGAAGTCCCTAGTATAGCCTCTATACATCACTAGCTTGTTGGTTGATAAATGATTGTGGTTTCCCTATCATGAACATCGAGATGTTATCAACAACAAGATCATATCGTTAGGAGAATGATATGGTGGACATACTCCTATAGATAAGCGTAGCATAAAGATCAAGTCATTTCAATAGTTCAATTGCTATATGCTTTCTGATACATAGTAACCTAATTCCTTCGACCATGAGATCATGCATATCACCTTTACCGGATGGATGCTTTGATGACATCAAACACCACACCGTAACTGGATGGCTATAAAGGTGGCATTGAGTGTTCGAAAAGTATTGGTTGAAACACATGGATCAAGAGTGGGATTTGTCCATCCATATGACGGATAGATATACTCTGGGCCCTCTCGGTGGAATGTCATCCAATTAGCTTGCAAGCATGTGACTGGCTCACAAGGGATCACATATCACGGGAACGATAAAAGAGTACTTATCGGTAACGAGGTTGAACTAGGTATGCAGAGATACCGACGACCATAACCTCGGATAAGTAAACTATCGTGAGACAAAGGGAAATTGGTATCGTATGTAAGTGGTTCATTCGATCGCAAAGTAATCGTAGAAATATGTGGGAGCCATATGAATTTCTAGATTCCTCTTTTGGTTATTGTTCGGAGAAGTGTCTCGATCATGTCCGCATAATTCACGAACCGTAGGGAGACACACTTAAGGATTCGACGTTGTTTTGAGTAGTTATGGTATTATGAGAAAGAGACCGAATGTTGTTCGGAGTCTCGGATGGGAACCGGGATATCACGAGGTGATCCGGAATGGTCCGGAGAATAAGATTCATATAAGGAAAGTCCCGTTTCGGAGTTCGGAAATGATTCCGGTGTTTTCATCGGGAATGTTCTAGAAGGTTCCGGAATGTCCGGCACTCCGTGGGGGGAGGGGTACATGAATGTGTCATTACATATTGGAATGATTGCATCATGTACTAAGTGTTCTCGCTGTTCCAAATAAAGGATTAAATTGAATCCTAAAACTGAAAAGTCAAATGGCCAGTTTGAAAGTCAAACGGCTAAAACAGGAAACTGAGGGAAACAAGCAAGAGGAGGTTGAAACCGACTTGGAGAGGAGTCCCTCCTCTCCAAGCCGGAGGCCCACCTAGGCCGAGTTGGGGAGGGACTCCCCTCCCTCCCCTGGCGCGCCGGCCCCTCCACCTATAAAAGGAGGGGCAGGGCCTCCTCCTCTAAACACACAAGTTCCTATCCTCTAATCTAAATCCTAGCCCTAGACTCCGGTTTAGAGCCGCTTTGGTTTAGAGCTTCTAATTGCCCTAGCCTTTAGATTAGAGCCTTCTAATTGGTGTGTCTAAACCCTAGACCACTAATAGCTCTCTCTCATACTCCACCATACTCGCTCCGGCTTAAGCGATCTCTCCCCTCTACTTAGGTACCACGCCGTTGTCTTTGGAATCGCGAGGAGAGTGCTACAACCTCCATTTTCTTTGGAACAAGGGAGAGGAAGGTCTTCGTCGAACCGAACGTGTGACCGATTGCGGCTGAACGCATAGCCTTGGGAAGGATCGTCTACACGATCTTGAGATCGGGAAGAGTACGACTACATCACCCACTAGAATCCGCTCTCGTTAAACGCTTTGGAATCTTCGAGGGTAAGTTATTCCATCGACTCGTTGCTACAATATAGTAGATAGATCTTGGCTTGTTTGGTTGTATGCGATAGAATTTTTTTGTTTTCCATGCTACGAAACCCTACAGGGAGAACTCCGCGCCATATCCTTGCTCTGCGCACACTTCCTCCTGGTACCCCTTGTTCTAACCATGCAGGGAAGAAACACTCTAATTTGGAAGAATGGAGAAAGAATAACAAGTACTAGGATCCTCGGTCCGAGTTGATCATGGGCTGCATTGAGCATAATTCAGAGTTAATTCGTACTCTGACCTTCGATATGGAGGACTTGAGGAAACTTATTGAAGAGCTTATTAAGAGAACACCACCACCACCGAAGGAGTAACTCGTCATCAGGTTTGGCATCCCCTTGGCTTGTTCCAAGCTTGGGTGTCACATCCCAAGATTTTCCAAATCTTGTAATGTGAAAAATAAATAAATAAAATAAAACTTTGTTGATTTTCAGGGTGAGAAGAAACTTTTTGATTCCAATTGGAAACCTTCAAACCTATTTGATCAAACAAATCCTAAAGGGATTTGAAAAGATAAACAATTAATAAAGAAAATATTAAATATGTGAAAGTACTATTTTTGGATCCTTTAATAAAAAGATTTGGTTTCAAAAGAAAAGGATAGAATTATAAATAAAGATTATTTTATAGAGCCAAATTAAATCTTGGCCAAGCTTTTGAAATAAAAATATTTCTACTTAATAAAAAGTGTAAAAGTTTATTTAAATAAAATAATGAGGATTTATTAATATCCAAATTTATTAAAGTAAAGGCTTTGCCATTTTAATTAAACATCAAAACTTGTTAAATTATTTTTAAACAAGTTTTCCAAGTATTTTATATTTTCAAACAAAACATACTGATTTGGTTTTGATAATATTTAGATTTCAAATGGAGTTTTTAATAAATCAAAACCTATTTGAATTAATAATTAAGGTCTATTTTATTTAATTATTAAATAGATCCTAAAAAGAATAAAAATATTATTTTATTTTGGACTTTGGATTTGTGTTGTTAAACAGAACTAAAACTCAATACAAAGTTTGGAGGAGGTTTGAATTGATTTGATGTTTGAATTAATTGTTTGAAAAAAAAACAGAAAATCAAATAGAAAAAGAAAAGCTTTCAGTACAAAAAAATGAAACAAACAGCAACCCAGCTGGCCAGCCCAGCAAGCCCAGCTCCAGCCCAACTAAACCCCCCCACGCGCGAATCGTTTTCCACCAAAAAACCCACCCGCGCAGTCACAGACGAGTGGACTCCTCTCTCTCTCTTCCTCGCTGACAGGCAGGTCCCACAGCGTCACCTCAGCGTCGTCTCCCTCGCGACCGTTCTTCCTGCCGTTGCTGCCTTTGATTGCGTCGTTGAATTCGCGTTACTGCCACAGTTATACCTCGCCGTGACCACGCCCATTTAATTGCCTCTGTCTCCTCTTCCTTTCCTCTCAAACCCCGCTGCAAGTGAGCCACCAGGCTGCCCCCAATTCCCTTCGCTTTGCCACTGCTCCGACGACATCTCCGACAAATTCCGGCGCCGTCCAGCCTCGCCTCGCCTTCCCAAGCACACGAGCTCGCTCCTCACCTCCTGGCGCATCTCCCCGTGCCACTCATTCGCTCGCGGGCGCTCCGCAACGTCGACTTCGTCATCTACTGAGCACCGCCGCGTCTGTTTCTTTTTTCGGCGACCTCCCCTAGTAAGTCTCGACCGCCCCGGCACCTCCTATTGATGCTCACATCATCAGCAGTTCAACCCGCGTCTAAATGTATCCTTGTTTTGCCTCGGAGTGAACCGCAGCGTCGCCCTCGACGACCTCCAGAGCCGCCTGACGCCACCACTCACTCCGGCGAGCAATTGTCGCCGTCCCTGAGCACCTCTTGCTTCCTCGCGACCACCTTGAGCTTCACCTCGACCTCGCAAACACGGTGAGAACCTCCTCTGTCTTCCTTGCTTCCTGTAACCGCCGCTAGCACACCGTCTGCCACCGCCAGCGCCGCCATTTCCTGGCCGAGCTGCTATGGACCGTAGGATTTAGATCCAAGCGTTGCGATAGATTCACTAATCGAAGGGGTATCGTATGCTCAGAGCCGTACGATGTTATTTAGATCCAACGAACCACAGATCGCAATCCGCACGAACCGGTACGCACCAGTAGGAATAAGACACGTGTCCAGAGACTGTTTTAAAAACAGAAATTTGATCTATTAGATTTGCAAACTTGTAAAATCCATAACTTTTGATCCACACGTCCAAAATTTGCAAATTTTATATAAATGGATTCAGAAAAACAAGCCCTAGACAACCGTGCACTTTTTTTAGTAAAAAGCTTCTGGTAAAATGTTTGTTTTTGCAGAATCTTGTGTATGCTTGTTTAGGATATAAAATTTATTTCAAAATGATTTTGGGGTTGAGATCTTTGCAAAATGGTTTGTTGTGAACCTACTGAACCTAGGAAACAACTTATGGATTTAAAAATGTATTTTGTGATATTTAGGATTGAATAATTGAATTAGCTCATTTCTAGTCAAATAAAAATATTGTTTTTGACATGGAAATGATTTTTGAGAAAAACCTTTGGAAAATGTTTTGATTCAAACCTACTGACCCTAAACACCAAGTTTTGAGAATAAAAAACTTATTTGGTGAACAATATAAAATTATTTCCTTACCAAAAGCATTTTCACCACATGAAATAATGATTTGATTTAAAAATGGTTTATAGATAAGACCCTTTTTCAAATGGTTTTGCCACTTTAGAAAATTACCACTTTGAGCCTTACAATGTTTAGAGCCTAGTAGAAACCACCTTTGCAAATAAAACTATCTTTTGCATGCATGACTTAGTTTCTATTATTTTATGTGTGATGAATTGTTTGAATAATGGTTGGAATGCTAGTTGAATCTATGTTTGCTTGATTGATTTGTAGTGAAGTTAGAAGAGTGTGATATTAGCAAGATCAAGAAGTGAACCAACAATCCCTACCAAAAAGGCAAGTGTCACTATCATCCAAGTCCTACTATTTTCCATTACACTTAGTGAATTTTTGAAACATGCATGATAAGGACTACTATATTTTGCTATGCTAAATCCTAATAGGATACCCTTATATATTCCCTAGTGAAAACAATGTAGTTGTAATATGCTTAGCCCTGCTATATATATTTTGAGAAGGGATACATGTTGAGATTATGAGAAGTATTGAAAAGGCTTGTGTTTTATATAATAAAACAAGTACTCAATGAACCACCTGGGTGGACAAGGATACTCAAGTTTTGGACAAGGTGGCATCAAGAGGAACCATGTTTATATGGCAATCTCTTTTTGTTGTGCACTAGAAGAAAACCACCCAGGGACTTAGAGATTGAACATGTTTCTCGTATAGTGGCTTCCGTGTACAACCACATGCTAAATGGGCACTGGCTTAGTCAACTACATAGTGGAAGACCCATGCATTGGTCTCTTCAGGTTACTAGAATGAGGGAACGTGAAACCCTACATTGGTGCCTGGTAGACAATCTAGCATTTTGTATTGGGAGGACTCCTATGGAAAGACTTCGTCACATTCTCAATCTGCCAGTACTCCATCTTGGTGAGTACTTATCCAGCGGCCACTGGTGGCATCAAGATGAGAATGTGTCATGTGGGTAAAGTGTACAACTTCTGCAGAAGATCAAATTCTAAGTACTTAGCTGTGTCCCCGGTTATGGACAATACTGAGCAACTAAGGCCTGAAGCTATGGGAAATCTCGACATTCCAATTTCTATAAGTAAAACTTGAAAGTGACAACAAAAGACTTGAAGCACTTGGAGGTTTCCAAGGAGTTTAGAAAGATTTTTCAAAAGATCAAAACTATTTTGAAAAGATAGGATAAAACTATATTGCTTTCTGCAAATGAGCCTAAACCCCACTTAGACAAATATGCATGTATTGATAGGATCCACTTATATTCTACATAGTAGTGAAACTTGCCAATACAATTCAAATGTATTGACCCTTGTGGCTGCAACTTATTATGTTGCAGGTTTGTTTGATGTTAAGTGTGTTGATTAGGATTACAAGTCTACAACCAACATGTTTGCCTGTGGCACTTTGAAGATGAAGGACTCCATGCTTATAGATATTCTGCTGCAGTGTAATGTGATAGCCAAATGAGCTATGTAAGATGTAATAAATTATTTTATTCCTGGTTATAAAGTTGTATTATGATCTTTATTTCTCGATATTACATCTTAACTGTAGGGGTCTCATCCTAAAAAGGTAGAGTCCTCCTGTGTTTTACAATGCTAGTCCCTGGATCAATAGCTAGCATCCACAGTTTAGATGTAATATCAAGAAACAAAGGTCATAATATAACTTTATAACCAGGAATAACATAATTTTATTACATCTTACATAGCTCATTTGGCTATTACATTACATTGTAGCGGAATAACTATAATCATGGGTCCATCATCTTCAAAGTGCCACAGGCAGATGTTGGTTGTAGACTTTGTAATCCTAAACAATCAATCTTCACTAAAATCAGTCAAACCTGCAACATACAAGTTACAGCCACAAAGGGTCAATACATTTGAATTGTATTGGCAAGTGATACTATGGTAGTATAGTGGAATCTATCATCTATATGCATTTGGCTAAGTGGAGTTGAGGCTTGCATTGCTCAAAATAGATTTTTCTTATCATTTTGAAAATACTAAGTTTTTGCTTGACAAAATCATTTTTCTCAATCAAAGATTTCAAGATCCTTGTACCAAGCCATCTCTCCATCAATGATTAAAGAATTCAAACATCCCTTGTTCAAACCACAAGATTTTAATTTAGAAATTGGAATGATGAGATTCTTGATTGCTTCCATGTCTTGATGCTCAAATTGTCCTTTACCAGGGACATGGCTAAGTACTTAGGTTTTACACTCTGCAGAGGTGGTGCACTTTACCCACAAGACTTGGTTTCCCAAGACAAAATCTTTCAGAAGCCTTCCCTTAGACCAAAATGGACGCGCTCCAACCTATCAAACACTACCACCCACTGTCCATTTGGCTAAGTTCTTGCAACCTATATGATCATGGCAGAGCCCATATTGCCAAGTGGTTGCACTTGAAGCTTCTCAACATTTGACATCTCAAATCCCTTTGTTCCTGGGTGGCCATCCACAAGTGTGATACACAAGGTTCACCAGTCCCCTGGCCTTGTGTAACCACTCAACATATCCCAATCCTTCCATTCCACCCAGGTGATTCATTAACTTAGTTGTTTTTATTAAACAAAACATAAGTCCTCAGACTTAGAATATTTTTCCATAGTGTGAATATATTTTCCACCCATGTTTTCTATTAGCTAGGCTAAGCTTGGTAGAAATAGGAAACTTAACTTAGGAAATCCTACTAAGGATTCATCTACTAGGTTTTCCTATCAAGATCCATACTTAGCAAAATCCATGCAAGTTTTACTTAGCAAAATCACTAATGCATAGAGAAAGTAATAGGACAAAAAGTATGAAGCATCACTTGCCTTTTGGTAGGGAATGGTAGTTCACTCCTTGATCTTGCTAGTCTTACACTTCACTATAAGTCGAACAAGCAACACTAATTCAATTTACATTCCAAACCAATAATCACTCAAACAATTTCACACACACAAGACAATGGAAACCAATTCATGCATGGGAGCATGCACAAGATAGTTTTATTTTGCTAAGGGGTCTCTATGGGGTTTCTAAACTTTGTAAGATCCAATTTGGTCATTTACCAAAGTGGCCAAGTCATTAGCAAGAGGGTTTTGTCCAAAAACTATTTTTAAATCCATTCATCATTTCATGTGGTGAAAAATGTTTTTATTAAGGCAAAAACTCTTAAGTTGTTCACCAAATGAGTTGCTATTGCAAAGCTTGGTGTTTTTGGGTCAGTAAGTTTGGTCCAAACTATTTCCTTAAAGTTTTCTTTCCATAAACATTTTTATAACCAAAAACCATTCTTTTTATTTGGCTAGAAAATGGCTATGACAAGTAATCCAACCTAAATCTTTCAAAAATCATTTTTAACACCAAGGGTTGGTTCCTAGGGTCAGTAAGGTCACAACAAACCATTTTGCAAAAGTTTTAACCCTAAATTCAATTTTAAACAATTTTTATACTCTAAATAAGCATACTTTTGATTCTGCAAAAACAACCAAGTTAACAGTTACTATTTACTAAACCAAGGGCATGGTTGGCTAGGGCTTGCTCTCCTGAATCCATTGATATAAAATTTGTCAAATTTGGACGTGTGGTTTGAAAGTTACAATGGTTTGAAAATGGCTTTTAAATCTGGTTTCTAATTCTGTTTTTAATCGTATCAGGACACGCGCACCGTGATTGGTCGACCGGTTCGCCGGATCGGGCGATGCTGGGCTGTTGGATCAAGTTAGATCGCATGGTCCAGATCACGCACCTTCGCGGTTAAGTGATCTATCGGGAGCGTCGGATCGTGATCCCACGGTGCTAGCGTTTCGACCATTCTTGGCGCGGCGCCGGCTAGCGGCGGCGATACGATAGTGGCGGCTGTCGAAACAGAAACGAGGGAGGAGGTGAGGGTGCTTACGTGATCGCGGTGACGCCTCGATGCTCAAGGTGCTCGTCGTGGGGCACACGGGATGGCGGCGATTGCTCGTCGGAGACGTCGGCGTCGGGCTTGCTTTCAAAGGCGTCGTCGAGGACGAGGCTACGGCGTGCATCAGGCAAATGGAAGACAGGTCGATGCGCTGAGTCTGGCGAGGATGCGTGCGTGAACGAGAGGAAAGGGGCGGAAACTACAGGGTACTCACGGAGTGAGGCGTACGCGGCCAGATGTTGTCGAGGTCGGTGCTCTGGGCGCCATGTTGATTGAATGGCATGTAAATATGTGCAAAAGTGCGTGAGCGTGCTCGTGTGTTCGGGAGGCAGGAGGTGGTGAGAGGCTGCGGAATCAGCGGAGGCGTCGTCGGAGACAGGAAGTGCAGGCAAAATTCTTCGCCCGGGGCGTGTCGAGGGGTGTCTGGGGAAATGGAGGAGAAGGCTGGCGCTTAAGTGTGATTGATCGGCGAGTTATGGTGGCGTGTTAGGCGTAATCAAGCCACGAATCAATAGCCTGCAACGGCCGAGGAAGAAGGGTCGTAAGGGTGAAGAGGAAGAACAGGAGGAGTGGGGCGGCGGTCGGTGGAAAAAGGGAAGAGGGGAGGTCCACATGTCGGTTGCTTCGTGGGTTTTAAAAGTAGTGTGAAACGTTTTTCTGGGGGAGGAGTTGGGCTAGATGGGCTGAGCTGGGCGGATGGTTGGGCTGCTTTTGTTCTATTTTTTTCTATATGATTTCTTTTTCCTTTTCCAAATCTATTTCCTGTTTTTGAATTTCAAACAACCAAACATCAACAAAATAAATTCAAACAAACACCACACTTCACAATTTTGAACTTGGTTCTGTTTAGTAACCTGAACCAAAAATCCTAAATAAAATAATATTTTAAATCTTTTTAGGTTCCATTTATTAATTAAATAAAATGGTCCATGGTTTATTAATAAAACAAGGTTTGGTTTATTTAATAAAATCTTCATTTGAAATCCAAATGCTTTCAAAACCCAATCAGTAGGTTTTATTTGGAAATAAAGAATATTTGGATAACTTGTTTAAAATAATATAATCCTTTTACTTTAGGTCCATTAATAATTAAATAAAATGGACCTTAGTTATTAAATCAAATAGGGTTTGAATTTATTAATAAAATCTTTATTTGAACCTAAATATTTTCAAAATAAAATTAGTAGGTTTAATTTGGGAAATACATAATATTTGGAAATTTGTTTTAAAACAAAATAACCTTTTATTTTAGTGTCCATTATTAATTAATATAATAGACTTTCATTAATAAATCCAATAGGATTTGTTTTGTTGAGATATTTATTTTGAAATCTAAAATAAAGCCCAAACACTTTAGTAGGTTTTATTAGAGGATATAAAATACTTGAAAAACGTATTTAAAACAATTTAATAAGTTTTGATGTTTTAATTAAAATGGTAAAATCTTTTATTTAAATAAAGTTGGATATTAATTCCTTATTATTTTATTTAAATAAACCTTTGTTATTTTTATTCAAAACTAAATGTTTTAATTCCCAAAGTTTGGTCAAGGTTTAATTTGGCTTTATTAAATAATCTTTATTTATAAATCCACCTTTTCTTTTGAAAACCAATCTTTTATTAAAGGATCCAATAATAGTAATTCCAAAACATTTTTAATTTCCTTTATTAAATGTTTATCTTTATGAATCCCTTTAGGATTTTATTTAATTCAAATGGGTTTGAAGTTCCAATTGATTTCAAAAAGTTTCTTCTGGCTCTGAAAATCAAACAAAGTTTTATTTTATTCATTTATTTTCACATTACAAGATTTGGAAAATCTTGGGATGTGACATTAACTGTGGATGCTAGCTATTGATCCAGGGACTAGCATTGTAAACACAGGGATCGTTACCTTATTAAAGGCTGGTACCTCTACATTGGGGGAGTGCCACAGTATCACCACCATTATCTTTTACCTTTTACCTTTCTAGTGGATTCATATCTGTGGTAGAGAAGTTATCTTACGGTTTGGTTTGCATGTGGAAGTATTTCTCCTTTAGTTGATTATCTATGTATCCCTTGGTGTGAGTGCCTTTATTGAATATTAATGTGAAGTCTCATCTTTTACTTTTTGCACTTCTTATTTTAGTTTGCAATCTCTATTATATGATGGATCTTGTTGATCAGTATTGGCACCACTTTGGGAGCATCAAGTGGATCAAAATTGGTTTTGGCAAACCGAGTTCTGGTCAGTAGCAACAAATTTTGAGGTTTTAAAGAAAAAGAGAAAGAAAAATCTTACAGGTATTTGGTATCATTTGTTTTGTTTCTTGCTGGCTCATAAGCTTAGTATTCTTTATTTAAGATCTTTTGTCTTCAAGGAAGATTGCATGTTTGGATTTATTACTTGTATGTTTGCTTGTTTCTTTCAACTCTCTTGCTTGCTACCTAGCCTTACTAGCCAAAAACCTGTTTTGAGAAGGCACACTTCTCATGTTTCCAAATCCCTTTAAACCAAACTTTTGCCACTTGTTTCCACCATATCTACCTAGTATCCATTGCTATTCCAAGCAAATTCTCAAGCTTCATCTACCTTCCGAATTAAAAAGTATTTTATTATGTGAAAACTAGTTAGTAAAGCTCTCACGAACTTGATGGCACACCTTATTTGCTTGCCCCTAATAAGCTTGAACCATTGTGGACATCGAAGTTGTATATGCTTGCATCTATACGTTGGGATTAGCAGAACCATGCTGTCACGGGTAACGTTTTCAACATAGAACTTGTACTCTGTACATCGTTGATATCGTGATCTTTTGTCTATGGATGTCAACGGTTGAGAGGGGAACTTGTGAGTCAATTGAGTTTGTACTTTGTGTTAGAGAAACGCCTGGGCCGCTAGCCTAAGCCATGCCTAATCATGGTGGAAACTCGCAGCACCACCATAGTGAGCATTCTGTGAAGCATCCTCAATAAAAAACTATACACATAGTAAACAAAAAGATTGCTGAGGTGCCCACTGTCTGCTTGCCTTATCATTTTGGTTATGGGAAAGCTCCTGTACCATGTGCAAGGGGTACCCCGTTGGCGGTTTTCAATGATATGCAAGTACTTACAATGACAAGAACTTGTCTGGGCCCAAAAGTTGAGTAGCATGAGGAGTGGCCCTCATATTCAAGGGACATGAGATTGCCAACTTATATTTCGTCAAGCATATACTCCATCTTTGTTCACTTTAACCTTAACCATCTCAAGATGCTTATGATAGGGGAAATGAGGGCTCAAAGCTAGTAAGTACCATAATCTTTTGGAAGCTCTTTATGACTTGTAATCCCTGCTTCCCTCTATGAAGGGACCTTTCTTCCACTTCAAAGTTGAGTCAGTAAACCTACTTCCTCTCTATCTCAAGCAAGCATTTGAGTTGTTGTGTTTCAAGCATTCATATGGTGATTTATTCAATCATGTTCTTTATCTTCCTTGTTTGCACAAAACTTTTATCTATTGAGTATTACTTTGAAAGCCTTCACTTGTGAAAAACCTTTTTGGGAAAAGAGTGATCTTATTTTGAAACTCCTACAAAAATCTTGTCGTGAAACTGTTTGCCAGGTGTTCTTTGACCAAGAACAAGTTAGCCAATTCCAATTATGATTTATCTTTATGCATCCCTATTGTGACTGATGTGCTTGGTTGCAAGCTAAGTTATATAATGGTAAGTTGCTTTCTTCTATGAGTTGTGCAATGGTAAGTGTGATGCTTCTTGTTTGTATTCTTTTATCGACACTTCACTCCATAAACCCGTGGACATCTTTACTGAGCTCATTATTCGCTTGGGGACAAGCGAAGTATAAGCTTGGGTGAGTTGATACGCCCAATTTTCATCACCATTCTATATCATAATTTACCTCTATTCATTGATATTTGTCTTATTATGAGGTATTACTTATGGCTTTTCATCTGTTTATGCATGGTGGATGATTCTTGGAGAATGGACTGCCGGAGTCTGGATTCTGATGGAAAAGAAGGCGTTTCGGTGCAATTTCGCGAAGACCAGAAAAATATGGAAATATGTTATTTTACAAGAAGACGAAGGAAGCCAGAAGAAGGAGCGAAGGGGGGCCGTAGGGGGCCCACACCCCCTAGGCACGGGCCCACCTGAGGCCGCGCCTAGGGAGGGTGTGGCCCACCTGCCCGGCATATGACTCTCCCTCTTCGCCTATATCTTCCCTTCAGAACCCTAACCCTCGGGGAGCGACCACAGATAGATTTCTGCCGCATCTGGGGGGCGGAAAACACCGAGAGAGAAAGATCTCTCCGGCAGACAGATTTCTGCCAGGGGAATTCCTTCCCGGATAGGGGAGACCGTCGCCATCAACACCATCATCAAGATAGGCTTCATCGGGATCAGCATCATGATCATCCACACCATCGTCTCCACCAGCACCATCATCACCACTCCGTTCCGCTGTAACAATTGTGTTGGATATTGCTTTAGTTCGTAGGGGAAACTTTACAGGTGTTAATTACTATTGTAGTTGATGCTTGTGAGTGGAACCATTGGATTATTGTTTATGTTTAGATTGTTATCCATTACCATATCATCTTTGATCTTGATCCATATGATGTCTTGTGAGTAGTTCGCTGTGTTATTGAGGACATGGGATAAGTCATGTTGTTAGTAGTGAATCTGTGATGAGTTATTATTCAATGGTTTAGTATTTAAGTTGTGGTGTTATTCTTCTAGTGGTGTCATGTGAACGTCGACTACATGACACTTCACCATTTATGGGCCTAGGGGGATGCATTGTGTATTTGGCTACTAATCGCGGGGTTGCCGGAGTGACAGAAACCTGAACCCCCGTTAGGACACCTTTGCACAAGGGAGTGTAGGATCTCAGAGTTTAAGGCTGTGGTTAGATTTATATCTTAATTACTTTCCTGTAGTTATGGATGTTTGCAGGGGGTTTAATCACAATTATGTATTAGTCCTAGGAAGGGCAGTATGTTAGCACAGGTTCACCCAGACAACACTTACAAACACCAAAGAAGAGTACCCAGCTATTTGCAGCGAAAGCACTTGACAGAATTCCCATGTGTCCTCGAGAACGTTTGTTCCTTATAAGTATTTCCACCGGCTTGTACTTTGCTAAGAAAGGATTGGGCCACTTGCTCCGTTTGTTCGTTACTTCTGTTACTTGCTCTTTGTTTTGTTGCCTTATCAGAAAACCACTAAAAATCCGTTTGCTAAGTATTCATAGGGAGTTCCTACTCCATACCACTGTTCAGCACCTTCTGCTCCTTGTTGGTATTGACACTCCTATTTATCGAAAATACTACGATACACCCCCTATACTTGTGGGTCATCAAGACTATATTCTGGTCCCTCTCGGTGATATCACATTGATTAGGTTGCAAGTAAGTGATTTGATCACTAGAATGTTATATCACGGGAACGAGAAAAGAGTGCATGTCAATAACGAGATCAAACTAGGTATGGATATACCGATGATCGAATCTCGGACATGTAATATATCATGAAACAAGGAGATTAAGATACTAACGTAAAAGGTTCTCGTGATCTCAAGAAAGTCATCGCTGAATGTGTGGGAGTCAGTGTGGGTCTCCAGATCCCGCTTCTGATTATTGATCCGAGAGGGGCCTCGATCATGTCCGCATTATTCGTGAACCGTAGGGTGACACACTTAAGAGACACCGACATCCATTTGGAGCAAAAGTTTCATGCCGGAAAGAATAACAAGCGCAGGAATTATTTCACTAGATACCAAAACGGGTTTTCGGGTGAAATTGCACAAAGTGTTTTTGCATGTGAAATGAAATACTAGCAAGGGGTTATATGAGAATGTTTGTCATTAAAGTAATTAAAAACATTCTAAATAAATAAAAGGAGTTTTATTTAATGAGAGTTTGCATTAAATTTGGTGGAAATTTAATGGGAATTTGAGTGGGTTTTTGAGTGGAGGGAATTGAAAGGCATTTGTGTGAGTGGAGTGTCCACCTACATGAATGAAAGGAGGGAAGGGGCAGCCCCATGGCTAGGCGCATAGCCCCTTGGGTGCCCCCTCTCCCTATAAAAGGAGCCCCCTCCCTCTATCTCACTCACACCTCCTCGTGAAGGATCTCTCTTCCCCTCTAGTATTTATCCCCCATGGTCTCGGACTAGCGAGATACATGTTCCCGGTGGCTTTTCGGCAAGAAAGAGAGCGAGAAGGAGGCGTAGGTTGCTCGGTGCCTCTACTAAGTTGCGGTGCTAAGGACTTCCTCTCGATCTTGAGATCGGCAAGAGATCGTCTACATCAACCACGAGTTTGAACTCGTTAAGCTTTGTCGGTCTTCAAGGGTATATTCTCTATGGATATATATCCGCCCGTTGTTTGTATCTAGTAGATAGATCTTGGTACATAGTTGTTCCCATCGTAGGAAATTTTTTGTTTTCTATGCTGCGAAACCTACATGAGGAACGACCCTCGTACTCAAGGGGCATGAGATTTTCAACTTATGATTTGTCAAGCATATAACTCATATTTGTCTCACTTTAACCTTAATCACCTCACGATGCTTATGATAGGGGAAATGAGAGATCAAAGGTAGTAAGTACCATAATTTTTGGAAGATCTTTATGAAACTTGAAATCCCTACTTCCCTCTGTGAAGGGCCTTTCTTTTTTACTTTTTGTTGAGTCTCCATATTCTATCTTTATGCACCAATTAAGAGAGAATAGTTGTCATTCTTAGTTCAATCTGCATTGTCCCAAAACATGTTGATTGATTCATAATTATAGTATTTCTTGTTATTAAATTATTTGTATCTAGTCACCCTTATGAACTTTGAAGGTGTCCTATGCATTTATTGGGATCAAGATCATCTATTTGTAATCCTACATGTTGTGTTTGTTGGGATGATACGTCGGAAACGTATCTATAATTTTTGATGCTCCATGCTTGTTTAGTATCTACTTTGCTTTAATTGTCCACACTTTGAGGTGATTTTTACATGTTTTCTGGTACTAACCTACTAACAAGTTGCAACAGTGCCAGATGCCTGTTTTCTACTGTTTTTGGTTTCAGAAAAGTTAGTAAAGAAATATTCTCAGAATTGGACGGGACAAATGTCAAAGTCAATTACTTTCCGTGGGGAACAAGAAGTCCATAGGGGAGGCGGAGGGGCCAGCCAGGGGGGGCAGACCCACCCCAGGCGCTGGTGGGCCCAGCCTCGCGCCTGGCTAGGGTTTTGCTACCCTGGCCACCTCCTCGGTCTCCCCTTCACCTATAAGAAGCCCCCGATGCAGAAACCCTGAGTATCCGATCAAATATTCACGAAACTGTTTGTAGCCACCGCCACCATCATCCCTAGATTGGGGAGGGGGGAATCTGAAGTTCTTCCCGGCACCCTGCCGGAGGGGAGATCATCCCGGAGGCCTTCTCTCCGGTATGATGCGTGAGTAGTTCCACCTTGGACTATGGGTCCATGTAGTAGCTAGATGGTTGTATCTCCTCCTTTGTGCTTTCATGTATAGATCTTGTGAGCTCCGTTCATGATCAAGATCTAATCTATTTGTATTCATGCATGTTGTGTTTGCAGGGATCCGATGGATATTGAGATTGTTATGTTGGTTTGATTAATGGTTTTGTCTTTATGATTCTATCATGTCTGTGTTGTTTGTGATCTTGCATGCTCTCCGTTGTTAGTAGCTATCTTGGCCAAGTAGTTGCTAGTGACTCCAAGAGGGGGTATTTATGCTCGATAGTGGGTTCATGCCTCTAGTTTCCAAGGGAAGTGACAGAAATCTCTTCGGTTGTAGATGTGTTTTTGCCACTAGGGATAAAACAACGGTCTCTTGTTCATGGAACATGTGGACTGTTTACCTTACACACTTTCCTTAAAGCAGTTGTCTATTGCTTGCAACTTAATACTGAAGGGGGTTCAGATGATAACCTGAAGGCAGACTTCTAGTCACAGATGCATTTGGATGGCGGTCTATGTATCTTGTTGTATTTCCCAATCGAATCTCATAGGGTCTTTCTGACTAGTAATTGCATTGTCATGCCTTGCTCAGTTCCTATCAATTGCCCTGCTGTAATTTGTTTACCCTTCATGCCATGTTGTTTATATAAGGAGAGAACCTCTAGTGAACTATGGGCCCCGGTCCAATCTTTACCATTGATACATCTTCCACCGCTACTTGTTAACTTGCTGCAAACCATTGCCTTCCACACCATACGTTTAATCCTTTGTTACAACAACCGGTGAGATTGACAACCCCACTGTTAGTCTTGAGTTTGTGTTGTGCATGCCTCCGCGTTGCTTGCAACACCTGTGTGACGTTTCCTTCCTCCTACTGGTTTGATAACCTCGGGTTCTTACTGAGGGAAAACTTGCTGCTGTACTGCTTCATACCTTGCTCTTGGGGTTCCCAACAGGCTCACATAAGCTATGCAAGCCATCATGGGATCCGATAGATATTGAGTACTACGTCAAGATTGATTATTGATTCTATCATGTCTATGTTATTTGTGATCTTGCATGCTCTCCGTTTCTAGTGGTTACTCTGGCCAAGTAGTTTCTTGTGACTCCAAGAGGGAGTATTTATGCTCGATAGTAGGTTCATGCCTCTAGTAATCTAGGGGAGTGATAGGAATCTCTAAGGTTATAGATGTGCTGTTGCTACTAGGGAGAAAACAATAATCCTTTGTCCAAGGGAAATTGTATTGTTTACTTTACACACTTTGCTTAATGCAATTATCTGTTGCTTGCACACCAAAAAATTAGTCTAGTTTGGTTTGCTTGCTTTATTCAAAAACACAAAAAAATTAGTTCCTACTCTAGTTGCTACCATGTCTGGTTTTGGATCAACATCTGTTTCCCCTATGGTAGAAATCTCCACTTTAAGCAAAGAAGTGAAGAAAGTTTTAAGGAATCTTGGTCTAGAATCTCTGCTTTTCAGAGGGAAACCGAGCCTGAGGTAAGCCTCAGCTTGGTTATTGATAGTTTCTACCGCGGTATTGCTCTTCGTTATAGATATGCTTTGGATGCTGTGGCTGAGAAAGATTTTTTGATATGTACTGAGGATGAAGCTTTTGATGCCATAAGGAAATTAATCATGATCTATGGTACACCTGGCAAGTCTGATTCCTCTTTCACAAATATTGTTGCTAGGTTGAACACTCTTGAGACCGATATTGCTGCTATAAATAGTTGCTATCACACGCTTATGGCTTACCATGATTATGTTCCCATAAATTCCGAGCCTTCAAAGTGGTTTCCCACAATCAAAGTCTCAATAAACACTACACTTTTTGATGCTCGCTGTGATATCATGTCTGAATTTTGTCTCATGCCTAAAGATATTTTTGATTCCTTGATTCTTTGGGGGCTTATTGAAGGAGGAGAGGAAATCTCTCTTACCAAAAATGCCACTATATTACCCATTGGAATAGCTAAAGGTGTGTTTACAAAAATCTCAGGGAAAATGGTGACTACTGATTATCTTGTTATTGAATGTGTAGGCAAAGGACAAATCACACTTGGAAGATCCCTACTGAAGCATCTTGGAGCGGTAATAGATGTTGTAAAAGGCATTATGCACTTTTCTCCTCCGTAAGCAATCATATCTTCCCTAAAGAGAAAAAGAAAGGTAAGAAAGGAAGGAACAAGAGGGGCAATTCTTCATTTGAAAATACTTGATTCTTCTTGCTTCTTGTGCCTAACTTAAAGGCGTTAAAGAAAAGTACTTGTTGGGAGATAATCTAAGAGTTTCCTTGAGTCTTGGAAGTTATTACTTCAGTAATTACCTCTCCTTATCCTTTTTGTTTGCTTTTTGTGCCAAGAATGACCTCTAATGAGAGGGAAGTAAGATTTGGGGAGTTGCTGTCCTGAAACAGATTTATGTCCTCCACCAAAAAAATTTGTGAGGAGGCTTTGTAACTCGTATTGAGCTCAAAATTTACTAATAAATCCCCCAGTATGTTAGGTAACTTTCGTTAGTTCAACATTTTTTGATTTGAGCGACATAAGATGTTCGAAAAAATCGGTTTCTACCTGCTGGTCTGTTTTGATAGATTTCTGGCATTATTTGCATTTGCTTCTTATTGATTCCTTTTTGAGTTCTCTTTAGGTGAATTGAGCTTTTTAAAGGAGTTACTACAGTAGCTTGTGTTTTTAGTGAAAATCCTTGCTGTTCCAAAGCTTTGCCAGAGGTCTAATATCTTTTGAATACACTAATGTTGCTAATGAAGATTGTGTGAAGGAAAAATTTTAGGTGTAAAGAGAGAATGATTCAATGCGATGAAGAATGGACAAAAGTTCAAGCTTGGGGATGCCACCACAGTTTCACCCCAAGAAATATCCAAGAGGTACAAGAGTCAAAGCTTGAGGATGCTCTATGCATCCCCTTCTCAATAAAAAACTTAGGTCTGTCTAGACACTTCGTTTTATTGTTTCATGCACAGTTGTGTTGTTTTTGGAGCATCTTAGTTTTCGTTTGCTTTGATTAGGTTGTTTAGTTTTCTTGAGTAGTTCGGACCCCCGTTCTCGTTGTGTTATTTTGCAAATAAGTTTGCTTGGTGTTGGAAAGGAGTAGTAAGTTCTTGCTTGAAGTGCAAGAGGATCTTGCATTGACTGTGACTTAGACTTTAGCATGACATGCTAGGTGTTGTTTTGGCATTATGCTTAGTGATTATTGTTGTAGCATATCTTGTTCTAAACAATTGGGATTTCTTAGTGTGCCTTGAAGAAATTATGCGTTGTTTTAGCATGCAAAAAGCTTAGTATTGTGGTATTCTCCTTTGATGCTTTGCTTGGGTTGACTTGGCACATGCTCACACCATGTTATGACTATGACAAGTCACCATTAGCCTCTATGATCATTTAGTCCTTGGCTTGTAGTACCACTCTTTGCTTTGATTAGTATGCTTTGTTGCACTGCATGATTATGGCCATTATTTCTCTCTTAGTTGATTGCTCCTAGTCTTTTGCTAGCCTCCACTTGTATGAGTAAGTTCTACTCATGCCTCCAACCCTCAACAAACCAAGTTATTCAAAAGTGTCCACTATAAACTCCTATGCATGGTGTGTTACACCATTCCAAGTATATTCTTGTTTTCATCTATCTTCCAATTAAAAACTAATTTGTTATGTGAAAACTTAGTGATTAAAGCCCTCACGAACTTGATGGCACACTTTATTCTTTGCCCCTAATAAACTTGAACCATTGTGACAAATTTGTTGTATATGCTTGCACTTATAAGTTGGAATTAGCAGATCCGTGTTGTCACGGGGAACGTTTTCAACATTGCACTTATACTTTGTACTCACTTGATATCATGTTCTTTTGTCTATGGATGTCACCGGTGTGAAATAAAGAGGGAACTTGCAAGTCCATGGAGTATGTATCTTATGTTAGAGAAACGCCTGGGCCGCTAGCCTAAGCCATGCCTAATCATGGTGGAAACTTTCAGCATCACCATAATGAGCTATCTATGAAGCATCCTCAATAAAAAGCTATGCATATGGTAAATAAAAAGATTGCTGAGATGCTCATTGTCTGCTTGCCTTGTCATTTTGGTTATGGGAAAGCTCCTATACCATGTGCAAGGGGTACCCCGTTGGCGGTTCTCAATGATATGCAAATTCTTAAAGTGACAAGAACTTACCTGGACCCAAAGTTGAGTATGCATGAGGTGTGGCCCTCGTATTCAAGGGAATTGAGATTGCCAACTTATACTTGGTCAAGCATATACTCCAGCTTTGCCACTTTAACCTTAATCACTTCAATATGCTTATGATAGGGGCAATGAGGTCTAAAAGCTAACAAGTACCATAATTTTTGGAAGCTCTTTTTGAAACTTGTAATCCCTGCTTCCTTTACAAAAAGGCCTTTCTTCCACCACTATTGAGTCTCCACCTTCTACCTTTAGGCACCATTAAGAGAGCATAGTTGTCACTCTATGTGAAGTGTTCCAAAGCTTATTAATTGATGCATATTGTGATATTACTTGTTCTTGTGCTATTTGTTTCTAGTCACCCTTGTGAACTTTGAAGGTGTCCTATGCATCTATATTGCTACTCTATGAGGGACAAGCTGATTACCACTATGCTACGTTTTCTGTATGTGAAACAAACAAACGTTTTTCAATGCATGTTATTCATGATCTTTGTTTGTAGCTTGTCATGTTGCATGCATAGTTACTATGTCCTATTGTTAGAACTCCATCTTTCATGCACATGTTTAGAGTTCTTTGATCCCAACTTTCAATGCTTGCAAATGGTTGTATCTTTATTGTGAGGGTGCATGTCACCTAAAAAATTATTGTTTTTATCACTTACCTACTCGAGGACGAGTAGGAGTTAAGCTTGGGGACGTTGATACATCGGAAACGTATCTATAATTTTTGATGTTCCATGCTTGTTTAGTATCTAATTTGCTTTACTTGTCCACACTTTGAGGTGCTTTTTACATGTTTTCTGGTACTAACCTACTAACAAGTTGCAACAGTGCTAGATGCCTGTTTTATGCTGTTTTTGGTGTCAAAAAAGTTAGTAAAGAAATATTCTCGGAATTGGACGGGACAAACGTCAAAGTCAATTACTTTCCGCGGGGAACAAGAAGTCCAGAGTCAAGGGGACAGAGACCCACCCAGCGCGGTGGGCTAGCCTCACCGGCTAGGGTTTACTACCGCCTCGTCGGCCTCCCCCTTCGCCTATAAGAAGCCCCCGATGCATAAATCCTGAGTACCCGATTAAATATCCACGAAACCGTCTGTAGCCGCCGACACCATCGTCCCCTAGATCGGGGGGGGGGGGGGGCTGAAGTTCTTCCCGGCACCTTGCCATAGGGGAGATCATCCGGAGGCCTTCTCTCCGGTATGACGCGTGAGTAGTTCCACCTTGGACTATGGGTCCATGTAGTAGCTAGATGGTTGTATCTTCTCCTTTGTGCTTTCATGTATAGATCTTATGAGCTCCGTTCATGATCAAGATCTAATCTATTTGTATTCATGCATGTTGTGTTTGCGAGGATCCGACGGATATTGAGATGACTATGTCATATTGATTAATAGTTTTGTCCTTATGATTCTATCATGTCTGTGTTGTTTGTGATCTTGCATGCTCTCCGTTGTTAGTAGCTATCTTGGCCAAGTAGTTGCTAGTGACTCCAAGAGGGGGTATTTATGCTCGATAGTGGGTTCATGCTTCTAGTTTCCAAGGGAAGTGACAGAAATCTCTTCGGTTGTAGATGTGTTGTTGCCACTAGGGAGAAAACAATGGTCTCTTGTTCATGGAACATGTGGACTGTTTACCTTACACACTTTGCTTAAAGCAGTTGTCTGTTGCTTGTAACTTAATACTGGAGGGGTTTCGGATGATAACCTGAAGGTGGACTTCTAGTCATAGATGCAGTTGGATGGTGGTCTATGTATCTTGTTGCATTGCCCAATCAAATCTCATAGGATCTTTTTGTCTAGTATTGCATTGTTATGCCTTGCTCAGTTCCTGTCAATTGCCCTGCTATAATTTGTTTACCCTTCATGCCATGTTGTTTATCTAAGGAGAGCACCTCTACTGAACTATGGACCCCGGTCCAATCTTTACCATTGATACATATTCCACTGCTACTTGTTTACTTGCTGCAAACCATTGCCTTCCACACCATACGTTTAATCCTTTGTTACATCAACCGGTGAGATTGACAACCTCACTGTTAGTTGGGGCAAAGTCTTGAGTTTGTGTTGTGCAGGTCTCCGCGTTGCTTGCAACACCTGTGTGACGTTTCCTTCCTCCTACTGGTTCGATAACCTCAGTTTCTTACCGAGGGAAAACTTGCTGTTGTACTGCTTCATACCTTGCTCTTGGGGTTCCCAATAGGCTCACATAAGCTGTGCAAGACATCATGGGATCCGATAGATATTGAGTACTACGTCAAGATTGATTATTGATTCTATCATGTCTATGTTATTTGTGATCTTGCATGCTCTCCTTTGCTAGTGGTTACTCTAGCCAAGTAGTTGCTTGTGACTCCAAGAGGGAGTACTTATGCTCGATAGTAGGTTCATGCCTCTAGTAATCTGGGGGAGTGATAGGAATCTCTAAGGTTGTAGATGTATTGTTGCTACTAGGGAGAAAACAACAATCCTTTGTCCAAGGGCAATTGTATTGTTTACTTTACACACTTTGCTTAATGCAATTATCTCTTGCTTGCAACTTAATACTGGAAGGGGTTCAGACGATAACCTGAAGGTGGATTATTAGTCATAGATGCAGTTGGATTACAGTCTATGTATTATGTTGTAATACCAAATGAATCTCATAGCGATCATCATGACATGTACTTTCATTATTATGCATTCTCAATCTGTCAATTGCCCAACTGTAATTTGTTCACCCAACATTATATTTATCTTATGGAGAAACACCTCTAGTGAACTGTGAACCCCGGTCCATGCTTGCCACTGATATTCAATCTACTGTCTACTGTTTACTTTCTGCAATTTCTACAAGAAACTACTTTCTTCCACACTATATGTTTAATCCTTTGTTTTCAGCAAACCGGTGAGCTTCACAAACTCACTGTAAGTTGGGGCAAAGTATTATGATTGTGTTGTGCAGGTTCCACGCTGCGAGAAACACCTTGGGTGCTGGTTCTTTCTCCTACTGGTTCAATAACGTTGGTTTCATAACTGAGGGAAACTTGCTGCTATGCTCATCATGCCTTCAACTTGGGGTTCCCAACGAGCTCTGCATCATTTGAGCCATCACTCCTTCATCCATATCGCCTCTTGTGAAGCCTCCGAAGCAGCTATGTATTCCAATTCAGTTGAAGATCTCGCCACAGTTCTTTGCTTTGCACTCCTCCATCTCACAACTGCACCATTCAAAGTAAATACGTATCCAGATTGTGATTTAGAATCATCCGTATCGGTGTTCCAACTAGCATCGGTGTAACCATTTACAACGAGTTATTCATCACCTCCATAAGGAAGAACCATATCCTTAGTCCTTCTCTAGTACTTTAGGATGTTTTTGACTGCTATCCAGTGATCTACTCCTGGATCACTTTGATATATGCTAGTCAAACTAACATCATATGCAATATCTAGTCTTGTACATAGCATGGCATACATGATAGATTCTATGGCTGAGGAATAGGGAGTCTTACTCATCCTCTCTCTATCTTCTGTCGTAGCGGGATTTTGAGTTTAACTCAAGGTCGTATTGAGCAACATGGGCAAGAACCCTTTCTTGCTATCTTCCATTCCAAACCTCTTTAGAACCTTGTCCAAATATGTACTTTGTGAAAGCGCTATTAAGCGTCTCGATCTATCTCTATAAATCTTTATGCCTAATATGTAAGCAGCTTCGCCAAGATCCTTCATTGAAAAACTATTATTCAAATAATCTTTCACACTTTTAAGAAGTTCTATATCATTCCCAATCAATAATATGTCATCTACATATAGTACTAGGAATTCTACAGAGCTTCCACTCACTTTCTTGTAAATACAAGCTTCTCCATAAGTTTGTATATATCCAAATCTTTTGATCACCTTATCAAAACATTGATTCCAACTTCGGGATGCTTGCTTTAATCCATAAATGGATCACTGAAGTTTGCATACCTTGTTAGCATCTTTAGGATCGACAAAACCTTTGGGTTGTACCATATACAACTCTTCATCAATGTCTCCATTGAGGAACGCCGTTTTGACATCCATCTGCCATATCTCATAATCGTAATATGCAGCAATTGCTAAAAAATCCTCACGGACTTTAGCTTCTCTATCGGTGGGAAAGTCTCATCGCAGTCAACTCCTTGAATTTTTTGGAACCCTTTCGCGACAAGTCGAGCTTTATAGACGGTTACATTACCACCAGCATCTGTTTTCTTCTTGAAAATCCATTTGTTCTCGATAACCTTCTGACCATCCAGTAAGTCCACCAAAGTCCATACTTGGTTTTCGTACATGGATCCAATCTCGGATTTCATGGCTTCTTGCCATTTATTGGAATCTGGGCTCATCATCGCTTCCTCATATGTCGTAGGTTCGTCGGTGTTGTCCACCAACATGACACTCATAACAGGATCATACCAATCAGGAGTGGTACGAGTCCTTATCGACCTGCGAGGTTTAGTAGTAACTTCGTTCGAAGTTTCATGATCACCATCATTATCTTCCTCTCTTATTGGTGCATGCGCCACAGGAACTTCTTCAGATGTTGCGCTACTCTCAAATTTGAGAGAAGGTTCGATAACCTCGTCGATTTCTACTTTCCTTCCAGTCACTTCTTTCACGAGAAACCCCTTCCCGAGAAAGGATCCATTCTTGGCAACAAAGATTTTGCCTTCGGATCTATGATAGAAGGTATACCCAATAGTTTCCTTCGGGTATCCTATGAAGACGCATTTTTCCACTTCGGGTTCAAGCTTGTCGGGCTGTAACTTCTTTACATAAGCTTCGCAACCCCAAAGGCTAAGGAACGACAATTTAGGTTTCTTCCCAAACCATAATTCATATGGTGTTTCAACAGATTTAGATGGTTCCCTATTTAAAGTGAATGCGGCTATTTATAATGCATAACCCTAAAATGACAACGGTAAATCTATAAGAGACATCATAGAACGAACCATATCTAAGAGAGTTCAATTAAGACGTTTGGACACACCGTTACGTTGTGGTGTTCCCGTTAGTGTCAATTATGAAAGTATTCCGTATTTCTTGAAATGCTCGCCAAATTCGTAATTTAGATATTCACCTCTACGATCAGATCATAGAAATTTAATCTTCTTGTTATGTTGATTCTCTACTTCACTTTGAAATTCCTTCAACTTCTCGAAAGTTTCATACTTATGTTTTATGAAATAGATATACCCATATCTAATCAACTCATCCTTGAAAGTAAGAACATAACGATTACCACCACGCGATGCCACACTCATCAGGCCACACACATCAGTATGTATGATTTCTAATAAGTCCGTAGCTCGCTCCATCATACCAGAGAATGGAGTCTTAGTCATTTTTCCCATCAGACATGCTTCACATCTTTAAAGTGATTCAAGAAGTCCATCGGAATGGAGTTTCTTCATACGCTTCACTCTAATGTGACCAAGACGACAGCACCACATGTATGTAGAATTATCATTCAATTTCAAACGTTTAGTATCTATATTATGAACATGTGTATCACTACTATCGAGATTCAATAAGAATAGACCATCTATTAAAGGTGCATGACCATAAAATATATTACTCATATAAATCGAACAACCATTATTTATGGACTTAAACAAGTAACCATCTGCGGTGACCCAGCATACCACTGCATGTGTAGTACACTATAGTCGTTGACATGATAACCACAGAACACCATTCGGTAAATATCACATCCCTCAGAGTGGTACAACAGAAACATTGCGGGTCCATATTACAAATATTCACACATTATTATTATTACAATACCAGAAGTTCAAGACTTCGAGAATATTCAACTTACAAACCAAAATATAAAGTGTTTCAGCAGAATTCAAAAGTAGCAACTCCAAATTGAGCTCAACAACTTATTGCTATATATTGTTCATGTTGCTCGGCTCAAGTGGCTCCTAGAACTATATTAATTACTCGGACTCTTGGAACTCTCCTCCGTAGACGATGTCATAGTCCTCCCCTTCTACGACTCCATACAAATTGGGCTCTTCATAGAAGACCTCCTCCTGCTTCTCAGTTGCATACATTGGAGTTTCCTCGGGATCCTCAGAGTCTAAGCAAGGGATCAAAGGAAAGGATGAGTAACAACGTTACCCAGCAAGTCCATTATATGCAAGGTGGGAAGTTTGATGCACTATAACTATAGCCACAAACCATAGGTCCTAGGCAATGCAAGTTTTCGTAAACGTTTCTTCAAAGATTGATTTTATTATAAAAATCTATGATCATCAGCCTTCACAGGTTGACCAGAACTTTCATGGAGTTCCTTTCCTGCCGCGTTCGTAGCTCCTTCCTGGAACAGGGAGTAACAAGTTACAGTTCTTACACTCTGCAGAGGTGCGTTACTTTACCCATGAGATATCAACTTCCTTGTTGCACAACCGGGCGTACTTTCCCGTCCACAATTCCATGATGTGGGGCACAGTAGTTGGTCCAAGCCAATCACTGCCATCTCAGTGACCTCATATGTCTGCACGATCCTTCGGGGCTGGCTCACCTCCGTTAAGCCCCCTTTCAGGTAGGCTAAAACCCAGATGAGTTCCTGAAGACTCTATGACCTGGTGTTGCCCTGGCAAGTGCCATATTAAATGGTCCATCCACTAAACACCATCCATAGATAATCTAAACACCAAAAGTGTGGGGAATAAGGGTGTCCACCCATATGTTGGATCCGCACAAGGAATCACGACGTCACGTTAAGGTCGTCTTGCCTCCATACGAGAGGAAAAGGATACATCTGACTTCTCCGTCCCATTTCAAAACTCATGGTTAGCGCGTAATATACGGCGCTAGAATCACTAATGTCAGGGGTTATTAAATCCCTAATTGATCATCATTGCTGCAAATAGAACCCTAAGTTCTATTGTCTCATTATATCATCACTTAGAATGATACAAAACATTTATTTGTTTAGGAAAATAATATTTTCTTTTTCTGGAACATAGATGATAACACATAATTTACAAATACTTTGATAAAGACTCTTCAAAGGACATGAGCAAGTGATGAACTTGCCTTCTGATTGCAAGGTAGTGAACTCGGATGCTTGCACTGGACCTTGAGCTTTATGTCTACAAAACCATCATTATTGCCGAGTAAGGACAATATTTAAAGAAGCAAAATGATTATGCAAAGTAATGTAATGCATTATTTAGCTTTGTGTGTATTCTCCCCCATTATCTAAATTATAAAACTTCTTTTTAATAATAAAGAATTTATAAATATTAATTTTTTAATATTTATTGAATATTGTATTCTTTTATTTTATTTCATTTTATTTGAATTTTATTTATTTAATAATTCCTATAAGAATTATAATGTAAATACCAAAAATTGATATTAATTATTTGTTTAGTATTTTTCTAAAATACTAGAATATTAATATATAATGAAAGTGATTTTTATTTATTTTTATCATCTTTCAATAATTTTATAAAATTCCATAAGGAATATATATGTTACAAAAATTTTAATAAAATTTATATGTCTAAACTTTTATTTCTTAATTTATTTGGATAGTTTGGATTATTGTAAATCCAAAAATATTTTATTTATAATTTTTGGATTTTTATTTTATTTTCTAGAATTTATTTAATTTTAGGGGCATTTTGGTATTTTATTATAAAAACTGCCTTGAGGTAAATGGGCTGCCTGTGTTGGTTTATTGGGCCCTTGTGGCGCAATAGGGCAGAACCAAAACGACACCCCGAAGGGGTCTTGGCCCATTCATCCCACACTCTCTGTGTCACTCGCTCGTTCTTATCTATCATCTCCTTCTCCCCCGACCCCGTGGTCGGTGATGCCACCGTTGGAGATTCACGCCGCCGTGGAACTCCCCGACCTCCACCGTGATGTATAGGGTGGTTGACGACCCTGCTGCACCTTCCTATCCAGACCGGCTCCCTCCCGAACCCTAGGTTTGGGGTGGTGCTGGTGCTGTCGCCAACGCTACTCCCGTGTGCTATGGTGGTGTTCCTCGCCCTCAAGCGTGGCTGTGGTCTCCG
The DNA here is from genome assembly GCA_030063025.1 of Avena longiglumis. Classification (NCBI taxonomy): domain Eukaryota; kingdom Viridiplantae; phylum Streptophyta; class Magnoliopsida; order Poales; family Poaceae; genus Avena; species Avena longiglumis. The sequence goes on from CP125975.1 coordinate 504,506,133, forward strand.
TATCAGCGTGGTGTGGGTCGCAGATCCCCCTTGGGGTGCTCCTCGTGCTGCCGTGTTCGTCGACATCCTCTGCTTCCTCTTCTTGCCCCAGCGACAATCATCAGTAAGTCATCCTTTCTTCCCCTTGTTTCTTCTGTGCTAGGCCACCCTATGCTATGTGTTGGTAGTGGCTACTCCTGGCTAGTGGTTATGTCCTGATTAGGGTTTTTGTTCTGCTTAGGGTTCATGTCCCTCTGTTGATTAGATATCTGATGATTTGGATCATGTATTGATGATCCCTAAGCATGATGAGTGGTGGTTTGATGTGGATTACTGCTTATGGTTAGCTGTGGTGATGCTAGTGGCTTACCAGATTGATTCCACTGGTGAATTTGATATGGTTCATATGATAATGTTAATCTAGAATCATTACTTGGAGATTCTAGGGGTTTGGGAACTCACCACTGTCTTTACTTGGTGATTGACAGTGATTTTTGAGTGACGAACTCACATTATATGTAGTTGTTGGCTTATAGATTCATATACAGTTTGAGATTAACTTGTCTCTTACAGTGATATTATGTATATGAATATTCCTGGAAATGATTCCTGTGATTAGTATCAGGAAAATGATTCCTGTGATTAGTATCAGGAAAATGATTTATAGTTGGCTGTGAGTGTATCTGTGAAAGTTGGATGCTTAACCTGCTTAGTTTAGAAACTGCTCTTGTGACTCCATTCTAATATGGTACACAAGATTAGGTTCTGTTACTTGGCTTGGTTTTGTTCAAGCTTAAGATTAGTTTGGCATCAGAGATAAGTGTAACAACTTTCCTTGAATCCATAAAGCCTATGATGCTGGTATGAGGTTTAGGGACTAGGCCCTTATCTTGTTGTTTCTCATGGATTTGTTCTAGTAGTGATACCAGCTACTGATTCCTGAGTCAAAGTTGGGAAAAATGATTTGTAGGCTTGATAAATTATATGGATCCATAAGATGAAATTCTGAGGTGCTACTTGATAAATTATATGGATCCATAAGATGATAAATTATATAGCTTGTTAACTAGGATCAATGAGGTTGTTCTGAGATCCTAGTTGGATCTTTATAGTTTTCTGATTGCTTTTAGTGTTTAAAATTTCAATGATGGAATCACCCCACTTGGGTGTTTTTCTGAGAATTTGAGTATGAGACAACTCATGAATTCTTGTGTAGCTTAGACAGATAAATCATGTGATGGTCTTTTCTACTAAGTACACTTGGGTGTTGTTGGGGTTGCAAGTTGTTGATCTTGTGGCTGGATCTTGCTGGTTGTGTGGCTAGCTTGATCTGGTGATCCTCCTGATACTTCCAGCTCCTGGACTTGTCCTTGATCTAGCTCTCCACCTCCTGGTTCTTGCTATCCACCTGATCTACCCCCTGCTTATGTCACCATCTTGGTGAGATGATCAAAGGTGTGGTTAGTTTGATCTGGTTTGGGTTTGTTTGGCTACTGTGCTTGATGTGTATGAAACAGGGAATGGTGTTGGGTTGTTTGCCCATGGCTGTGCTGATAGCAGTTTTGTGTGTTGGAGCTGTTGATGCTGTGCTGACAACACACACCATGCAGTTTGGTGTGTGTGCTGCTTGTGTGCCTGCTGCACACCTTGTGGATATGCTCAGGATAAGAAAGTTACTTTTTATCTGTTTACCACTTTACATCTTGGTGAAACTTGCCCCCTTCTTGCTGTTTGGAGTTATTTGACTTATGGCTTAAAATTATGAAAGATTCAGTTTTTTCATATTGGTGAAACTTGCCCCTTTAAGATTACTCAATGATGAAATTTTGAATAGTGCAACTCACTGTCAATTCTGAGAGTGATATAATTTTAATCCTTAACTTTCTTTCTTTTAGTTTGTGTTTGTTTTGCAGGTACCAGACTTGAAGATTCAATACTTAGATTAGGTTTTTCTTTTCTTTCTAAATAGCCCCTTGTAATCTTTATTTTATTTTTTTGTAATCTTTATTTTATCCTTTGTAATAAAGATTGTAATATTATTCAATATATAAAGATTCTTCTTTTGTTTCATTTACTATTGTAATGATTCCTAATAAGTTACATTTTGTAACTCATTTTTTGAATAAACTTATGAAATAAATATTCATTTTATTGATTAATTTATTTTATTTAAAGTTTGAGTTACTAATTTTTAACTCTTGATTAAATCAAATCACTCAAACATAATTCTAATCCTTTTACATTATAAATCCAACACTCAAGTTTAAATTCAAATTTCATTTCCCAAAACACACTAATCCACAAAGGTCATATCAAAGTTTATAACAATCATTCTCCAAGACTATACCTAATCTTAAAGAATGAAAGAAGCTTTGATCACTTTAGGTTTTTCTTTGGCAAAAGATTTACCCACATTTTTATAGATGAACGCATGCAATTACACAGATTTCCTAAATCTACCCTTCGTTGGTTCCTAAATGCTGGGATGTTACAGACTTCCCCCCCTTAAATTAAACGTCGTCCCGAAGTTTGTTGAAGTGTACCTGAATAGTTCTGGATAGGCTTTTCTTAAATCCTATTATTTCTCCCAAGTGGCTTCCCTTTCGGGGTGATGTTCCCACTATACCTTGCAGTAATTGATTGCTCTATGCCTCAACCTTTTCCAGTTTTCTTCCAAAATTTTACAGGGTTTTTCAACATAGGTCAAGTCTGCTTGTAATTCTATCTCTTGATGTGTGATTGCATCGTCCGAAACTTTCAAACATTTACGAAGTTGTGACACATGGAACACATTATGAACTTGAGCCAATATTGATGGTAACTCTAAAGCATAAGCTATAGTCCTGTTCTGACTCAGGACCTTTTAACCCCTTTCATTGGATATATCTTGGACTCAATTTTCCTTTAACTCCGAACCTTTTAACCCCTTTCATTGGACTTACTTTCAAATATACCATGTCTCCCACTTCTGGATGCCATGATCTTCGACTTTGATCAGCATAACTTTTCTGCCTGCTTTGAGCTATTTTCAATCTATCCTTGATTTTATCAATGATATCTTGATTTTCCTTGACATAGTCTGGCGCGAATTACTTGTTGCTTCCAGGCTCATACCAACATATTGGTGATCTACATTCCTTCCATACAGAACCTGATATGGAGCTGCCTTCAGACTACTTTGATAGCTATTATTGTAGGAAAATTCTGCCAATGGTAGATGATCTTCCCATGTACCTCCAAAATCTAATGCACAAGCCCTTAACATGTCTTCTAGTATCTGATTTGTTCTTTCTGTTTGACCTCCTGTCTCTGGATGATAAGCTGTGCTAAAATATAACTTTGAACCAAGTGCTTCATGTAATTGCTTCCAAAATGCTGAAGTAAACACTGATCCCCTATCAGTAACAATCTTTTTGGGAACTCCGTGCTTACTTGCTATCTCTTTGATGTAAACTTCTACTAACTTCTCGGCATTATCCTTCTGATTTACCGGAATAAAATGTGCACTTTTAGTGAGTCTATCCACAATTACCCATATCATATCCTTCCGTTTAGGTGTCATGGGCAATCCTGTGATGAAGTCCATACCTATTTATTCCCACTTCCATTCGGGAAATTCCAAGGGTTGCAATGGTCCTGCTGGACTTTGATGTTCATCCTTCACCCTTTGGCAAGTATGGCATTCTGATACATACTTAGCAATGTCCCTTTTCATGTTATTACACTAGAATAATTCTTTCAGATCCATGTACATCTTAGTACTTCCTGGATGTATAGAATATGGTGTTTCATGTGCTTCCCTGAGTATGACTTCAAGAATCTCAGTCACATCTGGAACACAAAGACGATCTTGGAACCATAAGGACTCACAATATCCAAGGCAAAAAACTGATGTTTGCCCTTGAGATATCCTCCGAATTTCCTCAGCAATGAAAGGATCTTCTTGATGTCTAAAAATTTCGTGCCTAAGATCACTGTCCTGCTCTGCAACTACCTGCATAGTAGCTAATCCTCCAGGAACCTTTGTTCTAATGAATTGAAGCTCTAATATTTCCAAGTCCATTTGTAACTCTTTTGTAGCTCCTGATTGCTAGGCTGAATATCTGCACTCTTTCTGCTTAAAGCATCTGCTACAACATTTGCTTTCCCTAGAGTATAGTTGATTGTTAAATCATAATCTTTGATTCGTTCCAACCAATGCTTCTGTCTCATATTCAACTCCTTTTGGGTGAAGAAATATTTAAGACTTTTATGGTCAGTGTATAACTCACATCTGGCTCCATAAAGAAAATGCCTCCATCCTTTCAAATAAGAAAGACTACCTTGCTAACTCTAAATCATGAGTTGGATAGTTGACTTCATGTGGTTTCAGTTGTCTTGAACCATAAGCAATTACCTTCCGATCTTGCATTAGCACACAACCCAGACCTTCTTTAGATGCATCACAGTATACTGTAAAGTCTTTCCCTGTTTCTGGAACTGCTAAGATTGGAGATGTGGTTAACCTAGTCTTCAACTCCTGAAAACTTGATTCACACTTCTCATCCCAATTGAATGGTGTATTCTTTCTTAACAATTTGTTCATTGGTCCAGCTATTTTGGAGAAAACTTCAATGAATCTCCAATAATAACCAGCCATCCCCAAGAAACCTTGAATTTGTTTCACATTGGTTGTTGCAGTCCACTCCAGTACGGATTGAACTTTGGATGGATTTATAGAAATTCCATCTTTACTGATCACATGGCCGAGGAATTCTACCTCATCTAGCCAAAATTCACACTTACTGAACTTAGCATAAAGTTTATGTTCTCTTAGAGTCTGCAATGCGATCCTAAAATGATCAGCATGCTCTTCCTTATCTTTGGAATAGATCGGAATATCATCAATGAAGACTATGACGAACTTATCCAAATATGGCATGAAGATTTTGTTCATCAGATTCATGAATATTGCTGGTGCATTATTCAAACCAAATGGTACTACCAGATTCTCATGATGTCCATATCTTGAGACAAATGCTGTCTTTGGAACATCCTCAGGCTTTATTTTTATCTGATGGTATCCAGATCTTAAGTCGATCTTTGAAAATACTCTGGCTCCTTTCACTTGATCAAACAAATATTGAATCCTTGGTAAAGGATACTTATTCTTTAAGGTAACATTGTTCAGATTTCTGTAATCTCCACACATCCTTCTTCCGCCATCCCTTTTATCCACAAAGATAACCAGTGTTCCCCATGGGGATACACTTTCCTGAATAAATCCATTTATGGCTAACTCATCAATTTGCTCTTTGAGTTCTTTTAATTCTTTTGGTCCCATCTTATATGGTGCTTGAGCTATTGGTGTTGTACCTGGAATTAGATCAATAGTGAACTCTATCTCCCGATCTGGTGGCATTCCAGGTAGCTCTGCTGGAAAAACATCTTGAAACTCATTTACTATAGGAATATCTTCCATTTTGACGTCTTTCATTGAGTTTAACTTCAGATCCACCATGATATGACTATGCTTATCTGCTTGGTAAACTATCCTTGCTCCACTTGGAGTTTTTATTGAGACAGTTTTCTCCTCACAGTTTATCTGAGCCCCATGTTCAGTCATCCAATCCATCCCTAGCACTACGACAATTCCCTTCAAAGGAATCACATAAAGGTCCGCAAAGTATGTACAACCACAGATCGAGATAACCTGATCTTGTTTAATGTGGCATATAGTCACATTTCCCCCTGCCGTGACTACGGTCATAGGGGTTTCTAACGTTGCCCTTCTAATCCCGAATTTATCACAGAATTCTTCAGAAATGAATGAAGTAGTTGCACCAGTATCAAATAGAACTTTGCCGGGATTGGTAAGGATATTGAGCGCACATATCACTGCATGCTCCGAGTTATCCACCTCTTCTAGGGTTGCATAGTTCAGCTTCCCGGTAGGTCTGTTGCTCTTGCCATTGTTGTTCTTGCCATTATTTACTCCTTTATTGGGCTGTCCAAAGCCTCCACTAGATTGCCTTCCATCTCTAACCGTGTAGGGGTCCCAATCTTAGATAAGATAGAGCCTCCTGTGTTTTACAATGCTAGTCCCTGGATCAATAGCTAGCATCCACAGTTAAGATGTAATATCAAGATACAAAGGTCATATTATAACTTTATAACCAGGAATAACATAATTCTATTAAATCATACATAGCTCATTGGCTATTACATTACATTGCAGCGGAATAACTATAGTCATGGGTCCTTCATCTTCAAAGTGCCACAGGAAGATGTTGGTTGTAGACTTTGTAATCCTAGTCAATCAAACAATCTTCATTTAAAACAATCAACCTGCAACATTACAAGTTACAGCCACAAGGATCAATACATTTGAATTGTATTGGCAAGTTTCACTTTTATGTATAATAAGAATGGATCCTATCATTATATGCAAATTTGGCTAAGTAGAGTTTGAGGCTTATTTGCATAAAGCAATATTTTTTCCTATCTTTTCAAAATGGTTTTGGTCCTTTGTCAAATCTCTTTTCCAAGTTCCTTGAACATCCTTGGTAAACACTCAAGTGTTCAAGTCCTTGTCAAAAATCCTTGAGCACCTTGGTAACCCCAAGTGCAACAAGTTTTATCAAAAATCATGAGTTCCTTGGTAACCCCAAGTACATCATGCTCTTGAGCACCTTGGTATCTCCCCAAGTGAAACAAGCTTAACAAAATCTCTTTGAATTCCTTGGTACCCCCAAGTGCATCAAGTTTTTATATTAGAAATTAGAATGTCGAGATCTCCCATAGTTCAAACTTTAGTTGCTCAGTATTGTCCATAACCGGGGACACGGCTAAGTACTTAGATTTTATTAACTTCTGCAGAAGGAGTACACTTTACCCACATGACACAATCCCATCTTGTTGCCACCGGTGGCCCTCTTGGATTAGTGTTCACCAAGATGGAGCAATGGCAGACCGAGAATGTGTGAAGTCTTTCCAAAAAGTACTCCCATACATCATTGCTAGCTTGTCTTCAGCCCCATGAAGCATTCCATATCCCCATGTCCCAGTAACTAAAGACAATGTATGGGTCTTCCTAATGTAGTTGACTAAGCCAGAGCCATAATAGCATGTGGTTGTACACGAAAGCCACAATTTGAGAAACATGTTCAATCTCTAAGTTTCCTAGGTGGTTTTCATTTGGAGCACAACACAAAGTGATTGCCATAGACATGGTTCCCTTTTGTTGCCACCTTCTCCAAAACATAAAGTGTCCACCACCTAGGTGGTTCATTGAGTCCTTGTTTTATTATATAAAACACAAGTCTTTTTCACAACCTTTGTAAAATCTCAACATGTATCTCTTTTCAAAACATAGCATGGCTAAGCATGTACAACTTCAATATTTTACTAATGAGTGTATAGGGAATCCTATTAGGATTAGCATAGCATAAGTATAGAACATTTTCGTGCATGTTTACAAAATCCACTAAGTATAATGAAAATAGTAGGTCTTTTGTATGATAGTGTAACTTGCCTTTTTGTTGGGGAATGATAGTCACTTCTTTATCTTGCTAGTCTCACACTTTGCTAATTTTCACTACAATCAATCAAGCATAGTATCAAGTAGCATTCCAAACCAACATTCAAACAATATTTCACATACACAAAGCAATGGATCCTAAGTCTTGTAAAAAGAGGGTTCTATTGCAAGGTTGGTCTCTAATAGGTTTATAAACTTTGTAAGATCCACATTGGTCATTTACCAACATGGCAAAGTCATTAGTTAGAGGGTTTTGCTCAAAGTCCATTTTAAATTCCATTCAACATTTCATGTGGTGAAAATTATTCTTTTCAAAGCAAAAATTTATGTTTTTCACCAAGTAAGTTGCCTTTGGCAAGGCTTGGTGTTTTGGGTCAGTAAGTTTGGTCCATAACATTTTCCCAAAGTTTTCCTTGCAAAAACTTTTCCATAATAAAATTTAATGAGTTTATTTGGCTAGAAAATGACTAAGTTAACTAATTCAACTTAAATTTCACAAAAATCATTTTTAACACTTTTGGTTGGTTCCTAGGGTCAGTAAGGTCACACAAATCCATTTTGCAAAAGATTTAATCCTAAAATCAATTTTAAACAATTTTTATACTCTAAACAAGTACACAAATGTTTCTGTAATTTCAAACAAGCTAACAGATACTATTTTCAAAAATAAGGCCATGGTTGGCTAGGGCTTGTTCTCCTGATTTTATTGATATAAAATTTGTCAAATTTGGTTGTGTGGATCAAAAGTTATAAGGGTTTGAAAATCCTATCTAAATCAGATTTCAAATCTGTTTTTAAATCAAAAAGGTGACACGCGGCGTGTTCTTACTGGTCGATACCGGTTCGGCCGGATCGGCTACTGAGGTGCGTTGGATCTAACTGAAAATGTGCGGCGCAGATCGACGCATACCCCTTCGGTAAGTGCTTCTATTATATCCATCCGATCAACATCGAACGGCTCCTGCTGCCTGGCCAAGGACTGGCGGCGCTAGGTCGACGGCGAGCGGCGGAACGGCTAGTTGGCAGCGGCGCTAGCGAAACAGAACGCGAAGAAGAGGGGAAGGATGCTCACCAGGCTCGAAATGCAACACTGATGCTCAACTCGCTTGCGGTTGGTGGAGAGGCGCACGGGGACAGGCAGAATTCTTCGCCGGAGTTAGTTCTGGCGACGGATGCGCGCGGTCGAGGTCGAGGATGACACTGTGGTCCACGAGAAGACAAACGGAGGGTTGGGTTAGCTGCGTAGGACCATGGCAAAGATGTGTGCGTGATCCAGAGGGTACGGGGTGGTCGGAATTAACCTGTGGGCGTCGTCGGAGTTGAGGCAGACGGCGGCGGTACTGGAGTTTGTTGTTGGCGAGGCTCAGGGGTGCCCGCGGTTGAGTTGGATGTACTAGCGGTCTTTGAGTGGGGATGCTGTGAGCTTGGTCGGGGAGGAGAGGGGTGGCGAGGTTTGGTCGGAATCGGAGATGGAAGCTCGTCGGAGCGGCGGCGGTATAGAGTGAAATGGAGGCACTAGGGCAGAGTGAGGCGTCTGGGGAAATGACAGGAGAGGAGGTGCTCTTATCGTGCGTGATGGCTGGCGTAATTAACGGCAGTTAACGGGATTGATGGAGCTATCAACGGAAGAAAGCAGCGAGGTGAGGGAGAAGGGTCATGGGAAGAAGGAGAACGATGATGGTGGGGTCCAATGTCGGTGAATAGAAAATGTGAGGAGGTCCACCGTTGGTGGTTCGTGGTTCTTCTCGGTGTAGAAAAACGGTTCGGAAGAGGAGGTGGGCTGCGAGTTGGGCTGTTGGGCCAGTTTTAGTGGGTCGAGTCTGATTCCATTTTTTTTAATTCTGTAGTCTTTTTCTTTTTCTGAAACTATTTTCTGTTTTGAGATTCAAACAAACATTCATACATTCAAACAATTCAAACACTCCACACTCTTTGCACTTGATTTATGGTTCTGATTAACCACATAAACCAATTCCCAAAATAAATAATATTTTTAAATCTTTTTAGGTTCCCTTTATTGATTAAATATAATGGACTATGGTTTATTAATAAAATAGGGTTTGGTTTAATTAATAAAATCCCCATTTAATCCAAATATTTTCAAAAACCAAATCAGCAGGTTTTATTTGAAAGTATAAGATACTTGAAATACTTGTTTAAAAATAATATTTTATTATAGGGTCCATTAATAGTAAAAATAATATGGGCCTTAGTTATTAATTCAAATAGGATTTATTTAATTCAGATATTTATTTTGAAATCTAAAATAAAACAAAAACACTTTAGTAGGTTTTATTAGAGTATATAAAATACTTGGAATACCTATTTAAAACAATTTAATAGGTTTTGATGTTTAATTATAATGGTACAACTTTTTATTTGAATAAAATTTGATATTAATTCCTTATTATTTTATTTTCAAATAAACTTTTATTTTTTTTATTTAAATCTAAATGTTTTAATTCCCATAGTTTGGTCAAGGTTAATTTATCTTTATTAAATAATCTTTATTTGTAAATCCATCAAATCTTTTATTAAAGGATCGAAAATAGTAATTCCAAAACATTTTTAATTTCCTTTATTAAATGTTTAACTTTATGAATCCTTTTAGGTTTTATTTAATTCAAATGGGTTTGGAGTTCCAATTGAATTCCAAAAGTTTCTTCTGGCTCTGAAAATCAACAAAGTTTTATTTTATTAATTTATTTTCACATTACAAGATTTGGAAAATCTTGGGATGTGACAAACCGGCCAGCCTCCTTGTGGTTTGGTAGGACAATTTGGCTTTATGTGACCTCTCTGACCACAAGCATGGCACACAATTACTGGTTTTGGGCAATCCCTGCTCATATGCCCTGTTAGTTTGCAATTGTGGCATATAATATTCTTTATGTTCGGATTTGCACTCCGATTGGAATTGTTGCTATTATAGGGTCTATTCCTTGGTTTTAATTCCAAATTGGGCTTAGGTTTACTTGCCTAAATTCCCTTGGTTTCCTTCTTGGCTCTCTTCCTTCTATCCTCTTGTACATTCTTGTAGTCATCTTCGAAAGTGATCGCTGCATCCAGCAACTGCTGATAAGTTTCCTTATTAGCCAACCTCAACTACATCCTCACAAATGGATTTAATCCACGTAGGAAACGCTTCTTCCTCTTTTCCTCCGTATTAACTTCTTCCTCCGCATATCGAGACAGTTGGCTAAACTCCCGAATATACTTCATAACACTAGTATATCTCTGCTGCAGCTCCTCAAATTCTCCCTGCTTCGACTCCATAACACTCTCTGGAACATGATATTAACGGAATCTCTGTTTGAACTCTCCCCAGGTGTACTCCCTTCCTGGCTATTGCATGGCTAACTGATTCTCCCACCATGATGCTGCAGGTCCAGTCAGAAGATGAGTTGCATACCTCAATTTCTCCTCATCTTTGCAACCTACAGTCTTCAACTTTCTTTCTATATCCGCTAGCCAATCTTCTGCATCCATTGGTTCAGGGGCTGATGCAAAAGGTAACGGCCTTGCATTCTGGAAGTCAGAAAGACTCACTCCACCACCTTCAGGTGCCCACTGATTTCCAGCTCGTCCCAGCAGCTCCTCCATGAACTTATTTTGGTTCTCTTGCATCATTTGCATACATTGCATAAAGTTCTGCTCCATTAACAACCTCATTGGTGGTGGTGGTGGTAATGTTCCTTGATTTGCTGCATCTGCATCGGCCTTTTCCTTGGCCTCACGTTCCATCCGCCGCTGTTCAGATTCGGTCTCTACACCCGTATCCATGACCCCCTAGTCCTGAAACATAAAGCAAATACTCTTAATTACATCATGCATATATGTTCTGAGTTCGAATTTACGCACAGAACTAGTTACACAATGAAAATCCAAATATGGATTTCACATATTATACATTACAATATCTTAATAATACAAAGTCATTACAACATATACCATATGGATATAATCACAACACTACCTCATTTATCTAGCTACCTTATTTCTCGGATTACAATACACGGTACTTGATACTTCTAAATAGTCGCATATTTCTAGTAGTAACTACGCTCGTCATACATGCCTGATGTCCAACCGTGATGACATGACGTTCATCATATAGTTTGTGGAACAAACTGCCTTCCAGAAGGAACATACTCAGTATCTGAAGTGTCAGGACTTGAGTCATTACTCAACCTGAGCGCATTGACTCCCTCCAGCTCAGCTGAAAAGTCTTCAGAAACATATTCAACATTACCTCCCACTCGCATCTCCTGAGCTTCATTCCTTGAGTTGTTAACAGAATACACAGATCCTGCTGGTCCCCAGGTGCTCCTTTGGGCAAGATAGTTAAACACCGGATAATGTATATTCCCTGGGTTTTGAGAAGATGTTGATGATTCAAACACTCTCTCCTCAGGATCTTCTTCTTCATCCTGATTATCTATGGACATGGCATTTCTGCTACTGTTACTAGGGTTAATTCTTGCACCCATCCAGCTAGATTGTCCAACATTTCTGTCAGAACCATCTATGGGCATCTGGTGTTCATGAGATCCTTCATATGATCCCATTCTCCAACCATCAGAATTCTAAATGGGAAGTTCTGAATCAGAACCATCCTCTGAACCCTGTGGTACTGCATACCTCGTATCCATAGTAGGATCATATATAGGTTCAGGCCTTGCTGAATAAGGATATGGTGTAAAAGATTCAGGATCTATAGGTATATCCTTAAAGATAGGTTTTGCACTACTACTTGCTTCCTTCTCCAACTATAATGCCAACTACTTCCTCCTTTCCGGATCAGTTAGATGTTGGAGATATGCCCAAGAGGCAATAATAAAAGTGGTTATTATCATATCTTCATACTTATGATAAATGTTTACATACCATGCTATAATTGTATCAACAGGAAACATTAATACTTGTGTGATTTGTAAACATAAAAGAGTCCCTAGTAAAGCCTCTTGTTAAACTAGCTTGTTGGTTAATATATGATCATGGTTTCCTGATCATGAACATAGAGATGTTATTAACAACAGGGTCATATCATTAGGAGAATGATGTGATGGACATACTCCTATAGTTAAGCGTAGCATAAAGATCAATTCATTTAATATAGTTCATTTTCTATAAGCTTTCTGATACATAGTAACCTAATTCCTTCGACCATGAGATCATGCTAATCACCATCACCGGAAGGATGCTTTGATGACATCAAACACCACACCTTAACTGGGTGGCTATAAAGGTGGCATTGAGTGTTCGGAAAGTATGTGTTGAGGCACATGGATCAAGAGTGGGATTTGTCCATCCATATGACAGATAGATATACTCTGGGCCCTCTCGGTGGAATGTCATCCAATTATCTTGCAAGCAAGTGACTGGCTCACAAGGGATCACATATCACGGGAATGAGAAAAGAGTACTTATCGGTAACAAGGTTGAACTAGGTATGTAGAGATACTGACGATCAAAACCTCGGATAAGTAAACTATCGTGAGACAAAGGGAAATTGGTATCGTATGTAAGTGGTTCATTCGATCGGAAAGTAATCGTAGAAATATGTGGGAGCCATATGAATTTCCAGATTCCTCTATTGGTTATTGTTCGGAGAAGTGTCTTGATCATGTCCGCATAATTCACGAACCGTAGGGAGACACACTTAAGGATTCGATGTTGTTGAGTAGTTATGGAATGATGAGAAAGAGACTGAAGGTTGTTCGGAGTCTCGGATGGGATCCGGGATATCACGAGGAGATCCGGAATGGTCCGGAGAATAAGATTCATATAAGGAAAGTCCTGTTTCGGAGTTGGGGAATGATTCCGGTGTTTTCATCGGGAATGTTCTAGAAGGGTCCGGAAGGTCCGGCACTCCGGAGGGGAAGGGTACATGAATGTGTCATAACAAGTTGGAATGGTTGCATCATGTACTAGGTGTCATCGCTGAGCAAAATAAAGGGATAAATCAAATCCTAGTTTGAAAAGTCAAACGCCAATTTGAAAAGTCAAACGGCAAGTTTGCTTGGTGGAGGGAGAGTAGGAAACCTACTTGGGGAGGAAGTCCCACTCCCTCCACCCGCCGGCCAAGGAGGAGGAGTTGGAGGAGGAATCCCTCCTCCCAACCGCGCCTGCCTCCCACCTATAAAAGGAGGGGCAGGGGTGCCCCTCTTCCACACACCTCTCACACCCAAACCCTAGCCCCAAGTCGCCACCTCACGCCGCCTAGGGCGTTCTCTAACTCGGCGAGTTAGGGTTTCCCCAAACCCTAGCCGCCGGCCAAGCACTCCCCTTGGTGCCCTCTAAACCCTAGACCACCAAGGCTCTCTCATACTCCACCATACTCGCTCCGGCTTAAGGCGAAGCCCTGCGAGATCTCCCCTCTACTTCCGACACCACGTCGTCTGCGGAATCACGAGGAGAGTGCTACTACCTCTGCCTGGAACAAGGGAGAGGAAGGTCTTCATCAGTACCGAATGTGTGACCGATGCAGGAAGCGCTGCCGAGCAGCCTGGGAAGGATCGTCTACGCGATCTTGAGATCGACAAGTGTACGACTACATCACCCACGAGAATCTGCTCTCGTTAACCGCTTTGGATCTTCGAGGGTTAGTATTCCATCGACTCGTTGCTACAATCTAGTAGATAGATCTTGGCTTGATCATAGATTAGATCATGATTGTGTGTTCATGCGGTAGAAATTTTTTGTTTTCCATGCTACGAACCCCTACAGTGGTATCAGAGTCGTGTCTATATGTAGATCTGTTGCACGAGTAGAACACAATGGTCATTGTGGGCGTTGATGCTTTTGTTGTCAATTTCTTCTTGTGTACTTTGCATCTTGCGGGATGGTGGGATGAAGCGGCCCGGGCTAACCTTACATGACATCGTTCATGAGACTTACTCCACGCTTGACATGCAACTTGTATTGCATAAGTGGCTTTGTGGGTGCCTGTTTCTCCCAACATAGTTAAGATTCAATTTACAATGGGTGATTGACAATACTAGTATCAATGTTGTGCTTCTTGTTAGTAAGTTAGATCGACACTTATTGAAAGCCCCAAACCACGTAAAACATGCAAAGAAAATTAGAGGCGTCTAACTTTGTTTTGCAGGGGTGTGCTGTGATGTGATATGGCCATGATTGTGATTATATATGATGTATGCAATGTTCCTTATTGTAAGTTGGCAAACGGCAGGAGCCATATGGTTGTTTCCATTAAGTCATGCGTGTCTATTATTCAAAGTAGTTGTAATAGTTGATGCTGGTGGAATACAACCATGAAGCGGCGCCATTGACCTTGACGCCACACCGGTGATGATGGAGATCATGTTCGTGCTTGAAGATGGAGATCGGAAGCACAAGAAGAAAGACCATATCATATCACATATTATGAATTTCATGTGATGTTAATCCTTTTATGCATCTTGTATTGCTTAGTTAACGACGGTAGCATTATAAGATGATCCCTCAAGCACACAATTTCAAGTTTTTAAAGTGTTCATCCTTAGTAAGCACTGTTGCTAAAGCTCGTTGTTTCTAAGCACCACGTGATGATCGGGTGTGTTAGACTCTGCGAGTGTATACAACGTGAGCAAGCCAGATTTGCTCATGCGGAAGCTAAGGTTTGATCTTGACGAGCCTAGCATGTACATACATGGTCTCGGAACACGGATCACCGAAAGGTAAAGCATGAGTCATATAGTAGATATGATGAACATGTTGATTGTTCGTCATTGAAGCTACATCAACTCTCGTGATGATCGGTTTTGATGTGGTGAATTTGGTTCATGTGATCACTAAAACAATGTGAGGGATATTGTTTTGAGTGGGAGTTCAACAGCAATATGATTAAAAGTTGAACAATATTTATCATAAATTAAATCAAAGTGAATTTGCATAGTTGTTGTAGTCATTGGCATCCGTTTACCACCTTGCGCTTAGTTATAATTGAGATGATAGAACTATAGAATTCTGGTTAGTTACTTTACAAACTGGCATCATATTGTTTTGAAGTGTTAATCTAAAGTTTAAAAGTCCCATTGCAAACTTTCAGTAAGTTTCGATTACTCCGTGAAATTTAATAGTTGGTATTAAATCAAGAGTAACAATTCCAGTGTTAGTATATAAGTATCATGTTTATCTTCATGATTCTTGATATTTAAAGGATTGTCTTAATATCAAGGTTATCTAGGATCTGAAAGAGTTGTTTTAGAAACCATGATGTGTGGAAGATATTGTGATATCTGAAACGAAGTTTTGGTTGCAACATGATAGAGTATAGTATGGCAAAAGTAATGTTCTCATATTTGATGAGAATTTGTAAAAGGTTGGAGACACTAGTTGTCCTAAACCTCCAAAAGGTTTTGGAGAGCAACATTATACTCGCGATTCACCGTTATAAGCTAAAAATAGCTTGATCATGGATAATTCCATGATAAGGGTGAATATTTGATGTAGGTAAAATGTTTACTACACCAAGAGATTACTAAAGAAAGGAATTTGAAAGAACACCAAACATTTGATGATGGTAATCTACTTCAAAGTGCAAGTCCAAAGACATTGGTATTTAACTATACACACTTTGGACTATGTGTCATGTGTATGTCTCCACTATTGATGTTGATAGATTCTTTCAAACAGAAAAAGAAATACTGAAAGAGAATCACATAAATATATGGCAGAAAAGAAAAGACAAGAATTGTTCAGTTTAGGTATATAAAGGATATACATGTTATGGCTATATTCTTTGCTTATTAAACAATGTGGTTCTTAAGTATTGGATACTGAATTTGTTGGTATGAATCGTCATACGGACAACAAAATTCATGAATTACAATGGCCTAAGTAACTAGCAAAACAATATGTGATGATGTTCATCGAGAACAAATAAAGGGTTATTGTGTTGCTCGTTAAACATCAAAGCTTGCCTTCAAGATTTGTTTTATCAGGTATTATGAGAACAAAAGCGTTGTTCAATTAATTGCCGCAATCCATAAAATATGGATGATTTACAAATCTCGTTGGAGAAATCACATCCATAAAACTAGTGCTAAAAATGTCGAAAGACAAATTGATTGAAAGATCACTTAGGAAGTGACATCGCCGTTTAAATTATATTGGAAATAAAACATGAAGAAACTCCTTGTGGATGGAATTTTGGAGTCTTTTGATTTTTGATCAAATGACGCTTGTTAAACTTTCCTAGAGATAATTAAAACTTCGTTCATAGGCCAAAAGGGAATGAATGACTAGCTTATTGGAACTTGTACATATTTTTGTATGAAGTCCATTATGTGTAGTCAAGAGCGATGGATTTTAACTTCATATGTTTTCTCCGAATTTGAGTGAATATATGAATATTTACTTAATAAGGATGAAGTATGAAACATTTGAAAAGTTCAAAAACTTTCAAGATGAAGTGCAAAATCATTGTAACAAGAATATAAATAGTTTATGATAAGATCATAAAGGAAGATATTTGAGTTACAAGCATAGCATAATACCTAAGATTTAAGGAATCGTTCCGTGGATTTGCATTTTTCGAAACACCATAAGAGTATGGAGCATTCGAGATTTGTAACTAAACCTTGTTTGGCATGGTAAGATCAAAGGTGTAATTCATAAAACTGCCATTATATTTTAAATATTAAAAGCTTTAGAGACTACCGTTTTTCCACTTAAAAGAGCTCCATCATAATCCGTTGAATTGACACCATATAAAGTTATGGTTTGGGATAAAACCCAAGTTGTCCTTTCTTAAACATTGGTATGCTATGCATAAGAAAGATGTTTGCAACCAAAGTTGGATGGACCTGTCTTTGTATGTTATTTCGAATAACTATTCCTCCATAACATCGGAGACAAAAGTGTTTGTCGCTTAGAACGTCAAGTTTCTTTGAGAAGGAATTTTTCGTGAAAAGATAAGTGGGAGGACAATAGAACTTTGATAAGGTTAAAAGAACCTTATCTATATGTGCAAAATTGCACAGCGCCGAAAAGTGTTCCAGAGGCAGCAACAATGCTCATGGCTCACGTGCCTCAAAGGTTGTGGTCACGGAGATCTAAGTTCCTATTGAAACAAGTTGGTCGGGTAAACAATCGAATACCAAGATTTGAGAGTTAAATCATTATTTGACAATAATGATCCGACTACATGCAAAGAAGCGATGATGAGCCCTGACTCCGTAAAATGGCTTGAAGCCATAAAATCCATGATAGTTTCATACACGAGAAATCAAGTTTTGATCTTGAAGGACCCTCGAGAAAGGTGTAAGACCTTACAATTGTGTTTGGATCTATAAAGAAACAGACATGGATGTTTCACATCTATGAAATAGTCGACATGTTTGGAAAGAGTTCACAACAATGTTCAAAGGTTGACTATGACAAGATTTGATCTTTCATAGCGATATTTAGTCTAGACGGATTAATGTAGCAACCACTACATATAATTTTGTTATGTAGTAGTTGAATAAACAAGACAAGTTCTTCTAATAGAATTGTTACGTAGGACATGTGCATAACACGGTCCAAAGGGTTTTGTTAATTCAAAGGATGCTAAAAGCATATGCAAACTTGAATGGTTGAAGTAAGCATTACAGAGTTGGAATCTTCACTATGATGAAACTGTTAAAGGAGTTTAAATTCGTTGGAGATGATGAAGATGCTTGCATTTGCAAGAAATTAAGTGGGAGCGTTAAGACATGTTTCTAATACATTATGTGGAAGACATATTGTTGATTGGAAATGATGTATCTTTCATTAACACATATTAAGAATTTCATCCCGATGAAAGACTTAGGCAAAACCCAAATATTTGGCATCAATAGATGCTAATATGGTTGTGCCGAAAGTACATAGATGATATATTGAATGAGTTCAATATAGAAACTACAAGAAAGGTTCTTGTCGCACAGAAAGGATTGAATGAGTTCAATATTGATGATATATTCAAGTGTATTGACACTTGGTAAGTGAAACAAAGATTCAAGTATAGATTGATACTTGATGTATGAAATCACAAAGAGTGTTTATATCAATCATACTGTGATATGTACAAATCCAGATATGTCCTATGCTACAAATAATGTGGGCATATACCAGAATAATTCATAAGATGATCATTGGACAATAGTAAGGATATTCTTATGATCTTTTGGAAGAACTAAGAGTATATTATTTGTAGAAGTGACAAATAGATGGTTAGTTCATTGTAAAAGTACTACATTGATACTAGTTTTGTCACAAAATAAAAATTAAGTTTATCTCAATCTGAACTAAGGGTGGCACAATGTGATGGAAAGTAAGTTCCATAATGGATTTGGATGGGTTCCAAAGTTAAGACATTGTGACAGATACTACAACAAAAGTCTAAGTATATGACTGCTATAATAGCAGCTAAAGAGGGCATTTGTGTCAAGTAGTTTGTTATCAAACTAGGTGTAGTTCACAGCGGGATAATACTATAAAGATATATTGTACGACAATATTATCAACATGTTTTAACCCCAAAGAACTAAAGGTCACACCAAAGGACCAAATTTGTACAAAGCCATCTCATTAGAGAATGAGTGATGCGTAGAGACGCAAAGAAATGCAATTACACACAGACCTGGAAGTGTTAGATCCGGAGATCAGTTGACCACTAGCAATCGTGTACATGCGACACTAGAAAGCCATAGGTGTTGAATACACATAGATTTGAAACTAGATTATTGACTCTAGTGCAAGTGGGAGACTGTTGGAGATATGCCCAAGAGGCAATAATAAAAGTGGTTATTATCATATCTTCATACTTATGATAAATGTTTACATACCATGCTATAATTGTATTAAAAGGAAACATTAATACTTGTGTGATTTGTAAACATAAAAGAGTCCCTAGTAAAGCCTCTTGTTAAACTAGCTTGTTGGTTAATATATGATCATGGTTTCCTGATCATGAACATAGAGATGTTATTAACAACATGGTCATATCATTAGGAGAATGATGTGATGGACATACTCCTATAGTTAAGCGTAGCATAAAGATCAAGTCATTTAATATAGTTCATTTTCTATAAGCTTTATGATACATAGTAACCTAATTCCTTCGACCATGAGATCCTGCTAATCACCATCACCGGAAGGATGCTTTGATGACATCAAACACCACACCGTAACTGGGTGGCTATAAAGGTGGCATTGAGTGTTCGGAAAGTATGTGTTGAGGCACATGGATCAAGAGTGGGATTTGTCCATCCATATGATGGATAGATATACTCTGGGCCCTCTCGGTGGAATGTCATCCAATTAGCTTGCAAGCATGTGACTGGATCACAAGGGATCACATATCACGGGAATGAGAAAAGAGTACTTATCGGTAACAAGGTTGAACTAGGTATGTAGAGATACTGACGATCAAAACCTCGGATAAGTAAACTATCGTGAGACAAAGGGAAATTGGTATCGTATGTAAGTGGTTCATTCGATCAGAAAGTAATCGTAGAAATATGTGGGAGCCATATGAATTTCCAGATTCCTCTATTGGTTATTGTTCGGAGAAGTGTCTTGATCATGTCCGCATAATTCACGAACCGTAGGGAGACACACTTAAGGATTCGATATTGTTGAGTAGTTATGGAATGATGAGAAAGAGACCGAATGTTGTTCAGAGTCTCGGATGGGATCCGGGATATCACGAGGAGATCCGGAATGGTCCGGAGAATAAGATTCATATAAGGAAAGTCCTGTTTTGGAGTTTGGGAATGATTCCGGTGTTTTCATCGGGAATGTTGTAGAAGGGTCCGGAACTCCGGAGGGGAAGGGTACATGAATGTGTCATAACAAGTTGGAATGCTTGCATCATGTACTAGGTGTCAACGCTGAGCAAAATAAAGGGATAAATCAAATCCTAGTTTGAAAAGTCAAACGCCAATTTGAAAAGTCAAACGGCAAGTTTGCTTGGTAGAGGTAGAGTAGGAAACCTACTTGGGGAGGAAGTCCCACTCCCTCCACCCGCCGGCCAAGGAGGAGGAGTTGGAGGAGGACTCCCTCCTCCCAACCGCGCCTCCCTCCCACCTATAAAAGGAGGGGCAGGGGTGCCCCTCTTCCACACACCTCTCACACCCAAACCCTAGCCCCAAGTCGCCGGCCACCTCCTGCTGCCGCCGCCTAGGGCCTTCTCTAACTCGGAGAGTTATGGTTTCCCCAAACCCTAGCCG
Source organism: Avena longiglumis (assembly GCA_030063025.1). Taxonomy (NCBI): domain Eukaryota; kingdom Viridiplantae; phylum Streptophyta; class Magnoliopsida; order Poales; family Poaceae; genus Avena; species Avena longiglumis. The sequence continues at coordinate 504,526,833 of CP125975.1, forward strand.
CCGGCCAAGCACTCCCCTTCGTGCCCTCTAAACCCTAGACCACCAAGGCTCTCTCATACTCCACCATACTCGCTCCGGCTTAAGGCGAAGCCCTGCGAGATCTCCCCTCTACTTCCGATACCACGTCGTCATGCTGCCGGAATCACGAGGAGAGTGATACTACCTCCGCTGCCTGCTGGAACAAGGGAGAGGAAGGTCTTCATCGAGTACCGAATGTGTGACCGACTGCGGAAGCGCTGCCGGAACGCAGCGCCGGAAGGATCGTCTACGCGATCTTGAGATCGACAAGTGTACGATTACATCACCCACGAGAATCTGCTCTCGTTAACCGCTTTGGATCTTCGAGGGTTAGTATTCCATCGACTCGTTGCTACAATCTAGTAGATAGATCTTGGCTTGATCATAGATTAGATATTGATTGTGTGTTCATGCGGTAGTTTTCCATGCTACGAACCCCTACATTCGATCCTCTAACATGTCATTCTTATCTTCAACAATCACTTGATGTGTCTTATAAAAATACGCAACGCGTGTTCAATATCTATCCATAAACTTGGAAGCTAACTTAGGATTCTTCTTAACCAAGGTAAGATGATCCGGTACAGGCTCCGAGTCTATAGAATCATGAGGTATCACAGAAAATGTGCTACCTTCTAAATCCTTGGCTTTATGCTCCCGGATATTAGCTATCGCCTCCAGAAAAGCAACATGATAGGCTGCTAAGTGACTCCTACCTTCACCTATAGGTAGATCGTGATATAATCCAAGCTCCTCTAGGAGTTGGATGCTCACACGATACTTGGATAACATCCGGCCATCATAATAGGTTATGGTGTTCACTGGAATTCTAATTGGACAAATAAAAATATTTAAAAGTTGACGAAGTTGGTCTGTGAATGATCCTTGATAATCATCAAGAGTCTCCTCTTTCCTTACCAAAGTCTATTTTGGAAACTTTGGTGCCATAGCTCTGTATATAATAAAAATATTTTATTAGTAACCAATAATATATTGCATCATAACAAAGAATTATCACACTAAAAAATATAACGTAATATTCTCATTTGAATATCCATTATATTACTTTTAGCGAATTCTTTATCGTTGCTACACACTCTTATAGGTAATACCCTTTACTAGGTTTCCAACCTAAGGTCAAAGCAATTTTCTCTGATACCAACTGCGGTGACCCAGCCATACCACTGCATGTGTAGTACACTATAGTCGTTGACATGATATCCACAGAACACCGTTCAGTAAATATCACATCCCTCAGAGTGGTACAACAGAAACATTGCGGGTCCATATTACAAACATTCACACATTATTATTACAATACCAGAAGTTCAAGACTTCGAGAAGATTCAACTTACAAACCAAAATATAAAGTGTTTCAGCGGAATTCAAAAGTAGCAACTCCAAATTGAGCTCAACAACTTATTGCTATATATTGTTCATGTTGCTCGGCTTAAGTGTCTCCTAGAACTATATTAATTACTCGGACTCTTGGAACTCTCCTCCGTAGACGATATCGTAGTCCCCCCCTTCCCGAAACAGGGAGTAACAAGTTATAGTTCTTACACTCTATAGAGGTGCGTTACTTTACCCATGAGAGATCAACTTCCTTGTTGCACAACCGGGCGTACTTTCCCGTCCACAATTCCATGACGTGGGGGCCCAGTAGTTGGTCCAAGCCAATCACTGCCCTCTCCGCGACCTCATATGTCTGCACGATCCTTCGGGGCTGGCTCACCTCCGTTAAGCCCCCTTTCAGGCAGGATAAAACCCCGATGAGTTCCCGAAGACTCTATGACCTGGTGTTGCCCTGGCAAGTGCCATATTAAATGGTCCATCCACTAAACACCATCCATAGATAATCTAGACACCAAAAGTGTGGGGCGTAAGGGTGCCCACCCATATGTTGGATCCGCACAAGGAATCACAACGTCACGTTAAGGTCGTCTTGCCTCCATACGAGAGGAAAAGGATACAACTGACTTCTCCGTCCCATTCCAAATCTCATGGTTAACGCGTAATATACGGCGCTAGAATCACTAATGTCAGGGGTTATTAAATCCCTAATTGAATATCATTGCTGCAAATAGAACCTTAAGTTATATTGTCTCATAGCATCACTTATAATGATACTAAACATTTATTTGTTTAGGAATATAATATTTTTTTTGGAACATAGATGATAACACACAATTTACAAATACTTTGATAAAGACTATTCAAAGGACATGAGCAAGTGATGAACTTGCCTTGTGATTGCATAGTGAAGTCGGATGCTTGCACTGGACCTCGAGCTTCTATTTCTACAATACCATCATTATTGCCCGGTAAGGACAATATTTAAAGAAGCAAAATGATTATGCAAAGTAATGTAATGCATTATTTAGATTTGTGTGTATTCTCCCCCATTATATAAATTATAAAACTTCTTTTTAATAATAAATAATTTATAAATATTAATGTTTTTAGTATTTATTGAATATTGTATTCTTTTATTTCATTTTATTTGAATTTTATTTATTTAATAATTCCTGTAAGAATTATCATGTAAATACCAAAAATTGATATTAATTATCTGTGTAGTATTTTTCTAAAATATTACAATATTAATATATAATGAAAGTGATTTTTATTTATTTTTATCATCTTTCAATAATTTTATAAAATTCCATAAGGAATATATATGTTACAAAATTCTTAATAAAATTTATATGTCTAAATTTTATTTCTTAATTTATTTGGATAGTTTGGATTATTGTGAATCCAAAAATATTTTATTTATAATTTTTGGATTTTATTTTATTTTCGAGAATTTATTTAATTTCAGAGGCATTTTGGTCTTTTATTATAAAAAACTCCCTTTAGGTAAATGGGCTGCCTGTGTTGGTTTATTGGGACCTTGTGGCGCAATAGGGCAGAACCAAAACAACACCCCAAAGGGGTCTTGGCCCATTCATCCCACACTTTCTCTGTCACTCGCTCGTTCTTATCTTTCTTCTCCTTCTCCCCCGACCCCGTGGTGGGCGATGCCACCGCCGGCGATTCACGCCGCCGTGGACCTCCCCGGCCGCCGCCGTGATGTATAGGATGGTTGTCGACCCATCTCCACCTTCCTTTCCAATTTGATTTGGACCTGGAGCCCTCCTATGGCCAGACCAGCTCCCTCCTGAACCCTAGGTTTGGGGTGGTGCTGGTGATGTCGCCGCCGCTGCTCCCGTGTGTTGTGGTGGTGTTCCTCGCCCTCAGGTGTGGCTGTGGTCGCCGTCTCGGCGTGGTGTGGGTCACAGCGCCCCCTTGGGGTGCTCCCCGTGCTGCCATGTTTGTCGACATCCTCTGCTTCCTCTTCTCTCCCCAGCGACAATCATCACTAAGTCATCCTTTCTTCCCCTTGTGTATTCTGTGCTAGGCCACCCTATGCTATGTGTTGTTAGTGGCTACTCCTAGCTAGTGGTTATGTCCTGATTAGGATTTTTGTTCTGCTTAGGGTTCATATCCCTCTGTTGATTAGATATCTGATGATTTGGATCATGTATTGATGATCCCTAAGCATGATGAGTTGTGGTTTGCTGTGGATTACTGCTTATGGTTAGCTGTGGTGATGCTAGTGTCTTACCAGATTGATTCCACTGGTGAATTTGATATGGTTCAGATGATAATGTTAATCTAAAATCATTACTTGGAGATTCTAGGGGTTTGGGAACTCACCACTGTCTTTACTTGGTGATTGACAGTGATTTTTGAGTGACGAACTCACTGTATATGTAGTTGTTAGCTTATAGATTCATATACAGTTTGCGATTAACTTGTCTCTTACAGTGATATTATGTATATTAATATTTCTGGAAATGATTCCTGTGATTAGTATCAGGAAAATGATTTATAGTTGGCTGTGAGTGTATCTGTGAAAGTTGGATGCTTAACCTGCTTAGTTTAGAAACTGCTCTTGTGACACCATTCTAATATGGCACACAAGATTAGGTTCTGTTACTTGGCTTGGTTTTGTTCAAGCTTAAGATTAGTTTGGCATTAGAGATAAGTGGAACTTCTTTCCTTGAATCCCTAAAGCCTATGATGCTGGTCTCAGGTTTAGGGACTAGGCCCTTATCTTGTTGTTTCTCATGGATTTGTTCTGGTAGTGATACCAGCTACTGATTCCTGAGTCAAAGTTGGGAAATTTGATTTGTAGGCTTGATAAATTATATGGATCCATAAGATGAAATTCTAAGGTGCTACTCCTGTTTAAGAGGTGTGCCTAGAAGTTCAGTATCTTGGCTATATTCATTCCTGGAATTTAAAATGTAGCTTGTTAACTAGGATCAATGAGGTTGTCCTGAGATCCTAGTTGGATCTTTATAGTTTTCTGATTGCTTTTAGTGTTTAAAATTTCAATGATGGAATCACCCCACTTGGGTGTTTTTATGAGAATTTGAGTATGAGACAACTCATGAATGCTTGTCTAGCTTAGACAGATAAATCATGTGATGGTCTTTTCTAATCACCACACTTGGGTGTTGTTGGGTTTGCAAGTTGTTGATCTTGTGGCTGGATCTTGCTGGTTGTGTGGCTAGCTTGATCTGGTGATACTCCTGATACTTCCAGATCATGGACTTGTCCTTGATCTAGCTCTCCACCTCCTGGTTATGGTGGCTTGACCTTGTTCTTGCTATCCACCTGATCTACCCCCTCCTTATGTCACCATCTTGGTGAGATGATCAAAGGTGTGGTTGGTGTGATCTGGTTTGGGTTTTCTTTGGCTGCTGTGCTTGATGTGTATGAAACAGGGAATGGTGTTGAGTTATTTTCCCACGGCTGTGATGATAGCAGTTTTGTGTGTTAGAGATGTTGATGCTGTGCTGACATCACATACCATGCAGTTTGGTGTGTGTGCTTCTTGTGTGCCTGCTGCACATGTGGATATGCTCAGGATAAGAAAGTTACTTTTTATCTGTTTACCACTTTACTGCTTGGTGAAACTTGACCCCTTCTTGCTGTTTGGAGTTATTTGACTTATGGCTTAAAATAATGAAAGATTCAGTTCTTTCATATTGGTGAAACTTTCCCCTTTAAGATTACTCAATGATGAAATTTTGAATAGTGCAACTCACAGTCAATTCTGAGAGTAATATAATTTTAATCCTTAACTTTCTTTCTTTTAGTTTGTGTTCGTTTTGCAGGTACCAGACTTGAAGATTCAAGACTTAGATTAGGTTTTTATTTTCTTTATAGATAGCCCCTTGTAATATTTATTTTATTCTTTTGTAATCTTTATTTTATCCTTTGTAATAAAGATTGTAATATTATTCAATATATAAAGATTCTTCTTTTGTTTCATTTACTATCGTAAAGATTCCTAATAAGTTACATTTTGTAACTGTAACATCCCTAAAATTATGATTTCAAAGTTTGCATATCATTCATGCATGCATATAGAATTGAGATCAATTTCAAAACTCATTTCAGAAAAACAAAGCACATAGTGCTATCATTTCATTTGAGCAAACTTAAAACAAATGGCCATCCCCATTTGAGAGTTTGAAAGTTTTAAAAACAAGGTTGTTTGTCTCCTTTGTTGAATGGATTGAGTGTGGAATTTGATCCAAGCTTTACAAAATGGAAATGGTTCAAAAACCATTTTTCAAACATTTGCAAATCAAGTGCAAAGCTCCTGATATTTTGTTTCTCCAAAAATGACCAAGCCTTTGCAAAGTAACCACATGGTTTTATGCCTAGATTTGAGATCACTGCTGCAAAAACCCAGAAGATTTGAATTCAAAAGAGTTTGAATTCATTTGAAAACCATTCTGAAAATCAAAGCAGAAAAGAAAAAGGAATAAACAAAAGAAAAGGGCCAGCGCCCTATTCTAGCCCAGCAGAACCCAACTAGCCCAACTAGCCACTCCCTCGCTGCACGCCTTGTGACACACCCACACGCCGACACCCAAACCCCACCCCTCTCCGTCTCACTTTGTTGGTGGACCTCACCAGCTCACCCTCGTCTTCCCCAAATCGCGCCCGACCCCGTCGTTGGCCGTTTCCTCCGCCCATCACTGCCACGATTGATTCTTCGTTTAATTGCCTCGATTCCGTGCTTAATCGCTGCTCCCCTCTCGCCTACATAATCCCCTCTGCACCGCGGTCATTTCCCCCCACTCTCCTCGCTCACTCCGCCACCAGGCTGCGCGCATTTGACCTCGAAACCCCGCAGTACCGACAACTCCGGCGACTAATTCCGGTGATCCTCGACCGCCCCCCTCTCTCTGGTTCAAACTATCATGTCCAGCATGATCTGGTGCATCTGCTGACACTTTTCTTTTGCGTTCTCGTGACCCAGGTCACCGTTTCCGTTCACGACCGCAACCACCTGCGCCGTCGCTCGACTCCGGCGAGAAATAGCGGTAAATCCCGAATGCCCCTTGCATTTCCCTTGATACCAACTGGTTCGCCAGTCACTTGCGCATCTTCTGAACCTCGCGCTTGTACTAGGGCGGCGGAGCCTCGCCCGGCGACTGCAAGCGACAGACGCCGCCGCAACTCCGACGAGCCTCAGCGACCGTTCCCGTGCGCCCCTCGTCAAGCCACTGCCAAGTTGAGTTTCTCCTCGACACTGCGAACCTGGTGAGCATCCTCCTGCCCCTCCGGATGACCTGTAGAGCTGCGCCGCCGCAGCCAGAGCTCGCCGCCATTCGCATTGCTAGCGCCCGCCGATTTGGCTAGGGCAATTGTGGCCGTCGAGATCCAGATCCGGTAGAGGATTAGTTCACTTAGCGAAGCGGTATGATTAGATCTGAACCGTGAATCGTTAGTTAGATCTTACGGCTAGCAAGCGCGATCCAGAGCGAAGCGGTACGCGCCAGTAAGAATATGACGCGTGGCTAGGGTTTGATTCAAAAACAGATTTGAAATCAGATTTTGATCCAAAATTGAAATGGCTATAACTTTTGATTTCCACGTTAGATTTTTGCAAATTTTATACCGTTGGAATCAGGGAGACATGCCCTTTCTTTTTATGCAATGTGTTTAGTAAAATGTTTCTGTTAAAATGACTTTTTATACAGAAACTTGTTTAGGACTAGTTTGAGTATAGAATTTGTTTAGTAATCTGTTTTAGTGCTAAATAAGTTTGGTTTAGCAAGTTTTTGACTTAGTTATGTTTCAGTATCTTGCATTTGATTGGTTGGGTTTTAAAATCATCACTTAGCATTTTTGCATACATGCATATATTTATGATTGTATATGAATTGTGTGTAATTTTGTGCTACAAATTTTTGTGTAGATTTTGGTGCTAGTGATTGTGAAGAGTGCTACTCTCCCCATTACCAAGGCAAGTGGTACTTCATGAATATTTCCATCCCTATATATTTTGTACAAGCATTAGAAATATTTTGCTAAGTCTTGCATGTTATTATTTTGCCAAATGCTATGTTGGGAAATCCTAAGTAGTTGTAGAATTGCTAGGAAATTTTCCTAAGTTAAGTTACTATGCCATGCTTAGCCTAGCTAGTAGCAAACAAGGGTTGGTAAAGTATATACATGCTATGATGAAAATATTTCTAAGTCTTTGGACTTATGTTTTTCTTAATAAAACAACTAAGTCAATGAACCTCCTAGGTGGAATGGGACTTGAATGGTGGTTTTTGGTTGAGTGGTTATACAAGGCCCATGGACATGGTTTACCTTGTGTATCTCACTTGTGGTATGCCACCCAGGCACAAAGGGATTTTGGAGGCCAAGTGTTGAGAAGCTTATAGTGCAACCACTTGGCAATATGGGCTCTGCCTGGATCACATGAGTTGCTAGAACTTAGCCATTTGGAAAGTTGGTGGTAGTGGGAATGATAGGTTGGAGCGCGTCCATTTGGTCTAAGGAAAGGCTTCTGAAAGGTCCTGTCTTGGGAAACCAAGTCTGGTGGGGAAAGTGCACAACCTCTGCAGATGGAAAAATCTAAGTACTTAGCCAAGTCCATGGCAATGGACAACTTGAGCATCAAGACATGGAAGCTATCAAGAATCTCATCACTCCAACTTCTAAGTAAAAATTTGTGGGTGAACAAGGGTAAAGGACCCCAATGTCTATTGGTGGTTTCTTGGGAAATGTTTTGACAAAGAAAAAATTAGTGATTTCAACTAATAGGAAAAACCTATTTTTGAGCAAAGCAAGCCAAGCTACACTTAGCCAAAATGCATATAGTAATATAGTCCACTTAAAATTTACTAAGGTATCACTTGCCAATACTATTCCAAAGTATTGAACCACTGTGGCTGTAACTTGTGATGTTGCAGGTTACTCCGATGATGATTAGGTGTCATGAGTCTACACTCAACATGCTTGCCTGTGGCACATGAAGATGAAGACTTCTGTTTATTTACTTATTCCAAAACTCTTGTACTAGGCCTATGGCCTTGAGTTGTAAAAGACTATGTTTTATCTCTGGAATGGATGTAAGAAATGACCTTTGTATCTGTGTACTTCATCTTAAACTGTGGATGCTAGCAATGATCCAGGGACTAGCGTTGCAATCACATGGATCCTTTTCCTTTACAAAGGAGGGATTTTACAGATGGTATCAGAGCACTGTGTTGCCTGTAGGATTATGACCCTAGGATTGGAAACCACTAAGGAAAAAATTTCAACTACTTCTACACTTTTCTATTCTTCTCGTAAACTTTTCTAATCTTCTCTTTCTCATCTCTATTTGTAGATGAACTCCATCAACAAAGCCGTAAAGAAAGGACCACTCATGACCATGACCTTGGAGTGTGAGACTGAGTTTCCCAAAATTCTCAAGGACCTCATGGTGGCAATGGAAGTACATGGTGCAACTGTGTACAAAGGCTTTCCAGTGATGGATGAAGGAGTTGAGTACTGGTGGGTGAAACTTCACTTGTACAAGAACAAGGAAGACAACCACAAATAAAAAGCATTCTGCATGTACACCAACACTGTGGTGCATACCACATTCTTTGAGTCAGCAAGAGAAGCAGCTTGGAGGACTATCAAAGAACTTAGTGCTAGAGTCAAGTGCAGAATGCTCAACCTCCAAAAAGACTTAGAGAAAGATAAGGAACATACCCAAGAGTTGGAAGCCACCAACCAAACCTTAGGAGGAGATATTATAGACTTAGTGATGGAATCATGTGAGCAAGATAGGCTGATTGCCTCTAGGAACATTGTGTTAGCCAACAGATCCAGTGAGATAGGATTGTAAACGCACTTCATTAGTTGGACCACCACCTATCACCTTATTTTCCAAAATGATACCTTAAATAAGTTTGGACCTTGGTTGATGTAATGGATTCATGTATGCATGATTTGTGTGGTTTTGTGTTCCAAGGATATGTATGAGATGTTTGTCTTTGTTTTATCTTAAATTGTGTTGTTCTAACTTTTATATCTTATAAATAGATGCCTATTACCATCAGCACTGTTGAGGAGTTCCAGGTTACCCGCTTTGGTCCTCGTATCGTTGAGCTTACCACTTTTCTCAATCTCCCTCTTCCCACCATCATGGTGCATCCACTCACCAAGTTCGAGAGGAAGGACCTCTGGGGCTTCAAGGTGAACCAGCCCGGACGCCAGACAGAGCCTACTACGGAGGCCATCATCTTCAAGATTATGCGCGATGACAGGGAGAGAGGCATGGAGGTAGTCATGCAGGACCTGATAGGACATCTGCTAGGCCGGCACTCCCAACAGGTTAGAGGCACCCACTTCCACGTCTTCGGAAGACGTGATGAGGATGGAGAGTCCATCGACTTCGAGGACGACTCGAGGGACGCATCAGAGCCGATACGTCTGTATCTCCAGGACTTAGAGTCTCTCATTAGGCACGTGGACACGGGCAGGACCAATGTCATGCTCAGTAATGATGAGCTCCAGGTGTAGCTTCGCGAGAAGGACAAGCTCTTCGCGCAGCAGGACGAGATAGTCAAGGAAATGGAGGCGAAGTTCGAGACCCAGGACCGGAAGTTCAAGAGTCAGGACTAACGTGTCCAGGATAGGAACAAGAAGATCCGGGACATGACTGAAGAACTGCAGTCCAAGGAATTCGAGCTAGAGCAGTAGCAGACGGTGATAGAGAGGCTTCGTTCCCAGAAGAGGGCTCTCAAGGCCAAGATTGAGTCCTTGACCACTACTATTGAGGAGAACAAGATCGCGATGGAGAACGCAGGTCTTACCTTTGTCGAGGAGGAGATTGATGCTGATGAGTAGACTTGACTACTCGTTTATCTTTTATTATCGTACTTGTTATTGGACCATCCGACATGTGGACGGCTTGCCACTTGTGTGTTTTACTTTGTGAACTTGTTATCTTGTTGTTGAATTTTTTCTGTTGCATGCTTGTGTTTGCTTATGTGATGTAATGTGCATGAAAACATCTATGGGTATCTCATTCTTATCTCTATTTGAACAAAACACAGATGCCTCCCCGTCGCGCAAACCACAACCCCAACAACAACAACAACATCACACCAGAAATGCAACAAATGATGACTGCTCAAACACAGCTCATGCAGATGATGACAACATTCATTCAGAACCAAAACAACAACAACAACCCCAATAACAACAATAACAACAACAACCCTCCGGGCTTTGATATGCTCACCAGATTTCTGTGATTGAGGCCAGCTAAGTTCTCGGGGACAACTGATCCCATGGTGGCCAATGATTGGCTACGTTCTGTAAACAAGGACTTAGTAACCGTGGGCTGCACGGATGATGAAAAGTCGTCGATTCGACACATCTTTGGAAGGGCCGCCACTTGGTGGGACAACTTCCAAATCACCACACCCATAGATGAGGTGACTTGGGCTATCTTTGAGGATGGCTTGACCGCGCTCATATCTCATCAGGAATAATGAGCGAAAAGAAAGAATTCCACAACACAGCGGCGCCACCACGGTGTGGTGAATACATTGAAGAGTTCAAAAATCGGCGTTATGCACCGGATCAAGTGGACACAGATGCCAAGAGAAAGGAAAAATTTGGAAGGCTTGAATGATGAGCTGAATCTGCGGTGGTGGCATATGTTCCCACTTATCACCGCCTGGACAAGGCTGCTATATTGGAGAAAAAATGAAGCAAGTCGAGTAGAAAGAGAAAGCACTCCGACAAGCACAGCTCGGGATCGTCTCACAAACGATCTCACTATGATGACAGTGGAAGCTCAGGATCCCACAAGCATGGGAAATTCAACAAGCACCACAACCACAACCGTCATGACAACAAGCATCATCGCAGTCATGACAATGACAAGTACAAGAACCACAAGGGTGGACATAAGAGCCACCACAGTGGTAATGGTAGTGGGAGTGGAAGTCAGCCTGCTAAGAGAGACATCAGTCAGGTTGAATGCTTCAAATGTAAGAAGATGGGACACTATGCAAATGAGTGCCCCAAAAATAAAGCTGAAGGACCTGTCAAGCCCAATCCTTTCTAGAAAGGACAGGTGAACCACATTAGTGTGGAGGAGGTCTATGAGGAGCCTGATGCTGTTGCTGGTAAGTTCAGACTCAATTCTATTCCAGCATTTGTTCTTTTTGATACTGGAGCATCGCATTCATTCATATCAAAAAAGCATTTGTTGATAGAAATGGGTTTCCAACCGAAAACATTGGGTGTCCAATAAAAGTTAGTTCTCCGGGTGGAGAAATGATAGTAAGTCTTGGATGCCGGGATCTAGTAATAGAATTTGGAAAACATAAGTTTCCAGTAAGTCTGATAATCCTAGATTCCCAAGGACTGGACGTAATATTGGGAATGGATTGGATGGCTAAGTATGAAGGAGTACTAGATTGTGCTAATCGTACTGTTGCACTCACAACCCCGGAAAGAAAAAGAATTAAATTCAAGTCAAACTTTAAATCCAAAGGAAGTAAGCTAAATTATCTTAAGGGGGTTAGCATGGACAGTGTGCCATTTGTGTGTGAATATTCGGATGTATTTCCGGAAGAATTGCCAGGAATGCCACCGGATAGAGATGTGGAATTTCTGATAGATTTGGTACCAGCATCTGGACCAATAGCAAAGAGGCCATATAAAATGTCAGTGGATGAACTGAAAGAACTCAAGAAGCAACTAGGAGAACAGTTGCAGAAAGGATTTATTCAACCCAGTTCTTCATCTTGGGGAGCCCCAGTCTTGTTTGTTGAGAAGAAAGACAGAAGTCAAAGGTTATGCATAGATTACCGTTCACTCAACGAGGTAACTATCAAGAACAAATATCCTTGGCCTAGAATCAATGACTTATTTGATCAGCTTGAAGGAGCATGTGTGTTCTCAAAGATTGATCTAAGGTCAGGCTATTTTTAACTCAAGATAAGAGAGCAAGACATACCAAAAACAACATTCACCACAAGGTATGGATTGTATGAGTATACCGTAATGCCTTTCGGCTTGACCAATGCTCCATCCTACTTCATGAATATGATGAACAAGGTGTTCATGGAATTTCTTGACAAGTTCGTTGTCGTTTTCATCGATGACATCTTGGTCTACTCCAAGAGCAAGGAAGAACATGAAGGACATTTGCGTTTAATACTTGAGAAGTTAAGAGAGCATAAACTTTATGCCAAATTCAGCAAGTGTGAATTTTGGTTAGAGGAAGTTGGTTTTCTTGGTCATGTTATGACAAAGGATGGTGTAGCAGTTGATCCTGCTAAAGTTTCAGCTGTGACTGAATGGGAATCTCCTAAGAACGTGAAAGAGGTTCGTAGTTTCCTTGGCTTAGCAGGTTACTACAGAAGGTTCATTGAGAATTTCTCAAAGGTTGCTAAGCCTATGACTGAGTTGTTAAAGAAAGACAAGAAGTTTGCTTGGTCTGAAGGTTGTGAAGTCAGCTTTCAAGAATTGAAGAAGAGACTTGTGACAGCACCAGTTCTATGTCTGCCATATTTGGAAAAGGATTTCCAAGTATATTGTGATGCATATCATCAAGGTTTGGGTGCAGTACTTATGCAAGACGGTGAAGTTATGGCTTATGCCTCGAGACAACTCAAAACTCATGAGGTAAACTACCCTACTCATGATTTGGAGTTAGCCTCTGTCGTCCATGCACTCAAAACATGGAGGCACTACCTTTTGGGAAAGCGTTGTGAAGTGTTCACATATCACAAGAGTTTGAAGTATATCTTCACCCAGAAGGAAATCAATATGAGGCAAAGAAGATGGTTAGAGCTTATCAAGGATTATGACTTAAGTTTGCAATACCACCCCGGTAAAGCAAATGTTGTAGCAGATGCTCTAAGTCGTAAGGTATTTGTGAATGGACTTACCAAAGGAGAATTGCCAGATGAATTGTGTACCCAATTCAGAAAACTCAGATTGGAGATTGTGCCTGAAGGACATCTCATGTCTTTGGATGTTCAACCCACTTTGTTGGACAAGATCCGAGAAGCTCAGAAGACCGATAAGGAAATTGAAGAGATTAAGGAAAATATTGGCCAAGGAAAAGCTAAAAATTTCCATGAAGACGAACAGGGTACTTTATGGCATGGGAAACGTATCTGTGTTCCACAAGATCCGGAGTTACGGAAACTGATTTTGCAGGAATCACACAACTCTCCGTATACTATTCACCCGGGTAACACCAAAATGTACATGGACATGAAAGAAAAATTTTGGTGGAACAATATCAAGAGGGACATCGCCGAACATATTGCTTTGTGTGATGTGTGTAGTAGAGTAAAAGCGGAGCATCAGAAACTAGCAGGTTTGCTTCAACCACTACCTATTCCTGATTGGAAGTGGGACAAGATTGGTATGGATTTCATTACCGGATTACCAAGGACCAGATCAGGATATGATTCCATATGGGTAATAGTGGATCGCTTAACTAAAGTGGCTCATTTCATACCCGTGAAGACAACTTATACAAGTGCCAAGTTAGCCAAAATCTACATGAGTAGAATTGTATGTCTACATGGTGTGCCCAAGAATATTGTGTCTGATAGGGGAACTCAATTCACTTCCCATTTTTGGAGACAGCTACATGAGTCATTGGGAACAAGGTTGGAATTCAGTACTGCTTTTCATCCTCAAACCGATGGACAAACGAAAAGGACTAATCAAATTCTAGAAGACATGTTGAGGGCATGTGCCCTATACTATGGAGCCAGTTGGGATGAAAGTCTGCCTTACGCAGAATTTTCTTATAACAACAGCTATCAAGCCAGCATTGAGATGGCATCGTTTGAGTTTCTCTACGGAAGAAAATGTACCACCCCAATGTTATGGAATGGTGTGGGAGAAAGAAGTTTATTCGGGCCAGATCTTATCAAAGAAGCCGAAGAGAAGGTCAAATTGGTTAAGGACAGGTTGAAGATAGCGCAGTCGGCGAAAAGCTACGCAGATCCTAAGCGTAGAAGTCACCTACGAAGTTGGTGATAGAGCTTATCTTAGAGTATCACCACTCGTGGAGTGAAAAGATTGAGTCAAAGGAAAGTTGGCACCAAGATATGTTGGGCCATTCAAGATTACGAGTCGCAAAGGAGAAGTTGCTTATGAAATTGAACTACCGAATCTTTGTCAGTCCATAATGTGTTTCATGTGAGTCGACTTAAGAAATGTCACCGAAATGGAAGAAACTTCTTTGAAGGATACCATACCTTTGGAGGAAGTGCAACTAGAAAGTGACCTCACATATGAGGAGAAACCTATCAAGATTCTTGAGACTGCAGAAGAGTCACAAGGACAAAGACTATCAAGTTACGCAAAATGCGGTGGAATCATCATACCGAAGAGGAAGCAACATGGGAAAGAGAAGATGATCTTCGGAAAGACCACCCTCACCTATTTGCTAGCCAATCCGAATCTCGAGGGCGAGATTCACCTTAAGGGGGTTAGATTTGTAACATCCCTAAAATTATGATTTCAAAGTTTGCATATTATTCATGCATGCATATAGAATTGAGATCAATTTCAAAACTCATTTCAGAAAAACAAAGCACATAGTGCTATCATTTCATGTGAGCAAACTTAAAACAAATGGCCATCCCCATTTGAGAGTTTGAAAGTTTTAAAAACTAGGTTGTTTGTCTCCTTTGTTGAATGGATTGAGTGTGGAATTTGAACCAAGCTTTACAAAATGGAAATAGTTCAAAAACCATTTTCCAAACATTTGCAAATCAAGTGCAAAGCTCCTGATATTTTGTTTCTCCAAAAATGACCAAGCCTTTGCAAAGTAACCACATGGTTTTATGCCTAGATTCAAGACTGTTGCACACTGCAAAAAACCCAGAAATATTTGAATTCAAAAAGAGTTTGAATTCATTTGAAAACCATTCCTGAAAATTAAAACAGAAAAAGAAAAAGGAATAAACAAAAGAAAAGGGCCAGGCGCTCCTATTCTAGCCCAGCAGCAGAACCGGCCCAACTAGCCCACCCGGCCACTCTCTCGCTCACTCGCACGCGCGGATACACCCACACAGACGATGACACCCAGACCCCACCCCCTCTCCGTCTCACTCGCTGACTGGTGGACCTCGCCAGCTCACCCTCGTCTTCCCCAAATCGCGCCCGACCCCGTCGCCGGCCGTTTCCTCCGCCCATCACTGCCGCGATTGATTCTTCGTTTAATTGCCTTGATTCTGCGCTTAATCGTCGCTCCCCTCTCGCCTACATAATCCCCTCTGCACCGCGGTCATTTCCCCCCACTATCCTCGCTCACTCCGCCACCAGGCTACGCGCATTTGACCTCGAAACCCCGCAGTACCGACGACTCCGGCGACTAATTCCGGTGAGCCTCGACCGCCCCCCTCTCTCTGGTTCAAACTATCATGTCCAGCATGATCTGGTGCATCTGCTGACACTTTTCTTTTGCCTTCTCGTGACCCAGGTCACCGTTTCCGTTCACGACCGCAACCACCTGCGCCGTCGCTCGACTCCGGCGAGAAATAGCGGTAAATCCCGAACGCCCCTTGCCTTTCCCTTGATACCAACTAGTTCGCCAGTCACTTGCGCACCTTCTGAACCCTCTGCCTTGTACTAGGACGACTCGGAGCCTTGCCAGCGACCTCGACTGCAAGCGACAGACGCCGCCGCAACTCCGACGAGCCTCAGCGACCGTGCCCGTGCGCCCCTCGTCAAGCCGCTGCTAAGTTGAGTTTCTCCTCAATGTTGCGAACCTGGTGAGCATCCTCCGCCTCCGGACGACACCAGCGCGCCCGCCAGACAGAGCTCGCCGCCGCCAGTCGCCGCCGCTAGCGCCGCTCGATTTTGGCTAGACGAATTATAGCCGTCAGATCCAGATCCAGCGCGTAGGATTAGTTCACTTAGCGAAGTGGTATGATTAGATCTGAACCGTGCATCGTTAGTTAGATCCTAAGGCTAGCAAGCGCGATCCGGAGCGAAGCGGTACGCGCTAGTAAGAATATGACGCGTGGCTAGGGTTTGAGTCAAAAACAGATTTGAAATCATATTTTGATCCAAAATTGAAATGGCTATAACTTTTGATTTCCACGTTAGATTTTTGAAAATTTTATACCGTTGGAATCAGGGAGACAAGATCTTTCTGTTTATGCAATGTGTTTAGTAAAAAGTTTCTGTTAAAATGACTTTTTATACAGAAACTTGTTTAGGACTAGTTTGAGTATAGAATTTGTTTAGTAATCTGTTTTAATGCTTAATAAGTTTGGTTTAGCAAGTTTTTGACTTAGTTATGTTTCAGTATCTTGCATTTGCTTGGTTGAGTTTTAAAATCATCACTTAGCATTTTTGCATACATGCATATATTTATGATTGTATATGAATTGTGTGTAATTTTGTGCTACAAATTTTTGTGTAGATTTTGGTGCTAGTGATTGTGATTGTGAAGAGTGCTACTCTCCCCATTACCAAGGCAAGTGGTACTTCATGAATATTTCCATCCCTATATATTTTGTACAAGCATTAGAAATATTTTGCTAAGTCTTGCATTTTATTATTTTGCCAAATGCTATGTTGGGAAATCCTAAGTAGTTGTAGAATTGCTAGGAAATTTTCCTAAGTTAAGTTACTATGCCATGCTTAGCCTAGCTAGTAGCAAACAAGGGTTGGTAAAGTATATACATGCTATGATGAAAATATTTCTAAGTCTTTGGACTTATGTTTTTCTTAATAAAACAACTAAGTCAATGAACCTCCTGGGTGGAATGGGACTTGAATGGTTTTTTTTGGTTGAGTGGTTACACAAGGCCCATGGACATGGTTTACCTTGTGTATCTCACTTGTGGTATGCCACCCAGGCACAAAGGGATTTTGGAGGCCAAGTGTTGAGAAGCTTATAGTGCAACCACTTGGCAATATGGGCTCTGCCTGGATCACATGAGTTGCGAGAACTTAGACATTTGGACAGTTGGTGGTAGTGGGAATGATAGGTTGGAGCGCGTCCATTTGGTCTAAGGAAAGACTTCTGAAAGGTCATGTCTTGGGAAACCAAGTCTGGTGGGGAAAGTGCACAACCTCTGCAGATGGAAAAATCTAAGTACTTAGCCAAGTCCATGGCAATGGACAACTTGAGCATCAAGACATGGAAGCTATCAAGAATCTCATCACTCCAACTTCTAAGTAAAAATTTGTGGGTGAACAAGGGTAAAGGACCCCAATGTCTATTGGTGGTTTCTTGGGAAATGTTTTGATAAAGAAAAACTTAGTGATTTCAACTAATAGGAAAAACCTATTTTTGAGCAAAGCAAGCCAAGCTACACTTAGACAAAATGCATATACTAATATAGTCCACTTAAAATTTACTAAGGTATCACTTGCCAATACTATTCCAAAGTATTGACCCACTGTGGCTGTAACTTGTGATGTTGCAGGTTACTCCGATGATGATTAGGTGTCATGAGTCTACACTCAACATGCTTGCCTGTGGCTGTAGAGGGAGTGGCCCAACCTTAATACAATATAAGGTGGTGTCCCCTGTGTTTACAATGCTAGTCCCTGGATCAATAGCTAGCATCCACAGTTAAGATGTAATATCAAGAAACAAAGGTCATAATATAACTTTATAACCAGGAATAACATAATTTTACTACATCTTACATAGCTCATTTGGCTATTACATTACATTGCAACGGAATAACTATAAGCATGGGTCCTTCATCTTCAAAGTGCCACAGGCAGATGTTGGTTGTATACTTTGTAATCCTAATCAATCAATCTTCACTAAAATCAATCAAACCTGCAACATACAAGTTACAGCCACAAAGGGTCAATACATTTGAATTGTATTGGCAAGTGATACTATGGTAGTATAGTGGAGTCTATCATCTATATGCATTTGGCTAAGTGGGGTTGAGGCTTGCATTGCTCAAAATAGATTTTTCCTTAACATTTGAAAATACTAAGTTTTGCTTGGCAAAATCATTTTTCTCAATCAAAGATTTGAAGATTTCAAACAACCCTTGTTCAAACCACAAGATTTTAACTTAGAAATTTGAATGATGAGATTCTTGATTGCTTCCATGTCTTGATGCTCAAATTGTCCTTTACCAGGGACATGGCTATGTACTTAGATTTTACACTCTGCAGAGGTGGTGCACTTTCCCCACAAGACTTGGTTTCCCAAGACAAGATCTTTCAGAAGCTTTCCCTTAGACCAAAATGGACGCGCTCCAACCTATCAAACACTACCACCAACTGTCCATATGGCTAAGTTCTTGCAACCTATATGATCATGGCAGAGCCCATATTGCCAAGTGGTTGCACTTGAAGCTTCTCAACATTTGACATCTCAAATCTCTTTGTTCGGGTGGCCATCCACAAGTGAGATACACAAGGTTCACCAGTCCCGGCCTTGTGTAACCACTCAACCAAAACCACCAAGCAATTACCATTCCACCCAGGTGATTCATTAACTTAGTTGTTTTATTAAACAAAAACACAAGTCCTCAGACTTAGTATATTTTTCCATAGTGTGAATATATATTCCACCCATGTTTTCTATTAGCTAGGCTAAGCTTGATAGTAGTAGGAATCTTAACTTAGGAAAATCCTACTAAGGATTCATCTACTAGGTTTTCCTATAGCAAGGTTTATACTTAGCAAAATCCATGCAAGTTTTACTTAGCAAAATCACTAATGCATAGTGAAAGTAATGGGATAGAAAGTATGAAGCATCACTTGCCTTTTTGGTAGATTATGGGTTCACTCTTTTTCCTTGCAACAATTACACTCTTCAAGTCACTACAAATCAACCAAGCAAGGCACATACTCAATCTACCAATCAAGCAAATCAACACATAAAATGACAAAGTCAAAGTAATGCATGCAAGCATGCCAAGATTTGTTTAATTTGAAAAAGTGGTTCCTAATGGGTCATAAACATTTGAAAACACCTAATGGTCATTTTGTAAAGTGGCAAAGTCATTTGCAAAAGGTTTCACTTCAAAAACCATTTTCAAAACAAAGTATCATTTTATGTGGTGTAAAAATATTTTTACTAAGGCATTAATCTATAGGGTTCACCAAATATATTTTCAAACCACAAAATCTTGTTTTTAGGGTCAGAGAGTTTAAAACAAAACATTTTCCAAAGGTTTTCTTCCAAAACCATTTTTTAATAAATAAACCACATTTCTATTTGACTAGAAATGGTTTTAAATCAAAGAATCATTATTTTGTTTTACCAAATACATTTTTGAATCCACAAAGTGTTTCCTATGGTCAGTAGGTTCAAAGCAATCCAATTGCAAAAGATTTTAACCCCAAATTCATTTTTAAACAATTTTTACATCCTTAACAAGCAATCAAAAGTTTCTGCAAAAACCAACAAGCTAACAGATACTATTTGCTAAACTAAAGGCATGGTTGGCTAGGGTTTGTTCTACTGATTCCAACGATATAAAGTTTGCAAATTTTGGACGTGTGGTTTAAAAGTTACAGAGGTTTGAAATTCACAAACAAATCTGTTTTCAAATTCCAGTTTTAAACTAGAGCTGGCAACGCGTCGCTCTCTAATTGGACGGTACCGGTTCAGTGTGGACCACGCTGCAGACCGTTGGATCTAAACAGATCGCGTGGCCCAGAACACGTACCCCTTCGGCGTTTAGGTGTTCTATCTAGTTCGTTCGATCCAGATCCTACGGCTATCATCGTATTAACCAAATGTGAGCGGCGCCGGCGGTGGCTAGCGGCGATGGCGGTGCTGCGTAAACAGAAGCGAGAGAGGGAGGGAGTAGGCTCACCGAGATCGCAGGAGGCTGGGGAAGCTCGTCGTGTGGTCGACGGGGCAAGGGGCGCATAGTCGTAGGAGTAATCGCTCGCCGGAGTTCGTTCTGGCGACGGCGTGCTCTGGTTGTGGTTGGGGACGGTGCTGAGGATCACCTCGAGACAAAATGATGACGCGGTTAGACGCACAGGTTCAAAACAAAGTTATGTTTGTGAACGAGAGGTAGAGGGGCGGCCGGAAACTACCTGTGGGGCTCGTCGGAGTTGGAGCGGACGGCGGCGTCGTTCAGAGCTTGTTGTAGACGCGTTCGAGCGCCTGATCGTCTGAAGAACGCAGTGGATGCGCCTGGATGTGGTGAGCGTGCTCGTGTGCTCGGGGAGGCAGGAGGTGGTGTGGCTCGGCCGGAATCGAAGGTGGAAGCTCGTCGGAGACAGAGCTGCTCGGGGAGAAATTGGGGCGGCCTGGGGGCGTGCTTGGGGAAGGAGACAGAGGGGAAACGGAGCAGATTCGTTGGCGTTTAAAGGGGCATGGTTACTGCGAGTAATGGTGGCCGTGTTATGACGAATTCAAGCCGCGAAATCAAACCAGAAAACGGGGATGAACTGGTCGCTGCGGTGAGGACGATGAACAGGAGGGTGGGGCATGCTTGTCAGCGAGAGAGGAAAGTTTCAGGTGGGCTCCAGTTGTCATTCACTGCGCGGGTTTGTTTTGCGGTAAGGAAAACATTTCGGGGAAAAGAGGAGGTGGGCTACGAGTGGGATTATTGGGCTGGCTCAGTTGGGTCAGGTCCAAATCACATTTTTTTCTGTCTGGTTGTTTTATCAAATTCTATTTCTATTTTCCTGTTTTGAAATTTCAAACAACATTCAATCAACAATTCAAACAAAACAAACTTGTAATGAGTTTTTGGTTCTGTTTATCAACATAAACCAAATCCTAAAATAAAATAATATTTTTATTCTTTTTAGGATCTATTAAATATAATAGACCATAGTTATTTAATCAAATAGGGTTTGATTTATTTAATAAAATCTCCATTTGAAATCCAAATATTTTCAAAACCAAATCAAGAGGGTTTTATTTGGAAATAAAGAATACTTGGAAACTTGTTTAAAACAAAATAACCTTTTATTTTAGGGTCCATTAATAATTAAATAGAATGGACCTTAGTTATTAAATCAAATAGGATTTGTTTTATTAAAATATTTATTTTGAAATCTAAAATAAAACCAAAACACTTCAGTAACTCATTTGTGGGATCTTACAGTAACTCATTGCAATCACAGGAAACCTTTTATTTTTGGGACTAGCATTGTAATCACAGGGATCCTTTTCCTTTACAAAGAAGGGATCTTACAGTAACTCATTTTTTGAATAAACTTATGAAATAAATATTCATTTTATTGATTAATTTATTTTATTTAAAGTTTGAGTTACTAATTGTTAACTCTTGATTAAATCAAATCACTCAAACATAATTCTAAATACTTTTACATTATAAATCCAACACTCAAGTTTAAATTCAAATTTCATTTCCCAAAACACACTAATCCACAAAGATCATATCAAAGTTTATAACAATCATTCTCCAAGACTATACCTAATCTTAAAGAATGATAGAAGCTTTGATCACTTTAGTTTTTTCTTTGGCGAAAAATTTACCCACATTTTTACAGATGAATTCATGCAATTACACAGATTTCCTAAATCTACCCTTCGTTGGTTCCTAAATGCTGGGATGTTACACCATCTCGAAATAAAAAAGATCCTGATATAATTCTCATGCTCAACGCAAACACTAAATAATGATTATTTCAGTATAAAACTAATCCCGATGGTAGATGAAGATGGAGCGTGCTGACCGCGATCACATCAACCTTTGAGCCATTTCCAACACGCATCGTCACCTCGTCTCTCGCTAGTCTTCATTTATTTTGCAGCACCTGTTTCGAGTTACAAATATGAGCAACCAAACCAGTATCAAATACCCTGGTACTACTACGATTACTAATAAGATACACATCAATAACATGTATATCGCATATACGTTTCTTCTTGATATTGTCATTCTTTAGATCTGCCATGTACTTGGGGCAATTCCGCTTCCAGTGACCTTCTCCCTTGCAGTAAAATCACCCACTATCAGACTTAGGCCCAACCTTGGTCTTGTTTGCAGGCGCGGTAGCTTTCTTACCGCCCTTCTTGAAGTTACCCTTTTTCTTAGGCTTGCCTTTCTTCTTGAAATTGGTGGTCTTATTGACCATCAACATTTGGTGATCTTTGTTGATCTCCACTTCCATAGACTTCAACATAGATAAGAGTTCTAGTAACGACTTATCCATGCGCTGCATGTTATAGTTCATCACGGAGTTCTTGTAACTAGATGGTAGTGATTGGAGGACACATGAATCCCCAATGCATTAGTATCTACTTTGCTTTGCTTTGTCTATACTTTGAGGTTTTTTTATTTGTTTTTCTGATACTAACCTATTAACAAGATGCCACAGTGTCAGTTGCATGTTTTCTTCTGTTTTTGGTTCCAGAAAGGCATAAAATCAATAGTCTCTGAATTGGACGGGACAAAAGCCAAAGTCAATATTTTACCGTGGGGAACACAGAGCCAGAGTACGAGACGGAGGGGAGGCACCAGGGGGACACACCCCCTGGCGGCGTGGGCTAGGGCTAGTCGCGCATGGGGGGTGTGACCATCCTGGCCGCCCCCTGCCTCAACTCTTCGCCTATAAAGACCCCCTGATGTAGAAACCTAAGTACCCGATCAATATTCCACGAAACCATCTGTAGCCGCCACCACCGTCGTCCCTAGATGGGGGACTGAAGCTCTTCCTGGCACCCTGCCGGAGGAGAGATCATCCCGGAGGCCTTCTTCTTCATCATACCAGCCTCCGGTATGAAGTGTGAGTAGTTCCACCTTGGACTACGGGTCCATGTAGTAGCTAGATGGTTGTATCTCCTACTTTGTGCTACCATGTTTAGATCTTGTGAGCTCCGTTCATGATAAAGATCATCTATTTTTAATCATGCATGTTGTGTTTGCAGGGATCCGATGGATATTGAGATTACTATGTCAGATTGATTAATGGTTTTGTCTTATTGATTCTATCATGTGTGTGTTTTTTGTGATCTTGCATGCTCTCCATTTCTAGTAGCTATCTTGGCCGAGTAGATGCTAGTGAATCCAAGAGGAGGTATTTATGCTCGATAGTGGGTTCATGCCTCTATTTAATCTAAGGGAAGTGACAGAAATCTCTAAGGTTGTACTTGTGTTGTTGCCACTAGGGAGAAAACAACAGTCTCTTGTTCATGGAACAAGTGGATTGTTTGCCTTACACACTTTGCTTAAAGCAGTTATCTGTTGCTTGCAACTTAATACTGGAGGGGGTTCGGATGATAACCTGAAAGTGGATTTCTAGTCATAGATGCAGTTGGATGGCGATCTATGTATCTTGTTGTATTGCCCAATCGAATCTCACATGATCATGAATGTCTAGTATTGCATTGTTATGCCTTTATCGGTCCTATCAATTGCCCTGTTGTAATTTGTTTACCCAACATGCCATGTTTGTTTATCTTAAGGAGAAAACCTCTAGTGAACTATGAACCCCGGTCTAATCTTTACCATTGATACATCTTCCACTGTTACTGTTTACTTTATGCAAACCACTATTACCTTCCACACCATATAGTTAATCCTTTGTTACAGCAACCGGTGAGATTGGCAACCTCACTGTTCGTTGGGGCAAACTATTTAGTTTGTGTTGTGCAGGTCTCCAAGTTTCTAGCAACACCTTTGAGTCGTTTCCTCCTACTGGTTCGATAATCTCGGTTTCTTACTGAGGTATGACTTGCTGTTGTGCTCATCACACTTTGCTCTTAGGGTCTCCCAACGAAGCGCTACCACACGCCATCACTAATACCAAGCTTTGGAGCTTATTGGCATGCACATACATCTTAAGCACATGCTCACTGATGGAGCTGCCCTCTTCCATCTTGCACTTAAAGAACTTTTTAGAAGCCTCATAACTCTCAACTGTCGCATGAGCCTCAAATATGATTTTGAGTTCACGGACAATATCATGTGGGTCAAAGTTCTCAAACCTTTTCCAAAGCTACGATTCCAAACTGTACAAGATAGCACACTGAACTATGGAGTAATGATTCATCCGAGTAAGGTAAACATTTTTCACCTCATCGGTAGCATCAGCTGCAGGTGGGTCACCTAGCGGTGCATCCAGCACATAGGCCATTGACCTTGACACCACGCCGGTGATGATGGAGATCATATTTGTGCTTGAATATGGAGATCGAAGGCACAAGAAGAAATGCCATATCATATCACATATTATGAATTGCATGTGATGTTAATCCTTTTATGCATCTTGTATTAACCATAGAAGAAGATGTAGATCTGTTACACGAGTAGAACATTTTTGTATGCAATCGACAACAAAAGTATCAACGCCCATAATAACCATTGTGTTCTACTCGTACAACAGATCTACGCATAGACACGGCTCTGATACCACTATAGGGGTTCGCAACATGGAAAACAAAAAATTCTATTGCATTAACACACACAAGCCAAGATCTAATCTACTATATTGGTGCAACGAGTTGATAGAGTACTAACCCTCTAAGATCCAAAGCGGTTAATGAGATCGGATTCTTCTGGTTGATGTAGTCATTCACTTGCCGATCTCAAGATCGCGAAGAAGATCCTTTCGGCGTCACGTTCCGACAGCGTTACCGCAGTTGGTCACACGTTCAGTACTCGATGAAGACCTTCCTCTCCCTTGTTCCAGCAGACAACGGAGGTTGTAGATCTCTCCTCGTGATTCTAGCAGCACGATGGCGTGGTGGTGGAAGTAGAGGGGAAATCTCGTAGGGCTTCGCCTAAGCCGAAGCGGGTATGGTGGAGTAGAGAGCGCCCTTGGCAACTAGGGTTTAGAGGCCAAGGGGGTGGAGGTGGCCGGTGGCTAGAGAGGTGATACGTCCAAAATGTATCTACTTTCTAGAACACTTTGCTATTGTTTCTTCTCTAAAATTGTGTGATTTGGATACAACTAACATGCATTGTTTATTGCCAGAATTACCTTGGTGTCTTGTTTTTGTGCAGAAAATGAACTATCAGGAAAAATCCCGGAAAATATGCCAAAAATTATATTTCACCAGAAGATCAACGAAGCCAGAAGGAGAGACGGAGAGGAGGCCTGGGGGGCCCTGTCACATCCCAAGATTTTCCAAATCTTGTAATGTGGAAAATAAATTAATAAAATAAAACTTTGTTGATTTTCAGGGTGAGAAGAAACTTTTGAAACCAATTGGAAACTTTCAAAACCTATTTGGATCAAATAAAATCCTAAAGGGATTTAAAAAGATAAATAAACAATAAACTTAAAAATATTTAAAATTACTATTTTTTTGGATCTTTTAATAAAAGAGTTGGTTTTCAAAAGAAAAGGTAGATTTATAAATAAGGATTATTTTATAGAGCCAAATTAAAACTTGGCCAAACTTTTGAAATAAAATATTTTGTTTTGATAAAAATAGTAAAGGTTTATTTAAATAAAATAATAAGGATTTAATATCCAAGTTTATTAAAAATAAAGGTTTTACTATTTTAATTAAACATCAAAACTTATTATTTTATTTTAAACAAGTTTTCCAAGTATTTTATATTCTCAAATAAAACCTACTGGAGTGTTTTGGTTTTATTTAGATTTTAAATGGAGATTTTAAATAAAGCAAATTCTATTTGATTTAATAACTAAGGTCCATTTATTTAATTACTAATGGGTCCTAAAAAGAGTGAAATTATTTTATTTTGGGACTTGGATTTGTGTTGTTAAACAGGACCAAAACTCAATACAAAGTTTGGTGGAAGTTTGGTTTGTTTGAATTGTTGTTTGGAATTCAAAACAGAAATAAGAATTGCAAAAAGAAAAAGTTTCAAAACAGAAAAAATAGAGTAGAGACGACCCAGCCCAGCTAAGCCCATCCCAGCCCAGTTAGCCCACTCCCTCTCTCCCCCAAAGCGTTTTTCTCTCACTCACCAGACGACCCGCGCAGTGAATGACAAGTGGACCCTCCCCCTCACTCCCTTTCTCGCTGACAAGCATGCCCTACCCCTCCATCTCATCTTCTTCCTCCCCGCGAGGACCACGCCGGCCATTTCCTGCCGTTGATGTCGCGGTTAAATTCGCCTTAACGCCTTCTCCATTACTCGTTGCGACCACGCACGTTAAAGCGCCTCCCTCTCCTCTCTCGTTCCCCTCTGTCTCCTCCCCCAAGTGCGCCCCCAGGCTGCCGAATTTCGCTCGACACCGCCCACTGTCCGACGACGCTCCGGCGAGGATTCCAGCAGCACCACGCCACCCCTTACCTCCTCGAGCACGCAGCTGTGATCCCCATCACCTGGCGGACCTTTCTGCATCCGCAGCTTGCTCGCGCGCGCCTCTGAGCCTCGACAGTGACGACTCCAAGCGCCGCCACCGTCTGCTTCCTCTCCGGCGACCCACCCCGTAAGCATGCGTCCGCCCCTCTCCTTCCCGATGACACTCCTGCACTCACCGCACTCACCCGCATCTAACCGTGCACTTAATTTGCTTCGGGACGATCTGCAACCTCGCCCTCGACCACGACCGCGTGCAACCGACGCCAGCAAGAACTCCGGCGAGCCATTACCCTCACCTCCGTGCGCCCCTTGACTCCTCGAGAACACCTTGAGCTTCCCCAGGCTTCTGCGAATGCGGTGAGCATCTCCCCATCCACTCTAGATTCCTGTATCGCCGGCAACCACGCCGCCAGTAGCCACCGCAGCGCCCCTCGCCTCTGGCAAGTGTGCTGGATGTCGTGCGATTAGGATCCAGCGGCTAGGATAGAAGCTAGGCGAAAGGGTAAGTAGCATCTGCGCGCCGTGCGATATGACTTGATCCAACGGTCTGTGTTAGTCGATCCACGCGAAACATTTTCCACGAATAGGAAACAGACGCGTGTCCTAGGCTGTTTGATTTAAACAGAATTTGATCTATTAGATTTGTGATTTCGTAAAATCCATAACTTTAGTTCCACACGTCCAAATTTTGCAAACTTTATATCAATGGAATCAGTGGAACAAGCCCTAGCCAACCATGCCATTTGTTTAGTAAAAAGCTTCTGGAAAAATGTTTGTTTAGATTATAAAAATTGTTCAAAAATGATTTTGGGGATAAAATCTTTGGCAAATGGTGTGTTTTGAACCTACTGACTATAGGAAACACTTTGTGGATTCAAAAATGTATTTGGAGAAACAAAAGAATGATTCTTTGATTTAAAACCATTTCTAGTCAAATAAAAATATAGTTTATTTATTAAAAAATGGTTTTGGAAGAAAACCTTTGGGAAATGATTTGTTTTGAACTCTCTGACCCTAAACACCAAGTTTTATGATTTGAAAATGTATTTTGTGAACCCTATGGATTAATGACTTAGTAAAAACATTTCTACACCACATAAAATGTTACTTTGTTTTGAAAATGGTTTAGGAAGTGAAACCTCTTGCAAATGACTTTGCCACTTTACAAAATGACTAATATGTGTTTTCAAATGTTTATGACCCTATATGAACCACTTTTTCAAATAAAACAAAGCTTGGGATGCTTGCATGCATTACTTTGACTTTATCATTTTATGTGATGTTTTGCTTGTTTGGTAGATTGAGATTGTGCCTTGCTTGATTGAATTGTAGTGACTTGAAGAGTGTGATTGTTGCAAGGACAAGGAGTGCACTTATACCCTCTACCAAAAAGGCAAGTGATGCTTCATACTTTTGTCCCATTACTTTCACTATGCATTAGTGATTTTTCTAAGTACAACTTGCATGGAACTTTTGCTAAGTATAAACCTTGCTATAGGAAAACCTAGTAGATGAAACCTTAGAGAAAATTTCCTAAGTTAAGATTCCTACTACTATCAAGCTTAGCTTAGCTAATAGAAAACAAGGGTGGAATATATATCCATACTATCGAAAATTTCTAAATCTGAGGACTTGTGTTTTTGTTTAATAAAACAACTAAGTTAATGAATCACCTGGGTGGAATGGTAATTGCTTGGTGGATTTTGGTTGAGTGGTTACACAAGGCCCATGTTTATGGTTTACCTTGTGTATCACACTTGTGGATTGCCACCCAGGAACAAAGATATTTGAGATGTCAAATGTTGAGAAGCTTCAAGTGCAGCCACTTGGCATTATGGGCTCTGCCTGGATCATATAGGTTGCAAGAACTTAGCCATATGGATAGTTGGTGGTAGAGTTTGATAGGTTGGAGAGCGTCCATTTTGGTCTAAGGGAAGGCTTCTGAAAGATCTTGTCTTGGGAAACCAAGTCTTGTGGGAAAAGTGCACCACCTATGCAGAGTGTAAAAATCTAAGTACTTAGCCATGTCCCTGGTAAAGGACAATTTGAGCATCAAGACATGGAAGCAATCAAGAATCTCATCATTCAAATTTCTAATTTAAAAACTTGTGGTTGAACAAGGGTTAAAGGATTCTTCAATCTTTGATTGGGAGAAATGATTTTGTCAAACAAAAACTTAGTGTTTTCAAATGTTAAGGAAAAATCTATTTTGAGCAATGCAAGCCTCAACTCCACTTAGCCAAATGCATATAGATGATAGACTCCACCATACTACCATAGTATCACTTGCCAATACAATTCAAATGTATTGACCCTTGTGGATGTAACTTGTATGTTGCAGGTTTGATTGATTTAGTGAAGTGTGTTGATTAGGATTACAAAGTCTACAACCAACATGTCTGCATGTGGCACTTTGAAGATGAAGGACCCCATGCTATAGATATTCTACTGCAATGTAATGTAATAGCCAAATGAGCTATGTAAGATGTAATAAAATTATGTTATTCCTGGTTATAAAGTTGTATTATGACCTTTGTTTCTTGATATTACATCTTAACTGTGGATGCTAGCTATTGATCCAGGGACTAGCATTGTAAACACAGGGGACTCTACCTTATTGAAGGTTGGGAACCTTACAGATGGTATCAGAGCATTGTGTTGCCTGTAGGATTTATAAACCTAGGATTGGACAAAACCCCTTAGAAAAATAGGAGTTGTATTTGTTCCAAAACTTATTTACAAACAATCTTGTAAAATCTTTCCTCAACCATTTTGGTTTCAACTCTACATCTCTTCTACTTCAACTTGATGGAAAAACCTACCCCATGACCAAAGACTATACCATGTGCAAAGGACTCCATCAACTCTAATGACTTCAACATCTTCAACTCTAATGACTTCAACATCTTCAACTCTAATGACTTCAACATCTTCAGCATATTCACCAAGTACTTCAATCTTGTATGTCAAGTGAGACAAGGAAATCTTGCTCAAGATTTGGAGACTAAGGAAAAACAACTTAGAAGGAAACCATGATTTCATGCAAGAAGAATCAACCAAGAAGGAAGGAAAGATCACAAGTGAACCATATAGATGGACCACCATATATAGTTAAGTCTAACACACCAACTTATGTGGTGTAACAAAAATATTTTGTTGCCTAAAAATGTGCTTGAACTTCATTGTTTGAGTGAAATGTTTGTTTGTGATTGCTTGCACATTGCTTGAGTGAATTGTGATGTGTGTGATTAGAATTATTTCCTTAGAAAATCTTTTACCTATTCTAATCTCAATCCAACCCCAAACAGATGACTACTCCAAGAGACTCCAACATCAAGGTTGATGACAACAACAACAACCAAGAGGACAACATGAGAGAACTTATAGCAACCCAAAACCAGTTGAGCCAAGAGACAACTCAGCTTTTAGCCAACAAAAATGGACTAGACCCAGCCATACAAAGGATTTTGAAACTTCAATCCCAATTGTTGCAAGGATTGGTTACTCAAATGATCAACATGGGAGAAAACTTTTCCCAAAGAGCTAATGACAACAAGGATGACAAAGATGCTATTCTAGAAGGAACCCAAGCATGCAATATTTGTGGAGACAAGGATCATACATGCAAGGAGCATGAAGATCAATACCCTAATTGTGAAGGAGAAAGTCATATCTCTAGTAACTGCCCCAAGAAGAGAGAAAGAATTTCCACCTTTGAAGAGCATGAACTAGAAGAACTCCTAGCTTTGGAGAGACCCAAAAAGAAGAAGAAGGACATAAGCCAGTTGCAATGTTACAATTGCAAAGAGAAGGTACACTATGCCAGTGAATGCCCAGAAAAGAAGAAGAACCAAAGAAACAAACAAGAGGCAATGATATCAAAGGAAAAGAGAGATATCAGCCAAGTGATGTGTTTCAAATGCAAGGAACTAGGCCACTATGCAAACTTCTGTCCAGGAAAGTTACACCAAGATCCCAAGTGAGACAAGATGTAATCTAGTTGGAAATTTTTAAGGGTGGTAGTACCCTAGTTGTTTTGAACCAACTTGTAACCCTAGCCTTCCCAAATCTCGGGACGAGATTTATTTTAAGGGTGGTAGCCTGTCACATCCCAAGATTTTCCAAATCTTGTAATGTGAAAAATAAATGAATAAAATAAAACTTTATTGATTTTCAGGGTGAGAAGAAACTTTTGAAACCAATTGGAAACTTTCAAAACCTATTTGGATCAAATAAAATCCTAAAGGGATTTGAAAAGGTAAATAAACAATAAACTTAAAAATATTTAAAATTACTTTTTTTTGGATCTTTTAATAAAAGAGTTGGTTTTCAAAAGAAACGGTAGATTTATAAATAAGGATTATTTTATAGAGCCAAATTGAAACTTGGCCAAACTTTTGAAATAAAATATTTTGTTTTGATAAAAATAGTAAAGGTTTATTTAAATAAAATAATAAGGATTTAATATCCAAGTTTATTAAAAATAAAGGTTTTACTATTTTAGTTAAACATCAAAACTTATTATTTTATTTTAAACAAGTTTTCCAAGTATTTTATATTCTCAAATAAAACCTACTGAAGTGTTTTGGTTTTATTTAGATTTCAAATGGAGATTTTAAATAAAGCAAATTCTATTTGATTTAATAACTAAGGTCCATTTATTTAATTACTAATGGGTCCTAAAAAGAATGAAATTATTTTATTTTGGGACTTGGGTTTGTGTTGTTAAACAGGACCAAAAATCAATACAAAGTTTGATGGAAGTTTGGTTTGTTTGAATTGTTGTTTGGAATTCAAAACAGAAATAAGAATTGGAAAAAGAAAAAGTTTTAGAATAGAAAAAAATAGAGTAGAGACGACCCAGCCCAACTAAGCCCATCCCAGCCCAGTTAGCCCACTCCCTCTCTCCCCCAAAGCGTTTTTCTCTCACTCACCAGACGACCCGCGCAGTGAATGACAAGTGGACCCTCCCCCTCACTCCCTTTCTCGCTGACAAGCATGCCCCACCCCTCCAGCTCATCTTCTTCCTCCCCGCGACGACCACGTCGGCCGTTTCCTGCCGTTGATGCCGCGGTTAAATTCTCCTTAACGCCTTCGCCATTACTCGCTGCGACCACGCACGTTAAAGCGCCTCCCTCTCCTCTCTCGTTCCCCTCTGTCTCCTTCCCCCAGTGCGCCCCCAGGATGCCGAATTTCCCTCGACACCGCCCACTGTCCGACGACGCTCCGACGAGGATTCCAGCAGCACCACGCCACCCCTTACCTCCTCGAGCACGCAGCTGTGATCCCCATCACCTGGCAGACCTTTCTGCATCCACAGCTCGCTCGCGCGCGCCTCTGAGCCTCGACAGTGACGACTCCAAGCGCCGCCACCGTCTGCTTCCTCTCCGGCGACCCTCCCCGTAAGCATGCTTCCGCCCCTATCCTTCCCGATGACACTCCTGCACTCACCGCACTCACCCGCATCTAAGTGTGCACTTATTTTGCTTCGGGACGATCTGCAACCTTGCCCTCGACCACGACCGCGCGCAACCGACGTCAGCAAGAACTCCGGCGAGCCATTACCCTCACCTTCGTGCGCCCCTTGACTCCTCGAGAACACCTTGAGCTTCCCCAGGATTTTGCGAACGCGGTGATCATCTTACCATCCCCTCTCGCTTCGCCAAAGACCGCCACCACTGAAGGCCCGCCAAGATTACCGCAGCGCCGCCCGTCTCTAGCAAGTGTGCTGGATGTCGTGCGATTAGGATCCAGCGGCTAGGATAGAAGCTAGGCGAAAGGGTAAGTAGCATCTGTGCACCATGCGATATGACTTGATCCAAAGGTCTGTGTTAGTCGAACCACGCGACACGTTTTCGACGAATAGGAAACAGACGCGTGTCCCAGACTGTTTGATTTAAACATAATTTGATCTATTAGATTTGTGATTTTGTAAAATCCATAACTTTAGTTCCACACGTCCAAATTTTGCAAACTTTATATCAATGGAATCAGTGGAACAAGACCTAGCCAACCATGCCCTTTGTTTAGTAAAAAGCTTCTGGAAAAATGTTTGTTTTTATAGAAACATTTGTATGCTTGTTTAGATTATAAAAATTGTTCAAAAATGATTTTGGGGATAAAATCTTTGGCAAATGGTGTGTTTTGAACCTACTGACCATAGGAAACACTTTGTGGATTCAAAAATGTATTTGGAGAAACAAAAGAATGATTCTTTGATTTAAAACCATTTCTAGTCAAATAAAAATATAGTTTATTTATTAAAAAATGGTTTTGGAAGAAAACCTTTGGGAAATGATTTATTTTAAACTATTTGACCCTAAACACCAAGTTTTATGATTTGAAAATGTATTTTGTGAACCCTATGGATTAATGACTTAGTAAAAACATTTCTACACCACATAAAATGATACTTTGTTTTGAAAATGGTTTAGGAAGTGAAACCTCTTGCAAATGACTTTGCCACTTTAAAAAATGACCAATAGGTGTTTTCAAATGTTTATGACCCATTAGTAACCACTTTTTCAAATAAAACAAAGCTTGGCATGCTTGCATGCATTACTTTGACTTTATCATTTTATGTGATGTTTTGCTTGTTTGGTAGATTGAGATTGTGCCTTGCTTGATTGAATTGTAGTGACTTGAAAAGTGTGATTGTTGCAAGGACAAGGAGTGAACTTATACCCTCTACCAAAAAGGCAAGTGATGCTTCATACTTTTGTCCCATTACTTTCACTATGCATTAGTGATTTTTCTAAGTACAACTTGCATGGAACTTTTGCTAAGTATAAACCTTGCTATAGGAAAACCTAGTAGATGAAACCTTAGAGAAAATTTCCTAAGTTAAGATTCCTACTACTATCAAGCTTAGCTTAGCTAATAGAAAACAAGGGTGGAATATATATCCATACTATGGAAAATTTCTAAGTCTGAAGACTTGTGTTTTTGTTTAATAAAACAACTAAGTTAATGAATCACCTGGGTGGAATGGTAATTGCTTGGTGGATTTTGGTTGAGTGGTTACACAAGGCCCATGTATATGGTTTACCTTATGTATCACACTTGTGGATTGCCACCCAAGAACAAAGAGATTTGAGATGTCAAATGTTGAGAAGCTTCAAGTGCAGCCACTTGGCATTATGGGCTCTGCCTGGATCATATAGGTTGCAAGAACTTAGCCATATGGACAGTTGGTGGTAGAGTTTGATAGGTTGGAGCCCGTCCATTTTGGTCTAAGGGAAGGCTTCTGAAAGATCTTGTCTTGGGAAACCAAGTCTTGTGGGGAAAGTGCACCACCTATGCAGAGTGTAAAAATCTAAGTACTTAGCCATGTCCCTGGTAAAGGACAATTTGAGCATCAAGACATGGAAGCAATCAAGAATCTCATCATTCAAATTTCTAATTTAAAAACTTGTGGTTGAACAAGGGTTAAAGGATTCTTCAATCTTTGATTGGGAGAAATGATTTTGTCAAACAAAAACTTAGTGTTTTCAAATGTTAAGGAAA
The DNA here is from genome assembly GCA_030063025.1 of Avena longiglumis. Classification (NCBI taxonomy): domain Eukaryota; kingdom Viridiplantae; phylum Streptophyta; class Magnoliopsida; order Poales; family Poaceae; genus Avena; species Avena longiglumis. The sequence goes on from CP125975.1 coordinate 504,560,915, forward strand.
AATCTATTTTGAGCAATGCAAGCCTCAACTCCACTTAGCCAAATGCATATAGATGATAGACTCCACCATAGTACCATAGTATCACTTGCCAATACAATTCAAATGTATTGACCCTTGTGGCTGTAACTTGTATGTTGCAGGTTTTATTGATTGAGTGAAGTGTGTTGATTAGGATTAGAAAGTCTACAACCAACATGTCTGCCTGTGGCACTGTGAAGATGAAGGACCCCATGCTATAGATATTCTGCTGCAATGTAATGTAATAGCCAAATGAGCTATGTAAGATGTAATAAAATTATGTTATTCCTGGTTATAAAGTTGTATTATGACCTTTGTTTCTTGATATTACATCTTAACTGTGGATGCTAGCTATTGATCCAGGGACTAGCATTGTAAACACAGGGGACTCTACCTTATTGAAGGTTGGGAACCTTACAGATGGTATCAGAGCATTGTGTTGCCTGTAGGATTTGTAAACCTAGTATTGTACAAAACCCCTTAGAAAAATAGGAGTTGTATTTGTTCCAAAACTTATTTACAAACAATCTTGTAAACTCTTTCCTCAACCATTTTGGTTTCAACTCTACATCTCTTCTACTTCAACTTGATGGAAAAACCTACCCCATGACCAAAGACTATACCATGTGCAAAGGACTCCATCAACTCTAATGACTTCAACATCTTCAACTCTAATGACTTTAACATCTTCAAATCTAATGACTTCAACATCTTCAGCATATTCACCAAGTACTTCAATCTTGGATGTCAAGTGAGACAAGGAAATCTTGCTCAAGATTTGGAGACTAAGGAAAAACAACTTAGAAGGAAACCATGATTTCATGCAAGAAGAATCAACCAAGAAGGAAGGAAAGATCACAAGTGAACCATATATATGGACCACCATATATAGTTAAGTCTAACACACCAACTTATTTGGTGTAACAAAAATATTTTGTTGCCTAAAAATGTGCTTGAACTTCATTGTTTGAGTGAAATGTTTGTTTGTGATTGCTTGCACATTGCTTGAGTGAATTGTGATGTGTGTGATTAGAATTATTTCCTTAGAAAATCTTTTACCTATTCTAATCTCAATCCAACCCCAAACAGATGACTACTCCAAGAGACTCCAACATCAAGGTTGATGACAACAACAACCAAGAGGACAACATGAGAGAACTTATAGCAACCCAAAACCAGTTGAGCCAAGAGACAACTCAGCTTTTAGCCAACAACAATGGACTAGACCCAGCCATACAAAGGATTTTGAAACTTCAACCCCAATTGTTGCATGGATTGGTTACTCAAATGATCAACATGGGAGAAATTTTTTCCCAAAGAGCTAATGACAACAAGGATGACAAAGATGTTATTCTAGAAGGAACCCAAGCATGCAATATTTGTGGAGACAAGGATCATACATGCAAGGAGCATGAAGATCAATACCCTAATTGTGAAGGAGAAAGTCATATCTCTAGAGAGAAAGAATTTCCACCTTTGAAGAGCATGAACTAGAAGAACTCCTAGCTTTGGAGAGACCCAAAAAGAAGAAGAAGGACATAAGCCAGTTGCAATGTTACAATTGCAAAGAGAAGGGACACTATGCCAGTGAATGCCCAGAAAAGAAGAAGAACCAAAGAAACAAATAAGAGGCAATGATATCAAAGGAAAAGAGAGATATCAGCCAAGTGATGTGTTTCAAATGCAAGGAACTAGGCCACTATGCAAACTTCTGTCCAGGAAAGTTACACCAAGATCCCAAGTGAGACAAGATGTAATCTAGTTGGAAATTTTTAAGGGTGGTAGTACCCTAGTTGTTTTGAACCAACTTGTAACCCTAGCCTTCCCAAATCTCGGGATGAGATTTATTTTAAGGGTGGTAGCCTGTCACATCCCAAGATTTTCCAAATCTTGTAATGTGAAAAATAAATGAATAAAATAAAACTTTGTTGATTTTCAGGGTGAGAAGAAACTTTTGAAACCAATTGGAAACTTTCAAAACCTATTTGGATCAAATAAAATCCTAAAGGGATTTAAAAAGATAAATAAAGAATAAACTTAAAAATATTTAAAATTACTATTTTTTTTGGATCTTTTAATAAAAGAGTTGGTTTTCAAATGAAACGGTAGATTTATAAATAAGGATTATTTTATAGAGCCAAATTAAAACTTGGCCAAACCTTTGAAATAAAATATTTTGTTTTGATAATAATAGTAAAGGTTTATTTAAATAAAATAATAAGGATTTAATATCCAAGTTTATTAAATATAAAGGTTTTACTATTTTAATTAAACATCAAAACTTATTATTTTATTTTAAACAAGTTTTCCAAGTATTTTATATTCTCAAATAAAACCTACTGAAGTGTTTTGGTTTTATTTAGATTTCAAATGGAGATTTTAAATAAAGTAAATTCTATTTGATTTAATAACTAAGGTCCATTTATTTAATTACTAATGGGTCCTAAAAAGAATGAAATTATTTTATTTTGGGACTTGGGTTTGTGTTGTTAAACAGGACCAAAACTCAATACAAAGTTTGGTGGAAGTTTGGTTTGTTTGAATTGTTGTTTGGAATTAAAAACAGAAATAAGAATTGGAAAAAGAAAAAGTTTCAGAACAGAAAAAAATAGAGCAGAGACGACCCAGCCCAGCTAAGCCCATCCCAGCCCAGTTAGCCCACTCCCTCTCTCCCCCAAAGCGTTTTTCTCTCACTAACCAGACGACCCGCGCAGTGAATGACAAGTGGACCCTCCCCCTCACTCCCTTTCTCGCTAACAAGCATGCCCCACCCCTCCAACTCATCTTCTTCCTCCCCGCGACGACCACGCCGGCCGTTTCCTGCCGTTGATGCCGCGGTTAAATTCGCCTTAACGCCTTCGCCATTACTCGTTGCGACCACGCACGTTAAAGCGCCTCCCTCTCCTCTCTCGTTCCCCTCTGTCTCCTCCCCCAAGTGTGCCCCCATGCTGCTGAATTTCGCTCGACAGCGCCCACTGTCCGACGATGCTCCGGCGAGGATTCCAGCAGCACCACGCCACCCCTTACCTCCTCGAGCACACAACTGTGATCCCCATCACCTGGCGGACCTTTCTGCATCTGCAGCTCGCATGGCATCTCCGAGCCTCGGCAAGGATTTGACTCAAGCGCCCGCCACTGCTTCCTCTCCGGCGACCCTCCCCGTAAGCATGCGTCCGCCCCTCTCCTTCCCGATGACACTCCTGCACTCACCGCACTCACCCTCATCTAACCGTGCACTTATTTTGCTTCGGGGCGATCTGCAACCTCGCCCTCGACCACGACCACGCGCAACCGACGCCAGCAAGAACTCCGGCGAGCCATTACCCTCACCTCCGTGCGCCCCTTGACTCCTCGAGAACACCTTGAGCTTCTGTCACATCCCAAGATTTTCCAAATCTTGTAATGTGAAAAATAAATGAATAAAATAAAACTTTGTTTATTTTCAGAGTGAGAAGAAACTTTTTGAATTCCATTGGAAACTTTCAAACCAATTTGGATTAAATAAATCTTAAAGGGATTTAAAAAGATAAACATTTAATAAAGAAAAATAAAATATTTTGGAAATTATTATTTTGAATCTTTTAATGAAAAGATTTTGTTTTCAAAAGAAAAGGATAGATTTATAAATAAGGATTATTTTAAAGCCAAATTAAACCTTGGCCAAGTTTTTGAAATAAAATGTTTTGTTTTGATAAAAGTAGTAAAGGCTTATTTAAAATAAAATAAAGGGGATTAATATCCAAAGTTTTATACATAAAGGTTTTACTATTTTTATTAAACACTAAAACTTATTTATTTATTTCAAATAATTTTTCTAAGTATTTTATTTACTCAAATAAAACCAACTGAAGTGTTTTAGTTTTATTTAGATTTCAAATAAAGAATTTAAATAAAAACAAAACCTATTTTGATTTATTAACTAGTGTCCATTTTATTTAATTATAAATGGACTCTAAAATAAAATTATTATTTTTATTTTGGGAATTGGTTTATGTTGTTAAACAGAACCAAATTCAATTGATTTGTTTGGTGATTGTTTGAATTGGTTTGAGTATTGTTTGGTTCTTTGAATTCCAAAATAGAAATTAGAAATAGAAAAGGAAAAAGGTTTTAGGAAGAAAAAATAAGAATTGGACCAGCCCAACCGGCCAGCCCACTAAGCCCAGTACTAGCCCAGCCTCCCTCTCCCCGAAAGAAAACGCTTCACACTCATTTCTGAACCCGCGCTATCACTGACTGGTGGACCTCCTTTCCTTCTCGCTTTCTCACTGACCAGCCGACCCCACCTTCATGTTCATCCTCCTCACCCGCGTGACTTCTTCTCCCCAAACCTCGTCGCCATTTCTGCTATTTGAATGCGCGCTTGATTCCTCCTTAACCACGCATTGATTCAGGCCGTGACTGCGTGCACTTAAGCGCCTCTCCTCCCTCTATCATTCCCCTCAAACGCCAACTCCACATCGCCACCAGGCTGCTCGTATTGCTTGCGACAACCCCTGTCTCCGACGAGCTTCCTCCTCCAATTCCGGCCAAGCCTCGCCACCTCCTGCCTCCCCGAGCACACGAGCACACTCACCACTCCGAGGCGCATCTTCCTGTACCCTCAGTTCAACTACGGGCGCCCCAGAGCGTCATCTTCGACAAGCCTCTGAGCGCCGCCGCGTCTGCCTTCGTCTCCGGCGAAGCTACCTGGTAAGTCCAGAACACCTCGCGCCTTCTCGATCATGCAAACATCTTAGCCTTGGACTTGCGCACCTAATCACGCCCTCTGTTTGGCTTCTCGTGATCGACAGCGTCGCCTTCGACCCCGAACAGAACCACCCGTCGCCAGACCCTACTCCGGTGAGGAATTCCTCCTCTCCTCGTGCGCCCCTTGCCCAGACGACTTCACGTTGAGCATCACCACGTCCTTGCGATCACGGTGAGCACTTTCCCTTCCCTTCTAGCTTCCTGCATCGCCGGCGCCGCCACCATCTGACCGTCGCCGCCGCGCGCAGCTGTCGAACGCCGCCAGTTCTTTGTTGAGTGCTGCAGACTGTAGGATCTAGATCGGACGAATAAGATAGATCACTTAAGCGCTGAAAGGGTACGCGTCCTGTGCCGCACGATCTGTTTAGATCCAACGCACCGCAGAGCCCGATCCGACCGAAGCGGTACCAGCCAGTAATGTTGCGACGCGTGGCCAGACTTTGGTTAGAACTGAATTTGAAATCTGATTAGAATGTGAATTTCAAACCTTTGTAACTTTTGATCCACATGTCCAAAATTTACAAACTTTATATCGTTGGAATCAGTGAAACAAGCCCTAGCCAACCATGGAATTTGTTTAGCAATAGTATCTATTAGATTGTTTGTTTATGCAGAAACATTTGAATGCTTGTTTAGTTTAGAAAAATTGTTCCAAAATGTTTTTAAGGTTGAAACCTTTGCAAATTGGATTGTTGTGAACTTACTAACCCTAGGAACCAACCCATGGTTTTGAAAATGAATTTGGTGAAGTTTAGGATTGATTAATTGGTTTAGCCCATTTCTAGCCAAATAAAATTAATGGTTTTGTTATGAAAATGTTTTTGGAGTAAAAACTTTGAGAAAATGATTTGGAGCAAACCTACTGACCCTAAACACCAAGTTTTGAGAAACACCAACTTATTTGGTGAATAACTCAAAGTTGTTGCTTTGATAAAAATATTTTTCACCACATAAAATAATGAAAGGATTTAAAAATGGTTATGGACAAAACCCTTTTTCAAATGATGTGACAACTTTGAACCTTACAAAGTTTATAAGCCTAGTGGAGACCATCTTTGCAAATAGAACCACCTCTTGCATGCTTACATGCATGGCTTAGATCCCATTGTTTTAGGTGTGTGAAATGTTTGATTGATTATTGGTTTGGAATGCTAGTTGATATTGTGTTTGCTTGATTGATTTTAGTGAAGTTAGAAAAGTGTGAGACTAGCAAGATCAAGGAGTGAACCACCATTCCCTACCAAAAAGGCAAGTTACACTATCATCTAAAGTCCTACTATTTTTATTATACTTAGTGGATTTGAAACATGCATGAAAAGAATTTCTATACTTATGCTATGCTAAATCCTAATAGGATTCCCTATACATTCCTTAGTGAAAACAATGTAGTTGTTACATGATTAGCCATGCTATATTTTGAAAAGAGATACATGTTGAGATTTTATAAAGTTGAGAAAAGGACTTGTGTTTTTATATAATAAAACAAGGACTCAATGAACCACCTGGGTGGACAAGGATACATTGAGTTTTGGAGAAGGTGGCAACAAAAGGAACCATGTCAATGGCAATCTCTTTGTGTTATGCTCCAAAGGAAACCACCCAGGAAACTTAGAGATTGAACATGTTTCTCCAATTGTGGCTTTCGTGTACAACCACATGCTATTATGGCTCTGGCTTAGTCAACTACATTGGGAAGACCCATACATTGTCTTCAGCTTACTGGACATGGGGACCTGGAATCCTACATGGGTACTGAAGACAAGCTAGCAATGGTGTATGGGAGGACCCTCTGGAAAGACTTCGTCACATTCTCAATCTGCCAGTACTCCATCTTGGTGAGCACTAATCCAGTGGCCACTGGTGGCAACAAGATGGGATTGTGACATGTGGGTAAAGTGTACTACTTCTGCAGAAGATAACAAAATCTAAGTACTTAGTCGTGTCCCCGGTTATGGACAATACTGAGCAACTAAAGTTTGAAGCTATGGGAGATCTCGACATTCCAATTTCTAAAAGAAAACTTTTGAAAACTTGATGCACTTGGGGGTACCAAGGAGCTCAAGATATTTTGATGAAAACTTGATGCACTTGGGGTTACCAAGGAGATCAAGATATTTTGATGAAAACTTGATGCACTTGGGGTTACCAAGGAGCTTAAGAGATTTTGATAAAACTTGATGCACTTGGAGGTACCAAGTAGCTCAAGGGATTTTTGACAAGGACTTGAATACTTGGGGATACCAAGGAGTTCAAGGGATTTTGAAAAGGAGATTTGACAAAGGACCAAAACCATTTTGAAAAGATAGGATAAATTATTGCTTTATGCAAATAAGCCCAAAACTCTACTTAGCCAAATATGCATGTAATGATAGGATCCACTCATATTCTACATAGTAGTGAAACTTGCCAATACAATTCAAATGTATTGACCCTTGTGGCTGTAACTTGTAATGTTGTAGGTTTGATTGATTTTAGTGAAGATTGATTGATTAGGATTACAAAGTCTACAACCAACATTTGCCTATGGCACTTTGAAGATGAAGGACCCCATACTTATAGTTATTCCGCTGCAATGTAATGTAATAGCCAAATGAGCTATGTATGATGTAATAAAATTATGTTATTCCTGGTTATAAAGTTGTAATATGACCTTTGTTTCTTGATATTACATCTTAACTGTGGATGCTAGCTATTGATCCAGGGACTAGCATTGTAAACATAGGGGACTCCACCTTATATTGTTTAAAGGTTGGGACATTCCCTCTACAGATGGTATCAGAGCATTGTGTTGCCTATAGGATTTGTAAACCTAGGATTGGACTAAAACCCTTAGAAAATAGGAGTTGTACTTGTTCCAAAAACTTATATACAAAAACACTTGTAAACTCTTTCCTCAACCATTTTGATTTCCACTCTACATCTCTTCTATTTCAACTTGATGGAAAAACCTACCCATGGCCAAAGACTACAGCATGTGCAAAGGACTTCTTCAACCTCTTTAAATCTAATGACTTCAACATCTTCAACTCTAATGACTTCAATATCTTCAGCAAAATCACCAAGGACTTCCAACTTGAATACCACAAAGGACTACAAGTGAAACAAGGAAATCTTGCTCAAGATATGGAGACTAAGGGAATGCAAAATTAGAAAGAGTTCACTTCACTTGAAGTATTGTAACCAAGAGTTTTCTCAAGGAAACCATGATCTCATACAAGAAGAATCATGAAGGAAGAAAGATCACAAGTAAACCATATAGATGGACCACCATATTTTAGTTAAGTCAAAAACCACCAACTTATGTGGTGTAACAAAAAAAATATTTTGTTGCCTAAGTATGTGCTTGAACTTTGTTGTTTGAGTGAAAAGTTGTTTGTGATTGAATGCACATTGTTTGTGTGATTGTGATGTGTGTGATTAGAATTGATTCCTTAGAAATATCTTGCCTATTCTAATCTCCATTCAACCCAAACAGATGACTACTCCAAGAGACTCCAACATCAAGGTTGATGACACCAACACCAACCAAGAGGATAGCATGAAAGATCTCATAGCAACTCAGAACCAGTTGAACCAAGTGACAGCTCAATTCATAGCCAACTCTAGTGGAGAAGATCCAACCCTGCAAGGATTTTTGGAAACTCAAGGCCAACTGATGCTTAAGGTGACTGATCAAATGATCAATATGGAAGAAAGCTATTCCAAAAGAGTCTTTGACAACAAGGATGACAGAAATATTATTCTAGATGGAGCCCCAGCTTGCATTATTTGTGGAGACAATAATCATACTTCCAAGGAGCATGGAGATCAATGCCCCAACTGTGAAGAGAAACATCCTGTTGGACAATGTCCCACTTCTCAAGCTACTTGCTACCTGTGTGAAGGAAACAACCATGTCCCTATCCAATGCCCCATCTATTCCATTGTGGAACAAAGGAAACAAGGTGGAGTGCAACAAATGATTGCAGACCATGCAGCAGGATCCAAGTCAACCAAGAAGGATGATGACAAAGGAAAAGGTCCACTCATACCCCCAAACAAGACAACCCAATTCAAAGGACCAAAGAAAGGACCTATGAATTATCCAAAGAGCAAGAGAAGGCCCAGGAAACATGTAGACATTCCTACCTACCAGATAACATATGAGCAACATGAACTAGATGCACTCTTAGCTTTGGAGAAACCCAAAAAGCAAAAGAAGGACAAAAGCCATGTGCAATGTCACAAATGCAAGGAAATGGGACACTATTCCAGTGAATGCCCAGAGAACCAGAAAAATAAGGAAATTAGCCAAATGGTATGCAACAACTGCAAAGAGCTAGCCATTATGTGGAAACTTGTCCACAAGAGCTACGTAAAGAACTCAAAGATATCAACTGTTTCAATTGCAAGAACCCAGGGCATTATGCCAGCAACTGTCCAGAAAAGATGAAGAACAAGTTGAACAAGCCTATGGAGAAACTCAACCTTGGCCCATAAGTCAAGTGCGGAAACAAAGGACATAATGCAGAAGTTTTATCAAAGAGGTTTCCCCAGGATCCCAAGAAGGCCAATATGTAATTTTTGTTTGAACTATTTTAAGGGTGGTAGTACCCTAGTTGTTTTGAGCCTACTTGTAACCCTAGCCTTCCCAAATCTCGGGACGAGATTTATTTTAAGGGTGGTAGCCTGTCACATCCCAAGATTTTCCAAATCTTGTAATGTGAAAAATAAATGAATAAAATAAAACTTTGTTGATTTTCAGAGTGACAAGAAACTTTTTGAATTCCATTGGAAACTTTCAAACCAATTTGGATTAAATAAATCCTAAAGGGATTTAAAAAGATAAACATTTAATAAATAAAAATAAAATATTTTGGAAATTATTATTTTGAATCTTTTAATGAAAATATTTTGTTTTCGAAAGAAAAGGATAGATTTATAAATAAGGATTATTTTAAAGCCAAATTAAACCTTGGCCAAGTTTTTGAAATAAAATGTTTTGTTTTGATAAAAGTAGTAAAGGCTTATTTAAAATAAAATAAAGGGGATTAATATCCAAAGTTTTATAAATAAAGGTTTTACTATTTTTATTAAACACTAAAACTTATTTATTTATTTCAAATAATTTTTCTAAGTATTTTATTTACTCAAATAAAACCTACTGAAGTGTTTTAGTTTTATTTAGATTTCAAATAAAGAATTTAAATAAAAACAAAACCTATTTTGATTTATTAACTAGTGTCCATTTTATTTAATTATAAATGGACTCTAAAATAAAAATATTATTTTTATTTTGGGAATTGGTTTATGTTGTTAAACAGAACCAAATTCAATTGATTTGTTTGGTGATTGTTTGAATTGGTTTGAGTATTGTTTAGTTGTTTGAATTTCAAAACAGAAATTAGAAATAGAAAAGGAAAAAGGTTTTAGGAAGAAAAAATAAGAATTGGACAAGCCCAACCGGCCAGCCCACTAAGCCCAGTACTAGCCCAGCCTCCCTATCCCCGAAAGAAAACGCTTCGCACTCATTTCTGAACCCGCTCTATCACTGACTGGTGGACCTCCTTTCCTTCCCGCTTTCTCACTGACGAGCCGACCCCACCTTCCTGTTCATCCTCCTCACCCGCGCGACTTCTTCTCCCCAAGCCTCGCCACCTCCTGCCTCCCCGAGCACACGAGCACACTCACCACTCCGAGGCGCATCTTCCTGTACCCTCAGTTCAACTGCGGGCGCCCCAGAGCGTCATCTTCGACAAGCCTCCGAGCGCCGCCGCGTCTGCCTTCGTCTCCGGCGAAGCTACCTGGTAAGTCCAGACCACCACGCGCCTTCTCGATCATGCAAACATCTTAGCCTTGGACTTGCGCACCTAATCATGCCCTCTGTTTGGCTTCTCGTGATTGACAGCGTCGCCTTCGACCGCGAACAGAACCACCCGTCGCCAGACCCTACTCCGGTGAGGAATTCCTCCTGTCTTCGTGCGCCCCTTGCCCAGATGACTTCACGTTGAGCATCACCACGTCCTTGCGATCACGGTGAGCACTTTCCCTTCCCTTCTAGCTTCCTGCATCACCGGCACCGCCACCATCTGACCGTCGCCGCCGCGCGCAGCTGTCGAACGCCACCAGTTCTTTGTTGAGTGCTACAGACTGTAGGATCTAGATCAGACGAATAAGATAGATCACTTAAGCGCTGAAAGGGTACGCGTCCTGTGCCGCACGATCTGTTTAGATCCAACGCACCGCAGAGCCCGATCCGACCGAAGCGGTACCAGCCAGTAATGTTGCGACGCGTGGCCAGACTTTGGTTAGAACTGAATTTGAAATCTGATTAGAATGTGAATTTCAAACCTTTGTAACTTTTGATCCACACGTCCAAAATTTACAAACTTTATATCGTTGGAATCAGTGAAACAAGCCCTAGCCAACCATGGAATTTGTTTAGCAAATAGTATCTGTTAGATTGTTTGTTTATGCAGAAACATTTGAATGCTTGTTTAGTTTAGAAAAATTGTTCCAAAATGTTTTTAAGGTTGAAACCTTTGCAAATTGGATTGTTGTGAACTTACTGACCCTAGGAACCAACCCATCGTTTTGAAAATGAATTTGGTGAAGTTTAGGATTGATTAATTGGTTTAGCCCATTTCTAGCCAAATAAAATTAATGGTTTTGTTATGAAAATGTTTTTGGAGTAAAAACTTTGAGAAAATGATTTGGAGCAAACCTACTGACCCTAAACACCAAGTTTTGAGAAACACCAACTTATTTGGTGAATAACTCAAAGTTGTTGCTTTGATAAAAATATTTTTCACCACATAAAATAATGAAAGGATTTAAAAATGGTTATGGACAAAACCCTTTTTCAAATGACTTTGACACTTTGGAAAATGACCACTTTGAACCTTACAAAGTTTAGAAGCCTAGTGGAGACCATATTTGCAAATAGAACCACCTCTTGCATGCATGGCTTAGATCCCATTGTTTTAGGTGTGTGAAATGTTTGATTGATTATTGGTTTGGAATGCTAGTTGATATTGTGTTTGCTTGATTGATTTTAGTGAAGTTAGAAAAGTGTGAGACTAGCAAGATCAAGGAGTGAACCACCATTCCCTACCAAAAAGGCAAGTTACACTATCATCTAAAGTCCTACTATTTTTATTATACTTAGTGGATTTTGAAACATGCATGAAAAGAATTTCTATACCTATGCTATGCTAAATCCTAATAGGATTCCCTATACATTCCTTAGTGAAAACAATGTAGTTGTTACATGCTTATCCATGCTATATTTTGAAAAGAGATACATGTTGAGATTTTATAAAGTTGAGAAAAGGACTTGTGTTTTTTATATAATAAAACAAGGACTCAATGAACCACCTGGGTGGACAAGGATACATTGAGTTTTGGAGAAGGTGGCAACAAAAGGAACCATGTCTATGGCAATCTCTTTGTGTTGTGCTCCAAAGGAAACCACCCAGGAAACTTAGAGATTGAACATGTTTCTCCAATTGTGGCTTTCGTGTACAACCACATGCTATTATGGCTCTGGCTTAGTCAACTACATTGGGAAGACCCATACATTGTCTTCAGCCATCGGACATGGGGACCTGGAATCCTACATGGGTACTGAAGACAAGCTAGCAATGGTGTATGGGAGGACCCTCTGGAAAGACTTCGTCACATTCTCAATCTGCCAGTACTCCATCTTGGTGAGCACTAATCCAGTGGCCACTGGTGGCAACAAGATGGGATTGTGACATGTGGGTAAAGTGTACTACTTCTGCAGAAGATAACAAAATCTAAGTACTTAGCTGTGTCCCCGGTTATGGACAATACTGAGCAACTAAAGTTTGAAGCTATGGGAGATCTCGACATTCCAATTTCTAAAAGAAAACTTTTGAAAACTTGATGCACTTGGGGGTACCAAGGAGCTCAAGAGATTTTTATGAAAACTTGATGCACTTGGGGTTACCAAGGAACTCAAGAGATTTTGATGAAAACATGATGCACTTGGGGTTACCAAGGAGCTCAAGAGATTTTGATAAAACTTGATGCACTTGGAGGTACCAAGTAGCTCAAGGGATTTTTGACAAGGACTTGAATACTTGGGGATACCAAGGAGTTCAAGGGATTTTGAAAAGGAGATTTGACAAAGGACCAAAACCATTTTGAAAAGATAGGATAAATTATTGCTTTATGCAAATAAGCCCAAAACTCTACTTATCCAAATATGCATGTAATGATAGGATCCACTCATATTCTACATAGTAGTGAAACTTGCCAATACAATTCAAATGTATTGACCCTTGTGGCTGTAACTTGTAATGTTGTAGGTTTGATTGATTTTAGTGAAGATTGATTGATTAGGATTACAAAGTCTACAACCAACATTTGCCTGTGGCACTTTGAAGATGAAGGACCCCATACTTATAGTTATTCCGCTGCAATGTAATGTAATAGCCTAATGAGCTATGTATGATGTAATAAAATTATGTTATTCCGGGTTATAAAGTTGTAATATGACCTTTGTTTCTTGATATTACATCTTAACTATGGATGCTAGCTATTGATCCAGGGACTAGCATTGTAAACACAGGGGACTCCACCTTATATTGTTTAAAGGTTGGGACATTCCCTCTACAGCTTCCCTAGGATTCTGCGAACGCGGTGAGCATCTTCCCATCCCCTCTCGCTTCCTGCTTCGCCACCACCGCCACCACCTTAGCGCTCCGCCGCCAGTAGCCACCGCAGCGCCGCCCGTCTCTGGCAAGTGTGATGGATGCCGTGCGATTAGGATCCAGCGGCTAGGATAGAAGCTAGGCGAAAGGGTAAGTAGCATCTGCGCGCCGTGCGATATGACTTGATCCAACGGTCTGTGTTAGTCGATCCACGCGAAACGTTTTCGACGAATTGGAAATAGACGCGTGTCCAAGACTGTTTGATTTGAACAGAATTTGATCTATTAGATTTGTGATTTTGTAAAATCCATAACTTTAGTTCCACATGTCCAAATTTTGCAAACTTTATATCAATGGAATCAATGGAACAAGACCTAGCCAACCATGCCATTTGTTTAGTAAAAAGCTTCTGGAAAAATGTTTGTTTTTACAGAAACATTTGTATGCTTGTTTAGATTATAAAAATTGTTCAAAAATGATTTTGGGGATAAAATCTTTGGCAAATGGTGTGTTTTGAACCTACTGACCATAGGAAACACTTTGTGGATTCAAAAATGTATTTGGAGAAACAAAAGAATGATTCTTTGATTTAAAACCATTTCTAGTCAAATAAAAATATAGTTTATTTATTAAAAAATGGTTTTGGAAGAAAACCTTTGGGAAATAATTTGTTTTAAACTCTCTGACCCTAAACACCAAGTTTTATGATTTGAAAATGTATTTTGTGAACCCTATGGATTAATGACTTAGTAAAAACATTTCTACACCACATAAAATGATACTTTGTTTTGAAAATGGTTTAGGAAGTGAAACCTCTTGCAAATGAGTTTGCCACTTTACAAAATGACCAATAGGTGTTTTCAAATGTTTATGACCCATTAGGAACCACTTTTGAAATAAAAACAAAGCTTGGCATGCTTGCATGCATTACTTTGACTTTATCATTTTATGTGATGTTTTGCTTGTTTGGTAGATTGAGATTGTGCCTTGCTTGATTGAATTGTAGTGACTTGAAGAGTGTGATTGTTGCAAGGACAAGGAGTGAACTTATACCCTCTAGCAAAAAGGCAAGTGATGCTTCATACTTTTGTCCCATTAATTTCACTATGCATTAGTGATTTTTCTAAGTAAAACTTGCATGGAACTTTTGCTAAGTATAAACCTTGCTATAGGAAAACCTAGTAGATGAAACCTTAGAGAAAATTTCCTAAGTTAAGATTCCTACTACTATCAAGCTTAGCTTAGCTAATAGAAAATAAGGGTGGAATATATATCCATACTATGGAAAATTTCTAAGTCTGAAGACTTGTGTTTTTGTTTAATAAAACAACTAAGTTAATGAATCACCTGGGTGGAATGGTAATTGCTTGGTGGATTTTGGTTGAGTGGTTACACAAGGCCCATGTTTATGGTTTACCTTGTGTATCACACTTGTGGATTGCCACCCAGGAACAAAGAGATTTGAGATGTCAAATGTTGAGAAGCTTCAAGTGCAGCCACTTGGCATTATGGGCTCTGCCTGGATCATATAGGTTGCAAGAACTTAGCCATATGGACAGTTGGTGGTAGAGTTTGATAGGTTGGAGCGCGTCCATTTTGGACTAAGGGAAGGCTTCTGAAAGATCTTGTCTTGGGAAACCAAGTCTTGTGGGGAAAGTGCACCACCTTTGCAGAGTGTAAAAATCTAAGTACTTAGCCATGTCCTTGGTAAAGGACAATTTGAGCATCAAGACATGGAAGCAATCAAGAATCTCATCATTCAAATTTCTAAGTTAAAAACTTGTGGTTGAACAAGGGTTAAAGGATTCTTCAATCTTTGATTGGGAGAAATGTTTTTCTCAAAAAAAACTTAGTGTTTTCAAATGTTAAGGAAAAATCTATTTTGAGAAATGCAAGCCTCAACTCCACTTAGCCAAATGCATATAGATGATAGACTCCACCATACTACCATAGTATCACTTGCCAATACAATTCAAATGTATTGACCCTTGTGGCTATAACTTGTATGTTGCAGGTTTGATTGATTTAGTGAAGTGTGTTGATTAGGATTACAAAGTCTACAACCAACATGTCTGCCTGTGGAACTTTGAAGATGAAGGACCCCATGCTATAGATATTCTGCTGCAATGTAATGGTAATAGACAAATGAGCTATGTAAGATGTAATAAAATTATGTTATTCCTGGTTATAAAGTTGTATTATGACCTTTGTTTCTTGATATTACATCTTAACTGTGGATGCTATCTATTGATCCAGGGACCAGCATTGTAAACACAGGGGACTCTACCTTATTGAAGGTTGGGAACCTTATAGGCCCACACCCACCCTAGGCGCGGGCCCACCACTGGCCACACCTGGAGGGGGTGCAGCCATCCCAGGCACCCCCTCGCCTCCCTCTGCGCCTATTAGTTGCCTTTCGACCTAAAAATCGAGGGGGTTTCGATAGTTTTCCAGAAAGAGTTCCGATCCGCTATTGCCAGCAGAAACCAAGATTCAGATCCAGAAACTCCGTTGTGGCACCCTGCCGGGACATGGAATTTGGAGAGGATCATCGCCATCGTCATCACCAACGCATCTCCATCAACCACGAATGTTTCCCTCATCCATGAGTGAGTAATCCCCCATTGTAGGCTTGGCGATGGTAGGGATTGGATGAGTTCTATCATGTAATCGAATAAGATCTGTTAAGGCATAGTGCCTAGTATCTCTATTAGTGCTATTTGACTTGTTGCAACTTGTTGTGCTTAATGCTTGTCACTAGGGCCCGAGTGCCATGATCTCAGATCTGAACTTATTATTGAATCATTGTGATAGTAATGTTTGTGATCTTATCTGCAAGTTGTGTACATATATCATTGTCCGGATCCAAAGGCCCCAAAGTGACAATAATTGGGACAACCGGAGGGGATGGATGTGGTGTGAGGATCACATGTGTTCACGAAGTGTTAATGCTTTGCTCCGGTGCTCTATTAAAAGGAGCACCTTAATTTCCAATAGTTCCCTAGAGGCCCTACGCCTTTGGATGGTCGGATGAAGATGTTGTGCAAGTTCTCATTGCGAGCACATATGACTATATTTGGAGCACATGCCTAGGATTGTTTAGTACTTGGATGCTTGTTATTATTTATATGCAATGCCCTAGATCTTGAAGTTACATGTTTAGACTCGTCCATGCAACGCCCGTCCATCCATCCCTATGCCTACCGCACTCGAATCCTATTGTTACCGTTACTGTTATTATTGCTCCTGTTGCTGTTGCCTTGCTGTTGCTACTGATAAACTTCTGTGAACAAGAACTATTTCTAGGTGCAGCTGAACTGACAACTCAGTTGTTAAGTCTTGCAAGTATTCCCAACAAGGTGAGGATAGTGGTATCCCTCGTAAGAGAAAGAAAACGAAACATAAAGTAGTTGAGGCACCACTTGAACCTGTTGTAGATCCTAATAGTACATATGTCTCTGATGCTGAAACTGAGAGTGGTAATGATAAAAATGAGTCTCCTGATAAGGAGGAAGGTGAGGAAGAACCTGAGAAGCACACTAAGAACACTAGGTACACAAAGGAATATTTTATTCCTAATAAATATGGTAAAGAGAGAGAACCTTGGGTGCAAAAACCTATGCCTTTTCCAGGTAAGAAGCATAAGTCAAAGGAGGAGGAACACTACAACAAGTTTTGTGAGTGGATGAAACCTTTATTCTTGCAAATACCTTTGACTGATGCTATTAAGTTGCCTCCTGATTCAAAGTATATGAAGGATATTGTCTCTAATAAAAGGAAGATTCCTAATGAGGAGATTTCTACTCCACTTGATAGTTATTCCTTCAATGGTAAGGTTCCAAAGAAACTTGGTGATCCAGGTATACCAACTATTCATTGCTACATTAAGAATAATTATGTTAGAACCGCTTTATGCGTCTGGGGAGCTGGAGTTAGTGTTATGCCTTTTTCTCTCTATAAGAGACTCCATCTAGAAAAGTTGATACCAACTGATATTTCTTTGCAAATGGCTGATAAGTCAACTACTATTCCTGTTGGTATATGTGAGGATGTTCCTATTCAAGTTGATCATAATTGCATGGTTTTAACTAATTTTGTTGTGCTTAAAATGCCTGAAGATGATAATATGAATATTATTCTTGGGAGACCTTTTCTTAATACTGCAGGTGTTGTCATCAATTGCAATCAAGGAAAAGTAACATTCAATATTAATGATAAAGAGCACACTATCTATTTCCCCAAGAAGGTTGTTAAGAGTTATTGCCTGAATTCCATTGAAAATATTGAGGGCATCCAGGTTGGAGAAATATATTGTCCCATTCCATAAGAAAATTTTGAAACTATTATGATTGGGACCATTCATATCAAGTATGAGGTAACATAATCACCTTGTGGAATGCAAAGTTTTGTTTCATATAAGATTGTTTTGGTAACAAGACTTGATCAACCTTGTCAACAAAAGGATTTTAATGAACAAAATAATGTTCAACTGTGGTTATTCTTGCTTTCTTTTTCTTTTCTCCTTCTTAGTCTTTGCTTTAGCTTTAGTTTTGTTAGTTATTTGCTTGTTTGAGTTTCTTAGAGCTCCTGTAGTTTGGCTTTTGGTTTGCTTTTGCTTCTTCTGAAAAATCTTTTTCTGCGGCAAAATCAATTTTCATACCCTGGAAATTGGCCAAAAAATAAAGTTTCCCGAAAAATCCCAGAAAATTCAAAATATTTTTTCCTCGAAAAAGGGGCAGAGTGGCACCTGAGGTGACCCAGGGGGCCACCCTAGGCCACCACACCCCTGGTAGGCGCGACCTACCAGGTGGCGACGCCTGGAGGGGGGGGGGGTCTGGCCCACCCGGGCCCCTCCAGGCTGCCTCCTCAAAGTCACCTTATTTCTCTCTCCCAAAAAACACCGGAAAGCTTGCTCAAGCTCGAGTTCTTGATGTTCTTGCTCACGATTTTCGATCTCCTTGTTCAGACCATCTCAAGTGCTGATTTTTGGAGGGATTGCTCCTTGGTATGTACCTCCTCCACTTTTCCAATTAGATGTGTGATTGGTAGATTGTATCTTGAGTATTTTGCTGCTATAGGTGATAGGTTGTTTGAGCTTGCATGCTTGTTCTATGCTTAGAAACTTTGTTTTGATGCATGTGTAGTCCTCTAGCAAGTTCCTATAGTAGTTGCTCATCATTTATCAACTTAGAAATCACTTGATTTGACGGTTGTTTAAAAATTCAGAATAGGTAAGTCATGGACCACCACACCTTTGGTGACATATTTGAGACTGATGCACCTAGAAGGGCAAGGCTTCCAAGGTCATCTACCAGTACTAGACCCTCATACAATGAGGATCTCATGACTCCGCGATTTGGTGACGAGGGATATGAAGGGGATGCGCACCCCTCCACCTTTCCTTGCCAAACTTTCTTGCAAGCTACTGGTATTCTTAATGATTTTATGACTTTGGTGAAGAGGGCTGGACTAACAAGTTACATGCAGGATGAGAGCGCATAATATGCTTTGCTTTCTAAAACATTTGTGGAGAGTTTCTCCTTTACTAAGGTGTGTTCAAGCCTTCTGTGTCTTTCAAAATTTATGGCAGGGCTCATTCTATGACTTTGAAGCAATTTTGCAAGGCCCTTGGACTTGGTACAACTGGTTCATCAAAGAAGATTCAAGCTCTACCCGCTGATTTGTTAGAGCTTTACCGAGGAATAACCAATGATGATGACTGTAGATCTCATAAAGAACATTCAACTTCCATCCATCAGGTATTTTGCCTATTATCTTGCCACCAGTGTTCTTGGTAGGGAGAACACTCGTAATATTTCCAACTATCAATTGGCCTTCTTAGCTGCTGCGCTCAACAGTGAGGATAAGTATAATCTTGGTTCTCTCATTGCTCGTCGTCTAGTTTCTAAGGGACCCATTTATGGGGGAATTATTGCTACTCGTGTTGCTGCTGCCTTGAACATTGTTGTTGATCCACATGATGCAGTTTTGGCTCCTGATAGGCTTGATCTTGCTACCATGAAGGCGCACCATTTTGTCACCACTATCTCTACTCTTGAGAACTTGGTTTATAGAATGCTCTTTACTGACGGGGAAGAGAGAGATCCCTCTACCCCAAACCACTTTGTTCAGTATTTCTCAGGGACCTTGGTCACGCTCGAAGGCGGAGATGGATGACAAACTGCGTTCTCTCAACTTCCATGGGCACTATCAGGAGGACACACCATCATACGACACACCTGTATTACACAGGGGAGGCCTCGAGCTCATACCAGGACGAGCGAGCTTCCTCGACATACTACGGAGATGCATCTACTTGGGCACCATGGGATTGAGCCCCACTTAGTCCAAATGCCTAAGCTTGGGGGGAGTTATACCGACGTCACACTCATATATATCATGTTCGGTCGATTCTTTGTATATCCATTGTTTCGCTTTCTTTTTGGTTTTTGTTGCTTCTTTCTAAAAACCCAAAAATACCAAAAATATTTTCATTGTTTCTTTTGGTTTGTTTCTTTGCTTTGGTTTACCTTAAAATAAAAATCCAAAAAGATTTTGCTTTGTTTGGTTTGCTTCGCTTTTGTTTGGTTTTTCTTTGTTTGCTTGTTTCTAAAAAATAGAAAACACCAAAAATATTTGTTCTTCTTCTTTGGTTTTGTGAGTTCTTTGCAGGGTTCAGCCGTCCTCAGTGGATTTTCGTTTCCTGTTATTATTCAAGTCACATAAGTGAAGGGAAATAATGAAAATTAAGACAACTCGAGGTGTGGTAAGAGGCTGGTAACGAACTCCATTTCTTTCATTTTTGTACATATACTCATCATTGTGAGCATGCTTAGCCTGTTTGTGTAAGGTGTATGTCATTATGGATGCTTAGTAGTTCTTGCTTGTCTATGATTAGCTCCAGCTTGCTAATAGTTTGTAGCATGTCACATGAATGTTTGCTTGCATTGTTTTATTCATACTTTGGTATGATATTGTGGTATCCTCCTCTGACTGTTCATATGCATCGACTTGGCACATGCTCACGCATGCATATGAATAATCAATAGTCAGTAAGCCTCGATGATTTATTTTGCCTCATAGTTCTCGTATCACTTTCATTCCATAATTAGTCATATTTTGTTGCAAGCATTGTTATGACAATTATTGCTCTCTCGGTTGTCGCTCTCTCTCTCTTTTACTAGCCTTCACTTGCACTGAGTATGTGCTCTACCTGTGTTTCCAACTCCCCAAAACCAATATTCCTAGTTTTGTCCACGATACCTACCTATTAGTATCATTTGCTATTTCAGCGCATATTCCATATGCCGTGTTTTCTTCCAAAATAAAATGTTTGTCTATTTTGAGAAAGTTAGTTAGTAAAGCTCTAACAAACTTGATGGCACACTTTATTCCTTGCGCTTAATAATCCTGAACCATTGTAACTAGTCCATGAAAGTTATATGCTTGCTAATTATATACTGGGAGTTAGCAGAACCGTGCCATCACGGGGAACGCTTTCAACACTTTTTTTCGATATCTTATCCGGTTGCTTCCTTGCTCTTTTGTTTATGGATGTCGATGATGTGAAATAAAAGGGGAGGTTGTGAGTTCAGGGAGTTTATACATTTTGTTAGAGAAACGCCTGGGCCGCTAGCCTAAGCCATGCTTAATCATGGTGGAAACTTGCAGCATCACCATAATGAGCATCTATGAAGCGTCCTCAATAAAAATCTATGCATATGGTAAATAAAAAGATTGCTGAGATGCTCATTGTCTGCTTGCCTTGTCATTTTGGTTATGGGAAAGCTCCTGTACTATGTGCAAGGGGTACCCCGTTGGCGGTTCTCGATGATATGCATGTATTTACAATGACAAGAACTTGTAGGTGACCAAAGTTGAGTAGCATGCGGAGCGACCCTCGTACTCAAGGGACTTAGGATTTCCAGTCTATGGTCTGTCAAGCATATGATTTAGAGTGGTCCTCACTTTCACCTTAAACACATTAAGGTGCCTATGATAGGGGCAATGAGAGCTCAAAGCTAATGAGTACCTTCCTTTCAGCATTGGGAAGCTTTCAAACCTTCACAAAACCGTTTTCACAAACTTTTTGAGTCACCACTTATTCTATGAGCACCTTCTTGAGAGCATAGTTGTCATTCTTGTGTTTGTTCCAAAACTTGGTTAATTATGTCATGACTTTAATGCTTGTATCTCTGATATCTTTACTTCTAGTCTTCTTGTGAACTTCAGAGGTGCCTTGGCATTTATATTGTGCTCTTCAAACAAAGGCAAGCGAGATACCACTCTATCATATCTTATTATGAGCATTGCAATGTTGCTTATGTTTATGTTTCATGCTACTTATTATTATTGAGTTGGTTTCTCTTCATAGCTTGCAATGACTATTGAGTAGACTTAGTTGCATTCTCCTTATTATGAATAGTCTAAGCATCTACTCATGTGCTGAGAATATTTACATCATATGAAGCAAAGTGTTAGTGAAAGTTCTTTTATCGCACTCAGTTTTCAACTGAATTGCTTGAGGACAAACAATAAGTTAAGCTTGGGGGGAGTTGATACGTCCAAAACGTATCTACTTTCTCGAACACTTTGCTATTGTTTCTTCCCTAAACTTGTGTGATTTAGATACAACTAACACGGACTCACGCTGTTTTTAGCAGAATTACCTTGGTGTCTTGTTTTTGTGCAGAAAATGAACTATCAAGAAAAATTCCGGAAACTATGCCAAAAAATATATTTCACCAGAATATCCACGGATCTAGGAGAGACGGAGAGGAGGCTGGAGGCACACCACCCAGGCGGGCCCTGTGGCCGCGCTGGAGGGTCTGACCACCAGGCACCCCCTCGGCCTCCCTCTGCGCCTATAAGTTGCCTTTTGACCTAAAAACGGGGGGTTCGATAGCTTTCCAAAAAGAGTTCCGCTCCGCCGCCGCCACCAGAAACCAAGATTCGGATCCAGAAACTCCGTTCTGGCACCCTGCCAGGACGAGCAATTTGGAGAGGATCATCGCCATCGTCATCACCAACGCATCTCTATCAACCACCGATGTTTCCCACATCCATGAGTGAGTAATCCCCCGTTGTAGGCGTGGGGATGGTAGAGATTGGATGAGTTCTATCATGTAATCGAATAAGATCTGTTAGGGCATAGTGCCTAGTATATCTATTAGTGTTATTTGACTTTGTTGCAACTTGGTGTGCTTGTCACTAGGGCCCGAGTGCCATGATCTCATATCTGAACTTATTGTTGAATCATTATGATAGTATTGTTTGTGATATTATCTACAAGTTGTGTACACATATCATTGTCCGGATCCAAAGGCCCCAAAGTGACAATAATTTGGACAACCGGAGGGGACGGCTGTGGTGTGAGGATCACATGTGTTCACGAAGTGTTAATGCTTTGCTCCGGTGCTCTATTAAAAGGAGCACCTTAATTGCCAGTAGTTCCTTAGAGGCCCGCACGCAGGCTGGTAGATGAGAAGATGTTGTGCAAGTTCTCATTGCGAGCACGTATGACTATATTTGGAGAACATGCCTTGAATTGTTCAGTACTTGGATGCTTGTTATTATTTATCTGCAATGCCCTAGATCTTGAAGTTACATGTTTAGACTCGTCCATGCAACGCATGTCCATCCATCCCTATGCCTACCGCCCCGAATCCTACTGTTACCGTTACTGTTATTATTGCCCTTGTTGCTGTTGCTACTACAAAGTGTTGCTACTGATAAACTTCTGTGAGCAAGAACTATTTCGAGGTGTAGCTGAATTGACAACTCAGTTGTTAAGGCTTGCAAGTATTATTTGGCTCCCCTTGTGTCGAATCAATAAATTGGGTAATACTACCCGCGAAGACTGTTGTGATCCCCTATACTTGTGGTCATCAAGAGGGCTAGGCGGCGGTGACTTGAGGATCCCTAGGAGGCGACGACTTGGGAGGGGGGCAGCGGCTGGCTAGGGTTTAGGTGTGAGGGGTTGGGGCTCCCTACCGTCCTTATATAGGTGGGATAGGTGGTTTGGGGGGAGGGGAGTCCTCCCCCAACTCCTCTTCTAGCCCGGCGGCAAGGGGAGGGAGGAAAACTTCTCTAAGTGGGTTTCCTCTCCTCCCTCTACTAGGCAACCATGTTGGCATTTGACTTTTCAAATTGGCGTTTGACTTTTCAAACTAGAGTTTGATTTCTCCCATCCCATTGCCTAGCCAAGTGACCTAGGACATGATGCAACCATTCCACTTTGGCATGACACATCCATGTACCCTTCCCAATCTGTATCGGTGGACCTTCTAGACCCTTCTAAAACATTCCGGTGAAAACACTAAAACCATTCCCGAACTCCGGAATTGGACTTTCCTTACATGTATATTATTCTATGGCCATTTAGGATCTCCTCGTGATGTCCTGGATCCAATCCTAGACTCCGAACAACATTCGATCTCTTACTCACATTCCATATCTACTAAACAACATCGAATCCTTAAGTGTGTTTCCCTACGTTTCGTGAATTATGCAGACATGACCGAGACTCTTCTCCGATCAATAACCAATAGAGGAATCTGTAAATTCATATGACTTTCCCACATATTTATATGATTACTTCGTGATCAAATGAACCATTTACATACGATACCAATTTCCCTTTGTCTCGCGATACTTTACTTATTCGAGGTTTGATCGTCGGTATCTCTGCATACCTAGTTCAACCTCGTTACTGATAAGTACTCTTTACTCGTTCCTATGATATGTGATCCCTTGTGAAACAGTCACATGCTTGCAAAATAATTGGATGACATTCCACCAAGAGGGCCCAGAGTATATCTATTCGTCATATGGATGGACAAATCTCACTCTTGATCCATGTGTCTCAACACATACTTTCCGAATACTCAATGCCACCTTTATAACCACCCATTTATGAATTGGTGTTTGATGTCATCAAAGCATCCATCTGGTGATGGTGATTAACATGATCTCATGGTCGAAGGATTTAGGTTACTATGTATTTGAAAAACCTTATAGCAAACGAACTATTGAAATGACTTGATCTTATGCTACGCTTAACTATAGGACTATGTCCATCACATCATTCTCCTAATGATATGACCTTATTATCAATAACGTCCAATGTTCATGATCAGGAAACCATGATCATCAATCAATCAACAAGCTAATTTAATAAGAGGCTTTACTAGAAACTCTTTTCTGTTTACAAATCACACAATATTAAAGTTTCTGATTAATACAATTATATCATGGGATGTAAACATTCATCATAAACATAAAGATATAATAATAACTACTTTTATTATTGCCTCTTGGGCATATCTCCAACAATTTCGTATTTTGTATGGTGGGCTAAAAGAAATGTCTAGAAACTTATTGGATTCAGCTGCATATGGGACTTTTGTGAGTAAAATAATTTCTTAAGATAAAACTTCGGTAGATTCCCTTTTCTATGTAATAGTCATTTCAGATTGCTAGATAGAAGGAGCTTATTCACCTATTAACCCTTGCGAATTAATAACCTTAGATCACTTGCCAAGGAGGAAAATTTATTATCCTACAAACATTTATGCTTGGAGGCACAACGAATTGTCTATATGATAACATAGCTATTAGGCATCCGACACAATGGTTGAACGTCTAGACATGATGAACATGACATAGGTATTAAGTTGTTCGAGGGTTACGACCATGTCCCTCATATTGAGCTCTTCAAAAGTAGATCTCATGCCGAGATGTTTTCGATAATAAATTTCCCCTCTCTGTAAGTTTCAGCTTTTTGAGGGTTGTAATGTGTTCGGATGTTTTGCCTTCCACTAAACTATGTTGAGATGGCATGCCTTCAGTTTGATCTATTTCAGATTGAGTTTTCTTACTATCTTATTAATTATGTCGATCGTCATGAAAGATCAGACCTAAACCCCTTTGGATCACGTTGATCCTTATCACACTTCGCTCAAGCGTGGGTTAATAAGACATGGGTGCCTCTATACCATGCTCGACATGGAATCGAACATGGCTCCACCTGCAACAAATCTTTAACTGGACGCTCCCCAGCACGCCAAGTAAATATGTATATGTATGGTTTTAGTTTTTCTTTTATGTTTTCTTTTTTCTTCTTTTCTTTTTTTATAATTAAAAATCTTTAGATCTAAAAATGCTCATATCTAAAAATGTTCATATTTAAAAAATATTCAGATATTTGAATGGCCACATTTTGAAAAAAGTTCAAATTTGAAGATTTTGAAATCTATAATTTAAAAATGATCATTTTTTGAAAAATGTTCAGATAAAAAAGATATTATAAAATGTACAAAATTGAAAAAATAGCAAAATAAAAAGCAAAAAAATTAAAAACCGTGAAAAATCCTAGGGAACCCATTCAAAAAACTGAAGCAGAAAAAGCCATCACAAAACCAGAAAAAAAAGGAAACCCGCAGTACTTTGGAGCCTAATGGGCTGGCCCAAACCATGGAACCACTTAGGGCATGTACAGTAATCCAAATCAGCTGTCTATAAGAAGGTGCCACCTAGGATTTTATGTGATGTGGATGAAAGAGAAGGAAGAGAGAGAACGAAGGTGTCTACAATTCTACCGACGGTCGATTTCCCAAAAGTTCGCTAGCTATAGACAACCAATTCCCTGTTGTACGGTAGGACGTCTCTATGGATGGCCCCAAGAGAAATCTTATTGGTAAATCACGTTTGTATAGGCTAACTGCTTCGCGTTTTATAGGCAGTTTAAAAGACAACCTATTGTATAGAGTGTCTATACCACCTATCTCTAGATGACATGAAGACTTGTTCTAGACAGCTTTCGTCTTAACTAATGTTCATGCCCTTACGTGCGTATACTATTGCATCCCAGGACGAGCAGGATATAGGAGTTTTTTTTATAAAATAATATATTAAAGATGTTGCTATATAGCAACCTGTCTGAGTCCAGCAATTGCATGCATGGCATTAAAGGACAAGATTTCTAATTAGTTAGCTTAATTCAAAAATAAAACTTCAAAATATTTTCTAGGTCAAACCGTTTGTCCGAATTAAGATCCGTTTTCATTGTTAGGCTAGTCGTGACGAGATTTTCAAAACTAGATCTCATGTTAATATGTTCTGATAACTTTTTTTTGGACCAAAAGTTATCCATCCATAACACGTAAGTTATCCGAACTTCAGCATGTAAGTTATCCATCCAATAACATATAAGTTATTCATCACCATAAAATTTACCCACGAATCACATGATTAGGATCGAAAACTTTTTCTGTTTACCCACAAGTTATCCATCAGTAACACGGAGTTATCCAGGCTTTAGGACGTACGTTATCCATCAAATAACGTGTAAGTTATCCATCATTATAAAATTTTATCCATAGATAGAATATAAAAAGTTATTCTACCGATTCGGTGTCGTCGCCAGTCGCCACTCTCACAGCATACGAAGTACTCAACCTCGAAAGTCTAACGTGTCAACATTAAACATATTTTTTTAAAAGACCTAAATCTAATCTTATTTTGCATAGGACATAGTCTTATGCTCATCCACCATGCAACCAATAATCTAGCGACTCGACTTTGTCTTCTGTCACCGGCACCGTGAAATACGGGTGACAAAGCCTCGAAGGGTGTTAGGTTACCGAGCCTTAATCGCTCGACGCTAACGCATTAATAACAATAAAGTCTCAGTGCCCTAATAACTAGGTTATAATGTTTCAATTAAACTTGCTTAATACGTATACAAGAACACCTCTATCAATATGTTTATATGGTGGGTAACTTATATGTTAATGGGTTGATAACTTACATATTATGACATGGATAACTCATACTCATGTGTTTAGGGTGGATAACTTTTTGCTCCGATTTTTTTCCTCGAAACATATCAACATGAGATCTAGTTTTGAAGATCTCGTCGCGACTAGTTCAATGGTGAAAGGGATTTTAAATGGGACAAAGGTTTGCTTTACAAGACATTTTAAATTTTTGGTTTGATTCTAAACTAACTGAACGCATGTGTTCATACTTCCTGTCAGGTTTGGACAAATAGCAACTGGTCTCAGAATAAATTTTCTCTATATTAATATCAAATATAGGAGTTCAGATAGGCATTCCTCGTTCCATGGTTGCCGACTAGGTGAGCCCAGCAACTAGCAGGGAGTCGTGTGAGTAGGGCTGTACGAACTCCGAACGGCCCTGCTCTCGTGCCTTGATGCCTGTTAGGAAACGCGGTTGCGCTACGCTGTATTTAGGGATGCAAGCGGGACGAGCTAGCAGACAGTAAGTAAAAACGTAGTGTTAATTTTATAGCTATGATGAGTTAATTATGAACTAACTGATAAGTTTTGGACGCCGCTTGCTCGCATCCCTAGCTGTACTCATCACTACATATACAAACATACAATTATGCATCGGTACATTAAACTGGGTTAGGCCAGCCAAATCAGTCAGTCGTTAGCTGACATATGAACTGATGAATTACATGCAAGTTGCCTATTGTCATTCTATATATATTTATGGCGATCACAGTTCACAACCAAACGGACGAAAGAAAAACGATCAGAAGATTTGTGTGTCTGAAGACGACAACGCCGAGGCATAATTTACTTGCATGAATAATGACTCACGAGGGATTCGATCGAACCAGCTAATGATCTCCTCCAAAAGTAGCCGCCGCCATATATATATGTTCAGCTATATATATATATAACCAAGTGGTTACTCATGATCTAATCTTTCCAAACTGCACACACATGGCCTGCGCCCGTAAAATTCCAAAGCAAACCACAGATCGACAGCCAGTGCTAGCTTATGCTTCGTTTGGTGCTCTACTATTCAAGTCGGCAATAATTTCTCTTTCCGGCCGTTGTTAGCTAACTAACTCAGCCTATGAAGGAGTACCGGCGGCGTCTGAGTGACCAAAGGGGAAAGAAACGATCAATGCAACTTGGCCCATCACCCGTAAATTACTCACATCTTTCTACATCATGTGAAAGCTAGCCATGATGATAAGTTTATATCCTCTATATGGTGTGCTGTGCTGTCAGCTGTATTCTTGCGTCTGGGAGGTCGATCGCATGCAGGCGCACCTGACGGAGCACAAGTGGCTCCAAAACTATTGCTGGGAAATGGTAAGCTGCTGATGCCACTCGGCGATTGACATTGACCTCCTGAGCAATGGATTATTCCCAATCTTTCCCACGACAAGACTAGACTAAACAACTTCAGATGATTGATACGGAAGAAACCTACAAAGATATTATGATGGTCGATGGATACATACGACAGAATCACGCAGAACCAGTAGGTTGGGGCGTGGAAGGTTCGGGAAGCAAAGACTATCAACTGTGAGCTAAGACATAGTCCTCAAGTCCTGCTGCCCTCTTGAATGTAATACTCTACGTGGCTGTAAGGGCTATGTACATATGTAGCTTGTTATGCAGGACCAAGGTATAAAGTATTTGCAGTTAAATATATATCATGTTGATGGCTTGATGTAACATTTGAATTCGCAATACTCTTTATATCAGAAAAAAATATTGTACTACTTATCCATAATGGCTTCCATGACAAGTGCAGTCTCGCTCGGAGTTCCTTTTGTCAGCAAAGCGTTGGGCGCAGCCTGAGGTGGTGCTCTGTTACCTCTTCCACCAATGAATGAATACTGATGGTAAAGCTCCTTCAAGAAGAACAAATTGTAGCTGATCTCTGCCATGATATTCAAACATTAGTTACTAGATAGACTGTCCGGGTCGGAGTGTGACCAATTTCAGAGATTAGAATTGCCGTCCCATACAAATTCTGATCGATGTGGTAACGAGTAACAAGTTTCTCCGGTGACCGTGATCGAATACCTTCTCTTAGCGCCCACCGTTTTGTTGCTGCCTGATTGGAACTTTGGAAGCATATAGTGTGTGACTTGGCAGCAGGCTAGCCTATCTTCGTGTGAAATGAAAACCTAACGTATACTCAACTAACTTGGAGGCTACACGAAATAACAATCGGACGAGCTAGGCGACGAATCTCTTAGTTAACCCCTACTAGTATGTATTTGGTCGCTAGTATATGCATCTACAGTACAAAGAAGTTGTTGGTAAGTACACAAGCTGTGATAGTTTTCTCTCTACATGAAGATCGAAACGGATACGGTAGGCATCAGCACCGGCAACTTGGTGGTTACTATATTGCCCTTGCGCTGTCCGAATGACTGCTGCTGAAGCACGCAGAGGCGATAGTTTTAGGTAGACAGATGACAATTTTATTTCCAACTTGCATGTTGATGTTGTTAACCAGGCTATTCATATGAATGTCTGACTCGCAGAGCTCCACGAGTCACTCTCACAAATATCTCCATGGCTTGTTTTTTCCGACGTGGATGTCGTTGTTCTTCCTGATCCAAGCAAATTTTCGAAACTGGTGAGGGAAAACGTAGTCTCTGAACTCATTTTAGTTGTATTTCATTGGATAAGGTAGTCTCTGAAGTGATTTTTGTTGTGTTTCATTGGATCAGAAGCATTAGCTTTCGAGGGCCTTCTTCTTTATTATGTGCTAATCGTTTTCCTGAAAGGAACATATGTATGTAGCAGCATTTTAGAGTATGCAATACTATTTCACATGAGATGATATTCCTGGCTCCGTGAGTTTAGTTACTATCTGTGATGGAAGCAATGTATATGCAGAATCTTGAGCCGTCGTTAGGTTGTTCTCTAATCAATCTCTTATAGAAATGCTCTATGTTACTTCGCCTGACTTTCATGCCCCATTCATTGGATGCAGCTGGATTATTTTCTGAGTAATCTACGGAAATTCTAAGGTAAGACAATGCTAAGGCATCTTTGAAGATGTACATGCATGAATGTTTTCAATGTTTCTATAACTTCTGATGATGTGGCGCCTACAAGGCTAGAATAATTTAGAACGTGTTTGTCCAAAAACAATCATACGGAGTCTTCAAGTATTTTCTAACAAAGATAAGTTTGTGAGATGAAAATTGTAAATATTACTTTGAAAGCTTAAACTTTTATAAATTATTGATGTCATCATTGCGCCAACTAAACATGTTTCATCTAAATTTCGGTGAGATTACTTTATCACTTAAGATTAATGAGGTAATATACGTCTATCTATTTTCCTAACGTTAGTTTTAGAAATTTCAGAAAATACATAACTATTAAGCTAAACTCGGTGACTGACCATGTGGTTCGTCCCACTTAAAATGTTTTTATGTAAGGAAGAAATATCCTAGATGGAGTTGTAATCCTCCATGAAATACTTCACGAACTACATGAGAAAAGGTTGAATGGGGTAATTATAAAACTTGACTTTGAAAAGGCTTATAACAAAAATCAAGTGGTCTTTTGTCCAACAGACTCTTCGAATAAAATATTTCTTTGCAGAGTGACGTGCTCTAATAGTGGTTGATATGTTAGCTCTTTTTTTAAAGGAAAACGGTGGGG
This sequence comes from Avena longiglumis, assembly GCA_030063025.1. NCBI lineage: Eukaryota > Viridiplantae > Streptophyta > Magnoliopsida > Poales > Poaceae > Avena > Avena longiglumis. The sequence continues at coordinate 504,591,798 of CP125975.1, forward strand.
AAACCTCCACAATAAGTTTGATTTTTAAAATTATAAAAATCTAAATTTACATCCATAAGGACTTAAACCTGGGTGGCTGGGTCGTAACAGCCACTCTCCTAACCAAGTGAGCTAGCCACACTTCTTTGGCATGTTAGCTCTCGTGAGTGAGTACACAAAAAATGATTGCCAAATTGACTAGGGTATTCCTTATCTAGTGGAGGGTGGACTTTCTATCCTTCTATGCTAACAATACGATTATCTCTATGAAACATGACCTCAAAAAAGAAAGAAACCCAAAATTAATATTATCACCTTTCCAGCAATTTTCAGTTTAAAAATAAATTTTTTTATGAGAGTAAACTGTTCTATTTTGGAGATGCTCAAGACGAGGCATACCAGTATGCTAAACCTTTTTTTGCATTGAGAATTGCCAGTTTCTGATTAGCCACTTGGGGATTCAAATACATTACCAGAGACTCAAAAATGTCGAATGGATACATATTGAGGAGAGATTAAAAAAATATTAAGCAATTGGAAAGGAAATTGCTATCTCTGTGTGGAAAATTGGTTTTCTCATAAATTCTGGACCAATCAATATGGTATTGTATATAATTTTATTCTTCCAACTTTCTAAAGTCATCTTACATAGATTAGACTATTTTCAATTGAGATTCTTTCGGCAAGAAGATAGCAAAAAAATCGATTGGCTAAATAGAGTGTGCACTAGTGGAAAAAGGACCTATGGTCTCGGGTTATAAGGGCCATTAGTCACGGTTTCACACCCGAAACTGCGAAATCGGGATTAAAGGCCCCTACCTCGAGTCCGGATTGCTACGACCCGAGACTAAAGGCTGTTGAAATTGAATGCGAAATCTTTTCCACACGTTTTGATAGGTTGTACGTTTTTTCTGACATCGTACACAAAAGTTATAGTCATTTGAAGTTTTCATGACATTTTTTAGCAAAATATGTCGAAATTCATGTTTGTTAATTTTCGTAACAACTAAATCACTTAATATAACTACAGTTTCAAGGATTTTATTTTTGGATTTTTTATAATTTTGTGGCATGCTTTGAAACTAGAAAATGCTATCTCGGGGGAAGGGGTGGTGGACAGAAATCTCATACCGCGGCAGGATTTTTGCCCATTTTCCTGTCATGGCAGAATCCGTCAAATTATTTTTGCTAGATTTTTTTAGTCCCCGTTGATATCTCAAACCGGGACTAAAGGGTCTATCTTTAGTTCTGGTTGGAGACATCAACCGGGAATAAAGTGTGATACCTGCATCCGCACCCGCTCCACCCCTTTAGTCCCGGGCCGTATCACGAACCGGGACTAAAGATCCGGAACAACCCGGGACTAGAGCTTCCCCGACATCCTAGCCTTTGGAAACGGGACAAACCGAGACTAGTGCTCACACTAGTCCCGGCCCATGGCACGCCCGGGACCAGAGCAAAAGTTGGATGCTAACGAAACCCTCTTTTCTACTAGTGGTGGTTTACTTTCCCAAATACCAAGATGGGCGTGGTATTCATGACCTTGATGTCAAAAATACGACTCCTTGGGAAATGATTTTTCAAGTTACTTAATGAAGATGGTGTATGGAAAACCCTTCTAAAAATAAAATATGTAGGTTCCAATGCATTGTTCTAAATTTAAAGGAACCCTAGGGACTCACACTTTTGGGATGGTCTAATAGTGACGAAGAAACATTTCTTCCACTTTGGATCAGTTACTATTAGGTATGGTTCAAAAAATCATTTTTTGGGGGACAAGTGACTACGAAATGCTGCACCGCGAGAACAATATCCAGCCTATACAACATTGTTTATCACAAGGGTGATACTATCGCCATGGTGTTGGAATCTTTTCCGCCGAGGCATACAGAAGAGATTTAATTGGACTCAAGCTTGCCTCGTGGAGAACTTTGTTAGAACGATTGGCAACGGTAAAATTATCGCAAGGGGCTGACGAGTTTCGCTGGAACCTAAAAGAGAGTTGTAAATTATCTATGGATTACATATATAAGGCTTGGTTCTAGCCAAAAGTGCCAGATGATAATAAAAATAAGATCTGGAAGACGAAGATGCCTCTCAAGATTAAAATATTTTCGTAGTATCTTAGTTGAGGAGTCATTATCACTAAAGATAACCTTGTTAAGAGGAATTCACATGTAAGTACAAGATGTGTTTTTTGTCACCAAGATGATACAATCAATTTTTTAAATATAAATTCTCTCGTGATATATGGCTAGTTATCCAAGTATCTTCTGGCTCGTATCCTTCTTGTAGTGTTTCTCATATTTTTGGGCAACTGGCTACATGATATTTATTATAGGTTTAGAATTCTCAAGAGCTTGTTATTATTTGGTCACTATAGTTGTGTATAAATTATAAGGGGTTAAAGGATTAAAAATCATCTCTTAGGCATGTTATCTACCAATGCACACGTATGCTCCATTTATGATCGTCTCTACAAAGTGTGGATAATATCGATCTATTTATGTGGGTCTATGCACGATTAGAGGACATGTCGAATGATATTTTTAGCCAACATGGATGACAACGTGATCTCCGCATTGGTCCTCCACCTCCATAGATGTTCTACGATTCTTCATGATTACTAGAATTTTGCCCTTTTGTCCTTTCTTTGTTTGAACTTGTGTTAGCCATGTGCATCCTAGTTATGCAGATGCCATGTGTGATGCTTAAACCTTTTAAGTAATACATCACACTTTATAAAAACAAGAACTCAAAGGATATGTGGTCCAAAAGCGATCTAGGTTTTGTCACCCTAGCCAGCAATTCCACCAGTCCGAGGTGCCTCTGGCGGCCTTGGGGTCTTGGAGGTACGACAGACTACAACCCCTTGTGGGCGGGAGGGTCCCATTCTCTGTTTATGTTTTTGTGTCTAATTCGATATGGTTAGGCGGAGGCAACATTCTTAAGTCAGAATTTTGTCCTTCCTACCCAATCATCACTTCGATGGTGATCTAGCGTCAGTAGAGGGCATGGAGTTGTATGCCCAACGGATTTCCTAGGATCTATAGTCATTTTTTGTTTTCGTTGATGTAGTTTTAGTTCTATCTCTTCCAACTACGGGTATGATCTTTCTATATGATTGTTCCTCTGGTGCTTTGGTCTTTTGAGGTCTTAGCACGACGACTTCTTGTTTGTCTACTACAATAATATCTAGTACGCCAAGTTTTTCCTGGATTAGGTGACGGAGGAGCGAGGACGACGACATGCTTTCGTATCATGCTAGTGTTTGTAGTTATTGCTAGATGGTTCAAAGACCTGTTTTTATTTTTTTATTACTTTTAAGGATTTTTGTACTAACATTGATGACTATTAATAGATTGGTGGACTTATTTGCAAAAAATATAATACAGGGTTAATAGCATTTGACCCTGATCTTTCCACTTGAAGGTACACACGGCCAAATACAAATACTTCCTTTCCACAAAGGGATTTTTTAACTCAAAAAGTGGACCAAAGGGATACAAGCAAAATAGTTTAAACGCTACCTATGCATAATTAGGCTGGACAAAACTATACCAATGAGTACATAATGTAACTTAGCAAGACTAAATTCGAATGAGAAAAGAAGATACCAACCTAGGGTGATGGAGGACCAATGCAACTATCGCCGGAATCTAAATGAGTGTGGTAAATTCTCTATGGATTTTATGTATAGTGCATTTGTCCATCCAGACATATTAGTTGATAACAATAAAAAGATTTTAAAGATGAAGGTACTTCTAAATATAATTTTTTTTGCTTGGTATCTTCGTCGAGTGGTAATCCTCACCAAGGACAACCTTGTAAAGCAAACTTGGCATATGAGTACGAAGTGTTTATTTTGTCATCATGAGGAGAAAATTAAACACTCATTCTTCTAGTGCAAATTTGCACGTTTTATATGGCCAGTCATCGAAGTAACATCTGACTTGGAAATTGGCTACATGGTATTAATCATAGGTTTAGGATTCTTATTAGGGGTGGGAGATCTTGCCGTTATTTGGTCGCTTTGGCTATGTAGAAATAACATGGTTTAAAAATACTTCTCTTATGTAGGTTCTCTATCAGTGTACCAATACACTTCTGTCAGTGATGGGTGGATTCAGGCATGCACCATACATGGGCCTGAATCCATGATTCTTGTCCACGACGACCTCTGGCGATCAAGGACCTGAATGCCTGCATCTAGAAGCTCTCAATCGACCTAACCTCAACCGACCTGATATGTGGGGTTGCAAGACGGCTCTCTGAAGATCCAAGGACCATACGTACGTGCAAGGAAGGTCGTATATTAGGATTCGTGCAAGACAAGATGAAGACTGAGCGTGACTAAGAAGGACTCGACTACCATCGACATTTACCCTAGAAGGGCATGCTATAATCGCCCAACTCTTTGCCAATATATTAGCCTTAGTCATAGCTCTGTATTTATCTATCTTGTCAGGTGTCCTTATAAACGCACCAAGATCATACTGTAGACACACTGTTTGATCTATTGATCACCTTATGAATAAATTTAGTGTACGAATAACTTTAAACATTGACCATTGGATAAAAATTGGCAAATCCCAACATTGTTGAACATTCGATCTTCTTTTACATATGTTAAATTATATCACGTCTAGCATCTAGAAGATTCTTTTGTTAGACTTTAGCACAATGATCACTATGCACAAACCTAAAAAACATACTTCTTCATCCTTTTAGAATCTTCTATGCTTCCAATATCCTAACTTACTTTTCTTAATAGAACTGTTACTTTTTTACTTTTTTATTTTCTCGTGGTTCAAGACTATACCTTAACTAAAATTCAATACTAAGCACTAGCTATTCCTGATATGTCAATACAAGATACTTAATTATAACAGACACCGGCCTCTAGACAAAATGTGTTTAACATATTTTAGCTATATTTTTTCTAGAGTATGTCACACACATTTAGAGTTTTAACTAGCTAATAATGGTTGCTTTCTAAATAATATGAAGTGGTACAAAAACTAAATATGACTCGATACTTTATGGTTGTGCCTCAAAATTATTATTATTATTATTATTATTATTATTATTATTATTATTATTTTGAGCTTTATTACCAATTATAATTCGATATAGTGATGATATGGCATACTCTGTACTTCTATTATCTAGGGTCTCACATGAAAGACAAGTGCAACTTACTAGTATCTAAAAAAGGACCAAAGCATAGATTGAATAACATTGTCTTGGCCACAACCTCTACTTGGGTACATCCCACCATTAAACTTCTTTGTACTCTTGTCGTTCAAGCTAACACAAAAAGTACAAAGCAAAAATTCAATGATGGTAGGGTTGAAACAAAAGAGTAAATAAACTAACATCAATCAAATGATGGTAGGTTTGAAACAAAAGAGTAAATAAGCTAACATCAATCATATAAGTGTAAACTGAAACTCATGAATGATGAGTGAAACCTACACCCGCCACTTACCAATTGCGTAGAGTTGTGGCGACCAACACAACTCTTGGCCTTCCTTCCATTGAAACATATATCAAGCAGAAAGTTAGTTTGTGCATACATACAACATACAACATCTAATGGAGAAAAACCCTTTTATCGAAGACCATGCCATTTATTCATATAGCTTCAAGGGCCAACATAAAGGCCACTACCTCAACCGGGATTCATGACTTTAATTTAGCAGTGAGGCCACACAATAGGGAACCATAGATGTTTGGCACACCATGAGGTGGGTATATATTAGACACAACATGACCTAGACAATGAACCTTATAGAACGTGTAAGCTGGTAATCGAAGATGAAAGTGTAATAGTCCCATGTTTCCTTGTGGTAAAATTTCAAAATAATTATATTACATTTTCCAATTCCTTTTTATCAACTTATTACCCATGGTAAGCATGTACTAGAGAATGATTTCACGTTTCAGGGGATTTTGATATTCTAGAGTTGTCAATTTGTTATGGGCGGGACATGACTATGCACACACGCCTCATAACCTATCTGTTTTGATCACTATGTATACAATACCAAATACATATTTCCTCCGTTTCAAAATATAAGATGTTTTAGATTTGTGAAGAGAATGCATCTAGACTTGTTTTAGTGTGTAGATTCACTCCAAATATGAGTGAACCTACATACTAAAAGAAGTCTAGATACATTTTCTTCACACAGCTAAAACATCTTATATTTTGAAACGGAGGGAGTACAATGAAACATTTTTTTCATTGATGATTCTAATAATATTGATGTGATATTATGGGTATTGATATTTTTGTACTGTATGGTTGATCAAACTTTACAAAGTTTTAACTCTGACTGGAGCTAAAATATAGTGTAATTTGGAAACGAGGGAGTTGATTTGAACAACTAGTCCTTTCAGGGAGAAAATAAATCTGAAGTTAGGAAACCATCCTTTTATCAGCAACACAAAAAATGTTGAATTGGTCTCTTTCAGCACTAAAGATGCCCTGGGAGTTGCTTTCAAATTTTGTTCACCTTTCTTCACCTATGTCCTCTCTCTCTTTATAATTCAAAGACGCCGTTCTACATGCACATATCTGAAATGGACACCCTTATCATTCTTTTTTTGTTGAGGAAAGCCTTATCATCCTCTTAATCCTTGAGTTCCTTGACAAACTAAGGTCGCTGGCTGTTGGTTCATTTATGTACATCCATTGCATATGCTCAATTGCCTAAACTGCAACATAACTTTTCGAGTACCTACAAAATTAATCTCTTTTCTCTTTAGAGGTACGCATCCTGCACTATATGTTTATGTGACACAGTGCTCTATATGGTACCTAAAACCAAGTAAAATATTTTCTAATAATTGTCAGTTGAAAGTTCCAAAAAGTTCTCACAAAAGAAAAAGAAAAAGAAAAAGTATTCTTGCAGTGCTAAGTGCAATGATAATTCAGAGACTGGCATAAACATAAAACAGTTCCAGAAAGTGTCAAAGCAACCAGTAATGGGTTGCCGTTCACTTTTGTTTTCTAAGAAATAGCATGTTCTTTCGCCGATATCTAATAGAATGGGAACTAACGAGGAATCGTCTGTACCCATGTGGATCATTATATCCACTCATGACTCGGCTTTGTATGCACTAATCAGCAAGGTTAGTAATACTCTGTATATGATTCTGCATGATTATTGCATATCTTCTGGCTACACGTCAAGCATACAGCTCCCTTTTCCCACTTTTGCTTGCCCTTTTTCAGTTTCAAACAATGGTTGGCCGGCTCAGGGCGTGACTATATATGCATGAGCAATTAAAGAGTTTAAGACCAATTAATGAAACTGAAACTGATGACGAGAACTAAGAAGAGACAAAGGATAGCAGATAATCAGACGGCATTAGGGAGTACCTAATCTTCCCCTAATGCCATTTCCATGTAACAAATAAGCAAAGGTTCATGCATGAAACAAGTTCCTTTTTAGGGCCAGGGATACTTATAGCAGCTCATTGCTCTCTCATAGAAATTTCTCACCTTGCATGTATTATGTAACTTCGCGCTTAGATGTGCAGTACCTAACTTCTCTCAGAACGTCAAAAGACCCCAGAAATATCAAATATGGCATTCTGATCCAAAGGGAGGAAAGAGCCGTCAGTGTGATCTTCTTTTTGTTACGAATGTCAGTCTGTTTATACACCGGAGCCAGCTCTCTGTCCAAATATACTAGAAATTAAAGAACCCTACATAGTCTACCAAAGAATAATCAGACTTCATCCTGCTAAATATGCCGCAGATATTCAGCCCTTGTGATCGCCATTTTCTCTGGGGTGCTTCTTTATAGTTTCACACGGTCTTCTTTCGTTATAAATACGATAGGAATACCACAGTACACAGTTGGATTTAAAATGGTACGTGGTTTCGTGTCCACAAGAAAAATGATTCGTGGTTTTGAATTAAAAAAGCGCGTTGGTCAAACGACAGCTCTCCATACCGTATTATCATGGTGCTATTTTTATTTTGTTTAGAGAGACTAGCATGTAACTTCTAATAATGCTACACGCCCTAAGTTTGGATCTTTTAAAAATATATATTTAGACACACATTTAGAGATCGTGCAAGAGCTAGGAAAGTCAAGGCGCAAGCCTGCAAACTGGTTATTAGGGTGGCAAGCGGGGCGGGTTGCGGGTGGGAGGTTTTCACTAAGCTTGCTTTAATTCTGCTCCCTCACGCAACTCTATTTTGGCTTGATTTTAGTTTTGCGGGCCAGAATGCGGGTGCCGCATGCAACCCTACTGGTTATGCATTATGATACGTTATAGAGTACTACGAACCAGGCCAATACTGTAGATTTTACTGGAGAAGAAAAAAGACAGGAACATAAGCAAATTGGATAGACGACAATTGAGAAGCTCGTTTTCTGTGTAAAATAAAGCTTTGCTTTTCTCAAGGAGGATTTATGCAGAGAGTATATATATTTAAAATCGACGTGATGTGATTTACTTAATTATAGCACATACAAGATGTGACACTCGGTACAAGTTGCTCAAGTTGCGCTTGAAAACTCTATAGACCTCAACCCCCCTACCCAAGGCCTATGTGTCCTAGGTTCAATATTTAAAAACGTGCAAGAAAATATATTCTTGTGTTTTCTTTTGCAATAATACAACTACTTGCCGTGTACAGACAAAATATATATGCATCTGCAACCGAACACTGATTATTTTATGAACTCCACAATTCACACCGCCATGTTGGAGTTAGTGCATAATCATCTCTTCACATTTCAAATGCATTTTAAAATTATCTCACATTAGTAGAAAACAGGGTTTTGGTTTGGAGCTGCCCTAACCTCTAGTTTCGGCGGGTCTGGAACCGGGACTAGTGTGAGCACTAGTCCCGGTTCATCCCCGTTCCAACGGCTAGGAGTCAGCACGACTAAAGGAGTGCCCCCCTCCCCCAAGGAGGGAAGCCAGGAGACCTTTAGTCCCGACCTGTATTATAGAAGCCGGACTAAAGTGTTTTCTATATATTCACTGCTCTGTCCAGCCCATGGCCATTTGTTGAGTCCGAGCTAGCTCAAGTTCATCCCTATTTTCTGTCCAAGATTTGTCAAGATATGGTGGCATCCATCAATCCAAGCTTCTAAAAGGTTAGCAACTTCAGTATTTTATCTCTCATTATTAGTTTAGCTCAATGCTCTAGAAGTAGAGAGGGATTTCATGCTTTAGAAATATAGGGAATTTTAGATGTGTAATTTTAGGAAATTTTGATTATGCAAGAAGTTACTGAAAGTTGAGATGTGTATTTTTAGAGTTTCGAAGCTCAGAATTGAATAAGATTTTGACTGCTAGATCAATAATTAAAAAGTCAACATTTTTTATGCTAACAGTTTTGTCCACTTCAAAAATTGGTGCATGTAAAATTATATAAATATCGTACACAATAAATTTTTAAATTTGAAAAGGTAAATGTAGTAAAAATGATCCAAACTTTTTATATGATACAAAATTTTAATTATAATGCAGATGAGCCGGGAATGGATGTACGACGCTCTCTGAATGTCTGACTCATTCATTAAAGGCGTGCATTCTTTCCTGAATTTGGTTGAGGTAAACAAGCGGAATAGTTTTATGTGTTGTTCATGTCATCTCTGTCGGAATGACAAGGATTACTCTTTCTCAAAAACCATTCACATCCATCTGATTTAGTCAGGTTTTATTTTCGGCTATAATTGTTGGACAAAGCACGGAGAAAAAGAGGGTTTATGATGCAAGACAATGAAGAAGAAGAAAACGATGACAACTATCCAATATTCTCTGAATACGGTGATACTGCAATAGAAGACAATGAACAAGAAGAAGGTGAGAAGAACGGGAATTAGATGAGACCGCTGATGATCTTCGTCAGTCCATTCTTAATGCACGGAGCGAATGCGAAAATAAAAACGAGAAGAAGAAGTTGGAGCACATGTTAGAGGATCACAAAAAAATATTGTACCCAAATTGCGAAGATGGCAACACAAAGATCGGTACCACACTGGAATTGCTGCAATAGAAAGCAGATAATGGTTTATCTGTTAAGGGATTTGAGAAGCTACAGAAAATAATGAAGAAGAAGTTTTCAAAGGATAACGAATTTCCTGTTAGTACATACGAGGATACAAGTAAACGAATACATCATCAAACGATGAGCCAAAGCGCCACATAGTTCTTTCAAGGAAAAGAAAGATCGTGGGAGTGGATGACAATACACACATGTCAAAAGATTATGATAAGTTTTATGAAATTCCGCCCTTCGGAGTGAAGGATGACCCAAGCATCATGTTAATTGATGAAGATACTCCATGGTTAATGCCACACGGTCATAAGTAAGCCATATGATGTATTCTGAATTTTGCCTTTGGTGGTTTTTGAGATGCAATCAATATGTACCTATAGACCATGTACTATGCCCTGATTCTCGATAACATTGGTCATTTGACCCGAAAGCCAGGAAACCTCGAACATGATAGGTCATTTTTTGAAGGTTTTTTTGAGACATAATAAATTTACCAAGTTTGGACTTTTTCCTTGCAACTATGTCACATAATATGACATCACGCGAAGGATTTACATTGTTTGGACCTTCTTTGAATTTCTTATGCCCGTTTCAAAATTTTCCCGCTTCAAACTATAGTCAAAACGGCAAGCATGAAAATAGGTGATGAGCATCGCTAAAACATGCATTGGATCTATGAAGAAACATCATATTGTGAGTCTATATATGATTTTTTTTTCAAAAAATCATGAGCAGTAGATCATGTACCTGTAGTACAAACCGGGCCCACTTCCTACCGGTTCGGCAGACATTGTATTTTTCACTAGGGGCGGACAAAAAGGTTTGAGGTCTCCCGGTTGGGAATGTCCATGTAAGGTGGTCTAATATTTTTGGAAAATGTGGTGGCGACATTTTGAATGAGCATTTTGGTGGTTGCTTCACAAAAAAACCTGTTTTGGGTGCTCGAAAAATAGAAAATGGCTTTTCGTGCGGCGAAAAGGAAAACTTCCTCCTGCAATATTATTTGACATACCATGATGCACATGCATGCACAATATGGTCACAGTATCACAAACTATGCCCTGATTCTATCCATAACATTGGTCATTTGACCGAAAGCCAGGAAACCTCAAACATGATAGGTCATTTTGTGAAGGTTTTTTGAGACATAGTCAATTTACCAAGTTTGGTATTTTTCCTTCCAACCATGTCACATAATATGACATCACGCGAAGGATTTACATTGTTCGGACCTTTTTTGAATTTCTTATGCCTGTTTCAAAATTTTCCCGTTTCAAACTATAGTCAAAACGACGGGCATGAAGATAGGTGATGAGCATCGCTAAAACTTGCATTGCATCTATGAAGAAACATAATATTGTGAGTCTAAATATGATTTTTTAATAAAATCATGAGCATTATATCATGTACTTGTAATTCAAACCGGACCCACTTCCTACCGGTTCGATAGACATTTGTATTTTTCACCAGGGGTGAACGAAAAGGTTTGATTTCTCTCAGTTGGGAAATTGTCCATGTAAGGTGGTCTAGTAGTTTTGTAAAATGTGGTGGCAGCATTTTGAATGAGCATTTTGGTGGTTACTTCACAAAAAACACCCTTTTGGGCGCTCAAAAAATAGAAAATGGCTGATACGTCGGAAACGTATCTATAATTTTTTATGCTCCATGCTTGTTTAGTATCTACTTTAATTTGCTTTGTCTACACTTTGAGGTGTTTTTATATCTTTTCTGGAACTAACCTATTAACAAGTTGCCACAGTGCGGTTGCTGTTTTCTTACATTTTGGTTCGAAAAGCGTAAAATAAATATTCTCGGAATTGGACGGGACAAAAGACAAAGTCAATATTTTAGCGTGGGCGTCACAAATCCAGAAGGGGATACGGAGAGGTGCTAGAGGGCCACCACACCCCCCAGGCGCGGGCTAGGATGGACCCGTGCCTGGGCAGGGTGTGGCCCCTCCGGTCGCCTCCCAGCCTCGCCTCTTCGCCTATAAGAAGCCCCCGATGCAGAAACCCTAGGCACCCGATCAAAACTCCACGAAACCTTCTGTAGCCGCCGCCACCGTCGTCCCTAGATCGGGGGGATCTGAAGTTCTTCCCAGCACCCTACCGGAGGGGAGATCATCCCGGAGGCCTTCTCTCCGGTATGAAGAGTGAGTAGTTCCACCTTGGACTATGGGTCCATGTAGTTGCTAGATGGTTGTATCTCCTCTTTGTGCTTTGATGTATATATCTTGTGAACTTCGTTCATGATCAAGATCTAATCTATTTGTAATCATGCATGTTGTGTTTGTGGGGATCCGATGGATATTGAGATTACTATGTCAGATTGATTAATGGTTTTGTCTATTTGATTCTATCATATCTGTGTTGTTTGTGATCTTGCATGCTCTGCGTTGTTAGTAGCTATCTTGGCTAAGTAGTTGCTAGTGACTCCAAGAGGGGTTATTTATGCTTGATAGTGGGTTCATGCCTCTAGTTTCGAAGGGAAGTGATAGAAATCTCTTCGGTTGTAGATGCGCTATTGCCACTAGGGAGAAAACAACGGTCTCTTGTTCGTAGAACAAGTGGATTGTTTACCTTACACACTTTGCTTAAAGCAGTTGTCTATTGCTTGCAACTTAATAATGGAGGGGGTTTGTATGATAACCCGAAGGTGGACTTCTAGTCATAGATGCAGTTGGATGGCGGTCTATGTATATTGTTGTATTGCCCAGTCGAATCTCATAGGATCTTTTTGTCTGGTATTGCATTGTTATGTCTTGCTCAGTTCCTATCAATTGCCCTGCTGTAATTTGTTTACCCTTCATGCCATGTTGTTTATCTAAGGAGAGCACCTCTAGTGAACTATGGACCCCGGTACAATCTTTACCATTTATACATCTTCCACTGTTACTTGATTACTTGCTGCAAACCATTACCTTCCACACCATATGTTTAATTCTTTGTTACAACAACCGGTGAGATTGACAACCTCACTGTTAGTTGGGGCAAAGTCTTGAGTTTTTGTTGTGTAGGTCTCCGCGTTGCTTGCAACACCTATATGATGTTTCCTTCCTCCTACTGGTTCGATAACCTCGGTTTCTTACTGAGGGAAGACTTGCATTGTGCTGCTTCACACCTTGCTCTTGGGGTTCCCAACAGGCTCCACATCAACTGAGCCATCAACAAGTTTTTTGGCGCCGTTGTCGGGGAGGCTAAGGACGTCTTCACAAGGGGAGTCCTCCACTTACTTTCTCTTTACTTTGTTTTTAGTTTGATTTGTTTCTTTTGCTTGGTTTTGTTTGCCTCTTTTCAAAAACTCCAAAAAAATTAGTTCCTGCTCTAGCTGCTGCTGCTGTTTTTGGCTTGCCCACCTTTTCCAAAATGAACTCTGCTGAGAACACCAAGTTGTGTGACTTCACTAGCACAAACAACAATGATTTCCTTAGCACATCTATTGCTCCACCTGCTCCTGATGCTACCTTTTATGAAATTAAGCCTGCTTTGTTGAATCTTGTGATGAGAGAGCAATTTTCTGGTGCTAGTTCTGATGATGCTACTGCCCATCTCAATAACTTCGTTGAACTTTGTGAGATGCAAAAGTATAAGGATGTAGATGGAAATATTATTAAGCTCAAGCGGTTTCCTTTCTCTTTGAGAGGGAAAGCTAAAGAATGGTTGCTATACTTGCCTAGAAATAGTATTGATTCTTGGACTAAGTGCAAAGATGCTTTTATTGGAAAGTACTATCCTCCTGCTAAGATTATATCTATGAGAAGTGACATTATAAAATTTAAACAACTTGATAATGAACATGTTTCTAAAGCTTGGGAAAGAATGAAGTATTTGGTTAAGAATTTTCCCACTCATGGACTCACTGCTTGGATGATTATCCAAACTTTTTATGCAGGTTTGAACTTCTCCTCAAGAAAGATCTTGGATTCAGCTGCTGGAGGTACCTTCATGGGCCTCACTTTGGGTGCTGCAACAAAGCTCCTTGACAATATGATGGTTAATTACTCTGAATGGCATACTGAGAGAACTCCACATGGTAAGAAGGTAAATTATGTTGAAGAAACCTCCTCTTTAAGTGATAAGATTGATGTTATTATGGCTATGCTTGTTAATGGGAAAACTCCTTTAGATCCTAATAGTGTTCCCTTAGCCTCTTTGGTTGCTCAAGAAGAGCAAGTTGATGTGAACTTAATTAGAAACAACAATTTGGGCAACAATACTTATGGTAATTATAGGCCTTATCCACCTAGTGGAAATGCTTATCAGGGTAGATCTGGAATGCCTAGTGAAGAGAGGATTCTAGAAGTTGAGAGATCCACTAAAAACTTTATGCAAATGCAATATGAGCAAAACAAGATTTTCACTAAAACTATGGAGGAACAATCTATCATTTTGAAAAATATTAGTCATCAGCTTGAGAATTTGAATAGAGAAATTCCTAATTTATAGTCAAAAAATTGAGTGCTGAAAAAAATATATCCTCTTTGTCTGAAGCATAGTCCTCCTTGATTAATAAAATGGCTGCTAAACCTAAAACCATGGAAACTACCTTTGCTACTGCTCATGCCATACAAGTTACTATTGATGAAAATGTTAGGCTGTTAGCTCAACTTCATGCTAAGTGGGTAAGGGAAGCTGAAATTGATAGAAACAATAGTATGTGCACCATCACTAGAATGGAGACCAGTAAACCACAAGAAGTCCCTATTACTCCTACTACAATGCCTAAGCCTAATGAGTCTACTACTAGTGATGCTAAGCTTGATTTTGATATAGATGGTTGCAATATTTCTGAAGTGATTATGTTCCTGCAAAAGCTTTCTAGAAGTCCTGATGCTAGTGATATACATGTTACTTTCACTAAACATATTATAGATGCTCTTGTGAAAATTAAGGAAGAGAAGCTAAAACACAAAGCTTCTATTCCTAGGAAATTAGAAGATAGTTGGGAACCCATTATTAATGTGCAAGTGAATGACTTTGATCTCAAAGCTTCTTGTGATCTTGGTTCTAGTGTCTCTGTTATGCCTAGGAAGATTTATAAAATGCTTGATTTGTGTAACATCCCAGCATTTAGGAACCAACGAAGGGTAGATTTAGGAATCTGTGAAATTGCATGCATTCATGTGTAAAAAAATGTGAGTAAATTTTTCGCCAAATAAAAACCTAAAGTGATCAAAGTTTCTTTCATGCTTTGAGATCAGGTATAGTCTTGGAGTATGATTGTTATAAACTTTGATATGATCTTTGTGGATTAGTGTGTTTTGGGAAATGTAATTTGAATTTAAACTTGAGTGTTGGATTTATACTTCAAAAGGATTTAGAATTATGTTTGAGTATTTTTGATTTAGTCAAGAGATGATAACTAGTAGCTCAAACTTTAAATAAATAATATAATCAATAAAATGAATATTTATTCCATAAACTTTATTCAAGAAATAAGTTACAAAAATGTAACTTATGAAAATGATCGACAATCTTTACAATAAGTAATTAAATAAAAGAATAATGTTTCTATATTGAGTAATAGTATATTCTTTATTACAAAAGAATAAAATAAAAAGTACAAAAGAATAAAATAAAGATTACAATTGAATAAGAGAAATATTACAAGTAACTATCTATAAAGAAAAGGAAAACCTAATCTAAATCTTGAATCTTCAAGTCTGGTACCTGCAAAACAAACACAAACTAAAAGAAAGAAAGTTACGGTTAAAAAATGTTTTACTCTCAGAATTGACAGTGAGGTGCACTGTTCAAAATTTCATCATTGAGTAATCTTTATAGGGGCAAGTTTCACAAATAGGAAAGAATTGAATCTTTCATAATTTAAGCCAGAAGTCAAAATAATAAAGAGGGGCAAGTTTCACCAGACAAGTAAATGGAACCAGATGAAAGTAACTTTCATATCCAGAGCATATCCACAAGGTGCAGCAGGCACACAAGCAGCACACACACGAAACTGCATGGTGTGTGCTGTCAGCACAGTAGAAAAAGGCCACACACACAAAACTACTCAGCACAGCCATGGGAAGCCACTCAACACCATTTCCCTATTCTTACACACAAAGAACACACTCAGCTTAGCAAATCCAAACCAGATCACACCAATCACAATCTGGATCATCTCACCAATATGGTGACATAAGGAGGGGTAGATCAGGTGGATAGCAAGGACAAGATCAAGCCACCAAGACCAGGAGGTGGAGAGCTAGATCAAGAACAAGTCCAGAAGCTGGAAGTATCATTAGAAGCACCAGATCAAGCTAGCCACACAATCACAATATCAACAACTTGCAACAACAACACCCAAGTGTGGTGAGTATCATAAAACATCCACATATTCAGTTCATCTTAATCAAACAGAAAAACATGTGTTGTTTTACAAGTTAAACCTCTTAGTGATCACCCAAGTGGGATAAACCTATCATAGAGGAAATTGGAAGTATAAAGGCTAACAGTAAACTCTACCAAATCCACCAGAATCTCATACCAGCATCATAGATCCTGGTGATCATCAACAACTCATATATCCAAAAAAATTCTCAAATAGCTTATAAAATTTGGGAACATCTCCTAATGGAGTAGCACCTCAGATTTTATAAACTATATGCACCAACATTAAGCTATAAGCAAACCAATCATTTTTCCAACTTTAATATTAAGAATCAGTAGCTGGTATCACTACCAGAATCAATCCATGAGTGACAATAAGAGAAGGGTCTAGTCCCTAAACCTCAGACCAACATCATAGGTTCTAGGGATGCAAGGAGAGAAGATTCCACTTATCTATGATGCCAAACTAATCTTAAGCTTGAACAAAACCAAGTCAAGTAATAGAACCTAGTCTTGTGTGCCATATTAGAATGGTGTCACAAGAACAATTTCTAAACTAAGTAGGTTAAGTATTCAATCTTCACAGATACAACCACAACCAACTACAAATCATTTTCCTGATATTAATCACAGGAATCATAACCAGAAATATTCAGATATATATCATCACTATAGGGTACCATTTGATCTCAAACTATATATAGATCTATAAGCCAATATTTACTAGTGCAGTGAATCACCACTAAAAGTGCTACTATCAGTACTAGAGTACTAACAATAGAGAGACACACTAAGCATCAACCTAACCAACCAGGTTCCACAGCTACATCATCAACTTAACCAAGCTTTATCACAAATTAGAGGCAACACTACTAAACCACTAGCATTAGATCAACAATAGCATTAGATAATCAAAACATGACAGAAAGCACTGAAGTATAGTGAGCACAATATTCATTAGGCCTCATTACCAGATCAAATCTTCATCTTACAAGCACAAAGATGAATGAATCCTAGAACCAGGGAAGAACCCTAGAACCAATATTAACCCTAATGAGGGATGGCCATTAGTTACACACATATGAACTCAGAGGAGGTGGAGGCACGGGTGATAACCAAGGACCAACTCACCTGTGGTCCTCGCTGTAGATTAGAAGAGGAAGCAGAGGGTCAACGACAAACACGGCGGCACGGGGAGCACCTCAAGGGGGTGCTGCGACCCACACCATGCCGAGGCGGTGACAATAGCCACGCCTGAGGCGCGGAACATCACCACAACGCACAGTAGCAGCGGAAACAACACCAGCGTCACCCCAAACCCAAGGGTTCGGGACGGAGCTAGCCTGGCCACGGGGAAGCTCCAGGTCCAAATCGAATTGGACAGGAAGGTGGAGCATGGTCGACAACCTCGCCCTGCATCACGGCAGTGTCCAGGGAGGACCACAACGACGAGCAGCGCACGGCGGCGACGCCATCGACCATGGGGTCGAAGAGGAGAAGGGACATGAGAACGAAAGGGTGACATGGGAGTGTGGGCTGGACTAGGCCAAAACCCCTTCGGGGTGTGGTTTTGGTTCTACCCTATTGGGCCACAAGGGCCCAATAAATCAACACAGGCAGCCCATTTACCAAACGACAGATTTTAATAAATAAGAAAATACCAAAATGCCCCTGAACTTAAATAAATTCTAGAAAATAAAATAAAAATCCAAAAATTATAAATAAAATATTTTTGGATTCACAATATAGTTTTAGGCATATAATTCTGGATTCACAATATAATTTTAGGCATATAATTTTAATTAAGAATTTTATACTATATTTGTTCCTTATGGAATTTTACAAAATTATTGAAAGATGATAAAAATAAATAAAAATCACTTTCATTATATATTAATATTGTAGTATTTTAGAAAAATACTAAACAAATATTTAATATCAATTGTTGGTATTTAATGATAATTCTTAAAGGAATTATTAAGTAAATAAAATGCTAATAAAATAAAATAAAATAAAATAAAAGAATACAATATTCAAGAAATATTAAAAAAATATTTATAAATTATTTATTATTAAAATAATTTTTATAACTTAAATAATGGGGGATAATACACACAAAGCTAAATATTGCATTACATTACTTTGCATAATCATTTTGCTTCTTTAAATATTGTCCTTACCGGGCAATAATGATGGTTTTGTAGACATAGAAGATCAAGGTCCAGTGCAAGCATCCGACTTCACTACCTTGAAATCACAAGGCAAGTTCATCACTTGCTCATGTCCTTTGAAGAGTCTTTATCAAAGTATTTGCAAATTGTGTGTTATCATCTATATTATAGAAAGAGAAACTGTTATTTTCTCAAGATAATAAATCTTAGATACCATCCTAAGTGATGATATGATGGAGCAATAGAACTTAGGTTTCTAATTGCAATAATGATGAACAATTAGGGATTAATAACCCATGACATCAGTGATTCTAGCGCCGTATATTACGCGTTAACCATGAGATTTGGAATGGGACGGAGAAGTCAGCTGTATCCTTTTCCTCTTGTATGGAGGCAAGACGACCTTGATGTGACGTTGTGATTCCTTGTGCGGATCCAACATATGGGTGGGCACCCTTA
The DNA here is from genome assembly GCA_030063025.1 of Avena longiglumis. NCBI lineage: Eukaryota > Viridiplantae > Streptophyta > Magnoliopsida > Poales > Poaceae > Avena > Avena longiglumis. The sequence continues at coordinate 504,610,775 of CP125975.1, forward strand.
CACCCCACACTTTTGGTGTCTAGATTACCCATGAATGGTATTTAGGGATATAGTCCATGTAAATGGTACTATTCCGGGCATCACTAGGTCATAGAGTCTTCGGGAACTCATCAGGGTTTTAGCCTGCCCGAAAGGGGGCTTAAAGGATCATGCAGACATATGAGGTCGCGGAGAGGGCAGTGATTGTCTTGGACCAACTACTGGGCCCCACATCATGGAATTGTGGACGGGAAAGTACGCCCGGTTGTGCAACAAGGAGTTGATCTCTCATGGGAAAAGTAACGCACCTCTATAGAGTGTAAGAACTATAACTTGTTACTCCCTGTTTCGGGAAGGATCTACGAATGCGGCAGGAAAGGAACTCTATGAAAGTTCTGGTCAACCTGTGAAGGCTAATGGTCATATATTTTCATAATAAAATCAATCTTTGAAGAAAAGTTTTACGAAAATTGCATAGTGCCAAGGACTAAAAGTCCGAGGTGGTAGATAGAGCATAAAACTTCCTACCTTGCATATAATGAACTTTCTAGGTAATGCTGTTACTCATCCTTTCCTTTGATTCCTTGCTTAGACTCTGAGAATCCCTAAGATACTCCAATGTATGCAGCTGAGAGCCAAGAGGAGGTCTTCTATGAAGATCCCAACCTGTATGGAGCCGTAGAAGGGGAGGACTACGATGTCGTTTATAGAGGAGAGTTCCAAGAGTCCGAATAATTACTATAGTTCTAGTAGCCACTTGAGCCGAGCAACAGGAACAATATATCGCAATAAGTTGTTGAGCTTAATTTGGAGTTTAAGTTTTAAATTTGAAACTTCCGCTGAAACACTTATATTTTGGTTTGTAAGTTGAATCTTTTGGAAGTATTGAACTTCCGGTATTGTAATAATAATAATGTGTGTATGTTTGTAATATGGACCCGCAATGTTTCTGTTGTACCACTCTAAGGGATGTGATATTTACGGAACGGTGTTCTGTGGATGTCATGTCAATGACTATAGTGTACTACACATGCAGTGGTATGCTAGGTCACCGCAATTTGCCACCTTTGGAAGATTGTTATTTGGATGTTCCACTCAATGATAATGCTAAAAAGAAACTCATGGGGAGTATTAATGATGTTCTCATTATGGTTAACAATGGTTATGTCCCTGTTGATTTCTATGTTTTGGATGTTGAATGCAATGCTTCCTGTCCTATTACTTTGGAAAGACCTTTTCTTAGAACTGTTGGTGCCATCATTGATATGAAAGAAGACACCATTAAATATCATTTTCCATTCAAGAAAGGTATTGAACACATCCCTATGAGGAGAGAGAAGTTGCTTTTTTCTCCTCCTTTGAAAGCAAGGTTTGATGTTAATGCTTCTTCATTTGAAAATACTTGATTCTTCTTGCTTCTTGTGCCTAACTTAAAGGCGTTAAAGAAACGTACTTGTTGGGAGATAACCCAAGAGTTTCCTTGAGTCTTGGAAGTTATTAATTCAGTAATGACTCTCCTTATCCTTTTTGTTTGCTTTTTGTGCCAAGAATGACCTCTAATGAGAGGGAAGTAAGATTTGGGGAGTTGCTGTCACAAAACAGATTTTTGTCCTCCACCAAGAAAATTCGTGAGGAGTCTCTGTAACTCAGATTGAGCTGAAAATTTACGAATAAATCCCCTAGTATGTTAGCTAACTTTCGTTAGTTCAACACTTTTTTGATTTGAGAAACAGAAGGTGTTCGAAAAAATCGGTTTCTACCTGCTGGTCTGTTTTGACAGATTTCTGCCATTATTTGCATTTGCTTATTATTGATTACTTTTTGAGTTATCTTTAGGGGAATTGAGCTTTTTGAAGGAGTTGCTACAGTATCATGTGTTTTTAGTGAAAAGTTTTGTTGTTCCAAAGCTTTACCTAAGGGTCTATTATCTTTTGAATACACTAATGTTGCTAATGAAGATTGTGTGAAGTTTTGTATTAAGGAAAAATTTCAGGTATAGAGAAAGAATGATGTAATGAGATGAAGAATGGACAAAAGCTCAAGCTTGGGGATTCCACCCCGGTGTCACCCCAATAAATATCCAAGAGGTACAAGCGTCAAAGCTTGGGGATGCCCAAGGCATCCCCTTCTTCATCAATAAAAAGCTGAGGTCTGTCTAGACACTTCGTTTTTATTGTTTCATGCACAAGTTGTGTTGTTCTTAGAGAGTCTTAGTTTTCATTCGCTTTGTTTAGTTGTTTAGTTTGCTTGAATAAAGTAGTTTGGACCCCTGTTCTTGCTATGTTGTTTCAAATAAGTTGCTTGGTGTTGGAAAGGAGTAGTAAGTACTTACTTGAAAGTGCAAGAGGAGCTTGCATTGACTGTGACTTAGAATTTAGCATGACATGCTAGGTGTTGTTTTGACCTTATGCTTAGTGATTATTGCTGTAGCATGTATTGTTCCAAACAATTGGGATTGCTTAGTGTGCCTTGAAGAAATTATGCGTTGTTTTAGCATGAAAAAGCATAGTATTGTGGTATTCTCCTTTGATGCTTTGTTTGGGTTGACTTGGCACATGCTCACACCATGTTATGACTATGGCAAGTCACCATAGCCTCTATGATCATTTAGTCCTTGACTTTTAGTAGCATTCTATGCTTTGATTAGTAATGTTTTGTTGCTCTGCATGATTTTGGCCATTCTTGCTCTCTTAGTTGGTTGCTCCCGGTCTTTTGCTAGCCTCCACTTGTATGAGTAAGCTCTACTCAAGATTCCAACTCCCAAGAAACCAAGTTATTCCAAAGTGTCCACTATAAATTCCTATGCATGGTGTGTTACACCATTCCAAGTATATTCTTGTTTTCAGCTATCTTCCAATTAAAAACTATTTTGTAATGTGAAAATTTAGTGATTAAAGCCCTCACAAACTTGATGGCATACTTTATATTCTTTGCCCCTAATAAACTTGAACCATTGTGTCATCTATGTTGTATATTCTTGCACTTATACGTTGGAATTAGCAGAACCGTGCTATCACGGGGAACGTTTTCAACATTGCACTTGTACTTTGTACTTAGTTGATATCATGTTATTTTTTATATGGATGTCACCGGTGTGAAATAAAGAGGGAACTTGTAAGTCCATGGAGTATGTATTTTGTTTAGAGAAACGCCTGGGCCGCTAGCCTAAGCCATGCCTAATCATGGTGGAAACTTGCAGCATCACCATAGTGAGCTATCTATGAAGCATCCTCAATAAAAAGCTATGCATATAGTAAATAAAAAGATCGCTGAGATGCTCATTGTCTGCTTGCCTTGTCATTTTGGTTATGGGATAGTTCCTATACCATGTGCAAGGGGTACCCCGTTGGCGGTTCTCTATGATATGCATGTACTTATAATGATAAGAACTTACAGGTGATTGAAGTTGAGTAGCATGAGGTGTGGCCCTCATATTCAAGGGACTTGAGATTGCCAACTTATACTTTGTCAAGCATATACTCCATCTTTGTTCACTTTAACCTTAACCACTTCAAGATGCTTATGATAGGGGAAATCAGGGCTGAAAGCTAACAAGTACCATAATTTTTGGAAGCTCATTTTGAAACTTGAAATCCCTACTTCCTTTATGAAAGGCCTTTCTTCCACTATTATATTGAGTCTCCACTTTCTACCTTTTTTGCACCATTAAGAGAGCATAGTTGTCATCATGTGTGAAGTGTCCCAAAACTTATTGATTGATGCATATTGTGATATTACTTGTTCATGTGCTACTTGTTTCTTGTCACCCTTGTGAACTTTGAATGTGTCCTATGCATTTATTTGCTACTCTATGAGGGACAAGCTTATTGCCACTATGCTATGCTTTATGTATGTGAAACAAACAAACATTTTTTAATGCATGTTATTCATGATATTTGTTTGTAGCCTTTCATGTTGCATGCATAGTTAGTATGTCCTATTGTTAGAACTCCATCTTTCATGCACATGTTTAGAGTTCTTTGATCCCAGCTTTCAATGCTTGCAAATGATTTGATCTTTGTTTTGATGGTGCATGTCACCTCAAAAATTATTCCTTTTATCACTTACCTACTCGAGGAAGAGCAGGAGTTAAGCTTGGGGATGCTTGATACGTCGGAAACGTATCTATAATTTTTTATGCTCCATGCTTGTTTAGTATCTACTTTGCTTTCCTTTGTCTACACTTTGAGGTGTTTTTATATATTTTCTGGAACTAACCTATTAATAAGTTGCCACAGTGCTAGTTGCCTGTTTTCTTCTGTTTTTGGTCCCAGAAAGGCAGAAAATCAATATTCTCGGAATTGGACGGGACAAAACCCAAAGTCAATATTTTACCATGGGCGTCATGAAGCCAGAAGGGGAGACGGAGAGGTGCCAGAGGGCCACCACAATCCCCCAGGCACGGGCTAGGGTGGAACCGCGCCTAGGCATGGTGTGGCCCCTCCGGTCGCCTCCCAGCCTTGCCACTTCGCCTATAAGAATCCCCCAATGCAGAAACCCTAGGCACCCGATCAAAACTCCATGAAACCTTCTGTCGCCGCCGCCACCGTCGTCCATAGATCGGGGGGGGATCTGAAGTTCTTCCTGGAACCCTACCGGAGGGGAGATCATCCGGAGGCCTTCTCTCCGGTATGAAGTGTGAGTAGTTTCACCTTGGACTATGGGTCCATGTAGTAGCTAGATGGTTGTATATCCTCCATGTACTTTCATGTATAGATCTTGTGAGATCCGTTCATGATCAAGATCTAATCTATTTGTAATCATGCATGTTGTGTTTGCGGGGATCCGATGGATCTTGAGATTACTATGTCATATTGATTAATAGTTTTGTCTATTTGATTATATCATGTCTGTGTAGTTTGTGATCTTGCATGCTCTCCGTTGTTAGTAGATATCTTGGCCAAGTAGTTGCTAGTGACTCCAAGAGGGGGTATTTATGCTCGATAGTGGGTTCATGCCTCTAGTTTCCAAGGGAAGTGACAGAAATATCTTCGGTTGTAGATGTGTTGTTGCCACTAGGGAGAAAACAACGGTCTCTTGTTCATAGAACAAGTGGATTGTTTACCTTACACACTTTGCTTAAAGCAGTTGTCTATTGCTTGCAACTTAATACTAGAGGGGGTTCGGATGATAACCTGAAGGTGGACTTCTAGTCATAGATGCATGATACGCCCAATTTGCATCACCATTCTATATCACAATTTACCTCTATTCATTGATATTTGTCTTATTATGAGGTATTACTTATGGATTTTCATCTGTTTATGCATGTTGGATGATTCTTGGAGGATGGACTGCCGGAGTCTAGATTCTGATGGAAAAGAAGGCGTTTCGGTGCAATTTCGTGAAGATCAGAAAACTACCAGAAAAATATGGAAACATATTATTTTACCATAATACGAAGGAAGCCAGAAGGAGGGACGGAGATGGGCCTCAGGAGGCCCACCCCCTAGGTGCGGGCCCACCTGACCCCGCGCCTAGGGCAGGTGTGGCCGGACTACCCGGCCTCCGACTCCGCCCCTTCGCCTATATCTTCCCTATGGAACCCTAACACCGAACCCTAACACCAAGGGAGCGACCACAAATAGAATTCTGCCGCCTCTAGGGGCAGAAAACACTGAGTGAGAAAGATTTCTCCGGCAGACAGATTTCTGCTGGGGAAATTCCTTCCCGGAGAGGGGAGACCGTCGCCATCAACACCGTCATCAAGCTAGGCTTCATCGAGATCATCATCATCATCATCATGCACACCATCATCTCCACCAGCACCAACACCACCACTCCATCCCGCCGTAACAATTGTGTTGGATATTGCTTAGTTCATTAGGGGAAACTTTCTCGGTGTTGATTACTATTGTAGTTGATGCTTGTGAGTGGAACCATTGGATTATTGTTTATGTTCAGATTGTTATCCATTATCATATTATCTTTGATCTTGATCCATATGATGTCTTGTGAGTAGTTCATTTAGTTCTTGAGGACATGGGAGAAGTCATGTTGTTAGTAGTGAATCTGTGATGAGTTATTATTCAATGGTCTAGTATTTAAGTTGTGGTGCTATTCTTCTAGTGGTGTCATGTGAACGTCGACTACATGACACTTCAACATTTATGGGCCTAGGGTGATGCATTCTGTATTTGGCTACTAATCGTGGGGTTGCCGGAGTGACAGAAATCTGAACCCCCGTTAGGACACCTTTGCAAAAGGGAGCGCAGGATCTCAGAGTTTAAGGCTGTGGTTAGATTTATATCTTAATTACTTTCTTGTAGTTACGGATGTTTGTAGGGGGTTTAATCACAAGTATGTATTAGTCCTAGGAAGGGCGGTATGTTAGCACAAGTTCACCCACACAACACTTACAAACACCAAAGAAGAGTACTGAGCTATTTGAAGCGAAAGCACTTGACAAAATTCCCATGTGTCCTCGAGAACGTTTGGTCCTTATAAGTATTTCCACCGGCTTGTCCTTTTCTAAGAAAGGATTGGGCCACTTGCTCTGTTTGTTCGTTACTTATGTTACTTGCTCCTTGTTTTGTTGCCTTGTCAGAAAACCACTAAAATCCGTTTGCTAAGTATTCACAGGGATTTCCTGCTCCATACCACTGTTCAGCACCTTCTACTCCTCGTTGGGATCGGCACTCCTATTTATCAAAAGTACTACGATACACCCCCTATACTTGTGGGTCATCAAGACTATTTTCTGGCGTCATTGTCGGGGAGTGAAGCGCTATTGAAGAGTGGAACTGGTAAGGCAAACTTTCACTGTGAGTATTGCTCTTGTTACTTTGTTTCCAATATTGATAACCCACTTGGTATTCTGTTTGGGAAAAATACTACCACTACTAGGGTAGTAGATGAACCACCTCTTGTTGAGATAGATCCTTTTAATATACCTACAAGTATTGTTAATCGTGCTATGGATAATTATTATTTTGGGGATGGAACAGTCCATCTTGGTGATCACTTGATTTTTATCCATGAATTATGTGGGTTGTTTAAGTGTGCAGGTATCACAACTAAACATGTGAAGAAGAAGTTACTCTCCATATCCATGAAAGGGAGAGCTGAAGAATGGTATAAGCTGCTGAAGAATGGACAATTCATGAAATGGGAGGAGATGTCATCTATCTTTTACTCTAAATTTTATCCTCCCAGTGAGATTCATAAGGATAGAAATCTTATATACAACTTTTGGCCTCTTGATGGAGAGAGTACAGCTCAAGCTTGGGGGAGATTGAAGTTACTAATGCTTAAATGTCCTATTCATGAACTCCCTAACAATATTATTCTCAATAACTTTTATGCTAGGCTTTCACTTCATGATAAAGATTTACTAGATGCTTCTTGTGCTGGATCATTCACACGTATGAATGAAGAAGCTAAATAGGATCTCTTAGACCGTATTTAAGATAACACTAAAGCTTGGGAGAATGACAAAGGAAGAAGGTCAGGTATAAACTATGATTATGAAAGCATTAAGTCTTTTATGGGAACTGACAACTTCCGTGATATTAGTAATGAGTTTGGTATTGATTCCCAAAGTATTGCCAACTATTTTAAGGCCTTTGCCTCTTACATTGAAATTCCCAAAAAAAGTGGAATAAGTACCATGCTCCTTACAAAGATGTTGTTAATCATGCTCCAGTTAGAAGTACTCAAGTTTGTACTACTAATCATATTGTGCCTGAACCTCATGTTGATAAAATGCCTTTCCCAGCTAAGGTAAAGGAGTATTCTATGATTATTAGTGCAAATAACAAGGGTACAATGGAAACTGTGGAGCCTGGTAAGCATTTGAGTGATGAACCTGTGGTAGCTATTGTGAAAGACACTGTCACTAGAAATATAGAGGATGAACATATTATCTTCTGTGAAGACGCTTCTAATATTATCTCTCATCCTAGTAAGTCTAGAAAAGCTAGTGTTCCTGTGCTTTCTGTTAAAATTGGTGATCATTGCTACTATGGTTTATGTGATATTGGTGCTAGTTCTAGTGCTATTCCTTATGAGCTTTACAGGGAAATTATGCATGAGATTGGTCCTTGTGAGCTTGAGGACATTGATGTGGTTATACACCTTGCTAATAAGGAAACCATTTGCCCCCTTGGTATTATAAGAGATGTGGAGGTTCTCTATGATAAGATTAAATATCCTACTGATTTTCTAGTGCTTAATTCAGCAGCTAGCAAAACTTGTCCTATCATTTTTGGTAGACCTTTCTTGAACACTTGTGGAGCTATTATTGATTGTAAGAAGGAAAAAGTTGTTACTAAGTTTGATGGAGAGTCTTATGTGTTTAACTTTTCCAAATTTGCTAAAGCTCCTTGTGAAAATAGCTTGCCTAATAAAGATTTCAGGATGGAACAACTTGCTTCTATAGATCCAGTCTATGACCTTGGACCTCTTTTTGATGACTGTAAGTATGCTTATTCTGATGATAAAGTTGTTTCCAGTGACATTTATGTTGTCAACTTTATTCAAAGTGCTAATGAAAGTTATTATGAGAGAGGGAAACATGGTTTTATGCATCTCAATGATGTTAAGTTTCCCCGTTTTATGTTGAAAGCTTGAAAATTGCATCTGTTGTCTTCCTATGCTTGTGGCCTTTTGTTTCAACAATTCGTTTTCTCATGATACCCCCATGCAGAGTCTGCATCACTCCTTTGTTTCTGGACCTCGATTGTCAAGATCTTCAGTCTGATTCCGAGAATGGTTGCACGCTTTTCTACTGATTGTGCAGAGTAATAGTTTGGGTGCGTGATGGATTGGCCCCCATGCCGACTACCCCTTCTATTTGCTTTTGTACATTGAAGTGGATGAGAATGCATCGGTTCCCTCTTCCTATCGAAGCTAGAGGTGGCTTTATTTGTTGATACCTCTACCTTCGACCTTTTGTTTCCCGGAGTGTTCTCTCGACGATCACGGACAACGACCTCTTGTTAGTGGTGTCGCGAGGATCTACACGAAGTGAGAAGATGCAGATCGCCGACCTTCTTTCCGGTACCATGAGGCGGATCTCGAGGGCGAGATCCATTGTTAGTGGTGTCGAATTGTGGCATCCCGCAAAACCACTACTAGAAAATCGCGTTGTTTTTGTGCATTGCATCATCATGGCCGCATGCTCATGTCATCATGCCACATTGCATTTGAGCATCGTTATCATCTTGCATTTGCTTGCATAAAACTATTTCGGAAAAACCTGTTTGTGTTTTCTAAACGCCCCGTCTTTGTTCAAACGCAAAACCCGGGTCACCGGAATATTTTGTTTTGTTTGCTATCGTGTTGCAAAAGTCTGTTTGAAACAAATAAAATATTTAATTATTTTTGTGGGGGCAGTCGAACGGGCCGAATCGACCCAGTCGACCACCCCCAGCATTAAAACGGTCCATCTAAATCAGCCACCTCTAAAACCTATCCCCACCCAATTCTATCCTACCCACCTCTCACAGCCCGCCACCTCACCCTCTCACCCAATTCCTACCCACCCCGCCACATCATCAATCCACCACTCCCCCTCTCTTTTTCACACACAGCCCTCCTACCCCTCTCCCTTACAGGCTGGCCCCACCCCAACCCGCTGCCACCTCACCCCCTTTTCCCTCCTCTCTCTGTCGTGGTGGTGGCACGGCAGATGCCATGGGTAGGCTAAAGTATGGGGCCAATGGATGCTAGTGGGATCTGGGGAGGGAAGATGCAACTGTCTTTACACTCAAGCTGCCAAAGTGATGAACTTTATTTCTCTCTCGATGTGTTACAAGTGCTCCTAGAGCTGTTTACAGGGGAACTATGTGAATCTCCCCAGCCTAACGTTGCTCAAAAAACCCTCTCTCCCTCAGGGTCCAGACTTCCCCTTATAAAGGGGTGCCTTGGGTGCCCTTAGGGCTGACGGGGCAAGCATATTCGAGGAATATGCTTGTCCCAAAGTAGTAATTCGGCGGCCTCCTTTCCCTGTCTCCCTTCTAATGACGGCAAAGCTCCAGTGCCCCCCTTCTCAGGCCTCTAAGCCAAAGACTGCACCTCCGTGACCTCCTTCTCGCCTCCGTCTCTGCGCCTTGTCTCTTGCGCTTGGCCTTCAGATTCCTTTTAGCTCAGCCTATGGTTTGACCCTAAGCTTCTCCTTCTCCCGCAAGCTTGCTTAACCCGCCTTACCTCATGTTATTCGCCTGCTCCTTACGCATGAAGATCATCGGTAATCCGCCGAGTTTCATTAACTCGCCAGATAACCACTTGATACCAGATACGTGCTTCTTGCCTCCATTCATCGGCCGACATATCAACGATTCGGCCGACCTAGGCCGTAGCTCGCAACTTGACGGGCAAGACTGCTTTTCCCTGCCTCGACCTACCCGAGGTTAACCCCCGACATTAGTCCCCAAGCTGGTGGCCTCACAATTACTTTGGCCGGGTTATATCAGCTTCAACACCTTCTTTAGTCTTGTTTCCGGTATACGGCCTTGTCCGAGGTTCTCTCGCCTTCCTCCATACGCTAAGTCCTACGTGTTACCCCATCATTGCTCTCCTAGTTTTTAGGTCCTTTTATCGATTTATCGACAAGCCACGTGAACCCTGTGCTCGCTGCGCCACATGACGCCTCGTGTTCCGCCTCCTCTTGGGATCGTAATAACTTTTCTTTGTATGTGGCCTGGTGTGGCTCCATTCACCGTCGTGCTCGTGTTACCCCACGATCCACACGGTAATCGCCACACCCACGATCCCACTCCTTCATTGCTTGTTTATAAAGTGGGGAAACGCGCCTGGGTTCACCTTTCCTTATCGCCAAGCCCGCTCTCCTTCCTCCCTTCGTCTGTGTGCTCTCTCGCTCGCCGCCATCCAGAGCTTCACGGCGAGGATTCCACGTCGTTGCTCGCCTTTTTCGCCCGCGCTTTACGGCGGTGTGTCCCCCGCCGGTGAGTCCTTTCCGCCATCTTGCCCTGTCCTTGCTCTAGATCGATCCGCATAATTTCCGACTCAGCGACGGTTTCTTCTTTTTCGCCATTGTTTTCTTGCAAAGTTCCGACGGGCCTGTAGCTCTAAGCCCTCCTCCGCTAGTTTTTCCTCCGCGATCTCTCCGGAACTATGTCTAGTTCATTTAGCGGTGCTCTAGTTGAGGACGATGACGCTGGCTCGGCCCGAGCGTGGATCGTGGCAGGTTTTCGCCTCGCCGCGAGATTGAATGGCTCATCCGAACTCGGCGATTCTCGCCGAGGTTTCTGTCGTTACCCGGCAGCGAATCCTCCAGCCTCGAGAGGGTGAGTATGTGGTCTTCATGTCCCACTTCGCCGCGGGCTTCGGTCTTCCTCTTAGCGATTTTGCTAGAGAATTTCTCGATTACTTCGGCCTTCAGCCGCATCATCTTCCCGCGAACGCCATAGCTTCTCTTTCCGCTTTTATCTCGGCTTCGGAGGGTTACTTCGGCCTGTGGCCATCAGTACATGTCTGGTCGAAGTTCTTCCAGATCCGCTCCAACGTTGTTCCCGACAAATCTCTGCATCCTTCCGAGAAGCTGCTCACCCAATGTGGGGCGCGCCTATTACACTCGGAGGAAATCCGTGTTCCTCGTGTCACCGGATTGAGTCGTGCAAGAAATGGCACAAGTCATTCTTCACGCCAAGAACAGAGGGCTAAGACAAGATTCGCTCCCACCGCTCTCAATTGGCCCCTTCCAAAGTGAATTGGCTATATAATCCAAGAAGACTCATGCCCCAGCCGAGGCCTTCGAGATTCGGGTCAAGGAGTTGATTCGAGCCGGTTATGCGGAGAGGACTTGATGGCCACTTTTATTAGTAGCCGGATCTGCCTTCCAACAAAGGACCCACAAGTGTGTTACATGAGCGTCCCTGACCCTAACCGAGTCTCGACTGGAGTTGGACAGCTACCTCATCTTTAAGCTGCCCGAGCTATTTTCAAGACGGAGATGCTCGATGACGGACTGGGGTTGAAACCGCTCACCCGCGACAATCCTCCTCCCGAGGTAAGCCCAATCCCCATCACTGCTTTTTCCTCGCTTTTATAGTCCGGTTTTCATGATTTTCTCTCTTGTCATGCAGAGGTTTACCGAACAGAAAAAACGAGGATGCCAAGTTCTGCAGCCTCGGCCCGCAGATAGGAGTACCGGATACAAAGCGAGCCGGACTCGAGGAGTTCGTCCCTAAGTCGATCCTGCCCGCCGAGCTCATGCAAAACCCCAGCAGGAGGAGGAAGGTGATTCTGACGAGGTCCAAATTCTTGAGGTAGTTGCCGCCATGCCTATTTCTTATGCATTTCCGCTCGCTTTCCCAGCTAATCCGCCGGCCAGGTTCATGACGCCGAACCTATTGCTTCTCGGCCTCCGTTATCTCGGGAAACGCGGGCTCCCGCCATGCCTCGGATGCGTTCCTAAGAAGCGAGTAAAGAAATCTGCTCCGAATCCTCCCAGGCGCAAGACTATGCCCGGGGTTGCTGGGTAAGTTCCTCTGCCTATATTTCTTGTTTCTCTTTTTCTGTCTCTCATTCTAACGAATCTTTTTTCGTATTTTTGCAGTGCTCTCTGTCGTTAAACCCGGGTCCTAGTATGACTAGCCGTCCGACTGCCGCCATCTCCTCCTCCTCGATGACACGAGAGTTCCTAGTCCTATTCGGCCCGCTTCTCCCGCCCCTCGATACTGCTCGCCGTGATGCCCCGAGGTTTCTCCCATTGATCCGGATCCGATCCGATCCTCCGATGTTTTCGTTGAGCCAGCTGCCTCTATGGGCCCCCCACATAATTGAGCTTCCATCTACTCCGCAGCTCCTATGGTCGCACCGACCTCTGCCGAGAAGATCGCTACCGGCGCCTCTGCGAGCTTAACCTCATCGATCCTAAGGATTCCGTTCCTACCGGAGACGCAACGCCCGCCGGTGCTTCTTCTAAGGAGAACGTGTTATCGCCACCAAGACCTCTTCTCGTAAAAGTCTTGCCGCACCTCTCACCAAGTATTGCGAGGCATTGCAAAGAAGGAGTCAGATTCGCCAAAGGCACGGTTACCTCGCCATCGGCGGGCTTGTTTCTTCATAAGAGTCTCGCGATCGCGGTTGGACCGCCTGCCCGGTAAAGTTTTAACCCGACAATTAGCGGTAAAATTTCGAGCGCTGGTTGAATCGCCAATAACGGAATGTCGATCGGTTTGAGGGCAATCCATTAATCAACCTTCCAAATTTTTCTCGACATCGGGCGTTTTGACCAAGCCGCCCAGTTTATCGTTGATACGAACAAGATGAATGCGTAATTGTTTTATCTCCGGTCTTAAATTATTTTCCACATGTTATCATACTCTAGTCCCTAAACTTGCAAGGAAATAACTTGTTGTATGCTTGGAAGTTTGACGATTTTTATTTCTAAGGTTCCATTAGTTCGCCACCTAGTTCATAGTTTGTTTAGCTTTGACGTAGCTTTGAATTTCCCTTCTCATAGAGCCAAGTTGAGTCCTTCTTGACTCGGATCTGCCTAGTTTTGAATCTCCACCACCTAGATCTGAATTAAGTCTTGCTTGATTCTCGATCTAGTTTAGCTTTGAATATCCAGCCACCTAGAGCGAACTAAGCTTCGCTTGATTCGGATCTCCCTAGTTTTGAATCTCCACCACCTAGATATGAATTAAGTCTTACTTGATTCGGATCCGTATAGCTTTGAATATCCAGCCACCTAGAGCGAATTAAGCTTTGCTTGATTCGGATCTGTATAGCTTTGAATATCCAGCCACCTAGATCCGAATTAAGTTTTACTTGATTCGGATCTTATAGCTTTGAATATCCACCACCTAGATCTGAATTAAGTTTTACTTGATTCGGATCCGTATAGCTTTGAATATCCACCACCTAGAGCCAATTAAGCTTAGCTTGATTCGGATCTGTTATAGCTTTGAATATCCAGCCACCTAGATCTGAATTAAGCTTTGCTTGATTCGGATCTGTTATAGCTTTGAATATCCAGCCACCTAGATCTGAATTAAGTTTTACTTGATTCGGATCTGGTATAGCTTTGAATATCCAGCCACCTAGATCTGAATTAAGTTTTACTTGATTCGGATCTGGTATAGCTTTGAATATCCAGCCACCTAGAGCCGAATTAAGCTTTGCTTGATTCGGATCTGTTATAGCTTTGAATATCCAGCCACCTAGATCTGAATTAAGTTTTACTTGATTCGGATCTGGTATAGCTTTGAATATCCAGCCACCTAGAGCCGAATTAAGCTTTGCTTGATTCGGATCTGTTATAGCTTTGAATATCCAGCCACCTAGATCTGAATTAAGTTTTACTTGATTCGGATGTGTTGTAATTTCTAACTTTTGTTTTATCATTGTGCTCCATTTCTTAGGTTGCCCATGATCGACGGACTGCCGAGTTCCAGAGATTGCTCTTCTTGCACCGCAAGTTGGAAGAGAAGTATGAGAAAGTTCTGCCCGTCGCGAAGAAAGCTGGTAAGTTGATAGTTTCTTTTCCTTATTCCCAACTTTCTTATATACTTGTCCACGGAGCGCCGGCTTACTTCTTGCTGAATAGGTAATATCAATAATCTCAATATCCGCCTTGAAAAGAAGGTCAAGTCCTTGGAAGGTTAGTTTCTTCCCCTTGCTCCTTCCTCTTTAGTATCTATGCCGAGTTTCCTTATTGCGCTGGGTTGTGGTAAAGCCGAGTTGCAAGGCTTTGCAGCGTCAAGAACAAGATTGCGTGCCCATGCCCGACGTGATGCTTCATTTTTAGAACAAAGCGCAGTTCATTGGCGAACTACAAGAGAAGGATGATGAGATAGCTACCGAGATCCGAGGTGAATTCACTCAAGCTCTCTCGTAAATCCGAGCTAGAAAAGGTTGATCAAGAATTCTTTGGAAAAGAGCCACCGACTCGATCCGGAGAAGAGCAAGGAACTCCTCAAAGTCCGAGCTTAAAACTCGCGGTTTGAGCGAGGAAATTGCTCGTTTCGAGAAGAGTAAAGCTATTTGGGCTAAGGATCTTCAAATAATGATGAGCTATATCCATCGAAGTTATTTGGCCCGGCCGAATCGTATTTTTCTTTGTCGCCGCTACTATCCTTTGACATGTCCATGTTTTATGAGGTCACTTCCCCGAGTCCAAACCCGTGAGTACTAGAGCTGTTCTTGCGGCTCGCTCGTCGAGGTGAAGCTACATGCTTGACTTTGAATACCGATGGAGGATTTCTTGGTGCCGCAGCTTGGTCCGATGAAAATCATGGGTCGGGACTTGGAGGCTGCTATCAAAGCTTATCACGCACTCGCCGAATACCGTGGTCTCCGATATCGACGAGGTCAAGTTATTGGTGGCCAGTTGAAGGCATCCGAGAGGCGATTGAGTCTTTGAGGGAATCTGCTGCGGCGTCGGTGCCGACATGGCCCATCGTAGTCATGTCATGGTATGAAGATATCTCCCTTGACATTCGATGAATCACAGATCGGCTCCCGGTGGGTTGAAGATCCCACCTTTGTTGCTCTTCGGCAAGCTCGGCTTTCATTTCGTCGAGTATGCCGATGTGCACACTTGGAATGAAGGGCCGAGTTTTCTCCCAGATTCGGATGAAGAGGCCGGGTCAAGATGCTTTGGGTGATGATTCGCTGAGCACGGGAAGGTGAAGATGATTCGGCCACATCCAATAGCTCTAGCTCAAGTTCAGATAGCAATGGTGATGCACAATCTTCCTCCAAAGGCACCGGGCATTCTACTGCCACAGCATCGACGCTCCTGAGCAACCCCGTGATACCGCCGAAGTCACTCCTGGGTCGGCAGAAGGCGAGGCAACCTCAGCCGAAGTTCCTCCTACTTCGGAGTGCCCCGCACCTGATCGAGTGGTTCCTCCTCCAACGAACGATGCCTAAGTTATTCGTGATCCCTGGTATGCCGGGTGTTCAATGTAAACGAAAAAAATTATCAACTCGTATGATTCGAGGTTCTTTTGCTATGCGCCTTTGAGACTCTTAGTTAAGTGAATGCTCGTCCGAATTCTTGCCCTGTTGGCTCATAACTTCTTCATCCTTCAGGATTTACTTTTTTGCCTTGTTGGCTCATAGTTTCCGAGTCGTTGGTTTAAGTGTTAAAGTTTATGTGTCCATGAATTTGACAACCCTATGATAATTCCTGAGTCAAAGCTTTGGGCACCAAGATGCATATTCGTAACATGAAAAGAAAATAACATGTTGCACTCTCCGAGTTACTGCTCTGATCGCCAACGTTCAAGTGTGTAACGCGAAAGAGATAAGTATAAGATACGGCAGTCCCCGAGCTATTGCCCTGGATGCCAAGGCCTAAACATATAACACTTAATAATCATTGCATATGGCAGTCCCCGAGTAACTGCTTTGGGTGCCGAAGTTTAAACATCAAATATGAGACAACATCACATATGGCAGTCCCCGAGCAACTGCTCTGGGTGCCGAGGTTTAAACATCAAATATGAGACAACATCACATATGGCAGTCCCCGAGCAACTGCTCTGGGTGCCGAGGTCCAAAAATCAAATATGAAATAACATCACATATGGCAGTCCCCGAGTAACTGCTCTGGGTGCCGAGGTTTAAACATCAAACATGAGATAACATCACATATGGCAGTCCCCGAGCAACTGCTCAGGGCGCCGAGGTTTACATACACGATATGAAATAAATATAACATTCGGCAGTCCCCGAGTCACCGCTCTGGGTGTCGAGGTGCAAGTACATCATTGGTGACCTTGAGACATAATCCTTTAGTAAAATGGCCAAGTAAAGCCACATTCCGTATGCTTGCTTTTCGCCAACTTTGTTTGCCTTGCCTTCTCCGGTGATTGGGCAATCGATAGTATGCATCGTTGTGCAATGCTTTGCTCACGATAAATGGTCCTTCCCATGGGGTGACAATTTGTGCATGCCGTAGGCGTTGCACCACCGAGGAGTACCAAATCTCCTTCTTTGAATACCCTTGATTCACTTTCCTCTTGTGATACCGTAAGCTCTGTTGATAAATGGCTGATCGTGATAATGTCAATTCTCGGGCTTCTTCCAACAGGTCTACGGCATCTTGCCGAGCTACTTCATTCACCTCTGAAGATGTGTATTGAGTAACTCTTGGCGAGTCATGTATTATGTCGATTGGAAGCACGGCCTCTGCCCCATATACCAAAAAGAATGGTGTGTAACCTGCTGATCTGTTCGGAGTAGTCCTGAGGCTCCATAATACTGCTGGTAATTCCTCAATCCAACATCCTGCCGACCTTTGCAATGGTTCGACTAGCCGTGGTTTTATTCCTGATAAAACCAGCCCATTAGATCTTTCGACTTGCCCATTGGATGCTGGGTGAGCCACTGAGGCAACATCCAGTCTTATGTGTTTCTCTTGGCAAAATCTAGCGAAAGCTCCTTCTGCAAAGTTCGTGCCATTATCCGTAATAATGCTGTGTGGGTATCCGTATCTCAAGATGATATCCTTGAGGAATTTCACTGCTGTATGCCCATCACACTTTTTGATTGGTTTTACCTCAATCCATTTTGTGAACTTGTCGACCATGACCAAGATGTGGGTCATTCCTCCTCTTGCCGGCTTAAAAGGTCCTACCATGTCTAAACCCCACACCGAAAATGGCCAAGTAATGGGTATTGTTTTTAACTCGGCCGACGGCATATGTATTCTGGTTGCATATCTCTGACACCCATTGCATTTTTTGACTAACTCTTCGCTCTCTTAACGCCACACAAGAAAATCCATGCCCGAATGCCTTGGCTACTAAAGCGAGACGAGGCATGGTGCCCACATTCTCCTTGGTGTATATCTAGAAGGATCTCCTGACCTTCTGCGGGACTCACGCACTTCTGCAATATGTTCGTTACGCTTCTCTTATATAACTCATTGTTTATGATTGTATAGGCCTTTGCTCTTCTGACGGTTTGTCTGGCTAATACTTCATTACTCGGCAATACTGCGTCTCTTAAGTACGAAAATATGGGTTGCGCCCATGTCGTTGCCCTTTCTGCAGTTGATTTCACCGCTCATCTCCATGCTCTCGCCGACATACATACCTCGGCCCTTTCCATGATCGCTATTACTGGGCTGTCCCTCTTTAGGGTTCCGAATTTTCATGGATCTATCTCCATTGGTGTATGATTCTCCGCAGAACCCTCCGGGATAAAGATTGATTCGGATTCGGTGATGGGTTTATTGACGGTTTCCGAGGTGCTCAAGGGCTATACCGCGGAATCGATCCGAGTTGATCCTAATTTTGACAATGTGTCGAGCGCCATTTTCTCGTGGTATGTGGTGGAATTCACATCCTTCAAAATATCCACCGATCTTCGCACATGGAATCAGATAAAGCCATATTAGCATCTAATGCATCCCAAGTGCCCGACACTTGTCAGACTACCGCATCCGAATCTCCGTAGCATAGGATTCAGATTCCCATTTCTCTTGCCACTTTTAATCCATGGACTAGTGCTTCATATTCAGCTACATTGTTGGACGCGCAAAATGTATTTGCAAAGACATACTTCAATTGATCTTTTTTAGGCGAGGTCAAGACTATTCCTCGCGCCCAAACCGCTCCTTAGTTTGGAACCATCAAAGTGCATTGTCCAAGAATTTGGATCCGCAATGGTGGCTCATATTGCACCTCGCCCAATCTACAAGAAAGTCGGCGATACCGAGATTTGATTGCATCCCTTCTATCAAATTGTGGAGCATACGGTGATAACTCGATCGCCCATTTTGCTATTCGGCCACTTGCGTCTTTGTTGTTCAATATGTCGGCTATGGGTGCCTCACATATTACTCTTATTGGATGCTCTTCAAAGTAATGCTTAAGCTTTTTTGCCGACATATATACTCCATAGGCCATCTTCTGATAATGTGGATAATTTTGCTTTGAAGTGGATAATACTTCGCTTAAATAATATCGGCCTCGAACTGACTTACCCTCTTCAAGCCGTTCTACTACAACCACAAGATTAACTCCTCGATTTGTAGCCGCTATATAAAGTAGCATAGGTTCTTTCGATAATGGAGAAGCTAAAATGGGTGCCGTAACTAGCATCTTTTTCAACTCGTGGAACGCAATGTCGGCCTGGGGAGTCCAGCCGAATTTGTCCGACTTTCTCATCACCGATAGAGTGGCAATGCCTTTTCTCCTAGCCGACATACAAATCGACTAAGCGAGGCGAGGCAGCCCGTGAATTTTTGTACATCATTCAAACACCTCGGCAATTCCATTTTTCTATTGCTCAGATTCTTCGGGTTTGCCTCGATACCTCGGCTGGACACAAGGAACCCGAGTAATTTTCCACGCACGCCAAATGTGCATTTCTCGGTTGAGTTTCATTCGAACCTTCGTGTTCGCGAAAGTTTGCCGATATCTTCTAGCAAGGTTCGCTTTCCTTAGTTTTGATGACTACATCATCCACATATACTTGTACATTTTTCCTATCGATCATGTAAACATTTTTGCATGCACCTTTGATACGTTGCCCAAGATTTCTCGGGCGAATGGCATCGATGCGATAACAATAAGCCCGTGACGGGTAATAAATGCATCTTTATTTGATCGTCGGATTTAACGGATCCGTGGAAACCGTAATCTGGCCTACAAATGATAACAACTCACAACCAGCGGTCGAGTCAATGACTTGGTCTATTCTAGGCAATGGAAAAGGATCTTTCCGGACACGCCTTGTTTAGGTTAGTGTAGTCGATACACATTCGCCACACAATGGCTACATTAGGGTCATCTTTCTTCTTTCTACTAGCACCGGATTTGATAACCAATCCGGATAAAGCACCTCCATGATAAACCCGCGGCGAAGCCGAGCTATCTCATCTCCTATCACTTTTCTCCTGTCTTGGAAGCGGCGGAGAGGTTGCTTCACCGGCCGTGCTCCTGGCCTGACGTTTAAAGAGTGCTCAGCCAACTCCCTCGGCACACCTTGCAGATCTTGAGTGGACCATGCAAATATGTCCCGATTCTCACGGAGGAAGTTGTTGAGCTCGCCTTCCTATTTGGCGTCGAGACCTGCACCAATAGTGACCGTGCGCTCTGGGAATTGCTCATCAATCTGAATTTTCTTCGTCTCCTTGGTTGGTTGGAAAGAAACGCTGCCATGAGGGTTGGCCAATGCCGGCATGCTTAATTGTGCTGACTGTGCGAGGGCTGCTACCTCTTGAATCCTTTTCTTTTCTCTCGCTATGACCAATGATTTGGCCAAATTTGACCCGCCGAGGCACACCATTGACTTCTTGTAATCCTCGAATCGTATCACCCCTTGTGGTCCGGTAATTTCATCTTTAGATAACCTATATGACAATCGCTCATGAATTTGGCCATCGGGTCAGTCGAGTAGAGCATGATAACAGCTTTCAGATCAACCACCTCAAATTCCAAGTTTTCGCTGCAGCTTATCTCTTGTACCGAATAAGACGCCCACTGGACTTTACCAATGGCTCACGAAAGCCCCGCACTATCCCATGGAAAATTGTCCTTGTGGATTGCAAGATGTTCTGTGATATACCGAGCTTGTGCATGGTATCTTTGTACATGATATTAATACTGCTTCCATTATCAATGAGTACTTTTGAGAATTTCACATTGATGATTGGTCCACAAATGTCGGATCTAACACAAGTGCGTATGATCCTGGACTTGGCATTATTCTGGGGTGATCTTTTATACTCCAAGTTATCTCCTGGTCTGACCATGGCTGGTATCTTGGCACTGCTGGTACAACTGCATTTACTTCCATATGTCGGCGCCAGACACTGCTTGTCCTCATTGCTCATAGAACACGCAGAAGACCGGTGATGTTCTCTGAATCATTAAGGCCCAAAGATTTGCCGGATTTATCCTTCCGCCCCGCCTCGGTTCATTACTTGATGCACCGCATCTCCGATCCGAGTTATCATACCGGAGGAGGGGGCGGCATCGCTTGTTGCGTATTTGCTCCAGTTAATCGCGGGCCGATGCGTTGTTGCATCCGATGGGAGCTTGAACTCTGCCGGTTACCCATCGCATTCTTCATCCAAGCACATTGCCGGGTTGTGTGATTGGCTGGTCTAGATGGGTTTGATGTGTGAAATTTACACCTGGTCCAACATGGATTCAAATGTATACTTCGCTTCTCTTGCCATTGCTTCTTTTGCTCGGGGTCCATTGCCTTTTTCCGTCATTTCTTGCGGTCCACCGTTGAGGTCCATTTTCTCGCTGTTGAGTTACCCGTGACTCTGTTCTTGGTCACCGCCACCGGGCCGAATTATATCTATAATCCGCCTCTCCTCTCTTCTTCTTCCTCTAAAATCACGCCTAGATGATCCGCCAATTCTCGTGTATTGGTCTTGTTGCTCACGGTGATCTCGCCGACATTAACTCGTTGGGTTGGATCACCCAAAGCATAGGAGTCCGCTATTCGATAGTTTCGCCAAAGGTGGTTGGCATATCTCTCTCAGCGCGTTACAAAGACACCGCCATAACGGCAGCCTTATGCGAACCAAGCGATCGCTATGCATTCAATAACTCCTTCACATGAATTTCTTAGGTTACACCACCGAGTTAAAAACTCTCTATCTGTTTCATTCGCCTCGCTTGCACATGGCTAGTTGTGGTCTATTCGGTCTCTTGTATGTCTGGTAAAGTTGTCGACAAACATCTCTTCAAAATCTAACCAGCTTGATACCGCCGCTGGTTGATTATTCAACCATACTGGCTGGTCCTTCCAACATCTGCGGACATACCTCACCGCCATCTCAAGTTGCCACCGCTATTTTCATCATGTAGCATAATCAATTAACCAGTCTTGCGGCTTGGTACTTCCATTGTACGTTTTTGTGCCTCTTGCCAACTGAAAATTTGGTACCGGTGGTTCGCCCATGATCCGTGGTCCAAAACACGCCGGACCCGGTGGACCTTGCTCTTCCAACAGCTCGGACCGATACAACCGATCTAACTTTACCCTTGCATCACTTGCTGGCAAGTCTCTGTACAGGATTCTATCCTTCATCCCATAGTGATTGTCTCCTCCTTGGTTTACGTATTCTAGCTCGGAATATCCATCATTATACCTTTCATTCACCTGATTGTAGCGAGCTGGCCTCACTTCTCTTTCCTGCCGAGGCTCAGGTCTCGGTTGAGGGTTGAGCGGCACTTCTCTCCTTATCTCGGCCGGGGTTTGGTTTTCGTGATTGTCTCTTGCAGGTTCTTTCCTGCCGTGTTCCCCATTACCTCGGCCGCCGCCGTCCCTTTCCACACGGCCGTGGTTTCTCTCTCCACTATTACCTCGGCCTGCATTGCCTCTGTTCTCATTTGCCTTTCCAGCTATTGGTCGTCGATGGAACAATTTGTTTGTTCCTCTTCCCGAGGTTACCGCTTCTTCTTCTAGCGTTGTTTCCGGTGAAGATGTCGCTGCAGATAAAGCAGTGCTGCCCCGCCGAATGAACCATTCGTGAAGCCCCCGGTCTTGCCGGTTAGCTCGAGCATTTCTCATTTTGCTGGTTCGCGCACCAGCTCATTCACTCTTTCTTGTTGCTTCGCCGAGCTTCCCCTCTAGTTCCAATGTTGCGGATTCGCCTTTAGGTTTTTCGGGCATCAGACTCGGCAAACCCAAATCGCCTGATTCGCCTGTGAGCTTCATGCTCTTTGTTAATATCACTCATGAGGTTCTTTCCTCTTAATCTCAGTCATTCCACCCGCTGGTGCGATATCGCTTATTAGCTTTTGCATATTCTCTCGTGGTCCTGTTCAAGGACTCCGCAGGTCGATACTTTTTGGGCCTCTACCAAAGACTTTTGCCTGGTTTCCTCTAACTCTGCTCGAGCATTTGCCGGATCAAGTATCGCCACAGGTGTAGTTAAGTTATCTATAGTTGCTTGAAGAATGTTCTCTGGTCTCCAGAGGTGGTCCTCTCACTTGGTGCCTTTGGGGTGGTGTCGTAGTTCGCCGGTTTGCCAACGGAATTACCTCCGGTTGCAGTAATCTGCTTGGCGGACTTCTGCACTGCGCGGGCTCTCTCGCTTGACCCGCCAGTGCCTCCCGCGGTGCCCCTGCGACCATCACCTCGACGCTGTCCGGACGTTCTCCTCGACGGACAGCACAAGGCTTCGTGGTGGTTCCCCGCAACAACAACTGGTGAGGATAAACGCCGGAGACGCCGACGCCGATGTAGACCTGTGCTCGCCAGCCGATGAAGATCCTGCTGGGAGTTTTCCTCAAGCTCCCTCGCATTGTCTCGACATAGTCACAGAGACCAAATCTGACCAGACCGTAAACAACGCCGCCGGTGTTGATGAAGTTTCCGTCCGGATCACAACTCCAGCTAGCACCGCCATCGCCCCACTTGGGCGCCAACCGTGGTGGTGGCACGGCAGATGCCATGGGTAGGCTAAAGTATGGGGCCAATGGATGCTAGTGGATCCGGGAGGAAGATGCAACTGCTTTACACTCAAGCTGCCAAAGTGATGAACTTTATTTCTCTCGATGTGTTACAAGTGCTCCTAGAGCTGTTTACAGGAACTATGTGAATCTCCCACCCTAACGTTGCTCAAAAACCCTCTCTCCTCGTGGTCCACTCCCTTATAAAGGGGTGCCTTGGGTGCCCTTAGGTCGACGGGCAAGCATATTCGAGGAATATGCTTGTCCCAAAGTAGTAATTCGCGCCTCCTTTCCCTGTCTCCCTTCTAATGACGCAAAGCTCCAGGCCCCTTCTTCAAGGTGCCTCCTTCAAAGACTGCCACCTCCGTGACCTCCTTCTCGCCTCAAGCGCCTCCTTGTCTCTTGCGCTTGGCCCTGCTCAGATTCCTTTTAGCCTGCAGCTATGGTTTGACCCTAAGCTTCTCCTTCTCCGCAAGCTTCGCTTAACCCGCCTTACCTCATGTTATTCGCCTGTTCCTTACCGCATGAAGATCATCCGGTAATCCGCCGAAGTTTCTCATTAACTCGGCCAGATAACCACTTGATACCTGTATACGTGCTTCTTGCCTCCATTCATCGGCCGACATATCAACGATTCGGCCGACCTAGGCCGTAGCTCGGCAACTTGACGGGGGCAGTACCTCTGTTTTTCCCCGTCTCTGACCTACCCGAGGTTAACCCCCCGACACTCTCTCTTCCTCACACCGCATCCACCCAGCCACCTCTCCCCGACACCTGGGCCCCCCATCTCCCTGGACCCGCTCCCCTCTCCCCACTCACTCACACCCTCCCGCGGGCCCGCTCCCTCTCTCCACCTCCCTGGCCGTTGGGCCCGACCCCACCTCTCCTCACGCGCGACCGCCCCCCACCTTCTCCTTCCTCCCGCTCGCGTCTCCCCTCCTCCTCTCTGCCCCGCTCCCTCTGCTCCCCACCGCCGCTCGCCCCCCTCCTCTGGCCTCACGCCTCTCCCTTCCATCCCGCGTCCCCGCCCGACGCCGGCCGCCTCTGCTCCTCCTCCCTCGCGGCCTCGTCGCTGCTGGCTGCCGCTGCCGCCATCCGACTCCCCTTCCACGCCACTGGTCCGAACCACAGATCCTCCCACTCACACACATACCGACGCAGCCTCCACTCGCCGGCTCCTTCTCCAGTAAGGCTGCCTCGCTGGCTGCGTGCCCTCCTCCAGCCTCCGCCCGGGCGACCTCCTCTCGCTGCCAAGCCCTTGCACAGACTCGCCTCTTCCGTCTCCGCCGCTGGCCCCGCCTTCCTCTCCCCTGGCGCTCGCCGTCGACCGCCATCCGCCTCCTCCCGCGGCAACCTCCGTTCATAGCCGTGCGCCCCACCTCCCAGGCAGGCGCCGCGGTGTCCCTCTCCGCGGCATGCTTGCAGGCGCCGTTCTCCTCAACCGCTTCCTCCTTCGGAGCTCGCCGTGGAACCCGCCCTCTGTCTGTAGCGTGTTCGTCCAGGTGCCTGCAAGGAGTTCCTCTGGTAGCCCCGATTTTTGGATGTGCTCGTGCCAGTTGTTACCGTCACGCCAAGGTCTTCTCCCCAAAACGTCGAGTGCTCCTTTCCGGAGCCGAAGCCGCCAAGATCGCCAGGGAACGACAAGCACTTCACCCCGGACGCCAAGTCCGACCCGAACCGCCGACCCGACAAGGTCTTCACGACGACAAGGACGACATCGACCAAGGCGAATCCGATGCGCCCCGACACCGAACCAAGCTCTTCTCCGCGTATGCGACAAGATCTACTTCCCCGATCCGAAGACCCTCAATCCTGGAGTCCGAGAACGATCCCGTCGAACCCTGAACCCTGAGACCGACCCCGAACCCCGGAACCTCAAGTTCGTCGAGACCCCTAACGTGTGAACCTTTTTCCGAGCCCTATTTTATAAATGCTATACATAAAACCTGTTGCATATTAATCATTCATCTCGCATGCATTTTTGTATGGTTTGGGGGCCTTATGCCGATTCACCTTATAATTAAATATGGGGCCCATATGCGGGCAAATCTAGTCTTATATTGGCCTCATTTAAATTTGTGTAGCGAACCGGTGATCTAATTTTGCCTTGTTAAGACAACATTTAAATTGCGGGGGTTCTAAATAACTTGAACCGTTTAATTAAATGTCGGGACCCCGGTTCCGTTTAACATGACCTAATTGCATCACATCTTTGCCATGTCATGCATCATGCATGCATCATGCCCGATCTTTTGCCGTAGTATTAAATATTGCATCCGGTGTTTATTCTAGTGTTTTGGTTCTTCGCGGATAAGGCCGTTGAGTTGATGCGAGTAATTCCGATCTTCGTTAAACCTTCGACAATGTTTTCAAAGTAGCATCTCCCTTTCTACCTATATTACTTTTATAGTATTTATTCCTCCTGTTGATCTATTGCTATCTGTGTTATGATGCTCTAGTTTTCGTACCAAGATATCCCTTGCACTTTATATTGCCTTGGACACATCCTATTACCGTTGTTTGGTAGATAGTTGGACTTGGCGTCGTAGTCGCTTTCTCAAGTGCCGCTATGGTTGTAAAGTGCCACAGTTGTTGGAGTAATGCCGCATGTGTGTTGTTGGAGATGATCATGGCTTTACTTATCGCTCACTTTAATTCCTGTTTAACAACTAAAATTGAAGTAAGTGCAGGCATCGGTGGGTGATAGATAATATTTGGTTTCCGATCACCACTTGTGTCCTGTGAGGACCCCGAGTACTTGATAATGTTCCTTGATTTATCGCGCTATCCACATCCGGAGGATTATGGGACCCCGAGCCTGAGCATGATTCATTCTTATTTCTTGGGGCCACAAACTAGTTTGAGGTTTTATTTACTATCCTGTACCTATGCCATGCTATCGCTTTATTTACGATTGTCAGCGAGGAGCACACTGCATCGCTTAGGTAAGCGGAATGTTTTCGTGGTATCGACAAGCCCAGCTTTTGGGTTCCCGATCATGTACCATTGTCGCAAACCTTGAGTCCATCTCGGAGTCGGCTGGCTATGGGTTCTACTCAATGGGGTGGCCCCCTGAAATATTTCTGAATCCTGTGATTGCTTTGTCGTGAAGGCCTCGTTGGGTTTTGATTTGGTTTTTCCGAGGTTGATCGAGCGTGTGTTGCTATTGGTGCACCCCGGCCGGGTAAAATTTTCTGAAAGCCGTGTCCGCGGTTATGGACGACTTGGAGCACAGTATCTCGATCATAGACAACTATAACTAAAGTAGTGTTATAAAGTTGACTTTATAATGACTAGTAATCAGCTTCACTATAATGGAATGGCTAAATAAAACTGCCAACAATTGCTTGCTTGGGTTGTCGCTTGCGACCATTGTATCTGACTAGTAAGTACTACAACTACAACGGAATGGCTAAATAAAAGTATCAACAACTGCTGGGTTTTGGGTTATCTCATGCCAATTGTATCTGACTAGTAAAGTGTTGCAACTATCATGGAATGGTTAACTAAAACGGCCCACTTCTTATTTTATCAGGACGACTATCTTTACCTGACTAGTAATTGCTGCAACGATAACTGAATAACTAAAACTGCCAACTGTGTGAGTTCCTCGGTTGACTTCCTCGTTTGGTCTCGAGGGTGAAATACCAGGATGGGTTTGTTTGGCGTTAGAATCAGGTTGGTTCCGAATAGGTCTTTCTTATCCCTCTCTGATAGCCGCCAGTTGTATCGAGTCTCTATAGGTGGTTTAGTGCATGCTGTCGCTGCCGCTTCAGTCCACCATACCTATGTAGGCGAGGACCGCCGAATTCTAGCCTCGCTGTAATCGGCCTCGATCGACGCCTCTCTTTTCATTTGCCCTTTGTCACCCCTTTTGTTTAAGCAGGTTTTGAGATCGACGGCGTTAGCAGGGTTACCCTTCCGGCTTGGCCTGGGCAGGGTTATGGACGCCATTGGTTATTCTTCAGGGCTCTTAGCCCCATTTGCATCTTGTCCGTAGTCGGACGCTCCATCTTTTCAAGGTGATTTGGATCTTTGTACCATATATCTGTATTCTTGACTCATTGAGTTGCTGCTGTATATATATCTGTTCTGTGGGTCCCATCGAGGACTGTTGTGTAATGTTATTACTTCGTTTTCCACCCGCACGAAAGTGCCTGGTGGGCACCTTTGAATCGTTTCTATGCGGGTTTGGCGGGAATCGCTGAAACTTGCATAGGTCCGATTCTGAGGGTGTTACATTGGGAGAAAACCCAAGAGTTTTGTCGAGTCTTGGAAGTTATTACCTCATTAATGACCTCTCCTTATCCTTTTTGTTTTGGTATTTGTGTCAAGTTCAACTACTTTTGTGAAGTAGAGGAGTTGTGAAAAGTGGATGTGCTGGGATAGATTTTTGTGATGTATTGTAAAAATCGTGAGGAAGCTCAGTACGTCGGATGGAGCTGAATTTTTCTGTGCTTGTTCTCCAAGTTGTTACCCAACTTTCATCAGTTTTGCACTTTTTGATTTGAGCAACAGAAGGTCTTCAAAAAAATCAATCTTTACCTGCTGGTCTGTTTTGATAGATTTCTGCCATCATTTGCATTTAGCTCTTACAGAAGCTTTTGTTTTGATGGGTTTTCAGTTGAAGTGTGCACCAAAGGTTTATTGTTTTTGCTTAAACTAATGTTGTCTTTGAGTTTGTGCAAGGGTTTTGTAAGAAGGAAATTCTCAGGAGAAAGAGAGAAGGAATCTATAGAGTTCGTCTTTGAATAGGTAAAAGTGGTGAAAAGAGAAGGTTCGTGAAACCCCAATATTTTTATATTTTTGATGATTTCAATACATTACTGTAAGATCCCACCTTTATAAAGGTACAGATCCCTGTGATTGCAATGCTAGTCCCTGGATAAATACTAGCATCCACAGTTTAAGATGAAGTACACAAATACAAAGGTCATTATTACATATCATTCCAGAGACAAACACAGTCTTTTACAACTCCATGGCCACAGGCCTAATACAAGAGTTCAAATATAGAATAAGATAAATAAGTCTTCATCTTCATGTGCCACAGGCAAGCATGTTGAGTGTAGACTCATAACCCCTAATCATCTTCAGAATAACCTGCAACATCACAAGTTACAGCCATAGTGGGTCAATACATTGGAATAGTATTGGCAAGTGATACCTTAGTAGAATATTGGCATCTAGATACTACATGCATTTGGCTAAGTGTAGCTTAGGCTTGCTTTGCTCAAAATAGGTTTTGCCTATTAGTTGAAAACACTAAGTTTTTCTTTGACAAAACTTTCCCAAGGAATCACCAATAGACATTAGTGAACCTTCACCCTTGTTCAACCACAAGTTTTAACTTAGAAATTGGGATGAGGAGATTCTTGATAGCTTCCATGTCTTCATGCTCAAGCTTTCCAATACCAGGGACATGGCTAAGTACTTAGATTCTTCCATCTGCAGAGGTTGTGCACTTTCCCCACAAGACTTGATTTTTACCAAGACAGGACCTTTCAGAAGCCTTCCCTTAGACCAAATGGACGCGCTCCAAACCTATCATCCCACTACCACCAACTGTCCAAATGGGTAAGTTATTGCAACCTATATGATCTAGGCAGAGCCCATAATGCCATGTGGCTGCACTAGAAGCTTCTTAACATATGGCATCTCAAATCCCTTTGTTCCTGGGTGGCCATCCACAAGTGAGATACACAAGGTAAACCATAGAAATGGGCCTTGTGTAACCACTCAACACAAACCATTCTTTCCATTCCACCCAGGTGTTTCATTCACTTAGTTGTTTTATTAAGCAAAAACACAAGTCATAGATTTAGCAATATTTCTCATAGGATGAATATAATACCACCCTTGGTTGCTACTAGCTAGTCTAAGCATGGAAATGATAAGCATCTTAACTTAGAGAAATTTCTAACAATTCTATAACTACTAGGATTTCCCAAGCATAGTATATAGATCAAAATATTCATGCAAGTCCTATACAAAATATTTCTAGTGCATAGTTGAAAAATATAGGAATAAAATCATGAAGCACTACTTGCCTTGGTAGTTTGGGGAGTAGCAACAATCTTCACAACCACAATCACTATTTGCACCAAAATCTACACATAAAATAATGGCACCAAAATCACATATCAAAATATACAAACAAAAATATATGAATGCATGCAAATGTCATGTGATGATTTTTCTACACCAAACAAGACAAGTAAACAGTACTCAAACATAAACAAGTCCAAGATACCCAAAATAATCTTTATTTGATCTTTAAAACATTTTTCAAATCATTTCTATATCCAAAAATAAGCCTACAAAAGTTTCTGCAAAAATAACCATTTTTACAGAGGCAAAACATTAAACACATTGCATAAACAGATAGGATTTTCTCTCCTGATTCCAATGATATAAAATTTGAAAAATTTGAATGTGTGGATCAAAAGTTATGAATTTTGCAAGTGTGAACATCTAATAGATCTAAATCCAGATTTTAAATCAAACTACAGGCCACACGGCGCTATCTGATTGGTCGATACCATTTCGCGCGGATCAGGCTTTCTGGATCGTTAAATTAAAAGTGCATCGCACGGCTCAAAGATCTAAACTTACCGCTTCTCTTAAGTGATCTAATTCTACGCATCAGATCAAGATCTAACGGCGCACAAGCGTTTGGCCAAAGATGGGCGGCGCGCGACGGTGGCTGGCGGCGGCGCGGTCAGATGAGGACGGTGCCGACGATACAAGAAGCGCGGGAGGGGGATAAATAGCTCACCGAGTTCGCCGTGCGTTGCTGATGCTCAAGGTATGCTTGGTTGGCGAAGGGGCGCTCGAGGTCGATGGGGATTGCTCGCCGTAGTTCCTTCTGGCGACGGTCGCTTCTGTTTGTCGTCGCTGGCGAGGATACAGGTCATGCCAAGGCAAGAGGAGAAGTGCGTCAGATGCGCGAGACGATGCTGGTTAGCGAGTGTCAACGAGAGGGAAAGGCGCGGTCAGTACTAACCAGGGAAGCTCGTCGGAGTTGCGGGCTTCGTCGGGCACGTGCAGTCATCGACGTTGGCGAGGCTCTGGATGGTCCTAGCACGCACCTGTGGTGTTAGAAGATGCGCACAGTTGTAGTGATCATACTGGCAAGATTAGAAGGCAAGGGGCGGGGAGTGCTCACCGGAATTCACCGCCGGAGGTCGTCGATACTGCGGCGGGGTTCTGCGAAATATGGGCATCCTGGTGGAGGAGTGGGGGTGCTGAGTGAGGGGAAATGCTCGCAGAGGGGTGGGGATTAAGTATCCGGAGCAGGGGTGGCATTCACGCAACGAATCAATGGGATTTAAGCCGGGTTTATTTGCGGCGTCACTGCGGCGAGGTAACGGCGGAGCAGGTCTGCGCGCGGTTATTGAGGACGATGCTGACGAGGCAGGTGGGTCCCAGTGGTCAGCGAGGGGGTGTGCGCGAGTGCGGTGAGAAATAGAGAGAGAGGGGAAAACCCGGGTGGGCTGCATCTGCTACTGGGCCGAATAAGTGGCGCCAGGCCCAGTGCTGTTTTATATTCTCTTTTCTTTTTCTAAATCGATTTTCAGGAATCCTTTTCAAACAAATTGAAAAGCATTTGAATTCAAAATCTTTCTAGACTTTTACAAAGTGAAACCTGTATACTTTTGAATATAAAACCATGTTGTCTCATTAGACTTGCTTGGTCCTTTTGAAAATTCAAAATAAACAGTGCCTTAGCACATGATTTGATAAAGATTTGAAAATGGTTTTAATACCAAATTTTGTTTTGGAAAATTTTGTCCAAGCTTGGAACTCAACCAACCAATCCTATGAACTCACAACAATGGTTTTAAAACAAATATTCCCTCACTAGAGAGTGGCATTGGATCAAGGCTTGTCCACATGAAATAATAGCATCCAAAGTTTCTGTTTCTTTCAAAGGAGTTTGAAATTGAACCCTAAATGAATATGCATGCAAGGATGATATGCAATCTTTGAAAACATGATTTTAGGGATGTTACAAATATAACCCCCTTAAGGTGAATCTCGCCCTTGAGATTCGAATTGGCTAGAAAATAGGTGAGGGTGGTCTTTCCGAAGATCATCTTCTCTTTCCCATGTTGCTTCTTCTTCGGAATGATGGTTCCATTGAACTTTGCAGAATTTGATAGTCTTAGTCCGAGTAACTCTTTCTGCAGTCTCAAGAATCTTGATAGGTTTTTCCTCATAAGTGAGATCACTTTCCAACTGAACTTCCTCCAAAGGTATAATATCCTTTAAAGAAGTCTCTTCCATCTCTGGATGGCATTTCTTAAGTTGACTCACATGAAACACATTGTGAACGACAGACAATGACTCTGGCAATTCAATCTCATAATCTACTTCTCCTTTACGACTCAGAATCTTGAATGGTCCAACATATCTTGGGGCCAATTTTCCTTTGACACCAAATCTCTTCACTGCACGAAGTGGTGACACTCTAAGATAAGCTCTATCACCTACTTCATAGGTGACTTCTCTACGCTTAGGATCCGCGTAGCTCTTCTGTCGGGACTGTGCTATCTTTAATCTGTCCTTAACTAGCTTGACTTTCTCTTCAGCCTCTTTGATTAGTTCTGGTCCGAACAGATTTCTTTCTCCCACACCATTCCATAACAATGGGGTGGTACACTTTCTCCCATAGAGAAATTCAAACGGTTCCATCTCAATACTGGCTTGATAGCTGTTATTGTAAGAGAATTCTGCGTAAGGCAGACTTTCATCCCAACTGGCTCCATAGTCTAGGGCACATGCCCTCAACATATCTTCAAGTATCTGGTTGGTCCTTTCTGTTTGTCCATCAGTCTGAGGATGAAAAGCAGTGCTGAATTCCAACCTTGTTCCCAATGACTCATGTAGTTGCCTCCAAAAATGAGAAGTGAATTGAGTTCCTTTTTCAGACACAACACTCTTGGGTACTCCATGCAGACATACAATCCTACTCATATAGATCTTGGCTAACTTAGCACTTGTATATGTTGTCTTCACGGGTATGAAATGAGCCACTTTAGTTAGGCGATCCACTACTACCCAAATAGTATCATATCCTGACCTGGTCCTTGGCAATGCAGTGATGAAATCCATGCCAATCTTGTCCCACTTCCAATCAGGAATAGGTAGGGTTGTAGCAATCCTGCTGGTTTCTGATGTTCCGCTTTCACTCTACTACATACATCACACAAAGCAATATTTTCAGCGATGTCCTTCTTAAGATTATTCCACCAAAATCTTTCTTTCATATCCATGTACATTTTGGTGTTACCCGGATGGATGGAATATGGTGAATTGTGTGCTTCTTGTAAAATCAGTTTCCGAAGCTCTAGATCTTGTGGAACACAGATACGTTTCCCATACCATAAAGTACCCTGTTCATCTTCATGGAATCCTTTGGCCTTTGCTTTGCCAATCTTTTCCTTGATCTCTTCAATTTCTTTGTCTGTCTTTTGGGCTTCTTTGATTTTGTCCAACAAAGTGGGTTGAACATCCAATGACATGATATGTCCTTCAGGCATAATCTCCAATCTGAGATCTCTAAATTGGGCACACAGATCATCTAGCAACTCTCCCTTAGTAAGGCCATTCACAAATACCTTACGGCTTAGAGCATCTGCTGCAACGTTTGCTTTACCGGGATGGTATTGCAAACTCAAGTCATAGTCCTTGATGAGTTCTAGCCATCTTCTTTGTCTCATGTTGATTTCTTTCTGGGTGAAGATATACTTCAAACTTTTGTGATCTGTGAACACTTCACATCGCTTTCCCAAAAGATAATGTCTCCATGTTTTGAGTGCATGGACAACAGAGGCTAACTCTAAATCATGAGTAGGGTAATTTACCTCATGAGTTTTGAGTTGTCTCGAGGCATAAGCCACAAATTTCCCTTCTTGCATTAGTACTGCACCTAATCCATGATGAGATGCATCACAATACACTTGGAAATCCTTCTCTAAATCTGGCAGACATAAGACTGGTGCTGTCACTAGTCTTTTCTTCAATTCTTGGAAACTGAGTTCACATCCTTCAGACCAAGCGAATTTCTTGTCTTTCTTTAATAACTCTATCATTGGTTTAGATACTTTGGAGAAATTCTCAATAAATCTTCTATAGTATCCTGCCAAGCCAAGGAAACTACGAACCTCTTTTACTGACTTAGGAGATTCTCATTCAGTTACTGCTGACACTTTAGCAGGATTAGCTGCTACACCATCTCCTGACACAATGTGTCCAAGAAATCCAACTTCATTTAACCAAATTCACACTTGCTGAATTTTGCATACAGCTTATGCTCTCTAAGCTTCTCAAGTATCAAACGTAAATGTCCTTCATGCTCTTCTTTGCTCTTGGAGTAGATCAAGATGTCATCGATGAAAATGACAACAAACTTGTCAAGGAACTCCATGAACATCTTGTTCATCATATTCATGAAGTAAGCTGGTGCATTGGTCAAACCAAATGGCATCATGGTATACTCATATAATCCATACCTAGTGGTGAAAGTTGTCTTAGGTATGTTGTAGGGGTCCCAACCTGATAAGGTAGAGTCCTCCTGTGTTTTATAATGCTAGTCCCTAGATCAATAGCTAGCATCCACAGTCAAGATGTAATATCAAGATACAAAGGTCATAATATAAATTTATAACCAGGAATAACATAATTTTATTACATCATACATAGCTCATATGGCTATTACATTACATTGCAGTGGAATAAATAAAGTCATGGGTCCTTCATCTTCATAGTGCCACAGGCAGATGTTGGTTGTAGGTTTTGTAGTCCTAATCAATCAAACAATCCTCAATTTAAAAACAATCAACCTGCAACATTACAAGTTACAGCCACAAGGGTCAATACATTTGAATTGTATTGGCAAGTTTCACTACTTTGTATATTATGAGTGGATCCTATCAATACATGCATATTTGGCTAAGTAGAGTTTAAGGCTTATTTGCATAAAGCAATATTTTCCTATCTTTTCAAAAATGTTTTTGGTCCTTTGTCAAATCTCTTTTTCCAAGTTCCTTGAACTCCTTGGTAGACACTCAAGTGTTCAAGTTCTTGTCAAAAATCCCTTGAGCTACTTGGTAACCCCAAGTGCAACAAGTTTTATCAAAACCTCATGAGTTCCCTGGTAACCCCAAGTACTTCATGCTCTTGTGCACCTTGGTAACCCCAAGTGCAACAAGCTTTATCAAATATCTTTGAATTCCTTGGTACCCCCAAGTGCATCAAGTTTTTATATTAGAAGTTGGAATGTCGAGATCTCCCATAGTTCAAACTTTAGTTGCTCAGTATTGTCCATAACCGGGGACACGGCTAAGTACTTAGATTTTATTAACTTCTGCAGAAGGAGTACACTTTACCCACATGACACAATCCCATCTTGTTGCCACCAGTGGCCTACTGGATTAGTGCTCACCAAGATGGAGTACTGGCAGACTGAGAATGTGACGAAGTCTTTCCAAAGGTCCTCCCATACATCATTGCTAGCTTGTCTTCAGCCCCCATGAAGCATTCCAGATCCCCATGTCCGGTAACTAAAGACAATGTATGGGTCTTCCTAATGTAGTTGACTAAGCCAGAGCCATAATAGCATGTGGTTGTACACGAAAGCCACAATTTGAGAAACATGTTCAATCTCTAAGTTTCCTAGGTGGTTTTCGTTTGGAGCACAACACAAAGTGATTACCATAGACATGGTTCCCTTTTGTTGCCACCTTCTCCAAAACATAAAGTGTCCACCACCTAGGTGGTTCATTGAGTCCTTGTTTTATTATATAAAAAAAAACAAGTCCTTTTCTCAACCTTTGTAAAATCTCAACATGTATCTCTTTTTATAACATAGCATGGCTAAACATGTACAACTTCAATATTTTTACTAAGGAGTGTATAGGGAATCCTATTAGGATTAGCATAGCATAAGTATAAAACATTTTTATGCATGTTTACAAAATCCACTAAGTATAATGAAAATAGTAGGACTTTAGATGATAGTGTCACTTGCCTTTTTGTTTTAGGGAATGATAGTCACTCCTTGATCTTGCTAATCTCACACTTGCAAATTTTACTACAATCAAACAAGCATAGTATCAAGTAGCATTCCAACATTCAAACAATAATTTACATACACAAAGCAATGGTTCATAAGTTTTGTAAAAAGAGGGTTCTATTGCAAGGTTGGTCTCTACTAGGTTTATAAGCTTTGTAAGGTCCTCATTGGTCATTTACCAAAATGGCAAAGTCATTAGTTAGAGGGTTTTGCCCAAAGTCTATTTTAAAATCTATTCAACATTTCATGTGGTGGAAATTATTCTTTTTAAAGTAAAACCTTATGTTTTTCACCAAGTGAGTTGCTCTTGGAAAGGCTTGGTGTTTTGGGTCAGTAGGTTTGGTCTATAACATTTTCCCAAAGTTTTCCATGCACAAACTTTTCCATCATAAATTTTAATGAGTTTATTTGGCTAGAAAAATGACTAAGTTAACTAATTCAACTTAAATTTCACAAAAATCATTTTTAACACTATGGGTTGGTTCCTAGGGTCAGTAGGGTCACAAAAATCCATTTTGCAAAAGGTTTAATCCTAAAATCAATTTTAAACAATTTTTATACTCTAAACTAGTACACAAATGTTTCTGTAATTTCAAACAAGCTAACAGATACTATTTTCAAAACTAAGGCCATGGTTGTTTAGGGCTTGTTCTCCTGATTTCATTGATATAAAATTTGTCAAATTTGGACGTGGGGATTAAAAGTTATAAGGATTTGAAGTTTGCAATTTAAATCAGATTCAATTTGCTTTTAAAATGAGCAGGAACACGCGGTTTCCTACCGGATGCATGCCGGTTCGCTGGGATCGCGTTTGTGGGACGTTGGATCTAGTCAGATCGAGTGGCTCTGAGGACATACCCCTTCGACGATAAGTGATCTAATCGTGACCGCTAAATCTAGATCGAACGGTACTGGCGTTTTTGACCACAGTCGGGCGGCGCTGCGATGGCTGGCTGGCGTGAGCGGTCGATGATGGTTCCGGCAATACAGGAAGCGAG
Source organism: Avena longiglumis (assembly GCA_030063025.1). Classification (NCBI taxonomy): domain Eukaryota; kingdom Viridiplantae; phylum Streptophyta; class Magnoliopsida; order Poales; family Poaceae; genus Avena; species Avena longiglumis. The sequence continues at coordinate 504,647,176 of CP125975.1, forward strand.
AGAGAGAAAGGGCATGCTCACCAGGCTCAGGGGGTCACGGTGAAGCTCTGGGTACTGCTGGCTTGACAAGGGGCGCTTAGAGACGGTCGCAATTTCTCGTCGGAGTTGGGAACGGCGACGGACGTGTCAGGTAGTCGTCGGGGACAGCGCTGTGGATCACCTCAAAGCGAAATGACGACACGGTTAGATGCGCAGGAACAAGACAGAGTCGTGTGCATGAACTAGAAGGTGCGGGGTGGCCAGATACTACCTGTGGCCTTCGCCGGAGATGAAGCAGACGGCGGCGGCGTTCGGAAGCTTGGTAACCGACGTGCTGGGGAGCCCGAGGTTGAGCGAAGGGCCCGGACAGGAGCGCCAGAGGATGGGGAGCGTGCGTGCTTGGTCGAGGAAGCAAGGGGAGGCAGGGTGTGGCCGGAATTGAGGGCGGAGCTCGTCGGAGACGGCGGTGGTGCAGAGAGAATTGGAGGCAGCCTAGGGGCGGAATGGAGGCGGTGTCTGAGGAAAATGACTGAGAAGAGGGAGGCGGTTAAATGGGCGTGGCCACGACGAGGAATCAACGCGACGTTAAGGTGAATTAATCGCGCGGAATTAATGCCCGTGCAGCGAGGGGAAAGGGCGTGGTTCGCGAGGAAGAAGAAGGAGCTGGCGTGGGGTCTGGGCAAAGGAAAGAAAAGAAGAGGAGAGAGGTCCACCTGTCAGCCCTGTGGTGGGTTTCTATTATGTGCGTAAAACGGTTCGGAAGAGGAGGTGGGCTAGATGGGCTGGAGCTGGGCCTGTCGACTGGGCTGCTTTGTTCCATTTTTTTTATACTCAATGCCCTTTTCTTTTTCTATTTTGAATTTCTGATTTGATTATTCAAACACATAATTCAAACAACCAATTAAATTCAAACTCACATCATACTTCACAACTTTTGAACTTGATTCTGTTCAGTAACAAATACCAAAATTATAAAGAAATAAGATAATATTTTATTTCATTTTAGGATCATTCATTAATTAAATAAAATGTACCTTTAGTTATTTATTTTAATAGGGTTTGATTTATTTGATAAAATCACCATTTTTAAATCCAAATATTTTTAGAACAAATCAGTAGGTTTTATTTGGAAATAAAGGATATTTGGGAAACTTGTTTAAAACAAAATATCCTTTTATTTTAGGGTTTATTAATGATTTAATTAATATGGACTTTTTTTATTAATCCAAATAGGATTTAGTTTATTTGAGACATTTATTTTGAACCTAAATTAAAGTCAAAACACTTTAGTAGGTTTTATTAGAAAATACTTTGAAAAACCTATTTAAAACAATTTAACAAGTTTTGATTGTTTTAATTAAAATGGTACCACCTTTTATTTGAATAAATTTTTGATATTGATTCCTTATTATTTTATTTTAAATACACCTTTGTCTATTTTTATTCAAAAAATGCTTTAATTTCCAAGGTCAAAGTTTAATTTGGTTTTATTAAATAATTCTTATTTGTAGAACTTCTATTTCTTTTGAAAACAAATCTTTTCATTTAAGAGTTTCAAATTAATATTTTAGTTATTTTTATTTTCTTTTAATAAAAGTTTATCATCTTAAATACCTTTAGGTTTTAGTTAATTCAAATGGGTTTGAAGTTCTAATTGAATTTAAAAAGTTTCTTCTGGCTCTGAAAATTGAACATAGTTTTATTTTATTCATTTATGTTCACATTTCAAGATTTGGAAAATCTTGGGATGTGACATATGTCTTGTTCTCTTATCTTGAGCTGGAAATAACCTGATCGGAGATCAATCTTTGAGAACACATAGGCTCCTTCTAACTGATCAAATAAGTCATTGATTCTAGGCAAAGGGTATTTGTTCTTGATAGTCACCTCATTGAGTGAATGGTAATCTATGCATAACCTTTGACTTCTATCCTTCTTTTCCACAAACAGAACTGGTGCTCCCCAAGATGAAGAACTTGGTTGAATAAATCCTTTCTGCAACTGTTCTCCAAGTTGCTTCTTGAGTTCTTTCAACTCATCAACTAACATCTTGTACGGTCTCTTTGCTATTGGTCCAGATCCTGGCAGCAAATCAATAAGAAACTCCACGTCTCTATCTGGTGGCATTCCCGGCAATTCTTCCGGAAACACATCTGGATATTCACTCACAATTGGCACACTGTCTATGCTAACCCCCTTAAGAGAATTTAGCTTACTTCCTTTTGATTCAAAGTTAGATTTGAATCTTATACGTTTCTTTTCCGGGGTTGTGAGTGCGACAGTACGATTGGCACAATCCAGTACTCCTTCATACTTGGTCATCCAATCCATTCCCAAAATTACATCCAGTCCTTGGGAGTCTAGGATTATCAGACTCACTGGAAACTTATGCTTTCCAAACTCTATCATTAGATCACGGCATCCAAGACTTACTATCATATCTCCATCGGGAGAACTTACTTTTATTGGACACCCAATTTTTTCAGTTGGAAACCCATTTCTATCAACAAATGCTTTTGATATGAATGAATGTGATGCACCAGTATCAAAAAGAACAAGTGCTGGAATAGAATTGAGTTTGAACTTACCAGCCACTGCATCAGACTCCTCATAGATTTCTTCCACATTGATGTGGTTCACTTGTCCCTTTTGGAAAGGGTTGGGCTTGTTGGGTCCTTCAACTTTCTTTTCTGGGCATTCATTTGCGTAATGCCCCATCTTCTTGCACTTGAAACATTCAACCTGACTAAGATCCTTCTTGACATGCTGACTTCCACTACCACTTCCACTTCCATTGTGGTGGCTTTTGTATCCACTCTTGTGATTCTTGTACTTGTCATTGTCATGACTACGGTGATGCTTGTTGTCATGATGACGGTTGTGGTTGTGGTGGCTGTTGTACTTTCCATGCTTGTGGGATCCAGAACTCCCACTATCATCATAATGGGAACGGTTGTGAGATGATCCCGAGCTGTGCTTGTCAGAGTTGTGTTTCCTCTTCCTGCTCTGAACCTGTTTCATCTTGCTCTCCAAGATGGCAGCATTATCATAAAGAGATTGATAGGTGGGGACATAGGCCACAAATAGCTGCAGGCTCAGTTCATCGTTCAGTCCTTCGAGGAACTTCTCTTTCCTCTTAACATTAGTGTCAACTTCATTCGGAGCATAATGTGCCAGATTGTTGAACTCCTCAATATATTTAGCTACGCTGCGGTGGCGCTGCTTCAAGTTATGAAATTCCTTCTTCTTAAAACTCATCACTCCGGATGAGATGTGAGCTGTACGGAAACCATCTTTAAAGATATCCCATGTCACATCCTCAATAGGAGTGGTGATCTGGAAATTATCCCACCATGTGGCTGCTGGTCCTTCCAACAATTGTGCTGCAAATCTGACTTTCTCCTCATCAGTACAGCCGACAGTTACCAAATCCTTGTTCAATGAGCGTAGCCAATCATTGGCCACCATGGGATCAGTAGTTCATGAGAACTTTGCTGGTCTCAGTCTTAGGAAACTGGTGAGCATGTCAAAACCTGGTGGATTGTTCTGATTGTTGTTGTTGTTATTGTTGTTGTTGTTATTGTTGTTGTTGTTATTGTTGTTGTTCTGGTTCTGCATAAAGGTGGTCATCATCTGCATCAGCTGTGTCTGAGCTGTCATCAGCTGCTGCATCTCTGGGGTGACATTGTTGTTGTTCGGGTTGGGGTTGGCATGTCGAGGAGGCATCTGTGGTTTTCAATAAGGATAAGAATGAGATACCCATAGATGCTTAACATGCACAATACATCACACAGATAATCACAAACAAGCATCAAAATAACAAAAGTTTAACAACATAGACAACAAGTTTTGAAAATTAAACACACCAATAGCAAGCCATCCACATGTTGGATGGTCATTGCGACTCAATAATCAAAAGCATGGTAAATGAAAGGTAAATGAGTAGTCATCACTACTCCTCTGCATCAACCTCCTCATCAACCAGTGTAAGACCTGCATTCTCTATAGCGGTCTTGTATTCCTCGACATTGGTGGTCAAGGCCTCTACTTTGGCTTTGAGAGCCCTCTTCTGTGAACGAAGACTCTCAATCACACCCTGCTGATGCTAGAGCTCGAAGTCCTTGGCCTCTAGTTCTGCAGTCATCTCTCGAATCCTCTTGTTCCTATCTTGGAGTCTTTTCTCTTGACTCTTGAACTTTCTATCCCGACTCTCAAACTTGGCCTCCATTTCCTTGACTATCTCATCTTGCTCCGCGAAGATCTTGTCCTTATCACGAAGCTGCACCCGGAGTTCATCATTGCTAAGCATGACGTTGGTCCTATCAGTATCTAGGTGCCTAAGAAGAACCTCTAGGTTCTGGAGGTATAGACGAATCAGCTCTGCCGTCTCTCTAGCAGTATCCTCGAACTCAATAGCCTCACCATCCTCGTCACGTCTACCGAAGGCGTGGAAGTGAATACCTCTAATCTCCTGAGAGTGTCTCCCTAACAAGCGTCCAAGAAAATCATGCATGACTACCTCTAGGCCTCTCTCCTTGTCATCATGCATAAGCTTGAAGGTGATAGCCTCCGTGGCTGGCTCAGTCTGGCGTCCTGGCTGAGTAACCTTGAAGCCCCAAAGGTCCTTCCTATCGAACTTGGTGAGAGGAAGCATCATGATGCTAGGAAGCGGAAGATTGAGCACACTAGTGAGCTCAATAAGACGAGTGCCAAAACGAGTTCCCATGAACTCTTCAGCCGTGCTGATAGTAACATTAGGCATCTATTTTATAAGAGAGAAAAGTTAGAAACAACATCAATATAAATACACCAGACAAAGTAGCACAAACATATCAATTGCAAACCAAACACACAAGTCATGGCATACATAAATCCATTACAAACATCCAAGGTTCAACATAATTTAGACAAAAAAAATTGGAAATAAAATGATAAGTGTGGTGGTCCAACTAACGAAGTACGTTACAACTCTCACTCACTAGACAAAATGGCTATCAAAGCATCCTTAGTAGCCATCTGCCTATCTTGTTCACAAGATTCCCAAATCAAGTCTATGATGTCTTCCCTTAGTTGTTGGTTGGTAGTCTCCAACTCTTGGGGTTGCTTATTTTCTTCCCTAAGGTCATTTTGAGTGTTGAGCATTCTGCACTTGAGTCTTTCACCAAGCTCTTTGATGGCCTTCCAAGCTGCATCCCTTGCAGAATCAAAGAATGTGGTGTGCATCACTGAGTTGGTGACCATGCAGAATCCTAATTCTTTGTGGTTGTCTTCCTTATTTTTTTATAAGTGAAGTTGCACCCACCAATATTCTTCTCCTTCATCCATCACAGGGAAACCTTTGTACATAGCTGCACCATGTATCCCCATGGTAACCATAAGGTTCTTGAGGGCCTTTGGGAATTCAGTCTCACACTCTAGGGTCATGGTCATGAGTGGTCCCTTCCTCACAGCTTCGTTGATGTAGTTCATCTACAAATAGAGATGAGAAAGAAGATTAGAAAAGTTTACGAGAAGAAAAAGACAAGTGTAAAATTTTTTCAAAGTGTTGAAATTTTTTCCTTAGTGGTTTCTAATCCAATCCTAGGGTCATAATCCTACAGGCAACACAGTGCTCTGATACCATCTGTAAGATCCCACCTTTATAAAGGTATAGATCCCTGTGATTGCAATGCTAGTCCCTGGATCAATGCTAGCATCCACAGTTTAAGGTGAAGTACACAGATACAAAGGTCATTATTACATATCATTCCAGAGACAAACATAGTCTTTTACAACTCCATGGCCACAGGCCTAATACAAGAGTTCAAATATAGAATAAGATAAATAAGTCTTCATCTTCATGTGCCACAGGCAAGCATGTTGAGTGTAGACTCTTAACCCCTAATCATCATCAAAATAACCTGCAACATCACAAGTTACAGCCATAGTGGGTCAATACATTGGAATAGTATTGGCAAGTGATACCTTAGTAGAATATTGGCATCTAGATACTACATGCATTTGGCTAAGTGTAGCTTAGGCTTGCTTTGCTCAAAATAGGTTTTTCCTATTAGTTGAAAACACTAAGTTTTTCTTTGACAAAACTTTCCCATGGAATCACCAATAGACATTGGTGAACCTTCACCCTTGTTCAACCACAAGTTTTAACTTAGAAATTGGGATGAGGAGATTCTTGATAGCTTCCATGTCTTGATGCTCAAGTTGTCCAATACCAGGGACATGGCTAAGTACTTAGATTCTTCCATCTACAGAGGTTATGCACTTTCCCCACAAGACTTGATTTTTACCAAGACAGGACCTTTCAGAAGCCTTCCCTTATACCAAATGGACGCGCTCCAAACCTATCATCCCACTACCACCAACTGTCCAAATGGCTAAGTTATTGCAACCTATATGATCCAGACAGAGCCCATAATGCCATGTGGCTGCACTAGAAGCTTCTTAACATATGGCATCTCAAATCCCTTTGTTCTTGGGTGGACATCCACAAGTGAGATACACAAGGTAAACCATATAAATGGGCCTTGTGTAACCACTCAACACAAACCATTCTTTCCATTCCACCCAGGTGTTTCATTCACTTAGTTGTTTTATTAAGCAAAAACACAAGTCATAGATTTAGCAATATTTCTCATAGCATGAATATAATACCACCCTTGGTTGCTACTAGCTAGGCTAAGCATGGCAATTATAATCATCTTAACTTAGAGAAATTTCTAACAATTCTACAACTACTAGGATTTCCCAAGCATAGTATATAGATAAAAATATTCATGCAAGTCCTATACAAAATATTTCTAGTGCATAGTTGAAAAATATAGGAATAAAATCATGAAGCACCACTTGCCTTGGTAGTTTGGGGAGTAGCAACAATCTTCACAACCACAATCACTATTTGCACCAAAATCTACACATAAAATAATGGCACCAAAATTACATATCAAAATATACAAACAAAAATATATGAATGCATGCAAATGCCATGTGATGATTTTTCTACACCAAACAAGAAAAGTAAACAGTACTCAAACATAAACAAGTCCAAGATACCCAAAATAATCTTTATTTGATCTTTAAAACATTTTTCAAATCATTTCTATATCCAAAATAAGCCTACAAAAGTTTCTGCAAAAATAACCATTTTTACAGAGGCAAAACATTAAACACATTGCATAAACATATAGTATTTTCTCTCCTGATTCCAATGATATAAAATTTGAAAATTTTGAACGTGTGGATCAAAAGTTATGAATTTTGCAAGTTTGAACATCTAATAGATTTAAATCCAGATTTTAAATCAAACTACGGGCCACGCGGCGCTATATGATTGGTCGATACTGTTTTGCGTGGATCAGGCTTTCTGGATCGTTAGATTAAAAGTGCATCGCACAGCTCAGATCTAAACTTACCGCTTCGCTTAAGTGATCTAATTCTACGCATCAGATCAAGATCTAACGGCGCACAAGCGTTTGGCCAAAGATGGGCGGCGCGCGACGGTGGCTGGCGGCGGCGCGGTCAGATGAGGACGGTGCCGACGATACAGGAAGCGCGGGAGGGGGAGAAATAGCTCACCGAGTTCGCCGTGCGTTGCTGATGCTCAAGGTATGCTTGGTTGGCAAAGGGGCGCTCGAGGTCGACGGGGATTGCTCGCCGTAGTTCCTTCTGGCGACGGTCGCTTCTCTTCGTCGTCGCTGGCGAGGATACAAGTCATGCCAAGGAAAGAGGAGAAGTGCGTTAGATGCGCTTGACGATGTTGGTCACGCGAGTGTCAATGAGAGGGAAAGGCACGGTCAGTACTAACCATGGAAGCTCGTCGGAGTTGCGGGCTTCGTCGGGCACGTGTAGTCGTCGACGTTGGCTAGGCTCTGGATGGTCCTAGCATGCACCTGTGGTGTTAGAAGATGCGCACGGTTGTAGTGATCATACTGGCAAGATTAGAAGGCAAGGGGCGGGGAGTGCTCACTGGAATTCACCGCCGGAGGTCGTCGGTATTGCGACGGGGTTCTGCGAAATATGGGCAGCCTAGTGGCGGAGTGGGGGTGCTGAGTGAGGGGAAATGCTCGCAGAGGGGTGGGGATTAAGTAGCCGGAGCAGGGGCAGCATTCACGCAGCGAATCAGTGGGATTTAAGCCGAGTTTATTTGCGGCATCACTGCGGCGAGGTAACGGCGGAGCGGGTCTGCGCGCGGTGATTGAGGACGATGCTGACGGGGCAGGTGGGTCCTATTGGTCAGCAAGGGGGTGTGCGCGAGCGCGGTGAGAAACAGAGAGAGAGGGGAAAACCCGGGTGGGCTGCATCTGCTACTGGGCCGAATAAGTGGCGCCAGGCCTAGTGCTGTTTTCTATTCTCTTTTCTTTTTCTAAATCGATTTTTAGGAATCCTTTTCAAACAAATTCAAAATCTTTCTGGACTTTTACAAAGTGAAACCTGTATACTTTTGAATATAAAACCATGCTGTCTCATTAGACTTGCTTGGTCCTTTTGAAAATTCAAAATAAATAGTGCCTTAGCACATGATTTGATAAAGATTTGAAAATGGTTTTAATACCAAATTTTGTTTTGGAAAATTTTGTCCAAGCTTGGAACTCAACCAACCAATCCTATGAACTCACAACAATGGTTTTAAAACAAATATTCCCTCACTAGAGAGTGGCATTGGATCAAGGCTTGTCCACATGAAATAATAGCATCCAAAGTTTCTGTTTCTTTCAAAGGAGTTTGAAATTGAACCCTAAATGAATATGCATGCAAGGATGATATGCAATCTTTGAAAACATGATTTTAGGGATGTTACAATAAGGGAATCTACGAGATGTAACTGAAGAGGAAATGGATCCCGGGGTGGACAAACCCACCCTAGGCGCGAGCCCATCCTGACCGTGCCTAGAGGGGGTTTGACACCCTCAGACTCCGTCTCCGCTTCGTTTCCGTGTCAAGACCTTCCTTATGCATTGAAACTTCATAATATATAACCCCCCGTATCCCCCGAGGTTCGTGCATTGTGTTCTCGTCGTGTTTTTGTTTTGATCTATTTCTGTCAGGAAATCTTCTCAAGTTTAGAGCACCATGGCGTCCGCCAACGATAAAGGCAAGAAGCCTGAGGAAGAAGAACCTCAAGTCCCCAAGGAGGAGGAGATCCCGGAAGGATATGAAGGTGACATGGAGGAGGACAAGCAACCGGACACCCACACTACCGTAGCAAGCATTGGTTTGGTGGTACAACCTACCAAGCTTAAGAAGATATCACAGATGTCTACAGGAGGGAAATCTCGACGTCATACTCTCTCTCCACAATCATCCCCTCCAGGTAAAAAGAGACCCTTCCATACACTTATACATGAATCAATATCAACATGTGCCCAAAGGAAATTTTCCCTCGGTTTGGTATATTCCTCGTTCTAAAAATGCAGAGAAGGATCATGCTAAGGATGAAGAGTGGGGAAAGAATAACAAGAACTGGGATTCTTGGACTGACATGACCATGAACCGTATAGAGCAAAACTCGGAGCTAATTCTTACTCTAACCTTCGATATGGAGGACTTGAAGAAACTTGTTGAGGATCTTATCAAGAGAACACCACCATCGCCGAAGGAGTAATTCGTCATCAGGTTTGGCATCCCCTTGGCTTGTTCCAAGCTTGGGGGAGTGTCGCGGTATCACCACCATTATCTTTTATCTTTTACCTTTTTAGTGGATTCATATTTGTGGTAGAGAGGTTATCTTATAGTTTGGTTTTCATTTGGAAGTATCTCTCCTTTAGTTGATTATCTTTGTATCCCTTGGTGTGAGTGCCTTTATTGGAATATTAATGAGAAGTCTCATCTTTTACTTTTTGCACTTCTTATTTTCAGTTTGCAATCTCTATTATATGATGGATCTTGTTGTACAGTATTGGAACCACTATGGGATCATCAAGTGGATCTAAATTGGTTTTGGCAAACCGAGTTCTGGTCAGTAGCATTATCTATGAAAAAGAAAGAAAGAAAAAATCTTATAGGTATTTGGTATCATTTGTTTTCTTTCTTGTTGGCTCATAAGCTTAGTATTCTTTATTTAAGATTCTTATGTGTCTTCAAGGAAGATTGCATGTTTGGCTTTATTACTTGTATGTTTTCTTGTTTCTTTCAACTCTCTTGCTTGCTACCCAGCCTTGCTAGCCAAAAACCTGTTTTGAGAATGCATACTTCTCATGTTTTCAAAATCCTTTGAACCCAAAACTTTTGTCACTTGTGTCCACCATATCTACCTAATAGATTTTGCTATTCCTAGAAAATTTTCAAGCTTCATCTACCTTTCGAATTAAAAAGTATTTTGTCATGTGAAAACTAGTTAATAAAGCTCTCACGAACTTGATGGCACACTTTATTACTTGCCCCTAAAAATTTGAACCATTGTGAACATCGAAGTTGTATATGCTTGCATCTATACGTTGGAATTAGCAGAACAGTGCTGTCACGGGGAACATTTTCAACATTGCACTTGTACTCTGTACACAGTTGATATCGTGCACTTTTGTCTATGGATGTCAATGGTGTGAAATAAAGAGGGAACTTGTAAGTCCATGGAGTTTACATTCTGTGTTAGAGAAACGCCTAGGCTGCTAGCCTAAGCATGCTTAATCATGGTGGAAACTTGCAGCATCACCATAGTGAGTCATCTATTGACTCAAGGAAACTCTTGGGTTATCTCCCAACAAGTACTTTTCTTTAACGCCTTTAAGTTAGGCACAAGAAGCAAGAAAAAATCAAGTATTTTCAAATGAAGAAGCATTAATATCAAACATTGCTTTCAAAGGAGGAGCAAAAAGCAACTTCTATCTCCTCATAGGGAAGTGTTTAATACCTTTCTTGAATGGAAAATGATATTTAATGGTGCCTTCTTTCATATCAATTATGGCACCAACTGTTCTAAGAAAAGGTATCCCCAAAGTAATAGGACAAGAAACATTGTATTCAACATCCAAAACATAGAAATCAATAGGGACATAAGCATTGTTAACCATAATGAGAACATCATTAATACTCCCCATGAGTTTCTTCTTAGCATTTTCATTGAGTGGGACATCCAAATAACAATCTTCTGACGGTGGCAAATCTAGCATTTCATAAATCTTCCTAGGCATAGAGACACTAGAACCAAGATCACATGAAGCTTTGAGATCAAAGTCATAAACTTGTATATTAATAATAGGTTCCCAACTATCTTCTACTTTCCTAGGAATATAAGATTTGTGTTTTAGCTTCTCTTCCTTAATATTAACAAGAGAATATGTAATGTGTTTGGTGAAAGCAACATGCATATCACTAGCATCAGGACTTCTAGCAAGCTTTTGTAGGAACATAATCACTTCAGAAATATTGCAACCATCTATATCAAATTCAAACTTAGCATCACTAGTAGTAGGCTCAATAGGCTTAAGCATAGTAGGAGGAGGAACAGGGACTTCTTGTGGTTTAGTGGTGATGGTGCACACACTATTGTTTCTATCAATTTCAGCTTCCCTTTCCCACTTATCATGAAGTTGGGATAACAGCCTAACATTTTCATCAATAGTAACTTGTATGGCATGAGCAGTAGCAAAGGTATTTTCCATAGTTTCAGGTTTAGCAACCATTTTATTAACCAAGGACGTTTGAGCTTCAGACAAACATGATATATTTTTCTCAAGAGTTAAAAGCTTTTCCTCTATAGTCTTATTGAAAGTGGCTTGTTTACTAATAAAGTCATTGAGCATGACTTCAAGTCCAGACGGGGCACTTCTAGCATTGTTGTAGGAGTTTCCATAGGAATTTCCATTAGTAGGAGGATAAGGCCTATAATTCTTGTTACTACCAAAATTATTCCTATAGGCATTGTTGTTGAAATTGTTGTTTCTAATGAAGTTCACATCAACTTGATCTTCTTGAGCAACCAAAGAGGCTAAGGGAACACTATTAGGATCTAGAGGAGCTTTCCCATTAACAAGATTAGCCATAATAACATCAATCTTTTCACTCAAAGAGGAAGTTTCCTCAACAGAATTTACCTTCTTACCATGTGGAGCTCTCTCAACATGCCATTCAGAGTAGTTAACCATCATATTATCAAAGAGCCTTGTTGCATCACCCAAAGTGAGGCCCATGAAGGTACCTCCAGCAGCTGAATCCAACAGATTTCTTGAGGAGAAGTTCAAACCTGCATAAAAATTATGGATAATTAACCAAAGATTTCATTCTTTCTCAAGCTGGAGCAACATGTTCACTATCAAGTTGTTTAAATTTCATAATATCACTTCTCATAGATATAATCTTAGCAGGAGGATAATACTTTCCAATAAAAGCATCTTTGCACTTAGTCCAAGAATCAATACTATTTTTAGGCAAGGATAGCAACCATTCTTTAGCTTTTCCTCTCAAGGAGAAAGGAAAAAGCTTGAGCTTAATAATATCTCCATCTACATCCTTATACTTTTGCATCTCACAAAGTTCAACAAAGCTATTGAGATGGGCAGCAGGATCATCCGAACCAGCACCAGAAAATTGCACTCTCATCACAAGATTCAACAAAGCAGGCTTAATTTCATAAAAGGTAGCATCACGAGCAGGTGGAGCAATAGGTGTGATAAGGAAATCATTGTTGTTGGTGCTAGTGAAGTCACACAACTTGGTGTTCTCAGCAGAGTTCATTTTGGCAAAGGTGGGCAAGCCAAAAATAGCAGCAGCTGCTAGAGCAGGAACTAAATTTTTTGTGTTTTTGAATAAAGAAAGCAAACCAAACTAGACTAATTTTTTTTGGTGTTTTTTGGAAAGAGGCAAACAAAACCAAGCAAAAGAAACAAAGCAAACTAAAAACAAAGTAAAGAGAAAGGAAGTGAAGGACTCCCCTAGTGAAGACGTCCTTAGCCTCCCCGGCAACGGCGCCAGAAAATAGCTTGATGGCGCCCATCACTTGTCGTGGGACGCATCGTTGGAAACCCCAAGAGCAAGGTATGAAGCAGCACATCAGCAAGTTTCCCTCAGTAAGAAACCGAGGTTATCGAACCAGTAGGAGGAAGGACACATCACACAGGTGTTGCAAGCAACGCGGAGACCTACACAACACAAACTCAAGACTTTACCCCAACGAATCAGTGAGGTTGTCAAGCTCACCGGTTTGTTGTAACAAAGGATTACACATATGGTGTGGAAGGTAATGGTTTACAGCAAGTAAATAAGTAACAATGGAAGATGTATCAATGGTAAAGATTGGACCAGGGTCCATAGTTCACTAGAGGTGCTCTCCTTAGATAAACAACATGGCATGAAGGGTAAACAAATTACAGCAGGGCAATTGATAGGAACTGAGCAAGGAATAACAATGCAATTACTAGTCAGAAAGATCCTATGAGATTCGATTGGGCAATACAACAAGATACATAGACCGCCATACAACTGCATCTATGACTAGAAGTCCACCTTCAGGTTATCATCTGAACCCCCTCCAGTATTAAGTTGCAAGCAACAGATAGCTTATTTAAGCAAAGTGTGCAAGGTAAACATTCCACATGTTCCATGAACAAGAGACCGTTGTTTTCTCCCCAGTAGCAACAACACATCTACAACCGAAGAGATTATTGTCACTTCCCTTGGAAACTAGAGGCATGAACCCACTATCGAGCATAAATACTCCCTCTTGGAGTCACTAGCAACTACTTGGCCAAGATAGCTACTAACAACGGAGAGCATGCAAGATCACAAACAACACAAACATGATGGATTCATAAAGACAAAACCATTAATCAAACCAACATAATAATCTCAATATCCATCGGATCCCCGCAAACACAACATGCATGATTACAAATAGATTAAATCTTGATCATGAACGAAGCTCACAAGATCTATGCATGAAATCACAAAGGAGGAGATACAACCATCTAGCTATTTGATACGTATAGGTTGCAATAACTTAGCCAAATGGACAGTTGGTGGTAGGGGATGATAGGTTGGAACACGTCCATTCTGGTCTAAGGGAAGGCTTCTGAAAGGTCTTGTCTTGGTGAAACCAAGTCTTGTGGGGAAAGTGCACCACCTCTGCAGAGTGTAAAATCTAAGTACTTAGCCAAGTCCCTGGTAAAGGACAAATCTGAGCATCAAGACATGGAAGCTATCAAGAATCTCCTCATCCAAATTTCTAAGTTAAAAACTTGTGGTCGAACAAGGGTTGAAGGATCACCAATTTCTATTGGTAGATGCCTTGGGTGATTTTTGAAAAAGAAAAACTTAGTGTTTTCAAAATATAAGGAAAATCTATTTTGAGCAAAGCAAGCCTAAGATCCACTTAGCCAAATGCATATAGATGATAGACTCCACTATATTACCATAGTATCACTTGCCAATACAATTCAAATGTATTGACCCTTGTGGTTGTAACTTATTATGTTGCAGGTTTGTTTGATGTTAGTGAGATGTGTTGATTAGGATTACAAGTCTACAACCAACATGATTGCCTGTGGAACTTTGAAGATGAAGGACCCCATGCTATAGTTATTTCTGCTGCATTGTAATGAGATAGCCACATGATCTATGTAAGATGTAATGAATTATTTTATTCCTGGTTATAAAGTTGTAATATGACCTTTGTTTCTTTATATTACATCTTAACTGGGGATGCTAGCTATTGATCCAGGGACTAGCACTGTAAACACAGGGATCTCTACCTTATTAAAGGTTGGGACCTCTACAGATGGTATCAGAGCACTGTGTTGCCTATAGGATTTGTAACCCTAGGATTGGACAAAACCCCTTAGAAAAATAGGAGTTATATTTGTTCCAAAACTTATTTACAAACAATCTTGTAAACTCTTTCCTCAACCATTTTGGTTTTGACTGTACATCTCTTCTATTTCAAACTTGATGGATAAAGCCTTCACCATGAGCAAAGGACTTCACCAACTCAAGTGATTTCAACCTTATTCTCAACTAGGACTTCAACTTGGATATCACTAAGGACTAAAAGTGAGACAAGAAATGTTACTCAAGAATTGAAGACTAAGGAAACACAACTTAGAAGGAACCATCATCACCTTTGAAGTTTTGTGACCAAGATGCAAGAAATTCTCCAAGGATACAAGGATCTTGTTCATGAGGAAGCAACCAAGAAGGATGGAATGATCTCAAGTGAACCATATAGTTGGACCACCATATTTAGATCAAACCAAACACACCAACTTATGTGGTGTAGCAAAAATATTTTGTTGCCTAAAAATGTTCTTGAACTTTGTTGTTTGAGTGGAATGTTGTTTGTGATTGCTTTCACATTGCTTGTGTGAATTGTGATGAGTGTGATTAGAACTATTCCCTTAGAAATCTTTTGCCCATTCTAATCCCAATCCAACCCAAACAGATGACTACTCCAAGAAACTCCAACATCAAGAATGGTGACAACAACAACTAAGAGATGCACATGAGAGAACAACTACTGGTAAACCAAACCCATTTGAATCAGATTACAACTCAGTTTTTAGCCAACAACAATGAGATAGACCCAACCATGCAAAAGTTTTTGGAAATCCAATCCCAATTGTTGCAAGGGATGACCACTCAAATGATCCACATGGTAGACAACCTTTCCCAAGGAGTTTGTGATAACAATGATGTCAAGGATGATATTTTAGAAGGAACTCAAGCTTGCAATGTTTGTGGAGACAAGGATCACACTTCCAAAGAGCATGAAGATCAATGCCCCAATTATGAAGAGAAACATCCAACTGACCAATGCCCCACATCTCAAGCTACTTGTTTCCTATGTGAAGGAAATAATCATGTCCCTATCCAATGCCCCATCTATTCCATAGTTCAACAAAGGAAACAAGGTGGAGTGCAACAACAGTTTGTAAACCCTCATGAAGGAACAACTTCTACCAAGAAGGATGAAGGCAAAGTCAAAACTATGCATCATAAGGCCAAATCTAAAGTGACCACAAAGTGTTGCTACTCTTGTGGAGAAGAAGGTCATATCTCTAGTAACTGCCCCAAGAAAAGAGAAAGATTTCCCACCTTTGCGATGAAATATGAAGAGCATGAACTAGAAGAACTCCTAGCTTTGGAGATACCCAAGAAGAAGAAATGCCCCAAAGAGCAATGTTACACTTGCAAAGAGATGGGACACTATGCCAATGAATGCCCAAAAAATAAGAAGAACCAAAGAAACCAACAAGAGGCAATGATACCAAAGGAAAAGAAAGATATCATCCAAGTGATGTGTTTCAAATGCAAAGAGCTAGGCCATTATGCAGACAAGTGTCCAGAGAAGCTTCAACAAGATTCCAAGCAAGCCAAGAAGTAATCTAGTTGGAAAATTTTTAAGGGTGGTAGTACCCTAGTTGTTTTGGAGCCAACTTGTAACCCCTAGCCTTCCCAAATCTCGGGGCGAGATTTATTTTAAGGGTGGTAGCCTGTCACATCCCAAGATTTTCCAAATCTTGTAATGTGAAAATTAAATAAACAAAATAAATGATGGATGAAATTTAGAGTGAAAAGAAACTTTTTGTTTCTAAATGGAAACTTAAAATCCCATCTTGAACAAACTTTAATGTTTGAATCCAACTAAATCCAAATCAAGTGAAATGCATTCCTCAATGAATGTATCTTGAAATTTGAACACTTGTAGAATAAACCAAAACTCTAAAATCCTAATGGAAGGAAAACCTTTCCAAGATATCTCCAAGCCTATGGATTTGATCCATATAAAAAATTGTCAAACAAACATTTCAAAATGATCAATAACGACAAATAGAAATATTATAAAACCATAGAAATTGATTTCAATCAATTTGGAACCAAAGATAAAATCTTATGAAATTAATAAGATAAGGAAATTGAATTTCCAAAGCTAATAAAGCACCTATCTAAAATTCCATACCAAATGGTGAGCAATTAATCCTAAAGATATTTAAAAGGATAAATAAATATCAAATAAGATTTTACAAATTGGAATCACCAAGTTTGGATCTATAAATAAAAAGATATGGATTTTATAAGATAAAGAAAGAAATATTAAATGTGGAATATTTAAAGGCCAAATTAACTCTTGACCTAATCCATAAGCAATGGAATAAAAGTTATTTAATTGAATTAAATGAAATAAAAGAACCATTTAAATAAATTTATATGGAATTAAAACCATATTTGAATCTTTTTGGAATAAAGACAAGTACCCAAATTAAAATGATTAATAAATCATATTAAAAATATTCCAAATAATTCAAGGTGAATTATTTGACACCCTAATAAATAATTAAAACCCACTAAAAAGATTTGGAAAGATTTAGAATTCAAATGGAGTTTGAAAAACCTTATTAAATCTTATTGAATAAATGCAAAGGCCTATTTTAAATAATTAAAAGACCCTAAAAAGAATAAAATATTTATTCCAAAATTGACTTCAGAATGTATTATTAATCAGTATTTGATTACACACAAAGTTTGAGAGAAGTTTGAATTCAAATGAATGTTTGAATTGATTAAACAAAATCAAAACAGATAAATAGAAATAGAAAAGGGAAAAAGAATCTGTACAAAAAAAACCCAGCCCAAACAGATTAGGCCCAACTAGCCCAGTCCAGCCCACTTCCTCTCTCCCGCAAGAAAACGTTTCGTACTCGAACTCCCACCTGTAGAGACAATGACTAGCTAGACTGTAAGGTTCCCAACCTTTAATAAGGTAGAGATCCATGTGTCTACAATGCTAGTCCCTGGATCAATAGCTAGCATCCACAATTAAGATGTAATATCAAGAAACAAAGGTCATAATACAACTTTATAACCAGGAATAAAATAATTTATTACATCTTACATAGCTCATTTGGCTATCTCAATACAATGCAACAGAATATAACAATAGCATGGGGTCCTTCATCTTCAAAGTGCCACAGGCAGACATGTTGGTTGTTGACTTGTAATCCTAATCAGTAAACTTCACTAACATCAAACAAACCTGCAACATAATAAGTTACAGCCACAAGGGTCAATACATTGGAATTGTATTGGCAAGTAATACTATGGTAATATAGTGGAGTCTACCATCTATATGCATTTGGATAAGTGGAGCTTAGGCTTGCTTAGCTCAAAATAGATTTTCCTTATCATTTGAAAACACTAAGTTTTTCTTGACAAAATCACCCAAGGCATCTCCCAATAGAAATTGGTGATCCTTCAACCCTTGTTTAACCACAAGTTTTTAACTTAGAAATTGGGATGAGGAGATTCTTGATAGCTTCCATGTCTTGATGCTCAAATTGTCCTTTACCAGGGACATGGCTAACTACTTAGATTTTACACTCTGCAGAGGTGGTTCACTTTCCCCACAAGACATGGTTTCCCAAGACAAGATCTTTCAGAAGCCTTCCCTTAGACCAGAATGGACGCGCTCCAACCTATCAATCCCCTACCACCAACTGTCCATTTGGCTAAGTTATTGCAACCTATATGATCCAGGCAGAGCCCATAATGCCAAGTGGCTGCACTTGAAGCTTCTTAACATTTGACATCTCAAATCTCTTTGTTCCTGGGTGGCCATCCAGAAGTGTGATACACAAGGTAAACCATAGAAATGGGCCTTGTGTAACCACTCAACACAAACCATTCCTTCCATTCCACCCAGGTGATTCATTCACTTAGTTGTTTTATTAAACAAATCACAAGTCCTTGACTTAGAAATATTCCATAGTATGAATATATATATTCCACCCTTGTCTTCTACTAGCTAAGCTAAGCATGATAGTAGTAGGAATCTTAACTTAGGAGAATTCTACTAAGGTTTCATCTACTAGGATTTCCCATGGCATAGTTTACACTTAGCAAAATTCCATGCAAGTCCTACTTAGAAATATCACTAATGCATAGTAAAAATAATGGGACAAAAGTATGAAGCACCACTTTCCTTTTTGGTAGAGAGTATAAGTTCACTCCTTGATCTTGCAACAATCACAATCTTCAAATTTCACTACAATTCAATTAAGCAAGCAATATTTCAATCTACCATTCAAGCAAAACATCACATGAAATGATAGAAACAAAATAATGCATGCAAGCATGCTAAAGATTGTTTTATTTGGAAAAGTGGTTTCTAATAGGTTATAAACATTCTAAAAACACCTATTGGTCACTTTATAAAAGTGGCAAAACCATTTGCAAAAACATTTTACTTATAAGCCATTTTTAAACCAAATCATTATTTTATGTGGTGGAAAATGCCTTTATCAAAGTAACAATCTTTATAGGGTTCACCAAATACATTTTTAAATCATAAAACTTGGTTCTTGGGGTCATAGAGTTTAAATAAAAAGATTTCCCAAAGATTTTCCTTCAAAAAGTATTTTTAACATTTAACAACATTTTTATTTGACTAGAAATGGTCTAAAACAAAGATTTATTCTTTTGCTTCGCAAAATATGTTTTTGAAACCACAAATTGATTTCTATGGTCAATAGTTTCAAAACAAACCATTTGCCAAAGGTTTTATCTCAAAAATCATTTTAGAACAAATTTTATATTCTAAATATGCCTACACAAGCTTCTGCAAAAACATTCAATTTAACCGAAGCAATTCACTAAACAAAGGGCATGGTCAGAAAGTACTTGTCTTGCTGATTCCATTGATATAAAATTTGCAAAATTTGGACGTGTGGTTTGAAAGTTATGAATTTTACAAAATTGATCATCTAATAGGAAAGTTTCTATCTAATTAATCAAACGCTGGCCACGTGGCGTGATTTCACTGGCTGATACCGTTTCGCTCGGATCAACCTCTCTGGTGCGTTGGATCTAAACAGATCGTGCGGCTCTGATCCAAAGATACCTCTTCGCTTAGTTTCTTTCGCGTGCGTTGGATCTACATCCTATGGCTGTCGATCAAGCAACCATCAAATGGCGGCGCTAGCGGCGGCAGGTGGCGGCGCGCGCTCGGCAAGTGAGGTTGCCGGTGATACAGGGGGTTAGAGAGAGAGGGGTAGCTCACCGGGTTCACGGGATCGTGACGATGCTCAACGTGGTGATAGCTCGTCGAGGGGCGCACGGTGGTGACGACAATCGCTCGCCGAAGGTTGCAAGGCGTCGGGCACGCTCTGGTTGTCGCTGCTGGCGAGGCTACAGGCCACGGAAAATCAAAACAGGGGGTCTGTTAGACGCGTGCGAGAGAGAACCGTAGGAGTATAATCCTGAGAGGGAGGGGAGGTCGGTGTTCCCGGGAAGACGTCGACGGAGTTGGAGACAAACGGCGGCGCTACTGGTTGTCGTCGTTGCCGATGCTGGGGGTCAAGTGCGGGCAAGTCGAGGGTGCAGAGAGAAGCGCCAGGGACTGGGGGTCACACTCGTGTGCTCGAGGAGGCGAGGGGTGGCAGGGTTTGGACGGAATTGGAGGTGGAGCTCGCCGGAGACAGTGGCGGTCGAAGGAGAAATCAAGGCAGCCTGGGGGTTCCGGTGGTGCGGTGTGTGGGGGAAAATGGAGAGGGGAGGGAGGCGATTAAGATGGCATGGTCGCGGGGTGGATTAATGAAGGCAGTAATGCGTATTGACGTCGGCTTCAACGGCCAGAAACGGCGAGGAGGGGTTGGGGGCGTGGTCACCGCGGGGAGGACGAAGCTGACGGGGCAGTGGGGTCGCTTGGCAGTGAGAGAGAGAAGGAGGAGGTGGGGTCCAACCATCATTCGCTGTGTGTGTGAGTTTATGAGTAAGGAGAAAAACGGTTCGGGGGTGAGAGGAAGTGGGTTGTTGGGCCTTAGTGGGCTAGCTGGGCTGGGTTGCTCCGTTTCATATTTTTTTGTTCTGAATGTTTTTCCTTTTCCCATTCCTAATATTCTGTTTTGATTTTGTTTAATTATTTCAAACATCAATTTGATTTCAAACCCCAACCAAAATTTGTGTAGATTCATATACTGATTAATAACACATTCCAAAGTCAAATTTAGAATAATTTATTTATTCTTTTTAGGGTCTTTTAATTATTTAAAAATAGGCTCTAGTATTAATTAAATAAGATTTGATAATATTTTTCAATCTCCATTTGAATTCAAATCACCACCAAACTTTGGGTGAATTTTAATTCTGTTTATCAACATATTTCAAAGTTCAAAATAAAATAATTCTTTTAGGATCTAGTAATAATTAAATAAATAGACCATAGTCTTTAATTCAAATAGGTTTTAATTTATTTCAAAACTCTTTTTGAAATCTAAATAATATCAAAATCTTTTCAGTAGGTTTCTTTTGAAAAACTAAAACACTTGGAATTCTTATTTTGAAAATCTTTAATAAATTTTTAATGTTTATTTGAAAGGAAAAAAACCTTTACTTAAATAAAATTGGATATTAATAAATCCTTATTATTTTTATTTAAACAAACCTTTATTCTTTTTAACAAATAGAAATAATTTATTTCATTTGCTTGGCCAAGATTTAATTTGGCTCTTTAAAATAATCCTTATTCATATTTCTACCTATGCTTATCAAAACCATATTTTTTTATTTAAAGATCCAAAAATAGAGATTCCAACTATTATAACTTTATTTATTATTTGTTTATCTTTTTAAATCCTTTTAGGATTATTTGCTCACAATTTGGTATAGATTTTAGATAAGGGATTTATTAGCTTTGGAAATTCAATTTCCTTATCTTATTAAATTCATAAGATTTTATTCATCGCTCCAAAGTAAGTGAATCCAATTTATATGGTTTTATAATATTTCTAATAGTCATTCTTGATCAATTTGAAATGTTTGTTTGACCAATTTTTATAGGGATCAAATCCATAGTCTTAGAGATAACTTGAAAATGATTTCCTTCCATTAGGGTTTTAGGGTTTTGGTTCATTTCTCAAGTGTTTAAATTTCCAGATGCATTTATGAAGAATGCATTCTACTTGATTTGGATTTAGTTGGATTCAAACATAAACCAAAGTTTGTTCAAGATGGGATTTTTAAGTTTCCATTTAGAAACAAAAGTTTCTTTTCACCCTAAATTTCAACAATTATTTATTTTTCACATTACAAAATTTGGAAAATCTTGGGATGTGACAGGCTACCACCCTAAAAATAAATCTCGTCCTGAGATTTGGGGAGGCTAGGGTTACAAGTTGGCTCAAAAGCAACTATGGTACTACCACCCTTAAAAAAATTTCCAACCAGATTACTTCTTGGCTTGCTTGGGATCTTGTTGAAATATTTCTAGGCAAACATCTGCATTGTGTCCTTTGTTTCCACACTTGAAACATGTGACAAGGCTGAGATCCTTCATAGGCTTGTTTATCTTGTGCTTCATCTTTTTGGACAATTGCTTGCATAATGTCCTGGTTCTTTGCAATTGAAACACATCACTTGGATGATATCTTTCTTTTCCTTTGGTATCATTGCCTCTTGTTTGTTTCCTTGGTTCTTCTTCTTTTCTGGGCATTCATTGGCATAGTGTCCCATCTCTTTTCAAGTGTAATATTTCTCCTGGGTAATATCCTTCTTGCTTGGGTTGGGGCATTTCTTCTTCTTGGGTCTCTCCAAAGCTAGGAGTTCTTCTAGTTCATGCTCTTCATACTTTACCACAAAGGTGGGAAATCTTTCTCTCTTCTTGGGGCATTTACTAGAGATATGACCTTATTCTTCGAGTAGCAACACTTTGTGATCACTTTGTATTTGGCCTTATGGTGCATAGTTTTGACTTTGCCTTCATCCTTATTGGTAGAAGTTGTTCCTTCATGAGGGTTTACGAATTGTTGTTGCACTCCACCTTGTTTCCTTTGTTGAACTATGGAATAGATGGGGCATTGGATAGGGACATGATTATTTCCTTCACATAGGAAACAAGTAGCTTGAGAGGAGGGGCATTGATTATTTGGATGTTTCTCTTCACAATTGGGGCATTGATCTTTATGTTCCTTGGGAGTGTGATCCTTGTTTCCACAAACATTGCAACCTTGGGTTCCTTCTAAAATATCATCCTTGACATCCTTGTTGTCACAAACTCCTTGGGAAAGGTTGTCTCCCATGTTGATCATTTGAGTGGCCATTCCTTGCAACAATTGGTACTGAATTTCCAAAAACTTTTGTATGGTTGGGTCTAATCCATTGTTGTTGGCTAAAAACTGAGTTGTCACTTGGTTCAACTGGGTTTGGTTTGCTAGTAGTTGTTCTCTCATGTGCATCTCTTGGTTGTTGTTGTTGTTGTTGTTGTCATTCTTGGTGTTTAAGTCTCTTGGAGAAGTCATCTGTTTGGGTTGGATTGGGATTAGAATAGGCAAAATATTTTCTAAGGAATCAATTCTAATCACACAATTCACTCAAGCAATGCAAGCAATCACAAACAAACATTCCATTCAAAAAACAAGTTCAAGCACATCTTTAAGCAATAAAATATTTTTGTTACACCACATAAGTTGGTGAATTTGGTTTGATCTAATTATGGTGGTCCAACTATATGGTTCACTTGAAATCATTCTATCCTTCTTGGTGGATTCTTCTTGAATGAGATCATGGTTTACTTGGAAAAAATTTTGGTCACCAAACTTTAAAGTGATGATGGTTCCTTCTTAGTTGTATTTCTTTAGTCTTCAAGTCTTGGGTAGTATTTCTTGTCTCACTTGTAGTCCTTAGTGATATCCAAGGTTGAAGCCCTTGTTGAGAATAAGGTTGAAATCACTTGAAGATGTTGAAGTCATTTGAGTTGATGAAGTCCTTTGCACATGGTGAAGTATTTGGCCATGGAGAAGGCTTTATCCGTCAACTTGAAATAGAAGAGATGTAGAGTCAAAACCAAAATGGTTGAGGAAAGATTTTACAAGACTGTTTGTAAATAAGTTTTGGAACAAATACAACTCCTATTTTCTAAGGGGTTTTGTCCAATCCTAGGGTTACAATCCTACAGGCAACACAATGCTCTGATACCATCTGTAATGTTCCCAACCTTTAATAAGGTAGAGATCCCTGTGTTTACAATGCTAGTCCCTGGATCAATAGCTAGCATCCATAGTTAAGATGTAATATCAAGAAACAAAGGTCATAATACAACTTTATAACCAGGAATAAAATAATTTATTACATCTTACATAGCTCATTTGGCTATCTCAATACAATGCAGCAGAATATAACAATAGCATGGGCTCCTTCATATTCAAAGTGACACAGGCAGACATGTTGGTTGTAGACTTGTAATTCTAATCAGTAAACTTCACTAACATCAAACAAACCTGCAACATAATAAGTTACAGCCACAAGGGTCAATACATTGGAATTGTATTGGGAAGTGATACTATGGTAATATAGTGGAGTCTACCATCTATATGCATTTTGCTAAGTGGAGCTTAGGCTTGCTTAGCTCAAAATAGATTTTCCTTATCATTTGAAAACACTAAGTTTTGCTTGACAAAATCACCCAAGGCATCTCCCAATAGAAATTGGTGATCCTTCAACCCTTGTTTAACCACAAGTTTTTAACTTAGAAAATGGGATGAGGAGATTCTTGATAGCTTCCATGTCTTGATGCTCAAATTGTCCTTTACCAGGGACATGGCTAAGTACTTAGATTTTACACTCTGCAGAGGTGGTGCACTTTCCCCACAAGACTTGGTTTCCCAAGACAAGATCTTTCAGAAGCCTTCCCTTAGACCAGAATGGACGCGCTCCAACCTATCAATCCCCTACCACCAACTGTCCATTTGGCTAAGTTATTGCAACCTATATGATCCAGGCAGATCCCATAATGCCAAGTGGCTGCACTTGAAGCTTCTTAACATTTGACATCTCAAATCTCTTTGTTCCTGGGTGGCCATCCACAAGTGTGATACACAAGGTAAACCATAGAAATGGGCCTTGTGTAACCACTCAACACAAACCATTCCTTCCATTCCACCCAGGTGATTCATTCACTTAGTTGTTTTATTAAAAAAATCACAAGTCCTTGACTTCGAAATATTCGATAGTATGAATATATATATTCCACCCTTGTCTTCTACTAGCTAAGCTAAGCATGATAGTAGTAGGAATCTTAACTTAGGAGAATTCTACTAGGATTTCCCATGGCATAGTTTACACTTAGCAAAATTCCATGCAAGTCCTACTTAGAAATATCACTAATGCATAGTGAAAATAATGGGACAAAAGTATGAAGCACCACTTTCCTTTTTGGTAGACAGTATAAGTTCACTCCTTGATCTTGCAACAATCACACTCTTCAAATTTCACTACAATTCAATTAAGCAAGCAATATTTCAATCAACCATTCAAGCAAAACATCACATGAAATGATAGAAACAAAATAATGCATGCAAGCATGCTAAAGATTGTTTTATTTGGAAAAGTGGTTTCTGATAGGTTATAAACATTCTAAAAACACCTATTGGTCACTTTATAAAAGTGTCAAAACCATTTGCAAAAACATTTTACTTATAAGCCATTTTTAAACCAAATCATTATTTTATGTGGTGGAAAATGCCTTTATCAAAGTAACAATCTTTATAGGGTTCAACAAATACATTTTTAAATCATAAAACTTGGTGCTTGGGGTCAGAGAGTTTAAATCAAAACATTTCCCAAATATTTTCCTTCAAAAAGTATTTTTAAAATTTAACAACATTTTTATTTGACTAGAAATGGTCTAAAACAAAGATTTATTCTTTTGCTTCACAAAATATGTTTTTGAAACCACAAATTTATTACTATGGTCAGTAGGTTCAAAACAAACCATTTTCCAAAGGTTTTATCTCAAAAATCATTTTAGAACAAATTTTATATTCTAAATATGCCTACACAAGCTTCTGCAAAAACATTCAATTTAACAGAAGCAATTCACTAAACAAAGGGATGGTCAGAAAGTACTTGTCTTTCTGATTCCATTGATATAAAATTTGCAAAATTTGGACGTGTGGTTTGAAAGTTATGAATTTTACAAAATTGATCATCTAATAGGAAAGTTTTTGTCTAATAAATCAAACGCTGGCCACGTGGCGTCATTTCACTGGCTGATACCGTTTCGCCCGGATCAACCTCTCTGGTGCTTTGGATCTAAACAGATCGTGTGGCTCTGATCCACAGATACCTCTTCGCTTAGTTTCTTTCGCGTGCGTTGGATCTACATCCTATGGCTGTCGATCAAGCAACCATCAAATGGCGGCGCTGGCGGCGGCGGCAGGTGGCGGCGCGCGCTCGGCAAGTGAGGTTGCCGGCGATACAGGTGGTTAGAGAGAGAGAGGGGTATCTCACCGGGTTCAGGGGATCGTGACGATGCTCAACGTGGTGATAGCTCGTCGAGGGGCGCACGGTGGTGACGACAATCGCTCGCCGGAGGTTGCACGGCGTCGGGCACGCTCTGGTTGTCGCTGCTGGCGAGGCTACAGGCCACGGAAAAGCAAAACAGGGGGTCTGTTAGACGCGCGCGAGAGAGAAGCATAGGAGTATAATCCTGAGAGGGAGGGGAGGTCAGTGTTACCGGGAAGACGTCGACGGAGTTGGAGACAAACGGCGGCGCTACTGGTTGTCGTCGTTGCCGATGCTGGGGGTCAAGCGCAGGCAAGTCGAGGGTGCAGAGAGAAGCGCCAGGGACTGGGGGTCACGCTCGTGTGCTCGAGGAGGCGAGGGGTGGCAGGGTTTGGCCGTAATTGGAGGTGGAGCTCGCCGGAGACAGTGGCGATCGAAGCGGAAATCAGGGCAGCCTGGGGGCTCCGGTGGTGCAGTGTGTGGGGGAAAATGGAGAGGGGAGGGAGGCGATTAAGATGGCATGTTCGCGGGGTGGATTAATGAAGGCAGTAATGCGTATTGACGCCGGCTTCAACGGCCAGAAATGGCGAGGAGGGGTTGGGGGCGTGGTCACCGTGGGGAGGACGAAGCTGACGGGGCAGTGGGGTCGCTTGGCAGTGAGAGAGGGAAGGAGGAGGTGGGGTCCAACTTTCATTCGCTGTGCGGGTGAGTTTATGAGTAAGGAGAAAAATGGTTCGGGGGTGAGAGGGAGTGGGCTCCTGGGCCTTAGTGGGCTAGCAGGGCTGGGCTGCTCCGTTTCATATTTTTTTGTTCTGAATGTTTTTCCTTTTCCCATTCCTAATATTCTGCTTTGATTTTGTTTAATTATTTCAAACATCAATTTGATTTCAAACCCCAACCAAAATTTGTGTAGATTCATATACTGATTAATAACACATTCCAAAGTCAAATTTAGAATAATTTATTTATTCTTTTTAGGGTCTTTTAATTATTTAAAAATAGGCTCTAGTATTAATTAAATAAGATTTGATAATATTTTTCAATCTCCATTTGAATTCAAATCACCACCAAACTTTGGGTGAATTTTAATTCTGTTTATCAACATATTTCAAAGTTCAAAATAAAATAATTCTTTTAGGATCTAGTAATAATTAAATAAATAGACCATAGTCTTTAATTCAAATAGATTTTAATTTATTTTAAAACTCTTTTTGAAATCTAAATAATATCAAAATCTTTTCAGTAGGTTTCTTTTGAAAAACTAAAACACTTGGAATTCTTATTTTGAAAATCTTTAATAAATTTTTAATGTTTATTTGAAAGGAAAAAAACTTTACTTAAATAAAATTGGATATTAATAAATCCTTATTATTTTTATTTAAACAAACCTTTATTCTTTTTAACAAATAGAAATAATTTATTTCATTTGCTTGGCCAAGATTTAATTTGGCTCCTTAAAATAATCCTTATTCATATTTCTACCTATGCTTATCAAAACCATATCTTTTTATTTAAAGATCCAAAAATAGAGATTCCAACTATTATAACTTTATTTATTATTTGTTTATATTTTTAAATCCTTTTAGGATTATTTGATCACCATTTGGTATGGATTTTATGAAGGGTTTCGCGGCATAGTAAATCAAAAATTTCTACGGAGCGAACAGAGGGAAAGCCAAGATCTAATCTAGGAGATGCAAACAACGAGAGAGATTGGATTAGATCTTCATACCCTTGAAGATTCAGACATGGAACGCTCATTTAACGTGGGTGATGTAGTCGTTCTCTCTCCTCCTCGCGATCCGATCCGATCTAGCACCACAAGTGGCGGTGCCTCCGTGAGATGCACACGCAAAGACTCGACGCCTCCTCCTTCCTCGGACCAGCGAGTATGGTGGAGAGATAGATTGGATCTACAACACGGCGTGGTGTATATGGTGGAGAATTTCACTGCAGGCTTCGCCACAAACAATGGAGAGAGAGAGGAAGGTAGCAAGGCGCTAGGGCTTGGAGGAAGGTGTGTAGGGGAGGGGCACCACCCTCTATATATAGAGGCGGCCAGCCTTGCCCTCCTCCAAGCCTATCTCTAGTTTAAACAATTTAAACTCTCCTTATCTAGAAATCCTATCTCTAGATTTAAACGATTTAAACTCTCCCTTATCTAGAAATTCTATCCCGAGATTTAAACGAGTCAAATCTCTCTAGAATCGGCTGGGCCCTATGGGGCCTTGTGCCCCGGCCCAATGCGCCAGGACACTCCCTCATAGGCCCATGCCCCTCCCGGAAGGTGGGGCCACGTTGGTCAACTTCCGGAAGGTTCTAGAAGCTTCCAGACAATACCGATTAACCGGAACAATTCAACTCCAAAACTGCACCGCCTTATATGAATCTTATTCTCGGACCATTCCGAACCTCTCGTGATATCCCGGATCCCATCCGAGACTCAACAAAAATTCATAAACCAATTATCCAATCTATCCTAGCCGAGACACGTTAAGTGTGTGACCTCGGGTTCGAGAATATGCGGACATGATCTTCTATCAATAATCAACAGCGGTGCGGGCACCCATATTGACTCACACCTTCATCGATGATCATATCGGATGAACCACGATGCCAGGATTCAATCAATCCCATATATATATATTCCCTTCGTCCTCGCGATATTTTACTTGCCCGAGATTCGATCGCTACCGCCATACCTAGTTCAATCTGCTCACGAAGTACTTTACTCGTTCCGTAATCCGATATCACTTTGTGATTAACTCCTTAACCACATGCTTGCAAGCGTGTTGATATCGACACCGAGTGGGCCCAAAGTATATCTCTCCGACTTGGGAGGGACAAATTCCATCTCGATACATACAACCCAATGAGACTTTTCCGATCACCGAGAGACACCTTTATGATCACCCTCTCATAGGATGAGTTTGATGACCTCAAAGCTTTCTTCCTGCAGTGGAGTTGCATTATCTCATGGTCTAAAGAATACAATATTTGACATAGGAAAAGCTTCGCAAAGATGAACACGATGAAACGATCTAATTGCTTCGCTTAGTTTGTCATCCATCATATCATTCTCCCAATGATATGATCACATTATCAATTGACAACTCATGTCTATGGTTAGGAAACCTTAACCATCATTGATCAATGAGCTAGTCCATAGAGGCGCATTAGGGACACGGTGTTGTTCACAAACCACACAAGTATTAAAGTTTCCGCTTAATACAATTCTAGCATGGAATATAAACTTTATCATGAACAAGAATTATAATAATAACATCTTTATTATTGCCTCTAGGGCATAATTCCAACAGTCTCCCACTTGCACTAGAGTCAATAATCTAGTTTACATTTGGCAACAATCTCACACCCATGGCACTGAGGTGTTGATCATGTTTTACACGTGGAAGAGGTTTAGTCAATGGATCTGCGACATTCAGATCCGTATGTACTTTGCTAATCTTAAGATCTCCATCTGCTATATAATCTCGGATTATATGAAAATTGCGGTTGATATGCTTGGTCTTTGGATGATATCTTGGTTCCTTAGCAAGTGCTATGGCGCCAGTGTTGTCACACAATATCTCCAGTGGGTCCAATGCACTTGGAACCACACCAAGCTCAGTGATGAAGTTTCTGATCCAAACTCCTTCACTTGATGCTTTTGCAGCAGCCATGTATTCCGCTTCTACTGTAGATCCCGCGATCACGCTTTGCTTGCAGCTTCTCTAGCTCACAGCTCCTCCATTCAAAATATAAACGTATCCTGTCTGAGATTTAGAATCATCCTTGTCGGTGTCAAAACTAGCGTCGACGTAACCTTTTACGACAAGTTGTTCATCACCCCCATAGACTAAGAACATATATTTAGTCCTATTTAGGTACTTTAGGATGTTCTTCACGGCTGTCCAGTGTTCCACTCCTGGATCACTTTGATATCTACTCGTCAAACTAAGAGAATTGGACACATCCGGTCTAGTACACAGCATGGCATACATGATGGAACCTATGGCCGAGGCATAAGGCACTTTGCTCATAGCTTCCCTATCATTTACCGTAGCTGGACACTGAGCCTTGCTCAATATCTTACCTGACAACATAGGCACTGAACCTTTCTTTGCCTTATCCATTCTGAACCTTTTCAGAACTTTGTCTAGGTATGTACCGCTTAAAGCTATCAGCGTCTTTGTCTATCTCTATAGATTTTGATGCCCAATATATAAGCTTTCACCTAGGTCTTTCATTGAAAAACACTTGTTCAAATAACTCTTCACATCGGTAAGCATGTTGATGTCATTTCCAATAATCAATATGTCATCCACATACGACTACGTAAATGTCACCGAGCTCCCACTCACTTTCTTGTAGATGCAAGTCAGAGCAATTTGGAACAAATCCAAAGCTCTTGATCACTTGATCAAAACGAAGGTTACAACTCCGAGATGCTTGCTTCAGTCCATAAATGGAACGCTGAAGTTTGCATATTTTACTAGCATCCTTAGGATCGACAAAACCTTCGGGTTGCATCATATACAACTCTTCATCAATGTTGCCATTGAGGAAAGCAGTCTTGACATCCATCTGCCATATTTCATAATCATGAAACGCAGCAATTGCTAATAAAATCCGAATGGACTTAAACATCGCTACGGGAGAGAAAGTCTCATCGTAGTCAACACCTTGAACTTGTCGAAAACCTTTTGCGACAAGCCATGCTTTATAGACGGTAACATTACCATCCGCGTCCGTTTTCTTCTTGAATATCCATTTGCACTCAACGGCCTTTCGGTCGCTAGGAGGATCCACCAAAGTCCATACTTGGTTTTCGCTCATGGATCCCAATTCGGATTTCATGGCTTCCAGCCATTTCTCAGAGTCTGGGCTCATCATCGCTTCCTCATAGTTCGTAGGTTCACCGTCTTCTACTAACAAGACAGTCAAGACAGGGTTGCTGCGTACCACTCGGGAGGGGCACGCGACCTTGTCGACCAAGCGACGCTCAAGAGCAGCATCGTCCGAAGCTTCACGATCCTTGTCATTAGCTTCCTCTATTGTTGGTGCAGGCGGCACTGGAACAATTTCTGGTGCTGCGCTACTCTCCAATTCTAGAGAAGGTTCAATAACCTCGCCAAGCTCTACTTTCCTCCCACTCACTTCTTTCGAGAGAAACTCCTTCTCAAGAAAGGAACCGTTCTTTGCGACAAACACTTTGCCTTCGGTTCTGTGATAGAAGGTATACCCAATAGTTTCCTTAGGGTATCCTATGAAGACGCATTTCTCCGCTTTGGGTTCGAGCTTGTCCGGCATCAACTTCTTGACGTAAGCTTCGCATCCCCAAACTTTAAGAAACGACAACTTAGGTTTAGCACCAAACCACAGTTCATACGGTGTCGTCTCAACGGATTTAGATGGAGCCCTATTTAAAGTGAATGTAGCGGTTTCTAATGCATAAGCCCAAAATGATAACGGCAAATTAGTAAGAGACATCATTGATCGGACCATATCTAATAGGGTTCGATTCCGGCGTTCAGACACACCATTGTGCTGTGGTGTTCCGGGTGGCGTGAGTTGTGAAACGATTCCACTTGTTTTAAGATGCGTGAGAAAATCATAACTCAAATATTCACCTCCACGATCGGATCGTAGAAATTTAATCTTTCTGTTATGATGGTTCTCCACTTCACTCTGAAATTCCTTGAACTTTTCAAATGTTTCAGATTTATGTTTCATTAAATAGATATACCCATATCTACTTAAGTCATCGGTAAAAGTGAGGAAATAGCGATATCCACCGCGCGTCGAAACACTCATCGGTCCGCATACATCGGTATGTATGATTTCCAACAAGTCCGTTGCTCGCTCCATCATTCCGGAGAACGGGGTTTTGATCATCTTGCCCATGAGGCATGGTTCGCATGTGTCAAATGATTCAAAATCAAGAGACTCCAAAATTCCATCAGAATGGAGTTTCTTCATGCGCTTTACACCAATATGACCTAGACGACAGTGCCACAAATAAGTAGTATTATCACTATCTACTTTGAATTTCTTAGCCTCAATGTTATGGATGTGTGTTTCATCCCTTTCGAGATTTAGAAGAAATAAACCATTCACAAGAGGTGCATGACCATAAAAGATGTTACTCATATAAATAGAACAACCATTATTCTCCGATTTAAATGAATAACCGTCTTGCAATAAACATGATCCGGAAATAATGTTCATGCTCAACGCAGGCACATAATAACATTTATTAAGGTTTAAAACTAACCCCGAAGGTAAAACTAAGGAGAGCGTGCCGACGGCCATCACATCAACTCTTCATCCGTTGCCAACGCGCATCGTCACCTCATCCCTCGCAAGCCGCCGTCTATTCCGTAGCTCCTGTTTCGAGTTACAAATATTAGCAACTGAACCGGTATCAAATACCCAGGCACTACAACGAGGGCTTGTAAGGAAAACATCAATAACATGTATATCAAATATACCTTTGATGTGAAGGGTTCGCAGCATAGAAAACAAAAATTTTCCTACGATGGGAACAACTATGTACCAAGATCTATCTACTAGATACAAACAACGGGCGGATGTATATCCGTAGAGAACATACCCTTGAAGACCGACAAAGCTTAACGAGTCCAAACTCGTGGTTGATGTAGACGATCTCTTGCCGATCTCAAGATCGAGAGGAAGTCCTAGCGCAAGAAAACAGCAATGCATCCGCTCGCACACACGTTCGAGGCACCGAGCAACCTCCGCCTCCTCGCTCCAGCGATGCAGCGGAAGCACAACTCTTTCTTGCCGAAAAGCCACCGGGAACATGTATCTCGCTAGTCCGAGACCATGGGGGATAAAATCTAGAGGGGGAGAGAGATCCTTCACGAGGAGGTGTGGTGTGAGAGGAGGAGAGGGGGGCCTTTTATAGGGGAGAGGGGGGCACCCAAGGGGCCATGCGCCCAGCCATGGGGCTGCCCCCACCTCTTCCACATTCATGTGGGTGGAGCTCCCACTCAAAATGAAAAGCCTCCACTCCCATTAAAAAGCCTCCACTCATAAATCCACTCACATGCATTAAATTTCCACCAAATTTAATGCAAGCTCTCATTTAAATAAAACTCTTTTATTTATTTATTCAGAATTTTGTTAATTACTTTAATTAACAAACATTCACATAAAACCCCTTGCTAGTATTCCATTTCACATGCGAACTGGCCAGCAATTTCAACCAAAAGCTTTGGTGTCTAGTGAAATAAATTCTCGCGCTTTCCTTTTCTTTTCGGCATGAAACTTTTGCTCCAAATGGATGTCGGTGTCTTAAGTGTGTCACCCTACGGTTCATGAATAATGCGGACATGATCGAGACCCCTCTCGGATCAATAATCGAAGCGGATCTAGAGACCCATCCGACTCCCACACATTCAACGATGACTTTCTTGTGATCGTCGGAACCTTTACGCTAGTATCTTAATCCTTTGTTTCGCGATATATTACATGTCCGAGATTCGATCATCGGTATCTCCATACCTAGTTTGATCTCACATCGACATGCACTCTTTCTCGTTCCTGATATAACATTCTAGTGATCAAATCACTTGCTTGCAAGCTAATCAATGTGATATCACCGAGAGGCCCAGTATATCTATCCGTCATCGGGATGAACAAATTCCACTCTCGATCCATGGGCCTCAACATAACACTTTATTAGTTACGAACCCATCTTTATAATCACCACATTACGGTGTGACGCTTTGATGTTATCAAGAAACTCTTCCAGTGTTAGTGATTGACATGATCTCATGGTCTAAGGATTAGGATCACCGTAAGTTGTTATAGCAATATAAACTCAATGACTTTGATCGTAATGCTATACTTGATGAATGTTCATCACATCATTACACTAATGTTGTGATCCCGTTATTAACAACATCCAATGTCCATGATCGAAACCTTGATCATCTTGTTAATCAACGAGCTAGTTTATAAGAGAGGCATAACTAGGAACTTTCTATTTGTTTATTAAACACACATGTATTAACGCTTCCGTATTAATACAATTATAGCATGTAAAATAAACATTTATCATAAATAAGGAATACGATAATAAGCACTTTATTATTGCCTCTCGCATATTCCCTTGATCTCCCACTTGCACTAGAGACAATAATCTAGTTTGAAAACTCTGCGTATTGAACACCTATGGCTTTCGGTGTTCCATATACGCAATTGCAAGTGGTTAACATAATCTACGGATCCGACGCTCAGTCCGTGTGTATTTGCATGTCTTTGCCTTCACGCATCACTCATTCTCCAATGAGATGGCATTGTATAAATTTGGTCTTTCGGTGAGACCTTTAGTTCCTTGGGGTTAAAACACGCCGATACTATTGTCATACAATATATCTTTAGTGTTAGCCTGCTATGAACCACACCTTAGTTTGATAACAAACTACTTGACACAAATTCCTCCTTGTCGCTACTATAGCAGTCATATACTTAGCCTTTTGTTGTAGTATTCACAATGTCTTAACTTTGGAACTCTTCCAAATCCATCATGGAATCTCCTTTCCATTACATTGTGCCACCCATAGTTTAAATTGAGATAACCTTAATTTGTATCTTGTGACAAAACTAGTATCAATGTAACGCTTTACAATGAACTATTTGTAATTGTTTGTCACCTCTACACAAATATATTCTTAGTTCTTCCAAAAGATCATAAGAATATCCTCACTATCGTCCAATGATCATTTTATGATTCATTCGGTATACGCTCATAACACTTAGAGCATAGGACATATCCGGATGTGTACATATCATGGTATGATTGATCAAAACATTCTCGTGATTGCACTCATCAAGTGTCAAAGCACTTGAATCTTGTTTCACTTATCAAGTGTCGATACACTTGAATCTTGATTCAATTCCTTTCCATGCAACAAGAACTGCTTTCTTGTCGTTTCTATATTGAACTCCTTCAATATCTCATATATGTACGCTTGGCATAAACATATTAGCGCCATACCATCCACTATAGACATTCATGCTAAATATTCGGTTTTGCCTAAGTCTTTCATCAAAATGAAATTCTTAACCTTTGTCAATAAAAGATACATCATTTCTAATCAACAAGATGTCCTCCACATAATGTATTAGAAATATGTCTTAGCGCTCCCACTTAATTTCTTGCAAATGCAAGCATCTTCATCGTCTCCTGATGAAAACTCCTTTTCATCACGGTGAAGATTCCAACTCCGCGATGCTTACTTCAACCATTGAAGTTTGCATGCCCTTTTAGCATCCTTTGAATTTAACAAAACCCTTTGGACCGTGTCATGTACACGTCCTAGGTAACCATTCTATTAGAAGAACTTTGTTTTGTTTATTCATCTACCATATACCAAATTATATGTAGTGGTTGCTACTTTAATCCGTTCAGACTAAATATCGCTATGAAAGATCAAATCTTGTCATAGTCAACTCTTTGAACATTGTCATAAAATACTTTACAACATGTCGAATATTTCATAGATGTGAGACATCCATGTCTATTTCTTTATAGATCCAAATACGACCGATAGGTTTTTACACCTTTCCGGAGGGTCTTCCAAGTTCAAAACTTGATTTCTCGTGTATGGAACTATCACGGATTTTATGGCTTCAAGCCATTTGACGGAGTCAGGGCCCATCATCGCTTCTTTGCATATAATCGGTTCATCATTGTCAAACAATAATGATTTACTCTCAAATCTTGCATTTGATTGTTTAACCGACCTACTTGGTTCAATAGGAACTTAGATCTCCGTGACCACAACCTTTGAGGCACATAAGCTATGAGCATTATGGCAGCCTCCAGAACCATTTCCGGCGCTGCGCAACTCAGCACATTTAGCTAAGGTTCGTTAACCTTATCAAAGTTCTATTGTCCTCCCACTTAACTTTTATGAAAAATTCCTTCTTCAAGAAACTTCACATTTCAAGCGACAAACCCTTTTGTCCTTGGTGTTAAGGAGGGATAACCAATTGTTATTCGAAATAACCTACAAAGACATGCTCATCCGACTTTGGTTGTAAACATCTTACTTATGTTTAGTATACCAAAATTTAAGAAATGACAACTTGGGTTTTACCCCAAACCATAACTTCCATGGTGTCATTTCAACGGATCTAGATGGAGCTCTTTTTCAGTGTAAAAGCGGTAGTCTCTAAAGCTTTAATCTTTTAAAACATAATGGCAGTTTTATAAATAACACCTTTGATCCAACCATGTCAAACAAGGTTTCATTACAAATCTCAAACACTCCATACTCCTATGGTGTTTCGGGAGATGTAAATCTAGGTGTTTTGCTAAACTTGCAACTCAAATAAATCTCTTTATGATAAAACCATAATTCATTTATTTTCTTGTTACACTTGTAACTCAAATAAATCCCTTTATGATCAAATCATAATTCATTTATTTTTCTTGTTACAATGATTTTTCACTTCATCTTGAAAGTCTTTGAAACATTTTCAAATATTTCATACTTGTTTCTCATTAAGTGAACATTCACTCAAATTTCGGAGAAAGCATATGAAGTTGAAACCCATCGCCATTTACGCACACATAATGGACTACATACATCAATATGTATAAATTCCAATAATTTAGTCGTTCGTTCTTCTTTGGCCTTTGAACGAAGTTTTAATTATCCCGAGGAAAGTCTCACAAGCGCCACTTGATCAAATCAAAGACTCCAAAAATCCATGAATATGGAGATTCTTCATGTTTTCTTTCCAATATAATTTAAACATGATGTCACTGTAAGTGATCTTTCAATCATTTGTCTTGCAACATTTTAGCATTAGGATTTATGGATGTGATTTCTTCAACTAGATTTGTAAATCATCCATCTTATATGGAATACGGTAATTATTTGAACAACCTTTGTTCTTATAATACGATTCAAATAACAATTATTAAAACAAATCTTGAAGTCTTTCTTCAACTAGATTTGTAAATCATCCATCTTATATGGAATACGGTAATTATTTGAACAACCTTTGTTCTTATAATACCGATTCAAATAACAATTATTAAAACAAATCTTGAAGTCAAGCTTTGATGTCAACGAAATACAAACAACGGTTTGTTTGTTTTCGATGAACATCATCACATTTTCTCTTGCTAGTTACTTAGGCCATTGTGGTTCATGAATTGCGTTGTTCGTATGACATTTCATACCAACCAATTCGGTATCCAATACCCAAGAACCACATTGTTTAACAAGCAAAGAATACAACCATAACATGTATATCATTTATATACCTAAATTGGATATTTCCAATCTTTTCTTTTCCGCCAAATATATTTTATAGATTCTCTTTCAGATTTCCTTTTCCTTTTAAAAGAATTTATCAACATCAAAAGTGGCGCCATATACATGACACATAGTCCAAAGCGTGTATATTCAAATAATAATACCTTTGGACTTGCACTTTGAAGTAGATCACCATCATCAAATGATCGGTATTCTTTCAAAATCCATTCTTTAGTAATCTTTTAGTGTAGTAAACATTTTACATACATATTCTATTCACCCTTATCATGACGACTTTCATGATCAAGCTACTTTAGCTTATAAAGGCGAATCGTGAGTATAACATTACTTTCCAAAACCCTTTTGGATGATTAGGATGTCTAGCATCTCTAACCTTCGCAAATTCTCATCCAACATGAGAACATATATTATACTCTATCATATTTCAACCAAAACATTGTTTCAGATATCGTTATATCTGCCACACATGATGGTTTCTGAAATAATTCTTTCAGCTCCTAGATAAACTTGATGTTTAAATCAAGAATCATGGAGGCAAACATGATACTTAAGATACTAACATCGGAATTGTTACTCTCGATTTAATACCAATTATTAAATTTCACGAGTAAATAGAATTTTGCTGAAAGTTTGCAATTGGACTTTAAACTTTAGATTGACACTCAACACAATACGATACCAACAGAAAGTATATATCCGAATTCTATAGTTCTATTATCTCAATTACAACTATGCATAAGGTGGTGAACGAATGCCAATGACTACAACAAATTATGCAAATTCACTTTGATTTAATTTATGATAAATTGAGTTCTACTAATCCAAATTAGAAATGAACTCCCACTCAAAAACGACATCCCTCGTGCCTTTTTGGTGATTACATGAACCAAATCCACTACACCAAGTCCGATCATCACGTGAGTCGGTGTAGCTTCAAAGGCGAGCATCAAATGGGCATCATATCTACTATATGACTCATGCTTAACCTTTCGGTCCGTGTTCCGAGGCCATGTCTATACATGCTAGGCTCGCCAAGTAAGAACCTTAGTATTTGCGTGTGTAACTGTCTTACACCCGAGATATGCTCGTGGATTCAAGTACACCCGATCATCACGTGATGTCTTGAAGCGACGAAACATTGTCGGTGCATACTTAAGGAAGAACACATTTTTATCTTGATATCTAAATGAGGGATCATCTTATTATGCTAATAAAACGCCAAACAAGCAATATAAGATGCTATCAAACATCACATGTTTATTAGTGGAATGATATGGTTCTCGCATATGATCTCTATCATGTGCACCGTGGTATGATCACTATCATACCTTTATGTGTAAATCCAAGGTCTATGGAGTTGACACGTTATGTATATTGTAAGAGTATCATCTCATACTTCTACTTACAACATCACCATATCATAACACTAGCCCAGCAACAATCTAAACTAGACGCCTCTAATTTATCCATTGCAAATTTTACGTGGCTTAGGGCTTTCGAGATAGAACCGTTCTTACCTACGAACATGAACCACAACGAGGATAACCAAATTGTTGACAACTCGTTGCAAATTAGATATTGACTATAGTAGGAGAGACAGACACCGCTAGCCACTTATGCAAAACTAGTTGCATGTCAAGCGTGAATGTGTCTCATGTGCGGACATGTAAAGTTTGTCCGCCGCTTCATCCCACTATGCCACCAATATCCAAAGTACAACTAAGAAGCAATAAAATGATCATCATCGCCCACATACTCATATGTGTACTACCCGTGCAAAGTATCTACGCATAGATCCGGCTCTGATACCACTGAAGGGTTCGCAGCATAGAAAACAAAAATTTTCCTACGATGGGAACAACTATGTACCAAGATCTATCTACTAGATACAAA
The DNA here is from genome assembly GCA_030063025.1 of Avena longiglumis. NCBI lineage: Eukaryota > Viridiplantae > Streptophyta > Magnoliopsida > Poales > Poaceae > Avena > Avena longiglumis. The sequence continues at coordinate 504,686,568 of CP125975.1, forward strand.
CAACGTGGATGTATATCCGTAGAGAACATACCCTTGAAGATCGACAGCTTAACGAGTCCAAACTCGTGGTTGATGTAGACGATCTCTTGCCGATCTCAAGATCGAGAGGAAGTCCTAGCGCCAAGAAAAGCAGCCGCATCCGTGCTCGCACACACGCTCGAGGCACCGAGCAACCTCCGCCTCCTCGCCCAGCGATGCAGGAAGCACAACTCTTTCTTGCCGAAAGCCACCGGAACATGTATCTCGCTAGTCCGAGACCATGGGGATAAAATCTAGAGGGGGAGAGAGATCCTTCACGAGGAGGTGTGGTGTGAGAGGAGGAGAGGGGGGCCTTTTATAGGGGAGAGGGGGGGCACCCAAGGGGCCGCCCCACCTCTTCCACATTCATGTGGGTGGAGCTCCCACTCAAAATGAAAAGCCTCCACTCCCATTAAAAAACCTCCACTCAAAAATCCACTCACATGCATTAAATTTCCACCAAATTTAATGCAAGATCTCATTTAAATAAAACTCTTTTATTTATTTATTCAGAATTTTGTTAATTACTTTAATTAACAAACATTCACATAAAACCCCTTTCTAGTATTCCATTTCACATGCAGAACCAGTTTCAGCAATTTCAACCGAAACAGTTTCGGTGTCTAGTGAAATAAATTCTACGCTTTCCTTTTCTTTTCGCATGAAACTTTTGCTCCAAATGGATGTCGGTGTCTCTTAAGTGTGTCACCCTACGGTTCGCGAATAATGCGGACATGATCGAGACCCTCTCGATCAATAATCGAAGCGGATCCGAGACCCATACGACTCCCACACATTCAACGATGACTTTCTTGTGATCGTCGGAACCTTTACGCTAGTATCTTAATCCTTTTGTTTCACGATATATTACATGTCCGAGATTCGATCATCGGTATCTCCATACCTAGTTTGATCTCGCATCGACATGCACTCTTTTCTCGTTCCCGTGATATAACATTCTAGTGATCAAATCACTTGCTTGCAAGCTAATCAATGTGATATCACCGAGAGGGCCCAGAGTATATCTATCCGTCATCGGGATGAACAAATTCCACTCTCGATCCATGGGCCTCAACATAACACTTTATTAGTTCTGAACCCATCTTTATAATCACCCTGTTATGGTGTGACGTTTGATGTTATCAAGAAACTCTTCCGGTGTTAGTGATTGACATGATCTCATGGTCTAAGGATTAGGATCACTTCGTAAGTTGTTATAGCAATATAAACTCAATGACTTTGATCGTAATGCTATACTTCGGATGAATGTTCATCACATCATTACACTAATGTTATGATCCCGTTATTAACAACATCCAATGTCCATGATCAGGAAACCTTGATCATCTTGTTAATCAACGAGCTAGTTTATAAGAGAGGCATAACTAGGAACTTTCTATTTGTTTATTAAACACACATGTATTAACGTTTCCGTATTAATACAATTATAGCATGTAAAATAAACATTTATCATAAATAAGGAATACGATAATAACCACTTTATTATTGCCTCTCGGGCATATTCCCTTCATGATGGTGCCAGCCTTCTTGTCCGCTAAGTACTTCGGACAGTTGCGCTTCCAGTGACCCTTGTCCTTGCAATAGAAGCACTCAGTGTCCGGCTTTGGACCAGACCTGAGCTTCTTCTCAGCAGGGGCAACGCGCTTGCCGCTGCCTTTCTTGAAGGGCTTCCTTGCACCCTTACCTTTCTTAAAGGTGGGGGGCTTGTTGACCATCAACATATGATTATTCTTTTTGATGTTCACCTCCGCTAATTTCATCTTAGCAAAGAGCTCAGTGATCATATCAGTGGAACCAATCTGATTGTGATCAACTACAAAACTTTTGTAGCTAGGAGTGTCAATCTTGAGCTCCTCTGGAATCTTGCAGTCCAGTTGCTCAAGGCGTTGAGTGTAGCCCGACATCTTAATGGCGTGCTCACTAACGGACCTCCCTTCCTCCATCTTGTAGTTAAAGAATTTCTTAGAGATCTCATATCTCTCAGGACGGGCTTGAGTCTGAAACATGTTTTCAGCCTCGAGAATCTCAAAGGGCCGCGAACTCCTCAAAACGATTTTGAAGATCCGATTCCATAGCATACAACATGACGATCTTAATCAAATCATAATCATCCTTGCGTGATCGATAAACAGTTTTTCATCACCGGCGCATCTATAGCAGGTGTCACCTAACGCTTTCCCAAGGACATAGTCCTTTGTCCGCCGCAGAATGATTCTTAGATTGCGGAACCAATTGGTGAAGTTAGACCCATTGTTTCTAAGCTTTTCCTTCTCAAAGAAAACGCGTTGAAGTTGAAGTTGGACTTGGCCATGTGATCTACAGTATTGGCAAGTACAATTTAGACTATGTTCATGATAAATAGTTCAACTTAATCAAATTACTAGATGAACTCCCACTAAATTCAACATCCCTCAAGTTGTTTAGTGAACACGATCCAAATTCACCACACCTAATCCGATCATCACGAGAAGAGATGTGGTTTCAATGGTAGACAACAAAGTGTCGATCATATCACTCATATGACTCATGCTTAACCTTTCGGTTCTTGTGTTCCGAGGCCATGTCTGTACATGCTAGGCTCGTCAAGTTAGACCCAAGTATTTCCACGTGTGCAAAAACTGGCTTGCACCCGTTGTATGTGAGCGTAGAGTCTATAGCACCCGATCATCACGTGATGCTTGGACACGACGAACTTTCGCAACGGTGCATACTTGGGGAGAACACAGTTTTTATCTTGATCTTTAAGTGAGGAATCATCTTATAATGCTACTGTCGCGATCTAAGCATGATAAGATACATAAAAGGATAAACATCACATGCATATAACTTTATGTGACATGGTATAGCCAATCTTCGCGCAATGATCTCCATCTTGTGCGTTCCGGCATGATCTCCATCACTCCACCATGATTGCCTCCACCACGAATAGCAACTACAACTATTGCTAACTACTTAGCGATAAAGTAAAGCTATTACATGGCGTATAAGAAGTTGACTCGCAGGTCATACACAATTATAAAGACAACCATATGGCTCCTGCCGGTTGTGTACTCATCGACATGCAAGTCATGAAACTTACAAAACATGATCATCGCATACAATATACACATCACATCTTGGGCCATACCATATCACAGAAAACACTACCTGCAAAAACAAGTTAGACGCCTCTACTTTGTTGTTGCATGTTTTACGTGGCTTTATGGGAGTAGATGCTAAGAACGATTCTTACCTACGGAAAGCCACAACGGTGATATTATGGCTGCCAAACTCCGGTGTTAATCCCATGACAACTATAGTGAGAGAAACTGACATCCACCAGCCGCATGTGTGGAACAAGCCACACGTCAAGTGCGCGGAGTCTCATGAACGACGTCGTAAGGTTGGCTCGGACCGCTTCAATCTCACTATCCCGGCCATAAGAAGAACACAAACAAGAGGCTTGCAACAGAAAAACATCAACGCCCGAACAACCATGTTGTGTTCTACTGTGAAACACATCTACGCATAGATCTAGCTCGATACCCTCAAGGGTTTCGCGGCATAGTAAATCAAAATTTTCTACAGAGCACAGAGGGAAAGCCAAGATCTAATCTAGGAGATGCAAACAACGAGAGAGATTGGATTAGATCTTCATACCCTTGAAGATTCGCAGACATGAACGCTCGGAACATGGGTGATGTAGTCGCTTCTCCTCCTCGCGGTCCGATCCGATCTAGCACCACAAGTGGCGGTGCCTCCGTGAGATGCACACGTGAAGCACCTCGGCGTCTCCTCCTTCCTCGACCAGCGAGTATGGTGGAGATAGATTGGATCTACAACACGACGGCGGTGTATATGGTGGAGAATTTCTGCTGCAGGCTTCACAAACAAATCGGGAGGGAGAGAGGAAGGTAGCAAGGCTGCTAGGGCTTGGAGGAAGGTGTGTGTGGGGAGGCGCCAGCCTGCCCTCCTCCAAGCCTATCTCTAGTTTAAACAATTTAAACTCTCCTTATCTAGAAATCCTATCTCTAGATTTAAACGATTTAAACTCTCCTTATCTAGAAATTCTATCCGAGATTTAAACGAGTCAAATCTCTCTAGAATCGGCTGGGCCCTATGGGCCTTGTGCCCTGGCCCAATGCGGCCAGGACACTCCCTCATAGGCCCATGCCCCTCTCGGAAGGTGGGGCCACGTTGGTCCCTTCCGGAAGGTTCTAGAAGCTTCCGTACAATACCGATTAACCGGAACAATTCGAACTCCAAAAACTGCACCGCCTTTATATGAATCTTATTCTCCGGACCATTCCGAACCTCGTGATATCCCGGATCCCATCCGAGACTCCGAACAAAAATCATAAACCAATTATCCAATCTATCCTAGCCGAGACACGTTAAGTGTGTGACCCTGGTTCGAGAATATGCGGACATGATCTTCTATCAATAATCAATGGGTCTGGGCACCCATATTGACTCCACACATTCATTGATGATCATATCGGATGAACCACGATGCCAGATTCAATCAATCCCATATATATATTCCTCTGCCTCGCGATATTTTACTTGCCCGAGATTCGATCGTCGGTACCGTCATACCTAGTTCAATCTCGTTCACAGCAAGTACTTTACTCGTTCCATAATCCGATATCACTTTATGATTAACTCCTTAACCACATGCTTGCAAGAGGTGTTGATATCGATTACCGAGTGGGCCCGAAGTATATCTCTCCGACTTGGGAGGGACAAATTCCATCTCGATACATACAACCCAACAGATACTTTCCGATCACCTGAGAGACACATTTATGATCACCCTCTCATAGGATGACGTTTGATGACCTCAAAGCTTTCTTCCGGTACCAGGGAGTTGCATTATCTCATGGTCTAAGGAATACAATATTTGACATAGGAAAAGCTTCGCAAAGATGAACACGATGAAACGATCTAATTGCTTCGCTTAGTTTGGGTATGTCCATCATATCATTCTCCCAATGATATGATCTCATTATCAATTGACAACTCATGTCTATGGTTAGGAAACCTTAACCATCATTGATCAATGAGCTAGTCCATAGAGGCGTACTAGGGACACGGTGTTGTTCACACAAGTATTAAAGTTTCCGCTTAATACAATTCTAGCATGGAATACAAACTTTATCATGAACAAGAATTATAATAATAACATCTTTATTATTGCCTCTAGGGCATAATTCCAACATTTTAGATAAGGGATTTATTACCTTTGGAAATTCAATTTCCTATTCTTATTAAATTCATAAGATTTTATTCATGGCTCCAAAGTAAGTGAATCCAATTTATATGGTTTTATAATATTTATAATAGTCATTCTTGATCAATTTGAAATGTTTGTTTGACCAATTTTTATAGGGATCAAATCCATAGTCTTAGAGATAACTTGAAAATGATTTCCTTCCATTAGGGTTTTGGTTCATTTCTCAAGTGTTTAAATTTCCAGATGCATTTATGAAGAATGCATTCTACTTGATTTGGATTTAGTAGGATTCAAACATAAACCAAAGTTTGTTCAAGATGGGATTTTTAAGTTTCCATTTAGAAACAAAAGTTTCTTTTCACCCTAAATTTCAACAATTATTTATTTTATTTATTTATTTTTCACATTACAAGATTTGGAAAATCTTGGGATGTGACAGGCTACCACCCTTAAAATAAATCTCGTCCTGATATTTGGGGAGGCTAGGGTTACAAGTTGGCTCAAAAGCAACTAGGGTACTACCACCCTTAAAAAAATTTCCAACCAGATTACTTCTTGGCTTGCTTGGGATCTTGTTGAAATATTTCTGGGCAAACATCTGCATTGTGTCCTTTGTTTCCACACTTGAAACATGTGACAAGGCTGAGATCATTCATAGGCTTGTTTATATTGTGCTTCATCTTTTTGGACAATTGCTTGCATAATGTCCTGGTTCTTTGCAATTGAAACACATCACTTGGCTGATATCTTTCTTTTCCTTTGGTATCATTGCCTCTTGTTTGTTTCCTTGGTTCTTCTTCTTTTCTGGGCATTCATTGGCATAGTGTCCCATCTCTTTGCAAGTGTAACATTTCTCTTGGGTAATATCCTTCTTGCTTGGGTTGGGGCATTTCTTCTTCTTGGGTCTCTCCAAAGCTAGGAGTTCTTCTAGTTCATGCTCTTCATACTTTACCACAAAGGTGGGAAATCTTTCTCTCTTCTTGGGGCATTTACTAGAGATATGACCTTATTCTTCGAGTAGCAACACTTTGTGATCACTTTGTATTTGGCCTTATGGTGCATAGTTTTGACTTTGCCTTCATCCTTCTTGGTAGAAGTTGTTCCTTCATGAGGCTTTACAAATTGTTGTTGCACTCCACCTTGTTTCCTTTGTTGAACTATGGAATAGATGGGGCATTGGATAGGGACATGATTATTTCCTTCACATAGGAAACAAGTAGCTTGAGAGGTGGGTCATTGATTAGTTGGATGTTTCTCTTCACAATTGGGGCATTGATATTTATGTTCCTTGGGAGTGTGATCCTTATTTCCACAAACATTGCAAGCTTGGGTTCCTTCTAAAATATCATCCTTGACATCCTTGTTGTCACAAACTCCTTGGGAAAGGTTGTCTCCCATGTTGATCATTTGAGTGGCCATCCCTTGCAACAATTGGTATTGAATTTCCAAAAACTTTTGTATGGTTGGGTCTAATCCATTGTTGTTGGCTAAAAACTGAGTTGTCACTTGGTTCAACTGGGTTTGGTTTGCTAGTAGTTGTTCTCTCATGTGCATCTCTTGGTTGTTGTTGTTGTTGTCATTCTTGGTGTTGAAGTCTCTTGGAGAAGTCATCTGTTTGGGTTGGATTGGGATTAGAATAGGCAAAATATTTTCTAAGGAATCAATTCTAATCACACACATCACAATTCACTCAAGCAATGTGCAAGCAATCACAAACAAACATTCCATTCAAACAACAAGTTCAAGCACATCTTTAAGCAATAAAATATTTTTGTTACACCACATAAGTTGGTGAATTTGGTTTGATCTAATTATGGTGGTCCAACTATATGGTTCACTTGAAATCATTCTATCCTTCTTGGTGGATTCTTCTTGAATGAGATCATGGTTTACTTGGAAAAATTTTTGGTCACCAAACTTTAAAGTGATGATGGTTCCTTCTTAGTTGTATTTCTTTAGTCTTCAAGTCTTGGGTAGTATTTCTTGTCTCACTTGTAGTCCTTAGTGATATCCAAGGTTGAAGCCCTTGTTGAGAATAAGGTTGAAATCACTTGAAGATGTTGAAGTCATTTGAGTTGATGAAGTCCTTTGCACATGGTGAAGTCTTTGGCCATGGAGAAGGCTTTATCCGTCAAGTTGAAATAGAAGAGATGTAGACTCAAAACCAAAATAGTTGAGGAAAGATTTTACAAGACTGTTTTTAAATAAGTTTTGGAACAAATACAACTCCTATTTTCTAAGGGGTTTTGTCCAATCCTAGGGTTACAATCCTACAGGCAACACAATGCTCTGATACCATCTGTAAGGTTCCCAACCTTTAATAAGGTAGAGATCCCTGTGTTTACAATGCTAGTCCCTGGATCAATAGCTAGCATACACAGTTAAGATGTAATATCAAGAAACAAAGGTCATAATACAACTTTATAACCAGGAATAAAATAATTTATTACATCTTACATAGCTCATTTGGCTATCTCAATACAATGCAGCAGAATATAACAATAGCATGGGGTCCTTCATCTTCAAAGTGACACAGGCAGACATGTTGGTTGTAGACTTGTAATCCTAATCAGTAAACTTCACTAACATCAAACAAACCTGCAACATAATAAGTTACAGCCACAAGGGTCAATACATCGGAATTGTATTGGCAAGTGATACTATGGTAATATAGTGGAGTCTACAATCTATATGCATTTGGCTAAGTGGAGCTTAGGATTGCTTAGCTCAAAATAGATTTTTCCTTATCATTTGAAAACACTAAGTTTTGCTTGACAAAATCACCCAAGGCATCTCCCAATAGAAATTGGTGATCCTTCAACCCTTGTTTAACCACAAGTTTTTAACTTAGAAATTGGGATGAGGAGATTCTTGATAGCTTCCATGTCTTAATGCTCAAATTGTCCTTTACCAGGGACATGGCTAAGTACTTAGATTTTACACTCTGCAGAGGTGGTGCACTTTCCCCACAAGACTTGGTTTCCCAAGACAAGATCTTTCAGAAGCCTTCCCTTAGACCAGAAAGGACGCGCTCCAACCTATCAATCCCTTACCACCAACTGTCCATTTGACTAAGTTATTGCAACCTATATGATCCAGGCAGAGCCCATAATGCCAAGTGGCTGCACTTGAAGCTTCTTAACATTTGACATCTCAAATCTCTTTGTTCCTGGGTGGCCATCCACAAGTGTGATACACAAGGTAAACCATATAAATGGGCCTTGTGTAACCACTCAACACAAACCATTCCTTCCATTCCACCCAGGTGATTCATTCACTTAGTTGTTTTATTAAACAAATCACAAGTCCTTGACTTAGAAATATTCCATAGTATGAATATATATATTCCACCCTTGTCTTCTACTAGCTAAGCTAAGCATGATAGTAGTAGGAATCTTAACTTAGGAGAATTCTACTAAGGTTTCATCTACTAGGATTTCCCATGGCATAGTTTACACTTAGCAAAATTCCATGCAAGTCCTACTTAGAAATATCACTAATGCATAGTGAAAATAATGGGACAAAAGTATGAAGCACCACTTTACTTTTTGGTAGAGAGTATAAGTTCACTCCTTGATCTTGCAACAATCACACTCTTCAAATTTCACTACAATTCAATTAAGCAAGCAATATTTCAATCAACCATTCAAGCAAAACATCACATGAAATGAGAGAAACAAAATAATGCATGCAAGCATGCTAAAGATTGTTTTATTTGGAAAAGTGGTTTCTAATAGGTTATAAACATTCTAAAAACACCTATTGGTCACTTTATAAAAGTGTCAAAACCATTTGCAAAAACATTTTACTTATAAGCCATTTTTAAACCAAATCATTATTTTATGTGGTGGAAAATGCCTTTATCAAAGTAACAATCTTTATAGGGTTCAACAAATACATTTTTAAATCATAAAACTTGGTGCTTGGGGTCAGAGAGTTTAAATCAAAACATTTCCCAAATATTTTCCTTCAAAACGTATTTTTAGCATTTAACAAAATTTTTATTTGACTAGAAATGGTCTAAAACAAAGATTTATTCTTTTGCTACACAAAATATGTTTTTGAAACCACAAATTGATTTCTATGGTCAGTAGGTTCAAAACAAACTATTTTCCAAAGGTTTTATCTCAAAAATCATTTTAGAACAAATTTTATATTCTAAATATGCCTACACAAGCTTCTGCAAAAACATTCAATTTAACAGAAGCAATTCACTAAACAAAGGGATGGTCAGAAAGTACTTGTCTTGCTGATTCCATTGATATAAAATTTGCAAAATTTGGATGTGTGGTTTGAAAGTTATGAATTTTACAAAATTGATCATCTAATAGGAAAGTTTTTTTCTAATTAATCAAACACTGGCCACGTGGCGTGATTTCACTGGCTGATACCGTTTCGCCCGGATCAACCTCTCTGGTGCGTTGGATCTAAACAGATCGTGTGACTCTGATCCAAAGATACCTCTTCGCTTAGTTTCTTTCGCGTGCGTTGGATCTACATCCTATGGGTGTCGATCAAGCAACCATCAAATGGCGGCGCTGGCGGCGGCGGCAGGTGGCGGCGCGCGCTCGGCAAGTGAGGTTGCCGGCGATACAGGGGGTTAGAGAGAGAGAGGGGTATCTCACCGGGTTCAGGGGATCGTGACGATGCTCAACGTGGTGATAGCTCGTCGAGGGGCGCACGGTGGTGACGGCAATCGCTCGCCGGAGGTTGCACGACGTCGGGCACGCTCTGGTTGTCGCTGCTGGCGAGGCTACAGGCCACGGAAAAGCAAAACAGGGGGTCTGTTAGACGCGCGCGAGAGAGAAGCGTAGGAGTATAATCCTGAGAGGGAGGGGAGGTCGGTGTTACCGGGAAGACGTCGATGGAGTTGGAGATAGACGGCGGCGCTACTGGTTGTCGTCGTTGCCGATGCTGGGGGTCAAGCGCGGGCAAGTCGAGGGTGCAGAGAGAAGCGCCAGGGACTGGGGGTCACGCTCGTGTGCTCGAGGAGGCGAGGGATGGCAGGGATTGGCCGGAATTGGAGGTGGAGCTCGCCGGAGACAGTGGCGGTCGAAGCAGAAATCAGGGCATCCTGGGGGCTCCGGTGGTGCGGTGTGTGGGGGAAAATGGAGAGGGGAGGGAGGCGATTAAGATGGCATGGTCGTGGGGTGGATTAATGAAGGCATTAATGCGTATTGACGCCGGCTTCAACGGCCAGAAACGACGAGGAGGGGTTGGGGGCGTGGTCACTGCGGGGAGGACGAAGCTGACGAGGCAGTGGGGTCGCTTGGCAGTGAGAGAGAGAAGGCGAAGGTGGGGTCCAACCGTCATTCGCTGTGCGGGTGAGTTTATGAGTAAGGAGAAAAACGGTTCGGGGGTGAGAGGGAGTGGGCTGCTGGGCCTTAGTGGGCTAGCTGGGCTGGGCTGCTCCATTTCATATTTTTTTGTTCTGAATGTTTTTCCTTTTCCCATTCCTAATATTGTGTTTGATTTTGTTTAATTATTTCAAACATCAATTTGATTTCAAACCCCAACCAAAATTTGTGTAGATTCATATACTGATTAATAACACATTCCAAAGTCAAATTTAGAATAATTTATTTATTCTTTTTAGGGTCTTTTAATTATTCAAAAATAGGCTCTAGTATTAATTAAATAAGATTTGATAATATTTTTCAATCTCCATTTGAATTCAAATCACCACCAAACTTTGGGTGAATTTTAATTCTGTTTATCAACATATTTCAAAGTTCAAAATAAAATAATTCTTTTAGGATCTAGTAATAATTAAATAAATAGACCATAGTCTTTAATTCAAATAGGTTTTAATTTACTTCAAAACTCTTCTTGAAATCTAAATAATATCAAAATCTTTTCAGTAGGTTTCTTTTGAAAAACTAAAACACTTGGAATTCTTATTTTGAAAATATTTAATAAATTTTTAATGTTTATTTGAAAGGAAAAAAACCTTTACTTAAATAAAATTGGATATTAATAAATCCTTATTATTTTTATTTAAACAAACCTTTATTCTTTTTAACAAATAGAAATAATTTATTTCATTTGCTTGGCCAAGATTTAATTTGGCTCTTTAAAATAATCCTTATTCATATTTCTACCTATGCTTATCAAAACCATATCTTTTTATTTAAAGATCCAAAAATAGAAATTCCAACTATTATAACTTTATTTATTATTTGTTTATCTTTTTAAATCCTTTTAGGATTATTTGCTCACCATTTGGTATGGATTTTAGATAAGGGATTTATTAGCTTTGGAAATTCCATTTCCTTATCTTATTAAATTCATAAGATTTTATTCATGGCTCCAAAGTAAGTGAATCCAATTTATATGGTTTTATAATATTTCTAATAGTCATTCTTGATCAATTTGAAATGTTTGTTTGACCAATTTTTATAGGGATCAAATCCATAGTCTTAGAGATAACTTGAAAATGATTTCCTTCCATTAGGGTTTTAGGGTTTTGGTTCATTTCTCAAGTGTTTAAATTTCCAGATGCATTTATGAAGAATGCATTCTACTTGATTTGGATTTAGTTGGATTCAAACATAAACCAAAGTTTGTTCAAGATGGGATTTTTAAGTTTCCATTTAGAAACAAAATTTTCTTTTCACCCTAAATTTCAACAATTATTTATTTTGATTATTTATTTTTCACATTACAAGATTTGGAAAATCTTGGGATGTGACATGGACCCACTCCTCCTCTCTCTCACACGCTGTCAAACAGGCCCCACGAACACGTCATCGTCTTCTTCCTCCCCGCGAAGACCACGCCTCGTCGTCGTTTTTGCCGTCTTAAAAATTGAATCAATACACGTTAATGCTGCGACGATTACTCCTGATGACCAAGCTCGTTTAAACACCTCCCTCTCCCCCCTTTCCCCTTAGAAACTGCTGCAAGAGCTCCCCCAGGCCGTCCCCATTTTCGTTTACACCGCCGCATCCTCCGACGGACTCCGACGTCGATTCCGGCGAACCCAGGCCACGCCTCGCCCCCTCAACCACGCGAGCTTTCTCCCCATCTCCCTACGCACCTCCTTGTGACTCTAGCTCACTCGCGCTCGGTCCAGAACGTCGGCAACGTCTTCACTAGTGCGCCACCGACGACCCCGCAACTTCGGTGAGCCCTAGAACTCGACTTCGTGCGTGCCTCGACCAGTGGATCATACCATTTTGTTCGCCTGTGTCTTATGCATCTCCAGGTGCTCGACAATCAACCGCAAGCGATCTACAACCTCATCTCCGACCGTGACAGTACGAGCCCGACGCCAGGCAGAACTCCGGTGAGTAATTCCCCAGGAACCCGTGCGCCCCTTTACTGACAAAGACCACGTTGAGCATCAGTACGTCGTGGCGATTCTCGTGAGCATCTCCCCTACTCCTCTCCCTTCATGTTCTTGCCATTTCGCCGTAGGCAGAGCACGCCGCCGCCAGTCGCCGCCGCCAGCGCCGCTACTTTTTGGTAGATGCGTGAGAACCGTTGGATCTGAATCAGAAGCGTAGGAATAGAATTAACTCGAAAGGGTATGGGTGAACCTGAGCCACGCGATTAAACTTAGATCCAACTCACCATATAGGTCGATCCGCACGAAACGTTTTTGTCCAATAAGATCGCACCATGTGGCCTGGAGTTTGTTTTTAAAACAGAAACTTATCTATTAGGTGTTCAATTTTGTAAAATTCATAACTTTCGAACCACACGTCAAAATTTTGCAAATTTTATATCAATGGAATTAGCAAGATAAATCCTACCCAACCATGCAATTTTTTTGGTAAATTGCTTCTCTCAAATTGATTGTTTTTGCAGAAACTTGTGTAGGCATATTTTTAGTATAAAAATTCTTTCTAAAATTATTTTGGGGATAAAATCTTTGTCAAATGGTTTGTTTTGAACCTACTTACCATAGAAACCAACTTGTGGATTCAAAAACATATTTTGAGAAGCAAAAGAATAAATCTTTGATTTAAAACATTTCTAGTCAAATAAAAATAAAGTTTATATGTTAAAAATACTTTTTGGAGAAAAACCTTTGGGAAATGTTTTGATTTAAACTCTCTGACCCTAAACACCAAGTTTTATGATTTGAAAATGTATTTGGTGAACCCTATAAATAATATTGCCTTGCTAACAAGCATTTTCAACCACATAAAATATTGATTTGATTTAAAAATGGTTTATAAGTAAAATATTTTGCAAATGATTTTGCCACTTTTATAAAATGACCAATAGGTGTTTTAGAATGTTTATAACCTATTATAAACCAATTTTCCAAATAAAACAATCTTTTGCATGCTTGCATGCATTGCTTTGTTTTTATTATTTTATGTGATGTTTCTTGAATGGTAGATTGAAATATTGCTTGCTTGATTTAATTGTAGTGATTTGAAGAGTGTGAGTATTGCAAGATCAAGGAGTGAACTTATATTCTCTACCAAAAAGGCAAGTGATGCTTCATACTTTTGTCCCATTATTTTCACTATGCATTAGTGATATTTCTAAGTAGGACTTGCATGGAATTTTGCTAAGTGTAAACTATGCCATGGGAAATCCTAGTAGATGAAACCTTAGTAGAAATTTCCTAAGTTAAGATTCCTACTACCATAATGCTTAGCTTATCTAGTAGAAAACAAGGGTGGATTATATTTCATGCTATAGAATATTTCTAAGTCAAGGACTTGTGTTTTGTTTAATAAAACAACTAAGTGAATGAATCACCTGGGTGGAATGGAAGGAATGGTTTGTGTTGAGTGGTTCACAAGGCCCATTTCTATGGTTTACCTTGTGTATCTCACTTGTGGATGGCCACCCACGAACAAAGAGATTTGAGATTTTAAATGTTGAGAAGCTTCAAGTGCGGCCACTTGGCATTATGGGCTCTGCCTGGATCATATAGGTTGCAATAACTTAGCCAAATGGACAGTTGGTGGTAGGCGATGATAGGTTGGAATGCGTCCATTCTGGTCTAAGGGAAGGCTTCTGAAAGATCTTGTCTTGGTGAAACCAAGTCTTGTGGGGATAGTGCACCACCTCTGCAGAGTGTGAAATCTAAGTACTTAGCCATGTCCCTGGTAAAGGACAAATCTGAGCATCAAGACATGGAAACTATCAAGATTCTCCTTATCCAAATTTCTAAGTTAAAAACTTGTGGTTGAACAATGGTTGAAGGATCACCAATTTCTATTGGTAGATGCCTTGGGTGATTTTTGACAAACAAAAACTTAGTGTTTTCAAAAGATAAGGAAAATCTATTTTGAGCAAAGCAAGCCTAAGCTCCACTTAGCCAAATGCATATAGATGATAGACTCCACTATATTACCATAGTATCACTTGCCAATACAATTCAAATGTATTGACCCTTGTGGTTGTATGTAACATCCCAAAAATCATAATTTTAAACTCATTCATACCACTTGCATCATTCATGCATTTAGGGTTTTTCTCAAAAATCATTTAGAAGTGGGATATGAGTTATGAATTCATGTGGGCATATTGTCCCAATTTAACATCATCCTGTTAATAATTGAATGTTTAAATACTTCAATGCTTGCCTTCATTGATGAAAAGAATAGGAGAAATTTTAAACCCCAAAGATTTCCAATTTAGGAATAAATTCTAAAACCCATTTCAAATGTTTGCAAACAGGAACAACTCCTATTTGTTATTAAAACCAAGCTGGACCAAGCTTTGCAATATAACCACCTAGTTTTGTGACTGTTATGAATCTACAAAACCCTACAAAAATTCCCAAGTCAATCTGTTTTCAAAAGGATATGAATTCATATCAAAATCAATTCAGAAAATAGGAAGCGAGAAAAGAAAAAGGCAAAGAAATGGAAAAGGCCATGCGGCAGGATCAGCCCAACAACCAATCCAGCCAAAGAAGCCCACGGGCATTTCTTTTCCTCCTCTCACGCGTGACGCACGCATCGAGCAGTGACGGACCCCACATTCACTTAGCACGTTACGCTGACGAGCGGGCCCTATCTGCGCTGGCATCGTCTTCCCCAAACTTCCGCCCGCGACCACGTCGCAGGAGCAGTGATGGCCGGTGATGGCGCGGCTTAATTGGGCCATTAAACGCAGGCGTTTCTTGTCGACTCTCAGGCTATAAGATCCCCATCACCCCACGGTCATTTTCCCCCAGTCAATCGCACACTCACGCCCCCAGGCTGCCCCCAAACCTCCGCGAGTCGCCGCTGACAGATCCCTCTCCGGCGATCAATTCCGGTGAGCTTCGAGTTCCCCTCTGTCTCCCATTCACCCTATCTTATTCAGTGAACTCATACGCATCTTCTGACACTCGCCGTTTGTCTTCGCATGACCCCTAGCGTTGGCAACGTCGACGACTGGCCGCCACCATCTTCTTCACGAACTCCGGCGACCCCTCTCCGTAGGTAACCACCACCCCTTGCCCTCTGGTTGACACGCATAGCATCCTCGTCATCGTGCGCATCTGACAGTGTCCTTATTTTGGCCTAGCGCGACGAGGAACCACGCCAACGACGACGACTGACCGTAGCTGACATTTTCGCGAACTCCGGCGAGCAATTCCAGTAAGTTTCGAGCGCCCCCTGCCTTCTTATTCACCCGAGCGTGTTCGTAGTTGTCCTGCGCATCCTCTAAACCCATTGATTCGTGCTCAGGCGACGCAGAACGTCGGCAGCAACTCCGACAACCCTCGCCTGACGCCAGACGAAACTCCGACGAGGTCCAGAGCCCATCTCCGAGCGCCCCTTCGCGAACGAGTACCACGTCGAGTTCCAGCACGCCTTCGCGGATCTGGTAAGCACATCCTTGCATCCTGGAATGGTCTAGAACGCCGGCACCGCCGTAGACAGACGCGCCGCCGCCAGCCAACGCCGCCAGCGCCGCCAGAGCATGGTCGCTTGCTCGCGCGCCGTTGGATCTTGATCCGAGCGCTAGGATAGACTCACTTAATCCCGAAGCGGTACGCGATCTGGTGCGTACGATCTGTTTAAAATCCTGCGGCTGCGGAGCGTGATCCAACCGAAGCGGTACGCGCCAATCACAGCGCGACGCGTGGCAGAGTTTATATTAAAAACAGAATTCAAAACCTGAATTAGATTCAAACTTCAAATGTTTATAACTTCCAAACTACACGTTGGATTTTTGCAAACTTTATATCGTTGAGTTCAGCAAGACAAGGCCTATCAGAATATACCCTTGGTTTAACATATAGTAACAGTTAAAAATGTTTTATTTGTGGAACAAGTTTAGGGCCATTTTAGATATAAAAATATCTTTATAAAATTTTGTTTGGACAAATAAGTTTATTGGACAAACTTGTGACATGTTATGCTTCAGTAGTCATGTACACACACTTGGTAGAATTTTTCAAAATTTAGTACATGGTAAATTCTTGCATGCATGCATTCATATTATTTTGGTTATATTTAAAAATGTGTAATTGTATGTTTTGAATTCTTGTGTAGATTCTGATTTTGATTGTGATTGTGATTGTGAAGAGTGCTACTCCCCACACTACCAAGGCAAGTGATATTTTCATGAATATTCCTATCCTATGTTTTGTACTAGCATTAGATATTTTGGCTAAATTATTGCATGATATTTTGCCTAGTGCTAAGATGGGAAATCCTAAGTAGAGTGAAATAGTAGAATTGCTAGGGAAAAACTTTCCTAAGTTAAGTTATCATATTCTGCTTAGCCTAGCTACTTAGCAAACAAGGGTGGTGAACATCTATATGGTTTATGATAAAAATATTCTAAGTCAAGAGACTTATATTTTCTTAATAAAACAACTAAGTCAAATAAACCTCCTGGGTGGAATGGATTGATTGGGTTATGTTGAGTGGTTACACAAGGCCATGGACTTGGGTTGTGTATCTCACTTGTGGTAGGCCACCCAGGCACAAAGGGATTTGGAGGCCAAATGTTGAGAAGGCTTACAGTGCAACCACTTGGCAATATGGGCTCTGCCATGATCACATAGGTTGCTAGAACTTAGTCTTTTGGACAGTTGGTGGTAGATGGGATGATAGGTTGGAACGCGTCCATTTGACTAAGGAGAGGCTTCTGAAAGGTCCTGTCTTGGGAAACCAAGTCTGGTGGGGAAAGTGCACAACCTCTGCAGATGGAAAACCTAAGTACTTAGCCTTGTCCAAGGTAATGGACACTTGAGCATCAAGACATGGAAGCCACAAGAATCTCATCACTCCAACTTCTAAATTAAAAACTTGTGGGTGAACAAGGGTGAAGGACCTCAATATCTATTGATGGTTTCCTTGGGAATGTTTTGACAAAGAAAACTAAGTAATTTCAACTAATAGGTAAAACTTAATTTTAAGCAAAGCAAGCCAAGCTACACTAGCCAGATGCATATAGAATTATAGACCACTTAAAATATACTAAGGTATCACTTGCCAATACTATTCCAAAGTATTGACCCTCTGTGGCTGTAACTTGTGATGTTGTCGGTTACTACGATGATGAGTAGGAGTCATGAGTCTACACTCAACATGCTTGCCTGTGGCACATGAAGATGAAGACTTGTGTTTACTTACTTATTCCTAAAAACTCTTGTATTAGGCCTATGGCCCTGAGTTGTAAAAGACTATGTTTACCTCTGGAATGAATGTAATAAACGACCTTTGTATCTGTGTACTTCATCTTAAACTGTGGATGCTAGCATTGATCCAGGGACTAGCATTGCAATCACAGGGATCCTATCCTTTATAAAGGAGGGGTCTAACAGATGGTATCAGAGCACTGTGTTGCCTGTAGGATTATGACCCTAGGAATTGGAAAACCACTAAGGAAAAAGTTTTTCAACTACTTCTACACTTGTCTATTCTTCTCGTAAAACTTTTCTAATCTCTTTCAATTTCCCTTGTAGATGAACTCCATCAACGAAGCCGTGAAGAAGGGACCACTCATGACCATGACCTTGGATTGTGAAACTGAGTTTCCCAATATTCTCAAGGACCTCATGGAGACAATGGATGCACATGGTGAAGCCGTGTACAAGGGCTTTCCGGTGATGGATGAAGGAGTGGAGTATTGGTGGGTGCAACTACACTTGTACAAAAACAAGGGAGACAACCACAAAGAAAGGGGATTCTGCATGTACACCAACACTACCATGCACACCACATTCTTTGAGTCAGCCAGGGATGCAGCTTGGAGGACTATCAAGGAACTAAGTGCTAGAGTCAAGTGCAGAATGCTCAACCTCCAAAAGGACTTAGAGAAAGAGAAGGAACTTACTCAAGAATTGGAAGACAACAACCAAGAAATAAGGGGAGATGTTCTAGACTTAGTGATAGAGTCAAGGGAACAAGATTGGTGGATTGCCTCTAGGAACATTGTGTTCAATAATAGGTCCCGTGAGATTGGACTGTAATGACATTTCGTTAGTTGGACCACTACTTATCACCTTATTATCAAAAGATATTTTAAATAAGTATGGACCTTGAATGATGTAATGAATTCATGTATGCATGGCTTGTGTGACAATTATGTTTCATGGATATGTATGAATGTTGTCTTGATTTATCTTGAATTGCATTGTTCTAACTTTTTAAATCTTATAAATAGATGCCTGTTGCCATCAGCACCGTCGAGGAGTTTCGAGTTACTCGTTTTGGTCCCCGTATCGTTGAGCTTACCACTCTGCTTGACCTCCCTCTTCCCACCATTACGGTATACCCACTCACCAAGTTCGAGAGGAAGGAACTCTGGGGCTTCAAGGTGACCCAGCCAGGACGCCTTCGAGCCCACTACGAGGCCATCGTCTTCAAGTTGATGCACGATGGCGGGAGAGAGGCATGGAGGTAGTCATGCAGACCTGATAGGACGATCATAGCCGTCACCCGCAGAAAGTTAGGGTACTCACTTTCACGTCTTGATGAGCGTGATGATGACGGAGAGTCCATCGACTTGAGGACGACTCGAGGAGCACCGGAGCCGATCGTCTTTATCTTCAGGACTTGGAGACTCTTCTCGAGACACGTGAGATACGTGACGAACGTCATGCTTGGTAATGACGAGCTTCAGTGCAGCCGCGAGAAGGACAAGCTTTTGCGCAAGAGGATGAGATGATCAAAGAGATGGAGACAAAATTTGAGACCCGGACCGCAGATTCAAGAGTCAAGAGAAACGCGTCCGGGATAGGAACAAGAGAATCGGGACATGACGAGGAGTGAAGTCTAAGGACTTGAGCTTGAGCAGATGGTTATTGAGAGGCTTCGCCCCGGAAGAGGGCTCTCAAGGCCAAGATCGATTCCTTGACCACTACGATTGAGGAGAACAAGACCGCGATGGAGAACGCAGGTCTTACCTTCCGAGGAGGAGATTGGCGTTGATGAGTAGACATGATCACTCGTTTATCTTGTTATTCATACTTGTTTTGTGAACTTGTTTTGGACCATCCGACATGTGGATGGCTTGCCGCTTGTGTGTATCACTTCATGAACTTGTTATGTGGTTGTGAACTTTAATTTCTTGTGTTGCTTAATATGTGTTTGTTTAAGTTGTATTGTGCATAAAACATCTATGGGTATCTCATTCTTATCTATGTGAATAAAGCACAGATGCCTCCCCGTCGCAAACCCCAACCCCAACAACATCACCCCAGAAATGCAACAAATGATGAATGCGCAAACACAGCTTATGCAAATGATGACGACGTTCATCCAAAACCAGAATAACAACAACAACAACAATGACCCCAACAACAACAACAACAACAACAACAACAACCCTCCGGGTTTCGATATGCTCACCAGATTTCTGCGTCTGAGGCCAGCAAAGTTTTCGGGAACAACTGATCCCATGGCAGCCAATGACTGGCTGCGTTCTGTGAACAAAGACTTGGTGACAGTAGGCTGCACTGATGCTGAAAAAGTCAGATTCGCAGCACATCTGTTGGAAGGACCAGCCGCCACATGGTGGGATAACTTCCAAATCACCACTCCCATTGATGAAGTGACATGGGACATATTTGAGGATGGGTTTCGCACCGCTCATATCTCGTCAGGGATAATGAGTCTGAAAAAGAAGGAATTTCACAACTTGAAGCAGCCATCGCGATGTGGCGAGAATCACGTAGAAGAATTCAACAATCATGGCGCTATGCACCGGATGAGGTTGATCACGATGCCAAGAGAAAGGAAAAGTTCTTGGAAGGCTTGAATGATGAGTTGAACCTACGGTTATCGGTAGCATATGTTCCAACTTATCGCCTTTTGTGTGACAAGGCTGCTATTTTGGAGAGTAAAGGAAACAAGTCGAGAGTAGAAAGAGGAAACACTCTGACAAACACAACTCGGGATCGTCTCACAAACGATCTCATTATGATGACAGTGGCAGCTCCGGATCCCATAAACATGGGAAGTTCAACAAGCACCACAACCACAACCGTCATGACAACAAACATCGTAGTCATGACAATGATAAGTACAAGAACCACAAGGGTGGACATAAGAGCCACCACAGTGGAAATGGTAGTGGAGGTGGAGGTCAGTATGTCAAAAAGGACCTCAGTCAGGTTGAGTGCTACAAATGCAAGAAGCTGGGGCATTATGCTAATGAGTGCCCTGAAAAGAAAGTTGAAGGACCTAACAAGCCAAATCCATTTCAGAAAGGACAGGTTAACCACATCAATGTGGAGGAGGTCTATGAGGAGCCTGATGCCGTTGCTGGTAAGTTCAGACTCAATACAATTTCAGCGTTTGTACTCTTTGATACTGGTGCATCTCATTCATTCATATCAAAAGCATTTGTTGAAAAGAATGAACTACCAGTAGAAACCATTGGGTGTCCTATAAGAGTAAGTTCTCCAGGGGGAGAAATGATAGTAAACTCAGGATGTCATGACTTAGTCATAGAGTTTGGAAAACATAAGTTTCCGGTGAACCTAATAATCCTGAATTCCCAAGGGTTGGATGTAATATTGGGAATGGATTAGATGGCTAAGTATGAAGGAGTATTAGATTGTGCCAATCGTACAGTTACTCTCACAACCCCCGAAGGAAAAAGAATAAAGTTTAAGTCAAACTTTGAATTCAAAGGAAGTAAGCTAAATTCTCTTAAGGGGGTTAGCATGGACAATGTGCCAATTGTGTGTGAGTATCCGGATGTATTCCCTGAGGAATTACCAGGAATGCCACCAGATAGAGATGTGGAGTTTCTAATAGATTTGGTACCAGGTTCTGGACCAATAGCCAAGAGACCATATAAAATGTCAGTGGATGAACTGAAAGAACTCAAGAAACAACTAGGAGAAACAGTGCAGAAAGGGTTTATACAACCAAGTTCTTCATCATGGGGAGCCCCGGTTTTGTTTGTGGAGAAGAAGGATAGAACACAAAGATTATGTATTGATTATCGTTCTCTCAACGAGGTTACCATCAAGAACAAATATCCTTTGCCAAGAATCAACGACTTGTTTGATCAGTTAGAAGGAGCATGTGTATTCTCAAAGATTGATCTTAGGTCAGGCTATTTTCAACTTAAGATAAGAGAGCAAGACATACCTAAGACAGCATTCACCACAAGGTATGGATTGTATGAGTACACTGTGATGCCTTTTGGTTTAACCAACGCTCCCGCATATTTCATGAATATGATGAACAAAGTGTTCATGGAATTTCTTGACAAGTTCGTTGTCGTTTTTATCGACGATATCCTAGTCTACTCCAAGAGCAAGGAAGAACATGAAAGACACTTGCGCTTAATACTTGAAAAATTGAGAGAACATAAACTTTATGCCAAATTCAGCAAGTGTGACTTCGTTAGAGAAAGTTGGATTCCTTGGTCATGTTATGACAAAGGATGGTGTGGCGATTGATCCGCTAAAGTTTCAGAAGGATGATTGGGAATCACCCAAAAGCGTGAAAGAAGTTCGTAGTTTCCTTGGCTTAGCAGGTTACTACTGAAGGTTTATTGAAAATTTCTCAAAAGTTGCTAAACCTATGACAATTGTTAAAGAAGGACAAAAAGTTTGCCTGGTGCGAAGGTTGTGAAGTCGGTTTCAGGAATTAAAGAAGAGACTAGTAACACAGGTTTTGTATACTGATTTGGAAAAAGATTTCCAAGTGTATTGTGATGCTTCTCATCAAGGCTTAGGTGCCGTACTTATGCAAGATGGTAGAGTCGTAGCTTATGCTTGAGACAACTCAAAACTCATGAAGTAAACTACCCTACTCATGATTTGGAGTTAGCCTCATCGTTCATGCACTCAAAACATGGAGGCATTACATTAGGTAAACGGTGTGAAGTATTCACCGATCATAAGAGTTTGAAATATATCTTCACCCAGAAGGAGATCAACATGAGACAAAGAAGATGGCTAGAACTTATTAAGGATTACGACTTAAGTTTACAATACCATCCAGGTAAAGCAAATGTGGTAGCTGATGCTCTAAGTCGTAAGACATTTATAAATGGACTTACAAAAGGGGAATTGCCAGAAGACTTGTGTAGGCAATTCAAAGAACTCAGATTGGAGATGGTACCAGAAGGACATCTCATGTCCTTGGATGTTCAACCCACTCTTTTGGACAAGATCCGAGAAGTTCAAAAGACTGATGAGGAAATTGAAAAGATTAAAGTAAACATTGGTCTAGGGAAAGCCAAGAGTTTTCATATTGACGAACAGGGTACTTTATGGCACGGGAAACGTATATGTGTTCCACAAGACCCAGAGTTGCGAAAACTAATCTTACAAGAAAGTCACAACTCTCCATATTCTATTCACCCGGGAAACACCAAGATGTACATGGATATGAAAGAGAGATTTTGGTGGAACAATCTCAAAAGAGACATCGTCGAACATATCGCTTTGTGTGATGTATGTAGCAGAGTCAAAGCGGAGCACCAGAAACCAGCAGGTCTGCTTCAACCATTGCCTATTCCTGAATGGAAGTGGGAAAATATTGGTATGGATTTCATTACCGGATTACCAAGGACTAGATCGGGATATGATTCCATATGGGTAGTAGTGGATCGTCTAACTAAAGTGGCTCATTTTATACCAGTGAAAACAACTTATACAAGTGCCAAACTAGCAAAAATTTACATGAGCAGGATTGTATGCCTTCATGGTGTGCCAAAGAGTATTGTGTCTGATAGAGGAACTCAATTCACATCTCACTTTTGGAGACAACTTCATAAATCCTTAGGAACGAGGTTGGAATTCAGTACTGCCTTTCATCCTCAAACAGATGGTCAAACAGAGAGAACCAATCAAATTCTAGAAGACATGTTGAGGGCATGCGCTTTAGATTATGGAGCAAGTTGGGATGAAAGTTTACCCTACGCAGAGTTTTCTTACAATAACAGCCATCAATCAAGTATTGGAATGGCACCGTTTGAGTTACTCTACGGAAGGAAGTGTACCACCCCATTGTTGTGGAATGGTGTGGGAGAAAGAAGTTTATTCGGACCTGATCTTATCAAGGACGCCGAAGTGAAAGTTAAATTGGTTAGGGACAGGTTGAAGATAGCACAATCCCGACAGAAAAGCTACGCGGATTCTAAGCGTAGAGAAGTCACCTACGAAGTTGGAGATAGAGCCTATCTCAGGGTATCACCACTCCGTGGAGTGAAAAGTTTTGGAGTCAAAGGAAAGTTGGCACCAAGATACGTTGGGCCATTCAAGATTCTAAGTCGCAAGGGAGAAGTTGCATATGAAGTGGAATTACCGAATCTCTATCAAATTCCACAACGTATTTCATGTGAGTCAACTTAAGAAATGTCACCCAGAAATGGAAGAGTCTTCTTTGAAGGATACCATACCTTTGGAGGAAGTTCAGCTAGAAAGTGATCTCACTTATGAGGAAAAACCTGTCAAAATTCTAGAGATAGCGTAAAGAGTCACGGGACCAAGACTATCAAATTTTGTAAAGTGCAATGGAACCATCATTCAAGAGGAAGCAACATGGGAAAGAGAAGATGATCTACTGAAGACCACCTCACCTATTTGTTAGCTAAACCGAATCTCGAGGGCTAGATTCACCTTAAGGGTTAGATTTGTAACATCCCAAAATCATAATTTTAAACTCATTCATACCACTTGCATCATTCATGCATTTAGGGTTTTCTCAAAAATCATTTAGAAGTGTGATATGAGTTATGAATTCATGTGGGCATATTGTCCCAATTTAACATCATCCTGTTAATAATTGAATGTTTAAATACTTCAATGCTTGCCTTCATTGATGAAAAGAATAGGAGAAATTTTAAACCCCAAAGATTTCCAATTTAGGAATAAATTCTAAAACCCAGTTCAAATGTTTGCAAGCAGAACAACTCCTATTTGTTATTAAAACCAAGCTGGACCAAGCTTTGCAATATAACCACCTAGTTTTGTGACTGTTATGAATCTACAAAACCCTACAAAAATTCCCAAGTCAATCTGTTTTCAAAAGGATATGAATTCATATCAAAATCAATTCAGAAAATAGGAACAGAAAAGAAAAGGCAAAGAAATGGAAAAGGCCATGCGGCGGCCAAAGAACCAATCCAAATCAGCCAAGCCCACCCGGCATTTCTTTTCCTCCTCTCACGCTACGGACGACTTGACCGAGTACCGAGACGGACCCCACATTCACTTAGCACGTTACCGACGAGCGGGCCCTATCTCGCCGCATCGTCTTTCCCCAAACTTCCGCCCGCGACCACGTCGCAGAGCGATGATGGCCGGTGATGGCGCGGCTTAATTGGGCCATTAAACGCAGCGTTCTTGTCGACTCTCAGGCTATAAGATCCCCATCACCCCACGGTCATTTTCCCAGTCAATCGCACACTCACGCCCCAGGCTGCCCCAAACCTCCATGAAGTCGCCATGACAGAGCCCTCCGCGATCAATTCCGGTGAGCTGAAGTTCCCCTGTCTCCCATTCACCCTATCTTATTCGGTGAACTCATACGCATCTTGACACTCGCCATTTGTCTTCGCATGACCCTAAGCGTTGTAACGTCGACGGCCGCCACCATCTTCTTCACGAACTCCGGCGACCTCTCCGTAGGTAACCACCACCCTTGCCCTCTGGTTGACACGCATAGCATCCTCGTCATCGTGCGATCCGATGGTGTCCTTATTTTGGCCTAGCGACGAGGAACCACGCCAACGACGGCGACGACCGTGACATTTTCGCGAACTCCTGCGAGCAATTCCGAAGTTTCGCGCCTGCCTTCTTATTCACCCGGCGTGTTCGTAGTTGTCCTGCGCATCCTCTAAACCCATTGATTCGTGCTCAGCGACGCGAACGTCGCAAACTCCGACAACCCTCGCCGACGCGCATTTAAACTCCGACGAGGTCGAGAGCCCATCTCCGAGCGCCCTTCGCGAACGAGTACCACGCCGAGTTCCAAAGACGCCAGCGGATCTGGTAAGCACATCCTTGCATCTGGAATGGTCTAGAACGCCGGCACCGCCAGATGACGCCGCCAGCCAACGCCGCCAGCGCCGCCAGAGCATGGTCGCTTTGCTCGCGTTGGATCTTGATCCAGCGCTAGGATAGACTCACTTAATCCCAAGCGATACGCGATGTGCGTCGATCTGTTTAAAATCCTGCGGCTGGGCGTGATCAACCGAAGCGATGCCGCCAATCACAGCTTGACGCGTGGCGAGTTTATATTAAAGCAATTCAAAACCGAATTAGATTCAAACTTCAAATGTTTATAACTTCCAAACTACACGTTGGATTTTTGCAAACTTTATATCGTTGAGTTCAAAGACAAGGCCTATCAGAATATACCCTTGGTTTAACATATAGTAACAGTTAAAAATGTTTTATTTGTGGAACAAGTTTAGGGCCATTTTAGATATAAAAATATCTTTATAAAATTTTGTTTGGACAAATAAGTTTATTGGACAAACTTGTGACATGTTATGCTTCAGTAGTCATGTACACACACTTGGTAGAATTTTTCAAAATTTAGTACATGGTAAATTCTTGCATGCATGCATTCATATTATTTTGGTTATATTTAAAAATGTGTAATTGTATGTTTTGAATTCTTGTGTAGATTCTGATTTTGATTGTGATTGTGATTGTGAAGAGTGCTACTCCCCACACTACCAAGGCAAGTGATATTTTCATGAATATTCCTATCCTATGTTTTGTACTAGCATTAGATATTTTGGCTAAATTATTGCATGATATTTTGCCTAGTGCTAAGATGGGAAATCCTAAGTAGAGTGAAATAGTAGAATTTCTAGGGAAAAACTTTCCTAAGTTAAGTTATCATATTCCCTTAGCCTAGCTACTTAGCAAACAAGGGTGGTGAACATCTATATGGTTTATGATAAAAATATTCTAAGTCAAGAGACTTATATTTTCTTAATAAAACAACTAAGTCAAATAAACCTCCTGGGTGGAATGGATTGATTGGGTTATGTTGAGTGGTTACACAAGGCCATGGACTTGGGTTGTGTATCTCACTTGTGGTAGGCCACCCAGGCACAAAGGGATTTGGAGGCCAAATGTTGAGAAGGCTTACAGTGCAACCACTTGGCAATATGGGCTCTGCCATGATCACATAGGTTGCT
Source organism: Avena longiglumis (assembly GCA_030063025.1). Classification (NCBI taxonomy): domain Eukaryota; kingdom Viridiplantae; phylum Streptophyta; class Magnoliopsida; order Poales; family Poaceae; genus Avena; species Avena longiglumis. The sequence goes on from CP125975.1 coordinate 504,713,362, forward strand.
AGAACTTAGTCTTTTGGACAGTTGGTGGTAGATGGGATGATAGGTTGGAACGCGTCCATTTGACTAAGGAGAGGCTTCGACGAAGGTCCTGTCTTGGGAAACCAAGTCGTGGGGAAAGTGCAAGTGCACAACCTCTGCAGATGGAAAACCTAAGTACTTAGCCTTGTCCAAGGTAATGGACACTTGAGCATCAAGACATGGAAGCCACAAGAATCTCATCACTCCAACTTTAAAATTAAAACTTGTGGGTGAACAAGGGTGAAGGACCTCAATATCTATTGATGGTTTCCTTGGGAATGTTTTGACAAAGAAAACTAAGTAATTTCAACTAATAGGTAAAACTTAATTTTAAGCAAAGCAAGCCAAGCTACACTAGCCAGATGCATATAGAATTATAGACCACTTAAAATATACTAAGGTATCACTTGCCAATACTATTCCAAAGTATTGACCCTCTGTGGCTGTAACTTGTGATGTTGCAGGTTACTCCGATGATGAGTAGGAGTCATGAGTCTACACTCAACATGCTTGCCTGTGGCACATGAAGATGAAGACTTGTGTTTACTTACTTATTCCTAAAAACTCTTGTATTAGGCCTATGGCCCTGAGTTGTAAAAGACTATGTTTACCTCTGGAATGAATGTAATAAACGACCTTTGTATCTGTGTACTTCATCTTAAACTGTGGATGCTAGCATTGATCCAGGGACTAGCATTGCAATCACAGGGATCCTATCCTTTATAAAGGAGGGGTCTAACATTGTAACTTATTATGTTGCAGGTTTGTTTGATGTTAGTGAGATGTGTTGATTAGGATTACAAGTCCACAACCAACATGATTGCCTGTGGAACTTTGAAGATGAAGGACCCCATGCTATAGTTATTTCTGCTGCATTGTAATGAGATAGCCACATGAGCTATGTAATATGTAACAAATTATTTTATTCCTGGTTATAAAGTTGTAATATGACCTTTGTTTCTTGATATTACATCTTAACTCTGGATGCTAGCTATTGATCCAGGGACTAGCATTGTAAACACAGGGATCTCTACCTTATTAAAGGTTGGGACCTCTACATTGTTCCCCACGGAAAGTTATTGACTTTGACGTTTGTCCTGTCCAATTCCGAGAATATTTCTTTACTAGCTTTTATGAATCCAAAAACAGCAGAAAACATGCAACTGGCACTGTGGCAACTTTTTAATAGGTTAGTACCATAAAACATGTAGAAAGCACTTCAAAGTGTAGACAAGCAAAGCAAAGTAGATACTAAACAATCATGGAGCATAAAAAATTATAGATATGTTTCCGACGTATCAAATAGCTAGATGGTTGTATCTCCTCCTTTGTGATTTCATGTATAGATCTTGTGAGCTTCGTTCATGATCAAGATTTAATCTATTTGTAATCATGCATGTTGTGTTTGCGGGGATCCGATGGATATTGAGATCATTATGTTGGTTTGATTAATGGTTTTGTCTTTATGATTCTATCATGTCTGTGTTGTTTGTGATCTCGCATGCTCTTCGTTGTTAGTAGCTATTTTGGCCAAGTAGTTGCTAGTGACTCCAAGAGGGGTATTTATGCTCGATAGTGGGTTCATGCCTCTAGTTTCCAAGGGAAGTGACAGAAATCTCTTCGGTTGTAGATGTGTTATTGCCACTAGGGAGAAAAAAACGGTCTCTTGTTCATGGAACATGTGGAATGTTTACCTTACACACTTTGCTTAAAGCAGTTGTCTGTTGCTTGCAACTTAATACTGGAGGGGGTTCGGATGATAACCTGAAGGTGCACTTCTAGTCATAGATGTAGTTGGATGGCGGTCTATGTATATTGTTGTATTTCCCAATCGAATATCATAGGATCTTTCTGACTAGTATTGCATTGTTATGCCTTGCTCAGTTCCTATCAATTTCCCTGCTGTAATTTGTTTACCCTTCATGCCATGTTGTTTATCTAAGGAGAGCACCTCTAGTGAACTATGGACCCCGGTCCAACTTTAACATTGATACATCTTCCATTGTTCCTTGTTTACTTGCTGCAATCCACCATTACCTTTCACACCGTACGTTTAATCCTTTGTTATAGCAAACCGGTGAGCTTGACAACCTCACTGATTCATTGGGGCAAAGTCTTGAGTTTTTGTTGTGCAGGTCTCCGTGTTGCTTGCAACACCTATGTGACGTTTCCTTCCTCCTACTGGTTCGATAACCTTGTTTTCTTACTGAGGGAAAATTGCTGTTGTGCTGCTTCACACCTTCCTCTTAGGGGTCCCAACGAGTGTTAATCAGCACCATCAATCTCCCCTCCGGCAGGGTGCCAGGAAGAACTTCAGATCCCCCCGATCTAGGGACGACGGTGGCAGCGGCTACAGAAGGTTTCGTGGAGTTTTGATCGGGTGCCTAGGGTTTCTGCATCGGGGGCTTCTTATAGGCGAAGAGGCGAGGCTGGTATGCGGCCAGGGGTGGTGGTGGCACGGCAGATGCCATGGGTAGGCTTAAGTTGGGGGCCGAATGGGTGCTTGTGGTCATCGGGGAGGGAGTGCACGGTCAAGCCATGCATGAAGAACAAGTAGAACTCTCCAGACTTAGCAATTTGATTGATACCCTCAGATTACAAGTGCTCCTTGAGCTGTATAAGCTAGGGTTCAGTGCACCCGTTCACCACTTGGTCCAACCTCCTTCTTCTACAGCTACGCCCTTCCTTATATAGGCAGTGCTAGCTAGCTTATAGCCCTTTGGGTTCTAGGGTTTACTGTTTGGATCTTGGTCCCTACAATGTGGGTCGTGTCATGGGCTTACCCTAAGACCAATGGCCCAGTTCATAAAGCTTGACAGCTAACGGTCTTCTGGTACGCTGCTTCCTGTTCTTTTTGGTGTCATGTTGTTACTTTGTACGTCAGCGTATGCTTTGGGCGTCACCCGGCTCCTTTTGTGCCACCCGGCGTTGCCCTTCTCTTTTGACCACGCTTTACCATGGTCCCTCCTGAACCTTACTCAGAAAGGTGCCACGCGTCCTACTTGACTCGGCCCTTCCTCGGTAGACTCGGCTCGTCGGTTCCTGCAGGAATTACAACTTTGTCTTATGCGGGCCAACGTAGTTTATATGTCGTCCGCTCATGCTTATCTTACCCGGCCGTTCTTACCCGGCCTGGTTCTTTCTTTACTTGGAGCTAACCAAGCTACGCTATGTTTCTCCTCTCGTGACCCTACCGGGGGTTATCCCCCCGACATTAGTCCCCGAAGCTGGTGAGGTCTAGCAGTTCAAGCTGTTAGGCGTCTTCATGTTCCTTTTGTGTGATTGGAACTTAATTTTTGTATTTGTCTGTTGCACCTTGTCAGGTCTGTCTGATAGTTTAGGGATCCACTCTTTGACTTCTTGGCTCATTTCTGCCTCGAGCCGAGTCATTTTGGCCAATTCCGAGTCATTTTCGGTGTGCTTCAGTCACTGACAGCTGGTAATCATGATTACTTGCCTCAATTTTTGTTCCAAGCTCTGGCGGCACAGTGACGGCTACGCAGTTATTCCCCGTCATTGTGGCAGTCCCATCGGCCTGCGCCCCTTGTCCTTCCTTTCATGACGTGGCACGGGATTTTTCGTGTATCTCTGTCTACGTGGCGCCTGCTGATTGGCTTACTCGGCCTGGTACACGGCCACACGCTGGCCGCACGGCGCAGATGGATCCCACGACCGGATTTTTTACTGCCCTTAAGTAGGGGTTGGGGGTTTCCACTTCCCCCACCCCGTTCAGTTTCCCTTGCCTCTTATTCTTCCTTGCGCCTGCAAGATCGAACCGCCCCCTTTGCGGTTTCCTCTTCCTCATGTTCTTGTCCTGCAATTCTTCCTCTCTTCTTTCCATTCCACCACGGGTCCGCGTTGCTCCAAACCTCTTCCAACTGCGGAGGAGACTGAATCTGCGCAACTCATGGACGCTCGCGACGACACTGATGGTGCTGAGGAGCAGGAGGTTCCTGCCGGCGAGCGCGGCGGCTGGGAAGGCTCAGAGGTCTCCATCAAGGAGTTGGAATGGCTCCGCTCCACCAGGCGCACTCCGCTGCAAGTGGATTGCCGCCTCTCCGTCGGTGAGATCTCCCCTAAACCTGATGCTAATGAGCGGGTGGTTTTCCTATCTCACTTTGAGCGCGGTTTTGCTCTTCCAGTGAGCACCTTCTTTTCCTCGTTTCTCTCCACCTTCCATCTGCAAACCCATCATCTTCCTGCCAATGTCATTGGCTCTCTTTCTTGCTTTATTTCTGCCTGCGAGGCTTACCTCGGGATTTGGCCTACAGTTCTTCCGTGGGCCAAATATTTTAGCTTTAAGGTTCAAGTTGTTCCCCAGCCAGGTGCTCCTCGATCCGAGAAGAGGCCGACCCGGTGCGGTGCTGCTAGTATCACGCCCAGGAGAGACTCCATCTTCCCTCGGGTTACTGGTATTGATTCCTGCCAGAAATGGCATAGGACTTTCTTCTATGTCAAAAACAGCGGGTCCACCGACAACATCTGGCTCCCCCCTTTCTCGGACGAGGTCCCGAACAAGAAGCTCTGGCAGCTTGACTCGCGCGACCAAGACGCTTCGGTAAACGAGGCTAACGCAATCCTGGAAAGGTTGCTGTCGTGGGATGAGCATTTTCATCTTGCCGAGAGGGACCTCATGTGCACCTTCATCTCACGCCGGGTAAGCCCCATCCAGGCGAGGAGCCATAAGATGTGCTTCATGAGTGGCTCCCATGATCCCACTCGGCACTCCACTAAGGAGCTCACCCATGACTCCATTGCCCGCCGAGTAACCTTAATCTTTAAATTGAACTTGGCGGATGATTGGGCTTGGAGTTGCCCTCCGTTTAGGCGGGTCAGGCCTGTCCCCTGGGTAAGTTTTCCGAGTCGTTTTTCTTTCCGAGTAGGCTTTAGCTCTTTTGCCACTCCCTGCCTAGTTTTTCTCTTTTGTTACTCATCATGTTTGTCTTTCGCAGAATCTTCTTCACCAGGTTGATGACAGTACTGTCCCTCCCTACGGTTATAACGGGGATTGCTCTGACTCTGATGAAGTCGAGTATGACCTGGAGTGCTTCATGCCTATCCCGCATGTTGCGGCTGCTTCAGCTTCGGGTAAGAGTCAATATCGCAATCCCTTACAAGATTGGTCTGACGATGATGAGGATGATGATTGTACGGTTTTGGAGGTACATGCCTTGCGACCTCAGTTTCCCAACTTATCCGAGTAAGCCCGTTATTTAATTATGCAGCTGGCCAGGTACATGACACTCCTCCTCTAGCCGTGGGCAGAGTCGGCAAGATCCCCGTCGCCAAGCCGAAGCGACGCGGAGCCTCCTCCAGCACTCAACCGGCCAAGAAGAACAATCCCACTCCGGCACCTCCTGTCGCCTCTGCTCCTGCCAGCCTGGATGAGACACGCCAAGCCGCTGGGCGCCAAGTCACACGCCAAGTCACTCGTGACCCAGTTGTCACCGGGTAAGTTTTTGTACTCTACTTTTTTCGTTCTTTCCTTTTTCGTCACTGATGTTCTCTTGTATATTCAGTGTCGCACCTTTGTCGGTGAATCAGGCTGCTTATAGAATTGCCTTGCCGCTAAGGCCTGCGCCTCCTCCAGCTGACTCGGTGGCGCCGAGTCCCGTCCGAGTCAAGGCTCCCACTGTTGAGGCTCACGCCTCTCAGTGTCAGTCAGACCCGGTGGGTCATTCGGCTGGCTCCCCTGGTGCTGGCCAGGAACAGTTTTCTGATCTTGGTGCCAGTGTTTCTGGCACCGAGAAACCTTTCGCCACTAGTTCCTCTGGCATCAGGAATGAACAACTTCCTGATCTTGGAGCCAGCAAAACTGCTGAGCCCAGTCAGGCGGCTCCACTTTCTTCTTTGAATTCCCCTGCTCACTCTTCAATTATGTCAAAGGGCCAGACCCAGCCCAAGGCTTTTGTCTCTGCTCGCCCTTTACCCGGAAAATCTACCTCCTCCAAGCAGACGACGTTGGTATGCGCTCCGGGTTTTGCTCCTCAGATCCGGCCTCCGATGTTGGCGACAATGCTCACTTCAACGGGCAAGGCGGGCGAGTCCGCGGCTGCCGGGTCAGGTGATGGCTCTAAAGCTGTTACCCTCCATGCTAGTGTCGCAGTGACCCGTGCCAATGTGGGAACCACCCTGAAAACGGGTCAAGTTCTCACTCGGACGCTCAGCGGGAAAAGCCTTATGCTGTGACATGGAATGCAGCTGGCCAGCAGGAGGTCGGCACCCGTGCCGACAAGAAGCTGAAGCTGGGCCCTAAGGCCGTCTCTGACATGACCCAGCAGGCCATTACTTTGATGGCCCGCGCCGACGAAGTGAACGAGGTAAAGTAACTTCTTACTCTTTTGTATTGTTGAGTATTTCCTTTATACATATCACCTAGTCCCCGAGGTTACGACCGAGTAAGGAACTTACTCGGTTGTAAGCTCTCAATAATCACTTAGTATTTTCATCTTCTCATCAATCTTGCATGATAGAGCTTCAATTCCTAGCCCTCGAGGTTACTGTTGAGTGAGGAACTCACTCGGCTATAAGCTCTTAAGATTTTTATTCCCTTACGCCAAATTTATATTTTAAAGCTTCGATCCCTATCCCTCGAGGTTACTGTCGAGTAAGAAACTTACTCGGCTGTAAGCCCTTAAGCTTTTTAATCCAGCAAGCTTCTTGACTTACCCTTTCCTTACTGTCTAGTTTCTTTGTCCAGCTCACGCATAACGAGCGCACCAAGGTGCATCAAGCTCTCGTCCTGGCGCATCGCAAGCTTGAACTTGCGTATGAGAAGCTGTAGACTAACACCCAAGGCCAAGGTAATATCATTGCTCTTCCTTTTTTCTATTCGGTGTAATTTTCCTTGGTTCATTTTCTCAATTTTCTCTCGCTCTTCTTCCACAGCCTATGCTCAGTCTACCATCGATGCTCTTCACTCGCAAATCAGCGAGGCCAGGAGTAAATTTCTTGCCTCCCTAAGCCAATAGCTAATTTTTTTTCTATTGGTACTGACAAATATTTGTTCTGAATAAGCAGAGAAGCACCAAGCCAAACTCTAGAAGGAGCACGATGAGGTGACTCGGCTGAAGAAACTGATGGTCGAGACAGAGCAGAAGCACTTGGCCGAGGTGAAAGGGTTGAAGGAAGAGCTTGCCGAGAAGAATGAGCAGCAGGCCGCCAGCGCCGAGAAGACCAAGAAGCTGCTCGACGAGGTCGAGTCATTGGTTGAGTCGGCAAATCTGAACTTTGAGGCCCTCCAAACCAAAACCAAAACTTGGCATAGCAAGCTCGCCGCTATCAACTTATTTCTCGGTAGTGAGTCCTTACTATTTTTGCACTTTATAAGTCATTCTGGACTTCTGCCATCTACTTCTTTTATTTTGCTAACTTTCTCTTTTCGCTTGCAGATAATTTTCCTGAGGCCAATATGTTTGCCATCCGAGCCATTAAGAAGGTGAGGGCCGAGTCTAGTGCTCCGGCTGACGGCGAGGTGTACATGGAGGAGCTACTCAAAGCGGTGTCGGAACGGGTCAAGACTCTCAAGTCTTGCGGAGTGGACCTTCTTAAGTCGGCTATTCATGCGTTTCACATGCTCTGGCCGAATGAAGACACACCCGAACTCATCGAGCCACTTGCCGAAAGAGTTCTCCTTATTAAGGACCGACTGGATCAATGGCGCGAATCGGCCGGTCGAGCTGCAGCGGACAAGGCTCTCTCCTGCGTGCTTTCATGGTGCGAGGACATCAACCTTGATGTTCTTGCTCGCATAAGGGGGGATGGAAAATGGCTGAATGATCCGGAGCTGATCAAGAAGCGCCAGGAGCGAGCTTACGCCATGATCGAGTACACCATGGTGCACGCTTGGTGCGACGGCCCCAGCTTCCTCAACCTTGGCGACCCGCTCGTCAAAGTTGCTGATGACGAGGGTGGCGAGAATGAAGCAACCGAGTCAGATGGTCCGGATGACCCAGCCACAGATGCCCCTCACTCGGCCGATGCTCCAAGCAATGCTCCTGGCTCCGAGAGTGCTCCTCCGAGTTCTTCTGCTTCTTAGGCTAACAAATACTCGAACTTTGATCAGATCCCCGGTATGCCGGGTACATATGTAACATACATTGCAATTTAAGTTTGTTTATGCGCCTTTCAGTAGTCTTTATATATTTGCGTTATGTTCTAAGTGTGAATCATTCAAGGGCAAGTCCCCGAGTTTCATTTTGCCGTGTCACCTTTCCTTGACTTTGGCCCCTGTCTACCTTTTTCGGTGTTCGACATTAGAGTCTCAAATTACTAAGGATATAGTTAGCGGGTATGAAACTTGGATCACTTGGCCGAGATTACTCGACACATAGTATAATGTGACCTGCAGAGAGTTAGGCAAAAATCTAAAGCCGACTCGCGTTTCTCCTTTGTACTTATCTGGCGTTCGTGTTTACCCGTCATACATCATTTTCTCTTGCTTGCCATGAAGCCGTGTTTTCGGACAACAACATAGTCGAAGAGTTGATTTCTTCCGAGTAAACACTACTTGTAACGAGATAAATTTCGGGTATCACGCCAGCCGACATAAAATAATTGAGATGGAAAACTTAAGGGGTAGTCCCTAAGTCAGTTTTTCGAATCATACCATATTATTATCAGCACATAGCCATCACACACGTCCGACATATGAGATGGAAAACTTAAGGGGTAGTCCCTGAGTCAGTTGATTCTGGATGGGCGACTGATGCTACATCGAGTCTTATTCGGTGTCTCCCACAGAAGCGAGCAAAAGCTCCTTCGGCGAAGTTTGTGCCATTATCAGTGATCACACTGTGTGGGTAACCATATCTGAGAATTATATCCCTTAAGAATGTGACAGTTGTTTTACCGTCCAACTTTTTGATTGGTTTCACTTCTATCCACTTGGTGAACTTATCAATCATGACCAAAATATGAGTCATGCCTCTCCTTGCTGGTTTGAATGGTCCTACCATATCTAGGCACCACACTGCAAAATGCCAAGTGATTGGTATAGTCTTTAATTCAGGCGCTGGTAAATGAGACTTGGATGCATAGTGTTGACAACCACTGCATCTTCCGACTAACTCTTGCGCTTGTGCCAATGCGCTTGGCCAGTAGAATCCATGTCAGAATGCCTTGGCCACCAACGCTCTTGATGATGCATGGTGCCCGAATTCTCCTTGATGAATATCCAATAAGATCTCCTTGCCTTTCTCTGGGTTGATACAACGCTGCAGTACACTCGTCACACTTTGCTTGTATAGTTCCTTGTTGATTATGGTGTACGCTTTTGCTCTTCGTGTTGTTTGCCTTGCCAACGTTTCATCACTCGGCAAGGTCCCATATTTTTTAAATAGTCGAATATTGGCTGCGCCCATGTTGGTATCAGTGGTTTCGGGTCTGCTTCAACATCGATGTCCATTGGCTCCGCCGACATATGCTCTGCTGACATGACCTGAGGAGTCCCCGAGTGTGATTCGGTGACCCCTGAATTGAGCGGATCAATCCCCAAGTGACTCGAACCTAGCTCTGAGTCTATATCCATTGGTACCACGTCTGACTCCTGAATCGCCGGGGTAACCCTGATCGAGTCGGATTCTGGTGACAGCTTGATCGATGGTTTCCTGAGGTGCTCCAGTGCTACCCCTGGTGGTATTGCTTGACGAGATGATCCTAGTTTGGATAGTACATCTGCTGCCTCATTTTCTGCTCTCGGAACATGATGGAATTCACAGTCGTCGAAATATCCCGAAATTTGTTGCACATGAAAGCGATATAATGCCATGTTTGCGTCCAGCGCATCCCAATTCCCAGAAATGTGCTAAATCACCAAAATCCGAATCACCAAAACACATGATCCTTTTGATACCAATTTCCTTGCCTACTTTGATGTCATGGACAAGTGCTTCATACTCGGTAACGTTGTTAGAAGCAGCAAAATTAATCTGTAATACGTACCTCAGTTGATCTCTCTTTGGAGATGTGAGCACTATCCCGGCGCCCAGACCCATTTTCGTCTTGGACCCGTCAAAATGCATTTTCCAGTAGTTCGGGTCTGTCAGTGGTGGTTCGTACTGCATTTCCATCCAGTCTACAAAGAAATCTGCAACAGCATGAGACTTTATTGCATCTCGCCTATCATATTGTGGAGTATATGGTGCCAGTTCTATGGCCCATTTTGCGACTCGGCCGCTGGCATCTTTGCTGCCCAATATATCCGAGATAGGTGCCTCGCATAATACCCGGATTGGGTGTTCTTGAAAATAATGTTTCAGCTTGTTTGCTGCCATATATACCCCATATGTCATCTTTTGATAATGCGGGTAATTCTGTTTCGAGACAGAGAGCACTTCTCTCAAGTAATACACCGGTCTTTGGCCTGATTTGCCCCCTTCTTCATATTCGACCACTATTACTGCACTTACAACTCTGTTGGTTGCGGAGACATAGTGCAACATTGGCTCTTTGGATAGTGGTGATGCTAATATTGGTGTTGTTGCCAACATTTTCTTTAATTCATGGAAAGCGCTACCAGCTTTCTGTGTCCATGTGAATTTTTCTGATTTCTTCATCAGTTGATATAGTGGTAGGGCTTTTTCGCCTAGCCGACTAACAAACCTGCTCAACGAGGCCAGGCATCCAGTAAACTTCTGGAGATCGTTGAGTGTTTTTGGCAATTCCATTCTTTCGATGGCCCTGATCTTTGTCGGGTTGGCTTCAATTCCTCGGCTGGATACAAGGAATCCGAGTAACTTGCCAGCCGGGACACCAAATGTACATTTTTCCGGGTTAAGCTTCATCCGGAATCTTCTTAAGTTTGCTAATGTTTGACGCAAGTCCTCAATTAGAGTATGACTTTGTTTGGTTTTTATTACCACATCATTGACATATACTTGAACGTTTTTGTCCAATTGATCTTGCAAGTATTTTTGCATGAATCTTTGATATGTTGCGCCTGCATTTCTCAATCCAAATGGCATGGTACGATAGTAATAAGCCCCGTACAGGGTGATAAAAGCTGTCTTTATTTGATCATTCAGATTCGGTGGTATTTGATGGAATCCTGAATACGCATCCACAAACGACAACAACTCACACCCAGCAATAGAATCTATGACTTGATCTATCCGTGGCAGGGGAAATGGATCTTTTGGACACGCCTTATTGAGGTTCGTGTAATCAATACACATGCGCCATACCACTGCCACGTTCGGGTCATCTTTTTTCTTCTCGTCCAAGACTGGATTTGACAACCAGTCCGGGTGCAGTACTTCCATGATGAATCCAGCAGCTAAAAGTCTGGCAATCTCGGTAGCTATCACTTTCCTCCTATCTTCGGCGAAGCGGCGGAGGGGTTGCTTCACTGGCTTGGCATCTGGTCTTACATGAAGAGAGTGCTCAGCCAGCTCCCTCCGAACTCCTTGCAGATCTTGAGTGGACCATGCAAAGATATCCCGATTCTCACGGAGGAAGCTGGTGAGCTTGCTTTCCTATTTGTCTGTGAGGCCAGCCCCAATGGTAACTGTGCGCTCTGGGAAAGTCTCATCTACCTGCACCTTCTTGGTATCTTTGGTAGCTTGAAATGACACATTGCCATGCGGGTTGGTGAGTGCCGGCATGGACATTTGTGCTGCTTTGGCCAATGCTGCCACTTTCAACATTTGACTTTTTTCTTGTGCTATGACGAGCGACTCGGCCAGTGAAGATCCGGCTGAGGCACAAGCAATAGATATTTTGTAGTCCCCTTCAACTGTAATCACCCCACATGGGCCTGGCAGCTTCATCTTTAAGTAAGAAATGTGGGTAGTAGCCATAAATCTTGCCATAGCCGGCCTGCCGAGTAAGGCGTGATACGAGCTGACCAAATCCACTACCTCAAACTCTACGGCCTTAGTGCGACAGTTCTCTCTGTTGCCGAATAAGACGTCGACCCAGATCTTGCCAATTGGCTCACAGGACAATCCCGGCACAATACCATGGAAAGTGGTCTTAGTCGGCTCCAGGGTGTTCATGGTAATGCCTAACTTGAGGATTGTATCCTTGTACATGATGTTGATTCTACTGCCACCATCAATCGGCACTTTTGAAAACTTGACGTTGATATCTGGGCCCATGAATGTTGGATCCAAAACTAGAGCGTATCCTCCTGGGGTTGGCATGATATTGAGGTGATCTTTTATACTCCAAGTTATTTCTTGCTCAGACCAATGCATGTACTTGGGGATTGCCGGCATCGTGGCATTCACCTCCATCATCCGTCGCTGCTGGCTCTTTTTGTCATTTGGCTCTATGACAAAGACAACATAGCTCTGGTGATGTGCTCTGTACTCATTTCTAGTTACGTGCCCGACATGAGCATCGTCACCTCTTGGATTGTGCACCTGGTGCACAACTTCTCTTATTTCTTGATTCTGATACCTCGGCTACCTGTTTTCATATATGTTGTCTTCTCCCACTGTTTGAGCATTTCCTCCTATAAGTGGTGGAGGGGGAGGTGGTGGAAGCTGCTTATTCGGTGAATCCACTCTATCTCCTTTCTAAAACCAAGTGCATTTCCTTGTTGTGTGATTGGCCGGTTTACCCGGACTAGGCGTGTGAAACTTACACGGCTGGTCCAGCATCATCTCATAGGTATATTTCTGTCGGTCCTGATACTGATTCCTCTAATCATATGGCCTTTTGCCGTCATTCTTTGGCACCCATTGTTGTTGTCCACTTGTCCTTTGACGCTGACTGCTTCCAGCATCTGCATGATCCTGACTCACGGCCACAACCTGAGTCGAACCATACCTGTAATCTGGCCTTTCGTCTCTTCTTTTGCTTCTGTATTCAGACCTTTCCTGGCGCCTTTGAGACCCGGCAGCGTTATAGATCTGAGTCTCAGTCATCTCGTCTGCCGACATGAGCAGCGGCTGAGTCGGATCTCCTAACGCATATTGTTAGAGATATGCCCTAGAGGAAATAATAAATGTAGTTATTATTATATCTTTGTGTTTATGATAAATGTTTACATTCATGCTATAATAGTATTAACAAGGAAACATTAATACTTGTGTGATTTGTAAACTAAATTAAGCGTCCCTAGTAAAGCCTCTTCATAATACTAGCTTGTTGGTTAATAAATGATTGTGGATTCCCTATCATGAACATTGAGATGTTATTAACAACAAGATCATATCATTAGGAGAATGGTATGATGGACATACTCCTATAGATAAGCGTAGTATAAAGATCAAGTCATTTTAATAGTTCAATTGCTATATGCTTTCTGATACATAGTAACCTAATTCATTCGACCATGAGATCATGCTTATCACCATCACCGGAAGGATGATTTGATGACATCAAACACCACACCGTAACTGGGTGGCTATAAAGGTGGCATTGAGTGTTCGGAAAGTATGGGTTGAGACACATGGATCAAGAGTGGGATTTGTCCATCCATATGACAGATAGATATACTCTGGGCCCTCTCGGTAGAATGTCATCCAATTGGCTTGCAAGCATGTGACTGGCTCACAAGGGATCACATATCACGGGAACGAGAAAAGAGTACTTATCAGTAACGAGGTTCAACTAGGTATGCAGAGATACCGACGATCAAAACCTCGGATAAGTAAACTATCATGAGACAAAGGGAAATTGGTATCGTATGTAAGTGGTTCATTCGATCGCAAGTAATCGTTGAAATATGTGGGAGCCATATGAATTTCCAGATTCCTCTATTGGTTATTGTTTGGAGAAGTGTCTCGATCATGTCCGCATAATTCACGAACCGTAGGGAGACACACTTAAGGATTCGATGTTGTTGAGTATTTATGGAATGATGAATAAGAGACCGAATGTTGTTCGGAGTCTCGGATGGGATCCGGGATATCACGAGGAGATCCGGAGAATAAGATTCATATAAGGAAAGTCCTGTTTCGGGGTTGGAGAATGGTTCCGGTGTTTTCATCGGGAATGTTCTAGAAGGTTCCGGAATGTCCGGCACTCCGGAGGGGAAGGGTACATGAATGTGTCATAACAAGTTGGAATGGTTGCATCATGTACTAGGTGTCATCGCTGAGCAAAATAAAGGGATAAATCAAATCCTAGTTTGAAAAGTCAAACGCCAATTTGAAAAGTCAAACGGCTATTTTGCTTGGTGGAGGGAGAGTAGGAAACCTACTTGGGGAGGAAGTCCCTCTCCCTCCACCGCCGGCCTTGGAAGCCGAGTTGGGGAGGGACTCCCCTCCCCTTGGCCGGCGCCCTCCACCTATATAAGGAGGGGAAGGGCTGCCCCTCCAAGCACACACCTTGCACCCTGCAAACCCTAGCCCCAAGCCGCCGGCGCCGCCACTTCCTGCTGCCGCCGCCTAGGGCAAAACCCTAGCCGCCGAGTTGGGGCTTCCCCAAGCCCTAGCCGCCGGCCTAGCCCTCTCTCCTTGGTGTGTCTAAACCCTAGATCACCGAGGCCTCTCTCATAGTCCACCATACTGCCCGGCCAAGGCGAAGCCTGCGATATCTCCTCTACTACCTGCACCACGCCGTGGTTGCCGGAATTGCGGAGAGTGCTACAACCTCCGCCGCTTTGGAACAAGGGAGAGGAAGGTATTCATCGAAAATCTAACGTGACCGATCATGAGCTGCCGGAATGCATACGGAAGGATCGTCTACACGATCTTGAGATCGGCAAGAGTACGACTACATCACCCACGAGAATCCGCTCTCGTTAAACACTTTGGAATCTTCAAGGGTGATTTATTCCATCGACTCGTTGCTACAATCTAGTAGATAGATCTTGGCTTGTTTGTTTGTATGCGGTAGAAATTTTTTGTTTTCCATGCTACGAACCCCTACAGTGGTATCAGAGCCGTGTCTATATGTAGATTTGTTGCACGAGTATAACACAATGGTCATTGTGGGCGGTGGTGCTATTATTATCAATTGCTTCTTGTGTACTTTGCATCTTGCGGTATGATGGGATGAAGCGGTCCTGGCTAACCTTACATGACATCGTTCATGATACTTGCTCCACGCTCAACATGCAACTTGTATTGCATAAGTGGCTTTGTGGGTGTCTGTCTCTCCCATTATAGTATAGATCCAATTTACAACAGGCACTTGATAGTTCAAACATCAACGTTGTGGTTCTTGTTCGTAAGTTAGATCGACACTTATTGAAAGCCCCAAACCACATAAAACATGCAAAGAAATTAGAGGCGTCTAACTTTGTTTTGCAGGGGTGTGCTGTGATGTGATATGGCCATGATTGTGATTATATTTGATGTATGCAATGTTCCTTATTGTAAGTTGGCAACCGGCAGGAGCCATATGGTTGTCTTTAAATTATGTTAAGACCCGCATGTCTATTCAAAGTAGTTGTAATAGTTGAAGCTGGTGGTCGACAACCATGGAGAAACGTCATTGACCTTGATGCAATGCCGGTGATGATGGAGATCATGTTCGTGCTTGAAGATGGAGATCCGAAGCACAAAGAAGAAATGCCATATCATATCACATATTATGAATTGCATGTGATGTTAATCCTTTATGCATCTTGTATTGCTTAGTTAACGACGGTAGCATTATAAGATGATCCCTCATGCACATAAATTTCAAGTTCTAAAGTGTTCATCCTTAGTAAGCACCGTTGCTCAAGCTTGTTGTTTTGAAGCACCACGTGATGATCGGGTGTGTTAGATTCTGCAAGTGTATACAACGTGAGCAAGCCAGATTTGCTCATGCGGAAGCTAAGGTTAGATCTTGACGAGCCTAGCATGTACAGACATGGTCTCGGAACACGGATCACCGAAAGGTAAAGCATGAATCATATAGTAGATATGATGAACATGTCGATTGTTCGCCATTGAAGCTACATCAACTCTCGTGATGATCGGTTTTGACGTGGTGGATTTGGTTTGTGTGATCACTAAAACAATGTGAGGGATATTGTTTTGAGTGAGAGTTCACCTAGATTAATTTAACTACTAATTAGAACTCAATTTGTCATAAACTTAGTCTAAACTATTGCAAATATGTTGTAGATCAATGGAAGACCCTACCATCAATTTTAATGCGTTCCTAGAGAAAGAAAAGATGAAAAACAATGGAAGCAACTTCGCGGATTGGTTCCGCAATTTGAGGATTGTCCTCAATGCTGGTAATTTGACCTATGTCTTTGGATGCACCATTGGGGTGACCCGCCTGCCATCGCTACCGATGAAGTAAAGAATGTTTACCTCGCTCGGAAGAATCATTACTCCACAGTTCAGTGTGCTATCTTGTGTGGTTTGGAATCGGAGCTTCAGAAAAGGTTTGAGAATTCAGACCCACATGATATTGTCCATGAACTCAAATTGATTTTTGAGACTCACGCGACAGTTGAGAGCTATGAGGCGCTCCTGAAAAGTTCTTTAACTGCAAGATGGAAGAGGGAAGCTCCGTCAGTGAGCATGTGCTCAAGATGTCTGGGCACGCAAAAAAACTTCAAAGCTTGGGTATAGTGATTCCTAATGCTTTGGGGATTTACCGTGTCCTCCAATCACTACCACCAAGTTACAAGAACTTTGTGATGAACTACAATATGCAAAGCATGAACAAGCAGTTGCCAAAACTCTTCTCCATGTTAAAATCTGCAGAAGTGGAGATCAAGAAAGAGCACCAAGTGTTGATGGTCAATAAGACCAACAAATTCAAGAAAGGAAAGTCTAAGCAAAAGGGACACTTCAAGAAGGGTGGTAAGAAAGTTACCGCACCGACGAAGAAGACCAAGGCTGGACCTAAGCCTGATACTGAGTGCTTTTACCGCAAGGGAGAAGGTCACTGGAAGCGGAATTGCCCAAAGTACTTGGCGGATTTGAAGAACGGCAACATCAAGAAGAAAGGTATATCTGATATACATGTTATTGATGTGTATCTCACTAGTACTCGTAGTAGTGCACGGTATTTGATCTTGGTTCGGTTGCTCATATTTGTAACTCAAAGCAGTTTGCGAATAAGCGGAAGCTAGCGAAGAACGAGGTGACGGCGCGTGGAAATAGATCAAAGGTTGATGTGATCGCGGCATGCTACCTCGTCATCTACCATCGGATTAGTTTTATACTTAAATAATTGTTATTTGGTGCTGCGTTAAGCATGAACATTATATCGGATCTTGTTTATTGCGTCTGATTACTTGTTTAAGTCCGAGAATAATGGTTCTTCGATTTATATGAGTAATATGTTTTATGCACATGCACCTTTGATAGATTGTCTATTATTATTAAATCTCGATAGTGGAAATACACATATTAATAACATTGAGGCTAAACGTTTGAAATCGAGCGATAACTCAACCTATATGTGGCACTATCGTCTTGGTCACATTGGAGTGAAGCGTATGAAGAAACTCCATTCTGATGGACTTCTTGAATCACTTGATTTTGAATCACTTGAAAGATGCGAAGCATGTCTGATGGGAAAAATGACTAAGACTCCATTTTCTGGTATGATGGATCGAGCTACGGACTTATTGGAAATCATACATACCGATGTGTGTGGTCCAATGAGTGTAGCATCGTGCGGTGGTTATCGATATGTTCTTACCTTCACGGATGACTTGAGTATATATGGGTATATCTATTTCATGAAACATAAGTCCGAAACTTTCGAGAAGTTTAAGGAATTTCAAAGTGAGGTTGAGAAACAACGTAACAAGAAGATTAAATTTCTACGTTCTGATCGTGGAGGTGAATATTGAAGGGAATATGCCCTGAGAGGCAATAATAAATTGTTTATTATGTGTATTCCAAGTATATGATAGATGTTTATTTTGCATGCTATAATTGTATTAATACGGAAACGTTAATACATGTGTGTTTAATAAACAAACAGAAAGTTCCTAGTTAAAGCCTCTCTCATAAACTAGCTCGTTGATTAACAAGATGATCAAGGTTTCCTGATCATGGACATTGGATGTTGTTAATAACGGGATCACAACATTAGTGTAATGATGTGATGAACATTCATCCGAAGTATAGCATTACGATCAAAGTCATTGAGTTTATATTGCTATAACAACTTACGAAGTGATCCTAATCCTTAGACCATGAGATCATGTCAATCACTAACACCGGAAGAGTTTCTTGATAACATCAAACGTCACACCGTAATGAGGTGATTATAAAGATGGATTCAGAACTAATAAAGTGTTATGTTGAGGCTCATGGATCAAGAGGAATTTTTCATCCCGATGACGGATAGATATACTGGGCCCTCTCGGTGATATCACATTGATTAGCTTGCAAGCAAGTGATTTGATCACTAGAATGTTATATCACGAACGAGAAAAGAGTGCATGTCGAAGCGAGATCAAACTAGGTATGGAGATACCGATGATCGAATCTCGGACATGTAATATATCGTGAGACAAAGGGATTAAGATACTAGCGTAAAAGGTTCCGACGATCACAAGAAAGTCATCGTTGAATGTGTGGAGTCGATGGGTCTCGGATCCCGCTTCGATTATTGATCCGAGAAGGGTCTCGATCATGTCCGCATTATTCACAAACCGTAGGGTGACACACTTAAGAGACACCGACATCCAATTGGAGCAAAAGTTTCATGCCGAAAGAATAAACAAGCGCAGGAATTTATTTCACTAGATACCGAAACAGGTTTGCGGGTGAAATTGCATAAAGTGGTTAATGTGAAATAGAATTCTAGCAAGGTTATTTGTGAATGTTTGTCATTAAAGTAATTGACAAAATTCTGAATAAAATAAAAGAGTTTTATTTAATGAGAGATTGCATTAAATTTGGTGGAAATTTAATGGGATTTTTAGTGGACTTTTGAGTGGAGGGAATTTGGAGGAGTTTTGTGAGTGGAGTGTCCACCCACATGAAGAGGGAGGGCAGGGGCATACCCATGCGCTGCCACCCCTTGGGGTCCCCCTCCTATAAAGGATCCTCCTCTCACTTCTCACTCACACCTCCTCATGAAGGATCTCTCTCCCCTCTAGAATTTATCCCCATGGTCTCGGACTAGCGAGATACATGTTCCCGGTGGCTATTCGGCAAGAAAGAGTTGTGCTTCCGCTGCATCGCTGAGCGAGGCGGAGGTTGCTCGGTGCCTCGAACGTGTGCGAGCACGGATGCGCTGCTGATTTGGCGGCTAGGACTTCCTCTCGATCTTGAGATCGGCAAGAGATCGTCTACATCAACCACGAGTTTGGACTCGTTAAGCTTTGTCGGTCTTCAAGGGTATGTTCTCACGGATATACATCCGCCGTTGTTTGTATCTAGTATAAATAGATCTTGGTATATAGTTCACATCAGGAAAATTTTTGTTTTCTATGTTGCGAACCCTTCAAAGGTATCGAGCCGGATCTATGCGTAGATACTTTACACGGTAGTACACATATGAGTATGTGGGCGATGATGATCATGTTGTTGCTCCTTTCTTGTGATTTTGGATATTGGTGGCATAGTGGGATGAAGCGGCGGACAAACTTTACATGTCCTCGCACATGAGACCTGTTCCACGCTTGACATGCAACTAGTTTGCATAAGTGGCTAGCGGTGTCTGCCTCTCCTACTATAGTCAATATCTATTTTGCAAGCGAGTTGTCAACAATTTGATTATCCTCGTTGTGGTTCATGTTCGTAGGTAAGAACGGTTCTATCTAAAGCCCTAAGCCACGTAAAACTTGCAATGGATAAATTAGAGGCGTCTAGTTTAGATTGTTCTTTGGGCTAGTGTTATGATATGGTAGTGTTGTAAGTAGAAGTATGAGATGATACTCTTACAACACATAGCGTGTAAAATCCATAGGCGTGGATTTACACATATAGGTATGATAGTGATCATACCACGATGCACATGATAGAGATCATCTGCGGGAACCATATAATTTCACTAATAAACATATGATGTTTGATTACATCTTATATTGCTTGTTTAGCGCTTTGTTAAGCATAATAAGATGATCCCTCATTTAAATATCAAGATAAGAATGTGTTCTTCCTTTAGTATGCACCGATTATGTTTTCGTCGCTCCAAGACATCACGTGATGATCGGGTGTTCTTGGATCCACGACCATACTTCGGGTGTAAAACAGTTACACGCAAATACTAAGGTTCTAACTTGGCGAGCCTAGCATGTATGGACATGGCCTCGGAACACGCATCGAAAGGTTAAGCATGAGTCATATAGTTGATATGATGCCCATTTGATGCTCGCCTTTGAAGCTATACCGACTCACGTGATGATCGGACTTGGTGTAGTGGATTTGGTTCATGTAATCACCAAAAGGACACGAGGGATGTCACTTTTGAGTGGGAGTTCATTCGTAATATAGATTAGTTGAACTCAATCTATCATACACTTAGTCTAAACTTTACAAATTCTGTTGTAGATGGCACCACCTGCTTTTAATTTCAATGCGTTCATGGAGAAAGAGAAACTAGCAACGAACGGTAGCAACTTTACTGAATGGGCCATGAATTTGAGGATTCTCCTCTCTGCTGCCACAAAGCAATATGTGCTAGAAGCGCCTAGGCCCCCACCTTTGATGATGCCCCTGACGAGGAGAAGAATGTCTATCAGACTCGTCAGGAGGACCACAACTTAGTACATTGCGGCATATTGTATGGGCTAGAGCCAGAACTTCGAAAGCGTTTCGAAAACGGCAATGCATTTGATACAATGGGTGAGTTGAAAATGATTTTCGACACACATGTCAACAGAGAGCTACAATGCTTCGTAAAATTCTTTAGTTGCATGATGGAAGAGCACTCTGTTAGTGAGCATGTACTCAAGATGTCGGGTTACCGATAAGCTTGTGTCCTTGGGAATAACGATTCCCATTGACTTAGGCATCCATCGTGTTCTGCAGTCTCGCCACCTAGCTATAAGAGCTTCGTGATGAACTATAATATGCAAGGCATGAAGAAGTCTCTCCCGAGCTTCACAATGCTTAAAGCAGAAGTGGAGATCAAAAGGAACATCAAGTGTTGATGATCAATAGGAACACTGGTTTCAAGAAAGACAAGAAGGAAAACGGAAGGAAGTAAGGCGGCAAGCTGTTGCGCTACCTGAAAAGAAACCCCGAGTTGGACCCAAGTCTGATACCGAGTGCTACTATTGTAAGGGGACTGGCCACTGGAAGCGCAACTGCCCCAAGTATCTGGCACACAAGAAGGCCGGCAAGGCAAACAAAGGTATATATGATATACATGTTATTGATGTGTACTTGACAAGTGCTCGCAGAGCACCGGGTATTTGATACCGTTCAGCTAATATTTGTAACTCGAATCGGGTCATGGAACAAGCGACCGCTAGCAAGGGGTGAGGTCAAGATGCGTGTCGGCAATGGATCAAACGTTGATGTGATCGCCGTCAAACGCTGCCTCTCCACTTACGCCGGATTAGTCATAAACTTAAATAAATGTTATCCGGTGCCTGACCGAGCATGAACATTGTATCTGGATCATGTTTGATGCAAAGTGGTTATTCATTTAAGTCTGAGAACAATGGTTGTTCCATTTATATGAATGAAATCTTTTATGGTCATGCACCGATGATGAATGGTTTATTTCATTAGATCTCAATGATAATGTTACACATATTCATAATGTTGATGCTAAAAGGATTAAACTTAATGATGGTATATCCGATATATGTGGCAATCGCCGTCAGGTCATATTGGCATTAAACGCATGAAGAAGCTCCATTCGGATGGACTTTTGGAATCACTTGATTATGAATCATTTGATACATGTGAGCCATGCCTTATGGGCAAGATGAATAGAACGCCGCTTTTCGGTTCAATGGAGCAGGCGATTTATTGGAAATCATACATTCGATGTATGTGGTCCAATGAGTGTGTCGCGGCGAGGTGGATATCGTTATTTTGTTACTTTCACGGATGATTTGAGTAGATATGGTTATATCTACTTGATGAAACACAAGTCTGAAACCTTTGAAAAGTTCAAGGAATTTCGAATGAAGTGGAAAATCATCGTAATAGAAAGATCAAATTTCTACTCGACCGTGGAGGTGAGTATCTAAGTTACGAGTTTAGCACTCACATGAAAGAGTGTGGAATTGTTTCACAACTCACACCGCCGAACACCACAAATAAATGGTGTGTCGGAACGTCAGAATCGTATTTTATTAGATATGGTTCGATCTATGATGTCTCGACGGACTTGCCGTTGTCATTTTGGGGTTATGCACTAGAAACCGCTGCATTCACTTTAAATCGGCACCATCTAAATCCGTTGAAAAGACACCGTATGAATTGTGGTTTGGAAACAAACCTAAGTCATTTCTTAAAGTTTGGGGTTGCGATGTTTATGTGAAGAAACTTCAACCGATAAACTCGAACCCAAAGCGGAAAAATGCGTCTTCATAGGATACCCTAAAGAAACTATTGGGTATTCCTTCTATCACAGATCCGAGGGCAAGGTTTTTGTTAAGAATGGATCCTTTCTAGAGAAAGAGTTTCTCGAAAGGTGTGAGTAGTCGGAAGGTAGAACTCAAGAGGTTGTGGAACCTTCTCTTCAAAGTATGGCGAGTAGCGCAATGGAAGTTGTTAGGAGTTGGCTCCACTGTTGAAGAGGGAACTAATGATAATGATCATGAAACTCCGAAGAGAGTACTACCGAACCTCGCAGGTCAAACAGGATGCGTCAGCCCCGAGCAGACGGAAATCTGTCATAAATTTCATGGTTGATGAAAATAATGACCTGCGACGTATGAAGAAGCGATGATGAGCCCGGATTCCAACAAATGGTTAGAAGCCATGAAATCCGAGATGGAATCCATGTATGAAAATCAAGTTTGGAACTTGGTGGAATTACCTCACCGAAAGGCCGTGGAGAACAAATGGATTTTCAAAAGGAAAAGCGATCTTGATGGTAATGTGACCATCTATAAAGCTCGACTTGTCGCAAAGGGGTTCGACAAATTCAAGGAGTTGACTACGATGAGACTTTCTCTCCGTAGCGATGCTAAAGTCGATTAGGATTATGTTAGCAATTGCTGCATATTTCGATTATGAAATATGGCGGATGGATGTCAAAACCGCGTTTCTCAATGGTAATATTGAAGAAGAGTTGTATATGATACAACCAAAGGGTTTTGTCGATCCTAAGGATGCTAACAAGGTGTGCAAGCTTCACGATCCATCTATGGATTGAAGCAAGCATCACGAAGTTGGAATCTCCGCTTTGATGAGGTGATCAAAGAGTTTGGATTTGTCCAAACTTATGGAGAAGCTTGTATTTACAAGAAAGTGAGTGGGAGCAATGTGGCATTTCGATATTATATGTGGATGACATATTATTGATCGAATGATATAGAACTTTTAAACAGTGTTAAAAGTTATCTAAACAAAGAAATTTTCAATGAAGGACCTAGGTGAGCGTCATACATATTAGGCATAAAGATCTATAGAGATAGATCTAGGCGCCTAATAGGGCTATCGCAGTACATACCTTGATAAGATTTTAAAGAAGTTTAAAATGGACGGAAGTAAGAAAGGGTTCTTACCTATGTTGCAAGGCAAGACATTGAGTAAGACTCAAAGTCCGGCTTCGGAAGAAAGAGAGATAATGGACAAAGTCCCTATGCTTGACCATAGGCTCTATAATGTACGCCATGCTATGTACAAGACCGGATGTGGCACACGCTATTAGTTTGACTAGTAGGTACCAATCGGATCCGGTTCGGAACCTTTGGATAGCGGTCAAGAATATCCTTAAGTACTTACGAAGAACTAAGGATATGTTTCTTGTATCTGAGGTGAAGAAGAGCTCGTCGCTAAGTGTTATGTCGACGCTAGCTTTGACACCGATCCGGATGACTCTAAGTCTCAATCCGGATCGTATTTCTCATGAATGGCGGGCGGTTAGTTGGAGGAGCTCCAAACAACCTGTGGTAGCGGGATCAACAACGGAGGCGAATTTGTTCTTTGCTTGAGCGGCTCAGAAGCGATTTGGATGAAGGAGTTCATATCCGAACTAGGAGTTGTGGCAAACGCGTTGGACCCAATGGTGATCTATTGTGACAACAATGGTGCCATTGCCAATGCCAAAGAGCCAAGGTCTCACAAGCATTCCAAGCATATTAAGCGCCGGTTTCACTCCATCCACGAGCATGTCAAGGATGGAGATATAAAGATTTAGAAGTACATACGGATCTCAATGTAGCAGATCCGTTGACTAAAACTCTCCCTAGAGCAAAACATGATCAACACCAGAACTCAATGGGTGTTAGATATATCACTATGTAACTAGATTATTGTCTCTAGTGCAAGTGGGAGACTGAAGGGAATATGCCCTGAGAGGCAATAATAAACGGAAGCTAGCGAAGAACGAGGTGACGATGCGCGTGGGAAATAGATCAAAGGTTGATGTGATCGCGGTCGGCATGCTACCTCGTCATCTACCATCAGGATTAGTTTTATACTTAAATAATTGTTATTTGGTGCCTGCGTTAAGCATGAACATTATATCAGGATCTTGTTTATTGCGATACAGTTACTTGTTTAAGTCCGAGAATAATGGTTCTTCGATTTATATGAGTAATATGTTTTATGCACATGCACCTTTGATAGATTGTCTATTATTATTAAATCTCGATAGTGGAAATACACATATTAATAACATTGAGGCTAAACGTTTGAAATCGAGCGATAACTCAACCTATATGTGGCACTATCGTCTTGGTCACATTGGAGTGAAGCGTATGAAGAAACTCCATTCTGATGGACTTCTTGAATCACTTGATTTTGAATCACTTGAAAGATGCGAAGCATGTCTGATGGGAAAAATGACTAAGACTCCATTTTCTGGTATGATGGATCGAGCTACGGACTTATTGGAAATCATACATACCGATGTGTGTGGTCCAATGAGTGTATCATCGTGCGGTGGTTATCGATATGTTCTTACCTTCACGGATGACTTGAGTATATATGGGTATATCTATTTCATGAAACATAAGTCCGAAACTTTCGAGAAGTTTAAGGAATTTCAAAGTGAGGTTGAGAAACAACGTAACAAGAAGATTAAATTTCTACGTTCTGATCGTGGAGGTGAATATTGAAGGGAATATGCCCTGAGAGGCAATAATAAATTGTTTATTATGTGTATTCCAAGTATATGATAGATGTTTATTTTGCATGCTATAATTGTATTAATACGGAAACGTTAATACATGTGTGTTTAATAAACAAGCAGAAGTTCCTAGTTAAAGCCTCTCTCATAAACTAGCTCGTTGATTAACAAGATGATCAAGGTTTCGATCATGGACATTGGATGTTGTTAATAACGGATCACAACATTAGTGTAATGATGTGATGAACATTCATCCAAGTATAGCATTACGATCAAAGTCATTGAGTTTATATTGCTATAACAACTTACGAAGTGATCCTAATCCTTAGACCATGAGATCATGTCAATCACTAACAGGAAGAGTTTCTTGATAACATCAAACGTCACACCGTAACGGGGTGATTATAAAGATGGATTCAGAACTAATAAAGTGTTATGTTGAGGCTCATGGATCAAGAGTGGAATTTGTTCATCCCGATGGCGGATAGATATACTGGGCCCTCTCGGTGATATCACATTGATTAGCTTGCAAGCAAGTGATTTGATCACTAGAATGTTATATCACGAACGAGAAAAGAGTGCATGTCGATGCGAGATCAAACTAGGTATGGAGATACCGATGATCGAATCTCGGACATGTAATATATCGTGAGACAAAGGGATTAAGATACTAGCGTAAAAGGTTGGACGATCACAAGAAAGTCATCGTTGAATGTGGGAGTCGGTATGGGTCTCCAGATCCCGCTTCGATTATTGATCGAGAGGGTCTAGATCATGTCCGCATTATTCACGAACCGTAGGGTGACACACTTAAGAGACACCGACATCCAATTGGAGCAAAAGTTTCATGCCGAAAGAATAAACAAGCGAGAATTTATTTCACTAGAATCTGAAACAGGTTTTCGGGTGAAATTGCATAAAGTGGTTATGCATGTGAAATAGAATTCTAGCAAGGGTTATTTGTGAATGTTTGTCATTAAAGTAATTGACAAAATTCTGAATAAAATAAAAGAGTTTTATTTAATGAGATTGCATTAAATTTGGTGGAAATTTAATGGGATTTTGAGTGGACTTTTGAGTGGAGGGAATTTGGAGGAGTTTTGTGAGTGGAGTGTCCACCCACATGAAGAGGGAGGGCAAGGGGCAGCCCCCATGCCCGGCCACCCCTTGGGGTTCCCCCTCCTCCTATAAAGGAGCCCTCCTCTCACTTCTCACTCACACCTCCTCGTGAAGGATCTCTCTCCCCTCTAGAATTTATCCCCATGGTCTCGGACTAGCGAGATACATGTTCCCGGTGGCTATTCGGCAAGAAAGTTGTGCTTCCGTTGCATCGCTGGGCGAGGCGGAGGTTGCTCGGTGCCTCGAACGTGTGTGCGAGCACGGATGCGCTGCTGATTTGCGGCGCTAGGACTTCCTCTCGATCTTGAGATCGGCAAGAGATCGTCTACATCAACCACGAGTTTGGACTCGTTAAGCTTTGTCGGTCTTCAAGGGTATGTTCTCTACGGATATACATCCGCCCGTTGTTTGTATCTAGTATAAATAGATCTTGGTATATAGTTCACATCGTAGGAAAATTTTTGTTTTCTATGTTGCGAACCCTTCAAATATCTAAGTTACGAGTTTGGCGAGCATTTGAAGAAATGCGGAATACTTTCACAATTGACACCGCCGGTAACACCACAGCGTAATGGTGTATCCGAACGTCGTAATCGAACTTTCTTAGATATGGTTCGTTCTATGATGTCACTTACAGATTTACCGCTATCATTTTGGGGTTATGCATTAGAAACATCAGCATTCACTTTAAATAGGGCACCATCTAAATCCGTTGAAACGACACCGTATGAATTATGGTTTGGGAAGAAACCTAAATTGTCGTTCCTTAAAGTTTGGGGTTGCGAAGCCTATGTAAAGAAGTTCTGAGGACAAGCTTGAACCCAAAGCGGAAAATGCGTCTTCATAGGATACCCAAAGGAAACTATTGGGTATACCTTCTATCATAGATCCGAAGGCAAAATCTTGATTGCCAAGAATGGATCCTTTCTAGAGAAGGAATTTCTCTCGAAGAAGTATTTGGAAGGAAAGTAGAACTCGACGAGGTTGTCGAACCTTCTCTCGAACTTGCGAGTAGCGCAAAGGAAGAAGTTCTGTGGTGCCTACACCAATAAGAGGAAGCTAATGATGATGATCATGAAACTTCGGTTGTAGTTGCTACAGAGCCTCGCAGGTCAACGAGAACTCGTACCACTCCTGATTGGTATGATCCCGTTATGAGTGTCATGTTGGTGGACAACACCGATGACCCTGCGACGTATGAGGAAGCAATGATGAGCCCAGATTCCAATAAATGGCAAGAAGCCATGAAATCTGAGATTGGATCCATGTACGAAAACCAAGTATGGACTTTGGTGGACTTACCGGATGGCCGGAAGGCTGTCGAGAACAAATGGATTTTCAAGAAGAAAACAGATGCCGATGGTAATGTTACTGTCTATAAAGACCGACTTGTCGCAAAAGGGTTTCGACAAATTCAAGGAGTTGACTACGATGAGACTTTCTCACCTATAGCGAAGCTAAAGTCTGTGAGGATTATGTTAGAAATCGCTGCATATTATGATTATGAGATATGGCAGATGGATGTCAAAACAGCGTTCCTCAATGGAGACATTGATGAAGAGTTGTATATGATGCAACCCAAAGGTTTTGTCGATCCTAAAGATGCTAACAAGGTATGCAAACTTCAACGGTCCATATATGGATTGAAGCAAGCATCCCGAAGTTGGAATCAACTTTTTGATAAAGTAATCAAAAGTTTTGGTTTTATACAAACTTATGGAGAAGCTTGTATTTACAAGAAAGTGAGTGGGAGCTGTGTAGCATTCTCAATACTATATGTAGATGACATATTGTTGATTGGGAATGATGTAGACCTTCTTAATAGTGTCAAGGAATATTTGAATAATAGTTTTTCAATGAAAGATCTTGGCGAAGCAGCTTACATATTGGGCATAAAGATTTATAGAGATATATCGAGACGTCTAATATCATTGTCACGAAGTACATATTTGGACAAAGTTCTAAAGAGGTTTGGAATGGAAGATAGCAAGAAAGGGTTCTTGCCCATGTTGCCCAATACGACGTTGAGTAAAACTCAAAGTCCAACAACGGCAGAAGATAGAGAAAGGATGAGTAAAAATCCCTATGCCTCAGCCATAGGATCTCTAATGTATGTCGTGCTATGTACTAGACCCGACATTGCATATGTTGTTAGTTTGACTAGCAGGTATCAAAGTGATCCAGGAGTGGATCATTGGACAGCGGTCAAAAACATCCTTAAGTACTTGAGAAGAACTAAGGATATGATTCTTTCTTATGGAGGTGATGAACAGCTCGTTGTTAATGGTTACACCTATGCTAGTTGGAACACCGATCCGGATGATTCTAAATCACAATATGGATACGTATTTACTTTGAATGGTGCAGCAGTTAGCTGGAGGAGTGCAAAACAAAGCGTTGTGGCGAGATCTTCAACTGAATCGGAATACATGGCTGCTTCGGAGGCTTCACTAGAAGCGATATGGATGAAAGAGTTCATCACAGAGCTCGGTGTGGTTCCAAGTGCGTTGGACCCAATGTCTATCTACTGTGATAACATGGGCGCCATAGCCAATGCGCAAGAACCAAGGTCACACAAGAAGCTGAAGCACATAAAGCTATGTTTTCACGCTATTCGAGAACATGTCCAAGATGGGGACATAAAGATTTGCAAATTACACACAGATCTGAATGTGGCGGATCCGTTGACTAAACCTCTCCCGAGGGCAAAACATGACCAACACCAAACTGCCATGGGTGTTCGGTATATTACCATGTAATCTAGATTAGTTGACTCTAGTGCAAGTGGGAGACTGTTAGAGATATGCCCTAGAGGCAATAATAAATGTAGTTATTATTATATCTTTGTGTTTATGATAAATGTTTACATTCATGCTATAATAGTACTAACAAGGAAACATTAATACTTGTGTGATTTGTAAACTAAATTAAGAGTCCCTAGTAAAGCCTCTTCATAATACTAGCTTGTTGGTTAATAAATAATTGTGGTTTCCCTATCATGAACATTGAGATGTTATTAACAATAAGATCATATCATTAGGAGAATGGTATGATGGACATACTCCTATAGATAAGCGTAGCATAAAGATCAAGTCATTTTAATAGTTCAATTGCTATATGCTTTCTGATACATAGTAACCTAATTCCTTCGACCATGAGATCATGCTTATCACCATCACCAGAAGGATGATTTGATGACATCAAACACCACACCGTAATTGGGTGGCTATAAAGGTGGCATTGAGTGTTCGGAAAGTATGGGTTGAGACACATGGATCAAGAGTGGGATTTGTCCATCCATATGACGGATAGATATACTCTGGGCCCTCTCGGTGGAATGTCATCCAATTGGCTTGCAAGCATGTGACTGGCTCACAAGGGATCACATATCACGGGAACGAGAAAAGAGTACTTATCAGTAACGAGGTTGAACTAGGTATGCAAAGATACCGACGATCAAAACCTCGGATGAGTAAACTATCGTGAGACAAGGGAAATTGGTATCGTATGTAAGTGGTTCATTCGATCGCAAGTAATCGTTGAAATATGTGGGAGCCATATGAATTTCCAGATTCCTCTATTGGTTATTGTTCAGAGAAGTGTCTCGATCATGTCCGCATAATTCACGAACCGTAGGGAGACACACTTAAGGATTCGATGTTGTTGAGTAGTTATGGAATGATGAGTAAGAGACCGAATGTTGTTCGGAGTCTCGGATGGGATCTGGGATATCACGAGGAGATCCGGAATGGTCCGGAGAATAAGATTCATATAAGGAAAGTCCTGTTTCAGGGTTGGAGAATGGTTCCGGTGTTTTCATCGGGAATGTTCTAGTAGGTTCCGGAATATCCGGCACTCCGGAGGGTAAGGGTACATGAATGTGTCATAACAAGTTGGAATGGTTGCATCATGTACTAGGTGTCATCGCTGAGCAAAATAAAGGGATAAATCAAATTCTAGTTTGAAAAGTCAAACGCCAATTTGAAAAGTCAAACGCCTATTTTGCTTGGTGGAGGGAGAGTAGGAAACCTACTTGGGGAGGAAGTCCCTCTCCCTCCACCGCCGGCCTTGGAAGCCGAGTTGGGGAGGGACTCCCCTCCCCTTGGCCGGCGCCCTCCACCTATATAAGGAGGGGCAGGGCTGCCCCTCCAAGCACACACCTTGCACCCTGCAAACCCTAGCCCCAAGCCGCCGGCGCCGGTGGTTTAGACACACCAAGGAGAGAGGGCAAAATCCTAGCCGCCGAGTCGGGGCTTCCCCATGCCCTAGCCGCCGGCCTATCCCTCTCTCCTTGGTGTGTCTAAACCCTAGATCACCGAGGCCTCTCTCATAGTCCACCATACTCGCTCCGGCTTAAGGCGAAGCCCTGCGAGATCTCCCTCTACTTGGTACCATTTTGTCATCTTTGGAATCGCGAGGAGAGTGCTACAACCTCCGCTTCCTACTAGAACAAGGGAGAGGAAGGTATTCATTGAGTCTGCGACGTGTGACCTCTTGTGAAGCCAGCCGAATGCAAGGTCTTGGAAGGATCGTCTACACGATCTTGAGATCGACAAGAGTACGACTACATCACCCACGAGAATCTGCTCTCGTTAAACACTTTGGAATCTTCAAGGGTGAGTTATTCCATCGACTTGTTGCTACAATCTAGTAGATAGATCTTGGCTTGTTTGTTTGTATGCGGTAGAAATTTTTTGTTTTCCATGCTACGAACCCCTACACATATCTCTTTGTAACCTTTGCCACAACACACTTCCATGTCTACATCCTTGTGCAAACCATGCGATTGCCTGTGACTCGATTACCCCTTCAAAAGAGTTACGCATCGTACACCACCTTGTGAGGAATTCCCTGTCTGTTTCATTCGGTCTTTGCTTGCACATCGCCGGCTGTTGTGGGTGATTCGGACTCTTGTAAGTGCTTGTGAAATTGCTCACAAAAGCGTCGTGAAAATTGATCCAGCTGTTAATGCTTCCTGGTGGCAAATTATTCAACCATACCCGAGCTGGTCCTTCCAGCATCTGCGGCACATAACGTACTGCCCATCTCAAATTTCCCTATGCGATTTTCACAGCAGTTCCATAATCTATGAGCCAGTCCTCTGGCTTAGTGCTTCCATCATACGTTTTTGTCCCTCTGGCCAGGTGGAAATTTGGCACTGGTGGATCCTTCTTGATCCTTGGGCCAAAGCACGGTGGACCCTGCGGACCTTGCGATTCAATTATCTCTGCCATTTTTATTCGATCAAGCTTCAGCCTTGCATCATCCGGCTGAAGGTTCCTGCCTCCGAGTCTTGCTCCCATTGCTTGATATGCGTGATCCGGCAGTTCATACCCGTCATTCACCATAGCCGAGTAACCATCATTGTATTTATTTGCGTTGGTCAGTTGAAATTTGTTGAGTGCGTTATTCGGCGCTGGATTTCCTCCTCCTGTCGAGTGAGTTCCACGCCTAGCTTGAGGCACAAAATTCTACCCTCCGTTGTCATTTCTTTGCCCTGCCTGCATTCTCCGGGTTTTCATTTCCTTTTGCATTATTCCTTCTCGCCCCCTGTGCATGTGTCGGGTTTCCTTGAATCACTGTCAGATCATAGGCGACCATATGCTTGTTTCTTCCAGAATCCACACTTTTTCCTTTTCTCGGCCTAGGCGCCTCTCCGGGTGAGGATGCCGTGTGCATAGCCGATCGCGCCGGGACAGGAGTCGCCGAGTGAACTAGTTGTGACCTTCCTGCTATACCCGGATTTGCTCTGTAATATGCCTCATTCAGCATGCTAGCTGCTTTCACTAGTTTATTGACTCGTTCTTGTTTCCTTTTCTTTGCTTCTCCCTCCAAATGGGGTAATTACGCCATTCTTTGCTTTTCGCTTTCATGATTAGCTTTTCTTGTGTTATATGTTGGCCGCATGGCTGTTTCGTTGTTGTTCTCTAGCGTTATTTTTGACGTCTCATCTGCCAGCTCCTTGTTGAGGTTCCTTCCTCTCAATCTCGTTGCATCAAGCCGGGTCTTTGCACCTTTGACTCGATTTGCCGAGTTAAGCTCTCGGATGGTGATATCGACGCCTTGCTGTAATTGTGCTAATTCCTTCGCTTTCTCCAAAACCTTTATCCTGGCTTCCTCCAACTCGGCTTGCACACGTTCCGGGTTAGTTGCATGTGCCACTGGCTCTGCCAACTTGTCTATCGCTTCCTGCAGTTCCTTAGCCCTTTTACTCCTAGCTATGTTTTCTGGTTTTTCCAGTGGTGCTTTTGCTGTTCTTGCAACCGTTGGTGTCTCCTCATGATTTCCTCCCTCAGCATTATCATTCACTATTGGAACTATCGGGGGAGCTGTGGGGTTTGGGGTTGTCATCATTACCTCCATGGAGACGAGTTGGTGAAGCTTCCCAGCGACAGGAATCGCTCGCGGATCCGGCGCCAGAACGACGCGCTCGGGATATGCGCGTTCCACGCGCACCACGACGTAGACCTGGTGCTTGCCGAACTTGATGAAGCGACCTCCCCTAGGGAATGGCTGGGTCCCGAAGCATCCCGCGTTGTCACTGACGAAGTTGAGCGCTCTAAACCTCTGGATGAGGCCAGAGTAGACGCGCTCGCCGGTCTTGGAGATGATGTTGCCCGTCCGGATGAAGACTCCATCAGGCACCTTCTTCTGCCCCACGGTGGGCGCCAACTGTCGTGGTGGTGGCGCGGCAGATGCCATGGGTAGGCTTAAGTTGGGGGCCGAATGGGTGCTTGTGGTCATCGGGGAGGGAGTGCACGGTCGAGCCATGCACGAAGAACAAGAAGAACTCTCCGGACTTAGCAATTTGATTGATACCCAAAGATTACAAGTGCTCCTTGAGCTGTATAAGCTAGGGTTCAGCGCACTAGTTCACTACTTGGTCCAACCTCCTTCTTCTACAGCTACGCCCTTCCTTATATAGGCAGTGCTAGCTAGCTTATACCCCTTTGGGTTCTAGGGTTTACTGTTTGGATCTTGGTCCCTACAATGTGGGCCGGGTCATGGGATTACCCTTAGCCCAATGGCCCAGTCCATAAAGCTTGACAGCTAACGGTCTTCTGGTACGCTGCTTCCTGTTCTTTTTGGCGTCATGTTGTTACTTTGTACTTCAGCGTATGCTTTGGGCGTCACCCGACTCCTTTTGTGTCACCCGGCGTCTCCCTTATCTTTTGACCACGCTTTACCATGGTCCCTCCTGAACCTTACTTGGAAAGGTGCCACGCGTCCTACTTGACTCGGCCCTTCCTCGGTAGACTCGGCTTGTCGGTTCCTGCAAGAATTACAACTTTGTCTTATGTGGGACGACATAGTTTATATGTCAGCCGCTCATGCTTATCTTACCCGGCCGTTCTTACCCTGCCTGGTTCTTTCTTTACTCGGAGCTAACCAAGCTGCACTATGTTTCACCTCTCGTGACCCTACCAGGGGTTATCCACCCGACAGGCCTCTTATAGGCGAAGAGCCGAGGCTGGGAGGCGGCCAGGGGCCCCACACCCTGCCCAGGCATAGGGTGGGCCCACCCTCGCCTAGGGGGTGTGGTGGCCCTGGTTCGCCTCTCCGTCTCTCCTCTGGACTTCGTGTCGCCCACGGTAAAATATTGACTTTGGCTTTTGTCCCGTCCAATTCCGAGAATATTGATTTTCTATATTTTTGGAACCAAAAAATAAGAAAACACGCAACTAGCACTATGGCAACTTGTTAATAGGTTAGTTCCAGAAAATATATAAAAACACCTCAAAGTGTAGACAAAGCAAAGCAAATAGATACTAAACAAGCATGGAGCATCAAAAATTATAGATACGTTTCTGTAAGATCCCTCCTTTGTAAAGGAAAAGGATCCCTGTGATTGCAATGCTAGTCCCTGGATCATTGCTAGCATCCACAGTTTAAGATGAAGTACACAGATACAAAGGTCATTTATTACATCCATTCCAGAGATAAAACATAGTCTTTTACAACTCAAGGCCACAGGCCTAATACAAGAGTTTGGAATAAGTAAATAAACATAAGTCTTCATCTTCATGTGCCACAGGAAAGCATGTTGAGTGTAGACTCATGACACCTAATCATCATCGGAGTAACCTGTAACATCACAAGTTACAGCCACAGTGGGTCAATACTTTGGAATAGTATTGGCAAGTGATACCTTAGTAAATTTTAAGTGGACTATATTACTATATGCATTTTGGCTAAGTGTAGCTTGGCTTGCTTTGCTCAAAATAGGTTTTTCCTATTAGTTGAAATCTCTAAGTTTTTCTTTGTCAAAAACTTTTCCCAAGAAACCACCAATAGACATTGGGGTCCTTCACCCTTGTTAACCCACAAATTTTTACTTAGAAG
The DNA here is from genome assembly GCA_030063025.1 of Avena longiglumis. Taxonomy (NCBI): domain Eukaryota; kingdom Viridiplantae; phylum Streptophyta; class Magnoliopsida; order Poales; family Poaceae; genus Avena; species Avena longiglumis. Next base: position 504,747,910 of record CP125975.1, read on the forward strand.
TTGGAGTGATGAGATTCTTGATAGCTTCCATGTCTTGATGCTCAAGTTGTCCATTGCCATGGACTTGGCTAAGTACTTAGATTTTCCATCTGCAGAGGTTGTGCACTTTCCCCACCAGACTTGGTTTCCCAAGACAGGACCTTTCAGAAGCCTTCCCTTAGTCAAATGGACGCGTTCCAACCTATCATTCCCACTACCACCAACTTTCCAAATGACTAAGTTCTAGCAACCTATGTGATCAACGCAGAGCCCATATTGCCAAGTGGCTGCACTATAAGCTTCTCAACACTTGGCCTCTAAAATCCCTTTGTGCCTGGGTGGCATACCACAAGTGAGATACACAAGGTAAACCATGTCCATGGGCCTTGTGTAACCACTCAACCAAAAACCACCATTCAAGTCCCATTCCACCCAGGTGATGCATTGACTTAGTTGTTTTATTAAGGAAAACATAAGTCAAAAGACTTAGAAATATTTTCATCATAGCATGTATATACTTTACCAACCCTTGTTTGCTACTAGCTAGACTAGGCATGGCATAGTATCTTAACTTAGGAATTTCCTAGCAATTCTATAACTACATAGGATTTCCCAACATAGCATTTGGCAAAATAGTAACATGCAAGACTTAGCAAAATATTTCTAATGCTTGTACAAAATATAGGGATGGAAATATTCATGAAGTACCACTTGCCTTGGTAATGGGGAGAGTAGCACTCTTCACAATCACTAGCACCAAAATCTACACAAAGATTATAATCACAATCACATACAATTCATATACAAAAAAAAATATGTATGCATGCATGCAAGAATGCAATGTGATGATTTTTGAAACTCCACCAAGCAAGTGCATAATACTGAACCATAAACAAGTCAAAATCTGGCCAATCCAAGTTTATTTTGCCCTAAAACAAAATCCTAAACAAATCTTATACTCAAAATAGCCTTAAACAAGTTTCTGCATAAAAAGTAATTTTAACAGAAACTTTTCACTAAACACATTGCATAAACAGAAAGTGTCTCCCTGATTCCAACGACATAAAATTTGCAAAAATCTAACGTGGGAATCAAAAGTTATAGCCTATTCAAAATTGAATCTAAATCTGTTTTGAATTCTGTTTTAAATACAAACCCTAGACACGCGTCATATTCTTACTAGCGCGTACCGCTTCGCTCCGGATCACGCTCGCAAGCCGTAGGATCTAACTAACGATGCACGGTTCATATCTAAACATACCGCTTCGCTAAGTGGTTCTATCGCACGCGTTGGATCTAGATCCAAGGGCTCTCGATCAAGCGACCATGTCCTGGCGGCGCGCGGCGACGGCGAGCGGCGGAGCGCTCTGTCAGCGGAGGCGCTAGAGTTCTAGATCGCTCGGGGAGGAAAGAGTGTGCTTACCAGAACCGTGAGGTCGAGGCGAAGCTCAACGTGTAGGTGGCTGGGCAAGGGGCGCACGGTTGGGGCTGCTGGAGCTCGTCGGAGTGGTGCACGGCATCGGGAGGTTGTTGTCGAGTTGGTTGCCGAGGTTTTGCGTCGCCCTAGCACGAACCAAAGGGATTAGGAGATGCACAAGACGAAGACGAACATCCTCGTATGCAAGAGGGGGCAAGGGGCGCTCGGGACTTACCGCTATTGCTCGTCGGAGTCGAGCGGCGGCGCTGGTGGTTGCGGGCGTGAACGGAAACGACGACCTAGGTCATGAGCAAGCAAACCAGAGGCGTCAGCAGATGCACAAGATCATGCTGGACATGATAGTTTGAACCAAAGAGAGGGGGGCGGTCGAGGCTCACCGGAATTAGTCGCCGGAGTCGTCGGTACTGCGGAGTTTCGAGGTCAAATGCGCACAGCCTGGTGGCGAGTGAGCGAGGAGAGTGGGGGGAAATGACCGAGGCAGTGAGGGGTTCTTATAGTCGAGAGGGGAGCGGCGATTAAGCGCGGAATCAAGGGCAATTAAGCGAGAATCAATCGCGGCAGTGATGGGCGGAGGAAACGGCCGGCGATGGGGTCGGGCGCGATTTGGGGAAGACGAGGGTGAGCTGGCGAGGTCCACGATCGATGAGTGAGACGGAGAGGGTGGGTCAGGTGTCGGCGACAGCGTGAGTGCGTCCGTAGCGTCTGGCAGCGAGAGTGGCCGGGTGGGCTAGTTGGGCCGGTTCTGCTGCTGGGCTAGAATATGAGCGTTTGGCCCTTTTCTTTTGTTTAATCCTTTTTCTTTTTCTGTTTTGATTTTCAGGGATGGTTTTTAAATGAATTCAAACTCCTTTGAATTCAAATCTTTCTGGGGTTTTTGTAGTGTGCAATAGTCTCAAATCTAGGCATAAAACCAAGTGGTTACTTTGGAAAGGCTTGGTCATTTTTGGAGAAACAAAATAACAGGGACTTTGCACTTGATTTGCAAATGTTTGAAAAATGGTTTTTGAAACCATTTCCATTTGTAAGGCTTGGTTCAAATTCCACACTCAATCCATTAAACAAGGAAGACAAACAATCTAGGTTTAAAACATTCAAACTCTCAAATGGGGATGGCCATTTGATTTAAGTTTGCTCACATAAAATGATAGCACTATGTGCTTCTGTTTTTCTGAAATGAGTTTTGAAATTGATCTCAATTCTATATGCATGCATGAATGATATGCAAACTTTGAAATCACGATTTTAGGGATGTTACAAATCTAACCCCCTTAAGATGAATCTCGCCCTCGAGATTCGGATTGGCTAGCAAATAGGTGAGGGTGGTCTTTCCGAAGATCATCTTCTCTTTCCCATGTTGCTTCCTCTTCGGAATGATGATTCCACTGCACTTTGCAAAACTTGATAGTCTTTGTCCTTGTGACTCTTTCTGCAGTCTCAAGAATCTTGATAGGTTTCTCTTCATAAGTGAGATCACTTTCTAGTTGAACCTCCTCCAAAGGTATAGTATCCTTCAAAGAAGTTTCTTCCATTTCTGGGTGACATTTCTTAAGCTGACTCACATGAAACACATTATGGACAGCTGACAGAGATTCTGGTAGTTCTATTTCATAGGCAACTTCTCCTTTGCGACTCAAAATCTTGAATGACCCAACATATCTTGGTGCCAATTTTCCTTTGACTCCGAATCTCTTCACTCCGCGAAGTGGTGACACTCTCTGATAGGCTCTATCACCCACTTCGTAGATGACTTCTCTACACTTGGGATCTGCGTAGCTTTTCTGTCGGGACTGTGCTATCTTCAACCTGTTCTTAACCAATTTGACCTTCTCTTCGGCTTCTTTGATAAGTTCTGGCTCGAATAAACTTCTTTCTCCCACACCATTCCATAACAATGTGGTGGTACACTTTCTTCCGTAGAGAAACTCAAACGGTGCCATCTCAATGCTGGCTTGATAGCTATTGTTATAAGAAAATTCTGCGTAAGGCAGACTTTCATCCCAACTGGCTCCATAGTCCAAGGCACATGCTCTCAACATGTCTTCAAGGATTTGATTTGTTCTTTCTGTTTGTCCATCTGTTTGAGGATGGAAAGCGGTACTGAATTCCAACCTCGTTCCCAATGACTCATGTAGCTGTCTCCAAAAATGGGAAGTGAATTGAGTTCCCCTATCAGATACAATACTCTTGGGCACACCATGTAAACATACAATTCTACTCATGTAGATTTTGGCTAACTTGGCACTTGTATAAGTTGTCTTCACGGGTATGAAATGAGCCACTTTAGTTAGGCGATCCACTACTACCCATATGGAATCATATCCTGATTTGGTCCTTGGCAATCTGGTAATGAAATCCATTCCAATCTTGTCCCACTTCCAATCAGGAATAGGTAGTGGTTGAAGCAAACCTGCTGGTTTCTGGTGCTCCGCTTTTACTCTACTACACACATCACACAAAGCAATATGTTCGACGATGTCCCTCTTGAGATTGTTCCACCAAAATCTTTATTTCATGTCCATGTACATTTTGGTGTTACCCGGGTGAATAGAATACGGAGAGTTGTGTGCTTCTTGCAGAATCAGTTTCCGCAACTCCGGATCTTGTGGAACACAGATACGTTTCCCATGCCATAAAGTACCCTGTTCGTCTTCATGGAAATTTTTAGCTTTCCTTTGGCTAATCTTTTCCTTAATCTCTTCAATTTCCTTATCAGTCTTTTGAGCTTCTCGAATCTTGTCCAACAAAGTGGGTTGAACATCTAAAGTCATGAGATGTCCTTCAGGCACAATCTCCAATCTGAGTTCTCTGAATTGGGTACACAGATCATCTGGCAATTCTCCTTTGGTAAGGCCATTTACAAATACCTTACGACTTAGAGCATCTGCTACAACATTTGCTTTACCGGGGTGGTATTGCAAACTTAAGTCATAATCTTTGATAAGCTCTAGCCATCTTCTTTGTCTCATATTAATTTCCTTCTGGGTGAAGATATACTTCAAACTTTTGTGATCCGTGAACACTTCACAGCGCTTTCCCAAAAGGTAATGTCTCCATGTTTTGAGTGCATGGACGACAGAGGCTAACTCCAAATCATGAGTAGGATAGTTTACTTCATGAGTTTTGAGTTGTCTCGAGGCATAAGCCACAACTTTACCGTCTTGCATAAGTACTGCACCCAAACCTTGATGAGACGCATCACAATATACTTGGAAATCCTTTTCCAAATCTGGCAGACATAGAACTGGTGTTGTCACAAGTCTCTTCTTCAATTCCTGAAAGCTGAGTTCACAACCTTCAGACCAAGCAAACTTCTTGTCTTTCTTTAACAATTCAGTCATTGTCTTAGCAACCTTTGAGAAATTTTCGATGAACCTTCTGTAGTAACCTGCTAAGCCAAGGAAACTACAAACTTCTTTCACGGACTTGGGAGATTCCCATTCAGTCACAGCTGAGACCTTAGCAGGATCAACTGCTACACCATCCTTTGTCATAACATGATCAAGAAAACCAACTTCTTCTAACCAGAACTCACACTTGCTGAATTTGGCATAAAGTTTATGCTCTCTTAATTTCTCAAGTATCAAACGCAAATGTCCTTCATGTTCTTATTTGCTCTTGGAGTAGAATAAGATGTCATCGATGAAAACGACAACAAACTTGTCAAGAAATTCCATGAACACCTTGTTCATCATATTCATGAAGTATGCTGGAGCATTGGTCAAGCCAAAAGGCATCACAGTATACTCATACAACCCATACCTTGTGGTGAATGTTGTTTTAGGTATGTCTTGTTCTCTTATCTTGAGTTGAAAATAGCCTGACCGGAGATCAATCTTTGAGAACACACATGCTCCTTCTAGCTGATCAAATAAGTCGTTGATTCTAGGCAAAGGATATTTGTTCTTGATAGTTACCTCGTTGAGTGAACGGTAATCTATGCATAACCTTTGGCTTCTATCCTTCTTCTCCACGAACAAAACTGGGGCTCCCCAAGATGAAGAACTTGGTTGAATAAATCCTTTCTGCAACTGTTCTCCTAGTTGCTTCTTGAGCTCTTTCAGTTCATCAACTGACATTTTATATGGTCTCTTTGCTATTGGTCCAGACCCTGGTACCAAATCTATCAGAAACTCCACATCTCTATCTGGTGGCATTCCGGCAATTCTTCCTAAACACATCCGGATACTCACTCACAATTGGCACCTTGTCCATGCTAACCCCTTAAGAGAATTAAGCATACTCCTTTTGCTTCAAAGCTGGTCTTGAATCGATCCTTTTATTTTCCGGAGTTGTGAGTGAGACAAGATGGCTGGCACAATCTATCACTCCTTTGTACTTAGTCATCCGTCCATTCCCGAATGACATCCAATCCTTGGGAGTTTAATATTATCAAGTTAACGGAAACTTATACTTCCCAAATTCTATGACTAGATCATGGCATCCTGAATTCACTATCATTTCTCCACCGGAGAACTTACTTTTATAGGACACCCAATAGTTTCTACCAGAGTTCATTTCTTTCAACAAATGCTCTTGATATGAATGAATGAGATGCACCAGATCAAAGAGTACAAATGCTGGAATGGAATTGAGTCCGAACTTACCAGCAAAGATCGCTCCTCATAGACCTCCTCCACATTGATGTGGTTCACTGTCCTTCTGGAAAGGATTGGGCTTGACAGGTCCTTCAACTTTCTTTTCGGGGCACTCATTTGCATAGTGTCCCATCTTCTTGCATTTGAAGCATTCAACCTGACTGATGTCTCTCTTAGCAGGCTGACTTCCACTCCCACTACCATTACCACTTTGGTGGCTCTTATGTCCACTCTTGTGGTTCTTGTACTTGTCATTGTCATGACTGCGGTGATGCTTGTTGTCATGACGGTTGTGGTTGTGGTGCTTGTTGAATTTCCCATGCTTGTGGGATCCTGAGCTTCCACTGTCATCATAGTGAGATCGTTTGTGAGACGATCCCGAGCTTTTGAGTGTTTCCTCTTCCTACTCTCGACTTGTTTCATTTTGTTCTCCAATATAGCAGCCTTGTCACAGGCGGTGATAAGTGGGAACATATGCCACACCACCGCAGATTCACTCATCATTCAAGCCTTCCAAACTTTTCCTTTCTCTTGGCATCATGTCAACCTCATCCGGTGCATAACGCAGATTGTTGAACTCTTCAATGTACTCGACCATCACTGCTGGTGCCGCTTAGATTGTGGAACTCTTTCTTTTTCAGGCTCATTATTCCTGATGAGATATGAGCAGTGCGAAAGCCATCCTCAAAGATAGCCCAAGTCACCTCATCTATAGGAGTGGTGATTTGGAAGTTGTCCCACCAAGTGGCGGCTGGCCCTTCCAGCAGATGTGCTGCAAATCTGACCTTTTCAGCATCCGTGCAGCCCACGGTTACTAAGTCCTTGTTTACAGAACGTAGCCAATCATTGGCCACCATGGGATCAGTCGTCCCCGAGAACTTACCTGGCCTCAACCGCAAAAATCTGGTGAGCATATCAAAGCTCGGAGGGTTGTTGTTGTTATTGTTGTTATTGTTGTTGTTATTGGGGTTGTTGTTGTTGTTGTTGTTGTTTTGGTTCTGGATGAATGTTGTCATCATCTGCATTAGCTGTGTTTGAGCATTCATCATTTGCTGCATTTCTGGAGTGATGTTGTTGTTGTTGGGGTTGGGGTTTGCGCGACGGGGAGGCATCTGTGGTTTGTTCAAATAGATATAAGAATGAGATACCCATAGATGTTTTCATGCACATTACATCACATAAGCAAACACAAGCATGCAACAGAAGACAAAAGTTCAACAACAAGATAACAAGTTCACAAAGTAAAACACACAAGTGGCAAGACATCCACATGTCGGATGGTCCAATAACAAGTTCACAAATAACAAGTACGATAATAAAATATAAACGAGTAGTCAAGTCTACTCATCAGCATCAATCTCCTCCTCGACAAAGGTAAGACCTGCGTTCTCCATCGCGGTCTTGTTTTCCTCAATAGTAGTGGTCAAGGACTCAATCTTGGCATTGAGAGCCCTCTTCTGGGAACGAAGCCTCTCTATCACCGTATGTTGCTGCTCTAGCTCGAAGTCCTTGGACTGCAGTTCTTCAGTCATGTCCCGGATCTTCTTGTTCCTATCCTGGACACGTTTCTCCTGACTATTGAACTTCCTGTCTTGGGTCTCGAACTTCGCCTCCATTTCCTTGACTATCTCGTCCTGCTGTGCGAAAAGCTTGTCCTTCTCGCGAAGCTGCACCTGGAGCTCGTCATTACTAAGCATGACATTGGTCATGTCTGTGTCCACGTGCCTAATGAGAGACTCTAAGTCCTGGAGATACAGACGTATCGTCTTTGCTGCGTCCCTCGAGTCGTCCTCGAAGTCAATGGACTATCCATCCTCATCACGTCTTCCGAAGACGTGGAAGTGGGTGCCTCTAACCTGTCGGGAGTGTTGGCCTAGCAGACGTCCTATCAGGTCCTGCATAACTACCTCCATGCCTCTCTCCCTGTCATCGCATAAGCTTGAAGACGATGTCCTCCGTAGTAGGATGCGTCAAGGCCCCGGCTGGTTCACCTTGAATCCCCAGAGGTCCTTCCTCTCGAACTTGGTGAGTGGATGCACCATGATGGTGGGAAGAGGGAGATTGAGCAAGGTGGTAAGCTCAACGATACAAGGACCAAAGCGGGTAACCTGGAACTCCTCAATAGTGCTGATGGTAATAGGCATATATTTATAAGATAGAAAAGTTAGAACAACACAATTTAAGATAAAACAAAGACAAACATCACATACATATCCTTGGAACACAAAATCACACAAGTCATGCATACATGAATCCATTACATCAACCAAGGTCCAAACTTATTTAAGGTATCATTTTGGAAAATAAGGTGATAGGTGGTGGTCTAACTAACGAAGTACGTTTACAATCCTATCTCACTGGATCTGTTGGCTAACACAATGTTCCTAGAGGCAATCAGCCTATCTTGCTCACATGATTCCATCACTAAGTCTATAATATCTCCTCTTAAGGTTTGGTTGGTGGCTTCCAACTCTTGGGTATGTTCCTTCTCTTTCTCTAAGTCTTTTTGGAGGTTGAGCATTCTGCACTTGACTCTAGCACTAAGTTCTTTGATAGTCCTCCAAGCTGCTTCTCTTGCCGACTCAAAGAATTTGGTATGCACCACAGTGTTGGTGTACATGCAGAATCCTCTTTCTTTGTGGTTGTCTTCCTTGTTTTTGTACAAGTGAAGTTGCACCCACCAGTACTCAACTCCTTCATCCATCACTGGAAAGCCTTTGTACATAGTTGCACCATGTATTTCCATTGCCACCATGAGGTCCTTGAGAATTTTGGGAAACTCAGTCTCACACTCCAAGGTCATGGTCATGAGTGGTCCTTTCTTTACGGCTTCGTTGATGGAGTTCATCTACAAATAGAGATGAGAATGAGAAGATTAGAAAAGTTTACAAGAAGAATAGACAAGTGTAGAAGTAGTTGAAATTTTTTCCTTAGTGGTTTCCAATCCTAGGGTCATAATCCTACAGGCAACACAGTGCTCTGATACCATCTGTAAGATCCCTCCTTTGTAAAGGAAAAGGATCCCTGTGATTGCAATGCTAGTCCTCGGATCATTGCTAGCATCCATGCTTTAAGATGAAGTACACAGATACAAAGGTCATTTATTACATCCATTCCAGAGATAAAACATAGTCTTTTACAACTCAAGGCCACAGGCCTAATACAAGAGTTTGGAATAAGTAAATAAACATAAGTCTTCATCTTCATGTGCCACAGGAAAGCATGTTGAGTATAGACTCATGACACCTAATCATCATCGAGTAACTTGTAACATCACAAGTTACAGATAAAGGGTCAATACTTGGAATAGTATTGGCAAGTGATACCTTAGTAAATTTTAAGTGGACTATATTACTATATGCATTTTGGCTAAGTGTAGCTTGGCTTGCTTTGCTCAAAATAGGTTTTTCCTATTAGTTGAAATCTCTAAGTTTTTCTTTGTCAAAAACTTTTCCCAAGAAACCACCAATAGACATTGGGGTCCTTCACCCTTGTTCACCCACAAATTTTTACTTAGAAGTTGGAGTGATGAGATTCTTGATAGCTTCCATGTCTTGATGCTCAAGTTGTCCATTGCCATGGACTTGGCTAAGTACTTAGATTTTCCATCTGCAGAGGTTGTGCACTTTCCCCACCAGACTTGGTTTCCCAAGACAGGACCTTTCAGAAGCCTTCCCTTACTCAAATGGACGCGTTCCAACCTATCATTCCCACTACCACCAACTGTCCAAATGACTAAGTTCTAGCAACCTATGTGATCAAGGCAGAGCCCATATTGCCAAGTGGCTGCACTATAAGCTTATCAACACTTGGCCTCTAAAATCCCTTTGTGCCTGGGTGGCATACCACAAGTGAGATACACAAGGTAAACCATGTCCATGGGCCTTGTGTAACCACTCAACCAAAAACCACCATTCAAGTCCCATTCCACCCAGGTGATTCATTGACTTAGTTGTTTTATTAAGGAAAACATAAGTCAAAAGACTTAGAAATATTTTCATCATAGCATGTATATACTTTACCAACCCTTGTTTGCTACTAGCTAGACTAGGCATGGCATAGTATCTTAACTTAGGAATTTCCTAGCAATTCTATAACTACATAGGATTTCCCAACATAGCATTTGGCAAAATAGTAACATGCAAGACTTAGCAAAATATTTCTAATGCTTGTACAAAATATAGGGATGGAAATATTCATGAAGTACCACTTGCCTTGGTAATGGGGAGAGTAGCACTCTTCACAATCACAATCACTAGTACCAAAATCTACACAAAGATTATAATCACAATCACATACAATTCATATACAAACAAAAATATGTATGCATGCATGCAAGAAAGCTATGTGATGATTCTTGAAACTCCACCAAGCAAGTGCATAATACTGAACCATAAACAAGTCAAAATCTGGCCAATCCAAGTTTATTTTGCCCTAAAACAAAATCCTAAACAAATCCTATACTCAAAATAGCCTTAAACAAGTTTCTTCATAAAAAGTCATTTTAACAGAAACTTTTCACTAAACACATTGCATAAACAGAAAGGGCTTGTCTCCCTGATTCCAACGACATAAAATTTGCAAAAATCTAACGTGGGAATCAAAAGTTATAGCCTATTCAAATTTGAATCTAAATCTGTTTTGAATTCTGTTTTAAACACAAACCCTAGCCACGCGTCATATTCTTACTGGCGCGTACCTCTTCGCTCCGGATCACGCTCGCAATCCATAGGATCTAACTAACGATGCACGGTTCAGATCTAAACATACCGCTTCGCTAAGTGGTTCTATCGCACGCGTTGGATCTAGATCCAAGGGCTCTCGATCAAGCGACCATGTCCTGGCGGCGATGGCGATGCGGCGAGGCCTGTCTGTCATGGCGCTTAGCGTTCTAGATCGCTCGGGTAGGAAAGGGTGTGCTTACCAGAACCGTGAGGTCGAGGCGAAGCTCAACGTGTAGGTGGCTGGGCAAGGGGCGCACGGTTGGGGCTGCTGGAGCTCGTCGGAGTGGTGCACGGCGTCGGGAGGTGGCTGTCGAGTTGGTTGCCGAGGTTTTGCGTCGCCCTAGCACGAACCAAAGGGATTAGGAGATGCACAAGACGAAGACGAACATCCTCGTATGCAAGAGGGGGCAAGGGGCGCTCGGGACTTACCGCTATTGCTCGTCGGAGTCGAGCGGCGGCGCTGGTGGTTGCGGGCGTGAACGGAAACGACGACCTGGGTCATGAGCAAGCAAACCAGAGGCGTCAGCAGATGCACAAGATCATGCTGGACGTGATAGTTTGAACCAGAGAGAGGGGACGGTCTAGGCTCACCGGAATTAGTCGTCGGAGTCGTCGGTACTGCGGAGTTTCAAGGTCAAATGCGCGCAGCCTGGTGGCGGAGTGAGCGAGGAGAGTGGGGGAAATGACCGCGGCGGCGAGGGGTTCTTATAGGCGAGAGGGGAGTGGCGCTTAAGCGCGGAATCAAGGGAAATTAAGTGAGAATCAATCGCGGCAGTGATGGGCGGAGGAAACGGCCGGCGACGGGGTCGGGCGTGATTTGGGGAAGACGAGGTGAGCGAGGTCCACGATCGATGAGTGAGACGAGAGGGTGGGGTCAGGTGTCGGCACAGGCGTGCGTCGTAGCGAGCGAGAGAGTGGCCGGGTGGGCTAGTTGGGCCGGTTCCGCTGCTGGGCTAGAATATGAGCGCCTGGCCCTTTTCTTTTGTTTAATCCTTTTTCTTTTTCTGTTTTGATTTTCAGGAATGGTTTTTAAATGAATTCAAACTCCTTTGAATTCAAATCTTTCTAGGGTTTTTGTAGTGTGCAACAGTCTCAAATCTAGGCATAAAACCAAGTGGTTACTTTGGAAAGGCTTGGTCATTTTTGGAGAAACAAAATAACAGGGACTTTGCACTTGATTTGCAAATGTTTGAAAAATGGTTTTTGAAACCATTTCCATTTGTAAGGCTTGGTTCAAATTCCACACTCAATCCATTCAACAAGGAAGACAAACAATCTAGGTTTAAAACATTCAAACTCTCAAATGGGGATGGCCATTTGATTTAAGTTTGCTCACATAAAATGATAGCACTATGTGCTTCTGTTTTTCTGAAATGAGTTTTGAAATTGATCTCAATTCTATATGCATGCATGAATGATATGCAAACTTTGAATTCACGATTTTAGGGATGTTACAGTTTCCGACGTATCAGTCACATAATATGATATCATGCGAAGGATTTATATTGTTCGGACCTTTTTAAAATTTCTTATGCCTGTTTCAAAAAAAATCCGTTTCAAACTATAGTCAAAACGTCGGGCATGAAGATAGGTGATGAGCATCGCTAAAACTTGAATTGCATCTATGAATAAACAACATATTGATAATCTAAATATTATTTTTTTTCAGAAAATCATGAGCATTATATCATGTACATGTAGTTCAAATCGGACCCACTTCCTACCGGTTTGGCATACATTTGTCTTTTTCACCAGGGGTGAATGGAAAGGTTTGAGATCTCTCGGTTGGGACATTGTCTATGTAAGGTGGTCTAGTATTTTTGTAAAATGTGGTGGCAGCATTTTGAATGAGCATTTTGGTGGTTGCTTCCCAAAAACACCCTTTTGGGCGCTCAAAAAATAGAAAATGTCTTTTTCGTGCGAAGAAAATGAAAACTTCCTACTACAACATTGTTTACCATACCATGATGCAAAAGCATGCACAATATGGGCACAGTATCACGAACTATACCCTGATTCTATCCATAATATTGGTTATTTGACCCGAAAGACAAGAAACCTCGAACATGATAGGTCATTTTGTGAAGGTTTTTTGAGACATAATCAATTTACCAAGTTTGGTATTTTTCTTTGCAACTATGTCACATAATATTATACCATGCGAAGGATTTACATTGGTCGGACCTTTTTTGAATTTTTTATGCCCGTTTCAAAAATTTCCCGTTTCAAACTATAGTCAAAACGGCGGGCATGAAAATAGGTGATGAGCATCGCTAAAACTTGCATTGAATATATGAAGAAACATCATATTGTGAGTCTAAATATGATTTTTTTCAAAAAATCATGAGCATCTATCATGTATCTGTAGTACAAACCTAGCCCACTTCATACCGGTTTGGCAGACATTTGTCTTTTTTATTAGAGGTGGACATAAAGGTTTGAGATCTCTTGGTTGGTACATTGTCCTTGTAAGGTGGTATAGTATTTTTGGAAAATTTGGTGGCATCATTTTGATGAGCTTTTGGTGGTTGCTTCATAAAAAACCTGTTTTGGCGCTCGAAAAAATAGAAATGGCTTTTTCGTGCGACGAAAAGGAAAACTTCCTCCTGCAACATTGTTTGCCATACCATGATACACATGCGTGCACAATATGGGCACAGTATCACAAACTATAACCTATATTTTATCCATAACATTCGTCATTTGACCCATATGCGAAGAAAGCTCGAACATGATAGGCCATTTTGTGAAGGTTTTTTTGAGACATAATCAATATACCAAGTTTGGTATTTTTTTCTTACAACTATGTCACATAATATGACACCACGCGAAGTATTTACATTGTTTGGACCTTTTTCGAATTTCTTGTGCCCGTTTTAAAATTTTCCCGTTTCAAACTATAGTCAAAACGATGGGCATGAAGATAGGTGATGAGCGTCGCTAAAACTTGCATTGGATCTATGAAGAAATATTATATTGTCAGTCTAAATATGATTTTTTTACAAAATCATGAGCATTAGATCATGTACCTATAGTTCAAACCGGGCCCACTTCCTACTGGTTCGGAAGATGTTTGTCTTTTTCACTAGGGGTGGACAGAAAGGTGTGAGATCTCCCGGTTGGGACATTGTCCATGTAAGGTGGTCTAATATTTTTTGGAAAATGTGGTGGCACATTTTGAATGAGCATTTTGGTGGTTGCTTCACAAAAAACCCTATTTTAGGCGCTTGAAAAATGGAAAATGCTTTTTCGTTCAACGAAAACGAAAACTTTCTCGTACAACATTGTTTACCATACCATGATGTACACGCGTGCACAATATGGGCATAGTATCACAAACTATGCTCTAATTATATCCATAACATTGGTCATTTGACCCGAAAGCCAGGAAACCTCGAAGATGATAGGTCATTTTGTGAAGGTTTTTTTGAGACATAATCAATTTACCAAGTTTGGTTTTTTTCTTGTAACTATGTCACATTATTTGACACCACGCTAAGTATTTACATTGTTCGGAACTTTTTTGAATTTCTTATGCCCGTTTCAAACTATAGTCAAAATGGTGGGCATGAAGATAGGTGATGAGCATCGCTAAAACTTGCATTGGATCTATGAAGAAACATCATATTGTGAGTCTAAATATGATTTTTTTAGAAAATCATGAGCATTAGATCATGTACCTGTAGTTCAAACCGGGCCCACTTCCAACTGGTTCGGCGAATATTTGTCTTTTTCACCAGGGGTTGAAGGAAAGGTTTGAGATATCTCGGTTGGCAAATTTTCCATGTAAGGTAGTCTAATATTTTTGGAAAATGTGGTGTCAGCATTTTGAATGAGCATTTTGGTGGTTGCTTTAAAAACCCGTTTTGGGCGCTCGAAAAATGGAAAATGACTTTTTCGTGTGACAAAATGAAAACTTCCTCCTACAACATTGTGTGCCATACCATGCATGCACATGCATGCATCATATGGGCACAGTATCACAAACTATGCCCTAATTCTATCCACAACATTGGTCATTTGACCCGAAAGAAAGGAAAACTCGAACATGATTTAGTCCCGGATGATGAGTCCAACCGGGACTAAAGATGAAACCTTAGTTCCGGTTTTAGATACCAATCGGGACTTAAGGGCTTACGGTAGGCTGGGTCCAGTGCGAACCATGTTTAATACGGAATAAAGAAGAACCTTTAGTCTTGGTTGGAGATACCAATCGAGACTAAACATGAGTGGCGACACTATGCTAGTGAGTGGCGACACTATTTCGGTGAGTGGCGACACTATGCCTGTGAGTGGTGACACTATGTCGGTGGGTGGCGGCACTATGACATGGGTGAGTGTCGACATTATGTCGTGAGCGTTGTATGCTGCTTAATCTATAAATAGGCATCCTTGTGAAGTTATCAACTACAAACAAGATATGGTGTGCGAGAGCAGGGACAACACTACGACCAGCTCTATGGAGATGCCTAAGGAACCAGTCCTCAGGCATCTCCACATTGCTGGTCATGGAGGCACTCCCTAATATGTGAAATTAATTAGCTCCCCGACACAAGAATAGAACAACATCTTCATAGTTCAGAAAAGTTATAGTAGGAAATGGTCCATTAGTCTCGGTTTCCTAACTGGGACTACGAAATCGGGACTAAAGGACCCCCTTTAGTCCCGGTCCAGCCACAAAACAGGACTAACACTCAAGACATTTATTAATATTAAAAAAACGGGACTACGGAATCAGGACTAAAGGTCCCCCTTTAGGCCCAGTTCTTTTGGTGGCTTCTTCCAGAAGCCGCCCTGCCCCTAGATTCCTGGGGAAGCCGGTTCAAAAAAATTGTAAGGCTTCCAAATTTGTTTAGCCTTAACTATTTTGGAAGCCTCGCAAATTTTTTAGACCGGCTTCCCCAGGAAGCTGGGGGGAGGGCGGATTTTCGGAGAATCCCCCAAAAGAACTGGGCCTTAGTCATGCTCATAGCTAGCCCTATAGTACACAGCTTCAGGGTCGTCTTCGTCTTCGTCTTTTTCATCGTCGTCGTTCCTAGGCGCACGCGGCTGAATCCTTAGCCCAGCCATAGCATATTCCGGGGGCACCTGCCACTCCGGCCTCGGATTCATGACGCATGAGGGAGGGGGCTCCCGTATGACGACGTTGCTATGCCCGCAGCCTTCACCACCGCCACCCTTATTATGGCTTTGCGGCGGCTACGGGCACCGCACGCAAGGATGATCTCCCTGCGCGATGTAGCACATAACACCGAAGATAGTACGGTTAGCCCACAACATGCGGTGGTCGGCTTCGTTGTGGTTCATCGGGGGAGGGCCGTCACCCTCGTACCTGGCAATCTCCCTTTCCCGCCGGTTAGCGAAGAAGGCATTCTAGGTGTCATAGTTTTCGGGATCCCAATGGGGATCCATCCATTGCTCTATCGTGAGCTCGAGGTAGAAATGGTTCGTAATGTCCGTCTGGCGTGCGTAACCTTGAGGCACAAGAGGGACAGAAACCCATCCAGCGTTCAACATCCAGTTGGCAGGCATATGGTAACCCATCGGGCATGGGTAGCTAGACGCGCACAGCGCCTCGGTCTCCTCGTGAGTCAAGATGGCCCAGTATGCGGTGTCCATTATTGTGAGAGGGGTGTGGATGGGGATGACAGTCGGCCTAGATATAGAGATAAAGGGCGGGAAAATATGGCGAGAAGCGGAGGGAAATAGCGGAAAAGATAACTTTAGTCCCGGTTAGTGGCTCGGACCGGAACTAAAAGCCTCCGAAATATCTATAGTCTCAGTTACTAGTTTTAGTAGTTAGACTAACTATTTTAGAAAACAGAAAATGGTTTTAGATTAGTCAATCAAATTCAAACACTTTTTATGTTGAAAGTTTATCAAATTCGAAAGTATGCAAAAAATATAATTTAATTCAAAAAAATATTAGTTGTATAACAGAGTATGCTAATAGATTTAAATTATAGATCTTCTTTTTCTTTAAATATTGTTATATCATACATATTTTTCATCATTATAGAATAATAGATATTGATTTTATAATATTAATAAAACTCTATTATTTTAATTAAAATATATACCTCCAGTCCTGGTTCGAGCCTCCAACCGGAACTAGAGGGTTTTGGCGTGCTCGCGAATTGGCGCGGCCGAAAACACCTCTAGTCCCGGTTGGAGGGACGCCCTCACAGTCTGAAGATCGACGCTGCCAAGGCGCCACCCGCGCCCCGCGCCCCATCACCAAGCCGTCTGCGCGCCGCGCCATTGTCGCCGTCGTGCGCCGTGCCCGCACCATCCCGTCCCACGCCTTCCCCACGCCGCCGCGCCCGCGCCATCCCCGCGCCCGTGTCCATGGGTACTTAATTAGGAATAATTAGTATATTTTGTTAGGGATTTAGTATATTAGTATATTTTGTTAGGGATTTAGTATATTTTGTTAGTATATTTAAGGATTTAGGAATTATTAGTATATTTTGTTAGGGATTTAGTATATTTTGTTAGAAATTATTAGTATATTTTGGTAGTATTTAGGGATTTAGGAATTATTAGTATAAATTAAAATAGAATTATTTGCTTAGCATTATTTCGATCAAATGCCTACTTTAGGATATGCCTAGACCGCATCCTCATAGTCGACTCGACGACAATAACGGAGTATTGCGCTCTGCCGGATATGTCCAAGACTAGGCTCCGCCGGGCTGGCACTGGAAGGTGCTACCTTCCGGGACACGTATCTTGGTGAGGAATCTGAGTGTCGTCGTCGACCCGGAGCTTATTTGATGGAGGTCACGTGGTCCAGGAAGGGTGCAGAGGGAGCCAGCCCCAAAGAAGGTGGTACGACGTCGTGTCGGGGAGGAGGACGAGCACGTCCATCGCTATATGGTGATGTTGGACGCCGGGGTCTCCGATACCTGGCAGGTTCTTTAGGGATTTCACCCTAGCTATACTCCTGTCATGTTTCCTTCTATTTGTGTGCTCACATCCCACGGCTCAGGAACTGGGATTCGACGTTGAGTTTGAGCGATGTTATTAGAGATGTTGTTATTTATCTGATATTAGTACTTTGTTGTTATTCGAGATGTATTAGTACTTTGTTGTTATTCGAGATGTTATATGATATTAGTACTTTGTTGTTATTCGAGATGTATTAGTACTTTGTTTTGTGATATGGTACATTGTTAATTTTATTACTCATATGCACATTATGTCATAGCAGTTATTTTATGGACTTTAGCGGTAGATAAGGTGAAGAGCCTCTATTCAACATGATACAAGGTGATGAAGTGCTCCCCTATCAGGGTGAAGTGCTCCCGGATCATGGTGGAGCGCTCGTAGATCAGGGTGGAGCAGAAGACTGTGGAGCAGAAGATGGCTCACAGTTTTTGAATGAGTCCGGTGATGGAATGGAGATAGAATCTCTAGTCGAAGCGCGGATGAGTTTTAATTGCGATGACGTCTTGGAAAATGATGGACCAGCCTTAACAAAGTCTGGCGAGTTATATTATTAAGCCTCTTGATCACTAGATAGATGCATTAATTGATTTGTGTGTATATATATATTAATGAATGTTTCTTATTTTAGACCTACACATCGACCAAGTCTGGTAAAAGTAGTAAACAAGGACCGGCCAAAGGGATGGCCGCCGATGCGCATCTCACAATTGAGGAGGTCTCTCCAGAGGTCAAACCATTGCGCTTACCATAAGTAATGCGAACACATTTATTCATCAATGTGGATTTATTGTTAGGGACAACGTCCCGATCAGCATTATCAACTGGAATAAGCCAGCAAAGGGAGATGGAAACCCTAAGAGTTTTGTCAAGGACAGATAAAAAGACATACTATGGGAGAAGCTCATTTCACATTTCACCCTACCGGTCTTGGAGTCTGAGCAGGCCACAGATCCTATGAGGTCCAAAGTCAAGCATTTCGCTCTTAGAAAGATGGCCGAACAGTTCAATAACTACAAGAAAAGATTATACAATGAATATCTTGAGAAAAAGAAGTTCTAGATTTCACTGGCACGCTAGAGAAGCAATGGGCTCACTGGGAAAGCTTTCTGGACTACTAGAAATCAGAAGTAGAAAAAAGGTCCAAAAACAATAAAGAAAATGCTGCAAAAAGGAAATATCACCATAAGATGGGGACAGGTGGCTACAGGACTTCCGTGCCTAAGTGGGAGGAAGCCGAGCAAGCCTTGCGTGACCAAGGGATCACTCCAACTACAAAGGACTGGCCCATCAGGGTAAGGAATTGGTTACTTGCACATGTGGCGAAGTATGACATGCAAACAGGGGAGTTAATATTGGATGAAAAGACAGAAATTGCTACACCCCATAAAGCAATTGTTAAAACAATCGGGGAGGTTCGAGATGGTAAGTTCAAACCCGATAGAGAGAATGACGAGCTGACAAAGGCCCTCAGGAATCCTGAAAAACCTGGATGAACACGAGGATTTGGACCTTATGTGACATGGAAGACTGGGTTTCCCGAGGATAATGAATCTTACAGAAGCCGAGCGAGAGTAAATAAGCGGAAGGAGGAGGCAGACCGGTTGCATAGCATAGGAATAAAGAACGAGGAAATATATATACCATGCTAAAGGAGCAACAAAAGAAACTGGACGAAATGCGCCAGCAAGCGCCAACTCATCATCCGCTGTAAGAAAGTGATGGCGGCCCATCTTAGCGGAAAAGCATCGTGGCTTCTACGGCGGTCGATCCGATAGATCGCTACCCCATGGATAATATCACTAAGAAGACAAGTTGTGAGCTACATGTGGGAGTGATGAACTTATCCTTCAAGGCAGCTCTCGGCTATGCTTTCTCCTATGAACCTAGTGCACGCTAGCATTTGCAATGAGATTCCAGATGGCTATGCTCGTGTCGGGATGGATGAAGTTCTACAACAATATGAATCACTGGAACTTGACATCCCTAGAGCTGAAGATGAGAGGACACTAGGAGAAGTCAGGGGTGGTATCATTCTATGGCACAAGAAATACATCGTGTTTCCAGGCTCGGTGCCCAGGCCACAACCATCCCCTTCGAGTCAGTCGAGTATGCCGCCTCCAGCAAGTCCACATGATAAGGAGTGGGACGACCACCATAGCGCGAGTCTGCCACTGCGTTAGCCGACTCCTCCACCGCGTCAGCCGAAGGCGGCCACTCGGTCGACTAGCAGTACTACTACTCAGAAGAAATGTAGTATGGTGAAGAAAACCCTAGAGCCTCCTCCCAAGTTACCTTACGAGATGACTGATGAGGAAACCCGTGCGATCAGTGATGCCCAAGTGAAAGCTTTTTTGCACCCGAAGAGCCCGAGCCAAAGCAAATATTTGATCCGAAAGCCAAAAAGTTTGCTAAGAGTTTTATTGAGCAACCATCGCAATATGAGATAAATAAGTCTGATGACTACAAACACTGTCTAATGAGAATTTATAGTAATAGCACAAGAAGTAGTAATGCAAGCAGAGGGAAAAGATACGTTTCCCAACTCGGAGAGCAGGCAAAACAATCGATCTCCCCACTCAAGGTATTACCCAATTTTGATCATGATCAGGGTTTCCTCATCGATCAAGTGGCAGAGTTTGCTAGAGGTTCTGGTATTAATGTTGACCAAGCGCTAGGAGGACATGTCCCCATGCAGACGGAAATAACATGGAAATATGAATACGGGAAACCTCTGGTCAGACCTGATGAGGTCGAGCTTCTACCAACACAAATGCGAAGACTGCATGAGTGGTACAAGAAAGTCTCTACATGCGACGAAGAAGATTGATTATCAGCGCTGCTTGTGAGTGTTACAAATGAGCATTTCACTGGTGAAGACCAGATTCAAATTTATTTCGAGGAATTCTATATGTTATTCAAACAAGATGCCCTCGACTTGAGTCTCGTCAGTTCCTATTGTCTGTAAGTGGTTCATTTATTTCTATGATAAATTCTCTGACTCAGCTCGTTCATTGCCTATAATTATCCTCACTACGCTATTATGCAGAATGAAGAGCGAGGAATGTGACCTAAAGCAAATCTTTGACATTGGGTTCATCGACCCACGCCGAGTTAATGAATGATTGATAAAGCAATACTTCAAAGAGACGGAGCATAACTTGCTAAGGTTCATAAAGAGGGAACATTACAAAAAGAGAATATTGTTTACCTATAACTACGTGTGAGAGTGTTACTGCTTTGTACACATTCACTTTTGTTTACTCAATGTTATGTGTAATTGATGAGTTACTGACGTATATAAACGTGTGCAGCATTCACTGAATTCTGCTAATCATTGAAGTTCACGCTGGAAGAGTTTAAATCAAGGACTCACTAAGGAAAGATGAATCAGAGTACGAAATCGCTAAATATGCACTCTAGAGGTAATTTCAGTCATTATCGTACTATATCGGTATTCATATATATCCTGAGATATCAAGTAACTAATAACTCATTTATTCTTTATGTTTTGTCGGGCGGGTTTTGGCAAGATTTCACCAAGAGTACGGTTGGTGAATTTGAAAATGATCTTAGTTTTATCGGGTCGAGATAAGTAGTACAAGCTAGATCTACACATCTCTTCAATTCTAGTTTCAATACCATTATATCATACTTAATTATTATTTGATTAAATTCTATTCTTGTAAAGTGCGAGAGACAGCCACCAAGGAATAATTTGTGTGGATAATTTGTGTGCGAGTTCATTCACTCTAAGGTCGGGACGGAGCGACATTTATAGATGTACGTGAACAATATATTCACAATTTGAATTTATTACCATCAATTGTGTTGAGTGTCATTCATAATATTTGTTATAACGATTGATATTCATATTGATCTCCTTCTTTTATATATAGTTGGAAAGATTGCGGGAGAATCTCCAACCAAAGGAGCGTTTGGTAGCAATTCAAGAGGAATTGGTGGGATTTTTGGTTGACCATGTCATAGACCCAAATGTAAAACTCCATACCAAGGGATTCTAGTGATTTCATGATCTCCATGTAATTGAATAAACGGGTTGTGATCTCCATGTAATTGAATAAACGGGTTGTGATCTCCATGTAATCAAATTATATATATATATGTAATCGAATCGTATCTATATATAATCATGACGATGTTCTGTGTAATGGGATCCTTCGTTGCACGTCACTTAAGCCAAAACTCTCCCTCCTCTACCGATCCTCCTGGCATGGCAGAACCCCCCCCCCCCCAAAAAAAATTCCGCCGCGGTAGAAATCGCCCCCAAATTTTTGCCGCGGCAGAAACCGGCATCGGCTGCCGTGGCAGAGAACGTCTAGTCCCAGCTCGTACTAAGAACCGGGACTAAAGGTCCTCCATCCCTGGATCCCCTACGTGGCCACGTGCAGAGACATTAGTCCCGGTTCGTAACCGACCCGGGACTAAAGGTCGAGACCTCTAGTCCCGATTTCGTAGTCTCGGTTGCAAAACCAGGACTAGAGACTGTCTAAAACCGGGACTAGAGGCCCGTTTTCCACTAGTGTCACATATGCAAAATTAATATCTGGTCGAACAAATAATATCAATAAATATAATAACTACAAGGCGAGCGTGTTTGTTTGTTGCAAGTATTTTGCTGTTTCCATCCATCATGGTCCAGTTGAGCCTAGGTCGATTGGGACAAGTCTGTAGCTTCCTTGTGCATCCCCATTTGATTCCCGCATTGCTTTATGTAACTGTTTTGATACTCGACGTACCACGTGAGGCTAAACACTATGAGAATCCAACGACGCAATATTTGGTTGCTTGTATCATATGTTTGGCCACATCTTGTATGAAGTGGTGACCTTACCAACAAACTACACCACTAGACATAGATTTACATGGTAGAGACGTGCGAGGAAATAAAATTACCGTGGTGATAGTACCAAATTAACTCATTGCAATCCTACTTACTATACAAATGGATGTTTGTCATGACAGTCCTAGCTACTAAACTCCAATGGATCAAAAGGGGATCATCAATGGACTCTTCCTCCTCCTCCTCCTATTCTTCATCTTCTTTAGATCCTTGTAGTATCCATGTCTGCCCATATTGCCTTAGCCAGTCCATCTTGTTGCTCTTTGAAGGATCAATATCTTGTGTGTCGACACCACGACCTTCCTAAATGTCATTACACTCCTCCATCACATGCTCATCATGACTAAACCCTAAGTTCTAGTTGCGAGGAATGCAACATGCAAGAACAAGCTTAACTTGGGTGGGGAGAGGGTGGAATGACTTCTATCAAGGATCTTAAACTTAATTTTCAATGCTTCAAATGAACTCTCAGCGGTAAGTATAAGGCTAGAGTGTTTGGCACTAAATAGTTGTTTTGGATATCCTATGATAGTTCCTTGCGTTGAACTCGTTAAAATCGCACTTAGTTCTCCTAAAGGGCGAAATAATCCTATGGTGACATGCATATCCAATATCTCCTAGGTAGAACTTACCATTAGGATATACATCCCGTCAGAAAACTAAGACATATGTGAACTCAATATCTCCTGAGCAAGAATTCTTACATCATACAGTGATCCTTCCCAACCAACTAAGACATATTTGAATTTGAGATTGAAATCAACAACAAAAAAACAAATACATTTTGGCTAGTGTAGTTATTCTGAACCAACCCATGAATGTTGCAGCCTGAGATCTCAACACTCTAGAACTCACATGAGTACCATCAATTACGCCAATACAAATCATGTGATGACACAAACAAACAATTATGTTCACACCAATTCAATCTTGTTATGACATTAACAAAGTGGTGAAAATATGCCCTAGAGGCAATCATGTATGATATATTTTCTAATGTATTCATAAGTTAAAGTGTCCATGTATGAACGATTATATGTATCATCTAATATGTAATTCAATTGTGGAACTATGTATCTATATTTTTTACACTAAATTGTCCTTAGTTGCAAGGTTATGTTGGACATATAACCTAGGATAATGTGCAAGTCGGTTGATGACTCGGTTCCACTAGCCATAGGCATGGTGATGCTAATATGACTTACACTGACTTTGCTAAAGTGTTTAGCGAGTCAGACTGACGCATATTTGAGATGCAACAAACATGTTGTCATTTGTAATCTCAAGTAATGGAATCCCTTAACATGAGTTGATCGCACCAGCCGAGTTGTGGATTGGCTGAATTGGGTTCTGTCAGATGATGTTCCATAACAGGGTAGTTATGAAGGCATAGTTCAGGCTGCTAGTGAATTAAGCTGCATGATGTGGCTAACCAAGATGGGATTTGCGCCTCTACAATGGATAGATATTCTCTAGGCTCTCTCGAGTGATATGATTTGGAAGCATGGTCATGCACAACTCTGTTTAATGTTACCCGAGGAGTTGGACTAAGTGTTGGTCCAGTAAATCGCATACCACGGATCAAGAAGAGAGTTAAGCTATTAAATGGATGGCAAGTTATCACCCATCGATTGATAATGTATATTGTGAGGCAAATGGACTTGTACGTCAGCCACATTGGAAAGGTTAGTCTTATAAATTTGCGACAATTAGGAGTTGGCATGTTCTGCTATGAGCCACTGCCAGCTGATTAGTTAGGAGTTGGACTCCATCTGTGTCTAAGTGGTCATGAAGCTACAGGGTCACACATTTAAGGAAATGAGCCCAAGTGGATTGGATCCATATGGACATTGGGGTTTTACCTAGATGGGCCTCAAGCATTAATCCCACGTAGGATCGTATATAAGTGTAATGTGGAATATTTTCCTGATCTAGGTGTCACTTTTTCCACTTTCAAATCGGTCTAGACATTTTCCTCTACTTGATTCTCATGACGTACGTGTGGATATCAATGAGGGGTTGCACGTGCACACACATGAAGACGTTTGTGGATTCAATGATCTATTCAAGGGATTGGATTGCACTGCCCAACACGCTACATGAAGTTCCGCATCTACGCATCTAGTGGTAAATCTGTGGCCTATATCCTCAGCTAGTTCCTGGGAGCTCCATGTAGATAAGTTTTTGTTTATCTCTATGTGGCCTAACATAAAGAGTTGCTCACCTTGAAATACGAATACCATTTTGAGTTTGTTTATATCTTCAATGGTGTTTGACCAGTTGTTACATGTACGATAAGCTACATAGGTGTGTCCCTAATGAAATTGACGTTGCATAAGTAATGGCTAACTCGGTCATACACCTTACCTAGCAACCTAACGATGGGGGAACAAGAGGGGTGTTTAGAATGTTTATAGATTTCTTGCGAGACGAGAGCGACACGTCGGTACTGAAGATGTTGGGGACGAGCTGGTGAGTTAGGGGAGGAGCAGGTGTTAGAGATCCACAGTTGGCCGCCATAGATCAAAGTTCATACTGTTGCTGATGCTAAAAATAATATGGGGATTTTTCCTACCGATGGCAGTGACCGAATAAGTGGGAGGTGAGATTATCTTTGGCACCAACCCAAACAACTCGTCATAATTTCCTCCCACATAGAGATAATAGATGCTTTTGACCACAATGGTAAAAAGGACTTTGATTGGTATGTTTCTAGGTTCTTTCATCGTACTAAGTGATTATGTTTTGGATCATATGAAGTATTTGTGTGTCTAGACTACTTTGGTTTTTTGCATAAGTTTTAGAGTTCTCTCTACTTCAAATTTTCCTGTCCTCCGCCACTGCTATGACTCTAAAGAAATATAAAATATTTTAGTACGGTGACATGGCAACTATATAGTACTAGGCTTTCTTGATCTTATAAAGGATGATGAAAAGGGATATTGTATACTTGTAGGTTCCAAGATAATTTAGGGTTTTCTTGATTTGCATGAAAGGTAAAATGTAAGTATTGGATGCACATATAAACAGAGGATTAGGAAAATTAGAAAATTATTACATGAGTTATTTGAATCACATGCATGGCGAAAACATAGGTATTCTTTGACAGTAACTCATTTGTGTCTCACTACATATAGATGCATTGTGTTTTGCCTCAATCCCACGCAAATAGGAATAGGAAAATGAGGTTTCAATGGATGTTAAGCTTCATATGAATCAAACATTTTAATCCTTTGTTTTTTCTATGTTTTTTCTAGGCAATTTTTTTAAAGGAAATATATTTAATATCATGAAGATACCAATTATACCTAGACTATGCCCCAACAAGATGTCTAATGAAACCAAGGCTGCACATAGCGAAAAATAAAAATAAAAAAGAACCCGCTAGGGTGATCAGTCACTCACCACAGAACACTCTAAACACCACCAAGGATAACACCGAACTACAAAAGAGTAACTCCAAAATCAACATCTCCAAGAAGGAAACAAACCGAAAGCATTGTCGTCGCCTGATCAAAGAACTAGGTTTTCACCCTAGAGAAAGTAAGAGTTCCCAAAACAATGCCTTCAACAAGGCCATTTTTAGGCACAACAAATAAAGGCCAGATCTTGGCTATTCACCCTGGAAAGCATGACTCAGCGCAAAGCACTACCAAAGCTAAAGTCCCTCGATGTTGCCGCCCCTACTCGTCACGGCCGCTATTGCAAATCACCAATCACTAGACTCACAAGCACCACACATGCAATTTGGATAGGAAAATATGAAACCAAATCCATCCAGCATTCTGTGAAGCGATGTCTTCATCACATCCAAGATCATTCCTTCATCATTGCCATTTGGTATTCTAACCGCAACCGACTTGACATTCCCCGTCTGTTCCAATCACCATGGAAATCACAACTTCGACATGTCCCGTGGTGTCAGATGAAAAGCGGAGCTTCGCACCACATCCCCTTGAATCCCCACGGGCGGATGTTTGTGGACATGCACGGCCGAATCCCTTCCAAACCAGGTGTCTAGGAGCGCTTTGCAAACCATGAAGACCGTTGATGGAGAAATTCAGAACTCATCGGTGGCTTGGTCGGAGGTGACTAGCAACAACAGAATGACGAGTCGGACGGGCGAGGACCGCTAGGGCCGCCCTAACTCCTTTATTACGTGGAATGTGATGGCACAGGAAAGGAACTCCATCGGCCATCGATCTACCACGGCAAGAGAGATCGACGATGAACCAAGAAGATGCCGGCATGCTGTAACACCCTCGACTCCCCGTGCCTGGGATGTTATCCCTGGCAACTTATTAGGATCTCTAGACTGGCCCCACGGACAAACATTAGTCTTTTCTGCGCACTTTTTCCTCACTCGTACGCACCCGGGACCCACTTCTCGGTCGGTCACCCATCCTCACATTTCTCTATGTTAAGAACGCTTAACCTCAAAGTTCTTTTCAGATGAGATTCCGGAAAAGAAGTTGCAACTTGTTGATATGGGTATCCTATTAAGACATGTTCCAGGATCTCACATAGGCCGAACCTCCACCGAAGGTCGTCGCATCCTCATCTCGCAGCACGACACAGGGGTGCGGCCCCGTCCTCCATGCTCCAACTAAATGGTGTGGTTCCCCTAGACCAGATCATTGCAGCCCGCCTCCCCCAAAGGCAGATGGGATGCTGCCATCGTGGCAAGAATCAACGGCAACGACGACGCAGGCCTCCGTGTGACGTCCGGCGACGATGTCTAGGGTTAGGCTCGGTGCCGCCCGAGGGAGCGACATGGGACATAGGGGTGTTTTTCCTAGGCCGGTATGTCGAGATGTGAGTGTCTAGAGGAGTGATGGTAGTCTAGGTGCTTGTTTGGTTTTAAATAACTCAAACCTGCCCATGCCAAAATTTTGGCTAGCCAAAATGTTGGCGAAGGATTTGCTTTGCTTGCCCATGAGTCGGCCAAAAGTTGGCTACAAAAATAGACTAGAATGGGCAAGAAAGCATTGTCTTGCCAAAAAGCTAGCTACCATCCAAACAATCGAAGAGGATGGACACGAGATGGCGTGGGGTAATGGACATGATGTTGGGTGATGGCAGTATGTTCTTGCGCAACAGACTGGCTATGGTGTTCGACAGCCGGTCTTTGTGCATCATCGCCGCCTGTTGTTGCACACTTACAACTGTTGCTGAACAGCCCTTTCCCTGGTCCCCAGAGCAGAAAGCCCTACTTAATCCGCACTGTAATCCCACTCTTTGACCACCTCGATCGAGCTCTAGAAAGGTTTGGCTTTTATTCCCACTGTCGCGGCCATATGGTTCCCTTTTCTCACGTCACGGCACCATGCACCGGCGGCAGTGCGATGCTACTCCGATCGACATCCTGTCACATCCATCTCTAGCTAAGCTATGCCATGCCATATTGCCATGCCGTAGTGGTGTATGGAAATATTCTATGCATGTAGTATATGGTCCATGGGCGCGAGAGGCTCTCCATTTGTCTATTGGTTCCTCTTCCTCGTCGCCTAGCGCCTCGCTCAATCGCCGCCTATTTAAGCCGGCTTTCCCTACCCCGTCCAACGTTTCCGGCCCTCGTCTCCCCCACTCCATCCGCTTTACAACCAGGAGCTAGCTAAGCTAGCCTACCAATCTAGCACGGTGGCGGCCGCCCTCACCATGCTGGAGAACCAGAACCAAGCCGAGGTATGTGGTAGGCGCACGCGTGATAGATCAATTTCCTATCCTAGCTATGGCTGGCTGGCTTCCGCCTTTCTAGATAGCTCGTGGCTTGCGCGTAGCTTACCGTTGTTTAATCGGTGCAGGTTCTCTGGCCGAGGCTGGTGGCCAACAAGCTCTTCAGGAAGCCCTCCGGCAGCAACGCCTTCGTCGCCGACTTCCCGGCGGTCGGCGGCGCCGCGGAGGAGTTCGACGGATGCAGCCCCGACGCCGACGCCCACCGCGGAATCAAGCGCCCGCGGCCGCAGCAGCGGAACAAGGCGCTCAAGTACAGGTATGTGCGTGCATGCCTGTCTGCTCGATCGATAAGTGATTAGCTATACCACCAACCAACCAGCACGCTTAGCCGTGGCGCGGAGTGCATGTTGGATTTTGTTATTGTTAACCTCGCGCCACTGGATGCTCACGGGTTTGATCGATCGGCCAGGCTGTTCGCGAGCACGTGGAACGTCGGCGGCGTGGCGCCACCGGACGACCTCGACCTGTCCGACTGGCTCGACACCAGGAACGGCGCCTACGACATCTATGTCCTCGGGTACGTAATCGACCGACCCCGAAACGAAGCTCATTAATTCTGTACATGTACATGCTGATGGTTTTGCTTACAAATTAATGGATGGCATGCAGGTTTCAGGAGGTGGTGCCGCTGAGGGCGCGTAACGTGCTGGGCGCGGACAAGAACCGCATCGGCATGCGCTGGAACGAGCTCGTGAGGGCCGCGCTGAACCGGTCGTCGCCGTCGCCTTCGCCGCCGGGCTCCCACGCCACCGGCGGAGGAGGGGAGAAGCAGAAGGTGCATCCCGTGCGGGACGGCCTGGGCGGCGAGCTGCAGTCGCGCGATTTCCGGTGCGTGGTGAGCAAGCAGATGGTGGGCATCCTGCTCACCGTCTGGGTCCGCGGTGACCTCCGCCGCTTCGTGCGGCGGCCCAGCGTCTCCTGCGTCGGCTGCGGGGTCATGGGCTGCCTGGGCAACAAGGGCGCCGTGTCCGTCAGGTTCTGGCTCCGGGACACCAGCTTCTGCTTCGTGTGCTGCCACCTGGCGTCCGGCGGCAGGGAGGGCGACGAGGCGCACCGCAACGCCGACGCCACGGAGATCCTCTCGCGGACCAGCTTCCCGCGCCGCCACTCCTCGCCCTCCTCCCCCTCGTCCTCTCTCGGCTCGCCCCAGAAGATCCTAGATCACGAGTAAGTACATCATAGTACATCCTCCACGCACGCACGCACGAGTCGACCAGATCGAAACCTCCATTATTTTTGTCAATGAACAAAATGCATCACATGAGTATAGTGCTATAGAATGCATCACATCGTACTGGCTGTCGCCGTTGACCGACCGAATCATATCATACTGTAGTGTAAGAGCGAGACGGAAACATCAACACGGCCGTCCTTACGGGTTACAGCCACGAACGAGCTCGCTCACCATCGCGATCATCGTTATCTTTAAATCTTTCTTATCTGGTTGGTGCACCGTCCACGGCACCGGTAATTCAAAAGTAGGTATTGCCGTTCTGCAAGGGAATTACATACTAGTTAGTGGCCGGTGATCAGCTCTACACACAAGTACCATTGATCATGTCACTGCATACAACAAGTAGCATATGTGTATCTGTTTTCTATACCGCGATGATCTAGATCGGTGATGTAGTGAAGATCTATATGGAATAGTATGGAATGGCTTGTTAATAGCGATGGTAACTGCTGCACCGTGTATATATTCGTTGGTTTCACCGGCCGGCTCATGACAAAGACATGTAGAATTGTAGAAAATCAAGTGGCGATCGTGCATGCATGTAGAAATTGTAGACATGCTAGTAGACTTTGACCACCAAGTGGTGATCTTTTTTGTTTTGCTTCTAACTGTTTGTACTCTTGCGCAGCCGGGTGATCCTGCTTGGGGACCTCAACTACAGGATCTCCCTGCCTGAGGCCAAGACGAGGTTACTGGTGGAAAGGCAGGACTGGAAGTCGCTGCTGGAAAACGACCAGGTAGTACGACCTACCCCAAACATCATCTTAACCTAATAACCTAACACGAATCAGGAGTACGTAGTAACAAATTAAGATCAGTCAATCTTCGCTGACGTTCTGGTGATCTGTTGATGTTAATCTGCAGCTGCGTGGCGAGGTGTCATCCGAAGGTGGGGCGTTCAAGGGGTGGAACGAGGGGGCGATCGCGTTCTCGCCGACGTACAAGTACCACCGGGACTCCGACGCCTACTACGGCTGCGCCCAGGCCGCCGCCAAGAAAGGCGACCAGAAGCTCAAGCGCCGCGCGCCGGCGTGGTGCGACCGCATCCTGTGGCGCGGCGCGGGGCTGAAGCAGACCCGGTACGACCGCTGCGAGTCGCGGCTGTCGGACCACCGCCCCGTGCGGGCCGTCTTCGCCGTCGAGGTGGACGCGCCCTGGAGCCTCAACTCCCTCCGGAGCTTCTTCCTGTCCGAGCGGTTCGACAGGGTCAAGAGCTGCCCGGACCATCTTTTCCGCCGGGAGGACGGCGACGGCGACAAGCCCGCCAACAGCGCCAGATTCGCCGAGGACGTATGAGGCAGACATGCTGCATATATGCTAGCTGCAGGTGCAGACTGCTGCGATCAAGGACAAAGACGATGTCTCTCCAACTGTACACAAGCAAAGAGACAGGACAGTACATATATAGGACTGTACGATCCATGAGCTCGCTCGACCGGTCTGTTCTTCTGAGTTGTTCCTACATGTCTACAGTATAGGCTAGGATACGGATGCAATTTTTCCCTCACCCTGTTCCTGACTTTTCTGTAAATTATTACAGTAATTTGCGCCCTTTCTTGATCCACACAGAGCTCTTGTTTGGACGTGCAAGTCGTAGTAACGAGTTGTCGCTGTAAATCCAGTACTACGAGATAGTATACGGGATTTCGCTGCCATGAACAGCTTAGTTCAGCTGCTCTACGAACGGTACCTTTCCCTACAGTAAACCTAGGAGTAGGGTACATGTGTTTTTCCACGTTTTGCTCCTCACTTTCTGAAACAAGCTAGCTAGATCTGTACTCTTCTTGATCAACTGATCTGAGCTGTCACAAACTTGTTTTTAAGGGTCAAGCAACGAGTTGTCGCTGTAAGTCGGGCGAGGACGGGATTTGTTCGGCATAAACAACTGCAAGCAGGCTATCAACGACTGTACTTTTCTAATCGGGAGTTGATCAAATCCAAAAGATCACGATATTTTCCCCTGGATTGGATCTTAGCAAGCATTGTCAACCTCTAATCACGAGGATAGCAGGCTTGGATTCATCTTTCTCCGCGTGTGTACGCACAGTAGCATTTCTCCAATAGAAAAAGTGATACCGTGGCACTGTCATGGGGCCATGGCGCTCGGTCACTGCACACTACCGGTGGTCGCACTCCAGCCCCCTAAATTCAAGGGCTCTGCCTTCTTGTTCTCTGCTGCTTGTTCCTTCTGCTTGTCAGTATTGCAGGGAACGGAGGAGATGATACCGTGACAAGGTTGCTGTCGCCAATTTGCCATGCAAGTTGCGATCTTGCGCAGCTGCTAGGCAACAACGGTTCATGGTCTTGCATGTACCTGTCATCGACATAAAGCCCACTTGTGTTTGTTTATTTTGTGTAGTATGTATGTATGTATGTATGTATGTATGTATGTATGTATGTATGATGTGGTCACTAATGTATTTGTGGTTCTAGTTAAAATTATCGCTCCACTGGGTGACCAATGTGACATGCCAAGTCCGAGTTCGAAGGTTCAGAATGTGTGAACACTTGACCATATCTCGTGTACTCCACACAACTGTTGTCGTGCACTCCTCGAGAAGTTTCATCGCTGCACTACTAGCTCTGATTAATGTACGACTAGTCCTAAACAAGGGCGTGTCCCCTGAAGATTCTTCCAGGGACCCAAAATAATTAAACCAATCATGGCTTTCTTATCCTTATAGAAAGAGCTTACAATGGAGTTGGACCATAGCTAGGTGATGTCTCACTTGTTAACCACATGAAACCCTTGTCTTTAACGATAATCAAACGATCTAATCACCATCAAACACCTGCTAAACCATATGGGGGTCCAGTTTTATTCGAGGGGAGATCGTGAAATCATTAGCTCCATAACAACAGAGCGCCTCTTGTGGTCATATAAGAATGATCGGAGGGATAATGTTTCCAAGTTACACTGATCATCATCAGGCTTTCAAGTACATTCGGTATAACTCTATAGCTTGTTCAGGGAAAAGAGACCATTTGGTGCAGAAACAACTTTTCCAATTGATTAGGATTGCAACCCTTTCCCTTGGCTACAGAACATCAACACACATCAGCTGAGAACAACTTGCATTCTTTTATTTTAGTTTTTTTCTTCTGGAAGATACATTTCTTTTTAATCATGATTTAACCTGTATTGCGTGGCAGAGCATGTAGAAGACAAATGCCATCTTTCATCCAATGACACGAGGCAAGGTCAGGATCATTTTTTCTACAGGAAATAACAGTCTTGTCAGGTGATGCAAGCAGCTCTGATTTCAGTAATGGCATGTTGGTAGGTCCCCAGGGTGGCTCTTAGGTCAACTGCCTCACAACCAGCTAGCATGATGATGAGCAAACAAGTAACCGTTTTGGCAAAGCAAGAGGTGGTCTAGAGAAATCTGTGTTCTTCTTTGCCATTCCTGGAGAAGTAAGTACCTGCTGCTGACCTACAGCCCCAATATGTGTCAAGCAGAAGGTACACAAATAATTCGAAGCTAAGGGTGTGTTTGGTAGACTGTGTCTATCTAGAATCACTATCTCCACTCATACAAGCTGTCCTTAGACAAGCTTAGTTCAGAATTTGTTGTGTGATTGGTATCCCGGGTTTGTTCAAACAAGATGGACCGAGATGCTGTTTGGTGGCTTGTGTGAGTTAAAACATGTTACTATCCACAACTTTACATAGAGGTCCTTGGACAGAAAAGAGAAAAGCAATCGGGTCCTTAGACTGAAAACAAGAAAGCAATCGAATCCCAGGAGGCCTTGCTGAGCTCGCTGCGAGTTTGATGGTGGGCTAGGGGCCAGCACCGGTGCCGGCGCCGGGAAGACGAGCTCGCGTGCGGAGCAACACCGGTCGTGCTGGGGCCTCCGGTCATGCAGGATGGACTGAGCTGCGGCCGCTGCGGGCGGACGTCGTGGACGGCGGAGGAGCTGCGGGCGGACGTCGTGGCCGGCGGAGGAGCTGCGGGCGGATGTCGTGGCCGGCGGAGGAGATGCGGGAGGATGTGCGGGATGGACTGAGCTGCGGTCGGCGGAGGAGCTGCGGGAGGACGTGCTGGCCGGCGGATGGACGACGGAGGAGCCGCGGACGGACGTCCGAGCCAGGGAGAGCGTTTGGGAGAGGCGGGGGAGAATACTCGCTCGAGGGGGCGCTGTGTCGTGACCCCTGCGGGCTGGAGCGCGCGTGCAGGATGGACTCGGCGCTGCCCGGTTGTGAAGCTCGATCTGAGCTTCTCAACTGGGCAGGGCTAAGGGGCACTTTCCGTATGAAGAGGACACTGCCGATCAGAGCTGAGCCGATCTAACAAACAGGCGAAAGGTGGGGTGAGAAGAGAATATCTGAATCCCTCGGGCTACCAAATATGCCCTAAGTGTGTGGTATGCTTCTAGATTTTTATCACCAAATTTGTGTGGCCAAGTGGCCACTTTTGTGGGCCTTGGCATGACTGGACGATATGTAACTTTGAACGAAGGCAAATGGTACGTACAAGTGGCAGTGTGGGCTGTGACAGCTTCGAGTTCTTTCGTCAATTCTCAACGATCGGCGGGGTCCTGTATATCGTTAATGATGCGCTGTGTACGTCACAATGGCCTCAAATCCATGCAAAGCTTCTTCATCCTTTACGGCCTTTTGCTGCCACGGAAAGCGCACGTTCCGGAAGGGAGTATAGTAGGGGGATAAGGCGGGGCCTGGACCAACAATACTTTGCGGAAAGTTTTTTTTTTTCAAAATTCCTCCTATCTATTAATAATTATCAACATAAGGGAAGGGAATGATAATACTCTCATCCCCCCATCGCTAGGTGGAGTAACAAAAGTTTCAAGTTAGCCTCCATCGAAGAAGAAAAAACCAAGAGAAAAGGTAAAGATAAAGAAGTTAAAGGAAGAAACTAAATCAAGCACCGGGTTATCTCACAGGGCTTTTTTTTTAGGGGAGAGATCACCCTGGCCTCTTCATACAAGAGATGCATACAACCAGTTTTATTAGATTATTCACAACACTTTACAAAAAGGACTACAAAGTTTAAATCGAAGCCCACAAAACAAGCGGCAGCTTGCTAATCCTACAAGACCGATGAAGGGGGTGTTGATGAACAGGGCCAACACCCCTGTTTAGATTTGAAAAAAAATATTTAGATATAAATAAAAAATATTCATATTTGAAAAAGTTTAGATTTGAAAAATATTTAGATTTGAAAAATGTTTAGGATTAGAAAATATTTAAACTTTAGAAATATTCATATTTAAGAAAGTTCGGATCTAGAGAATATTCAAATCTTGAAAATGTTCCGATTTTTAAAAATCATTCTTTAAAAACTATTTATATTTTAAAAACAGAAAATAATAAAAAGAAAAACAAGTACCCGCATATTCAGGCCACACCAAATGCGGCGCAGCTTGTGCTCGTTCAGGCGGAGTTTATTCCTTCACGCATGGAGTTGTAGCCGGCGTCAAACCTCCCACCCGCCCATGGGTCGGCCGCACACTCGCGCTTGACGGTATCTTACCAGCCCATGTAACATTGCTTCTTCTACTCAAAAAAAAAAATGTAACATTGCTTCGGCTCGACACGAGAATCAAACCGCTGCGAAATGGAGTGGCAACCAGTCGGCCAGTCTCGCACTCTCGCCAATTCGTCAACGCAGCTCGTCTCGCCTGATTGACGCCGGCACGCGCACGCAGCTCCGTTCTTCTCCTCAGCAATCGTGCACGTGCACGTTACTTGAGTTTGCAGCGTCAACATCGAGAGGTGAGCACGAGCCAGATCCGTCATGTCCGGTCGCGCCGCGCTCAATCTCCACGCCGTACGTCTTCCCACGCATCAGCAAACTATATGTATCGGCAAACTGCAGCTAATTAGCTTAGCTAGCCCCTGAACCAATCGACTGCTCACACCAGTCATCATCGCATAAAGCACGATGGCGGCAAGGAGGAGGAGGACGATCTTCCCGCTCAGGCCACGCCCGCTGCCGCAACGACGGAACCTCATCGCCGGCCTCGCCGCCGCCTTCACGGTGACCCTACTCTTCACCGTCCTCATACTATTCCCACTTCCCCCCTCCTCGCCACCAATGCGCCATGAAACCCACACAACATCCACGCCCCCACACGATCCTCCTCCTGCTCACTGCGCCGCGACGAGCGCGAGCCTGGGGGAGTTCGGCGACCTGATGCTGTCCATGCTCCCCAGGGACCTCGCCTTCACCGCCTTCGTGCCCTCGCCGGAATCCTTCCGCCGCGTCCTCAAGCTGCGGCCCAACGACAGCGCCGCCGAGGGCACCTACGCCGTCGTCTCGCGCGTGCTCGGCTTCTCCGCGGTGCCTCGGAAACTGCGTTCCGCGGACGTGCCCCCGCGCGAGCGGCTGCGGCTGCTGGACTCCGTGTCTGGACTGAAGATGTACGCGTGGAGGGACGACGCGGACGGGGCGCTCGTCGTCAACGGCGTGCGGTCGGAGTGCGTCGATGTCGTCAGGGGCGAGACCGTGGTGCATGTCATGGCCGGGGTCCTCATGGATGCCGAGTTCCAGCGGTCATTCCCTCCGGAATTCGACGATTGATTGATCAATGTCATACAGTACTTTTCTGACGAGAAGTTGTTCTTCGATCTGTACACGCCCCTTAGAAAAAGTGTGCAGCTTTCAACGCAGATAAAATGTGGAAATTAAAGCATGGATCTCTTCTTCACAAAGTGCAATATACTGTTTTTTTCTTCGGTATACAATCCATGTCTTCTAATCGCTCTCTATCTCAATAAAAAAAGTCAATCCAGGTAGATCATGCTCGACGCTCCCGATAAAGATCATGTCTCGCTTCCTTCTTCTTTCTTCTCTTCCACACTTCTTGTTTGGTTGATCTCGTTCCTTAGGCATCCCTTGAATCTACCGTTAACACCATGATCATGGGGGTAGACCAGGTCACACAATTGGAGTTTTGCTAAGTAGTATTCCATTCACATTGAAAAACGGAGGTCATGGGATGGATAGAATTCACCTTGGTTGCATTTGTTGGATTAGCATGAATTGGATAGCTTTTTTTTTAGATAACAACTAATGGCATTCAATCATGGCGAAACCGATTACAAACGACACCACAAAAAAAGGAAAATACAATATGGACCCAGAAGACCCGACACCGTACTCCCAAATCACAAACAAGCCCTTCGTCCTCATCGTCACCACCCAGATACAGGGACCGGATCCGGAGGCCGCCCATCTTCAGACACCATCGAGTCACCGCCGCCACCTTCGCCGCATTGGGCTTTGAACACCGCAGGAGTGCCCACCCCGAGGGATGAGAGCTAATAATCTTTTCCAGACCATCGGGCAGGCAGGAGATGGTGGAGACCAAGCAGTTCCTCCAATCCAAGGTCCCCGAGCAGTAGGTACCAACCATCGACGCCACACCTAGCCTCCTCCTCCCCTCACCACCATGGCCGGCCGGAGGAAATTGCAAGACGCGACAGTCGCATCTCAAAAAAAGACCCAAAACAACCCTAACGAGGAAGGCGGTTGTACCATCCTCTTCCCCTCCCTCGCCACCACGGCCGGTCGAGGGGAAGACAACAACAGCAGCATCCTTCCGACTCCCGAAGCTCCACGGCAGAGTCGAAAAACGACCACGCCCGGAGAGACCACCCTCCCCAGATCCGCCGATCTGAGAGGAAAGCTGGCCAGCAGCTCGCCGGCTCCGCCACAAGTGGCCTTGCCGAGATGGGGATCGAGCTCCGGCACCCTTATTCTGACGCGACGCCGCCTCCGCCATCCTGACGACGACTCCCAACACCCTAGCAGATCTCCAGCCCTCACCACCGGCGGTCCACCGAAGCTCCGCCTCCATGGAACCACCGCCGTCAGGGACCACAACCGCCAGCCCGCCGGAGCAAGGACTCCGCGCAGCAGCCACTGGATCAATCTCTTAAATCCCATTACTTTGATCCCTAGTGATCCTTTGCTCCTACTGCTTCTAGCTATCCTTTACTAGTTTAGTGATCAACCTTATGTTGAAGAGCAGTTGTTCTTTTGGATGATGATGGACTTCTTCTTGTGGATGATCTTTGCCTCTTTGCCTTCTCCTCCTGATTTCTTCTTTTGTAGTCTCTTGGATCTCTCTCACTGTCTAAGTGTGTATTTCTATTTTATGTTGCTTCGTGGATTATGATGATCTCCATGTCTAATGGCTCTATTATAGTGTTTTTTTTATCTCACTATGCGTAGATGCTTGACAAATAAGTGTCTCGCATGTCCTACTGAGTTGCTTGGGTGTGAGTGAAACCTTATTTGTAGTTTGTTCTTTATGCTAGATGCAGTGCATTCGACGATCATTTAAAAGCCTCAATGGCAGTTGTGTGTGAGCCTTATTAGGCATGTCAGTTAAGAAACTTCATTCATGTCTTGATGCTCAATTTGGACAATTCCAAGTGGAATTTAGGACTATGCACTTATCCTTTATTCATGGATAGTAACTGGTGGCTTATTAAATGATGATTATTGAGATGATTATTTATATTTTTAGCTAGTTTATGCGAATTGAGATTAAGTTACATGTTGGGTTACTATCTGAGGACCTAATTGACTTATCCATGTCATTTAAGATCATTTCTGTTGGTTTTACTATGAATCCAATTTAAATTTGAAAGGTAGTTGCTTATGTGTCTTCTATTACTGAACTTGGACCAATACTTGTGTCACTATTCTACTATTTCTTGATTGTTTCTATGACACCCATTGTTGCCTACTTTTACTTCATTGTTATCCTATGTATTATAATTTGTTGCATGTTGTCTTTCTTAAGCAAGGATTAGACCTGATGATCCATGTGTTACCTAGATTTGAGTTTCTAAAACCCTTAAACTGCCTTTTCATTCCAGGAGTTCTTCCTGAATCATTTCCGTCGAATTCTACATTAAATGACTTCACAAACGGTGAAGCCAACATTCTAACCATAACACCTTCTTTTTATTTGTCTTTGTTTGTCTGCAGCTCTAAGAACAAGATAAGAAAATATATAGTTTTTTTAGTAGTTTGTATTAGGATTTATCTTTTCTTAATTTTCTCTTGGGAAATGATAGTATTCCCCCGGGGGATTGGGTGATTTTATCCCCCGGGTCGCTGCCCGCTGCTCTGTTCGTACGTACCAAGTCGTGGTGGACCTGGCCATCGTGGTAGGCCCGTGTACAGACTAAGGACGTCTCCCACCGTCTTCCTTATCCCCAATTTCTCTTCTAAACACGGCCATGAAGCCTACGCGCTGCCGCCGCCGTGCGCTGTCGCCACAGCAGCCTCGCCTCCACCGCCGGCAGGGAGTGAGATCAGGAGGAGGGATGCCTCACTCTGCTCCTCCGTTCAATGGCAAAGCTCGAGCACCCTCGCCGGGAAGCCACAGGCGCCATGGAGGCCGGCGACCTCCACAGCGACTCCACGCACCTTCATGGAAGCCCCTTGCGTCATGGAGGTGCGCCTCCATCCGGCAAGACGCGAGCTCGCATCCCGTCCACCGGTCGGCTTCTTCTGAGATGGACTTTTTGGCATGGAAGTGCTCGTGTAGATGGAGTGGCCATGGCCCCGACGACGACGTTACGACGGTGTCCGTTGTTGCTATTTGTAGTATTGATGCTTGCTACATGCGGCCAGGTGGTGCTCTGCGATCGAGCAGCGGTGCTACAAACAACCGCGTTTTGCTACTTACGGCGTGAGGTGCTATAAACGCCACGAGTTTTGCTACAAGGTCTCCGTGGTTGCTTTTTGGGACAATTACTAATTTTTCTGCTACATACCTTTTGTGATTTTGCTATAATAGAGTAAATTTTTTGCTACACGGTCTCCGGCAAAAGTCTCCGGCGAAAATCTCCGGCGAGGTCTCTGTCGAAAGTCTCCGGTGAGGTCGGGTTTGCTAAATTAATAGATTTTTTTGCTACAACCTTGTACTAGTTTTGCTACAATAGCGTATAGGTTTTGCTACGGGTCCAGTGAAAGTCTCTGGTAAAATTGTTTTTTTGCTATATTGGTTTTTGCTACATTAGCACTTTTTTTTGCTACCACAGTTTTATGGTTTTGCTACAATAGCATAAAATTTTTGCTACACGGTGTCCGGAGGTCTACCGGCGAAAGTCTCCGGTGAGATCTCCGGCGAGGTCGGGTTTGCTACATTAGCATAACTTTTTACTACGGTCACCGGCGATGTCTCAATGAACTCTCCCATGAGGTCCATCTAATTTTCTATTTTCGATCGAAGCTTTTTTACGCGTTGTAGCAAAAGCGGGACTATTTGTAGCAAAAACGAGTATGTCTGTAGCAAAAGCGGGATTTTGAACCAAAAAGAGGACACGTGGTTGGCTTGGGACCCGGGGGATAAAAAACACAAATCCCCCGGGGGACGCGTAGTACTGCCCTTTTCTCTTTCAATTCTTCTTGTAAAAATACTTCCAAGAATAAGAATTTGATTGCGATCATTCAAATATTAT
The DNA here is from genome assembly GCA_030063025.1 of Avena longiglumis. Classification (NCBI taxonomy): domain Eukaryota; kingdom Viridiplantae; phylum Streptophyta; class Magnoliopsida; order Poales; family Poaceae; genus Avena; species Avena longiglumis. Next base: position 504,787,875 of record CP125975.1, read on the forward strand.
TATTGTATTTTCTGATTTTTATTGTATTTATTATGAATTTGTCCATTCGAATTCAAATTTGAATTTTATAAAATTCAAATTTCCATTTTGAATTCAAGTGTTTGTGCTCACTCTTTTAGAGCTTTTATTGTGATGTGTAAATGGATATGTGTCAAAGACCCACTTTATTATTTAACTTTAACTCCCAAATTTTAAAAAAAACACAAATATTGAATTTAGGCAAAATCTTGTGATGACCTTGTTCTAATTCATCACTGGATATAAATTCCATTCGCTTTATCTTCTAAAAAAAGTTTGAAATATCCCCTCATTTTCACATGCAGACAATGCAAATGCTCAGTTTTAATTTTCACCCTTTTCGTGTCCTAAATGTTCGAGCTGTCACATTTTTTCACTGAGTGGGCATTTAACTAGTTCTCCCTCCGTTCAGAAATACAAGACGTTAGTAGAATGGATTTGTACTGTTAGTTGGGCCGTCTATCCTGATGTTTTTTTCTTAGATGCCGCTCATCCTAGTTTGTACTGGGCCACCTGCTTCTGTACTCCGCCTTTGTCGCCGCCGTCGCGACTCGCCCTTGTCCCGCGCGCCACCATGGAAACCGTGGATGAGGGGCAAGCAATGGAAGTGGCCGCGGCGGCGGCGGCAAGCGCGTGGCCCGGTCCCTCCCGCCGGAGCCACCTCCTCCAGTTCCTCCTCCACGTCTCCAAGGTAAGCATCCACCTTCCCCCGTTCCCGAAACCGCAAACAAACTAAATCTCACCTGCTACCTTCCGCTTGAAGCGGCTCGACCTCCGGCCCATCGTCAAGTACTCCGCACTCGAGTTCTTCGATGCGCGCTTCCTCCCCGGGCTCCCGAGGTGATAGCGGTTGATCTCCAAGACACAATTTGGTTTTTAGCTGGGTGCCGCCATTTAGTTTTTCGACATGCTTGCGGCAGGAAGATGGGGTTCTGCGGTGCGCGAAGCGGACGGGCCGTCAGGTCGTGGCTGATCGAACCCCTCAGGGACAGCAACCTGGAGCTCTTCGCGCTCGTCGCAGTGTGGGTCGCCAGCAAGGTGATACCGTGAGCATTTGAGCAAACTCTGTCTGCATTCATGCCATGTGAAGCATAATTACCTTCCTTTTCATGCTATTTTTCTGTTCAGATCCATGAGATGAGACCATTGTCGGTGAAGAGCCTAAAGGCGCTCAGCGATCGCGTCATCGCCGACCAGCATTTCACATGCCGTGATTTCGCCGACGCTGTGAGTTCATGGTGCATTGTCTTCTGTTATTTGATTACTTCTTATGGTGACTAAAAGGTGTTTGTTGTAATGCCACAGGAGCTGGTGTTCATGGAGGTAAAGCTTTAGTGGTATAACTGAAATGGTTTATTTTTATGTTGCTATTCTCCGGATGCTATATACTCCACTTGTTTGTTGTGGGGTCTGTAGGTGCTGGATTATAACATTGGATGTACGAACATTGCTTTCATATACCTGGAAGAGCTCCTCATTCAATTCAGGTTCTTCGAGTTGCTTAATTCATTGGTTAATTACTGATCAATACTCCAACTGTCAATATTGTTATTAGGAGCAAATTTTATAACTTGAAAGTGTTAGCCGTTAGAACTTTTATATACTTACCGAATTACTAGTTAGTGATGAACATGGATTGTCATGTAACTCTGAAGTTTCGTAAGGTTCTTAATTCACATGTATTTATATTGGCCAATGCATTATATGATAAACTGCACAACGGACAGGTGGAGTAATTGGCCACTAGAATTAGAATATGTTGCATTCAAGTTCTCACTCCCCAATAGCAGTTCTCTTTGCTCTTTGTAAGTGTTTAATTCTTAATGCATACACACACACACACACACACACACACACACACACACACTGAATAACACCAACATATGATTTATCAACCCTACAAAGTTACAGACTGCCAGTGCTTAGTACTATCATCATTCTGCTGATTTGTGAAAGTATTAGAGCATGAATATATGCTGCTCCTGTGGTCTTATTGGTCTGCATTTCTTGGTATATGTGAAACGTAACTATGTAATTTCTTCTACTTGAAGGGAAATATCAAAGCTAGGTGATCTTGTAAATATGGATGTGTGCATGGAAATCTTGGATGTTCTTTATGAGACTGAAGATACCGCGTGGCTTTTTAACTTTGCCTGTCCACTTGCTGCTTCGACTCTCGTATGTCCTCTGAATGCAGCATTTCCATTGACATCAGAGATACTAGACAGAGTTGAAAGTTACACCTGACACTGTCTGTCTCTATTCTCTTAAGGTTACTGCATATGTTATCTCAGTTCCAAAGCAGAAATGGGAGTTTCCGGTCCTTCCTTGGGGTAAGGCATTAGAGTAGATTTCACTTTATTTATGTGCTGTCCACAAAATAACTACATTAATAATTGCTCTGGTTTCTCAAGTGGAATGGTGAGCATTGAGTTGTTTCTACTTTCTTCAATTTACACTTAATGTTCCCTGAGGTCTACTAATGTATGAAATATCATGTGTTTATGCGAACTAGGCTTACCACCTACATATGTACTCCCTCCTTTCAAAATAAAAGATGTTTTAGCCTTTTTCTGAAACACGTGTATCTAGACGCCTTGTAGTGTGTAGGTCCACTCATTTTGCTCCGAACCTACACACTGAAAGGCGTCTAGATACACGTGTTTCAGAAAAAGGCTAAACTATCTAGTAATATTTTGGAACCGAGGGAGTAAGAATATGACATGTCTAAGAATTCTAGTGCACTGGTTCGCTAAATTAATAAGGTTGTTCAGGCAACTCTCCTGTACTTTCTAATGATATCTGCACTTTCCAGTCCAGTTTACCACTTCATATGCTGAAGAAGAGATCTTGAAGATTGTTATGACAATTCTCATGCATGTTATCAAACCGGATGAAATCAAAGAGAGGGACAAGAGAGGTTTCAGTCTTTGAGGCTTATTGTGCACTGGTGATGTGTAGAAAACAAGTGTCTCTGTCCAAATTTTGCCAATGGTAAGTTCTAACGCAGTGCAACCAAGTAATTCTGTATAAGATAGTGTAGCTTGTTTGTATCCTACAAAGATAAAGATTTCGAAAACATGTTGATGAGGGATGCTCGATTGTTAACCCTGTAAAAAGTTGCTGAAGTGTTGTCGCCACATGAGTACATGACAGTTCAGCTTAGATGACTGATGCAGCGATGCTAGATCTCTCCTTGAGTTCGCCAATGCAATGATGCCTTCTCGGTGCCATGTGACACTTGGAGTTTTCTTTTCACCTGACTGTTACGACAATATAGAAATCTCGATTTCTGTTTTTTCCCTTTCTACAATTTACACGTGAAAATAGCAGAGGTGCATCATGAGATACTGATAGTATGCTGGAGTAATGTACCTGTGGGTTTTATATTCAACATATAAAGATAGTCAGGACCCAATCACCTCACCATGAGATTTGATGGGATATTCTCATATTGAAGATATTCCTTGTTCCATAATTGAAAGGAAAAAAACAGTTGCGTCGACAACCAAAGGCTACTGAAATGAAGAACGAGAGGCAGGCCATATATGGGGTCCCAGGAGTAGGTATTCGGTACGGGTCAGAGTGTTGCTATTTGCGACCTCCTTCGCAAGCCATTGAAATAAAGGGTCAATATTCTCAAGCTAAAGAGAAACAAGGAAGCAGACATGTCCTGGAGTCTATTGATCATCATATCAGGCATCAAACGATTACAATCATCTCTTTTGTCTCTCCGTGGCGTATCAAAATGAACACCTATTTTTCTGAACTTCTGGTGTGTGGTCAGTGTCCAAGCGTGCAACTTGCCAGTATCTTAGCTGCAGTTGTTTAATGAGTCGGCACCAATCGATCTTTGCAGCATGCTCCATGCATGGCACGGGATGCATGGATCCAAGAACAAATCAGAAGCCGAGAAAATTTAAAATGGGGTAAGAACAACATTAGCCCATAGGTTTTGGTTTAGACAACGAGTTCATAGGTTTTACATTTCTCCTAAGTACATTTTTTTTAGATTGAAAGGGATTGCTCCATTCATACATGTTTCCTACATGCAGTCGTTGGCTTTGCTTCACAACTATATAACATTAACCAAACTTTATTTTTCCGTTCGTGCGCAGGAGCTTTCTTTCCCGTGATGGCGCACGCTGGGTGGCCACAAGTTCCTTAAACTAAACCGGGATGAGGAGATCACCAACCGGCGCACCTCGCCGGAGACTCGATCGATCTCCAACGGAACGGAAAAGGAGCTTCCGAACCGACGATTCTCGCCGTCGGACCGCGATGTATCACCCTCGAACAATAGCAACCGGCAGTTCGGCAGGATGGGCCACACGTGCGTGCGTGCGTACGTATGATCCTGCCGGTCTCGTGTCGCTCTCTCCGTTCTCTTTGTTGCTTCCCTTACGCTGCTGATGCGGCCAAGAACGTACTACGTGCCTTGGGTAGCTAGTTACATCGGACATGTGATTTTCATGCCGGATTAGGCTAACTACAAATCAAATAACCGGATACGGTTTTGTGTGATGTTTGTCTGATCCGCTTCATCGAATGCATTTTCTTCTCTCAATTATGGCGCGTGCTTTGTGTTTACAGACAGAATATAGACCATCGTTCTTTTCTAGGAGGAGATAATCCACCGTGATCGAGCTAGTGGCCTAACCTTAGGAGCTCACATGTTTTATACTCCCTCCGTTTACAATTAGATCGCGTTTTAGGTTTAGTCAAAGTCAAACTTTTTGAAGTTTGACTCCATATTAAAGAAAATATAAAAATATCTACAATGTAAAACCTATAGTATTAGAATCGTCATAAACTATATTTTCACAATATATGTATCCGATGTCATGAATGTAGATATTTTTCTCCATGCTTTTGGTCAAAGTTGATAATGTTTGACCCTTGTAATTCCTAGAACGCAAACTATTAAAAAACAAAGGGAGTAGCTATAGACCCAATGATAGACAGAATCAGCTCGTGCATTCGTGCTATAGTTCGGAAGTTAGCCTACGAATTGACTAGTCTTGTTTTAACTCATTCCATTAATTAAGTAGGGAAAAATAGTACTCCAATTAAGCCATGAGTTTTTGTACGGAAGATTTACGGTCTCTTGTTGACCTGCCTCATGCATGGCTTGACCGGATAGGAAAGCAAAGGTCCAGAGTGACGTCATAATCAGCAGACTACAGTATTTGCAATAAAAATATTACGGTGAAAAATAATTTGTACAGGTGTCGTGGTGTAGGGGTTAGCACGTCAGTTTAACACGCTGAAGATCTCCGGTTCAAATCCGGACGATGCCAATTATTATGTCCCTTGTTTTTTTCATATTTATTTATTGTTTGATTTATCTTTTTTCCCTAACTGGCATGTTAGCAATGGCGTTAATTATTAAAATAACTGTTTGCGACTATGAATGCAATTATAAACATTAGGACGAAACATGTTTTTTGGGTCAGCCCAAACTAGTTATTTTCACGTGTGAATTGAAGCTTAGAGCATGAATTAGGATACCTCCTTTGAATGTCATGTATTTTCTGTGGTTGTCTAGCCACACAAATAGTAATTATAACCTGATTTTTTGTAAAGACCATTTTATGCCATCAGTTATCAAATTATAGCGTACGCTTTATGTTCTCAGATAGAATAACCTGTTTGCTAACTCTTGGTTAGCCTAGAAGTATGATATGGCTCGGTTGACAGTTTTCTTGTTGGCTTCAATGATTTTTTAATTTTGATCAAGAATAGTACATAATAGGCAATCTGTGGTGTGGCAAAAAAACCCTGAGTGACGTGTATTCATCACATCACCGGTATTACATCCATACTGATTACATCACTATTATTTGATACCAGTGGCATGCCCCAGGCACGCCACTGATGGTTTAGATACCTGTGATGTGTCTAGAACACGCCACTATTTTTTTTTGCGGGTACATGCCACTAGTAATTGACATACCGTGGACATGTCAAGATATTGCCACCGGTATCTCATACACTAGTGGCATGTTACAAGTATGATACGCCATTAACATAATTTCAAGAATAATAATCTACTACTTTTATTGTACTTGAGAGCAATATTATGTACTAGAGAAGCAATACGTTGAAATACTAGTACGCTGTGTTTGGATGTATGAATTTAGGCATGGAATTGAATTGGGCTAGAAATTCCAAATCTAAGATGGAAAGGAAATGGCTTCTAATTTCAATTCTACTGTTTGGGTGTGTTTGTAATTTGTTGCTGGAATTAAAGGGTGATATCCAATTCCAATTCTTGTTTGGATGTGCAAACAATGGAATTGGATGTTTTGTTGAGTTTGTACAATATAAACTTGTAATATAAAATCTGCAGTACTAAACACACTAATCCAAGCCAATTAGATAAAAAAGTAGAGTTTTTATACCTCCGATCGGCCTCAAGAACAGATAAAAAAATTAGCCAAGAGAGGGTTCAGTAGAGAAGAAGATGGCCAAGATACCCAGTCCGCCGCCACCGCCACCGCCATTCACCCTCGCTGCCACCGTCGTTCACCCTCCCTCCGCCGTCTTTCACCCTCTCCTCGTCGTCTGGCCGTGCCCAAGATTTAGGGTTAGGACATGGGGGAAGGGGCGGCCAGAGGGAATAAGGGCGGGGTCGATCGGGTGGTGGAGGAGGGAGGCCAGGGAGAGGGTAGGCCGGGGAAGAGGGAGGGAGGCCTAATCGGCACGCCGCCGCCTGTGCCTCTGGTTGCTAGCGTCGGGGAGGAAGGGTGTCTGCGTCGGGACTCGGAGGCAGGGCCTCGCTCTTTTTCTCGAGCGAACCGGTACGCGCGGGTTGGTTGCCTTTCCACGGGATTCCGAGGGGGCGGCCTCCAAATTGTGGGCTGGCTCTTTGCACGCGAGGGAGCGTGGGCTCGGAATTTCTTTCCGTTTCCAGGCAGTAATTCAGAGCGCGCCCCAAACGGCGGAAACGGATCCCCAATTCCAGATTCCACGATTCCAAGCCCAAATTCATACATCCAAACACAGTGGTAGTATCAATAGATAACACTTCAATAACAAGACTACTACCAACTAGTATAACATAAGTTTAACTTATTGACAACACCACCTAGTACCATCTCTTATGCATAGAATCTCTAGTACAATCTTATTATAGTTCACAATCATTGTAGTCCACATTGATCCTTGAATGATAACTTCGTGAAGATACAACCACAACCCCTCGTTAGGTCGAAACCCCTTCTCTTCAGTATATTCTCTCCAAGTAGTGCAACCGAAATATGTTCGGTCTACTTCATTTGTGACAACAACATTCTAGACCATCTCGCCCTCCCTCATTCTCAGCTGGGCCACACAAGCGGTCTCCTCATGAATGCCAATGTTGAGCTTCCCCGGGACTTCGGGCCTTGCTAGGCAGGGTATGTACTGAGCAAGATTTCAAAGAACAATAACTAGACATTTTAAATTTGGATGCAACTATATGAACAACTCAATCATACCATGTTGAATAAGAACATGTCGTCTTATGTACAAAGTACTCCATAAGTAAACTCTAGCACGCGAACAATTGCATAATAGGCACAAACAACATAATAAGTAGTATTAAACATAGTGTGCAATTTTGAATTTTATGTAGAATTTTTTATTTGATTTTTCCAGTTAATTTATAATTGGGCTTTATAGTTACGCATGAAAAGGCCAAAAATAAAAACATATAAGGATTCTCGTAACATAAATCGACCGAGAATTGAGAAGAATCTCGGTTGACCGAGCACTAGGCCCTTCCATGGAATAAACCATGATTTTGTAAGGAGAGAGTAAACCATCATGATCGAGCTAGTGGCCAAAAATTAGAACTTGACATGTTTTATAGGCCTAATGATAGATAGACTTGGCTCTTGGTGTGGAGCATCTGAAATTAGGACTTGACATGTTGCTGCCAGCAAGCAATCTCATATGCCTTGGGAACCATCACCGACACCCTTGCTTCCGATTTGAAGGTGGCTTGCTGTGGGCGAGAGATTTTTGCTATCGACGGCAGGTAGATTTGCTATAGACGACAGGGATCGTTGCTACAGAAGACCTTCGGATTTGCATCTTTGAATTTTTCGTTTTTGGGGATTTTTGTTGGGATGGCGATTTGCTACATATCAATTCTTTTGCTACAATAGTTGTTCTCGAAACGTACAACTACAATTACATATATTTTTTGCTCTATAATTATATATATATTTTTGCTATAATGTTTCTGGCGAGATATCCGGTGATGTCTCCAACAATGTCTCAATGTTTGCAACACTAGCGTAACTTTTTCGCTACTACTTTTTACGGGTTTGCTACAATAGCGCACAATTTTTTGCTACATAGTCTCTGGCGAAACTCCGGCGAGATTTGTCTTTTTATTTTGGTCTCGTGGATGAACTTTTTTGCTACATATAGTAAAAACGAAATTTTTTGTAGCAAAAGCGGGATTAGGGTATTTTTGGAAACACATGGCGGCATAGGGACCCGGGGGATCGGCGGGAGTTATCCTCGGGAGATGCCTAGCACGGAGAGTAAATTGCATGTAACTACCATAATTTGGGCACCAGTTACGAGTCAGTACCAACATTCTTAATTTTTTAGTTCAGTACACGGTTGTGAATAGAACTAATTTTCATCTAATAGCAATTTAACATGCTTCCGACAGGTGGGACCCATATGTAAGGGTGACTTGGTGAAGGACAAGCTGAGCTGGACGTGGGGCCTACCCGTCAGCCCCATCCTTTTTTGCCTCATCCCCTCTCCCCCTCGTTGACATGTTGACTGCAGTAGCAGTTGTCCTCGTCGTTCCGAGGCAAACTCGTCGCCGCCTCCCCTTGTTGTGCCTCCGCTGTAGACGCACCCTCTGTTGAGCGCCCGCCTGCTAGCCGCCGGCCTCCCCTGCAGCGCGCGCACCCACCAGCCCTCGGTCTTCCCCTGCTGCGAGCCCACCAGCCAGCCGCCGGACCCCCCTGCTGCGCACCTCCAACCACCGTCGACCTCCCTTGATCCCGGTCTGGCATCTCGATGGAGGAGTGGCACATCGATGGATGAGTTTCACGACGGTGCAAGGGAGCCGTATCAATACGAGTAGGCGCGCCAGCGAGGAGGCGTGATGGTGGAGGAGAGGCACGTCGGCAGTTACATGTTGGCCGCGCGCGCTCGTCGACCTGGCCATGGGAGGGCTGGAGGTGGTGGTGACGGCGTCTGACGAGGCAGTGCGTGTCAGCCCGGGAAGTTGGGAGACCGCCGACGTCGGTGTTGGAGTATAAGGCGTTACTGCGGGAGGTGTTGGCAGGGATGCGTGCTGGCGGAGGAGAGGCACACCGACGGTGCTGAATTTGGCTGGGTCATGTGGGATTTCTCGTTTGGGAAAAGTCAAAATGGCAACGTGGCCATTTTTGTTGACTAGTCAGCTTAGAAATGGGTCCCACCTGTCGGGAAGCATGTTAAACCGCTATTGGATGAAAATTAGTTCTATTAACAACCTGGTGTCTCAGACTTGCTACTGAACTGGAAAAATTAAGAATATCGGTACCGATCTGTAACTGTTGTCCGAATTTTTTTTAACACGGGAACCGCCCCGAAGGGCGTAGAAGCTATGATTATAACCAGGCAGGCACAATGTTACATCAAGCCCCCCAAAGACATTCACTGCTCTAAAAAATCTAATGGAGAGGGGTTCGAAATTTGCAAAAATAACCCTAGGATAGAAATGGGAAAAGCAATCAAGTCCTAGGGGAACTTTTTCGCTGATCGCCGGTGACCTCAAGGCGTCGGCGCCGAGATCCATGACATTGCTCAAGGGGAGCACCTTCCCGGCGAGAAAAGCATGCCGTCGGTCGGAAAATCGCTTGGGAGCAAAGCGGCGTCGAGCCCCAGCAGCATGTTCTGAAAGAGGCCTCCACCATGGAGGTTGCAGGGTGTGGCCCAATCGGCCGAGGATAGCTTTGGATCCAAATCCGTCGCTTGGAAGCACCAGTACGGGCAGCGATGATTCCCTGAGCTCCTCCGCATCTGCCTATCGCCGCACCACTTTGATACGTTGGAAACGTATCTATAATTTTTGATGCTCCATGCTTGTTTAGTATCTACTTTGCTTTACTTGTCCACACTTTGAGGTGCTTTTTACATGTTTTCTGGTACTAGCCTATTAACAAGTTGCAACAGTGCCAGATGCCTGTTTTCTGCTGTTTTTGGTTTCAGAAAAGTTAGTAAAGAAATATTCTCGGAATTTGACGGGACAAAGGACAAAGTCAATTACTTTCCGTGGGAAACAAGAAGTCCAGAGGAGAGGCCGGCCAGAGGCCCCCCCCCCGGCGCGGCCATAGGTGGGCTCGCGCCTGGATAAGGTTTGGTGGCCTGGCCGCCTCCCGGTCTCGCCCCTTCGCCTATAAGAAGCCCTCGAAACAGAAACCTTGAGTACCCGATCAGAAATCCACGAAACCGTCTATAGCCACCGCCACCATTGTCCCTAGATCGGGGGGATCTGAAGTTCTTCCCGGCACCCTGCCGGAGAGGAGATCATCCCGGAGGCCTTCTCTCTTGTATGATTCGTGAGTAGTTCCACCTTGGACTATGGGTCCATGTAGTAGCTAGATGGTTGTATCTCCTCCTTTGTGCTTTCATGCATGTTGTGTTTGCGGGGATCCGATGGATATTGATATTATTATGTTGGTTTGATTAATGGTTTTATCTTTATGATTCTATCATGTCTGTGTTGTTTGTGATCTTGCATGCTCTGTGTTGCTAGTGGTTATCTTGGCCAAGTAGTTGCTAGTGACTCCAAGAGGGAGTATTTATGCTCGATATTGGGTTCATGCCTCTAGTTTCCAAGGGAAGTGACAGAAATCTCTTCGGTTGTAGATGTGATGTTGCTACCAGGGAGAAAACAACGGTCTCTTATTCATGGAACATGTGGACTGTTTACCTTACACACTTTGCTTAAAGCAGTTGTCTGTTGCTTGCAACTTAATACTGGAGGGGGTTCGGATGATAACCTGAAGGTGGATTTGTAGTCATAGATGCAGTTGGATGACGGTCTATGTATATTGTTGTATTGCCCAATCAACCTCATAGGATATTTTTGGCTAGTAATTGCATTGGTATGACTTGCTCAGTTCCTGTCAATTGCCCCACTGTAATTTGTTTACCCTTCATGCCATGTTGTTTATCTAAGGAGAGCACCTCTAGTGAACTATGGACCTCGGTCCAATCTTTACCATTGATACATCTTCTACTGTTACTTGTTTACTTGCTGCAAACCATTACCTTCCACACCATACGTTTAATCCTTTGTTACAGCAAACCGGTGAGTTTGACAACCTCACTGATTCGTTAGGGCAAAGTCTTGAGTTTGTGTTGTGCATGTCTCCACGTTGTTTGCAACACCTGTGTGACGTTTCCTTCCTCCTTCTAGTTCGATAACCTCGGTCTCAACTGAGGGAAAACTTGTTGCTTGCTCTTCACACACCCTGCGCTTGGGGTTACCAACGAAGTGCCATGTCGAGCAGCATCACACTTATACTCTCCCCCACACCACCATGGCTTCCAAGAAGAAGAAGGAAGAGCTCTGACTTGCAAATCCAGAGAAAGCCCCGCACAGGGCCTTTATTGAAGGAGCCAACAACCTTCCCTTCAACCGCCGCCATCGGCTCTCCCCATGAGAGCTCAGCCGCGGTGATGGAGACGGCCATCGAGAGTTGGACGTGACCAGAAAAGTCCAACTCGAAGCTCCGCTGGACCACCTTATTCGGAGGGATGCAAGGCTTGAGCTGCTCCGCAGTCACCACCGCCTGCCATCGGAGAGACACTATAACACCCTCAGAATCGGCCCTATGCAAGTTTCAGCGCTTCCCGCCAAAACCTGCATAGAAACGATTCAAAGGTGCCCACCAGGCACTTGCGTGCGGGTGGAAAACGAAGTAATAACATTACACAACAGTCCTCGATGGGACCCACAGAACAGATATATATATATATACAACACGACTCCATGAGTCAAGAATACAGATATCTGTAACAAAGATCCAAATCACCTTGAAAGCGATAGAGCGTCCAGCTACGGACAATATGCAAATGGGGCTAAGAGCCACGAAGAATAACCAATGCCCATAACCTGCCTGTGCCAAGCTGGCAGGGTAACCCTGCTAACGACGTCGATCTCAAAAACCTGCTTAAACAAAAGGGGTGCCGACAAAGGGCAAAGGAAAAAAGAGAGAGCGGTCAGTACTGAGGCCAGTACACGGCGAGGCTAGAATTCGGCGGTCCTCGCCTACATAGGTATGATGGACTGAAGCGGCAGCGCAGCATGTACTAAACAACCTATAGAGACTCGATACAACTGGCGGCTATCGGAGAGGGGTAAGAAAGGCCTATTCGGAACCAACCTGATACTACCACCAAACATACCCATCCTGGTATTTCCCCCTCGAGACCAAACGAGGAAGTCAACCGAGGAACTCACACCGTTGGCAGTTTTATTTATTCAGTTATCGTTGCAGCAATTACTAGTCAAGTATAGATAATCATCCTGATATAATAAGCAGTGGGCAATTTTATTTAACCATTCCGTTGTAGTTGCGACACTTACTAGTCAAATACAATTAGCATGAGATATCCCAAAACCCAGCAGTTGTTGGTACTTTTATTTAGCCATTCTGTTATAGTTGCAATACTTACTAGTCAGATACAATGGTAGCAAGCGACCACCCAAACAAGCAATTGTTGGCAATTTTATTTAGCCATTCCATTATAGTGAAGCTGATTACTAGTCATTATAAAGTCAAATTTATAGCACTACTTTAGTTATAGTTGTCTATGATCGAGATACTGTGCTCCAAGTCGTCCATAACCGCGGACACGGCTTTCAGAAAGTTTTACACTGCAGGGGTGCACAAATAGCAACACACACTCGATCAACCTCGGAAAAACCAAATCAAATCCCAACGAGGCTTTCACGACAAAGCAATCACAAGATTCATAAATATTTCAGGGGGCCACCCCATTAAGTATACCCGCAACGAAGTTAGCTGACTTCGAGACGGACTCAAGGTTTGTGGGGCCGGTTGTAAACGACTGGAAACCCGAAAGTGTGACTGGGCTTGTTGATACCGCGAAAACGGGTCACGATCCTAAACAGTACAGGTGCTCCTCGCACAATCGTAAATAAAGCAGTAAAGCATGGCATAAGTACATGATAGTAAATAAAACCTCAAACTAGTTTGTGGCCCCAAGAAATAAGAATGAATCAAGCTCTGGCTCAGGGGGGTCCCATAATCCTCCCGGATGTGGATAGCGCGAATATTCAAGGAACAGGTATCAAGTACTCGGGGTCCTACGGGACACAAGTGGACGGTTAAAAATCAAATAACATCTATTGCCCACCTGTGCCTCTGCATTTACCTACTTCAATTTTAGTTATTAAACAATAATTAAAGTCTTGATCCTCTCCAACAATAAACACACGGCAATACTCCAACAACTGTGGTACTTGACGACACGCAACAACACTTGAGCAAGCGACTACGACGCGCAGGTCCAACTATCTACCAAACAACAGGTAATAGGATGTGTCCAAGGTAATATAAGGCTGCAAGGGATATCACGGGTACGGAAACTATAGCATCGCAACACAGATAGCAATAGATCAACAGGAGGGAATAAATACTATAAAAGTAAGATAGGTAGAAAGGGGGAGATGCTCGCCTGAAAACATTGACGAAGGTTCATCCAAAGGTCGGGGCGAAGCTCACATCAACTCAACGGCCTTATCCGCGAAGAACCAAAACACTAGAATAAACACCGGATGCACTATTTAATACAACGGCAGAAGATCGGGCATGATGCATGTATGATGCATGACATGGCAAAGATGCGATGCAATTAGGCCATATTAAGCGGAACCGGGGTCCCGACAACTAATTGATAGGTTCCTGTTGTTTAGATACCCTGCAATTTAAATGTTGTCTTAACAAGGCGAAAACATGGCATCAGTTCGCTACACAAATTTAAATGGAGTCCGGGATAAGACAAAGATATCCCGCATATAGACTCCATATTTGATTATGCGGTAAATCGGCATAATGCCCCCAACCCACATGATATGCATGCGAGATGAACAATTAATGCAACAAGTTTTATATATAGCATTTATAAAATAGGGGCTCGGGAAAAGGTTCACACATTAGGGTTCGGCGATCTTGGGGTTCCGGGGTTCGGGGTTCGGTCTCAGGGTTCGACGGGAAGGCAGGGTTCGGTTCAAGATGGAGAACTTGTTTCCAAGCGGACGATCTTGCCGTCGCGAAGATCTTGTCGGGTCCGTGTATCGGGTCGGTCTTGGTGTTCAGGGTGACGAACTTGGCGTCCTCGAGGAAGTACTTGTCGTATCCGTGAAGAAGATCATGTCGGTCCACGGGGTCGGGCTTCGAAGCCAGGAAGGAGTACTTGGCGTTGCCGAGCGGAAGTCTTGATGGTCCTCGGGTCCGAGAAGATCTTGTCGCACGGTGTCCGGGTAGACGAACTTGTCGGTTCCGCGGTTTCGGTTGTCGGTGTCGGACTCGGGTCTCGGCACTGGGAGATCTTGGTGTTCCGAGGGGATCTTGTCGCATCCGAAAAATATTTGGAGTCCTTGGCGGTTTTTCTTGAAAACCCCTGGGTACACCTCCTCGTCCGAAGCATCGAACCGAGCTGCAAGGATGTACTGCGTGTCATCGGCGATACCACATCGCCGGGGACTCCGTGATGTGCTTGGAGCCGGAGTAGTTGTACGAGCCCGAGTGTGGTCTGTGGGGAGCGACTCCCTAGACTTGGAGAGCAGCGCCTTGTGCGCCGCTGTGAGGACCGGGAACACGTCCGACACCAGCGACGCGTTGAGGAAAGCGGCCTCCGGTTCCAGCGTCCCCGACTGCATCAGGTCCAGGAGCTCCCGGCTGTTGGAGACGTCGGAGAAGAGGGCGAGGGAGAGGCTGCAGCACTGCAGAGGCTTGGCGAGCAGGGATCCACGGACGGTGGCGACCAGGGGAACTCGAGGTCGGAGGGAGGACGGAGCTCGTGGGTGCAGGCGTTGCAGAGGGGAGCTCGGGCTCGAGGAGGTACCCGGCGGCGGGGTCGCGCCGGCGGTGGCCTTGGAGCCTGACGGAGGTGCGGGCGGCGTTTCCCGCGGCCGGGGAGGCAGCAAGGCTCGGCCCTGAGGGCAGAGGAGGAAGCACGGGCCACGGAGAAGCAGGCTGGCTGCACGGCGATGGCGACGCCAAGGGGGACGCAGTCGAGGCTCTACAGGAGGGAGGTCGGACGGGGAGCGGCGCTTGGAGGCCGGCAGCACACTGCAGAGGTGGCCGGCGGCGAGGTTGGCAAGAAGGAGGCCCGGCGAGGAGAGAGGCCTGGGCCGTGATCACTGGGAGAGAGAGGAAGGGAGGCGGAGGTGGAGGCGGCCAGGCGAGGGGTTCCGGTATCTGGCCGGGCGGGCTCACGCTGAGGGATGGGCGAGAGAGAGGGAGACACGCGAGAGGTGGGGGGTCGCTATCGTGGTGGGGCCAGGAGCGGGGCCGGGGTGGGTGCGGGGCGTGCGTGGCATGTGGGGATCGTGTCCCAGGGGCGGCATGTGGTGCTGGGTGGGGCCCAGGCGGGCCAGGGAGTGGGGTCAGGCGCGGGAAGGAGGTGGGGTGCGGCAGGTGGTGTTGAGTGTGTGGGGTTGGGGTGGGGCCCAGGGAGAGAGGCAGGGCCGGCTGGGATTGGTGAGGTGGATGTGTGGAGTGATGAGGGAGGAGGTGGCAAGTGGTTGGTCGGGGTGAGGTGGATTTGGGTAGACTAGGTTTAGGTAGAAAAGGGTTTAGGGTTTTCTTTAGATGGGCCGGGTAGGTAGTCTGTCGGTTGGGCCTCCGCTTTGACCGACGGACTGCCTCCCCGGACAAAACATTTGATTATTTATTTTATTTGTAAAACATTTTTGTAAATACTTTTTAGACAAATAAAAGATCTGAACAGACCGATGTTTTAATTTGAAATAAAGACGGGGGTTATTTAGAAAACAAAACTAGGCGTTTCGAAATAGTTTCAGACAAACAATGCATGATGATGACGATGCAATGCACAGAAACAACGCGATTTTCTAGTAGTGGTTTTTGCGGGATGCCACAGACACGTCCGAGAAGATCGGAGCCAGGAAGAGGAGGATCTTGTGGTCTGAGATCTCCTTCCTACCCTCAGACGACACAAGGGCACATCAAGCAAGAGCTAAACAAACTACGCCTAAAAATAGAGGGGGACAACCACCAGCTCCATCTCCACGTCGGCCGCCATGGCTACCGGAGAGGAGGGAGGAGAGGGGCGACAGGGGTGGACGAGGGTCGACTCTCAAGAAAAGTGTCGAGGAGAAGAGAGACGCATCATGGCTCTGCTGCCCGAATTGTGGTAGTAATTTGCAATTTATTCTAGCACGCCCCTGGGAATTAAACTGTGTCGTGGTGTAGATTGTTCCGCATGTTCTCTAGTTCAAGTCTGGACAATGCCCATATATTCTTCGCTGTTTTTTTTGTATTTTAATTACTTTTGTTTTTTCCTTTACTTATTTTGACTCCGCCCTTAAAATATCAACCGGAACATGTTATTTGTTTAGATCAATCCAAACATGTTATCATTTCCAACATCTGGTTGTGCATGTGAACTGAAGCTTATTAGTGCATGAATTGGGGTGTCTTTGTGGACTGTCATGTATTTTGTGTGGCTTTTATGTCATGTAAATATTAGCTACTACAGTACCTAATTTCTGATAAAGAGCATTTTTACGTCATCATGCATGCATATATTTTCTGAGGTTTTACAGTAGAAGATTTCCCTACTGCTTATATTTCTATAAATTTTCAAAAAGTCAATGTGCAGAACTAAAGAATAGCACCAAAACTAATACTAATACTGATTAAACTGAACTGCTTCTGCATGTGTTAGATTCTAGCTAGCTGCAGGTTCATCATACTTTAAAGCTCCTGGCTCCTGGAAAAAATGTCAATCGTCTATCCACATACAAATGATTGTATAATGATTGACTATTTCAGTAGACACGTACTGTATGAGCTGTGCTATACTACAACATATTTATCTGAAGTGTCTAGATTATGTGCTAATCATTACACACAGGCGAGCAGGCAGGCAGACAGATACCAGACATAGCACCTAGCTGGACACTCGCTTTATCCGAGTGCTTTATTTGTCATTGGCGCGAGGATAATTCCCGAACCAACTACAGCTGGCGAGGCGAGGTGTTTATCTGAACCTTTGGCGAGCAGCAGGTAAGGCGTCGCATTTGCATCCTTTTCTCGCTTGACCTGTATTTCTCCACCCCCAACAAGTGTAAATTGCACCGCAGATACAAAGCATAATATGGGGACTACGCAACTAACCGATGTGTAGCAATGTAGCAAAGTAGCGGCAGAGAGTGACACCAGATCTACCGAAGTAGGAGGGTCTACCGAAGAGATGGCATCTCAGTCCAAAGATACATGGCATCAAATTACATTTTCCAAACGAGATACCACAATATACTTTCTTTAAAAATATACGCCTCGTGTCGTGTCACAGGGGATGGTAAAACATTTTGGCTTTCGAGCTAATTAGGTTCGAATTATGAGCACGGTAGGGCCCTGAAGGAGATAATAATGGTGTGTTAAGCAGAACCAAATCGAATCATTGTACTATCTGGAGAGGTAGTAGTATGATTGGTACTAGCTAGGGCCCGGGTCCAATTACGCGAGTAATGATAGCCTACCCTGAACTTAAGATGGTTGGAACTTGGAAGATGGAACCCTGTGGCAGAGCAGGGTTGTGACGGACAGATTTTTCTGGCCAACCTCCCAATGATGGGGAATCCATTGGGGGCTCGACCTCTTTTGCCTTCCCCTACACTCCATGTACACCACCTATACGTGCCATTTGCTGCACCAAACACCAACCGGCTGAGATGACGGCGATCTTGCCCCAACACGCACCAAAGAGTGTACGCATACGGTGACCGCAATTTCGTGCAGGAATTGATATGGCTTGTTGTCGGAAGAACCTGTGTCGTAGGTACAGGGCCACGTTTAACATTTGTAGGGCAGTAGTGCTAGATGATGTACATGCATGTGTGCTGCTAGGAAGTACTTACTGAACATTGGTTATTGAGAGGAGATCGAAGAGTACGAACTTGATACAAGTAGTACTTTGATTAACTGAAGAATGACCAGTGCATTTCATTCTCTCTGAGTGGGTACTACTATGTTATAGCGCCTGACCAAAATAGGCAGTACCAGCACTGCGCGCGTCAACCGTCCATAGTGAAGGCTAATGAGTAATATTGACTTCAATTTTGTCCTGTTTTTTTGTCTTCTGGACCTGCTTGGTTGCAAGGACAGAGGAGGACAGAAGACCAACAAACAGTACTACCCCCATAATAATAATAATAAATAAAACAGACAAAAGAGCCTGAAAGTTTGCACGAAACAAACATGTGCAAGTGTACTAGCGCCTCAGTCGAAGTACGTACCTTCGTCTGTTCACGACCCAGAATTCAGAAATACAGTAGTATACTTTTCTCTTCTGGCGATTTTATTATTGGGGGTTGGTTTGTTTGACCAAAGGAGCGCAGGCGACGGCGTGTGCACTTGCACCGTGACCGTACTGTCGCGTACACGATGTCACTGTGACGGGATTAATGGCGATTGGCGAGCCAGCCAGCCCAAGGGACCATGTGATGTGAAACCGCTGCTTCACACTTGGACATCGACTCATGTCCCATGATGGCTAGAGGTACAGTCCTCGTGGCAGAGACTCCCAACCTTTCTGCTGCCGCCCGTACCAATCCACATGACGATGCAGTCTTTCCCGTGAAGAAAACATACATACATCATCCGAAGAAAAAAAATTCAGACATGAGAGAGCAGAGCAAGGGCATTTTCACCGGGCTCATCCATCCTGTCATTCCAAACTCTCTCTTTCTGTCCGTTTAAATTGACCGCGGTTGATTTAAAGTCGTGGTCCAGTCTGTTCGGCCGACCGCGCTCAGCGGTGCGACTATTTTGTTCGCCATGGACGAGACAATTTCCTTTTTTTTGAATGGTCATCATGGGTGGGGGGATAACCCCACCTGAATTTTCATTTCTATAAGCAGACCTCAAAGCCTGGATTGTTACAGGGAAGAAGGGGAGGATGGTAGATTACAGGGGGAGGGCTAGGTAGTGGGCTGCCCAAGGCAGCGGATCCAGTCATCCGCGTCAGGAGCGATCAGAGAAGGAAGTCGCGAGCGCCAGAGGTGGGCAAGGTGGGCATCCTCAATGCAGCAACGGCGCATGAGGGAGATGCTTGGACGTTGCGCGCGAAACACCACCGCGTTGCGGTGCTTCCAGAGGTGCCAGCAGCAGAGTAGCGTGAAAGTCGTGATAGTCTGCGCCGAGATAACCGTCGAAGGGGAGTAGGAGTGCAGATCCCGGACATCAGCTCCATCCAGCCACTGAAAGTTTATGCTTGCCCAGAAGGTGCGGGCAAACTGGCACCGGAGGATGATGTGGCTGGCGG
The DNA here is from genome assembly GCA_030063025.1 of Avena longiglumis. Lineage (NCBI taxonomy): Eukaryota > Viridiplantae > Streptophyta > Magnoliopsida > Poales > Poaceae > Avena > Avena longiglumis. The sequence goes on from CP125975.1 coordinate 504,807,441, forward strand.
TTTCCTCCGAGCAACCGCAGATTGGACAGAGGTCCTCCTCCGCCGCGATGATGTTCTTCTTGGCCAGCTGGTTTCGCGAGGTACTCGCGCGAAGAAACGATGAAAACGATGGCACTTCCATGGGCAAGGGCGTCACGACCATTTCACTTGCGGCCTCAATTGTCGACGGCAAGAAGGTGAGCAAACGAACCGGGGGCTAACACCCCCGCCGAGGACAAGCTCATATGCAAGGCATGGATAGAGATTTCACAAGATCCACTATGCGGCACCGAGCAAAAGGGCTTTGCCTATTGGAAGAAGGTGGACAGTTTCTTTCATTTCATGAGCATAGGAAATTTGGGAAGGACGTCTTTCTTAGCGATCGAAATGATCTCTCCCTCTCCAAGCGTTGGGACACCATCCATGCCGAGTGTAGCAAGTTCCAAGGCTCCTACGAGATGGTGACGAAAAGGAAAATAAGCGTCTGCCTCTTCCCCTCTTTGTCGATGTCTTTCATCTGCATTTGCCGGTTGAGCCATTGTTGGCATCCATGTGTGTAGATCATGAAAGCAATGGAGCATTTCAAGACGGTGAACGATAACAAGGCTTTCTCGTTGTGCCATTGTTGGACGGTGCTCAAGGACACCAAAAAATGGAAGACTAGCTTTGCCCTTTGGAGAGAAGTGAACAAAAAGAAGGGCAAGGATAATGCTTCGACGGGCGACGTCGTCGACCTAGATGCCGACAATGGCGAAGGCTTCATCCCAACTGCAAGCGACGGGGCTTCCGGCGTGCCCGCCACCCCGGTGGCCACAAGGCCACGAAGGCCGACCTCGCCCGCCAGGCTGGTTCCTTGGCGTTCCAGGAGACCTTGAAGCAGATTCTAGAGAAGAAGGAAGAGGCCATCGCCGAGAGGGAGTAGAGGCGGCACAAAGAGAAAGAGGCCGCCACCAAGGCCTTCGTCGAGCTGCAGACGAGGTCCATTGAGGCGAAGGAGGCCAACGCCAAGGCCAGGCTGATGGAGATCGAGGCCAAGGCGAAGTTGACGGAGGCCGAAGCCAATGCCAGGCTGATGGAGATCGAGGCCAAGGCGAAGTTGACGGAGGCCGAAGCCAATGCCAAGGAGGCCGAGGCTAGGTCTAGGGCGCTGGAGACCGAAGTCAAAGCCAAGGAGGCCGAAGCCAAAACCAAGGAGGTCGAAGCCAAGATCATGGCCGAGGAGAACGCCATCATATTCACCGACCTGGATAGCATCGCCGAACCCGATCGCAGGGCTTGTGTTGCGAAGAGGCAGCAGGCCATCAGGGCTCGCGATGCCTGAAGGGCAATGACGACAGCAGTTGCAACTTTCTGGACAGAGAAGCTGTCATCTTTTGAACATTGTGTATGATATTGCCCCCTTTTGTACATTTTATATCCATTGGCCACTTGTTGGCGATGCCCAAAGGGCGATGGCGCACCTATGCCATGTTATTTGCCATTGATCTGTTGATGTCTTTGTCCAGCGATGGCGTCATTTTTAACTGATTTGCATCCCTGCTCAACGATGGTGCCACGCCCGTCTGCGCGGATAAATGGATCGCGCCGCTGAACACGGCTGATCGAACATGTCGAACCACCAGATCCAAATAGAAACGGACCGTTTAGAATGGCCGTATGAGTCGGGCCCGGTGAAGATGCCTAACTGAAGGATCGTCATTACGGCTGAGTGCAGTGCCGAAGGTAAACATTGCAGCACCTGGAGTTTGTGAGTCTGCTTCACTCACTCACTGTGAGGATGATCGAGCCTCGCAACTAACAAGGTGCACATGCAAAGCCTAGATCTAGGAGTAGTCCTACATTGTTTATGCGAACATTAACAACGGATAAAAAAAAATCTGAGCTCGATGTCTTTTCCTCCTAATCTATCTGGTTGACCTCAGCATCACATGGCATTATTAGCTCGTCAGTCGTCACACTGTACATGTGGAATTCGCAGGGACAGAGCCATCTTGTATATAGTACTTACTACTGTATAGATTCATATCTGGCGTAGCTACATGTAGGAATACATTGTTTTTTGCGAAATACATGTAGGAATACATGCTCGTTCAGTCAACTCTTCCTGCACACCGCTTAACGGTCGGCACAAACAGTCAGATCGGCACCCGCGATACAGAATCCGTAGATTCCTCATCCCATCCCTTATCATTACCATTAGTTTACGATGATCAATGTGTGTAAAACCCATCTCCGTCCGTCCGTCGGATCCAGATCGTGCGCGAGCTGCGGTGCACGTGAGATCTGGACCACCGGGGGGTTGGCTGCGAGTGTGGCTTACAATCTACGGCGTCAGCGAAAGCGGTCCATGAAAACTGGTGGCGTTTGGCGTGGCCGGGCCATAGGATATTTGTACGTACGTAGCGCCACGCACTGGAGATGGTAGCTAGCTAGACGCCACACCTTCACGGATTTGATCCTTACACACACCGACGTAACTCTCAGGCTACCAATCAGTGATGCGTGCATTTGTCTCGCAAATCCAAGACTGACTGACAGGTTCATTGTGGAGTGGCACACATCACGTTCCAATTGACTTCAGAGAGTAAGCACTGTTGTTAGAAGGGCAATTTCCCCATAACTCCATGGAAAACGGCCGGCCGGATCCTTCTTGAGTGTACAACGACACTCGGTTTTGCTGTCTGATTGTGCAATAAAAGGATAAAATATGTGACTTAACCCTTTTTTTTAGAGCAACCACATATTTCATTAATCGAAAATCGAGTTAAACGAAGCAACACAAGTGGACATTAAAAGACAGATTCGGATAAAATGATTACACTGAAAGTTTTCAGGTAAAATCCTAAAAAACCGAGAAATACAAAGCAATCCCTATCGGTGGCGGAGCTAGAGCCTTGAGCAACCGGGTGCATATGGGGCCAGATTAGAGAAAATTTCAATATTTATCGGGTGCATACATGGTGAAAAAAAATATTGTTTTACAAAGAAAAACATTTCTACCCGGTGTCATGTGTGCACCTAGCTTCCATGTGTGGATCCGCCCCTTATCCCTGTGGAATTTATGCAACCATCAAAGCCATCGTCCGCGTTCAAATCCAGCGGCGCCAAGACGCACGACGTAAGAGATGCTGAGCCTTCACCATTGCAACATCTAGAAAAGCATCGTCGCCAACGACGCTTTGTGAGTCGACAAACATGCCTACTGCATGCAACGAGACACATGAAATTGCGCCGCGGCGACCAGGCGACGTCACCGTCTTGTCTTGGACCAAGATCCGCCACCTCTCATCGACGAAGTCAGAGAAGAGCGACATGTCCACCATCTATGAATCATCATCCTCGCTCCAGAGAAACCACCTCGCGCCGGCCGTCAGAGTCGTCGCGGATAACAACGACGAACGCCAACAACTCACCGAGAATCTGATCTCGCCAGATCTAAAGAAAATGAGAAGACCATTCTATCGATCTAAAGGACCCACCAACAACTCTGAGATGCTGCCACAGAGGAACTGTCGATATGGAAGCAGAGTTCACACATATTTATTTGCGCAGGCGCCGGTGCTCTCACCACCCCAATGACGCCCACAACAAACATACCCTAAATCTAACTACTAGGCGGAGAAACGGGGTTCCCCTCCCTCGTGTCATGGCGCCATAGCGGCAAGGAGAGGAAGGAAACGAGGGCTCTGTCGGCTAAGATCTAAAGGGAGTTGGTCGCCGCCGCCTATCTTCGGTGAGGAAGGAGAGGCACGAACTGACTATTGATAGTAGTTAAGCAAAGACATGGGGGCGTGGCAACGGCGGGGTCGCTGATCGCGATCTGGCGGGAAGGCGGCGCCGTCCGTCCCGGCTGGTTTGGCGGTGGTGTTTCGGCGAGCGGCGGCCGGTTGAAAGGATACATATGTCGCCTAGAGGAGGGGTGAATAGGCGATTAAAAATTTTCCGAGAGTGGCTCGATGAAGGCGGAATTAAACTAGCGTTTACTTTGTCAAGCACAACCTAGAATAACTAGGGTTCACCTATGTTCACCAACAACTTATGCTAAGCAAGTCAAACAACTAAGTGATAGCAAGATATATACTTCAAGCATGAAGGCTATCACAAAGTAAAGTGCATAAGTAAGAGCTCGGGTATAGAGATAACCGAGGCACGCGGGGACAACGATATTTTACCGAGTTCCTCCCAACATGGAGTACGTCTCGTTTGGAGAGGGGGTGGTATCTAACCACCTACGCCACAAAAGGCCTCCCTTATTCTCCGGTGAATCTTACCCCAACGGGATCGATCCACACTTCCACTATCGATGCACTTTTCGGTGGCAAACTGGAACCTCTCACAAGGTTGGGGCACTTCTCCACAACTTAATTGGAGGCTCCCAACAAATGTCACCAAGGCCACAACCTGCAACACCAACAAACCGTCTAGGGTTCCAAGAACCCAAGAGTAAAAAGCTTCTCAACTTTCACTCACCAAATCCTCCGGGGAGAACTCAAACCGATGCACCAAATGCAAATGGCAAGAACACAAGTAGTGCTCAAATCCTTCTCTCACAAATTCCACCAAAGCTACAAAATCTTGTGGGGGAATAAGGGAGGAAGAACAATGGAGGAAATCCACAAAAGACTCCAAGATCTAGATCCCAAGGTGTTCCCCTCACTTAGAGGAGAGATGGATTGGTGGGATTGTAGATCTAGATCTCCTCTTTCAAATCCCTAAAGTATATGCAAGAATCAAGGGGGGATTGAAGGGGGAGCAAGCTCAAGAGGGTCAAGAATGGAGGAGAAAGCCTGTGAAACTCGAGCAGCGACATTGGGGAAGAAGGGCCCCTTTTTATAGGTGCACAGATTTTTGACCGTTTTCTGCCCGTTGGGGGAAATGCCAGACCGGAGACTCCGGTCTTGGAGACTCCGGTGTACAGACCGGAGACTCCGGTCTACACCGGAGATTCCAGCCCAACCTCCGGACTAGCCTCCGGACCACCTATCAGACTGTCCCAGGCTGAATTCTGGAGCCCCCTCCGGGGACTACTGCGAAAACTCCGGTCCACACCAGAGACTCCGGTCCACGCAGACCGGAGACTCCGGTCTGGACCAAATAAGAGGCAAACTTCAAATGGCGATATCTAGAGTTTGGAAACTCCGATTGACCCGAAACCAATTTTGTTGGAAAGAGGACAACAAGAGTTACCCAACAAAAAGTGAAAATATTGGATACCACCTAGAGAGAATATTTCATGTATTATAATGTGAGATACCTCTCTTGGTGAGAAACCGGAAAAACCTCAAAGATCAAAAACGGAATATGATATAAAAGGGAAATCTGTTTTTGATAAACTAGAGCTTGTTATGAATATTACCACAAGCTCTAGAACCTCACATGTATAAGATCCAAATAACAACCAAGAAAGGATGATGCTAAGTATGCAAAGGTTTGAGCTCTCTCTGAAAGATATGATCGAGTTACTCACTTGAGAGCCCCTCTTGATAGTACGGTTGTCTATCCTATAAACCGGTCTCCCCAACTAACACCACGAGACCGGTAAGAAGGAAACCCTATCAAGATCATACCTTTGTCTTGCGCATATTCCACTTGATTATGATGTAGACGGTCTTGTCCTTCTCAAGATGGAACACCTTTCTTGATTGCTCTTGTATGCACTTGCTTGATGAAAACTTACAAGTTACTCCCCCATACCACATGGGGAAACCTTTACTTTGACCTTGGTCTTCATCGATCCATGATCACCGAGGATGGCAAGCTTTAAGCATGAGATCTTCTAGATATTGCACATCTTTATCTTGCACATCATTTCTTCTTTTCTTCATTATATTGATGCATGACCGATCTGTGGATCATTCTTTGAGCACCTTGGTCACCACATGATCCTCTTCACTTCTTCTCCAAACCTTGAAGCCAACATATGGTTCAAGCATTGCCTATGGACAATTCCTACAAATACAACTTGATACAAGCATTAGTCCATAGAGATTGTCATTAATTACCAAAACCACACTTGGAGGCCCACATGTTCTTTCACCGGTGATCCTTGCTCCAGATGGCGGCAGGCGGCGACGGTGATTTGGGCGTAGCCGCGATCTGTCCTGTACGTTGGCCTCGATGCCGGCGCCCAGGCGACCTTGGCCTTGTCCGTGACACTAGGGCGCTTGGGGCATCTGCCCCCCCGGCATGGTGGTGGCCTCCTTCTCCGTCGGAATGGTCGGCCGGGTGGTCTTGCCGTCTTGCGGCGGATCCTGCTAGTTTCCGGCGGGTGGCGTGGGGCTGCTGACTTGGTTTCAATAAAAGATATCATGCCATGAGTTTGTTGGAAGGATTAAATTCGGTCGTACGCACCAATGTTTTACCCTGACTGTTTGGTTTCAGAGGGTGTGCTTAGAAGCTTTGTTGGTTGTTATTATCATGGGGCATGTTCTTGTTCCATAGTGCTAACAGAGAGAAATTCATGGAGACCGAGATGTGAGGACAGATAATGGTGGTTCGAGTCTGGGTGGTGATGAGGAATTGGCTACATGACTTATGAATTGGAGAAGTGGCATGCAAGTGGGGGCGACTGCACATGAGAGGTTCATGGTCCTACTTCTGAGGGTGAAAACCTAGGGTCTGGCCTTAATTGGTTGTGCCTGACAATGGCCTTGTTGAAGGTATTGTTTTGAGAGCGTGGACTTTCTTCATGATGAAAACCTAGATCTATGATCGGACGATGACGGTGTTTATGCACTCTTTCCTTCTTGGAGACGTTGTTTTTAAGATTTGGACTTACAGTCTTTGTCTTGGTGGTGGTAATCTTGTTTTTAATGAATGAGTCACTGTAGCGAGACTTTTCTTTTTTATAATTCTTTTTTGCTATGTGCACCCGTGTGGGCGCTCGAGCAATGTATTATTGTAAAGGCTAGATATAATTGGTATCTTCTGATATTAATATATGCTCCTTTAAAAAAAAGCAAAGGCGATGACTTAACCGTTGGGAGTGCAGCTAGCTAGCATGTTCCAAGTGTGCACTTACCTTAACCTGCGTATGAAAAATATATAATCAAAAGCCGAAGCAGAGAATTAGATAAAACAGAACATAGTAAAATCCTCAAAATGCATTGTTACTCTGTATATACAAGATTTCAGATCTTGTCGCCACATTTCACTGCCAAAACATGCTTTTTGGAAACGAACAGAGAAAAAGGGCAAAACCCGCATCAAGGAAACAGCTGTAGTTCTTTTGTCCGTTACCGCACTTATCAGTTCCCAAACTCCTCAGTCCTCACATGCAAGAAACACCCTCGTGGTGTCTGCGTTTCACGAGCACCCCCTCCCTCCCCCGCTCGTCTTCCTTCTCCAACCTCTCGCCTCGCTCTCTTTCCCTTTTCTTACTACCAACTGCTGCACTGGACCCGAGTCGAACTGAGATCCATATATAACCAATCAACCACCCTCTTCCTCTCTCTAGGACAGAGGGTCTTCGCTGCGTGCGAGGGGAGAGAGAAGAAGAAGAAGAAGGGGGAGGGGCTGGGTTGGTGGTTGCGTTGCCTAGAGGCGGCCGGCATTGGAGTTGCGATTCTTGCTTCTTTCATTACGGCAGGACCAAGAAGCAAGGACCGCGAGGTACAAGAGGACGGCCGGTACAGTTAGAGGGCGCTGCAGCCTTTGCTTCTAGCCGCTTCTTCTTCTTCTTCTTTTCTTCGTCCTGGGGACAGAGGAGATATGGGCGAGACGACGGTCATGGCCGGGTGCGGGCTGGACAAGGCGGCAAGGTGCAGCGTCAGCTTCGACACGCCGTGCGGCTCGCTGCTGCGCGAGCTCGAGGTGCGCTTCTCTGCGACCCCGTCTGGTCCCCTGTTCTTGATTTGCTTGTTGTTTTTGCAGCAATACTGTGGATTTCAGATTTCGGAGGAGAGCGAAAGCTTGGAACATAGCGGCTTACTTGTTCGCTCCATTCTTTTTTATTTTTTCGAAAAGGCTTGTTCGGTCCAATTTATTTTGCATTTTTCTGCCAGTAACGATTTTGTCTTGGGAGAATCACGTTGATGGTTTCTCAGAGTGGTGCAGATTTTGAGCCGTCTGGATTTGATTTCCTCGAAATTGTCCTGTATTCTTTTTTGTAGGAATATTTTCCTAGAATGTTCTGTTCATTTCTTCAGTTCCAAGCATCTTGTATTCTCTTCCAGAAAAGAACTCTCTTTCTTCAACTTTTTGTACTAGCACTTTTGATTTACCGTCGAGTTCCTTTCTTGATTTGTATCACTGTATATTTCTTATAAGAAGTCAAAGAGGCAGAGATCTACTTTTCCCTCTCACTTCAACGGTTGGAAGTGAAAGGGGGCTTAAAAGTAGTACTGCTTAAATCCCAATTTGTGTGGCACAGCCTAACGTGTAGCACCAGAGAGCAGAATAATGTTATCCTTGCGGTTTTAATCTTGTGTCCCGCGCTGATTATGCTTGAACTCTTTTCTGGATGTACCACCTGCTAGATACTTCTGCAAAGAATCAGCAAAATGCTTCCTTTTGCTAAAAATAAATAAAAATAAAGGGTGCTGATTATGCAACCTCTGATGTCCAAAAACAAATAATTGTTGTGTGTTCCCAACTTTTTAGAAATTATCAAGGAATGGAATATGGAACAAATTAATTTTCCGTTGTCAGTGCCCATTTCGAATAGTCCTCTAATGAACATTTATGTTTTGTGTGATCTCACTGTGCCTTGTATTATTTATTTTTATTTGGTGTGATGCGGGCCTGCAGGGTTGGGAGGCAAGCAATCAGCTTGCTTGTTCAACAAAAGTCCTGCCAGATTGCCAGTAGGGTCTTTTTGTTGCTTGTGTGTTCCATTATATGAACTAAGAATTAGGTGCAGCATCACACATGAGTAGTTTGTTTTGAATTTAAAGGTCCTGAGGTTATTTGATTATTGTAACGTTGTTAGGTACCTGCCGATATTTATTTTCTTGTAACTATTATGAGCTTATATATTTTCTTTTTTTTGTGATGTTTCTGTCCCTCTTTTTTTATTATCTGACACATGAATTTTATCTTAGCAAATATGGACAGAGATCGGGGAGCGTGAACAAGATAAGGATCGTATGTTCCAAGAACTGGAAGCGGAGTGTATGCGTGTGTATCGCCGTAAGGTTGACAGTGCCAATGCTGATAGATCCCAGCTCCGCCAGTCATTGATGGCCAAAGAAGCAGAGCTTAAAGCTTTAGTGGCTTCCATAGGTGAAAATACTCCGCAATTTAAGGTATATATATTCTGTCATCGTGTCTAATTTCAGATTTTGTTCAAAGCGTTGAACGTATGGACCTCCTTGCATATGGTTTCACTAGTTTTGGTTTGTCTACAAAGACGTAGAAGTCGTTTTCTGCGTACAACAGGTACAGAGTAATAAAATTTATTGTTGATGCCATGCTGCACCTTGTGCAGAATATTACCATATCCTGCGGTTTGGCTGTCTTTTTCATTTAATGATGATATAACTTTGACATACACAGCTAAGTCATCCTTTTGGTTTGTAGTTATGTTGGATGGCGATAGCTATAGTAGAAGAAACAAAAGGGAATACAGAAATTGGCTTGAGTGATCCAATATTTACCAGCTAGATTATGTGGTTATGTATGATGGTTAACCATCCATTTGATCGAAGATCTATGACATGATGCTTTTATTATTTAAGGCTATCTTGATCGCGCATCTAGAATTTCCATTTATGCATGAGTCTGATCTCTGTGATGTGTTGGCCTAGTGATAGTACAATGGGCTTTCAAGTGAAATTCCTTCAGGTCAAGGTTTATTTTTTCTGAAACAAAACCGTGCGGCCTTTTGCCCCACAAGCCACAGCTTCAACATGCATCAGCAAGTACCTACAGAAAGAGATTGCTTTTGTGATGTCAAGGATTCATTACTGAAGTACACCATACAGTGGTGAATTACTACGATGTTCTGTATCATAGATACTCTGTTTTGAGAACCATGAAGATTCATGTTAACACTACTAGAGCCGAAACTCTTGCAGCTGACATCCTTGTACAATATAAATAAAGTGGTATATTTCCATTGTTTAGTAATATGAATGCCCATTTATAGGTGGATGAAAAACATACATCATTGAAAGAACAGCTTGCTGCAGTGACACCTCTCTTGGAAGATCTTAGGGCCATGAAAGAAGAAAGAATCAAACAATTTTCAAAAGTGCAATCTCATATCGAGAAGATAAATGCACAAATTTCTGATTACAGTTGTCAACAAGATGTTGGTTCGTTCAAGCTTAACAATGATCATGACTTGTCAACCAGAAGGCTTGCTGATCTTCAAATGCAGCTACGCCATTTACAGAAAGAGAAGGTAATAATGACCTTGACATAAATGTTTATGCATAGCTCACTTCGATTCAGTCATCAGAATCAGATACATATGAGTTGAGCCATCAAAATCGTTCAATTCATATAAAAAGTATAGCCTGTCGTATCTTATTAAAATGTGACCTTCAGCATCTCACGCAAAGGTATTTTGTAATTATTATACATTTGTCTACTGCTTTAACCAGAAACACACTTGAAAGGACAACTTATGTTATTTTGGCTAAATCCTTTTTTTGACTATGCCATGTTTGCTACCAACTAGCTATATCATTATGCAGTACTATTTTGGCTAAATCCCTTTCTTGACTATGCCATATTAGTAAAATCAAATTTTGTTCCCTTTTTGTCCAGTCTGATCGCCTTCAGAAAGTATATGTATATGTGGATGAAGTGCGATGCCTATGTGCTGTGCTTGGGATGGATTTTGCAAATACGGTAAAAGATGTGCATCCAAGTTTGCATGGAACCAACTCAGAAAATTCAACGAATATCAGTGATAGTACTCTCGAAGGTCTTACTCAGACTATCCTGAAACTCAAAGCGGAAAAAAGGACCAGAGTCTCGAAGGTGATTCCTCTTAGCAAAACTATGGCAGCATTCATTTTTTTTGTTTGTATTCTCTCTAACTATCCGTTTGCTGTGTTGATGTATTCAGTTGCAAGAAATTGTGGGAAAACTGCATAAGTTATGGAATCTGATGGAGTCAACAGAACAAGAGAGGAGACACTTCGCCAAAGTAGCCGCTATTCTTGGATCTTCTGAGGAGGAGATCACTTCACCTAGTGTCCTCTCATTTGAGACAATTCAGGAGGTTTGGCAACCTTTTATCAAGTTGTTCGCTTTCGTGTAAGCTGTAATTCAAACTTACTAGTATTCTTATTCGTTTCTTTAGACAGAAGAGGAAGTCGAAAGACTAACTAAACAAAAGGCGAGTAGAATGAAGGAGCTTGTTCTGAAGAGAAGGTTAGAACTAGAAAATATCTGTAGAAATGCACATATGGAACCTGATCCAAGCACAGCACCAGAGAAGATCGTCGCTCTAATTGATTCTGGTATTTATCATGTTACTATCTTTCTCTTGTGAATACAATTATAAAATGCCTCTGCAATATCTTGAGCGATCCAAGAATTTCCCATTTACAGGTCTAGTGGATCCTTGCGAACTTCTTTCCAGCATTGAAGCACAAATTGCAAAAGCAAATGAAGAATCCCTAACAAGGAAAGATATCATGGAGAGAGTTGACAAATGGCTATCAGCTTGTGATGAAGAGACTTGGCTTGAGGAATATAACCAGGTATGCTTCTATTTATGAAAATATGCTATTGGTAGAGTCCTTCAGTTGAATACAATTTCCACATTTTTCCTCTATTATGGCATGCTAGTGCTAAATATTCAGATATAATTGCCTGACTTCATACAGTGCATAACTCTGCTATGATTTGGTTAATGTCATCTTCAATGTTTGCATATGTCCCGGTGCAGGATGATAACAGGTACAGTGCTGGCAGGGGTGCCCATTTGAATCTCAAGCGTGCGGAGAAAGCGAGGGTACTTGTTCAAAAGATTCCAAGTGAGTCTTCGTTTCTGTAGATTTCACATGGCATGGCTATGTTCATTTGGGCACTGTAGTGACTTCCATATAATGTTTTTCACGCAAGTATGCTTCATGATTCATACGCACAATCTACTTCTTTTGAAAAAGATCCACCTTACATCTTTTTTGCAGCTATGATTGACAACTTGATAGACAAGACATTCACCTGGGAGGATGAAAGTAATACACCATTTCTATATGACGGGGTGAGTCACTGAGCTAGCTCAACCATAATTTTCAGAAATCAGGCACACTACCTCTATTCCGTAATATTAAAGATATACTGAATTTGTATGTGAAGGTTCGTTTGGTTGCCATTTTGGAAGAGCAAAAGCTCAGAAGAGTACAAAAAGAGGAAGATAAGAGACGATACCGGGTATGAATTCTGCACCATGTACTCCTACTGGCTGCAATCAAGACAAATGTGATCATTCTTGTTGATCTATTACCACAGGACCAGAAGAAGCTGCAGAATCTGTTGCTTAAAGAGAAGGAGTTGATCTTTGGGTCCAAGCCTTCTCCAAGGAAAGCGAGCAGCTTTAACAGGAGAACGAGTGGCCATCATCCAAATGGAAACGGGTCCGGTTTCATGACACCGATGCCCCGCAGGGTCTCTGCAGGTGGTGCCACTCCTGAGCTCTTGACACCACGCTCACACTCGGGCAGGTACAACAATTACTTCAAGGAGAACAGGCGGATGACAGCGGCGCCGCTCAATTTCTCGACAGCTTCAAAGGATGATAGCATGTCATCCTTTGCCTCAGTTAGCGGCTCGGAACCTGGTTCTCCATTGGTTTTGCACTGAGTACGATATCTCCCGCCGTTTTGTTTTTGAGTGACTTCTAGATTTGTAGTAGGAACTTGTGCTGATCTTGATTTCTAAACGCAAACATTTCTGCCAGGGAGGAAGACTTTATTGGGGTGAAGGGTGACGATGAAGGCTATACAGAAGATTGGACCATTATGAGCTGTTAACAATGCTAATGCATTGTGAGCTGTGCTAATGTTTGACGACAGATTGTGACAAGATTTAGATAAGACTGCTTGTAGTTGTAGATACATGACCTAGCATTTGTGGTGATGTTGTAAATTGAGCTGCGAGTTTGATCAGTGTGGTTAGGAACATGAGCAAGATGTCAATGTATTTCTTTTGTGCTAATTGTTTTTTTATAGTTGTGTATCATTGTTTTGATGTGAAAGAAGATGGTGGATTTTCTTGTATGACAAAAGGGTGTCGTATTCTGTATCTGGCTACCGGTTGCCTATGAGAATTGAACATCATCGTTCAGTCAGGCTGGCCACATGATTTGTTACTTATTTGCCTATGAGAATTGAACATCATCGTTCAGTCAGGCTGGCCACATGATTTGTTACTTGTTGGGCACCTGTATAATCTCCAATTAGCATTCCTAAGTTCCCAGCGGCTGGACATGTTGCTGCAAGTGCCACATGAATTAAGGCCAAACAACTTGGTGATCATCTCATCTGAATCCAGTTTTACCAGTCTAACGAAACATGAAAGATGGAAGAAAATACTCCCTCCGTTTCAAAATATAAGATGTTTTAAGTTTGTAAAGAAAATGAATCTAGACTTATTTTTATATATAGGTTCACTCAACTTTGGGATGAATCTACACACTAAAAGAAGCTTAGATTCATTTTCTTCACAAACCTAAAACGTCTTATATTTTGAAACAGAGGGAGTACATGACAGTGGAAAAATGAAGTTCCATGTCAAACGCCGGAAAACCAGATACCAGAACATTCCCCCGTCCAGGATTTCCAAGGAAATGGCTATCATCAACTTCTGAACAGAATATGGATTCAAGTACTAAGCAGGATTGTACAAAGAATTCTTTTTCTACAGTTTGCCAACAAGATATGCCGTTTTGGTGCAGCACACCATCTAATCTATCTGGTCGCTATTGATGTAGCTTCTCTCACTACAATTGTCAAACAGAGAAGCTGGATTGGCAACCTTGATTCAGTCTTTCTAGTCCCTAGAAGACATGCCGGTTTGTGTACAAACATAGTAGACTTGAGATGGCATAAAACCACCTCCTATCCATCACATATAACCTGCAAAACAAATGGACAGATGAAATTAATAAACCCGTATGGTCCAGTATACCAAAATAAAAGACATGGGAGTCGTGATTATACAAATTAATAAACAGAAAAATGTGCGTGTCAATATGTTGGAAATGCAGCACAAACAAGTTCACAACTCCAGTTAGAAAATTTTCAGGCATGCTTTGTTCTAATATATGCTGAACCCATACCAACCAATTGAATACGTAGCCTCAGGGCAGACAAAAAATATCCATTAAAGAAGAGAAGAAGGCATAGAGGCGAAACTTAAACCTTTCAGTGTCGACCACTCTACTCTGTTGCATACACAGGAGCAACAAATCTACCTTTGAGTGTCTATACAAATCTACTCTGTTGCATACACAGGAGCAATAAATCTAGGAAAGTATCGAAGGATCTTCAAGAATGGGTGTGTATAGGGACAGACACACGTAATTCCAAATGTGATGGAGGGGAAATAATGTATCTGAACATTAAACCCCTAGTACATAAGCACATATCTTAGAAATAGCTGAAGAAATCTGCAAACACATGAAAGGCAGCCATAGCTATCACATACATTCCCTTTAGTTTCTTAGGGCAGCAATAGAAGTTCAATGTAGCCTTGGAAGTAATTAGACAATTAGTCCCCCACAATCCACGAGCAAAATCTCCAATGCACAATATTGCACAATCATATGATCAGCAAAATGGAAGAGCAATGGGGAAAAAACTTTGTATGTTGGTTGTTTGGCTGGATGCGTATTAACTACCAACATGTTTAATCCACACCAACTTGATTGAATTTAGACAGGAGCGCAGATTTGCAGGTTACACCACAGCAACAAATGGAAAATAAAATCATCTGTTACAAGCTAAATCGTGAGTGTTGCTACAGAAAAAAAACTAACTGTACTAGCAGGTTGAACCACTTCATAACATCATCTTGGTGCAGAGGTCAGACAAGAAAAACACATTCCCTTAACTTTTTCACATAGCTTCGTGTGGCAGAATTGAATTTTCGAGTTCGGAGTCTCCACATAGGGATATAGGATTATGCACAAAATTTGATATGGTACCATATGTAAGACGGAAGAGAAGACGAACACCCCATATCGCCATGAATTGACATATATATGAGTAGAGAGGTGCAACCACGAAACTAATCTGGTGTGGACTCTATAGTTTGTATCACCTTGATGTTAATCTGTTTGAGTCTAATAAAGCGCCCTTTACCGGAGAAAAAACCATGAAACTAATGAGTTCCTCAATCATACACTTCATACTGAAGTCGATTCAAATTTTAGGATCATTTCTGACAGTAAACCAATATTTGAAGCAAATGGTAGCCCCAAATACTGCCAGAAACTTCAGTACGCACAGGTTTCGATCTCTCCTCCTGACAGGATGCGCTTTTAATCTCAGCAAGATATATTCACATTATGCTCCAAACAGCTTCACAAACTCCCACAAACCATTTGCATACAAAACTTGCAAAAGGAAAAAATATATATTGCACCAGATCACAGATACTGACGAGCTAAGAGATGCAAGAATTTAGTTATCAAAATGATCGGATTCCATGTAGCTCCATCGGATTCAATGGGCCAGTTTTAGGTAGTAGGTGCATTATACAGTCAACTAGTAGACATTGTCTAAGAAATCTTCCCCTCTCGTGGATCACTATCTGAAACTACTACGGGAAAGTCCTGCTAACTCCTGCTACAATGAAACTAACAATTCGCACAGCACAATGGAGCACCACGGTTTTTTCTCTCAGAATCAAATCACACACATTGGAATCTAATTTAGAATAGAGAGAACCAATAGACTGAGAGAAGGAAATACCTAAAGCAAGCTTTGCTCTCAGAAGTCAAAGCTCTTTAGATAGGAGGGATCTTTCTTGGCCCTCTCCTGGAACTTGCGGAACCAGCGGTCCATAATATCCGTGGGCACAATCAGCTTGCCGCCGTCGGCGGCGCAGAAGGACTGCATGAAATTGAAGAGGTTCTCCCCGACGCGGAGCGCGACTCGCTCGGCGCGCTGCTCCTCGGGGGGCGGGGGCAGCGCGGCGGCGTCCTCCACGGCGATGCCGAGCTTCGCGGGCCCGGCCGGGGGCTCCGGCTCGTCCCCGGCCTCCGGAAGCCGGAAGGTGGCGGACGGGCGCGTGGGGCCCAGCGCGCCGAGGAAGGCGAAGGGGCGGTTGGCGGCCGCCTGGTAGTAGACGGCGACGGCCTTGCCCGGCGGCAGCGCGGCCGCGGCGGGCGGAAGCAGGAATACGACGGCGGAACGGGGCGTGGAGGGGAGGGAGAGCGTGGCGAAGTCGAGCAGCCAGGAGGTGGGCGCGACCTGCGCGAAGGCGGTGGCGTCGAGGGGGAAGGTGTGATCCGGGAAGACGACGCCGAACATGGCGGCGGGCGGGCGGGCGGGCTGGAGCTTGTGTGATGCCGCTAAGCCTGTGGCAACGGTCGATCGGGGTATAGATCGGAGGGAGGTGGAGGCTCGAAGCGGAAGGAGGCGTCAATTCGGTCCTTTTTCTTTTGAGATCACCTTCGATTCAGTTATGGAAGGAAATGGAGGGTTCTAGAAGCCTCTCGAGCGTGCTCGTCGCTTCTTCAGCTGAACCATGATGTGACACTAAACTACTATTTCCGCAGGAAGATCATAGCTTGAAATCAATCATCTTCATCTCCAAATCCCACTACTACTAGTACTAATTCCGGTTTACACATTGTTTGCAGTTCTTTTTCCTTCGTTTGACATAATATTAGATATAAACTTTAAAAACATTTGACAACTCGAAAAATCTCTTTGCCTCCTGAGCACCAGCGACCACTCTATATTAAAAATTTATAAAAAACATATTTATAAGTTTAAAAAGATCTAATATAATTATGGACGTTGTCAACAATATATTCTACAAGTATATGAAATTGTCATGTGAATTCTTTTTATTATGAGCTACACAAAAATGATAAAAATTGATATTTTTTGGAAATTTCAATGTGTGCATTGTACATTATACTTGGATACACACTTTTTTATCCTTGTGTAGCTCGAAATACCAATAGTTTCAAATTGCTATTTTACATGTTTGTGGGGTATACACTAGCTACATCTAGATTTATTTTTAAATTATTTTGAAAACCAAAAATAGGATTTTTTTTAAATAACGGGATTACTGGATCACATGAGACACTTTGACAGCTATTCTAACATTAACATGTCGGTTAGAAACTTACAAACCATATAAATGTATGACATGTCTCTACAAGTATCTATTGCATATTAGATTTTTCTGTGTTTTACATGTAAATAATATAACATAAATAGGGGCCAAAACTATATCTTAAATATTTAAACAGTCTAGCCGCCACTTATCTGCATGGACCTCCGGTCTAAAAAAAATCATCAACACAACTATGTAGTAATTCACGGGTTGTTGCACATAATGGAAGAAAACATAAACACCATCACAAATTGAGGAAAGATTCAACCCGAACCTAGGACAAGCCCTAAGTGCAAATAGTAGTACATGTATTAGGTGATTTAAAAAAGAAGTTAGTACATATACTATATGCTCCCAGTCAAAAGTGCAACCAATATCAGCATAGGGACACCAGATTTTTAAGTGAAAAAACTCAACTTGACGAGAAATATCACGGGCCAAAACTAGCCAAATATCACGGGCTACGATAAGTTCTTCTCTCATGAGAACTAGATCCTTCTTCCGCAATCTAGGTATCACGGATCTTGGATGACAAAAATAAGATTTTTGGCACAAGAGTTAGGGTGGAAATAGTCTCACCAAATATGTTTGAATCATAGATTGAATGAGTCACTGTAGTAGTTTTGAACTTCACAACCTTGTGTGGAACACATGTTGCCTTCAACTTTCTCTTCTTCACCGATCTCTTTGTTTCCTTTCTTTCTTTTTCAATGGGTGCTAATATGGATTTATCGTTACACCTCTTGGTGGTGTCTGGATGTGAGGCTAAATATCTCATTTCCTCACATGCAAAGTTAAAAATGCCCCTAGTCATAACACAAATGGGGTTGGAATCTTGCAGCTGTTTGGGCTAGCTAAAAGGTTTCACGTGGTCCATTTCCTCACAACCACATGAGAGGATATCCCAACAAAAACCAGATCACTCCAAATAACATGATCACATTTTACTATCTCCTAATTAGATTCAGTTTACAACAATATTTGTTGCATCCTCTACCAAGATAACATTTTTCTGGGAAAATGAAGTCCAAACTAAATGAAGCAATTTGAAGTGGGTTTTATTTCCAACAATTGTAGTTCTAAGCTACAAATGGTAGTAACTATATGCCATATCAACTAGAAATTAGCCTACCCCAACTTTCTTGAGAAAAAAGCTTTGATGTTGTTGTATGCAACATACCCTTTGAAAGTGTATATTGCCTCTAAATGTGTGTTTTGGTAATTATTGATAATCTCACTGGACTAATGTTTTCATTGAGTTTATATGAAGGAATAGCACATAGGTATTGCTTAAAGACTATGTGTTAGATTCAAGTACGGATGCCATGATGATAAATATATACCTTGAGTATTGGCATCAAGATCATAGATTTGAAGAGATGAATATGATATGATCAAGAAGAAGAAATGAAGATGAAGGTCTTGTGTGGAACTCAAATAAGCCATGCTCTAGCTTATGTGTTAAGCCATGGAGGATCAAGATCTTGAGAGTTTGATTTCAAGAGAAGAATTCAAGATATGGCTCTAAGTCAGTGTCATAATAGACTCATGAGTTGAGATATAATTGACCAAGACTCGGAGCATGTAATAAGGTTAAGAGTTCTTTATGTACCTCAATATATTGTGATAGAGCATTAGAAGATACAAGGTTGGCCAAGAAGAAGATCAAAGATGGGATTCAAGATTGATCAACATACGAAGTATAAATAATGTACCATATGGGATCATGCAATCACGTGGTATGGTAAGCCTTATCAATTATGCTTTGTGTACTAACCTATTATCTATGTGTCTTTGTGTTGTCTATGTAGGTTAGGTATCTTTCCACGGAAATGCATCAAAAGGTAGTTCCTATAGAGCCCATGAGAGGATGACATCAAGTGTTGATGGTCATCAAGTTTGAGAAGTAAAAGTTCAAGATAAGCATTGATGCGTCCATATCGTATCTATAATTTTGATGTTTTATGCTATTATTATGCTTTTGACACTTCTTTTTACATAAAGTTCATGAGTTATTTGTACTAACCTACTAATAGTTGCAAAAGTGCACAATGTTCTTGTTTTACACTTTGATGTGTAGGAATTATCAAGAATACAAGTGGAACCCTTGTCGGAGTCAAATTGGGATTTTCCAGAAATCTGTATTAGAACTCTTTTTGAAGATGTTCACGTTTCGGATCGAATACGGCATCAAATGGAAAACTCTTCAACTACAAAATTATAGGAAATTTCGCGACAATCGTTCTGGACATAAAATTTATCTGATTCCGAGTCCGAAAGGGCCCGCTAGGCCTGATTTACTGCAGCCCAAGATGGGGTGACGGGAATCCGAGAAGCTATATAAAGGGAGGAAACCTAATTCATGGGAGACACCTTCACCCGCGAATTTCCAGCCACCAAAGCTACGTTTTTGCCTCCCCATGGATCCCATCTCCATGGGGGGGGGCTGCCAAGAAGCCATAAAGGAAGGGGCTAAGGGGCGGTGCTCCCCCACGATACCGGCGGCGGGGAAGGAGTCCCTCGCGCCACTGTCGGCACCGCCATCGCACTCTTCACCATCTTCACCGTCATCTACATCACCTAATCCTCCTAGTATGCAGTGGTTAATCCTCCCACACACCTCTGTACTGTCCTATGTAAGCATGATGTTTGATGCTATAAGTTATAATCATATGATCTATGTCATGTTTATGTAGTTTCTTTGTTCTTAGATTGAATGGTTGAACGTCTTTGGTTCATTAAAGTTGTATGTTGATATGGTACAGTCCTTTGGAGTCCATTATATTTGTGTGCGCATGATTAAACATCATAGGGTTTGTAGTATGTGTAAGAGGAAGGGAGAAGTTCTGCCGGAGTGATATGTCGGAAACGTATCTATAATTTTTGATGCTTCATGCTTGTTTAGTATATACTTTGCTTTGCTTTGTCTATACTTTGAGGTGTTTTTATATCTTTTATGGAACTAACCAATTAACAAGTTGTCACAGTGCCGGTTGTCTGTTTTCTTCTGTTTTTGGTTTCAGAAGGCAGAAAATCAATATTCTTGGAATTGGACGGGACAAAAGCCAAAGTCAATATTTTACCGTGGGCGACACGAAGTCCAGAGGGGAGACGGAGAGGCGAACCAGGCTGCCACACCCCCTAGGCGCGGGTGGGCCCATCCCATGCGTGGGTAGGGTGTGGGCCCCCCTGGTCGCCTCCCAGCCT
Source organism: Avena longiglumis (assembly GCA_030063025.1). Taxonomy (NCBI): domain Eukaryota; kingdom Viridiplantae; phylum Streptophyta; class Magnoliopsida; order Poales; family Poaceae; genus Avena; species Avena longiglumis. The sequence goes on from CP125975.1 coordinate 504,827,883, forward strand.
CGCCTTTTCGCCTATAAGAAGCCCCTGATGCAGAAACCCTAGGCACTCGATTAAAACTCCACGAAACCTTCTGTAGCCGCCGCCACCGTCATCTCTAGATCGGGGGATCTGAAGTTCTTCCCGGCACCCTGTCGGAGGGGAGATCATCCTGGAGGCCTTCTTCTCCGGTATGATGCATGAGAAGTTCCACATTGGATTGTGGGTCCATGTAGTAGCTAGATGGTTGTATCTCCTCCTTGTGCTTTCATGTATAGATCTTGTGAGCTCCATTCATGATCAAGATCTAATCTATTTGTAATCATGCATGTTGTGTTTGCGGGGATCTGATGGATATTGAGATTACTATGTCAGATTGATTAATGGTTTTGTCTATTTGATACTATCATGTCTGTGTTGTTTGTGATCTTGCATGCTCTCCGTTGTTAGTAGCTATCTTGGCCAAGTAGTTGCTAGTGACTCCAAGAGGGGGTATTTATGCTCGATAGTGGGTTCATGGAACAAGTGGATTGTTTACCTTACACACTTTGCTTAAAGCAGTTGTCTATTGCTTACAACTTAATAATGGAGGGGGTTCGGATGATAACCTGAAGGTGAACTTCTAGTCATAGATGCAGTTGGATGGCGGTCTATGTATATTGTTGTATTGCCCAATCGAATCTCATAGGATCTTTTTGTCTGGTATTGCATTATTATGCCTTGCTCAGTTCCTATCAATTGCCCTGCTATAATTTGTTTACCCTTCATGCCATGTTGTTTATCTAAGGAGAGCACCTCTAGTGAACTATGGACCCCAGTCCAATCTTTACCATTGATACATCTTCCACTGTTACCTGTTTACTTGCTGCAAACCATTAACTTCCACACCATACGTTTAATCCTTTGTTACAGCAAACCGGTGAGCTTGACAACCTCACTGATTTGTTGGGACAAAGTCTTGAGTTTGTGTTGTGCAGGTTTCCGCATTGCATGCAACACCTATGCGATGTTTCCTTCCTCCTACTGGTTCGATAACCTCGGTTTCTTACTGAGGGAAAACTTGCTGTTGTGCTGCTTCACACCTTGCTCTTGGGGTTCCCAAAAGGCTCCACGTCAACCACGTGTACAGCCATCAAGTCTTTCTAGCGCCATTGCCGGGGAGGCTAAGGACGTCTTCACAAGGGGAGTCCTCCACTTCCTTTCTCTTTACATGGTTTTAGTTTGCTTAGTTTCTTTTGCTTGGTTTTTTTTGCCTCTTTTCAAAAACTAAAAAAAAAGTTTAGTTTGGTTTGCTTTCTTTATTCAAAAAACACAAAAAAATAGTTCCTGCTCTAGCTGCTGCTGCTGTTTTTGGCTTGCCCACCTTTGCCAAAATAAACTCTGCTGAGAACACCATGTTGCTCCCCAAGTTCACCCTAAAAAACCTTTCAATAGGTAGTGACTCCATAATTGGGAAATATAATATTGAAGAATTCTTTAATTATGTTAGCAAGCATGAGGATATTGAGGATAAATCTACAGCAGAGCTTGCTCCTAATTATGAGATTGCTGCAGCTTATTTTGTTCATATGTTGGAGGCTAGGTTTGTTAGCCTTAACCCCATGATGCAAATTTTGTTCCTAAAGCTAAAGAAAGAAAAGAATGCTGAAAAGAGAGAATTTATTCTTAAAACTTTACTCAAAGAGTTCCATGATGTTGCTCAGGAAGCCAAAAAGGTCTTTGAGCATTTTAATATGCTAGGCTCATGTGTAGATGTTCTGGGTGCTTCTGATAAAACTAAGCCTAGAGAGAAATTTATGGTACCCATACCCTTTAAGCTTGTTGGAATGCATGAAGCCTTTAAAAAGAATTTTGATTGGATTGTTCCTAAAAAATCCTTTTGATGAAAGTAGTAAACCAAAGAGAGATGATAAAGGATCCTCCAAGACTCATTTGGATGAGATACCTCTCATAGTTGAAGACTTTACAAGTATTGATCTCAATTCTTCATTTGAAAATACTTGATTCTTCTTGCTTCTTGTGCCTAACTTAAAAGCGTTAAAGAAAAGTACTTGTTGGGAGATAACCCAAGAGTTTCCTTGAGTCTTGAAAGTTATTACTTCTGTAATGACCTCTCCTTATCCTTTTTGTTTGATTTTTGTGCCAAGAATGACCTCTAATGAGAGGGAAGTAAGATTTAGGGAGTTGCTATCCCGAAACAGATTTATGTCCTCCACCATAAAAATTCGTGAGGAGGCTCTATAACTCGGATTGAGCTGAAAATTTACGAATAAATCCCCCAGTATGTTAGCTAACTGTCGTTAGTTAAACACTTTTTGATTTGAGCAACAGAAGATTTTCGAGAAAAAAACGGTTTCTACCTGCTGGTCTGTCTCGACAAAATTCTGCTATTATTTGCATTTGCTTCTTATTGATTCCTTTTTGAGTTTTATTTTGGGGAATTGATCTTTTTGAAGGAGTTGCTACATTAGCTTGTTTTTTTAGTGAAAAGTCGTGTTGTTCCAAAGCTTTGCCTAAAGGTCTATTATCTTTTGAATACACTAATGTTGCTAATGAAGATTGTGTGAAGTTTTGTATGAAGGAAAAAAATCAGGTGTGAAGAAATAATGATGTAATCAGATGAAGAATTGACAAAAGATCAAGCTTGGGGATGCCACCCTGGTGTCACCCCAAGAAATATCCAAGAGGTACAAGCGTCAAAGCTTGGGGATGCCCAAGGCATCCCTTTTTTCATCAATAAAAATCTCAGGTCTGTCTTAACACTTCGTTTTTATTGTTTCATGCACAAGTTATGTTGTTCTTGGAGCGTCTTAGTTTTCATTTGGTTTGCTTAGTTGTTTAGTTTGCTTGAATAAAGTAGTTTGGATCCCTGTTCTCGCTGTGTTGTTTCAAATAAGTTGCTTGGTGTTGGAAAGGAGTAGGAAGTTTCTGCTTGAAAGTGCAAGAGGAGCTTGCATTAACTGTGACTTAGACTTTAGCATGACATGCTAGGTGTTGTTTTGCCCTTATGATTAGTGATTATTGTTGTAGCATGTCTTGTTCCAAACAATTGGGATTGCTTAGTGTGCCTTGAAAGAATTATGCGTTATTTTAGCATGCAAAAGCATAGTATTATGGTATTCTCCTTTGATGCTTTGTTTGGGTTGACTTGGCACATGCTCACACCATGTTATGACTATGAAAAAGTCACCATAGCCTCTATGATCATTTAGTCCTTGACTTGTAGTACCACTCTATGCTTTGATTAGTAATGTTTTGTTGATCTGCATGATTATGGCCATTATTGCTCTCTTAGTTGGTTGTTCCCAGTCTTTTGCTAGCCTCCACTTGTATGAGTAAGCTCTACTCATGCTTCCAACTCTCAAGAAACCAAGTTATTCCAAAGTGTCCACTATAAACTCCTATGCATGGTGTGTTACACCATTCCAAGTATATTCTTGTTTTCAGCTATCTTTCAATTAAAAACTAGTTTGTTATGTAAAAACTTAGTGATTAAATCCCTCACGAACTTGATGGCACACTTTATATTCTTTGCCCCTAATAAACTTGAACCATTGTGTCATCTATGTTGTATATGCTTGCACTTATACGTTGGAATTAGCAGAACCATGTTGTCATGGGGAACGTTTTGAACATTGCACTTGTACTATGTACTCAGTTGATATCATGCTCTTTTATCTATGGATGTCACCGGTGTGAAATAAAGAGGGAACTTGTAAGTCCATGGAGTGTGTATTTTGTGTTAGAGAAACGCCTGGGCTGCTAGCCTACGCCATGCCTAATCATGGTGGAAACTTGCAGCATCACCATAGTGAGCTATCTATGAAGCATCCTCAATAAAAGCTATGCATATAGTAAATAAAAAGATCGTTGAGATGCTCATTGTCTGCTTGCCTTTTCATTTTGGTTATGGGATAGATCATGTACCATGTGCAAGGGGTACCCCGTTGGCAGTTCTCTATCATACGCATGTACTTACAATGACAAGAACTTACAGGTGACTGAAGTTGAGTAGCATGAGGTGTGGCCCTCGTATTCAAGGGACTTGAGATTGCCAACTTATACTTTGTCAAGCATATATCCATCTCTGCTCACTTTAACCTTAATCACTTCAAGATGCTTATGATAGGGGCAATGAGGGCTAAAAGCAAACAAGTACCATAATTTTTGGAAGCTCTTTTTGAAACTTGCAATCCCTGCTTCCCTTTGTGAAGGGCCTTTCTTCCACCATTATTTGAGTCTCCACCTTCTACTTTTAGGCACCATTAAGAGAGCATAGTTGTCATTCTGTGTGCAGTGTCCCAAAACTTATTGATTGATGCATATTGTGATATTGCTTGTTCTTGTGCTACTTGTTTCTAGTCACCCTTGTGAACTTTGAAGGTGTCCTATGCATATATTTGCTACTCTATGAGGGACAAGCTGAATGCCACCATGCCATGTTTTATGTATGTGAAACAAACAAACTTTTTTCAATGCATGTTATTCATGATCTTTGTTTGTAGCCTTTCATGTTTCATGCATAGTTACTATTTCCTATTGTTAGAACTCCATATTTCATGCACATGTTTAGAGTTCTTTGATCCTAGCTTTCAATGCTTGCAAATGGTTTGATCTTGGTTTTGATGGTGCATATCACCTAAAAAATTATTCTTTTATCACTTACCTACTCGAGGACGAGCAGGAGTTAAGCTTGGGATGCTTGATACGTCGGAAACGTATCTATAATTTTTTATGCTCCATGCTTGTTTAATATCTACTTTTCTTTGCTTTGTCTACACTTTGAGGTGTTTTTACATCTTTTCTAGAACTAACCTATTAACATGTTTTCACGGTGTCAGTTGCCTGTTTTCTTCTGTTTTTGGTTCCAGAAAGGCAGAAAATCAATATTCTCGGAATTGGTCGGGACAAAAGCCAAAGTCGGTATTTTACCATGGGCGACACAAAGTCCAGAGGGGAGACGGAGAGGCGAACCAGGGCCGCCACACCCCCCTAGGCACGGGTGGGCCCACCCAGCGCCTGGTGAAAGAACATGTGGGCCCCCATGTGTGGTTTTGGTAATTAATGACAATCTCTATGGACTAATGCTTGTATCAAGTTATACTTGTAGAAATTGTCCATAGGCAATGCTTGAACCATATGTTGGCTTCAAGGTTTGGAGAAGAAGTGAAGAGGATCATGTGGTGACCAAGGTGTTCAAAGAATGATCCACCGATTGGTCATGTGAGAACTAAACCTATGGAAAGTATGTCTTGAAGAATAAGATGGAGTAATATCTCTCGTGTACCTTCAAGGCATCACCATAATAAAGAAAAGAAGAAATGATGTGCAAGCTAAAGATGTGCAATATCTAGAAGATCTCATGCTTAAAGCTTGCCATCCTCGGTGATCATGGATCGATGAAGACCAAGGTCAAAGTAAAGGTTTCCCCATGTTGTATGGGGGAGTAACTTGCAAGTCTTCATCAAGCAAGTGCATACAAGAGCAATCAATAAAAGGTGTTCCATCTTGAGAAGGACAAGACCGTCTACATCATAATCAAGTGGAATATGCGCAAGACAAAGGTATGATCTTGATAGGGTTTCCTTCTTACCGGTCTCGTGGTGTTAGTTGGGGAGACCGGTTTATAGGATAGATAAACATACTATCAAGAGGGGCTCTCAAGTGAGTAACTCGATCATATCTTTCCGAGAGAGCTCAAACCTTTACATACTTAGCATCATCCTTTCTTGGTTGTTATTTGGATCTTATCCATGTGAGGTTCTAGAGCTTGTGGTAATATTCATAACAAGCTCTAGTTCATCAAAAACGGATTTCCCTTTTATATCATATTGCGTTTTTGATCTTTGAGTTTTTACCGGTTTCTCACCAAGAGAGGTATCTCACATTATAATTCATGAAATGTTCTCTCTTGTTGGGTAACTCTTGTTGTCCTCTTTCCAACAAAATTGGTTTCGGGTCAATCGGAGTTTCCAAACTCTAGATATCGCCATTTGAAGTTTGCCTCTTATTTGGTCTAGACCGGAGTCTCCGGTCTGCATGGACCGGAGTCTCCGGTGTGGTCTAGAGTGTCCCCTGAAGTCCCTAGAGGGGGCTCTAGAATTCAGCCTGGGACAGTCTAATAGGTGGTCCGGAGGCTAGTCCGGAGGTTGGGTCGGAATCTCCGGTGTAGACCGGAGTCTCCGGTCTGACTTTTCCCCAACGGGCAGAAAACGGCCAGAAATCTGTGGGCCTATAAAAAGGGGCCCTTCTTCCCCAATGTCATAGCTCGAGTTTTACAGGATTTCTCCTCCATTCTTGACCCTCTTGAGCTTGCTCCCCCTTCAATCCCTCCCTTTATTCTTGCACATACTTTAGGGATCTGAAAGAGGAGATCTAGATCTACAATCCCACCAATCCATCTCTCCTCTAAGTGAGGGGAACATCTTGGGATCTAGATCTTGGAGTCTTTTGTGGATTTCCTCCATTGTTCTTCCTCTCTTATTTCCCCACAAGCTTTTGTAGCTTTGGTGGAATTTGGGAGATAAGGATTTGAGCACTACTTGTGTTCTTGCCATTTGCATTTGGTGCATCGGTTTGAGTTCTCCCCGGAGGATTTGGTGAGTGAAAGTTGAGAAGCTTTTTACTCTTGGGTTCTTGGAACCCCAGACGGTTTGTTGGTGTTGCAGGTTGTGTCCTTGGTGGCATTTGTTGGGAGCCTCCAATTAAGTTGTGGAGAAGTGCCCCAACCTTGTGAGAGGTTCCGGTTTGCCACCGACAAGTGCACCGATAGTGGAAGTGTGGATTGATCCTGTTGGGGTGAGATTCACCAGAGAATAAGGGAGGCCTTTTGTGGCGTTGGTGGTTTGATACCACCCCTCTCCAAACGAGACGTACTCCATGTTGGGAGGAACTCGGTAAAATATCGTCGTCCCCGCGTGCCTAGGTTATCTCTATACCCAAGCTCTTTACTTATGCACTTTACATTGTGATAGCCTTCGTGCTTGAAGTAATCTATATCTTGCTATCACATTGTTGGTTGTATTGCTTCGCATTAGTTGTTGGTGCACATAGGTGAACCCTAGTTGTTCTAGGTTGTGCTTGACAAAGTAAACGCTAGTTTAATTCTGCCTTTGTCGAGCCACTCTCGGAAAAGTTTTAATCGCCTATTCACCCCCCTCTAGGCGACATCTATTTCCTTTCACCTGGGTAGGGTGTGGGTTCCCTGGCCGCCTCCCAGCCTCGCCTCTTCGCCTATAAGAAGCCCCCGATGCAGAAACCCTAGGCACCCGATCCAAACTCCACGAAACCTTCTGTAGCCGCCACCACCGTTGTCTCTAGATCGGGGGATCTGAAGTTCTTCCTGGCACCCTGCCGGAGGGGAGATCATCCCGGAGGCCTTCTTCTCCGGTATGATACGTGAGTAGTTCCACATTGGACTATGGGTCCATGTATTAGCTAGATGGTTGTCTCCTCCTTGTGCTTTCATGTATAGATCTTGTGAGCTCCGTTCATGATCAAGATCTAATCTATTTGTAATCATGCATGCTGTGTTTGTGGGGATCCGATGGATATTGAGATTACTATGTCAGATTGATTAATGGTTTTGTCTATTTGATACTATCATGTTTGTGTTGTTTGTGATCTTGCATGCTCTCCGTTGTTAGTAGCTATCTTGGTCAAGTAGTTTCTAGTGACTCCAAGAGGGGGTATTTATGCTCGATAGTGGGTTCATGCCTCTAGTTTCCAAGGGAAGTGACAGAAATCTCTTCGGTTGTAGATGTGCTATTGCCACTAGGGAGAAAACAACGGTCTCTTGTTCATGGAACAAGTGGATTGTTTACCTTACACACTTTGCTTACAGCAGTTGTCTGTTGCTTGCAACTTAATACTGGAGGGGGTTCGGATGATAACCTAAAGGTGGACTTCTAGTCATAGATGCAGTTGGATGGCGGTCTATGTATATTGTTGTATTTCCCAATCGAATCTCATAGGATCTTTTGTCTGGTATTGCATTGTTATGCCTTGCTCAGTTCCTGTCAATTTCCTGTTGTAATTTGTTTACCCTTCATGCCATGTTGTTTATCTAAGGAGATCACCTCTAGTGAACTATGGACCCCGGTCCAATCTTTACCATTGATACATCTTCCACTATTACATGTTTACTTCCTGCAAACCATTACCCTCCACACCATACGTTTAGCAAACCGGTAAGCTTGACAACCTCATTGATTCGTCGGGGCAAAGTCTTGAGTTTGTGTTGTGCAGGTCTCCGTGTTGCTTGCAACACCTGTGCGACGTTTCCTTCCTCCTACTGGTTCGATAAACTCGGTTTCTTACTGAGGGAAAACTTGTTGTTGTGCTTGTTCACACCTTGCTCTTGGGGTTCCCAACAGGCTCCACGTCAACCACATGTACAGCCATCACGGAGTGACAGAAACCTAAGTACGCGAACCAGAACATTGCACGTATGGGAGTAAGAGGACCACTAACTTATGGCTGTGGTTGGGGAAACCTTAATGCTTTGTTAGTATTTACGGATGTTTGCTAACAATCCAATCATATAGTACATGTAATTCCAAGTAGTGAAGTGCATGTATATTTAGCCTCTCTCACATAGAAAACTGCTTCGAAGACAATGAACCCGATTTATTCGCCAGTTAAACTTGGACAAATCCACCACAATTACCACCACTATTCCACACTCATGGTTCTGTTAGTTTAGTGTATTTTATTGCTGCATCAACTAGCTTTACTTTCTTGTAGTTTATTTTCTTGCAAAGCTTTCTATAGTACTTGTTTTGTTGCTCTAGTTTTATTCCTAGATGATGGAAACGTTTAGTGTGTGTAGAGTTGTATTAATGGTTGATAGAACTTGAGAGAATATTTATCCTACCTTTAGCTCCTCGTTGGGTTTGACACTCTTACTTATCGAAAAGGCTACACACGATCCTCTATACTTGTGGGATATCAAGCATCTCGGGAAGATCATATGCTTGAAGCTCTCTATTCATAATGGACGTGTGAATATGCGATTTAATGATGCTATCCTGTAGTGTTTACAGGGGAGCAAATTGTGAGTCTTCACCAAGCGATAATGACCAAGTGAAGCATTCTAGCTTTAAGGAAGCATGAAGCATCTTCATCAAGATCAAGTGGGATGTGCAAGGTAAAGTTATAGCCTTTATAGGTTTTCCTTTTTATTGGTCTCAAGGTGTTTGTTAGGAGACTGGGTTATATGATAGATAGTCGCACTATCAAGAGGGGATTTCGGTTGAGTATCTTGATCACATTGTCATAGGGAGCTCAATCCTTTGCATCTCCATATTTTGTCGATTCTTTATGTTTATATATGTGAGTATTTTGACCTTGTTGCTATCTTTTCAACAAGTCTAAGTTCATCGAAAATGGAATTCGTATGCATCTTCTATTGTGTTTTCGAGTCTGCTCTTCGGTTAGGGATGGTTCACACCTCCATTGTTGGAATTTTTATTTGTTTATATTTAATGGGTTTTATGGTATTCATTAGATATATCTTGTTCTTAGCTTTTCAAAAAGCCCAAGTTTATTAAAATCGGAGTCCGTAGTCAAAATATATCGCATCTTTCGTTAGGACAATTTTTGGCCGGTTCTGGGATCGGTCAACCGGCGACGCGACCAACCCTTACCGACCAAAATTTTAGCAGCTCATTCGGTGGGGCTTCGGTTCTGGAGTCAACCAAAGCGGTCGGTCTTGACCGACCATGGGACCGACAGGATCAATTTTCCCCCCAACAGTCATATTTGGCTTTTCCTATAAAAGGGGGTTTCTTCCCAATGTTTTCTAGGGTTATTGAGCATGTTTTGACCACCATTGTTAACCCTATTGTTCTTGCTTCCTTTCCCATCCCTCCTATGATTCTTGCATATTTTTTAGAGCTTTAAAAGAGGAGATCTGGATCTATAATCCCCACTAATCAATTTCTTCTATAAGTGAGGGCCACATTGTATATTTATCTTGGATGCATTGGTTGACCTCCTCCATTGTTCTTCCTCTCTAATTTCTCCCTAGGATTTGTTGCTTTGATGGGATTTCAGAGAAAATGATCTGAGAACCCTTGGTGTTCTTGATTTGCTTTCTTGCATAAGTGTTTATCTCTCCATTACAATGTGTACGGGTGGGAGGTCATGAGCTTGTAACTCTTGGAGGGTGACCTCCTAGTTGGCTTGGCGGTTGGTGCCGCTGTGACCTCTTCGTGGAAGATTGTGAAGAGGTCCATGCTTTCCTCTTCGTGGGATTTGTGAAGTGGTTGTAGAGCTTTCCATATCTAGAGTGGAAGAAAATATAGCCATAAGGAAAGGGCCCTTACCTTCTTGACGGGGATTGGATAAGAAGGTGAGCCTTCATGGTGTTTGGGCATCATTTGTGGTAATACATATCTCTCCAACTGTGAGTATCTTACTTCGTGTAAGTGGACATCGGGATAAATCTTTGTCTCCATGTGCATCAGTTATCTTTATACCCTAGTTTATTTCCTTGTGATAGCCATCGAGATTGAAGTACTTATATCTTGCTTATCACTTGTGAATTATATCATGTGATATCTTGCTTAGCTCTAGTTGTCGTTGGTGCACATAGTTGAACCTGGCTTATTTAGGATTTGTGCTTACAAACTAAAAATTGGTTTAATTCTGCACTCTTTCAAGCCAAATCCGTAATTGTTTTTAAAAACACCTATTCACCCCGTTTAGATGACATCTCGATCTTTCATTGAATAAGTACTCAGAAATTTCTATTATTTTTTTGTTGGCACTCTACATGATTACTGGAATTACTGTATGAATGTGATATACCCTTTTACCTCGATGTAAGAAATATTTTCTATATGTCCTTTTCCATACTCTTTCCATTCCAAATTAAGTGGAGTATTTTGTTTCTTGGGACAAACTTTTGACCAATATTTAAGTTATTCGTGTGTAATTTACATGATACAAAATAATTACCACAAGGACAAATTTTCTACATGAACCTAACGACATTAACTTTATGGTATAAACTTATATTTGGAACTAAGAGATCATGTTGTTTACGTGATAAACCCATTTGTATGTTTAAGCATATTTCATTTGTCTGGTTTTAGACTTTGGAAATATATTTTTAATAGTTGTGACTCCCAGATATAATATTTTAGTATAAAGAAAGTGATATATATTTTGTGTAGTATAGATCACATCATTTGATTCTACTTATTATTCAAATCATAGATTTGGACATACAACTCCTGCGCGAAGCAAGGATTTAAGTTTCCAACTCCCTGATGAGCATTTTGCACATGTAGGGAGATCTCTAATTGGTGTTGCCTACTCCCTCTATTCTCTTTTATTTTATATCCTAGTATAAAATATCGAAAAAATAAACTACATATATTAATATTACTCAGATACGTAAACAACCAGTCCAAGCTACATTGAAAGTAATGACATCCTAAGAAAGAGTAGGACCACTTTGTTTTTTGCGTTCTTCTTGACTATAAAAGATAAAATATAGATTAATATGGAACAAATATTTGTTCTAGAATATAGAATAAAACATAACGGTGGGAGTATGAGTTATTGGAGCTTGTGAAAAGGACTACGCATGTGTCATTTGGCTATTTAGAAAATCATGAGGGAATTAATTAATATATTCATTTGGTGGGTCCACCCAAGTATACATGACACCTACATGGTAAAAGTTAAGAAAAGTCAAATCAAGTCAATAAAAGTTTATGCCATTGACATATGGTTAACAAGTCAGAGAAGGAATATGATAAATAGATGACAATGACAAAGGCAGAGCTCATTGGGTGAAGCAATAGATGGATTAGTCCAACGTAGACCGTGGAATACACTATCTTATTGTATGCATTTACTATTGCAAATGTTGATACGTTTTCTTTTTTTTTTGTCAAATTTTACTCTCTCCGTCCAAAAAATTATGTCGTGTCTTGACTCACATGTATTTAGACATGTTTTATACGAATCTAGAAAAAAAATCTTTGACATCTTTTTTTTGGCGGATGGAGTACAAAATTTGATTTTGCCAAAGCTAATATGTATAGTACATTGAATTGGGAGAGAGTATTAAGAGGATACCAATGTAGTAGTATTTTTAATTCTACCCAATCCATTCTGAAATATAAGATGTCCTAGCTTTTTCTAAAAAACATGTATGTAAACTTTTTTAAGTATATACGTTCGTAGCAAGAGTGAACCTACACATAAAAAAACGCCTACATGATGTTTCAGAAAAAATACATCTTATAATTTAGGACGGCGGAAATACAATCGAGAGATGGTTTTAAAAAATATGCGTGAGCTCGCGTAACTTATCTTATACTAAAGGAGTGCAACCGAAATACTAGGAGACCATATAAAAAAAGATACCACGAGTCCGAAACAGACTACAAAACACACTTAATGCCTAGTTTACTTTTCTTGTATTTTTAGCCACTAGAGTTTTAGAGATATGCGGGAATTTGGTGTTCATCCAATACTCTTCAATCTCATACAATACTCTTCCCCTAAAACACTCTACCTTAGGGCATTGCTTACTTCTCTCGTACTGTTTACCATGCCGGGTTTGGCCAAAATAATCCCGGGATATCTCCGCAAATGCTTCATGTTTTTGTCTAGATTGAAAATTTTCCTTTAAGATAGTTTTTGTGGGAAAGAGTATTTTAGGAGATTGAAGAGTATCGTGTGAATATCAAATCCCCGCATATCCCTAAAATTCTTGTGGGTAAAAATACAAGAGAAGTAAACAAGTTATAGAGGAGAGTTTTTAATAAAGTATAAAGAATTTGTAGAGACATTTTAGGATTATCACGGTTGAACCAGTCATGGTAAACGGACTAGGTAATTTTTGGGGAATTGGAACGATTCCCTTCGATCCCCACGAATAGAATATGAGAGGAGTAAACAAGGCTCAAAGTGGTCAGCGCCTCGGCGAACTGGGAAAAACTGAAACTCGGGAGCTTATGCGTGAGCTTAGTCATCATCAAATAAAAAAGTTATGCGTAATCTAAAAAAGAAGTTATGCGTGAGTACGGAAAGAGAATGCACTGAAGCAATACGAACGGCTGACTAGATTGCTGAACCTAAGGGCCGGTTTCCCTGGCTATACCATGGCACGCAGGTGCACTATTCTCCAAGAAACACAAAGCACGCGCACGACAAAGAAAAGGTGGGAACAGATGAGCCGCACTTTGCGAAACCGCAACTAGAGACTTGTCTTTTCATCCTGCAGCTGATGCTCCATTTTGTCTCGTCTTTCCTCTTTCCCCGCGCTCTGTAGTTTGTATACAACGGGGTTCAAACGGAGGAACACCGACGACGGCCATCGCGTAAAACAACGTTTGACCATGGAACGGAAGCAGACAAAGTGCAGGTTCTTCACTCATGAGAGATCATGCAGGTGAGACTGAAACAACTGCGGCAAGTCTATAAACACGTTGTGTAACTAGTGACGACAAATAATGCCCCCCCGAGCTCCTGGGAGCCCATTTATTTTGATAAAATTAAAATTATATATCAAAGTTTTAAATAAGATATAGAAACTTGGTTTGGACGTAGTAAATGATGTATACTGGTGTGCAAAATCTCAATATAAAATTCTTTTCATTTTGGGGCTAAACAGAAAAAAAACCTAACAAATTTTATAGTTTTGAGAGTGGAGGGTACTCGTTTGCAGATCAGTGTACCCTCTTCAATGATCATATACCACCTGGCAGTATTCAAGCTCCAAAATGGATCCTGAAGAAGATATAAAAAAATAAAAACGCTTTTATATGGATGAAACCAGGAGCTGTACCTGGTACTAGGCCGCATGCTTCGGTGAACTGGAGCTCCATTTGCAGACCAAAGGAGCTTGGCGGTCTGGGGTCTGGGCATTTTTGACATTGAGAAATTTGGTAGGGCTATGAGATTGAGATGGCCCTAGTATGCGTGGACTGAACCGGGAAGACATTGGCATGGATTGGCTCTATCTTGCGACGCAGCGGATATGGAGGTATTCAGATCTTCCACAAACTGACAAACATCACCGTCGGCGATGGCACTGGGTGCATATTTTGGCATTACGGTTGGCTGCCAGGGGGAGCTCTAAAAATTCAGTTCCCTGAGCTATTCAAGATCACCATGAGTAAAAATAGAGCTGTGCAAAAAGAGCCGCACAACAGAAACTGGATAAGCCTCTGCAACTACTCCCTCCATCCTAAAAAAGATGTCTTAAATTTGTTTAAATTTAGATATATCTATATTTAAGTAGTGTCTAGATACATTCAAACTTGAGACATCATTTTTAAGACGGAGAGAGCAACTCATTTCGGCAAAACAAAAAAAACTCATTTCGTACATCTTTGGTCCCTGCTAAGGGCGGTTGTGTTGCAGCCTACTCTAGAATATACACGACAGCATCCGCGTATAATTGTCAATTCACGGGCGTTTTCACAGCTTTTAACAAATCATGGAAGGCAAAAACCGAGCCTAAATGACGTTTTTTTTTTTGCTGTTACATTGTGACTTCGTTTCGGAAGTTAGTGTAAGAGCATCTCTACTCGTTGGGCGAATTCAGACCGAAATCTATATCTTTTTTTTGCTGGACGGAACTTGATTTCGGTCTAGGTACGCCCAGTTTCCCACTTTATCGTTTCCGCCGGCAAGTGCTCGACCACAAGGTGTTCGACAGAAACATCCACAAATTCGGCGGCAAATTATTACAGAAACGCCCATAAATTCGGCGGAAAATACTCTCAGTCGATGGGATGGGCTCCTGCGGCGTGTCCGAAGGTTGGAGTTGAACCGTCGTCGAACTCGGGCGACGAGGAGTACCTCTGCCGAGCAGTCGTCTGGCTCTTCTGGAAGCCTGCCGGAGAGATCGGCGAGAATCCAGCGAGCCGGCGCTGCTTCCCCTGATATGGTGGGTACAGGCGCCATCAACGCCGACTTCGCCGCCCGCGCTTCGCCATCGCCGCTTTGCTCTTCGCCGCCTTCTCCTCCGCTTGTTGTTGTGGAGCCGCCTCTCCTTCCCGCCCTTCCGTTCGGCCGACGAGATCTGCCTAGCATGCTCCTTCTTCTCCCAGTCGGCGGAGGACATGCCCTCCGGCTTCGTCGGCGGCGCTCTCGGCTTTCTCGCCTTCTTCTCCGCTGGACCCTCGCCGAGGATCGATCAGGGTTGGACGAAGCTCTTGGGCGGCATGTCGGACAGGGAGCTCGGCGGAGTGGCAGGAGGGGAATGGGGAACAAAGGCGGGAGGGGGGGGGGAAGAAAAGGGCGGGAGCTCGGCGAAGTGGCGGGAGTGGCGCCTTCTCTCGCCGACAGAGCTGGCCCACACCCGTTTTCGCTGCGTCCGACATTCCCAGGACGTACCCGGGATCCAGGGTACGGCCTGGGTAGGCCGGACTAAAACACGCTGAAATCCGGATGAAAACAGGTTCCTGGGTACACGACTGGGCCGATTTTGGCGTCCGGACCTAATTTCGGCGTCCGGATCGGCGTCCTGGGTAGGCAAGTGGAGATGCTCTAACAACTAGAAAAATAGGACATGAGAAGGGTAGAAATAGAATATGTGCATTTGCATAGCACGCATCTAAAATTGAGGGGGATTTTTCGCTTTTAAATCAAAAGGACTAAAATGTTGAACTTTCATCTAGTGTTGAGTTAGAAATAGATCTGATCTAAATTTGAACATAAACTAATTTGCAATTTAAATTTTAAGAATTTCAAATTTTAACAAGTTAATAAAAGAGTCCTAAGACTCAAACACAATCATTCATCAACACACATAACAAAATATAGTTCTAAAAAGAACTAGAATAAAACATATACATTTGAATTCAAAATTGAAGTTTGAATTAATTAAACTTGAGTTCAAATACATGTATACATCACAAGAGGAATAGAACACATAAAAATTGTCAAAATTGAATATTTATTCATTATAAAATGGATACAAGATTTGTATATACAAGAAAGAAATTACATGAAATTGGAACCTATTACAAACTACTGAATGAAAAATACTATCTTAAACCTATCTACTAGTCTTCTTATGTAACATCCCAAATTTCATCAAATTCAAAACATCATGATTGCATTCATACCATCATGGCATGTTTACTTTGCACAAAAAATTTCAAAGCTAAAACCCTAGCAAAACCATATTTTATACCCATTTTATATTACATGTATGGGGCATGGTTTTATTTTTATGACCCCAAAATATTTTCGAGTGATCTGTTGTGTTTGACACACTTTTAAACACTAGGATCACATCATAAAATTTTGGTGAAGGTTTGAATTGAATTGGATTTGAATTTGAATTGCCCATTCAAATCTTAATTGGAAATTCAAAACAGAAAAAGAAAAGGCAAAGGAGAGAAAAAAATAAAGCCAACCAGCCATTCTGGCCCAGGCCAAATGCGCATCCCACCTAGCCCACCCGGGAAACCCCTCACCCCCTCTGTTTCTCACCCCGCGCGCACACTCGCTCGCTGACAGCTGGGCCCCACACCCACGACAGCTCAGTGTCGTCAATCTCGCGCCAGAGACCGAGCTCGCCTGCCGTTTCTTCCCCCTTTCAAAGCCGAATTGAAATCCGTTAATTGCCGTTGATGGCATGCGTGATTCCCTCCCCCGCTCTGGCTACTTAACACCCTCGGCACCCGCAGCATTTCCCCCCACTCACCCACCTCTCACCAGGATCCCCAAAATTTGCGCTGCTCCGCCGCGGTACCGACGAGCTCCGGCGAGCTATCGCGGTGAGTCCCGTGCTCCCCTTAGCCTCTGGTTCACGCGATTGTGTTCGCCATGTCCTTGCGCACCTTATAATGCTTGCCACGTGTCCCCTTGTGCCCTAGGTCGTCGTCCCCGTCTTCAACTGCGAGCACCCGACGACGAGACGAACTCCGGCGAGCGATTATGTTCGTGTCTGTGCGCCCCCGCCTCGTCCACGACCACGTTGAGCTTCACCTCGACACCGCGACCTTGGTAAGCCCTAGCACCCCCTCTTCTTCCCCTAGCCTCGCCGGTGCATCGTCGTCAGTAGCGTCGCCGCCGCAGTGGCCATTTGCGCCGCTGGCTTTTGGTCAGAGCAACGTGATCCACTGGATCTAAATCTAGTGGTCTAGATTAGATCTGGTAGCGAACAGGTACGAGCAGATCTGGACCGCAGGATGCAACTTAGATCCAGCGGCTCACGTGCGTGATCCGCACAAAGCGGTATCGTCCAATCAGAACACGTCGCGTGTCTGTAGTTTTGATTTGAAATTCAGATTTTGTCTATTAGATGAATTAACTTGTAAAATTCATAACTTTTGTTCTGTAAATCCAAAAATTGCAAATAAGATGTCTATGGATTCAGAAAATTGATACCTTTGCATTTGTGGCCTTGATTTGGTCATTTTTCTCTGTAAAATTAGGATTTTATGCAGAGACATTTGTAGGCCTAATTTGACTATAAAAATTATTTAGAATATTATTTTTAGGTGGTTTTTGTTTTATTTAGACTTTATATTATATGCTTTGTCTTTAGTACTGTAGAGTTTGATTTAAAAAGTGTGGAAAATCATCCCATTGCATTTTGCATGCATTCATACTATTTTTGTGTGTATATTGAGTTGTGAATATTTTGTTGTATGAATTGTTGTGTAGATTTTGTGGATTGTGGAGAGTGTGATTGTGAGGATTGTACCTATTCCCCTATCTACCAAGGCAAGTGATACTCCATCTTTTTTCCTATTATTTTCCTATTTGCATTAGTATTATTTTGAGTAGGATTGCATGGTACTTTTTCAAAGTATATGCTATGCTATGGTAGATCCTATAGATGATATATTGGTAGTATTTTCCCTATGTTAGAAGACTTGTTATGCTAGTATGCTTAGCCTAGATATTAGAAATTCAAGGGTGAAAAATTCATGTTATGATATTATGGAAAGATTATGCCTATGTGTTTTTGACTAAGAAAACAACTTGTTAATGAACCACCTGGTTGGAATGGAAAGTTTGGTTTGTGTTGAGTGGTTACACAGGGACCATGTCTATGGTTTACCCTGTGTATCACACTTGTGTATGGCCACCCAGGAACAAAGATATTTGAGATGTTTAGTGTTGAGAAGCTTCTAGTGCAACCACATGGCATATGGGCTCTGCCTTGACCAACTAGGTTGCAAGAACTCAGCCAGATGGACAGATGGTGGTAGGGTTGATAGGATGGAATGCGTCCATGGTGGTCTGAGGGATTGCTTCTGAAAAGTCTTGTCTCAATGCATGTCGAGTCCTGTGGGGAAAGTGCACCACCTCTTGAGAGGGTAAAACCTAAGTACTTATCCGTGTCCACGGTAATGGACAATTTTGAGCATCAAAGACATTGAAATGATCAAGGATCTCCTCATCCCAATTTGTCTAAGTTAAAAATGATGGGTGAACAAGGGTAGTGGTTCACCAATGTCTATTGGTGGTACCTTAGTGTTTTTGTAAAGAAAAACTTAGTGTTTTCAACTGGTAGGACAAAACTACTTTGTGCAAAGCTGTAAGATCCCTCCCTTTAAAAAGGTAAGGATCCCTGTGATTGCAATGCTAGTCCCTGGATAAATGCTAGCATCCACAGTTTAAGATGAAGTACACAGAAACAAAGGTCATTATTACATATCATTCCAGAGACAAACATTGTCTTTTACAAACTCCATGGCCACAGGCCTAATACAAGAGTTCAAATATATAATAAGATAAATAAGTCTTCATCTTCATGTGCATAGGCAAGCATGTTGAGTGTAGACTCATAACCCCTAATCATCATCAGAATAACCTACAACATCATAAGTTACAGCCACAGTGGGTCAATACATTGGAATAGTATTGGCAAGTGATACCTTAGTAGAATATTGGTAGACTAGATACTATATGCATTTTGGCTAAGTGTAGCTTAGGCTTGCTTTGCTCAAAATAGATTTTGCCTATTAGTTGAAAACACTAAGTTTTTCTTTGACAAAATCTTTCCCAAGGAAACACCAATAGAAATTGGTGTACCTTCACCCTTGTTCACCCACAAGTTTTAACTTATAAATTGGGATGAGGAGATTCTTGATAGCTTGCATGTCTTGATGCTCAAGTTGTCCAATACCAGGGACATGGCTAAGTACTTAGATTCTTCCATCTGCAGAGGTTGTGCACTTTCCCCACAAGACTTGATTTTCACCAAGACAGGACCTTTTAGAAGCCTTCCCTTAGACCAAATGGACGCGCTCCAACCTATCATACCACTACCACCAACTGTCCAAATGGCTAAGTTATTGTAGCCTATATGATCCAGGTAGAGCCCATATTACCATGTGGCTGCACTAGAAGCTTCTTAACATTTGGCATCTCAAATCCCTTTGTTCCTGGGTGGCTTTCCACAAGTGAGATACACAAGGTAAACCATAGAAATGGGCCTTGTGTAACCACTCAACACAAACCATTCTTTCCATTCCACCCAGGTGATTCATTCACTTAGTTGTTTTATTAATTAAAACACAAGTCCAATGACTTAGAAATATTTTCTCATAGCATGAATATATAACCACCCTTGGTTGCTATTAGCTAGGCTAAGCATGGCATAGATAAGCATCTTAACTTAGAAATTTCTAGCAATTCTACAACTACTAGGATTTCCCAAGCATAGCATATAGATCAATATTCATGCAAGTCTAGCAAAATATTTCTAGTGCATAGTTGAAAAACATAGGAATAAAATCATGAAGCACCACTTGCCTTGGTAGTTTGGGGAGTAACAACAATCCTCACAATCACAATCACTATTTGCACCAAAATCTACACATAAAATAATGGCACAAATCACATACGCAATATATACAAGCAAAAATACATGAATGTATGCAAAATGCCATGTGATGATTTTCTACACCAAACAAGACAAGTGCGCAGTATTGAATCATAAACAAGTACAAAACAAGCCAAATAAACTTTATTTGAATAACAAATCATTTTCCAAATAATTACTATACTCAAATTATGCCTACAAATGTTTCTGAAAAAACAACCATTTTAACAGAGGCAAAACATTAAACACATTGCATAAACAGAAAGGTTTTTTCTCCTAATTCCAATGATATAAAATTTGTCAAATTTGGACGTGGGAATCAAAAGTTATGAATTAAACAAGTTTAAACATCTAATAGATATAAAATCTGATTTTAAATCAAAGAACTGGCCACGCAGCAACATCTGATTGGACGATACCGATTCGTGTGGATCACACTTGCGGGCCGTTGGATCTAAGTGGAAGTGCACGGCCAGATCTGCGTGTACCGGTTCGATTAAGTGATCTATTCCTGAGCGTTGGATCTAGATCTAATGGGTAAGATGCAAGCGACCAAAGACTGGCGGCGGCGACGCTTCTGCCGGCGATGCACCGGTGATTCCAGAGGGGGCTAAGGGTTGAGCAGTGGCTTACCAGACTCGCGGGAACACGACGATGCTCAAGGTGTTGCTGGCGTGGGCGGGGGTGTGCTGTAGAGGCTGCCGGGGCTCGTTAGAGTTGGAGGCAGCGTAGGGTTTGCTCGGACGGCGATGAAGGCGACGCTACTGGCCACCCTAGCACAAACCAAGGGTATCAACGTGTGCACAATGCTCAGGAGAACCTGACAGGGTCAAGTAGAAGGCGCCGGGCGGTCTGTTTTTACCTCAATCTCTCACCGGAGTTGGAGACGGCGTCGGATGCCCACGGTGCTCGTCGAAGTCGACGCCCGGATCACTGGCCGGACAAAGGGATCGGGAGGTGCAAGGATCAAGGGATCATTCGGGGTGAACAAGGAGTGGCGAACACTAGACTTCTTGGAATACCTCGCCGGAGTTGGCTCATCTGTGTGTAATGCGAAATAGAGGCAGCCTGGTGGCGGAGCGAGCGAGTGGAGTGAGGGGAAAGGTGAGGGGTGGAGAGGGGGTTTTGTAGCCGGGGCAGGGGCGAGGATCACACAAGGAAACTCTAGCAATTACTCGGGTTTAAAGCGCGACAGTGATGGCAGAGGAAACAACCAGCGACGTGGTTGTGGGCGTGATTTTGGGGAAGATGGTGGTGAGCTGGCGAGGGTCCACCAGTCAGCGACTGATTGGGTAGCGCAGGTGCGGTGAGAAAAACAGGGAGAGAGGGAAATCACGGGTGGGCTAGTTAGTGGGCTGCTTCTATTTGTGGGCTCAATTGCCAGCGCCGACCTTTTTCAATTTCTCTTATCTTTTTCTTTTTCTTTTTGATTTTCCAGGAATCCTTTTCAAATGAATTTAAAATGGTTTGAATTCAAACAACTCCTGGATTTTTGTAAGGAGAAATAAGTACATAACTGGCTACAGAACAATGTTGTACACTTGGAAATACATGGGCACTTTGGAATTTAAAAATAAACAATGCCTTTATCAATTGCTTGATAAAGACATAAGAGTGGTTTTGAATTCATACTTTATTTTGAAAATTTTGTCTAAGCTTTAGGAAACCTCTATCAACTCTAAGTTTAAATCTTACTGGTTTAGAATAAATAATCTCATACTAGAGAGTAGCATTGGGCCATTGCCCTGCTTACATAAAATAATAGACATTCAAATGCTTCTGTTTTTGAAATCTTATTCGAAATGATCCTAAAATGATTATGAATGCATGAATGATATGCAAGCTTTGAAATCATGATTTTTGGGATGTTACAAATCTAACCCCCTTAAGGTGAATCTCGCCCTCGAGATTCGGATTGCCTAGCAAATAGGTGAGGGTGGTCTTTCCGAAGATCATCTTCTCTTTCCCATGTTGCTTCTTCTTCGGAATGATGGTTCCATTGAACTTTGCAGAATTTGATAGTCTTAGTCCGAGTAACTCTTTCTGCAGTCTCAAGAATCTTGATAGGTTTCTCCTCATATTATCCTCATAAGTGAGGTCACTCTCCAATTGAACCTCTTCCAAAGGTATAGTATCCTTCAAAGAAGTCTCTTCCATTTATGGATGGCATTTCTTAAGCCGACTCACATGAAACACATTATGAACAGCAGACAAAGACTCTGGCAATTCAATCTCATAAGCTACTTCTCCTTTACAAATCAGAATCTTGAATGGTCCAACATATCTTGGGGCCAATTTACCTTTGATACCAAATCTCTTTACTCCACGAAGTGGTGACACTCTAAGATAAGCTCTATCACCCACTTCATAGGTGACTTCTCTACGCTTAGGATCTGCGTAGCTCTTCTGTCGGGACTGTGCTATCTTCAACCTGTCCTTAACTAGCTTGACTTTCTCTTCAGCCTCCTTGATTAGTTCTGGTCCGAACAAACTTCTTTCTCCCACACCATTCCATAACAATGGGGTGGTACACTTTCTCCCATAGAGAAACTCAAATGGTGCCATATCAATACTGGCTTGATAGCTGTTATTGTAAGATAATTCTGCGTAGGGCAGACTTTCATCCCAACTGGCTCCATAGTCTAGGGCACATGCCCTCAACATATCTTCAATAATCTGGTTGGTCCTTTCTGTTTGTCCATCAGTCTGAGGATGAAAAGCAGTGCTGAATTCCAATCTCGTTCCCAATGACTCATGTAGTTGCCTCCAAAAATGGGAAGTGAATTGAGTTCCCCTATCAGACACAATACTCTTGGGCACTCTATGTAGACATACAATCCTACTCATATAGATCTTGGCTAACTTATCACTTGTATAGGTTGTCTTCACGGGTATGAAATGAGCCACTTTAGTTAAGCGATCCACTACTACCCAAATAGAATCATATCCTGACCTGGTCCTTGGTAATCCGGTGATGAAATCCATGCCAATCTTATCCCACTTCCAATCAGGAATAGGTAGTGGTTGCAGCAATCCAGCTGGTTTCTGATGTTCCGCCTTCACTCTGCTACATACATCACACAACGCAATATGTTCGGCGATGTCCTTCTTGAGATTATTCCACCAAAATCTTTCCTTCATATCCATGTACATTTTGGTGTTACCCGGATGGATGGAATACGGTGAGTTGTGTGCTTCTTGTAAAATCAGTTCCAAAGTTACGGATCTTGTGGAACACAGATACGTTTTCCATGCCATAAAGTACCCTGTTCATCTTCATGGAATCCTTTGGCTTTTCCCTTGCCAATCTTTTCCTTAATCTCTTCAATTTCCTTATCTGTCTTTTGAGCTTCTTTGATTTTGTCCAACAAGGTGGGTTGAACATCCAATGACATGAGATGTCCTTCAGGCACAATCTCCAATCTGAGATCTCTAAATTGGGCACACAGATCATTTGGCAATTCTCCCTTAGTAAGGCCATTCACAAAAACCTTACGGCTTAGAGCATCTGCTACAACATTTGCTTTACCGGGGTGGTATTGCAAACTCAAGTCATAGTCCTTGATGAGTTCTAGCCATCTTCTTTGTCTCATGTTAATTTCTTTCTGTGTGAAGATATAATTCAAACTTTTGTGATCTGTGAACACTTCACATCGCTTTCCCAAAAGATAGTGTCTCCATGTTTTGAGTGCATGGACAACAGAGGCTAACTCTAAATCATTAGTAGGGTAATTTACCTCATGAGTTTTGAGTTGTCTCGAGGCATAAGCCACAACTTTCCTTCTTGCATAAGTACTGCACCTAATCCATGATGAGATGCATCACAATATACTTGGAAATCTTTCTCCAAATCTGGCAAACATAAGACTGGAGCTGTCTCTAGTCTCTTCTTCAATTCTTGAAAACTGAGTTCACATCCTTCAGACCAAGCAAATTTCTTGTCTTTCTTTAGCAAATCTGTCATAGGCTTAGCTACCTTGGAAAAATTCTCGATAAATCTTCTGTAGTATCCTGCCAAGCCAAGGAAACTACGAACCTCCTTCACTGACTTAGGGGATTCCCATTCAGTTACTGCTGAAACCTTAGCAGGATCAACTGCTACACCATCTCCTGACACAACATGTCCAAGAAATCCAACTTCATTCAACCAAAACTCACACTTGCTGAATTTGGCATACAGCTTATGCTCTCTAAGCTTCTCTAGTATCAAACGCAAATGTCCTTCATGCTCTTCTTTGCTCTTGGAGTAGATCAAAATGACGTCAATGAATACGACAACAAACTTATCAAGGAACTCCATGAACACCTTGTTCATCATATTCATGAAATAAGCTGGTGCATTGGTCAAACCAAATGGCATCACGGTGTACTCATACAATCCATACCTAGTGGTGAAAGTTGTCTTAGGTATGTCTTGTTCCCTTATCTCGAGCTGGAAATAACCTGACCGGAGATCAATATTTGAGAACACACAAGCTCCTTCTAACTGATCAAACAAGTCATTGATTCTAGGCAAAGGGTATTTGTTCTTGATAGTCACCTCATTAAGTGAGCGGTAACCTATGCATAACCTTTAACTTCTATCTTTCTTTTCCACAAACAAAACTGGTGCTCCCCAAGATGAAGAACTTGGTTGGATGAATCCTTTCTGCAACTGTTCTCCAAGTTGTTTCTTGAGTTCTTTCAATTCATCTACTGACATCTTGTACGGTCTTTTTGCTATGGGTCCAGATCCTGGTAGCAAATCAATGATAAACTCCACATCTCTATCTGGTGGCATTCCTGACAATTCTTCCGGAAACACATCCGGATATTCACTCACAATTGGCACACTGTCCATGCTAACCCCCTTAAGAGAATTAAGCCTACTTCCTTTCGATTCAAAATTAGACTTGAATCTTATCCATTTCTTTTCCGGGGTTGTGAGTGCAACTGTTCGATTGGCACAATCTAGTAGTCCTTCATACTTGGTCCTCCAATCCATTTCCAAAATTACATCTAGTCCTTGGGAATCTAGGATTATCAGACTCACTGGAAACTTATGCTTTCCAAACTCTATCTCTAGATCCCGACATCCAAGACTTTACTATCATATCTCCACCTGGAGAACTTACTTTTATTGGACACCCAATGTTTTTAGTTGAAAACCCATTTCTATCCACAAATGCTTTTGATATGAATGAATGTGATGCACCAGTATCAAAAAGAACAAGTGCTGGAATAGAATTGAGTTTGAACTTACCAGCCACAACATCAGGTTCCTCATAGATTTCCTCCACATTGATGTGGTTCATTTGTCCATTTTGAAAAGGGTTGGGCTTGTTGGGTCCTTCAACTTTTTTTTTCTGGGCATTCATTTGCATAATGCCCCATCTTCTTGCAATTGAAGCATTCAACCTGACTAAGATCCTTCTTGACAGGCTGGTTTCCACTGCCACTTCCACTTCCATTGTGGTGGCTCTTATATCCACTCTTGTGACTCTTATACTTGTCATTGTCATGACTACGGTGGTGCTTGTTGTCATGATGACGGTTGTGGTTGTGGTGCTTGTTTTATTTTCCATGTTTGTGGGATCCAGAACTCCCACTATCATCATAATGGGAACGCTTGTGAGACGATCCCGAGCTGTGCTTGTCAGAGTGCTTCCTCTTCCTGCTTCATCTTGCTCTCCAAAATAGCAGCCTTGTCACAAAGAGACTAATAAGTGGGAACATAGGCCACAGATAGCTACAGGTTCAATTCATCGTTCAATCCTTTAAGGAACTTTTCTTTCCTCTTAGCATCAGTGTCAACTTCATCCGGTGCATAACGCGCCAGATTGTTGAACTCCTCAATATACTCTGCCACGCTGCGGTGGCGCTGCTTCAGATTATGAAACTCCTTCTTCTTTAAACTCATCACTCCGGATGAGATGTGAGCAGTACGGAAACCATCTTCAAAGATAGCCCATGTCACATCCGCAATGGGAGTGGTGATCTGGAAGTTATCCCACCAAGTGGCTGCTGGTCCTTCCAACAAGTGTGCTGCAAATCTGACCTTCTCTTCATCAGTATAGCCAACAGTTACCAAATCCTTGTTCACTGAGCGTAGACAATCATTAGCCACCATAGGATCAGTAGTTCCTGAAAACTTTGCTGGCCTCAGCCTTAAGAATCTGGTAAGCATGTCAAAACCCGGTGGGTTATTCTGATTGTTGTTGTTGTTGTTGTTGTTGTTGTTATTGTTGTTGTTGTTGTTGTTGTTGTTGTTGTTGTTGTTGTTGTTGTTGTTGTTGTTGTTGTTGTTGTTGTTGTTGTTGTTGTTGTTGTTGTTGTTGTTGTTGTTGTTGTTGTTGTTGTTGTTGTTGTTGTTGTTGTTGTTATTGTTGTTGTTGTTGTTGTTGTTGTTGTTGTTGTTGTTGTTGTTGTTGTTGTTGTTGTTGTTGTTGTTGTTGTTGTTCTGATTCTGGATGAACGTGGTCATCATTTGCATCAACTAAGTCTGAGCTGTCATCATCTGCTGCATCTCAGGGGTGATGTTGTTGTTGGGATTGGGATTGGCACGTCGGGGAGGCATCTATGGTTTTCAATAAGGATAAGAATGAGATACCCATAGATGCTAACATGCACAGTACATCACATGACAAACCACAATCATGCATCATAGTAGTAAAAGGTTCAACAACACAGACAACAAGTTTTTGAAAAAGTAAACACACCAATAGCAAGCCATCCACATGTTGGATGGTCATTGTGACTCAATAATCAAAAGTATGTTAAATAAATGGTAAATGAGTAGTCATCACTACTCCTCTGCATCAACCTCCTCATCAACAAGTGTAAGACCTGCATTCTCCATAGCGGTCTTATATTCCTCGACATTGGTGGTCAAGGTCTCTACTTTGGCCTTGAGAGCCCTCTTCTATGCACGAAGCCTCTCAATCACACCTTGCTGATGCTCGAGCTCGAAGTCCTTAGCCTCTAGTTCTGCAGTCATGTCTCGAATCCTCTTGTTCCTATATTAGACTCTCTTCTCTTGACTCTTGAACTTTCTATCCTGACTCTCAAACTTGGCCTCCATTTCTTTGACTATCTCATCTTGCTCCGCGAAGAGCTTGTCCTTCTCACGAAGCTGCACCTGGAGTTCGTCATTGATGAGCATGACGTTGGTCCTATCAGTATCTAGGTGCCTAATAAGAACCTTTAAGTCCTGGAGGTATAGACGAATCGGCTCTGCCGTCTCTCTCGAAGCATCCTAGAAGTCAATGGCCTCACCATCCTCATCACGTCTACCGAAGGTGTGGAAGTGAGTACCTCTAATCTCTCGAGAGTGTCTCCCTAGTAAACGTCCAAGCAAATCCTGCATGACTACCTCTAGGCCTCTCTCCTTGTCATCATGCATGAGCTTGAAGATGATTGCCTCCGTGGTAGGCTCAGTCTGGCGTCCGGGCTGATTAACCTTGAAGCCCCAAAGGTCTTTCCTCTCAAACTTGGTGAGGGGAAGCATCATGATGGTAGGAAGTGGGAGATTGAGCAAACTAGTGAGCTCAATAATACGAGTGCCAAAACGAGTTCCCTTGAACTCTTCATCCGTGCTGATGGTAACATTAGGCATCTATTTTATAAGATAGAAAAAGTTAGAATCAACATACATAGAGATAAATCATAAGACAAGGCATCACATGCATATCTTTGACAATCAAAACATTCAAGTCATGGCATACATAAAACCATTACAAGCATCCAAGGTTCAACTTGTTTTAAACAAAATTTGGGAAAATAGAATGATAAGTGTGGTGGTCCAACTAACGAAGTATGTTACAATCCCATTTCAGTTGCCAAGTTGGCTAACAGGGCATCCCTAGAGGCAATCTGTCTATCTAGATCACATGACTCCATTGCTAAGTCTATGATGCCCTTCCTTAAACTTTGGTTGGTAGCCTCTAAATCTTGGTTATGCTTATTTTCTTCCTTAAGGTCATTATGGGTGTTGAGCATTCTGCACTTGATTCTATCACCAAGCTCTTTGATGGCCTTCCAAGCTGCATCCCTTGCTGAATCAAAGAATGTAGTGTGCATCACTGAGTTGGTGACCATGCAGAATCCTGATTCTTTGTGGTTGTCTTCCTTGTTTTTATACAAGTGAAGTTGCACCCACCAGTATTCAACTCCTTCATCCATCACAGGAAAACCTTTGTACACAGCTGCACCATGTATTCCCATGGCAACCATGAGGTCCTTGAGAGCCTTGGGAAATTCTGTCTCACATTCCAAAGTCATAGTCATGAGTGGTCCCTTCCTCACGGCTTCGTTGATGTAGTTCATCTACAAATAGAGATGATAAAGAAGATTAGAAGAGTTTACGAGAAGAAAAGACAAGTGTGGAAGTTGTTAAAATTTTTCCTTAGTGGTTTCCAATCCTAGGGTCATAATCCTACAGCCAACATAGTGCTCTGATACCATCTGTAAGATCCCTCCCTTTAAAAAGGTAAGGATCCCTGTGATTGCAATGCTAGTCCCTGGATCAATGCTAGCATCCACAGTTTAAGATGAAGTACACAGAAACAAAGGTCATTATTACATATCATTCCAGAGACAAACATTGTCTTTTACAAACTCCATGGCCACAGGCCTAATACAAGAGTTCAAATATATAATAAGATAAATAAGTCTTCATCTTCATGTGCCACAGGCAAGCATGTTGAGTGTAGACTCATAACCCCTAATCATCATCAGAATAACCTGCAACATTACAAATTCTGACCACAGGGTCAATACATTGGAATAGTATTGGCAAGTGATACCTTAGTAGAATATTGGTAGACTAGATACTATATGCATTTTGGCTAAGTGTAGCTTAGGCTTGCTTTGCTCAAAATAGGTTTTGCCTATTAGTTGAAAACACTAAGTTTTTCTTTGACAAAATATTTCCCAAGGAAACACCAATAGAAATTGGTGTACCTTCACCCTTCTTCACCCACAAGTTTTAACTTAGAAATTGGGATGAAGATATTCTTGATAGCTTCCATGTCTTGATGCTCAAGTTGTCCAATACCAGGGACATGGCTAAGTACTTAGATTCTTCCATCTGCAGAGGTTGTGCACTTTCCCCACAAGACTTGATTTTCACCAAGACAGGACCTTTTAGAAGCCTTCCCTTAGACCAAATGGACGCGCTCCAACCTCTCATCCCACTACCACCAACTGTCCAAATAGCTAAGTTATTGCAACCTATATGATCCAGGCAGAGCCCGTATTACCATGTGGCTGCACTAGAAGCTTCTTAACATTTGGCATCTCAAGTCCCTTTGTTCCTGGGTGGCTTTCCACAAGTGAGATACACAAGGTAAACCATAGAAATGGGCCTTGTGTAACCACTCAACACAAACCATTCTTTCCATTCCACTCAGGTGATTCATTCACTTAGTTGTTTTATTAATTAAAACACAAGTCCAATGACTTAGAAATATTTTCTCATAGCATGAATATATAACCACCCTTGGTTGCTATTAGCTATGCTAAGCATGGCGTAGATAAGCATCTTAACTTAGAAATTTCTAGCAATTCTACAACTACTAGGATTTCCCAAGCATAGCATATAGATCAAAATATTCATGCAAGTCTAGCAAAATATTTCTAGTGCATAGTTGAAAAACATAGGAATAAAATCATGAAGCACCACTTTCCTTGGTAGTTTGGGGAGTAACAAAAATCCTCACAATCACAATCACTATTTCCACCAAAATCTACACATAAAATAATGGCACAAATCACATACGCAATATATACAAGCAAAAATACATGAATGTATGCAAAATGCCATGTGATGATTTTCTACACCAAACAAGACAAGTGCACAGTACTGAATCATAAACAAGTACAAAACAAGCCAAAAAAAACTTTATTTGAATAACAAATCATTTTCCAAATAATTACTATACTCAAATTATGCCTACAAATGTTTCTGCAAAAACAACCATTTTAACAGAGGCAAAACATTAAACACATTGCATAAACAGAAAGGTTTTTCTCTCCTGATTCCAATGATATAAAATTTGTCAAATTTGGACGTGGGGATCAAAATTCATGAATTAAACAAGTTTAAACATCTAATAGATATAAAATCTGATTTTAAATCAAAGAATCGCCACCGGCAAAGATCGATTGACGATCGATTCGCGTGGATCACGCTTGCGGGCCGTTGGATCTAAGTGGCAGTGCACGGCCAGATCTGCGCGTACCGGTTCGATTAAGTGATCTATTCCTGAGCGCTGGATCTAGATCTAATGGCTAAGTGTTGGAATTATGCCCTAGAGGCAATAATAAAGATGTTATTATTATAATTCTTGTTCATGATAAAGTTTATATTCCATGCTAGAATTGTATTAAGCGGAAACTTTAATACTTGTGTGGTTTGTGAACAACACCGTGTCCCTAGTACGCCTCTATGGACTAGCTCATTGATCAATGATGGTTAAGGTTTCCTAACCATAGACATGAGTTGTCAATTGATAATGAGATCATATCATTGGGAGAATGATATGGTGGATAGACCCAAACAAAGCAGAGCAATTAGATCGTGTCATCGTGTTCGTCTTTGCGAAGATTTTCCTATGTCAAATATTGTATTCCTTAGACCATGAGATAATGCAACTCCCTGGTACCGGAAGAAAGCTTTGAGGTCATCAAACGTCATCCTATGAGAGGGTGATCATAAAGGTGTCTCTTAGGTGATCGGAAAGTATCATTGGGTTGTATGTATCGAGATGGAATTTGTCCTCCCAAGTCGGAGAGATATACTGGGCCCACTCGTAATCGATATCAACACCGCTTGCAAGCATGTGGTTAAGGAGTTAATCACAAAGTGATATCGGATTACGAACAGTAAAGTACTTGCCGTGAACGAGATTGAACTAGGTATGACGGCATCGACGATCGAATCTCGCAAGTAAAATATCGCGACGAAGGGAATATATATATGGGATTGATTGAATCGGCATCGTGGTTCATCCGATATGATCATCGATGAATGTGGGAGTCAATATGGGTGCCTGCACTGTTGATTATTGATAGAAGATCATGTTTGCATATTCTCGAACCCGCAGGTCACACACTTAACGATCTCGACGCTAGGATAGATTGGATAATTGGTTTATGAATTTTTGTTCGAGTCTCGTATGGGATCCGGGATATCACGAGAGGTTCGGAATGGTCCGGAGAATAACATTCATATAAGGCGGCAGTTTTTGGAGTTGAATTGTTCCGGTTAATCGGTATTGTCTAGGAAGCTTATAGAACCTTCGGAAGGGGACCAACATGGCCCCACCTTCCGGGAGGGGCATGGGCCTATGAGGAGTGTCCTGACGCATTGGGCCGGGGCACAAGGCCCCATAGGGCCCAGCCGATCCTAGATAAGTTTAAACTGCTTAAACTAGAGATAGGATTTCTAGATAAGGAGAGTTTAAATCGTTTAAACTAGAGATAGGATTTCTAGATAAGGGAGAGTTTAAATTGTTTAAACTAGAGATAGGATTGGAGGAGGGCAAGGGCTGGCCGCCTCTATATATAGAGGGTGGTGCGCCCCTAACACACACACACCTTCCTCCAAGCCCTAGCAGCCTTGCTACCTTCCTCTCCCGATTGTTTGTAGGCGAAGCCTGCGTGAGAAATTCTCCACCATATACACCACGCCGTCGTGTTGTAGATCCAATATATCTCTCCACCATACTTGCTGGTCCGAGGAAGGAGGAGACGTCGAGGTGCTGCACGTGTGCATCTCACGGAGGCACCGCCACTTGTGGTGCTAGATCGGATCGGATCGCGAGGAGGAGAAGCGAGTACGACTACATCACCCACCTTCCGACGAACGTTCCGCTGTGCAAATCTTAAAGGGTATGAAGATCTAATCCAATCTCTCTCGTTGTTTGCATCTCCTAGATTAGATCTTGGCTTTCCCTCTGTTCGCTCCGTAGAAAATTTTGATTTACTATGCCGCGAAACCCTTCAGTGGTATCAGAGCTAGATCTATGCGTAGTTGTGTTTCACGAGTAGAACGCAACATGGTTGTTGCGGGCGTTGATGTTTTCTGTTGCAAGCCTCTTTTTTGTGTTCTTCTTATGACGCGGGATAGTGAGATTGAAGCGGTCCAGGCCAACCTTACGCGACGTCGTTCGCGAGACCGGCTCCGCACTTGACGTGTGGCTTGTACCACACATGCGGCTGGTGGATGTCAGTTTCTCTCACTATAGTTGTCATGGGATTAACACCGGAGTTTGGCAACCATAATATCACCGTTGTGGCTTTCGTAGCAAGAATCGTTCTTAGCATCTACTCCCATAAGCCACGTAAAACATGCAACAACAAAGTAGAGGCGTCTAACTTGTTTTTGCAGGAGTGTTTTCGTGATATGGTATGGCCCAAGATGTGATGTGTATATTGTATGCGATGATCATGTTTTGTAATGTTTCACGACTTGCATGTCGATGAGTACACAACCGCAGGAGCCATATGGTTGTCTTTATAATTGTGTATGACCATGAGTCAACTTCTTATACGCCATGTAATAGCTTTACTTTATCGCTAAGTAGTTAGCAATAGTTGTAGTTGCTATTTGTGGTGGAGGCAATCATGGTGGAGTGATGGAGATCATGCCGAACACACAAGATGGAGATCATTGCGCCGAGGATTGGCTATACCATGTCACATAAAGTTATATGCATGTGATGTTTATCCTTTATGTATCTTATTATGCTTAGATCGCGACGGTAGCATTATAAGATGATTCCTCACTTAAAGATCAAGATAAAACCGTGTTCTCCCCAAGTATGCACCTATGCGAAAGTTCGTGCTTCCAAGCATCACGTGATGATCGGGTGCTATAGACTCACGCTCACATACAACGGGTGCAAGCCGCTTTTGCACACGGAAATACTTGGTCTAGCTTGACGCCTAGCATGTACTGACATGGCCTCGGAACACAAGAACCGAAAGGTTAAGCATGAGTCATATGAATGATATGATCGACACTTTGTTGTCCACCATTGAAACCACATCTCTTCTCGTGATGATCGGATTAGGTGTGGTGAATTTGGATCGTGTTCACTAAACAACTTGAGGGATGTTGAATTTAGTGGGAGTTCATCTAGTAATTTGATTAAGTTGAACTATTTATCATGAACATAGTCTAAATTGTACTTGCAAATACTGTAGATCACATGGCCAAATCCAACTTCAACTTCAACGTTTTTGCTGAGAAGGAAAAGCTTAGAAACAATGGGTCTAACTTCACCAATTGGTTCCGCAATCTAAGAATCATTCTGTCTGGCGGACAAAAGGACTATGTCCTTGGGAAAGCGTTAGGTGACGCCCCTGCTATAGATGCGCCGGCTGATGAAAAAGCTGTTTATCAGTCATGCAAGGATGATTATGATTTGATTAAGATCGTCATGTTGTATGCTATGGAATCGGATCTTCAAAATCGTTTTGAGGAGTTCACCGGGCCCTTTGAGATTCTCGAGGAGCTGAAAAACATGTTTCAGACTCAAGCCCGTTCTGAGAGATATGAGATCTCTAAGAAATTCTTTAACTACAAGATGGAGGAAGGGAGGTCCGTTAGTGAGCACGCCATTAATATGTCGGGCTACACTCAACGCCTTGAGCAACTGGACTGCAAGATTCCAGAGGAGCTCAAGATTGACACTCCTAGCTACAAAAGTTTTGTAGTTGATCACAATCAGATTGGTTCCACTGATATGATCACTGAGCTCTTTGCTAAGATGAAAGTAGCGGAGGTGAACATCAAAAAGAATAATCATATGTTGATGGTCAACAATCCCCCCACCTTTAAGAAAGGTAAGGGTGCAAGGAAGCCCTTCAAGAAAGGCAGCGGCAAGCGTGTTTCCCCTGCTGAGAAGAAGCTCAGGTCTGGTCCAAAGCCGGACACTGAGTGCTTCTATTGCAAGGACAAGGGTCATCGAAGCGAATCGTCCAAGTACTTAGCGGACAAGAAGTGGCACCATCAAAGGTATATTTGATATACATGTTATTGATGTTTTCCTTACTAGCCCTCGTTGTAGTGCCCGGGTATTTGATACGGTTGCTAATATTTGTAACTCAAACAGAGAGCTACGGAATAGACGGCGGCGAGGGATGAGGTGACGATCTTTGGCAACGAATCAAGAGTTGATGTGATGGCCGTCGCACGCTCTCCTTAGTTTTACCTTCGGATTAGTTTTAAACCTTAATAAATGTTATTATGTGTCCGTTGAGCATGAACATTATTTCCGGATCATGTTTATTGCAAGACGGTTATTCATTTAAATCGGACAATAATGGTTGTTCTATTTATATGAGTAACATCTTTATGGTCATGCACCTCTTGTGAATGGTTTATTTCTTCTAAATCTCGAAGGGATGAAACACGCATCCATAACATTGAGGCTAAGAGATGCAAAGTACATAGTGATAATACTACTTATTTGTGGCATTGTCGTCTAGGTCATATTGGTGTAAAGCGCATGATGAAGAAACTCCATTCGATGGACTTTTGGAGTCTCTTGATTTTGAATCATTTGACACATGCGAACCATGCCTCATGGGCAAGATGATCAAAACCCGTTCTCCTATGATGGAGCGAGCAACGGACTTGTTGGAAATCATACATACCGATGTATGCGGACCGATGAGTGTTTCGACGCGCGGTGGATATCGCTATTTTCTCACTTTTACCGATGACTTAAGTAGATATGGGTATATCTATTTAATGAAACATAAATCAAACGCTTTGAAAAGTTCAAAGAATTTCAGAATGAAGTGGAGAACCATCGTAACAGAAAGATTAAGTTTCTACGATCCGATCGTGGAGGTGAATATTTGAGTTATGATTTTCTCACGCATCTTAAAGCAAGTGGAATCGTTTCACAACTCACGCCATCCGGAACACCACAGCGCAATGGTGTGTCTGAACGCCGGAATCGAACCCTATTAGATATGGTCCGATCAATGATGTCTCTTACTGATTTGCCGTTATCATTTTGGGGTTATGCATTAGAAACCGCTGCATTCACTTTAAATTGGGCTCCATCTAAATCCGTTGAGACGACACCGTATGAACTGTGGTTTGGTGCTAAACCTAAGTTGTCGTTTCTTAAAGTTTGGGGATGCGAAGCTTACGTCAAGAAGTTGATGCCGGACAAGCTCGAACCCAAAGCGGAGAAATGCGTCTTCATAGGATACCCTAAGGAAACTATTGGGTATACCTTCTATCACAACCGAAGGCAAAGTGTTTGTATGAAAGAACGGTTCCTTTCTTGAGAAGGACTTTCTCTCGAAAGAAGTGAGTGGGAGGAAAGTAGAGTGGACGAGGTTATTGAACCTTCTCTTGAATTGGAGAGTAGCGAAGACCTGAAATTGTTCCAAAGGTCATGCACCAACAATAGAGGAAGCTAATGACAAGGATCATGAAGCCGGACGATGTCAAGCATCTTGAACGTCGCAGTCGACAAGGTCGCGTGCCCCTCCCGAGTGGTACGCAACTGCCTGACTTGCCTTGTTGGTAGAAGGCGGTGAACCTACGAACTATGAGGAAGCGATGATGAGCCTGGGCAGCTCGAGAAATGGCTAGAAGCCATGAACCAATTGGGATCCATGAGCGAAAACCAAGTATGGACTTTGGTGGATCCTCCTAGCGACCGAAAGGCCATTGAGTGCAAATGGATATTCAAGAAGAAAACGACGGATGGTAATGTTACCGTCTATAAAGCACGGCTTGTCGCAAAAGGTTTTCGACAAGTTCAAGGTGTTGACTACGATGAGACTTTCTCTCCGTAGCGATGTTTAAGTCCATTCGGATTTTATTAGCAATTGCTGCGTTTCATGATTATGAAATATGGCAGATGGATGTCAAGACTGCTTTCCTCAATGGCAACATTGATGAAGAGTTGTATATGATGCAACCCGAAGGTTTTGTCGATCCTAAGGATGCTAGTAAAGTATGCAAACTTCAGCGTTCCATTTATGGACTGAAGCAAGCATCTCGGAGTTGGAACCTTCGTTTTGATCAAGTGATCAAGAGCTTTGGATTTGTTCCAAATTGCTACGAAGCTTGTATCTACAAGAAAGCGAGTGGGAGCTCGGTGACGTTTCTGGTACTATATGTGGATGACATATTGATTATCGGAAATGACATCAACATGCTTAACGATGTGGGAGTTATTTGAACAAGTGTTTTTCAATGAAATACCTAGGTGAAGCTGCTTATATATTGGGCATCAAAATCTATAGAGATACACAAAGACGCCTGATAGCTTTAAGCCAGAGTACATACCTAGACAAAGTTCTGAAAAGGTTTCGAATGGATAAGGCAAAGAAAGGTTCAGTGCCTATGTTGTCAGGTAAGATATTGAGCAAGGCTCAGTGTCCAGCTACGGTAAATGATAGGGAAGCTATGAGCAAAGTGCCTTATGCCTCGGCCATGTATGCCATGCTGTGTACTAGACCGGATGTGTCCAATGCTCTTAGTTTGACGAGCAGATATCAAAGTGATCCAGGAGTGGAACACTGGACAGCCGTGAAGAACATCCTAAAGTACCTAAATAGAACTAAAGAAATGTTCTTAGTCTATGGGGGTGATGAACAGCTTATCGTAAAAGGTTACGTCGATGCTAGTTTCGACACCGACAAGGATGATTCTAAATCTCAGACAGGATACGTTTATATTTTGAATGGAGGAGCTGTGAGCTGGAGAAGCTGCAAGCAAAGCGTGATCGGGATCTATGAGAAGCGGAATACATGGCTGCCGCAGCGCCAAGTGAAGGAGTTTGGATCAAACTTCATCACTGAGCTTGGCGTGGTTCCAAGTGCATTGGACCCACTGGAGATATTGTGTGACAACACTGGCGCCATAGCACTCGCTAAGGAACCAAGATATCATCCAAAGACCAAGCATATCAACCGCAATTTTCATATAATCCGAGATTATATAGCGATGGAGATCGAAGATTAGCAAAGTACATACGGATCTGAATGTCGCAGATCCATTGACTAAACCTCTTCCACGTGCAAAACATGATCAACACCTCAGTGCCATGGGTGTGAGATTGTTGCCAAATGTAAACTAGATTATTGACTCTAGTGCAAGTGGGAGACTGTTGGAATTATGCCCTAGAGGCAATAATAAAGATGTTATTATTATAATTCTTGTTCATGATAAAGTTTATATTCCATGCTAGAATTGTATTAAGCGGAAACTTTAATACTTGTGTGGTTTGTGAACAACACCGTGTCCCTAGTACGCCTCTATGGACTAGCTCATTGATCAATGATGGTTAAGGTTTCCTAACCATAGACATGAGTTGTCAATTGATAATGAGATCATATCATTGGGAGAATGATATGGTGGATAGACCCAAACAAAGCAGAGCAATTAGATCGTGTCATCGTGTTCGTCTTTGCGAAGCTTTTCCTATGTCAAATATTGTATTCCTTAGACCATGAGATAATGCAACTCCACGTACCGAAGAAAGCTTTGAGGTCATCAAACGTCATCCTATGAGAGGGTGATCATAAAGGTGTCTCTCAGGTGATCGGAAAGTATCTGTTGGGTTGTATGTATCGAGATGGAATTTGTCCCTCCCAAGTCGGAGAGATATACTTCGGGCCCACTCGGTAATCGATGTCAAAACCGCTTGCAAGCATGTGGTTAAGGAGTTAATCACAAAGTGATATCGGATTACGAACGAGTAAAGTACTTTTGTGAACGAGATTGAACTAGGTATGACGGCACCGACGATCGAATCTCGCAAGTAAAATATCGCGAGACAAGGGAATATATATATGGGATTGATTGAATCGGCATCGTGGTTCATCCGATATGATCATCGATGAATGTGTGGAGTCAATATGGGTGCCTGCACCGCTGTTGATTATTGATAGAAGATCATGTCGCATATTCTCGAACCCGCAGGGTCACACACTTAACGATCTCGACGCTAGGATAGATTGGATAATTGGTTTATGAATTTTTGTTCGAGTCTCGGATGGGATCCGGATATCACGAGAGGTTCCTAATGGTCCGAGAATAACATTCATATAAGGCGTGCAGCAGTTTTGGAGTTCGGAATTGTTCCGTTAATCGGTATTGTACCGGAAGCTTATAGAACCTTCGGAAGGGGACCAACATGGCCCCACCTTCCGGGAGGGGCATGGGCCTATGAGGGAGTGTCCTGGCCGCATTGGGGGGTCACAAGGCCCCATAGGGCCCACGATCCTAGATAAGTTTAAACTCGTTTAAACTAGAGATAGGATTTCTAGATAAGGGAGAGTTTAAATCGTTTAAACTAGAGATAGGATTTCTAGATAAGGGAGAGTTTAAATTGTTTAAACTAGAGATAGGCTTGGAGGAGGGGCAGGCTGGCCGCCTCTATATATAGAGGGTGGTGCGCCTCCCCCTAACACACACACCTTCCTCCAAGCCCTAGCAGCCTTGCTACCTTCCTCTCCCTCCCGATCGCTTGTAGGCGAAGCCCTGCAGCAGAAATTCTCCACCATATACACCACGCCGTCGTGTTGTAGATACAATCTATCTCTCCACCATACTTGCTGGTCCGAGGAAGGAGGAGACGTCGAGGTGCTGCACGTGTGCATCTCACGGAGGCACCGCCACTTGTGGTGCTAGATCGGATCGGATCGCGAGGAGGAGAAGCGAGTACGACTACATCACCCACGTTCCGACGAAAGTTCCGCTGTGCGAATCTTCAAGGGTATGAAGATCTAATCCAATCTCTCTCGTTGTTTGCATCTCCTAGATTAGATCTTGGCTTTCCCTCTGTTCGCTCCGTAGAAATTTTTGATTTACTATGCCGCGAAACCCTTCACTAAGATGCAAGCGACCAAAGACTGGCGGCGGCGGCGCTTCTGCCGGCGATGCACCGGTAATTCCAGAGGGGGCTAAGGGTTGAGCAGTGGCTTACCAGACTCGCGGGAATACGACGATGCTCAAGGTGTTGCTGGCGTGGGCGGGGGTGTGCTGTAGAGGCTGCTGGGGCTCGTCGGAGTTGGAGGCAGCGTCGGGTTTGCTCGGACGGCAACGAAGGCGATGCTACTGGCCACCCTAGCACAAACCGAGGGTATCAGCGTGTGCACAACGCTCAGGCGAACCTGACAGTGTCAAGTAGAAGGCGTGGGGTGGTCTGTTTTTACCTCAATCTCTCGCTGGAGTTGGAGACAGCGTCAGATGCCCACGGTGCTCGTCGAAGTCGACGCTCTGGATCACAAGCAGACGAACAAAGGGGATCAAGAGGTGCGCAAGGATCAGGGAATCATTCCAGGGTGAACAAAGAGTGGGCGCGAACACTAGACTTACCAGAATACCTCGTCGGAGTTGGCTCTGTCTGCGGCGGTGTAATGCGAAATAGAGGCAGCCTGGTGGCGGAGCGAGCGAATGGAGTGAGGGGAAAGGTGCGGGGTGGAGAGGGGGTTTTGTAGCCGGGGCAGGGGCGAGGATCGCGCAAGGAAACGCCGGCAATTACTCGGGTTTAAAGCGCGGCAGTGATGGCGGAGGAAACAGCCGGCGACGTGGTCGTGGGCGTGATTTTGGGGAAGATGGTGGTGAGCTGGCGAGGGTCCACCAGTCAGCGACTGATTGGGTAGCGCAGGTGCGGTGAGAAAAACAGGGAGAGAGGGAAATCCCGGGTGGGCTGGTTAGTGGGCTGCTTATGTTTCTGGGCTCAATTGCCAGCGCCGGCCTTTTTCCATTTCTCTTATCTTTTTCTTTTTTTGTTTGATTTTCCAGGAATCCTTTTCAAATGAATTTAAAATGGTTTTAATTCAAACAACTCCTGGATTTTTGTAAGGTGAAATAAGTACATAACTGGCTACAGAACAATGTTGTACACTTGGAAATACATGGGCACTTTGGAATTTAAAAATAAATAATGCCTTTATCAATTGCTTAATAAATACATAAGAGTGGTTTTGAATTCATACTTTGTTTTGAAAATTTTGTCTAAGCTTTAGGAAACCTCTATCAGCTCTAAGTTCAAATATTACTGGTTTAAAATAAATAATCTCATACTAGAGAGTAGCATTGGGCCATTTCCCTGCTTACATAAAATAATAGACATTGAAATGCTTCTGTTTTTGAAATCTTATTTGAAATGATCCTAAAATGATTATGAATGCATGAATGATATGCAAGCTTTGAAATCATGATTTTTGGGATGTTACATAAGCCAGCCTGAAACCATACTTAGCCAAATTCATGTAGTTTATAGTCTCTACTATATGATATCACTTTCCAATACAATTCCAAATGTATTGACCCCTTGTGGTTGTAACTTATTATGTTGCAGGTTAATCTGATGGTGTGTAGGGTTATGAGTCTACACTCAACATGTTTGCATGTGGCACATGAAGTTGAAGAATTTATTTATGTATTTTGTAATGAGAAATATATGTGTTAGCCTTGGGCTAAAGAGTTGTAAGAACTATTGTACTCCTGGAATTACGTTGTAATAATGACCTTCGTATCTGTATACTTCATCTTAAACTGTGGGTGCTAGCAATTCGATCCAGGGACTAGCACTGCAATAACAGGGACCTTTACCTTAAAGGGTGAGGTCTTACATCTTATCTTCATTCTAGTCACACCA
The DNA here is from genome assembly GCA_030063025.1 of Avena longiglumis. Lineage (NCBI taxonomy): Eukaryota > Viridiplantae > Streptophyta > Magnoliopsida > Poales > Poaceae > Avena > Avena longiglumis. The sequence goes on from CP125975.1 coordinate 504,868,305, forward strand.
TCTTTTCTTCAACCCTGCAAAACAAACAACATGAACACCAAAATGTTTTGGTTAAAATGTTGGTCTCACCAGAGGTGATACCATTTGATTTAGAATCCAAGTGAAAAATTCAGGAACAAGTCTTGAACCTTTGAGTCTGAGGTTTTTAGAAAAATAAGAATGACAACAAGGTACCAAGTATGATCAATGCATCAGTATGGAAACAAGGCAGAGAGAAAGCATTGGATCATGATCTGATCATCACAATTGTCAGCAGTGTATTAGCAATAGAGAAACTAGGCAATAAAGACTCAAACCACAAAATCTAGTCGTAGGAATAACCAATTGACATAACTATGAAAATCAATAGAGATAAAATACCTCAAGCTATGGATTCTTTTGAAAGAAACAAATGAAACGATTTATTGAACACTTGGCAATTCACTTATTCATCTTATTCCCAAACTTAAGTAAAACAAACTTGCTTAGTGATAAAATAATAAACAAAATTATAAATTTAATATAATAAAAAATTAAACTTAAAAGTACACTTGTCACTGGACAAATTGATTTCAGGACTAGAAAATAGTTAACAAATCGACATGCCAGAAATGGTAAACACATAAGAGACAAACTGAACCCATACCTGACCATTGCATGCACAACATCCGTGCATAAGACAAACTACAGAGACAATTTCGCTGAAATCAAGCTGCTCACACACTCATGCAGAGCAGTGAGGTGTCAGTGCAACACAGTCCGGGGAGCACCATAAATAGCTACCCGAATGCACCCTAGAGCTCATAACTCACTAGTCTTGTTTAGACAACAAACACATGTTAGCTACGTGACATAGATCTGAGAGAAAGATCAAGCTTGGAGGAGAAGGCAATAAGGAAGAGCAACTGAAGAACAACATCAACAAGGAAGACGAAAAGGAAATACTCTACAAAGGTTTAATATCGAATCTTCAGAAATATAATGAGAGAAGAGGTAATATGATAATGATCTAGAGGATCATCACAAGTGCAAAGTACCAGTAGAACTTTATCAACATATTCCTATTGCTGGGAAGCAAACACAAGCACACAATCATGATCGAACAACAGTACAATAATATAAGAGTGATACATGAACAACTTAACCTAACAAATAATGCTAAACATGATCACTACTAGATAAACAATGGTAAAACAACATAGAATACAATTAGATATAATTAGATCCAAACTAGATACCATACAAAACTATGCACCCTAAAGAAACATATGCAGCAATTCAATTAAACTAAGAACAATTAATTGTCAACTTAAAGTAAAACTAACACACTACACTAAACATTCAGTAAACTAAAGTAACAGGTAATCCTAAGAAATTAACTACTAGTAACACTAACTACAACTAATAAGCAACTATAAGATCATCTAGACTTGTATGAAGTATGAGCTGAAGAACTAGACTAAGAATCGTAAGAACATGTTAACTTTCAAAATAAAAAAAATAAAAGATTTAGTTAAACACTATAATTAGGAAATAAACCTAGTAATACTAACATGAGATGACCTAGATGACTACGAACACCTAAGAATAATTAGAACATGATAGAAAAATTTATTAGACCTAGAACCGGTATAAAAAACTATGTGGCGGAGAGGGGAAAACCCTAGATAACATGCGCATTAGTAAAACATTGAGAAGAGAGGGCAAGACGGAGCCACGTACCTGGTAGAAAACTATGGCAGGGAGCTTATCTCGACCACACAATGGATGGAGACGAGGACGCATGACATCATCATATGGAGTACTAAGTAGGGGCATCACGTCGGTGGCAAGGAGGCGACGACGACGCACTCCAACACCCATAAGGTAGCATCGACGACTGAAACCCTAGAACGAGTTAGGGTTAGACACCGCCAAGGATAAATCGAGTAGAAAATCTAGCTAGATAGGAAGGTAGAGCGACGAGAGAGGATGTGATGGAGAGTAAGCATGGCAAAGGAGATGAACAGAGCCGACCGGAATCGTCGGGTGACACCGGCGGTAATGCAGGATCATGAAGCGAGTCGCCAGTGAGAGAGTGAGAGAGAGAGAGTGGGGGCGAAGGAATGGGCTAGGTCGGGTCAGACCGGACTAGTTCGATACAACTTAACCTAGTCATCCTGACTGGTGGGCACACTGGTATTGTGGTCATTCCAAAATACAAAATACCCAAAATAATCATTTCTCTCACCTAAGTCAGAAAAATAAAATAGAAATATTCCCAAGTAGGAAATTAATTGTAGAGTATAAAAAATATTTTTACTGAATTTTTTAAAGTACTCTTACTTAGATAAAAATTGGAGGTATTTAAATCATCAAAAGAAATAAAAAATTCTAAAATGATTTTTTGATATACTAAAAAATCATAAATAAACCCAAAAGAATATTTAAAAATAATATTTTTGATTAATGAAATGAGTGAAATTCAACTAAATCCAAAATACAATATTAATCAATAATAATAAATTGCAAAAAAAACTAAAAGTGGCAAATTGGTAATTTAACCTAAACTAAGAAGTCTACAATCAAGGGGTAATAACAACATGATGTCTACGCACTTCCATTCTTGTAGACAGTTGTTGGGCCTCCAAGTGCAGAGGTTTGTAGAACAACAACAAGTTTCCCTTAAGTGGATTACCCAAGGTTTATCGAATTCAGGAAGGGAGTGGTCAAAGGTATTCCCTCTCAAGCAATTCTGCAATCAAGATACAAGAAGTATCTTGTGTCCCCAACACACCCAATACATTTTTCAGGTGTATAGGTACACTAGTTCGGCGAAGAGATAGTGAAATACAAGTGGTAACGGTGCCAGAAAATAGCTTCTGACTTATTGTTGACGTGAGAGAACGTGTGTGAGTACCAGAAAGGATCTTGACGGTGAGGTAAAGACTAAAGAAAGCAAACATGCAACAGATCTAGATGCAAACGGTGTTTCAATGCTTAGAAACAGGGCCTAGGGATCATACTTTCACTAGTGAACACTCTCTCATATAAATATCCTCTCTTCATGATACTACTCTTAACTACTCTCCAGTTGGACACTCTAATCATCGGTAGGGCTATAACAACACTCCTCAAAGTCCACCTTCCCCAATCTAGATAACCCCACACTGTCACCTTGAGCGCTAGATGGTTCAAACAAAAACCACAATTTCATAGAGACATCCAACTCCAAATATAACTCATAACAAATATTCAATCTAGCCAAAGTGCCACACACAGTATGCACGCTGTCACTTTCACACACGTGGGGAAAAGCATAGATCTATTAAAGCACAAAGAGTATTTATGTAGACTCTAGCTTTAGTGCCACCATGGAGTGCACGCTGTCACTTTCACACACATGGGGAGAGAAGAGATCTATTGAAGCACTTGAGTAGCAAGGTAGATCTACTTGATTACAAAGCTCAAGTTCACAACAAGATCATGCATAGAGAGAGATGAACACATATCTACCGGTAGAGCCCTTAGCCTCGAGGAAGAACTACTCCCTCCTCATCATGGAAATCAACAACTGTGATGAAGATGGCGATGGAGATGGCTCTGGGGCCACTTCCCCATCCCAGCAGGGTGTCGAAACAGAGACTTTCTGTCCCCCGAATCTCCCATTTGGTGGCGACGAGGTTTGATCTCATCAATGCCCATTATTATGGACTTGGGTTTTGGAGAAGATGGGGATGCTGGAGATCACGGAACGGTTAGCAAACAAGAAATACGAGACACAAGGTTTACCCAGGTTCAGGCCCCCGGAGGGAAAACCCTACTCCTGCTTGTCTGCTCTTGATTACGGCGGAACCGAATGTTACAGGGGTGCGCAGATGTAATCTGGTGTGGAAGTGTGTATGCGAAAGTATGAGTCGAGGATGGATCCGTAGATCTGTTGTGGTCTAGTCTATCGGGGGTTATGGCGTCTGTAGGCCGTGCCCTCCTCGTAGGACCCTCCTAGCCTTTATATATGGGGAGGCTAGGTCTCAGGTACCGATACGAGTAGGTTACAAGTTGTATTCAAACTCTAGTCTTGAGCTTTCCTTGTCTTGTGCACTTGGGAGTCCGTATCCATATGGGCTTCATAGCAGCCGAACAGTCATAGACGTCATGGACCCTGGCAGGTCGTCGAGTGGGCCTTCCGTCGGGCTGGACCAGGTAGGCTAACATCGGGTACCCGTAGGGTATAACCATGTCAGTAGCCCCCGAGTGTCCATCCGAAACATAGAATCGGGTGGAGACTTAGTTGTCTTGAACCTTGCATTTGGATGTCGGAGTTGAATGTTGTGTTGGTTGTTGCAAAGGAGTTGACATTATGGATGTAGTCAACACAATGGACTATAGGGTGCGCGACCAGCGCTCCCTATGGGAGTAGCCCCCGAGTGTCTGTTTGAGTCGTAGACTCGAGCAGAGACTTATAGTCCTCGGTTGCGTGATATGGCGATCCGGAAATTCTTCGGATGACCTTGCAGATATCCTGAATGCCTTTATTTTTTTTGAGTGCACGATCAGCGCTCCCTATGGGAGTAGCCCCCGAGTCCTTAGTCGAATCGTTGATTCGAGTAAGGAAATCGAAGCGTGCCACTCGAAGATCTTCTGTGTGCGTGATCAGCGCTCCAGTTTGGAGTAGCCCCCGAGTGTCTGGACGAGTCGTAGACTCGGGCAGAGACTCAAGTCTTGTATCTTGTAGACGCAATCGACAATCTCGCGGGCGTGCCGCTAACCCGGAAGTACATCGGGTGCGCGACCAGCGCTCCTGATAGGAGTAGCCCCCGAGTGTCTAGTCGAGTCGCAGACTCGAGTGGAGACTCATGCGAGGAGAAACCACTGACCCCGGAAGTGCATCGAGTCAGCGTCTCATGCATAAGGAGCCAAAAATCGATGATGCATTTGGAGTTGACGTGGCGGAGTCATGCGGCGTTTAGCCAGAAGGACTCGATGTTGCGGATGAAGTAGACGTCGTTTCTTCTGTCGGGTGCGCGGCCAGAGCCACTCTTGTCGATGATTGATGTGGTCATCCGAAGAATGCTTCGACTCGGGTCTTGGCGTCTGTTGACGTGACTGACGCTGGTCGACTCCGTTGGAGGACCTGATAGAATAGCTCGATGCAGTCGACATCCTTGTAAGCTGCAGAAAACATAAAAAGTTGTGAAGTACTTGTATCTTGTAAAGAATATTTGTCTGTCGGCTTGTATAGTAAGATTCTGGTGCCGATCAAGTCGAAACTTTTGCACTGTATGCTAGGCCTTTTTGTTAGCCTGATTACCCTTAGTCTCAGTACCTTGCCGAGGCACTCGGAGTTCAAGGATTTGACGATCAGGCAGAATCAGCTACTTGGGCTATCGCGTTCGAGGTGCTCGAGTGCGTGGAGCCGATGGCACATTAGGTTACTCGAAGAGGGTGCAGCCCCCGAGTGTTTCGAGTGCGAGTTAAAAAAAGAAATCATCTCTAAGTAGAGGGAAACTTAGCTTTGTTGGTGGTTGTCGTGGACGTAGTTGATGCGGTAGCGGGTCACGCGGCGGACCACGGTCATAGCAGCGACGGGTTCCTGGGATCGATGGCGGCAGCGAGATCCGCACCCGAAGATCATCCGAACAATGCAGTGGGTCACCACATCCGAAGAAATGCAGCGGACTGCTAGAGCCGAAGGTCGCGGCTGGTCGTCGAAGCGAAGGGAGACCCCGAGTCATTGGAGCCGAAGACCTTAGTGAGTTGCCGGAGTCGAAGACGGCGGGGCGGGTTTCCGCAGTCGAAGACTGCAAAGGGTCGCGCGGCGGAGTCGAAGACTCAGTAAGATGCACAACGGCCGCACAGTAGAGTCAACGTGGCGGGCGCGTAGTCATATGGCGGATGGAGTCGAAGCGACAACAGTCGGCTACGTTACCGGCATCAATCGTCGATTGATATTGCACGTGAAGGCTTTTATAATTTTTGCTAGCAGCTCACCCCTTGAAACTTGGACCGGTAGGAAGATTTATTTCTTGTAGACTAGCCTTGAAACTCGATTCAACTTGAAACTGCTAGCCGGAATTGATTCGTCTTGCAATGCCTGTCAAATACATGTAATTCTTTTTTTTTCGGAGAGAGATATGCAATTCGTAGGAATTTGTCGCGTGTCTTCTTCCAAAGTTTGATCTTTACTTCTGGTGGCCCCACGAGAATAATTCTTCACGATCGTATGATCCAAGCTTTTCTTTTTTCCTTCTTGCTGCATGCGGTGTCTGGTTCCATAGATCTATTCTAATTTAGTCTGCCTTGAACTGATAGACCTCGGCTATACGCGTCACACGCCCTTGGTGAGCGGACCACGCGCTTGGCTGCTTTTCAAACCGATTTAGATTGCGGCCACGTTTGTATGGGAATACTCCTCAAGTCTTCGGAACTTGGCACGTGATAATTGATCTGAAGCCTTGCTCCTTTGAGATTTATTCCGCATGTCCGGATAAAATCCGTCTATGGACCACGGGAAGTCGCGGATGTGATGCCGATAAATCTGTCTTGATCTGATCTGATCTCAAGAACGCATCTGCACACGCGGGCGGTGATGATGTTGAGCCCGTGATCACATAGCACATGTTTCTTCGCATCTTGAGCGAGATTGATCTCTTGAGATCGGCTAATCGTAGATTGCCGGGTTGATGGAACCGTCACGATTGCACAATTAGCGTCCCAAATTCCCACAGACGGCGCTAATTGACGAGGTTTGATCTCATCAATGCCCATTGTTATGGATTTGGGTTTTGGAGAAGATGGGGATGATGGAGATCGCGGAACAGTTAGCAAACAAGCAATACGGGACACGAGGTTTACCTAGGTTCAGGCCCCCGGAGGGAAAACCCTACTCCTGCTTGTCTGCTCTTGATTACGGCGGAACCGAAGGTTACAGGGGTGCGCAGATGTAATCTGGCGTGGAAGTGTGTATGTAAAAGTATGAGTCGAGGATGGATCCGTAGATCTGTTGTGGTCTAGTCTATCGGGGGTTATGGCGTCTGTAGGCCGTGCCCTCCTCGTTGGACCCTCCTAGCCTTTATATATGGGAGGCTAGGTCTCAGATACCGATACGAGTAGGTTACAAGTTGTATTCAAACTCTAGTCTTGAGCTTTCCTTGTCTTGTGCGCTTGGGAGTCCGTGTCCATATGGGCTTCATAGCAGCCGAACCGTCATAGGCGTCATGGACCCTGGCAGGTCGTCGAGTGGGCCTTCCGTCGGGCTGGACCATGTAGGCTAACATCGGGTACCCGTAGGGTATAACCATGTCAGCGGTGCTATGGCGGTTTTTCTGGAAGTATGATGGATTATTTAGGGTTTTCTCCCCGGGGGATTCTTATAGGCGAAGAGGCGAGGCTGGGAGGCGGCCGGAGGGCCCACCCCCTACCCAGGCGCTAGGTAGGGCCCACCCACGCCTAGGGGAGTGTGGTGGTCCTAGTTCGCCTCTCCGTCTTCCCTCTAGACTTCGTGTCGCCCACGGTAAAATATTGACTTTGGCTTTTGTCCCGTCCAATTCTGAGAATTGATTTTCTGCTTTTCTGGAACCAAAAACAGAAGAAAATAGGCAACTGGCACTGTGGCAACTTGTTAATAGGTTAGTTCTAGAAAATATATAAAACACCTCAAAGTAAAGACAATGCAAAGCAAAGTAGATACTAAACAAGCATGGAGCATAAAAAATTATAGATACGTTTCCGACATATCAAGCATCCCCAAGCTTAACTCCTGCTCGTCCTCGAGTAGGTAAGTGATAAAAAGAATAATTTTTGAGGTGACATGCACCATCAAAACCAAGATCAAACAATTTGCAAGCATTGAAAGCTGGGATCAAAGAACTCTAAACATGAGAATGAAATATGGAGTTCTAACAGTAAGACAGAGTAACTATGCATGCAACATGAAAGGCTACAAACAAAGATCATGAATAACATGCATTGAAAAACGTTTGTTTGTTTCACATACAGAAAACATGGCATAGTGGCATTCAGCTTGTCCCTCATAGAGTAGCAAGTAGATGCATAGGACACCTTCAAAGTTCATAAGAGTGACTAGATACAAATAGCACAAGAACAAGCAATATCACAATATGCATCAATTAATATGTTTTGGGACACTGCACACAGAATGGAAACTATGCTCTCTTAATGGTGCCTAAAGGTAGAAGGTGGAGACTCAAATAATGGTGGAAGAAAGACCCTTCATAAAGGAAGCAGAGATTTCAAGTTTCAAAAAGAGCTTCCAAAAAATTATGGTACTCGTTAGCTTTCAGCCCTCATTGCCCCTATCATAAGCATCTTGAAGTGATTAAAGTTAAAGTGAACAAACTATGGAGTATATGCTTGACAAAGTATAAGTTGACAATCTCAAGTTCCTTGAATACGAGGGCCACACCTCATGCTACTAAACTTCAGTCACCTGTAAGTTCTTGTCATTGTAAGTACATGCATATCATAGAGAACCGCCAACGGGGTACCCCTTGCACATGGTACAGGAGCTATCCCATAACCAAAATGACAAGGCAAACAGACAATGAGCATCTCAACGATCTTTTTATTTACTATGTGCATAGCTTTTTATTGAGGATGCTTCATAGAATGCTCATTATGGTGATGCTGCAAGTTTCCACCATGATTAGGCATGGCTAGACTAGCAGCCCAGGCGTTTCTGTAACACAAAATACATACTCCATGGACTTACAAGTTCCCTCTTTATTTCACACCGGTGACATCCATAGAAAAAAGAGCATGATATCAACTGTGTACAAAGTACAAGTGCAATGTTGAAAACGTTTCCCGTGATAGCACGGTTCTGCTAATTCCAATGTATAAGTGCAAGCATATACAACATAAATGACACAATGGTTCAAGTTTATTTAGGGGCAAGGAAAATAAAGTGTGCCATCAAGTTTGTTCGATCATTAATCACTAACTTTCACATAACAAAATAGTTTTTAATTGGAAGATAGCTGAAAACAAGAATATACTTGGAATGGTGTAACACACCATGCATAGGAATTTATAGTGGACACTTTGGAATAACTTGCTTTCTTGGGAGTTGGAAGCATGAGTAGAGCTTACTCATACAAGTGTAGGCTAGCAAAAGACTGGGAGTAACCAACTAAGAGATCAATAATGGCCATAATCATGAAGAGCAACAAAACATTACTAATCAAAGCATAGAGTGGTACTACAAGTCAAGGACTAAATGATCATAGAGGCTATGGTGACTTCTTCATAGTCATAACATGGTGTGAGCATGTGCCAAGTAAACCAAAACAAAGCATCAAAGGAGAATACCGCAATACTATGCTTTTGTATGCTAAAACAACCCATGATTCCTTCAAGGCACATTAAGCAATCCTAATTGTTTGGAAAAACTCATGCTACAACAATAATAACTAAGTATAAGGGCAAAGCAACACCTAGCATGATATGATAAAGTCTAAGTCATAGTCAAAACAAGCTCCCTTTTGTACCACTTAAGCATGAAGCTTTCTACTCTTTCCAACACCAAACAACTTATTTGAAACAGCTCACAAAGATAATAATCAACAAAGATCAGTGAGCTTGTTTCACAAATCCACAAAGAAGAACTAAAAAGTTCTAAGCTGAAAGCACAAGAAAACTAAGGCTAAATACAGTGCTAGCAAAAGAGAACACTCACAGAACAATAAGAATGAAAAATAGAGTGTTCTAGGCAATGAAAACAGAGTGGGACTCTCTCCAAAAGAAGTGTGGTGTAACCAACCAACTTACTCAATTAAACTAAGCAAACGAAAACCAAAAACAAAAATTAAGACTCTTCAAGAACAACACAACAATGCATGAAACAATAAAAATGAAGTGTCTAGAAAGACCTGAGATTTTTATTGATGAAGAAGGGGATGCCTTGGGCATCCCCAAGCTTTGACGCTTGTACCTCTTGAATATTTATTGGGGTGACATGGGGTGGCATACCCAATCTTGAATTTTTGTCCATTCTTCATCTCATTACATCATTTTTTCTCTACACCTGCAAATTTTCCTCCATACAAAACTTCACACAATCTTCATTAGCAACATTAGTGTATTAAAAAGAGAATAGATCTTTAGGCTTAGCTTTGGAACAAAAAAAACTTTCAGTAAAAATACAAGCTACTGTAGCAATTCCCTCAAAAAGCTCAGTTTCCCAGAAAGAACCCAAAAAGGAATCAATAAGAAGCAAATGCAAATAATGGCAGAAATTTGTCAAAACAGACCAGAAGGTAGAAACCGATTTTTTCAAAGACCTTATGTTGCTCAAATCAAAAAGTGTGGAACTAAAGAAAGTTATATAACATACTGGGGGATTTATTAAGAAAGTATAAGCTCAATCCGACTTACATATATTCCTCACGAATTTTTATGGTGGAGCACAAAAATCTGTTTCTGGACAGCAACTCCCCAAATCTTACTTCCCTCTCATTAGAGGTTATTCTTGGCACAAAAAGCAAACAAAAAGGATAAGGAGAGGTAATTACTGAAGTAATAACTTCCAAGACTCAAGAAAACTCTTGGGTTATCTCCCAACAAGTAATTTTCTTTAACGCCTTTAAGTTAGGCTTGATAGTTTGAGAAGATGCTCACAGAAGAAATATTAATTGAAGTAAAAGAGAGCATCAAGAAGAAAATTCAAAACACATTTAAGTCTAACCCAGTTCCTATGCATAGGAATCTTTTAAAGAAACAACTCATTAAAGCACAAACCATCAAGCATAGGAAAGCAAAACAAGTGCAACTTCAAAACTTTCAACATAAAGATGGGAAACTTAATATTATTGAGATGCATAAAACCATGTTTCCCTCTCTCATAATAACTTTCAGTAGCAACATAAATAAAATTAACAATATAACTATCACATAAAACATTCTTATCATGAGCCACATGCATAAAATAATTATTACTCTCCACATAAGCATAGTCATCCTTATTAATCATAGTGGGAGCAAATTCAACAAAATAGCTATAATTATTATTCTCATCACCATAATAATCAAATATAGGAGGCATATTGTAATCACAATTAATTTACTCCTCAATAGTAGGTGGACTAAAAATATCATAATCATCATTGTAATCATCATATATTGGAGGTTTGGTATCATAATAAGCAATAGAATAGCTATCTTCCAAAGCTAGGGAACTAAAAAGATCATTTTCATAAAAACTAGATTCCCCAAGCTTAGACTCTTCCATAGCATTAGCAATAATGGTGTCCAAAGAATTCATACTAATAACATTGCTATTAGCATGCAAATAAAGTTCCATAGTTTTTTTAATTTTCTCTTCAAACACTTCATGTCCTAGCTCAAGATAAATGCTATAAAGCTCTCTATTTTTTTGTTGTTTTCCATTAATCCTAACTAGTGAAAACAAGAAACAAAAATATAAAATTGCAGAATATAAAGGAAATAACTTTGAGCACTCACACACCAAAAGGATGTGAGTACCTTTTACCTTACCTCCCCGGTAACGGCGCCAGAAAAGAGCTTGATGTCTACGCACTTCTATTCTTGTAGACAGTTGTTGGACCTCCAAGTGCAGAGGTTTGTAGAACAGCAACAAGTTTCCCTTAAGTGGATTACCCAAGGTTTATCGAACTCAGGGAGGAAGTGTTCAAAGGTATTCCCTCTCAAGCAATCCTGCAATCAAGATACAAGAATTCTCTTGTGTCCCCAACACACCCAATACACTTTTCAGGTGTACACATGCACTAGTTCGGCGAAGAGATAGTGAAATACAAGTGGTAACGGTGCCAGAAAATAGCTTCTGACTTGTTGATGTGGGAGAACGTGTGTGAGTGCCAGAAAGGAGCTTGACGATGAGGTAAATACTAAATCAAGCAAACATGCAATAGATCTAGATGCAAACGGTGTTTCAATGCTTAGAAACAAGGCCTAGAGATCATACTTTCACTAGTGAACACTCTCTCATATAAATATCCTCTCTTCATGATACTACTATTAACTACTCTCCGGTTGGACACTCTAATCATCGGTAGGGCTATAACAGCACTCCTCAAAGTCCGCCTTCCCCAATCTAGATAACCCCACACTGTCACCTTGAGCTCTATATGGTTCAAACAAAAAACACAATTTCATAGAGACATCCAACTCCAAAGTGCCACACATGGTATGCACGCTGTCACTTTCACACACGTGGGGAAAAGCATAGATCTATTAAAGCACAAAGAGTATTTATGTAGACTCTAGCCTAAGTGGCACCATGGTGTGCACGCTGTCACTTTCACACACATGGGGAGAGCAGAGATCTATTGAAGCACTTGAGTAGCAAGGTAGATCTACTTGATTACAAAGCTCATGATCCCAACAAGATCATGCATAGAGAGAGAGATGAACACATAGCTACCGGTAGAGCCCTTAGCCTCGAGGAAGAACCACTCCCTCCTCATCATGGGAATCAGCAACGGTGATGAAGATAGAGATGGTGATGGCTCCGGGGTCACTTCCCCGTCCCGACAGGGTGTCGGAACAGATACTTTCTGTCCACCAAATCTCCCTTTCGGTGGCGGCGGTGCTACGGAGGTTTTTCTGGAAGTATGATGGATTATTTAGGGTTTTCTCCCCGGGGGATTCTTATAGGCGAAGAGGCGAGGCTGGGAGGCGGCCGGAGGGCCCACACCCTACCCAAGCATGGAGTAGGGCCCACTCGCGCCTAGGGGAGTGTGGTGGCCCTGGTTCGCCTCTCCGTCTCCCGTCTGGACTTCATGTCGCCCACGATAAAATATTGACTTTGGCTTTTGTCCCTTCCAATTGCGAGAATATTGATTTTCTGCCTTTCTGGAACCAAAAACAGAAGAAAACAGGCAACTGGCACTGTGGCAAATTGTTAATAGGTTAGTTCCAGAAAAGATATAAAAACACCTCAAAGTAAAGACAAAGCAAAGCAAAGTAGATACTAAACAAGCATGGAGCATCAAAAATTATAGATACGTTTCCGACGTATCACAACACATCTTAATAATGCATCTCATATTATGCATATTAGCATCCATTTGCTTTTTTAAATATTTTCCTTATTGAACAATAGTGTTATTTTAGAACTCGAAGTCCATGGTCAAAACTTCGAACTACACTTCTTGAAGTTTAAACTTGCATGTCCTCTTAATTACTTACCAAAACGTTTTTTCAAAGTATTACATTGCAACTTGCATTACAAGAAAAAACTGTTTTGTGACCAAAATGTAATGGTGGGCGATGGAATCATGATTGGAGTACAGATTGGAAAGATGTATGGTGGATATTCCATTGTATTAGAAAAGTTAGGACTTAAGACAATTGCAGTCAGTCATTCAGAGCGCCATATAGACAACACCAGCCACCAATCACGTCAAGTCAGAAGCAATGTTTTTCTTTGGTATGTCTTCAGATGCTAGGTCGGGTTGTAATTCAGAGAGGGAAGCAGTAGGTTGGAGCCCAAGCCATCCCCATCATTTATAGCGGGATGACGACTTGAATGTCTTTGAGGAGATGGTAACTTAGCGTAGGTATTCGTACCTAAACTAATTACAAAGGGTGGACTGCGTGGTCATGGAGAGGGACTCGACATGACTCAGATTTACTCGGTTTGGGCCTCATACCTATGAAAGTGTGAATAAGATCAACAAGGCTAAGGATGTTTTGTTGGGCAGCAAGGAGATAAAACAAAACTTTTTTGCTCTAACGCGGTGATCCCAAGATCTAGCTGAGGTAGAAGGCCACAAGGATTACCATTAGACTCGTAATTGCAGAATTGATGAAGCACGTCTGTTGAATGCAGTGCAGTCCTCACGATCCGATCCGATCTTGATCGTGTGCTGATCGTACAACACCACTGCCAGTATCTACATGTACGAGGAGTGCCGACGGTGGATTGCTAGGTCCAATACGCTGGCAATACTGTTGTGGAGCTAGGGTTTTCAACACATGGAATGACCTAACCGTCAACCCTCCTAGGTATATGCGCCCCATTATATATAGGGAATGAAAGTGGGATCCACTCACTCGTACCCCATTCACTAAAGACCATATTATATTAATCACCATGAGTCTGACTTACTAACTCAATCCAAATTTGGTTTGAGTCCAACCCAAACAGATTTCTGGTTCAGATCCAATCTGAACTTGCTCCCTCTCTTAAGTGTGTGATCCTGTAGGCTCATAGCAACTTGGACAATTGGATTCCGACTCTCAATAGATCAATCGGTAGTGGGTCCTAGCAGAACGTGCCAACTCACAAGTACCAAAGATTCATGAAGACATGCCTTTCTAATGTGACCTGCTTCCGAATCCCTTTTACCTCAAGATATACCTTGTCAAACTATAGGTGAATAATTGTCACCCTTAAATAGTTCGACTCTCTTCTCGATCCGAGATAAGTGATTAATCCGACTAACTCTTAGTTGATTGCCTCGTTTAACACTTAACTGAGTTGCGCATGGCCATGCTTTCCGAATTATATCATCCGAGAGGTACTAGAGAATATCTCTCCGACTCGAGGGGCAAAATCCAATTTTGGTTATCCACATCACGCAGCTTGATTCTCAGTCGACCCAAACTCTAATTTTATAACTGTTCTGTTACGGATTAGCGTTTGACGGAACCTAAGTCGGTGATCCTCAACTCGAATTGTGCAATAACCTCATGTCTAAGGATTACATTGATTGATATATACAAATGACAACTTGTTCATTGTATCTCAATATGGGTCAATCCGACTTGTTAAACTCTTTAGCCGAATGTCACATCCCAAAATTTTCCAAATTTTAAAATGTGAAAAATAAATAATTGTTGAAATTTAGGGTGAGAAGAAACTTTTTGATTCCAATTGGAAACATCAAAACCTATTTTGGTCAAATAAAATCCTAAAGGGATTTAAAAATATAAACAATTAATAAAGAAAGTTTTAATAGTTGGAATCACTATTTTTGGATCTTTTAATAAAAAGATTTGGTTTTCAAAAGCAGAGTAGAATTAATAAATAAGGATTATTTTATAGAGCCAAATTAAATCTTGGCCAAGCTTTTGAAATAAAATATTTCTATTTGATAAAAAGAGTAAAGGTTTATTTAAATAAAATAATAAGGATTTATTAATATCCAATTTTATTTAAGTAAAGGGTTTTCCATTTTAAAATAAACACTAAAACTTGTTAAAGTATTTTAAATAAAAATTCCAAGTGTTTTATATTTTCAAGTAAAATCTACTGAAAGGTTTTGGTATTATTTAGATTTCAAATAGAGTTTTTAAATAAATTAAATCCTATTTGAATTAAAGACTAAGTGACGAGGTACGATCTCATCAATGCCCATTGTTATGGACTTGGGTTTTGGAGAAGATGGGGATGCTGAGATCATGGAACGGTTAGCAAACAAGCAACACGGGGACACAAGGTTTACCCAAGTTCAGGCCCCCGGAGGGAAAACCCTATTCCTGCTTGTCTGCTCTTGATTACGGCAGAACCGAAAGTTACATGGGTGCGCAGATGCAATCTGGCGTGGAGGTGTGTATGCGAAAGTATGAGAGAGAGAGAGAGATCTAGGTCGTGCCCTCCTAGCCTTTATATAGTCTCAGGCAGGTCCCAGGCATAGACCTAGTCGGTTATAGGTTTTAGGGTTTTACCCCTTTGAATTTCCTATCTACTCTAGTCTTGCTCTCCAAGGATCCGAAGGCGTCATGGGCCTGGGCCACCCGAAAGTCTTCATGGGCCGGCGTATATTTGCCGTGGGCCTTCCTTGGGCTGGACCAGGTATGCTGAGATCATGTACCCGCGGGGTATAACCATGTCAGTAGCCCCCGAGTGATCAGTCGAATCGTAGATTCGGCTGAGGACTCTTCAATCTTTCGGGTGCAACTATGTATTTCAATAGTTCATGTGTAGGGATTGTTGATGCGTGTGCCTGACTCACCCGACGGATCAGGGTCAGTTAACTGTCTTAGGACGAAACAACACGATCTTCTTCAGGTTCGAGTCCCTCAACTCGAACCTGGAACATATGCTGGTGTAATTCGACTCAGGCCGCGGAGGACTTACATGAGTGGAATTCCAGTGATTTTAATTGATGTACCCAACGCGTCCGTCGGGATTTTTCATCGCGCCTGCTGGCACGGGTTCATACTAGCAGAGCGCAGTCGTGTGCGTTGCCAGGCCATCAGATGATATCTGTAGGTCTTATGTTTGTGTCGCAGACACAACATCCGAATGTTTATCACCGCGGAGGTGTTTCGGGTGGCCAAGGAGGACGTTGCTCACTTAGCGTTTTGTTGGGGCAGAGTTGCCGAAAAGTTTTTGCATGCTTGATCCGAAAGATCGTAGTCGAAGAAATGCATAGGGTGCGCGACCAGCGCTCCCTATGGGAGTATCCCCCGAGTGTCTGTTCGAGTCGTAGACTCGAGCGGAGACTTTTATTCAGGCGTTTGTTCAGTGCTAGGTCCGTAGGACACAAAAAAATTCAGATGCTTAAATCCATCCTCCCTATGGGAGTAGCCCCTGAGTCCGTAGTGGAGTCGTAGACTCGACATAGGACTCGAAGTTATAGTTGTTTTTTATCCATCTTTCGGGTGCGCGACCAGCGCTCCTAATAGGAGTAGCCCCCGAGTATTTAGTCGAATCGTAGATTCAAGTGAGTACTCTTAGCTTTGAATCCGAAGAATTGTAGTTGTTGCTAGTATAGCTTTTGATGACATCAGTGCTGACGATCAATGACCTCAAGCATCTGCCACGCCAGAGATGACTTGACTGGACGAACGTGGGTCCCACTTACTGACCTTGAATTGACCGGTCACGCGCGGCGTGGAGATAATTACGGCGTCGCCTCGATTTCCGCGCATAGTGGACGGCGTGGTAACAACAGTTTGTTGTGATGCTGACACGTGTATGGTCAGATGTGCCGTTGGCGTTAGGTCTTCTTGATGGACGGTTGTCGTGTGTCATCTTCGCCGTTATAATCATTGGGGAAAGCTGCAATTTGTTTTCACCGCATCTACTCTTGTTTTCACTGCCTCCTTGTGCTCGAGGGGTTCTTGCTGCACGCTGTAATATTCTTGCACATTTCCTTCTTCCCTTCTGCATTCTCACCGCCGGCGCTGCCGGAGCGCGATGGGGAAAACGAAGAAGTCGTCATCTGCAGTTGGTACCAGCGCCGCCGGAGGGAAGAAAGGCGCTACCACCACCCGTGTCACCGACGGTGGTTGGTGGCGATCAGAGACGCGGGAGAGTGATCTTCGCAGGCTTCACGAGCGGGGCTTGATCTCGCAGGATAGGGAGGGCGTCAGACTCCCCGGAAATGAGGTAATCCCCCATCCCCCCGCTGGGTATCGGGTTATGTTTCTTGCCTTTGTTATTCGTGGGTTTTCCTTCCCAGTCCACGACTTCCTTCGTGGGCTGCTCTTTCTCTACGGCATCCAGCCGCATCATCTTTCACCCAATTCTCTTCTTCACATTGCTTGTTTCATCACTTTCTGCGAGTGCTGGCTCGGCATCGAGCCGCACTTTGGCCTCTTCCGGAAACTCTTTTCCGTGAAGAGACAATCCGGCTCGGATGGTGTGTATCCCATTGGGGGTTGCATCATCTCCCTCAAGGCCAATATCCTTTTCTTTTCTTTTCTTTCTCTATGTCCGAATCTGTCCAGTACTGGCGGAGGCAATGGTTTTAAATTCGCGACTCCACAGTGGCTGGGCATAAATTTGGTCTTGCTCCTTTCGACTCCTCCCAGATAATCGAGCCGAAGATGTCACATCCCAAAATTCTCCTAATTTTGGAATGTGAAATAAATAAATAAGTTTGATTGATTGTTTGACTATGTTGAAAATTCTCAAAGAGAAGAAACTTTTTGAATAGAAAATCCTCTCAACCTTGAATTCAAAATCTTATATTGTTTTGTTTTGACCTAAGTAGCCATATAGGCAAAAGGGCATGGATTGATTATGGATTTTTGAATTGGTGTGCAAGATTTCAAAATGAAAATCATGAAGCATTCATAAGCATTTCATTACATCCATGCAAAGATCTCACAAACTGAATCCAAATCCTGGTATCTAAATCCTATAGTTGATTTGCCCAAATGTTCCTAAAGGAATTAAATTGACTTATTAAAACCCACTGATGCTAAGGCGTAAATTATTGATAATTATAGCCTAAAGCGATCCAATTAATACTACAAAATTTTAGAAACAAAATTGAGCTCATTTGGAGCTAGTATGAAAAAGTTATGGAATAAATACAAACAAATAAAGATATAAATAAAATGGAATATACAAGGATTTATAAACCAACTACTTCAAAACTAGTAAAAAGATTAAAAATTTGATCCTATAATGATCTATTCGATTTTAGAAAAATTTAGAAACAAGAATCATGTCATTTGGAGTTCGTATGCAAAAGATATGAGGGAAACAAGTAAATAGAAAAAGAAAAAGAATTTTTTTTCTAACTGGGCCGGCCCACCCGGACCGAGCCAGCCAGCCAGCCAGTACGTGAAACAACGGTCGATCCCACTGCTTTAAAAAGCGTGCGAAAACTGATTTTCTATACCCATCTCTACTCAAACTCTTATAATTTTTATCTACAACTCCAAATTGACTTTCGTTTGTTTCTACTTGTTCCCTACTCCAAGGCTTATCTCTACACCGTCTCAAACCTCTATATAAACTCGTGGAGGCATAGCTGTACGAGTTTCTTTTCTCGAAATCCCGAATCTACACATGCCCGAATCTTATTTTGCTTTTTAACCCATCTAGACTTCGTCGTTTGCCTTCGGTCAAAAAACGAAAGTTGTAGGGATCGTCGAAATCTTTCAATCCCGACAAACCTCACCTCTTTTCATCCACCACAGACGGAGAATTTCGTATTACAATATTTTAGATCTTACGGTGTAAATCCAAGATCTACTCGCGCTCGTTTCTTCAAATCCAAATTCCTTTGGAGAGAAGGTAGGAATAATAATTCCCCACAACTTTCATGTTCTTAGTTTTTCAATTTGACCTACGGATTTGTCTCTCTAACACAGATCTATTTCTTGTCTATTCTGAGCCAAAATCGGGTCAATCTCTTCTTCTAGCCACCGGATCCTATCAAGACGGTCGAGATCCAATCAAACCGGTGCGTGCCATGTCGTCATCCCGGTCATCTTCCTCATCAACGCCACGTCAACGTAAGGCCCACATCTAGTCTCAGTCAGCATGCAAAGTCAACCTGTCCAGTCAGCGTTCGAATTTAAAATTGCATATTATAGATCTAACTTGTAAAATTCATTAGAAATTCATACCACGTCCAAAAATTGTGTATAATATACCAAATTGAAGATAAGTTTATGTAGAATCATCTTATCAGAATAGATCCAACTTTTACTGTACGTGGTTACTGGAGTAATTTAATTAGTTTTAATGGTCTTTTAGGTTAATAAATTCATAGAATATTATCTGTAACTCCGAAAAATATGAACAATATACCAAATTGAAGCTACTGTAATGTAATTTAATAATATCTGGTTGGATCTAGCCTTTGCAGATTATTTAACCCGTAGCAATTTAATTAGTTTTAATGTCTTTATAAATCATTAAATGCATAGTAAATTAATTGCTTGTCACAAAAATATAAATGATATACCGATGGAAAGCTGGTTCCATGTAGATCATCAATATGCAATTAGTTCAGCATTTTACTGTAAGGTTTTGCCGTGAAGATTTAAATGGTTTAATGTCCTATTTAGAGTAATAAATTCATAAGAAAATAAATACTATTCAGAAAATTACAAATAATATGTCCCTGAAATCACAATTCCGTGGAGATTACAGATATAATTTTAGTTTGATTTTTAGACAACAGAAACTATATGAATCATTTAAAACCATTAAACACTACTTAAATCATACAAAAAGATCTATAACTCCGATTAGGGTGAATCCAAGTGCTAAGGTTTTGTATTAACAATATCTATACAGAGAAATTGCATGACAAATTATTTGGTACTATTAAAACAGAAATTCATACAGAAATATTTAAACCCATTGAAATAGTGTTTTAATCATAAGAAAATATCTATAACTCCTTTTTAGGTGAATCAAATTGCTACTGTCTCTAAATTGCATTACCTATCCAGTAGCATCTAGTTCACAATTTAATACGACATAAACATATTTAGTTCAATTAAAGTGGTATACGCCATATTAAATCGATACAACTTTAGTAATAAAAGCTTTAGTGCATTAAATGACTCTCCACATGCATCATGTAATCTAACTATGTTCAGAACACTAAATGCAACCATTGTGACTCATTAAATCGTCATGCATGCATCTGTTCATCATTGTTTTCTTGTAATGTTGCATTGTTGCATGTTTGCAATGTTTTGAATGGTGTGTTTGTTGTGTTTGCTTCAAACGTTAGATTGCGAGGAGTGCAACTACTGTGATTGCAACTACTATGATTGCAAGTATTATGGTTATGATGAGTGCAACCATTATATCTATGAGGATTGTGAGGATTATATAATCGACTACATCTACAACAAAGGCAAGCGGTGCTATCTTGGTCATAAATGTCCTACTGTTTTTCTATGCATTATAGATGTTTTTGTAGAATTGCATATGTAGGAATTGATGTGTATATGCTATGCTATGACCCATATTATTCCCTAGTATTCCTTGTTTATGAGCCATCGTATTGGTAGATTGCTTAGCTATGCTATTTAGACGAGGAAGGGAATCACATCATGAAAAGTTATATGTTTTGAAAAGCTTATGTTTTTCTAAATGACAAACCAACATGTTTTAATGAACCACCTGGGCGGAATGGCATTGATTGGGTCATCGAGTGTGGATTTTGGTGGGGAATGCTGCCCAGGACACTGAGAAAGGATTGGTTTCTTTGTTTGGAAGCTTTCGTGTGCAACCATGTGCCAATAATGAAATGGGCGGTTGGTTGAACTCAGTAGGTTGTGGTAACTCGAACCCGCGTATCCAGAGATATAGATAATGTAGGTTGGACCGGTGCGCGTCGGGACTGGGGAGCTACTTTCCGAACGGTTCCTTGTTGGACTTCTCCCTATCATCACCCAATATGAGAGTGGTGGTACGAGCTGGGTTGGCCAAGTCACATGGGTAAAGTGTACTAACCCCTGCAGGGTGTATAAACTAATCGATTAGCCGTGTCCCCGGTTATGGACAATTTGAGCGACCTAATACTGATGCTATGATATTTCTCACTCATCCTTATTTATTAATTACTTAAAACTTGTTGGGTGAACATAATTGGGTAGGAGCACCTGGGAGTGAACCAGAGTGTCCTATTTATCGTATTGGAAAACTAATTTGTTACAAATGTTAGGATAAAACTGTTGCTTTATGCAAATGAGCCTGAACTCCACTTGGCCAAATAAGTATGCATTTGATAGATCTGTTGTTAACCACTTTAGCCTACTTGCCATACATTCAATGTATTGACCATTCGTGGCTGCAACGTTTCATGTTGCAGGTTATATCGTATCTGAGTGATCGTTCATAGGTCGCGAGACTCCACTCAACAATTGTTCGCCTGTGGCACATTTGGAGGATGGAGATCTACCTTGTATTCGTTTTCCGCTGTGTACTTGAGTAAATAATGTAAATTCTGGATCATATTCGTTGTATTTATGATGCACAGTTATATTTGGTATCATTTTGTACTGTGTGTGCCAGTGAACCGATCCAGGGATTGGCACTATACACATGAACTCAGCCTTATCAGGCGAGGGTGTTACAAGATGGTATCAGAGTTGTGTGTTGACTGTAGGATTGTGACCTTAGAAATAGATTAGCAATAGAAGACCTCTATTAGGAGAACTGACATATTTTATACTTATTAGATTTCTTATATTCCTTGTATATCATTTTCCAACACCTCTCCTTGTTCAAACTTGTAGATGTCTATTTATTTGATTAGTAGAAGAAGTGATCTACCATAAAAACTACAAGAATTGGAAAATGTTATTAGTAGTTTTCTATAAAGCAAATCACTATATGAGAGTTGGCCTACAAGTAAAGAACAAATAACATGACATAAATGAACATCTTACCAAGTTTGGGTAGGTCTAGACCACCATGTTCTATCTCTTTAGGAGATCATCGCTATCGTGTTAGCATATTGTTCTTACCAACTTATGTGGTATGACAATATAGGTTGTTTGCTTAGTTGTATTGAGCTATTTTGTGTGATGCTTTGTTTAGGATCAGTTAGTTTTGAACTCTAATGTTTCTGAAATTGTGATGAGGTTTTTAAATTAGTTTAATGGTGTGAATTGATTGAAATTCGTGACTTTACTGCTGCAGTTTTCAGCATGACCTGTTGTACCGCGCGATTTTTCATATTTTACTGATAACTCAGAAAAATCTAAACAAATAGGATCTGGAGCGTAATTACCTGTAGTACATGCAAAAAAATTGGCTAAAATACCTGACGAGTTTAAGTCGGTCAGAAAAATTCGTGAAGTCTGCTGTACGTTTTGACAGATTTTGTTTATTGCTTATATGTTGCTATGTTTTACTCTAGTATTGTTCCCAATGCTTTCAAACTATTTTGTGGTTATATACTACTAAGTTTATACACCTGTAATGTTATTATACAAGTGTTTGCTTGTGTGTTGATTCCTTATGATTGTTTGCTTGTTTGTGACATTGATTGCTTCATATAGTTATGGGTAGGATTATTTTCTTAGTTGTTTCTTTTATAGAATCTATTCTTTCCTATATTGAACCCTTGGAGATATAATGATGTGTTAAGTGGAAGGTTTGACAACACAATGCATTTAGGAAGGAGAATGCTTTATCTAATGGAAAAATGATGTGGGAGTATGAAGTGTTGCACATGATGTTATGTAGTAGATTACCCAACCTGAAAGTTGAAGTATCATAGCTTAGTTTTAGTAGTAGCTTTGTTGATTGGATACATGGGAGTATACATAGAGCATTAGCTCGTGCCCATGGAAACATTCTTCAAGGCAAGTGAGAATTCCCGAGTGATAGAAAAACGTGATTCACCTATCCTCATACAGGGTAATGATTTGGGTGCAGGATGGATTGATCATAATTCCTACTACTCTTATTATTCGCTCTTGTACTACTGGCTTTGCGAATCTTGAGTGCCTTTCAGCCTTAGAAGAGAGCCGGCGTTGAGCCTAAACCTTAGAATAGTAGATTGTTCCACCTCTATAAAAGCATCCATTGCTAAGCGTAGGAATATACGGTAAGGATGAATTCCAACCATTATTAATGGGCACCGTGAAGTAAACATCCCCTAATTGACCACCATGAGAGTTCTGCTAGTTCAAGTAGTGTTCTCTTGGAATCTGTCAATCATGAAGTTTAGAATGTGCAAGAGACATTGTGTCAATAAATGTCTAGAGAAGAATTTACCGGAGCTAAGTGAACCCTCAAGAAGTGACCTAGTCAATTTTCTTTTAAGGGTGGTAGCATCCTAATGGATCCGGAACCTTTCTTTATTTCTAGCCTTCCCAAATCTCGGGACGAGATTTCTTTTAAGGGTGGTAGTCTGTCACATCCCAAAATTCTCCTAATTTTGGAATGTGAAATAAATAAATAAGTTTGATTGATTGTTTGAATATGTTGAAAATTCTCAAAGGTAAGAAACTTTTTGAATAGAAAATCCTCTCAACATTGAATTCAAAATCTTATATTGTTTTGTTTTGACCTAAGTAGCCATATAGGCAAAAGGGCATGGATTGATTATGGATTTTTGAATTGTTGTGCAAGATTTCAAAATGAAAATCATTAAGCATTTCATTACATCCATGCAAAGATCTCACAAACTGAATCCAAATCCTGGTATCTAAATCCTATAGTTGATTTGCCCAAATGTTACTAAAGGAATTAAATTGACTTATTAAAACCCACTGATGCTAAGGCGTAAATTATTGATAATTATAGCCTAAAGCGATCCAATTAATACTACAAAATTTTAGAAACAAAATTGATCTCATTTGGATCTAGTATGAAAAAGTAATGGAATAAATACAAACAAATAAAGATATAAATAAAATGGAATATACAAGGATTTATAAACCCACTACTTAAAAACTAGTAAAAAGATTAAAAATTTGATCCTATAATGATCTATTCGATTTTAGAAAAATTTAGAAACAAGAATCATGTCATTTGGAGTTCGTATGCAAAAGATATGAGGGAAACAAGTAAACAGAAAAAGAAAAAGAATTTTTTTTTCTAACTGGGCCGGCCCACCCGGACCGAGCCAGCCAGCCAGCCAGTATGTGAAACAAGGGTCGATCCCACTGTTTAAAAAGCGTTCAAAAACTGATTTTCTATACCTATCTCTACTCAAACTCTTATAATTTTTATCTACAACTCCGAATTGACTTCCGTTTGTTTCTACTTGTTCCCTACTCCAAGGCCTATCTCTACACCGTCTCAAACCTCTATATAAACTCGTGGAGGCACAGCTGTACGAGTTTCTTTCCTCGAAATCCCGAATCTACACATGCCCGAATCTTATTTTGCTTTTTAACCCATCTAGACTTCGTCGTTTGCCTTCGGTCAAAAAACGAAAGTTGTAGGGATCGTCGAAATCTTTCAATCCCGACAAACCTCACCTCTTTTCATCCTCCACAGCCGGAGAATTTCGTATCGCAATATTTCAGATCTTACGGTGTAAATCCAAGATCTACTCGCGCTCGTTTCTTCAAATCCAAATTCCTTTGTAGAGAAGGTAGGAATAATGATTCCCCACAACTTTCATGTTCTGAGTTTTTCAATTTGACCTACAGATTTGTCTCTCTAACACAGATCTATTTCTTGTCTATTCTGAGCCAAAATCGGGTCAATCTCTTCTTCTAGCCACCGGATCCTATCCAGACGGTCGAGATCAAATCAAACCGGTGCGTGCCATGTCGTCATCCCGGTCATCTTCCTCATCAACGCCACGTCAACGTAAGGCCAAAATCTAGTCTCAGTCAGCATGCAAAGTCAACCTGTCCAGTCAGCGGAATATTCCCTGGAATATTCCGTTCGAATTTAAAATTGCATATTATGGATCTAACTTGTAAAATTCATTAGAAATTCATACCACGTCCAAAAATTGCGTATAATATACCAAATTGAAGATAATTTTACGTAGAATTATCTTATCAGAATAGATCCAACTTTTACTGTACGTGTTTACTGCAGTAATTTAATTAGTTGTAATGGTCTTTTAGGTTAATAAATTCATAGAATATTATCTGTAACTCCGAAAAATATGAACAATATACCAAATTTAAGCTACTGTAATGTAATTTAATAATATCTGGTTGGATCTAGCCTTTGCAGATTATTTAACCCGTAGCAATTTAATTAGTTTTAATGTCTTTATAAATCATTAAATGCATAGTAAATTAATTGCTTGTCACAAAAATATAAATGATATACCGATGGAAAGCTGGTTCCATGTAGATCATCAATATGCAATTAGTTCAGCATTTTACTGTAAGGTTTTGCCGTGAAGATTTAAATGGTTTAATGTCCTATTTAGAGTAATAAATTCATAAGAAAATAAATACTATTCAGAAAATTACAAATAATATGTCCCTGAAATCAAAATTCCGTGGAGATTACAGATATAATTTTAGTTTGATTTTTAGACAACAGAAACTATATGAATCATTTAAAACCATTAAACACTACTTAAATCATACAAAAAGATCTATAACTCCGATTAGGGTGAATCCAAGTGCTAAGGTTTTGTATTGACAATATCTATACAGAGAAATTGCATTACAAATTATTTGGTACTGTTAAAACAGAAATTCATACAAAAATATTTAAACCCATTGAAATAGTGTTTTAATCATAAGAAAATATCTATAACTCCTTTTTAGGTGAATCAAATTGCTACTGTCTCTAAATTGCATTACCTATCTAGTAGCATCTAGTTCACAATTTAATACGACATAAACATATTTAGTTCAATTAAAGTGGTATACGCCATATTAAATCGATACAACTTTAGTAATAAAAGCTTTAGTGCATTAAATGACTCTCCACATGCATGATGTAATCTAACTATGTTCAGAACACTAAATGCAACCATTGTGACTCATTAAATCGTCATGCATGCATCTGTTCATCATTGTTTTCTTGTAATGTTGCACTATTGCATTTTTGCAATGTTTTGAATGGTGTGTTTGTTGTGTTTGCTTCAAACGTTAAATTGCGAGGAGTGCAACTACTGTGATTGCAACTACTATGATTGCAAGTATTGTGGTTATGACGAGTGCAACCATTATATCTATGAGGATTGTGAGGATTATATAATCGACTACATCTACAACAAAGGCAAGTGGTGCTATCTTGGTCATAAATGTCCTACTGTTTTCCTATGCATTGTAGATGTTTTTGTAGAATTGCATATGCAGGAATTGATGTGTATATGCTATGCTATGACCCATATTATTCCCTAATATTCCTTATTTATGAGCCATCGTATTGGTAGATTGCTTAGATATGCTATTTAGACGAGGAAGGGAATCACATCATGAAAAGTTATATGTTTTGAAAGGCTTATGTTTTGCTAAATGACAAACCAACATGTTTTAATGAACCACCTGAGCGGAATGGCATTGATTGGGTCATTGAGTGTGGATTTTGGTGGGGAATGCCGCCCAGGACACTGAGAAAGGATTGGTTTCTTTGTTTGGAAGCTTTCGTGTGCAACCATGTGCCAATAATGAAATGGGCGGTTGGTTGAACTCAGTAGGTTGTGGTAACTCGAACCCGCGTATCCAGAGATGTAGATAGTGTAGGTTGGACCGGTGCGCGTCGGGACTGGGGAGCTACTTCCCGAACGGTTCCTTCTTGGACTTCTCCCTATCATCACCCAATATGAGAGTGGTGGTACGAGCTGGGCTTCCCAAGTCACATGGGTAAAGTGTACTAACCCCTGTAGGGTGTATAAACTAATCGATTAGCCATGTCCCCAGTTATGGACAATTTGAGCGACCTAATACTGATGCTATGATATTTCTCACTCATACTTATTTCTTAATTACTTAAAACTTGTTGGGTGAACATAATTGGGTAGGAGTACCCGGGAGTGAACCAGAGTGTCCTATTTATCGTATTGGAAAACTACTTTGTTACAAATGTTAGGATAAAACTGTTGCTTTATGCAAATGATCCTGAACTCCACTTGGCCAAATAAGCATGTATTTGATAGATCTGTTGTTAACCACTTTAGCCTACTTGCCATACATTCAATGTATTGACCATTCGTGGCTGCAACGTTTCATGTTGTAGGTTATATCGTATCTGAGTGATCGTTCATAGGTCGCGAGACTCCACTCAACAATTGTTCGCCTGTGGCACATTTGGAGGATGGAGATCTACCTTGTATTCGTTTTCCGCTGTGTACTTGAGTAAATAATGTAAATTCTGGATCATATTCGTTGTATTTATGATGCACAGTTATATTTGGTATCATTTTGTACGGTGTGTGCCAGTGAACCGATCCAGGGATTGACACTATACACATGAACTCAGCCTTATCAGGCGAGGGTGTTACAAAAGAGGTCCTGGAAAAACCAGATCTTGGATGGCGAGTCGGCGGAGATAGAGGCCCTTTACCGTCGGGTGGAGGATCTCCAGTTGACTCCTGAGAAGGAAGTGAACGGCTGGATATTATCCGCACGTTTCTCGAGCGTCGGGTGTAGCCTCTCCAGGCTAGGGCGCACCCGATGTTTCTTTATGTTGGGCGTCGTGATCCGACGAGAGTTTCGGCTGAGAAGCTTTCCCAGGGTGATCTCGACAAGGCCCTTCGTATGCTGTTGAAGTACAAGGCTGGAGAGGATATCCCGGGGAAATCGCTGACTCCGCCATTTTCTTCGACGCTGGCTGTTCCATAGGTGTAGATTCGTGCGCGTAGCGCTTTTCGTCGACTGCGTATTTATTTTCCTTTGTTTACTAACAAATTCTCTTCTTTTTTGCAGAGCTTCAAGGTGTCGGGCATGGTGCCGCCACTGCCCGAATTATTTCCGGATGCTCCAGATAATGACGTGGTGGATTCCGTGTCCGAACTGCCTTCGGCACGATCGCCGGCTGAAGAGGCCAACGAGTCGAGCGAGGACCATACTCGCAAACGATTGCGGAGCTCCAGCGAATCTTCGAATGCATCGACTCCTTCGACTCCCAGAAACCCTTTGTGCCTTGAGCGTCACAGTGATGGGCATGGAGGTTCTTCCTCTCCTATTCCTGCTCTTCCCATGCGAGCTGTAGCGCCGTATCCGCCAGTGAAGCGGAAGAAGGAAGAAAAGAAGTAAGAGAAGAAGGAAGAGAAGAAGGGGGAGAAGAGGGCCCGAAGGAATCCTCCTGTCTTCGACCTGAGCTCCCTGGACTCGTAAGTTTTTTTTATATACTGCTGTCCTTTTCGCTGTGGACTTTGTACTTGTGCTAATTATTCTGTGTGCAGGCATTCTTCCCACGACTCCTCCAGCGATGGTCCTCGGGATATGATGGGAGAGTCGAAGGTTGCATCTCCTCCTCCTCAGATGGTGGCTACCTCTGAGGGTGCTGCGTCGGTCCCTTCTCCGCAGGAGGCTCAGGTGGTTGCACCTCAGAAGGCTGCGAGCGGGCCTTCGGAGTCGCCATCGGAGCATGTAAGTACCTCTGTTTCTTGTCAAGGGGGGAGCCCCCGAGTGTCTGAAAAATTTTCTTGTCTTGTTCTTTCTTCGAGTCTCCGAGGGGAGTCCCCGAGCGTTTTCGTGTGCGAATTTTTGCTTTTATTCCTTCGTGTTGGGCGCAGCCCCCAAGTCCTTTTTCCTTACTGGTAGTTCTTCTTCCTATAGCCTTTTGTGCAGGATGCCAAGCGGCTGGTGCAGGAGCACCTGGTGCTGGAGGACAACCTCCGACAGCTTCAAGGTACCCGTATGCTTTGGTGCTTCTTTCTTTTATTACTATCTTGCTTTCTGGCGCTCGCATGTTTCGAATGCAGAGGAGCATAACACTTCCCTCCGTGAGATTGACGCTCTCAAGAAGAGCCTTGGTCAAGCGGAGAAGAAGGCCGAGGCCGCCGCCGGTGCGAAAGAGCGCGTCGAGCTGGAGCTGGCCAAGGCAGCCGAGTCTAAGGAGCGCCTGCAGCAGGAGGCCACGGACCGCGAGGAGCAGCTGGCCACTGCTGCGACTGCGCGTGAAAGAGAGGTGGCTAGCAAGCTCATGGCTGCTGCCAAGGCTGTTTCGGGTGAGCGTCTTATGTTTACTCCTTTTCGCTTGTTTTCTTGTCTTTCTTTTGTGATGATTTCTTCATTCCTTTTCTCCTTTTTTTTGTCTCAGATGCCGCAGGCATCGAATTTGACTGTGGCGCTCTGGAGCACGGGAGTGCTCTAGATGATGCAACTGCAGCGATCGAAGATCGCTACAGCACCATCGTCAATTCACTCGCCAAGGCCAAGGAGGTCCTTGGCCGCTTCTACAAGGAGCTTGTCCCCAACGGCGCGGCCCTTGATGATGTTGACGCCCTGGCGGAGGCTTTGTCAGCTGAAGCTCCTGCGGCGTACAAGCGCAAACAGAAGGGCATCAGTGCGTCCGTCGGGCTGGCGATGGCCTTGGCGGCTGGGGCGGAGCTGGACCTTCCCCAGATCACCTCCAGGATGCCGACGACCGCGCATGGATCCGAGGTAGATTTTGATACCTATTCTGCTCGCTGCAAGCGATATGGGCCGAAGCTCATTGATCTACTGTCCGAGTATGCGCTGTGGCAACAGGGGGAAGCCAAAGCGAGGCAGTCCGGCTCTGAGGCTACTCAGGGTGCCGCATCTTAGGCGTTGTAGGTGTAGGATAGTTTGTAGTCTTTTTTTGCTGTTACTATGTTGAGGGACGAAATCATTGTGCCACGTAGTGGCCTTTATATGCTTAATAAATTCTGCTGAGTTGTGCTCTTCTCTGTCTGAATGTTCATGTCCTTTGCTTTTCTGCTGTTCTAGGTTCCTTCGGGTGCTGACCCTGTTGACACCTCGCCTGCAGCGCAACTGCGGCCATCTTTGGATGATTCCTCACAACTCGCTTTTCTTCGGGACCGTGTTCGTAGTCTTGAGAGGGAGTTGCTTGGGGTGCGTGGTCACGCCGATGTTTGGAAGTCCAAGGCAGATCGCGGTGCGGCCAGGTAGGAGTACTTAATGGCGGAACTGCTTCGGCTGTCTGAGTAGCTTCAATGTAAGTTGTTCTT
This sequence comes from Avena longiglumis, assembly GCA_030063025.1. NCBI lineage: Eukaryota > Viridiplantae > Streptophyta > Magnoliopsida > Poales > Poaceae > Avena > Avena longiglumis. The sequence goes on from CP125975.1 coordinate 504,898,514, forward strand.
TGTTTCAAGCTGCAGCTCAGATTTTCGGATGCGCCTGCTGGCCTTGCGTCTTATTTTCTGCGAGTGTCGCAGGTGCTAACCTTGCTCCGAGGGAGGAGAAGGAGCGTGTCGCTGTTCGGGTCAATTTCTTGACTCAACAAGACATGGAAGCTGGCGGCTTCTTCTGGATGGATCGGGACCGTGCCATGGCTCTGGCAACGGTGCAGGATCGCGTTCACCAAGTATCGCGGGTGCTTCACCAAGTGCATACTTCGCTCTCGTTGGTTCTGCATGTGATGTTTCCCCTAGATGATGTGCCAACAACCCTGTCCGGCCTTCTGTCTAGATTTCGGAGCGTGACTCGTGTCCAGGAACTGGTGAGGCAGCAGCTCGTCGCAGGGGTGAAGGCTGCGTTGTCCCTTGTTAGGCTGCATCGACCTGATGTAGATCTGACTGTTGTAGCAGCTGGGCCACCTCTTCGGCCGGATGGTGGCGAGTGGGATATGCGTCCGCATTATGCGGCTGTAAGGCAGTATGCCGAACAGGTCATAGATTTGTTTGAGCAGCGTGCTCAAGTTGTTCTCCAAAATAGGTAGTACCTGTAAAAAAGATAGATGTAAAATTTGTATACTTTGACTGGGCGTGTTGTGCCCTCTGTTATAAAGGTTTGTTTTGAGCACGCAGTGCTTTGTTTGAGTACGTGTCCTTTTCGTTTGCCTGACGCTGTCAGCTACTCAGGTGTACACGTGTGATCCTCGGTCAATGAAATCGTGAGGTGGGGGGAGCCCCCAAGTGCGTTTGTAGCATAAATTAAAGTTGCGAATAACGAAACGAGATTTTGGGGCGAGACACTTAGCTTTATTTATATCGTAATGGAGGAAGTACATTGTTCGGCTGAATAGCCTTGGCTGAAAAGCCTTATTGAAAGTAAAGGGGTAGGTAGCTAGGGATATAATCGTCGCAAGTGGGCGATGTTCCATGGGTTGGAGTATGCGACTCCAGACTCCATGTGCTTGAGGCGATAGGCGCCACCTAGGATGACCTCAGTGATGATGTAGGGTCCTTCCCATGGTGACTCGAATTTTTTCGGTCGTTCTTGCTTGAGTCGCAAGACGAGGTCTCCTTCGATGAAGGACCTTAGGCGCAGCCGGCGGCTGTGGTAGTTGCGGAGACTCTGCTGGTACACCGCTGATCGAGCTGCTGCTACGTCTCTTGCTTCGTCGAGTGTGTCGACGGCATCTTCGAGTGCAGCCGTGGATTTGGCTTCGCTGTAAGCGACGACCCGGGGGGCCTGGTGGCTTACTTCGGCTGGTAGCACGGCCTCGGCTCCGTGCACCATGAAGAACGGCGTGTAGTCGGTGGAGCGGTTTGGCGTAGTACGCAAACTCCATAGGACGGATGGCAGCTCTTTCGTCCAGGCTCTAGCCTTTCGTTCGAGTGGGCTCATGAGGCGCTTCTTGATGCCAGCACCGATTAGGCCGTTGGCCTTTTCGACCTGCCCGTTTGTTTGCGGGTGAGCCACTGAGGTGTATGTGATTTTGATCCCGAGGCCTTCGCAGAAGTCTTGGAATTCTTTGGACATGAAGTTTGATCCATTGTCGGTGATGATGCTGTGCGGTACGCCGAACCTGTAGACAATGGACTCAAAGAACTTGACGGCGGTCTTGCCCTTTTGGTTGGTGACCGGCATGGCCTCGACCCACTTGGTGAATTTATCGACTGCGACCAAGAGGTAAACGTGCCCCCCTTTTGAGGACTTCGGCAGTTTGCCGATCATGTCGAGGCCCCATTGGGCAAAGGGCCAGGCTATAGGTATGGGTCTGAGCTGCGGGTGCGTGCGGTTTATCGGCGAACCTTTGGCACCCGTTGCATCTTCGGACGATGTCCTTTGCGTCGCTCATGGCCGTTGGCCAGTAGAATCCAGCTCGTAGGGCTTTGGCGACAAGGGAGCGGCTGCCTGCATGATGGCCGCAGATGCCCTCGTGGATGTCTTGGAGGACGGCTTTCCCGTCACCGATGGTGACGCACCTTTGTAGTACACCCATAATACTGCGCTTGTACAGCTCGCCATTGATGATGGTGAAGGCTTTTGACCGACGAGATATGCGTCGGGCATCCATCGCTATCGTGCGTTCTCCGTTTATCAAGAACTGGAGGTACGGTCGCGTCCAAGTTTCTTCGACTGCCATGACCTGCATCAGGTTGACCATAGCGACCTCTGTGTCCAGTTTCTCGGGTCCTTCTTGTCCTTCGGGCAGCGTAGCCCCCGAGTGTTCTGCTTTTTCGGGTGATCCCTTGGGGAATTTACGCTTGATGGATGGCACGCAGATCTGTTCGAGGAACACACCTGGTGGTACCTTTGCGCAAGTGGAGCCGATGTTGGCAAGTTTGTCGGCTTCCTCGTTGCTTTCTCTCCCGACGTGGCGAAGCTCGCAGCCGTCGAATTCTCCTTCGAGTGCGTTGTAGAGTGCACGGTACGCAATCATGTTTTCGGCGTGTGCGTCACACTCGTTCATCGTCTGCTGGACGACGAGGTTGGAGTCACCGTAGATGACCAGGCGCATTGCACCGCAGATCTTTGCCATCCTCATGCCATGGATGAGGGATTCATATTCGGCCTCGTTGTTGGAAGCTCGGAATTTCATCCGGAGGACGTACTTCATCTGGTCGCCCTGCGGGGAGGTCAGTATGACCCCGGCTCCCGCTCCAGCTTCACGCTTGGAGCCGTCAAAGTGCATCGTCCATGACTGCGACATGTTTGGGTTGTCTGGCAGCTGCAGCTCCATCCAATGTACAAGGAAGTCCGGGAGGACTTGAGATTTGATTGCGAGTCGCTTCTCGTAGACGATGTCCAGGGGTGACAGTTCGATGCCCCACAGGGCCACGCGTCCTGTGGCCTCTGGGTTATTCAGGATGCTGTTCAGGGGTGCCTCGTTGACGACCATCACCTGGTGCTCCTGGAAGTAATGGCTCAGCCGTCGAGCCGTCATGAACACGCCGTAGGCGAAGTTGCAGTGAGGTACCGCTTTGTTGGCGTCAGTACCTCACTGAGGTAGTAGATTGGGCGTTGGACCCCGTGGGTCTTGCCCTCTTCGGGTCGTTCGACCACTAGCATGGTGCTGACCACCTGATGTGTGGTTGCTATGTACAGCAGCAGAGGTTCGCGCTCCTTTGGCATGACCAGGACAGGCGAGGTGGAGAGTAGCCGTTTGAGGCTTTCGAACGCATCATCGGCCTCGGGCGTCCACTCGAATTTATCTGCCTTGCGTAGCAACTGGTAGAATGGCAGGGCTTTCTCGCCCATGCGGCTGATGAATCTGCTCAGCGCCGCTATTCGTCCTGCGAGCTGCTGGACACCCTTGAGGTTTTTAGGCTTCTCCATCGCCATTATGGCTCTGATTTTCTTCGGGTTCGCCTCGATCCCTCGCTGAGAGATGAAGTACCCAAGCAGCTGACCCGATGGGACGCCGAAGGCGCACTTTTTGGGGTTGAGTTTGATCCTGTAGCGATCGAGGTTGTCAAATGTCTCGCGGAGATCATCGATAAGTGTCCTTGCCTCCCTGGTTTTTATGACTATGTCGTCGACATAGACTTGAACGTTGCGACCGATCTGGTCCTTGAGGCATGCCTGCATGCATCGCTGGTACGTGGCACTTGCGTTCTTTAGCCCGAAGGGCATTGTGTTGTAGCAGAACACTCCGAACGGTGTGATAATCGTCGTTTTCTCCTGATCTTCAACCTTGAGTCGAATCTGGTTGTAGCCTGAGTAGGCGTCAAGGAAGGAGAGTTTCTCACAACCTGCAGTCGAATCGATGATCTGATCGATCCGAGGAAGGGGGAAGTGGTCCTTTGGGCAGTGCTTGTTTAGCGATGTGAAATCCACGCACATCCGCAGGATGTCTGTGTCCTTCTTTGGGACCATCACTGTATTTGCAAGCCACTCGCTTTCTTTGATTTCCCTGATGAAGTCCACAGCGAGTAGTCTGTTGATTTCTTTGCCGATAGCTTCGGCTCGTGGCTCGGACAGTCTCCGGAGGGACTGCTTGACGGGCTTGGTGTCTAGAAAGACGTTGAGTGCGTGCTCGGCGAATTCCCTGGGAACTCCTGGCATGTCCGCAGGACACCAGGCGAAGATTTCCCAACGCTCACGGAGGAATTAGACGAGCGCGCCTTCCTATGCGGGGCTGAGGTCGTTGGCGATCAGCGCCGTCTTGGAGGCATCCGACGGATGGACTTGCACCTTTGTGTTGACGGTGGAGTCGAAAGACATGTCAGGTGCGTTTTGTCATGCGACTGGGGGTGCCCCATTGTCCGTTACCTCGCGGAGCCTTAGGAGCTCCTCCTGCATGCCGAATGACTGGGAGATTCTGTTGAAGTCTCTGTCGCATTGGTCCGATCGGGTGAAGCTCCCGTGGATTGTGATGACGCCCTTTGGTCCTGGAATCTTGAGTAGCAGGTAGCCAGGAACCTTGCGAACGCTACACGCCCGAGGATGGCGTGGTACTGTGATGGCCAGTCCACCACTTCGAATTCGAGCCGTTCCAGTCGGAAGTTGTCCGGCTTGCCGAAGATGACGTCGAGCCATATTTTTCCCAGGGGGAATATGCCCTTCCCTGGAACGATGTCGTGGAACGTTGTGTCTGACTGTTCCAGGCTGCACTGCGGGATCCGCATTGCTGCTAGAGTGCTTGCGAACATCAGGTTGATGCCGCTGCCGCCGTCCATGAAGACGCGACTCATCTCGAAACCTCCGATCTGCGCCCAAAGACGGGCAGCGTGGCACGGGCGAGGATCCGCAAGGGTGATCCGAACGATCGAACGTGATGCGGAATCCGATCCGCCGAGGTACTCGGGATGGCGGGTGGAGTTGCCACGCCAGTTGATCGTCGGGTGATTTTCTTCGCACCCTATTTGTGGGGCGCCTTACGGATCATCGGTTCTCTTTAATTTGGGGATACCCGTTCCCAACGTTGTTCTGTGCTGGTGCGACTGGTTGGTTCGGGCCTCCTACAGGTGGCGGTGGAGGAGCTCCATGCGCTATTTCACCTGGCGCGGGTGCGTTTCCAAACGCAGGGATTGGGGCTTGCTGCCTCATCTGCACCATGCTTTCGCTGAGTTTTTGGAACTCGTGGAAGTCCTTGAGCATGTGGCTCGCCTTCTTTTTGCCATCCTGCTTGTTGATGTAGAAGTGGATGGTGCATGGACCCGAAAGCTTTTCGTATGCTGAGGGTCCGTTATCGCGGTCGTGGCGTTGCCACGACTGCGTTGGGCATCCCCCGTCGCAGAAGTTTCCTCCGCGGTATCCTCCGCTGTTGCGGTTGGCGTCGTTGCGGCGATCGGCGTAGCCAGCCGCGACCATGTCGGGTCCGTCGCGATCGTCGTAGACGCGCGATATTCTCTTGCTGGCTACGCTTTTCGCCGACCGTAATCGTTCTTCTTCCGATTGTGCTCGGTGAATGGAATCTTTTTGCCGCCCCACCTTGGCGATGTCCATGAGGTGGTCGAGTGTTTTGGGCTTGACGCGTCCAAGTTCCTCCTTGAAGTCTTGGCGCTTGACGCCGTCCCTGAAGGCGTCGATGGCCCTCTCTTCGGAGATGTGCGATGTGGAGTTCTTTGTGTTGGACCAACGTAGTATGTACGAGCGAATGGATTCGCCCGTTCATTGAGTGCAGGCTCGCAACTCTTCGATTGAGGCGGGCCTCTTGCTGGTGCCTTTGAAGTTTCGGATGAAGCTGTAAGCTAGCTCATCCCAGCTTCGGATGGACCCTAAAGATAGGTTTCGAGCGATCCGGACTACTGTCACCGTAGTGAAGGCATTGCATGACAGTCTATTTGTTTCCACCGTGCAGTTTGACGGATGATAAGTGGTCGCTGAGCCAAGCCTTTGGGTCTTGAGTGCCATCGAACTTCGGAGTATCCGAAGGAAGCTTGAAATTTCGCGGCATCCGTGTCCGCCGGACGGATCTGCTGAAGCATCGGGCTCTGCAGAGTTCTCCTTCGTCTTCGTCCATCTCGGATTCAGACGAGCATGCGCGCTTGGCTCGTGCTTTGTCGATTTTGCGCTGCGTGAGCGCGTCTCTGGCGTCGTAGTCGCGGTTGCGGTGGCGCGAACTCTTCTTCCTTCGAGGAAGGTCATGTTCTTCTTCTTCGGATGAAGGGGTGGGGTTGCGGTCGAACCTGACCGGAGCTTTCTTCTTTGGCTCCGTGGGAGCTTCCTGGTGGAGCGCAGCTCCGACGAGTCCAAGTCCAGTAAGTGCGGACTTGTGCATGGCCCTCTTTGGGTCTCCCTCTGGAGGTGAATGAGCTGCGAGGTACGCAGTGGCTTCCATGATCGCATCCTGCGGCGTTTTCGGGATGACGTTGCCGTTGGCGTCCATCTCCATGAAGGATGTGTGGAGGGTTCGGGTCACCTCCCGGCGCTCCTTGGGGTCCATGTTCTCCAACCTAGAGCGGTGCTTGTTGCCTTGGTTGCCATTCGATCTTGAGCTGATGCCCATGGCGGAGAGCGCGGCTCGTCGCGCGCTGGACTCTGAGGCTGCTTGCTTGCGTTTGTCAAGCACCTCCTGCATCTTGACCTGCTTCTTGTGCTCCTCGATCAGGAGCAGGTGGTAGGACATTAGCAGATCCCGGGAGGAGTCTGCAGGCAGTACTATGTTGCCCGCCACGGCGTTGCGGTCCTGGGCCCATCCCTCTTTGCTAAGGCGGATGACATGGCCATTGTTTTCCCCTTCGGGTGGGGGGGACTGGCTTCTTCTATTCCCGCCGTTTCGTTCTGGCGGGTTAGGTGGCGGGTTGAGCGGTGGGTTGGGTGTTTGCTGATCCACGTCGCTCTGGATGACTACGGCGCATTGGTAGCGCTCATAGATTGGTCTTCTGTTGCCGCAACTTTCAGATCCGGAACCGTAGGTCCCTACATCCGATGGCAGATCGCACAGATCGGAGTTGCAGCTGCTGTTGTCGTAGGAATCATCTGTTGATGATGTTGTGCGTAGCACGGGGTGTGGGGTCCATGAAGAGGGCCTGATTGATGCTAGGGGCACCCGCTCAGGGAGGTGGAGGGTGCCAGTTTTCCCCACCTGGAAGCAGAAGCTCCCGAACAGGATTTCGAGTCCGTCGCCTACGGGCTCGAAGTCCTTCATGGTGGCCGGTGAGTGGGCGGTGAAGTCGAAAGCGCCAAAGAGGAGATGACTCTCCGTCTCTGCAGAGTTGTAGATCGATCGGGTTGGGACCGTCACGACTGCACAATCGACGTCCCCAGTTCCCACAGACGGCGCCAATTGACGAGGTACGATCTCATCAATGCCCATTGTTATGGACTTGGGTTTTGGATAAGATGGGGATGCTGGAGATCGTGGAACGGTTAGCAAACAAGCAACACGGGGACACAAGGTTTACCTGAGTTCAGTTCTCGGAGGGAAAACCCTCTGCTTACGCTCTTGATTAGGCGGAACCAAAGTTCTGAGGGCTTGAGATGAAATCTGGCGTGGAGGTGTGTATGCGAAAGTATGAGAGAGAGAGATCTAGGTCATGCCCTCCTAGCCTTTATATAGTCTCAGGCAGGTCCCAGGCATAGACCTAGTCGGTTACAGGTTCTAGGGTTTTACCCCTTTGAATTTCCTATCTACTCTAGTCTTGCTCTCCAAGGATCCGAAGGCGTCATGGGCCTGGGCCACCCAAAAGTCTTCATGGGCCGGCGTATATTTGTCGTGGGCATTCCTTGGGCTGGACCAGGTATGCTGAGATCATGTACCCGCTGGGTATAACCATGTCACTAAGGTCTATTTATTTAATTATTAATAGATCCTAAAAGAATAAAAGAGTTATTTTATTTTGGACTTTGGATTATGTTGTTAAACAAAATTAAAATCAACACAAAGTTTGGTGGTGGTTTGATTTGATTTGGAATTTGAATTGTTTGAATGAAAATCAAATCAGAATATTCAAAACAGAAAATAAAAAGGTTTAGTATAAAAAAATATAGAAACAGACCCAACCCAACTGGCCAGCCCACTAAGCCCAACACTAGCCCACTCCTTCTCTCCCGCGGAAAACGCTTCGCACCAGAGTCTTGACCCGTGCATTCACAGACAAGTGGACCCCATCCCTCTCTCTCTCTCGCTGACCGTTGGACCCCACTAGCCACCTCATCGTTGTCTTCACCGCGACCGTTCCCCCTCGCTGTTGCTGACCTTGATTGCGGCCATGAATTCGAGTTATTGCCTGCGTTAATCTCGCCCCGACCACGCGTACTTAAGTGCCTGCCTCTCCTCTCTCATTCCCCTCGCTCACCCCACCTTCTCTGCCCCCAGGCTGCCTGGATTTCTGCCGGCAACGCCACTGCTCCGACGAGCTTCTCCGGTAATTCAGCGCACTACCGCCTCGCCTCCCATCGCATGCAGCCTTGTTCCCCATTGCTGGCGCGATCTTCCATTGCTTGCCGCTGCTGCCCTGCAGGCGGCAAGGACAACCTCAACACGCCGCCGCCGTCTTCCATCGCTCCGACGAACCCCTGGTAAGCTCAAGATTGCCCCAGCACCTCCTGTTGATGCTCCCAAGATCCCCAGGACAGTACGCGTCTAACCATGTGCTCCGTTTGTCTTAGCTCGCCCTCAAACCTCGCCCCCGACGACCTCCAGAGACACCCGACGCCGCTGCACACTCCGGCGAGCAATCGTCGCCTCTCCGGTGCGCCCCTCGACTAGCAGACAGCACCTCGAGCTTCACCTCGACCACGCGAACGCTGTAAGCCACTCCCCCCTCTCCCTCGCTTCCTGCATCATCGGCAAGCTCACCGCTCGAGCGTGCGCCGCCGCCAGCCGCCGCTAGCGCCGCCAGGCAATGGTCAACCGTACTGTGTCCGTTAGATATTGATCCAGTGGCTGTGATTAGATCTTAACCGAAGGGGTATGTGTCCATCTGAGCCGTGCGTTTTAAATAAGATCCAACGAATCGTAGAGGCTGATCCACACGAAACGGTACCGTCCAGTTAGATTGCGCCACGTGGCCAGTCTGTTTGAATAAAAACCAGAAAATGTTCTATTAGACTTGCAAACTTGCAAAATTCATAACTTTAATTCTACACGTCCAAATTTTGCAAATTTTATATCAATGGATTAAGCAGAACAAGTACTTTGCAACCATGCACTTCTTTAATGTTTTGATTCTGAAAAATTGGTTGAATTTGCAGAAACTTGTGTAGGCTTATGTTGAATATAAAAATTGTTCTAGATATATTTTTGAGATGAAATCTTTGCAAAATGGTTTGTTGTGAACCTACTGACCCTAGGAACCAACTTATGGATTTAAAATGTATTTTGTGAAGTTAAGGAATAAATATTTGAATTAGCACATTTCTAGTCAAATAAAAATATTGTTTATGGTTTAGAAATGATTTTTGAGTAAAGCCTTTGGGAAATGTTGTGATTCAAACCTTCTGACCCTAAAAACCAAGTTTTGAGAATTAAAATATATTTGGTGAACCCATTAAAGATTATTGCTTTGCTAAAAGCATTTTCAACGACATAAAATATAGATTTGATTTAAAAATGGTCTATATGAAAAATCTTTTGCAAATGGTTTTACCACTTTTTGTATATGACCAATGTGAGCTTGAAAATGTTTAGAGCCTAGTAGAAACCACTCTTCTAAATAAAACTATATTTTGCATGCTTGCATGCATGACCTTGTTATTGTTATTTTATGTGGTGGAATGGTTTGAATGCTAGTTGAATATGTGTTTGCTTGATTGAATTATAGTGAAGTTAGAGGAGTGTGATATTTGCAAGATCAAGAAGTGAACCATCATTCTCTACTAAAAAGGCAAGTGACACTATCATCCATGTCCTACTATTTTCATTGCACTTAGTGGATTTTTGTAACATGCATGATAAGGATTACTATATTTTATACTATGATAAATCCTAATAGGATACCCTTATATCTCCCTTAGTGGAAACATTGTAGTTGTAGTAAGCTTATCCCTGCTATATATTTGGGATGGGATACATGATATGATTATATGAAGTGTTGAAAAGATATATGTTTTATATAATAAAACAAGTACTCAATGAACCACCTGGGTGGACAAGGATACTCAAGTTTTGGACAAGGTGGCAACAAAGGGAACCATGTTTATATGGCTATCTTTTTGGATGTGCACTAGAAGAAAACCACCCAGGGACTTAGAGATTGAACATGTTTCTCGTACAGTGGCTTCCGTGTACAGCCACATGCTAAATGGGCTCTGGCTTAGTCAACTACATAGTGGAAGACCCATGCATTGGCATCTTCAGGTTAACTAGAATTGTGCAAGGGAAATTTATCCCTACATTGGTGCCTGGTAGACAAGCTAGCATTGTGTATTGGGAGGACTCCTATGGAAAGACTTTGTCACATTCTCGATCTGCCAGTACTCCACTTTGGTGAGTACTTATCCAGCAGCCACTTGTGGCATCAAGACGAGATTGTGTCATGTGGGTAAAGTGTACAACTTCTGCAGAAGATCAAAAATTCTAAGTACTTAGCCGTGTCCCCGGTTATGGACAACACTGAGCAACTAAGGCCTGAAGCTATGGAAGATCTCGACATTCCAATTTCTCAAAGTAAAACTTGATGGTGACAACAAGGTATTTGAAGCACTTCGAGTTTTCCAAGAAGTTCAGAAAGATTTGACAAAAGATCAAAAACTATTTTGAAAAGATAGGATAAAACTATATTGCTTTCTGCAAAAGAGCCTAAACCCTACTTAGCCAAATATGCATGTAAATGATAGGATCCACTTATTTCTACATAGTAGTGAAACTTGCCAATACAATTCAAATGTATTGACCCTTGTGGCTGCAACTTATTATGTTGCAGGTTTGTTTGATGTTAGTGAAGTTTGTTGAATAGGATTACAAGTCTACAACCAACATGACTGCATGTGGCACTTTGAAGATGAAGGACCCCATGCTATTGTTATATTCTGCTGCATTGTAATGAGATAGCCAATTGAGCTGTGTAATATGTAATGATTTATTTTATTCCTGGTTATAAAGTTGTATTATGACCTTTGTTTCTTGATATTACATCTTAATGTGGATGCTAGCTATTGATCCAGGGACTAGCATTGTAAACACAGGGATCTCTACCTTATTAAAGGTTGATGTGGCATCCCGCAAAACCACTACTAGAAAATCGCGTTGTTTTGTGCATTGCATCATCGTGACCGCATGCTCATGTCATCATGCCACTTTGCATTTGAGCATCGTCATCATCTTGCATTTGCTTGCATAAAACTAATTGCGGAAAACCTGTTTGTGTTTTCTAAACGCCCCGTCTTTATTCAAACGCAAAACCCCGGGTCTCCGGATTATTTTGTTTTGTCTGCTATCGGTTTGCAGAAGCCGTGTTTTAAACAAATAAAATGTTAAATTATTTTAGTGGGGGCAGTCGAACGGGCCGATTCGACCCGAACGACCACCCCTAGAATAATCGGTCCAACCTAGAAACCTTTCCTACCTAGTCCTAATCTACCCACCCCTCCGGCCACCTCACCCTCTCCCTCCCCTCTACCAATCCCATGCCGCCACTTGGCCACCTCCTCCTCCACCCCCTCTCTCTCCTCTCTCTCCCTCCAGCCCACTCTCCACCACACCGCCTGGGTCCCACCACGCAGCCACACACGCCACTCACACAACGCACGCCCCGCACCCACCCCGCGGGACCCGACCCCAACCTCGCCCCGACCCCGTCGTCTCCATCCTCCACCCCTGCTCCCCTGGTTCGCTCCCTCCTCTCCCTCCTCCTTCCCCGGCCGAGCCCCGCCCGGACCCGGCACCGCCCTCTCAGCTCCGACGCGCCCCGCTCCTCTCTCCCTCCCCCCCGGTTGATGTGAAATGTGGTGGGGCACGAGAGATGTTGGTGTAGCAGTGTGGTGTGGTGGCATGGCGCTGTTGACCGTGTGAAGATGAGCCTTGCCCGCTGCCACGACTACATGACTCCGACGATGATGTTCCAAAGAACGAGCATGGTGACACTCGTAGAACCACCGACAAGATCTTCTTCCCGGACGGCCACCGGAGTACCATCTAAAGATCACCTGCGTCGAAACTAGAGTATGACACCATCAATCGAGCCGAAACCTCAAGATCTCCAAACATGGATAAGATGACCGGACCCCGAAGACCGAACCCGGCACGCATAGTTCTTCCTCTCGGATCCGAGGACGCCGAGACCCCGGTGCGACAAGCACTCCTTCCCGGACGCCAAGATCGCCGAGAACCCGGACACCAAGATCACCGACACGGAACGACAAGACCCCTTTCAGCACCGATGCCGACGACGTCGCCCGCCAAGTTCTTCACCCCGGACGCCAAGACGGACCTGATACGCGGACTCGACAAGTTTGACACCGACCAGGGCGAGTCTGATGCGCCCCGACGCCGAACCAAGACCTCCTCCCGGAACGCCAAGATCTACCTCCGTTATCAGAGAACGCACCGCCGAGTCCGAACCCGTCGAACCCTGGACCCTGTCGAACCCCGAACCCCGGAACCCAAGATCGCCGAACCCTAATGTGTGAACCCCTTCCCGAAAACCTTATTTTATAATATAATCCAACTTGTCGCATTTTAATTGGTCATGCATGCATATTTGTGTGGTTTGGGGGCCTTATGCCAATTCACCTCTAATTAAATATGGGACCCATATGCGGGCAAATCTAGACTCATATTGGCCTCATTTAAACTTGTGTAGCGAACCGATGCCACCTTTTGTCTTGCTAATGCAACATTTAAATTGCGGGGTAACTAAACAACATGAACCACCTAATTAATTGTCGGAACCCCGGTTCCGCTTAATATGGCCTAATTACATTGCACCTTGCCATGTCATACATCATACATGCATCATGCCGATCTTTTGCCGTAGTATTAAATATTGCATCCGGTGTTTATTCTAGTGTTTTGCTTCTTCGCGGATAAGGCCGTTGAGTTGATGTGAGCTTCGCCCCGATCTTCGGTTGAACCCTTCGACAATGTTTTCAAAGCAGCATCTCCCTTTCTACCTATCTTATTTTTATAGTATTTATTCCTCCTGTTGATCTATTGCTATCTCGTGTTGCGATGCTCTAGTTTTCGCACCGAGATATCCCTTGCCGCCTTATATTTGCCTTGGACACATCCTATTACCTGTTGTTTGGTAGATAGTTGGACTTGCGCGTCGTAGTCGCTTGCTCAAGTGCTGTTGCGTGTTGTCAAATGCCACAATTGTTGGAGTAATGCCGCATGTGTGTTGTTGGAGATGATCATGGCTTTACTTTTCGGTCACTTTAATTCCTGTTTAACAACTAAAATTGAAGTAAGTAAGCAGAGGCATCGGTGGGTGATAGATAATATTTGGTTTCCGACCGCCCATTTGTGTCCCGTAGGACCCCGAGTACTTGATACCTGTTCCTTGATTTATCGCGCTATCCACATCCGGGAGGATTATGGGACCCCCGAGCGAGCTTGATTGGTCTTATTTCTTGGGGCCACAAACTAGTTTGAGGTTTTATTTACTATCCTGTACATATGCCATGCTACTGTTTTATACGATTGTGCGAGGAGCACCTTGCATTGTTAGGAATTGTGACCCGCTTACGGGTATCGACAAGCCCAGCTTTGGGTTCCCGTCGCTTCGGTGGCCCCACAAACCTCGGGTCCGTCTCAAGTCATTAACCGTTGCGGGTGTACTCAAGGGTGTCCCCTGAAATATTTCTGAATCCTGTGATTGCTTTGTCGTGAAGGCCTCGTTGGGTTTTGATTTGGTTTTTCCGAGGCTGATCGAGTGTGTGTTGCTATTTGTGCACCCCGGCCGGGTTAAAACTTTCTGAAAGCCGTGTCCGCGGTTATGGACGACTTGGAGCACAGTATCTCGACCATAGACAACCATAACTAAAGTAGTGCTATAAATTTGACTTTATAATGACTAGTAATCAGCTTCACTATAATGGAATGGCTAAATAATACTGCCCACAATTTCTTGTTTGGAGTGTCGCTTGCGACCATTATACCTGACTAGTAAGTATGGCAACTACAACGGAATGGCTAAATAAAAGTACCAACAACTGTTGGGTTTTGGGTTATCTCATGCTAATTGTATTTGACTAGTAAGTGTCGCAACTATCACGGAATGGTTAACTAAAAGTGTCCACTGCTTATTTTATTAGGATGACTATCTATACTTGACTAGCAATTGCTGCAACGATAACTGAATAAATAAAAATGCCAACGGTGTGAGTTCCTCGGTTGACTTCCTCGATTGGTCTCGAGGGGGAAACGCCAGGATGGGTTTTGTTTGGCGTTAGAATCAGGTTGGTTCCGAATAGGTCTTTCTTACCCCTCTCTGATTGCCGTCAGTTGTATCGAGTCTCTATAGGTTGTTTAGTGCATGCCGCGCTGCCGCTCAGTCCACCATACCTTTGTAGGCGAGGACCGCCGAATTCTAGCCTCGCCGTGTACTGGCCTCAGTACTGACGCTCCTCTTTTTCCTTTGCCCTTTGTCGGCACCCCTTTTGTTTAAGCAGGTTTTGAGACCGACGTCGTTAGCAGGGTTACCCTTCCGGCTTGGCCTGGGCAGGGTTATGGACACCATTGGTTACTCTTCAGGGGTCTTAGCCCCATTTGCATCTTGTCCGTAGTCGGACGCTCTATCTTTTCCAAGGTGATTTGGATCTTTGTATCGTATATCTGTATTCTTGACTCATGGAGTCGTGTTGTATATATATCTGTTCTGTGGGTCCCATCGAGGACTGTTGTGTAATGTTATTACTTCGTTTTCCACCCGCACGAAAGTGCCTGGTGGGCACCTTTGAATCGTTTCTATGCGGGTTTGGCGGGAAGCGCTAAAACTTGCATAGGTCTGATCGAGGGTGTTCTGAGTGGTATCGAGCTCGTGTTGCGATACCCCACAAAATCGACTGTAGGATAACCTAGCTAATGGTCAAGTAGAGTGTCAAAACTATTTTGAAAAATCGGTTGGATAGTTACGATTAGGTCGATTTTACTCCTTACCCTCTGCTCTCCTCTTACCTCAACGTGTTTTGAATCGCTCTCTTCTCTTTCTTGAGTCCAGATTTCTCGTGGTTGGGTTCCATCGTACCTTGAGGTTTCGCTTCCTCCTTTGGTAACGGTGTTGCTACATCTGGTCTTCATGCTATCCGAGGAATCCGCTCTTGTGGTACCATTCTTTGTTCCTTGTTTGTGCCTTCGGTGTTTTTCCACGACGACATCATCTGCGCCGGACTCGTCTGATCGCATCCCTCCTTTGTTTCCGAACCTCGATTGTCGAGATCTTGATCGATTCGAGAGTTGGTTGCATAATCCGCCTATTCGTGTGCAGAGTAATGGTTTGAGTGCGGGAGGGAGTAGCTACCATACCACTACTCTTATCATTCGCTCTTGTACGTCGAATCAGTGGATCCAGCAGTTTTACTCCGTCCACGGAAGTTAGAGGTGGCTTTATTTGTTGATACCTCTACCTTCTCCCTTTTGTTCCCGGAGTGTTCTCCCGACGATCACGGACAACGACCTCTTGTTAGTGGTGTCGCGAGGATCTACACGAAGCGAGAAGATGCGGATCGCCGACCTTCCTTCCGGTACCATGAGTCGGATCTCGAGGGCGAGATCCATTGTTAGTGGTGTCGAATTGTGGCATCCCGCAAAACCACTACTAGAAAATCGCGTTGTTTTGTGCATTGCATCATCGTGACCGCATGCTCATGTCATCATGCCACTTTGCATTTGAGCATCGTCATCATCTTGCATTTGCTTGCATAAAACTAATTGCGGAAAACCTGTTTGTGTTTTCTAAACGCCCCGTCTTTATTCAAATGCAAAACCCCGGGTCTCCGGATTATTTTTTTTTGTCTGCTATCGGTTTGCAGAAGCCGTGTTTTAAACAAATAAAATGTTAAATTATTTTAGTGGGGGCAGTCGAACGGGCCGATTCGACCCGAACGACCACCCCCAGAATAATCGGTCCAACCTAGAAACCTTTCCTACCTAGTCCTAATCTACCCACCCCTCCGGCCACCTCACCCGGACCAATCCCTGGCTGCCACCTCACCCTCTCCCTCCCCTCTACCAATCCCATGCCGCCACTTGGCCACCTCCTCCTCCACCCCCTCTCTCTCCTCTCTCTCCCTCCAGCCCACTCTCCACCACACCGCCTGGGTCCCACCACGCAGCCACACACGCCACTCACACAACGCACGCCCCGCACCCATGGGACCGGCCCCAACCTCGCCCACGTCGTCTCCATCCTCCACCCCGCTCCCTGGTTCGCTCCCTCCTCCCTCCTCCTTCCCGCCGAGCCCGCCTGGACCAGACCGCCTCTCAGCTCAAGCTCGCGCCCCTCTCTCCTCCCGCGCCTCGTCTTCCTCCCAGCGAGCTCCGCCGGTCACCTCCATAAGCCCGCCGCTTCCTCTGCCCGCGCCTCCACGTCCGCCGCCGCCTTCCTCCTCGTTCCCCTCCGGCGGCCTCTCCCTTCCCGCCTGGATCCCCTCCTCCGCCCGGCCTCAACGCCCGTCGCCATCGAGCCGCCCCTCGCCTGCTCCCGGCTGTCGCGCCTGCCTCCCCACCTCGCCGAGCATGGCCTCGGCCAAGCCGCCGACCACCTCGCCCGGCCCTCGCCTCCTCCGGCCCGTGACGCCCGCGCCCGGCCTTCGCCACCTCCGTCCATGCGTGACCCGCGCCTCGTCCTCCTCGCCCTGCCTGCAGATCTCGCCCGCTGCTCGCCCCATGCGCCACCATCGACCGTCGTCTCCCTCCGCCCGAGCCCCGTCTCTACAAGCGGGCAGCCCCGCAGCTCCCTGGCTATCGCCATGTTCTGCCCTTCTAGGCCAAGGCCAAGTCCTCTTTTGTTGACCAGCGCGTGTGCAATCCTTGGCTGTTCTTGCTCTGAGCTCCGATTCAACCTAGAGGTACCATGAGTCACCCCCGGTTGATGTGAAATGTGGTGGGGCACGAGAGATGTTGGTGTAGCAATGTGGTGTGGTGGCATGGCGTTGTTGACCGTGTGAAGATGAGCCTTGCCCGCTGCCACGACTACATGACTCCGACGATGATGTTCCAAAGAACGAGCACGGTGCCACTCGTAGAACCACCGACAAGATCTTCCCGGACGGCCACCGGAGTACCATCTAAAGATCACCTGCGTCGAAACTAGAGTACGACACCATCAATCGAGCCGAAACCTCAAGATCTCCAAACATGGATAAGATGACCGGACCCCGAAGACCGAACCCGGCACACATAGTTCTTCCTCTCGGATCCGAGGACGCCGAGACCCCGGTGCGACAAGCACTCCTTCCCGGACGCCAAGATCGCCGAGAACCCGGACACCAAGATCACCGACACGGAACGACAAGACCCCTTTCAGCACCGATGCCGACGACGTCGCCCGCCAAGTTCTTCACCCCGGACGCCAAGACCGACCTGATACGCGGACCCGACAAGTTCGACACCGACCAGGGCGAGTCCGATGCGCCCCGACGCCGAACCAAGACCTCCTCCCGGAACGCCAAGATCTACCTCCGTTATCAGAGAACGCACCGCCGAGTCCGAACCCGTCGAACCCTGGACCCTGTCGAACCCCGAACCCCGGAACCCAAGATCGCCGAACCCTAATGTGTGAACCCCTTCCCGAAAACATTATTTTATAATATAATCCAACTTGTCGCATTTTAATTGGTCATGCATGCATATTTGTGTGGTTTGGGGGCCTTATGCCAATTCACCTCTAATTAAATATGGGACCCATATGCGGGCAAATCTAGACTCATATTGGCCTCATTTAAACTTGTGTAGCGAACCGATGCCACCTTTTGTCTTGCTAATGCAACATTTAAATTGCGGGGTAACTGAACAACATGAACCACCTAATTAATTGTCGGAACCCCGGTTCCGCTTAATATGGCCTAATTGCATTGCACCTTGCCATGTCATACATCATACATGCATCATGCCGATCTTTTGCCGTAGTATTAAATATTGCATCCGGTGTTTATTCTAGTGTTTTGCTTCTTCGCGGATAAGGCCGTTGAGTTGATGTGAGCTCCGCCTCGATCTTCGGTTGAACCCTTCGACAATGTTTATAGGCGAGCATCTCCCCCTTTCTACCTATCTTATTTTTATAGTATTTATTCCCTCCTGTTGATCTATTGCTATCTGTGTTGCGATGCTCTAGTTTTCGTACCCGAGATATCCCTTGCCGCCTTATATTTGCCTTGGACACATCCTATTACCTGTTGTTTGGTAGATAGTTGGACTTGCGCGTCGTAGTCGCTTGCTCAAGTGCTGTTGCGTGTTGTCAAATTCCACAGTTGTTGGAGTAATGCCGCATGTGTGTTGTTGGAGATGATCATGGCTTTACTTTTCGGTCACTTTAATTCATGTTTAACAACTAAAATTGAAGTAAGTAAGCAGAGGCATCGGTGGGTGATAGATAATATTTGGTTTCTGACCACCCACTTGTGTCCCGTAGGACCCCGAGTACTTGATACCTGTTCCTTGATTTATCGCGCTATCCACATCCGGGAGGATTATGGGACCCCCCTGAGCCAGAGCTTGATTCAGTCTTATTTCTTGGGGCCACAAACTAGTTTGAGGTTTTATTTACTATCCTATACCTATGCCATGCTACTGTTTTATTTACGATTGTGCGTGGAGCACACTGTACTGTTTAGGAATTGTGACCCGTTTACGCGGTATCGACAAGCCCAGTTTTGGGTTCCCAGTCGCTTACAGCCGGCCCCACAAACCTCGGGTCCGTCTCGAAGTCAGCTAACTTCGTTGCGGGTGTACTCCAAGGGGTGGCCCCCTGAAATATTTCTGAATCCTGTGATTGCTTTGTCGTGAAGGCCTCGTTGGGTTTTGATTTGGTTTTTCCGAGGCTGATCGAGTGTATGTTGCTATTTGTGCACCCCAGCCGGGTTAAAACTTTCTGAAAGCCGTGTCCGCGGTTATGGACGACTTGGAGCACGGTATCTCGACCATAGACAACCATAACTAAAGTAGTGCTATAAATTTGACTTTATAATGACTAGTAATCAGCTTCACTATAATGGAATGGCTAAATAATACTGCCCACAATTGCTTGTTTGGAGTGTCGCTTGCGACCATTATACCTGACTAGTAAGTATGGCAACTACAACGGAATGGCTAAATAAAAGTACCAACAACTGTTGGGTTTTGGGTTATCTCATGCTAATTGTATTTGACTAGTAAGTGTCGCAACTATCACGGAATGGTTAACTAAAAGTGCCCACTACTTATTTTATCAGGATGACTATCTATACTTGACTATTAATTGCTGCAATGATAACTGAATAAATAAAAATTCCAACGGTGTGAGTTCCTCGGTTGACTTCCTCGATTGGTCTCGAGGGGGAAACGCCAGGATGGGTTTTGTTTGGCGTTAGAATCAGGTTGGTTCCGAATAGGTCTTTCTTACCCCTCTCTGATTGCCGTCAGTTGTATCGAGTCTCTATAGGTTGTTTAGTGCATGCCGCGCTGCCGCTCAGTCCACCATACCTTTGTAGGCGAGGACCGCCGAATTCTAGCCTCGCCGTGTACTGGCCTCAGTACTGACGCTCCTCTTTTTCCTTTGCCCTTTGTCGGCACCCCTTTTGTTTAAGCGGGTTTTGAGACCGACGTCGTTAGCGAGTTACCCTTGGCCTGGGCAGGGTTATGGACGCCATTGGTTACTCTTCAGGGCTCTTAGCCCCATTTGCATCTTGTCCGTAGTCGGACGCTCTATCTTTTCCAAGGTGATTTGGATCTTTGTACCGTATATCTGTATTCTTGACTCATGGAGTCGTGTTGTATATATATCTGTTTTGTGGGTCCCATCGAGGACTGTTGTGTAATGTTATTACTTCGTTTTCCACCCGCACGAAAGTGCCTGGTGGGCACCTTTGAATCGTTTCTATGCGGGTTTGGCGGGAAGCGCTAAAACTTGCATAGGTCCGATTCTGAGGGTGTTACAGTTGAGAACCTTATAGATGGTATCAGAGAACTGTGTTGCCTGTAGGATTGTAACCCTAGGATTGGACAAAACCCCTTAGAAAAATAGGAGTTGTATTTGTTCCAAAATTTACTTACAGACAATCTTGCAAACTCTTTCCTCAACCCTTTTGGTTTTGATTCTACATCTCTTCCTTTTCAACTTGATGGACAAAGCCTTCACCATGACCAATGACTTCAATTTTAGTCTCACCAAAGATTTCAACCTAGACATCACTAAGGACTACAAGTGAAAACCAAGAAACATTAGACTGCCTACCAAAAACATTGATATCATGTTAGTGTATGGATCATATTGACCTATGGGGTATGACTATACTAATTTAATTATTTCAAGAAAAACTTGTTGTTTCCTTCAACTCATGAGTTAAGCTCATAAGTTGTTAAGTGGATAGTTGCCTGTTGATTGATTGATTGTTTGATTGAACTTGGTTGTTTGAGTTGTGTGTTAGAACTTCCTTATGCCTATCTGTCATTACTTATCCCTATAACACCAACAGATGCCTCCCCGTCGTGCCAACCCCAACCAAAACAACAACATCACTCCTGAGATGCAGCAAATGATGACAGCTCAGACACAACTGATGCAGGAGATGACCACATTCATACAGAACAACAACAACAACAACAACAACAATCAGATTAATCCTCCAGCTCATGACATGCTCACCAGGTTTCTGAAACTTAGGCCTGGAAGGTTCTCTGGAACAACTGATCCAATGGAGGCCAATGACTGGTTACGTTCGGTGAATAAGACTGTTGGCTGCACCGATGAAGAAAAAGTTAGGTTTGCAGCATTTCTGCTTGAAGGACCAACAACAACATGGTGGGACAACTTTCAGATCACCACTCCCCTTGAGGATGTGACTTGGGATATTTTTGAGGATGGTTTCCGTACAACTCACAGCTCACCTGGAGTGATGCACTTGAATAAAAAGGAATTCCACAATCTGAAACAGTGTCACCTCAGTGTGGCTGAGTATATTGAAGAATTCAACAATCTGGCACGCTATGCACCAGATCAAGTTGACACAGATGCTAAGAGAAAGGAGAAATTTCTTGAAGGACTTAATGATGAGTTGAACCTGCAGCTAGCTGTTGCCTATGTCCCAACTTATCAATCACTCTGTGATAAAGCCACTATATTGGAAAACAAGATGAATCAAGTTGATAACAGAAAGAGGAATCATAAACTCAAGTATCACTCAGGATCATCAAAAAAGAAGCATTCATACAAAAAGAGCAATGAAGATTCTGAACCACATCAGTATCACCACAACAGCAATGGAAGTGATAATAATGGAAATGATACTGACAATGGAGATGACCTTGGTCAGAACCAACATGACACTTTTAGGAGGAAAGACATTAGCCAGTTGCAGTGCTATAATTGTAAGGAACTTGGACACTATGCATCAGACTGTCTTGAGAAGAAAAAGAAAAAGGATGCTAGAAGAGCCAATGGAGATGACTCCAATGTGACCCAGAAAGGACATGTGAACCACATTGACATGGATGGAAACTTTGAAGAGATAGAAGAAGTGGATGTCAGGAACTAGTTAACTCAGTTGAGTCAAATAATGATTCCTTGTCTGGATATTAAGTGTTGAACCCATAGTCAAGTGAACCATCAATGTAACCCTATGAGACTTTATTCTAAGGGTGGTAGTACCCTAGTTGCCTTCAAGCCAACTTGTAACCCTAGCATTCCCAAATCTCGGGACGAGATTTCTTTTAACGGTGGTAGCCTGTCACATCCCAAAATTTTCCAAATTTTGAAATGTGAAAAATAAATAAACAAAATAAATAATTGTTGAAATTTAGGGTGAGAAGAAACTTTTTAATTCCAATTGGAAACATCAAAACCTATTTTGGTCAAATAAAATCCTAAAGGGATTTAAAAAGATAAACAATTAATAAAGAAAGTTTTAATAGTTGGAATCACTATTTTTGGATCTTTTAATAAAAAGATTTGGTTTTCAAAAGCAGAGTAGAATTAATAAATAAGGATTATTTTATAGATCCAAATTAAATCTTGGCCAAGCTTTTGAAATAAAATATTTCTATTTGATAAAAAGAGTAAAGGTTTATTTAAATAAAATAATAAGGATTTACTAATATCCAATTTTATTTAAGTAAAGGGTTTTCCATTTTAAAATAAACACTAAAACTTGTTAAAATATTTTAAATAAAAATTCCAAGTGTTTTATATTTTCAAGTAAAACCTACTGAATAGGTTTTGGTATTATTTAGATTTCAAATAGAGTTTTTAAATAAATTAAATCCTATTTGAATTAAGATTAAGGTCTATTTATTTAATTATTAATAGATCCTAAAAGAATAAAAGAGTTATTTTATTTTGGACTTTGGATTATGTTGTTAAACAAAATTAAAATCAACACAAAGTTTGGTGGTGGTTTGATTTGATTTGGAATTTGAATTGTTTGAATGAAAATCAAATTGGAATATTCAAAACAGAAATAAAAAGGTTTAGTATAAAAAAATATAGAAAGCATCAACCCAACTGCCAAATTTACTAAGCCCAACACTAGCCCACTCCTTCTCTCCCGCGAAAAACGCTTCGCACCAGAGTCTTGACCCGCGCATTCACAGACAAGTGGACCCCATCCCCCCCCCTCTCTCTCTCTCTCTCTCTCTCTCTCTCTCTCGCTGACCGTTGGACCCCACTAGCCACCTCATCGTCGTCTTCACCACGACCGTTCCCCCTCGCCGTTGCTGACCTTGATTGCGGTGATGAATTCGAGTTATTGCCTGCGTTAATCTCGCCCCCGACCACGCTGCATTAAGTGCCTCGCCTCTCTCTCATTCTCGCCACCCCACCTTCTCCGCCTGGGCTTCTGGATTTCTGTTATAACGCCACTGC
Source organism: Avena longiglumis (assembly GCA_030063025.1). Lineage (NCBI taxonomy): Eukaryota > Viridiplantae > Streptophyta > Magnoliopsida > Poales > Poaceae > Avena > Avena longiglumis. The sequence continues at coordinate 504,921,422 of CP125975.1, forward strand.
GACGAGCTTCTCCAATTCCGCAGACAGCACCGCCTCGCCTCCCATGCAGCCTTGTTCCCCATTGCCTGGCGCATCTTCCAGTGCCATCTGCTTGGCCGCGCTTGCCCCAGAGCGTCGGCAAGGACGACCTCAACACGCCGTCACTGTCTTCCATCGCTCCGACGAACCCCTGGTAAGCTCAAGATTGCCCCAGCACCTCCTGTTGATGCTCCCAAGATCCACAGGACAGTACGCGTCTAACCATGTGCTCCGTTTGTCTTAGCTCGCCCTCAAACCTCGTCCCCGACGACCTCCAGAGACACCCGACGCCGCTGCACACTCCGGCGAGCAATCGTCGCCTCTCCAGTGCGCCCCTCGACTAGCAGACAACACCTCGAGCTTCACCTCGACCACGCGAACGCTGTAAGCCACTCCCCCTCTCCCTCGCTTCCTGCATCGTCGGCAAGCTCACCGCCCGAGCGTGCGCCGCCGCCAGCCGCCGCTAGCGCCGCCAAGCAATGGTCAACCGCACTATGTCCGTTAGATATTGATCCAGTGGCTATGATTAGATCTTAACCGAAGGGGTATGTGTCCATATGAGCCATGCGTTTTAAATAAGATCCAACGACTCGCAGAGGCTGATCCACACGAAACGGTACCGTCCAGTTAGATTGCGCCACGTGGCCAGTCTGTTTGAATAAAAACCAGAAAATGTTCTATTAGACTTGCAAACTTGCAAAATTCATAACTTTAATTCTACACGTCCAAAATTTTCAAATTTTATATCAATGGATTCAGAAGAATAAGTACTTTGCAACCATGCACTTTGTTTAATGTTTTGCTTCTGGAAAATTGGTTGAATTTGCAGAAACTTGTGTAGGATTATTTTGAATATAAAATTTGTTCTAGATATATTTTTGGGATGAAATCTTTGAAAAATGGTTTGTTGTGAACCTACTGACCCTAGGAACCAACTTATGGATTTAAAAATGTATTTTTGTGAAGTTAAGGAATAAATATTTGAATTAGCACATTTCTAGTCAAATAAAAATATTGTTTATGGTTTAGAAATGATTTTTGAGTAAAGCCTTTGGGAAATGTTGTGATTAAAACCTTCTGACCCTAAAAATCAAGTTTTGAGAATTAAAATATATTTTGTGAACCCATTAAAGATTATTGCTTTGCTAAAAGCATTTTCAACGACATAAAATATAGATTTGATTTAAAAATGGTCTATATGAAAAATATTTTGCAAATGGTTTTACCACTTTTTGTATATGACCAATGTGATCTTGAAAATGTTTAGAGCCTAGTAGAAACCACTCTTCTAAATAAAACTATCTTTTGCATGCTTGCATGCATGACCTTGTTATTGTTATTTTATGTGGTGGAATGGTTTGAATGCTAGTAGAATATGTGTTTGCTTGATTGAATTGTAGTGAAGTTAGAGGAGTGTGATATTTGCAAGATCAAGAAGTGAACCATCATTCTATACTAAAAAGGCAAGTGACACTATCATCCATGTCCTACTATTTTCATTGCACTTAGTGGATTTTTGTAACATGCATGATAAGGATTACTATATTTTATGTTATGCTAAATCCTAATAGGATACCCTTATATCTCCCTTAGTGGAAACATTGTAGTTGTAGTAGGCTTAGCCCTGCTATATATTTGGGATGGGATACATGATATCATTATATGAAGTGTTGAAAAGATATATGTTTTATATAATAAAACAAGTACTCAATGAACCACCTGGGTGGACAAGGATACTCAAGTTTTGGACAAGGTGGCAACAAAGGGAACCATGTTTATATGGCTATCTTTTTGGATGTGCACTAGAAGAAAACCACCCAGGGACTTAGAGATTGAACATGTTTCTCGTACAGTGGCTTCCGTGTACAGCCACATGCTAAATGGGCTCTGGCTTAGTCAACTACATAGTGGAAGGCCCATGCATTGGCATCTTCAGGTTAACTAGAATTGTGTAAGGGAAATTTATCCCTACATTGGTGCCTGGTAGATAAGCTAGCATTGTGTATTGGGAGGACTCCTATGGAAAGACTTTGTCACATTCTCGATCTGCCAGTAATCCACTTTGGTGAGTACTTATCCAGCAGCCACTGGTGGCCTCAAGACGAGATTGTGTCATGTGGGTAAAGTGTACAACTTCTGCAGAAGATCAAAAATTCTAAGTACTTAGCCGTGTCCCCGGTTATGGACAACACTGAGCAACTAAGGCCTGAAGCTATGGAAGATCTCGACATTCCAATTTCTCAAAGTAAAACTTGATGGTGACAACAAGGGATTTGAAGCACTTGGAGTTTTCCAAGAAGTTCAGAAAGATTTGACAAAAGATCAAAAACTATTTTGAAAAGATAGGATAAAACTATATTGCTTTCTGCAAAAGAGCCTAAACCCTACTTAGCCAAATATGCATGTAAATGATAGGATCCACTTATTTCTACATAGTAGTGAAACTTGCCAATACAATTCAAATGTATTGACCCTTGTGGCTGCAACTTATTATGTTGCAGGTTTGTTTGATGTTAGTGAAGTTTGTTGAATATGATTACAAGTCTACAACCAACATGACTGCCTGTGGAACTTTGAAGATGAAGGACCCCATGTTATTGTTATATTCTGCTGTATTGTAATGAGATAGCCAATTGAGCTGTGTAAGATGTAATGATTTATTTTATTCCTGGTTATAAAGTTGTATTATGACCTTTGTTTCTTGATATTACATCTTAACTGTGGATGCTAGCTATTGATCCAGGGAATAGCATTGTAAACACAGAGATCTCTACCTTATTAAAGGTTGAGAACCTTACACCGAACCTGTGTAAGTCGGAATGGCATCACCATTCCCGTGACAAGTGGAATCGAGTCATCCAACCGACTTTTACATTGGTCTAAGTTGTGTGCCCATCACAACCTCAATGACCAAGGATATTTAGTATGAACAACATAAATGTATAGTTCCATAACTGAATCACATATTCAATGATATACATTAGATGTTCATGCAAGGACAATTTAATAACTTTATGAATACAATGGGAATTACATCATACATGATTGCCTCTAGGGAATATTCCCAACAGTCTCCCACTTGCACTAGAGTCAATCTTCTAACATCACATGTCTAGGCATCTAATGCCCATGGCTCTCAGGTGCGCCTCATGCTTCGGCTGTGGTAATGAATTTGTCAACAAATCTGTAATATTTGCATCCGTGTGTACCTTGCATAACTTGATATCACCCTGATCCACAAACTGGTGAATCAGGTGGTACCGCATGAGTGTGTGCTTATTATTCTAGTGTTTTCTAGGTTCCTTGGCTTGTGCAATAGCACCATTGTTGTCACAATACACGTCTAACGGATTGGACGAGCCCTGAACCACACCAAGATACATGAGGAAATTCCTCATCCAAACAACTTCCTTTGCTGCCTCCGAGGCGGCAATATACTTAGCCTCTGTTGTAGATGCAGACACGGTCTCTTGCTTGGAACTCTTCCAGCTCACAGCCCCTCCATTTATTACAAACACATATCCGGATTGCAAACGAGAATCATCCGAGTCAGTAAGATAACTTGCATCCGTGTAACCCCTTACACTGAGTTCATCTCCTCCATAAACCAAAAACATATCCTTAGTCCTTCTCAAGTACTCTAGGATATTTTTAGTCGTTTACCAATGGATTTCTCCAGGGTCATCCTGGTATCTGCTCACAATGCTTAGAGCATAGGAAACATCCGGCCTAGTAAAAACATGGCATACATGATGGATCCTACTGCCGAGGCATACAGAAGCGCACTCATCCGACTTCGGTCGTCAGTTGTCGAAGGACACTGAGTCTTGCTAAGTTTTACACCATGGGACACAGGTAAGAACCCCTTCCTAGACGATTTCATGTTGAACTTCTTCAACACTTTGTCCAGGTATGTACTCTGACTCAATCTAATGAGCTGCCTTGATATATCTCTATAGATCCGGATTCCTAGAATGTATGTTGCCTCACCCAAGTCTTTCATTGAGAAACTCCTTTCTAATGATTCCTTGGTTTCTTGTAACATTTGGACATCATTTCCAATCGATAATATGTCATCAACATATAAGATTAGAAAGTTTACTTTGCTCCCACTAAACTTCTTGTATAAACAAGAATCATGATCACTTTTGATGAAGCCAAACGATTTGACTACCTCATCGAATTGAATGTTTTAACTCCGAGATGCTTGCTTCAACCCATAAATGGATTTCTAAACGTTGCATACCTTGTCAGCATTAGACGGATTGACAAAACCCTCGGGATGTATCATATACACGTCCTCGGTTAAATTTACATTAAGGAAAGCCGTTTGACATCCATCTGCCATATCTCATAGTATAAATAGGCTGCTATAGCTAACATAATCCGGACTGACTTAAGCATCGCTATGGGCGAGAAAGTCTTATTGTAGTCAACTCCTTGAACCTGTCATAACCCTTTCGTGACAAGACGTGCTTTATAGACGGAAACATTTCCATCCATATCAGTTTTCTTCTTAAAGACCCGTTTGCACTCGACGGGTATTGCACCGTCTGGCAGATCAACCAAGTTCCAAACTTGATTTTCATCCATGGACTTTAACTCGAATCTCATGGATACAAGCCATGACCCAGAATCAGATCCCACCATCGCTTCCGAATAAGTTGTCGTGTAACACCCTCAGAATCGGACCTATGCAAGTTTGAGCAAAATTCGCCAAACCCGCATAGAAACGATTCAAAGGTGCCCACCAGGCACTTTCGTGCCGGTGGATAACGAAGTAATAACATTACACAACAGTCCTCGATGGGGACCACAGAACAGATATATATATATATAACGGCGACTCCATGAGTCAAGAATACAAATATAATATACAAAGATCCAAATCACCTTGAAAGCGATAGAGCGTCCGACTACGGACAAGATGCAAATGGGGCTAAGAGCCCTAAAGAATAACCAATGGCGTCCATAACCCTGCCCAGGCCAAGCCGGAAGGGTAACCCTGCTAACGGCGTCGATCTCAAAACCTGCTTAAACAAAAGGGTGACAAAGGGCAAAGGAAAAGAGGAGCGTCGATCGAGGCCAAGACGGCGAGGCTAGAATTCTGCGGTCCTCGCCTACATAGGTATGGTGGATCGGCGGCGGCAAGATGCACTAAACAACCTATAGAGACTCGATACAACTGGCGGCAAACAGAGAGGGGTAAGAAGGACCTATTCGAAACCAACCTGATTCTATCATCAAACAAACCCATCCTGGCGTTTCCCCCTCGAGACCAAACGAGGAAGTCAACCGAGGAACTCACACAGTTGGCAGTTTTATTTATTCAGTTATAGTTGCGGCACTTAACTAGTCAGGTTTAGATAATCGTCCTGATAAAGTAAGCAGTGGGCACTTTTAGTTAACCATTCCGTTATAGTGGCAGCACTTACTAATCAGATACCATTAGCGTGAGATAACCCCAAAACCCAGCAGTTGTTGGTACTTTTATTCAGCCATTCCGTTGTAGTTGCAATATTTACTAGTCAGGTACAATGGTCGCAAGCGACACTCCAAACAAGCAGTTGTGGGCAGTATTAATTAGCCATTCCATTATAGTGAAGCTGATTACTAGTCATTATAAAGTCAAATTTACAGCAATAAACTTTAGTTATGCTTGTCTATGATCGAGATACTGTGCTCCAAGTCGTCCATATCCATGGACACGGCTTTCAAAAAGTTTTACCCGCCGGTGCACCAATAGCAACACACGCTCGATCAACCTCGGAAAAACCAACTCAAAACCCAACGAGGCTTTCACGGTGAACAATCACAGATTCAGAAATATTTGAGGGGCCACCCTTAAGTAGATCCATAGCAAGTAAGCAAGCTTGAGACGGACTCAAGGTTTGCGACAATGGTTGTAAATTGGGAACCGAAAGTGTGGCTGGGCTTGTCGATACATGAAAACATTACGCTTACCTAAGCGATGCGATGTGCTCCTCGCACAATTTAAATACATAAGTAGCATGGCATAAGTACAGATCGTAAATAAAACCTCAAACTAGTTTGTGGCCCCAAGAAATAAGATGAATCAAGCTCGGCTCGGGGGGTCCCATATACCTCCGGATGTGGATAGCGATAAAACAAGGAATGTATCGGTACTCGGGGTCTTACGGACACAAGTGGGCTCGAAACCAAATATTATCTATCACCCACCGATGCCTCAACAAGCTGGCCTTTGGATGACACGCGAAAGCACTTGAGCAAGCGACTACGACAGCAGTCCAACTATCTACCAAACAATGTAATAGGATGTGTCCAAGGCAATATAGGGTTGCACGGTATACCACAGTGCGAAACTAAAGCTCATAACCACGAGATAGCGAGTAGATCAACGGAAGGTAAAACACTATAAAAGTAAGATAGGTAGAAAGGGGAGATGCTGCTTTGAAAACATTGTCGAAGGGTTCAACCAAGATCGGTAAGCTCACATCAACTCAACGGCCTTATCCATGAAGAAGCAAAACACTAGAATAAACACGGATGCACTATTTAATACATCGGCAGAAGATCGGCATGATGCATGTATGATGCCTGACATGGCAAAGGTGCAATGCGATTAGGTCATATTAAACGGAACCGGGGTCCCAACAATTAATTAAATGGTTCAAGTTATTTAGAACCCCCGCAATTTAAATGTTGTCTTAGCAAGACAGAATATATCACCGGTTCGCTACACAAGTTTAAATGAGGCCAATATAAGGCTAGATTTGCCCGCATATGGGCCCCATATTTAATTATTAGGTGAATCGGCATAAGGCCCCCAAACCACAGATATGCATGCGAGTATGACAATTCAATATGCAACAAGTTGTTATTATGTTATAAAATAGGGTTTCGGGAAGGGGTTCACACATTGAGGGTCTCGACGATCTTGAGGTTCTGGGGGTTCGGGGTCCAGGGTTCGACGGATCGTTCTCGGACTCCGGGGGTTAGGGTCTTGTCGCATCCGGGTTCTCGGCGAGCTCGGCGTCCGGGAAGGAGAACTTGTCGTTCAGGGTCTCGGGGGCGCATCGGATCAGCTCTGGCCGGTGTCGAGCTTGTCGTGGCGAAGATCTTATCGGGTCGGTCTTGTAGGTAGGAGTGCTTGGCGTCCTTGAAGAAGAGCATGGCATTCCGAGAGGAGGCCCTGTTGTTCCATGTTGTAGATGTTCGGTGTTCGCGTACAAGATCTTGTCGATGGTCCTTCTAGTGACGTTCGGGTTTGGGTTCGGCTTCTCGCATCAATCATCGGGTGGCTCCTCATCGGTTGGTTCTTGGGAAACACCAAAACTCCATTCCACGACATTGACCCCATATGGAATTTAATTTGCAGTGCCAACACACTACTTCACCCATCTTCACAGCACCAAACCACAAGATGACACGATGCAAAACACAACAAAGCTTGGACACAACAGGGGAGGCTGACAGAGACACGGACGACCTGGGCGACAAGGATATGGAGGTACCACCTGCAGCCTTGGTTGCTTGCGAGACACTACAGAGAGGATCACCGTGGGGTCTCGTCGGTCTTGCCAGGCCAAAGACGTCCTAACGAGGAGGAGTCCTGGCTGTCTGCGCAGTGGGTACTGTGGAGGCGGTCGTCCTTGAGGACACGACGGCGTCGGCTGCGGAAGAAGCGGGCGCGAGGAGACACAGGAGGAAGAGGACCCAGCAGCGCGGGCTGGGTTCTGAGAACAGGCTGGCGGGCAGCAGCGACGAGGAGGCAGGGCCGAGCTGGGTGAGAGATCGGCCATGGGCTGGGAGCGACGGCGAGGGGCAGTGGAGGCTGTGGGAGGAGGCGGCCGAGCATGGCGTCGAGCATGTGGAGCGGGGATCGTCAGGCCGGTGAGTGGGGTCGGGGCCAGGCGGCTGACGGCCGATCTGGGAGGAGGACCGTGAGGCGGCCTTGGGGAGCGTGGCCGGCTGGCCGGAGAGGAAGGGGGCTGTGGAAGAGGGGAGGCGGAGGGCGGGTGCTGGGGAGGAAGAGAGGAGCGATGGGGCACGCGGGGCTGGGTGGGTCCCAGTCGTGGGGCCAGGGCGGGGGCTGGTGGCGGCGTCTTGAGCGTCTGTGTGTGTGTTGGGTGTGTTTGGTGGGTGGGAAGGGTGAGAGAGAGAGAGGGTCTAGGTGGAGGGCTATGATTGGTTAGGGGAGAGAGGGTAGCTGAGGTGGCGTTCAGGGATTGGAGGGGATGAGGTGGAGGGTTGGGCTGGGTAGGTAGTTTGGTAGGAATAGGATTAGAGGTGGACCGATTTAGTTTTTCTGGGGTGGTCGTTCGGGTCAAATCGGCCCGTTCGACTGCCCCGCTAAAATAATAAATATTTTTATTTGTTTTACAAACACCGTTTGCAAACCGATATCAGACACACAAAAATAATCCGGGGACCCGGGGTTTGATATTTGATTAAAGATGGGGCGTTTTAGAAAACCAAACGGGCTTTGCGAAAATAGTTTTAGACAAACAACACATGATGATGACGATGCAATGCACAAATTCAACGCGATTTTCTAGTAGTGGTTTTGCGGGATGCCACATGTCGGCTCATCACTGTCTAGCAGTAATACATCACGAACACTTCACTATCAGGCATATCTTCATGATTTGGGTGCAGTTGTCGGCTTAGCTACCACGACCAGCTCAAACTCTAAGGCCTTTGCCGACACGCTACTAGCCGGTTCTTATCGAATTTCTTCGAGCTGCACTGTCCTCCCATTGACTCCCTGACTGAGAAACTCTTTCACAAGGAAGACACCGTTCTGAGTGACAAACACTTTGCCCTCTTCTTGGTTGTAGAAGTAGTAACACAAGGTTTCCCTTGGATACCCCATGAAAATACACTTATCTGACTTGGCCGTGAGCTTTTCTGATTGAAGTCGCTTGACAAATGCTTCACAACCCCAAATCTTAAGAAAAGACAAACTCATATTTTTGCCTGTCCACATCTCATGCGGTGTCTTCTCTACCGATTTTGATGATACTCTGTTTAGTGTGAACGCTGCAGTTTCTAGATAATAACCCCAAAATGATAAAGGCAGATCTGTCTAACTCATCATTGATCATACCATGTCCAACAAGGTCTGATTCCGCCTTTCCGAGACACCATTCCTTGATGTGGCTCAATAGTAGAGCTTCGTTGGGAGACCCCAAGAGGAAGGTATGATGAGCATGGCAGTAAGTTTTCCCTCAGTTATGAAACAAAGGTTATCGAACTAGTAGGAGCAAGGAAACAACTCCAAGGTGTTGCTACAACTTGGAAGCCTGCACAACACAAACTCAAGACTTTTCCCCCAACTTAAAGTGAGGTTGTCAATCTCACTGGTTTGCTGAATACAAAGGATTAAGCGTATGGTGTGGAAGGTAATGGTTGCTTGTAGAAAGTAATCAGTTATAGTGGATGGTGTAACAATGGTAAAGATTGGATCGGGTCCACAGTTCACTAGAGGTGTTCTCCTTAAGATAAATAACATAACACGCTGGGTAAACAAATTACTGTGGGGCAATTGACAGGACTGAGCAAGGCACAACAATGCAATACTAGACATTCATGATCCTATGAGATTTGATTGGGAATTACAACAATATACATAGACCGCCATCGAACTGCATCTATGACTAGTAATCCACCTTCAGGTTATCATCCTAACCCCCTCTAGTATTAAGTTGCAAGCAACGGATAACTGCATTAAGCAATGCGTGTAGAGTAAACAATACAATTGTTCCATGAACAAAAGATTGTTGTTTTCTCCCTAGTGGCAACAACACATCTACAATCTTAGAGATTTCTGTCACTTCCCTAGATTTAATAAAGGCATGAACCCACTATCAGGCATAAATACTCCCTCTTGGAGTCACTAGCATATACTTGGCCAAGATAGCTACTAGAAATGGAGAGCATGCAAGATCTCAAACAACACAAACATGATAGAATCAATAATCATAAGACATGATAGAATCAATAATCAATCTGACATAGTAATCTCAATATCCATCAGATCCCCACAAACACAACATGCATGATTACAAATAGATGATCTTGATCATGAACATAGATCACAAGATCTAAACATGATAGCACAAGGGAGGAGAAACAACCATCTAGCTATTGTATGGACCCATAGTCCAAGGTGGAACTACTCACGCATCATACCGGAGGATGGCATGGTGATGAAGAATGCCTCCGGGATGATCTCTCCCATCCGTCAGGGTGTCGGGAAGAGCTTCAGATCCCTCCGATCTAGGGACGATGGTGGCAGCGGCTACAAACTGTTTTGTGGAGATCTGATCGGGTTCTTAGGGTATTGGTATCGGGGGGTTTATATAGGCGAAGAGGTGAGCAGAAGGGAGGCCAAGGGTCCACACCCTGCCCAAGCGCGGCCCAGGGTGGGCCTGCACGGGGGGGGGGGTGCCACCCTGTGGCTCCCCTCCGGTCGCCCTTCGGTCTTTGTGTTCGTCTCGGTGAAATATTGACTTTGGCTTTTGTCTCATCCAATTCCGATAATATTTCCTTACCAGCTTTTCTGAAACCAAAAACAACAAAAAATAGGCAACTAGCACCACGACATCTTGTTAATAGGTTAGTCCCATAAAATGTATAAAAATACCTCAAAGTGTAGACAAAGTATAACAAAGTTGATACTAAACAAGCATGGAACATAAAAAATTATAGATACATTTACGACGTATCAAGCCGGAAGTCACACCTTCACTCTTGGATTTGTCGGATAAATACTTGTTGCAATTCCTCTTCCAGTGGCCATCCGCCTTGTAGTAGAAGCAAGTGGATCCAGCTGAAGGAGATGGCTTAGTCCCCGAGGAAGCGCTTGGGACCGGGTCCTGAGCCTTGCTTCCTGACTTAGCCTTCTTCTTAGTCCAAGAACTTTTCTTAAACTTAGCCTTATTCTGCACCATCAACACTTGACTAACACTCTCTTGAGATCCACCTCTGCCTGCTTGAGCATCCAATGTAATTCAGTGAGCTTCTTATCCATACCATGCATGTGGTAGTTTGATATGAATTGACCATACACACTAGGAAGAGAGTTCATAATTATGTCTATAGAGAACTCTTTGCTAATGGGGTAGACAAGCCTCTCTAGAGATTGCACGTAACCAACCATCTTGATTATATGCGGACTCAGTGGATCACCATCCTTAAGCTTGCAACCCGGTAAAGCCCGAGAGAATTGATACCTCTCAGTCTTTGCCTAAGCCTGGAACATACTTTTGAGGCTTTCGATCATATCATAGGCCTCAACATTTTCGAACCGCTGCTGCAAGTCCGGTTCCATGTGAGAAAGCATAAGACAGCTAATTTCCATGGACTCATCCTTGGTCCTATGGTAGGCATTGGTGGCAGCAATAGTCGCATTTTCATACGCCTTATCTGGAAGTGGGTTGTCTAGGACATGGTCCTTCTTTTCTTGTTTGATAATAATTCTCAGATTACGATACCAGTTGGTGAAATTAGTTCCATTAAGCTTATCTTTCTCTAGGATCATTCTCAATGCTTAAGACATGTATTCATAAAAGAGCAAGCATATTAAACATTTTAATACTTTATGCTCCCACTAGAACCAACACCTCACCGATGGTTACTAAGTGATTTAGGATCCTAAATAAACAAGCTGACTAGTGATCTTTAGCATCATCGCTAGTCTTCAAGTGATCTAGGCAGGCAACTCATTGCCAATCGCATCTCATGCGTGTCACATCCCAAAATTTTCCAAATTTTGAAATGTGAAAAATAAATAAACAAAATTAAACAATTGTTGAAATTTAGGGTGAGAAGAAACTTTTTGATTCCAAATGGAAACATCAAAACCTATTTTGGTCAAATAGAATCCTAAAGGGATTTACAAAGATAAACAAATAATAAATAAAGTTATAATAGTTGGAATTACCATTTTTGGATCTTTAAATAAAAAGATATGGTTTTTATAAGCAAAGGTAGAAATAATGAATAAGGACTATTTTTAAAAGAGCCAAATTAAATCTAGTCCAAGCATTTAAAATAAAATATTTTGTTTGATAAAAATAGTAAAGGTTTATTTAAATAAAACCATGAGGATTTATTTATATACAAATTTCATTCAAGTATAGACATTTTCCTATTTTGAATGATCATTGAAAACTTATTAAAGTATTTTAAATTATATTTCAAAGTGTTATGTTTTAATAAAACCCACTGAAAATATTTTTGTAGGAATTTATAAAGTCAAATAGAGCTTTAAACATATTTGAATCCTATTTGAAATAAAGAATAAAGCCTATTTATTCATTTTTAATAAATAATAAACCCTAAAAATAATTGTTCTATTTTGTACTTTGGATTATGTGGTTAAACATAATTAAACTATACCAAAAGTTTGGTGGAAGTTTGAATTCATTTGGAGTTTGAATTGTTTGAAATAAAATCAAAACAGAAAAAGAAAAAGCATTCAATATAAAAAAATGAAACTAGCCCAACCCATCTGGCCAGCCCAGCAAGCCCAGTAGCGCAGCCCAACTAAACCCCCTCTGCCGAATCATTTTTCACCCAGAAAAGCACCCGCTGAGTCACTGACGTTGCGACCCCACCCTCTCTTCCTCTCTCTCACAAACAACGCGGCCCACGCTGTCCGTCGTCGTCTCCACCACGACCGTTTCTCCCTCGCCATTTCTGCCGTGATTCAATTGCGTTAATTCGCGTTGATGGAGGGATTAAAATCACCAGCGACCATGCTCACTTAAGCGCCTCGCTCTCCTCTTCCATTTCCCCCAAGCCACATCCCCTCTCTGCCTCCAGGCTGCGAGGATCGTGAGCTCAAACCTCTCTGCCCCGGCGAACTTCTCCGGTCAATTTCCGGCGAACTACAACCGCCCCTCGCCTCCCAGAGCACACAAGCTTACTCCCCAGTCCCGTGTGCACCTGCCCGTGTGATCCACTCACCCGCGCACGTCCCCTAGCGTCGGCAACCTCGACACCTGAGCGCCACCGACGTCTGCCGTTTCTCCGGCGAGCTCCCCTGGTAAGCACAGACCGCCCCGAACCCTCCTGTTCATGCTCCCATGATCCCCAGAACAGTACGCGTCTAACGCCCCCTCCCGTTTGCCTCGGCATGACCTGCAGCCTCGCCCCCGACGACAAACCAAAGCATCTGGCGCCGCCGCTAGCTCCGGCGAGCAATAGCCGCTGCTCCAGTGCGCCCCTCGAGTAGCCAACCTCACCTTGAGCTTCACCACACACCCGCGAGCATGGTGAGCTACTCCTCCCTCTCCCTCGCTTCCTGAATCGTCACCAACGCCACCACTGCCACCGCCGGCCGTCAGCCAGGGATTCAGTAGCCTCATTGTAGATTAGATCTAAATCGTCTGGTTAAGATTAGATTATAACGAAGGGGTACGAAACAATCTGCGCCGTGCGATTTAAGTGAGATCTAACGCACCGCATCTGTCGATCCCAGCGAAGCGGTATCGCCCAAGGAGGTTAAGACACGTGGCCTAGGTGTGTATTTAAAAACAGAAATGTTCTATTAGATGTTTGATTTTATAAAATTCATAACTTTCAATCTACACGTCCAAATTTTGCAAATTTTATATCAATGGATTCAGCAAAACAAGTACTTTGCAACCATGCACTTTGTTTAATGTTTTGCTTCTGGAAAATTGGTTGAAATTGCAGAAACATGTGTAGGCATAATTTGAATATAAAAATTGTTCTAGATCAAATTTTAAGGAGAAATCTTTGCTAAATGGTTTTTTTTTGAACCTACTGACCATAGAAACCATCTTATGGATTTAAAAATGTATTTTGTGAAGTTAAGGAATAAATATTTGAGTGAACTCATTTCTAGTCAAATAAAAATATTGTTTATGGTTTAAAAATGATTTTTGAGTAAAGCCTTTGGGAAATGATGTGATTCAAACCTTCTGACCCTAAACACCAAGTTTTGAGATTTAAGAACATATTTAATGAACCATATAAAGTCATTAATTTGCTAAAAGATATTTTCAAACTACATAAAATATCACCTTATCATAATATTTGGTTTATGAGATGAAACCTTTTGCAAATGGTTTTACCACTTTTGTAAATGACCACATTGAGCTTTAAAATGTTTAGAGCCTAATAGAAACCACTTTTCTAAATAAAACCATCTTTTACATGCTTGCATGCATTGCCTTGTTTCTATTATTTTATGTGTGATAAATTGTTTGAATGCTAGTTGAATATGTGTTTGCTTGATTGAATTGTAGTAAAGTTTGAAGAGTGTGATATTTGCAAGATCAAGAAGTGAACCAATATTCTCTACTAAAAAGTCAAGTGGCACTATCATCCAAGTCCTACTATTTTCATTACACTTAGTGGATTTTTGTAACATGCATGATAAGGACTACTATATTTTATGCTATGCTAAATCCTAATAGGATACCCTTATATCTTCCTTAGTGAAAACATTGTAGTTGTAGTAAGCTTAGCCCTGCTATATATTTGGGATGGGATACATGATATGATTATATGAAGCGTTGGAAAGATATATGTTTTATATAATAAAACAAGTACTCAATGAACCACCTGGGTGGAAAAGGATACTCAAGTTTTGGACAAGGTGGCAACAAAGGGAACCATGTTTATATGGCTATCTTTTTGTATGTGCACTAGAAGAAAACCACCCAGGGACTTAGAGATTGAACATGTTTCTCGTACAATGGCTTCCGTGTACAGCCACATGCTAAATGGGCTCTGGCTTAGTCAACTACATAGTGGAAGACCCATGCATTGGCATCTTCAGGTTAACTAGAATTGTGTAAGGGAAATTTATCCCTACATTGGTGCCTGGTAGACAAGCTAGCATTGTGTATTGGGAGGACTCCTATGGAAAGACTTTGTCACATTCTACAAATGAGCCTAAACCCTACTTGGCAAAATATGCATGTAATGATAGGATCCACTTATTTCTACATAGTAGTGAAACTTGCCAATACAATTCAAATGTATTGACCCTTGTGGCTGCAACTTATTATGTTGCAGGTTTGTTTGATGTTAGTGAAGTGTGTTGAATAGGATTACAAGTCTACAGCCAACATGATTGCATGTGGCACTTTGAAGATGAAGGACCCCATGCTATTGTTATATTCTGCTGTATTGTAATGAGATAGCCAAATGAGCTATGTAAGATGTAATAAATTATTTTATTCCTGGTTATAAAGTTGTATTATGACCTTTGTTTCTTGATATTACATCTTAACTGTGGATGCTAGCTATTGATCCAGGGACTAGCATTGTAAACACAGGGATCTCTACCTTATTAAAGGCTGGGAACCTTACAATGCAACTCCTTTTAGTCAGGTGGCATCACATGCCCCGACTCCCTACCGACTTTTTCCCGAGCCCCACAACCGTTGTGATAGACCCGTCTAGCTTACCGAGTGTTTCTGCTGTAAGAGTATGACTCGAACCTACCTAGTTGGAAAGAATCGGTAACACCTATTTTTATGAGGCCACTACCAAAAATGTTCGACTTGTGATGGTGCAAACACTGGCGGGGAAACCTAATAGACCTTCTTTGAGGGATTATTTCTACCAACTATCTAATAGAGGTAAAATAGAGACATATCAATAACACGAAATAAAGTAATTATAATGTGAAGTGGTATGGCTCTCTTCATGGCGATCTTCATCTCCACAAAGCTTGTAATCCGACTCGTTTCAACTCGTGTCACTTGCCGTCTTACTCCATGTCGCCGACTTGTACATCGACTTGCATGCCATCCGGAGTTCTCCAAACAGCTACACTAGCTAAGTAAATAAAAATTACATAGAGAATTCAACACATGTGTCGTTATACAATAAAATTAAAGCACCTAGGATCCAGCCGACTGACAAAACCATGATTCGCATATCATGTATGGATTACACACATAAATCACATGCACATGAACCATATCATTCACAACTTCCTGCAAAAATAAGTTATGCATATATACGATATATACTGGTGTTGCAAAACTCACGACGACATCTAAGGCTCTACGACAGGGCAAAGCCGGCGGTCCCAAATCTATATTCCAAAAACATAGATCTCATATACATTCTGAACATGGATTTCTTCATTGGATAAAATTTTTTTACCCAAATCTGATCTGTACTCAAATTCGATCAAACTCCTTTGATCTTCGATCAGCGCATCTATATTTACGTGTCACAGTCTACCCCGATGGCGGAAAACGATCGGTAGGGGTATGTCGTTCTATGACCTCAGCAGTATGATCACGGAAACTAGATCATCCATTCACCCGAGTACAGTTGATCCAATCAACCTCATATAAAACCGATCTATCTCATAGATCAACCACCAAAACATCAATTAGATCCAATCTAATGCTAACTACATAGAATATATACACGATCTCGAGCCTAAAACCAGAAGCTATCACTCTGATACCACTATTGGGCCACGAGGAGATAAAGCAAAACATTTACTCTCTAACGTGGTGTTCCCAAGATCTAGCTGAGGTAGAAAGCCACAACGATTACCACTAGATGCACAGTTGCGGAATTGATGAAGCACGTCTATTGAATGCAATGCAGTTCACACAATCTGATCCGATCACGATCATCGTGGTGCTGATCGTACATCACCACTACTGGTATCCACACATACGAGGAGGAGCACCGACGGTGGACTGCTAGGTCCAATACGGCGGCAGGACTGCTGTGAAGTTAGGGTTTCCAACGCATGTAATGACCTAACCGTCAACCCTCCTGGGTATTTGCGCCCCACTATATATAGGGAATGAAAGTGGGCTTCACTCACTCGTGGCCCATTCACTAAAGCCCATATTATATTAGTCACTGTGAGTCCGACTCACTGACTGAGTCCAAATCTGGTTCGAGTCTAACCCAAACATATTTTCGGTTCAGATCCAATTCGAACTTGCTTAAGTGTGCGACCCCGCAGGCTCATGGCAACTTGAATACGATTGAAGTCCGACTCTCAATCGATCAATCGGTAGTGGCTCCTAGAAGAACGTGCCGACTCCTAAGTATAAAAGAGTCATGACGACATGCCTTTTTAATGCGACTTGCGTACGAGTCCCTTTTTCCTCACGATATACCTTGTCGAACTATAGGTGAATAATCATTATCCCTTAAATAGTCCGACTCTCTTTTCGATTTGAGATAAGTGATTCATCTGACTAACTCTTAGTCGATCGCTTCGGTTAATACTTAACCTAGTCACGCATGGCCATGCTTTCCGAATATATCATCCGAGAGGGCTCAGAGAATATATCTCCGGCTGGAGGGGCAAAATCCTATCCTGGTTATCCACATCACGTAACTTGATTCTCAGTCGACACGAAACTGCTGAAAGGGCATGTATGCCCCCATGTGTGGTTTTGGTAATTAATGACAATCTCTATGGACTAATGTGTAAATTAAGTTTCACTTGTAGGTTTGTCCATTGGCATCGCTTGGGCCATGTGTTGGTCTCAAGGTTGGAAGATGAAGAAATGTCCAAGGGCTTTGTGCCCATTGGAATCATGAAGAAAGAAGGAGCTTGAAGGTCGATCAAGGCATGTGCAAAGAGTTGGATCAAGATGGATCAACCTCAAGTAGGGATGAAGAAGGGCGAGCTCAAGATGCGCCATCTCTAGAAGATCTCATGCTTGAAGCTTGCCATCCTCGTGCTCATGGAATGATGAAGACAAGTTCAAAGAAGAGGTTTCCCCATGGAGTATGGGGGAGCAATTTGCAAGTCTTCATCTTCATCAAGCAAGAGCAAACAAGAAAGGTGTTCCCACTATAGAAGAACAAGACGGTCTACATCAAGTTCAAGTGGGATGCTCAAGGCAAAGGTATGTTGATAGGGCTTCTCTTTTGCCGGTCTCGTGTTGTTAGTTGGGAGACCGGGTTTAGGATAGATAGCCGTACTATCAAGAGGGGCTCTCAAGCGGGTGTCTCGTTTGCATTGTTCGGAGAGATCTCAAACCTTTGCATTCATAGCATCATATTTCTTGGTTGTTATTTGGTTCTTGTCCATGAGAGGATCTAGAGCTTGTGGTCGTCATCATAACAAGCTCTAGTTCATAAAATAAGGATTTCACTTGCATATCTTATTGCGGTTTTTGATCTTGTGAGTTTTCCGGCTCCACACCTTGGGGGATACTTCACATATATATCTTATTGTTGGATTCTATTCGTCGTTATCTTTCCAACAAAATTGGTTTCATCCCGTTTGGAGTTCGGATGCAAAAGTTATTGCGTTTCTGGTTTTCTGGTTTCTAGAATTTCCCTGACCGGAAGTTCCACTAGGGCATCTTTGCCGCCGAAAGTTCCGGTGGAAGTTCCGGGTCTTCTTCCGCTCACGTTCAGTAACCTTCTGTTTTGGATGTGCTATTTGACGGAATTTCAAACGGAAGTTTCGCTCCCACCGGAAGTTCCAGCCAGGGACCGGAAGTTCCGCTCAGGCCTAGTTGCCGCCAAAAGTTCTGATTGAACTTCCGGATCTTGTTCCGCTCACGTTCAGTAACCTTCTGTTTTGAATATGTCTATTTGACGGAATTTCTGTCGGAACTTCCACCGGAAGTTTTGCTCCCACCAGAAGTTCCGGTGAACCGGCGGAAGTTCCGACCAGGATTCGCTTTTCGTTTTGCTCCATGATTTTTGACCGTTGGCTGTGTGCCACCGGAACTTCCGGCCTCCCAACGGAAGTTCCGGCCAGGAGTCGCGAATGCCCATAACGGGCAGATCTGGGAGCCCTTTAAAAGGGGCTCCTCTTCCCCTTCGTGAGTACTAGCTTTTCTTCTTGGTTCTTGGCTTTCTCTCTCTCCTCCATTGTCAACCTTGAAGAAGCTTTCCCTCTCCCTTCCCCTCCTATGATTCTTGCATCTTTTTGAGTGATTTGAGAGAGGATATCTAGATCTACAATCCCCCAAGCTAAATCCCTTCTTTGTGAAGGAATCATTGGGATCTAGATCTTGGAGAGTTTTGTGGTCTCCTTTTGTGTTCTTCCTCCCTTATTCCCCCAATAGCTTTTGTAGCTTTGTTGTAATTTGGGAGAGAAGGACTTGCCCTTGCATTTGGTGCATAGGTTTGAGTTCTCCTCGGAGATTCGGCGAGTTCAAGCTTGTGAGCTTGTTTATCTTGGGTTTCTTGGAACCCTAGACGGTTGTGTGGTTGGATTGTTGACCTTTTGTGGTCTTGTTGACCTTTTGTAGTCTTGTAGCCTTTTGTGGCGTTGTTGGCCTTTTGTGGTGTTGTTGGCCTTTTGTGGCTTTGTTGTTGGGAGCCTCCAATTGAGTTGTGGAGTTAGCCCCAATCTTGTACGGGTTCGGTGACCGCCCTCAAGCGTCCCATGGTGGAGCAAGTGCCCGCCTTTTGTGGTGCACACTTGGGAGAATAGGGTGAGACTTTTGTGGCGTCGGTGAGTTGCGTGCTTCCGCATCCGGGGTGATGCCTTGTGTGGCGTTGGGTGAGCATCGAGCCACCACACCTCGAGGTGAGCCATTTGTGGCGTTCGGAGAGCATTGCGCCATCGCACCTCTCCAACAGAGACGTAGCTTCTTTGGAAGTGAACTTCGGGAAACAAATCTTCGTCTCCGCGTCCATCGGTTATCTCTCAACCGAACCCTTTACTTATGCACTTTACATTGTGATAGCCATCGTGCTTGAAGTATTTATACCTTGCTATCACCTTGTTGCTTGTATTGCTTAGCATAGGTTGTTGGTGCACCTAGGTGAACTTAATGGCTAGGTTTTGTGCTCAATAAATTAAACGTTAGTTTTATTCCGTATTTACTTGAGCCTAAGCCATAATAATTTTAAAAGCCTATTCACCCCCCTCTAGGCGACTTCCTTTGTACTTTCAACTGCCCTGTTACGGATTAGCGTTTGACGGAAGCTAAGTCGGTGATTCTCAACTCGGATTGTACGACAACCTTTGACATGGTTGTACCCTACGGGTGCGTGACCTCAGCATACCTAGTCCAGCCCAAGGAAGGACCACGGCGGAAGTACGCCGGCCCATGAAGACTTCCGGGTGGCCCTGGCCCATAACACCTTCGGATCCTTGGAGAGCAAGACTAGAGTAGATAGGAAATTTAAAGGGGTAAAACCCTAGAACCTGTAACCGACTAGGACTATGCCCGGGACCTGCCTAAGTCTATATAAAGGCCAGGAGGGCACGACCTAGATCTCTCGACTCATACTTTCGCATATACACCACCACGCCAGATCGAATCTGCGCACCCTGTAACCTTCGGTTCCGCCGTAATCAAGAGCAGACAAGCAGAAGTAGGGTTTTCCCTCCGGGGGCCTGAACCTGGGTAAATCTCGTGTTCCCTGGTTGCTTGTCTGTTAACCGTTCCACGATCTCCAGCATCCCCATCTTCTCCAAAACCCAAAGTCCATAACAATGGGCATTGACGAGTCGAAACCTCGTCAACCTTAGATCTAAGAGTTACATTGATTAAGATATAAAAATGAAGTCTTGTTCGTTGTATCTTAATATGGTTCAATCCAACTTGCTAAACTCTTTAGCCAAATATGTGTAAGTCAGAATGGCATCACCATGCCCATGATAAGTAAAACCGAGTCATTCAGCCGACTTTCACATTGGTCTAGGTTATGTGTCCAAGACAACCTTAATGACCAAGGATATTTAATATGAACAACATAAATGTATAGTTCCACAACTGAATCACATATTCAATGAAATACATCAGATGTTTATGCAAGGACAACTTAATAACTTTTGAATGCAATTGAAATTATATCATACATGATTGCATCTAGAGCATATTCCCAACATGTTTGTGGATAGAGTAGCACACCTCTGCGCAATGTAATAAATGTGGCTTGTCACTTCCTATTCGAGGAGATGAACTACGATCACAACGGTAAATGAACTCCATAAACTTCTAAAAACCCGTGAAGACTGACTTACATAATTTTTTAAAAATCTAAAACTTACCTTTTCGAGAAACCATTTTTGAAAATTGCACAAGCCCAAAATATTTCTATCCACTGTAGCTACTGCACCAAACATCCAAATATCTAGAACTTGATGAGTATGCTCATACTCATCTGTACCTTCTCACCCTTACTTAGATTATGAAAAGATCGAAGACAATACTAGTGAAGACCACGAGGAGGGGGAAATCTACTACGACAAGCCATATCTTTCCGAAGACATTGAAGACATAGATTATGGAATAGCATATGCACATAAACCGAAGGCTTAGAGGCGGAGCCTTAAACACGAGAAACTAGAATAAGTTAGACGGACCGAGCAGCATAGAACTTTACTGAATAAGTTGTTGAGCTCCAGTGACACTAAACATAGTGATGCCATTGTTTATAAAGCTAGTTAGTTTGGATTTGAATTGAAATATGAATCATCATTAGACCGAGAAGGATCTCGAAGCTTTTGTATCCTTTTAGTTGTGAATATGAATAAAGGCAAAAATTTGACCTGCAATGTTTTTGCTGTAACACACCAAGGGGTGTAATATTTGCGAGACGATGCTTTGTGAATGTTATTCAACGCTTGCCACTATAGAATCACCGCATACATGCCCATGTCCTATGTATATCTATTATTTTTTCTTAAAAAAGAGAGGAGTTTCATGGGACTCTAGGGAATGTTTTTTGATGCTTCTAGAGCATTTGCAGAGCATCCGGTCTTGTTTTTGTTCAGTGAGGGTGCAACATATGCATTTCCTTCATATAATTTTGCACACAAATAAAATACATTGTCGTGTATGCTATAAAAAATTCTGAGTTTTTATTTTTTAGAATAATTTTAACATTTTTATGTGAGAGCATATACTCCGGGAGCCAAAACTCAAACACTCTTCGCCTGGTACAAGTGCACCAGCCGCTTGTAGTTCCGCAATATTTACCGGATCGTAAATTTCGACCTTATATGAATTTCTCTCCACCGTCTCGTACCTTTCTTTCGTCTTCCTCAATCCTCACCTGAGCCTCCTGACCTAACCAACCCGACCCAAGGCGGCTCCATCCCTAAGAGTGTACCACCGCGCCCCCTGCCCGTAGCCCAGCGTCACCGCCGACGCCTCAATTTGCCCCCGCCCCCTTCAAGCCCTCCGCCTCTCACGCGCCTCGCCGCCATCGCCGCAACCGTTCTTCCGCATCGAGACATCGCGTCCCTGCTATCTCCACCCCGGCCGCAATCGTTAGCCATTGGATTTTGAGGTATGAGGTTGTTTCATCGAGCGATTTGTTAAATCCTTCTGACCATTCACCAATTCTGGGCTTCCGGTGCGCGACCGGCGGGCACGCAATCCAGATCCGCCCCTGCTTACGGATCCTTGATATTTTTACTTGTTTTGCCGAAATAGGTTTCAGGGATTGGCATTTGGAAGGGAATGGTAGGGGGAATAGGCTGACCAAAATCCGAAAGAAGAGCACGTTTCTCATTCCAATCTCGGCAATTGGATTTCGATTCGTTTGTTTGACCAGCCGAGATGGACGACGACGGCAGCTTAGGCATTCGGAATTGGGGCTTCTATGAGACCATGAAAGGCAACCTCGGCCTGCAGCTGATGTCATCTGTGACCGGCGACCACCGGGACACAAAGCCGCTGCTTCCGAATGGCACCTTCTTGCAGCACCATGGACACCACAACGCCCAGCACCACCCACAACACTCACATCATCCCCGTGGTTATGGTGGTTGCGAACCCTCTGGTGTTGTGCCGACCGAGCAGCCGGCTATTCACATGGACTTCGTTCGCAATGAGGCCTGGGTGCACCCCTTGCAGCATCAGCATCAACATCAACATCAACATCAACACCCCCGCGAGCAGAAGGTCCTACATTCTGTCCCTGTTGGGCCTGCTGGTCATAATGGACATCCTGGGCATGCTGTGCATCACCACCCTGCCAGTTTCGGGATGATGCAAGATGCGCGTGGGATGCCCGATGCGCGTGGTGCTCACACTCTCCAGATGATGCAGCCACAAGAGCCTCCTCCTGAGGAGCACACAGCCCCACCGTTGATTGAAGAGCACGCTGTGGACGGAAACAAGCCTCTAGTAAAGAAGAGGCAGCAAGGTCGTCAGCCCAAGTCACCTAAACCAAAGAAGCCTCGGAAGGTTGCTACTCCACGAGAGGATGGGGCACCCAAGAACCGCACACCGCGAAGCAGGGGTCCTATTAAGCCTTTGGGAATGGTGATTAATGGTATTGATTTTGACATTTCAAGGATAGCAACACCTGTGTGCTCATGCACTGGAGCTCCCCAGCAGTGCTACCGTTGGGGTGCAGGTGGCTGGCAGTCCGCATGCTGCACAACTTCTATTTCGACGTATCCACTGCCAATGAACACAAAGCGCAGGGGCGCACGCATTGCTGGAAGGAAGATGAGCCAAGGTGCATTCAAAAAAGTTCTTGAGAAGCTTGCTGGTGAAGGGTACAACCTTAGTAACCCAATTGATCTGAAGACCTTCTGGGCCAAGCATGGGACAAACAAGTTTGTAACGATCAGGTAAAGGGCATAGCATGTTCATCGCCTTGTAGGGTCCAAAGCTGCAGTTTGGTCTGGGTTATTGTCTGTATCTGCTCTTGCTAATCTGCAGAAGTTTTTAGAAGTAGCTTGTAGCCAATGTTCAGTTTCTCGGATTTAATTTACTTGCCTTCCTGGAGCTTCAGCTGTGGAGTGTAGTAGGAGGTCTGTCTGTATCTGTCAATTTAGAAGTTGTAGTGTAACGGCAACAGTCTTTCTAATTAGATGGCATTTAATGCTTCAAATGTCTGTTATGGTCTGGAAGTTCTTGCCTTCAATTAAGAGGTTTTCTCCTGTGGAAGTTTAAATATAACCGCTTCTTCTCTAGTTTAATTTGGTATTTGCCATATCTGTCTAGTCTATGCATTAAATACTCACATGACTAGTGTTTATGTTTGACCTCTTATTAACCTTGTTCTCCACTAGGATTTAAACAAATAAAACACTTTCTCTTCATTCCGTTCTTGTGTTATAATGTGTGCAGAAGCAAGTCTTTTTTTATTTTGCTCCTTACCTTAATTCCCTGAACATATTATAGCCCATAACATATGTTTTTAGCAAATTCTTATACTTAAGCAAGTAGCAAGGTCCAAGTTGTCAAAAATCTGAGTACTAAACTCTTGTGAAAATCTTGCTTTACTAGCTTAGCTGGTTTCTGGAAGTATGCTACTCCCTCCATCCAAGTTAATAAGACTTGCGCGTATACCTAGGTTGTCCGCATGAGCTATATAATATGAATTATATAATGCAAAAATTATACCATTAGAAAATATAACATTTGAAGTTTCTAATAATATAGTTTCTATCATATGTACCTCATGCTAAGTTGGTTAATTTGTCAATCTAGAAATACACATAAGCCTTATAAACCAAGACGGAGGGAGTAATAGGTCTTCTGTCAGGGTGCAATATTTGAGAACTAAAGTTTCTTTGCTGGGCATGCTTTACAATACTTGCAAATTGCACAAGTTGCGATAAGAAAATATTGGTGTTTGCCTACTATGTTAGTCTGTTTGGTGATTTTCTCTGGCCACCTGAGATGTTAACTACTGGTAGCAACCATTTCTTATTACGTTGCCCTCCCTTTCTGAAGGCACTTTTCCGCTCTATTTTTGGGTGTATCAGTTATCTTTAGATCCTATGGTGCAGAAGGCACTTTTTTAGTTCTAATTTTGGGTTGTTTCAGCATCGTAAGATCTTACGGTGCAGGAAGCACTTTCCTAGTTCTATTTTTGGATGTTTCAGTTATCATACGATCTACAGTGCAGAAAGCACATCCTCATTTCTTTTTTTGATGTACTACTAGTATCTGTTTTATTTCCTCTTTACACAATCAGTTTGATGGGAAGTATCCTCTTCGAGATTTAACATCAAAATCATGTGAAAGTCAGCATCAAAATCCTGCGAGATTCATCAATTTGATTGGCCATAGGTCTATTTGAAGAAGCTGCTCTATCGGAGGTGTCTATTCCAAGAAGCTGGTCTAGCCGAGGTGTCTATTCGAAGTAGCTGGTCCCCAACGAAACTTAGTACACAGTAAATTCAGTGATAGATCACTCTCTGTCGTTGAACGTCGGTGGAGAATGACACCATTCCGATAGAGATGAGCCCAGTGCTCCAATCCGCTCTGTTCATTCTTCGTCCATTTGTTCTGTTATTCATCTGTGGCTGAAAACTTGCATCTGCGGAGATACCTTTGGAACTGAAGCTGGCTTTCAGCTTGTGTGCTGGTCTGCGTGGGCAGTAAGCTGTGCTCAGATGTTTGGCATGCATAAAAGTTTATCAGTAGTTCCATGCTTGCAATCGACTGATGGCGGCGATATTGACGCTTGCTAAAAACATATTTTCGAAGGGAATGCCTAGTGGCTTTTATACATTTGATGAAGAAGCTAGAGCATCTTCAACAGATGCGCTAAATCTAGACGAGCTAAATTCATTTTGCAGCACATATAAGTTTAGCGGGCGGTCGTTTGCCGTTTCTCCACCAGAAGCGCTAAAACTGATGCGCTTGCGGTTTCTCCACCGGGGCGCGCTAAAATAGAAAAAAAACTCTGCTGCAGTGCTACAAACACGATTTTGCAGAAAAATAGTACAATGGAAGATCTAAAAAAATAGGATAAAACTAAAAACATAAAACATAAAATGGAGGTAGAGTAGTTCATATTTTACAAACTAGTGCAGTTAAAATTAAACCTAATCTAAAAATCGGAGTCCGTCGTGTTGGACACGGGAGTCGACGACCACAAGTCATCCCAACAGGCGTCCTCGCCGATGGTCGCCGGACCTCGGAGCTGCGCCTCAGCGAAGGCCTGCCTCTCCGTCTTGTCGGCCCTCCGTTTGAGGCGGTCCGCTTTTTTTGCGCCCTTCCGTTTCTCTATTCTCGTATAGATGCTCCTCGGCAGCGACATCCTCAGGGAAGCGCGCCGCCGATTCCAGGCGCGCGCTCGTCCCGCTCGGCGATGAGAAGACGGTGCTCCGCGTCTCGGCGGCGGCGCTCCTCCTCCTGCGTCACGAGGCGCGGCGGGGCGCGAGCGCCTCTGCCAGCTGGCGGTTCCACACATCCTGCAAGTTCATGCTCGGGTGCCTGCCATGCCACGACGTCGTACGCACGCGCCTTCTCGTGTGCGTTCTCGAAGGTGCCGAGGCCAATGCGCTCGTCGCCAGTCCTGATATCGGCGTAGAAGGTGTTGTTGGGCCGCGCGCAGACGCCGCGGTACCCTGAGCTCGGACGGCGAGGCATGGCGTAGGCACGGGGCGGCGGGGAAGCGTCGGTGCGGGCGTGGTGAAGCGGTGGCGCAGATGCGTGGGGGGACACGTGGGCGTGGAAGCGGCGGGGAGGGGAAAATAATTGGCGTGCGCTGGATGTTTGGGTGGTTGGTGGCGCGCGGTGTGGGCTCGTTTATAGCACGTGCGCTCAGTGGCGCCCGAAAGAAAACGCACGCGCCGACGATTTTTCCCGAATGACATGGTTATACCCTACGGGTACGTGACTTTAGCATACCTGGTCCAGCCCAAGGAAGGCCCACAGCAGATATACACTGGCCCATGAAGATTTTCGGGTGGCCAAGGCCCATGACGCCTTCGGATCCTTGGAGAGCAAGACTAGCGGAGATAGGAAATTCAAAGGGGTAAAACCCTAGAACTTGTAACCGACTAGGACTATGCCCGGGACCTGCTTAAGTCTATATAAAGGCCAGGAGGGCCCCTAGATCTCGACTCATACTCGCACACGCATCCACGCCAGATCGAATCGCGCACCAGAACCTTCGGTTCCGCCGTAATCAAGAGCAAGCGGAGAGTTTTCCCTCGGGGCTGAACTGGTAAATCTCGTGTCCCCTGGTTGCTTGTCTGTTAACCGTGCCACGATCTCTAGCATCCCCATCTTCTCCAAAACCCAAGTCCATAACAATGGGCATTGGCGAGATTAAACCTCATCACCGATGCTTCAGCAGATCTGTTCGGCGAACACAGATGCCACGCAACTTCAAGCTTCCTTCGGATACTCCGAAGTTCAACGGCACGCAAGATCCAAAATCCTGGCTCAGTGACCATCTGTCATCCGTCAAGCTTCACGGAGGCAACAAAGAAACCGCCATGCAATGCCTTCACCGCGGTATGACGCGAGTCCGCTCAGCAGCCTATCTCAGGATCCATCCGAAGCTGGGAGGAGCTTGCTTACAGCTTCATCCGAAATTTCAAAGGCACCAGCAAGAGGCCCGCCTCAATCGAAGAATTGCGAGCCTGCACTCGGAGAACGGTGAATCTATTCGCCAGACATACTACGCTGGTCTACAACCAAGAACTCCGCAAGACACATCTCCGAAGAGGGCCATCGACGCCTTGAGGGACGGCGCCAAGACTTCAAGGAGGAACTTGGGCGTGTAAAGCCCAAGACACTCGACCACCTCATGGAAATCGCCAACTTGATTAGACGGCGAAGATTGCATCCAGGACGCAATCATATGAAGAGGACGACTACACGAAGACGTGAATGCCGCAGAAGAGGAGATCGCGTCTCACGAGGACCGCGATGGACCCGACATGAGTCGCGGCCGGCTACCGACCGACAACAGCCGCAATGCAGAGGATACCGCGACGGAAACTTCCACGACAACGGACGACCAACGCAGTCGGTAACGCCGCGATCATGACACGGACCCTCGATTCGACAAACTTTCGGGTCCATGCACCATCCACTTCTACATCGACAAACAGGATGGCAAAAAGAAAGCCAGCCACATGCTCAAGGACTGCCGCGAGTTCCAGAAACTCAGCGAAGGCATGGTGCAGATGAGGCAACAAGCTCCAATTCCTGCGTTCGGAAACGCACCTGCGCCAGGTGAAATAGCACACGGAGCTCCTCCACCGCCGCCTATTGGAGGCCCAAATCAACCAGTCGCACCAGCGCAAAACAATGCCGGGGTCGGATACCCCCCACCAAAGGGAGCACTAAATATGATCCAGAAGGGACGCCCCAACAACCACGGTGCAGAAGAAAATCACCCGACAAATCAACTTGGCCGTGGCAACTCTGCCTGCAATCCCTGAGTACCTCAGCGGATCGGAGTCCTGCATCACATTCACCCGCGCGGATCACCCTTCCCAGATCCCTCGCCCAGGTCATGCTTCCCTGGTGCTGGAGGCGCAGATCGGAGGCTTCGAGATGAGTCGCGTCGTCATGGATGGCGGCAGCGGCATCAACCTAATATTCGCAAGCACTCTAGCGGCTATGCGGATCCCTCGCAATGCATCCTGGAACAATCA
Organism: Avena longiglumis; assembly: GCA_030063025.1. NCBI lineage: Eukaryota > Viridiplantae > Streptophyta > Magnoliopsida > Poales > Poaceae > Avena > Avena longiglumis. The sequence goes on from CP125975.1 coordinate 504,949,743, forward strand.
GACACAACGTTCCACGGCATTGTCCCAGGAAAGGGCATATTCCCCCTGGGCAAAATAGGGCTCGACGTCATCTTCGGGAAGCCGGACAACTTTCGGCAGGAGCGCCTAGAATTCGAGGTGGTGGACTGGCCGTCGCAATACCACGCCATCCTGGGGCGTGTAGCATTCGCAATATTCCTGGCCGTCCCACACTACGCATACCTACTACTCAAGATGCCAGGACCAAGGGGCGTCATCACAGTCCACGGGAGCTTCACCCGATCGGACCAATGCGACAGGGATTTCAAAAAAATCTCCCAGACTTTCGGCATGCAAGACGAGCTTGTAAGGCTCCGCGAGGTGACGGACAATGGGATACCCCCAGTCACAAGGCAGAACGCACCTGACATTTCCTTCGACTCCACCGTCAACACCAAGAAAGTGCAGGTCCATCCGACGGACGCCTCCAAGACGGCGTTGATCGCCAATGACCTCGGATCAAGATAGGAAGGCGCTGCCGAATTCCTCCGTGAGCTGGAAATCTTCTGGTGTCCTGCGGACATGCGAGTTCCTGTGGAATTCGCCGAGCACGCACTCAACGTCTTTCCAGACACCAAGCCAGTCAAGCAGTCCATCCGAAGACTGTCGGAGCCACGATCCGAAGCTATCGGCAAGGAAATCAACAGATTAGTCGCAGCAGACTTCATCCGAGAAATCAAGGAAAGCGAGTGGCTGGCAAATACAGTCATGGTCCCAAAGAAGGACACGGACATCCTGCGGATGTGCGTGGACTTCACGTCACTAAACAAACATTGCCCAAAGGACCACTTCCTTCTTCCTCGGATCGATCAGATCATCGATTCGACTGCAGGTTGTGAGAAACTCTCCTTCCTCGACGCCTACTCAGGCTATAACCAGATTCGACTCAAGGTCGAAGATCAAGAGAAAACGGCGTTTATCACACCGTTTGGAGTATTCTGCTACAACACAATGCCCTTCGGGCTAAAGAACGCGGGTGCCACGTACCAGCGATGCATGCAGGCCTGCCTTAAGGACCAGATCGGTCGCAACGTCCAAGTCTATGTCGACGACATAGTAATAAAAACCAAGGAGGCAAGGACACTTATCGATGATCTCCGCGAGACGTTCGACAACCTTGATCGCTACAGGATCAAGCTCAACCCAGAAAAGTGCGCCTTTGGCGTCCCCTCGGGTCAGCTGCTCGGGTACTTCATCTCTCAACGAGGGATTGAGGCGAACCCGAAGAAAATCAGAGCCATCATGACAATGGAGAAGCCGAAAAACCTCAAGGGCGTCCAGCAGCTCGCAGGACGAGTAGCGACACTAAGCAGGTTCCTCAGCCGTATGGGCGAGAAGGCCCTACCATTCTACCAGCTGCTGCGTAAAGCAGACAAGTTCGAGTGGACACCAGAAGCCAACGACGCATTCGAAAGCCTCAAGCGGATTCTCTCCACCTCGCCCGTTTTGGTCACGCCAAAGGATCGCGAACCCCTGCTGTTGTACATAGCAGCCACACACCAGGTGGTCAGCACCGTACTCGTGGTCGAACGACCCGAAGAAGGCAAGACCCATGGGGTCCAGCTCCCAATTTACTACCTCAGCGAGGTACTGACACCAACAAAGCAGAGGTACCCTCACTACCAGAAGCTAGCCTACGGCGTGTTCATGACGGCTCGACGGTTGAGCCATTACTGTGAGCACCAAGTGATGGTCGCCAACGAGGCACCCTCAAGCATCTGAATAATCCAGAGGCAACAGACGGGTTGCCACAGTGGGCATCGAACTATCACCCTTGGACATCGCTCACGAAGCGACACGCAATCAAATCTCAAGTCCTCCGGACTTCGGTACATTGGATGGAGCTGCGGTGCCGGATACCCAGACATGTCGCAGTCTTGGACAATGCATTTCGACGGCTCGAAGCGCGAAGCCGGAGCAGGGGCAGGGGTCATACTGACCTCCCCGCAAGGTGACAAGATGAAGTATGTTCTTCGGATGAAATTCAGAGCCTCCAACAACGAAGCCTAATACGAAGCCCTCATCCATGGCATGAGGATGGCAAAAATATGCGGCGCAACGCGCTTGGTCATCTACGGTGACTCCAACCTCGTCTTCCAACAGACGATGAATGAGTGTGACGCACACGCCGAAAACATGATCGCGTACCGCGCGCTATACAACGCACTCGAAGGAGAATTCGACGGCTGCGAACTTCGGCACGTTGGAAGAGAGAGCAACAAGGAAGCCGGTAGACTCGCAAACATCGGCTCCACTTGCGCAAAGGTGCCACCAGGTGTGTTCCTCGAACAAATCTGCGTGCCATCCATCAAGCGGAAATTCCCCAAAGGATCACCCGAAGAAGCAGAACACTCGGGGGCTACGCTACCCGAAGGACAAGAAGGACCTGAGAAACTGGACACAGAGGTCGCTATGGTCAGCCTAATGCAGGTCATGGCAGTCGAAGAAACCTGGACACGCCCATACCTCCAGTTCCTGATAAACGGAGAATTGCCCGACAGCCCGACAGATGCCCGGCGCATATCTCGTCGGCCAAAAGCCTTCACCATCATCAACGGCGAACTATATAAACGCAGCATCACGGGTGTACTACAACGGTGCGTCACCATCGACGACGGCAAAGCCATACTCCAAGACATTCACGAGGGCATCTGCGGCCACCACGCAGGCTGCCGCTCCCTTGTCGCCAAAGCTCTGCGAGCAGGATTCTACTGGCCAACAGCCATGAGCGACGCAAAGGACATCATCCGAAGATGCAACGGGTGCCAACGGTTTGCCGACAAACTGCACGCACCTGGGTCTGAACTTAGACCCATACCCATAGCTTGGCCTTTTGCTCAATGGGGCCTCGACATGATCGGCAAACTGCCAAAGTCCTCGAAAGGGGGACACGTCAAATTCACCAAGTGGATAGAGGCCACGCCAGTCACCAACCAGAAGGGCAAAACCGCCATCAAATTCTTCGAATCCATTGTCTACAGGTTCGGCGTACCGCACAACATCATCACCGACAACGGATCGAACTTCATCTCCGAAGAATTCCAGGACTTCTGCGAAGGCCTCGGGATCAACATCACGTATGGCTCAGTGGCACACCCGCAAACAAACGGGCAAGTGGAAAAGGCCAACGGCCTCATCGGCGCCGGCATCAAGAAGCGCCTCATGAGATCACTGGAGCAAAAAGCTGGAAACTGGACGAAAGAGCTACCGTCCGTCCTGTGGATCTTACGGACTACGCCAAACAGCTCCACCGGCTACACACCGTTCTTCATGGTGCACGGAGCTGAGACCGTGCTACCAGCCGAAGTGCGCCACCAGGCTCCACGAGTCGTCGCTTACAGCGAAGCCGAATCCACGGCTGCACTCGAAGATGCCGTCGACACACTCGACGAAGCACGGGATATAGCAGCAGCTCGATCAGCGGTGTACCAGCAGAGTCTCTGCAACTATCACAGCCGCCGGCTGCGCCCAAGGTCCTTCGTCGAAGGAGACCTCGTCTTACGACTCAAGCAAAAACGACCGAACAAATTCGAGTCACCATGGGAAGGACCCTACGTCATCACCGAAGTCATCCCAGGTGGCGCCTATCGCCTCAAACACGTGGAGTCTGAAGTCGCATACTCCAACCCATGGAACATCTCGCACTTGCGACGATTCTACCCGTAGCAACCTACCCCCCTTTTAATTTCAATAAGGCTTTCAGCCAAGGCTACTCAGCCGAACCATGTACCTCCTCCATTACGATATAAGTAAAGCTAAGTGTCTCACCCCCAAACTTCGGTTGGCTCTTTTCTACAACTTTACTACATGCTACAAACGCACTCGGGGGCTCCCCCCACCTCACGATTTCATCGACTGAGGACCAAACATGTACACCTGAGTAGCTGACCACGTCAGGCAAACGAAAAGGACACGTACTCAATCAGAGCAGTGCGTGCTCACAAACAAGAAAACCTTTACAACAAAGGGCACAAACACGCCCAGCCGAAATATACAAATTTTACATCTATCTGTTTATTTTCAGGTCCTACCTATTCTGAAGAATAACCTGAGCACGCTGCTCAAACAAATCTGCCTTACAGCCGCGTAATGCGGACGCATGTTCCACTCGCCACCATCCGGTCGAAGAGGCGGCCCAGCTGCCACAGCAGCCAAATCTATGTCAGGGCGGTGCACCCTCACAAGAGACAAAGCAGCCTTCACTCCTGCGACGAGCTGCTGCCGCACCAGCTCCTTGACATTGCTGGCACTCCGAAATTTTGACAGAAGACCAGCAAGGGTCGTCGGCACGGCATCCAAAGGAAACATGACGTGCAGCACCGAGGAAAGTGATGTCTGCACCTGGCGGAGCACCCGCGAAACTTGATAGACACGATCTTGCACCGTCGCCAGAACCACGGCGCGATCGCGATCCATCCAGAAGAAGCCGCCGACCTCCATGTCCTGCTAAGTCAAGCAATTGACCCGAACAGCGACATGCTCTTTTTCTTCCCTCGGAGCAAGATTCGCACCTGCGACAATCGCACAAGACAAGAATAAGGCCAGCAGGCTCACCCGAAGAACTAAGATACAACCCGAAACAAGGATCAACTTACATTGCAGCTGCTCGGATAGCCGACCGAGCTCCGCCATCAAGTACTCCTCTCTGGCTGCACCACGATCCGCCTTGGACTTCCAAACGTCGGCGCGGCCACGCAACCCGAGCAATTCCCTCTCCAAACTGCGCACACGATCTCAAAGGAAAGCGAGCTGCGAGGAATCATCCAACGATGGTCGCACGGGCTTTGCGGATGAAGTGCCAGCTGTGTCAGCATCCGAAGGAACCTATAGCAGCAAAAAAAGAAGGCACACAGACATTCAGCCAAGGATTGAGCACAACCCGGAGGAATTCATTAAATATATAAGGCCACTACGTGGCACAAGGACGGTACTACAAAAGATATTTACAACAAAAGTAGACTACACACTACCCTACGTCTACTATGCGTAAGGCGTAGGACACTGAGTCGCCTCGAGCCGCATCGCTTAGCTTTCGCCACTGCCGCTTGATGCGTACTCGACAACAAGTCAATGAGCTTGGGCCCATATCGCTGCAGCGAGCGGAGTAGGCGAAGGCTACCTCGGATCCATCCGCGATCCGGCATCCGAGGTGATCTGGGGCAAGTCCAGCTCCGCTCCAGCCGCCAAGGCCATCGCCAGCCCGACGGACGCGCCGATGCCCTTCTGCTTGCGCTTGTACGCCGCAGGCGCTTCGGCTGACAGAGCCTCTGCCAGGGCATCCACATCTTCAAGGGCTGCGCCCTTCGGGAAGAGCTCCTGGTAGAAGCGACCAAGGACCTCTTTCGCCTTGGCAAGGGAGTTGACGACGGTGCCGCAGCGGTCTTCGACCGCCACAGTGGCATCATCTAGAGCACTCCCGTGCTCCAGAGCACCGCGGTCGAACTCGATGCCTGCGGCATCTGAGACAAAAATAAAGAAAAGCATGAAGAAAGTCAGCATCGACGAAGACTCATAGAAACAAGTGCAAAAAATAACACTCACCCGAAATATCCTTGGCAGCAGCCATGAGCTTCGCCGCCACCCCTCTTTCACGAGAAGCCGCAACGGTGGCCAGCTTCTCACGATCTGCGGCCTCCTGCTGCAGACGCTCCTTCGCTTCGGCTGCCTTCGTCAGCTCTAGCTCAAGGCGCTCTTTCGCGCCGACGGCGGCTTCGGTTTTCTGCTCCGATTGGCCAAGGATCTTTTTAAGAGCGTCAACCTCACGGAGAGAGTCGTTATGCTCCTCTGCATTTAAGACAAGCAAGTGTCAAAGAATAGGACCAGATAAACAAGAGAGGTATTAAAAGGCAGACAAATACCTTGAAGCTGCCGAAGTTTCGCCTCAGTGCACTCCCCACCGCTTGGCCTCCTGTACAAAAGGCTGCAGAAAAAGGAAACAGCAGTAAGAAAAGGACTTGGGGGCTACGCCCAACACAAAGGAGCAAAAACAACATCAACACACGAAGACACTCGGGGGCTTCCCCCATGACATGAAGAAAACTTACATGTTCCGACGGCGACCCCGAATCCCCGCCTGCGAAATTCTGAGGCGCAACCACCAGCGCCTCCCGCACAGGAGGATCTAGAGCGGCGCCACCCGAAGTCGCCACCGTCTGAGGAGGAGGCGACACAATGTTCGACTCCCCCATCATCTCCCGCGCACCATCACTAGAGTCGTGGGAGGATTGCCTGCATACGAACCAATCAACACAGCTGCAAAAATCACGAAGAAAAAAGGACAACAGTACAACAAGAAAACTTATGAGCCCAATGCGCTCAGGTCGAAGATAGGAGAAGCCCTTCGGGCCCTCTTCTCCTCTTTCTTCTCTTCCTTATTCTCCTTCTTCTTTTCTTCCTTCTTCCGCTTTGCTGGCGGGTGCGGCGCAATAGCCCGCACAGGAATGGCAGGAAGGGGAGAGGAAGAACCTCCATGGCCACCACTATGACGCTCAAGGCCCAGAGGATTTCTGGGAGTCGAAGGAGTCGAGGCATACGAAGACTCGCTGGAGCTCCGTGATCGCTTGCGCGTATGGTCCTCACTCGACTCGTCAGCATCCTCCGCCGGAGATCGCGCCGACGGAAGCTCGGACACGGAATCAACCACTTCATTATCCGGGGCATTCAGATATCTTTCGGGCAATGGTGGTACCATGCCCGACACTTTGAAGCTCTACAAAATCCAAAGGAACTTTGTTAGCAAACAAAGGAAATACAAACACAACCGACAAAAGCACTACGTGCACAAATCTACACCTGCGGTACTGCCAACGTCGAAGAAAAGGGAGGGGTCAGCGACTTCCCCGGGATTTGTTCTCCGGCCTTGAACTTCAGCAGCACGCGAAGGGCCTTGACAAGATCCCCCTCGGAGATTTTCTCACTCGAAACCCTCGTCGGATCACGGCGCCAAGATTAAAGGAACATTGGGTGCGCCCTCGCTTGGAGATGCTGCACCCGACGCTCAAGAAACGTTCGGATGATGTCCACGCCGTTCACCTCCTTATCAGGAATCAGTTGGAGATCCTCCACCCGACGGTAAAGGGCCTCTATCTCCGCCACCTCACCGTCTAAGATTTGGTTTTTCCAAGACCTTTTCTTCTCAATCTTTTGGGAGGGGTCAAAGGGAACAAGACCAAAATCTTGCCCGGGCACTACGGAGTCGCGGATATAAAACCATCGCCTCCGCCAGTACTGGACAGATTCGGACATGGAAAAGGAAAAGAATTGCAGATTGGGACCGAGGGAGATGATGAAACCCCCAATGGGATAAACACCATCCGAACCAGACTTCCTCTTCACGGAATAAAGCTTCCGGAAGAGGCCAAAGTGCGGATCAATGCCAAGCCAACACTCGCAAAATGTGATAAATCACGCAATGTGGAGAAGAGAATTGGGAGACAAATGATGAAGCTGAACCCCATAGAAGAAGAGTAGTCCACGGAGGAAGTCATGGACCGAAAAAGAAAACCCGCGCACCACGAAGGCAAGAAACATAACCCGGTACCCAGATGGTGGACGGGGGATTACCTCATTGCTGGGGAGTTTGACGGCCGTCGTATCTTGCGGGATCAGGCCCCACTCGCGCAGTTTGCGGAGATCGCTCTCCCGCGTCTCTGATCGCCGCCAGACACCATCGGTGATGCGAGCAGCGGCGGTGCCCTTCTTGCCTCCGGCGGCGCTGGTCCCAACCGCAGATGAGGACTTCTTTGTTTTCCCCATGGCGCTACGGCGGTGGTGGCGATGCCAACGCAGAAAGAACGAAGGAAATGTGGAAGGAAAGCTCAGCGCGCAGCAAGAATCTCTCAAGAACAAGGAGACAGTGAACAGATGAACTGGTGCGGTGAAAAACAAACCACGATTTCACCAAGGATTATAACAGCGAAGACGACGCACGCTGGCCGTCCATCGAGAAGACCTAACGTCAACGGTAGATCTGGCCGTACACGTGTCAGCATCACAACAAACCGTCGTTACCACGCCGTCCACTACGCGCGGAAATCGAGGAGACGCCGTAATCATCTCCACGCCTCGCGTGACCGGTCAATTCAAAGTCAGCAAGTGGGACCCACGCTTCGTCCAGTCAAGTCATCTCTGGCGTAGCAGACGCTTGAGGTCATCAATCGTAAGCACTGACGTTATCAAAAGCTATACTAGCACCACTTCGGCTCCACAACTAAGAGTACTCACTCGAATCTTCGATTCGAGTAAATACTCGGGGGCTACTCCTATCAGGAGCGCTGGCCGCGCACCCGACAGACAAATGAGGACAAATTACTTCTCTGAGTCCTAAGTCGAGTCTACGATTCCACTACGGACTCGGGGGCTACTACCATAGGGAGGATGGATTTAAGCATCCAAAAATTTTCGAGTCCTACGGACTTAACGACAGAAACAATGCTTAAACTAAAGTCTCCGTTCGAGTCTACGACTCGAACAGACACTTGGGGGATACTCCCATAGGGAGCGCTGGTCGCGCACCCTATGAAATCTTCGACTGCGATCCTCCGGATGAGCATGCAAATTTTTTTTGGCAACTTTGCCCCAACAAAACGGCCGAGTGAGCGACAATCTCCTAGGCCACCCGAAACACCTCCGTGGTGATAAATGTTCGGATGCTTCGTCTGCGACGCAAAGATAAGACCTACAGATATCATCTGATGGCCTGACAACGCACCTGACTGCGCTCTGCTAGTACGAATCCGTACCAGCAGGTACGATGAAAAATCCCGATGGACGCGTTGGATACACCAATTAAAGTCACTGGATTTCCACTCCTGTAAGTCCTCCGCGGCCTGAGTCGAATTATGCCAGCATATGTTCCAGGTCCGGGTTGAGGGACCCGAACCTGAAGAAGATCGTGTCGTTTCATCCTAAGACAGTTAACTGACCCTGATCCGTCGGGTGAGTCAGGCACACGCATCAACAATCCCTACACACATATACTATTAATATATAGCTACACCCGAAGGATGAAAGAGTCCTCAGCCGAATCTACGATTCGACTGATCACTCAGGGGCTACTGACATGGTTATATCCTACAGGTACGTGACTTTAGCATACCTGGTCCAGCCCAAGGAAGGCCCACAGCAGATATACACTGGCCCATGAAGATTTTCGGGTGGCCAAGGCCCATGACGCCTTCGGATCCTTGGAGAGCAAGACTAGCGGAGATAGGAAATTCAAAGGGGTAAAACCCTAAAACTTGTAACCGAGTAGGACTATGCCCGGGACCTGCCTAAGTCTATATAAAGACCAGGAGGGCACGTCCTAGATCTCTCGACTCATACTCTCGCACACGCATCCACGCCAGATCGAATCTGCGCACCCTGTAACCTTCGGTTCCGCCGTAATCAAGAGCAGAAGCAGGAGTAGGGTTTTCCCTCCGGGGGCCTGAACCTGGGTAAATCTCGTGTCCCCTGGCTGCTTGTCTGTTAACCGTGCCACGATCTCCAGCATCCCCATCTTCTCCAAAACACAAGTCCATAACAATGGGCATTGACGAGATTAAACCTCGTCACCGCGCGCTTTGTTTTGCCATGCCCGCTAGAGGGGCGCGCGAGCTCTGGCGTGCGAAACAGACAGTTATTTCTAGCGTGCGGCGAGTTTAGAGTCTTTGCTGGAGTTGCTCTTACATCTTTGTTACATAGGGCAAAATGAAAACATCTTTTCGAAGGAAATGTCTGGTGGCTTTTATTTTTTTTGAATAACCTAATATTTAGCATTTGTTTTTGTACCATATAGTTTGACGTCAGCGAGTTAATTGCAAACACTGAACTCTTCCGTGTCGTGACCCGCTCACCATTCACTGTTTGGCGTTGCTGCCACCGGATATACCAACAGCCGACTCCAATTGATTCTCGCAGTCCCAAGTTTCCAAGCACATGAGATTTTTGAGTGGAATTACAGAGTAGAACCTCCAGAACTATGAGCCTGATCAGCACCCAAAGTACAAACGATGACTTCATCTAGTCCCAACTCCTTCCAAATTTCTTTTGCCCTTGCAAATAGAGATACTTGTTACTCTGGACACCGAGGAGTAACATGTATAAGAGTCTACCTGCGAGAATTGCTCTTGCTGGAATGACATCATGCAGGGCTCGCCAAAGATACTTTTTTTTTTTACCTTGCTTGGAATTTGCAACTTCCATATGAGATCCCACACGAGGTTTGCTCTTGCTGACCCCTATCCGTCACCTCTTTCTAAGAGCAAGTTCAATAATAAAACCTGTTGGTTGGCTATAGGTCCACGACATCCGTTGGTTGGCTATACCACGACATCTATAATCAACCTAATAGCCAATGTATACAATAGTTAGATACAACTATGTATTATTTTATTTGGCTTCACCTTACACCCACACAAAGTGCTTATAAGCACGTACTATAGCTAGTTTTTGCACGAGAGCTCACTAAGAGCAAGTACAATAGATGTGAATCGCACATTCAATGACGATTCAATAAAAAAATGTCATGTTTTATGAAAAAACGTCACAATTTGGATGAATCTCTGACGTTTTTTGCTGAATCGTCACAGAATGAGCGTCATATATAATCACTTTTGTTGTAGTGGATCGGCCGTCTCGCCGGCGGATGCCGACTGGTTGGAGGAGGTGGAAGCAGAGCTCGGCGTAGTGGTGGCGTCGTTCGGCGCAGGGGCGTTCGGCGCAGCGGAAGGCGTGATCTCGCCCTGGAGGATGGTCAGGCGTTGCACCATGTACCATGCCTTGACCGGCAAGCTCATTTTCGACGTGTCCTCGCCGCCCATCAAGAACTTCAGATCTGTGTTCCGCTTCTTGGCGGCGTAGTTGGCCTTCTTCTCGGCGTAGTTGGCCTTGAGGAGGGCCACCTTTTCCCCCTGGGTCTCGATTAGCTGCTTCCACCGCTCGTCGGTCTTACCGGCCCTCTTCTCGGCGTGTGCCCTCGTGTCGGCGATGCATTTATCGATCGAAGCCTGGAGACGCTCGGCAGGAGGTCCGACGGCTTTGAGCATCTCCGCCTTCTTCTGGCCGATCTCTGGCCTTCCTTCGCCGGCAGCAGAGGCAGAGGCCTCCGGGTTGTAGACGCCGTCCTTGGTCTTGGAGAGGCTCAAGCGAGTGTCCCGCCATTTTTCGCAGCTCTCGATCTCCTGGAACACATGGTGGAACTTGAACTCCGTCTTCATGTCCTCTCGAAACAAAGCGAGTGCACGACGAAGCTACAAAATGGAAGTGTGTCAAGTGTGTCAAAATAGAAGCGAGTGCACGACGAAGCTAGTGTTCGTGAATACCTTGTTGTCCATGTTTTCCCCGCTGGCTTGTGTGCGTTCCACCTCTTCCACGCAGTTGTGCCACTTGCTGCATGCAGTCTGGATGATCGCCTAATGGTTGGTAATATCCTTATCCCCTCGCTCCATGTGCATTTTGCTATACTTCGTGTCGCAAATGCTACGCTCGTCGAACGCTAGCTTCACGCGCCTCCAATAGTTGTCGGAATTCTGGTTGGCATCGGTGATCGGATCCATGCTCACCGTTTTCCAAGCTTCGGCGAGACAGGTGTCCTCGGTCACGGTCCACTTGATCCGCGCGTCCGACGCCGAAGTGCCCGACTTCTTCTTCCCCTTATTGCCTTTCGCCAGCAGCATGGCTTCACGCTCGTCGTCCTCTGCCTGTGTCGGCTCGGCATGCGTATCCTCGGCGTCGAGGTCAGCGAAATCCTGAGACTCGATGCCGTGCTCGGCGTCGGCCCGTGACTGTTCTTCGGTGAATAAGGAGGGGCAGTTGGAGGACGAGCCTTGGGCGATCATGTCCTCCATGTATGTCTCGGCCGACATGCCGGCCGATAGGGGGACCGACATTCCGCCGAACATGTTGCGCGTGTCTGCCTCGCTGTAGGTTGCTTGCGCCGAGCTTGCGCCAAACGGTAGTGGGCCGCGGCACATCGCGGGTCCTACGTACACCGGAGAGGCGGAGTAGGGGATGTTGATGTCCACGTTGAAGGCCAAAGAAGGGCGCGATGCCGGGCAGGGGAAGACCACATTGGGGTTGAACTCGCCGTCTAACTCGCGGGACGAGGAGTATCTCTGCCGAGCAATCGCCTGGATATCCTGGAAGCCGGCCGGAGAGATCAGCAAGAATTCGGCCGGTGAGCCGACGCTTGTCTGGCTTCCCTAGTGTGGGGGAGGGGGAAACAGCGCCGCCATCAACGCCAAACTCATCGCCGCCGCCTGTTTCGCCCTCGCGGTCGCTTGCTCGTCCGCCGTCGCCGCCTCTTGTTCTTGCCGGAGCTTCGCCCTCTCCTTTCCGCCCTTCAATTCGTCCGACGCGATCTTCCTGGCGTGCTCCTTCTTCTCCCACTCGGCGGAGGACATGCCCTCCGGCTTCTTTGCCGGCGCTCTCGGCTTCCTCGCATTCTTCTCCGCCGTAGCCTCGCCGAGGATCAATCTGGGTTGGACAAAACCCTTCGGCGGCATGGTGGGCGGGAGCTTGGCGGAGTGGCGGGAGTGGGGATAATGGGGAAGAAAGGCGGGAGGGGAGAAAGAAAAGGGCGGGAGATCGGTGAAGTGGCAGGAGTTCAGCCTTCTCTCACTGATAGAGCTAGCCCACGCCTATTTTCGCTGCATCCGGCATTCCCAGGGCATTCTCGGGATCCTGGGTATGGCCTGGGAAGTGATTGCCTATCAGAAAGGACTTTTTTCGGAACCCCAAGAGCAAGGTATGATGAGCACAGCAGCAAGCTTTCCCTCAGTAGAGACCAAGGTTATCGAACCATAAGGAGGAAGGAAATGTCACATAGGTGTTGCAAGCAACGCGGAGACCTGCACAACATAAACTCAAGACTTGGCCCCAACGAATCAGTGAGTTTGTCAAGCTCACCGATTTGCTATAACAAAGGATTAAACGTATGGTGTGGAAGGTAATGGTTTGTAGCAAGTAAATAAGTAACACTGAAAGATGTATCAATGGTAAAGATTGGACAAGGGTCCATAGTTCACTAGAGGTGCTCTCCTTAGATAAACAACATGGAATGGAGGGTAAACAAATTACAGCAGGGCAATTGACAGGAACTGAGCAAGGCATAACAATGCAATTACTAATCAGAAAGATCCTATGAGATTCGTTTGGGCAATTCAACAAGATACATAGACCGCCATCCAACTGCATCTATGACTAGAAGTCCACCTTCAGCTTATCATCCGAACCCCCTCTAGTATTAAGTTGCAAGCAACAGACAACTGCTTTAAGCAATGTGTGTAAGGTAAACAGTCCACATGTTCCATGAACAAGAGACCGTTGTTTTCTCCCTAGTAGCAACAACACATCTACAACCGAAGAGATTATTGTCACTTCCCTTGGAAACTAGAGGCATGAACCCACTATCGAGCATAAATAACCCTCTTGGAGTCACTAGCAACTACTTGGCCAAGATAGCTACTAACAACGGAGAGCATGCAAGATCACAAACAACACAGACATGATAGAATCATCAAGACAAAACCATTAATCAAACCAACATAATAATCTCAATATCCATCGGATCCCCGCAAACACAACATGAATGATTACAAATAGATTAGATCTTGATCATGAACGGAGCTCACAAGATCTATACATGAAAGCACAAAGGAGGAGATACAACCATCTAGCTACTACATGGACCCATAGTCCAAGGTGGAACTACTCACGCATCATACCGGAGAGAAGGCCTCCGAGATGATCTCCCCTCCGGCAGGGTGCCGGGAAGAACTTCAGATCCCCCCGATCTAGGGACGACAGTGGCGGCGGCTAGAGAAGGTTTCGTGGAGATTTGATCAGATACTTAGGGTTTCTGCATTGGGGCTTCTTATAGGCGAAGGGGACGCCAAGGAGGCGGCCAGGAGGGTCAAACCCTACCCAGGCGCGGGGTAGGGCCCACCCGCGCCTAGGGGGTTTGGCAGCCCTGGCCCACTTCCTCGTCTCCCCTCTAGACTTCTTGTTCCCCACGAAAAGTTATTGACTTTGACGTTTGTCTCGTCCAATTCCGAGAATATTTCTTTACTAGGTTTTTTGAAACGAAAAACAACAGAAAACAGGCAACTGGCACTATGGCAACTTGTTAATAGGTTAGTACTAGAAAACATGTAAAAAGTACCTCAAAGTGTAGACAAAGAAAAGCAAAGTAGATACTAAACAAGCATGGAGCATCAAAAATTATAGATACGTTTCAGACGTATCAAGGATCCCCAAGCTTAACTCTTGCTCGTCCTTGAGTAGGTAAGTGATAAAAGGAATAATTTTTGAGGCGACATGCACCCTCACAATAAAGATACAACCATTTGCAAGCATTGAAAGCTGGGATCAAAGAACTCTAAACATGTGCATGAAAGATGGAGTTCTAACAATAGTACATAGTAACTATGCATGCAACATGACAAGCTACAAACAAAGATCATGAATAACATGCATTGAAAAACGTTTATTTGTTTCACATACAGAAAACATAGCATAGTGGCAATCAACTTGTCCCTCATAGAGTGGCAAATAGATGCATATGACACCTTCAAAGTTTACAAGGGTGACTAGAAACAAATAACACAAGAACAAATAATATCACAATATGCATCAATCAATAAGCTTTGGAACACTGCACACAGAATGACAACTATGCTCTCTTAATGGTGCCTAAAGGTAGAAGGTGGAGACTCAATAGTGGTGAAAGAAAAGCCTTTTATAAAGGAAGCAGGGATTTCAAGTTTCAAAAAGAGCTTCCAAATATTATGGTACTTGTTAGCTTTCAGCCCTCATTGCCCCTATCATAAGCATCTTGAAGTGGTTAAGGTTAAAGTGACAAAGATGGAGTATATGCTTGACGAAGTATAAGTTGGAAATCTCAAGTCCCTTGAATACGAGGGACACACCTCATGCTACTCAACTTTGGTCACCTATAAGTTCTTGTTATTGTAAGTATTTGCATATCATTGAGAACCGCCAACGGGGTACCCCTTACACATGGTACAGGAGCTTTCCCATAACCAAAATGACAAGGCAAGCAGACAATGAGCATCTCAGCAATATTCTTATTTACCATGGGAATATGATGCTTTTTTCTCTCTTTCCTCTTTCTCAATGTGTCTCTCTTTTTTTATAATAAGAATGCTTCATAGATGTCACTATGGTGATGCTGCAAGTTTCCACCATGATTAGGCATGGCTTAGGCTAGCGGCCCAGGCGTTTCTCTAACACAGGATACAAACTCCATGGACTTACAAGTTCCCTCTTTATTTCACATCGGTGACATCCATAGACAATAGAGCATGATATCAACTGAGTACAAAGTACAAGTGCAATTGTGAAAACATTCCCCGCGACAGCACGGTTCTACTAATTCCAACGTATAAGTGCAAGTATATACAACATAGATGACACAATGGTTCAAGTTTATTAGGGGCAAAGAATATAAAGTGTGCCATCAAGTTTGTGAGGGCTTTAATCACTAAGTTTTCACATAACAAAATAGTTTTTAATTGGAAGATAGTTGAAAACAAGAATATACTTGGAATGGTGTAACACACCATGCATAGGAGTTTATAGTGGACACTTTGGAATAACTTAGTTTCTTGTAAGTTGGAAGCATGAGTAGAGCTTACTCACACAAGTGGAGGCTAGCAAAAGACTAGGATCAACCAAATAAGAGAGCAATAATGGCCATAATCATGCAGTGCAACAAAACATTACTAATCAAAGCAAAGAGTGGTACTACAAGTCAAGGACTAAATGATCATAGAGGCTAATGGTGACTTGTCATAGTCATAACATGGTGTGAGCATGTGCCAAGTCAACCCAAGCAAAGCATCAAAGGAGAATACCACAATACTATGCTTTTGCATGCTAAAACAACACATAATTTCTTCAAGGCACACTAAGCAATCCCAATTGTTTGGAACAAGACATGCTACAGCAATAATCACTAAGCATAATGTCAAAAAAACACCTAGCATGTCATGCTAAAGTCTAAGTCATAGTAAATGCAAGCTCCTCTTGCACTTACAAGCAAGAACTTACTACTCCTTTCCAACACCAAGCAACTTATTTGTAAAACAACACAGCGAGAACGGGGGTCCAAACTACTCAAGCAAACTAAACAAACTAAGCAAAGCAAACAAAAACTCAGACGCTCCAAGAACAACACAACTGTGCATGAAACAATAAAAACGAAGTGTCTAGACAGACCTGAGCTTTTTATTGATGAAGAAGGGGATGCCTTGGGCATCCCCAAGCTTTGACGCTTGTACCTCTTGGATATTTCTTGGGGTGACACCATGGTGGCATTCCCAAGCTTGAGCTTTTGTCCGTTCTTCATCTCCTTGCATCATTCTTCCTCTACAGCTGAAATTTTTCCTTCATACAAAACTTCACACAATCTTCATTAGCAACATTAGCTTATTCAAAAGATATTAGACCTCCGGAAAAGCTTTGGAACAGCAAGGATTTTCATTAAAAACACAAGATACTGTAGTAACTCCTTCCAAAATCTCAATTCACCTAAAGAAAACTCAAAAAGGAATCAATAAGAAGCAAATGCAAATAATGACAGAAATCTGTCAAAACAGACCAGCAGGTAGAAACCGATTTTTCCGAACATCTTATGTTGCTCAAATCAAAAAGTGTTGAACTAATGAAAGTTATCTAACATACTGGGGGATTTATTCATAAATTTGCAGCTCAATATGAGTTACAGAGACTCCTCACGGATGTTTTTGATGGAGGACAGAAATCTGTTTCGAGACAGCAACTCCCCAAATCTTACTTCCCTCTCATTAGAGGTCATCCTTGGCACAAGAAGCAAACAAAAAGGATAAGGAGAGGTCATTAATGAAGTAATAACTTCCAAGACTCAAGGAAACTCTTGGGTTATCTCTCCCAACAAGTACTTTTCTTTAACGCCTTTAAGTTAGGCACTAGAAGCAAGAAGAATCAAGTATTTTCAAATAAAGAAGTATTAACATCAAATCTTGCTTTCAAAAGAGGAGCAAAAAGCAACTTCTCTCTCCTCATAGGGAAGTGTTCAATACCTTTCTTGAATGGAAAATAATATTTAATGGTGCCTTCTTTCATATCAATGATGGCACCAACTGTTCTAAGAAAAGGTCTTCCCAAAGTAATAGGA
This sequence comes from Avena longiglumis, assembly GCA_030063025.1. Taxonomy (NCBI): domain Eukaryota; kingdom Viridiplantae; phylum Streptophyta; class Magnoliopsida; order Poales; family Poaceae; genus Avena; species Avena longiglumis. Next base: position 504,966,919 of record CP125975.1, read on the forward strand.
CAAGAAGCATTGTATTCAACATCCAAAACATAGAAATCAACAGGGACATAAGCATTGTTAACCATAATGAGAACATAATTAATACTCCCCATGAGTTTCTTCTTAGCATTATCATTAAGTGGGACATCCAAATAACAATCTTCCATAGGTGGCAAATCAAGCATTTCGTAAATCTTCCTAGGCATAATAGAGACACTAGAAACAAGATCACATGAAGCTTTGAGATCAAAGTCATTCACTTGCATATTAATAATGGGTTCCCAACTATCTTCTACTTTCCTAGGAATAGAAGCTTTGTGTTTTAGCTTCTCTTCCTTAATCTTAACAAGAGCATTTGTAATGTGTTTAGTGAAAGCAACATGCATATCACTAGCATTAGGACTTCTAGCAAGCTTTTGTAGGAACAAGTTTACTTCAGAAATATTGCAACCATCAATATCAAAGTCAAACTTAGCACCACTAGTAGTAGGCAAAGTAGGAGTAGGAATAGGGACTACTTGAGGTTTAGTGGTGATGGTGCACACACTATTGTTTCTATCAATTTCAGCTTCCCTTTCCCACTTAGCATGAAGTTGAGCTAACAGCCTAACATTTTCATCAATAGTAACTTGTATGGCATGAGCAGTAGCAAAGGTATTTTCCATAGTTTCAGGTTTAGCAGCCATTTTATTAACCAAGGAATTTTGAGATTCACACAAAGAGGATATATTTTTCTCAACATTTAAAAGCTTTTCCTCTATAGCCTTATTGAAAGTGGTTTGTTTACTAATAAAGTCTTTGAGCATGACTTCATGTTCAGAGGGGGCACTTCTAACATTGTTGTAGGAGTTTCCATAGGAATTGCCATTATTAGGAGGATAAGGCCTATAATTATTGTTGCCACCAAAATTATTCCTATAGGCATTGTTGTTGAAATTGTTGTTTCTAATGAAGTTCACATCAACTTGCTCTTCTTGAGCAACCAAAGAGGCTAAGGGAACACTATTAGGATCTAGAGGAGCTTTCCCATTAATAATCATAGCCATAATAACATCAATCTTTTCACTCAAAGAGGAAGTTTCCTCAACAGAATTTACCTTCTTGCCATGTGGAGCTCTTTCAACATGCCATTCAGAGTAGTTAACCATCATATTATCAAGGAGCCTTGTTGCAACACCCAAAGTGAGGCCCATAAAGGTACCTCCAGCAGCAGAATCCAACAGATTTATTGAGGAGAAGTTCAAACCTGCATAAAAAGTCTGGATAATCATCCAAGCAGTGAGTCCATGAGTGGGGAAATTCTTAACCAAAGATTTCATTATTTCCCAAGCAGGAGCAACATGTTCACTATCAAGCTGTTTAGATTTCAAAATGTCACTTCTCATAGATATAATCTTAGCAGGAGGATAGTATTTTCCAATAAAAGCATCTTTGCACTTAGTCCAAGAATCAATACTATTTTTAGGAAAGGATAGCAACCATTCTTTAGCTTTTCCTCTCAAGGAAAAAGGAAAAAGCTTGAGCTTAATAATATCTCCATCTACATCCTTATACTTTTGCATCTCACAAATTTCAAAAAAGCTATTAAGATGGGCAGCAGGATCATCAGAACTAGCACGAGAAAATTGCTCTCTCATAACAAGATTCAACAAAGCAGGCTTAATTTCATAAAAGGTAGCAACAGGAGCAGGTGGAGCAATAGGAGTGCTTAGGAAATCATTGTTGTTGGTGCTAGTAAAGTCACACAACTTGGTGTTATCAGCAGAGTTCATTTTGGCAAAGGTGGGCAAGCCAAAAACAACAGCAGCAGCTAGAGCAGGAACTATTTCTTTTTTGAATAAGGCAAGCAAACCAAACTAGACTATTTTTTTGTTTTTTTTTAAATAGGCAAACAAAACCAAGCAAAAGAAATAAAGAAAACTAAAAACAAAGTAAAGAGAAAGGAAGTGGAAGACTCCCCTAGTGAAGACGTCCTTAGCCTCCCTGGCAACGACGCCAGAAAGCTTGATTGCCTGTCAAAGAGGCCTTTGTTGGGAACCCCAAGAGCAAGGTATGATGCAGCAAGATTTCCCGCAGTAGAGACCAAGGTTATCGAACCGGAAGGAGGAAGGAAATGTCACACAGGTGTTACAAGCAGCGCGGAGACCTGCACAACACAAACTCAAGTCTTGGCCCCAAAGAATCAGTGAGTTTGTCAAGCTCACCAGTTTGCTGTAACAAAGGATTAAATGTATGGTGTGGAAGGTAATGGTTTGCATCAAGTAAACAAGTAACACTGGAAGATGTATCAATGGTAAAGATTGGACAAGGGTCCATAGTTCACTAGAGGTGCTCTCCTTAGATAAACAACATGGCATGAATGGTAAACAAATTACAGCAGGGCAATTGACAGGAACTGAGCAAGACATAACAATGCAATTACTAATTAGAAAGATCCTATGAGATTCGTTTGGGCAATAAAACAAGATACATATACCACCATCCAACTGCATCTATGACTAGAAGTCCACCTTCAGGTTATCATCCGAACACCCTCCAGTATTAAGTTGCAAGCAACAGACAACTGCTTTAAGCAATGTGTGTAAGGTAAACAGTCTACATGTTCCATGAACAAGAGACCGTTGTTTTATCCCTAGTAGCAACAACACATCTACAACCGAAGAGATTATTGTCACTTCCCTTGGAAACTAGAGGCATGAACCCACTATCGAGCATAAATACCCCCTCTTGGAGTCACTAGCAACTACTTGGCCAAGATAGCTACTAACAACGGAGAGCATGCAAGATCACAAACAACACAGACATGATAGAATCATCAAGACAAAACCATTAATCAAACCAACATAATAATCTCAATATCCATCGGACCCCCGCAAACACAACATGCATGATTACAAATAGATTAGATCTTGATCATGAACAGAGCTCACAAGATCTATACATGAAAGCACAAAGGAGGAGATACAACTATCTAGCTACTATATGGAACCATAGTCCAAGGTACTCACGTATCATACCGGAGAGAAGGCCTCCGGGATGATCTCCCCTCCGGCAGGGTGCCGGGAAGAACTTCAGATCCCCCCGATCTAGGGACGACGGTGGCGACGACTACAAAAGGTTTCGTGGAGATTTGATTGGGTACTTAGGGTTTCTGCATCAGGGGCTTCTTATAGGCGAAGGGGGAGGCCGAGGAGGCGGCCAGGGGGGTCAAACCCTACCCAGGCGCGGGGTAGGGCCCACCCGCGCCTAGGGGGGGTGGCCGCCCTGGACCACTTCCTCGTCTCCCCTCTGGACTTCTTGTTCCCCATGGAAAGTTATTGACTTTGACGTGTGTCCCGTCCAATTCCGAGAATATTTCTTTACTAGATTTTCTGAAACCAAAAACAGTAGAAAATAGGGAACTAGCACTATGGCAATTTGTTAATAGGTTAGTACCAGAAAACATGTAAAAATTACCTCAAAGTGTAGACAAAGCAAAGCAAAGTAGATAGTAAACAAGCATGAAGCATAAAAAATTATAGATATGTTTCCGACGTATCAGGAAGCATGGACCAAAGTTCGCCCAAATCCGGACGAAAACAGGTTCCCGGGTATGCGACTGGGCTGTTTTTCGGCGTCTAGACCTAAATTAGGCGTTCGGATCGGAGTCCTGGGTAGCCGAGTGGAGATGCTCTAACTATTGTACATGTTTGCTTTATAGCCGTCTATAGATGACCTAGCACTTGCTTATAGCCAGTAGTTGGCTATATTACTGAACTTGCTCTAATCTTCTCTCTTCACTTCTCTTTCCTCCACATCATCTCAAATATATTATTTAAAGTCTTATAGCCTACTTACATCAACTTATTGTACTTGCTCTAACACAAGTGCACTAAATTGGTGTTCACGTTCAATTAATACACCGATCATACCGAAAAGGTGTAGCTTCTTGTATGATGCCAAGAAATGATGTCTTCAACTAAGTCCTCACTTCATGGAATTTTTAGAATACACTCAACATCATTTCGCAACAATTTTTCTTGTAAAATATCCTGTTCCCATGTACCAATGATAGGATTAATTATCTCATCATCTGTTTGTAGCAAAATTGTCAATGTCTAGATAGAACCCTTCTTGTTGAGCATGTTGGGATCCAATGATCTTCCCATATGTTCACATTTGTCCCATCACAAATTCTCTAAATATGGCCACGTTTAAAAGTATACAAAGCAGCAACCATACTTTGCCACATAAAGGATGAGCCACTCTTTAACCCTGTTTTAGAAGATTTCCACTAGGTAATATTTTGCTCACAACACACAACAACAAGAGAATCATGGTGTGTTATCAATCTCCAAATTTGCTTTGCAAGCATTGCCTGATTGAAAGAATAAAGATCATGAAATCCCATACCTCCTAATTTCTTTGGTATACAAATTCTCCATTACGCAAACCCGTGAATTTTCTTTTGTTCATCTGTATCTCCCCACCAAAATTCAGCCATAGCATCATTTAGCTTTTGCATAGAATCTTTAGAATCTTGAAAACAATCTTAGCATATACAAGAATGGATTGAATTATTGTTTTGACAATACCTTTTTCCCTCCCAAGGATAGAAGCTTCTCCTTCCACCCCTTCAAACGCTCAGTGACCCTCTCTAACAAGTACATAAACTTTCAGAGCGATCAATACCCACCACAATAGAAAGACCCAAATATTTGTATGATATAGATTCTGTCATAATATTAAATTCCGCACAGATCTAAGCTTTCACATCAACATCTATGCTTGGGCTAAAGAAAATGTTGCACTTTGATTCACTCGCCATTTGTCCTGAACTTGCACAATGATGCTCTAAAACTTGTCTCAACGAGGTTACATTAGTCAAATTTGCCTTCACAAGTATCAGTGAATCATTCATAAAAAGTGAATGAGATACCAATGGCGCATTTCTGCACACCGAACACTTCCAATGCCACGAAACTCCTCTTTATGAGACAAAGCACTAGATAAATCCTCTTCACAAATCAAGAATAAATACGGTGATAGCGGATCTTCTTGACGAATGCCCTTGGAAGGAATAAATCCATATATTTCTTGGTCATTATATCATATCTTGTATTTCACCGAACATACACACACCATTAGAAGGTGAACAAAATCATTGTGGACATTTTGACGGCATGCATACTTTTATAAGCCAAAAGAATATTATATATAATTATCTACCAGGTACAAAAGCACTTTTAAACCATTAAATTACCTCATGGAGAATGCCTTTCATCCGAAAAACAATCATCTCAAATATTACTTTATATAGAACATTATATAGACTAATTTGGGGCTAATACTTGAAGGGTTCGCAGCAAAGAAAACAAAAATTTTCCTACGATGTGAACTATATACCAAGATCTATTTATACTAGATACAAACAACGGGCGGATGTATATCCGTAGAGAACATACCCTTGAAGACCGACAAAGCTTAACGAGTCCAAACTCGTGGTTGATGTAGACGATCCCTTGCCGATCTCAAGATCGAGAGGAAGTCCTAGCGCCGCAAATCAGCAGCGCATCCGTGCTCGCACACACGTTCGAGGCACCGAGCAACCTCCGCCTCCTCGCTCCAGCGATGCAGCGGAAGCACAACTCTTTCTTGCCGAATAGCCACCGGGAACATGTATCTCGCTAGTCCGAGACCATGGGAATAAATTCTAGATGGGGAGAGAGATCCTTCACGAGGAGGTGTGAGTGAGAAGTGAGGAGGGCTCCTTTTATAGGGGAGGGGCAGCCCCAGGGGGCATGGCCGCCGGCCATGGAGGGTGCCCCCACCTCTCCCTCATTCATGTGGGTGGACACTCCACTCACAAAATGGCCCTTCAAAATTCTCCACTCAAAAACCCACTCAAAAATCCCATTAAATTTCCACCAAATTTAATGCAAACTCTCATTAAATAAAACTCTTTTATTTTATTCAGAATTTTGTCAATTACTTTAATGACAAACATTCACAAATAACCCCTTGCTAGAATTCTATTTCACATGCATAACCACTTTATGCAATTTCACCCGAAAACCTGTTTCGGTATCTAGTGAAATAAATTCCTGCGCTTGTTTATTCTTTCGGCATGAAACTTTTGCTCCAATTGGATGTCGGTGTCTCTTAAGTGTGTCACCCTACGGTTCGTGAATAATGCGGACATGATCGAGACCCCTCTCAGATCAATAATCAGAAGCGGGATCTGGAGACCCATACTGACTCCCACACATTCAACGATGACTTTCTCGTGATCGTTGGAACCTTTTACGCTAGTATCTTAATCCCTTTGTCTCACGATATATTACATGTCCGAGATTCGATCATCGGTATCTCCATACCTAGTTTGATCTCGTTACCGACATGCACTCTTTTCTCGTTCCTGTGATATAACATTCTAGTGATCAAATCACTTGCTTGCAAGCTAATCAATGTGATATCACCGAGAGGGCCCAGAGTATATCTATCCGTCATCGGGATGAACAAATTCCACTCTTAATCCATGAGCCTCAACATAACACTTTATTAGTTTTGAACCCATCTTTATAATCACCCTGTTACGGTGTGACGTTTGATGTTATCAAGAAACTCTTCCGGTGTTAGTGATTGACATGATCTCATGGTCTAAGGATTAGGATCACTTCGTAAGTTGTTATAGCAATATAAACTCAATGACTTTGATCGTAATGCTATACTTCGGATGAATGTTCATCACATCATTACACTAATGTCGTGATCCCGTTATTAACAACATCCAATGTCCATGATCAGGAAACCTTGATCATCTTGTTAATCAACGAGCTAGTTTATGAGAGAGGCTTAACTAGGAACTTTCTGTTTGTTTATTAAACACACATGTATTAACGTTTCCGTATTAATACAATTATAGCATGCAAAATAAACATCTATCATATACTTGGAATACACATAATAAACAATTTATTATTGCCTCTCAGGGCATATTCCCTTCAATACTATACGACACCCATAGTGTTGGCTACGAGGTCGACACCGCCCTCGCATCACTACCGATCGCTAAGTGGGCCGGCCTAGCAAGATCACAGGTGTTGTTTTTTGTTCGGTTTGAGGAAGGTTCTAGAACCTTCTGGTTTGGTTTTTCTTTTGGTTTTCATGTTTTTTTTATTTTCTAGTTTCTTTTCGTTTTTCTTTTCTTTCAAAATAATCTAAACATTTTCCAATTTTGAACATTTTTATATTTGGAATTTTTAAATGAGTAAAATACATCACAAGTCCTATAATTATTTGGGAGGTGTCAAGTTAGTCCTAATTTTCCAAAAGCGCACATAGTGGTCCTAGTTTTATTTCAACTGTGTTACTGGCGTTCCTAGCATGGTCGTTGCCACTTTGACCGGTCTTTGAGCCTTGCCATGTTGACAATAGGACCGACAACTACTCGGTCTTCTTCTCAAGTAGGTTCGTCCTTTGAAAATTTCCGTCCGCTTTTTTTATGGACGGTTTTGCCCCTGTGAGTTCGGACATATTACTAGGAGTGCCCCCGCTAAGTAAAAACTGGACGGTTTGACGGTTCGGTTCACTCGACAGCTCTGAGAGAAGGTGACCTGCGAGGCGAAGAATCCGTCTGGTCCTCTTCCTCTCCGATGCACGCCCCCCTCTTCCTCGATTTCCTCCCCGTCTCGCTCCTTCCTCTCACTCCGGTTCCATCACCGGCGTCCACGGTGGCCGGAGGTGAGGAAGAGAGGGTCTGGGATCTTTTCGGTTGTAACTTTCTTCCTTTCTTCAAATATTCCAGATCTGGTATCCTCATGCCCCTCCTCCTTGTCCTGTCGATGCTCGCCGGAGCGACGGTTATGGAGTGCGGCGGGACTCTGAATCCTCTATGTAGAGCTCGGATCTGCGCCTCCCACTGCCAGTCGCGCCACTGCAATACCTGGGCGCATCGATGGAGGAATCTCCATTGATCTTCCTGGAGCCGGCGGTGGTGTCTCCATTGACGAAACTTGGAGATAGTGCAGCAGTTGCGTGATGCCTTGGAGCAGGGCCTACACGCTTGCTTACAAGGTCTTCCAGCAGTAAGGGCCTGACCATTTTTTACACCAATGAGACTAAGCGTATTGAATCAACGGATAAAGATGCAGTTCGGTTGGCTCAGGAAGACAATTCGAGACATAGGGAAGTGAATAAACTTTCAGGTTCTTTTTTGTCATGCTCATGGCTGTGACAAAATTCAACTTGTTTATGTCTGTGAAAATTCTTTTAGTACATGCTACCGCCCCAATTCTACGTTATTGGCAGGCTTACGTGAGTTTAGGCCCATGCTTCATCTCCAACACCTTCATCCTCTGATGTCTTGATGACTGCATCATATTCATGTGAGATGGGCAATTGGAAGACAGATACATGCCATCAAATCAAATCAAAACATATTACAAGTTAAGTAATTCAGCTCGTCTCAGCTCTCCGCAAAGATTTGCAATTTCAGATTCTAGACTGGATTTGTTTATTGTACTGCAGGATGTAGGTTTGGAATATGCCAACGATGGCTCAGTTGATATCAGCAAATAGTCTGCCTATGAAATAAAGGTCAACTGAGGGCATGCTACAAGAGTTTAGGTACCAGACAGTAATTGCGAAATACAGGCAACTGGAGAGCATGATTTTAGGTAAGGATGATGACCACAGCAGCATCGTCCTTGGGAATATGAACGCTTTGGCTGGATCCATCGTGCTCCAGCAGTGTTCTGACCTCGTCGTAGATGGTGAACTCCAGAAGCCACACGATCCAGTCGGGGGTGCCCGTGCTCGTGCTCGCCACCCCTACCTTAAGGAACTACACCAAGGTAGTAATAACCCGATGACAACATCGTTTAGACTATACACAAAGCAAATAGCACAACTGCACATATAATACAAGGATGCACTCTCTAATCTATGTCCGTGGAAGCATATTTTCGGTTTGACCGGAGCAATTTTATTTTTTGAAAGCACAATATCAAGTTGTTAAAATTCATGGCTGAACAAAGCATCTTTCAAAAAGCCATTCAACTGGGACATAATTTGGGGATACCTGCTGGTATTGCAATACCATGATAGATGGCAGGCCAACAAAATAACATCCCAATTTTTGTTTCGAACCTTGGGGAGTGAAAAATATGCATTCGTTATTTGTCATTTCCGTATGATCCTTAAAATAATTTTTGCATTATAGGTATCTTTGTCCATAGATAGATTATTCAGTGTCTATTCTACTTTTACAATATGGCAAGAAAAATCGATTCTAGCAGTTCTTTTAGCATACTGAAAAACAGCCCGCCGTACTGCGAGATTTAGTGTACAGGTTGTTTTTTCAATTTAGTAGTAGAAAAAGGCGGCGGAATGGCAAGGAGGAAGCGTCGATAGTGGTGGGAATGTACCAGCGGGGCATATCAGAGGGGATGGAGGTGGCGCGACAGTGGCGGTGAATATCAAAATCGCCGGCCGGACAGCGAAGGTTGTGAGTTTTTCGTGGAGGTTAAATTTCCCTCTCACCTCGATCAACTGTGTTCTCTATACAAAGCGAAAAGGGCCTCCGATATGGCCCTCCTACTCGATCTTGTACATCGGCCGAGTAAGATAGGGTTACTCTTATGTGGCTATCTTTGTCTGGCCACGTGAATTTTTTTATGTATTATCTTTAGATGAGTGGTAAGGAAAAATTTAAAAACCCGTAGCAACGCACGGGCATTCAGCTAGTAATTATCTAGAAACACCCTTGGAGTCCCGCGTTCTCCTATTCCTCTGCCCGCACGGTTGTTTCCCCAGTCGACCAACTCAAGAGCGGCAAAGCGAGCACAACGCGCAGGAGTGAAGAGGCAGGTGCCGCCGTCGATGGCGGCTGTACTTCGGTGATGCCCCCGGTGCTCTGACCCCGCGGTGATCCTCCTCCGCTGTATGGTCAGGCCTCGAACCCTAACTCGCCATGTTTGCTGATCATCTCAATCGATCTGGATTTCTTGCAAACTTTTAGACAAGCAGTTGGGTGTGGTAGATTTTGACTGGAATTAAGTGACGAGATTTACTTTTTGTCCACAAAATAGGACTTATGGAAGAGTGTTTTAAGGCGGAGATCAATCATGGTGGTTTGTTTTGCGAACAGGGAAGGGACAAGACATATGCTAATTTCCGAACATATCACTTTGATAATTGTGAGGTAGAAACTTGGTCATCTTTGTGGATGCGAGATTTTGTGTTGGAGCTTGGGATTGATCTGGCCGGGCTACGCTTGACCTGGCCGGCTGGGAGGTCTACGTCCCTACTTTTTTATATAAAATGTTTTCTTTTATATTTCCAAAACAAAACCATTTCGCAAATAGTTTTTAGGCAGGAAAAATAAGCGACATAACAATATTAATTTGAGATTAAGAAAAGAACTAATTAGAAACAAAATAAGGTTTTATAAAATACTTTTAAGATAAAACATGCATGATGATGCTCAAAAGAAAAACAACATGCATTATTATAATTAGGGTTTACCAGGGGTTCTACAACTACCTATGAAGAGAAACAATGTTCCTTCTACACAGGTATAAGAACAATTAAATTAAATTCAAATCATGCACTCTAATGTATTCAGTTGTTAATACTCTCTTTTCTAGGAATCTGGTACAACTGAAGAAGGCATGCAAAGCAATAGCCAATCAACTGTGCAACAATCACTTATACTAAGAGTAAGTTGATGCGTGTTGTCTTGTACTGTAGGTATTGCAACAGATACTTATGTGTGTTTTGTATTGTAGGCATCGCAAGATTACCTGGGCCTATTCCCGAGTCAAGCTTCCTCGCACGCAACAAATCTACTTTGCTGAAGACAAGTGCAAAGACAGACAATGGTCAGTCAACTAGGCAGAAACAAAAGGCGTCTTCCAAGCCAAAGAAGTAGCCTGCAGAAAGGTGTTTCATGAAGACGGTGTTTGGTGAAAACTGTAGGATAGTTTCCCTTTTGACATCTGGTTTCATTTTAGCCGAAAGATAGCTGAAAAATGTTGCTTGTTAGGTGCTGAATTAAACCTCATACATCCTATCTTTTGTTGTAGGTTTAAGTGCACCTCTTGATGTGCATATTCAACTTCTAGTGTAGCACATAAACTCATGTGATGCTCCCAGTTTATGTGATGTTCCTAGTTTATGTTTCAGACTGCTATATTATATTATGGTTAGACTGCTATATTATGTCATGCCCTTGTTCCAGGAACTTTACACAGGAACCCTCGTGATGGGACGACTGAATCTGGGAGTTATCACGCTGATCCCTAAGGTTGTGGGGGCCTCGGATATTCGCCAATTCAGGCCCATCACGGTCCTCAATGTCATACAACGGTTATTCGCGAAAGTTTGCGCCTCTCGCCTTGCCCCGGTCATGGAGCGCCTCACCCACCAGTATCAATTTTCCTTTCTCAAGGGCAGATTGATACATGATGGGATCCTGGATCTCCATGAGATTATCCACGAGATCAAGTCCAAACGAATGAAGGGCATCTTCTTGAAGCTGGACTTCCAGAAGGCCTACGATCATCTGGACTGGCGATTCCTACGTCAGGTCCTCATTAGGCGAGGATTTGATGACCGCCTGATCACCTGGATAATGCAGTTCGTCATGACCGGGAGCAACGCAATTAATGTCAATGGCGAGATAGGGCCTTACTTCCGGCCCTCCTGTGGTGTTCGCCAGGGGGACCCCATGTCCCCCCTTCTCTTCAACGCTGTTGTTGATGCCCTCGCGGAAATGCTTGAGAGAGCAAAGGCGGCCGGCCACATCTCGGGGGTGGTAGGCCACCTTATCCCTAGGGGCGGCATCACCCAGCTCCAATACGCAGACGACACGATGATCATGATTGAAGGCTCGGCGCTGGACATTGCAAACCTCAAATTCCTACTCTTGTGCTTCCAGGAAATGTCTGGCCTCCGTATCAATTTTGATAAGAGCGATATCATCGCACTAGGGTTCTCTCAGGACGAGCAACAGAGGATAGCGGACAATTTCAACTGTCGGCTCGCCTCCTTCCCCATTACCTACCTAGGGATGCCGATCCGCGACACCAGGATCCTCATCAGGGACCTGGACCGCCATGGATAGGGTGCGCTCGAGGTCTGAACCTTGGCGTGGCAGATTTACCTCTAAGGGGAGCAAGACTGTCCTGATCGACTCCTGCATGTCTAGCCTGCCCATGTATATGATGGGCATGTACCTCCTCCCCGAGGGAGTACATGGGACATTTGACAAGGAGTTGTCGAGGTTCTTCTGGCAGGACTCTTTGGGCCGCCAAAAATACCACATGGTCAAGTGGGCAGACATCTGCGCCCCCAAGGAGGTTGGGGGCATAGGAATCCTTGCATCCCGCCAGTTCAACAAGGCCCTTATGCTTAGATGGGTTTGGCATATCTTGCGTGATGATGGCGGTTTGTGGCTCAAACTCATCAAGGCCAAATACCTGCGCGGTCGGCCCCTCCTGGACTGTGATCGTAGCGAGGGGTCACAATTTTGGCACTCCATTCAGGAGATCAAGCGTGAGATCAGGCATGGTATCGCCTTCTCCATTGGAAATGGAGAGGGGACCATGTAACACCCTCAGAATCGGACCTATGCAAGTTCGGGCAAAATTCACCAAACCCGCATAGAAACGATTCAAAGGTGCCCACCAGGCACTTTCGTGCGGGTGGAAAACGAAGTAATAACATTACACAACAGTCCTCGATGGGACCCACGCAGATATATATAACAATGACTCAAAGAGTCAAGAATACAGATATAATATACAAAGATCCAAATCACCTTGAAAAGCGATAGGCGTCCACTACGGACAAGATGCAAATGGGGCTAAGAGCCACGAAGAATAACCAATGGCGTCCATAACCCTGCCCAAGCCGGAAGGGTAACCTCGCTAACGACGCCGATCTCAAAACCTGCTTAAACAAAGGGGTGCCGACAAAGGGCAAAGGAAAAGAGGAGCGTCGATCGAGGCGATTACGGCGAGGCTAGAATTGGCGGTCCTCGCCTACATAGGTATGGTGGATCAAGCGGCGGCAAAGATGCACTAAACAACCTATAGAGACTCGATACAACTGGCGGTTATCAGAGAGGGGTGAGAATGACCTATCCAGATCCAACCTGAAGCTAGCACCAAACAAACCCATCCTGGTGTTTCCCCCTCGAGACCAAACGAGGAAGTCAACCGAGGAACTCACACAGTTGGCAGTTTTACTTATTCAGTTATAGTTGTGGCACTTTACTAGTCAGGTTTAGGTAATCGTCCTGTTGAAGTAAGCAGTGGGCACTTTTAGTTGACCATTCCGTTATAGTTGCAACAATTACTAATCAGATACAGATAGCATGAGATAAACCCAAAACCCAGCAGTTGTTGGTACTTTTATTCAGCCATTCCGTTGTAGTTGCAATACTTACTAGTCGGGTACAATGGTATGGCGACAACCAAACAAGCAATTGTGGGCGTATTATTAGCCATTCCGTTATAGTGAAGCTGATTACTAGTCATTATAAGTCAAATTTATAGCAATAAACTTTAGTTATGCTTGTCTATGATCAAGAAACTGCTCCAAGTCGTCCATATCCGCGGACACGTCTTTGAAAGTTTTACCCGGCCGGGTGCACCAATAGCAACACGCCGATCAACCTCGGAAAAACCAAATCAAAACCCGAGGCTTTCACGGTGAACAATCACAGATTCAGAAATATTTCAGGCCACCCTTAAGTAGAATCCGCAACGGAGTAGGCAAGCTCGAGACGGCCTCAAGGTGCAGGTAGACGGTACGTGAGCGACTGGGAACCCCAAACGGGGCTTGTCGACACCGCGTAAACGTGTCCCGATCTTAAACAGTACAGGTGCTATCTGTCGCACAATCGTAAATAAAGCAGTAAACATGGCATAAGTACAGGATCGTAAATAAAACCTCAAACTAGTTTGTGGCCCCAAGAAATAAGACTGAATCAAGCTCTGGCTCAGGGGGGTCCCATATACCTCCCGGATGTGGATAGCGCGCAAAAACAAGGAACAGGTATCAAGTACTCGGGGTCTTATGGAACACAAGTGGGCGTTCGGAAACCAAATATTTTCTATCACCCACCGATGCCTCTACTTAATCAATTTTAGTTGTTAAACAGAAATTAAAGTGACGATAAGTAAAACTAGAATCATCTCCAACATCAACATGCGGCAATACATCAGCAACTGTGGCATATGACGACACACATCAGCACTTGAGCAAGCAACTACGACGCGCGAGTCCAACTATCTACCAAACAACAGGTAATAGGATGTGTCCAAGGCAATATAGGGCTGCAAGGGATTTCACGGGTACGAAAACTAGAGCATCGCAACACAGATAGCAATAGATCAACAGGAGGGAAGTAAATACTATAAAAGTAAGATAGGTAGAAAGAGGAGATGCTACTTTGAAAACATTGTCGAAGGTTCAACCGAAGATCGGGGCGATGCTCACATCAACTCAACGGCCTTATCCGCGAAGAAGCAAAACACTAGAATAAACACCGGATGCGATATTTAATAAAACGGCAGAAGATCGGCATGATGCATGTATGATGTATGACATGGCAAAAGGTGCATTGCAATTAGGTCAAGATTAAGCGGAACCGGGGTCCCGACAATTATTTAGGTGGTTCATGTTATTTAGATACCCCGCAAATTAAATGTTGTTTAGCAAGACAACAGATGGAACCGGTTCGCTACACATGTTTAAATGAGGCCGATATGAGACTAGATTTGCCCGCATATGGCCCCATATTTAATTATTAGGTGAATCGGCAAAAGGCCCCCAAACCACATGATAAGATGCATGCATGAACAATTATTATGCGTCAAGTTGTTATTATGTTATAAAATAGGGTTTGCGGGAGAGGGTTCACACATGAAGGGGCCTCGACGAACTTGGGGGTTCCGGGGTTCGGGGTCGGTCTCGGGGTCCAGGGTTCGACGGCCTTGGTCCGGGGGAAACGTTCTCGGACTCCGGGGTCGTTCTCGGGTTACTAGGGTAGATCTTGTCGAGTTCACTGCAACGGCCTTGTGGTTCCGATGACGACCTTGGCGGTTATCTAGGAGAAGCTCTTGTGGTTCCGCGAGGAAGTACTTGGTCTGGCGTCGGGCTTCGGACTCGCCCTGGTTGCTGTCGTTATTGTCGTGGCGAAGCTCTTGTCGGGGTAAAGCACTTGTTGTACCGGGGCGTTCTTGGCGATCCTCGGGTTCGGGGTCTCGGCGTCTAGGTTCCGGTTGGAGATCTTGGCGTTTGTGGACTCCGGGAACGGTTCTTGGTGAACTTGGTGTGTCGAGGTGTGGTCTTCGGGTTTGCTTCAATCGGTTCCATGTCGGAGTACTTGTCGTCCCATGTGGCCCCGGGGTCCCAGGGGAGTACATGTCGCGTCCGTGACGGAGATCTTGAGGGTCCCTGAACTCGACGAGCTTGGCGTTCCGGGGAGCTCCCGGTGTCCCGAGGAAAGATCTTGTCGGTCCGACTACTGTGGTTCATGACGCCCTTGGTTCTGGCATCGGTGATTCTCGGTGTTACGGTTTGGAGATCATGGCGTTCGTCTCGTCTACGGTGTCGAACTTGCATCGGCGTTGGTCTTCGGAAGAACTTGATATTAGGCGGTTCTTGTCGGTTTTTGGACTGGGTGAACATCACCCAGCGGCTGAACCGGATAGAGGTGGCGTTGGTGCACGCGCAAAGGACCGGGGAACCTTGGCGAAGATGTCCTGGGAGAGGAGGCCAGTAGCGCGGCGGCGGCACACAGTGGCGTGAGCTCAACCACGACAGGAGCTCGGCGGCCGGGGCGGAAGACCACGGGGCTGCTCGGGGGTGGGGACGCACGGCCGCTAGCGAGGTCCGGTGGGGAGGAGGCCGATGGGGGCGTCGGGCGCTCCGGCGAGGACGGCAGAGGGCGGGTTGGCCGGTGGCGGCTCGAGGAGGGCGGGTCCGCGCGGGCCGGCTCCTGGGCGAGGAGGCTCCGATGGCCGGCGGAAGCGGATGCGACGGCGGCGAGGCGTGGGCTGCGAGGCGGGCCGGCGCTCGCCAGGGGCAGGCGTGGGTGAGGGAGCCGGGCGAGGAGGTTGCTCGGCGCAGGCGCGCTGCTGGGGAGCTGAGGAGGCGGCGGCGAGCTTGCGGTGGGCGGCTCTGCCAGTGGGCGGAGGAGGCGACGGGCCGACGCCGGGAGGAGAGCGGCCGGACTCACAGGAGAGGAGGACGAGGCGGGAGGCGTCGCCCGGCGGGTGGTGGCGCAGGTCTGGCGGTTGCTCGCTGTGAGCGCCTGGGCGGCGAGGCGCTTGGCTGCCGGGAGGGGCAGCAATGAGGAGAGCGGAGGCGGGCTCGGTGGCTTGGAGGCAAGAGAGGAGGCGGAGAGGGCTCTGTGCGTCCAGCGTCTGTTGGGGGAGAAAAGAGGAGGGAGGGAGGAAGATGGTGGGGAGGAGAGAGGAGCGGCGGGCCCGGGGCTGGTGGGCCACGGGTCCACGGGCAGGAGGCTGTCGGCAGGCGGTGTCTTTGAGGCCAGCGTGTGGTGAGGGTGGGCCAACTGGTGGGGACGTGGCCAAGGAAGGTTGCTTGCGGGTGCGTGGCGTGCTGAGAGGGAGAGGTGAGGGAGGAGAGAGAGGGGGTGGGGTCTAGGCCAAGTGGCGGCGTAGGATAGGTAGAGGGAGAGAGGAGGGGTGAGGTGGCGGTTCCTGATAGGAGGGGGTGATGTGGCTGGGAGGGATGGGTAGAATTCGGGGTAGCTATAGGATTAGCAGGGTGGTTAGGTGGACCGATTTTTAAACTGGGGGTGGTCGTTCGGGTCGGGACGGCCCGTTCGACTGCCCCCGCTAAAAATAAAATAAATTTTTATTTGTTTAATTGGACCGTTTGCAAACCGCTCGCGGCCAAAACAAATTAATCCGGCGACCCGGTTTTTGCGTTGGAATTAGGATGGGGCGTCTAGAAAACAAAGACGGGTTTTGCAAACAATGCATGATGATGACGATGCCATGCACAAATTCAACGCGATTTTCTAGTAGTGGTTTTGCGGGATGCCACAGACCATGTTCTGGCTCGACCCCTGGCTCCGTGAGCGCCCGCTGCAGGAGGCCTTCCCGAGTCTCTTCGCCATCTGTTTCGACCCAGCGCTACGGGTATCCAATGCGACACTGGGAGGCACATGGAACATCTCGTTCCGTCGTACCTTCGGCCCGGAGGAAACGGTTGATGGAGATATGACCAAGAGGCAATAATAAAGTGGTTATTATCATATCTTCACACTTATGATAAATTTTTACATACCATGCTATAATTGTATTAACCGGAAACATTAATACTTGTGTGATTTGTAAACTAAAATAAGAGTCCCTAGTAAAGCCTCTTGTTAAACTAGCTTGTTGGTTAATATATGATCATGGTTTCCTGATCATGAACATAGAGATGTTATTAACAATAGGGTCATATCATTAGGAGAATGATGTGATGGACATACTCCTATAGATAAGCGTAGCATAAAGATCAAGTCATTTCAATATTTCAATTGCTATATGCTTTCTGATACATAGTAACCTAATTCCTTCGACCATGAGATCATGCATATCACCTTTACCGGATGGATGCTTTGATGACATCAAACACCACACCGTGGCGGGTGGCTATAAAGGTGGCATTGAGTGTTCGGAAAGTATTGGTTGAAACGCATGGATCAAGAGTGGGATTTGTCCATCCATATGACAGATAGATATACTCTGGGCCCTCTCGGTGGAATGTCATCCAATTAGCTTGCAAGCATGTGACTGGCTCACAAGGGATCACATATCACGGGAACGAGAAAAGAGTACTTATCAGTAACGAGGTTGAACTAGGTATGCAGAGATACCGACGATCATAACCTCGGATAAGTAAACTATCGTGAGACAAAGGGAAATTGGTATCGTATATAAGTGGTTCATTCGATCGCAAAGTAATCGTAGAAATATGTGGGAGCCATATGAATTTCCAGATTCCTCTATTGGTTATTGTTTGGAGAAGTGTCTCGATCATGTCCGCATAATTCACGAACCGTAGGGAGACACACTTAAGGATTCGACGTTGTTTGAGTAGTTATGGTATTATGAGAAAGAGACCGAATGTTGTTCGGAGTCTCGGATGGGATCCGAGATATCACGAGGTGATCCGGAATGGTCCGGAGAATAAGATTCATATAAGGAAAGTCACGTTTCGGAGTTCGGAAATGATTCCGGTGTTTTCATCGGGAATGTTCGAAGGTTCGGAATGTCCCAGACTCCGGAGGAAGGGTACATGAATGTGTCATTGCATATTGGAATGATTGCATCATGTCTTGAGTGTTCTTGCTGTTCCAAAACTGAAGTCAAACTGCCAGGTTTGAAAGTCAAACGGCTAAAACAGAGCGTGTAAAACAGAAACTGTGGGAAAGAAACTGTGGGAAACAAGCAAGAGGTGGTTGGAACCGACTTGGGGAGGAGTCCTCCAAGCGGCGCGCCAAGGCCGACTTGGGGAGGACTCCCCCTTGGCCGCCCTCCCACCTATAAAAGGAGGCGGGGCCTCCTCCTCTAGACACACAAGTTCCTATCCTCTAATCTCCGGTTTAGAGCCGTTTTGGTTTAGAGCTTCTAATTGCCCTAGCCTTCGGTTTAGAGCCTTCTAATTGGTGTGTCTAATCCCTAGACCACTAATAGCTCTCTCTCATACTCCACCATACTCGCTCTGGCTTAAGAAGCCTCATGGGATCTCCCTCTACTTAGGTACCACGTTGTCTTTGCCGGAATCGCGAGAGAGTGCTACAACCTCCATTGCTGGAACAAGGAGAGGAAGGTCTTCGTCAATCACCGACGTGTGACCGATCAAGCCAGCTGCCGAACGCTACGGAAGGATCGTCTACGCGATCTTGAGATCGGAAAGAGTACGACTACATCACCCAGGAGAATCTGCTCTCGTTAACCGCTTTGGAATCTTCGAGGGTAAGTTATTCCATCGACTCGTTGCTACAATCTAGTAGATAGATCTTGGCTTGTTTGTTTGTATGCGATAGAAAATTTTTGTTTTCCATGCTACGAACCCCTACAACGGTAGCATGGAGGGAACTCAGGGCGGAGCTCCCGGCCTCCTTGGATAGTGGTCCCGATAGCGTCTCATGGACTCTCTCCCCGTCCGGATCTTTCTCGGTTGGCTCAGCATACAGGGCCCTCTTTGGCGAGGACACTCTCCCCTGGACCAAGCACCTCTGGAAAGCACCGCTCCCGCTGAAGACAAAAATCTTTGTTTGGCAACTGTTACGCGATAGGCTCCCCTTGGGAGTGGAGGTGGCCAAGCGACATGGGCCGGGGGACAGATTATGTCCATTATGTGGGGTCCCTGAAATGGGCACCCACATATTGTTCACCTGTCCCGCGGCCCGGTTTCTGTGGAGTTTCACCAGAGAGGCGTTGGGCCCAGATTGGCTGGCCCAAGATCTCGGTGAATTCCTAGAAACCCAAGCAAACCGAGCTGGAAAGGGTCGTCGACTCTTCTGGCTTGTGTTTGCGGCCATGTCGTGGTCCCTCTGGAACATCAGGAATAAGATGGTTATTGAGAAGATTCTCCCTAGGCGTTCGTCTGACTCGGTGTTTCACTTTCTGGCTTCTCTGCAGCTCTGGTACCCGTTGTGTAGACAGCGGGACAAGGCGAGGTTGGACGCGACCCTTCACCGTCTCTTGGGGGCGGCTCAGCGGCTCCCTCGTAGCTCGCCTTGATGTCCTCGGCGTCCACTCCCTTGGCGAGGCGCTCTTCCTTTTCTTCGTTGGGTGGTGTCCGAGTTGGGCCGTCTTATGCTGTGGCCCCAGCATGTGGTGTGTGTGTCTTTGTACTGTGATATTTGTGATGGACGGTTGCTTTATTTATAAAGCGGGGCGAAAGCCTATTTCGAGAACCCATGTGAATTCTCTATATTCCTAGTTTATGTTTTAGCCTGTTAATTGTATGTTACTGTGATGATTGTGTGCTAATATAGATAGAGGTTTTTTTTTTTGCAAAATTATCTAACAACTTCAGGCGGGAGTTTTGTCGCCAATACTCCTACTACTGACATGGCAACGGTCATAGGCCGGGCAAAGCGGCTCTAATTTGTCTAGGACCGCAAGTGACACAGTTGAAACAAAATTAGGACCATGATATGCATTTTTGGAAAAGTAGGACTAACTTGACACCTCCTAAATAAATAAATAATTATAGGACATATTGTGTATTTTACTCTTTCTAAAATTTGATTAAGCTCAGGAAGGAACGGTTCTTTCTTGAGCCCAAACTGGGCCTTCTCAGTGCGGCATTGTTTATGATAGAACCGAATAGCCTAAATATAGCTGGTTTCAACTGTGGACGTTGTGCTGTCTGACCCAGCAATGGTTTTAATTATGATTGCTATATTAATATAACTTGAACGTACGCCTGTTTTGAAAAGCCTCTAATTTGGATATGCGCAAGAAATGGACTGCTACTCAATTGCTCAGGAAGGAACTGTTCATTCTTGAGCCCAAGCTATAGGCCTTCTCAATGCGGCATTGTTTATGATAGAACCGAGTAGCCCAAATGCGTGGGATAGCCCTCTTTTAGCATGGGTCGTCTAGCATCTGTGCTGTTGCAGATCCCGTGCTCCGATTTCCAGCTCGGAATCAATACTTGACGTTCATAGGTCGAGCAAGATAGATCCGTTGGGTCATCATCTCCTGGGCCGAGCCGCTCGGCCGGCCCGTCCTCGGTTGTTTGTGCTGTCCGAGAAACCGAGTTTACGCGGCGGCGGAATCACACGGGGGAACCGTCCGCACGGAATCACACGGATGCCCTGGGTTGGCAGCTCAGCCGTCCGCGTTCCTTTCGTCGCGCCGCGCGGCGTAGCCGATCGATCACTATCCGCCATGGTCGAGGTCGACTGGACCGCGTGCTGTGCTGAGCTACGCCGCTGTTCCCTTCACGGCGAGGGCAAACAACCGGTCGTACTTACCGTGAGAAGACCGCCGCTAGATCGGCGGGCGCCGGTCATCCCAAGCGAACGGCCGCGACTCCACCCGATCCTGCGTCTCAAACATATACTCCGTACCTGCGTGACAACTGACGAGGCCGTCCCGACCATAGATTTCTCTTCCTCCGACGCGTAGCCCTCAGTTCCGTGCTCTAATTTTACCTTTCTCCCGAAAGCGGTTGGTGGCCGGTCATGCTCCGACGGAGGACCGACTGAACCGCGCCTGCTGCAACAATCAAACCTCAAATCCGGGCACCGCACCGACCGACGCGCGAGAAATCTGGGCAGAAAGGAGAGGAGACGAATCGCAGAGAGTGACAGCGGGGAGCCCGTAGATATCCCTTTCAAAGACTGCGTTTCACCATCGACCATCGTTTCCCCCTTCATTTTTTTCTTCTGATCACCTTCGGGCGTTTCCGGGGGACCAGGCCACCTTCGGGCGACGCTGATGTCTGATCACCCGCTGAGAGGGACAACACACGACGGGGGAGACGACAATGAGAATGTTTCCATTTCCGCTAGTGAGGTGTACACCATCGATCACTAGCTTGCATGTTGCAAGCTGATATCTTAGGATAAGTATGTACAGTACGATTGATTGCTCCGAATTGATAAGATCATGTTTGCTTCGTCTAATTTCTTTTTTGCGGGTCTTGTTGTCTAATATTTATTGATAGAGTTCTGCCACACGTGACAATAATTTAGCACCATTTTGTCAAATAAATGATACTCCCTCGGTTCAAAATTACCTTGCTTTTTAGGTTTATTTAAAGTCAAACTTTGCAAAGTTCCAAGAATATGAAACAAATACAAATATCTATAATTCTAAATGAATACAATATGAAAGTATAGTTCATGATAATTCTAATACAATAGGTTTTAGATTTTTCATATTGATATTTGTTTCTAAATATATGATCAAAGTTTACAAAGTTTGACTTTGACTAAACCTAGGATGTGTGAGGTAATTGTGAACCGAGGGAGTACTTGATAATAGTTTTTTTCCCCTGAGAATAGAACTCTGGCATTAAAAGAAACATCAAACAATACAAATCAGCTCAGAAAAATATTACATCGAAATCCTTGAGCAACCCTTCATCTTCAACCTAAGCAACTACATAAAATAAAATTATGAGTATTCAAATAATTAAGAACTTTCTTCAAGGAAAAAAATCATAATGCATATGTTCTCAAAATACAGCACAAAAATCCATTGATATTTAATTATCACTGCTGAATTGTTTGCCGTATGTTCGCTTTTGCGCCGATGAAGTACTTCCAATATGTCTGCCAACCAACAAGGCTTTATTACATCCCCGCCTAAGATTCCTTTTGCTTACACCAAATTGGTCTTATAAGCATACATATTTTTTTCTTAATCATGCAACATAAAGATAAATTCCAGTTGTAGGAGTTTTAGTGAGTAAATGACGCAAAACCACCACAGTTGAGGCAAAGTGACCAAAAACCCACCAAAATGCATGTTTTTGGTAGTTTTTTTGTGGTAGTTTTGCGTCATTTTCTAAGTTTTAGTTCATGAGACTTTAGAGAGACTAAACATTATAATAAATATCAAATAACTAGCGTCCATTTTAGGAAAAACCTAACCTCTGTACTGTCTTGAAATGCAATACCCATAAACCCTTACAATTGGTTACAAGCCACAAATGTCTGTAATATATATGTTGTCGAGGAGTAAAATAATTACACATCATCATAGCACCAGTTAATTAACTTGTGATTTGTAAGCAACTAACAAGGATCTCTACATCCGAGATTCACTTGTGTTTACACATAATTAATTTTCTATTTCGTTGTCATTGCTAGAGTTTTTTTATTGTGTGATAGGAAGATCAACTCCACAGGTTTTAAAAAAGAATGAGACATGATGGAGTTCTTTTTTTTAAATGACATGGTGGAGTTCATGAGACTTTGAGAGGCTAAATATATTGTCCCAACCTGATAATTAATGTTTTTCTTAGAAAGGAAAAAAAAAACCTCGCCTATACATCAATAAATGCACACAACCATGTTTATTTTAATCTTGTTATTCTCAAAATGCGACACTCGGGGCCCTTAGGTTCAATTGCAACTAAATTGTTTACAATGTGTAGGCCACCATCATGGCACCAGTTATCTACTAACTTGTGATTTGTAGACAACCAACGGGGCTTTACTACATCCACACCTTAGATTCCTTTGCGTTGACACAAAGTTAATAAATCCCACATGGCATGTTCCTGAACTGTTCGTAGCTTTTCCCAAGATGGGGAGTGGTGGTTTTGTTCCTCTGTTGATCACCAGGGGTGGCTCAATGATTCGGATTAGCCATGTCCAAAGATCGGAGGGCAAAGATAAGGGGTGATGGCATCCGGCTCCTGGAAAGGGTTGGCGGTACAAACCCCAGTTTGTCCCTTTCAGCCTTGGCCCGGGGCTACGTGACAACCCCGCTAATCCAAATCCTTTCCCAACTGACTCGATCGCGCTGTTCCGACCCCCTTGACACTTTTTGTTTGCACACCTTTGGTCTCTCGTGCGCAATGATGCGTCGCATGTGCCGTGAAAGCGATCGGTGAAACTCTGGTATGTGCGAGAACTGCGAGCTAGGGGAGATGTACGTACGCATCTACTACTAGTAGCACTATAGATAGATAGCTAGTACTAGCAAGAGATGCTCTTCCTTAGTCTTGCATATCCTAAATTCCTAAAAATGCACAGCATGGGAGGCACAGTCGTACAGAGGCTCATACATCCATGCACAGAGAGCAAGTATTTCATGTACTTATACGCTTCTTTTTGGGAAAAATGGACGTTCTGCGGCCACAAGCAAAGGTACTCAAAATATTTAAAGAAGATAGAAGAAAAGACAACGAAGCCTTAGGCGACTACTGCCGACTGGAATATATAATGGCAGCGCCAAGCCAATTGAAGCCAGCTCTTCTTGTACAAAGATGGCCACCTTGTCGGTGAGAACACCCTACTCGCTCCATCCTAGAATACATAGAATGGAATAACAACAAATAAAATGTTGAACAAAGATATTGCGAGAATGTACGTACTGATGGTTTGATCTAGTGATATTGATTTGGTATTATAGATCTTCTGATTTTTATTTCTATACTTAGCCAAATTTAGAAGACATAGTCTTTTTTACTAAATCTATATGCCATTCATTTAGAAATGTAGGAAGTACTTTCAAAGACCCAGATCTTATTAAACTTCCCCACATGACATAGATGACGAGGGCCGCTGAACTTCCTACGATTTTTCTTCTCCGTAAGACCATAAGGGCCAACCCTTGCTCCCACTATGTTTTTTTCTTGACTCATGAGTTTTTAGATCTTTGTGACTCCTAATGTTATAGAAAATATAACTCCATGACAATAGCACACCATCGCAATATAATATCGTCTTTGCGCCCCTTTGCGCGCACACGTGATGTTTTTGGCTTTCGGGTTGCATAATATCGTCCTACTCCATCATAGTATATGAGTTGTGCTATCATGCAAATAGATGTATGAGGACCACATAAAGCATGGGCAAGGTCATCAAAGCAAAAAAAAAAACTTCAGAAAGAATGTGAGTCCTCGTGGCAAATATCTATGTTTTGCCACTTAATTATTGGTTTAGCTCAAATTATTGGTTTAGCTCAAATGTGAGTTTTTAGATCTTTGTGACTCCTAATGTTATAGAAAATATAACTCCATGACAATAGCACACCATCGTAAAAAAATTTTCATAACTCCAACTTAGCGATAATTAATATGGATACCAGTAATTTTTTCATAAAATTCTAAGTAAGTATCCACAATTTCATATAAAAAACGGTTCTTCGAGTACAAAATATTGTAATATTATCTTAGTTGGGCGAAAATGATCTAACTCTGCTGATTTCACAAATATGTTCATACAAATCTAAAAATTGTTCACCCTGATGTTATAATTTTTTCATCCATTGTAAATTTGTATACTCTCTATCCACAATTGCATGATCATAGTTTTGCTTTCTCTAACTTTGACCATTAGTTTGATCAATAACACATGAGATCATTGGGTAGATTTATTCTACTAATAGGAATTCAAAATACAATGCCTATAACAAATACCCATATTTTTTTTGAAGGAAAATGCCCATATTAATTTATTGGCCACAATAATGGCCAAAGTTGAACCTTGAAATATGCATCGTCGTCTAAATGTTGATGGAAGGAACAATAGTTTGTGTTCATAAAGTTGTGGAAGTTATGAAGCGTTGCACATCCCTCATACTAGCAAGATCAATGGTCCTTGGTGTGAGCCGAGGATTTAGCTAATTCTCACTTTACCGATAATTAGAAAATCCTTGAAATTTAGCCTACAACCTATATGTATGAAGTTTTTAAGATTTTAAATTTGGAAACTTTAAGAATTGGTTTTTGCGTTCCAATAATAACCAGCTAAAGGAGATAGAATTCTGGAAAATATGACAGTTTAGGACATAATAATTTGGTAGCAGAAGTGTGGCAAGCTAATTAATGAAAGGAACAGTGGACTTTTCGCATCCCTTGTATGTGCAATGGCTAGCGAGCGCATGGACCGGGGAGGTCCAGTAGCTAGGCTCGCGACGGAGCCATGGCAAAGACGCATGGGCGCCCGTGAGGGAGAGCCCCGCTAGAGGGGTCCTAGTAGCTCTCCAAAAATGTGTGGGGCGCCGGCTACAGCGCTTGGTTGCTTTCCTACAGGAGAGGACAAGTACGTCCGGGCGCGCCCCCGCGCTGTTCCGTTTCCGGCTCGCATCCCCTTGTCGCCGGCCGGGCGACGCAACGGAGGGACGGTCCCTTGCGTTTGTACGCGACCGCCCTCCGTCTTATTCCCCGTCACGTACTACTCATCGTCCTGTTGGATAGATCTCTCCCACGTTCGGGCCCAACGGCCCGAACGGAGTCCCTCACGCGCCCTAATCGGGGGCGCCCAACCCTATCCATGGTTGTGGCCATCAGCAGATATAAATAGGTGGGGGACGACGCAGACGAGGTTCACCGCCGCAGCCCCCACAAACATACCCACCGATTAGGGTTCGCACTAGGCCGACGGAAGCTCCGCCACCGCTTTCAACCACCCGCTCACGCCGTCGCCCTTCTTCCATGGCCAACGACGGGTCTAGCTCGACCGGCTCTGGAATCCCGGGTTCACCTTGTCAAGCCAGCGCGGTAGTCTCTCTCTCTCTCGTTCTCCTAGATCTAATCCCATAGTACATCTCGAGAAAGGTCTAGCTCTAACAATGGTATCGAGCATCTTAGATGCTAGTTCTTTCGAGAGAAGTAAAAGTAAAAGAAAAACCCTAGATCCAAAAGTGCGCCTTGCCCTTTTGGCCGCATCTTCTCGATCCCTATGCGCATCGGCAAGCCGAGGCATAGGAAGAAGGACACACTGGGGCAAAGCAAATCCCATGTCGTAACCCGCAAACCAAAAGAAAACCCCACCTCAAAGATCCAAGAGAAAATCCCATCTCCCGGATCCCAAAAAAAAGGGGGAACAGGACGCGGAGCGCCGGAAGGAGATCTGCCCACCTCGTCCGCTGGCGGCGCCCACCTCGGGTGGAAGCGTCGACAAGAAGACAAGGAGGCGGCCGCCCGTGCCCTCTACCGCTTCACGGGGTTTTGAAGTCTTGACAGAGAATAGGGAAGAGGAGTGGGAGAGAGGAGGGCTCGCCGCCACGCACCGTTACCAGGCTGGCCACCTCACCTCTTGCCGACGGCGACGCTGGGCAACCGCGATGCAAGATCTGGCCAGCGGTCGCCCACGCCATGCACGGGAAGAAAAGTTTGGGTGGCGATGGAGGATAAGGAGGGACCGTCGCGGCGATTCGCCGGACGGACGGCCGCCTCAACGCCGGAGAGAACTTCATCGCGGACCCGTCTTGGCCGTCGCCGCCAGCAGATGACGCTGGCGGACATTGACGCAGCGCCGCATGTATGCCTGTATTGGACGGAGGCGACGGGGGCATGATGACCAGCGTGACGCCTTACCGGCCGCGCCGCCACGCTACCTGTGACAGTGGAGGATTATGAGGGTTAGGGTTCCGGCGGGGTGGCCTTTTATACCTCCTATCGGCGCGGTGAGCCGTTGGATGTAGGTCAGCGGCGGACGGATCGATCAACCGGCGCGGCGGCCGATGCGTCATGGCCGCTGCCACGCTGTGGACGTGAGCGGGCAGCATGACCCAGCCTGTGATGGGCAGGCGCCTTGTCCACGCAGCGCGCAGCCGCACCGGTCCTTGCTGGCTGGCACCGTGGGCGCGCGTCGGTAGCCGGCGTGGAGGCAGTGGCCCGAACGCGCCAGGCGATGAGCTCGCGGCGCTTGGCGACAAGCGGGCGCTGCGGCGGCTTGGCGCGTGCGGCAGCCCATGCACAAGCGCCGTTGGCGGCGGCCCTTAGTCATGGCGGCGCCAGCGAAGTTGGTCATTGGCCGGCGGGCATGATGACAACTTTTTCATTTTATTTTTTACAGAGTTGTTTTTTAACAGTTTTTTGCTTAGTTTTTTAAGCAAATTTCATATGGTTTTCTCTAGTCACTTTATTTTGTGAATATTTTGACTAGAGAATGAAATAAGGGCAGAATTTTTTCTGCAAAGTATGAGTTTTATGAAAGTCATTATTTTAATGTTTCCGCTGCAAATAGATGGTTTAAATTGCAATGATGCAATAAAAGTCGTTTAAATTTTGTTAGAAAGATGTGACAAAGTAAATTAAAGATGATTGTGTCACATGCTATTAATATACCAACGTTATTAATAATCATGACCATAATCTTTTCTAATTTAGTATAAAAAGTGCTTTTAAATTTACTTCTGCCCAACGGTGATGTAATTTTAAGTAGCACGAAACGATTGCATGCTTAATTTATACCAACGTTGAATTAACGCATACAATTGTTTTACTTGATGATCTCACATCTTTTGTGATTTTCAGGAGGTCTCAACCTCATGGCATGTCTGAAGGACGTCCCGCTCCTCAGGGGGGACAATTAATCCGAATGGAGAAAGAAAGTTGACTTGGCGTTCGTATGCGCCGAGGTGGATTGGGTGGTTGACACCAAGCAACCAGTCAAGCCCATGACCAGTGAGGCGGTGAGAAAGTCTTGACTTTGAGAGAAGGAAGAGGACCATGCTCCATTGAGTGGCGTACTCTATCGATAACCAGAAATGGGTGAACGCCAACAAAAAATGTCTGGCGTTCGTAAAGAACACAATTGAGAACGCTATCGTGGGCTCAATTGGAGAGTGTGCTACCGTGGGCGAGTATCTCGCCAAGATAAAGAGCCAGTTTACTGGCTCTTCAAAGATATATCGACCCATTGTTAAAGCGGTAGTTCTTGAAAAAGTATACTGGAGGACCCCACGGGATCAGAGAGCACATCTTGAGGATGTCGAACATGGCTGCAAAGCTCAAGCCAATGGACGAGGACCTCGAGTTAAAGCCAGCACTTCTGGTGCATCTTGTGATGGCCTCACTTCCACAGCCCTTTGAAAACTTCGTGATAAACTATAATATGTCCCCTGAAAAGTGGGACATAGAAAAGACCATTGGGATGTGCTCCCAGGAAGAAGAAAGGCTGAAAGCCCTTCACGGTTCTCGAACTTCGTGAAGGACAACAGAAGAGAGGCTTCACAGAGACCACCATGGTGGCTCACCCTCCAAGCCCCATGGCAAGGGTCCCATGCAGCACCAAGACGGCACCACCGGTCCACACTGGGAGAAGGGTCAGTGCCATCACTGCAAGAAACCGGGGCACTTCAAGAAAGACTGCCCGATTTGGCTAAAGTACATCATGGCCAAAAATGGTAAAGATATTGTTTCGTTTGTTAATGAATCTTTGTATGAAAAGTTTACTAGATCCACTTGGTGGATTGATTCGAGAAACTGTTCACGCGTTGCCAACTCTTCTGAGGGTTCCATTCGACAAGGACCACGCCAAGAAGAGAAAGACACATTGAAGTGGCGAATGGAATAGAAGCGAAGTGGAGGCCATTGGTGACGTCCCCTCTGGTGATGGCTCTTTGCTTTTCTTTGAAAGATGTGCTTTTGTTCCTTCATTACATAGGAATTTAATAAGTGTTTCTGTTTGGATAAAGACTCATACGAATGTTATTTTGGTAATGGCAAGTGTGCCATGGTTGAAAGACAAATGTGTGGGTGTCGCTACATTATTTGATAAGTTATATTTGTTATCCTGCATGAGAAAGTTTTTTACGTGTGATGTGAATGGAAAAGTTCCCTTGTCGAACAAAGAACAAAAGAAAAGAAAGCGAACTCTTGACTCCTCGAGACTATGGCACTGCAGACTAGGCCATATTTCGAGGGGAAGAATTGAAAACCTCGTTAAAAATGACATTCTTCCTCCGTTAGAGTTCTCAGACATAGAACAATGCATAGATTGCATTAAAGGAAAGTATGTCAAACAGATTAAAAAGGGTGCAAACCGAAGCATAGCTACACTAGAAATAATCCACACGGATATTTGTGGACCGTTTCCAGTGAAAAGTGTGGATGGCTATGATTCATTCATAACATTCACGGATGATCACTCCCGGTATGGTTATATTTATCCAATCAAAGAAAGATCTGAAGCGTTGGATAAATTTAAAATCTTCAAAGCTGAAGTAGAAAATTGAAGGGTTCGCAGCATAGAAAACAAAAATTTTCCTACGATGTGAACTATATACCAAGATCTATTTATACTAGATACAAACAACGGGCGGATGTACATCCGTAGAGAACATACCCTTGAAGACCGACAAAGTTTAACGAGTCCAAACTCGTGGTTGATGTAGACGATCTCTTGCCGATCTCAAGATCGAGAGGAAGTCCTAGCGCCCAAAACAATGACGCATCCGTGCTCGCACACACGTTCGAGGCACCGAGCAACCTCCGCCTCCTCGCTCCAGCGATGCAGCGGAAGCACAACTCTTTCTTCGAAAAGCCACCGGGAACATGTATCTCGCTAGTCCGAGACCATGGGGATAAATTCTAGAGGGAGAGAGATCCTTCACGAGGAGGTGTGGTGTGAGAGGAGGAGAGGGGGCCTTTTATAGGGAGAGGGGCACCCAAGGGCATGGCGCCCAGCCATGGGGCTTCCCCCACCTCTTCCACATTCATGTGGGTGGAGCTCCCACTCAAAATGAAAAGCCTCCACTCCCATTAAAAAGCCTCCACTCATAAATCCACTCACATGCATTAAATTTCCACCAAATTTAATGCAAGCTCTCATTTAAATAAAACTCTTTTATTTATTTATTCAGAATTTTGTTAATTACTTTAATTAACAAACATTCACATAAAACCCCTTGCTAGTATTCCATTTCACATGCAGAACCAGTTTCAGCAATTTCAACCGAAACAGTTTCGGTGTCTAGTGAAATAAATTCCTGCGCTTTCCTTTTTCTTTTCGGCATGAAACTTTTGCTCCAATTGGATGTCGGTGTCTCTTAAGTGTGTCACCCTACGGTTCGCGAATAATGCGGACATGATCGAGACCCCTCTCAGATCAATAATCAGAAGCGGGATCTGGAGACCCATACTGACTCCCACACATTCAACGATGACTTTCTTGTGATCGTCGGAACCTTTTACGCTAGTATCTCAATCCTTTTGTTTCGCGATATATTACATGTCCGAGATTCGATCATCGGTATCTCCATACCTAGTTTTATCTCGTTACTGACATGCACTCTTTTCTCGTTCCCGTGATATAACATTCTAGTGATCAAATCACTTGCTTGCAAGCTAACCAATGTGATATCACCGAGAGGGCCCAGAGTATATCTATCCGTCATCGGGATGAACAAATTCCACTCTCGATCCATGGGCCTCAACATAACACTTTATTAGTTCTGAACCCATCTTTATAATCACCCTGTTACGGTGTGACGTTTGATGTTATCAAGAAACTCTTCCGGTGTTAGTGATTGACATGATCTCATGGTCTAAGGATTAGGATCACTTCGTAAGTTGTTATAGCAATATAAACTCAATGACTTTGATCGTAATGCTATACTTCGGATGAATGTTCATCACACCATTACACTAATGTTGTGACCCCGTTATTAACAACATCCAATGTCCATGATCAGGAAACCTTGATCATCTTGTTAATCAACGAGCTAGTTTATAAGAGAGGCATAACTAGGAACTTTCTATTTGTTTATTAAACACACATGTATTAACGTTTCCGTATTAATACAATTATAGCATGCAAAATAAACATTTATCATAAATAAGGAATACGATAATAACCACTTTATTATTGCCTCTCGGGCATATTCCCTTCAAAAATCAGCACGATAAAAGAATCAAAATAGTTCGGTCCGATCGCGGGGGGGGAGTACTACGGTCGGCATACTCCATATGGTCAAGTACCAGGTCCCTTTGCACGGTTCCTGCAAGAAAATGGAATAGTCGCCCAGTATTCAATGCCGGGCGAACCTCAAAGAAACGGAGATGGTGAAAGGCGCAACCGTACCCTTATGGATATGGTGCGCAGCATGATGAGCTATTCCACCCTCCCATTGGGTTTGTGGATGAGGCGCTTAAAACCGCCATTCATATTCTCAACAGAGTACCAAGTAAGTCGGTGCCCAAAACACTGCATTAATTGTGGACAGGCGAGTCCCCTCTCGCACCACTTGAGGGTCCGGGGAGCCCAAATGAGGCAAAAGTTTTCAATCCAAACATTGCAAAGTTAGACCCCAAAACAGATCTTGCCATTTTATTGGCTATCCAGATAAGTCCAAAGGCTATCGTTTCTACGCCTGACAGATATACAAAGTTTGTAGAAACGAGACATGCGTCTTCTTGGAGGACGAATTGATGAGGGGAACGGTAGCTAGGAAAATTGATCTTGAGGAGAAGAGGGTGCATGCACCTAATCCGATGATTCAGAGCCATTTTTCTCGCTACATTGTGCCACCATCTACAACCCCGAGGTTGTGGTGCGGCACTGCTGTTGTGACTCCACACGTGACAACAATGGGCGAAAGTTCGAACCATCCGCCATCGAGCCACCGAACCCACTGTTGAGCACGAAGGAGCCGTAGACCACCTAGAGTAAATGTGCTGAACCCTGTGCAAGAAATGAGCAAGAGTCTGATGAACTCAGACGGTCTAAAAGAGAACGAAGACCAGCCATTTCCAAAGACATCTACAAAGTTTACAATGTAGTTCATATGGAGGGCGATCCTACCACATATGAAGAAGCCATGAGTAGCCCTCACTCAGCCAAGTGGGTGGAGGCAATGGAAGACGAAATGAAGTCGATGAGTTCCAACAATGTTTGGGACTTAGAGGAAATTCCCAAAGGAGCCAAAACAGTAGGATGCAAGTGGGTCTACAAAACAAAGTATGACTCAAATGGGAATGTAGAAAAGTACAAAGCTAGACTCGTGGCAAAAGGCTTTACGCAGAGAGAAGGTGTAGATTACAATGAGACTTTTTCTCCGGTCTCATGTAAGGACTCCTTCAGAATCATCATGGCACTAGTTGCACATTTTGATTTAGAGTTACATCAAATGGATGTCAAGACGGCATTTCTAAATGGAGATTTAGAAGAGAATGTTTACATGAAAAAACCCAACCCAAGGGTTTTTTCATGGAGGGGAAGGAACATATGGGATGCCGCCTAAAGAAATCCATTTATGGGTTAAAGCAAGCCTCTAGGCAGTGGTATTTAAAGTTTAATGATACCATTAAAAGATTTGGATTCAAAGAAAATGTTGAGGACAATTGCATTTATGCAAAGTTCAAAAGTGGGAAATATATTTTCCTAATTCTATATGTGGATGACATTCTGCTTGCTAGCAGTGATGTTAGTCTACTACTAGAAAAAAAGAAATTCTTGTCATCAAACTTTGACATGAAAGACCTTGGTGAAGCATCTTATGTTTTGGGCATAGAAATTCACCGAGACAGAAAGGATGGAGTGTTAGGACTGTCGCAGAAAGCGTATTGTGAAAAGATTTTAAAGAAATACAATATGCATGCGAGTAATTCAACACCTGCTCCCATAGTCAAGGGCGACAGTTTTGGGAAATCCCAATGTCCAAAGAATCAATATGAGATCGATCAAATGAAGTCAGTACCATATGCTTCGGCTGGAAGCTTACGGATGCACAAGTGTGCACTCGACTTAGCATTTATCACCGGGTACTCGGTAGATATCAAGAGAATCCAGGCATAGAACCTTTGGAAGATGGTAAAGAAAGCTTTGCGCTATGTGCAAGGCACAAAAGCCTCATGCTAACATACGTAAGATCTGATTCCCTAGAGATAAAAGGGTATTCAGATGCAGATTTTATGGAGATAAAGACGAGAAAGTCCACGATGTGGTATGTCTTTACTCTCGCAGGAGGTGCTATTTCGTGGAGAAGCGCCAAACAGTCGATAGTTGCATCATCTACGATGTATGCAGAATTTATAGCATGTTATGAGGCCATGGGACAGGCGTTATGGTTAAAGAAATTCTTACCCGACTTGAAAGTGGTTGACTGCATCAGCAGGCCACTAAAGATGTACTGTGACAACGAGCCCGCAGTATTCTATGCTCACAACAACAAGTCGAGTAATGCTTCAAAGTCTATAGATATAAAGTACTATGTTGTGAAGGACAAGGTCCAGGATCAAACTATAAGTCTCGAGCATATAAGGACAAAGGATATGCTTGCGGATCCGCTAACGAAAGGCTTATCACCCAATGTGTTCAAGGAGCACATAGCCGGCATGGGTTTAATGGCAAGCCTATGATTCCTGGACCATAGAGGCCCAAAAGTAACAGAATTTATTTCAGAACATGAAGGTATATGGTGGCTGTCTGATTCTATCGGCAATTGAGCTGAGACGATGAAACATGCTCTATGTATCATTCTGTGATGAAATAAGTAAAGTATAAAGTTAAAAGTAAAGTCGAGATCTAGGGGGAAAATGTTGGATAGATCTCTCCCACGTTCGGGCCCAACGGCCCGAACGGAGTCACTCATCGCGCCCTAATCGGGGGCGCCCAACCCTATCCATGGTTGTGGGCCCCTGTCGCCAGTGCGTATATAAATAGGTGCGGGCGACGCTGCAGACGAGGTTCACCGTGCGCCGCAGCCCCCCACAAATATACCCACCGATTAGGGTTCGCACTAGGCCGACGGGAAGCTCCGCCGCCACCGCTTTCAACCACCCACGCTCACGCCGTCGCCCCTTCTTCCATGGCCAACGACGGCGGGTCTAGCTCAGGCACTGGCTCTGGAATCCCCTCGGGTTCCTGCTTGTCAAGCCAGGGCGCAGGTAGTCTCTCTCTCTCTCTCTCAGTTCTCCTAGATCTAATCCCATAGTACATCTACTGAGAAAGGTCTAGCTCTAACACGTCCGTGTCACATGCACATGCATGCCGTGGCTGGCCAGGCTGAATCCGCGCGTGATGTCGAGCTACTCGCCAATTCGATCGAGATATATCGACCGGGATCATCGCACGCATCGTCAGGCGATGGATCGATGGATCGAGCTGTCGTGCGCCCGGTCCGACACCGGTACAATTTGAGGAATGCGACTGTGGGCGGTACAGGCAGCCAGCCAGGTCGATCGTTGCCAATTTGGCTCGCGAGCGACGGACGACGAAGAACGCGGTTTGGATGCATGCGTGCGCGCGGCACCCTGTTCACGCGTGCGCTTTGTGCCCGCGGGCGCAGCTATCTATCCTAGGCTAGCTAGCTTGGCTAATTAGGCAGGCCAGGACATGTACTAGCTAGCTCGAATCGATCGGTCGATGTGCCGGCCGGAAATGCTAGCTGGAGAAGAAGCGGGGTACGTACGGGCCGGCCCACCGCGGCTCCGCCCATCTCCGTCGACCGTCGGCCGATCGAGATGGATCGGTAGAGTCTGTTCAGTGTTGCTCGAAATGCATGCAAGTGGAGACCGGAGAGTGGAGAATGGGATCGAGAGGACGACGAAGCGCATGCCAGGTAGCCACGGAATGCTGCTATCTCGATCAGTTTGCCTGGCTTTTGGCCACGGCTCGATCGATCCATCGTTCAGGTGTACTACGAGCGCACAATAGCTAACACGTATTATATGTCGGCAGATTAGAGCGCCGACTCCGCTGAAATAACATCAGCAATTTTCATTCTAATTTTTTTAATTAATACTCTGAAGTTTTCTTTTTCAAAGTAGCCATAACTACATATCCTTAATCCGCAGCCGATGATCGACCTGCTGCTGCGACGTACGGAGTACGTCTAACTAGGGACCGATGGAGCTATCATCGCCGCGACTGTTTGCCCGACGGATCGGAATATATTCTTTTCCGTTAGCCGTACGTAGCGACAAGCAGATGATCTGAGCTGAGCCTCCCGGTCGCGAGCCGCAAACTGCAACATGCATTGTAGCATATCTGTGCGTGAACAGTCAAATGGCCAAATCATGGCAGAGGAGAAAGAAACCCAATCGACCTATATATATGTGTGTGCTTGTCATGCGATGATACTGATTTGATCCATATATATATATCAATTGGGGGGCTGCGTTAAGCAGCTGCAGCGATCGAAACCCGACAGATGAGACGTGGGCGCGCTGAAAAACTAAGCTTACGTGCTTGTCATGCGCAATGTAGTGACCACTGTGGTTAACATGAAAAACTAGCTTACGTTCTTGTCATGCACCCGATGCGCTGGACTGTGGTTTAACATGAGTTTACACCTAGTTAGGGTCATCACGTACGTAGCCAATTAGTTTTGTTTCAACTGTTTTAGATGGCTATATATGTATCGTGACAGGCGTCCACTTGCGTGCCCACTTGGGCGCGCGGTTAGGTTAGGCACTAGCTGATTACCGTACTACTGTTCCTGCCACGTCGAAGTACATTTTGCCATTTCTTCCCTGTCATATGATGCTCCTTACTTCCCCTATATAGAGAAAAAAACAGTCGTATGGTTCACTGCATTGTCATGTACCAGGGGTCCTATACTACGACGGTTCTTTTTTCTAAGGAAATGGACCGCTTCATTATTTAATACTAAGTTTACATCCGGCCTCTCCATAGCTAAGATGCACACAGCCAATTAATCACACAATTCCAGACCCAAGCAAAAGTACAAGCATTACAAATAGTGGTCCACGAAAACATAGTTCTCCAAACA
The DNA here is from genome assembly GCA_030063025.1 of Avena longiglumis. NCBI lineage: Eukaryota > Viridiplantae > Streptophyta > Magnoliopsida > Poales > Poaceae > Avena > Avena longiglumis. Next base: position 505,003,068 of record CP125975.1, read on the forward strand.
AGCTAAGGAAGATCTATCCGTAGATCACGCCGCCATCCATGTTGGGAGAAGATATCCCTCGCCCTATCCTCCAAACACGTACAACCCTCCGCAAACAAGTTGCGGAACTCCACACGTTGTATAGTGGTCTATAAATGAAGGGTAGCAGTGGTCCGATAGATAACCTGCAGGGGAGAAGACACAATATTATTAAAAATCTTGTCATTTTTATATAGCCAAAGCGATCAAATAATGGCAAGCGCTCCCACCCTAAATAAAGTCCCATATTTATCATCAATCTCATTTAGCCAGTTGCCAAAAATATTGACTATCGAGCGTGGAGGAGATAAACCAGAGGCTATTTGAATGATTGATCATATAGCACGAGCGAATTTGCATTGGAAGAATAAATGTCGTATTATCTCATTATGGTGACATAACACGCATTTTTTACTTCCATGCCAATTCCTCCTAACAAGATTATCTTTTGTGAGAATTACTCCTTTACGGAGATACCAAGCAAAAATCTTCGTTTTAAGGGGTATTTTCATCTTTCAAATTTTATTATTATCATCGACTGGAATATCAGGTTGAATCAAAGCTTTATACATTGAATTCACGGTAAATTTACCACTCTATAGTAATTTCCATTTGAATTCGTTCACACCATCAGACAATTGTATCCTAGATAATCTCAATAAAAGATTGTTCCAAGACACCAGTCTGGGGCCTAAGAGACTTCTCCTGAAAGACACATTAGGAGGATTAGTTTTCATTATCGTGGAAAGTGTATCTCCTTTGTGCCTAACGATCGAGTATAGAGCTGGATTCTATTCACGAAGAGAAGTTTGGCCAAGCCATTTAAATTCCTGGAACCTAATATGTGATCCATCCTTAATATTGAAAGTACCAAACCAGAAGAAATGTTTTTTGGATGCCATTAGTCCCGCCCAAAAGTGTGAATCTCCAGGTTTCCAAACCATTTGAGACAATGCTTTCCAGCCAACATATGTCCTCCATAGAATGGTTTGCCATATACCTTCCCCTGTTAGTAGTTTCAAAATCCATTTACCCAGGAGAGCGGTGTTTTTGACTTGTAAATCATGTATGCCCAGTCCACCGTATTCTTTAGGGTGGCAAACCACATTTCATCTGGCCAGTCGATATTTCTTTTTCTTGCTATCCCCTTGCCAAAAGAATCTTGAGCGGTAATAATCCACTTTTGACAAGACCCCTTTTGGCATCTGGAAAAACGAGATCATATACAGTAACATATTGGTGAGTACTGAATTTATGAGTACTAGTCTTCCTCCAAGGGATAGCAATTTACCTTTCTAGCTATTAAGACATTTCTGAAGTCTTTCCTCAACGAGTTTTCATTCAAAAATTGTGAGACGCTGATAGTGTATCATTATACCCAGATAATTGATTGGAAAAAGACCCTGGCTACAGCCAAAAAGTTTGGCATATAGGTGGGCATTGTTTGTGGCCTCGCCAAAACAATATAAGTCACTCTTATGAAAGTTAGTTTTCAATCCGGAGAGTTGATCAAATGCTGATAATATTAATTTCAGATTTTTAGCTTTCTTCAGATTGTGTTCAATAAATAAGATTGTATCGTCGGCGTATTGAAGAATACAGAGTCCACCATCAACTAGATGTGGAACCAGTCCTTCAATTTGTCCATCAGCCTTTGCTCTCTCAATAAGGATAGCCAACATATCAGCAACTATATTAAATAGTATCAGCGATAGTGGATCCCCTTGTCGCGGCCATTTCTTGGTCTGAAAGTATTTGCCTATGTCATCGTTGACATTTATGGCAACTCTTCCTCCAGAAACAAAAGACTGTATGAGAGCACACTACTCCTCTGAAAAACCTTTCATATGGAGTGTTTGCTGAAGAAAAGACCAATTAACTTTATCATAGACCTTCTCAAAGTTAATCTTAAACAATACACCATTTAATTTCTTTGAATGTAGTTTATGGATCGTCTCATGCAGGATTACCACACCGTCTAGGATGTTTCTTTCTTGCATGAAAGCAGTTTGAGAAGGACGCACAACATGATCAGCTACTGAATTCAGTCTAATCATAGCAACTTTTGTAAAAAAAATTAAAATTAACGTTAAGAAGGCAGATATGACGATACTGTCGTATACGTTCTGCATTATTAACCTTAGATAGTAAAATTATGTTACCAAAATTGAGCCGAAAGAGATCTAGCTGACCTACTTGCAAAAACTCAAACAAGCGCATCAAGTCCACCTTAATAAATTTCCAAAACTTTTGATAAAATTTTGCTGGAAAGCCATCCGGCCCTGGTGCCTTGTTATGTTCCATTTGAAAGACCGCTTTCATAACTTCCTCCTCAGTATAAGGGGCAGTCAGAAAGTTGTTTTCCTCAACAGAAACCTAAGGAATATCCTCTGTCTGGGACTCATTCAATGAAAACGAGTTTTCTGGCGGTGCCCCAAACAAGGATTTATAACAACTTGTAATATAAGATTTTAAATGCTCTTGATCTTCAATCGTACCTTTATCCTTAATTAGAGAGTGAATAAGCTTCTTCTTATGCTTGCCATTGGCAATAGCATGGATGTACCTTGTATTCGCGTCTCCTTTAAGGATGAATTTAGCTTTAGAACATTGGTACTATTTTAGTTCTTTCTCGCGCAAAAGTCTGGCAATTTCCGTATTCGATTGATTTAAGCTCAATCTCTTGTGAAGATAAAAGCCTAAAATTCCTACCATACACAAGTTTACTACCTCTGTATTATTAGCGAAGCTCATACACAAGTTCTTTTTGTGGATAAAGGTCATACACAAGTTATCTGCCAAGTGTTGTATCCTTCGTCCACCAGAGATGAAATTACAAGTATGAGTTATGGTATGTCTCATCATTCAACAAAGCAAATTATTATTTGTCATTAGAATGTTATGCCCTAGCTGACTTTATCAATCTTGAAGCCTTGTGACTCCGGTCTCCAATAGGCGATTTGCTAGTGAATGTGCATTGTGCATTCACGGGGTGTACTTGTAGTTTATAAAATTGATTCTTGTTGTTGCGCTAAAATTCCTATAAATTACTACCTCAAAAAAAGGGAAATGATAGGATACCCCTGGGGTATTGAACAAACTTATCCCCTGATATGTCGGAAACGTATCTATAATTTTTTATGTTCCATACTTGTTTAGTATCTACTTTACTTTGCTTTGTCTATGCTTTGAGGTGTTTTTATATATTTTCTGGAACTAACCTATTAACTAGTTACCACAGTTTCAATTGCCTGTTTTCTTCTGTTTTTGGTTCCAGAAAGGCAGAAAATCAATATTCTCGGAATTGGACGGGAAAAAAGCCAAAGTGAATAACTTTTCGTGAGGGACACAAATCCAGAAGGAGGGACAGAGAGGCACCAGAGGGTGTCCAGACACCCCCTGGACGCAGCCAAGCCTGGCCCGCTCCTGGGGAGGGTGTGGGCCCCCTGGCCACCTCCTCGGACTCCCCCTTCACCTATAAGAGCCTCCCGATGAGAAACCCTAGATCGCCAATCATACTTTCAGAAAAAGTTCCGCTGTGGCGCCGCCACCGAAGGGGAGATTCGGGGGACAAAAATTCTCTGTTCCGGCACCCTGCCGGGACGGGGAAGTGCCCTCGGAGCCATCTCCATCGATCTCCATTGTCATCTTCATCACCATTGCTAATTTCCATGATGAGGAGGGAGTAGTTCTTCCTTAGGGCTAAGGGCTCTACCGGTAGCTATGTGTTCATCTCTCTCTATGCATGATCTTGTGGTCATGAGCTTTGTAATCAAGTAGATCTACCTTGCTACTCAAGTGCTTCAATATATCTCTGCTCTCCCCATGTGTGTGAAAGTGACAACGTGCACGCCATGGAGGCACTTAGGCTTGAGTCTATATAAATATTCTTTGTTCTTTAATAGATCTATGCTTTTCCCCACGTGTGTGAAAGTGACAGTGGGCATACCGTGTGTGGCACTTTGGCTAGATTGAATATTTGTTATGAGTTATATTTGGAGTTGGATGTCTCTATGAAATTGTAGTGTTTGTTGGAACCATCTAGCGCTCAAGGTGACAGTGTGGGGTTATCTAGATTGGGGAAGGCGGACTTTGAGGTGTGCTGTTATAGCCCTACCAATGGTTAGAGTGTTCAACCAAAGAGTAGTTAAGAATAGTATCATGAAGAGAGTATATTTATATGAGAGAGTGTTCACTAGTGAAAGTATGATCCCTAGGCCTTATTTCTAAACATTGAGACACTGTTTGCTTCTAGATCTGTTGCATGTTTGCTTGCTTCCATCTTTATTCTGTTTGCCGGGGAGGTTACCTTTCCTCCACGTCAAGCTCTTTTCTGGCACCGTTACCCCACGTCAACAACAAGTCAGAAGCTATTTTCTAGCACTGTTACGACTTTTATTTCAATATCTCTTCGCCGAACTAGTGCACCTATATTGAGTGTGTTGGAGACACAAGACACTTCTTGTATCTTGATTGCAGGGTTGCTTGAGAGGGAATACCTTTGACCACTTCCTCCCTGAGTTCGATAAAACTTGGGTAATCCACTTAAGAGAAACTTGCTGCTGTTCTACAAACCTCTACACTTGGAGGCCCAACAACTGTCTACAAGAATAGAAGTACGTAGACATCAAGCTATTTTCTGGCGCCGTTGCCGGGGAGGTAAGGTAAAAGGTACTCACATCCTCCAGTGTGAGTGCTCGAAGTTATTTCCTTTAGATTCTACAATTTTGTCTTTTTGTTTCTTGTTTTCACTAGTTAGGCTTAATGGAAAACAACAACAAAATTAGAGAGCTTTATAGTATCTATCTTGAGTGAGGACATGAAGTATTTGAAGAGAAAATTAAAAAACCTATGGAACTTTATTTGCATGCTAATAGCAATGTTATTAGTATGAATTCTTTGGACACCATTATTGCTAATGCTATGTAAAAGTCTAAGCTTGGGAAAGCTAGTTTTGATGAAAATGATCTTTTTAGTCCTCCAGCTATGGAAGATAGATATTCTATTGCTTATGATGATACCAAACCTCCAATTTATGATGATTACAATGATAAGTATGATATTTTCAGTCCATATACTATTGAGGAGGAAATTAATTGTGATTACAATATGCCTCCTATATTTGATGATTATGGTGATGATAATAATAGAGATAGCTATTTTGTTGAATTTGCTTCCACTACAATTAATAAGAATGGCTATTCTTATGTGGAGAGTATTAATCATTTTATGCATGTGGATCATGATAAGAATGTTTTATATGATAGATATATTGTTAATTTTATTCATCTTGCTACTGAAAGTTATTATGAGAGAGGGAAACATTGTTTTATGTATCTCAATAATATTAAGTTTCCCCTCTTTATGTTGAAAGTCTTGAAGTTGAACTTGTTTTGCGTTCCTATGCTTGTTGCTTTGTTCTTTCATGACTTGTTTCTTTACAAGATTCCTATTGATAGGAAGAGGGTTAGAATTAAATGTGTTTTGAATTTGCTTCTTGATGCTCTCTTTTACTTCAATTGATATTTCTTATGTGAGCATCTTCTCAAACTATCAAGCCTAACTTAAAGGCGGTAAAGAAAAGTACTTGTTGGGAGATAACCCAAGAGTTTCCTTGAGTCTTCGAAGTTATTACTTCAGTAATGAACTCTCCTTATCCTTTTTGTTTTCTTTTTGTGCCAAGAATGTGTAGGGTTTCGTAGCATGGAAAACAAAATTTTTCTATCGCATACAAACAAACAAGCCAAGATCTATCTACTAGATTGTAGCAATGAGTCGATGGAATAACTCACCCTCGAAGATTCCAAAGTATTTAATGAGAGCAGATTCTCGTGGGTGATGTAGTCGTACTCTTCCCGATCTCAAGATCGCGTAGACGATCCTTCCCAAGACTGCTGCGTTCAAGCGCTCCTTGATCGTTCACACGTTCGGTACTCGAAGAAGACCTTACTCTCCTTGTTCCAAAGTGCGGAGGTTGTAGCACTCTCCTCGCGATTCCGGCAGCACAACGACGTGGTACCGGAAGTAGAGGGGAGATCTCGCAGGGCTTCGCCTTAAGCCGGAGCGAGTATGGTGGATTATGAGAGAGCTCCTCGGCGGTCTAGGGTTTAGACACACCAAAGAGGAAGTGCTAGAGCCGGTGGCTAGGGCTTGGGGCAGCCCAAGTCGGCGGCTAGGGCAAAAACCCTAGGGGGTGGCGGCTATGGTGGGCAGCAGCTGCTAGGGTTTGAGGCGTGGAAGTTGTGTGTTCTAGGAGGGAGCCCTGCCCCTCCTTATATAGGTGGAGGGGCAAGCCGGCCAAGGGGAGTGAGGGGAGTCCCTCCCCAACTCGGCTTGGGTGGTGCGCCGCCGGTTGGAGGAGGGATTCCCTCCCCAACTCGGTTTCCCACTCCTCCTCCTCTTTCCAAAACTTGTCGTTTGACTTTTCAATTTAGGATTTGAATAAACCCTTTATTTTGGACAGCGAAGACACTTAGTACATGATGCAATCATTCCAACTTTCAATGACACATTCATGTACCCCTTCCCCTCCGGAGTGCCGGACATCGGAACCTTCTAGAACATTCCCGATGAAAACACCGGAATCATTCCCCAACTCCGAAACGGGACTTTCCTTATATGAATCTTTTTCTCCGGACCATTCCGGATCTCCTCGTGATATCCCAGATCCCATCCGAGACTCCGAACAACATTCGGTCTCTTTCTCATCATACCATAACTACTCAAACAACGTCGAATCCTTAAGTGTGTCTCCCTACGGTTCGTGAATTATGCGGACATGATCGAGACACTTCTCCGAACAATAACCAATAGAGGAATCTGGAAATTCATATGGCTCCCACATATTTCTACGATTACTTTGCGATTGAATGAACCACTTACATACGATACCAATTTCCCTTTGTCTCACGATAGTTTACTTATCCGAGGTTATGATCGTCGGTATCTCTGCATACCTAGTTCAACCTCGTTACCGATAAGTACTCTTTTCTCATTCCCGTGATATGTGATCCCTTGTGAGTCAGTCACATGCTTGCAAGCTAATTGGATGACATTCCACCGAGAGGGCCCAGAGTATATCTATCCGTCATATGGATGGACAAATCCCACTCTTGATCCATGTGTCTCAACCAATACTTTCCGAACACTCAATGCCACCTTTATAGCCACCCAGTTACGGTGTGGTGTTTGATGTCATCAAAGCATCCATCTGGTAAAGGTGATATGCATGATCTCATGGTCGAAGGAATTAGGTTACTATGTATCAGAAAGCATATAACAATTGAACTATTGAAATGACTTGATCTTTATGCTACGCTTATCTATAGGTGTATGTCCATCATATCATTCTCCTAACGATATGATCTTGTTGTTAATAACATCTCAATGTTCATGATAGGGAAACCACAATCATCTATTAACCAACAAGCTAGTTTTATATAGAGGCTTTACTAGGGACTTCAAATTAAGTTTACAAATCACACAAGTATTAATGTTTCCTTGTTAATACTATTATAGCATGAATGTAAACATTTATCATAAACACAAAGATATAATAATAACTATATTTATTATTGCCTCTAGGGAATATCTCCAATAGTCTCCCACTTGCACTAGAGTCATCTAATCTAGATTACATGGTAATATACCGAACAACCATGGCAGTTTGGTGCTGGTTATGTTTTGCCCTCGGGAGAGGTTTAGTCAACGGATCCGCCACATTCATATCTGTGTGTACTTTGCAAATCTTTATATCCCCATCTTGGATATGTTCTCGAATAGTGTGAAAACGTAGCTTGATATGCTTCAACTTCTTGTGTGACCTTGGTTCTTGCGCATTGGCTATGGCGCCCATGTTATCATAGTAGATAGACATTGGGTCCAGCGCACTAGGAACCACACCCATCTCTGTAATGAACTCTTTCATCCATATCGCTTCTTGTGAATCCTCAAAGACCATGTATTCCGATTCAGTTGAAGATCTCGCCACAACGCTTTGCTTTGCACTCCTCCAACTAAGCTGCACCATTCAAAATAAATACGTATCCAGTTGTGATTTAGAATCATCCGGATCGGTGTTCCAACTAGCATCGGTGTAACCATTAACAACGGTGGTCATCACCTCCATAAGAAAGAACCATATCCTTAGTTCTTCTCAAGTACTTAAGGATGTTTTGATCACGTCCAATGATCCACTCTGGATCACTTTGATATCTGCTAGTTAAACTAACGGCATATGCAATGTCGGGTCTAGTACATAGCATGGCATACATTAGAGATCCTATGGTGAGGCATGAGTCTTACTCATCCTTTCTCTATCTTCCGCCGATGTCGGACTTTGAGTTTTACTCAAGGTCGATTAGCAACATGGGCAAGAACCCTTTCTTGCTTTCTTCCATTCCAAACCTCTTTAGAACTTTGTCCAAATATGTACTTTGTGACAATGATATTTGGTGTTTTGATCTATCTCTATAAATATTTATGCCTAATATATGTAGCTTCGCCAAGATCCTTCATTGAAAAACTATTATTCAAATATTCCTTGACACTATTAAGAAGGTCTACATCATTCCCAATCAACAATATGTCATCCACATATAGTATTAAGAATGCTACAGAGCTCCCACTCACTTTCTTGTAAATACAAGCTTCTCCATAAGTTTGTATAAAACCAAAACTTTTGATCACCTTATCAAAACGTTGATTCCAACTTCGGGATGCTTACTTCAATCCATAGATGGACCTTTGAAGTTTGCACACCTTGTTAGCATCTTTAGGATCGACAAAACCTTTGGGTTGCATCATATATAACTCTTCATCAATGTCTCCATTGAGGAATGCTGTTTTGACATCCATCTGCCATATCTCATAATCATAATATGCAGCGATTGCTAACATAATCCTCACAGACTTTAGCTTCGCTACTGGTGAGAAATTCTCATCGTAGTCAACTCCTTGAATTTGTCGAAACCCTTTTGCGACAAGTCGAGCTTTATAGACAGTAACATTACCATCAGCATCTGTTTTCTTCTTGAAAATCCATTTGTTCTCGTGACCTTCCGGCCATCCGGTAAGTCCACCAAATTCCACACTTGGTTTTCGTACATGGATCCAATCTCGGATTTCATGGCTTCTTGCCATTTATTGGAATCTGGGGTCATCATCGCTTCCTCATATGTCTCAGGGTCATCGCTGTTGTCCACCAACATGACACTCATAACGGATCATACCAACTGAGTGGTACGAGTTCTTGTTGACCTCGAGGCTCAGAGCAACTTCAACCAAGTTTCATGATCACCATCATTAGCTTCCTCTCTAATTGGTGCAGGCACCACAGAACTTCTTCCGTGCTGCGCTACTCACAATTTCGAGAGAAGGTTCGACAACCTCGTCGATTTCTACTTTCCTTCCATCACTACTTCTTCGAGAGAAATTCCTTCTCTAGAAAGGATCCATTCTTGGCAACGAAGATTTTGCCTTCGGATCTATGATAGAAGGTATACCCAATAGTTTCCTTTGGGTATCCTATGAAGACACATTTTTCCGCTTTGGGTTCAAGCTTGTCCGGCTGTAACTTCTTTACATAGGCTTCGCAACCCCAAACTTTAAGGAACGACAATTTAGGTTTCTTCCCAAACCATAATTCATACGGTGTCGTTTCAACGGATTTAGACGGTGCCCTATTTAAAGTGAATGTGGCTGTTTCTAATGCATAACCCCAAAATGATAGCGGTAAATCTGTAAGTGACATCATAGAACGAACCATATCTAAGAGAGTTTGATTACGACGTTCGGACACACCATTACGCTGTGGTGTTCCCGGCGATGTCAACTGTGAAAGTATTCCGCATTTCTTCAAATGATCGCCAAACTCGTAACTTAGATATTCACCTCCACGATCAGAACGTAGAAATTTAATCTTCTTGTTACGTTGATTCTCTACCTCACTTTGAAATTCCTTAAACTTCTCGAAAGTTTCGGACTTATGTTTCATGAAATAGATATACCCATATCTACTCAAGTCATCTGTGAAGGTAAGAACATAACGATAACCACCGCGCGATGCTACACTCATTGGACCACACACATCGGTATGTATGATTTCCAATAAGTCCGTAGCTCGCTCCATCATACCAAAGAATGGAGTCTTAGTCATTTTACCCATCAGACATGCTTCGCATCTTTCAAGTGATTCAAAATCAAGTGATTCAAGAAGTCCATCGGAATGGAGTTTCTTCATACGCTTCACTCCAATATGACCAAGACGACAGTGCCACATATAGGTCGAGTCATCGCTTGATTTCAAACGTTTAGCCTCAATGTTATTAATATGTGTATTTCCACTATCGAGATTCAATAAGAATAGACCATCTATCAAAGGTGCATGTGCATAAAACATATTACTCATATAAATCGAACAACCATTATTCTCGGACTTAAACAAGTAACCGTCTCGCAATAAACAAGATCCCGATATAATGTTCATGCTCAACGCAGGCACCAAATAACAATTATTTAAGTATAAAACTAATCCCGATGGTAGATGAAGGGGTAGCGTGCCGACTGCGATCACATCAACCTTTGATCCATTTCCCACGCACATCGTCACCTCGTTCTTCGCTAGCTTCCGTTTATTCTGCAGCACCTGTTTCGAGTTACAAATATGAGCAACCGAACCAGTATCAAATACCCAGGCAGTACTACGAGTACTAGTGAGATACACACCAATAACATGTATATCAGATATACCTTTCTTCTTGATGTTGTCGTTCTTCAAATCCGCCAAGTACTTTGGGCAATTCCACTTCCAGGGACCTTCTCCTTTGCAGTAAAAGCACTCAGTATCAGGATTAGGTCCAGCCTTGGTCTTCTTCGTCGGCGTGGTAACTTTCTTACCACCCTTATTGAAGTGTCCCTTCTGCTTAGACTTGCCTTTCTTGAATTTGGTAGTCTTATTGACCAACAACACTTGGTGCTCTTTCTTGATCTCCACTTCTGCAGATTTCAACATGGCAAAGAGTTCTGGCAACGTCTCGTTCATGTTCTGCATGTTGTAGTTCATCACAAAGTTCTTGTAACTTGGTGGTAGTGATTGGAGGACACGGTAAATCCCCAAAGCATTAGGAATCACAATACCCAAGCTTTGAAGTTTGTTTGCGTGCCTGCACATCTTAAGCACATGCTCACCGACGAGCTGCCCTCTTCCATCTTGCAGTTAAAGAACTTTTCAGAAGCCTCATAGCTTTCAATTGCCGCATGAGTCTCAAAGATCAATTTGAGATCCTCGACAATATCATATGGGTCTGAATTCTCAAACCTTTTCTGAAGCTCCGATTCTTAACCATACAAGATAGCACATCGAATCTGGAGTAATCGAGTCTTCCGAGTGAGGTAAACGTTCTTTACTTCATCGGCAAGATCACCGCAGTGGGTCACCCAAATGCATCCAAAGACATAGGTCAAATTACCAACTGTGAGGACAATCCTCAAATTGCGGAACCAATCCGCGAAGTTGCTTCCATTGTTTTTCAACTTTTCTTTCTCTAGGAACGCATTAAAATTGATGGTAGGGGCTGCCATTGATCTACAACATATTTGCAATAGTTTAGACTAAGTTTATGACAAATTGAGTTCATATTAATAAAATTAATCTAGGTGAACTCCCACTCAAAAAAATATCCCTCACATTGTTTTAGTGATCACATGAACCAAATTCACCACATCAACACCGATCATCACGAGAGTTGATATAGTTTCAATGGCGAACGATCGACATGTTCATCATATCTACTATATGATTCATGCTTTACCTTTCGGTGATCCGTGTTCCGAGACCATGTTTGTACATGCTAGGCTCGTCAAGATCAAACCTTAGTTTCCGCATGAGAAAATCTGGCTTGCTCACGTTGTATACACTTGCGGAATCTAACACACCCGATCATCACGTGGTGCTTCGAAACAACAAGCTTTAGCAACGGTGCTAACCAAGGGTGAACACTTTATGACTTGAAATTCATGTGCATGAGGGATGATCTTATAATGCTACCGTCGTCTACTAAGCAATACAAGATGCATAAAGGATTAACATCACATGCAATTCATAATATGTGATATGATATGGCCTTTCTTCTTTGTGCTTCCGATCTCCATCTTCTAGCACGAACATGATATCCATCATCACCGACATTGCATCAAGGTCAATGACACTTCTCCATGGTTGTCGTCCACCAGCTTCAACTATTACAACTACTTTGAATAGACACGCGGGTCTTAACAGAAATTAAAGACAACCATATGGCTCCTACCGGTTGCCAACTTACAATAAGGAACATTGCATACATCAAATATAATCACAATCATGGCCATATCACATCACAGCACACCCCTGCAAAACAAAGTTAGACGCTTCTACTTTCTTTGCATATTTTACGTGGTTTGGGGCTTTCAATAAGTGTCGTTCTAACTTACGAACAAGAACCACAACATTGATACTAGTATTTTTGATCACCCGTTGTAAATTGGATCTTAACTATGCTAGGAGAAACAGGCACCCGCAAAGCCACTTATGCAATACAAGTTGCATGTCAAGCGTGGAGCAAATCTCATGAACGATGTCATGTAAGGTTAGCCCAGGCCGCTTCATCCCAACATACCGCAAGATGCAAAGTACACAAGAAGCAATCGACAATAAAAGCATCAACGCCCACAATGACCATTGTGTTCTACTCGTGCAACAGATCTACATATAGACACGGCTCTGATACCACTGTAGGGTTTCATAGCATGGAAAACAAAAATTTTCTATCGCATACAAACAAACAAGCCAAGATCTATCTACTAGATTGTAGCAACGAGTCGATGGAATAACTCACCCTCGAAGATTCCAAAGTGTTTAACGAGAGCAGATTCTCGTGGGTGATGTAGTCGTACTCTTCCCGATCTCAAGATCGCGTAGACGATCCTTCCGGCGCTGCGTTCCGGCAGCGCTCCCGCTTGGTCAGTCTGCGTTGACTCGACAAAGACCTTCCTCTCCCTTGTTCCAGCAGGCAACGGAGGTTGTAGCACACTCCTCGCGATTCCGGCAGCACAACGGCGTGGTACCGAAAGTAGAGGGGAGATCTCGCAGGGCTTCGACTTAAGTCAGAGCGAGTATGGTGGATTATGAGAGAGATCCTCGGCGATCTAGGGTTTAGACACACCAAAGAGGAAGTGCTAGAGCCGGCGGCTAGGTCTTGGGGCAGCCCAAGTCGGCGGCTAGGGCAAAAACCCTAGGGGGCGGCGACGGCTATGGTGGGCAGCAGCTGCTAGGGTTTGAGGCGTGGAAGTTGTGTGTTCTAGGAGGGAGCCCTGCCCCTCCTTATATAGGTGGAGGGGTCGGCCGGCCAAGGGGAGGGAGTCCCTCCCAACTCGGCAGGTGGTGCGCCGGTTGGAGGAGGATTCCTCCCAACTCGGTTTCCCTCCTCCTCTTTCCAAAACTTGTCGTTTGACTTTCAAACTAGCCGTTTGACTTTTCAATTTAGGATTTGAATAAACCCTTTATTTTGGACAGCGAAGACACTTAGTACATGATGCAATCATTCCAACATTCAATGACACATTCATGTACCCCTTCCCCTCCAGAGTGCCGGACATTCCGGAACCTTCTAGAACATTCCCGGTGAAAACACCAGAATCATTCCCCAACTCCGAAACGGGACTTTCCTTATATGAATCTTATTCTCCGGACCATTCCGGATCTCCTCGTGATATCCCGGATCCCATCCGAGACTCCGAACAACATTCGGTCTCTTTATCATTATACCATAACTACTCAAACAACGTCGAATCCTTAAGTGTGTCTCCCTACGGTTCGTGAATTATGCGGACATGATCGAGACACTTCTCCGAACAATAACCAATAGAGGAATCTAGAAATTCATATGGCTCCCACATATTTCTACGATTACTTTGCGATTGAATGAACCATTTACATACGATACCAATTTCCCTTTGTCTCACGATAGTTTACTTATCCGAGGTTATGATCGTCGGTATCTCGCATACCTAGTTCAACCTCGTTACCGATAAGTACTCTTTTCTCGTTCCCGTGATATGTGATCCCTTGTGAGCAGTCACATGCTTGCAAGCTAATTGGATGACATTCCACCGAGAGGGCCCAGTATATCTATCCGTCATATGGATGGACAAATCCACTCTTGATCCATGTGTCTCAACCAATACTTTCCGAACACTCAATGCCACCTTTATAGCCACCCGATTACGGTGTGGTGTTTGATGTCATCAAAGCATCCATCCGTAAAGGTGATATGCATGATCTCATGGTCAAGGAATTAGGTTACTATGTATCAGAAAGCATATAGCAATTGAACTATTGAAATGACTTGATCTTTATGCTACGCTTATCTATAGGAGTATGTCCATCATATCATTCTCCTAACGATATGATCTTGTTGTTAATAACATCTCAATGTTCATGATAGGGAAACCACAATCATCTATTAACCAACAAGCTAGTTTTATATAGAGGCTTTACTAGGGACTTCAAATTAAGTTTACAAATCACACAAGTATTAATGTTTCCTTGTTAATACTATTATAGCATGAACGTAAACATTTATCATAAACACAAAGATATAATAATAACTATATTTATTATTGCCTCTAGGGCATATCTCCAACAGAATGACCTCTAATGAGAGGGAAGTAAGATTTGGAGAGTTGTTGTCCCGAAACAGATTTTTGTCCTCCACCATAAAAATTCTTGAGGAGTCTCTGTAACTCGGATTGAGCTGAAAATTTACGAATAAATCTCCCAGTATGTTAGCTAACTTTAGTTAGTTCAACACTTTTTTATTTGAGAAACATAAGATGTTCGAAAAAATCGGTTTCTACCTGTTGGTCTGTTTTGACAGATTTCTATCATTATTTGCATTTGCTTCTTATTGATTCCTTTTTGAGTTATCTTTTGGGGATTTGAGATTTTTGAAGGAGTTGCTACAGTATCTTGTATTTTTAGTGAAAATACTTGATGTTCCAAAGCTTTGACAGAGTTCTAATATATTTTGAATAAACTAATGTTGCTAATGACGATTGTGTGAAGTTTTGTATGAAGGAAAATTTTTAGGTGTAGAGAAAGTAATGAGATGAAGAACGGACAAAAGCTCAAGCTTGGGGATGCCACCATGGTCACCCCAAGAAATATCCAAGAAGTACAAGTGTCAAAGCTTGGGGATGCCCAAGGCATCCCCTGCTTCATCAATAAAAAGCTCAGGTCTTTCTAGACACTCTATTTTTATTGTTTCATGCACTGTTGTGTTGTTGTTGGAGCGTCTTAGTTTTAATTTTTGGTTTTAGTTTGCTTAGTTTGCTTGATTAAGTTGGTTGGAGCTCATCACACTTCTTTTGGAGAGAGACACACTCTGTTTTCATTGCCTAGAACACTCTAGTTTTCATTCTTATTGTCGAGTGAGTGTTCTCTTTTGCTAGCACTGTGTTTAGCCTTAGTTTTCTTGTGCTTTCAGCTTAGAACTTTTTAGTTCTTCTTTGTGGATTTGTGAAAAA
Source organism: Avena longiglumis (assembly GCA_030063025.1). Lineage (NCBI taxonomy): Eukaryota > Viridiplantae > Streptophyta > Magnoliopsida > Poales > Poaceae > Avena > Avena longiglumis. Next base: position 505,018,647 of record CP125975.1, read on the forward strand.
ATCTCACTGATATTTTTTGCTTATTATCTTTGTGAGTTGTTTCAAATAAGTTGTTTGGTGTTGGAAAAGAGTAGAAAGCTTCATGCTTATAGTGATACAAAAGGGAGCTTATTTTGACTGTGGCTTAGACTTTATCATGCCATGCTAGATATTGTTTTGACCTTATGCTTAGTAATTATTGTTGTAGCATGACTTGTTCCAAACAATTAGGATTGCTTAATGTGCCTTAAAGGAATCATGCGTTGTTTTAGCATACAAAAGCATAGTATTGCGGTATTCTTCTTTGATGCTTTGTTTGGGTTAACTTGGCACATGCTCACACCATGTTATGACTCTCACAAGTCACCATTAGCCTCTATGATCATTTAGTCCTTGACTTGTAGTACCACTCTATGCTTTGATTAGTAATGCTTTGTTACTCTGCATGATTATGGCCATTATGCTCTCTTAGTTGGTTGCTCCCAGTCTTTTGCTAGCCTCCAATTGTATGAGTAAGTTCTAATCATTCTTCCAACTCACAAGAAACCAAGTTTTTCCAAAGTGTCCACTATAAACTCCTATGCATGGTGTGTTACACCATTCCAAGTATATTCTTGTTTTCAGCTATCTTCCAATTAAAAACTATTTTGTTATGTGAAAACTTAGTGATTAAAGCCTTCATGAACTTGATGGCACACTTTATATTGCTTGCCCCTAATAAACTTGAACCATTGTGAAAACTTTGTTGTATATGCTTGCACTTATAAGTTGGAATTAGTAGAACCGTGCTGTCACGGGGAACGTTTTCAACATTGCACTTGTACTTTGTACTCAGTTGATATCATGCTCTTTTGTCTATGGATGTTACCGGTGTGAAATGAAGTGGAAACTTGTAAGTCCATGGAGTTTGTATTCTGTGTTAGAGAAACGCCTGGGCCGCTAGCCTAAGCCATGCCTAATCATGGTGGAAACTTGCAGCATCACCAATGTGAGCTATCTATGAAGCATCCTCAATAAAAATCTATGCATATGGTAAATTAAAAGATTGCTGAGATGCTCATTGTCTGCTTGCCTTGTCATTTTGGTTATGGAAAAGCTCCTGTACCATGTGTAAGGGGTACCACGTTGGCGGTTCTCAATGATATGCAAATACTTACAATGACAAGAACTTGTTGGGCCCTAAGTTGAGTATCCATGAGGTGTAGCCCTCATATTCAAGGGACTTGAGATTGCCAACTTATACTTCATCAAGCATATACTCCATCTTTGCCACTTTAACCTTAACCACTTCAAGATGCTTATGATAGGGGCAATGAGGTCTGAAAGCTAACAAGTACCTAAATTTTTGGAAGCTCTTTTTGAAACTTGTAATCCATTCTTCCTTTATAAAAAAGGCCTTTCTTCCACCACTATTGAGTCTCCACCTTCTAGCTTTAGGCACCATTAATAGAGCATAGTTTTCATCTTGTGTGCAATGTTCCAAAGCTTATTTATTGATGCATATTGTGATATTACTTGTTCTTGTGCTATCTGTTTCTAGTCACCTTTGTAAACTTTGAAGGTGTCCTATGCATCTATATTACTACTATATGAGGGACAAGCTGATTTCCACTATGCTATGTTTTCTGTATGTGAAACAAACAAACGTTTTTCAATGCATGTTATTCATGACCTTTGTTTGTAGCCTTTCATGTTGCATGATAAGTTACTATGTCCTATTGTTAGAACTCCATTCTTTCATGCACATGTTTAGAGTTCTTTGATCCCAGCTTTCAATGCTTGCAAATGGTTGGATATTTATTGTGAGGGTGCATGTCACCTAAAAAATTATTATTTTTATCCCTTACCTACTCGACGACGAGCAGGAGTTAAGCTTGGGGATGCTTGATACGTCGGAAACGTATCTATAAATTGATACGAGCAGGAGTTAAGCTTGGGGGCTTGCTTTGTCTACACTTTGAGGTGTATTTATATCTATTTTGGAACTAACCTAATAACAAGTTGCCACAATGCCAGTTGCCCGTTTTATTCTGTTTTTTGGTTCCAGAAAGGCAGAAAATCAATATTATCGGAATTGGACGGGACAAAAGCCAAAGTCAATAACTTTCCGTGAGGGACACGAATCCAGAAAGAGGGACGAAGAGGCACCAAAGGGTGGCCAGACCCCCTGGGCGCGGCCAAGCCTGCCCCGCGCCTGGGGAGGGTGTGGGCCCCCTGGCCACCTCCTCGGGCTCCCCCTTCGCCTATAAGAGCCCCCCGATGATAAAACCCTAGATCGCCAATCATACTTCCAAAAAAAGTTCCGCTGCGCCGCCGCCACCGAAGGGGAGATTCGGGGGACAGAAAGTCTCTGTTCCGGTACCCTGTCGGGACGGGGAAGTGCCCCCGGAACCATCTCCATCGATCTCCATCGCCATCTTCATCACCATTGTTGATTCCCATGATAAGGAGGGAGTAGTTCTTCCTCAGGGCTAAGGGCTCTACCGGTAGCTATGTGTTCATCTCTCTCTCTATGCATGATCTTGTGGTCATGAGCTTTGTAATCAAGCATATCTACCTTGCTACTCAAGTGCTTAAATAGATCTCTGCTCTCCCCATGTGTGTGAAAGTGACAGCGTGCACGACATGGTGGCACTTAGGCTTGAGTCTACATAAATACTCTTTATGCTTTAATAGATCTATGCTTTTCCTCACGTGTGTGAAAGTGACAGCGGGCATACCGTGTGTGGCACTTTGGCTAGATTGAATATTTGTTATGAGTTATATTATTTGGAGTTGGATGTCTATATGAAATTGTAGTGTTTGTTGAAACCATCTAGCGCTCATGGTGACAGTGTGGGGTTATCTAGATTGGGGAAGGCGGACTTTGAGGTGTGCTGTTATAGCCCTACCAATGATTAGAGTGTTCAACCGGAGAGTAGTTAAGAGTAGTGAAAGTACAAAGGAAGTCGCCTAGAGGGGGGTGAATAGGCTTTTAAAATTATTACGGCTTAGGCTCAAGTAAATGCGGAATAAAACTAACGTTTAATTTAATGAGCACAAAACCTAGCCACTAAGTTCACCTAGGTGCACCAACAACCTAAGCTAAGCAATACAAGCAACAAGGTGATAGCAAGGTATAAATACTTCAAGCACGATGGCTATCACAATGTAAAGTGCATAAGTAAAGGGCTCGGTTGAGAGATAACCGATGGACGCGGAGACGAAGATTTGTTTCCCGAAGTTCACTTCCAAAGAAGCTACGTCTCTGTTGGAGAGGTGCGATGGCGCAATGCTCTCCGAACGCCACAAATGGCTCACCTCGAGGTGTGGTGGCTCGATGCTCACCCAACGCCACACAAGGCCTCACCCCGGATGCGGAAGCACGCAACTCACCGACGCCACAAAAGGCTCACCCTATTCTCCCAAGTGCGCACCACAAAAGGCGGGCACTTGCTCCACTATGGGACGCTTGAGGGCGGTCACCGAACCCGTATAAGATTGGGGCTAACTCCACAACTAAATTGGAGGCTCCCAACAACAAAGCCACAAAAGGCCAACAATGCCACAAAAGGCCAACAACGCCACAAAAGGCTACAAGACCACAAAAGGTCAACAAGACCACAAAATGTCAACAATCCAACCACACAACCGTCTAGGGTTCCAAGGAACCCAAGAGAAACAAGCTCACAAGCTTGAACTCGCTGAATCTCCGAGGAGAACTCAAACCTATGCACCAAATGCAAGGGCAAGTCCTTCTCTCCCAAATTCCAACAAAGCTACAAAAGCTATTGGGGGAATAAGGGAGGAAGAACATAAAAGGAGAACACAAAACTCTCCAAGATCTAGATCCCAATGATTCCTTCACAAAGAAGGGATTTAGCTTGGGGGGATTGTAGATCTAGATCTCCTCTCTCAAATCGCTCTAAAAGATGCAAGAATTATAGGAGGGGAAAGGGAGAGGGAAAGCTTCTTCAAGGTTGAAAATGGAGGAGAGAGAGAAAGCCAAGAACCAAGAAGAAAAGCTAGTGCCCACGAAGGGGAAGAGGAGCCCCTTTTAAAGGGCTCCCAGATCTGCACGTTATGGGCATTCGCGACTCCTGGCCGGAACTTCTGGTGGGAGGCCGGAAGGTCCGGTGGCACACAGCCAACGGTCAAAAACTGCGGAGCGAGAAACTGAAAAAGTGAATCCTGGTGAACTTCACGGTTCACCGAACTTCGGTGGGCGAAACTTCGGTGGAAGTTCGGCGGTTCCAATCAAATAGACATATTCAAAACAGAAGGTTACTGAACGTGAGCGGAACAAGAGCCGGAAGTTCAACCGGAACTTTTGGCGGCAACTAGGCCTGAGCGGAACTTCCGGTCCCTGGCCGGAACTTCCGGTGGGAGCGAAACTTCCGGTTGAAATTCCGACTGAAGTTCCGTCAAATAGCACATCCAAAACAGAAGGTTACTGAACGTGAGCGGAAGAAGACCCGGAACTTCCACCAGAACTTTCGGCGGCAAAGATGCCCTAGCGGAACTTCCGGTGGGAAGCCGGAACTTCCGGTCAGGGAAATTCCAGAAACCAGAAAACCAGAAACGCAATAACTTTTGCATCCTAACTCCAAACGGGATGAAACCAATTTTGTTGGAAAGATAACGACGAATAAAATGAATATATATGTGAACTATCCCCCAAGGTGTGGAGCCAGAAAAATCGCAAGATCAAAAACCGCAATAAGATATGCAAGTGAAATCCTTAGATGATGAGCTAGAGCTTGTTATGATGGTGACCACAAGCTCTAGATCCCCTCATGGACAAGAACCAAATAACAACCAAGAAATATGATGCTATGAATGCAAAGGTTTGAGCTCTCTCCGAACGATGCAGACGAGACACCCGCTTGAGAGCCCCTCTTGATAGCACGGCTATCTATCCTAAACCCGGTCTCCCAACTAACAATACGAGACCGGCAAAAGAAAAGCCCTATCAAGAACATACCTTTGCCTTGAGCATCCCACTTGAACTTGATGTAGACCGTCTTGTTCTTCTATAGTGGGAACACCTTTCTTGGATGCTCTTGCTTGATGAAGATGAAGACTTGCAAATTGCTCCCCCATACTCCATGGGGAAACCTCTTCTTTGAACTTGTATTCATCATTCCATGAGCACGAGGATGGCAAGATTCAAGCATGAGATCTTCTAGAGATGGCGCATCTTGAGCTCGCCCTTCTTCATCCCTACTTGAGGTTGATCCATCTTGATGCAACTCTTTGCACATGCCTGGATCGACCTTCAAGCTCCTTCTTTCTTCATGATTCCAATGGGCACAAAGCCCTTGGACATTTCTTCATCTTCCAACCTTGAGGCCAACACATGGCCCAAGCGATGCCAATGGACAAACCTACAAGTGAAACTCAATTTACACATTAGTCCATAGAGATTGTCATTAATTACCAAAACCACACATGGGGGCATACATGCCCTTTCAAGTAGTATCATGAAGAGAGGATATTTATATGAGAGAGTGTTCACTAGTGAAAGTATGATCCATAGGCCTTGTTTCTAAACATTAAGACACTGTTTGCTTCTCGATCTGTTGCATGTTTGCTTGCTTCCATCTTTATTCCGTTTGCCAGGGAAGTTACCTTTCCTCCATGTCAAGCTCTTTTCTGGCACCGTTACCCCACGTCAACAAAAAGTCAAAAGTTATTTTCTGGCACCGTTACCACTTGTATTTCACTATCTCTTCGCCGAACTAGTGCAACTATATTGGGTGTGTTGGGGACACAAGAGACTTCTTGTATCTTGATTGCAGGGTTGCTTGAGAGGGAATACCTTGTAGGGGTTCGTAGCATGGGAAACAAAAAATTTCTACCGCATGCAAACAAACAAGCCAAGATCTATCTACTAGATTGTAGCAACGAGTCGATAGAGGAACTCACCCTCGAAGATTCCAAAGTGTTTAACGAGAGCAGATTCTCGTGGGTGATGTAGTCATACTCTTGCCGATCTCAAGATCGTGTAGACGATCCTTCCGGCGCTGCGTTCCGGCAGCGCTTCCGCAGTCGGTCACACGTTCGGTACTCGATGAAGACCTTCCTCTCCCTTGTTCCAGCAGGCAGCGGAGGTTGTAGTACTCTCCTCATGATTCCGGCAACACGACGGCGTGGTGCCGGAAGTAGAGGGGAGATCTCGCAGGGCTTTGCCTTAAGCCGGAGCGAGTATGGTGGACTATGAGAGAGGCCTTAGTGATCTAGGGTTTAGAGACACCAAGGGAGGAGGCTTGTCCGGAGGCTAGGGCTTGGGGAGAGCCCCAACTCGGCGGCTAGGAGGAAACCCTAGGGCGGCGGCGACTGGAGGAGGCCGACGACTAGGGTTAGGGTTTTGGGTGTGAGAGGTGTAGGTTAGAGGGGGCACCCTTGCCCCTTCTTTTATAGGTGGGAGGGCTCCGGCCAAGGGGAGGGACTCCTCCCCCAATTCGGCCTCCTTGGCCGGCGGGTGGAGGGAGAGGAACTCCTCCCCAAGTAAGTTTCCTACTCTCCCTCCACCAAGCAAAACTACCGTTTGACTTTTTAAATTGGCGTTTGACTTTTTAAACTAGGATTTGATTTATCCCTTTATTTTTCTCAGCCATGATACCTAGTACATGATGCAACCATTCCACATTGTCATGACACATTCATGTACCCTTCTCCTCCAGAGTGCCGGACCTTCCGGATCCTTCTAAAACATTCCCGATGAAAACACCGGAATCATTCCCCAACTCCAAAACAGGACTTTCCTTATATGAATCTTATTCTCCGGACCATTCCGGATCTCCTCATGATATCCCGGATCCCATCCGAGACTCCAAACAACATTCAGTCTCTTACTCATCATTCCATAACTACTCAACAACATCGAATCCTTAAGTGTGTCTCCCTACGGTTCGTGAATTATGCGGACATGATCGAGACACTTCTCCGAACAATAACCAATAGAGGAATCTGGAAATTCATATGGCTCCCACATATTTCTACGATTACTTTGCGATCGAATGAACCACTTACATATGATACCAATTTCCCTTTGTCTCACGATAGTTTACTTATCCGAGGTTTTGATCGTCGGTATCTCTGCAAACCTAGTTCAATCTCGTTACCGATAAATACTCTTTTCTCGTTCCCGTGGTATGTGATCCCTTGTGAGCCAGTCACATGCTTGCAAGCTAATTGTATGACATTCCACCGAGAGGGCCCAGAGTATATCTATCCGTCATATGGATGGACAAATCCCACTCTTGATCCATGTGTCTCAACCCATACTTTTCGAACACTCAATGCCACCTTTATAGCCACCCAGTTACGGTGTGGTGTTTGATGTCATCAAAGCATCCTTCCGGTGATGGTGATAAGCATGATCTCATGGTCGAAGGAATTAGGTTACTATGTATCGGAAAGCTTATAGCAATTGAACTATTAAAATGACTTGATCTTTATGCTACGCTTATCTATAGGAGTATGTCCACCATACCATTCTCCTAATGATATGATCTTGTTATTAACAACATATCAAATGTTCATGATCAAGAAACCACGATCATCTATTAATCAACAAGCTAGTATTATGAAGAGGCTATACTAGGGACTCTAATTTAGTTTACAAATCACACAAGTATTAATGTTTCTGGTTAATAGTATTATAGCATGAATGTAAACATTTATCATAAACACAAAGATATAATAATAACTACATTTATTATTGCCTCTAGGGCATATCTCCAACATACCTTTGACCACTTCCTCCTTGAGTTCGATAAACCTTGGGTAATCCACTTAAGGGAAACTTGATGTTGTTCTACAAACCTCTACACTTGGAGGCCAACAACTGTCTATAAGAATAGCAGTGCGTAGACATCATCCCCCGGATCGATCGATTCCTTGCTCGCGGGCGTTTCGCGCTGCCTCTCGTTCATGGTTCCACCCATCGAACCTTATATCTTCTCTACTTTTCTAATATACCCAGGGAGCCACAGCTTGCAGCTCGCGCACCGCCGCCGCACCATCGCAGCTCGCGCGTCACCGTCTTCTTGTGCCCTGCCGCCGTGACCTTCCTCCCGCAGTCCTTGCCACGCGACTGCGCCGCATGATCCTGCGAGCCTCCCGACACCACCTGGCGTGGAGTCGACTGGTGCGGACGTCGGCACGGCCTGCACGCTCATCGCGCTCTGGTCACGCCTTGCATCTCGCCCGCGCCGCCTTTCGCGCGCCGCCACTGCCTCCGCCGTCTCCTGGCGCTGCGCCGTCGTGCCTGCTTGTGCTTGGCGCTTACGCTTCGCCGCGGCCGCCATAGGCCTTCCCTACAGCGAGCTGTCGCCGTCCTCGTGTCGCCCACCTCGCTGGAGCGCCGGTCGCCGTCCTCATGACGCCCACCTTGCCGGAGCACCGCGTCGTCGTCCTGCTCCACCGTCCCTCTCCTCTGTAGTGTCGCACGACCGCTGGCACCTCGTCGTAGCCTCCATACACAACTGACGTTGCTACCTAGGATATGGAGGTTTGCTACATGTGGTTAACGACACTGCTACCTACTGGCGCTGACGGTGCTACCAACAACATCGAGGTTTGCTACATGGGTTAGCGGCGCTGCTACCTACGGCGTCGAGGTTTGCTACGTGCGGCCGGCGGCGGTGCTACAAGTGTGTCTTGGGTTTTGCTATAATGTTTCCGACGAGGTGTCCGACGAGATCGGATTTGCTACAATATGATATTTTTTTGCTACATACGTTTTGTGTTTTTGCTACAATAGAGTAAAGTTTTTGCTACATGATCTCCGGTGAGGTCTACCGGCGAAAGTTTCCGACGAGTCTCCGGCGAGGTCGGATCTTCTACATTAGCATATTTTTTTTACTACATGGTCTCTGGCCAAATATCCAACGAGATCTAGTCTATTTTTCCCCGGTCAAACTGTTTTTTGCTACATATAAAAGCGAACAATATTGTAGCAAATTTGGTCTGTTTATAGCAAAAGCAGGATTAGACCTCGTTTTAGGTACATGTGGCGGCCTAGGGATCCGGGGGGAGGGGAATTATCCCCCAGGGATGCCTAGCGCTGTCCCAAAAAAAATCCTGTAAAATACGAGTGACGACTAATTGTGTAGCATGCATGTATGGAGCTTCAGTTCTTGTTCACATTTATGTTCGAGACTATTTCACACCCTCTTCATTTCATATTACTCGCATATTAGTTGTTAGTCTGAGACAAACTTTGTAAAATATGAACAAGTGTATAAAAACTTATCAACATATACAATATATAACAAATCAGTATTTTTAGAACCAACATGACATATACTTTCATATGTATGTATTTGATATTGTTGATGTTGATATTTTTTTTGGTCATGAATAAGAAGTGACCATATCTCAGTTGGCTAGGGGAGTGCACGTACAATCCTGCCACCCGGGTTTAAGTCCTAATGGAGGTGAATTTGGTGCACTTATTATTTTAAAATAAAACTCTGTATGGAGGTTGCTTTCCTTTTAAAAATAATAGTTCTGCCACGGAAAAGGACATCAGTGCTTATCTAAAAATATAAGAAAATATGCTTGCATGAACACATATTTTCTAGTGCACAATGGCTAAATTTGATGCCTTCAAATCTTTATTTGTGCTAAATGACTAGGTGGTATTGAGGGAAATATTCTAATATGTCATAGTTGTATTGCAACTGTACTATACGTGCCAAATGTTTTTTACACAGTTAACATAACTCTAATAATCGAAGGTCAAAAAATGGTATGGTAAGCACACGTTTCTTAGTGGAAATTTGTAACTGAAGCAATCAAGCAGCTAGGCATATGTAAACTGAAAGGAATTATCCCATTTCATGTTACTAGCTAGGTTATTGGCTAATATGTCGGCATACGTCACGGGTTCATAGTAGGAAGTAACCACCATTGTTTAGGAAGGAATTAGGACAAGCAAGCAAAGGAAGAGAGAAGCACCATGATATAAATAAACACAATGATGGCTGGCTGGGCCACGCATCCTGTGCCTCGTAGTCATCATTGACGCTTACGCAACACGGGTAGGCCCTACGAGGCCCATGTACGTGTCCAAGGAAGCGGGTGGTGGACCAAGGCTGCGTCTCAGATCTCAACCATCGGATTCGTTGGCCCCCTGCTTAAGTTCCAACGGGCTGAAAGGACAACCATGTGGACCAGGCCCAATAGTTCCTCTCGCTGCTCTTGACAAATTATAAGCTAGACTAGACTAATACCTTCTGTAATCTGTACTGATCAACCGATTATTAAATGTGCTAGTAGTTTTTGTTTCAGTTGTCACTAAGACTGATAAGACTCTGATCGCAAACAAATCTTGGAACTAAGACTCATTGGACTTGTATCCTCGGGGGCTCTAAAACCAAAGTAACTTGGGGAGCAGCGAATGATCTCGGAATAAAAAATAGGGAAGGAAGTACGTCAAATGGGTTACTAAAGCTCCTTTTGTTATTGCCAAAGGTTACTTTTGTTGGGATTGCCAACAATTTCAACCAAGAAGAGGATACTACTGATTAGGAGTGACAGTGCGAAGCTAGTTGATTTTTAGTTGGTTTGAGGTTGCTTATAACGTGTGATAAGCTATTTGACGTAGGGTGTGCAAAAACTGGTCTTAGCCAAGATTCCTAGGTACTTCTTAATTACTGAACAAAATGTATCTTAGCTACACTTAATTCTTATTTCACTGCCTCACTGGATATGAAGCTGGTCAACAAGATGGCACTCTTGCAACCTGCCTAACCGACCCAAGCAGTGCCACCCTGCAGCAGGGATCTGTCCGTTCAGCTTCAACCCCATACACAGCTACATGAATCAGTTAGCCGTCAACACCATACAGCTACAGTAGTCCTCTCTGTTGCGCAGACACAGCCTACATTTCCCTCCTTAACATAGGAACAGTGACATAACTATTGCGGTAGTATATCTGAAAATCATGCCCATTGACCACCAGGGCATCCTCGTCCTCTATCACATTTCGAAACTCACACCGGCGCCTCGCAGCATGAATGAATGGAGCGAGAGAGAGGCTGCGAAAGGCAGAATGATGCGCGCGCGGCCTGGTGGCACCGATTCTGATGAACACCGCCGTCTCCCCCACCCCACACCCGCTGCTGCACGGCGCTGCGCCAGGCGAGCGGGTATAATCATCGCGAGCGTGGTTTACCGGCCGCTTTTTTCACCGCATTCCCTGAGCGAGCAGGCAAAAGCTCCGTCGCCTGCTACTGCCAATGCTACTCCTTGTACAGACTGCAGACACGCACCTGACCTCTCTTGCTCTCTTTCTCTTTCCCTGCGTGCACAGTCAGGCAGCCTTACCCTGGCCGGCCTGGCGTCCGGCGCTCTGCTCGCAGCGGCAAGCATAGGCCTAACTGCTGCGTCTCATCGATCGCATGTTTCAGTCAACTTTTCTCATCGTCATCGTCGGTCGATTATCTCCCTCTCTCACCATGAGTTCTCTGCAGTGCTGCATCATCGGTTATTTTTCAGCGGAGGTCTCGATTGGTTTCGGCGCCCGAGAAACGCGCGCTGGATACGAGTAGAGAATGTTTTAGCTAGCTAGCTAGCTAGTACTACTAGGGGGGGAGCAGGGCAGGCCTGATGTGTCGTCTCTGCCAGTGAAGAATTGCGTGCCGGCCGGATACTGATAGGTCATTTCAGGGCGCTGCATGCATGATTGCATCGGCCGCAGAGAAAGAGTGTATTACGTACAGGGAAAAGTTACGGCATCTACATATATCTACCTCTATTGGCTTGGCTAGCATGGGACGGAGACGGACGGATGGATGGGTGACTGAAAGGTTCAAAAACTTGTGCCTCTGCGTGATGGAGAGGAATTCCTGCTGATTTGATCTTGATTTTGTCCACTGACCGCGGTGAAAGGCTCTGGAACTCGAAACCGGGAAGTTCCTACAACTGGTAAAAGATGCTTCACGTTTCCAGGCTCGAAACATGTCTTGAAATAAAGCAGACAGAGATTCTGAATTTGGCATCACGTCCTAGCCCTAGCTACCTCGAAGTTAACCAAATAGAAATCGTAGGCACGACACATCGTGTACGGCACGGTAAGAAAAAATGTTACTCCCGGGCGACCCAAATTAGTTGATTCAAATTTGTCAAGAATGAAATCTATTACTAAATTATGTCTATATATACAATCGAATCTAAATAAATCTAAGTCAACTAATTTGGCTCGAAGAGAGTAATAACATCTCGATTTCTCCTGCACGCCATGGATGGACCTCTGTAAAAGCGCATGCATGAGTACAAGTACAGATTCATCGACACACATGGGCGTGGGCACTAGTTCTTGTTGGCAACCTGGTTGGGACTCGAGATCGAGCACGATCTTGTGTGTGTGTGTGTGCGCGCGTGTGCGTACACACAACACTACTACTACACATCGGCACGATAGAGGTCTCGCGCGCGGTGCCATGATGATGGAGATAACTGGGCGCAACCCAGAGATAAAAGCAGCGCTCTACCTTTGCACACTTTGGAGCATGCACCATGTTTGCGTTGCACGAAGAGAGACGCAAATGATGAAGCAGACGAACGAGCAGGGACAAAGGCGCTCCTGTACGTACACAGGAAATAGTATGTTTATAGTTTTAGCAACCCCTCCAAATGCCTTTTCTTTTTCCATATGTGAAAAAAGCAACAAGAAGATTACGCCATAAAGTATGTGTCAATATATATACGGCAGTACTAATTAACTGGTGATGTTGCTTACCGCTAGTGCTTACCAGCCGATCGGACCAAGATGCGTGCGTGGCAACATAAGAAAAATATTAGTACAGGCCGGCATATAGAAAACTACGTGCATGCATGTGGTTGTGGGAAGGAAGCCAGTCACCTAATTCATGGGTTTGTCTTTCTTTCCCTTGTCTAATTATATACAAAAAAAAAATTGTATTTTTTGTTTGTATTTATGCAAGAGCAAATAATATAGTGAATCATGAAAAATATTCCACACCCAATCTTAAAACCAGTATATAAACACATGCCTATCTAAAAAACCTTTGACATTAATTCTTAATTGTAAGCATTGACCAATCAATCATAAAGAGCACTAGTACTAAAATTCTATAAACCCTACAACATATATACAAGTATGTGTTTGTCAAGAAAATCAACTACTACTAAAAACAAGCTACACAGTTCATAAAGCACAAACTAGTAGTATAGCTAGTTTCAAAGTCCAAAAGTAATAACCAAAAATTCCATCGAAAAGAGAAGACGGATTGTTCGCCGGACCATCGTTTAGTTTCCTCCCAAAAAGATGCCCTCGCTTTCCCCACTTCGAATCTATGCGTAGTACAGCCTCGCAAAAAGGACAATATACTTATGAATATTAGTGCAAAGCTAGGACCAGCCGGATCGATTAACAAAGACATGTGTGTGCAACTTACTCCCGGATTCTTAATTAATGAGCTACACATGCGGCCATCTTAGCAGAAAGTTGAAAAGCCAAGAGACAAATAAACTTTATTAGTTGTTGGGGGGGATAAAGATGTCAATGACATCTCATTGATGCCGTTAGTTTAGTGAGGAGGAGAAAGAGAGGGATCGTAGATAGGGATCAGGGCATGCACTACTTGGCTAGCTGGGGGCAAAGACGATCGCCTGCATGTGTGAAGAATCTTCCCCACATCATCCCACCCATTTGCTCACTGAAACAGTGAGACGTTTTTTTTCAGCAAAGCAATCACTACAGTGGACATGGATGAGCTGTTGCTGCATAGTTTATGATTGGCAGAACTAGCTTTAGTCTGGTCAGCAAGGCACACCAACAACCGTGTGTACCAGATGCACACAGAAACAAAAAAACGAGTAGTGTTCTTTTCATTCTGAGCGTATTATGGATATCCATTATATATGGTTGCCAAGAGTTCATTCCTCCTTGTCGGAGTTGTTACCATAATTTAGGAGACCACACTCCTTTATTGATATATATAGCTGTATTATCACTTTCCTCTTGAATTTTAATGAATGGATAACACTCCAGCCGGGTTTCTCGAAAATAAACTATTTTCCCTCCTCTTTCTTTCCTTCTTCCTCGTGTTTCTTTTTCTTCTCGCAACAGAGAAAATAACATCAGACCTCACTGGGTTCAGATTCATTGTTCTTGGGGAGGGGAAGACCCCTAGCCATGTCTTGGTGGGAAAACATACTTACCGATGGTAGGGGCCGGGTTATACAAATACGATTGACCAGTGCAGCCACACCATGTGTTGTGTTTACTGAACAAAACGATTGGTTGGTGCAACATGGCGAGTCAAAACATATTAAGAGCTTGTTTACTTCTCCGGTATTTTTATCCTTAAAAGATGTGGGATATATGGGAATTTGGTGTTTCACCCAATACTCATCTATCCCCTCAAATACCCTTTCCTAAAAAAATACTCTATCAAGATGGAGAGTTTTTAATCTAGCCAAGTATATAATAGTGTGGACGGGATTTGTGGGGATATTTCGGAATTATCCTCTCCAAACACGTCCAAGTAAACGATGTATCGGAGAAATTGCGGGATACGAAATAATCTCCTCTCGTCCCGTCAAATACCCTAGAAGTAAACAACGCCTAAGATGATGGAGTGGTGCCGACGATAATGGAGGAGTTGACTACAAATCAGTTGGCGGATCTGACGGGTGATAACTAAAGATGTGAGTAGAGGTAGATGTAATGGCGATAACTAAGCCTATGTTCTTTGGTGAGGCTAGCTATTCCCTTGGTTAGAATGTTGGGTTGAGATCGAATAGGAGGACGAGGAAAGTGTGAATGGTTTTGGATGGATATCCAATGGGCATGGTACTACTTGATTTAGACTTGGAATTGAACTAGCTCTAGCATGTTCACCAAGGCATCAATAACTATGTGTACAAGATGCACACGAAAAACATAGTACTGTTATTTTTGTTGTAGGCATATTATGGATATATACTACGTATGCCATATATCGTTGCTAGTGATTTCCCTTTTTGGAGATGTTACCATGATATAGGCGTTGAAACTTCTGTAATCTGTATTTATATTATGCATGCCCTCTTGAATTGGAATGCGAAGGCGATACCCCTACTAGGTCCATATTCTTCTTCTTTCTTCTATCAACAAAGATAACATCGAACCTCCTAGGTTTGGATCCATGGTTCTGGGGCCAGGGAAGGATCCATGTCCCGGTCTTCAAGAGAAGGCATACATACACTAGTACAAAATGACCTTACATAGACCCTTATTACACAATCTGAAAAACATGTCGTGTGCGACGAGGCACACGAAAAATTGGCGATCGGTGCAAGCCACATTAGCAATGAAGAGTAATGTACAACCATCGTCGATGTGAGAAGGCTCTGCCCATCGCGGGGCGCAAACATTTTTCTTTTCTCATGCCTGGCCATTCCCTTAACCGTAGATAGTCGGTCCCTCTCACCCGTAGTTGTGCCACTCCCTCTCTAGTCACTCGCTCCCATCCCTGATGGCTCACTAATACTACTACCACTCCTTTCCACTGGCTCCCTGCCCTATATGCTCCCTGCCCTATATGCATCCTCTTGCTGACAGAACACGCGACATCCTCTTTCACCAGCCACGTCACCTACATACCGACCACGTCACCCGTCAAAGAACGCCACCTCCTCCACCACCACCTTGTGAATAGGAGGACTGGAAAAAGGTGAATGGTTGCATGGTTATCCAATATAGTTGTGATAATTGATTTGGAATTGAACAAAAAAATTGGCATGTATTTCCACATAAATGAATATTAAAGATTGCATGCATGGAGTGAAGTCGCATCTATCTGCCTAACTCATGTCTAGGAGAGAGACATAGAGATGTGGAATTGATAGTATGATTAGAACAACAGCATGTAGAGAAGCACATGCACTTAAAGAGGTGATCTTATCAATCAAGCTAATGCATCCCATTACCATTAATTGTGTGATGAGACTGGAAGGTAGACTAGTCTTATGATCCCCTCTTTAAAAACCACCAAAACAAAGAAACAAAGCCTTGATAAAAGCTGCCCATCCAATGAGTATATGAGACACATTCCCCCCTCGAAAGAAAGGGCGCCACACCCACACACCGATGCAGCAAGGCACAAAAGCAATCAAAGAGATATAGACAAAGCCCTTTTTTTTTCACCCCCTCTCTCCTCATCCCTGCAGCTAGCTATATATGATCCCCCCTCATGCCCCAACCCTTTCTACAACACGAGCACAAGCACAATGCAGCTCCACCTTTCCACCCCATAAAGCCTCCGTTGGCACCCCTATCCCACTAAGGAGCAAAAAGAGAAGAGGGAAAGGAAGCAAGCCAAAGGGCAAGGCGACCTAGCAAGCTAGTTGCGGGCAAGGGTACGTAGCTAGTAAGGTTAGCCCTTAAAAAGAAGAAAGCTTCCCGGACACTTATGGCACTAGTCAAGAGCCACCACCAAATGTTGGCCTCCTCCTCCACATCGTCGTCCTCTCCGTCTTCCCAGCAGCAGCTGCTGCAGGCGCCGGCGGTGCCGCCTCCGCCGGTCAGCACCACGACGTCATGCCTCGCCGCCGACCAGCCCTCCCCCGCCAAGCGCAAGAGGCGCCCTCCCGGCACGCCAGGTACGCATGTTGATCGATAGATCGTATATGGATCGTCAGTGTGCAGTAGCACTTGGGTAATGTCTACGTAAATAACGCGGCGCGGATTGCTTGCTTGCCATATGTATGTAGACCCTGATGCGGAGGTGGTGGCGCTGACGCCTCAGACGCTGCTGGAGTCGGACAGGTACGTGTGCGAGATCTGCGGGCAGGGGTTCCAGCGGGAGCAGAACCTGCAGATGCACCGGCGGCGACACAAGGTGCCGTGGCGGCTGGTCAAGAGGGCGCCGGCGCCCTCGGCCGGAGGAGAGGACAGTAGCGGCGGCGGCGGCACTGGCGCGGGAGGAGCCGGCGGCGCGACGTCGACGGTGCCCCGTAAGCGCGTGTTCGTGTGCCCGGAGCCGAGCTGCCTCCACCACGACCCGGCCCACGCGCTGGGCGACCTGGTGGGCATCAAGAAGCACTTCCGGCGGAAGCACGGCGGGCGGCGGCAGTGGGTGTGCGCCCGCTGCGCCAAGGGCTACGCCGTCCAGTCCGACTACAAGGCGCACCTCAAGACCTGCGGCACCCGCGGCCACTCCTGCGACTGCGGCCGCGTCTTCTCACGGTACGAATACATGCAACACACTATCTACTCCTGTCCTGTTTCAATAACACAATACAACGCTAAGTTCGTTAATCAGGACGTACGTATATGGTTATTAGCGGCATGCGCCGGGATCACGTACGTCGGTAGCACTGGATGAGACTGGAATGAACTAAGTTGTCCTCCGATCGATGATAATCAACCTAATTGTTTTTTTATTATTAGTTGGGATAGCTTAGCATGGAGATCGATCTATATCTCGGTCGGTCGATGGAGATAAGACAAAAGATGTGATCATGTTGGTTAAACCTGCAACTGGCTGTGGAAAAGAAAATATCAAAGAGAGATATGTGTAGGCAGCCGACATGAATTAACTAGAGTTTGATCGATCACAAGCTAGCTATAGCTGACCATAATATGTGTGTGGTAGCATATTTCTGTACGGACGTGGACGGGGACCCGAGTGAGGCTGATGACATATATCCAGGTCGAGTGGGTTCCATATAGTATCATCCATCCATATATCCATTGATGAAGAAAAAAAAAAGCTTTATGGAGAAAATGAAAAGCAAAGAAAGTGCGTTGGCGTATGATCATTTCGGTGGCGGATCGCGGTAGGACCGAAAATTCCACCGGGAAAGCGACGGCACATCGACCAAAAAACTGTCTCATCACCCTTCTCCCAACACCGGTAGCTAGCTCCCGTAAACTCAACTCAAAGAAGCCGGCCCACCGTTCTAATTATGTCATCACTCGCTGAACACTAATTATGGGAGGCTGTCACAATTGCTACATGCATGCATGTGTCATTATGCAAACAAAAAGAAGAATATTACTGTATTGTAGCAGTACTAACACTCAAGGTTAAGCATGCATCTACCCCGGAGAAAGAAATAAAGGTATTGTACTTCGTAGCATAGGCGCCCATGCTCAGTTACTACTTCATGAATAAAAATAGCACTGGTCATATACAAAATAATACTTTATACATACATGTAGTATTAGAAAAATCTGGGACGTGAAGTACTAGTATTATGTTTGCGCTCGTCTAGACGCCGTGTGAGAACCGAAAATGTCATGCGTCGTTGAACAGAGGAACTACTGTAGGCACGGGTAATGGCGATCCATGCAGCCGGCCGGGTGCTGGCCACAGCGAGCAGCTAGCAGAACTAGCTAGGCTCTAGCTAGTAGTTAGGCAGGTAGAGACAAGCTGCTCCGTTCCTCGGACCCCGCTTGATCCACCAAAGTACAAGCGAGAGCGCGCGCGCGCCACTCTCGCCACGCCCACACGTACGTACACGCCGGCCAGGACAAGGAGGCCATGTGCACGCTCTAGCTGCGTAAACAAAAAACAAACAGCGCTGGGTGGGCTACCGGGCACTTTACTTTAATAATTGGCACTTGGCAGCCACACTCCCTTGTCACTGCCCAGAAGCATAGATCGCGTAGCGGCTGGCCGGCACCCACCCGTGCACGTCTCCACTGCCAGATTATGATCGACCGTTTTTTTTCTTTGAAGTATAATTAACATATTTTTGAAAGTCTGAGGTTTTTGGGTGAATTAATTAACAAACTGGTGCGTGCATCTGGGATTATGGATGAATGAGTCTTGCTCAAGCTAGTTCGTGACGTGGTCCCTTAAATTTGATGTGCCGTGGCTCCATGCGAGTCGGATCAACAGTACTTCTCTCGCTGTACATCACTGTGCAGAGACACACATCGCCGATGGACGGATCGACCACACCGCGTTTGGTCCCGGCCGGCAGGCCAGATCGAACTGAAGTGATGCATCTGGTCTGTTCTCGTGGGCATGCAATTAGTTGGTCCGTGGCCAGTGGCCTGCGGGTCGGTACGACACGTTTCCGCCAGACCACCAGTAGTATCTCGCTGGACCGATCGATTAGATAGCATCCGTCCATCATCGCGATGGGTCGATCGGTCGATCTGGTTGTCTGGTCGATCGGTACATGCCTCCGCTCCCCGTGTGGTCGCTTTCCGTCCACGCCAAGTGCCGAAATGGCGCATGGGCGGGTCGGGCGGCACGGTGGACCGACCGCGCGAGAGATCGGAGGGCAATCATGCGTACGTACGTGTGGTTGTGTGTGCGCGCACCTAACATCGCGAATTATGGGACGTACGTACGTACGTACTCTTCCCGCCCTGCAAACATATATGCACGTACGTACGTGACGGCGACGGGACATGTTGGTAGAAGCGTAGGCATCCATGCATGGTGTACGTGTTGTGTTGGTTCATGCCGTGCTTGTTGTGTTAGTGCTAATGATCTGCGTGTGTTTAATTTGCAGGGTGGAGAGCTTCATCGAGCACCAGGACGCGTGCAACTCCGGCCGGATGCGCGGCGAGGCGGCGGCCGTGCTCCCGGTGCTCCGTCCCGCCGTCATGAGGCATCCTGTTCCGGGACCGCCTCCCACGCCGCCGCCAGAGCTGCAGCTGCTCCCGGCACCCACCAAGCAGGCGCCGCTGCCTGCCACGCCCGTGTTCTCACCCTCCCACGACCCCCACGCGACGACGAAGCTGGAGCTCTCCATCGGTCCGATCGCCGGCCCGGAAAACGGCGCCTCCGCCGCGGCCGACGACGGGAGGGAGGAGGTGAGGCGGGCCATGAACGAGAAGGCCGCGGCCGACGCGGAGCGGGCGCGGGCTCGCGAGGAGGCAGCCGCGGCGGAGCGCGCGCTGGAGGAGGCCCGCCGCGCGCGGCAGCGGGCTCGCGGCGAGCTCGAGAAGGCGTGCGCGCTGCGCGACCACGCCACGCGGCTGCTCGCGCAGGTGACCTGCCACGCGTGCCGGCAGCGCTCCTTCGCCGTCGTGCCCATGGGCGTCGCGGCCGGCGGAGACGCGCACGGCGGCTCCGCGGTGGCCTGCGAGTCCCTGAGGAGAGGGGGAGGATTAGGACTGTAGAGCGGGCCACGCAGCGGCGGCATCTAGCTAGTACGTGCATGTACAATTTTTACGTTCGCGCGTCGTACGTACAGTACGTATGTGCACGCGTCTCTGTATGTAACGAAGGTCGGCCCGTGATGTCGTTTGGCGATGAAGGAATGCGTTTGTGTGCACAGACTGCGGTTGCGGTTCACACTTTTCACGGTACAGGATTCTTTTTTTTTCTGAACGAGGAAAATCCCTAGAAGGGCCTTTTTTTGAACGACGAAAATACCCAGAAGGGAGTAGATGCTGCTATTATCAGAAGGCGGGTACAAATTTTTATGGAGGCCCATTATTACATCATTTGTACAGGTAAACCTAGTTTTTAAAGATAAAGCCTACATAGTTAAAAAAATGATCCCAACGGAAAGATTAAAAAAGCAATCGAGTGCTTGGCGTCCACCTCCGCCGCTCTCCGGCGACCACCAGGCGCATGTGTCAGCGCAACCACTAGAAACTAGCGAGGCACTGGTAACACCAACACCGCGATTAGAGAAGCTAGCCCAAACGATCGAGACCAGCTACCCTCCGGTGAAGAACTGCTGCCGCCGGCCACCACTCCATCTCCAGGGACGAGCCACTTGGTAGTGAAGCGATGCCGAGCTCTAGCGCCAGGTTTCGATGAGGGCCTCCGCACTGGAGGTCGAAGAAAGATCACCCTTTCGGCCAGAAAACACGGCGCCCGACATGTGCACCATGTGATTTTCTCGAGACTGCAAGAGCAACTTCCACCGCCCACGCCAAGGAGAAAATGGCTCCCTGCAACCACAACTCCCCTCGCCCCCAAGGCCGGCCAGAGTGCGCCATAAGACCATCCAAACCAAAACCGACGACGGACCAGCACGATAATTTTATTTGCAAACATGGTGGCCCTTTCCAAAGCGACGAGCTCCTTCTTTCCCTCGCCTCCACGGTCGGACAGAGAGCAGAGTAGTGTTCAGATGAAGAACCCTAAATAGCAACAGATCTAGCCGCACACACTCATCGCGCAGCTCCAAACTACTATCACAAGGCCAACCCTAAACCTAAAACTACTAGAACACGTTGAGCACCCCTCTTCATCCTCCATGAGCGGCAGCACCGCTTGGTAGCGCTCGAAAGCCCAAGGAGACTCTCAAAGCGGCAGAAGCTTGGGAGGGGAAATAATAGCTCCATGTACATCCGTGAATTTAATGGACTTCTATACTCATGAGGTGTCCACCGTAGCTTTACCGGTTTCCTTTGTGTGAGGTGGTAGCCGTATCAATTCGATTGGGCTTGCAAGCTCGAAACAGGCTTTACTCATGCATGAAGGGTGAGTAGTTCCACCTTGGACTATGGGTCCATGTAGTAGCTAGATGGTTGTATCTCCTTCTTTGTGCTATCATGTTTAGATCTTGTGAGCTCCGTTCATGATCAAGATCTCATCTATTTGTAATCATGCATGTTGTGTTTGCGGGGATCCGATGGATATTAATATTACTATGTCAGATTGATGAATGGTTTTGTCTTATTGATTCTATCATGTTTGTGTTGTTTGAGATCTTGCATGCTCTCCGTTGTTAGTAGCTATCTTGGGCAAGTAGTTGCTAGTGACTCCAAGAGGGGGTATTTATGCTCAATAGTGGGTTCATGCCTCTATTTAATCTAAGGAAAGTGACAGAAATCTCTAAGGTTGTAGATGTGTTGTTGCCACTAGGGAGAAAACAACGGTCTCTTATTCATGGAACAAGTGGATTGTTTACCTTACACACTTTGATTAAAGCAGTTGTCTGTTGCTTGCAACTTAATACTGGAGGGGGTTCGGATGTTAACCCGAAGGTGGATTTCTAGTCATAGATGCAGTTGGATGGAGGTCTATGTATCTTGTTGTATTGCCCAATCGAATCTCATAGGATCATGAATGTCTAGTATTGCATTGTTATGCCTTGCTCAGTCCTGTCAATTGCCCTACTGTAATTTGTTTACCCAGCATGTCATATTTGTTTAAGGAGAACACCTCTAGTGAACTATGGACCCCGGTCCAATATTTACCATTGATACATCTTCCACTGTTACTGTTTACTTTCTACAAACCACTATTACCTTCCACACCATACAGTTAATCCTTTGTTACAGCAAACCAGTGAGATTGACAACCTCACTGTTCGTTGGGGCAAAGTCTTGAGTTTGTGTTGTGCAGGTCTCCAAGTTGCTAGCAACACCTTTGAGTCGTTTCCTTCCTCCTACTGGTTCGATAACCTCGGATTCTTACTAAGGGAAAACTTGCTGCTGTGCTCATCATACCTTGCTCTTGGGGTCTCCCAACGAGGCGTCAACACGCCATCATCACAACTCGCCTCTCGCTAGTTTCAATATGGGCAACCGAACCAGTATCAGATACCCATGCACTACTACTATTACTAGTAAGATACACATCAATAAAATGTATATCGAATATACCTTTCTTTTTGATGTTGTTGTTCTTCAGATCTGCCAGGTACTTGGGGCAATTCCGCTTCCAGTGACCTTCTCCCTTGCAGTAAAAGCACTCAGTACCAGGATTAGGACCAGCCTTGGTCTTCTTTATAGGCGCGACAGCTTTCTTGCCGCCCTTCTTGAAGTTACCCTTTTTCTTAGGCTTGCATTGCTTCTTGAAATTGGTGGTCTTATTGACCATCAGCACTTGGTGCTCTTTCTTGATCTCCACTTCCGCAGACTTCAACATAGAGAAAAGTTCGTAACGAATTATCCATGCGCTACATGTTGTAGTTCATAACGAAGTTCTTGTAACTAGGTGGTAGTGATTGGAGGACACGGCGAATCCCCAATGCATTAGGA
This sequence comes from Avena longiglumis, assembly GCA_030063025.1. NCBI lineage: Eukaryota > Viridiplantae > Streptophyta > Magnoliopsida > Poales > Poaceae > Avena > Avena longiglumis. The sequence goes on from CP125975.1 coordinate 505,041,535, forward strand.
ATCACTATACCCAAGCTTTGGATCTGATTGGCGTGCCCATACATCTTAAACACATGCTCACTAACGGAGCTACCCTCTTCCATCTTGTAGTTAAAGAACTTTTCAGAAGCTTCATATCTCTCAACTGCCGCGTGAGCCTCAAAGTTCTCAAACCTTTTCTAAATCTCCGATTCCAAACCATACAAGATAGCACACTAAATCGTGGAGCACTGATTCTTCCGAGGAAGGTAAACATTTTTCACCTCATCGGTAGCATCAGCTGCAGGTGGGTCACCTAGCGGTGCATCCAGCACATAGGTCAACTGACCAACATTGAGGATAATCCTCAAATTGTGGAACCAATCTATGAAGTTTCTTCCATTTTTTCAACTTCTCTTTCTCTAGGAACGCAATTAAATTGATGGTAGGGGCCGCAATGATCTACAACATATTTACAAAAGTTTAGACTAAGTTTATGACAAATTGAGTTCAGTTTAATACTTAAAGTAACTAGGTGAACTCCCACTCAAAACAATATCTCTCACATTGTTTTAGTGATCACACGAACCAAATCCGCTACATCAAGTCCGATCATCACAAGAGATGATGTAGTTGGAAAGGCGAACAATCAACATGTTCATCATATCTACTATATGACCAATGCTTTACCTTTCGGTATTCCGTGTTCCAAGACCATGTCTGTACATGCTAGGCTCGTCAAGTTTAACCTTAGTATCCACATGAGCAAATCTGGCTTTCTCCCGTTGTGTGCACACGTAGAATCTATGACACCCGATCATCACGTGGTGATTCGAAATGACGAGTCTTAGCAATGGTGCCTACTAAGGATGAACACTTTATTACTTGATATTTGGTGAGAGGGATCATGATGGAGGGATTAACCTCTTGGGTGGCCCGATCTTCACGGATCTCGTGGTCAAATCGATGGGAAAGCGAGGGGAAATGGATAAGGTAGCGGAAGCGAACACACACCTCGCGAAGAACACGATGAACACACGCAAAACTCACACGATACAATGTCGATTGCTCCCGAATGGCAGCCACCGGTCCGATAGAATCCTCGCAAGGAAAGATCGGTCAACGTGCTCCCTCAAATCCACATCGGAGAGGGAAGAACACCTTGAGGAGGGTCTTGACAACTTGGAGACGAGACATCGAACTCCAAAGCCTTGTTCAACGATGGATGCGGGATGCAAAGTCCAATCGAGGTTGGTGACGATAGTCGGTCCCCTTGGAAAAGGGGATGAGGCAAAACTAGAGATTCCACAATGGGGGTTGTCTTTAGTCTATCATCTATGCCTCAGGGATACATGAGGGGTGGGGGCTCTATTTATAGGCTAGCCACTAAACAAGGGTAGTTTGGGGATAAACTAGGCGAATAGGTAAGTAAAGGGGAATACATGGGCTGTGGCCCAACAGGTGCGCGTAGGCACATACATGACCGGTAGTACCGGACTTAGGACCGGTAGTACCGGTCATCACCGGTAGTACCGCTTGCGGTCCTGGAGCGACGGTTGGAGCCGTCAGTAGCGAGCGGTAGCAGGGGCGGTAGTACCGCTGACCGGTAGTACCGGTTCCGACGACCGGTAGTACCGCTTGGACCTGGCAGCTGCCGATCTGTCTTCTTCCACCTCCTCTTCCAAGCCTCCGTCTTGTCGGGCTTGATGTTCCGGGCTTCCTCCCTTGCCTCCGTACTGGTCGGTGTGAACCTATCATGCATATGTGACGGAGTATGAAGTAGCATACCATTCAATAGGGTAGGAAGGGGGCTCGCATAGAGGAACGGATTCACCTTTGGAGTCCATGACGACTTGGCATAAGTTGGAGACCTTGATGTAGTAACGAACATAGGTCGGGCTGCATCATCTCCCCTCCCTTCAAAAAGAGTCGTCCTCGACTCTCCATGTGCATCATGAAGTAGAAGAGGTCGAAGGACATCCTTGATCCTCGGGTTCACCATATAGTCGTCCTCGGGAAGATTGACTTGACAAAACTTCAATGTTCCTTCACCTTCCATGAAGCCTACAAAGCTCACGACAAAAGCGAAGCAACACTCAAAGCGTAGCCAATTCATGAAGATTATAGCATGAGTCCTCAAGTAGAAGGAAGTCACCTTAGCTTGTAGAGATAGCTCGATGAAGGGTGGCCATAGGTAACTCTCTTCGATTCTTCTTGTCAACCCATGGTCCATAGAGGTTGACGTGTATGCATTTGTACCTTCATACAACAAATACCAAGCAACATATGTTTGTGTGTGATAGAGGAGCATGTCATTTATGGCATGTCCATTCTTGTTCACAACACGATTAGCACAACTCAAGTATAGCAAACGGGATGCATATGCAAGGTCAAAGTGCATGGAAGTCGTTGCAAAATCATCCAAATGTGGGAACTCAAAAACTCCATATAACATCTTATTGTGGCATTCAAAGCAATCGAATAGAAATTTGATCAACATCTTTGATGCAAAACTAGGAGAATTTGGCAAAAACACAAAAGGAGGAATATCCAAAACAACATCATTACGTGTGCAAACCAACCATTGGAAAGAGAAATTGTTCGACATGTTGGATGTCACACACAAATCATCGATAGAAAATATCATGGGAATATGAGTATCCCAAACGGAAGCAAAAACAATATGTTTGCAAACAAACCAAATGAAAGAGCAAGTGGTCCTTATATTCGTTGCAACAACAAGACGAGATTCTTGGAAGCTCTCATGACAATACATGCTCTCAATGGCATTATGGTTGCACACAAAACATCGGGGACAATTTTGGTGCAACACACAAAGCATCAAAATCCAATGGCAAAGAAACATGATTGTCATAAGTGGATATAATACCATTAACATGCTTGCAATCAAACCATAGGAAAGAGCAATTTGCCAACATGAAAGATGCAAAGCATGCAAAAGGTATTAGAGCTGGGTTCGATCTTGAACTCACTTGTGGAATGCTCTCTAGAGCTCTTTTTGTCAACTCATGCTCAACCGAGGTTGACATTCTCGTGCGGGTACCTACACACATCATACACAAAAGGAAGAACGTGTGTGCATGGTAGAGATACACATCATCCATCATGACGTATCTCTTCTTGTGCACATCACCATTAATGTCAATCAAGTATGAAATAGATGCATGGTCAGTATGCAAGTGGGGAACATGCTTATCATGGCAATCATCAAAATCTCCCAAAATTGAGAAAGCTATGGGGGCCATCTCATTATAACGCATATAATCAATATTGTTGCAAGCAAAACAAGTGAAATAGCAAGCATTCATCTTATTGCAAGCAACGGGGGAAATTGAATGACTAGCATGACAACACATGTCCGAAGCAATTGGAGGATACACACAAGATGCATAGCATGGCATATTTATGGCAATGTTATCACACTCAAACAATTTCACATGATCAATATTATGCAAAGGCAAAGCATCACATGGGAAAGTGGATGAAGCATATGTAATGTCACAAGTATCATCCATAGCATGCATATCCTCACAATTCATCATGTCCACTAGTGGGATTATGGCATCATCAACACCCTTATTGTTACCTTGTTCATACCTCTCATATGAAGTGGGTGTTGTGGTAGTAGTGGCCTCCTTGTGGACGACTTCGTCTTCTTGATGTAGCCATGGCATAACATCATCTTCGTGCACCATGTACATCTTCTCCAATTGAGGCATCATTGCTTCATGGCTTGGCACGTCTTCCTCCATGGAACCTAGCACAACACAAGAGAACACACTAGAGGTAGAGGGTAAGTTGTTAGAAATCGAAATGGTCTCACTTGACCTATCAACTACCACTCTCAACTCACTAGGAGTATCACTCATGCCCTCCAAGTGGAAGCACTCAATCTCACATAAGATGGAGTCACTCATCTCACTCTTGTTCTCACTCAAGTGGGCTAAGTGGATCTCATACTCACATGGGATTTGTACCACATAATCACTCAAGTATATGGGGATAGGCTCGGTTTCCTCAACTCCAAGCGCCTCCTTTGGTGAAGGGAAAATCCCATGCTCACCATTCTTGACCTTGTCGCCTCCAAGGTTGGATGCCATAAGATGGGCATCATTGCTCGTGTGGCATCCCGCAAAACCACTACTAGAAAATCGCGTTGTTTTGTGCATTGCATCATCATGACCGCATGCTCATGTCATCATGCCGCATTGCATTTGAGCATCGTCATCATCTTGCATCTGTTCGCATAAAACTATTTTTGAAAAGCCTGGTTTTGTTTTCTAAACGCCCCGTCTTTATTCAAACGCAAAACCCCGGGTCTCCGGATTATTTTGTTTTGTCTGCTATCGGTTTGCAAACGGCCCGTTTAAAACAAATAAAATGTTTAATTATTTTTAGTGGGGCAGTCGAACGGGCCGAATCGACCCGAACGACCACCCCCGGAATTAAATCGGTCCACCCCAAACCCCTTTTGCACCCAACCTAATCTACCCACACCCCCTCCACCTCACCCCAGCCACTCGCGGCTTGCCACCTCACCTCTTCCCAAACCTCCACCTCTCACACGCTGCCACCTCACCTCAGACCCTCTCTCTCTCACCCACCACACAACACACCCCACACACACGCAGCATACCCCCACACACTGACAGTCCGGCCCCACCACGCGGTCAAACCCCCTGGGCCACCACCCGACCCCGCCTGCCCCAACCTCTCTGCCTCCCACCTACCGCCCTCCTTCCCCAACCTTCCCATCCATGCGTTCCCCCATCCCGACCTCGCCTGCCGCTTCTCTCGTGGCCCTCCGCACCGGCTCGCCGCCTGAGCTCCGGCCTCCGCTTTTTCCTGACGCCTGGCCTCCGCTCACAGCGCCTCCCGCTCGGCCGCGCCTCCGCCCGGCGCTCCGCCGCTCGCGTCGCCTCGTCGGCCTCTTCCTCGCCACCAGCCTCGCCTCCACCTCCGGCTCCTCGTGACCAGCGGCAGCGCCTCCGTCGCCGTCGGCGCGGCTTCACGCCGCCTCCTCTTCAGCCTCCGCCGCCTCTTCGGTCCGACCCGTGCCCTGAGCCAGCCCGTCGCCGGGTCCCCTGGCCTCGGTTACGCCATTGGCCTCTCGCCTCCGGCGAGCCCCCTAAGCCGCCCCGCAGACCGACCGTTCTCCGGCGGCTGCATCGACCTCACGGACGCGGCCCCCTCCCAGCACCGCGTCGACCTCGGCTCCGTCAGCGATGCCTATTCGTAGTTGTCTGGACTAGCCACCGCCATGGGGTGTTGGGTGTACCAGCGTTACGGTAGAGAACGAGTGAGCTTACGTGGCCGTGGTGGCAAGACATGAACCGGATTTTGTGTGTTATGCGCATCGAACCGAGGGACATCGGGCGACAAGATCTTCGTCTCGGAAACCGCCACGCCTCAAGATCTCCGCCACGGAAACCCAAGGCCGTCGATGTAGGACGACAAGGCCTTCTCCACGGTTTCCAAGACCCCGACATCGAAACGACAAGATCATCGACAGGGAACCCGGAGGCCACATGTGCGACAAGTACCCCTTTTTTCGGACGCCAAGATCACCGTCACGGAACAACAAGACTGCCACACGGACACGAACCCCAAGACCCTGAGGCCCCGAACCGAAGACCGATCCGAAGCGCCAAGACCTCCGACAGGGAACCGACCAGTTCGCTGAGAACCGCACCCGAACCTGAAGCACGACAAGATCTGCCCCGTTGTCCGAGAACGTTCCGCCGAGACCGACCCGTCGAGACCCCTAATGTGTGAACCCCTCCCCGAAACCCTATTTTATAACATAATACAACTTGTCGCATAATAATTGTCTTGCATGCCTACATTCATGTGGTTTGGGGGCCTTATGCCGATTCACCTAATAATTAAATATGGGGCCCATATGCGGGCAAATCTAGTCTCATATCGGCCTCATTTAAATTTGTGTAGCGAACCGGTGGTATATCTTGCCTTGTTAAAACAACATTTAAATTGCGGGGTAGCTATACAACTTGAACCACCTAATTAATTGTCGGGACCCCGGTTCCACTTAATATGACCTAATTGCATCGCACCTTTGCCATGTCATACATCATACATGCATCATGCCGATCTTTTGCCGTAGTATTAAATAGTGCATCCGGTGTTTATTCTAGTGTTTTGCTTCTTCGCGGATAAGGCCATTGAGTTGATGCGAGAGTCGACCCGATCTTCGGTTGAACCTTCGGCAAATGTTTTCAGGCGAGCATCTCCCCCTTTCTACCTATCTTACTTTCCTAGTATTTATTCCCTCCTGTTGATCTTTGCTATCTGTGTTGCGATGCTCTAGTTTCGTACCCGTGATATCCCTTGCAGCCATATATAGCCTTGGACACATCCTATTACCCGTTGTTTGGTAGATAGTTGGACCCGCGCGTCGTAGTCGCTTGCTCAAGTGTTTTTGCGTGTCGTCAAGTACCACAGTTGTTGGAGAATTGCCGCATGTTGTTGGAGTTGATCATGGCTTTAATTTTTCGTTCACTTTAATTACTGTTTAACAACTAAAATTGAAGTAAGCAGCGGCATCGGTGGGTGATAGATAATATTTGGTTTCCGACAGCCCACTTGTGTCCCGTAGGACCCCGAGTTCTTGACACCTGTTCCGAGATCGAGCGCGCTAACCACAGGTGGGGAGATATGGGCCCCCCATTGATTATTACCTGATTTCAAAGTATTGTACTGGGGGCCACAACTAGTTTGAGGTTTTATTTACTATCCTGTACTTATGCCATGCTTTACTGCTTTATTTACGATTGTGCGAGGAGCCTGTTGTCTTGTTTAGGAAGCGGAGTGTTTTGTGATATCGGCAGTCCGATTTGGGATTTCTTTGTCGTTCTGACCATGTCATAAACCCTATGTCCGTCGGAGACCGGCCGACTTCGTTGCGGGTGTACTTAGTGGGGTGGCCCCCCGTGCTTGCTTTGGGTCTTGGAACGTCATGACTTAGGCCCCGCCGACATACCGATGGGTGTATGTTAACTGATCTGGCAAAAAGGGTCGAAGTGCTTGTGGATACTTTGGTGCACCCCTGCAGGGTTAAATCTTTTAGAAGCCGTGTCATGGTTATGGGCGACTTGGAGCACGGTGCTTGATCATAGACAACTATAACTAAAGTTTATGGTTATAAATTGACTTGTATCCGATTTGACTAGTAATCGGCTTCACTACGGAATGGCTAAATAAAAGTACCAACAAGCTGCTTTGGGTTTTGGGGTTATCTCATGCTAATTGTATCGACTAGTAAGTGTTGCCACTATAACGGAATGGTTAACTAAAAGTACCTTGCTTACTTTATCGGGATGATTATCTAAACCCGACTAGTAAAGTGCATAACTATAATCGAGTAAGTAAAGCGCCAAGCTGTGAGTTCCTCGGTTGACTTCTCGTTTGGTCTCGAGAAAGCGCCAGATGGGTTTGTTTGATGATAGTATCGGGTTGGTTCGAATAGGTCTTACTTACCCTCTCGATAGCCGCTAGTTGTATCGAGTCTCTATAGGTCGCTCGATGCATCTTTGCCGCTTGATCCACCATACCTATGTAGGCGAGGACGCGAATTCTAGCCTCATAGTGTCTTGGCCTCGATCTTGACGCTCCTCTTTTCCTTTGCCCTTGTCGGCACCTTTTGTTTAAGCAGGTTTTGAGATCGGCGTCGTTAGCGGGTTACCCTTCCGGCTTGGCACAGGGGTTATGGACGCCATTGGTTATTCTTCAGGGCTCTTAGCCCCATTTGCATCTTTTCTGTAGTCGGACGCCCTATCATTTTCAAGGTGATTTGGATCTTTGTATATTATATCTGTATTCTTGACTCATTGAGTCGCTGTTGTATATATATCTGTTCTGTGGGTCCCATCGAGGACTGTTGTGTAATGTTATTACTTTGTTTTCCACCCGCACGAAAGTGCCTGGTGGGCACCTTTGAATCGTTTCTATGCGGGTTTTGGCGGGAATCGCTGAAACTTGCATAGGATCGATTCTGAGGGTGTTACAGCTCGCCTCCATGGTCGAAGGGAAAATCCCATGCTCGACCGTCTTGTGGCCATCTTGTAGTAGTGGTGGAGGTAGGCTCATGCTATCCAACTTGGCAAAGTAGAGGTATTCATTTTCCTCGTTCATGAGGTCTTCGAATGCAAGCGTAGTCGTTGAAGCTTGATGGCGTGGACGAAGGCTTGCTCTTGGTGCCATTTTGGTGGTGGAACTAGTAGTTGAAGGTGCCTTGTGAAGGTGTCGACGGAGGTCATTGGCGTGCCTTGCCGATGGTTGGTGTAGGTGGCGCACTTGGTCATTCACATGACATTCGCGACGATTACCCTTGTCCTTGGCACTCTTCTTGGTGAGTTGTTGTAATGAGTGCAAAGCATCGTTAATCTTGGCGACCCTGCTCATTGTTTTGTCCAAGTTGTTGTCCATGTCCTTCTTGAAGTTGTGGAGGTCGCTCTCGAACTTGTCCATTTCATGGTGGACCTTGGCGCACTCGAGGTGTAGGCTCCGTTTTGGCCTGTGCGACTTGAGGAGCTTGTCCTTGTCGTTATTGAAGTCGCCCATGCTTGGGGAGTCGTTGTTGTTGTAGCACTCCATGTCACCCAAGCATGTGGAGCCATTGTTGGTGTAGTGCTCCATCATGTTATCCATGCTTGTGGAGACATAGGCATGGTGGCTCATCGTGGATTCTTTATAGAAATCAACCTCGGTCCCGGAGTCCCTAGACACGCTTCACAAGACCAAGTGTTGTATATGGAAGTGGTAGAGGGTGTTAGGGATACAACGTCGAACCTTACTTTACCTTGGAAGAATCGTATCGTGCAAGTGGCCACACTTGAGAGCAATAAACCAAGCAAAGTGAAGTTCACGTGGAACACCAAAACCAACTAATAACCAAAAAACACACACACAAGGCCTATGGTGGATAGGTATGGAAAGTGGCATGTCAAGAACCAATCCGAAATCAAGATGTTGTATTGGCAAGTAAAGAACCACAATGATCACAAAGCAAACAAGTCAATCCACAAGATAGGAAATATGTACAAGGAAACACACACGGTGGGATAAATGGGACTTGTGCGATGGAGAAAGTGAGCTAAGAACCAAATGATTACCTAGCGAATACTATAAGCTCGTGTCACACAAGTACAAGGAGAGACGCTAGTTCGATTGCAAAAAATTAGTGGGCTACAAGATATGCACAAAATTACCACCTATATGATGTTCATCGAGCTTGCGCTTCCTATTCTATGAGGCACATGTATATCTCTTTCTTTTCTTTTTATTTTTATTTTTCTCTCTTTTTTTTTCTTCTTTGTCACTTGCCTCTTCCTTGTGCCAACAACTATGCAAGATAACTATATAAGATAGCGCTCACAATGTTTGCTCGGAATCTACAAGGTATCAAATGTGCATAGCCCAATCAATCATAAGAGGAACTAGTCTCAATAGGTGTTTGTTGCTTGCAAAGATAGTGGGGTTCACAAAGGAATGCAAGTGGGGAGAAGTCGCGGAATGTTTATACCTTTCGTCGACGATCTTCACCCTTTATTTTTGGATTCCGACTTGCTCAAGGAATTTGGATGGATTAGATAGCATGAACAACGTGGATGATGATGTAGAGCTCCTTCTCCTATTCGAAACGAGCTAAAGAACACCAAAATACGAGTTAGAATGCAAAAGTTATGCTCAAAACGGTGAGAGGCTGAAATCTGGGAATCTGCTGTTTTTTTGTACTGGGGGGTAGTACCGGTTGCCTGAGAGGTAGTACCGGTGAAGTCTTGATAGTACGGATTTTGGGCCGGTAGTACTGGGTTAAGTCTTGATAATCTGGGATTTTGGTCCCGGTAGTACCGGTTGGTCCAGGGACGCCCAGATTTGACGCGTTTTCGCGATTTTGGGGCGATTTGGGCGGAAAATCTTCAAGGAAAACACCAAATCGACGGGGGAAATCAAGGAATTAGGCTATGGGAACGCAAAGGACGGTAGATCAACAAGTTTAGCAAGTAATACACGGATCAAAACCTACCAAAACGCACTCAAATGACAGATCGATCCAAAACATGAATTGGGGCTATTTTTGGTGGAATTTTCGAATTTATGGGGAAAAGACCAAATCGATGAGAAATCTGTGGCAACCAAAAGCTGCTGATACCAGATGATGGAGGGGTTAACCTCTTGGGTGGCCCGATCTTCATGGATCTTGTGGTCAAATCGATGGGAAAGCGAGGGGAAAGGGAGAAGGTAGCGGAAGCGAACACACACCTCGCGAAAAACACGATGAACACACGCGTAACTCACACGATACAAGGCCGATTGCTCCCGAACGGCGGCCACCGGTCCGATAGAATCCTCGCAAGTAAAGATCGGTCAACGTGCTCCCTCAAATCCACATCGGAGAGGGAAGAACACCTTGGGGAGGGTCTTGACAACTTGGAGACGAGACATCGAACTCCAAGGCCTTGTTCAACGATGGATGCGGGATGCAAAGTCCAATCGAGGTTGGTGACGATAGTCGGTCCCCTTGGAAAAGGGGATGAGGCAAAACTAGAGATTCCACAATGGGGTTTGTCTTTAGTCTATCATCTATGCCTAAGGGATACATGAGGGGTGGGGGCTCTATTTATAGGCCAGCCACTAAACAAGGGTAGTTTGGGGATAAACTAGGCGAATAGGTAAGTAAAGGGGAATACATGGGCTGTGGCCCAACAGGTGCGCGCAGGCACATACATGACCGGTAGTACCGGACTTAGGACCGGTAATACCGGTCATCACCGGTAGTACCGCTTGCGGTCCTGGAGCGACGGTTGGAGCAGTCAGTAGCGAGCAGTAGTAGGGGCGGTAGTATCGCTGACCGGTAGTACCGGTTCCGACGACCGGTAGTACCGCTTGGACCTGGCATCTGCCGATATGTCTTCTTCCGCCTCCTCTTCCAAGCCTCCGTCTTGTCGGGCTTGATGTTCCGGGCTTCCTCCCTTGCCTCCGTACTGGTCGGTGTGAACCTATCATGCATATGTGACGGAGTATGAAGTAGCATACCATTCAATAGGGTAGGAAGGGGGCTCGCATAGAGGAACGGATTCACCTTTGGAGTCCATGACGACTTGGCGTAAGTTGGAGACCTTGATATAGTAACGACCGTAGGACGGGCTGCATCAGATCATCTTATAATGCTACCGTCGTGATCTAAGCAATATAAGATTGATGGTGCCCAGTTGTTGTCACGGGACCCTTTGTTGGAAACGCCAAGAGCAAGGTATGATGAGCACAACAACAAGTTTTCCCTCAGTAAGAAACTGATGACCCACAAGTATATGGGGTGTATCGTAGTACTTTTGATAAATAGGAGTGTCGATCCCAATAAGGATCAGAAGGTGTTGAATAGTGGTATGGAGCAGGAAATTCCTGTGAATACTTAGCAAACAGATTTTTAGTGGTTTACTGACAAGGCAACAAAACAAGGAGCAGGTAACAAAGGTAACGAACAAACAGGGAAAGTGGCCCAATCCTTTCTTAGCAAAGGACAAGCCGGTATTCCCATTCTGTCAATACGAACAAACAGAGAAATTCCCATTCTGTCAAGTGCTTTCGCTTCAAATAGCTGAGTACTCTTCTCTGGTGTTGTAAGTGTTGTGTGGGTGAACTTGTGCTAACATACCGACCTTACTTGGACTAATACATACTTGTGATTAAACCTCCTACAAACATCCGTAACTATAGGAAAGTAATTAAGATATAAATCTAACCACAGCCTTAAACTCTAATATCCTGCGCTCCCTTGTGCAAAGATGTCCTAACGGGGGTTCAGGTTTCTGTCACTCCGGCAACCCCAGAATTAGTAGCCAAATACACAATGCATTCCCCTAGGCCCATAAATGATGAAGTATCATGTATTCGATGTTAACATGACACCACTAGAAGAATAGCACCACAACTTAAATACTAAACCATTGAATAATAACTCATCATAGATTCACTACTAACAACATGACTTCTCCCATGTCCTCAAGAACACAATGAACTACTCACAAGACATCATATGGATCAAGATCAAAGATGATATGGTAATGGATAACAATCTGAACATAAACAATAATCCAATGGTTCCACTCACAAGCATCAACTACAATAGTAATTAACACCAGGAAAGTTTCCCCTAAGAACTGAAGCAATATCCAACACAATTGTTACAGTGGGACGCAGTGGTGACGATGGTGCTGGTGGAGATGATGGTGTGGATGATGATGATGATCCCGATGAAGCCTAGCTTGACGATGATGTTGATGGCGACGGTCTCCCCTCTCCGGGAAGGAATTCCCCCAGCAGAAATCTATTTGCCGAAGAGATCTTTCTCTCTCGGTGTTTTCCGCCCCCAGAGGCGGCGGAAATCTATTTGTTGTCGCTCCCCGAGGCTTAGGGTTCTGTAGGGAAGATATAGGTGAAGGGGGAGAGTCGGAGGCCGGGCAGGTGGGCCACACCTGCCCTAGGCACGACCCAGGGTGGGCCCACACCTAGGGGGTGTGGGCCCCCTGCGGCCCCTCTTCGCTCCTCCTTCTGGCTTCCTTCGTCATCTGGTAAAATAATATGTTTCCATATTTTTCCGATCTTCGCGAAATTGCACCGAAACACCTTATTTTCCATCAGAATCGAGACTCCGGCAGTTCATCCTCCAAGAATCATCCAACACGCATAAATAGACGAAAATCCATAAGTAATACCTCATAATAAGACAAATATCAATGAATAGAGGTAAATTATGATATAGAATGGTGATGCAAATTGGGCGTATCAGAAACTGAGGTTATCGAACCCGTAGGAGGAAGGAAATGTCTCAAAGGTGTTGCAAGCAACATGAAAACCTGCACAACACAAACTCAAGACTTTGCCCCAACGAATCAGTGAGGTTTTCAATCTCACTGGTTTGCTGTAACAAAGGATTAACTGTATGGTGTGGAAGGTGATGATGGTTTGCAGCAAGTAAACAGTGGAATATGTATCAATGGTAAAGATTGGACCGGGGTCCATAGTTCACTAGAGGTGCTCTCCTTAGATAAACAACATGGCATGAAGGGTAAACAGATTAGAGCAGGGCAATTAACAGGAACTGAGAAAGGCATAACAATGCAATACTAGACAAAAAGATCCCATGAGATTTGATTGGGCAATACAACAATATACATAGACCGCCATCCAACTGCATCTATGACTAGGAGTCCACCTTTAGGTTATCATCTGAACCCCCTCCAGTATTAAGTTGCAAGCAACAAACAACTTTTTTAAGCAAAGTGTGTAAGGTAAACAATCCACTTGCTCCATGAACAAGAGACCGTTGTTTTCTCCCTAGTGGCAACAACACATCTACAACCGAAGAGATTTCTGCCACTTCCCTTGGAAACTAGAGGCATGAGCCCACTATAAAGCATAAATACCCCCTCTTGGAGTCACTAGCAAATACTTGGCCAAGATAGCTACTAACAACGGAGAGCATGCAAGATCACAACAACACAGACATGATAGAATCATATAGACAAAACCATTAATCAATCTGACATAGTAATCTCAATATCCATCGGATCCCCGCAAACACAACATGCATGATTACAAATAGAATAGATCTTGATCATGAACGGAGCTCACAAGATCTATACATGAAAGCACAAGGAGGAGATACAACCATCTAGCTACTACATGGACACGTAGTCCAAGGTGGAACTACTCACGCATCATAACGGAGAAGAAGGCCTCCGGGATGATCTCCCCTCCGGCAGGGTGCCAGGAAGAACTTCAGATCCCCCCGATCTAGGGACGATGGTGGCGGCGGCTACAGACGGTTTCATGGAGTTTTGATCGGGTGCCTAGGGTTTCTGCATCGGGGGCTTCTTATAGGCGAAGAGGCGAGGCAGGGGCGCCCAAGGGGCCCACACCCTCCCCAGGCGGGGGCCAGGCTCGGACATTCCCATGAGGGTCTGACCGCCCTATGGCGCATGTCCGTCTCTCCTCTGGACTTTGTGTCGCCCACGGTAAAATATTGACTTTGGCTTTTGTCCCGTCCAATTCCGAGAATATTGATTTTCTGCCTTTTTGGAACCAAAAACAGAAGAAAACATGCAACTGGCACTATGGCAACTAGTTAATAGGTTAGTTACAGAAAACATATAAAAACACCTCAAAGTGTAGACAAAGCAAAGCAAAGTAGATACTAAACAAGCATGAAACATCAAAAATTATAGATACATTTTTGACATATCAAGCATCCCCAAGCTTAACTCATGCTCGTCCTCGAGTAGGTAAGTGATAAAAGAATAATTTTTGAGGTGACATGCACCTTCACAATAAAGATCAAACCATTTGCAAGCATTGAAAGCTGAGATCAAAGAACTCTAAACATGTGCATAAAATATGGAGTTCTAACAATAAGACAAAGTAACTGTGCATGCAACATGAAAGGCTACAAACAAATATCATGAATAACATGCATTGAAAAACGTTTGTTTGTTTCACATACAGAAAACATGGCATAGTAGCAATCATCTTGTCCATCAAACTATGGAGTATATGCTTGACAAAGGATAAGCGGGCAATCTCATGTCCCTTGATTATGAGGGCCACACCTCATGCTACTCAACTTCAGTCACTTGTAAGTTCTTATCATTTTTAGTACATGCGTATCATAGAGAACCGCCAACGGGGTACCCCTTGCACATGGTATAGGAGCTTTAACCAAAATGACAAGGCAAGCAGACAATGAGCATGTGAGCGATCTTTTTATTTACTATATGCATAGCTTTTTATTGAGGATGCTTCACAGATAGCTCACTATGGTTATGCTGCAAGTTTCCACCATGATTAGGCATGGCTTAGGCTAGCAGCCCAGGCCTTTCTCTATCACAAAATACATAACTCCATGGAATTACAAGCTCCCTCTTTATTTCACACTAGTGACATCCATAGACAAAAAAGCATGATATCAACTGAGTACAAAGTACAAGTGCAATGTTGAAAACCGTTCCCCATGACAGCATCATTCTGCTAATTCCAACGTATAAGTGCAAGCATATACAACATAGAAGACATAATGGTTCAAGGTTATTAGGGGCAAAGAATATAAAGTGTGCCATCATGTTTGTGAGGGCTTTAATCACTAAGTTTTCACATAACAAAATACTTTTTAATTGGAAGATAGCTGAAAACAAGAATATACTTGAAATGGTGTAACACAATATGCATAGGAGTTTATAGTGGACACTTTGGAATAACTTGTTTTTTTGGGAGTTGGAAGCATGAGTAGAGCTTACTCATACAAGTGGAGGCTAGCAAAAGACTGGGAGCAACCAACTAAGAGAGCAATAATTTAGAGGTCCCAACCTTTATAAGGTAGAGATCCCTGTGTTTACAATGCTAGTCCCTAGATCAATAGTTAGCATCCACAGTTTAAGATGTAATATCAAGAAACAAAGGTCATAATACAACTTTATAACCAGGAATAAAATAATTCATTACATCTTACATAGCTCATTTGGCTATCACATTACAATGCAGAATATATAACTATAGCATGGAGTCCTTTATCTTCAAAGTGCCACAGGCAATCATGTTGGTTGTAGACTTGTAATCCTAATAAACACACTTCACTATCATCAAACAAACCTTCAACATAATAAGTTACAGTCACAAGGGTCAATACATTTGAATTGTATTGACAAGTGATACTATGGTAGAATAGTGGTATCTATCTTCTATATGCATTTTGGCTAAGTGGAGCTTAGGATTGCTTTGCTCAAAATAGATTTTCCTTATCATTTGGAAACACTAAGTTTTGTTTATCAAAAACACCCAAGGCATCTACCAATAAAAGATTGAAGATCCTTTAACCCTTGTTCAACCACAAGATTTTAACTTAGAAATTGGGATGAGGATATCCTTGATAGCTTCCATGTCTTGATGCTCAAATTGTCCATTACCGGGGACACGACTAAGTACTTAGATTTTACTCTCTCGAGAGGTGGTGCACTTTCCCCACAAGACTCGACATGCATCGAGACAAGATCTTTCAGAAGCCTTCCCTTAGACCAAAACGAACGCGTTCCCAAACCTATCACCCCCTACCACCAACTACCCATTTGGCTAAGTTATTGCAACCTATATGATCCAGGCAGAGCCCATATTATCAAGTGGCTACACTAGAAGCTTCTCAACATTTGACATCTCAAATCTCTTTGTTCCTGGGTGGCTTTCCACAAGTGAGATACACAAGTATTCGCTAGTTTACTGGCCCTGTGTAACCACTCAACATAAATCCATTCACACCATTCCACCCAGGTGATTCATTCACATAGTTGTTTTATTAAACAAAACACAAGTCATAAACTTAGAAATATTTCATAGCATGAATATAATCCACCCTTGTTTTCTACTAGCTAAGCATGATAGTAGTAGGGATATTAACTTAGGAAAATTCTACTCAGGCATCATCTACTAGGATTTCCCATGGCATAGCGTACTTAGTAAAAAAAATTCCATGCAAGTCCTACTCAAAATATCACTAATGCATAGTGAAAATAATAGGAAAAAATGTATGAAGCACCACTTTCCTTTTTAGTAGAGAATATAGATTCACTCCTTGATCTTGCAATTGTCACACTCTTCAAAGTTCACTACAATTCTATCAAACAAGCACATATTCAAACTAGCATTCAAACAATTCATCACATAAAATAGTAAAACCAAAACAATGCATGCAAGCATGCAAAAGATTTTTTTATTGGAAAAGTGGTTTATAATAAGGTTATAAACATTTTAAAACACATATTGGTCATTTATAAAAGTGGCAAAACTATTTAAAATCAAGTTAATGAAAATGGGCCATTTAAATCATTTTTTGTTTTGCTATAAATGATTTAAATCAAAGTAATAATTTCTAGTGTTAGCCAAAATGTTTTAATACACAAATATTAATGTTTAGGGTCAAAGTGTTATTAAAACAAATCCACTTTCAAAAGGTTCCACTCAAAAACCATTTTTAAATCAAAGCACCATTTTTATTTAACTAGAAAAGCTTTTTATTCAAAGGAATAATTCCTTAGTGTCACAAAATATATTTTTAGATCCAAAAGTTGGTGTTTATGGTCAGTAGGTTCAAAACAAATCATTTTTAAAAGATTTTACTCAAAAATCATTTCTAGAATAATTTCTATACTCTAAATAAGCCTAGAAATGTTTCTATAAAACAACCAATTTTCCAGAAGTAAAAATGCTAAACTAAGGGCATGGTTGAAAAGGTTTCTTTTTGCTGATTGCAATGATATAAATATTTTAAAATTTGGACATGTAGATCTAAAGTTATGAATTTTTCAAATTCAATCATCTAATATAAATATTTCTGTTTTAAAAACAGTCTGGGCTACGTGGCTGCTTCCTATTGGTTGGTAACAGTTCGTGTGGATCGAGCAATACTGACCGTCAGATCTAACTAACAACGCACGGCACAGATCAAATCATATCGCTTCGGTTAAGTTCTAATCTCACTCATTCGATCAAGATCTAATGGACCGTATCGTTTTAACCATAGGTGGGCAGCGCTGCGACGACAGACGGCGGCGGCGCGCTCGGGCAGTGGTGTACCGACGACTACATGAAGCGAGGGATAGGATCGGGAGGCTCACCAGGTTCACCGTGACGTGCTGAAGCTCAAGGTTGTCGTCGTAGTCCAAGGGGCGTACATGAGCGAAGGGGATTGTTCTCCAGAGAAGCTTCTGTGACGGGTGCGCTCGGGCTGCGATGTTGGCGAGGCTACAAAACAGAAGAAAGCCAGCAAAGGGTCGTGTTAGATGCATAAGGTGAAGGTGAGTACGCGAGCGTCATCCAGGGGGAAAGGGGAGGTCAAGTTTACCGGGAAAAGGTCGCCAGAGTGGACACAGTCGTCGGTGGCGATCAGTCGTCGAAGTTGCCGATGCTCTGGGGCACGCGCAGCCAAGCATGCCGTACTGGGATGTGCAGAAGATGCTAGCGAGCAAACCAGCAAGCACTAGGGGGCTGGGGAGGGTCTGGCTTTTCCGGAATCGGCCGAGGAAGGTCGTCGGGGCAGTGGCGATGTGAGGAAGAATCAGAGCAGCTAGGAGGCCGAGAGAGGATGGCGAGCGAGGGGAAAGAGAGGGGAGACGTGGGCGCTTAAGAGGGCGTACTTACTGGAAAGAATTGATCAGCCATTAACGTGAATTTACACGGAGGATTCAGCGACAGAAACGGCCGGGGAGGGGGCGTGGTCGTCACAGTGGGGAAGAAGACGCCAGCGTGGCATGGGCCTGCGCCGTCACCAAAAGAGAGGGGGTGCGATGGAGCCTCGCGTTGAGTGTTGGCCAGGTGCGAGTGAGAAAAAGCAGTTGGGGAGAGGAGGTGGCTGCCACAGGCTGTTGGGCTGGTTAGGTTAGTGGGCTCGGTCTGATTCATTTTTTCCTCTGATTCTTTTTCCTTTTTCTTTTCTGTTTTTCTGTTTTCAAATTCAAACACTCTTTTGATTTCAGATTTCTTTTCAAATCTTTTCCAAATATTTAGTTGTTTTTTAATCTGTTTAATTATGTATTCTAAAGTCCATTTTAGAATAATTTCTTTCATCCCCTTAGGGTTTATTATTTATTTTAAATAGAAATTTTGTCTTTATAAAATAGGATTTTAAATATGGTTCCAATCCACATTATTTTATTTAGATGATTTAAATATCTGTTTTAAATTCAAATGTTTATCAAACCTTTTTCAGTACGTCTTATTTATTCATTAGTGTGTTAAATAATTCATTTTGAATTATTTAAAATATTTTAATATGATTTAATATTCATTTAAATTGGGCATCTGTCCTTATTCAAATGAAATTGAATTTAGTTAAAGTCCATATAATTTTAATTGAATAATATTTATCCCTTTATTTTGGATTATCTTTATTCCATTTGCTTATGGATTTAATTCAAGATTTAAATTGTCTTCTAAATAATTTTCTTGGATTTATTATTTATTTAGTTTAGGCAATTTGTCTTTATTTAAATAAAATTGGATATTGTTTAATCCTTATGATTTTATTTAAACAATCCTTTTCTCCTTTTCATTATTCAATAACTTTCATTTGTTTATGGATTTGGCCAAGATTTAATTTGGCTTTTAAATATTCCTTATTTGTTTCTTTATTTCTTTATCTCATAAAATCCATGTCTTTTTATTTATAGATCCAAAATTGGTGATTCCAATTTCTATGATTTTATTTAATATTTTTTTACCTTTTTAAATCCCTTTAGGATTTATTTGCTTATGATTTGGTATGAATTTTTTATAGGAGCTTTATTAGCCTTGGAGATTAATTCCTTTTATCTTATCAAATTCATAAGTTTTTATCCATGGGTCCAAATTAAATGAAACCAATTTCTATGGTTTTATAATATTTTTATTTACCATTTTTTATCATTTATAAATGTTTGTTGACAAATTTTTATATGGAACAATCCATAGTCTTAGAGAGATATTGGAAATGATTTCTTTTATTAGAGTTTAAGGGTTTTGGTTTAACTTTTCCAAGTGTTTAAATTTCAAGATACATTCCTTGGTGAATGCATTTCACTTGATTGAAATTTGTTGGATTCCCTTTTCATTCAAGTTTTGTTCAAGAAGGGTTTTGATGTTTCCATTTAGAAACAAAAAGTTTCTTTTCACCCTAAATTTCAACCATTATTTATTTTGTTTATTTATTTTTCACATTTCAAAATTTGGAAAAATTTGGGATGTGACAAATAATGGCCATAATCATGCAGAGCGTACTAATCAAAGCATAGAGTGGTACTAAAAGTCAAGGGCTAAATGATCATAGAGGCTATGGTGACTTGTTCATAGTCATAACACGGTCTGAGCATGTGCCAAGTCAACCCAAACAAAGCATCAAAGGAGAAAACCACAATACTATGCTTTTGTATGCTAAAACAACGCATAATTTCTTCGAGGCACACTAAGCAATCCCAATTGTTTGGAACAAGACATGCTATAGAAATAATCACTAAGCATAAGGTCAAAAAAACACCTAGCATGTCATGCTAAAGTCTAAGTCACAATCAATGCAAGCTCCTCTTGCACTTCCAAGCAAGAACTTTCTACTCCTTTCCAACACCAATCGACTTATTTGCAATAACACAGCGAGAACGGGGGTCCAAACTAATTTATTCAATCAACCTAAACAAACTAATCAAAGCAAACAAAAACTAAGACGCTCCAAGAACAACACAACTGTGCATGAAACAATAAAAACGAAGTGTCTAGACAGACCTGAGATTTTTATTGATGAAGAAGGGGATGCCTTGGGCATCCCCAAGCTTTGACGCTTGTACCTCTTGGATATTTATTAGGGTGACACCATGGTGGCATCCCCAAGCTTGAGCTTTTGTCCATTCTTCATCTCATTACATCATTCTCTCTCTACACCTGAAATTTTTCCTTCATATAAAACTTCACACAATCTTCATTAGCAACATTAGTGTATTCAAAAGATAATAGACCATTGGGTTTAGCTTTGGAACAGCAAAACTTTCACTAAAAACATAAGCTACTGAAGCAACTTCCTTTTAAAAGCACAATTCCCCAAAAGAGAACTCAAAAGAAATCTATAAGAATCAAATGCAAATAATGGAAGAAATATGTCAAAACAGACCAGCAGGTAGAAACCATTTTTTTTAGAAATCTCCTGTTTCTCCAATCAAAAAGTGTTGAACTAACGAAAGTTATCTAACATACTAGGGGAGTTATTCAGAAATTTTCATCTCAATCCAAGTTACGGAGACTCCTCATGAATTTTTATGGTGGAGGACATAAATCTATTTCGGGACAACAACTCCCCAAATCTATTTTTATGGTGGATGTCCAACTTAGTGATAATGCTAAGAAGAAACTCATGAGGAGTATTAATGATGTTCTCATTATGGTTAACAATGCTGAAGTCCCTGTGTATTTCTATGTTTTGGATGTTGAACACAATGCTTCTTGTCCTATTACTTTGGGAAGACCTTTTCTTATAATTGTTGGTGCCATCATTGATATGAAAGAAGGCAACATTAAATATCATTTTCCATTCAAGAAAGGTATTTAACACTTCCCTATGAGGAGAGAGAAGTTGCTTTTTGCTCCTCCTTTGAAAGCAAGGTTTGATGTTAATGCTTCCTCATTTCAAAATACTTGATTCTTCTTGCTTCTTGTGCCTAACTTAAAGGCATTAAAGAAAAGTACTTGTTGGGAGATAACACAAGAGTTACCTTGAGTATTGGAAGTTACTAATTCAGTAATGGCCTCTCCTTATTCTTTTTGTTTGCTTTTTCTACCAAGAATGACCTCTAATGAAAGGGAAGTAAGATTTGGGAAGTTGCTGTCCTGAAACATAGTTATGTCCTCTATCAGAAAAATTCGTGAGGAGTATATGTAACTCGTATTGATCTGATAATTTACGAATAAATACCCTAGTATGTTAGATAACTTTCATTAGTTCAACACTTTTTTATTAGAGCAACAGAAGATTTTCAAAAAAATCGGTTTCTACCTGCTGGTCTGTTTTGATAGATTTCTGCCATTGTTTGCATTTGCTTCTTATTGATTCCTTTTTGAGTTATCTTTTGAGGAATTGAGATTTTTTAAGGAGTTACTACAGTAGCTTGTGTTTTTAGTGAAAAGTTTTGTTGTTCCAAAGCTTTGCCAGAGGTCTAATATCTTTAGAATAAACTAATGTTGCTAATGAAGATTGTGTGAAGTTTTATACGAAGGAACAATTTCAAGTGTAGAGATAGAATGATGCAATGAGATGAAGAATGGACAAAATCTCAAGCTTGTGGATGCCAAAATGGTTTCAACCCACTAAATATCCAAGAGGTACAAGCGTAAAAGCTTGGGGATGCCCAAGGCATCCCCTTCTTCATTAATAAAAAACTCAGGTTTGTCTAGACACTTCGTTTTTATTGTTTCATGCACTGTTGTGTTGTTCTTAGAGCGTCTTAGTTTTCATTTGATTTGCTTAGGTTGTTTAGTTTTATTGAATAAAATAGTTTGAACCCCCGTTCTTGCTGTGTTGTTGCAAATAAGTTGCTTGGTGTTGGACAGGAGTAGGAAGTTCCTGCCTAAAAGTGCAAGAGGAGCTTGCATTGACTATGACTTAGACTTTACCATGACATGATAGGTGTTGTTTTGACCTTATTCTTAGTGATTATTGTTGTAGCATGTCTTGTTCCAAACAATTGGGATTGCTTAGTGTGCCTTGAAGAAATTATGCGTTGTTTTAGCATGCAAAAGAATAGTATTGTCGTATTCTCCTTTGATGCTTTGTTTGGGTTGACTTGGCACATACTCACACCATGCTATGACTATGACAAGTCACCATATCCTCTTTGATCATTTAGTCCTTGACTTGTAGACCCACTCTATGCTTTGATTAGTAATGTTTTGTCGCTATGCATGATTATGGACACTATTGCTCTCTTAGATGGTTGCTCCCAGTCTTTTGCTAGCTCCACTTGTATGAGTAAGCTCTACTCATGCTTCCAACTCCCAAGAAACCAAGTTATTCCAAAGTGTCCACTATAAACTCCTATGCATGGCGTGTTACACCATTCCAAGTATATTCTTGTTTTCAGCTATCTTCCAATTTAAAACAATTTTGTTATGTGAAAACTTAGTGATTAAAGCCCTCACAAACTTGATGACACACTTTATATTCTTTGCCCCTAATAAACTTGAACCATTGTGTCGTCTATATTGTATATGCTTGCACTAATACGTTGGAATTAGCAGAACCATGCTGTCACGGGGAACGTTCTCAACATTGCACTTGTACTTTGTACTCAGTTGATATCATGCTCTTTTGTCTATGGATGTCACCGGTGTGAAATATAGAGCGAACTTTTAAGTCCATGGAGTATGTATTTTGTGTTAGAGAAACGCCTGGGCCGCTAGCCTAAGCCATGCCTAATCATGGTGGAAACTTGTAGCATCACCATAGTGAGCTATCTATGAAGCATCCTCAATAAAAAGCTATGCACATAGTAAATAAAAAGATCGCTGAGATGCTTATTGTTTTCTTGACTTGTCATTTTGGTTATGGGATAGCTCCTGTACCATGTGCAAGGGGTACCCCGTCGGCGGT
This sequence comes from Avena longiglumis, assembly GCA_030063025.1. Lineage (NCBI taxonomy): Eukaryota > Viridiplantae > Streptophyta > Magnoliopsida > Poales > Poaceae > Avena > Avena longiglumis. The sequence continues at coordinate 505,064,681 of CP125975.1, forward strand.
TCTCTATGATATGCAAATACTTACAATTACAAGAACTTACAGGTGACTGAAGTTGAGTAACATGAGGTGTGGACCTCGTATTCAAGGGACTTGAGATTGCCAAATTATACTTTGTCAAGCATATACTCCATAGTTTGTTCACTTTAACCTTAATCACTTCAAGATGCTTATGATAGGGGCAATGAGGGCTGAAAGCTAACGAGTGCCATAATTTTTTGAAGCTCTTTTTGAAACTTGAAATCCATGCTTCCCTTTATGAAAGGCCTTTCTTCCGCTACTATTGAGTCTCCACCTTCTACCTTTATGCACCATTAAGAGAGCATAGTTGCCATTCTATGTGTAGTGTCCCAAAGCTTATTGATTGATGCATATGGTGATATTACTTGTTCTTGTGCTATTTTTTTCTAGTCACCCTTGTGAACTTTGAAGGTGTCCTATGCATCTATTTGCTACTCTATGAGGGACAAGCTGATTGCCACTATGCCATGTTTTCTGTATGTGAAACAAACAAACGTTTTTCAATGCATGTTATTCATGATCTTTGTTTGTAGCCTTTCATGTTGCATGCATAATTACTTTGTGTTATTGTTAGAACTCCATCTTTCATGCACCTGTTTAGAGTTCTTTGATCCCAGCTTTCAATGCTTGCAAATGGTTTGATCTTTATTGTGAAGGTGCATGTCACCTCAAAAATTATTCTTTTATCACTTACCTACTCGAGGACGAGCATGAGTTAATCTTGGGGATGCTTGATACATCGGAAACATATCTACAATTTTTGATGTTCCATGCTTGTTTAGTATCTACTTTTTTTTGCTTTGTCTACACTTTGAGGTGTTTTTATATGTTTTCTGGAACTAACCTATTAACTAGTTGCCACAGTGCCAGTTGCCTGTTTTCTTCCGTTTTTGGTTCCAGAAAGGCAGAAAATCAATATTCTCGGAATTGGACAGGATAAAAGCCAAAGTCAATATTTTACCATGGGGGACACGAAGACACAAGACGAGACGGATAAGCGAACCAGGGCAGCCAGACCCCCCTAGGCGCGAGTAGGCCCACCCCGCGCCTGGGTAGGGTGTGGGGCTGTAAGGTTCCCAACCTTTAATAAGGTAGAGATCGCTGTGTTTACAATGCTAGTCCCTGGATCATGTGGCGCCCCGCAAAAACCACTACTAGAAAATCGCGTTGTTTTTGTGCATTGCATCATCATGACCGCATGCTCATGTCATCATGCCACATTGCATTTGAGCATCGTCATGTCATCATGCATTTGTTTGTCGAAACCTATTTTCTAAAAGCCTAGTTTGGTTTTCTAAATATTCCCCGTCTCAATTTCAAATTAAAGCGCCGGGCTTTTCCGGGTCTTTTATTTTTTTAAAAACTATTTACAAAAGTTTATTTTAAATTAAACAGCCGTACCGGGCCGATCCGACCCAGTCGGCCACCCCCAGTACAAAAACCAGAGCCAACCCTAAACCCTTTCCTACCCAACCTAATCTACCCATCCCCCTCCACCTCACCCCCTCCAATCCCATGTCGACACCTCACCTCTCCCTTACGAGCCCTGGCGCGCGCGTGTCCTCTTGCCGGTTGTGCCACCCTGCACAGCGCAAGCTCGACCTCCGTCTTTGTCACGTGTACCTCATCGCCACCATCGGGTTGCCCATGTGCCATTTCCTGGAGGTGTTTGATGTTGCCGATGGGCCGTTTTTCTGTTTTAGAGGTGATGGTGCGATGTGTAACCTGTGGTGGATATGGTGTGTGGTAACATGGAGGATGCGACTACTCTAGCGCTGTATAAGCAGGCACCGTCTTCTTTCGAGGAATCGTGCAATTGCGCATCCGGCAAGGCCTCCGACATGGACCCACGTTCGCCCACCGACAAGGAACCAATGATTGTCGGCCAACCAAGAGGGAATGTAGGGGTCCCAACCTGATAAGGTTGATCCCTCCTGTGTTTTTACAATGCTAGTCCCTGGATCAATAGCTAGCATCCACAGTTAAGATGTAATATCAAGAAACAAAGGTCATAATATAACTTTATAACCAGGAAAGCATAAATTTTATTACATCATACATAGCTCATATGGATATTACATTACATTGCAGCGGAATAACTATGGTCAAGTGGTCCTTCATCTTCAAAGTGCCACAGGCAGATGTTGGTTGTAGACTTTGTAATTCTAAACAATCATTCTTCACTAAAATCAATCAAACCTGCAACATACAAGTTACAGCCACAAAGGGTCAATACATTTGAATTGTATTGGCAAGTGATACTATGGTAGTATAGTGGATTCTATCATCTATATGCATTTGGCTAAGTGGAGTTGAGGCTTGCATTGCTCAAAATAGATTTTTCTTATCATTTTGAAAATACTAAGTTTTTGTTTGACAAAATCATTTCCCTCAATCAAAATTTCAAGATCCTTGTACCAAGCCATCTCTCCATCAATGATTGAAGAATTCAAACAACCCTTGTTCAAACCACAAGATTTTAATTTAGAAATTGGAATGATGGGATTCTTGATTGCTTCCATGTCTTGATGCTCAAATTGTCCTTTACCAGGGACATGGCTAAGTACTTAGATTTTACACTCTGCAGAGGTGGTGCACTTTACCCACAAGACTTGGTTTCCCAAGACAAAATCTTCGAAGCCTTCCTTAGACCAAAATGGACGCGTTCCAACCTATCAAACACTACCACCCACTGTCCATTTGGCTAAGTTCTTGCAACCTATATGATCATGGCAGAGCCCATATTGCCAAGTGGTTGCACTTGAAGCTTCTCAACATTTGACATCTCAAATCCCTTTGTTTCCTGGGTGGCATTCCACAAGTGAGATACAGAACCCAAGTCCATGGCCTTGTGTAACCACTCAACATATCCCAATCCTTCCATTCCACCCAGGAGGTTCATTAACTTAGTTGTTTTATTAGACAAAATCACAAGTCCTCAGACTTAGAATATTTTCCATAGTGTGAATATATATTCCACCCATGTTTTCTATTAGCTAGGCTAAGCTTGGTAGTAGTAGGAATCTTAGCTTAGGAAAATCCTACTAAGGATTCATCTATTAGGTTTTCCTATAGCAAGATCTATACTTAGCAAAATCCATGCAAGTTTACTTAGCAAAATCACTAATGCATAGTGAAAGTATTGGGATAGAAAGTATGAAGCATCACTTGCCTTTTTGGTAGAGTATAGGTTCACTTCTTGATCTTTGCAACAATCTCACTCTTCAAGTCACTACAAATCAATCAAGCAAGGCACAAACTCAATCTACCAATCAAGCAAATCAACACACATAAATAACAAAGTCAATGCATGCAAGCATGCCAAGCTTTGTTTTGTTTGAAAAAGTGGTCCCTAGTGGGTCATAGTCATTTGGGTACATCTAATGGTCATTTCCTAGAGTGGCCAAGTCATTTGCAAAAGGTTTCACTTTTAAACCATTTTCAAAACAAAGTGTTATTTTATGTGGGGTAGAAATATTTTTACTAAGGCATTAGCCCATAGGGTTCACCAAATGAGTTGCTATTGCAAAACTTGGTGTTTTGGTTAGTAGGTTTGGTCCAAACCATCTACTCAAAGTTTTCTTTCCATAACCATTTTTATAATAAAATCAACACTTTTATTTGGCTAGAAATGGTTTTAAATTAAAGAATCATTTCTTAATTTCTCCAAATACATTTTTGTGTCCACAAAGTGTTTCCTAGGGTCAGTAGGTTCAAATCAATCCAATTGCCAAAGATTTTAACCCTAAATTCAATTTTAAACAATTTTTACATTCATAACAAGCATACAAATGTTTCTGCAATTTCAAACAAGCTAACAGCTACTATTTGCTAAGCTAAGGCCATGGTTGGCTAGGGCTTGTTCTCCTGAATTCATTGATATAAAATTTGTCAAATTTGGACGTGTGGATCAAAAGATATAAGGGTTTGAAAATGGCATCAAATTCTGATTTCAATTTACATTTTTAAGCAGAGGGTGACACGTGCACACTACGATTGGGCGATACCGATTCGCCACGGATCACGCTGCAGTGCGTTGGATTAAGTCTAATCGTGCGGCTCGAACGCATACCTCTTGGCGTTAAGTGATTACTGTCCAAGGTCGTCGATCTAGATCTAATCTGTGAGGTGCTCGACCGGCGAAGTAGGCAAGCGGGCTATGCTTGGCGGGCGGCGATGTCGATGACGGTTCAGCGACAGAGCGAGAGAGAATGGGTATGCTCACCGGCTGGGGTCACTGGCTTCGAGTGCTCTTGGCTTGACAAGGGGCGCTCAGAGGTAGTCGCAATCCCTCGTCGGAGTTGGGAACGGCGACGGACCTGTCCAGATGTTGTCGAAGGTGAGGATAGAGAGCGCCCTAGGACAAACGGAGGGTATGGTTAGGTTCGCAAGAGGGAGGCGAGTATGTGTGCATCATCGAGACGGAAGGGGGCGGTCAGATGTTACCTGGAGGACTCGCCGGAGTAAGGCAGATGCGGCGTTCGGAAGTTTGTCGTAGCCGAGGCTCTGGGGCGCCCGCGGTCAAGTGGGTGGTACGGGGAGAAAGGTCTGGGAGTAGGGAAGCTGTCAGGGTGCTCGGGGAGGCTCGGGGTGGTGTGTGCTGGTCGGATTTTGGCGAGGATGGTCGTCGGAGTTGGTGAGGTTGCAGTGGTCAATTGGAGCAGCACTGGGGCGGAGAGGAACTGGAACCAGAGGGGAAACGGAGAGGAGGGACTGGCGATTTAACACGCGTGCTCACTGCGGCTTTTACTCGTGGCATCAAAGCGAATTAAGCCGAGGAATTAAGCCTGCAACGGCGAGGAGAGGGAGAAGAATCGATCATGGGTGGGTGAGAAAGATGAGCAGGAGGAGGGTCCTGTTTCGTGAAAGAGAGGGAGGGAGAAGAGGGCCACATGTCAGTTGCTCCGAGGGTTCTTTCTATGGTGGAAAACGCTTCGCTGCGGTGGGGTGGGGATTGGCTAGGTGGGCTGTTTGGGCCGGGGTAGTTGGGTCTGGTCCACTTTCATTTTTTTCTTTTATTCTGTATCCTTTTCTTTTCTTATTTCTGAATTCTGTTTTGAATTTCCAATCAAACAAATCACACCCAAATCAATTCAAACAATCATTCAGCTTGTAAATTTGAATTTGATTCTGTTTATCAACATACCCAAATTCCAGAATAATAATTTTATTCTTTTTAAGATCCATTCTTTATTTAAATAAAATGGATATTTTAGTTATTTAATAATATAGGGTTTGTTTTAATTAATATAATCTTCATTTAAAATCCAAACACTTTCAAATCCAAATCAGTAGGTTTATTTGGAAATAAAGAATATTTTGATACTTGTTAAAAATAAAATAATCCTTTTTCTTTAGGGTCCATTAATAATTATATAATGGGTCTTAGTTATTAAATCAAATAGAGTTTGATTTTATTAATAAAATCTTTATTTGAAACTTAAATATCTTCAAAACAAAATTAGTGGGTTTTATTTGGGAAATATAGAATACTTGGAGATTTGTTTTAAAATAGAATAACATTTTATTTTAGGGTTCATTATTAATTAATATAATAGACTTTCATTATTATTTCAAATAGGATTTATTTTATTTGAGACATTTATTTTGAATCTAAAATAAAGCCAAAACACTTTAGTAGGTTTTATTAGAGAATATAAAATACCTGGACAACCTATTTTAAACAATTCAATAAGTCTTGATGTTTTAATTAAAATAGTAAAACCTTTCATAATAAATTTTGATATTAATTCCTTATTATTTTATTTTAAATAAACCTTTGTTGTTTTTATTCAAACTAAATGTTTTAATTCCCAATGTTTGGTCAGGGTTTAATTTGGCTTTATTAGATAATCTTTATTTATAAATTCATCTTTTCTTTTGAATACCAAATCTTTTATTAAGTGATCCAAAATAGTATTTTAAATATTTTTATTATCCTTTAATAAATGTTTATCTTTATGAATCCTTTTTGGATTTTATTTAATTCAAATGAGTTTGAAGTTCCAATTGAATTCAAAAAGTTCCTTCTGGCTCTGAAAATCAAACAAAGTTTTATTTTATTCATTTATTTTCACATTACAAGATTTGGAAAATCTTGGGATGTGACAGGCTACCACCCTTAAAATAAATCTCGTCCCGAGATTTGGGGAGGCTAGGGTTACAAGCAAATTCAAAACAACTAGGGTACTACCACCCTTAAAAATTTTCAAACAAAAATTACACATTGTCCTTCTTGGGATCCTGGGGAAAATTCTCTAAGCAAACTTTTGCATGTGTCCTTGGTTTCCATTTTTGACTCATGGGCCAAGGTTGAGATCCTTCATAGACTTGTTTAACTTGTTATCCATCCTTTCTGGACAATTGTTTGCATAGTGGCCTAGTTCCTTGCATTTGAAACATGTGACAAGGCTGATATCTCTCTTTTCCTTTGGTATCATTGCTTTTTGTTTGTTTCTTTGGTTCTTCTTCTTTTCTGGGCATTCATTGGCATAGTGTCCCATCTCTTTGCAATTGTAACATTGCTCTTGAATAATATCCTTCTTGTTAGGGTTTGGGAATTTCTTCTTCTTCTTGGGTCTCTCCAAAGCTAGGAGTTCTTCTAGTTCATGTTCTTCATAGGTGGGAGATCTTTCTCTCTTCTTGAGGCATTGATCTTCATGTTCCTTGGATTCATGATCCTTGTCTCTAAAAATATTGTTAGCTTGGGTTCCTTCCAGAACAACATCTTTGTCATCCTTGTTGTCATTAACTCTTTGGGAAAAGTTTTCTCTCATGCTGATCACTTGAGTAACTAATCCTTGCAACAGTTGGGATTGAAGTTTCAAAATCCTTTGTATGGCTGGGTCTAGTCCATTGTTGTTGGCTAATAGCTGAGTTGTCTCTTGGCTCAACTGGTTTTGGGTTACTATAAGTTCTCTCATGTTGTCTTCTTGGTTGTTGTTGTCATCAACCTTGATGTTGGAGTTTCTTGGAGAAGTCATCTGATTGGGTTGGAGGGAGATTAGGAAGGCAGAATATTTCTAAGTAAGGGTTCTAATCACACACATCACAATTCACTCAAGAAATGTGCATGCAATCACAAACCAAACAATTCATTCAAACAACAAAGTTCAAGCATGTTTTTAGACAAAAAATATTTTTGTTACACCACATAAGTTGGTGTGTTTAACTTAACTATAATATGGTGGTCCATCTATATGGTTCACTTGTGATCTTTCCTTCCTTCATGATTCTTCTTGTATGAGATCTTGGTTTCCTTGAGAAAACTCTTGGTCACAATACTTCAAAGTTGTTGATGGTTCCTTCTTATTTTGCATTCCCTCAGTCTCTAAATCTTGAGTAAGATTTCCTTGTTTCACTTGTAGTACTTAGTAGTTTCCAAGTTGGAAATCTTTGGAGAACATGCTGAAGATGTTGAAGTCATTTAGAGTTGAAAAAGTTGAAGAAGACCTTTGCATATGGTGTAGTCTTTGGCCATGGGTAGGTTTTTCCATCAAGTTGAATTAGAGGAGATGTAGAGTTAAAACCAAAATGGTTGAGGAAAGAGGTTACAAGTGTTTTTGTAAATATGTTTTTGGATCAAAATATAACTCCTATTTTTCTAAGGGTTTTTGTCCAATCCTAGGTTTACAAATCCTACAGGCAACACAATGCTCTGATACCATCTGTAGGGGTGCCAACCTGATAAGGTTGATCCCTCCTGTGTTTTTACAATGCTAGTCCCTGGATCAATAGCTAGCATCCACAGTTAAGATGTAATATCAAGAAACAAAGGTCATAATATAACTTTATAACCAGGAAAGCATAAATTTTATTACATCATACATAGCTCATATGGCTATTACATTACATTGCAGCGGAATAACTATGGTCAAGTGGTCCTTCATCTTCAAAGTGCCACAGGCAGATGTTGGTTGTAGACTTTGTAATTCTAAACAATCATTCTTCACTAAAATCAATCAAACCTGCAACATACAAGTTACAGGCACAAAGGGTCAATACATTTGAATTGTATTGGCAAGTGATACTATGGTAGTATAGTGGATTCTATCATCTATATGCATTTGGCTAAGTGGAGTTGAGGCTTGCATTGCTCAAAATAGATTTTTCTTATCATTTTGAAAATACTAAGTTTTTGTTTGACAAAATCATTTCCCTCAATCAAAATTTCAAGATCCTTGTACCAAGCCATCTCTCCATCAATGATTGAAGAATTCAAACAACCCTTGTTCAAACCACAAGATTTTAATTTAGAAATTGGAATGATGGGATTCTTGATTGCTTCCATGTCTTGATGCTCAAATTGTCCTTTACCAGGGACATGGCTAAGTACTTAGATTTTACACTCTGCAGAGGTGGTGCACTTTACCCACAAGACTTGGTTTCCCAAGACAAAATCTTTCAGAAGCCTTCCCTTAGACCAAAATGGACGCGTTCCAACCTATCAAACACTACCACCCACTGTCCATTCGGCTAAGTTCTTGCAACCTATATGATCATGGCAGAGCCCATATTGCCAAGTGGTTGCACTTGAAGCTTCTCAACATTTGACATCTCAAATCCCTTTGTTTCCTGGGTGGCATTCCACAAGTGAGATACACAACCCAAGTCCATGGCCTTGTGTAACCACTCAACATATCCCAATCCTTCCATTCCACCCAGGAGGTTCATTAACTTAGTTGTTTTATTAGACAAAATCACAAGTCCTCAGACTTAGAATATTTTCCATAGTGTGAATATATATTCCACCGATGTTTTCTATTAGCTAGGCTAAGCTTGGTAGTAGTAGGAATCTTAGCTTAGGAAAATCCTACTAAGGATTCATCTATTAGGTTTTCCTATAGCAAGATCTATACTTAGCAAAATCCATGCAAGTTTACTTAGCAAAATCACTAATGCATAGTGAAAGTATTGGGATAGAAAGTATGAAGCATCACTTGCCTTTTTGGTAGAGTATAGTTTCACTTCTTGATCTTTGCAACAATCTCACTCTTCAAGTCACTACAAATCAATCAAGCAAGGCACAAACTCAATCTACCAATCAAGCAAATCAACACACATAAATAACAAAGTCAATGCATGCAAGCATGTCAAGCTTTGTTTTGTTTGAAAAAGTGGTCCCTAGTGGGTCATAGTCATTTGGGTACATCTAATGGTCATTTCCTAGAGTGGCCAAGTCATTTGCAAAAGGTTTCACTTTTAAATCATTTTCAAAACAAAGTGTTATTTTATGTGGGGTAGAAATATTTTTACTAAGGCATTAGCCCATAGGGTTCACCAAATGAGTTGCTATTGCAAAACTTGGTGTTTTGGTTAGTAGGTTTGGTCCAAACCATCTACTCAAAGTTTTCTTTCCATAACCATTTTTATAATAAAATCAACACTTTTATTTGGCTAGAAATGGTTTTAAATTAAAGAATCATTTCTTAATTTCTCCAAATACATTTTTGTGTCCACAAAGTGTTTCCTAGGGTCAGTAGGTTCAAATCAATCCAATTGCCAAAGATTTTAACCCTAAATTCAATTTTAAACAATTTTTACATTCATAACAAGCATACAAATGTTTCTGCAATTTCAAACAAGCTAACAGCTACTATTTGCTAAACTAAGGCCATGGTTGGCTAGGGCTTGTTCTCCTGAATTCATTGATATAAAATTTGTCAAATTTGGACGTGTGGATCAAAAGATATAAGGGTTTGAAAATGGCATCAAATTCTGATTTCAATTTCTGTTTTTAAACAGACAGGTGACACGCGGCACACTCTGATTGGGCGATACCGATTCGCTACGGATCACGCTCTGGTGCGTTGGATTAAGTCTAATCGTGCGGCTCTGAACGCATACCTCTTCGTTAAGTGATTCTGTCAAGGTCGTCGATCTAGATCTAACGGTGAGGTGCTTTCGGCCGTAGGCAGGCGGCGCCTGGCGGCAGCTTGGCGTGAGCGCCATCGATGACGATTCAGCGTACAGAAGCGAGAGAGAGAATGGGTATGCTCACCGGGCTCAGGGGGTCACGGCGAAGCTCAGGGTACTGCTGGCTTGACAAGGGGCGCTCAGAGGTAGTCGCAATCCCTCGTCGGAGTTGGGAACGGCGACGGACCTGTTCAGATGTTGTCGAAGGTGAGGATAGAGAGCGCCCTAGGACAAACGGAGGGTATGGTTAGGTTCGCAAGAGGGAGGCGAGTATGTGTGCATCATCGAGACTGAAGGGGGTGGTCAGATGTTACCTGGAGGACTCGCCGGAGTAAGGCGATCGCGGCGCGGAAGTTTGTCGAGCCGAGGCTCTGGGCGCCCGGTCAAGTGGGTGGTACGGGAGAAAGGTGCAGGAGTAGGGAAGCCGCTGTGGTGCTCGGGAGGCTCGGGGTGGTGTGTGCTCGGATTTTGGAGGATGGTAGTCGGAGTTGGTGAGGTTGGATGGTGGAGCAAAGGGCAATTGGAGAGGAACTGGAACCAGAGGGGAAACAGAGAGGAGGTACTGGCGATTTAACACGCGTGCTCACTGCGGCTTTTACTCGTGGCATCAAAGAGAATTAAGCCGAGGAATTAAGCCTGCAACGGCGAGGAGAGGGAGAAGAATCAGTCGCGGGGTGGGTGAGAAAGATGAACAGGAGGAGTGGGTCCTGTTAAAGCCAAAGAGGGAGGGAGAAGAGGGCCACATGTCAGTTGCTCCGAGGGTTCTTTCTACGGTGGAAAACGCTTCGCTGCGGTGGGGTGGGGATTGGCTAGGTGGGCTGTTTGGGCCGGGGTAGTTGGGTCTGGTCCACTTTCATTTTTTTTCTTTTATTCTGTATCCTTTTCTTTTCTTATTTCTGAATTCTGTTTTGAATTTCCAATCAAACAAATCACACCCAAATCAATTCAAACAATCATTCAGCTTGTAAATTTGAATTTGATTCTGTTTATCAACATACCCAAATTCGAATAATAATTTTATTCTTTTAAGATCCATTCTTTATTTAAATAAAATGGATATTTTAGTTATTTAATAATATAGGGTTTGTTTTAATTAATATAATCTTCATTTAAAATCCAAACACTTTCAAATCCAAATCAGTAGGTTTATTTGGAAATAAAGAATATTTTGATACTTGTTAAAAATAAAATAATCCTTTTTCTTTAGGGTCCATTAATAATTATATAATGGGTCTTAGTTATTAAATCAAATAGAGTTTGATTTTATTAATAAAATCTTTATTTGAAACTTAAATATCTTCAAAACAAAATTAGTGGGTTTTATTTGGGAAATATAGAATACTTGGAGATTTGTTTTAAAATAGAATAACATTTTATTTTAGGGTTCATTATTAATTAATATAATAGACTTTCATTATTATTTCAAATAGGATTTATTTTATTTGAGACATTTATTTTGAATCTAAAATAAAGCCAAAACACTTTAGTAGGTTTTATTAGAGAATATAAAATACCTGGACAACCTATTTTAAACAATTCAATAAGTCTTGATGTTTTAATTAAAATAGTAAAACCTTTCATAATAAATTTTGATATTAATTCCTTATTATTTTATTTTAAATAAACCTTTGTTGTTTTTATTCAAACTAAATGTTTTAATTCCCAATGTTTGGTCAGGGTTTAATTTGGCTTTATTAGATAATCTTTATTTATAAATCCATCTTTTCTTTTGAATACCAAATCTTTTATTAAGTGATCCAAAATAGTATTTTAAATATTTTTATTATCCTTTAATAAATGTTTATCTTTATGAATCCTTTTTGGATTTTATTTAATTCAAATGAGTTTGAAGTTCCAATTGAATTCAAAAAGTTCCTTCTGGCTCTGAAAATCAAACAAAGTTTTATTTTATTCATTTATTTTCACATTACAAGATTTGGAAAATCTTGGGATGTGACAGGGAACCCCAAGATCTGCCTCACGGGACCGAACCCCTCGAAACTCCATGTTCTCCTACCCGGAGACCCCGATTCATTCGACACGGAGCACCGAGGATGCCTTCATGGGACGCCAAGACACCTCGAACCCCGAAGACCGAACCCCGTGGACCGACATGATATTCTTCACGGATACGACTAGTACTTCCTCGAGGATGCCAAGTTCTTCACCCCGAATGCCAAGACCGACTTGATGGCGCGGACCCGACAAGATCTTCGCAGCGACAAGATCGACACCGACCAGGACGGATCCGATGTGCCCCCGACGCCAACCGAGTCCTTCTTCTCGGATGCGACAAGATCGACTTCCGTTGTCCGAGACCGATCTTGTCGAGCCATTCTCCCGTCGAACCCTGAGACCCGACCCCGAACCCCTCGGAGCCCAAGTTCGCCGAACCCTAATGTGATTCCCTATCCGAGACCCCATTATTTTATAATATGACATTATCAACTGATGCATATTAAATTGTTCATGCATGCATACTTGTCTGTGGTTTGGGGGCATTATGCCGATTCACCGCATAATTAAATATGGAGTCTATATGCGGGATATCTTTGTCTTATTCCGGACTCCATTTAAATTGGCATAGCGAACCGAAGCCATGTTTTGTCTTGCTAATCCAACATTTAATTTGCGGGGTAGATAAAAAACTTGAACCATCTGAATAATGGTCGGGACCCCGGTTCCGTTTAATATTGCCTAATCGCATCACATCTTTGCCATGTCATACATCATACATGCATCATGCTCGATCTTTTTCCGTAGTATTAAATAGTCCATCCGGTGTTTCTTCTAGTGTTTTGGTTCTTCGTGGATAAGGCCGTTGAGTTGATGCGAGTGTCGACCCGATCTTCGGTTGAACCTTCGGCAATGTTTTCAGGCGAGCATATCCTCCTTTCTACCTATCTTGCTTTATAGTATTTATTCCCTCCTATCGCTCTATTGCTATCTGTGTTGCGATGCTCTAGTTTTCGTACCCGTGATATCCCTTGCAGCCTTATATCGCCTTGGACACATCCTATTACTTGTTGTTTGGTAGATAGTTGGACTTGCGCGTCGTAGTCGCTTGCTCAAGTGCTGTTGCGTGTCGTCCAGTACCACAGTTGTTGGAGTATTGCCGCATGTTTAATGTTGGAGATGATCATGGCTTTAAATACTGTTTAATAACTAAAATTGAAGTAGGTAAATGCAGAGGCACCGGTGGGTAATAGATGTTATTTGGTTGTTAACCGCCCACTAGTGTCCCGTAGGACCCCGAGTTCTTGACACCTGTTCCGAGATCGAGCGCGCTAACCACAGGTGGGGTGTATGGGCACCCCCATCGATTTAGTACCTGATTCCAAGTATTGTACTGGGGTCCACAATTAGTTTGGGGATCTATTACTATTCTGTACTTATGCCATGCTTTACTGCTTTATTTAAAATTGTGCGAAGTACTACACCTGTACTGTTTTGCAAGCGGAGTGTTTTCGCGGTATCGACAAGCCCAGTCACATTTTCGGGTTCCCGATCGTTTCTGACCAGCGCAAACCCTGAGTCCGTCTCGGAGACCGGCCGACTTCGTTGCGGGTAGCTTAGTGGGGTGGCCCCCATGTACTTACTTTGGGTCTGGGAAACGTCATGACTTAGGCCCCGCCGACATACCGATGGGTGTATGTTAATTGATCTGGCAAAAAGGGTCGAAGTGCGTGTGGATACTTTGGTGCACCCCTGCAGGGTTAAATCTTTTCGAGAAGCCGTGTCGGCGGTTATGGACGACTTGGAGCACAGGTCTCGATCATAGACAACTATAACTAAAGTTTACTGTTATAAATTGACTTGTATCCGATATGACTAGTAATCAGCTTCACTGCAACGGATTGGCTAAATAAAAGTACCAACAACTGCTGGGTTTGGGATATCTCCTGCTAATTGTATCTGACTAGTAAGTGTTGCAACTACAACGGAATGGTTAACTAAAACTGCCCACTGCTTATTATATCAGGATGACTCATGCTATCTATAACGAAATGAGTAAAACTGCCAACGGTGTGAGTTCCTCGGTTGACTTCCTCGTTTGGTCTCGAGGGGGAAATACCAGGATGGGTATGTGTGGTGGTAGTATCAGGTTGGTTCCGAATAGGTCTTACTTACCCCTCTCTGATAGCCGCTAGTTGTATCGAGTCTCTATAGGTTGTTTAGTGCATGCCGCGCTGCCGCTCAGTCCACCATACCTATGTAGGCGAGGACCGCCGAATTCTAGCCTCGCGGTGTCTTGGCCTCGATCTTGACCGCTCTCTCTTTTCCTTTGCCCTTCGGCACCCTTTTGTTTAAGCAGGTTTTGAGATCGGCGTCGTTAGCAGGGTTACCCTTCCGCTTGGGCAGGGTTATGGACGCCATTGGTTATTCTTCAGGGCTCTTAGCCCCATTTGCATCTTGTCCGTAGCTGGACGCTCCATCGTTTTCAAGGTGATTTGGGTCTTTGTTCTGTATATCTGTATTCTTGACTCATGGAGTCGTGTTGTATATATATATACATACGTGGGTCCCATCGAGGACTGTTGTGTAATGTTATTACTTCGTTTTCCACCCGCATAAGTGCTTGGTGCACCTTTGAATCGTTTCTATGCGGGTTTGGCGAAGCTGAAACTTGCATAGGGCCGATTCGAGTGTCTGAGTGGTATCAGAGCTCAGCAGTTGCGATACCCCACAAGTCCAGCCTGTAGGACAACCTAGTTAACGTCCGAAGTAGAGTGTCAAAACTATTTTTGAAAAATCGGTTGGATAGTTATGATTATGTCTGATTTTACTCCTTACCCTCTGCTGCTCTCCTCTCACCTCTGCGTGTTTTGAATCCGCTCTCTTCTCTCTCTTCGAGTCCAGGATTTCTCGTGGTTGGGTTCCGTCGTACCTTCAGGGTTTCGCTTCCTCCTTTGATAACGGTGTTCTACCATCCAGTCTTCATGCTATCCGAGGAACCCTTCATCTGTTGTGCCTTTTGGTGGATCAAAATTCACTGAGACCTTTCTTTGTATCTACCGATGTTTTTCAACGCGACGACATCCTCTACGCCAGGTCTGATGCAGAGCCTGCATCACTCCTTTGTTCCGAACCTCGATTGTCAAGATCTTCAGTCTGATTCCGAGAGTTGGTTACATAATCCTCCTATTCATGTGCAGAGTAATGCTTTGAGTGCGGGATGGAGTCGCGACCATACCACTACTCTTATCATTCGCTTATGTACGTTGGATGGGTGGATCAATGCAATTTTACTCCTTCCACGGAAGTTAGAGGTGGCCTTACCTTTTGAGACCTCTATCTTCGACTTTGTTTCTCCGGAGTGTTCTCTCGACGAACATGATCAACGACCTCTTGTTAGTGGTGTCGCGAGGATCTACACGATGCGAGAAGATTCAGATCGCCACCCTTATTCCCGGTACCATGAGGCGGATCTCGAGGGCGAGATCCATTGTTAGTGGTGTCGAATTGTGGCGCCCCGCAAAAACCACTACTAGAAAATCGCGTTGTTTTTGTGCATTGCATCATCATGACCGCATGCTCATGTCATCATGCCACATTGCATTTGAGCATCGTCATGTCATCATGCATTTGTTTGTCGAAACCTATTTTCTAAAAGCCTAGTTTGGTTTTCTAAATATTCCCCGTCTCAATTTCAAATTAAAGCGCCGGGCTTTTCCGGATCTTTTATTTTTTTTAAAACTATTTACAAAAGTTTATTTTAAATTAAATAAAAATTTATATTATTTTTAGGGGCAGCCGTACCGGGCCGATCCGACCCAGTCGGCCACCCCCAGTACAAAAACCAGAGCCAACCCTAAACCCTTTCCTACCCAACCTAATCTACCCAGCCCCCTCCACCTCACCCCCTCCAATCCCATGTCGACACCTCACCTCTCCCTTTCCCTCATCCAATCCTAGCCCGCCACCTGCCCCACTCCTCACCTTTTCCCTCCTGTCCTGCCGCCTCTCTCTCTTCCTCTCTCTCTCCCTCTTTCTCTCTCACCGCCTGCCACCTCCCCACCTGGCCCACCACCTGGCCGCTCCTCACACGCACTCCCCGCCCCCGGCCCCACCACTCCCGCGATCCCCTCCCTCGTATCCTCTCTCGCTCGCATCGCACACGCCTTCCTTCCCTCCCATCGCTCGCTCCCGCCTTGGTGCCCGTCCAGCCGCCGCTCTCCCATGACCTCGCCTCTGTCGCCCGCCCGCGACCACCGCCCTCGGTGATGCCGCCGCTCCCCTCTCCTTGCCTCGACCGCCCCCGCCCTCTACCACCTCGCCTCCACCTACTACCTCGCCTCGCGGCTGTCCTCCCCACGCCGCCGGACCCATCCTCGCGACCTCCCTCCTTCCGCCTCCCAGGAGCCGCCTTGCCCTCCTCCTTGTCGGGCCAGGAGCTCGCCGGCCCGCTTCACCCGCGCCTCTCCGTCGAGCCTGCACCGCCACCGGCCGCCGTCTTCTGTTCCGTCCACTCGACGCCCTTCCCGCGACTCCCCTCGCAGGCGCTCCCTCTCCTCTCCGTCGGCCGCCCGCAACACCCTTCCGCTGTCCTCTTTGAGCCGCCGCCAAGCTCGCCCTTCCTCCGTCGTCGCCCCGTGCACCCCGGCGTCCTCCCTCGCTTCCCCTCGCCGACTCCTCCTCTGCCTACTCGCCTTGCTGACCCTTCCTCGTGGCCCTCCTCACCGCCTCTGTCTGCAGCCCCGCAGAGCGCTGCCGCCTCGCCTCTGCGTTGCTGCCCTCCCCGCGGACGAGTCCTACGCCATGCTGAGTCCCCTACGAGCCATGGCGCGCGCGTGTCCTCTTGCCGGTTGTGCCACCCTGCACAGCGCAAGCTCGACCTCCGTCTTTTTCACGTGTACCTCATCGCCACCATCGGGTTGCCCATGTGCCATTTCCTGGAGGTGTTTGATGTTGCTGATGGGCCGTTTTTCTGTTTTAGAGGTGATGGTGCGATGTGTAACCTGTGGTGGATATGGTGTGTGGTGGAGTGTGGTAACATGGAGGATGCGACTACTCTAGCGCCGTATAAGCAGGCACTGTCTTCTTTCGAGGAACCGTGCAGTCGCGCATCCGGCAAGGCCTCCGACATGGACCCACGTTCGCCCACCGACAAGGAACCAATGATTGTCGGCAAACCAAGAGGGAACCCCAAGATCTTCCTCACGGGACCGAACCCCTCGGAACTCCATGTTCTCCTACCCGGAGACCCCGATGCCTTCGACACGGAGCACCGAGGATGCCTTCATGGGACGCCAAGACACCTCGAACCCCGAAGACCGAACCCCGTGGACCGACATGATATTCTTCACGGATATGACTAGTACTTCCTCGAGGATGCCAAGTTCTTCACCCCGAATGCCAAGACCGACTTGATGGTGCGGACCCGACAAGATCTTCGCAGCGACAAGATCGACACTGACTAGGACAGATCCGATGTGCCCCCGACGCCAACCGAGTCCTTCTTCTCGGATGCGACAAGATCGACTTCCGTTGTCCGAGACTGATCTCGTCGAGCCATTCTCCCGTCGAACCCTGAGACCCGACCCCGAACCCCTCGGAGCCCAAGTTCGCCGAACCCTAATGTGATTCCCTATCCGAGACCCCATTATTTTATAATATGACATTATCAACTGATGCATATTAAATTGTTCATGCATGCATACTTGTCTGTGGTTTGGGGGCATTATGCCGATTCACCGCATAATTAAATATGGAGTCTATATGTGGGATATCTTTGTCTTATTCCGGACTCCATTTAAATTGGCATAGCGAACCGAAGCCATGTTTTGTCTTGCTAATCCAACATTTAATTTGCGGGGTAGATAAACAACTTGAACCATCTGAATAATTGTCGGGACCCCGGTTCCGTTTAATATTGCCTAATCGCATCACATCTTTGCCATGTCATACATCATACATGCATCATGCTCGATCTTTTGCCGTAGTATTAAATAGTCCATCCGGTGTTTCTTCTAGTGTTTTCGTTCTTCGCGGATAAGGCCGTTGAGTTGATGCGAGTGTCGACCCGATCTTCGGTTGAACCTTCGGCAATGTTTTCAGGCGAGCATATCCCCCTTTCTACCTATCTTGCTTTATAGTATTTATTCCCTCCTGTTGCTCTATTGCTATCTGTGTTGCGATGCTCTAGTTTTCGTACCCGTGATATCCCTTGCAGCCTTATATCGCCTTGGACACATCCTATTACCTGTTGTTTGGTAGATAGTTGGACTTGCGCATCGTAGTCGCTTGCTCAAGTGTTGTTGCGTGTCGTCCAGTACCACAGTTGTTGGAGTATTGCCGCATGTTTAATGTTGGAGATGATCATGGATTTAAATACTGTTTAATAACTAAAATTGAAGTAGGTAAATGCAGAGGCACCGCTGAGCAATAGATGTTATTTGGTTGTTAACCGCCCACTAGTGTCCCGTAGGACCCCGAGTTCTTGACACCTGTTCCGAGATCGAACGCGCTAACCACAGGTGGGGTGTATGGGCACCCCCATCGATTTAGTACCTGATTCCAACTACTGTACTGGGGGCCACAATTAGTTTGGGGCTTTATTACTATTCTGTACTTATGCCATGCTTTACTGCTTTATTTAAAATTGTGCGAAGTACTGAACCTGTACTATTTTGGAAGCGGAGTGTTTTCGCGGTATCGACAAGCCCAGTCACATTTTCGGGTTCCCAGTCGTTTACAGCCACTGACGCAAACCCTGAGTCCGTCTCGGAGACCGGCCGACTTCGTTGCGGGTAGCTTAGTGGGGTGGCCCCCATGTACTTACTTTGGGTCTGGGAAACGTCATGACTTAGGCCCCACAGACATACCGATGGGTGTATGTTAATTGATCTGGCAAAAAGGGTCGAAGTGCGTGTGGATACTTTGGTGCACCCCTGCAGGATTAAATCTTTTCGAGAAGCCGTGTCCGAGGTTATGGACGACTTGGAGCACAGGTCTCGATCATAGACAACTATAACTAAAGTTTACCCTTATAAATTGACTTGTATCCGATATGACTAGTAATCAGCTTCACTGCAACGGATTGGCTAAATAAAAGTACCAACAACTGCTGGGTTTGGGATATCTCCTGCTAATTGTATCTGACTAGTAAGTGTTGCAACTACAACGGAATGGTTAACTAAAACTGCCCACTGCTTATTATATCAGGATGACTCATGCTATCTATATTTGACTAGTAATTACCGCAACTATAACGAAATGAGTAAAACTGCCAACGGTGTGAGTTCCTCGGTTGACTTACTCGTTTGGTCTCGAGGGGGAAATACCAGGATGGGTATGTGTGGTGGTAGTATCAGGTTGGTTCCGAATAGGTCTTACTTACCCCTCTCTGATAGCCGCTAGTTGTATCGAGTCTCTATAGGTTGTTTAGTGCATCTTGCCGCTTCGATCCACCATACCTATGTAGGCGAGGACCGCCAATTCTAGCCTCGCTGTCTTGGCCTCAAGATCGAGCTCTCTCTTTTTCCTTTGCCCTTCGTCGGCACCTTTTGTTTAAGCGGTTTTGAGATCGGCGTCGTTAGCGGGGTTACCCTTCGGCTTGGCACAGGCGGTTATGGACGCCATTGGTTATTCTTCAGGGCTCTTAGCCCCATTTGCATCTTGTCCGTAGCTGGACGCTCCATCGTTTTCAAGGTGATTTGGATCTTTGTTCTGTATATCTGTATTCTTGACTCATGGAGTCGTGTTGTATATATATATCTGTTCTGTGGGTCCCATCGAGGACTGTTGTGTAATGTTATTACTTCGTTTTCCACCCGCACGCAAGTGCCTGGTGGGCACCTTTGAATCGTTTCTATGCGGGTTTGGCTGGAAGCGCTGAAACTTGCATAGGGCCGATTCTGAGGGTGTTACAGATCAATAGCTAGCATCCACAATTAAGATGTAATATCAAGAAACAAAGGTCATAATACAACTTTATAACCAGGAATAACATAATTTATTACATCTTACATAGCTCATTTGGCTATCTCATTACAATGCAGCAGAATAACTATATAGCATGGAGTCCTTCATCTTCAAAGTGCCACAGGCAGTCATGTTGGTTGTAGACTTGTAATCCTATTCAACAAACTCCATTAACATCAAACAAACCTGCAACATAATAAGTTGTAGCCACAAGGGTCAATACATTTGAATTGTATTGGCAAGTTTAACTACCATGTAGAAATAAGTGGATCCTATCATTACATGCATACTTGGCTAAATAGGGTTTAGGCTCATTTGCAGAAAGCAATATAGTTTTATCCTATCTTTTCAAAATAGTTTTTGATCTTTGTCAAATCTTTTTGAACTTCTTGGAAAACTCCAAGTGCTTCTAATCCCTTGTTGTCACCCTCAAGTTTTTAACTTTGAGAAATTGGAATGTCGAGATCTTCCATAGCTTCAGGCCTTAGTTGCTTAGTATTGTCCATAACCGGGGACACGGCTAAGTACTTAGAATTTTGATCTTCTGCAGAAGTTGTACACTTTACCCGCATGACACAATCTCATCTTGATGCCACCAGTGGCCGCTGGATAAGTACTCACCAAGATGGAGTACTGGCAGGTTAAGATTGTGACAAAGTCTTTCCATAGGAGTCCTCCCAATACACAATGCTAGCTTGTCTTCCAGGCACCAATGTAGGGTTCCAAGTTCCCTAGCACAAATCTAGTTAACCTGAAGATGCCAATGCATGGGTCTTCCACTATGTAGTTGACTAAGCCAGAGCCCATTTAGCATGTGGCTGTACACGGAAGCCACTGTACGAGAAACATGTTCAATCTCTAAGTCCCTGGGTGGTTTTCTTCTAGTGCACAACAAAAAGAGATTGCCATACAAAAATGGTTCCTTTTGTTGCCACCTTGTCCAACCTTGAGTATCCTTGTCCACCCAGGTGGTTCATTGGGTACTTGTTTTATTATATAAAACATAAGTCTTTTCAATACTTCATATATTCATAACATGTATCCCATCCCAAATATATAGCTGGGCTAAGCATACTACAACTACAATGTTTCCACTAAGGAATAAGGGTATCCTATTAGGATTTAGCATAGCATAAAATATAGTAAAGCTTATCATGCATGTTTCAAAAATCCACTAAGTGTAATGAAAATAGTAGGACTTGGATGATAGTGTCACTTGCCTTTTTAGTAGAGAATGATGGTTCACTTCTTGATCTTGTAAATATCACACTCTTCTAATTCCACTACAATTCAATCAAGCAAACACAATTTCAACTCGCATTCCAACCAACAATCAAACAATTTATCACACATAAAATAGAAACAAGGTCATTCATGCAAGCATGCAAAAGATAATTTTATTTGCAAAAGTGGTCTCTACTAGGCTCTAAACATTACAAAGTTCAAAGTGGTCATTTACTAAAGTGGTAAAACCATTTGCAAAAGGTTTTATCTATAAACCATTTTTAAGTCATTTCATTATTTTGTGTGGTTGAAAATGCTTTTAGCAAAGCAATAATTTTATATTGTTCACCAAATAAGTTGTTAATTCACAAAACTTGGTGTTTAGGGTCAGAAGGTTTTAATCAAAACATTTCTCAAAGGTTTTACTCAAAAATCATTTCCATATCAAAATCAATGTTTTTATTTGACTAGAAATGAGCTAATTCAATTATTCAATCCTAAACTTCACAAAATACATTTTTAAATTCATAAGTTGGTTCCTAAGGTCATTAGGTTCACAATAAACCGTTTTGCAAAGATTTCATCCCCAAAATCATTTTAGAACAAATTTTATATTCTAAACATGCATACACAAGTTTTTGCAAAAACAAACATTTTACCAGAAGATTTTTACTAAACAAAGTACGTGGTTGGCTAGGGCTTGTTTTTCTGAATCCGTTGATATAAAATTTTCAAAATTTGGACGTGTGGTTTGAAAGTTATGGATTTTACAAGTTCTAGCATCTAATAGATCTAATCTGTTTTTATTTCAAATAAACAGAGCCACGTGGAGTGATACTATTAGCTGGTACCAGTTCACACAGATCAGCTCTGTGAGGCGTTGGATCTAAACAGATCGCGCGGATCAGAATGCTTCTTACCCCTTCGTCTAGTTTCTATCCTAGCCGTTGGATCTTAATCGCACGACGCACAACACACTTGCCATAGACGGGCGGCGCTGGCGGTCTTGTGATCGGGCAGTGGCGTTGCGGCTACAGGAAGCAAAGGAAGAAACGGGGGTGCTCACCATGCTCGCGAGGTCGAGGTGATGCTCAAGTTGGCGCTGGCTTGGAGAGGGGCGCTCAGAGATGGTGGCAATTCCTCGCCGAAGTGGGTGGCGGCGTCAGGCGGCTCTGGAGGTCGTCGAGGGCGACGCTGCAGTTCACCCCAAGGTCAAATAAGGACACGGTCAGATGCGTACCGATCTGGGTAAGGTGGGAGCATCAATAGGAGGGCTCGGGGCGGTCTGGCTTACCAGGAAAGGTCGCTGGAGACGAGTCAGACGCGGCGGCGAGTTGTGGTCGACGAAGCCGAGCTTACAGAGCGTGCGGGAGCGAATGGAGCACACGGGGAGATGTGCCAGGAGGTGTGGAGCAAGCTCGCATGCAGAGGGAGGAGAGGGGTGGCTGGACAGCGCCGGAATCAGCCAGGAACCTCGTCGGAGCAGAGAATTTCGAGCTCAAAATTCTTGCAGCCTAGTGGCAGAGGGGAGGAGTTGTCCGGGGGGAAAGAGAGAGCGGAGAGGGGCGTTTATGCACGCGTGGTCGCCGGGGGAGTTAAATCCGCCATCAACGCGAATTCAACGCCGGTGTTACTGTCAGAAACGGCGAGGAGGAATTGTCGCGGGTTGAAGACGATGTCTTTGGTCTGTGGGACCTGCATCGATTAGGGAGAGAGTGGGAGTGCGTCCTCTGCGTCAGTGGCTGTGTGGGTTCTTTTCCTGGTGAAAACGTTTCGCGCGTGGGATATGCCGGGTGGGCTCTTGCTGGGCTTAGTGGGCTGGCCAGTTGGGTTTGGTCCGATTCATTTTTTTATACTGATTGCCTTTTTCTTTTTCTATTTGATTTTCTGTTTTGAATTTCAAACAAACAATTCAAACCACAAATCAAATCAAACTACCACCAAACTTTTGCTAAACTTTGTATTGATTTTTAGTTCTTGTTTAACAACACAAACCAAAGTCCAAAATAATACTTTTATTCTTTTAGGATCTATTTAATAATTAAATAAAATAGACCTTAGTTATTAATTTCAAATAGGATTTGTTTTATTAAAATCTCCATTTGAAATCTAATTAATACCAAAATCATTTCAGTAGGTTTTATTTGAATAAATAAAACACTTGGAAAACTTCTTTAAAATAAATTAATAAGTTTTAGTGTTTATTTAAAATGGGAAAAGCCTTTACTTAAATAAAATTGGGTATTAATAAATCCTCATTATTTTATTTAAATAAACCTTTACTCTTTTATCAAATAGGAATATTTTATTTCAAAAGCTTGGCCAAGATTTAATTTGGCTCTATAAAATAATCTTTATTTATAATTCTACCTTTTCTTTTGAAAACCAAATCTTTTTATTAAAAGATCCAAAAATAGTGATTCCAAATATTTTGACTTTATTGTTTATTTATCTTTTTAAATCCCTTTAGGATTTTATTTGATCAAAATAGGTTTTGGATGTTTCCCAATTGGAATCAAAAAGTTTCTTCTCACCCTGAATTTCAACAAAGTTTTATCTTTTTCACATATCAAAATTTGGAAAATTTTGGGATGTGACAGGGCCCCCTGGCCGCCCCCTGCCTCGCCTCTTCGCCTATAAGAAGCCCCCGATGCAGAAACCCTAGGGACCCGATAAAAACTCCACGAAATGGTCTGTAGCCGCCGCCACCATCGTCCCTAGATCAGGGGGATCTAAAGTTCTTCCCGGCACCCTGCCGGAGGGGAGATCATCAAGGAGGCCTTCTTCTCCGGTATGATGCGTGAGTAGTTCCACCTTGGACTATGGGTCCATGTAGTAGCTAGATGGTTGTATCTCCTTGTGCTTTCATGTATATATCTTGTGAGCTCCGTTTCATGATTAAGATCTAATCTATTTGTAATCATGCATGTTGTGTTTGCGGGGATCTGATGGATATTGTACTATGTCAGGTTGATTAATGATTTTGTTTTATGATTCTATCATGTATGTGTTGTTTGTGATCTTGCATGCTCTCCGTTGTTAGTAGCTATCTTGGCCAAGTAGTTGCTAGTGACTCCAAGAGAGGGTATTTATTCTCGATTGTGGTTTCATGCCTCTAGTTTCCAAGGGAAGTGACAAAAATCTCTTCGGTTGTAGATGTGTTGTTGCCACTAGGGAGAAAAAAACGGTCTCTTGTTCATGGAACAAGTGGATTATTTACCTTACACACTTTGCTTAAAGCAGTTGTCTGTTGCTTGCAACTTAATACTGGAGGGGGTTCAGATGATAACCCAAAGGTGGACTTCTAGTCATAGATGCAGTTGGATGGCGATCTATGTATCTTGTTGTATTGCCCAATCGAATCTTACAGGATCTTTTTGTCAGGTATTGCATTGTTATGCCTTGCTCAGTTCCTGTAAATTGCCCTGCTGTAATTTGTTTACCCTTCATGCCATGTTGTTTACCTAAGGCGAGCACCTCTAGTGAACTATGGATCCCGGTCCAATCTTTACCATTAATACATCTTCCATTGTTACTTGTTTACTTGCTGCAAACCATTACCTTCCACACCTAATCCTTTGTTACAGCAAACCCGTGATCTTGAAAACCTCGCTAATTCGTTGGGGCAAAGTCTTGAGTTTGTGTTGTGAAGGTTTCCACGTTGCTTGCAACACCTTTGAGACGTTTCCTTCCTCCTACTGGTTCGATAACCTTGGTTTCTTACTAAGGTAAAATTCGCTGCTGTGCTCATCACACCTTCCTCTTGGGGTATCCAACAAAGCGTCCCACGACAAGTGCTGGGCATCATCATTAACAAAGGCATTTTAATGGACAAAACAATGCTTTCACCATGGTTATACTTGCTCACTTTTATTCTTCTCATTTCCAATCTTTGCTCTCCGTCTTGTTAGTTTTAGTTTTGCTAGTTGCTTGACTTTTAGAGTGTATTAGAACTTTTGTAGTTTTGGTTTTGGTTTGCTTTAGTGTCTTTCAAAAAGATCAATTCTGCGAGAAAATCAATTTTCATAACCTGGAAATTGGCCAAAAATAAAGTTTCCCGAAAAAATCCAGAAAATTTATATTAAGTTTTTCCTCGAAAAAAGGGGTAGAGGGGCACCTGGATTGGCCCAAGGGGACCCACCAAGCCAGCACACCCCCTGGTGGCACAGCCAGCCCTAGGGCACGCCTGGCCTGGGTGGGGCCCACATATGGCTCTCCAAGATGCCTCCTTCCAGCCACTTCTTTCTCTCTCCTGAAAAACATCAAAAAACTTTCTCAAGCTCGAGTTCATGTTGTTCTTGCTCCCTATTTTCGATATCCTTTCTCAGCCCATCTTTGCTGCTGATTTTTGGAGGGATTGCTCTCCGGTATGTGCCTCCTCTGCCTGTCCAATTAGATTTTTGATTGGTGGATTGTATCTTGAGCATTTTGCTACTGTAGGTGAAAGGTTGTGTGATCTTGCATGATTGTTCTATGCTTAGATATTTCATTTTGATGCATGTTTATCCCTCTAGAAAGTACCTATAGTAGTTCCTCATCATTTATCAACTTGGAAATCACTTGGTTTGATGTTTGTCTAAAAAATTCTGAAAAGAAGATGAGTGCATACCAGCTCAATCAACATGAATTGATGGTACCTAAGCTAATGAAAGTCCATCATGAGGAGGAGGTTTTCTCTTCCATATATCTATGCCCTAAATTTATGAGAGCTGCAGGGATATTTTAGGATTTCTAGACTATGATTTATAATGCAGGGTTGGATCAATTTCTTGGAGAAGAGCCTTACCAATATGTTAAGCTCACCATGTCTATGGTGCAGGACTTTCGGTTTAGTTGGTCCTTGTCTAATCCCATGGTCCACTATAAAATTTATAATATAGTTGTTGACCTCCCTTTTGTTGATTTTTGTTCAGCTATCAGAGTGCCACAGTGGGGTTCATGTGAGAAGATTAGAGAGAGGCCTAAGCCACTCATGGACTTATATGCTGAAATTTGCCAAGGTTGCGACTTCTCATAGGAGAATGGTAAAATTCAGAATATTCATTTCCCATCCATTAGATATTTTGCCTATTTCATTGCCAAGTGTGTTCTTACTAGGAAGAATGCTAGGAAATTATCTTCATTTGATCTAGCTTTTATCTCAACTGCTTTGAATAGGGATAGAACTTATAACTTGGGTGCTTTGATAGATTTTCGTCTTGCTACTAACCGCGAGAAAGGTGGCATATGTGGAGGTCTCATTGCCTCTCGTTTGCTAGCTTTTCATGGTTTAGAGCCTCATCATTCAGACTTTCAGTTCCCCATAGAGGGACTTGATCTCAATTCCATGGGTCAGCATAAATTTGTTTCTTCTTGGGATACTTTGGGTGAGATACCGTATGAAATAACCTTTGTCAAGCGTGGTTGGAGAGGGGGTAGGTCTGAGAAAGTAGTCTCTTTGCCTGCACCTGCTTTGTTTAACTTTGATAACAGGCAAGGATGGTCACTCACGGAGGAAGAACTTGACACATACGTGGCGGAGCTATCCCAACAAGAGGATAATGTTGGAGAGGATACCGGAGATGATTCGGTTCAGCCCTCCAACATGGGGGAGTCTTCATACCAGCAACCCTCCTATGATTGGAGCGCTTCTTCTTATTCATCGCAAGGGCCTGATTATGATTATTCCTACGATGACCCACCATCTTGGGTTTACTACCCGCGTTATTGATTGAGCTCCACTTAGGCCAAAAGCCTAAGCTTGGGGGAGGTATACCGACATGACACTCATCTACTTATCATGTTCTGTGGGTGCTTTGTATATCCATGTTTCGCTTTCTTTTTAGTTTTTGCTTCTGCTTTCCAAAACACAAAAAGACCAAAAATACTTTCGTTGTTTCTCTTGACTTGTTTCTTTGCGTTTTAGCTTTGGTTTGCTTTAAGAAAAATCCAAAAAGATTTTGCTTTGTTTGCTCTTGCTTTGAGTGATTGCTTCAAATAATCGAAAACACCAAAAATATTTGATGTTCTTCTTTGGTTTTGTGAAGTTCGTTGCAGGGTTCAGCGGTCCTCAGTGGAGTTTGGTTTCATGTTATTATTCAAGCCACACAAGTGAAAGGCAATGATGATAATTTATGACAACTAGAGGTGTGGTAAGAGGATGGTAATGAACTCTATTTATCTTTATTTTTGTACATATACTCATCATTATGGGAATGCTTAGTCTTTTTCATGTAAGGTGTATGTTACTATTGGATGCTTAGTAGTTCTTGATCTCTTATGATTAGCTCCAATTTGCTAATAGTTTGTAGCA
Source organism: Avena longiglumis (assembly GCA_030063025.1). Lineage (NCBI taxonomy): Eukaryota > Viridiplantae > Streptophyta > Magnoliopsida > Poales > Poaceae > Avena > Avena longiglumis. The sequence goes on from CP125975.1 coordinate 505,092,054, forward strand.
TTTCATATGGATGTTTGCTTGCATTGTTCTATTCATAACTTGGTATGACATTGTGGTATCCTTCTCTGAATTTTTCACTTGAATCAACTTGGCACATGCTCACGCATGCATATGACTGAACCAAAGTCAGTTAAGCCTCGATGATTTATTTTGCCTCAGAGTTCTTGTATCACTTTTATACCATAATTAATTCTGTTTTGTTGCAAGCATGATTATGGCAATTATCGCTCTCTCGTTTGTCGCTCCCTTTCTATTGCTAGCCTTCACTTGCACTGAGTATGAGATCTACTTGTGCATCCAACTCCCAAAAACCAATATTGTCAAAAGTGTCCACCATACCTACCTATTAGCATCATTGCTATTCCGTGCATATTTATTATGCCTTGTTTTCTTCCAAATAAAATGTTTGCTTGTTATGAGAAATTTAGTTAGTAAAACTTTCACGAACTTGATGGCACACTTTATTTCTTGCACTTAATAAACCTGAACCATTGTGACTGTCCATGAAAGATATATGCTTGCAAATTATAGGCTGGGAGTTAGCAGAACCGTGATGTCACGGGGAACGCTTTCAACACATATAAATATTATCCCGTTGATATCATGCTCTTTTGTTTACGGATGTCTTCAGTGTGAAATAAAAGGGGAGCTTGTAAGTTCATGGAGTTATGTATATGTGTTAGAGAAACGCCCGGGCCGCTATTCTAAGCCATGCCTAATCATGGTGGAAACTTGCAGCATAACCATAGTGAGCAATCTATGAAGCTTCCTTCTTATAAAAAAAGAAAGACACAGAAAAGAGTAAAGAGAGAAAAAAAGCACCATTTTCCCATGGTAAATAAGAAGATTGCTGAGATGCTCATTGTCATTTTGATATGGGAAAGCTCCTATATCATTGAGAAAGGGGTACCCCGTTGGCGGTTTTCTATGATACACATGTATTTACTATGACAAGAACTTACCGGTAACTAAAGTTGAGTAGCATGAGCAGCGGCCCTCGTACTCAAGGGACATGAGATTTCCAGTTTATGGTCTGTCAAGCATATAACTCATATTGGACCTCAATTTCACCTTAACCATTTAAAGATGCCTATGATAGGGGCAATGAGAGCTCAAAGCTAATGAGTACCATAATTTTAGCATTTGGAAGCCTTTCAAAATTTTCAAAACCTTTTCACTTCCTTGTTGAGTCACCACTTATTCTTTGAGCACCTTCTTGAGAGATTAGTTTTCATTCTTAGCATAAGGTGCTTGTCTCAAAACTTGGTTAATTATGACATAACTTTGATGCTTGTATCTTTGATATCTTTACTTCTAGTCTTCACTTGAACTTCAGAGGTGCCTTGGCATTTATGTTTTGCTCTTTAAACAAAGGCAAGCGGGATACCACTTTATCATACCATCTTATGAGCATTGCAATGTTGCTTATGTTTATGTTTCATGCTACTTATTATTATTATGTTGGAATATGTTCATAGCTTGCAATGACTATTGAGTAGACTTAGCTGCATACTCCTTATTATGAATTGTCTAAGTACTGATCATATGTTGAGAATATTTACATCATATGAAGCAAATCTGTTCGTGAAAGTTTCTTTTATCGCACTCAGTTTTCAACTGAATTGCTTGAGGACAAGCAATAAGCTAAGCTTGGGAAGTTGATACGTCCAAAATGTATCTACTTTCCCTAACACTTTTGCTATTGTTTCCCCTCTAAACTTGTGTGATTTGGATACAACTAACAAGGACTGACGCTGTTTTCAGCAGAATTGCTTTGGTGTCTAGTTTTTGTGCAGAAAATCAACTTTCAGGAAAAATCCCGGGAAATATGCAAAAAATCCTATTTTACCAGAAGACTCACGGAGCCAGAAGATGAGGCAGAGGTGGGCCACGAGGGGCCCACACCCCTGGCCGCGTGGGCTATGCCTGGCCGCGCCTGGAAGGGGTGTGGCCACCTCGTGCACCCCCTCGGCCTCCCTCTTCGCCTACATAAATCCTTCTGACCTAAAAACTTCGGGGGGTTCAATGTTTTTCTAGATAGAGTTCCGTTGCGCCGCCACCACCAGAAACCACGATTCGGAATCACAAACTCTGTTCTGGCACCATGCCGGGATGGGGAATTGGAGGAGATCATCGCTATCATCATCACTGACGCCTCTCCATCAACCATCCATGTTTCCCCCATCCATGAGTGAGTAATCCCCCGCTGTAGGCTATGGGGATGCTAAGGATTGGATGAGTTCTATCATGTAATCGAATAAGATTATTAGGGCATGGTGCCTAGTATCTTTATTAGTGTTTTTTGACTTTGTTGCAACTTGCTGTGCTTAATGCTTGTCACTAGGGCCCGAGTGCCATGATCTCAGATCTGAACATGTTATTGATTCATGATGATAGTATTGTTTGTGATATTATCTGCAAGTTGTGTACACATATCATTGTCTAGAACCAAAGGCCCCGAAGTGACAGAAATTGGGACAGCCGGAGGGGATGGCTATGGTGTGAGGATCACATGTGTTCACGGAGTATTAATGCTTTGTTTTGGTACTCTATTAAAATGAGTACCTTAATTGCCAGTAGATTCCCTTGAGGCCCCGCTGTAATGGGCTGGCAGGACAAAATATGTTGTGCAAGTTCTCATTGCGAGCATGTATGACTATATAGGGAACGTATGCCTATGATTGTTTAGTACTTGGATGCTTTATCTTATTTATCTGCAATTTCCCTAGATCTTGAAGTTATATGAATAGTATCATCCATGCAACGCCCGTCCATCCATCCCTATGCCTACCACACTCATATCCTACTGTTTGCTACTATTTTTACTACTGTCTTTGTTTTACTGCTGCTGTTACTTTGCTATTGCTACTACAAAACTGTTGCTACTGATAAACTTCTGTGAGCAAGACTATTTCCAGGTGCAACTGAATTGAAAACTCAGTTGTTAAGGCTTACAAATATTCTTTGGCTCCCCTTGTTTCGAATCAATAAATTGGGTAATACTACCCTCGAAGACTGTTGCAATCCCCTATACTTATGGGTCATCATGAACATGAACCACAACGTTAATACAAGTATTGTCAAGTGCCCGTTGTAAATTGAATCTTCACTATGGTGGAAGAGACCGACAACCGCAAAGCCACTTATGCCATACAAGTTGCATGTCGAGCATGGAGCAAGTCTCATGAACGATTTCATGTAAGGTTAGCACGGGCCGCTTCATCCCACCATCTCGCAAGATGCAAAGTATACAAAAAGCAATCGACTAAAAAAGCATCAATGCCCGCAATTACCATTGTGTTCTACTCGTGCAACAGATCTACGCATAGACACGGCTCTGATACCACTGTAGGGGTTCATAGCATGGAAAACAAAAAAATCTATCGCATGAACACACGCACACAAGCCAAGATCTAATGTCGGGGGGTTAACCTCGGGTAGGTCAGAGACGGGGAAAGACAGAGGTACTGTCCCCGTCTGGTTTCCGAGTTACGGCCTAAGTCGGCCGAATCATGGATATGTCGGCCGATGAACGGAGGCAAGAAGCCCACGTATATGTATCAAGTGGTTACCCGGCCGAGTTAATGAGAGAATCGGCCGGGTTACCCAAATGATCTTCATGCAGGTGAGGAACGAGCCGAGTAACACAAGATAAGGCCGAGTGATACGAAGCTTGCAGGAGAAGGAGAAGCCCAAGGTCAAACTATAGCTGCAGGCTAGAAGGAATCAGAACAGGGCCAAGCACAAGAGACAAGGATGCACAGCGTCAGAAGGGCAGAAGGAGGTCACGGAGGTGACAGTCCTGGAGCCCGAGGCACGCAGGAGGGGGCCACTGGAGCCTTGCCGTCATTAGAAGGGCGACAGGGAAAGGAGGCCGAACTACTATTTTGGGACAAGCATATTCCACGAATATGCTTGCCTCGTCAGCCCTAAGGGCACCCAAGGCACCCCTTTATAAGGGGAGGTTTGGACCCTGAGGGAGGGATCGATTCTTTGAGCACCGTTAGGCTGGGGAGATTCACCTTGTCCCCCTGTATACAGCTCAAGGAGCACTTGTAATCCATAAAGAGAGAAACAAAGATTATCACTTTGGCAGCTTGAGTGTAAAGACAGTTGCATCTTCCCTCCCCAGATCCCACTAGCATCCATTGGCCCCATACTTTAGCCTACCCATGGCATCTTCCGTGCCACCACCACGACAGTTGGCGCCCACCGTGGGGCCAGCAGCGGTGCTAGCTGGAGTTGTGATCCAGACGGGAAATTTCATCAACACCGGCGAGCGCGTTGTTTCTGGCTTGGTCCAGAGATTTGGTCTCTACGACTATGTCAGAGACAATGCAGGGAGCTTCAGGGGGAAAACCCCCCCGCGCAACGGGATCTTCATCGGCCTGGGCAAGCACAGGGTCTACGTCGGCGTCGACATCACCGACATTTATCCTCACCAGGTTGTTGTTGCAGGAGAACCACCTCGAGCGCGAGCTGTCCATCGAGAGCATCTTGCGGCAGCGTCCGAGGTGATGGTCGCAGCAGAGCTCAAGCGGGAGCAGCATTAGCCGGGTCAAGCAGAGAACCCGCAGCGCATGGTCCGAGTCATAGATCACTGCAAACCGAGGTAATTCCGCTGATGACAAACCCGCCGAGCGCATGACACCACCCCAAAGGCACCAAGAGTGCGAGGCCACCTGGAGAGACCAGAGAACATTCTTGAGCAACTATAGAAAACTTAACCACACCTGAGCGCCGATACTTGATCCGCAAAAGCTCAGCAGAGTTAGAGGAAAACCAGGCAAAAGGTCTTTGGTAGAGGCCAAAAAGTATCAGCCCTGGGAATCCTTGAACAGGACCACGAGAGAATATGCAAAAGCTAATAAGCGATATCGCACCCGGCGGGTGGACGAACTAATATTAAGAGGAAGAACCTCATGAATGACATTAACAAAGAGCATGAAGCTCACGAGCCGAATCGGTGATTTGGGTTTGCCGAGGTCTGATGCCGGCGAAAAACCTGAGAGCGGCAAATGCCGCAGCATTGGAATTAGAGGGGTTAACAGGGGAAGCTCGGCAGAAACAACAAGAAAGAGTGAATGAGCTGGTGCGCATCGCGAACCAGCAAAATGAGGAAATGCTCAGAGCTAACCCGGCAAGACCAGGGGCTTCACGGATGGTTCATTCGGCAGGGGCAGCACCTGCTTTATCTGCGGCAGCGGCATCTTCACCCGGAAACAACGCTAGAAAAGAGAAAGCAGTAACCTCAGGGAAGAGGAACAAGCAAATTGTTCCATATGACCCGGCAATAGCTGGAAAGGCAAATGAGAACAGAGGCAATGCAAGCCGAGGTAATAGTGGGGAGAGAAACCACGGCCGTATGGAAAAGGACGGCGGCGGCCGAGGTAATGGGGAGCTCGGCAGGAGAGAACCTGCAAGAGACAATCATGAAAACCAAACCCCGGCCGAAGTAAGGAGAGAAGTGCCGCCCAACCCGCAACCAAGACACGAGCCTCCGCAGGAAAGAGAAGTGAGGCCAGCTCGCCACAATCAGATGAATGAAAGGTATAATGATGGATATTTCGAGGTAGAATACGCAAACCAGGGTGGAAACAATCACTATGGGATGCAGGATAGAATCTGTCTGATTTGCCAAATGATGCAAGAGTAAAGTTGGATCGGCTATACCGGTCCGAGCTGTTGGAAGAGCAAGGTCCACCACGTCCTACATGTTTTGGACCGCGGATCATGGGCGAACCACCAGTGCCGAATTTTCAGTTGGCAAGAGGCACAAAAACGTACAATGGAAGTACCAAGCCACAAGACTGGTTGATTGATTATGCCACCGCTGTGAAGATAGCGGGTGGCAACCTAAGATGGGAAGTGCGGTATGTCCCACAGATGTTGGAAGGACCAGCCAGGGTATGGTTGAATAATCAACCAGCTGGCAGTATCAACTGCTGGTTAGATTTCGAAGAAATGTTCGTTAGCAACTTTACCAGCACATACAAGAGACCAAATAGACCACAACAACTAGCCATGTGCAAGCAGAGGCGAATGAAACGGATAGAGAGTTTTTAACACGATGGTGTAACACGAGAAACTCATGTGAGGGAGTTATCGAATCGCAAGCAATCGCTTGGTTCGCGCAAGGCTGCCGTTATGCCAGCGTGTTGTAACGCCGCAAAGAGATATGCCAACCACCTGGCGTAAACTATCGAATAAGACTCCTATGCATTGGGTGACCCAACCCAACCGGAGTTAATGTCGGAGATCATCGTGAGCAACAGGACCAAGACGAGAATTGGCGGGTCATCGCGTGATTTCAGAGGAAGAAGAAGATAGGAGAGGTCGGATTATAGATATAATTCGCCCGGTGGGCTGTAGCACAAGATCAGCCGAGTCACGAGCAACTCAACGGCGTAAAAATGGACCTCAACGGTGGACATCAAGAAATGAGGGAAAGAGGCAATGGACCCCGAGCAAAAGAAGCAATGGCAAGAGAGGCGAAGTATACGTTGAATCCATGTTAGATCAGTGCAAATTTCACACATCAAACCCATCCGGACCAGCCAATCATACAACCCGCAATGCGCTGATGAAAAATGCGATGGGGAACCCAGCAGGAGTTCGAGCTCCCCATCGGTGCAACAGCAGATCGGCCGCAATTAACTAGAGCAAATACCAAGAATCGATGCAGCCGCCTCCCCGAGGTACGATAACTCGGATCGGAGGGATGCATCAAGTAATGAACCAGGCGGACGGAAGGATGAATCCGCAAATCCGGACGTAATGATTACGAGGAACATCACCGGTCTTATTGTGTGTTCACAAGCAATGAGGACAAGCGAGTGTGCGGCGGCATATGGAAGTGAATGCAGTTGTACCGGCAGTGCCAAGATACCAGCCATGGTCTGATCAGGAGGTGACCTGGAGCATGAAAGACCACCCCAGAATAATGCCGAGTCCAGGATCATATGCACTTGTGTTGGATCCGACGTTTGTGGGACCAAGCATCAATGTGAAATTTTCAAAAGTACTCATTGACAATGGAAGCAGTATCAACATCATGTACAAAGATACCATGCATAAGCTCGAATATCACAGAATATCTGCAGTCCACGAGGACAACTTTCCATGGGATAGTGCGGGCTTTCATGTCAGCCCATCGGTAAAGTCCGAGTCGACGTGCTATTCGTACAAGAGATAATTGCGAGCGAAAACTTAGAATTTGAAGTGGTGGATCCGGAAAGTTGTTATCATGCTCTACTCGGACGGCCCTTGTCCAAATTCATGAGCGTATCATATAAGTTATCTAAAGATGAAGTTACCCGGACCACAAGGGGTGATAACAGTTGCAGGGGATTACAAGAAGTCAATGGAGTGTGCTTCGGCCGGGTCAAATTTGGCCGAGTCATTGGTTATAGCAAGAGAAAAGAAAAGGATTCAGGAGGTAGCAGCCCTCGCTCAGTCAGCACAGTTAAGCATGCCGGCACTTGCCAACTGTGGCCTCCCGCAAAACCACTACTAGAAAATCGCGTTGAATTTGTGCATTGCATCGTCATCATCATGCATTGTTTGCTAAAACTATGTTTGCAAAGCCCGTGTTGTTTTCTAAACGCCCCTCTTTATTTTCAAACATCAAACCGGGTCCCCGGAATATTTTGGTTTGCCGATATCGGTTTGCAAAAAACTTTGTTTGAAATAAATAAAATATTTAATTTATTTTAGCGGGGGCAGTCGAACGGGCCGTTTCGACCCGAACGACCACCCCCATATTTTTCAGAACGGTCCAACCAGACCCACCCTTTAATCCTAAGTCTACCCAGCTTCCTACCCACCCCAGCCTCCACATCACTCCTACCTATCACGCGTTGCCACCTCAGCTTTCCCTCTCCCTCACCCAATCAATCAGTGCCACGTCACCCCAGCCCTCCCCCTCTCTCTCTCCTCTCCCTCTCACCCCACTCCCCCACCAGCCAACACACACTACACGCAAGACACCACACAAGTCGTGGAGCCCCAGCTCATCGCCCGGCCCCACACAAGCAGCCACACACACCACCCACACGACGCAACACGCGCCAGCACACATAGCCACTCACGCCGGCCTCTCTTTCCCCAGCCGCTGGCCCACACGCCTTCTCCCCCATGGACCCCACTCCCCTGTCACCTCCCCGCCCTGTTCCTCTTCCACCCCGCGTCGCTCTCCCCTGCATCCGCCTGCACCCGCCTCCATCTCTCCTCCTCCCGTGTCCCTATCCTCCCACCTCCCTCCTCTGTCTCCGTGGCGAGCCGCCTCCCGCCGCCTGGGCTCTCTCAAGCCAGCCTCGCCCGACAACCGCCTTGCCAGGCCGAGCCCTCTCCACGCTCCGCCGCCACCGCCTTGACCCCGCCTCCACGCGCCGCGGGCGGGCCTCCTCCTCCGTCCCAGCGGCCGCGGCGTCCTCGGCCGCTGCGACCGCCTCGAGCCGCCTCGCCGCCACCAGCCTTCCCTCCGGCCGCGGAGCCCGCCGTCCTGCTCGCCTGGCGGAGCCTCGCCGCATCGCCTCGCCGCCACCGCCTGGCCCGAGCTCGCCGACCAACCTCCCGCCGCCAAGTCCGGCGGCCCGCCCCAGCGTCGCCTCCCGACCCGCGACCCAAGCTGGCCCCCCGCCGCCGTTCCCTGCAAGCCTCGCCGGCGGCCTCCCGTCCTGCGCCTCCCCGTCGCTCGTCACGCCCCGCCGTCCTCGACCTCTGCCCGGCGGCCTCCGTCGCGTACCCTTGAGCGTCGCTCACGCCTCCTCGCGGACCCCACCTTGTGGAGCCTCGAAACCCATAACCCGATCCTGCAGCTGCCTGTCCGGTTCCTCTGTGGATCCACGACAAGGTTTCTCGGTTCAAGCGACAAAGCGGACGGTGGGAATATGACCAGTGCTCGAGCAAGGCGGTCAAGATCTTCGTCTTGGGCGGGAAGAGCTACCTCATGGACTCGATGCCCCATCGCGTGACGTTGGCCCAACCGAAAACCGATCCGATCACGTCAAGTTCTTCCTCCCGTCGTCAAGATCTCCGTCACGAACCCTCGCGGTCTTCCTCGGAACTCGAGAACGCCAAGTGCTCCTTCCGGATCCAAGACCGCACCTAACGCCAAGACCATCTCGACCCGTGGAACCCGACAAGATCACGCGACGACAAGAACGGCACCGACCCGGAAGAACCCGACGCGCCCGACACGAACCAAGTTCCGCACCCGGACGCGACAAGATCTACCCCAGCAATTCGAGAACGTTCCCGCCGAGACCAATCCGTCGAACCCTGGACCCCGAGACCGGACCCTGGACCCTGCCGAACCCCGGAACCCAAGATCGTCGAGCCCCTCTGATGTGTGACCCCTTTCCCTCGAACCCTATTCTATAACATAACAACTTGTTGCATGTTTAATTGTCATCTTGCATGCATATCTGTGGTTTGGGGGCCTTCCGCCGATTCACCTAATAATTAAATATGGGGCCCATATGCGGGCAAATTCAGTCTCATATTGGCCTCATTTAAATTTGTGTAGCGAACCGGTGTTATCTTCTGTCATGCTAAAACAACATTTAATTTGCGGGGGTCCTTAATAACATGAACCACCTAACTAATTGTCGGGACCCCGGTTCCGCTTAATCTTGACCTAATTGCATCGCACCTTGCCATGCCATGCATCATACATGCATCATGCCGATCTTCTGCCGTTGTATTAAATGTTGCATCCGGTGTTTATTCTAGCGTTTTGCTTCTTCGCGGATAAGGCCGTTGAGTTGATGTGAGCTTCGCCCCGACCTTCGGATGAACCCTTCGACAATGTTTTCAGGCGAGCATCTCCCCCTTTCTACCTATCTTACTTTATAGTAATTTACTCCTTCCTGTTGTTCTATTGCTATCTGAGTTGCGATGCTTTAGTTTCCGTACCTGTGAAATACCGTGCAGCCCTATATTGCCTTGGACACACCCTATTACCTGTTGTTTGGTAGATAGTTGGACTTGCGCGTCGTAGTTGCTTGCTCAAGTGCTGATGTGTGTCGTCATATGCCACAGTTGCTGATGTATTGCCGCATGTTGATGATGGAGATGATTCTAGTTTTACTTATCGCCACTTTAATTTCTGTTCAACAACTAAAACTGAATAAGCAGAGGCATCGGTGGGTGATAGAAAATATTTGGTTTCCGAACGCCCACTTGTGTCCCGTAAGACCCCGAGTACTTGATACCTGTTCCTTGATTTTTGCGCGCTATCCACATCCGGGAGGTATATGGGACCCCCAGGCGAGCTTGATTCATTCTTATTTCTTGGGGCCACAAACTAGTTTGAGGTGTTTTACTATCTGTACTTATGCCATGCTACTTTACGTATTTAAATTGTGCGAGGAGCACCTTTGTACTATTTAGGAAGGCGGAGTGATTACGCGGTATCGACAAGCCCAGCCACACTTCGGGTTCCCGATCGCTTCTGACCATTGGCGCTAACCTTGAGGCCGTCTCGAAGCTAGCTTACTTTGCGGGTTCTACTCAAAGGGTGGCCCCTGAAATATTTCTGAATCCTGTGATTGTTCATCGGTCGTGAAAGCCTCGTTGGGTTTTGATTTGGTTTTCGAGGTTGATCGGCGTGTGTTGCTATTGGTGCACCCGGCGGGTAAAAACTTTCAAAGCCGTGTCCACGGATATGGACGACTTGGAGCTGTATCTCGATCATAGACAAGCATAACTAAAGTTCTGCTATAAATTTGACTTATAATGACTAGTAATCAGCTTCACTATAATGGAATGGCTAATTAATTGCCCACAATTGCTTGTTTGGTTGTCGCTTGCCAATGTACTGACTAGTAAATCTTGCAACTTCTAGCGGAATGGCTGAATAAAAGTACCAACAAGCTGCTTTGGGTTTATGGGTTATCTCATGTTATGTATCGACTAGTAAGTCTGCCACTATAACGGAATGGTTAACTAAAAGTGCCTTGCTTACCTTATCGGGACGATTATCTAAATCGACTAGTAAAGTGCCCCAACTATAGCGAGTAAGTAAACCAGCTGTGTGAGTTCCTTGGTTGACTTCCTCGTTTGGTCTCGAGAAACACGGGATGGGTTTGTTTGGTGTTCGCTTGAGTTGGATCCGGATAGGTCATTCTTACCCTCTCGATTGCCGCCAGGTTGTATCGAGTCTCTATAGGTTGGTTAGTGCATCTGCCGCTGCCGCTTGATCCACCATACCTATGTGGCGAGGACCGCCGAATTCTAGCCTCGCCGTGTCTTGGCCTCGATCTTGGCGCTCCTTCTTTTCCTTTGCCCTTTGCGGCACCCCTTTTGTTTAAGCGGGTTTGAGATCGGTCGTTAGCGGGGTTACCCTTCCGGCTTGGCACAGGCAGGGTTATGGGCGCCATTGGTTATTCTTGGGGCTCTTAGCCCCATTTGCATCTTGTCCGTAGTCGGACACTCCGTCTTTCAAGGTGATTTGGATCTTTGTACCGTATATCGTATTCTTGACTCTTTGAGTCATTGTTATATATATATCATTTGTGGGTCCCATCGCGGTTGTTGTGTAATGTTATTACCGTTTTCCACCATACGAAAGTGCTGGTGAGCACCTTTGAATCGTTTCTATGCGGGTTTGGTGAATTTTGCCCAAACTTGCATAGGTCGATTCTGAGGTGTTCTGAGTGGTATCGAGCTCGGCGGTTGCGATACCCCTGAAGTCGACTGTAGGATAACCTAGCTAACGGCCGAAGTAGAGAGTCAAAACTATTTTGCAAAATCGGTTGGATAGTTCTGATTAGGTCTGATTTTACTCCTTACCCCTCTGCTGTTCTCCTCTCACCTCGGCGTGTTTTGAATCCGCTCTCTTCTCTCTCTTCGAGTCCAGGAATTCTCGTGGTTGGGTTTTCCGTCGTACCTTCAGGGTTTCGCTTTTCCCCTTTTGAAACGGAGGTGCTACGATCATCAATTTGCAACTTGACTGTTGTACCCTTCATCCGATCTTTTGTTCTTGAGATCTTTATCTCATATGTGTTCCTTGCTGGATATCAGTGTCGTTGAAAAACATATGAGAAGGACGAGCTTTGGTGAAGTTGGAGTCGACCTTGAGCACGTGTTGTTCCTGCCAATGGAACCATCGCGAAACCTAATCATTGTGTCTTTCATACGATTTCTGCTGGCAACATTCCTTTGTTAGAACACCGCCTAAGAAGGTCTTGGTCTAAATCTCGAGAGTTGAGTTGCTGATTCTCCTACCCATGTATAGAGTTGATAGTTGGTTCGGATGGTGATCACCCTACCGGCTCTTACTGTTCGCTCTGTACATCGAACTGGTGGATCAATGCAACTTTTCCCTCTTCTAATGGAAGTAAGGGGTGGCCTTATCGTTTGATGCCTCTACCTTCGTCCTTTGTTCTCCGGAGTGCTCTCTCGTCGATCAGGATCAACGACCCTTTGTTGGTGGTGTCGCCGTTTTCAAGATGAAGGAGGAACCATCGTTAGTGGTGTCGCGAAGATCTACACGAAGTGAGAAGACGCAGATCGCCGACCTTCCTTCCGGTACCATGAGGCGGATCTCGAGGGCGAGATCCATTGTTAGTGGTGTCGAATTGTGGCATCCATAAAACCACTACTAGAAAATCGCGTTGAATTTGTGCATTGCATCGTCATCATCATGCATTGTTTGCTAAAACTATGTTTGCAAAGCCCGTGTTGTTTTCTAAACGCCCCTCTTTATTTTCAAACATCAAACCGGGTCCCCGGAATATTTTGGTTTGCCGATATCGGTTTGCAAAAAACTTTGTTTGAAATAAATAAAATATTTAATTTATTTTAGCGGGGGCAGTCAAACGGGCCGTTTCGACCCGAACGACCACCCCCATATTTTTCAGAACGGTCCAACCAGACCCACCCTTTAATCCTAAGTCTACCCAGCTTCCTACCCACCCCAGCCTCCACATCACTCCTACCTATCACGCGTTGCCACCTCAGCTTTCCCTCTCCCTCACCCAATCAATCAGTGCCATGTCACCCCAGCCCTCCCCCTCTCTCTCTCCTCTCCCTCTCACCCCACTCCCCCACCAGCCAACACACACTACACGCAGCACACCCGCGCGCGCATGCGTGAGCCCCTGGCTCACTGCGCCCCGGCCCCACACAAGCAGCCACACACACCACCCACACGACGCAACACGCGCCAGCACACATAGCCACTCACGCCGGCCTCTCTTTCCCCCCCACAGCCTGGGCGTCCCCACCTTCAGCGCCCACCCGCGGACCCCACTCCCTGTCACCTCCCCTGTTCCTCTTCCCCAGCGTCGCTCTCCCTGCATCCGCCGCTGCACCGCCCTCCATCTCCCTCCTCCCGTGTCCCTATCCTCCCACCTCCTCCTCTCTGTCTCCGTGTGAGCCGCCTCCCGCCGCCTGGGGCTCTCTCGACGGCCTCGCCCCGACAACCGCCCAGTGCCCAGGCCGACCCTGCCTCTCCACGCTCCGCCCGCCACCGCCTTGACCCGCCTCCACCGCGCCGCCAGGGCCGGGCCTCCCTCCTCCGTCCCCGCGCGGCCGCACGCGTCCTCGACCGCGCGCCTGCGACCGCCTCCGGTAGCCGCCTCCGCCGCCACCAGCCTTCCCTCCGGCCGCGGAGCCCGCGCTCCCAGCCCATGGAGCCCGCCTCGCCCGCCCCTCCGCCACGCTGGCCCGGAGCTCCGCCGACCAACCTCCCGCCGCCAAGTCCGGCCCGCCCCAGCGTCGCCTCCCGACGACCCGCGACCCAGCTGCGGCCCCCCCCGCCCGTTCCCCCGCAAGCCTCGCCGCGGCCTCCTCCTCGTCCATTGCGCTCGCCGGAGCCGTCCTCGACCTCTGCCCTGACGGCCGGCCTCGTCGCGTACCCTTGCAGCGTCGCTCACGCCTCGCCGCGGACCCCACCTTGTGGGTGCCTCAAAACCCAACCCGATCCTGCGGCTGTCCGGTTCTCTGTGGATCCACGACAAGGTTTCTACGGTTCAAGGCGACAAAGCGGACAGGGTGGGAATATGACCCGAAGTGCTCAGGCAAGGGCGGTCAAGATCTTCGTCTTGGGGCAGGAAGAGCTACCTCATGGACTCGATGCCCCATCGCCGTGACCGTTGGCCCAACCCCGAAAACCGATCCGATCACGTCAAGTTCTTCCTCCCGTACCGTCAAGATCTCCGTCACCGAACCCTCGCGGTCTTCCTCGCGGAACTCGAGAACGCCAAGTGCTCCTTCCCGGATCCGAAGACCGCACCCGAACGCCAAGACCATCTCGACCCCGTGGAACCCGACAAGATCTGCACGACGACAAGAACGGCACCGACCCGGAAGAACCCGACGCGCCCGACACGAACCAAGTTCCGCACCCGGACGCGACAAGATCTACCCCAGCAATCCGAGAACGTTCCCGCCGAGACCAATCCGTCGAACCCTGGACCCCGAGACCGGACCCTGGACCCTGCCGAACCCCGGAACCCAAGATCGTCGAGCCCCTCTGATGTGTGACCCCTTTCCCTCGAACCCTATTCTATAACATAACAACTTGTTGCATGTTTAATTGTCATCTTGCATGCATATCTGTGGTTTGGGGGCCTTCCGCCGATTCACCTAATAATTAAATATGGGGCCCATATGCGGGCAAATTCAGTCTCATATTGGCCTCATTTAAATTTGTGTAGCGAACCGGTGTTATCTTCTGTCATGCTAAAACAACATTTAATTTGCGGGGGTCCTTAATAACATGAACCACCTAACTAATTGTCGGGACCCCGGTTCCGCTTAATCTTGACCTAATTGCATCGCACCTTGCCATGCCATGCATCATACATGCATCATGCCGATCTTCTGCCGTTGTATTAAATGTTGCATCCGGTGTTTATTCTAGCGTTTTGCTTCTTCGCGGATAAGGACGTTGAGTTGATGTGAGCTTCGCCCCGACCTTCGGATGAACCCTTCGACAATGTTTTCAGGCGAGCATCTCCCCCTTTCTACCTATCTTACTTTATAGTAATTTACTCCTTCCTGTTGTTCTATTGCTATCTGAGTTGCGATGCTTTAGTTTCGCACTGAAATACCGTGCAGCCCTATATTGCCTTGGACACACCCTATTACCTGTTGTTTGGTAGATAGTTGGACTTATGGCGTCGTAGTTGCTTGCTCAAGTCTTGATGTGTGTCATATGCCACGATTCTTGATGTATTGCCGCATGTTGATGATGGAGATGATTCTAGTTTTACTTATCGTCACTTTAATTTCTGTTCAACAACTAAAACTGAATAAGCGGAGGCATCGGTGGGTGATAGAAAATATTTGGTTTTGAGCCCACTTGTGTCCCGTAAGACCCAGTACTTGATACTGTTCCTTGATTTTTGCGCTATCCACATCCGGAGGTATATGGGACCCCACAGGCGAGCTTGATTCATTCTTATTTCTTGGGGCCACAAACTAGTTTGAGGTGTTTTTACTATCATGTACTTATGCCATGCTACTTTCGTATTTAAATTGTGCGAGGAGCACCTTTGTCTTTATTTAGGAAGGCGGAGTGATTACGCGGTATCGACAAGCCCAGCCACACTTCGGGTTCCCGCTTCATGACCATTGGCGCTAACCTTGAGGCCGTCTCAAGCTAGCTTACTTCGTTGGGTTCTACTCAAAGGGTGGCCCCGAAATATTTGAATCTGTGATTGTTCGATCGTGAAAGCCTCGTTGGGTTTTGATTTGGTTTTCGAGGTTGATCGGCGTGTGTTGCTATTGGTGCACCCGGGTAAAACTTTCTGGCCGTGTCAGCGGATATGGACGACTTGGAGCCTGATATCTCGATCATAGACAAGCATAACTAAAGTTCTTGCTATAAATTTGACTTATAATGACTAGTAATCAGCTTCACTATAATGGAATGGCTAATTAATACGCCCACAATTGCTTGTTTGGTTGTAAACGCTTGCCAATGTACTGACTAGTAAATCTTGCAACTTCTAGCGGAATGGTGAATAAAAGTACCAAAACTGCTGGGTTTATGGGTTATCTCATATTAAGCATGTCGACTAGTAAGTCTGCCACTATAACGGAATGGTTAACTAAAAGTGCCCACTTACCTTATCGGACGATTATCTAAATCGACTAGTAAAGTGCCCCAACTATAAGCGAGTAAGTAAAGCGCCAAGCGTGAGTTCCTTGGTTGACTTCCTCGTTTGGTCTCGAGAAACACCGGGATGGGTTTGTTTGGTGTTCGCTTCAGTTGGATCCGGATAGGTCATTCTTACCCTCTCGATTGCATGATTGTATCGAGTCTCTATAGGTTGGTTAGTGCATCTTTTGCCGCTTGATCCACCATACCTATGTGGCGAGACCGCAATTCTAGCCTCGCCGTGTCTTGGCCTCGATCTTGACGCTCCTTCTTTTCCTTTGCCCTTTTGGCACCCCTTTTGTTTAAGCGGGTTTGAGATCGGCGTCGTTAGCGGGTTACCCTTCCGGCTTGGCACAGGCAGGTTATGGACGCCATTGGTTATTCTTCAGGGCTCTTAGCCCCATTTGCATCTTGTCCGTAGTCGGACGCTCCGTCTTTTCAAGGTGATTTGGATCTTTGTACCGTATATCTGTATTCTTGACTCTTTGAGTCGCTGTTATATATATATCTGTTTTGTGGGTCCCATCGCGGACTGTTGTGTAATGTTATTACTTCGTTTTCCACCCGCACGAAAGTGCCTGGTGGGCACCTTTGAATCGTTTCTATGCGGGTTTGGTGAATTTTGCCCAAACTTGCATAGGTCCGATTCTGAGGGTGTTACACCAACCCTCATGGCAGTGTTTCTTTTCGGCCAACCAAAGAGACGAAGAAATTTCAGATTGATGAGCAATTCCCAGAGCGCACTGTTACTATTGGTGCAGGCCTTGACGCTAAATAGGAAGGCGAGCTCACCAACTTCCTCCGTGAGAATCGGGACATATTTGGATGGTCAACTCAAGATTTGCAAGGTGTTAGGGGAGTTGGTGAGCACTCTTTAAACGTCGGGCCAGAGCAAGGCGGTGAAGCAACCTCTCGCCCGCCCCGAAGGCGGAGAAAAGTAATAGGGGATGAAATAGCTCGGCTCGCATGGGGTTCATCATGGAGGTACTATATCCGGATTGGTTATCAAATCCGGTGCTAGTAGAAAAGAAAAAGATGACCCCAATGTAGCCATTGTGTGGCGAATGTGTATCGACTACACTAACTTGAACAAGGCGTGTCCAAAAGATCCTTTTCCATTGCCTAGAATAGACCAAGTCATTGACTCGACCATTGGCTGTGAGCTGTTATCATTTGTAGCGCGTATTCGGTTTCCACGGATCGTTAAATCCGGCCGATCAAATAAAGGCGCATTTATTACCCGTCACGGGGCTTATTATCGCACAATGCCATTGGCTGCGGAATGCAGGAGCAACATATCAAAGATGCATGCAAAATGCCTACATGATCGAGATAGGAAAAAATGTACAAGTGTATGTGGATGGCGTAGTCATCAAAACTAAGAGAGCAAAACCTTGCTAGAAGATATCTGAAACTTTCGCGAACACGAGAAGGTTCGAATGAAACTTAATCGAGAAAAATGCACATTTGGCGTGCGGCGGAAAACTACTCGGTTTCCTTGTGTCGGCCGAGGTATCGAGGCTAATCCAACAAAGATAAGAGCAATAGAAAGAATGGAATTGCCGAGATGTTTGAGCGATGTACAAAAATTCACGGGCTGCTGGCCTCGCTTAGTCGATTTGTATGTCGGCTAGGAGAAAAGGCATTGCCACTTTATCGGTGATGAGAAAGTCGGACAAATTCGCTGGACTCATGAGCGGACCTTGCATTTCATGAGTTGAAAAGATGCTGAATTACGGCACCCATTTTAGCTTCTCCATTATCGAAGGAACCTATGCTACTCTATGTAGCGGCTACCAATCGAGTAGTTAATCTGTGGTTGTAGTGGAGCGGCTTGAAGATGGTAAGTCGGTTCGAGGCGTTATATTATCTAAGTGAAGTATTGTCCACTTCAAAGCGAATTATCCGCACTATCGGAAGATGGCTTATGGAGTATATATGTCGGCAAAAAGCTTAAGCATTACTTTGAAGAGCACCCCATCAAAGTAATCTGAGGCACCCATAGCCGACATATTGAACAACAAAGATGCAAGTGGCGAATAGCAAAATGGGCGATCGAGTTATCACCGTATGCTCCACAATTTGATAGAAGAAATGCAATCAAATCTCAGTCATGTCCCGACTTTCTAAATAGATTGGGCGAGTGCAGTATGAGCCACCATTGCGGATCCAAATTCTTGGACAATGCATTTTGATGGTTCCAAACTAAGGAATGGTTTGGGAGCAGGAATAGTACTAACCTCGCCTAAAAGATCAATTGAAATATGTCTGCAAATACATTTCTTTGCATCCAACAATGTAGCTGAATATGAAGCACTAGTTCATGGATTAAAAGTGGCAAAAGAAATTGGTATCGCGAATCCTATACTACGGTGATTCGGATCTTGTAGTCTGACAAGTATCAGGCGGTTGGGACGCATTAGATGCTAATATGGCTTTATCTGATTCCATGTGCAAAAGATCGGTGGAAACTTTGAAGGATGTGAATTCCACCACATACCACGAAGCGAGAAAATGGCTAACGACACATTGTCAAAATTAGGATCAACCCGGTCAATTCCGCGGTGTATTGCCTTTGGAGCACCTCGAAACCATCAATAAACCCATCACGAATCCGAATCAATCTTTATCCCAGCAAGTTCGCAGAAAATCACATTCCAATGGAGTAGATCCAGAAGATTCGGAACCCACGAAGAGTGGGACGGAGGTAATAACAATCATGGAGAGCCGAGGTATATCGTCGGCGAAGAACATGGAGATGAGCGGTGAGATCAATGCAGAAAGAGTAACACCGATATGGGCGCAACCCATATTTTCTTACCTAAAAGACGCGATATTGCCGAGTAATGAGGTATTAGCTAGACAAACCATAAGAAGAGCAAAAGCATATACAATCATAAACAATGAGTTATATAAGAGAAGCGTCACAAACGTATTGCAGAAGTGCGTGAGTTCCACAGAAGGTCAGGAAATCCTTCTAGACATACACCAAGGAGAATGTGGGCACCATGCCTCATCTCGCGCTTTAGTAGCCAAGGCATTTAGGCATGGATTTCTTGTGTGGCATTAAAAGAAAGCGGAGGAATTAGTTAAGAAATGCAATGGGTGTCGGAGATCGCAACCAGAATACATATCTTGGTCGGCGAGTTAAAAACAATACCCATCACTTGGCCATTTTACGTATGGGGTCTAGATATGGTGGGATCGTTCAAGCGTGAGAGGAGGAATGACCCACATGTTGGTTATGGTAGACAAGTTCACAAAATGGATTGAAGTAAAACCGATTAAAAAGTGTGATGGGCACAGCGTTGAAATTTCTCAAGGATATCATCTTGAGATACGGTTACCCACATAGTATTATTACGGATAATGGCACAAACTTGCGAAGGAGCTTTCGCTAGATTTTGCCAAGAGAAGCACATAAGACTAGATATTGCCTCGGTGGCTACTTGACATCCAATGGACAAGTGGAAAGGTCTAATGGATTGGTGCTATCGGAATAAAACCACGACTTGTTGAACCTTTGCAAAGGTCGGCGGGATGTTGGATCGAAGAAATCGGCCGTGTTATGGAGCCTTGGACTACTCGAATAGATCAACAGGTTACACTCCATTCTTTCTAGTGTATGCGGGGCGTAGTACTCCCCGACATAATATATGACTCGCCAAGAGTTGTTCAGTACACAACCGCAGAGACAAATGAGATAGCTCGGCAAGACGCCGTAGACCTGTTGGAAGAAGCCAGAGAGTTGACATTATCACGATCGGCTATTTATCAACAGAACTTAAGGCGGTATCACAGCAAGAAAGTGAATCCAAGAGTATTCAAAGAAGGAGATTTGGTCCTCCGGTTAGTGCAACGCATGGCCGGCATGCACAAATTGTCACCCCCGTGGGAAGGACCATTTATTGTGAGCAAAGCATTGCACAACGATGCATATTATCTGATTGATGCTCAGTCCCCTGGAGAGAACAAGGCAGACAAAGCCGGTGAAGAAACGAAGCGCCCCTGGAATGTGGCTTTACTTCGGCCATTCTACTCGTAGCATTATATCTCAAGGTCAAAATTTAATGATGTATTTGAACCTCGGCACCCAGAGCAGTGACTCGGGGACTGCCTTAGGATATATTTATTTCGTATTATGTATTCGAACCTCGGCACCCAGAGCAGTTACTCGGGGACTGCCATATGTTATGTTACTTCGTGTTATATGTTTAAACCTCGGCACCCAGAGCAATGACTCGGGGACTGCCATATGTTATATTTATTTCTTTCGCGTTACGTGCTTGAACCTTGGCGCCCAGAGCAATAACTCGGGGACTACCGTATGGTGTATTTCTTTCATATTACGAATATGAACCTCGGTGCCTAGAGCAATGACTCGGAGACTATCATATGATATATCATATGATATATCAATTTCGTATTGATACTTAAACTTCGGCATCTAAAGCAGCGACTCGGGGACTACCGTATGCTACCTCAAACTTATGTTGAACGCACTCATATCAGTTTTATACTACCTCTGAAATTTGGTTTACATGAAGAAGTTTCGGACAATAAACAACGATCCAGCGATTGCTATATACTTCCTAGCAAGTAGTTAACTTATGTTCGACAGATCAATATCATAGGTATTCAGCGCTCATGCCTGGATAAGACCATAAAAAATAACAGCAAAATTAAGTCCTAAAAGGTCAAGAAATTAAGGGCCAGCAAAGCAAAAATTCGGACGAGCATCCACTTAACCAAATGTCTCAACAGTACATGGCAGAAAAAATTCAGATCATCTGAGTAGTTAACAAATTTTTCGCCTACATCATCTTGACACCAGGGATTTAAATAACTTAGGCGCGTTGTTCGTTGGAGGCAGCTACATGCTCAGGCTGCCAGGTAGGAGGGACCTCGTGGGTGCCGAGGTTTGGTCGCCATCCGTGGCGGTGTGCAGGTTGGTGAAAGGTGGAAGCGATCGTGTGATGGTAGAATGGTACCTTTGGAAGGGAGCGCGCGCATCGCCGTTCTTGTCGAGCTTGAGCTAGAGCTATCGATGGCCGGTGGCGATCATTTCGCGTTCCCCTGCTCCTGAATCATCACCGAGGCACCTTGACCGCAACCTCGATCCGGCAGGGAAAACTCGGCCCTTCATTCCAAGTATGCGTCGGACTTACGAGTTGAACGCCCGAGCTTGTCGAAGAGCAACAAAGTGGGATCTTCGACCCAGCGGGGCAGTAAGTTTCTCGGGAGAGAGGAGATGTCTTCATACCATGACATGATATGATGAGGCCATGTCGGCACCAGCCGCCAGTGATTCTCAAAGACTCAAGCGCCTCTCGATGCCATCCAATAACTTGATTTCATTGATATCGAGTCCGTACATGGTACAAGTCGGCCCATAATTTTCATCGCGGCTGCACGGCAACCAAGTAATCCTCCATTGATTATTACGAATCAGCGATACTTGAGTTCACCTCGGCGCCTGAGCTGCAAGAACTGCTTTAGAACTCACGGCTTGGCCTCGGGAAATGATCTGCGCAAAAGCGAGCGTGTCAAAGGGTTGCGGGACGAAAAAGAAAAATATAATTCGGCCATGCCAAGTAGCTTCGATGAATATAGCTCATCATTATCCCGAAGATCTTTGGCCCAATCAGCCTTGCTCTTCTCAAAGCGAGCAATTTCCTCGCTCAAACCACGGGTTTGAGTTCGGCGACTTCGAGGAGTTCTTTGTTCTTCTGCAGATCGAGTCGGCCGATTCTTTTCCTCGGAAAATTCTTGGTCGACCTTCTCTAGTTCGGATTTTGAGGCAGCTTAAGGGTATCCACCTCGGATCGCCTGAGCTATCTCATCGTCTTTTTCTTGTAGTTGCGGAATGAACTGCATTTTGTTCTAAAAATGCAGCATCACGTCGAGCATGGGCATGCAATCTTGATGTGACACTGCGATGTCTTGCAACTCGGCTTTACCACGGCCAAACGCAATAAGAAACCTTAGCATATATATTAAGAAGAAGAAGGAGTAAAATGGAAAGGAAGCTAACCTTCCAAGTTCTTGATCTTCTTCTCAAGGCGAATATTGAGGTTATTAATATTACCTATTCAACAAGAAGTAAGCCGGCATTCCGTGGACGAATACATGAGAAAGTTGGGAATAAGGAAAAAGGAACTATCGACATACCGACTTTCTTTGCCCAGGCGAGAACTTTCTCGTACTTCTCTTCTAGCTTGCGGTGAGAAAAAAGCAACCTCTGGAACTCGGCGGTCCGTCGGTCATGTGCAACCTGAGTAGTGAGGCAAAACGATAAATAAACAAGTAAAAGCTAAATTAGATCCGAATCAAGCAAAGCTTAATTCGGCTCTAGGTGGCTGGATATTCAAAGCTAAACGGATCCGAGTCATGAAGGACTTAACTCAGATCTAGGTGGCTGGATATTCAAAGCTAAATTAGATCCGAATCAAGCAAAGCTTAATTTGGCTCTAGGTGGCTGGATATTCAAAGCTAAACCAGATCCGAGTCATGAAGGACTTAACTCAGATCTAGGTGGCTGGATATTCAAAGCTAAATTAGATCCAAATCAAGCAAAGCTTAATTCGGCTCTAGGTGGCTGGATATTCAAAACTAAACCAGATCCGAGTCATGAAGGACTTAACTCAGATCTAGGTGGCTGGATATTCAAAGCTAAATTAGATCCGAATCAAGCAAAGCTAAATTCGGCTCTAGGTGGCTGGATATTCAAAACTAAACTAGATCCGAGTCATGACGGACTTAACTCAGATCTAGGCGGCTGGATATTCAAAACTAAATTAGATCCAAATCAAGTGAAGCTTAATTCAGAACTGGGTGGCTGGATATTCAAAGCTAAAATTAGATCCGGATCAAGCAAAGCTTAATTCGGCTCTAGGTGGCTGGATATTCAAAAGCTAAACCAGATCCGAGTCTGCGCAGGACTTAACTCGGATCTAGATGGCTGGATATTCAAAGCTAAACCAAGTCCGAATAAAACACAACTAAACTCCGAACTAGATGGCCGGACTAACAAACCTTAGAAATAAATTTAAGTCAAACTTCCAAGTATACAACAAGTTATTTCCTTGCAAGTTTCGGGGACTAGAGCATATGGTAACATCTGGAGAATAATTTAAGACTCAGAGAAAAAACAATTACCTCATTCATCTTGTTGGTATCAATGATGGTAGGCGACGTGTCAAAGCGGCCGTGATGTCGAGAAAATTTGAAAGGGCTGGTTTGATGGATTACCCTAAAATTGATCGTGACATTCGATTATTGGCATACTCAACCAGCGCTCAAGGCTGTTCCCACTAGTGTCAGAGTTAAAACCTTACCGGCAGGCGGACCAACCACGGCGATCGCAGGCTCTTATGAAGAGCAAGGTGGCTCTTTGGTGGCCGAATATGAGGACTTTGCTAGGCGCAGCTCCTTGTGACATCAGCAATACTAATTTGAGAAGAGCCGGCAAGACCTTTCGAGAAGAAGTCTTGTGGCAATAGCCTTTTCGCCTTAGAAGAGGCATCGGCGGAAGTGGCGCCTCGAAGTGGGGATGGAGTCCTTAGGAGCGGGAGGATAAGGTCGTGAGGCGGGATAACGACCTTCACCGAGGTCGGGATGGCGTAAAGCTGCGGAGTAGATGGAGGCTCGATGTGTGGGGGCTCATAGAAGGGCGGCGGGCTCAGCGAAAACCGGAAGGAAGGCGGATCGGATCAGGTCAATGGAAGGGTCTCGGGGACATCGCGAGCAGGCGGCGTATTGGGCTGGAGAAGCAGACGAATAGGACTAGGAATCTGGTATCATCGGTAGGAGGAGGAGATGGCGGCCGAGTCGGACGGCTAGTCATACTAGGACCACCGGGTTTAACGAAAGAGAACCTTTGCAAAAATAAGAAAGAAGATTCGTCGATAGAAAGCGAAAGAGAAACAAGAAATATAGGCAAAAGAACTTACAGCGACCCGGACATAGTCTTGCGCTGGGAGGTTCGAGCGGATTTCTTCATTCGCTTCTTAGGAACCGCCTCGAGGCACTAGCAGAGCCCAGCGTTTCCCAGGTAGCAGGAGGTCGGGAAGCAATAGGCTCGGCGTCATGAACCTGACCGGCGGATTAGCTGGGAAAGTAGAAGCGGAAATGCATAAGAAATAGGCATGGCGGCAACTACCTCAAGAATTTGGACCTCGTCAGAATCACCTTCCTCCTCATGCGCTGAAGTTTTGCTTTGCGAGCTCGGCCGGGCAGGATCCGACTTAGGCCGAACTCCTCGGTCCGGCTCGCCCGATATCAGGTACTCTGTCCATGGGCCAAGGGAGCTGCAGAACTTGGCGTCCTCGTTCTTACGCTCTGCGAACCTCTGCAAGACAAGGAGAAAGAATCATGTAAACCAGTTTCTAAAAGCGTGGAATATGAGCGATCTTGATTAAGCTTACCTCGGGGGCAGACGATCGCGGGTGAATGGTTTTAACCCCCAAGACCAATCCTCAGGCATCTCAGTCTTGAAGATAGCTCGGACGCGCTTAAGAATAAGGTAGTTATCCAGCTCCACGGTCGAGACTCGGTTAGGGTCGAGAGGACCACTCATGTAGCACATCTTGTGGGTCCGCTCTTTGGAAGAAGGCAGATCCGGCTACTAATAAAGTTGCCATCGGTCTTCGCCGCATAACCCGGCCGGATCAACTCTTTTAGCCGAATCTCGAAGGCCTCGGCCAGGCGTGAGTCTTCCTCGGATTATAGAGCAGGTTCACTTTGGAAGGTGGGCCAATTGAGAATGGAGGAGCGAATCTTGTCTTAGCCCTCTGTTCTTGGCGTAGAAGAATGACTTGTGCCACTTCTTGCGACTCAACCCGGTGACACGAGGGAACACGGATTTCCTCGAGGTGTGATAGGCGCCCACATTGGGTGAGCAACTTCCGGAAGGGTGCGAATTTATCGGGAACAACGTTGGGCGGATGCGGAAGAACTTGACCGGACATGCAGCGGCACCACGCAAGTAACCCTCCGAAGCGGAGATGAAAGCAGAAAGAGAAGCTATGGCGTTCGCGGGAAGGTGATGCGGCTGAAGGCCGAAGTAATCGAGGAATTCTCTAGCGAAATCACTAAGAGGGAGACCGAAGCCGCGGGCGAAGTGAGACATGAAAACCACATACTCGCCCTCTCTGATAACTGGAGAGGATTCGCTGGGTGGCGGCAAGAAACCTCGGCGAGAATCCGTCGAGTCGGATGAGCCATTCAATCTCACGGCGTGGTGAAGAGCCCCACGAGCCTCGCTCGGGCCCGGAGACAGCGTCGTCGTCCTCAACAAGGCGCCGCTAAGCGAACTAGACATAGGTGCGCCGGAAGATTGGGAGGAAAAAGCTGGCGGAGGGAGTTTAGAGCGCGAGGCCCGTCGAACTTTGCGAAAACAATGGCGAAGAACGGAGGAACCGTCGCCCGAAACGCAGCAGCAGATGGATCTAGGGAAAGATCGGGCAAGACTATCGAGAGGACTCACCGTGGCGGAGCCACAGCGGAGCCTTGAGCAAGAAAGGCGAGCGACGGCGGAATCCTCGCGCGGAGGCTCTGGTGCCAGCGGCGGCGGGCAAGAAAGAACAGCGGCGAAGAAAGAAACGGAGGCGGCGATAAGGGAAAGGAGAATCCAGGCGCGGTTCCCTCTTTATAGTCAAGCCATGAGCAGGAGTGGGATCGTGGGTGTGGCGGTTATCGTGTAGATCGTGGGAAACGACACGACGACGGAGAGTGGAGCCACAGCGGCCACACGTAGAAAGGTCGTTACAATCCCGAGGAGCGGCACACGTCGCGGCGGCGCGCGGCGAGTTCCTTGTAGCTTGTCGATAAGCTTTGTAGAAGGACCTAAAACTAGAATAACAATGATGGGATGACACGTGGGGCGTGGCGTGCGAGGAAACGAGGAAACCTCGGACGAGGGCATAGCTAAAACAAGGCGAAGAATGTAATGAAGTGATATAACCCGGCCAAAGTTATTAGCGAGGCCACACCACCGGGGACTAATGTCGGGGTTAACCTCGGGTAGGTCGAGGCGGGAAATCTGATCTTGTCCCGTCTGGTTTCGAGTTCTGACCTAAGTCGGCGAATCATGGATATGTCGGCCGATGAGCGGAGCAAGAAGCCCGTATATGTATCAAGTGGTTACCGGCCGAGTTAATGAGAGAATCGGGGTTACCCAAATGATCTTCATGCGGTGAGGAGCAGGCGAGTAACACAAGATAAGGCCGAGTGATCTGAAGCTTGCGGAGAAGGAGAAGCCCAAGGTCAAACTATAGCGGAGCTAGAAGGAATCGAAAGGGCCAAGCACAAGAGACAAGGATGCCTGACGTCGGAAGGGCGGAAGGAGGTCAAGGAGGTGGCAGTCTTGGAGCCCGAGGCACGTGAGGAGACCACCTTTGGAGCCTTGCCGTCATTAGAAGGGCGACAGGGAAAGGAGGCCGCCGAACTACTATTTTGGGACAAGCATATTCCACGAATATGCTTGCCTCGTCAGCCCTAAGGGCACCCAAGGCACCCCTTTATAAGGGGAGGTTTGGACCCTGAGGGAGGGATCGATTCTTTGAGCACCGTTAGGCTGGGGAGATTCACCTTGTCCCCCTGTATACAGCTCAAGGAACACTTGTAATCCATAAAGAGAGAAACAAAGATTATCACTTTGGCAGCTTGAGTGTAAAGACAGTTGCATCTTCCCTCCCCAGATCCCACTAGCATCCATTGGCCCCATACTTTAGCCTACCCATGGCATCTGCCGTGCCACCACCACGACATCTAATCCACTAGATCGGTGCAACGAGTTGATAGAGTACTAACCCTCGAAGATCCAAAGAATTTAATGAGATCAGATTCTCGTGGTTGATGTAGTCGTTCACTTGCCGATCTCAAGATTGCACAGACGATCCTTCCGGCGACGCGTTCCAGCAGCGCTCCCGAAGTCGGTCACACATACGGTACTCGATGAAGACCTTCCTCTCCCTTGTTCCAATAGGCAGCTGAGGTTGTAGATCTCTCCTCGCGATTCCAACAACACGACGGTTTTGTGGTGGAAGTAGAGGGGAAATCCCGCAGGGCTTCGCCTAAGCCGGAGTGGGTATGGTGTAGTAGAGAGGGCCCTTAGAAACTAGGGTTTAGAGTCCAAGGGAAGGTGGTGGCCGGCGGCTAGAGGAGGGCTAGGCGGCAGCAACTTAAGCAAGTTCTAGGGCGTCGACTTAAGCAGGTGCTAGGGCGGCGGCGACTTGGGAGGGGCACGACCGGCCTAGGGTTTTGGGGTGAGGGGTAGGGGGTGTCCTACCACTCCTTATATAGGTGGGTAGAGGCGATTGGGGGAGGGGAGTCCTCCCCCAACTCCTCTTCATGGTTGGCGGCAAGTGGAGGGAGGGAAACCTTCCTCCACTAGGTTTCCTCCTCTCCGTCCACTTGGTTTGACTTTCAATGTTGGGATTTGACTTTGCAAATTGGAGTTTGACTATTCAAACTAGAGTTTGATTATTTCCTTTCCCATTGACTATCCAAGTGACCTAGGACATGATGCAACCATTCCACATTGATATGACACATCCATGTACCCTTCCCACTCTGTAGCGGTCGACCTTCTAGACCCTTCTAGAACATTCCGGTGAAAACATTTCCGAACTCCGGAATTGGACTTTCTTTATATGAATCTTATTCTCCGGATCTACTCGTGATGTCCTGGATCCAATCCGAGACTCCGAACAACATTCGGTCTCTTACTCACATTCCATATCTACTAAACAACATTGAATCCTTAAGTGTGTCTCCTTACGGTTCGTGAATTATGCAGATATGATCGAGACTCTTCTCCGATCAATAACCAATAGAGGAATCTAGAAATTCATATGGCTCCCACATATTTCTATGATTAATTCGTGATCGAATGAACCGTTTACATACGATACCAATTTACCTTTGTCTCGCGATACTTTACTTATCCAAGGTTTGATCATCGGTATCTCTGCATACCTAGTTCAACCTCGTTATTGATAATTACTCTTTACTCGTTCCTGTGATATGTGATCCCTTGTGAGCCAGTCACATGCTTGCAAGCCATTTGGATGACATTCCACCGAGAGGGCCCAGAGTATATCTATCCATCATATGGATGGACAAATCCCACTCTTGATCCATGTGCCTCAACACATACTTTCTGAACACTTAATGCCACCTTTATAACCACCCAGTTATGAAGTGGTGTTTGATGTCATCAAAGCATCCATACGGTGATGGTGATTAACATGATCTCATGGTCGAAGGATTTAGGTTACTATGTATCCTAAAGCTTATAGCAAACAAACTATTGAAATGACTTGATCTTATGCTACGCTTAACTATAGGAGTATGTCCATCGCATCATTATCCTAATGATATGATCTTGTTATTAATAACATCCAATGTTCATGATTAGGAAACCATAATCATCTATTAATCAACAAGCTAGTATTACAAGAGGCTTACTAGGGACTCTTACATGTTTACATTCATGCTATAACTGTATTAACCGGAAATATTAATACTTGTGTGATTTGTAAACTTGTAAGAGTCCCTAATCTTCTCTTTATAACAAAAAGTCATTAACAAATGATCATGGTTTCAAAGTATCATGATCAAATGAGAATATGGACAAAGTATGTTTCATTCGATCATAAAGGAACCGTAGAAATATGTGGGGGCCATATGAATTTCCAAATTCCTCTATTGGTTATTGATCGGAGAAGGGTCTCGATCATGTTTGCATAATTCACGAACCATAGGGAGACACACTTAAGGGTTCGATGTTGTTTAGTAGATATGGAATGTGAGTAAGAAGAACGAATGTTGTTCAGAGTCTCGAATTGGATCCAGGACATCTCGAGGAGATCCGGAATGGTCTGGAGAATAAGATTCGTATAAGGAAATTCCAATTCCGGAGTTCGGGAATGGTTTCAGTGTTTTCACCAGAATGTTCTAGAAGGATCTAGAATTTCTACCGATCTGGAGTGGGAAGGGTGCATGGATGTGTCATGACAAAGTGGAATGGTTGCATCATGTACTAGGTCACTTGGCTGGGCAATGGGAAGAGATAAATCAAACTCTAGTTTAAAAAGTCAAACACCAATTTGAAAAAGTCAAATCCCAACATTGGTTGCCTGGTGGAGAGAGGGAAGGAATCCTACCTAAGGGAGGACTCCTCCCTCTGCTTGCCACCGTCCAAGCAAGGGGAGTTGGGGGAGGACCCCCTCCCCTTGTCGCCCCTCCCTCTCATAAATAGAGGGGAGGGGCGCCCTCTTGCCCTCCCACACCTCAAACCCTAGATTGGTTGCAACCTCTAAAGTTGTAGCTGATTTAGAGCCTCTAAAAGTAGTCGTCGTCTAAACCTCTACTAGCTGCCAGCCACCTCTAAACTTCGGCCCACTAAACCCTAGATTGTCGAGGCCCTCTTCTACTCCACCATACCCGCTCTGGCTTAGGCAAAGCCCTGCGAGATTTCCCCTCTACTTCTGACACCACGCCATCGTGCTACCGGAATCGCGAGGAGATATCTACAACCTTCGCTGCCTGCTGGAACAAAGGAGAGGAAGGTCTTCATCGAGTACCGAACGTGTGACCGACTGTGGAAGCTGCCGGAACGCGGCGCCAGAAGTATCGTCTACGCGATCTTGAGATCGGCAAGTGAATGACTACATCACCCACGAGAATCCGATCTCGTTAACCGCTTTGGAATCTTCGAGGGTGAGTACTCTATCGACTCGTTGCTACAATCTAGTAGATAGATCTTGGGTTGTATGTGTTCCCACGGTAGAATTTTTTTGTTTCCCATCCTACGAACCCCTACACTTATGCAAAAAAATAAAACTAATGAACAAAAAGAAATACTAGCATAAGACAAACAAAAATTCTTGAAAGATCTAAAGGAAAAGAAAAGCACACAAATGTGCACTTCCCCAAGCTTGTTTTTTCACACAGTGGTGGTGGCGTTAGAAAATATCTAGCTATTTTCATGGGAAATCTTTAAGTGTGCTCCTTTGTGATATGTTATTTGCTGTCTCCACAACGACAGTGCCATAAAATCTCTTGATGGCACTCGACTATGTGGCCACCAATTCATTGGGATCCAAGCATAGAGTGATGTTGCAAGGGAATTTTTCCCACAGGGGTGACTCGATGGTTTATATCGAACTCACAGGAAAACAATAAATGTACACTTCTCCTTCCTCTTCTAGCAACCTAAAAAACAATTTCCTTGTGCCCCTAAGTCCACCAAATGGTTGTCGGTCACAAGGTTTTGTATTAGAATTGAAAACACACATTTAAATAAAATAACTAATGTAAATATGTAGCAAGTAAAGTAAACTAAATGCAATATAAAAGTGCAAGAGTGTGTTGTAATAGTGTTGATAGTAATACAAACTATATGGAAGAACTAAATGCAAGTATGATAATTGTTTTTGTATTTTTTAGAATAAATGAGTACTAAAAATAAAAGGACCCGTAAATGCAAGTAGAAGGTGTTTCTTATGATTTAAAATGGACTGGTTTCATGGTTTCACTTGTATACTCTCTCATAAACATGTTGGGATAAAAAATAGCTCCTAATAAGCATAATATTAATGTAATATAATAATGTGTTTGATAGATATTCATATGGGCATCACGTCCTATATTTGAGACGATGCAACAAATCCCACTAATACTCCACTAGTAAGATAAAACTTCTGCAGAGTAGTATTAAAAATAGACAGACTATTGTCTTTGCTTCAATGACATAATGTTGGATACATAATACTACCTCAAAAGATATAAGCTCACCTAAGATTTTATCTAGGAAATCGTAGCACTTGCATTCATTTATCACTAGTGAGATAACAACGAAAGGGTGAAAAACATAGTAGGAACCAAAAAATTATCACTATCGAGTTTCATTCTGTAACATCCCAAAAATATGAAACTTGGATCATCAAAATTTAGGATTAACAACAACTTTTCTAAATAAAAATATGAAAGCATGCATGTGTATGCATTCCAATTTGGATTCTTTTGAATTACCTTGCTTGTGTGTTTATTTGCTTGTAAAAGGATTCTTAGGTGAAATAAACATCATCTAAACAATCCCCACACTTTTCCCAAAGACAAATAAATCAAAACAAACAAAATAAGGGAATGGTCACTTTGGCCAATTTAACTCCCATGCCTACTTTGGCTGTCTCTAACTTCCAAAACTTAACATAAATTTGTTTGGATCTTTACACCCCTTGATAATACTCATAACAAGGTACCAAGGCCCACCTTGTGATCATCCAAAAACATTCAAATGCATAGTTTAAATGATAGTTTAAAATTGAATCTATTTCATATGGGGAGATCCCACTTTTTCAAAAACCACTCAAACAAGCTCAACTTTCAAAACCCAAGCATCCACAGACTCACCAGCACATGCCTAGTACACCCACCAAAAATCTTTTCAAAATTCAAAACTTGAATTCATGCGGCCATTTCATCAAACACCTTGCAGATACAAATCAAACAAAATCTAAACACTATAGTGTGCAGTGATTCTGGCCAAACTTGTTCCCTCTCTATCTCACAGCAACCTCAGTAGATCATCTATCAAACTTAACTAATCACTAGCCCCACTGTAAGCTTGCCAATATCATCAATGGTGAACAGCCCGAGAGCACCCATGTCACCCCAGTGTGGACAACAGGATTGAGGAAGAACTAGTCGTGCCAACCTTGTCTGGGAGATAACCCATGCCTCACCACCCCCTCTCGGCCATCCCTGCCTCGCAGACAGCAGCCAAAACCGCCAGGAACGCCGCGCCCGTGCCGCTGTCGACCATGTCGACCCGCGCCTCAGAGCACGCGCCGTTCCCATTCAACCAGACCACCTCGAGCCCTCGCTGCCTGCCAACATGCTCCCCACCGTCCTAGGAGACCGCCAGACATGCCCATTTCACCGCCCGTACCCCGTAGCCGTCGCTCTCCGTCGAAGACGCCGCCTCTGTCGTGCAGAAGATTGAGCGTTCCAGACCGTTTGCCACCGCCCCTACACACGCATTAAAGCCATAGAGCATCGCCAGGAGACCACTGATCGATCGCCACCCTCGGCCATACCTCTAGCAGCCTGTAGCCATGTCCCCACCGTCGCCTGCCCATCCCGTTCGGTCTCGTAGTTGAGAATATAAATAGAGGCCTCCCCCGCTCAAACTCTTCACACCATCTCACTCCCCTCTCCTCACTGATCGTTCCACCCTGTTCCCGGAGCAAGGCGAGCAGCGCATCGCTGGAATTTGACGAGCCCTGGCTTTGGAGAAGAAGGAAGCCAGCGATTGGAGCCGCCCCAGGAGAAGCTGTCGGTACCAGGAGGTTCGTCGTCGTCGACTTAAATCGTTGCCGCCTCGCCGACTTTGAGCCGGTGAGCCTCCCACGACCCCCACCTGCCGTGTTAGGGTTCTGCCTCTCTGGCGCTGCCCGACGTGGATGATGCACCAGAACCGTTGGATTAGAACTAGATCCAACGCACCACGTTGCCTGTGTAACCGCACCTTCCCCGTCTCAGCGGCGTGGGGGGACAACAACCAGCCAGCGTGGCCTTTAATGCGTGAGCCGGCCCATTACCCCTTCCCGCGCATCCCACTCGTTTGAATTTGGATTTTTCCATTTTTATTCAAACTCAGTTCTGTACTTAGTTTCAAAAATCAACCCAGCTCGATTCAGTGAACCAAATTGAACGAAACCAATTTTTTTAGAAAGTTCTGGAAATGCTGAATCCAAGCCCGTTGGATTCAAATCATTTGGATATGTAGATCACCCTTGGTAAAAATAACAAGGGAGAAGCTTTTATGCATTCAAACATTTTTCAAATTTAAACTATAATAGCTTTTTAGTTGATTCCAACTCTAAAAAATCACATTTGATCATACCTTTCAGAATATATAAAAAACATATGGGTTTACTTACAGAAATAATGTTCAAGTAATAAAAGGATGCCACATAGGCATTTCTAGTCATTTATTTTTATTTAAGATAAAAGGTTAAACCTTATTAAATTGTGACACCACTTTAAATCACATTCCCATGTACTGAAATGTGTGGTGATGACATGTGTGAACATGATCCCATGTTTGGTTTGGAGAATATTAAATCTTAAATAGTTTTTCAATGAGTAGAAATTACTTTTCAAAAAAAAAAAATAAGACAAATGCTTTATTCTTGTAATGTTAGTGATGATGCTAGATCATCTATAGAACCCTTGTGTGTGATGATTGAAAGTAGTTAAGTATTGTTTGGTGATTGTGTACCTCGTATTTATTCATAGACGTTAGTACCGACCAAGGATACGAGGAGGAAGGAGGATACTACGAAGAAGAAGCCGAGGAGAACTTCAACCACTGCTCTGCATAAGGCAAGCTAACACTTGCAATTTAGCAAGCTTATACTGATACTTGTGCAAGCCTAATACTACTAGTTGAATGTGCAAGCTAACACTTGCAAGATATTATACTTTAGCAAGCCTTACCATGCTAACCATATGCCTTAAGCATATGTGGTTATACCCACTTGATAACCCCATCCTAATTTTACTTACAAGCTTTATACTTTATTTCTTTATCAAAGCTATTTACTTAGAGCTTACTTAAGTGAATTGTAGATTCTAGAAAGATAATTGAAGGTTGCATAAAGAGCATAAAACTTGGCCTAAGCTAGATAATCTTTATGTCATCCTAAGGCATGAGATTGAACTTAGTAAAACCCCACTAGTTTACCACCCCTCATTAGTACTTACCCCCACTTGTAGATGCTAGTGCTAAGCATAAAACTTGATCAACCTTAGATGGGAATACTTGGTGGAAAAATGGTTATGAAAACCTTGGAATGATGGATCATTCTATTGAGATGTTTTGACATGTGTTTCCGAACACTAGATAATTTTGGTGATGAAAATGTTGAGGCATGAGCCTTAGCCCTTTATAAAACTGATGGTTGTCTGGATGCGATACCATTCCAATTTTACCGTACAACCACAATACCCGAGAATTGGGTAGGGCTTGACTGGAAACTTATATACCTTAGTATTGGTTCCCTCACGGCCAAGGTTTGAGCTGAGGCTACCTTGTGAAGATTGTCCACCTGTGCAGTACCCAAGATGACAGTTGGTCATGGTTAGGAGGCCAAACTCACGGGAGAAGTGCTTATACTAGGGCGTGTAATTGAAAGGTTAGGATTGATTATCCGCATACTGAGTATGGTGAATTCAGGATTTGTAACTGACGGATGTATCGAATGTTGTGGTGAAAGTGTACAATCTCTGCAGAGTGTCAAACTATTCGAATAGCCGCGTTCGCGGTTATGGACAGTTGGAGTGGCCATAATGTTCCCCTGTCAGATGTTTTCAAAATGACTTATGAAATAAATTGAGATTTTGACTTGACCACAACCGAGTTGTGATATGAAATACAAGTTCCCACTTAGGTGTTATAAAACTTCAACTAGCTTTCTTAGTTTCTAAACTTAGTAGAGGTAAATCTGGATTTTTGCAAAACAACCCTAGAGCTTAGTATCCTACTACAAAAACCCCTTCACTTGTTAGTATTAGTTTGCGAGTACTTAAAGAGTACTCATGGCTTTGTCCCTGGCTATTCCCATGGCCAGACTATGAAGAGGAGTATCAGGGCGAAGGAACCCAGGAAGGTTACGACAACTAGGATCATCTCCCATCGTCAGCATTGCTTGTGACCCCGAAGATGGAGCTTCGCCTACGCTACCTTTATTATTACGTATTTCCGTTGCTTGAGTTGTATTAAGAACTGGATCGTGAGATCCTTATTTGTGTAAGACCTTATATATGGTTTCTAATGGATTATGTACTGTGGTATCCAAATCTATTATGTCTTGCAAAAATGGTAATCCTGGGATTGCGATGTATGTCATAACAGGCATCTGGGATTAAAAATCCGGGTGTTGACAAGTTGGTATCAGAGCCATCCTGACCATAGGAGACCCTAGTTAGACTGGACGTTTGAATCAAAAACTTAGTTCCAATACCAAAGGAAGCAAATATTTACAAAAAACTTATTCCCATTCTTATCACTTTGATTCTTTCATGAAAATTCATGTTCCTGAAAAACTCTTGCAAAATACATAAAATTTGACACACTTGATCACTCTACTAACTTACTCATCCTATATTCTTATAGATGGACGTGAAGTACAGCAAGTTTAATCAGTTGGGGAATGGAGGAGACCTTATCTTTGAGAGGGATTTGGACCAGCTTTTGGAAATTCTGGAGCGTCCGCACACCAAGTTCTTCGGAGCTCAGCTCAATGATCAAGGAAGAGAAGATCTGCAGTGGATAATTGTTGCAAGTCTCCGAGGAAAGATTGAACCTCCCACTGCTGAGGGAATTCAGTTGACCTTAAGAGAGAACAATTGGCTCGATGGACTTGCCAGGGCCATGCAGGAAGCTCTTGCCCGTCTGTGTGGGCAGAGTATCAACCAGATCAAGGGTACCCGCTTTGAGTTTTGCCCAATGTGTGATGCTAATGGAAAACCACTGGAAGACCCATACCACCCCGAGCTGAAGACTCAATTGGACCACCTTAGCTTCATGATGTACGATCGTCAGCAGGAGTTGGATAATTACCGTGACTACTCCAACCACAAGTCTGCCATCATCAAGACGAAGGATCAGACCATCGCCATGCTAGCAAAGGATCGCAAGTCTCGCCGCCGTCAGATCGACAAGAAGGAGCGCATCATTGCTCGTCTTCGCCACCGTATCTCGGACTTGGAGGAGACCATCCACGAGAGAGACATGCAGTTGGAGGAAAGGGAGAATGTCGGAGAGGATATTCGTGGAGACCCCTACTCCTATCTCAACGATGATGATGATTTTCTGGAGGATCAGGCTATGGATTTCTTCACCGATGAGGATGATTTCGCCTTCATCAATGACGATGAGGATGATGAGGATGACGACTACACCGACTTCGAGGAGTAGTAGCCCTTGAGCACTATCGTAGTGAGTAGTATTCGGTCCCACTGTATCATAGTTTCCAGAATGGTTCCTAAAATGTAACACCCTCAGAATCGGACCTATGCAAGTTTGAGCAAAATTCGCCAAACCCGCATAGAAACGATTCAAAGGTGCCCACCAGGCACTTTCGTGCGGGTGGAAAACGAAGTAATAACATTACACAACAGTCCTCGATGGGACCCACAGAACAGATATATATATAACAGCGACTCAAAGAGTCAAGAATACAGATATACAGTACAGAGATCCAAATCACCTTGAAAAGACACAGCGTCCGTCTACGGACAAGAAGAAAATGGGGCTAAGAGCCCTGAAGAATAACCAATGGCGTCCATAACCCTGCCCAGGCCAAGCCGGAAGGGTAACCCTGCTAACGGCGTCGATCTCAAAACCTGCTTAAACAAAAGGGGTGCCGACAAAGGGCAAAGGAAAAAGAGGCGTCGATCTTGAGGCCGACACGGCGAGGCTAGAATTCGGCGGTCCTCGCCTACATAGGTATGGTGGGTGGCGGCAGCGGCGAACAACCTATAGAGACTCGATACAACTGGCGTTATCAGAGAGGGATAAGAAAGACCTATCCGGATCCAACCTGATACTATCATCAAACAAACCCATCCTGGCGTTTCCCCCTCGAGACCAATCGAGGAAGTCAACCGAGGAACTCACACAGTTGGCAGTTTTATTTAATCAGTTATCGTTGCAGCAATTACTAGTCAGGTATAGATAATCATCCTGATAAAATGAGCAGTGGGCACTTTTAGTTAACCATTCCGTTATAGTTGTAACAATTACTAATCAGATACAGATAGCATGAGATAAACCCAAAACCCAGCAGTTGTTGGTTCTTTTATTCAGCCATTCCGTTGTAATTGCAAGATTTACTAGTCAGGTACAATGGTCGCAAGCGACAATTCAAACAAGCAATTGTAGGCAGTATTATTAGCCATTCCATTATAGTGAAGCTGATTACTAGTCATTATAAAGTCAAATTTATAGCAATAAACTTTAGTTATGCTTGTCTATGATCGAGATACTGTGCTCCAAGTCGTCCATATCCGCGGACACGGCTTTCAGAAAGTTTTACGGCGGGGTGCACCAATAGCAACACACGCTCGATCAACCTCGGAAAAACCAAATCAAAACCCAACGAGGCTTTCACATTGAACAATCACAGGATTCAGAAATATTTGAGGCCACCTTAAAGTAGACCAAGCAAGTAAGCAAGCTCGAGACGGACTCAAGGTTGTGGGACGGTTGAGCGACTAGGAACCCAAAACTGGGCTTGTCGACACGCGGAATCGTGCCACGATCCTAACGATCTGAAGTGTGCTACATCGCACAATTTAAATACATAAGTAGCATGGCATAAGTACAGGATAGTAAATAAAACCTCAAACTAGTTTGTGGCCCCAAGAAATAAGACTGAATCAAGCTCGCTCGGGGGTCCCATATACCTCCGGATGTGGATAGCGATAAATCAAGGAACAGTACCAAGTACTCGGGGTCCTACGGGACACAAGTGGGCGTTCGGAAACCAAATATTTTCTATCACCCACCGATGCCTCTGCTTACTTTAATTTTAGTTGTTAAACATGAATTAAAGTGAACGATAAGTAAAACTATGATCATCTCCAACATCAACATGCGGCAATACATCAACAAGCGTAATCGGGCGACCGCATAACGCAGCACTTGAGCAGCGACGCGCAAGTCCAGCTATCTACCAAACAACAGATAATAGGAGGTGGCCATGGCAATATAAGGCTGCAGGGGATATCACAGGTACGGAAGCTAAAGCATCGCAACACAGATAGCAATAGATCAACAGGAGGGAATAAATACTATAAAAGTAAGATAGGTAGAAAGGGGAAGATGCTCGCCTGAAAACATTGCCGAGGTTCAACCGAAGATCGGGGCGAAGCTCACATCAACTCAACGGCCTTATTCGCGAAGAAGCAAAACACTAGAAGAAACACCGGATGCACTATTTAATACAACGGCAGAGAATCGGCATGATGCATGAATGATGTATGGCAAGGCAAGGTGCGATGCACTTAGGTCATATTAAGCGGAACCGGGGTCCCGACAATTAGTTAGATGGTTCTAGTTGTTTAGCTACCCCGCAATTAAATGTTGTTACAACAAGGCAAGATAAGATACCGGTTCGCTATCCAAGTTTAAATGAGGCCGATATGAGACTAGATTTGCCCGCATATGGGCCCCATATTTAATTATTAGGTGAATCGGCGGAAGGCCCCCAAACCACATGAATGTATGCATGCAAGACAATTATTATGCGACAAGTTGTATTATGTTATAAAATAGGGTTTTCGAGAAGGGGTTCACACATTAGAGGGGGTCTCGACGAACTTGGGGTTCCGGGGTTCGGGGTCGGTCTCGGGGTTCGGATCTGGGGTTCGGGGTTCGACGGATCGGCCTCGGCGGCTCGGAAGTAGCTCTTGGCGTCGGGTAGAGGAACTTGGCATGGCGTCGGGGCGCAACGGTTTAACCCTGGTCGGTGCCGTTCTTGTTGTCGCGACGATCTTGTCGGGTTCTCGGGTCGGGTCGGACTTGCCGTCCCGTGTCGGTGATCTTGGCGTCTTGGCGTCACCGGATCCATGTCGGCGCACTCGGGTCTTGGCTTCCTCGGGGCATTGGCTTCAATCGGGAGGCTATCTTGGGTCGCGTCTTGGTGCCGGATGGAGAACTTGGTGGTTCCGAGGAAGATCATGACGTGTCGACGGGTTCGGTTTCCGTGAAGGTCTTGTGGTTCCCACGAGAAGATCTTGTCGGCGTTGGCAGGGTCTCGCATCGAAGATCTGGCGACCTTGGGGTGCCAAACTGGTACCGCGCCATGAGACATCATGGACTCGCGGTGGCGGCGGTTCCTGGCGGTGTCGGGCGGCCGTCATGGCAAGCAGCGGCGAGGCAGAGGACGTCGTGGCCTAAGGGCTCGGCGGCGGCGGGTCGAGGCGCAACGACGGGCGGAGCTTCGGCGGGGCCACCGGCGGCGGCCGGCGGCGCGGACATGGCCAGGCTCGAGCGGCGAGGCACGCATGGCGGTGGCGGCCTGGCGGCTCGAGCGCAGACGGGAGGGCGTCGGTCGCGGCTCGGGGCAGGTGGCGCCCGGCCGCGTCAGGAGGAGGTTGCCGTCGGGTCGTGGAGGCGAGGCGAGTGCAGGCTCCGGCCACGGTCCGGAGGCGGGCGACGAGGCCGGCGGGCTGGGCAGAGGCGGCGGGGTGGAGGTCGCTGGGTGTGGGCTCGGAGGAGGAAGGCGGAGGTCCCGGCGCAGGCGGAGACGCTTGAGGAGCGGCCGGCGGCCAGTTGGTGTGAGTGCGCTGGCGGCGAGGCGAGGCGTGAGGCGCTGCCTCGGCGCCTTGGGGACGGGAGACGCAGGCGTGGCGCGGACGTGGAGGAAGGGAGCGAGTGAGGGCCGGCCGTCCGGAGGCGGGCGTCAGCGGCACGCCACGCCGGGGCACAGGAGGAGAGGAGGAGGGGGGAGAGGCTGGTGCGAAGGTGGGGGACGGGCAGGGGCTGCCGCGCGGGAGGGCATGCGTGAGGGAGGCGGGTCCCAGGGTGGGGGCTGCTGCGGTGTGGAGGAAAATCGGGAGGTTTGTGGCGGGTAGGGGGAGGTAGGTGGGGGCTGGCAGGTGGGCCACTGGGGGGATGGGGTCCACTGGCAGGGAGCCAGGGGCGCGGGTGGGGGTGTGGGGCTGGGTGTGAGTGGTGCAGGGTTAGGTGGGACCAGGTGGGGCTCGGTGGAGGGAGTGGGAAGAGAGAGAGGCCAGGGGCTGCTGAGGTGGCAGTTCCTGGTTGGGTAGAGGGGGAGAGAGGGTGAGGTGTCACTAGGGGATTGGGCGGGGTGATGTGGCCAAAGGGGGTGGGTTTGTTTGTTGGTAGCTTTAGGATTTAGGGGCTGTTTTAGGTGGCCCGATTTAATTCCGGGGTGGTCGTTCGGGTCGTTCGGCCCGTTCGACTGCCCCACCAAAATAACTTAATATTTTATTTACTTTAATTGGACCGTTTGCAACCCGATAGCAACAAAACAAAATAATCCGGAGACCCGGGGTTTTGCGTTTGAATAAAGATGGGGCGTTTGGAAAACAAATCGGGGTTTGCGAAAATAGTTTTATGCAAACTATGCATGATGATGACGATGCAATGCACAAATTCAACGCGATTTTCTAGTAGTGGTTTTGCGAGATGCCACATAAAACCATCTGTTTACCTTTGTTGTGGTGTGTGTTTTTATCGTGTGCTATGATTGAATGAATGAATGAAAAGCAAGTTGCTAGAAAAATCTGAGTCAAACTTTAAAAACTTCTCAAAGTCCCGGAACCTTAGAAATTTCCCTCTTTTCTCATGATCTATCTCAATCTTCAGATGCCACGCGGAGGAAGTGGTTCATCCCCGGACCCGATGTTGCAGATCCTGCAAATGTTGGTTTCTGACCATGAAGCTGAAAGAGCCGAACGTCAAGCCAACTTAGCCACCCTTCAGCAGATAGCCCAGCTAGACCACAACAATCAAGGCCACGGAAATCAAGACAACCATGGATCTAAGCTCAAAAATTTCCAGAACACCAACCCACCTGTTTTCACTAAGTCGGAAGAGCCCCTAGATGCCGATGATTGGCTGCAGACCATGGAAAACAACCTAGAAGTCGCCGGAGTGGAAACCAACGAGAAAGTTCTGTTCGCCACCCACTATCTAGCCGGAGATGCCAGGGCATGGTGGAACAGTGTTCGTGCAATGACCGGAGGACAGATGATGACCTGGGAGGAATTCAAGGTCAATTTCAGCAGAACCCATGTGCCACCGGGTTTGAT
The DNA here is from genome assembly GCA_030063025.1 of Avena longiglumis. Lineage (NCBI taxonomy): Eukaryota > Viridiplantae > Streptophyta > Magnoliopsida > Poales > Poaceae > Avena > Avena longiglumis. The sequence continues at coordinate 505,133,026 of CP125975.1, forward strand.
CAAGAGAATGAGAGATGAGTTCAGAGAACTGAAGCAAGGACGGATGACCGTAGTGGAATACTGTGACAAATTCTTGTCATTAGCTAGGTATGCCCCGGATGAGATCGACACCGAAGCCAAGAAGAAAGAAAGATTCTTGAATGGTCTGCACGATGAGATGCAGACGATGCTAGTCAATATCCCCTTTGCTGATATTGAAGCCCTGGTCGACTTTGCCATGCAGATGGAAGGAAAGATCAACCAAGCCAACGAGAACTGCAAGCGTCGCGTGATGCATCAGCCAGGAACCCATCAGACCCCAAAGTATCTCCCTAACCCATCTCCCGGATTTGCCCCGAGAACCAACATACCTCCAATGAACCGTTCGACCTATCCCAACCGTGGAAACCCTAGGCCCGGAGGAAATCACAACAACCCCGGCAACTCTAGCAATTTCAACCGTGCCCCACCCAAGTTCAACAACAACAATGCTACCGCCAACACCAACACTTCCCCGAGGACTGGAAGCAATGTTGTGCCTGTTGCAGCAAAGGACAAGTCGCAAGTAACTTGTTATGACTGTGGAAATAAGGGTCACTACTCCAACGAGTGCCCCAACAAGAAGAATGCCACAGCCCCCAATGCAAATGCCCATCGATGGCAGCGTCGTGTTCAGCCAGGAAGAAGGTTTGCCCTGTGGAATTCGCTCAACCGCAACGTCTTTTTCTCATGCATCTTTGAAGAAGCTCGAAGCGCCAGACGTCGTGATGGGTATGTTTTCTAATTCGATACTTGCTCGAGTGTTGTTTGATTCTGGTGCATCGCATTCATTTGTCACCGAAGAATTTGCTCGCACTAGTAAGATTCAACCAAAAAGCTGAAGCATGTTATGATTGTTCAAATCCGGATCAACCACCAAGGCTAGGCAAATTTGCAAAAGCCCTATCGAATCCATGGCATAGATTTCTATGCTAATCGATAGTACTCGGAACTAAAGGTTTGGAAGTAATACTAGGAATGGATTGGATGTCCAAACATAAAGGATTGATTGATTTGCCAAGAAAGCCATAACCATGACCAATGTAGGAATATCAGTCGAGCATATATCTGAAACCTTACCTCGTCAATTCAAGTGCAACAAGAGTATAGCCCAACCTACCATTGACCAAGTCCGGATAGTCTGTGAATACCCCGATGTATTTCCAGATGTTTTGCCTGGTATGCCCCCAGATCGGGATATCGAGTTTATCATCAAACTAATCCCCGGAACAGGACCCATAGCCCAGAGACCATATAGTATGAACCCGTCTGAACTAGCAGAACTGAAGAAGCAACTAGATGCCATGTTGGAAATTGGATTGATTCAACCAAGTACGTCACCATGGAGATCACCTGTCTTATTTGTGGACAAGAAGGATGGAGGTAACCGTTTTTGTACGGATTATCGGAAGTTGAATGATGTCACCATCAAGAACAAGTACCCCTTGCCCAAGATAGAAGATTTGTTTGATCAGTTGACCAGCGCCAAAGTGTTTTCTAAGATTGATCTTAGGACTGGCTATCATCAACTCAAGATTCGCGCAGAGGATATTCCAAAGACTGCCTTTACCACCAGATATGGATTATACGAGTATATTGTCATGTCTTTTGGATTAACCAATGCCCCCACTTATTTCATGAATCTCATGAATAAGATTTTTATGGACTTCCTGGATAAGTTTTTCGTTGTTTTCATCGACGACATTCTGATTTATTCCAAATCAGAAGAAGAACTTGAGCTACACCTAAGGACCATTCTTGGAACCCTTAGAGAGCATCACTTGTATGCCAAGTTTAGCAAATGTGAATTCTGGTTACAGGAGGTAGGATTCCTCGGCCACATTGTATCAGCCGGAGGAATTGCTGTTGACCCTGCAAAGGTGAAAGATGTCGAAGATTGGCAAGCCCCAACCACTCAAACCCAAGTTCGTGCATTTCTCGGATTGGTGGGCTACTACCGCAAGTTCGTAGAAGGATTCTCGAGTATCGCCCGACCCATGACCCAATTGCTGAAGAAGGACAAGAAGTTTGAATGGACCGACAAATGTGAAGTGAGTTTTCAAGAACTCAAGAGGAGATTGATTTCAGCCCCAATCTTAATCATGCCGGATATCACAAAGCCCTTTGACGTGTATTGTGACTTATCCAAGATCGGTCTCGGATGTGTGCTAATGCAAGAAGGCAAAGTAATATCTTATCTATCTCGACAACTGAAACAACATGAGCAGAATTACCCAACCCATGACCTCGAACTCGCAGCCATAGTTTTAGCCCTAAAGACAAGGAGGCACTACCTGATGGGAAACCATTGTGAGATTTATTCGGATCACAAGAGCTTGAAGTATATATTCACTCAGAAGGAGCTGAATATGAGATAGGGAAGATGGATTGAGCTAATCAAGGATTATGATCTGGACATTCACTATCACCCCGGTAAAGCCAACGTGGTAGCAGATGCCCTTAGCAGATTGTCGTGCCGCTTGAACTCCATGATTTTGAAGGAGCAACCAAGTTTGCACAAAGATATGGAAGATTTTCGAATGGAATTAGTGAGTGAAGGATTTTTGGCTAGCATAGAACTTCAACCCACTTTGATCAGCCAGATCAAAGAGGCGCAGAAAGGAAATTCTAGTACCGATGGAATCAAGCATCGTATCGGTACAGGCAAGGTACCCGGATTCACCGAAGACGAAGAAGGAGTTCTGTGGTACAAAGGACGCCTTTGTGTACCAGCAGATTCTGAGTTGAAAGAAGTGATTCTGAAGGAAGCTCATGATACTCTTTATTCTATCCACCCCGGAGGAACTAAGATGTATCAAGATATGAAAGAGGAATTTTGGTGGCATAAGATGAAGAGAGAAATCGGAAACTATATCGCCAAGTGTGATATATGTCAGCGAGTCAAGGCGGGACATCAAAGACCCGCTGGATTGTTGCAACCATTGCAGATTACGGAATGGAAATGGGATTCCGTTGGAATGGACTTCATCACCGGATTGCCTACTTCTAGTAGGGGAAATGACTCTATCTGGGTCATAGTGGACAGATTGTCCAAATTCGCCCATTTCTTACCCGTCAAGACCACATATCAGAGTTCGAAGCTAGCGGAGTTATACATCGCTAGAATCGTTAGTTTGCACGGAGTCCCTAAGAACATTGTATCAGATCGAGGAACTCAGTTTACCTCGAGATTCTGGAAGAAAGTCCAAGAAGGTTTAGGAACCCGCCTAGATTTCAGAACCGCTTATCACCCTCAGACCGATGGACAAATGGAGCGAGTAAATCAAATACTCGAAGATATGCTGAGAGCATGTGTGTTAGAATATGGATCTAAGTGGGAAGACTGTCTGCCGTTCGCAGAATTTTCATACAACAATAGTTATCAAGCTAGTTTGCAAATGGCCCCATTTGAATTCATGTATGGAAGGAAGTGTCGCACCCCTTTGAACTGGTCGGAAGTAGGAGAGAGTCAGATTTTCGGACCCGGTATCCTACGAGAAGCAGAAGAGAAGGTTCACAAGATTCGTGAGCACATCAAGACCGCCCAGTCCAGACAGAAGAGTTACGCCGACAAGAGACGTCGAGACCTCGCCTTCAACATAGGAGATTTTGTGTATCTGAAAGTGTCGCCATTGAAAGGAATGCAGCGTTTCCAGCTGAAAGGAAAGTTAGCCCCCAGATATATCGGCCCCTTCAAGATTATGAACCGTCAAGGAGAAGTGTCGTATCAATTGGAACTACCCGAAGAGATGTCAGCCGTGCATAATGTGTTCCATATCTCATTACTTCGCAAGTGTCTCGAAGTCCCGGAGAAGACTGAAGTATTCAAGAATATCGATCACCGGACCATAGAGATCAACGATGAACTGACCTATCCCGAAGTACCCATCCGTATTTTGGAAGAAGCTTTCAGAACTACCAGAACCCGAAGCATCAAGTTTCTCAAAATTCAGTAGAGCAACTACACGGAAGAGGAAGCTACCTGGGAGCGCGAAGATCACATCAGGACGGAGTTTCCCGATCTTTTCAAATCCTAGGTAATCTTTGTCGTCATTTTTCAAATCTTGGGACGAGATTTTGTTTAAGGGGGGAAGGTTTGTAACATCCCAAAAATATGAAACTTGGATCATCAAACTCTAATCATCAAAATTTAGGATTAACAAAAACTTTTCTAAATAAAAATATGAAAGCATGCATGTGTGTATGCATTCCAATTTGGATTCTTTTGAATTACCTTGCTTGTGTGTTTCTTTGCTTGTAAAAGGATTCTTAGATGAAATAAACATCATCTAAACAATCCCCACACTTTTCCCAAAGACAAATAAATCAAAACAAACAAAATAAGGGAATGGTCACTTTGGCCAATTTAACTCCCATGCCTACTTTGGTTGTCTCTAACTTTCAAAACTTAACAGAAATTTGTTTGGATCTTTACACCCCTCGATAGTACTCATAACAAGGTACCAAGGCCCACCTTGTGATCATCCAAAAACATTCAAATGCATAGTTTAAATGACAGTTTAAAATTGAATCTATTTCATATGGGAAGATCCCACTTTTTCAAAAACCACTCAAACAAGCTCAACTTTCAAAACCCAAGCATCCACAGACTCACCAGCACATGCCTAGTACACCCACCAAAACTCTTTTAAAAATTCAAAACTTGAATTCATGCGGCCATTTCATCAAACACCTTGCAGATACAAATCAAACAAAATCTAAACACTATAGTGTGCAGTGATTCTGGCCAAACTTGTTCCCTCTCTAGATCACAGCAACCTCAGTAGATCATCTAGCAAACTTAACTAATCACTAGCCCCACTGTAAGCTTGCCAATATCATCAATGGTGAACAGCCCGAGAGCAACCATGTCACCCTAGTGTGGACAGCAGGCTAGAGGAAGAACTAGCCATGCCAACCTTGTCTGGGAGATAGCCCATGCCTCACCGCCCCCTCTCGACCAGCCTTGCCTCGCAGACAGCAGACAGAACCGCCAAGAACGTCGCGCCCGTGCCGTTGTCGACCATGCTGACCCACGCCGCAGAGCACGCACCGTTCCCATTCAACCAAACCACCTCGAGCCCTCGCCACCCGCCAACATGCTCCCCACCGTCCCAGGAGACCGCCAGACATGCCCATTTCACCACCCGTACCCCGTAGCCGCCGCTCGCCATCGAAGACGCCGCCTCTGCCGCGCAGAACGTCGAGCGTTCCAGACCCTTTGCCACCGCCCCTACACACGCATTAAATCCATAGAGCATCGCCAGGAGACCACCGATCGATCGACACCCTCGACCATGCCTCTAGCAGCCCGTAGCCATGTCGCCACCGTCGCCTGCCCATCCCGTTCGGTCTCGTAGTCGAGACTATAAATAGAGGCCTCCTCCCCTCAAACTCTTCACACCATCGCACTCCCCTCTCCTCACTGATCGTTCCACCCCGTTCCCGGAGCAAGGCGAGTAGCGCATCGCCAGAATTTGGCCGGAGCCCGCCGCTGCTGGAGAAGAAGGAAGCCAGCGATTGGAGCCGCCCCAGGAGAAGCTGCCGGTACCAGGAGGTTCGTCATCGTCGACTTCGTCGTTTGCCCCCCTCGCCGACCCTTGCCTGAGCCCCGGTGAGCCTCCCACGACCCCCACCTGCCGCGTTAGGGTTCTGTCTCGCCGGCGCTGCCCGACGTGGACGATGAACCAGAGCCGTTGGATTAGAACTAGATCCAACGCACCACGTTGCCCCGTACTTCTTCGCACCCCCCGTCTCACTGACGTATGGGGACAACAACTTAACCAGCATGCATAAGCGTTGTGCGTAGTAGGCCAGCCCATTACCCCTTCCCGTGCAGCCCACTCGTTTGAATTTGGATTTTTCCATTTTTATTCAAACTCAGTTGTGTACCTAGTTTCAAAAATCAACCCAGCTCGATTCAGTGAACCAAATTGAATGAAACCAATTTTGTTAGAAAGGACTGGAAATGCTGAATCCAAGCCCGTTGGATTCAAATCATTTGGATCTGTATATCATCCTTGGTAAAAATAACAAGGCAGAAGCTTTTATGCATTCAAAAAAAATTCAAATTTAAACTATAGTAGCTTTTGAGTTGATTCGAACTCTCAAAAATCACATTTGGTCATACCTTTCAAAATATATAAAAAACATATGGGTTTACTTACAGAAATAATGTTCAAGTAATAAAAGGATGCCACATGGGCATTTCTAGTCATTTATTTTTATTTAAGATAAAAGGTTAAACCTTATTAAATTGTGACACCACTTTAAATCACATTCCCATGTATTGAAATGTGTGGTGATGACATGTGTCAACATGATCCCATGTTTGGTTTGGAGAATATTAAATCTTAAGTAGTTTTTCAATGAGTAGAAATTACTTTTGTAAAAATAAAATAAATAAGACAAATGCTTTATTCTTGTAATGTTAGTGATGATGCTAGATAATCTATAGAACCCTTGTGAGTGATGATTGAAAGTAGTTAAGTATTGTTTGGTGATTGTGTACCTCGTATTTATTCATAGACGCTAGTACCGTCCAAGGATACGAGGAGGAAGGAGGATACTACGAAGAAGAAGCCGAGGAAAACTTCAACCAGTGCTCTGCACAAGGCAAGCTAACACTTGCAATTTAGCAAGCTTATACTGATACTTGTGCAAGCCTAATACTACTAGTTGAATGTGCAAGCTAACACTTGCAAGATATTATACTTTAGCAAGCCTTACCATGCCAACCATATGCCTTAAGCATATGTGGTTATACCCACTTGATAACCCCATCCTAATTTTACTTACAACATTTATACTTTATTTCTTTATCAAAGCTATTTACTTAGAGCTTACTTAAGTGAATTGTATATTCTACAAAGATAATTGAAGGTTGCATAAAGAGCATAAAACTTAGCCTAAGCTAGATAATCTTTATGTCATCCTAAGGCATGAGATTGAACTTAGTAAAACCCCACTAGTTTACCACCCCTCATTAGTACTTACCCCCACTTGTAGATGCTAGTGCTAAGCATAAAACTTGATCAACTTTAGATGGGAATACTTGGTAGAAAAATGGTTATGAAAACCTTGGAATGATGGATCATTCTATTGACATGTTTTGACATGTGTTTCCGAACACCAGATAATTTTGGTGATGAAAATGTTGAGGCATGAGCCTTAGCCCTTTATAAAACTGATGGTTGTCTGGATGCGATACCATTCCAATTTTACCGTACAACCACAATACCCGAGAATTGGGTAGGGCTTGACTGGAAACTTATATACCTTAGTATTGGTTCCCTCACGGCCAAGGTCTGAGATGAGGCTACCTTGTGAAGATTGTCCACCTGTGCAGTACTCAAGATGACAGTTGGTCATGGTTGGGAGGCCAAACTCACAGGAGAGGTGCTTATACTAGGGCGTGTAATTGAATGGTTAGGATTGATTATCCGCATACTGAGTATGGTGAATTCAGGATTTGTTCCTGACGGATGTATCGAATGTTGTGGTGAAAGTGTACAATCTCTGTAGAGTGTCAAACTATTCGAATAGCCGCGTCCGTGGTTATGGACAGTTGGAGTGGCCATATTGTTCCCCCGTCAGATGTTTTCAAAATGACTTATGAAATAAATTGAGACTTTGACTTGACCACAACCGAGTTGTGATATGAAATACAAGTTCCCACTTAGGTGTTATAAAACTTTAACTAGCTTTCTTAGTTTCTAAACTTAGTAGAGGTAAATCTGGCTTTTTGCAAAACAACCCTAGAGCTTAGTGTCCTACTACAAAAACCCCTTCACTTGTTAGTATTAGTTTGCGAGTACTTAAAGAGTACTCATGGCTTTGCCCCTGGCTATTCCCATGGCCAGACAATGAAGAGGAGTATCAGGGCGAAGGACCCTAGGAAGGTTACGACAACTAGGATCATCTCCCATCGTCAGCATTGCCTGTGACCCCGAAGATGGAGCTTCGCCTACGCTACCTTTATTATTACGTTTTCCGCTGCTTGAGTTGTATTAAGAACTGGATCATGAGATCCTTATTTGTGTAAGACCTTATATATGGTTTGTAATGGATGATGTACTGTGGTCTCCAAATCTGTTATGTCTCGCAAAAATGGTAATCCTGGGATTGCGATGTATGGCATAACAGGCATCTCGGATTAAAAATCCGGGTGTTGACACATTCTACCATGTTACTACATAATCCATATAATGCACACATTCATCCCTGTCATGTCCCATCATACAAGTTTGATCAGAAAGAAGTAATCAAGAACAAGGTACATAACATAGATCTACTTATACATCAAACGTAATCTAAAAATTCCAATCTCAAATAGTCAAATCATAAAAACTAAAGATCCACCACAAAGGATTACATATAGATGGTCATAATTATGTTGATCAACTCATATGGCACTAGAACATTGATAGCATGAGAGATACATAGAACAAGCTACTTCCACAAACCCATAGTTTGGGGTTGGATTGCTCCCTCTTGATCATGGAGATATTGGAGATGTTCTTGGAGAGGTTGGAGATGTGACCCAGCGGTGTTCCTGTAGAGTTTCCCCCTCTAGTTTTTGCATAATCTCCTTTGTTTCATGTTTCTGACTTTGTGGTGTGTCGTACTCTGAGATCGCGATCAAGACACTATATATAAGCGTTTACATCAAGACAAAGTCATGGGTGAAAAGATCGATGATTTCAAAGTTTCGAGGGGGAAGTGGGCCCTCATGGCATGGCGAACCTTTCAGTATTTGAAGCTTTCTCAGACATCAGACTGAAAGTCAAGGTACCTTTTGCAATGGAGATAATCATCCTTGCAGCCTGGGGCATCTGGATTTGCACAAATAACATGATTGTTAAGGAACAAAGACCAAGTTTGGAAAGCTGGAAAGCAATCTTCTTCCAGGAACTAAGATGGGTTGAATACATAATTAAAAGGAAACATTCCTAGGAATTCAAAGTCTGGATAAACATTTAGTTAGACCACAGATAGTCTTTTAGTATACCCACCATGTGGTGGTTGATCTTTTTTCCTTTCTTTTGTAACCCTCTAAATACTTTATCACATTAATAGAAAAATATTGCAGTGGGGGTTCTCCCTCATTGTTCAACCTTCAAAATGGCATGGCCTGGGTATTAGGCCGCCCCATGGGCCCTCTTTTAGCCCTTCATCTGGATCTTGTTGAAGTCCAAGTGTTCCAAACCTTCGTTCCAACAAAAAAACTTCAGTAGAAAAAATTTCCAAGCCCTTTTGAGTTCACAAAGGTCCCTACAAGTCACAAATACGTAAAACAAGATTTCTGCTGTTTGCAAAATTAAAATAGAAACAAAAGGTATCTTTTGAATAAAAAATCCGAAATCATTCTTAAACATGATTATAACATTATATATGAATAAATCACAAACTAATATAGCATAATAAACTATAAAGATCATAGATACATTTTACATATATCAGACGCTCGCTCGACGCCATGCCTCTAGCTCTCTGCTTCTCTCCGTCGATTGGTAGTTTGGCCCGCAAAGCTTCCTGAACTTATGGACCCCGTCAGGTCGTTCCTCTCCGTTGTGCGACGCCCTCTGCTTCTCAAGATCGGTTGTTGTGCCCCGGCCGCTAACCTGCCCTACCATCCTAGACACATCTTGCCACCCTATACTAAGAGCATCTCCACTTGTTGGTGATTCCCAGGGCCAAAATTAGGTCCGGATTGAAGAAAAATAGGTCTGAATGAATCGATTTTTTGGCATGGGAATGGTCTGGAAATGACGGGTTCTCAGTCGCGTTCCTGGCACAGAGCGCGAGGAGAAGCCGAGGACGCGCTCGTCGAGCTGGGGGACGGGGAGGGGTTCCCAGGCCGGCGACCCTCGTGGAGCTGGGGGACGGGGAGGGGTTCCCAGGCTGGCGACCCTCGCGGAGCTGGTGACCCAGGCGCGGCACCGCGATCGGTGGCCGTGACCTGCAAGTGGAGAAGCTGGTCGGGGAGTACCACGAGCGCGCGGTCAAGGCGCTCGACGTCTGCAAAGCCGCCCGCGATGGCGTCGACCAGCTCCGCGACGGCGCATGGGGAGATCCACGAGGGCCAGCTCCGCCGCACGCGGAAGGCGTTGTCTGAACTCTCGTCCCTCCTCGGACGACGCTTTCGCCGTCGGGAGCGGGGGCGGGGTCGCCTCCTTCCTCGCCTCCCACCACAACCCCTCCTTCGGCCGTGGCACCCGCGCATCCCCATCTCACTCCTCGTCCCGAACCTAGTCGGCGGCGAGGCAGCTGCAGGCCATCGGTGCGGCAGCGGCGGCGGCATCGCGAGCTCGAGGCATTCCTGGTGGGGAAAAGATTTTCAGGCGTCGTGGGACACGTGGCGGCGGGCGAGTAGAGCCGGCTTCGTCCAGGCGTTCCCAGGGCGTTCTCGGCTTCCTGGGATCGGCCCAGAAAGTCCGGACCTATTTTGAATGAAAATCGGGCTAGGAACGCTACTGGATGTTTTTCGCAAATCCGGACTAAAAACGTCCTGGAAATGATCTCTTGAAAATACTAGCGGGATGCTCTAACGCCACCAGATAGCAGCTACTATGTGGCTCCTGTATGTTTGGCTGCTGAGACCTTAGTTCTTGTGATCCTCAGTTTAACTACGGAACTGCTCCTGACTGTCTTGTGTTTTTTGGATTTTCTGCAACACCCTCTCAACTAGGTAATTTCTTCAATAGTTCTATTGTATTGTTTTGTCATCTCTTTTATGTATGTTCTTGTATCATTAATAATAGAGTGAATTCCAATTTTTACCTTGTAGTTGTGCATTTGTGGCACATATTACCCCATTAGTGAAACTTTTACCTAAATGTCTCAATTAGGATACTTTAAACACGGTTTTACCCCAGTTTAGTATTTTTCTTGTTTTTGTTAGATAGGACCGACATATTACGTCAATGTGGCGCGAAAAAATGTATAACATTCGGAGCTTGCCATCGACAATCATGTCCAGACTTCTCATATCCAGTTGTTCAATTTCTTTTCATCATTTTGATATTTTCGAACCCCAGTCATCACTTCACGCCTTACACAACTGACACACATAAAAAAGAGAAGGTCTAAAGCTTCTAAAAGGGGTATTCTAGACGAATTTTGACTCGACGGGGTAATTAGTGTCACAAATATATAATTAGAGGATAAAAAGTGGAATTCACTCTTAATAATATAAATTTGAAATCATGTGCTCATTTTTTGCCCGGTGCTTGCTCCAGTTCTAGCTCCGCCACATATATCGAAGACCACGAGACGAATGAAGGAGGAGGAAGTGATCAGTCCGAGAGAGTGGTGCTCGACCAAGGGATGCACTTCTTGGAGGACTTTATAACACAATTTTCTCTGAGACGCTAGCATGCATGAAATCCGGATTGCGGTTGTGTGCATCCTATTTATGCAGATGTCTGGTGTAATATTTAGACATTTTAAATAATAAAATGTCCATTATAAAAAAAGGATTGCATGACGTGGGGGATTCGCTCGATCTCTTGCCTCCCCTTTTAATCATGTTATTAACTGCTCAAAATAGAGCGGACTTAGATGGGAAAACGGGCACACTATTGGATGTGTCTCATGTTCCAAATTAAAGAGATTGGCTAGTCGAATCCCTTATGGTACCGTCGAGCATAGTAAGGCCAATACACCTCAATCGAGAGGAGGAGGATGGATGGACAAATCCAAGCCCACGAAACTCTTATCCGCATCACCGAATAGGGTTTAACAAAGTTTTTAGGAGACATGCCGGTTAAAGTAGGACAACTAGATTTTGAAATTTTCTCCCTTAGCAAAATTCTTGTCCTTCCATAACACTATGGAGAATCGACCAAACTACATAGTACCCCCTCCGTTTGGAAATATAAGATTTTTAATTTTATAAATGAGATGTATCTAAACATTTTTTTAATGTCTAGATTCATTTGAACATATACACTAAAAGGTGTCTAGCAAATCTAAAACATCTTATATTTCTAAACGAAAGGAGTATCTAGTACTCCCTCTGTTCCAAAATAGATGTCTCAAATTTATTAAAATTTAAATGAATCTAGACACTATTTAATATATAGATTCATTTAAAATTTAAAAAGCCTAAAATATCTATTATAGAACAACCTAAGACATCTATTATGGTACGGAGGGGGGGAGTAGTATTAATCACTTTCAAGGATCTCCAAACTGCACTTGGTTGCTGGCTCGTGCGGTACATGTACATCACTACATCAGGCTCCCAGCAGCATCAAGTGCGTGGCTGGAAAAAGTGGGCGCTGCAGGCTTGCAGTAGCGAGGTGGTCTTTCTTTTGCAAAAGGAACCAAAAAACGCCTTTATCCCCCTGTGGCCTGCGTTGCGTTATTCACGTGAGCAGCTTTTTACCGCACGAGTCGGTCGGTCCGTCAGCAGCACCTGCGCGAGTGCAATCCATTTCGTCCGGTGCTGAATTCCCTGTGAAACGGTCCCCGGCTGGCTGTAAAACAAAAGCACACGCCATGTCTACTTTTACTGCAGTAATAACTAAAGAGAAGAGAATATGCTCCATCACTGTGGTGGCCTGCCCCTTGGGGTCTGAGCTCTGCCGCATGATTTCTTCGGTAACTTTGGTCCAGGGCAAAAGTAAAACCTTGGCGTTTCTACTCATCCTTTTCAAACCGATGGGACTCAATAATTATGTCCCAACATTTAAGTGGGAAAGCTTATTTTGGTTCTCGTAGTACTTTTTTTTCAAAACTCGTAATTTTCATATGTACAAGAAACTAGTATAAAGTAACTCCCGTCACTAACAATCTTGAAACAAAAAAACTCATGGAACTAAGAACTACTCAATCCGTTTTGAACTAGATGTTGGAGATTTGTGTGTCCTAAGCATGCTTACCCCACCATTGGCACGCTCCGCCTCGAGGCGCTCGTGGACCTCCTTGCCCCCCTTCCCACGGCTCATACGCGGACGCCACTCGGGAGTCAATAGGGGAAGTCCGGCACCGGCACGGCACTGCCCAACATGAAGTTGAGCCTCCCCGCGGTCGAGCCGTGGAGGCGCACATTCTTGGCGTCGTACGCCCAAGCCGCTCGTGCCTCCGAATTGTAGGTGTCGATTTTGATTTTTTTGGTGGGTGTTGTAGTCGGTGATCTCCGCTACCCACGTCGCCAACACCCGCTGACGGACACCGTGGTACCCCCTCCGTGGCTTGGCCACATGCTCAAGGTTGTGTGGCGCGACTTTGATCCACGCTACGGATCGGCAGAGGGGACCTACGACGGGAGGATTCGGTCATCTGGTTGCGGTGGCGATGGAGTGGGTGTGGTGTGGCTCAGGGCGGTGTCGGAATGGATTTGTAAAGACGATGTTGGAGGGGAATTTTCACTCCTCCACTCAGTGGCCGAGTAAATATAAGCAACCGAATGGCTGAGGAATAAAATATTTACTCCTAAATCTAATAGATGAACGGTGTGTGCGATTTACAGGAGTAAAACTAAACTTTTACTCATGTAGCCGATTTTAAGGGGTCAACTAGAAATGATCTTCACCATAACGCAAAGAAAGACTTCAATGATCAAACCAACAAGGACAGTAGGACGCAGTAACATAAACTCAATAAAAATGGATAGTACTACTGGTTCTTTCACCAAATAATTGAGAGGAGATGAGTAAAGTCTGCAAAAGACTGATAACGCAGTTTGACCTAGCTAGAAAGCCCAATATTCCTTAGCTAGGCACACTTCTGGGCGATTGATTCATTTCACTTTCACATCCATAAAGCCGCCATGGCACAACGAAGACCCTTGGAACTTTATTTCATTTCTCTTTCGTCTCGTTTCTAGCACTGCGACGCATCTGACTGGCTGACGGATCGTGCTCTCCTGTCACCCAGCGAGCCAGAGAGCTTGCTAGGCCTGCGCCCTGCACGGCCTTGTCGGGCCCGGCCGGTTGGCACGACGACTAGCCGGCAGCGGGCTGCCCTGCCGCTCATCATTCACGACCCTGCCGCGCGCGGTTCAGTTGTTTGGTCACGTCACTCGGCTGAGTCCAAGAAGACGGGTGCATCCGTGCGCACGCCACATACGGCCCATGATGACACCCGCTCGTTTGCTGCAAATACTACCTTTCTTTATTTACACTCGAGTAAATTCCATTTTTATCGCGATTTTTTTAAATAATACACCTTTTTTAATCTTTTTTAGATTTATTGCATGTTTTTTCAAAATTACAAATCTATGGTTTGGTTGGCCTCGCCCAAGCCGAATGGGTCAATCGGCATGGCTCTCGCCGAATGAGCTGCATTTGGCCTGCTCCTGACCGAGTGCATGTGGCCGTGTGGGGCCGTGGGGCTGCGCTAGCCCGCCCGCACCGAATCACCCATTCGGTCAGCCCCTGGCCGAATGGAATCGACCAGGTATGCGCCGTGCGAGCCGGCCCCCGCTCCTCCCTTCTTCCTCCTGTGCCAGGCTTTCTTTCCTCTCTCTCCTCTTGGCGAGCTCTGCAGCTGTTTTGCCCGATTTAGCCTATATTTTCCATAAATTTTTTATTCTAAAACCATTAGAGAGGCAGTGGAAGCCCGATCTGCCGATGGGTTAGCTCAGGACTCGATTTGGTGTTGGTTCTTTGAAGAAATGGTGGTGTAGCTCTGGTAAAGTAATGACAATGGTGGTCCTGCAGTGGAGCTTGGAGCTGGGGGGCCGTCTGAGCTGTGCCGTCCTGGTTGTCCGGTGAACCGAGACTGCTGGATCGAGTGGTATCTCGATAATCACAGTTATTATATCGGGTTACGTGGCTACTTAGTTTTTGTTAGTTTATTAGAATATTTGGCTGGTGTATTAGTGGCAATATTTTAGCGGTGGATTAGTGCCAATATTTGGCAGGCTATTATCACATTTTTTTAGAATATTTGCTACTAGTTTTACATAGTTATACGAACTATGGATAATGAATTGATTAGTTTGAATTTTCTTGCGAATAGTTGTATATATTTATACGCACTGTGCAGGAGCATTCGGAGTGCAGGGGTCTATATGCCTGACTATCAGTCATCTATGTTTGGATCCGCATGGACTGATCAGGACGTCGATTAGAACACTCAGGATTTCATGACGCAAAACAGTTGGGTGAACCTTTTGTAGGGTTTCGTAGCATGGAAAACAAAAAATTTCTATCGCATACAAACAAACAAGCCAAGATCAATCTACTAGATTGTAGCAACGAGTCGATGGAATAACTTACCCTCGAAGATACCAAAGTGTTTAACGAGAGCGGATTCTCGTGGGTGATGTAGTCATACTCTTCCCGATCTCAAGATCGCGTAGACGATCCTTCCCAAGCTGCGTTAGCGCTCATGATCGGTCACACGTTAAGATCGACGAAGACCTTCCTCTCCCTTGTTCCAGCAGGCAGCGGAGGTTGTAGCACTCTCCTCGCGATTCCGGCAGCACAACGGCGTGGTACCGGAAGTAGAGGGGAAATCCCGCAGGGCTTCGCCTTAAGCCGGAGCGAGTATGGTGGAGTATGAGAGAGCTCCTCGGCGATCTAGGGTTTAGACACACCAAGGAGGAGGGGCTAGATGTAACACCCTCGGAATCGGCCCTATGCAAGTTTCAGCGAAACTCGCCAAACCCGCATAGAAACGATTCGAAGGTGCCCACCAGGCACTTTCGTGCGGGGGGAAAAAACAAAGTAATAACATTACACAACAGTCCTCGATGGGACCCAGCAGATATATATACAATGACTCAAAGAGCCAAGATTACAAATATACGTACAAAGATCCAAATCACCTTGAAAATGGTAGAGCGTCCAGCTACGGACAAGAAGCAAATGGGGCTAAGAGCCCGAAGAATAACCAATGGCGTCCATAACCTGCCTGAGCCAAGCGGAAGGGTAACCCCGCTAACGGCGTCGATCTCAAACCTGCTTAACAAAAGGTGCCGACAAAGGGCAAAGAAAACAAAGAAGGAGCGTCGATCGAGGCGAAGACACGGCGAGGCTAGAATTCGGCGGTCCTCGCCTACATAGGTATGGTGGACTGTAGCGGCAGCGGCAGCAAAGCACTAAACAACCTATAGAGACTCGATACAACTGGCGGTTATCAGAGGAGGGTGAGAATGACCCATCCGGATCCAACCTGAAGCTATCACCAAACAAACCCATCCTGGCGTTTCCCCCTCGAGACCAAACGAGGAAGTCAACCGAGGAACGCACACAGTTGGCAGTTTTACTTATTCAGTTATCGTTGCAGCAATTACTAGTCAGGTTTAGATAATCGTCCTGATAAAGTAAGCAGTGGGCACTTTTAGTTAACCATTCCGTTAAGGTGGCAGAACTTACTAGTCAGATACATTTAGCATGAGATAAACCCAAAAACCCAGCAGTTGTTGGTACTTTTACTTAGCCATTCCGTTGTGGTGAAGCTGATTACTAATCATATCGGAAACAAGTCATTTTAAAACAGTAAACTTTAGTTATAGTTGTCTATGATCAGACACTGTGCTCCAAGTCGTCCATAACCGCGGACACGGCTTCTCGAAAAGTTTTAACCCTGCAGGGGTGCACCAAAGTATCCACAAGTACTTCGACCCTTTTGCGGATCGGTTAACATACACCCATCGGTATGTCGGGCCTAAGTCACGACGTTCCTGGACAAAGCAAGCACTGGGGCCACCCACTAAGTATACCATAGCGAAGTCGGCGGTCTCGAGACGGACTCGGGGTTTGCGTCGATGGTCAGAACGACAGCAGATCCCCAATCGGGACCTCGATATCCAAAAACATCCCGCTTCCAAAGCGATGCGATTAATGCGGTACCTCGCACAATCGTAAATAAAGCGGTAAAGCATGGCATAAGTACAGGATAGTAATAAAGCCCCAAACTAGTTTGTGGCCCCCAGTACAATACTTTGAAATCAGGTAATTATCAATGGGGGGCCCATATCTCCCCACCTGTGGTTAGCGCGCTCGATCTCGGAACAGGTGTCAAGAACTCGGGTCCTACGGGACACAAGTGGGCGTTCGGAAAACCAAATCTTACCTATCACCCACCGATGCCTCTGCTTAATTCAATTTTAGTTGTTAAACAGAATTTAAAGTGAAACAATAAGTAAACCATGATCATCTTCAACGTCAACATGCGGCAATTCCTCCAACAAAGGTGGTACTTGACGACAAGCAAAACACTTGAGCAAGCGACTACGACACGCAGGTCCGACTATCTACCAAGCAACAGGTAATAGGAGGTGTCCAAGGCTATATATGGCTGCGAGGGATATCACGGGTACGAAATCTAGAGCAACGCAACACAGATAGCAATAGATCAACAGGAGGGAAGTAAATACTATAAAAGTAAGATAGGTAGAAAGGGGAAGATGCTCGCCTGAAAACATGTCGAAGGGTTCAACCGGAGAACGGGGCGAAGCTCACATCAACTCAACGGCCTTATCCGCGAAGAAGCAAATCACTAGAAGAAACACCGGGTGCAATATTTAATACACGGCAGAAGATCGGCATGATGCATGCATGATGTATGGCATGGCAAGATGCGATGCAATTAGGTCAAGATTAAGCGGAACCGGGGTTCCGACAATTAATTAGATGGTTCAAGTTGTTTAAACCCCCGCATATTAAATGTTATATAGCAAGACAATAGGTGGCAACGTTATTACACATGTTTAAATGAGGCCAATATGAGACTAGATTTGCCCGCATATGGGCCCCATATTTAGTTATTAGGTGAATCGGCAAAAGGCCCCCAAACCACACAAGATGCATGCGAGATGACAATTAAATGTGCAACAAGTTGTTATGTTATAAAATAGGGTTCGAGGAAAAGGGGTTCACACATCAGAGGGCTCGACGATCTTGGGTTCGGTTCGGGTTCGAGGTCCAGGCGGTCTCGGGTCCGTGGTTCTAACGGGTCGTGCTTGAACTCGGTCGTTCTCTTACGGGCAGATCTTGTCGTTCCGGAAAGCCGGACTTGGTTCCGTGTCGGGGCGCATCGGATCTTCCGGGTCGGTGCCGTTCCTGCCGTCGTGCAAATCTTGTCGTTCCGTGCCGGAGTACTTGGCGTCTGCGAGGGAGAGCTCGGTGTATTCGTTTCGACGTCCTTGGCATCCGGGTTTCCGTTTCCATGTAGGAGATCTCGTCGAGGGTCTTCGGGTTCCGAGGAGAAGCTCTTGCGTGGCATAGCCTTCGGGTCCACGAGGTAGTCCTTGGCGTATTTCGCATCGGCGTACCGGCGTTCGGTTCCATGACGGCGATCTTGTCGGTTTTCCGCGGTCTTGATTGTCGAAGTCGGGCTCGGGGCTTGATTGTTGGTGTCGGGCTCGGTGCGGCGTCGAGGGTTCTTGGTGGGGGGTCGATGCGCTCGTCACGGGGTCGGTCTTGGGGTTCGACGATCGGGGCGGGACTTGGCGTCGATCCGCACTAGGGAGATCTTGGCGACACCGGGAGAGCGCCTCGGCAGGTGCTACGGCAGGAAGGTACTGCTGCGGGGCCCGGTGGCGCTCGGAACCCGGGGCCCTCTAGCAGCGGCCGGTCTTGGGGGGCGAGGAGGAGCACGACGGCGGGGATGGTGGCGAGACGCCCGGAGAAGCGGTCGCCGGCGAGGTTGAAGGGAACGGATGGCGAGGTGGGGCCTCACGGGCTGCTGCAGGGGTCGAGGACACGCAGGCGGGGGCTCGGGCGACGCCTTCGCATGAGGCGGCTCCGGACGGAGACCGGCGGTGGCGGAGGTTGGCGGGACCGCGGCAGACGGGAGTCGCCGGCGGGCGGCGCTGGGTGGAGGCGGGTCGGCGACGGGCAGTGTGGGCCGACGCGAGGCGCGAGGCTCGGGAGGCCGGGCGCGGACGCAGCATGGCGGCGGCGTGGCGGCGAGGAGATGCTTAGGCGGGAGGTGGCGCTGCAGAGAGCGGCGGCACAGGTGGAGGCGCGTCGGGTGGCGGGTCGGAGCTCAGGCGGGGACGGTTGGTGTCGAGGCGGGGCGGCGAGGTCGCCGGGAGGCGACGGCGAACGGAGCGGGAGGCAGCGAGGTCGAGCGGCGCGGTGCAGCGAGGGAGGGCACGGCAGCGGCGGCGGTCTCGGCGAGACGGCCTCGGCGCCTGGGACGACGCGGGAGAGAACGCGAGCGAGGCGGAGAGGGAGAAGCAGCGGCGGCGGGCGTGATGGGAGGTTGGGGCGAGGGAGGGCTCAGGAGAGCCAGAGAGGAGGGCGTGAGGTGAGCGGGGTGTGAGGATGGTTGTCTTGGCAGGGAAGAGGCAGGGAGGCGGGGAGGTCTGGGCGGGGTGGGTCAGCTGGGCGGACCGGCAGTGTGGGGTGTGGGGTGTGTAGGGTGCGTGTGTGTGTTTGCTCAGGGGCTGGGTGGTGATTGAGGAGAGAAGGAGAGAGGGGCGAGGTGGCACCTAGTGGTTGGGTGGAAGGAGAGGAGAGGGTGGTGGCGTAGGATAGGTGGGGGTGAGGTGGAGGGTTGGGCTGGGTAGGTTTTTAGGTGGGTTTAGGATTAGATGGGGTAGGCAGATTGGACCGATTTTAAAAATATGGGGTGGTCGTTCGGGTCGCTATGGCCCGTTCGACTGCCCCGCTAAAACAAATTAAATCTTTTATTTAATTTCATTGGGCCGTTTGCAACCCGAATGCAACAAAACAAATTACTCCGGAGCCCCGGGGTTTTTGGCGTTTGAATAAGATGGGCGTTTAGAAAACAAAGACGGGTTTTGCAAACATAGTTTTTGACAAACAACATGCGACGATGACGATGCAATGCACAAATTCAACGCGATTTTCTAGTAGTGGTTTTGCGGGACGCCACAATTCGACACCACTAACAAGGGATCTCGCCCTCGAGATCCGCCTCATGGTACCGGAAGGAAGGTCGGCGATCTGCGTCTTCTCGCTTCGTGTAGATCTTCGCGACACCACTAACAAGGGTCGTAGTCCCTGATCGTCAAGAGAACACTCCGGATAAACAACGGACGAAGTTAAAGGTAAGGTCACCTCTAACTTCCATGGAAGGAGCATAGTTGCATCGATCCACTATTCAATGTACATAAGCGAATGATAAGAGTAGTGGTATGGTCGCGACTCCATCCCGCACTCAAAGCATTACCCGGTACACGAATAGACAGATTATGCAACCAACCCTCGGATTCAGACTGAAGATCTCGACAAGCGAGGTTCGGATCAAGGGAGTGATGCAGACTCTGCATCGGAGCTGGCGTGGATGGTGTCGTCGCGTCAGAAAACACCGGAAGGAACAAACAAGGAATAAAGAAATGTTCCACGGAAGACGGATTCCTCGGATAGCATGAAGACCGGATGTAGCAACACCGTTACCAAAAGAGGAAGCGAAACCCTGAAGGTACGACGGAAAACCCACCACGAGAAGTCCTGGACTCGAAGAAAAGATAAGAGAGCAGATTCAAAACACGTCGAGGTAAGAGGAGAATAGCAGAGGGGTAAGGAGTAAAAATCAGACCTAACCAGAACTATCCAACCGATTTTGCAAAATAGTTTTGACACTCTACTTCGGCCGTTAGCTAGGTTATCCTACAGGCTGGACTTGTGGGGTATCGCAACTGCTGAGCTCTGATACCACTCTGTAACACCCTCGGAATCGGCCCTATGCAAGTTTCAGCGAAACTCGCCAAACCCGCATAGAAACGATTCGAAGGTGCCCACCAGGCACTTTCGTGCGGGGGGAAAAAACAAAGTAATAACATTACACAACAGTCCTCGATGGGACCCACAGAACAGATATATACAACAGCGACTCAAAGAGCCAAGATTACAAATATACGGTACAAAGATCCAAATCACCTTGAAAATGGTAGAGCGTCCGACTACGGACAAGAAGCAAATGGGGCTAAGAGCCCTGAAGAATAACCAATGGCGTCCATAACCCTGCCCAGGCCAAGCCGGAAGGGTAACCCTGCTAACGGCGTCGATCTCAAACCTGCTTAACAAAAGGGGTGCCGACAAAGGGCAAAGCAGAAAACAAAGAAGGAGCGTCAAGATCGAGGCCAGTACACGGCGAGGCTAGAATTCGGCGGTCCTCGCCTACATAGGTATGGTGGACTGTAGCGGCAGCGGCAGCAAAGCACTAAACAACCTATAGAGACTCGATACAACTGGCGGTTATCAGAGGAGGGTGAGAATGACCCATCCGGATCCAACACAAGCTATCACCAAACAAACCCATCTGGCGTTTCCCCTCGAGACCAAACGAGGAAGTCAACCGAGGAACGCATACGCTGGCGCTTTTATTCGATTATCGTTGCAGCAATTACTAGTCAGGTTTAGATAATCGTCCTGATAAAGTAAGCAGTGGGCACTTTTAGTTAACCATTCCGTTAAGGTGGCAGAACTTACTAGTCAGATACATTTAGCATGAGATAAACCCAAAAACCCAGCAGTTGTTGGTACTTTTACTTAGCCATTCCGTTGTGGTGAAGCTGATTACTAATCATATCGGAAACAAGTCATTTTAAAACAGTAAACTTTAGTTATAGTTGTCTATGATCAGACACTGTGCTCCAAGTCGTCCATAACCGCGGACACGGCTTCTCGAAAAGTTTTAACCCTGCAGGGGTGCACCAAAGTATCCACAAGTACTTCGACCCTTTTTGCCAGATCAGTTAACATACACCCATCGGTATGTCGGCGGGGCCTAAGTCACGACGTTCCTGCACTAAAGCAAGCAATCGGGGCCACCCACTAAGTATACCCATAGCGAAGTCGGCCGGTCTCGAGACGGACTCGGTTTTGCGTCGATGGTCAGAACGACAGCAGATCCCCAATCGGGACTGTCGATACGAAAACATCCCGCTTAAAAAGCGATGCAAAGTTACCTCACAATCGTAAATAAAGCGGTAAAGCATGGCATAAGTACAGGATAGTAATAAAGCCCCAAACTAGTTTGTGGCCCCAGACAATACTTTGAAATCAGGTAATTATCAATGGGGCCCATATCTCCCCACCGTGGTTAGCGCTCGATCTCGGAGCAGTGTCAAGAACTCGGTCCCACGGGACACAAGTGGGCGTCGAAAACCAAATCTTACCTATCACCCACGATGCCTCGCTTAATTCAATTTTAGTTGTTAAACAGAATTTAAAGTGAAACAATAAGTAAACCATGATCATCTTCAACGTCAACATGCGGCAATTCCTCCAACAAAGGTGGTACTTGACGAGCAAAACACTTGAGCAAGCGACTACGACACGCAGTCCGACTATCTACCAAGCAACGGTAATAGGAGGTGTCCAAGGCTATATATGGCTCGAGGATATCACGGCACGAAATCTAGAGCAACGCAACACAGATAGCAATAGATCAACAGGAGGGAAGTAAATACTATAAAAGTAAGATAGGTAGAAAGGGGAAGATGCTCGCCTGAAAACATGTCGAAGGGTTCAACCGGAGAACGGGGCGAAGCTCACATCAACTCAACGGCCTTATCCGCGAAGAAGCAAATCACTAGAAGAAACACCGGGTGCAATATTTAATACACGGCAGAAGATCGGCATGATGCATGCATGATGTATGGCATGGCAAGATGCGATGCAATTAGGTCAAGATTAAGCGGAACCGGGGTTCCGACAATTAATTAGATGGTTCAAGTTGTTTAAACCCCCGCATATTAAATGTTATATAGCAAGACAATAGGTGGCAACGGTTCGCTACACATGTTTAAATGAGGCCAATATGAGACTAGATTTGCCCGCATATGGGCCCCATATTTAATTATTAGGTGAATCGGCAAAAGGCCCCCAAACCACACAAGATGCATGCGAGATGACAATTAAATGTGCAACAAGTTGTTATGTTATAAAATAGGGTTCGAGGAAAAGGGGTCACACATCAGAGGGGCTCGACGATCTTGGGTTCCGGGGTTCGGGGTTCGACAGGGTCCAGGGCCCGGTCTCGGGGTCCAGGGTTCTAACGGGGTCGTGCTTGAACTCCGGGGTCGTTCTCGAATTACGGGGGCAGATCTTGTCGTTCCGGAAAGCCGGACTTGGTTCCGTGTCGGGGCGCATCGGATCTTCCGGGTCGGTGCCGTTCCTGCCGTCGTGCAAATCTTGTCGTTCCGTGCCGGAGTACTTGGCGTCTGCGAGGGAGAGCTCGGTGTATTCGTTTCGACGTCCTTGGCATCCGGGTTTCCGTTTCCATGTAGGAGATCTCGTCGAGGGTCTTGAGTTCGGAGAAGCTCTTGCGTGGCATAGCCTTCGGGTCCACGAGGTAGTCCTTGGCGTATTTCGCATCGGCGTACCGGCGTTCGGTTCCATGACGGCGATCTTGTCGGTTTTCCGCGGTCTTGATTGTCGAAGTCGGGCTCGGGGCTTGATTGTTGGTGTCGGGCTCGGTGCGGCGTCGAGGGTTCTTGGTGGGGGGTCGATGCGCTCGTCACGGGGTCGGTCTTGGGGTTCGACGATCGGGGCGGGACTTGGCGTCGATCCGCACTAGGGAGATCTTGGCGACACCGGGAGAGCGCCTCGGCAGGTGCTACGGCAGGAAGGTACTGCTGCGGGGCCCGGTGGCGCTCGGAACCCGGGGCCCTCTAGCAGCGGCCGGTCTTGGGGGGCGAGGAGGAGCACGACGGCGGGGATGGTGGCGAGACGCCCGGAGAAGCGGTCGCCGGCGAGGTTGAAGGGAACGGATGGCGAGTGGGGCCTCACGGGCCGCAGGTCGAGGACACGCAGCGGGGGCTCGGGCGACGCCGCAGCTGAGGCGGCTCCGGACGGAGACCGGCAAGTGAGGGTTGGCGGGCGCGCGGCAGACGGGAGTCGCCATGGCGGCGGGCGCTGGCGGTGGAGGCGGGTCGGCAGCGGGAGGCGCGAGGCGGCGAGGCCTTGAGCTGGGAGGCGGCGGCGGGCGGCAGCTGGCCGGAGGCGGCGAGGGATGCTGGCGGGAGGTGGCGCTGCAGGAAGGCGGCGGCGCGGAGGCGTGGGTGTGGCGGGCTCGAGCGGGGCGGACGGTTGGTGTCGGAGGCGGGCGGACGGCCAGGGAGGCGACGGCGAACGGCGAGGCATGGGAGACCGGGCGAGGTGGCCGGGCAGGGTGCAGCGGGAGGGCACCTGCAGCGGCGGCGGCGGTCCTGGCGAGAGACGGCCTCGGCGCTGGGACGACGCTGAGGCGGAGAGAACGCGAGCGAGGCGGAGAGGGAGAACGACGCAGGCGGGCGTGATGGGAGGTTGGGACGAGGAGAGGCTCACGGGAGAGCCGAGAGGAGGCGGCGGTGGCGGGGTCATGGATGGTTGCGTGCGGGCAGAGGACAGGAAGAGGCGGGAGGTCTGGGGTGGGTCCAAGCTGGGGACTGGCAGTGTGTGGGGTGTGGGGTGCGTGCGTGTGTGTGTGTTTGCTCGGGGGTGGTGATTGAGGAGAGAGAGAGAGGGCTGAGGTGGCACCTAGTGGTTGGGTGGAAGGAGAGGAGAGGGTGAGGTGGCAGCGTAGGATAGGTGGGGGTGAGGTGGAGGGTTGGGCTGGGTAGGTTTTTAGGTGGGTTTAGGATTAGATGGGGTAGGCAGATTGGACCGATTTTAAAAATGTGGGGTGGTCGTTCGGGTCGCTATGGCCCGTTCGACTGCCCCGCTAAAACAAATTAAATCTTTTATTTAATTTCATTGGGCCGTTTGCAACCCGAATGCAACAAAACAAATTACTCCGGAGCCCCGGGGTTTTTGGCGTTTGAATAAGATGGGCGTTTAGAAAACAAAGACGGGTTTTGCAAACATAGTTTTTGACAAACAACATGCGACGATGACGATGCAATGCACAAATTCAACGCGATTTTCTAGTAGTGGTTTTGCGGGACGCCACACTAGAGCCGGCGGCTAGGGTTCCGGGGATCCCCAAGTCAGCGGCTAGGGCAAAACCCTAGGTGGTGGCGGCGGCTATGGAGGGCTGCAGCTTTCTAGGGTTTGAGGTGAGGGACTTGTGTGTACTAGGAGGGAGCCCTGCCCCTCCTTATATAAGTGGAGGGGCCGGTGGCCAAGGGGAGGGAGGGGAGTCCCTCCCCAACTCGGCTTGGGTGGTGCGCCGGCTTGGGGAGGAGGACTCCCTCCCCAACTCGGTTTCACACTCCCTCCTCCTTTCCTCTTTCCAATTTTAGCCGTTTGACTTTTCAAATTAGCTATTTGACTTTTCAAATTAGGATTCAATTTAATCCTTTATTTGGAACAGCGAGGACACTTAGTACATGATGCAATCATTCCAACATGCAATGACACATTCATGTACCCTTCCCTCCGGTGCGGACATTAGAAACCTTCTAGAACATTCGATGAAAACAGGAATCATTCCGAACTCAAACGGGACTTTCCTTATATGAATCTTATTCTTGGACCATTACGGATCACCTCGTGATATCCCAGATCCCATCCGAGACTCGAACAACATTCGGTCTCTTTCTCATACCATAACTACTCAAACAACGTCGAATCCTTAAGTGTGTCTCCCTACGGTTCGTGAATTATGCGGACATGATCGAGACACTTCTCCGAACAATAACCAATAGAGGAATCTGAAATTCATATGGCTCCACATATTTCTCGATTACTTTGCGATCGAATGAACCACTTACATACGATACCAATTTCCCTTTGTCTCACGATAGTTTACTTCGAGGTTATGATCGTCGGTATCTCGCATACCTAGTTCAACCTCGTTACCGATAAGTACTCTTTTCTCGTTCGTGATATGTGATCCCTTGTGAGCCAGTCACATGCTTGGAAGCTAATTGGATGACATTCCACCGAGAGGGCCCAGTATATCTATCCGTCATATGAATGGACAAATCCACTCTTGATCCATGTGTCTCAACCAATACTTTCCGAACACTCAATGCCACCTTTATAGCCACCCGATTCACGGTGTGGTGTTTGATGTCATCAAAGCATCCATCCGGTAAAGGTGATATGCATGATCTCATGGTCGAAGGAATTAGGTTACTATGTATCAGAAAGCATATAGCAATTGAACTATTGAAATGACTTGATCTTTATGCTACGCTTATCTATAGGAGTATGTCCACCATATCATTCTCCTAACGATATGATCTTGTTGTTGATAACGTCTCAATGTTCATGATAGGGAAACCACAATCATTTATCAACCAACAAGCTAGTGATGTATAGAGGCTATACTAGGGACTTCAAATTAAGTTTACAAATCACACAAGTATCAATGTTTCCTTGTTAATACTAATATAGCATGAATGTAAACATTTATCATAAACACAAAGATATAATAATAACTGCATTTATTATTGCCTCTAGGGCATATCTCCAACACCTTTTTCAGACTCCTCCCCCCTGAACCCACATAGGAGACTCGGTAAGATGAGTACGGGTCGGTGATTTATCCCCGAGAGGTTCAGTCGCCCCAGGACGACGCTCACTCACCCACCATCTGAGCGCTCGTGGCAGACGATGTCGCTGATACGGAAGACATATCTATCTATCAGTATATGAGACATATATTTATCTATGTATGAGACATGTCTATCTACATATGATACACTAGTGATATCTATCTATGTATCAGACATATATCTATCTATGTATGAGACACATTTCTATTATTTCATAATTTTATTCGACAAACACTTCAACCTTGCTTGCAACACATTTCAATACAACTTGCGGTAAATACTATTATAGCATGAATGTAAACATTTATCATAAACACAAAGATATAATAATAACTGCATTTATTGTTGCCTCTAGGGCATATCTCCAACAGTCTCCCACTTGCACTAGAGTCATCTAATCTAGATTACATGGTAATATACCGAACACCCATGGCAGTTTGGTGTTGGTCATGTTTTTCCCTCGGGAGAGGTTTAGTCAACGGATCCGCCACATTCAGATATGTGTGTACTTTGCAAATCTTTATATCCCCATCCTGAATATGTTCTCGAATAGCGTGAAAACGTAGCTTGATATGCTTCAGCTTCTTGTGTGACCTTGGTTCTTGCGCGTTGGCTATGGCGCCCATGTTATCACAGTAGATAGACATTGGGTCCAGCGCACTAGGAACCACACCCAGCTCTGTAATGAACTCTTTCATCCATATCGCTTCTTGTGAAGCCTCAAGGCGACCATGTATTCGATTCGGTTGAAGATCTTGCCACAACGCTTTGCTTTGCACTCCCACTAGCTTCTGCACCATTCAAAATAAATCATTATCCAGATTGTGATTTAGAATCATCCGGATCGGTGTTCCAACTAGCATCGGTGTAACCGTTAACAACGAGCTGTTCATCACCTCCATAAGAAAGAACCATATCCTTAGTTCTTCTCAAGTACTTAAGGATGTTTTTGACCGTTGTCCAATGATCCACTCCTGGATCACTTTGATATCTTCTAGTTAAACTAACAGCATATGCAATGTCGGGTCTAGTACATAGCATGGCATACATTAGAGATCCTATGGCTGAGGCATAGGGAGTCTTACTCATCCTTTCTCTATCTTCTGCCGATGTCGGACTTTGGGTTTTACTCAAGGTCGTATTGGGCAACATGGGCAAGAACCCTTTCTTGCTTTCTTCCATTCCAAACCTCTTTAGAACTTTGTCCAAATATGTACTCTGTGACAATGATATTTGGCGTTTGGATCTATCTCTGTAAATCTTTCTGCCTAATATGTAAGCTGCTTCGCCAAGATCCTTCATTGAAAAACTATTATTCAAATATTCCTTGACACTATTAAGAAGGTCTACATCATTCCCAATCAACAATATGTCATCCACATATAGTATTAAGAATGCTACAGAGCTCCCACTCACTTTCTTGTAAATACAAGCTTCTCCATAAGTTTGTATAAAACCAAAACTTTTGATCACCTTATCAAAACGTTGATTCCAACTTCGGGATGCTTGCTTCAATCCATAGATGGACCGTTGAAGTTTACATACCTTGTTAACATCTTTAGGATCGACAAAACCTTTGGGTTGCATCATATACAACTCTTCATCAATATCTCCATTGAGGAATGCTGTTTTGACATCCATCTGCCATATCTCATAATCATAATATGCAGCGATTGCTAACATAATCCTCACAGACTTTAGCTTCGCTACCGGTGAGAAAGTCTCATCGTAGTCAACTCCTTGAATTTGTCGAAACCCTTTTGCGACAAGTCGAGCTTTATAGACAGTAACATTACCATCAGCATCTGTTTTCTTCTTGAAAATCCATTTGTTCTAGACAGCCTCCCGGCCATCCGGTAAGTCCACCAAAGTCCATACTTGGTTTTCGTACATGGATCCAATCTCGGATTTCATGGCTTCTTGCCATTTATTGGAATCTGGGCTCATCATTGCTTCCTCATATGTCTCGGGGTCATCGGTGTTGTCCACCAACATGACACTCATAACGGGATCATACCAATGCAGGAGTACGAGTTCTCGTTGACCTCCGAGGCTCTGTAGCAACTTCAACCGAAGTTTCATGATCATCATCATTAGCTTCCTCTCTAATTGGTGCAGGCACCACAGGAACTTCTTCCGGTGCTGCGCTACTCGCAATTTCGAGAGAAGGTTCGACAACCTCGTCGAGTTCTACTTTCCTTCCAATCACTTCTTTCGAGAGAAATTCCTTCTCTGGAAAGGATCCATTCTTGGCAAGGAAGATTTTGCCTTCGGATCTATGATAGAAGGTATACCCAATAGTTTCCTTAGGATATCCTATGAAGACGCATTTTTCCGCTTTGGGTTCAAGCTTGTCCGGCTGTAACTTCTTTATATAGGCTTCGCAACCCCAAACTTTAAGGAACGACAATTTAGGTTTCTTCCCAAACCATAATTCATACGGTGTCGTTTCAACGGATTTAGACGGTGCCCTATTTAAAGTGAATGCGGTTGTTTCTAATGCATAACCCCAAAATGATAGCGGTAAATCTGTAAGTGACATCATAGAACGAACCATATCTAAGAGAGTTCGATTACGACGTTCGGACACACCATTACGCTGTGGTGTTCTCGGCGGTGTCAACTGTGAAAGTATTCCGCATTTCTTCAAATGCTCGCCAAACTCGTAACTTAGATATTCACCTCCACGATCAGAACGTAGAAACTTAATCTTCTTGTTACGTTGATTCTCTACCTCACTTTGAAACTCCTTAAACTTCTCAAAAGTTTCGGACTTATGTTTCATGAAATAGATATACCCATATCTACTCAAGTCATCCGTGAAGGTAAGAACATAACGATAACCACCGCACGATGCTACACTCATTGGACCACACACATCGGTATGTATGATTTCCAATAAGTCCGTAGCTCGCTCCATCATACCAGAAAATGGAGTCTTAGTCATTTTTTCCATCAGACATGCTTCGCATCTTTCAAGTGATTCAAAATCAAGTGATTCAAGAAGTCCATCAGAATGGAGTTTCTTCATACGTTTCACTCCAATGTGACCAAGACGATTGCCACATATAGGTCGAATTATCGCTGATTTCAAGCGTTTAGCCTCAATGTTGTTGATATGTGTATTTCCACTATCGAGATTCAATAAGAATAGACCATCTATCAAAGGTGCATGTGCATAAAACATATTACTCATATAAATCGAACAACCATTATTCTCGGACTTAAACAAGTAACCGTCTCGCAATAAACAAGATCCCGATATAATGTTCATGCTCAACGCAGCACCAAATAACAATTATTTAAGTATAAAACTAATCCCGATGGTAGATGAAGGGGTAGCGTGCCACCGCGATCACATCAACCTTTGATCCGTTTCCACGCGCATCGTCACCTCGTTCTTCGCTAGCTTCCGCTTATTCTGAGACCTGTTTCGAGTTACAAATATGAGCAACCAACCAATATCAAATACCTGAGCATTACTTAGTACTAGTGAGATACACATCAATAACAAGTATATCGGATATACCTTTCTTCTTGATGTTGCCGTTCTTCAAATCGCCAAGTACTTTGGGCAATTCCGCTTCGGTGACCTTCTCCCTTGCGGTAAAAGCACTCAAGATCGGCTTGGGTGCAGCCTTGGTCTTCTTCGCGTGGTAACTTTCTTACCACCCTTCTTGAAGTGTCCCTTCTTAGACTTGCCTTTCTTGAATTTGGTGGTCTTATTGACCAACAACACTTGGTGCTCTTTCTTGATCTCCACTTTGCAGACTTTAACATAGCAAACAGTTCGGCATGCTTGTTCATGTTCGCATGTTGTAGTTCATCACAAAGTTCTTGTAACTTGGTGGTAGTGATTGGAGGACACGGTACATCCCCAAAGCATTAGGAATCACTATACCCAAGCTTTGAAGTTTGTTTGCATGCCTGGACATCTTAAGCACATGCTCACCGTGAGATGCCCTCTTCCATCTTGCGTTAAAGAACTTTTCGAAGCCTCATAACTTTCAATTGCCGCATGAGTCTCAAAGATCAATTTGAGATCCTCGACAATATCATATGGGTGAATTATCAAACCTTTTCTCAAGCTCGATTCCAAACCATACAAGATAGCACATTGAACTATGGAGTCTTGATTCTTAGGCGAGGTAAACATTATTTACTTCATCGGAAGCATCGATTTGGTGGGTCACCAATGTGCATCCAAAGACATAGGTCAAATTACCGGTGTGAGGACAATCCTCAAATTGCGGAACCAATCCACGAAGTTGCTTCCATTGTTTTTCAACTTTTCTTTCTCTAGGAGCATTAAAATTGATGGTAGGGGCTGCCATTGATCTACAACATATTTGCAATAGTTTAGACTAAGTTTATGACAAATTGAGTTCAAATTAATAATGAAATTAAACTAGGTGAACTCCCTCAAAACAACATCCCTCACATTGTTTTAGTGATCACAGACCAAATCCACTACATCAACACCGATCATCACGAGTTGATATAGTTTCAATGGCGAACAATCGTCATGTTCATCATATCTACTATATGATTCATGCTTTACCTTTCGGTGATCCGTGTTCCGAGACCATGTCTGTACATGCTAGGCTCGTCAAGATCAAACCTTAGTTTCCGCATGAGCAAATCTAGCTTGCTCACGTTGTATACACTTGCGGAATCTAACACACCCGATCATCACGTGGTGCTTCGAAACAACAAGCTTTAGCAACGGTGCTAACTAAGGGTGAACACTTTATGACTTGAAATTCATGTGCATGAGGGATCATCTTATAATGCTACCGTCGTCTATTAAGCAATACAAGATGCATAAAGGATTAACATCACATGCAATTCAATAATATGTGATATGATATGGCCTTTCTTCTTTGTGCTTCCGATCTCCATCTTCAAGCACGAACATGATCTCCATCATCACCGGCATTGCATCAAGGTCAATGACGCTTCTATATGGTTGTCGTCCACCGGTCTTCAACTATTACAACTACTTTGAATAGACACGCGGGTCTTAACATAAATTAAAGACAACCATCTGGCTCCTGTCGATTGCCAACTTACAATAAGGATCATTGCATACATCAAATATAATCACAATCATTGCCATATCACATCACTTCACACCCCTGCAAAACAAAGTTAGACGCCTCTACTTTCTTTGCATGTTTTACGTGGTTTGGGGCTTTCAATAAGTGTCGTTCTAACTTACGAACAAGAACCACAACATTGATACTAGTATTGTTGATCACCCGTTGTAAATTGGATCTTAACTATGCTAGGAAAGCAGGCACCCATAAAGCCACTTATGCAATACAAGTTGCATGTCAAGCGTGGAGCAAGTCTCATGAACGATGTCATGTAAGGTTAGCCGGGCGCTTCATCCCAACATACCGCAAGATGCAAAGTACACAAGAAGCAATCGACAATAAAGCATCAACGCCACAATGACCATTGTGTTCTACTCGTCTGCAGATCTACATATAGACATGGCTCGATACCTTTGTAGGGTTTCGTAGCATGGAAAACAAAAAATTTCTATCGCATACAAACAAACAAGCCAAGATATATCTACTAGATTGTAACAACGAGTCGATGGAATAACTTACCCTCGAAGATTCCAAAGTGTTTAACGAGAGCGGATTCTCGTGGGTGATGTAGTCGTACTCTTCCCGATCTCAAGATCGCGTGAGCGATCCTTCCGTATTGCGTTCGGCAGCGCTCCTTGATCGGTCACTGCGTTCGGTACTCGACGAAGACCTTCCTCTCCCTTGTTCCAGCAGGCAGCGGAGGTTGTAGCACTCTCCTCGCGATTCCGGTAGCACAACGGCGTGGTACCGGAAGTAGAGGGGAAATCCCGCAGGGCTTCGCCTTAAGCCGGAGCGAGTAGCTCCTCGGCGATCTAGGGTTTAGACACACCAAGGAGGAGGGGCTAGAGCCGGCGGCTAGGGTTCCGGGGATCCCCAAGTCGGCGGCTTGGGCAAAACCCTAGGTGGTGGCGGCGGCTATGGAGGGCTGCAGCTTTCTAGGGTTTGAGGTGAGGGACTTGTGTGTACTAGGAGGGAGCCCTGCCCCTCCTTATATAGGTGGAGGGGCCGGTGGCCAAGGGGAGGGAGGGGAGTCCCTCCCCAACTCGGCTTGGGTGGTGCGCCGGCTTGGGGAGGAGGACGCCCTCCCCAACTCGGTTTCACACTCCCTCCTCTTTTCCTCTTTCCAATTTTAGTCGTTTGACTTTTCAAATTAGCTATTTGACTTTTCAAATTAGGATTCAATTTAATCCTTTATTTGGAACAGCGAGGACACTTAGTACATGATGCAATCATTCCAACATGCAATGACACATTCATGTACCCTTCCTCTGAGTGCCGGACATTCCGAACCTTCTAGAACATTCGATGAAAACACCTAATCATTCCCGAACTCAAACGGACTTTCCTTATATGAATCTTATTCTCCGGACCATTACGGATCACCTCGTGATATCCTGGATCCCATCCGAGACTCAACAACATTCGGTCTCTTTCTCATAATACCATAACTACTCAACAACATCGAATCCTTAAGTGTGTCTCCCTACGGTTCGTGAATTATGCGGACATGATTGAGACACTTCTCCGATCAATAACCAATAGAGGAATCTGGAAATTCATATGGCTCCCACATATTTCTACGATTACTTTGCGATCGAATGAACCACTTACATACGATACTAATTTCCCTTTGTCTCATGATAGTTTACTTATCCGAGGTTTTGATCGTCAGTATCTCTGCATACCTAGTTCGACCTCATTACCGATAAGTACTCTTTTCTCGTTCCCGTGATATGTGATCCCTTGTGAGCCAGTCACATGCTTGCAAGCTAATTGGATGACATTCCACCGAGAGGGCCCAGAGTATATCTATCCGTCATATGGATGGACAAATCCCACTCTTGATCCATGTGTCTCAACCAATACTTTCCGAACACTCAATGCCACCTTTATAGCCACCCGCCACGGTGTGGTGTTTGATGTCATCAAAGCATCCATCCGGTAAAGGTGATATGCATGATCTCATGGTCGAAGGAATTAGGTTACTATGTATCAGAAAGCATATAGCAATTGAACTATTGAAATGACTTGATCTTTATGCTACGCTTATCTATAGGAGTATGTCCACCATATCATTCTCCTAACGATATGATCTTGTTGTTGATAACGTCTCAATGTTCATGATAGGGAAACCACAATCATTTATCAACCAACAAGCTAGTGATGTATAGAGGCTATACTAGGGACTTCAAATTAAGTTTACAAATCACACAAGTATCAATGTTTCCTTGTTAATACTAATATAGCATGAATGTAAACATTTATCATAAACACAAAGATATAATAATAACTGCATTTATTATTGCCTCTAGGGCATATCTCCAACACCTTTTTCAGACTCCTCCCCCCTGAACCCACATAGGAGACTCGGTAAGATGAGTACGGGTCGGTGATTTATCCCCGAGAGGTTCGGTCGCCCCAGGACGACGCTCACTCACCCACCATCTGAGCGCTCGTGGCAGACGATGTCGCTGATACGGAAGACATATCTATCTATCAGTATATGAGACATATATTTATCTATGTATGAGACATGTCTATCTACATATGATACACTAGTGATATCTATCTATGTATCAGACATATATCTATCTATGTATGAGACACATTTCTATTATTTCATAATTTTATTCGACAAACACTTCAACCTTGCTTGCAACACATTTCAATACAACTTGCGGTAAATAAATAAGAGCGCTGTCTATCCCTAACACGATGCCTTGTCCTTTCTCTTCGACGATGACTCATCCTTGATCTTCTTGTCATTGCTCTTCTTGGCCCGCGCCTTCTTCTTTGCCCGCCTCTTGTCCCACTCAGCTCTCGCTTTGGTGCCAATGGACGGCGGCATAAAGATATCATCCTCATCTTCGCTCTCTTCTATCCACCACCAAGCTTGCTCAGCCGCCTTCAGTTTGTCA
The DNA here is from genome assembly GCA_030063025.1 of Avena longiglumis. Lineage (NCBI taxonomy): Eukaryota > Viridiplantae > Streptophyta > Magnoliopsida > Poales > Poaceae > Avena > Avena longiglumis. The sequence continues at coordinate 505,167,420 of CP125975.1, forward strand.
TCTTTACTCTTAAATTCTAGCGTGTTCCACCTTGCATTGAACCTGCGAAGCTCTTCTCGTACCTGATTTGGGGTCGTTAGGTACCACCCTCTCCAATGAACTGCCCTACCAAGCTCAGCGTGAACATAATCACGCTCAAGTAGGTCCTCCCATTTGGCTAGATTATTGTCTATCGTACAATTCCTAGCTAAATGGAAAAGATACATGGACATCTCTCGCCAGGGAAACGCCTCCTACATAGATAGCCCACGGTGGAAGAGATAAAGAGAAGAAGGAGATGCGAGAGAAAGAGGAGTAACAAATGAATTGGTGGAAGAGAAAAACATCTCGGTCCCGAATTTATAGAGGCACCGCGGAGAATAGGCGGGAAAAAACGGGAAGCGGTGGCGGGAGAAAATTGGCGGGAATCAGTGACAGGAGAAAATTGGCGAGAAAAGAAGCCGGGCTTGGACTAGCGTTGGCTAGGTTTAGCTAATCGCGTGGGTTGCATTGATCATGCAGGCTTTGGCCAGGCCTAAGACGATTAGGCAGTCGGTCTGGTCTGACCGATTGGCCCAATTGGCTTTGGGATGACCGATTGCCCTAGTCGGCCTGGGCTTGACCGAAAGGACCATTCGACCTGGGTCTGGCCGACTTGACGGTGGACCCTGGCTGAGCGCCTAATCGGCTTGCCTTAGGCCAACTGGTGGCCATTCGGATTGGGCCAGACCGACAAAATGCTACTTTTGTAAATACTAAAAAACATGCAACATATCTGAAAAAGATTTTAAAAGTGTATTATTTAAAAAAATTTGCTTTTTATCGTGTGGTTGTGCATTTGTGACAAATTTTACTCTATTCAGTGAAACTCATACTCGGTACCAAAATATCCTATTTAGGAGACATTGAATATGATTTTACCTCAGTTTGGCATTTTGCTTGTTTTCGTTTGATAGAACGGCATTGTTGCGTCAATATGGTGTGACAAAATGTGTAAATATTGGAGGGTGCCATCTACGATCATGTTGAGACTCGCCTATATTTTTGAATCCCTGTCATCACCTCACGTCTTACCTGTATGACATGCATTAGAAAACGAGGGTCCAAAGAATCTCCATGAATTTAAACTTGGTGGATAATTAGGGTCACAAATTCGTAACTAGCGGGTAAATTATGGAATTCACTCTTTACACTTCGATGGTCTTGTTTGTTCTTTAATGTTTACCATGGTGCCTTGCTCTTTTTTTCTCTCGACTTTTGACCGTATCCATGTTCATGAGCCTTTTCATTTGAACGATTTCATATATTCTAGCAACTAAGTTAGGTACGCCACAGATTTTTAGTTGTGTTTTTCTTCTTATGTTTCCATAATGTTGTGACTTGCCACACTTTTACTATCTAAATGGTCCATGTGTCATAGGCTCAACTTTTTTGCCAAATCTTGCCACACTTGTGGCCAAGTTTTTCTTTGCCACACATTTGTAATTGTGGCAAAATAGCTACAAGCCAAACATACCCTAACATGATTACGTTTAAAATATTACATACTCCGTACATGGTGTCCCAATATCCCCATAGTTTACTCTGTCCTTGCATTTGGCAATTGATACCATGGAACGAGCACTTTCTTTTCCGGAAAGGACGAAATGGGCACCTACACTGCAAAGATTTTTATTCGCTCACTGAAACGCAACGCAAAACACCAATTTTATTGCAAGGCAAATCAGTATCAAACTGTTCCCCGATCAGCCATCATCCCTGCTCCCTGTCCATTGAGAGTCACACAAGGGCAGAGACACGCGCTCTAGCCGCCAGCCCGAACGTGGCGACTCATATCTCGCCGTCCCAGAGCTCTTCGAGGGAATAGTACGGCCCGTGCTCGGACACGTAGCGCTTGCCCAGGTTGATCTTCCGCTGCGGGATCTCGGCGATCCTCCGGCGCTCCTCCTCAGTGAGCTCCCACCCTTCCACGTCGAGGTTCTCCCGCATCCTCTCCTCGTTGAAGCTCTTGGCGATGAGGCAGTCCCCCTGCTCGTACACCCAGCGCAGGCACACCTGCGCCACGGTCTTGCCCCTGGCGGCCGCGATCTCCTGCAGGACGCCGGCGTCCATCACGGCGTCGCTGCCCCAGTGCGTGCCCTTGGCGCCCAGCGGCGAGTAGGCGCACAGCTGGATGCCCTTCCCCCTGCAGAACTCCCTCAGCTTCCTCTGCTGCCACACCGGGTTCACCTCCACCTGTCGTCGCGCCAAGACCAACCAGACCAAAAACAAAAAAATGATCAGTCACTCGATCACTTCGTGTGATTTTTTACAAAGTTCATAACAGCTTAGTAATCTTTTCTGAAGTTCATGGTAGTTAGGGGACCTGGTTGATGGCGGGAGGGATGGTGGCGAAGGAGAGCAGCGTCTCGAGCTTCTTGCAGGAGAAATTCGCGACGCCGATGGCCTTGGCGAGGCCCAGCCTGTGGCACTCCTCCATGGCCTCCCACACGGCCTGCATGTCGAACGGCTCGAAGTCCTCGGCCGTGAAGGGGGCCTTGAACCGCCCTGCCTTCATGGTCACCGGCCAGTGGACGAGGTACAGGTCCACGTACTCCATCTTGAGGTTTCTGCAATGTCATCACGCGAGAGCGTCAAGGTTACTAAGTCATCGGTCAAATTTCATCTTTAATCCCTAGTACGGAGTAGTAGATTAGTTACACGACAGACGCTCAAAAGTGCACTTGCAATGGTGGGTTCAGTGTGTTTCGTAAAAGAAAAATGTTGGGTTCAGTGTGTGACAGAGGCGATCGATGCAGGACATGACTGATTCGGTCTGCATTTGTAGCTACCTAGCTTGGTGACTGACTCCATCATCTTTATTAAATCAATAGCAGATCAGCTACTACACGATAGACAGCTCAACAGTGCACTTGCAACATTGGGTTCAGTGCTTCAGTCTCGTGAGAGAGGGGTGATACCAATGACCATGCAGGACAGGACTGATTTGGTCTGCGTCAAGCTACCTACCTTGCTAACTCTATCTAGAGTCTTCTGGGAATTGGCATATTGGCTACACATGCCAGTGAATTCTCTACTACTGGTTTTCTTATCTAGGTTGTCAGATCAGTGTGGTGTGAGAATCAGAATGACCATATTTGTTGGAACTTGGGCCGACAACGGTTGATGTGGGGGCTCAACTGAATGCCCGAAAGATGCATATGAACATGACAAGCATCAAGACTTGCTAGTAGGACCAGTCATGTGTTAGGCATGTCTGCCAGATCCAGTCCACTGTTTCCCCCCTTTCTTTGCTTTATAGGTTTTGTTTCAGCACCAGTTATTCAGTTGGGCAACTGAATAATTGATTCCATGTTTCCAATCATTTTATCACAAAAAGATACTCACTTTGCTTGGTACTAATTCTACTAATTCTCACGCGACCCAGGCAAATCAGAGGAGGAGGGGATGGAGCATGTGTACACTTACCGGAGCGTCTGCCTGAGGGCGGGGAGCACCCTGTCGCGGTGGGCGTCGCTGCACCAGACCTTGGAGGTGATGAAGAGGTCCTCGCGGGAGGCGACGGCCCCGGAGCGCACGGCCTCGGCGGCGGCCTCGCCGATGGGGCCCTCGGTGTCGTAGTGCGCGGCGGTGTCGAAGTGGCGGTACCCGAGCTCGATGGCGCGGAGCACGGCGCGCCGGATGGGGTCCGGCTTGGGCCCCTGCACCGCCGTGCCCATGCCGACGCGCGGCATGCCGCCCCCGGCCGTCCTGTCGCCGGCGCCCATGGCGTGACGCTTGGGGGCTGAGACTCTGTGCGGTGCACGGGTGCGGGTTGCAGCTGCGGGAGGCGTGCCTGGACACTTCTGATTAGATGCCGCCCGCATATATACACTTCCGATCGAGGCGTTGACGGCATTGAGTGCGTGAGCTCGACTAAAAGCTTGAGCTGATTAAAAAGGGGTCCAAAAGGGAATCGGCTAGACGCTCGTCCTATATAATGTTCCGTTTCCTATGGGAATTTCTTCGCTTTCGGTGACGTTTCTGTTTCGGACTCTAATCCGAACATGTTGTTTCGTCGTTTTGGCGTTGCCGTTCCCCGTGGGCGTAGCTCATGTTCACTTGACGACGGGAAAGGAATAAAGTAAGAAAGCGATATGTCTATATATCTACTACTCCCGTCGAGTAGTAGCAAGGAAGGCCTTGATCATGCCATCTTGCGGTTTTTGTGGCCGAGTCCATGCCATCGTCTGCAGGCTGCCCGTCCTCATCGCCATTCTTAATGAGAAGCAATCTGTCATGGTACCTCGACTGCTCCCATGGTTAGTGAAAAGAAAAATATGATGGCCAGTTTGAGTAGATTATAGACTTCGTTGCATCTTCAGAGGCACCTTCAAATCATCCACGTTATCTTTTGCTACACAGAGTATGTTGTAGAAATATCAGAATAATCTGTCATTTGCTGGTACAATAGGAGTTATGAAGGATACCTATAGTTCATTATCCGGGTTTTGTTCAGAGCCGTAGTTACAATCAATTCAACATGAAGAGATATAAGCAGCACGACCTTCATCTGCATCGGTTTTTGGCTAGGTACATGGAATTATTGCAAACCAGCCATAACAATGAGCTCGGCAAGTAATTATGGAAACTAAAATTCTGATATAAATACATAACCAGAATGCAAATGATACACATATAGCAGTACAAGTTGACAGGGCATGCCCTTCTTGAGGCGGCATATCATCTCTACACTAAATTATTCTGCCATAGGGAGAATATGACATAACATCATACGAACTTCCACAGATATTCATGTAGGTCATGGTTCAACAAAGTAATACAGTGTCTGGATGTCACATGGTACAAGGGAGGAAGGAAAAGACGATTTATCATACCGGTCGCACAAAACAGAACAAATTTTATAGGTTCATTACCTGTTCCTATGAATAATGGCCTAATCTGAAACATGCCAATCTCTAGTTGCTTCCTGTTGCACGCGAGAGCTAACCTTTTCTATACTGGGACTTCTTAGCGGCACCAAAAAGGGGGTACAACTCTGCTGCTCTTCATCCTCCGGCACGGTTTACTCACACTTGATGGACTTGTATATGTGCCGAACAAAGAACAAGGCAGCACGGAAACCAATCATGCCGAGCATCAGGAAGAATGCATAGCAGATGCAGGCCATGTAGCCAAAGAAGAAAGATGTCTGCATGAAGCCAGACATGTCCGATCGTGCATAGTAGTAGTACAGACAGTAGCCATAGACGAAAAATCCAGTTGATCCTCCACATAGGAATGACCTGTGTTGGAAAAGGTTCACAAAAACTGTTCAGCTCTTCTCAAAAAAAAAAAAAACTGTTCAGCACATCATTTTACTAGATTTCCCAACAGAAGGAAAAATAATGTATACTAATTGGATGGCATCTTTCAAACAGACATTTCTAAAATTATGATAAGACCAATATTCTGTACGTTTACAATAGATTCCCAACCCTAGAGCTCAGTGCATTAGTCTGTAGCATAACAGCATGTTCAGTATCCATGATATCCTCACATAAGAAAAACACGACTAGTGATTAGAAAACACAAACTGAACTCGAGCAAAAATAGATTTCGATATGTTGCTAACCGGCAATTCCAGTACCAAACTATGATGAAAAGGGAAAAGAGCAGCCCCAAAATCAAAATATAATATGCTAAAGTAGAAAAAAATGGCAGGCGCTTCATTCATTCCTGACTAACAGACCATAACTGAAGTGAAGACCCAACCAACACTAGAATAGACAATACAAATTAAATTATCTATGTACTCCCTCCGTCCAGAAATAAGTGACCTAGGTTTGTCTAGATTCACATGTATCTATACACTAAAATGTGTCTAGATACATGCGAATTTAGACAAATCCAAGTCACTTATTTCTGGACAGAGGGAGTACAAGTTTGTGGATGTAACAAACATAAAGAGCAGTTGCAACCAACAGGCAAATTACTAGCAAAAAACATAGCAGGGCTGCTGTGCTCTCACAAAAACTAAATTGCACAAATCATAAAGTAACGCGCTAGTATTGTAAGTCTAGTGAACTGCCAAAATCATCAACACTTCCAAATAATTAATCAAAGGGAGAAAAATGACTGTACCTCCACCACCACTCATGGTCTTCAGCAGCAAGCTGGAAGTATGTCAGCGCAACAGTAATGAAGGCAGTGACAATGAGGAGGATGATAAACACTATGAAGAGGATGCTGTAAATGGTGTAGATCCGGTGACCCCAAACACTGGCAAAGATGTAGTAGAGCTCGATATATATAGCGCTGAAAGGCAAAAACCCAGCCATAGCCATCTGTGGAACTGTTGTCCGGTACCAGGGAAGTGGAGGAATCTCCCTGGGGTATTTAGTGGTACGGCAAGGAGCTTGGAATTCACTCTTGCTGTTTTTACCAGCAATGCCTCCCAAAACCAGTAGAGGAAATGTAACTAAGGTCCAGATGAGCACAATGACACAGATGGTACCGAATGGCAATGCTGCTGTTGCACTATAAGCAATAGCAACGGTGTTCAAGAAACAGAATGTCAGAAAGAGAGGTCCACAGAACAGACATCCTGTCAATAGCAAGTTCCTCACCTGAGAATATGAGCATATGGTAGCACATTAGACTACATTGAATATATTGCACTCCAAAATCTGAACATAACAGAAGAATCTAGGGTTACTTATAACACATACCCAGTTTGTTCCCTCTAGCTGGCAATAGAACGCGGTGGCAATGTACCCAGCAATTCCTGAAGTAAGTGCATAGATGACGACCAATGCAGTGAACAGGGCACCACGATTGTATGGGTAGAATACTCCAACAAGTGCAAGCAGGAATATAAAGGTTGTTCTGCATGTCCAAATAAGATAGTTAGATATCTGCATCCAAGGGATAATTGTATTGGCAAAAGGAAAATATTAGCACATACAGAGCAAACAGTTGAGTTCCAGTGCCAAGAGCAGCTGAAAACAAAGACTTGTTCTTGGGGAACCGGAAGACATCACCATGAATGTACTTCCATCCAGACTCTTCTTGGTCATCAGCTACTTCCTCATCATGGGCATACCTTCAAATGGATATATACAATGTTTAGAAACATAGAGAAGAAATGTAGTTAATGCCTTATGTGTGTATGTCACTAGAGCAGACCGAATGTGAAGAAATCAGTCAAATAATCACTATCTAAATGATACGATGGGTGAAAAATATGAATATGTCCATTAAGGACAACTAGAGAAAAAGTAACTAGAGAAAACTTGAATGGCAACCATAAGATCTTATTTCTGATTAGAATCTAGGGACAGTAACTTTTCTCAGCTCTATAACGTCTGTAACTCTGTATGAAATGAGGACTGGAAGAACCATTGGTGGAGCTAGCAGGATGGACAGAACAATGGATGCAAGAGATTATATCCATTGATGAAAGACTACATATCTACTCATGATAAACTGCCAGAAGATTGAGGGACTCGTCGATTCAAATTATCCTTAGGATTTTTCCTACAAGGGTTGTTCGATTGGAAGGAATTTTTATCTTCAGAACTTTTCCTCATGATCTCTTCACTGTATAATTTCTGTTCAACCAAACCTCTGGTAAGATTCCTGTATTTTTTTTCCTAATAATGGTGCAATCAAACAACATTGGGTGCAAATTTAATCATGTAGGATTCAGCATGCACATGACATTGCTAATTTGGAATTCTTCAGGGTTTTTCCTTATTCCTGCATTTTTTACCCAGAATCCTACGAATGAAATAGGCCCTAAATAACTATCATCAGATATGTTTCACGCAAATTTATGATGACTGCATATTCTGCAGTAAGAACTGGTAATAAAACAAAGCCTATGACTTGAGATCGTATGCTTCTGTAATGCATGGCAATGCAGTAGGGTTAAATAAAAAATTAACATTCTAAATTAACATTGTTCTAGCAGATGTAGGAATAGAAAAAATATTTACAGTGGGAAACTATTTATTTCACGAGAACATGAAGGTTGGCAGGAACTTACTTGACAAAATCATTCTTCAGCACTCGCATGAGGATCGTGGCCAAGAACCCTGTGAGGAGAAGGACCGTAACACAAGAGTTTATAATCGAGAACCAATGGACCTCCAAGTGATGCGGCATGTTGGAGGAACTGGAATACTTCTCCATCCTCTTCTCAAAGGGCGTCGGCGTCTCCTTCCACTTGACAGTGTAAAGGAACTCCACATCGGTCTCCCTGTCCTCCGTGAGGTCGACCAATGCACTCTGGTCGGTGTGCACATTGATCTCAATCACCCGGTCATTGTTGTAGAGGATGTCAAAGATGATGTGCCTGTAGAGGTAGTACTTCCACTCGGTCGGGGGCAGCTTGGTCCCCTTGTCCACCTTACCGATGAAACCCCAGAGCGGGAGATCATCGTAGTACATCTGGAAGTAGTAGTCCTTGGCCACCGAGTTGCGGAACTTGGCCACATCCTCCTTGGCGAGCTTCTTCGAGCAGACCGCCTTGGAGTCGTAGTCCACGCGGAAGTCGAGCTTGTAAGGCGCGTCGACCAGCCGGTCCCCGTTGAGGACCTCACCTAGCGCCTCGCTCTTCTCCTTCACTTTCTCTGAAATTCGAAAGTCGTCTATATATAAGCATAACATAGTTTGAAAAGGAACTTGTTGGTACCGAACAAGAACAATGTGCGGAAGGCGTGGAATGGTGAGAAAACTAACCAGGGGAGCAGAAAGGGAGGTCGAAGTACCGGTACGTCTCGCTGCAAAGGGAAATGAGCAACGCGTGAGAATGGCTTTACAAACAGATCCGGTTCTTAACGCTGCAGACAAAAGCGGTTCAATGCGTCCAGAGCTCGCGCCCAAAACGACAGTTTATATAACAGAAATAGAAGCCTGCTTGCAATCAGGTAGCGTACTAAATTAGTCGGGATTCTGCCCAATCCGGACGTAAGTTGTCTGCTAGATCTCCACAACTACGCGGTGTCCACCTACCTACTTAGCGTAAACCCTCGAACCGCTCGACCGAGATGTCAGAGAGAGAAGAACAATCCACGGGCACGCTCCCGCGCGCGCTCGGACGAATCTGAAGGATCCGATCAACCGACACGCGCGCGAACCATTAAGGTATGGGATCTGGAGAGGGATGAGATCTCGCGGACTGACCTGGGGTTGTGGAAGGGCCCGACCTTGTTGGCGTAGAGCGGGACGGGCTCGCCGGCCTTGTATCGGTGGTCGGAGCCGTCGGAGAAGACGCCGGCCACGGCGAAGGCGAGCAGGACGAGGAGCGCCGAGGCCGCGCCCGCGGCCGGCGATGCCATCTCGCGTCCCCCCGGGCTGCAGAGCGTTGACGGGCGGGCGAGGCGAGAGAGGGCTCGGGGCACGAGGGGTGGAACTTGGAAGGGGCGGGGAGATCTGAGTGGCGCTTTGCTTGTGTGCTTCTTAATAGAGAGACCTCGGGAGAGGGGGAAGGATGGAAGGAGATCTGGGGACTAGTCTGGGGGTTGGGTTTGGCTCAGGTCCTCTTCGGGTGGCGTTATTTTTTCATTTTCTTCTCCGGAGTTGGGTGGTGGTGGAAGGTGGCGATGTACTCGATCTTGATTGTATTGGTCAGCTAGCTAACCCACATTTCGCAAATGCGTCGGTCGCTTTGCCACGAACCCAATCCAGCTCCACGGGTAGGGGGGGTTTGAGTCCAGTGCAAGTCTCTTCAGCGCCTTTTTGGCACGATCGTGCGCTCAAATCTCGTTATTGGTGTAGCCCCTACTAGTAGACACGTAGTTATATACGTACTGTAGTTAGCTTAAATATAAGAGCGCGTTATGCGCCTTGCGCATATGGACAGATCACCAACCACCGACAAGCTCATACAAACATAGAACGTTTACTACATAATGAAACACATCATTATGACGGCTTCAATCAAAACGAGACTGTAATTAGTGAGCATACAAGTAACGGTACTTGTTGTCAGAATGGGCATATATAGTACTCACTCTGTTCCAAAATAGATGTCTCAAATTTGTCAAAAATTAAATGAATCTAAACACTATTTAGTATATAGATTCATTCAAATTTTGAAAAACCTAAGACATCTATTTTAAGACGGAGGGAGTAAATAATTACTCGTTCCGGGTGAGAATCAAATTGAAGAATCACCAGATCAAACCGACAAAGGATATCAATATATGCTAGTCTTCTAGCACAGGACTTCTAAGCACAAGAAAATCAATATTCAAATAGAACCAACACACTATGGTTAAAAAAGGCATTGTGGTATTTACACTCAAGATCCACGGAGTACATTAGTAAAAAAGCAGGAGAAATCTCAATAGTACACGGGAAATCCAGAATCTGTCTGGGTGGCTACAACTGAACTTGAGCAATTACATATTAACATTAACAACTTTACAACAACAGGCTACAGATGAATGGATTTGAGATCAGGGCAACACCCCTTAAGTTACAGCAGCACCCGTTGCAATTTGCAAGCAACGTGACTATGCCTAATCTATTTTCTTCGAGCAGTGCTTTGGCAACTGCTCTCCAGAGCTGATGTTAGCATGTCTGTGCAGAACTGGTCATCTGGTTTCAACCATAGAGCCTGGAAGAAAAAACAGAGATGAGAAAAAACATTGTCGAACCTTTTGTTGACAAAACGAAAGAACTGATAAAAATGATGTGGTGGTTCTCGTTTGAACCATGTATATTTGTACAATGATCCCTTCCTATGAAGGTATGAACTGCGTGCATATATATGAAGTGACAAAAACAATGGAGGATTTCAGCAAACATATATTTTTGCAGAAGTCTATATTGGCCCACCCTCTAGAATGAAGGTGCTTAATACAGAAATGCTCTTTTTAAAAAGAAGGCTAAACGTAAAAACTCACCTTGTGGTAGTAAGTTATGGCGTCTTCAAAATTATCCTGTATATTGAAAAGAATATTACTAAAACAAATATATACTCAGAAAACAAATGATGGTGCCACTATTTATAAGCTCAAACAGTCAAAGTGTAGAACTTGAAATAATAAATGAAGGATATCATTCTCATTCTTAATACTCCCTTCATTCTTAATACTCCCTCCGGTCCATATTAATGGCCTCAACTTTGTCTAGATTCGTATGTACCTAGTCTAAATTCTTAACTAGGTACATACGAATCTAGAAAAACTGAGGCCATTAATATGGACCGGAGGGAGAACCATTTTTTACGACTTCATGTGCACTTATTGATGTTTAAGTCTAAACTCCTTCCTGCCTAATTATTTTGGTTTGTACAGTAAGCTTAAATTATACATTAGCAAGCATGCACCAAAGTAGCATCTGAAAACAGTACCCACTAAGTCAACCAAGTTGTGTACAACATCTAAAATGTGCAACTACTCGATTTCTATTGGAGAAAGAATCAAGGCTCAGGCTCATCTTCTAAGTTGACTTAACAGACACTACCAAAAAAGTTGTGATATAGGGATAATCCCTAACCCAGAACGCCTTCAATTACAGCACAACCCCAACTCAAATATATACCCTAGAAATACCCCTGCCCATATCACAACCTCAACCCAACACGCTGTTGTGCGCAGCCTCCAATATACCCAACAGACTGTTGTGCGCAGCCTCCGGTATACCCAGCTCACTCATGTGCAGCCTCCAGACAACACTTCTGCTGCCTGCCTCCACGCCCTCTTTGTCTACAACACCTCTAATATTGTCCAGATATTTACCTTTTTCAATACATAATATACTATCCCTGTAATGTTAATTTTAGAAAGTGCAGTGTTCCTATACCTGTAACGTGCATTGGTATAACATGGACAGTCGTAACAGAATCATATGGGTACGTACGACATTAGGCTTGCAAGTTTCAACATTATGGATATATAAAGATCAAAGCAATATGACTGATAACATACTGCATCTTCCAGGTTCTATCGCCATTATGTAATACTACCTCCGTTCCTAAAATATAAGATGTTTTGGTAGGGTAAAATAGCCTACAAAACGTCTTATATTGTGGACAGGGGTAATAGATTGGGAGGATATCACTGAAGCAGAAGTAACAATGTACAAAAAAAACTAAATCAAAGGGATCAGGGAAATACCATAAGGTGGTATGTATAAGCAAGACCAGAAAATGCACTCAGAGTTTTTGTTGGAAAAGCAAGTGCTTTTTCATAATATGATATTGCCTTTTGATACTTCCTGTTGAAACAATAAAATGTTAGTTGGGAACTGATAGTTTGACCAGAGCTAACAAGAAAGTACTCCCTCCGTTCCAAAATATAAGATGTTTTAGCCTTTTTCTGAAACACATTTATCTGGGTGCATTATAGTGTGTAGGTTCAGAGCAAAATGAGTGAACCTACACACTAAAAGGCATCTAGATACATGTATTTTAGAAAAAAGGATAAAATATCTTAAATTTTGGAACAAAGGGAGTACTAGCAGACGCCTTCTATTGTGTAGGTTCGGAGCAAAATTAGTGAACCTACACACTAAAAGGCGTCAAGATACATGTGTTTCAGAAAATGGCTAAACCATCTTATATTTTGGAACGGAGGGAGTAGTTGCTATAGTTTACCATAAAAAACACTCTAAGTGAGAATATGACAATATGTTAGGCACAACCAAACACAATATAATGTACTCCCTCCGTCCAGAAATAAGTGACTTGGATTTGTCTAGATTCACAAATATCTATACACTAAAACCCGTCTAGATACATGCGAATCTAGACAAATCGAAGTCACTTATTTTGGGACGGAGGGAGTGTGTACGGTATTAAATAAATTCTGATGTGGTTTATAGCTTCATTTTGGCTCTACAAACAAACAATCCCACAGATCCAAATGCACTCGTACATAGTCAGGTAGTGGCTAAAAAAAATATTACTCCCCCCGATCCATAATAAGTGTCGTTTTAGTACAAAGTTCACTATAAGATGTTTTACAGGGTAAGTGCTGATGTAAAGTAAAATACTCCCTCCGTCCCAAATTAATTGACGCAGCTTTGTCTAGATACGCGACATGTTTTAGGTGTAGATACATGCGTATCTAGACAAAACTGCGCGAACGTGTTTTAGGTGTAGATACATGCGTATCTAGACAAAACTGCATCAATTAGTTTGGGGTGGAGGGAGTACTTTATTTCATATTCCCTTGCATTTTTTTGTTCGCTTGCATATAACGACATTCATAATCGAGGCATGTAAATGAGATCGGTCTTAGCAAATATCTAGCTCAGCTAACAGAAACAAGATAAAAGCTAGCAAATTTATGAACTACTCCCTCCGTTCTAAAATATAAGGTGTTTTAGCCTTTTTCTGAAACACATGTATCTGGACGCCTTTTAGTGTGTAAGTTCACTCATTTTGCTCCGAACCTACACGGTAAAAGGCGTCTAGATACACGTGTTCCAGAAAAAGGCTAAAACATCTTATATTTTAGAACGGAGGGAGTAAAACATAATATGTGAAGCTACTGTTTCAATTACTTGAGTTTTCGCAGTGCGTGTCCAAGATTCACCAATGTTGGTTCCCACATCTCATTCACGGACGATGACGTATGTTCCAGTGTTAACTCAAACCACTGAACTGCATTTTGATACCTAAACATTAAACAAACAAGAATATCAAGCCACAAAGAGCAAAAAACACACACAAAAAAAGCTGACGTTACTATGATACTTCTATCCAGCAAACTACCCGATCCAATAAGATGAAATGTCACAAGTCAGTTTAGCGGAAAAGTGCATGAGAATTTGGAAATCAAACTAGGAAAAAAATCATACGTATGAAATTTCTTAAATCTAACAATCTCAAATGCGGAGGGAAATTGCCCACATTTCAAACATGCTATGCATACAAGACTTGCATGCTTCAATATTTCAAGAACCTCCTAAAGAGGCATATGTGCATCATGGGCAACATCATTAAGATTTCAATAACGACTTCCTGTTTGCTATTTCATGATGTCCCAGAGCCCTGTGATAAATACATTTTTGTCCACCAGAAATGCCTAACACTGACACTTCTGTAGTGAACAAGACCCCAATTTGGGAAGCCGTTCTTGGAGCTAACCGTCTAGAACTAAAGCAGGGCATTTGGTGGGTACATCATACTAGGATAACAAAAACCTTTAGAGCAGAGAAGCTTTCTTACTCTTTCATATTATAAGCTACAACACCCAGCTCGTTATATATAAGTGGATCAGATGGACAGATGGATTTCGCTTGCATGAAGAACTGCAACACAGAAACCAAACTGGATCAATGAGAAATGGCAACAAAAACTTTGTTTGTTACAAACAGTTATATATATAACTGTGGCTGGCAGTGGTAGCAAATGGTGCCGTGCAGCCATAAGTAACAGCATCCTTTTGTCAACAACCACGAGCATTTAAGATGTTAGATCTGAAATAAAGGGGGTAAATGAACAAAGTTGCTTGAATAACCAAGCTCAAGCAGGAGCAAGAATACTCACCGATTCCAATATCAACTTAATTCAAACGCAACTTGCTTAACGCTGGTCATGAATACATCTATGCGGACATTACATTTGGTAGCCAGCATGACTGATACCTTGCTATTCTTTCTCGCAGTACCAACCTTGCTAACTACTGCGCAGTTTAGAGGAGCACAATTGTAACCATTTATGAGCCGCAAGCAGCTTTGTAGCCTATTTGATATTTGGGATTTTATTAAGTATTTGGAAGTTCACGATAATTTTGGAGACATTCTTAAATGTTACAGTAATAGTTCTCACCATGAGCTACAACAAATACCACTCCCTTGAACAATAGCAAAAGCCAAAACGGAGTTGTGCATAATGATTACTCATTTTTCTTTAAAAGCATGGCCCATAATCTGCAACATTTAAAAATCTCCTGTTGCCTAAATGTATTTTCCCACAATCATCGGCACTCAAACCTACTGTTTCCGTAAAATATAAAAGTATCAAGCTGAGTTTCTCTACTACAACAAATTCTTCTGGACAGATTAAACTACTAAGCAACCTCAATTACCTGCTCTGCAAGTTTGAAGTTATGCATTCGCACATATTGCATACCCATGTATAAAGTTGGGAGATGGCATCTGAAATAGAAATGAAAATTAAAGAAGTAAGATAGAAGCTAGAAAACAAGTGTGGTGTATAATAGATTTTTGAGGAAAATAAGAGATATTTATACCTGAAAATAAAGAGTATTAGCTAATGCATAATTCTCATAACCAATATCTAGATAGTACTAGTGTGATCAATAAATAAGGCTTATCAAGCATCCCACAAGAAAACATTGGATTTCAGACTAGATAAAAAAACGCCCAGGAGATATTTGAATGGATGAGAAAAGTTTGGCACAGTTTGGAGTTGACTGCTCAAAATACAGTGTGAATAATCACTACTTGTATGGTATGAGACAAATGTTGGCATGTTGCCAAGCCAAAATCTGGAATACTAAGCTGGCATGCGGTACTGCAAATTTCATCTAAAGTAAAATAATATGTAGAAGACTATATTCTTTTGTAGAGTACAGCACAGTAAGAGAAGAAAACATGGATTGGATCTTCAGATAAGCACTAAATTTGGAATGTCAAAACAAACAAAGTGAAGGGATTACTGACCCAGGAAATAGTCGAGCTGCTGTCCTAAAAGCAGCCATTGCCTGGTCACCCTCCTCTTGAGCAGCATAAGCAATACCAGTACCAAACCAAGCAGGAGGAAATGTTCCGTCTAACCCTGTAGCTTTGCTGATAGGAAATGCATTAGTGTAAAGTATATTTGGTAACTTTGTGAGCAAATTTGAATATCCCAAAACATATCCTGCACCATCTCAAATAATTGGGACAAGTATGTGTAATCTTTTAATAAAGAAAAAACAAAGAAAGTGCTTCTAACCATTAAAAAAACATTAGTGCCAGATTTTCAAGGAGTAAATGACAGAAAAAGAACTTCAAATAAAGACAGCAGTGACAGTTGTACAGGACAATATGCTTACCAAAAGTATCTCCTTGCCTGATCATACTTCTTAATACAGTAATAATAGCACCCCACAGC
Organism: Avena longiglumis; assembly: GCA_030063025.1. Taxonomy (NCBI): domain Eukaryota; kingdom Viridiplantae; phylum Streptophyta; class Magnoliopsida; order Poales; family Poaceae; genus Avena; species Avena longiglumis. Next base: position 505,183,459 of record CP125975.1, read on the forward strand.
AAACCAAGAAATAGCCCTACAGAGTGTCAGAAAACAAATCATAAATATATGCTTTACACATGCTTGGCTGCAAACAACAAGTATAATATCTTCCTTGTTAAAAATACTATGGAAAGATGCATAGCTTTACAAGAATGCCAATATATGTCTCAAACTGTTCAGTACACAAACGAAAGTACGAGTCAAGAACTGTTGAGTCTGTCTTATGGGATCATGTACAACAAATTCTGAAATCTAATTGATCGGTCAATTATTAAGGTAGATACTCACTTTTGAGGATAATCTTTCACTAAATTGCATGACAAAAGATAAAGATCATTGGAATGCCCGAGCTCCATTGCAGCAGCCAAATGCACTAATGTGCATTTTAAATGAAAAGGGTCTCTTTCAAGTAACCTGAAAAAAATCAGAAGAATGTAAAATCAGTATTAGTCAAGTAAACAACAATGGAAAAGGAGTGTTACCAACTTACAAAGATGTGAGTTCGAAACATTTTTGGTATTCTCCACTCTGATGGTAGTATTCAGCTTTGCAAGCCAAAACATCGATGTTGTTTTTCATCATTTGACCAGAACTTGAAGAAGATATACTGCAAGATTCACGTTCAAGTTCCTTGAATTTGGCTTCCACCACATGTTCTTTTTCATGCTACAAGGCAAAAAAAGGACCAACAAAGCGTCAATAAGGACCTACAACATCTATTGCATATTCATATGCAATATACAGCATCATATAGTTGCTTAGGTGGGTACCTTCTTAATCAAACATGAGTAGAATGCTGACAGCCACCCATCTTCTTTTCCGAATTTCAGGGAGGACAATAACTCAGACTCTGAAAAACAGTGTAGCATCAGACTCTTGTTTGAATGAGCAGAGAACTAGGGAATTTCCAAACTTGCAGGTAAATTTGTTCTTCTCTAAACTGGTCGAGTGATGACATTAGACACATGATAGATACATCCTCAAAGTTTGCAGTTTACACTTAACAGAAAGAAGAACAGACCGAGTTAGTTATTACGTATTCGGCATTTTCCAGTTCATACGTAATTAAGAACTATCAGAGTGCTGAACTCACAGTTCTACCAAAAGAAAAGAAGATGCAAACAAATACTAAATCAATGCAGACCATCTATGAAAAGCAATGCAGGACGTAAACCTGACATTCACGATATAAGCAAATATTTGAATGAATGCAGTTCTAGTTTGAAAAGCAGTGCAAGACATAACACTAGGATGCACGATATAAGCCTCAAGATAGACCCCATAACAAGAACAAAAAAGACTGATTTCAACTTTGGGAGCTTACCTTCCTCGCACGTTAACATGTAATTATCGACAAGGCATTCAAGAGCCTGACAAGTAAATCAAAAGGACAGTTAGGATCATGTCAAATGAGGATAATACAGGACAACGGATCTGGGGGTCTAACCAGCTAAGAGATGTTCCCACAACATCAATACAATGGCAAACAAGTCTTCAAACATAATTATGATAGTAAGGATTTCAGTCGATGGTGGATTAATGGTGTTTTGTTACAATGATATGTACTAATATCTACTTTCAGAATTACTTGAAAGAACAATAACATGGCAGTGTGTAAAAGAGTTGTTTTATTATCATTTGCGACCACAAGTTACAGCATTATACAACTATAAGACCCACATCACGACATTCTGAAAATAAGATTCGGGTACATAAACGGACAAGGTATTGTCCTACTGCATTTAGTTGGTAATGTGAGAAAGCATGTCGTCCCTAAGGCCATAGTTGACTCAGCGCATCAACGCCATACGGAAGTTCAACTGCCTAATTAAAGAACAGACATGTCAAAGTAAATGTGAGACACATGAAGTAGTTAGAATTCAGGTTCATGGTGTGTACAGATACATGCAGAATCTGGCCTTCAAATAAAATTAGGCTACAGGTATTTTCCTTGCACAATATCAATTACAAGTGACAGTTATTTTAAACAACAAAGCTAACAAGCATCAGAATATCTCATTTTTATGGAGTCAGATGATAATTTCACCTCGTAACACAATGGATCAACTTTAACTGCTGCCTTGTACCTGATATAATAGCAGAAGGAAGTAACTAAGCCTTCTTAACCAAATTACTAATTCAACTTAAAAGTGCTTAAAGAAAAAAACTTGAAAAAAAACTACTCCCTCCATTCACTAATGTAAGACACTCTAGCCATTTTCTAAAATACATCTATGTAGACATGTTTTAGTGTATAGGTTTACTCATTTTGGAGTGTATCTAGTCCATTTTGAAATATCTAAAAGGTCTTACATTAGTGAACGGAGGGAGTATAATTGTCTATACCACTGAATACACTGAAAGTGGTTATACTGTTTTGAAATATACAAACAGTAATGGAAGTAAAAGTAAATGAAAGTTTCTGATTTCACCATTGCCGAGCAAGATCACGATTATCCAGTGCTTCATACGCCTTGCCACGTAAGAAACATATAGCTGATTTGATCTGGAAAATTATGAGTCAGAATGATAAGCAACCATAATAGCAATTACTCAGAGAGAAACACATAAGAAAAAGTCACACATTGATCTCGTGATCTTCGGCATCCTTATCAAAATAGATGTCACTGCCATCATCCTGATCAAGAAGATTGCCATGTTCATCAACTTTGGCATCCCCGAGCATCAGCAAACACTGATGCCATTCTTTCAACTCCTCCTGGTCATGAAAGAACATGTGAACCATGCAGCGCATAAAAACATAAAGGGCGATTAATAAACTAAAATGTTGAAAAATAGAAACATCAAAATCCTTTATCTTTCCAAATAGCCAGTAAAGTATAGTATACGAGCCATAAATTAGACAATGTTATACTATATCGTGAATTCGACATCTCTATTTCAGATTTCCAGAGTTAGGAGATCTAAGTCAAATTAAACAACTAATCACATGGACATATTTTGATCCTTTCCCCAGTAGGGAATCTAAATGCTACAGGGCAACACCAAAACACATAAAACGGGTGTATTTACAGTTCAACACAAACACCACTCAACTCAATTATCTTCTAGCAACCTACAGTGGAGAGCATGCAATCTACTACAACCGAAATCTCAAACCAAACAAGCTATCCAGAACCGAATTGAACACCTAATATGTTTGACAGCTTACGCTGAAACAATATTAGTGTATCCGGCTGATCATTTGGAGCATTGGCAGGGCATTTGATAAAGGCCAAAAACAAAAACCACCTGCTATAAAGAAGTAAGTACTATGTAACAAAATGCTGAATCCAACTCAAACACCTCCAGCTGAAAGGAAAACAAACGAATTTTACCGAATGCATGCAAATGCAGATATTCGGCCAAAAGGCCTGACGAAATGTCAGGCCAAACGCACTATTGACTTGGTAAGCCCGAGGGCGCGGAGGCAGGGAAGTGAAATTGGAACTTAATCGGACGCACGCAACACGTTCGACGAAATGCCTGAGTGGAAAAGGGGGATGAAGAGTAGAGCTCACGAGGCACTTGGCGGCGAGGAACCTGAACCGGAGGTCGCGGAGGAGGCGGGAGTTGTTGAGCACGTGCAGCGCGCGGCGGTAGTGGCGGCCGAGGAAGAGCGCCTGCGCGAGCATGTAGACGTCGGCGGGGTCGCCCGTGGCCGCGGCCACCTTGTCGGCGAGGAAGATGGCGGACGTGTAGAGGTGCTTCCCGACGCTGTCCCTCACCACCCCGCGCAGCCGCTCCACCGCCTCCTCCCTCATCTCCGACTCGGCCTCGGCCTTGCCGTCTCTCCTCCTCCGCTTGGGGTTTGGCGCTGGGGCTGGGGCAGCGGCTGCGGGAGAGGAGGGAGGGAAACCGAATTTCGTATCCAACATTCGAACTAGGGTTCGCAAGTGTGGTTCCTTAAAACAGAATGGGGAATTCGTCTAGAAAAATAAATAAAAATGGTGAAGAATTTCCTAATCCTTTTTTTTTTCTTTTGATGAAGGCAAAGAAGGAAGGGAGTAATTGATGGGAACGGTCGGAAGTCGGAATTCTCCGCGGGTTTGCGTCAGATCTGAATGGATTCGTTCTGTAAATATGCCAATCCTGGAGGACTCGTCTAGGACAGCAAGAAGGCAGGACCAAATGTATCAAAATTCAATCGTTCTCTTCTTGGTCGTAGAGCATCTCCACATGTTGGCCGAACCTAGGCTGAAATCCGGACCAAACTTCGGCCGGACGGCGCAAGTTTTTAGTCTAGGTACGTCCAGTTTTTCACTCACGTACCAGGCCGAGTTACCGGGTCACCCGTTTCCGCTAGAATTCGGCTAAACTTCGTCCAAATTTCGGCATAGTTCGTTATATGACGAATACAGAACACTTTAAGACCAAAATTCGACGAAATTTTTAAGCAGAGTTCGGCGTACTGTAAACATAGTTCGGCCTGCAATAAAATTACAACATATTTCGGCCAAGTTCGGCCAGTTCATGCTCAACATCTACGTCGTGTTGCCCCTACGTGTCCATAGGTGCTCGACAAAATCATCCTGCAGTTGTTGATGCATCGCCGGATCTCGGATCTCCTGACGCATTGCGATGAATGCAGCCCATGTTGGAGGCATCTGATGATCAGGCTCGGCAAGAGGACCTTGTAGATGGTATGGCTCGTCCTCCTCGAGCAAACTCATTGGATCCTTCTTCTCATCCTCAATGATCATATTGTGCAAGGTCACACGACAGTTCATCACTTCCCATCTAATCTTTCGACCAGGTCATAGCAGGGAACCGGACAACTGCAAACCTCTGCTGGAGCACACCAAATACCCGCTCCACGTCCTTCCTGCAAGATTCATGTTCCTTGGCAAAGTGAGAATGCTTGGGGAGCATTGGGCCTGAGATAGTCTTCACAAATGTTGGCCATCTTGGATAGATGTCATCTGCTAGATAGTATCCCTTGTTGTAGTGATGCCCGTTGATCTCAAATTCCACAGGGAGAGCATGACCCTCAACAAGCTTGGAAAAGACAGTTGAGGAGTTGAGGACGTTGATGTCGTTGTTCGATCCTGCCATGCCAAAGAAGGAGTGTCAGATCCAAAGATCATGTGTAGCAACTGCCTCAAGTATCACAGTGCATCATCCTTTGTGGCCTTTGTACATTCCTTGTCATTCAAATGGACGGTTCTTCCACTCCCAATGCATGCAATCTATGCTTCCAAGCATACCAGGAAATCCTCTACTTTCATTGATCTGAGGATCCGAAAGGTGTCTTCAGCAGTGGGTGATCTCAAGTACTCTTCCCCGAACACTACAATCACTGCCCTGCAAAACATGTACAAGCAATCAAGGGCGGTGGACTCGGCGATGCGGAGATAGTCATCGGCACTGTCAGCCGGCGCTCCATATGTAAGCAACCTCATCGCCACGGTGCTTCTGAAGCGAGGAAACCCCAACCAAGCCTGTGCAATCCTTCTTGCAAAGGAAATATGGGTCGAACTCTCGGATGGCATGCACGATCTTGAGGAAGAGCTTCCGGCTCATCCTGAAACGGCGGCGAAACACGTTTTCTCCATGGAGTGGCTGGTCGGCGAAGTAGTCGGCGTACAACATGCAATAGCCCTATATCCTCTGTCTCGCCTTGCAATTCATGCGACCTGGCGCCAAACCACCGCGCTTCGGCTTCGCCATCTGCATGTACAGCTGGGCGAGCGATGCGAGAATCTGCAAGTGCTCTTCACTTTCGGCGACCTCGGCGCTCTCCTCCTCCAGGAGTTCGGCGAGCAACTCCTCGTAGTCGGAATCCATGGCGAGTATCTCGCCCTCGTCAGAGTAAGTGGACAGCACCTCGTCGCCGTCGGAGTCCATGGCCGAATCCGGCCAAATGTTGAACACCTGGCGGCGTGGTGGTGGGCGCACCGAGCCGAAGCACAAGGTCGGTGAAGCGGCGGCGGCGGAGGCGTGGAGCTGGGCGGCAACGACTGCGAGCGTAGCTAGAGGCGTGGGCATGTCTCGGCGCGGGGGAGCTCCGCCGGTGAAGTCATGGCGACAGAGCTCTCGCGGCAGTCTGGGCGAGTGGAGTGGGTGGAAATGGGACTGTCTCGCCGACAAAGTTGGCCCACGCCCTTTTTCCGGCGTCCCAGGCGTGCAGGGAACTGGGTTCGGCACAGGTAGGCGGACCAAAACACGCCAAATCCGGACAGGTCCTGGAGTGCGATCGGGCTGATTTTCGGCGTCCGGACCAAAATTCGGCGTCCGGACGGGCGTCCTGGGTAGGCGAGTGGAGATGCTCTTAAACAGCTTGATCTAGGCTATCCGCGATGCAAGCCAAATAAAATGTGCCGCTCGACAACTCACGCACTTACAAAGTGGTGGACCCATCGTTATCTCTTCCCCGGCTTATTCCTTTCAACTACCTCCGTCTCCTGTTGCCTATTCGCGACGCCGCCTCTCTACGCCGTCGCCCACCCGCGACGTTGCTGCTCTGCCTTGCTGCCCCTCCGCCTCGCCGCCTTTCGCCTCGTTGCGCCGCTACTGCTCCGCCTTGTTGCCCCTCCACCTCGACGTCCTCCGCCTCGTTGCGTCGCCGCCACTTTGTGTTGCTTTTCGTCCACCCGCGATGCTGCTGCTCCACGTCGCTGCCCCTCCACCTCGCAGCCCTCCGCCTTGCTATGCCGCCGCCCACCCGCGCCGCTGCTGCCACTCTGCCTCGCTGCCCATCTGCCTCCCTGCGCCGCATCGCAACCCTCTACCTCCTCCGCGAGTCGTGACGCCCTCATCTGATGACCTCCTCCACATGGTGTTTTAGCCGGCCACGATGCTACCGAGGGAGGCGAAGGCGTGGTTGATCTTTTCCTTTTCCAGTTTTTCTACCCTATGCGTTGGATCGTTGCTACCCAGATGTCCTCTAATTGCTACAACGATTTATCAGCGTTGCTACCAGAGTTTAGAGTGTTTGCTAATTTAGTTGGCCGGTGATGTTACTTTTGTGTCCGTCGTTGCTACTAGCGTTTTGCTAATTTACCATATTATTTTTGCTAAGTATTTATATATTTTTTGCTACTTTTACATAAATTTTTTGCTACGAGAGTTTCCTGCGATTTTTCTGACAAAGTTGGTTTTGCTATATTACAAAAAGAATTTTACTACACCCATTTTATGGTTTTGCTACAATAGCGTAATATTTTTGCTACATGGTCTCCCGTGAGGTCAACCGGCGAAATCCTCGGGCGAGGTCAGATATGCTACGATAGCACAATTTTTTTGCTACACGGTCGCCGACGAGGTCTTCGGCGAGATCCAGTCTATTTTCTATTTTTTAGACCGAACTGTTTTCTGCTACATGTAGCAAAAGCAGGACTATTTGTAGAAAAAACGGGTATGTTTGTAGCAAAAGTGGAATGTGGCTTTTTAGGGGACACGTGTCAGCAGGAGGACCACGGAGATTTTGGGGAATTATCCCCGGGGGACGCGTAGTATGACCCAAACGACCAAGCTTGTCCGGTGTGCTAGGAATGCATCATCGTGAACGCGTCGCGGACGCCACGTGTCTCACCTTTCGTTTTCTCGAATCCTTTAGGGGCCCAATCGACAACGACCCAATAGTCGCTCGTCTCCAACCCAAAAATCATTAATGGAGTAGGCTGCCTCTGTAGGCTGGCCGCTCGACATCAATGTTGGCGTATCGACACCCGCATCAACATCCAATGCCTCGCCTTTTTAAACACGACCTCACGGCCATCTTCTCCTTACTGCTCTACTCCCAACATCCCCCTCCCCCGAGCCCAACCAACCACACTCCCACAGTCATGTACTCCGGACAGCGATGGCTTCATGAGTAGGAAACGCGCGCCTAATATGAGATGAACTATCCGGCGCCTCTAGACTATGTCTGCCCCACGGGTGGCCGCTAAGCAGAGGTGGCATCCCTATTCCACTGGTGTCGCAAGGTGAGGAACTGCATGCAACCATTCAACACAAGTGAGCAGAGCGGTTCACGGCGGTGCAGCGGTCAGATCCGGACTAGGATCCTGAAAACCTACCCATCTGGGTCGAGTTCTTTCGCAAGCGTCGGGAGAGGAAGCTCGCCTATTACTATGGCGATTGTACCCCGTCGGCGGATAACGACAACGAAGGGCATAGGTTCTGGTGGAGCATGTCTGGTCGACCCATATTTCCAAATGGAGGGAGTAGTATGTAAATTAAGACTTATGTAATATGTTTAACTTTTTAATGTTTGTGTTTCACGGGAAAAATGGGTCGCCCATTGGGGTAAACCCTAAAACCTGTAACCGACTCGATCTGTGCCTGGGACCTGCCTACCTCTATATAAAGGCCAGGAGGGCACGACGAGGAGTCTCTCTTACAATCTCTCGCACACCACCGCATACACACCTCCACGCCAGATTGCATCTGCGCACCCCTGTAACCTTCGGTTCCGTCGTAATCAAGAGCAGACAAGCATGAGTAGGGTTTTCCCTCCGGGGGCCTGAACCTGGGTAAACCTCGTGTCCCCGTGTTGTTTGTTTGCTAACTGTTCTGCGATCTCCAGCATCCCCGTCTTCTCCAAAACCCAAGTCCATAACAATGGGCATTGACGAGATTAATCCTCGTCAATGGGCGTCGTCTGTGGAAACTGGGGACGCTGATTGTGCGATCGTGATGGTCCCAACCCGAGCGATCTACAACTCCGCGGCGACGGAGAGTCATCTCCTCTTCGGCGCCTTCGACTTCACCGCCCACTCACTGGCCACCCTGAAGGACTTCGAGCCCGTTGGCGACGGACTCGAGATCTTGTTCGAGCTTACGCTTCCGGTGGGCGACGGCACTCCGCCTCCCAGGCGGGTGCCTCATCGTCGTCGGGCCTGCTTCATGGGCTCCGCACCCCGTGATACGCACATCACCATCGACAGATGAGTCCTATGACAGCAGCTGCTGCAACTCAGATCTGTGTGATCCACCATCGGATGAAGGGACCTACGGTTCCGGATCCGAAAGCTGCGGTAGCAGCAATCCGATATCTGAGCTACCGATGCGCGATCATCGAGTGGCGTGAATCGGGAACACAATCCGCCACCCAACCGCGGTAAGCAGTGAGCGGAAGAAGCGGTCCCCCACCCAACGGGGACAACACCGATCGGGTCATCCACCTCAGCGAGGAGGGATGGGATCAAGAACACGAGGCCGTAGCAGGCAACAAGATCCTGCCCGCCGATGCCTCACTGGACCTGCTGATGGCGTACCACATGCTCCTAATCGAGGAGCACAAGAAGCAGGTGAAGATGCAAGAGGTGCTTGACAAGCGCAAGCAAGCAGCGTCGGAGTCCAGCGCGCGGCGATCTGCGCTTTCCGCCATGGGCATTGGCTCCAGCTTGCACGGCAACCATGGCAACAAGCACCATTCTCGGATGGAGAACATGGACCCCAAGGAGCGTCGCGAGGTGACTCGAGCCCTCAACGCGTCCTTAATTGAGATGGAAGCCAACGACAACGTCATCCCAAAGACACCGCAAGCCGCAATCATGGCGGCCACCGTGTACCTCGCATCTCACCCACCTCCGGAGGGGGACCCGAAAAGGGCCATGCACAAGTCCGCGCTTACCGGACTCGAACTCGTTGGAGCTGCGCTCCACGGAGAAGCTCCTGCGGAGCCAAAGAAGAAGGCTACAGTTAAGTTCAACCATAGCCCCACACCTTCATCCAAAGATGAAGAGCACGACCTTCTTCAAAGGCACAAGAGCTCGCGCCATCACAGCCGCGATTACGATGCCCGAAGCGAGCTCACCCAACGCAAAATCGACAAAGCACGCGCCAAGCGCACATGCTCATCTGAATCAGAGATGGACGAAGACGAAGGAGAACTCTGCGGAGCACGATGCTTCAGCAGATCTGTCCGGCGGACACAGATGCCGCGGAATTTTAAGCTTCCTTCAGATACTCCGAAGTTTGACGGTACACAGGACCCCAAGGCGTGGCTCAGCGACCACCTGTCGTCCGTCAAGCTACACGGCGGAAACAAGGACAACGCCCTGCAATGCCTCTAGCTGCAGCTGACAGACGCAACCTGAATCTGGCTCAGCAGCCTATCATCGGGATCCATCCGAAGTTGGGAGGAACTGGCATACAGTTTCATCCGAAACTTCAAAGGCACCAGCAAGAGGCCAGCATCGATCGAGGAGCTGCGGGCCTGCACCCAACGAACGGGCGAATCCATTCGCTCGTACATACTACGGTGGTCCAACACCAAGAATTCCGCGGTGCACATCTCCGAGGAGAGAGCTATCGATGCCTTCAAAGACGGCGTCAAACGCCAAGACTTCAAGGAAGAACTTGGGCGCGTCAAGCCCAAGACACTTTACCACCTCATGGACATCGCCAACAGGTGGGCCGACGGCGAGGACTCCGTCCACCGAGCGCACTCGGAGGAGGAAGACGACTACGGCCGGTGATGTGAATGCCGTAGTAAGAGAAGATCGCGTGTCTACGATGATCGCGATGGACCCGACATGGTCGCGGCTGGCTACGCCGACCACCGTAGCGACGGCAACCGCAACAGCGGCGGATACCACGGAAGCAACTTCTGTGACGAAGGACGCCCAACGCAGTCGTGGCAGCGTCGCGGACGCGAAAGACGGACCCTCAGCATACGAAAAACAGTCGGGTCCATGCACCATCCACTTCTACATCGACAAGCAGGATGGTAAGAAGAAAGCAAGTCACATGCTCAAGGACTGCCGTGAGTTCCAAAAACTCAATGAGAGCATGGCCCAGATGAGGCAGCAAGCCCCGAACCCTGGATACGGGAACGCACCCGCACCAGGTGAGATCGCACATGGAGCTCCTCCACCACAACCTGCGGGAGGCCCGAACCACCCAATCGCACCCAGGCAGAATAACGGTGGGCACGGGTACCCTGCGCCGAAAGGATCACTGATGATCCAAAAAGGACGCCCAACGAATAGGGTGCAGAAGAAAATCACCCGTCAGATCAATCTGGTCGTGACAGCACCACCCGCCATCCCTGAGTACCTCAGCGGATCGTAGTCCTGCATCACGTTCAGCCGTTCGGATCACCCTTTCTAGGTCCCTCGCCCAGGTCATGCTGCCCTGGTGCTTGAAGCGCAGATCGGAGGGTTCGACATGAGCCGCGTCTTCATGGACGGCGACATCGGCATCAACCTGATGTTCGCTAGCACCCAAGCAGCAATGCGGATCCCGCTGTGCAACCTGGAACAGTTAGACACAACGTTCCATGGCATCGTCCCAGGAAAGGGAATATTCCCCCTGGGAAAGATATGGCTCGACGTCATCTTGCAAGCGGATAACCCGATGCGGCGACTCGAGTTGAAGTGGTGGCGGCCATCACAATACCATGCCATCCTCGGGCGTGGCATTCGTGACGATTCTGGCGATCTGCTTTCGCGTACTGCTACTCAAGATGCCGGGACCTAGGGGCATCATCACGGTCCACGGAGCTTCACCCGATTGGACCCGCTGCGGCGAGGACTTCAGCGAATCTCAGTCATTCGGCATGCAGGAGGAGCTCGTAAGGCTCCGCGAGGTGACGGACAACGGGGCACCCCCAGTCGCAAGACAAAACACACCAGACATGTCCTTTGACTCCACCGTCAACACAAAGAAGGTGCAAGTCCACCCGACGAACGCCTCCAAGACGGCGCTGATCGCCAATGATCTCAGCCCCCCATAGGAAAGCGCGCTCGTCGAATTCCTCCGTGAGCGCTGGGAAATCTTCGCCTGGTGTCCTGCGGACATGCCAGGAGTTCACAGGGAATTCGCCGAGCACGCACTCAACGTCTTTCCAAAAGCCAAGCCCGTCAAACAGTCCATCCGACGACTGTCTGAACCTCGGGCCGAAGCCATAGGAGTCGAAGTCAACAGACTACTCGCTGCAAACTTCATCAGGGAGATCAAGGAGAGCGAGTGGCTCGCCAATACGTGATGGTCCCCAAAAAGGACACGGACATCCTGCGGATGTGCGTGGACTTCACATCGCTGAACAAGCACTGCCCGAAGGATCACTTCCCTCTCCCTCGGATCGATCAGATCATCGATTCGACTACAGGATGCGAAAAACTCTCCTTCCTCGACGCCTACTCATGCTACAACCAGATTCGACTGAAGGTCAAAGATCAGGAGAAAACATCGTTCATCACGTTGTTCGGAGTGTTCTACTACAACACAATGCCTTTTGGGCTGAAGAACGCAAGCGCCACGTACCAACGATGCATGTAGGCATGCCTGAAGGACCAGATCAGCCGCAACATACAATTCTATGTCGACGACATAGTCATTAAAACAATGGAGGCCAAGACGCTCATCGACGATCTCCGCGAGACGTTTGATAATCTTGACCGCTATAAGATCAAGCTCAACCCTGAAAAGTGCGCCTTCGGCGTCCCATCTTGCCAGCTGCTCAGCTACTTCATCTACCAGCGAGGGATCAAGGCGAACCCGAAGAAAATCCGGGCCATAATGGCCATGGAAAAACCGAAGAACCTCAAGGGCGTCCAGCAACTTGCTGGGCGAATCGCGGCATTGAGCAGGTTCATCAGTCGCATGGGCAAAAAGGCTCTGCCATTCTGCCAGCTGCTACGCAAAGCAGACAAATTCGAGTGGACGCCTGAAGCGGACGACGCATTCGAAGATCTAAAGCGGTTGCTCTCTACCTCGCCGGTCCTGTTCACGCCAAAGGAGCGCGAGCCTTTACTGCTTTACATAGCAGCCACACACCAGGTGGTAAGCACCGTAGTGGTGGTCGAGCGACCCAAAGAAGGCAAGACCCATGGGGTCAAATGCCCAATCTACTACCTCAGTGAGGTATTGACACCGACAAAGCAGAGGTACCCTCACTACCAGAAACTCGCCTACGGCGTGTTCATGACGGCTTGTCGGCTGAGCCACTACTTTCAGGAGCATCAGGTGATGGTCGTCAACGAAGCACCCCTGAACAACATCCTGAACAATCTGGAGTCCACAGGACGCGTGGCCCTGTGGGGCATCGAGCTGTCACCTCTAGACATCGTCTATGAGAAGCGCCACACGATCAAGTCTCAGGTCCTCCCGGACTTCCTCGTACACTGGATGGAACTACAGCTGCCAGACACCCCAGACATGACACAGTCATGGACAATGCACTTCGACGGCTCCAAGCGCGAGGCCGGAGCAGGAGCCGGGGTCATACTAACCTCCCCGCAGGGCGACAAGATGAAGTATGTCCTCCAGATGAAGTTTCGAGCCTCCAACAACGAAGCCGAATACGAGGCCCTCATCCATGGCATGCGGATGGCCAAGATCTGCGGCGCAACACGCCTTGTCATCTATGGTGACTCCAACCTCGTCGTCCAGCAGACGATGAACGAGTGCGACGCGCACGCCGCCAACATGATTGCGTACCGCGCACTCTACAACGCACTCGAAGGAGACTTCGACGGCTGCGAGCTTCAGCACGTTGGAAGAGAAAGCAACGAAGAGGCCGACAGACTCGCCAACATCGGCTCCACCTGCACCCGGGTGCCACCAGGTGTGTTCCTCGAACAGATCTGCGTACCTTCCATCAAAAGGAAATTCCCCAAGGGATCACCCGAAGAACTCGGGGGCTACGCTACCCGAAGGACAGGAAGGACCCGAAAAGCTCGACACAGAAGTCGCCGTGGTCAACCTGATGCTGGTCATGGTAGTCGAAGAAACTTGGACGAGGCCATACCTCCGATATCTGATAGACGGAGAGCTGCCTGACAGCCCGACAGATGCCCGGCGCATATCTCGCCGGTCCAAGGCCTTTAACATCATCAATGGAGAGATGTATAAGCGCAGCATTTCGGGTGTACTCCAAAGGTGCGTCACCATTGGTGTGGCATCCCGCAAAAACCACTACTAGAAAATCGCGTTGTTTTTGTGCATTGCATCATCATGACCGCATGCTCATGTCATCATGCCACGTTGCATTTGAGCATCGTCATCATCATGCATATTATTTTGCCTAAAAACTAATTGTGAAAGGCTATGGTTTTCTGAAACTAGCCCTCCTTCTATTTCAAATTAAACCCCGGGTGTTGCCGGATATTTTGTTTGTCTAAAAACTATTTACAAAAATGTATTGCAAATTAAATAAAAGTTTGAATTATTTTAGTGGGGCAGTCGAATGGGCCGAATCGGCAACGACCACCCTAGAAAATTAAATCGGTCCAACTAATCGCCCCTCTAAATCCTAAAGCTACCAACCTATCTACCCACACTCACGCCACCTCACGGACCAGGTCCACGCCGCCACCTCATCCTCTCCCTCCCCTAGCCTATCGGACCACCGCCCTCACCCCAACCCTCCTCTCTCTCTCACCCCACTTCCCCACACACACAACACACACACGCCACACTCCCAACACCCCTGCCCCACCTGCCCCGTGGCCCCACGATCCTCTCCTCCCCGACATCCTCCTCTCCCTCTCCCTCGTTCCTCTTCCCAACCTCTCTCCCCAGTAGCCATCATCGCCGGTCTCGTCCCCCCCGCAGGGCCGCCACTGCTTCCTCTGGCCCCAAGCCTCCCTCCTTCCGCTCGTTCCCCACCCGGCTCCCCACCTCGGCTCCGCCCGGCCCTTGAAACTCTGCCACCGCCGTCGCCATCGTCCCGTCGCCCGGCCTCGCGCCCAGACCCGTCTTCCCGCCCGCCTCGCCTCCGCGCCACCTCGGCCTCTTCCGCTCTCCCGGCCGCCGACCCGTCTTACGGCGCGGCAGCTGCGGGCGCTCTGCGTCTGACGTCGGGCCTCTTCTTGTCGATCGCCGCGTTCCCTGTCTCAGATGTATGCGTGTATGTACCTGTGAGTGCATGTGCTCTTAACGATATTCAGATGGTGTGGCGACGATGGTTGTCAAGATGGTTTGGTGGTGATGTAGTTGTGCCACTCCTCCGACTCCAGACCAGAAGCTAGACCGGGCCCTTCTCAAGATCGACGGATATCAAGACCGCTACACCAAGTATAAGTGCTCAGGAAGACCTTTGGTGCCTACCAGCTGTCATCATACAAAAGCCGAACCACGAGACCTTCACGAAACCGAACCCGTCGACGCGCCATGATCTTAAATCACGGACGAGACCCCAAACCCGAAGACCGATCCGTGCATCTTGCGCCGCCATGAACTCCGAAAACCCCGGTACCAGACAAGTTCGCCATCGACCTCGAGTTCTCCTATACGGATACACCGAGTTCTCCAACGAGGACACCAAGGCCGTCAACATGACCCGAAGACCCCGAACGCCAATTTCTACCCCGTTATCTGAGAACAACCCCGGAGTCCGAGAACGTTTCCGTCGAACCCTGAACCCTGAGACCGACCCCGAACCCCGGAACCCCCAAGATCGCCGAACCCTAATGTGTGAACCCCTTTCCGAGAACCCTATTTTATAAATGAAATATAACCTTGTCGCATATTAAATTGTCATTCATCTTGCATGCATATCATTGGTTTGGGGGCCTTATGCCGATTCACCTAATAATTAAATATGGGGCCCATATGCGGGCAAATCTAGTCTTATATTGGCCTCATTTAACTTGTGTAGCGAACCGGTGATATATTCTGCCTTGTTAAAACAACATTTAAATGGCAGGGGTATAAACAACTGGAACCATCTAACTAATTGTCGGGACCCCGGTTCCGCTTAATATTGACCTAATTGCATCGCACCTTTGCCATGTCATACATCATACATGCATCATGCCGATCTTCTGCCGTTGTATTAAATAGTGCATCCGGTGTTCCTTCTAGTGTTTTGCTTCTTCGCGGATAAGGCCGTTGAGTTGATGTGAGCTTCGCCCCGATCTTCGGTTGAACCTTCGACAATGTTTTCAGGCGAGCATCTCCCCCTTTCTACCTATCTTACTTTTATAGTCTTTATTCCCTCCTGTTGATCTATTGCTATCTGTGTTGCGATGCTTTAGTTTTCCGTACCTATGATATCCCTTGCAGCCCTGTATTGCCTTGGACACTTCCTATTACCTGTTGTTTGGTAGATAGTTGGACTTGCGCGTCGTAGTCGCTTGCTCCAGTGCTGTTGCGTGTCGTCCAGTGCCATAGTTGTTGATGTATTGCCGCATGTTGATGTTGGAGGTGATCATAGTTTTACTTATCGTTCACTTTAATTCCTGTTTAACAACTAAAAATTGAAGTAAGCAGAGGCATCGGTGGGTGATAGAAAATATTTGGTTTCGAGCCACTTGTGTCCGTGAGGACCCCGAGTACTTGATACTTGTTCCTTGATTTATCGCGCTAACCACATCCGGAGGTATATGGGACCCCAGGCGAGCTTGATTGATCTTATTTCTTGGTACCACAAACTAGTTCGAGGTTTTATTTACTATCATGTACTTATGCCATGCTACTTCTGTATTTAAATTGTGCGCCAGATAGCACCTTTGTCTTTTAGGTAAGCGGAGTGTTTTCGGTATCGACAAGCCAGTTTGGGTTCCTCGCTTCTGACCATTAGCGCAAACCTTGAGTCCGTCTCGAGCTAGCTTACTGCTATGGTCTACTCAATGGGTGGCCCACGAAATATTCTGAATCCTGTGATTGCTTTGTCGTGAAAGCCTCGTTGGGTTTTGATTTGGTTTTTTCGAGGTTGATCGAGCGTGTGTTGCTATTGGTGCACCCCGGCCGGGTAAAACTTTCTGAAAGCCGTGTCCGCGGATATGGACGACTTGGAGCACAATATCTCGACCATAGACAAGCATAACTAAAGTTTATTGCTATAAATTTGACTTTATAATGACTAGTAATCAGCTTCACTATAATGGAATGGCTAAATAATACTGCCCACAGTTGTTTGTTTGGGTGTCGCTTGCGACCATTGTACCTGACTAGTAAGTATTGCAACTACAACGGAATGGCTGAATAAAAGTACCAACAACTGCTGGGCTTTGGGTTATCTCATGCTATCTATATCTGATTAGTAAGTGTTGTAACTATAACGGAATGGTTAACTAAAAGTGCCACCTGCTTATTTTATCAGGATGATTATCTATACCTGACTAGTAATTGCTGCAACGATAACCGAATAAATAAAATTGCCAACTGTGTGAGTTCCTCGGTTGACTTCCTCGTTTGGTCTCGAGAAACACCGGAGATGGGTATGTTTGGTGGTAGCCGGTTGGATCCGGATAGGTCATTCTTACCCCTCTCGATAACCGCTTGATTGTATCGAGTCTCTATAGGTTGTTCGATTGCATCTTTGCCTTGCGCCGATCTACCATACCTATGGCGAGGACCGGCCGAATTCTAGTCTCGCGTGTCTTGGCCTCGATCGACGCTCCTCTTTTCCTTCGCCCTTTGTCGGCACCTTTTGTTTAAGCGGTTTTGAGATCGGCGTCGTTAGCGGGTTACCCTTCCGGCTTGGCACGGCAGGGTTATGGGCATTGGTTACTCTTCAGGGCTCTTAGCCCCATTTGCATCTTGTCCGTAGCTGGACGCTCTATCGTTTTCAAGGTGATTTGGATCTTTGTATATTATATCTGTATTCTTGACTCATGGAGTCGCTGTTATATATACCTGTTCTGTGGGTCCCATCGAGGACTGTTGTGTAATGTTATTACTTTGTTTTCCACCCGCACGAAAGTGCCTGGTGGGCACCTTTGAATCGTTTCTATGCGGGTTTGGCGGGAAGCGCTAAAACTTGCATAGGTCCGATTCTGAGGGTGTTACAATCGGTGATGGCAAAACCATCCTCCAAGACATCCATGAGGGCATCTGCGGCCATCATGCGGGCAGCCACGCCCTTGTCGCCAAAGCTCTACGAGTTGGATTCTACTGGCCAACAGCCATGAACGATGCCAAGGATATCGTCCGAAGATGCAACGGGTGCCAGAGGTTCGCAAATAAACCGCACACACCCAGATCAGAGCTCAGGCCCATACCTTTGGCCTGGCCCTTCGCCCAATGGGGCCTTGACATGATCGGCGGACTGCCAAGGTCCTCGAAAGGAGGTCACGTCTACCTCCTGGTCGCAGTCGACAAATTCACCAAGTGGATTGAGGCCATGCCCGTCACTAACCAAAAGGGCAAAACTGCCGTCAAGTTCTTTGAATCCATTGTCTATAGGTTCGGCGTGCCGCATAGTATCATCACCAACAATGGGTCGTACTTCATCTCCAAATAATTCCAGGACTTCTGCGAAGACCTCAGAATCAACATCACATACGCCTCCGTGGCGCACCCGCAAACAAACGGGCAGGTCGAGAAGGCCAACGGCCTTGTCGGCGCTGGCATCAAGAAGCGCCTAATGAGCCCACTCGAGCGGCTCGCCGGATCTTGGACACAAGAGCTACCCTCTGTCCCGTGGAGCCTGCGCATAACGCCAAACAGCTCAACCAGCTACACGCCATTCTTCATGGTGCACGGAGCCGAAGCCGTGATGCCAGCAGAGGTACGCCACAAGGCCCCACGGGTCGTCGCTTACAGCGAAGCCGAATCGACGGCCGCACTCGAAGACGCCGTCGACACACTCGACGAGGTGCGTGACATAGCAGCTTGACTGATCATCGTGTACCAACAGTCTCGCAACTACAGACCGACGGCTGCGCCCAAGGTCCTTCGTCGAAGGAGACCTAGTCTTGTGACTCAAGCAAGAGCGACCGAAGAAATTCGAGTCACCATGGGAAGGACCCTACATCGTCACCGAAGTCATCCCAGGTGTCGCCTATCGCCTCAAGCACGTGGAGTCTGGAGTCGTATACTCCAACCCATGGAACGTCGCACAGCTGCTACGCTTCTACCCCTAGCTACCTCCCTCTTTTACTTTCAATGAGGCTATTTAGCCAAGGCTACGCAGCCAAACAATGTACCTCCTCCATTACGATATGAATAAAGCTAAGTGTCTTGCCCCAAAATTTTGTTTATTGTTCGCATCTTACTCCATGTTACAACGCACTCGGGGGCTCCCCCCACCTCACGAATTCGTCGACTGAGGATAACGCGTGTACACCTGAGTAGCTGACCACGTCAGGCTAACGAAAAGGACACGTATACAAACAAAGCACTACGTGCTAAACAACAACATAACCTTTACAACAAAGGGCATAGCACGCCCAGTCAAATATATACAAATTTTACATCTATCATTTTTACAGGTCCTACCTATTCTGAAGAATAACCTGCGCACGCTGCTCAAACAAATCTACGATTTGTTCAGTATACTGCCTTACAGCTGCATAATGTGGACGCATATCCCACTCGCCACCATCCGACCGAAGAGGCGGCCCAGCTGCTACAAAAGACAGATCTACATCAGGACGATGTAATCTCACAAGGGAGAGCGCGGCCTTCACCCCCACGACAAGCTGATGTCGCACCAGTTCCCTGACATGATGCACATTTTGAAACTTCACCAGCAGGCCAGAGAGAGTCGACGACGCATCGTCCAGCGGGAACATTACATGCAGAACCGACACCAACGAAGACTTCACCCGACGCAGCACCCGCGATACCTGGTGGACACGATCCTGCACTGTCGCAAGGACCATGACACGGTCACGGTCCATCCAGAAGAACCCGCCGGCCTCCATGTCCTGCCGAGTCAAGCAGTTGATCTGAACAGCAACACGCTCCTTGTCCTCCCTCGGAGCAAGGTTAGCACCTGCAATACTTGCAAAAAGTAAGATGAAAGGCCAACAGGCGCATCCGAAGCAATGGGCAACAGCTCGAAAACTCACACTGAAGTTGTTCAGACAAACGACGCAACTCCGCCATCAAGTACTCCTCTCTGGCAGCGCCTTGCTCCGCCTTCGATTTCCAAACATCGGCGTGGCCACACACCCCAAGAAACTCTTTCTCAAGGCCACGGACGCGGTCTCGAAAAAACACAAGTTGGGAAGCACCATCCAGGGATGGCCGCAACTGCGGTATAGGCGAAGTGTCAATGGGATCATCACCCGAAGGCCCCTAGAGTAAAAGAAGACAAGGATATGAACAAGCAGACGAAGGAGCACAAAACTCGGAAATTCATTATGTGCAGCAAAAAGCCACTGCATGGCACAAGGATCGTTCATAGACATAATTACAATAAAGGAAACAAAAGCTATCCTACAACTACAGGGCCTAAGAAGCTGCATCCTTAGTAGCCTCGGAGCCGGATTGCCTCTCCTTGGCCTCTCCCTACTGCCTCAACGCGTACTCAGCCAGCAAGTCAATCAACTTTGGCCCATAACGCTTACAGCGAGCAGCATAGAGGGCGAAGGCTACCTCGGATCTGTCAGTAGCCGTCGGCATCCGGGAGGTGACCTGATGAAGATCCAGCTCCGCTCCAGACGCCAGGGCCATCGCCAGCCCGACGGACGCGCCAATGCCTACGCTGCGCTTGTACACGCAGCGCCGGTGTGATGCATCCACCAAGGCATCGACATCCTCGAGGGCGACGCTCTTGGGGACGAGCTCCTTGTAGAAGCACCCAAGAACCTCCTTGGATTTGGCAAGCGAGCCGACCACGGTACTACAGCGGTCTTCGACCGTCGTAGCAGCATCATCCAGAGCACTTCCGTGCTCCTGAGCACCGCGATCAAACTCGATGCCCGCGGCATCTAAAGAAACAAAAGAAGGAGCATAAATAAAAGAACATCAAGGAAAGACAAGGAAGCCGAAAAGGGAAGACGAAGCAACTCACCCGAAATAGCCTGGGTAGCCGCCATCAGCTTGCCGGCTACCTCTCTCACGCGCGAATCTGTGGCGGTGGCGAGATGCTCCTTGCGGTTCGACGCTTCCTGCTGCAGGCGCTCCTTGGCCGCAGCTGCGTTAGCTAGCTCCTGCTCGAGGCGCCCTTTCGCAGCAACGGCGTCCTCAGCCTTCTTCTCCGCTTGCCCGAGGCTCTTTTTGAGAGCATCAAGCTCACGGAGGGTGGTATTGTTGTCCTATGCAATCAGCAGAACACTTATCAGATCGCAGGACAAGAAATGCAAGAGGAAGCAAAAAGATCAACTCATGTACGCACCTTGAAGTTGTTTGAAGCTGGCTTCCAACGCCAGGTGCTGTTGCACGAACTGGTTGGCGCCGTGTACAAAAGGCTGCAAAAGATACTACCCGTCAAACAAAGGCTCGGGCGCTACGCCCAAAGAACGAGCAAAACAAGTTACACATACGAAAAACGCTCGGGGGCTCCCCCCGAGACTCAAAGAAAAACGATCAGCAAATCTTCCTACAGATACTCGGGGGGCTCCCCGCGAGACAAGAAGCAAAAAAAAACAATGATCAGCAGATCATCCGAAAAGGCTTGGGGGCTCCCCCTGCGGCAGAAAACAAAATTACTTACGTGGTTAAGAAGAGCGCCCGAAGGTTCGCCCGCAGTCTTCTGAGGGACAACCACCCGATCCTCCTGTGGAGGTGGCCACCGTCTGAGGAGGAGGAGGAGGAACAACCTTCGACTCTCCCACCATCTCCCGAGCGCCATCGCTGGAGGAGCTGTCGGAAGAGTGGCTGCAAAGGAAAAAACATTAGACAAGAGCAATCAAAGCAAACAGACAAGAGAAAGCAAAGAGCAATCAAAGTACACTTCCAAGTCGAGCTCGCTCAAGTCGAAGACAGGCGGGGTTCTCCTACCCTTCTTCTCCTCCTTCTTCTCTTCCTTCTTCCGCTTCGACGGCGGGTGTGGTGCCACAGCTCGCACGGGAATGACAGGAATTCGATAAGAAGAGCCCCCATGCCCATCACTGTGACGCTCAAGGCACAACGGGTTCCTAGGCGTCGGCGTAGTCGAAGCATCTGACGATTCGTTGGAGCTCCGTGTCCTCTTGCGAGTGTGATCCTCGCTCGACATGATGGCCTCTTCGGCCGGCGACCGCGTTGATGGAAGCTCAGACATGGAGTCCACCACCTCATTGTCCGGTGCATCCGGAAACAGTTCAGGAAGTGGCGGCGACATGCCCGGCACCTTGAACTCCTACGTAAAAGAAGCAGATTTGTTAGCACACAAGTAAATACAAGGAAAACGCGGTCGAAAATAGCGCTACGCGCACGTCCCAGATCTACACCTGCGGAACCGGACGAGAAGCGGAGAACGGAGAAGTCAGCGACTTCCCCGGGATATCCTCTCCAGCCTTGTATTTCAGCAGCGGACGAATGACCCCGTCAAGATCCCCCTTGGAGAATTCCTCAGCCAAAACCCTAGTCGGATCACGACGACCAGAATAAAGGAACATCGGGTGCGCCCTAGCCTGGAGCGACTGCACCTGACGTTTAAGAAAAGTGCGGATGATATCCACACCGTTCACCTCCTTGTCCGGAATCAACTGAAGATCCTCCACTCGACGATAGAGAGCCTCTATCTCCGCCACCTCGCCATCCAAGATCTGGTTCTTCCAGGACCTTTTCGGCTCGATTTTCTGGGAGGGGTTAAAAGGAGCAAGTCCAAATTCCTGCCCAGCCACCTTGGATTTGCGGATGTAAAACCATCGCCTCCGCCAGTACTGGACAGATTCGTACATAAAAAAGGAGAAGAAAAGAAGATTGGATTTGAGGGAGATGATGCAACCCCCAATGGGATAAACACCATCGGAGCCAGATTGCCTCTTCACGGAATAGAGTTTCCGAAAGAGGCCAAAGTGCGGCTCGATACCGAGCCAGCACTCGCAGAAAGTGACGAAACAGGCGACATGAAGAAGAGAGTTGGGCGAAAGATTATGCAACTGGATACCATAAAGGAAAAGCAATCCACGAAGAAAATCGTGGACTGGGAAGGAAAAGCCCCGAAGGACAAAGGCGACGAACATAACCCAAAACCCAACGGGTGGACGGGGAATTACCTCGTTGCCGGGAAGCTTGATGGCCTCCCTATCCTGCGGGATCAGGCCCCGTTCACGGAGCTTGCGGAGATCACTCTCACGCGCCTCCGATCGCCGCCAACCACCGTCGGTGACACGGTGTAGGGGTTCGTAGCATGGAAAACAAAAATTTTCTATCGCATACAAACAAACAAGCAAAGATCTATCTACTAGATTGTAGCAACGAGTCGATGGAATAACTTACCCTCGAAGATTCCAAAGCGGTTAACGAGAGCAGATTCTCGTGGGTGATGTAGTCGTACTCTTTCAGATCTCAAGATCGCGTAGACGATCCTTCCGGCTGCGTTACGCTGGCTTCATGATCGGTCACACGTTCGATTTTCGGCGAAGACCTTCCTCTCCTTGTTCCGGTGACGTGGGTTGTAGCACTCTCCTCGCGATTCCGGCCTGTGGCGTGGTCGGAAGTAGAGGGAGATCCGCAGGCTTCATAAGCCGGGCGAGTATGGTGGAGTATGAGAGAGCTATTAGTGGTCTAGGGTTTAGACACGCCATTAGAAGGCTCTAATCCGAGGCTAGGGCAATTAGAAGCTCTAAACCAAAGCGGCTCTAAACCGGAGTCTAGGGTTAGGATTTAGATTAGAGGATAGGAACTTGTGTGTCTAGAGGAGGAGGCCTGCCTCCTTTTATAGGTGGGAGGGCGACCAGGGAGGGAGTCCCTCCCAAGTCGGCCTTGGGTGGTGGCCCGGCTTGGAGGAGGACTCCTCAATGATGGGGATATGCCTCTTGGGGTATCCTCGGGGACGTTCCGATCGCCCAAGGGGGCGAGTGGGCCTGCAGAGCGAGTGGATCAAAGCCCATCAGGTGCAGGCGATCGGAGGTCGAAGGCCCAGGCAGTAGATAGGCAGTCGGTGAGGTTAAGCGATTGACAAAGTTGTAACGAATCGGTTGAGATATGTAAACCCTAGGGAGGTAAGCCTATATAAACCTCCCTAAGGGGTGAGTAGAGATCGTTCCCTCATACACCCAAGCAACTCGCCGCCTAGTCGCCGAGTTAAGCCTGTAAACACCTCCATAATACAATCTAGCGGGAGTAGGTCTTTACCCTCGGGGCCGAACACAGGTAAAACCACTGTCTTTGCCCTCATCTCGCGCATGAGATGGCTGGCCGCCCTTGCCCTTCGTTCTACTACTCGCCGATTGCGGCATCTGCCGTGGTCATTCCCACGGCAGTGGCGCCCCGTGGGGCTGGCGGTCTGGCGGTGTTGCGGCGAGATCCAATCTGCCCATCAGCGAGGCGGTCGCCACCGGCGCATGATAGCGATCGGCGAGATGCTCCAGATCTTGCCGAGCAGCTACGTCGGCTGGCGCGACCCGTCACACGGCGTGATCCCGGTCGACGGCACGATCAGCCTCTTCGTCGGCTTCACCGGCGTCATCACCTCGGAGGACTCGGCTCGCATCGCGGTCGCCGCCTGCGATCGGCTCTCCGAGCCAGATCCGCCGCGATCCACCGCCGCCTCGAGTACAACTCGGCCCAACAACGTGGCGAGAACTCGGCGCGGAAGCGACCCTCACCGACAACGCCGACTCGGCGACCCGGCGTCACTCGCCGGATCCATCACCATGACCTCGTCGCGGGCTCCATCGTCAGGTCTCCAGCGCGGAGATTTCGAGACCCTCCATCCTCGGGATCTTGAATTCGACTCGGTCGAGAAAATTCCGCCCGACCTCCACAGCGGTGCGATCGCCATGCCGCGACCTACATGGCCACGGCACCGATCCGGAGGACCCTTTCTCCACCCGATCCTCCTAACGCCACGGCGGAGTCGAGAACTCCGCTGGCGGCGGGCGATGCCTGAAGCGAGGCGGCGCGAAAAATTTCGCCTCGGCGGTGGCAGCGAGGCTATCACGCTACCACCAGCAGCGGATCAGGTCACGCTGAACCCCCGTTCGGCGCGCCACGAACCGGCAGCGAGAACGACCCGGCTCGCGCCAGCCGAAGCGATCTGCGAGCAGCGCCACCGAAGCGCTCGACCCCGCCAGATCAGCGGCGATGGGTGCCCCACCACCGCCGCACCCTCGAGGGACCAGCGCGGATAGTCGTCTCCTCACTGGGCGAGATGCGACGGCCTTCCGTTCTCCACCCGATGGGCAACCTCGTGGCGAGCCGAGCCGCCGAAAGCATCACGGCGGCCGGCGGCGCCTTCTGATCGATGCGTCGGCCCTACTCGCGAAGGCCGTGGAACAGCAAAAGCGGCGCCGACTTCGCAAGGCGAGTGTACTCGCGCTCCTCGGGAAGCGGCGGCCTCAGCGGCCGTCGGCGGTGGCAAACACCCTCAATTGCCCGCCGCGAGCCACTGCAGCTCAACGGCGACCGCGAATCGGCACTCTCCTAACGATCCCAGGCTGCGACCAACCTCGTCGCCGCTAATGGAGAGCCAATCGGCTCGCACTCACATCATCAACAACCAAAGCTGGCGCGCCGCCCGGCGACTTGCGGCACACCTAACTACTCGCGCGATGGCGAGCCTATGGGATCGCTCGATCGACTAGGGCCTAAGTGCCGGACCAATGATCGGCGAAAAGTACCCACCCAACTTCAAGGCGCCAAGGAGATCGAAAATCGACTCCTCGACGACCCATGATGCGGCTCGACACATACCTCATGGCAATGGGGATCGCGGGTCACATCGACCTACTACGCCTGTTACCTCCCACTAATGATGGAGGGGCGTGCAGGCAATGGATCAACACGCTCCCCGGGGGCGATGTCGACTCACGGGAGGAAATGCGAGACGCCGTCGCACGCCGAGTGCTCCTACACCGCGCCACCACCATCGAGGACTGAACGATGCGTCCGGGGACCCGCGAGTCGACCAAGCAATCGGGTCCAGCGGTGGCAAGAGCTCTGGTACAGTCGGCATCCACGGACACCGCGATCCATTGCTTCAAGACCTCGTGCGCTCACGAGCCTCTAGTCGCCAAGCTCAAGCGACACGCCCGCACTCGACAACATCCCGACCTCCTCGAGATCGCCAAGCGACACGCCGAGGAAGATCCCAACCAAGGCGTCGGCGAGTCGGAGGGCAACGGCGCGCAGGCGGCAACGGCGGCGGCGCCCGAACCGACCTACGCTCTGGCGGCTCGCCTCACGTGCAAGCGCCAGCGATGGGCGACTTAAACCGTCGCCACTGGGCACGCTAACGCGACCCCAAGAGCTACCGCCGCGACGGAGGGCGGCAGCGGCGGGAACTACAAGAACAAGCCAAGGTTCGATCGCGGCCCTCCTTAACCAACCATGCGTTTCACAGGAAGGAAAGCCCGCCACGCACACCACCGCCGAACGCCACACCCTCGGGGAGATCGAGAAGGCACGCACGCTGGAAGACACCGACAACGACCGCGAATGGCGGAAAATTCGCAAAGTAGCGGCTCGCTCCATACCTTCACGGCTTCAACACGGCGCGAGAAGAAGGTCATCGCCAGCGCCGTCGCCGTCAATGCGGTGGCCCAAGCAGACGTCCCCAGTTCCTCAACTGGTGAACGCCCATCACAGGAGCCGGCAAGACCACTCGCCACGCGCCAGTACCGGGGCGAGTCGCCTTGGTGGTCAAACCCAAGGTCGGCGACTCGGCTCCCCAAGACGGCGATGGACGGCGGCTCCATCAACATCCTCTACCTCGACACCTTGGTAACTGCGGCTCCGCGATCGATGATCGAACCACCCACACCACGTTCCACGGCATCGTCCCGGTCGGGCGTACCCGATCGGCAAGTCACGCTACCGTCACCTTCGGTACTCCAGCGAACTTCCGCACCGGCGGATCGTCTTAGCTGGTGCCATTCGACAGCCCTTACCACCGCTGCGTCCTAGGGCGTTCGCCAAATTCATGGCGGCGCCCATTACGCCGCATAACGCGATGAAGCTCCGGGCCATGTGGAGTCATCACCATCAGCGACCCGCGACATGGCGCGAATGCGAGCCAAAAGGCCGAACTTCGCCGACGCCGTCATCGGCGAAACCAATCACGCCCGACGAGCTCGCCAAATACGCGGCGGGGTTAACAACGACGACCCCACTATACTCAAGCCAAACTCGAGAGGCGCAAACACCTCAACCTTCGAGGCTACGGCGCACACTTTCGCGTTGAGCTGGTCCCAGCGACTCCAGACGGTGGCGATCGGGACAGCATGAGCCCAAAGATAGGAAGGCGCTCGCCGAGTTCCTCCGTGAGCAGGACATCTTCGCATGGAAACCCTCCGACATGCACGGTGTCCCTAGGGAGCTCGGAGCACAAATTAAACGCCGACCCCAAAGTGCGACCGGTCAAGCGATCGCTCTGGCCCTTCAACGAAGAACGCCGTCGGGCAATCGCCGAGGAAGTGCGGCGTCTACTCGGCCGCTGGCTTCATCCGCCAATTAAATACTCAAGTGGTGGCAAACCCAGTCTGGTCGAGAAGAAGAACGGGACACGGAGAATGTGTATCGACTACACAAACTGAACAGCGCTTGCCCAAAGGCGATTCGTCCTCCAGCGGATCGATCGGATAATCGATTCCACCGCGGGTTCGAGTCGTATGTTTCCTCGGCGCCTATTCGGGTATAACCAGATCAAAATGGCTGTCGAGGGCGAGGAGAAGACGGCGTTCATCACGCCATTCGAGCCTTACGCTACACCGCCATGACCTTGGCCTCAAACGCCGGAGCAACCTACCATGGTGCATGCAAGAATGCCTCGCGAGCCAAATTGGCGCAACATCCACGTCTACATCGACGGCGTGGTTGTGAAATCCGCCGCCAAGGCGACCTACGCCGACCTCGCGAGACCTTCGCCAATCTGCGAAGGTACAAAATAAAGCTCAATCAAGCAAGTGCACCTTCGATTGTACCGCCGGGCAACTTCGGGATACGTCGTCTCCAAGCGAGGGATCGAGGCAAACCCAGAAGATCGACACGATCGCCCGCTCGGCAAACCGAGTGCTGCGCGTCGAAGCTGGCGGTGTGGCGGCTCTCGATCGCTTCATCCCACTTTGGCGAAAAGCGACGCCCTATACCGCTGATCGCAAGAATCCCACCTTCGATTGGGACAAGGAGGCGACGGCGCTCGCGACCTCAAAAAGTGCTACTCGCCGCACCACTACTGCCGCACCCGTCGACAAGGAGCCCATGCTGGTTTACGTCGCGGCGTCCAGCTTGTCGTCGGTATTTGTAATGGTCGTCGAACGACGGAGGAAGGAAAAGCGCCCGATCCGGGCCGGTATACTACATCGGCGAGGTCCTAACGAGTCGCGCGGCGATACCTGATACCAAAAGCTGGTATCGCGGTCTTGAGCTCAGTGGCGCTGCACTACTTTTAGGAGCACCCCATCACGGTCGTCTCCTCAGCTCCACTACAAGACATCATCCGCAATCGCGAGGCGACCGGGCGGGTCGCCAAGTGGGCCGTCGAGATCGGCGTCCACAACATTAAGTACGAGCCACGAAGGGCGATTAAGTCCCAAGCACTGGCAGACTTCATCGCCGACTGGGAAGAGGCCCAGCAGCCAGACAAGCCGCCGTACCTCCATTACTGGAACCTACACTTCGACGGGTCCAAGAACGCGGACGGTGCAGGCGCGGGGATTGTGCTGACTTCACCAAAGGGCGACAAGCTCCGCTACATCCTTCGCCTCGAATTCACGCCCTGCACCAACAACATGGCGAATCGAGGCCCTACTTCCTGACATGCGAGCCGCAAAGGAGATGAGCGTCAACCGCCGATGCTACGGAGATTCCGACCTCGTCGCGGGACAAGTCGCGGCACCTGCGACGCCGTCTCCCCATGGCGGCGTATCGCCAAGAGGTGGACAATTGGCGGCCACTTCACGGCTATTCCGTCGAATGGATCGACAGCGGAAAAGCGAGGAGGCAGCGCCCTCTCTCGCATCGGCTCGACTCGCACCACCCCGGCGTGTTCCTCGATACAATCTCAAGCCATCAGTCTCCCAGGGAGATCGACATCGAGTCCCCTCAACGGAGGCAACCTTGGTCGCACTCGTCACCGAGCCAGACGACTGGACCAAGCCCTACATCGCCTACCTGGAGACAGGCAACCTGCCCGCAGACGAGACAAGCGCTCGAATGATCGCTCGCCGATGCAAGTCCTACACCATCATCGACGGCGAGCTACACAAGCGCAGCGTCACCGGCGTGTTCCAACGCTGCGTCACCGGTGAAGGACGCAAAATCTTACACGACATCCACTCGGCTGCGGCCACCACGCTGCCGCGCTCCAGTCGCCAAAGCCATGCGACACGGCTTCTCTTGGCCCATCAACATGCCGACGCTGTCGATATCGTCGGCGATGCGCGGGTGCAATACGCCAACCAGACGCGTTCAAGTTCGCTCAAAACAATCCCCATCACTGGCCATTCGCCGTGTGGGGCATGGACATGGTAGGCCCCTTCAAGAAGGCCCCTCGGCTACACCCTGCTGGTCGCCGTCGACAAATTCACAAAGTGGGTAGAAGCCAAGCCAGTCCGAAATGCGACGGAAGGCGCCACTAAGTTCTCGCGAGCTCATATACTTACGGTTTCCCCTAACGCATCATCACGGACAACGGCACAAACTTCGCCAAGGAGCAATGGCGATTTCTGCGAGAGCACCACATCCGGCTCGACCTCGCGTCGACACCGGAATCCAACGGCCGGCGAACGAGCCAACAAAGCATCCTCCACGGCCGCGACTCAAGTACCACTCGAGCGCCGCTGGATCTGGGTCGAAGCTTCCTCCGTCATCCGGGAATCCGCACCTCGGTCAACAGGTCGACGGGATTCACCCCTTCTTCATGGTCTCTGCTGAAGCTGTCATGCCAACCGACCTCGAACACGACTCGCGGATCGTCCACTATACGGAGGCCATAAGCGAACTGCCCGCCAAGATGGGCTCGACCAACTCGACGAAGCACGCGACCTCGCCCGATCGCGCACGCTATCTATCGGCAAGGGCTCGTCGCTACCACGCCGACGGGTGAAAACCCGCACCTTCCGGGAAGGCGACTTGGTGTTACGCCTCATCCAGGACAAGAAGGGCATGCACAAGCTCTCCTCCGTGGGAAGGCCCGTTCGCTATCGGTAGCGTGCCGGCAACGACGCCTACTACCTCGTCGGCGTCCGGGGACGGCGAACTCGGCGTCAGCGGCCGTGGAATGTAAATCTCCTCCGGAAGTTCTATACCTAGAACCCCACATATGTACTCTCCGGTCGCTATGAATAAAAGAGCAGTTCGCAAATTCGTCTACTCTCCATGCCTTGTGCCACTCGCACGTAATTAACCGTCATGCTAAAATACGAAGTCAACCCTTGGTACAATGGCCAAGCACGGCTAAGTAGTGCGATGTAAAACCTTGAGTTATTTCAGGTCTTGCATCGCCCCAAAACGCCAATCCGAGCCCCATCGAGTCGCCTAGCTCGACTGGTTTCTGAACCAAGACATCATCCTCGCTTCCACAATGACCTGGTCCTCCGCATCCTCGGCATAGCGACTCGAGCGGCTAAGTACCACGCTCGGGACTGGATACCAGTTCGTCTCGATCGGACGGAAAACGCCAAGTAAGAGGCGGGCCCAGGACTCGCCACGATCGACCCACCGGGCCGAGGCGGGACGCGCTCACACCAACGCTCGATCCTCAACCACCCTCGAGTCGCGCCTTGAACTACCAAGTACCACGCTCGGGGACTCGGCCACCCGTTCGCGTCTGAGGAAAACGGTAAAATCTGAGCACTCAAGGAGTCGCCTTGCGGCCAGCTCTCCGAGCTCGGGTAGTCGACTCAACCAACAACACACATGATAAACAACAAAACATCATATCTAAGGTGAACCCCACAAAAGGCGGACGCTCGAGGACTCACCCAAAATCAATCAAAACACGCAAACAAATAGCAAAATGAACACAACGTTCCATTCAATCGCATATCGCATTGTCTTACATTACAAAATATGCCTACTCGGCGAAGCTACGCTAACACATCTAGGCAAACTACACTATTCTGCGAGCTTCGGACGAGGCGCCCGGCATCCGGCGCCTACGGATGAACGCGTGTACGGGTTTCGGATCGTCGTCAGCTCACCCGCCATCGCCCGGCGGAAAGGCTGCTCAACCTTGAAGTCGCGATGCGGCGGTTCGGGTCGTTTGGCGCGACCGTTTCTGGTAGGGAAGGAGGTCGCCCATCGAGCAGCGCTCCGATGCGGCGACACGTTCTGCAGCTTGAGAACCTCGACAGATCCACCGCGCCCGGTCGATGAAGGTACCCACTCGTCACATCGTCGAGATCGAAGTCCTCGGAAAGTGGGCGAGTCAAGGCTCAAGGCATCGACGCTCATGACGTAAACGCCGAGCGTCATGAACTCTCTACGGCGGGCGCCTTCTCCAAGTACTCCCACACCTCAACGAGGTCACTGGGAATAACCTCGGTGGCGACATCTCTTGGAGGTAGGCGCGGATGCGGTCGCCGGCGTCGCCGAATCAACGAGCATGCTTACGCACTCCCTCGCGTCAAGAGAGTTCGCTTCTTCTTGGCAGCCAATAACACGACCTGCGAGAAGGAGACAAGTATGAGTACCATGGAAACCACAAACAACACAATCAAAAGACAGGGAAGACGCACTCACCAAGCAACGGGCGGGCGAGTCCCGTGATGAAACTTTGAAGCGATGTATGATCGTCCTGAAGCCCAACAATGAGGGCTTCAGACGCCTTTCGGTCATCCTCCGCGGCCGCAATGGCGGCCTTCGCTCGCCCGTTCGCCGAGTTTGCTTCTTCTTTTGCCTCCCGCAGTTCGCGCTCGAGGTCGGCGATCTTCTGCTCGGCGGCGCCTAACGCAGACCGCACCACCTCCAGTTCTCCAGCAGGGACAAGCTCCTGGCGAGCCACCTCGCTGAAGCAACAACCTGAAGCTCCTTGTTTGCTTCCTGGAGAGCGGCCAGTTCCTTCTCAGCACGCTGCTTCGCAGCCAATCGCTCTGCCGACTCCAGCTGCAGACCCTGTACATCTTCAAAGTCAGCACACATGAAAACTTCTCAGTGCCCACCCGCTAAAATTTAGCGGGTGCGCACTCGGGGACTGGCGATCACGAAAAATCTCGGTGCCCACCCGCTAAAATTTAGCGTGCGCACTCGAGATTGGCGATCACGAAAATCTCGGTGCCCACCCGCTAAAATTTAGCGGTGCGCACTCGAGGCTGGCGATCACGAAAATCCTCGGTGCCCACCCGCTAAAATTTAGCGGGTGCGCACTCGGGTGGCGGCTTGAAAATCACTCGGTGCCCACCGCTACAATTTAGCGTGCGCACTTCGGGGCGGACTCGAGCGCACAAAACAAGTAACTATAAAGAATCGGCCGCAAAGCACCGACCTGATCCTCGGGGACTGGAGGTACCTGGATGGCCGCGCCAAGCATGTCGTGCAGTTGCGCCGCGTCCACGGACGCAAGCAGCGCCGGTGTGTGCCCGCGACGTTGGTCAATCTCAGCGTCGGCGGTCTCTGGAGCGGGGTTCGGAGTCGCAGCCTCACTCGCCGTGGCCGCCTTGGTCATGAAGCGGGGGAAGGTAGCGATTGACGCACCCGCCCCAAAGGAGCTCGCTTCCTCCGGTCTAGGCAACGAAATGCCTCCCTTCGTGGACGCGGTCGCTTCCACAGCGGGCCCAGCCGGCGCGACTGCCGTGTCGTCAGAGACAGCGACGATGTCGTCGCCCTTGGCCTTCTTGCTGCTTTCCGTGGAGGCGGCGACCTCGTCCACCTTCCTCTTACGGGAAGGGTCCTCCTCGCTAGCGGCGGAGGGCACCTTGGCCACCGTCGGGTGGCCCATCTTCTTCACTCCGGTCCTACGTATCGAGACAACTCAGTCAAAACAGTCCAAATACTAAGAGAGAAAGGTGAAGGCCGAGTGCACTCACTTGGCGATCGAATGAACGCAGCCTCAGACGGCCGGCCGGCTTCTCCAGCTCAGGGCCCAATCGGCGACTAAGCCCCAGTTCTAGGACGTCAGGGGCCCAAGATACGGAGGGCTTCTTTGACGTTGAGGTAGCGGTTGGCACCTCCGGGACGCCTTCGGCGGAGGCCTCCTCGCGAAGTGGAGCTGCCGCGACCGGAGCCTCCTTGCGAGGCGAGACTGCCACGCTCGGGACCTCCTTGCGAGGCGAAGTCGCCACGGCCGGAGCCTCCCTAGCCGGAGACGCGCCAAGGGCGGAGGTAGTGAAGCCAGCGGTGCCTCCATGGATGGCGCATCTAGCGCGGTTGTTGCCGGGGCCGCCCCGTCACCGGCCGAGCTGTGGGCATCGGAGCTGCTCGCTGAGCGCGGCGGTGAAGCCATCCTCGGCGGCTTCGTCCTCCTCCTCGGGGCCTCGCCTTTCTCCTTCTTCTTCTTCGTGGGAGTGGCACGGCGGGCGGTGGTTTCGGGAGTTCCTCGTCATCGTCATGACGCCGAGGCTCTGCCGCCTCGAGTTCGCGGCGTTGCCAGCGGGTCTTCGGACCGATGGGCGATCTTCTCTTCGGATTCATCCTCATCGTCCTCATTACCCTTGGCGGGAGGCGACTCGCTTGTGTCCTGGGCGGATGGCCCGGAGCTCTCGTCATTGGCGGGTGGTAGCCACCCTTCCACCACTTGAAATAGTTGCGTTAAACATGGAACAAAGTTAGAATTACGCGTTGCATATGCTGCGAACAAGATCAAATTATTACCGTTGAGCCGGACGCTCGCGGTGTATGGAGGATCCCGCTGCGCATCCGTGTATGCTGGGTGATCCTCTTGACGCCAGGAGGTAGTCCTCCAGCTTCCACTCGGCGAGGCAGGCCTTCGTCGAGTCTTCTCGGCCCGTGTACTGGTACATATAGTGCTCGCGTTGGGCAAGTGGGACGAGTCGCCGCCCAAGCCAACAGTTGTACAGGTTCACCGTCTGGAGCCCCTTCTTCTTCGCACCGAATGGTGCGGAGCATCTCGTCAACGACCATCCGTTGGTCGTCGGGAGCTGACGACTGGAGATTGCGTGGCTCGGAGCGGTTGGCCGAGTACCGGGATCGCCGCCTGTCGCCTGGGTCGCCTCGGTCACATAAAACCAAGACTTTTTCGATCGCTTTTGCTTTGGCGGCGCATCGGTCGAAGAAGGAGGCTTTGGATTTGAGTTGGAAGGTTAGGCCGCAGCGGCTAGCATTGGGCCGCTTCCTCGCGGCTGATCCGTCTGTGGAGCAGATCTTGCCACAAGGGAAAATAGGGCGGCAGCCAAGTAACACTCATGAGCGCCACAAAGATGGCGAGCTGCTCGATACTATGGGGACCCAGATCCGAGGCTGGATCCGTGGTAAGTATGAAGAACAGAGAAGTGGGAAACCCTAAGCCCGCTCGAGGTGACTAGTGAAGCGGATGAACTCTCTCTCGTGCGGGTTGGTTTCACCGCTGCGGGGATTCGCCAGCGACCGCCAGATTCCGGCCTCCTCGAAGGAGGCGATTCGCCTGTGCACTTGGATCTACCCAAGGTTCAGTGGAGAGGGCCATGGCTGAGGATTTGCTTGGAGGTCGGAGGATTGCGGGTCGATCAGATCGCGGGGTCAACGGGCGAAAGATGTGCGTACTCGGAAGAAATGGTGGGCGGTTGGCTTTCCGATAGCCTACCATTGCTCTTATATAGCGAAACTGCCCGAATTAGGGGGCCGTTACCGCGCGATGATTACGCCGAAAGTTACCGTTAAGTTACCTTAACGGCTAGTTTGACCACGCCCGACGGTCCGCCTCCTGCCACCCGGCTCGCTAAGTTACTCGCCGAGGCCGCGACCCGTTGGCTCGATTCACCCAAGACGCAACTTCGGTTCGCGGATTTTTCCTTCGCAGAGCCCGACGATTCGATTGGATGCCAACTTGAAGCGATACTCCGATCGCGGCCACACGCGCCTAATCAACGGCGGCCTCGGGGACTCTTGATGGGGATATGCCTCTTGTGGTATCCTCGGGGACGTTCCGGCCCAAGGGCTGGCAGTGGGCACTGCGAGCGGCAGTGGATCAAAGCCCATCGGTACCAGGCATGGAGGTCGAAGGCCCGAGCGAGTAGATAGGCCTAGTCGGTGCAGGTTAAACGATTGACAAAGTTGTAACGAATCGGTTGAGATATGTAAACCCTAGGGAGGTAAGCCTATATAAACCTCCCTAAGGGGTGAGTAGAGATCGTTCCCTCATACACCCAAGCAACTCGCCGCCTAGTCGCCGAGTTCGCCATCGTAAACACCTCCATAATACAATCTAGCGAGTAGGTCTTTACCCTCAGGCCGAACACAGGTAAAACCCTGTGTCTTTGCCCTCATCTCGCACCGCAGATGGCTGGCCGCCCTTGCCCTTCGTTCTACTACTCGCTGCCGATTGCAGCATCTGCCGTGGTCATTCCCACGACACCCAAGTCGGTTTTGCCTCCTCTTGCTTGTTTCCCACAGTTTCCTGTTTTAGCCGTTTGACTTTCAAACTGGCCATTTGACTTTTCTGTTTTAGGATTCAATCTAATCCTTTATTTGGAACAGCAAGAACACTTAGTACATGATGCAATCATTCCAATATTTAATGACACATTCATGTACCCTTCCCCGAGTGCTTGGACATTCTGGAACCTTCTAGAACATTCCCGATGAAAACACCGGAATCATTCCCGAACTCCGAAAAGGGACTTTCCTTATATGAATCTTATTCTCCGGATCACCTCGTG
The DNA here is from genome assembly GCA_030063025.1 of Avena longiglumis. Classification (NCBI taxonomy): domain Eukaryota; kingdom Viridiplantae; phylum Streptophyta; class Magnoliopsida; order Poales; family Poaceae; genus Avena; species Avena longiglumis. The sequence goes on from CP125975.1 coordinate 505,218,912, forward strand.
ATATCCCGGATCCCATCCGAGACTCCGAACAACATTCGGTCTCTTTCTCATAATACCATAACTACTCAAAACAACGTCGAATCCTTAAGTGTGTCTCCCTACGGTTCGTGAATTATGCGGACATGATCGAGACACTTCTCCGAACAATAACCAATAGAGGAATCTGGAAATTCATATGTCTCCCACATATTTCTACGATTACTTTGCGATCGAATGAACCACTTACATATGATACCAATTTCCCTTTGTCTCACGATAGTTTACTTATCCGAGGTTATGATCGTTGGTATCTCTGCATACCTATTTCAACCTCGTTACCGATAAGTACTCTTTTCTCGTTCCCGTGATATGTGATCCCTTGTGAGCCAGTCACATGCTTGCAAGCTAATTGGATGACATTTACACCGAGAGGGCCCAGAGTATATCTATCCGTCATATGGATGGACAAATCCCATTCTTGATCCATGTGTTTCAACCAATACTTTCTGAACACTCAATGCCATCTTTATAGCCACCCTGTTACGGTGTGGTGTTTGATGACATCAAAGCATCCATCCGGAAAAGGTGATATGCATGATCTCATGGTCGAAGGAATCGTTACTATGTATCGGAAAGCATATAGCAATTGAACTATTGAAATGACTTGATCTTTGTGCTACGCTTATCTATAGGAGTATGTCCATCACATCATTCTCCTAATGATATGACCTGTTGTTAATAACATCTCTATGTTCATGATCGAAACCATGATCATATATTAACCAACAAGCTAGTTTAACAAGAGGCTTTACTAGGGACTCTTATTTTAGTTTACAAATCACACAAGTATTAATGTTTCGGTTAATACAATTATAGCATGGTATGTAAACATTTATCATAAGTGTGAAGATATGATAATAACCACTTTATTATTGCCTCTTGGGCATATCTCCAACAGTCTCCCACTTGCACTAGAGTCAATAATCTAGTTTCAAACCTTTGTATATAACACCTATGGCTTTCCTATGTTGTATGTACACGATTGCTAGTGGTCAATCGATCTCCGGATCGACAATTCCAGTCCGTGTAATTGCATGTCTTTGCGTCTCTCGCATCACTCATTCTCTAATGAGATGGCTTTGTATAAATTTGGTCTTCGGTGTGACCTTTAGCTCTTTGGGGTTAAAACATGTTGATAATATTGTTTAATATATCTTCATAGTATTATCCCTGTTGTGAACTACACCTAGTTTGATAACAAACTACTTGACACAAATGCCCTCTTTAGCTGCTATTATAGCAGTCATATACTTAGCCTTTTGTTGTAGTATCTGTCACAATGTCTTCACTTTGGAACTCATCCAAATCCATTATGGAACTTACTTTCCATTATATTGTGCCACCCTTAGTTTAGATTGAGATAAACTTAATTTGTATTTTGTGACAAAACTAGTATCAATGTAGTACTTTTACAATGAACTAACCATCTATTTGTCACTTCTACAAATAATATACTCTTAGTTCTTCCAAAAGATCATAAGAATATCCTTACTATTGTCCAATGATCATCTTATGAATTATTCTGGTATATGCTCACATCATTTAGAGCATAGGACATATCTGGATTTGTACATATCACAGTAATTGATATAAATACTCTTTGTGATTTCATACATCAAGTATCAATCTATACTTGAATCTTTGTTTCACTTACCCTGTGTCATTACACTTGAATATATCATCAATATTGAACTCATTCAATCTTTTCTGTGTGACAAGAACCTTTCTTGTAGTTTCTATATTGAACTCATTCAATATCTTGTCTATGTACTTCTGGCACAACCATATTAGCGTCTATTGATGCCAAATATTTGGGTTTTGCCTAAGCCTTTCATCGAGATGAAATTCTTAATATGTGTTAATAAAATATACATCATTTCCAATCAACAATATGTCTTCCACATAACGTATTAGAAATATGTCTTAGCGCTCCCACTTAATTTCTTGCAAATGCAAGCATCTTCAACGTCTCTAATGAACTTTTAAACTCCTTTAACAGTTTCATCACAGTGAAGATTCCAACTCCGCGATGCTCACTTTAACCATTGAAGTTTGCATATGCTTTTAGCATCCTTTGAATTAACAAAACCCTATGGACCGTGTTATGCACATGTCCTAGGTAACGATTCTATTAGAAGAACTTGTTTTGTTTATTCAACTACCATATAACAAATTATATGTAGTGGTTTCTACATTAATCCGTCTAGACTAAAAATCGCTATGAAAGATCAAATCTTGTCATATACAACCTTTGAACATTGTTGTGAACTCTTTCCCAACATGTCGACTATTTCATAGATGTGAAACATCCATGTCTATTTCTTTATAGATCCAAATATGACTGTAAGGTCTTGTACCTTCCTAGAGGGTCTTTCAAGTTCAAATCTTGATCTCTCGTATATGGAACTATCACGGATTTTATGGCTTCAAGACATTTTACGGAGTCAGGGCCCATCATCGCTTCTTTGCATGTAGTACGTTCATTATTCTCAAATAATGATTCAACCCTCAAATCTTGGTATTTGATTGTTTACTCGACCTACTTGGTTCAACAGAAACTTTGACCTTCATAACCACAACCTTTGAGGCACGTGAGCCATGAGCATTGTTCGCCTCGGAACACTTTTCTTTGCGCAACTCTGCACATATAGCTAAGGTTCTTTTAACCTTATCAAAGTTCTATTGTCCTCCCACTTATCTTTTCACGAAAAAATTCCTTCTCAAAGAAACTTGACGTTCTAAGTGACAAACACTTTTGTCTCCGATGTTATGGAGGATTACTTAATAGTTATTCGAAATAACATACAAAGACAGGTTCATCCGACTTTGGTTGCAAACATCTTTCTTATGCAAAGCATACCAATGTTTTAAGGAAGGACTACTTGGGTTTAATCCCAAACCATAACTTTATATGGTGTCATTTCAGCGGATTATGATGGAGCTCTTTTCAGTGAAAAACGGTAATCTCTAAAGCTTTTAATCTTTAAAATACAATGGCAGTTTTATGAATTATACCTTTGATCTTACCATGTCAAACAAGGTTTAATTACATATCTCAAACGCTCCATACTCTTATGGTGTTTCGGGAAAATGCAAATCCACGGAACAATTCCTTAAATCTTAGGTATTATGTTAAACTCTGTAACTCAAATATCTTCCTTTATGATCTTTATCATAAACTGTTTATATTCTTGTTACAATGATTTTGCACTTCATCTTGAAAGTCTTTGAACTTTTCAAATGTTTCATACTTCATCCTTATTAAGTAAATATTCATATATTCACTTAAATTTTCGGAGAAAGCATATGAAGTTGAAATCCATCGCTCTTGACTACACATAATGGACTTCGTACAACAATATGTACAAGTTCCAATAAGCTAGTCATTCATTCCCTTTTGGCCTACGAACGAAGTTTTAATTATCTCTAGGAAAGTTCCATAAGCGTCATTTGATCAAAAATCAAAAGACTCCAAAATTCCATCCACATGGAGTTTCTTCATGTTTTCTTTCCAATATAATTTAAACGGCGATGTCACTTCCTAAGTGATCTTTCAATCAATTTGTCTTTCGACATTTTTAGCACTAGTTTTATGGATGTGATTTCTCCAACGAGATTTGTGAATCATCCATCTTTTATGGATTACGACAATTATTTGAACAACCCTTTTGTTCTCATAATACCTGATAAAACAAATCTTGAAGGCAAGCTTTGATGTTTTAACGAGCAACACAATAACCCTTTATTTGTTCTCGATGAACATCATCACATATTCTTTGCTAGTTACTTAGGCCATTGTAGTTCATGAATTCTGTTGTTTGTATGACGATTCACCAACAAATTCAGTATCAAATACTTAAGAACCACATTGTTTAATAAGCAAAGAATATAGCCATAACATGTATATCATCCATATACTTAAAATGAACAATTCTAGTCTTTTCTTTTCTGCCATATATTTATGAGATTCTCTTTCGTATTTCCTTTTACATTTGAAAGAATCTATCAACATCAATAGTGGAGTCATACATATGACACACAGTCCAAAACATGTATAGTTAAATACCAATGTCTTTGGACTTGCACTTTGAAGTAGATCACCATCATCAAATGTTTGGTGTTCTTTCAAATTCCTTTATTTAGTAATCTCTTGGTGTAGTAAATATTTTACCTACATCAAATATTCACCCTTATCATGGAATTATCCATGATCAAGCTACTTTTAGCTTGTAACGGTGAATCGTGAGTATAATGTTGCTCTCCCAAAAACTTTTGGAGGTTTAGGACAACTAGTGTCTCCAACCTTTTGCAAATTTTCATCAAATATGAGAACATGACTTTAACCATATTATACTCTATCATGTTGCAACCAAAACTTCGATTCAGATATCACAATATCTTCCACAAATCATGGTTTCTGAAACAACTCTTTCAGATCTTTAGATAACTTTGATATTAAGACAATCCTTTGAATATCAAGAATCATGGAAACAAACATGATACTTATACACTAACACTTGGAATTGTTACTCTTGATTTAATACTAATTATTAAACTTCATGGAGTAACCGGAACTTACTGAAAGTTTGCAATAGGACTTTTAAACTTTAGATTAACACTTCAAAACAATACGATACCAGGTTAAAAGTAACTAACCAGAATTCTATAGTTCTATTATCTCAATTATAACTAAGCGCAAGGTGGTAAACGGATGCCAATGACTACAACAGCTATGCAAATTCACTTTGATTTAGTTTATGATAAATTTAGTTCTAATTAATAATTAAATTAATCTAGGTGAACTCCCACTCAAAACAATATCCCTCACATTGTTTTAGTGATCACACGAACCAAATCCACCACATCAAAACCGATCATCACGAGAGTTGATATAGCTTCAATGGCAAACAATCAACATGTTCATCATATCTACTATATGACTCATGCTCTACCTTTCGGTAATCCGTGTTCCTGAGGCCATGTCTGTACATGCTAGGCTCGTCAAGATCAAACCTTAGTTTCCGCATGCGCAACACTGGCTTGATCACGTTGTATACACTTGTAGAATCTAACACACCCGATCATCACGTGGTGCTTCGAAACAACAAGCTTTAGCAACGGTGCTAACTAAGGGTGAACACTTTGTGACTTGAAATTCATGTGCATGAGGGATCATCTTATAATGCTACCGTCGTCTACTAAGCAATACAAGATGCATAAAGGATTAACATCACATGCAATTCATAATATGTGATATGATATGGCCTTTCTTCTTTGTGCTTCCGATCTCCATCTTCAAGCACGAACATGATCTCCATCATTACCGGCATTGCATCAAGGTCAATGACGCTGCTCCATGGTTGTCGTCCACCGGCTTCAACTATTACAACTACTTTGAATAGACACGCGGGTCTTAACAGAAATTAAAGACAGCCATATGGCTCCTTCCGGTTGCCGACTTACAATAAGGAACATTGCATACATCAAATATAATCACAATCATGGCCATTTTAGGGGTTCGTAGCATGGAAAAACAAAAAATTTCTATCGCATACAAACAAACAAGCCAAGATCTATCTACTAGATTGTAGCAACGAGTCGATGGAATAACTTACCCTCGAAGATTCCAAAGTGTTTAACGAGAGCAGATTCTCGTGGGTGATGTAGTCAGACACTTCCGATCTCAAGATCGTAGGCGATCCTTCCCAAGGCTGCGTTCAGCGGCGCTTCGTAGTCGGTCACTGCGTTCGGTACTGGCGAAGACCTTCCTCTCCCTTGTTCCAGCAGGCGGAGGTTGTAGCACTCTCCTCGCGATTCCGAAAGACAACGGCGTGGTACAGGAAGTAGAGGGAAATCCTTGAGGCTTCGCCTTAAGCCGCAGCGAGTATGGTGGATTATGAGAGAGGGCTATTAGTGGTCTAGAGATTAGACACACCAATTAGAAGGCTCTAAACCACAGGCTAAAGCAATTAGAAGCTCTAAACCAAAACGGCTCTAAACCGGAGATTAGAGGATAGAAACTTGTGTGTCTCAAGGAGGAGCCCTGCCCCTCCTTTTATAGGTGGAGGGGCTAGGCGCGCCAGGGAGGGAGGGAGTCCCTCCCCAACTCGGCCTAGGGCTGGGAGCCGACTTGGAGGAGAGGAACTCCTCCTCCAAGTTGGTTTCAACCTCCTCTTGCTTGTTTCCCACAGTTTCCTGTTTCCCACAGTTTCCTGTTTTCCACAGTTTCCTGTTTTCCACAGTTTCCTGTTTTAGCCGTTTGACTTTCAAACTGGCAATTTGACTTTCATGTTTTTGGAACAGCAAGAACACTTAGTACATGATGCAATCATTCAATGACACATTCATGTACCCTCCCCGGAGTCTTGGACAATCCGGACCCTTCTAGAACATTCCGATGAAAACAGGAATCATTCCCGAACTCAAACGGGACTTTCCTTATATGAATCTTATTCTCGAACCATTCCGGATCACCTCGTGATATCCGGATCCCATCCGAGACTCGAACAACATTCGGTCTCTTTCTCATAATACCATAACTACTCAAACAACGTCGAATCCTTAAGTGTGTCTCCCTACGGTTCGTGAATTATGCGGACATGATCGAGACACTTCTCGAACAATAACCAATAGAGGAATCTGGAAATTCATATGGCTCCACATATTTCTATGATTACTTTGTGATCGAATGAACCACTTACATACGATACCAATTTCCCTTTGTCTCACGATAGTTTACTTATCCGAGGTTATGATCGTCGGTATCTGCATACCTAGTTCAACCTCGTTACCGATAAGTACTCTTTTCTCGTTCCCGTGATATGTGATCCCTTGTGACCCAGTCACATGCTTGCAAGCTAATTGGATGACATTCCACCGAGAGGGCCAGAGTATATCTATCCGTCATATGGATGGACAAATCCCACTCTTGATCCATGTGTTTCAACCAATACTTTCCGAACACTCAATGCCACCTTTATAGCCACCCAGTTACGGTGTGGTGTTTGATGTCATCAAAGCATCCATCCGGTAAAGGTGATATGCATGATCTCATGGTCGAAGGAATTAGGTTACTATGTATCAGAAAGCATATAGCAATTGAACTATTGAAATGACTTGATCTTTATGCTACGCTTATCAAAAGGAGTATGTCCACCATATCATTCTCCTAACGATATGATCTTGTTGTTTATAACATCTCAATGTTCATGATCAGGAAACCATGATCATATATTAACCAACAAGCTAGTTTAACAAGAGGCTTTACTAGGGACTCTTATTTTAGTTTACAAATCACACAAGTATTAATGTCTCCGGTTAATACAATTATAGCATGGTATGTAAACATTTATCATAAGTGTGAAGATATGATAATAACCACTTTATTATTGCCTCTTGGGCATATCTCCAACAGTCTCCCACTTGCACTAGAGTCAATAATCTAGTTTCAAACCTTTGTGTATATAACACCTATGGCTTTCCGGTGTTGTATGTACACGATTGCTAGTGGTCAACTGATCTCCGGATCTGACACTTCCAGGTCCGTGTGTAATTGCATGTCTTTGCGTCTCTACGCATCACTCATTCTCTAATGAGATGGCTTTGTATAAATTTGGTCTTTCGGTGTGACCTTTAGTTCTTTGGGGTTAAAACATGTTGATAATATTGTTGCACAATATATCTTCATAGTATTATCCCTCTGTGAACTACACCTAGTTTGATAACAAACTACTTGACACAAATGCCCTCTTTAGCTGCTATAATAGCAGTTATATACTTAGCCTTTTGTTGTAGTATCTGTCACAATGTCTTAACTTTGGAACTCATCCAAATCCATTATGGAACTCACTTTCCATTATATTGTGCCACCCTTAGTTTAGATTGAGATAAACTTTATTTTGTACTTTGTGACAAAGCTAGTATCAATGTAGTACTTTTACAATGAACTAACCATCTATTCGTCACTTCTACAAATAATATACTCTTAGTTCTTCCAAAAGATCATAATAATATCCTTACTATTGTCCAATGACCATCTTACGAATCATTCTGGTATATGCTCACAACATTTAGAGCATAGGACATATCTGGATTTTTACATATCACAGTATGATTGATATAAATACTCTTTGTGACTTCATACATCAAGTATCAATCTATACTTGATTATTTGTTTCACTTTACCAAATGTCAATACACTTGAATATATCATCAACATTGAACTCTTTCAATCCTTTCTGTGCGACAAGAACCTTTTCTTGTAGTTTCTATATTGAACTCATTCAATATCTCGTCTATGTACTTCTGGCACAACCATATTAGCGTCTATTGATGCCAAATATTTGGGTTTTGCCTAAGTCTTTCATCGGGATGAAATTCTTAATATGTGTTAATAAAATATACATTATTTCCAATCAACAATATGTCTTCCACATAATGTATTAGAAACATGTCTTAGCTCCACTTAATTTCTTGCAAATGCAAGCATCTTCATTGTCTCTAATGAACTTTTTAAACTCCTTTAACAGTTTCATCATAGTGAAGATTCCAACTCCGCGATGCTCACTTCAACCATTGAAGTTTGCATATGCTTTTAGCATCCTATGAATTAACAAAACCCTATGGACCGTGTTATGCACATGTCCTAGGTAACGATTCTATTAGAAGAACTTGTTTTGTTTATTCAACTACCATATAACAAATTATATGTAGTGGTTGCTACATTAATCCGTCTAGACTAAATATCACTATGAAAGATCAGATCTTGTCATAGTCAACCTTTGAACATTGTTGTGAACTCTTCCCCAACATGTCGACTATTTCATAGATGTGCAACATCCATGTCTATTTATTTATAGTTCCAAACACAACTGTAAGGTCTTACACCTTTCTCGAGGGTCCTTCAAGTTCAAAACTTAATTTCTCGTGTATGAAACTATCACGGATTTTATGGCTTCAAGCCATTTGACGGAGTCAGGGCCCATCATCACTTCTTTGCATGTAGTCCGTTCATTATTCTCAAATAATGATTCAACCCTCAAATCTTGGTATTTGATTGTTTACTCGACCTACTTGTTTCAATAGGAACTTGGATCTCCGTGACCACAACCTTTGAGGTACGTGAGCCATGAGCTTTATTCTTGCCTCGAACACTTTTCTATTGCGTAATTCTGCACATACATCTAAGGTTCTTTTAACCTTATCAAAGTTCTATTGTCCCCCCACTTAACTTTTCACGAAAAATTCCTTCTCAAAGAAACTTGACGTTTTGAGTGACAAACACTTTTGTCTCCGATGTTATGGAGGATTACTTATGATTATTGAAATAACATACAAAGACAGGTTCATCCGACTTTGGTTGTAAACATCTTTCTTATGCATAGCATACCAATGTTTAAGAAAGGACAACTTGGGTTTTATCCCAAACCATAACTTTATATGGTGTCATTTCAACGGATTATGATGGAGCTCTTTTCAGTGGAAAAACGGTAATCTCTAAAGCTTTTAATCTTTAAAATATAATGGCAGTTTTATGAATTATACCTTTGATCTTACCATGTCAAACAAGGTTTAATTACATATCTCGAACGATCCATACTCTTATGGTGTTTCGGGAAATGCAAACCCACGAAACGATTCCATAAATCTTAGGTATTATGCTAAACTATGTAACTCAAATGTCTTCCTTTATGATCTTTATCATAAACTGTTTATATTCTTGTTACAATGATTTTGCACTTCATCTTGAAAGTCTTTGAACTTTTCAAATATTTCACACTTCATCCTTATTAAGTTAATATTAATATATTCACTCAAATTTTCGGAGAAAGCATATGAAGTTGAAATCCATCGCTCTTGACTACACATAATGGACTTCGTACAACAATATGTACAAGTTCCAATAAGCTAGTCATTCGTTCCCTTTTGGCCTGTGAACGAAGTTTTAATTATCTCTAGGAAAGTTTCACAAGCGTCATTTGATCAAAATCAAATAGACTCCAAAAGTCCATCCATATGGATTTTCTTCTTGTTTTCTTTCCAATATAATTTAAACGGCGATGTCACTTCCTAAGTGATCTTTCAATCAATTTGTCTTCCGACATTTTTAGCACTAGTTTTATGAATGTGATTTCTCCAACGAGATTTGTGAATCATCCATCTTTTATGGATTACGGCAATTATTTGAACAACCCTTTTGTTCTCATAATACCTGATAAAACAAATCTTGAAGGCAAGCTTTGATGTTTTAACGAGCAACACAATAACCCTTTATTTGTTCTCGATGAACATCATCACATATTCTTTTGCTAGTTACTTAGGCCATTGTAGTTCATGAATTGTGTTGTTTCGTATGACGATTCACACCAACAAATTCAGTATCAAATACTTAATAACCACAATGTTTAATAAGCAAAGAACATAGACATAACACGTATATCATCTATATACTCAAACTGAACAATTCTAGTCTTTTCTATTCTGCCATATATTTATGATATTCTCTTTCAGTATTTCCTTTTCTGTTTGAAAGAATCTATCAACATCAATAGTGGAGTCATACATATGACACATAGTCCAAAGCGTGTATAATTAAATACCAATGTCTTTGGACTTGCACTTTGAAGTAGATCACCTATCATCAAATGTTTGGTGTTCTTTCAAATTCCTTTCTTTAGTAATCTCTTGGCGTAGTAAACATCATACCTACATCAAATATTCACCCTCATCATGGATTTATCCATGATCAAGCTACTTTTAGCTTATAACGGTGAATCACAAGTATAATGTTGCTCTCCAAAACCTTTTGGAGGATTAGGACAACTAGTGTCTCCAACCTTTTGCAAATTCTCATCAAATATGAGAACACGACTTTTGCCATATTATACTCTATCATGTTGTAACCAATACTTCGTTTCATATATCACAATATCTTCCACACATCATGGTTTCTGAAACAACTCTTTCAGATCCTAGATAACCTTGATATTAAGAGAATCCTTTGAATATCAAGAATCATGGAGACAAACATGATACTTATATACTAACACTTGGAATTGTTACTCTTGATTTAATACTAATTATTAAACTTCATGGAGTAACCGGAACTTTACTGAAAGTTTGCAATAGGACTTTTAAACTTTAGATTAACACTTCAAAACAATACGATACCAGTTCGTAAAGTAACTAACCAGAATTCTATAGTTCTATCATCTCAATTATAACTAAGCGCCAGGTGGTAAACGGATGCCAATGACTACAACAACTATGCAAATTCACTTTGATTTAGTTTATGATAAATTGAGTTCTAATTAATAATTAAATTAATCTTGGTGAACTCCCACTCAAAACAATATCCCTCACATTGTTTTAGTGATCACACGAACCAAATCCACCACATCAAAACCGATCATCACGAGAGTTGATATAGCTTCAATGGCGAACAATCAACATGTTCATCATATCTACTATATGACTCATGCTCTACCTTTCGGTAATCCGTGTTCCTGAGACCATGTCTGTACATGCTAGGCTCGTCAAGATCAAAACCTTAGTTTCTGCATGAGCAAATCTGGCTTGCTCACGTTGTATACACTTGCAGAATCTAACACACCCGATCATCACGTGGTGCTTCGAAACAACAAGCTTTAGCAACGGTGCTAACTAAGGGTGAACACTTTATGATTTGAAATTCATGTGCATGAGGGATCATCTTATAATGCTACCGTCGTCTACTAAGCAATACAAGATGCATAAAGTATTAACATCACATGCAATTCATAATATGTGATATGATATGGCCTTTCTTCTTTGTGCTTCCGATCTCCATCTTCAAGCACGAACATGATCTCCATCATCACCGACATTGCATCAAGGTCAATGATGCTTCTCCATGGTTGTCGTCCACCGGCTTCAACTATTACAACTACTTTGAATAGACACGCGGGTCTTAACAGAATTTAAAGACAACCATATGGCTCCTGCCGGTTGCCAACTTACAATAAGGAACATTGCATACATCATATATAATCACAATCATGGCCATATCACATCACAGCACACCCCTGCAAAACAAAGTTAGACGCCTCTAATTTTCTTTGCATGTTTTACGTGGTTTGGGGCTTTCAATAAGTGTCGTTCTAACTTACGAACAAGAACCACAACATTGATACTAGTATTGTCAATCACCTGTTGTAAATTGAATCTTAACTATGCTAGGAGAAACAGGCACCCGCAAAGCCACTTATGCAATACAAGTTGCATGTCAAGCGTGGAGCAAGTCTCATGAACGATGTCATGTAAGGTTAGCCCAGGCCGCTTCATCCCAACATACCGCAAGATGCAAAGTACACAAGAAGCAATCGACAATAAAATCATCAACGCCCACAATGACCATTGTGTTCTACTCGTGCAGATCTACATATAGACACGGCTCGATACCCTTTGTAGGGGTTCGTAGCATGGAAAAACAAAAATTTCTATCGCATACAAACAAACAAGCCAAGATCTATCTACTAGATTGTAGCAACGAGTCGATGGAATAACTTACCCTCGAAGATTCCAAAGTGTTTAACGAGAGCAGATTCTCGTGGGTGATGTAGTCGTACTTCCGATCTCAAGATCGTGAGACGATCCTTCCGGCTGCGTTCGGCAGCGCTTCATGATCGGTCACGTTCAAGATTTTCAAAGACCTTCCTCTCCTTGTTCCAGCAGCAAATGGAGGTTGTAGCACTCTCCTCGCGATTCCGGCGACTGCGTGGTACCTGAAGTAGAGGAAATCCCGAGGCTTCCCTTAAGCCGGAGCGAGTATGGTGGATTATGAGAGAGGGCTATTAGTGGTCTAGAGATTAGACACACCAATTAGAAGGCTCTAAACCGCAGGCTAAAGCAATTAGAAGCTCTAAACCAAAACGGCTCTAAACCGGAGATTAGAGGATAGAAACTTGTGTGTCTCAAGGAGGAGCCCTGCCCCTCCTTTTATAGGTGGAGGGGCTAGGCGCGCCAGGGAGGGAGGGAGTCCCTCCCCAACTCGGCCTAGGGCTGGGCGCCGACTTGGAGGAGAGTAACTCCTCCTCCAAGTTGGTTTCAACCTCCTCTTGCTTGTTTCCCACAGTTTCCTGTTTCCCACAGTTTCCTGTTTTCCATAGTTTCCTGTTTTAGCCGTTTGACTTTCAAACTGGCAATTTGACTTTCATGTTTTTGGAACAGCAAGAACACTTAGTACATGATGCAATCATTCAATTACACATTCATGTACCCTCCCCGAGTCTTGGGACAATCGGACCCTTCTAGAACATTCCCGATGAAAACAGGAATCATTCCCGAACTCAAAGGACTTTCCTTATATGAATCTTATTCTCCGGACCATTCCGGATCACCTCGTGATATCCCGGATCCCATCCGAGACTCCGAACAACATTCAGTCTCTTTCTCATAATACCATAACTACTCAAACAACGTCGAATCCTAAGTGTGTCTCCCTACGGTTCGTGAATTATGCGGACATGATCGAGACACTTCTCCGAACAATAACCAATAGAGGAATCTGGAAATTCATATGGCTCCCACATATTTCTACGATTACTTTGCGATCGAATGAACCACTTACATACGGTACCAATTTCCCTTTGTCTCACGATAGTTTACTTATCCGAGGTTATGATCGTGGTCTCGCATACCTAGTTCAACCTCGTTCGATAAGTACTCTTTTCTCGTTCGTGATATGTGATCCCTTGTGACCCAGTCACATGCTTGCAAGCTAATTGGATGACATTCCAAGAGGGCCCAGAGTATATCTATCCGTCATATGGATGGATAAATCCCACTCTTGATCCATGTGTTTCAACCAATACTTTCCGAACACTCAATGCCACCTTTATAGCCACCCAGTTACGGTGTGGTGTTTGATGTCATCAAAGCATCCATCCGGTAAAGGTGATATGAATGATCTCATGGTCGAAGGAATTAGGTTACTATGTATCAGAAAGCATATAGCAATTGAACTATTGAAATGACTTGATCTTTATGCTACGCTTATCAATAGGAGTATGTCCACCATATCATTCTCCTAACGATATGATCTTGTTGTTGATAACATCTCAATGTTCATGATCAGGAAACCATGATCATATATTAACCAATAAGCTAGTTTAACAAGAGGCTTTACTAGGGACTCTTATTTTAGTTTACAAATCACACAAGTATTAATGTCTCCGGTTAATACAATTATAGCATGGTGTGTAAACATTTATCATAAGTGTGAAGATATGATAATAAACACTTTATTATTGCCTCTTGGGCATATCTCCAACAGCCATATCACATCACTGCACACCCCTGCAAAACAAAGTTAGACGCTTCTACTTTCTTTGCATATTTTACGTGGTTTAGGGCTTTCAACAAGTGTCGTTCTAACTTACGAACAAAAACCACAACATTGATACTAGTATTGTCAATCACCCGTTGTAAATTGGATCTTAACTATGCTAGGAGAAAGCAGTACAAGAAGCCACTTATGCAATACAAGTTGCATGTCAAGCGTGGAGCAAGTCTCATGAACGATGTCATGTAAGGTTAGCTGGGCCGCTTCATCCCAACATACCGCAAGATGCAAAGTACAAGAAGCAATCGACAATAAAGCATCAATGCCCAATGACCATTGTGTTCTACTGCAACAGATCTACATATAGACACGGCTCGATACCCTTGTAGGGGTTCGTAGCATGGAAAACAAAAATTTCTATCGCATACAAACAAACAAGCCAAGATCTATCTACTAGATTGTAGCGAGTCGATGGAATAACTTACCTCGAAGATTCCAAAGCGGTTAACGAGAGCAGATTCTCGTGGGTGATGTAGTCGTACTCTTTCCGATCTCAAGATCGCGTGAGCGATCCTTCCGTGGCCTGCGTTCGGCGCTTCATGATCGGTCACACTGCGTTCGATTGCGAAGACCTTCCTCTCCCTTGTTCCAAAGCAGCGGAGGTTGTAGCACTCTCCTCGCGATTCGGCAAAGACAACTGGCGTGTGGGAAGTAGAGGGAGATCATGCAGGCTTCATTTGGCCGGAGCGAGTATGGTGGAGTATGAGAGAGCTATTAGTGGTCTAGGGTTTAGACACACCAATTAGAAGGCTCTAATCCGAAGGCTAGGGCAATTAGAAGCTCTAAACCAAAGCGGCTCTAAACCGGAGTCTAGGGATAGGATTTAGATTAGAGGATAGGAACTTGTGTGTCTAGAGGAGGAGGCCCTGCCCCTCCTTTTATAGGTGGAGGGCCAAGGGAGGAGTCCCTCCCCAAGTCGGCCTTGGGTGGCGCGCCGGCTTGGAGAGGAGGGACTCCTCCCCCAAGTCGGTTTTGCCTCCTCTTGCTTGTTTCCCACAGTTTCCTGTTTTAGCCGTTTGACTTTCAAACTGGCCATTTGACTTTTCTGTTTTAGGATTCAATTTAATACTTTATTTGGAACAGCAAGAACACTTAGTACATGATGCAATCATTCCAATATGTAATGACACATTCATGTACCCCTCCCCTGAGTCTTGGGACATTCGGAACCTTCTAGAACATTCGATGAAAACACCGTAATCATTCCCGAACTCGAAAGGGACTTTCCTTATATGAATCTTATTCTCCGGACCATTCCGGATCACCTCGTGATATCCGGATCCCATCCGAGACTCGAACAACATTCGGTCTCTTTCTCATAATACCATAACTACTCAAAACAACGTGTGTGTCTCCCTACGGTTCGTGAATTATGCGGACATGATCGAGACACTTCTGAACAATAACCAATAGAGGAATCTGGAAATTCATATGGCTCCCACATATTTCTACGATTACTTTGCGATCGAATGAACCACTTACATACGATACCAATTTCCCTTTGTCTCACGATAGTTTACTTATCCGAGGTTATGATCGTCGGTATCTCTGCATACCTAGTTCAACCTCGTTACCGATAAGTACTCTTTTCTCGTTCCCGTGATATGTGATCCCTTGTGAGCCAGTCACATGCTTGCAAGCTAATTGGATGACATTTACACCGAGAGGGCCCAGAGTATATCTATCCGTCATATGGATGGACAAATCCCATTCTTGATCCATGTGTTTCAACCAATACTTTCTGAACACTCAATGCCATCTTTATAGCCACCCTGTTACGGTGTGGTGTTTGATGACATCAAAGCATCCATCCGGAAAAGGTGATATGCATGATCTCATGGTCGAAGGAATCAGGTTACTATGTATCAGAAAGCATATAGCAATTGAACTATTGAAATGACTTCATCTTTGTGCTACGCTTATCTATAGGAGTATGTCCATCACATCATTCTCCTAATGATATGACCCTGTTGTTAATAACATCTTTATGTTCATGATCAGGAAACCATGATCATATATTAACCAACAAGCTAGTTTAACGAGAGGCTTTACTAGGGACTCTTATTTTAGTTTACAAATCACACAAGTATTAATGTTTCCGGTTAATACAATTATAGCATGGTATGTAAATATTTATCATAAGTGTGAAGATATGATAATAACCACTTTATTATTGCCTCTTGGGCATATCTCCAACACACGGGTCGCGGCGGAAACCTTCTTACCACCAGCGGCAGCACTGGTGCCAACCGCAGAGGAGGACTTCTTGGGCTTCCCCATCGCAGTACGGCGGCGGCGCCAGTGAGCACGCAGAATCAAGGAAGGAAACGCTCGGGGAAATTCCAGCGCGCAGTGAGAAAGCTCAGAGAAGATGGGAGCAATGAAACAAGAATGGCTGCGGTGAAAACAAATTAACTTTTCCCCAATGATTATAAGGACGAGGACGATGCACGACGACCGTCCATCGGGAAGACCTAGAGACAACATCAAGATCTGACCCTCCACGTGTCAGTACAGCAGCGAACCGTCGCTCACACGCCGTCCACTACGCGTGGAAATCGAGGCGACGCCATAATTATCTCCACGCCGCGCGTGACTGGTCAACTCAAGGTCAGAAGGTGGGACCCATGTTCGTCCAGTCACGTCATCTCTGGCGCCGCAGACGCTTGAGGTCACCGATCGTAAGCACTGACGTCATCAAAAGCTATACTAGAAACGGTTACAATTCTTCGGCTACAGAGCTAAAAGTACTCAGTCGAATCTATGATTCGACTAACTACTCGGGGGATACTCCTATCAGGAGCGTTGGTCGCGCACCCGAAAAATGAACAAAACACTACAACACTGAACTATTTCTTCGAGTCCTACGTCAAGTCTGCGACTCCACTACGGACTCGGGGGATACTCCCATAGGGAGGATGGATTCAAGCATCCGTAAAATTTGTGTCCTACGGACCTGAAGCCGAACAACGACTGAATTAAAGTCTCTGCTTGAGTCTACGACTCGAACAGACACTCGGGGGCTACTCCCATAGGGAGCGCTGGTCGTGCACCCTATGAATTCTTCGAGTGTGATCCTTCGGATCATTCTGCAAAACTTTTTGGCAACTCCGCCCCAATTAACGCTAAGTGAGCAACGTCCTCCTTGGCCACCCGAAACACCTCTGTGGGTGATAAACATTCGGATGTTGTGTTTGCGACACAAAGATAAGACCTACATATATCATCTGATGGCCTGGTAACGCACACGACTGCGCTCTGCTAGTAAGAATCCGTGCCAACAGGCGCGATGAAAAATCCTGACGGACGCGTTGGGTACATCATTTAAATTCACTGGAATTCCACTCCTGTAAGTCCTCCGCGACCTGAGTCGAATTACGCCAGCATATGTTCCGGGTTCGAGTCGAGGGAGTCGAATATGAAGAAGATCGTGTTGTTTTGTCCTAAGACAGTTAACTGACCCTGATCCGTCGGGAGAGTCAGGCACACGCATCAACAATCCCTACACACTCAAAACATTCTCTAGAAAGACAGAGATAGCTGCACCCGAAGGATTGAAGAGTCCTCAGCCGAATCTACGATTCGACTGAACACTCGGGGGCTACTAACATGGTTACACCCTGCGGGTACACGACCTCAGCATACCTGGTCCAGCCCAAGGAAGGCCCACGACAAATATACGCCGGCCCATGAAGACTTTCGGGTGGCCAGGGCCCATGACGCCTTCGGATCCTTGGAGAGCAAGACTAGAGTAGATAGAAAATTAAAGGGGGCAAACCCTAAAACCTGTAACCGACTCGATCTGTGCCTGGGACCTGCCTACCTCTATATAAAGGCCAGGAGGGCACGACGAGGAGTCTCTCTTACAATCTCTCGCACACCACCACATACACACCTCCATGCCAGATTGCATCTACGCACCCCTGTAACCTTCAGTTCCGCCGTAATCAAGAGTAGACAAGCAGGAGTAGGGTTTTCCCTCTGGGGGCCTAAACCCGGGTAAACCTCCTGTCCCCGTGTTGCTTGTTTGCTAACCGTTCTGCGATCTCCAGCATTCCCATCTTCTCCAAAACCCAAGTCCATAACAATGGGCATTGACGAGATTAAACCTCGTCAGGCGTGGTGTAGGCACTTCGTTGGAAGACCCCAAGAGCAAGATGTGATGAGCACAACAGTAAGTTTTCCCTCAGTAAGAGACTGAGGTTATCGAACCAGTAGGAGGAAGAAAACGACTCAAAGATGTTGCTAGCAACTTGGAGACCTACACAACACAAACTCAAGACTTTGTCCCAATGAACTGTGAGGTTGTCAAACTCACCGGTTTGTTGTAACAAAGGATTAACTGTATGATGTGGAAGTTAATGATGGTTTGCATCAAGTAAACAGTAACAATGGAAGATGTATCAATGGTAAAGATTGGACCGGGGTCCATAGTTCACTGGAGGTGCTTTCCTTAGATAAAC
Organism: Avena longiglumis; assembly: GCA_030063025.1. Taxonomy (NCBI): domain Eukaryota; kingdom Viridiplantae; phylum Streptophyta; class Magnoliopsida; order Poales; family Poaceae; genus Avena; species Avena longiglumis. Next base: position 505,237,794 of record CP125975.1, read on the forward strand.
AAACATGGCATGAAGGGTAACAAATTACAACAGGGCAATTAACAGGACTGAGCAAGGCATAACAATGCAATACTAGACATAAAGATCCCATGAGATTCGATTGGGCAATACAACAATATACATAGACCGCCATCCAACTTCATCTATGACTAGAAGTCCACCTTCAGGTTATCATCCGAACCCCCTCCGGTATTAAGTTGCAAGCAACAGACAACTGCTTTAAGCAAAGTGTGTAAGGTAAACAATCCACTTGTTCCATGAACAAGAGACCTTTGTTTTCTCCCTAGTGGCAACAACACATCTACAACCGTAGATATTTCTATCACTTCCCTTGATTAAGTAGAGGCATGAACCCACTATCGCGCATAAATACCCCCTATTGGAGTCATTAGCAACTACTTGGCCAAGATAGCTACTAACAACGGAGAGCATGCAAGATCACAAACAACACGGACATGATAGAATCAATAAGACAAAATCATTAATCAATATGAAATAGTAATCTCAATATCCATCGGATCCCCACAAACACAACATGCATGATTACAAATAGATGAGATCTTGATCATGAACGGAGCTCACAAGATCTAGACATGAAAGCACAAGGAGGAGATACACCCATATAGCTACTACATGGACCCGTAGTCCAAGGTGGAACTGCTCACGCTTCATACCGGAGGCTGGCATGATAAAGAAGAAGGCCTCCGGGATGATCTCCCCTCCGACAGGGTGCCGGGAAGAGCTTCAGATCCCCTCGATCTAGGGACAATGGTGGCGGCGGCTACAGGCGGTTTCGTGGAATATTGATCAAGTGCTTAGGGTTTAGGCATCGGGGGGACTTTATAGGCGAAGTGGCGAGGCAGGGGGCCACTGATGGCTACGCGTGGAGCCTGTTGGGAACTCAAAGAGCAAGGTTGAAGTAGCACAGCAGCAAGCCTTCCCTCAGTAAGAAACCGAGGTTATCGAACTAGTAGGAGGAAGGAAACATCACACAGGTGTTGCAAACAACGTGGAAACCTGCACAGCACAAACTCAAGACTTTGCCCCAACGAATCAGTGAGGTTGTCAAGCTCACCGGTTTGCTGTAACAAAGGATTAAACGTATGGTGTGGAAGGTAATGATGGTTTGCAGCAAGTAAAAAGTAACAGTGTAAGATGTATGAATGGTAAAGATTGGACTAGGGTCCATAGTTCACTAGAAGTGCTCTCCTTAGATAAACAACATGACATGAAGGGTAGTGGCGGATCCAGAATTTGGACGTAGGGTGGTCCACCTTTAAAAAAAGTTTTTTTAACACAGATAAAGCAACGCGAGTCGAGGTCCATAGTCCTATGCTCCCTCGTTCCTTACCTACCCATCTTGCGTCGCCGCCTCCCATCTTGTAGTGACGCTCTCCCTCTCAGTTATGCTCCCTCTACCGACGGACAACGCCCAACAAGGCGAAAGACATGGAAATGACTGGGTACCGTCGGGTCCCGGGTACTTGGCGGGTGACGAGTATGGTAAAGATTTAAACCCGACGATGGATACGGGGCGGGTCATGGGGGAGGGCCGGGTGCGGTATGGGGTGGGGGCAAACCCAGCCCTGAACCCGACGGGTGGCATCCAGAGGGACTGTGGGAGGGAGGAGCAGTATGGAGGAGGTGCGCTGGTTGCCGAGAGTCGGCGAGGTGGGGCGACGGCGAGGCACCGAGCTCAGGCGATGGGCAGTGGTCTCAATATCAAACGAAGGAAGGCACGAAGCGAACGACTGAACGAAGGAGGCCATCTTGGGCGACAAGTGGCGATGTCTAGTATCGAATGGAGGAAGCCATGAAGCGAACGACTGAACAAAGGAGGCCAGCTCGTGTTTTTCCTGGGATCGACTCGCTGCTCGCGTCCTCTGGAAATGTCCTTTTTTCTACTCCCTCCATTCCAAAAAGGATGTCTTAGATTTGTAAAAAATTGGATGAATCTATACACTAAAATATTTCAAGTTTAATTTAAATTTAATCAAATTTGTAACTTTTTAGGATAGAGGAAGCAATTTTCTGCTAGGTATATGGAGCGTACCAAAATTCCGGGTGGTCCAAGCACCACCCTGGCCACCCTATGGATCCGCCTATGATGAAGGGTAAACAAATTACAACAGGGCAATTGACAGGAACTGAGCAAGGCATAACAATGCAATACCAGACAGAAAGATCCTATGAGATTCGATTGGGCAATACAACAAGATACATAGACTGCCATCCAACTGCATCTATGACTAGTAGTCCACCTTTGGGTTATCATCCGAATCCCCTCCAGCATTAAGTTGCAAGCAACAGATAACTGATTTAAGCAAAGTGCGTATGGTAAACAATCCACTTGTTCTATGAACAAGAGACCGTTGTTTTCTCCCTAGTAGCAACAGCATATCTACAACCGAAGAGATTTCTGTCACTTCCCTTGGAAACTAGAGGCATGAACCCACTATCAAGCATAAATACCCCTCTTGGAGTCACTAGCAACTACTTGGCCAAGATAGCTACTAACAACGGAGAGCATGCAAGATCACAAACAACACAGACATGATAGAATCATAAAAACAAAACCATTAATCAATCTGACATAGTAATCTCAATATCCATCGGATCCTCGCAAACACAACATGCATGATTACAAATAGATTAGACCTTGATCATGAACAGAACTCACAAGATCTATACATGAAAGCACAAGGAGGAGATACAACCAACTAGCTACTACATGGACCCATAGTCCAAGGTAGAACTACTCACGCATCATACCGGAGAAGAAGGCCTCCAGGATGATTTCCCCTCCGACAGGGTGCCAGGAAGAACTTCAGATCCCCCGATCTAGGGACGATGGTGGCGGCGGCTGCAGAAGGTTTGTGGAGTTTTGATCGGGTGCTTAGGGTTTGTTCATCGGGGGCTTCTTATATGCGAGGAGGCGAGGCAGGGGGTTCCCGGGAGGCCCACACCTTGGCCAGGCGCGGGCCAGGCTTGGCTGCGCCTGGGAGTGTGGCCACACCGTGGCGCCCCTCGGTCTCGTCTTTTGGATTCGTGTCGCCCACGGTAATATATTGACTTTGGATTTTGTCCCGTCCAATTCTGAGAATATTGATTTTCTGCCTTTCTGGAACCAAAAACAGAAGAAAACAGGCAACTGACACTATGGCAACTTGTTAATAGGTTAGTTCCAGAAAAGATATAAAAACACCTCAAAGTGTAGACAAAGCAAAGCAAAGTACATACTAAACAAGCATGGAATACCAAAAATTATAGATACGTTTCTGACGTATCAAGCGTCCCCAAGCTTAACTCCTGCTCGTCCTCGAGTAGGTAAGTGATAAAAGAATAGTTTTTGAGGTGACATGCACCATCAAAACCAAGATCAAACCATTTGCAAGCATTGAAAGTTGGGATCAAAGAACTCTAAACATGTGCATGAAACAAGGAGTTCTAACAATAAGACAAAATAATTATGCATGCAACATAAAAGGCTACAAACAAAGATCATGAATAACATGCATTGAAAAACGTTTGTTTGTTTCACATACAGAAAACATGGCATAGTGGCAATCAGCTTGTCCCTCATAGAGTAGAAAATAGATGCATAGGACCCCTTCAAAGTGTAGGGTTCGCAACATAGGAAACAAAAAATTTCCTACGATGGGAACAACTATGTACCAAGATCTATCTACTAGATACAAACAACAGGCGAATGTATATCCGTAGAGAACATACCCTTGAAGACCGACAAAGCTTAACGAGTTAAACTCGTGGTTGATGTAGACGATCTCTTGCTGATCTCAAGATCGAGAGGAAGTCCTTAGCACCGCAACTTAGTGGCGCATCCGTGCTCGCACACACGTCCGAGGCACCGAGCAACCTCCGCCTCCTCGCTCCAGCGATGCAGCGGAAGCACAACTCTTTATTGCCGAATAGCCACCGGGAACATGTATCTCGCTAGTCCGAGACCATGGGGGATAAATTCTAGAGGGGGAGAGAGATCCTTCACGAGGAGGTGTGAGTGAGAAGTGAGGAGGGGGTGCCGTTTATAGGAGAGGGGGGAACCCCAAGGGGTTAGCTGGCGCATGGGGATGCCCCTTGCCCTCCCCTCATTCATGTGGATGGACACTCCACTCACAAAATTCCTTTCAATTCCCTCCACTCAAAATCCCACTCAAAATTGCTATTAAATTTCCACCAAATTTAATGCAAACTCTCATTAAATAAAACTCCTTTTATTTATTCAGAATTTTGTTAATTACTTTAATGACAAACATTCACATATAACCCCTTGCTAGTATTCCATTTCACATGCAAAAAAACTTTCTGCAATTTCACCCAAAAACCTGTTTCGGTATCTAGTGAAATAAATTCCTGCGCTTGTTATTCTGTCCGGCATGAAACTTTTGCTCCAATTGGATGTCGGTGTCTGTCGTGGTGGTGGCACGACAGATGCCATGGGTAGGCTAAAGTATGGGGCAAATGGATGCTAGTGGGATCTGGGGAGGGAAGATGCAACTGTCTCTACACTCAAGCTGCCAAAGTGATGATCTTTATTTCTCTCTTTATGGATTACAAGTGCTCCTCGAGCTGTATACAGGGGGACAAGATGAATCTCCCCAGCCTAACGGTGCTCAAAGAATCGATCCCTCCTTCAGGGTCCAAGCCTCCCCTTATAAAGGAGTGCCTTGGGTGCCCTTAGGGCTGACGAGGCAAGCATATTCGTGGAATATGCTTGTCCCAAAATAGTAGTTCGGCGGCCTCCTTTCCCTGTCGCCCTTCTAATGACGGCAAGGCTCCAGGGGCCCCCTCCTGCGTGCCTCGGGCTCCAGGACCGTCACCTCCGTGACCTCCTTCTGCTCCTCTGACGCTGTGCATCCTTGTCTCTTGTGCTTGGCTCTGCTCTGATTCCTTCTAGCCTGCAGCTATAGTTTGACCTTGTGCTTCTCCTTCTCCTGCAAGCTTTGTATCACTCGGCCATACCTTGTGTTACTCGGCTCGTTCTTCACCTGCACCAAGATCGCTTGGGTAACCCGGCCGATTCTCTCAGTAACTCGGCCGGGTAACTACTTGATACATATACGTGGGCTTCTTGCCTCCGTTCATCGGCCGACATACCTATGATTCGTCCATCTTGGACCGTAACTCGGAAACTAGACGGGGATAGTACCTCTGTCTTTCCCCGTCTCTGACCTACCCAAGGTTAACCCCCCGACATTAGTCCCCGAAGCTGGTGTGGCCCTGTCAATAGCTTTGGCCGGGTTATATCAGCTTCATTATATTCTTTAGTCTTGTTTCCGAGTTAAGTCCTCGTCCGAGGTCTCCTCGTTCCTTCCCTCGTACGCCATGTCCTACGTGTCATCCCCATCATTGTTCTTCTAGTTTTTTGGTCCCTCTACAGTGCTTACTGACAAGGTACAGTGAACTCTGTACCTGCTGCGACGCCTTGGGTGCCGTTCCCCTTGGGGATTGTAACGTCCTCTCTTCGTGTGTGGCCGTTGGTGTGGCTCCGCTCGCCATCGTGTGTTCGTGCTGCACCCACGATCTACACGGATAACTGCCACACCCACGATCCCACTTCCCTGTTTATGGCTCGACTATAAAGAGGGGAACTGCGTTTGTGGGATTCACTTTTCCCCTTATCGCTCGCCTCCGTTCTCCTTCTTCCTTTCGCCGGCGCGCTCTCTTGCAGTTCCGCCGCCGCTCGCCAGCCAGAGCCTCCGCCGGCGAAGATTCTGCGCTGCTCGCTTTCTTTCTTGCTCGGCGGCTTTGGCTCCGTCCCGGTGAGTCCTCTCGCCGTCTTGCCCTAATCTTTCCCTAGATTCATCTGTCTGCGTTTTGGGCGACGGTTCCTCCGCTTTCTTCGCCATTGTTTTCGTGCAAAATTCGACGGGCCTTGCAGCTCTAAACTCCTCCGCCAGTTTTTCCTCCGCGATCTTTCCTACATATGTCTAGTTCGTTTAGCGCTCTTGTTGAGGAAGACGATGTTGGCTCCGGGCGAGAGGCTCATGGCAGGGATCTTCACCACGCTACCGTGAGATTGAATGGCTCATCCGGACTCGACGGATTCCGCCGAGGTTTCTTGCCGTTCTGACAGCGAATCCTCTCTAGATATCGAGAGAGGCGGTATGTGGTTTTCATGTCCCACTACCGCGGCTTCTCCTCTTAGCGATTTTGCTAGAGATTTCTCGATTTCGGCCTTGACCGCATCACCTTCCTACGAACGCCATAGCTTCTCTTTCCGCTTTCATCTCCGCTCGAGGGTTACTTGCCCGTGTGGCCGCTGCATGTCCGGTCAAGTTCTTCCAGATCCGCCCAACGTTGTCCCGACAAATCCGCACCCTTCCGAGAAGTTGCTCACCCAATGTGGGGCGGCGTCTATCACACCTCGGAGGAAATCCGTGTTCCCTCGTGTCACTGGGTTGGAGTCGTGCAAGAAGTGGCACAAGTCATTCTTCTACGTCAAGAACAGAGGGGCGGAAGACAAGATTCGGCTCCCCCATTCTCAATTGGCCCACCTTCTAAAGTGAACTGGCTCTATAATCCGAGGAAATCTCACGCCTTGGCCGAGGCTTTCGAGATTCGGCTAAAAGAGTTGATCCGGGCCGGGTTATGCGGTGAAGACCTGATGGCAACTTTTATTAGTAGCCGGATCTGCCCCTTCCAGCAGCGGACCCACAAGTTGTGCTACATGAGTGGTCCCCTTGAACCTAACTGAGTCTCGACCGTGGAGCTGGATAACTACCTTATTTATAAGCGCGTCCGAGCTATCTTCAAGACTGAGATGCCTGAGGATTGGTCTTGGGGGTTAAAACCATTCACCCGCGATCGTCCGCCTCCCGAGGTAAGCTTAATCAGCATTGCTCTGTTATTCCACAGTTTTTAGAAACTGGTTTATCTGATTCTCTTTCTCCTCGTCTTGCAGAGGTTCGCAGAGCAGAAGAACGAGGACGCCGAAGTTCTGCAGCTCCCTTGGCCATGGACAGAGTACCGGATATCTTGAGCCGGACTCGAGGAGTTCGTCCCTAAGTCGGATCCTGCTTCGGCTCGAGCTCGCGGCAAAACTTCAGCGCATGAGGAGGAAGGTGATTCAGACGAGGTCCAAATTCTTGAGGTAGTTGCCGCCATGCCTATTTCTTATGCATTTCCGGCTTCTACTTTCCCAGCTAATCCGGCCGGTCAGGTTCACGACGCCGAGCCTATTGCTTCCCGGCCTCCCGTTACCTCGGGGAAGCGTGGGGCTCCTGCTAGTGCCTCGGATGCGGTTCCTAAGAAGCGAATGAAGAAATCCGCTCCGAACCCTCCCAGGCGCAAGACTATGCCTGGGGTCGCCGGGTAAATTCTTTTGCCTATATTTCTTGTTTCTCTCTTTCTGTTTCTCATACTAACGAATTTTCTTTCTTATGTTTGCAGTGCTCCTCTTTCGGTTAAACCCGGCGGTCCTAGTATGACTAGCCGTCCGATTCGGCCGCCATCTCCTCCTCCCGCTGATGATACCAGGATTCCTAGTCCTATTCGCCCTGCTTCTCCTCCAGCTCCGAATACATCGCCTGCTCGTCGCGATGTCCCTGAGACCCCTTCCATTGACCTGGATCCGATCCGGCCCTCCGAAGTTTTCGTTGAGCCCGCCGCCCCTTCTATGGGCCCCAGCGCTACTACTGAGCCTCCATCTACTCCGGCTTTCGGCTATCCCGACCTCGGCGAAAAGGTCGTTATCCGGCGCCCTCTGCGACCTTATCCTCCATTGCTCCTAAGGACTCCGTCCCCACCGAGGCGCCACTTCTGTTGATGCCTCTTCTAAGGCGAAAAAGGCTATTGCCAAGACTTCTTCTCGAAGGTCTTGCGGCTCTTCTCATGAGTATTGCCGACGTACGTAAGGGAGCTGCGCCTACCAAAGTCCCGTTTTCCGCCGACAGCCGAGCTTGCTCTTCATAAGAGCCTACTTGCCGTGGTGGACCGCCTTCCGGTAAAGTTTTAACTCGGACAACTAGTGGAACAGCCTTGAGCGCTGGTTGAATATGCCAATAATCGGAATGTCACTGATCGGTTTGAGGGTAATCCAACAAACCAGCCTTTCTTTTTCGACATCAATGACGTTTTGACCATGCTGCCCAGTTCATCATTGATACCAACAAGATGAATGAGGTAATTATTTTTTCTCTGAGTCTTAAATTATTCTCCAGATGTTACCATATGCTCTAGTCCCCGAAACTTGCAAGGAAATAACTTGTTGTATACTTGGAAGTTTGAGTTAAATTTATTTCTAAGGTTCGTTAGTCCGGCCATCTAGATCGGAGGTTAGTTGTGTTTTATTCGGACTTGGTTTAGCTTTGAATATCCAGCCATCTAGATCCGAGTTAAGTCCTGCTTGACTCGGATCTGGTTTAGATTTGAATATCTAGCCACCTAGATCCGAATTAAGCTTTGCTTGATTCGGATCTACTTTAGCTTTGAATATCCAGCCACCTAGATCTGAGTTAAGCTTTGCTTGACTCGGATCTGGTATAGCTTTGAATATCCAACCACCTAGAGCCGAATTAAGCTTTGCTTGATTCGGATCTAATTTTAGCTTTGAATATCCAGCCACCTAAATCTAAATTAAGCTTTGCTTGATTTGGATTTAATTTAGCTTTGAATATCCAGCCATCTAGATCTGAGTTAAGTCCTGCTTGACTCGGATCTGGTTTAGCTTTGAATATCCAGCCACCTAGAGCCGAATTAAGCTTTCCTTGATTCGGATCTACTTTAGCTTTGAATATCCAGCCACCTAGATCTGAGTTAAGCTTTGCTTGATTTGGATCTAATTTAGCTTTGAATATCCAGCCATCTAGAGCCGATTTAAGCTTTGCTTGATTCGGATCTAATCTAGCTTTGAATATGCAGACACCTAGATCCGAATTAAGCTTTGCTTGATTCAGATCTAATGTAGCTTTGAATATCCAGCCACCTAGATCCGATTTAAGTCCTGCTTGACTCGGATCTGGTATAGCTTTTACTTGTTGATTTATCATTTTGCCTCATTACTCAGGTTGCACATGACCGACGGACTGCCGAGTTCCAGAGGTTGCTTTTTTCGCACCGCAAGCTGGAAGAGAAGTACGAGAAAGTTCTGCCCGTGGCAAAGAAGGCTGGTATGTCGATAGTTCCTTTTCCTTATTCCCAACTTTCTCATGTATTCGTCCACGGAATGCCGGCTTACTTCTTGTTGAATAGGTAATATTAATAACCTCAATATCCGCCTTGAAAAGAAGATCAAGAACTTGGAAGGTTAGTTTCCTTTCTATTTTACTCCTTCTTCTTCTTAATACATATGCTAAGGTTTCTTATTGCGTTTGGATGTGGTAAAGCCGAGTTACAAAACTTCGCAGCGTCGCATCAAGATTGCATGCCCATGCCTGACGTGATGCTGCATTTTTTAGAACAAAATGCAGTTCATTCGGCGCAACTACAGGAAAAAGACGATGAGATAGCTCGCCTGCGATCCGAGGTGGACACCCTTAAGCTCTCTCAAAAATCCGAACTAGAGAAGGTTGACCAAGAATTTTCCGAGGAAAAGAATCGGCTGACTCTGGATCTGCAGAAGAACAAAGAACTCCTTGAAGCTGCCAAACTTAAAACCCGGGGTTTGAGCGAGGAAATTGCTCGTTTTGAGAAGAGCAAGGCTGATTGGGCCAAAGATCTTCAGATAATGATGAGCTACATTCATCGTAAGCTACTTGCCATGGCCGAATTATATTTTTCTTTTTTGTCCCTGCTACCTTTTGACACGCTCGCTTTATGCAGATCATTTCCCCGAGGCCAAGCCCGTGAGTTCTAAAGCGGTTCTTGCAGCTCGTGCGCGCCGAGGTGAACCCGTTGATGTTGATTCAGAATATTCAATGGAGGATTACTTGGTTGCCGTTGGTGCTGCAGTTGGTCCGATGAAAATTATGGGCCGGGACTTGGTGCAGGCCGCTATCCGAGCTTACCATGTACTCTGGCCGAATACCTCGGGGACTCCTGATATCAATGAAGTCAAGTTATTGGTGACAAGGCTGATGGCATCTGAGAGGCAGTTGAGTCTTTGGAGAGAATCGGCTGGCGTCTTTGGTGCCGACATGGCCCATCATTATCATGTCATGGTATGAAGACATCTCTGGACATCCCGAGAAATTTACGACCCCGCCGGGGTTGAAGATCCCACTTTTGTTGCTCTTCGGCAAGCTCGGGCGTTCCAACTCGTCGAGTACGCCGACGTGCACACTTGGAATGAAGGGCCGAGTTTTCTCCCAGACCCGGATCAGGAGGTTGCGGCTGAGGGTGCCTCGGATGATGACTCAGCGGAGCAGGGGGAAGGTGAAAACGATTCGGCCGCATCTGATAGCTCTAGCTCGAGCTCGGACAGCAACGGCGATGCGCGGTCCTCTTCCAAAGGTACCGGGCATTCGACCGCACGGACTGACGCTCCCGAACAACCTCGGACTTCCGCCGAAGTTGCACCTGGGTCAGCGGAGGGCGAGGCAACCTCAGTCGAGGTCCCTCCTACCTCGGAGTGCCCCGCACCTGAGCAAGTAGCTGCCTCTCCAACAAACAACGCCTAAGTTATTTCCGATCCCCGGTATGCCGGGCGTATGATGTAGGCGAAGAATTTGTCAACTCTCTCTATGATTTGAATCTCTTTTGCCATGTACTGTTGTGACATTGGGTTAAGTGGATGCTCGTCCGAATTCTTGCTTCGCTGGCCCTTAATTTCTTGACCTTTTAGGGCTTAACTTTGTCGTTATTTTTTATGGTCTTATCCAGGCATGAGCGCTGAATACCTATGATATTGATCTGTTCTAAAGATAAGTTAACTATTTCGTTGTGGAAGTATGTAGCATACGATAGTCCCCGAGTCGCTGCTTTAGATGCCGAGGTTTAGGTATCAATACGAAATTGATATATCATATGATAGTCCCCGAGTCACTGCTCTGGGCACCGAGGTTTAGATTCGTAACATGAAAGAAATACAACATATGGCAGTCCCCGAGTCACTGCTCCGGGCGCCAAGGTTCAAGCACATAATGCGAAAGAAATAAATATAACATATGGCAGTCTCCGAGTCATTGTCTGGGTGCCAAGGTCCAAACACATAACACGAAATAATATAACATATGGCAGTCCCCGAGTAACTGCTCTGGGTGCCGAGGTCCAAGCACGAAATACTACAACATATGGCAGTCCCTGAGTAACTGCTCTGGGTGCCGAGGTTCGAATACATAACATGAAATAAATATAACTTAAGGCAGTCCCCGAGTCACTGCTCTGGGTGCCGAGGTTCAAATACATCATTGGATTTTGACTTTGAGATATAATGCTACGAGTAGAATGGCCGAAGTAAAGCCACATTCCAGGGGCGCTTCTTTTCTTCACCAGCTTTGTCTGCCCTGTTCTCTCCAGGGGACTGAGCGTCGATTAGATAATATGCATCGTTGTGCAATGCTTTGCTCACAATAAACGGTCCTTCCCATGGGGGTGAAAATTTGTGCATGCCGGCCGTGCGTTGCACTAGTCGGAGGACCAAATCTCCTTCTTTGAATACTCTTGGATTCACTTTCTTGCTGTGATACCACCGCAAGTTCTGCTGATAAATAGCCGATCGTGATAATGTCAACTCTCTGGCTTCTTCCAACAGGTCTACGGCATCTTGCCGAGCTATCTCATTTGTCTCTGAGGTTGTGTACTGAGCAACTCTTGGCGAGTCATATATTATGTCGGCCGATCGTACGACCTCCGCCTGCATACCGAGAAGAATGGAGTGTAACCGTTGATCTATTCGAGTAGTCCAAGGCTCCATAACACGGGATTTCTTCGATCCAACACCCTGCCGACCTTTGCAAAGGTTCAACAAGTCGTGGTTTTATTCTCGATAGCACCAGTCCATTGGACCTTTCCACTTGTCCATTGGATCTTTGGGTGAGCCACAGAGGCAATATCTAGTCTTATGTGCTTCTCTCGGCAAAATCTAGCGAAAGCTCATACGCAAAGTTTGTGCCATTATCGGTAATAATACTATGCGGTACCGTATCTCAAGATGATATCCTTGAGAAATTTCACTGTGTGCCCATCACACTTTTTAATCGGTTTTACTTCAATCCATTTTGTGAACTTGTCTACCATAACCAACATGTGGGTCATTCCTCCTCGCGCCGGCTTGAACGGTCCCACCATATCTAAACCCCACACAGAAAATGGCCAAGTGATGGGTATTGTTTTTAACTCGGCCGACGGCATATGTATTCTGGTTGCGTATCTCTGACACCCATTGCATTTCTTAACTAATTCTTTTGCCTCTTTTAACGCCGTTGGCCAGTAAAATCCATGCCTAAATGCCTTGGCTACTAATGCGCGAGATGAGGCATGGTGCCCACATTCTCCTTGGTGTATGTCTAGAAGGATCTCCTGACCTTCTGTGGAGCTCACGCACTTCTGCAATACGTTTGTGACGCTTCTCTTATATAACTCATTGTTTATGATTGTATAGGCTTTTGCTCTTCTTATGGTTTGTCTAGCTAATACCTCATTACTCGGCAGTATCGCGTCTTTTAGGTAAGAAAATATGGTTGCGCCCATATCGGTGTTACTCTTTTTGAAGTGATCTCATTGTCTACCTCCATGTTTTCTGCCGACGTATATACCTCGGCTTTCTCCAGGATTGTGATTACCTCGGTTGTCCCCCTTTTTAGGGGTTCTGAGTCTTTCTGCGGATCTACCTCCATTGGTGTGTGATTTTCTGCAGAACTTGCTGGGACAAAGATTGATTCGGATTCTGGTGATGGGATTATTGATGGTTTCCTGAGGTGCTCCAGGGCAATACCTGGCGGAATTGACTGCCGGGTTGATCCTAACTTCGACAATGTGTCGGCAGCGTCATTTTCTGCTCGTGGTATGTGGTGGAATTCACATCCTTCAAAGTATCCACTGATCTTTTGCACATGGAATCTGTATAAAGCCATATTAGCATCTAATGCGTCCCAACTGCCCGATACTTGTCATTACTAGATCCGAGTCACCGTAACATAGGATTCGTCGTATACCAATTTCTTTTGCCACTTTTAATCCATGGACTAGCGCTTCATATTCATCTACATTGTTGGACGCAGCAAAATGTATTTGCAGTACATATTTCAATTGATCTTTTTTAGGCGAGGTTAGCACTATTCCTGCTCCCAAACCATTCCTTAGTTTGGAACCATCAAAATGCATTGTCCAGTAATTTGGGTCTGGCAATGGTGGCTCATACTGCACCTCGGCCCAGTCTACGAGAAAGTCGGCGACAGCCTGAGATTTGATTGCATCTCTTCTATCAAACTGTGGAGCGTACGGTGATAACTCGATCGCCCATTTTGCTATTCGGCCACTTGCATCTTTGTTGTTCAATATGTCGGCTATGGGTGCCTCACAGATTACTTTGATGGGGTGCTCTTCAAAGTAATGCTTAAGCTTTTTTGCCGACATATATACTCCATAAGCCATCTTCTGATAGTGCGGATAATTCTGCTTTGAAGTGGACAATACTTCACTTAGATAATACACCGGCCTTTGAATTGACTTACCATTTTCAAGTCGTTCCACTACGACCACAGTACTAACTACTCGATTGGTAGCCGCTACATAGAGTAGCATAGGTTCTTTCGATAATGGAGAAGCTAAAATTGGTGCCGTTACTAGCATCTTTTTCAACTCATGAAATGCAAGGTCCGCCTGCGGCGTCCAGCTGAATTTGTCCGACTTTCTCATCAGCTGATAAAGTGGCAGTGCCTTTTCTCCTAGCCGACATACAAATCGACTAAGTGAGGCCAGGCAGCCCGTGAATTTTTGTACATCGTTCAAACATCTTGGCAATTCCATTCTTTCTACTGCTCTTATTTTTGTTGGATTAGCCTCGATACCTCGGCTAGACACAAGGAAACCGAGTAGTTTTCCTGCCGGCACGCCAAATGTGCATTTTTCTGGATTAAGCTTCATTCGGAACCTTCTCAGGTTCGCGAAAGTTTGCCGTATATCTTCTAGCAAGGTTTTGCTCTCCTTAGTTTTGATGACCACGTCATCCACATACACTTGTACATTTTTACCTATCTGATCATGTAAACATTTTTGCATGCATCTTTGATATGTTGCTCCTGCATTTCGCAGGCCGAATGGCATTGTGCGATAACAATAAGCCCCGTACGGGGTAATAAATGCAGTCTTTATTTGATCGGCCGGATTTAACGGTATCTGGTGGAAACCAGAATACGCGTCTACAAATGATAACAGCTCACAGCCAGCGGTCGAGTCAATGACTTGGTCTATTCTAGGCAATGGAAAAGGATCTTTTGGACACACCTTGTTCAGGTTGGTGTAGTCGATACACATTCTCCACACAATGGCTACATTGGGATCAACCAGTCTTGTGGCTTGGTACTTCCATTGTACGTTTTTGTGCCTCTTGCTAACTGAAAATTCGGCACTGGTGGTTCACCCATGATCCGTGGTCCAAAACATGCCGGACCTGGTGGACCTTGCTCTTCCAACAACTCGGACCGTTATAGCCGATCCAACTTTACTCTCGCATCACTTGCTGGCAAATCTCTGTACAGGATTCTATCATGTATCCCATAATGATTATTCCCACCCTGGTTTGCGTATTCCACCTCGGAATATCCATCATTGTACATTTCATTCATCTGATTGTGGCGAGCTAGCCTCACTTCTCTTTCCTGCCGTGGCTCATGTCTTGGTTGCGGGTTGGGTGGCACTTCTCTCCTTACTTCGGCCGGGGTCTGGTTTTCATGATTATCTCTTGCGGGTTCTCTCCTGCCGAGATCCCCATTGCCTCGGCCCCCGCCGTCCTTTTCCATACGGTCGTGGTTTCTCTCCCCACTGTTACCTCGGCTTGCATTGCCTCTGTTCTCATTTGCCTTTCCAGCTATTGCCGGGTCATATGGAACAATTTGCTTATTCCTCTTTCCTGAGGTTACTGCTTTCTCTTTTCGAGCGTTGTTTCCGGGTGAAGATGCCGCTGCTGCGGATAAAGCAGTGTCTTGCCCTTGAATGAACCATCCGCGAAGCCCCTGGTCTCGCTGGGTTAGTTCTGAATATTTCCTCATTTTGCTGGTTCGCGATGCGCACCAGCTCATTCACTCTTTCTTGTTGTTTCTGCCGAGCTTCCCCGGTTAACCCCTCTAATTCCAATGCTGCGGCATTTGCCGCTCTCAGGTTTTTCGCCGGGGTATTGTACCTCGGCAAACCCAAATCACCTGACTCTGCTCTGTGAGCTTCTTAATGTCATTCATGAGGTTCTTCCCTCTTAACCTTAGTTCTTCCACCCGCTCGGGTGCGATATCAAGCTTATTAGCTTTTGCATATTCTCTCAGGGTCCTGTTCAAGGATTCCCGCAGAGCTGATACTTTTTTGGCCTCTACCAGCACTTTTTGTCTGGTTTCTTCTAACTCTGCCTGAGCATTTGCCGGATCAAGTATCGGCGCTACAGGTGTGGTTAAGTTTTCTATAGTCGCCTGAAGAATGTTCTCTGGTCTTTCCAGAGGTGGCCCTCTCACTCTTGGTGCCTTTGGGGTGGTATCATGCATCTCGGCCGGGTTTGTCACTGGCGGAATTACCTCAGCGGTTTGCAGTGTGGTTTGCTTGGGTGCGCCCTGTGCGCCTGCGGCGGGTTCTCTGCTTGACCCGGCTACTGCTGCTCCCGCTTGAGCTCCTGCTGCGACCATCACCTCGACGCTGCCTGCAAGATGCTCTCCTGATGGACAGCTAGCCGCGCTTCGAGGTGGCTCTCCTGCAACAACAACCTGGTGAGGATAAATGCCGGTGACGTCGACTCCGACGTAGACCCTGTGCTCGCCCAGGCCGATGAAGATCCCGTTGCGCGGGGGAGTTTTCCCCCTGAAGCTCCCTGCATTGTCTCTGACATAGTCGCAGAGACCAAATCTCTGGACCAAGCCAGAAACAACGCGCTCGCCGGTGTTGATGAAGTTTCCTGTCCGGATCACAACTCTAGCTAGCACCGCTGCTGGCCCCACGGTGGGCGCCAACTGTCGTGGTGGTGGCACGGCAGATGCCATGGGTAGGCTAAAGTATGGGGCCAATGGATGCTAGTGGGATCTGGGGAGGGAAGATGCAAGCTCTACACTCAAGCCGCCAAAGTGATGATCTTTATTTCTCTCTTTATGGATTACAAGTGCTCCTCGAGCTGCACAGGGGACAAGATGAATCTCCCCAGCCTAACGGTGCTCAAAGAATCGACCCCCCCTTCAGGGTCCAAGCCTCCCCCTATCAAGGAGTGCCTTGGGTGCCCTTAGGGCTGACGAGGCAAGCATATTCGTGGAATATGCTTGTCCCAAAATAGTAGTTCGGCGGCCTCCTTTCCTCGCCCTTCTAATGACGGCAAGGCTCAGGGCCCCTCCTGCGTGCCTCGGGCTCAGGACCGTCACCTCCGTGACCTCCTTCGCTCCTCCGACTGCATCCTTGTCTCTTGTGCTTGGCTCTGCTCTGATTCCTTCTAGCCTGCAGCTATAGTTTGACCTTGTGCTTCTCCTTCTCCTGCAAGCTTCGTATCACTCGGACATACCTTGTGTTACTCGGCTCGTTCTTCACCTGCACCAAGATCGCTTGGGTAACCCGGCCGATTCTCTCAGTAACTCGGCCGGGTAACTACTTGATACATATACGTGGGCTTCTTGCCTCCGTTCATCGGCCGACATACCTATGATTCGGCCGTCTTGGACCGTAACTCGGAAACTAGACGGGGATAGTACCTCTGTCTTTCCCCGTCTCTGACCTACCCGAGGTTAACCCCCCGACAGTGTCTCTTAAGTGTGTCACCCTACAGTTCGTGAATAATGTGGACATGATCAAGACCCCTTTCCGATCAATAATCAGAAGCAGGATCTGGAGACCCATACTGACTCCCACACATTCAACGATGACTTTCTTGTGATCGTTGGAACCTTTTACGCTAGTATCTTAATCCCTTTGTTTCACAATATATTACATGTCTGAGATTCGATCATCGGTATCTCCATACCTAGTTTGATCTTGTTACTGACATGCACTCTTTTCTCGTTACCGTGATATGACATTCTAGTGATCAAATCACTTGCTTGCAAGCTAACCAATGTGATATCACCGAGAGGGCCCAGATTATATCTATCCATCATCGGGATGAAAAAATTCCACTCTCGATCCATGGGCCTCAACATAACACTTTATTAGTTCTGAACCCATCTTTATAATCACCCCGTTATGGTGTGAAATTTGATGTTATCAAGAAAATCTTCCGGTGTTAGTGATTGACATGATCTCATGGTCTAAGGATTAGGATCATTTCGTAAGTTGTTATAGCAATATAAACTCAATGGCTTTGATCGTAATGCTATACTTCAGATGAATGTTCATCACACCATTACATTAATGTTGTGATCTCGTTATTAACAACATCCAATGTCCATGATCAGGAAACCTTGATCATCTTGTTAATCAACGAGCTAGTTTATGAGAGAGGCATAACTAGGAACTTTCTGTTTGTTTATTAAACACACATGTATTAACGTTTCCGTATTAATACAATTATAGCCTGCAAAATAAACATCCATCATATACTTGGAATACACATAATAAACACTTTATTATTGCCTCTCAGGGCATATTCCCTTCACAAAGTTCACAAGGGTGACTAGAAACAAGTAGCACAAGAACAAGTAATATAACAATATGCATCAATCAATAAGTTTTGGGACACTACGCATAAAACTAAGAATGGCAACTATGCTCTCTTAATGGTGCCTAAAGGTAGAAGGTGGAGACTCAATATAAGTGGAAGAAAGGTCCTTCATAAAGGGAAGCAGGGATTTCAAGTTTCAAAAAGAGCTTCCAAAAATCATGGTACTTGTTAGCTTTCAGCCCTCATTGCCCCTATCATAAGCATATTGAAGTGATTAAGGTTAAAGTGAACAAACTATGGAGTATATGCTTGACAAAGTATAAATTGGCAATCTCAAGTCCCTTGAATACGAGGACCACACCTCATGCTACTCAACTTAAGTCACCTGTAAGTTCTTGTCATTGTAAGTACATGCGTATCATAGAGAACCGCCAACGGGGTATCCCTTGCACATGGTACAGGAGATTTCCCATAACCAAAATGACAAGGCAAGCAGGCAATGAGCATCTTAGCGATCTTTTTATTTACTATGTGCATAGCTTTTTATTGAGGATGCTTCATAGATAGCTCATTATGGTGATGCTGCAAGTTTCCACCATGATTAGGCTAGCGACCCAAGCGTTTCTCTAACACAAAATACATACTCCATGGACTTACAAGTTCCCTCTTTATTTCACACCGGTGACATCCATAAACAAAAGAACATGATATCAACTAAGTACAAAGTACAAGTGCAATGTTGAAAACGTTCCCCGTGACAACATGGTTCTGCTAATTCCAACGTATAAGTGCAAGCATATACAACATAGACGACACAATGGTTCAAGTTTATTAGGGGAAAAGAGTATAAAGTGTGCCATCAAGTTTGTGAGGGCTTTAATCACTAAGTTTTCACATAACAAAATAGTTTTTAATTGGAAGATAGCCGAAAACAAGAATATACTTAGAATGGTGTAACACACCATGCATAGGAGTTTATAGTTGACACTTTGGAATAACTTGGTTTATTGGGAGTTGGAAGCATGAGTAGAGCTTACTCATACAAGTGGAGGCTAGCAAAGACTGCGAGCAACCAACTAAGAGAGTAATAGTGTCCATAATCATGTAGAGCGACAAAACATTACTAATCAAAGCATAGAGTGGTACTACAAGTCAAGAACTAAATGATCATGGAGGCTATGGTGACTTTTCATAGTCATAGCATGGTCTGGGCATGTGCCAGGTCAACCCAAACAAAGCACCAAAGGAGAATACCACAACTCTATGCCTTTGCATACTAAAACAACGCATAATTTCTTCAAGGCACACTAAGCAATCCCAATTGTTTGGAACAAGACATGCTACAACAATAATCACTAAGCATAAGGTCAAAACAACACCTAGCATTTCATGCTAAAGTCCAAGTCACAGTCAATGCAAGCTCCTCTTGCACTTTCAAGCAGGAACTTCCTACTCCTTTTCAACACCAATTGACTTATTTGAAAAAACACAGCAAGAACAGGGGTCCAAACTAATTTATTCAAGCAAACTAAACAAACTAAGCAAAGCAAACGAAAACTAAGACGCTCCAAGAACAACACAACTGTGCATGAAACAATAAAAAGAAAGTGTCTAGATAGACCTAAGCTTTTTATTGATGAAGAAGGGGATGCCTTGGGCATCCCCAAGCTTTGACGCTTGTACCTCTTGGATATTTCTTGGGGTGACACCATGGTGGAATCCCCAAGCTTGAGATTTTGTCCATTCTTCATATCATTACATCATTCTCTCTCTACACGTGAAATTTTTCCTTCATACAGAACTTCACACAATCTTCATTAGCAACATTAGTGTATTCAAAAGAAATTAGACCTTTAGGCAAAGCTTTGGAACAGCAATTTTTTTCACTAAAAACACAAGCTACTGTAGCAACTCCTTCAAAAAGCTCAATTCTCCAAAATAGAACTCAAAAAGGAATCAATAAGAAGCGAATGCAAATAATGGCAGAAATCTGTCAAAACAGACCAGTAGGTAGAAACCGATTTTTTCGAAAATCTTATGTTGCTAAAATAAAAAAGTGTTGCACCAACGAAAGTTAGCTAACATACTGGGTATTTATTCATAAATTTTCATCTCAATCCAACTTACAGAGACTCCTCACGAATTTTTATGGTGGAGGAAAGAAATATGTTTTGGGACAGCAACTCCCCAAATATTACTCCCCTCTCATTAGAGGTAATTCTTGGCACAAAAAGCAAATAAAAAGGATAAGGAGAGGTCATTACTGAAGTAATAACTTCCAAGACTCAAGGAAACTCTTGGGTTATCTCCCAACAATTACTTTTCTTTAACGCCTTTAAGTTAGGCATAAGAAGCAAAAAGAATCAAGTATTTTCAAATGAGGAAGCATTAACATCAAACCTTGCTTTCAAAGGAGGAGCAAAAAACAACTTCTCTCTCCTCATAGGGAAGTGTTCAATACCTTTATTGAATGTAAAATGATATTTAATGGTGTCTTCTTTCATATCAATGATGGCACCAACAGTTCTAAGAAAAGGTCTTCCCAAAGTAATAGGACAAGAAGCATTGTATTCAACATCCAAAACATAGAAATCAACAGGGACATAAGCATTGTTAACCATAATGAGAACATCATTAATACTCCCTGTGAGTTTCAATTTAGCATTATCATCAAGTGGTATATTCAAATAACAATCTTCCAAAGGTGGCAAATCAAGCATTTCGTAAATCTTCCTAGGCATAATAGAGGCACTAGAACCAAGATCACATGAAACTTTGAGATCAAAGTCATTCACTTGCATATTAATAATGGGTTCCCAACTATCTTCTACTTTCCTAGGAATAGAAGCTTTGTGTTTTAACTTCTCTTACTTAATCTTAACAAGAGCATCTGTAATGTGTTTGGTGAAAGCAACATGCATATCACTAGCATCAGGACTTCTAGCAAGCTTTTGCAAGAACATAATCACTTCAGAAATATTGCAACAATCTACATCAAAATCAAACTTAGCATCACTGGTAGTAGACTCATTAGGCTTAGGCATTGTAGGAGGAGGAATAGGGAATACTTGTGGTTTAGTGGTGATGGTGAACAAACTATTGTTCCTATCAATTTCAGCTTCCCTTTCCCACTTAGCATGAAGTTGAGCTAACAGTCTAACATTTTCATCAATAGTAACTTGTATGGCATGAGTAGCAGCAAAGGTACTCTCCATTTCAGTTTTAGCAGCCGTTTCATTAATTAAGGAGGACCGAGCTTCAGGCAAAGAGGATATGTTCTTCTCAGCACTCAAAATTTTTGACTGTAAACTAGGAATTTCTCTATTCAGATTCTCAAGCTGATGACTAATATTTTTCAAGATAATAGATTGTTCTTCCATAGTTTTAGTGAGTATCTTGTTTTGCTCATACTGCATCTACATAAAGTTCTTAGTGGATCTTTCAACTTCTGGAATCCTGTCTTCACTAGGCATTCCAGATCTACCATGATAAGTATTTCCATTAGGAGGATAAGGCCTATAGTTGTTACCTCCAAAATTACTCCTATAAGCATTGTTGTTGAAATTGTTGTTTCTAATGAAGTTCACATCAACTTGCTCTTCTTGAGCAACCAAAGAGGCTAAGGGAACATGATTAGGATCTAAAGGAGCTTTCCCATTAACAAGCATAGACATAATAACATCAATCTTATCACTCAAAGAGGATATTTCTTCAACATAATTTACCTTCTTACCATGTGGAGCTCTCTCAGTGTGCCATTCAGAGTAGTTAACCATCATAATGTGAAGGAGCTTTGTTGCAGCACCCAAAGTGAGGCCCATAAAGGTACCTCCGGCAGCTGAATCCAACAGGTTTCTTGAGGAGAAGTTCAAACCTGTATAAAAAGTCCGAATAATCATCCAAGCAGTGAGTCCATGAGTGGGACAATTCTTAACCAAAGATTTCATTCTTTCCCAAGCTTGAGCAACATGTTCATTATCAAGTTGTTTAAATTTCATAATGTCACTTCTCATAGATATAATCTTAGCAGGAGGGTAGTACTTTCCAATAAAAACATCTTTGCACTTAGTCCAAGAATCAATACTATTTTTAGGCAAAGATAGCAACCATTCCTTGGCTTCTTCTCTCAAGGAGAAAGGAAAAAAGCTTGATCTTAATAATATCCCCATCTACATCCTTATACTTCTGCATCTCACAAAGTTCAACAAAGTTATTGAGATGGGCAGCAACATCATCAGAACTAGCACCAGAAATTGCTCTCTCATCACAAGATTCAACAAAGCAGGATTAATTTCATAAAAGGTAGCATCAGGAGCAGGTGGAGCAGTAGGTGTGCTAAGGAAATCATTGTTGTTGGTGCTAGTGAAGTCACACAACTTGGTGTTCTCGGCAGAGTTCATTTTTGCAAAGGTGGGCAGGCCAAAAACAACAGCAGCTAGAGCAGGAACCAAATTTTTTGTGTTTTTGAATAAAGAAAGCAAACCAAACTAGACTAATTTTTTTTGAGTTTTTGAAAATAGGTAAACAAAACCAATCAAAAGAAACTAAGCAAACTAAAAACAAAGTAAATAAAAAGGAAGTGGAGGACTCCGCTTGTGAAGACGTCCTTGGCCTCCCCGGCAACGGCACCAGAAAGCTTGGATGGCTACGCGTGGAGCCTGTTGGGAACCCGAAGAGAAAGGTTGAAGCAGCAAGCCTTCCCTCAGTAAGAAACCGAGGTTATCGAACCAGTAGGAGGAAGGAAACGTCACACAGGTGTTGCAAGCAACGTGGAAACCTGCACAACACAAACTCAAGACTTTGCCCCAACGAATCAGTGAGGTTTTCAAGCTCACCGATTTGGTGTAACAAAGGATTAAACGTATGGTGTGGAAGGTAATGATGGTTTGCAGCAAGTAAACAGTAACAGTGGGAGATGTATCGATGGTAAAGATTATACTGGGGTCCATAGTTCACTAGAGGTGCTCTCCTTAGATAAACAACATGGCATGAATGGTAAACAAATTACAGCAGGGCAATCGACTGGAACTGAGCAAGGCATAACAATGAAATACCAGACAAAAAGATCCTATGGGATTCGATTGGGCAATACAACAAGATATATAGACCGCCATCCAACTGCATCTATGACTAGTAGTCCACCTTTGGGTTATCATCCGACCCCCTTCCAGTATTAAGTTGCAAGCAACATACAACTGCTTTAAGCAAAGTGTGTAAGGTAAACAATCCACTTGTTCTATGAACAAGAGACCGTTGTTTTCTCCCTAGTAGCAACAGCACATCTACAACCGAAGAGATTTCTATCACTTCCCTTGGAAACTAGAGGCATGAACCCACTATCGAGCATAAATACCCCCTCTTGGAGTCACTAGCAACTACTTGGACAAGATAACTACTAACAACGGAGAGCATGCAAGATCACAAACAACAACATGATAGAATCATAAAGACAAAACCATTAATCAACCTGACATAGTAATCTCAATATCCATCGAATCCCCGCAAACACAACATGCATGATTACAAATAGATTAGATCTTGATCATGAACGGAGCTCACAAGATCTATACATGAAAGCACATGGAGGAGATACAACCAACTAGCTACTACATGGACCCATAGTCCAAGGTGGAACTACTCACACATCATACCAAAGAAGAAGGATATGATTTCCCCTTCGGTAGGGTGCCGGGAAGAACTTCAGATCCCCCTGATCTAGGGATGATGGTGGCGGAGGCTACAGAAGGTTTCGTGGAGTTTTTGATTGGGTGCTTAGGGTTTCTACATCGGGGGCTTCTTACATGCGAGGAGGCGAGGCAAGGGGGTGCCCGGGGGGCCACACCGTAGCCATGCGCGGGCCAGGCTTGGCCGCGCATGGGGGGTGTGGCCACCCCGTGGCGCCCCCTCTATCTCGTTTTCTAGATTCGTGCCGCCCACGGTAAAATATTGACTTTGGCTTTTGTCCCGTCCAATTCTGAGAATATTTATTTTCTGCCTTTCTGGAACCAAAAACAGAAGAAAACAGGCAACTGGCACTGTGGCAACTTATTAATATGTTAGTTCCAGAAAATATATAAAAACACCTCAAAGTGTAGACAAAGCAAATCAAAGCAAAGTAGATACTAAACAAGCATAGAACTTCAAAAATTTTAGATACGTTTCTGACATATCAGCCACCAGGGTGGCTCACCCCCAGGCGCGGATAGGGCTAGCCCGCTCCGCCAGGGTGTGTGGCCCCCTGGTGCCTCCCCTCCGTATTGTATTCAAGCTTCGTGTTCCATACGGTAAAATATTGGCTTTGGCTTTTGTCCCGTCCAATTCCGAGAATATTGTTTTTCTGCCTTTCTGGAACCAAAAACAGAAGAAAACAGGCAACTGGCACTGTGGCAACTTGTTAATAGGTTAGTACCAGAAAATATATAAAAACATCTCAAAGTGTAGACAAAGCAAAGCAAAGTAGATATTAAACAAGCATAGAACATCAAAAATTATAGATACGTTTCCGACGTATCAAGCATCCCCAAGCTTAACTCCTGCTCGTCCTCGAGTAGGTAAGTGATAAAAATAATAATTTTTGAGGTGACATGCACCTTCATAATAAAGATCAAACCGTTTGCAAGCATTGAAAGCTGGGATCAAAGAACTCTACACATGAGCATGAAAGATGGAGTTCTAACAGTAAGACAAAGTAACTATGCATGCAACATGAAAGGCTACAACAAAGATCATGAATAACATGCATTGAAAAACGTTTGTTTGTTTCACATACAGAAAACATGGCATAGTGGCATTCAGCTTGTCCCTCATGGAGTAGCAAATAGATTCATAGGACACCTTCAAAGTTCATAAGAGTGACTAGATACAGATAGCACAAGAACAAGTAACACAACAATATGCATCAATCAATAAGTTTTGGGACAATGCACATAGAACTAAGAATGGCAACTATGCTCTCTTAACTGGTGCCTAGAGGTAGAAGGTGGAGACTCAATATAATAGTGGAAGAAAGACCCTTCATAAAGGGAAGCAGGGATTTCAAGTTTCAAAAAGAGCTTCCAGAAATTATGGTACTTGTTAGCTTTCAGCCCTCATTTCCCCTATCATTAGCATCTTGAAGTGCTTAAGGTTAAAGTGAACAAACTATGGAGTATATGCTTGACAAAGTATAAGTTGGCAATCTCATGCCCCTTAAATGGTTCAAGTTTATTAGGGGCAAGGAATATAAAGTTTATTAGGGGCTAGGGATGCTAATTCCAACGTATAAGTACAAGCATATACAACATAGATGACACAATGGTTCAAGTTTATTAAGGGGAAGGAATATAAAGTGTGCCATCAAGTTCACGAGAGCTTTAATTACTAAGTTTTCACATAACAAAGTGACTTTTCAATTGGAAGGTAGATAAAACAAGAATATACTTGGAATGGTGTAACACACCATGCATAGGAATTTATAGTGGACACTTTGTAATAACTTGTTTTCTTGGGAGTTGGAAGCATGAGTAGAGCTTAATCATACAAGTGGAGGCTAGCAAAAGACTAGGAGCAACCAACTAAGAGAGCAATAATGGCCATAAGCATGCAGAGCGACAAAACATTACTAATCAAAGCATAGAGTGGTACTACAAGTCGAGGACTAAATGATCATAGAGGCTATGGTGACTTGTTCATAGTCATAACATGGTGTGAGCATGTGCCAAGTCAACCTAAACAAAGCATCAAAGGAGAATACCACAATACTATGCTTTTGTATGCTAAAACAACGCATGATTCCTTCAAGGCACACTAAGCAATCTCAATGACTTGGAGCAAGTCATGCTACAACAATAATCACTAAGCATAAGGTCAAAAAAACACCTAGCATGACATGATAAAGTCTAACTCACAGTCAAAGCAAGCTCCTCTTGCACTTTCAAGCAAGAACTTTCTACTCCTTTCCAATACCAATTGACTTATTTGAAACAACACAACGGGAATGGGGGTCCAAACTACTTTATTCAAGAAAACTAAACAAACTAAGCAAAGCAAACGAAAACTAATACGCTCCAAGAACAACACAACAAAGCATGAAACAATAAAAACGAAGTGTCTAGAAAGACCTGAGCTTTTAATTGATGAAGAAAGGGATGCCTTGGAGGCATCCCCAAGCTTTGATGCTTGTACCTCTTGGATATTTCTTGGGGTGACACCATGGTGGCATCCCCAAGCTTGAGATTTTTTCCATTCTTCATCTCATTACATCATTCTCTCTCTACACCTAAAAATTTTCCTTCATACAAAACTTCACACAATCTTCATTAGCAACATTAGTGTATTCAAAAGATAATATACCCTTGGGTTTAACTTTAGAACAGCAAAACTTTCACTAAAAACACAAGCTACTGAATCAACTTCCTTTAAAAATCTCAATTCCCCAAAAGAGAACTCAAAAAGAAATCGATAAGAAGCAAATGCAAATAATTTCAGAAATCTGTCAAAACAGACCAGCAGGTAGAAAACGATTTTTTCGAAGACCTTCTGTTGCTCAAAGAAAAAAGTGTTGAACTAACGAAAGTTAGATAACATACTGGGGGATTTGTTCGTAAGTTTTCAACTCAATACGACTTACAGAGACTCCTCACTAATTTTTATGGTGGAGAACATAAATCTGTTTCGGGACAGCAACTCCCCAAATCTTACTTCCCTCTCATCAAAGGTCATTCTTGGCACAAAAAGCAAACAAAAAGGATAAGGAGAGGTCATTACTGAAGTAATAACTTCAAAGACTCAAGAAAACTCTTGGGTTATCTCCCAACAAGTACTTTTCTTTAATGCCTTTAAGTTTGACTTGATAGTTTGAGAAGATGCTCACATAAGAAATATGAATTGAAGTAAAAGAGAGCATCAAGAAGCAAAGTCAAAACACATTTAAGTATAAACCTATTCCTATGCATAGGAATCTTGTAAAGAAACATGTCATGAAAGCACAAAGCAACAAACATAGGAAAGCAAAACAGGTGCAACTTCAAAATTTTCAACATAAAGAGAGGGAACTTAATATCATTATGATGCATAAAACCATGTTTCCCTCTCTCATAATAACTTTCAGTAGCATCATGAATAAAATTGACAATATAACTATCACATAAAACATTCTTATCATGATCCACATGCATATAATAATTATTATTCTCCACATAAGAATAGTCATTCTTATTTGTAGTGGGAGCAAATTCAACAAAGTAGCTATCATTATTATTCTCATCACCATAATCATCAAATATAGGAGGCATATTGTAATCACAATTAATTTTCTCCTCAATAGTAGATGGACTGAAAATATCATAATCATCATTGTAATCATCATAAATTGGAGGTAAAGTATCATCATAGGCAATAGAATTTTCAGAATTGGTACCAAAGAGATTTTCAATATCAAAACTAGTGTGCTTTTCCCAATCATGATCACTACTATAGGTAACAGACATAGGAAAATCATCACAAGTTTTACTCATAGTAGATATTTCAAAAGAATCCACAGGAGCATAACATTCATCCTCCTCTTTTTTATCTAATGAGCTTCATGTTTCAGCAATTTCTTCTTCCATAGGCTCCTGCAAGGCATTAGTCTCTTCCTTTTGTGGAAAGCATCTATTAAAATATTCAAGAATATAGCCATTTTCTTCCTTGTAATTATCAAAGCAAAATTTAAGTATCTCATAAACCTCATATTCATAAGGTGAATCATCAGTATTTTCAAGCAAACTAGCAAGTTCAAATGCACCCTTCCAAACAATAAATTCTTCAATTTGTTCCACATCATAAAGGTCATAATTTCCTTTAACATATGAGGACATGGTAACATTATCATTATACTCACATTTGAAAAGGCAGGTGTTTATACCTCCTACAACAACAAGATTTATCAAAGAAATAAGTAACATTATAAGTAGAGCACACTTCTCTAGCAATAGTATTCAATTTATCAATTTGTTCCCATAAGTGTTTACCTTTTTGTGACAAACGGTGTTCCTTATAATAATATTTTTCTTCTTCCATGAGCCCACCTTGCCAATAAGAACTAGTTTCAAAGAAACCATCCATTGATAGAAAGCATGACAAAGCAAGGCAATAACAGACCAGCAACTAGAGTAGGAACTAATTTTTTTGTGTTTTTTATAAGAGAAAGCAAACCAAGCTAAACATTTTTTTTTGGAGTTTTTGATAAAAAGAGGCAAACAAAACCAAGCAAAAGAAACTAAGAAAACTAAAGAGAAAGGTTGAGAAGGACTCCCCTCGTGAAGACGTCCTTAGCCTCCCCGGCAACGACGCCATAAAACTTGTTGATGGCGCCGTGTAGGCGCTTCGTTGGAAGACCCCAAGAGCAAGGTGTGATAAGCATAGCAGCAAGATTTCCCTCAGTAAGAGACCGAAGTTATAGAACCAGTAGGAGGAAGGAAACGACTCAAAGGTGTTTCTATCAACTTGGAGACCTGCACAACACAAACTCAAGACTTTGTCCCAACAAATAGTGAGGTTGTCAAGCTCACCGGTTTGCTGTAACAAAGGATTAACTGTATGGTGTGGAAGGTAATGATGGTTTGCAACAGTAAACAATAACAGTGGAAGATGTATCAATGGTAAAGATTGGACCGGGGTTCATAGTTTACTAGAGGTGCTCTCCTTAGATAAACAAACATGGCATGAAGGGTAAACAAATTATACCAGGGCAATTGACAGGACTGAGCAAGGCATAACAATGCAATACTAGACATAAAGATCCCATGAGATTCTATTGGGCAATACAACAATATACATAGACCGCCATCCAACTTCATATATTACTAGAAGTCCACCTTCAGGTTATCATCCGAACCCCCTCCAGTATTAAGTTGCAAGCAACAGGCAACTGCTTTAAGCAAAGTGTATAAGGTAAACAATCCACTTATTCCATGAACAAGAGACCGTTGTTTTCTCCCTAGTGGCAACAACACATCTACAACCGTAGAGATTTCTGTCACTTCCCTTGATTAAGTAGAGGCATGAACCCACTATCAAGCATAAATACCCCCTCTTGGAGTCACTAGCAACTACTTGGCCAAGATAGCTACTAACAACGGAGAGCATGCAAGATCACAAACAACACGGACATGATAGAATCAATAAGACAAAACCATTAATCAATCTGACATAGTAATCTTAATATCCATCGGATCCCCGCAAACACAACATGCATGATTACAAATAGATGAGATCTTGATCATGAAAGGATCTCACAAGATCTAGACATGAAAGCACAAGGAGGAGATACAACCATCTAGCTACTACATGGACCCGTAGTCCAAGGTGGAACTACTCACGCTTCATACCGAAGGCTGGCATGATGAAGAAGAAGGCCTCCGGGATGATCTCCCCTCCGGCAGGGTGCCGGGAAGAGCTTCAGATCCCCCCGATCTAGGGACGATGGTGGCGGCGGCTACAGACGATTTCATGGAATATTGATCGGGTGCTTAGGGTTTAGGCATCGTGGGAACTTTATAGGCGAAGAGGCGAGGCAGGGGGCACCAGGGTGGCTGCACCCCCGAGGCGCGACTAGGGCTAGCCCCGCCGCCAGGGGGTGTGGCCCCCTGGTGCCTCACCTCCGTCTCGTATTCAGGCTTTGTGTTCCCCACGGTAAAATATTGACTTTGGCTTTTGTCCCGTCCAATTCCGAGAATATTGATTTTCTGCCTTTCTAGAACCAAAAACAGAAGAAAACAGGCAACTGACACTATGGCAACTTGTTAATAGGTTAGTACCAGGAAACATATAAAAACACCTCAAAGTGTAGACAAAGTAAAGCAAAGTAGATACTAAAAAAGCATGGAACATCAAAAATTATAGATACGTTTCCGGCGTATCAAGCACCCCTAGATCCAAACGGACAGAGGCTAAAATGGCATGTTTTTGTGTCCATGGGCCGACCCAAAAGAATCGATCTGGACACATCTCGTGTCCGAAATGGGTCGGTCCGATGGAGATGTCCTAAAAAGAGAAAATTATGTTGCCCCTCGTCAATTTTACCAGTTTGACCATTTCTTGTCCACAAAATATCAGATTTGACAACTTAAACCTTAGATTGAGAAATTGGTCACTTCCGATCCCTCCATTCGTCTGAAGCGATATGGTTGTTGATGTGTCATGTTGACCTAGGTTAACGTATCTGAGCACACCCCTCTCTCCCTCTCCATATCTCCCCCTCCCTCTCTCTTCATCCATGCATATCTCTCGCACCCTCTCCCTCTCTGGGCTCCCACACAGACCCCGAAAAGTGGGTGGTTTGCTCGATTAAGGTTTTAAGTTGTCCAATGTTGTCATGCAGGTGTGAGATACAAACTGTGATTTTATCCTTTTTCATTTATGTAGCCACTGGTTCTCCTCGCATCTGACAAGTGTTATGATTTGGGGAGTCTAAACTCTCATTCAGAATGCATAATAAAGGTTTACCAGATCCCCTCCATGACCTAGCATAGATACTGTGCCCCGTTAGGGGACCAGTACTATTTTGTTCCCCGCATAGATTAATAATCTCATGGTTCAACAGATGATTGTTTGGGGGCTTGAATTTTCCTAGCAGAAGCCTATATTTTTGCAGAGCATATTGTTGTGTGATGGTGTTAGATGTATACTATCTTTTTGTGTTGAGTTTTTGTATTATGTCACGTTGTTAGTTTACAGTTTTTTCCCTTCTGTATTCTTCTTCAACGATTTGATATTGAAATAGCGGATCGAAAACTTGGGAGTGGCATGTCATCTATAAGGTTAGCGGTTTTTAGGGTCTTTCGTTTTTTAACAAATGGCTCGATTACTCTTAGAAGTACTTGATCTTAGTCTATGTTGTGTAGGTTTCTTATATATTGACATGTATTGTGGAGAAACAACAAGATGACAATAATTGAGTTGGAAACGACGATTTTGGAGGACTATAGTTTAACTTATGTTTTGGTTTATTCAATATGTTTTGTTTCCATTCGCTTAATTATTGATACTTTATTAAAATAAGTCCACATGTTCTTGGAAAAAAGTTGTTAGATGAAAAAGATTAAGAAACCGCTTTGGCAAGAGGATCAAGGCAGAAAAGCTAAAAATGTCATTTGATGAATTAGAAATAGTACAACCCTCCCCCTAAAATATTTAGGTGGATTCGATGTTCTTAATATGAAATTTATGAACATTAGTCTCCTTTGTAAATGATTGTGGAGACTTGAGAATGAGGATAGGGCATGACAACAGATATATCTTCAGAAATAAATCATGTCTCAATCCTATGGCAAGAAATGTCTCAAATATGGTTAAGACCAGTGAAAATAAAGCATGCCTTCTATGTTTTATGCAATAGAGTAATGATTTCTAAAAATAAAGATGATTTTAGGAAGAGGCTTTGGGGGATCAGTATTTTATGGATAGCTTCCCCGGATTATATGACCCTACTTTAGCAAAAATATTAAAGTTGATAAGGTTGCGTTGTTTGGGGAACATGTCAAGAAGTCTAAGGGATCGATTTAATCGATGGATAGAATAAGTTGTTGAATATAATTCAAAAATTCGAATTAAATGTGGGAATGTCGATGAAAGTGCAACAGACATCGCCTAGAGGAGGTGAGTAGGCTTTTAAAAATATTACGATTTATACTCTAATAAATACGGAATAAAACTAGCGTTTAATTTATAGAGCACAAAACCTAAAATCACTAGGTTTAACTAAGTGCACCAACAACCTATGTTAAGCAAGACAAGAAAAAGGCGATAGCAAGAAAAATACTTCATGCACGATGGATATCAAAATGTAAATTGCATAAGTAAAGGGCTCGGTTGAGAGATAATTGATGGACACGGAGACGATGATTTTTATCTTGAAGTTCACTTTCAAAGAAGATACTTTTCCATTGGAGAGGTGCGATGGTGCAATGCTCTCCGAACGCCACAAGTGGATCACCTTGAGGTGTGTTGGCTCGATGCTCATCCAACGCCACACAAGGCCTCACCCTAAGATGCGAAGGCACGCAACTCACCGACGCCACAACAAGCTCACACTATTCTTCCGTGAGCTCACCACAAAGTCCTACTCACAATCCACTATGGAACACTTGAGGGCGGTCACTGAACCCGTACAAGATTGTATATATCTCCACAACTCAATTGAAGGCTCCTAACAACAAAGACACAAAAGGCTACAAGTTTGAGGCCTCTCCACAACTCAATTGGAGGCCGCAATAAGTCAACTCACCAACCATACAACTGTCAAGGGTTCCAAGAACCCAAGAGTAACAAACCCACAAGATTGTATTCACCAAAACTCCGAGGAGAACTCAAATCTATGCACCAAATGCAAGAGGCAAGTCCTTTACTCTCAAATTCCACCAAAGCTACAAAATCTATTGGGGGAATAAGAGAGGAAGAACACAATAGGAAACACTAAACTCTCCAAGATCTAGATCCCAAGGATTCCTTCACAAAGAAGGGATTTGGTTTGGTGGGATTGTGGATTTAGATCTCCTCTCTCAAATCCCTGAAAAAGATGCAAGAATCATAGGAGGGGGAAGGGGAGAGTACAAGCTCTTCAAGGTCAACAATGGAGGAGAGAGAGAGAAATAGACCAAAGAGCTAGCTACATGAAGGGGAAGATGAGCACCTTTTAAAGTGCTCCCAGATTTTACCGTTTGGAATATCTACGACCCTGGTCGGTACTACCAGTGGGTGGGCGGAACTACCTCTGGCAGCCATCCAACGGTCGAAACACGGGCAACGACATGAGAGAGAGAAAAAGAACAAGGCCGGAACTATCACTGGTAATACCGGCGGTAAAGAACCTTAGCGGTACTTCCGGTGGAGGAGCGGTAATTCCACCGGGGATGGTACTACCGCCTTAACTTCCAATCAAAGTTCCGACAAATAGCAAACAACATACATAGATGTTACTAAACTGAAACCAGGTTGAGCGGAAGTTATCTCTAGGTACTACTAACGGAAAAATGCCCTAGAGGTACTACCGGTGGCGCACCGGAACTTCCTCCCCAGGAAACTTCAGAACTCCAAACTGGCAGAACTTTTGCATCTGAACTCAAAATAGTGGGTATCACCAGGTATATATATGTGAGATACCTCCCCCGATGTGGAGCCGGAAACCCACAAGATCAAGAACACAAAAAAGATATTCAAGAGAAATCCTTTTTTATGAACTAGAGCTTGTTATGAAGATAACCATAATCTCTAGATCCTGACATGGAAAATATCCAAACAACAACCAAGAAAGGTGATGCTATGTATGCAAAGGTTTGAGCTCCCCCGAATAGATGTAACAAGCTACTCACTCGATAGCCCCTCTTGATAGTACGACTATATATCCTAAACCCGGTCTCCCAACTAACAAAATGAGACCGAAAAAAGAGAAACCCTATCAAGATCATACCTTTTCCTTGAGCATTCCACTCGAGCTTGATGTCGACCTTCTTGTCCTTCTCAAGATAGAACACCTTTCTTGATTTCTCTTGCTCGCTCTTGCTTGATGAAGACTTGCAAGTTGCTCCCCCATACACCATAGGGAGGCCTCTTCCTTGAACTTGTCTTCATCAATCCATGCTCACTAAGGATGGCAAGTTTTAAGCATGAGATCTTCTAGATATGGTGCATCTTTTGAGCTTGCCCTTCATTTTTTCTATCCCAATAAGGATGATGTCTTGAAGATGCACATGAGGAATTCCGTCTTCTTCAAGACACTCTTGATCTTCCTCTTCTGCATTTCGTCTACCTTGAAACGAACAGATGGTCCAAGCAGTAAAAATGGACAAAACCTACAAATCAAACTCAATTTACACATTAGTCCATATAGATTGTTATTAATTATCGAAACCACACATGGGGCATACAAGCCATTTCAGTTGGGATGGCTTGAAAATTAAGGCTAGAGGGTTTTAATGTCAAGGTCATATACAGTGCATTACAACCCATACCACTTGTCAAAGTTTAAGACAACTCTATTGTCTTAAACTTAGGATGGAGTTTTATGATGTATGTTTTTAGACAACTCTTCAGTTGTCGTGTGGCTAGGTCTATACGGTGATTTTCTTGGTTTGCGTCTGATACCCATGTTTAACCATTTTCAGTTGAAGAATTGGGGAGGCGGGTCCTGAACTTTCAAGGCTAGGAGAGAGTGGTAGTTAAGATTTGCTTAGCTTTGATTTTCTGGACCATGTGGAAAACTAGCAATAAAGCCTGTTTTGAACATATAATGCCTAATGAGTCTTTGTGATATGCATATCATATTTCTTATTGGTTTAATTATAGTGATATGCAAAAAATGAAGTTGCGAGAGATGCTTCGACAAGAAACTAAGGTGTTGAGGATTGTGGTCTGAGAAGTCTTCTTACCAATCAGAATGTTGGACGCCAATAAACAGTCGATAGGTGAAAAGGCTAGAAAAAGGTCACGTTCCTGGGAGGTCGTGGCGCGTCGCTGCTGCTGCATGCACGTGGCGGGCGCGGAGTGCCTCACGCGCCGTCCCGGTCTTCTCCCATGCGAGACGGTCTTCTCCCATGCGACACGTGGTGGATACGGAGAGGGTCACATGTCCTTTTTCCTTTTTTATAGATTTAAACACGAAAACTGTGATATATTTTAAATGGAGATTCCAAATTGATATCTGTTTTCAAAGCCTTGCTAGTCACGTCTAGATCTTCAAAACTAGATACATTGTTGATATCTTTCGACGAACTTTTTTCTCGTACTGACTTTGATGCGTAGGTTGCACTGTCTTTTGGTCCAGTGCATGGTGCCTTCGGTTGCAATGCACGACATGGTGTCCTTGCAGTGCACTGCCATGTTGTACCGTGTTGTACTGCCTAAGGTCGCAGTGCACTGCGCGATGTTCTACGCGATGTCCTGGTAGTACACCGTCTACGCACTCTTGTTGTACTGCGCTGCACTGTCTAAGGTCAGAGTGCACTGCGCGATGTTCTGGCAGTGCACCGGTGACACACTGTCTTGATGTTCTGTGTTGCACTGCCTTAGTTCGAAGTGCACTGTGCGGTGTTCTGACAGTGTACTGTCTCGTTGTACTGTCTTGCACTGCCTTTAGTTGTAGTGGACTGCGTGGTATCCAGGCAGTGCACCGTGCACTGTCCAGGCAGTGCACCGTCTATGCACTGCCTTGTTGTACTGCCTAAGGTCACAGTGCACTGTGCGGTGTTCTGACAGTACATGGTCCATATATTGTCTTATTGTACTGCGTTGCACTACTTTTGATTGACAGTACACGAGTTGCTACTATGTGGCCGGAATTACGCGCGTATCCAATCTGTCGAAAATACGCGTAGATAAACTTTTACACGCCACGTGTTAGACTGCCGTGCAGCCGAAAATACGCACGCCGCCGAGCGACCGGAAATGCGCGGCCGCAAAGCGCACTTCCGCTAGTAGTCCTCATCGATAGGTTTTGTTAGAAATGTGTCAACAACGTTTTACAGGCCCTATTGAAGCTATTATTAGCAATTGTAGTCTTCCGAGTAGTTTTTGTTAACGTTGTAGCGGTTTAATTGGTGTTTATACCTCTTATTTTCTATTTCAAACTAGTATCATAGATAATTAACTTTCGCTAACCTTATTGATAAAAGAGTTTTAAACAATAGATTATCCGGATTCGTACAAAAAGATATAGTAAGCCGGTCTTTCAAATCGAGTCAAATGTGATAAACTATGGTTTTCAATGCAGAATATAGTTTCATATGTGATAAGCTAAGGCGGTGTTGTCTAGCGTCATGGTGGCGTTGACTACAGATCTCGTAAGATCTTTACATTGATTTTTTCAAAAGATGGGTATATGGAAGACGGGTGACGACGAGGATTTATGGAGCGTGTACTAGAAGAGTTTACCGGACCGATTGTGCCACTTGTGCATCGTTGCGTGACTTATCGATGTCTTTAATGTTTGGATGATGCGTGTTGATATGATGTCAGGGTGTTGACCATGTTTATGAACAGTCCCTTCAACAGTGTTGTAGATTTAGAGAGTTGTCGCTAGTTTGATGGCTCCGGTCAATCTTTATAATTTCTCTTGTAAGGTGTTGTGAATAATCTAATAAATAGACAATGTGCATCTCTTGTATGTAGAGGCCGGGGTGATCTTGAGTCGTTTGGAAAAAAATAGGGTCTAAATCACGTATGAATCCTAAGTACTTTCTTGAGTTGTCGCTAGTTTGGTGGCTTCGGTCTGATCTTTGTAAAAGAAATTACAAGATATTGTGAATAATCTAATAAAGAGGCTCCAGATCATGTATGAATCCTCGTACTTTCTTTATTGCAAATATAAAAAGTTTTAGCAATATAAGACGTTTTAGTAAGTCGTGGCAAGTGCAAACCAACATGTGGTTGGATGGTTAGGAGGGTGGTTGTACCCCCAGTCCACCAGAGTTCAAACCCCAGGTTTGACACTATGTGGTGCATAAAAGGCGGAATATTCTTTCAGTGGAAGGCGACGTTCCCGTCGAGAGCGAGGCGCCCATGGTGACTTCGTCAATCTCAAAACACGATCCGTCGGCTCAGGTTCTCAGAGGTGCTCATAGGGGTAGGGTGTGCGTGTGTGCATTTATAGGGGTGAGTGCATATACGTGTTGTGAACGTCTTCGATTATACTGTATCTCTAAAAAAAGTAAGTCGTGGCAAGTAGGCAGAATGGACAAAAATAACCCAAATTCGAAAGGATTTCACGAAATGACCCATCTGGAAAACTATTTCACTGGACTAACCCTTTTTGTAGCGCCTAACTGCAAGGCGCTACACTGTAGTGTAGCGCCTTTTAGCTAGGCGCTATGCCCCCTGCCAGCGTGGCACCGCTTGGCCCCTCCCTGGCACCACCCCGCCGTGTGACGCCCAGGCGCTATGCCCAGGGTGTAGCGCCTATCTGATAGGCGCTACATTTTAATGTGTAGCGCCTAGCAGAAAGGCGCGACACCCTGGGACTTAGCCTGTCGCGCGGCAGCCCCCTCCTCACCCCTCCCCATTCACTCCCAGGAAGAAGATAGAACAGACACAGGGCGCCGGCGGTTCCTCCTCCTCTCTCTCTCAAATCCACTCCTCAAATCCATCAGATCTGATAGATTTCACCGTGGATTTGCTTCCCCACCCCTCCCTCAAGGTATTCCCCTCCTTTCCCCTCTCTTTTATCCAATAAATCTTGCACATTAGCCTCAAACCCTAGATGTAGTTGGATTCATAATATGGACTATTTGTGCATGTTTTTAGTTACTTGGTAGTTATAAATTAGTTGTATTTGATGAGGAATGGAAGTGTGTTGTTGATTTGCATTGTATATGATGGTTGTATATGGATTTGTATGGATGTTTGAATAATATGCTATCATATTCTTTGTAGTTTATTGTATAAATTCAAACAATGGCCACATACCACACATATTTTATTGATGTTTGGAATATATATGTAGGATGGTGTGGCTACTTGAAGATTACTATGATCATCAACACCGGGCATACTTGATGGAGGAGAAGCATATGGTAATAAAACCATGGTTGAACTTCTTTGATTTTATTTTTCTATTGATTCAATTGTGTTGGAAAAAGCATAATGTTCGATCTTGTATGTATGCAGAGGCTTCGTCCCCTCAAGATTCGGTCTCATGGCGCGTCTTTGAATGACATGTCGTACGACGAGCGGTACACCGAGTACATCAAGCGGCTAGGCCTCCTCCCTTTCATCACGCTTGTGAGCCGGTCGACGCCGAACCTCAACGCGGCTGCTATCACCGCACTTGTCGACCGGTGGAGGCCGTAGACGCACACTTTTCACCTCCGGACTGGTGAGATCACTCCTACTCTTCAGGATGTTTCCATGATCTTTGGACTTCCTATCGCGGGGGAGCCTCTCTTTATGAGCACAGATTCCGATGGGTGGCGCAATGCGATGCATCTACTTATTGGCATGGCTCCTGAAGAACTTGAAGATAAGAGCAAAGATAGAGTCCCAGCAGGCGCGACATATGCGTGGATCGTGGAGAACTTTAGGGAATGCCCGAACCCCGCCGAGGTTGAGGTGATAGAGACACATGCTCGTGTGTACGTGTGGTATGTCCTTTCTAGGACTCTGTTTGCTGACAGCGGAGGTAGGACCGCTCAGTGGATGTGGCTCAAGGCACTAGCAAACTAGGATAGCAATATCAGCTGGGGTTCGGCGGCTCTTGCCTAGTTGTACCGGCAGGTAATCACATGTGCACTCTACATTCATTTGTATATGTCGAGTCCACACATATGCTATACTGACCTCGTTTTTGTTCACTTGCAGTTGGACGATGCCTGTCGTAGGGAAGGCGAAAATGCCGGAATAGGTGGTGCTATGGTTCTTCTCTCGATATGGAGCTGGGAACGCTTACCAGTTGGTCGTCCCAAAGAGGTGGGCCACCATCCTTGGCCAGTGTATAATAGAAACCCTCTACGCCAGCCGACTTGGGCTTACAAGTGGGACGTGGTATCGGAGATGACAAGCGATGTTGATGCCATGTACCTCAAGTACACGAACGAGTTTGATGCGATTACGCCCGAGCAGGTAGATGTTTATCTATACGTCACTATCCATAATATTTACTTCACGAGTCAAAATCGATACCAAACATGTTCTTGTGATATGTTGCAGGTGGAGTGGGAGCCTTATGGTTGTGGGGACGAGTTTGGTATTGCTCCCGGGTTTGATATTAACCCGAAGTGCTTGGAGGAACAATCTCTCTGGCTCATGTGCTGCCCATTGATTTGCAATTGGGCGGTTGAGTTTCATATGCCACAACGGGTGATGAGGCAGTTCGGGTTGTTTCAGTGCAACCCTCCCGTGTGGAAGGACACCGACAAGGAGCTTCATCGGTTAGTTAGCATGAGAACTTGTGCTCAATTGCTTTGGATGGTACTAACATGGTTCTTTGTTGTTGTTCAGGTTGGACAGAAAGAGGCAGAGGAAGATCAAGAATTGGGATCACCATCATAGGAGGCATGTCATGGAGTTCCTCATTTGTGTGGAGAATGCTCGACGAACGGAATGGAATAATGGAAGAGCATGTAACTACCTCGGTGAATTACGCTCCTAGATACAAGCCTGGATGAGTGGTAGTGGTTGAAATAGTACGGTGGGGCCCCAAAAGCCACTCACTGGTAGTCCTTTCGGACGTCCCAACCACTACCCTCTCAACGGGACCAGACGGCGTGAATCGGCGAGAAGGGATCAACTACGTACACAAGTGGGTATGTACGCAAGCCACCATACAAGAGTACATCAGAGCCATTCCATCTAGAAAGAAAGGAAAATATAGCAACGCCATACGGCAAGATTCAAATGACCTAGATAGATCTATATTTTAGGATACTTCCTCATACAACACACATCAGAGTATCATGCGGAAGCGGCAAACAAAATCCGAGTACGGATAAGAAGCAAATCGGCATAAGATGCCATAGAAATAAGCACATCCCAACTACAGGTCTCACGGATCCCGCCCTAATCTCTACACCGAACGATCGTTGCCCATGTCCTCGGCTTCTTCCACCCAAAGATCCGTCTCCGCGAGGGTACTGTTCATCCGAACCAAATAATTTATCGTGTGAGACCCTAAGGGTACTCAAGAAGTCTTAATGCCTCTAAAGGGACACAACTGGGTGACGAATTGCAGCGAAGATAAACCCTAGCGATTACTGAGATAAACGCTAACCATCCGCCTAACCAATGATAGACGAATGTCCGGGAATTAAGGACAACAGTTATAATGGTAATCTCAACAGATCCATCCTCCTCCTTGCTTACCAACAAGGAAGCGGACGAACAACCCCCCATCCGTTGGCAATTTTATTAACCATTCCATGAGTGTTGCACTATTTACTAGTCAAGTTACTTAGTCAGATTAAAGCGGTACTTTAGTTATGCTTGTCTATGATCGAAATGTGCTCCAAGTCGTCCATATCCGCGACACGGCTTTGAAAAGTTTTACCCGCCGGGTGCACCAATAGCAACACACGCCGATCAACCTCGAAAAACCAAATCAAAACCCAACGAGGCTTTCACGGTGAACAATCACAAGATTCAGAAATATTTGGGGCCACCCATTGAGTAGATCCATAACGGACTAAGCAAGCTCGAGACGGACTCAAGGTTTGCGACAATGGTCAAGCGATCGGGAACCCGAAAGTGTGGCTGGGCTTGTCGATACCGCGTAATCAATCCGCTTACCTAAAAAGACAAAGGTGCTCCTCGCACAAATTAAATCTAAAGTAACATGGCATAAGTACAGGATAGTAAATAAAACCTCAAACTAGTTTGTGGCCCCAAGAAATAAGACGGAATCAAGCTCTGGCTCAGGGGGGTCCCATATACCTCCCGGATGTGGATAGCGCGATAAATCAAGGAACAGGAATCAAGTACTCGGGGTCTTACGGGACACAGGTGAGCAGGAAAAACCAAATAGCAGATGTTGCTCACCGGTGCCTCTTTCTTTAGTTATCCCATCACTACTCAGGTTAAGTTGTTTAGGTACCTCGTTATACATCAGACACTCACAAACCCTACACATGCTGTTCTACGACCCGCATGGCTCAAACAACTCCTATAGTAATGGCTCATGGGATGGAGGAACAAGCTTGGTGGGGTTTAAAAGTAAAGGCTATGCATACTTGGGATTCAATTTAATGCAATCGCGACTCAATGATGCAAGAATAAGATAGAGGCAATAGGTACTGTATGTATGCAAGCATGTGGAAGTGCTTGCCTGACAACTCAGTTGAAGCGAGGACGGATCCGGTAGTGCTCGGTTCTCTTGATATAACCCCTGCTCAGTGTCTATCCGAGAAAAACCAAACAAACAAGGCCAACATGAATATAGAGCACAAGCATATGAATAAGATGCGTCAAGCAAACAATCATGCCATGATGAATGATGCACAATTTACATGGCAATAAGCTAGCATGGCATGGTGAGGTGTGGAAGACAAGTAATAACATTTTAATGGAGTTTTGGATCACATTTTGTTGTCATAACATTTGCTGTTCACTATATATTTATATGATGCATGCTGCAATTGAAGTTATGGATAGCATAAACAGAAAGGTCTCGTCGAGCTGATCATTTTAGACATATCATTTGCTAAATTTGGAATTATAAAACAAAAGTTATTAATTATTTAAGTTCTAGTGGCAATTGGTGTAATTTAAAACAACTTGGAATTTTAAATGTGCAAAAGGCAAAATGAATGTCATATTTGAAATCCTGGCATTTTTCTGATCTCCAAACATATATCATTTGTGTTATTTGGAATTACAATGGAAAAGTTATTTAAAATCTGATTTGAATTTGAATTTGAAATAATTAGGAAAAATATTTGATTTTAAACAGACGCAGATAACCTTCTATACTCAGGCTAATATACCCACAGGCACTTACAGGTGGGGCCAGGGATCTGCGGTCCCACGCGCCAGCGGCTGAGGGAAAAGGGGGACCGCGGGTTGATTTGGAAAAAGATAAGGAGCCTTTTTAGAAAACTACACCGACGCTGCCAGTGGGCCTGGCTGGACCGCGGGCTGACGCAACAAAAACGCGAGGGGATAAGTGCAAAACAACGCCGCGCTACTGTTTTTCTTCCAGACCATGCTCTGACGCACGCGCTGCGGGCGCGGCGGCTGGCGAACCGCGACGCGAGCGCGGCGCTGTGGGACGGAACCGCTGCGGTAGGTGGGGCGTTTGTCCAAGGCGGGCGACGCGACTAGATGAAGCCCTAGACGGCGCGAAGCTAGCGGACGCGTGGCCGCCGCTGCACGAGTGTGCTCGACGGAACGCCCGCCGCCGATGTGAAGCGGCGAGCCGCATGTCTGGGAGGGTCAGGGGCTTACCGCGAAACTGTCGGTGGCGGTGGCGAGGCTTGGGGAGGTCGCGATCAACGGCGAGGCAGACGGACAGATGTCTAGGGTTCCGGCGCGGCGTCGACGTGCAGGGCTACTGGGGGGCGTCTCCTCCTCGCGTCTGGTTCCAGGGGCGACGCAGAGGTTCCACGCGACCACGCCGACACACTCTCTCCCGCCTGCGCCTCCTGGATCGATGACGACGAACGGGACCCGACGGTGGCCGGCGTTCGGAGGTAGACGGTGGCGAGGTGAGGGAAGAGGGGAGGCGAGGCCTCAGGGATGGATCTGGGGGGCAGGGTAGATTGAGAGAGGGGTAGTTAAAGCCAGAGGGGGGAAGGGGGTGCCGTGGCCGCCGTGTGGGGGAGCTGGCGATAAGGATGGCCTCGGCCACCTTTTCTCCACCCCTTCACGTGTTTGGTACGGCCAGGCAGGCAGGGTGGCTTCCAGGTGGGACCAGGGCGAGGCCAAGGAGGCAGGGCAGCTCGGTGGGGCTTCTAGGCAGAGAGAAAAGAGAGGGGAGGGAGGAGCTCGAGTTTAGCTAGGTTAGGAGCTAGGCTCGGCCAGGGTTTGCCCTAGGGCTGGTTTGGTGGTGGCTAGGTGGGGTAGGGCGGTCAGGTGGGTCCAGCAGGTAGAGAGAGGGGGTGGTGAGCTAGGGACATGGCATGGTGACCATGCTAGGAAGTAGAGAAGAGGAGGGGTACTTAGGGTTTGTTTAGGGGAGGTGTAGTTTAGGTTTTGTTTAGCTAGGATGGTTAAGGGCATGGGGGTAGTTCGAGGGTTTTTGCTTAGAGGGGTAAGATAGAGGGAGTGGCTTTTACTTGATCATGCCTCATAAGACAAACACACAAGATCAAGACAAGGAGAAAAGAGAGAAAGGGAGGGAGAGATGATTATGTGGTGATGGGGTTTTTCTTTGGTCCATGCATGCTCCAAATAAAGACCAAGCAAGATCCAAGAGAAAAGGTAGAGAGAAGGAGGTGGGTTAGGTTTGTGCATGCCACATTAGCACATGTGTGTGCATGAAGCATGGGGATAGAGGTTTAGCTAAAGGGGATAGAGATAGATGATATGGTGAAGAAACTACAAGCCAAAACAAGATTTAAACAAAGGGAAGATGATCCATGCAAGCAAAGCCAAAACATTCCAAAGCCAAGAAAAAGGTGGAACTTGCATGGCCCATGCAAACAATAATTGCCATGTAGTTATATTGTGAAAACAACATTAATTCATGTGGCATTATTCCTTGCATTCCCAAAAGGTGGGCAAAGGCCAAGCAAAAGATTATGGGTGGAATCCAACCAACCAACATGAGCTAGAGCTAACTCAAATAAAATGCCAAGCTCATATTAATTGGATGGTGGAATTATAAGGTGGTGGAAGAAAGGTGGTGGAGTTTAGAAGAGATATGCCCCCGACTCAACTTGGGCATTTAACAATATATTAAGAACCAAATACAATATCAAGAGGCAACTACAATTAATAATGCACATGAGATAAGAACCAAACAAGAGGGGGTTTTATATGATGCTCAAATGCAAGGTGGCATGATGACATGAGCATGATATGATGATGATGCAACAATTATATGTTGGGAGTGGCCCTTTTTATTATTATAACAAGTAGCATTACAGGTGTTAGACAACTGGGATGCTACAACTCTCCCCCACTAACAGGAATCTCGCCCCGAGATTCTAGGAAGAAGAAGAAGATACAAAGAGAGAAGGATGGTTGGCACGGAGTTCATCTTCACGCTCCCATGTGGCTTCATCAACAGAATGGTGTGACCACTGCACCTTGCAGAACTTGATGGACTTGTTGCGCGTCCTTCGTTCTGCGGTCTCAAGGATTTTGGTGGGGTGTTCTTGATAAGAGATCTTCTTGGAGGTCGATTAGCTCATGGTCCACGGTCTGCCGGGATCTTTGAAGCACTTCTTGAGTGAGAGATGGAAAACATCATGGACTTTGAGTTTTTCCGGAAGCTCCAGTGCATAAGCAACTTCTCCTCTTCTACCACGTATCTTGAAAGGACCGATGTATCTAGGAGCCAACTTTCCTTTGATACCGAAGCGGTGTGTTCCTCTCATGGGAGTGACACGAAGGTACACGAGATCACCAGGGGCATATACTGTGGCATCCCGCAAAACCACTACTAGAAAATCGCGTTGAATTTGTGCATTGCATCGTCATCATCATGCATTGTTCGCATAAAACTATTTTCGCAAAGCCCGTTTTGTTTTCCAAACGGCCCATCTACATTCAAACCCGCAAACCCGGGTCACCGGATTAATTTGTTTTGCCGCTATCGGTTTGCAAACGGTGTTATTTAAACAAATAAAAATTATATTATTTTTTTAGTGGGGGCAGTCGAACGGGCCAACCCGACCCGAACGACCACCCCCGTGTAAACAAATCGGTCCACCAGACAAAAACCTAAGTCTACCAACTAACCTAACCACACCCAGCCTCCACCTCACCCCAACCAATCACCAGACGCCACATCAGCCACCCCCAACTTCCCACCAACCCGGCGATGCCACGTGGCCTTCCTCTCTCTCTCCCTTCCCCCTCTCCTCCACCATACAACAGCACACAGCCCCACCAGAATCACTAAACACCACACACCAACCTCCCCACACCCGATCCCCCCACCTGCCTGGGACCCACCTCCCACCAGCCCGTGCCCCTGTTCCTTCTTCCTCCCAGGCTCGCGTCCCCGCTCTCCTCCTCACCAGCGCCGCTCCGCCACCGCCCCTAGCGCGCCCCGCCGCCCAAAGCTCTTCCTCGCTGGCAGGCGCCGTCGCTCCGCCCCGCCTCCGGCGGCCCCGACGCGCTCGCCGCTCCTCCAACCTCACGCACGCACACCCCGAGCCGTCCCTCACCTCCCGCCTCGCTCCTCCCTGTTCCCACCACCGCCGCGCCCAGCTTCCCCCTCGCCCTCCTCTCTCTCTGGCTGGCCTCCGCCCGCCTCCTCGCGCTCGCCTCGCCACCCCTCCTCCGGCCGCCGGCGCCGCCTCCTGCAGCCGCCCCGGCCGCCGATCCTCCTCCGCTCCTCCGCTCCCTCCGCTCCTCCTCCTCCTCAAGCCTTGGCGCCGCCCGCCATGCCTCCTTCCGCCGCCGGCCCGCACCCATCTCCTCGCCCGGGCTCGTG
The DNA here is from genome assembly GCA_030063025.1 of Avena longiglumis. Taxonomy (NCBI): domain Eukaryota; kingdom Viridiplantae; phylum Streptophyta; class Magnoliopsida; order Poales; family Poaceae; genus Avena; species Avena longiglumis. The sequence continues at coordinate 505,282,511 of CP125975.1, forward strand.
CCCGACCTCCCCTCTCTGCCGGCTCTCCCCGCTCCGGCCGCCGCTCCGGCCACGGCCCTCCCAGGCGCCCCCTCCTCCTCCTCGACCGGACCCGCGCGCGTCTTCGTCATCGTCGCCGGAGGCTGCCCGCTCTCCGTCGGTCGCAGGCCTGCCCGGAGCCCCAACGCCGGCCGGCCGCCCCGCGGCCACCGACGAGCGCCGCGCCACCCACGCCATGTCCCTCTGCCGTCGACCCTGTCTCCGGCGGGCTGCGCCACCTTCGGTCCCGGAGCCGTCCGCCTTCCCCTTCGCCGCCTCTGCCAAGACCGGCCGCCTCGTCCGCCCGTACCTCGGCAAATGCCCGACAACCATAGCGCCACCCTGCTCGTGGACCGCCGTCGGTGCTCGCCAAGGTTCTTGTGTAGAACGTGGTTATGGCAAGGATGAACCGCACCTGTTTACTGACAAGATCTCGGCATGGATCGAAAAGTTCCCAAGACCGATCCCCGGACCCGAAGACCGAACGACACTACAAGTTCGTCGGAACCCGACGCCAAGATCGCCGGAGGCCGAACCCGTGGACCGACATGCTCTTCTTCACGGATATGACAAGCACTCCCGGACACCAAGTTCTTCACCCGAAGCCAAGACCGACTCGACTTGGGGACCCGACAAGACCTTTAGCGGCAAGATCGACCCGTGGGACCAGCGAGATCGCATGACGACAAGAACGGTACCGACCAGAGCGAATCAACGCCGGCACCAAACCAAGTTCGCTTCCGGATGCGCTTAAGACCTACCCCGGAGTCCGAGAACGACCCTGTCGAACCCCGAACCCCCGGAACCCCAAGACCGTCGAGCCCCCTCTGATGTGTGACCCCTTTTCCTCGAACCCTATTTTATAACATAACAACTTGTTACATATTGAATTGTCATCTCGCATGCATATCTGTGGATTGGGGGCCTTCTGCCGATTCACCTAATAACTAAATATGGGGCCCATATGCGGGCAAATCTAGTCACATATCGGCCTCATTTAAAAATTGTGCATCGAACCGGTACCATATCTTACCATGTTAAACAACATTTAAATTGCGGGGGATTTCTAAATAACATGAACCACCTAACTATTTGTCGGGACCCCGGTTCCGCTTGATATGACCTAATTGCATCGCACCTTTGCCATGCCATCCATCATACATGCATCATGCCGATCTTCTGCCGTTGTATTAAATATCGCATCCGGTGTTCATTCTAGTGTTTTGCTTCTTCGCGGATAAGGCCGTTGAGTTGATGTGAGCTTCGCCCCGATCCTCGGATCAACCCTTCGACAATGTTTTCAGGCGAGCATCTCCCCCTTTCTACCTATCTTACTTTTATAGTATTTATTCCCTCCTGTTGATCTATTGCTATCTGTGTTGCGATGCTTTAGTACCGTACCTGTGATTTACCGTGCAGCCCTATATTGCCTTGGACACATCCTATTACCTGTTGTTTGGTAGATAGTTGGACTTGCGCGTCGTAGTCGCTTGCTCAAATGCTGTTGTGTGTCGTTCAATGCCACAGTTGTTGATGTATTGCCGCATGTTGATGATGGAGATGATCATAGTTTTACTTATCGTTCACTTTAATTTCTGTTTAACAACTAAAATTGAATTAAGCAGAGGCATCGGTGGGTGATAGAAAATATTTGGTTTCGACGCCCACTTGTGTCCGTAAGACCCCAAGTACTTGATACCTGTTCCGTGACTTATCGCGCTATCCACAGCCGGGAGGTATATGGGACCCCCCTGAGCCAGAGCTTGATTCAGTCTTATTTCTTGGGGCCACAAACTAGTTTGAGGTTTTATTTACTATCTGTACTTATGCCATGCTACTTTACGCATTTAATTTGTGCGAGGAGCACACTGTCTTGTTTAGGATCGGGACACGATTCCGCGGTGTCGACAAGCCCAGCCACACTTTGGGTTCCCAGTCGTTCACACCAGATACCCAAACCTTGAGCCCGTCTCGAGTCACCGGCTTCGCTATGGATCTACTTAAGGGTGGCCCCTGAAATATTTCGAATCTGTGATTGTTCAATCGTGAAAGCCTCGTTGGGTTTTGATTTGGTTTTCGAGGTTGATCGGCGTGTGTTGCTATTGGTGCACCCGGCGGGTAAAACTTTCGAAAGCCGTGTCCGCGGATATGGACGACTTGGAGCACGATCTCGATCATAGACAAGCATAACTAAAGTTTACTGCTATAAATTTGACTTATAATGACTAGTAATCAGCTCCACTACAACGGAATGGCTAATTAATACTGCCCACAATTGCCTGTTTTGGATTGTCGCTTGCGACCATTGTACCTGACTAGTAAGTATGGCAACTACAACGGAATTGGCTGATTAAAAGTACCAACAACTGCTGGGTTTTCGGGTTATCTCATGATAAATGTATCTGACTAGTAAGTGTTACAACTATCACGGAATGGTTAAGTAAAAGGGCCCACTGCTTATTTTATCAGGACAATTATCTAAACCTGACTAGTAATTGCTGCAACGATAACTGGATAAGTAAAACTGCCAACGGTGTGAGTTCCTCGGTTGACTTCCTCGTTTGGTCTCGAGGGGGAAACACCAGGATGGGTTTGTTTGGTGTTAGCCTCAGGTTGGATCCGGATAGGTCATTCTCACCCCTCTCTGATAACCGCCAGTTGTATCGAGTCTCTATAGGTTGTTTAGTGCATCTCACGCCGCCGATCCACCATACCTATGTAGGCGAGGACCGGCAATTCTAGCCTCGCCGTGTCTTGGCCTCGATCGACGCTCCTTCTTTTCCTTTGCCCTTTGTCGGCACCTTTTTGTTTAAGCGGTTTTGAGATCGGCGTCGTTAGCGGTTACCCTTCCGGCTTGGCTCGGGCAGGTTATGGACGCCATTGGTTATTCTTCGGGCTCTTAGCCCCATTTGCATCTTGTCCGTAGTCGGGCGCTCTATCATTTTCAAGGTGATTTGGATCTTTGTATAATACATCTATTCTTGACTCTGGAGTCGTTATATATATATATCTGTTCTGTGGGTCCCATCGAGGACTGTTGTGTAATGTTATTACTTTGCTTTCCACCCGCACGAAAGTGCCTGGTGGGCACCTTCGAATCGTTTCTATGCGGGTTTGGCGAGTTTTGCTAAAACTTGCATAGGGCCGATTCTGAGGGTGTTACAGAGTGGTATCAGAGCTCAGCAGTTGCGATACCCCACAAGTCCAGCCTGTAGGATAACCTAGCTAACGGCCGAAGTAGAGTGTCAAAACTATTTTCCCAAAATCGGTTGGATAGTTCTGGTTAGGTCTGATTTTACTCCTTACCCCTTTGCTATTCTTCTCTTACCTCTACGTGTTTTGAATCCGCTCTCTTCTCTCTCTTCGAGTCCAGGATTTCTCGTGGTTGGGTTCCGTCGTACCTTCAGGGTTTCGCTTCCTTCTTTGATAACGGTGTGCTATCATCCGGTGTTTAAGCTGCCTGAGGAATCCGTCTATGGTGTTACCATTCTTTGTTCCTTGTTTGCGCCTTCCGGTGTTTTCCGACGCGACGACATCATCTACGCCGATCCGTGATGCGCATCACTCCGTTGTTCCGAACCTCGCTAGTCGAGATCTTCAGTCTGATTCCGAGAATGGTTGCACGCTTATCTACTGATTGTGCAGAGTAATAGTTTGGGTGCGTGATGGATTGGCCCCCATGCCGACTACCTTTTCTATTCGCTTTTGTGCATTGAAGTGGATGAGAATGCATCGGTTCCCTCTTTCCACCGGAGTTAGAGGTGGCTTTATTTGTTGATACCTCTACCTTCGACCTTTTGTTCCCGGAGTGTTCTCTCGACGATCACGGACAACGACCTCTTGTTAGTGGTGTCGTGAGGATCTACAAGCGAGAAAGCAGATTCGCCGACCTTCCTTCCGGTACCATGAGGCGGATCTCGAGGGCGAGATCCATTGTTAGTGGTGTCGAATTGTGGCATCCCGCAAAACCACTACTAGAAAATCGCGTTGAATTTGTGCATTGCATCGTCATCATCATGCATTGTTCGCATAAAACTATTTTCGCAAAGCCCGTTTTGTTTTCCAAACGGCCCATCTACATTCAAACCCGCAAACCCGGGTTACCGGATTAATTTGTTTTGCCGTTATCGGTTTGCAAACGGTGTTATTTAAACAAATAAAAATTATATTATTTTTTTTAGTGGGGGCAGTCGAACGGGCCAACCCGACCCGAACGACCACCCCCGTGTAAACAAATCGGTCCACCAGACAAAAACCTAAGTCTACCAACTAACCTAACCACACCCAGCCTCCACCTCACCCCAACCAATCACTAGACGCCACATCAGCCACCCCCAACTTCCCACCAACCCGGCGATGCCACGTGGCCTTCCTCTCTCTCCCTTCCCCCTCTCCTCCACCATACAACAGCACACAGCCCCACCAGATGCACTAAACACCACACACCAACCTCCCCACACCCGATCCCCCCACCTGCCTGGGACCCACCTCCCACCAGCCCGTGCCCCCTGTTCCTTCTTCCTCCTGTGCTCGCGTCCCCGCCTCTCCTTCCTCACTCCGCCCCCGCCCCTAGCCCGCCGCCTAAAGCTCTTCCTCATGGCAGGCCGTCGCCCGCCTCCGGCCCCAGCCAGCTCGCCGCTCCTCCAACCTCACGCACGCACACCCCGAGCCGTCCCTCACCTCCCGCCTCGCTCCTCCCTGTTCCCACCACCGCCGCGCCCAGCTTCCCCCTCGCCGGCCCTCCTCCCCTCTCCTGGCCGCGCCGGCGACCTCCGCCCCGCCTCCTCCGCGCTCCGCCTCGCCACCCTCCTCCGGCCGCTCGGCGCCGCCTCCTGCCGCCCGGCCGCCGATCCTCCCTCCGCTCCCGCCGCTCCCTCCCTCCTCCTCACCGGCGCGCGCCCGCCTGGCCGCCTCCTTCCTGCCTTGGCCCGCACCCATCTCCCTCGCCCGCTCGTGCCCTCGACCTCCCCTCTGCGGCTCTCTCCCGCTCGGCGCCCGCTCAGCCCGCCTCGCCGCCACGGCCCTCCCAGCGCCCCTCCTCCTCCTCGACCGGACCAGCGTCTTCGTCATCGTCGCCGAGGCCGCCCGCTCTCCGTCGGTCGCAGCTGCCCGAGCCCCAACGCCCGGCCTCATGCCACCGAGCGCCGCGCCACCCTCGCCATGTCCCTCTGCCCGTCGACCCTGTCTCCGTCGGGCTGCGCCACCTTCGGTCCCGGAGCCGTCCACCTTCCCCTTCGCCGCCTCTGCCAAGACCGGCCGCCTCGTCCGCCCGTACCTCGGCTCGTCTGCCAGCAACCCGCAAGCGCCACCCCCTGCTCGTGGACCGCCGCGTCGGTGCTCGCCAAGGTTGCTGTGTAGAACGTGGTTATGGCAAGGGATGAACCTGGCACCTGTTTCTGTACCGACAAGATCTCCGGCATGGATCGAAAAGTTCCCCGAAGACCGATCCCCCGCGGACCCCGAAGACCGAACCCGACACTACAAGTTCGTCGGGAACCCGACGCCAAGATCGCCCCGGAGGCCGAACCCCGTGGACCGACATGCTCTTCTTCACGGATATGACAAGCACTCCGCCCGGACACCAAGTTCTTCACCCCGAAGCCAAGACCGACTCGACTTGGGGACCCGACAAGACCTTCGCAACGGCAAGATCGACCCCGTGGGACCCGACGAGATCTGCATGACGACAAGAACGGTACCGACCAGAACGAATCCAACGCGCCCCGGCACCAAACCAAGTTCGGCTTCCCGGATGCGCCAAGACCTACCCCGGAGTCCGAGAACGACCCTGTCGAACCCCGAACCCCCGGAACCCCAAGACCGTCGAGCCCCCTCTGATGTGTGACCCCTTTTCCTCGAACCCTATTTTATAACATAACAACTTGTTGCATATTGAATTGTCATCTCGCATGCATATCTGTGGATTGGGGGCCTTCTGCCGATTCACCTAATAACTAAATATGGGGCCCATATGCGGGCAAATCTAGTCACATATCGGCCTCATTTAAAAATTGTGCATCGAACCGGTACCATATCTTACCATGTTAAACAACATTTAAATTGCGGGGGATTTCTAAATAACATGAACCACCTAACTATTTGTCGGGACCCCGGTTCCGCTTGATATGACCTAATTGCATCGCACCTTTGCCATGCCATCCATCATACATGCATCATGCCGATCTTCTGCCGTTGTATTAAATATCGCATCCGGTGTTCATTCTAGTGTTTTGCTTCTTCGCGGATAAGGCCGTTGAGTTGATGTGAGCTTCGCCCCGATCCTCGGATCAACCCTTCGACAATGTTTTCAAAGTAGCATCTCCCCTTTCTACCTATCTTACTTTTATAGTATTTATTCCCTCTGTTGATCTATTGCTATACGTGTTGCGATGCTTTAGTACCGTACACGTGATTTACCGTGCAGCCCTATATTGCCTTGGACACATCCTATTACATTGTTTGGTAGATAGTTGGACTTGCGGCGTCGTGATGCTTGCTCAAATGCTGTTGTGTGTCGTTCAATGCCACAGTTGTTGATGTATTGCCGCGTGTTGATGATGGAGATGATCATAGTTTTACTTATCGTTCACTTTAATTTCTGTTTAACAACTAAAATTGAATTAAGCAGAGGCATCGGTGGGTGATAGAAAATATTTGGTTTCCGAACGCCCACTTGTGTCCCGTAAGACCCCGAGTACTTGATACCTATTCCTTGATTTATCGCGCTATCCACATCCGGGAGGTATATGGGACCCCCCTGAGCCAGAGCTTGATTCAGTCTTATTTCTTGGGGCCAAAAACTAGTTTGAGGTTTTATTTACTATCCTGTACTTATGCCATGCTACTTTCTGCATTTAATTTGTGCGAGGAGCACCTTTGTCTTTAGGATCGGGACACGATTCCGCGGTGTCGACAAGCCCAGCCACACTTTCGGGTTCCCAGTCGTTCACAGCCGTATTACCCAAACCTTGAGCCCGTCTCGGAGTCAGCTGGCTTCGTTGCGGGATCTACTTAAGGGGTGGCCCCCTGAAATATTTCTGAATTCTGTGATTGTTCAGTCGTGAAAGCCTCGTTGGGTTTTGATTTGGTTTTTCCGAGGTTGATCGAGCGTGTGTTGCTATTGGTGCACCCCGGCCGGGTAAAACTTTCTGAAAGCCGTGTCCGCGGATATGGACGACTTGGAGCACAGTATCTCGATCATAGACAAGCATAACTAAAGTTTACTGCTATAAATTTGACTTATAATGACTAGTAATCAGCTCCACTACAACGGAATGGCTAATTAATACTGCCCACAATTGCCTGTTTTGGATTGTCGCTTGCGACCATTGTACCTGACTAGTAAGTATGGCAACTACAACGGAATTGGCTGATTAAAAGTACCAACAACTGCTGGGTTTTCGGGTTATCTCATGATAAATGTATCTGACTAGTAAGTGTTACAACTATCACGGAATGGTTAAGTAAAAGGGCCCACTGCTTATTTTATCAGGACAATTATCTAAACCTGACTAGTAATTGCTGCAACGATAACTGGATAAGTAAAACTGCCAACGGTGTGAGTTCCTCGGTTGACTTCCTCGTTTGGTCTCGAGGGGGAAACACCAGGATGGGTTTGTTTGGTGTTAGCCTCAGGTTGGATCCGGATAGGTCATTCTCACCCCTCTCTGATAACCGCCAGTTGTATCGAGTCTCTATAGGTTGTTTAGTGCATGCTGCCGCTGCCGCTCAGTCCACCATACCTATGTAGGCGAGGACCGCCGAATTCTAGCCTCGCCGTGTACTGGCCTCAGTACTGACGCTCCTTCTTTTTCCTTTGCCCTTTGTCGGCACCCCTTTTGTTTAAGCGGTTTTGAGATCGACGTCGTTAGCAGGTTACCCTTCGGCTTGTCTGGCGGGGGTTATGGACGCCATTGGTTATTCTTCAGGGCTCTTAGCCCCATTTGCATCTTGTCCGTAGTCGGGCGCTCTATCATTTTCAAGGTGATTTGGATCTTTGTATAATACATCTGTATTCTTGACTCCTAGAGTCGCTGTTATATATATCTGTTCTGTGGGTCCCATCGAGGACTGTTGTGTAATGTTATTACTTTGCTTTCCACCCGCACGAAAGTGCCTGGTGGGCACCTTCAAATCGTTTCTATGCGGGTTTGGCGAGTTTTGCTAAAACTTGCATAGGGCCGATTCTGAGGGTGTTACATATACCATGTCCGTGTGCTTCCTGTCATAGTTGCTCTTCTGACGACTTTGAGCAATCTTCAGGTTCTCCAGAATGATATGCACCTTCTCCTCTGCCTGAGTTACAATGTCAGGGCCAAACCAGATTCTTTCTCCTGCACCTGACCAACCAATCAGAGTTCTGCACTTGCGACCATAGAGAGCCTCGAATGGTGCCATCTTCAGACTCTTTTGGAAGCTGTTGTTGTAGGAGAATTCAGCATAAGGAAGGCATTCCTCCCACTTCATGCCAAACGAGATGACGCAAGCTCTAAGCATATCCTCCAGAATCTGATTGATTCTCTCCACTTGTCCTTGCGGTGAGGGTGGTAGCGATCTTTGAAGTTCAATTTTGTTCCCAAAGCTTTTGGAAACTCTCCCGAACTTTGAGGTGAAGATGCTCCCACAGTGCGAACTGATTTCAAGTGGAACCCCATACAGAGAGACAATTACATTGATATAGAGCTCACCCAACTGAATTCAGAAATTGTTTCCTTTGGGAAGAAATGAGCCACTTTAGAAAGCCCGTCGATGACAACAAAATTGCATTGTTGCCCTTCTGCGACCTTGGAAAGCCAGTGATGAAGTCCATCTCTACTTTCTCCCATTTCCATTCGGAGGTTTCAATGGCTGTAAGACCAAATGGTTTCGATGGACAGCCTTCACTCTGTGCGGAACATCACATTCTGAGACATACTTGGCACAATACCGTTTCAACCCAGGCCACCAGTATTGTGTTTTCAAGTCCATGTACATCTTTGTGCTGCCAGGATGGATAGAAAGAACCGAATCATGTGCCTCCTTGAGAACTTGGTCTCTCAGACCCGGGTAGTTTGGAACAAACATCCGGTGTTCAAAGAAGAGCGTGCCTTGATCATCAACGTGGAAGGACTCATACTTCGGAAAGTCAAGCTTAGAGATGAGCTTTTTGGTGTGCGGATCACCAAGCTGACGAGAGCGAATCTGTTCTTCCAAGAGAGGAGTAGCCAGAAGGTTCAGGAGGTGCCCTTGTTCCACAATTTCTAGGTTGAGCTGACGGAATTCCTCGCACAAGAGAGGTTGCTGCTCTTCCACCATGAGGTTGTTGACATAAGCTTTACGGCTAAGCGCATCTGCCATGACGTTTGCTTTGCCTGGAGTGTAGTTGATGGTCACATCAAAGTCATTGATTGCTTCAATCCATCTCCTCTGCCGAAGGTTGAGATCAGGCTGAGTGAAGATATACTTCAAACTCTTGTGGTCCGAGAAGATCTCACAACGGTTACCAAGCAAGTAGTGCCTCCATAGCTTCAAATCAAAGACAACTGCTGCTAGCTCGAGGTCATGTGTGGGATAGTTGATCTCATGCGTCTTCAACTGACGAGAGGCATAAGCAACCACCTGTTTCTCTTGCATCAGGACCGCACCCAATCCTTGCAAAGAGGCGTCACAGAATATCTGGAAAGGCTTAGATGTATCTGGAGGAACCAAGACTGGTGTGGAAGTGAGCTTCTCTTTGAGTGTCTCAAAACTTTCTTAACACGCAGGAGTCGACAGGTATTTCTTTCCTTTCTTGAGGAGATCGGTAAGAGGCTTTGCTATCTTCGAGAAGTTCTGAACAAAGCGACGGCAATAGCTAGCCAAGCCGAGAAAACTCCGCACTTCCTTGACATTAGCAGGAGGAAGCCATTCAACTATTGTCTTCACGGTTTCCGGGTTGACTGCAATGCCCTTGGCAGAGATAACATGACCAAGATAGGTTACTTCAGGCAGCCAAAACTCACACTTTGAGAACTTTGCATACAAGCGATTCTCACGAAGCTTTTTAAGACACACCGCAGGTGTTCTTCATGCTCTTCCTTGGACTTAGAGTAGACCAGGATGTCATCCAGATATACTACCACGAACTTATCAAGGTACTCCATGAAAACGGAGTTCATCAGCCTCGAGAAGGTGGCAGGTGCGTTGGTGAGACCGAAAGACATGACCGTGTACTCATACAGGCCATAGCGGGTGGTGAAAGTTGTTTTGGGCACATCTTCTTTGCGAATCTTGATTTGGTGATAACCACTTCTCAAGTCCAGCTTAGAGAACACCACAGCTCCTGCCAGCTGATCAAAAAGATCATTTATCCGTGGGAGAGGATATTTGTTCTTGATGGTTTTAGCATTTAGAGCCCGGTAGTCAACACAGAGTCTATCGGTTCTGTCACGCTTCTTCACAAAGATTGTTGGGCTACCCCAAGAAGAAGTGCTGTGTTGAATGAAACCCAACTTCTCTTGTTCATCAAGTTGTCGTTTGAGTTCAGCCAACTCAGAAGGACCCATTTTATATGGCCGCTTGGAGATAGGAGCCATTCCAGGTTCAAGCTCAATCACGAATTCAACCTCGCGATCCGGAGGCATACCCGGCAACTCTTCAGGAAAGACATCTGGGAACTCACAGACCACTGGTACACTCTGAATAGCTTCCATAGCATCATCATTCAGAGCTGCCAAGGAAAAGAGCTGGACAGCAGGAGTCAGACTTGGAGAAAAGACTATATGGCCTTCAGGAATCTTCAGAGACACTGAGCGTTCAGCACAATCAATCACAGCTGCATTTGCTGTCAACCAATCCATGCCCAAGATGACATCAATGTCAGAGTTGCCCAGAACAATTAAAGAAGCCAAGAAGGAAGAACCACCAATCTCAACTTGATTGCCATGACTGATCTTAGATGCTACCATATTTGCTCCAGGAGAAAGAACCATTAACCGCTTGGGAAGAGGATCTGACGCTAACCCATTCTCACTTGCAAACTTCATCGAAACAAAAGAATGCGATGCACCAGAATCAAAGAGAACTCGTGCAGGGACTGAGTTAACGGAAAGCATACCCATCACAACTCCAGTAGCTCGGCTTGAGAGGCGTTGATTAGCTTAGCACGAACAACCGCAGACCCGGCTTGGTGTTGATGTTGAGAGCCCGAGGTGGTGCACGAACCAAGGAGAGCTTGTTGCATCTTGGCGGGGTGGAGGGAGAGCTTTGTTCTTCATTGGACAGTTCCAGTTGGGATGTCCATGATCTCCACATGTGAAACAAGCACCATGTGGACGTGGAGCAGAGTAGCCAGGGACTCCGCCAGGCGCTCCAGGGTAGTGGTTGTTGTAGCCCCTGGGAGCCGCAGTGGTGAAGTTTGGTGGCCTTGACGCGAAACTTGCAGGTCTTGGTGGAGCCGGAAGCGACGGTGGGGTGTTAGGAACCCAGACACGCCGCTTAGAAGGAGCTGCCATAACTGCAGAGCTTGATGCATCCCTGTTGTGTTTCTTGGACTCCTCAAACATTTGCCTGCTTGCCTCCTCTTGCAGTGCTGTGTGCTGTAGTTCCAGGAAGGTTGCCGGTCTTGCATGCGTGATTGCATACTTGATCGACGCATTGAGCCCTTGCCTGAACCTTTTCTGCTTCTTCTTGTCATCAGATACCTCATCACCACCATAACGGGATAGATTCATGAAGTTCCTGATGTAGGTGTTGACGTTATCATTTCCCTGCTTCAGGTTGAGGAAGGCCTCCTTCATCCTTTCCATCACAATCTCTGAGAGAAACTGCTCTTTGAACGCTCCAGTGAACCTCTCCCAAGTTGGCTGGAACCCAGTGCTTTGCCTTCAAGTAGTTTTCCCACCAAAGAGCTGCATCTCCCTTGAGAAGGTGAGTAGCACACTTGACCCACTCGCCCGAACATCAGCGGTCTCGAGCAACCTTGAGATCTCACGCAGCCAATCATCCGCGTGAGGTCGGTCGAAACATCAAACCGACGAGGGTTGAATTTGAGGAAGCTCTTGATGTCTCCACGCTTGGGAGGTGGAGGTAGTGGAGCAAACTGCTTTTCTTCGACACTCTCCTCAAAGCTTTGGTTCTCTTGCATAGCTGCCAAAGCATTAGCGATGTTTGACAGCGCTGAGCCCAGTTCCGGAGGTATGTCCTCTTCGGTACGGCGTGGTGGAGCCATCCTGTCATTGATATAAAACTCAAATCAGTACTATAATGGAGAATGATAATAATCCAAAATAGTACCAAGATGGAATTAACCAAGATTAAAGGATACAATTTACTGAGATGATATTAAAATATCAACAAAGTTCAAAGCACCTAGAAGATATTAAGCATATCGCACCTGATCGAAAAAGGTGTGGTACACAAATATATCAAAGAAAAATTTTCCACAAATTTCGGCATTAGAATACCAATAGATGCGCAAAATTACTTAACGAATCAAGATTAGTGACCCTACCGATTCAATATACAAAAGCGAATGATAAGAGTAGTAGTATGGTCGCGACTCCATCCCGCACTCAAATCATTACTCCGCACATGAACAAGTGGAACACATATCCTAACCCCTTCTTCTCACGACGAAACCTAAAGATTGGTAACTACGGAAACGAACACCCCAAACAAGATAGCGTCGGATACAAAGAGGAAGATAGATTGCGTCGGTTTGCATAAGCCTGTCGGTATGGAATGTACCAACAGTTGATAACCAAAGGCAGATAAGATAACAACTTGGATGCAACAGATAGACAATGGATTACACACATAAACAAACACACAACCTATGGTACTACGGAAACCCAGAACACGTGAATCCTAGTTTGAATTTTTAGAAGAGGATTGAAAACGTTGCACTTCCTTACCAGAGAAGGGTGGGTGGGAGGGTAAGAAGAAAAATGGAAGCAGTCCTACTCTCGCGTTTTGTTTTTCCCTAGTATACATAACTACCAAAATATTTGCTAGACTGACAACGACCGTTTGGCTGAAACCCTGAAGGTCGGGATGGCTCTGATACCAATTGTAACTACCTCGGTGAATTACGCTCCTAGATACAAGCCTGGATGAGTGGTAGTGGTTGAAATAGTACGGTGGGGCCCCAAAAGCCACTCCTTTGGTAGTCCTTTCGGACGTCCCAACCACTACCCTCTCAACGGGACTCAGAGGCGGCGAATCGGCGAAGGGATCAACTACGACACAAGTGGGTATGTACGCAAGCCACCATACAAGAGTACATCGAGCCATTCCATCTAGAAAGAAAGGAAAATATAGCAACGCCATACTGAGAAGATTCAAATGACCTAGATAGATCTATATTTTAGGATACTTCCTCATACAACACACATCGAGTATCATGCGAAGCGGCAAACAAAATCCGAGTACGGATAAGCAAATCGGCATAAGATGCCATAGAAATAAGCACATCCCAACTACAGGTCTCACGGATCCCGTTCCGGAATCTCTACACCGAACGATCGTTGCCCATGTCCTCGGCTTCTTCCACCCAAAGATCCGTCTCCGCGAGGGTACCTATTCATCCGAACCAAATAATTTATCGTGAGACCCTAAGGGTACTCAAGAAGTCTTAATGCCTCTAAAGGGGACACAACCAGGGTGACGAATTGCAGCGAAAGATAAACCCTAGCGATGCTACAGATAACGCTAACCATCCGCCTAACCAATGATAGACGGATGTCCGGAATTAAGGACAACGATTATAATGGTAATCTCAACAGATCCATCCTCCTCCTTGCTTACCAACAAGGAAGCGATTTAACAACCCCCATCCGTTGGCAATTTTATTAACCATTCCATGAGTGTTGCACTATTTACTAGTCAAGTTACTTAGTCGATTAAAGCGGTACTTTAGTTATGCTTGTCTATGATCGAGAAACTGCTCCAAGTCGTCCATATCATGACACGGCTTTGAAAAGTTTTACCGCCGGGTGCACCAATAGCAACACACGCTCGATCAACCTCGAAAAACCAAATCAAAACCCAACGAGGCTTTCACGGTGAACAATCACAAGATTCAGAAATATTTGAGGGCCACCCCATTGAGTAGATCCCAACGGACTAAGCAAGCTCGAGACGGACTCAAGGTTTGCGACAATGGTGGCGTATGGGAACCCGAAGTGTGGCTGGGCTTGTCGATACCGCGTAATCAATCCGCTTACCTAAATGACAAAGGTGCTCCTCGCACAAATTAAATACTGAAAGTAACATGGCATAAGCAGGATAGTAAATAAAACCTCAAACTAGTTTGTGGCCCCAAGAAATAAGACGGAATCAAGCTCGCTCGGGGGTCCCATATACCTCCGGATGTGGATAGCGCGATAAATCAAGGAATCAAGTACTCGGGGTCTTACGGACACGGTGAGCGTGAAAACCAAATAGCGAGATGTTGCTCACCGGTGCCTCTTTCTTTAGTTATCCCATCACTACTCAGGTTAAGTTGTTTAGGTACCTCGTTATACATCAGACACTCACAAACCCTACACATGCTGTTCTACGACCCGCATGGCTCAAACAACTCCTATAGTAATGGCTCAGGTGGTGGAGGAACAAGCTTGGGGGGGTTTAAAAGTAAAGGCTATGCATACTTGGGATTCAATTTAATGCAATCGCGAATCACTGATGCAAGAATAAGATAGAGGCAATAGGTCTTGTATGTATGCAAGCATGTGGAAGTGCTTGCGACAACTCGATTGAAGCGAGGGACGGATCTGGTAGTGCTCTGGTTCTCTTGATATAACCCACGCCGGTCTATCCGAGAAAAACCAAACAAACAAGGCCAACATGAATATAGAGCACAAGCATATGAATAAGATGCGTCAAGCAAACAATCATGCCATGATGAATGATGCACAATTTACATGGCAATAAGCTAGCATGGCATGGTGAGGTGTGGAAGACAAGTAATAACATTTTAATGGAGTTTTGGATCACATTTTGTTGTCATAACATTTGCTGTTCACTATATATTTATATGATGCATGCTGCAATTGAAGTTATGGATAGCATAAACAGAAAGGTCTCGTCGAGCTGATCATTTTAGACATATCATTTGCTAAATTTGGAATTATAAAACAAAAGTTATTAATTATTTAAGTTCTAGTGGCAATTGGTGTAATTTAAAACAACTTGGAATTTTAAATGTGCAAAAGGCAAAATGAATGTCATATTTGAAATCCTGGCATTTTTCTGATCTCCAAACATATATCATTTGTGTTATTTGGAATTACAATGGAAAAGTTATTTAAAATCTGATTTGAATTTGAATTTGAAATAATTAGGAAAAATATTTGATTTTAAACAGACGCAGATAACCTTCTATACTCAGGCTAATATACCCACAGGCACTTACAGGTGGGGCCAGGGATCTGCGGTCCCACGCGCCAGCGGCTGAGGGAAAAGGGGGACCGCGGGTTGATTTGGAAAAAGATAAGGAGCCTTTTTAGAAAACTACACCGACGCTGCCAGTGGGCCTGGCTGGACCGCGGGCTGACGCAACAAAAACTCGAGGGGATAAGTGCAAAACAACGCCGCGCTACTGTTTTTCTTCCAGACCATGCTCTGACGTATGCGCTGGCGTGCATTGGCTTGAACCCGCTGACGCGTGCGCTACGTGGGACGGAATCGCTGCGGTAGGTTGGGGCGTTTGTCTGAAGGGCGGACGCGGACTAGATGAAGCCCTAGACGGCGCGGGAGCTAGCGGACGCGACGCCGGTCACGGAGTGTGCTCGACGAACGCCCGGCCGGCGGAAGCGTCTGAGCGGTGCATGTCTGGGAGGGTCAGGGGCTTACCGCGAAACTGTCGGTGGCGGTGGCGGGGCTTGGGGAGGTCGCGATCAACGGCGAGGCAGACGGACAGATGTCTAGGGTTCCGGCGCCGACGTGCAGCGCCTCAAGCGCGTCTCCTCGGTTCCGTGGGCGCAGAGGTTCCACGCGACCACGCCGACACACTCTCTCCCGCCTGCGCCTCCTGGATCGATGACGACGTACGGGACCCGACGGTGGCCGGCGTTCGGAGGTAGACGGTGGCGAGGTGAGGGAAGAGGGGAGGCGAGGCCTCAGGGATGGATCTGGGGGCAGGGTAGATTGGGAGAGGAGTAGTTAAAGCCGAGGGGGGGTGCCGTGGCCGTGTGGGAGGCTGGCGATAAGGATGGCCTCGGCCACCTTTCTCCACCCCTTCACGTGTTTGGTACGGCCAGGCAGGGTGGCTTCGGTGGGACAGGGCGAGGCCAGGAGGCAAGGTGGGGCTCGGGGCTTCTAGAGAGAAAAGAGAGGAGAGGAGCTCGAGTTTAGCTAGGTTAGGAGCTAGGCTCGGCCAGGGTTTGCCCTAGGGCTGGTTTGGTGGTGGCTAGGTGGGGTAGGGCGGTCAGGTGGGTCCAGCAGGTAGAGAGAGGGGGGTGGTGAGCTAGGGACATGGCATGGTGACCATGCTAGGAAGTAGAGAAGAGGAGGGTACTTAGGGTTTGTTTAGGGAGGTGTAGTTTAGGTTTTGTTTAGCTAGGATGGTTAAGGGCATGGGGGTAGTTCGAGGGTTTTTGCTTAGAGGGGTAAGATAGAGGGAGTGGCTTTTACTTGATCATGCCTCATAAGACAAACACACAAGATCAAGACAAGGAGAAAAGAGAGAAAGGGAGGGAGAGATGATTATGTGGTGATGGGGTTTTTCTTTGGTCCATGCATGCTCCAAATAAAGACCAAGCAAGATCCAAGAGAAAAGGTAGAGAGAAGGAGGTGGGTTAGGTTTGTGCATGCCACATTAGCACATGTGTGTGCATGAAGCATGGGGATAGAGGTTTAGCTAAAGGGGATAGAGATAGATGATATGGTGAAGAAACTACAAGCCAAAACAAGATTTAAACAAAGGGAAGATGACCCATGCAAGCAAAGCCAAAACATTCCAAAGCCAAGAAAAAGGTGGAACTTGCATGGCCGATGCAAACAATAATTGCCATGTAGTTATATTGTGAAAACAACATTAATTCATGTGGCATTATTCCTTGCATTCCCAAAAGGTGGGCAAATGCCAAGCAAAAGATTATGGGTGGAATCCAACCAACCAACATGAGCTAGAGCTAACTCAAATAAAATGCCAAGCTCATATTAATTGGATGGTGGAATTATAAGGTGGTGGAAGAAAGGTGGTGGAGTTTAGAAGCGATATGCCCCCGACTCAACTTGGGCATTTAACAATATATTAAGAACCAAATACAATATCAAGAGGCAACTACAATTAATAATGCACATGAGATAAGAACCAAACAAGAGGGGGTTTTATATGATGCTCAAATGCAAGGTGGCATGATGACATGATCATGATATGATGATGATGCAACAATTATATGTTGGGAGTGGCCCTTTTTATTATTATAACAAGTAGCATTACAGGTGTTAGACAACTGGGATGCTACAGAGCACATTGCCCAGTTGCATTTAACAACTACATCCATTGGTTTCTTGGTAGTACCCGTGTCTCCATTTGCCTGCCGTCCTACGAGGAATAAATATTGGAGGAGCCAGTCCAGTTCGATGAACTTGCCTACACTCAGTACAACCGGCAGGTCAGGAAGGGGACCGACATCCCGCTTTCTTCCTCACTCAACTTTGCGGTAAAGTTATCGTTGCCTTCGCATTACTTTCCTTGCACTCTCATCTCTTTCTTGCCTAACATGTTCTTGTTCTTGACTGTAGAGAACGGAGGTAAAGAAATATGTCGACGATGCCGAGGCGATTCTTTTTGCTGCCCCTAAGGGGAAAAAGGGAGAAGGCATGATACGAGACTTCCTTAAGGTATGGATGCGAGACTTCCTCAAGATAGGCATGTTCTTGTTTTGACTTATGTTGTTGTTTGTTACAGCGCTCGGCCCAAAAGATGCGTCGCTTATCTAACGTGCTAGGTTGTCGCGATCCCGAGTACACAACCCCGTCCGGTTCTAGGTCCAAGTCGACTACTGATCCGTCGGCCCATCTTCAGGATGATGTTGAGGATGACACCACTTCGGCGATTCGTTCGGAAGATGAGGTATGGGACAACCTTACATGCATTTAGTGATTTCTGTTTCCCATGCATTTCGCATAGCCATACAATCTTACATGTAGCTGCCTCATATGGAGAATGAGACTGAGGAGGAGTACCGGATTCGCATACCGGTGAAGCCAAGGAAACAGTTCAATCGCTGGACGCCGGACGACTTCCGTAACAAGGGAAAGGCCAATGTTGTCGAGGACGAGCTGCCACGGAGGTCAAGAGCGACTAGGAGGACGAGAGGCCTACAATATGATGATGAAGATGAGTCGCAAGAAGAGGAGGTGACAAAGAAGATACCTCCAAGGAGGGGCCGAGGCCCAAGGACGCGTGGACGGAAGTAGGTCATGTATGGCACAATGTTGATGATGATGCACTAGGTTGGAGACTATGTATGGGTTGATGTATGGCACTATGTTGATGTTGTTTAAGACTATGTTCATGTATTGGCACTACGTTGATGTTGTTTGAGACTATGTTGATGTATGAAAATTTGTTGATGTTGTTTGAGATTATGTTGATGTTATTTGAGTATATGTTGTTTGAAACTAGTATAACAAGTGTTGTTTGAGTATATGTTGTTTGAAACTAGGGCAGTTCAGAGTGTAGCGCCTGTCTGATAGGCGCTATGCTCTGAGGTGTAGCGCCTATCAGACAGGCGCTACACACTGACTTAGAGTTTTCCCCGAGAGCCAACTCTCGGTTTGCTCTCTGTATGCTCTCTGTTAGTTTGGGGGCAGACGAAATCTGCTAGCATAGCGCCTAGCAGACAGGCGCTATGCTTGTGTAGCGCCGTTCTGCTAGGCGCTATGCCTTGAAACTGTGTTCAGACCAAACATTTCCCTGTTCTGAGACTTTAACATGACAAACATTACACAAGGCAAATAAAAAACGAGGGATAGCAGTTCATGACATACTCAAATAGAAGCATCTCAAAGATGGTGTTCTTGCCCTTAAGGGGCTTTACATACTAATAGTTCGACATCACACTAATAGTTCTTGCCCTTAAGCATCTCAAACAACATCAAACATGGTGTTCTAAAGCATAGTTCCTTTTCCCTTCCTCTTCTTCTCTTCCTCTTCCTCCATGGAACGCCACGCCGCATGACGAAGCCGTTTAATCACTTTCCATTTCGGATCGGGCCATAGTTGAATCCCATGGTACTCCGGCCATTTTGATTGGTCCAAATATGGATGAAATCTAGGAGCCCATGTCTTCTTAGTAGTCTCAATGGAGAACTCAGCCTCTCTCACCGTGAGCGGATTATTGTAATCCAAATGTCGCTGGCGAGACGCGACGAGCAAGTCTTGACGAGCAAGATGAAGCAATGATGGCCTTCCGCATGTGCACTCACAAGTCTTGAGTGAGACCTTGAAAGCTCGGCCTCGTGTTGGACACCATCACCATTGTACCTCCAGGATCCGTAACTTGGTAAATTAGCACGTCATTGTCATACTCCGTGACAACTTGGGCATCCGCTTTCTTTGTCTGAAATTACATCCAATCATCAACCTTAGGTAGGTACTTGTATTTGTGCTTGTTGTTGTAGTCCCCATAATCACGGTCCATTTCCTCTGAGTATTTAAGAAAATACCCATTCATCATGTCGAATGTATAACGGACTATTGCCGTGACGGGCAATGCACGGACACCTTTGAGCAACTTGTTGAAGGCCTATGCCATGTTGCTTGTCATTTGGCCGTACCTCCGGCCACCGTCATCGAATTCTCGTGCCCACTTTGTTCTTTCTCCAATGCTCCTATCGAGAAACTCTCGACCACCCGCATCGAGCTCTTTGTTGAAGAGCAATTTGTTGTACAAGTTTGAGAAACGACGTTCCGTGAAAGCGAGGAAAAAATCTTGTAGATCATCGGCCAAATCCTTGCTCTTGTATGCCCTATAGAAGTTTGAACAAAAGTGTCTCATGCACCAACGATGGTGCAACGGAGCATGCCCGGGAATATGTTGGTCCACCGCTTTAAGAATTCCTTGATGACGGTCCGAGATGACACATATTTCCCTATGAGGGGTTAATATCTTGGTTCTTAAAAGATGGAAGAACCACTCCCAATTATCATTGTTTTCCACCTCTACCAAAGCAAAGGCCAAAGGAATCAACCGGTTGTTGGCATCATTGGCTATTGCAATCAAGATAGTGCCCTTGAATTGACTGGTCAAAAAGGTGCCATCAACGGAGATGACCGGCCTACAATGTTCAAATGCTTGAACACATTGCTCGAAAGCCCAAAATGCACGGCCAAAAACTCGAACGGTTCTTCCGTTTACAATCCTTGTCTTGTTCCCCAAAGGTTCAACCACATGAACCATTCCCGGGTTAGCATCGGCCATCGCTCCCAGCAACCTTGGGATTCGGTTATAAGATTCCTCCCAATCACCGTACAACATCTTAAATGCGGCTTGCTTAGTCTTCCATGCCTTCCCGTACTTCACCTCATAGTTAAAGAGGGCTTTCACAAACTCCATGACCTGCTTGATGCTCATTATTGGAAACGACGCGATGTCATTAGAAAACCTATAAGCGAGGAACTCGGAGGTGAGTTGTTGGTGCTCATGCTTTGCATCCTTGCCATCCACCATCGGGCCTCGGCACATGTGAGTTGATACGCAACTAGATATGTGCCAATCGGGACCTCCCTTGAATAGTCTAGCATGCACAATCCAAGGACATCCTTCCGCCTCGCACTTCACCGTGTAACGCTTCTTGATATCCGAGTGCACGACCGTGTAAGGACGATGATGCTTCACCGAGAAGTCCTTTATCCATTGCTTAAATTCCAACAAGGTCTTAAACCTTGATCCTTTGCAAAAGCCATTATTCACTTCACTGCCATCCCGGTAAGAACTTGTCCTTGGTCCAAGCACTATGCCTTTGCCACCATCAACCGTGGCTTCATCCGTGAGACTAAGATCACGAAACAAAGGCACCCGATGGTCCCGCCCCAATACGGTATGGTGGATTTTGGCCTCTCTAGCCGTGAACCCCTCCTCGTCAACTTCTTCTTCGGGACCATCATCATCCGAGTCCGAAGCATAGCCTCGAGAATACGGGAGTTCACGGTCCATGTCATGTTGAGTGATATATTTCTCCAAATCACCAACATTGTTGTCATGGAGTTCCACATCATCATCATCTTCAACCTCACAATCATCATTGTCCTCTTCCAACACTTCGCCTTGGTGTCTTGAAATCGGGCTCAATGTTTGGCTCAAAGGAGGTTCAATCCATAGCTCTTGCTCCACGGGTGGAGGACTCCTACTATCCAATGGGGAAGCACGGCGGTTCAAGTCCAAAGGCAATGAACTATCAACCTTCTTGGTGGCAAATAGCTCAAGAGCCTTGTCTAGTGATTCGGCCACCACCTCCTTATATGCAAGCCAACGAGCCTCTGAGAAGATACGCATGGTCTTCCAACGGATATGCACTCCAAAACCCACATTATGTCTTCCTTCCAACTCAACAACATCACATGGGTCCATCCATTTCAATTCAATCCTCACTTGCTCCAAGACCTCGGCATAGGTGGGACTACGATCAAACACAATATCTATCTCATCCGGGTCCGGTTCTATGTTGCCTTTCAAAAAGGCATCCTTGTCCACATGATGAACATGAACAATTCTTGCCATCCCTAACACATAGGAGAATATGTTCATTAACTAACCATGACAAGATAAACAAAACTATACTAGACACATTACCAAACCATAAAGCTAACAAGAACACCCTCTCTTACATAAGCAAACCCTAACCCTAACCCTAACCCTAGCCATAACATTCCAATATACCAAACAATGTCATTTCAACAACCCTAAACCTAACTAAATGCTTCATACACATCTTTATAACCATCATTGGCCAATGAATATAACAAATTTCCAAACATTTCTTTCCAAATCAAATTTCTAGGGTTTCAAGCCAAGTCCAACCAAAATGAAAGATTTCCAAAGGTCAAAACGAAGGGGAATGAGGGAGGGTACCTCTAGCAGCTGGGGAGAGGCACAAATCCACCAAATAAAGCTTCCAATGTGAGAGATTTGAGGGAAGGGGGAGAAGGGGGCGCCTCCTTGCTGTTCTCCTTCCTTGGGTCGAGGGGAGTGAATGGGGAGGGAGGGGCTGCCGACAGAGGTTATGTCTCGTGGTGTGGCCCTTTAGGCGCTACACATTAAAGTGTAACGCCTATCTGATAGGCGCTACACCCTGGGCATAGCGCCTGGGCGTTAGACGCCCAGCATAGCGCTGGCGCTGGCCACACGGGTGGGGGGGAGGGCCAGGCGGTGCCACTTGGCAGGGCATAGCGCCTGCTGAAAGCGCTTGATCAGAGTGTAGCGCCTTGCCGTTAGGTGCTACAAAAAGGGTTAGTGCCAGTGAAATAGTTTTCCAGATGGGTCATTTTGTGAAATTCTTTCGAATTTGGGTTATTTTTGTCCATTCTGCCTGGCAAGTAGTAGTGGGAGGAAAGAGCAAATAATTTTATTTCACTGTCATGTGGAATTCCCATGTTAACTCCACAGAACCTATCATATCTCTTGCCACCAGGACATTTGGCCTGCAAGCGCGCATGCATGTTTGCAGGCCGTCACGCGCGGCCGCGCATCCGGCCCAAGTTGAACTGCGCCGCTTGCTGGTACACGCGGCTGGGGACTGTCCGTGAGTTCGGTCCGTGAATTTCTTCTCACTTTGGCCTTGTTCGGTTTATCTCGATCCCAAGTGGATTGAGGTGGACTGGAGGGGATTAGCGGGGATTTTAATTTAGCCGGGATTTAATCCATTTTAATTCACGCCAATCCCGTTTAATACTTAAGAAACCGAACAGAGCCTTTGGATTAATTTTATCCAAATCCCCCCACCGCGTTGCCGCCTCCGCACATCCTCTATACCGTAATGCCAGCCCTGCCGATACACGCCTACAAGACTAAGCCGAGGCGTTCTAATCTGAAGATGAGGAAGATGTCCTTTGCATGTTCTAATCTAATCTAGTCCAATGTGATGAACTATAGTTTCACGATCGATGAAGAACAAAGGATTTAGATCACGTTTGAATCCTACATACTTGGCAAATAGGAGTAGGAGGAAGGACCAAATAATTTTATTTGCATGTAATGTCAGTGTCATGTGGAGTTCTTATCCAATAGCCATGTTAACTACACAGAACCTATCATATCTCTTGCCACCGGAACATTTGGCGTGGCCTGCAAGCGCGCGTGCATGTTTGCAGGCCGACACGCGCGGCCGCGCGCGCATCCATCCCAAGTCGAGCGGCGCCGCTTGCTGCTGCTACACGCGGCCGGGGACGGCCCTCGCCGGCAGAGCCATGGCTTGATCGCCGCACCGCTGGAATTCGGCGACGCGCGACGACGGCGGCAGCATTCCCTGGGGCGCCGCCGCTGCCACCGGGCTGCCGGCGACGTCGACACCGCCGCCGCAGTTGAGGATGCAACTGGCCATCCTGGAGCAGTCGTGGTGGCTGACGATGACGTAGGAGCCGTTCCGGTACAGCTTCATGACGTAGCAGTCCTGGCCGTACACGTCGTCAAGGGGGGCCGCCGCGGCTGGCGCCGCCGGGCGCAGGGACGCGGTGGGCTCGGCGGCGACGACGTCCCCGCCGTCGTAGCACATGAGGTGGCACCAGTCCCAGTAGATGGGGCAGTACTTGATCAGCATCGGGTTGCGCTTGTCGCAGAGGTAGCAGAGGTACGTCTCCGTGTCGTCGCTGGTGGGCCGCGGCACCGACGACGAGTTGCCGCTGATGGCCGTCGTCGTCGCGCCGCCGTCGCCGTCCGTCGCGGTGGCCGCGAGGAGGAGGAGGAGCACGAGGGAGGAGGCGCGGAGGGCGGAAGCTGCCGAGAGAGGCATCGCGTGCGACGGTGCGGGTGCGTGTGTGTGTGTCTCCGGCCTGTTCCGAGGAGTGATATAGCCAAAAGCCGTAGTTTTGGTATGTAGTAGTACTCCTAGGAACGGTCCTGCAGCATGCAGCCCCAGAAATTGGCTGTGTTCACGTCTGGTTCTTGCTTAATTAAGAGATATAAGTACGTATTACTGTAGTAGTGAAGATCTTCTTGCTCTGCTTCGCATACAGCTTGGCAAATTGTCTGGAATACAACGAGCTTTAAACACGAAAGGATGAATCTAATCACGAGACCAGATATGGCGATCAGTAGGGATTTAGGATTTCACTGCCGGGGCTAGCTGTGTCCTGTTATCCGCTCGTAATGAAGGCCGTGACAACATCTGAAGTCCAAGCGAGGACTGGATTTCTCACTGCATTATGGTTTCAGTTGAGACGGTATATCCCGTTCTTTGTAGTGTATCGTGGTGATGATGTGATGCCATGAATTTCTTCCGTGGTCGTACTCGTACAGTTCCAGTGGATCCGGATCGACCGACCTGGGGCGACCTCTCTGAGAAAATTCCAAGCAGTAAACATGCCTGATTTTATGCATGGACATATCCGTGGTTACCTAGCTCAGAAAGCAATTGACGCCGCCGTCGAATTCTGTGGGCGGTAAGCACCTGGAAGAAACAACCATTTCCAAAAAAAACAAGCCACCGAATCGCCGAGATGCTTTTTAGCCACAAAACGTGGTGAGAGGAAAACAAACCACGGATTCAGAGCTGGGTGATTAATTAGGATTGAGATGTAATACTAGTAATGTTTTTGACTTCTCGAAACAAGCTTTCCTCCCGCTATATTTCTTTCGCAAAAAGGAACCAGCCATTAAAAGAAATGTATGACAGTACAAAGCACCACAAGAAAAACGAGAATTACAACGAGATCTTTAAGATGCCCTTCGTCTTCAACCTCCAGATCGTGTTGACGGTGCGCCGACGCTGCCACTCCTCCCTAAGCCAGTCTGACGTTGCTGGTTGCGGATGGAAATTGTCGAACTCGCCTAGAAGACCGCATCTACCCCGGAGACGAAGAGGAATAAGTAACCGTCGATGAATCTCCTTAACGATCTGTGGATCCCCACTGTCAGAAGAAGTCCTCTTGATAGACACACCAATTGCCAAGATCCGAAGAGAACCAACAGATCTGGTGACGCTAACCCTCACGGGCCCTTCGTTTACTCTGAATCGGACGCCCACGAGGTAGAGAGAGGCCAGAGAGACCTTATTCCAAGAAGCCATCGTCGCTTCACCTCGCCGATACCGCTAGTGAGACAAAACCAAGGGAAAACATACCTATAAAAAAATAAACGATGAAGAGGATGGGTCCCCACTCCTCTATCCGCTAGTGTGGCCGCCGGACAGAGAGGTTGAGAGGGACCGAAGGATGGATCTAGGGGCAGCGGCAACTCATGCAAGGGTAGGGTTAGTTCTGTCCCACTATATTAATATAGCAACCAACCGACACAACATCGAGAGCATTCCTGGGGCAAACATCACAAATCAGGACCAAGAGAAATAGAAATGAAAGGGAAGAGAAAACAAAGGCCGACACATTCGAAACCGTTGCGCCCTCCGGAGAAGTTCCACCATGCTCCTAGCACTCTGAAGCACCTCGTACCAAGAAACCTCTAAGAAGGGGAGCAATGATGACGATGCTATAATGCTCGAACCGGTCCTAGGGTTACCCCCGAAACGCTTCCTAGGGTTTCCCTGTACGCTATGGGGGTATCCCCGACACGGTTCAGAAGGGACGACTGTTAGAGCATGTATACGTACACAACTAGAGATAGACTAAGACTTTAGAGATCATCTTGTATTCCAAGTCATAGGCTTCTTGCCCTCAAAGTTTGTACGTATATATATACTCCCTGTGAGGGTCAAATTAATACACCAAAATATTAGGGATTCAATAATTTCTACATGGTACTTGCGTCCACGCCACTCCCGCTGTGACTGCGGGAGGGAAGAGAGACACTAGAAGGGGACGCAGTCACCGTCCCTAGGTGCCCGTCATGATCATGTCCACGCAGGTGATGATAACAAGGAGGAGAAGACGACGAAAGCGCAAAACCTCAAATCCAGTCGCAAACGTCCGCTTCACTCCCGCTCCGACTGAGGGGGGATGTTAGAGTATGTATACGTACACAACTAGAGATAGACTAAGACTTTAGAGATCATCTTGTATTCCAAGTCATAGGCTTCTTGCCTCCAAGTTTGTACGTATATATATACTCCCTGTGAGTGTCAAATTAATACACCGAAATATTAGGGATTCAATAATTTCTACAACGACGACACCCGCGGGCGTCACCACGTCGGTGTCGAGATGACATAGATTTCTCCCGACTCCAGAAAACCACACTCACGGATGCTCTGTATTGCTCTACCAATCCTGCCACCCACCAACACATGCCATCAGGGTCTTGCAAGCACCACCGCCGTCACACAGTGACCCACGTTGCGAGGCCAGTAAATCAAGAAGAGGGAACTCCGGGAGGGTCAGCGGTGCAGTAGCACGCGAAAGGGAACTGCCGATCGGATGCAGCAACATGACAAACCATGTCCTCACTGGCCCGGCCGATCCCGAATGGGCCCGTAAAGTCACGCCGCCACACCGCGGCAAGGGTGCCACCATCATCGCCAACCCTAGCCCAAGTCCCCACGCTCGACCACCTGGCAGGCCTGGCCAAGAGGTAATGTTTTTTTGACTCTGATGATGTGAAGCTGGAATGCTTAAAATCTCGCTTATGTTCTTCCAAAACCACATCCAAATCGAATCATGCAATTCTTAAGGAATAAAAACATTAAAATCATGCATATTTGAATCAAGGGAAAGCCTATTAGCTAAATCGGCTTATAAATCGTTATTTCAATATTCCAATATTCTTATCCTTTTGCACTTCTGCTAATCTTGATGTTCAGTCGTCTTGACGTTGATCTCAAGTATAGCTATGTACTACTATCAGTCAGAACTGAATTCTATATTTGCACCAATCGGTGTGCAGCGTCTCATATGGGACAGATGGCATAGGCGCAGCACGCCGGCGTTAGCTACATGCGCCGGCGTTAATTCTGCCCGTGGCTAGACGCCTGGGACGGCCGTCCTTGCCGCCGTGATCTGATCCCCGCACCGCTGGAATTTGGCGTCGAGGAAGGGCTGCAGCGGGCCACTGGCCACGGCCGGGGAGGTGTTCCTATGCGCGTTGTCGTCGTCGTCCCCGTGGCCGCACGCAAGGTAGCAGCCCGCGACCGCCTTGCAGCTGACCGTGAACACGATTTTCCACGACCCATCCGGGTACAGCTTCATGACGTAGCAGTCGTCGCCGTTCGCGCCGCCAGGGCCGGTGCCGGCGGTGGCCAGCGCGTTCCTTTCGTCGTCGTGGCCGGAGGGAAGCAGGGCGCGGGGGGACGCTGGGGTCGACGAGGGGGACGAGGACGACAGGCACGCGATGTGGCAGTCGTCCACGTCCAGGGGGCACCACTTGATCATCAGGGTGTTGCGCTCGCGGCAGAGGTAGCAGATGTACTCGTCCGAGTTGTTGGCCGACGCCGTCGCTGCTGCGGGCGGGGAGACGCGCGCCTTTACGATGTTGCTGCTGTTGTTGGTGGCTGCCGTGGTATTGGTGACGCCGGCATCAATGGCGACCGCCGTGGTTGCCAGGAGAAAGACGCCGACGACGAGGCAAACGGAAGCCGGGAAAACCATCCTCAAGAATGTTCGTGTCTTTGCAATGACAGAGATGGTGAACGTAGTCCTATATATAACCTGAGTTATAATTAAGCTAGTCTAACCTTCACTCGAGTTACTCTACGAGCGTTCCGATCGCAGCTGTTTCAGACTTCAGAGTTCAATGCAAACAACTGAATAAGGCTGCTTCAACGGACGCCTTTGATTTTCGATCTGAAGTATAAAGAGAAGAAAGGTAATTAGGACATTCAGGGTAAACAGTACAGTATAATTTTACTGACGATGAGCCGTGTAACGTGTAAAACGCAAAAGAGAAAAACAGAGTCAACTGGAGTACTTATCAAGAAGGTCAAATCCTGATTCCCAACAAGCATACCAAAACGCAAAATCTTTCTGAAACAATTGCTACCAAAATTAGAAAACTTTCTAATTTATACTAAGTTCATGATTACCAACAGGCAAGGAAATTACACTAAGTTCGGGACTTTCTTGATTATCAAGAGCAAGAAAATTACAGCAAGTTCAGAAAACTTTCTTGCTTACCAAACAAACAAGCAAGACGATTACAGTACAACAAATCCAAAATACTATTGATACCAAGATCACAGCATTACAATAGCGTCCAAACATTCTTGATCATCCACAGCTCTTCAATTAAGAGAAGGCGGGAAATTTATACCGAAACTCAAAATCTTTCTGAAATAAATGCTACCAACAAGCAAGATAATTAAGAGAAGGAGAAAATTACCATGATTGCTTAATAAGATAAGAAAACTGCTTAAGAAGCAAGACGACTACAGAATATTCAGAATTCCCCTGACACCAAGATCCACAGCATGTCAATAGTTTCCAAACATTCTTAATCATGCACAGCATTCAAGCAAACAGGCTATTACAGGAAAGTTCAGAATTCTGTAGATACCAAAATCCACAGCATTACAATAGTTCCCAAACATTCTTGATCATCCACAGCTCTTCGATTATACCAGTATAATTTCCACTAGCAAAAAAAAAAAACAAGATGAAACTAACAAATCCTATTACTACAGAAAATTAAGAGTTCCTTGATACCAAGATCCACAGGTCTTCAATTGCAGTAGTGTCCAAACATTCTTGATCATCCACAGCTCTTCAGTTGCAAGTCAGTAAAATATCCCAGGACCAACAGCAAGTGGAGAGACGGGAGAAGAACCGAATTAAGGAAAGACTGAAGCAATCTACAGCCTGTAAGCCCGCAGCGGCAAAACGTCGAACACCATCCTGCCCGCCGGCGCGAGCTTGAGCTGGGTGGGCGTGTCCTCAGCGCCCGCATTGGGCCTGATATCCCCGGGAGCCAGAGGGAAGAGCTCCATCGGCACGGCGGACGTGTCGTCCTCCGACACGTCGCCCTCGGGTGTGTGATGGCGCAGCGGGGGGCCTCCCCCGTCCATCCTGACATCCCCCTTCTCCAGAGGAAACAGCGGGAGGCAGCCCGGCGTCACCTCGGGTGGGCCCGCTGGGGCGCGCGGGAGGGCGGAAGGAGTCCAGTACTGGCGCGGGAGCACCTGTTTGGCCGTGGACGCCTGGCCGTGCTGCTTGCGGAGGACGGAGTTCCAGCGGTTCTTGATGGCGTTGTCGGTGCGGCCGGAGAGGAACTCGGCGATGGTGGACCAGCGGTTGCCGTAGTCGGCCTGGTACTTGACGATGAGCATGTCCTCCTCGTGGGTGAAGGGCTTGAGGGCGTCCACCCGGGGGTCGAGGTGCTGGCACCAGCGGAGGCGGCACGACTTGGCGGTCCGGCCGTCGAGCGCGACACAGATGTCGTCCCAGTTGTGCGGGCCGCCGTGCCGACGCACCTGCTCCCGCAGCTTCTCGTCCTCCTCCTCGGTCCACATCGATTTCCTAACCACGGGCCGCGCTTCGGCGGCGGCGGCGTCAGCGGCGGCGAAGCCCGACGTGCCCGGCAACGACGACGACGACGACATCATCGATCGATCCCGCTTCGCCTCCGGTGGTTTGTGCCTGCGTGGTGCGTGCGTGCGCGATGGATCACGAGAGGTTGTGACGCCGCCGGTGCCTTATATAGATGGACAGTGGTTACCTAGTTCGCAACGGAGTAGGACTCACACGGCTTCTGCTGCAAGGAAAAGGAGGCAGTTCGATTGGGAAGAGGAAGCGAGCACGGCCGGGAACGATCAGGATATGGAAAGTTCAGAACTCTTCCTGTACTTGGATTCTGGACTCTGGAGATATGGAAACTTACGCGAGCGACCGTACCAGGATATGGAAAGTTTAGACTGGAAATTAATGGGCCGCCGATATCAGGAAATATGCTATGCGGCAACTGCAGCGAGGAAAACTTACACAGATTTAGTAAATATACTCCATTCATCTAAGAGCATCTCTACTGCCGTTTTCAAGCCGAAATCCAGACGGTATTTTTTGGACCGGACGAAACTAGTTTTCGGACCAGAAACGCCGAGTTTTCCACTCACGTTCCCAAACCGAGTTCCCGTGTTTGACTAAAATTCAATAAAATTTGGCAAATTATGGTGAATTTAAGCAACAAAAGAAAAAGAAGAGGTAGAATAAATCGAAGATAGAAGGTCTAAAGAAAGAACAGGAGGGTTCCAGATCATGGAAATGCAAAAACGGAGGTTGACGCGGTTTTCATTAATAAAGGGTGAATACATAAATATTACATTGAATTCGGGCGAACACTCGAATTTTAACTGCATTTAGGCTAAATAAAAACTGAAAAAACTTAAAAACGCCGTCCCCGCCGCCGATGCCGGACGCCG
Source organism: Avena longiglumis (assembly GCA_030063025.1). Classification (NCBI taxonomy): domain Eukaryota; kingdom Viridiplantae; phylum Streptophyta; class Magnoliopsida; order Poales; family Poaceae; genus Avena; species Avena longiglumis. The sequence goes on from CP125975.1 coordinate 505,312,952, forward strand.
CTTCTACATGCCGAAGTTGGTGTAGAAGCAGGTGTAGCCGGGTTCGGTCTTGCCATCATCGTCGGCGTTGTAGTTGCTCGGCGACTGTGGTGGGCGGGAGCTGTCCTGACAGGGTCGCCGTACCTCTACGGTTGGTAGGAGGGGTCGGCTTCCTCATCGTCGTCGTCGAGGACGACGAGCGGCGCGCCCTGGTAGGCGCGATCGCGACGAGAGCTGGCCTGACACTCGGCCTCCTCGTGCAGCAGCTGGACTCGGCGCTGCTCAGCCTGCTCCCAGTCCGTCCTGCACCAAGCGAGGATGTCCGGCGACGCAGGCTTCGGCGTCGGCACGACGCCATGGAGGACCGCTCCATCGTCATTTTCATGGAGAAGGCATCCTCCTCGACCTGTACCGCCCAGTCTGCCGGCTCTGGCTTCGGCTGGCGAAGGTGAAGACGGCCAGTGGGAGACGACTATGCCGGCGCGAACCCCGATGAGCGGGAGGCCAAGGCCACAGAGGAGGAGGAGCTCAGGCTATCCATCCTCCTCGGCAGCCAGTTGGCCGAAGGATGGCGCCTCGCCCTCGCCGCAGACACCGGCAACCGGGGGAAGCCAAGCCTGGGGTTATTGCCGGCGTGGATGTGCTCCAGGACGGTCGTGAGCGTCTGTCCCGACACACTCTGTAACATCCCAAAAATACTAAACTTGGATCATCAAACTCTAATCATCAAATTTAGGGTTAACAAAAACTTTTCTAAATAAAAATATGAAAGCATGCATGTGTGTATGTATCCCATTTTGAATTCTTTTGAATTGCCATGTTTGTGTGTTTCCTTGCTTGTAAAATGTTTCTTAGGTGAAATAAACATCATCTAAACATTTCCCAAACTTTTTCGAAAGACAAATAAATCAAAACAAAGCTAAATGAGTGAATGATCATTTTGACCAATTTAACTCCCATGCCTACTTTGGTTGTCTCAAACTTTCAGAACCTAATAGAAACTTTTCTGGATCTTTGCACCCCTTGATTGTACTTATAACAAAGTATCAAGGCCCACTTTGTGATCATCCAAAAACTTTCAAATGCATAGTTTAAATGACAGTTCAAAATTAAATCTTTATCATATGGGAAGATCCCACTTTTTCAAAAACCACTCAAACAAGCTCAACTTTCAAAACCCAAGCATCTGCAGACTCACCAGCACCAACCTAGCACACACCCCAAAAATCTTTTCAAAATTCAAAACTTGAATTCATGCGGCCATTTCATCAAACACTTGGTAGACACAAATCAAACAAAATCAAAACACTATAGTGTGTAGTGTTTTGAGCCTAACTGGTTCCCTATCTAGCTCACAACCAGCTTAGTAGATCATCTAGCAAGATTAACAAAGCACTAGCACCATTGTGAGCTTGTCAATACCATCAATGGTGAACAGCCGAAGCCACCCTTGCCACCCACATGTCGACAACAAGCTAGGGAGGAAACTAGTCGTGCCAACCTTGTATGGGAGATCACCCATGCTTCACCGCCCCCTCTCGACCAGCCCTGCCTCAAAGACGTCAAACACAGCACCCAGGAACGCCGCGCCCGTGTGTTGGATATATGCCCTAGAGGCAATAATAAATGTAGTTATTATTATATCTTTGTGTTTATGATAAATGTTTACATTCATGCTATAATAGTATTAACAAGGAAACATTGATACTTGTGTGATTTGTAAACTTAATTTGAAGTCCCTAGTATAGCCTCTATACATCACTAGCTTGTTGGTTGATAAATGATTGTGGTTTCCATATCATGAACATTGAGATGTTATCAACAACAAGATCATATCGTTAGGAGAATGATATGGTGGACATACTCCTATAGATAAGCGTAGCATAAAGATCAAGTCATTTCAATAGTTCAATTGCTATATGCTTTCTGATACATAGTAACCTAATTCCTTCGACCATGAGATCATGCATATCACCTTTACCGGATGAATGCTTTGATGACATCAAACACCACACCGTAACTGGGTGGCTATAAAGGTGGCATTGAGTGTTTGGAAAGTATTGGTTGAGACACATGGACCAAGAGTGGGATTTGTCCATCCATATGACGGATAGATATACTCTGGGCCCTCTCGGTGGAATGTCATCCAATTAGCTTGCAAGCATGTGACTGGCTCACAAGGGATCACATATCACGGGAACGAGAAAAGAGTACTTATCGAACGAGGTTGAACTAGGTATGCGAGATACCGACGATCATAACCTCGGATAAGTAAACTATCGTGAGACAAAGGGAAATTGGTATCGTATGTAAGTGGTTCATTCGATCGCAAAGTAATCGAGAAATATGTGGGATCCATATGAATTTCAGATTCCTCTATTGGTTATTGTTCGAGAAGTGTCTCGATCATGTCCGCATAATTCACGAACCGTAGGGAGACACACTTAAGGATTGACGTTGTTTGAGTAGTTATGGTATTATGAGAAAGAGACCGAATGTTGTTCGAGTCTCGGATGGGATCCGGATATCACGAGGTGATCCGGAATGGTCCGGAGAATAAGATTCATATAAGGAAAGTTCTGCTTTGAGTTCGGGAATGATTAGGTGTTTTCATCGGAATGTTCTAGAAGGTTCGGAATGTCAAGACTCGGAGGGGAAGGGGTACATGAATGTGTCATTGCATATTGGAATGATTGCATCATGCACTAAGTGTCCTCGCTGTTCCAAATAAAGGATTAAATTGAATCCTAAATTGAAAAGTCAAATAGCTAGTTTGAAAAGTCAAACGGCTAAAATTGGAAAGAGGAAAAGAGGAAGGTGTGGGAAACCGAGTTGGGGAGGAGTTCCCTCCTCCAACCGGCGGCCCACCTCCAAGCCGAGTTGGGGAGGGACTCCTCTCCCTCCCCTTGGCGCGGCCGGCCCCTCCACCTATATAAGAAGGGGCAGGGCTCCCTCCTCTAGACACACAAGTCCCTCACCTCAAACCCTAGAAAGCTGCAGCCCTCCATAGCCGTCGCCACCACCTAGGGTTTTGCCCTAGCCGCCGACTTGGGTGTCCCCGGAACCCTAGCCGCCGGCTCTAGCCCCTCCTCCTTGGTGTGTCTAAACCCTAGATCGCCGAGGAGCTCTCTCATACTCCACCATACCCGCTCCGGCTTAAGGCAAAGCCCTGCGGGATTTCCCCTCTACTTCCGGTACCACGCCGTTGTGCTGCCGGAATCGCGAGGAGAGTGCTACAACCTCCGCTGCCTGCTGGAACAAGGGAGAGGAAGGTCTTCGTCGAGTACCGAACGTGGCGCCGGAAGGATCGTCTACGCGATCTTGAGATCGGGAAGAGTACGACTACATCACCCACGAGAATCCGCTCTCGTTAAACACTTTGGAATCTTCGAGGGTAAGTTATTCCATCGACTCGTTGCTACAATCTAGTAGATAGATCTTGGCTTGTTTGTTTGTATGCGATAGAAAATTTTTGTTTTCCATGCTACGAAACCCTACAAAGGGTATCGAGCCGTGTCTATATGTAGATTTGTTGCACGAGTAGAACACAATGGTCATTGTGGGCGTTGATGCTTTTATTGTCGATTGCTTCTTGTGTACTTTGCATCTTGCGGTATGTTGGGATGAAGCGGCCCGGACTAACCTTACATGACATCGTTCATGAGACCTGCTCCACGCTTGACATGCAACTTGTATTGCATAAGTGGCTTTATGGTGCTCGCTCCTAGCATAGTTAAGATCCAATTTACAACGGGTGATCAACAATGCTAGTATCAATGTTGTGGTTCTTGTTCGTAAGTTAGAACGACACTTATTGAAAGCCCCAAACCACGTAAAATATGCAAAGAAAGTAGAGGCGTCTAACTTTGTTTTGCAGGTGTCTTGATGATGTGATATGGCCATGATTGTGATTATATTTGATGTATGCAATGTTCCTTATTGTAAGTTGGCAGGCGGGGAGCGGATGGTTGTCTTTAATTTATGTTAAGACCCGCGTGTCTATTCAAAGTAGTTTTAATAGTTGAAGACCGGTGGACGACAACCATGGAGAAGCGTCATTGACCTTGATGCAATGCCGGTGATGATGGAGATCATGTTCATGCTTGAAGATGGAGATCGGAAGCACAAAGAAGAAAGGCCATATCATATCACATATTATTGAATTGCATGTGATGTTAATCCTTTATGCATCTTGTATTGCTTAGTAGACGACGGTAGCATTATAAGATGATCCCTCATGCACATGAATTTCAAATCATAAAGTGTTCACCCTCAGTTAGCACCGTTGCTAAAGCTTGTTGTTTCGAAGCACCATGTGATGATCGGGTGTGTTAGATTCCGCAAGTGTATACAACGTGAGCAAGCCATATTTGCTCATGCGGAAACTAAGGTTTGATCTTGACGAGCCTAGCATGTACAGACATGGTCTCGGAACACGGATCACCGAAAGGTAAAGCATGAATCATATAGTAGATATGATGAACATGACGATTGTTCGCCATTGAAACTATATCAACTCTCGTGATGATCGGTGTTGATGTAGTGGATTTGGTTTGTGTGATCACTAAAACAATGTGAGGGATGTTGTTTTGAGTGGGAGTTCACCTAGTTTAATTTCATTATTAATTTGAACTCAATTTGTCATAAACTTAGTCTAAACTATTGCAAATATGTTGTAGATCAATGGCAGCCCCTACCATCAATTTTAATGCGTTCCTAGAGAAAGAAAAGTTGAAAAACAATGGAAGCAACTTCGCGGATTGGTTCCGCAATTTGAGGATTGTCCTCACAGCTGGTAATTTGACCTATGTGCTGGATGCACAGCTGGTTGACCCACCTGCAGCTGATGCTTTCGATGAAGTAAAGAATGTTTACCTCGCTCGGAAGAATCAGTACTCCATAGTTCAGTGTGCTATCTTGTATGGTTTAGAATCGGAGCTTTAGAAAAGGTTTGAGAATTCAGACCCATATGATATTGTCGAGGATCTCAAATTGATTTTTGAGACTCATGCGGCAATTGAAAGCTATGAGGCTTCTGAAAAGTTCTTTAACTGCAAGATGGAAGAGGGCAGCTCACAAGTGAGCATGTGCTTAAGATGTCCGGCACGCAAACAAACTTCAAAGCTTGGGTATAGTGATTCCTAATGCTTTGGGGATTTACCGTGTCCTCCAATCACTACCACCAAGTTACAAGAACTTTGTGATGAACTACAACATGCGTAACATGAACAAGCGCTTGCGAACTGCTTGCTATGTTAAAGTCTGCAGAAGTGGAGATCAAGAAAGAGCACCAAGTGTTGTTGGTCAATAAGACCACCAAATTCAAGAAAGGCAAGTCTAAGAAGGGACACTTCAAGAAGGGTGGTAAGAAAGTTACCACGCGGCGAAGAAGACCAAGGCTGGACCCAAGCCGACATCGAGTGCTTTTACTGCAAGGGAGAAGGTCACTGGAAGCGGAATTGCCCAAAGTACTTGGCGGATCTGAAGAACGGCAACATCAAGAAGAAAGGTATATCTGATATACATGTTATTGATGTGTATCTCACTAGTAATCGTAGTAGTGCCTGGGTATTTGATACTGGTTCGGTTGCTCATATTTGTAACTCAAAATTGGTGCTGCAGAATAAACGGAAGCTAGCGAAGAACGAGGTGACGATGCGCGTGGGAAACAGATCAAAGGTTGATGTGATCGCGGTCGGCACGCTACCCCTTCATCTACCATCGGGATTAGTTTTATACTTAAATAATTGTTATTTGGTGCCTGCGTTGAGCATGAACATTATATCGGGATCTTGTTTATTGCGAGACGGTTACTTGTTTAAGTCCGAGAATAATGGTTGTTCGATTTATATGAGTAATATGTTTTATGCACATGCACCTTTGATAGATGGTCTATTCTTATTGAATCTCGATAGTGCAAATACACATATCAACAACATTGAGGCTAAACGTTTGAAATCAAGCGATAATTCGATCTATATGTGGCACTGTCGTCTTGGTCACATTGGAGTGAAACGTATGAAGAAACTCCATTCCGATGGACTTCTTGAATCACTTGATTTTGAATAACTTGAAAGATGCGAAGCATGTCTGATGGGTAAAATGACTAAGACTCCATTTTATGGTATGATGGAGCGAGCTACGGACTTATTGGAAGTCATACATACCGATGTGTGTGGTCCAATGAGTGTAGCATCGCGCGGTGGTTATCGTTATGTTCTTACCTTCACGGATGACTTGAGTAGATATGGGTATATCTATTTCATGAAACATAAGTCCGAAACTTTCGAGAAGTTTAAGGAGTTTCAAAGTGAGGTAGAGAATCAATGTAACAAGAAGATTAAGTTTCTACGTTCTGATCGTGGAGGTGAATATCTAAGTTACGAGTTTGGCGAGCATTTGAAGAAATGCGGAATACTTTCCTGATTGACACCGGGAACACCACAGCGTAATGGTGTGTCCGAACGTCGTAATCAAACTCTCTTAGATATGGTTCGTTCTATGATGTCACTTACAGATTTACCGCTATCATTTTGGGGTTATGCATTAGAAACAGCCGCTTTCACTTTAAATAGGGCACCGTCTAAATCCGTTGAAACGACACCGTATGAATTATGGTTTGGGAAGAAACCTAGATTATCGTTCCTTAAAGTTTGGGGATGCGAAGCCTATGTAAAGAAGTTACAGCCGGACAAGCTTGAACCCAAAGCGGAAAAATGCGTCTTCATAGGATACCCAAAGGAAACTATTGGGTATACCTTCTATCATAGATCCGAAGGCAAAATCTTCGTTGCCAAGAATGGATCCTTTCTAGAGAAGGAATTTCTCTCGAAAGAAGTGACTGGAAGGAAAGTAGAACTCGACGAGGTTGTCGAACCTTCTCTCGAAATTACGAGTAGCGCAGCACCGAAAGAAGTTCCTGTGGTGCCTGCACCAATTAGAGAGGAAGCTAATGATGATGATCATGAAACTTCGGTTGAAGTTTCTACAGAGCCTCAGAGGTCAACGAGAACTCGTACCACTCCAGATTGGTATGATCCCGTTATGAGTGTCATGTTGGTAGACAACACCGATGACCCCGAGACATATGAGGAAGCAATGATGAGCCCAGATTCCAATAAATGGCAAGAAGCCATGAAATCCGAGATTGGATCCATGTATGAAAACCAAGTATGGACTTTGGTGGACTTACCGGATGGCCGGAAGGCTGTCAATAACAAATGGATTTTCAAGAAGAAAATAGATGATGATGGTAATGTTACTGTCTATAAAGCTCGACTTGTCGCAAAAGGGTTTCGACAAATTCAAGGAGTTGACTACGATGAGACTTTCTCACCGGTAGCGAAGCTAAAGTCTGTGAGGATTATGTTAGCAATCGCTGCATATTATGATTATGAGATATGGCAGATGGATGTCAAAACAGCATTCCTCAATGGAGACATTGATGAAGAGTTGTATATGATGCAACCCAAAGGTTTTGTCGATCCTAAAGATGCTAACAAGGTATGCAAACTTCAACGGTCCATCTATGGATTGAAGCAAGCATCCCGAAGTTGGAATCAACGTTTTGATAAGGTGATCAAAAGTTTTGGTTTTATACAAACTTATGGAGAAGCTTGTATTTACAAGAAAGTGAGTGGGAGCTCTGTAGCATTCTTAATATTATATGTGGATGACATATTGTTGATTGGGAATGATGTAGACCTTCTTAATAGTGTCAAGGAATATTTGAATAATAGTTTTTCAATGAAGGATCTTGGCGAAGCAGCTTACATATTAGGCATAAAGATTTACAGAGATAGATCGAAACGCCAAATATCATTGTCACAGAGTACATATTTGGACAAAGTTCTAAAGAGGTTTGGAATGGAAGAAAGCAAGAAAGGGTTCTTGCCCATGTTGCCCAATACGACCTTGAGTAAAACTCAAAGTCCGACATCGGCAGAAGATAGAGAAAGGATGAGTAAGACTCCCTATGCCTCAGCCATAGGATCTCTAATGTATGACATGCTATGTACTAGACCCGACATTGCATATGTTATTAGTTTAACTAGCAGATATCAAAGTGATCCAGGAGTGGACCATTGGACAGCGGTCAAAAACATCCTTAAGTACTTGAGAAGAACTAAGGATATGGTTCTTTCTTATGGAGGTGATGAACAGCTCGTTGTTAATGGTTACACCGATTCTAGTTGGAACACCGATCCGGATGATTCTAAATCACAATCTGGATACGTATTTATTTTGAATGGTGCAGCAGTTAGCTGGAGGAGTGCAAAGCAAAGCGTTGTGGCGAGATCTTCAACTGAATCGGAATACATGGTCGCTTGGAGGCTTCACAAGAAGCGATATGGATGAAAGAGTTCATTACAGAGCTGGGTGTGGTTCCTAGTGCGCTGGACCCAATGTCTATCTACTGTGAAAACATGGGCGCCATAGCCAATGCGCAAGAACCAAGGTCACACAAGAAGTCAAGCACATCAAGCTGCGTTTTCACGCTATTCGAGAACATATCCAGGATGGGGATATAAAGATTTGCAAAGTACACACAGATCTGAATGTGGCGGATCCGTTGACTAAACCTCTCCCGAGGTCAAAACATGACCAACACCAAACTGCCATGGGTGTTAGGTATATTACCATGTAATCTAGATTAGATGACTCTAGTGCAAGTGGGAGACTGTTGGAGATATGCCCTAGAGGCAATAATAAATGTAGTTATTATTATATCTTTGTGTTTATGATAAATGTTTACATTCATGCTATAATAGTATTAACAAGGAAACATTGATACTTGTGTGATTTGTAAAATTAATTTGAAGTCCCTAGCATAGCCTCTATACATCACTAGCTTGTTGGTTGATAAATGATTGTGGTTTCCATATCATGAACATTGAGATGTTATCAACAACAAGATCATATCGTTAGGAGAATGATATGGTGGACATACTCCTATAGATAAGCGTAGCATAAAGATCAAGTCATTTCAATAGTTCAATTGCTATATGCTTTCTGATACATAGTAACCTAATTCCTTCGACCATGAGCTCATGCATATCACCTTTACCAAATGAATGCTTTGATGACATCAAACACCACACCGTAACTGGGTGGCTATAAAGGTGGCATTGAGTGTTCGGAAAGTATTGGTTGAGACACATGGATCAAAAGTGGGATTTGTCCATCCATATGACGGATAGATATACTCTGGGCCCTCTCGGTGGAATGTCATCCAATTAGCTTGCAAGCATGTGACTGGCTCACAAGGGATCACATATCACGGGAACGAGAAAAGAGTACTTATCGGTAACGAGGTTGAACTAGGTATGCAGAGATACCGACGATCATAACCTCGGATAAGTAAACTATCGTGAGACAAAGGGAAATTGGTATCGTATGTAAGTGGTTCATTCGATTGCAAAGTAATCGTAGAAATATGTGGGAGCCATATGAATTTCTAGATTCCTCTATTGGTTATTGTTCGGAGAAGTGTCTCGATCATGTCCGCATAATTCACGAACCGTAGGGAGACAAACTTAAGGATTCGACGTTGTTTGAGTAGTTATGGTATTATGAGAAAGAGACCGAATGTTGTTCGGAGTCTCGGATGGGATCCGGGATATCACGAGGTGATCCGGAATGGTCCGGAGAATAAGATTCATATAAGGAAAGTTTCGTTTCGGAGTTCGGGAATGATTCCGGTGTTTTCATCGGGAATGTTCTAAAAGGTTCCGGAATGTCCGACACTCCGGAGGGGAAGGGGTACATGAATGTGTCATTGCATATTGGAATGATTGCATCATGCACTAAGTGTCCTCGCTGTTCCAAATAAAGTATTAAATTGAATCCTAAATTGAAAAGTCAAATAGCTAGTTTGAAAAGTCAAACGGCTAAAATTGGAAAGAGGAAAAGAGGAAGGTGTGGAAACCGAGTTGGGGAGGAGTTCCCTCCTCCAACCGGCGGCCCACCTCCAAGCCGAGTTGGGGAGGGACTCCTCTCCCTCCCCTTGGCGCGGCCGGCCCCTCCACCTATATAAGGAGGGGCAGGGCTCCCTCCTCTAGACACACAAGTCCCTCACCTCAAACCCTAGAAAGCTGCAGCCCTCCATAGCCGCCACCACCTAGGGTTTTTCCCTAGCCGCCGACTTGGGGTCCCGAACGCTAGCCGGCTCTAGCCCCTCCTCCTTGGTGTGTCTAAACCCTAGATCGCCGAGGAGCTCTCATACTCCACCATACCCGCTCGCTTAAGGCAAAGCCTCAAGGATTTCCCCTCTACTTAGGTACCACGCCTTGTCTTACGGAATCGCGAGGAGAGTGCTACAACCTCCGTCACTGGAACAAGGAGAGGAAGGTCTTCGTCGAGTACCGAACGCAGTGACCGATCAGGGAGCGCCTGGAACACAGCGGAAGGATCGTCTACGCGATCTTGAGATCGGGAAGAGTACGACTACATCACCCACGAGAATCCGCTCTCGTTAAACACTTTGGAATCTTCGAGGGTAAGTTATTCCATCGACTCGTTGCTACAATCTAGTAGATAGATCTTGGCTTGTTTGTTTGTATGCGATAGAAATTTTTTGTTTCCATGCTTTGAAACCCTACACCGTGCCTCTGCCAACCGTGCTGAGCATGCGCCAGAGCACCACGCTCGACCGAAGCCCACAGACCGCTCGCCGCCCTCGCCGCGTGCATACACGATCGCCACCATCCCAGGATCACGCCAGACATGCCCATTGCACCGCCCGTGCCCCGTAGCCACCGCTCGCCGTCGAACACGCCCGCTACTGCAGCGTCGCGTTCCGCATCAAACCGCATCGCCCCTACACGCGCATTAAAGCCATAGAGCATCGCCAGGAGACCACCAAGCGATCGCCACCGCCGGCCATGCCTCTAGCAGCCCGTAGCCGTGTCGCCACCGTCGCCTGCCCATGTCGTTCGGTCTCACCGTCGCGACTACAAAATAGAGGCCTCCCCCGCTCGAATTCTTCACACCATTTCACTCCTCTCTCACCCAGAACCATCCCACCTCAGTCCCGGAGCAAGGCGAGCAGCGCATCGCCGGAATTGCGCCGGAGTAGGCTGCCTCTGGAGAAGAAGGGCGTCGTCGATTTCGTCCACCCGGGGAGCTGCCGCGACCACCCCTGAGTTCGTCGTTCGCCCGCCTCGCCGACCCTTGCCCGAACCCCGGTGAGCCCCCAACGACCCCCACTGGCCGCGCTAGGTTTCAGTCCCGCCGGAGTTGCCCCACGTGGACGACGACCCTCAGCCATTGGATTAGACTTAGATCGTGTGACCGATATTGCCCCGTACCGCTTCGCGTTTAAAGAGCCACTGACTGGTGAAACCCCCCTGTCAGCTGAGCCCCGCGCCACGGAGTGTCACTAGGCCGTCCCGTTAACCTTTCCCGCGCAGCCCAATTATTTGAATTTAACCTTTTCCATTTTATTTCAAACACACTTCTGTACCCAATTTAAAAAATCAACCCAGGTCGATTCAATGAACCAAATTTAATGAAAACCAATTTTGTTAGAAAGGTCTGAAAATGCTGAATCCAAGCCCGTTGGATTCAAGTCATTTGGATCTATAGATCATCCATGGTAAAAATAACAAGGCAGAAGATTTTCTGCATTCGGACATTTTTCAAATTAAAACCATAATAGCTTTTGAGTTGATTCCAACTCTCAAAAATCACATTTAACCATACCTTTCAGAATATATAAAAATATATAGGTTTACTTACAGAAATAATGTTCAAGTAATAAAAGAATGCCCCATAGGCATTTCTAGCCACTTTAATTAATTAAAATAAAAAGGTAAAACCTTATTAAATTGTGACACCACTTTAAAACACATTCCCATTAACTAAAATATGTGGTGATGACATGTGTCAACATGATCCCATGTTTTGGTTTGGAGAATATTAAATCTTAAGTAGTTTTTCAATGAGTAGAAATTACTTTTCTAAAAATAAAAGGGATTAAAACCAAACTTTAATCTTGTAATATTAGTGATGATGTTAGATCATCTATAGGACCCTTTGGTGTGATGATTGCAAGTAGTTAAGTATTGGTTGGTGATTGTGTACATCGTATTTATTTATAGACGCTAGTACCGACCAAGGATACGAGGAGGAAGGAGGATACTACGAAGCCGTGGAGAACTTCAACCACTGCTCTGCACAAGGCAAGCCTAATGCTACCAGTTGAATGTGCAAGATAACACTTGCAATTTAGCAAGCTTATACTGATATTGTGCAAGCCAATACTTGCAAGTTTTATTAACCAAGTGGACCAATGCAAGCTAACACTTGCAAGATACTCTACTGATGCAACAAACCACCACTTATTACTATGCGCACTATATGCCTTAAGCATATGTGATCATATTCACTTGATAAACCAATCCTAGTTTTACTTATAAGCTTTATTACTTTATTTCTTTATCAAAGCTAGTACTTAGAGCTTGTAATGCCCGAAAATATTAAAAAATAGAAATTGATTGTTATTTTATTTTGTGCATCATCATGACATCATCATGCATATTTTATTCGCATTTTTTTTACCGCAAACTATTTTGCTAAAAACTATTTTTGTTTTTCTAAAATATCCACGTAGTTTTATTAAACCGGTTTTTCTTCTCTTATTTTAAATTAAAATACAACAATATTTTGCTCCGTTATAAGACCTCAAAAGGTTTTATTATTTAACTAAAAATAAAATTAGGCTAAATACATGTCTAAAGTTTTGGTCTAAAACTAGCCCCATCTAGTCTACTTTGGACTAGATAAATAATTCATTTCCTTTTTTTACTCAAACCCTAGCTTCCAAATATGAACTAAATTCCCATCTCTTTCCTTTTCCTCCGCCGCCGCCACCCGCTGAAACAACCCGCCGAACCAGCACCCCTAGACCCAACTTGAATCCACACCACGCACTCACGACGCATCCAACACAACACCACGCACACTCGGTCACGTACTACGCACGCAACACTGCAGGACCCACGCCACGGGACACCTTGCGGCCCATACCGCGCCTCGCTCCTCCCGAGAACTCCCTGTCCCGCATATCGCGCCGCCTCCCTTCTCATTCGCTCGATCTCGCCTCCTTCCTAGGTCCCTGCCTGCCGCCAAGCATGGGAGCCTCCTCTGGCGCCAGTGTCGCCGACCCCGTCGGCTCCCCGAGCCCTTTCGATCGCTTCCGTCCACTGTCGCCCTCTGCCATCTCCTCGTCTGCTGCCTCGCACCAGACGCCCGCGGCCCCTTGTCCGCCAGACCCTAGCTCCCTCGCCGCCCGGAGCTCCGCCTCGACCTCCGCCCTGCCGCTGCGTCCGTGGGTCCTCCTCGCCAGCCTTCCCTCCTCGGCAAGATCCGCTTTCGCCCAGGCCTCGGCTGGCTGCCGCCGCGCCCTTCCCCGCCGAGCTCATCGCCAATCCCTGCAGCAAGGTCGCCGCTGCCATGTCTGCCTTCACGTGCCCTGGCGCCTCAAGGTCCGTGCCGGCCCTCGTCGGTCCGTGTTCGCCAGTTGTATTTCCCCGTTGTTTTCATCTGTTGCTCCAGGAGTTGATTCTTTTCCCCTGCCAGGTGTGTGAGGTTCCCTGCGAGTCTTCTGTAGCATGAGGGCTTCCCAAGTCTCTTCCTTGTGTGGTGGTGATACCCTTGTACAATTGCAGATGGATACCGAGGAATAGCTCTAAACAGTCGTAACCAAGCTAGCCCTCCACAATAGAAGTCGAGGATGACAAGATTGACATCCACTCGAACAAACCCCAAAACCATCGGCGCTTGGACCGGAGAGGACCATGTCGAGAACCCGCATGATTCGAAGACTATACCAGACCCGGAGGCAAGAACGACCCCGTCGAACCCCAAGATCTCCTTCACGAAATCCGAAGACCGTCCCTGATTCCCTTCGGACCCAAGACCTTCCGAACCCCAATGTGTGATCCCTTCCCGATACCCTATTTTTATAAATATAACATAACTTGTGCATATTAAATCATTCATGCTAGCATACATATTGTGGTTGTTTGGGGCATTATGCCGATTCATCTCGTAATTAAATATGGAGTCTATATGCGGGCAAATCTAGTCTAATATTGGCTCCATTTAAAATTGTGTATATAACTGATGCCATGTCTCTCGTGCTAATCAACATTTAATTTGCAAGGTGGATAAATAACTTGAACCTACTAATTAAATGTCGGAATCCCGATTCTGCTTAATATTGCTAAGTTAGGCCGCATACTGCCATGTCATGCATCACATCATAAACATGCCGGATCTTCCGCCTAGTATTAAATATTGCATCGAGTGTTCTTTCTAGTGCTTTGCTTCTTCACCGGATAGGACGATGAGTCGATGCGAGATAAGACAAGCCTTTGGTTTTCCGACTTTATCTCACAGGCGAGCAATCTCCCCCTTCTACATATTTTGCATTTATAGTCTTTACTTCCTCCAATTGATCTATTGATATCCTTATTGTCGATGCTATAGAATCGTTCCTTCATTTACCTGCTCCACTATATTGCCTTGGTTATCCTATTTCCTTGTTTTATTAGCTAGCTTTGTCCTTGCGAGTCGTAGGCATGATTAGTATTGCTCTCATACAGGTGGAACACGATACTTGAATATTGTTGGTGATAAGATAACTAATCTGATGATGTTGGTTATGGTTATGGTTTCACCTAATGATAAGGACCCGGCAGGGACCACCTTTGGGAACTGCTTGAGCCGACCTAGGACCCGTTCGTTCTACGATACCAGTTCTGAGTTGATCGCGCTAACCAAACGTGGGGGCCTCTGGGGTCCCCCCTCAACTACCGGCGCTATTCGTATATCCAGAGGGTTACAATGCTGGTTTTCCATTTGGTGCATACGCATAATATGTCCTCGGACATGGGTGAGTTGATATGTCTTCGGACTTGATGTTTTGGTGGACTGCCATGGCTTGCATTGCATAAAATCGGGACATCGTGCCGGAGGTGGGATGGAGCTCTACAAGTTATCTTCCGATCGTCGCCCGTCCTTAGACTCAAACGCTGTGCCACCTAGAGAATCAGCTGTATCTCTTGTGTGGGTAAAACACAATAGGTGATGCCTCTGGATATGCGCGTAATTATGGGATAGTTCTTGTTGTGAGATTTGGAAGGCACACGTGATATGTTGCCTGAAGGGTTGAGCATGTGTGTGGTACAGTAGTGCACCCCTGCAGGGTAAATCTTTTCGAGAAGCCGTGTGTCCACGGTTATGGACGCCTCAGGAGTACAATGTCATGATCATAGACAACGCCACTAATGTTTTGCCTCTAATAATATGATTAGTAATTAGCCTTATCAAATATATACCTGATTAACTAAAATTGTCACCGTGTGTTCTTTAAGAGGACTTCCTCGACTGGTCTTCGAGGGGGAATTCTTCGGATGGGTTATGCTTGGTGTTATATATAATTATCGTGTAGTGCTATCTTATCTCGCTCTAATAGCCGAAGTTATAGCGTGTCTCTATAAGTTAGATAGTGCAAGCTTTGCTGCCACTGAGCCCACCATACCTATGTAGGCGAGGACCGCCGAATTCTAGTCTCGCCGTGTACTGGCCTCAGTACTGACCGCTCTCTTTCTGTTTTCCTTTGCCCTTTGTCGGCACCCTTTGGTTTGACAGGTATGTGATTGACGACGTTAGCAAGGTTACCCTTCCGGCTTGGCCTGGGCAGGGTTGGACACCGCTTGGTTATTCTCCAGGACTCTTAGTCCCATTTGGATCTTGTCCGTATTCGGATACTATTTTGCTTTCTTCTTGAGTTGTATCTTCGTATTGTATCTTTTGTATTCTTGACTCGTTGAGTCGTTGTTGTATATGTAAGTTCTTGTGGACTCTGTTGTAAACTACTGTGATGCGACTACTTGTATTCAAATCCCACCCACA
The DNA here is from genome assembly GCA_030063025.1 of Avena longiglumis. Lineage (NCBI taxonomy): Eukaryota > Viridiplantae > Streptophyta > Magnoliopsida > Poales > Poaceae > Avena > Avena longiglumis. Next base: position 505,328,852 of record CP125975.1, read on the forward strand.
CGAAAGTGTCTGGTGGGCATCTTTGAATCGCTTCTATGCGGGTTTTGGCGGGAAATGCTAAGATCTGCATAGACCCGATTCGGGGGCGTTACAGAGCTTACTTAAGTAAATTGTAGATATTAGAAAGATAATTGAAGGTTGCATAAAGAGCATAAAATTTGTCCTAAGCTAGATAATCTTGATGTCATCCTAAGGCAGAAGATTAAACTTAGTTAAACTCCACTAGTGTAACACCCCTCATTAGTGCTTATCCCCACTTGTAGATGCTAGTGCTAAGCATAAAACTTGATCAACTTTAGATGGGAATACTTGGTGGAAAAATGGTTATGAAAACCTTGGAATAATGGATCATTCTATTGAAATGTTTTGGACATGTGTTTCCGAACACTTGATGATTTTGGTGATGAAAATGATGAGGCATGAGCCTTAGCCCTTTATAAAACTAATGGTTGTCTGGATGCGATACCATTCCAATTTTATCGTACAACCACAATACCCGAGACTTGGGTAGGGCTTGACTGGAAACTTATATACCTTAGTATTGGTTCCCTCACGGCCAAGGTCTGAGCTGAGGCTACCTTGTGAAGATTGTCCACCTGTGTAGTACCCAAGATGACAGTTGGTCATGGTTGGGAGGCCAAACTCACAGGATAGGTGCTTATACTAGGGCGTGTAATTGAAAGGTTAGGATTGATTATCCGCATACTGAGTATGGTGAATTCAGGATTTGTTCCTGACGGATGTATCGAATGTTGTGGTGAAAGTGTACAATCTCTGCAGAGTGTCAAACTATTCGAATAGCCGCGTCCGCGGTTATGGACAGTTGGAGTGGCCATACTGTTCCCCCGTCAGATGTTTTCAAAAGACTTGTGAAATGAACTGAGACTTTGACTTGACCACAACAGGGTTGTGATATGAGATAGAAGTTCCCACTTAGGTGTTATAAAACCTTAACTAGCATTCGTTGCTTCTAAACTTAGTAGAGATAAATCTGGCTTTTGCAAAATAACCCTAGAGCCTAGTGTCCTATTATCAAAAACCCCTTTCACTTGTTAGTATTAGTTTGCGAGTACTTAAAGAGTACTCATGGATTTGTCCCTGGCTATTCCCGTGGCCAGACTATGAAGAGGAGTACCTGGAGGATGGACCTCAGGAAGGTTACGACAACTAGGATCATCTCCCATCGTCAGCATTGCCTGTGAACCCGAAGATGGAACTTTGCCTACGCTACCGTTATTATTACGTATTCCGCTGCTTGAAGTTGTATTAAGAACTGGATCATGAGATCCCTATTTGTGTAAGAACTTATGTACGGTTTGTAATGGATGATGTACTATGGTATCCAATTCTGTTATGTCTCGCAAAAATGGTAATCCTGGGATTGCGATGTATGGCATAACAGGCATCTGGGATTAAAAATCCGGGTGTTGACACACTCCACCACCGCCGTCACAGCGCGGCATTGTTGCGCTTAGGCGGCATGCCGGACGACGCTTCGTGGCGGGAGAGCTTCTGGAGCCGGCGGTCGGCGAAGAACTCCTCCCAGTAGAGGAGGTTGCCAGGATCCTCGGCGAGCTCGGTGTCATCCATGGCCGCGATGGCGTCCTGGATCTCCTTGACCATCTCTTCGCCGGTCGGCACCAACGTGATGGGGATGCCGCCAGCGCTAAGCTTCCCGCCCGGTGGGTTCTGCGTGCCCGACGGCGCCATGTACCCGGCGTCATGGAGCATGCGCGCCTCCTACGGCTGGAGCATGTGTTGGCCGAAGCCGTTTGCCGCCGCATGATCACCCGGGAACCTCTCAGCCATGGCTCTCTTCTCGCCAGAGTTGGAGTTCGCGGTGGAGGGGGAAATGGAGGAACTGCAAGAGTGAGTGAAATGAGCCGGCGAGGTTGCCGGCTTTTATAGGCCGAAGTGAGCAGCGAGGGCATGCGGGGTGTAGCGGCCTGGGCGGGAAAAGGGGAAGCGGCGGGAAGTTAGTGCCCGACGGTCCGTCACGGGAGCCGAGAGGGCGGTGGCGCGACATTACGGCGACGCGTGGCTGACGAGACGGGTAGTTACTGCCTGCTGGTCCATCGCGGGCGCCAAGGCGGAAGGATGATGACGATACGTCTTCATGTCGCTGACTGGACGGGTCCACGCGTCAGGCATTTTTTTCCGCCAAATTCGCTTCGTTCGGCGTTTCCGATGCCATGGGAACGGCCTGAGAAGTCCGGACTAAAGTTGGCCCAAATCCAGACGAAATTGGGGTACTAGGAATGCGACAGGGCCAATTTTCAGCGTCCGGACAAAAAAAAAACGTCCTAGGAACGACCTGCTGGGAACCGAGTGGAGATGCTCTAACAATCTAACCCTTTTTAGCAAACTGCTTTTTTTTTTGGGAAGGAGATGATATTAAAACTTTGATCTTACAGAAAGACCAAGATAACAACAAAAATTACAACGAAGACCCTCTGGTCCCGACATGTCCAGCGTACAAGACGAGTTGGTGGCACGCCGCTGCCGCTGCTCCTCTTCAAACCTTGGGTCGACGAAGCCAGCCCCTCCGCAACTGGGAAGTCACCAAGCAATGGCCTGGAAGGACCTACACCCTAAAACATCGATGCCGCCGTGAAGCTTCGCATCATCTTCAACCTCCAGATCCGCCACGGATCCGAGAGAACCTTCAAAATCTCAAGGGACCACGAGCACCTGTAAGTCGACCACACCGCAATGAGGCTCCACAGAACTCCGCCGTAGAAGGGGGAGCATGCCGACACCAAACTCCAAACCAACAGCACCACCGCCTCCATGACGCCACTGGCCAGAACCCTACCAGATCCTATGCTATGTACAAGCCGGGAACTAAGGTTCCACCATCCCCCCGCCGTCGGAGCAGCCGCCGGAGGAGGAGGGAACCCTCGATTCACCGGCGAGTGATGTGGATCGACGACGAAGAGCCTAGAAATTTGCTCTCTACTGTAGCTTGCTTAAATGCCTCTTTTTGTGCAAAAATGCTTAAACGGATTATAGCTTGAGTTGAATGACTGGGATGAAATACGAGCAAACGAGAATTTCAATTTTTTTGTTGTGGCGCAATTGGTAATGATGACAAACTGAGCTTTTGTGAGAAAGAATGTCACGAGAGAAAACAAGAAGATTGAAATTTCAAAGTGGTGATGCTGAAGCCATTCTTGACTATTTTATGAAAATGTAGTCCGACAAATATTTCGCTCAAAACTTCTTCACTATGGTGTTTGATGGCTCCACGCACAAAGATTTATTTCTCTCCTTGGGCTTCATACCTTCATAACACGATTTTCATTTTCCCTCTTGTGCGATCGGTCGCTGACGAGGTTTGATCTCGTCAATGCCCATTGTTATGGACTTGGGTTTTGGAGAAGATGGGGATGCTGGAGATCGTGGCACGGTTAACAGACAAGCAACCAGGGGACACGAGATTTACCTGTTCAGGCCCGAGGGAAAACCCTACTCCTGTATGCGCTCTTTGATTACGGCGGGCGAAGGTTCTGAGGTCTGTGATTCGATTTGGCGTGGATGCGTGTGCGAAAGTATGAGTCGAGTTGCCCTAGGACGTGCCCTCCTGGCCTTTATATAGACTTAGGCAGGTCCCGGGCGTAGTCCTAGTCGGTTACAAGTTCTAGGGTCTTACCCCTTTGAATTTCCTATCTCCTCTAGTCTTGCTCTCCAAGGATCCGAAGACGTCATGGGCCTTGGCCACCCGAAAATCTTCATAGTCCAGCGTATGCCTGCCGTGGGCCTTCTTTGGGCTGGACTAGGTATGCTGAAGTTACGTACCCGTAGGGTATAACCATGTCAGTAGCCCCCGAGTGATCAGTCGAATCGTAGATTCGGCTGAGGACTCTTCCATCCTTTGGGAGCAGCTATATGTTAATAGTATATGTGTGTAGGGATTGTTGATGTGTGTGCCTGAATCACCCGACGGATCAGGGTCATTTAACTGTCTTAGAACGAAACAACACGATCTTCTTCAGGTTTGGGTCCCTTAACCCGGGCCTGGAACATATGCTGGCGTAATTCAACTCAGGCCGCGGAGGACTTATAGGAGTGAAATTCCAGTGATTTTAATTGGTGTACCCAACGCGTCCGTCAGGATTTTTCATCGTACCTGCTGTGCAGTTCATACTAGCGAGGCCGATCAGTCGTTGCCGTGCCATCGGATGATATCGAGGTCTTATCTTTGCGTCATAGACGCAGCATCCGAACATTTATCACCTCGGAGGTGCTTCGGGTGGCCAAGGAGATTGTTGCTCACTTAGAGTTTTGTCGGGCGAGTTGCCAAAAGTTTTTGCATGCTGATCCGAAAGATCGCAGTCGAAGATTTCATAGGGTGCGCGACCAGCGCTCCCTATGGGAGCCCCACGTGTCTGTTCGAGTCGTAGACTCGAGCGGAGACTTTCAGTTCAAGCATTGTCTCAATCATTAGGTCCGCAGACTCGAAAATTTTCGGATGCTTAAATCCATCCTCCCTATGGGAGTAGCCCCGAGTCCGTAGTGGAGTCAGAGACTCGACGTGGGACTCGAATAAGTAATTTTGTCCTCATTTGTCTATCGGGTGCGGCGCTCGATAGGAGTAGCCCCAGTATTTAGTCGAATCATAGATTCGGTGAGTACTTTAACCGTGGAGCAGTGGTGCTAGTATAGCTTTTGATGACGTCGATTACGATCGATGACCTCAAGCGCTACACCGAGATGACTTGATCGACGGAGCGTGGGTCCCACTTGCGACTTTGAATTGACGGTCACGCTTGGCGTGAGATGATTCTGGCGTCTCCTCGATTTCCGCACGTAGTGGACGGCGTGGTAACGACGGTTCGTTTTGGTCTTGACACGTGTGCGGCAGATCTACCGTTGGCGTTAGGTCTTCTCGATGGACGGCCGGTGTCGTCGTCTTATTATAATCCCTGGTGAAATCGTGGTTTGTTTTTCACCGCAGCAGTTCATCTATTCACTGCCTCCTCGTTCTTGAGCTATTCTTGCTGCGCCCTGAGAGTTTCCTCCACATTTCCTTTGTCCTTCTTCGTTTCCAACGCCACCACTGCTGTAGCGCCATGGGGAAGACAAAGAAGTCCTCATCTGTGGTTGGGACTAGTGCCGCCGGAGGCAAGAAGAGCACCGCCACTGCTCGCGTCACCGATGGTGGCTGGCGGCGATCAGAGACGCGGGAGAGCGATCTCCACAAACTGCGCGAGCGGAGCCTGATCCCGCAGGATACGACGACCGTCAAACTCCCCGGCAATGAGGTAATCCCCCGTCCCCCATTTGGGTACCGGGTTACGTTTCTTGCCTTCGTCTTGCGTGGGTTTTCGTATCCAGTCCATGACTTCCTTCGTGGACTGCTCTTCTTCTATGGGGTTCAACTCCATCATCTGTCTCCCAACTCCCTTCTCCACATTGTGTGTTTTATCACGCTTTGCGAGTGTTGGCTTGGTATTGAGCCGCACTTTGGCCTCTTCCGGAAGCTTTATTCCGTGAAGAGGCAGTCTGGTTCGGATGGTGTGTATCCCATTGGGGGTTTCATCATCTCCCTCAGTCCCAATGTGCAATTCTTTTCCTTTTCCATGTCCGAATCTGTCCAGTACTGGCGGAGGAAATGGTTTTACATCCGTGACTCCGTACTGCCTGGGCAAGATTTTGGTCTTGTTCCTTTTGACCCCTCCCAATTGATTGAGAAGAAAAGATCCTGGAAAAACCAAATCTTAGACAGTGAGGTGGCGGAGATAGAGGCCCTATACCGTCGGGTGGAGGATCTCCAACTGATTCCTGAGAAGGAGGTGAACGGTGTCGACATCATCCAGACGTTTCTTGAGCATCGGGTGCAGCCTCTCCAAGCGAGGGCGCGTTCGATGTTTCTTTACTCTAGGCGCCGTGATCCGACGAGGGTTTCGAGTGAGAAAATCTCCGAGGTGGAACTTGAAAAGGCTCTTCACGCGCTGTTGAAGTTCAAGGCCGACGAAGAAATCCCGGGGAAGTCGATGACTTCTCCCTTTTATTCGACGTTGGTCGTACCGAAGGTGTAGATTTGCGCACGTAGTGCTCCCCTTTTGTTTTTGTCAGCTGTGTACTTTTTCCTTTGTTTGCTAACAAAGTTCTTTTTCCTTTTGCAGAGCTTCAAAGTGCCGGGCATGGCACCACCGTTGCCCGAAAGGTATCCGAATGCCCCGGATAATGAAGTGGTGGATTCCGTGTCCGAGCTACCGGGCGATCCCAGCGGAGGATGCCGACGAATCGAGTGAGGACCATTCGCAAGCGATCACGGAGCTCTAGCGAGTCGTGGATGCCTCGACTCCTCACTCCCGAAATCCTCCGGGCCTTGAGCGTCATGATGATGTTCATGGGGTTCTTCTCCCTTCCTGCCATTCACATGCGGGCTGTTGCTCGCACCCACCAAAAAGTGGAAGAAGGAAGAAAGAAGGAGGAGAAGAAGGAAGAAAAGAAGGAGGAGAAGAGGGCGAAGGCTTCTCCTATCTTCGACACAGCGCGTTGGGCTCGTAAGTTTTCTTGTTGCCACTGTTGTCCTTTGTTCCTTGTTATTTTTGCACTGTGTTGATTGGTTCGTATGAGGCAATCCTCCGGAGCTCTAGTGATGGTGCTACGAGATGATGGGGAGTCGAACATTGCGTCGCCTCCTCCTCGACGGTGGCGACTCGGTGACTTCGTGCCGCAGATTCCTCTGTGCGAGGAGAGGATGGTGGTTGCGCCTCGAAATTTCGCAGCGGCTGCGGGTTCGCCGAGCACGTAAGTTTTTGCTTGATGTTACGGAGCCCCGAGTGTCTTCGTCTTGATGTTGTTTATGCTTCTTTGTGTTGGGCGAGCCCCAAGTCCTATTCTTACTACTATTGCCTTTTCTGCAGCCTTTTTTCCAAGAGGCCAATGGTGGAGGAACGCCTTTGGAGGCGAATCTGCAGCGGTACAAGGTATTCGCCTTGTAGTACTTCTCTTGCTTATCCTGGTCCTGTTCTTTGACACTTGCTTGTTGTAAATGCAGAGGAGCATAACGACTCTCCGTGAGGTCGACGCTCAAGAAGAGCCTTGGCCAATCGGAGCCGGGTTCAAGCCGGTGCGAAAGAGCTTGAGCCTTTGAAGGCAGCCAAAGCGAAGGCGTCTGCAGCGGAGGCTGCAGATCATGAGGAGCAGCTGGCCACCGCATTGCCGTCGTGAAAGAGGGGTGGCAGATAAGCTCATGGCTGCTACCAAGGCCATTTCGGGTGAGTACAAGCTTGTGGACTTGTTTCTTTTTCTACGGATCTTCTTTTTATGCTGCCTTTCTTCATGTTTTCCTTCTTTTTTGTCTCAGATGCCGCAGTCATCGAGTTCGACCGCGGTGCTCTGGAGCACGGGAGTGCTCTAGATGATGCCACTGTAGCGGTCGAAGACCGCTGCAGCACCGTCGTCAACTCCCTTGCCAAGGCGAAAGAGGTCCTTGGTCGCTTCTACCAGGAGCTCTTCCTGAAGGGCGCATCCCTTGAAGATGTGGATGTCCTGGCAGAGGCTCTGTCAGCCGAAGCGCATGCAGCGTACAAGCGCAAGCAGAAGGTCATTGGCGCGTCCGTCGGGCTGGCGATGGCCATGGCGGCTGGGGAGGAGCTGGACCTGCCCCAGATTACTTCTCGGATGCCGACGGCTGCAGATGGATCCGAGGTATCCTTCTCCGCCTACTCCGCTCGCTGCAGACGATATGGGCCTAAGCTCATTGACTTGTTGTCTGAGTATGCATTGCGGCAGCAGGGCGAGGCCAAAGCTAGGCAGTCTGGTTCTGAGGCGACTCAGTGTCCTCCGCCTTAGGCGTAGTAGACGTAGGGTAGTTTGTAGTCTACTTTTGTTGTAAATATCTTTTGTAGTACCATCCTTGTGCCACGTAGTGGCCTTATATATTATAATGAATTCCTCCGAGTTGTGCTCTATCCTTGGCTGAATGTCTGTGTGCCTTCTTTTTTTCTGCTGCTATAGGATCCTTCGGGTGCTGACCTAGTTGACACTTCATCCGGAAGGCCCTTGCGACCATCATTGGATGATTCCTCGCAGCTCGCTTTTCTTCGAGATCGCGTGCGCAACTTGGAGAGATATTTGCTTGGGTTACGCGGTCGTGCCGACGTTTGGAAATCCAAGGCAGACCGTGGTGCAGCCAGAGAGGAGTATTTGATGGCGGAGCTGGGTCGGTTGTCCGAGCAGCTACAATGTAAGTTGATCCTTCTTTCGGGCTATAGCTCAGTTCTTCGGGTGAGCCTGCTAGCCTTATTCTTGTTTTGTGCGGTTGTCGCAGGTGCCAATCTTGCTCCGAGGGAAGAAAAGGAGCGTATCGCTGTTCGAGTCAATTGCTTGACTCAACAGGACATGGAGGCCGGCGGCTTCTTCTGGATGGATCGTGATCGCGCCATGGTTCTGGCGACGGTGCAGGATCGTGTCTACCAGGTTTCGCGGGTGCTCCGCCAGTGCGAACATCACTTTCTCGGTCGCACGTCATGTTTCCGTTGGATGTCGTGCCAACGACCTTGCAGGTCTTCGGCGAAGTTTGAGTGCCGGCAATGTCAAGGCGCTAGTGCGGCGAGCTCGTCGCAGGGTGAAGGCTGCCTTGTCTCTTGTGAGGTGCACCGCGTGGGTAGCTCTTTGTGGCGACTGGGCCACCTCCTCGACCAGAAGGTGGCGAGTGGAACATGCGTCCGCATTACGCGGATGTAAGGCAGTATGCCGAACAAATTGTAGATTTGTTTGAGCAGCGTGCTCAGGTTATTCTTCAGAATAGGTAGGACCTGAAAATAAACAGATAGATGTAAAATTAGTATATTGCGGCTGGGCGTTTATGTGCCCTTTGTTGTAAAGGTTTGCTTGTTTGCGAGCACGCAATGCTTTGATTGAGTACGTGCCCTTTTCGTTTACCTGACGTAGTCAGCTACTCAGGTGTACACGTTTGGTCCTCAGTCGATTAAATCGTGAGGTGGGGGGAGCCCCCAAGTGCGTATGTAGCATGTAGTAAAGTTGCAGAAAATGGTCAACCGAAGGTTGGGGGCGAGACACTTAGCTTTATTTATATCGTAATGGAGGAGGTACATGGTTCGACTAAGTAGCCTTGGCTGAAAGCCTTATTGAAAGTAAAAAAGGGGGGTAGGTTGCTACGGGTAGAATCGTCGCAGGTGCGAGACGTTCCATGGGTTGGAGTATGCGACTCCAGACTCCACGTGCTTGAGGCGATAGGCGCCACCTGGGATGACTTCGGTGATGACATAGGGTCCTTTCCATGGTGAATCGGGTTTGTTCGGTCGCTTTTGCTTGAGTCGCAAGACAAGGTCTCCTTCGACGAAGGACCTTGGGCGCAGCCGACGGCTGTGATAGTTGCGGAGACTCTGCTGGTACACCGCTGATCGAGCTGCTGCTATATCCCGTGCTTCGTCGAGTGTGTCGACGGTGTCTTTGAGTGCAGCCGTGGACTCGGCTTCGCTGTAAGCGACGACTCGTGGAGCCTGGTGGCGTACTTCGGCTGGTAGCATGGCCTCGGCTCCGTGCACCATGAAGAACGGTGTGTAGCCGGTGGAGCTGTTTGGCGTAGTACGTAAGCTCCACAGGACAGACGGTAGCTCTTTCGTCCAGTTTCCAGCTTTGTGCTCGAGTGAGCTCATGAGGCGCTTCTTGATGCCAGCGCCGATTAGGCCGTTGGCCTTTTCCACTTGCCCGTTTGTTTGCGGGTGTGCCGCTGAGGCATACATGATATTGATCCCGAGGCCTTCGCAGAAGTCCTGGAATTCTTCGGAGATGAAGTTTGATCCTTTGTCGGTGATGATGCTGTGCGGTACGCCAAACCTGTAGACAATGGATTCGAAGAACTTGACGACGGTTTTGCCCTTCTGGTTGGTGACTGGCATGGCCTCGATCCACTTGGTGAATTTGTCGACTGCGACCAGGAGGAAGACGTGTCCTCCTTTCGAAGATTTTGGCAGTTTGCCGATCATGTCGAGGCCCCATTGGGCAAAAGGCCAGGCTATGGGTATGGGTCGAAGTTCGGACCCAGGTGCGTGTGGTTTGTCGGCGAACCGTTGGCACCCGTTGCATCTTCGGACGATGTCCTTCGCGTCGCTCATGTCCGTTGGCCAGTAGAATCCTGCTCACAGAGCTTTGGCGACGAGGGAGCGACTGCCTGCGTGGTGTCCGCAGATGCCTTCATGGATATCTTGGAGTATGGCCTTGCCGTCGTTGATGGTGACGCACCGTTGCAATACACCCGTAATGCTGCGTTTGTACAGCTCGCTGTTGATGATGGTGAAGGCTTTCGATCGACGAGATATGCGCCGGGCATCTGTCGGGCTGTCAAGCAATTCTCCGTTTATCAGGAACTGGAGGTATGGACGTGTCCAAGTTTCTTCAACTGCCATGACTTGCATCAGGTTGACCATGGCGACTTCGGTATCCAACTTTTCGGGTCCTTCATGACCTTCGGGTAGCGTGGCCCCCGAGTGTTCTGCTTCTTCGGGTGATCCTTTGGGGAATTTTCGCTTGATGGATGGCATGCAGATCTGTTCGAGGAACACACCTGGTGGCACCTTTGAACAAGTGGAGCCGATGTTGGCGAGTCTATCGGCCTCCTTGTTGCTCTCTCTTCCAACGTGCCGAAGTTCGCAGCCGTCGAATTCTCCTTCGAGTGTGTTGTATAGCGCGCGGTACGTGATCATGTTTTCGGCGTGTGCGTCGCACACATTCATCGTCTGCTGTACGACAAGGTTGGAGTCACCGTAGATGACCAGGCGCGTTGCGCCACATATTTTTTCCATCTTCATGCCATGGATGAGGGCTTCGCATTCGGCCTCGTTGTTGGAGGCTCTGAATTTCATCCAAAGAACGTACTTCATCTTATCACCTTGCGGGGAGGTCAGTATGACCCCTGCCCCTGCTCCGGCTTCGCGCTTGGAGCCGTCGAAGTGCATTGTCCAGGACTGCGACATGTCTGGGATGTCTGCCAGCTGCAGCTCCATCCAATGTACCAGGAAGTCCGGGAGGACTTGAGATTTTATTGCGTGTCGCTTCTCGTAGACGATGTCCAAGGGTGATAGTTCGATGCCCCACAGGGCCACGCGTCCTGTGGACTCTGGATTATTCAGGATGCTGTTCAGGGGTGCCTCATTGACGACCATCACCTGATGCTCCTGGAAGTAGTGGCTCAGTCGTCGAGCCGTCATGAACACGCCGTAGGCCAGCTTCTGGTAGTGCGGGTACCGCTGTTTTGTTGGAGTGAGAACCTCGCTGAGGTAGTAAATTGGGCGTTGTACCCCGTGGGTCTTGCCTTCTTCGGGTCGTTCGACCACGAGTACTGTGCTGACCACCTGGTGTGTGGCTGCTATGTACAGCAACAGGGGCTCGCGCTCTTTTGGCGTGACCAAAACGGGCGAGGTGGAGAGGAGCCGCTTGAGGCTTTCGAATGCGTCGTTGGCTTCTGGTGTCCACTCGAACTTGTCTGCCTTGCGCAGCAGCTGGTAAAATGGTAGGGCCTTCTCGCCCATGCGGCTGATGAACCTGCTTAGTGCCGCTACTCGCCCTCCGAGCTCTTGAACGCGCCCTTGAGGTTTTCGGCTTCTCCATTGTCATGATAGCTTTGATTTTCTTGGTTTCGCCCGATCCTCATTGAGAGATGAAGTACCCAGCGGTGACCCGAGGGGACGCCTTGGCGCACTTTCTAGATTGAGCTTGATCCTGTAGCGATCAAGGTTGTCGAACGTCTCGCGGAGATCGTCGATAAGTGTTCTTGCCTCCTTGGTTTTTATGACTATGTCGTCGACATAGACTTGGACGTTGCGACCGATCTGGTCCTTGAGGCAGGCCTGCATGCATCGCTGGTACGTGGCACCCGCGTTCTTTAGCCCAAAGGGCATTGTGTTGTAGCAGAATACTCCGAACGGTGTGATGAACGCCGTTTTCTCTTGATCTTCGACCTTGAGTCGAATCTGGTTATAGCCTGAGTAGGCGTCGAGGAAGGAGAGCTTCTCACAACCTGCAGTCGAATTGATGATCTGGTCGATCCGAGGAAGAGGGAAGTGGTCCTTTGGGCAGTGTTTATTTAGTGACGTGAAGTCCACGCACATCCGCAGGATGTCCTTGTCCTTCTTCGGGACCATCACCGTATTTGCCAGCCACTCGCTTGCCTTGATTTCCCGGATGAAGTCTGCTGCGAGTAATCTGTTGATCTCCTTGCCGATAGCTTGCTCGTGGCTCGGCAGTCTTGGATAGACCGCTTGGCGGCTTGGTGTGGGAAGACATTGAGTGCGTGCTCGGCGAATTCCACAGGCACTCTGGCATGTCGGGACACCGGCGATTTCCCAGCGCTCATGGAGGAATTCGACGAGCGCGCCTTCCTATGCGGTGATGAGGTCGTTGGCGATCAGCGCCGTCTTGGAGGCGTATGTCGGATGGACCTGCACTTTCTTGGTGTTGACGGTGGAGTCGAAGGACATGTCGGGTGCGTTCTGCCTTGTGACTGGGGGTAGCCCATTGTCCACCTCGCGGAGCCTTACGAGCTCGTCTTGCATGCCGAAGGACTGGGAGATTTTGTTGAAATCCCTGTCGCATTAGTCCGATCGGGTGAAGCTCCCGTGGACTGTTATGACGCCCCTTGGTCCTGGCATCTTGAGTAGTAGGTATGCGTAGTGTGGGACGGCCAGGAACCTTGCGAATGCTACACATCCCAGGATGGCATGGTATTCCGACGGCCAGTCCACCACTTCGAATTCTAGGCGCTCCTACCGAAAGTTGTCCGGATTCCCGAAGATGACATCGAGCCCTATTTTGCCCAGGGGGAAGATGCCCTTCCCTGGGACAATGCCGTGGAACGTTGTGTCTGATTGTTCCAGGCTGCATTGCGGGATCCGCATAGCTGCTAGAGTGCTTGCGAACATTAGGTTGATGCCGCTGCCGCCATCCATGAAGACGCGACTCATCTCGAAGCCTCCGATCTGCGCCTCCAGCACCAGGGCAGCATGACCTGGGCGAGGGATCTGGCAAGGGTGATCCGCGCGAGTGAATGTGATGCAGGACTCCGATCCGCTGAGGTACTCAGGGATTGCGGGTGGAGTTGCCACGGCCAAGTTGATTTGTCGGGTGATTTTCTTCTGCACCCTATTTGTGGGGCGTCCTTCGTATCATATTGAGTGATCCTTTTGGTAGGGGTATCGACCGGCGTTGTTTCTTGTTGGTGCGTTGGTGGATTTGGGCCTCAATAGGCGGCGTGGAGGAGCTCGTGTGCTATTTCACTGTGCGGTGCGTTTCGAGCAGGATTGGAGCTTGTTGCCTCATCGCACCATGCCTTGCTGAGTTTCTGGAACTCGCGGCAGTCCTTGAGCATGTGGCTAGCTTTCTTTTTGCCATCTTGTTTGTCGATGTAGAAGTGGATGGTGCATGGACCCGAAAGTTTGTCAAATTCTGAGGGTCCGTTGTCGCGGTCGCGGCGTTGCCACGACTGCGTTGGTCGTCCGTTGTCGTGGAAGTTTCCGCTGTTGTATCCTCCGCTGTTGCGGCTGTTGTCGTTACGGCGGTCGGCGTAGCCGGCTGCGACCATGTCGGGTCCGTCGTGATCCTCGTATACGCGCGATCTCCTCTTGCTGCGGCGTTCGCGTCTTCGGCCGTAGTCGTCCTCTTCATCTGATTGCGCCCGCTGGATGCAATCTTCGCCGTCTGCCCAACTGTTGGCGATTTCCATGAGCTGGTCGAGTGTCTTGGGCTTTACACGTCCAAGTTTCTCCTTAAAGTCTGGCGTTTGACGCCGTCCCTGAAGGCTTAGATGGCCCGCTCTTCGGAGATGTGTGCTGCGGAGTTCTTGGTTGTAGACCAGCGTAGAATGTACGAGCGAATAGATTCACCCGTTCTCTGAGTGCAGGCTCGCAATTCTTCGATTGAGGCGGGCCTCTTGCTAGTGCCTTTGAAGTTTCGGATGAAGCTGTAAGCGAGCTCCTCCCAGCTTCGGATGGATCCTGATGATAGGCTGCTAAGCGGACCCAGTGCTGCTGTGAAGGCATTGCATGGCGGTTTCTTTGTTGCCTCCGTGAAGCTTGACGGATGACAAATGGTCATCGAGCCAGACTTTGGATCTTGCGTGCGTTGAACTTGAGTATCCGAAGGAAGCTTGAAGTTGCGTGGCATCTGTGTTCGCCGGACGGATCTGCTGAAGCATCGAGCCCCGCAGAGTTCTCCTTCGTCTTCATCCATCTCAGATTCAGACGAGCATGCGCGTTTAGCGCGTGCTTTATCGATCTTGCGCTGTGTAAGCTTGTCTCTGGCGTCGTAGTCGCTTTTATTGCGGTGCGAGCTCTTCTTCCTTCGAGGAAGATCGTGCTCCTCTTCCTCTTCTGATGAGGGGGTGGGACTCCGGTCGCGCCTGGCCGGAGCTTTCTTCTTCGGTTCCGCAGGCGCGTCTTCGTGGAGCGCAGCTCCAATTAGTCCTAGTCCGGTGAGTGCGGACCTATGCATGGACCTTTTCGGGTCCCCCTCCGGAGGTGGGTGAGCCGCGAGATACGCAGTGGCTGCCATGATCGCATTTTCGGGATGATGTTGCCGTCAGCGTCCATATCCATGAACGATGTATGGAGAGTTCGGGTCACGTCACGCCGCTCCTTGGGGTCCATGTTTTCCACCCGAGAGCGGTGCTTGTTTCCCTGATTTTCGTTTGTGATAGAGCCGGGTCCCATGGCGGAGAGCGCAGCTCGTCGCGCACTGGACTCAGAGGCAGCTTGCTTGCGTTTGTCGAGCGTCTCCTGCATCTTGACTTGCTTCTTGTGCTCCTCGATGAGGAGGTAGTGGTATTCCCTCAGCAAATCACGTGGGCAGTCCAGAGGTAGGACTATTTCGCCTGCGACGGCGCGACGTGCTTCGACCCATACTTCTTTGCTAAGTTGGATGAGGTGGCCGCTGTTTTCCCCGTTTTCGCCGTTTCCACCGTTTTCACCGTTTCTGTCCTGCGGGTTGGGGTTGAGCGGCGGGTTAGGCGTTTCCTCGTCGGTTTGGATGACTGCGGCGCACAGATAGCGCCTGCAGATCGGTTGGCTGCTGCCGCAGCTTTCGGATCCGGAACCGTAGGTCCCTTCATCCGAAGGTGGATCGCACAGATCGGAGTTGCACGCCGCCTTCAGTAGAACTCATCTGTTGATGGTGACGTGCGTAACACGGGGTGTGGAGCCCACGAAGCGGGCCTGATTGACGGCACGGGCACCCGCTCAGGGAGGCGGAGGGTGCCGGTTTGTCCCACCTGGAAGCAGAAGCTCCTGAACAAGATTTCGAGTCCGTCGCCTACGGGCTCGAAATCCTTCATGGTAGCCGGCGAGTGGGCGGTGAAGTCGAAAGCGCCGAAGAGGAGGTGATTCTCTGTCGCCGCGGCGTTGTAGATCGATCGGGTCGGAACCATCACGACCGCACAATCAGCAGCCCCAGTTCCCACAGACGGCGCCAATTTACGAGGTTTAATCTCGTCAATGCCCATTGTTATGGACTTGGGTTTTGGAGAAGATGGGGATGCTGGAGATCGTGGCACGGTTAACAGACAAGCAACCAGGGGACACGAGATTTACCCAGGTTCAGGCCCCCGAAGGGAAATCCCTACTCCTGCTTGTCTGCTCTTTGATTACGGCGGAACCGAAGGTTACAGGGTGCGCAGATTCGATCTGGCGTGGATGCGTGTGCGAAAGTATGAGTCGAGTTGCCCTAGGATGTGCCCTCCTGGCCTTTATATAGACTTAGGCAGGTCCCGGGCGTAGTCCTAGTCGGTTACAAGTTCTAGGGTTTTACCCCTTTGAATTTCCTATCTCCTCTAGTCTTGCTCTCCAAGGATCCGAAGACGTCATGGGCCTTGGCCACCCGAAAATCTTCATGGGCCAGCGTATGTCTGCCGTGGGCCTTCTTTGGGCTGGACTAGGTATGCTGAAGTTATGTACCCGTAGGGTATAACCATGTCAGTCGCTGCATCTTGCCTGATCACAAGAAGCGAGTCAACATAGCTTCCGAGAAAATGCCTTAAAGCTTCAATCGGTGGTGCCTTCTTATCATGGGTCACCTCATTACCCACATGACAAATGTGCCAAAACTTCATGAGTATCATCAATCTCTCCTTCTCCGATGCTTTGTCCAGGACCTGAAATAGCCACTCCTTGCCGGTGTTGAGGATGAACTCCGTCATAGTTTGAAGTTGCTTGAGACGTATAGTATTGCCATGAATGATTGGCTTTAAAGGTTGTATGAAAATAGCCACGGTTTGGTTCGGGCATTTTATTCTTCGAAATGGAGGTGATACCCCGGCCTTTGGATCAAAATAATGCACACAACCTGTTTTATTTATTATTCAATGAAACCTTACAAAGAGAATACAAGGATCAATCCAAAGCCACCTCTCTAACGACAAACTCGATGAAGGGGTGACCATGTCGGAGCTAGCACTCTGACCACACACCAATGCACATCATCACAAATCCATGCCCCAAAACTGTCCAACGGCGAACCAGGAGCACAAACCGGTCTAGCTGATCCTCATCGAACGCCAACGTTTCATGCTTAAGCCGCAACTGTCACCATCTTTTGTCAACCCATCTTCGGGAGGATCGAACTAAAACCCTTATCAAGCCCGCCGTAGACACCACCACAACGCCAAAAAACTCCACCATCCCATGCACTTACATCAACACGCACTCGCAGTCGCCACCGAGACCCCTCGGCACCATGTCAGCGAGTCCCGCCATCCGACGCAGTTTGAAACCGCCCGGAGATCCGTCGGCAATAGAACCTACCGAACCAGGTATGACTATGTGTAGCATCTGGCAGTTAGGAATGAGTTGACAAATCCACCGAAGTCTCCATGCAAGATGAAGCCGCTCCCCTTATCCCTCTTTGACCAGCATCTGCTCCAAAATGATGCCCCCAAGAGGGATAACAACGTCAAGTGTCATCATAATCCAATCCGGGATACCCATATCTAGGGTTTCCCTCGTAGTAGCCTGAGTGAGGACGTGAGAGCTGTGTCGACGGTGCCTTAAAAAAGGGAGCGACACAAAAATGCAGCCATCATTTGCCATGACTGGAGTCGACACGGTTTTCACCGGAAGTCGGGCATCCCCATCAACTTGTTCGCCGGTGCAGCCGATGAGAATTCAACAAGCCAGCACGCCAGAAACTAGACTCCTTTCAAATGATTGTCACCGTCTAGATCCACCACCAAGCCCCACAGAAAGGACAACACACATCATGCCACCATCGAGGAGGACAAGCATACGACGCGCCGACGCAACCATGTAGCACGCCACACAACCTTCGGCGCCTCTAGGCATATCGGCGGCTCCATGCCACGAGCCCACCGCGACAGGTAACCACATGCCCCACCAGTCCCCGATCTCTCCATCGCCACCAAAAACCACCGGCGCCTCCCATGTCAATGAGCTTCGCGATGCAGGCTCTCGGGAGAGAGAGAGAGGCCCTGTCCGCCTTCGTCGGCAACAACATAGGTTTTGCCAGCATAGTCCTCTGATGGAGGCGGAGAGAAGGTGGAAGGAAGGAGGGAAGGAACCGATGGCATCTAGGGTTTTCTCTGGTGTCTCCCGAGCATGGTGACATGGGAGTTCCTGGTTCAAGCATTTGTGAAAGATATATTTTGTGCGGGCATGACCACTACTCAATGTAGTGAGAGTAAGTATGACTTATTTGATGGTTATATTAACCCCGGAACAAAATTGAAGCATTCTGTTAGCAATATAAAAATGCTCTTCATGTTGAAATTGAGAATGCAGTCATTTCTTATTTAATTATTTTCATTTATTTAACCCTACCTTGCATCCCATATTTCGGCATCGGGAAGCACTTTCAGTCGGTATATACAAATTCGTAGCTCAGAGAGTTTCAAGAGAAGCTAACACATAAGATGTACCATGACCAGAAGTTCATAAAAAAAAGGGGCAATAGAAAATCAAGGAGGTTCCTTCGTAGTACATCCTTAATAGGCGAGGAAACAAATGTGAAAGAAAACATAACTTTGTCTAGTGCACATACGGCGACACAAAGGACACTCATGTTGCAAAAGGCTTGATAAATTATACAATTTTTGTTTCCAAACAAATGTGAAAAGAAAACATAACTTTGTCTAGTGCACCGCATAGTAGCAGCTTTGCGGGCCATCGTCACCATCGTCGCCTGGGCGGCGGCGTGGCCGATCTCCCATACTGCGGCTGCGGCGATATCACGCGCCGCCAGCTGGACCACCTCCTCTAGTGTCTGCTGGGCCACCTCGCTTTGGAGCTCGAAGTCTTCCATCTCAAAGTGTCGGGCCAACTCCGTTGCCCGCACCTCCATGTCGTGCTTCGACCGCTCAACGGGGCATAACACATCTTCTTGAGGTGGGACCAGGTGTCTATCTTACGGTGATACATAGCTGCTGAGCTTGTGTTGACTTGGGTTCATGTTGTGGTGACCTCCCCGCAATTGTCATCGTGATTTATAGCTCGCGGCTAAGCGGGAAACACCATGGCCCAGCGCGGGAGTTTACCGACCATGGCGCACACGCAGGAAACGGCGAGCCAGCAAGGTAGGAAACTTAGGGCGTGTTTGGTAGGTTGGGTGGACTCATAAATTCCCAACTCACCCCGCGTTTAGCTGTTCGGTAGGCCGGGTCGCTGTGTTGGTCTATGCCAATCTCATACAAAAAGAGCCTCTCAGCCCTGCCCACCTGCGAAACTGGAATCGAGCTTCACAGCTCATCACTGTCGAGTCTGTCCCACGCTTGCGAGTCAGCCCGCGAGGGGTCAGAGCCCCGCTCCTGCTGTTCATGCCATTTGCTTTCTCCATCACTCTCTCTCCGCCCCGGCTCTCCTATGCCCCATCCCTGGCTCTCCTCTACCTCGCCCCCCTCTCTCCTCTGCCCCATCCCTATCTCTCCTCTGTCAGGACGCAAGGCTCGACAGGGAGGTCTTCCTCGATGCAGGGCTTGAGGCGGAGCTTGTCCAGGACGTGGAGCTTGCCCAGCCAAAAGCGTGGGAGTTACGACGCGGAGGCGGGGACATGCGAGCAGTGGTGCTCCGGCCAGCAGCAAGGCGCACGAGGAGGAGCTTGGCCTCACCCGCACAAGGAGCAGGAGGGGCTCGACCTCCTCATGGCGACGCATGGAGGGTCGTCGCGGTGCTTGTGGAGGCGCCTGGTGGCGTCGCGTGGGGGCGGCGGTGGGCGCTCGCCGGCGCCTCCTCTCGCCAGCGCCGGCGACGCAACCCGAGCCCAATGCTCGTAACCCGATTGCTTTTTTCTTTTTGTAGGGAAGGGCTGATTGCCTTTTCTTTTTGTATGACATATCTCAAGTCATATGGGATACCAAACATGATCTCTACTAAGTTCAGCTCAGTCCGTACATTCTAACAAACACAACGAATAAAATACACTTACATAAAGTTGGCAATGCTGGACTTGACTTATATGTGCTGAGATAGTCCGTCCGGGCTACTAAACACACCCTTAGTGGCCGCGTGGAAAATCGGCGGGGCGGTTGGCAATGGGATATCGCCATTAACTCTCCTTGACGGTGCACCGGAGGTCAAAATATGTGGCCCCTGTTAAACCCATCTCGCGATTTAAACGGACCGCCACCAATTTATATCTTGGATCTGACAAAAACGCAAAACAGACAGTTTAAGTGTCCTAAATGGATACAGATGACCTCACCGCCCAGTTGCCCCAGTTCTGTGGACTGCGAGATGGGGATCGGGGAAGCAGGTTTTTCTTTGTGGAACCGAGACTCCGAGAGAATAATCGACGTTACGGGTCCAGGTCCGTCGAGTCATCGCCCAGCAATTCCGTAGCCGGTAGCTTCAGTCGACTCGCTCTCTCTCTCTCTCTCTCTCTCTCTCTCTCTCTCTCAGTCACTGAAGCAGCCGCCCGCGACGTCGCCACCCTGGCAATGCCGCCGTTCACTGGATCCCCGCCGCTGCGCACCTTCTCCACGGTATCCTCTCCGACCACCGGGCCTTCTAAAGTCGCGTGCCCCCAATCCAAACGCCCGCGCCGCCGCATCCAAAGTCCAGATAGATGGAGTCCCTCGGAATTTCGCTGCTCCTGCTCCGGCCGCGCCTCCTACAGACAGCCCACGGCCACGTACGCGCACGAACTGCACGACTCCTTCTCCCTCCACAAGCCATCGATTTTAGCATGGAATCCGCTGTGGAGTGGAGGTGGATTTCGCAGGGGTGGCGGAGGATGCGCTGTTGCAGGCGGGGATAAGGTCGTCGGTGAAGGCGGCGGGGCGGGGAGAGCAGCAGAGGCTTCGCGCTTGGTCCCGAATCACAGTCCACCGGCCGCCATGGGTTTCCTGGTCCTCCGCGTCGCCATGAATTGCTCGCTCCTTCGATCCGCCGTGTTCGGTAAGCGGAGCATGACACCGCTCGCGCTGAGCAGCTCATGGAGTAGACGCCTGGGGATCTCACCTCTCCAGCTCCTTGGGACCCCTGTCAGCGTCCCCGAGGAGAGCTGCGCGCGCGCGGGTCGCCTCCCCGGTGGACGCCACGACGTCCCTGATGGTCCCCAGCAGGCACCCTCGTCTGCGGAATTGAGCGGAATGTGTATTATGCATTTCTCGTATCAACTTAGTGTTCTGTTTAAATTGAACCTAGACTGTCTCAGTTATTCCTAGAATGCATAACACTACAGCAGGGGATTTGTGAATGAAGTGAGTAGGAAGATGTTATTCTTAGTTGGGATCTACGAATTAAACGAGTCTAACCAGATTGAGTTAATTTGGACTGAAACTGTGGAACTCACTTCATCTAAAAATGTTTCGTTGTTACTTGTTATACAGTTCAATATCATAAGCACAAACTGTTATCCATGTCATTTTTTCCAGAAAGATACAAACCAAGCTAGCAGAGGCAGTAGTGTGTACTGTAGCTATGCATAACAATATACATATCTAGACATTGCTGGTCTCTCATTGGTTTCTTGGAAGTATGATAGATGTCAGAATCTATTTTGTCCGTAAATCGCTACTATCCATGTCATGATTCTGTAGCATACGTAAAAAGGTTGAAACTGAGGAACTCACTTCAGAAGGGTCTCTTTCCAGTTCCAGTATATACTTATTTGTATTATACAGTTAACTTATGGCAAGTTCATTCTTAAATGGAATTTCTTTGGATAATGCTTTTGCTCCAAAAGTGTGATAAGTCTTTGAGCTATCTATCATAAGTCTTTGAGCTATCTATCATCATTCTTCGTCGATGCATATTTATGAAAGACGAGCTATCTCCAACATGCGATTTTCAGAAGTTGCACGTGATAGCGAACATCTGTGCTAATGCAATTATTTTATATCGTGCAGTCTGTGAACAAGATGATATATGCTACAGAGGGTGCCAAGGATATGCTAGTCATGTTCTGATTTACCATGGCACGTTAGCCTTCAAGTTCATGGAGCGAACATTGGAATTTCAGAGGTAACCTTTTTTGTATCTTTCATGTGTCTCCACTTTCTGATTCATCTTTGGCAGATCTTCTTATCTTTTCAAGATTATTTATTATGATTTATTTTTTCACTTGAAGATGCTTATCATATATGGAATAAATAAGTTCAATCAAAATCTGATTCCTAAGAGCCTTGCTTCGGTGTCCCCCCCCTTGGAGGGAAACGATGAGAAAAAAACCGGTTCAGGGGGTTTGACGGTGTGTTCTAGGTCATTAGGAGCGGATCCTTTCCGGTATTTTTTTCTACCGTTGTACGATATTTGAGTCTGGTTGTACATGGCGTCCGTAGGGATAAGCAAACTGTCGGTCCCACTCATGCTAATTCCGATCCAGATCGCATCGGTCATGCATCGTGCGTCTTTGGAGATGTGGATTTTGATCGTCAGAGCAGCTTCACTCGTTCGAACGTTTCAAAGCTCTATTTTGATGTTATTTAGGGTCGCACAGATGTAATATTTGGCTTGAGAATAAAGTTTCTTACTCATGTTTTCAGGCTGAGTTTCCGGTTTTGGCCAAATTTTAAATAAATTCGGCGAAATTTGGACAAATATAACGATTTTGTTAATATATAGGCGAGTTTATACATATTATGTCAAATTGTTATACAACTGAATTTTGACCGCATTAGGATAAAATAAAAAAAATGATCAAATAGCTACTAGGCAATGCCGATGCTTACGGGCACCCCGTTTACATGCCAAAGTTGTGGTAGAAGACGGTGTAGTCGGCGTCTCGGATGTCGTCGTCATCGCTCGGCGGCTGCGGGGGACACGAGCTGCCCTGGCCCGCGTCGCCGTAGCGCCATGGCTGAGAAAAGGTATTGGCCTCGTCGTCGTCATCGTCGAGGACGATAAGCAGCGCGCCCTGGTGCGCGCGCTGCCGGCCATCCATGCGCGCTGCATGCTCCTGACGACGCCGAACGTAGTTGGCCTTCTCGTGTTCCCAGTCCGCCCTAGACCAGGCGGGCATGCATGGGTGGCACATCATTCAGGGAGTGCTCCAGCGCCATCTTCTTCAGAACGAAGGCATCCTCGTCGATGGGAACCGCCTAGTCCGTCGGCTCGGGCCCGGCCGGTCGGCGGCGGTGGCGTGCCGCGTGAGCGCGTCCTCAGCGGGAGCGCATCAGCGACTCCATCTCCCGCTTCACCAGTCGGAGCAGAGGCGTGGCGACTGTGCCGGCGCCGAGCCAGACAAGCGCGGCGCCGACACCGAGGAATACGAAGAAAGGAAAGCCATCCTCCTTGGCAGCCATTTGGCCACCGCACAGCGTCGGGAGGCCGATGGCGGGGAGCAAGGAGGATAGCCCAACTTAGGGCCGACACCGAGCTCCAGGTAGCGGCGAAGGCTGAAAGAGGATTTTCTTAGGACTGCATTTTCTTAGAGCTTCCATCATCGCCGATCGGCCAGCTTCGCCTGCGCACACCGAAGTCTGAGCCGGCGGACTAGGCAGTCCCCGTCGACGAGGACGACTTCGTCCCGAAGATGGCGCAGGAGTGCTCCCTGAACGACGTGCCGACCATGCAGGCCCCCGACGCATGCGCCTGGTCCATGGCAGACTGGGAGAGCGAGGAGGCCAACCGCGTTCGGCATCATTAGGAGCAGGCCGAGTGCGAGGCCGCGCATGTCGCTCATTGGCAGCGCGCCTACCAGGGTGCGCCGGTTATCATCCTCGACGACGACGACGAGGAGGCCGGTCCCTCGTCTCAGCCATGGCGCTATGGCGACGTCGGCCAGAGCAGCTCGCGTCCCCCGCAGCTGCCGAGGGACGACGACGATGACGATGGCACCCGGGACGCCGACTATACCGTCTTCTACCGTAACTTCAGCATGTGAACGGTATGCCCGGCGGCACGTCTGTGTTTTGTACTGTGTTTCTTAAAAAAATAGCTATTTCAATGTTTTTTTTACTTTTAGCCTGATGCAGTCAAAATTTGGATGTATGTCCAAATTTGACGTAATATGTACGAAATCATCTATGTATTAACAAAATCGCCTATATTCGTCCAAATTTCGCTGAGTTTACTTAAAATTTGGCCAAAACAGAAAACTCAACATGAAAACGCGAGTAAAAACTGGCCGTCTCAGACCGAATGCTACACTCATCCGGCGCTAAATATCGCTAGAATTAGGCCTAAAAACGCAGAACCAGTGGAGGTGCTCCGAGGACCAAAATCCACAGCTCTGAAAGCGCACAACACAGGTGGTATCAGCGACCGATCGTGCATGACCGATGCAATCTTGATCGGGATTATGGTGAGTGGAACTGGCATTTTATTTTCCCGTACGGACGCCATGTACTACCATGTACAAAGGTAGAAAAATACCGGAATAGATCTGCTCCTAATCAATCTGACCCAGAACACACCATCAAACCCCCCAAACCGGTTTTTTTCTAATCGTTTCCCTCAAGGGGGGACACCGAAGCAAGCCTCGATTCCTAATATGTTCATATGATCACTTTTATGAAGGCAATCATAAAGAACTATAAATTTTGTATGAAGAAAGTCCGAGGTCCTTCAAAATCTGACAAAGAACTATATCTAATTCATCCTGATGGTTGGATTCAGCCAATCCTCCTGACATGGCATTGCCTTCTCCTTTTTGAGGTAAACACTAAATTGGAATGTTCTTCCAGATTACACGAAGAAATTATTCAATATGCAACTGCACGAATGAATGTGTGGTTATAGAACTATGATTTTTTAAGAGAATATTTTCTCATTGTGGTTTCAAATTTAATTCAATCGCTAGCAGTTTGTACGGCAGCTAAGAAGCACTCAGATCATGTTGCAGCAAGCAAGATGTATTTTTACCTGCCAAGTTGCCGCAAGTATATCAGCTTGTTCGATTAGTAACAAGTTAATTGCGGCAAGCAAGATCTTTTCTTACCTGCCATAACGATTTAATTATGGCCTTTAAATTAACAATTTAGTTGAGTTAGTTAAAACAACTCGGGATTCTTGTGAGTTTTCTTGCGCCTGGATAGTGCCCGCTGCTAGCAAACTGACTTGTGCGAAAAAAGGAGCATTGGTGCCCGACGGATAATTCATCGTTGACACAAGCTAAAATTCTGGGACTGAATTGGAATTGGGCCTAACGGCCAGGAAATCGACCGTGGCACCTGCTGTTAGCGCCCATGTTGTAGATGGCCTCATATGGATATTTGCATCAGTTTGCTCTCATTAGTTGTTTGATGTGTTCCTTTTTATCATTGGCGAGAAATTTTTCTTAGTTTTCTCATTAGTAGAATGCAGCATTGCCTTAAGTAAGAAATATTTACTTCTCTAATTGAGCTAATCCAACCCTTATGTATCTTATTTTGGGAAAATGATCTGGAAAAGCTAAATTTTTCGATAAAGGGCGCTAAAATTTTCTAATTGAGCTAAATTTTTGGAAAAGCTAAATAGAAAGCCTTTTCTTGTTTCACTTATATGCTACTTGATCTTTTGACTACTCCATTGGGGAATACCCTTTATGGTGCCCAAACAAGTAGGACGTGATGTCGGGATTTTAATATCATATCTGAAGTTAAATGAAGTGAGCATTTGAAAGCCTGATTATACCTAAACTTAAATGAATTATCTAGTAATTTTATTTCCTTATTTTGTTGAAATGTGTTGTCATTACCACAACTTAAAGCAAACTCATATATTTTAGGTTTATCCCCCGAACAAGAAAGTCATGGAGCTGCCAAAATTCTTAAACTGAACCGCATTGGCCTCCCAGTTCAGAAGTATGTTTTTTTTTTTACTTTCTTCTCATCTACGGAAGTTCGTTAGCAAATTGATGATTTACATTGGAAATTGTCGAGACAGAATTTTAATCAGTGAAAAATTTACTTTTCAGGGTGCAAGAAGTTATACCTATTACAGTTATGGAACAAAATGTCACTTTCACAATCCAGAGGGGATCATAGATGCTCAACTATACAACAGGCTATGAGGATAATGCCCTGCCATCTTCACCTCACTTAAAGAAATCCTCTAGCCATTCAACCTTTGACACACCATACCTGAAAAAATGTTATGACCATGCAACCTTAGATGGCACACCATACCCACATAGATATTACTCAAAGAAGTCCTCTGACCATGGAACCTTAGATGGCACATCCTCTAGCTCAGAGGTCGTGCTGCCAAACATGCTTAGAATGCTATTACCTCCCCAAAAGATACCTCCTGATACAGAAAGAAAGGTGAAAATGTATGTTCTATATATATGTGCATATATTGGATATTTCTCAATTTGTGTACCGCCATTTGGGTGCTCTTTAGATATTATTGTGGTCTATGCCTTTTCAATAATTTCTTATTTCATCTGCTTCATGTAGAATTCAAACTGGTCATTGGGTTCAGATGATTACAACGGGTGATGCTGTTCAGCCGATAGTGAAGATGGACCTCTCTGCAAGCAGGAGCATATGGATTACCCTGAGAGGCCTGGCAGGTCCGCACGTTGTTGCGAAAGAAGTTAGTCTATCCCGTCGCCCTAAGTTATGCACAAAGCCAAGTTTGGCCGCCAGCACCGTCTGGCGTCCCTAAGCTCGTCCTTGAGCCCGTGCCTCCCACATGCGTACGCAAGCGCGGCCACCTTCCTGCTGTGCGCCCCCGCAAAGCTCGTATAGTCCGGTCGACAGATCCTTCGCATCCCCATTGACACTCGGTTGCCCTGCTCGATGTCTGCGAACGACTGCCGCATATACTGACCTTTTTTACTTGGCTGTGGCGGTGAATGTTATAACCGAATTATCAGGGGCAAAATCATCTAAAAGTACGGACGGAAATTTCATACGAGCGATGGCAGTTAGGCAGCGGCAATGCTGGTTGGTGAAGGAGGATAGAGAAAGAGAACCTGGCGGTGTTGGTGCTAATTCTCGCTCGTCTGTGTTAACGTGCTGGTCTTTGACGTCCACCACCGCTTCTTCGATTTGTAGTAGATGTCGTGGTTTTGGACAAAGGATCTGATCATGTTAGGAATAGAAAAAAGTCCTACTTAAATATATTGCTTGCCAAGACAAACAAAACTCGTGGAAGTCCTACTTCTGTGTGTCTCTTACCAAGACAAAGGAAACTCTTGTGCGTCTCTTACCAAGACAAAGGAAACTCGTGCGCAGCCTAGCGTGTTCTAAAAAATAGCGTACCTGTTTCCACTTAATGGTGGCATTGTTGTAATACTTGGTTTGATGAGAGGGTAAACTTGTCCAAAAAAGTGTAGGTACAAGAAACACTCCTTCCTTTATTATTAGGTAGGTATATATAGATATGTTAATTCTAAATTTTCAGAAGCATGCAAATATGA
This sequence comes from Avena longiglumis, assembly GCA_030063025.1. Taxonomy (NCBI): domain Eukaryota; kingdom Viridiplantae; phylum Streptophyta; class Magnoliopsida; order Poales; family Poaceae; genus Avena; species Avena longiglumis. The sequence continues at coordinate 505,355,615 of CP125975.1, forward strand.
CCTTCCAAAGACAGATTCCATACTAGATGCCGTTGGAGAGATCCATCACTGGAAAAAGAAGTGAGGAATATCTGGAGAGACCTGGTAACCATAATATCCGAATCAAAGACTAAGTGACACTGTGGGCCAGAGCTGGCGCAACAGGGCTCAGAGACATCCTGCCTACGACATGGGATGTAAATAGTTTTCCATTTCCTGTAATGCAATGTACCTCTTAGAAGGTTTGTACCAAAATTCTACCTTTTTAATGAAATGAAACGCAAAGCTGGCCAGCAACCAGAATCACGCAGACAGACCATGAGTGCCAGCAACAGCAGTATCAAGAGAGACCTGGTCAACCAGACTGCCGGTCTTACATGCATTTTGAGAAATGTTATCATCTATCAGCATGTATATGTCATCATTTAAAAGATAAGAGTTCCGACTTGTTGCCATCCCTTAGATCCATCTCACTCTGATGACATGTCCAAGAGGTGCTGACAGGATTACCTATCTATATAGGAGCCAGGAGATGCCAGTTTGGTTCAGCATGTGGATATTTGGTCATCTTAAAGACACATGTTCAACAACAGAGGTATATATGCATTCTTTTACTGTTGTCCAACTAACACTGTAGGTTCAATCATCATTTTTATGACCACTTTTTTCTTTGGCAGCTGCGCTGTTTGAATTGTTATTGCATAATTGAAAAGGATGAAACAATGATGATTGATTGAACGTAAACATGTATTTCAAAAGTTCTTGTGGTTTTGTTAAATTTTGGAGTTAGCATTAATGTACAATGATACCAATCAAGTAAGTTCTCTGTAGCTCCGCATTTACATGCTGTTAATAATAAACTTGCTCTCCCATTATTTCCTCTACATTTTACTTCCTATTTTTTTTTTGGTAACAGTTTGTTTGCGCCAAGAATAAATCAACCAATTCCGTCCTAAAAATACAAATCAATTCCTGCAATGCTTTCAGCATGTGAACAAATCAGGGACATGATAATCTTTGCCAGGCTTAGGGATGTAAGTGGCTGCCCGTTTATTTCCAGTTAATTGAAACAAACCCCGAAAAAATAGAAGCCAATAATAACAAACTAAGTGGCGATATGCGGACGAACGAGCAGGGTGCTTGTGGAAAAGGTGAGATGCACAGAGGTTGCTGGATGCCGTGATACGATGATGGGCATCAAACTTTTTCTCCCCTCCTATCCACAGTCGACAGCTCGGTCTACCCTGCTACGTACTCAGCTTCAGCTAAAGAAAAGAGAAAGCCCTGCTCTGCTACTGGCCTCCATCTCCATACCCGCATAAGCACCAATTCATCTTCCTCCTCTCCACTTCTCTCCCTAGCTCGCCCACCTGTACCACCAGCCCACAGCTCGCTGTTCTTGCCTTCAAACCCACACTGACTTTGAACCCGGCCAGTTCTCCCAGCCGAGATGACATCCTTTGCACACCTTCCCCTCACACTTCTCTTGCTCACCCTCACTTTCCTCCATCCTTCTGCATGCCATCCAAATGAGGATCAGACAAACCCGCCCTACCGTACATACATCCTCCTCCTCAAGCCACGCACCGACGTTGGCAGCGACGACGAGCACCGTTGGTGGCATGAGTCGTTCTTGCCAAGCCCACTCGCCGGCTCCGACGAGCCACGGCTCGTCCACAACTACACCGAGGTCTTCACCGGCTTTGCCGCGAGGCTCACGGAGGCTGAGCTCGAGATGGTGTCCAAGAAGACATCCTTTGTGCGCGCGTTTCCGGACCAGCTGTGGCAGCCCTCCACCACGCACACCCCGGAATTTCTCGGGCTGAAGAAAGGCACCGGCATGTGGAGGGACATCAGCTACGGCAAGGGGGCCATCATCGGGGTACTGGACACCGGCATCTACGCGGCCCATCCTTCCTTTGATGACAGCGGCATCCCGCCGCCGCCGTCAAAGTGGAAGGGTTCATGCCACGGCGCTTCTCGCTGCAACAACAAACTCATTGGTGCTAAGTTCTTCAACTTTTATGCCAATGACTCTGGAGATGACGCAGGCCATGGGACGCATACCGCATCCACCGCTGCCGGGAACTTCGTCAGTGATGCCTCGGCCGGCGGCCTTGGCAGGGGCACATCGTCCGGGATTGCTCCAGGGGCGCACCTGGCCATGTACAAGGTATGCACACTCATTGGGTGTTATACCTCAGACATTGTAGCCGGGTTTGATGAAGCTGTCAAGGATGGGGTAGATGTGCTCTCAGTTTCCCTTGGCCCTGCTTATAATGTCAACTTCACTGGAGACCCTGTTGCCATTGGCGCACTCAATGCCGTAGCAAAGGGCGTCGTGGTCGTCGCTGCAGCTGGGAATAACGGACCCAGGGCATATCTCGAGAACTCTGCACCATGGTTGCTCACAGTGGCTGCTGGCTCGGTGGACCGAAACTTTCAGGCTGTTGTGCAGCTTGGCAATGGCAATCACATCAACGGGGAAGCTTTTAACCAGATTTCAAACTCAAGCTCCAGGCCATTTCCTCTTTATTTGGACAAGCACTGCAAGTCGTTGGCTAGAAGAAATGTGTCCGGCAAAATTGTGATATGCCATAACACAGGAGCAATGAATGACTCAAGAACAGGATCAATAAATAAGACTGACATCACTGGCATCATGAGTGTCGGGGCGGCTGGTGTAGTGCTGATCAATAGGAAAGATGCTGGCTTCACCTCCGTTCTTGAGGATTATGGTCCTAATGTCGTGCAGGTGACTGTGGCTGATGGCAACAGTATCAGAGAGTATGTGAGGACAACCAGCAAACCTAGTGCCAGTGTTATCTACAAAAACACTTTACTTGGTGTCCGACCATCTCCCACTGTCGCGGCATTCTCGTCCCGCGGTCCCTGCAGCTTCAGCCCTGGAGTGCTAAAGCCAGATATATTAGCACCAGGGCTCAACATCGTTGCTGCATGGCCACCATTCACCATACTTGGTTCTGGGCCATTCCACATTAAATCCGGGACGTCTATGTCAACTCCACATGTCAGCGGCGTTGCTGCTCTTGTTAAGAGCGTCCACCCCAACTGGTCCGCGGCTGCTATCAAGTCAGCTATCCTCACTACAGCTGACATCACAGACAGCAGGGGTGACCCGATCTTGGACGAGCAGCATCAGAGGGCAAATGCCTATGCCATGGGTGCTGGCCATGTCAATCCCACAAAAGCTGTTGATCCAGGCCTTGTGTATGACCTTAGCATTACTGAATATGCTGGCTACATATGTGCTCTTCTTGGTGATCAAGGCTTGGCAATCATTGCCCGTAAACCGTGGTTGTCCTGCACGAAGCTTCCCAAGATAACAGAATCCCAGCTGAACTATCCCACCATAGTGGTGCCGCTCAAGTCAACACCATTCACAGTGACCCGAACAGTGACAAATGTTGGGCCAGCAGATTCAGTGTACACACTGAAGTTGTATACTCCCAAATCCCTTAATATATGTGTCTTACCGGAGAAGCTGGTGTTCTCCAAGGCTGGAGAGAAAATCCAATATAGCATAACGGCGAGCAGCCATGACAATAGAAAAAAGTTCATACAGGGAAGTTTGAGCTGGGTCTCAAGGAACCATGTTGTGCGCAGCCCGATCGTGGCTGTTGCCGGTCTAGATTCTTCGCTGCTGTAATCAGGAAGTATGTCCTGAGATGTCGGATCATCACAGACAAACTCCTTCCTTGATTTATGTTCTAGAGCAGTGACCTTTTTAACTAGAAGGGTTTCCATGCCTGTAAAATAATTGAAGTTTGGACGTGGAGCATCCATTGCTCTGTCGGAAAACTGACCACACATACACTGCCTGTTTGTGATGTGGTCAGCTGTCCTCTATAATTCTTGTTTTTTTGCGGGTCTCTATAATTCTTGTTGCTTTGAAAATATAAATGATTTGGTATCAGATCATTTGGTTTATCAGGTTTGCTTGAATCTTTATGGAAACATGAAACGCTAGGTTGTTTGGATACTGAACTGCGGGTTTTGAAACTTATGGTTTTATGCATCGTCTGCAAATATTCTGATTATTCTTCACTGAATGATATGCAGATGAGATCTAAAAGGTTTGCGGATTTGTGCTTAGTTTACGCCCATTTGATCCAGAATTACTTTATTCATGCCAGGGTATCATAAGACAGTGGCAGTATACAGTGCGTTGTATTGTACTTTCCTTTTTGCAGCCACTTGCCCTCCATATAAAACATTATTCTGCAGAATTATATCCCTGTATTTGCCTCAGATGATGCTGATTATCATAGGATTTTTCTGAGTGGATGTGTAACTTCGCTTGCATATGTCATGTATACACTTAAGCAACTGCAATGTTATTTATTTTTGTAAACATGAAGACTTAGTTTATTATATGCTTTCATTTCAATGACATGTATCTTTTTACAAGCTATGTTTTGTAGTGCAGGCTGTCGGATACAGTTCAGAGAAATTTTAGTTCAAGTGTCCGTTCGTACTACAGATTGGAGAAATACAGAGTGGCATGCAGGGTCACAAATCGTATTTCCAGTAATTTTCTCATGCAACAGTCTCCTCTCCACCTGAGCAACAAAGTTGCGGGAGCCTCAGTGGTAACACCCTCCCCTCCCCCCCCCCCCCCCCCCACAAATCTGAATTACTTGTTTTCTTCCCATTTTTCTTTGAATTGATGTGTGATGCTGCTAAGGTGATCAACAACTACTTGAGTTATAATTCATGATGCCACCATTTTCTTTTTGATTCACTGTTATTGTTCTATTGTACTACTTTGCTATCACATAACAGGATATTGACCCCGGACGTAGTTGATCTCTGTTGTCTATGCCCCAGTAGCAGAAGTATTGCTTGCCTTCGATTTTGCTTTATTATACTAAATCCAGCTGCAGTTGTTCTCAAACCTTGCAGAGAAACAAACATCTTGAATTAGTCATTTTGAATAGAACTCGCTTTGAATTTATTTATAGCATAAACATGTGAAGTATTGTAAGCTGTCTTTGGGAGTGTTGACAACTAACAATTGTCGAGACAGTTCTGTATATTAAAAAGAGCACAATGGAGAAATAGACAGTAACATTGTCGTCACATCATTTCCACTGCACAATGGAAGAAATTTTGATTCTGAGGAGAAGCTGAGCAACCTGAATGGAGTTTGATTCTTTGCAGAATTTTAGCACACGGTTATGACAAGCCTAACTCGAGGGTTTATATCAAACTCTTGGAAAAATAGGTAGCAAAACTCCACTTATTCTTCTAGCAACCTGCAAAACAAATTTTTGTTGCCTTGTGTCCCCAACTCCATCAAGTGGTTGTCAAGCAAAAGGTTTCATATTAGAATTAAAAACAAGCAAGTAAAACTAAATAAACTAAATGCAATAGTAAAGACTGAAAGTAATATGCAAGCTAAACAATAAGTAAACTAGATAAGTAACTAGATGCAATGCAAAAGTAAAGTGTAATGTTAATGGTAGTAATGCAAACTATATGATAAACCAAAAGGAAAATGAAGTAGATGTTTTGTATTTTCGAATTAAATAAGTGCTAAAAATAAAAGGACTAGAAATGCAAGTAAAAGGTGTTTCTTATGATTAAAAATGGATTGAGGTTTATAGTTTCACTTGTCTACTATGTGGACTCAAAAGAATTTCCAAAGAAAGCATAAATATTATTGTAACTTCATAATGTGTTGATTCACATTCATACGGGATCACGTCCTATGGTTGGGATCATGCAACACATCCCACTAATACTCCTCTAGTAGTAGAACCCTCTACAAACTAGATTTAAGGTAATAGAGTTTTGTCTTTGCTTCTATGACATTATGTTGAATATCAAATATACTACCTCAAAAGATATGAGATCGCCTTTGTTTGTCACAAGATAATAGTAGTACATGCATTCATTCATTTCTAGTGAGATAACAAAGAGAAGGTACAAACCATAGTAGTTCCCATATTTTGTTGTCACTTCTGGCTACTACTAGGTACTCCAACTAATGTGCATGTTCCCTCTCTCGGATCCTATCATACTAGTTTGATTAGAACATGCAATCAAGAATATGATACATAATATGCATATATATATATATATATATATATATATATATATATATATATATAGGAAGCGCAAACGGTATGCCCTAGTACTCCGGAGGAAGCATCTCCTACCACAAGCTTGCTTTAAGATTGGTACCACAAGACCTCCTCTTTTCTTTTCCCTTTTGAACAAACTTTTTGTTAAAACATTTTCTCTCACCACCCACATGACATAGGCAAGCAAAAGAGGTAACTTGGGGCAGTTTTGCAGTTCTAAAAGAGTGCATTTTGCACCCTTAGTTTGCAACCATTTTGAAAATGCATGCAGAATTGGGTAGTTGCATGTTCTGCCAAGCAAGTGGGCTCTGCTCCTGCTGCCAGCCCGCTGCAAGCATATGCGTGCGTTGCAGAAAAAGGCCTACTGTTCAAATTTCAAACATTAAGTACCAGTGTATCATCACAAGCACTCAGAGCATATCCAGTATAGGCACTGTTTGCAAGCACATCATCACAAGCACACACATATTTAAGCACCCTATGTATATTATTCAACACCTGATGCAAGCACAGTCAATGCAGGCGATCACGCCCTAGTAAGTAAAGGGAAGACCTTTCACTCGAACGTAATTAAGATGAGAATCTCGTTCTGGAGAAAGATCTGAAACATATGGCGAAGCAATGGGATTTGACCCCAGTCTATGTAGGTGTTACTGTTGGAATTATGCCCTAGAGGCAATAATAAAGATGTTATTATTATAATTCTTGTTCATGATAAAGTTTATATTCCATGCTAGAATTGTATTGAGCGGAAACTTTAATACTTGTGTGGTTTGTGAACAACACCGTGTCCCTAGTACGCCTCTATGGACTAGCTCATTGATCAATGATGGTTAAGGTTTCCTAACCATAGACATGAGTTGTCAATTGATAATGAGATCATATCATTGGAGAATGATATGATGGATGACCAAACTAAGCGAAGCAATTAGATTGTATCATCGTGTTCATCTTTGCGAAGCTTTTCCTATGTCAAATATTGTATTCCTTAGACCATGAGATAATACAACTCCTGGTATCGGAAGAAAGCTTTGAGGTCATCAAACGTCATCCTATGAGAGGGTGATCATAAAGGTGTCTCTCGGTGATCGGAAAGTATCATTGGGTTGTATGTATCGAGATGGAATTTGTCCCTCCCAAGTCGGAGACATATACTTGCCCACTCGTAATCGATATCAACACCGCTTGCAAGCATGTGGTTAAGGAGTTAATCACAAAGGGATATCGGATTACGGAGCAGTAAAGTACTTGCCGTGAACGAGATTGAACTAGGTATGGCCAGTGCGACGATCGAATCTCGGGCAAGTAAAATATCGCGAGACGAAGGGAATATATATATGGGATTGATTGAATCCTGGCATCGTGGTTCATCCGATATGATCATCGATGAATGTGTGGGAGTCAATATGGGTGCCCAGACCCCGCTGTTGATTATTGATAGAAGATCATGTCTGCATATTCTCGAACCCGCAGGGTCACACACTTAACGTGTCTCGACGCTAGGATGGATTGGATAATTGGTTTATGAGTTTTTTGTTCGGAGTCTCGGATGAGATCCGGGACATCACGAGAGGTTCCGGAGTGGTCCGGAGAATAAGATTCATATAAGGCAGTGCAGTTTTTGGAGTTCGGAATTGTTCCGGGTTAATCGGTATTGTACCGGAAGCTTCTAGAAACTTCCGGAAGGGGACCAACGTGGCCCCACCTTCCGGGAGGGGGCATGGGCCTATGAGGGAGTGTCCTGGCCGCATTGGGCCAGGGGCACAAGGCCCCATAGGGCCCAGCCGATCCTAGAGAGTTTAAATCGTTTAAACTAGAGATAGGGTTTCTAGAAGAGGGGAGAGTCCTTGCCCCCCACTCCTCCCTCCCTTGGCCGCCGGCCCAAGGCTTGGAGGAGGGGAAAGGGATGGTCGCCCCCCCTCTATAAATAGAGGGCTGGTGCGCCCCCTCCCCCCTACACCTTGCCTCCAACCCTAGTTGCCTTGCTACCCTCCTCTCTCCCTCCCGACTGTTTGTAGGCGAAGCCCTGCAGCAGAAATTCTCCACCATATACACCACGCCGTCGTGTTGTAGATCCCATCTATCTCTCCACCATACTTGCTGGTCCGAGGAAGGAGGAGACGTCGAGGTGCTGCACGTGTGCATCTCACGGAGGCACCGCCACTTGTGGTGCTAGATCGGATCGGATCGCGAGGAGGAGAAGCGAGTACGACTACATCACCCAAGTTCCGACGAACGTTCCGCTGTGCGAATCTTCAAGGGTATGAAGATCTAATCCAATCTCTCTCGTTGATTGCATCTCCTAGATTAGATCTTGGCTTTCCCTCTGTTCGCTTCTGTAGAAAATTTTGATTTACTATGCCGCAAAACCCTTCAGTGGTATCAGAGCTAGATCTATGCGTAGATGTGTTTCACGAGTAGAACGCAACATGGTTGTTGCGGGCATTGATGTTTTCTGTTGCAAGCCTCTTGTTTGTGTTCTTCTTATGACGCGGGATAGTGAGATTGAAGCGGTCCAGGCCAACCTTACGCGACGTCGTTCGCGAGACCGGCTCCGCACTTGACGTGTGGCTTGTACCACACATGCGGTGGATGTCGCTTTCTTTCACTATAGTTGTCATGGGATTAACACCGAGTTTGGCAACCATAATATCACCGTTGTGGCTTTCCGTAGGTAAGAATCGTTCTTAGCATCTACTCCCATAAGCCACGTAAAACATGCAACAACAAAGTAGAGGCGTCTAACTTGTTTTTGGGAGTGTTTTCTGTGATATGGTATGGCCCAAGATGTGATGTGTATATTGTATCACGATGATCATGTTTTGTAATGTTTCACGACTTGCATGTCGATGAGTACACAACCGCAGGAGCCATATGGTTGTCTTTATAATTGTGTATGACCTGTGAGTCAACTTCTATACGCCATGTAATAGCTTTACTTTATCGCTAAGTAGTTAGCAATAGTTGTAGTTGCTATTCATGGTGGAGGCAATCATGGTGGAGTGATGGAGATCATGTAACGCACAAGATGGAGATCATTGCGAAGATTGGCTATACCATGTCACATAAAGTTATATGCATGTGATGTTTATCCTTTTATGTATCTTATTATGCTTAGATCGCGACGATAGCATTATAAGATGATTCCTCACTTAAAGATCAAGATAAAACTGTTCTCCCCAAGTATGCACCTGCGAAAGTTCGTCGTGTCCAAGCATCGCGTGATGATCGGGTGCTATAGACTCTACGCCACACATACGGGTGCAAGCCAGTTTTACACACGCTGGAAATACTTGGGTCTAGCTTGACGAGCCTAGCATGTCTGGACATGGCCTCGGAACACAAGAACCGAAAGGTTAAGCATGAGTCATATGAATGATATGATCGACACTTTGTTGTCCACCATTGAAACCACATCTCTTCTCGTGATGATCGGATTAGGTGTGGTGAATTTGGATCGTGTTCACTAAACAACTTGAGGGATGTTGAATTTAGTGGAGTTCATCTAGTAATTTGATTAAGTTGAACTATTTATCATGAACATAGTCTAAATTGTACTTGCAAATCTTGTAGATCACATGGCCAAATCCAACTTCAACTTCAACGTTTTTCTGAGAAGGAAAAGTTTAGAAACAATGGGTCTAACTTCACCAATTGGTTCCGCAATCTAAGAATCATTCTGTTCATGGACAAAAGGACTATGTCCTTGGGAAAGCGTTAGGTGACCCCTACTGCAAGCTGCCGATGATGAGAAAGCTGTCTATCGATCACAAGAAAGATGATTATGGTGTGATTAAGAGCACCATGTTGTTTGCTATGGAACCGAACTTCAAAATCGTTTTGAAACCTATCCGGCCCTTTGAGATTCTCGAGGAGCTGAAAACCATGTTTGAGACTCAAGCCCGCTCGAGGATATGAGATCTCCGAGAAGTTCCTTAAGCGCAAGATGGAGGAAGGGAGTTAGTTAGTGAGCACGCCATAAAGATGTCGGGCTACACTCAACGCCTTGAGCAACTAGAATGCACGATTCGGAGGAGCTCAAGATTGACAGGGTTCTGCAATCACTCCTCCCGCTACAAAAGTTTTATAGTGACTCATTATCGATTTGGCTCCATTGACACGATCACCGAGCTCTTCGAAAGTCGAAGGCTGCGAGGTGGACATCAAGAAGGATAATCATGTGTTGATGGTCAACAAACCCTCCTTTAAGAAAGGTAAGGGAGCAAAGAAGCCCTTCAAGAAGGGCGCCGGCAAGCGCAATACTCCTGCTGAGAAGAAGCTCAAGTATGGTCCTAAGCCGGACACTGAGTGGTTCTATTGCAAGGACAAGGGTCCTCGAAGCATAATCGTCCAAAGTACCTAGCGGACAAGAAGGTGGCACCATCAAAGGTATATTTGATATACATGTTATTGATGTTTTCCTTACTAGCCCTCGTTGTAGTGCACGGGTATTTGATACGGTTCGGTTGCTAATATTTGTAACTCAAAGCAGAGCTCTGAGAATAGACGGCTTGCGAGGGATGAGGTGAAGATGCGCGTTGGCAACGGATCAAGAGTTGATGTGATGGCCATAGGCACGCTCTCCTTAGTTTTACCTTCGGGATTAGTTTTAAACCTTAATAAATGTTATTATGTGCCTGCGTTGAGCATGAACATTATTTCTGGATCGTGTTTATTGCAAGACAGTTATTCATTTAAATCGGAGAATAATGGTTGTTCTATTTATATGAGTAACATCTTTTATGGTCATGCACCTCTTGTGAATGGTTTATTTCTTCTAAATCTCGAAAGGGATGAAACACACATCCATAACATTGAGGCTAAGAGATGCAAAGTAGATAGCGATAATACTACTTATTTGTGGCACTGTCGTCGAGGTCATATTGGTGTAAAGCGCATGAAGAAACTCCATTCTGATGGACTTTTGGAGTCTCTTGATTTTGAATCATTTGACACATGCGAACCATGCCTCATGGGCAAGATGATCAAAACCCCGTTCTCCGGTATGATGGAGCGAGCAACAGACTTGTTGGAAATCATACATACCGATGTATGCGGACCGATGAGTGTTTCGACGCGCGGTGGATATCGCTATTTCCTCACTTTTACCGATGACTTAAGTAGATATGGGTATATCTATTTAATGAAACATAAATCTGAAACATTTGAAAAGTTCAAGGAATTTCAGAGTGAAGTGGAGAACCATCGTAACAGAAAGATTAAATTTCTACGATCCGATCGTGGAGGTGAATATTTGAGTTATGATTTTCTCACGCATCTTAAAGCAAGTGGAATCGTTTCACAACTCACGCCATCCGGAACACCACAGCACAATGGTGTGTCTGAACTCCAGAATCGAACCCTATTAGATATGGTCCGATCAATGATGTCTCTTACTGATTTGCCGTTATCATTTTGGGGTTATGCATTAGAAACCGCTGCATTCACTTTAAATAGGGCTCCATCTAAATCCGTTGAGACGACACTGTATGAACTGTGGTTTGGTGCTAAACCTAAGTTGTCGTTTATTAAAGTTTGGGGATGCGAAGCTTACGTCAAGAAGTTGATGCCGGACAAGCTCGAACCCAAAGCGGAGAAATGCGTCTTCATAGGATACCCTAAGGAAACTATTGGGTATACCTTCTATCACGTAACCGAAGGCAAAGTGTTTGTCAAAGAACGGTTCCTTTCTTGAGAAGGAGTTTCTCTCGAAAGAAGTGAGTGGGAGGAAAGTAGAGCTAGACGAGGTTATTGAACCTTCTCTTGAATTGGAGAGTAGCGGCACACTGAAATTGTTCGGTCACCGCACCAACAATAGAGGAAGCTAATGACAATGATCATGAAGCTTGGACGATGTCTTGCATCTTGAACGTCGCAGTCGACAAGGTCGCGTGCCCCTCCCGAGTGTACGAATCGCCTGTCTTGTTGTCTTATTAGTAGAAGACGGAACCTCACGAACTATGAGGAAGTGATGATGTGCCCAAACTCGAGAAATGGTGGAAGCCATGAACCAATTGGGATCCATGAGCGAAAACCAAGTATGGACTTTGGTGGACCCTCCTAGCGACCAAAAGGCCGTTGAGTGCAAATGGATCTTCAAGAAGAAAACGGACGGATGGTAATGTTATCGTCTATAAGGCACGTGTCGCAAAAGGTTTTCGACAAGTTCAAGGTGTTGACTACGATGAGACTTTCTCTCCGTAGCGATGTTTAAGTCCATTCGGATTTTATTAGCAATTGCTGCGTTTCATGATTATGAAATATGGCGATGGATGTCAAGATGCGTTCCTCAATGGCAACATTGATGAAGAGTTGTATATGATGCAACCAAGGTTTTGTCGATCCTAAGGATCTTTGATAAAGTATGCAAACTTCAGCGTTCCATTTATGGACTGAAGCAAGCATCTCGGAGTTGGAACCTTCGTTTTGATCAAGTGATCAAGAGCTTTGGATTTGTTCCAAATTGCTACGAAGCTTGCATCTACAAGAAAGTGAGTGGGAGCTCGGTGACATTTCTGGTACTATATGTGGATGACATATTGATTATTGGAAATGACATCAATATGCTTAACGATGTGAAGAGTTATTTGAACAAGTGTTTTTTAATGAAAGACCTAGGTGAAGCTGCTTATATATTTGGCATCAAAATCTATAGAGATAGACAAAGATGCCTAATAGCTTTAAGCCAGAGTACATACCTAGACAAAGTTCTGAAAAGGTTCAGAATGGATAAGGCAAAGAAAGGTTCAGTACCTATGTTGTCAGGTAAGATATTGAGCAAGTCTTAGTGTCCATTCTGATGGCGATAGGGAAGCTATGAGCAAAGTGCCTTATGCCTCGGCCATAGGTTCCATCATGTATGCCATGCTGTGTACTAGACCGGATGTGTCCAATGCTCTTAGTTTGATGAGCAGATATCAAAGTGATCCAGGAGTGGAACACTGGACAACCGTGAATAACATCCTAAAGTACCTGAATAGGACTAAAGAAATGTTCTTAGTCTATGGGGGTGATGAATAGCTTGTCGTAAAAGGTTACGTCGACGCTAGTTTTGACACCGACAAGGATGATTCCAAATCTCAGACAGGATACGTTTATATTTTGAATGGAGGAGCTGAGTGGAGAAGCGCAAGCAAAGCGTGATCGCGGGATCTACAAAGGAAGCGGAATACATGGCTGCAGAAGGCGTCAAGTGAAGGAGTTTGGATCGAAACTTCATCATCGAGCTTGGCGTGGTTCCAAGTGCATTGGACCCACTGGAGATATTGTGTGACAACATGGCGCCATAGCACTTGCTAAGGAACCAAGATATCATCCAAGACCAAGCATATCAATCAAGTTTCATATAATCCGAGATTATATAGCGATGGAGATCCGAAGATTAGCAAAGTACATACAGATCTGAATGTCGCAGATCCATTGACTAAACCTCTTCCACGTGTAAAACATGATCGGCACCTCGATTGCCATGGGTGTGAGATTGTTGCCAAATGTAAACTAGATTATTGACTCTAGTGCAAGTGGGAGATGTTGGAATTATGCCCTAGAGGCAATAATAAAGATGTTATTATTATAATTCTTGTTCATGATAAAGTTTATATTCCATGCTAGAATTGTATTAAGCGGAAACTTTAATACTTGTGTGGTTTGTGAACAACACCGTGTCCCTAATGCGCCTCTATGGACTAGCTCATTGATCAATGATGGTTAAGGTTTCCTAACCATAGACATGAGTTGTCAATTGATAATGAGATCATATCATTGGAGAATGATATGATGGATGACCAAACTAAGCGAAGCAATTAGATCGTATCATCGTGTTCATCTTTGCGAAGCTTTTCCTATGTCAAATATTGTATTCCTTAGACCATGAGATAATACAACTCCCTGGTATCGGAAGAAAGCTTTGAGGTCATCAAACGTCATCCTATGAGAGGGTGATCATAAAGGTGTCTCTCAGGTGATCGGAAAGTATATGTTGGGTTGTATGTATCGAGATGGAATTTGTCCCTCCCAAGTCGGAGAGATATACTTCGGGCCCACTCGGTAATCGATATCAACACCACTTGCAAGCATGTGGTTAAGGAGTTAATCACAAAGGGATATCGGATTACGGAACGAGTAAAGTACTTACTGTGAACGAGATTGAACTAGGTATGACGGTACCGACGATCGAATCTCGGGCAAGTAAAATATCGCGAGACGAAGGGAATATATATATATGGGATTGATTGAATCCTGGCATCGTGGTTCATCCGATATGATCATCGATGAATGTGTGGGAGTCAATATGGGTGCCTGCACTGTTGATTATTGATAGAAGATCATATACGCATATTATCGAACTCAGAGGTCACACACTTAACGTGTCTCGACGCTAGGATAGATTGGATAATTGGTTTATGAGTTTTTGTTCGAGTCTCGATGAGATCCGGGACATCACGAGAGGTTCGAGTGGTCCGGAGAATAAGATTCATATAAGGCGGTCAGATTTTGGAGTTCGAATTGTTCCGGCTAATCGGTATTATCGGAAGCTTCTAGAACCTTCGGAAGGGTACCAACGTGGCCCCACCTTCCGGGAGGGGCATGGGCCTATGAGGGAGTGTCCTGGCGCATTGGGCACAAGGCCCCATAGGGCCCAGCCGATCCTAGAGAGTTTAAATCGTTTAAACTAGAGATAGGGTTTCTAGAAGAGGAGAGTCCTGCCCACTCCTCCCTCCCTTGGCCGCCGCCCAAGGCTTGGAGGAGGGGCTGGCCGCCTCTATAAATAGAGGGCTGCGCCTCCCCCACACCTTGCCTCCAACCCTAGTTGCCTTGCTACCCTCTTCTCCCTCCCGATTGTTTGTGGCGAAGCCTGCAGTGAAATTCTCCACCATATACACCACGCCGTGTTGTATATCCCATCTATCTCCACCATACTTTCTGGTCCGAGGAAGGAGGAGACGTCGAGGTGATGCACGTGTGCATCTCACGAGGCACCGCCACTTGTGGTGCTAGATCGGATCGGATCGCGAGGAGAAGCGCATGCGACTACATCACCCACGTTAGACGAACGTTCATTGCTTGAATCTTCAAGGGTATGAAGATCTAATCCAATCTCTCTCGTTGATTGCATCTCCTAGATTAGATCTTGGCTTTCCCTCTGTTCGCTTCCGTAGAAAATTTTGATTTGCTATGCCGCGAAACCCTTCAGTTACAATTCCTTCAAGCACCCTAGTATATCATACAGCAGCCTAGCATGATAACTAAAATAAGAGGACTCAATTTAAGGGAACTAGCATGAAATTAAGTAATAAATTGGCTTCAGAGAGAATGATGTTGAACAGAGCTTCTTCAGTTGAGCAAAAGAAACAGAGTCATGACATAATTCCTTCTCTCTCGTGCTACCAATGTCAATAAAAATAATCTACCGTTGTCTTTGCAATGAACCGTTTGCTCCCCCGAGTTGACTAATTTTTTCCCTAGCAGTGTCACGGATGCACAATGCTCAGCTATGGGGAAGCAAACAGAACTACAAAAGGAACAATTTATCAACATTAACTACTTAATTATTGTTTCATTTCACTTGAAGAAATGACACAGCACCTGGGTGCCGCCTGCTTGAACACCTCCAGCAACTCCACACGCCATGGCATGACCGAACTGCAAGCGTCTGTGGCACGCTTCCGGTCTACCTTGAAGGACAAGGCTAAAAGGGGGTTGGGGATGGAGGCATCAGAGGTCGAATCGGCGGTGGGATCTGATGTGGTTCGGTGGTGGCCAGGGGTGATATTCGATGGCCCCAAAATCGGACCCCGGGCGGAGACGATCTAGGTGGAGATTCTCGCCGCTGGTCGGTGCAGGCTGTGGTGATAGGAGGTGACGGCCGCCGGATTTAGCTAGGCGGTGGGTGGGTGATTTGGGGGCAAGATGTGGTGATTGAGACCCAGAGATGGTGGTGACGGAACCTAGGGGAGTGGATGGCGGCGACAAAGACGGTACCCGACGCACAGGATAGGGGGATTGAGGCCCAGAGATGGTGGTGCCGAAAACTGGGGCAGTGGACGGCGGCGATGAAGATGGTACCGGCCGATCGTGGTAACCGGCGGTGGTCGAGCGGCGATGTGGTTGCGAGATCTGGCACGGCGGTGTGCTAGAGCTGCTATTTGATGGACCGGGTGAACGGTCACATGCACCTCAATGGCTGCAGGGGCAACGAGTTCTGGCCGATGTCAGACATGGCAGTCTCCTGACGCGCGGTGCAGAGCCGCGGGAAGGACACAGGAAAAGAATAGCACCAATATTCCTCTTTAGGATATAATAGGCGTGGCGTAAAAAGAGCAAATGTGAGGATATTCTCTCCACCCGCGCCGATCTTCAAGCAGGATGCTTTCTCTACCATGTGTTTTCTCTCTCTATATATATACTTCCTCCGTTCCTTGATATAAGGTGTAGTTTTCTGTAAAAAAATCCAGAATATAAGGTATATGGTGGGGTTGTGGGATTTTTTTACATAATTTAGGAGTCAGACTGATTTAGAGAGATGAGATACAGAGATTTCCATATTTTTCTCTATTCTCACATCGGTCACCTACATGTATTAACATCTAAAAGTATCGATTTTTTTCTTTTTAAACATGCTAATATTCGTACAAAAAAACTATACACCTTATATGAAAAACGGAGAAAGTATATATATATATATATATATATATATATATATATATATAAAATAGTGCGCTGCCCATGATGGTAGCTGTGCATACCAATCCAACCCTTAAATCAGCATGTAGCGTATTTCTGGCCCTCCATCTAAACTGATGGCGTTAAACCGTTATGAGTCCACTTTTTTCCTTCCCGGACCCACACCACCGAACCAAATCTCCACCCATGTTTATCTCTTGGTCTCTCCACACGGGGCCATCTTCTCCACCCCACCGAACCAAATCGCGCCGTTCTCATCCTCGATCGCCGGCCGGGATCCCTCCGCTGCCACCATACGCACTGCGGGCGTCCTCCGCGGCCACCTGCACAATCGTCCCCATGGCCATCTCCCTGCCGCCGATTACCATGCGCCCCGCGCCTACGGCCTGGGCCTCGCGCGCCGTCGACCGTGTGCCCCTGGCGGCTCGCCATGGCCAGGTTTGTGGCCTAGAGCGACCCGAGACTGGTTCCCGTAGTGGACGGCCGCGCCGCGCAGGAAGTCGGCTTGTGTCTCCTCGCACAGGATGTGCACATCAAGTTGCATGACAACCGGTGTTGCAGCTCGCGCCATGGCTAACAGAGATCCATACTGCAGCTCAGGCAGGGAGGGCGTCTCCCCCAATCCTTCCATGTTTTTTGTCGGTCCTTTTTCAGTTCGTGATATTCTCTTCTTCCTGATTTTATTTTGCACAAATTTCTTAGATTCGGATTTGTTTTTCTCCTTCCACCTTGTCTCTCTGATAAAAGATTCACCCATGATTTGGTATGTGTGTTGTGTGTACTCTGGACATCATCCATTGAATTCCTTTTCTCAAAAGAACAACTGAATTTCCTCTTCTTCTCACTAGGGAAAAGCACACGTAATCTGTACTGGATCAAATGGACTGTCCACATGGCATCATAATCAGGGAATAACTCCCAGCTGACAAACGTTTTGCTAAAGTAGACCAACACTCAAATTTTGTCAAACCCATTGCATGCACTCGCATATGCAATAGACCAACAATCAAATTTTGTCTATGATAGCACATTCAGATCACGGCAGACTACATGAAATCCAGTTCACAGCAGACCAATACTAAATTCAGTCAACTACAGAACGAAGCCAGGTTCAGTTCAACAAACTAGCTAGAGAGCTGCCTGGAGCTCGATGGCCCCAACTGCTAGAGGACGATGTCTCCGGGTATGTGCCTGTTCACGGTGGATACGGCAGCGCAGACGCTCGGTTGAGGAGGGGCTTGACTGCGCCGTTTTATCCAGTGGATGCCGCCGGACCTCACATAGCTCCCTTTCCCACGGCGGCCGGCGGCAGAGCTTGTGCCCGAGCTTCCTTCTCAGGCCCGGCGACGACACTAGAGGGAGTTCTTGGCGTCCAAGACTCTGTTCCTTCTTCGGCCACGGCGGGCGAGCCATGGCGCGCGCTGTGGATGGAACTGGATCCTCTAACGTGGAGTAGTAAAGTCACGGGAAACCAAGACAGAAAGTCATGATACTGTAATTAATTATCCTACGTAATTATAAAATTTAAACCAAGTTTTATTATACCATAATTTTATTGGTATGTAATTACTCTAAATGCATAACAAAAAATATATTAGAGAAATTAATTGAAGACATTTTGGCCTTAATCAAACAGTTTGGAAGAAGGGAAGTTAGAGAATCTCTAACTTTGCTTGTGTAAGTTAGAGGATCTGGTTCCGCTCTCGAGGTGAGGCCGGCGGGATCCAGATGTGGTGTGGAGCCGTGCACGGGTGGCCTTCTGTGCAATTGTTTTTTTTTGTTGAGGTAAATGATACTTATATTAAGTAAACAAGCCGTCTCATTAAAAACTTTCCAATCCCCTTAGGTACCCTAGTAAGGAAAAGAGTGCGTCTGAAACTTGTTGCTTCAGTCAATGTACAGTTACATCGTTTACAAACGAGTTTAAAATAAAGCTAGGGGGATCATCGTCCCAGATACAAGAGATTTGATTCTGAAAGCAAAACCTAGCTATATCATCAGCCACCTGGTTAGCTTCTCTTGGACAAAATTAATAGGAAACATTTCCTATGAAAGAAGCAAGATCCACGCAATCTGCAAGAATCGCCGAAGATGCACTCCACCAGCTGTCGCTCCCGTTACATGCTTCAATGGTTACAAGTGAATCAGACTCCGCAATGACTCTGTTAAATCTCAACCTATTCGCGAGGTCGAGGCCCCCTTTCATTGCCATTGCTTCAGCCATAGGCACTGAAGCCACATTCTGGGTAATAAAACCTGCAGCAGCAACGAATTGTCCTTTGTAATCCCGAATAATTGCTCCCGTTGAATCAGATAGTGTTTCTTCATGGAAGGATGCATCCATATTAACCTTAACATATCTAGGCATTGGTTTTAACCATTTTTCATGTGTCGTCATCCCTGAACGTGTTTTCTTTTTTGCTGCACTAGCTGTTATCGCCAGGATGGACACCTTGCATCTAGGTAATGAGGGAACTTCTTCGTTATGTGTTCGCCGACGTCGTATCCACCACAGGTACCAACACGTCAAGACCATTGTCTCTTTTAATTGGATTATCTGCATACCTGGAAAAGAGTTGTAGAGGAACGAAACAGATGCTCCAGAATTCCAGAACCTGCTCGGTCAACCAGGGTAGCTTCATCGATTAGGTTTTTGATGCCTAGATCAGTCCAAAGAGCAGCGGCGGCAGGACAGGTAAACAACAAATGACACATGTCCTCTGCTCCTTGGTGTCAGATGGGACATTCACCGCTAGTGCTAATATGGAGATTGGCTAACACACATTTTACAGGTATGATTCCATGCAAGGTCCACCAAATGAAAATCTTTACCTTAGCTGGTACTTTAAGTTTTCATATAATTTTCCATACGGGGTTTGTAACTGATCCTCCTGGTAGTGCAAAATGCCCAGCAGACGGGCCGAACTAATGTTTCCATTGAATATAGTAGGCCGATCGGACAGAAAATCGACCACTCTTTGTATAATTCCACGTAATGAAATCATTGAACCCCTGATTATTTAGTGGTATCTGAAGAACCCGCCCAACATCCACTAGGCTTAAAATATATCGCAGAATTTCTTCATCCCATTGACCAGTTGTCGGATCAATCAATTCCTCTACCTTTGTGTAGATGGTCTGTCCTCTAGGTGACAAAATTATTCTGTTAGAACTAGCAGGGATCCAGGGATCATTCCAAATATTAATATTAACCCCATCCCCTACACGCCAGATGTATCCTCTTCTAAAAGTGGCTAATCCGGCTATAATACTTTGCCATGTAAAAGATGACCCTGCCTTTGGTCCAACTTTAAGAATATCACCACGGGGATAGTACTTAGCCCGCAGGACTTGAGCACACAGAGATTCAGGTTCATCAATCAGTCTCCACACCTGTTTAGCCAACATGGCAAGGTTGAAAGAGTGGAAATCTCGAAATCCCATACCGCATTCATTTTTTTTGGGTAGCACAGCTTCCACCATGCATACCAATGCATCTTGTGACTATTTGCATCATCTCCCCACCAAAATTGAGAAATAGCGTCCATCATCCTTTTACAAACTCCTTTTGGGATCTGAAAAACCGACATAGCATAGACAGGGATAGCTTGTTCTACTGCCTTCAATAGAATCTCCTTTCCTCCAATGGATAAGTGTTTCTCTTTCCACCCATCGATACGTTGAATAATTATTTCTACAAAGTGTAATAAGCAATCGCTCCTATCTACTCCAACAAGTGCAGGAAGTCCTAGATATTTATCTGATAGAGCTTTCGTATCTATATTCAGGGTTTCACAAATTTCTGATCTCAAAATAGCATGAGTATTAGGAGAAAAGAAGACACTGGATTTAGCCACACTCACCAATTGTCCAGAATTTGCACAATAGGAGTCAAGCACTTGTTGCAAGGAAGTGACATTATTCATATCCGCCTTCATGAGAATGAGGGAATCATTAGCAAATGAAAGGTGTGAAACTGACGGTGCATTTCTGCACACCCTTACCCTATCGATGCCACCAACTTATTCTTCATACAGCAAGAGACTCGATAATCCTTCCGCACATAAAAGGAACAAATAAGGAGAGAGGGGATCCCCCTGATCATAGATCCCTAGAAGGGATGAACATCTCCGTTTCTTCTGAGTTAAAACGGACCTGATACCTAACAGACTGGACACACTCCATCATCATTGAGATCCACTGGTCATCGAAGCCCAGCTTCCTCATCATGTTCTCAAGAAAAACCCATTCCACTCGGTCATAAGCCTTGTGCATATCCAATTTTACAGCACATGAACCAGCAGAGCCAGATCTCTTGTTCTTAACCGCATGAATGCACTCGTAGGCTACGAGAACATTATCAGTAATAAGCCTCCCAGGAACGAAAGCACTCTGCATAGGTGAAATGATTTCTGGTAGAATCTCCTTCAGACGCTGGGCGAGCATCTTCGAGATGATTTTGTATATAACATTGCATAGACTGATAGGCCTGAACTGGGTAATTAGTTCCGGATCATTCACCTTCGGAATTAACACCATTGTAGTATCATTCCATCCCTCAGGAATTTGACGAGAATTTATAGCATTCAAAACCTCTTGAGTAATTTCATCGCCACAAATGTTCCAAAAGTTCTTATAAAAAACTGCATGGAGTCCATCTGGGCCTGGAGCCTTGTAATCTCCGATGCTAAACGCTGCCTTTTTAAAATCGTTGGCTGAGAATGGTGCCATGAGTTTTTCATTCATAGACTGAGACACTTTAGGTCGTTTGTTTGAAACACGGGGCGGGTCAAAAGTAGGCATCACACGGCAAACGAAGTGAGCTGCGGCAAACAGGCAGCACAAATCATAAGACCGCATCCAACGATTCTAAGTGGGTGAAACCCTATTCGACACCCAGGGTACTGAATAGTTATTTTGCACTCAACATATTTTTATGTTGTTAGATTGAAAAAATTATGTTTTGTATATGAATAATTATGTTCATATATTCATCACAACTAAAAAATTTGACACAAAAATAAAGTTTATGAGTCATTATAGTTTAAAAAACACCAAAATGTGTATTTTACGTCGAATTTTTTTACGGCATGTAAACAAAAAAAATTATGTTATTTCTAAATTTTATTATGTTCTTCTGGATTACGAAGTCATACAAAATTTACGTGACGTAAAAATAATATACGGTTCTAAAGATAGAGGGTGGGTGTAGAATAACTATTCTACACCCTGGGTATCAAATAGCACCACCCTATATATATATATGCGGATTTGCTATCTATGATGCTATCAATGCACGCAAGCGTTAACGTTGGATACAGGGAGTACGTGAACTAGCTGCAAAGATGAGAGAGAGCCAATATCTTGCATGCAGTTAACGGTGCTATTTTTCGTTTATAGAATGGCAAGACCAGACTGTATTGTAGCATACCAACCAGCCTATATTATTTCAAAAATTTCTACAAACTGCACGCGGTTGCTAGTTATACTTGCATGCACTAAACCTGACTAGTTGTACGAGTTGATGGGGATATGTGCATGCATGAATCCTAGCATGAAAACATACAAGAATTTCTATAATAAAACCAACCGTGGGAGTAGACCAACATATCAAGCAAGTTATCATGCGTTCTAGGTTGCACGAATTTCGGCCAATATTTTCGCGCGTGTCTTTCGTTTAGCGCGGTGCTTCCCGCGTCCGTTCCCGCTAGATTTTTTCGGTACAAAAGCTAGTATTGCTAGAATGCGTGCTAAATTTTAGCCAGTTTAGTGGTCTACTAGTATTGCTAGCTCGCATGCATGCGTGAGCTGTTGCTAGTTTGTATGCATGTGCTAGCTTGCATGTATACTTGCATCTACTAGCAATGCATGCAAAAAATGCTCTTGATATAACATGGGTGATGTTTTTCGTTAGATATTTGTGCTCCTGCTGCTCAATTTCATGCTCTCTATAGAATATCTAATGGTTGAATTAGTATGCACAGATAGCATCCTATATATATATATACATATATAGAAACACTACTCGACACCTAGGATGCAGAATAGTTATTTTGCAACCCACATAACTTTATGTTGTCACATTTAGAAATTTATGTTTTGTACACAAATAATCATATTCATATATTTATCACAACAAGAAAAATCGACATAAAATGCAGTTTATGAGTCATTATAGTGTAAAAATACTAAAAAATATGTATTTTATGTCGTATTTTTATACGATATGTAAACAAAAAAAATTATGTCATTATAAAAAAATGTAACTTACAAAATAAAAAATAATTAAATGACGTAAAAATAATATACGGTTATAAAGATAAATGTCAAATAGCGCCACCCCATACATACATACACACACACACACATATTCACGTATGCAGGATACGTATACATTAGGTAGGTGATACCTAGGTATATGTAACTTAGGTATCTATATCTTAGGTATGTGTAACTTAGGTATGTATACCTTCAGGTATGTCTAGTTCAAAGAGAATTTATGCGTATCATGCTTGGTGTCTAGGCACCAAGGTGCACCAGTCATTTTACCTATATATATATATATATATATATATATATATATATATATATATATATATATATATATGGGAAATAGTGGGCTATATAGGATGCTACCTATGCATACTAATCCAATCATTGGATATTCTATAAAGAGCATAAAGTTGAGCAACAGAAGCATAAAATATCTAACGGAAAACACCACACCCTGTTACATAAAGAGCATTTTTTTGCATGCGTTGCTAGTACATGCAAGTACACATGCAAGTACTAGCACATGCATGCAAACTAGCAAGAGCTCACGCATGCATGCAAGCTAGCAATAATAGTAGATCACTGAACTGGCTAAAATTTTAGCACGCATTCTAGCAATACATTCACACCATTGAACCGACCAAAATTTCAGCACGCATTCTAGCATGCATTCTAGCACCACATGCGTTAAAATGAAAGCCAAGCGCGGGAAAATTGGCCGAAAATCGTGCAACCCTCATGGTTGAATTTATTGCATGCTAACTTGCTTGATATATTGGTCTACTCTCATGGTTGACCTTATTGCAAAAAAGTTTACATGTTTTCGTGCTTATATTGATACTAAAATGCACACATCCCATCACCTAGTACAAGCTAGTAATGTCTAGTGGAAACAAGTACTACTGGCATACCGTATGCACTAGTTGATATATTTGGTCTACTCTCATGGTTGAAATTATTGCAGAAATTCTTGCATTGTTTTCATGCTCATATTGATACTAACATGCACACATCCCATCAACTAGTACAAACTAGTAATGTCTAGTGCAAACAAGTACTACTAGCACACCGTATTCACTTTGTAGAAATTTTTGCAGCAATATATGTGGTTTGGTACGCTACAATAAAGGCTGGTCTTACAATTCTACAAACGACAAATAACACCGTTAGCTGCATGCAAGATTTTGGCTCTCTCTAATCTTGGCAGCTAGTAATAGTACTCCCTGTATCCAACGTCAATGTTTGCGTGCATTGGTAGCATCCTAGATACCTATAGAGAGCATGAAGTTGAGCAACAGGAGCACAAAATATCTAATGGAAAACATCATCCCGTTACATCAAGAGCATTTTTGGCATGCATTGCTAGTACATATAAGTACACATGCAAGCTAGCACATGCATGCAAACTAGCAATAGCTCACGCATGCAAACTAGCAATAGCTCACGCATGCATGCGATCTAGCAATACTAGTAGACCACTGAACTGGCTAAAATTTCAGCACGCATTCTAGCAATACATTCAGACCATTAAACCAGCCAAAATTTTAGCACGCATTCTAGCACTACATATAGACCATTGAACAGACCATTTTTCGAGCATGTAAATTATCACTACACATAGACCATTGAGTAGAACAATATTTGAGCAACGCAAGAAAGGCCACAAAGCTCACTCGTCAACTGGGTCCGGATCAGCCATAGCCAGGCGAAAGGATTAAGAGAAGCAAAGCCGTCTGTGTGTGAGGCTAAAAAGGATATGACGACTAGTACATTAAAGGAGGCTAGTAGGGAGAATGATCTGGAATCCCATCTACATATAAAGAAATGAGTTTTGCTTTTATACCGAAAAAATCTAGCGGAAACGGACGCGGAAAGCACTCCCGCGCTAAAACGAAAGCCACGCACGGAAATATTGGCCAAATTCATGAAACCTAGAACGCATGATAACTTGCTTGATATGTTGGTCTACTCCTACAGTTGGTTTTATTACAGAAATTCTTATATGTTTTCATGCTAGGATTCATACTAACATGCACACATCCCATCAACTAGTACAGCTAGTCATGTCTAATGCATGCAAATACAATTAGCAAACGCGTGCAGTTTGTAATTTTTTTTGCAACAATATAGGCTGGTTGGTATGCTACAATACAGTCTGGTCTTGCCATTCTACAAATGTCAAATAACACCGTTAACTGTATACAAGATTTTGGCTCCCTCTCATCTTGGCAGCTAGTTCACGTACTCCCTGTATCTAACGTCAACACTTGCATGAATTAGTAGCATCCTAGATAGCAAATCCGCGTTGATATATATATATATAACTCTTTGTGTGTCCATCCTTGCTAGAGGAAGCATCTCAAGGCCGTTGGTTATTTGGAGATCTGTGTGATCTGAGATAATATCCCCCATTTGTGTTTTATCGACCACACACCTAATATGCAAAAGAGGTATTTTCCCTTGTTCCTTTCCATCTGACAACTGCTCCTCTACACTGACTCATAGCTGCCACCTCCCAGTCTGCTCTTCTCCTCTGCCGTGGTCACAGAGGTCACATGCAACCAGGTAAATTGTTGGGCCGTGGTCACAGAGGTCACATGCAACCACGTAAATTGTTGGGCACCAGGTGCACATGATGAAATGCAAAATCGTTTTTAGCACAAGTTATTTTTCAGAGGAATTGTTAGAAACACATGTAGCCATACGGTCAAGTATCTGGACACATGGAAGGCTAGATACGGGTTTGACATGAATCAAACACGCTATACTTTTTCTCTATGTGAGTGCTGTAGAAGGGAAAGAAAATAAAAAAAATCGGGAGAAGCCTTGCCTCCTTCGGTACCAAGGCAACAGGTCTAACAAGGATAGAACATAGAGAGCCCATGAGGTACCGATCGAGATTTTTGAATTCACGTCTATCAGGCTGGTGTTAGGTACCCTCTCACTAAAGCAAATTCCAGCCCACGTGACTTAGAGGACGGGTACCCATCGATCAAGATTCCTAAAGTGGACCAGAAATTTGAATCATGCGCGCAGCAACCCAGGCTGGGTGGTCAGAGCGACCTGGCGGCCCACTGAACGCAGCAGTATCTCCTTTGCCCTTTCTTGCAATGAATTCAAACAACATTCAAACGAGCAGCCTGCAAACAACACATAAGTAGGACCTGGCAACTTGGACAAGTTTCCTTAAGTGCTTGGGGCAGACATGTGACATGTTTGTGAAATTGATTTATGAAATAGGTGATGAAAATGAGAAAATATAAAGGTGAGTCATTGAGTACCCATCTCAAAGCACATGTGTGGTGAGATATGCATCCTCTAGAGAGGATGGACATACCATATCCGCTTCCTATATGTATATATAATTGCAATCTCATATATTCATCTCATAATAAGAATGATCCACCACAAGGGAGTTACAAATATGTGGCCATAACCATGTTGGACAGCTCATATGGCAGTAGAATAATGATATCATGAGAGATAGATAGAAGAAACTACTTCCACAGATGCATAGTTCGGGGGTGGAATACTCCCTCTTCATCATGGAGTTGATGGAGATGTTGTTGGAGATGCGAGCCAATGGTGTCCCCCTAAAATATCTACAGGATCTCTTCTGTTTTGTGTTTCTACCATTGTGGTGTTCCACAATTCAAGATCGCGATCAGGGAAGTATTTATAGGCATTTTTAGGTTAAGATGAGTCCAAGGGAACGGATGAAATGGATTGTATGACACCTAGAGGGGGGGGGGATGAATAAGTGCTACTTCAAATTTTAATTCCTTTTCAGATTAGGCTTGACACAAAGGTAAATTCTTTAGATATGCAACTAAGATGAATTTTCCTATATGCCAACCTATCTACTAAGCGAGTAAAGGCAGTGAGGGGAACAAGAAAACCGTAGTGGATCACGCAAAGACACAAGATTTGTTTTACCGTAGTTCCTTCCTTGTTAAGGGAAGTACGTATGTGTTGGAGGGATGAGCGGTACTAAGACCACCATGCCATAATAGGACTCACCCTGTTCTCCGATGGATCTCGCCACAAGAGGCTTAGTCCACCTTTCCACTATTTGGTACCTGATGCATGTAAAATGCATCCATGAACTTTGTCATTTATTGCTTCAAAATCATTATTATTTTATAATATTATTATATTTATTGAGACTAACCTACTAATAGTTGCAAAAGTACACACGTTCTTGGTTTACACTTTGCTGTGTAGAAAATACACAAATATGGAAGGAAACCACTCATTATGGTGAAATCTGGAAATTCCTAGAATCTGTCCCTGCAGAACTCTTTTCGAAGATTGCCAGAAACGACCTTGAAGATGACGTCCAATGAAAAAAATTGTAGAAAAGAAAGTTGTGAGAAATTTTATGCGCAACAATTTAGACATAAAATTCTCCCCAATCGGAGTTCGGATGTATTTTTTATAGCCATATTACTGCGAATGACGTAAGCAATTTCGGGACTCCGAAAATATGTGACGTGATTGAATCAAACTCCTACCATATTTGAGGATTTCGGCCCAACCACGACTTGATAGACTCATTAAGGACAGAGGGGACTCCTAGGAAGGTTCTAGAGATGCCCAAGAACCCTTGGATCCAAGGGGCATCCATCCTATGGCCAAGATTGCATCTCCACCACTATATATTGAGAGGAAACCGAAGCATCCACCCATATCCACAAAATTCCCCCTCCTTGGCATCCACCAAGGAGGGGGAGAAGCTCCTCCATTGCTGCACCATCTTCAAGGAAGAAGAAGGGCCAAGGGGCCTCTTCCCCCAAGGGAAGCCGCCGCCCATAGGAGGCCGCCGGGCGCAGCTGCCCTCCTTGCCGCTAGCACCGCCTCCTTCCATCGCCGGGACCGCCTCTCCCCCTTGGGTAGGATCATCTCCATCACCATCTACTGCAAGATCCCACCATCCCCCACTGTTGTGTCTTGGAAAACATGATGTATGATGCAATATATTATTTTCCCATTATCTATTGTATGACTATGTTGATGTTTGAGTAGTAAATTGTTATGGCAATTGTGATCTAGTTTGTTTTGGTTGCATACATGTATACGTTATATTCTTTGATGATCTCGATGCACTAACATATGAGTGCACACATATGTTGGGGGATGCACAAGATTGGCAGCGTTGCATGTTGATAGGATGAGGGATAGACGAAGTTCTACAGAAGCTGAATCCCAAGTCTTACAAATATATGTAGTATTAATTCATGGTTAATCAATGGGGGTATTATCATGGGGACCTTATATCTAAATACGGTGATTGGACTTTATGTTTTAGTATTCCCTTGTTTGTTCTTAATTAGCCTTGGGATCAATCACTAGTGGTGTATTTGCTCGTATCTATGGCTACACCTAGTTATGGCTCCTGCTTTAATAAATAATAAAAATACTATATATGTGCTTCACTAATCGTGACAACCAAATGGATGAAATAGAAATTTACCTAAACATTTTCTCCCATAAATTATCCATATCCGCTCCACTAGCTCCACTTCATTTGCATTATTTTACTTATAGTATTTATTTCAACTACTTTATTGTTTTCTAGTTAATACAAAAAACAACCACACACACTTTAGATCCTAGTTTTGCATAGAAGGCCATATAAGTGGGTTATAGCGCTTTAGAGAATAGATAGTTTACCTTCAGCTCCTCGTGGGTTCGACACTCAAATACTTATCGAATTGTACTATGGTGATCCCCTGCACTTGGGGGTTATCAAGATACTTTTTTGGCGCCATTGTCGGGGAGCGTAGCGCTAGGCTTCTATTCTTGTTTACATTGCTAGTTTATTTTTAGTACCTTGCATATAAAATTAAAACCCAAAAAAAGTTATAATGGAAAATTCTCACAATGATGTGTATGATATGCTAGTCAAATATATTGAAAGCTTGAATATTACCTTGGGCACTAACTTTTTGAATGCAAGAAATCATGATGAAAGTGTCAGGGAAAAAGATGAAAAAGGCTAAGCTTGGGGATGCCCATGCATCCCAAAGAAAAGGAGATAGAAGAGAAAGAGGAACAAGTGGAAAAAGAATGGAGTAGCTACCCATCTCCTACTCCCAACAAGGGCAACACACAAATTCACATGAACAACTCTTCTTATAATGATGATCTTTCATTGCCTAGTATTCCTCTATGTGGAACAATTATGTATAATATATGGGAGGATGAAAGTAATATAATTGAGTTAGATGATCCATTATGTTCATTAGAAGACTTTTCTTTATATGGTGAATCTATTCAAAACTATGAGATTATGTTTGCTTTTGATGCTTGCAATAATTATGAAAGATGAGTAGATAAAAACCCTCTTTATGTTCCATTCTATTTAAGCAAGCTATTGATCATTATGTGCATTGGATACCACAACCTTGCTGCTATTTATTCATATATAAAATGCTAATGCATAGGAAGAAAGTTAGACTTAAACGTTAATGTCTATGTGCCGATGGAGATCGAAGCCTCCTCCTTCGATTCCCCAAATACCAGAGCCTTCAGGTGGTTGTAAGTGGAGATCTCGCAAGAATTGGACTGAACAACACTGAACTTTTTCATAGGAATCAAGAGATCTAACATGAAGATCAAATGGGGTATTTATACCCCCTGCCTGAATGTAGTCATTGGAAGAAACTAGGCTGGATAATCCGGCATGGACAAACATCCGACCCAGAGACGGAATACTCGAGCCAAATGTCTGCCCCATACCGCGTGATGCGCCTTGGCTGCCTTTAGTAAAAATCCTAGAGGGGAGGATTATTCGGCCCATTGGTGGGGCGGATTATCCGGCCCGGGCAAAAGCTCCGTCCCTAGCCGGACAATCTGGGGGAAAACTCTGCCCCCCTACTACTTGACGCGCCTTGGACACGTTTGAGAAAAATCCCTAGGGACGGATTATCCGCCCCCATGGAGGGGAGGATTATCCGGCCCAGGCAAAATCTCCGGCCCTGGTCGGACAATCTGGGGGAAAACTCCACCCTACTCTATGCTTGACACGCCTTGGTGCCTTTGTCGAACGAGGCAGGGGCGGATAATCCGGTTCTTGACAGGGGCGGATAATCCGCCCCCAAAAAATCTTCTTTATCTAAATTTTGGTGGAAAATAATCTGCAGCACTAAACACACAATTAAATAATCTTTGGAATTGTTATCTAACACATAAAACACTAGAGATCATGAAATTTTCTTTCAATCTCCCGCTTTTTGGTGTTAGATGACAATACTAGGATTTACAATAGAGCCCTAGTAACAATATCATTGCAAGGATAAAAAAAGACTCCCCTAAATGTGTGCATATGCCAAGTTTTCATTTGAATACAAATGCACACATATAGGTCCAAGACTTTTCATGAATTGGAAACTAATCATAAATGATGAGTTCGAGATAGATGTATCATACCACCCATAATGAAGTCCTCAATAATATAAAGATAGACACAATATAGTAATCCCTTATTGAGACTTTCAAGAGTAATATCATTGTGATGCATCCATAGATATAATTCTATAATTTCATAGTGATAATTCCATAGATTACCGTGATAGATCCATAGTCTCGTGACTAACCACATAGTATCACACAAAAAAAACAAATAGCAAATAATAGTTAAACACTAAATGGGCACAAGCATGTATAAAAGAAACGAAAACATGCGAATGTGCTTGTGCCCGACCCATGCAAATCCCCTCGGCAACCTAATAGAATTACTTCTCCCCCTTTGATATCGAAACGCCAAAATGTTGGATATATGCCCAAGAGGCAATAATAAAATGGTTATTATTATATCTTTGTGTTTATGATAAATGTTTACATCTCATGCTATAATTATATTAACAGGAAGCATTAATACTTGTGTGTTTTGTAAACATAGAAGAGTCCCTAGTAAGACTCTTGTTAAACTAGATTGTTGATTAATAGATGATCATGGTTTCCTGATAATGGACATTAGATGTTATTAATAACAAGATCATGCCATTAGGGGAATGATGTGATAGACACACTCCTATAGTTAGCATAGCATAAGATCAAGTCATTTAGAGTTCGTTTGCTACAAGCTTTCAAATACATAGTAACTTAATCCTTCGACCATGAGATCATGTTAATCACCATCACCGGATGGATACTTTGATGACATCAAACACCTCTTCCGTAACTGGGTGGTTATAAAGGTGGCATTAGGTATTCTGAAAGTATGTGTTGAAGCACATGGATCAAGAGTGAGATTTGTCCATCCATGACAAATAGATATACTCTGGGCCCTCTCGGTGGGATGTCATCCAATTGTCTTGCAAGCATGTGACTAGGTCACAAGGAATGTCATATCATAGAACGAGTAAAGAGTACTTATCGGTAATGAGGTTGAAATAGGTATAGATATATCGACGATCAAACCTCGGATAAGTAAAGTATCACGCGACAAAGGGAATCGGTATTGTATGTAAATGGTTCATTCGATCACGAAGTCATGGTAGAAATATGTGGGGAGCCATATGGATTTCTAGATCCCTCTATTCGTTATTGATCGGAGATGTGTATCGGTCATGTCTGCATAGTTCACGAACCATAGGGAGACACACTTAAGGATTCAATGTTGTTTGAGTAGATATGGAATGTGAGTTGGAGACCGAATGTTGTTCGGAGTCTCAGATTGGATCCATGACATCACGAGGAGATCCAGAATGGTCCGGAGAATAAGATTCATATAAGGAAAGTCAATTTGCAGGGTTAAAAACATTTGCGGTGCTTTGACCGGAAGCTTATAGAATGTTCTAGAAGGTCCACCACTCCGGGAGGGGTCACTTGGGATGCAGCATTCCCTAAGAGGCTAGCCACACTAGGAGGAAAGGGTCAAACCCTAGTTTGAAAAGTCAAATCCTAGTTTGGGAAGGAAAGGGAAAACTTGAAAGGCAAATTTCCAACTCTCCCCTTCCTAGCCGAGTTGGGGAGGGACTCTCCCATTGTTAGCCGAGTTGGGGGCAACTCGGGTAGGGCAGGGAGGCCCTTGTCCGCTGGACCCTCTCCCATATAAGAAGGGGTGGGGTGCCCACCCATAGACCCCAAGTCCATTGGCGCCTAACCCTAGCCGCCGCCTCCCTTCTCTCTCGTCTACCGTCCTGCTCTGGCTTAGGCGAAGCCCTGTAGAAATCTATCCTCCACCACCACACCGTCATGCTGTTGGGATTCCGAGGAGATTTACAACCTCTGCTGCCCTAATGGAACAAGGGAGAGGAAGATCTTCATCGACTACCGCACGTGTGACCGACTGCGGAAGCGCTGCCGGAACTCGACGCCAAAAGGATCGTCTACACGATCTTGAGATCAGCAAGTGATCGACTACATCAACCACGAGAATCCGATCTCGTTAAATGCTTTGGATCTACAAGATCGATCTCGTAGATTAGATCTTGGATTTTCCATAGATTAGATCTTGGTTTTGTGTGTTCACGCGATAGAATTTTTTTGTTTTCCATCCAACAAACCCTGCAGTGATATCAGAGCTGACTCTATGCATACATCTGTTGCACGAGTAGAACACAATGGTTTTGTGGGCGTTGATGTTTTTGTTGTCGCTTGCTTTTCATGTACTTTGCATCTTTCGGCATGGTGGGATGAAGCGGCCTAGGCTAACCTTACATGTCGTCGCACATGAGACTTGCTCCACGCTCAACGTGCAACTTGCATTGCACAAGTGGCTTTGCAGGTGTCTGTCTCTCCCACCATAGTGATGATTCAATTTACAATATTTGTATCAACATTGTGGTTCTTGTTCGTAGATAAGAACGGTTCTTATTCGAAAGCCCCAAGCCACGTAAAACATGCAAAGAAAATTAGAGGCGTCTAACTTGTTTTTGCAGGGCATGTGTTGTGATGTGATATGGCCATGATGTGATTGTGATTATATTTGATGTATGCAATGATCCTTATTGTAAGTTGGCAACCGACAGGAGCCTCATGGTTGTCTTTAAATTCGTTAAGACCTGTATGTCTATTCATCATGTAATCGCTTTATTCCAAGTAGTTGTAATAGTTGCTGTTGGTGATGGACAACCATGAAGCGACGCCATTGACCTTGATGCCACGCTGGTGATGATGGAGATCATGTTCGTGCTTTGGAGATGGAGATCAAAGGCACCAAAAGAAAGGCCATATCATATCACATATTATGAATTGCATGTGATGTTAATCCTTTTTATGCATCTTGTATTGCTTAGATCACGACGGTAGCATTATAAGATGATCCCACTCACTAAATATCAAGTAATAAAGTGTTCATCCTTAGTAGGCACCGTTTCTAAGACTCGTCGTTTTGAAGCATCATGTGATGATCGGGTGTGATAGATTCTACGTGTGCATACAATGGGTGCAAGCCAGATTTGCACATGCGGATACCAAGGTTAACCTTGACAAGCCTAGCATGTACAGACATGGTCTCGGAACACGGAATACCAAAAGGTAAATCATGACTCATATGGATGATATGATGAACATGTTGTTTGTTCGCCTTTGAAGCTACATCATCTCTCGTATGATCAGACTTGGTGTAGTGGATTTGGTTCGTGTAATCACCAAAACAATTCGAGGTATGTTGTTCTGAGTAGGAGTTCAAAAGTAATATGATTAAAGTTGAACACAATTTATCATAAATTAAATCAAAGTGAATTTGCATAATTTTTATAGTCATTGGCATCCATTCACCACCTTATTCTTAGTTATAATTGAGATAATAGAACTATATAATTCTGAATAGTTACTTTACGAACTAGTATCGTATTGTTACGAATGTCAATCTAAAATTTAAAAGTCCTATTGCAAACTTTAAGCAAACTCTGTTTACTCTATAAAGTTTAATAATTATTATTAAATCAAGAGTAACAATTCCAGTGTTAGTATCTAAAGTATCATGTTTGCCTCCATGGTTCTTGATATTCAAAAGATTGTTTTAATATCAAGGTTATCTAGGAGCTAAAAGAATTGTTTAAAAAACCATCATGTGTGGAAGATATTGCGATATCTAAAACAATATTTTTGTTGCAACTTGATAGAGTATAATTTGGAAAAATATATGTTCTCATATTTGATGAGAATTTGCGAAGGTTGGATATACTAGACATCCTAATCTTCCAAAAAGGTTTTGGAAAGCAACATTATACTCGCGATTCTCCTTTATAAGCTATGGTAGCTTGATCATGAAAGTTGTCATGATAAGGAGAATAGAAGATGTAGGTAAAATGTCTACTACACTAAATGTAACATCCCAAAAATCATGATTTGAAAGTTTGCATATCATTCATGCATTCATAATCATTTTAGGATCATTTCAAATAAGATTCCAAAAATAGAAGCATTTGTTGGCTATTATTTTATGTAAGCAAGGCAATGGCCTTATTGCTACTCTCTAA
This sequence comes from Avena longiglumis, assembly GCA_030063025.1. Lineage (NCBI taxonomy): Eukaryota > Viridiplantae > Streptophyta > Magnoliopsida > Poales > Poaceae > Avena > Avena longiglumis. Next base: position 505,390,092 of record CP125975.1, read on the forward strand.
TATGAGAATATTTGTTTTGACCAGAAAAGATTTGAACATAGGATTGGTTGATATTTCCAAAGCTTGGTCAAAGTTTTTAAAAACAAAATATGAATTCAAAACCATTCATATGCCTATTATAAATAAATGATAAAGGCAAGGTTTATTTTAAATTTCAATGGGCCAACACAAATTTGAGTGAACAACAATGTTTAATTCTCAAATATGTGCATGATTCATCCTACAAAAATCCAGAGAAAATTTGAATTCAAATTCATTTGAAAAAAATTTGAAAATGATTTCAGAAAATCAAAACAGAAAAAGAAAAGGATAAAAGAAAAGGAAAAGGGCCAACGTTGCCAAAATAGCCCAGTACTGGATCCAGCCCATTAGCCAGCCCACCCGGGGTTCCTCTCTCTCTCTCTCTCTCTCTCTCTCTCTCTCTCTCTCTCTCTCTCTCTCTCTCTCTCTCTCTCTCTCTCTCTCTGTTTCTCACCCACTCGCACACCCCTCCCTCGCTGACACTCCGGACCCACCTCCACATCAGCGTCGTCGTCAATCCCACGCCGGAGGAATTGCTCCTCTCTGCCGTTTCTTCCCCGAATCAAATCCGATTGATTGCGCTTGATTTCCGGCATAATTCCTCCTCCTCCCTCGGCTACTTAAACCCCTCCCCAGTCTGCTCCTTTCCCCCACTCACCAACCCCAGAGCGCCGCTAGGCTGTCCACAATCAAGCTCACACCGCCGCTGACCGAGCCACTCCGATGAGGTATTCCGGTAAGCGTCGTGCTCGCGCCCACTCAATCATTCTGGGATGATCCCCTGCTTCATGCGCACCCCCTCATATCCTTGGTTCATCTGATTGTGACCCAGAACATCGACTTCGACGAGCACTGCGAGCATCCGACGCCGTCCCCAACTCTGACGAAGAATTTCGGTGAGATTTGACCGCCCCTCGTCTCCTGGTTCATACTAACTGATTCGCAACCTCCTTGTGCACACGCTGATGTTCTTGGCTTGTGCTAGGGTGGCCCAGGTCATCGCCTCCGTCACCGTCTGGGCACACCCGACGCCGTCCACAACTCTGACGAGCCCCAGCGACCTCTACAGTACGCCCCCACTCACGCCAGCAATGCCTTGAGTATCCTCGAGTCCTCGCGAGTCTGGTAAGAGCCTCTGCCAAACCCATCCCCCTCTGTAATCGCCGGAACGCCACTGGCAGTGCGTCACCGCCGCATCGCCGCCAGACTATGGTCGAGTGAGCCAACCCCGTTAGATCTAGATCGTAGGGTATATATTAGATTTAGATCGAAACGTTTTCTTCAGATCTGGTGCGTTGGATCTGATTAGATCCAACGACACGGAAGCGTGATCCGCGCGAAGCGGTACCGTCCAATCAGGAAGCGCCGCGTGGCCTGTAGTTTAATTTAAAAACAGAATCATTTCTATTAGATGTTCAAACTTGAAAAATTCATAACTTTTGATCCACACGTCCAAATTTTGCAAATTTTATATCAATGGAATCAGGAAAAAGAATTCTATCCAACCATGTACTTTTTTAATGAATTTCTTCTGTAAATTTAATTGTTTTTGCAGAGACATTTGTAGGCTTATTTTGTGTATAAAAATTATTTGTAAAATGTTTTAAAGGCCAAAATAAGTTTATTTGGTGTGTAAATGTTTAGTTTATTGATCAGTACTGTTTTACTTGTCTTATTTGGTTTAGAAAAATCATCACATGTCATTTTCATGCATTCATATATTTTTGCTTGTTTATTTTGATATGTGAATTTGGTGCTATCATTTTATGTGTAGATTTTGGTGCCAGTGGTGATTGTGACTGTGAGAATTTTTATTACTCCCCCAACTACCAAGGGAAGTGGTGCTTCATACCTTTGTCCCAATATTTTGACTATGCATTAGAAATATTTTGTATCGGACTTGCATGATAATTTTTGCTAAGTATCTATATGCTATGCTTGGGAAATCCTAGTAGTTGTAGAATTGTTAGATTTTTCTCTAAGTTAAGATACTTGCAATTGCCATGCTTAACATAGCTAGTGGCAACCAAGGGTGGTTTATATACACATGCTATGAAAATATTTCTAAGTCTTGGACTTGTGTTTTGCTTAATAAAACAACTAAGTGAATGAAACACCTGAGTGGAATGGTAATTGCTTGGTGGATTTTGGTTGAGTGGTTACCAGGGCCCATTTTACAATGGTTTACCTTGTGTATCTCACTTGTGGATTGCCACCCAGGAACAAAGGGATTTGAGATGCCATATGTTAAGAAGCTTCTAGTGCAACCACATGGCATTATGGGCTCTGCCTGGATCATATAGGTTGCAATAACTTAGCCATTTGGACAGTTGGTGGTAGTGGGTGATAGGTTTGGAACGCGTCCATTTGGTCTAAGGGAAGGCTTATGAAAGGTCCTATCTTGGTGAAAATCAAGTCTTGTGGGGAAAGTGCACCACCTCTGCAGAAGGAAGAAACTAAGTACTTAGCCGTGTCCCCGGTAATGGACAACTTTGAGCATCAAGACATGGAAGCTATCAAGAATCTCCTCATCCCAATTTCTAAGTTAAAACTTGTGGTTGAACAAGGGTGAGGTTCACCAATGTCTATTGGTAGTTCCTTGGGAGTTTTTGCCAAACAAAAACTTAGTGTTTTCAACTGATAGGTAAAACTTATTTTGAGCAAACCAAGCCTAAGCTACACTTAGCCAAATTCATGTAGAAGCTAGATACTATTATTCTACTAAGGTATCACTTGCCAATACTATTCCAATGTATTGACCCACTGTGGCTGTAACTTGTGATGTTGCAGGTTACTCTGATGAGGATTAGGGTTGTGAGTCTACACTCAACATGCTTGCCTGTGGCACATGAAGATGAAGAATTTTATTTATAATGTTAAGTTAAACTCTTGTACTAGCCTATGGCTATGGAGTTGTAAAAGACCATGTTATCTCTGGAATGACGATGTAATAATGACCTTTGTTTCTGCGTACTTCATCTTAAACTGAGGATGCTAGAAATTGATCCAGGGACTAGCATTGCAATCACAGGGACCTTTACCTTTATAAAGGTGGGGTCTTACACTAAAAGATTACTAAAGAATGGATTTTCAAAGAACGCCAAACATTTGATGATGGTGATCTACTTCAAAGTGCAAGTTCAAAGGTATTAGTATTTGACTATACACACTTTGGACTATGTGTCATGTGTATGACACCACTTTGATGTTGATAGATCCTTTTAAAAGGGAATGGAAATGCTAAAATAGAATCTTTGAATTATTTGGCGAAAAGATAAAAGGTTGGAAATGTCGAGCTTAGGTATATAGAAGATATACATTTTATGATTGTATTCTTTGCTTGTTAAACAATGTGGTTCTTGGGTATTGGATACCGAACTGGTTGGTGTGAAATGCCATACATGACAACACAATTCATGAACTACAATGGCCTAAGTAACCATCAAGATAATATGTGATGATGTTCATAAAAACAAACAAGGTGTTGCTGTGTTTCTTGTTGACATCAAATCTCACCTTCAATATTTGTTTCAATAATTATTATTTCGATCAGGTATTATGAGAATAAAAGGTTGTTCAAATAATTACCATGTTTCATATAATATGGATGATTTACAAGTCTGGTTGGAGAAATCACGTCCAAAAAACTAATGCTAAAAATGTTGAAACACAAATGATTAACAGATCACTTATGAAGTGACATCGCTGTTTAAATTATATTGGAAAGAAAAGAAACATGACGAAACTCCATGTTGATGGAATTTTGGAGTCTTTTGATTTTGATCAAATGACATTTGTGATACTTTTCTGGAGATAATTAAAACTTCGTTCAAAGGCCTAGAAGAACAAACGACTAATTTATTGGAATTTGCACATATTGATGTATGTAGACCATTATGTGTAGTGGTGAGCAATGGATTTCAACTTCATATGCTTTCTACGGAAATTTGAGTGAATATATGTGTATATTTACTTAATGAGGAAGAAGTGTGAAACATTTGAAAATGTTTAAAGACTTTCAAGATGAATTGTAAAATCATTGTAACAAGAAAATAAAGAGTTTATGATTGGATCATAAAGGAAGACATTTGAGTTACAAGTTTAGCAAAACACCTAAGATCTGAGGAATCGTTCCATGGATTTGCATTTCTCGAAACACCATATGATTATGGAGTGTTAGAGATATGTAATGAAACCTTGTTTGACATGGCGAAATCAAAGGTGTTAGTTATAAAACTGCCATTGTATTTTAAATATTAAAAGCTTTAGTGACTACTGCTTTTACATTGAAAATAGCACCATCGTGATCCGTTGAAATAACACCATATAAGTTATGGTTTGGGATAAAATCCAAGTTGTCCTTTTATGAAATTTTGGTATGCTAGGCATAAGTAAAATGTTTACAACCAAAGTTGGATGAGCATGTCTTTGTATGTCATTTCGAATAACCATTGGGTATTCCTCCATAACAGCGAGGACAAAAGTGTTTGTCGCTTAGAACGTCAAGTTTCTTGAGAAGGAATTTTTCATGAAAAGTTAAGTGGGAGGACAATAAAACTTTGATAAGGTTATTGAACCTTAGCTATATGTGCGGAGTTGTGCAGCACCAAAAAGTGTCCTGGAGGCGGCAACAATGCTCATGGATCACGCACCTCAAAGGTTGTGGTCACGGAGGTCTAAGTTCCTATTGAACCGAGTAGGTCGGGTAAACAATCAAATACCAAGATTTGAGAGTTGAATCATTGTTGTATGACAATGATGAACCAACTGTATGCAAAGAAGCGATGATCGGCCCTGACTCCGTAAAATGGATTGAAGCCATAAAATCCGTGATAGTTCCATACACGAGAAATCAAGTTTTTGAACTTGGAAGACCCTCTAGAAAGGTGTAAAACTTTTCAGTCGTATTTGGATCTATAAAGAAATAGACATGGATGTTTTACATCTACGAAATAGTCAACATGTCGGGAAAGAGTTTACGACAATGTTCAAGGAGTTGACTATGAAAATATTTAATCTTTCATAGCAATATTTAGTCTAGATGGATTAATGTAGCAACCACTACATATAATTTTGGTATATGGTAGTTGAACAAACAAAACTAAGTAGAACGGTTACCTGGGACGTGTACATGACACAATCCAAAGGGTTTTGTTAATTCAAAGGATGCTAAAAATCGTATGCAAACTTCAATGGTTGAAGTAAGCATCGCGGAGTTCGAATCTTCACCGTGATGAAACTATTAAAAGAGTTTAATTTCATCGGAGACGACGAAGATGCTTGCATTTGCAAAAAATTAAGTGGGAGCGTGATACGTCGTAAACGTATCTATAATTTTTGATGTTCCATGCTTGTTTAGTATCAACTTTGCTATGCTTTGTCTACTCTTTGAGATATTTTTATACATTTTCTGGGACTAACCTATTAAGAAGATGCCGCAGTGCCAGTTTCCTATTTTCTGCTGTTTTTGGTTTCAGAAAAGCTAGTAAGGAAATATTCTCGGATTTGGAGGGGACAAAAGCCAAAGTCAATATTTCACCTAGGAGAACACGGATTCCAGAGGAGAGACGGAGGGGCGCCACAGGGCGGCCGCACCCTAGGCATGGGCCCACCCTAGGCCGTGCTAGAGCAGGGTGTGGCCCCCCTAGCCGCCCTCCTGCCTCGCCTCTTCGCCTATAAAAGCCCCCCCTGATGCAAAAAACCTAGGTACCCGATCAGATCTCCCCGAAACAGTCTGTAGCTGCTGCCACCATCGTCCCTAGATCGGGAGGGTCTGAAGCTCTTCCCGGCACCCTCGTGGGGGTAGAGTTTATCCTGAAGGCCTTCTTCATCACTGTCACATCCCAAGATTTTCCAAATCTTGTAATGTGAAAATAAATGAATGAAATAAAACTTTGTTTGATTTTCAGATCCAGAAGAAAATTTTGAATGCAATTGGAACTTCAAACCCATTTGAATTAAATAAATACTAAAGGGATTTAAAAAGATAAACATTTAATAAAAGGAAAAATAAAAACATTTGGAAATACTATTTTGAAACAGTTAAATGAAAAGATTTGTTTTCAAATGAAATAGAAGTTTATAAATAAAGAATATTTTATAAAGCCAAATTAAACCTTGGCCAAGCTTTGGAATTAAAACATTTTATTTTAAATAAAATTAGCAAAGGTTTATTTAAATAAATTAATAAGGATTTAATATCCAACTTTATAAAAGGTTTTACCAATTTAATTGAAACATCAAAACTTATTAAATTATTTAAAATAAGTTTTCCCAAATATTTGATATTCACAAATAAAACCTACTAAAGTGTTTTGGCTTTATTTTAGATTTCAAAATAAATATCTCAATAAAACAAATCCTATTTGATTTAATAATGAAAGTCTATTATATTTAATTAATAATGGACTCTAAAATAAAAGGTTATTTTGTTTTAAACAAGTTTCCCAAATATTCTTTGTTTCCAAATAAAATTTCTGTTTGGTTTTGAAAGCATTTGGAATTCAAATGAAGATTTTATTAAATAAACCAAACCCTATTTTATTAATAAACCATGGACCATTTTATTTAATTAATAAAAGGAACCTAAAAGATTTAAACTATTATTTTTATTTTGGATTTTGGTTCATGTTCTTGAACAGAACTAATTTCAATATTACAAAGTTTGGGTGTTGTTTGAATTGATTTGAACCATGTTTGTTTGATAGAAATTTCAAACAGAAATTTAAATTGGAAAAAGGAAAAAGTTTTAGACGAGAAAAAATAGAGCAAACGACTGGCCCAAATGCCCCACCAGAAGCCCACCAACCAGCCCAAACTTCTTTTCCCGAAGAAAGCGTTTGGCACCAACTCCACGACCATAACACCAATGATGGTGGACCTCCTCCTCGCTCCTTTCCCACCGTTCGACCCACTTGCCATTTGTTCTTCCTCCCCACCCGCGACCTCTTCTCCCCTCGCCGTTGCAGAGCTTTGATTCGTGGCTTGAATTACTTAACACGCCACCTTAACTCGCAGCGATCAAGCACCTTTAAACGCCAGCGCATACTCTCTCATTCCCCTCTGCCTTCTCCCCAAAGCACGCCCCAGGCCGCCCCAATTCCTCCCCGAGCTCCTCTCTTCCGACGACCTTCCTCGTCGAATTCCGGCCAAGAATCACCGCCCCTTGCCTCCCTGTGCAACCTAGCAGCTTCCCCACTCCCATACGCATCTCCCAGCACCCTCCTCTCAACATGGGCGCCCCATAGCGTCGGCTACATCAAGCTTTCGAACGCCGCCGCGTCTGCCACCTCTCCGACGACGTCCCCAGGTAGAACCTGACCTCCCCTCCTTTCCCCGTGGACACGATGATGATCTCCAGGCTCGTGCGAACCTAACAACATCTTTCGTTTGTCCTAGGACGCCCCTATCCTCGCCCTCGACGACCTCCTGAACCGTCCGGCGTTGCTCTCTACTCCGGCGAGCAATCGCAGCTGCCCCCTAGCGCCCCTCGACGGACAAGTACTATGTTGAGCATCAGCAAGAGTCAACGAATTCGGTGAGCACCTTTTCCTCCTCCCTCGCTTCCTAATTCACCGGCGCCGCCATCGTGCAGTCGCTCACTTCCGCCGCCAGCCGCCTGTCTAAGGTCAAGCACTGTAACACCCTCGAATCGGCCCTATGCAAGTTTCAGCTTCCGCCAAAACCGCATAGAAACGATTCAAAGGTGCCCACCAGGCACTTTCGTGCGGGTGGAAAACGAAGTAATAACATTACACAACAGTCCTCGATGGGACCCACAGAACAGATATATATACAACTCGACTCCATGAGTCAAGAATACAGAGATACAGAACAAAGATCCAAATCACCTTGAACATGGTACAGCGTCCGACTACGGACAAGATGCAAATGGGGCTAAGAGCCCTGAAGAATAACCAATAACCACCTGCCCGAGGCCAAGCGGAAGGGTAACCACCTAACGACATCGATCTCGAACACCTTAAACAAAATGGGTGCCGACAAAGGCGAGGAAAAAGAGAGCGGTCGATCTTGAGGCCGATGCGGCGAGGCTAGAATTCGGCGGTCCTCGCCTACATAGGTATGGTGGACTGAGCGGCAGCGCAGCATGCACTAAACAACCTATAGAGACTCGATATAACTATCGGCTATCAGAGAGGGATAATAAAGACCTATTCGGAACCAACCTGATGCTACCATCAAACAAAACCATCCTGGTATTTCCCCCTCGAGACCAAACGAGGAAGTCAACCGAGGAACTCACACAGTTGGCAGTTTTATTTATTCAGTTATCGTTGCAGCAATTACTAGTCAGGTATAGATAGTCATCCTGATAAGATAAGCAGTGGGCACTTTTATTTAACCATTCCATTGTAGTTGCAACACTTACTAGTCAGATACAATTAGCATGAGATATCCCAAAACCCAGCAGTTGTTGGTACTTTTATTTAGCCATTCCGTTGTAGTTGCAATACTTACTAGTCAGATACAATGGTCGCAAGCGACAACCCAAACAAGCAATTGTTGGCAGTTTTATTTAGCCATTCCATTATAGTGAAGCTGATTACTAGTCATTATAAAGTCAAATTTATAGCACTACTTTAGTTATAGTTGTCTATGACCGAGATCATGCTCCAAGTCGTCCATAACCATGGACACGGCTTTGAAAGTTTTACCTGCAGGTGCACAAATAACAACACACTCGATCAACCTCGGAAAAACCAAATCAAAACCCAACGAGGCCTTCACGACAAAGCAATCACAGATTCAGAAATATTTGAGGGCCACCCATTGAGTACACCATAGCGAAGTTAGGTGACTCGAGACGGACTCAAGGTTTGCGTCGGTGGTACATGAATTTGGGAACCCAAAACTTGGCTTGTCGATACATGAGAACACTCCGCTTACCTAAGCGATCTGGTGCTCCTCGCACAATCGTAATAAAGCAGTAAAGCATGGCATAAGTACAGGATAGTAAATAAAACCTCAAACTAGTTTGTGGCCCCAAGAAATAAGAATGAATCAAGCTCTGGCTCAGGGGGGTCCCATAATCCTCCCGGATGTGGATAGCGCGAATATACAAGGAACAGGTATCAAGTACTCGGGGTCCTACGGGACACAAGTGGACGGTTAACAACCAAATAACATCTATTGCCCACCTGTGCCTCTGCTTACCTACTTCAATTTTAGTTGTTAAACAGTAATTAAAGTTATGATAATTAAAGCCATGATCATCTCCAACATTTAACATACGGCAATACTCCAACAACTGTGGTACTTGACGACACGCAACAGCACTTGAGCAAGCGACTATGACGCGCAAGTCCATCTATCTACCAAACAACAGGTAATAGGATGTGTCCAAGGCGATATAAGGCTGCAAGGGATATCACGGGTACGAAAACTAGAGCATCGCAACACAGATAGCAATAGATCAACATGAGGGAATAAATACTATAAAAGTAAGATAGGTAGAAAGGGGGAGATGCTCGCCTGAAAACATTGCCGAAGGTTCAACCGAAGATCGGGTCGACACTCGCATCAACTCAACGGCCTTATCCGCGAAGAAGCAAAACACTAGAAGAAACACCGGATGCACTATTTAATACTACGGTAGAAAATCGGGCATGATGCATGTATGATGTATGACATGGCAAAGGTGCAATGCAATTAGGCAATATTAAGCGGAACCGGGGTCCCGACAATTAATTATATGGTTCTAGTTTTTTAGATACCCCGCAATTTAAATGTGGTATTAACATGGCAAAACATATGACCGGTTCGCTACACAAATTTAAATGGGACCAATATACGACTAGATTTGCCCGCATATGGGCCCCATATTTAATTTAGGTGAATCGGCATAAGGCCCCAAACCACACTATATGTATGCAAACATGTTCATTTAATATGCAATAAGATAGATGTTTTATTACAAAATAGAGGTGGATAAGATAGGGGTCACACATCGGGGTATCGACGATCTTGGTTAGGGTTCGACGAGGTTCGGTCTTCGGACTCCAGGGATCGGGCTTCTCGAATTCTGTGAAGAACTTGGTGTTCCATCTGGACCGCTTCCAGGAAGGAGAGCTTTGTGTTCCGGGAAGAGGGTGCTCGGTACCGACATCATCGGTCGATGAGAGACTTGATTCCAGTGTCGGTGATCCTCGGGTAGTGTCGTGGTCATCCTTCGGAAAAGTCGGCATCGTATTGGTCTTGATTCTAAGAAGATCTCTGCAGGGACCAAGGTAGATGGGATCGGGTGACACGGCATGCTTGGAGGAATTCAGGAAGGAACGGAGGACACATAGGTTGAGGAAGGCGGCCAGCGGCCTTGGCGGAAGGGGACCTCGAGGGAGACCGTGAGTTCGAGGAGGGGGTAGGGAAGGCGACTAGAGAAGCTAGGAGGCAGGAGCCACGCTGAGGAGAGGCGAGACTGGAGTTCGCGGGTACTCGGGTCGGGGAGACGGAGACCAGGGCGGCGGAGGCCCTCGAGGCAGAGCCGGAGCTGCGTGGCTCTGGGCGGATCTGGAAGTGCAAGCAGGCGAGGCCAGCAAGGAGAAGAGGACAACGGCAGGGAGGAGAGGTTGGCGCCTCCGGCGGCTGCGGCCGGGCAGGGGAGGGCTAGAGACGTGGGAGGTGAGCTGATGGAGGCACGGCCTCCGGCGAGCGATGACGGACAGCTCGCATGGCCTTGGCGAGACGAGGAGGGACTGGCGATGAGGCATCCATGGCGCTGGTGATGGATGAGGAAGCGGGCGGCGTCGTGAGGATCAGGGAGAGGAGAGAATCGCGGGGTGGAGTGATACACGGGGGCAGGGTCTGCGGGCGAAAGCGATAGAGGAGGATGGCGACACTGTAGGTGGGCCCGGGGGTTGCGGGGTCTGGGGAGGGTCGGTCGAGTGGTGGTTCAGGTGTGTGGTGTGGCGTGGGAGTGTGGGTGCATAGAGAGAGGGTGGCAGCTGGGAAGGGTGGGGAGTGGGGTAGGATAGATTAGGGTTTGGGGATTGGGTTGGTCTAGGGTTTCAGCTGGCTGGGCCTTTTGGGCCTGGCCAGCTTAGGTCTAGGTGTTTTATTTATTTTCATAAAACATCTTTTTGTTTTATTTTAAATTGTTTTAGCAAATAGTTTTAGGGAAAATAATTTGAGCAAGATAATTAAGATTAATTTGAACTCAAGGACAAAGGAAGGGTAGAAAACAAAAAATAGGGTTTTAGCTAAAACATTCTTAGAGACAAGACATGCATGATGACGTCATGGCGATGCAGAGAACAAAAACACCAAGCGATTTTCTAGTAGTGGTTTTGCGAGATGCCACAGCACCCCATAGTCGTCCGATCCCGATCTGATGGATAGGATAGAATAACTTAAACGCGAAGGGGTATGCGTTCTGGATCGCACGATCTGATTAGATCCTACGGTCTGCACCGTGATCCCCCGAACGCATGCCCAACCAGTGTGTGTCGCCAATTTCGTTCATTTAAAAACAGATTTTAAAACAGAATTATTTGCAAACTTCAAACCGCTGTAACTTTCAAACCACACGTCCAAATTTTACAAATTTTATGTCGTTGGATTCAGGAGAGCAAGCCCTAGCCAACCGTGGAATTAGTTTAGCCAATAGTATCTGTTAGCTTGCTTGATTTTGCAGATTCTTTTGTGAGCTTGTTTAGAGTATAAAAATTGTTTAAAATTGAATTTAGGGTTAAAACCTTTGCAAAATGGTATGTTGTGACCTTACTGTCCCTAGGAACCAACCCTTGGTGTTAAAAATGATTTTGGTAAAATTTAGGTTGGATTATTTGACTTAGCCAATTTCTAGTCAAGTAAAATTATTAAGTTTGTTATGAAAATGTTTATGGAAAGAAAACTTTGAAAAAATAGTTAGGACCAAACCTACTGACCCAAAAACACCAAGTTTTGCAATAGCAACTCATTTGGTGAAAAACTTAAGAGTTTTGCCTTGATAAAAACATTTTTCATCACATGAAATGATGAATGGCTTTAAAAGTGGTTTTGGATAAAACCCATTTGCAAATGACTTTGCCATCTTGGTAAATGACCAAATTGGACCTTACAAAGTTTAGAAGCCTAGTGGAGACCATCCTTACAAATAGAACCATCCTTTGCATGCTTACATGCATGACTTAAATCCCATTGTTTTGTGTGTGTTAAATTGTTTGATTGATTTATTGGTTTGGAATGCTAGTTGATTTTGTGTCTACTTGATTGACTTGTAGTGAAGTTAGAAAGTGTGAGACTAGCAAGATCAAGGAGTGAACCACCATTCCCTACCAAAAAGGCAAGTGATGCTTCATACTTTTTGTCCCATTACTTTCTCTATGCATTAGTGATTTTGCTAAGTAAAACTTGCATGGAAATTTTGCTAAGTATAGACCTTGCTATAGTAAAACCTAGTAGATGAATCCTTAGTAGGATTTTCCTAAGTTAAGATTCCTACTACTACCAAGCTTAGCCTAGCTAATAGAAAACATGGGTGGAATATATATTCACACTATGGAAAAATATTCTAAGTCTGAGGACTTGTGATTTTGTCTAATAAAACAACTAAGTTAATGAATCACCTGGGTGGAATGGGATAGCTTGGTGGTGATTGGTTGAGTGGTTCACAAGGCCATGGACTTGGATTGTGTATCTCACTTGTGGTATGCCACCCAGGAACAAAGAGATTTGAGATGTCAAATGTTGAGAAGCTTCAAGTGCAACCACTTGGCAATATGGGCTCTGCCATGATCATATAGGTTGCAAGAACTTAGCCATATGGACAGTTGGTGGTAGTGTTTGATAGGTTGGAGCGTGTCCATTTTGGTCTAAGGGAAAGCTTCTGAAAGATCTTGTCTTGGGAAACCAAGTCTTGTGGGGAAAGTGCACCACCTCTGCAGAGTGTAAAATCTAAGTACTTAGCCATGTCCCTGGTAAGGGACAATTTGAGCATCAAGACATGGAAGCAATCAAGAATCTCATCATTCAAATTTCTAAAGTTAAAACTTGTGGATTGAACAAGGGTTGTCTGAAATCTTCAATCTTTGATTGGGAGATGCCTTGTAAAGGATCTTCAATCTTTGATTGAGAAAAATGATTTTGTCAAAACAAAAACTTAGTATTTTCAAATGTTAAGGAAAAATCTATTTTGAGCAATGCAAGCCTCAACTCCACTCAGCCAAATGCATATAGTTGATAGACTCCACAATACTACCATAGTATCACTTGCCAATACAATTCAAATGTATTGACCCTTTGTGGCTGTAACTTGTATGTTGCAGGTTTGATTGATTTTAGTGAAGATTGATTGATTAGGATTACAAAGTCTACAACCAACATCTGCCTGTGGCACTTTGAAGATGAAGGACCCCATGCTTATAGTTATTCCGCTGCAATGTAATGTAATAGCCATATGAGCTATGTAAGATGTAATAAAACTATGTTATTCCTGGATATAAAGTTATATTATGACCTTTGTTTCTTGATATTACATCTTAACTGTGGATGCTAGCTATTGATCCAGGGACTAGCATTGTAAACACAGGAGGAATCTACCTTATCAGAGCATTGTGTTGCCTGTAGGATTTGTAAACCCTAGGATTAGACAAAAACCCTTAGAAAAATAGGAGTTATATTTTGATCCAAAAACTTATTTACAAAAACACTTGTAAACTCTTTCCTCAACCATTATGTTTTCAACTCTACACCTCTTCTACTTCAACTTGATGGAAAAACCTACCCATGACCAAGGACTACACTATGTGCAAAAGACTTCTTCAACATCTTCAGCTCTAATGACTTCAACATCTTCAGCATATTCACCAAGGACTTCCAACTTGGATAACTCTAAGGACTACAAGTAAGACAAGGAAATCTTGCTCAAGATTTAGAGACCGAGGGAATGCAAAAAAGTTAGAAGGAGCCTACATCATTTGAAGTATTGTGACCAAAAGTTTTTCCAAGGAAACCATGATCTCATGCAAGAAGGATCAACCAAGAAGGATGGAAGGATCACAAGTGAACCATATAGATGGACCACCATATTTTAGTTAAGTCAAATACACCAACTTATGTGGTGTAACAAAAATATTTTGTTGCCTAAAAATGTGCTTGAAACTTGTTGTTTGAGTGGAGTGTTTGATTGTGATTGCATGCACATTGTTTGTGTGAATTGTGATGTGTGTGATTAGAAATAATTCCTTAGAAATATTTTGCCTATTCTAATCCCAATCCAACCCAAACAGATGACTACTCCAAGAGACACCAACACCAACCAAGAAGACAACATGAGAGAACTTATAGCAACCCAAAACCAGTTGAGCCAAGAGATAACTCAGCTTTTAGCCAACAACAATGGACTAAACCCAGCCATACAAAGGATTTTGAAACTTCAATCCCAATTGTTGCAAGGATTAGTTACTCAAATGATAAACATGAGAGAAAACTTTTCCCAAGGAGCTACTGACAACAAGGATGACAAAGAAGCTAATCTAGAAGGAACCCAAGCTAGCAATATTTTTAGATACAAGGATCTTGCATCCAAAGAACATGAATATCAATGCCTCAAGAAGAGAGAAAGATCTCCAACCTATGAAGAACATGAACTAGAAGAACTCCTAGCTTTGGAGAGACCCAAGAAGAAGAAGAAATTCCCCAACACTAGCAAGAAGGATATTACACAAGTGCAATGTTTTAAATGCAAAGAGATGAGACACTATGCCAATGAGTGCCCAGAAAAGAAGAAGAACCAAGGAAACAAACAAGAGACAGTAATACCAAAGAAAAAGAAATATATTAGCCAAGTGATGTGCAAACATTGCAAAGAGTTAGGACATTATGCAAGCAACTGTTCAGAAAAGATGAAGCATAAGATAAACCAGCCTATGAGGGATCTCAGCCTTGTCACATGTTTCAAATGCAAGGAACTAGGCCACTATGCAAACAATTGTCCAGAAAGGATGGAGAACAAGTTAAACAAGCCTATGGAGAAACTCAACCTTGGCCCATGAGTCAAGTATAGAAACCAAGGACACATGCAAAGTTTGCTTAGATAAGTTTTCAAGAAGGCCAATGTGTAATTTTTTGTTTGAGATTTTTTTTAAGGGTGGTAGTACCCTAGTTGTTTTGAACTTGCTTGTAACCCCAGCCTCCCCAAATCTCGGGACGAGATTTATTTTAAGGGTGGTAGCCTGTCACATCCCAAGATTTTCCAAATCTTGTAATGTGAAAATAAATGAATGAAATAAAACTTTGTTTGATTTTCAGAGCCATAAGAAAATTTTGAATGCAATTGGAACTTCAAACCCATTTGAATTAAATAAATACTAAAGGGATTTAAAAAGATAAACATTTAATAAAAGGAAAAATAAAAACATTTGGAAATACTATTTTGAAACAATTAAATGAAAAGATTTGTTTTCAAATGAAATAGAAGTTTATAAATAAAGAATATTTTATAAAGCCAAATTAAACCTTGGCCAAGCTTTGTAATTAAAACATTTTATTTTCAATAAAATTAGCAAAGGTTTATTTAAATAAATTAATAAGGATTTAATATCCAACTTTATAAAAGGTTTTACCAATTTAATTGAAACATCAAAACTTATTAAATTATTTAAAATAAGTTTTCCCAAATATTTGATATTCACAAATAAAACCTACTAAAGTGTTTTGGCTTTATTTTTAGATTTCAAAATAAATATCTCAATAAAACAAATCCTATTTGATTTAATAATGAAAGTCTATTATATTTAATTAATAATGGACTCTAAAATAAAAGGTTATTTTGTTTTAAACAAGTTTCCCAAATATTCTTTGTTTCCAAATAAAATTTACTGTTTGGTTTTGAAAGCATTTGGAATTCAAATGAAGATTTTATTAAATAAACCAAACCCTATTTTATTAATAAACCATGGACCATTTTATTTAATTAATAAAAGGAACCTAAAAAGATTTAAACTATTATTTTTATTTTGGATTTTGGTTCATGTTACTGAACAGAACTAATTTCAATATTACAAAGTTTGGGTGTTGTTTGAATTGATTTGAACCATGTTTGTTTGATAGAAATTTGAAAATAGAAATTTAAATTGGAAAAAGGAAAAAGTTTCCAGACAGAAAAAAATAGAGCAAACAACCTGGCCCAGCTGCCCCAGCCCAGGAAGCCCACCAACCAGCCCAAACTTCTTTTCCCCGAAGAAAACGTTTGGCACCAACTCCCTGACCCGCAACACCAATGACTGGTGGACCTCCTCCTCGCTCCTTTCCCACTGACTGACCGACCACACTTGCCACTATTCTTCCTCCCCACCCGCACGACCTCTTCTCCCCTCGCCGGCCGTTGCAGGCTTTGATTCATGGCTTGAATTCGCCTTAACACGGCCACCTTAACTCGCAGCGATCAAGCACCTTTAAACGTTAGCGCATCCTCTCTCATTCCCCTCTGCCTTCTCCCCAAAGCACGCCCCCAGGCCTCCCCAATTCCTCCCCGAGCTCCTCTGTTCCGACGACCTTCCTCGTCGAATTCCGGCCAAGAATCACCGCCCCTTGCCTCCCTGTGCAACCTAGCAGCTTCCCCACTCCTAGACGCATCTCCCAGCACCCTCCTCTCAACCGCGAGCGCCCCATAGCGTCGGCTACATCAAGCTTTCGAACGCCGCCGCGTCTGCCACCTCTCCGACGACGTCCCCAGGTAGAACCTGACCTCCCCTCCTTTCCCCGTGGACACGATGATGATCTCCAGGCTCGTGCGAACCTAACAGCATCTTCCGTTTGTCCTAGGACGCCCCCTATCCTCGCCCTCGACGACCTCCTGAACCGTCCGGCGTTGCTCTCTACTCCGGCGAGCAATCGCAGCTTCCCCCTAGCGCCCCTCGACGGACAAGTACTACGTTGAGCATCAGCAAGCGTCAACGAATCCGGTGAGCACCTTTTCCTCCTCCCTCGCTTCCTACTTCACCGGCGCCGCCATCGTCTGGTCGCTCCGCCGCCAGCAGCCGCCGCAACGCCGCCCGTCTAAGGTCAAGCACCCCACAGCCGTCCGATCCCGATCTGATGGATAGGATAAAATAACTTAAACGCAAAGGGGTATGCGTTCTGGATCGCACGATCTGATTAGATCCTACGGTCTGCACCGTGATCCACCCCGAACCGGTACCGTCCAACCAGAGTGTGTCGCGTGTCGCCTATTCTGTTTAAAAACAGATTTGAAAACACAATTATTTGCAAACTTCAAACCCCTGTAACTTTCAAACCACACGTCCAAATTTTACAAATGTTATGTCGTTGGATTCAGGAGAGCAAGCCCTAGCCAACTTTGGAATTAGTTTAGCCAATAGTATATGTTAGCTTGCTTGATTTTGCAGATTCTTTTGTGAGCTTGTTTAGAGTATAAAAATTGTTTAAAATTGAATTTAGGTTTAAAACCTTTGCAAAATGGTATGTTGTGACCTTACTGACCCTAGTAACCAACCCTTGGTGTTAAAAATGATTTTGGTAAAATTTAGGTTGGATTATTTGACTTAGCCAATTTCTAGTCAAGTAAAATTATTAAGTTTGTTATGAAAATGTTTATGGAAAGAAAACTTTGAAAAAATAGTTTGGACCAAACCTACTGACCCAAAAACACCAAGTTTTGCAATAGCAACTCATTTGGTGAAAAACTTAAGAGTTTTGCCTTGATAAAAACATTTTTCATCACATGAAATGATGAATGGATTTAAAAGTGGTTTTGGATAAAACCCATTTGCAAATGACTTTGCCATCTTGGTAAATGACCAAATTGGACCTTACAAAGTTTATAAGCCTAGTGGAGACCATCCTTACAAATAGAACCATCCTTTGCATGCTTACATGCATGACTTAAATCCCATTGTTTTGTGTGTGTTAAATTGTTTGATTGATTCATTGGTTTGGAATGCTAGTTGATTTTGTGTCTACTTGATTGACTTGTAGTGAAGTTAGAAAGTGTGAGACTAGCAAGATCAAGGAGTGAACCACCATTCCCTACCAAAAAGGCAAGTGATGCTTCATACTTTTTGTCCCATTACTTTCTCTATGCATTAGTGATTTTGCTAAGTAAAACTTGCATGGAAATTTTGCTAAGTATAGACCTTGCTATAGTAAAACCTAGTAGATGAATCCTTAGTAGGATTTTCCTAAGTTAAGATTCCTACTACTACCAAGCTTAGCCTAGCTAATAGAAAACATGGGTGGAATATATATTCACACTATGGAAAAATATTCTAAGTCTGAGGACTTATGATTTTGTCTAATAAAACAACTAAGTTAATGAATCACCTGGGTGGAATGGGATAGCTTGGTGGTGATTGGTTGAGTGGTTCACAAGGCCATGGACTTGGATTGTGTATCTCACTTGTGGTATGCCACCCAGGAACAAAGAGATTTGAGATGTCAAATGTTGAGAAGCTTCAAG
The DNA here is from genome assembly GCA_030063025.1 of Avena longiglumis. Classification (NCBI taxonomy): domain Eukaryota; kingdom Viridiplantae; phylum Streptophyta; class Magnoliopsida; order Poales; family Poaceae; genus Avena; species Avena longiglumis. The sequence continues at coordinate 505,408,549 of CP125975.1, forward strand.
TGCAACCACTTGGCAATATGGGCTCTGCCATGATCATATAGGTTGCAAGAACTTAGCCATATGGACAGTTGGTGGTAGTGTTTGATAGGTTGGAAAGCGTCCATTTTGGTCTAAGGGAAAGCTTCTGAAAGATCTTGTCTTGGGAAACCAAGTCTTGTGGGGAAAGTACACCACCTCTGCAGAGTGTAAAACCTAAGTACTTAGCCATGTCCCTGGTAAAGGACAATTTGAGCATCAAGACATGGAAGCAATCAAGAATCTCATCATTCAAATTTCTAAAGTTAAAACTTGTGGATTGAACAAGGGTTGTCTGAAATCTTCAATCTTTGATTGGGAGATGCCTTGTAAAGGATCTTCAATCTTTGATTGAGAAAAATGATTTTGTCAAAACAAAAACTTAGTATTTTCAAATGTTAAGGAGAAATCTATTTTGAGCAATGCAAGCCTCAACTCCACTCAGCCAAATGCATATAGTTGATAGACTCCACAATACTACCATAGTATCACTTGCCAATACAATTCAAATGTATTGAACCTTTGTGGCTGTAACTTGTATGTTGCAGGTTTGTTTGATTTTAGTTAAGATTGATTGATTAGGATTACAAAGTATACAACAAACATCTGCCTGTGGCACTTTGAAGATGAAGGACCCCATGCTTATAGTTATTCCGCTGCAATGTAATGTAATAGCCATATGAGCTATGTAAGATGTAATAAAACTATGTTATTCCTGGATATAAAGTTATATTATGACCTTTGTTTCTTGATATTACATCTTAACTGTGGATGCTAGCTATTGATCCAGGGACTAGCATTGTAAACACAGGGGGAATCTACCTTATTAGGTTGAGACCCCTACAATCACCATGCCAGCCTCCGGTATGATGCGTGTGTCGTGGTATTGCCGACGAGTATGCCATGGAGGGGTCCTCACAGTGCGTTTTTAGAGACGCGGGGTAAGGCGGACGGTTGACGGGTACGAGGTAACACAGCTTACCCAGGTTCAGATCCCACAACGGTGGCAGAATCCTACTCCTGCTATAAATCACTATAATGGCAATACGCCGAGTTACAGAGATTAGGTTCGCTGTGCGAGGTGACTAGAAAGTCTAAGTTATCGTGCCCTAAAGGCTCCCATAGGCCCAGCTCATATAGTCGTCAGGTCCTAGGGTTACGGGGAAAAGTCCTAGCCGGACAGGTTATAGAGTTCTACACCGTCTATTACTAGTCTTGTGTATCTTGCACTCCAAGGCTCCGGGTACGCTGGTGACTCCACCGTATCCTCCCTTTATCCGGCATGGGCCTCCCTTCTGGATCCACCGTCTATCCGGCATGGGACATGCTACCGACTATGGGCCACCCGGGTTAGTCAGATAAGAGACATGCTATGAGGATACCCATTTAGCATATCCGCAACAGTAGCCCCCGGAGAACTCCAAGATCTTGCGCCGTCTTGCCTCTTCCCGTGGAATGCTCCGTCTAGATGGATGTCGGCAAATCGTCAAGCAATATCTTGTAGTCCTCCCAAAGAACCCTGCAAAGATTTTCTCCGTATTCTATGAGTAAGTCGGAGAAATGCTGAATCTTCCATCGTACGCTCCCGTTGTCGGATTAAATCCGTCCATGCCGGAATCTTCGATGGGACGGCTCATCTACCATGTCAGTTATGACGACGTAGGCTGTAGGTCAGCGATGCCTCGTAACTCACACATGCAGAGAACACAATCATATCCGATTTTCTCGCGCGAGCGATACGAACCGTTGGCAGCGACGGTTGGAGACGTGGCGAAATTACCGCGCACGTTCACGAACACGTCGTCTACGCGGTAACCGTCCGATTAGATGCACGAATCTTGATGCAGAGTAAGATAAATAGCGGCCGTGGGACACTTGCACTTTTTCACCCCATTCTCTCGCGTCATCGTCTTCTTCCTCCAGCCGCGCGCCTCCTCGAGCTCTCCGCGAAAACCTCGAGAAACCCTAGCCTGCACCAGTCATGTCCTCTTCCTCCTCCATGGCTAGCAGTAGTTCAACCCCATCAATGGCGGCGTCGAGCGAAGCCGTGGCGAATCCGGCGAGCTCCGTCGTCGTGCCCCCAGAGGGCCTGGTCATCCCCGCATAGGCGGTGATAGAATCCACCGGCGGCGACCATAACCTGGCGGTGCTGGATCCCCTGGAAGAGGAGCCAGATTCGCACAAAGGCGACTGGCGCGACTCGGACATCACCGGCCGCGACCTCCAAGAGATGGTCGCTGAGGGCTATCTCCCTGCGATGGAGGGGCTCGCCTAGCGGGCGGCGCCGGCCGGCGAGGTGACCCCTTCTCCCCAAGTCGGAGAAAAAGTATACCTCAAGGCGCAATTGGTACGCGGAGTTTCTCTGCCCATCTCCCACTTCTTCCTGTCCGTCTTAAAGCACTTCCAGGTCCAACCCCACAACCTCTTCCCCAATAGTATCCTAGTGCTTAGCAACTTCGCGGCACTTTGCGAGGGTTACCTAGGGATTAGGCCTAGGTTAGATCTTTTTGTCTATTTCTTCACCGTCAAACGTGAAGCCGGACATAGCAAGGAGGAGCTTAGAAACTGCGGCACCATAAGCTTCAAGATCCGTCCTGGCCGGCGGTTCCCCGACATCGTCGGCCACGAGTCCTGCAAGAACTGGCAGCAGACGTACTTCTATGGCCCCGACATTCCTTTGTCGGGCCGAGAAGCAACGTACCCGGACTTTGTGGACGGAGCCGCCGCCGAAGTCCCCACATGGAGGTCCCATGCCTCCCTTCCCTCCGACCTCAACGCTTCTCGCGCAATAAGGCGGATCGAATGGTTTGTAGAGACGGGTCTGACCGGCTTGGACCTAGCCATGTGCTGGTTCATCAGGCGGATCCAACCTCTGCAGCGCCGTATGAAGCTTATGCACGAGTACACCGGCGACCGAAGGGATACCCTCCGGATCTCCGAGGACAACTTCTCGAGCGACTCCGTCAAGTTCCGCCTTAAGGACATCGTCAAGGTGAAGGACAAGAAGCGTGGTTTCACCCTCACCTACGACATGTTCGTAGACGGAAAGTGCCGAAAGGTAGACATTTATTTTCTGTGTATGACATTGCTCCATCTTTTCCGTCTTGCTAATACCATCTTGTCTAACACAATGACTTATCACTTGACAGCTTAGCGATCTAGATGAGGGCAACCTGACCGCCCAAATCTACGATCCCAAGATGAAGGAAGTCACGGCTGTGTCCGATGATGATGCCCCGTTGGCGCGAAAGCGGAAGAGCTCCACCTCTGACACTGCCGACGGAGGCAAGAAAAAGAAGACGGAGGGTGGAGCCTCCAAAAAGAGTACTGCCGCCCTGGAGGCGGAAAAGAAGAAAGCCACTGGGATGTTTGCCAAAGCGCCCCCCTAGTGTAAGCTTCTTATTATCCGACATTGTCTTGTTTATTTGTCTTACTCCTGTACTTATGCACTTTGCACGTTTTAGGAAGAAAGCCACAACCAGCCTCAAGAAGTCCTCCAAGACTCTTGGGGCTTCTAGAAATATTAAAGATATGCTGCATCGCGACTCTTCCCCCGCCATCGCCTCGCTACTCCCTCAAGAAGCCCTCCTCCGCCCGACAAGCTCCCAAGTCTAGGAGGCACCAGGCCCTTCCGCCATGGAAGTGGATTACGCGCCTACCGAACTCGCTTGATTGTCGGCGAAAGAAGCGCAGAGAGCGCTGCTCTTCAAATGGCTGAAGCTCCGGCTAAGGATGCCATCAGTAGCGGCAAGGCAGTGGTGGGTGCTGGTACTTTTGCCGAAGTCGGTGCCTCTGCTCCCTAGAAACCCCTCGAGCTGCCGAAGATTATCTTCCCGGTGCTTACGCCGGGTAGCACAACTATGGTTCCTGGAGGAGTGCCGTCATCTCCGACGTGCGGTCTTGAGGAGCTACTCCGCCAAGCAGACATCTTACGAAGCAACAGTGTTTCCTTTGGCAAGCTGTTGGCCGAGAGTGCTACAAACCTCAAGATCATCGCACTTGTAAGTTTTACTTTACCTTTTGCATTTCATATGAGTATCCCACTGTAGCCCCCGAGGATGTAGACGGAAAACCATTGGTTTTGCATCTATATGCTCTAAAAGTGACTAAGTTTAGAAAAAACTCTCACTGTAGCCCCCAAGCATTTAGATGGAATGAATTATTCCGACTAGATGCTTTAAGAGTAGCATACACAGTGTTCATAATTTTAAGTGTTGTAGCCCCCAAGCCTCTAGTTGTAACTGAATTAGTTCCGACTAGATACTTAAAGAAAAGCTAAGCATTTTTCGAGTTAAAACTTTATACTGTAGCCCCCAAGCTTCTAGTTGAGAACTGAATTAGCTCCGACTAGATGCTTAAAGAAAAGCTAAGCATATTGCCAAGTTAAAAACTCTCGCTGTAGCCCCCGAGCACCTAGATGGAAAATCTCTGACTAGGGGCTCCAAGTAGGCTGAACAACGACTTAATTTTGTATTTGTTTCCACATAATGAGAATGCTCGGAGGGGCATGGCCAATGATAAGTACCAGAAGATGCGCGCGGACCTTGAAGCTGAAAAGGGTAAAACCGCGATCTTGAAGGAACAGATCATCAAAAACAAGAGTCTGTTTTCTTTTTGCGCACTTCCGTCTTACTTTTGTGCCTTCCTTCTTCGAGTACTCACTGTGTACTTTGTTTTCTTCCGAATTGCAGAGCATGTAGCCAAGGCCAAGGATATTGTCGAGCAGTCCAAGCATATCCAGAAGCTGGACAGAGAGAACAAGATCCTTAAAAAGGAGAGGGAACAAATGCTGAAGATGCACGAGGATTCCATGAAAGCCCTGCAGGACTCCGCCTCCGCTGAGATCAATCGCTTGAAGGAGGAGCTTGCGATCCTAAAGGATCAGAAGCAAGCTGCCGATGAGCAAAACCTTCGCCATAGCGAGGCGTTTAAGCTCCTCCAACAAGAGAAAGAATCCTTGGCGGACGTCGTCTGGCAGGCTAAGGACAACATCTTTAGTAAGTGTCCTTCGCCTTGTATCTCTGTAATCTGGATACTTAGAATTTTTGAACTCATGCAATCGTTGTCGGAATTTTCAGCGCCCCTGGGTTTAACCCGCTCGCCTCCTTCGGATAAGGAATGCATGATTCTTGCCGGCAACTTCATCAACACCGCCATCACCCAAGCCAAGGAGATCGCCCAACCCCTCCAAATTTATATCAAGGCCTCCGACTCTATGACGAAGTACTCGGATATTCTACGCCGAGCCCCCGAGCGTGTTGCGAGATGGAAAGCTTCATGTGCACGGGCTGGCGCTAGGATGGTGTTGTCCATGGTGAAGGCACACTATGAAGGTGCCGACATCGACACGGTGACATCTGGTATCCCCGACGTGGATGATGACGGCAAGGAGATCGATCACGGAGCCATCCTGTCATCACTCGTGGGCTACGAGACCAGGGTTGCCGAGTTGGTGGACGTCGACGTCTTCGTGCCAAGAAACTTTCTTGACAACGCCGACCCTGAATCCTCCGAGTCTCCTCACAGTGGTGACGCTAAGGGTGAATCTCCGGCTGGTGATGATGCGGCTTCCAAGTCCCCTGCACCCAAAGAGTGAAAAACACTTTGTAATTCTTGTTCCACCTTTGGAGTGTGCATTGAAAAAACTTGGTGATGTAATCTTAAGGCGGAAAACAATGTTTGTCGTATCCTGCTACTTAAGAATTAATGCCCAGTATGTATATATTTTTTAAGCAAGTGCTGGCTTATCCATTACTTTGGTTCTTATGCTTGACTTTTGGTGAGTCGGAAGACTCGTTGTCGGAAACATGCGCTTAGGGGATGATACCCAATGGCACCGTCAAAAACCTTAGCACAAAATTGCCGACAATGAGTGCCAAAAGTCACTACTCCAGAATCCACATAAAAACAACAAAGAACATGTAGACCAGAAAACTTAAGCTAATGCGCGTAGGCGGAATTTTCACAAGTGCAATCGCAAAGCTTGTGCATAAAAGTTTATATGATCCAAAAATGAACACTAAAGGAGGTAAAAGACTCAGCAATATGAGTGAACCAAAGAGCTTTATTTCATTGATCATATAAGAGGTACACGATTAGATAAAAAATGCTAAGTGTAGAAAGGACGTAGCTGTGCTATGTTCCATGGCCGATCAAGTTCCGGGTAGTCATCATCCGGGTCACATCGCTTACGCTTATGATCCTTGTTGGGTCTATCCTTGAGTTCACGAGTGTCGACAAGGTAGTAAGACCCATTGAGCAGCGCCTTGCTTATGATGAACGGTCCTTCCCATGGCGGGGATAGTTTGTGTGACTTCTTCTGCTTAAGTCGGAGCACTAAATCCCCCTCTTTAAACGAGCGATGCCGGACGCGGCGACTATGGTAGCTGCATAGCTTCTGCTGGTAGATGGCGGATCTTTGGCATGCCAAAACACGCTCCTCCTCGAGAAGGTCCACATCTAGGCGTCTGGATTCTTCAGCATCATCTTCGTCGTAGGCGGAAACTCTTGGTGCATCGTGGAGGATGTCGGACGGTAGGATGGCTTCTGCTCCATATACCATGAAATAGGGAGTGTAGCCGGTGGATCTGTTGGGTGTAGTTCGTAAACTCCACAGCACAGACGGCAATTCTTCCTCCCAGGCTCCAGCTGCTCTATGTAGCGGTGCCTCAAGACGTGGCTTGATTCCCTGCAGAATTAATCCATTGGCCCGCTCAACTTGACCATTGGATTGTGGGTGTGCCACAGATGCAAGGTCAAGTCGGATGCCTTTGTCCCAGCAATAGGCCTCCACTTCTCCGAGTGACAAGTTGCTTCCATTGTTGGTGATGATGCTATGTGGGAGACCAAATCTCACCACTAGATCCCGGACAAATCTAAGGGCAGTTGCACCATCAAGCTTTCTAATGGGTTTAGCTTCTATCCATTTGGTGAATTTACCAACTGCTACAAGCAGATGCGTAAACCCACACGGTGCCGTTTGCAACGGCCCCACCATGTCTAGCCCCCAGACTGCAAACGGCCAAGTTATTGGTATTGTTCGCAATTCTTCAGCAGGAACATGTGGTTGTCGGGCATAATACTGGCATCTTGTGCACGTCTCAACCAGCTTGTCGGCGTCCGCCTTCGCGGCCAGCCAGTAGAATCCTTGCCGGAAGGCTTTCACGACCAACGATCGAGGAGCGGCGTGATGCCCGCAATCTTCGAGATGGATTTCGCGTAGGATTTCCATACCTTCTAGCTGGGAAACACACTTTAGGTATACACCAGTAGTGCTCCTTTTGTAGAGTTGCCCATTGATTATGGTATAACCCTTTGCTCGTCGTACTATCTGCCGTCTTTCGAACTCGTCGTCGGGAAAAGTTCCGTGTTCGAGATATTCCATGAACGGTTTTGTCCAAGCCGGAGGGGTCTTTGTCACCATGTTGACAAAAGAATATTCTCTATCCGGGTTGTCGATGTCGGCGCCCTTCACGGATGGTGTGCGTAGATGCTCTAGGAAAACTCCTGGCGGAATTTGCTTGCGCCCTGATCCAAGTTTAGACAATAGATCAACTGCCTCGTTTTGCTCCCTAGGCACATACTTAACTTCGTAGCCCAAGAAGCTCTTGGCTATCTCGTCCACTTCGTCTCGATATGCCGCCATCATAGGGTTCCGCGCATTCAGTGCGACCACTGTTTGGGCAACCAAGTCGGAATCTCTATAGCAAACTATGCGCTTGATGCCAATATCCTTGGCTACACGCAGTCCGTGAATGAGTGCTTCATACTTCGCCATGTTGTTTGTAGCTTCGAAGTGGATCTGCAGAACGTAGTGTAGCTTGTCTCCTTTTGGTGACTATAGCAATACACCAGCCCCCGAGCCGTTGAGCAGCTTTGACCCGTCAAAGTGCATCACCCAGTACTCTAGTTCCGACAACAGAGTGGCATCAGGCATCTCCGTCCAATCTGCAATAAAATCCGCCAAGGCTTGTGACTTGATAGCGTCGCGTCTTTTGTAAGTGATCTCGAAGGCGGCAAGTTCAATGCCCCACTTCACGACCCTTCCTGTAGCGTCGCTGTTGTTGATAATGTCGGACAGTGGAGTCTTGCTCACTACTGTGATTGGGTGCTCCTAAAAGTAATGCCTCAACTTCCATGAAGCAAGGAATACTCCATAAGCTATCTTTTGGTAGTGCGGGTAACGCTGCTTGGACTCCGTCAAGACCTCGCTTACGCAGTAAACTGGTCGTTGAACTCCGTTCTCATAGCCTGGTTCCTTCCGCTCTACCACGACGACGATGCTGATAACCCGGTTGGTTGCCGCCATGTAAATTAACAAGGGCTCGCCAGGCCCGGGTGCTGCAAGGATGGGCGCTTTGGAAAGAATATCCTTGATCTTCTTCAATGTTGCATCTGCTTCGTCCGTCCATGTGAATTTGTCCGCCTTCTTTAGCAACTTGTACATCGGCAGAGCCTTCTCTCCAAGTCGGATGAGGAACTGACTAACTACTGCAACACAACCTGTTAGTCGTTGGATGTCCTTTAGGCATGTCGGACGGTTTATGTTTAAGATGGCCTTGATTTTCTCTGGGTTGACCTCGATTCCACGATGGGAAACGATGAAGCCCAACAATTTTCCGGCTGGAACCCCAAAGACGCACATCTTAGGGTTGAGCATCATGTTGTATTTGCGGAGATTGTCAACGGTTTCTTTTAAGTCGGAGATTAAGTCATTTGAATTTTTAGACATCACCGCGATATCGTCCATATAGGCGTGAACGTTCCGACCAATTTGGTCGTGAAGGCAACGTTGCATTGTCCGCTGGTAGGTAGCACCTGCGTTTTTCAGCCCAAAGGGCATCGTGACATAGCAAAACGTGCCATACGGGGTAGTGAACGAAGTGGCCAATTGGTCCGACTTCCTCATCTTGATCTGGTGGTATCCTGAGTATGCATCAAGAAAACACAAAAGTTCCGAGCCAGCCGTCGAATCAATGACTTGGTCAATGTGAGGCAAATCAAACGGATTTTGGGACATTCTTTGTTCAAGCCGGTGAAATCAACGCACATTCTTAATTCATTGGTTCCCTTTTTGGGGACAAGTATAGGATTGGCCACCCATCGGGTGTGAAGGACTTCTCGGATAAACTCAGCCTTAAGTAACCTAGCTATCTCTTTGCCAATGGCGCGTCTCTTCTCATCTCCGAAGCGTCGTAGAGGTTGTTTCACTGGTTTACATTTTGGATCTATGTTTAAGCTGTGCTCGGAAAGTTCCCTAGGTACACCTTTCATGTCGGCAGGTTGCCAGGCAAAGATGTCCCTATTCTCACGGAGGAACTCGACAAGCGTGCTTTCCTATTTGGGATCCAGGTTCGTCCCAATGGCGACGGTCTTGGAGGCATCGCCTACCACAAGTTCCACCGGCTTGGTCTCAATAGCGACCTTGATCGCAGGAGTGGAGTCGGAGATCTGCTTCTTCGACGCGGGCATCTTTGAGTCATTGACCTTTCTCTGGATCTCTTTGAATTCTTTGTTGTAGAGGACAGCTTCTGCAACGACTGCTTCATTGATCTCGTAGTCCCTTGCCTTGGTAAAGCTTCAGGATACGGTGATGACACCGTTCGGTCCGGGTATCTTGAGCTTGTTGTAGATGAAGCATGGCTTGGCCATGAACGTGTGGAATATGTCGCGGCCGAATATGATGTGGTACACGCTCTTGAAGGGGACCATCTCAAAGGTCATGCGCTCTTGGCGGTAATTGTTAACGTCGCCAAAGGCTACCTGAAGTGTGATGCACCCGAGGGACCGAGCCTCCCGTCCAGGAACTACGCCATGGAACACGGTGTTGGTCCGCCTTAGGTTTGCCTCCGTCAGGTTCATCTTTTGCAGTGTATCCAGGTACATGATGTTGATGCTTCTTCCACTTTCCACCATGCACTTGGTGAACTCCACACCGTCAATCAGTGGGTTGATGACCATGGCGTACTGGTTCTCCGTGGGCACAAGGTCTGGGTGGTCCGTCCTGTCCCAAGTTATTGGAACCTCCGACCAGCGCAGGTATTGGGGAACTGGGGGGGGGAGAGTGGCCATCAGGATCCTCAGAGAGGTCTTCTGTTGTCGGATGGTGGGGGTGCCAAGGAAAGTGTGGTAGACTGGGGCCTTCTTTGCGAAGGGGTTCTTGCCCTTGTCGTCGCTCTTGGCGGCGTGCTTGGGGTCAATATCCTCGTCCATGTCACTTGAATCCTTGGAATCCTCCTCCTTCTTCTTCCCCTTGCCCTTGCCTCGCGGTCTGTTCTTCCGACTTCGCTTGTAGCCGGACTCCGGGTCTTCCTTGAGGTTGTTGACGAACTTGCAGTGTCGATTGGTATGGGTGGCATTGCCGTGGACATCGAGGTGTACGAGGCACGTCATATCGCGGTACTCTTCGTAGGTTTGGGGAACGTGGAGCGGCGCCGAGTTGGTTTCACTCCCTCGTTGCTGCCCGCGGCCTGCTCCCCTTCCTCGGCCATGTTGTCCGCCTTCTCCTCGTCCTGCAAAAGTCATGGCGACCATGTCGGTAGATTGATTTTCTTCTGGAGCGGTTTTCCGCTTTGTACTGATGTTCCTCCGAGCTTGAGTTGGGACGGCCGTTGCCGGCAAAGAGCCACGAGCATTGTCGTCGGCAGCTACGAACTCACTAGCTAACTGAATCATCTGATTCAAGTCAAGATGATGATTGTCCTGCAAGCGCTTTAGCTTATGTCGGAGTAACGTGCCTCTTTCCAACCCATCGATGAAGACGGCCATGGCAGTCTGGGCGTGCACTCCTGCGCAGGAATTCTTCATATCCAGCCAGCGGGAGAGGTAGGCGCGAGATGTCTCGTCTTTCTCTTGCACGCACCGCTGTAGATCGCCCACCGTGCAGGGACGCTTGTATGTACCCTCAAAGTTTTTGGTGAATGCTTCTTGCATGTCTAGCCAGTTGTAGATGGATTTCTCCGGCAAGTCGTTGATCCATTGACGGGCTGTGCCCGCCAACATTAACGGGAGGTACTTGACGACGACGTTGGGGTTGCCTCCGACAATCTCCACCACGTTGCCGTATCCTGCAACCATGTGGCAGGCTTGGCGGTGCCGTCACAGGGCTTGACGGTCTTATCAATCCGGAATCCTTTGGGGTAAGTTGCGGACCGTATTGCAGGTCTAAAGAAACGTGGTCCCAGGTATGGTCCTTCCCGGGCCTCGTGGATCTTATCGATCCGCGAACGTGCATCGTACGGCTCCGGGTTCTTCTTTTTGTCAACAGGGGATGGGCTGCGTGAACGACGTGGACCTCTTCCGTCATGGTGACTGCTTGGCGGCGACAGAGGCGGAGGTGGCGGTGGGTTAGCTTTCTTGCTGTTACCCTCCTGCGATGCTTCACGCCTGTCGCGGTTGCTTATCGGACGCGGAGGGTCATGGCGCGGCCTGCTCTTATGTCCTTCGTTGTGCTTTCCGTCATGACGGGTCTGCTCCGCGTTGTCGCGAATGACGATGCCACACTGCTTTGGTGGGGGCATATCCATATGACAGTGAGCCTTGTAGTCTTCCTGACGTTGGGGGTATCGGGGCGGTGGTGATGGGCGGCGAGGTTGGGCTCTTTCTCTGTGGTCGGAGGATATGGGGATAGCGTCCTTCCTGTTGCGCGCATCCCTCCGTCTTCGCTCTGATGAACCTGTCAATGATCCGACATCCTGAGGAGATCCGTCCCTTGGTGGTTTGTACTGGCTAGATCGGCAGAGCGCTGGGTCGGACTCAAGCCTCTGACAGGTGGCCTTTTCCTGCTGTTTTACCACCTTGGCCACTAGGTCATAGACCTGTTCCACTGCCTCAGGCGATCTATCCTGCTCTAGAAGGGTCTTGGCGACGGCGAGGTTAAGGAGTGGGGTGGGCATCACCTGCTTGCCTTCACTATCAATGTATGGCTTGGCCTGTGCCGGCTTCGAGGGGGCCCATCCTAGGTTGCGCCGTACACCAGGATCGTTGATGACGCGAGCCGGAGCTTTCTTGGCCTTCTGCTGTTGCAGCAGAGTCTTGTACTCGGCTTCCATTGCTCTTGCTTTCTCTATGGACTTAACGCGTTGACGGATCTCGATCTAGTTTAGCGCCTTGCTCGCGATGGCTTGTGCCTCCTCCAAGCATTCTGGCGCTTCTCGTCAAGCTGAGTCACGTTAGGATATGATCAGCAGTTAGTGGCTCAACGAGGAGATTGCCGTACATCACTCTATCGCTAGAGTAACATGGGCTGCGGCGGCGTAGATCTTGGGCGGCAAGTTTGCGGTGTTGTTGTTGCTCGGACGGTCTTTGAGTTCACGGCTCTTGCCTTTGGATTAGGCGGAGGGGGCATGACTCTTGCGCGATCATCATCAGCAGCAATAAGTGGCCCCTTCCCCTTATCCAGCGCCGTAGGCGGAGCTTGCCCGGGCTGGTCTTCATCCATCACTGTCCCGATGGTGACGAACACCCCCCGAGACATGATGGTGTTATTAGCTTGTTCGTCGCGCGAGTACTCCTCCTCCATCTCCTGCATGGCGGAGTCTAGATCTTCTGGGCTGAAGTCTATCTCCTCTGAATCTGCACTGAAATCAGCATAAAGCGCGTCAATGACAGAGTCGGAGGGTGCCAGGACTTGCTCGATGACGGGAGGTGGAGGTGCAATGGCCTCGACGATGACTGGAGGTGGTGGCGCTGCTGCGACGATGGCGGTCGGAGGCGGTGGTGGCGATGGCTGAATCGGAGGGGCTCCGTCAATGAGCGCAAGCGCTGTCTGGGCTGCCGCTTCAGCCTCTGCATAGTTGTTGACAGTGTTCACCATGCCTTCAAAGGTGAGGCGTCCTGACGCCTGTTGCCGTCTTAAAGAATGTCGGAGAAGCGTGCCATGGTCCAGTCCTTCCACAAAGTGATAGATGGCATCATCATTGGGGTAGTGGGCCAGATCAGCTCGTATACGGAGCCACCTGGTCAGGTAATCGCGGGGTTTTTCGCCCTCTCTCTAATCGCATCGCGCCAGATCGAAGATGGTAACCACGCCGACGAACTTGGATCTCTGCTGTCGGCCTTACGAACAAAGCGGTGGTTGCGTGATCTTCCACCTTTATATCCTGTACAGGGGCGGTTTGGGTGGGTCTTGAATTTTCCCGATCTTTGCCGGCGAACTCCGAGGAGAGATCCGACATCGATCCTTCTGCGAACGTATCCTGCTCGTAGGCGGTCCGTGCGGGTCTTGATGCTTTCCGATCTTTGCCGGCAAACTCCAAAGAGAGATACGGCATCGATCCTTCCGCGAACGTATCCTGCCCGTAGGCGGTCCGTGCGTGTCTTGATGCTCCTCCGACTCCCAGGGAACTAGTGCCCGAGTCGGTTTCGCCGATGAAGAGGTGGATTGTGGCAGCCCGCAAAAACCACTACTAGAAAATCGCGTTGTTTTTGTGCATTGCATCATCATGACCGCATGCTCATGTCATCATGCCACATTGCATTTGAGCATCGTCATGTCATCATGCATTTGTTTGTCTGAAACTATTTCCGAAGAGCATATTTTGTTTTCTAAATACCCCGCCTTTATTTCAAATCCAAAACCCGGGTCTCCGGATTATTTTGTTTAGTCTACCAACGGTTTGCAAAAGCCCCGTTTTAAATAAATAAAATGTTTAATTATTTTTAGGGAGCAGCCGTACCGGGCCGATCCGACCCAGTCGGCCACCCCCAGTACAAACACCAGACCACCTAAACCCTTTTCCTACCCCAACCTAATCTACCCAGTGTGGCATCCCGCAAAAACCACTACTAGAAAATCGCGTTGAATTTGTGCATTGCATCGTCATCATCATGCATTGTTTGCTTAAAACTATTTCGCAAAGCCCGTTTTGTTTTCTAAAACGCCCCATCTTCATTCAAACGCCAAACCTCGGGGCTCCGGATTATTCTCTTTGTCTGCTATCGGGTTGCAACCGGTGCATTTAAAACAAATAAAATTATTATATTATTTTTAGTGGGGCAGTCGAACGGGCCGAATGACCCGAACGACCACCCCCATTTTCAAATCGGTCCAACCAACCGGTACACCCAAATCCTAAACCTACCAATCTACCTACCCACACCCAGCCTCCACCTCACCCCGGCCAACCCCGTCGCGCCACCTCAACCCTCTCTCTCCCTCACCCAATCCCCTTTTGCCACCTAGACTAAACCCAACCCCCCCACTCATCCACACCCCACACACACACCCCACACTCCAACACACCCCGCCACACACACTCCCACCTCTCCCCTGTCTGAGACCCGCCTGGGACCCACCCCCCCCGCGCGGCCCGTCTCTCTCTCCTCCCCGCGTCCCCTTCTTCCTCCTCCCGACCTGCTCTCCCTGGGCCTCTGCGCCGCTCCACCCTAGCCGCCACCACTGCAGTAGCGCTCCTCTCTCCTTCCTCTAGCCCACCGGACCCCCTCGCCGGACCCCCCTCGCCGGAACCCCCCTCGCTCGCCTCACCGGCCTCGCCCCCCCGTCGTCCCCATCCACCCCTCTTCCCCACGCGCGCCTCGTCCCCGCCTCCGGCCCCGCGTGCGCCCTGCAGCCTCGTCGCCGCCCGCAGCCTCCTCCTCAGCGCCTCTCGCCCCACCCAGCTTCATGATCCGCCCTTCTCCCTGCTCCCGGCCACCGCCGTCTCGCCACAGGAACCTCCCTCGCCCCAGTGGTGCCTCGCCCCACCTCTGCAACCTCCGCCGCCGCCGAGCCGAGCCTCTTCTCGCGGCCTGCCGTCACCGGAGCTCCCGCCGCCTCCCGGGACCCCTCCTCCGGCCCTCCCCAACCGCGCGCGCTGTCCTTGCTGCAGAGCGGGCGCAGCCGCCAGGATCCCCTCGCCGTCGACCTGCTGCCTGCCCCTCTCCTCGGCCTTGCCGTCGCGAGCATCTCCCCGACCCCGACTGTGTTGGCCATGGAGGGCCTCTGTTCTGCCGCTAGAGGGAGCTGCTGCCGCGGGAGAGGCACCAAGACGTGAGCCACGGAGGGGAGGGAGATGGGCAGATGGCCTTCGCCGTTGCCAAGTTCCAACCACGCCACGAACAGCCGCGCCCGGGCTCCGTCCCCATCCATGTGCTTGCCGGCCGTTGTTGTCTGATGGTGGTGTGCTTGGAGATGACATGAGAACGACACCCCGTGCCGGTTTCAAGTCCACACCGACAAGTGAAGCTGAAACGCCAAGATCTTCTCGCCAACAAGACCATCGCCAAGACCTGCTTGCCCTGCAAGATCGACCGGGGACATTCAGGGTCATCTCCAAGACCGTTCACGGATCCGAAGACCCCAAGTTCTACTACAAGGACACGAAGATCTCGTTCTGGGATTCGATGACCCGAAGACCGATCCCGGCGCGCCCGAACCCCGTCAAGACCCCGAACCCTCTCGGATCCGAGGACCGAAGACGGACAGAACGCTAAGACCGACCCGGTACACGGTCCCGACAAGACCCTCGCAACGGCAAGATCGACCCTGTGGGACCCGACAAGATCGGCACGACGACAAGAACGACAGCGACCAGGAGAACCCGATGCGCCCTATGCCACGCCAAGTTCGTTTACCCGAACGCCAAGATCTTCCCCGATCCGAAGACCCTAATCCCAGAGTCCGAGAACGCATCCGTCGAACCCTGGACCCCGAACCCCGAACCCCCGAAACCCCAAGTTCGTCGGGACCCCTCAATGTGTGAACCCCTTTCCGAGAACCCTATTTTATAATATAATAAACTTGTCGCATCTTAATTGTTCATGCATGCATATTGTCATGTGGTTTGGGGGCCTTATGCCGATTCACCTCATAATTAAATATGGGGCTCATATGCGGGCAAATCCAGTCTCATATCGGCCTCATTTAAATTGGTGTAGTGAACCCGGTACTATCTTCTGCCATGTTATGACAACATTTAATTTGTGGGGTAGCTAAACAACATGAACCATTTAATTACTATCGGGACCCCGGTTCCACTTAATATTGCCTTATTGCATCGCACCTTTGCCATGTCATACATCATACCTGTAGGGTTCGCAGCATAGAAAACAAAAATTTTCCTACGATGGGAACAACTATGTACCAAGATCTATCTACTAGATACAAACAACGAGCGGATGTATATCCGTAGAGAACATACCCTTGAAGACCGACAAAGCTTAACGAGTCCAAACTCGTGGTTGATGTAGACGATCTCTTGCCGATCTCAAGATCGAGAGGAAGTCCTAGCGCCGCAAAACAGCAGCGCATCCGTGCTCGCACACACGTTCGAGGCACCGAGCAACCTCCGCCTCCTCGCTCCAGCGATGCAGCGGAAGCACAACTCTTTCTTGCCGAAAAGCCGAACATGTATCTCGCTAGTCCGAGACCATGGGGGATAAATTCTAGAGGGGGAGAGAGATCCTTCACGAGGAGGTGTGGTGTGAGAGGAGGAGAGGGGGGCCTTTTATAGGGGAGAGGGGGGCACCCAAGGGGCCATGCACCCAGCCATGGGGCTGCACCCACCTCTTCCACATTCATGTGGGTGGAGCTCCCACTCAAAATGAAAAGCCTCCACTCCCATTAAAAAGCCTCCACTCATAAATCCACTCACATGCATTAAATTTCCACCAAATTTAATGCAAGCTCTCATTTAAATAAAACTCTTTTATTTATTTATTCAGAATTTTGTTAATTACTTTAATTAACAAACATTCACATAAAACCCCTTGCTAGTATTTCATTTCACATGCAGAACCAGTTTCAGCAATTTCAACCGAAACAGTTTCGGTGTCTAGTGAAATAAATTCCTGCGCTTTCCTTTTCTTTTCGGCATGAAACTTTTGCTCCAAATGGATGTCGGTGTATCTTAAGTGTGTCACCCTACGGTTCGTGAATAATGCGGACATGATCGAGACCCCTCTCGGATCAATAATCAGAAGCGGGATCTGGAGACCCATACTGACTCCCACACATTCAACGATGACTTTCTTGTGATCGTCGGAACCTTTTACGCTAGTATCTTAATCCCTTTGTTTCGCGATATATTACATGTCCGAGATTCGATCATCGGTATCTCCATACCTAGTTTGATCTCGTTACCGACATGCACTCTTTTCTCGTTCCCGTGATATAACATTCTAGTGATCAAATCACTTGCTTGCAAGCTAATCAATGTGATATCACCGAGAGGGCCCAGAGTATATCTATCCGTCATCGGGATGAACAAATTCCACTCTCGATCCATGGGCCTCAACATAACACTTTAGTAGTTCCGAACCCATCTTTATAATCACCCTTTTACGGTGTGACGTTTGATGTTATCAAGAAACTCTTCCGGTGTTAGTGATTGACATGATCTCATGGTCTAAGGATTAGGATCACTTCGTAAGTTGTTATAGCAATATAAACTCAATGACTTTGATCGTAATGCTATACTTCGGATGAATGTTCATCACACCATTACACTAATGTTGTGACCCCGTTATTAACAACATCCAATGTCCATGATCAGGAAACCTTGATCATCTTGTTAATCAACGAGCTAGTTTATAAGAGAGGCATAACTAGGAACTTTCTATTTGTTTATTAAACACACATGTATTAACGTTTCCGTATTAATACAATTATAGCATGCAAAATAAATATTTATCATAAATAAGGAATACGATAATAGCCACTTTATTATTGCCTCTCGGGCATATTCCCTTCAGTCTCCCACTTGCACTAGAGACAATAATCTAGTTTGAAAACTTTGTGTATTGAACACCTATGGCTTTCTGGTGTTCCAAATACGCAATTGCAAGTGGTTGACATAATCTACGGATCTGACACTTTCAGGTCCGTGTGTATTTGCATGTCTTTGCGTCTTCACGCATCACTCATTCTCCAATGAGATGGCATTGTATAAATTTGGTCTTTCGGTGAGACCTTTAGTTCCTTGGGGTTAAAACACGTCGATACTATTGTCATACAATATATCTTTAGTGTTAGCCCGTTGAGAACCACACCTTAGTTTGATAACAAACTACTTGACACAAATTCCTTCCTTTCTTTGCTACTATAGCAGTCATATACTTAGCCTTTTGTTGTAGTATTCACAATGTCTTAACTTTGGAACTCTTCCAAATCCATCATGGAATCTCCTTTCCATTACATTGTGCCACCCATAGTTTAAATTGAGATAAACTTAATTTGTATCTTGTGACAAAACTAGTATCAATGTAACGCTTTACAATGAACTATTTGTAATTGTTTGTCACCTCTACACAAATATATTCTTAGTTCTTCCAAAAGATCATAAGAATATCCTCACTATCGTCCAATGATCATTTTATGATTCATTCTGGTATATGCTCATAACACTTAGAGCATAGGACATATCTGGATGTGTACATATCATGGTATGATTGATCAAAACATTCTCGTGATTGCACTCATCAAGTGTCAAAGCACTTGAATCTTGTTTCACTTATCAAGTGTCGATACACTTGAATCTTGATTCAATTCCTTTCCATGCGACAAGAATCGTTTCTTGTTGATTCTATATTGAACTCCTTCAATATCTCATATATGTACATTTGGCACAACCATATTGGCGTTCGATCATCCACTATAGACATTCATGCTAAATATTCGGGTTTTGCCTAAGTCTTTCATCGAAATGAAATTCTTAACCTTTGTCAATAAAAGATACATCATTTCTAATCAACAAGATGTCCTTCACATAATGTATTAGAAATATGTCTCAGCGCTCCCACTTAATTTCTTGCAAGTGCAAGCATCTTCATCGTCTCCTGATGAAAAACTCCTTTTCATCATGGTGAAGATTCCAACTCCGCGATGCTTACTTCAACCATTGAAGTTTGCATGCCCTTTTAGCATCCTTTGAATTTAACAAAACCCTTTGGACCGTGTCATGTACACGTCCTAGGTAACCATTCTATTAGAAGAACTTTGTTTTGTTTATTCATCTACCATATAACAGATTATATGTAGTGGTTGCTACTTTAATCCGTCCAGACTAAATATCGCTATGAAAGATCAAATCTTGTCATAGTCTTTACGACATGTCGACTATTTCATAGATGTGAAACATCCATGTCTGTTTCTTTATAGATCCAAATACGACCGATAGGTTTTTACACCTTTCCGGAGGGTCTTCCAAGTTCAAAACTTGATTTCTCGTGTATGGAACTATCACGGATTTTATGGCTTCAAGCCATTTGAGCAGGCCCATCATCGCTTCTTTGTATGTATTCGGTTCATCATTATCAAACAATAATGATTTACTCTCAAATCTTAGCATTTGATTGTTTAACCGACCTACTTGGTTCAATAGGAACTTAGATCTCCGTGACCACAACCTTTGAGGCACATAAGCTATGAGCATTATGGCAGCCTCCAGAACCATTTCCGACGCTGCGCAACTCAGCACATTTAGCTAAGGTTCGTTAACCTTATCAAAGTTCTATTGTCCTCCCACTTAAAATTTATGAAAAATTCCTTCTTCAAGAAACTTTACATTTCAAGCGACAAACCCTTTTGTCCTCGGTGTTATGGAGGAATAACCAATTGTTATTCGAAACAACCTACAAAGACATGCTCATCCGACTTTGGTTGTAAACATCTTACTTATGTTTAGTATACCAAAATTTAAGAAATGACAACTTGGGTTTTACCCCAAACCATAACTTCCATGGTGTCATTTCAACGGATCTAGATGGAGCTCTTTTCAGTGTAAAAGCGGTAGTCTCTAAAGCTTTAATCTTTTAAAACATAATGGCAGTTTTATAAATAACACCTTAGATCTAACCATGTCTAACAAGGCTTCATTACAAATCTCAAACACTCCATATTCCTATGGTGTTTCGGGAGATGTAAATCTAGGTGTTTTGCTAAACTTGTAACTCAAATAAATCCCTTTATGATAAAATCATAATTAATTTATTTTTCTTGTTACACTTGTAACTCAAATAAATCCCTTATGATAAAATCATAAACCATTTATTTTCTTGTTACAATGATTTTCACTTCATCTTGAAAGTCTTTGAAACATTTTTCAAATATTTCATACTTCTTTCTCATTAAGTGAACATTCACTCAAAATTCCGGAGAAAGCATATGAAGTTGAAACCCATCGCTTACGACTGCACATAATGGACTACATACATCGATATGTATAAATTCCAATAATTTAGTCGTTCGTTCTTCTTTGGCCTTTGAACGAAGTTTTAATTATCCCGAGGAAAGTCTCACAAGCGTCACTTGATCAAATCAAAGACTCCAAAAATCCATGAATATGGAGATTCTTCATGTTTTCTTTCCAATATAATTTAAACAGCGATGTCACTTCGTAAGTGATCTTTCAATCATTTGTCTTGCAACATTTTAGCATTAGGATTTATGGATGTGATTTCTTCAACTAGATTTGTAAATCATCCATCTTATATGGAATACGGTAATTATTTGAACAACCTTTGTTCTTATAATACCTGATTCAAATAACAATTATTAAAACAAATCTTGAAGTCTTGCTTTGATGTCAACGAGAAATACAAACAACGGTTTGTTTGTTTTCGATGAACATCATCACATTTTCTCTTGCTAGTTACTTAGGCCATTGTGGTTCATGAATTGCGTCATTCTGTATGACATTTCATACCAACCAATTCGGTATCCAATACCCAAGAACCACATTGTTTAACAAGCAAAGAATACAACCATAACATGTATATCATATATATACCTAAATTGGATATTTCCAATCTTTTCTTTTCTGCCAAATATATTTTATAGATTCTCTTTCAGCATTTCCTTTTCCTTTTAAAAGAATTTATCAACATCAAAAGTGGCGCCATATACATGACACCTAGTCCAAAGCGTGTATATTCAAATAATAATACCTTTGGACTTGCACTTTGAAGTAGATCACCATCATCAAATGATCGGTATTCTTTCAAAATCCATTCTTTAGTAATCTTTTAGTGTAGTAAACATTTTACATACATATTCTATTCACCCTTATCATGACGACTTTCATGATCAAGCTACTTTAGCTTATAAAGGCGAATCGTGAGTATAACATTACTTTCCAAAACCCTTTTGGATGATTAGGATGTCTAGCATCTCCAACCTTCGCAAATTCTCATCCAATATGAGAACATATATTATACTCTATCATATTTCAACCAAAACATTGTTTGAGATATCGTTATATCGCCACACATGATGGTTTACGAAATAATTCTTTGGCTCCTAGATAAACTTGATATTTAAATCAAGAATCATGGAGGCAAACATGATACTTAAGATACTAACACTGGAATTGTTACTCTCGATTTAATACCAATTATTAAATTTCACGGAGTAAATAGAATTTTCTTTGAAAGTTTGCAATAGGACTTTAAACTTTAGATTGACACTCAACACAATACGATACCAGTTCGTAAAGTATATATCCAGAATTCTATAGTTCTATTATCTCAATTACAACTATGCATAAGGTGGTGAGCGAATGCCAATGACTACAACAAATTATGCAAATTCACTTTGATTTAATTTATGATAAATTGAGTTCTACTAATCCAAATTAGAAATGAACTCCCACTCAAAAACGACATCCCTCGTGCCTTTTGGTGATTACATGAACCAAATCCACTACACCAAGTCCGATCATCACGTGAGTCGGTGTAGCTTCAAAGCGAGCATCAAATGGGCATCATATCTACTATATGACTCATGCTTAACCTTTAGTCCGTGTTCCGAGGCCATGTCTGTACATGCTAGGCTCGCCAAGTAAGAACCTTAGTATTGCGTGTGTAACTGTCTTACACGAGATATGCTCGTGGATTCAAGTACACCCGATCATCACGTGATGTCTTGAAGCGACGAAACATTGTCGGTGCATACTTAAGGAAGAACACATTTTTATCTTGATATCTAAATGAGGGATCATCTTATTATGCTAATAAAACGCCAAACAAGCAATATAAGATGCTATCAAACATCACATGTTTATTAGTGGAATGATATGGTTCTCGCATATGATCTCTATCATGTGCACCGTGGTATGATCACTATCATACCTCTATGTGTAAGTCCAAGGTCTATGGAGATTACACGTTATGTGTGTTGTAAGAGTATCATCTCATACTTCTACTTACAACATCACCATATCATAACACTAGCCCAGCAACAATCTAAACTAGACGCCTCTAATTTATCCATTGCAAGTTTTACGTGGCTTAGGGCTTTCGAGATAGAACCGTTCTTACCTACGAACATGAACCACAACGAGGATAAACAAATTGTTGACAACTCGTTGCAAATTATATATTGACTATAGTAGGAGAGACAGACACCCGCTAGCCACTTATGCAAAACTAGTTGCATGTCAAGCGTGGAACAGGTCTCATGTGCGAGGACATGTAAAGTTTGTCCGGGCCGCTTCATCCCACTATGCCACCAATATCCAAAGTACAACTAAGAAGCAATAAAATGATCATCATCGCCCACATACTCATATGTGTACTACCCGTGCAAAGTATCTACGCATAGATCCGGCTCTGATACCCCTGTAGGGTTCGCAGCATAGAAAACAAAAATTTTCCTACGATGGGAACAACTATGTACCAAGATCTATCTACTAGATACAAACAACGGGCGGATGTATATCCGTAGAGAACATACCCTTGAAGACCGACAAAGCTTAATGAGTCCAAACTCGTGGTTGATGTAGCGATCTCTTGCCGATCTCAAGATCGAGAGGAAGTCCTAGCGCCGCCAAAGCAACAGGCGCATCCGTGCTCGCACACACGTTCGAGGCACCGAGCAACCTCCGCCTCCTCGCTCCAGCGATGCAGCTGATGCACAGCTCTATCTTTCCAAAAATCCACCGGGAACATGTATCTCGCTAGTCCGAGACCATGGGGGATAAATTCTAGAGGGGGAGAGAGATCCTTCACGAGGAGGTGTGGTGTGAGAGGAGGAGAGGGGGGCTCCTTTTATAGGGAGAGGGGGGGCACCCAAGGGGCCATGCGCCCAGCCATGGGGCTGCCCCCACCTCTTCCACATTCATGTGGGTGGAGCTCCCACTCAAAATGAAAAGCCTCCACTCCCATTAAAAAGCCTCCACTCATAAATCCACTCACATGCATTAAATTTCCACCAAATTTAATGCAAGCTCTCATTTAAATAAAACTCTTTTATTTATTTATTCAGAATTTTGTTAATTACTTTAATTAACAAACATTCACATAAAACCCCTTGCTAGTATTTCATTTCACATGCAGAACCGGTTTGACAATTTCAAAAGCAGTTTCGGTGTCTAGTGAAATAAATTCCTGCGCTTTCCTTTTCTTTTCGGCATGAAACTTTTGCTCCAAATGGATGTGTGTATCTTAAGTGTGTCACCCTACGGTTCGTGAATAATGCGGACATGATCGAGACCCTCTCGGATCAATAATCGAGCGGATCTGGAGACCCATACTGACTCCCACACATTCAACGATGACTTTCTTGTGATCGTCGGAACCTTTTACGCTAGTATCTTAATCCCTTTGTTTCGCGATATATTACATGTCCGAGATTCGATCATCGGTATCTCCATACCTAGTTTGATCTCGTTACCGACATGCACTCTTTTCTCGTTCCCGTGATATAACATTCTAGTGATCAAATCACTTGCTTGCAAGCTAATCAATGTGATATCACCGAGAGGGCCCAGAGTATATCTATCCGTCATCGGGATGAACAAATTCCACTCTCGATCCATGGGCCTCAACATAACACTTTAGTAGTTCTGAACCCATCTTTATAATCACCACATTACGGTGTGACGTTTGATGTTATCAAGAAACTCTTTCGGTGTTAGTGATTGACATGATCTCATGGTCTAAGGATTAGGATCACTTCGTAAGTTGTTATAGCAATATAAACTCAATGACTTTGATCGTAATGCTATACTTCGGATGAATGTTCATCACACCATTACACTAATGTTGTGACCCCGTTATTAACAACATCCAATGTCCATGATCAGGAAACCTTGATCATCTTGTTAATCAACGAGCTAGTTTATAAGAGAGGCATAACTAGGAACTTTCTATTTGTTTATTAAACACACATGTATTAACGTTTCCGTATTAATACAATTATAGCATGCAAAATAAATATTTATCATAAATAAGGAATACGATAATAGCCACTTTATTATTGCCTCTCGGGCATATTCCTTGATCTCCCACTTGCACTAGAGACAATAATCTAGTTTGAAAACTTTGTGTATTGAACACCTATGGCTTTCTGGTGTTCCAAATACGCAATTGCAAGTGGTTGACATAATCTACGGATCTGACACTTTCAGGTCCGTGTGTATTTGCATGTCTTTGCGTCTTCACGCATCACTCATTCTCCAATGAGATGGCATTGTATAAATTTGGTCTTTCGGTGAGACCTTTAGTTCCTTGGGGTTAAAACACGTCGATACTATTGTCATACAATATATCTTTAGTGTTAGCCCGTTGCGAACCACACCTTAGTTTGATAACAAACTACTTGACACAAATTCCTTCCTTTGCTGCTACTATAGCAGTCATATACTTAGCCTTTTGTTGTAGTATTCGTCACAATGTCTTAACTTTGGAACTCTTCCAAATCCATCATGGAATCTCCTTTCCATTACATTGTGCCACCCATAGTTTAAATTGAGATAAACTTAATTTGTATCTTGTGACAAAACTAGTATCAATGTAACGCTTTACAATGAACTATTTGTAATTGTTTGTCACCTCTACACAAATATATTCTTAGTTCTTCCAAAAGATCATAAGAATATCCTCACTATCGTCCAATGATCATTTTATGATTCATTCTGGTATATGCTCATAACACTTAGAGCATAGGACATATCTGGATGTGTACATATCATGGTATGATTGATCAAAACATTCTCGTGATTGCACTCATCAAGTGTCAAAGCACTTGAATCTTGTTTCACTTATCAAGTGTCGATACACTTGAATCTTGATTCAATTCCTTTCCATGCGACAAGAATCGTTTCTTGTTGATTCTATATTGAACTCCTTCAATATCTCATATATGTACATTTGGCACAACCATATTGGCGTTACAGTCTATCCACTATAGACATTCATGCTAAATATTCGGGTTTTGCCTAAGTCTTTCATCGAAATGAAATTCTTAACCTTTGTCAATAAAAGATACATCATTTCTAATCAACAAGATGTCCTTCACATAATGTATTAGAAATATGTCTCAGCGCTCCCACTTAATTTCTTGCAAATGCAAGCATCTTCATCGTCTCCTGATGAAAAACTCCTTTTCATCATGGTGAAGATTCCAACTCCGCGATGCTTACTTCAACCATTGAAGTTTGCATGCCCTTTTTAGCATCCTTTGAATTTAACAAAACCCTTTGGACCGTGTCATGTACCGTCCTAGGTAACCATTCTATTAGAAGAACTTTGTTTTGTTTATTCATCTACCATATATGATTATATGTAGTGGTTGCTACTTTAATCCGTCCAGACTAAATATCGCTATGAAAGATCAAATCTTGTCATAGTCTTTACGACATGTCGACTATTTCATAGATGTGAAACATCCATGTCTGTTTCTTTATAGATCCAAATACGACCGATAGGTTTTACACCTTCCGGAGGGTCTTCCAAGTTCAAAACTTGATTTCTCGTGTATGGAACTATCACGTATTTTATGGCTTCAAGCCATTTGGCCGAGGCCCATCATCGCTTCTTTGTATGTATTCGGTTCATCATTATCAAACAATAATGATTTACTCTCAAATCTTAGCATTTGATTGTTTAACCGACCTACTTGGTTCAATAGGAACTTAGATCTCCGTGACCACAACCTTTGAGGCACATAAGCTATGAGCATTATGGCAGCCTCCAGAACCATTTCCGACGCTGCGCAACTCAGCACATTTAGCTAAGGTTCGTTAACCTTATCAAAGTTCTATTGTCCTCCCACTTAAAATTTATGAAAAATTCCTTCTTCAAGAAACTTTACATTTCAAGCGACAAACCCTTTTGTCCTCGGTGTTATGGAGGAATAACCAATTGTTATTCGAAACAACCTACAAAGACATGCTCATCCGACTTTGGTTGTAAACATCTTACTTATGTTTAGTATACCAAAATTTAAGAAATGACAACTTGGGTTTTACCCCAAACCATAACTTCCATGGTGTCATTTCAACGGATCTAGATGGAGCTCTTTTCAGTGTAAAAGCGGTAGTCTCTAAAGCTTTAATCTTTTAAAACATAATGGCAGTTTTATAAATAACACCTTAGATCTAACCATGTCTAACAAGGCTTCATTACAAATCTCAAACACTCCATATTCCTATGGTGTTTCGGGAGATGTAAATCTAGGTGTTTTGCTAAACTTGTAACTCAAATAAATCCCTTTTATGATAAAATCATAATTCATTTATTTTTCTTGTTACACTTGTAACTCAAATAAATCCCTTATGATAAAATCATAAACCATTTATTTTTCTTGTTACAATGATTTTTCACTTCATCTTGAAAGTCTTTGAAACACTTCATCTTGACCGTCGGTGCTGCATCCTGCGCGTCCTCGAACCACGCCAAAGCCGCCTCGCCGAGATCCTCTTTGCGCCCTGCCATCCTCTGGCCGTAGCCGCGCTTGCTCCTCCACCATCGCCATGTGCCCCGCGTCAGGCCGTCGTCCTCGTCTTGGTTCCTGCTGCACATGTGCCAGCAGCCGCCTCGTGGCCTCCTGTTGGTAACCGCCTCTGCCCCATCATCCTGTTCAGGGCCT
The DNA here is from genome assembly GCA_030063025.1 of Avena longiglumis. Taxonomy (NCBI): domain Eukaryota; kingdom Viridiplantae; phylum Streptophyta; class Magnoliopsida; order Poales; family Poaceae; genus Avena; species Avena longiglumis. Next base: position 505,435,370 of record CP125975.1, read on the forward strand.
GCATGTGTATCTGCTTGCGCGTCTGCACATGTTGCCCCATGCCGTTCTTGCCCATATCCTGGTTGTGCATGTATCCTTGTGGTGATGATGTCTACCTCTATTCAAGATCAACGACGATAGGTGCATTGCCGGGTTCCACGTCCATGTTGGCGTTCGCGTGACCTGCACAAGAACCCGACGAGCTAACAGCGGGAACTGTACCAACGCAAGATCCCCGAAGGATTCATATCATGCCATGAGCGACTAGAGCCGGAACCCCCAAGGCCGTCGAAACGGAAACCGAAGATCTCCGACACGGACGCCAAGATCGCCCACATGGAAACCAAAGACCCGAAGCCCGGTTCGAAGACCGATCCTGGTGTTTGAAGACCGAACCCCGTGGACCGACATGATCTTCTTCACGGATACGACAAGTACTTCCTCGAGGATGCCAAGTTCTTCACCCCGAATGCCAAGACCGACTTGATGGCGAGGACCCGACAAGATCTTCGCAACGACAAGATCTTCGCAATGACAAGATCGACACCGACCAGGACGAATCCGATGCGCCCCGACACCGAACCAAGTCCTTCTTCGCGGAACGCCAAGATCTACTCTGTTATCCGAGAACGATCCCGCCGAGACCGAACCCCAGATCCGAACCCTGTCAAACCCCGAACCCCTCGGAGCCCAAGATCGCCGAATCCATGTGTGACCCTTTTTCTCGAGCCCTATTTTTATAAATGTAATATCAAACTGTTGCATATTTAATTGTCATACTCGCATACATAATGTTGTTGTTGGGGGTATTTAGGCGATTCACCTAAATTATATATGGAGTCTATATGCGGGATATCTTTGTCTTAATCCGGACTCCATTTAAATTGGTGTAGCGAATCGGTGCTATCTTTTGCCATGTTAAGACAACATTTAAATTGCAGGGTATCTAAATAACATGAACCTATTAATTAATTGTCGGGACCCCGGTTCCGCTTAATATGGCCTATTTGCATCGCATCCTTTGCCATGTCATGCATCATACATGCATCATGCCCGATCTTCTGCCGTTGTATTAAATAGTGCATCCGGTGTTTATTCTAGTGTTTTGCTTCTTCGCGGATAAGGCCGTTGAGTTGATGTGAGTGTCGACCCGATCTTCGGATGAACCTTCGGCAATGTTTTCAGGCGAGCACCTCCCCCTTCCTACCTATCTTACTTTTATAGTCTTTATTTCCTCCTGTTGATCTATTGCTACCTGTGTTGCGATGCTCTAGTTTTCGTACCCGTGATTTCCCTTGCAGCCTCATATTGCCTTGGACACATCCTATTACCTGTTGTTTGGTAGATAGTGGGACCTGCGTGTCGTAGTTGCTTACTCAAGTGCTGTTGCGTGTCGTCAAGTACCACAGTTGTTGGAGTATTGCCGTATGTTTAATGTTGGAGATGATCATGGCTTTAATTATTGTTTAATTTAATTATCGCTTAATAACTAAAATTGAAGTAGGTAATGCAGAGGCACAGGTGGGCAATAGATGTTATTTGGTTGTTAACCGTCCACTTGTGTCCCGTAGGACCCCAAGTTCTTGACACTGTTAGAGATCGAAGCGCTAACCACAGGTGGGGTGTATGGGCACCCCCATCGATTAGTACCTGATTCCAAAGTATTGTACCGGGGGCCACAAGTAGTTTGGGGCTTTATTACTATTCTGTACTTATGCCATGCTTCTTTGCTTAATTTAAATTGTGCGAGGTTGCACTGTCTTTATTAGGATCGTGGCACGTTTTATTTGTGTCGACAAGCCAGTCATCCTTCGGTTCCCAGTCGTTCTGAGTCTACAAACCCTGAGTCCGTCTCGGAGACCGGCCGACTTCGTTGCGGGTAGCTTAGTGGGGTGTCCCCCATGTACTTGCTTTGGGTCTGGGAAACGTCATGACTTATGTCCCGCCGACATACCGATGGGTGTATGTTAACTGATCTGGCAAAAAGGGTCGAAGTGTGTGTGGATACTTTGGTGCACCCCTGCAGGGTTAAATCTTTTCGACAAGCCGTGTCCGCGGTTATGGACGACTTGGAGCACAGTTCTCGATCATAGACAACTATAACTAAAGTTTTCTGTTATAATTTGACTGGTATCCGGTATGACTAGTAATCAGCTCCACTACAACGGAATGGCTAAATAAAAGTGCCAACAACTGCTGGGTTTTGGGATATCTCATGCTAATTGTATCTGACTAGTAAGTGTTGCAACTACAATGGAATGGTTAACTAAAACTGCCCACTGCTTAATATATCAGGACGACTCATGCTATCTATACCTGACTAGTAATTGCTGCAACGATAACTGAATAAATAAAACTGCCAACGGCGTGAGTTCCTCGGTTGACTTCCTCGTTTGATCTCGAGGGGGAATACCAGGATGGGTATGTTTGGTGATAGTATCAGGTTGGTTCCAAATAGGTCTTTATTACCCCTCTCTGATAGCCGCTAGTTGTATCGAGTCTCTATAGGTTGTTTAGTGCATGCCGCGCTGCCGCTTCAGTCCACCATACCTATGTAGGCGAGGACCGCCGAATTCTAGCCTCGCTGTCTTGGCCTCAAGATCGACGCTCCTCTTTTTCCTTTGCCCTTTGTGGCACCTTTTGTTTAAGCAGGTTTTGAGATCGACGTCGTTAGCAGGGTTACCCTTCCGGCTTGGCCTGGGCAGGGTTATGGACGCCATTGGTTATTCTTCAGGGCTCTTAGCTCAATTTGCATCTTGTCCGTACTCGGACGCTGCATCGTTTTCAAGGTGATTTGGATCTTTGGTATTGTATATCTGTATTCTTGACTCTTTGAGTCGCTGTTGTATATATATGTTTTGTGGGTTCCATCGAGGACTATTGTGTAATGATATTACTTCGTTTTCCACCCGCACGCAAGTGCCTGGTGGACACCTTTGAATCGTTTCTATGCGGGTTTTGGCGGGAAGTGCTAAAACTTGCATAGGGCCAATTCTGAGGGTGTTACATGGATGTCTCCGATAGGAACGATCGAACACCGCGTAGGGTTCGTCTTCGCCGGGATCCAGAACTCATCGGGGACGATCGAACGTTGCGGAGAAGAGAAAGCGACCGATGGCTCTGGTTTCGCCGATTCCACAAGATCTTGGTCCTCGCCATTGAAGAGCTGGCGCCTCTTGTCCCATGGTGGGCGCCAAGCCGTGGTATTGCCGACAGTATGCCATGGAGGGTCCTCACGATGCGTGTTTAGAGGCGTGGGGTAAGGCGGACGGTTGATGGGTGCGAGGTAACACAGCTTACCTAGGTTCAGATCCCAGCGGTGGCGGAATCCTACTCTGCTATAAATCACTATAATGGCAATACCGAAGTTACTGAGATTAGGTTCGTTTGAGGTGACTAGAAAGTCTAAGTTATCGTGCCCTAAAGGCTCCCATAGGCCCGGCTTATATAGTCGTCAGGTCCTAGGGTTACAGGGAAAAGTCCTAGCCGGACAGGTTACAGAGTTCTACACCGTCTATTACTAGTCTTGTGTATCTTGCACTCCAAGGCTTCGGGTACGCTGGTGACTCCAGCGTAGCCTTCCTTTATCCGGCATGGTCCTCCCTTCTGGATCCACCTAACTGGGCCGCCCAGCAGGCCATAGGCCATGCTACCGACTATGGGCCACCCGGGTTAGTCGGATAAGAGACATGCTATGAGGATACCCATTTAGCATATCCCCAACAGCGTGAGTAGTTCACCCTTGGACATGGGTCAATATAGTAGCTAGATGGTTGTTTATCCTCCTTTGTGCTATCATGTGTAGATCTTGTGAGCTCCGTTCATGATCAAGATCATCTATTTATAATCATACATGTTGTGTTTGCGGGGATCCGATGGTTATTGAGATACTATGTCAGATTGATTATTGATTCTATCATGTCTTATTTATTATTGATTCTATCATGTCTGTGTTGTTTGTGATCTTGCATGGTCTCCATTTCTAGTAGCTATCTTGGCCAAGTAGATTCTAGTGACTCCAAGAGGGAGTATTTATGCTCGATAGTGGGTTCATGCCTCTATTGAATCTGGGTAAGTGATAGGAATATCTAAGGTTATAGATGTGTTGTTGCTACTAGAGAGAAAACAACAATCATTTGTTCATGGAACAATTGTATTGTTTACTTTACACACATTACTTAATGCAATTATCCGTTGCTTGCAACTTAATACTAGAGGGGGTTCGGATGATAAGCTGAAGGTGGATTATTAGTCATAGATGCAGTTGGATGGCGGTCTATGTATATTGTTGTAATACCCAATCAAATCTCATGGGAGTCATGAATGTCTAGTATTCGCATTGTTATGCCTTGCTCGGTTCCTGTCAATTGCCCCACTGTAATTTGTTCACACAGCATGTTATGTTATTTATCTTAAGGAGAACACCTCTAGTGAACTGTGGACCCCTGTCCAATGTTTACCATTGATATATCATCTACTCTTATCGTTTACTTTCTACAAGCAACCATTACCTTCCACACTATACGTTTAATCCTTTGTTTTCAGCAAACCAGTGAGATTGACAACCTCACTGTAAGTTGGGGCAAAGTCTTGAGTTTGTGTTGTGTGCAGGATTCCAAGTTGGTAGAAACACATTGGAGTTGTTTCCTTGCTCTTACTGGTTCGATAACCTTGGTTTCATATCTATGGGAAGACTTGCTGCTGTGCTCATCACACCTTCCTCTTGGGGTCTCCCAACGAAGCTCTGCAATTGACTGAGCCACGTCAAGGTTTTTTCTGGCGCTGTTGCCGGGGGGTTTAAGGGTAGCTTCACAAGGGGAGTCCTTCACAACCATTATCTTTACTTTGTTTTTGTTTTGCTTAGTTTCTTTTTATTGCTTCTTTTTACCAAAAATTACAAAAAATAGTTTCGTTTGGTTTGCATTTTCTTATAAAAAACACAAAAAATCAGTTCCTACTCTAGTTGCTGCTGCTGTTGGCTTTCTTCAGCTTTGCAAAAAAATGAATTCTGCTGAGAACACCAAGTTGTGTGACTTCACTAGCACAAACAACAATGATTTCCTGAGTACACCTATTGTTCCACCTACTCCTGATGCTACCTTTTATGAAAATAAGCCTGCTTTGTTGAATCTTGTTATGAAAGAGCAATTTTCTGGTGCTAGTTCTGATGATGCTGCTGCCCACCTTAATAACTTTGTTGAACTTTGTGAGATGCAAAAATATAAGGATGTAGATGGAGATATTATTAAGCTCAAATTGTTTCCTTTATCCTTGAGATGAAAAGCTAAAGAGTGGTTGCTATCCTTGCCTAGAAATAGTATTGTCTCTTGGATTAAATGCAAAGATGCTTTTATTGGAAAATACTATCCTCTTGCTAAGATTATATCTATGGGAAGTGAAATAATGAAATTTAAACAACTTGATAATGAACATGTTTCTCAAGCTTGGGAAAGAATGAAATCTTTGGTAAAGAATTGTCCCACTCATGGACTGACTGCTTGTATTATTATCCAAACTTTTTATGCAGGACTAAATTTCTCTTCAAGAAATCTGTTGGATTCTGCTGATGGAGGTACCTTTATGACCATTACTTTGGGTGCTGCAACAAAGCTCCTTGATAATATGATGGTTAATTATTCTGAATGGCACACTGAGATAGGTCCACATGGTAAGAAGGTAAATTATGTTGAAGAAACCTCCTCCTTGAGTGATAAAATTGATATTATCATGTCTATGCTTGTTAATGTAAAAGCTCATATTGAACCAAATAATTTTCCTTTAGCCTCTTTGGTTGCTCAAGAAGAACATGTTGATGTGAACTTTATTAGAAACAATAATTTCAACAACAATGCCTATAGAAATAGTTGTGGTAGTAATAATTATAGGACTTTTCCTCCCAATAATGGTAATGCTTATGGAAATTCCTACAAAAACAATAGAAGTGCTCCTTCTGAACTTGAAGTCATGCCTAAAGACTTTATTAGTAAACAAACTACTTTCAACAAGACTGTGGAGGAAAAGCTTTTGAATGTTGAGAAAAATATTTCATCTTTGTCTGAAGCTCAATCCTCCTTGATTAGTAAAATGGTTGCTAAACCTGAAACTTTGGAAAGTACCTTTGCTGCTACTCATGGCATACAAGTTACTATTGATGAAAATGTTAGACTGTTAGCTAAATTGCATGCTAAGTGGGAAAGAGAAGATGAAATTTCTAGAAACAATAGTATTTGTACTATTACTACTACCAATGTTGATGCTAGTAAACCACAAGAAGTCCCCATTCCTCCTACAACAATGCCTAAACCCAATAAGAATGATGCTAAGTTTGATGTTGATCTTGATGGTTGCAATATTTCTGAAGTGATTATGTTCCTACAAAAGCTTGATAGAAGTCCTAATGCTAGTGCTATGAATATGGGTTTTACAAAACACATTATAGATGCTCTCATTGAAATTAAGGAAGAAAAATTGAAACACAAAGCTTCTATTCCTAGGAAAGTAGAATATAGTTGGAAACCCATCATTAATATGCAAGTGAATGACTTTTATCTAAAATCTTCATGTGACCTTGGTTCTAGTGTCTCTATTATGCCTAGAAAGATTTATGAAATGCTTGATATGTCACCTTTGGAAGATTGCTATTTGGTTGTCCCACTTGATGATAATGCTAAAAAGAAACTTATGGGAAGTATTAATAATGTTCTTATTATGGTTAACAATGCTTATGTCCCTGTTGATTTCTATATTTTGGATGTTCAATGCAATGCTTCTTGTCCGATTACTTTGGGAAGACCTTTTCTTAGAACTGTTGGTGCCATTATTGATATGAAAGAAGGCACCATTAAATATCAATTTCCATTCAAGAAAGGTATAGAACACTTACCTATAAGGATAGAGAAGTTACCTTTTGCTCCTCCTTTTAAAGCAAAATTTGATGTCAATGCTTCTTCATTTGAAAATACTTGATTCTTGCTTCTTGTGCCTAACTTAAAGGCGTTAAAGAAAAGTACTTCTTGTGAGATAACCCAATAGTTTTCTTCAGTATTGGAAGTTATTAATTCTGTAATAACCTCTCCTTATCCTTTTTATTTGATTTTTGTGCCAAGAATAACCTCTAATGAGAGAGAAGTAAGATTTGGGGAAGTTGATGTCCCGAAACAGATTTTTGTGCTCTACTGTAAAAAATCATGAAAAATCTTTGTATGTCGGATTGAGCCGTAATTTTCTAATTAAATGCCCCAGGTTGTTATCTAACTTTCGTTAGTTCAACACTTTTTGATTTGAGCAACAAAAGGTATTCGAAAAAATCGGTTTTTACCTGCTGGTCTGTTTTAACAAATTTCTGCCATTATTTGCATTTGCCTCTTTATCAATTTCTATTTGAGTTCTCTTTGGTAACTTGAGATTTTTAAAGGAATTGCTATAGTAGCTTGTGTTTTTAATGAAAGTTTTGCCGTGTGGAAATTAAACCCCAAGGTTTATTATCTTGAGTGAACTAATGCTGTGATGACCCACAAGTATAGGGGATCGCAACAGTCTTCGCGGGTAGTATTACCCAGTTTATTGATTCGACACAAGGGGAGCCAAAGAATACTTGCAAGCCTCAACAACTGAGTTGTCAATTCAGCTGCACCTGGAAATAGTTCTTGCTCACAGAAGTTTATTAGTAGCAACAGTTTGTAGTCGCAACAACAAAGCAACAGCAGCAGCAAAACAGGAGCAATAGTGACAGTAGCAACAAACAATAGGATATGAGCACGGTAGGCATAGGGATGAATGGACGGGCGTTGCATGGACGACTCTAAATATGTTACTTCAAGATCTAGGGCAATTGCAGATAAATAAGAATAAGAATCCAAGTACTAAACAATCTTAGGCATGCACTCCATATATAGTCATGCGTGCTCGCAATGAGAACTTGCACAACATCTTTTGTCCTGCCAGCCCGTGGCCGCGGGGCCTGTAGGGAACTACTGGCAATTAAGGTGCTCCTTTTAATAGAGAACCGGAGCAAAGCATTAACACTCAGTGAACACATGTGATCCTCACACCACAGCCACCCCTCTGGTTGTCCCAATTTCTGTCACTTCGGGGCCTTTGGATCCGGACAATTGTATGTGTACACAACTTGCAGATAAGATCATAAACAATACTATTATGATGATTCAATAATAAGTTCATATCTGAGATCATGGCACTCGGGCCCTAGTGACAAGCATTAAGCACAACAAGTTGGAACAAAGTCAAATGGCACTAATAGAGATACTAGGCACTATGCCCTAAAAATCTTATTCGATTACATGATAGAACCCATCCAATCCCTACCATCCCCATAGCCTACATCGGGGGATTACTCACTCATGGATGATGGAAACATTGATGGTTGATGGAGATGCGTTGGTGATGACGATGGCGATGAACCTACCCAAATTCCCCGTCCCGGCAGGGTGCTAGAATGGAGTTTCTGGATTCGAATCGTGGCTTCTGGTGGTGGCGGCGCAGCGGAACTCTTTCTGGAAAAATGTCGACCCCCCTCGGTTTTTAGGTCAAGAGGTAACTTATAGTAAGGAGCCAAGGGGTGCCTGGGGTGCCACACCCCTAGGCGCCGATCTGGCCCGCGCTGGCAGTGTGGGCCCCAAGCCTCACTCCATCTCGTACTCCGGCTCCGTGGATCTTCTGGTGAAATAGGATTTTTGGCATATTTTCCGGGATTTTTCCTAATAGTTGATTTTCTGCATAAAAACTAGACACCAAGGTAATTCTGCTGAAAATAGCATCAGCCCGTGTTAGTTGTATCCAAATCACACAAGTTTAGAGGAGAAACAATAGCAAAAGTGTTCGGGAAAGTAGATACGTTTTGGACGTATCAACTCCCCCAAGCTTAGCTTATTGCTTGTCCTGAAGCAATTCAGTTGAAAACTGAGTGCGATAAAAAACTTTCACGGACACATTTGCTTCATATGATATATATATTCTCAGCACAGGAGTAGATACTTAAACCATTCATAATAAGAAGTATGCAACCAAGTCTACTCAATAGTCATTGCAAGCTATGAAGAGAAACCAACTCAGTAATAATAAGTAGCATGAAACATAAACATAAGCAACATTGCAATGCTCATAATAAGGTATGATAGAGTGGTATCTCGCTTGCCTTTGTTTGTAGTGCACAATATAAATGTCAAGGCACCTCTGAAGTTCACATGAAGACTAGAAATAAAGATACCAGAGATACAAGCATCAAAGTCATGGCATAATTAACCAAGTTTTGAGACAAACACAAGAATGACAACTATGCTCTGAAGAGGGTGCTCATAGAATAAGTGGTGACTCAACAAGAAAGTGAAAAAGGTTTTGAAAAGTTTGAAAGGCTTCCAAATGCTGAAGGTAAGGCACTCATTAGCTTTGAGCTCTCATTGCCCCTATCATAGGAATCTTTATGTGGTTAATGGTGAAAGTGAGGTCCAATATGAGTTATATGCTTGACAGACCATAAACTAGAAATCCCAAGTCCCTTGAGTACGAGGGCCGCTCCGCATGCTACTCAACTTTGATTACCTGCAAGTTCTTGTCATTGTACATACATGCATATCATAGAGAACCGTCAACGGGGTACCCCTTGAACATGATACAAGAGCTATCCCGTGATCAAAATGATAAGGCAAGCAGACAATGAGCATCTTAGAGATATTTTTATTTACTACGTGCATAGCTTTTTATTGAGGATGCTTCACAGAATACTCATTATGGTGATGCTGCAAGTTTCCACCATGATTAGGCATGGCTTAGGCTAGTGGCCCAGGCGTTTCTCTAACACATATATACTCCATGAACTCACAAGCTCCCCTTTTATTTCACACCGACGACATCCGCAAACAAAAGAGCAAGGTATCAACTGGATATGTATCCATAAGTGTTGAAAGCGTTCCCCGTGACAGCATGGTTCTGCTAACTCCCAGCCTATAATTTGCAAGCATATAACTTTCATGGACATGTCACAATGGTTCAGGATTATTAAGTGCTAGGAATAAAGTGTGTCATCAAGTTCGTGAGAGCTTTACTAACTAACTTTCTCAAAATAGACAAACATTTTATTTGGAACAAAACAAGGCATAATGAATATGCACTGAATAGCAAATGATGCTAATAGGTAGGTATAGTGGACACTGTTGGCAATATTGGTTCGGGAGAATTGGAAGCACAAGTACAGCTCATACTCAGTGCAAGTGAAGGCTAGCAAAAGAGAGGGAGCGAAAAATGAGAGAGCAATAATTGTCATAATCATGCTTGCAACAAAACATGACTAATTGTGGCATGAAAATGATACAAGAACTCTGGCAAAATAAATCATCGAGGCTTACTGACTATTGTTTAGTCATATGCATGCGTGAGCATGTACCAAGTCGATTTACATGAAACTTTCAGATGAGGATACCACAATATCATACCAAAATATTAATAAACCAATGCAAGCAAACATTCATATGACATGCTACAAACTATTAGCAAGTTGGAGCTAATCACAAACAAGCAAGAACTACTAAGCATTCATAATAACATACACCTTACATGAAAAGACTAAGCACGCTCACAATGATGAGTATATGTACAAAAATGAAAACAAATAGAGTTCGTTACCAGCCTCTTACCACACCTCAAGTGTCTTAATCTTCATTATTGCCCTTCACTTGTGTGACTTGAATATAACATGAAACCAAAATCCACTGAGGAGGGCTGAACCCTGCAAAGAACTCACAAAACCAAAGAAGAACAACAAATATTTTTGGTGTTTTCAATTTATTAAAAGCAAGCAAACAAAGCAAAAACAAACAAGGCAAAAACAAACAAAGCAAAATCTTTTTGGATTTTTCTTTAAGGCAAACCAAAGCTAAAAAGCAAAGAAACAAACCAAGAGAAACAACGAAAATATTTTTTGGTATTTTTATGTTTTAAGAAAGCAGAAACAAAAACCAAAAAGAAAGCGAAACAGTGGATATACAAAGAACCGACGAAACATGATATATAAATGAGTGTGATGTCGGTATACCTCCCCCAAGCTTAGGCTTTTAGCCTAAGTGGGGATCAATAGCGCGGGTAGTAACCCCAAGCTGGTGGGTCATCATAGGAATGATCATAGTCTGACGCTTGCGATGAAGAAGAAGACGCGCCCCAATCAAATGAGGTCTGCTGGTATGAAGACTCTCCCAAGTTGGAGGGCTGAACTGAATCATCTTTGGCATCCTCTCCAACATTCTCCTGCTGGGAGAGCTCCGCCACGTGTGTGTCAAACTCCTCCTTCGTGAGCGACCATCCTTGCCTGTTATCAAAATTAAACAAAGCAAGTGCTAGCAAATAAACTATTTTCTCAGTCCTACCCCCTCTCCAACCACGCTTGGCAAAAGATAGTTCATACGGTAAACTTCTCACAGTATCCCGCAAGGAAACAAAACCATGCTGAATCATGGATTCAATATCAAGCCTCTCTATGGGGAACCGATAATCTGAATGGTGAGGCTCTAAACCATGGAAAGCTAGCAACCTAGAAGCAATGAGACCTCCACAAGTTCCACCCTTCTCATGGTTAGTGGTGAGACGGTAAGCTATCAACGCACCGAAGTTATAAGATCTATTCCTATTCAAAAAAGCTGCGATAAAATCTAGATCAAAAGAAGATAACTTTCTAGCAAGAACACACTTGGTAATGAAGTAGGCAAAATATCTAATGGCTGGGAACTGAATGTTCTGAATTTTACGACTTTCCTTTGAAAAGTCGAAACCTTGGAAAATCTCAACATATAAATCCATAAGTGACTTGGGCCTCTCCTTGATCTTCTCACAAGATCCCCACCGAGGTACTCTAATTTCTGCACAGAAATCAGCAAAAGGCAGGTCGACAGCTATATTATATATATTTTATCATGGACCATGGGATTAGATGAAGACCAAGTAAACCGGAAGTGCTGCACAACAGCCATAGTTAGCTTAACATATTGAAGTGGTTCACCTTCAACAAAGTGTTCCAACCCTGCATTGGTAATCATAGTTTGGAAATCCTGGAAGATCCCCGCGGCTCTCATAACTTCAGGGCATGGAGATATTGAAGGGAAGACTCCTTCCTCATGATGAACTTTCATTGGCTCAGGTACCATCAAATCATATTGATTCAGTGGATATGAACTCATCTTCCTTTCTGAAAATTTTAGACAAACATCAAACCAAGTGATTTCCAAGTTGATAAATGATGAGAAACTACTATAGGAACTTGCTAGAGGGCTACACATGCATAAAAATGAAATCTCTAAGCATAGAACAAGCATGCAAGCACACAACCTGTCACCTATAGCAGCAAATTACTCAAGATATAATCTACCAATCACAAATCTAATTGGACAAGCGGAGGAGGCACATACCAAGGAGCAATCCCTCCAAAAATCAGCAACAAAGATTGGCTGAGCAAGGAGATCGAAATTCACGATCAAGAAAAGCAGGAACTAGAGCTTGAGAAAGTTTTCCGGTGTTTTTCGGGAGAGAGAAAGAAGATGGCTAGGAGGAGGCACCTTGGAGGGGCCCAGGTGGGCCACACCCTAGCCAGGCGCCACCTGGGGGCTGGCCGCGCCCACCAGGGGTGTGCTGGCCTGGGGTGGCCCCCCTGGGTCACTCCAAGTGTCCCTCTTCCCCTTTTTTTAAGGAAAAATTTATTTTGAATTTTCTGGGATTTTCCGGAAAACTTTATTTTTGGCCAATTCTCAGGGTATGAAAATTTATTTTCTCGTAGAAACAGTTTTCTAGAAGAAGCAAAAGCAAACCAAAAACCAAACTACAGAGGTTCTAAGACACTATAACAAGCAAACAACTAGCAAAACCAAAGCTAGCAAAAGAAAGGGTAAAGACTAGGAAGGAGAAAAATAAAATAAAGCAAGAATAACCATAGTGAAAACATTGCTTTGTTCATTAAAATCCTTTTGTTAACAAGGTTGATCAAGTCTTGTTACCAAAACAATCTTATATGAAACAAAACCTTGCATTCCACAAGGTGATTATGTTACCTCATACTTGATAGCAATGGTCCCAATCATAATAGTTTCAAAATTTTCTTATGCAATGGGACAATATATTTCTCCAACCTTGATGCTCTCAATATTTTCAATGGAATTCAGGCAATAGCTCTTAGCAACCTTATTGGGTAAATAAACAGTATGCTCTTTGTCATTAATATTAAATGTTACTTTTCTTGATTACAATTGATGATAGCACCTGCAGTATTAAGAAAAGGTCTCCCAAGAATAATAGACATATTATCATCTTTAGGCATCTCAAGCACAACAAAATCAGTTAAAACAAAGCAATTGTGGGCCACTTACATAGGAACATCCTCACATATACCAACATGAATAGTAGTTGACTTATCAGCCATTTGCAAAGATATATCAGTTGGTATCAACTTTTCTAGGTGGAGTCTCTTGTAGAGAGAGAAAGGCATAACACTAACTCCAGCTCCCAAATCATATAGAGCAGTTCTAACATAATTATTCTTAATAGAGCAAGGAATAGTTGGTATACCTGGATCACCAAGTTTCTTTGGAACCTTACCATTGAAGGGATAATTAGCAAGAAAAGTAGAAATCTCCTCATTAGGAATCTTCCTTTTATTAGAGACAATATCCTTCATATACTCTGAATAAGGGGCAACTTAATAGCATCAGTCAAAGGAATTTGCAAAAATAAAGGTTTCATCCACTCACAAAACATGTTGTAGTGTTCTCCCTCCTTTGACTTTTGTTTCTTACTTGGAAAAGGCATAGACTTCTGCACCCAAGGTTCTCTCTCTATGATGTTTCTTAGCAATAAAGTCTTCCTTAGTGTACCTAGTGTTCTTAGTGTGCTTCTCAGGTTCTTCCTCAACTTCCTCCTTATTAGGAGCATCATTTTTATCATTACCACTCTCAGTTTCAGCATCAGAGACAGATATACTATTAGGATCTACAGCAGTTTCAAGTGGTTCGTCAACTATTTTATGTTTCTTTTTCTTTCTCTTACGAGGACTACCACTACTTTCACCTTGTTGAGAATCCTGCTCAATTATTTTAGGGTGCCCTTCAGGATATAAAGGATCTTGATTAGCTATACCACTCCTAGTTCTAATTCCATAAGCATGTTTATCTCCTAAGGCATTAACTAGCATATCTTTTTGTACCTTAGCAAGTTGATCAAGTTGGGTTTGAACCATTTGAAAGTGTTTACAAAGAATTTTGATATCATTAGAAGTTCTTTCCATAATATCTTTCAACTCTTTAATATCTCTAGAGTTTTCCAATAAATGATTCTGAACTTGTTTATTAAAATTACCTTGTTTAACAATAAATGTGTCAAGTTCCTCTAGACATTGATCAGTAGGCTTACCATAAGGAATATCACCTTCATCAAAGTGGAGAGAGTGTACCTCAATAGTAGATGAGTGGGGAATTGGCTTACATAATTCTTCTATAGGAGGTATATTCTTCACATCTTCAGCTGTAATACCTTTATCCTTTAGACATTTCTTAGCTTCTTTCATCACTTCATCATTTAATGCAATAACTCCCATCTTCTTTGGTGTTGGTATTAGATCTGGTTCATGCACAACTGGTTTAGGAGTATTTAGCGCAGTGAAGTCCAATCATCATAATTCTTGCTTATCTTAGCCATTAATTCTTTAGCATATGTAGGAGTTCTTTTCTTGAAAACACAATCAACAAAACTATCTAGGTATGTCCTAGAATCATCAGTTAGTCCATTATAATAAATATCAAGAAGCTCATTTTTAGGCAATGGACATCCAGGATGTGCATGAACCAAGGCACAAAACCTTGTCCATGACTCAGGCAATTTCTCTTCTTCTCCCTGTTTAAAATCAAAAAGTCTCTGCAAAGCATCATGTCTAGCACTGGGAGGAAAATATTTCGGGAAGAAAGAAGCAATCAAGCAATCAGGGCTATCAATGGAACCAGGAGGTAATCTATTAAACCAAGCCCTAGCTTCTCCTTTTAGTGAAAATGGAAGATCTTAGTAACAAATTACTTGCGCATCTTAAAATCATCAGAGAACAAAGCACTCATAGTAGAATCTCATTCATATGAGCCACAACACTCTCATCTTCAGTCCCACAAAAAGGTTCTTTCTCAACAATGTCCAAATAGGATAAATCAAGAGAGAAATCATAATCTTTATCTTTAATATCAATGGGAGAGGTGGCAAACTTAGGATCAGAGGACAGTTTAGAAATAATGGTATGTCTAGCAAGGAGACTCTTAATAGCACTAGCACCATGTGTGTTTTGGCACTCTTCAACAAATTCATCAGTAAACTCAATGTAACCATCATTAATATCGTATCTCTCTCTAGACTCAGGTGAGCTAACAGGTGTAACAGTGTCTTCACGAGGAGTTTCAGTATTTCCTAGCCTAGACATAGTAGCATCTAGGAAAGGACCTAATGAACCACTCACATCAAGCACAGTAGAAGTAACATCATGAGTATCAAAAGCAGTTTCAGATTCAACAGTAGTAGCAGTGTGTGTAGCATGAGTATGTTGTGGTGGTGTGACAAGCTTACTTATAACAGACGGTGAATTAAGAGAACATAGGTGTTTAGGACTGTACGTCTTCTTGTAGTGGATAGTAAAATAGGAAACTTTCCATCACGAGACTTACCCATGATGAAAGGAGTAGTTGTGAACAATAATAGATCCAAGTGAACTTACAAATAAAGCTATGCTCCCCAGCAACGAGTATAGGGGATCGCAACAGTCTTCGCGGGTAGTATTACCCAATTTATTGATTCGACACAAGGGGACCCAAAGAATACTTGCAAGCCTTAACAACTGAGTTGTCAATTCAGCTGCACCTGGAAATAGTTCTTGCTCACATAAGTTTATTACTAGAAATAGTTTGTAGTAGCAACAGCAAATCAACACCAGCAGCAAAACAGGAGCAATAGTGATAGTAGCAGCAAACAGTAGGCATATGAGCGCGGTAGGCATAAGGTAGAGATCCCTGTGTTTAAAATGCTAGTCCCTGGATCAATAGCTAGCATCCACAGTTAAGATGTAATATCAAGAAACAAAGGTCATATTACAACTTTATAACCAGGAATAAAATATTTCATTTACATCTTACATAGCTCATTTGGCTATTACATTACATTGCAGCAGAATATCTATAAGCATGGGGTCCTTCATCTTCAAAGTGCCACAGGCAGACATGTTGGTTGTAGACTTTGTAATCCTAATCATTTAACTTCACTAATATCAATCAAACCTGCAACATCACAAGTTACAGCCACAAGGGTCAATACATTTGAATTGTATTGGCAAGTGATACTATGGTAGTATAGTGGAGTCTATCATCTATATGCATTTGGCTAAGTGGAGCTTAGGCTTGCTTTGCTCAAAATAGATTTTCCATGTCATTTGAAATCACTAAGTTTTTGCTTGACAAAATAATCTTTCGCAAGGCATCTCCCAATCAAATATTGAAGATCCTTTAACCCTTGTTCAACCACAAGTTTTTAACTTAGAAATTTGGATGATGAGATTCTTGATAGCTTCCATGTCTTGATGCTCAAATTGTCCTTTACCAGGGACTTGGCTAAGTACTTAGATTTTACACTCTGCAGAGGTGGTGCACTTTCCCCACAAGACTTGGTTTCACCAAGACAAGATCTTTCAGAATCCTTTCCTCAGACCAAATGGACGCGTTCCAACCTATCATCCCACTACCACCAACTGTCCAAATGGCTAAGTTCTAGCAACCTATGTGATCCAGGTAGAGCCCATAATGCCAAGTGGTTACTCTTGAAGCTTCTCAACATTTGACATCTCAAATCTCTTTGTTCCTGGGTGGCCATCCACAAGTGAGATACACAAGGTAAACCATAAAAATGGGCCTTGTGAACCACTCAACACAAACCATTCCTTCCATTACACCCAGGTGATTCATTCACTTAGTTGTTTTATTTAACAAAACACAAGTCCTCAGACTTAGAAACTTTTCCATAGTGTGAATATATATTCCACCCTTTTTTTCTACTAGCTAAGCTAAGCATGATAGTAGTAGGGATCTTAACTTAGGAAATTCCTACTAAGGTTTCATCTACTAGGATTTCCCATAGCAAGGTTTATACTTAGCAAAATTCCATGCAAGTCTTACTTAGAAATATCACTAATGCATAGTGAAAATAATGGGACAAAGTATGAAGCATCACTTGACTTTTTGGTAGAGAATATAAGTTCACTTCTTGTCCTTGCAACGATCACACTCTTCAAGTCACTACAATTCAATCAAGCAGGGCACAATTTCAATCTACCAATCAAGCAAAACATCACATAAAATAATAAACAAAACAATACATGCAAGCATGCAAAAGGGTTGTTTTATTTGGAGAAGTGGTTTCTAATGGTTCATAATCATTTGGAAACATCTAATGGTCATTTTATAAAGTGGCAAAGTCATTTGCAAAAGATTTCACTTTATAAACTATTTTCTAAACCAAGTCATTATTTTATGTGGTTTGAAAATGTATTTAGTAAAGTAGTAGTTCTATAGGGTTCACCAAATACATTTTCAAATCATAAAACTTGGTGTTTGGGGTCAGAGAGTTTGAAACAAAACATTTCCCAAAGGTTTTCTTCCGAAACCATTTTTAATAAATAAAGCATATTTTTATTTGACTAGAATTGGTTTTAAATCCAAGATTCATTCTTTTGCATCACCAAATATATTTTTTAAACCACAAAGTGTTTCCTTTGGTCAGTAGGTTCAAAACACACCATTTGCAAAAGATTTTATCCCCAAAAACATTTTAGAATAATTTTTATAAACTAAACAAGCATACATAAGTTTCTGCAAAAACAAACATTTTACCAGACGCTTTTTACTAAACAAATGGAATGGTTGGCTAGGTATTGTTTACATGAATCCATTGATATAAAATTTGCAAAATTTGGACGTGTGGATCAAAAGTTATGGAATTTACAAATTGGAACACTAATAGATCCAATTCTGTTTAAATCAAACAGACTGGCCACGTGGCTGTTTCTCATTGGACGATAACGGTTCATGCGGATCAAGCTTTGCGAGGTGTTGGATTAAAATGCTATCGTGCGGCACAGATCAATTCTTACCCTTTCGCTTAAGTCGCCTGTTTCTACGCGTCCGATCTAAATCGTATGGCCCTGATCTATTTGACCATAAAGTAGCGGCGCTGGCGGCGGTGGTTGGCGGCGGCGCGCTCAGACGGTGCGGTCGTCGGTGATTTAGGAAGCAAGGGGAACAGAGGGGTAGCTCACCAGAATCGCCGAAGCTTGCTGATGCTCAACGTGGTTGTCGCAGGGCAGGGGGCGCACGGACGGGTCGTCAATCTCTCACCGGAGTTGCTCTCTGGCACGGGTACGCACGGCCGTGGTGGAAGGCGAGCGTGTGGGTCGCAACTGGTCAAGTAAACGTGTCAGGAGGGTGCACAAGGTTGCCTAAGTTGTGAAAGAACTCACCAGAGGGAAAGGGGCGTGCTGGTTTGTCGGCTATTGCTCGCTGGAGTTGAAGCAGACCGTGGCGGCGCTCAGTCGAGGTGGTTGCCGACGCTCTGGGTCACCAGAGGAAGTGTGGCTGGGGTCAGTGGATGCGCAAAGTGATGGAGATCCAGTGAGCGTGAACCATAGAGGAGGGGGCGGCGTGTACTTACCGTATTTGTCGGAGTGTCGAACAGCGGTGAAAAGGGAATTAGAGCACTGGTGGCTCTCTGTGGCGCTGGTTTGGGGAAATGGGGGAGGTCTTTGGTTAAATGAGAGTAAACGAGGGGAGGAATTCCTGGCGTGATTACGCGAATTGATCTTAGGATTAATCAAGCAGAAACGGCCGGCGTGGTCATCGCGTGGGTGAGGAAGAAGGTGAGATGGCGGTGGGGCCTAGCGTCAGCGAGAGGGAGAGAGGAGGAGTGGGTCCCGATTGTCATTCACTGTGCGGGTTAAATTGTGAGTGAAAGAAAACTCTTCGGGAGTGAGAGGGAAATGGGCTGCTGGGCCAGGTGGGCTTAGCTGGGCTGGGTCGTCTCTTTCATATTTTTTTGTTCAGATACTTTTTCCTTTTTTCCATTTAGTTTTCTGTTTTGAAATTCAAACAACAATTCAAACACTCAAATCAATTCAAACTTCCACCAAACTTGTATTGAGTTATAGTTCTGTTTAACAACATAAACCAAAGTCCCAAAATAAAATAATATTTTTATTTTAGGGTCCATTAATAATTAAATGACTATACCTTAATCATTTAATTCAAATAGGATTTGTTCTATTAAAATATTTATTTTTGAAATCTAAAATTAAAACCAAAAATACTTCAGTAGGTTTTATTTGAGAATATAAAATACTTGGAAAACTTGTTTAAAATAAATTAACAAGTTTTAGTGTTTATTTAAAATGGGAAAACCTTTACTTTAATAAAATTAGTTTATTAATAAACTCTCATTATTTTATTTAAATAAACCTTTACTCTTTTAATCAAAGCAAAACATTTTATTTCAAAAGCTTGGCCAAGGTTTAATTTGGCTCTATAAAATAATTCTTATTTATAAATCTACCTTTTCTTTTGAAAACCAAATCTTTTATTAAAAGATCCAAAAATAGAATTTCCAAATATTTAAATTTTTCTTTATTAATTGTTTATCTTTTCAAATCCCTTTAGGATTTGTTTGATCAAAAATAGGTTTGAAGATTTCCAATTGGAACCAAAAGTTTCTTCTCACCCTAAAAATCAACAAAGTTTTATTTTATTCATTTATTTTTCACATAACAAGATTTGGAAAATCTTGGGATGTGACAGGCTACCACCCTTAAAATAAATCTCGTCCCGAGATTTGGGGAGGCTAGGGTTACAAGTTTGTTCAAAACAACTAGGGTACTACCACCCTTGAAAATTTCCAACTAAATTGAAGGGTTCGCAACATAGAAAACAAAAATTTTCCTACGATGTGAACTATATACCAAGATCTATTTATACTAGATACAAACAACGGGCGGATGTACATCCGTAGAGAACATACCCTTGAAGACCGACAAAGTTTAACGAGTCCAAACTCGTGGTTGATGTAGACGATCTCTTGCCGATCTCAAGATCGAGAGGAAGTCCTAGCGCCGCAAATCAGCAGCGCATCCGTGCTCGCACACACGTTCGAGGCACCGAGCAACCTCCGCCTCCTCGCTCCAGCGATGCAGCGGAAGCACAACTCTTTCTTGCCGAATAGCCACCGGGAACATGTATCTCGCTAGTCCGAGACCATGGGGATAAATTCTAGAGGGGAGAGATCCTTCACGAGGAGGTGTGAGTGAGAAGTGAGAGGAGGGCTCCTTTTATAGGAGGAGGGGGAACCCCAAGGGGTGGCGGCGCATGGGGCTGCCTTGCCCTCCCCTCTTCATGTGGGTGGACTCTCCACTCACAAAACTCCTCCAAATTCCTCCACTCAAAATCCCACTCAAAGATCCCATTAAATTTCCACCAAATTTAATGCAAACTCTCATTAAATAAAACTCTTTTATTTTATTCAGAATTTTGTCAATTACTTTAATGACAAACATTCACAAATAACCCTTGCTAGAATTCTATTTCACATGCATAACCACTTTATGCAATTTCACCCAAAACTGTTTGGTATCTAGTGAAATAAATTCCTGCGCTTGTTTATTCTTCGGCATGAAACTTTTGCTCCAATTGGATGTTGGTGTCTCTTAAGTGTGTCACCCTACGGTTCGTGAATAATGCGGACATGATCGAGACCCTCTCGATCAATAATCGAAGCGGGATCGGAGACCCATCGACTCCCACACATTCAACGATGACTTTCTTGTGATCGTGGAACCTTTTACGCTAGTATCTTAATCCCTTTGTTTCACGATATATTACATGTCCGAGATTCGATCATCGGTATCTCCATACCTAGTTTGATCTCGCATCGACATGCACTCTTTTCTCGTTCCCGTGATATAACATTCTAGTGATCAAATCACTTGCTTGCAAGCTAATCAATGTGATATCACCGAGAGGGCCCAGAGTATATCTATCCGTCATCGGGATGAACAAATTCCACTCTCGATCCATGAGCCTCAACATAACACTTTATTAGTTCTAAACCCATCTTTATAATCACCCTGTTACGGTGTGACGTTTGATGTTATCAAGAAACTCTTCCGGTGTTAGTGATTGACATGATCTCATGGTCTAAGGATTAGGATCACTTCGTAAGTTGTTATCGCAATATAAACTTGATGACTTTGATCGTAATGCTATACTTCGGATGAATGTTCATCACATCATTACACTAATGTTGTGATCCCGTTATTAACAACATCCAATGTCCATGATCAGGAAACCTTGATCATCTTGTTAATCAACGAGCTAGTTTATGAGAGAGGCTTAACTAGGAACTTTCTGTTTGTTTATTAAACACACATGTATTAACGTTTCCGTATTAATACAATTATAGCATGCAAAATAAACATCTATCATATACTTGAAATACACATAATAAACAATTTATTATTGCCTCTCAGGGCATATTCCCTTCAGTCTCCCACTTGCACTAGAGACAATAATCTAGTTACATAGTGATATATCTAACACCCATTGAGTTCTGGTGTTGATCATGTTTTGCTCTAGGGAGAGTTTTAGTCAACGGATCTGCTACATTGAGATCCGTATGTACTTCTAAATCTTTATATCTCCACCCTTGACATGCTCGCGGATGGAGTGAAACCGCGCTTAATATGCTTGGAATGCTTGTGAGACCTTGGCTCTTTGGCATTGGCAATGGCACCATTGTTGTCACAATAGATCACCATTGGGTCCAACGCTTGCCACAACTCCTAGTTCGGATATGAACTCCTTCATCCAAATCGCTTCGAGCCGCTCAAGCGACAACATATTCGGCCTCCGTTGTTGATCCCGCTACCACAGGTTGTTTGGAGCTCCTCCAACTAACCACTCCGCCATTCATGAGAAAAACGTATCCGGATTGAGACTTAGAGTCATCCGGATCGGTGTCAAAGCTAGCGTCGACATAACACTTAGCGACGAGCTCTTCTTCACCTCCGTATACAAGAAACATATCCTTAGTTCTTCGTAAGTACTTAAGGATATTCTTGACCGCTATCCAGTGTTCCGAACCTGGATCCGATTGGTACCTACTAGTCAAACTAATAGCGTGTGCCACATCCGGTCTTGTACATAGCATGGCGTACATTATAGAGCCTATGGCTGAAGCATAGGGACTTTGTCCATTATCTCTCTTTCTTCCGCCGAAGCCGGACTTTGAGTCTTACTCAATGTCTTGCCTTGCAACATAGGTAAGAACCCTTCTTACTTCCTTCCATTTTAAACTTCTTTAAAATCTTATCAAGGTATGTACTTTGTGATAGCCCTATTAGGCGCCTAGATCTATCTCTATAGATCTTTATGCCTAATATGTATGACGCTTCACCTAGGTCCTTCATTGAAAATTTGCTGTTTAGATAACTTTTAACACTGTTTAAAAGTTCTATATCATTTCCGATCAATAATATGTCATCCACATATAATATCAGAAATGCCACATTGCTCCCACTCACTTTCTTGTAAATACAAGCTTCTCCATAAGTTTGGACAAATCCAAACTCTTTGATCACCTCATCAAAGCGGAGATTCCAACTTCGTGATGCTTGCTTCAATCCATAGATGGATCGCTGAAGCTTACACACCTTGTTAGCATCCTTAGGATCGACAAAACCCTTTGGTTGTATCATATACAACTCTTCTTCAATATTACCATTGAGAAACGCGGTTTTGACATCCATCTGCCATATTTCATAATCGAAATATGCAGCAATTGCTAACATAATCCTAACTGATTTTAGCATCGCTACGGGAGAGAAAGTCTCATCGTAGTCAACTCCTTGAATTTGTCGAAACCCCTTTGCGACAAGTCGAGCTTTATAGATGGTCACATTACCATCAGCATCAGTTTTCCTTTTGAAAATCCATTTGTTCTCCACGGCCTTTCGGTCGTGAGGTAATTCAAGCAAGTTCCAAACTTGATTTTCATACATGGATTCCATCTCGGATTTCATGGCTTCTAACCATTTGTTGGAATCCGGGCTCATCATCGCTTCTTCATACGTCGCAGGTCATTATTTTCATCAACCATGAAATTTATGACAGATTTCCGTCGGAGGCTGACGCGTCTGTTTGACCTGCGAGGTTCGGTAGTATTCTCTTCGAGTTTCATGATCATTATCATTAGTTCCCTCTTCAACAGTGGAGCCAACTCGAACAACTTCCGGTATTGCGCTACTCGCCATACTTTGAAGAGAAGGTTCCACAACCTCTTCGAGTTCTACCTTCCGACTACTCACACCTTTCGCGAGAAACTCTTTCTCTAGAAAGGATCCATTCCTGGCAACAAAAACCTTGCCCTCGGATCTGTGATAGAAGGAATACCCAATAGTTTCTTTAGGGTATCCTATGAAGACGCATTTTTCCGCTTTGGGTTCGAGTTTATCCGGTTGAAGTTTCTTCACATAAACATCGCAACCCCAAACTTTAAGAAATGACAGCTTAGGTTTGTTTCCAAACCACAATTCATACGGTGTCGTTTCAACGGATTTAGATGGTGCCCGATTTAAAGTGAATGCAGCAGTTTCTAGTGCATAACCCCAAAATGACAACGGCAAGTCCGTCAGAGACATCATAGATCGAACCATATCTAATAAAGTACGATTACGACGTTCCGACACACCATTTCGCTGTGGTGTTCCGGCAGGTGTGAGTTGTGAAACAATTCCACACTCTTTCATGTGAGTGCTAAACTCGTAACTTAGATACTCACCTCCACGGTCAGACCGAAGAAATTTGATCTTTCTATTACGATGATTTTCCACTTCATTCTGAAATTCCTTGAACTTTTCAAAGGTTTCAGACTTGTGTTTCATTAAGTAGATATAACCGTATCTACTCAAATCATCCGTGAAAGTAACAAAATAACGATATCCACCTCGCGCCGACACACTCATTGGACCACATACATCAGAATGTATGATTTCCAATAAATCATGCTGCGTTCCATTGAACCGAAAGCGGCGTTCTAGTCATCTTTCCCATAAGGCATGGCTCACATGTATCAAATGATTCATAATCAAGTGATTCCAAAAGTCCATCCGAATGGAGCTTCTTCATGCGTTTAATGCCAATATGACCTAGACGGCGATTACCACATATATGGATATATCATCATCAAGTTTAATCCTTTTAGCATCAACATTATGAATATGTGTAACATTATCATCGAGATCCAACAGAAATATACCATTCAACATTGGTGCATGACCATAAAATATTTCATTCATATAAATGGAACAACCATTGTTCTCAGATTTGAATGAAAAACCACTTTGCATCAAACATGATCCATACAATGTTCATGCTCGGTGCACCAAATAACATTATTTAAGTTTATGACTAATCCCGACGGTAAGTGGAGAGGTAGCGTTCGGCGATCACATCAACACTTGATCCATTGCCGACACGCATCTTGACCTCACCCCTTGCTAGCGGTGCCTGTTCGCACCTCGATTCGAGTTACAAATATTAGCAACCGAACCGTATCAAATACCGGTGCTCTGCGAGCACTAGTCAAGTACACATCAATAACATGTATATCATATATACCTTTGTTTGCCTTGCCGCCTTCTTGTCGCCAGATACTTGGGGCGATTCGCTTCGATGGATCCTCTTACAATAGTAGCACTCGGTATCGACTTAGGTCCAACTCGGGTTTCTTTTCAGCGGCAACAGCTTGCCGTCCTTACTTCCTTCCGTTTTCCCTTCTTGTCTTTCTTGAAACCAGTGTTCCTATTGATCATCAACACTTGATGTTCCTTTTTGATCTCCACTTACAGCTTTTAAGCATTGATGAGCTCGGGAGACTTCTTCATGCCCCGCATATTATAGTTCATCACAAGCTCTTATAGCTAGGTGGCGCAGAACACGATGGATGCCTAAGTCAATGGGAATCGTTATTCCCAAGGACACAAGCTTATCGGTAACCCGACATCTTGAGTACATGCTCACTAACGGAGTTTCTCTTCCATCATGCAGCTAAAGAACTTTTACAAGCATTGTAGCTCTCTCTGACATGTGTGTCGAAAATCATTTTCAACTCACCCATTGTATCAAAAGCATTGCCGTTTTGAACGCTTTTGAAGTTCGCTCTAGCCCATACAATATGCCGCAATGAACTAAGTTGTGGTCCTCCGACGCAGTCGAGATAGACATTCTTCTCCTCGTCGGGGCATCGTCAAAGGTGGGGGCCTAACGGCGCTTCTAGCACATATTGCTTTTGTGCAGCAGAGAGGAGAATCCTCAAATTCATGGCCCATTCAGTAAAGTTGCTACCGTTCGTTGCTAGTTTCTCTTTCTCCATGAACGCATTGAAATTAAAAGCCGGTGGTGCCATCTACAACAGAATTTGTAAAGTTTAGACTAAGTGTATGATAGATTGAGTTCAACTAATCTATATTACGAATGAACTCCCACTCAAAAGGGACATCCCTCGTGTCCTTTTGGTGATTACATGAACCAAATCCACTACACCAAGTCCGATCATCACGTGAGTCGGTATAGCTTCAAAGGAGAGCATCAAATGGGCATCATATCAACTATATGACTCATGCTTAACCTTTGATTACGTGTTCCGAGGCCATGTCTGTACATGCTAGGCTCGCCAAGTTAGAACCTTAGTATTTTATGTGTAACATCTTACACCAAGTATGGTCGAGGATCCAAGTACACCCGATCATCACGTGATGTCTTGGAGCAACGAAAACATAATCGGTGCATACTAAAGGAAGAACACATTCTTATCTTGATATTTAAATGAGGGATCATCTTATTATGCTTAACAAAGCGCTAAATAAGCAATATAAGATGCAATCAAACATCATATGTTTATTAGTGAAATTATATGGTTCCCGCAGATGATCTCTATCATGTGCATCGTGGTATGATCACTATCATACCTATATGTGTAAATCCACGTCTATGGATTTTACGCTATGTGTGTTGTAAGAGTATCATCTCATACTTCTACTTACAACACTACCATATCATAACACTAGCCCAGAACAATCTAAACTAGACGCCTCTAATTTATCCATTGCAAGTTTTACGTGGTGAGGGCTTTCGAGATAGAACCGTTCTTACCTACGAACATGAACCACAACGAGGATAATCAAATTGTTGACAACTCGCTTGCAAAATAGATATTGACTATAGTAGGAGAGAGACACCCGCTAGCCACTTATGCAAACTAGTTGCATGTCAAGCGTGGAACAGGTCTCATGTGCGAGGACATGTAAAGTTTGTCCGGGCCGCTTCATCCCACTATGCCACCAATATCCAAAATCACAAGAAAGGAGCAACAACATGATCATCATCGCCAACATACTCATATGTGTACTACCGTGTAAAGTATCTACGCATAGATCCGGCTCGATACCCTTTGAAGGGTTCGCAACATAGAAAACAAAAATTTCCTACGATGTGAACTATATACCAAGATCTATTTATACTAGATACAAACAACGGATGTACATCCGTAGAGAACATACCCTTGAAGACCGACAAAGTTTAACGAGTCCAAACTCGTGGTTGATGTAGACGATCTCTTGCCGATCTCAAGATCGAGAGGAAGTCCTAGCGCCGCAAATCAGCAGCGCATCCGTGCTCGCACACACGTTCGAGGCACCGAGCAACCTCCGCCTCCTCGCTCCAGCGATGCAGCGGAAGCACAACTCTTTCTTGCCGAATAGCCACCGGGAACATGTATCTCGCTAGTCCGAGACCATGGGGGATAAATTCTAGAGGGGGAGAGAGATCCTTCACGAGGAGGTGTGAGTGAGAAGTGAGAGGAGGGGCTCCTTTTATAGGAGGAGGGGAACCCCAAGGGGTGGCGCGCATGGGGCTGCCCTTGCCCTCCCTCTTCATGTGGGTGGACACTCCACTCACAAAACTCCTCCAAATTCCTCCACTCAAAATCCCACTCAAAGATCCCATTAAATTTCCACCAAATTTAATGCAAACTCTCATTAAATAAAACTCTTTTATTTTATTCAGAATTTTGTCAATTACTTTAATGACAAACATTCACAAATAACCCCTTGCTAGAATTCTATTTCACATGCATAACCACTTTATGCAATTTCACCAAAACCTTTTGGTATCTAGTGAAATAAATTCCTCGCTTGTTTATTCTTTTCGGCATGAAACTTTTGCTCCAATTGGATGTTGGTGTCTCTTAAGTGTGTCACCCTACGGTTCGTGAATAATGCGGACATGATCGAGACCCTCTCCGATCAATAATCGAAGCGGATCTGAGACCCATCTTGACTCCACACATTCAACGATGACTTTCTTGTGATCGCCGGAACCTTTTACGCTAGTATCTTAATCCCTTTGTTTCACGATATATTACATGTCCGAGATTCGATCATCGGTATCTCCATACCTAGTTTGATCTCGCATCGACATGCACTCTTTTCTCGTTCGTGATATAACATTCTAGTGATCAAATCACTTGCTTGCAAGCTAATCAATGTGATATCACCGAGAGGGCCCAGTATATCTATCCGTCATCGGGATGAACAAATTCCTCTCGATCCATGAGCCTCAACATAACACTTTATTAGTTCTAAACCCATATTTATAATCACCTATTACGGTGTGACGTTTGATGTTATCAAGAAACTCTTCCTGTTAGTGATTGACATGATCTCATGGTCTAAGGATTAGGATCACTTAAGTTGTTATAGCAATATAAACTTGATGACTTTGATCGTAATGCTATACTTCGGATGAATGTTCATCACATCATTACACTAATGTTGTGATCCCGTTATTAACAACATCCAATGTCCATGATCAGGAAACCTTGATCATCTTGTTAATCAACGAGCTAGTTTATGAGAGAGGCTTAACTAGGAACTTTCTGTTTGTTTATTAAACACACATGTATTAACGTTTCCGTATTAATACAATTATAGCATGCAAAATAAACATCTATCATATACTTGGAATACACATAATAAACAATTTATTATTGCCTCTCAGGGCATATTCCCTTCATAAATTACGTCTTGTCTTACTTGGGATCTTGATGTAAGTTTCGTGGACAGAAGTTTGCATAGTGGCCTAGTTCCTTGCATTTGAAACATGTGATAAGGTTGAGGTCTTGAGGTGGCTTCTCTGGACAATATGATGCATGATTTCCTAACTCTTTGCAGTGGTTGCACATAACTTGGCTAATATCCTTCCTTATCTTGGGTTTCCCTAGCTTTTGTTTGTCTTCTTGGCTCTTCTTCTTTTCTGGGCATTCACTGGCATAGTGTCCCATCTATTTGCAATTGTAACATTGCAACTGGCTTTTTCCCTTCTTTTTCTTTTTTGGTCTCTCTAAAGCTAGGAGTTCTTCTAGTTCATGCTCTTCATATCTCACCTCAAAGGTGGGAAATCTTTCTCTCTTCTTGGGGCAGTTACTAGAGATATGCCTTTCTTCTTCACAATTAGGGCATTGATCTTCATGCTCCTTGCATGTATGATCCTTGTCTCTACAAATATTGCATGCTTGGGTTCCTTCTAGAATAACATCTTTGCCATCCTTGTTGTCATTAGATCTTTGGGAAAAGTTTTCTCCCATGTTGATCATTTGAGTAACCAATCCTTGCAACAATTGGGATTGAAGTTTCAAAATCCTTTGTATGGCTTGGTCTAGTGCATTGTTGTTGGCTAAAAGCTGAGTTGTCATTTGGCTCAACTGATTTTGGGTTGCTATAAGTTCTCTCATGTTGTCCTCTTGGTTGTTGTTGGTGTCACCATCCTTGATGTTGGAGTTTCTTGGAGAAGTCATCTGTTTGGGTTGAATTGGGATTAGAAAAGGAAAAAATATTTCTAAGGGAATAATACTAATCACACACATCATAATTCACTCAAGCAATGTGCAAGCAATCACAAGCCAAACATTTCACTCAAACAACAAGTTTCAAGCATATTTTTAGGCAACCAAAAATATTTTTGTTATACCACATAAGTTGGTGTGTTTGACTTAAACAAAATATGGTGGTCCATCTATATGGTTCACTTGAAATCTTTCCATCCTTCTTAGTTGATTCTTCATGAACAAGATCTTTGTATCCTTAGAGAATTTCTTGCATCTTGGTCTCAAAACTTCAAGGTGATGATGGTTCCTTTTAAGTTGTATTTCCTTAGTCTTCAAGTCTTAGGCAAGATTTCTTGTCTCACTTGTAGTCCTTAGTGACATCCAAGGTTGAAGTCCTTGGTGAAAATGATGAAGATGTTGAAGTCATTAGAGTTGAAGATGTTGAAGTCTTTAGAGTTGATGAGTCCTTTGCACATGGTGAAGTCTTTCTCCATGGGGTAGGTTTTGTCCATCAAGTTTGAAATAGATGAGATGTAGAATCAAAACCAAAATGGTTGAGGGAAGAGTTTACAAGATTGTTTGTAAATAAGTTTTTGGAACAAATACAACTCCTATTTTTCTAAGGGGTTTTGTCCAATCCTAGGGTTACAATCCTACAGGCAACACAATGCTCTGATACCATCTGTAGAGTTCCCAACCTTTAATAAGGTAGAGATCCCTGTGTTTACAATGCTAGTCCTTGGATCAATAGTTGGCATCCACAGTTAAGATGTAATATCAAGAAACAAAGGTCATATTACAACTTTATAACCAGGAATAAAATATTTCATTTACATCTTACATAGCTCATTTGGCTATTACATTACATTGCAGCAGAATATCTATAAGCATGGGGTCCTTCATCTTCAAAGTGCCACAGGCAGACATGTTGGTTGTAAACTTTGTAATCCTAATCATTTAACTTCACTAATATCAATCAAACCTGCAACATCACAAGTTACAGCCACAAGGGTCTATACATTTGAATTGTATTGGCAAGTGATACTATGGTAGTATAGTGGAGTCTATCATCTATATTCATTTGGCTAAGTGGAGCTTAGGCTTGCTTTGCTCAAAATAGATTTTCCATGTCATTTGAAATCACTAAGTTTTTGCTTGACAAAATAATCTTTCCCATGGCATATCCCAATCAAAGATTGAAGATCCTTTAACCCTTGTTCAACCACAAGTTTTTAACTTAGAAATTTGGATGATGAGATTCTTGATAGCTTCCATGTCTTGATGCTCAAATTGTCCTTTACCAGGGAATTGGCTAAGTACTTAGATTTTACACTCTGCAGAGGTGGTGCACTTTCCCCACAAGACTTGGTTTCACCAAGACAAGATCTTTCAGAAGCCTTTCCTCAGACCAAATGGACGTGTTCCAAC
The DNA here is from genome assembly GCA_030063025.1 of Avena longiglumis. Lineage (NCBI taxonomy): Eukaryota > Viridiplantae > Streptophyta > Magnoliopsida > Poales > Poaceae > Avena > Avena longiglumis. The sequence goes on from CP125975.1 coordinate 505,465,766, forward strand.
CTATCATCCCACTACCACCAACTGTCCAAATGGCTAAGTTCTAGCAACCTATGTGATCCAGGCAGAGCCCATAATGCCAAGTGGTTGCACTTGAAGCTTCTCAACATTTGACATCTCAAATCTCTTTGTTCCTGGGTGGCCATCCACAAGTGAGATACACAAGGTAAACCATAAAAATGGGCCTTGTGAACCACTCAACACAAACCATTCCTTCCATTCCACCTAGGTGATTCATTCACTTAGTTGTTTTATTTAACAAAACACAAGTCCCCAGACTTAGAAACTTTTCCATAGTGTGAATATATATTCCACCCTTTTTTCTACTAGCTAAGCTAAGCATGATAGTAGTAGGGATCTTAACTTAGGAAATTCCTACTAAGGTTTCATCTACTAGGATTTCCCATAGCAAGGTTTATACTTAGCAAAATTCCATGCAAGTCTTACTTAGAAATATCACTAATGCATAGTGAAAATAATGGGACAAAGTATGAAGCATCACTTGAATTTTTGGTAGAGAATATAAGTTCACTTATTGTCCTTGCAACGATCACACTCTTCAAGTCACTACAATTCAATCAAGCAGGGCACAATTTCAATCTACCAATCAAGCAAAACATCACATAAAATAATAAACAAAACAATACATGCAAGCATGCAAAAGGGTTGTTTTATTTGGAGAAGTGGTTTCTAATGGTTCATAATCATTTGGAAACATCTAATGGTCATTTTATAAAGTGGCAAAGTCATTTGCAAAAGATTTCACTTTATAAACTATTTTCTAAACCAAGTCATTATTTTATGTGGTTTGAAAATGTCTTTAGTAAAGTAGTAGTTCTATAGGGTTCACCAAATACATTTTCAAATCATAAAACTTGGTGTTTGGGATCAGAGAGTTTGAAACAAAACATTTCCCAAAGGTTTTCTTCCAAAACCATTTTTAATAAATAAACTATATTTTTATTTGACTAGAATTGGTTTTAAATCCAAGATTCATTCTTTTGCATCACCAAATATATTATTGAAACCACAAAGTGTTTCCTATGGTCAGTAGGTTCAAAACACACCATTTGCAAAAGATTTTATCCCCAAAAACATTTTAGAATAATTTTTATAACCTAAACAAGCATACATAAGTTTCTGCAAAAACAAACATTTTACCAGAATATTTTTACTAAACAAATGGCATGGTTGGCTAGGGCTTGTTTTTCTGAATCTATTGATATAAAATTTGCAAAATTTGGACGTGTGGATCAAAAGTTATGGAATTTACAAATTGGAGCACTAATAGATACAATTCTGTTTAAATCAAACAGACTGGCCACGTGGCTGTTTCTCATTGGACGATAACGGTTCGTGCAGATCAAGCGTTGCGAGGCGTTGGATTAAAATGCGATCTTCTGGCACAGATCAGTTCTTACCCTTTCGCTTAAGTCGCCTATTTCTACGCGTCCGATCTAAATCGTATGGCCCTGATCTATTTGACCACAAAGTGGCGGCGCTGGCGACGGTGGTTGGCGGCGGCACGCTCAGACGGTGCGGTCGTCGGTGATTTAGGAAGCAAGGGGAACAGAGGGGTAGCTCACCAGAATCGCCGAAGCTTGCTGATGCTCAACATGGTTGTCGCAGGGCAGGGGGCGCACGGACGGGTCGGCAATATCTCACCGGAGTTGCTCTCTAGCACGGGTACGCACGACCGTGGTCGAAGGCGAGCGTCTGGGTCGCAACTAGTCAAGTAAACGTGTCAGGAGGGTGCGCAAGGTTGCCTAGGTTGTGAAAGAACTCACCAGAGGGAAAGGGGCGCGCTGGTTTGTCGGCTATTGCTCGCTGGAGTTGAAGGCACTGGCGGCGCTTTCGAGGTGGTTGCCGACGCTCTGGGTCACCAGAGGAAGTGTGGCTGGGATCAGTGGATGCGCAAAGTGATGGAGATCCAGTGAGCGTGAACCAGAGAGGAGGGGGCGGCGTGTACTTACCGTATTTGTCGCCGGAGTGTGTCGGAGCCGCGGCGGTGAAAAAGGGAATTAGAGCAGCCTGGTGGCTCTCTGGTGGCGCTGGTTTGGGGGAAATGGGGGGGGGGGGAGAGGGTGATGCTAGTCCCTGGATCAATAGCTAGCATCCACATTTAAGATGTAATATCAAGAAACAAAGGTCATAATACAACTTTATAACCAGGAATAAATTAATTTATTACATCTTACATAGCTCATTTGGCTATCTCATTACAATGCAGCAGAATATAACAATAGCATGGGGTCCTTCATCTTCAAAGTCCCACAGGCAGACATGTTGGTTGTAGACTTGTAATCCTAATCATTAAACTTCACTAATATCAAACAAACCTGCAACATAACAAGTTACAGCCACAAGGGTCAATACATTTGAATTGTATTGGCAAGTGATACTATGGTAGTGTAGTGGAGTCTATCATCTATATGCATTTGGCTAAGTGGAGCTTAGGCTTTCTTTGCTCAAAATAGATTTTCCTTATCATTTGAAAACACTAAGTTTTTGCTTGACAAAAATCACCCAAGGAACCACCAATAGAAATTGGTGAACCTTAAACCCTTGTTCAACCACAAGTTTTTAACTTAGAAATTTGGATGATGATATTCTTGATAGCTTCCATGTCTTGATGCTCAAATTGTCCTTTGCCAGGGACATGGCTAAGTACTTAGATTTTACACTCTGCAGAGGTGGTGCACTTTCCACAAGACTTGGTTTCACCAAGACAAGATCTTTCAGAAGCCTTCCCTTAGACCAGAATGGACGCGTTCCAACCTATCATACCCCTACCATCAACTGTCCATTTGGCTAAGTTATTGCAAACTATATGATCCAGGCAGAGCCCATAATGCCAAGTGGTTGCACTTGAAGCTTCTCAACATTTGACATCTCAAATCTCTTTGTTCCTGGGTGGCCATCCACAAGTGAGATACACAAGGTTCACCAGTAACCTGGCCTTGTGTAACCACTCAACAAAAACCATTCTTTCCATTCCACCCAGGTGATTCATTCACTTAGTTATTTTATTAAACAAAACACAAGTCCTCAGACTTAGAAATTTTCCATATCATGAATATATATTCCACCCTTGTTTTCTACTAGCTAAGCTAAGCATGATAGTAGTAGGAGTCTTAACTTAGGGAATTTCTACTAAGGTTTCATCTACTAGGATTTCCCATGGCATAGTTTATACTTGGCAAAATTCCATGCAAGACCTACTTAGAAATATCACTAATGCATAGTGAAAATAATGGGACAAAAGTATGAAGCATCACTTGCCTTTTTGGTAGAGAGTATAAGTTCACTCCTTGATCTTTGCAATGTTCACTTACTTCAAATCACTACAATTTCAATCAAGCAAACAATATTTCAATGTACCATTCAAGCAATTCATCACATAAAATGATAGAAACAAAACAATGCATGCAAGCATGCAAAAGATTGCTTTATTTGTAAAAGTGGTTTCTAATGGGTCATAAACATTTGAAAACATCTAAGGGTCATTTTTATAAAGTGGCAAAACTATTTGCAAAAGGTTTTACTTCATAAACCATTTTTAAACCAAATCATTATTTTATGTGGTGAAGAAATGCTTTTAATAAGGCAAAATTCTATAGGTTTCACAAAATATGTTTTCAAACCATATAACCTTGTGTTTAGGGTAAGAGAGTTTATTTCCAAAACATTTCTCAAAGGTTTTCTTCCAAAATCATTTTTAATAATTAAACCATATTTTTATTTGACTAGAAATGGTTTAAATCCAAGATTCATTCTTTTGCTTCACCAAATACATTTTTGGAACCACAACTTGTTTCCTATGGTCAGTAGGTTCAAAACACACCATTTGCCAAAGATTTTATCCCCAAAATCATTTTAGAACAAATTTTATATCCTAAACATGCATACATAAGTTTCTGTAAAAACAAACAATTTAACAAAAGCTTTTTACTAAACAAAATGCATGGTTGGCTAGGGCTTGTTTTTCTGAATCCATTGATATCAAATTTGCAAAATTTGGACATGTAGATCAAAAGTTATAGATTTTACAAAATCTAGCATCTAATAGATCAAATCTGTTTTAATTCAAACGAGCTGGGACACGTGTCTTGATATTACTCGTCCATACCGTTTCGTCCGGATCAGCTACTCTGGCGCGTTGGATCTAAAGTAGATCGTGTGGCTCAGAAGCAAACATACCGCTTCAGTTAAGTTTCTATCGTGGCCATGCGATTAAGATCGGACGGCGCTTGGCACGCTAGCCAGAGATGGGCGGCGCTGGCAGTGGCTACTGGCGGCGGCGACTCTGACTACGGTGGCACGGTGAATACAAGAAGCAAAGGAGGAAGGGAAAGGGCTTACAGTGATCGCAGGGGTATGGCGAAGCTCAAGGCGGTCTTCGGGTAGCAGGGGGCGCTCGAGCGTCGTCGGAATTCTTCGCCGGAGGTGCTCCTGGCGTCGGGTACGGTCAGACGTCGACGGGGGCGAGGTTACAACGCGTGCTAGGACAAGTGGAAGACATGGTCAGATGCGCAAGGTCCTGGCGATGATACGTGTGTGAAGGAGAAAGAGGGGGGCGGTCAGGTCTTACCAGCAGTGCTCGTCAGAGTAGTGACAGACGTCGGCATGGTGTTGTGGTCGTCGTTGTCGAGGATCTGGGGTGTGCGGGGACGAGCTGGAGCTACGGGGAGGTTCGCCAGGGAGTGGGGAGCAAGTGAGTGTGGTAGAGGGGGCAAGGGGCAGTGAGGGGCTGCCGGAATCGGCCGGGGAAGTCGTCGGAGACAGAGGTGATGCCACAAGAAATTGGCGCAGCCTGGGGGCAGAGAGGGGGAGGCGAGTGAGGGGAAATGGGGAGGAGGGGCAGGCGTTTAATCGTGCATGGTCGCGGCAAGGTTTAAGCTGGGCATTGACGTGTATTGATGCGAGTTAAGAACCAGCAGAAACGGCCGGCGAGGTTGGCGCGCGGGTGAAGAAGATGACTGAGAAGGGTGGGGTCGTCTGGCAGCGGGTTCTTTCTCTGGTGGAAAACGGTTCGTTCGGGTGAGAGGGGGAGGTCTGGCAGAGAGAGTGTGGGGGTGGGGTCCACGCGTCGGCGACTGAGCGGGTTCTTTCTCTGGTGGAAAACGGTTCGTTCGGGTGAGAGGGGGAGGTGGGCTGGACTGGGCCTTGTTGGGCTGGATCGAGTCTGTTTGCATTTTTTTTGTTCTGTTTGTTTTTCCTTTTTCCATTTCTTTAATTCTGTTTTAATTTTGAATAAACAATTCAAACACCCATTTGAATTCAAACCTTTGCCAAAATTTGTGTAGGTTTAATTACTGATTAGTAACAATCTGAAGTCAAATTTTGAATAAAACTTTATTCTTTTGGGGGTCTTTTAATTATTCAAATAAGCCCTTGTTTTAAATCAAATGAGGTTTATTAATATTTTCAAACACCACTTAAGTTTCTAAATTCTTCCAAATCTTTTAAGTAGGTTTTTATTTGTTTATTTGGGTGTCAAATAACTCCTCTTGAATTATTTGGAAAGTATTTAATATGATTTACAAATCATTTGAATTTGGGTATTTGTTTTATTTCCAATGGAATTAAATATAGTTTCAATTCTATAAATTTTATTTGGACATTTTATTTTATTTTCATTAATTAAACAACTTTTATTCCACTTGGGTAAATTCCAAATATCATTTTCTCATGATTTATATAATTATTCTTATTAGATATTTGTCTTTATTAAAATAGGAATAGAATGGTTAATGTTATTTTATTTTATTTTGGAAATTCTTTATCCATTTATTTTATTTGGGTTTTGGGTTATATTCATTCCATTTGCTTATAGATTTGGCCATGATTTAATTTGGTCTTTTAAATAATCCTTATTTAATATTTCTTTCTTCACCTTATAAAATTCATATCTTTTTATTTATGGATCCAAACTTGGTGATTCCAATTTGTAAAATCTTATTTAATATTTGTTTATTCTTTTAAATATATTTAGGATCATTTTCTCACCATTTGGTATGGATTTTAGATAAGGGCTTTATTAGCTTTGGAAATTACTTTTCCTTATCTTATTAAATTCATAGGATTTTATCTATGGCTCCAAATTAAGTGAATTCAATTCCTATGGTTTTATAATATTTTTAGTAATCATTCTTGATCAATTTGAAATTTTTGTTTGACCAATTTTATATGGATCAAATCCATAGGCTTGGAGATAACTTGGAAATGATTTTTATTCCATTAGGGTTTAGGGTTTGGATTTATTTTCCAAGTGTTTTAAATTTCCAGATACAATCATTGAGGAATGCATTCCTCTTGATTTGAATTTTGTTGGATTCAAATGTTAACCAAAGTTTGTTCCAGTTGGGATTTTAAGTTTCCATTTAAAAACAAAAGTTTCTTTTCATCCTTATTTTCAACAATAATTTATTTTGTTTATTTATTTTTCACATTACAAGATTTGGAAAATCTTGGGATGTGACAATAGAAATATTATCATAGATTATTCATTACAACTCACATTAAATTAATGTGAGGTTGGAATGTTAGATATTGGAGTCAAGTAGAGACAAGATAGTGTGATTAAAATGATGTTAGAGCAACATTGGATTAAAGAAGTAGTATGTTCCTCTTTGGAAATACTAAGCACTTGAGGTGAAGTAGGATTTGATGTATACATCTATTGAAGTGATATTAGTGGAGGATGATTAAGGAAGAGTATGATTGGAGTTAGAAGTAACCACTTGTTGGATTGAGGATTATCAACATTAGAGTAGTTGATGTACCCAAGAATAGATATGAAAGAATTAGGAAAAGCTTTAGTGTCAAGCTCATTGGATTTACAAATGGATTTAGAAGGATAAAAGGTGGATAAGAATATTATTGTGAGGTAAAACTCATCATGTTAACACATGATGATGGACATAGATAATTAATATATCTAGGATAGGAATTCCTTAATTAGAAGTCTAGAATTATGAATTATGGAATATAGGAATCCTTGCTAAACACTAAATCCTAAATCAAAGACCAAACCTAGTACCCACTTACTTGGGTTGATCTATCATCTTGTTCCCACAGTGCTTTATAGGAATATTTTACCTTAACAAATCAATTAAGCACATCTTTATTATTTCTAATTATCATCATCATAGGTGCTTAGGAACCATATTTATCAATTCCTTCTCATAAGATAGCCTAGAAAAACAATCCCACTATTTTATTTTAAATGGTGCTATTATTAAAATCACAACCATAAAGACAATGTGATTAACCATTAATCTTTATTCACATCAATAAAATAAACTTGTGAATATTAAATCTTCTAAGAACTTATGGTAAAGCATTTTCAATCCAAACTTTAACTCATTAGTTAGTAGTAATACATTCTATAATAAGTTTATGAATTTATGCTCAATTAAATTCATATTAAAGGCTCACACAAATAATAAGAGAATAAGGATCTATTAAAAGAAACTAAAAATTGTAGCATTATATAATAAACGATCATTATATGATTCTAAATACACCACATTACTGCTGCAAACACTTAGCAAGAAAATTCTATAAAGAAACATTTAATCAATTGTGTAAAATTCAAATCTAAAAATGAAACAGAAAATAGAAAATCAATACAGAAAAAAAGGAACCAGCATATGGCCCACGGCCCATTCCCTCTCCTCTCTATTCAACGCCCGCTGGTCACAGCCAAATTTCTCTGCTCACTCCGCAACAGCCCACGGAGGCCCAAGCCATCCCACGTACCCCTTCGCCCTCTTTTTCTTTTCTTCTTCCTCTCGCCAGCCAGCACGCCGACGAAGTAGCTGCGTGGCGCCGCTGGAATCGTCCGCCGTCGCCGTGATACTCGCTGCAAGGAGATCCACGCTACCGTCCTAGACGTCGTCTACAAGACCCTCCTGCGCAGAGACGAACCCTATCTCTTCCTCTTTCCCCATTTCCTCTCTGAGCTAAAACCAAGCTCGCCGGAGATCATCCACCTCGTCGTTCCCGACCACCCTAGGATCAATGGAGGACACCAACATGCTCGTCGTGCTCTTCTTGTTCATCTTCGACGAATCACGCAAGCCGGCGCAGCCCCAATCGACGAGATCAAAGCGTCTACCGCCGCCAGACGTTGTCGTTCATCGTCGATTGCCACCGTCTCAAACCTCCTACGCCCTCTTCAACACTCTCTTCCGAATCCTGGTGAGCTACCAGTGCTCGAGAACCTCTTCGATTTGTCTTTCGAACATTGCAACGTCGTGCCGACGCTCACCTTCGTCCGCCGCCGCAGTTGCTCGTCGGAGCAAGTGCTCCGATGACCATTTAGAGGCGGCGCAACCTTAGTTCGACTCGCCATCGAGTGCTGAATCTAATACAACCTTGCACTGCACCACGCGCGCCCTAGATCTTGTGAAAGAGCATTTTTCTATCCCTCGGATTTTGATGTTTGATAACAATACACTTTTCGATTTAACTATGTACTAAGTGTATCACAGGATTGATAAAAGGAGGCACAAGTGATGGCATAACATTTCCCCTTGCAAAATCTTCTGTGTCAACCGGTGTAACACCCTCAGAATCGGCCTTATGCAAGTTTTAGCGAAACCCGCCAAACCCGCATAGAAACGATTCGAAGGTGCCCACCAGGCACTTGCGTGCGGGTGGAAAACGAAGTAATAACATTACACAACAGTCCTCGATGGGACCCACAGAACAGATATATATATACAACACGACTCCATGAGTCAAGAATACAAATATAATATACAAAGATCCAAATCACCTTGAAAATGATAGAGCGTCCGACTACGGACAAGATGCAAATGGGGCTAAGAGCCCTGAAGAACAACCGATGGCGTCCATAACCCTGCCCAGGCCAAGCCGGAAGGGTAACCCTGCTAACGACGTCGATCTCAAAACCTGCTTAAACAAAGGGTGCCGACAAAGGGCAAAGGAAAAGAGGAGCGTCGATCGAGGCCAAGACAGCGAGGCTAGAATTCAAGGTCCTCGCCTACATAGGTATAGTGGATGGCGGCAGCGGCAAAGCATGCACTAAACAACCTATAGAGACTCGATACAAGCTGGCGGCTAGCGAGAGGGGTGAGAAAGACCTATTCGAACCAACTGATACTACCAACAAACAAACCCATCTGGCGTTTCCCCTTGAGACCAACGAGGAAGGCAACCGAGGAACTCACCGATTGGCGCTTTACTTATTCGTTATAGTTGCGGCACTTTACTAGTCAGTTTAGATAATCATCCCGATAAAGTAAGCGATGGGCACTTTTAGTTGACCATTCCACGATAGTTGCAAGACTTACTAGTCGAGATACAATTAGCATGAGATAACCCCAAAACCCAGCTTGTTGGTACTTTTATTTAGCCATTCCGTTGTAGTGAAGCTGATTACTAGTCAAATCGGATATAAGGTAGTTTATAACAAGAAACTTTAGTTATAGTTGTCTATGATCAAGCCGTGCTCCAAGTCGTCCATAACCGCGGACACGGCTTCGAAAAGATTTAACCTGAGGGTGCACCAAAGTATCCACGAGCACTTGACCCTTTTGCCGATCGGTTAACATACACCCATCGGTATGTCGGCGGGCCTAAGTCACGACGTTCACCAAAGCAAATGCGTGGGGCCACCCACCAAGTCGACACCCATAGCAAGTCGGCCGGTCTCCAGACGGACTGGGGTTTGGGCAACGGTGTGAGAACGAAATCCCCAAACAGGACTCGACACCATGACGTGGCCCGATCCTAAACAGTACAGTGTGCTCCTCGCACAAACGTAATAAAGCAGTAAACATGGCATAAGTACAGGATAGTAAATAAAACCTCAAACTAGTTTGTGGCCCCCAGTACAATACTTTGAAATCAGGTAATAATCAATGGGGGGCCCATATCTCCCCACCTGTGGTTAGCGCGCTCGATCTCGGAACAGGTGTCAAGAACTCGGGTCCTACGGGACACAAGTGGGCGGTCGGAAAACAAATCTTACCTATCACCCACCGATGCCTCTGCTTAATTCAATTTTAGTTGTTAAACAGTAATTAAAGTGAGCGAAAAGTAAAGCCATGATCATCTCCAACGTCAACATGCGGCAATCCTCCAACAATTGTGGTACTTGACGACAAGAAAAACACTTGAGCAAGCGACTACGACTCGCGGGTCCAACTATCTACCAAACACAGGTAATAGGATGTGTCCAAGGCTATATAAGGCTGCAAGGGATATCACGGGTACGAAACTAGAGCATCGCAACACAGATAGCAAAGATCAACAGGAGGGAATAAATACTAGAAAAGTAAGATAGGTAGAAAGGGGGGAGATGCTCGCCTGAAAACATTGTCGAAGGTTCATCCGAAGATCGGGGCGAAGCTCACATCAACTCAACGGCCTTATCCGCGAAGAACCAAAACACTAGAAGAAACACCGGATGCACTATTTAATACAACTGCAGAAGATCGGCATGATGCATGCATGATGAATGACACGGCAAAGATGCGATGCAGTTAGGTCATATTAAGCGGAACCGGGGTCCCGACATTTAATTAGATGGTTCAATTTGTTTAAAACCCCCGCAATTTAAATGTTGAATTAACATGGCACGATGAGTTACCGGTTCGCTACACAAATTTAAATGAGGCCAATATAAGGCTAGATTTGCCCGCATATGGGCCCCATATTTAATTATCAGGTGAGTCGGCATAGGGCCCCCAAACCACACAATATGCATGCAAGATGAATGATTTAATATGCAACAAGCTTGTTATATTATAAAATAGGGTTTGCGGGAAGGGGTTCACACATTAGGGGGTCTCGATGAACTTGGGGTTCCGGGGTTCGGGGTCGGTCTCGGGGTCCGGATCTGGGGTTCGGGGTTTGACGGGGTCGGTCTCGGATAGCGGAGTAGATCTTGGCGTCCGGGGGAAGCACTTGGTCTGGCGTCGGGGCATCGGACTCGCCCGGGTCGGTGTCGTGCTTGTCGTTGCGAAGCTCTTGTCGGGTCCGCGCCATCGAGTCGATCTTGGCGTCCGCGATGCAGATCTTGTCGGTTCCCTGTCGGAGGCCTTCGGGGACGGGGTCTCGACGACTTGGCGCTTCGGTTTGATGTCGTCCTCCCGGCACCGCGGGCTCTCGGTGTCCGGGGTGAAGTACTCGGCGTCCTCGAGGGAGTACTTGTCGTATCCGTGGTCTTCGGGTCCGTGTCGGTGCACTCGGTGTTCCGGATTAGCGATCATGGTTTTCGAGGGTTTCGGTGGGATCGGTCTTCAGGGTCCAGGACGAAGATCTTGACAATCCGAGGGGCGTTGGGTTTTCCATGTGGCGTTCTTGGCGTCCTTGTTGGAGTTCTCGAGTGTTGGTGGCGAACTTGGAAACGACGCCCGGGTTCGGGGTTGTCGAGGCTTGGCTACGGGGCGGGGAAGAAGCGCTTGGCGTTCCGAGATGGCGTTGTTCGATCATCGGATCCGAGGCGGGGCACTTGTGGTTCGGGCTCCAAGGGTCTGTGGCGAGCTTGTTCGGCGCTTGGCCTCCGACTACCTTGCAGCGAAACTTCGGTTTACACGCAGATGAGGTCGACGCCACTGGAGGCTGCAAGAAAGAGGCCGACGAGGTGCGGGCGCTAGGCAACGGGGTCGCAGACGTGCTTGTCAAGGCGGGGCGAGGAACCGAGGCAGAGGCGAGCGAGGCGGAGGAAGGGCGGCGGGGCAGGCGTCGCCGAGACGGACTGTCGGCTGCAAGCGGGAGCGAGGCGGCGGCGAGAGGACCGCGAGGGAACAATGGCGGGCTCGGCTTATGGCGGGGCGGTCGGACGCGGAGGGCTCGGGCTGGAGGCGGTTGACGCAGCTCGGAGGCGCGGGCTCGGAGCATCGGGCGGCGCCAGAGAGGTTCATGGGCGACGGGCGGAGGCGGGCGGTGGCGGTGGCGGGTCGGAAGCAGGGGCCGGCTGGGCTCGCCCGGAGGGCTCGGGGGCGCGCTCGGGAGGAGAAGCGGTCGGCGGCGGGCCGGGCAGCCAGGAAGCAGCGAGTCGGGGCAGGAGGCGCTGCCGGCGAGGTGAGCGGAGGTCGAAGGCGCAGGGGTGCGGGTCCACGGGTACGCGGACTCGGCGCTGGCTGCGCAGTGAGCTGGCCGGCGAAGAAGGAGAAGCGGGGCGGCGAGACGGCGGTGGGGAGGGAGCGACGGTGGCGGCGGGAGCGGGGGGGTGGGGAGCGGGGACGCGCCAGGGGAGAGAGGGGCGCGTGGGGCCGGGTCCAGGGGGGCTGTCGGTGCGTGGGTGTGCGTGCGTGGGTTGTCTGCGTGTTGTGTGGTGGTGTGGTTGGGGAGAGAGGGAGAGGGAGATGGGGTGGTGTGGCAACACCTGGTTGGTTGGGGGATAGGGAGAGGGCGAGGTGGCACATGGTGATTGGCCAGGGTGAGGTGGAGGTAGGTAGGTTGGGTGAGTTTAGGATTTAGTGGGGCGGTTTGGGGGACCGATTAGAAAATGGGGTGGTCGTCGATTCGGCCCGTTCGATTGCCTCGCTAAAACAATTAAACTTTTTATTTGTTTTAAACGGGCCGTTTGCAAACCGATAGCGGCCAAAATAATTAATCCGGAGAACCGGGCTTTGCGTTTAAATTAAGATGGGGCGTTTGGCAAACAAATCGGGCTTTGCGAAATTAGTTTTAGACAAACAACACATGATGATGACGATGCAATGCACAAATTCAACGCGATTTTCTAGTAGTGGTTTTGCGGGATGCCACAATTCGACACCACTAACAATGGATCTCGCCCTCGAGATCCGCCTCATGGTACCGGGAAGGAAGGTCGGCGATCTGAATCTTCTCGCTTCATGTAGATCCTCGCGACACCACTAACAAGGGGTCTTTGTCCGTGATCGTCGAGAGAACACTCCGGAAACAAAAGGTCGAAGGTAGAGGTATCCACAAATAAAGCCACCCCTAACTTCCGTGGACGGAGTAAAACTGCTGGATCCACTGATTCGATGTACAAGAGCGAATGATAAGAGTAGTGGTATGGTAGCTACTCCATCCTTTCTTTCGCATCAACCATTACTCTGCACACACAAATAGGCGGATTAGGCAACCAACTCTCGGAATTAGACTGAAGATCTCGACAAGCGAGGTTCGGAAACAAAGGAGTGATGCAGACTCTGCATCGGATCTGGCGTAGATGATGTCGTTGCGTCGGAAAACACCGGAAGGAACAAACAAAGAACAAAGAATGGTAGCACCGTAGACGGATTCCTCAAGCAGCATGAACACCGGATGGTAGAACACCGTTTCCAAGGGAGGAAGCGAAACCCTGAAGGTACGACGGAAACCCAACCACGAGAATTCCTGGACTCGAAGAGAAAGAAGAGAGCGGATTCAAAACACGTCGAGATAAGAGGAGAATAGCAGAGGGGTAAGGAGTAAAATTAGACCTAATCAGAACTATCCAACCGATTTTCAAAAATAGTTTTGACACTCTACTTCGGCCGTTAGCTAGGTTATCCTACAGGCTGGACTTGTGGGGTATCGCCACTGCTGAGCTCTGATACCACTCTGTAACACCCTCAGAATCGGCCCTATGCAAGTTTTAGCGAAACCCGCCAAACCCGCATAGAAACGATTCGAAGGTGCCCACCAGGCACTTGCGTGCGGGTGGAAAACGAAGTAATAACATTACACAACAGTCCTCGATGGGACCCACAGAACAGATATATATACAACACGACTCCATGAGTCAAGAATACAAATATAATATACAAAGATCCAAATCACCTTGAAAATGATAGAGCGTCCGACTACGGACAAGATGCAAATGGGGCTAAGAGCCACGAAGAACAACCGATGGCGTCCATAACCCCTGCCAAGCCGGAAGGGTAACCACCTAACGACGTCGATCTCAAAACCTGCTTAAACAAAGGGTGCCGACAAAGGGCAAAGTAAAAAGAGGGCGTCGATCTTGAGGCCTGCACGGCGAGGCTAGAATTCGGCGGTCCTCCTACATAGGTATAGTGGTGGCGGCAAAGACATGCACTAAACAACCTATAGAGACTCGATACAATGGCGGCTAGCAGAGAGGGTGAGAAAGACCTATTCGAACCAACGATACTACCAACAAACAAACCCATCTGGCGTTTCCTCGAGACCAACGAGGAAGCAAACCGAGAACTCACACGATTGGCGGTTTACTTATTCAGTTATAGTTGCGGCACTTTACTAGTCAGGTTTAGATAATCATCCTGATAAAGTAAGCAGTGGGCACTTTTAGTTGACCATTCCGTGATAGTTGCAGCACTTACTAGTCAGATACAATTAGCATGAGATAACCCCAAAACCCAGCAGTTGTTGGTACTTTTATTTAGCCATTCCGTTGTAGTGAAGCTGATTACTAGTCAAATCGGATACAAGGCAGTTTATAACAGTAAACTTTAGTTATAGTTGTCTATGATCAAGCACTGTGCTCCAAGTCGTCCATAACCGCGGACACGGCTTCTCGAAAAGATTTAACCCTGCAGGGGTGCACCAAAGTATCCACAGGCACTTCGACCCTTTTTGCCAGATCAGTTAACATACACCCATCGGTATGTCGGCGGGGCCTAAGTCACGACGTTCCCAGACCCAAAGCAAGTACGTGGGGGCCACCCCACCAAGTCGACACCATAGAACGAAGTCGTCCGGTCCAGACGGATGGGGTTTGGCAACGCTGTGAACGACAAAGCAAATCCCCAAGCGGGTATCGACACCGCGAAACGTGGCCCGATCCTAAAGCGATGCAGTGTGCTCCTCGACAAACGTAATAAAGCGATAAACATGGCATAAGTACAGGATAGTAAATAAAACCTCAAACTAGTTTGTGGCCCCGATACAATACTTTGAAATCAGGTAATAATCAATGGGGCCCATATCTCCCCACTGTGGTTAGCGCTCGATCTCGAACAGTGTCAAGAACTCGGGTCCCACGGGACACAAGTGGTGGTCGGAAAACAAATCTTACCTATCACCCACCGATGCCTCTGCTTAATTCAATTTTAGTTGTTAAACAGTAATTAAAGTGAGCGAAAAGTAAAGCCATGATCATCTCCAACGTCAACATGCGGCAATCCTCCAACAATTGTGGTACTTGACGACAAGCAAAACACTTGAGCAAGCGACTACGACTCGCGGGTCCAACTATCTACCAAACACAGGTAATAGGATGTGTCCAAGGCTATATATGGCTGCAAGGGATATCACGGGTACGAAACTAGAGCATCGCAACACAGATAGCAAAGATCAACAGGAGGGAATAAATACTAGAAAAGTAAGATAGGTAGAAAGGGGGAGATGCTCGCCTGAAAACATTGCCGAAGGTTCATCCGAAGATCGGGGCAAAGCTCACATCAACTCAACGGCCTTATCCGCGAAGAACCAAAACACTAGAAGAAACACCGGATGCACTATTTAATACAACGGCAGAAGATCGGCATGATGCATGCATGATGAATGACACGGCAAAGATGCGATGCAGTTAGGTCATATTAAGCGGAACCGGGGTCCCGACATTTAATTAGATGGTTCAAGTTGTTTAAAACCCCCGCAATTTAAATGTTGAATTAACATGGCACGATGAGTTACCGGTTCGCTACACAAATTTAAATGAGGCCAATATAAGGCTAGATTTGCCCGCATATGGGCCCCATATTTAATTATCAGGTGAGTCGGCATAGGGCCCCCAAACCACACAATATGCATGCAAGATGAATGATTTAATATGCAACAAGCTTGTTATATTATAAAATAGGGTTTATGGAAGGGGTTCACACATTAGGGGGTCTCGATGAACTTGGGGTTCCGGGGTTCGGGGTCGGTCTCGGGGTCCGGATCTGGGGTTCGGGGTTTGACGGGGTCGGTCTCGGATAGCGGAGTAGATCTTGGCGTCCGGGGGAAGCACTTGGTCTGGCGTCGGGGCATCGGACTCGCCCGGGTCGGTGTCGTGCTTGTCGTTGCGAAGCTCTTGTCGGGTCCGCGCCATCGAGTCGATCTTGGCGTCCGCGATGCAGATCTTGTCGGAGGCCTTCGGGGACGGGGTCTCGGCGACTTGGCGCTTCGGTTTGATGTCGTCCTCCCGGCACCGCGGGCTCTCGGTGTCCGGGGTGAAGTACCCGGCGTCCTCGAGGGAGTACTTGTCGTATCCGTGGTCTTCGGGACCGTGTCGGTGCACTCGGTGTTCCGGATTGGCGATCATGGTGTTCGAGGGTTTCGGTGGGATCGGTCTTCAGGGTCCAGGACGAAGATCTTGACAATCCGAGGGGGGTTGGGTTTTCCATGTGGCGTTCTTGGCGTCCTTGTTGGAGTTCTCGGGTGTTGGTGGCGAACTTGGAAACGGCGCCCGGGTTCGGGGTTGTCGAGGCTTGGCTACGGGGCGGGGAAGAAGCGCTTGGCGTTCTGAGATGGCGTTGTTCGATCATCGGATCCGAGGCGGGGCACTTGTGGTTCGGGCTCCAAGGGTCCGTGGCGAGCTTGTTCGGCGCTGGCGGCCTCCCGACTACCTTGGCAGCGAAACTCGTCACGGTTTACACGCAGATGAGGTCGACGCCACTGGAGGCTGCAAGGAAGAGGCCGACGAGGTGCGGGCGCTAGGCAACGGGGTCGCAGACGTGCGCTGCCGGGTCTGCGCGGGGCGAGGAACCGAGGCAGAGCGACGGAGGCGGAGGAGCACCGGCGAGGAAAGCGGCGAGGTGGACAGCAGGCGTCGCGGAGACGGCAGGACTGGCGGCCTTGAGGCGGGCGAGGAGAGGACCGCGGCGAGGGGGAACAGCGGCTCGGCTTGCAGCGGAGGCGGTCCGGCGAGGGGCTCGGGCTGAGGCGGTTGACGCGCTCGGGAGGCGCTCGGGAGCCGGGCGCCAGAGAGGTTCATGGGCGAGGCGGAGGCGGGTAGAGCGGCGGTGGCGGGTCGGAACGGGCCGAAGCTCGGCGGCTCGGAGGGCTCGAGGGCGCAAGGCCGGGAGGAGATGCTGACAGCGGGCCGGGCCTTGGCGGAGCCGAGAACGGCGAGGTCGGGGCCAGGGAGAGCGCTGCCGGCGAGGTGAGCGGAGGTCGAAGGCGCAGGGGTGCGGGTCCACGCTGGACTCGGCGCTGCGCTGAGGCGTAGAGGCTTCGCCGAAAGCGGCGAGGAGGAAGAGAAGCGGCGGCGCGAGGCAGACGGTGGGGAGGGAGCGACGGTGGCGTCGGGAGCGAGGAGGTGGGGAGCGGGGACGCGCCAGGGGAGAGAGGGGCGCGTGGGGCCGGGTCCAGGGGGGCTGTCGGTGCGTGGGTGTGCGTGCGTGGGTTGTCTGCGTGTTGTGTGGTGGTGTGGTTGGGGAGAGAGGGAGAGAGAGATGGGGTGAGGTGGCAACACCTGGTTGGTTGGGGGATAGGGAGAGGGCGAGGTGGCACATGGTGATTGGCCAGGGTGAGGTGGAGGCTGGGTGTGGGTAGGTAGGTTGGGTGAGTTCAGGATTTAGAGGGGCCGGTTTGGGGGGACCGATTAGAAAATGGGGGTGGTCGTTCGGGTCGATTCGGCCCGTTCGACTGCCCCCGCTAAAACAATTAAACTTTTTATTTGTTTTAAACGGGCCGTTTGCAAACCGATAGCGGCCAAAATAATTAATCCGGAGAACCGGGCTTTGCGTTTGAATTAAGATGGGGCGTTTGGCAAACAAATCGGGCTTTGCGAAATTAGTTTTAGACAAACAACACATGATGATGACGATGCAATGCACAAATTCAACGCGATTTTCTAGTAGTGGTTTTGCGGGATGCCACAACCGGTAGTACCGGATCTGCAACCGGTACTACCGCTTGCCACCGGTACTACCGGTTCCAGTACCGGTTGGCACTGATCAAAAGAGAGAAGGGTGAGTACTAGTCAGTACCCACCGGTACCACGGAGCGGCACTACCGGCCCAACCGGTAGTACCGCTTGGTACAAGTGGTACTACCGCTTGAGGCGGTCGTACCGCTCGTCGGTACCGCTGCATACTGACTAGCACCCTCCCCTCTCCATTTTGGTCAGTCCCAACCGGTACTTGGGACCGGTACTACCGCCTGAACCGGTAGTACCGCTTACTACCTCCGGTACTACCGCTCGGGGGTAGTACCGCAAGGGCGTACCGGCCAAATACTGAAGAACACTGAAGAACAAGGTCACCACCGGTACCTGGTCCGGTACTGGACAAGCGGTACTACCGCTTGAGTACCGGTACTACCGGTCATTTAATGCTCCAACGGCCATATATTTCGTGGAGGGGTATAAATACCCCTCCACCTACCTTGGGACAAATGGCTCAGCACATTAAAGTCATTGTCCACCATTGGAGTCCATTGGAGCCACTCAAATTCTCAAGATCTCCTCATCCAACCACCCAAAGTCCTTGATCTTTAGGGAATCGAAGGAGGAGGCCCCGATCTACTACTTCACCAAAAGAGATCTTCATTTCCCCCTCATTTCATTGAGGGCCCCTTTGTTCTAGTGTTTTGTTGGAAACCCTAGCTCTTGTTTTTGTTCTTACAAGCTTGTCTTTGATTGCTTTGACAGCTTGCTTGTATTTGGGAGCCTCCGATTAAGTTGTGGATGTGTGCCCCAAACTTGTAACGGTGCCGGCTTCCACCTTGAAGGTTGCCGATATAGTGGAAGGTGAATCAATCCCATTGGGGTGAGATTCATCGGAGAACAAGGGATGCCTCTCGTGGCGTTGGTGGTTTGAAACCACCCCCTCTCCAAATGTAGACGTACGTCCCCTCAAAAGGAAGGAACTACGGGAAACAAATCCTTGTGTCTCCGCGTCCACTTTTCGGTTACCTCTATCCTTTACCGCACCTTACTTACTTGTTACTACTTTGTGTTGTGGTAGCCCTTGCATATTTGTCATATAGGTAAATTCACTATAGTTGCATTATCTAGAGAATTTACCTTATTGTCAAACCATAATTTGAAAAAGAAGAAAATTTGAAGTAGCACCTATTCCCTCCCCCTCTAGGTGCCCATATGATCCTTTCAATTGGTATCAGAGCCTCGGCTCTTTACTCGGGCTTTACCGCCTAAGAGAATATGGGTAGCCAAGAAGGGGATGGTGGTAGTGAGTCAACCCCGGTGACCATGGAAGATCTCAGAAACTTGGAAACAAGATTGAGCTCTTCCTTGGTCAACGAAGTCAAGAAGATGCTTGAGCAACTTCTTAAAGACAAAGATGGCTCATCACCCCCATCTCCTCAAGAGGAACTACCACCCGCACCTAAAGGGAATACTCCGGTATCCCCCGAAGGTATGGTGGTAGGGGATAAACTAGACAATGCTAATTCCTCCACACGTCTTGATGGGGGGAAGGGCGAGCACCGTGATTCTTGGTACTCTCCCGATCCTCCCATCCCTCACCCTAATGTGTACAATAGAGGTGACCCACCTAAGCTAGAAGAGTCTGCTACTTTTGCTCAATGGCAATCACTAATGAGAACTCATATGCGCAGCTCTTGCATTGAACTATGGAACATCATCGAGCATGGACTCTTTATTGGGGATCCAAACAACTTGACAAGAAGAGAGGTTGTCAATAGTCAACTCAATGCCACTGCTTTGCATATGATTCAACAAGGATTGGGAACAAAGGATTATCCACACATTAAGCACTTTAGCATTGCCAAGGAAGCTTGGGATGCTCTCACTGTGTTGTTTGTTGGAAATGAGAGTATGAGGAGGAACAGATATGATGCTCTAATCAATGAAGACGAAGGTTTCTACATGAAAGAAGGTGAAGATCACGAAGACATGTATCGAAGGCTCAAGACCACCGCCACCACTTTTAGAAATGTGGGTGCCTCACATGTGGATGATGCATGGATAAAAAGGAAATATGTGAGTGCACTCATGCCTTTTGAGCCCACCGACTTGAAGAGCTTACAAGGAAGACACAAATACCATCTCATGACCTCAAACGAAGTTATGCAAGAGATGGCCGCTTTCAAGGTCGCCGCCAAGAACGCCAAAGATTCCCGTGCTCGTGCCCTCGGTATGAGCAATGTGGTCAATGTTGCTTTAAAGGCCAAAGCTGTGGACTTTGAAGATGATAGTGATGAAGGCCTCTCCTTGGACCATCCCGATGATGTCAAGATTGCTCATAGTCAATATATGGCGTTCTATGCAAAGAACTTTTGGAATAATCCCTCCAAGGCCAAGATGGAAATGCAACGAAGAAGCAATCCAAATGGGAAAAGAGAGAATGCCACTAGGTTGAGAACTTGCTTCAATTGTGGTGACCGCTACCACTTTGTGGTAAGCTGCCCCTATGAGAAGAGAGAAGATTATGGTGGGAAGCTTGTGTTGAAGAAGACTCTCAAGGCACCCTACAAGAAACCTTTCATCAAAAAGAACCCCATCAACAAGAAATCGGTAGAAATTGTCTTGATCACTCATGAAGAATACTCCTCTGATAATGAAGATGAGGAAGAATAAGAAACCTCACATGGTATGGCTGCTCTAGCCACCACCTCTACTCCGACACTCTCACTCTTCGACTCTCCAAATGAGAACTCTTCCTCCAAGGACGTCACTTGTCTTATGGCAAGAGGAACGGAGGTATCCTC
Organism: Avena longiglumis; assembly: GCA_030063025.1. Classification (NCBI taxonomy): domain Eukaryota; kingdom Viridiplantae; phylum Streptophyta; class Magnoliopsida; order Poales; family Poaceae; genus Avena; species Avena longiglumis. The sequence goes on from CP125975.1 coordinate 505,486,358, forward strand.
ATCATCCCACTCTACTCAATTAGATAATGATGAAATTGATGATGAAATGTCTCTTGATGTTAAAAAGGAATTAATTGCCTTTGATGAGTTCATGACTAACCTAGAAGGTGATGCTAAACTACATTTTGGGAACATCTTAGATCAACTCTCCCACACTCAAGAGCTTCTAGATGTTATATGTAAACTTGGGCATGAACATATGATTGAACTAGAGGCTTTAAGCAATGCTCTAGAAGAAGAACAAGAGACTAGGTTGTCCCTTGAGTCAAAACTTGAAGGGCTTGATGAGGCCAATGACATCATTGTTAGCAAACTCATTAAAGAGCGTGATCATGCTATTGCTAAATACAAAAGAGCTAAAAAGGACAAGGTTGAGTTTGGTGTGGTTCATGAAAAACTTGCCGAGGACTTTAGCTTACTTAACAAGGCCCACAAAGCCTTGGAGAGTGAACTCTTGTCTCTCACAAAGTTCCATGAAACGCTTCAAACTCAATTGGCCAATATTCCTTCACCTAGTAACTTCATTCCGTCGAGTAGCACGACTATCGTTGAAGAGAATGCTACGTTGAAGGGGGTGCTTGCGAAGACCACATTTCCACAAGGTAACAAGTCTATTGATGATCTTTTGAGCAAGCAAAGGCATAGTGGTGATAAAGGGGGCATTGGTTTTGTCTCCAAAACAAAGAAGAAGAACAACAAGAAGAAGAAGGACAAGCCCGCACAAGAGACCAACAAGACCATTGTGGGAAGTAAGACCACAATTGGCAAAACTATGTCTCATGACGATTTTGCGGGAAGTGTTAACCCTCACTATGTTCTAATGCGTGATTACTATGGTGATGTGTATGCACAATATGTTGGTACGTATGATGGTTATATTGCTTGTTCTATTTGGGTTCCCAAGACCCTTGTTGCTAACAAAGAGGACCCATTGAAAAATGGGTACCTAAAAACTAGCTTGATCTTTTGTAGACCTATGCTTCCGGAGGTTCAAAATGGGTGCTTGATAGTGGTTGCACTTGTCATATGACCGGAAGCTCGTCTATTGTCAAGGACTTGGTGTCAAATGAAGATCAAATCACCGTCACATATGCCGACAAGTCAAAATCTACGGTAATGGGTTTCGGCAAGGTAGTGGTGGCTCACGACATTACACTCGTGAACGTCATGCTTGTTGAAACCCTTGGTTACAATTTACTTTCCGTCTGCACTTGGAAAGATGGGCTTTGCCGTCTTTATTGATAATGATATTGTGGTCCTCATGTGGAGCAAGTCTCTCAAGGTCGCTTTTCGTTGGGTACGTGAAAATGACTTATATGTGGTGGACTTTTGGGCAAGCCACTGCAGGTCCGATGTGCTTATACGGAAGGCCGATGTGGGTTGGCTATGGCACCGCCGACTAGCCCATGTCAATATGAGAACTTTGCAAAGTCTCCATAAAGAGGGCCATATTGTTGGACTAAAATAAAATGTTTCCTTTGCCAAAGATCGTGTTTGCAGGGCATGTGTTCTAGGGAAGATGAATGACGCTCCTCATAAGCCCACGAACCAAATCAAGTCTAACAAGATCCTGGAACTCCTTCATGTGGACCTATTTGGTCCTCCATCTCATGCAAGTCTTGGTGGGAAGAAATATTGTTTGGTGATTGTTGACGACTTTTCAAGATATTCTTGGGTTTATTTCTTCAAGTTGAAGAGTGAAACTCAAAGGACTTTTATCGACTTCATCAACTTGGTTCAACGGCAACACAATGTTCCCGTGTTGATTATAAGAAGTGACAACGGCACCGAGTTCAAGAACTACACCTTGAATGACTTTCTTAGTGATGAAGGGATTAAGTATCAATATTCCGCCGCATACACCCCTCAAAAAAATGGTGTGTCCGAAAGGAAGAACCGGACTCTTATTGATATGGCTAGGACCATGTTGGCGGAATTTAAATCTCCATACAACTTCTGGGCCGAAGCCGTCTCCACCGCTTGCCATGCTTCGAACCGGCTCTACCTCCGCAAGAAAATCAACAAGACTCCATATGAGATACTTACCGGTAACAAGCCCAACATATCTTATTTCCGGGTGTTCGGTTGTAAGTGTTTCTATCTCATCAAAGGTGTTCGTTTGTCTAAATTCGAATCTAAATCATTAGAGGGTATTTTTGTTGGCTATGGTCTCGAATCTCACACTTATAGAATCTATGACAAGCTCTCCGGAGCCGTCATAGAATCTTGTAGTGTGACCTTCGAAGAATATGATGGTTCCCAAGGGGGGCGTGTTGATGCTTGTGATGCAGATGATGAAATGCCTCAGGATGCCATAGGAAGAATGGGTGTGGGTTATATCCGCCCCATTGAGGAACCCCTTATGGCGGATCGAGAAGAACTATGCTCCACTCAAGTGGAGCCCTCATCTTCACAACCTCAACATGCTCCATCTACCGAGGAGGACATTGAATCAAGTCAAAGACAAGATGTGGAACCTCAACATAGTGATCAATGTGTGAACTCTAGTCAAAGGGAGCTTGGTCCATTCGATGGGGTGTCAAGTGGAGTCAAGTCAATTTGCCAAGGAAGATCCATCCAAGCTGTTTTGAGGGGTGCTCAAATTGAGGCTAGAAGATCACTTGATCAAAACCAAGGTCAATCCTTGCCTCCCAATGTAGAGGATGAATTCAATGATGATCAAGGTCAAGTTGATGGTCAAGACGAGGATCAAAATGATGAAGAGGGTCCTCCAAGAAACAATGAGGACATCCACGCTCGTTGCTTAGCCAGAAAGGAAAGAATGTTGGAAATAAGAGACCACTCCCTCCAAAATGTTGTTGGAGATCTAAGGAAAGGAATTTCCACACGAGCACAATTGAAGAGGTTCAGTGAACATCAATCTCACATTTCCATGATTGAGACAAAGAAAGTGTGGGAAGCTCTTGAAGATTCGGATTGGTTAGAAGCTATGCACAAAGAGCTCAACAATTTTGAGAGAAACAAAGTGTGGAAGCTAGTTGAGAAGCCAAAGGATTGCCGCAATGTTATTGGAACAAAGTGGATATTCAAGAACAAGCAAGATGAGCATGGGATTATTGTAAGGAACAAGGCTAGATTGGTTGCACAAGGTTATTCCCAAATTGAAGGCATTGACTATGGAGAGACTTATGCACCCGTGGCTCGCCTTGAGTCCATCCGTATCCTTCTTGCTTATGCGGCACATCATAACTTTAAGTTGCAACAAATGGATGTAGAAAGTGCTTTCCTTTATGGTCCTTTAAATGAATTGGTATATGTTAAGCAAACCCCGGGATTTGAGGACCCCAACTTCCCAAACCATGTCTACAAACTTGATAAGGCGCTCTATGGGCTCAAGCAAGCCCCACACACGTGGTATGAGCACCTTAGAGAGTTATTGTTTGACCGTGGCTTTGAGGTTGGGAAAATCGATCCCACTCTTTTTACTAAGAGGGTTAATGGGGAGATTTTTGTATGCCAAATCTATGTTGATGATATTATCTTTGGATCATCTAACAAAGCTTTTAATGATGAATTCTCAAAGCTTATGACTAGTAGGTTCCGGATGTCCTTGATGGGGGAGTTGAAAGTATTTCTTGGCTTTGAGATCAAGCAAGTTAGAGGAGGAACATTCTTCAATCAATCCAAGTATACTCAAGATATGCTCAAGAGATTCAAAATGCAAGATTTGAATGGAGCCCCAACTCCCATGGCAACAAAGACTCATCTAGAACAAAATCCAAATGGTAAAGATGTGGATCAAAAGGTATACCGGTCTATGATTGGTTCTTTGCTTTACCTTTGTGCATCTAGACCCGATATTGTGTTGAGTGTAGGTGTGTGTGCAAGATATCAAGCGGCTCTTAAGGAAAACCACTTAATGGCGGTCAAGAGAATCTTTCGATATTTAGTTCATACCCCATTTTATGGTCTTTGGTACCCTCAAGGCTCAACATTCGCTCTTTGTGGATACACGGACTCGGATTGGGCGGGAGACAAGGATGATAGAAAATCAACATCCGGGGCTTGCCAATTCCTTGGTAGGTCCTTGGTATGTTGGTCTTCTAAGAAGCAAAATTGTATATCTCTCTCCACCGCCGAAGCCGAGTATGTTGCTGCTGCTAGTGCTTGCACCCAATTTCTATGGATGAGGCTAACTTTAAAGGAATACGGTGTCCATTGTGACAAAGTGCCTCTTCTATGTGACAATGAAAGTGCCATCAAGATTGCACACAACCCGGTGGATCACACAAGGACAAAGCATATTGAGATTCGGCATCACTTTATTAGAGATCATGTTGCTAGAGGTGATATTGATCTATCCTATGTATCAACCAAAGATCAACTTGCCGATACCTTCACGAAGCCACTTGATGAAGCAAGGCTTTGCTACTTGATGAATGAACTAAATATCGTAGATTCTAGGAGTTTGACTTGATTTTCTTGCACTCTCACCTAATACTCGACCCATGTTTGGTTTAGGTGTAGGCATGGACATAGGGGGAGTGCGGTCCTAATTGATTGGACTATCCCTCCCCCCATTATGCGCAAATTAAACAAAAATCATTCCTCTTAATATCATTTTGTGATATGTGAGCTCAATGATGAGTTTCGGTAATGGACCCAAGATATATCTTCGTGGTGCCAAGCCGAGTATACTCAAATATGGTGGCCTAGGCCACCGCCCCCTCTCAATCGAGAGGTTTGATGTGCTTACTCATGTTTGTCACTTAGTTGATTTGGTCTTCACTCTTACTTGCCATCTATTTGAATTGTCTTCATCTTTCTTAGTCTCATGCACTCTAGTTTGGTATTTATTTGTTTCTTCCGTTGTTTCTAGAGTGCATGTGCTTCTCAGCTCACCTGTCTTAACCCAAGCCTCGTACTCCCTCATGAAAACCCTCTCTCTATCCGCACAAGAATCATCCTTGATCCCTGGCTTTGGAGTCAGATGGGACCAGTACTACCGGATGTTCGAGCGGTACTACCGGACCTGGGAAGGTCCCAAGTCGTCTCCTGGCAAAACTGCTCCAGGAACGGTACTACCGCCCGCATGTCCGGTCCTACCGGTCACCGGTACTACCGGTCGTGGAACCGGTACTACCGCTTCCAAGCGGTAGTACCGCTCCAACAACCGGTACTACCGGTTGACGGTTCCAGGTATATATTGGCCGCGTGGGGAGAGGCACCCCTCAGTGCCTCATTATTTCCCACGTCCTCCACTCCAACCTGCGCCGCCACCAGCGAGTTTGAAGCCACCGGAGCCCTGCCGCGCCCTCCTCTCTCCGGATTTTCCTTGGATCCGGCCTCTAGGCGGGCCCCCCCTACTTTCCACCGCCATGGATCTCGGTACAACCGCCCCTTCTCTTCTTGTTTGATTTCCCCATTAGATCTAGGTTTTGGCTTAGATTTGTGGATAAATTGACTACTTGCAAGGTTGTAATGCCATATTACTCCTTGTTACCGCGTAGAATCGCCAATTTAGCAGTTCATACCGTCAATTTGGCCCGTTCCCATCAGATCTGACAACTGGTGCGCCGCTCAACCGGTAGTACCGGAACTTTTTCCGGTACTACCGCTTGAAGCGGTACTACTGTTGTGTCGAGTACCCGGTCCACCCTGACCACCATGTTCTGCCCAAATTGTAGATTCTCTTGGTTTTTTCCTCCTTGATTCTTGTGTCCTTATCTCCTTGCTGTCCTCCCTCATGCTTTCACAGATGCAGGTGGTTCTCGGGGTGCACGGAAGCGCTCCAAGTCTGACCGTGAGATTGTTCAGGAAGAGACTGAGTCTGAGGAAGAATTTATGCCACAGCCAAGACGCCTGTTCCAAGTTGCCTATCAATCGAGGTGGTCGTGGGGGTCGTGAAGGGGTTACCAAGCGCTCAGCTGGGGGTGGAAGAGCCCCTCCCTCTCGCCCCCCTTCCACTGGGCGTACCAAGAGTCTCAGCTCTGGGCCATCTAGGCCAAAGACACTCGCTGACATCTCTGAGGCAGACTTTAGGGCTCTCCGGGTGGACAATGCATAATCACACGGCAGGAGCGCGTCAAGGGCAGACAGTCTTTTCTATGATGACTTCCAAGAGCGTGTGTATCATGAGGTTCTTATGACCAATACCCAGCTGGTGGTGCCTCAGCAGTGGATTGACATGGGACACTTTGACAAGAACTCTGACTACTTTGCTGAAGCTAAGGAAGTCTGCTCAAACCTTGGCATGCTCCCCATTATGGAGTTTCAGCATGACTATGATCCCCTACTCATCTGCCAGTTTTATGCCACTGCACACTTCCACAATGGCCGCAATCGGAAGATTACCTGGATGACTCAAGGTGCTGTCAAGGAAGCTACACTTGCGGAGTTTGCTGCCATCTTGGGGTATGAGGACCGCGGCCGGGACGTTCCCTGTGGTTTCCGCTGTCACATGCGGGAGAATCCCTCCAAAAAGGATGTTCTCAGACCTTTGTATATTCGAGGCCGTGGGATTGCTGGCAAGATTAAGGATCTTCTCCCCACATATGACATCCTCCATCGCATTTTCCGTGAGACTGTTGCTCCTCGTGCAAGCAACAAGGACGAGATACATGGGTTCTCCGTTGACTTGCTGTTCAACACCTTCCTCAACAGAGAATCAGGCCAACCTCTTGATGTGGTGGACTTCATTTGGAATGAAATGGTTGCTGCCGCACACACTCGGAGGGTTCCACCATTTGCTCCTTACATTATGGCCCTCATTGTGTCCAAGTGCCCCGTCATTGCTAGGACGCTCTCCTCTCGCTCTCTCGTTGTGCACAAGCCAAAGGCACTCAAGATCAAGGCACATGCTAAACCTCGCGCTGCGCTTGGTGAGGAGGATGAGGATGACTCTGAGCATGCTGATAGTGGTCATGACACTGAAGATGTTGTCTCTCGCCGCAAGAAAGCCAAGCCCTCTTGGGCCAAAAGGATGGAGGTCAAGCTCAAGAAGATCTTCTGCTTCCAGGTTGACAACCAGAAGCGTATGTATGAGGCGCACGTATATGCAAAGAAAGCCTGTGCTCGTCAGAAGGAACTCATGTCTGCTCAAGGGTTGACCATCTCCGAGGGATCCGAGAACAACATCACTCCAGAAGATCAGTGGATTTCTCAGCACAGCCGTTGGGACGATGATGTCTCTTCCTCGCACCACGCCCCACCTACGTATGATGATGAGGAGGACCTTGTGGATGAGGATGAGGAGGAGGAGGAGGAGTATGATGATTGACCTTTGGGGCGGTAGCTCTGCACTTGCCCCTTTTTGGCGTCTTGATGCCAAAGGGGGAGAAGTTGCACTTTAGGCACGGGTGTTGCATGGGAAGTCACAAGCTCGTTCTTCTCTTTGATCCTTTCATTGCTTGTGAACTTCGATTTCCCTCTATTTTATGTGTGAGACTATGTGTTTATGTACTGTGAGACTATGCGGTTTATGTCGTGTGAAACTATGTGGTTGGATCCATCTTATGCGACTATGTGGTTTATCTCTTTGGATCCATCTTGTGATGTTTTGCAATATCTATTGTCTATATATTCCTCATCACATGCTTTGTGCAAAGGTATGTTCTCAATTGCTAGTATCCATACTTGTGTACCCATGCTGGGTTTGTAAAATAGAGGGGGAGGTTTGTCTCTACACATCTAGGGGGAGTCTCTTCTCTATTTTACAAATATCATTTTCCTATTTCTAAAATCATCCTGCAAAAGTGTATTGTCATCAAACACCAAAAAGGGGGAGATTAAAAGAGTATTTTTCTATCCCTCGGATTTTGATGTTTGATAACAATACACTTATCGATTTAACTATGTACTAAGTGTATCATAGGATTGATAAAAGGAGGCACAAGTTATGGCATAACATTTCCCCTTGCAAAATCTTCTGTGTCAACCGGTAGTACGGGATCTGCAACCGGTACTACCGCTTGCCACCGGCACTACCGGTTTCAGTACCGGTTGCCACTAATCAAAAGAGAGAAGGGTGAGTACTAGTCAGTACCCACCGGTACCACGGAGCGGCACTCGCCCCGGTAAAGCTGGCTTACTGTGGTAATCTTAGCTTGAGGCGGTCGTCTGGCTCGTCATCACTGCATACTAACTAGCACCCTCCCCTCTCCATTTTGGTCAGTCCCAAGCGGTACTTGGGACCGGTACTACCGCCTGAACCGGTAGTACCGCTTACTACCTCCGGTACTACCGCTCGGGGGTAGTACCGCAAGGGCGTACCGGCCAAAGACTAAAGAACACTGAAGAACAAGGTCACCACCGGTACCTGGTCCGGTACTGGACCGGTAGTACCGCTTGAGTACCGGTACTACCGGTCATTTAATGCTCCAACGGCCATATTTTCGTGGAGGGGTATAAATACCCCTCCACCTACCTTGGGACAAATGGCTCAGCACATTAAAGTCATTGCCCACCATTGGAGTCCATTGGAGCCACTCAAATTCTCAAGATCTCCTCATCCAACCACCCAAAGTCCTTGATCTTTGGGGAATCGAAGGAGGAGGCCCCGATCTACTACTTCACCAAAAGAGATCTTCATTTCCCCCTCATTTCATTGAGGTCCCCTTTGTTCTAGTGTTTTGTTGGAAACCCTAGATCTTGTTTTTGTTCTTACAAGCTTGTCTTTGATTGCTTTGACAGCTTGCTTGTATTTGGGAGCCTCCGATTAAGTTGTGGATGTGTGCCCCAAACTTGTAACGGTGCCGACTTCCACCTTGAAGGTTGCCGATATAGTGGAAGGTGAATCGATCCCATTGGGGTGAGATTCATCGGAGAACAAGGGAGGCCTCTCGTGGCGTTGGTGGTTTGAAACGACCCCCTCTCCAAACATAGACGTACTTCCCTCAAAAGGAAGGAACTACGGGAAACAAATCCTTGTGTCTCCGCGTCCACTTTTCGGTTACCTCTATCCTTTACTACACCTTACTTACTTGTTACTACTTTGTGTTGTGGTAGCCCTTGCATATTTGTCATATAGGTAAATTCACCGCAGTTGCATTATCTAGAGAATTTACCTTATTGTCAAACCTTAATTTTAAAAAGAAGAAAATTTGAAGTAGCACCTATTCCCCCCCTCTAAGTGCCCATACGATCCTTTCATCTTGGATCGAAATCAATCTAAGAGGATCAGTTCGTGTGACGTCACGATGACGTCTTGCCAGCGTCACCCTGGACCAAGTCCACCCCGTTGACTGGTCTTTGCTCATGTGGCAGGTGACGTGGCCTAGGGCCCATGGGTCAGTGTCTGGGGCTAGGTAGATTTGCGGTATAAAAAGTCTATGCTTGTTTAGTAAATAATTAAAACAATATGAATTCAAATTTCAAATATTTCAGAAATAAAATAAAATGATTAAATCTTGTAAATTTAATATCTTTTGTTTTATAAATCAGAAAAATACATATAATATATGAAAATGTTTAGAAAAATAAAATCTACAACTTAAAAATATTACTAAATATTATTATGATGATTATTTAAATAAATATTATTTAACAAATACTTTATAAAGTTTTAATACTTTGATAATTAATATTTTAATAATGGTAAATGATAAAAATATAAATAAAATACCAAAAATCTTAGAAAAATAAGAATTAGAGTTTAAAACTATAATCATGTATTATTATTACCCTTAATTGAATATTTATTAAGTATTTATAAAGTGATAAACCTTATTAAAATGATATCTTATTATTTTTAAATCACAAAAATAAATGTAATATACCAAAATGGGCACAAAAATAATACCTACATGTTAAAAATGTGATATTCCACTTTTGAGTAAAATAAAAAGTTAAATAACTTTAATATCTTAAATATAAACTTATTTCCTTAATAGATAATTCATATAAAGGTAAATAAAATTTGTTAATATTCCTAAAATTGCCAATTGAGATTTAATAAGTAATACTAGTCTTCAATATTGATATTATGAAGTCAAAATGGTTCAAAACATTTTAAATGCAATTTATTTAAATTATACTTCAACCATAAGTGTAAATTATTTTATAAAAGAATCCTTATCTAATATAAAATCTCCAAGAATAATTGTAATAAGATAAAAACCAGTCTTTATAGTAATCACAAGTTTATAAACAAATCAAAACACTATAAATAAATCCATAAGTAGTAAATAATATTATTTACTTATTCAAAAACCTTAATCACACCCTTATAGGGGGATAAATCCCTTTATACCCTTATAATGTAAAGGAATCACTAATCTAATAGAAGTAATGCTAATCTTGAGTAACTTTAAAGAAACAATATAAAGTGAACAAGAAACAAGTATCATAAGTAATACACCCTAAGTCTATCTACATTCTTAAAGTTACTTATAGTTTGCAAAGCTTTAAGTATGATGCTAAAAACTTTATTATATGCTTTATAGTTAAGTTTGGTCTGTTATAATTAAGTTATAAAGCATCTTATTACCAAACCAACCCATTTAAAAACCAAGATAGATAAGTCTCAAATACTACTAATTTCATTATTTCAGTAAAGGAGATTCCTTCTAACTTAAAGACTGTAACTAGAAAGAACACCTCATAAGATTAACTTAAAAGCTTAAATGCTTCTGCTTAGTTGAGTAAGATTTTCTTCAAAAGTTATTCGTTTTGCCACTTCAGAAAAACAATAACAACTAATCACAATCACTTTACTTTATACTATACTTGCATAATAAGATTGTTAATACTCAAATTCTTTATAAGTGACATTACTTGTAAAGTAAAACTTGAAGATAAACAATTAAGATGTAAGCAACCTTGAGTAGCATTTCATACTGTGTATTTTGTTGTTGTATAAATACATGTTGTTTTACACACACTCACAAGCCATAATAAGAAGCACATGTGTGAAACTTAATCTAAAAGGGTAACACATTCCAAGGAAACCCTTTCTAGTATCCGAACCCTATATCAACGTTATCCTCGGGATTCGTGTTTATCAACTTGCATTACATTGCTTATGCATAAAAGCATCTTGCTTCTTTAAACATTAGTCCTTACCGGACCAATGATGCAGATTTTCGCAATTGGATCTTATATTGTCTTGAAGACCGTGAGTGCATAATCTTGCAATAACAAAAGGCAAGTTCACACTTGCTCATGTCCTTTGTTAATTTTCTATAAAGTATTTTACAAATCAAGTGTTGTCATCACCTGCATTTGAAAAAGGTCAAAAAATACTATTTCATCATAATGTATAAAATTTCCGGTGGTAAAGGAACATATTATCTAGGACTTAACAACCAATGTCGCCAGTGATTCTTGCGCCGTATATCACACGTTGACCATGAGATTTGGAATGGGACGAAGAAGTCAGCTGTATCTTTTCCCTCTCGCATGGAGCTGGATGTGCGGGTCGTGGCTGTTATCACTCGTAGCGTGCATATTATTTATGGTAATTCATAGAGGATATGCAGCATATGGGTGGGATCCCTCAACGTCCCATGATAGTTCCGGCATCTGAACGGTCTGTACTGCCATTGCCGTAATTCAATAGGTGGGCTGGCGTAGACCAAAGAGACATGCGGGGTCGCGGAGAAGGCAGTGATTGGCTTGGATCTTAGTCTGGGCCTCACACCAAGGAAGTGTGAACGAACCTGCAATTCGGATGTGCAACAAAGCTAAGATCTCTCATGGGTAAAGTGACGCACCTCTGCAGAGTGTAAGAACTGTAACTTGTTACTCCCTGTTCCGGGAAGGAGCTGCAAACGCGGCGGGAAAGGAACTCCATGAAAGTTTTGGTAAACCCGTGAAGGCTGACGGACATAGCTTTTCAAAATAAAAGCAACTTTTGAAGAAATGTTTATGAAAACTTACATTGCCTACGACCTATGGTCTATGGCTGTAGTTATAGTGCATCAACCACTCCTTTTCTAGTGGACTTGCTGAGTACGCTCGTACTCAACGTATCTTCTTAACCCTTGCTAGGTTCTAAAGCCAGTACAGACGACGTCTACATCAAGTTATGCTCCAGGAATCATCATCAAAAGATAAAGCTCTTCAATGAAGTCAAGAAAGTCAACATATACATTAACTCAAGTGAAGACGAAGTTGCTGATTAGATAAGAATCGGATTTCTAACCATAGAACCTACTTCTGTAGAATATTGCAATAACAGCAATGCAAGCCTAGTAGTTCAGCTATTAGTTTTATAAGTATGGTAGCTATGAGTTATTTATTCCTGATTCTTCTTTGTAGAAGTTTCTTTCTCTCTCTTTAACCTAGAGTGTTCTCTGGATCTTGTGTAAAGAGTTGAGTTGTAACCTATAGTCATGTCTTGGACCTGCTATGTTTCTGTTGTACTACTGTGAGGGATGTAATACTAGTGAACGGTGTTTCATTGGTGTTATGTCAACGACTATAGTGTACTACATCATGAAGTGGTATGCTGGGTCACCGCAGTTGGTATCAGAGCATATGCTTTGACCTTAGGATTAAAACCTTTTAGGAAGATCTGTAGGTTGGATAGTGACTATAGGAGCCATCTTATCTAAACCAAATGACCTTATGACTTGTGATGAGTATCCACTTGAGGATAAACCTTGTCACATCTAAGTCAGATTCTTAAGTCAATCTTTCTTAGTAGTAATTATTTTATCTTTTCTCAAGTATAGTGTTCTTTAGTGTCCTTCGAGGGAGACATAAACCACCAAGATACTGTAGGAAGTGTAAGACATCAATCGAAGCAGTCCTAATAGTATATCTTAACCCTAGAATTCAAGTAAGAACAGTAAAATCTTAGTGTCAGTTGATAACCAAAGGCAACATGATGAATATCATTAGGATCAATGTTGATGTAATGAGTAGTAATCATGTGGGATTCACTTGAGAATTTCATGTGATGAAGTGAAATTATGATAAGACTAAAGGATAGAGTCATGAGAAATAAAGTCATCATGGCTAGATTAACTCTTAAATCATAATGTATAGGTAAAACATAATAAGATCATGGTGAGATTAGCTCCGAAACCATGATGAGAGTATAAATATGAAGAGTAATTATTAAATTATCTTTAGATAGAGTAAGAAGTGTAGGGTTCGCAGCATAGAAAACAAAAATTTTCCTACGATGGGAACTATGTACCAAGATCTATCTACTAGATACAAACAACAGGCGAATGTATATCCGTAGAGAACATACCCTTGAAGACCGACAAAGCTTAACAAGTTCAACTCGTGGTTGATGCAGACGATCTCTTGCCGATTTCAACATCGAGAGGAAGTCCTAGCGCCGCAAATCAGCAACGCATCCGTGCTCAAACACACGTTCGAGGCACCGAGCAACCTCCACCTCCTCGCTCCAGTGATGCAGCGGAAGCACAACTCTTTCTTGCCGAATATCCACCGGGAACATGTATCTCGCTAGTCCGAGACCATGGGGGATAAATTCTAGACGGGGAGAGAGATCCTTCACGAGGAGGTGTGAGAGACAAGTGAGAGGAGGGGCTCCTTTTATAGGAGGAGGGGGGCACCCAAGCGGGTGGCCGCCGGCCATGGGGGATGCCCCCTCGCCTCCTTCATTCATGTGGGTGGACACGCCAGTCACAAAATGGCCCTTCAATTTTCTCCACTCAAAAGTCCACTCAAATTCCCATTAAATTTCCACCAAATTTAATGTAAACTCTCATTAAATAAAACTCTTTTATTTTATTCAGAATTTTTTAAATTACTTTAATGAAAAACATTCACAAATAACCCCTTGCTAGATTTCTATTTCACATGCATAACCACTTTACGCAATTTCACTCGAAAACCTATTTCGGTATCTAGTGAAATAAATTCCTGCGCTTGTTCATTCTTTCGGCATGAAACTTTTGCTCCAATTGGATTTAGGTGTCTCTTAAGTGTGTCACCCTACGGTTCGTGAATAATGCGGACATGATCGAGACCCCTCTCGGATCAATAATCAGAAGCGGGATCTGGAGACCCATACTGACTCCCACACATTCAACGATGACTTTCTTGTGATCGTCGGAACCTTTTACGCTAGTATCTTAATCCGTTTGTTTCACGATATATTACATGTCCGAGATTCGATCATCGGTATCTCCATACCTAGTTTGATCTCGTTACCGACATGCACTCACCGTGATATAACATTCTAGTGATCAAATCACTTGCTTGCAAGCTAATCAATGTGATATCACCGAGAGGGCCTAGAGTATATCTATCCATCATCGGGATGAACAAATTCCACTCTCGATCCATGAGCCTCAACATAACACTTTATTAGTTCTGAATCCATCTTTATAATCACCCTGTTACGGTGTGACGTTTGATGTTATCAAGAAACTCTTCCGGTGTTAGTGATTAACATGATCTCATGGTCTAAGGATTAGGATCACTTCGTAAGTTGTTATAGCAATATAAACTCAATGACTTTGATCGTAATGCTATACTTCAGATGAATGTTCATCACACCATTACACTAATGTTGTGATCCCGTTATTAACAACATCCAATGTCCATGATCAGGAAATCTTGATCATCTTGTTAATCAACGAGCTAGTTTATGAGAGAGGCATAACTAGGAACTTTCTGTTTGTTTATTAAACACACATGTATTAATGTTTCCGTATTAATACAATTATAGCATGTAAAATAAACATCTATCATATACTTGGAATACACATAATAAACACTTTATTATTGCCTCTCAGGGCATATTCCCTTCAGTCTCCCACTTGCACTAGAGACAATAATCTAGTTACATAGTGATAAATCTAACACCCATTGAGTTTTGGTGTTGATCATGTTTTTCTCTAGGGAGAGTTTTAGTTAACGGATCTGCTACATTGAGATCCGTATGTACTTTACAAATCTTTATATCTCCATCCTTGACATGCTCGCGGATGGAGTGAAACCGGCGCTTAATATGCTTGGAATGCTTGTGAGACCTTGGTTCTTTGGCATTGGCAATGGCACCATTGTTGTCACAATAGATCACCATTGGGTCCAACGCGTTTGCAACCACTCCTAGTTCGGATATGAACTCCTTCATCCAAACTGCTTCCTGAGCCGCTTCTGAAGCAGCAACATATTCGACCTTCGTTGTTGATCCCGCTACCACAGTTTGTTTGGAGCTCCTCCAACTAACCGCTCCACCATTCATGGGAAATACGTATCCGGATTGAGACTTAGAGTCATCCAGATCGGTGTCAAAGCTAGCGTCAACATAACACTTAGCGACGAGCTCTTCTTCACCTCCGTATACAAGAAACATATCCTTAGTTCTTCGTAAGTACTTAAGGATATTCTTGACCGCTATCCAGTGTTCCGAACCTGGATCCGATTGGTACCTACTAGTCAAACTAATAGCTTGTGCCACATACGGTCTTGTACATAGCATGGCGTACATTATAGAGCCTATGGCTGAAGCATAGGGGACCTTGTCCATTATCTCTCTTTCTTCCGCCGAAGCCGGACTTTGAGTCTTACTCAATGTCTTGTCTTGCAACATAGGTAAGAACCCCTTCTTACTTCCGTCCATTTTAAACTTCTTTAAAATCTTATCAAGGTATGTACTTTGCGATAGCCCTATTAGGCGCCTAGATCTATCTCTATAGATCTTTATGCATAATATGTATGACGCTTCACCTAGGTCCTTCATTGAAAATTTGCTGTTTAGATAACTTTTAACACTGTCTAAAAGATCTATATCATTT
Source organism: Avena longiglumis (assembly GCA_030063025.1). Lineage (NCBI taxonomy): Eukaryota > Viridiplantae > Streptophyta > Magnoliopsida > Poales > Poaceae > Avena > Avena longiglumis. Next base: position 505,502,044 of record CP125975.1, read on the forward strand.
CCGATCAATAATATGTCATCCACATATAATATCAGAAATGCCACATTGCTCCCACTCACTTTCTTGTAAATACAAGCTTCTCCATAAGTTTGGACAAATCCAAACTCTTTGATCACCTCATCAAAGCGGAGATTCCAACTTCGTGATGCTTGCTTCAATCCATAGATGGATCGCTGAAGCTTGCACACCTTGTTAGCATCCTTAGGATCAACAAAACCCTTTGGTTGTATCATATACAACTCTTCTTCAATATTACCATTGAGAAACGCGGTTTTGACATCCATCTGCCATATCTCATAATCGAAATATGCAGCAATTGCTAACACAATCCTAACTGACTTTAGCATCGCTACGGGAGAGAATGTCTCATCGTAGTCAACTCCTTGAATTTGTCTAAACCCCTTTGCGACAAGTCGAGCTTTATAGACGGTCACATTACCATCAGCATCAGTTTTCCTTTTGAAAATCCATTTGTTCTCCACGGCCTTTCGGTCGTGAGGTAAGTCCACCAAGTTCCAAACTTGATTTTCATACATGGATTCCATCTCGGATTTCATGGCTTCTAACCATTTGGTGGAATCCGGGCTCATCATCGCTTCTTCATACGTCGCAGGGTCATCATTTTCATCAACCATGAAATTCATGACAGGATTTCCGTGACTCGGAGCTGCAGCGTCCTGCTTGACCTGCGAGGTTCGGTAGTACTCTCTTTCGGAGTTTCATGATCATTATCATTAGTTCCCTCTTCAACAGGTGGAGCCAAATCCGGAACAACTTCCGGCGCTGCGCTACTCGCCATACTTTGAAGAGAAGGTTCCATAACCTCTTCGAGTTCTACCTTCCGACTACTCACACCTTTCGCGAGAAACTCTTTCTCTAGAAAGGATCCATTCTTGGCAACAAAAACCTTGCCCTCGGATCTGTGATAGAAGGAATACCCAATAGTTTCCTTAGGGTATCCTATGAAGACGCATTTTTCTGCTTTGGGTTCGAGTTTATCCGGTTGAAGTTTCTTCACATAAACATCGCATCCCCAAACTTTAAGAAAAGATAGCTTAGGTTTGTTTCCAAACCACAATTCATACGACGTCTTTTCAACGGATTTAGATGGTGCCCGATTTAAAGTGAATGCAGCAGTTTCTAGTGCATAACCCCAAAATGACAACGACAAGTCCGCCAGAGACATCATAGATCGAACCATATCTAATAAAGTACGATTGCGACATTTCGACACACCATTTCGCTGTGGTGTGCCGGCAGGCGTGAGTTGTGTAACAATTCCACACTCTTTCATGTGAGTGCTAAACTCGTAACTTAGATACTCACCTCCACGGTCGGACCGTAGAAATTTGATCTTTCTATTACGATGATTTTCCACTTCATTCTAAAATTCCTTGAACTTTTCAAAGGTTTTAGACTTGTGTTTCATCAAGTAGATATAACCGTATCTACTCAAATCATCCGTGAAAGTAACAAAATAACGATATCCACCTCGCGCCGACACACTCATTGGACCACATACATCAGAATGTATGATTTCCAATAAATCTGTCGCCCGTTCCATTGAACCGGAAAACGGCGTTCTAGTCATCTTGCCCATAAGGCATGGCTCACATGTATCAAATGATTCAAAATCAAGTGATTCCAAAAGTCCATCCGAATGGAGCTTCTTCATGCGTTTAACGCCAATATGACCTAGACGGCAGTGCCACATATATGCGGATATATCATCATTAAGTTTAATCCTTTTAGCATCAACATTATGAATATGTGTAACATTATCATCGAGATCTAATAGAAATAAACCATTCATCATCGGTGCATGACCATAAAAGATTTCATTCATATAAATGGAACAACCATTATTCTCGGATTTAAATGAATAACCACTTCGCATCAAACACGATCCAGATACAATGTTCATGCTCAGTGCAGGCACCAGATAACAATTATTCAAGTTTATAACTAATCCCGACGGCAAGTGGAGAGGCAGGGTTCCGACGGCGATCACATCAACGCTTGATCCATTGCCGACACGCATCTTGACCTCACCCTTGCTAGCGGTCGCTTGTTCCGCATCCCCTGATTCGAGTTACAAATATTAGCAACTGAACCGGTATTAAATACCCAGGTGCTACTGCGAGCACTAGTAAAGTACACATCAATAACATGTATATCATATATACCTTTGTTTGCCTTGCCGGCCTTCTTGTCTGCCAGATACTTGGGCGATTGCGCTTCGATGGCATCCCTTACAATAGTAGCACTCGGTATCAGACTTAGGTCCAACTCGGGGTTTCTTTTCAGGCACGGCAACAGGCTTGCCGCCCTTACTTCCCTTCCGTTTTCCCTTCTTGTCTTTCTTTAAACCAGTGTTCCTATTGATCATCAACACTTGATGTTCCTTTTTGATCTCCACTTCTGCAGTTTTAAGCATTGACATAAGCTCGGGGAGAGACTTCTTCATGCCTTGCATATTATAGTTCATCACAAAGCTCTTATAGCTAGGTGGCAGAGACTGCAGAACACGATGGATGCCTAATTCAATGGGAATCGTTATTCCCAAGGACACAAGCTTATCGGCGTAACCCGACATCTTGAGTACATGCTCACTAACGGAGCTATGCTCTTCCATCATGCATCTAAAGAACTTTTCTAAAGCGTTGTATCTCTCTACAGCAGCATGTGTGTCGAAAATCATTTTCAACTCACCCATTGTATCAAAAGCATTGCCATTTTAGAAACGCTTTCAAAGTTCCGGATCTAGCCCATACCATATGCCGCAATGAACTAAGTTGTGGTCCTCCTGACGAGTCTGATAGACATTCTTCTCCTCGTCAGGGGCATCATCTAAAGGTGGGGGGCCTAACAGCGCTTCTAGCACATATTGCTTTTGTGCAGCAGAGAGGAGAATCCTCAAATTCATGGCCCATTCGGTAAAGTTGCTACCATTCGTTGCTAGTTTCTCTTTCTCCATGAACACATTGAAATTAAAAGCAGGTGGTGCCATCTACAACAGAATTTGTAAAGTTTAGACTAAGTGTATGATAGATTGAGTTCAACTAATCCATATTACGAATGAACTCCCACTCAAAAACGATATCCCTCATGCCTTTTTGGTGATTACATGAACCAAATACACTACACCAAGTCCGATCATCACGTGAGTCGGTGTAGCTTCAAAGGCGAGCATCAAATGGGCATCATATCAACTATATGACTCATGCTTAACCTTTCGGTCCGTGTTCCGAGGCCATGTCTGTACATGCTAGGCTCGCCAAGTTAGAACCTTAGTATTCGCGTGTGTAACTGTTTTACACCCGAAATATGGTCGTGGATCCAAGAACACCCGATCATCACGTGATGTCTTGGAGCGACGAAACATAATCGGTGCATACTAAAGGAAGAACACATTTTTATCTTGATATTTAAATGAGGGATCATCTTATTATGCTAACAAAGCGCTAAACAAGCAATATAAGATGCTATCAAACATCACATGTTAATTAGTGAAATGATATGGTTCCCGCATATGATCTCTATCATGTGCACCGTGGTATGATCATTATCATACCTATATGTGTAAATCCAAGGTCTATGGAGTTTACACGCTATGTGTGTTGTAAGAGTATCATCTCATACTTCTACTTACAACACTACCATATCATAACACTAGCCCAGCAACAATCTAAACTAGACGCCTCTAATTTATCCATTGCAAGTTTTACGTGGCTTAGGGATTTCGAGATAGAACCGTTCTTACCTACGAACATGAAACACAACGAGGATAACCAAATTGTTGACAACTCATTTGCAAAATAGATATTGACTATAGTAGGAGAGACAGACACCCGCTAGCCACTTATGCAAACTAGTTGCATGTCAAGCGTGGAACAGGTCTCATGTGCGAGGACATGTAAAGTTTGTCCGGGCCGCTTCATCCCACTATTCCACCAATATCCAAAATTAAAACAAAGGAGCAACAACATGATCATCATCGCCCACATACTCATATGTGTACTACCTGTGTAAAGCATCTACGCATAGATCCGGCTCTGATACCACTGTAGGGTTCGCAGCATAGAAAACAAAAAATTTCCTACGATGGGAACTATGTACCAAGATCTATCTACTAGATACAAACAACGGGCGGATGTATATTCGTAGAGAACATACCCTTGAAGACCGACAAAGCTTAACGAGTTCAACTCGTGGTTGATGTAGACGATCTCTTGCCGATCTCAAGATCGAGAGGAAGTCGTAGCGCCGCAAATCAGCAGCGCATCCGTGCTCGCACACACGTTCGAGGAACCGAGCAACCTCCGCCTCCTCGCTCCAGCGATGCAGCGGAAGAACAACTCTTTCTTGCCGAATAGCCACCGGGAACATGTATCTCGCTAGTCCGAGATCATGGGAGATAAATTCTAGAGGGGGAGAGAGATCCTTCACGAGGAGGTGTGAGAGACAAGTGAGAGGAGGGGCTCCTTTTATAGGAGGAGGGGGCACCCAAGGGGGTGGCCGCCGGACATGGGGGATTACCCCTCCCCTCCTTCATTCATGTGGGTGGACACTCCACTCACAAAATGGCCCTTCAATTTTCTCCACTCAAAAGTCCACTCAAATTCCTATTAAATTTCCACCAAATTTAATGCAAACTCTCATTAAATAAAACTCTTTTATTTTATTCAGAATTTTGTCAATTACTTTAATGACAAACATTCACAAATAACCCCTTTCTAGAATTCTATTTCACATGCATAACAACTTTACGCAATTTCACACGATGGGAACTATGTACCAAGATCTATCTACTAGATACAAACAACGGGCGGATGTATATTCGTAGAGAACATACCCTTGAAGACCGACAAAGCTTAACGAGTTCAACTCGTGGTTGATGTAGACGATCTCTTGCCGATCTCAAGATCGAGAGGAAGTCGTAGCGCCGCAAATCAGCAGCGTGCTCGCACACGTTCGAGGAACCGAGCAACCTCCGCCTCCTCGCTCCAGCGATGCAGCGGAAGAACAACTCTTTCTTGCCGAATAGCCACCGGGAACATGTATCTCGCTAGTCCGAGATCATGGGAGATAAATTCTAGAGGGGGAGAGAGATCCTTCACGAGGAGGTGTGAGAGACAAGTGAGAGGAGGGGCTCCTTTTATAGGAGGAGGGGGCACCCAAGGGGGTGGCCGCCGGACATGGGGGCTTACCCCTCCCCTCCTTCATTCATGTGGGTGGACACTCCACTCACAAAATGGCCCTTCAATTTTCTCCACTCAAAAGTCCACTCAAATTCCTATTAAATTTCCACCAAATTTAATGCAAACTCTCATTAAATAAAACTCTTTTATTTTATTCAGAATTTTGTCAATTACTTTAATGACAAACATTCACAAATAACCCCTTGCTAGAATTCTATTTCACATGCATAACAACTTTACGCAATTTCACACGAAAACCTGTTTCGGTATCTAGTGAAATAAATTCCTGCGCTTGTTCATTCTTTCGGCATGAAACTTTTGCTCCAATTGGATGTAGGTGTCTCTTAAGTATGTCACCCTACGGTTCGTGAATAATGCGGACATGATCGAGACCCCTCTCGGATCAATAATCAGAAGCGGGATTTGGAGGCCCATACTGACTCCCACACATTCAACGATGACTTTCTTGTGATCGTCGGAACCTTTTACGCTAGTATATTAATCCCTTTGTTTCACGATATATTACATGTCCGAGATTCGATCATCGGTATCTCCATACCTAGTTTGATCTCGTTACCGACACGCACTCTTTTCTCGTTCCCGTGATATAACATTCTAGTGATCAAATCACTTGCTTGCAAGCTAATCAATGTGATATCACCGAGAGGGCCTAGAGTATATCTATCCGTCATCGGGATGAACAAATTCCATTCTCGATCCATGAGCCTCAACATAACACTTTATTAGTTCTGAATCCATCTTTATAATCACCCTGTTACGGTATGACGTTTGATGTTATCAAGAAACTCTTCCGGTGTTAGTGATTGACATGATCCCATGGTCTAAGGATTAGGATCACTTCGTAAGTTGTTATAGCAATATGAACTCAATGACTTTGATCGTAATGCTATACTTCGGATGAATGTTCATCACACCATTACACTAATGTTGTGATCCCGTTATTAACAACATCCAATGTCCATGATCAGGAAATCTTGATCATCTTGTTAATCAACGAGCTAGTTTATGAGAGAGGCATAACTAGGAACTTTCTGTTTGTTTATTAAACACACATGTATTAATGTTTTCGTATTAATACAATTATAGCATGTAAAATAAGCATCTATCATATACTTGGAATACACATAATAAACACTTTATTATTGCCTCTCAGGGCATATTCCCTTCAAGAAGATAACTTGGTAGAATCATGATTGAAGCCAAAGGTGTCATAAAAGAGTGATAAATTTCAATCTTAGGGGTTCAAAAGAATCTGATTAGTCACTTAGATAAATCATGTGAGGATAGCTTATTATTAAAGAAAGGATGGTTATAGCTAGTCATTCCAAACGTGAGACAAAAGTTTAGTCAAAACCAAATTTGAGACCACTTTGCTTAAGATTATCCTATTGCAATTGAGCAATTTGGGTAAATTAAGAAACAAATAATAGTTTGACCCTATGTGCTAAGTATCACAACGTAAACCTATACGAGGAGGTGTCATATACTACACAACTAAGCCTGAATTCTAGAGATACTATACTCAACTACTATATTGCGGGCTTAGAATATTGTGTGTTATATGTACCACATTTGAATTTATTTGTTTTTCTTGGATCTTCTTGATTGACTAGATCTGTACATGAAGTTTGACTCGGTGTGCAAATGCATGTTGCAACATCCAGTTATTACTTAATGTTATAGACCTAGATAGGAATGGGAATTCGTGTAAGTGAGTGACGAGTTCCAAAGATCAAGATGAAGACCTACATGAAGGGTAAAGCCAAGAATGAGGAGTATCAAACCAATTTGAAGGATGGATCAAGCTCAGATCATTCCTAAATAGTAATAAGAAGGAAGATTAGTATAGAAGATGTATGGAGCAACAAGAAGTAATAAACTTAAAGTTCATTTAAAGTAGGTAAGTTGTTAAGAAGTTAATAAAGTAGTTGTACCAAGTTCATGGAAGCATCATGAATAAGTACAAAGAAGAAGTTTTGGAATCCAAAATGGTATTCAAGCTCTGACAATTTAGAGAGAATGCTAGAAGGATGTTGGGAACCGTAGGGTAATATATAAACCCTAGGATGGTTCGCAGCTGGTAATTATCCGCAGCTGGTATTTGATCCCTAACTAGTATTTGATCCACAGTTGTTATCTTGACCATAGCCGGTGTTGGTTGACATAGTTAACCAGATATTCTTAGAAGTTGCATAAATAGCATAAAATTTGGCCTAAGTTAAGTAAGACATAAATGAGTATAAAATTTAAGCGATTGTCTTTTGAGACGCTTCGCGAAGTCAGACTTATGAAAGCGAAAATGTCCAAATATTAAGTAAGACAAATAATGCTGAAAGATCCACTTCGGAGATCCACAATTGTGTGGATACACCGTACAATCTTTTATAAGACCCTAATTAGGTAGAATATAAGCTGGATAGAGACCAATATTCTAATTATAAAGCCAATAAATGCTATATAGACAGTTTGAAGACTATTACTAAACCCTAAGGGGGAGAGTAAACATTATAAATAAAAGTTGAAGTAGTACTATATGTGATAATGAAAGATTATCTAAAGCTTAATAAGGTAAAAGATTGAAGGTTGTAACATCCCTAAAATCATGATTTCAAAGTTTGCATATCATTCATGCATGCATATAGAATTGAGATCAAATTCAAACTCATTTCAAGAAAACAGAAGCACATAGTGCTATCATTTTATGTGAGCAAACTTAAATCAAATGGCTATCCCCATTTGAGAGCTTGAATGATTTAAACCTAGATTGTTTGTCTCCCTTATTGATTGGTTTAAGTGTGGAGTTAGAACAAAATTTTACAAATAGAAATGGTTTCAAAAACCATTTTCAAACATTTGCAAACCTAGTGCAAAGTCCCTGTTATTTTGTTTTTCCAAAAATGACCAAGCCATTCCAAGGAGACCACATGGTTTTATGCCAAGTTTTGTGACTGTTGCACACTACAGAAATCCCAAAAAGATTTGAATTCAAATAGCTTTTGAAATCATTTGAAAACCATTCCTGAAAATCAATTTAGAAAAAGAAAAGAGAAAAGAATTGGAAAAGGGTCGGCGCCAGGATTTTGGCCCAGCAACAGACGCAGCCCAACTAGCCACCCGGGCCACCTCTCTCTCTCTCACACGCGCGGACACACCCAGCAAGTCGCTGACGACCGGAACCCACTTCCCCTTTTCTCTATTCGCTGACAAGCGGGCCCCGTCCACGACGTCATCGTCTTCCCCAAAATCCCGCGCATGAACTCCGCCGCTGCCCGTTGCTGCTTTGATTCCACGAGGTAATTGGCATTGAATCACTGAGAGTTTCTTGTCGAGCCTCTGACTATTTAATCCCCTCTCTCTCGCGGCCATTTCCCCTCAACCAATTCCCTCTCCATGCCACCAGTCTGCTCGAAACTCGCTAGACGCCGCCGCTGTCCCGACGATTTCCGACAGCAATTCCGGTGAGTCCCGACCGCCCCTGTGCCCCTGATTCAAACGATTATACTCAGCATGAGCTCGTGCATCTTCTGACACCCGTCGCTTGCCTTCTCGTGACCCAGGACGCCGTCCCCGTTCGTACCCGCAACCGACCGAGCCGCCGCTCAACTCCGACGACCAATCGCGGTAAGTCCCGAGCGCCCCTTGCCCCCTCTTGCATACGAGGATGTTCGCCACTGTCTTGCGTGTCTCCTAATCCCTCTGGTTCGTGCTATGATGACGCGAAACCTCGGCAACAACTCCGACCGCAACCACCCGACGCCTTGCATGACGACGAGCTCTAGCAGCCCCTGCCGTGCGCCCCTTGCCAAGCCACCGCCACGTTGAGCTTCAGCACACCACCGCGGTTCTGGTAAGCCTCTTCCCCCACTCCCGCGCGACCTAGAACGCCAGCGCCGCCGCTGACAGACGCGCCGCCGCCAGTCGCCGCCGCTAGCGCCGCTCAGTTTTGGTCAGATGATTCGTAGCCGTCAGATCCAGATCCAGCGCGTAGGATTAGTTCACTTATCGAACCGTTAAGTTTAGATCTGAGCCGTGCGTGTTAGTTAGATCCAACGGTAGCTGAGCGTGATCCGGTGTGTAGCGGTACGCACCAATAGGAAACAGACGCGTGGCTAGGGTTTAGTTTAAAAACAGAATTTGAATCAGATTTATAATCAAATTTGATTTAGCTATAACTTTTGATCCACACGTTATAATTTGACAAATTTTATACCGTTGGAATCAGGAAAACAAGCCCTTTCTGTTTATGCAATGTGTTTAATGTTTAGCTTCTGTTAAAATGATTTTATTTGCAGAAACTTGTTTAGGACTATTTTGAGTATAGAAATTGTTTAGGAAATTATTTTAGTGTCAAATAAACTTGGTTTAGCAAGTTTTTGACTTGTTTATGGTTCAGTACTATGCACTTGCTTGTTTGGGTTTTAAAAATCATTCCTTATCATCTTGCATGCATGCATGCATATATATTTTTGATTGTATATGTTTTGTATGTGATTGTGGCTATATTTTATGTGTAGATTTTGGTGCTAGTGATTGTGATTGTGAAGAGTTCTACTCTCCCCACTACCAAGGCAAGTGGTACTTCATGAATATTTCCATCCCTATATTTTTATACAAGCATTAGAAATATTTTGCTAAGTCTTGCATGTTATTATTTTTTCCAAATGCCATGTTGGGAAATCCTAAGTAGTTGTAGAATTGCTAGGAAATTTCTAAGTTAGGTTACTATCTATGCCATGCTTAGCCTAGCTAGTAGCAAACAAGGGTTGGTGAAATATACATGCTATGATGAAAATATTTCTAAGTCTTTGGACTTATTTTTTCTTAATAAAACAACTAAGTCAATGAATCACCTGGGTGGAAAGGGACTTGATTGGTGGTTTTTGGTTGAGTGGTTACACAAGGCCCATGGATATGGTTTACCTTGTGTATCTCACTTGTGGTATGCCACCCAGGAACAAAGGGATTTTAGAGGCCAAGTGTTGAGAAGCTTCTAGTGCAGCCACTTGGCAATATGGGATCTGCCTGGATCACATAAGTTGCTAGAACTTAGCCATTTGGACAGTTGGTGGTAGTGGGAATGATAGGTTGGAGCGCGTCCATTTGGTCTAAGTAAAGGCTTCTGAAAGGTCCTGTCTTGGGAAACCAAGTCTGGTGGGGAAAGTGCACAACCTCTGCAGATGGAAAAATCTAAGTACTTAGCCAAGTCCATGGCAATGGACAACTTGAGCATCAAGACATGGAAGCTATCAAGAATCTCATCACTCCAACTTCTAAGTAAAACTTGTGGGTGAACAAGGGTGAAGGACCTCAATGTCTACTAATGGTTTCTTGGGAAAAGTTTTAACAAAGAAAAACTTAGTGTTTTCAACTAATAGGAAAAACCTATTTTGAGCAAAGCAAGCCAAGCTACACTTAGCCAAATTGCATATAGTAATATAGTCCACTTAAAATTTACTAAGGTATCACTTGCCAATACTATTCCAAAGTATTGACCCACTGTGGCTGTAACTTGTGATGTTGCAGGTTACTCTGATGAGGATTAGGTGTCATGAGTCTACACTCAACATGTTTACCTGTGGCACATGAAGATGAAGACTTATATTTATTTACTTATTCAAACTCTTGTATTAGGCCTGTGGCCTTGAGTTGTAAAAGACTATGTTATCTCTGGAATGGATGTAATAAATGACCTTTGTATCTGTGTACTTCATCTTAAACTGTGGATGCTAGCAATGATCCAGGGACTAGCATTGCAATCACAGGGATCCTTTTCCTTTACAAAGGAGGGATCTTACAGATGGTATCAGAGCACTGTGTTGCCTGTTGGATTATGACCCTAGGATTGGAAACCACTTAGGAAAAAAAATTCAACTACTTCTACACTTGTCTATTCTTCTCGTAAAATTTTCTAATCTTCTCTCTCATCTCTATTTGTAGATGAACTCCATCAACAAAGCCGTAAAGAAAGGACCACTCATGACCATGACCTTGGAGTGTGAGACAGAGTTTCCCAAAATTCTTAAGGACCTCATGGTTGCATCAGAGATACAAGGTGCAGCTATGTACAAGGGTTTTCTAGTGATGGATGAAGGAGTTGAGTACTGGTGGGTGCAACTTCACTTGTACAAAAACAAGGAAGACAACCACAAGGAAACAGGATTCTGCATGTACACCAACACTGTGGTGCACACCACATTCTTTGAGTCAGCAAGATATGCAGCTTGGAGGACTATCAAAGAACTTAGTGCTAGAGTCAAGTGCAGAATGCTCAACCTCCAAAAGGACTTGAGGAAGGAGAAGGAACATACCCAAGAGTTGGAAGCCACCAACCAAACCTTAAGAGGATACATTATAGACTTAGTGATTGAATCATGTGAGCAAGATAGGTTGATTGCTTCTAGAAACATTGTGTTAGCCAACAGATCCAGTGAGATAGGATTGTAAACGTACTTCGTTAGTTGGACCACCACCTATCACCTTATTTTCCAAAATGTTGCTTAAGATAAGTTTGAACCTTGTTTATTGTAATGGTTTCATGTATGCATGACTTGTGTGTTTTGCTTCCCAAGGCTATGTATGTGATGTTTTGTCTTTTTTTTTATCTTGAATTGTATTGTTCTAACTTTTCTATCTTATAAATAGATGCCTATTACCATCAGCACTGTTGAGGAGTTCCAGGTTACCCGCTTTGGTCCTCGTATCGTTGATCTTACCACTTTGCTCAATCTCCCTCTTCCCACCATCATGGTGCATCCCCTCACCAAGTTTGAGAGGAAGGACCTCTGGGGCTTCAAGGTGAACCAGCCCGGACGCCAGACAGAGCCTACTACGGAGGCCATCGTCTTCAAGCTTATGCACGATGACAGGGAGAGAGTCATGGAGGTAGTTATGCAGGACCTGATAGGACGTCTTCTAGGTCGACACTCCTGACAGGTTAGAGGCACCCATTTCCACGTCTTCGGAAGACGTGATGAGGACGGAGAGTCCATCGACTTCGAGGACGACTCGAGGGACGCAGCAGAGCCGATACGCCTGTACCTCCAGTACTTAGAGTCTCTCATTAGGCACGTGGACACGGACATGACCAATGTCATGCTCAGCAACGATGAGCTCCAGGTGCAGCTTCGCGAGAAGGACAAGCTCTTCGCGCAACAGGACGAGATAGTCAAGGAAATGGAGGCGAAGTTCGAGACCCAGGACAGGAAGTTCAAGAGTCAGGAGAAGCGTGTCCAGGATAGGAACAAGAATATCCGGGATATGACTGAAGAACTGCAGTCCAAGGACTTCGAGCTAGAACAGCAGCAGACGGTGATAGAGAGGCTTCATTCCCAGAAGAGGGCTCTCAAGGCCAAGATAGAGTCCTTGACCACTACCATTGATGATAACAAGACCGCGATGGAGAACGCAGGTCTTACCTTTGTCGAGGAGGAGATTGATGCCGATGAGTAGACTTGACTACTCGTTTATCTTTTATTATCATACTTGTTATCTGAGAACTTGTTATTGGACCATCCGACATGTGGATGGCTTGCTACTTTTTGTTTTACTTTGTGAACTTGTTATTTTGTTGTTGAACTTTTATCTTTGTGTTGCATGCTATGTGTTTGCTTATGTGATGTGATGTGCATGAAAACATCTATGGGTATCTCATTCTTATCTCTATTTGAACAAACCACAAATGCCTCCTCGTCGTGCAAATCCCAACCCCAACAACAACAACAACATCACTCCAGAAATGCAGCAAATGATGACTGATCAAACACAACTGATGCAGATGGTGAAAACATTCATCCAGAACCAAAACAATTACAACAATAACCCCAATAACAACAACAATAACAACAAGCTTTGATATGCTCACCAGATTCTTGAGATTGAGGCCAGCTAAGTTCTCAGGGACGACTGATCCCATGGTGGCCAATGATTGGCTACGTTCTGTAAACAAGGACTTAGTAACCGTGGGCTGCACAGATACTGAAAAGGTTAGATTTGCAGCACATCTACTGGAAGGGCCAGCCGCCACTTGGTGGGACAACTTCCAGATCACCACTCCCATAGATGAAGTGACTTGGGCTATCTTTGAGGATGGCTTTCGCACTGCTCATATCTCATCAGGAGTGATTATCCTGAAAAAGAAAGAGTTCCACAATCTGAAGTAGCGCCACTGCAGCGTGGCTGAATACATTGAGGAGTTCAACAATCTGGCGTGTTATGCACCAGATGAAGTTGACACAGATGCCAAGAGAAAGGAAAAATTTCTGGAAGGCTTGAATGATGAGCCGAATCTGCAATTGGCTGTAGCATATGTTCCCACTTATCAGTCGCTCTGTGACAAGGCTGCTATTTTGGAGAACAAAATAAAGCAAGTTGAGAATAGAAAGAGGAAGCACTCCGACAAGCACAGCTCGGGATCGTCTCACAAACGATCTCATTATGATGACAGTGGAAGCTCAGGATCCCACAAGCATGGGAAATTCAACAAGCACCACAACCACAATCGTCATGACAACAAGCATCATCGCAGTCATGACAATGACAAGTACAAGAACCACAAGAGTGGACATAAGAGCCACCACAGTGGTAATGGAAGTGGAAGTGGAAGTCAGCCTGTTAAGAGAGACATCAGTCAGGTTGAATGCTTCAAATGCAAGAAAATGGGGCATTATGCAAATGAGTGCCCTGAAAAGAAAGTTGAAGGACCTATCAAGCCCAATCCTTTCCAGAAAGGACAGGTGAACCACATTAGTGTGGAGGAGGTCTATGAGGAGCCTGATGCTGTTGCTGGTAAGTTCAGACTCAATTCAATTCCAGCATTTGGTCTTTTGATACTGGAGCATTGCATTCATTCATATCAAAAGCATTTGTTGATAGAAATGGGTTTCCAACTGAAAACATTGGGTGTCCAATAAAAGTTAGTTCTTCAGGTGGAGATATGATAGTAAGTATTGGATGCCGGGATCTAGTAATAGAGTTTGGAAAACATAAGTTTCCAGTAAGTCTGATAATCCTCGATTCCCAAGGACTGGACGTAATATTGGGAATGGATTGGATGGCTAAGTATGAAGGAGTACTAGATTGTGCTAATCGTACTGTTGCACTCACAACCCCGGAAAGAAAACGGATTAAGTTCAAGTCCAACTTTGAATCTAAAGGAAGTAAGCTAAATTCTCTTAAGGGGGTTAGCATGGACAGTGTACCAATTGTGAGTGAGTATCCGGATGTGTTTCCGGAAGAATTGTCGGGAATGCCACCAGATAGAGATGTGGAGTTTCTGATAGATTTGATACCAGGGTCTGGACCAATAGCAAAGAGACCGTATAAAATGTCAGTTGATGAACTGAAAGAGCTCAAGAAGCAACTTGGAGAATAGTTGCATAAAGGATTTATTCAACCAAGTTCTTCATCATGGGGAGCCCCAGTTTTGTTCGTGGAGAAGAAAGATAGAAGTCAAAGGTTATGCATAGATTACCGTTCACTCAACGAGGTAACTATCAAGAACAAGTATCCTTTGCCTAGAATCAATGACTTGTTTGATCAGCTAGAAGGAGCATGTGTGTTCTCAAAAATTGATCTAAGGTCAGGCTACTTTCAACTCAAGATAAGAGAACAAGACATACCTAAAACAACATTCACTACAAGGTATGGATTATATGAGTATACCGTGATGCCTTTTGGCTTGACCAATGCTCCAGCATACTTCATGAATATGATGAACAAAGTGTTCATGGAATTCCTTGACAAGTTTGTTGTCGTTTTCATCGATGACATCTTAGTCTACTCCAAGAGCAAAGAAGAACATGAAGGACACTTACGTTTGATACTTGAGAAATTAAGAGAGCATAAACTTTATGCCAAATTCAACAAGTGTGAGTTCTGGTTGGAGGAAGTTGGATTTCTTGGTCATGTTATGACAAAGGATGGTGTAGCAGTTGATCCTGCTAAGGTTTCAGCTGTGACTGAATGGGAATCTCCCAAGTCCGTGAAAGAAGTTCGTACTTTCCTTGGCTTAGCAGGTTAATACAGAAGGTTCATTGAGAATTTCTCTAAGGTAGCTAAGCCCATGATTGAATTGTTAAAGAAAGACAAGAAGTTTGCTTGGTCTGAAGGTTGTGAAGTCATCTTTCAGGAGTTGAAGAAGAGACTTGTGACAGCACCAGTCTTGTGTCTGCCAGACTTGGAAAAGGATTTCCAAGTATATTGTGATGCATCTCATCAAGGATTGGGTGCAATACTTATGCAAGACGGTAAAGTTGTGGCTTATTCCTGGAGACAACTCAAAACTCATGAAGTAAACTATCCTACTTATGATTTAGAGTTAGCCTCTGTCGTCCATGCACTCAAAACATGGAGACATTATCTTTTGGGAAAGCATTGTGAAGTGTTCACGGATCACAAAAGTTTGAAGTATATCTTCACCCAGAAGGAAATTAATATGAGACAAAGAAGATGGCTAGAACTTAGCAAGGACTATGACTTAATTTTGCAATACCACCCCGGTAAAGCAAATGTTGTAGCAGATGCTCTAAGTCGTTAGGTATTTGTGAATGGCCTTACCAAAGGAGAATTGCCGGATGATCTATGTACCCAATTTAGGAAACTCAGATTGGAGATTGTGCCTGAAGGACATCTCATGTCTTTGGATGTTCAACCCACTTTGTTGGACAAGATCAAAGAAGCCCAGAAGATTGATAAAGAAATCGAAGAGATTAAAGAAAAGATTGGCCAAGGAAAAGCCAAAGGGTTCCATGAAGACGAAAAAGGTATTTTATGGCATGGGAAACGTATCTGTGTTCCACAAGATCCGGAACTACGGAAACTAATTTTACAAGAAGCACACAACTCCCCGTATTCTATTAACCTAGGTAACACCAAAATGTACATGGACATGAAGGAAAGATTTTGGTGGAATAATCTCAAGAAGGACATCGCCGAACGTATTGCTTTGTGTGATGTGTGCAGTAGAGTGAAAGCGGAGCATCAGAAACCAGCAGGTTTGCTTCAACCACTACCTATTCCTGATTGGAAGTGGGACAAAATTGGTATGGATTTTATTACCGGATTACCAAGGACCAGGTCAGGATATGATTCCATATGGGTAGTAGTGGACCGCCTAACCAAAGTGGATCATTTCATACCCGTGAAGACAACCTATACAAGTGCTAAGTTAGCCAAAATCTACATGAGTAGAATTGTATGTCTACATGGAGTGCCCAAGAGTATTGTGTCTGATAGGGGAACTCAATTCACTTCCCATTTTTGGAGACAGCTACATGAGTCATTGGGAACAAGGTTGGAATTCAGTACTACTTTTCATCCTCGGACCGATGGACAAACAGAAAGGACTAATCAGATTCTCGAAGACATGTTAAGGGCATGTGCCTTAGACTATGGAGCAAGTTGGGATGAAAGTCTGCCTTACGCAGAATTTTCTTATAATAACAGCTATCAAGCCAGCATTGAGATGGCACCGTTTGAGTTTCTCTACGGAAGAAAGTGTACCACCCCATTGTTATGGAATGGTGTGGGAGAAAGAAGTCTATTCGGACCAGATCTTATCAAAGAAGCCGAAGAGAAGGTCAAATTGGTTAAGGACAGGTTGAAGATAGCACAGTCCCGACAGAAAAGCTACGCAGATCCTAAGCGTAGAGAAGTCACCTACGAAGTTGGTGATAGAGCCTATCTTAGAGTATCACCACTTCGTGGAGTGAAAAGATTCAGAGTCAAAGGAAATTTGGCACCAAGATATGTTGGGCCATTCAAGATTCTAAGTCGCAAAGGAGAAGTTGCCTATGAAATAGAACTGCCAGAATCTCTGTCAGCTGTCCATAATGTGTTTCATGTGAGTCAGCTTAAGAAATGTCATCCAGAAATGGAAGAAACTTCTTTGAAGGATACCATACCTTTGGAGGAGGTTCAACTAGAAAGTGATCTCACTTATGAAGAGAAACCTATCAAGATTCTTGAGACTGCAGAAAGAGTCACAAGGACTAAGACTATCAAGTTTTGCAAAGTGCAGTGGAATCATCATTCCGAAGAGGAAGCAACATGGGAAAGAGAAGATGATCTTCGGAAAGACCACCCTCACCTATTTGCTAGCCAATCCGAATCTCGAGGGCGAGATTCACCTTAAGGGGGTTAGATTTGTAACATCCCTAAAATCATGATTTCAAAGTTTGCATATCATTCATGCATGCATATAGAATTGAGATCAAATTCAAACTCATTTCAAGAAAACAGAAGCACATAGTGCTATCATTTTATGTGAGCAAACTTAAATCAAATGGCTATCCCCATTTGAGAGCTTGAATGATTTAAACCTAGATTGTTTGTCTCCCTTGTTGATTGGTTTAAGTGTGGAGTTAGAACAAAATTTTACAAATAGAAATTGTTTCAAAAACCATTTTCAAACATTTGCAAACCTAGTGCAAAGTCCCTGTTATTTTGTTTTTCCAAAAATGACCAAGCCATTCCAAGGAGACCACATGGTTTTATGCCAAGTTTTGTGACTATTGCACACTACAAAAATCCCAAAAAGATTTGAATTCAAATAGCTTTTGAAATCATTTGAAAACCATTCCTGAAAATCAATTTAGAAAAAGAAAAGAGAAAAGAATTGGAAAAGGGCCGGCGCCAGGATTTTGGCCCAGCAACAGACACAGCCCAACTAGCCACCCGGGTCACCTCTCTCTCTCTCTCTCTCTCTCTCTCTCTCTCTCTCTCTCTCTCTCTCTCTCTCGCACGCGCGGACACACCCACCAAGTCGCTGACGACCGGACCCCACTTCCCCTTTTCTCTATTCGCTGACAAGCGGGCCCGTCCACGGCGTCATCATCTTCCCCAAAATCCCGCGCATGAACTCCGCCGCTGCCCGTTGCTGCTTTGATTCCGCGAGGTAATTGTCATTGAATCACTGAGCGTTTCTTGTCGAGCCTCTGCCTATTTAATCCCCTCTCTCTCGCGGCCATTTCCCCTCAACCAATTCCCTCTCCACGCCACCAGGCTGCTTGAAACTCGCCAGACGCCGCCGCTGTCCCGACGATCTCCGGCAGCAATTCCGGTGAGTCCCGACCGCCCCTGTGCCCCTGATTCAAACGATTATGCTCAGCATGAGCTCGTGCATCTTCTGACAACCTTCGCTTGCCTGCTCGTGACCCAGGACGCCGTCCCCGTTCGTGCCCGCAACTGACCGAGCCGCCGCTCAACTCCGACGATCAATCGCGGTAAGTCCCGAGTGCCCCTTGCCCCCTCTTGCATACGAGGATGTTTGCCACTGTCTTGCGCGTCTCCTAATCCCTCTGGTTCGTGCTAGGGCGACGCGAAACCTCGGCAACAACTACGACCGCAACCACCCGACGCCGTGCACGACTCCGACGAGCTCCAGGCCCTCGCCGCGCGCCTGCCAAGCCACCGCCACGTTGAGCTTCAGCACACCACCGCGGTTCTGGTAAGCCTCTTCCCCCACTACCGCGCAACCTAGAATGCCAGCGCCCGCGTGAGCGCCGCGCCCGATCGCCGCCGCTAGCATCGATTTGGTCGATGATTCAGAGCGTGGATCCAGATCCGGTAGCGTGGATTAGTTCACTTATCGAATCGTTAAGTTTAGATCTGAGCCGTGCGTGATAGTTAGATCCAACGGTAGCCGAGCGTGATCCGGTGCGAAGCGGTACGCACCAATAGGAAACAGACACGTGACTAGGGTTTAGTTTAAAAACAGAATTTGAAATCAAATTTGATTTAGCTATAACTTTTGATCCACACGTTAGAATTTGACAAATTTTATACCGTTGGAATCAGGAGAACAAGCCCTTTCTGCTTATGCAATGTGTTTAATGTTTAGCTTCTGTTAAAATGATTTTATTTGCAGAAACTTGTTTAGGACTATTTTGAGTATAGAAATTGTTTAGGAAATTATTTTAGTGTCAAATAAACTTGGTTTAGCAAGTTTTTGACTTGTTTATGGTTCAGTACTATACACTTGCTTGGTTGGGTTTTAAAAATCATTCCTTATCATCTTGCATGCATGCATATATATATTTTTGATTGTATATGTTTTGTATGTGATTGTGGTTATATTTTATGTGTAGATTTTGGTGCTAGTGATTTTGATTGTGAAGAGTGCTACTCTCCCCACTACCAAGGGAAGTGGTACTTCATGAATATTTCCATCCCTATATTTTTATACATGCATTAGAAATATTTTGCTAAGTCTTGCATGTTACGATTTTTGCCAAATGCCATGTTGGGAAATCCTAAGTAGTTGTAGAATTGCTAGGAAATTTCTAAGTTAAGTTACTATCTATGCCATGCTTAGCCTAGCTAGTAGAAAACAAGGGTTGGTGAAATATACATGCTATGATGAAAATATTTCTAAGTCTTTGGACTTATGTTTTCTTAATAAAACAACTAAGTCAATGAATCACCTGTGTGGAAAGGGACTTGATTGGTGGTTTTTGGTTGAGTGGTTACACAAGGCCCATGGATATGGTTTACCTTGTGTATCTCACTTGTGGTATGCCACCCAGGAACATAGGGATTTTAGAGGCCAAGTGTTGAGAAGCTTCTAGTGCAGCCACTTGGCAATATGGGCTCTGCCTGGATCACATAAGTTGCTAGAACTTAGCCATTTGGACAGTTGGTGGTAGTGGGAATGATAGGTTGGAGCGCGTCCATTTGGTCTAAGGAAAGGCTTCTGAAAGGTCCTGTCTTGGGAAACCAAGTCTGGTGGGGAAAGTGCACAACCTCTGTAGATGGAAAAATCTAAGTACTCATCCAAGTCCATGGCAATGGACAACTTGAGCATCAAGACATGGAAGCTATCAAGAATCTCATCACTCCAACTTCTAAGTAAAACTTGTGGGTGAACAAGGGTGAAGGACCTCAATGTCTATTGATGGTTTCTTGGGAAAAGTTTTGACAAAGAAAAACTTAGTGTTTTCAACTAATAGGAAAAACCTATTTTGAGCAAAGCAAGCCAAGCTACACTTAGCCAAATTGCATATAGTAATATAGTCCACTTAAAATTTACTAAGGTATCACTTGCCAATACTATTCCAAAGTATTGACCCACTGTGGTTGTAACTTGTGATGTTGCAGGTTACTCTGATGAGGATTAGGTGTCATGAGTCTACACTCAACATGTTTGCCTGTGGCACATGAAGATGAAGACTTATATTTATTTACTTATTCAAACTCTTGTATTAGGCCTGTGGCCTTGAGTTGTAAAAGACTATGTTATCTCTGGAATGGATGTAATAAATGACCTTTGTATCTGTGTACTTCATCTTAAACTCTGGATGCTAGCAATGATCTAGGGACTAGCATTGCAATCACAGGGATCCTTTTCCTTTACAAAGGAGGGATCTTACAAGTGATAAAAGATTAAGCCTAACAAACTAAGTCTAAGAGGAAACAACTCTTAAGTGATTCTTAAGAGTGAATAATCTCATCCATTTGGACAAGTATAGAGGAACAAGAAATTCCAATGGGTTTGGACTAAATGTGTTCAAATCCAATCTTCGGAAGGACCACCCGTATAAATCATACAATGACAAATCAAAGATTAGTCTTTTGGCCACAAATATTGTCTGACAGAAATTTAAAACCGTTTTAATGAGACTTCCTAGACTTTGCATAATATAGTAAGGAAGTTAGATGATCAAGTAAATAAGTTTGATTAGGATACATAACCAGGGAAATCAACTAAAGTAAAGACCTCAATTGAAGGATTTTATACGGACATATCCCTAAGGGAATAAAGTAAAAGGAACTTTGGAGTATTAAAGACAACAAGTTGAAGATTGTCATGGAGGATGGGAATTGGATATGGAATATTACAATTATTTCCATTGAGGTTAACATGGAGTTGAGACATATCATAATCATTGCAAGACAATTCGTTACTCCGAAACGTGAGAGTATGCGAACTTCAACGTCGAAGTTTATTTTAAGGGGGAGAGTCTGTAACATCCCAGCATTAGATCTTAGAAATAAGCTGAACACAGATGTGTGCATTGCATTCATGCATAGAAAATCTCAAGAATTTTCGCGCTTTTAAATAAAAACTTGTCAAAGTGAGTGAAGCTTCTCTCAAATTGATGGAATTGAAGTAGATCATCAAGTTGACTGCGATAAGTTTCAATATGACCTTTGCTAAAACCTTATTTTGGGTAAACGTGATTCGATCTAAGGGAAGATCAAATGTAATAAGAGTTAAACCCTAATACATTACTTAGTGATTTATGTTTGATCCTTAGGTGATCATATCATAGTATTCATCATAATCACTCATTAGTACCAAGTTAAGGATATAATACAAATAATAAGAATGTAACAACTATATCTTAATCTCATCCACTTATACCATGAATATCATGGAAATACCTAACTTTAACTCTCTAGTAAGATTGAGTAGGAAAGAAACCAAAGTTAAGATCATTCACCATATATCTTTCTTTCCATATCAATCTTTATCATCTCTAATGAATCTTATCTTAATATTTGTTGTTCATCAATGTTGTGGAATCAACTATTGATTCATCCATTCTTAACCTATCAATTCTTGATCTATCAACTCTTGTCCTTATTATAGCATTCACTTAAGGCTTATAAAGAAAGAAGTCAGAAGAGGTAAATAGTGATGCTAGTTTTAGATGTTATCTATAGGATGGGAGTGATTGGAGAAATCAAATCAATATGGTAGCAAAGAAGATTACAAGGATGAAGTCTGAAGATAGTTACCAGGAGTAGTCCTATTGGATCAAGTAGGTATAGTCAATGAATTATATATCTTAATCCAAAAGAGATAAACAGAAGATAATTAGAATACAACTTTAGTGTTGTATTGAAGAAGCCTTGTTTAGCCAATTGGAAACCTGAATCATAAAGGATCAAAGGATTATAATGATCATGCCTTATTCACCAATATTGAATGCTTATACCATGTATAATTGACATTGGTGGATAAAACATGATTGAACCATAGTATAGAAATATTATCCTAGATTATTCATTACAAGTCACATTAAATTAATGTGAGGTTGGAATGTTATATATTGGAGTCAAGTAGAGACAAGATAGTATGATTAAAATGATGTTAGAGCAACATTGGATTAAAGAAGTAGTATTTTCCTCTTTGGAAATACTAAGAACTTGAGGTGAAGTAGTATTTAATATATACATCTATTGAAGTGATATTAGTGGAGGATGATTAAGGAAGAGTACGATTGGAGTTAGAAGTAACCACTTGTTGGATTGGGGATTATCAACAGTAGAGTAGTTGATGTACCTAAGAATAAATATGAAAGAATTATGAAAATCTTTAGTGTCAAGCTCATTGGATTTACAAATGGATTTAGAAGGATAAAAGGTGGATAAGAATATTATTGTGAGGTAAAACTCATCATGTTAACACGTGATGATGGACATAGAGAATTAATATATCTAGGAAAGGAATTCCTTAATTAGAAGTCCAGAATTATGAATTATGGAATATAGGAATCCTTGCTAAACACTAAATCCTAAATCAAAGACCAAACCTAGTACCCACTTACTTGGGTTGATCTATCATCTTGTTCCCACAGTGCTTTATAGGAATATTTTACCTTAACAAATCAATTAAGCACATCTTTATTATTTCTAATTATCATCATCATAGGTGCTTAGGAACCATCTTTATCAATTCCTTCTCATAAGATAGCCTAGAAAAACAATCCCACTATTTTATGTAAATGGTGCTATTATTAAAATCACAACCATAAAGACAATGTGATTAACCATTAATCTTTATTCACATCAATAAAATAAACTTGTGAATATTAAATCTTCTAAAAACTTATGGTAAAGCATTTTCAATTCAAACTTTAACTCATTAGTTAGTAGTAATACATTCTATAATAAGTTTATGAATTTATGCTCAATTAAATTCATATTAAAGGCTCACACAAATAATAAGAGAATAAGGATCTATTAAAAGAAAATAAAAATTATAGCATTATATAATAAAAGATCATTATATGATTCTAAATACACCACATTACTGCTGCAAACACTTAGCAAGCAAATTCTATAAAGAAACCTTTAATCAATTGTGTAAAATTCAAATCTAAAAATGAAACAGAAAATAGAAAATCAATACAGAAAAAAAGGAACCAGCATATGGCCCACGGCCCATTCCCTCTCCTCTCTATTCAACGCCCGCTGGTCACAGCCAAACTTCTCTGCTCACTCCGCAACAGCCCACAGAGGCCCAAGCCATCCCACGTACCCCTTCGCCCTCTTTTTCTTTTCTTCTTCCTCTACCTTGACGCCGACAAGAAGTAGCGTGGCGCATTGAAATCGTCCGTCGTGATACTCGCTGCAAGGAGATCCACGCTACCGTCCTAGACGTCGTCTACAAGACCCTCCTGCGCAGAGACGAACCCTATCTCTTCCTCTTTCCCCATTTCCTCTCTGAGCTAAAACCAAGCTCGCCGGAGATCATCCACCTCGTCGTTCCCGACCACCCTAGGATCAACGGAGGACACCAACGTGCTCGTCGTGTTCTTCTTGTTCATCTTCGATGAATCACGCAAGCCGGCACAGCCCCAATCGACGGGATCGAAGCGTCTACCGCCGCCAGACGTCGCCATTCATCGTCGATTGCCGCCGTCTCAAACCTCCTCCGCCCTCTTCAACATGCTCTTCCGAATCCTGGTGAGCTACCCGTGCTTGAGAACCTCTTCGATTTGTCTTTCGAACATTGCAACGTCGTGCCGACGCTCACCTTCGTCCGCCGCCGCAGTTGCTCGTCGGAGCAAGTTCTCCGATGACCATTTAGAGGCGGCGTAACCTTAGTTAGACTCGCCATCGAGTGCTGAATCTAATACAACCTTGCACTACACCGCGCGCGCCCTAGATCATTGGATCGAAATCAATCTGAGAGGATCAGTTCGTGTGACGTCACGATGACGTCTTGCTGGCATCATCCTGGACCAAGTCCACCTTGTTGGCTAGTCTTTGCCCATGTGGCAGGTGACGTGGCCTAGGGCCCATGGGTCAGTGTCTGGGGCTAGGTAGAGTTGCGGTATAAAAAATATGTGCCTGTTTACAAAACAATTAAAACAATATGAATTCAAATTTCAAATATTCCAGAAATAAAATAAAATGATTAAATCTTGTAAATTTAATATCTTTTATTTTATAAATCAGAAAAATACATATAATATATGAAAATGTTTAGAAAAATAAAATCTACAACTTAAAACTATTACTAAATATTATTATAATGATTATTTAAATAAATATTATTTATTAAATACTTTATAAAGTTTTAATAATTTGATAGTTAATATTTTAATAATGGTAAATGATAAAAATATAAATAAAATACCAAAAATCTTAGAAAAATCAGAATTAGAGTTTAAAACTATAATCATGTATTATTATTCCTCGTAATTAAATATTTATTAATTATTTCTAAAGTGATAAACCTTATTAAAATCATATCTTATTATTTTTAAATCACAAAAATAAATGTAATATACCAAAATGATCACAAAAATAATACCTACATGTTAAAAATGTGATATTCCACTTTTGAGTTAAATAAAAAGTTAAACAACTTTAATACCTTAAATATAAACTTATTTCCTTAATAGATAATTCATACACTGGTAGAAAACGCCCCATGCGTCCCGGTTGGTAAGGGCCATTAGTCCCGGTTGCCCAACCGGGACGGGGGCATCGGGACTAAAGCTCCAACCATTAGTTAGGTTGCACCAACCGGACAAATGGGGCACACGTGGCGGCATTAGAGCGCGAGGGTGGAGCATAGTCCCGTTACACCTAACCGGGACTAATAACTGCCGCTGGCAGTAGATTTGGCCCATTTCTCCGCATGACAGAGAATTCATTTGGCACATTTTGTTGTCAAGCATTTTCGCCACTTTTGTGTCATGACAGAGAATTCATTTAGGTTGTTTTATTGTTTATTTAGTTTTTGCACTTATCAATGAAGGAACCTTATATTACACAAGATCATCATGACAACATTACATTCAATACATGATCGAGTTCATGCACTACATACAAAAGTTGCTATTCGATGCTACCGCCAATTTCTTGAAAGTTGCTATTTTTACAATTCCTATTGTCTATACACACCGAGTAGTATTCCCTTGTGTGTTTAGTACTACGCATCCAAGAATCCCGCCAATTCCTCCTCAGATTGCTCGATGCGATCCTTTGGCGTAAGACCGTCCCAGAGCGTTCGATCCGATTTAAAAAGGAGTCACCTATATGAATATGAAACTAAACACAATTTGATTGTAATTAAAAACTATAAAATTGTTTACATACGGAGTTGCTCTAAATTCCTGCCCTTCTCATCGCACGTCTCCGGATGAACTCGCATACATAGTATCCACATAGATTGTTACCGTCCTGCGTCAGCACTTTTACGACAACGAGTTCAATCAAAATAATAATCAAGCATGATAATAAGCGTATCAAAACTAGAATCAAAGAGATGCGCGGATATAGCTAGTGGTGCTTACATCTAGTGGTTGAAATGTAAGCTCCTCTTTCCAAACACCCTAGCCTTCTTGGTGAACCGTTTCAAGCCTTGCCCGTAGAAAGCGAATAAAATAAGTTATTAAGTACTTGATATCATAAAATTCATGAACGTTGCCGATATAGTGTCGTAATGATTAGAATTACATTTGGAGAAGTATCGCATGTCCTTCCACGTCTCAAGGGGTTTATGTTTGAGTCCATGACTAGTACACGCCTTTGTCAAGTTGAATGATTAACGTAATATAGTGGTACTGCGAATGCAAAACTAATCAATTATATACTTAACATCGAGTAAGCGAAATAGAAAGTGTATACAAGACAATAACACTCATCGGAAGTTGTAAGGAAATAGTATTTCCTTTTGGTTTCTTGAAACCTTAACGTGTACTATATTATCCTCCGTATCACGGGGCTTATTTTGAGATTAGCTTCATGAACCCAATATGGGTCAATGAAGCCAATGTCATAGATTTGTCCTCTGCATTCGAGAATCTTCATTACGCATATTAAAGTATGATTATATACATGCAATAAACAAAATATTATAGATGGAGACTAAATTAATTACGAATTAGTACTTACGGACAATAGGCACTCATGAGAGATTTGTCCAAGGCGTCTTGATTAAATAATTGAAATAGTTCATCAAATTCAATGGATATCATGTCATCGCTTTCTTTCCCATGATGCTTTTTGTAACCCTCAAGACTATCCGTTAGCCCGGCCCTTGTGGCATGCATGTACCGATTATGCAATCCGCATTTTTGTTGGAAGATTGTTTACCTCCTCGAGTTTGATGAGAGGTTTTCCGTCGGTATTGGTATGCTACTTCACCACGGGAAGAACTCTAATGGGATAAGTACCGGCAATACTCATACCTTGAGCAGCGACTTCTCCATTGTGCAACTACCTGGATCATACTGCTCTTGCCCCATATTTGCTCGACCCCACATTGGTTTGAGAAATCACCTTGAGAGGCGCAAGTCTGCTTTTGCTTGTTCTCCGAGTGGGGCAACAGATTTCCCGCTTGCATCGATCGCTCTTGAGGCTTTTTGTGCTGCATGTGACTTGAGAATAGAACGCTCATAGTCTGATGACAGCTTTGGCTCGGGTTGATGAAGAGTCTTTAGAATTTTCAACACTTTGGCTTTTTCTTCTTTGGTCTTTGGGAACTCGGCTCTTCGCCGCCTCAGCTTAGCGAAAAACGCTGTCGTTTCCGCATCAACGATCGCCGCAGTCTCCTCTTCAGTACAGTCATAAGCTCTCTTGGGAGGAACCGTTGGTACTTTTGGAAGAGGCTCTTGTTTACGTTTCGGCGATCTCTTACGACGCACAGTAGCGGTACGCTTACGCTTTTTATCCTGAGGCGCCGGCGATGGCTCCCGCGGCGATGGCTGCACCGGAGATTGGTGAGGCGACGGAGCCGGGTGAGGCGACGAAGACGGCTGCCGGGGGAGCGACGACCTCGCTGGAGACGGGTGAGGCGGCGGCGAAGATGGCCTTGGCGTGTGATTTCGAAGCACGATACAATCCTTCGGCCATAGAATGGTGACGTTTTTTGCGTCACCCAAAGACGCCACATCCCCTTCACCGCAGGGTAGTGAAGATCCAAAACCTCAAAGGTGGGCATGATTTCATCCACGACAACAACAGTAGCCCTCCGAACCGGACGACTGTGGTAAGTTGGTGTGGGTCCAATTGGTAAGGCATAGCCGACCGCCACCTTCATTGATATGTTCACAACTTTGACATGTAGCTCGCATGTGTCATCTCGTGATATCATCCTTTGGGTAGCCAACAGGAGCCATCGTTGCATCATCGGCATCGCCATTGTCATCACCGGGACCTCGGTGGAAGCCACATCGCTTTTTCGATTATTCGATAGGCGGTAGCATCGAATGCGGTGTCTTCGAGATGGGGCACCGGTAGTACTTTGCTCTTTAAGTGAGTTAATTTCATCTTGTTGTTGCTTTAATCGTTCTTCAATTAAACGCATTCGCTCTTTCTGACTTTCTGCTTCAACTGCCGCCCTGTCCTTACTCCTCTGACGGCTTCTATCAGGATATTTCTTCCTCTCTTCGGGAAACCCAGTCCTCCATGATTGGGAGCCTATTGTGCCTCGTGTTCGTCCATCATGTTCCTTATTTCCATGGGCGATTGTGAGCTCATCATTCTCTCTATCGGGAATGAAGTCCCCATCTTTAACAGCCTTTACTGCTTTTCTCATCCTCTCGATTGGCAAGGGGTCTTCTTTATGTCGTATGGTATATATACACCTCCCTTCCGAGTCCAACGTGCCCCCATGCCCGTAAAACCAATTCCTTGCACGTTCTACCCAATCGTCATCTGGGGTGATATTTTTATCACGCAGCCTGCTCAAGTTTCTCCCACTTAGGAATGCCACCAGAGCCACCTTGCCCCATAGTATGGTGATACTTCTTGTTAGCAACATTCACTTATTCATTTCAGACATTTTCTTAGCTTTTCGATTTCTTGTATTCCACAAACTCATCCCGAATGGTTTTATCTTCTCAAACCGAATATTCTTGAAATCGAGTCTTCTTTTCACGACATAGTCAAGGTGCAATCTTTTCTTCCATTGGTGAAACACTGGGCCATCTTCTTCAAAGCCCACTCGACCTTAGCCTCCATGGCTCTCCCATGTTGTAAGGCGTCCTCAATCGGATCCTCCGCATTTGGATCCAGCTCTATCTTCGTAGTTTGAAATTAACCATGAGCCTCTTCCACAAGAAATCTTTGGCGTGGTTAGGGACAAATAAACATGTTCCTCTTCATCCGCATTAGCAGGCCTATTCCAATTTCTAATGGTGATCGGATTAAGTCCCTAACGATTACTCCACATTGTGCCACAAATTTGGTTGCGACAACTTCGAGTCGCTGTCGCCGTCTACAATGACATCTTCGATCTGAACCTCTCATGGTCTTCCAACTTTTGGTTGGGCCTCGTCCGCTCTTTTTTGGAGATTCCTTCGATCCGGAGGGCTAAAAGAAGAAAGATCGCCGTTACTATTTCTATATAGATAGCAGATGATTAATTAATGAATTGATTTATATTACATGCACCTTGCGGAGCGTGCCTTCTCGATTACACAAGGCATCGCCTTCTCCCTCGCGGAAGGCAACACGTTCAACCTCAAACAAGTTGTCTACACCGGTAAAAAG
This sequence comes from Avena longiglumis, assembly GCA_030063025.1. Classification (NCBI taxonomy): domain Eukaryota; kingdom Viridiplantae; phylum Streptophyta; class Magnoliopsida; order Poales; family Poaceae; genus Avena; species Avena longiglumis. The sequence goes on from CP125975.1 coordinate 505,530,999, forward strand.
AGGATCACCCTCACCGAAGTTGTTCAGAAACGTTGATAGGTCTAAATTATCTTCCCCACGGATCACACCTTGGATCAACTCTTCCTTTTCTTCGTCTCTGACGTGTGGGTCCATATTTTCTGCATAGGTGGAAAAACGAATAAGTCAAAGCGGCTAAAGGAGAAAGTTAAGTATGGTGTTGAGAGATATAAACCATAATTCAGAGAAACCCTAATATATACATACACAATAATAAAAATGAAGAGAAAGGGAAACCGTGTAGTAGATAGGCACATCGTCGAACCCACATGCACCTAAGTAGCTTGACAATGTGAATCGGGTCTGGGGCTACCCACAGTGACTGACCAGTGGGGCCGAAGACCAATAATACTAAAGTAATTAATAAACCTAATAATACCTAACTAATAATAAACCTAATAATCGAAACACCGAAAAGAAAGGGAAACAATCAACACATGGCATCGATGCAATGCTCAAGCAAGTATGATGATATGACAAGTTAATTTGCATTGGAATGTAACCCTAAGACATGCTCGATGATTTAATCGGGGTTAGAGGGTGAAAACCCTAACTCGAGAAACTCCTAACATATGAGAGGGTGCATTTGTTCTTCTAATTATACTTGTCATTTAAGTTGTTTAACAATGCATGATTATATGTTAAATAGATAGGTTTCATTTTTCTGAACAATTTGATATATTATTTGTATTTTTCTGACTTATAAACAATAAGTTATTGATTTTACAATATTAAATCATTTTCTGGAATTAAAAAAAAGGCAAATAGTTTTTACACTGGGGCACCCCCTAGCCAGTGAGACTGACAGAAGGGCCCCAGTGCCAACTCAGCCTCCACGCAAGCAGAGCCCCACCAGCCACATCGCCGGTGAGCACATGCGGTGGCGGGCGACGCTAGAGGGCTCGGGAGGGCGCGTGGGTTTGTTCGAAAGAGGGCCGAGGCGAACCTAACTAGTAGGGCACCGCCGGATTTGGTCACGGAATAGGGCACGCTGACGACATGCGGTGGCGGATGGCGTGACGCGAGAGAAGGACAGAGCTAGGGGAGGAAAGAAGGGTCCCAGAGAGTCACAAGCTCACCGACGCTGTGTAGCCTTGGCGGGAGGAGATCGGCAGAACGGTGATGGCAAGGCGGAGCTCGTCGGTGATGGGGAAGACGCGGTCGATTCCAGCAAGGCCGATTCCTTCGGCGAGGAGGATAAGCACAATGAGGCAGCGTGGAGGCCGATGGCGGTAGCGGTTGAGCAGCGACTGACGTCCGGCGGTTGTCCTCGCGCGGCGATCTCTGCGGTGAGTGAGAAGAGGAAGGGAAGAAGGAGAAGGGCATGGTTAACTAGTAGGGGACCTTTAGTCGGGTTGGTGGCTCCAACCGACTAAAGAACATACGTCCGGTTGGAGCCACCAACCGACCTATACTCAATATTTTCACCCAGCGTTGGCCTTGAGGGTCTTTAGTCCCATTGGTGGCTCCAACCGACATATTCCCGATTTCAAATTTTTAGGTATTTTCTCTCGTTCCTTTTATTTTTTATTTTGGGGTTTAAATTTGTATTGTTTTTAAATGATAATTAATTTGGAATTTAGAAAAACTTTAAACATAAGAAGTGTTTGATTTGAATAAATAATTCAAAAACATTTTCTGCTTTAAAAATAATTAATGTAACCATTTAAAATATGAACCATTTACAATTAAAATGAATTAACTTATATTTTTTAATATCAATTTGGAATTTAGAAAACTTTAAACATAAGAAGTGTATGGATTTGAATAAATAATTCAAAAACATATTCTATTTTTAAAAAATAATTAATGTAACCTTTTAAAATGAATTAACTTATATTTTTGAATATTAATTTGGAATTTAGAAAAATTTTAAACATAAAAAGTGTTTGGATTTAAATAAATAATTCAAAAACATTTTCTGTTTTAAAAAATAATTAATGTAACCATTTAAAATATGAACCATTTACAATTAAAAATGAATTAACTTATATTTTTTTAATATCAATTTGGAATTTAGAAAAACTTTAAACATAAGAAGTGTTTGGATATAAATAAATAATTCAAAAACATATTCTGTTTTAAAAAATAATTAATGTAACCATTTAAAATATGAACCATTTACAATTAAAAATGAATTAACTTATATTTTTTTAATATCAATTTGGAATTTAGAAAAACTTTAAACATAAGAAGTGTATGGATTTGAATAAATAATTCAAAAACATATTCTATTTTTAAAAATAATTAATGTAACCTTTAAAATGAATTAACTTATATTTTGAATATTAATTTGGAATTTAGAAAAATTTTAAACATAAAAAGTGTTTGGATTTAAATAAGTAATTCAAAACATTTTCTGCTTTAAAAATAATTAATGTATCCATTTAAAATATGAACCATTTACAATTAATTATGGTGGTTACTTCACAAAACGAATGCTTATTAAGCTTCGAAACGGCATTTTGGTGGTTACTTCACAAACGACCGCTTATTGCGCTCGGGAAAATGGAAAAGGGCTTTTCCGACAAAAAGGAAAACTTCCTCTGCAACATTGTTCTCCATACCAATGTCCACACACATGCATAATATGGGCACAACATCACAAACTATGCCGTGATTCAAGACATAACATCGGTCATTTGGACCGAAAGCCATGAAACCTCGAACATGATAGGTCATTTTGTGAAGGTTTTTGAAACATGATCAATATACCAAGTCTGTATTTTTCTTTCAACTATGTAACATAATATGACACCACGCCAAGGATTTTCATTGTTCGGATTTTTTTGAATTTATTATGCCCGTTTTGAATTATCCGAATTTCTAACTATGGTCGAACCGGTGTGCATGAAGATAGGGACGCATCGTTAGAACTTGCATTGGATCTCGAAGAAACCACATATTGCGAGTCTAAAATGATTTTTTCAAAAATCACAGGCGATAGATCATGTACTGTAGTACAAACCGACCCACTTCACCGATTCTAGACATTTGTCCTTTTACCCGGATGGACGAAAAGGTTTGAGATGTACGTTGGGAGATAGTCCATGTAAGGTGGTCTAGTATTTTAGGAAAATGGGACGGTAGCATTGTGAAACGACATTTTGGTGGTTACTTCAAAACGACCCGCTTTTTGCGCCGGGAAAATGGAAAAGGGCTTTTCCATGCGACAAAAGGAAAACTTCCTCCTGCAACATTGTTCTCCATACCAATGTCCACACATGCATAATATGGGCACAACATCACAAACTATGCCGTGATTCAACATAACATCGGTCATTTGGACCGAAAGCCATGAAACCTCGAACATGATAGGTCATTTTGTGAAGTTTTTTTTGAAACATGATCAATATACCAAGTCTGGTATTTTCCTTTCAACTATGTAACATAATATGACACCATGAAGGATTTTCATTGTTCGGATTGTTTTGAATTTATTATGCCCGTTTTGAATTATCTGAATTTCTAACTATGGTTGAACGGTGTGCATGAAGATAGGGGCGGGCATCGTTAGAACTTGCATTGGATCTCTGAAGAAACCACATATTGCGAGTCTAAAATGATTTTTCAAAAATCACGGCGATAGATCATGTACCGTAGTACAAACCGGACCCACTTCCTGCGATTCGGCACATTTTATCCTTTTACCGGGATGGACGAAAAGGTTTGAGATGTACGGTTGGGAGATAGTCCATGTAAGGTGGTCTAGTATTTTAGGAAAATGGGGCGGTAGCATTGTGAAACGGCATTTTGGTGGTTACTTCACAAAGCGACCCGTTTTTGCGCTCGGAAAATGGAAAAGGGCTTTTCCGTGCGACAAAGGAAAACTTCCTCCTGCAACATTGTTCTCCATACCAATGTCCACACATGCATAATATGGGCACAACATCACAAACTATGCCGTGATTCAAGACATAACATCGGTCATTTGGACCGAAAGCCATGAAACCTCGAACATGATCGGTCATTTTGTGAAGGTTTTTGAAACATGATCAATATACCAAGTCTGGTATTTTTCCTTTCAACTATGTAACATAATATGACACCACGAAGGATTTTCATTGTTCGGATTTTTTGAATTTATTATGCCCGTTTTGAATTATCGAATTTCTAACTATGGTCGAACCGGTGTGCATGAAGATAGGGGGCGGCATCGTTAGAACTTGCATTGGATCTCTGAAGAAACCACATATTGAGTCTAAAATGATTTTTCAAAAATCACGGGCGATAGATCATGTACTGTAGTACAAACCGGACCACTTCCTAGATTCTATGGACATTTGTCCTTTTACCGGATGGACGAAAAGGTTTGAGATGTACCGGTTGGGAGATAGTCCATGTAAGGTGGTCTAGTATTTTAGGAAAATGGACGGTAGCATTGTGAAACGGCATTTTGGTGGTTACTTCACAAAAGCGACCCGTTTTTGCGCTCGGAAAATGGAAAAGGGTTTTTGAAACATGATCATTGTTCGGCACAAATTTAGTCCGGATGTATTCGAAAAACCGGACTAAAATATTTTCGCCATTTCCACCTCTTCCCGCCAAGTTTTCCGCCTTTCCTTTCTACTAGAGCTTTTAGTCCGGATGTAGTCACTAACCGACTAAAGATATTCCGCCATTTCCCAAAGCTTCACGCCAAGTTTTCCCGCCCTTTCCTCTATATTTAGGGTGATCGTGTCATGGCTATCCACACATCCACACCTTCCTCTCTTAGAACAATGGACAACGCCCTCTTGGGCCATTCGACCCTCGAGGAGACCAGGCGCAGGCGCCAACTACCCTTGTCCACTGGGTACCGCCCGCTTGGCTGGATCTTTGGCGCTGGAGGGTTCTGTCCCTCCTGTCCCTCAAGGTTCCGCCGCGTCGGCCATCACAAACCACTTCTACCACGAGCTCACGCCGAGCAGCGGATGGATCCCAGTGGGATCCGACAACTATGACACTGGAATGCCTTCTTCGCTAATAGGCGTGAAACAGCTCGCCAGTACGAGGGTGATGGCTCCACCGGTGAACCACAAGTCGGCCGTCGTCGTGGTGGGAGAACCGTACTATCATCAGTGATGCGCTACATCGCCGGGAGACCATCCTCGCCACGGTGCCCACGAGTCCACCCGCCACAGGCCCCTGTCGTGATGGCGGCATCGTCTTCCAGAGACCCTCTCCCACCCGCCGTGAATCGAGGCTGGAATGGCCCCTAGTATATGCCATGGATGGTGAGGATCCCGGAGTGGCGGTGTGATGGCGATGATGATGACCACGACGATGAAGACCACAGCTGCGTACTATAGGACTAGGCATGATTATAACTAAAGGGGGATTTAGGCACGAGTGTTAGCTAGTCACGATTTGTCGGTTTTAATATTAATAAATGTCTTAAGTGTTACCTAATAAATAGAGGAAATGCCTATATAAAGAGAGGGTTCATATTTAGTCTCGGTTGGAGAAACCAACCTTGATGAAGGATTACGGCAGTGGGCGAGACAACACTAATAATAGGGGTGAGTGTCGACATTATGTCGCGGCTTGTACCTTGTCCCGGATGGTGTCACCAACCGGGACTAAAGATGAACCTTTAGTCGGTTGGAGACACCAACCGGACTAAAGATGAGTCAACACTAATAATAGTGAGTGTCGACATTATGTCGTGAGTGTCGACATTATGCCGAGCTGCTTGTACTATAAATATGCATCCTTGAGTCCATCCTCCAGCCAGTTTGAGGCATCTCCAAGATGGTTTTAGAGAGCAGGACACCACTACGGCCATTTCGGGGAGATGCCGACGGCCAGTCCTCCGGCATCTCCGAGAACTGGTCATAGAGGCACTCTAATATGTGAAATTAGTTAGCTCGAGGCGTATTGATCTAGTTAGTGAAGTTACAAGCTGCAAGATGGTTTTCGAGAGCAGGACACCACTGCGGCCAGTTTGAGGAGATGCCGACGAGCCCAGTCCGGCATCTCAGAAACTGGTCATAGAGGCTCCTAATATGTGAAATTAGTTAGCTCGAGGCGTATTGATCTAGTTAGTGAAGTTACAAGCTGCAAGATGGTTTTCGAGGCAGGACACCACTGCGGCCAGTTTGAGGAGATGCCGACGAGCCAGTCCTCCGGCATCTCCGAGAAACTGGTCATAGAGGCACTCCTAATATGTGAAATTAGTTAGCTCGAGGCGTATTGATCTAGTTAGTGAAGTTACAAGCTGCAAGATGGTTTCGAGCGAGGACACCACTACGGCCAGTTTCGGGGAGATGCCGATGAGCCTCCTCCCATCTCCAGAAACTGGTCATAGAGGCACTCGATCCAGCCACAAAATGGGACTAACACTCAAGACATTTATTAATATTAAAAGCGAGACTACAAAAGCGGGACTAAAGGCCACAAACGCGAAAGATATCCTTGGTCAAGCCACAAACCGAAAGACATGAACTAGATTTACATAATATGAGCATGAACTTCTTGGCATATGTCATTCCTTATGACCGCTTGACGCGTAACCATGGAGCATCTTCTTTACTTAACGGAATGCTTGGGTCAGTTTTCCGTGAAGGCGGAATTTCATCAAACTTATTATAATCTTCGACATGTACATCTTGTCCTCGATTCCCACGATGTTTATTTTCCTGAAAGAACTATGTGACGCTTTGGCTCATCATATGATGTATTCGTTTGCATATTTTTTCTTTTTGATGCGGAGGACATGTCGTTCACATAGAAAACACGAGACACATCATTGGCTAGGACGAATGGTTCATCTCTATAACCAAGATTGTTGAGATCCACTGTTGTCATTCCGCATAACCGGTCTATCTTTACCCTTCCCCATTCAGTTGACCCATTTGCGGTGAAACAAAGGGACCTTAAAAGAGACTCCATAGTCTAGTTCCCATATCTCCTCTATGTAACCATAATATGTGTCCTTTTGTCCATTCTCGTCTATTGCATCAAAGCGGACACCACTATTTTGGTTGGTGCTCTTTTATCTTGGGCGATCGTGTAGAATGTATTCCCATTTATTTCGTACCCTTGGAAATTCAATACAGAGAAGATGGTGACGGCCAACAAGTATAGCTGATCTCCAACGGTGGTGTCATTCAAGAGATGTGTCCGCATCCAACCACCGCCGGACTTCATGTGTTCATCTGTAATCCATGATTCGAGCTTCCCGGGTTTTTGAGCGTACAATATTCTTGTGTTCCTCCATATCTGGCTGCCAAGGTGGAATTATGTAGAACTGTAGTGTGCTTTAGTGAAAGAATCCCGTCCCTACATATCATTGCTTTCTGTCCCAGCGTGCCTTTTCCACTTAGTCTTCCCTCATGCCGCGAGTCAGAAACACCAATCGGCTTAAGGTCAGGAATAAAGTCAACACAAAACTCAATGACCTCCTCTGTTCCATATCCCTTGGAGATGCTTCCTTCAGTCTAGCGGTTATGAACATATTTCTTTAAGACTCCATGAACCTCTCAAAGGGGAACATATTATGCAGAAATACCGAGAATGGCAATCTCTTCCACTAGATGAACCAGGAGATGCGTCATAATATTGAAGAAGGATGGTGGGAACACCAATTCAAAACTAACAAGACATTGTACCACATCCTTCTATAACCTTGGCGAATATCCGGATTGATTACCTTCGAGATATTGCATTGAGGAATGCACAGCTTCACAATGGGTACTCGAACATTTTCGGTAGAAGCCCCTCAATGCAATCGGAAGCAATCTGCGTCATAATCACGTGTGATCATGAGACTTCAGGTTTTGGAACTTTTTCTGCCATATTTATTATCCCTTTATATTAGATGAGAAGCCTGACGGCACCTTGATCTTGTAAAGGACTTCAAAAAGATTTCCTTCTCTGCTTTGGTAAGAGCATATTGTACGACTTAAGTGACGCCCTTTATCCGTCTTGTTATCTGTATGCATGTTCTTTGGGTCTTTCATAATTTGTTGGTCCTCCCGTGCTTCAGGTGTATCTTTTGTCTTCCCATACACGCCTAGGAATCCTAGCATGTTCACGCAGAGATTCTTCGTCACGTGCATCACGTCGATTGAAGAGCGGACACGCAGGACTTTCCAATATGGCAGCTCCCAAAATATAGATTTCTTCTTCCACATGGGTGCGTGTCCTGTAGCGTCGTTCGAACTGATTGACCGGGACCCTTTCCAAAGATTACTTCTATGTCCTTGACCATACCAAATACATCATCACCGGTTGGGAGTTCGCTTCTTCGGTGATCTGCCTCACCTTTGAAATGCTTGCCTTTCTTTCTTACGGATGATTGGTGGAAGAAATCGTCGATTCGCTAGGTACACAACCTTCTTGCATTTATGCAAATATGTACCTTCGGTCTTATCTAAACAGTGGGTGCATGCCTTATATCCTTTGTTTATGTCATCCGAAGGTTACTAAGAGCAGGCCAATCATTGATGGTTCTGAATAACAACCCTCGTAGATTAAATGGCTCATGTTTGTTCTCATCCCACGCACGTACACCTGGTTTGCCCCACAACCGTAAGAGTTCTTCAACTAATGGCCTAAGGTACACATCAATGTCGTTGCCGGTTGCTTGGGCCTTGGATGAGCACTGGCATCATAATGAACTTACGCTTCATGCACAACCAAGGAGGCAGGTTGTAGATACATAGAGTCACGGGCCAGGTCTTGTGTCGCAGCTCTGCTCCCAAAAGGATTCATGCCATCCGTACTTAGACCAAACCATAAGTTCCTTGCGTCACACCGCAAAGTCCGGAAGTCTCTCTCGATTTTTCTCCACTGTGACCCATCGAGGGTGTCTCAACTCCCGTCTTTCTTACGGTCTTCTTTGTGCCATCGCAACAACTGGCATGCTCTTTGTTTCGAACATGCGTTTCAACCTTGGTATTATAGGAGCATACCACATAACCTTAGCAGAACCCTCTTCCGAGGGGCTCTCCCTCAACATCACCAGGTCATCTCGTCGATCTTATCTGCAACGCGTTGCATACCGGCATTTATCTAAATTCTCATACTCCTTGTCGGTAGAGGATGCGATCATTAATGCATGCATGTATCTTTTGCACATCTAATCCCAGAGACGGAGAGTCTTCTTTGCTTCAGAGGTACTCTCGGGAAGTTCGTTATGTTTTGGAAACTTGGCTTTATTATTTTCAGCATCTTTTCAAATGAGGAGTCGGTTAGACCACACTCGCCTTCCATCGCAACAATTCCAAAGGTCGCATCGAGCTTTGTGCGCCATCTTCACAATTTGGGTACAACAATTTCTTGTGATCTTCTAACATGCCCTCTAACTTCAACTTCTCATTTTCATTTCACGGTCTCGCTTTGCATCGAATGACCCTACCAAGTTCATCACCTGGCTCATCGATGCCCTTTCTTCACCTTTTTCCTCTCCATTATCTTCCATTGCAAGGTATCAGATTCAGAAACATATGATGATAGTTGTTATCATCATCTTCTTCTTCACCATCTTCCATCATAACCCCTCTTTCCCCATGCTTGGTCCAGCAATTATAGTTGGGCATGAAACCTTTCATAATCGGTGGCGCGAATGATTTTCGAGGAAGAGTACTCCTTGTTGTTCCGACATTGAACACATGGACAACGATAAATCCATTCTCATTGTTTGTCAGAGCCACATCGATAAATTTATCCACGCCTTTGATATACCCACTACCCGCCGTCACCGTACATCCATTCCCGACCGCTCATCGCATCATATAAGTAAGTTTATCAAAAACAGGACATCATAAATAGTGAAATAACCAATTCACACCGACACAAGAATTGTATCAATGACCTAGAAAAGATAAGATTGCTAACCTCGATCGAGGGAAATAAAGAGGAGAAAGCTCAAGTGCGTCTCGAACACCTTCTATATTTTTGTTCTATGAGAAATTCACGGGATTTTTCACTCAAACATTTCAACAAACACCTTCAATGCATGCATGAAAAAACTAGCACACCCTCACACCTTACACCATTCAAAAAAGCAGTGGAGGCAGAGGGGGCGTTGCATTTATAGAGGGCAAGGGCCTTTAGTCCCGGTTGAAGCCCGACGGGACTAAAGGTGCGTGCCACGTGGTGGCCAAACCTTTAGTCCCGGTTGGTGGCTCCAACCGACGCATGCCCTTACCAACCGGGACCCATGCCCTCGGCCCGTGCCCTCAATCGGGACGCGTGCCAGCATTAGTCCCGGTTGGTGGCGCAACCGGGACTAATGCTCCGAGGGGTCGCGAACGGATGGCCCTTTTTCCTCTAGTGATATAAAGGTAAATAAAATATGTTAATATTCCTAAAATTGCCAATTTAGATTTAATAAGTAATACTTGTCTTCAATATTGATATTATGAAGTCAAAATGGTTCAACACATTTTAAATGCAATTTATTTAAATTATACTTCAACCATAAGTGTAAATTATTTTATAAAAGAATCCTTATCTAATATAAAATATCCAAGAATAATTGTAATAAGATAAAAACCATTCTTTATAGTAACCACAAGTTTATAAACAAATCAAAACACTATAAATAAATCCATAAGTAGTAAATAATATTGTTTACTTATTCAAAAACCTTAATCACACCCTTATAGGGGGATAAATCCCTTTATACCCTTATAATGTAAAGGAATCACTACTCTAATAGAAGTAATGCTATTCTTGAGTAACTTTAAAGAAACAATATAAATTGAACAAGAAACAAGTATCATAAGTAATACACCCTAAATCTATCTACATTCTTAAAGTTACTTATAGTTTGCAAAGCTTTGAGTATAATGCTAAAAACTTTATTATATTCTTTATAGTTAACTTTGGTCTGTTATAATTATGTTATAAAGCATATTATTACCAAACCAACCCATTTAAAAACCAAGATAGATAAGTCTCAATACTACTAATTTCATTATTTCAGTAAAGGAAATTCCTTCTAACTTAAAGACTGTAACTAGAAAGAAAACCTCATAAGATTAACTTAAAATCTTAAATGCTTCTGCTTAGTTGAGTAAGATTTTCTTCAAAAGTTATTCGTTTTGCCACTTCAGAAAAACAATAACAACTAATCACAATCACTTTACTTTATACTATACTTGCATAATAAGATTGTTAATACTGAAATTCTTTATAAGTGACATTACTTGTAAAGTAAAACTTGAAGATAAACAATTAAGATGTAAGCAACCTTGAGTAGCATTTCATACTGTGTATTTTGTTGTTGTATAAATACATGTTGTTTTACACACACTCACAAGCCTTAATAAGAAGCACATGTGTGAAACTTAATCTAAAAGGGTAACACATTCCAAGGAAACCCTTTCTAGTATCCAAACCCTATATCAATGTTATCCTCGGGATTCGTGTTTATCAACTTGCATTACATTGCTTATGCATAAAAGCATCTTGCTTCTTTAAAAATTAGTCCTTACCGGACCAATAATGCAGATTTCCGCAATTGGATCTTATATTGTCTTGAAGACCGTGAGTGCATAATCTTGCAATCACAAAAGGCAAGTTCACACTTTCTCATGTACTTTGTTTATTTTCTGTAAAGTATTTTACAAATCCAGTGTTGTCATGACCTGCATTTGAAAAAGGTCAAAAAATACTATTTTCATAATAATATATATGAGTTCCGCTAGTAAAGGAACATATTATCTAGGACTTAACAACCAATGTCGCCAGTGATTCTTGCGCCGTATATCACGCGTTGACCATGAGATTTGGAATGGGACGAAGAAGTCAGCTGTATCTTTTCCCTCTCGCATGGAGCTGGATGTGCGGGTCGTGGCTGTTATCACTCGTAGCGTGCATATTATTTATGGGTATTCGTAGAGGATATGCAACATATGGGTGGGAGCCCTCAACGTCCCATGATAGTTCCGGCATCTGAACGGTCTGTACTGCCATTGCCGTAATTCAATAGGTGGGCTGGCGTAGACCAAAGAGACATGCGGGGTCGCGGAGAAGGTAGTGATTGGCTTGGATCTTAGTCTGGGCCTCACACCAAGGAAGTGTGAACGAACCTGCAATTCGGATGTGCAACAAAGCTAAGATCTCTCATGGGTAAAGTGACGCACCTCTGCAGAGTGTAAGAACTGTAACTTGTTACTCCCTGTTCCGGGAAGGAGCTGTGAACGCGGAGGGAAAGGAACTCCATGAAAGTTCTGGTAAACCCGTGAAGGCTGACGGACATTGCTTTTCTGAATAAAAGCAACTTTTGAAGAAATGTTTATGAAAACTTACATTGCCTACGACCTACGGTATGTGGCTGTAGTTATAGTGCATCAAACACTCCTTTTCTAGTGGACTTGCTGAGTACGCTCGTACTCAACGTATCTTCTTAACCCTTGCTAGGTTCTAAAGCCAGTACAGACGACGTCTACATCAAGTTATGCTCCAGGAAATCATCATCAAAATCTAAAGCTCTTTAATGAAGTCAAGAAAGTCAACATATACATTAACTCAAGTGAAGACGAAGTTGCTGATTAGATAAGGATCGGATTTCTAACCATAGAACCTACTTATGTAGAATATTGCAATAACAGCAATGCAAGCCTAGTAGTTCAGCTGTAGTTTTATAAGTATGGTAGCTATGAGTTATTTATTCCTGATTCTTCTTTGTAGAAGTTTCTTTCTCTCTCTTTAACCTAGAGTGTTCTCTGGATCTTGTGTAAAGAGTTGATTTGTAAACTATAGTCATGTCTTGGACCTGCTATGTTTCTGTTGTACTACTCTGAGGGATGTAATACTAGTGAACGGTGTTTCATTGGTGTTATGTCAATGACTATAGTGTACTACATCATGAAGTGGTATGCTGGGTCACCGCAGTTGTTATCAGAGCATATGCTTTGACCTTAGGATTAAAACCTTTTAGGAAGATCTGTAGGTTGGATAGTGACTATAGGAGCCATCTTATCTAAACCAAATGACCTTATGACTTGTGATGAGTATCCACTTGAGGATAAACCTTGTCACATCTAAGTCAGATACTTAAGTCAATCTTTCTTAGTTGTAATTATTTTATCTTTTCTCAAGTATAGTGTTCTTTAGTGTCCTTCGAGGGAGACATAAACCACCAAGATACTGTAGGAAGTGTAAGACATCAATTGAAGCAATCCTAATAGTATAGCTTAACCCTAGAATTCAAGTAAGAACAGTAAAATCTTAGTGTCAGTTGATAACCAAAGGCAACATGATGAATATCATTAGGATCAATGTTGATGTAATGAGTAGTAATCATGTGGGATTCACTTGAGAATTTCACGTGATGAAGTGAAATTATGATAAGACTGAATGATAGAGTCATGAGAAATAAAGTCATCATGGATAGATTAACTCTTAAATCATAATGTACAGGTAAAACATAATAAGATCATGGTGAGATTAGCTCTGAAACCATGATGAGAGTATAAATATGAAGAGTAATTATTAAATTATATTTAGATAGAGTAAGAAGATAACTTGGTAGAATCATGATTGAAGCCAAAGGTGTCATAAAAGAGTGATAACTTTCAATTTGAGGGGTTCAAAAGAATCTGATTAGTCACTTAGAGAAATCATGTGAGGATAGTTTATTATTAAAGAAAGGATGGTTATAGCTAGTCATCCCAAAGGTGAGACAAAAGTTTAGTCAAAACCAAATTTGATTCCACTTTGCTTAAGATTATCCTATTGCAATTGAGCAATTTGGGTAAATTAAGAAACAAAGAATAGTTTGACCCTATGTGCTAAGTATCACAATGTAAACCTATACGAGGAGGTGTCATATACTACACAACTAATCCTGAATTCTACAGATACTATACTCAACTACTATATTCCGGGCTTAGAATATTGTGTGTTATATGTACCACATTTGAATTTATTTGTTTTTCTTGGATCTTCTTGATTGACTAGATCTGTACATGAAGTTTGACTCGGTGTGCAAATGCATGTTGCAACATCCAGTTATTACCTGATGTTATAGATGTTAGGAATAGACAAGTTGTATTCCTCTGGAGGCCAAAGGCCACAATATATAGTACAGGTATAGGGCAAATATGCAGGAAGCCCCCTAACATATGGGGGAAATACAATATACAGATATATACATCTAACACCCGCCCCCTCAAACTCATGGTGGATCCAAAACACTGAGTTTGGAGAGTAAGAAATCATCTTTGCTCAGTCATGCCTTCAAGAAGAAATCCATGTAAATCTGAAGGCACATATCGAAGCGCAACAACTGAGCTCGCACTCGAGCACGTGTATAGAAAGCATCAACACCAATATGCTAGGTAAGCTCATGCTTGACCGGATCACGTGCAACTCGATAGCACCTATCTTGTCGGACAAAACCAGGCGGGTGTGGTAATAGAGACCGAAATCCGCAAGTAACCACCGTAACAGGTCACCTCGGCATAACAAGGCCATAGCACGCAACTCGGCCTCAACTCGACGGAATCGCTATCTGTTTCTTCGTCTTCCAAGCAATGAGCGAACCACCAAGAAACACATAGTAAGCAGAAAGTGAACGATGATCCAAAGGATCACTCGCCCACGTAGCGTCCGAATAGCACTGGAGCTGGAGGGAGCTGGAACGAGGAAAGAAAAGGCGACGAGTGATCGTACCACGAAGATAACGAAGAACACGGAGAAGATGACTATAGTGAACAGTGGTAGGAGCAGAAACAAACTGACTCAGAATATGAATAGGATAAGAGATGTCAGGACGAGTGACAACAAGATAGACAAGACTCCCACAAGATGACGATAACACGTCGGATCAGAAAGACGATCACCATCAGTAAGTTGAAGCTTAACATTAAGCTCCATATTGGTCTCAACAGTGCGCTCATCCCCAAGAGCAGCACGGGCAAGAAGATCCTGAATATACTTTTCCTGAGAGATGTAAAAGCCATCAGAAGTGGAGGAAACCTCAATCCCAAGAAAGTATCGAAGAGGACCAAGATCAGTCATAAGAAACTGATCACGAAGACGAGCCTTAACAAAGGCGATATACTCAGGATCATCACCAGTAATGATCATATCATCAAGATAGAGAAGAAGAAGAGTGCGTCCACGAGGAGAAGTGTGAACAAATAGCGCTGGATCATGAGCACTAGGGGAGAAACCAGTAGCATTCACTACAGAAGCAAAGCGCTCAAACCAGGCACGAGGGGCCTGTTTAAGGCCATAAAGAGAACGTCGAAGATGACAAACCATCCCCTCGGGAACAGAATACCCAGGAGGAGGCTGCATATAAACCTCCTCACTCAGCTCACCATTGAGAAAGGCATTCTGAACATCAAGCTGGGACACAGACCAGTGACGAATAGAAGCAACAAGAAGAAATGCATACGGTGGTCATATGATCCACGGAGCAAAGGTCTCATCATAGTCACGACCATGCTCCTGCTGAAACCACGAGCCACAAGACGCGCTTTATAGCTCAAGAGATCCATCAGAGCGAGTCTTAATCTTATAGACCCACTTACACGTGATAGGACGAACACCGGGAGGGGGAGAAACAAGATCCCAGGTGCCAGTGCGCTCAAGTGCAGCAATCTCCTCAGCCATGGCCAGCCGCCATTTAGGATGATGCTCAGCATTCTGATAAGAAGTCGGCTCGGAGGCAACAGAAAGACCATACTGACTAGGAGAGTAACGGTTGGGGGCACGACGCTGACGAACAGGACGAGTAGAGGGAAGATCATCAAAGGAAGACGATGATGAAGAAGAGGGAATAGTAGAGGAAGACTCCGAAGAACGAGGAGAACTAGGAGAACTAGATGGAGCAGAGGAGGACGGTGTCGAAGAAGAGACATCAGGGGGAGGAGATCCTGAAGAAGACACAATAGGTGTAGAAGGAGGTGTGTCAGGAAAGAGAAGAAAAGAGATATCTTCCACCGGGTAAGCACCAGCGGTGGGACGAGGATAGAAAGAACGCGTCTCATCAGAAGTAACATCACGAGAGATACGCATCCGATGACCAACAGGGTCCCAACAGCGATAGCCCTTATGCTCATCACTTTATCCAAGTAAGACACACTCAACAGACTGAGCCGTCAGTTTGGTGCGTTCGCGAGGAGCTAGGAGAACATAGAAAACACAACCAAACAAGCGAAGCATGGAGTAGTCTGGAGACTGTCCAGATAGGCGCTCAAGAGGGATACCACCCTGCAAGGCAGCAGAAGGCTGAATATTGATGAGGTAAGCCGACGTAGCGACAGCCTCAGCCCAGAAATGCGGCGGGAGAGAAGAAGCAATCATCATAGAGCGAGTGGTCTCAAGAAGATGGCGATGCTTACGCTCAGCAATGCCATTCTAGGCATGTCTTGGACAGAGAATCGAGCAAGGGTTCCTCGCCAAGAACACCTCGCAACATCTGGGAGATATACTCACCAGCAGAATCAACACGAAAAACATGGATGGGGGTAGAATACTGAGTACGGACCATGGCCGCAAAACGCTGATATATGGAAAGCACTTCACAGCGAGAGCGCATAAAATACAACCAAGTGTACCGAGAAAATCATCGATGAATAAAATATAGTAGCGATGGCCCCCTTTCGAAGCAAAAGGAGTCGGACCCCAAACATCTGAATGAACTAAATCAAAAGGTCGCTGAGATACAAACGCGCTAGTAGGATAGGGAAGATGAATCTGTTTACCCAACCTACAGCCCTGACAATGCAAAGACCCATCTCCTGAGACAGACCCCAGAAGACCACGATGAACTAATGACGACATTCAAGAGTCACAGAGGTGACCAAGACGATGATGCCACTGCTGAAAGGAGCTGGTAGTAGAGGCGACGACCTGAAAAGAACTGACAGATGAAGTGGAAGCGGAAGGAACACGAAGCCAGTCTAACTCCCAAAGTCCTGAAGAGTCACGGCTACGAGGGCCAGCTCCAACCAGGGCCTGTGTGCGACGGTCCTGGACAACACAAGAATCAGCATCAAGAATGACGCGACAACCAGTCGATGGTGGCTAGCAGAGAACAGATTCATCTTAAGAAGAGGGACATGAGAAATATCAGGAACAGAAAAAGAAGAAGTAGAAAGGGTGCCCCGACTAGAAACATGAAGAGAGGTACCATCAACTGTAAAAACATGGACATGAGAAGGGAGAGAACGAAGAGCGGACAGAAAATAAGACTCAGAGGTCATATGAAAAGAATCTCCAGAATCCAGATACCATGGGGACGTACCTGACTATGTAGAAGGTGGTGGTCGCACAGGGCCTGAAGAATCAGTCACAGAACCAGCAGTGCCTGTCGAAGAAGAGCCTGTAGAAGCAAGTAGACCGCGAAGACTCCTGATAATGTCCTGATCGGAGAGAGCAACTTCTGAAGATCCAGAAGGAGCCGACTGCCCACGAGCCTGGTGCTGCTGACGTAAATTGGGATCCCGTGTATAACAGGTGGCCCAAGTGTGGCCATCCTTGTTACAGTAAGAGTAGTGACAAAGAGAACCACGGCGACCCTGACCAAGAGCCTGCTGGTGCTAATTCTGGCCCTGAAACTGCTGGTGCCGACTCTGACCCTGAAACTGCTGGTGCTGACTCTGACCCTGAACTGGAGGAGTGGGTAGTATCGGCGGCGGCACAGAGGAACGCGGCTGATTCGAGGGAACATACGTCATAGGAGGACCACGGGTAGCAAGCACAGATGGAACCGCAAGAAGACCAGCACCACGGAGACGGGTCTCCTCAGCCCGAAGCTCAGAAAACACCTCAGAGAGCGGAACGCGACAACGAGTATTCAGCTGAGCATGCCGGGGCTCAAACTCCTAGCGCAGCCAAGACAGAAACTCATAGATGCGGTGAAACTCCAAGTCCGAGCGCACAATCTGGCAACACGAGCATGTGCCACAAACAGCAGTACGAAGAGAATCAAGCTGACGCCAGATAGCAACAATCTGAGTATAGAACTCATCAATAGTAGAATCACCCTGCTAGAGAGCATGCTCCTAGCGAACCACAGACTGGTAAAGAGCATCCCCAGACGGCTGATAGCGCTGACGAAGATGAGCCCACTAAGCGGCAACAGTAGGGAGACTCATGAACTCAACAACATACTGGGGCAGAACACTGGAGGTGAGAACAGCAGCAGCACGAGCATCCTCATCAACCCACTGAGTGTAACCAGTCAGAGCGTGTCGATAGGCCTCGAGATCAGAAGAGTACTGCTTGAACTTCAGGTCATAAGCAGCAACAACACTATCATCAGCACTCTGAGCAGCATCCTTGGCCTCTTGAGAAGCATCAGCACCGAGAACAATCGGTGTCGGCGGAAGAGGAGCCATAGGAGCAGGGGGGCACGGCGGACAGGAGACCTCGCCGGAGAGCACACCCCAAAGACGGAGACCGCGCATGTGAACGCGCATAAAGGCAGCGAAATCAGGGTAATTCACACCATCAAAGACCACCGGGCAGCGAGGAATCGCAACATAAAAGTCTGAACTGATGGAAAGGGCTAGTGTAATCCACTTATACACTTCAACACCCCCTCTCACGTGTGACGGGGAGAAGTTGGCACGTGCAACCGGAAGAGAGGGATGGCGCGCGAAACTCACGTATGACTCAAGAGGCCTATACGTGGACACAGAGGGGTCAACAGCAATTTTAAAATAAATTGCGAAAGCTAGGACTCGAACTCAAGACCTTAGGCTCTGATACCATGTTAGGAATAGACAAGTTGTATTCCTCTGGGGGCCAAAGGCCACAATATATAGTACATGTACAGGGCGAATATGCAAGAAGCCCCCTAACATATGGGGGAAATACAATATATAGATATATACATCTAACAATAGACCTAGATAGGAATGGGAATTCGTGTAAGGGAGTGACGAGTTCCAAAGATCAAGATGAAGACCTACATGAAGGCTAAAGCCAAGAATGAGGAGTATCAAACCAATTTGAAGGATGGATCAAGCTCAGATCATTCCTAAATAGCAATAAGAAGGGAGATTAGTATAGAAGATGTATGGAGCAACAAGAAGTAATGAACTTAAAGTTCATTTAAAGTAGGTAAGTTGCTAAGAAGTTAATAAAGTAGTTGTACCGAGTTCATGGAAGCATCATGAATAAGTACAAAGAAGAAGTTTTGGAATCCAAAATGGTATTCAAGCTCTGACAATTCAGAGAGAATGCTAGAAGGATGTTGGGAACCGTAGGGTAATATATACACCCTAGGATGGTTCGCAGCTGGTAATTATCCGCAGCTGGTATTTGATCCATAACTAGTATTTGATCCACAGTTGGTATCTTGACCATAGCCGGTGTTGGTTGACATAGTTAACCAGATCTGCTTAGAAGTTGCATAAAGAGCATAAAATTTGGCCTAAGTTAAGTAAGACATAAATGAGTATAAAATTTAAGCGATTGTCTTTCGAGACGCTTCGCGAAGTCAGACTTATCAAAGCGAAAATGTCCAAATAGTAAGTAAGACAAATAATGCTGAAAGATCCACTTCGGAGATCCACAATTGTGTGGATACACCGTACAATCTTTCATAAGACCCTAATTAGGTAGAATATAAGCTGGATAGAGACCAATATTCTAATTATAAAGCCAATAAATGCTATATAGATAATTTGAAGACTATTACTAAACCCTAAGGGGGAGAGTAAACATTATAAATGAAAGTTGAAGTAGTACTATATGTGATAATGAAAGATTATCAAACGCTTAATAAGGTAAAAGCTTGAAAGTGATAAAATATTAAGCCTAACAAACTAATTCTAAGAGGAAACAACTCTTAAGTGATTCTTAAGAGTGAATAATCTCATCCATTTGGACAAGTATAGAGGAACAAGAAATTCCAATGGGTTTGGACTAAATGAGTTCAAATCCAATCTTCCGAAGGACCACCCATATAAATCATACAATGAAAAATCAAAGACTAGTCTTTTGGCCACAAATATTGTCTGGCAGAAATTTAAAACCGCTTTAATGAGACTTCGTCCTAGACTTTGCATAATATAGTAAGGAAGTTAGATGATCAAGTAAAGAAGTTGGATTAGGATACTTAATCAGGGAAATCAACTAAAGTAAAGACCTCAATTTAAGGATTTTATACGGACATATCCCTAAGGGAATAAAGTAAAAGGAACTTTGGAGTATTAAAGACAACAAGTTGAAGATTGTCATTGAGGATGGAAATTGGATATGGAATATTACAATTATTTCCATTGAGGTTAACATGGAGTTGAGACATATCATAATCATTGCAAGACAATTCGTTACTCTGAAATGTGAGAGTATGCGAACTTCGAGGACGAAGTTTATTTTAAGGGGGAGAGTCTGTAACATCCCAGCATTAGATCTTAGAAATAAGTTGAACACAGATGTGTGCATTGCATTCATGCATAGAAAATCTGAAGAATTTTCGCACTTTTAAATAAAAACTTGTCAAAGTGATTGAAGCTTCTCTCAACTTGATGGAATTGAAGTAGATCATCAAGTTGACTGCGATAAGTTTCAATATGACCTTTGCCAAAACCTTATTTTGGGTAAACGTGATTTGATCTAAGGGAAGATCAAATGTAATAATAGTTAAACCCTAATACATTACTTAGTGATTTATGTTTGATCCTTAGGTGATCATATCATAGTATTCATTATAATCACTCATGAGTACCAAGTTAAGGATATAACATAAATAATAAGAATGTAACAACTATATCTTAATCTCATCCACTTATACCATGAATATCATGGAAATACCTAACTTTAACTCTCTAGTAAGATTGAGTAGGAAAGAAACCAAAGTTAAGATCATTCACCATATATATTTCTTTCCATATCAATCTTTATCATCTCTAATGAATCTTATCTTAATATATGTTGTTCATCAATGTTGAGTAATCAACTATTGATTCATCCATTCTTAACCTATCAATTCTTGATCTATCAACTCTTGTCCTTATTATAGCATTCACTTAAGGCTTATAAATAAAGAAGTCAAAAGAGGTAAATAGTGATGCTAGTTTTAGATGTTATCTATAGGATGGGAGTGATTGGAGGAAATCAAATCGATATGGTAGCAAAGAAGATTACAAGGATGAAGTCTGAAGATAGTTACCAGGAGTAGTCCTATTGGATCAAATAGGTATAGTCAATGAATTATATCTCTTAATCCAATAGAGCTAAACATAAGATAATTAGAATACAACTGTAGTGTTGTATTTAAGAAGCCTTGTTTAGCCAATTGGAAACCTGAATCATAAAGGATCAAAGGATTATAATGATCATGCCTTATTCACCAATATTGAATGCTTATACCATGTATAAGTGACATTGGTGGATAAAACATGATTGAACCATAGTATTGAAATATTATCCTAGATTATTCATTACAAGTCACATTAAATTAATGTGAGGTTAGAATGTTAGATATTGGAGTCAAGTAGAGACAAGATAGTATGATTAAAATGATGTTAGAGCAACATTGGATTAAAGAAGTAGTATTTTCCTCTTTGGAAATACTAAGCACTTGAGGTGAAGTAGGATTTGATGTATACATCTATTGAAGTGATATTAGTGGAGGATGATTAAGGAAGAGTATGATTGGAGTTAGAAGTAACCACTTGTTGGATTGGGGATTATCAACAGTAGAGTAGTTGATGTACCCAAGAATAGATATGAAAGAATTAGGAAAAGCTTTAGTGTCAAGGTCATTGGATTTACAAATGGATTTAGAAGGATAAAAGGTGGATAAGAATATTATTGTGAGGTAAAACTCATCATGTTAACACATGATGATGGACATATATAAGTAATATATCTAGGAAAGGAATTCCTTAATTAGAAGTCCAGAATTATGATTTATGGAATATAGGAATCCTTGATAAACACTAAATCCTAAATCAAAGACCAAACCTAGTACCCACTTACTTGGGTTGATCTATCATCTTGTTCCCACAGTGCTTTATAGGAATATTTTACCTTAACAAATCAATTAAGCACATCTTTATTATTTCTAATTATCATCATCATAGGTGCTTAGGAACCATCTTTATCAATTCCTTCTCATAAGATAGCCTAGAAAAACAATCCCACTATTTTACTTTAAATGGTGCTATTATTAAAATCACAACCATAAAGACAATGTGATTAACCATTAATCTTTATTCACATCAATAAAATAAACTTGTGAATATTAAATCTTCTAAGAACTTATGGTAAAGCATTTTCAATTCAAACTTTAACTCATTAGTTAGTAGTAATACATTCTATAAAAAGTTTATGAGTTTATGCTCAATTAAATTCATATTAAAGGCTCACACAAATAATAAGAGAATAAGGATCTATTCAAAGAAAATAAAAATTATAGCATTATTTAATAAAAGATCATTATATGATTCTAAATACACCACATTACTGCTGCAAACACCTAGCAAACAAATTCTATAAAGAAACCTTTAATCAATTGTGTAAAATTCAAATCTAAAAATGAATCAGAAAATAGAAAATCAATACAGAAAAAAGGAACCAGCATATGGCCCACGGCCCATTCCCTCTCCTCTCTATTCAACGCCCGCTGGTCACAGCCAAACTTCTCTGCTCACTCCGCAGCAGCCCACGGAGGCCCAAGCCAGCCCACGTACCCCTTCGCCCTCTTTTTCTTTTCTTCTTCCTCTTGCCAGCTAGCACGCCGGCGAAGCAGCTGCGTGGCGCCGCCGGAACCGTCCGCCGTTGCCGTGATACTCGCTGCAAGGAGATCCGCACTACCGTCCTAGACGTCGTCTACAAGACCCTCCTGCGCAGAGACGAACCCTCTGTCTTCCTCTTTCCCCATTTCCTCTCTGAGCCGAAACCAAGCTCGCCGGAGATCATCCACCTCGTCGTTCCCGACCACCCTAGGATCAACGGAGGACACCAACGTGCTCGTCGTGCTCTTCTTGTTCATCTTCGACGAATCATGCAAGCCGGCGCAGCCCCAATCGACGGGATCAAAGCGTCTACCGTCACCAGATGTCGCCGTTCATCGTCGATTGCCACCGTCTCAAACCTCCTCCGCCCTCTTCAACACGCTCTTCCGAATCCTGGTGAGCTACCGGTGCTCGAGAACCTCTTCGATTTCTCTTTCGAACACCGCAACGTCGTGCCGACGCTCACCTTCGTCCGCTGCCGCAATTGCTCGTCGGAGCAAGTGCTTCGATGACCATTTAGAGGCGGCGCAACCTTAGTTCGACTCGCCATCGAGTGCTGAATCTAATACAACCTTGCACTACACCGCGTGCGCCCTAGATCATTGGATCGAAATCAATCTGATAGGATCAGTTCGTCTGACGTCACGATGACGTCTTGCTGGCGTCATCCTGGACCAAGTCCACCCTGTTGACTGGTCTTTGCCCATGTGGCAGGTGACGTGGCCTAGGGCCCATGGGTCAGTGTCTGGGGCTAGGTAGAGTTGCGGTATAAAAAGTCTGTGCCTGTTTAGAAAATAATTAAAACAATATGAATTCAAATTTCAAATATTCCAGAAATAAAATAAAATGATTAAATCTTGTAAATTTAATATCTTTTGTTTTATAAATCAGAAAAATACATATAATATATGAAAATGTTTAGAAAAATAAAATCTACAACTGAAAACTATTACTAAATATTATTATGATGATTATTTAAATAAATATTATTTAATAAATACTTTATAAAGTTTTAATACTTTGATAATTAATATATTAATAATGGTAAATGATAAAAATATAAATAAAATACCAAAAATCTTAGAAAAAAAGAATTAGAGTTTAAAACTATAATCATGTATTATTATTCCTCTTAATTAAATATTTATTATTTATTAAGTATTTATAAAGTGATAAACCTTGTTAAAATGAGAAAAACGCACACGCGGTCCCTATTCTTTCCTCCGTGGGTCAGTTTAGTCCTAATTCTATCAAAATGCACATTCAAGTCCTAAATGTTTCGTAAGTGAGTCACCGTAGGTCCTAATTTGGTTTCACCAACGTTGACTGATGCCACGTAGGATGCAGGCCAAAGAATCGCCGGGTGCTACATTTTTGCAAAAGGACCATGCCTTTCATTTGTCGTCATAACCTCCACCCGACCGCTTCCACTTCTCCTGAGCTTCCATGACGAGCAGTGCGATTTGGAGGCGGTGGTCTGGGAGGTGCCGGTGGCGATCTCGCGGGCGGCGCCATGAGGATGGAGGAGTCGACGATGGCGCCCGCGAGCAAGGGCCCGAAGCTGCGGCGGCCTGGTGATGCTCCGCCGCGTTACGGTCAGTTAACTGAACCCTAAATCCCCAATGCGAGCATCTGCTAGTCCCTGTTCTAGCCACAAAAGTGATGATTTTTCTGGGTCTTAGGTGTATTTGACGACGAGTTCACGGTAGAAATAAATCATGGTGGATTTTTTTGCGAATTTGGGGCAGCTAAGAGCTATGTAGATGGTACAGTTGCTCAGTTTGACGGATGTGAGGCAGAAACATGGTCGCCTTTGTGGCTAACTGATTTTATGGAGCAACTAGGGTATAAAAATCCAGTGGAATATAGTTTGTATTGGTTGCTCCCTGGTAAAGATCTAGGATCAGGACTGCGCATAGTGGACAGTGATGTAGATACACTGCATATGATTGCTGTAGTGCCAAAATTTTAGTATTTTCAGTTGTTTGTGGATCACAAGAATCTGAATACTGGCAGAGCTGAAAGAATTGATGATGTTGTAATATGTGGATCTCCTGAATTGCCTTCTGTCTTGAGTCCAAATACACTGAAAAATATGGGCAAAACAGCAGTTACTGGATGCTAGAGAACTGCCTGTAGTTACTGGTTTGAAAAAAATTAAAGATCAATTAATGCTTAGGTTTTTTAGTAAAAGGAAGGAACTAGATGAAATGTGTGGCTCAATTTGTCCTAAGATAAGGAAAAAACTAGACAAAAATATAGACTTTGCCAACAATTATGAAGCATTACCTGCAACAGAGGATCTTTTCAAAGTTACTGGGTTATATGGTGAATATGAGGTTAGCATTAGGAAGATGGAATGCTCTTGTAGGGCTTGGCAATTGTCTGGAATTCCATGTAGACATGCCTGTGCAGCAATGAGGCATGAAAGGATAAAACCTGAAACATGTGTGCACAAATGCTACAGTTTAGATGCTTTCAAATCAGCTTATAGTGGAGTAATCATGCAATGTAGTGATCCTAAAGTTTGGAAGAAAATGAATGGCCCTGAAATAAAACCACCTAAATATGATAAGAAAGTGGGAAGGCCTAGTAAGAAGAGAAGAAAATGCCCACTAGAGGAGGAAGGTGGTACAAGTATCAGTAGGCATGGCATCATTGGACATTGCAGTGTGTGCAATGAAACTGGACACAACAAGAGAAAATGTCCAGCACTTGGCAGAGACAAGGGAGACAGTGGAGAAAGAAGCACCAAGAGAACAATTTGCAGCAAGAAGCACCTTTCTTTCTGATGGAACAATTGCGACAAGAGGAGCAAGCAGATCAGCCTGAGCCCATTATGGTAGTACTTCCTGATGATGAAGATCAAGCACAGCCTCCTAAGAAAATGCCAGTAAAAAGGAAGTGCAGTTCCAAGGTAAAATACTACCAATTCTCTTTTTTCCTTGCATATTTCTCTATGTGACATTTTGTCATATTTGTGTAGAAACAAATAATGCCACACACTACCACAAGTGCAACAGCACATATTGTAGCATCTGCAATGAGCTATGACATCACAACATCCACTGTTATGCAAGTTCTGCAGGAACAAGTGAGTCATATTCTCATTTCTTCATTTTTGTTTGAAATTCTGCATTTATGTTTAAATAACTAGTTCTAAATTTGATCTGTAGGCAGTAGCAACACAAATGTCCCAGACTTCACCACCAGGTCCTCTACCTGAGAGTTAGTTCATAGTCAGTTGTAGAGAAAACATCCCACCTCCAAGGGCAGGTACCAGGACACTTGGTTTACCAAGGCAGAAGAAGAAGCCTGTCTCTAAGAAGAAAACTGATGCTTAGTTAGGTTGCTCCTAGTTAGGTTGCAATATTTTGGTCTGTGATATTTTGAATAGGTTTGTCAGAAACCTAATGCTTAGTTCTAGCTCTGGTTTCAACCAAACCTGTTGGTCCCAAAACTATCCCTTTTTTCTTGTTGTAATGACAGTTTATCTGCCTACTTATCAGACAATTATGCTTGTTCTCGAAAGTTTATCGAACAACCTTGCATTCATCCATGATTTTTCCATTACATTCATTCATCCATCATTTGTCCATTACATTCATTCATCCATCATTTAGCAAGTACATCATACACCAAGACAAACAATGACAATAACTAGGCAAAGACAAATTATTTTGCACAACTTGATGAGCTCATCCATCTTCGCATCACCCCATCCATCATCTCGCAGCCCAAGATTTACATTCTCCTCCCTTTTTCTTCAATTCCATCAACGTATAACCATTAGCTATGAGAAAATCAACATAGCTATCTTCACCATCCTCCCAAAGAGTAGTGGTTGCAAGGATTAGGACCAACTGCGCCATTTTCAGCAAAACTCATAAAAATTCAGAAAGCGCAGCCAAAGCGTGTCGATCCATCAACCAGCAAACTTACACGATGATTAGGGCATTTGTAGAATACTCGGCCTGGATTTGCGCTTGATTGAGAGACAAGACGGATTGTCCTCCGAACTCCACAGCAGGGACACGGCACGAGCGGCAGATTTCCGTCGCAAGATGCTGCGGGTTGGGCAGGCAGGAGATGCCCGAGGGGATGTAGAAGCTTCCTCCTGCCTAGTGCGAGACGAGCTCACGAGATTTTCATGGTGTTGCGGCAAGCGAGAGAGCAACAGAGAGAGATAGAGAGAGAGACAATGAGGGCTCTCGAATAGGAAGGCAACTAGTTATAGGGGTTCATTTGCAAAAAAGCACCATGAAAACTCCCGCCAAACTGCCCTGCAGCTTACGTGGCAAGGTAGAACCAAATTAGGACCTGCGGTGACTCACTTACGAAACATTTAGGACTTGAATGTGCATTTTGATAGAATTAGGACTAAACTGACCCACGGAGGAAAGAATAGGGACCGCAGGTGCGTTTTTCTCTGTTAAAATCATATCTTATTATTTTTAAATCACAAAAATAAATGTAATATACCAAAATGATCACAAAAAATACCTACATGTTAAAAATGTGATATTACACTTTTGAGTTAAATAAAAAGTTAAACAACTTTAATACCTTAAATATAAACTTATTTCCTTAATAGATAATTCATATAAAGGTAAATAAATTTTTTTAATATTCCTAAAATTGCCAATTGAGATTTAATAAGTAATACTAGTCTTCAATATTGATATTATGAAGTCAAAATGGTTCAACACATTTTAAATGCAATTTATTTAAATTATACTTCAACCATAAGTGTAAATTATTTTATAAAAGAATCCTTATCTAATATAAAATCTCCAAGAATAATTGTAATAAGATAAAAACCATTCTTTATAGTAACCACAAGTTTATAAACAAATCAAAACACTATAAATAAATCCATAAGTAGTAAATAATATTGTTTACTTATTCAAAAACCTTAATCACACCCTTATAGGGGGATAAATCCCTTTATACCCTTATAATGTAAAGGAATCACTACTCTAATAGAAGTAATGCTATTCTTGAGTAACTTTAAAGAAACAATATAAAGTGAACAAGAAACAAGTATCATAAGTAATACACCCTAAGTCTATCTACATTCTTAAAGTTACTTATAGTTTGCAAAGCTTTAAGTATAATGCTAATAACTTTATTATATGCTGTATAGTTAACTTTGGTCTGTTATAATTAAGTTATAAAGCATATTATTACCAAACCAACCCATTTAAAAACCAAGATAGATAAGTCTCAAATACTACTAATTTCATTATTTCAGTAAAGGCAATTCCTTCTAACTTAAAGACTATAACTAGAAAGAACACCTCATAAGATTAACTTAAAAGCTTAAATGCTTCTGCTTAGTTGAGTAAGATTTTCTTCAAAAGTTATTCGTTTTGCCACTTCAGAAAAACAATAACAACTAATCACAATCACTTTACTTTATACTATACTTGCATAATAAGATTGTTAATACTCAAATTCTTTATAAGTGACATTACTTGTAAAGTAAAACTTGAAGATAAACAATTAAGATGTAAGCAACCTTGAGTAGCATTTCATACTGTGTATTTTGTTGTTGTATAAATACATGTTGTTTTCCACACACTCACAAGCCTTAATAAGAAGCACATGTGTGAAACTTAATCTAAAAGGGTAACACATTCCAAGGAAACCCTTTCCAGTATCCAAACCCTATATCAACGTTATCCTCGGGATTCACGTTTATCAACTTGCATTACATTGCTTATGCATAAAAGCATCTTGCTTCTTTAAACATTAGTCCTTACCGGACCAATGATGCAGATTTCCGTAATTGGATCTTATATTGCCTTGAAGACCGTGAGTGCATAATCTTGCAATCACAAAAGGCAAGTTCACAATTGCTCATGTCCTTTGTTTATTTTCTGTAAAGTATTTTACAAATCCAGTGTTGTCATCACCTGCATTTGAAAAAGGTCAGAAAATACTATTTTCATAATAATGTGATTATAGGTTATTTACCATGAGGTAATAACCTACTATAAGAGTTCCGGTGGTAAAGGAACATATTATCTCGGACTTAACAACCAATGTCGCCAGTGATTCTTGCGGCGTATATCACGCGCTGACCATGAGATTTGGAATGGGATGAAGAAGTCAGCTGTATCTTTTCCCTCTCGCATGGAGCTAGATGTGCGGGTCATGGCTATTATCACTCGTAGCTTGCATATTATTTATGGTAATTCGTAGAGGATATGCACCATATGGGTGGGAGCCCTTAACGTCCCACGATAGTTCCGGCATCTGAATTGTCTGTACTGCCATTGCCGTAATTCAATAGGTGGGCTGGCGTACACCAAAGAGACATGCGGGGTCGTGGAGAAGGCGGTGATTGGCTTGGATCTTAGTCTGGGCCTCACACCAAGGAAGCGTGAACGAACCTGCAATTCGGATGTGCAACAAAGATAAGATCTCTCATGGGTAAAGTGACGCACCTCTGCAGAGTGTAAGAACTGTAACTTGTTACTCCCTGTTCCGGGAAGGAGATGCGAACGCGGCGGGAAAGGAACTCCATGAAAGTTCTGGTAAACCCGTGAAGGCTGACGGACATAGCTTTTCAGAATAAAAGCAACTTTTGAAGAAATGTTTATGAAAACTTACATTGCCTACGACCTATGGTCTATGGCTGTAGTTATAGTGCATCAAACACTCCTTTTCTAGTGGACTTGCTGAGTACGCTCGTACTCAACGTATCTTCTTAACCCTTGCTAGGTTCTAAAGCCAGTACAGACGACGTCTACATCAAGTTATGATCCAGGAATCATCATCAAAAGCTAAAGCTCTTCAATGAAGTCAAGAAAGTCAACATATACATTAACTTAAGTGAAGACGAAGTTGCTGATTAGATAAGAATAGGATTTCTAACCATAGAACCTACTTCTGTAGAATATTGCCATAACAACAATGCAAGCCTAGTAGTTCAGCTATTAGTTTTATAGGTATGGTAGCTATGAGTTATTTATCCTGATTCTTCTCTGTAGAAGTTTCGTTCTCTCTCTTTAACCTAGAGTGTTCTCTGGATCTTGTGTAAAGAGTTGAGTTGTAACCTATAGTCATGTCTTGGACCTGCTATGTTTCTGTTGTACTACTCTAAGGGATGTAATACTAGTGAACGGTGTTTCATTGGTGTTATGTCAACGACTATAGTGTACTACATCATGAAGTGGTATGCTGGGTCACTGCATAGATCCTTCCTGGAACAAGGAGTAACAAGTTGTAATTCTTGCACTCTGCAAAGGTGCATTACTTTACCCATGAGAGATCAACTCCTTGTTGCACAACCGGGCGTACTTTCGCATCCACAATTCCATGATGTGGGGCCCAGTAGTTGGTCCAAGCCAATCACTGCCGTCTCCGTGATCCCATATGTCTACACGATCCTTCGGGGCTGGCTCACCTCTATTAAGCCCCTTATGGGCAGGCTAAAACCCTGATGAGTTCCCGAAGACTCTATGAGCTGGTGGTGCCCCTGGTAAGTACCTTATAGGTCCGGCTAAACCTCCGACAACCACTCATAGATAATCTAGACACCAAAAACGTGGAGCCTAAGGGTGCCCACCCATATGTTGGATCCGCACAAGGAATCAAAACATCACGTTAAGGTAGTCTTGCCTCCATACGAGAGGAAAAGGATACAGCTGACTTCTCTGTCCCATTCCAAATCTCATGGCTAACGCATTATATACGGCGCTAGAATCACTGGTGTCATGGGTTGTTAAATTTCTAGATGATTATCATAGTTGCAAATAGAAACCTAGGTTCTATTGCTCCCTTATATCATCACTTAGGATGATATCAACAATTTATTTATTGAGAAAATAATATTTTCTTTCCTTGAATCATAGATGATAACACATAATTTGCAAATACTTTGATAAATACTCTTCAAAGGACATGAGCAAGTGATGAACTTGCCTTGTGATTGCAAGGTAGTGAAGTCGGATGCTTGCACTGGACCTTGAGATTCTATGTCTACAAATAATCATTATTACTCGGCAAGGACAATATTTAAAGAAGCAAATGAATATGCATAGTAATGCAATGCATCATTTGTTATTTATCTTCTTTGTGTGTTTTACCCCAATATTTTAGTTTCTGGAATTTCCTTAAATAATAAATAAATTTGTTTCAAAGAATAACTTTTTAGTATTCTATAAATATTACATTCACTATTTATAATGTAATATATTATTAATAGAGTAAAATTCAAAGGTTTTATTTATTATTAGGAACTCTTGTATTTATTTGTTTAATAATTCTTTTTAAGAGTTATTTAGATAAAAGATAATTTCTTTTAAATGACTCTAAATATTTATTTAATATTTTTCTAAAATATTATAATAATAAAATATAATAAAAGTGATTTTTATTTATTTTTATCCTCTTTCTTTGATTTTATAAAATTCCAAAAGGAATATATATTATAAAATTCTTGACTAAAGTTATATATATATAAATTATCTCTTAATTTATCTAAAAAGGTTGGATTATTATGAATCTAAAAATATTTTGTTTGCAATTTTTAGACTTTTATTTTATTCTCTAATATTTTATTCAATTTTAGGGGTATTTTGGTCCTTTATTAATTATTTAAACTTCTTTTAAGTTTTTGGGCTAGTCCCTTGGGCTTATTAGGCCAATCTGGCCCAGGTGGCTTGACCAAAAGGTCTCCCCGAAGGACTCTAGCCCTATTGGCCCATTCACTCTGTCTCTCCCTCTCTCGATCTTACCTCTTCTCCTCCTTGACCCCGTGGTCGCTGGCGCTGCCGCCGTGGTCCTCTCTGTCCGCTGTCGTGGTGCAGGGCAAGGTTATCGACCACGCTCTTTCATCTGCTCCGACTCGATTTGGTTCTGGGGCCTCCTGTGACCAGGCTAGCCCCGTCCTGAACCCTAGGTTTGGGTTGGTGCTATTAACGTCGCCGCCGATGGTCCCGTGGTGACTTGCGATGCTCGTGTGCCCTCGTGTGCTGCTGTGGCCGACGGCATGGCTGGTTGCGGGTTGCAGCGCCCTTTGGGGTGCTCCCCATGCCGCCACGAGCTCGTTGGCCCCTCTGCTTCCTCTTCAATTCTCCAGCGAGGACCACAAGTAGTTGTTTCCCTGTGATCACTTGTGCCTCTAGATACTTCAAGTACCTCTGTGTGTATCTAGTGGCTAATCTTCATTAGGGTTTGTACTGGTTCTAGGGTTCATCCCCAGGTTCTAGGGTTCATCCCTGGTTCTAGGGTTCATCCCTATGTATGGTTGTATGATAATGCTTTGATCAAGCAGTGATGCTTAGTATGACTTCTGCTCACTGTAATTTAAGGATTACTGTCATGATGTGATTATCTGATGCCACTGTGAATTTGATGTTAGTGGTTAGATGATCTTGCCTCTGACTGGTGATTAAGTTGGTTAATCTGATGGCATAATTGTAAAATCTGTTGGTTGAGATTGATCCTTAGAGTGATCACTTGCTGTCATTATTTTTATACTGACAGTAACACTATCAGTGGTAGTTCACTGCATCAGTGGGTGTTGGCTTGTATGTTTATCAGTAAATTGAACTTAATCCTTAGAGTCTGGTGATTCTATGAATATATATGGATATATTAGCTGATCTCTAAGTACAATCTCAAGGAAATGATAATTATTGTCTTCTTGGTTTATTCATGAAAGCTAGAATAGTTGTTTGGCTTGGTCGTAGAATTTATTCTTGTGACACCATCTTAGAATGGTACACAAGTTGATTCTACTCCTGGCCTTAGTATGGTCAGTACTTGAGATTGGATAGATGCCTAAAAATAAGTTGAAAGCTTCTCTTAATATGCATGCCTATGATGTTGGCCTGAGGCTATAGGAACTAGGTTCCTACCTTGCTGTCACTTTCAAAATATGCTAAGGCATCATAGTTGCTCACTAGATCTTGGATCCTAGTTGGTTAAGATGATTGGTTTGTTTGTAACTTATGAAATCTGAGGTGTACTCTTTTAAGAGATGTTCCTAGATTTTCTATATGAACAAATGATGAAACATATAGATTTTTTTGAATATCACCAGATCTATGATGATGGTCTGAGATCTGGGTAGATTTGGTAGAGTTTGTCCTGGCCTTTATATTTGAAATCCTCTAGGATAGGTTCACCCCACTTGGGTGATCACTGGGAGGTTAACTCTGAAACATCACCTGCTTTTCTGTATGGATAAAATGAACATAATATGTTGATGTTTTATGATGCTTATCACACAATTGATGATTTGTGATGGTTGTTGGTTGATCTAAGGCTTGATATTGCTGATCAGGTTGCTGGCTTGATCTTGCCCTTCACATCATGTGTTGTTCCTGTGTTAACACCCAGATTTTTAGTCCTAGATGCCTGTTATGCCATTCATCGCAATCCCAGGATTACCATTTTTGCGAGACATAACAAATTGGATATCACAGTACATCATCCATTACAAACCATATATAAGGTCTTACAACAAATAAAAGAATCACATGATCCAGTCTTAATACAATCATAGAAGCAGAATAACGTAATAATAACGGTAGCATGGGTGAGACTCCATCTTCATGGTCATAGGCAATGCTGACGATGGGAGATGATCCTAGTTGTCGTAACCTTCCTTCGGTCCATCCTCCTGATATTCCCCTTCATAGTCTGGCCACGGGAATATCCAGGGACAAAGCCATGAGTGCTCTTTAAGTACTCGCAAACTAAGACTAACAAGTGAAGTGGTTTTGAGTAGGAAATACTAAGCTCTAGGTTGTTTTGCAAAAAGCTAGATTTACCTTAACTGAGTTCAGAAGCAAAGAAAGCTAGTTGAAAGTTTTATAACACCTAAGTGGGAACTTGAGTGTTCATATCACAACCCTATTGTGGTCAAGTCAAAGTCATGATTCATTTCACAAGTCATTTTGAAAACATCTGACGACAGAACAGTATGGCCACTCCAACTGTCCATAACCACGGACGCGGATATTCAAATAGTTTGACACTCTGCAGATGTGGTACAGTTTCACCACAATATTTGATACATCCATCAGGAACAATCTTGAATTCACCATACTCAGTATGCGGATAATCAATCCTAACCTTTAAATTACATGCCCTAGTATAGGCACCTCTCCTATGAGTTTGGCCTCCCAACCATGATCATCTGTCTTCTTGGGAACTACATAGGTGGTCAATCTTCACAACGTAGCCTCAGCTCAAACCTTGGCCGCAAGGGAACCCATACTAAGGTATATAAACTTCCGGTCAAGCCCTACCCAATTTCGGGTATTGTGGTTGTACGGTAAAATTGGAATGGTATCGCATCCAGACAACCATCAGTTTTATAATGGGCTAAGGCTCATGCCTCAACATTTTCATCATCAAAATCATCTGGTGTTCAAGAACACATGTCCAAACATTTCATTAAAATGACTCGTCACTCTAAAGTTTTCATAATCATTTTCACCAAGTATTCCCATCTAAAGTGATCAAGTTTTATGCTTAGCACTAGCAACTACAAGTGGGGGTAAAACTAATGAGGGGTGATAAACAAGTGTGACTTATCTAAGTTCAATCTCATGCCTCAGGATGACATCAAGATTTATCTAACTTAGGCCAAGTTTTATGCTACCTTTAAACATCTTTATAAAATCTACAATTCACTAAGTAAACTCAAATAAAAGCTTTAATAAAGGAATAAAATAACTAAGCTTGCAAGTAAAACTAGGATTGGGTATCATCAATTTGTATAATCAAGGCATGCCTAATGTAGGTGTAAGCTTGCAAATAAGAATTGCATGGTTTAGCTTAGCTTGCTAAGATAGTAGCTTGCCTTGGGCAGAGAAGTGGTTGAATTTCTCCTCGACTTCTTCCTCATAGTATTCTCCTTCCTCCTCGTATCCTTGGTCGGTACTAGCGTCTATAAATAAATACGAGGTACACAATCACCAAACAATTCTTAACTACTCTATTTAGCACACAAAGGTTCACAATAGATGATTTAGCATCATCACTATTATCACAAAGATTAGGGCAATAGTTTTATTTATTTTATTTTAGAAAAGTAATTTTTACTCATTTAAAAACTACTTAAGATTTAATATTCTCCAACTAAAACATGGGATCATGTTGACACATGTCATCACCACATATTTCAGTACTTGGGAATGTGATTTAAAGTGGTGTCACAATTTAATAAGGTTTAACTTCTTATTTTAATTAAATAAAGGGACTAGAAATGCCTATGGGGCATTCTTATATTACCTGTCCATTATTTCTACAAGTAAACCTAGATATTTTTATATATTCAGAAAGGCCTTGTTAAATGTTATTTTTGAGAGTTGGAATCAACTCAAAAGCTTTTATGGTTGAATTTTGAAAAATGTTTGAACGCAAAAAATTCTCTGCCTTGTTATTTTTTACTATAGGTGATCTACAAATCCAAATGATTTGAATCCAACGGGCTTGGATTAAGAATTTTCCAGTACCTTTCTAGAAAAATTAGTTTCATGCAATTTCGTTCAGTGAATATCCTTGAAATGATTTTTGAATCTAGGGACAAAAGTAAGTTTGAAACTAAATGGAAAAAGACTAAATTTGAATTACTAGGTCGCGCGGGAGTGTAACTTGGCCGGCCCACTATGCACAGCGCGCATGCGGGTGGGTTTAAGTGGTTGTGCGCACCAGTCAGCGAGACAGGGGGTGGAAGGGGTACGGGGCAATCTGAACCATGTGATTAACATCTAATCTAACGACTGGGCTTGTTGTCTCCGTCGGACATCGCCTGTGAGACTGAACCCTAACGCGGCCAGTGGGGGTCTGTGGGGGCTCACCGGGGCTCAAGCGAGGGTCGGTGATGGGGGCGAACGACGAAGTCGACGACGGCGATCCTCCTGGTACCGGTGGCTCCTCTTCTCCTCCTCCGCGGTAGACTCTGACGAAATTCTGGTGACCTGCTTCTCGCCTTGCTCCGGGGATGAGTGGGTGTGATCAGTGAGAGGTGGGGAGTGAGATGGTGTGCTGAAATCAAACGGGGAAGTCCTCTATTTATAGTGCCAAGAGGGGACCGAAGGGTGCGGGTGGAGCTCGTCGTGGTCGTCTGCACAACCAGCTAACAGCATGGCTGGGGTTAGGAGACGATGCACTGTCTCCTGGCGAAGCTCAATGGCATGGTGGCGAGGCGTGGGGAGATGCAATTTGGTCGGAACGCTGCGACGCTCTGGGCGGGTCCGACGGAGATTTTAATGGCGCACAGGCTGTCCTGGTCACGTGGCGACGAATGGGCATGTCCTGACGGTTTTTGGGGCGGTGGTGATCACGCACGAGGGTGGCAAAGGCGAGGCGCGGTCTGTGCTCGTGTTTTTTTCGCGCGCGACGCTCTGGCGCACTCTCGGCATGCTTGCAAAGAAGCTGGGCGCGCTCATTCTGAGTGGTCCAGGGGCTGGCAAGGCTTGGGCACTGGACATGGGGTGGCGGTGGACGGTGGCTTGTGTCCTAGACAAGGTTGGCGAGGCTAGAGCTGCTCCTAGCTTGTTGTCGACAATGGGGTGGCCATTTGGGCTCGGGCATGGTCACCATTGATGGCAATGCCAAGCGTACAGTGAGCTAGGGCTTGTTAAATAAACTAGACGATCTACTGAAAGTGTGTTGTGAGCTAGAGAGGGAACAAGTTAAGCACAAACACTGCTCACTATAGTGTTTGATGTTTTGTTTGATTTGTGTTTATAAGGTGTTTGATGAAATGGCCGAAAGAGATTTGAATTTGAATTTTTGGAGGAAAATTGGTGGGTGTACTAGTCACATACTAAGTAGTCTATGGTTGCTTGGAAAGGTCAAGGTGCACTGGTTTGGTTGGGTTTTGAGAAATGGTGATCTTCACATATGATATATATTCAATTTTGAGTTGTCATTTGAATCAAGTTGCCAAATGTTTATGTGAGTTTGCAAGGTGGGCTTGGGTTCACTTTTAATTAGAGGGGTGAAAAGAAATGGGATTTTTTCTATTTGAAATCTTGGACTAGAAACACTCAAAGTGTCCTAGTGAGCAAGATTGGCAAAAATGACCAATAGCTTATTTTGTTTGTTTGTGAATTTATCTTGATTTGTTTCTGCTTGGAAATGTTTTAGATGATGTTGTTTTCATCTTTAAACCATTCCTTGATATTCACAATAATCACACAAGTCCATTCATGCATTCATACAATCATCACATACACACATGCATTCATATTGATTTAATTAACAAAAGTTTCTGTTAACCCTAATTTTGGTGATTGGAATATGATAATCTTGATCAATATTTTTGGGATGTTACAAACCTTCCTCCTTAAACAAAATCTCGTCCCGAGATTTGAGAAAGAAGAAAAAGAAAACTAGGATTTAAAGAGATCTGGAAACTCTTTCTTGGTGTAATCTTCTCGTCCCCAGGTAGCTTCTTCTTCAGTGTGGTTGCTCCACTAGATCTTGAGAAACTTGATGCTTCGGGTCCTGGTAGTTCTGAAAGATTCCTCCAAAATACGGATGGGTACTTCGGGATACGTCAGGTCATCGTTGATCTCTATGGTTCGGTGATCAGTTTTCTTGAAAACTTCAGTCTTCTCCGGGACTTCTAGGCCTTTGCGAAGTAACGATATATGGAACACATTATGCACGGCTGACATCTCTTCTGGCAGCTCCAGTTGATACGATACTTCTCCTAGACGATTTAGAAACTTGAAGGGTCCGATATATTTGGGGGCTAACTTTCCTTTGAGCTGGAAACGTTGCATTCGCTTCAAAGGTGACAGTTTGAGATACACGAAATATCCGATATTGAAAGCGAGGTCTGGACGTCTCTTGTTGGCATAACTCTTCTGTCTGGATTGGACGGTCTTGAGATGCTCATGAATCTTTTGAACTTTCTCTTCTGCTTCTTGTAGGATGTCTAGTCCGAAAATTTGACTCTCTCCTACTTCCGACCAATTCAAAGGGGTACGACACTTCCTTCCATACATGAATTCAAATGGGGCCATTTGCAAACTGGCTTGATAACTATTGTTGTATGAAAATTCTGCGAACGCCAGACAGTCTTCCCATTTAGATCCATACTCTAGCACATAGACTCTCAGCATATCTTCGAGTATTTGATTTACTCGATCCGTTTGTCCATCTGTCTAAGGGTGATAAGTTGTGCTGAAATCTAGTCGGGTTCCTAATCCTTCTTGGACTTTCTTCTAGAATCTCGAGGTAAACTGAGTTCCTCGATCCGACACGATGTTCTTGGGGACTCCATGCAAACTGACGATTCTAGCGATGTACAACTCCGCTAGCTTCGAACTCTGATAAGTGGTCTTTACTGGTAAGAAATGGGCGACCTTGGACAATCTATCAACTATGACCCAAATAGAGTTATTTCTCCTACTAGAAGTAGGCAAACCGGTGATCAAATCCATTCCGACTGAATCCCATTTCCATTCCGGAATCTGCAGTGGTTGCAACAGTCCTGCGGGTCTCTGATGTCCCTCCTTAACTCTCTGACAAATATCACACTTGGCTATGTAGCTTCCGATTTATCTCTTCATCTTATGCCACCAAAATTGCTCCTTCAGATACTGATACATCTTTGTTCCTCTAGGGTGGATAGAATAAAGAGTATCATGGGCCTCTTTCAAAATAGCTTGCTTCAACTCGGAATCTTCTGGTACACAAATACGTACTTTGTACCACAAAACTCCTTCCTCATCTTCGGTGAATCCGGGTACTTTGTCTGTACCGATGCGACGTTTGATTCCATCGATACTAGCATTTCCTTTCTGCGCCTCCTTGATCTGACTGATCAAAGTGGGTTGAAGTTCTATGCAAGCCAAAAATCCTTCACTTACCAGCTCCATTCTGAAATCTTCCAACTCCTTGTGCAAACTTGGTTGCTCCTTCAGAATCATGGAGTTCAAGCGACACGACAATCTTCTAAGGGCATCTGCTACCACATTGGCTTTACCGGGGTGATATTGGATGTCCATATCATAGTCCTTGATTAGCTCTATCCATCTTCTTTGTCTCATATTCAGCTCCTTCTGAGTGAAAATATACTTCAGGCTCTTGTGATCCGAATAAATCTCACAACGGTTTCCCAAAAGATAATGCCTCCATGTCTTCAGGGCTAGAACTACGGCTGCTAGTTCAAGTTCATGGGTAGGATAATTCTTCTCATGCTGCTTTAGTTGTCGGGATAGGTAAGATATAACTTTGCCTCTTTGCATAAGAACACATCCGAGACCGATCTTGGATGCGTCACAATACACATTAAAAGGCTTCGTGATAACCGGCAAGATCAAGATTGGGTCTGAAATCAATCTCTTTTTGAGTTCTTGAAAACTCGCTTCACATTTGTCCGTCCATTCAAACTTCTTGTCCTTCTTCAACAATTGGGTCATGGGTTTTGCGATGCTCGAGAATCCTTCTACAAACTTGCGGTAATATCCCGCTAATCCAAGAAATGCACGAACTTGGGTTTGAGTTGTTGGGGCTTGCCATTCTTCAACATCCTTCACCTTTGTAGGGTCAATGGCAATTCCTTCGGCTGATACAATATGTCCGAGGAATCCTACCTCCTATAACAAGAATTCACATTTGCTAAACTTGGCATACAACTGATGCTCCCTAAGGGTTCCAAGGATGGTCCTCAGGTGTAGCTCGAGTTCTTCTTCTGATTTGGAATAGATTAGAATGTCATCGATGAAAACAACGACAAACTTATCCAGGAAGTCTATAAAAATCTTATTCATGAGGTTCATGGAATAAGCGGGGGCATTGGTTAATCCAAAAGACATGACAGTATAATCATACTATCCATATCTGGTGGTGAAAGAAGTCTTTGGAATATCCTCTGTGCGAATTTTGAGTTGATGATAACCAGTTCTAAGATCAATCTTAGAAAACACTTTGGCACCGGTCAATGGGTCAAACAAGTCTTCTATCTTCGGCAGTGGGTACTTGTTCTCGATGGTGACATCATTCAGCTTCCGATAATCCATACACAAACGGTTACCTCCATATTTATTGTCCACAAATAAAACAGGTGATCTCCATGGCGAAGCACTTGGTTGAATCAGTCCTATTTCCAGCATAGCATCCAGTTGCTTCTTCAGCTCCACTAGTTCAAACGGGTTCATACTATAAGGTCTCTGGGCTATGGGTCCGGTTCCAGGGATTAGTTCAATGATAAAATCGATATCCCGATCTTGGGGCATACCGGGCAAAACATCTGGAAATACATCGGGGTATTCACAGACTATTCTTACTTGGTCAATGGTTGGTTGGGCTAGACTCTTGTTGCACTTAAATTGACGGGGCAAGGTTTCAGATACATGCTCTACTCATATTCCGGCTGTACTGGTCATGGTTATGGATATCTTGGCACAGTCGATTAATCCCTTATGTTTCGACATCCAATCCATTCCTAGTACTACTTCCAAACCTTTAGTTCTGAGTACTATTAGATTAGCATAAAAATCTATGCCATGGATTCGGATAGGTACGACCTTGCAAATTTGTCTAGCTTTGGTGGTTGAACCAGGTATTTGAACTATCATAACATGCTTAAATTTTGTTGGTTGAATCTTACTAGTGCATGCAAATTCTTCGGTAACAAACGAGTGCGATTTTACAGAATCAAACAACACTCTTGCAAGTACCGAGTTAACAGAAAACATACCCAGCACGACATCTGGCACTTCTTGGGCTTCTTCAGCATTCATGAGAAACAGACGGCCGTTGCGGTTGAGTGAATTCCCTGGGGCAAATCTCCTTCCGGGCTGAACACGACGCTTCTGCTGAGCTAGGGCATTTGCATTGGGAGCTGCTGCAATCTTCTTAGGGAACTCATTGGAATAGTGACCCTTGGTTCCACATTCATAACAAGTCACATGAGACTTGTCCTTTGCTACAACAGGCACAACATTGCTTCCAGTCCTCGAAGCAGTATTGGTGTTGGTGGCGGCATTGTTGTTGTTGAACTTTGGCGGTGCATGATTGAAATTGTTGGAGTTTCCGGGGTTGTTGTTGTTGTGGTTTCCTCCAGGCCTTGGGTTTCCTCCTCCATGTTTGGGATAGTTTGGACGGTTCATCGGGGGTCTATTGTTTCTTGGGGCAAATCCTGGGGATGGGTTGGGGCGATACTTTGGGGGTATGGTGGGTTCCTGGTTGATGCATCATTCTACGCTTGCGATTCTCATTGGCTTGGTTGATCTTGCCTTCCATCTGAATGGCAGAATCCACTAAGGCTTCAATATCAGCAAACGGGATATTGACTAATACTGTTTGCATCTCATCATGCAGACCATTCAAGAATCTCTCCTTCTTCTTGGCTTCAGTGTCAATCTCATCCGGTGCATACCTAAACAATGACAAAAATTTGTCACGGTACTCAACTACTGTCATCCTTCCTTTCTTCAATTCTCTGAATTCATCTCTCATCCTCTTGATCAAACCCGGTGGCACATGGGGTCTGCTAAACTTGATTTTGAATTCATCCCAAGTCATCATTTGACCTCCATTCATGGCTCGAACGCTGTTTCACCAAGCTCTTGCATCTCCTGCCAGATAGTGGGTGGCAAATAGTAATTTCTCGTTGGCTTCTACTCCTACAATTTCCAAGTTGTTCTCCATGGTTTGCAGCCAATCATCGGCATCTAGGGGCTCTTCACACTTAGTGAATATGGGTGGGTTGGTGTTCTGAAAATTCTTGAGCTTGGATCCATGGTTGTCCTAGTTTCCATGGCCTTGATTGTTGTTGGCCATCTAAGCTATGTGTTGAAGGGTGGGTAAGTTGGCTTGACATTCGGCTCTTTCAGCTTTGCGGTCAGAAACCAACATTTGCAAGATTTGCAACATCGGGTCTGGGGATGAAGTGCTTCCTCCGCGAGGCATCTGAAGATTGAGATATATCATGAGAAAAGAGGGAAATTTCTAAGTTTCGGGGTTTTGTTTTTGAGAAGTTTTTGAAGTTTGACTCAGATTTTCTAGCAACTTGATTTTCATTCATTCCTAGCACACGATACAAACACACACCACAACAATGAAAACATATGGTTTTAAGAACAATTTTGTGAAACTACGATACAGTGGGACCGGATACAACTCACTAACGCTAGTACTCAAGTGCTACTACTCCTCGGAATCGGTGTCCTCATCATCCTCATCATCATCAATGAAGACGAAGTCATCCTCATCGGTGAAGAGGTCCATGGCTTGATCCTCCATAAATTCATCATCATCACTGAGATAGGAGTAGGGGTCTCCACGGATATCCTCCCCTGCATTCTCCTTCTCCTCAAGCTGCATATCCCTCTCGTGGATGGTCTCCTCCAAGTCTGTGATCCTATGGCGAAGACGGGCAATGGTGCACTCCTTCTTATCGAGCTGACGACAACGAGACCGGCGATCCTTCACCAGCATGGCGATGGTCTGATCCTTCTTGAAGGCGATGGCAGAGTTTTGGTTGGCGTAGGAACGAGCGTTGTCCAACTCCTTCTGCCGGTCATACATCATGAAGCTGAGGTGGTCCACTTGATTCTTCAGCTCAGGGTGATATGGTGCCTCTAGTGGCTGTCCCATAACATCATGCCTTGGTCAGAACTCAAAGCGGGCACCCTTGATCTGATTGATACTCTGCCCACACAGACGGGCAAGAGCTTCCTGCATGGCCCTGGCAAGTCCATCTAGCCAGTTGTTCTCTCTTATGGTGAACTGAATTCCCTCTGAGGTGGGGGCTTCAATCTTCCCTCTGAGACTTGCAACAATTAGCCATTGAAATTCTCCTCCTTCCTGATCGTTGAGCTGCGCTCCGAAGTACTCGGGGTGCGGGCGCTCCAGAAGTTCCGAAAGCTGGTCCAAGTCACACTCAAAGATGAGATCTCCTCCATTTCCCAACTGATAGAACTTGCTATACTTCACGTCCATCTATAAGAATATAGGATGAGTAAGTTAGTACAGTGATCAAGTGTGTCAAATTTTATGTAAGTTTGCAATAATTTTTGAGGAACATGAATTTTCATGAGAGTCTAAGTGGTAAGAATGAGCATAAGTTTTCATAAATACTCACTTCCTTTGTTTTGAAACTAAGTTTTTGATTCAAACTTCCATTCTAAACTAGGGTCTTATATGGTCAGGATGGCTCTCATACCAACTTGTCAACACCCGGATTTTTAATCCTAGATGCCTGTTATGCCATTCATCGCAATCCTAGGATTACCATTTTTGCGAGACATAACAGATTGGATATCACAGTACATCATCCATTACAAACCATACATAAGGTCTACAACAAATAAAGGATCACATGATCCAGTCTTAATACAATCATAGCAGCGGAATAACGTAATAATAACGGTAGCATGGGCGAGACTCCATCTTCATGGTCATAAGAAATGCTGACGATGGTAATAGCCAGGGACAAAGCCATGAGTACTCTTTAAGTACTCGCAAACTAAGACTAAAAAGTGAAGTGGTTTTGCAAAAAGCCAGATTTACCTTAACTGAGTTCAAAAGCAAAGAAAGCTAGTTGAAAGTTTTATAACACCTAAGTGGGAACTTGAGTGTTCATATCACAACCCTATTGTGGTCAAGTCAAAGTCATGATTCATTTCACAAGTCATTTTGAAAACATCTAACGACGGAACAGTATGGCC
The DNA here is from genome assembly GCA_030063025.1 of Avena longiglumis. Taxonomy (NCBI): domain Eukaryota; kingdom Viridiplantae; phylum Streptophyta; class Magnoliopsida; order Poales; family Poaceae; genus Avena; species Avena longiglumis. The sequence continues at coordinate 505,574,320 of CP125975.1, forward strand.
ACTCCAACTATCCATAACCGCGGAAGCAGCTATTCGAATAGTTTGACACTCTGCAGAGGTGGTACACTTTCACCATAATATTTGATACATCCGTCAGGAAAAATCCTGAATTCACCATACTCAGTATGCGGATAATCAATCCTAACCTTTCAATTACACGCCCTAGTATAGGCACCTCTCCTATGAGTTTGGCCTCCCAACCATGATCATCTGTCATCTTGGGAGCTGCATAGGTGGTCAATATTCACAAGGTAGCCTCGGCTCAAACCTTGGCCGCAAGGGAACCCATACTAAGGTATATAAACTTCCGGTCAAGCCCTACCCAATTTTGGGTATTGTGGTTGTACGGTAAAGTTGGAATGGTATCACATCCAGACAACCATCAGTTTTATAGAGGGCTAAGGCTCAAGCCTCAGCATTTTCATCATCAAAATCATCTGGTGTTCAAGAACACATGTCAAAACATTTCATTAGAATGACTCATAATTCTAAGGTTTTCATAAGAGTAAACCACGCCAACGGTCCTAATTCTTTTTCTGCACCTTCACTTTGGTCCCAGTTTTTTTAAATTGCACATATAGATCCCAAATATTTTGTAAGTTGTTCATCGAAGGTCCTAAATCGGTTTGACCCGCATTGACCTGTGCCACGTAGGTAGTGGGAGGCCAAGATAAATACCAGTCAATCTACATATTTGCAAATAGACCCCCGTTATTGTATTTCTTCCAAACATGGTCCCCATAACAGGTGCCTGCGGGCTGCGGCGCCACCAAGACCAGCGGTGCCGGCCTGGATGTTTATCACTGCAAGGGCATATGTGACGCATGCGACTGCGATGCGAAAGTTTGTTAACTTGTAGTGGAAGACGCACATGCAGAAGCAACCCAAGAAGTCAAAGGCGGAAACATCTTTTGCTTGGACAATGGTGATGGTGAACCATGGTGCAGTAGTGTTGGACTTTTGACATGGTACACAGCTGCTGATTCTATTTAGCACCATAGGAGAATGTGTAGTAGGACAGCTCAAGCACACATTTAATCAGACATACAGTCATACACATGATGTCTAGTTCGTAGTTGCTGCCGCTTGGCCGTATCGATCAACGCAATCCATGCCCCTTTGCTTATGCAGCAATCCGCATAAGCTGCCGCTCTCGGCACACGTCGCCGGAGTCCGAAGCTCGTGTCTAGCGCACACACGCACATGAACCACGGTGGTGGTGGGTGTGGATCGTGACCGGCGTCAATCGCCATACACTTGAGCAGGCCAAAGTGAAGACCCCTAACGTCGGCTGCTGGCGTCCGGCGCTTTAGCGTCTGACGGCGAGTCGACGTCCATGCTTTGTTACTGTGTGGCCTCACCTCCGCGTGGTAGCTGATGCGTGCACTTGTTTAATTTGAGTGTTTTGAGGTGAGATGGGAGCGAGCAGGAGGAACATGGTTGCTGGGGGAGATCGTGTGGGACTGGCATTGGGGTGAGCAGTAGGCGACCGTGAGCGGAGCATCTGTTTGGGGACTGCATTCTACAAGAATTACAACTTCAGGGGCTTATTTGCAAATATGTAGGCCAGCTGGCATGCTTCTTGGGTCTCACTGTCGATGTGGCACCGGTCAACGCTGGTCAAAGCTATTTAGGACCTCGTGTGAATCACTTACAAAAGATTTAGGGCCTAGATATTCAATTTTAATGAATTGGGACCAAACTGAAGGTGGGAGCAAAGAATTAGGACCGCCAACGCGGCTTTCTCTTTTCATAATCATTTTCACCAAGTATTCCCATCTAAAGTGATCAAGTTTTATGATTAGCACTAGCAACTACAAGTGGGGGTAAAACTAATGAGGGGTGATAATCAAGTGTGACTTATCTAAGTTCAATATCATGCCTCAGGATGACATCAAGATTTATCTAACTTAGGCCAAGTTTTATGCTCTTTATGCTACCTTTAAACATCTTTCTAACATCTACAATTCACTAAGTAAACTTAAAATATTTAATAATGGAATAAAATAACTAAGCTTGCAAGTAAAACTAGGATTGGGTATCATCAGTTTGTAATCAAGGCATGCCTAATGCATTGCATAGATTATCTTGTAGGTGTAAGCTTGCAAGTAAGAATTTCATGGTTTAGCTCAGCTTGCTAAGATAGTAGCTTGCCTTGTGTAGAGCGGTGGTTGAATTTCTCCTCGGCTTCTTCCTCGTAGTATCCTCCCTCCTCCTCGTATCCTTGGTGGGTACTAGCGTCTATAAATAAATACAAGGTACACAATCACCAAACAATTCTTAACTACTCTATTTAGCACACAAAGGTTCACATAAGATGATTTAGCATCATCACTATTATCACAAAGATTAGGGCAATAGTTTTATTTATTTTATTTTAGAAAAGTAATTTCTACTCATTGAAAAACTACTAAAGATTTAATATTCTCCAACTAAAACATGGGATCATGTTGACACATGTCATCACCACATATTTCAGTACTTGGGAATGTGATTTAAAGTGGTGTCACAATTTAATAAGGTTTAACTTCTTATTTTAATTAAATAAAGGGACTAGAAATGCCTATGGGGAATTCTTTTATTACTTGTTCATTATTTATACAAGTAAACCTAGATATTTTTATATATTCGGAAAGGCCTTGTTAAATGTGATTTTTGAGAGTTGGAATCAACTCAAAAGCTTTTATGGTTGAATTTTGAAAAATGTTTGAATGCAAAAAATTCTCTGCCTTGTTATTTTTACTATAGGTGATCTAAAAATACAAATGATTTGAATCCAACGGGCTTGGATTAAGAATTTTCTAGTACCTTTATAGCAAAATTAGTTTCATGCAATTTGGTTCAGTGAATCTCCTTGAATTGATTTTTGAATCTAGGGACAGAAGTAAGTTTGAAACTAAATGGAAAAAGACTAAATTTGAATTACTGGGTCGCGCGGGAGTGTAATTGGGCCGGCCCATGCCTGCGTGCAGCAAGGGTGGGTTGAAGTGGTTGTCACTGCACCGGCCGAAAAGCGAAGAGTGCAGGGCAATGCGATTAACATCTAATCTAACAACTGGGGCTTGTCGTCTCCGTCAGACAGTGCCGGTGAGACTGAACCCTAATGCGGCCAGTGGGGGTCGGTGATGGGGGCGAACGACGAAGTCGACGACGACGATCCTCCTGGTACCGGTGGCTCCTCCTGGGGCGACTCCAATCAAAGGCTCATGTTCTCCTCCTCCGCGGCAGACTCCAACGAAATTCCGGTGACCTGCTGCTCGCCTTGCTCCGGGGATGAGTGGGTGTGATCCGTGAGAGGTGGGGAGAGAGATGATGTGCTGAAATCGAACGGGGAAGGCCTCTATTTATAGTGCCAAGAGGGGACCGAAGGGTGCGTGTGGAGCTCGTCGTGGTCATCTACACAGCGAGCTAACGGCATGGCTAGGGGTAGGAGACAGTGCACTGTCTCCTGGCGAAGCTCAATGGCATGGTGGCGAGGCGTGGGGCGGTGCAATTTGGTCAGAACGCTGCAACGCTCTGGGCGGGTCCGACAAAGATTTTAATGGCGCACGGGCTTTCCTGGTCGCGTGGCCATGAACGGGCATGTCCTGGCGGTTCCTGGGGCGGTGGTGATCACGCACGAGGGCGGCGAAGGCGGGGCGCGGTCTGTGCTCGCGTGTCGCGCGTGGCACTCTGGCGCGCTCTCGGCATGCTTGCAGAGAAGCTGGGCACGCTCATTCTGAGTGGTCCAGGGGCTGGCAAGGCTTGGGCACTGGACAGGGGGTAGCGGTGGATGGTGGCTTGTGTCCTAGACAAGGTTGGCGAGGCTAGAGCTTCTCCTAGCTTGCTGTCGACAATGGGGTGGCCATTTGGGCTCAGGCATGGTCACCATTGATGGCAATCCCAAGCTTACAGTGAGCTAGGGCTTGTTAAATTAACTAAACGATCTACTGAAAGTGTGCTGTGAGCTAGAGAGGGAACAAGTTAAGCACAAACACTGCTCACTAGAGTGTTTGATGTTTTGTTTGATTTGTGTTTACAAGGTGTTTGATGAAATGGCCGAAAGAGATTTGAATTTGAATTTTTGGATGAAAATTGGTGGGTGTACTAGTCACATACTAAGTAGTCTATGGTTGCTTGGAAAGGTCAAGGTGCACTGGTTTGGTTGGGTTTTGAGAAATGGTGATCTTCACATATCATATAGATTCAATTTTGAGTTTTCATTTGAATCAAGTTGCCAAATGTTTCTGTGAGTTTGCAAGGTGGGCTTGGGTTCACTTTTCCTTGGTATATCAAGGGGTGAAAAGAAATGGAATTGTTTTTGTTTGAAATCTTGGACTAGAAACACTCAAAGTGGCCTAGTGAGCAAGATTCGCAAAAATGACCATTAGCTTATTTTGTATCTTTCTGAATTTCTCTTGATTTGTTTCTGCTTGGAAATGTTTTAGATGATGTTGTTTTCATCTTTAAACCATTCCTTGCTATTCACAACAATCACACAAGTCCATTCATGCATTCATACAATCATCACATACACACAAGCATTCATATTGATTTTAATTAATAAAAGTTTTTGTTAACCCTAATTTAGATGATTGGAATATGATAATATTGATCAATATTTTTGGGATGTTACATCATGTTTCCCCTGGTTCCTATTCTTTGCCTTGATCAGTCCTTCTCCTCCTAGCTCCTTCAGCTTGACCTTGCTATCCACCAGATCCTCCCCCTCCTTATGTAACCATCTAGTGATGCTAGGTTAATCTGGTGTGTGGTTTTGGCTGGTGGTTTGCTTAGCTTGGTGCAGCTGGGTGTTCTTGGTGTGGTGTGGAAAATACAGGGGTGCACTAATGGTTGTCCATGGATGTGCCTGGTCCTTTTTACTTGGTTGAGTTGTTGTGGCTGTGTCGATAGCACACCCATGCAGTTTGGTGAATGAGCTGCCTGTGTGTCTGTTGCATGGTTGTGGATGAGATCAGTGAGGTGTTTCACCCTTTGATCCTTTTACTATTATCTTTTCTGGTGAAACTTGCCCCTTTTACTTGCTATGATCATTTGACTTATGGCTTATTTATTATGAAAGATCAAATTCTTTCATATTGGTGAAACTTGCCCCTTAACAGATTTACTCAATGATGTAAACTTGAGGAGTGCAACTCACTGCTCTCTACTGAGAGTAAAATTAATAAGTTAACTTTTATTTCCCTTTTCTGTTTGCCCTTTATTTTGCTGGTACAAGATCTGAAGATTAAGGATTTAGTATAGGTTTACTTTTAGATAAATTCCTTTGTAAATTTTATTTCATTATTTTCTAAGAAATGTGTAATAGCTTATTAATATAAATATTTCTTTTTTTGTAATTTCCTGTCTGTAAAGATTCTTAATTGTCTCAATGAGTTACTCTTTGTAAATTATTCATAGAATAAAGATAAGAAATAAAGTATTCATTTCTTAATTGGATTTCTTATTTAGAGTTTCTATGTCTGTATATTATTTCTTGATTGAATAATATTACTAATTCATTTTAGAATTTATTTAAAATATCAATTCCCAACTTTAAAATACAAACTCAAATTTCAAGTTTGAATTCAAATTCCTTTCCCCCAAAACACACCAATTCATAAAGATCATGTCAAAATTTATAACGATCACTCTCCAAAGCTATTCCTACACTTAGAGAGTGAAAGAAACTCTGATCACTTTAGGTTTTTATTTGGCGAAAAATTTACCCACATTTTCAAGATGAATGCATGCATATGCACAAATTCCTGAATCTACCCTTCATTGATTCCTAAATGCTGGGATGTTATAGACTCCCCCCCTTAAATTAAACTTCCTCCAGAAGTTTGCTGAAGTGTACCTGAATAATTCTAGATAGGCTTTTCTTACTTCATCCTGTTTCTCCCATGTGGCTTCTCTCTCGGGGTGATGCTCCCACTGTACCTTACAGTACTTGATTGCCCTATTTCTTAACCTTTTCCAGTTTTCTTCCAGAATTTTACAGGGTTTTTCAACATAAGTCAGGTCTGCTTGCAATTCTATCTCTTGATGTGTGATTGCATCATCAGGAACTTTAAGACATTTCCAGAGTTGTGACACATGGAAAACATTGTGAACTTGAGCCAATCTTGCTGGTAACTCTAAAGAATAAGCTATGGTCCTGTTCTGACTTAGTACTTTGAATGGTCCTATTTATCTTGGACTCAATTTTCCTTTAACTCTGAACCTCTTAACTCCTTTCATTGGGCTTACTTTGAGATATAGCATATCTCCTATTTCAGGATGCCAAGACCTTCGACTTTGGTCAGCATAAATTTTCTGCCCACTTTGAGTTATTTTTAATCTATCCTTGATTATATCGATGATATATTGCCTTTCCTTGATATAGTATGGCGCAAATTATTTGCTACTCCCAGGCTCATACAAACATATTGGCGATCTACATTTCCTTCCATAAAGTACCTTATATGGCGCTGCCTTCGGACTACTCTAATAGCTGTTGTAGTAGGAAAATTCTGCCAATGGTAGATGATCTTCCCGAACCTCCAAAATCTAATGCACAAGCCCTAAGCACGTCTTCCAGTATTTGATTGGTTCTTTCAGTTTGACCCCCAGTTTTTGGATGATAGGATGTGCTGAAATCCAACTTTGAACCAAGTGCTTCATGCAATTGTTTCCAAAATGCTGAGGTAAACACAGATCCTCTACCAGTTACGATTTTCTTGGGCACTCCGTGCTTACTTAGTATTTCCTTGATGTAAACTTCTACTAACTTCTCAGAATTATCTTTCTGATTCGCCGGAATAAAATGTGCACTTTTGGTAAGTCTATCAACAATCACCCATATCATATCCATCCGCTTTGGTGTCATGGGTAATCCTGTGATGAAATCCATACCAATTTCCTCCCATTTCCACTCGGGAATTTCCAAGGGTTGTAATGGTCCTGCTGGACTTTGATGTTCAGCCTTTACTATTTGACATGTATGGCATTTTGACACATATTTTGCAATGTCTCTTTTCATGTTATTCCACCAGAATAATTCTTTCACATCCATGTACATCTTAGTACTTCCTGGATGAATGGAATATGGTGTCTCATGTGCCTCTCGAAGTATCACTTCACGAATCTTTGACACATCTGGAACACAAAGACGATCTTGGAACCATAAAGATCCATAATCTACTAAACGAAAAACTAATGCTTGTCCTTGTGATATCCTCCAAATTTCTCCAGCAATAAAAGGATCATCAGCTTGATGTCTGAAAATTTCATGCTTAAGTAACTATTCTGTTCTACAACTACCTGCATAGTAGCTAATCCTCCAAGAGTTTATGTTCTTATAAATTGAAGTTCCAACCTTTCCAAATCCATTTGTAACTCTTTTGGTAGCTCCCGATTGCTAGGCTGAATATCTGCACTTTTACGACTTAAAGCATCTGCTATGACATTTGCTTTTCCAGGGGTGTAATTGATTGTCAAATCATAATCTTTGATTAGCTCTAACCAATGCTTCTGTCTCATATTCAATTCCTTTTGAGTGAAGAAATATTTGAGACTTTTGTGGATAGTGTATAACTCACATCTGGCTCCATAAAGAAAATGCCTCCATCCTTTCAAAGCAAAGACTACTGCTACTAATTCCAAATCATGAGTTGGATAATTGACTTCATGTGGTTTCAGTTGTCTTGATCCGTAAGCAATTACTTTCTGATATTGCATTAACACACAACCTAAACCTTCTTTAGATGCATCACAGTATACTATAAAATCCTTTTCTGTTTCAGGAACTGCTAAGATTGGAGTGGTAGTCAATCTAGTCTTTAACTCCTGAAAGATCGCTTCACACTTCCCATCCCAGATGAATGGTGTGTTCTTGCTTAACAATTTGGTCATTGGTCCAGCTATCTTGGATAATCCTTCAATGAATCTCCGATAATAACCAGCCATTCCCAAGAAACCTCGAATTTATTTCACATTGGTTGGTGCCGCCCATTCTAATACTGATTGAAGTTCGGATGGATTCACAACAATCCCATCTTTACTGATCACATGACCAAGGAATTCTACCTCATCTAGCCAGAATTCACACTTGCTGAACTTAGCATAAAGCTTATGTTCTCTTAGGATCTGCAATGCTATTCTCAAATGATCGGCATGCTCTTCCTTATCCTTAGAATATATCATAATATCATCAATGAACACTATGACAAACTTGTCCAAGTACGGCATGAAGATTTTGTTCATCAAATTCATGAATATTGCTGGTGCATTGGTCAAACCAAACGTTATGACAAGGTACTCATGATGTCCATACCTTGAGACAAATGTTGTCTTCAGAACATCTTCCGGTTTGATTTTTATTTGGTGGTATCCAGATCTTAGATCAATATTATAAAATACTCCTGCTCCTTTAACTTGATCGAACAGATCCTGGGTTCTAGGTAATGGATACTTATTCTTGATGGTAACATTATTGATATTTCTATAGTCCCTACACATCCTTCTTCCTCCATCTCTTTTATCCACAAAGATCACCGGTGTTCCCCATGGGGATACACTTTCTTGAATGAATCCGTTTCTAGATAACTCATCAATTTGCTCTTTAAGTTCTTTTAATTCTTTTGGACCCATCTTGTATGGTGCTTGATCTATTGGTGGTGTACCTGGTATTAGATCAATAGTGAACTCTATTTCCCGATCTAGTGTCATTCCTGGTAGCTCTGCTGGAAAAACATTTTGAAACTCATTTACTACAGGAATATCTTCCAACTTAACCTCCATCAATGAGTTCAACTGAAGATCCACCATGATATGACTATGCTTATCTGCTTGATAAACTATCCTTGCTCCACTTGGAGTCTTTATTGAAATAGTTTTATCCTCACAATTAATCTGAGCCCCATGTTCAGTCATCCAATCCATACCCAGCACTACTGTAATTCCCTTCAAAGGAATCACATAAAGGTCTGCAAAGTAGGTACAACCACAGATCGAGATAACCTGATCTTGTTTAATGTGGCGTACAACTACATTTCCCCCTACCATCACCATAGTCATAGGGTTTTCTAACGTTGCCCTTCTAATCCCGAATTTATCACATAATTCTTCAGAAATGAATGAATTAGTTGCACCAATATCAAATAGAACTTTTCCGGGATTGGTAAGGATATTGAGCATACCTATCACTTCATGCTCTAAGTTATCCACCTCCTCCAGGGTTGCGCAATTTATCTTCCCGGTAGGTCTGTTCCTCTTGCCATTATTGTTCTTGACAAAATTTCCTCATTTATTGGGTTGCCCATTGCCTCCACTGGTTTGTCCTCCACCTTTAACAGGACAACCACCTTGTGGTTTGCTCAGACAATTTGGCTTTATATGACCACTCTGACCACAAGCATGGCAAATTATTATTGGTTTCTCGCAATCCCTGCTTATATGTCGTGGAAGTTTGCAATTGTGACATATAATATTCCTTCCGATTGGATTTGCACTCCGGTTGGAATTGTTATTGCTGTAAGGTCTATTCCTTGGCTTGAATTCTAGATTGGGCCTAGTTTTACTTGCCTGAATCCTCTTAGTTTCCTTTCTGGCTGTCTTCATTCTATCCTCTTGGACATTCTTGTAGTCATCTTCAAAAGTGATGGCTGCATCCAGTAATTGCTGATAAGTTTGTTTGTTGGCCAACCTGAACTGCATCCTTACAAATGGATTTAATGCTCGCAGAAAACGCTTCTTCCTCTTTTCTTCAGTGCTAAATTCTTCCTCTGCATAACGAGATAGTTAGAAAAACTCCCAGATGTACTTCATGACACTAGTATATCCTTTTTGAAGCTCTTCAAATTCTCTACGCTTCAACTCCATCACACTTTCAGGAACATGATACTCATGGAACCTCTGCTTGAACTCTTCCCAAGTATACTCTCTTCCTAGCTGTTGGATGGAACTGGTTTTCCCACCATGATGCTGCAGGTCCAGTCAAAAGATGAGTTGCATACCTCAGCTTTTCCTCATCATTACAACCTACAGTCTTCGGCTTCCTCTCCGTATCTGATAGCCAATATTCTGCATCCATTGGTTCAGGGGCTGATGCAAAAGGTAACGGCCTTGCATTCTGGAAGTCAGAAATACTCACTCCTCCACCTTCAGGTGCTCTCTAGTTTCCATCTCGTCGCAATAACTCTTCCATGAACTTGTTTTGGTTCTCTTGCATCATTTGAATATACTACATAAAGTTCTGCTCCATTAACGGATCATTGGTGGTGGTGGTGGTAAGGTTCCCTGATTTCCGGCATCTACATGAGCCTTCTCCTTGGCCTCGCGCTCCATGCGCTGCTGCTCATATTCGGTTTCTACACCCGTTTCCATGATCCCCTAGTCCTCCAACATAAAGAGAATACTCATAATTACATTATGCACATGTGTTCTAAGCTCAACTTTACGGACAAAACTAGTCACACAATGGAAATCAGAATCCAAACAAAATCCAAATATGCATTTTTCATATTATACATTACAAACAACTTAGTAATACAAAGTCATTACAACATGTACCATATAATTACATTAACAAATTAATAACACTTCCTCATTTATTTAGCTACATCATTCTCTTGGATTACAATACGCACTACCCGATACTTCTTAATCAGTAGCATGCGTCTAGTATCCGTGATGCTCATCATACATGCCTGAAGTCCAAGTGTGACGACGTAACGTCCTTCACAAAGTTTGTGGAACAAATGGCCTTCCAGAAGGAACATACTCAGTATCTGAAGTATCAGGACTTGAGTCATTACTCAGCCTGAGTGTATTGACTCTATCCAACTCAGCTGAAAATTCTTCAGAACCCTGTTCAACATTATCTCCCATTTGCATCTCCGGAGCTTCATTCCTAGAGTTACCAAAACAATACGCAGATTCTGCTGCTCCCTAGGTACTCTGTTGGGCAAGATAATTAAACACTGGATAATGTATATTCCCTAGGTTTTGAGAAAATTTTGATGATTCAAACACTCTCCTTAGGATCTTCTTCCTCATCCAGATCATCTACGAATATGGTATTTCTACTACTGTTATTTGGATTGGTTCCTGCACCCATCCAACTGGATTGTCCAACATTTCTGTCAAACCCATCTATGGACATCTGATTCTCTTGGGATCCTTCAATTGACCCTATTCTCCATCCATCAAAATTCTCGATAGGAAGTTCTGAATCGGACTCTTCCTTCGAACCCTGTGGCACAGAATTCCTCATATCTAATGTAGGATCATAGGTAGACTCTGGTCTGGGTGAATAAGGATATGGTGTAAAAGATTTAGGATCTATGGGTATATCCTTAAAAATTGGTTCTACACTACTCCTTGCTTCTTTCTCCAACTGGAATGCTAACTGCTTCCTTCTTTCCGGATCAGTTAGATCCTCTAACATGTCATTTTTATCTTCAACTATAACTTGATGGGTCTTATAAAAAGACACAACAAGTGTTCGATATTGATCCATAAACTTGGAAGCTAACTTAGGATGCTTCTTTACCAAAGTAAGATGATCCGGTATTGGCTCCGAGTCTATAGAATCATGAGGAATCACAGAAAATGTGCTCCCTTCTAACTCCTTGGCTTTATGCTCACGGATGTTAGCTATCGCCTCCACAATAGCAACATGATATGCTGCTAAATGACTCCTACCTTCACCTAAAGGTAGATCGTGATATAATCCAAGCTCCTCTAGAAGTTGGACACTCACATGATACTTGGATAACATCCGACCATCATAATAGGTTATGGTATTCACCGGAATTTTAGCAGAACAACTAAAAATCTTTAAGAGTTGACAAAGCTGATCCGTGAATGATCCTTCGTAATCATCGAGAGTCTACTCTTACTTTACCAAAGTTTGTTTTGGGAACTTTGGTGCCATAACTCTGTATATCCAAAAATATTTTTATTAGTAACCAATAATAAATTGCAGCATAACAAAGAATTATCGCACTAAAACATGTAATGGAATATTCTCATTTGAATACCCATTATATTTTTTTAGAGAATTCTTTATCGTTGCTCTACACCCCTACAGGTAATACCCTTTATTAGGTTTCCAATGTAAGGTCAAAGAAATTTGCTCTGATACCAACTGCGGTAACCCAGCATACCACTTCATGTGTATTACACTATAGTCGTTGACATGACATCCACAGAACACCGTTCCGTAAATATCACATCCCTCAGAGTGGTACCATAGAAACATTGCGGGTCCATATTACAAACATACACACATTATTATTATTACAATACCAGAAGTTCAAGACTTCAAAAGATTCAACTTACAAACCAAATAAAAAGTGTTTCAGTGGAAGATTTAAAGTGATAACTTAAACTCCAAATTGAGATCAACAACTTATTGTTATATATTGTTCATGTTTCTCGGCTCAATTGGTTCTTAGAACTACGGGAATTATTCTAACTCATGGTGCTCTTCTCCGTAGACGACATCGTAGTCTACCCCTTCCACGGCATCGTACATATTGGGTTCTTCATAGAAGACCTCCTCTTGACGTTCATCTGCATACATTGAGTTATCTTCTGGATCCTTAGAGTCTAAGCAGGGGATCAAAGGAAAAGGTGAGTAACAGCGTTACCCATCAAGTTCATTATATGCTAGGTGGGAAGTTTGATGCTCTATCTACCACCTCGGACTATATGTCCTTGGCACTATGAATTTTTTGCAAATATTTCTTTAAAGATTGATTTTATTGTGAAAATCTATGACCAACAGCCTTCACAGGTTGACCAGAACTTTCATGGAGTTCCTTTCCTGCCGCGTTCGTAGCTCCTTCCCAAAACAAGGAGTAACAAGTTACAATTCTTACACTCTGCAGAGGTGCGTTACTTTACCCATGAGATATCAACTCCTTTTTGCACAATCGGGCGTACTTTCGTGTCCACAATTCCATGATGTGGGGCCCAGTAGTTGGTCCAAGCCAATCACTGCCCTCTCGGTGACCCCATATGTCTGCACGATCCTCTAGGGCTGGCTCACCTCCGTTAAGCCCCCTTCCGGGCAGGCTAAAACCCTGATGAGTTCCTGAAGACTCTATGAGCTGGTGGTGCCCCTAGTAAGTACCTTATAGGTCCGGCTAAACCTTCGGCAACCACTCATAGATAATCTAGACACCAAAAACGTGAAGCCTAAGGGTGCCCACCCATATGTTGGATCCGCACAAGGAATCACAACGTCATGTTAAGGTAGTCTTGCCTCCATATGAAAGGAAAAGGATACAGCCGACTTCTCTGTCCCATTCCAAATCTCATGGCTAACGCGTTATATATGGCGCTAGAATCACTAATGTCATGGGTTGTTAAATTCCTAGATGATTATCATAGTTGCGAATAGAAACCTAAGTTCTATTGCTCCCTTATATCATCACTTAGGATGATATCAACAATTTATTTAAAGAGAAAATAATATTTTGTTTCCATGAATCATAGATGATAACACACAATTTGCAAATACTTTGATAAATACTCTTCAAAGGACATGACCAAGTGATGAACTTGCCTTGTGATTGCAAGGTAGTGAAGTCGGATGCTTGCACTGGACCTTGAGCTTCTATGTCTACAAAACATCATTATTGCTCGGTAAGGACAATATTTAAAGAAGCAAAATGAATATGCATAGTAATGCAATGCATCATTTGTTATTTATCTTCTTTGTGTGTTTTACCCAAATATTTTAGCTTCTGGAATTTCCTTAAATAATAAAGAAATTTCTTTTAAAGAATAACTTTTTAATATCCTGTAAATATTACATTCACTATTTATAATGTAAGATATTATTAATAGAATAAAATTCAAAGGTTTTATTTATTATTAGGAACTCTTGTATTTATTTGTTTAATAATTCTTTTTAAGAGTTATTTAGATAAAAGAGAATTTCTTTTTAATGACTCTAAATATTTATTTAATATTTTTCTAAAATACTATAATAATAATAATAAAATATAGTAAAAATGATTTTTATTTATTTTTATCCTCTTTCATTGATTTTATAAAATTCCAAAAGGAATATATATTATAAAATTCTTGACCAAAGTTATATATATAAATTATCTCTTAATTTATCTAAATAGGTTGGATTACTATGATTCTAAAAATATTTTTTTTGCAATTTTTAGACTTTTATTTTATTCTCTGAAATTGTATTCAATTTTAGGGGTATTTTGGTCCTTTATAAATTATTTAAACTTCTTTTAAGTTTTTGGGCTAGTCCCTTGGGCTTATTAGGCCAATCTGGCCCAGGTGGCTTGACCAAAAGGTCTCCCAGAAGGGCTCTGGCCCTATCAGCCCATTCATTCTGTCTCCCCCTCTCTCGGTCTTGCCTCTTCTCCTCCTCGACCCCGTGGTTGCTGGCGCCGCCCCCGTGGTCCTCTCTAGCCGCTGCCGTGGTGCAGGGCGCGGTTGTTGACCACACTCTTTCATCTTCTCCGACTCGATTTGGTTCTGGGGCCCTCCTGTGGCCAGGATAGCCCCGTCCTAAACCCTAGGTTTGGGATAGTGCTATTAACACCGCCGTCGATGCTCCTGTGGTGACTTGCGGTGCTCGTGTGCTGCTGTGGCTGCCGCCATGGCTGGTTGCGGGTTGCAGCACCCTCTGGGGTGCTCCCCGTGCCGCCACGATCTCGTAGGCCCCTCTGCTTCCTCTTCAATTCTCCAGCGAGGACCACAAGTGAGTTGTTTCGCTGTGATCACTTGTGCCTCTAGCTATTTCGAGTACCTCTGTGTGTATCTAGTGGCTAATCTTCATTAGGGTTTATACTGGTTCTAGGGTTCATCCCCAGGTTCTAAGGTTCATCCCTGTTTCTAGGGTTCATCCCTATGTATGGTTGTATGATAATGCTTTGATCAAGCAGTGATGCTTAGTATGACTTGTGCTCACTGTAATTTAAGGCTTACTGTCATGATTTGATTATCTGATGCCACTATGAATTTGATGTTAGTGGTTAGATGATCTTGCCTCTGACTGGTGATTAAGTTGTTTAATCTGATGGCATAATTGTAAAATCTATTGGTTGAGATTGATGCTTAGTGTGATCACTTGCTGTCATTATTTTTATAATGACAGTAACACTGTCAGTGGTAGTTCACTGCATCAGTGGGTGTTGGCTTGTATGTTTATCAGTAAATTGAACTTAATCCTTAGAGTCTAGTGATTCTATGAATATATATGGATATATTAGCTGATCTCTGAGTACAATCTCAGGGAAATGATAATTATTGGCTTCTTGGTTTAATCATGAAAGCTAGAATAATTGTTTGGCTTGGTTGTAGAATTTATTCTTGTGACACCATCTTAGAATGGTACACAAGTTGATTCTACTCCTGGCCTTACTATGTCTAGTACTTGAGATTGGATAGATGCCTAAAAATAAGTTGAAAGCTTCTCTTAATATGCATGCCCATGATGTTGGTCTGAGGCTATAGGAACTAGGTTCCTACCTTGCTGTCACTTCAAAATATGCTAAGGCATCATAGTTGCTCACTGGATCTTGGATCCTAGTTGGTTAAGATGATTGGTTTGTTTGTAACTTATGAAATCTAAGGTGCTACGTTTTTAAGAGATGTGCCCAGATTTTCTATATGAACAAATGATGAAACATATAGGTTGTTTTTAATATCACCAGATCTATGATGCTGGTCTGAGATCTGGGTAGATTTGGTAGATTTTGTTCTGGCCTTTATATTTGAAATCCTCTAGGATAGGTTCACCCCACTTGGGTGATCACTAAGAGGTTAACTCTAAAACATCACATGCTTTTCTGTATGGATAAAATGAAAAGAATCTGTGGATGTTTTATGATGCGTATGACACAATTGATGATTTGTGATGGTTGTTGGTTGATTTGAGGCTTGATCTTGCTTATCAGGTTGCTGGCTTGATCTTTCCCTTCACCTCCTGTGTTGTTCCTGTTTCCCATGGTTCATGTGCTTGTCCTTGATCAGTCCTTCTCCTCCTAGCTCCTTCAGCTTGACCTTGCTATCCACCAGATCCTCCCCCTCCTTATGTCACCATCTGGTGATGCTAGGTTGATCTGGTGTGTGGTTTTGGCTAGTGGTTTGCTTAGCTTGGTGCAGCTGGGTGTTCTTGGTGTGGTGTGGAAAATACAGGGATGCACTAGTGGCTGTTCACGGTTGTGCTTGGTCCTTTTTACTTGGTTGAGTTGTTGTGGCTGCGTCGACATCACACCCAAGCAGTTTGGTGAATGAGCTTCCTATGTGTCTGTTGCATGGTTGTGGATGAGATCAGTGAAGTGTTTCACCCTTTGATCCTTTTACTGTTATCTTGTCTTGTGAAACTTGCCCCTTTTACTTGCTATGATCATTTGACTTATGGCTTATTTATTATGAAAGATTAAATTCTTTCATATTGGTGGAACTTGCCCCTTAATAGATTTACTCAATGATGTAAACTTTAGCAGTGCAACTCAAGCTCTCTACTTAGAGTAAAATTAATAAGTTAACTTTTATTTTCCCTTTTTGTGTGTCCTTTATTTTTGAGGTACAAGATCTGAAGATTAAGGATTTAGTATAGGTATACTTTTAGATAAATTCCTTTGTAAATTTTATTTCATTCTTTTGTAAGAAATGTGTAATAGCTTATTAATATTTTTTTTTTGAAATTTCCTGTCTGTAAGATTCTTAATTGTCTCAATGAGTTACTCTTTGTAAATTATTCATAGAATAAAGATAAGAAATAAAGTATTCATTTCTTAATTGGATTTCTTATTTAGAGTTTCTATTTCTATATATTATTTCTTGATTGAATAATATTAATAAATCATTTTAGAATTTATTTAAAATTTCAATTCCCAACTTTAAAATACAAACTCAAATTTCAAGTTTGAATTCAAATTCCTTTAGCCCAAAACACACTAATTCATAAATATCATGTCAAAATTTATAATGATCACTCTCCAAAGCTATTCCTATAGTTAGAGAGTGAAAGAAACTCTTATCACTTTAGGTTTTTATTTGACGAAAAATTTACCCACATTTTACAGATGAATGCATGCATATGCACAAATTCCTGAATCTACCCTTCGTTGATTCCTAAATATTGGGATGTTACAGGTTTCCCACATCGATCTTCTTTCGGCAGTTCTACGCCTATTACGCCATCAGGCCCTCAGATCTGGGGCCTCACAACATCGTGCAGCTCGCCATATTTGTGGCGTTCTGCGAATGCTACCTAGGATGCCACCCCTACTTTCCCCTATGACAGGAGCTATTCCACGGGCGTGTTGGTCGCGAAGGAGCCGGCGACCCGATGCTGGCAACAGGCGGCCTCACATTCTAGTTGAAGGACAAGGCCCCTTCCTCGACCTCATGATGCCAAAGAAGGCGGCCAGCAAATGGAAAAAGTATTGGTTCTATGTCAGTGAGTCGACTCCAGATGGCGAGGTGTTGCTCCCAGCATTCACCACCGACAAGAGTGAGACGCACCGGCTGCAGGTGGCCAAACTCCCCCACGACCAGAGGATGGTCGTGAACAAAATGCTGACGCAGATCCATCAGCTCAAGAAGGACGGGCTTGAAACCATCAATTTGTATAACTGCTGGCTGTTGATGCGGTTCAGATCACTGTAGAGCTTCGTTGGGAAATCCCAAGAGGAAGGTGTGATGATTACAACAATAAGTCTTCCCTCAGTAAGAAACCAAGGTTATCAAACCAGTAGGAAGAAGGAAACAACTCAAAGGTGTTGCTAGCAACTTGGAAACCTGCACAACACAAAATCAAGACTTTTCCCCAACAAACAGTGAGGTTGGTAATCTCACCGGTTTGCTTAAAACAAAGGATTAAACATATGATGTGGAAGGTGATGGTGGCTTGCCAAAAGTAAACAGTAACAGTGGAAGATGTATCAATGGTAAAGATTGGACCGGGATCCACAGTTCACTAGAGGTCTTCTCCTTAAGATAAACAACATAACATGCTGGGTGAACAAATTACAGTTGGGAAATTGACAAGACTGAGCAAGGCATAACAATGCAATACTAGACATTCATGATCCTATGATATTTTATTGGGCATAACAACAATATACATAGACCGCCATCCAACTGCATCTATGACTAGTAATCCACCTCCAGGTTATCATCCGAACCCCCTCCAGTATTAAGTTGCAAGCAACGGATAACTGCTTTAAGCAAAGTGTGTAAAGTAAACAATACACTTGTTCCATGAACAAGAGATCGGTGTTTTCTCCCTAGTAGTAACATCACATCTACAACCTTAGAGATTTCTGTCACTTCCCTAGATTCAATAGAGGCATGAACCCACTATCGAGCATAAATACTCCCTCTTGGAGTCACTAGCATCTACTTGGCCAAGATAGTTACTAGAAACGGAGAGCATGCAAGATCTCAAACAACACATACATGATAGAATCAATAAGATAAAATCATTAATCAATCTGACATAGTAATCTCAATATCCATCAGATCCCGCAAACACAACATGCATGATTACAAATAGATGATCTTTATCATGAACAGAGCTCACAAGATCTAAACATGGTAGCACACAGGAGGAGAAACAACCATCTAGCTACTATATGGACCCATAGTCTAAGGTGGAACTACTCACGCATCACACCGGAGCTGGCATGGTGATGAAGATGGCCTCTAGGATGATCTCTCCCCTCTGGCAGGGTGCCAGGAAGAGCTTCAGATCCCGCGATCTAGGGACGATTGTGGCGGCGGCTATGGACTGTTTCGTGGAGATCTGATCGGGTCCTCAGGATTTTGGTATCGAGGGATTCTTATGGGCGAAGGGGGATACCGAGGGGGTGCCCGAGGCGGCCGCACCCCCAGGCGCGGGCCAGGCCTAGCCACGCGGCCAGGGGGTGTGGGCCCCTCGAGGCCCTTCTCCGTCTCGTCTTCTAGCTCCTTGTTCTCCTCGATGAAATGTTGACTTTGGATTTTGTCATGTCCAATTCCGAGAATATTCATTTTCTGACTTTTCTGGAACCAAAAACAACAGAAAACAGGCAACTGGCACTGCAACATCTTGTTAATAGGTTAGTTCCAGAAAACGTATAAAAATATCTTAAAATATATACAAAGCAAAGCAAAGTGTATGCTAAACAAGTATGGAACATCCAAAATTATAGATATGTTTACGACGTATCACTGGCTCGGACAGCGATTGGTGCCGCTGGCCAGTCGCTCCCACTTGATGTACGAGTACACCGGTAGGGATGATGGGACCAAGGCCTGCATGGCCGATTGGAGAACCGACGACTATGTCGCCGCGCTCAAGAAGATCACCGACGCGGAATACATTGATCCGAAGGCGGGGCTCGCCCCGTACACCACCAACGGGAAGTGCCAGGTGCCTACGGTGAGCTCTTTACTGTTTCTTGATTTCGCAGTCGTGGAAGTGCGGTCGCGGTTTTCTGATGTTTTGTGTCTTTCTCAGTTATTTCAGGTCTTGGAGGGC
The DNA here is from genome assembly GCA_030063025.1 of Avena longiglumis. Classification (NCBI taxonomy): domain Eukaryota; kingdom Viridiplantae; phylum Streptophyta; class Magnoliopsida; order Poales; family Poaceae; genus Avena; species Avena longiglumis. Next base: position 505,593,797 of record CP125975.1, read on the forward strand.
TGGCTTCCTCCCTCGTAGAAAGAGAGCTCCGTGGAGGTCGGAGAGGACTCCAACGAGTCCTCCGACGACGAAGACGAGGAGGTGGAGATCACCGCACCCCTGCCCGCGGCTCGAAAGACCCGCGGGCAGGATCAACGTGAACTCGAGGATAGCCGGAGCCTCGAGGAACATGACAGGGATGAAGGCGACGCGCAAGAGTACTTGGCTAACAGTTTCTCGAGGCTTCCGTCCTTCATCCCTGTCATGTTCCTCGAGGCTTCCGTCCTTTCCTTATCTCATGCATGCGCTTCCTCCGCAGTAACTGCTAGGGGAACCCAAGATATCGCATGCAGAGCTTTTCGGTATTCACCGCGAGGGAGAAGTACCGCAAGAGATTTTCGGATCTTTCTCTCGCCTCGCATGCAAATCGCCCGTTTTTTTTCCAAACGTGACCCGAGGTGCCGTTTTGACTGCCTAAAAATAGTCCGCTGGTTGGCTCTCTCGTCGATCTCCTTCCTTCCTCCGAAGCCAATCAACGTACGTCTTGGTCCTGTCACTGTGTGCTAGGGGTCCATTAGGCTAGAGCATTACTAGTCCAAGTTACTATCTTCATAGTGGAAGTAACTTAGTGTAGTAACATAGAGTATTGTTTTGTAGACTCATTTGTATAGGAAAGTGTGATGTGATGGTAACATATTATGTTACCTCATTTGTCGCTCTCTTTATTAATTGCTTGCCACATAATCATTTTAGTCTATGTAGCATCTATGTTATTACTCATGTTACCCTCACTATGAGGAGCCTTATACCGAAACGGAGGGAGTATTTGCGAGGCAATAAAATGCCATAATCTCGTTATGAAATACTACTAATTAATTTGGTAGCAATTTTTAGTATCCAGTAAAGGCATAATATCACCAATAAATTTCGCATGGGATCTTTTGGAGCCAACGAATATTCCGTTAGGTGCGTATAAATCTGAGGATCCTAATTAATTACTAGGAGAAGCGTTGCAACCAAGGTGAGATTCGATTCATGGAGAAAATCGCATACTAGGGTTGTAATCGCTGATTTTAATTACTAGGAACAGATTTTCCATTACATGCTATGCCATGCATAGGGTAGTCTCACGGGTGCATGCAGAATCGAGGCAATTAAACGACGTACAGTAAGTAGAGTAGCAAATCTGGCCTAATTTCTTGGATTTTTATTGATTCTACTAGGAGCGGAGTAAACCGGTATGGAGAGAGTACTCAAAGAGTCGGTCATGCCTGGTCTATATAAATGGCAGGACTAGAAGCAACAAAGCACCACGACCACGAACACGAAAAGGAGAATAGGAGAAGGACATAGAAACTACTTCGTTATGGTTCTTATCCGGAGTAACGCAAAGGTTCTTTGCTTGATGGCACTTTTGATGATCTCAACCTCCTTTCTATCGAGCCAAGCATCAGGGAGGAACATAGGTACAACCCATCTATCAAATGTTATCAATTATAGAGAAATTTCAGTATTTTGGGAACTAGGTTTTGATACTATTGCATAATTCTCCCGTTCCAACTGGTTTTTATGTCCTTGAGGGTGTTGGATGATATAATCTGAATCCCACCTGCATGGTCTGCTGCACCCATGAATATTTTGTCTATGTACTCAATTTTTTTTGTCTCAATGCTCCATTATTCATCAGTTAAACTTAGTTTTGTCTACATACATTTTGTATTTATCTGAAAATGTTTGCACGATTTTGTAGTAGAAGTAGGACGTCATATCATGTAGAACTTAATTGAACGTTCTCCAAAATTAGTTTAAGTATAACGCCATATCATGATTTTCATAGATATCAAATTTAATTACTAATTGTCATAGGTTCATATTATACTTATTTGCAGTAGGTATTGAAGTCAAAACTGGCACTGAGGAGTTCCGCGAACCCTACAAGTTCAAGTGCATACCTGAAGATTGTAATCGTGCTTGCGAAACGGATAGACACGCTGCCGGGCGCTGCCATGCAGACGATGGTGGTTGCTGGTGCGATAAATGACGCTCTTCAGTTACTCCAGATGTTTGACAAAAAATAAAGTTAGGAAATAAATCTTCCCTTGAGAGCATAAACAATTGTATTCCATTCCTTTGATAAGTTGTTTTTGCTAATAGATAAACAATTATACTATTCCATTCCTTTTCGAATAAAATCCGAAGTTATTTGGCATCCCGTGGAAACATAAGTCTGTCGTGGTAACATCATGAAATATCACTACTACTTACTACTTATAAAGAAACAATCAAGAATTTTGCTAGACACACAGAGGAAACTATACACAGATAGACTAAAACCGCATGATCCACTGGTAGAAAAGGGCCCATACGTCCCGGTTGGTAAGGGTCATTAGTCCCGGTTGCCCAACCGGGACGGGGCAATCGGGACTAAAGCTCTAACCTTTAGTCCCGGTTGCCCCACCAACCGGAAAAAATGGGGCACACGTGGCGGCATCAGAGCGCGAGGGGGGGTGGAGCATTAGTACCGGTTCGTAACACGAACCGGGACTAATAACCTGCTGCCGCGGCAGAGATTTGGTCCATTTCTCTGCCGCGGCAGAGAATTCATTTTGGCACATTTTGGCACATTTTGTTGCCGCGGCAGCATTTTCGCCACTTTTTGTGCCGCGGCAGAGAATTCATTTAGGTTGTTTTATTGTTTATTTAGTGTTTTGCACTTATCAACGAAGGAACCTTATATTACACAAGATCATCATGACAACATTACATTCAATACATGGATCGAGTTCATGCACTACATACAAAAGTTGCTATTCGATGCTACCGGCCAATTTTTTGAAAGTTGCTATTTTTACAATTCCTATTGTCTATACACAGCCGAGTAGTATTCCCCTTGTGTGTTTTGGACTTCTGCATCCAAGAATCTCGCCAATTCCTCCTGAATTGCTCATACGCGATCCTTTGGCAGAAGACCGTCCCGTAGACGTTCGATCTGATTTAAAAAAGGAGTCAGCCTATATGAATATGAAACTAAACACAATTTGATTGTAATTAAAAACTATAGAAATTGTTTACGTACGTGGAGTTGCTCTAAATTTCTGCCCTTCTCATCGCACGTCTGCCGAATGAACTCACATACATAGTATCCACATAGATTGTTACCTGGTCCCTGCGTCAGGCACTTTACGAGAACATAGTTCAATCAAAATAATAATCAAACATGATAATAACTGTATCAAAACTAGAATCAAAGAGATGCGCGGATATAGCTAGTGGTGCTTACATTTAGTGGTTGAAATGTAAGCTCCTCTTTCCAAACACCCCTAGCCTTCTTGGTGAACCGTTTCCAAGCGCTGCCCGGCGTAGAAAACGAATAAAATAAGTTATTAAGTACTTGATATCATAAAATTCACGAACGTTGCCGATATAGTGTCGTAATGATTAGAATTACCGCTGGAGAAGTATCTGCATGTCCTTCCACGTCTCAAGGGGTTTATGTTTCGAGTCCATGACTAGTACACGCCCTTTGTCAAGTTGAATGATTAACAGAATATAGTGGAAGCTGCAAATGCATAACTAATCAATTATATACTTAACATCGAGTAAGCGAAATAGAAAGTGTATACAAGACAATAACACTCACTCGAAGTTGTAAGGAAATAGTATTTCCCTTTTGGTTTCTTGAAACCTTAACGCGTACTATATTATCCTCCGTATCCTGGGGCTTATTTTGAGATTAGCTTCATGAACCCAATATGGGTCAATGAAGCCAATGTCATAGATTTGTCCTCTGCTGCATTCGAGAATCTTCATTCTGCATATTACAGTATGATTATATACATGCAATAAACAAAATAATATAGCTGGAGACTAAATTAATTACAGAATTAGTACTTACAGACAATAGGCACTGATGATCGATTTGTCCAAGGCGTCTTGATTGAATAATTGAAATAGTTCATCAAATTCAATGGATATCATGTCATCCTTATCTTTCCCATGATGCTTTTTTGTAACCCTCAGCACTATCCAGTTAGCCCGGCCCTTGTGGCATGCATGTACCAGTTATGCAATCTTCGCATTTTTGTTGGAAGATTGTTTACCTCCTCAGGTTTGACGAGAGGTTTTCCGTACTGGTATTTGTATGCTACTTCACTCACGGGGAAGAACTCTAACTGGGATAAGTACTGGGCAATACTCATACCTTGAGCAGCGGCAGCTTCTCCGTATTGTGCAACTACCTCTGGATCATACTGCTCTTCAGCCCCATATTTGCTCGACCCCACATTGGTTTGAGAAATCACCTTGAGAGGGGCGCAAGTCTGTTTTGCTTGTTCTCCGAGCTGGGCAACAGATTTCCCGCTTGCATCAGTACTGCTCTTCGAGGCTTTTTGTGCCGCATGTGACTTGAGAATAGAACGGTCATAGTCTGATGACATCTTTGGCTCGGGTTGATGAAGATTCTTTAGCATTTTCAACACTTTGGCTTTTTCTTATTTGGTGCTGCGGAACTCTGGCTCTTTCGGCCGCCTCAGCTTAGCGAAAAACGCTGTCGTTTCCGCATCAACGATCGCCTTGATCTCCTCTTGATCAAGATCACCATAAGCTCTCTTGGGAGGAACCGTTGGTACTTTTGGAAGAGGCTCTTGTTTACGTTTCGGCGATCGCTTACGGCGCACAGTAGTGGTACGCTTACGCTTTTTATCCTGAGGCGCCGGCGATGGCTCCCGCTTTTTATCCTGAGGAATCCTAGCAGGTTCACGCAGAGATTCTTCGTCACGTGCATCACGTCGATTGAAGAGCGGACACACAGGACTTTCCAATATGGCAGCTCCCAAAATATAGATTTCTTCTTCCACATGGGTGCGTGTCCTGTAGCGACGTCGTTCGGAACTGATTGACCGCCGGGACCCTTTCCAAAGATTACTTCTATGTCCTTGACCATACCAAATACATCATCACCAGCAGGGAGTTCAGGCTTCTTCCGGTGATCTGCCTCACCTTTGAAATGCTTGCTTTTCTTTCTTACGGGATGATTGGTCGGAAGAAATCGTCGATTCGCCAGGTACACAACCTTCTTGCATTTATGCAAATATGTACCTTCGGTCTTATCTAAACAGTGGGTGCATGCCTTATATCCTTTGTTTATGTCTCACGAAAGGTTACTAAGAGCAGGCCAATCATTGATGGTTACGAATAATAACCCTCGTAGATTAAATGGCTCCTGTTTGTTCTCATCCCACGCACGTACACCTGGTTTGCCCCACAACTGTAAGAGTTCTTCAACTAATGGCCTAAGGTACACATCAATGTCGTTTCGGTTGCTTGGGCCTTGGATGAGCAACCGGCATCATAATGAACTTACGCTTCATGCACAACCAAGGAGGCAGGTTGTAGATACATAGAGTCACGGGCCAGTCTTGTGATTGCAGCTCTGCTCCCCAAAAGGATTCATGCCATCCGTTTAGACCAAACCATAAGTTCCTTGCGTCACCGCAAAATCTGGGAAGTCTCTCTCGATTTTTCTCCTTTGTGACCCATCGCCAGGTGTCTCAACTTCCGTCTTTCTTACGGTCTTCTTTGTGCCATCGCAACAACCCGGCATGCTCTTTGTTTCGAACATGCGTTTCAACCTTGGTATTATAGGAGCATACCACATAACCTTAGCAGAACCCTCTTCCGAGGGGCTCTCCATCAACATCACCAGGTCATCTCGTCGATCGTATCATAGCGCATTGCATACCGAATTTATCTAAATTCTCATACTCCTTACATGATGAGGATGCAGTCATTAATGCATGCATGTATCTTTTGCACATCTAATCCCAGAGGACAGAGAGTCTTCTTTGCTTCGTAGGTACTCTCGGGAAGTTCGTTATGTTTTGGAAACTTCGGCTTCATTATTTTCAGCATCTTTTCAAATGAGGAGTCAGTTAGACCACACTCTACCTTCCATCGCAACAATTCCAGTGTCGTACCGAGCTTTGTGCTGCCATCTTCACAATTTGGGTACAACAATTTCTTGTGATCTTCTAACATGCCCTCTAACTTCAACTTCTCATTTTCTGTTTCACAGTCTCGCTTTGCATCAGAAATGACCCTACAAAGTTCATCAGCCGGCTCATCTGATGCCCGTTCTTCACCTCTTTCCTCTCCATTGTCTTCCATTGCAGTATCACTGTATTCAGGAAACATATGATGATAGTTGTTATCGTCATCTTCTTCTTCACCATCTTCCATCATAACCCCTCTTTCCCCGTGCTTGGTCCAGCAATTATAGTTGGGCATGAAACCTTTCATAATCAGGTGGCCACGAATGATTTTCGAGGAAGAGTACTCCTTGTTGTTCCGACATTGAACACATGGACAACGTATAAATCCATTCTCTTTGTTTGTCGTAGCCACATCGATAAATTTATTCACGCCTTTGATATACCCGGCTACCCGCCGGTCACCGTACATCCATTCCCGACCGTTCATCTGCATCATATAAGTAAGTTCATCAAAAAACAGGACATCATAAATAGTGAAATAACCAATTCACACCGACACATGAATTGTATCAATGACCTAGAAAAGATAAGATTGCTAACCTCGATCGAGGGAAATAAAGAGGAGAAAGCTCAAGTGCGTCTCGGACACCTTCTATATTTTTGTTCTATGAGAAATTCAACGGGATTATTCACTTAAACATTTCAACAAACACCTTCAATGCATGCATGAGAAAAAACTAGCACACCCCCTCACACCTTCCACCATTCGAAAAAACAGAGTGGAGGCAGAGGGGGTTGGGGCGTTGCATTTATAGAGGCAGGTCTTTAGTCGGTTGGAGCCACCAAGGGACTAAAGGTGTGGCAAACCTTTAGTCCCGGTTGGTGGCTCCAACCGGACGCATGCCCTACCAATCGGACGCATGCCCTCGGCCCGTGCCCGCTCCAACCGGGACGCGTGCCAGCATTAGTCCCGGTTGGTGGCGCAACCGGGACTAATGCTCCGAGGGGTCGCGAACGGATAGCCCTTTTTCCTCTAGTGATCAGACCCACCAGAGGTAATCTAACGGCTGGACATTGCCGAATCAAGTTTTCATGTGCACTTAACATTTTAGAACGTCGGACGGATGACTTACCCTTGCCCCTCCCTAGAAAAAATACTCCTACCCCGCACGCATCGGTTACCTGATTCTGTCTGCCTCCTCTCACAGCTCCGCCTCATTTTCTCGCCGCCGCTGGCGCCTCCCCATGCTCTCACCACTCGCTCGTTGCCCCCGGTTCGTCTCCTACCACATTCTCCCTATAGTGGGGCACCACTGATTCAACTCCATGGCACCACCTGCCTGCTTTGCTTCCTAACCAGATGGCGTCGCATGTCCTGTACCACCAGCTCCACAAGTAACGCCTCCATTCCCCACGCCGCCGCCTCCCACGCATCGCAGCCGCCATTCCATGTTGCGTGGCCTTCCTTTACCATGATCTGACCTTCCTATTTGATCTTGTAACTTAAGCCTGCTTACGTCACAGGCAGAACACAAAGATCAGTGAATCACACAACAGTTAATTGAGTGGAACGATGCAAAGAGAAACTTTAACGTTTGAATTGACACACTTAAGACATTTTCTACTTTTTCCCCGCATCGACACAGGTATTTGTCCTAGTACCCAATCTATACTACTTATTAAAGCAGAAGTCGACAAGATCGTTGGTACGTCGTCCTCTTCCACCCAGAAAAAGCGCAGCCACTTGTGGTCATCGCACCTCCTTCCAACTCTCACGATCCTATCTCGACCCGTGTCTCCTGTCACACGATCCCATCTCGATCCTAATCTTCCACTTCAACCCCCCACGCGCCCATGCCATTTGCCCCACCTTCGCGCCGTTCTCACGCCAGTTGCCCGCCTCCGCGCCATCCCCACGCCAGTTGCCCCACCTCCGTCGCCCTCATCGCTAGGGCCGACAACGGAGAGAGAATGGAGGGGGAGGAGGGGCTTGGCCGGTCCTTGACTCCTTGCCTTTTTTTACTGCGGCACGCGAGCGGGGAGGGGTCATCTGTCATCACCAGTGTTGCCCGTGTGGCGGTGGAGTAGTAGAGCGGCGGTGGAGGTCGCTTGGAAAGAGCGGAGGAAGAGCAAGAGGATTCAGCAAAAGACTCACGATGCAGGTTCGCTATCTATTGCTCCTACCTAATCCCCTCCGTCTCAATTCTCAAATCTACTGCATCTCATTCTCTAAACAGGCATGGTTAAGACGGCTCGACCTCGTCGCTCTTTGCCCTATTCGCGCCCTCAACGGGCGCCTCGACCTCGTCGCTCTTCCTCTTCTTCGAGAGGTCGACTTGCGCCCCCGCGGCACCCAATGGAACCTTAGGCACCGAGGGGTGACCTATTTTATTCACACCAGTCCTGCAACACAACGTCGTCAGCAAGCTCGCCGGACAAACATAAATCAGTTGCCCAAAGAAATAATCTAAAGGATACTCACTTGGCGACTGGGATAAAGCGAAGGCTGGTGCAAATGCTCGTCGGCTTCTCCAACTCCGGCCCCAGCTTCGGACTGAGGCCCGTCTCGAACACTCTCTGGGCCCAAGACACCGAGGGCTTCTTCGAGGATGAGGCCGCGGCAGGAGGATCTATGGCAATCGCCGTAGGCGTTTCTTTTGGTGGCGAGGCACCCGTGGATGGAGCGGCCCCGAACCCGGTGACTGCGGTGAAGGGCGGTGGCAGCGACGCCAATGACACTTCATCCTCCACCACGGTCGTGTCGGCCGCCGCAGTCGCCCACGCCAGCACGCTGGCCCCAGCCTTGTCGGCCATGCTGGTAGCTTCGGAGCTACCCGCGGACCTAGGCGGTGACATTGTCTTGGCCGGCTTTTTCTTCTTCTTCGGCGACTTCTTCTTCGACGGCATGGCCACGCGCCGCTAAGTGTGCTCGGGGACCTCGTCGTCGCCCCCGTTGTGAGCCTCGAGGCTCTTGTTGGCCACGAGCTCGCGTTGTCACTGCCCGCGGGTCTTTCAGACCATGGGCGCGGCGACCTCTACGGCCTCATCTTCATCGTCACTATCATCGGCGTCGTCATCATCATCGCCTCCGACGTTGCCCTCGTCGGACGAGGACTCGCTCTTGTCCTCGACAGACTCGTTCGAGTTTTCATCATCGACAGGCGGAAGCCAACCTTCCACCACTTGGAATAACTGCAAAGACAAACGCGATCAGCAAAAACTGCGACTGCATATCTGCGACTGCAAAATGGACAAGGAAGTGACGGAATCCCGGCCTTCGCGTCGAGATATTCCGCGTCGGTGATTTTCTTCAGGGCCAAGGTGTAATCGTTGAGCTTCCACTCGGCGGTGCAAGACTTCGCCGGGTCGTCCTTGCCCGTATACTCCTACATCCAGTGAGTGCGGTTGGCCAAAGGCACCAACCGCCGCCCGAACCAGCAGTTGTAGAGGTTGATGGTCTGGAGGCCATCTTTCTTCAGCCGACGAATCTTTGTCAGCATTTCGTCGACCACCATCCGCTGGTCGAGCGGAAGCTTGGCGACTTGAAGCCGACGCGGCTCGGGCCGGTCGGCGGAGTACATCGGAAGCGCCACCTCATCATCCGGCGACGACTTGGTCACGTAGAACCAATGCTTCTTCCACTCATTCGTAGCCTTCTTCGGCAGCATCAGGTCGAGGAAGGAGGCCTTGGACTTCATCTGGAAGGTGAGACCGCCCGCGGCTAGCATCGGGCCGCATGTCCCTTCGCATCTGATCCTCCCCTGGAATAGATCTTGCCATAGGGGGAAGTACGGCCAGAAGCCTAGGTAACACTCGCAAAACGCCACAAAGATGGCGAGTTGCTCGATGTTGTGCGGCCCTAGGTCCGACGGCTGGATTCCGTAATACGCGTAGAAACGGTGGAAGAAGATGGAGGTGGGGAACCCGAGCCCCCTCTCTAGGTGGCTGGTGAAGCAGATGAATTCTCCCTCGCGCGGATCCGGCACCACCTCTCCGGCCATGGGGATTCGCCATCTACCAGCTCAAAGGATCCCTACATCCTCGGAAGATTTCAGCAGCACCTTCGTGCATTTGGATCTCCCCCATGGTTCTGTCGGAGGCGCCATAAGTCGAATGATCTAGGGTTGCGGGATTGCTCTGGGTCGCTCTGCTCACTATGGAGGAACGGAAGACTGGGGGGCGCGCGAGATCGGAGGAAGTGTGGGGAATGACCGCTCTTCGCCCTCACTCTCCTTATATAGCGGTTGCTACCCGCCATTTTTGGGGAGTCATTACTGCGCGGTGATTACGCCGATATTACCGTTGGATTACCCAACGGCTAGTTTGACCAACGCTGACGGTCCAACTTCGCTTACTCGACTCGCCAACTACAGCGACCCAACTAATCGCCAACCTGATTGCCATAGCTGCGATTCGACTAATCGCCGACCTGATCGCCATAGCTTTGATTCGACTACTCGCCGACCTGATCGCCTTAGCTGCGATCCGATTACTCGCCGACCCATTCGCCGTGCTGCGACTCGACTAGTCGCCGTTATTGCGACTAAGATAACAAGTTCCCTCTTTCATTCAGGGAGTCCACCGCCGATTCGACTGGGCGTCCAAATTGGACCCGCATACTCCGACCACCAAGGAACACCTGCGACGAATCAATGACAGCCTCGGGGACTACTTATGGGGATATCCCGAGTGGGGTATACCCAGCAGGACATTTCCTACTGGCCCATGCTGCCAGTGAGTGGGCCTGCAGGACGTTGACTGGATCAAGACCCAACAAGGAGCCAGGCGACTGGAAGCTGAAGGCCTAGAAGCGTAGCTAGGCCCAGTCGGATTAGGTCAAACACCCTCTGAATCCTTAACTAATTCGGTTGTAGAACTATAAACCCTAGCGAGGTGAGTCTATATAAACCTCCCTAGGGTACGCATAGAGGACACGTTCCATCATACACCCCTCTGACTCGCCCTAGTCGCCGAGCTTCGCCTTGTACTCTCATCAATACAATCTAGCAGGAGTAGGTCTTTACCCTCCGGGGGACGAATCTGGGTAAAACCCTGTGTCTCCGCCCTCATCTCGCACCGCAGATGGCTGGCCGCCCATGCCCCTCGTTCTACTACTCGTTGCCGATTGCAGCATCTGTCGTGGCCATTCCCACGACAGTATACATATCCAATCCTCAAATTGGTTGCTGTCCTCGGGCATTGCGTGTTTGGCATACTAGTCGCATCTTCTAGTAGCTGGAGTCCTTGTGACTTTGCCCATGTTTATACCATGTACATTGCCAAATTGGGCAATGCTTCTAGTTGTAGCAAGTACTTCTGTGTTGGCCTTGTTTTGCTTCATGCCATGGTGGTTAAGTTTGATTGTGAAACTATGGGGAGGGGCTGACACCCCTCATTGGGTTTTGTCGATGTGCTCTCGACCAACTATTGGGCAATGAAGCCAATGGTCATCGGCAGGGTGGAGGCGGCTTCACAACCGCAAAGCAAGAAGGGCCGGAAGCCAAAGCTTGGCCACTACCCAATCGACGAGGTCCCTCGCAGCTTCATCATCCATCTGGACGCTGCTGACCTCCACATGCTAGTGATCCCGCCTGCGTTCCAGTTTTGCCTAAGGAACTGGATCAAGGCACCGCTTCCGCGCGTCGTGCAGGTCACATCCTGCTGCTAGTGTGCCGAGTGGGTGTAGGTGGACTGGTTCGCTGTCCTGGTTGCGTTCAGGAAGAACTGGCCGGAGTTGGTTTTCAAGTATGACCTGGAGGCTGGAGCGCGATGACGTCGTGGAGTTCATGCTCAAGGCCTTCATCATCAAGATGATGATCTACAAGGCAGGCTCCTCCAGCGGCAGGCAGTACACCTTCCCTGACCACGGCTAGACGCCGGTGGCCTTCATGTTGTAGCTTGTAAGTTTGTAAGTAGTAGTAGTTGCTGATGGATAACTCGTTATGGTGAACTAGGCTGATGGTTCTTTTGATCAGGGGTTAAAACCCTGGTGGTTTAGGGGAATGTGATGCCCCTGTTGATGGTTTGTTTCATCAGGGGTTAAATCCCTGGTGGTTGAGGGACAGGAGATGCCCCTGCTGATGGTTCTTTTGATCAGGGGTATAATTTATAACCCCTGATTGTTATATACATGTGACTGTTATGACTATATTGTGTAGCTAGTAATGTTGCGTCTGCATATGAATGTTATTGTTACCATCTAGCTAGTAATGTTGCGTGTGCATATGACTGTTCTTGTGATCATGTGTTGTGTATGTGACATGGATATACCCTACGGATACCTCATATTGGTATACCCGGTCTAGCCCAGTGAATGCCCACGAGAAGACTTGCTGCCCAAGGAGACTCCGGATGGCCCAAGCCCGGTAGAAGTTCGACTCCTTGGAGAACATGGTCAAGATGTAGATAGAATTTTGAAGAGTAAAACCCTAACTTGTAACCGACTCGACCTACCCTAAGACCTGGCCTCCTCATATAAAGGCCAGGAGAACACGGCGAGGAGGATTTCTCCAACTCATACACACACCTCACGCCAGATTGCATCTACGCACCCCCTGTAACCTTTGGTTCCACCATCAATCAGGAACAGACAAGCAGGAGTAGGGGTTTCCCTCCAGGGGCCTGAACTTGGGTAAACCTCGTGTCCCCTTCCTGCGTGTCTATTAACCGTCTCGCGATATCCAGCATCCCCATTTTCTCCAAACCCAAGTCCATAACAATGGGCATTGACGAGTCGAACCCTCGTCAGTATGTACTGGGGTGGTAAGATCACTAAATTTGAAATGGATGATCATAACCCATGTAATGAGATGCAAAACACCACACCAAACACCTATAAAATGCATTAGCAGGGAAAAAAGTCTTGAATCTAGGCAATCAAACAATTGGGCCAATTTGTTCCCTTCAACATGGGCTATATCAATACTTGTCCTATATCAAAATACTTGTCCTATATCAATAGAGCTAATGTCAATAACTTGCCAAACTACTAAACTGCTTACCAAAACTGGGAGCTCAATGTTTCACATATTATTCAATGAACATGATTTTGATTAACAAAAGTTTGGCTGAATTTAACAGAAGCATGCAAAACTTTGAAATATCTAGGAAAAATAGGCTCAAAATTTCCAGATTAATCAATGACCGTGCATTTAATCAATTTCTATACCTAATAATAAAGGAAGGAGTGTTTCTTGTAGTACCTATACTTTTTTTAACGGATTTATCTTTCACTAAATCACATATTATGCACCAGTGCCACCAAAGCGTTATTTTCTATTTTCCAATTTCTTACTGATTCCGCATTTTTTAGACCGTTTTGTTCTTCCATCAAACACCCAATTACCCACCCTTGCCATAGATAAGTGGGAAAACGTTTCGATTTTTTCCGCGCCTGTGCACCCCAGGAGCCCGTTCTCGACCTGGACGAATTCTGAATTGGCAGTAGACATGCACAACAGCGGTACAGGAAACAACATAAGTTGAGTAGTCGAATACGGCTGAACTCGTGGCAGAAACTCACCCACAAACGTGGAAGAGCTGAGTCGGTCAGCACAAACACAACAAAGTGACCATAGCGGCCAGGAGAGCTGAAGGTCAGAGAGAAATCGACGGATTGATAGATGGACCACTTAGATGCACCACTACCTCGCTTTAGTCGACGTCTACTTCGCTCCTCAAAACGCCACGACGAGACAGACTTGCGCTGCAGTAGCACCGGACCAGACACCCAGCACGAGGAGGAGCGTTGAGTTCAACGGGATCCTGTAGTTGTACTCAATGGCGTCCATCAAGTTCAACAGGAGCAACCGCAGCGCCAAGTCGTGCAAGATGGACAAGCCTACTGCACGATATAATCGAGGACCGCCGCCAATGCCCATGAGCTCAACCTCTCCCGTGCGCGGCAGCAGCGGCCAAAGCGTGCTGGGCATCGATGGAAATAGTACCGCTGATCTTAACTAGGAAGTGCAGTTTTTTTCTAATCGGATCCATCAGTTGTTGTTGTTCAATATGTTGATTGTCTGGCACCACCCGCTTTAGTTCCATACATGGAAGGAGCCTAGCTAGCTTGATCTTCCGGTGCCATCGTCAGCCAAATTTCAATCCAGCCAAGGTACCAGAACTAGAGGCCTAAATTCTTCGATCTTAATTTCTTTAACTCTCTTTAATTTGGGCTTGTTGCAAATTTAGTTCGGTGGATTAGTTTTTGTCAAACGCGGGTACATGGACATGTAAATTCTCATAAAAAAAGTGTGGACGGAAAATCAAATTGTACCAGCTGAACTATCCTCTCATAGCATATTTAATAATTAATTACACTTATAATTTGCTTTCGTTTTCCTTTTCATACAATTCTGTGACTAGACATACGGCGGATAAGCACAATGAAGAGATCGCTGTGAGCCGCCTCCAGAAAAAACATAGGTGTATATGCCTTCACTCCAATCACATGTTCCCACTTGATTTAACTAGCTTAGTGGAAGAAAATCCAGTCAATGATAAAGTGGAGGTGATTTGGCGGGTGGAGATTGAATATTGTAGTAAAAGAATTAAGATGAAAGGACGGACTAAGGCTAGGATTATGCAGGGCGATCGGCGTTTGGGCAAAATACTGGTCACGCTAACCTTTTTTCATCTAAACTTTAATTTTTTTTTCTATTCCGTTGCAACGCACGTGCATGTTTCCTAGTTACTATAAATTTCAGACTTTTAATGGCGTATAAATAGGTCATGGGGTTTCACAATTCATGGCAGCACTTTACTGTAAAGTTTTTTGGTTACTTTTACACGAGCTAGTATATGCTCAATTTTTTGATTGTCATTAACCATTGTTCTGGGCCTTGTTATCTATCCCTACACCTACTGAAACTGAATTCTGTGTTTCTCCCTAGGCTTGAGTGCTGTATTGGTAGTATGTAAAACATGAAAAGGATATTCTAGAATTTATCTCATTAACCAACACCAACTTATGGATTCATAAAACTAAATGGAACATAGCTACATATTTGAAGATGACCCCATATGTATTAGGGTGCACGAAGCTGCCTACAATCGGTTCCCAATCCAGATAAAAGATTAAGAATTTACCGCAGGATAATATAAGCGCAAGAGGCAAACAATATAATAAACCATATAAAAGGAACATAAGAACATAGATGATCTAATGATATTTACATTGGGCGTTGAGAAAAATAGAACAAGGTCCAGAACGATGGTTAGCTGACATAACATTAGGATGCACAAAGAAGAAAAAACGTACATAAACAATTGGGCTACGGACTACCACGGTGAACTTACGTCTCCACACAATTCATGTGCCAAAACAACACTGAATCACTGAGGCCTTGTTTTGTTAAGGTGTTTTGACCGGTTTTCGAGTGTCCAATCCCAGCTTAACTTGACACATGCAGAACCACCTCGATCCCGTTTTGCAGGCAGGGATAGCTTTTGACCCAAGTTTCCCCGAAAAAACACCTCGGGTTGGAGGGGATCCACGACACGCCTACGACCTCGCTTTTTGCCTGCGGCTCCACGCCAGGGAGCTGCGGCGGCGCAATGACGACGCAGACGCCTCCCCGACGTTAGGTCCTAGCTCGCCCCTGACGCCGAGGCCTTCCTCCGCCCCCAAAGTCTTCCTTTGTCCCCTGTGCCGCCTTTCTCCCTCCCCGACTCCATCCCGCCGCCGCCGTCTAGATCCTCCCGCAGTCCTCCGTCTCCGGTGCAAGCCTGGCCTTCTCTCAGGTACTAGAACTTCCTCCCCGTACCATTTTCTCCTGATCTAGTGTTAGGTTTTCGATGTGATTTGAACTCGGTCTAGGGTTCTTCGTTAGGAATTGATATTCCAGGCAACGCGACACAGAGATGTGCAGATCTCCATTGGACAATCTAAAGGATGCTTGTATGCTTGCTAATGTTTGCCAACTCTCTGTTTGTGCACTTGAGGATCATCCAGATTGTAGTTTGATTTTCCTACTGACGGGAAGAAGAAGACTATCTCTGATTTTTTCAATATAGTCATTAAATTACATACCAATGAAGTAACCATTTATCATAGTCTTGTCTTAACCAATAAAACTATGGCGTATGTATGTATCCTGACGGAGAGTACTATAGTTGTGAATCTGTAGCTTGATGTTCCATCTCACATATGTTTGACTGGATACCTAATTTTGCACATATTAATAATCTGCAAACATCCAGAAAGCTATGCAGGCCCACTCAGCCAGGACTTTTTTCTTGAATAACCAACCTCTTGTATTTGCTGTGCGCATTCAGAATTATGTATCTTGCGCCTGTCTTGCCGGGTCGGCTCAGGTTAACCTCGGTTGATGCTAGATAAGGTGGCACGCGGTTATGGTTTCCGTTAGATCCGAGGTGCAGCTGGCAGATGACACAGTAGGTCATTCGGAATTCAGATAGCATTCTGGATGGATCGAATTTTCTGAGACGCATTAGGCTGCCTGCCCGACTAATCAATCGTATTCATATTTGAGAAAGAAAGTCGTGCAGTAAAATTGAAACACGCTAGTAAAATTTGTTAGGCAACTGCGTTGCTCTTTTAATTGAGAACACATAGCGATCTTGATATATAGAGGGCACTAAAGCAATTGAGCATGTTGTATTGTCAGTTAGTGGATACTCCTGATTCCAGTGCGGATTAAATCACAGTGAACTGCACCTTTTTATTCGTATGGTTGCAGTGCTGTTTATATTTGTAGCCTTGAAAAAGAATGAGGTTTGTAGTGTGGAATGAGGTTTATTGTGTGGATTTGGAGAGCAACGGATCATCATTCCTGTGCAGTGTATTGTCATGAAAACTGAATTTGCCAGCAGAACAAGATGATGTGAAAAAACTAAACCAAGAATGATCCGAAGAAGCACAATGGTAAAATAAGCCTATAGTTAGTATGTTGGCAAAGCCTTATTCTTAAAATTGTGAAAGTGATACTGTATTAGAACTTTATTTATATGCAATCAAAACTTGATTTTCTAGTCTAATGTTGTTGTGGTTAAGTGCTGCTGAGATACTCCAGTGTAATATTGTTGAGATTTATAATTCTGTTGTGATGAAGCCTATAATAAAGTTCATGTAATACTGTTGTAATGAAGTGCGGCTGAAACTGTCTGCCCAGAACCCAAATAAAAATTATACCTTTATTACTCAACTGCAGAAAGCTGATTTTTCTAGTGTAATAATCCCTGCTTACAAAACAACATTTTTGAAGAGAGAGATTAGAGGGGATTGTCGTGGAAGAGGAATGGAGGGGATTGGGTGTCTGGAGTGTTTTCACCCCAAACACTTGGGATAATACTCTACAATACTCAGTAATCGACCTGCGCAAAACAAGGCCTTAGTGAATTTATGTTGACAGAGGACAACCACTGAGCAGCTTCTCCTTCATATTGCGTAGCCGCTACTGGAATCCATAGCTCCGGATCGGTATCAAACATGGAAAAATAGTCCTCATTATGAGCTTGCCAGAATTTTGGATACTCACCGTTAAACTTCGGAAAATCCATAGAAGGTGGTTTGCCAGGACTGGAGAACGAGGTTCGCTTCTCATGTAGGCACAAATTTCTAAACGAATTGGCTACACTACTACCAGCAACTATGGTATCAGGATGATAGTGGATACCTTGAGCCGGAGGAGGAATATAAGGCGGATGGGCCTTAGATTCCTTCCCCCGCATAGTCCATGGAGCGTGGTGCCCACCAAGGCCGATCTCAGCGTCCCCCTCGGTGACTTGAGCGACGACATGGTGTCGTCATCCGGGGAGGCGAGACCTAGCACAGAGCGGAGATCCGCTTCCATGCCCTCCGTGTACACTTGCATATTGTCGACGATGGCGTTGACCCTGGCCGAGACGAATTTGTCCACCGTGCGATCCATGGACTCCGCCACTGTCATCACGATGAGCTCACAGAGCTCAGCCTTGAGCTTCTCATGCAACTTATCGGCGACAGTGATTATTTTGTAGGTCGCCCTTCCCTCTAGAGACAGGGACTCCATGGCTTCCTGACGGCACCGCTCCGCCGCCGCCTTCAACCGCATCATGTGGGGATGAAAAATCTCTAGATCGAAGCAGGGCAGGATCTTATGGCTATGAGTACCAATTGTTAGCTACTACTAGGGAATTTGGTAGGGGAGCGAAGGATTGCTCAGAGATATTGCCCCGATAGATGTATTAAGCGATCTAATACATGATTCTACAAGCGACGGCCACCGCCGTGATCCATGCCGAACTATTCAATACACACACCTCTATATATTCACCCAGTCACCCACTCCTCTAGGCTGTATCTCTTGGACGGTTGTCGCTTCCTGGGCCAGGTCTCCATATCTTTGCCGGGCCTTGACTTGACATTGGTTACGAGTGGCCCAGTGCTAACACGCATACTTTGGCCTTGCTTTGCTCAGCCGGCATGTCCGTCCTATGTGTGGTACTCCGCACTCACCAGGAGGAGGGGCACCTGAGCGTCAAAGGCCCGACCGGTGATGGGACAGGTGGGGTGGCCGATGAGGTAGGTGGCAGAGGTGGTAACACAAATGGATCTAGAGGGAGAGAAGGGGATTAGGGTGGAGGTGCACGAGAGATGGGATCGGGAGTGAGGTTTCCACCAGCGGATGTGAGCACAGGATCAAAGGGTGGTTTTACTTGGCGAAAGTTTGGACGGTGTAGATGCGTTTAATGATAGCGTTGAGTGTGGAGTGACGACCTAGCATTACCAATTCCCATTTACTAATTAGTTGCATGACTGCAATGATTATCAAAATTGAATATATTTTGAATTTCCCCTTACCTGATAAGTCAGGCGATATTAGAATGGTTAGGCTTACTTTCACTATAATAAACCTGAACCTCTTCTTCACTTCGTATTCAGATCCTCAACATTACCCTTCTCTTTAACAAGATCTGACCCAGGGCCGGCCCTGAGATGTCGGGGGCCCTGTGCAAAGACAAAAAATGGATCCCTGTT
The DNA here is from genome assembly GCA_030063025.1 of Avena longiglumis. Lineage (NCBI taxonomy): Eukaryota > Viridiplantae > Streptophyta > Magnoliopsida > Poales > Poaceae > Avena > Avena longiglumis. The sequence goes on from CP125975.1 coordinate 505,612,745, forward strand.
CACAAATAGATATAGAGCTTTTTTCAAAAAAGTTAGAGTTTTCTATTATATTTTGATGGCAATCTATATACTCCCTTTGTTTCAAAATATATGTCGCAGATTTTTAAAAATTGGATCAATCTAGACACTATTTAGTATATAGATTTATGCAAATTTTGACGAACACCGACATCTATTTTGATACAGAGAAAGTATTAAACACAAGAAAGACCCCTATTCACAAATAGTTATATATCGAGAAAGGATTTATTGAAAATGGAAAATTAGGATATTCTTCTTCATTAATTCCCTCAAAAGGGGTAGAAATCTTTAACAGAATAACAGCGTCCTGGACGATGATTGAGAAAAAACAAGAAACCAAGGAAGGGACGAACGAAGGCAGCGAGACAAGACGAGACGGTGATGGAAGCAACCTTTTTTTTTGACAATGCGATGGAAGCAACCTAGAGTGGATCGGTGCGCGGTCTTCTTTTATTTAGCAAGACTGCGCGCATCGTCTGCCTAAGCTTCTACCGATTGGGTCGATTCGTTTTACATCTTTTTTCTAAGCCAGATGGGCATGCATGTAGTACGTACTTGCGTGGGGCCTCTGGTAGCTGGGGCCCTGTGCAGCTCCACAGGATGCACCGGGCTTAGGGCCGGCCCTGATCTGACCTTCCCATTTGATCTCGTAACTTAAGCCTGCTTACGTAGTTGGCAGAATATATACATCGGTGAATCACACAATAGTTAACAGAATGGAACGATGCATAAGAGGAACTTTAACGCTTGAATTGTCACGCTTAAGACATTCCCTGCTTTTTTCCCGTAGCAAGCACCAAAATCTCTAGAAAAAACCATCGGGATTGGAACCCTAAAAAGCAATGAATTGGACTGAAAATAAGCACAAACTGTTAGTCAAGTACTAGTCTGTGACCGTCCATCAATATGGAATACTCATTATTTTTCATTATAATATGGTATCCAATAAGTAATGCCATAATGTTGTAATAAGGAAGACTGATTAAATTCTTATGTAATACTTAGTTAGGTGCGTATAAATCTTTTTTTGGAGCTTGACTTTCACAATGGGATATATCTTAGGACGTTTTTATACGAGTAATTAAAACTTAAGAAACAACTACTCCCTCCGTCATGGTTTGGAGCACGTCTTACAAAAGCCATGCGTTTTCAAAACTCCTCTCCTAGGCGCGTTAGCTTAATTACAGAATTAATGCCTTATTTTTTTCTCCCCACTTCCTACTCCATGCAGCCAAGGAATTAATTTTTACATGCAACTCCACCAATGCATGCGTCTAAACTCCTCATTTCCATTGATTAATTACGTTTAATAGGGCGCCAAATAATTAATGGACGCATGTTTTAGCACAAATCTGGCCCAATCAGCGTCCACCTAGGTTACAACAATCTCTCTAAAACGCCCTCCAAACCGTGACGGAGGGAGTAGTACAATGCATTGTTTTTTAAATGGAGTGTCTACATTTAATGATTTAGAGGGCATGAATGCATGTGATTGGTCTAGCAATGTTTTTTGCCTATGGTTCCGTGCAAGTGGTGTTCCGTAGCTAAGATACAACATCACTCTCTTTCTTCGTTAACTATAGTGCCATATAAGTAAAGTGCCTAGGATATGGAGCTAAGAAACCCCCATTGTGAAAGGCCTAAGTGCTGTTTAATTGCCCTCCTAAAAACGCTAGAATTTGTGGAGGAAACAAGGCATGATAGAATTAATTGCTGTTTAATTGCCCTCCTAAAAACGCTTCCGTCCTTTCCTTATCTCATGCATGCGCTTCCTCCCCCGTAACTGCCAGGGAAACCTAAGATATCACACGCAGGGCTCTTTCAGTATTCTACGTCGTAATCGCGAGGGAGAAGTACCGCGAGAGATTTTTGGATCTTTCTCTCGCCTCGCATGCAAATCGCTCGTTTTTTTCCAAACGTGGGCCGAGGTGCCGTTTTGACTGACTAAAAATAGTCCGTCGGTTGGCTCTCTCGTCGATCTCCTTCCTTCCTCTGAAGCCAATCAACGTACATCTTGGTCCTGCCGCTGTGTGCTAGGGATCCTTTAGGGCAGAGCATTACTAGTCTAAGTTACTACCTTCATAGTGGAAGTAACTTAGTGTAGTAACATAGAGTATTGTTTTGTAGACTCATTTTTATTGGAATGTGTGATGTGATGGTAACATATTATGTTACTCCATTTGTCTCTCTCTTTATTAATTGCTTGCCACATCATTATTTTAGTCTATGTGGCACCTATGTTACTACTCATGTTACCCCCACTATGAGCATCCTTATACCGGAGCGGAGGGAGTATTTGGGAGGCAATAAAATGCCATAATCTCGTTATGAAATACTACTAATTATTTTGGTAGCAATTTTTAGTATCCAGTAAAGGCATAATATCACCAATTAATTTCGCATGGGATCTTTTTTGGAGCCAACGAATATTCCATTAGGTGCGTATAAATCTGAGGATCCTAATTAATTACTAGGAGAAGCGTTGCGACCAAGGTGGGATTCGATTCATGGAGAAAATCGCATACTAGGGTTGTAATCGCTGATTTTAATTACTAGGAGCAGATTTTCCATTACATGCAATATCAAGCATAGGTAGTCTCACGGGAGGCATGCAGAATCGAGGCAATTAAACGACGTACAATAAGTAGAGTAGCAAATCTGGCCTAATTTCTTGGATTTTATTGATTCTATTAGGAGCCGAGTAAATCGGTATGGAGAGAGTACTCAAAGAGTCGGTCATGCCTCTATTCTATTGTCTATATAAACGGCAGGACTAGAAGCAACAAATCACCACAATCACGAACACGAAAAGGAGAATAGGAGAAGGACATAGTAAACTACTTCGTTATGGTTCTTATCCGGAGTAACGCAAAGGTTCTTTGCTTGATGGCACTTTTGATGATCTCAACCTCCTTTCTATCGAGCCAAGCATCAGGGAGGAACATAGGTACAACCCATCTATCAAATGTTATCAATTATAGAGAAATTTCAGTATTTTGGGAACTAGGTTTTGATACTATTGCATAATTCTCCCGTTCCAACTGGTTTTTATGTCCATGAGGGTGTTGGATGATATATATAATCTGAATCCCACCTGCATGGTCTGCTGCACCCATGAATATTTTGTCTATGTACTCAATTTTTTTTGTCTCAATGCTCCATTATTCATCAGTTAAACTTAGTTTTGTCTACATACATTTTGTATTTATCTGAAAATGTTTGCACGATTTTATAGTAGAAGTAGGACGTCATATCATGTAGAACTTAATTGAACGTTCTCCAAAATTAGTTTAAGTATAACGCCATAGCATGATTTTCATAGATATCAAATTTAATTACTAATTGTCATAGGTTCATATTATACTTATTTGCAGTAGGTATTGAAGTCAAAACTGGCACTGAGGAGTTCCGCGAACCTTACAAGTTCAAGTGCATACCCGAAGATTGTAATCGTGCTTGCGAGACGGATAGACACGCTGCCGGACGCTGCCATGCAGACGATGGTGGTTGCTGGTGCGATAAATGACGCTCTTCAGGTTACTCCAGATGTTTGACAAAAAATAAAGTTAGAAAATAAAGCTTTCCTTGAGAGCATAAACCATGTATTCCATTCCTTTGATAAGTTGTTTTTGCTAGTAGATAAACAATTATACTATTCCATTCCTTTTCGAATAAAATCTGAAGCTAGTTGGCATCCCGTGGAAACATAAGTCTGTCGTGGTAATATTATGGAATATCACTACTACTTACTACTTATAATGAAACAATCAAGAATTTTGCTAGACACACACAAGAAACTATACACAGACGGACTAAAACCGCATGATCAGGCCCACCAGAGGTAATCTAACGGCTGGACTTTGCCGAATCAAGTTTCCATGTGCACTTAACATTTTAGAACATCAGACGGATGACTTATCCCTACCCCTCCCTAGAAAAAATACCCCTACCCCGCACGCATCGGTTACCTGATTCTGTATGCCTCCTCTCACAGCACCGCCGACGCCTCCCCATGCTCTCACAACTCGCTCATTGCCCCCGGTTTGTCTCCTACCACATTCTTCCTATAGTGGGCACCACTGATTCAACTCCATGGCGCCACCTGCCTGCTCCGCTTCCTAACCAGATGGCGTCGCATGTTCTGTACCACCAACTCCACAAGTAACGCCTCCATTCCCCACGCCGCCGCCTCCCACGCGCAGCCGCCATTCCATGTTGCGTGGCCTTCCTTTGGCATGATCTGACCTTCCCATTTGATCTCGTAACTTAAGCCTGCTTACGTAGCAGGTAGAATACAAAGATCAGTTAATAGAGTGGAACGATGCAAAGAAAAACTTTAACGCTTGAATTGACACACTTAAGACATTTTCTACCTTTTTCCCTTAGCAACACAGGTATTTGTCCTAGTATCCAATCTATACTACTTATTAAAGCAGAAGTCGACAAGATCGTTGGTATGTTGTCCTCTTCCACCCAGAAAAAGCGCAGCCACTTGTGGTCATCACACCTCCTTCCAACTCTCTCACGATCCTATCTCGACCCGTGTCTCCTGTCACATGATCCCATCTCGATCCTAATCTTCCACTTCAACCCCCCTCGCGCCCACGCCAGTTGCCCCACCTTCATGCCGTTCTCATGCCAGTTGCCCGCCTCCGCGCCATCCCCACGCTAGTTGCCCCACCTCCGTCGCCCTTGTCGCTAGGGCCGGCAGTGGAGAGAGAATGGAGGGGGGGCGGGGCCTGGCCGGTCCTTGACTCCTTGCCTTTTTTTACTGCGGAACGCGAGCGGGGAGGGGTCATCTGTCATCAGCAGCGCTGCCCGTGTGGCGTTGGAGTAGTAGAGCGGCGGTGGAGGTCGCTTGGAAAGAGTGGAGGAAGAGCAAGAAGATTCAGCGAAAGACTCACAATGCAGGTTCGCTATCTATTGCTCCTACCAAATCCCCTCCGTCTCAATTCTCAAATCTACCGCATCTCATTCTCTAAACAGGCATGGTTAAGACGGTGAGAGTGAGAAAATAAACGGAGCAGAGGACTTTCATTTTTCACTTCCGTCTTAAAGAACATTCAAGCGGGGAGCAGAGGACATGGCAGGTGTGCCAACCTGTCTCTCTCTCTCCTAGTATGTGAGAAAATAAACGGAGCAAACAAACCATCGAGCGTCACCAGGCTGCTCATCTGTCTGCGACATGGATACACACACGATCCTGCCCAAATATCGCCCTAACTGAAGAAGAAATGCAGCGAGAGCCGTTTCGTTCTCCACAGCACCACGCTGCAACCCCGCGGAACCTCCCCAACTCAATTCCCACCCAAATCAACGAAGAAGCGCATGCGCTACAGATTCTAGGAGAGGAACGGACTGTAGAAATTTGGAGAATTTACTCACCGCGAGAGGGCAGCCTGAAGTGGTCGAGCGGCGGAGAGCTCGAGGCCGCCGGAGAGCGGGCAGCGTGCGCTGCGGGACTAGAAGCAAGGGGAGGAGACGCACCACGCGCCCCCGCAAGGAAAATAGCTGTCGCCGCTACTGTGGGGTCCGCCTGGTAATAGGTCACTCGCAGCTGAAAAACATGCTTGCCCCCTATGGTCCTACTCCCTCCGTTCCTTAGAATAAAGTCTATGAATTTAATCAAAAGTCAAACATTATAAAGTTTGACTAAATTTTTACAAAAAACTATAAATCTTTATAGAATCAAATCAATCTTATTAGATAACTTATGAAATACTATAGCATAAATGCCTGTGCGTTGCTACGATCTATTTTCTGTTTATTTTATTTCGGTTCACGAAAGAATTTGATTATTGAAATGTGCTTTTTTTTGTTGTAAAAAATTAGGTAAGTCTTCTTGGTAAGTGGCAAATATATATTAGCAACAATACTCTCTCTCTCGCTCTTGCAATTTTTCTCTAGTCAGTACATGCAAAGAATATATAAGTCTCTCATTTTATATCTCAAATCAGTAGATGCAAACAATCAGATCGGTAGATGAAAATCGGTAGTAGTGTCGCTCTCTAGCAGCTGGTCTTGCTCAAATAGTAGTATTACCTTTCTCTATTCCGCTACATCTCCCTCTCTCCACCAGCGGAGTAGCCCACAAGACAGATGCTCGTAGTGCACCCTTGTTTTCTTTGTCCAAATTAAACTCACTAAGTTACAGCGCCATTTGTTCTCTATCCATGGCGATTACAAGTCCACTCTCAACAAAAGGCCTAAACATGTTAGCATAATGACACTGCCAGATTATTTCCGAACGAATGAAACCATGCAGGTGCAGTCCTAGAGGTGTCCTCAGCGATAGTATCACGAGCCATTGCCATATCCTTCAGCTCAGAGTTGAGTTAGCTTGCTATGTAATCTTTCATTCTTCGGGCCTACAGATTCTGACACTATTGATGATTTGATGTAGCTTGGTGACAAAAGATAGCTTGCTCAAAGTGTACCACCACTAAAAGAAATCAGAACCTGAGGTTACGACACACAACAAAAGGAAAAAAGTATTCTCATTTAGCCAAACATGGTGCCCTGCATGCAGCCTGGTTCAGTAGCTAGGAGATGAGGTCCATATGCTCTAGTTCTAAAGCCACTCTCGCCCGGTCACGATCCTTCCCGCCTCGTGCAGTTCCTGCATTGAGTCCGCACTCCAACATGAAGCAGGTCCTCCTAGAACATCTGCACTCCGACCGAGACCCTCTTCACGCACACGCCCATAACATCGCTTAGCTCAATCTCGACGACCAACACCCCGTAGCGGCACACCTCCCTCCTCCCCTGGCGCCGGTGGCATGCCCCCTCTTCTGCCTAGCTACATGTGACCATCCGGCTTCCCACAGGCGTGGCTATGTCGGTTTTACCTTCCCTCATCTGATGCCCCCGGACTCTACTGACATGCCCCTCACCGATGTGTCAAGAAGAATCTCCCAACACCTCTTCTCTCTCTGTTCTTTTGCAAATGTGTTGGAGATATGCCCTAGAGGCAATAATAAATATAGTTATTATTATATCTTTGTGTTTATGATAAATGTTTATATTCATGCTATAATAGTATAACCAGGAAACATTAATACTTGTGTGATTTGTAAACTAAATTAGAGTCCCTAGTAAAGCCTCTTCATAATACTAGCTTGTTGGTTAATAGATGATTGTGGTTTCCCTATCATGAACATTGAGATGTTGTTAACAACAAGATCATATCATTAGGAGAATGGTATGGTGGACATACTCCTATGGATAAGCGTAGCATAAAGATCAAGTCATTTTAATAGTTCAATTGCTATAAGCTTTCTGATACATAGTAACCTAATTCCTTCGACCATGAGATCATGCATATCACCATCACTGGAAGGATGCTTTGATGACATCAAACACCACACCGTAACTGGGTGGCTATAAAGGTGGCATTGAGTGTTCGGAAAGTATGGGTTGAGACACATGGATCAAGAGTGGGATTTGTCCATCCATATGACGGATAGATATATTCTGGGCCCTCTCGGTGGAATGTCATCCAATTAGCTTGCAAGCATGTGACTGGCTCACAAGGGATCACATACCACGGAACGAGAAAAGAGTACTTATCGAACGAGGTTGAACTAGGTATGCGAGATATACGATCAAAACCTCGGATAAGTAAACTATCGTGAGACATAGGAAATTGGTATCGTATGTAAGTGGTTCATTCGATCATAAGTAATCGTAGAAATATTTGGGAGCCATATGAATTTCCAGATTCCTCTATTGGTTATTGATCGGAGAAGTGTCTCGATCATGTCCGCATAATTCACGAACCGTAGGGAGACACAATTAAGAATTCCATGTTGTTGAGTAGTTATGGAATGATGAGTAAGAGACCGAATGTTGTTCGGAGTCTCGGATGGGATCCGGGATATCACGAGGAGAACCGGAATGGTTCGGAGAATAAGATTCATATAAGGAAAGTCATGTTTCGGAGTTGGGGAATGATTCCGGTGTTTTCACCGGGAATGTTCTAGAAGGGTCCGGAAGGTCCGGCACTCCGGAGGGGAAGGGTACATGAATGTGTCGTGACAATATGGAATGGTTGCATCATGTACTAGGTAACATGGCTGGGCAAAATAAATGGAGAAATCAAATCCTAGTTTGAAAGTCAAACGCCAATTTGAAAAGTCAAACGGCAAGTTTGCTTGGTGGAGGGAGAGTAGGAAACCTACTTGGGGAGGAAGTCCTCCTACCTCCACCCGCCGGCCAAGGAGGCCGAGTTGGGGGAGGACTCCCTCCTCCCAACCGACGCCCTCCTACCTATATAAGCAGGGGCAGGGCTGCCCCTCTAGCCTACACCCAACACACCCCAAACCCTAGCCCTAAGACGCCGGCGCCACCACCCCTGCTGCTGCCGCCGCCTAGGGCACCACCAACTCGCCGAGTTGGGGTGATCCCAAACCCTAGCCGCCGGCTACACTCTCCCCTTGGTGCCTTCTAAACCCTAGATCGCCAAGGCCTCTCTCATAGTCCACCATACTCGCTCCGGCTTAAGGCGAAGCCCTGCGAGATCTCCCCTCTACTTCCGGTACCACGCCGTCGTGCTGCCGGAATCGCGAGGAGAGTGCTACAACCTCCACTGCCTGCTGGAACAAGGGAGATGAAGGTCTTCATCGAGTACCGAACGTGTGACCGACTGCGGAAGCGCTGCCGGAACGCAGCGCCGGAAGGATCGTCTACGCGATCTTGAGATCGACAAGAGTACGACTACATCACCCACGAGAATCTGCTCTCGTTAAACACTTTGGAATCTTCAAGGGTGAGTTCCTCTATAGACTCGTTGTTAAAATCTAGTAGATAGATCTTGGCTTGTTTGTTTGCATGCGGTAGAAATTTTTTGTTTTCCATGCTACGAACCCCTACAGTGGTATCAGAGCCGTGTCTATATGCAGATCTGTTGCACGAGTAGAATACAATGGTCATTGTGGGTGGTGGTGCTTTTATTATCAATTGCTTCTTGTGTACTTTGCATCTTGCGGTATGATGGGATGAAGCGGCCCGGGCTAACCTTACATGCAACTTGTATGGCATAAGTGGCTTTGCGGGTGTGTGTCTCTCACATCATAGTATAGATACAATTTACAACGGGCACTTGATAGTTCAAGCATCAACGTTGTGGTTCTTGTTCGTAAGTTAGAGCGACACTTATTGAAAGCCCCAAGCCACGTAAAATATGCAAAGAAAATTAGAGGCGTCTAACTTTGTTTTGCAGGGGTGTGCTGTGATGTGATATGGCCATGATTGTGATTATATTTGATGTATGCAATGTTCCTTATTGTAAGTTGGCAACCGGCAGGAGCCATATGGTTGTCTTTAAATTCTGTTAAGACCTGCGTGTCTATTCAAAGTAGTTGTAATAGTTGAAGCTGGTGGACGACAACCATGGAACAGCGCCATTGACCTTGACGCAATGCCGGTGATGATGGAGATCATGTTCGTGCTTGAAGATGGAGATCGGAAGCACAAGAAGAAATGCCATATCATATCACATATTATGAATTGCATGTGATGTTAATCCTTTATGCATCTTGTATTGCTTAGTTAACGACGGTAGCATTATAAGATGATCCCTCATGCACATAAATTTCAAGCTCCAAAAGTGTTCATCCTTAGTAAGCACCGTTGCTAAAGCTCGTTGTTTCGAAGCACCACGTGATGATAGGGTGTGTTAGATTCTGCGGGTGTATACAACGTGAGCAAGCCAGATTTGCTCATGCGGAAGCTAAGGTTTGATCTTGACGATCCTAGCATGTATAGATATGGTCTCGGAACACGGATCACCGAAAGGTAAAGCATGAGTCATATAGTAGATATGATGAACATGTTGATTGTTCGCCATTGAAGCTACATCAACTCTCGTGATGATCGGTTTTGATGTGGTGGATTTGGTTCATGTGATCACTAAAACAATGTGAGTGATATTGTTTTGAGTGGGAGTTCACCTAGATTAATTTAACTATTAGTTAGAACTCAATTTGTCATAAACTTAGTCTAAACTATTGCAAATATGTTGTAGATCAATGGCGGCCCCTACCATCAATTTTAATGCGTTCCTAGAGAAAGAAAATTTGAAAAACAATGGAAGCAACTTCGCGGATTGGTTCCGTAATTTGAGGATTGTCCTCAATGCTGGTAATTTGACCTATGTCTTTGGATGCACATTGGGTGACCCGCACAGCCTCGCTACCGATGAAGTAAAGGATGTTTACCTCACTCGGAAGAATCGGTACTCCACGATTCGGTGTGCTATCTTGCATGGTTTGGAATCGAGCTTGAAAGGTTTGAGAACCATGACCCACATGATATTGTCCATGAACTCAAAATGATATTTGAGGCTCACGCGCAGTTGAGAGTTATGAGGCTTCAAAGTTCTTTAATCGCAAGATGGAAGAGGGCAGCTCCGTCAGTGAGCATGTGCTTAAGATGACTGGGCACGCAAACAAACTCCAAAGTTTGGGTATAGTGATTCCTAATTCTTTGGGGATTCACCGTGTCCTCCAATCACTACCTCCAAGTTACAAGAAATTTTTGATGAACTACAATATGCAAAGCATGGACAAGACGTTGCCAGAACTCTTCTCCGTGTTGAAATCTGCAGAAGTGGAGATCAAGAAAGAGCACCAAGTGTTGTTGGTCAATAAGACCACCAAATTCAAGAAAGGCAAGTCTAAGGAAAAGGGAAACTTCAATAAGGGCGGTAAGAAAGTTGCCGCACCGGCGAACAAGACTAGGGCTGGACCTAAGCCTGATACTGAGTGATTTTACTGCAAGGGAGAAGGTCACTGGAAGCAGAATTTCCCAAAGTACTTGGCGGATTTGAAGAACGGCAATATCAAGAAGAAAGGTATATCTGATATACATGTTATTGATGTGTATCTCACTAGTACTCGTAGTAGTGCCTGGGTATTTGATACTGGTTCGGTTGCTCATATTTGTAACTCGAAACAGGTGCTGCAGAATAAACGGAAGCTAGCGAAGAACGAGGTGACGATGCGCGTTGGAAATGGATCAAAGGTTGATGTGATCGCGGTCGGCACGCTACCTCTTCATCTACCATCGGGATTAGTTTTATACTTAAATAATTGTTATTTGGTGCCTGCGTTGAGCATGAACATTATATCAGGATCTTGTTTATTGCGAGACAGTTACTTGTTTAAGTCCGTGAATAATGGTTGTTCGATTTATATGAGTAGTATGTTTTATGCACATGCACCTTTGATAGATGGTCTATTCTTATTGAATCTCGATTGTAGTAATACACACATAAATAACATTGAGGCTAAACGTTTGGAATTGAGCGATAACTCGACCTATATGTGGCACCGTCGTCTTGGTCATATCGGAGTGAAGCGTATGAAGAAACTCCATTCCAATGGACTTCTTGAATCACTTGATTTCGAATCACTTGAAAGATGCGAAGTATGTCTGATGGGTAAAATGACTAAGATTCCATTTTCTGGTATGATGGAGCGAGCTACAGACTTATTGTAAATCATACATACCGATGTGTGTGGACCAATGAGTGTAGCATCGCGCGGTGGTTATCGTTATGTTCTTACCTTCACGGATGACTTGAGTAGATATGGGTATATCTATTTCATGAAACATAAGTCCGAAACTTTCGAGAAGTTTAAGGAATTTCAAAGTGAGGTAGAGAATCAACGTAACAAGAAGATTAAATTTCTATGTTCTGATCGTGGAGGTGAATATCTAATCTATGAGTTTGGCGAGCATTTAAAGAAATGCGGAATACTTTCACAATTGACACCGCCGGGAACACCATAGCTTAATGGTGTGTCCTAATATCGTAATCGAACTCTCTTAGATATGGTTCGGTCTATGATGTCACTTACAGATTTACCGCTATCGTTTCGGGGTTATGCATTAGAAACAGCCGCATTCACTTTAAATAGGGCACCATCTAAATCCGTTGAAACGACACCGTATGAATTATGGTTTGGGAAGAAACCTAAATTGTCGTTCCTTAAAGTTTGGGGTTGCGAAGCCTATGTAAAGACGTTACAGCCGGACAAGCTTGAACCCAAAGCGGAAAAATGCGTCTTCATATGATACCCGAAGGAAACTATTGGGTGTACCTTCTACTCCCTCCGTTCCTTTAAGTAAGGTGTATAGTTTTGGTGCACGAAAATTAACGCACTGGCTTGGAGAGAAAAAATCGTTGTTTTTGGACGTCAATACCCCTAGTAAACACGTTAGACTAGAGAGAAAATAGGGAAATATGGCATCATCTCTCTTCCGATCTAATCACTTCCTAATTTACCGTAACAACTCCATTGCTTCTCTCTTATGGACTCTCGTCGGTACTTATCCCCTCGCTCGACCGCGCGCTATTTCCCGCGAGTGCAATGTCGCGCGCTTTCTTTCTTCTCTCCCGCGCAGCATGCATGAACAAAACCTCCGTCAAATTCAAAAACGACGAAGCTTTTTGGCTCATGGAAAAATCTCACTGGATGAGGGAATTACAGTGGCGGCAAGGACCGAATAATTTCGCTTTCGAATTGGCGACCATGGACTATAAATTCCCTCCTCCCCCTCGCCATCCCATCAGTCTCCCAGTCGACATCTCTCCCTCTATCTACCGATCGTATCCTCTCTGTCCCCATCTCTCTCCTCCTCGCCATCTCTAATGGCTGGCTGCCGCTCCGGGTGGATTGACTGGGATGCCATCGGGGAGGAAGCGGAGGAGGATGCGAGCGATCTCAACTACGACTACGAGTGGATCGTTCCGGAAGAAGGTTTTTCAACTTTGATTCATTAATCTTTGCAGTCTTTTTTCTCAATATTTATATGATCGGTATTGGTTTTGTGGTAGATGAAGAAGAGGCAGAGAGTTCCAATCTGCGGCGTGGAGGAAGGCTCGGCCTGGCAGGTGGGGTGAGAGCTCCGACCATGGGAGTCCAACGAGGAAGGCCTGGGCGATCTGGACATGTACTCGCGGGCGGAGGAGGACCGAACAGCATGGCATTAAGGAACAATGGGGTACGCAACCCAGGGCTTGCTCACCGGGTGCATTTAATCGTGAACCGAGTCACGGCAGGTGGAAACAGCAACCTTGCACGCGGTCGTTGCCGTCTTGGACTTTCTGGTTCAAGGTGTGGCCCTAATCCAGTGACAAGATGGCTTGGACTTCCTGCAACTCAAGGTAAACTAAGTTCATGTGCCGCTCATCATTTGTATTCTTGATTACATCCAGCAGTTCATCACGTATTCACGTGTACCAGTAGAATAAATCTCGGTTGATAGTCAAGATTTGCTATGCAATATGAGTACAACAGTAGTTCATCATCATGTGTAGTAGGTCTGATTATATGGAGTATGAAAATCCTACTTAGATGCAGTAGTTCTTCATGTATACTTTAGATTAAATCATGTGATTAGATGCAGTATGAAAATCCTACTTAGATGTTGTAGTTCTTCATGTTTACTTTAGATTAAATCATGTGATTAGATGCAGTATGGAAATCCTACTTATATGCGGTAGTTCTTCATGTTTACTTTAGATTAAATCATGTGATTAGATGCAGTATGAAAATCCTACTTACATACGGTAGTTCTTCATGTATAGTTACTTTAGAGTAAATCATGTGAATCCACTCTCACACTCTACAGTCCGGACAGTACCAGTGTTGTGCATATTCACCTATACGTACTCTAAAGTTTGTGGAATAATCATGTGATTTCAGGTGCCAATGAAAATGTTGGACGCAGTGATGCCGAGGAGGATGTTGAACTAGAATTTGAGGGAGACAGCAATGATGAAGGTGTGGGGACTTGGGGAGCCTTAGGTAAACTCATTTTTGCATAACTCATAAGCTGTTACTAGTAGTGAGGAAATTTCGTTTTAAAACAACTAGTGGCAGAGAAATTGCTTTGGCTTGCAAGTTGTAATGACAGCAAACTCTATACGGATTCTGTAAATACATCCTCCTAAAAAGATTATTAGTATCCCTGCAGTGCAAGATTAGGAGTATCATGTTGCATGGAGTAGTTTGATATGGGTACACTTATTGGTTGTTGCTGCAATTCCATTTCGGTTTAGCAATCATGAGCATTTATTCAATGTAGCAGTAATGAATTTGCAATCATACGTACCCGCACAACTAGTAATTTTCTTCTCTTTAATGTGCAGGTGGTAACGGTACATTAAAGAGGAAAAGAAGGTGGTACCAACTCGAAGAGAAGCAAGCTGTGTACACTATGATTCTAGAGAGGATCCAACCAGGGGCGTTGACTCGAGGAGTGTCTCAAGAGGTTTCGCAACTAACCGGAATACCTGTGCGCACCATCCAGAACTGGTGGAAGATTTGCAAGGAAGCAGGTGGTATACACGGTCTAGAAAATAAACGGGCAAAAAACTGTGGCCGCAAAAGGATATCCTTCGATCCGGAGGTTGTGAAGCAGGTGGACCTGAGGAAAAGAACTACTCTTCGGGATTTAGCAAACGAGCTAAACATGGCGAAGACTACATTATGACGACGTTTGCAGGAGGGTTTATTGAGATGTCATACAAATGCTATAAAGTCCACATTGACGGATGATAACAAGGTAGCCCGCGTAAGGTTTTGTTTGTCAGCACTTGATGACATTTTTTCCCTAGAGGATCCAACTTTACAGAGATGTACAATGTCATACATATTGATGAGAAGTGGTTCTACCGCTCCCGCGGTAGCCAAAATTATTATTTGGCTCCTGGCGAAGAGGAACCGTACCGGAGCACACAGAGCAAAAGCTTCATTGAGAAGGTGAGCGATGATTTTTTAAAATAAAATTAATATTAACATGATTATGCAAGTATTGTTACTAATGACATGATAATGTTGTTTTGTAGGTGATGTTCTTGGCCGCGGTCGCCCGACCACGATATGATGCAAATGGCATAATGATTTTTGATGGAAAGCTAGGTATTTGGCCGTTTACATACAAAGAAGCGGCAAAGAGAAAGAGCAAGTACAGAGAAGCTGGAACCATGGTATAATGAGTATACTTCATTTTATTTGTAATACTCCATCTGCATAATGGACAATTAACATGATGATTAATTTCAATCCTAGGTCACTAAAGTTCTCCCGGCAGTTACTAAAGATGTAAGCCGGCAGTACATGATAAACTTTCTGCTTCCTGCCATAAGAGAGAAATGGCCTGCGAGCGAGCGTGGCATGCCAATATATATCCAACAGGACAATGTGAAGACGCATATCCCTGTGGATGACCCACAATTTTCACTGCGGCTCAAGCTGGTGGGTGGGACATCCGTCTCAAATGCCAGCCTCCGAACTCCCCTGACCTAAATATTCTTGATTTGGGTTTTTGCAGCACTACAATCACTTTTTCACAAGTTATCTCCAGGTATTTGTTTGGTTGTAGGAGTGCATTTTAAATTATGGTTGCTTTTGAGTTGCATTGACTTGATTATTTTGTGGAGGTTCTATTGACGACATGGCGCGCAAGGTGCAGCAAGCATTCGACGAGTACCCAGCCGAGCGCAGCAACAAGATCTTTCTGACCCTGAAGGCATGTATGCGGGAAGTGCTCAAGCAGTTTGGTGGGAACCGATACAAGGTTCCGCACATGCGGAAGGCTGTACTAGAGAGGCTCGGCGATCTCCCGGTGGCACTAGAATGCGATGCGATTATTGTTCGCGACGCCATTGAATTCTTGCAGAATGCTTAGTGGTTTTTATGCCTTCAGTTATGTAATCGAATTAGTTTGAGTCAACTTTTATGTTTCCGATTGTTGCCGTGAGAAACCATTGTTGCATGGAGTATCATTTGAATGATAAGGAGTGCGCAAGATAAAGAATTTTATTCATGCTCATGTATAATATGATTGAAAGGACTACATCACATAAATGTTGTATTCATGCTTATCAATCATGTGATTGAAACAAGTACAGGAATAAAAACTTCTACTTCTTCTCATCCTGTCGTTTTGTCGCTTTGCAAACTCTCGAATCAGCAAGTACGTCTCGGAGTCGCTTCCTTGATCGACGTCGTCGTCCTCGTCGTCGCTGCCGTAGCTATCTGATGCATATCCTTGAAGGTTTTTCAGCTTGGTCTCCAAAGCATACGAGAATGGACGCCACACGCCACACTCGGTACACAATAACCCATGGGGGCATGGAGGAGCTCCTAGGACATAGCCACACAGATTGCATGGTTCCAACACGATGTTGTCCTTCTTGTCATCTTGACCTTGGGCTGGGGTAGGTGAAGCAAGCGCTGGTATCTTCTCCATGGGATATGTGACGGTGTGAAAAATAGAAAAGGGAAGATCGTGATGAGATTGAGAGAGAAGCTTCTCCCAAGAGATTATATAGAGAGCGGATAAAAGGATCAGATCTCCCGAGAGAGTACGTACGTAGCCACATCTCTAAAACGAAAAGAGGTTGGGATTTTTTTGTTTCCAATAGATTGTAAGGCCTCACGGCGGATTCAAGTGCGTACGTGCGCGCCTTTTTTAGCGATCCTAGGCAGTTGGCGGGGAGAGGAATCGCTATTTTTTTTCTAACAAACCCAGGAGGCAGTATTTGGACGGGAGATGATTACCGATCAAACAAACTAGAGAAAGTTCAGCTCACGACTCCATCCAGGGAAGAGATAAATCTGTCCAGCGTAACAATAAACCTTATATTTTGAAATTGTTCATAAAAAACTATACACCTTACATCAAGGAACGGAGGGAGTATCATAGATCCAAAGGCAAAATCTTCGTTGCTAAGAATTGATCCTTTCTAGAGAAGGAATTTCTTTCGAAAGAAGTGACTGGAAGGAAAGTAGACCTCGACGAGGTTGTTGAACCTTCTCTCGAACTTGCGAGTATCGCAGCACCGGAAGTAGTTCCTGTGGCGCCTACACCAATAAGAGAGAAAGCTAATGATGATGATCATGAAACTTTGGTTGAAGTTGCTACAGAGTTTCGCAGGTCAACGAGAACTCGTACCATTCCTGATTGGTATGATCCCGTTATGAGTGTCATGTTGGTGGACAACATCGATGACCCTTCGACATATGAGGAAGCAATGATGATCCCAGATTCCAATAAATGGCAGGATGCCATGAAATCCGAGATTGAATCCATGTAAGAAAACCAAGTGTGGACTTTGGTGGACTTACCGGATGGCCGGAAGGCTATCGAGAACAAATGGATTTTCAAGAAGAAAACAGATGTTGATGGTAATGTTACTGTCTATAAAGCTCGACTTGTTGCAAAAGGGTTTCGACAAATTCAAGGAGTTGACTACGATGAGACTTTCTCACCAGTAGCGAAGCTAAAGTCTGTGAGGATTATGTTAGCAATCGCTGCATATTACGATTATGAGATATGGCAGATGTATGTCAAAACGGCGTTCCTCAGTGGAGACATTGATGAAGAGTTGTATATGATGCAACCCAAAGGTTTTGTCGATCCTAAAGATGCTAACAAGGTGTGCAAACTTCAATGATCCATATATGGATTGAAGCAAGCATCCCGAAGTTGGAATCAACTTTGGATAAGTGTCGTGGTATTGCCGACGAGTACGCCATGGAGGGGTCCTTACAGTGCGTGTTTAGAGACGTGGGGTAAGGCAGACGGTTGACGGGTACGAGGTAACACAGCTTACCCAGGTTCAGATCCCACAATGGTGGCGGAATCCTACTCCTGCTATAAATCACTATAATGGCAATACCGAAGTTCTGAGATTAGGTTCGCTGTGCGAGGTGACTAGAAAGTCTAAGTTATCGTCTGAGATTGTGCCCTAAAGGCTCCCATAGGCCCGGCTTATATAGTCGTCAGGTCCTAGGGTTACAGGGAAAAGTCCTAGCCGGACAGGTTACAGAGTCCTACACCGTCTATTACTAGTCTTGTGTATCTTGCACTCCAAGGCTCCGGGTACGCTGGTGACTCTACCGTAGCCTTCCTTTATCCGGCACGGGCCTCCCTTCTGGATACACCTAACTGGGCCGCCCAGCAGGCCATAGGCCATGCTACCGACTATAGGCCACCCGGGTTAGTCGGATAAGAGACATGCTATGAGGATACCCCTATAGCATATCCCTAACAGTAGCCCCCGGAGAACTCCGAGATCTTGCGCCGTCTTGCCTCTTCCTGTGGAATGCTCCGTCTAGATGGATGTCGGCAAATCGTCAAGCAATATCTGGTAGTCCTCCCAAAGAACCCTGCAAGGTTTTCTCCGTCTTCTACGAGTAAGTCGGAGAAATGCTGAATCTTCCATCGTATGCTTCCGTTGTCGGATTACATCCGTCCATGCCGGAATCTTCGATGGGACGACTCATCTACCATGTCACTTATGATGACGTAGGCTATAGGTCAGTGACGCCTCGCAACTCACACATGTAGAGAACGTAATCATAGCCGATTTTCCCGCGCGAGCGATACGAACCGTTGGCGGCGACGGTTGGAGATGTGGCGAAATTACCGCGCATGTTCACGAACACGTCGTCTACGCGGCAACCGTCTGATTAGTTGCACGAATCTTGACGCAGAGTAAGATAAATATCGCCCGTGGGACACTTGCCACTTTTTCACCTCATTCCCTCGCGTCATCGTCTTCTTCCTCCAGCCGCGCACCTCCTCGAGCTCTTCGCGAAAACCTCGAGAAACCCTAGCCCTGCTTCCTGCACCAGTCATGTCCTTTTCCTTCCTCCATGGCCAGCAGCGGTTCATCCCCTTCAATGGCAGCGTCGACCGAAGCCGCGGCGAAGCCGGCGAGCTCCGTCGTCGTGCCCCCAGAAGGGCTGGTCATCCCCGCATCAGCGGTGATAGAAACCACCGGCGGTGAACATAAATTGGCGGCGCTGGAGCCCCTGGAAGAGGAGCCTGACTCGCACAAAGGCGATTGGCGCGGGTCGGATATCGCCACGCGCGACATCCAGGAGATGGTCGCCGAAGGTTACCTCCCCGCGACGGAGGGGCTCACCTGGCGGGCGGCGTCGGCCGGCGAGGTGACCCCTTCTCCCCAAGTCGGAGAGAAGGTATACCTCAAGGCGCAACTGGTACGCGGTGTTTCTTTGCCCATCTCCCACTTCTTCCTGTCCGTCTTGAACCACTTCCAGGTCCAACCCCACAACCTCTCCCCCAATAGCATCCTAGTGCTTAGCAACTTTGCGACACTTAGCGAGGGTTACCTAGGGATTAGGCCTAGCTTAGATCTGTTTGTCTACTTCTTCACCGTCAAACATGAAGCCGGACATAGCAAGGAGGAGCTTAGAAACTGCGGCACCATAAGTTTCAAGATCCGACCTGGCCGGCGGTTCCCCGACATTGTCGGCCACGAGTCGTGCAAGAACTGGCAGCGGACGTACTTCTACGGCCCCGACATTCCTTTGTCGGGCCGAGAAGCAACGTACCCGGACTTCGTGGATGGAGCCGCCGCTGAAGTCTCCACATGGCGGTCCCATGCCTCCCTTCCTTCCGACCTCAACGCTTCTCGCGCAATAAGGCGGATCGAATGGTTCGTAGATACGGGTCTTACTGGCTTGGACCTATCCATGTGCTGGTTCATCAGGCGGATCCAACCTCTGCAACACCGCATGAAGGTCATGCACGAGTACACCGGCGACCGAAGGGATACCCTCCGAATCTCCGAGGACAACTTCTCGAGCGACTCCGTGAAGTTCCGTCTTAAGGACATCGTCAAGGTGAAGGACAAGAAGCGTGGCTTCACCCTTACCTACGATATGTTCGTAAACGAAAAGTGCCCAAAGGTAGGTATTTATTCTCCGTGTGTGACATTGCTCCAGTTTTTCCGTCTTGCTAATATCATCTTGTCTAACACGGTGATTTCTCACTTAACAGCTTAGCGATCTAGAGGAGGACAACCTGGCTGCCCAAATCTACGATCCCAAGATGAAGGAAATCACGGTCGTGTCCGACGATGACGCCCCGTTGGCGCGAAAGCGGAATAGCTCCACCTCTGACGCTGCCAACGGAGGCAAGAAAAAGAAGACGGAGCGTGGAGCCTCCAAAAAGAGTACTGCCGCCCTGGAGGCGGAAAAGAAGAAAGCCACTGGGATGTTTGCCAAAGCGCCCCCCTAGTGTAAGCTTCTTATTCTCCGACATTGTCTTGTTTATGTGTCTTATTCCTGTACTTATGCATTTTGCACGTTTCAGGAAGAAAGCCACAACCAGCCTCAAGAAGTCCTCCAAGACTCCTGGGGCTTCTAGAAATATTAAAGATATGCTGCATCGCGACTCTTCCCCCGCCATCGCCCCTGCTACTCCTGCCGTCCAGCCCTCCTCCGCTCCGACAAGCTCCCAAGCTCAGGAGGCACCAGGCCCTTCCGCCATGGAAGTGGATTCTGGCGCCTCTACCGAACTCGCAGTTGTCGGCGAGCAGGCAACGCAGGAGAGCGCTGCTCTTCAAATGGCTGAAGCTCCGGCTAAGGATGCCATCGGTAGCGGCAAGGCGGTGGCGGTTGCTGGTACATCCGCCGAAGGCGGCGCCTCTGCTCCCCAGAAAACCTTAGAACTGCCAAAGATCATCTTCCCGGTGCTTACGCCGGGTAGCACAATGACGGTTCCTGGAGGAGTGTCGTCATCTCCGACGTGCGGTCTTGAGGAGCTACTCCGACAAGCAGAAATCTTGCGAAGCAACAGCGTTTCTTTTGGCAAGCTGCTGGCCGAGAGTGCTACAAACCTCAAGATCATCGCACTTGTAAGTTTTTCTTTACCTTTTGCATTTCATATGAGTATCCCACTGTAGCCC
The DNA here is from genome assembly GCA_030063025.1 of Avena longiglumis. NCBI lineage: Eukaryota > Viridiplantae > Streptophyta > Magnoliopsida > Poales > Poaceae > Avena > Avena longiglumis. The sequence continues at coordinate 505,633,500 of CP125975.1, forward strand.
CCGAGGATGTAGACAGAAAACCATTGGTTTTGCATCTATATGCTCTAAGAGTGACTAAGCTAGAAAAAAACTCTCACTGTAGCCCCCAAGCATTTAGATGGAATGAATTATTCCGACTATATGCTTTAAGAGTAGCATACACAGTGTTCATAATTTTAAGTGATGTAGCCCCAAATTTTCTAGTTGTAACTGACTCAGTTCCGACTAGGTACTTAAAGAAAAGCTAAGCATTTTGCCGAGTTAAAACTTTATACTATAGCCCCCAAGCTTCTAGTTGAGAACTGAATTAGCTCCGACTAGATGCTTAAATAAAAGCTAAGCATATTGCTAAGTTAAAAACTCTCGCTGTAGCCCCCGAGCGCCTAGATGGAAAATTTCCGACTAGGGACTCCAAGTAGACTAAACAACGACTTGACTTTTGTATTTGTTTCCACAGAACGAGAATGCTCTGAGGGGTATGGCCAATGATAAGTATCAGAAGATGCGCGCGGACCTTGAAGCTGAAAGGGTAAAACTGCCATCTTGAAGGAACAGATCATCAAAAAAAAGAGTCTGTTTTCTTTTTGCGCATTTCCGTCTTACTTTTGTGCCTTCCTTCTTCGAGTACTCACGGTGTACTTTGTTTTCTCCGACTTGTAGAACATGTCACCAAGTCTAAGGATATTGTTGAGCAGTCCAAGCACATCCAACAGATGGACAGCGAGAACAAGATCCTTAAGAAGGAGAGGGAACAAATGCTGAAGATGCATGAGGATTCCATGAAAGCCCTGCAGGACTCCGCCTCCGCTGAAATCAATCCTTTGAAGGAGGAGCTTGCGATCCTAAAGGATCAGAAGCAAGCTGCCGATGAGCAAAACCTTCGCCATAGCGAGGCGTTTAAGCTCCTCCAACAAGAGAAAGAATCTTTGGCGGACGTCGTTTTGCAGGCTAAGGCCAGCATTTTCAGTAAGTATCCTCCGCCTTGGAGCTCTGTAGTCTGGGTACTTAGAATTTTTGTACTCATGCAATCGTTGTCGGAATTTTCAGCGCCCTTGGGTTTAACCCACTCGCCTCCTTCGGACAAGGAATGCATGATTCTTGCCGGCAACTTCATCAATACCGCCATCACCCAAGCCAAAGAGATCGCCGTGCCCCTGCATATTTACATCAAGGCCTCGGACTCTATGGTGAAGTACTCGGAGATTCTGCGCCGAGCCCCCGAGCGTGTCGCAAGCTGGAAAGCTTCATGTGCACGGGCTGGCGCAAGGATGGCGTTGTCCATGGCGAAGGCACACTATGAAGGTGCCGACATCGACACGGTAACATCTGGTATCCCTGACGTGGATGATGACGGCAAAGAGATTGATCACGAAGCCATCCTGTCATCACTCGTGGGCTATGACACCAGGGTTGCCGAGTTGGTGGACGTCGACGTCTTCGTGCCCGGGAACTTTCTTGACAACGCCGAGCCTGAATCCTCCGAGTCTCCTCACAGTGGTGACGCTGAAGGTGAATCTTCGACTGGTGATGATGCGGCCTCCAAGTCCCCTGCACCCAAGGAGTGAAGAACACTTTGTAATTCTTGTTTCACCTTTGGAGTGTGCATTGAAAAAACTTGGTGATGTAATCTTAAGGCTGAAACCAATGGTTGTCGTATCCTGCTACTTAAGAATTAATGCCCAGTATGTACATGTTTTTTAAGCAAGTGTTAGCTTATCCATTACTCTGGTTTTTATGCTTGACTTTTCGTGAGTCGGAAGACTCGTTGTCGGAACCATGCACTTAGGCGATGATACCCAATGGCACCGTCAATAACCTTAGCACAAAATCGCCGACAATAAGTGCCAAAAGTCACTACTCCAGAATCCACATAAAAACAACAAAGAACGTGTAGACCAGAAAACTTAAGCTAACGCCCGTAGGCGGAATTTTCACAAGTGCAATCGCAAACTTGTGCATAAAGATTTATATGATCCAAAAATGAACACTAAAGGAGGTAAAAGACTCAGCAATATGAGTGAACCAAAGAGCTTTATTTCATTGATTATATAAGAGGTACACGATTAGATAAAAAAATGCTAAGTGTAGAAAGGACGTAGCTGTGCTATGTTCCATGGCCGATCAAGCTCCGGGTAGTCATCATCCGGGTCACGTCGCTTACGCTTATGATCCTCGCTGGGTCTATCCTTGAGCTCACGATTGTCGACAAGGTATTAAGACCCATTGAGCAGCGCCTTGCTTATGATGAACGGTCCTTCCCATGGCGGGGATAATTTGTGTGACTTCTTCTGCTTAAGTCGGAGCACCAAATCCCCCTCTTTAAACAAGCGATGCCGGACGCGGCGACTATGGTAGCTGCGTAGCTTCTGCTGGTAGATGGCGGATCTTTGGCATGCCAAAACGCGCTCCTCCTCGAGAAGGTCCACATCTAGGCATCTGGATTCTTCAGCGTCATCTTCGTCGTAGACGGCAACTCTTGGTGCATCGTAGAGGATGTCGGAAGGTAGGATAGCTTCTGCTCCATATACCATGAAGTAAGGGGTGTAGCCGGTAGATCTGTTGGGTGTAGTTCGTAAAATCCACAGCACAGATGGTAATTCTTCCGCCCAGGCTCCAGCTGCTCTATGTAGCGGTGCCTCAAGACGTGGCTTGATTCCCTGCAGAATTAATCCATTGGCTCGCTCAACTTGACCATTGGATTGTGGGTGTGCCACCGATGCAAGGTCAAGTCGGATGCCTTTGTCCCAGCAACAGGCCTCCACTTTTCCGAGTGACAAGTTTCTTCCATTGTCGGAGATGATGCTATGTGGGAGACCAAATCTCACCACTAGATCCCAGACAAACCTGAGGGCAGTTGCCCCGTCAAGCTTTCTAATGGGTTTAGCTTCTATCCACTTGGTGAATTTGTCAACTGCTACAAGCAGATGCGTGAATCCACTTGGTGCCGTTTGTAACGACCCTACCATGTCTAGCCCCCAGACTGCAAACGGCCAAGTTATTGGTATTGTTCACAATTCTTCAACAGGAACATGTGGTTGTCGGGCATAATACTGGCATCCTGTACATGTCTCAACTAGCTTGTCGGCGTCCGCCTTCGCGGTCAGCCAGTAGAATTCTTGCCGGAAGGCTTTCGCGACCAATGATCGAGGAGCGGCGTGATTCCCGCAATCTCCGAGATGGATTTCGCGTAGGATTTCCATACCTTCTAGCTGGGAAACACACTTTAGGTATACACCAGTAGTGCTCCTTTTGTAGAGTTGCCCATTGATTATGGTATAACCCTTTGCTCGTCGTACTATCTGCCGTCGTTCGACCTCGTCGTCGGGCAAAGTTCCGTGTTCGAGATATTCCATGAATGGTTTAGTCCAAGCCGGAGGGGTCTTTGTCACCATGTTGACGAAAGAATCAGCTCTATCCGGGTTGTCGACGTCGGCGCCCTTCACGGATGGTGTGCGTAGATGCTCTAGGAAAACTCCTGGCGGAATTTTCTTGCGCCCTGATCCAAGTTTAGACAATAGATCAGCCGCCTCGTTTTGCTCCCTAGGTACATACTTGACTTCGTAGCCCAAGAAGCTCTTGGCTATCTCGTCCACTTCGTCTCGATATGCCGCCATCATAGTGTTCCGCGCATTCCAGGTGCCAGCCACCTGCTGGGCAACCAAGTCGGAATCTCCACAGCAAATTATGCGCTTGATGCCAATATCCTTGGCTACACGCAGTCCGTGAATGAGTGCTTCATACTCCGCCATGTTGTTTGTAGCTTCGAAGTGGATCTGCAGAACGTAGTGTAGCTTGTCTCCTTTTGGTGACTGCAGCAATACACCAGCCCCCGAGTCGTTGAGCAGCTTTGATCCGTCAAAGTGCATCACCCAGTACTCTGGTTCTGGCAACGGAGTGGCATCCGACATCTCCGTCCAATCTGCAATAAAATCCACCAAGGCTTGTGACTTGATAGCGTCGCGTCTCTTGTAGGTGATCTCGAAGGCGGCAAGTTCAATGCCCCACTTCGCGACCCTTCCTGTAGCATCGTTGTTATTGATGATGTCGGACAGTGGAGTCTTGCTCACCACTGTGATTGGGTGGTCTTGAAAGTAATGCCTCAGCTTCCGAGAAGCAAGGAATACTCCATAAGCTATCTTTTGGTAGTGAGGGTAACGCTGCTTGGACTCCGTCAAGACCTCGCTTACATAGTAAACTGGTCGTTGAACTCCGTGCTTATAGCCTGGTTCCTTCCGCTCTACCACAACGATGATGCTGATAACCCGGTTGGTTGCCGCCATGTAAATCAACAGGGGCTCGCCAGGCTCGGGTGCTGCAAGGATGGGCGCTGAGGAAAGGATCTCCTTGAGCTGCTTCAATGCTACATCTTCTTCGTCCATCCATGTGAATTTTTCCGCCTTCTTCAGCAACTTGTACAGCGGCAGAGCCTTCTCTCCAAGTCTGCTGATGAACCGACTAACTGCTGCAACACAACCTATTAGTCGCTGGATGTCTTTTAGACATGTCGGACGGTTTATGTTTAAGATGGCTTTGATTTTCTCCGGGTTGACCACGATTCCGCGCTGGGAAACGATGAAGCCCAACAATTTGCCGGCTGGAACCACAAAGATGCATTTCTTAGGATTGAGCATCATGTTGTATTTCCGGAGATTATCAAAGGTTTCTTTTAAGTCGGAGATTAAGTCATTTGACTTTTTAGACATCACCGCGATATCGTCCACATAGGAGTGAACGTTCCGACCAATTTGGTCGTGAAGGCAACGTTGCATTGTCCGCTGGTAGGTAGCACCTGTGTTTTTCAGCCCAAAGGGCATCGTGACATAGCAAAACGTGCCGTAAGGGGTAGTGAACGAAGTGGCCAATTGGTCCGACTTCCTCATCTTGATCTGGTGGTATCCTGAGTATGCATCGAGAAAACACAAAAGTTCCGAGCCAGCCGTCGAGTCAATGACTTGGTCAATGCGAGGCAAAGCAAACGTATCTTTGGGACATGCTTTGTTCAAGCCGGTGTAATCAATGCACATTCTTAATTCATTGGTTCCCTTTTTGGGGACAAGTACAGGATTGGCCACCCATCGGGTGTGAAGGAATTCTCGGATAAACTCAGCCTTAAGTAACCTAGCTATCTCTTTGTCAATGGCGCGTCTCTTCTCATCTCCGAAGCGTCGTAGAGGTTGTTTCACTGGTTTACATTTTGGATCTATGTTTAAGCTGTGCTCGGCAAGTTCCCTAGGTACACCTTTCATGTCGGCAGGTTGCCATGCAAATATGTCCCTATTCTCACAGAGGAACTCGACGAGCGCGCTTTCCTATTTGGGATCCAGGTTCGTCCCAATGGCGGTGACCTTGGAGGCATCGCCTACCACAAGCTCCACCGGCTTGGTCTCGATGGCGGCCTTGAACGAAGGAGCGGAGTCGGAGATTTGCTTCTTCGACGCGGGCATCTCTGAGTCATTAACCTTGCTCTGGATCTCCTTGAATTCTTCGCTGTAGAGGACAACTTCTGCAATGGCTGCTTCATTGATCTCGCAGTTCCTTGCTTTGGTAAAGCTTCCGGATACGGTGATGATACCATTTGGTCCGGGTATCTTGAGCTTGTTGTAGACGAAGCATGGCTTGGCCATGAACGTGTGGAATATGTCGCGGCCGATTATGACGTGGTACACGCTCTTGAAGGGGACCACCTCAAAGGTCATGCGCTCTTGGCGGTAATTATTAACGTCGCCAAAGGCTACCTGAAGTGTAATGCACCCAAGGGACCGAGCCTCCCGTCCAGGAACTACGCCATGGAACACGGTGTTGGTCCGCCTTAGGTTTGCCTCCGTCAAGTTCATCTTCTGTAGTGTATCCAGGTACATGATGTTGATGCTTCTTCCACTATCCACCATGCACTTGGTGAACTCCATGCTATCAATCAATGGGTTGATGACCATGGCATACTGGTTCTCCGTGGGCACAAGGTCTGAGTGGTCCGTCCTGTCCCAAGTAATTGGAACCTCCGACCAGCGCAGTAAAGGGTTTCGCGACATAGTAAATCAAAATTTTCTACGGATGCGAACAGAGGAAAAGCCAAGATCTAATCTTGGATATGCAAACAACGAGAGAGATTGGATTAGATCTTCATACCCTTGAAGATTCGCTGCAATGAACGTTAAATCGGAACATGGGTGATGTAGTCGTACTCGCTTCTCCTCCTCGCGATCCGATCCGATCTAGCACCACAAGTGGCGGTGCCTCCGTGAGATACACACATGCAGCACCTCGACGTCTCCTCCTTCCTCGGTCCAGCAAGTATGGTGGAGAGACGGATTGGATCTACAACACGACGGCGTGGTGTATATGGTGGAGAGTTTCTGCAGCAGGGCTTCGCCTACATGCAGTCGGGAGGGAGAGAGATAGGAGGGCAGCAGGGCGGCTAGCTTTGGAGGGGAAGGTGTGTGTGGGGGGGGGGTGGTGCGCCCCCAGCCCTCTTTATATAGAGGGGTGGGCGGCTGACCTAGCCCCTCCCCCAAGTCCAAACGGGCGGCCACAAGGAGGAGGAGTGGGGGGCAAGGAAACCCCCCCATTCTAGAAGGTCTAGTTAGGGTTTTACCCTAGCTGGCCGGTTGGGCCCTATGGGGCCTTGTGCCCCTGGCCCAAAGCGGCCAGGGCACTCCCTCATAGGACCATGCCCCCTCCCGGAAGGTGTGGCCACGTTGGTCCCCTTCCGGAAGGTTCTAGAAGCTTCCGGTACAATACCGATTAACCCGGAACAATTCCGAACTCCAAAAACTGCACTGCCTTATATGAATCTTATTCTCCGGACCACTCCGGAACCTCTCGTGATGTCTCGGATCTCATCCGAGACTCCGAACAAAAACTCATAAACCAATTATCCAATCTATCCTAGCGTCGAGACACGTTAAGTGTGTGACCCTGCGGGTTCGAGAATATGCAGACATGATCTTCTATCAATAATCAACAGCGGGGTCTGGAAACCCATATTGACTCCCACACATTCATCGATGATCATATCGGATGAACCATGATGTCAGGATTCAATCAATCCCATATATATATTCCCTTCGTCTCGCGATATTTTACTTGCCCGAGATTTGATCGTCGGTACCGTCATACCTAGTTCAATCTCGTTCACAGCAAGTACTTGTTGGAGATATGCCCTAGAGGCAATAATAAATATAGTTATTATTATATCTTTGTGTTTATGATAAATGTTTACATTCATGCTATAATAGTATTAACAAGGAAACATTAATACTTGTGTGATTTGTAGACTAAAATAAGGGTCCCTAGTAAAGCCTCTATATAATACTAGCTTGTTGGTTAATAGATGATTGTGGTTTCCCTATCATGAACATTGAGATGTTATTAACAACAAGATCATATCGTTAGGAGAATGGTACGGTGGACATACTCCTATAGATAAAGGTGGCATTGAGTGTTCGGAAAGTATGGGTTGAGACACATGGATCAAGAGTGGGATTTGTCCATCCATATGACGGATAGATATACTCTGGGCCCTCTCGGTGGAATGTCATCCAATTAGCTTGCAAGCATGTGACTGGCTCACAAGGGATCACATACCACGGGAACGAGAAAAGAGTACTTATCAGTAACGAGGTTGAACTAGGTATGCAGAGATACCGACGATCAAAACCTCGGATAAGTAAACTATCGTGAGACATAGGGGAATTGGTATCATATGTAAGTGGTTCATTCGATTGCAAAGTAATCGTAGAAATATGTGGGAGCCATATGAATTTTCAGATTCCTCTATTGGTTATTGATCGGAGAAGTGTCTCGATCATCCGCATAATTCACGAACCGTAGGGAGACACACTTAAGGATTCGATGTTGTTGAGTAGTTATGGAATGATGAGTAAGAGACCGAATGTTGTTCGGAGTCTCGAATGGGATCCGGGATATCACGAGGAGATCCGGAATGGTCCGGAGAATAAGATTCATATAAGGAAAGTCCTGTTTCGGAGTTGGGGAATGATTCCGGTGTTTTCATCGGGAATGTTCTAGAAGGGTCCAGAAGGTCCGGCACTCTGGAGGGGAAGGGTACATGAATGTGTCATGACAATATGGAATGGTTGCATCATGTACTAGGTAACATGACTGGGCAAAATAAAGGGAGAAATCAAATCCTATTTTGAAAGTCAAACGCCAATTTGAAAAGTCAAACGACAAGTTTGCTTGGTGGAGGGAGAGTAGGAAACCTACTTGGGGAGGAAGTCCTCCTCCCTCCACCCGCCGGCCAAGGAGGCTGAGTTGGGGGAGGACTCCCTCATCCCAACCGGCGCCCTCCCACCTATATAAGGAGGGTGGCTGCCCTAGCCTACACCCAACACACCCCAAACCCTAGCCCTAAGCCACGCGCCCACCCTTGCCGCCGCTTAGGGCACCACCAACTCGCCGAGTTGGTCAAACCCTAACCGGCACTCTCCCTTGGTGCCTTCTAAACCCTAGATCGCCAAGGCCTCTCTCATAGTCCACCATACTCGCTCGGCTTAAGGCGAAGCCTCGAGATCTCCCTTTACTTAGGTACCACGCCGTCGTCACGGAACCATGAGAGTGCTACAACCTCCGCTGCTTTGGAACAAGGAGAGGAAGGTCTTCATCGAAAATCGAATGTGTGACCGATCATGAAGCGCTTAACGAGCCTTGTTGGAAGGATCGTCTACGCGATCTTGAGATCGACAAGAGTACGACTACATCATCCACGAGAATCTGCTCGTTAAACACTTTGGAATCTTCGAGGGTAAGTTCCTCTATCGACTCATTGTTACAATCTAGTAGATAGAGCTTGGCTTGTTTGTTTGAATGCGGTAGAATTTTTTTGTTTTCCATGCTACGAACCCCTACAAAATGCGCTCGGCAAACCCCGAGCTCCACAAAATCCTGTAATCATAGTGTTAGAAGTTTGTAGCTTGTCTCAAAGATGCAGACCGTGAAAACCATTTAAAAAGGAAAAGATCTACATATCCTTTCAGGCTGACCATGTCCTGTTATTGATTTATTTTCTTCCTAACAAACATAAACTAAAACACCACAAAATTCTAAAAACTGATAGCTATGGACTTCTCAATTTATGAAACAAATCTTATCTATGGACTTCTCAATTTACAAAACAAATATAAATGCCCAATTAACTGGGGGACTATCTGTGCCCGCTGAACGGAGCAACAGAAAAATGCACAAAGCCATCAAGATATTAGCACATAAGTTTCTTCTTTGTAAAAATGAAGAGGTGTGGTGGTATATATAATAATCGATGCTTCAGTGTTGAACCATTGATGGACAGTAAAAATCTCAATAACTTGTATGTATTATTTGCACACACAATGGAAAATATGAACCAAATTGGACAAATCATGATTACATAAAAATCTACAAAGCCTTTCCAATTGACAAATGATCCTGATCTGCCACCAGATGGAGCCACAGAGTAACAAATCAAATCCACATACCGTATCTAGCAATCAGATCCATCTACACGCATACCTAGTCAGCAATCATGTCCAAGCTAAAAAAGTTAGCAATCAGATACACATGAACCAGCTATTAGTATCGCAAGGGAGGAGCAGGTGACCACCGCGGGGCTCCTGCGTGGCCCGCCCTCCGACACAAACCGACTGCCGCCTACGCACCCCACCGCCATGGAGAAGCTCGCCCTGATCTCGTCGCTAGCCCGCTAGGTGGCAGCCAGGAGCACGGTAGAGGGAAAATCTCCAAATCGCCAGTTCCTATTCTTTCCATGTGTTGCCTCAATCAACACAGAAATACTCATCGCGTTGGCACTGCAGCTAACTAATCCGTGGGCAATATCCAGCACCCTAGTACGGATGGAAGGTCGAGTCGAGGTAGCTATCTAGACGCATAGAGGTAGGAGACGATTCACCTGGGTGACGCCCCGAGGCCAACGACCTCGCCGGGGCCGAAGGCCACGCTGCACGCTTGGCGCCATATACACATGGAGCAGAGGAATCGATGTCCAGGTCGCCGCGTGAGCTGGAGGAAGCGACGCCAGAGGTGGGGGAGAGAAAGCTAGAGCCGGCGGGGATGGCGATGGCGAGGTCCGGTCGGGCAGCGTCAGACCGCTTTCCAATCCCCGACGCAACGCGCGCCCGAGATGTAGGCGGCGATGGCGAGGTCCTGACGGGCGGCCGAACTGCTCTCCAATCCCCGACGCGGCGCGCGGACGTCCGCAACGCTGACCTGCCTCCTCTACTCTTGCCGCGCTAGGCTATGAGCTTAGACTTGGCGGTGGCAGGTCAGGTAAATACTCTGAACTTGCATGGGCAAAACCGGAAAGAAAAAATCGAACGGAAAACCAGGCTGACAAACCTACCTCGATGTAAATTAGTAGATAATAGTAGATATCTACTAGCAAAAGTGTAAATTAGTAGATATAGTATATATATTAGTATATATATATACTAGCAAAAGTGTCCGTGCGTTGCACCGGGAGAAACAAATATTGAGTTGGGCGGTGCTACCGGTGGCCGGGATCGATCTTATACAACAGGAACTGGGTGGGCGTCAGTCGATTATACCGGCAGGAGATGGTCGGTCAGCGATGGCACAAGGACAGGGCGGCGACACGATGGGAATGGGTCACATGAATATTTTTCTGTTTGCTCGATGGATAGGAACCAGTTTTTCTTCTTTTTGAGATGGCAGGCAGGATAATCCTCCAAATGTTGCAGGATAAATCGTCCAATAAAGAAAACGATAAGAACTTTATTATTACTCCCTCAGTAAAGAAATGTGCTCGTGCGTAGCAATGGAAGCGAAAAAATAATTTTGTAAAAAAATTAAAGCACGATCCAAATGTTGCCCAAATTGATTGACCAGCGTAGAATAAATCTATTTTTATCTGGACGAACATCAAGTTTAGTCCCCTTCTTTTCTTTTCTTGTCAAACCCCTCTCACTTTATTCTTACAATTTTTTAAAAAAGGTAGAAAATGGTTTTTTTTAAGGAGAAGGAACGCCATGGACAGGCCTCCCCTTATCCTAATCATGATCTCCAAGACGAAAGGGGCTCGCCGCCTTATTTCTGTACTACATCAGAGAGACTGAGCTTTATCAAGATGTTGATCCAAGATTGAACGGCTCATAGACTGCGTTAGGGTATTTCTCTCACTCTCGGCTCTGAAACGACACCAAGCCTAGACACTCTCCCGTGAAACTCCTCTTTTAATTTAGTCTATGTTTTGTCGAACAACTGTAAAGGTACAATTTCAATATGATGCTCCGTCAGATTCTAACAAATACACATGGTACACACGGACACGCCGTGCCTGTGGAAATATTAGCTAACAAATGACACAACATTGTAAACTATCAAACTCCCATGTCGAGCAACCATGTGATCTACAATTGTACACACAACCTGACTTCAATCCAAGGGCAATATCATCGGAGTTTGAAGAAACTAAACACCGGTCGATGAATTAATCAAGAAATATTCCCGCACAAGAGCATTCCTTTTCTGTGTTGTACAAATAACAACAATATAAATAACGATTCGCAATTGCAATATAACTAATCAACTGGGACAAAAAGAAACGGAAAGGAAAATATTACCTTATGGGAATATCATCGAACACGTGCTGCCCTGCTAGGCTTCAATCGCAGAGGAGCCGAAGACCAACAGGGGTCGACGAAGAGGTCGAGGATGAGGTGCCAGCCGAGTGGAAGTGGAGGAGAGCGCCGGTAGGCCTGCAAGCCGCCTGTTATGAAGATTTTGATCCGTCCCTAGCATCCACGCAGCAACTTCTGGTCCCGTGATGCTCGTGGCCTGGAGCTGCGGTGTGTGGGGCTGCCTCACCTCCCCTTCCCCTCCTGGCCGCTCTCTCCTCCTCCACGTCACGGCCATGGTGATTTCCCTCCGCTTTCTCCGTTACTCCTGACCCTTTCCCTCCACGATTTGGAGCCCGCTTGTGTCGCGCCCGCCTGAGGACCTTGATTTTAGCTGCCCAGTCCAGCAATCGACCCGTTAGGCCCTTGATTTGTCGTGTCGCCAGTCCTTCCGCCGCCTCATGGGTTCGGGTCACCGCCATGTGAGGCCCTCGACTTGGGCGGTCCGTCGACATGAGACATGGAGGGGATTCCTTTGGGGAGAGAAGGTCAGAATTCTTTTTCTTTCGCCGTGCGCGGCGTCTGGACCGGGCAGCCCCCTCCGCTCGGAGCCATCCTCCTCCTCGTAGGCGGCTGCCGCAATCTGGGAAGGACCCGGCCCCCAGCGCCGTTGTGTGAGATGAACAGAGCTGGTTTGACTTGTGGGGGAGACGGACCAGGCGGGAGAAAATAAGACACGAACCGGTACAATGACACTTTTCCTGGGTCGGTGGGAAGGTAAAAGGGTCCAAAAAAGACTGGTCGGTGGCATTGGTGGGTAATTTATTTTTTGGTCAAAGGATAAAGCCGTCCAAAAAAGTGTAGGTACTACAAGAAACACTCCTTCCTTTATTATTAGGTATAGATATAGATATAGATAGATAGATAGATATTTTCATACTATAGCTATCTATTATCATAGTTATTGATAGTTTTTCTTATAAATTTGGTCAAAGTTTATGCTCGTTGACTTTTGACTAAATTTATAGGCCTTATTTTAAGAAACGGAGGTAGTAGATAGCACGGTCGAAAACACCAAGGCCTGGTTTCTTTCCATCGTCCAAACATTTATGTAGATTTTTTTATCGTAAACATTTATGTTGATCCTAATCCATACTAGTGGATTCAAATTTATCTAGATTCGTACATATCTAGTTAAGTAAAGAACCTCACCTACCCTCGATGCCCCTCTCGCCCCGGCTTTGCATGCTGGTGGGCAGCAAAGCTGGGTTGTGGTAGTGCTCCATGGCGCCGGAGTTTTTTGTGGATGGGTCTGTGGAGAAATCCCCGTCGACTAGTCTGAACCTAGCGCGGTGCTGCCTTGAGTGGCACTTTTCCTTCCTGGGCGTCACGGGAATCCCTGGCCAATGTACTCTAAGTGTCGAGGGGAACCCTAGGACCGGTATGGTTCGTGCAGCAGCGCCGTGTCGATGGTGCTTCCCTTTTTAAAGGTGATGATTGACCACAGGCGCTTGGGTGCTTATAGCATGGTGGGTAAAAGCTAGAGGCGTGGTTGCGGGTCATTATCGCCGTCGATTCAATGTTGTCTTTATTTCTTTTTTTGGGCATGTCGTCTGCTGACATTTTCTTTGGTCCGAACTCTTGTATCATTATGGTTGCTATATTGATATAGTGGGACGAAAGTCTGATTCGAGCGAATATTTAGACTAGATGCATGTGTATTTAGATAAAGTTAAGTCCATTAGTTTAGATCAAAGGAAGTACCAAAACTACAATTCCCGTATTAAAGTTTAGGCCTTGAAAGACTTTCACATGTATTTTCGTGGACTTCAATCCTCGAAACATGTTTTTTTATGCTTTATAAATAAAGCCACACAGGGCCAAATTGATACAAAGTGATAAAAACCCTCTTACACATCATATAAAAAATAAAACAAAAAAAAGGGTTGCCACAATCCTTGTGGAACACCCAAGACAACTAACTAGAGATGCCTCTGCACCTCCTTGAGAAACCACCGGACATCATCACAACACACCCACCACGTTGTCGCTGGAGAGGGTCTCCTGCTGCCTGAGCCTCAAGGTGAAGCCCAACGGCCGGCATGGCATGACCCATTAGCTTAACGTGCCCAAGTGGGCCATGTCGTGTTAGGCACGCAAAGGTCTTAGCGGGTCGTGTCGTGCCGTGGGCTGGCCCGTCAGCCAGGTTTGCCCCACACCAGTGCCTAGATTGCCTTGACGGAATTTGAACTGCCTACCAATGATAGCGGAGTGAGACCGCAGGGTATCGAAACTCCACGACTCTCCCAAAAAGGTAACGATGCAGAACGTCGTCGTTGAGACCGAATGGTCAAGGGTTTTCTCCTAGTGCCTAAACAAGGGGAAGGTAACCACAACAACAACCCCAAGAGGGTTACGATACCCGTAGGCATCACCGTCGTTGGCGCCGAAGGGCTGGGCTTCCACCCATAAAAAACTTCCCACTACAACCCGAAACCTCAGATCATCTGCAATCATTAAGCTTGGCCTATAGAACGCAATCTCGGAGCCATATCTACTAAAGCATCACCGACACCAGGATCTCCCTTTGCCCACACAACTAAAGAGAAGAACCACTACCACTGTAGTGTCGCTCGTCGAAAAGTCGACCGAGCAGTTTCTAGGGCCGCCGCCTCAGCATCCAGACTCTTACCAATATCCGATAGAAACCACTACAACTTTTCTTTTGACAAGGGGTCATATATTAATATCAAGTTGATACAAAATACACCTGGCCTCTACAATGTCACGGTATCAAATGAGATACCGAGGAAGCACATAGCCAAATTATTACAAAAAAAGGAAGAAAAAGAACATCTACCTAAGAGTCATTTTCTAGCAATCCAAGACCCGCATTAATATACATCCACGTCAACCACTATCTTTGGAAACACAACGGCAACATGACATGGTCGTCCTCAACAATAAATACGCCTCCAGAAAGGGAGCGATGCAAAGCGCTGCCATCGCAGAAACCGAGCAGAGGAAAAAATCACAGGTTTTCGCCATAGAGGGGAAGTCCGAGTAATCTACAAGCAATGCCTTAAACAAGGGGATGACATGTATGCATCGACATTTCCAGGTACAACCAGTTAAGGCCAGACTTAGAGTTTTCTCCCTAGATCTCAAGAGCTGATACTCGTAAAACACCACCAAATCAAGGTCGCTGGTGTTGCTGCCTCCTTCATGACGAGCACTTAGTTGTAAGTGCCCAATCGCCAAAATGAGCATGCATACTCCATGGACATGAGGTCTAATCCATGGACATGAGGTTTGAATCCACCATTGTTATTGTCCCTATTGTAAGTACTCATACACCGCTCCTACACACATTCCTGATGTGCAGATCACCATGTAATCGGAACATGTCCCAAGAACAGGCGAGCAGGGCCTATAGGACACACACACGTCACTGAGCCAATAAGGTCGATCTACAATGTGGCTCTTTGGCCACCATGATGAAGGGAATATGCCCAAGAGGCAATGATAAAATGGTTATTATCTTATTCCATGTTTACGATAAATGTTTATTTCTCATGCTAGAATTGTATTAATCAAAAAATTAATATGATCGACGTCGGCGCCCTTCACGGATGGTGTGCGTAGATGCTCTAGGAAAACTCCTGGCGGAATTTTCTTGCGCCCTTATCCAAGTTTAGACAATAGATCAGCCTCCTCGTTTTGATCCCTAGGTACATACTTGACTTCGTAGCCCAAGAAGCTCTTGGCTATCTCGTCCACTTCGTCTCGATATGCCGCCATCATAGTGTTCCGCGCATTCCAGGTGCCAGCCACCTGCTGGGCAACCAAGTCAGAATCTCCACAGCAAATTATGCGCTTGATGCCAATATCCTTGGCTACACGCAGTCCGTGAATGAGTGCTTCATACTCCGCCATGTTGTTTGTAGCTTCGAAGTGGATCTGCAGAACGTAGTGTAGCTTGTCTCCTTTTGGTGACTGCAGCAATACACCAGCCCCCGAGTCGTTGAGCAGCTTTGATCCGTCAAAGTGCATCACCCAGTACTCTGGTTCTGGCAACGGAGTGGCATCCGACATCTCCGTCCAATCTGCAATAAAATCCGCCAAGGCTTGTGGCTTGATAGCGTCGCGTCTCTTGTAGGTGATCTCGAAGGCGGCAAGTTCAATGCCCCACTTCGCGACCCTTCCTGTAGAATCGTTGTTATTGATGATGTCGGACAGTGGAGTCTTGCTCACCACTGTGATTGGGTGGTCTTGAAAGTAATGTCTCAGCTTCCGAGAAGCAAGGAATACTCCATAAGCTATCTTTTGGTAGTGAGGGTAACGCTGCTTGGACTCCGTAAAGACCTCGCTTACATAGTAAACTGGTCGTTGAACTCCGTGCTTATAGCCTGGTTCCTTCCGCTCTACCACAACGATGATGCTGATAACCCGGTTGGTTGCCGCCATGTAAATCAACAGGGGCTCGCCAGGCTCGGGTGCTGCAAGGATGGGCGCTGAGGAAAGGATCTCCTTGAGCTTCAATGCATCTTCTTCGTCCATCCATGTGAATTTTTCCCGCCTTCTTGACAACATGCAGTGAGCCTTCTCTCCAAGTCTGCTGATGAACCGACTAACTGCTGCAACACAACCTATTAGTCGCTGGATGTCTTTTAGACATGTCGGACGGTTTATGTTTAAGATGGCTTTGATTTTCTCCGGGTTGACCTCGATTCCGCGCTGGGAAACGATGAAGCCCAACAATTTGCCGGCTGGAACCACAAAGACGCATTTCTTCGGATTGAGCATCATGTTGTATTTCCGGAGATTATCAAAGGTTTCTTTTAAGTCGGAGATTAAGTCATTTGACTTTTTAGACATCACTGCGATATCGTCCACATAGGATTGAATGTTCCGACCAATTTGGTCGTGAAGGCAACGTTGCATTGTCCGCTGGTAGGTAGCACCTGTGTTTTTCAGCCCAAAGGGCATCGTGACATAGCAAAACGTGCCGTAAGGGGTAGTGAACGAAGTGGCCAATTGGTCCGACTTCCTCATCTTGATCTGGTGGTATCCTGAGTATGCATCGAGAAAACACAAAAGTTCCGAGCCAGCCGTCGAGTCAATGACTTGGTCAATGCGAGGCAAAGCAAACGTATCTTTGGGACATGCTTTGTTCAAGCCGGTGTAATAAATGCACATTCTTAATTCATTGGTTCCCTTTTTGGGGACAAGTACAGGATTGGCCACCCATCGGGTGTGAAGGACTTCTCGGATAAACTCAGCCTTAAGTAACCTAGC
The DNA here is from genome assembly GCA_030063025.1 of Avena longiglumis. Lineage (NCBI taxonomy): Eukaryota > Viridiplantae > Streptophyta > Magnoliopsida > Poales > Poaceae > Avena > Avena longiglumis. The sequence continues at coordinate 505,650,365 of CP125975.1, forward strand.
TATCTCTTTGCCAATGGCGCGTCTCTTCTCATCTCCGAAGCGTCGTAGAGGTTGTTTCACTGGTTTACATTTTGGATATATGTTTAAGCTGTGCTCGGCAAGTTCCCTAGGTACACCTTTCATGTGGGCAGGTTGCCATGCAAAGATGTCCCTATTCTCACAGAGGAACTCGACGAGCGCGCTTTCCTATTTGGGATCCAGGTTCGTCCCAATGGCGGTGACCTTGGAGGCATCGCCTACCACAAGCTCCACCGGCTTGGTCTCGATGGCGGCCTTGAACGAAGGAGCGGAGTCGGAGATTTCCTTCTTCAACGCGGGCATCTCTGAGTCATTAACCTTGCTCTGGATCTCCTTGAATTCTTCGCTTAGAGGACAACTTCTGCAATGGCTGCTTCATTGATCTCCCAGTCCCTTGCTTTGGTAAAGCTTCCGGATACGGTGATGATACCATTTGGTCCGGGTATCTTGAGCTTGTTGTAGACGAAGCATGGCTTGGCCATGAACGTGTGGAATATGTCGCGGCCGATTATGACGTGGTACACGCTCTTGAAGGGGACCACCTCAAAGGTCATGCGCTCTTGGCGGTAATTATTAACGTCGCCAAAGGCTACCTGAAGTGTAATGCACCCAAGGGACCGAGCCTCCCGTCCAGGAACTACGCCATGGAACACGGTGTTGGTCCGCCTTAGGTTTGCCTCCGTCAAGTTCATCTTCTACAGTGTATCCAGGTACATGATGTTGATGCTGCTTCCACTATCCACCATGCACTTGGTGAACTCCACGCCGTCAATCAATGGGTTGATGACCATGGCATACTGGTTCTCCGTGGGCACAAGGTCTGGGTGGTCCGTCCTGTCCCAAGTAATTGGAACCTCCGACCAGCGCAGTAAAGGGTTTCGCGACATAGTAAATCAAAATTTTCTACGGATGCGAACAGAGGGAAAGCCAAGATCTAATCTTGGATATGCAAACAACGAGAGAGATTGGATTAGATCTTCATACCCTTGAAGATTCGCACAGTGAACGCGTTAACGTGCGTGGGTGATGTAGTCGTACTCGCTTCTCCTCCTCGCGATCCGATCCGATCTAGCACCACAAGTGGCGGTGCCTCCGTGAGATACACACATGCAGCACCTCGACGTCTCCTCCTTCCTCGGTCCAGCAAGTATGGTGGAGAGACGGATTGGATCTACAACACGACGGCGTGGTGTATATGGTGGAGAGTTTCTGCAGCAGGGCTTCGCCTACATGCAGTCGGGAGGGAGAGAGACAGGAGGGCAGCAGGGCGGCTAGCTTTGGAGGGGAAGGTGTGTGGGGGGGTGGTGTGCCCCCAGCCCTCTTTATATAGAGGGGTGGGCGGCTGACCTAGCCCCTCCCTCAAGTCCAAGCGGGCGGCCACAAGGAGGAGGAGTGGGGGGCAAGGAAACCCCCCCATTCTAGAAGGTCTAGTTAGGGTTTTACCCTAGCTGGCCGGTTGGGCCCTATGGGGCCTTGTGCCCCTGGCCCAAAGCGGCCAGGGCACTCCCTCATAGGCCCATGCCCCCTCCCGGAAGGTGTGGCCACGTTGGTCCCCGTCCGGAAGGTTCTAGAAGCTTCCGGTACAATACCGATTAACCCGGAACAATTCCGAACTCCAAAAACTGCATTGCCTTATATGAATCTTATTCTCCGGACCACTCCGGAACCTCTCGTGATGTCTCGGATCTCATCCGAGACTCCGAACAAAAACTCATAAACCAATTATCCAATCTATCCTAGCGTCGAGACACGTTAAGTGTGTGACCCTGCGGGTTCGAGAATATGCAGACATGATCTTCTATCAATAATCAACAATGGGTGCAGGAAACCCATATTGACTCCCACACATTCATCGATGATCATATCGGATGAACCACGATGCCAGGATTCAATCAATCCCATATATATATTCCCTTCGTCTCGCGATATTTTACTTGCCCGAGATTTGATCGTCGGTACCGTCATACCTAGTTCAATCTCGTTCACAACAAGTACTTGTTGGATATATGCCCTAGAGGCAATAATAAATATAGTTATTATTATATCTTTGTGTTTATGATAAATGTTTACATTCATGCTATAATAGTATTAACAAGGAAACATTAATACTTGTGTGATTTGTAGACTAAAATAAGGGTCCCTAGTAAAGCCTCTATATAATACTAGCTTGTTGGTTAATAGATGATTGTGGTTTCCCTATCATGAACATTGAGATGTTATTAACAACAAGATCATATCGTTAGGAGAATGATATGGTGGACATACTCCTATAGATAAGCGTAGCATAAAGATCAAGTCATTTTAATAGTTCAATTGCTATATGCTTTCTGATACATAGTAATATAATTCCTTGACCATGAGATCATGCATATCACCTTTGGGATGGATGCTTTGATGACATCAAACACCACACCGTGCGGGTGGCTATAAAGGTGGCATTGAGTGTTCGGAAAGTATTGGTTGAAACACATGGATCAAGAGTGGGATTTGTCCATCCATATGACGGATAGATATACTCTGGGCCCTCTCGGTGGAATGTCATCCAATTAGCTTGCAAGCATGTGACTGGCTCACAAGGGATCACATATCACGGGAACGAGAAAAGAGTACTTATTAGTAACGAGGTTGAACTAGGTATGCAGAGATACCGACGATCATAACCTCGGATAAGTAAACTATCGTGAGACAAAGGGAAATTGATATCATATGTAAGTGGTTCATTCGATCGCAAAGTAATCGTAGAAATATGTGGAATCCATATGAATTTCCAGATTAGTCTATTGGTTATTGATTGGAGAAGTGTCTCGATCATGTCCGCATAATTCACGAACCGTAGGGAGACACACTTAAGGATTCGACGTTGTTTGAGTAGTTATGGAATGATGAGAAAGAGTCTGAATGTTGTTCGGAGTCTCGAATGGGATTCGGGATATCACGAGGAGATCCGGAATGGTCCGGAGAATAAGATTCATATAAGGAAAGTCCCGTTTCGGAGTTGGAGAATGGTTCCGGTGTTTTCATCGGGAATGTTCTAGAAGGTTCCGGAATGTCCGGCACTCCGGAGGGGAAGGGTACATGAATGTGTTATATCAAGTTGGTATGATTGCATCATGTACTAAGTGTCATCACTGAAAAAAATAGAGGGTTTATTCAAATCCTAGTTTGAAAAGTCAAACGGTAGTTTAAAAGTCAAACGGCTATTTTTGGGAAGTGGAAAAGGAGGAGGAAACCGAGTTGGGGAGGAGTCCCTCCTCCCCACCGCCGGCGCACCACCAAGCCGAGTTGGGGAGGGACTCCCCTCCCTCCCCTTGGCCGGCCGGCCCCTCCACCTATATAAGGAGGGGCAGGGCTCCCTCCTAGATACACACAAGATCCTCTCCTCCAAACCCTCGTACCAAGCCGCCGCCACCTCCATAGCCGCCGCCGGCTCTAGGGCAAACCGCCGCCGCCTAGCTAAACCCTAGCCGCTGGCTTGCTCCTCCTTGGCGTGTCTAAACTCTAGATCGTTGAGGGACTCTCTCATACACCACCATACTCGCTCCGGCTTAAGGCGAAGCCCTGCGAGATCTCCCCTCTACTTCCGGTACCACGCCGTTGTGCTGCCGGAATCGCGAGGAGAGTGCTACAACCTCCATTTCTTGGAACAAGGGAGAGGAAGGTCTTGGTGAGCACGATGTGACCGATTGCGGGGCGCTTTAGGAGCCTTGCCCGGAAGGATCGTCTACGCGATCTTGAGATCGGGAAGAGTACGACTACATCACCCATGAGAATCCGCTCTCGTTAAACACTTTGGAATCTTCGAGGGTGAGTTATTCTATCGACTCGTTGCTACAATCTAGTAGATATATCTTGGCTTGTTTGTTTGTATGCGATAGAAAATTTTTGTTTTCCATGCTACGAAACCCTACAGTGGTATCAGAGCCGTGTCTATATGTAGATCTGTTGCACGAGTAGAACACAATGGTCATTGTGGGCGTTGATGCTTTTATTGTCGATTGCTTCTTGTGTACTTTGCATCTTGCGGTATGTTGGGATGAAGCGGCCCGGGCTAACCTTACATGACATCGTTCATGAGACTTGCTCCACGCTTGACATGCAACTTGTATTGCATAAGTGGCTTTATGTGCCTGTTTGTCCTAGCATAGTTAAGATCCAATTTACAACGGGTGATTAACAATACTAGTATCAATGTTGTGGTTCATGTTCGTAAGTTAGAACGACACTTACTGAAAGCCCCAAACCATGTAAAATATGCAAAGAAAGTAGAGGCGTCTAACTTTGTTTTGCAGGGGTGTGCTGTGATGTGATATGGCCATGATTGTGATTATATTTGATGTATGCAATGTTCCTTATTGTAAGTTGGCAACCGGCAGGAGCCATATGGTTGTCTTTAATTTATGTTAAGACCCGCATGTCTATTCAAAGTAGTTGTAATAGTTGAAGCCGGTGGGCGACAACCATGGAGAAGCGTCATTGACCTTGATGCAATGCCGGTGATGATGGAGATCATGTTCGTGCTAGAAGATGGAGATCGGAAGCACAAAGAAGAAAGGCCATATCATATCACATATTATGAATTGCATGTGATGTTAATCCTTTATGCATCTTGTATTGCTTAGTAGACGACGGTAGCATTATAATATGATCCCTCATGCACATGAATTTCAAGTCATAAAGTGTTCACCCTTAGTTAGCACCGTTGCTAAAGCTTGTTGTTTCGAAGCACCACGTGATGATCGGGTGTGTTAGATTCCGCAAGTGTATACAACGTGAGCAAGCCAGATTTGCTCATGCGGAAACTAAGGTTTGATCTTGACGAGCCTAGCATGTACAGACATGGTCGCGGAACACGGATCACCGAAAGGTAAAGAATGAATCATATAGTAGATATGATGAACATGTCGATTGTTCGCCATTGAAACTATATCAACTCTCGTGATGATCGGTGTTGATGTGGTGGATTTGGTTCGTGTGATCACTAAAACAATGTGAGGGATATTGTTTTGAGTGGGAGTTCACCTAGATTAATTTTATTATTAATTTGAACTCAATTTGTCATAAACTTAGTCTAAACTATTGCAAATATGTTGTAGATCAATGGCAGCCCCTACCATCAATTTTAATGCGTTCCTAGAGAAAGAAAAGTTGAAAAACAATGGAAGCAACTTCGCGGATTGGTTCCGCAATTTGAGGATTGTCCTCACAGCTGGTAATTTGACCTATGTGTTGGATGCACCGCTGGGTGACCTACCTGCAGCTGATGTTGCCGATGAATTAAAGAATGTTTACCTCACTCGGAGGACTCAGTACTCCACAGTTCAGTGTGCTATATTGTATGGTTTAGAATCGGAGCTTCAGAAAAGGTTTGAGAATTCAGACCCATATGATATTGTCGAGGATCTCAAATTGATCTTTGAGACTCATGCGCCAATTGAAAGCTATGAGGCTTCTGAAAAGTTCTTTAACTGCAAGATGGAAGAGGGAAGCTCCGTCAGTGAGCATGTGCTTAAGATGTGCAGGCATAAACAAACTTCAAAGCTTGGGTATAGTGATTCCTAATGCTTTGGGGATTTACCGTGTCCTCCAATCACTACCACCAAGTTACAAGAACTTTGTGATGAACTACAACATGCAGAACATGAACAAGACGTTGTCAGAACTCTTTGCCATGTTGAAATCTGCAGAAGTGGAGATCAAGAAAGAGCACCAAGTGTTGTTGGTCAATAAGACCACCAAATTCAAGAAAGGCAAGTCTAAGCAGAAGGGACACTTCAAGAAGGGTGGTAAGAAAGTTACCGCGCCAACGAAGAAGACCAAAGCTGGACCTAAGCCTGATACTAAGTGCTTTTACTGCAAGGGAGAAGGTCACTGGAAGCGGAATTGCCCAAAGTACTTGGCGGATTTGAAGAACGGCAACATCAAGAAGAAATGTATATCTGATATACATGTTATTGATGTGTATCTCACTAGTACTCGTAGTAGTGCACGGTATTTAATCTTGGTTGGTTGCTCATATTTGTAACTCGAAGCAAAGTCTTTGAGAATAAACGGAAGCTAGCGAAGAACGAGGTGACGATGCGCGTGGGAAACAGATCAAAGGTAGATGTGATCGCGGTCGGCATGCTACCCCTTCATCTACCATCAGGATTAGTTTTATACTTAAATAATTGTTATTTGGTGCCTGCGTTAAGCATGAACATTATATCGAGATCTTGTTTATTGCGAGACGGTTACTTGTTTAAGTCCGAGAATAATGGTTGTTCGATTTATATGAGTAATATGTTTTATGCACATGAACCTATGATAGATGGTCTATTCTTGTTGAATCTTGATAGTGGAAATACACATATTACTAACATTGAGGCTAAACGTTTGAAATCGAGCGATAACTCGACCTATATGTGGCAATGTCGTCTTGGTCACATTGGAGTGACGCGTATGAAGGAACTCCATTCCGATGGACTTCTTGAATCACTTGATTTCGAATCACTTGAAAGATGCGAAGCATGTCTGATGGGTAAAATGACTAAGACTCCATTTTCTGGTATGATGGAGCGAGCTACGGACTTATTGGAAATCATACATACCGATGTGTGTGGTCCAATGAGTGTAGCATCGCGCGGTGGTTATCGTTATGTTCTTACCTTCACGGATGACTTGAGTAGATATGGGTATATCTATTTCATGAAACATAAGTCTGAAACTTTCGAGAAGTTTAAGGAATTTCAAAGTGAGGTAGAGAATCAACGTAACAAGAAGATTAAATTTCTACGTTCTGATCGTGGAGGTGAATATCTAAGTTACGATTTGGGCGAGCATTGAAAGAAATGCGGAATACTTTCACAATTGACACCGCCGGGAACACCACAGCGTAATGGTGTGTCCGAACGTCGTAATCGAACTCTCTTAGATATGGTTCGTTCTATGATGTCACTTACAGATTTACCGCTATCATTTTGGGGTTATGCATTAGAAACAGCCGCATTCACTTTAAATAGGGCACCGTCTAAATCCGTTGAAACGACACCGTATGAATTATGGATTGGGAAGAAACCTAGATTGTCATTCCTTAAAGTTTGGGGTTGCGAAGCCTATGTAAAGAAGTTACAGCCGGACAAGCTTGAACCCAAAGCGGAAAAATGCGTCTTCATAGGATACCCGAAGGAAACTATTGGGTATACCTTCTATCATAGATCCGAAGGCAAAATCTTCGTTGCCAAGAATGGATCCTTTCTAGAGAAGGAATTTCTCTCGAAAGAAGTGACTGGAAGGAAAGTAGAACTCGACGAGGTTGTCGAACCTTCTCTCGAAATTGCGAGTAGCGCAGAACCGAAAGAAGTTCATGTGGTGCCTGCACCAGTTAGAGAGGAAGCTAATGATGATGATCATGAAACTTCGGTTAAAGTTGCTACAGAGCCTCGCAGGTCAACGAGAACTCGTACCACTCCAGATTGGTATGATCCCGTTATGAGTGTCATGTTAGTGGACAACACCGATGACCCTGAGACATATGAGGAAGCAATGATGAGCCCAGATTCCAATAAATGGCAAGAAGCCATGAAATCCGAGATTGGATCCATGTACGAAAACCAAGTATGGACTTTGGTGGACTTACCGTATGGCCGGAAGGCTGTCGAGAACAAATGGATTTTCAAAAAAAAACAGATGCTGATGGTAATGTTACTGTCTATAAAGCTCGACTTGTCGCATGGGGTTTCGACAAATTCAAGGAGTTGACTACGATGAGACTTTCTCACCAGTAGAGAAGCTAAAGTCTATAAGGATTATGTTAGCAATCGCTGCATATTATGATTATCAGATATGGCAGATGGATGTCAAAACAGCATTCCTCAATGGAGACATTGATGAAGAGTTGTATATGATGCAACCCAAAGGTTTTGTCGATCCTAAAGATGCTAACAAGGTATGCAAACTTCAACGGTCCATATATGGATTGAAGCAAGTATCCCGAAGTTGGAATCAACGTTTTGATAAAGTAATCAAAAGTTTTGGTTTTATACAAACTTATGGAGAAGCTTGTATTTACAAGAAAGTGAGTGGGAGCTCTGTAGCATTCTTAATACTATATGTAGATGACATATTGTTGATTGGGAATGATGTAGACCTTCTTAATAGTGTCAAGGAATATTTGAATAATAGTTTTTCAATGAAGGATCTTGGCAAAGCAGCTTACATATTAGGCATAAAGATTTATAGAGATAGATCGAGACGCCAAATATCATTGTCACAAAGTACATATTTGGACAAAGTTCTAAAGAGGTTTGGAATGGAAGATAGCAAGAAAGGGTTCTTGCCCATGTTGCCCAATACGACCTTGAGTAAAACTCAAAGTCCGACATCGGCAGAAGATAGAGAAAGGATGAGTAAGACTCCCTATGCCTCAGCCATAGGATCTCTAATGTATGCCATGCTATGTACTAGACCCGAAATTGCATATGCTGTTAGTTTAACTAGCAGATATCAAAGTGATCCAGGAGTGGATCATTGGACAGCGGTCAAAAACATCCTTAAGTACTTGAGAAGAACTAAGGATATTGTGACACCCCGGTTCTGATAAGACCGTGGCCTCTATGTGACATGCCAATCCCTGGATCGGTTCATTGGACCACAATAGAGTAAGATAGATAATCATAGCAAATAACCGTGTATCATGATCTACAAGATCCAGAGTACCATTATTACAATGTAAAAGCTTAGCATAGAGCTAGCTCAAATTGTTCAGGTAGCAACAAAAGCGAGTAAATCCTCCAATCTTCAAATTGCCCACAAGTGAACAAGTGCCGAGTGGAGTACCGTGGCCTATAACGATCAATCAGAATCGGAATAACCTGCAGCATAAACGCAACAGCCCCGAAGGGTCAATACATGGAATGTATGGCAAGTAGAGCTAGTAATGGAGACAATAGTACTAACATCTACATGCATATTTGGCAAGTGGAGATGTGTCTGGCTTGCATTTGCAAATAACTTTGTCCTACTTTCATAAACAGTTTTGAATTTTCTTTGAAAAGATCCCAATTAAGTTAACCCAACAATATTAAAACAATTATGAAATTAGAATGAGCGAGAAACATGTCATGGAATCAATATCTAGCAACTCAGATGTCCATAACCGGGGACACGGCTAATCGATTAGATTATGCACTCTGCAGAGGTTAGTACACTTTACCCATGTGACTTGGCCAGCCCAGCTCGTACCATCACTCTCATTTTGAGTGGTGATAGGGAGAAGTCCAAGAAGAGACTGTTCGGGAAGTAGCTCCTCAATCCCGACGCGCACCGGTCCAACCTACCAAAATTCTACATCTTGGAATACTCTGTTTCGAGTTACCACAACCTACTAAGTCCAACCAACCGCCCATTTCATTATTGGCACATGGTTGTACACGTAAACTACACAATAAAGAAGCCAATCATTCTCTCTTGATACCTGGGTGCCTTTCCGCAATGAAACCACCAAAAATTATCAATACCATCACACCCAGGGGGTTCATTGATTAAGTTGTTTTAGTTTTCACAAACCAATACTTTGAGAAAACAAGTAACAATGATGTAACCCAGCCCTCGTTCAACATAGCATGGCTAAGCACATCTACCAACGGTGGTTCATCTACAAAGAGGGTCCTACCACATAATAGGACATAGCATAGCGATAGTATCATCCTACACATACATCTACAAAATACACGACCATGCATTGAAAATAGTAGGACGATATCATGAACAAAGTAGCATCTACTTGCCTTGGTTGTAGCGGTCGGAGGAACAATCCACACACGAGCAAGGGTTGCACTCCACACAATCTACACGACACAATTGCATTCATAAACAAACAATTCACAAACATATGCAACAAAATGATGCATGAATGCAAGAACGGCAAGTTTAATTGGTGCTACAGCTGCACCACATAGTACTAATACATATTACTACCGAATACATGCATGGAAAATAGATTTTGGCGCAAGGGAAATTATTAACCAAAAGTAGTGATCACTACTAGAGCTAGAACTTAAATAATTCACTACCGGTAGTAAACAGTTTGTAAAATCTTGGAAATATTCTACCGCAAAGGCATCGCTGATAAGAAACAGTACCAATTGGAATTACTCAAAAAGGAGTTATAAAACATCCCGAGTAATTAAAACACTGCAGAAAGCCATTAGACAAATACTGCAGAAGTTTTTACTGTAAGCCTATCTTTTTATTTCACGATGGGATTCCCCTCGTTCACACGAGTTCAGGGACATATCACACGCGATTTTGGAGCTACGAAACTTTTACTACGAATTTATTACTCCGGAAAGGCCACTAACTAGTTTGATTAAACTGTACTAAACCTGACAGTAAAAGTCTGAACCAAAGCTACAGCGAGATTCTACACGACTCACTGAACGCGTACATATTTTATTTGCAATTTTGGCCAAGCGGTTTAGTTTCTACGCAATTTACAAGATTCTACCGAAATCTACCAACTAATAGGATTAACGAAATTGACCTACCAATCGCGGTTCGATGATCGACCGATCGGACGTCTGACCAGTCAACATCTGAGGCGTCGACTAGTCAACGTCTGAGCTGACCAGTCAACGAACGATCTAAGCCGCTGATCCGAGATCCGACGGTGGCTGCTGTCTTACCGAAACGATTGCGAAACGAACTCCGGCGAGCTCGGACGGCGACGGTCGGTTCCGGCGTCGTGGTTCTACCTGCGCACACACGGTCAACTACGGCTCCGGAACAATAACGCGCAGCGTGACGCAGCGATCTGCGGGCGCAGATTGGCGGCGATGGAGACGCCAAGCACGGAACGGAAAGAGGGCGGCGATTTAACCCGACAATGACGAGGCGATGGCGATGGCGGCGGCGGTGGCGAGGAGAAACGGCGGCGGGCGGCGTCGCGCGGCGCGTGGAGGCGCGCCAGGGAATTGTGGCGGCGGGGTTCTGGGAGGAGTCGGGGTCGGGCACGACTTCCGAGGCGGTGGGCCCCTTCAAATAGTCCCACGCGCGAGAAGAAGAAAAGAAAAAAAATCCTGACCCGAATCGGTCCAGATTTGACTCCGATTCGGAAATCGGTCCGGATTTTCGGACCGTTTTCCGGCGGTTTACTAAAACGTTCTAGTCTTTTGCATACGAACTCCGATTGGAGCGATTCTCGCGCCTACGGGTTCGTATCGTCGAGGGGCACAACCTTCAGTCGAAGTTTGAGCGAAAGCTCGAACCTACAGGGGTGGTTGTTGCAGTTCTCTTGGTTTACTAAAACGTCCGAGTCTTTTGCATACGAACTCCGATTGGAGCGATTCTCGCACCTACGGGTTCGTATCGTCGAGGGGAACAACCTTCAGTCGAAGTTTGTGCGAAAACTCGAATCTACAGGGGTGGTTGTCGCAAGTCCCTCTAAAGCTCCCCGCAGGAAACTCGGGTTGAAACAAAATAGGTTTTCGCAAATAGCGTTTCGTCGATCCTCTCTACTCGACGGTAATGCATGGTAAGATATGATGCGATGCAATGAATGATATGCAAGACCAAATCGAAAATTTGGGATGTGACAAGACTAACCCCCTTAAGATGAATCTCGTCCTCGAGATTCGGCGCGGCTAGCAAATAGGTGTGGGTAGTCCTCTCGGATGTCATCTTCACGCTCCCAAGTGGCTTCCTCTTCGGTGTGGTGACTCCACTGCACCTTGCAAAACTTGATTATCTTGGTACGGGTAGTCCTTTCTGCTGTCTCTAGAATCTTGACCGGTTTCTCCTCATAGGTCAAATCATTCTCAAGCTGAACCTCCTCTAGCGACAAAGATCTCTCAATGGTGTATCCACCATCTCCGGATGGCACTTCTTCACCGGGACACGTGGAACACATTGTGAACAGCGCAGAGCCTCCGCAACTCCAACGATAAGCAACCTCTCCTTTGCGTGCTAAGACTCGATATGGTCCAATAAATCGAGGTGCCACCACTTAATACCAAATCTCTTAATTCCAAGCGGCGATACTCTGAGGTATGCTCTATCACCTATCTCATACACCACCTCCTTGCGCTTGGCGTCAGCATAGCTCTTCTGTCTTGATTGTGCTACCTTCAGTCTGTCTCTAATCAAGGCGACCTTCTCCTCAGCGTCCTTGACCAAATCAGGCCCAAACAATCGACGCGTTCTCCTACTCCATCCCATAGCAATGGTGTTCGCACCGCTTCCCATACAGTACGTCGAACGGTGACGTCTTGATGCTGGTTTGATAGCTGTTGTTGTAGGAAAACTCGGCATACGGCAAATTCTCATCCCAACTAGAACCATGAGCCAAGGCGCAAGCTCTTAGCATGTCCTCCAAAATCTGATTCACCCTCTCGGTCTGCCCATCACCAGGGTGAAACGTGCTAAACTCCAATCTAGCACCAAGTGACTCGTGTACCGGGCGCCGGAAGTGCGAGGTAAATTGGGTGCCTCACGACATCGATACTCTTGGGAACTCCATGTAGGCACACAATCTTGTCCATGTAAATCTTGGCCAACTTTGCACTCGTATAGGTCGTCTTCACCGGTATAAAGTGGGCTACCTTGGTCAAATGGTCGACCACTACCCAAATAGAGTCATATCCTGACCTAGTCACGGGCACCCTGTGATAAAGTCCATTCCCACTCTATCCCATTTCCAATCCGGCACGGGCAAAGGCTGTAGCAGTCCTGCTGGCTTCTGGTGTTCCGCCTTCACTCGGCTACATACATCACAAAGGGCAATATGCTCCGCGATGTCTCCCTTCATGTTGCTCCACCAGAATCTGTCCTTTAGGTCCATATACATCTTCGTATTGCGGATGTATGGAATACTGCGAGTCATGAGCTTCCTGCAGAATCAACTTCCTTAACTCCCATCGTTGGGCACACAAACGATCTCCATACCACAAGGTACCTTGCTCATCCTCGGGAATTCCTTGCTCGACCTTCCTTCATCTTTTCCTTAACTTCATCTATCTCTTTGTCTCCCACTTGAGCCTTCCGATTACGTCTCAGGCGTTGGTTGGACTTCCATTGTAGTCAAGTATCCTTCGATACTACCTCCAGCCTAAGGTCCTTGAATTGCTTGCACAAATCCTCGTGCAATTCACCAATTGTCAATCCATTGGCATAAACCTTCCGCTCGAGCATCCGCTACTACATTGGCCTTTCTGGTGGTACTGTAGATTCATATCATAGTCCTTGATAAGTTCCAACCATCTCCTTTGTCTCATGTTCAGTTCCTTCGTGTAAATATGTACTGTGCTCTTGTGGTCGGTGTACACATCACGTTGTTTTCCCATTAAGTAATGCCTCCATACCTTGAGCGCATGAACCACCGACGCTAACTCCAAGTCGTGTGTGGGGTAATTCCGCTCATGGTGCTTGAGTTGTCGCGAGGCATATGACACTACTCTCCCATCTTGCATCAAGACACTCCCAAGTCCTTGTCGTGAGGCATCACAAGACACTTGGAAATCCTCAAGATCTGTAAACATAGAACAGCGCGGTCACTAGTCGACGCTCAGCCTCAAAGCTGGCTTCACATACGTCGACCATTCAAACTTCCTCTCCTTCTTGAAGTTCGGTCATCGGCTTAGCAATCTTGGAAAGTTTTCTATGAACCTCCGTAATATCCAGAAGTCCCAAAAGCTTGAATCTCTCCCGCATTCTTGGGCGCTTCCCACTGCTATGCGGTCACTTTGTTTGGATCAACAGCAATTCCTTCTCCCGACACTACGTGTCCAAGAAACCCAATGTGTTAAGCGAATTCACACTTGCTGAATTTGGCGTACCTTGTGTTCTCTCGGCTTCTCCATAATCAGTCTCAGATGTTTCTCATGCTCAAGATCATCCTTGGAATATATCAAGATGTCATCAATAAACACCACCACGAACTTGTCCAAATACTCCATAAATACCTTGTTCATCATGGTCATGAAGTATGCCGGGCATTCGTTAGTCCAAAAGACATAATCAGATACTCATATAAACCTTACCTAGTGGTGAAGGCGGTTTTGGTACATCCTCCTCTCGGATCTTCAATTGGAAATAGCACGATCGCAGATCAATCTTCTTGAACACCTTTGCTCCTTCCAGTTGATCAAACAAGTCATTTATGTTCTAGAGGGTACTTGTTCTTAATGGTTACTTCATTCACGAGCGATAGTCTACCACTAATCTCTTGGTCTGTCTTTCTTCTCCACAAATAGAACAGGTGCTCCCCATGACGCACTAGGCTGAATGAATCCCTTCCATTTTGTTCCTTCAACTGTTTCTTCAATTCCTTCACTCATCGACATCCATCTTATATGGTTTCTTTGCTATAGGTCCTGTTCCCGCATCGATAAGAAACTCTACATCTCTGCCGTGGCATACCGGCAGCTCTTCCGAAACACGCTGTGGTAATCCCTAATCACTAGCACAATATCCACGCTAACCCCTTAAGAGAATTCAGCTTACACCTTCCGGTCGTGCAACCGACTTGAATCTAATCCTCTTACCATCCGGGTTTTAAGTGAAACATTCAGTGCACAATCTATGTGTCCCCATGCATAGACATCCAATCCATACCCGAATGACATCTAATCCTTGTGAATCCAGCACTACTAGATGTGCAATGAAGTTGTGTGTTCCAATCCTCACAGTCGATTCATGCATCCCGCACTAGCTATCATATCTCCTCCGTGAAATCACTCTAATAGACCTTTTCATAGACTCGAGGTAACTTATACTTATCCACAAATGCCCTTGATATGAATGAATGCGATGCACCAAGATCAAAAGTATAAGTGCAGGGTAAGTGTTGATTGGGAACTTACCAATCACAAGGTCAGGCTCATCTGGAATCTCTTCCACATTCATGTGGTTCACTGTGGCCTTCTCGCCGTTGGTTGGCTTCAGTCCTTTCCTCTCCGGACAGTTGTCAGCATAGTGTCCCTTCTGCTTGCACTTGAAGCACGTCACCTCACTCAGATCCTTCTTCACGAAGTTGCGATCACAGTTGCGGTCATGTCCACCGTGTCCTCCAGAGTGGTGAGAGTGTCCTCCCTTGTGGTTGTGGAGGCTGCTCCTATGGTTGTCATGACGATGTCCCTCGCCCCCATGGTGGTGACGATCACGGCTCCCATGGTCACTTCCCCCTTGCTTGGAGTATCCATCATACGAAGTGCGAGACTTGTGGTGTGAACCAGAGTGATGAGTATTGCTCTTTCTCTTGCGGTTCTCCACCTGCTTGTGCTTCCCTTCCAAGATCCTAGCCTTGTCCATAAGCTCTTGGAAAGTGGGGCAATAAACCACAAGTAGCTGTACTGAAAGCTCATCACTGAGGCCATCCAGTAATCTCTCCCTCCTTTTGGCATCAGTGTCCACATCCTCAGGTGCATATCGGGACAGGTTGTTGAACTCCTCAATGTACTCGGCCACGGTGCGATTGGTTTGGCGCAAGTTGCGGAACTCCTTCCTCTTCAGGCTCAGAACTCCTGAAGACACGTGGTTGGTCCTGAAACCTTCTTCAAACATTGCCCAAGTCACAAGATCCAGGGTGGGTGATCCGGAATGTGTCCCACCAAGAAGCTGGTCCCTCCAAAGAGGTGAGCGGCAAACCTCACCTTCTCAGCATCAAGCATCCGACAGCCATTAGATCCTTGTTGACTGAACGCAACCAGTGAGAGCAACCATTGGTTCCGCAAGAGAGAACTTAGCTGGCCTTAACCTCGTAAATCTGGTGAGAGCATCTCCCCGAGGCTGATTGTTTCCATTGTTGTTGTTCGATTCCCCATGAACTGGGTCATCACTTGGGTCAGTTGTGCCTGAGCGGCCATGAGCTGCTCCATCTCAGTGGGTTGGCGACGGGGAGGCATCTGCGATTCAGCATAGGTAAGTTTAGAAAGAATCAACTACGACAATAGGATTCTACCCATGCATATGATCAAACAACAACAAACAATAGCAGACAATCACAAGCAAGCAACACAACAACAAACAAGCGATCCAGCAACATCCCAGGTGTTATCCTAGCAGTACATAACTACTGAAATAGTTTTGCAAGAGTTGGCAATGGTTAACTAAACAATAGATCATCTAATCAACAAAACAGCAATTCTGCCAGAACAGTCCAGCAGCTTTCACGAATTTTTCCGCCTGACTTAAACTTGTCAGAAAATTTAGCCAATTTTTGTGCATATGGAACAGAGAGTTTCGCAACAGCCCAATTTTTTTCAGATTTTTCTGAGTTACCAGAAAAATATGAAAAATCGCGCAGTACTGCTGTGTCAGCAGAAAAACTGCAGCGAAAAACACACAGATAGTAACCAAATTGCCATAACTCTTTCATTAAAATTCGCACAAAAAAATCCTGGGATATTGGAGTACACAAATAAGCAACTAAACACTTTTAATCTAACACGAAGTAAGCTTCACAACGATCGAGACTAATCCTAACGATTTGCCTAACGTGGTCTAATTGGTGGACTTCTATCTATTTCTTGAAGAGATTGAGGTAGGTCCTTGCGGTCATGCGTTGGCGCTCATGGGTACAACCATGGCGGCGGAGTGTACACCTCTCCTGAACCATCACTTGAGACTTCAAACTCCACCTCTTCTGGATCCTCCTCTTCTTCTTCATCCTCAGCTGCTACAGCAACAGCTTCATCTCCTCCACCATCATCGTCTCCATCATCATCATCCTCGTCCTCATCATCATTGTCATCATCCGGG
This sequence comes from Avena longiglumis, assembly GCA_030063025.1. NCBI lineage: Eukaryota > Viridiplantae > Streptophyta > Magnoliopsida > Poales > Poaceae > Avena > Avena longiglumis. Next base: position 505,667,114 of record CP125975.1, read on the forward strand.
GGTGGATTCAGCTGTGCTTGGAGAGCGGCAATCTGGGCTGTCATAGCTTCAATAGTTTGATCCCTTTCCTGGACTGTCCCCTGCAGTTGCTGTATGTTCTGGGTGTTCTCCTGCATGCACCATGAAGATGTGCTATGGTTGCATCTCCAGCTATCGGGCATTCTCCGAACTCCCAGCCTTCATGCAGAGTGTCAATCTCCTGTCCTTGGACCACCATACCATTGCTAGTAAAATCTGCAATCTCCTTTATCATCCTCACCTTCTCTGCTAGAGCTCCATTCTCCCTTTCCATGTCCTCTATGTGCCTCCGACGGGCGGCATGTTGTTCTGTCGCCTGGGTAACCACAATGTTCCTCTTCATCACGCCTTCCATAGTCACGGTAGGGTGAATCTGCTGGTAGTAGGTGTCGGACATTATGGCATCAAGTAGACAGGCTTCATGTACAGCCAAGTTGATTCCAAGTCCCCAGTTGCGGTATATCTTGGTGTAGACCAAGTGCACGGGTTTGGCAAGGCATCTCTGAATATGAAGGTAGTGATCTCCCATGCATCCTCTCCATATCCATAGGTGTACAGCCTTCTTCCCTTGAACATGGGCAAGGCAATCCCAAAATCGAGAGAGCTGAGCTAATCGCCTTGCAAAGGGCCTTGGTGATTCCATGGTGACATACTCGATCTGACGTCTCCCATCTATCAAGTAAGAGAGGAAAGTGTGAGAATAGCATATGGTAAGAATTTTACGAGGGTGAAAGGCATAAGATGAAAGACAGAGTTAATATAGGCTTTAGTAATTCTATGGCTTCCTAAACCAATCCTAGGTCACGATCCTCAATCGACACACACGGCTCTGATACCATCCTGTGACACCCCGGTTCTGATAAGACCGTGGCCTCTATGTGACATGCCAATCCCTGGATCGGTTCATTGGACCACAATAGAGTAAGATAGATAATCATAGCAAATAACCGTGTATCATGATCTACAAGATCCAGTACCATTATTACAATGTAAAAGCTTAGCATAGAGCTAGCTCAAATTGTTCAGGTAGCAACAAAAGCGAGTAAATCCTCCAATCTTCAAATTGCCCACAAGTGAACAAGTGCCGAGTGGAGTACCGTGGCCTATAACGATCAATCAGAATCGGAATAACCTGCAGCATAAAACGCAACAGCCCCGAAGGGTCAATACATGGAATGTATGGCAAGTAGAGCTAGTAATGGAGACAATAGTACTAACATCTACATGCTTATTTGGCAAGTGGAGCTGTGTCTGGCTTGCATTTGCAAATAACTTTGTCCTACTTTCATAAACAGTTTTGAATTTTCTTTGAAAAGATCCCAATTAAGTTAACCCAACAATATTAAAACAATTATGAAATTAGAATGAGCGAGAAACATGTCATGGAATCAATATCTAGCAACTCAGATGTCCATAACCGGGGACACGGCTAATCGATTAGATTATGCACTCTGCAGAGGTTAGTACACTTTACCCATGTGACTTGGCCAGCTCGTACCATCACTCTCATTTTGAGTGGTGATAGGAGAAGTCCAAGAAGAGACTGTCGGGAAGTAGCTCCTCAATCCCGATGAGCACCGGTCCAACCTACCAAAATTCTACATCTCTGGATACGCGGGTTCGAGTTACCACAACCTACTAAGTCCAACCAACCGCCCATTTCATTATTGGCACATGGTTGTACACGTAAGCTACACAATAAAGAAGCCAATCATTCTCTCTTGATACCGGTGCCTTTCGCAATGAAACCACCAAAATTATCAATACCATCACACCGGGGGTTCATTGATTGTTGTTTTAGTTTTCACAAACCAATACTTTGAGAAAACAAGTAACAATGATGTAACCCAGCCCTCGTTCAACATAGCATGGCTAAGCACATCTACCAACGGTGGTTCATCTACAAAGAGGGTCCTACCACATAATAGGACATAGCATAGCGATAGTATCATCCTACACATACATCTACAAAATACACGACCATGCATTGAAAATAGTAGGACGATATCATGAACAAAGTAGCATCTACTTGCCTTGGTTGTAGCGGTCGGAGGAACAATCCACACACGAGCAAGGGTTGCACTCCACACAATCTACACGACACAATTGCATTCATAAACAAACAATTCACAAACATATGCAACAAAATGATGCATGAATGCAAGAACGGCAAGTTTAATTGGTGCTACAGCTGCACCACATAGTACTAATACATATTACTACCTAATACATGCATGGAAAATAGATTTTGGCGCAAGGGAAATTATTAACCAAAAGTAGTGATCACTACTAGAGCTAGAACTTAAATAATTCACTACCGGTAGTAAACAGTTTGTAAAATCTTGGAAATATTCTACCGCATAAAGGCATCGCTGATAAGAAACAGTACCAATTGGAATTACTCAAAAGGAGTTATAAAACATCCGAGTAATTAAAACACTGCAGAAAGCCATTAGACAAATACTGCAGAAGTTTTACTGTAAGCCTATCTTTTATTTCACGATGGGATTCCCCTCGTTCACGAGTTCAGGGACATATCACACGCGATTTTTGGAGCTATGAAACTTTTACTACAATTTATTACTCCGGAAAGGCCACTAACTAGTTTGATTAAACTGTACTAAACCTGACAGTAAAAGTCTGAACCAAAGCTACAGCGAGATTCTACGACTCACTGAACGCGTACATATTTTATTTGCAATTTTGGCCAAGCGGTTTAATTTCTACGCAATTTACAAGATTCTACCGAAATCTGCCAACTAATAGGATTAACGAAATTGACCCGATCAATCGTGTTCGATGATTTGGGCGATCGACGTCTGACCAGTCAACGTCTGGCGTCTGACTAGTCAACGTCTGAGTGCTGACCAGTCAACGAACGATCTAAGCCGCTGATCGAGATCGGCGGTGGCTGCTTTATCTTCGAAGCAATTTGCAAACGAACTCCGGCGAGCTCCGGACGGCGGCGGTCGGTTCGGCGTCGTGGTTCTACTGCGTACACACACGGTCAACTACGGCTCCGGAACAATAAACGCGTGCGGCGTCTGGCGATCTGCAGGCGCGGTTGGCGGCGGCAGATGGAGAAGCACGGAACGGAAAGAGGCGGCGAGACGAACCCGACAACGAGCGGCGATGGCGGCGGCGGAGGTGGCGGTGGCGGCGAGAAAGCGGCGGGCGCGTCGTGCGCCAGGAGGCGCGCCAGGAGTTGTGGCGGGGTTCGGGAGGAGTCGGGTCGGCACGACTTCCGGTGGGCCCTTCAAATAGTCCCACGCGAGAAGAAGAAAAAAATCCTGACCGAATCGGTCCAGATTTGACTCGATTGGAATCGGTCCGGATTTTCGGACCGTTCCGGCGGTTTACTAAAACGTTCTAGTCTTTTGCATACGAACTCCGATTGAGCGATTCTCGCCTACGGGTTCAGATCGTCGAGGGCACAACCTTCGAAGGTTGAGCGAGCTTCGAACCTACAGGGGTGGTTGTTGCAGTTCTCTTGGTTTACTAAAACGTCCGAGTCTTTTGCATACGAACTCCGATTGGAGCGATTCTCGCACCTACGGGTTCGTATCGTCGAGGGGAACAACATTCAGTCGAAGTTTGTGCGAAAACTCGAATCTACAGGGGTGGTTGTCGCAAGTCCCTCTAAAGCTCCCCGCAGGAAACTCGGGTTGAAACAAAATAGGTTTTCGCAAATAGCGTTTCGTCGATCCTCTCTACTCGACGGTAATGCATGGTAAGATATGATGCGATGCAATGAATGATATGCAAGACCAAATCGAAAATTTGGGATGTGACAGATATGGTTCTTTCTTATGGAGGTGATGAATAGCTCGTTGTTAATGGTTACACCGATGCTAGTTGGATCACCGATCCGGATGATTCTAAATCACAATCTGGATACGTATTTATTTCGAATGGTGCAGCAGTTAGCTGGAGGAGTGCAAAGCAAAGCGTTGTGGCGAGATCTTCAACTGAATCGGAATACATGGCTGCTTCGGAGGCTTCACAAGAAGCGATATGGATGAAAGAGTTCATTATAGAGCTGGGTGTGGTTCCAAGTGCGCTGGACCCAATGTCTATCTACTGTGATAACATGGGCGCCATAGCCAATGCGCAAGAACCAACGTCACACAAGAAGCTGAAGCACATCAAGCTACGTTTTTACGCTATTCGAGAACATATCCAAGATGGGGATATAAAGATTTGCAAAGTATACACAGATCTGAATGTGGCGGATCCGTTGACTAAACCTCTCCCGAGGGCAAAACATGACCAGCACCAAACTGCCATGGGTGTTTGGTATATTACCATGTAATCTAGATTAGATGACTCTAGTGCAAGTGGGAGACTGTTGGAGATATGCCCTAGAGGCAATAATAAATATACTTATTATTATATCTTTGTGTTTAGGATAAATGTTTACATTCATGCTATAATAGTATTAACAAGGAAACATTAATACTTGTGTGATTTGTAGACTAAAATAAGGGTCCCTAGTAAAGCCTCTATATAATACTAGCTTGTTGGTTAATAGATGATTGTGGTTTCCCTATCATGAACATTGAGATGTTATTAACAACAAGATCATATCGTTAGGAGAATGATATGGTGGACATACTCCTATAGATAAGCGTAGCATAAAGATCAAGTCATTTTAATAGTTCATTTGCTATAAGCTTTCTGATACATAGTAACCTAATTCCTTTGACCATGAGATCATGTTAATCACCATCAACGGAAGGATGCTTTGATGACATCAAACACCACACTGTAACTGGGTGGCTATAAAGGTGGCATTGAGTGTTCGGATAGTATGGGTTGAGGCACATGGATCAAGAGTGGGATTTGTCCATCCATATGACGGATAGATATACTCTGGGCCCTCTTGGTGGAATGTCATCCAATTAGCTTGCAAGCATGTGACTGGCTCACAAGGGATCACATACCACGGGAACGAGAAAAGAGTACTTATTAGTAACGAGGTTGAACTAGGTATGCAGAGATACCGACGATCATAACCTCGGATAAGTAAACTATCGTGAGACAAAGGGAAATTGATATCGTATGTAAGTGGTTCATTCGATCGCAAAGTAATCGTAGAAATATGTGGGAGCCATATGAATTTCCAGATTCCTCTATTGGTTATTGATCGGAGAAGTGTCTCGATCATGTCCGCATAATTCACGAACCGTAGGGAGACACACTTAAGTATTCAACGTTGTTTGAGTAGTTATGGAATGATGAGAAAGAGTCCGAATGTTGTTCGGAGTCTCGAATGGGATTCGGGATATCACGAGGAGATCCGGAATGGTCCGGAGAATAAGATTCATATAAGGAAAGTCCCGTTTCAGAGTTGGAGACTGGTTCCGGTGTTTTCATCGGGAATGTTCTAGAAGGTTCCGGAATGTCCGGCACTCCGGAGGGGAAGGGTACATGAATGTGTTATATCAAGTTGGTATGATTGCATCATGTACTAAGTGTCATCACTGAACAAAATAGAGGGTTTATTCAAATCCTAGTTTGAAAAGTCAAACGGCTAGTTTAAAAGTCAAACGGCTATTTTTGGGAAGTGGAAAAGGAGGAGGAAAGAGTTGGGAGGAGTCCTCCTCCCACCGCGGCGCACCACTGCCGAGTTGGGGAGGGACTCCTCCTCCCTTGGCCGGCGGCCCCTCCACCTATATAAGGAGGGCAGGCTCCTCCTAGATACACACAAGATCCTCTCCTCCAAACCCTAGTACCAAGCCGCCGCCTCCATAGCCACGCCGGCTCTAGGAGCAAACCGCCGCCTAGCTAAACCCTAGCCTTGGCTTGCTCCTCCTCGGTGTGTCTAAACTCTAGATCGTTGAGGGACTCTCATACACCACCATACTGCCTCCGCTTAAGGCGAAGCCTCATGAGATCTCCTCTACTCCGGTACCACGCCAGTGCTACCGGAATCGCGAGGAGAGTGCTACAACCTCCATTGCTGTTGGAACAAGGAGAGGAAGGTATTCGAAAATACCGAACGCAGACCGATGCGGGAGCGCTTAACGCAGCACTGGGAAGGATCGTCACGCGATCTTGAGATCGGGAAGAGTACGACTACATCACCCACGAGAATCCGCTCGTGTTAAACACTTTGGAATCTTCGAGGGTGAGTTATTCTATCGACTCGTTTCTACAATCTAGTAGATAGATCTTGGCTTGTTTGTTTGTATGCGATAGAATTTTTTTGTTTTCCATGCTACGAAACCCTACAGTACTTTACTCGTTCCGTAATCCGATATCACTTTGTGATTAACTCCTTAACCACATGCTTGCAAGCGGTGTTGATATCGATTATCGAGTGGGCCCGAAGTATATCTCTCCGACTTGGGAGGGACAAATCCCATCTCGATACATACAACCCAACAGATACTTTCCGATCACCTGAGAGACACCTTTATGATCACCCTCTCATAGGATGACGTTTGATGAGCTCAAAGCTTTCTTCCGATACCAGGGAGTTGTATTATCTCATGGTCTAAGGAATACAATATTTGACATAAGAAAAGCTTCGCAAAGATGAACATGATGACACGATCTAATTGCTTCGCTTAGTTTGGGTCTGTCCATCATATCATTCTCCCAATGATGTGATCTCATTATTAATCGACAACTCATGTCCATGGTTAGGAAACCTTAACCATCATTAATTAATGAGCTAGTCCATAGAGGCGTACTAGGGACACGGTGTTGTTTACAAACCACACAAGTATTAAAGTTTCCGCTTAATACAATTCTAGCATGGAATATAAACATTATCATGAACAAGAATTATAATAATAACATCTTTATTATTGCCTCTAGGGCATAATTCCAACAGTCTCCCACTTGCACTAGAGTCAATAATCTAGTTTACATTTGGCAACAATCTCACACCCATGGCACTGAGGTGCTGATCATGTTTTACACGTGGAAGAGGTTTAGTCAATGGATCTGCGACATTCAGATATGTATGTACTTTTCTAATCTTCAGATCTCCATATGCTATATAATCTCGGATTATATGAAACTTGCGGTTGATATGCTTGGTTGTTGGATGATATCTTGGTTCCTTAGCGAGTGCTATGGCGCCAGTGTTGTCACACAATATCTCCAGTGGGTCCAATGCACTTGGAACCACGCCAAGCTCAGTGATGAAGTTCCTGATCCAAACTCCTTCACTTGACGCTTCTGCAGTAGCCATGTATTCCGCTTCTACTGTAGATCCCGCGATCACGCTTTGCTTGCAACTTCTCCAGCTCACAGCTCCTCCATTCAAAATATACACGTATCCTGTCTGAGATTTAGAATCATCCTTGTCGGTGTCGAAACTAGCGTCGACGTAACCTTTTATGACGAGCTGTTCATCACCCCCATAGACCAAGAACATTTCTTTATTCTATTTAGGTACTTTAGGATGTTCTTCACGGCTGTCCAGTGTTCCACTCCTGGATCACTTTGATATCTGCTCGTCAAACTAAGAGCATTGGACACATCCGGTCTAGTACACAACATGGCATACATGATAGAACCTATGGCCGAGGCATAAGGCACTTTTCTCATAGCTTCCCTATCATTTACCATAGCTGGACATTGAGCCTTGCTCAATATCTTACCTGACAACATAGGCACTGAACCTTTCTTTGCCTTATCCATTCTGAACCTTTTCATAACTTTGTCTAGGTATGTACTCTGGCTTAAAGCTATCAGGCGTCTTTGTCTATCTCTATAGATTTTGATGCCCAATATATAAGCAGCTTCACCTAGGTCTTTCATTGAAAAACACTTGTTCAAATAACTCTCACATCGTTAAGCATGTTAATGTCATTTCCAATAATCAATATGTCATCCACATATAGTACCAGAAATGTCACCGAGCTCCCACTCACTTTCTTGTAGATGCAAGCTTCGTAGCAATTTGGAACAAATCCAAAGCTCTTGATCACTTGATCAAAACGAAGGTTCCAACTCCGAGATGCTTGCTTCAGTCCATAAATGGAACGCTGAAGTTTGCATACTTTATCAGCATCCTTAGGATCGACAAAACCTTCGGGTTGCATCATATACAACTCTTCATCAATGTTTCCATTGAGGAATGCAGTCTTGACATCCATCTGCCATATTTCATAATCATGAAATGCATCAATTGCTAATAAAATCCGAATGGACTTAAACATCGCTACGGGAAAGAAAGTCTCATCGTAGTAAACACCTTGAACTTGTCTAAAACCTTTCGTGACAAGCCGTGCTTTATAGACAGTAACATTACCATCCGCGTCCGTTTTATTCTTGAAGATCCATTTGCACTCAACGGCCTTTCGGTCGCTAGGAGGGTCCACCAAAGTCCATACTTGGATTTCGCTCATGGATCCCAATTCGGATTTCATGGCTTCTAGCCATTTCTCAGAGTCTGGGCTCATCATCGCTTCCTCATAGTTCGTAGGTTCACTGTCTTCTACTAACAAGACAGTCAAGACAGGTTTTCCGTACCACTCAGGAGGGGCACGCGACCTTGTCGACTGCGGCGTTCAAGATGTGACATCGTCCGAAGCTTCATGATCCTTGTCATTAGCTTCCTCTATTATTGGTGCAGGCGGCACTGGAACAATTTCAGGTGCTGCGCTATTCTCCAATTCAAGAGAAGGTTCAATAACCTCGTCTAGCTCTACTTTCCTCCCACTCACTTCTTTCGAGAGAAACTCCTTCTCAAGAAAGGAACCGTTCTTTGCGACAAACACTTTGCCTTCGGTTCTGTGATAGAAGGTATACCCAATAGTTTCCTTAGGGTATCCTATGAAGACGCATTTCTCCGCTTTGGGTTCGAGCTTGTCCGGCATCAACTTCTTGACGTAAGCTTCGCATCCCCAAACTTTAAGAAACGACAACTTAGGTTTAGCACCAAACCATAGTTCATACGGTGTCGTCTCAATGGATTTAGATGGAGCCCTATTTAAAGTGAATGCAGCGGTTTCTAATGCATAACCCCAAAATGATAACGGCAAATCAGTAAGAGACATCATCAATCGGACCATATCTAATAGGGTTTGGTTCCGGCGTTCAGACACACCATTGCGCTGTGGTGTTCCGGGTGGCGTGAGTTGCGAAACGATTCCGCTTGCTTTAAGATGCGTGAGAAAATCATAACTCAAATATTCACCTCCATGATCGGATCGTAGAAACTTAAGCTTTCTGTTACGATGGTTCTCCACTTCATTCTGAAATTCCTTGAACTTTTCAAATGTTTCAGATTTATGTTTCATTAAATAGACATACCCATATCTACTTAAGTCATCGGTAAAAGTGAGAAAATAGCGATATCCAGCCCAAGGTCGAAACACTCATCGACCGCATACATCGGTATGTATGATTTCCAACAAGTCCGTTTCGCTCCATCATACCGAGAACGAGGTTTTGATCATCTTGCCCATGAGGCATGGTTCGCATGTGTCAAATGATTCAAAATCAAGAGACTCCAAAAGTCCATCGAATGGAGTTTCTTCATGCGCTTTACACCAATATGACCTAGACAGCGGTGCCACAAATAAGTAGTATTATCACTATCTACTTTGCATCTCTTAGCCTCAATGTTATGGATGTGTTTTTCATCCCTTTCGAGATTTAGAAGAAATAAACCATTCACAATAGGTGCATGACCATAAAAGATGTTACTCATATAAATAGAACAACCATTATTCTCCGATTTAAATGAATAACCGTCTTGCAATAAACAAGATCCAGAAATAATGTTCATGCTCAACGCAGGCACATAATAACATTTATTGAGGTTTAAAACTAATCCCGAAGGTAAAACTAAGGAGAGCGTGCCGACGGCCATCACATCAACTCTTGATCCGTTGCCAACGCGCATCGTCACCTCATCCCTCGCAAGCCGCCGTCTATTCCGTAGCTCCTGTTTCGAGTTACAAATATTAGCAACTGAACCAGTATCAAATACCCAGGAACTACAACGAGGGCTAGTAAGGAAAACATCAATAACATGTATATCAAATATACCTTTGATGGTGCCAGCCTTCTTGTCCGCTAAGTACTTCGGACAGTTGCGCTTCCAGTGACCCTTGTCCTTGCAATAGAAGCACTCAGTGTCCGGCTTAGGACCAGACTTGAGCTTCTTCTCAGCAGGGGCAGTGCGCTTGCCGCCGCCCTTCTTGAAGGGCTTCTTTGCTCCCTTACCTTTCTTGAAGGTGGGATTGTTGACCATCAACACATGATTATCCTTTTTGATGTCGACCTCCGTAGCCTTCAGTTTTGCGAAGAGCTCGGTGATCATATCAGTGGAACCAATCTGATTGTGAGTCACTACAAAACTTTTGTAGCTGGGAGGGAGTGATTGCAGAACCCTGTCAATCTTGAGATCCTCTAGAATCGTGCATTCCAGTTGCTCAAGGCGTTGAGTGTAGCCCGTCATCTTAATGGCGTGCTCACTAACGGAACTCCCTTCCTCCATCTTGCAGTTAAAGAACTTGTTAGAGATCTCATATCTCTTAGAACGGGCCTGAGTCTGAAACATGGTTTTCAGCTCTTCGAGAATCTCAAAGGGCCCGGGATAGTCTTCACAACGATTTTGAAGTTCTGGTTCCATAGCAAACAACATGGTGCTCTTAATCACACCATAATCATCTTTGCGTGACTGATAGAAAGCTTTTTCATCACCGTAGCGATTGCAAAAGATGGGGTCACCTAACGCTTTCCCAAGGACATAGTCCTTTTGACCGTCAGAGAGAATGATTCTCAGATTGCGGAACCAGTTGGTGAAGTTAGAACCATTGTTTTTAAGCTTTTCCTTCTCAGCAAAAACGTTGAAGTTGAAGTTGGACTTAGCCATTTGATCTACAATATTTGCAAGTACAAATTAGACTATGTTCATGATAACTAGTTCAACTTTTAATCAAATTACTAGATGAACTCCCACTAAATTCAACATCCCTCAAGTTGTTTAGTGAACACGATCCAAATTCACCACACCTAATCCGATCTTCACGAGAAGAGATGTGGTTTCAATGGTGGACAACAAAGTGTCGATCATATCATTCATATGACTCATGCTTAACCTTTCGGTTATTGTGTTCCGAGGCCATGTCTGTACATGCTAGGCTCGTCAAGTTAGACCCAAGTATTTCCGCGTGTGCAAAACTGGCTTGCACCCGTTGTATGTGAGCGTAGAGTCTATAGCACCTGATCATCACGTGATGCTTGGACACGACGAACTTTCGCAACGGTGCATACTTGGGGAGAACACAGTTTTTATCTTGATCTTTAAGTGAGGAATCATCTTATAATGCTACCGTCGCGATCTAAGCATAATAAGATACATAAAAGGATAAACATCACATGCATATAACTTTATGTGACATGGTATAGCCAATGTTCACAAGAATGATCTCCATCTTGTGCGTTCCGGCATGATCTCCATCACTCCACCATGATTGCCTCCACCACGAATAGCAACTACAACTATTGCTAACTACTTAGCGATAAAGTGAAACTATTACATGGCACATAAGAAGTTGACACACAGGTCATACACAATTATAAAGACAACCATATGGCTCCTGCCGGTTGTGTACTCATCGACATACAAGTCGTGAAACATTACAAAACATGATCATCGCATACATTATACACATCACATCTTGAGCCATACCATATCACAGAAAACACTCCCCGCAAAAACAAGTTAGACGCCTCTACTTTGTTGTTGCATGTTGTACGTGGCTTATGGGAGTAGATGCTAAGAACGATTCTTACCTACGGAAAGCCATAATGGTGATATTATGGTTGCCAAACTCCGGTGTTAATCCCATGACAACTATAGTGAGAGAAACTGACATCCACCAGCCGCATGTGTGGAACAAGCCACACGTCAAGTGCGGAGCCGGTCTCGCGAACGACGTCGCGTAAGGTTGGCCTGGACCGCTTCAATATCACTATCCCGCGTCATAAGAAGAACACAAACAAGAGGCTTGCAATAGAAAACATCAACGCCCGCAACAACCATGTTGCATTCTACTCGTGAAACACATCTACGCATAGATCTAGCTCTGATACCACTAAAGGGTTTCGCGGCATAGTAAATCAAAATTCTCTACGGATGCGAACAGAGGGAAAGCCAAGATCTAATCTAGGAGATGCAAACAACGAGAGAGATTGGATTAGATCTTCATACCCTTGAAGATTCGACTGAACGCGTTCGTCGGAACGTGGGTGATGTAGTCGTACTCGCTTCTCCTCCTCGCGATCCGATCTGATCTAGCACCACAAGTGGCGGTGCCTCCGTGAGATACACACGTGCAGCACCTCGACGTCTCCTCCTTCCTCGGTCCAGCAAGTATGGTGGAGAGACGGATTGGATCTACAACACGACGGCGTGGTGTATATGGTGGAGAGTTTCTGCAGCAGGGCTTCGCCTACATGCAGTTGGGAGGGAGAGAGAGAGGAGGGCAGCAGGGTGGCTAGCTTTGGAGGGGAAGGTGTGTGTGTGTGGGGGGGTGGTGCGCCCCCAGCCCTCTTTATATAGATGGGTGGGAGGCTGCCCTAGCCCCTCCCCCAAGTCCAAACCGGCGGCCACAAGGAGGAGGAGTGGGGGGCAAGGAAACCCCCCCCTTCTAGAAGGTCTAGTTAGGGTTTTACCCTAGCTGGCCGGTTGGGCCCTATGGGGCCTTGTGCCCCTGGCCCAAAGCGGCCAGGGCACTCCCTCATAGGCCCATGCCCCCTCTCGGAAGGTGTGGCCACGTTGGTCCCCTTCCGGAAGGTTCTAGAAGCTTCAGGTACAATACCGATTAACCCGGAACAATTCCGAACTCCAAAAACTGCACTGCCTTATATGAATATTATTCTCCGGACCACTCCGGAACCTCTCGTGATGTCTCGATCTCATCCGAGACTCCGAACAAAAACTCATAAACCAATTATCCAATCTATCCTAGCGTCGAGACACGTTAAGTGTGTGACCCTGCGGGTTCGAGAATATGCAGACATGATTTTCTATCAATAATCAACAGCGGGGTCTGGAAACCCATATTGACTCCCACACATTCATCGATGATCATATCGGATGAACCACGATGCCAGTATTCAATCAATCCCATATATATATTCCCTTCGTCTCGTGATATTTTTACTTGCCCGAGATTTGATCGTCGGTACCGTCATACCTAGTTCAATCTCGTTCACAGCAAGTACTTTACTCGTTCCATAATCCGATATCACTTTGTGATTAACTCCTTAACCACATGCTTGCAAGCGGTGTTGATATCGATTACCGAGTGGGCCCAAAGTATATCTCTACGACTTGGGAGGGACAAATCCCATCTCGATACATACAACCCAACAGATACTTTCCGATCACCCGAGAGACACCTTTATGATCACCCTCTCATAGGATGACGTTTGATGACCTCAAAGCTTTCTTCCGATACCAGGGAGTTGTATTATCTCATGGTCTAAGGAATACAATATTTGACATAATAAAAGCTTCGCAAAGATGAACACAATGACACGATCTAATTGCTTCGCTTAGTTTGGGTCTGTCCATCATATCATTCTCCCAATGATGTGATCTCATTATTAATCGACAACTCATGTCCATGGTTAGGAAACCTTGACCATCACTAATCAATGAGCTAGTTCATAGAGGCGTACTAGGGACACGGTGTTGTTTACAAACCACACAAGTATTAAAGTTTCCTCTTAATACAATTCTAGCATGGAATATAAACATTATCATGAACAAGAATTATAATAATAACATCTTTATTATTGCCTCTAGGGCATAATTCCAACACGCAGGTACTGGGAACTGGGGGGAGAGTGTCCATTAGAATCCTTAGAGAGGTCTTCTGTTGTCAGACGGTGGGGGTGCCAAGGAAAGTGTGGTAGATCGGGGCCTTCTTTGCGAAGGGATTCTTGCCCTTGTTGTCGCCCTTGGCGGCGTGCTTGGGGTCAATGTCCTCGTCCATGTCACTTGAATCCTTGGACTCCTCCTCCTTATTCTTCCCCTTGCCCTTGCCTCGCGGTCTGTTCTTCCGACTACGCTTATAGCCGGACTCTGGGTCTTCCTTGAGGTTGTTGACGAATTTGCAGTGTCGATTGGTATGGGTGGCCTTGCCGTTGGCATCGAGGTGTACGAGGAACGGCATATCGCGGTACTCTTTGTATGTTTGGGGAAGCGGAGCGGCGCCGAGTTGCTTTCACTTCCTCGCTGCTGCCCATGGCCTGCTCCCCTTCCTCGGCCACGCTGTCCGCCTTCTCCTCGTCTTGCAAAAGTCATGGCGACCAAGTCGGTAGATTAATTTTCTTCTGAATTGGTTTTCCTCTTTGTACTGCTGTTCCTCCGAGCTTGAGTTGGAACGGCCGTTGCCGGCAAAGAGCCACGAGCATCATCGTCGGCAGCTGCGAACTCACTAGCTAACTGAATCATCTGATTCAAGTCAAGCTGATGATTGTCCTGCAAGCGTTTTAGCTTATGTCGGAGTAACGTGCCTCTTTCCAACCCATCGATGAAGGCGGCCATGGAGGTCTGGGCGTGTACTCCTGCGCAGGAATTCTTCATATCCAGCCAGCGGGAGAGGTAGGCGCGAGATGTATCGTCTTTCTCTTGCACGCACTGTTGTAGATCGCCCACGGTGCAGGGACGCTTGTATGTACCCTCAAAGTTTTTGGTGAACGCTTGTTGCATGTCCAACCAGTTGTAGATAGATTTCTCCGGCAAGTCGTCGATCCATTGACGGGCCGTGCCCGCCAACATTAACGGGAGGTACTTGACGGCAACGTTGGGGTTGCCTCCGGCAATCTCCACCGCGTTGCCGTAGTCCTGCAACCATGTGGCAGGCTTGGCGGTGCCGTCATAGGGCTTGATGGTCTTGTCGATCCGGAAACCTTTGGGGTAAGTTGCAGACCGTATCCCAGGTCCAAAGCAACGCGGTCCCAGGTATGGTCCTTCCCGGGCCTCGTGGATCTTATCGATCCGTGAACGTGCGTCGTATGGCTCCGGGTTCTTCTTCTTTTTGTCAACAGGGGATGGGCTGCGTGAACGACGCGGACCTCCTCCGCCATGGTGACTGCTTGGCGGCGACGGAGGTGGAGGTGGCGGTGGGTTATCCTTCTTGCTGTTACCCTCCTGCGACGCCTCGCGCCTGTCACGGTTGCTTTTCGGACGCGGAGGGTCATGGCGCGACCTGCTCTTGTGTCCTTCGTTGCGCTTTCCGTCATGACGGGTCTGCTCCGCGTTGTCGCGGATGACGATGCCACACTGATTTGGTGGGGGCATATCCGTACGATGGTAAGCTTTATAGTCTTCCTGACGTCGGGGGGATCGGGGTGGTGGCGATGGACAGCGAGGTTGAGCTCTTTCTCCGTGGTTGGAGGATATGGGGATAGCATCCTTCCCATTGCGCGCATCCCTCCGTCTTCGTTCTGATGAACCCGTCCGCGATCCGACATCCTGAGGAGATCTATCCCTTGGCGGTTTGTACTGGCTAGATCGGCAGAGTGCTGGGTCGGACTCAAGCCTCTGAGAGGTGGCCTTTTCCTACTGCTTTACCGTCTTGGCCACTAGGTCATAGACCTGTTCCACTGCCTCCGGCGATCTATCCTGCTCCAGAAGGGTCTTGGCGACGACAAGGTTAAGGAGTGGGGTAGGCATCACCTGCTGGCCTTCACTGTCAATGTATGGCTTGGCTTGTGCCGGCTTCGAGGGAGCCCATCCTAGGTTGCGCCGTACACCAGGATCGTTGATGACGCGAGCCGGAGCCTTCTTAGCCTTCTGTTGCTGCAGCAGAGTCTTGTACTCGGCCTCCATTTCTCTTTCTTTCTCTATGGACTTCTGCGCATTGACCAGATCTCGATCTAGTTTAGCGCCTTGCTCCGCGATGGCTTGTGCTTCCTCCAGCAGTTGCTGGCGCTTCTCGTCAAGTTGAGTCACGTTCCGGATATGATCAACGGTTAGTGGCTCAACGAGGAGGTTGCCATACATCACCCTATCAGCTGGGGTAACATGTGTTGCTGCCGACGTAGATGCTGGAGGCGGCAAGTTTGCGGTGTTTCTGTTGCTCGGACCGGTGCCGAGTTCCTGCGGCTGCTGCACTGGTTTAGGCGGAGGAGGCATGATTCTTGCGCGATCATCGTCGGCAGCAATAAGTGGCCCCTTCCCCTTATCCAGCGCTGTAGGCGGAGCTTGCCCGGGTTGGTCTTCATCCATCGCTATCCCAATGGTGACGAACACCCCTCGGGACATGACGGTGTTATTGGCTTGTTCGTCGTGCGAGTACTCCCCCTCCATCTACTGCATAGCGGAGTCTAGCTCTTCTGGACTGAAGTCTATTTCCTCGGAATCTGCACTGAAATCAGTGTAAAGTGCGTCAATGACAGAGCCGGAGGGTGCCAGGACTTCCTCGATGACGGGCGGTGGAGGTGCAACGGCCTCGACGATGACTATAGGTGGCGGCGCTGCTGCGACGATGGCGGCCCGGAGGCGATGGTGGTGGTGGCTGAATCAGAGGTGCTCCGTCAATGAGCGCAAGCGCTGTCTGAGCTGCCGTTTCAGCCTCCGCGTAGTTGTTGATGGTGTTCACAATGCCATCGAAGGTGAGGCGTCCTGACGCCTGCTGCCGTCTTAGAGAATGTCGGAGAAGTGTGTCGTGGTCCAGTCCTTCCACAAAGTGATAGATGGCATCATCATTGGGGTAATTGGCCAGGTCGGCCCGTATACGGAGCCACCTGGCGAGATAATCACGGGGGTTTTCGCCTTCTCTCTGAACGCAGCGCGCCAGATCGAAGATGGTAACCATGTCGACGAACTTGGATCTCTGCTGTCCAGACGCACGGGCAAAGCCAACGGATTTGCAGTGATCTTCCACCTTTATATCCTGCACAAGGGAGGTTTGGGTGGGCCTTGAATTTTCCTAATCTCTGCCGGCAAACTCCGAGGAGAGATCCGACATCGATCCTTCCGCGAACGTATCCTGCCCGTAGGCGGTCCGTGCGGGTATTGATGCTCCTCCGACTCCCAGGGAACTAGTGCCCGAGTCGGTTTCGCCGATGAAGAGGTGGATGTCTCAGATAGGAACGATCGAACACCGCGTAGGGTTCGTCTTTGCCGGGATCCAGAACTCGTCGGGTGGGACGATCGGAACATTGCCGGAAAAGAGAACACGATCGATGGCTACGGTTTCGCCGATTCCCGCGAAGATCTTGGTCCTCGCCCGCTGAAGAGCCTGAAGCGCCTCTTGCCCCACGGCGGGCACCAACTGTCGTGGTATTGCCGACGAGTACGCCATGGAGGGGTCCTCATAGTGCGTGTTTAGAGACGTGGGGTAAGGCGGACTGTTGACGGGTACGAGGTAACACAGCTTACCCAGGTTCAGATCCCACAACGGTGGCGGAATCCTACTCCTGCTATAAATCACTATAATGGCAATACGCCGAGTTACAGAGATTAGGTTCGCTGTGCGAGGTGACTAGAAAGTCTAAGTTATCGTCTGAGATTGTGTCCTAAAGGCTCCCATAGGCCCGGCTTATATAGTCGTCAGGTCCTAAGGTTACAGGGGAAAAGTCCTAGCCGGACAGGTTACAGAGTCCTACACCGTCTATTACTAGTCTTGTGTATCTTGCACTCCAAGGCTCCGGGTACGCTGGTGACTCCACCGTAGCCTTCCTTTATCCGGCACGGGCCTCCCTTCTGGATCCACCTAACTGGGCCTCCCAGCAGGCCATAGGCCATGCTACCGACTATGGGCCACCCGGGTTAGTCGGATAGGAGACATGCTATGAGGATACCCCTATAGCATATCCCCAACAATAAGGTAATCAAAAGTTTTGGTTTTATACAAACTTATGGAGAAGCTTGTATTTATAAGAAAGTGAGTGGGAGCTATGTAGCATTCTTAATACTATATGTAGATGACATATTGTTGATTGGGAATGATGTAGACCTTCTTAATAGTGTCAAGAATATTTGAATAATAGTTTTTCAATGAAAGATCTTGGCGAAGCAGCTTACATATTAGGCATAAAGATTTATAGAGATAGATCAAGACGCCTAATATCATTATCACAAAGTACATATTTGGACAAAGTTCTAAAGAGGTTTGGAATGGAAGATAGGAAGAAAGGGTTCTTGCCCATGTTTCCCAATACGACCTTGAGTAAAACTCAAATTACAGCAATGGCAGAAGATAGAGAAAGGATGAGTAAGACTCCCTATGCCTCAGCCATAGGATCTTTAATGTATGACATGCTATGTACTAGACCCGACATTGCATATGCTGTTAGTTTGACTAGCAGATATCAAAGTGATCCAGGAGTGGATCATTGGACAACGGTCAAAAACATCCTTAAGTACTTGAGAAGAACTAAGGATATGGTTCTTTCTTATGGAGGTGATGAACAGCTCGTTGTTAATGGTTACACCGATGCCAGTTGGAACACCGATCCGGATGATTCTAAATCTCAATCTGGATACGTATTTACTTTGAATGGTGCAGCAGTTAGCTAGAGGAGTGCAAAGCAAAGCGTTGTGGCGAGATATTCAACTGAATCGGAATACATAGCTGCTTCAGAGGCTTCACAAGAAGCGATATGGATGAAGGAGTTCATTACAGAGCTCGGTGTGGTTCCAAGTGTGCTGGACCCAATGTCTATCTACTGTGATAACATGGGCGCCATATCCAATGCGCAAGAACCAAGGTCACACAAGAAGCTGAAGCACATCAAGCTACGTTTTCACGCTATTCGAGAGCATGTCCAAGAAGGTGACATAAAGATTGGAAAAGTACACACAGATCTGAATGTGACGGATCCGTTGACTAAACCTCTCCCGAGGGCAAAACATGACCAGCACCAAACCGCCATGGGTGTTCGGTATATTACCATGTAATCTAGATTAGTTGACTCTAGTGCAAGTGGGAGACTATTGGTGATATGCCCTAGAGGCAATAATAAATGTAGTTATTATTATATCTTTGTGTTTATGATAAATGTTTACATTCATGCTATAATAGTATTAACCAGGAAACATTAATACTTGTGTGATTTGTAAACTAAATTAGAGTCCCTAGTAAAGCCTCTTCATAATACTAGCTTGTTGGTTAGTACATGATTGTGGTTTCCCTATCATGAACATTGAGATGTTGTTAACAACAAGATCATATCATTAGGAGAATGGTATGGTGGACATACTCCTATAGATAAGCGTAGCATAAAGATCAAGTCATTTTAATAGTTCAATTGCTATAAGCTTTCTGATACATAGTAACCTAATTCCTTCGACCATGAGATCATGCATATCACCATCACCGGAAGGATGCTTTGATGGCATCAAACACCACACCGTAACTGGTGGCTATAAAGGTGGCATTGAGTGTTCAGAAAGTATGGGTTGAGACACATGGATCAAGAGTGGGATTTGTCCATCCATATGACGGATAGATATACTCTGGGCCCTCTCGGTGGAATGTCATCCAATTAGCTTGCAAGCATGTGACTGGATCACAAGGGATCACATACCACGGGAACGAGAAAAGAGTACTTATCAGTAACGAGGTTGAACTAGGTATGCAGAGATACCGACGATCAAAACCTCGGATAAGTAAACTATCGTGAGACATAGGGGAATTGGTATCATATGTAAGTGGTTCATTCGATCGCAAAGTAATCGTAGAAATATGTGGGAGCCATATGAATTTTCAGATTCCTCTATTGGTTATTGATCGGAGAAGTGTCTCGATCATCCGCATAATTCACGAACCGTAGGGAGACACACTTAAGGATTCGATGTTGTTGAGTAGTTATGGAATGATGAGTAAGATACCGAATGTTGTTCGGAGTCTCGAATGGGATCCGGGATATCACGAGGAGATCCGGAATGGTCCGGAGAATAAGATTCATATAAGGAAAGTCAGGTTTCGGAGTTGGGGAATGATTCCGGTGTTTTCATCGGGAATGTTCTAGAAGGGTCCAGAAGGTCCGGCACTCTGGAGGGGAAGGGTACATGAATGTGTCATGACAATATGGAATGGTTGCATCATGTACTAGGTAACATGGCTGGGCAAAATAAAGGGAGAAATCAAATCCTATTTTGAAAGTCAAACGCCAATTTGAAAAGTCAAACGACAAGTTTGCTTGGTGGAGGGAGAGTAGGAAACCTACTTGGGGAGGAAGTCCTCCTCCCTCCACCCGCCGGCCAAGGAGGCTGAGTTGGGGGAGGACTCCCTCATCCCAACCGGCGCCCTCCCACCTATATAAGGAGGGGCAGGGCTGCCCCTCTAGCCTACACCCAACACACCCCAAACCCTAGCCCTAAGCCGCCGGCGCCACCACCCCTGCTGCCGCCGCCTAGGGCACCACCAACTCGCCGAGTTGGGGTGATCCCAAACCCTAGCCGCCGGCTACACTCTCCCCTTGGTGCCTTCTAAACCCTAGATCGCCAAGGCCTCTCTCATAGTCCACCATACTCGCTCCGGCTTAAGGCGAAGCCCTGCGAGATCTCCCCTTTACTTCCGGTACCACGCCGTCGTGCTGCCGGAACCGCGAGGAGAGTGCTACAACCTCCGCTGCCTGCTGGAACAAGGGAGAGGAAGGTCTTCATCGAGTACCGAATGTGTGACCGACTGCGGAAGCGCTGCCGGAACGCAGCGCCGGAAGGATCGTCTACGCGATCTTGAGATCGACAAGAGTACGACTACATCATCCACGAGAATCTGCTCTCGTTAAACACTTTGGAATCTTCGAGGGTAAGTTCCTCTATCGACTCATTGTTACAATCTAGTAGATAGAGCTTGGCTTGTTTGTTTGAATGCGGTAGAATTTTTTTGTTTTCCATGCTACGAACCCCTACAAAATGCGCTCGGCAAACCCCGAGCTCCACAAAATCCTGTAATCATAGTGTTAGAAGTTTGTAGCTTGTCTCAAAGATGCAGACCGTGAAAACCATTTAAAAAGGAAAAGATCTACATATCCTTTCAGGCTGACCATGTCCTGTTATTGATTTATTTTCTTCCTAACAGACATAAACTAAAACACCACAAAATTCTAAAAACTGATAGCTATGGACTTCTCAATTTATGAAACAAATCTTATCTATGGACTTCTCAATTTACAAAACAAATATAAATGCCCAATTAACCGGGGGACTATCTGTGCCTGCTGAACGGAGCAACAGAAAAATGCACAAAGCCATCAAGATATTAGCACATAAGTTTCTTCTTTGTAAAAATGAAGAGGTGTGGTGGTATATATAATAATCGATGCTTCAGTGTTGAACCATTGATGGACAGTAAAAATCTCAATAACTTGTATGTATTATTTGCACACACAATGGAAAATATGAACCAAATTGGACAAATCATGATTACATAAAAATCTACAAAGCCTTTCCAATTGACAAATGATCCTGATCTGCCACCAGATGGAGCCACAGAGTAACACATCAAATCCACATACCGTATCTAGCAATCAGATCCATCTACACGCATACCTAGTCAGCAATCATGTCCAAGCTAAAAAAGTTAGCAATCAGATACACATGAACCAGCTATTAGTATCGCAAGGGAGCAGGTGACCACCGCGGGGCTCCTGCGTGGCCCCCTCCGACACAAACCGACTGCCGCCTACGCACCCCACCGCCATGGAGAAGCTCGCCCTGATCTCGTCGCTAGCCCGCTAGGTGGCAGCCAGGAGCACGGTAGAGGGAAAATCTCCAAATCGCCAGTTCCTATTCTTTCCATGTGTTGCCTCAATCAACACAGAAATACTCATCGCGTTGGCACTGCAGCTAACTAATCCGTGGGCAATATCCAGCACCCTAGTACGGATGGAAGGTCGAGTCGAGGTAGCTATCTAGACGCATAGAGGTAGGAGACGATTCACCTGGGTGACGCCCGAGGCCAACGACCTCGCCGGGGCCGAAGGCCACGCTGCACGCTTGGCGCCATATACACATGGAGCAGAGGAATCGATGTCCAGGTCGCCGCGTGAGCTGGAGGAAGCGACGCCAGAGGTGGGGGAGAGAAAGCTAGAGCCGGCGGGGATGGCGATGGCGAGGTCCGGTCGGGCAGCGTCAGACCGCTTTCCAATCCCCGACGCAACGCGCGCCCGAGATGTAGGCGGCGATGGCGAGGTCCTGACGGGCGGCCGAACTGCTCTCCAATCCCCGACGCGGCGCGCGGACGTCCGCAACGCTGACCTGCCTCCTCTACTCTTGCCGCGCTAGGCTATGAGCTTAGACTTGGCGGTGGCAGGTCAGGTAAATACTCTGAACTTGCAGGGGCAAAACCGGAAAGAAAAAATCGAACGGAAAACCAGGCTGACAAACAAAAGTGCCCGTGCGTTGCACCGGAAGAAACAAATATTGAGTTGGACGGTGCTACCGGTGGCCGGGATCGATCTTATACAATAGGAATTGGGTGGGCGTCAGTCGATTATAGCGGCAGGAGATGGTCGGTCAGCGATGGCACAAGGACAGGGCGGCGACACGATGGGAATGGGTCACATGAACATTTTTCTGTTTGCTCGATGGATAGGAACCAGTTTTTCTTCTTTTTGAGATGGCAGGCAGGGTAATCCTCCAAATGTTGCAGGGTAAATCGTCCAATAAAGAAAACGATAAGAACTTTATTATTACTCCCTCAGTAAAGAAATGTGCTCTGCATAGCAATGGAAGTGAAAAAATAATTTTGTAAAAAAATTAAAGCACGATCCAAATGTTGCCCAAATTGATTGACCAGCGTAGAATAAATCTATTTTTATCTGGACGAACATCAAGTTTAGTCCCCTTCTTTTCTTTTCTTGTCAAACCCCTCTCACTTTATTCTTACAATTTTTTAAAAAAGGTAGAAAATGGTTTTTTTTAAGGAGAAGGAACGCCATGGACAATGGACAGGCCTCCCCTTATCCTAATCATGATCTCCAAGACGAAAGGGCTCCGCCTTATTTCATACTACATCGAGAGAGAGCTTTATCAAGATGTTGATCCAAGATTGAACGGCTCATAGACTGCGTTTAGGGTATTTCTCTCACTCTCGGCTCTGAAACGACGCCAAGCCTAGACACTCTCCTGTGAAACTCCTCTTTTAATTTAGTCTATGTTTTGTCGAACAACTGTAAAGGTACAATTTCAATATGATGCTCCGTCAGATTCTAACAAATACACATGGTACTCACGGACACGGTGCCTGTGGAAATATTAGCTAACAAATGACACAACATTGTAAAATATCAAACTCCCATGTCGAGCAACCATGTGATCTACAATTGTACACACAACCTGACTTCAATCCAAGGGCAATATCATCGGAGTTTGAAGAAACTAAACACCGGTCGATGAATTAATCAAGAAATATTCCCGCACAAGAGCATTCCTTTTCTGTGTTGTACAAATAACAACAATATAAATAACGATTCGCAATTTCAATATAACTAATCAACTGGGACAAAAAGAAACGGAAAGGAAAATATTACCTTATGGGAATATCATCGAACACCTGCTGCCCTACTAGGCTTCAATCGTAGAGGAGCCGAAGACCAACAGGGGTCGACGAAGAGGTCGAGGATGAGGTGCCAGCCGAGTGGAAGTGGAGGAGAGCGCTGGTAGGCCTGCAAGCCGCCTGTTATGAAGATTTTGATCCGTCCCTAGCATCCACGCAGCAACTTCTGGTCCCGTGATGCTCGTGGCCTGGAGCTGCGGTGTGTGGGGCTGCCTCACCTCCCCTTCCCCTCCTGGCCGCTCTCTCCTCCTCCACGTCACGGCCATGGTGATTTCCCTCCGCTTTCTCCGTTACTCCTGACCCTTTCCCTCCACGATTTGGAGCCCGCTTGTGTCGCTACCGAGGACCTTGATTTTAGCCGCCACGCAGTCCAGCAATCGACCCGTTAGGCCCTTGATTGCTGTCGCCGCTGAGTCCTTCCGCCGCCGCCTCATGGGTTCGGGTCACCGCCATGTGAGGCCCTCGACTTGGGCGGTCCGTCGACATGAGACATGGAGGGGATTCCTTTGGGGAGAGAAGGTCAGAATTCTTTTTCTTTCGCCGTGCGCGGCGTCTGGACCGGGCAGCCCCCTCCGCTCGGAGCCATCCTCCTCCTCGTAGGCGGCTGCCGCAACTGAAGGACCCGCCCATTGCCAGTGTGAGATGAACAGAGCTGGTTTGACTTGTGGGGGAGACGGACCAGGCGGGAGAAAATAAGACACGAACCGGTACAATGACACTTTTCCTGGGTCGGTGGGAGGGTAAAAGGGTCCAAAAAAGACTGGTCGGTGGCATTGGTGGGTAATTTATTTTTTGGTCAAAGGATAAAGCCGTCCAAAAAAGTGTAGGTACTACAAGAAACACTCCTTCCTTTATTATTAGGTATAGATATAGATATAGATAGATAGACAGATATTTCATACTATAGCTATCTATTATCATAGTTATTGATAGTTTTTCTTATAAATTTGGTCAAAGTTTATGCTCTTTGACTTTTGACTAAATTTATAGGCCTTATTTTAAGAAACGGAGGTAGTAGATAGCACGGTCGAAAACACCAAGGCCTGGTTTCTTTCCATCGTCCAAACATTTATGTAGATTTTTTTATCGTAAACATTTATGTTGATCCTAATACATACTAGTGGATTCAAATTTATCTAGATTCGTACATATCTAGTTAAGTAAAGAACCTCACCTACCCTCGATGCCCCTCTCGCCCCGGCTTTGCATGCTGGTGGGCAGCAAAGCTGGGTTGTGGTAGTGCTCCATGGCGCCGGAGTTTTTTGTGGATGGGTCTGTGGAGAAATCCCCGTCGACTAGTCTGAACCTAGCGCGGTGCTGCCTTGAGTGGCACTTTTCCTTCCTGGGCGTCACGGGAATCCCTGGCCAATGTACTCTAAGTGTCGAGGGGAACCCTAGGACCGGTATGGTTCGTGCAGCAGCGCCGTGTCGATGGTGCTTCCCTTTTTAAAGGTGATGATTGACCCTGGGCGCTTCGGGGTGCTTATAGCATGGTGGGTAAAAGCTAGAGGGCGTAGCGGTTGCGGGTCATTATCGCTTCGTCGATTCAATGTTGTCTTTATTTCTTTTTTTTGGGCATGTCTGTGCTGCTGACATTTTCTTTGGTCCGAACTCTTGTATCATTATGGTTGCTATATTGATATAGTGGGACGAAAGTCTGATTCGAGCGAATATTTAGACTAGATGCATGTGTATTTAGATAAAGTTAAGTCCATTAGTTTAGATCAAAGGAAGTACCAAAACTACAATTCCCGTATTAAAGTTTAGGCCTTGAAAGACTTTCACATGTATTTTCGTGGACTTCAATCCTCGAAACATGTTTTTTTATGCTTTATAAATAAAGCCACACGGGGCCAAATTGATACAAAGTGATAAAAACCCTCTTACACATCATATAAAAAATAAAACAAAAAAAAGGGTTGCCACAATCCTTGTGGAACACCCAAGACAACTAACTAGAGATGCCTCTGCACCTCCTTGAGAAACCACCGGACATCATCACAACACACCCACCACGTTGTCGCTGGAGAGGGTCTCCTGCTGCCTGAGCCTCAAGGTGAAGCCCAACGGCCGGCATGGCATGACCCGTTAGCTTAACGTGCCCAAGTGGGCCATGTCGTGTTAGGCACGCAAAGGTCTTAGCGGGTCGTGTCGTGCCGTGGGCTGGCCCGTCAGCCAGGTTTGCCCCACACCAGTGCCTAGATTGCCTTGACGGAATTTGAACTGCCTACCAATGATAGCGGAGTGAGACCGCAGGGTATCGAAACTCCACGACGACTCTCCCAAAAAGGTAACGATGCAGAACGTCGTCGTTGAGACCGAATGGTCAAGGGTTTTCTCCTAGTGCCTAAACAAGGGGAAGGTAACCACAACAACAACCCCAAGAGGGTTACGATACCCGTAGGCATCACCGTCGTTGGCGCCGAAGGGCTGGGCTTCCACCCATAAAAAACTTCCCACTACAACCCGAAACCTCAGATCATCTGCAATCATTAAGCTTGGCCTATAGAACGCGATCTCGGAGCCATATCTACTAAAGCATCACCGACACCAGGATCTCCCTTTGCCCACACAACTAAAGAGAAGAACCACTACCACTGTAGTGTCGCTCGTCGAAAAGTCGACCGAGCAGTTTCTAGGGCCGCCGCCTCAGCATCCAGACTCTTACCAATCCCGATAGAAACCACTACAACTTTTCTTTTGACAAGGGGTCATATATTAATATCAAGTTGATACAAAATACACCTGGCCTCTACAATGTCACGGTATCAAATGAGATACCGAGGAAGCACATAGCCAAATTATTACAAAAATAGGAAGAAAAAGAACATCTACCTAAGAGTCATTTTCTAGCAATCCAAGACCCGCATTAATATACATCCACGTCAACCACTATCTTTGGAAACACAACGGCAACATGACATGGTCGTCCTCAACAATAAATACGCCTCCAGAAAGGGAGCGATGCAAAGCCGCCATCGCAGTAAACCGGCAGAGGAAAAATCACAGGTTTTCGCCATAGAGGGGAAGTCCGAGTAATCTACAAGCAATGCCTTAAACAAGGGGATGACATGTATGCATCGACATTGCCAGGTACAACCAGTTAAGGCCAGACTTAGAGTTTTCTCCCTAGATCTCAAGAGCTGATACTCGTAAAACACCACCAAATCAAGGTCGCTGGTGTTGCTGCCTCCTTCATGACGAGCACTTAGTTGTAAGTGCCCAATCGCCAAAATGAGCATGCATACTCCATGGACATGAGGTCTAATCCATGGACATGAGGTTTGAATCCACCATTGTTATTGTCCCTATCGTAAGTACTCATACACCGCTCCTACACACATTCCTGATGTGCAGATCACCATGTAATCGGAACATGTCCCAAGAACAGGCGAGCAGGGCCTATAGGACACACACACGTCACTGAGCCAATAAGGTCGATCTACAATGTGGCTCTTTGGCCACCATGATGAAGGGAATATGCCCAAGAGGCAATAATAAAATGGTTATTATCTTATTCCATGTTTACGATAAATGTTTATTTCTCATGCTAGAATTGTATTAATCAAAAAATTAATACATGTATGTTTAATGAATAAACCAAAGTTTCTAGTAATGCTTTTCTTATATACTAACTCGTTGATTAACATATGATCAAGGTTTCCTGATCATGAACATTGGATGTTGTTAATAACGGGATCATATCATTAGAAGAATGTTATAATGAACATACACCCAAGGTAGATATAGCAATTATATCTAGTCATTAAGTATTAGGGTTACTTCATATTTTTCTCATGCTAGAATTGTATTAATCGAAAAAATTAATACATGTGTGTTTAATGAACATACATGTGGTAGTAGTTTTCCCAAACAGAAAACGAAGTGGGTTATCCATATTGGAAACAAAGTAACAAACAGAAATAAAAAACAATACTCACAGTAGAATTTTCCTTTACCAGTTCCACTCTTCAATAGCGCTTCACTCCCCGGCAACGGCGCCAGAAAATAGTCTTGATGACCCACAAGTATAGGGGGTGTATCATAGTACTTTCGATAAATAGGAGTGTCAATCCCAATAAGGAGCAAAAGGTGTTGACTAGTGTTACGGAGCAGGAAATCTCTGTAAATACGTAACAAACGGATTTTTAGGGGTTTTCTAATAAAGCAAAGAAACAAAGTGCAAGTAATAAAGACAATGAAAAATTGCAGCAAGTGTCCCAATCCTTTCTTAGCAAAGGACAAGCCGGTGGAAATACTTATAATGACCAAACGTTCTCGAGGACACATGGTAATTCTGTCAAGTGCTTTCGCTGCAAATAGCTGAGTAGTTGTCTTTGGTGTTGTAAGTGTTATGTGAGTGAACCTGTGCTAATGTACCGACCTTACTTGGACTAATACATACTTGTGATTAAATCCCCTGCAAGCATCCGCAACTACAGGAAAGCAATTAAGATATAAATCTAACCACAACCTTAAACTCTGAGATCCTACGCTCCCTTGTGCAATGGTGTCCTAACGGGTTTCGTGTTTCACACTCCAAAGAACCACAATTAGTAGCCAAATACACAATGAATTCCCCTAGGCCCATAAATGGTGAAGTATCATGTAGTCGACGTTCACATGACACCACTAGAAGAATAGCACCACAACTTAAATACTAAACCATAGAATAATATCTCAACACAAATCCACTACTAACAACATGACTTCTCCCATGTCCTCAAGAACTAAACGAACTACTCACAAGACATCATATGGATCAAGATCAAAGATGATATGGTGATGGATAACAATCTGAACATAAACAATAATCCAATGGTTCCACTCACAAGCATCTACTACAATAGTAATCAACACCAGGAAAGTTTCCCCTAAGAACTATGCAAGTATTCAACACAATTATTACAGCGGGATGGAGTGGAGATGATGGTGTGGATGATGATGATGATCCCGATGAAGTCTAGCTTGATGATGGTGTTGATGGCGATGATCTCCCCTCTCCGGGAAGGAATTTCCCCGGCAGAAATCTGTCTGTCGGAGGGCTCTTTCTCTCTCGGTGTTTTCTGCCCCGCAGAGGCGGAGGAATCTTTCTACGGTTGCTCCCCGTGTTTTAGGGTTTCGAGGAGAAGATATAGGCGAGAGGGCAGAGCCAGGGGTGAGCCAGGTGGGCCACACCCCCTGTAAGCGCGGCCTAGGGGTGGCCCTCTCGCCCCCTGTGGCCCATCAAAACACCTCTTTTTCCATCAGAATCCTGACTCCGACAGTTCATCCTCCAAGAATCATCCAACATGCAAAAAAATAGATGAAAATACATAAGTAACACCTCTTAATATGAAATATATCAATGAATAGAGGCAAATTATGATATAGAATGGTGATACAAATTGGACGTATCAACTCCCCCCAAGCTTAGACCTTCGCTTGTCCCCAAGCAAAAACTGAGCTCAGTAAACATGTCCACAGGTTTATGGAGTGAAGTGTCGATAAAAGAATACGGACAAGAAGCATCACATTTACCATTACACAACTCATAGAAGAAAGAAACTCACCATTATATAACTTAGCTTGCAACAAGTATAGGAGTCACAATAGAGATGCATAAAGATAAATGATAATTGGAATTGACAAACTTTGTTCTTGGTCAGAGAACAGCTGGCAAACAATTTCATAAAAAGCTTTTGTAGAAGTATTCATAACAAGAGTACTCCTTTCTCAAACATAAAAGACTTTTTCACAATGATGGCTTTTAAAGTAATACTCAAAAGATAAGAGTCTTGTGCAAACAAGGAAGATAAAGAACATGATTGAATAAATCATCATATGAATGCTTGAAACACAACAACTCAAATGCTTGCTGGAGATAGAGAGGAAATGGGTTTACTGACTCAACTTAGAAATAGAAAAAAGGTCCTTTATAGAGGGAAGCAGGGATTTCAAGTTCATAAAGCGCTTCCAAAAGATTATTGGTACTTACTAGCTTTGAGCTCCCATTGCACCTATCATAAGCATCTTGAAGTGATTAAGGTTAAAGTGAACAAATATGGAGTATATGCTTGACGAAATATAAGTTGGCAATCTCATGTCCCTAGAGTATGAGGGCCTCTCCTCATGCTACTCAACTTTAGTTATCGGTAAGTTCTTGTCATTGTAAGTACATGTCTATCATAAAGAACCTCCAACGGGGTACCCCTTGCACATGATACAGGAGCTATCCCATAATCAAAATGACAAGGCAAGCAAACATGAGAATCTCAGCGATCTTTTTATTTGCTATTTGCATAGGTTTTTATTGAGGATGCTTCACAGATTGCTCAGTATGGTTCCTTTTATTTCACACCAACGAGATCCGCAAACAAAAGAGCATGATATCAACTGGATATGTATCCATAAGTGTTGAAAAGCGTTCCCCGTGACAACACGGTTCTGCTAATCCCAATGTATAAATGCAAGCATATACAACTTCTATGACACAATGGTTCAAGTTTATTAGGGGCAAGAAAATAAGGTGTGCCATCAAGTTCGTGAGAGCTTTACTAACTAGTTTTCACATAACAAAATAATTTTTAATTCGAAAGATAGATGAATCTTGAGAATTTACTTGGAATAGCAATAATGCTAATAGGTAGATATGGTGGACACAAATGGCACATGTTTGGTTCAAAGGGGTTGGATGCATGAGAAAGTATGCCTTCTCAAAACAGATTTTTGGCTAACAAGGCTGGGTAGCAAGCAAAAGAGTTAAGGAAACAAGCAAACCTACAAGTGATAAAGCCAAACAAGCAATCTTCCTTGAAGACACAAAAGTATTAAATAAAGAGTAATAAGCTTATGAGCCAATCAAGAAAGAAAACAAAATGATACAAAATACCTGTAAGCTTTTTATATTTTACTTTCAAACCTCAAAAAGTGTTGCTACTGACCAACGCTCGTTTTGCCAAAACCAAATTAGATCTACTTGATGCTCCCAAAGTGATACCAATATTGATCAACAAGATCAGTCATATAATAGAGATTGCAAACCAAAATAATAAGTGAAAAAAGTAAAAGATGAAGCTTCTCATTAATATTCCATAAGGCACTCACACCAAGGGATACATAGAAACTAAAGGAGAGATACTTCCAGAAGCAAACCAACCTATAAGATAAATTCTCTACCAAAGATATGAATCTACTAAAAAGGTAAAAGGTAAAAGATAATGATGTGATACCGCGGCACTCCCCCAATCTTGGAACAAGCCAAGGGTATGCCAAACCTGATGACGAATTACACCTTCGGTGGTGGTGGTGTTCTTTTGATAAGCTCCTCAATCAGTTTCCTCAAATCCTCAATCTCAAAGGTCAGAGTATGAATCAACTCTGAGTTTTGCTCAATCTGGTTCATGATCATATCAGACCGAGAGTCCCAGTTCTTGCTATTATTTCCTCACTCTTCCTTCTTAGTGTGTTCCTTCCCTGCATGGTTAGAGCGAGGCAGATCCCAAACCGAGGGCAAGTTCCCTTTGGGCACCTGTTGGTATTGTTGCTCATGTATAAGAGTATGGAAGGGATTCTTGGAGTGTGAAGGAGGTGACCGTGGAGCGAGGATATGACGCGGGGTTTTCCCTCCTGTAGACATTCATGCTATCCTCCTAAGCTTGGTAGGATTTGCCACCACTCCAATGCTTGCGACGGTAGCGCGGATGTTCGGATGCTTGTCCTCCTCCATGTCTTCTTAATCCCCTACAAAAATATCCTCCTCCTTGGGGTTTTGAGGATCATCTTCCTCGGGTTTCTTGCCTTTGTCGTTGGCGGAGACCATGGTGCTCTAAACTTTGAGAAGATTTCCTAACAGAAATAGATCGAAACGAAAACACGACGAGAAAACAATATACGAACCTCGGGGGATCCAGGGGGGTTATATATTACCAAGTTTCAAAGCATAAGGAAGGTACAGGTGCAAAAACGAGGCGGAGACGGAGCTCAAGGGACTCACACCCCCTCCAGGCGCGGCTAGCTGGGGCCCGCGCCTAGGGTGGGTGTGGCCACCCTGGCCTCCGTTTCCTCCTCTGTTTCGTTTCGTAACCTTTCATATGTAATAAAAACATCAAAAATATCAAAATATAGGGTTTTCACGAACCTTTGTTTTCACCACTTTTACCTATTTAAAGACGAACTCGGCAGATTCCTTTCCTCCTTCTCCTGGAAATTTCTTTCATACAAGGCCTTACACAAACCTCAATGACAACATTAGTGTATGCAAAACAATAAACCTTTAGGTACACATTTCAACTGAAATCCATCAAAACAAAAGCTACTGTAGCAACTCCTTTCCAAAAACCCAAAATAATCTGGAAGGAAATCAATATAAGAGGCAAATGCAAATGATGGCAGAAATCTGTCAAAACAGACCAGCAGGTAAAGATTGATTTTTTTCGAAAACCTTCTTTTGCTCAAATAAAAAAGTGCAAAACTAATGATAGTTGGGTAACAACTTGGAGAACAATCACAGAAAAATACAGATCCATCCGAAGTACTGAGCTCCTTCATGAATTTTTACAATGCAGCACAAAAATCTGTCCCATGACAGCCACTTTTCACAACTCCTCTACTTCTCAAAAGTAGTTGATCTTGACACAAAAACCAAAAAAAAAGGATAAGGAGTGGTTATTACTGAGGTAATAAATTCCAAGACTCGACAAAATTATTGGGTTATCTCCCAAGAAGTACTTTTCTTTAATGCCTTTAATTTAGATCTGATAGTTTCAAAGATGCTCACATAGGAGATAAATATCTGAAGTGAAAGAGAGCATCAAGAAGCAAATAACTAACACATTTGAGTCTAACCCACTTCCTATGCATGGGGGTATCATGAGAAAACAAATTGTTAAAACAAAAGGCCACTAGCATAGGAAGACAAAACAAATGCAACTTCAAAGCTTTCAACATAAAACGGGGAAACTTAACATTATTGAGATGCATAAGACCATGTTTCCCTCTCTCATAATAACTTTCAGTGGAACTTTCAATAAAGTTGACAATATAACTACCATTGACAACAACTTTATCATCAGAATGAGCATACTTACAATCACCAAAAAGAGGTCCAAGGTTATAAAATGGATCAATAGAAGCAAGTTGTTCCATCCTAAAATCTTTATTAGGCAAGCTATTTTCACAAGGAGCTTTAGAAAATTTGGAAAAATTGAACTCATAAGACTCTCCATCAAACTTAGTCAAAACTTTTTCCTTTTTACAATCTATAATAGCTCCACAAGTGTTCAAGAAAGGTCTACCGAAAATGATAGGACAAGTTTTGCTAGCTGCTGAAATAAGCACTAGAAAATCAGCAGGATACTTAATCTTACCGCGAAGAACCTCCACATCTCGTACAATACCAATAGGGAAAATGGGATCCTTATTAGCAAGGTGAATAATCACATCAATGTCCTCAAGCTCACAAGGACCAATTTCATGCATAATTTTCCTGTAAAGCTCATAAGGAATAACACTAGAACTAGCACCAATATCACATAAACCATAATAGCAATGATCACCAATTATAACAGAAAGCATAGGGACACTAGCTTTTCTAGCTTTACTCGGATGAGAAATAATATTAGAAGCGTCTTCACAGAAGGAAATGTGCTCATCCTCTATATTTCTAGTGACAAGATCTTTTCACAATAGCTACCACAAGTTCAGTATTCATTTGCTCATCTGGTTCCGCAGATTTCTTTGCACTTTTGCTAACCACATTAGCTATGATAGAATGTTCCTTTACCTTAGCAGTAAAAGAGATTTTCTCAACATAAGGTTCCGTCAAAATAGGATAAATAGTACAAACTTCAGTGCTTCTAACAGGAACATGACTAACAACATCTTTATAAGGTGCATTGTAGTTATTCCACTTCTTTTTAGGAATTTCTATGTAAGAGTCAAAATCCTTATAACAATTGGCAATACTTTAGGAATCAAGACCATACTTAGTACTAATATCACAGAAGTCATCAGTTCCCATAAAAGATTTTATGCATTCAAAATCATAATTTATACTTGACTTTCTCCCTTTGTCATTCTCCCAAGCTTCAGTGTTCTCTTGAATACGGTCTAAGAGATCCCATTTAGCTTCTTCCTTCATACGTGTGAATGATCCAGCACAAGAATCATCTAGTAAATCTTTATCATGAAGAGAAAGCCTAGCATAAAAGTTATTGATAGTATTATTAGGGAGTTAATGAATAGGACATTTAAGCATTAGTAACTTCAATCTCCCCCAAGCTTGAGATGTACTCTCTCCATCGTGAGGCCAAAAGTTATATATCAGATTCCTATACTTATGAATTTCATTGGGCGGATAAAATTTAGAATAAAAGAGAGGTACTATTTCCTCACATTCCATGGATTGCCCATTCTTCAGCAGCTTATACCACTCTTCAGCTCTCCCTTTTAAGGATATTGAGAGTAACTTATTATTTACCTATTCAGTGGTGATACCTGCACACTTAAACAACCCGCATAATTCATGGATAAAAAACAAATGATCACCAGAGTGGACAGTTCCATCACCTAAATAATAATTATTCATAACACGATCAACAATACTAGTAGGTATCATAAAAGGATGTATCTCAACAGGTGGTGGTTCATCTACTACTCTAACAGTAGTAGTAGTTTTGCCAAACAGAAAACCAAGTGGGTTATCCATATTGGAAACAAAGTAACAAACAGAAATAAAAAGCAATACTCATAGTAGAAGTTTCCTATACCAGTTCCACTCTTCAATAGCGCTTCACTCCCTGGCAACGGTGCCAGAAAATAGTCTTGATGACCCACAAGTATAGGGGGTGTATCTTAGTACTTTCAATAAATAGGAGTGTCGATCCCAACGAGGAGCAGAAGGTGTTGACTAGTGGTACGGAGCAGGAAATCTCTCTAAATATGTAGCAAACGGATTTTTAGGGGTTTTCTGATAAAGCAAAGAAACAAAGTGCAAGTAATAAAGACAATGAACAATTACAGCAAGTGGCCCAATCCTTTCTTAGCAAAGGCCCAAATACTTATAAGGACCAAACGTTCTCGAGGACACATGATAATTCTGTCAAGTGCTTTCGCTTCGAATAGCTGAGTAGTCTTCTTTGGTGTTGTAAGTGTTGTGGGGGTGAACCTGTGCTTATGTACCGACCTTACTTGTACTAATACATACTTATGATTAAACCCCCTACAAGCATCCACAACTAGAGAAAATGAATTAAGATATAAACCTAACCATAGCCTTAAACTCTGAGATCCTACGCTCCCTTGTGCAATGGTGTCCTAACGGGGGTTCAGGTTTCTGTCACTCCGGCAACCCCACAATTAGTAGACAAATACACAATGAATTCCCCTAGTCCCATAAATGGTGAATTATCATGTAGTCGATGTTCACATGACACCACTAGAAGAATAGCACCACAACTTAAATACTAAACCATTGAATAATATCTCAACACAAATCCACTACTAACAACATGACTTCTCCCATGTCCTAAAGAACTAAACGAACTACTCACAAGACATCATATAGATCAAGATCAAAGATGATATGGTGATGGATAAAAATCTGAACATAAACAATAATCCAATGGTTCCAATCACAAGCATCAACTACAATAGTAATCAACACCGTGAAAGTTTCTCCTAAGAACTATGCAAGTATTCAACACAATTGTTACAGCGGGATGGAGTGGTGATGATGGTGTTGGTGGATATGATGGTGTGGATGATGATGATGATCCCGATGAAGTCTATCTTGATGATGGTGTTAATGGCAACGATCTCCCCTCTCCGGGAAGGAATTTCCCTGGTAGAAATCTGTCTGCTGGAGAGATCTTTCTCTCTCGGTGTTTTCCGCCCCGTAGAGGTGGCGGAATCTTTATGTGGTTGCTCCCTGTGTTTTAGGGTTTTGAGGAGAAGATATAGGCGAGAGGGTGGAGCCAGAGGTGGGCCACACCCCCTGTAGGCGCGGCCTAGGGGTGGCCCACGCCTGAGAGGGTGTGGCCCCCCTGTGACCCATCTCCACCTCCCCTTCTGGCTTTTTTCGTCTTCTAGGAAAATATGATTTTCCGTAGTTTTTCTGGTATTTTTCTGATCTTCGCGAAATTGCATCAAAACACCTCTTTTTCCATTAGAATCCTGACTCCAGCAGTTCATCCTCCAAGAATCATCCAACATGCAAAAATAGATGAAAAGACATAAGTAACACCTCTTAATATGAAATATATGAATGACTAAAGGCAAATTTTGATATAGAATGGTGATGCAAATTGGATGTATCAATGACGTTAATGGTTCACGTGATCACTAGAATCATCGTGGATGTGGAAGTCGGTATGGATTCTAGGTCCCGCTTCTAATTATTGATAAGAGATGTGTCTCTATCATGTCTGTATCATTCGCGAATCATAGGGTGAAACACTTAAGGTATTCCGATACTAAGTGGTAGATAAACCGTATCCGGGAATAATCTTGTTAGAGCTGAAATTGTTTCGATGATCACCGAAAATGTTTCAAGTTAAATTGTTGAAATTGTTTCAGATGTGATATTGAAATAATGCAAGGGGTTTTATGTGAATGTTTGTTAATTAAAGTAATTAACAAAATTATGAATAAAGTAAATAAAAGAGTTTTATTTAAAGAGAGAAATACATTTACGCTAATGGGCAATTAATGAAGTTGAATGGAAATGGGGTTTTATGATAATGGGGGTTTCACTCACATGAATGAGGGAAGGAGAGGGGGCGCACCCATGTCCGGTGGCCAGCCCCTTGGGCAGCCCCTCCCCCTATAAAATTCCCTCATCTCCTCCTCTCCATTTGCACCACCTCCTCGTGAAGGTTCTCTTTCCCTTCTAGTAATTTTCCCATGGCTTCGGATTAGCGAAGTACATGTTCTATTAGATTCTGGAGTGGAGGTTGTTGAGAGCCGGACCTATTCCCGAGTATGGATGCCCTGCTGGTTTGCGGTGCTCTACAACTCGATCTTGAGATCGGAAAGTGATCTACTACATCAACAACAAAATCATATTTCATAAAAAGCTTTTGGTCTTCGAGGGTGAGTTTTTATGGATCACCTCTTACTCATTACTAGCATCTACTAGATTAGATCTTGGCGCAATTGGTGTTCTTATCATAGGAAAATTTTGTTTTCTATATTGCAAACACTTCACATGATGATCCTATTGTTGTGTCGATGAAGCAAGTCGTACGGGTTCCTGACCCATCTCGCAGAAGCTATCGTCGAAACTCGTCCTAAAGCATGCCACTCTTCCACCATGAGGAGACACGCTTCCTCATGAGCGGTGCAAAGCGACACAGAGAACCGCCAGTCTTCCATCACCCATACCTCCAACAAGCAAGCACGAAACCACCAAATATTGCTAGGAAGACATTGGGGTTTCTTTGTGGAGTCAGCTCATGGCGTTCAGGGGTAGATTGCATGACCATAACAACCACACATGGAGTTCATCCTTGGATTTCTACACCATGGGAGCTCCCAATGCCTCCACCCTCCAGCAAGACTTGAGGGCACCGCCATGATACGTCCAATTTGCATCACCATTCTATATCATAATTTGCCTCTATTCATTGATATATTTCATATTAAGAGGTGATACATATGTCTTTTCATCTATTTTTGCATGTTGGATGATTCCTCGAGGATGAATTGCCGAAGTCAGGATTCTGATGGAAAAAGAGGTGTTTTGATGCAATTTTATGAAGATCTTAAAAATACCAAAAAATATTGGAAAATAATATTTTCCCAGAAGACGAAGGAAGCCAGAAGGGGAGGCGGAGATGGGCCAAAGGGGGCCCACACCCCCCAGGCATGGGTCCCCCTGGGCTGCGCCTAGAGGAGGTGTATCCCACCTGGCCGGCCTCCGACTCCTCCCTCTCGCCTATATCTTCTCCTCAAAATCCTAAGACACGTGGAGCGACCACAGAAAGATTCTGCCGCCTCTGTGGGGTGGAAAACACTGAGAGAGAAAGAGCTCTCCGGCAGACAGATTTCTGTCGGGGAAATTCCTTCCCGAAGAGGGGAGATCGTCGCCATCAACACCGTCATCAAGCTAGAATTCATCGGGATCATCATCATCATCATCCACACCATCATCTCCACCAGCACCATCATCACCACTCCGTCCCGCTGTAACAATCATGTTGAATACTTGCATAGTTCTTAGGGGAAACTTTCCCGGTGTTGATTACTATTGTAGTTGATGCTTCTAAGTGGAACCATTCGATTATTGTTTATGTTTAGATTGTTATCCATTACCATATCATCTTTGATCTTGATCCATATGATCCCTTGTGAGTAGGCCGTTTAGTTCTTGAGGACATGGGAGAAGTTATGTTGTTAGTAGTGGATTTGTGTTGAGTTATTATTCAATGGTTTAGTATTTAAGTTGTGGTGCTATTCTTCTAGTGTTGTTATATGAACGTCGACTACATGATACTTCACCATTTATGGGCCTAGGAGAATGCATTGTGTATTTGGCTACTAATTGTGGGGTTACCGGAGTGACAGAAACCTGAAACCCCGTTAGGACACCATTGCACAAGGGAGCGTAGGATCTCAGAATTTAAGGTTGTGGTTTGGGTTATATCTTAATTACTTTCCTGTAGTTGCGGATGCTTGCAGGGGGTTTAATCACAAGAATGTATTAGTCCAAGTAAGGTCGGTACATTAGCACAGGTTCACCCACACAATACTTACAACACCAAAGAAGGGTACTCAGCTTTATAAAGCAAAAGCACTTGACAGAATTCCCATGTGTCCTCGAGAACGTTTGGTCCTTATAAGTATTTCCACCGGCTTGTCCTTTGCTAAAAAAGGATTGGGCCATTTGCTGCAGTTGTTAGTTGTCTTTATTACTTGCACTTTGTTTCTTTGCTTTATCAGACAACCCCTAAAACCCGTTTGCTAAGTATTTACAGAGATTTCCTGCTCCATACCACTAGTCAACACCTTCTGCTCTTTGTTGGGATCGACACTTTTATTTATCGAAAGTATTACGATACACCCCCTATACTTGTGGCTCATCACGCCACTGCGTCAATGGTGAGGAAGGACGGGCGATACGCTTGTAGTAGAGATTGTTGTGCCACCACACGTCACGGTTCTGATCCTGCTGTTGGTCTCTAGGTCAATGCTCCGAGAGAGACGAAACAGATTCCGGTCGCCGGAGGATGCCACCTGAAAAGATAGGGTAGATTGAATATCAACAACCACTACAACTAGCCCAACAATATTGGCGCGGGGAGGTGATCGAGCCAAGGGCGACGAGAGAGATCAACACGCGTACGTTTTATTCTTTTTATTTTTCACTTTCTTATATTTTTTATACATGAGTACTTATAAAAATTTCATATTGTAGCATTCATGAAGAACTCTTTTAGATGTCAAAGCATTTACTTTAGTATGCATGAACGTTATTTTTATGGTACATGGACATTTTTTATGCATTAGCATTTATTGTGATTTTATTTGATCAAAACCAGCGATTCATAATCGAGAGAGACTCGTTCTCCTCCAAAAAAACCCTAGCCACCGCCTTCTCCCCCGCCGGCGATCGACGGGTCCTCGCATCCTCATCTTCCACTCACGCGGGCACTCACGCATGACGGAGGGGGTGAGGACGCAGGACCTACGCTAGACGTTCATCAAGGTACCTAAAGTTAGTGTTTTTGTGGTGTCTTGGTGGTTCAACTCAGATGGCGGTGGATGCGCTAAATCGAATAATGGTATCGCAGCTTCAACCCCGCCTCGGTGATGTTTACGGCGTCGAGAAGCCTGTGGGATATGGTCTTCGCTGGGCGTGTGCTCCGGCTTTGTGTGGTGTTGATCTCATCGCAGATCTGGTCCAGGCAGCCTTGGAGTGTGGTGGCCCGGATTGATGCTGGATTATGGTGGATGGTGGAGGATCCGGCCGCTTGATGGGCGGGGTGGCGTTGGCATGCTCGGAGCGCTCTTCTGGACGATGTTCCTTAGCAGCAGGCTATATCTAGTCTTACTGTAGCTCTGTTCCCCAAAAGGATTCATGCCATCTGTACTAAGACCAAACCATAAGTTCCTTGCTTCACCTGTAAAGTCCGAGAAGTATCTCTTGATTTTTCTTCACTACGACCCCATCAGTGGGGTGTCTCAACTTCCCGTATTTCTTACGCTCTTTTTTGTGCCATCGTAACAACCTGGCATGCTCTTTGTTTTTGAACAGACGTTTCAACCGTGGTATAATAAGAGCATACCACATAACCTTAGCAGGAACCCTCTTCCCGGGGGCTCGTCATCACCCTCAACATCACCAGGGTCATCTCGTATGATCTTATACTACAGTGCAGTGCATACCAGGCATTTATCTAAATTATCGTACTCCTCACCGCGGTAGAAGATACAGACATTTAATATATGCATGTATCTTTCACACATCTAATCCTAGAGGACAGAGAGTCTTCTTTGCTTCGTACGTTCTCTCTGGAAATTTGATATCCTTTGGAAGCTTCGACTTTATTATTTTTAGTAACTTCTGAAATCCCTTATCAGATAAACCAGTCTTTGCTTTCCATTTCAGCAATTCTAGTGTGGTAACGAGCTTTGTGTTATCATCTTCACAATTTGGATACAACAATTTTTATGATCCTCTAGCATGCCCTCTAACTTTAACTTTTCCTTTTATGTTTCACAGTCTCGCTTGGCATCAGAAATTAATCGACCAAGATCATCAGCGTACTAATCTAATGCCAGTTCTTCACCTTCTTCTTCTTCATTTTCTTCCATTGAAGTATCATCGTATTCAGGAAACATAGGATAGTTTTCATCATCCTCTTCTTCTTAATTTTCTTCCATCATAACCACTTCTTTCTTCGTGCTTGGTCGAATAATTATAGCTGGGCATGAAACCTCTCCGAAGAAGGTGGCCGCGGAGGATTTTCTAGGAAAAGTACTCCTTGACGTTCCGACATTCAACACATGGACAACACATAAAACCATTCTCTTTGTTTTCCTTAGCTACATCAATAAATTTATCCATGCCTTTAATGTACTTGGATTCACGTCGCTCACTGTACATCCATCCCCGCCAGTTCATCAGCATCATATAATTAAGTTTATCAAAAACTATTATAGGACATTATGAATAGTGAAATGACCATATTATATCGACACATGCATTGTATCAATGGCGGATGAAAGGATAAGGTTGCTCACCTCAATCGAGGAGGAAAGAAAGAGGAGAAAGCTTAAGTATAGTTCGGACACCTCATATCATTTTTGTTTTGTGTGAAATCAAGTGACATCATTCTCTTAGGAATTTCATCGAACAACTCATGTGCATAGAAAAAAACTGTCACACATATCTCACACCTTCCACACGAAGAAAAACTGAGAGGAAGGACTGGTTGGGGCGACATATTTATAGGTAGACTATTCGTCTCAATTTGTAATACAATCTGGGACTAAATGTATGCGGCAGGCCACGTGTCTGACGCAAAACCTTTAGTCCCAGTTTGGGTTACAAACCGGGGTGAATACTTCCTTATGAACCGAGATGAATGCCCCCGGCTCTAGTGTGAAGCTCGGGCCGCTCGAACCGAGACGAAAAGGTTTGGACCACTCTTAATCAAAGGCAGTTTTTCTACTAGTGACTCGTCGCTCCAGAACCAATGTTCGCTGCCCTGGCCAGCGATTCCCGGCGCTGCTTTTTTTCCTAGGTCTCCATCCAATTTTTGCTCCTGCTTCGTACGCTGGAGCATGCCGCTCGGCTCCCTGCACCGGTCGACCAGCCCAGCGCGGAGCCTGCACCTACCCAGACCCCTGCACCACCGGAATTCCCTACGTGCGCCTCCTTTTGATCACCACTCAGGTTCCAGGCAGCTGCCCGATGAGATCCCAAGATCCCGAGCTCCCAAGCAGGTAGGCGGTGGAGCATCGGGTTCCCAGCA
Organism: Avena longiglumis; assembly: GCA_030063025.1. Classification (NCBI taxonomy): domain Eukaryota; kingdom Viridiplantae; phylum Streptophyta; class Magnoliopsida; order Poales; family Poaceae; genus Avena; species Avena longiglumis. The sequence goes on from CP125975.1 coordinate 505,708,587, forward strand.
CGGTGTTCCTGCCCGCGATCGCGAGTGCCTTTGCGAGTGCCCGGGTTTAGGCTTTGTCTGTGTGCCATTTTTTTAGTAAAACTAGGTCATGTTGTTTGTTGCTAGCTAGACGTGCTCACAAAATTGGTTTAAAGCAAAGTTAGCTGATGTTTAATTTTTACAAATGAATTGTGATGCTCGTTTGGATTTTCCTAGCGTTAATATGAAGTGCCCTATTTGGTGCTCGGCAGAGAAACTTCGATGTATGATGGGGCAACTTCGGTGTTTGACAGGACAACTTCGGAGTGCAGCGACGCAACTTTGGTGCCCGATGATGCAATTTTGGTACTCGGCGAGGCAACTTTTGTGCCTAACAAGGAAACTTGGAGCTCAGCGAGGTAACTTTATCTAACGAGACAACTTCGATACCTAGCGAGGCAACTTTGAAATCCGACGAGTCAACTTCTTTGCTTGACGAGGCAAACTACGAAGCTCGATGATTCAACTTTAGAGCCCGGCGAGGCAACTTTGGAGCCTGGCGAGGCAACTTTTACCCGGTGAGGCAACTTTGAAGCCCCGCGAGGCAACTTTTGGTTGGCGAGGCAACTTCGATGCCCGACAGGGCAACTTCTGTGCCTGACGAGGCAACTTCAATTCTCGGCGAGGCAACTTCAGAGCCCGACGAGACAAATTTTGCCCAGCGAGGCAACTTTGATGCCCGACAATGCAACTTTAGAGCTTGACGAGGCAACTTGAATATTTTGTGCCCTATTTGGTGCTCGGCATAGCAACTTCGGTGCCTGATGGGACAACTTCTATGCCCGACAGGACAACTTTGGAGTGCGGCGACGCAACTTCGGTGCCCAATGAGACAACGTTGGTGCCCGGCAAGGCATCTTCTGTGCCTAACGAGACAACTTTGGAGTCCAGCGAGACAAATTTTGCCCGGCGAGTCAACTTCGGAGCCTCACGAGGAAACTTCGGAGCCCAACGAGTCAACTTCTGTGTCTGACGAGGCAAACTTTGGATCCCGATAAGGCAATTTCAGAGCCTGGCGAGGCAACTTCAGAGCCCGATGAGGCAACTTTGGAGCCTCGCGAGGCAACTTTTGCCCAGCGAGGAAACTTTAAAGCCCCGTGAGGCAACTTTGTAGCCCGACGAGGCAACTTCTGTGCCTAACGAGGCCACTTTTGCTCGGCGAGGCAACTTTGATGCCCGACGGGGCAACTTATGTGCCTGACAAGGCAACATCAGATCTCGGTGAGGCAACTTCAGAGCCCGATGAGGCAACTTTTGCCCGGCGAGGCAACTTTTGTGCCCAGCAAGGCAACTTTAGAGCTTGACAAGGCAACTTAGAGCTTGGCGAGGCAACTTTAAAGCCTTGGGAGGCAACTTCAGAGCCCGACGAGGCAACTTGTGCCCGCGAGGCAACTTCGGAGCCCGGTGAGGCAACTTCTTGGGCACCAAAGTTGCTTTCTTGGACACCGAAGTTGCTTTTGTCGAATATCGAAGTTGTTTTCTCGCGCATAAAAATTTCTTTGTCTATCCGGAAGTTGCTTTGTCTCGTCAGGCACATAAGTTGCTTTTGTCTCGCACCAAAGTTGCTTCGAGGGCACCAAAGTTGTTTCATCATGCACTAAAGTTCCTTTGTCTATCATTGAAGATGCTTTGAGGGCACCGGAGTTGCTTTTGTCGGGCACTGTAGTTGCTTTTTAGGGCACCAAACTTGCTCTGAGGGCACCAAAGTTGCTTTTGTTGATCACCGAAGTTGCTTTTGTAGGCTGCCAAAGTTGCTTCCATATAGTATCTCCTTCAGGCACCATACTTGCTCCGTCTGATAAAGTTCTTTCTTCTTCGCACCAAAGTTGCCTTGCTAGATAAAAAAGTTGCCTTGTCAGACACCAAAGTTGTCTCGTCAGGCACCTAGCTTGCTCCATCGAGCACCAAAGTTACCTTGTTAGGTACCAAAGTTGCCTCGTCGCGTCTCAAAGATGCCTCGTCGGGAACCTAAGTTGCTCTATCGAGCATCAAAGTTGCCTCATTGGATACCAAAGTTTTCTCGTCGAACACAGAAGTTTCCTCGCCGAGCATCAACTAAAAGCAACCTCGCTTTCGCTCGACGAGAGAGCTCTGATGCCCGTCGAGGCACTTGAGTGCCTGACAAGGCAACTTCTATGTCTGACGAGGCAATTTTGGTGCCCAACAAAACAACTTCGGTGTCCTACAAGGCAATTTTGGTGCTCGACGAGACAACTTTGGTACCCCGACTGAGCAATGTTGGTGTTCAACAAGGCAACTTCGATGCCCGACAAGGCAACTTAGAAGCCCGACGAGGACATTTTGGTGCCTGAAAAGGCAATTTTTTTGCCCCATGAGACTACTTTAGTGCCCGGCGAGGCTTCGATGTCCGACGGAACAACTTGGATGCCCGATAAGGCAACTTCTGTGTCTGGCGAGACCACTTGGTACCCGACAAGGCAACTTCGATACATCAAGGTTAAATAAACTTAGAATTTTTTACAACAAAGATAGACCACTTTATTTTACCACTAGATAGTATAAAATAACTTAATGTTTTTATGATAACTTAACTTAATGAATTACGTTGAGCAACTAGTATGGGATATTTGGCAATAAGCAAACAAACATAAATATATAACTACAAGAATCTGAGATGAAAGCCCACAATACTAGTGGCCCATTCAGCTCTAGATGGATCCTAGACGTGAGCAGTTTCTCCACCTCTACCCCTGTTCAATCGTGGATGGGCACGGGAAAAACAATAGCAACAGTATCCATTTTTGTGGCTGAGCGCCGTCTCTGCCCTTGGCCATGGGCATCCCACCCGCGCGGAGAAAGGCTACAGGCTACAGGGAGCAACGCCAGCTTGTAGAGGAGCAGAGCGGGGCAAGACACCGGTCTCTGCCACAGGTCGAAGAAGCACCGTCCGTTTTAGACATGGAGGAATCGGCCACAGGCGCGGGAGGAGAAACTAGCGGAGGGACACATCGCGTGCTAGATAGGAGGCCGGCGAGAAAATGATAGTGCTAGGCGTCCCCCGGACGATGGGGGAGCTCCCATCGTCCTGCTTCCCGTGTTGACACGTGTTCATTTGCTGCAAAAACATTCCGCGTTTGTTGTATATGTTTCCGCTTTTGCTTTCGAAGCAAAAAAAACGGTTCGTTTTAAAAATAGAACGTCTCACCGGAGACCTCGCCGGAGACTATGCAACAAAAAATGTGCTAATGCAGCAAAACAAACTTCGCCGGAGACATTGTCGAAAACAACTCGTTGATGACCCTTGCCGGAGACCATGCAGCAAAAAAAATCCGGCGAAGTCGCTTTTGCTGCATTAGCACAATTTTTTTGCTGCATGGTCTCTGGCGAGGTCTCCGGTGAGACGTTTTATTTCTGAAACGAACCGTTTTTTTTTGCTTCGGAAGCAAAAGTGGGGACATATGTAGCAAAAGTGGGCCATTTTGCAGAAAAACGAAATTTGGGGCATTTTAGGGACATGTGTCACGCGCACAGGGGGAGGAGGACGATGGAAACCCCCATCGTCCGGGGGATCCAGATCATTTCCCGCGAGAAAATGACAAAAAACACCACATTTAAACACGAAGAGACATAAAACCACTATCTTTGGGTTTTTGACACATCAATACCACTTTTGGGATCAGGCTGTTACGCGGAGCACTAATTTCTCGTGGTTAACCGTCTAACCATGTTTCTGGCATGTGGGACCCGCTGTCAGTGCACACGTGGAAGGGGCGGACGAACAGACAGAACACGTGGCCTCGGCGCTGCCAATCCGGCGGCAACTCGATGTCGCCGTCGAGCGCGGTTGGCGGGCTGTCGAGCTTGAACAGCTCGGAGCTGGACTCGCTGCTCTCCTTGGCCCTCTCCTCCTCCGTAGCTCCTCCACCCTCCGCTCCGTCTCCGCCACCAACTCTCGCGGCGCCACGGCCACCTCCGTCCCGCTCCCTCTCACGTCACATAGCCCGATCACCATCGTCGCTCCACTGCCATGGCAGCGGTTCTCATCATCCCCCAGGAGTCTGCAAGAACCCTCTAGGCAAGGACACCACGGACTCCCGCCGGGAAGCTTGCGAGGACATGGTCGACCTTGCGGATGCCGGCTTCGCCCTGATCGCCGACAGAGGAGCCCGCGTTGCCGCCACATAGACCGACGATGAGTTGGCCGGTAGCTTCCTTTTGCAGAGCAGAGCGTTCAGGAGGCACACGAACAGTGCCAATCTGCTCCTCCTCTTGTTCTTCCTGGCCCTCTTCTCATACTTGTCGTCCCCGGAAGCAATGGTGGTGGCGGCGGAGGCAGGAGCGGCGGTGGGGGCTGCGGGTGAGGCCGGACGCGGCACGGCCTTGGTGGCTTCTGTGACCACAACGACGACCAGGCGGACGAAGCAGACGGCTATGATGCGGTGGAACGGCGGTGGCGGCAAGCAGGCGGCGCCGACATCTCCTCTAAGGACACCTTAGCTCGGCAGAGCTCGGAGGAGGCGGAGGCATCGGGGGAGTGGTAGATGGCATCGAGGAGTGATACGTCGGAAATATATCTATAATTTTTGATGTTCCATGCTTGTTTAGTATCTACTTTGCTTTTCTTTATCCACACTTTGAGGTGCTTTTCATATGTTTTATGGTACTAACCTATTAACAAGTTGCCACAGTGCCAGTTGCATGTTTTCTGCTGTTTTTGGTTCCAAAAAAGCTAGTAAGGAAATATTCTCGGAATTGGACGGGACAAAAGAAAAGTCAATATTTTATCGAGGAGAACATGGAGTCTAGAGGAGAGACGGAGGGGGGCCACAAGGCGGCCGCACCCCCAGGCGTGGGCCCACCTTGGGCCATGCCTGGGCAGGGTGTGGGCCCCCCTGGCCGCCTCCCAACCTCGCCTCTTCACCTATAAGAAGCCCCCGATGCCTAAACCCTAAGTACCTGATACATATTCCACGAAACCATCTGTAGCCGCCGCCACCATCGTCCCTAGATCAGGGGGATCTGAAGCTCTTCTCGACACCCTGCCGAAGGGGATATCATCCCGGAGGCCTTATTCTTGATCATTCCAGCCTCCAGCATGAAGCATGAGTAGTTCCACCTTGGACTACGGGTCCATGTAGTAGCTAGATGGTTGTATCTCGTCCTTGTGCTTTCATGTCTAGATCTTGTGAGCTCCGTTCATGATCAAGATCTCATCTATTTGCAATCATGCATGATGTGTTTGCGGGGATCCAATGGATATTGAGATTACTATGTCAGATTGATTAATGGTTTTGTCTTATTGATTCTATCATGTCTGTGTTATTTGTGATCTTGCATGCTCTCTGTTGTTAGTAGCTATCTTGGCCAAGTAGTTGCTAGTGACTCCAAGAAGGGGTATTTATGCTCAATAGTGGGTTCTTGCCTCTATTTAATCAAGGGAAGTGACAGAAATCTCTAAGGTTGTAGATGTGATGTTGCCACTAGGGGAAAACAACGGTCTCTTGTTCATGGAACAAGTGGATTGTTTACATTACACACTTTGCTTAAAGCAGTTGTCTGTTTCTTGCAACTTAATACTGGAGGGGGTTTGGATGATAACCCAAAGGTGGACTTGATGCAGTTGGATGGCGGTCTATGTATCTTGTTGTATTGCCCAATCGAATCTCATATGATCTTTATGTCTAGTATTGCATTGTTATGCCTTGCTCAGTCCTGTCAATTGTCCTGCTATAATTTGTTTACCCAGCATGTCATGTTTGTTTATCTAAGGAGAACACCTCTAGTGAACTATGGATCCCGGTCCAATCATTACCATTGATACATCTTCCACTGTTACTGTTTACCTGCTGCAAACCATCATCACCTTCCACACCATACAGTTAATCCTTTGTTACAGCAACCGACGAGATTGACAACCTCACTGTTAGTTGGGGCAAAGTCTTGAGTTTGTGTTATGCAGGTTTCCACATTGCTTGCAACACCTTTGAGATGTTTCCTTCCTACTGGTTCGATAACCTCAGTTTCTTACTGAGGGAAGACTTGTTGATGTGCTGCATCACACCTTGCTCTTGGGGTTTCCCGACGAAGCGCTTCCAGGCGCCACCAACAAGTTTTCTGGCACCGTTGCCGGGGAGGCTAAGGACGTATTCACAAGGGGAGTCCTCCTCAAACTTTCTGTTTACTTTGTTTTTGGTTTGCTTAGTTTCCTTTGCTTGGTTTTGTTTGCCTCTTTTTATCAAAAACACAAAAAAAATTAGTTCCTACTCTAGTTGTTTTTGTTTTTGGCTTGCTCCACTTTTGCCAAAATGAACTCTGCTGAGAACACCAAGTTGTGTGACTTCACTAGCACAAACAAAAATGATTTCCTTAGCACTCCTATTGCTCCACCTGCTCCTGATGCTACCTTTTATGAAATTAAGCCTGCTTTGTTGAATCTTGTGATGAGAGAACAATTTTCTGGTGCTATTTCTGATGATGCTGCTGCCCATCTCAATAACTTTGTTGAACTTTGTGAGATGCAAAAGTATAAGGATGTATATGGAGATATTATTAAGCTCAAGTTGTTTCCTTTCTCCTTGATACGAAAAGCTAAAGAATGGTTGCTATCCTTGCCTAGAAATAGTATTGATTCTTGGATTAAGTGCAAAGATGCTTTTATTGGAAAGTACTACCCTCCTGCTAAGATTATATCTATGACAAGTGATATTATGAAATTTAAACAACTTGATAATGAACATGTTGCTCAAGCTTGGGAAAGAATGAATTCTTTGGTTAAGAATTGTCCCACTCATGGACTTATTGTTTGGATGATTATCCAGACTTTTTATGCAGGTTTGAACTTCTCTTCAAGAAATCTGTTGGATTCAGATGCTAGAGGTACCTTTATGACCATCACCTTGGGTGTTGCAACAAAACTCCTTGATTATATGATGGTTAATTACTCTGAATGGCACACTGAGAGAGCTCCACATGGTAAGAAGGTAAATTATGTTGAAGAAACCTCCTCTTTGAGTGATAAGATAGATGTTATCATGGCTATGCTTGTTAAGGGGAAAGCTCATTTAGATCCAAATAATGTTCCCTTAGCCTCTTTAGTTTCTCAAGAAGAGGAAGTTGATGTGAACTTCATTAGAAACAACAATTTTGGCAACAATTCTTATGGTAACTATAGGCCTTATCCTCCCAATAATGGAAATACTTATCATGGTAGATCTGTAATGCCTAGTGAAGATAGGATTCTAGAAGTTGAAAGATCCACTAAAAACTTTATGAAGATGCAATATGAGCAAAACAAGATATTCACTAAATCTATGGAAGAACAATCTGTTATATTGAAAAATATTAGTCATCAGCTTGAGAATCTGAATAGAGAAATTCCTAGTTTACAGTCAAAAAATTTGAGTGCTGAGAAAAATATTTCCTCTTTGTCTGAAGCACAGTCCTCTTTGATTAATAAAATGGCCGCTAAACCTGAAACCATGGAAAGTACCTTTGCTGTTACTCATGCCATACAAGTTACTATTGATTAAAATGTTAGACTGTTAGCTCAACTTCATGCTAAGTTGGAAAGGGAAGCTGAAATTGATAGAAACAATAGTGTGTGCACCATCACCACTAATATGGATACCACTAAACCACAAGAAGTCCCTATTCCTCTTCCAACAATGCCTAAGGCCAATGAGTCTATTACTAGTGATGCTAAGTTTGATTTTGATCTTGATGTTTGCAATATTTTTGAAGTGATTATGTTCCTGCAAAAGCTTGCTAGAAGTCCTAATGCTAGTGATATGCATGTTGCTTTCACCAAACACATTACAAATGCTCTTGTTAAAATTAAGGAAGAGAAGTTAAAACACAAAGGTCTATTCCTAGGAAAGTAGAAGATAATTGGGAATCCATTATTATATGCAAGTGAATGACTTTGATCTCAAAGCTTCATGTGATCTTGGTTCTAGTGTCTCTATTATGCCAAGGAAGATTTATGAAATGCTTGATTTTCCACATTTAGAAGATTGTTATTTGGATGTCCCACTTAATGATAATGCTAAGAAGAAACTCATGGGAAGTATTAATGATGTTCTCATTATGGTTAAGAATGCTTGTGTCCCTGTTGATTTCTATGTTTTGGATGTTGAATACAATGCTTCTTGTCCTATTACTTTGGGAAGACCTTTTCTTAGAAAAATTGGTGCCATCATTGATATGAAAGAAGGCACCATTAAATATCAATTTCCATTCAAGAAAGATATTGAACACTTCCCTATGAGGAGAGAGAACTTGATTTTTGCTCCTCCTTTGAAATCAAGGTTTGATGTTAATGCTTATTCATTTGAAAATACTTGATTTCTTGCTTCTTCTGCCTAACTTAAAGGAGTTAAAGAAAAGTACTTGTTGGGAGATAACCCAAGAGTTTTCTTGAGTCTTGTAATTATTACTTCAGTAATGACCTCTCCTTATTGTTGCCTGTCAGAGAGGAATTCATTGGAAACCCCAATAGAAAGGTATGATGAGCACAGCAACAAGTTTTCCCCTCAGTAGAGACCGAGGTTATCGAACTAGAAGGAGGAAGGAAACGTCACACAGTTGTTTCAAGCAACACGGAGACCTGCATAACACAAAAACAAGACTTTGCCCCAACGAATCAGTGAGGTTGTCAAGCTCACCGGTTTGCTTTAACAAAGGATTAAACGTATGGTGTGGAAGGTAATGGTTTGCAACAATTAAACAAGTAACAGTGGAATATGTATCAATGGTAAAGATTGGAACCGGGTCCATAGTTCACTAGAGGTGCTCTCCTTATATAAACAACATGGCATGAAGGGTAAACAAATTACAGCAGGGCAATTGACAGGAACTGAGCAAGGCATAACAATGCAATTACTAGTTAGAAAGATCCTATGAGATTCGATTGGGCAATACAACAAGATACATAGTCCGCCATCCAACTGCATATATGACTAGAAGTCCACCTTCAGGTTAACATCCGAACCCACTCCAGTATTAAGTTGCAAGCAACAGACAACTGCTTAAAGCAAAGTGTATAAGGTAAACATTCCACGTGTTCCATGAACAAGAGACTGTTGTTTTCTCCCTAGTATCAATAACACATCAAAGTGCTTCCAAAAAATATGGTACTTGTTAGCTTTCAGCCCTCATTGCCCCTATCATAAGAATCTTGAAGTGATTAAGGTTAAAGTGACAAAGATGGAGTATATGCTTGACGAAGTATAAGTTGGAAATCTCAAGTCCCTTAAATACGAGGGCCACACCTCATGCTACTCAACTTTAGTCACCTGTAAGTTCTTGTCATTGTAAGTATTTGCATATCATTGAGAACCGCCAACAGGGTACCCCTTGCACATGGTACAGGAGATATCCCATAACCAAAATGACAAGGCAAGAAGACAATGAGCATATCAGCAATCTTCTTATTTACCATGGGAATATGGTGCCTTTTTCTCTCTTTCCTCTTTTCTCAATGTGTCTTTTTTTATAAGAAGAATGCTTCATAGATGTCACAATGGTGATGCTACAAGTTTCCACCATGATTAGGCATGGCTTAGGCTAGCGGCCCAGGAGTTTCTCTAACACAGGATACAAACTCCATGGACTTACAAGTTCCCTCTTTCTTTCACACCGGTGACATCCATAGACAAAAGAGCATGATATCAACTGAGTACAAAGTACAAGTGCAATGTTGAAAACGTTCCCTATGACAGCACGGTTCTGCTAATTCCAACGTATAAGTGCAAGCATATACAACATAGATGACACAATGGTTCAAGTTTATTAGGGGCAAAGAATATAAAGTGTGCCATCAAGTTTGTGAGGGCTTTTAATAACTAAGTTTTCATATAACAAAATAGTTTTTAATTGTAAGATAACTGAAAACAATAATATACTTGGAATGGTGTAACACACCATGCATAGGAATTTATAGTGGACACTTTGGAATAACTTGGTTTCTTGGGAGTTGGAAGCATGAGTAGAGCTTACTCACATAAGTTGAGGCTAGCAAAAGAATGGGAGCAACCAACTAAGAGAGCAATAATGGACATAATCATGCAGTGCAACAAAGCATTACTAATCAAAGCAAAGAGTGGTACTACAAGTCAAGGACTAAATGATCATATAGGCTAATGGTGACTTTTCATAGTCATAACATGGCGTGAGCATGTGCCAAGTCAACCCAAGCAAAGCATCAAAGTAGAATACCACAATACTATGCTTTTGCATGCTAAACCAACACATAATTTCTTCAAGGCACACTAAGCAATCCCAATTGTTTGGAACAAGACATGCTACAGTAATAATCACTAAGCATAAGTTCAAAACAACACCTAGCATGTCATGCTAAAGTCTAAGTCATAGTCAATGCAAGTTCCTCTTGCACTTCAAGCAAGAACTTATTTCCAACACCAAGCAACTTATTTGCAAAACAACACAGCGAGAATGGGGGTCCAAACTACTTTATAAAACTAAAAAAACTAAGCAAAGCAAACGAAAACTAAGACGCTCCAAGAATAACACAACTGTGCATGAAACAATAAAAATGAAGTGTCTAGACAGGTCTGAGCTTTTTATTGATGAAGAAGGGGATGCCTTGGGCATCCCCAAGCTTTGACGCTTGTACCTCTTGGATATTTCTTGGGGTGACACCATGGTGGAATCCCCAAGCTTGAGCTTTTGTCCATTTTTCATCTCATTGCATCATTCTCTCTCTACACCTGAAATTTTTCCTTCATACAAAACTTCACACAATCTTCATTAGCAACATTAGTTTATTCAAAAGATATTATACCTCTGGCAAAGCTTTGGAACAGCAAGGCTTTTCACTAAAAACAAAAGCTATTGTAGCAACTCCTTCAAAAACCTCAATTCACCTAAAGAGAACTCAAAAAGGAATCAATAAGAAGCAAATGCAAATAATGGCAGAAATCTGTCAAAACAGACCAGCGAGTAGAAACCGATTTTTTCGAACATCTTTTGTTGCTCAAATTAAAAAGTGTTCAACTAATGAAAGTTAGATAACATATTGGGGGATTTATTCGTGCATGTTCAGCTCAATCCGAGTTACAGAGACTCCTCACGAATTTTTTTGGTGGAGGACGGAAATCTGTTTTGAGACATCAACTCCCCAAATCTTACTTCCCTATCATTAGAGGTCATTCTTGGCACAAAAAGCAAAGAAAAAGGATAAGGAGATGTCATTATTGAATTAATAACTCACAAGACTCAAGGAAACTCTTAGTTTATCTCCCAACAAGTACTTTTCTTTAACGCCTTTAAGTTAGGCATGATAGCTTGAGAAGATGCTCACATAAGAATTATGAATTGAAGTCAAAGAGAGCATCAAGAAGCAAATTCAAAACCCATTTAAGTCTAACCCACTTACTATGCATAGGAATCTTGTATGCAAATAAATCCACAAAGAACAAAGTGACAGGCATAGGAAGATGAAACAAGAGCAACTTCAAAACTTTCAGCACATAGAGAGGTGTTTCAGTACCATGAAAACTTTTACAACCATACTTTCCTCTCTCATAATAATTTTTAGTAGCATCATGAATAAACTCAACGATATAGCTATCACATAAAGCATGCTTTTCATGATCTACAAACACATAATATCTATCAAGCTCAAAAACAGTGGGATTAAAACCTCCACATGTTTTATCCAAAGTAGATATTTCAAAAGGATCCACAGGAACATAACATTCAACCTCCTTTGGTAAGCATGGGGGACAATCAAATAATGTAAGGGATAAAGAGTTACTCTCATTAGAAGGTAGGCATGGGTAGATCCATTCTTCCTCCTTTTGTTCATCACTCTCCCTCTCTTTTTCAGCTAATGAGCTTCCAGTTTCAACAATTTCTTCTTCCATAGGCTCCTGCAAGGCATTATTCTCTTCCATTTGTGGAAAACACCTATTAAAATATTCAAGAATATAGCCATTTGCTTCCTTGTAATTATCAAAGCAAAATTTAAGTATCTCACAAACCTCACATTCATAAGGTGCATCATCAGTATTTTCAAGCAAACTAGCAAGTTCAAATGCACCCTTGAAGGTAATGAATTCTTCAATTTGCTCCACATCATAAAAGTCATAATTTCCCTTAACATAAGAAGATATGGTAACATTATCATTATACTCACATTGAAAAGGCAGGTGTTTATACCTCCTACAACAAGAAAATTTATCAAAGGAATAAGTAACATTATAAGTAGAGCACACGTCTCTAGCAATAGTATTCAACTTATCAATTTGTTCCCATAAGTGTTTCCCTTTTTGTGACAAACGGTGTTCCTTATAATAATACTTTTGTTCTTCCGTGAACCCACCTTGCCAATAAGAACTAGTTTCAAAGAAACCATCCATTGATGGAAAGCATGGCCAAGCAAGGGAACAACAGACCAGCGGCTAGAGCAGGAACTAATTTTTTTGTGTTTTTTAATAAAGCAAGCAAACCAAACTAGACTAATTTTTTGGCTTTTTTGGAAAGAGGCAAAAAAACCAAGCAAAAGAAACAAAGCAAACTAAAAACAAAGTAAAGAGAAAGGAAGTGGAAGACTCCCCTTGTGAAGACGTCCTTAGCCTCCCCGGCAACGGCGCCAGAAAGCTTGTTGCCTGTCAGACAGGACTTCATTGGAAACCCCAAGAGCAAGTATGATGAGCACAGCAGCAATTTTTCCCTTAGTAGAGACCGAGGTTATCGAACCAGAAGGAGGAAGGAAACGTCACACAGGTGTTGCAAGCAACGCGGAGACCTGCACAACACAAACTCAAGACTTTGACCCAACGAATCAGTGAGGTTGTCAAGCTCACCAGTTTGTTGTAACAAAGGATTAAACGTATGGTGTGCGAGGTAATGGTTTGCATCAAGTAAACAAGTAACAGTGGAAGATGTATCAATGGTAAAGATTGGACCGGGATCCATAGTTCACTAGAGGTGCTCTTCTTAGATAAACAACATGGCATGACGGGTAAACAAATTATAGTAGGGCAATTGACAGGAACTGAGCAAGGCATAATTAACAATGCAATTACTAGTTAGAAAGATCCTATGAGATTCGATTAGGCAATACAATAATATACATAGTCCGCCATCCAACTGCATCTATGTCTAGAAGTCCACCTTCACTATGCAATTACTAGTCAGAAAGATCCTATGAGATTCGATTAGGCAATCCAATAATATACATAGTCCGCCATCCAACTGCATCTATGACTAGAAGTCCACCTTCAGGTTATCATCCGAACTCCCTCCAGTATTAAGTTGCAAGCAACAGACAACTGCTTTAAGCAAAGTGTGTAAGGTAAACAGTCCACATGTTCCATGAACAAGAGACCGTTGTTTTCTCCCTAGTAGCAACAACACATCTACAACCGAAGAGATTATTGTCATTTCCCTTGGAAACTAGAGGCATGAACCCACTATCGAGAATAAATACTCCCTCTTGGAGTCACTAGCAACTATTTGGCCAAGATAGCTACTAACAACGGAGAACATGCAAGATCTCAAACAACACAGACATGATAGAATCATAAATACAAAACCATTAATCAAACCAACATAATAATCTCAATATCCATCAGATCCCTGGAAACACAACATGCATGATTACAAATAGATTAGATCTTGATCATGAATGAAGCTCACAAGATCTATACATGAAATCACAAAGTAGGAGATACAACCATCTAGATACTACATGGACCCATAGTCAAAGGTGGAACTACTCATGCTTCATACCGGAGAGAAGGCCTCCAGGATGATCTCCCCTCTGGCAGGGTGCCGGGAAGAACTTCAGATCCCCCTGATCTAGGGACGACCGTGGTGGCGGCTACAGAAGGTTTCGTGGAGATTTAATCGGCTGCTTAGGGTTTTTGCATCGGTGTCTTCTTATAGGCGAAGGGGGACGCCAAGGATACGGCCAGAGGGGCCACACCCCTCCTAGGCGCGGGGTAGGGCCCACCCGCGCATAGGGGGGTCCGGCTGCCCTGGCCCGCTTCTCCGTCTCCCCTCTGGACTTATTGTTCCCCAAGGAAAGTAATTGACTTTGAAGTTTGTCCCGTCCAATTCCGAGAATATTTCTTTACTAAATTTTCTGGAACCAAAAATAGCAGAAAACATGCAACTGGCATAGTGGCAACTTGTTAATAGGTTAGTACCAGAAAACATGTAAAAAGCACCTCAAAGTGTAGACAAAGCAAATCAAAGTAAATAATAAACAAGCATGGAGCATCAAATATTATAGATACATTTACGAAGTATCTCTTATCCTTTTTGTTTGCTTTTTGTTCCAAGAATGACCTATAATGAGAGGGAAGTAAGATTTGGGGAGTTGCTGTCCCGAGACAGATTTCAGTCCTCCAACATAAAAATTCGTGAGGAGTCTCTATGGTCGGATTGAGCTGAAAATTTATGAATAAATGTCACATCCCAAGATTTTCCAAATCTTGTAATGTGAAAAATAAATGAATAAAATAAAACTTTGTTTAAATTTCAGAGCCAGAAGAAACTTTTTGAATTCAATTGGAACTTCAGACCCGTTTGAATTAAAATAAACCTAAAGGGATTTAAAAAGATAAGCATTTAATAAAAGGAAAAATAAAAACATTTAGAAATACTATTTTGAAACAATTAAATGAAAAGATTTGTTTTCAAATGAAGTGGAAGTTTATAAATGAATAATGTTTTATAAAGCCAAATTAAACCTTGGCCAAGCTTTGGAATTAGCACATTTTGTTTTGAATAAAAATAAACAAAGGATTATTTGAATAAATTAATAAGGATCTAATAACCAAATTTTATACAAATAAAAGGTTTTACCAATTTAATTGAAACATCAAAACTTGTTAAATTATTTAAAATAAGTTTTCCAAATACTTGATATTCACAAATAAAACCTACTAAAGTGTTTTGGCTTTATATTAGATTTCAAAATAAATATCTCAATAAAATAAATCCTAATTAATTTAATAATGAAAGTCTATATTATTTAATTAATAATGGACTCTAAAATAAAATGCTATTTCTGTTTTAAACAAGTTTTTCCAAATATTTAGAAATACTATTTTGAAACAATTAAATGAAAAGATTTGTTTTCAAATGAAGTGGAAGTTTATAAATGAATAATGTTTTATAAAGCCAAATTAAACCTTGGCCAAGCTTTGGAATTAGCACATTTTGTTTTGAATAAAAATAAACAAAGGATTATTTGAATAAATTAATAAGGATCTAATAACCAAATTTTATACAAATAAAAGGTTTTACCAATTTAATTGAAACATCAAAACTTGTTAAATTATTTAAAATAAGTTTTCCAAATACTTGATATTCACAAATAAAACCTACTAAAGTGTTTTGGCTTTATATTAGATTTCAAAATAAATATCTCAATAAAATAAATCCTAATTAATTTAATAATGAAAGTCTATATTATTTAATTAATAATGGACTCTAAAATAAAATGCTATTTCTGTTTTAAACAAGTTTTTCCAAATATTCTTTATTTCCAAATAAAAACCACTGATTTGTTTTTTTTTAATATTTGGATTTTAAATGGAGACTCTATTAATTAAATCAATCTCTATTTTGTTAAATACCTAAAGAACCACTTTTATTTAATTAATAAATGGTCTTAAAAAGAATAAAAAATATTTTATTTCTGGAATTTGGTTTCTATTGATAAACAAAACCAAATTCATATTTGAAAAGCTGGATGGTTGTTTGAATCATTTTGAATGTGTTTGGTTGATTGAAATTCAAAACAGAAATTCAAAATAGAAAAATAAAAGGCATTCAGTATAAAAAAAAGATGAAACAAAGCAGCCCATTCGACAGGCCCAGCTCCAGCCCATCTAGCCCACCTCCTCTCCCGAACCGTTTTCTGCACCGCAATAGAAACCCGCCCTGAGGCTGACAGGTGGACCCCTCTCCTCTCTTTTTCTTTCACTACCAGCAGACCCCACGCAGCCAGCTCCTTCTTCCTCGCGCGAACCACGCCTCTTCCCCCTCGCTGCCATTGCAGGCCTTGATTCCGCGCGTTCAATTCGCCTTAAAGCCGCATTAATTCCTCGTCGCGGCCACGCCCATTTAACCGTCTGCTCCTCCTCCTCGTTTTCCCTCAGACCACTCCTCCCCTCTGCCCCTAGGCTGCCTCCATTTCTCTCTATACCGCCGCCGCTCCGACGATGTTCCAGTGATGATTCCGACGAAACCCCACCGCCCCTTGCATCCCTAGGCACTCCAGCAGCTTCTCCACTCTCAGGCGCATCTGATAGTTCACCCAACTCAACCGCGGGAACCCCTGAGCCTCGCCAACAACAAACTCGATCTGCGCCGCCTCTACTCCGACGACGCCCACAGGTTAATTCCGTCCACCCCTTTACCTCTCGTTCACGCACGCGTCTTTGCCAGGACTGTGCGCATCTGACCCTGTCTTCCTTTTTCCCTAGTACACGCTGTAACCTCGTCCACAACGACCACCTGACGCGCCCGACGTTGTCTTCAAACTCCGGCGAGCAATCAAGCCCGTCCCCGTGCGCCCCTCCACCAACCAGTAGCACGTTGAGCATCAGCGTTGCATTGCAAACCTGGTGAGCATTCTTTCCCTCTTCCTCGGCCTAGTTCGCTGGCGGCGATCGACCTCGGCGCCAAGAACCATCGCCGCCGCCAGATTCTGGTCAGTACGATACTAGCCGTAGGATCTGGATCGAACGGACTGAATAGATCATTTAATCGCCGAAGGGGTACGCTCCCAGAACCGCACGATTTATTTAGATCTAACGCTCAGCATCACGCGATCCAGACGAATCGGTATCGGCCAGTAAGAACACGCCGCGTGTCACCTGTTCGATTTAAAAACAGATTTGAAATCTAATTTAGATAGGATTTTCAAACCCTTATAACTTCTGATCCACACGTCCAAATTTGACAAATTTTATATCAATGAAATCAGGAGAACAAGCCCTAAATAACCATGGCCCTAGTTTTGAAAATAGTATCTGTTAGCTTGTTTGAAATTACAGAAACATTTGAGTACTTGTTTAGAGTATAAAAATTGTTTAAAATTGATTTTAGGATTAAATCTTTTGAGAAATGGATTTGTGTGACCCTACTGACCCTAGGAACCAACCCATAGTGTTAAAAATGATTTTTGTGAAATTTAAGTTGAATTATTTAACTTAGTCATTTTCTAGCCAAATAAACTCATTAAATTTTATTATGGAAAAGTTTTTGCAAGGAAAACTTTGGGAAAATGTTATGGACCAAACTTACTGACCCAAAACACCAAACTTTGCCAAGAGAAACCTACTTGGTGAAAAACATAAAGTTTTACTTTAAAAAGAATATTTTTTCACCACATAAAAATGTTGAATGGATTTTAAAATAGACTTTGAGCAACACCCTCTAACTAATGACTTTGCCATTTTGGTAAATGACCAAGGTGGACCTTACAAAGTTTATAAACCTATTAGAGACCAACCTTGCAATAGAACCCTCTTTTTGCATGACTTAGGATCCATTGCCTTGTGTATGTGAAATATTGTTTGAATGTTGGTATGGAATGCTACTTGATACTATGCTTGTTTGATTGTAGTGAAATTAGCAAAGTGTGAGACTAGCAAGATCAAGGAGTGACTATCATTCCCTAAACAAAAAGGCAAGTTACACTATCATACAAAAGACCTACTATTTTTCATTATACTTAGTGGATTTTGTAAACATGCATGAAAATGTTTTATACTTATGCTATGCTAATCCTAATAGGATTCCCTATACACTCTTTAGTAAAAACATTGAAGTTGTACATGCTTAGCCATGCTATGTTTTGAAAAGAGATACATGTTGAGATTTTACAAAGGTTGTGAAAAGACTTATGTTTTATATAATAAAACAAGGACTCAATGAACCACCTAGGTGGTGGACACTTTATGTTTTGGAGAAGGTGGCAACAAAAGGGAACCATGTCTATGGCAATCACTTTGTGTTGTGCTCCAACTGAAAACCACCTAGGAAACTTAGAGATTGAACGTATTTCTCCAATTGTGGCTTTCGTGTACAACCACATGCTATTATGGCTCTGGCTTAGTCAACTACATTAGGAAGATCCATACATTGTATTTAGTTACCGGACATGGGGATCTGGAATGCTTCATGGGGACTGAAGACAAGCTAGCAATGATGTATGGAAGGACCTTTTGGAAAGACTTCACACATTCTCGGTCACAAGATCTCCATCTTGGTGAGCACTAATCCAGTAGGCCACTGGTGGCAACAAGATGGGATTGTGTCATGTGGGTAAAGTGTACTCCTTCTGCAGAAGTTACTAAAATCTAAGTACTTAGCCGTGTCCCCGGTTATGGACAATACTGAGCAACTAAAGTTTGATCTATGGGAGATCTCGACATTCTAATTTCTTATATAAAAACTTGATGCACTTGGGGGGTACCAAGGAATTCAAAGAGATTTTGTTAAGCTTGTTGCACTTGGGGTTGCCAAGGTGCACAAGAGCATGATGTACTTGGGGTTACCAAGGAACTCATGAGTTTTGAGAAAGCTTGTAGTACTTGGGGTTACCAAGTTGCTCAAGGATTTTCGACAAGGACTTGAACACTTGAGTGTCTACCAAGGAGTTCAAGGAACTTGGAAAAGAGATTTGACAAAGAACCAAAACCATTTTGAAAAGATAGGATAAATATTGCCTTATGCAAATAAGTCTTAAAACTCTACTTAGCCAAATATGCATATAATGATAGGATCCATTCTTATTATTCATAAAAGTGAAACTTGCCAATACAATTCAAATGTATTGACCCTTGTGGCTGTAACTTGTAATGTTGCAGGTTGTTTGTTTTAAATGAAGATTGTTTGATTGACTAGGATTACAAAGTCTACAACCAACATATGCCTGTGGCACTTTGAAGATGAAGGACCCATGACTATAATTATTCCGCTGCAATGTAATGTAATAGCCAAATGAGCTATGTATGATGTAATAAAACTATGTTATACCTCATTATAAAATTATATTATGACCCTTGTATCTTGATATTACATCTTTACTGTGGATGCTAGCTATTGATCCAGGGACTAGCATTGTAAAACACAGGAGGACTCTACCTTGATAGGTTGGGACCTCTACAGATGGTATCAGAGCATTGCGTTGCCTGTAGGATTTGTAAACCCTAGGATTGGACAAAAACCCTTAGAAAATAGGAGTGTATTTGTTCCAAAAACTTATTTACAAAAACACTTGTAAACTCTTTCCTTAACCACTTTGGTTTCAACTCTACTTCTCTTCTACTTCAACTAGATGGAAAAGCCTAACCATGACCAAAGACTACATCATGTACAAAGGACTTCTTCAACTTCTTCAACTCTAATGACTTCAACATCTTCAACCTCTTCACCAAGGACTTCCAACTTGAAAACTACTAAGGACCACAAGTGAAACAAGGAAATCTTGCTCAGGAGTTAGAGACTGAGGGAATGCAAAAGTTAGAAAGAGCCTACATCACTTGAAGTTTTGAGACCAAGAAATTCTCCTAAGGAAGCCATGACCTCATGTAGTAAGAAGCAACCAAGAAGGATGGAAAGATCACAAGTGAACCATATAGATGGACCACCATATTATAGTTAAGTCAAAAACACACCAACCTGAGAGGTGTAACAAAAATATTTTGTTGCCAAAGTATGTGCTTGAACCTTGTTGTTTGAGTGAAAAATTTGGTTTGTGATTGCATGCACAATTGTTTGTGTGAAATGTGATGTGTGTGAATAAAAATATTTCCTTAGAAATATCTTCCCATTCTAATCTCCTTCAAACCAAAACAGATGACTACTCCAAAGGATTCCAACACCAAGGTTGATGACACCAACACCAACCAAGCTGACAGCATGAGGGAACTCATAGCAACCCAACATCAGTTGAACCAACTGACAGCTCAGTTCCTAGCCAACAATAGTGATAAAGATCCAGCACTGCAAAAGTTTTTGGAGGAACAATCCCAATTGATGCTTAAGGTGACTAATCAAATGATTAGCATGGAAGAAAGCTATCCTAGAAGTGTGTATGATAACAAGGATGACAAGAATGTTGTTCTAGATGGAGCCCCAGCTTGCATTATTTGTGGAGACAAGGATCATACTTCCAAGGAGCATGAAGGACAATGCCCCAATTGTGATGAAGACCATCCTGTTGGAGAATGCCCTACCTCCCAAGCTACTTGCTACCTTTGTGAAGGAAGCGATCATACTCCTGGCCTATGTCCCATCTATGCCATGGTAGAACAAAGGAAACAAGAAGGATCCAAGTCTACCAAAGGAAAAGGACCACTCATACCTCCAAACAAGACAACCCAATTCAAAGGATCAAAGAAAATCAAGAAACCCAAGCAAGACATGAGCCTTGTACAATGTCGTAAATGTAAGGAAATGGGACACTACTCCAGTGGATGCCCAGAGAACAAGAAGAATAAAGGGATTGACCAAGTATGGTGCAACAACTGTAATGAACCAGGTCATTTTGTAGCTACTTGCCCACAAGAGCCACGTAAAGAACTCAATGACATTCATTGTTTCAACTGCAAGAATCCAGGACATTATGCAAGCAACTGTCCAGAAAGGATGAAGAACAAGTTGAACAAGCCTATGGAGAAACTCAACCTTGGTCCATGAGTCAAGCATAAGAATAAAGCAAAGGTTTAACATAGAGAAATTCCAGGACCCAAGAAGGCCAATATGTAATTTTTTGTTTGAAAATTTTAAGGGTGGTAGTACCCTAGTTGTTTTGAACTTTCTTGTAACCCTAGCCTCCCCAAATCTCGGGACGAGATTTATTTTAAGGGTGGTAGCCTGTCACGTCCCCAGATTTTCCAAATCTTGTAATGTGAAAAATAAATGAATAAAATAAAACTTTGTTTAAATTTCAGAGCCAGAAGAAACTTTTTGAATTCAATTGGAACTTCAGACCCGTTTGAATTAAAATAAACCTAAAGGGATTTAAAAAGATAAGCATTTAATAAAAGGAAAAATAAAAACATTTAGAAATACTATTTTGAAACAATTAAATGAAAAGATTTGTTTTCAAATGAAGTGGAAGTTTATA
The DNA here is from genome assembly GCA_030063025.1 of Avena longiglumis. NCBI lineage: Eukaryota > Viridiplantae > Streptophyta > Magnoliopsida > Poales > Poaceae > Avena > Avena longiglumis. The sequence goes on from CP125975.1 coordinate 505,729,684, forward strand.
AATGAATAATGTTTTATAAAGCCAAATTAAACCTTGGCCAAGCTTTGGAATTAGCACATTTTGTTTTGAATAAAAATAAAAAAAGGATTATTTGAATAAATTAATAAGGACCTAATAACCAAATTTTATACAAATAAAAGGTTTTACCAATTTAATTGAAACATCAAAACTTGTTAAATTATTTAAAATAAGTTTTCCAAATACTTGATATTCACAAATAAAACCTACTAAAGTGTTTTGGCTTTATATTAGATTTCAAAATAAATATCTCAATAAAATAAATCCTAATTAATTTAATAATGAAAGTCTATATTATTTAATTAATAATGGACTCTAAAATAAAATGCTATTTCTGTTTTAAACAAGTTTTTCCAAATATTCTTTATTTCCAAATAAAAACCACTGATTTGTTTTTTTGAAAATATTTGGATTTTAAATGGAGACTCTATTAATAAAATCAAACTCTATTTTGTTAAATACCTAAAGAACCACTTTTATTTAATTAATAAATGGTCTTAAAAAGAATAAAAATTATTTTATTTCTGGAATTTTGTTTCTATTGATAAACAAAACCAAATTCATATTTGAAAAGCTTGATGGTTGTTTGAATCATTTTGAATGTGTTTGGTTGATTGAAATTCAAAACATAAATTCAAAATAGAAAAAGAAAAGGCATTCAGTATAAAAAAAAGATGAAACAAAGCAGCCCAGTCGACAGGCCCAGCTCCAGCCCATCTAGCCCACCTCCTCTCCCGAACCGTTTTATGCACCGCAATAGAAACCCGCCCTGAGGCTGACAGGTGGACCCCTCTCCTCTCTTTTTCTTTCACTGCCAGCAGACACCACGCAGCCAGCTCCTTCTTCTTCCTCGCGCGAACCACGCCTCTCCCCCCTCGCTGCCGTTGCAGGCCTTGATTCCGCGCGTTCAATTCGCCTTAAAGCCGCATTAATTCCTCGTCGCGGCCACGCCCATTTAACCGTCTGCTCCTCCTCCTTGTTTTCCCTCAGACCACTCCTCCCCTCTGCCCCTAGGCTGCCTCCATTTCTCTCTATACCGCCGCCGCTCCGACGATGTTCCAGTGATGATTCCGACGAAACCCCACTGCCCCTTGCATCCCTAGGCACTCCAGCAGCTTCTCCACTCTCAGGCGCATCTGATAGTTCACCCAACTCAACCGCGGGAACCCCTGAGCCTCGCCAACAACAAACTCCAGTACCGCCGCCGTCTGCCTCTACTCCGACGACGCCCACAGGTTAATTCCGTCCACCCCTTTACCTCTCGTTCACGCACGCGTCTTTGCCAGGACTGTACGCATCTGACCCTGTCTTCCTTTTGCCCTAGTACACGCTGTAACCTCATCCACAACGACTACCTGACGTGCCCGACGTTGTCTTCAAACTCCGGCGAGCAATCAAGCCCGTCCCCGTGCGCCCCTCCACCAACCAGTAGCACGTTGAGCATCAGCGTTGCATTGCGAACCTGGTGAGCATTCTTTCCCTCTTCCTCGCGTCCTAGTTCGCCCGCCATGATCGACCTCCGCCGCCAAGAATCATCGCCGCTGCCAGAGTCTGGTCAGTACGATACTAGCCGTAGGATCTGGATCGAACAGACTGAATAGATCATTTAATCGCCGAAGGGGTACGCTCCCAGAACCACACAATTTATTTAGATCTAACGCTCAGCATCACGCGATCCAGACGAATCGGTATCGGCCAGTATGAACACGCCGCGTGTCACCTGTTCGATTTAAAAACAGATTTGAAATCTGATTTAGATAGGATTTTCAAACCCTTATAACTTCTGATCCACACGTCCAAATTTGACAAATTTTATATCAATCAAATCAGGAGAACAAGCCCTAAATAACCATGGCCCTAGTTTTGAAAATAGTATCTGTTAGCTTGTTTGAAATTACAGAAACATTTGAGTACTTGTTTAGAGTATAAAAATTGTTTAAAATTGATTTTAGGATTAAATCTTTTGCGAAATGGATTTGTGTGACCCTACTGACCCTAGGAACCAACCCATAGTGTTAAAAATGATTTTTGTGAAATTTAAGTTGAATTATTTAACTTAGTCATTTTCTAGCCAAATAAACTCATTAAATTTTATTATGGAAAAGTTTTTGCAAGGAAAACTTTGGGAAAATGTTATGGACCAAACTTACTGACCCAAAACACCAAACTTTGCCAAGAGAAACCTACTTGGTGAAAAACATAAAGTTTTACTTTAAAAAGAATAATTTTTCACCACATAAAAATGTTGAATGGATTTTAAAATAGACTTTGAGCAACACCCTCTAACTAATGACTTTGCCATTTTGGTAAATGACCAAGGTGGACCTTACAAAGTTTATAAACCTATTAGAGACCAACCTTGCAATAGAACCCTTTTTGCATGACTTAGGATCCATTGCCTTGTGTATGTGAAATATTGTTTGAATGTTGGTATGGAATGCTACTTGATACTATGCTTGTTTGATTGTAGTGAAATTAGCAAAGTGTGAGACTAGCAAGATCAAGGAGTGACTATCATTCCCTAAACAAAAAGGCAAGTTACACTATCATACAAAAGACCTACTATTTTCATTATACTTAGTGGATTTTGTAAACATGCATGAAAATGTTTTATACTTATGCTATGCTAATCCTAATAGGATTCCCTATACACTCTTTAGTAAAAACATTGAAGTTGTACATGCTTAGCCATGCTATGTTTTGAAAAGAGATACATGTTGAGATTTTACAAAGGTTGTGAAAAGACTTATGTTTTATATAATAAAACAAGGACTCAATGAACCACCTAGGTGGTGGACACTTTATGTTTTGGAGAAGGTGGCAACAAAAGGGAACCATGTCTATGGCAATCACTTTGTGTTGTGCTCCAACTGAAAACCACCTAGGAAACTTAGAGATTGAACGTATTTCTCCAATTGTGGCTTTCGTGTACAACCACATGCTATTATGGCTCTGGCTTAGTCAACTACATTAGGAAGATCCATACATTGTATTTAGTTACCGGACATGGGGATCTGGAATGCTTCATGGGGACTGAAGACAAGCTAGCAATGATGTATGGAAGGACCTTTTGGAAAGACTTCGTCACATTCTCGATGCCAAGATCTCCATCTTGGTGAGCACTAATCCAAGAGGGCCCTTGGTGGCAACAAGATGGGATTGTGTCATGTGGGTAAAGTGTACTTCTGCAGAAGTTACTAAAATCTAAGTACTTAGCCGTGTCCCCGGTTATGGACAATACTGAGCAACTAAAGTTTGATCTATGGGAGATCTCGACATTCTAATTTCTTATATAAAAACTTGATGCACTTGGGGGGTACCAAGGAATTCAAAGAGATTTTGTTAAGCTTGTTGCACTTGGGGTTGCCAAGGTGCACAAGAGCATGATGTACTTGGGGTTACCAAGGAACTCATGAGTTTTGAGAAAGCTTGTAGCACTTGGGGTTACCAAGTTGCTCAAGGATTTTCGACAAGGACTTGAACACTTGAGTGTCTACCAAGGAGTTCAAGGAACTTGGAAAAGAGATTTGACAAAGAACCAAAACCATTTTGAAAAGATAGGATAAATATTGCCTTATGCAAATAAGTCTTAAAACTCTACTTAGCCAAATATGCATATAATGATAGGATCCATTCTTATTATTCATAAAAGTGAAACTTGCCAATACAATTCAAATGTATTGACCCTTGTGGCTGTAACTTGTAATGTTGCAGGTTGTTTGTTTTAAATGAAGATTGTTTGATTGACTAGGATTACAAAGTCTACAACCAACATCTGCCTGTGGCACTTTGAAGATGAAGGACCCATGACTATAATTATTCCGCTGCAATGTAATGTAATAGCCAAATGAGCTATGTATGATGTAATAAAACTATGTTATACCTCATTATAAAATTATATTATGACCCTTGTATCTTGATATTGCATCTTTACTGTGGATGCTAGCTATTGATCCAGGGACTAGCATTGTAAAACACAGGAGGACTCTACCTTGACAGGTTGGGACCTCTACAATAAATTCCCCAGTATGTCAGATAACTTTCGTTAGTACAACATTTTTTGATTTGAGCAACATAAGGTCTTCGAAAAAATCGGTTTCTACCTGCTGGTCTGTTTTGACATATTTCTGCCATTATTTGCATTTGCTTCTTATTGATTCATTTTTGGGAAATTGAACTTTTTGAGGGAATTGCTACAGTAGCTAGTTTTTGTAGTGAAATTTTTGCTGTTCTAAAGCTAAACCAAAAGTTCTTTTATCTTTTGAATACACTAATGTTTTTAATGAAGATTGTGTGAAGTTTTATCTGAAGGAAAAAATTTCAGGTGTAGAGAAAGAATGATGTAATGAGATGGAGAATAGAAAAAAGCTCAAGCTTGGGGATGCCACCCTAGTGTCAGCCAAAGAAATATTCAAGAGGTACAAGCGTGTAACATCCCAGCATTAGATATTAGAAATAAGCTGAACACAGATGTGTGCATTGCATTCATGCATAGAAAATCCGAATAATTTTTGGGCTTTTAAATAAAAAACTTGCCAAAGTGATTGAAGCTTCTCTCAACATGATGGAATTGAAGTAGATCATCAAGTTGACTGTGATAAGTTTCAATATGACCTTTGCTATAACCTTATTTTTGGGTAAGGGAGATTTGATCTAAGGGTAGATCAAATGTAATAAAAGTTAAACCCTAATACATTACTTAATGATTTATATTTGATCCTTAAGTAATCATATCCTAGTATTTATTACACAACTCATGAATACCAAGTTATAAACATAACTTAAGTAATAGTAATGCAACAACTAAATCTTGACCTATCTTAATCTTATATATCTCTACCATGAGTATCAGGGTAATACTTAACCTTAACTCTTTAGTGAGTTTGAGTAGGAAAGAAACCAAGTCAAGATCATTCACCATATATCTTTCTTTCCATATCAATCTTTATCATCTCTAATGAACCTTATCTTAATATCTGTTGTTCATCAATGTTGAGTAATCAACTATTGATTCACAAATTCTTAAACTATCAACTCTTGTCCTTACCATAGCATCCATTCTAAAACCTTTAGAGAAAGAAGTAAAAAGAGATAGGTGGTAATATTAGATTTAAATATCATCTATATGATGGGAGTGTTGGAGGAGGATTAAATCAATATGATAATTGATGGAGTTAACTCACTCCTGAATGGATAGAAGATAATTTTAATACAACTGTAATGTTGTATTGATGAGACCTTGATTAGCCAACTGGAAACCTAATCATAAGGGATCAAAGGATCATAATGATCATGCCTTACTCACCAATATTGAATGCTTATATCATGTATAAGTGACATTGGTGGATAAAGCATGATTGAAACCTAGTATAGATATATTAATCTAGAGTAGTCATTACAGGTCACATTAATATAATGTGAGGTTGGAGTATGAGTTATTAGAGTAAAGTAAATATAAGATAGTATGTTTAAGCTAAAGATAGTATAGCATGGAGTTATAGAAGTAGTGTTATTCCTCTTAAAGAATAGCAAGCTTTTAAGGAAAATAGTTTGATCTATACATCTACTGGAGTAATATTAGTGGTGAATGATTAAGGAAGAGTATGAGTGGAGTTAGAAGTAACTACTTGTTGGATTGCAGGTTATCAATAGTATAGTAGTGGATATAACCAAGTATGGATATGAGAAGATTATGAAAAGATTTAGTGTCAAGCTCATTAGATTTATAAATGGAATGAGAAGAATAAAAGATGGATGAGAATATTCTTGAGAAGTAAAGCTCATCATGTTAACACATGATGATGGATATGAATAAGTAGTATATCTAGGAAAGGAATTCCTTAATCAGAAGTCCAAAATTATGAAGTATGGAAGATAGGAATCCTTGGTAAACACTAAACCCTAAATCTTTAACCAAACATAATATCCATTTCATATGATTGATCTATCATCTTATTTCCACAATGATTTATAGGAATATTTTCCTATAGCAAATCACTTAAGCACATCTCTGTCAATTCCAATTATCACAACCATATGTGCTTAGGAGTTATCTTTATCAATTCTTTTCCATAAGACCTTCCAGGAAATAACTTTCTTTTCTAAAAGGTGAAGTCATTCTTGAACACCAACATAAGGACAATCTGTCTTAACTAATAATCTTTATTCATATAAATAAAAGGATGAACAAGAATATTAAAAATCCTAAAACCCATGGTAAACAATTACAATTTAAAACCCTAACTTTTATTTCAATCATATATGCCTAGAAACTATAGTTATCAATTCTCTCTCATAATTCATTTCAAATAATAACTTTCTATTTTAAAGGGTGATATTAATAAAGATCATAAACATAAAGACAATATGTTTAGCCATTAACCATTATTCTCATCAATAAAAGAAATATGAGAATATTAAATCTTCTAAGAACTTATGGTAAGCATTTTCAATTCAAACCTTAACTCATATGTTAGTTGTAATAATAATATATATATATATTGTTATTTCCTAAATTTATGATAATAATATTAACCGTATTAATTACTCAAAACTTTATGTATTAAATAATAATGAAGGATCACTATATATAAAAGATTCTTTAATATTATAAATCAATAAGAATCAAAACTCATGGATTAATAATAATGCAATCTTTAATAAGTTTATGAATACTGGATAAATTAAATTCATATCAAAAGACCCTACAAATACTAAACACATTCCAATATTACTGCAATTATCCAGAAAATAAATTCTATAAAGAAATTTCAATCAAATGTGTAATATTCAAACCTGAAAATAAAACATAAAAAAGAAAGGAATAAAAAAATGGACTCAGACCAGGAACTGACCCGAGGCCCATCTTTCCTTCCCCTTCCTGTCGCTCACGCGCGTCACAACGAAGCCCAACACCAGCCCAACTAAGCCCAATACTCTTTTGCTGAATCTTTTCCATTCTTCTTTCTCTCGCCAGAAAGCACGCGAGCGAAGTAGCTGCCTGGCACCACGTCGGCCGTCCGCCGTCGCCGCGATGCACGCTATCGCCAAGATCCGTGCCGTCGCTGTTCTTTGCCTATAAGACGCCCACCGTCATGCCGGAGAGCCTTATCTACTTCTCTCTTCCATCTTCCTCCTCTGTTCCAAACCCTAGCTACAAAGGCCAACGAATCGTCGTTGTTCCTGACCTCGTCCCGTCCTGCCGTGATGCCTGGAAGAAGCCCCACTTCACGCTCAACGATCTCGTGGAGTCTCGCAAGTCGGGGCGTTGTCGTTTGGGTGGAATCGAGGTCGGACTCTCGCCAGCCACCGCAGCCATCGCCGTAAATATACCATATCCGGTCCTCCTCACGCCTCATCGACCCCTCCATCTTCATCAGAGTGAGCTCTTGGATCTTCCAGTAACCTTCAATCATTCTATCTCACCATAAATCGTCGTGGCACCAGGCACCACCATCAGCCGCCGCAGTAGATGGTCGCCAGAGTAGCTCCGGTGACCAAAATTGGGCTGCGCCGCCACTATTAGACTCCCCGCATCTCGCTCTTTCGAACGCAATCATCCTTGCATGCGCACGCTCTCCCAATCGACAAATTGATCATTGATCTAGGAGGATTCGACAAGGTGACGTCATTGTGACGTCGTTCTCACATCAGCCTTGACGAATTCAACGTATTGACCCAGTCTTTGCTGAGGTAGAGTATGACGTGGCGTTGGTCCCATCGGTCATTGACTGGGAGTAGGAATAGGGCCGGTAACAAGTGCATTTACTAACCTGAGAGTGTGATGTGGCCACTGGCCCACTAGTCAGTGACTAGGGTAGATGTAGCTTCGGTATAAAAAGTATTTCTATTTAGGAAATAGATAAAAAATTATAAGATCAAATATAAATATTTCATAAAATGTAATAAAATGACTAAATATTGTAAATTCAATAACTTTTGTTTTGTAATTCAGAAAAATTTGTATAAAATATGAAAATGTTTGTAAAAATAAAATCTACAACTTAAAACTATTATTACTATTTAATAAATATTTTACAAGTAATAAAACTTTGATAATTCATATTTTAATATTGGTAAATGTTGAAAATATAAATAAAATAACAAAAATCTTAGAAAAATAAGAACTATAATTAAAAAATATAATCATACATTATTATTTCACTTAAATAAGTATTTATTATTTATTAAGTATTTATAAAGTAATAAACCTTATAAAAATCATATCTTATTATTTATAAATCACAAAAATAAATGGAATATATCAAAATGATCACAAAAATAATATCTACATGTTAAAAATATAATATTTCAATTTGAGTTAAATAAAAAGTTAAACACTTTAATAACTTAAATTTAAACCTTTTTCTTTAGTTAATAATTCATATAAGGGTAAATAAAATTTGCTAATATTCTAAAATTAACTAATTAAAGTCTAATAAATAGTATTAGTCTTGAATATTGATAATATGAAGTCAAAATGGTTTAACACATTTTAAATACAATTTTATTGAATTATCCTTGAACCATAAGTGTAGATTATTTTATAAAAGGATCCTTATCTAATATAAAATCTCCAAGAATAATTTGTAATGAGATAAAACCTATTCCTTTACTTTAACCACAAGTTTATAAATAAATCAAAGCACTATAGTAAATCCATAAGTAGTTAAGTAATATTATTTCCTTGTTTATAAATTATAACCACTCATCTATAAAAAAGGTAAGTGATTCTATTCCAGTATAATGATAAGAAACCACTACTCAAATAAAAGTATAACCATTCTTAAGTAACTTTAAGGAAACATTATGAAGTACACAAGGTACAAATAACTTAAGCAATATACCTTAAATCCATCTATGTCTTTAAAGTTAACTTTTGTCTACAAGACTTTAAGTATAATGCTAAATACTTTATTATGTGTTTTATAGTTAACTTTGGTCTATTATAATTAAGACATAAAGCATCTCGAGTCCAAACTATTCAAGCAAGCACAAACAACATCGACCACATTTGATTAACCACAAAGATTACTTAGACCTTAGAAAAGAAATATCTTCTCCAATGTTATTCTTTTTGCCACTTCAAACAACAAAACACAATTAATAATAATCACATTACATTAACTTCTATTATATACTTAGGATTGTTAACACTTAAGTTCTTTATAAGTAACATTACTTGTAAAATAAAAATTTGAATATAAACAATTATAGTATAAGCAATGTTAAGTAGCATCTCACATTTATGTGTACCTCATTGTTTTATGATATTATAATCACATGTTATTTCACACACAATCACAAGCCTTAATAATAAGCACAAATATGAAACTTATCTAAAAGGACAACACATTCTAACAGGAACCAATTCCAGTTTCCAAACCCTAGAACCACGTTATCCCTGGGATTCGAGTTTACGAAAATGCATTACATTACGTATGCGTAATAGCATCTTACTTCTTTAAACATTAGTCCTTACCGGATCAATGATGCTGATTTCAGATATTGGATCTTATATTGTCTTGAAGATCGTGAGTGCATAATATTGCAATCACAAAAGTCAAGTTCACACTTGCTCATGTCCTTTGATTATTTTCTGTAAAGTATTTTGCAAATCCAGTGTTATCATCACCTGTTGACATGGTTATACCCTACGGGTACGTGACTTCAGCATACCTGGTCCAGCCCAAGGAAGGCCCACAGCAGATATACACTGGCCCATGAAGATTTTCGGGTGGCCAAGGCCCATGACGCTTTCGGATCCTTGGAGAGCAAGACTAGCACAGATAGGAAATTTAAAGGGGTAAAACCCTAGAACTTGTAACCGACTAGGACTATGCCCGGGACCTGCCTAAGTCTATATAAAGGCTAGGAGGGCACGTCCTAGATCTCTCAACTCATACTTTCGCACGCACCTCTACGCCAGATCGAATCTGCGCACCCTGTAACCTTCGGTTCCGCCGTAATCAAGAGTAGACAAGCAGGAGTAGGGTTTTCCCTCAGGGGGCCTGAACCTGGGTAAATCTTGTGTCCCCTGGTTGCTTGTCTGTTAACCGTTCCACGATCTCCAGCATCCCTATCTTCTCCAAAACACAAGTCCATAACAATGGGCATTGACGAGAATAAACCTCGTCAATTGGCGCCGTCTGTGGGAATCGGGGCTGCTGATTGTGCGATCGTGACGGTCCTGACCCGATCGATCTACAACTCCGCGGCGATAGAGAACCACCTCCTCTTCAGAACTTTCGACTTCACCGCCCACTCGCCGGCCACCATGAAGGATTTCGAGCCCGTAGGCGACGGACTCGAGATTTTGTTAGGGAGCTTCTGCTTCCAGGTGGGACAAACTGGCACCCTCCGCCTTCCTGAGCGGGTGCCCGTGCCATCAATCAGGCCCGCCTCGTGGGCTCCACACCCCGTGCTACGCACGTCACCATCGGCAGATGAGTTCTACAGCAGCAGCTGCTGCAACTCCGATCTGTGCGATCCACCTTCGGATGAAGGGAACTACGGTTCCGGACCCGAAAGCTACGGCAGCAGCGAACCGATCTATGAGCGCTACCTATGCGCCGCGGTCATCCAGGATGAACAAACGCCCAACCCGCCGCCCAACACGAACCCCAACCCGCAGGATGGAAACGGCGGAAACGGCGGAAACGGCGGAAACAGAAGAAGCCAATCCCCCACACCCGAAGGGGAGAACAACGGCCACGTCATCCAACTTAGCAAAGAAGGATGGGTACAGGCACGTCGTGCCGTCGCAGGCGACATAGTCCTGCCTGTGGATTCACCACGCGACCTACTGATGGCGTAGCACTACCTCCTCATTGAGGAGCACAAGAAGCAAGTCAAGATGCAGGAGACGCTCGATAAACGCAAGCAAGCAGCCTCCGAATCCAGCGCGCGACGAGCTGCGCTCTCTGCCATGGCACCCGGCTCTAGCACGAATGGAAATCAGGGAAACAAGCATCGCTCGCGGGTGGAGAACATGGATCCAAAGGAACGTCGTGATGTGACCTGAACTCTCCACACGTCGTTCATGGATATGGATGCCGACGGCAACATCATCCCAAAGACACCACAAGCTGCGATCCTGGCAGCCACCGCGTATCTCGCGGCCCACCAACCTCCGGAGGGGGGCCCGGAAAGAGCTATGCATAAGTCCGCACTCACCGGAATCGGACTCGTCGGAGCTACACTCCACAAAGACGCTCCTGCGGAGCCGAAGAAGAAAGCTCCGGTCAGGCGCGACCATAGCCCCACCCCTTCATCCGAAGAGGAATAGGAACACGACCTTCCTCGAAGGAAGAAGAGCTCGCATCGCCATAAACGCGACTACGATGCCAGAGATGCGCTTACACAACGCAAAATCGACAAAGCGCGAGCCAAACGCGCATGCTCGTCCGAGTCCGAGATGGATGAAGATGAAGGAGAACTCTGTGGAGCTCGATGCTTCAGCAGATCCGTTCGGCGAACAAAGATGCCATGCAATTTCAAGCTTCCTTCGGATACTCCGAAGTTCAACGGCACACAAGATCCAAAATCTTGGCTCAGCGGTCACCTGTCATCCGTCAAGCTGCACGGCGGTAACAAAGAAACCGCCATGCAATGCCTCCAGCTGCAGCTGACGGGCGCAACGCAGGTCTGGATCAGCAGCCTATCATCAGGGTCCATCCGAAGTTGGTAGGAGCTAGCTTATAGCTTCATCCGAAATTTCAAGGGCACCAGCAAGAGGCCCGCCTCAATCGAAGAGTTGCGAGCCTGCACTCAGAGAACGGGGGAATCTATCCGCTCGTACATATTACGCTGGTCTACCACCAAGAACTCCGCAGCGCATATCTCCGAGGAGAGGGCCATCGACGCCTTCAGAGACGGCGTCAAGTGCCAAGATTTCAAGGAAGAACTTGGGCGTGTCAAGCCCAAGACACTCGACCACATCATGGAAATTGCCAACAGTTGGGCAGACGGCGAAGATTGCATCCAGCGAGCGCAATCAGATGAAGAGGATGACTACGGCCGAAGGCGAGAACGCCACAGCAAGAGGAGATCGCGTGTCCACGAAGACCGCGACGGACCCGACATGGTCGCGGCTGGCTACGCCGACCGCCGCAATGACAACAGCCGCAACAGCGGAGGTTACCGCGAAGGAAATCTCCGAGACAGCGGACGATCATCACAATCGTGGCAACGCCGCGATCGCGACAATGGACCCTCAGCATTCGAAAAGCTTTCGGGTCCATGCACTATCCACTTCTACATCGACAAGCAAGATGGCAAAAAGAAAGCCAGTCACATGCTCAAGGACTGCCGCGAGTTCCAGAAACTCAGCGAAAGCATGGCGCAGATGAGGCAACAAGCTCCAATCCCCGCGTTCGGAAACGCACCCGCGCAAGGAGAAATAGCACACGGAGCTCCTCCTCCGCCACCTATTGGAGGCCCAAACCAACCAGTCGCACCAGCGCAAAACAACGCCGGGGTCGCATACCCCCCACCAAAGGGAGCACTAAATATGATCCAGAAGGGACGCCCAACAAACAGGGTGCAGAAGAAAATCACCCGACAAATCAACTTGGCCGTGGCAACTCCACCTGCAATCCCTGAGTACCTCAGCGGATCGGAGTCCTGCATCACGTTCACTCGCGCGGATCACCCTTGCCAGATCCCTCGCCCAGGTCATGCTGCCCTGGTGCTCGAGGCGCAGATCGGAGGCTTCGAGATGAGTCGCGTCTTCATGGACGGTGGCAGCGGCATCAACCTAATGTTCGCAAGCACCCTAGCAGCTATGCGAATCCCGCAATGCAGCCTGGAACAATCAGACACAACGTTCCACGGCATTGTACCAGGAAAGGGCATATTCCCCCTGGGCAAAATAGGGCTCGACATCATCTTCGGGAAGCCGGACAATTTTCGGCAGGAGCGACTCGAATTCGAAGTGGTGGACTGGCCATCACAATACCACGCCATCCTGGGACTTGTAGCATTCACAAGGTTCCTGGCCGTCCCACACTACGCATACCTACTACTCAAGATGCCAGGACCAAGGGGCGTCATCACAGTCCATGGGATCTACACCCGATCGGACCAATGCGACAGGGATTTCAACAAAATCTCCCAGTCATTCGGCATGCAAGACGAGCTTGTAAGGCTCCGCGAGGTGATGGACAATGGGCTACCACCAGTCACAAGGCAGAACGCTCCTGACATGTCCTTCGACTCCACCGTCAACACCAAGAAAGTACAGGTCCATCCGACGGATGCCTCCAAGACGGCCCTGATCGCCAATGACCTCAGCACCGCATAGGAAAGTGCGCTCATCGAATTCCTCCGTGAGCGCTGGGAAATCTTCGCCTGGTGTCCTGCGGACATGCCAGGAGTTCCCAGGGAATTCGCCGAGCACGCACTCAATGACTTTCCAGACACCAAGCCAGTCAAGCAGTCCATCCGAAGACTGTCGGAGCCACGAGCCGAAGCTATCGGCAAAGAAATCAATAGACTGCTCGCTGCAGACTTCATCAGGGAAATCAAAGAAAGCGACTAGCTTGCAAACACGGTGATGGTCCCGAAGAAGGACACGGACATCCTGCGGATGTGTGTGGGCTTCAAGTCACTAAATAAGCATTGCCCAAAGGACCACTTCCCTCTTCCACGGATCGATCAGATAATCGATTCGACCGTAGGTTGCGAGAAACTCTCCTTCCTCGACGCCTACTCAGGCTATAACCAGATTCGGCTCAAGGTCGAAGATCAGGAGAAAACGGCGTTTATCACACCATTCGGAGTATTCTGTTACAACACAATGCCTTTCGGGCTAAAGAACGCGGGTGCCACGTACCAGCGATGCATGCAGGCCTGCCTCAAGGACCAGATTGGTCGCAATGTCCAAGTTTATGTCGACGACATAGTAATAAAAACCAGAGAGGCAAGGACACTTATCGACGATCTCCGCGAGACGTTCGACAACCTCGATCGCTACAGGATCAGGCTCAATCCCGAAAAGTGCGCCTTCGGCGTCCCATCAGGTCAGCTTCTTGGGTACTTCATCTCTCAACGAGGGATCGAGGCGAACCCGAAGAAAATCAAAGCCATCATGACGATGGAGAAGCCGAAAAACCTCAAGGGCGTCCAGCAGCTCGCAGGACGAATAGCGGCGCTAAGCAGGTTCATCAGCCGTATGGGCGAGAAGTCCCTACCATTCTATCAGCTGCTGCGTAAAGCAGACAAGTTTGAGTGGACACCAGAAGCCAACGACGCATTCGAAAGCCTCAAGAGGCTCCTCTCCACCTCGCCCATTTTGGTCACGCCAAAGGAGCGCGAGCCCTTGCTGCTGTACATAGCAGCCACACATCAGGTGGTCAGCACCGTACTCGTGGTCGAACGACCCGAAGAAGGCAAGACCCACGGGGTCCAGCGCCCAATTTACTACCTCAGCGAGGTACTGACACCAACAAAGCAGAGGTACCCTCACTACCAGAAGCTAGCCTACGGCGTGTTCATGACGGCTCGACGGTTGAGCCATTACTTCCAGGAGCACCAGGTGATGGTCGTCAACGAAGCACCCCTGAACAACATCCTGAATAATCCAGAGGCCACAGGACGGGTGGCCCTGTGGGGCATCGAACTATCACCCTTGGACATCGTCTACGAGAAGCGACACGCAATCAAATCTCAAGTCCTTCCGGACTTCCTGGTGCACTGGATGGAGCTACAGCTGCCAGACACCCCAGATATGTCGTAGTCCTAGACAATGCATTTCGGCTCAAGCGCCAAGCGAGCAGGGCAGGGTCATCTTGACCTCCAGCGGGTGACAAGATGAAGTACGTCCTTCGAATGAAATTCAGGGCGTCCAACAATGAAGCAGAATACGAAGCCCTCATCCATGGCATGAGGATGGCAAAGATATGCGGCGCAACGCGCCTGGTCATCTACGGTGACTCCAACCTCGTCGTCCAGCAGACGATGAATGAGTGTGACGACACGAAAACATGATCGCGCATCGCTCTACAACGCACTCGAAGGAGAATTTGATGGCTGCGAACTTCGGCACGTTGGAAGAGAGAGCAACGAGGAAGCCGATAGACTCGCCAACATCGGCTCCACCTGCGCAAAGGTGCCACCAGGTGTGTTCCTCGAACAAATCTGCGTGCCATCCATCAAACGAAAATTCCCCAAGGGATCACCCGAAGAAGCAGAACACTCGGGGGCTACGCTACCCGAAGGACATGAAGGACCCGAGAAACTGGACACAGAGGTCGCTATGATCAACCTGATGCAGGTCATGGAAGTCGAAGAAGCTTGGACACGACCATACCTCCAGTTCTTGATAAATGGAGAATTGCCTGACAGCCCAACAGACGCCCGGCGCATATCTCGCCGGTCAAAAGCCTTCACCGTCATCAACGGCGAGCTGTACAAGCGCAGCATCACGGGTATACTTCAACGGTGCGTCACCATCGACGACGGCAAGGCCATACTCCAAGACATCCACGAAGGCATCTGCGTCCACCACGCAGGCAGCCGCTCCGTTGTCGCTAAAGCCCTACGAGCAGGATTCTACTGGCCGACGGCCATGAGCGACGCAAAGGACATCGTCTGAAGATGCAACGGATGCCAACGGTTCGCCGATAAACCGCACGCACCTGGGTCTGAGCTCAGTCCCATACCTATAGCTTGGCCTTTCGCTCAATGGGGCCTCGACATGATCGGCAAACTGCCAAAATCCTCGAAAGGAGGACACGTCTTCCTCCTGGTTGCGGTCGACAAATTCACCAAGTGGATCGAGGCCATGCCGGTCACCAACCAGAAAGGCAAAACTGCCGTCAAGTTCTTCGAGTCCATTGTCTACAGGTTCGGCGTGCCACACAGCATCATCACCGACAACGGATCGAACTTCATCTCCGAAGAATTCCAGGACTTCTGCGAAGGCCTTGGGATCAACATCACATATGCCTCAGTGGCGCACACGCAAACGAACGGGCAAGTGGAAAAGGCCAACGGCCTAATCGGAGCCGGCATCAAAAAGCGCCTCATGAGATCACTCGAACATAAAGCTAGAAATTGGACGAAGGAGCTACCCTCCGTCCTGTGGAGCTTACGAACTACGCCAAACAGCTCCATCGGCTATACGCCGTTCTTCATGGTACACGGAGCCGAAGCCGTGCTACCAGCCGAAGTACGCCGCCAGGCCCCACGGGTCGTCGCCTATAGTGAGGCTGAATCCACGGCTGCACTCGAAGACGCTGTCGATACACTCGACGAAGCACGAGATATAGAAGCAGCTCGATCAGCGGTGTACCAGCAGAGTCTCCGCAACTACCACAGCCGCCGGCTGCGCCCAAGGTCCTTCGTCGAAGGAGACCTCGTCTTGCGACTCAAGCAAAAGCGACCGAATAAATTCGAGTCGCCATGGGAAGGACCCTACGTCATCACCGAAGTCATCCCAGGTGGCGCCTATCGCCTCAAGCACGTGGAGTCTGGAGTCGCATACTCCAATCCATGGAATATCTCGCACCTGCGATGGTTCTAACCGTAGCAACCTACCCCCTTATTTTACTTTCAATAAGGCTTTCAGCCAAGGCCACTCAGCCGAACAATGTATCTCCTCCATTACGATATAAATAAAGCTAAGTGTCTCGCCCCAAAACTTCGTTTCACCATTTTCTGCAACCATACTATATGCTACAAACGCACTCGGGGGCTCCCCCCACCTCACGATTTCATCGACTGAGGGCCAAACATGTACACCTGAGTAGCTAACAACGTCAGGCAAATGAAAAGGACACGTATCCAATTAAAGCACTACGTGCTCACATACAAACAAACCTTTACAACAAAGGGCACAACACGCCCAGCCGAAATATACAAATTTTACATCTCTCTCTTTTTACAGGTACTACCTATGTTGAAGAATATCCTGGGCATGCTGCTTAAACAAATCTACAATCTGTTCGTCATACTGCCTCACAGCCACGTAATGCGGACGCATGTCCCACTCGCTACCATCAGGGCAAAGAGGTGGCCCAGCAGCCACGGCAGCCAAATCCACATCAGGCCGGTGCAGCCTCACAAGAGACAACGCAGCCTTCACCCCTGCGACAAGCTGCTGCCGCACCAACTCCTTGACATTGCTTACGTTCCGAAATTTCGACAGAAGACCCGCAAGGTTTATTGGCGCAACATCCAAAGGGAACATGACGTGCAGCACCGAAGAAAGCGATGTCTGCACCTGGCGAAGCACCCGCGAAACTTGATGAACACGATCCTGCACCGTCGCCAAGGCTATGGCACGATCACGATCCATCCAGAAGAAGCAGCCGGCCTCCATGTCCTGTTGAGTCAAGCAATTGACCCGAACAGCGACGCACTCTTTTTCTTCCCTCGGAGCAAGATTTGCACCTGCAGCAATCGGACAAAATAAGAATAAGGCCAGCAGGCTCACCCGAAGACCAGAGCTACAGCTCGACCATAGAACAACTTACATTGCAGCTGCTCGGACAGACGGACCAACTCCGCCATCAAGTACTCCTCTCTGGCTGCGCCACGATCCGCCTTGGACTTCCAAACGTCGGCATGACCGCGTAGCCCGAGCAACTCCCTCTCCAGACTGCGCACACGATCCCAAAGGAAAGTAAGCTGCGAGGAATCATCCAAGGATGGGCGCAATGGCGTTGCGGATGGGGCGTCAACAGGGTCAGCACCCGAAGGAACCTAGAGCGGCAGCAGAAGAAAGGAACACAAACATTCAGCCAAGGATGGAGCACAACTCAGAGAAATTCATTGAATATATAAAGCCACCACGTGGCACAAGGATCGTGTTCTTCAAGATATTTACAACAAAAAAAAACTACAAACTAGCCTACATTTACTACGCCTAAGATGCAGAGCTCGAGTCGCCGAGCCGATCGCTAGCTTTGGCCCCACCCTGCTGCCGCAGCGCATACTCAGACAGTAAATCAATGAGCTTGGGCCATATCGCCTGCAGCGAGCAGAATAGGCAGCAAAGGCTACCTTGGATCCATCCGCAGCCGTCGGCATCCGAGAAGTGATCTGGGGCAGATCCAGCTCCGCTCCAGCCGCCATGGCCATCGCCAGCCCGACGGACGCGCCGATGCCCTTCTGCTTGCGCTTATGCAGCGCCGGTGACAGAGCCTCGCCAGAGCATCCACATCGTCTGGGCTGCGCCCTCGGGACAAGCTCCTTGTAGAAGCGACCAAGGACCTCTTTCGCCTTGGCAAGGAGTTGACGACGGTCTTTGCCGGTCTTGACCGCAGATGGCATCATCTAGAGCACTACCGTGCTCCAGAGCACCGCGGTCGAACTCGATGCCTGCGGAATCTGAGACAAAAAGAAGAAAGACATGAATAAAAGCGACATAAAAGAAGACCCGAAGGAAAACAAAAGGTACAAAACTAGTACTCACCCGAAATAGCCTTGGCAGCAGCCATCGTCGCCACCTCTTTTTCACGGACAGTCGCAACCGTGGCCAGCTGCTCCTGACGATCTGCGGCTTCCTGCTGCAGACGCTCTTTCGCTTCGGCTGCCTTAGTCAGCTCTAGCTCAAGGCGTTCTTGCGCACCAACGGCGGCTCCAGCCTTCTGCTCCGATTGACCAAGTCTCTTCTTCAGAGCGTCAACCTCACGGAGAGACTTGTTATGCTCCTCTGCATTCAAAACAAACAAGTGTCAAAGAACTAAACCAGGATACATAAGAGAAAAGTCAGATAGATACCTTGAAGCTGCCGAAGGTTCGACTCCAGCACCAGGCGCCCTTGCACAAGCCGCTTGGCCTCTTGTACAAAAGGCTGCAGAAAAAGATATGTCAGTAAGAAAAGGGCTTGGGGGCTACGCCCAACACAAAGGAGTAACAACAAGATTCGCACACGAAGACACTCGGGGGCTCCGCCCATGAGGCAGGAAAAACTTACATGCTCCGATGACGACCCCGAAGGACCGTCTGCGAAATTCTGAGGCGCAACCACCTGCACCTCCTGCAACGGAGGATCCGGAGCCGCGTCACCCGAAGTCGCCACCGTTTGAGGTGGAGGAGACGCAATTTTTGACTCCCCCATCATCTCCCGTTCACCATCACTGGAAGAATCATGGGAGGATTGCCTGCATACAAGCCAATGAGCACAAGTGCAAAATTCACGAAGGATCAAGGACAACATTATAACAAAGAAAACTTACGAGCCCAATGCGCTCAGGTCGAAGATAGGAGAAGCCCTTCGGGCCCTCTTCTCCTCTTTCTTCTCTTCCTTCTTCTCCTCCTTTTTCTCTTCCTTCTTCCGCTTTGCTGGCGGGTGTGGCGTGACAGCCCGCACAGGAATGGCAGGAAGGGGAGAGGAAGAACCTCCATGAACATCATCATGACGCTCAAGGCCCAGAGGATTTCTGGGAGTCGGAGGAGTCGAGGCATCCGAAGACTTGCTGGAGCTCCGTGATCGCTTGAGCGAATGGTCCTCACTCGACTCGTCAGCATCCTCCGCTGGAGATCGCCCTGACGGTAGCTTGGACACAGAATCAACCACTTCATTATCCGGGGCATTCGGATACCTTTCGGGCAATGGTGGTACTATCCCCGGCACCTTGAAGCTCTACAAAATCAGAAGGAACTTTGTTAGCAAACAAAGGAAACAAATAACAGAGCCGACAAAAAAAGGGGGAGCACTACGTGCGCAAATCTACACCTTCGGTACGACCAACGTCGAAGAAAAGGGAGGAGTCAGCGACTTCCCCGGGATTTCTTCGTCGGCCTTGAACTTCAACAGCGCGCGAAGAGCCTTGTCAAGATAGCCCTCGGAGATTTTCTCACTCGAAACCCTCTTCGGATCATGGCGCCCAGAATAAAGAAACATTGGGTGCGCCCTCGCTTGGAGAGGCTGCACCCGATGCTCAAGAAACGTTCGGATGATGTCCACACCGTTCACCTCCTTCTCAGGAATCAGTTGGAGATCCTCCACCCGACGGTACAGGGCCTCTATCTCCGCCACCTCACCGTCTAAGATTTGGTTTTTCCAAGACCTTTTCTTCTCAATCATTTGGGAAGGGTCAAAGGGAACAAGACCAAAATCTTGCCCGGGCACTATGGAGTCGCGGATATAAAACCATCGCCTCCGCCAAGATCTTGGATGATTCGGACATGGAAAAGGAAAAGAAGAGCAGATTGGGACTAAGAGAGATGATGAAACCCCCAATGGGATACACACCATCCGAACCAGATTGCCTCTTCACGGAATAGAGCTTCCGGAAGAGGCCAAAGTGCGGCTCAATGCCAAGCCAGCACTCGCAAAAAGTGATAAAACAAGCAATGTGGAGAAGAGAATTGGGAGACAGATGATGCAGCTGAACCCCATAGAAGAAGAGCAGTCCACGAAGGAAGTCATGGACGGGATACGACAACCCACGCAAAACGAAGGCGAGAAACATAACCCGGTACCCAGGTGGGGGACGGGGGATTACCTCATTGCCGGGGAGTTTAATGGCCTCCCTGTCCTCCGGGATCAAGCCCCGCTCGCGTAGCTTGCGGAGATCGCTCTCCCGTGTCTCTGATCGCCGCCAGCCACCATCGGTGACGCGAGCAGCGGTGGCGCCCTTCTTTCCTCCGGCGGCGCTGGTCCCAACTGCAGATGAAGACTTCTTTGGTTTCCCCATCACGCTACGGCGGCGCCGGCGGTGAAAACGTACAAAGGACGACGGAAATGTGGAAGGAAATCCTAGCGCGAAGCAAGAATCGCTCGAGCACAAGGAGGCAGTGAAACACAAGAACTGGTGCGGTGAAAACAAACCACGGTTCCCCTCAATGATTATAACAGCGAAGACGACGCATGGCAGCCGTTCATCCAGAAGACCTAACGCCAACGGCAGATCCGCCGCACGTGTCAACACCACAACGAACCGTCGTTACCACGCCGTCCACTACGCGCGGAAATCGAGGAGATGCCGTAATTATCTCCACGCCCCGCGTGACCGGTCAATTCAAAGTCAGCAAGTGGGACCCATGTTCGTCCAGTCAAGTCATCTCTGGCGTAGCAGACGCTTGAGGTCATCGATCGTCAGCACTGATGTCATCAAAAGCTATACTAGCACCAATTACGATTCTTCGGCTCCATAACTAAGAGCTAAGAGTACTCACTCGAATCTTCGATTCGACTAAATACTCGGGGGCTACTCCTATCAGGAGCGCTGACCGTGTACCCGGAAGATGAACAATGACAAAGTATTTCTTCGAGTCCTACGTCGAGTCTGCGACTCCACTACGGACTCGGGGGCTACTCCCATAGGGAGGATGGATTTAATCATTCGAAATTTTTTGAGTCTTGCGGACCTAACAACCGAATAAATGCTTGAACTAAAGTCTCTGCTCGAGTCTACGACTCGAACAGACACTCGGGGGCTACTCCCATAGGAGCGCTGGTCGCGCACCCTATGAATTCTTCAACTGTGATCTTTCGGATCAACACGCAAAAACTTTTTGGCATCTCTGCCCCAACAAAATGCTGAGTGAGCGACAATCTCCTTGGCCACCCGAAGCACCTCCGTAGTGACAAATGTTCGGATGCTGCGTCTGCGACGCAAAGATAAGACCTGCAGATATCATCTGATGGCCTGGCAACGTACATGACTACGCTCTGCTAGTACAAATCCATGCCAACAGGCGTGATGAAAAATCCCAACGGACGCGTTGGGTACATCAATTAAAAACACTGGAATTCCACTCCTGTAAGTCCTCCGCGGCCTGAGTCGAATTACGCCAGCATATGTTCCGGGTTTAAGTTAAGGGACTCGAACCTGACGAAGATCATGTTGTTTCGTCCTAAGACAGTTAACTGACCCTGATCCGTCAGGTGAGTCAGGCACATGTATCAACAATCCCTACACACATATATTGTTAACGCCTAGTTGCACCCGAAAGATTGAAGAGTCCTCAGCCGAATCTACGATTCGACTGATCACTCGGGGGCTACTGACATGGTTATACCCTACGGGTACGTGACTTCAGCATACCTGTTCCAGCCCAAGGAAGGCCCACAGCAGATATACGCTGGCCCATGAAGATTTTCGGGTGGCCAAGGCCCATGACGCTTTCGGATCCTTGGAGAGCAAGACTAGCACAGATAGGAAATTTAAAGGGGTAAAACCTTAGAACTTGTAACCGACTAGGACTATGCCCGGGACCTGCCTAAGTCTATATAAAGGCCAGGAGGGCACGTCCTAGATCTCTCAACTCATACTTTCGCACGCACCTCCACACCAGATCGAATTTGCGCACCCTGTAACCTTTGGTTCCGCCGTAATCAAGAGCAGACAAGCAGGAGTAGGGTTTTCCCTCCGGGGGCCTGAACCTGGGTAAATCTCGTGTCCCCTGGTTCCTTGTCTGTTAACCATTCCACGATCTCCAGCATCCCTATCTTCTCCAAAACCCAAGTCCATAACAATGGGCATTGACGAGAATAAACCTCGTCACCTGCATTTCAAAAATGTCAGAAAACATTATTTTCATAATAATATGATTATAGGTTATTTACCATGAGGTAATAACCTACTATGAAAGTTCTGGTGGTAAAGGAACATATTATCTAGGACCTAACAACCAATGTCGCCAGTGATTCTTGCGCCGTATATCACGCGTTAACCATGAGATTTGGAATGGGACAGAGAAGTCAGCTGTATCATTTTCCTATCGTATGGAGGCAAGACGACCTTAACGTGACGTTGTGATTCCTTGTGCGGATCCAACATATGGGTGGGCACCCTTACGCCCCACACTTTTGGTGTCTAGATTATCTATGGATGGTTTTTAGTGGATGGACCATTTAATATGGCACTTGCCGGGGCAACACCAGGTCATAGAGTCTTCGGGAACTCATCATGGTTTTAGCCCGCTCTAAAGGGGGCTTAACGGAGGTGAGCCGGCCCCGAAGGATCGTGTAGACATATGAGGTCGCGGAGAGGGAAGTAATTGGCTTGGATCTTAGACTGGGCCCCATACCAAGGAAGTATGGACAAGGTCATGACTTGGTTGTGCAACAAGGCTAAGGTCTCTCATGGGTAAAGTAACGCACCTCTGCAGAGTGTAAGAACTGTAACTTGTTACTCCCTGTTCTGGGAAGGAGCTGCGAACGTTGCGGGAAAGGAACTCCATGAAAGTTCTGGTAAACCCATGAAGGCTGCCGGACATAGCTTTTCAGAATAAAAGCAACCTTTGAAGAAATGTTTACGAAAACTTGCATTGCCTACGACCTTTGGTCTATGGCTGTAGATATAGTGCATCAAACACTCCTTTTCTAGTGAACTTGCTGAGTATGCTCGTACTCAAAGTATCTTCTTAACCCTTGCTAGATTCTAAAGACAGTACAGACAATGTCTACATCAAGTTATGCCCCAGGAATCATCACCGGAAGCTAAAGCTCTTCAATGAAGTCAAGAAATTCAACATATACATCAACTCAAGTGAAGACGAAGTTACTGATTAGATAGAAATATAATCTCTAGCCACATAACCTATTTCTGTAGCATATTGCAATTGCAACAATGCCAGACCATTAGTTAAAATACTAGTCTTGATAGTATAATAGTTTTGAGTTGTTTATTTCTGATTCTTCTTTGTAAGAAGTTTCTTTTTCTCTCTTTAACCTAGAGTGTTCTTTGGATCTTGTGTAAAGAGTTGAGTTGTAACCTATAGTCATGTCTTGGACCTGCTATGTTTCTGTTGTACCACTCTGAGGGATGTAATACTAGTGAACGGTGTTTCATTGGTGTTATGTCAACGACTATAGTGTACTACATCATGCAGTGGTATACTGGGTCACCGTAGTTGGTATCAGAGCATATGCTTTGACCTTAGGATTAAAACCCTTTTTGGAAGATCTGTAGGTTGGATAGTGACTATAGAAGCCATCTTATCTAAACCAAATACTCTTATGAATTGTGATGAGTATCCACTTGAAGATAACCTTGTCACGAGGTGTATAACCATCTTTCTTAGAAATACCTGTCCATCTTCTCTTAGTTAGGTGCTATTTAGTGTCTTCCGAAGGAGACACAACCCACCAAGATACTGTAGGAAAGTCAATTGGTCACAGTAGATTAGGATAAAGTTTAAGACATCAATTGAAGTATCCTTAATAGTGTAGCCTAATCTTAAAAATTCATGTAAGACAGTGGAATCTTATTGTTAGTTGATAACCAAAGACAACATGATGAATATCATTAGGATAAATCTTGATGTAATTAGTAGTAATCATGTGGGATTCACTTGAGAATCTTATGTGATGAAGTGAAATTATGTTAAGACTGAATGATAGTGTAGTGAGAAACAAAGTCATCATGGTTAGATTAGTTCTTAAATCCTGATGTATAGGTAACACATAACAAGATCATGGTGATATTAGCTCTGAAACCATGATGTAAGTGTAAGTATGACAAGTACTTAGTGGATTATCTTGGAGTATAAGTATGAAAATAACATGGTAGAACTATGATAGAAGTCATAGGTGTTAGAAATTTACAATAATATTTGTTTTAAGTTAGCAAATGGAATCCATTAGTCATTTGGAGTGATTATGTGAGGTTTGTTAATAAATAAGAAAGGTTGGTCATAGTTAATCATTGCAAAAGGTATGACAAAAGGTTAGTCAAAAACCAAATTGAGACAACTTTTCTTAAGATTATCATGTTGCATTTGAGCAATTAGGGTAAATCTTGAGACAAAGTATAGTTTTACCCTAAGTGCTAAGTATCACAATGTAAATCTATACGAGGAGGTGTCATATACTACACAACTAAGCCTGAATTCTAGAGATATTATACTCAACTACTATATTCCGGGCTTAGAAAATTGTGTGTTATATGTACCACATTTGGATTTATTTGTTTTTCTTGGATCTTCTTGATTGACTAGATCTGTACATGAAGTTTGACTTGGTATGCAAATGCATGTTGCAACATTCAGGTACTACTTGATGTTATAGACCTAGATAGGAATGGGAATTCGTGTAAGGGAGTGACGAGTTCCAAACATCAAGATGAAGACCTACATGAAGGGTAAAGCCAAGTATAAGGAGTGTCAACACAATTTGAAGGATGGATCAAGTTCAGATCATTACTAAACAGTAATAAGAAGGAAGATTAGTGTAGAAGATATACAGAGCAACAAGAAGTAATGAACTTAAGGTTCAATCAAAGTAAGTGATGTTTCTAAGAAGTTAATGGAGTAATTGTACTAGTTCATGGTAGTATCATGAATAAGTGCATAGAAGTAGCTTTGGAAACAACATAGTATTCAAGCTCTGACAATTTAGAGAAAATGCCAGTAGAATGTCGGAAACCGTAGGGTAATACCTACAACCTAGGATGATCCGCAGCTGGTATTTGATCCATAGTGGTATTCTGATCCATAGTTGGTATCTTGTCCGCAGCCGGTGATGGTTGACGTAGTTAACCAGATCATCTTAATGGTTGCATAAAGAGCATAAAACTTGGCCTAAGCTAAGTGAGACCTAAAGGAGTATAAGATTTTAAGCGACCATCTTTCGAGACGCTTCGCAAAGTCAGACATATCAAAGCGAAAATGTCCAAATAGTAAGTAAGACAAATAATGCGGAAAGATTCACTTCGGAGATCCACAATTGTGTGGATACACCGTCCAATCTTTCATAAGACCCTAATTAGGTAAAGTATAAGATAGACAAGACCAACAATCTAATTATAAAGCCAATGGTTACTATATATGTTGTTTAGAGGCCATTAGTAAACCCTAAGGGGGAGAGTAAACAGTAGATGGAAGTACTACTATCCGAATTCCAAGTAAAGGTTGGAGAAGAAATACTAACCTACAACAACATTAAGCCTTATTTTCATAAGGTTAAAATTCAACATTATTAAAGTACTTCCCAGAAGTATGTCTGGATAAAAGATTGAAGTTTACTTCAAGGTAATAGTGCTTAGACCTTAATCTAATTATAAAAGGAAGTTGAAGAAGTACTTAAAGTGATAATAAAAGCTTATATAAAGCCTGCTAAGGTAAAAGCTTGAAAGGTGGCAGAATAGAATAATTCCAATAGACTCATTCTAATAAAAACAACTCTTAAATGATATTTAAGAGGGAACAAAGCACATCCAATTGGACAAGTATAGAGGAGCAAGAAATTCTAATGGGTATGGACTAAATGTGTTCAAATCCAATCTTCAGAAGGACTACCAGTTTGAAACATATAATGACAAATCATAGATTAGCCTTTTGGCCACCACTATTGACTTATAACAATCAAAACCCTCTTTTAGTGAGACTTCCTAGACTTTACATAATATAGTAGGGAAGTTCGATGATCAAATAAAGAAGTTGAATTGGGATACCTAATCAGGATACGTAACTTAAGAAGAGACCCCAATTAAGGAGGTTATAATAAGGAAATATCCCTAAGGGACTAAAGTAAAAGGAACTTTGGAATATTGGATAAAACTAGTTGGAGATTGTCAAGTATAATGAGAGTTCAAGAAAAGGATTTGGATATGGGATACTACAATTATTCCCATCAGAGGTTACTATGGAGTTGAGAAATGTCATCACCAATACAAGACAATTCGTCATTCTGAAACGAAAGAGTGTACGAACTTCGAGGACGAAGTTTATTTTAAGAGGGAGAGTCTGTAACATCCTAGCATTAGAGCTTACAAATAAGCTGAACACAGATGTGTGCATTGCATTCATGCATAGAAAATCCGAATAATTTTCATGCTTTTAAATAAAAAATTGCCAAAGTGATTGAAGCTTCTCTCAACGTGATGGAATTGAAGTAGATCATCAAGTTGACTGTGACAAGTTTCAATATGACCTTTGCTATAACCTTATTTTTGGGTAAGGGAGATTTGATCTAAGGGTAGATCAAATGTAATAAAAGTTAAACCCTAATACATTACTTAATGATTTATATTTGATCCTTAAGTAATCATATGCTAGTATTCATTACACAACTCATGAATACCAAGTTATAAACATAACTTAAGTAATAGGAATGCAACAACTAAATCTTGACCTATCTTAATCTTATATATCTCTACCATGAGTATCATGGTAATACTTAACCTTAACTCTTTAGTGAGTTTGAGTAGGAAAGAAACCAAGTCAAGATCATTCACCATATATCTTTCTTTCCATATCAATCTTTATCATCTCTAATGAACCTTATCTTAATATCTGTTGTTCATCAATGTTGAGTAATCAACTATTGATTCACAAATTCTTAAACTATCAACTCTTGTCCTTACCATAGCATCCATTCTAAAACCTTTAGAGAAAGAAGTAAAAAGATATAGGTGGTAATGTTAGATTTAAATATCATCTATATGATGGGAGTGTTGAAGGAGGATTAAATCAATATGATAATTGATGGAGTTAACTCACTCCTGAATGGATAGAAGATAATTTTAATACAACTGTAATGTTGTATTGATGAGACCTTGATTAGCCAACTGGAAACTTAATCATAAGGGATCAAAGGATCATAATTACCATGCCTTACTCACCAAGATTGAATGCTTATATCATGTATAAGTGACATTGGTGGATAAAGCATGATTGAAACCTAGTATAGATATATTAATCTAGAGTAGTCATTACAAGTCACATTAATATAATGTGAGGTTGGAGTATGAGTTATTAGAGTAAAGTAAATATAAGATAGTATGTTTAAGGTAAAGATAGTATAGCATGCAAGATAAGAATCCTTGGTAAACACTAAACCCTAATTCTTTAACCAAACATAATATCCATTTCATCTGATTGATCTATCATCTTATTTCCATAAAGATTTATAGGAATATTTTTCTATAGAAAATCACTTAAGCACATCTCTTTCAATTCCAATTATCACAACCATATGTGCTTAGGAGTTATCTTTATCAATTCTTTTCCATAAGACCTTCTAGGAAATAACTTTCTTTTCTAAAAGGTGAAGTCATTCTTGAACACCAACATAAGGACAATCTGTCTTAACCAACAATCTTTATTCATATAAATAAAAGGATGAACAAGAATATTAAAACTCCTAAAACCCATGGTAAACAATTACAATTTAAAACCCTAACTTTTATTTCAATCATATATGCCTAGAAACTATAGTTATCAATTCTGTCTCATAATTCATTTCAAATAATAACTTTCTATTTTAAAGGGTGATATTAATAAAGATCATAAACATAAAGACAATATGTTTAGACATTAACCCTTATTCACATCAATAAAAGAAATATGAGAATATTAAATCTTCTAAGAACTTATGGTAAGCATTTTCAATTCAAACCTTAACTCATATGTTAGTTGTAATAAATATATATATATATTGCTATTTCCTATTTTATGAGAATAATATTAACCATATTAATTACTCAAAACTTTATGTATTAAATAATAATGAAGGATCACAATATATAAAAGATACTTTAATATTATAAATCAATAATATTCAAAACTCATGGATTAATAATAATGCAATCTTTAATAAGTTTATGAATACTAGATAAATTAAATTCATATCAAAATACCATACAAATACTAAACACATTCCAATATTACTGCAATTATCTAGAAAATAAATTCTATAAAGAAATTTCAATCAAATGTGTAATATTCAAACCTGAAAATAAAACATAAATGAATAAAAAAATGGACTCAGACCAGAAACTGGCCCGAGGCCCATCTTTCCTTCCCCTTCCCGTCACTCACGCGCGTCACAACGAAACCCAACACTAGCCCAACTAAGCCCAATACCGATTCGCTGAATCTTTTCCTTTCTTCTTCCTCTCGTCAGAAAGCACGCCCGCGAAGCAGCTGCCTGGCACCACGTCGGCCGTCCGCCATCGCCGTGATGCCCGCTGTCGCCAAGATCCGCGCCGCCGATGTTCGTTGCCTATAAGACGCCCACCGTCATGCCGAAGAGCCTTATCTCCTTCTCTCTTCCATCTTCCTCCTCTGTTCCAAACCCTAGCTACAAAGGCCGACGAATCGTCGTCATTCCTGACCTCATCTCGTCCTGCCGTGATGCCTGGAATAAGCCCCGCATCATGCTCAACGATCTCGTGGAGTCTCGCAAGTCGGGGCATTGTCGTTTGCATGGAATCGAGGTCGGACTCTCACCGGACACCGCAACCATCGCCTGAAATACACCATCTCCGGTCCTCCCCACGCCTCATCGACCCCTCCATCTTCATCAGGGTGAGCTCCTGGATATTCCAGTAACCTTCAATCATTCTATCTCGCCATAAATCGTCTTGGCACCATGCACCACCGTTGGCCGCCGCAATAGATGGTCGCCGGAGTATCTCCGGTGACCAAAATTGGGCTGCACCGCCACTATTAGACTCCTGCATCTCGCTCTTTCGAACGCAATCATCCTCGCATGCGCGCGCTCTCCCAATCGACGGATTGATCATTCATGTGAGAGGATCCGGCAAGGTGACGTCACTGTGACGTCGTGCTCACATCAGCCTTGACGAATTCAACGTATTGACCCAGTCTTTGCTGAGGTGGAGTATGACGTGGCGTTGGTCCCATCGGTCATTGACTAGGAGTAGGAATAGGGCCGGTAACAAATGCATTTACTAACCTGAGAATGTGATGTGGCCACTGGCCCACTAGTCAGTGACTAGGGTAGATGTAGCTTCGGTATAAAAAGTATTTCTGTTTAGGAAATAGATAAAACATTATAAGATCAATTATAAATATTTCATAAAATGTAATAAAATGATTAAATCTTGTAAATTCAATAACTTTTGTTTTGTAATTCAGAAAAATTTGTATAATATATGAAAATGTTTATAAAGATAAAATCTACAACTTAAAACTATGACCAAACATTATTTTGTTAACAATTTAAATTATTACTATTTAATAAATATTTATAAGTAATAAAACTTTGATAATTCATATTTTAATATTGGTAAATGTTGAAAATATAAATAAAATACCAAAGATCTTAGAAAAATAAGAACTATAAATAAAAACTATAATCATACATTATTATTTCACTTAAATAAGTATTTACTATTTATTAAGTATTTATAAAGTAATAAACCTTATAAAAATCATATCTTATTATTTATAAATCACAAAAATAAATGTAATATATCAAAATGGTCATAAAAATAATATCTATATGTTAAAAATATAATATTCCACTTTTGAGTTAAATAAAAAGTTAAACACTTTAATAACTTGAATTTAAACCTATTTCTTTAGTTAGTAATTCATATACGGTTAAATAAAATTTGCTAATATTCTAAAATTAACTAATTAAAGTCTAATAAATAGTATTAGTCTTGGATATTGATAATATGAAGTCAAAATGGTTTAACACATTTTAAATACAATTTTATTGAATTATCCTTCAACCATAAGTGTAGATTATTTTATAAAAGGATCCTTATCTAATATAAAATCTCCAAGAATAATTTGTAATGAGATAAAACCTATTCCTTTACTTTAACCACAAGTTTATAAACAAATCAAAACACTATAGTAAATCCATAAGTAGTTAAGTAATATTATTTCCTTGTTTATAAATTATAACCACTCATCTATAAAAAGGTAAGTGATTCTATTCCAGTATAATGATAAGAAACCACTACTCAAATAAAAGTATAACCATTCTTAAGTAACTTTAAGGAAACATTATGAAGTACACAAGGTACAAATAACTTAAGCAATATACCTTAAATCCATCTATGTCTTTAAAGTTAACTTTAGTCTACAAGACTTTAAGTATAATGATAAATACTTTATTATGTGTTTTATAGTTAAGTTTGGTCTGTTATAATTAAGCCGTAAAGCATCTCAAGTCCAAACTATTCAAGCAAGCACAAACAACATCAACCACATTTGATTAACCACAAAGATTACTTAGACCTTAGAAAAGAAATATCTTCTCCAAATGTTATTCTTTCTGCCACTTCAAACAACAAATGACAATTAATAATAATCACATTACATTAATTTTTACTTATATACTTAGGATTGTTAACACTTAAGTTCTTTCTAAGTAACATTACTTGTAAAATAAAAATTTGAATATAAACAATTATAGTATAAGCAATCTTAAGTGGCATCTCACATTTATGTGTATCTCATTGTTTTATGATATTATAATCACATGTTATTTCACACACAATAACAAGCCTTAATAAGAAGCACAAATATGAAACTTATCTAAAAGGACAACACATTCTAACAGGAACCATTTCCAGTTTCCAAACCCTAGAACCACGTTATCCCTGGGATTCGAGTTTACGAAAATGCATTACATTACTTATGCATAATAGCATCTTGCTTCTTTAAACATTAGTCCTTACCGGACCAATGATGTTGATTTCATATATTGGATCTTATATTGTCTTGAAGACCGTGAGTGCATATTCTTGCAATCACAAAAGGCAAGTTCACACTTGCTCATGTCCTTTGATTATTTTCTGTAAAGTATTTTTCAAATCTAGTATTGTCATCACCTGCATTTGAAAAAGGTTAGAAAACACTATTTTCATAATAATATGATTATAGGTTATTTACCATGAGGTAATAACCTACTATGAAAGTTCCGGTGGTAAAGGAACATAGTATCTAGGACCTAACAACCAATGTCGCCAGTGATTCTTGCGCCGTATATCACGCGTTAACCATGAGATTTGGAATGGGACAGAGAAGTCAACTGTATCCTTTTCCTATCGTATGGAGGCAAGACGACCTTAACGTGACGTTGTGATTCCTTGTGCGGATCCAACATATGGGTGGTCACCCTTACGCCCCACACTTTTGGTGTCTAGATTATCTATGGATGGTGTTTAGTGGATGGACCATTTAATATGGCACTTGCCAGGGCAACACCAGGTCATAGAGTCTTAGGGAACTCATTAGGGTTTTAGCCCGCCCGAAAGGGGGCTTAACGGAGGTGAGCTGGCCCCGAAGGATCGTGCAGACATATGAGGTCGCGGAGAGGGCAGTGATGGGCTTATATCTTAGACTGGGCCCCATACCAAGGAAGTATGGACAAGGTCATGACTTGGTTGTGCAACAAGGCTAAGGTCTCTCATGGGTAAAGTAACGTACCTCTGCAAAGTGTAAGAACTATAACTTGTTACTCCCTGTTCCGGGAAGGAGCTGCGAACGCTGCGGGAAAGGAACTCCATGAAAGTTCTGGTAAACCCGTGAAGGCTGACGGACATAGGTTTTTAGAATAAAAGCAACCTTCGAAGAAATGTTTATGAAAACTGGCATTGCCTACGACCTTTGGTCTATGGTTGTAGATATAGTGCATCAAACACTCCTTTTCTAGTGAACTTGCTGAGTACGCTCGTACTCAACGTATCTTCTTAAACCTTGCTAGATTCTGAAGCGAGTACAGACGATGTCTACATCAAGTTATGCTCCAGGAATCATCACCAGAAGCTAAAGCTCTTCAATGAAGTCAAGAAAGTCAACATATACATCAACTCAAGTGAAGACGAAGTTACTGATTAGATAGAAATATAATCTCTAGCCATAGAACCAATTTCTGTAGCATATTGCAATAGCAGCAATGCCAGACCATTAGTTAAAATACTAGTCTTAATAGTATAATAGTTTTGATTTGTTTATTTCTGATTCTTCTTTGTAAGAAGTTTATTTCTCTCTCTTTAACCTAGAGTGTTCTCTGGATTATGTGTAAAGAGTTGAGTTGTAACCTATAGTCATGTCATGGACCTGTTGTGTTTCTGTTGTACCACTCTGAGGGTTGTAATACTAGTGAACGGTGTTTCATTGGTGTTATGTCAACGACTATAGTGTACTACATCATGCAGTGGTATGCTAGGTCATCACAAAGCTTCAAAGCTTGGGGATGCCCAAGGCATCCCCTTCTTCATCAATAAAAAGCTCAGGTCTTTCTAGCCACTTCGTTTTTATTCTTTCATGCACTGTTGTGTTGTTCTTAGAGTGTCTTAGTTTTTTGGTTTTCTTAGTTTGCTTAGTTTGCTTGAATAAAGTAGTTTGGATCCCCGTTCTCGTTGTGCTATTTCAAATAAGTTGATTGGTGTTGGAAAGGAGTAGAAAGTTCTTGCTTGAAAGTGCAAGAGGATCTTGCATTGACTGTGACTTAGACTTTAGCATGTCATGCTAGGTGCTGTTTTGACCTTATGCTTAGTGATCATTGTGGTAGCATGACTTGTTCCAAACAAATGGGATTGCTTTGTGTGCCTTGAAGGAATCATGCGTTGTTTTATCATGCAAAAGCATACTATTGTGGTGTAACACCCTCAGAATCGGACCTATGCAAGTTTCAGCGATTCCCGCCAAACCCGGATAGAAACGATTCAAAGGTGCCCACCAGGCACTTTCGCGCGGGTGGAAAACGAAGTAATAACATTACACAACAGTCCTCGATGGGACCCACAGAACAGATATATATATATATAATGACTCAAAGAGTCAAGAATACGATATAATATACAAAGATTCAAATCACCTTGAAAATGATAGGCGTCCGACTACGGACAAGATGCAAATGGAGCTAAGAGCCACGAAGAATAACCAATGGCGTCCATAACCCTGCCTGTGCCACGCCGGAAGGGTAACCACGCTAACGACGTCGATCTCAAAACCTTCTTAAACAAAAGGGTGCCGACAAAGGGCAAAGGAAAAGAAGGAGCGTCAAGATCGAGGCCAAGACTGCAGCGAGACTAGAATTCGGCGGTCCTCGCCTACATAGGTATGGTGGACTGAAGCGGCAGCGGCAGCATGCACTAAACAACCTGTAGAGACTCGATACAACTGGCGGTTATCAGAGAGGGATAAGAATGACCTATCCGGATCCAACCTGAAGCTAACACCAAACAAACCCATCCTGGTGTTTCCCCCTCGTTACCATACGAGGAAGTCTACCGAGGAACTCACACCGTTGACAGTTTTATTTATTCAGTTATCGTTGCAGCAATTACTAGTCAGGTGTAGATAATCATCCTGATAAAAGAAGCAGTGGGTCGTTTTAGTTAACCATTCCGTTGTAGTTGCAACACTTACTAATCAGATACAATTAGCATGAGATAACCCAAAACCCAGCAGTTGTTGGTACTTTTATTTAGCCATTCCGTTGTAGTTGCAATACTTACTAGTCAGGTACAATGGTCGCAAGCGACACTCCAAACAAGCAATTGTGGGCAGTATTATTTAGCCATTCCATTATAGTGAAGCTGATTACTAGTCATTATAAAGTCAAATTTATAACACTACTTTAGTTATGCTTGTCTATGATCGAGATACTGTGCTCCAAGTCGTCCATAACCGCGGACACGGCTTTCAGAAAGTTTTAACCCGGCCGGGGTGCACAAATAGCAACACACACTCGATCAGCCTCGGAAAAACCAAATCAAAACCCAACGAGGCCTTCATGACAAAGCAATCACAGGATTCAGAAATGTTTCAGGGGGCCACCCCATTGAGTAGACCCGCAACGGAGCTAGCTAACTTCGAGACGGACTCAAGGTTTGCGTCAATGGCTGTAAACGACTGGGAACCCGAAAGTGTGGCTGGGCTTGTCGATACCGCGAAAACATTCCGCTTACCTAAACAGTACAGTGTGCTCCTCGCACAATCGTAAATAAACAGTAGCATGGCATAAGTACATGATAGTAAATAAAACCTCAAACTAGTTTGTGGCCCCAAGAAATAAGACTGAATCAAGCTCTGGCTCAGGGGGGTCCCATAATCCTCCCGGATGTGGATAGCGCGATAAATCAAGGAACAGGTATCAAGTACTCGGGGTCCTACGGGACACAAGTGGGCGTTCGGAAACCAAATATTATCTATCACCCACCGATGCCTTTGCTTACTTCAATTTTAGTTGTTAAATAGGAATTAAAGTGAACAATAAGTAAAACTATGATCATCTCCAACATCAACATGCGGCAATACATCAACAATCGTAATCGAACGACACGCAAAGACTTGAGCAAGCTTATCACGACGCGCATAAGTCCAACTATCTACCAAACAACAGGTAATAGGATGTGTCCAAGGCAATATAGGGCTGCACGGTATATCACGGTCACGGAAACTAAAGCATCGCAACACGATAGCAATAGATCAACAGAGAGAATAAATACTATAAAAGTAAGATAGGTAGATAGGGAGATGCTACTTTGAAAACATTGTCGAAGGGTTCAACCGAAGATCGGGGCGAAGCTCACATCAACTCAACGGCCTTATCCACGAAGAAGCAAAACACTAGAATAAACACCGGATGCAATATTTAATACTACGGCAAAAGATCGAGCATGATGCATGTATGATGTATGGCATGGCAAAGGTGTGATGCAGTTAGGCCATATTAAGCGGAACCGGGGTCCCGACAATTAATTAGATGGTTCATGTTATTTATCTACCCCGCAAATTAAATGTGGTTTTAGCATGGCAAAAGATAGCACCGGTTCGCTACACAAATTTAAATGAGGCCAATATAAGGCTAGATTTGTCCGCATATGGGCCCCATAGTTAATTAGAGGTGAATCGGCAAAAGGCCCCCAAACCACAGACAAGGATGCATGCAAGATGAATGATTAATATGCAACAGGTTGTATTATGTTATAAAATAGGGTTTCGGGAAGGGGTTCACACATTAGGGTTCGGCAGATCTTGGGGTTCCGGGGTTCGGGGTCGGTCTCGGGGTTCAGGGTTCGACGGAACATTCTCGGACTCCAGGATCGTTCTCAGATAACGGGGTAGATCTTGGCGTTCCGTGGTCTTCGGGTCATGTCGACGGCCTTGGTGTCCTTGTTGGAGAACTCGAGGTCGATGGCGAACTTGTCCGGTACCGGGGTTTTTCGGAGTTCATGGCGCGGCACCGGGTACGGGATCGGTCTTCTTCGGATCCGAGAGGGAGGAGTACGCCGTGATCGGTCTTCAAGGATCCGTGGTCGTTCTTTAGGGTTGGGGTCTCGACGTCTTTGGGTCCGGGGAGAGGATCTTGCCAATCCGAAAAGGAGAACTCGGCCCGGGAAGGAGATCTTGCGTTGAGAGGATTCCCGTAGCATCTTCGTCAGCTCGGTCTTGTAATTTCTTTGGTCAGTTGTCCCACACTCATCAGAACACGGGGTACGAACAAAGACAACAACATACTGCAAACAGAGAACACACGTCGACACATGATCTGAGCTGATTGGAACTTGGACATGAGTCGTGCTAAGTGCTAGCACTAAAACAACATCTTCACAGGGGCAGAACGAAGGGTCCTGAAGGGGCGCCTGTACCGCGGTCGCTGGACGGAGGTTGCTGCACGGTCGGAGGCGGAGACAGGACCCGGGGCGACAAGACAGGGCCGCGAGGCCGGAGACCCGGAGGCGGCTTAGCGGGGAGGAGCCGGCGGCGGAAGCTCACATGAGCAGCGGCCCGACGTGACGAGGTAGAGGCCGCGGCGATGGAGGCGGGCGCAGCGCGAGAGCGGAGGAGGAAGGAGGGCCGAGCTCGGGTAAGGCCAATAGCTGGCCAGAGGGTCGCCGGGAGAGCAAGGGAGGCCAGGGCAGCCTGAGGCGGCGAGGAGGAAGCAGGCCCACTGGGCGGCCTGGGAGGGAGACCGAGGCAGGTGGTCCGCAAGGGAGGGTGGTGGTGGCCGGAGAGGTCGGGGACGCGGCCGAGGCGTGAAGAAGGCGCGGGCCGGAGGTGCTCGGGGCGAGCTCGGGGACGGCATGGTGGGGGAGGCGACGCCGAGCGGAGGAGAGGAGGGCGAGGATGCGGGCCGGCGAGCGGGGCGGTGGCGGTGGAGGCGGATGGGCGCGACAGGGAGCGGAGGAGGGGAGGCGGTGACGGGGAAGGAACCGAGGCGGGGAGAGGGACCAGGGGCGGGCCCATGGCAGAAGAGGAGGAGAGAGGTTGGGGGAGAGGACGCTCGCACGTGGGGTGGGAGAGAGAGGTGGGAGCGGGCGCGAGGTGGGCAGGTGGGACCGGGGTGGGCCAGGAGGGCTGCCGGTGGTGGGTGTGAGGGTCAGGTGGGGTTGGGGAGGCTGCAGGCAGGTGGGACCTGAGGAGGTTGACCAGGGGGGATGGCGCGTGGGGTGGGGTTGTTGTGTGAGTTGGACCAGGGGGAGGTGGCAGCAGGGGGTTGGCCAAAGGGAGGGGCTGGGTGAGGTGTCGATCGGCTATAGGACGGGGTGAGGTGGAGGGTGGGCTAGGTAGGATCAGGGTAGGTTATTTGGTAGCTTAGTTTTTTCGGGTGTCCTGGGTAGGTAGGGTTTAGGGTTAGACCGGTTTGATCCTGGGGGTGGCCAACTGGGTCGATTCGGCCCGGTGCGGCTGCCCCCACAAAATAATTTAATATTTTAAATGTTCAAAACAAGGCTTCTGCAAACCGATAACAGACAAGATAAAAATAATCCGGAGACCCGGGTTTTGCGTTTGAATAAAGACGGGGCGTTTAGAAAACAAATTAGGTTTTCCGAAAATAGTTTTATGCAAGCAAATGCAAGATGATGACGATGCTCAAATGCAATGTGGCATGATGACATGAGCATGCGGTCATGATGATGCAATGCACAAAAACAACGCGATTTTCTAGTAGTGGTTTTGCAGGATGCCACAATTCGACACCACTAACAATGGATCTCGCCCTCGAGATCCGCCTCATGGTACGGGAAAGAAGGGCGGCGACCTGCGTCTTCTCGCCTCGTGTAGATCCTCGCGACACCACTAACAAGGGGTCATTGATCCTGTTCATCAAGAGAACACTCCGGAAAACAACGGACGAAGTTAAAGGTAAGGCCACCTCTAACTTCCATGGAAGGAGTAGAATTGCATCGATCCACTATTCAATATACAGAGCAAATGATAAGAGTAGTGGTATGGTCGCGACTCCATCCCGCACTCAAAGCATTCGATGTATACGAATAGACAGATTATGCAACCAACCCTCAGGATTCAGACTGAAGATCTCGACAAACAAGGTTCAGGAACAAAGGGGTGATGCAGACTCTGCATCGGACCTAGCGTAGTTGATGTCGTCGCGTCGGAAAACACCGGAAGGCACAAACAGGGAACAAGGAATGGTACCACAGTAGACGGATTTCTCAGACAGCATGAACACCGGATGTAGCAACACCGTTACCAAAGGAGGAAGCGAAACCCTGAAGGTACGACGGAAACCCAACCGCGAGAAATCCTGGACTCGAAGAGAGAGAAGAGAGCGGATTCAAAACACGTAGAGGTAAGAGGAGAATAGCAGAGGGGTAAGGAGTAAAATCAGACCTAATCGGAACTATCCAAACGATTTTTCAAAATAGTTTTGACACTCTACTTCGGCCGTTAGCTAGGTTATCCTACAGGCTGGACTTGTGGGGTATCGCAACTGCTGAGCTCTGATACCACTCTGTAACACCCTCAGAATCGGACCTATGCAAGTTTCAGCGATTCCCGCCAAACCCGCATAGAAACGACTCAAAGGTGCCCACCAGGCACTTTCGTGCGGGTGGAAAACGAAGTAATAACATTACACAACAGTCCTCGATGGGACCCACAGAACAGATATATATAACAGCGACTCAAAGAGTCAAGAATACAGATATAATATACAAAGATTCAAATCACCTTGAAAATGATAGAGCGTCCGACTACGGACAAGATGCAAATGGAGCTAAGAGCCCTGAGGAATAACCAATGGCGTCCATAACCCTGCCCAGGCCACGCCGGAAGGGTAACCCTTCTAACGACGTCGATCTCAAAACCTGCTTAAACAAAAGGGGTGCCGACAAAGGGCAAAGGAAAAAGAAGGAGCGCCAAGATCGAGGCCAAGACACGAGACTAGAATTCGCGGTCCTCGCCTATAGGTATGGTGGATCAAGCGGCAGCATGCACTAAACAACCTGTAGAGACTCGATACAACTGGCGGTTATCAGAGAGGGATAAGAATGACCTATCCGGATCCAACCTGAAGCTAACACCAAACAAACCCATCCTGGTGTTTCCCCCTCGTTACCAGACGAGGAAGTCTACCGAGGAACTCACACCGTTGATAGTTTTATTTATTCAGTTATCGTTGCAGCAATTACTAGTCAGGTGTAGATAATCATCCTGATAAAAGAAGCAGTGGGTCGTTTTAGTTAACCATTCCGTTGTAGTTGCAACACTTACTAATCAGATACAATTAGCATGAGATAACCCAAAACCCAGCAGTTGTTGGTACTTTTATTTAGCCATTCCGTTAGAAGTTGCAATACTTACTAGTCAGTACAATGGTAAAGCGACACTCCAAACAAGCAATTGTGGGCATTATTTAGCCATTCCATTATAGTGAAGCTGATTACTAGTCATTATAAAGTCAAATTTATAACACTACTTTAGTTATGCTTGTCTATGATCGAGATCTTGCTCCAAGTCGTCCATAACCATGACACGGCTTTGAAAGTTTTAACCCGGGTGCACAAATAGCAACACACACCGATCAGCCTCGAAAACCAAATCAAAACCCAACGAGGCCTTCACGACAAAGCAATCACAGGATTCAGAAATGTTTGAGGGCCACCCCATTGAGTAGACCCAAGAACGGAGCTAGCCGACTCGAGACGGACTCAAGGTTTGCGCCAATGGTCAGAACGATCGGGAACCCGAAAGTGTGGCTGGGCTTGTCGATACCGCGAAAACATTCCGCTTACCTAAACAAGACAAAGGTGATCCTCGCACAATCGTAAATAAACAGTAGCATGGCATAAGTACAGGATAGTAAATAAAACCTCAAACTAGTTTGTGGCCCCAAGAAATAAGATGAATCAAGCTCGCTCAGGGGTCCCATAATCCTCCGGATGTGGATAGCGATAAATCAAGGAACAGTATCAAGTACTCGGGTCCTACGGACACAAGTGGGCGTCGAAACCAAATATTATCTATCACCCACCGATGCCTCTCGCTTTCAATTTTAGTTGTTAAACAGGAATTAAAGTGAACAATAAGTAAAACTATGATCATCTCCAACATCAACATGCGGCAATACATCAACAATCGTGGCCTTTGAACGACACGCAACAGCACTTGAGCAAGCGATCACGACGCCGCAAGTCCAACTATCTACCAAACAACAGGTAATAGGATGTGTCCAAGGCAATATAGGGCTGCACGGTATATCACAGGTACGGAAACTAAAGCATCGCAACACAGATAGCAATAGATCAACAGGAGGGAATAAATACTATAAAAGTAAGATAGGTAGATAGGGGGAGATGCTCGCCTGAAAACATTGTCGAAGGGTTCAACCGAAGATCGGGGCGAAGCTCACATCAACTCAACGGCCTTATCCGCGAAGAAGCAAAACACTAGAATAAACACCGGATGCAATATTTAATACTACGGCAAAAGATCGAGCATGATGCATGTATGATGTATGGCATGGCAAAGGTGTGATGCAGTTAGGCCATATTAAGCGGAACCGGGGTCCCGACAATTAATTAGATGGTTCATGTTATTTATCTACCCCGCAAATTAAATGTGGTTTTAGCATGGCAAAAGATAGCACCGGTTCGCTAAACAGATTTAAATGAGGCCAATATAAGGCTAGATTTATCCGCATATGGGCCCCATAGTTAATTAGAGGTGAATCGGCAAAAGGCCCCCAAACCACATACAAGGATGCATGCAAGATGAATGATTAATATGCAACATGTTGTATTATGTTATAAAATAGGGTTTCGGGAAGGGGTTCACACATTAGGGTTCGACAGATCTTGGGGTTCCGGGGTTCGGGGTCGGTCTCGGGGTTCAGGGTTCGACGGAACATTCTCGGACTCCGGGATCGTTCTCAGATAACGGGGTAGATCTTGGCGTTCCGTGGTCTTCGGGTCATGTCGACGGCCTTGGTGTCCTTGTTGGAGAACTCGAGGTCGATGGCGAACTTGTCCGGTACCGGGGTTTTTCGGAGTTCATGGCGCGGCACCAGGTACGGGATCGGTCTTCTTTGGATCCGAGAGGGAGGAGGACGTCGTGATCGGTCTTCAAGGATCCGTGGTCATTCTTTAGGGTTGGGGTCTCGACGTCTTTGGGTCCGGGGAGAGGATCTTGCCAATCCTAAAAGGAGAACTCGGCCCGGGAAGGAGATCTTGCGTTGAGAGGATTCCCGTAGCATCTTCGTCCGCTCGGTCTTGTAAGTTCTTTGGTCAGTTGTCCCACACTCATCAGAACACGGGGTACGAACAAAGACAACAACATACTGCAAACAGAGAACACACGTCGACACATGATCTGAGCTGATTGGAACTTGGACATGAGTCGTGCTAAGTGCTAGCACTAAAACAACATCTTCACAGGGGCAGAACGGCGGTCTGCAGGGCGCCTGCATGCGTCGCTGGACGGAGGTTGCTGCACGGCCGGAGGCGAGAGGACCCGGCGACGACGGCAGGGCGCGACCATCGGAGACGGGCCGAGGCGGCTACTGAGGGAGGAGGCGAGCGGAAGATCCATGTGAGCAGCGACGACGGCGCGACGAGGTAGAGGCCGGCAGCGATGGAGGCGGGCGCAGCGTGAGAGGAGGAGGAAGGAGGCCGAGCTCGGGGTAAGGCGGTGGCCAGGGCGGGCGGCGAGGCAGCTGCTGCCGGGAGAGATCAGCAGGGGAGGCTGGCGGGCGGCGAGCTGAGGCGGCCGAGGACGGCGGCGGCCTGGGGAGGAGACCGAGGCGAGGTGGTCCGGGAGGGGGTGGTGGCCGGAGAGGTCGGGGACGCCGGAGGCGGTGAAGAAGGCGCGGCAGCGGAGGTGCTCTGGGGCGAGCCTGGGACCAGCAGTGGGAGGCGAGCGGGAGGAGGAGGGAGGATGCGGGCGGGGCGGTGGAGGCGGATGGGCGCGAGGAGCAGAGCAAAGTAGACGATCGGGCGGGGGAAGGGAACTGAGGCGGGGGAGAGGGACCAGGGCGGCGGCAGGGCCCGTGGCCGGCGAAGAGGAGGAGAGAGGGTGGGGGAGAGGACGCTCGCGCGGGGGGTGGGCGAGAGAGGTGGGAGCGGGGCGCGAGGTGGGCAGGTGGGACCGGGGGTGGGCCAGGAGGTGGCTGCCGTGGGTGTGAGGGTCGTGGGGTTGGGAGGCTGCAGGTGGGACCCGAGGAGGTTGACCAGGGGGATGGCGTGGGGTGGGGTTGTTGTGTGAGTTGGACCAGGGGAGGTGGCGCAGGGTTGGCCAAAGGAGGGCTGGGTGAGGTGTCGATCGGCTAGGGACGGGTGAGGTGGAGGGTGGGCTAGGTAGGATCAGGGTAGGTTATTTGGTAGCTTAGTTTTTTCGGGTGTCCTGGGTAGGTAGGGTTTAGGGTTAGACCGGTTT
Organism: Avena longiglumis; assembly: GCA_030063025.1. NCBI lineage: Eukaryota > Viridiplantae > Streptophyta > Magnoliopsida > Poales > Poaceae > Avena > Avena longiglumis. Next base: position 505,771,993 of record CP125975.1, read on the forward strand.
GATCCTGGGGGTGGCCAACTGGGTCGATTCGGCCCGGTGCGGCTGCCCCCACAAAATAATTTAATATTTTAAATGTTCAAAACAAGGCTTCTGCAAACCGATAACAGACAAGATAAAAATAATCCTGAGACCTGGCTTTTGTGTTTGAATAAAGACGGGGCGTTTAGAAAACAAATTAGGTTTTCCGAAAATAGTTTTATGCAAGCAAATGCAAGATGATGACGATGCTCAAATGCAATGTGGCATGATGACATGAGCATGCGGTCATGATGATGCAATGCACAAAAACAACGCGATTTTCTAGTAGTGGTTTTGCGGGATGCCACATGTGGTATTCTCCTTTGATGTTTTGTTTGGGTTGATGAAAGGATAAAGATGTCGCCTAGAGGGGGGGTGAATAGGCAATTAAAACTTTTACGAGATGGGCTTAACAAAGGCGTAATAAAACTAGCGTTTACTTTGTCAAGCACAAAACCTATATAAACTACGGTTCACCTATGTGCACCAACAACTTATGCTAAGCAAAACAAGCAACTATGTGATAACTAGATAAAAGAATTCAAGCATGAAGGCTATCACAAAGTAAAGTGCATAAGTAAATAGCTCAGGTATAGAGATAACCAAGGCAAGCGGAGACGATGATTTATTACCGAGTTCCTCCCATAAAGAGAGTATGTCTCGTTGGAGGGGTGGGCGGTACTAAGACCACCACTCCACAAAAGGCCTCACCCTATTCTCCTGTGAACCTCGCCATAAGATACCTGGTTCACTTCGTCACTATCGGTGCACTTGTCGGTGGCAATCCGTAACCTCTCACAAAGATTGGGGCACTTCTCCACAACTCAATTGGAGGATCCCAACAAACAAGCTCGGGGAAAGCTCCACAACTTAATTGGAGGCCCCAAGTAATCCACAAACCTGCAAAACAACTAAATCGTCTAGGGTTCCAAGAACCCAAGAGTAAAAATCTTCTCACCTTTCACCCAATCGAATCCTCAACGAGAACTCAAACTGATGCACCAAATACAATGGCAAGAACAGAAGAAGTGCTCAAGTCCTTCTCTCCCAAATTCCACCAAAGCTACAAAAGCTAGTGGGAGAATAAGAGAGGAAGAACACAAGAGGAAATCCACAAAAGAAACCCCAAGATCTAGATCCCAATATGTTCCCCTCACATAGAGGAGAGATGGATTAATGGATTTGTAGATCTAGATCTCCCCTTTCAAATCCCCCAAAAAGATTCAAGAAATATGGGAGGGATTAAGAGTATTTGCAAGCTCTTGAAGGTCAAAACAATGGAGGAGAGAGAGAATGCAAGCCACCAGCCTAAGGAGGAAGAAGGGGTCTATTTATACCCCTTCCCAACGAAATATGACCGTTTGGGACCTTTCAGGCTGGATAATCCGCCCCTCTCCCGGATATTCTGGGTTCCCCGGGCCAAAAAATGGCTAAGGACTTCGTGGCGGGTCCCTCAGTATAGGAGGCGGATAATCCGCCCCCAAAGGGCCGAATAATCCCGGGGGCGGATTATCCGCCCCCATTACTGGGAGCCACGTCTCAAAGTCCTTAGCCATTTTCCAAAAATTGGGCCGGATAATCCGCCCCCCTGAAAACTGGCAGGAACAGCAAAACTGAAACCATCATAACTTTTGCATTCGGACTCCGATTTTGATGATCTTGGGCTCGTTTAGAAGATAGTAACAATGTCGTGGTGGTGGCACGGCAGATGCCATGGGTAGGCTTAATTTGGGGGCCGAATGGGTGCTTGTGGTCACCGGGGAGGGAGTGCACGGTCGAGCCATGCACGAAGAACAAGAAGAACTCTCCACACTTGACAATTTGATTGATACCCCAAAGATTACAAGTGCTCCTTGAGTTGTATTGGCTTGATTATACAACACATGTTCCCTACTTGGTCCAACCTCCCTCTACTTCTGCTATGCCCTCCCTTATATAGGCAGTGCTAGCTAGCTAATACCCCTTTGGGTTCTAGGGTTTACTGTTTGGATCTTTATCCCTACAATATGGGCTGGGTTATGGGCTTGCCTTAAGCCCATAGGCCCGGTCCATAAAGCTTGACAGCTAACGGTCTTCTGGTACACTGCTTCTTGTTCTTTTTGGCGTCACACAGTTACTTTGTACGTCAGCCCTTGCTTTGGGCGTCACCCGGCTCCTTTTGTGTCATCCTGGTGTCGCCCTTCTCTTTTGACCATGCTTTACCATGGTCCTTCCCGAACCTTACTCGGAAAGGTGCCACTCGTCCTTCTTGACTCGGCTAATTGGTACCTGCAAGGGTTATAACTTTGTCCTATACGGGCCGAGATAGTTTGTATCTCGGCTTTCATGCTTATCTTACCCGGCCGTTCTTACCCGGCCTGGTTCATTTTTTACTCGGAGCCAACCTAGCTACGCTATGTTTCCCCTCTCATGACACTACTGGGGGTTATCCCCTCGACATTAGTCCCCGAAGCTGGTTAGGTCTAGCAGTTCAAGCTGTTAGGCGTCTCCAGGTTCCTTTTGTGTGAATGGAACTTAGTTTTTGTCTTTTATCTACCTCAGTTTTGCATCTTGCCGGGTTAGTCTGACAATTTCGGGTCAATTCTTTGACTTCCTGGCTCATTCTTGCCTCGAGCCGAGTTATTTTGGCCAATTCCGGGTCATTTTCGGCGCACTTCAGTCACTATCAACTATCATGATTACTTGCCTCAATTTTTGTTCCAAGTTCTGCTTAAGACATGCGACCGCGCAGCTTATTCCTCAAATGTGGCGGTCCCATCGCCCCGCGCCTCTTGTCCTTCCGTAGTGACGCACCGGATTTTCGTGTATCTTTGGCTACGTGGTGCTCGCTGACTGGCTCTCCCGGCCTGGTACACGGCCACACGTTGGCCGCACGGCATAGTTAGATCCCACGACGGGGTTTTTTATTGCCCTTAAGTAGGGGTTGGGGGTTTCCACTTCCCCCACGCCCGTTCAGTTTCCTTAGCCTTTCTTCTTCCTCGTGCCTGCAAGATTGAACTGCCTCCTTTGCGGTTCCTTCTCCCTCTTGCTTTAGTGCTGCGATTGCCCCTGCCCACTTTCGATTTCAGCACGGGTCCTCATTGTTCCAAGCCTCTCCTTTCCACGGAGGAGACAGACTCCGACGATCCCATGGACGCTCGTGATGACGCTGATGGTGCTGAGGAACAGGAGGTTCCCTCCTGTGAGCGCGGTGGTTGGGAAGGCTCTGAGGTCTCCACCGAACAGGTGGAGTGGCTCCGCTCCACCAGACGCATTCCACTGCAAGTGGATTGTCGTCTCCCCACCGGTGAGATTTCTCCCACACCTCAAGCTGGCGAGCGGGTGGTTTTTCTTTCCCACTTTGAACACGGTTTTGCTCTTCCTGTGAGCACCTTCTTTTCCTTGTTTCTTTCTACCTTCCATCTTCAGACCCACCATCTTACTGCCAATGCAATTGGCTCTCTTTCTTGCTTCATATATGCTTGCGAGGCCTATCTTGGAATTTGGCCCACAACCTTTGTGGGCCAAGTATTTTGGATCTAAAGTTTAGGTTGTTCCCCAGCCTGGTGCTCCTCGATCCTAGAAGAGGCCGACCCTGTGTGTTGCTGCTAGCATCACCCCCAGGAGAGATTCTATCTTTCCTCGGGTTACCGGCATTGACTCCTGCAAGAAGTGGCATGGAACCTTTTTCTATGTCAAAAACAGCAAGTCCACTGACAACATCTGGCTTCCCCTTTCTCGGACGAGGTCCCCAACAAGAAGTTCTGGCAACTTGACCCGCGCGACCAAGACGCTGCAGTTAACGAGGCAAACGCTATCCTGGAAAGGTTGCTGTTGCCGGATGAGAACTTTCATCTCGCCGACTTTGACCTCATGTGCACCTTCATCTCACGCCGGGTAAGCCCCATCCAAGCCAGGAGCCACAAGATGTGCTTCATGAGCGGGTCCCATGATCCCACTCGGCATTCCACCAAGGAACTCACCCATGACTCCATTGCCCGCCAAGTAAGCTCAATCTTCAAATTGAACTTGGCGGATGATTGGGCTTGGAGTTTCCCACCGTTTAGCCGGGTCAGGCCTGTCCCTTAGGTAACTTTTCCGAATTACCTTCTCGCCGAGTAGGATTTAGCTCTTTTTCCACTCTTTAACTTAGTTTTTAGTCTCTCATTATGTTTGTCTTTCGCAGAATCTCCTTCACCAGGTTGATGATGATCGCCTCCTCCGGCTATAACGGGGATCGCTCTGACTCGGATGAGTTCGAGTATGACCTGGAGTGCTTCATGCCCATCCCGCACATTGCGGCTGCTTCAGCTTCGGGTAAGAGTCAATCTCCCAATCCCGTACAAGATTGGTCTGACAATGATGAGGATGATTGTACGCTTTTGGAGGTGCATGCCTTGTGAGCTTAATCTATTTGCTTATCTGAGTAAGCCCGTTATTTACTTATGCAGCTGGCCAGGGTACATGACGTTCCCCCTCTCGCCATGGGCGAAGTCGGCAAGATTCCCGTTTCTAAGCCGAAGCGACGCGGAACCTCCTCCAGCATTCAGCATGCCAAGAAGAACAAGCCCACTCCGGCTGCTCCTGCTGCCTCTGTTGCTGCCAGCCTGAGTGAGACTCGCCAAGCTGCTGGGCGCCAAGTCACGCGCTGAGTCATCCACGAACCGGTTGTCACCGGGTAAGTTTTTGCACCTTGCTTTCTTTGCTCTTTTCTTTCTCATTACTGTTGTTCTCTCATATATATCTTGTTGTTTTCAGTGTTGCACCTTTGACGGTGAATCAGGCTGCCTCTAGCATTGCCTCGCCGCTTAGGCATGCACCTCCTCCAGCTGACTCGGTGGCGTCGAGTCCCGTCCGGGTTGAGGCTCGCACTATTGAGGCTCACGCTTCTCAGTGTCAGTCAGACCCGGTGGATCACTCGGCTAGCTCCCCTGTCGCTAGTCAGGAGAAACTTCCTGATCTTGGTGCTCACAAGTCCGCACCGAAACCCTCGCTACCGCCTCCGCATCACCTCGGTGATGTGAATGAATAACTTCACGATCTTGGAGCCAAGAAAGCCGAGCCCACGAGGCTCCACGTCCTTCTTCAAATCCTTCTGCTCGCTCTCTAGTTCTGTCAAAAGGCCAGACCCAGCCCAAGGCTTCTGGTTCTACTCGTCCCTCTTCTGGCAAATCCACCTCTTCCAAGCGAGCAACTCTATTTTGCGCTCCGGGTTCTGCTCCTCAGATTCGGCCTCCTACGTCGGCGACCGTGTTCGCTTCAACGGGTAAGGGGGACGAATCCGCGGCTGCCGGTTCAGGTGATGGCTCCAAGGCTGTTAGCTTCCATACCTCTGCCGCTGCAACCCGTGCCACTGTGGGAACCGCCCTGAAAACGGGTCGAGTTCTCACTCGGACGCTTAGTGGGCAGAGCCTTGGTTCGGCTGAGCCTTACGTCGTGGCATGGAATGTAGCAGGCGAGCAAGAGGTCAGCACTCGTGCCGGGAAGAAGCTGAACCTGGTCCCCAAGGTCGTCTCCGACATAACCCAGCAGGCCATTACTCTGATGGCCCGCGCCGACGAAATAAACGAGGTGATATAACTTACTCTTTTGTACTATTGAGTATTTCCTTTATACATATCACCTAGTCCCCGAGGTTACTGTTGAGTAAGAGACTTACTCGGCTGTAAGCTCTTCAATTATTCACTTAGTCTTTGAATCCCACGTTTGCATGTTAAATCTTCGAACCCTAGCCCTCGAGGTTACTATCGAGTAAGGAACTTACTCGGCTGTAAGCTCTTAAGCTCTTTTTATTTCTTTTATGACAAACTCATGTTAGAGCTTCAATCCCTAGCCCTCGAGGTTACTGTCGAGTAAGGAACTTACTCGGCTGTAAGCTCTTAAGCTCTTCTTTATTTGGACGGTCGCCTGTCTTGACTCTTCCTTATTGTCTAACTTCTTTGATTAGCTTACGCACAACGAGCGCACCAAGGTGCACCAAGCTCTCGTCCTGGCGCATCGCAAGCTCGAACTTGCGTATGAGAAGCTGCAGACTGACACCTACGTCCAAGGTAATATCTTTGCTCTTCCTTTTTTCTATTTGGTGTAATTTTCCTTGGTTCATCTTCTCATTTTTCCTCTCGCTCGTGTTCCACAGCCACCGCTCAGGATACCATCAATGATCTTCACTCGCAAATCAGCGAGGCCGAGAGTAAATTTCTTTCCTTCCTAAGCCAATAGTTGAAATTTTCTGTTGGTACTGACAAATTTTTGTTCTCAATAAGCAGAGAAGCACCAAGCCGAACTCCGGAAGGAGCACGATGAGGTGACTTAGCTGAAGAAACTGATGGCCAAGACGGAGCAGAAGCACTTGGCCGAGGTGAAAGGGCTGAAGGAGGATCTTGCCGAGAAGAACGAGTAGCAGGCTGCCAGCGCCGAGAAGACTAAGAGGCTGCTCGACGAGGCCGAGTCATTGGTCGAGTCGACAAATATGAACCTCGACGCCCTTCAAGCCAAGACCAAGACTTGGCATAGCAAGCTCGCTGCCATCAACTTCTTTCTCGGTAGTGCGTTCTATTGTAATTATGCCCTAGAGGCAATAATAAAGATGTTATTATTATAATTCTTGTTCATGATAAAGTTTATATTCCATGCCAGAATTGTATTAAGCGGAAACTTTAATACTTGTGTGGTTTATGAACAACATCGTGTCCCTAGTACGCCTCTATGGACTAGCTCATTGATTAATGATGGTTAAGGTTTCCTAACCATAGACATGAGTTGTCGATTAATAATGAGATCATATCATTGGGAGAATGATATGATGGACATACCCAAATTAAGCAGAGCAATTAGATCATGTCATCGTGTTCATCTTTGCGAAGCTTTTCTTATGTCAAATATTGTATTCCTTAGACCATGAGATAATGCAACTCCCTGGTATCGGAAGAAAGCTTTGAGGTCATCAAACGTCATCCTATGAGAGGGTGATCATAAAGGTGTCTCTCAGGTGATCGGAAAGTACCTGTTGGGTTGTATGTATCGAGATGGGATTTGTCCCTCCCAAGTCGGAGAGATATACTTCGGGCCCACTCCGTAATCAATATCAACACCGCTTGCAAGCACGTGGTTAAGGAGTTAAACACAAAGTGATACCGGATTACGGAACGAGTAAAGTACTTGCTGTGAACGAGATTGAACTAGGTATGCCGATGCCGACGATCGAATCTCGGGCAAGTAAAATATCGCGTGACGAAGGGAATATATATATGGGATTGATTGAATCCTTGCATCGTGGTTCATCCGATATGATCATCGATGAATATGTGGGATTTAATATGGGTTTCTAGACCTCGCTGTTGATTATTGATAGAAGATCATGTCTGCATATTCTCGAACCCGTAGGGTCACACACTTAACGTGTCTCGACGCTAGGATATAATGGATAATTGGTTTATGAGTTTTTGTTTGGAGTCTCGGATGAGATCCAGGACGTCACGAGAGGTTCCGGAATGGTCCGGAGAATAAGATTCATATAAATGAAAGCAGTTTTTGGAGTTCGGAATTTTTTGGATTGTTCGGTATTGTATCGGAAGGTTCTAGAAGCTTCTGGAGTGGGACCAACATGGCCCCACTTGTCGGGAGGGGGCGTGGGCCTATGAGGTAGTGCCCTGGCCGCATTGGGCCAGGGGCACAAGTCCCCATAGGCCCAGCCGGCCAAGCCCTAGGGGAAACCCTAGGGAGAGCTTCTAGAAGGGGGAAACTTGCCCCCACTCCTCCCTTGTGGCCGCCGGCCCTAGGCTTGGAGGAGGGGGCAAGGGGCAGCCAGACACCCCTCTATATAAATAGGGCAGGGGCACACCCTCCCCCCACACCTCCTCAAGCCCTAGCCGCCTAGCTGCTGCCCTCCTCTCTCCCTCTCTCCCGATTGCGCGTAGGCGAAGCCCTGCCGCAGAAACTCTCCACCGTTTGCACCACGCCGTCGTGTTGTAGATCCAACCTATCTCTCCACCCCACTTGCTGGACCGAGGAAGGAGGATACGTCGAGGTGTCGTACGTGTGCATCTCCCGGAGGCATCGCCACTTGCGGTGTTGGATCGGATCGGATCGCGAGGAGGAGAAGGCTAGTACGACTACATCAACCACGTTCCATTGAACGTTCCGCTGTGCGAATCTTCAAGGGTATGAAGATATCATCTACCCCCTCTTGTTGTTTGCATATCCTAGATTAGATCTTGGATTTCCCGTTCGCATCCGTAGAAAATTTTGATTTACTATGCTGCGAAACCCTTCAGTGCTATCAGAGCTAGATCTATGAGTAGATGTGTTTCACGAGTAGAACGCAACATGCTTGTTGCGGGCGTTGATGTTTTCTGTTGCAAGCCTCTTGTTTGTGTACTTCTTATGACGCGGGATAGTGAGATCGGTCCGTGCCAACTTTACGACCTCGTTAGACCGCCCGCACTTGACGTGTGGCTTGTTCCACACATGCGGTGGTGGATGCCGATTTCTCACTATAGTTTTCATGGGATTTACACTGGATGTTGGCAACCATAATATCACCGTTGTGGCTTTCCGTAGGTAAGAATCGTTCTTAGCTTGTTACTCCCATAAGCCACGTAAAACATGCAACAACAAAGTAGAGGCGTCTAACTTGTTTTTTGCAGGGAGTGTTTCTGTGATATGGTATGGCCCAAGATGTGATGTGTATGTTGTATGTAATGATCATGTTTTGTAATGTTTCACGACTTGCATGTCGATGAGTACACAACCGGCAGGAGCCATATGGTTGTCTTTATAATTGTGTATGACCTGTGTGTCAACTTCTTATATGCCATGTAATAGCTTTACTTTATCGCTAAGTAGTTAGCAATAGTTGTAGTTGCTAATCGTGGTGGAGGCAATCATGGTGGAGTGATGGAGATCATGCTGGCACGCACAATATGAAGATCATTGCGCAGAGATTGGCTATACCATGTCACATAAAATTATATGCATGTGATGTTTATCCTTTTATGTATCTTATTATGCTTAGATCGTGACGCCGGCATTATAAGATGATTCCTCACTTAAAGATCAAGATAAAACTGTCTTCTGCCCATGTATGCACCGTTGCGAAAGTTCGTCGTGTTCAAGCATCACGTGATGATCGGGTGCTATAAACTCTACGTTCACATACAACGGGTGCAAGCCAGTTTTTGCACACGCGGAAATACTTGGGTTTGACTTGACGAGCCTAGCATGTACAGACATGGCCTCGGAACACACGAACCGAAAGGTTAAGCATGAGTCATATGAATGATATGATCGACACTTCGTTGTCCACCATTGAAACCACATCTCTTCTCGTGAAGATCGGATTAGGTGTGGTGAATTTGGATCATGTTCACTAAACAACTTGAGGGATGTTGAATTTAGTGGGAGTTCATCTAGTAATTTGATTAAGTTGAACTAGTTATCATGAACATAGTCTAAATTGTACTTGCAAATTTTGTAGATCAAATGGCTAAGTCCAACTTCAACTTCAACGTTTCTACTGAGAAAGAAAAGCTTAAGAACAATGGGTCTAACTTCACCAACTGGTTCCGCAATCTGAGAATCATTCTCACTGGCGGACAAAAAGACTATGTCCTTGAGAAAGCGCTAGGTGACGCCCCTGCTGTAGATGTGCCGGCTGATGAGAAAGCTGTTTATCAGTCGCGCAAAGATGATTATGTTGTGATTGAGAGCACCATGTTGTTTGCTATGGAATCGGACCTTCAAAATCGTTTTGAGGAGTTCCCCGGGCCCTTTGAGATTCTTGAGGAACTGAAAACTATGTTTCAGACTCAGGCCCGTTCTGAGAGATATGAGATCTCTGAGAAATTCTTTAACTGCAAGATGGAGGAAGGGAGTTCCGTTAGTGAGCACGCCATTAAGATGTCGGGCTACACTCAACGCCTTGAGCAACTAGACTGCGAGATTCCAGAGGAGCTCAAGATTGACAGAGTTCTGCAATCACTCCCTCCAAGCTACAAAGGTTTTATAGTTACTCATAATCAGATTGGTTCCACTGATACGATCACTGAGCTCTTCGCTAAGATGAAAGCTGCGGAGGTGGACATCAAGAAAGATAATCATGTGTTGATGGTCAACAAGCCCCCCAGCTTTAATAAAGGTAAGGGTGCAAAGAAGCCCTTCAAGAAAGGCAGCGGCAAGCGCGTTGCCCCTGCTGAGAAGAAGCACAAGTCTGGACCTAAGCCGGACACTGAGTGCTTCTATTGCAAGGACAAGGGTCACTAGAAGCGCAACTGTCCGAAGTACTTAGCGGACAAGCAGGCTGGCACCATCAAAGGTATATTTGATATACATGTTATTGATGTTTTCCTTACTAGCCCTCGTTGTAGTGCCTAGGTATTTGATACTGGTTCAGTTGCTAATATTTGTAACTCGAAACAGGAGCTACGGAATAGACGGTGGCTAGCGAGGGATGAGGTGACGATGCGCGTTGGCAACGGATCAAGAATTGATCTGATGGCCGTCGGCACGCTCTCCTTAGTTTAACCTTCGGGATTAGTTTTAAACCTCAATAAATGTTATTATGTGCCTATGTTGAGCATGGACATCATATCTGGATCGTGTTTATTGCAAGACGGTTATTCATTTAAATCGGAGAATAATGGTTGTTCTATTTATATGAGTAACATCTTTTATGGTCATGCACCTGCTATGAATGGTTTATTTCTTCTGAATCTCAAAAGCGATGAACACACATCCATAACATTGAAGCTAAAAGATGCAAGGTAGATAGTCATAATACAAACTATTTGTGGCACTGCCGTCTAGGTCATATTGGTGTAAAACGCATGAATAAACTCCATTCTGATGGACTTTTGGAGTCTCTTGATTTTGAATCATTTGACACGTGCGAGCCGTGCCTCATGGGCAAGATGATAAAAACCCCGTTCTCTGGAATGATGGAGCGAGCAACGGACTTGTTGGAAATCATACATACCGATGTATGCGGACCAATGAGTGTTTCGACGCGCGGTGGATATCGCTATTTTCTCACTTTTACTGATGACTTAAGTAGATATGGGTATATCTATTTAATGAAACATAAATCTGAAACGTTCGAAAAGTTCAAAGAATTTCAGAATGAAGTGGAAAACCATCATAACAGAAAAATTAAATTTCTACGATCCGATCGTGGAGGTGAATATTTGAGTTATGATTTTCTCACGCATCTTAAAGCAAGCGGAATTGTTTCGCAACTCACGCCACCCGGAACACCACAGCGCAATGGTGTGTCTGAACGCCGGAATCGAACTCTATTAGATATGGTGCGATCAATGATGTTTCTTATAGATTTGCCGTTATCATTTTGGGGTTATGCATTAGAAACCGCTGCATTCACTTTAAATGGGGCACCATCTAAATCCGTTGAGACGACACCGTATGAACTGTGGTTTGGTGCTAGACCTAATTTGTCGTTTCTTAAAGTTTGGGGATGCGAAGATTACGTCAAGAAGTTGATGCCGGACAAGCTCGAACCCAAAGCGAAGAAATGCGTCTTCATAGGATACCCTAAGGAAACTATTGGGTATACCTTCTATCACAGATCCGAAGGCAAAGTGTTTGTCGCAAAGAACGGATCCTTTCTTGAGAAGGAGTTTCTCTCGAAAGAAGTGAGTGGGAGGAAAGTAGAGCTAGACGAGGTTGTTGAACCTTCTCTTGAGTTGGAGAGTAGCGCAGCACCTGAAATTGTTCCAGTGCCGTCTGCACCAACAATAGAGGAATCTAATGACAAGGATCATGAAGCTTCGGACGATGCTACTACTGAACGTTGCAGGTCGACAAGGTCGCGTGCCCCTCCTGAGTGGTATGACAACCCTATCTTAATTGTCTTGTTGGTAGACAACAGTGAACCTGCGAACTATGAGGAAGCGATGATGAGCCCAGACTCTGAGAAATGGCTACAGGCCATGAAATCGAATTGGGATCCATGAGTGAAAACCAAGTATGGACTTTGGTGGACCCTCCTAGCGACCGAAAGGAAGTTGAGTGCAAATGGATTTTCAAGAAGAAAACGAACGCGGATGGTAATGTTACTGTCTATAAAGCACGGCTTGTCGCGAAAGGTTTTCGACAAGTTCAAGGTTTTGACTACGATGAGACTTTCTCTCCCGTAGCGATGTTTAAGTCCATTCAGATTTTATTAGCAATTGCTGCGTTTCATGATTATGAAATATGGCAGATGGATGTCAAGACTGCGTTCCTCAATGGAAACATTGATGAAGAGTTGTATATGATTCAACCCGAAGGTTTTGTCGATCCTAAGGATGCTGATAAGGTGTGAAAACTTCAGCGTTCCATTTATGGACTGAAGCAAGCATCTCGGAGTTGGAACCTTCATTTTGATCAAGTGATCAAGAGCTTTGGATTTGTTCCAAATTGCTACGAAGCTTGTATCTACAAGAAAGTGAGTGGGAGCTCAGTGACATTTTTGGTACTATATGTGGATGACATATTGATTATTGGAAATGACATTGACATGCTTAACGATGTGAAGAGTTATTTGAACAAATGTTTTTCAATGAAAGACCTAGGGAAGCTTCTTATATATTGGGCATCAAAATCTATAGAGATAGACAAAGACGCCTGATAGCTTTAAGCCAAATTACATACCTAGACAAAGTTCTAAAAAGGTTCAGAATGTATAAGGCAAAGAAAGGTTCAGTGCCTGTGTTGTCAGGTAAGATATTGAGCAGGGCTCAGTGTCCAGCTACGGTAAACGATAGAGAAGCTATGATAAAAGTGACTTATGCCTCGGCCATAGGATGTATCATGTATGCCATGCTATGTACTAGACCGGATGTGTCCAATGCTCTTAGTTTGACGAGCAGATACCAAAGTGATCTAGGAGTGGAACACTGGACAGTCGTGAAGAACATCCTAAAGTATTTAAATAGAACTAAAGAAATGTTCTTAGTGTATGGAGGTGATGAACAGCTCGTCGTAAAAGGTTACGTCGATGCTAGTTTCGACACCGACAAGAATGATTCTAAATCTCATACAGGATACGTTTATATTTTGAATGGAGGAGCTGTGAGCTAGAGAAGCTGCAAGCAAAGCGTGATCGCGGGATCTACAGTAGAAGCGGAATACATGGCTGCTGCAAAGCGTCAAGTGAAGGAGTTTGGATCAGGAACTTCATCACTGAGCTTGGTGTGGTTCCAAGTGCCTTGGACCCACTGGAGATATTGTGTGACAACACTAGCGCCATAGCACTGGCTAAGGAACCAAGATATCATCCAAAGACCAAGCACATCAACCGCAAGTTTCATATATTTTGAGATTATATAACAGATGGAGATCTGAAGATTAGCAAAGTACATACTGATCTGAATGTCGCAGATCCATTGACTAAACCTCTTCCACGATCAAAACTTGATCAGCACCTTAGTGCCATGGGTGTTAGATTGTTGCCAGATGTAAACTAGATTATTGACTCTAGTGCAAGTGGGAGACTGTTGGAATTATTCCCTAGAGGCAATAATAAAGATGTTATTATTATAATTCTTGTTCATGATAAAGTTTATATTCCGTTCTAGAATTGTATTAAGCGGAAACTTTAATACTTGTGTGGTTTATGAACAACACCGTGTCCCTAGTACGCCTCTATGGACTAGCTCATTGATTAATGATGGTTAAGGTTTCCTAACCATAGACATGAGTTGTCGATTAATAATGAGATCATATCATTGGGAGAATGATATGATGGACAAACCCAAATTAAGCAGAGCAATTAGATCGTGTCATCGTGTTCATCTTTGCGAAGCTTTTCTTATGTCAAATATTGTATTCCTTAGACCATGAGATAATGCAACTCACTGGTATCGGAAGAAAGCTTTGAGGTCATCAAACGTCATCCTATGAGAGGGTGATCATAAAGGTGTCTCTCAGGTGATCGGAAAGTACCTGTTGGGTTGTATGTATCGAGATGGGATTTGTCCCTCCCAAGTCGGAGAGATATACTTCGGGCCCACTCGGTAATCGATATCAACACCGCTTGCAAGCACGTGGTTAAGGATTTAATCACAAAGTGATATCGGATTACGGAACAAGTAAAGTACTTGCTGTGAACGAGATTGAACTAGGTATGCCGATGCCGACGATCTTGAATCAGAATAAGATTTAGACTCGAAATGAGACAACGAAAAGAGTTTAGAGACGACTCAAAAATTTTCGAAGGTAGGGCAAAAGCTATATCAGCAGTTAGCAAGCAATCGTCAGGGTCTGACGGGAAAATGGAACTTCCATGGAAGAGAAGCAAATGAAACGCTTTCATAAAAATTCGGAACGGGCCAATCTGGTCTTTCCGCACTGCTGCTGAGTCGTCGGACTTATCCACCTCAGGGATTCGTGGAATTTCCGTTGCGACTGTCCGCTATAAATAAATGCTTTTGCTTTCTATCCAGCAGCTGATGCTTTATGCAGTAAAGAAGGAACCCACTTTTCGAAGATCTCTTCCCTCTCTTCGAGATCGAACATCAATTGCAACGATTCGATAGACAGCTTATTGGGATAGATGTAGATAAACAACGCCCCCCAACAAGTCCAAGAAATTGAGAGCGCGGTGACTACCTGACGGAGTCCACTCCTCCCCCATACTACTAGTGAAAGAGAGAATGTAAAGACTACCATCATGCTTTTCCCGGCGGTCTGGAGAAAGCAGCAATCAATAGGACTTTCCTAATCCTCCCTTCCTTTCAGGAAGAATGTGAAATTCTTTTTCCTTAAATGGGAGCAGAGCAGGTTTGTTCCTCTTCTGTGGACGCACCTTCGCCTCACTATGACCCGGGATGGGAAGAGAAAGACTTTGATTTTTCTGGCGGGCTTGATAGTAAAGCCAAAGAAAGACGCTCAGTGTCACAGAGCGTGCGGAATGGCGGATGGCGGCATTTAGGGAAGCCGATAGCCCATATGCGACGAAGATTTTTTGTTGCTGTCGGAATAAAAAAAAGGCCAAATCCCATTGACATAATAACTGGAAGTGGGAGAAGAAGCTGTGTTCGGGGGGGAGTTATTGTCTATCGTTGGCCTCTATGGTAGAACCCGTCGGGGAGGCCTCCTACCCTTAAGATAAGAGCGGCATCCCACCTGGAGTAAGGTGACTCGAGCAACCCCAACCCTCCTCTATTGCCGTTCAATCCCAACCACCAGCTTGGCTTTGATTTCTTAACCTAAAGTTTCCTTCCCTCAGAAACCAGCAATTCCCAGATCAGAAATCCTATTTCCAGCTCCTCTAGTTTTCTTAAACCAGGACTTTTTATTTATCCAGCAAATCCTTGGATAATTGATAAGCTCGGAAGAATGGAAGTAATGTGCCTGCCATTCTGTTGCCAGGTGGTCACGATCCAAAGCTTTTGGGGCTGATCCAGCAAACGGGGGTGCCAATGCTGTCCCAAGACCAGATCACGGGACAAGAGAAGCCATTGAAAAGCTACTAAACATAGTAAAAAATTTCGGCATTTAGTAAAATAAAAAAAAGGTTGAATCCTTTTACTTTCTATTCATTTTTAGATTTCTTTAAAACAAACAAAGATGAAGCAGCTCTCTTGTTTCGTAACTGATTGTAGTCTCCGCCCTTCTTCCACTCCGTCCCGAAGCCTCTCTCCGAGACAGTGCCCAGATCGTTACGCCTTTCGTGCGGGTAAGAACTTACCCGACAAGGAATTTCGCTACCTTAGGACCGTTATAGTTACGGCCGCCGTTCACCGGGGCTTCGGTCGCCGGCTTCCCTGTCATCAGTTCACCAACTTCCTTGACCTTCCGGCACTGGGACCCCCAGGAACCTAAAGATAAGGAGCTCCCAATAGAAGGCAGTAACCGAAATTTAGCTCACAGTACAGACAGTAGGTCGGCAGTTTGGTTTATCTGACGATCTCTTGCCCAGATGGCTTTTCCTAAGAAAGTAAGCCTTTCATGGCTGCCCCCCGGTCAGTTCACTTTGCAGCAGTTCATCGGATTCTTAGATATATTCGACTCCCCAGGAATTTCAATTGCGCTTATATCCATCACTGTAGGACTTGGGTTCAAGCTTTCCCCAGCCCCTTACCGAAGATATGAGTCAAAGTAGGTAAGAGAAGGGGGCTTTCACTATTATTAAGAGTAGGGCTTTAATGTACTTCCGCTAGATACGAGAAATCCTCTCTTCTATTACTTCACAAGTAGTGGATAGGTCCCGCCTTAGACTGTTTTTCATTTCCATTCCCACAAGAAAAAATACTATAATTCACATTTCGAACAGGCATGGTTGCTGTAATCAAAGAAGCAGTGCCCAAAATGCCTCTAGAAAGATCAGACAGAAGTAAGACGTAGTTTAACAAGAGTAGTGAAAAATGAAAAAAGGAGTATTAACGTTTATTTCACGAATCTCAATAGAGATGACGTTTTTTCCCGAAATCCCTGAAAAAAAACAAGAAATTCTACCTCTTTCTTTCTATAAGATTTAATGAAAATTGATAGTCTCAGTTTAATTAGGAAGCAAATGCGGTTTCGGAGGAAGCACGGCGGAAGGAGGCGGTCGTTAGAGTGAGTGCGCCCGCGCTCCGCTCCTTCGACTGATTGTTCGCATTACAAGCAAGAGTTGCCGGATCGGCAGATACAGACACAGATGCAGATATCAGGAACATAAGACTATTTCACATATTTCAGAGTGGTTAGGAGAGGGAATCAATGTTTAGTCTTACCGTAGAAAAACACTCTATTCGAGGACGGTGATGGTAAGCTTCTACATGCCCTCAGCGGCTTCTTTCTTTTTGGCCTTAGATTATCATAAGCGAGGAATGGTGCGTGCTAGGGAGGAAGTTTGATTTGATCGGAATAAATATAAATTCTTTTCTTATTTCTATTTTATGATTGACCAATATAAACATCAACAACAAAAAGGCTCGCTACCTTCTCTAGATACTTGATTGGAAGAGAGGGTAATCACGGGGCGGGTATTATCCGCCAGCCCCGGTGATAATAAATATCTTAGAAATTCATTGAGTCGATTAACTGATAACTTGTAAATATCATAACAAAGATCACGATCTTCTGAAGTCCTCCATGATAAGGTTTTCCTTTTTCTTGGGTCTTACTCCAGAAAAGGAGTATGAAATGATTGATGCCAAAATCAAGGTAAATATATCTATCTTTGTTCTATCCCGGTACAGGCGTCGCTAACAACTCGATGAATTTAGTAGATCCTTTTAGGCTTTTAGCTCCTTATCGACGTGGAGGAAAAATAGGACTTTTTGGGGGGCTTAGGTTCTCTATAAGGCTCTTTCACTTTTTCGATCAGTAAAGGAAGGCCCGGAACGGGCTGAGCTACTGCCCGAAATAGAAGAGGACGACTAGAGTAGAGGAGCAATCCAAACAATTGACGAGGGAGTCTAATTATTTTTCCGTTCTTGATTGTTTCAATTGCACTTTCTTCATTTACGGGTTGCCTTCTTTTCATTATTCGATACTGCTGTGAGATACTACGAGAGCTCGATCTTCGATATCTTTCGAGTCTTCGATACGCTTCGAATCTTTATGGGGAAGTCTATAAATTATACGTCCCTTGCTGGATGGGGCGGGACACTGCGAGGTGGGTAGTTTATCTGTCGTGCTACACGGTACATTGGTCAAAGTTTCATAACTACCTTATCCCATACAAATCGTTTACCTATAACGATTCCCTGGCTCTGCTGCTGCTCTCTTCTTCAAATAGGGCATTTAGTCTAGAGAAAGGGATAAGCAAAGAACGATCAATGTAGGAATTTTTTCCAAAATATTAGATTCATAGTTTAAGAAAGGATCTAGGAAGAGAACGGAAAAATATTCCTTAACTTGAATACCTGACGGAATTACTTAACTTCTAAACGAATGATTGATGGAATTACCACTCTTGTGTGGAAAGATCTTTCTTCGTTCAGTCCAGTCATCCTGCTTTGGTGGGCTTCCCCCAAGAACAATGGGGCGTCTGCCTAAGCACCGGCAGTTCATATTGTCGATATGAGTATAATTGCCTCGATAAATAGATAAGAATTCCTTCCTTGAAAGCAGAGCTGGTTACCGGAATTGGGGCTATTCATTGCGGGTTGGTTATTTGTCAGTACGGGTTTAGCTTATGATGTGTTTGGAAGTCCTCGGCCAAACGAGCACGCCATGTCCATGTCCTAGCTTTTAATAAGAGGAGAAAGATGCCATAGACCTGGTCTTTCATAGCGCTCCAATTTGACTACCTCTACGGGATAGACCTCAACAGAAAACTGTTGAGTAACGGCAGCAAGTGATTGAGTTCAGTAGTTCCTCATAGAAATCTGATAACGAGTAGGCCCGAATAATTCGATTGGGGTCACGCTTCGTTTTAGGGCGGTCATGGTTACCGGATTTTCGACTTTGAAGTAGTATTAATCCCTTTTTGGTCATTCCTATTTTGGTTGGCTGTTTCTCAAATGAAAGAGCACAACCCTTTCCATCACTTCTCTACATACTGGCAATTAAGCAATTGGTTTTGATTCTGAATTTACAATACAAGATGCAAGAAATCAAGGTAGTTTTCGGTGACCCGGTCTCTTATTAGCATGATGAACCAAGAAATCCCCAGGTCCTATTGTTAAGAAAAGCGAATTACTCTGATTATGGATAAAAATTAGGGTTTGAAACTTGGGTAATTAACTTCTTCTGCTTAAACCAAAAACAAATTCGATCAGCCATTTTGTGTGGGTCGTTGGACCTTCAGGCTTCGGGTTAGGTCAGGATCCTGCTATCATGGGCTGGTTCTGAAAAGGGCCTCGGCCTAACGCATTTTTGTTCGTCGTCTCCGGGCTATATATCCTCGCGGAACTCTGGTCATTGAATCAAATGCACAGCTATGATCATGGTAGCTGCGGTGAAGTAGGCACGCGTATCAACGTCTAAGCCCACAGTAAACATATGATGAGCCCAAACTAGAAATCCAAGAACATCGAATCTCGGACAAGTAAAATATCGCATGACGAAGGGAATATATATATGGGATTGATTGAATCCTGGCATCATGGTTCATCCGATATGATCATCGATGAATATGTGGGAGTCAATATGGGTTTCCAGACCCCGCTGTTGATTATTGATAGAAGATCATGTCTGCATATTCTCGAACCCGTAGGGTCACACACTTAACGTGTCTCGACGCTAGGATAGAATTGATAATTGGTTTATGAGTTTTTGTTCGGAGTCTCGGATGAGATCCAGGACGTCACGAGAGGTTCCGGAATGGTTCGGAGAATAAGATTCATATAAAGGAAAGCGGCTTTTGGAGTTCGGCATTGTTTCGGATTGTTCGGTATTGTACCGGAAGGTTCTAGAAGCTTCCGGAGTGGGACCAACGTGGCCCCACTTGTCGGTAGGGGGAGTGGGCCTACGAGGGAGTGCCCTGGTCGCATTGGGACAGGGGCACAAGGCCCCATAGGCCCAGCCGGCCAAGCCCTAGGGGAAACCCTAGGGAGAGCTTCTAGAAGGGGGGGAAACTTGCCCCCCACTCCTCCCTTGTGGCTGCCGGCCCTAGGCTTGGAGGAGGGGGCAAGGGGCATCCGGCCACCCCTCTATATAAAGAGGGCAGGGGCACACCCTCCCCCCACACCTCCTCAAGCCCTAGCCGCCTAGCTGCTGCCCTCCTCTCCCGATGCAGCGTGGCGAAGCCACCTTGAAACTCTCCACCGTTTGCACCACGCCGTCGTACGTGTTGTAGATCCAACCTATCTCTCCACCCCACTTGCTGTACTGAGGAAGGAGGAGACGTCGAGGTGCCGTACGTGTGCATATCTCGAAGGCATCGCCACTTGCGGTGTTGGATCGGATCGGATCGCGAGGAGGAGAAGGCTAGTACGACTACATCAACCATGTTCCGTTGAACGTTATGCTGTGCGAATCTTCAAGGGTATGAAGATCTCATCTACCCCCTCTCGTTGTTTGCATCTCCTAGATTAGATCTTGGCTTTCCCGTTCGCATCCGTAGAAAATTTTGATTTACTATGTTGCGAAACCCTTCAAGTTCTTACTCTTTACGCATTGTCCAAGTCCTACTGGATCTCTTCCATCTTCCCTTGCTATTCGCTAACTTCCTCTTTTTTCTTGCAGAAAACTTTCCTGAGGCCAACATGTTTGCCATCCGAGCCATGAAGAAGGTGAGGGCCGAAGCTGGTGCTGCTGCTGATGGCGATGTGTCCATGGAGGAGCTCCTTGCAGCGGTGTCTGAACGGGTCAAGACCCTCAGATATTGCGGTGTGGATTTTCTCAAGTCATCCATCCATGAGTTTCGCATGATCTGGCCGGATGAATACCCACCCAAACTCATCGAGCCACTTGCCGACAGACTGCTCCTTACTGAAGACCGGTTGGATTAATGGCGCGAGTCGGCCGGCCGAGCTGCAACGGACAAGGCTCTCTCCTTCGTGCTTTCATGGTACGAGGACATCAACCTCGACGTTCTTGCTCGTATAAGGGGAGATGGCAAATGGCTGAATGACCCGAAGCTGATCAAAAAGCGCCAGGAGCGAGCTTATGCCATGATCGAGTACACCATGGTGCACTCTTGGTGTGAAGGGCCTAGCTTTCTCGACCTTGGCGACCCGCTCGTCGAAGTTGCTGATGAAGAGGGTGGTGACAGCGAGGCAACTGAGTCAGATGATCCAGATGACCCGGCTGCAGATTCCCCTCACCCGGCCGATGCCCCAAGCACTCCTGGCTCCGAGAACGCTCCTCCGAGTTCTTCTGCTCCTTAGGCCAACAAATACTTGAACTTTTATTAGATCCCCGGTATGCCAGGTAAAGATGTAACATACATTGCACTCAAAGTTTGATTATGTGCCTTTTGATAGGCTTTATATGTTTACGTTATGCTCTTAGTGCGAATCATTCAAGGGCAAGTCCCCGAGTTTCATTTTGCTGTGTCACCTTTCCTTGCCTCTGGCCCTTGTCTACCTTTTTCGGTGTTCGACATTAGGATCTCAAAGTACAAAGGATATAGTTAGCGGGTATGAAACTTGGATAGCTTGGCCGAGATTACTCGACACGTAGTATAACAAGACCTGCAGAGAGTTAGGCAAAAACTAAAGCTGACTCGTGTTTCTCCCTTGTATTTATCCGGCGTTCGTGTTTACTCGTCTTAGATCCTTTTGTCTTGCTTGCCATGAAGCCGTGTTTTCGGACAACAGCATAGTCGAAGAGTTGATTTCTTCCGAATAAACACTACTCGTTCCGAGATAAATTTCAGGTATCACGCCAGCCGATGTAGAATAATTGAAATGGAAAGCCTAAAGGGTAGTCCCCGAGTCAGTTTTTCGAATCATACCATTTTATTATTAGCACATAGCCGGCAAACACGTCTGACATATGAGAGTTCGAGTGATACATGCACTGCTTCTCCTAAGTATAGAAGGGACGAAGCAGTGCCACATTCCATGGCCTTTTAGTTTCATCTCCTGACCTGTCCGCCTTGTTCTTTTGTGCTTCACGAGCGTCTATGAGATAGTAGGAATCATTGTGCAATGCTTTGCTTATAATGAATGAACTTCCCATGGAGGTGATAATTTATGCATTCCAGCTGTGCGTTGCACCAGCCGTAGCACCATATCTCCTTCTCGAAAAACACGAGGTTGCACTTTCCGGCTATGGTAGTGTCGGATATTTTGTTGATATATAGCAGATCTGGAGAATGCTAGTTACCTTGCTTCTTCGAGTAAATCTACTCCATCTTCTCAGGCCTCTTTTACCTCGGCTTCCGAGTATTGCCTTATCCTTGGCGAGTCATATTCTATGTCGGCAGGCAAAACTGCTTCAGCCCCATATACAAGGAAAAATGGTGTATAACCAGTTGATCGATTCGGAGTCGTTCTTAAGCTCCACTGTACTGAGGGTAGTTCCTCTAGCCAACAACCAGGTGATCTCTGGAGTGGTTCCATTAAGCGGGGTTTTATCCCTGACAGAACTAAGCCATTAGCCCGTTCAACTTGTCCATTTGATTCTGGATGGGCGACTGACGCTACGTCGAGTCTTATTCGGTGTTCCCCACAGAAGAGAGCAAAAGCTCCTTCGGCAAAGTTTGTGCCATTATCCGTGATCACACTGTGCGGGTAACCGTATCTGAGGATTATATCCCTTAGGAATGTAACAGCTGTTTTGCCGTCCAGTTTTTTGATTGGTTTCACTTCTATCCACTTAGTGAACTTATCAATCATGACCAAGATATGAGTCATGCCTCCCCTTGCTGGTTTGAATGGTCCTACCATATCTAGGCACCATACTGCAAACGGCCAAGTGATTGGTATAGTCTTCAATTCAGACGCTGGTAAATGTGACTTGGACGCATAGTGTTGACAACCACTGCATCTCCCGACTAACTCTTGCGCTTGTGCCAATGCGCTTGGCCAGTATAATCATGTCAGAATGCCTTGGCTACCAACGCTCTTGATGACGCATGGTACCCGCACTCTCCCTGATGGATATCCAACAAGATCTCCTGGCCTTGCTCTGATCTGATGCAACACTGCAGTACACTTGTCACACTTCGCTTGTAGAGTTCCTTGTTGATTATGGTGTATGCTTTTGCTCTTCGTGTTGTTTTCCTTGCCAGTGTTTCATCACTCGGCAAGGTTCCATCTTTCAAATAACTGAATATTGGTTGTTCCCACGTTGGTATTAGTGGTTCCGGGTCTGCTTCAACATCAATGTCCATTGGTTCCGCCGACATATGCTCTGCCGACATAACCTGAGGAGTCCCCGAGTGTGATTCGGCTACCCCTGAGGTAAACGGATCAGTCCCCGAGTGACTCGAACCTACCCGTGAGTCGATATCCATTGGCACTGCCTCTGATTCCTGACTCGTCGGGATGACCCTGATTGATTCGGACTCTGGCGACGGCTTGATCGATGGCTTCCTGAGATGCTCCAATGCTACCCCTGGTGGTATTGTGTCACATCCCAAGATTTTCCAAATCTTGTAATGTGAAAATAAATGAATAAAATAAAACTTTGTTTAATTTTCAGAGCCAGAAGAAACTTTTGAAAATCACTTAGAAAATCAAACCCTTTTGAATTAAATAAAATCTTAAAGGGATTCATAAAGATAAAAATTTAATAAAGGAAATTATAAATGTTTTGGGAATTACTATTATTGGATCCTTTGGTAAAAGATTTGGTTTTCAAAAGAAAAGATGGATTTACAAATAAGGATTATTTAAAGCCAAATTAAACTTTGACCAAGCCTTGGAAATTAAAATATTTAGTTTTGAATAAAAATAACAAAGGTTTATTTAAATAAAGTAATAAGGAATTAATATCAAATTTTATTCAAATAAAAGGTTTTACCATTTTAAATTAAAACATCAAAACTTATTAAATTATTTTCAAACAGGTTTTCCAAAGTATTTTACTTTCTCTAATAAAGCCTACTAAAGTGTTTTGGCTTATTTATAGGTTTCAAAATAAATAACTCAATAGAATAAATTCTATTTGAATTAATAAAAAAAGACTATATTATTTAAATCATTAATGGACCCTAAAATAAAAGGTTATTTTGTTTTAAACAAGTTTCCCAAATATCCTTTATTTCCAAATAAAACCTACTGATTTTCTCTGAAAATATTTGGATTTAAAAATGGCGATTTTATCAAATAAATCAAAACCTAATTAAATAAATAACTAAAGGTACATTTTATTTAATTAATGAATGGATCCTAAAATGAATTAAAATATTGTTTTATTTTAGAATTTTGGTATTTGTTACTGAACATAATCAATTTCAAAAGTTGGGAAATGTGATGCTGGTTTGAACTTAATTGGTTACTTGAATCATGTGTTTGAATAATCAAATCAGAAAATAAAATAGAAAAGAATAAAGCAAAGCAGACAGAAAAAAAATAAAAGAAAACCGACCCAACCCAGCAGCCCACGAAGCCCATCAATAGCCCACCATTCCCACGCCCGAACCGTTTTCTTTTCCACTCAGAACCTCACCCACCCAAAGAAGCGGCTGTGGACCCCTCTCCTCTTTTCTTTCATCGCCAGCAGACCCCACGCAAATTTCTTTCTTCTTCCTCGCGCGAACCACGCCTCTTCCCCCTCGCTGCCGTTGCAGGCCTTGATACCACGCATTCAATTCACCTTAAAGCCGCGTTGATTCCTCGTCGTGGCCACGCCCATTTAACCGCCTGCTCCTCCTCCTTCTTTTTCCCCAGACATCATCTTCATTCCGCCCCTAGGCTGCCTCCAATTTTCTCTGTACCGCCGCCGCTCCGAAGATGTTCCAGTGATGATTCCGACGAAACCCCACCGCCCCTTGCATCCTTAAGCACTCCAGCAGCTTCTCCACTCTCAGGCGCATCTGATAGTGCACCCAACTCAACCGCGGGAACCCCTGAGCCTCGCCAACAACAAACTCAAGATCATCGCCGCCTCTACTCCGACGACGCCCACAGGTTAATTCCGTCCACCCCTTTACCTCTCGTTCACGCACGCGTCTTTGCCAGGACTGTGCGCATCTGACCCTGTCTTCCTTTTGCCCTAGTACACGTTGTAACCTCGTCCTCAACGACCACCTGACGCGCCCGACGTTGTCTTCAAACTCCGGCGAGCAATCAAGCCCGTCCCCGTGCGCCCCTCCACCAACCAGTAGCACGTTGAGCATCAGCGTTGCATTGCGAACCTGGTGAGCATTCTTTCCCTCTTCCTCGCGTCCTAGTTCGCCAGCGCCGCCGCCGACTGACCTCGCCGCCGCCAGTAACCATCGCTGCACCGCCAGAGTCTGGTCAGTACGATACTAGCCGTAGGATCTGGATCGAACGGACTGAATAGATCATTTAATCGCCGAAGGGGTACGCTCCCAGAACCGCACGATTTATTTAGATCTAACGCTCAGCATCACGCGATCCAGACGAATCGTTATCGGCCAGTAAGAACACGCCGCGTGTCACCTGTTCGATTTAAAAACAGATTTGAAATCTGATTTAGATAGGATTTTCAAACCCTTATAACTTTTGATCCACACGTCCAAATTTGACAAATTTTATACCAATGAAATCAGGAGAACAAGCCCTAAACAACCATGGCCTTAGTTTTGAAAATAGTATCTGTTAGCTTGTTTGACATTACAAAAACATTTGTGTACTTGTTTAGAGTATAAAAATTGTTTGAAATTGATTTTAGGATTAAATCTTTTGAAAAATAGATTTGTGTGACCTTACTGACCCTAGGAACCAACCCATAGTGTTAAAAATGATTTTTGTGAAATTTAAGTTGAATTAGTTAACTTTGTCATTTTCTAGCCAAATAAACTCATTAAATTTTATTATGGAAAAGTTTGTGCAAGGAAAACTTTGGGAAAATGTTATGGACCAAACTTACTGACCCAAAACACCAAACTTTGCCAAGAGCAACCTACTTGGTGAAAAACATAAAGTTTTACTTTAAAAAGAATAATTTTTCACCACATAAAATATTGAAAGGATTTTAAAAATAGACTTTGAGCAAAACCCTCTAACTAATGACTTTGCCATTTTGGTAAATGACCAATGTGGACCTTACAAAGTTTATAACCCTAGTAGAGACCAACTTTGCAATAGAACCCTCTTTTTACAAGACTTAGGAATCATTGCTTTGTGTATGTGAAATATTGATTGAATGTTGGTTTGGGATGCTACTTGATACTTTGCTTGTTTGATTGTAGTGAAATTAGCAAAGTGAGAGACTAGCAAGATCAAGGAGTGACTATCATTCCCTAACAAAAAGGCAAGTTACACTATCATACAAAAGACCTACTATTTTTCATTATACTTAGTGGATTTTGTAAACATGCATGAAAATGTTTTATACTTATGCTATGCTAATCCTAATAGGATTCCCTATACACTCCTTAGTAAAAACATTGAAGTTGTACATGCTTAGCCATGCTGTGTTTTGAAAAGAGATACATGTTGAGATTTTACAAAGGTTGTGAAAAGACTTATGTTTTATATAATAAAACAAGGACTCAATGAACCACCTAGGTGGTGGACACTTTATGTTTTGGAGAAGGTGGCAACAAAAGGGAACCATGTCTATGGCAATCACTTTGTGTTGTTCTCCAACTGAAAACCACCTAGGAAACTTAGAGATTGAACATGTTTCTCCAATTGTGGCTTTCGTGTACAACCACATGCTATTATGGCTCTGGCTTAGTCAACTACATTAGGGAGATCCATACATTGTCTTTAGTTACCGGACATGGGGATCTGGAATGCTTCATGGGGACTGAAGACAAGCTAGCAATGATGTATGGAAGGACCTTTTGGAAAGACTTCGTCACATTCTCAGTCTGCCAGTACTCCATCTTGGTGAGCACTAATCCAGTAGGCCACTGGTGGCAACAAGATGGGATTGTGTCATGTGGGTAAAGTGTACTCCCTTGCAGTTAATAAAATCTAAGTACTTAGCCGTGTCCCCGGTTATGGACAATACTGAGCAACTAAAGTTTGAACTATGGGAGATCTCGACATTCTAATTTCTAATATAAAAACTTGATGCCCTTGTGTGTCTACCAAGGAATTCAAAGAGATTTGTTAAGCTTGTTGCACTTGGAAAGTTACCAAGGTGCTAAAGAGCATGATGTACTTGGGGTTACCAAGGAACTCATGAATTTTGATTAAACTTGATGCATTTGGGGTTACCAAGGTGCTCAAGAGATTTTGACAAGGAATTGAACACTTGAGTTTCTACCAAGGAGTTCAAGGAACTTGGAAAAAGAATTTGACAAAGGACCAAAAACCATTTTGAAAAGATAGGATAAATATTGCTTTATGCAAATAAGCCTTAAAACTCTACTTAGCCAAATATGCATATAATGATAGGATCCATTCTTATTATTCATAAAAGTGAAACTTGCCAATACAATTCAGATGTATTGACCCTTGTGGCTGTAACTTGTAAATGTTGCAGGTTGATTGTTTTAAATGAAGATTGTTTGATTGACTAGGATTACAAAGTCTACAACCAACGTTTGCCTGTGGCACTTTGAAGATGATGGACCCCATGATTATAATTATTCCGCTGCAATGTAATGTCATAGCCAATGAGCTATGTGTAATGTAATAGAATTATGCTATTCCTGGTTATAAAGTTATATTATGACCTTTGTATCTTGATATTACATCTTAACTGTGGATGCTAGCTATTGATCCAGGGACTAGCATTGTAAAACACAGGAGAACTCTACCTTATTAGGTTGGGACCCCTACAGATGGTATCAGAGCATTGTGTTGCCTGTAGGAATCGTAAACCTAGGATTGGACAAAACCCTTAGAAAATAGGAATTATATTTTGATCCAAAACTTATTTACAAAGCAAACTTGTAAATTCTTTCCTCAACCATTTTGGTTTCAACTCTACTTCTCTTCTACTTCAACTTGATGGAAAAGCCTAACCATGGCCAAAGACTACACCATGTGCAAAGGACTTCTTCAACATCTTCAACTCTAATGACTTCAACATCTTCAGCATGTTCACCAAAGACTTCCAACATGGAAACTACTAAGGACCACAAATGAGACAAAGAAATCTTACTTAAGAAATTAGAGACTGAGGGAATGCAAAATAAGAAGAAACCATCAACAACTTT
Source organism: Avena longiglumis (assembly GCA_030063025.1). Taxonomy (NCBI): domain Eukaryota; kingdom Viridiplantae; phylum Streptophyta; class Magnoliopsida; order Poales; family Poaceae; genus Avena; species Avena longiglumis. The sequence goes on from CP125975.1 coordinate 505,799,615, forward strand.
GAAGTATTGTAACAAAGAGTTTGTCTCAAGGAAGCCATGATCTCATGCAAAGGGAAGAAAGAATCACAAGTGAACCATATAGATGGACCACCATATTTTAGTTAATTCAAACCCACCAACTTATGTGGTGTAGCCAAAATATTTTGTTGCCTAAAAAGTGCTTGAACTTTGTTGTTTGAGTGGAAAATTTGTTTTGTGATTGCATGCACATTACTTGTGTGAATTGTGATGTGTGTGATTAGAAATATTTCCTTAAAAATATCTTGCCATTCTAATCTTCCTTCAACCCAAACAGATGACCACTCCAAAGGACTCCAACATCAAGGTTGATGACACCAATACCAACCAAGCTGACAGCATGAGAGAGCTCATAGCAACCCAACATCAGTTGAACCAACTGACAGCTCAGTTCCTAGCCAACAATAGTGATAAAGATCCAGCACTGCAAAAGTTTTTGGAGGAACAATCCCAATTGATGCTTAAGGTGACTAATCAAATGATTAGCATGGAAGAAAGCTATCCTAGAAGTGTGTATGATAACAAGGATGACAAGAATGTTGTTCTAGATGGAGCCCCAGCTTGCATTATTTGTGGAGACAAGGATCATACTTCCAAGGAGCATGAAGGACAATGCCCCAATTGTGATGAAGACCATCCTGTTGGAGAATGCCCTACCTCCCAAGCTACTTGCTACCTTTGTGAAGGAAGCGATCATACTCCTGGCCTATGTCCCATCTATGCCATGGTAGAACAAAGGAAACAAGAAGGATCCAAGTCTACCAAAGGAAAAGGACCACTCATACCTCCAAACAAGACAACCCAATTCAAAGGATCAAAGAAAATCAAGAAACCCAAGCAAGACATGAGCCTTGTACAATGTCGTAAATGTAAGGAAATGGGACACTACTCCAGTGGATGCCCAGAGAACAAGAAGAATAAAGGGATTGACCAAGTATGGTGCAACAACTATAATGAACCAGGTCATTTTGTAGCTACTTGCCCACAAGAGCCACGTAAAGAACTCAATGACATTCATTGCTTCAACTGCAAGAATCCGGGACACTATGCAAGCAACTGTCCAGAAAGTATGAAGAAAAAGTTGAACAAGCCTATGGAGAAACTCAATCTTGGCCCATGAGTCAAGTATGGAAACCAAGGAAACCATGCAAATGTTTGCAATAAGAAAATTTTATCCAGGACCCAAGAAGGCCAATATGTAATTTTTGTTTGAAAATTTTAAGGGTGGTAGTACCCTAGTTGTTTTGAACTTGCTTGTAACCCTAACCTTCCCAAATCTCGGGACGAGATTTATTTTAAGGGTGGTAGCCTGTCACATCCCAAGATTTTCCAAATCTTGTAATGTGAAAATAAATGAATAAAATAAAACTTTGTTTAATTTTCAGAGCCAGAAGAAACTTTTGAAAATCACTTAGAAAATCAAACCCTTTTGAATTAAATAAAATCTTAAAGGGATTCATAAAGATAAAAATTTAATAAAGGAAATTATAAATGTTTTGGGAATTACTATTATTGGATCCTTTGGTAAAAGATTTGGTTTTCAAAAGAAAAGATGGATTTACAAATAAGGATTATTTAAAGCCAAATTAAACTTTGACCAAGCCTTGGAAATTAAAATATTTAGTTTTGAATAAAAATAACAAAGGTTTATTTAAAATAAAGTAATAAGGAATTAATATCAAATTTTATTCAAATAAAAGGTTTTACCATTTTAAATTAAAACATCAAAACTTATTAAATTATTTTAAAACAGGTTTTCCAAAGTATTTTATTTTCTCTAATAAAGCCTACTAAAGTGTTTTGGCTTATTTATAGGTTTCAAAATAAATAACTCAATAGAATAAATTCTATTTGAATTAATAAAGAAAGACTATATTATTTAAATCATTAATGGACCCTAAAATAAAAGGTTATTTTGTTTTAAACAAGTTTCCCAAATATCCTTTATTTCCAAATAAAACCTACTGATTTGCTCTGAAAATATTTGGATTTAAAAATGGCGATTTTATCAAATAAATCAAAACCTAATTAAATAAATAACTAAAGGTACATTTTATTTAATTAATGAATGGATCCTAAAATGAATTAAAATATTATTTTATTTTAGAATTTTGGTATTTGTTACTGAACAGAATCAATTTCAAAAGTTGGGAAATGTGATGTTGGTTTGAACTTAATTGGTTACTTGAATCATGTGTTTGAATAATCAAATCAGAAAATAAAATAGAAAAGAATAAAGCAAAGGCATGTAAAAAAATAAAAGAAAACCGACCTAACCCAGCAGCCCACGAAGCCCATCAATAGCCCACCATTCCCACGCCCGAACCGTTTTCTTTTCCACTCAGAACCTCACCCACCCAGCAACTGACAGGTGGACCCCTCTCCTCTTCTTTTCTTTCACTGCCAGCAGACCCCACGCAGCCAGCTCTTTCTTCTTCCTCGCGCGAACCACGCCTCTTCCCCCTCGCTGCCGTTGCAGGCCTTGATACCGCGCATTCAATTCACCTTAAATCCGCGTTGATTCCTCGTCGTGGCCACGCCCATTTAACCGCCTGCTCCTCCTCCTTCTTTTTCCCCAGACATCGCCTCCATTCCGCCCCTAGGCTGCCTCCAATTTTCTCTGTACCGCCGCCTCTCCGACGATGTTCCAGTGATGATTCCGACGAAACCCCACCGCCCCTTGCATCCTTAAGCACTCCAGCAGCTTCTCCACTCTCAGGCGCATCTGATAGTGCACCCAACTCAACCGCGGGAACCCCTGAGCCTCGCTAACAACAAACTCCAGTACCGCCACCGTCTGCCTCTACTCCGACGACGCCCACAGGTTAATTCCGTCCACCCCTTTACCTCTCGTTCACGCACGCGTCTTTGCCAGGACTGTGCGCATCTGACCCTGTCTTCCTTTTGCCCTAGTACACGCTGTAACCTCGTCCACAACGACCACCTGACGCGCCCGACGTTGTCTTCAAACTCCGGCGAGCAATCAAGCCGCCCGTCGCCCTCCACCAACCAGTAGCACGTTGAGCATCAGCGTTGCATTGCGAACCTGGTGAGCATTCTTTCCCTCTTCCTCGCGTCCTAGTTCGCCAGCGCCGCCGTCGACTGACCTCACCGCCGCCAGTAACCATCGCTGCACCGCCAGAGTCTGGTCAGTACGATACTAGCCGTAGGATCTGGATCGAACGGACTGAATAGATCATTTAATCGCCGAAGGGGTACGCTCCCAGAACCGCACGATTTATTTAGATCTAACGCTCAGCATCACGCGATCCAGACGAATCGGTATCGGCCAGTAAGAACACGCCGCGTGTCACCTGTTCGATTTAAAAACAGATTTGAAATCTGATTTAGATAGGATTTTCAAACCCTTATAACTTTTGATCCACACGTCCAAATTTGACAAATTTTATACCAATGAAATCAGGAGAACAAGCCCTAAACAACCATGGCCTTAGTTTTGAAAATAGTATCTGTTAGCTTGTTTGAAATTACAGAAACATTTGTGTACTTGTTTAGAGTATAAAAATTGTTTGAAATTGATTTTAGGATTAAATCTTTTGCAAAATAGATTTGTGTGACCTTACTGACCCTAGGAACCAACCCATAGTGTTAAAAATGATTTTTGTGAAATTTAAGTTGAATTAGTTAACTTAGTCATTTTCTAGCCAAATAAACTCATTAAATTTTATTATGGAAAAGTTTGTGCAAGGAAAACTTTGGGAAAATGTTATGGACCAAACTTACTGACCCAAAACACCAAACTTTGCCAAGAGCAACCTACTTGGTGAAAAACATAAAGTTTTACTTTAAAAAGAATAATTTTTCACCACATAAAATATTGAAAGGATTTTAAAAATAGACTTTGAGCAAAACCCTCTAACTAATGACTTTGCCATTTTGGTAAATGACCAATGTGGACCTTACAAAGTTTATAACCCTAGTAGAGACCAACTTTGCAATAGAACCCTCTTTTTACAAGACTTAGGAATCATTGCTTTGTGTATGTGAAATATTGATTGAATGTTGGTTTGGGATGATACTTGATACTTTGCTTGTTTGATTGTAGTGAAATTAGCAAAGTGAGAGACTAGCAAGATCAAGGAGTGACTATCATTCCCTAACAAAAAGGCAAGTTACACTATCATACAAAAGACCTACTATTTTTCATTATACTTAGTGGATTTTGTAAACATGCATGAAAATGTTTTATACTTATGCTATGCTAATCCTAATAGGATTCCCTATACACTCCTTAGTAAAAACATTGAAGTTGTACATGCTTAGCCATGCTGTGTTTTGAAAAGAGATACATGTTGAGATTTTACAAAGGTTGTGAAAAGACTTATGTTTTATATAATAAAACAAGGACTCAATGAACCACCTAGGTGGTGGACACTTTATGTTTTGGAGAAGGTGGCAACAAAAGGGAACCATGTCTATGGCAATCACTTTGTGTTGTGCTCCAACTGAAAACCACCTAGGAAACTTAGAGATTGAACATGTTTCTCCAATTGTGGCTTTCGTGTACAACCACATGCTATTATGGCTCTGGCTTAGTCAACTACATTAGGGAGATCCATACATTGTCTTTAGTTACCGGACATGGGGATCTGGAATGCTTCATGGGGGAAGACAAGCTAGCAATGATGTATGGAAGGACCTTTTGGAAAGACTTCGTCACATTCTCGATGCACAAGACTCCATCTTGGTGAGCACTAATCCAGAGGCCACTGGTGGCAACAAGATGGGATTGTGTCATGTGGGTAAAGTGTACTCCTTCTGCAGTTAATAAAATCTAAGTACTTAGCCGTGTCCCGGTTATGGACAATCTTGAGCAACTAAAGTTTGAACTATGGGAGATCTCGACATTCTAATTTCTAATATAAAACTTGATGCCCTTGTGTGTCTACCAAGGAATTCAAAGAGATTTGTTAAGCTTGTTGCACTTGGAAAGTTACCAAGGTGCTAAAGAGCATGATGTACTTGGGGTTACCAAGGAACTCATGAATTTTGATTAAACTTGATGCATTTGGGGTTACCAAGGTGCTCAAGAGATTTTGACAAGGAATTGAACACTTGAGTTTCTACCAAGGAGTTCAAGGAACTTGGAAAAAGAATTTGACAAAGGACCAAAAACCATTTTGAAAAGATAGGATAAATATTGCTTTATGCAAATAAGCCTTAAAACTCTACTTAGCCAAATATGCATATAATGATAGGATCCATTCTTATTATTCATAAAAGTGAAACTTGCCAATACAATTCAGATGTATTGACCCTTGTGGCTGTAACTTGTAAATGTTGCAGGTTGATTGTTTTAAATGAAGATTGTTTGATTGACTAGGATTACAAAGTCTACAACCAACGTTTGCTTGTGGCACTTTGAAGATGATGGACCCCATGATTATAATTATTCCGCTGCAATGTAATGTCATAGCCAATGAGCTATGTGTAATGTAATAGAATTATGCTATTCCTGGTTATAAAGTTATATTATGACCTTTGTATCTTGATATTACATCTTAACTGTGGATGCTAGCTATTGATCCAGGGACTAGCATTATAAAACACAGGAGAACTCTACCTTATTAGGTTGGGACCTCTACATATTGCTTATCTAGATGATCCTAGCTTGGATAACACGTCTGCTGCCTCATTTTCTGCTCTAGGAATGTGATGAAATTCACAACCGTCAAAATATCCCGAAATTTGCTGCACGTGAAAGCGATATAATGCCATGTTTGCGTCCAGTGCGTCCCAATGTCCAGACACTTGCTGAATCACCAAATCCAAATCGCCAAAACACATTATCCTTTTGATACCAATTTTCTTGGCTACTTTAATGCCATGGACGAGTGCTTCATACTCGGCAACGTTGTTAGAAGCAGCAAAATGAATCTGCAAGACATACCTCAGTTGATCCCTCTTTGGAGATGTGAGTACCATCCTGGCGCCCAGACCCATTCTTGTCTTGGACCCGTCAAAATGCATTTTCCAGTAATTTGGATCTGGCAGTGGTGGCTCGTACTGCATCTCCATCCATTCTACAAAGAAATCTGCAACGGCTTGAGTGTATGGTGCCAGTTCAATGGCCCATTTGGCTACTCGGCCGCTGGCATCTTTGCTGCCCAATATATCCGAGATAGGTGCCTCGCATATTACCCGGATTGGGTGTTCTTGAAAATAATGTTTCAGCTTTTTTGCTGCCATATATACCCCATATGTCATCTTCTGATAATGCGGGTAATTCTGTTTCGAGACAGAGAGCACTTCGCTCAAGTAATATACTAGTCTTTGGACTGATTTTCCCCCTTCTTCACGTTCAACCACTATTACTGCACTTACAACTCTGTTGGTTGCAGCGACATAGAGCAGCATTGGCTCCTTGGATAGTGGTGACGCTAATATTGGTGTTGTTGCCAACATTTTCTTTAATTCATGGAAAGCGCTATCAGCTTGCTGTGTCCATGTGAATTTGTCTGATTTCTTCATCAGCTGATATAGTGGTAGGGCTTTTTCGCCTAGCCGACTAAAAAACCTGCTCAATGAAGCCAGGCATCTAGTAAACTTCTGGACATCATTGAGTGTTTTTGTCAATTCCATTCTTTTGATGGCCCTGATCTTTGTCGGGTTAGCTTCAATTCCTCGGCTAGATACAAGGAATCTGAGTAATTTTCCAGCCGGGACACCAAATGTACATTTTTCTGGGTTAAGTTTCTTCTGGAATCTTCTCAAGTTTGCGAATGTTTGACGCAAGTCCTCAATTAGAGTATGACTTCGTTTGGTTTTTATTACCACGTCATCGACGTATACTTGAACATTTTTGTCCAATTGATATTGCAAGCATTTTCGCATGCATCTTTGATATGTTGCGCCTGCATTTCTCAATCCGAATGGCATGGTGCGATAGCAATAAGCCCCGTACGGGGTGATAAAATCTGTCTTTATTTGATCATTTGGATTCAGTGGAATCTGATGGAATCCTGAATATGCATCCACAAATGACAACAACTCACACCCAGCAGTAGAATCTATGACTTGATCGATCCGAGGCAGAGGAAATGGATCTTTCGGACATGCCTTATTGAGGTTCGTGTAATTAATACACATGCGCCATACCACTGCCACGTTCGGGTCATCTTTCTTCTTCTCGACAAGGACTGGATTTGACAACTAGTCCGGGTGCAACACTTCCATGATGAATCCAGCAGCTAAAACTCTTGCAATCTCGGCCGCTATTACTTTCCTCCTATCTTCGGCGAAGCGGCGGAGGGGTTGCTTCACCGGCCTCTATTACATGAAGAGAGTGCTCAGCCAGCTCCCTCGGAACTCCTTGCAGATCTTGAGTGGACCATGCAAAGATGTCCCGATTCTCACAGAGGAAGCTGGTGAGCTCGCTTTCCTATTTATCTGTAAGACCAGCCCCAATGGTTACTGTGCGCTCTGGGAAAGTTTCATCCATCTGCACCTTCTTGGTTTCCTTGGTAGCTTGAAATGACACATTGCCATGCGGGTTGGTGAGTGACGGCATGGACATTTGTGCTGCTTTGGCCAATGCTGCCACCTCCAACATCTGACTTTTATCTTGTGCTATGACGAGTGACTCGGCCAGTGAAGACCCGGCTGAGGCACAAGCAATAGATCTTTTGTAATCTCCTTCAACTGTGATCACCCCACATGGGCCTGGCAGCTTCATATTCAAGTAAGCGATGTGAGGAGTAGCCATGAACTTTGCCATAGCCGGCCTGTCGAATAAGGCATGATATGAGCTAACCAAATCTACTACCTCGAACTCTATGGCTTCAGTACGACAATTTTCTCTATTGCCGAATAAGACGTTGACCCAGATCTTGCCAATTGGCTCACAGGACAATCCCGGCACAATCCCGTGGAAAGTGGTCTTAGTCGGCTCCAGCATGTTCATGGTAATGCCTAACTTGAGCATAGTATCCTTCTACATGATGCTGATGCTACTGCCATCATCGATTAACACCTTTGAAAATTTCACGTTGATATCTGGGCCCATGAACGTTGGATCCAGAACCAGAGCGTATCCTCCTAGGGTTGTCATGATTTTGGGGTGATCCTTTATACTCCAAGTTATCTCTTGCTCAGGCCAATGCATGTACTTGGGAATTGCCGGCATCGTGGCATTCACTTCCATCATTCGTCGTTGCTGGCTCATCTTGTCATTTGGCTCTATGAAAAAGACAACATAGCTCTGGTGATGTTCTATGTACTCATTTCTGGTTCCGTGGCCGACATGGGCATCATCGCCTCTTGGATTGTGCACTTGGTGCACAGCTTATCTTATTTCTTGATTCTGATACCTCGGCTGCCTGTTTTCATATCTGTTATCTGCTCCTACTGCGTGAGCATTTCCTCCTGTAAGTGGAGGAGGGGGAGGTGGTGGAAGCTGCTTATTCGGCGAGTCCACTATATCTCCTTTCTGAAACCAAGTGCATTGCCTTGTTGAGTGGTTTGCCGGCTTACTCGGACTTGCCGTGTGAAACTTACACGGCTGATCCAGCATCATCTCACAGGTGTATTTTTGTCGGTCTTGATACTGTTTCCTCTGATCGTATGGCCTTTTGCCGTCATTCTTTGGCACCCATTGTTGTTGACCATTTGTCCTTTGATGCTGACTGCTTCCAGGATCTGGATGATCCTGACTCATTGCTGCAACCTGAGCCGAACCATACCTGTAATCCGGCCTCTCGTCTCTTCTTTTGCTTCTGTATTCGGATCTCTCCTGGCGCCTTTGCGACCCGGCAGCGTCATAGATCTGAGTCTCAGTCATCCCGTCTGCCGACATGAGCAGTGGCTGAGTCGGTTCTCCTAACGCGTACGAGTCGGCGATTCTTATCGTCTCTGCTAGGCTTGCCGGCATATCTCTTTGTAACATTTGCCACATCACACTCCCATGTCTACATCCTTGTGCAAACCATGCGATTGCTTGTGACTCGATTACCCCTTCACAAGAGTTACGCATCGTACACCACCTTGTGAGGAACTCCCTATCTGTCTCATTCGGTCTTTGCTTGCACATTGCTAGTTGTTGTGGGAGATTCGGCCTCTTGTAAGTGCTCGTGAAATTGCTCACGAAGGCGTCGTGAAAATCAATCCAACTGTTGATGCTTCCGGGTGGAAAATTGTTCAACCATACCAGAGCTGGTCCTTCCAGCATCTACGGTACGTAACGTACTGCCCATCTCAAATTTCCCTGCACGATCTTCACAGCGGTTCCATAATCTATGATCCAATCCTCTAGCTTTGTGCTTCCATCATATGTTTTTGTCCCTCTGGCCACCTGGAAATTTGGCACCGGTGGCTCCTTCATGATCCTTGGGCCAAAACATGGTGGACCCTGCGGACCTTGTGATTCAATTATCTCTGCCATTTTTATGCGGGCAAGCTTCAGCCTGACATCATCCGGCTGAAGGTTCCTACCTCCGTATCTCGCTCACATTGCTTGATATGCATGATCCGGCAGCTCATACCCGTCATTTACCATAGACGAGTAACCATCATTATACTTATTCGCGTTCGGGTCAGCTGGTTGTTGAACTGCTTTTCCCGCGCTCTGCTGTCTCTTTTCCGGCTGAGCTGGTGCGTTATTCGGAGCTGGGTTTCCTCCTCCTGCCGAGTGAGTTGCGCGCCGAGTACGAGGCGCAAAATTTTGCCCTCCGTTGTCATTTCTCTGTCCAATTTTTTCCTGGTTTTCATTTTCTCAGGGATTATTTCTTTTTGCCCCTTATGCATGCGCCGGTTTTCCTTGAACTATTGTCGGATAATAGGCGACCATCTGCTTGTTTCTTCTAGAATCCACACTTTTTTCTTTTCTCGGCCTGGGTGCCGCTCCGGGTGAGGATGCCGTGTGCCCAGCCGATCTTTCCGGAACAGGAGTTGCCGAGTGAACCAGCTGTGATCTCCCTGCTATACCTGGATTTGCTCTGTAATATGCCTCATTCAGAATGCTGGCTGCTTTTACTAACTCATTGACTTGTTCTTGCTGCCTTTTCTTTGCTTCCCCTCAAGTGGGTAATTACGCCATTGCTCGCTGCTCGCATGATTAGCATTCTTTGTTGTACGTTGACGATGGCCGTCTCATTGCTGTTCTCTGGTGTTATCTTTGATGTCGCATCTGCCAGTTCTTCATTGAGGTTCCTTCCTCTCAATCTTGTTGCATCAAGCCGGGTCTTTGCGCCCTTAACTCGATTTGCCGAGTTTAGCTCTCGGATAGTGATATCCACATCTTGTTGTAATTGTGCTAGCTCCTTTGCTTTCTCCAGGACTTTTATCCTGGCTTCTTCCAACTCGGCTTGCACACGCGAAGGGTCAGTTGCTTGTTCCACTGGCTCTGCCAACTTGTCTATCGCTTCCTGTAGCTCCTTAGCTCTTTTTCTCCTAGCTATGTTCTCTGAATTTCTCCAGCGGCGCCTTTGTTGTTCTTGCAGCCCTTGGCGTTTCCTCATGATTTCATCCTTCTGTGTTTTCATTAACCACTAGAACTACTAGGGGAGCTACGGGGTTTGGGGCAGTCATCATTACCTCCATGGAGACGAGTTGGAGAGGTTTCCCAGCGACTAGTGCCGTTGGGGGATCTGGCGCAAGGATGACGTGCTCAGGATATGCGCGATCCACGCGCACCGCGACGTAGACCTGGTGCTCGCCGAATTTGATGGAGCGACCGCCCCTAGGGAACGGCTTGGTACCGAAGCAGCCCGCGTTGTCGCTGACAAAGTTGAGCGCTCCAAACCTCTGGATGAGGCCGGAGTAGACGCGCTCACCGGTCTTGGCGATGATGTTGCCCGTCCGGATGAAGACTCCATCAAGCACCTACTTCTGCCCCACGATGGGCGCCAATTGTCGTGGTGGTGGCACGACAGATGCCATGGGTAGGCTTAAGTTGGGGGGCGAATGGGTGCTTGTGGTCACCGGGGAGGGAGTGCACGGTCGAGCCATGCACGAAGAACAAGAATAACTCTCCACAATTGACAATTTGATTGATACCCCAAAGATTACAAGTGCTCCTTGAGCTGTATTGGCTTGAGTACGCAGCACCTGTTCCCTACTTGGTCCAACCTCCCTCTACTTCTGCTATGCCCTCCCTTATATAGGCAGTGCTAGCTAGCTAATACCCCTTTGGGTTCTAGGGTTTACTGTTTGGATCTTGGTCCCTACAATATGGGCCGAGTTATGGGCTTGCCTTAAGCCCATAGGCTCGGTTCATAAAGCTTGACAGCTAACGGTCTTCTGGTACACTGCTTCTTGTTCTTTTTTGCGTCACGCGGTTACTTTGTACGTCAGCGCTTGCTTTGGGCATCACCTGGCTCCTTTTGTGTCATCCCGGCGTCGCCCTTCTCTTTTGACCATGCTTTACCATGGTCCTTCCCGAACCTTACTCGGAAAGGTGCCACTCGTCCTTCTTGACTCGGCTCGTTGGTACGTGCAAGGGTTACAACTTTGTCCTATACGGGCCGAGATAGTTTGTATCTCGGCTTTCATGCTTATCTTACCCGGCCGTTCTTACCCGTCCTGGTTCATTTTTTACTCGGAGCCAACCCAGCTGCGCTATGTTTCCCCTCTCGTGACACTACCGGGGGTTATCTCCTCAACAAACATGCTCTACAAGATCATGCAGGTAACAATCATAGTCCATCAAGGGACGATAGAACCAAATTATGAAAGGTTTAACCTATCTATAAAAGACAAACCGGTAAAACCTCAAATATCGAAAACACAATAGAGAATGCATATGAAATCCATTTTCGATGAACTTGAGCTTGTTATAGAGATTGATACAAGATCTAAATGCTCTCATGGATAAGACCAAATAACACCCAAATACGATGATGCAAGTATGCAAAGGTTTGAGCTCTCTCCGAACGATATGATCGAGTTACTCATTCGAGAGCCCGTCTTGATAGTACGGTTATCTATCCTAAACCCGGTCTCCCACACATAACATGAGACCGGCAAAAGGGAAAACCTATCAAGATTATACCTTTGCCTTGAGCAATCTACTTGAGCTCGATGTAGATGATCTTTCCCTTCTCAAGATGGAACGCCTTTCTTGATCCCTCATCATCGATCCATGATCATGAGGATGGCAGGCATCAAACATGAGATCTACTATAGATGGCGCATTTTGAGCTTGCACAACATATCTTATTCTTCATATTATCGATCTTGAAGCCAACACATGCTCCAAGCGATGCCAATGGACAAATCCTACAAGTGCAACTTAATACACACATTAGTCCATAAAGATTGTCATTAATTACCAAAACCACACATGGGGACCCACATGTTCTTTCAGTTGACTCGGCACATGCTTACACCATGTTATGACTATGAACAAGTCACCTAGCCTCTATGATCATTTATTCCTTGACTTGTAGTACCGCTCTATGCTTTGATTAGTAATGTTTTGTCGTTCTGCATGATTATGGCCATTATTGCTCTCTTAGTTGGTCGCTCCCAGTCTTTTGCTAGCCTCCACTTGTATGAGTAAGCTCTACTCATGCTTCCAACTCCCAAGAAACCAAGTTATTCCAAAGTGTCCACTATAAATTCCTATGTATGGTGTGTTACACCATTCCAATTATATTCTTGTTTTTAGCTATCTTCCAATTAAAGAGTATTTTGTTATGTGAAAACTTAGTGATTAAATCTCTCACGAACTTGATGACACACTTTATATTCCTTGCTCCTAATAAACTTGAACCATTGTGTCATCTTTGTTGTATATGCTTGCACTTATACGTTGGAATTAGCAGAACCATGTTTTCATGGGTAACGTTTTCAACATTGCATGTGTACTTTGTACACAGTTGATATCATGCTCTTTTGTCTATGGATGTCGCCGGTGTAAAATAAAAAGGGATCTTGTAAGTCCATGGAGTTATGTATTTTGTGCTAGATAAATGCCTGGGCCGCTAGCCTAAGCCATGCCTAATCATGGTGAAAACTTGCAGCATCACCATAATGAGAAATATCTGAAGCATACTGAATAAAAACCTATGGAAATAGCAAATAAAAAGATCACTGAGATGCTCATTGTCTGCTTGCCTTGTCATTTTGGTTATGGGATAGCTCCTGTACCATGTGCAAGGGATACCCCGTTGGCGGTTCTCTATAATACACATGTACTTACTATGACAAGAACTTACAGGTGACTAAAGTTGAGTAGCATGAGGTGCGGCCCTCGTATTCAAGGGAAATGAGATTTCCAACTTATACTTTGTCAAGCATATACTCCATAGTTTGTTCACTTTAACCTTAATCAATTCAAGATGCTTATGATAGGGGCAATGAGAGCTGAAAGCTAACAAGTACCATAATTTTTGGAAGCTCTTTTTGAAACTTGAAATCCCTGCTTCCCTTTAAGAAGGGTCCTTTCTTCCACTATTATATTGAGTCTCCACTTTCTACCTTTAGGCACCAGTTAAGAGAGCATAGTTGCCATTCTTAGTTCTATGTACAATGTCCCAAAACTTATTGATTGATGCATATTGTTGATATTGCTTGTTCTTGTGCTATTTGTATCTAGTCACTCTTATGAACTTTGAAGGTGTCCTATGCATCTATTTGCTACTCCATGAGGGAAAAGCTGAATACCACTATGTCATGTTTTCTATATGTGAAACAAACAAAAGTTTTTCAATGCATGTTATTCATGATCTTTGTTTGTAGCCTTTCATGTTGCATGCATAGTTACTTTTTCTTATTGTTAGAACTCCATCTTTCATGCACATGTTTAGAGTTCTTTGATCCCAGCTTTCAATGCTTGCAAGTGGTTTGATCTTAGTTTTGATGGTGCATGTCACCTCAAAAATTATTCTTTTATCACTTAAGCTTGGGGATGTTTGATACTTCGGAAATATATCTATAATTTTTTATGTTCCATGCTTGTTTAGTATCTACTTTGCTTTCCTTTGTCCACACTTTGAGGTGCTTTTCATATGGTTTCTGGTACTAACCTATTAACAAGTTGCCACAGTGTCAATTGCTTGTTTTCTGTTGTTTTTGGTTCCAGAAAAGCTAATAAGGAAATATTCTCGGAATTGGATGGGCCAAAACACAAAGTCAATGTTTTATCGAGCAGAACACGGAGTCTATAGGAGAGACGGAGGGGGGCCACAGGGTGGCCGCACCCCCCAGTCGCGGGCCCACCCTAGGCCGCGCCTGGGCAGGGTGTGGGCCCCCTGGCCGCCTCCCAACCTCGCCTCTTCGCCTATAAGAAGCCCCCGATGCCTAAACCCTAAGTACCCGATCAATATTCCATGAAATCGTCTATCGCCGCCGCCACCATCGTCCCTAGATCGAGGGGATCTGAAGCTCTTCCCGGCACCCTGCCGGAGGGGAGATCATCCCGGAGGCCTTCTTCTTCATCATGCCAGTCTCCGGTATGAAGCGTTAGTAGTTCCACCTTGGACTACGGGTCCATGTAGTAGCTAGATGGTTGTGTCTTCTCCTTTTGCTTTCATGTCTAGATCTTGTGAGCTTCGTTCATGATCAAGATCTCATCTATTTGTAATCATGCATGTTGTGTTTGCGGGGATCCGATGGATATTGAGATTACTATGTCAGATTGATTAATGGTTTTGTCTTATTGATTCTATCATGTTTGTGTTGTTTGTGATCTTGCATGCTCTCCGTTGTTAGTAGATATCTTGGCCAAGTAGTTTCTAGTGACCCCAAGAGGGGGTATTTATGCTCGATAGTGGGTTCTTGCCTCTATTTAATCAAGGGAAGTGACAGAAATCTCTAATGTTATAGATGTGATGTTGCCACTAGGGGGAAAACAACAGTCTCTTGTTCATGGAACAAGTGGATTGTTTACCTTACACACTTTGCTTAAAGTAGTTGTCTATTGCTTGTAACTTAATACTGGAGGGGGTTCGGATGATAACCGAAAGGTAGACTTCTAGTCATAGATGCAGTTGGATGGCGGTCTATGTATCTTGTTGTATTGCCCAATCGAATCTCATAGGATCTTTATGCCTAGTATTGAATTGTTATGCCTTGCTCAGTCCTGTCAATTGCCCTGCTGTAATTTGTTTACCCAGTATGTCATATTTGTTTATCTAAGGAGAACACCTCTAGTGAACTATGGATCCCAGTCTAATCTTTACCGTTGATACATCTTCCACTATTATTGTTTACTTGCTGCAAACCATCATCACCTTCCACACCATACAGTTAATCCTTTTGTTACAGCAACCGGTGAGATTGACAACCTCACTGTTAGTTGGGGCAAAGTCTTGAGTTTGTGTTGTGCTGGTTTCCACGTTGCTTGCAACACCTTTGAGACGTTTCCTTCCTCCTACTGGTTCGATAACCTCGGTTTTTTACTGAGGGAAGACTTGCTGCTGTGCTGAATCACACCTTGCTCTTGGGGTTTCCCGACGAAGCGCTTCCAGACGCCACCAAGGAGCGCGGTGGAGAAGGACGGGTGGTTCTCCCGGATCCGTCGAGGTGGCGGGGCGCGGTCGCTGTCGCGCGGGGACATTGTTGTCGGACCACAAGCGCTGATGCGCCGGGTGGGGCGTGGTCGCCATCGTGCATGCCGCTAAAGCAGAGGCCAGGAGACGCAGTTGCTCAGACGGACCGGAGCAGGGAGTGCGGCGGTGAGGTCCACATGACCGTCCTGAGGGCGAGTGTGATACGCGTGTGTTAACAGCCGTCCTAGTCTGTTCGTCCGCCCCTGCCACGTGTGCACTGACAGCGGGTCCCATATGCTAGAAACATGGTTAAACGGTTAACCGCGAGGAATTAGTGCTCCGTGTCACAATCTGGCCCCAAAAGTGATATTTATATGTCAAAAAACCCAAATATAATGGTTGAAATGATGTGAATGTCGCCTAGAGGGGGGGTGAATAGGCGATTAAAACTTTTCCTAGAGTGGCTCAACAAAGGCGGAATAAAACTAGTGTTTACTTTGTAAAGCACAACCTAGAAACAACTAAGGTTTACCTATGTGCACCAACAACTTATGCTAAGCAATACAAGCAACAAAGTAATAGCAAGATATATATAGTACTTCAAGCACGAAGGCTATCACAATGTAAAGTGCATAAGTAAAGAGCTCGGGTATAGAGATAACCGAGGCACGCGGAGACACCGATATTTTACCGAGTTCCTCCCAACATGGAGTACGTCTCGTTTGGAGAGGGGGTGGTATCAAACCACCAACGCCACAAAAGGCCTCCCTTATTCTCCGGTGAATCTCGGCCCAATGGGATCGATCCACGCTTCCACTATCGGTGCACTTGTCGGTGGCAACCGGAACCTCTCACAAGGTTGGGTCACAACTCCACAACTTAATTGGAGGCTCCCAACAAACGCCACAAAAGTCCTCAACAAATGCCACCAAGGCTACAATGCCACCAAGGCCACAAAACCGTCTAGGGTTCCAAGAACCCAAGAGGGAAAAGCTCCAATGAGCAATTCAAACCAAATCCTCCGAGGAGAACCCAAACCGATGCAACAAATGCAAATGGCAAGAACACCACAAAGATGCTCAAATCCCTCACTCTCAAGTTCCAACAAAGCTACCAAAGCTATTGGGGGAACAAGAGAGAAGAAATCAAAGAGAGACACAAAATCCCCCAAAATCTAGATCCCCAAAGATACACTCACAAAGAGATGTTTTGGTTTGGTCAAAACGCGGATCTAGATCTCCTCCAACAATCCCTCAAATATTTGCAAGAATCAATTGAGGGTGTGTAGAAATCGAGCTTAAAGGGTAGAGAAAATGGGGGCAAAGCTTGGGCAAGAAAAGGAGGAAGAGATAACCCTAAATGAAAATGGGGCAAAGCTATTTAAAGACACGGCCAAAATCTGGCCGTTGGGGTGATTTTTCTGGACGGTCCGGTAGTACCCGATTTGTCCGGTACTACCGGACCCAAAACACCAAAACGCCAGGAAACAGCAAAGCAGCCAGCGCATGCGGTAGTGTCTTAGCTGGGCCATCTTGGCATGCTCGCTGTGACAATGAGGCGGCGCTAGCAGCAGCGGGGCCAGCAGGCCAGGCTGCTGGTCGCACAGCTTGCATGCAGCAGCGCGCAGCGGCAAGCCAGTTGGCGCGAAAGCCTTGCGCAGCAAGGCCATAGCGCAGCAGCGCGGCATGGGCAGAGGCGGGGCCACGCGGCGGCAGCGGTGGCGATGCATGCGCCCGGCGGCAGCGATCGACAAGGCTGCGCGGCTGGCAAGAACAGCAGCGGCGGGCGGGCAGCGCAGCTGTGCAGGCCCACCCTCGCATGACAAAGCGGCGGCGGCGCGCAGCGTGAGGCGGTCAACTCAGCGATGCTTGTGGCGAGGCGGCGAGGCGCATCAACAAGTCAACGCAGCGGCGCGCGATGCACAGATTGGATCTGGGAAATAAACTGGGCCAAATAAACTGTATCGGCCGGTACTACCGGGCTGGCCGGTAGTACCGGATTTAGGTACCTAGCGGGACAGAAAGAAAACTGGTCGTTTTCAGGCCCGGGCGGTACTACCGCTTGGCCCAGAAAACAGACCGACAGGCAAATATTTAAACGACAATAACTTTTAAATAGAAGCTCCAATTGACCCGATTCAAATTGCGTTGGATAGAGGACGGACAAGGGCTTTCCAATAAAAAGTGGAAATATTGATTATCACCAAGTAAGAAAGTATCAAGTAGAATAATGTGATATACCTCACTTGGTGAGAAACCGAAAAGCCGCATAACTCAAAATCACAACAAGATACAAATGGGAGATCCGATTTAGATGAACAAGAGCTTGTTATGAAGATTACCACAAGCTCTATATCATCACATTGATAAGACCAAATAACAACCAAAAACGATGATGTAAGTATGCAAAGGTTTGAGCTCTCTCCGAACGATGAGACCGAATTACTTATACGAGAGCCTCTCTTGATAGTACGGTTATCTATCCTAAACCCGGTCTCACACACACAACGTGAGACCGGCAAAAGGGAAAACCTATCAATATTATACCTTTGCTTTGAGCATTCCACTTGAGCTTGATGTAGACGATCTTGCCCTTCTCAAGATGGAAGGCCTTCCTTAAATCCTCATCATCGACCTCGCATATTGAGCTTGCCCAACATATCTTCTTTGCATTTCATCGATCTTGCAGTCAACACATGCTCCAAGCGATGTCAATGGACAAATCCTATAAGTATAACTTAATACACACATTAGTCCATAAAAATTGTCATTAATTACCAAAACTACACCTGAAGCCTAATATGTTCTTTCAATGGTTTTGTGTCTTCTCTTGCTCCAATATGGTGGTTTTTTGTCATATTTTGTGAGGCCGGCGGCCGAGACGAGCGCAGGTTGCCCGGGACGACGCGTACTCGTAAACGGAGCGGGCTCCACGTGAGATGCGGGCCGATTCGAAATAAAAGAGCAGCGACGTGTTTTCCGGGTGCGCTAGGGGGCACCGGGGACAACGAACGAGCGTCCGGGCGGTCGCTAGACGGGTCCAATAAAATATTTACTTTCGTAGAAGAATAAACCGGACATATAGCAGCAGCAAAATTGCACATTGACTTAGGAGAGTCCGATCCGATTTGCTAGGGTTGGCCTCAATAAATCTAGGGAGAGCTTCGGTCGCTTTCGAGAGGAAAAAGTGAAGGAGGCAATGGAGGGCGGCGCGCTTACCGGACGGTGTCACGCCGAGCTGGGTTCCTACTCGATGGACAAGGAATTCCAGGCCACACCCAAGACCAGCGCCCCGAGGAAGGAGGGGTCGAGCCGCGGCGTGCTGGTTCTCGTTGCGCTTCAGATCATGCTCGACAACCTGGATGAGTCCGAGTCATCGGACAGCAAACCCGATGAGGAGGCGAGCATGGACGTAATCGCGTCTCTGCGCATCCTGCTCGACAAGCTGCGGGAGTCGATGTCCCCCTGGAGCAGCCCCCACATGTACACCACCTCCGAGGAGGAGCCGCCGGCGACCCATAGCCTTCCGGAGATCAAGTACGATGAACGCGGAAGGAAGCTGAAGCTGGTGGGCAAGAAGGACATCGACCGCTTCAAGGCGCGGCGACAGCGTCCTCCCGTCCGCCCCGTCAACCACGACCTTATCGACAGGGTAAAGAACGACAAGCTCCGCGAGGATGCCCGGAGGAATTTGGTTGCTGCCTACGAGGCCCAGCTGCGGATGCGGGACATGGAGGAGGACATCATGAGGCAGTACGACATCCATGGCTACGCATATTTTGAGGTCCCCGAGAAGTCCATAATCGACGGGACAACCATCAGCTGCTAGTAATTTAGCTCGCAAAGGTTATTATTATGCTACTAGCTAGAGTTAATCTCCAATTTGTCTCGACTCACTGGAGGACCTGATGTTGAAGGAGTATTTGCTTTCTTTGCTTATCCGTATGTTCTGCTGATGCTATATACTCATCCTAAAATAAGTGATTTGGATTTGTCTAAATTCGTATATATCTATATAAAAATAATAATTAATTTAGGTTATATGCTAAACATGTCTAGATACATGCGATCTAGACAAACATAAGTCACTTATTTTGAGACGAAGGAAGTATTTAGTTGTGTGTTTCTTTTTACTGAACTATCATGGTTGGTTTGGTGCATGAATTGTGTGGCGACATCTTAATTTCACTTGTAGTCCGTAGCCCAATTGTTTATGTATGTTTTTGCTTCTTTATGCTATCATTTTATTGTGTAAGTAACCATTGTCCTAGACCTTATTCTATGCTTCTTACCGCCCCAATGTAAAGATCATTTGAATATATAAGTTCTTAATAAATGTTCTTTTTATAGTGTCCGTTTATATTGTCCTCTTGCGCCTATATTATCCTGTGGTAAATTCTTGATCTTTTATCTGGTTTGGGAATAGGTTGTAGGCAGCTTCGTGCACCCTAAAACATGTGGTCATCTTCCAATATGTAGCTATGTTTATTGAGTTTTTATGAATCCATAAGTTGGTGTTGGTTGATGAGATAAATTCTAGAGAATCATTGTCATGCTTGTACCAAGTACCAACTATAAAGACTGCACTCAAGCCTAGGAAGAAACACAAAATTCAGTTTCAATAGGCGCAGGGAGAGATAACACATGCTGCATGTGTAAAAGTAACCAAAAACTTTACACTAAAGTGCTGCCTGACCTATTTATATGCTATTAAAATTCTGAAATTGATAGTAAATAAATCCATGGTCATTGATTAATCTGGAAAAAAATTAGACTATTTTTTCTAAACCATGAAGGAGAGTTGCATGTGTATTCATCAAGAAGAAGATTAATCTGGAAAATTTTGAGCCTATTTTTCCTGGTTGTTTCAATGTTTGGCATGCTTTTCTTAAATTCAACCAAACTTTTCTTAATTAAAATCATGTTCGCAAATAATATGTGAAATTTAAACTCCCAGTTTTGCCAAGTAGTTTAATAGTTTGGAAAATTACTATTATAGGACAATTTTTTGTAAAAATTTCAAACAAGTGAATAAATTTTGAAAATATTTTGTTGTTCGTGCTTTTTTGGCTGCCCATGGAACACAATTATTAGTGGCCGCAAAGGTTGTGAATTTATCTTGTTCTTTGACTACTCATTTGTGTTAGTGGTCCTCTTTGATAAACATTGATTATGAGGCATTTGTCTTTTTTTCCTTGCTCCATCATGCTCCAGTGTACAAATAGTGTTTTGTGTTTGAAGGAACATATTTTCTTGACTGCCCATGATTATCAAATTTCTGAAATACTTTTTTGGTTCTCTATGATGATGAACATGGACGGCGATTCAGATATAATCCATTCTATTAAACCATGTAGACAGTTTTCCTGGAGGCTCTGGTGGTGGTGCCCTCCATTTTTAGTTTTGATTGATTTAGATTTGTACATGTAATGTGGTTTTTCTGTTCGTGAGAGTCTCGCTTGAGTTCCTAGTTAGTTTCCATTGATTATGAAATGCGATTGCAACTATGGTGCTTACTATGAAATCTATGATCCTATGATTGTTATCCATGCACTTAACATGGATAAACTAGTTCTCTTTATAAAATGAAGTGAATTTGGTAATGTAAATTATAGAAAGCAATGCCATGTCTCATTCTTGAACACAATGTAAATTAATCATGTGGAAAAACACAAAATCGACTTTCATGACGCGTAAGGAGGGATATTACAACCTGATTATGCAAACTAACAAATTTGGAGTAAACTAAGTGCCGACATAAACCATGAAACATGGATTTACCTCCTTAAACTATTGAAAATTAAAAAATAATGCATGTTTCAGTGATTAATCTAGAAAATTCTGTGGCAATTGCCTAGTAGTTTCACAGTTTCGCAAGTTTTTATTAGATTTATTCACAATTTTGTCAGCATTTCTAACAATTCAATAAATATAAAAATACAGCCCCATCGATGTTTTATCATTAATTTTGGAAACATTTGCCCAACTGTTACACGATTTATCTAGTTTTGTTGTATTCATCCATAAAAAACCAATTTTTAAAATGTTCAAAGAATTATGAAACAATTCAAATAAATCAACCAATCTTCAATTATAAATCTCAGAATTTTTTAGCCAATGTTGCCCAATATTTTAAAATTTTGGCAAGTTTTGTTAGATTCAGGCAAGTTTTCATAAAAAAAATCAAATTTTTGAAATAATAATAGAAAACCATTAATCAAATCCATGTTTACTGAATAAGCGTATCTTGAAAAGCTTGAGCCCATTTTTGCCAAAATAGTTTCAATGTTTCGGAAAGGTTGATTCAACCAAAATTTCAATAAACTACTCCCTCCGTCCCAAAATAGATGTCTTAGATTTATCAAAATTTGGATGAAGCTAGTCCCTATTTAGTATATAGATTTATTTAAATTTTGATAAACCTACGACATCTATTTTGGAACGAAGGGAGTAATAATATCTAAAAAAAATACTATACTATTTTCAATCCATATAAACTTCTTTACACCATCTGCCCCTAATAACTTGTTGTTTATTTGTCTATATCTAACACATTTTAGTATACGTGTGAATCTAGACAAATCTAGACATCTAATTCGGGACGAAGAGAGTATTTTGCTTGCACGGACGCTTCGCCGAAAGAGATCACAAAAATTGATACAATGGCTCTTTGAATTTAGTACACTTTTATGACAGGCGAAAGCCAAATTTGCAGAAACATCGATAGCGTTAATATAACTACTAGTACCAGTGCAGGTGCAACTGCACAAATTATAAAAGCCGCAGCAAAACTTGGTTGCAAACTCCGCCTAAAACGACCTATAATCGTACTTCTCACTCGAAGAATCAGAGAGACAAAATATATACTTATATAATATCGGTAGCTCACACCATGATATCATGACCATGATGTTCAGACTCTTAACCGTGACTACTGTCTCGCACTACTAGCAGACGCCGTTGGTCTTTTTGGCAAGCACAAACTTCTTCCATGCGTCCGTGACGGACTTCTGCGTCTCGAGCTCCGTCTTCTTGACGTGCCCGTTGGCCACGACGACGGTCTTGGTGGGCAGCGTGGCGGCCGGCAGCAGGGCAGGGGGAGGCGCGTGCTTGGAGGAGGGGAGCGCGTCGAGCTGGGACATGACCTTGTCGATGTCGAGGACGAGGCGCTCGGCGAGTGTGCGGCTGAACTCCTCCCTGATGACGACGCGGAGCACGGTGACGTGCTGCGCGTCCGGGGGCATGGTGTATGCGGGCACGATCCAGCCGAAGCGGCGCAGCATGTCGGAGATCTCGAACTCGTCGTGGCGGCTGTGGTCCTTGAGCGAGAAGGCGACGAGCGGCACGCCTTCGTCCTTGGAGACGATGCTGAAGCGGCCCGTCCTCTCCAGCCCCTCCTTGAGCACCATGGCGTTCTCGTGGCAGTTCTCCATGATGTTCCTGTAGCCCTGCATCATTGCGAATTCGCGATCGGTCATGTCAGATCAACATCCCATGAGATCTGGTGAAGAAACAGTAGTATCGACGATCGTGAATGACAGAGTACCTCGAAGCCGTGGCGAATGAGCTGGTAGTACTGCGCGATGACCTGGCTGGATCCCTTGGAGAAGTTGAGGGTGAATGTCGGCTGGTCGGCGCCGAGGTAGTTGATGTGGAAGATGAGCTCGTCCGGCAGGTCCTCCTTGTTGCGCCAGACGCACCATCCGATGCCGGCGTAGACGAGGCCGTACTTGTGGCCGCTGACGTTGATGCTCTTGACCCAGGGGAGACGGAAGTCCCACTCCAGCTCCGGGTACAGGAACGGCGCGATGAAGCCGCCGCTCGCCGCGTCCACGTGGATCGGCGTGTCCCACCCAGTCTCCTTGTTCTTCTTTTCGAGCAGGTCGTTGATGCGCTTGACGTCCTCGAACTCGCCGTTGAGCGTGGAGCCGAGGATGGCGGCGACGCAGATGGTGTTCTCGTCGACCATCTCCACCGCCTGCTCCGGGTCCATCACGTAGTACCCCTCCCGCAGCTTCACCTCCTTGAGCTCCACCTCAAAGTACCGAGCGAATTTCTCCCAGCAAACCTGCGCAAAACAACAAGCAGGCATGGTTCCGTCAGAAACTTCAGAGAACAGCAGGTCTCAGTCCCATGGATCTTACTTGGACGTTGGCGCCCGTGATGATGTTGGGCCTGTCGAAGGGCTTGCCCTCGGCCTTGCGCCTGTTCTGCCACCTCCTCTTGAAGGCCAGGCCGGCCAGCATGATGGCCTCCGACGACCCCACGGTGCCGACGCCCACGGCCGTCTCGGACTCGCCCAGCGGCGCGTGGAAGAGATGCGCGATCATGTTCACGCACCGGTTCTGCAATGCCGCGCACACGCACGAAAACGTCAATCAGAAAAGCTCTGTTTTCCAGTGTGCTACGGGCGGCGAGAAAGCTCTGTTTACCTGGAGCTCGGTGGTGACCGGGTACTCGTCCATGTCGACGTAGTTCTTGTTGATGGAGGCCATGATGAGCTTGTCGCACTCTGGCTCCATCCAGGTGGTGACGAAGGAGGCCAGGTTCAGGCGCGGGTTGCCGTCCAGCATCAGCTCGTCGTTGATGATCTGGTACGCCGCCTCCTTGGGGATCGAGTTCTCCGGCATACGGTACCTGCACACGTACACAAGATCAGTTCACCAGCCGGTCAGTACATACTTACTCTTGGACCTTGGTTGGTTGAAGAACAGAGCTTAGAACACAACAGGATGATAGTACATGCCTTGGGAGAGACGCGCGGACATAGCGCGAGGCGAACGTGGAGTGCACCGACACGTCGGTGTCGGAGGGGGCCCTGGAGAGCACCATCGCTGCTGCTCGCCGCCGATCGGTCGACCAGAGAATCGGGTGGGTGAAAGCTAAGATCTGATGTCGCCGCCGCTTCTACCTAAGCTCTTTGAGGTGAGGCAATAGGCCGGATTGGTGTGCGTTGTGGGGGAGGCGATGCCCCGGGTTATATACCCGGCCGGCGCGGTGTGCAGATATGGAAGTACCTAGCTGCAGAGGGAAAGTATACCAATTAACTAGGGCAATTCTTGGGCAGAGGGTCAAACGCGAAGCCGAGCGGACGCGGCGTATGCCATTGCTGCCGCCGTATGCGTAATTGCGTATGCGTTCCAAAAGGAGAGGTCAAAGGGAGAAAAGGAAACAGAGAGTCAGGCCCGGTCCATGGACTAGTACTACTACTCGTCCTGTCCGTTGAATGGCAAGAAGCAGCGGGGGAAGGAGAAAAACTACTACTAGAAAGTCAGAAGGAGAAAAGGCCTGCATTAACTTTGTGGTTAGACCCCTAAATTATCTAGTGGTTTCTAGAATATGCTAGTCGACTGAAAACTCAAAAGACACCCCCCTCCATTTTGCAACTTCAAATAATACATAGTAGTAGTATTAAAAATGGCAATCCCACTCTTTTTATAAGTGCAACCGTTGTAGATTAAAGTGTAACTGCATATAAAAATGAATCGACAAATTCAAATAAACTCTACAAAATCAAACACATAAGTAAAGTAGAAACAAGTACACGCATTGTAAAAATATCGTAATGCGCAATTTGTGTACAATAAGTATGCAATCGAGAACATCTAAAAGTTGGCAAGATTGCATCTCCCCTTTAGCCGAAAAAAAAGCCACGACATTTGGCGGGTCCCCCCCCCTCCACCTACGCCTCCCTAAGCGGCAGGGGGTAGGGGACCCCTGTTCTGCGTTGTAGCGTCATAGCTAGGTCTCTTAGAGCACCAGCAGCGGAAGCCACCACTATCGACTGCCCCATCAGGAAAAGGTGGTGTCAAGCAGTGGTATTGATTTTTTTTCTCCAACGAAAGCAGCAACCTAAATCGCTCGTGTGACGAAAGAAAAGGAACGAAGCAGGTCAGAGGTAGCGCATGCAGCTCTCTAGCGTGAGATGGCAGGACCAGACTTTTCTTTGGAGCGGCCGTCTCCTGCAGAAGCAGCACTGACAACGTCCGAAGCAAAAATCCTGACCATCCGAACCTATAAAGCCTGTGGGGCAGCTGGTTGAGGCTATGCGTTGGCCATGCCCTTAAGGATAGACTTTGGTCATGCAACTGCGACGTTGTGGTGATGATGCTAGTCGCTCTTCTTTTGGAGTTCGGGATCTTATTTTGTATTTGTGTTTTGCAAATGGTTTTCTAGGTCGGGATATGTTGCATATATCACCATCTCATTGTATTTCTAACTCTAAACAACAACTTCCTAGGTTATCTCCTCAAAATATTTTCCTAGCTCCGATGTGGTTCAAAAGTCAAGAGATGAGATTGAGCTTCGCTCACGGCGTGCCGCCACCGAGTACAGGAAGGAAACGGCGTCAATGTCCCCCCATCGACTTGTCTATCTATGATTTTATCTCTCTTTTTTTTCTAAGGATGGTCCTCCAAGAGTTGGTTGACTTTAATAATTATCACTTTGGCCTCTTCATAAAAAAATATACATATAAGTGTAGCGATTTTATAAAAGTTTCTTAGACACACTAGGGACGTGCGTGCTACGCCGAGGGCAAAAGGCCATCGGCGTAGGCCAAAATACCCTTGGCGTATGGTACGTCGAGGGCTGCCCTCGGCGTAGCCTCCTCGGCAAAGATCTCCCTCGACAGAGCACACTCAAGCCGTCGCCGTATCGAAATGCCGTCGGCGTATGCTACGCCGAGGCCTTTGCCGTTGGCGTAGCGGCCATCGGCATAGCCTGTCGGCCGGGTTGCAAAAACATTTTTTTAAAAAAAAAATTGAAATTTTTTTATTATTATTTTTTTCTCAATTTTTTATTCTTTTAATTGTTTCACTTGTTAATCTTCTACTCCCTCCGTTCCAAAATATAAGACGTTTCAACTTTTGAATGAACTACATACTAAAATAAGTCTAGATTCATTTTCTTCACAAACCTGAAACGTCTTATATTTTGGAACGGAGGGAGTACTTTGAACATCTTTAACACTAATTATACTTAATATTCAATTAAATTCCAGAAGTCAAACTTCCCAGCAGGTCACCCATCCTAATACTACTTCAGCTTCAGCACGCTTAACTTCCTCGTTCGTTCAGAATCCGTTTCCGCAAAGTAATTCATACATTGGTGTCAATACTATGATATCAATCATATTAACTCTTATATCATCATGTCACATGTTTGTATTTTTTGAAATTACAAACAATTATTTAAGTAAATATTAATGAATAAGTAAAAATATTATTGAATTCAAATAAAAATATAATAATTTTACTTTTTTATTTTTCTATTTAATATAGAATAATTAATATCTTTAAATCTATAAATCGAAATTCAACAAATAATATGTCTAAATTGATCAGAAAAATGAGAGGAATCCAAATATGATATCCATATCAACTAATCACAAACCCTCCGTTTTTTAATTAGCTATTTGGTGATTGCTTTAGAAAATCCCCTTTTTGCGCTCGGATAATAAAAAATGCCTTTTTGGTGCGATGAAAAGGAAAACTTGCATTGAATATTCGATAAAATAGCATATTGTGAACCTAAAAATGATTTTTGTAAAAAACATGAGCATCGGATCATGTACCTATAGTTCATATCTGACCCACTTCCTACCGATTCGGCATGAATTTGTCTTTTTCACCAAAGTTGGACGGGAAGGTTTCGGATCCCCTTGTTGGGACATTATCCATATAAGGTGGTATAGTATTTTTGTAAAATATGTTGATAGTATTTTGAATTAGCCAATTGGTGGTTGCTTCACAAAACCGTCCGTTTTTTATGCTTGGAAAATAGAAAATGGCTTTTTGGTGCGACGAAAAGGAAAAGTTCCTCATGCAACATTGTTCGCCATCCCATGATGCATGTGTATGCATAATATGGGCACATTATCACAAACTATGCCTTGATTATAGCCATAACATTGGTCATTTGACCCGAAAGCCAAGAAACCTCGAATGAGATAGGTCATTTTGTAAAGGTTTTTTTGAGACATGATCAATATATCAAGTTTGCTATTTTTCCTTATAACTATGTCACATAATATGACACCACGCGAAGGTTTCGTATTGTTTCGATCATTTTTGAATTTTTTATGCCCGTTTTAAACTATCGTCAAACTTTGTCGAACGGCGGACATAAAGATTCTTAGCTCGGGGCCGAACTTCGCTAAACTTTCATTGGATCTTTGATAAAATAGCATATTGTGAACCTAAAAATGATTTTAAAAAAAAACATGAGCATCGGATCATGTACCTGTAGTTCATATCTGACCCACTTCCTACCGATTCGGCAGGAATTTGTCTTTTTCACCAAAGATGGACGGAAAGGTTTCGGATCCCCCTGTTGGGACATTGTCCATATAAGGTGGTATAGTATTTTTGTAAAATGTGGTGGTAGTATTTTGAATTAGTCATTTGGTGGTTACTTCACAAAACCGTCCGTTTTTTATGCTCAGAAAATAGAAAATGGCTTTTTGGTGCGACGAAAAGGAAAACTTCCTCCTGCAACATTGTTCGCCATCCCAAGATGCATGTGTATGCATAATATGGGCATATTATCACAAACTATGCCTTGATTCTAGCCATAACATTGGTCATTTGACCCGGAAGCCAAGAAACCTCGAATGAGATAGGTCATTTTGTGAAGGTTTTTTTGAGACATAATCAATATATCAAGTTTGATATTTTTCCTTATAACTATGTCACATAATATGACACCACGCGAAGGTTTCGCACTGTTTCGATCGTTTTTGAATTTTTTATGCCCGTTCTAAACTATCGTCAAACGGCGGACATAAAGATTCTTAGCTCGGGTCCGAGCCTCGCTAAACTTTCATTGGATCTTTGATAAAATAGCATATTGTGAACCTAAAAATGATTTTTGTAAAAAAAACATGAGCATCGGATCATGTACCTGTAGTTCATATCTGACCCACTTGCTGCCGATTCGGCAGGAATTTTTCTTTTTCACCAAAGGTGGACGGAAAGGTTTCGGATCCCCTTGTTGGGACATTGTCCATATAAGGTGGTATAGTATTTTTGTAAAATGTGGTGGTGGTATTTTTAATTAGCCATTTGGTGGTTGCTTCATAAAACCGTCCGTTTTTAATGCTCAGAAAATAGAAAATGGCTTTTTGGTGCGACGAAAAGGAAAACTTCCTCCTGCAACATTGTCTGTCATCCCATGATTCATGTGTATGCATAATATGGGCACATTATCACAAACTATGCCTTGATTCTAGCCATAATATTGGTCATTTGACCCGGAAGCCAAGAAACCTCGAATGAGATAGGTCATTTTGTGAAGGTTTTTTTGAGACATAATCAATATATCAAGTTTGATATTTTTTCTTATAACTATGTCACATAATATGACACCACGCGAAGGTTTCGCACTGTTTCGATCGTTTTTGAATTTTTTATACCCGTTCCAAACTATCGTTAAACTTTATCGAACGGCGGACATAAAGATTCTTAGCTCGGGTCCGAGCCTCGCAAAACTTTCATTGGATATTTGATAAAATAGCATATTCTGAACCTAAAAATGATTTTTGTAAAAAAAACATGAGCATCGGATCATGTACCTGTAGTTCATATCTGACCCACTTCCTGCCGATTCGGCAGGAATTTTTCTTTTTCACCAAAGGTGGACGGAAAGGTTTCGGATCCCCTTGTTCGGACATTGTCCATATAAGGTGGTATAGTATTTTTGTAAAATGTGGTGGTAGTATTTTGAATTAGCCATTTGGTGGTTGCTTCACAAAACCGTCCGTTTTTTATGCTCGGAAAATGGAAAATGGCTTTTTGGTGCGACGAAAAGGAAAACTTCCTCCTGCAACATTGTTCGTCATCCCATGATACATATGTATGCATAATATGGGCACATTATCACAAATATGCCTTGATTCTAGCCATAACATTGGTCATTTGACCCGAAAGCCAAGAAACCTCGAACGAGATAGGTCATTTTGTGAAGGTTTCTTTGAGACATAATCAATATACCAAGTTTGATATTTTTCCTTCTAACTATGTCACATAATATAACACCACGTGAAGGTTTCGCATTGTTTCGATCGTTTTTGAATTTTTTATGTCCGTTTTAAACTATATATAATGTTTTATATTTTACTTAATTTTTATTTATAAATGTGTAATATTTGGGTGTAGATAGATAGGTCTTATTTTTCTGCAAATTTTGATATATTATTTGTATTTTTCTGAATTAGAATGATTTAGTTATGATTTTTCAAAGTTTAATGAGATAAAATAAAAAATAGCTACGCCGAGGGCAGCCGTCGGCGTAGCATAGAATACGCCGAGGGCAATTTTACGCCGACGGCTGCTTGGCGAGGCTGGCCTGGACGATGGCTACGCCGACGGTCCCGACGTTGGCCGTCGGCGTAGCTTCCCATTCCTGTAGTGACAGGTTAAAAATCACAATCTGCTGGTCTAAAGCAAATCTGAATTATTACGAAACCATATTCTTTTTTAAACATAAAACATTGGCAATACAAGGTGCACGTCGATCATATATGTAGTCCTGTATTTAGGCACTGTATCTTGTTGATGTCGACGCGTTATTAGCCCAGATTTTGCTTGCATGCCCTTGTGTCAGCCTAGATTGAAGTACATGCGCGTCTTTGCCCCGCCAAAAAAAAATTAAAAAAATGTGCGCGTCTGTGCGCAGCGATTACCATCAACACGCCTCCCGGTCGAAGCGAAACCACCCCACCCCACCCTGCCGCATCATGGGCCGTGGCGTCCGACTCACGTCCCACGCGCGACTTGCTGGGTGCAGTGACCGAGTCCAGCACCGACGTCCTGCCCCAGGTTTTGCCGTACCAGGCGAAACCGCCGTCACCGGGCGAGCCTCCCTGCGGGCGCGACGCGGCCTTGCCGTCCAAGAAAAGCAAAGGGGGCGGTTTCCGTGCTCCGCCGTTTCCAGTCGTCATGCGTGCCCACTGGCTCGCCTTTGTTTTCCGTGTCGTGCGCAGGGCATTGCTAGAGCCTGAGGGTGTATGTATCACCGCCTACCCTATCAGCTACCAAAAGTGCGAAATAAGACAGACCACTCGCTCTCGCTCAACCAGATTTGAACATTAAGCTTGTTTGGTTCCTAGCCATATTTTGCCAAGTCAAAGTAGGTTAACCGGTAGGCCCCGCTTGTTTCCCTGTTTTTAGGCGGTAAATATTACGGATCAATTTAGGTCCCACTAAAACTCCGGTATGCTCCGTAATTATCGGACGTGATCGGTAAACAAAACAATGAAACAAGCGGGGCCTAAGCGAAATAATCTGAAAAGTTATTTCGGAGCAAACGGTTGCAGATTTTCAAGCCCATGTGCATATAGAGCAGGTAGCACAACGCGCGTGCTCCGTCGAGGAGTATTATCTCCTGTTCAAAGCAGCAAGCAATCGATCACGGACGCACCACACAAGCGCAAAAGCCAGCAGTATCGCCCGCAGAAAATTCCAGGCCGTGTTCTTTGTGAAGAGAAAAAACCACCAAAGGCATTGACAAACCATCCCGTGTTCTATCTCGATATTGTCGCGGGAGTCAGAGAGAGGCAGGAAGGGACGCGGCTACTAGACAACAGCCGATGCCGCCGATCGAATAAAATCATCTCGCGTACGTGTTCCCAACCGGGGGAGGCCGGTTTTGCGGTTCGGTTGGGTGGTTCGACCGACCACGGATGAAAATCTTTTCCCTGTTAGGATCGCGTCCTTGGATTTGCTCTCTGTTGTCCGTCGCTTGCTTCTCCCCATCGAGCAAAGAATCCGACGACTTCTCACCATGGCGCTTCAACTTTTTCTAGATTGCCTCTAGGCTTCCTCTAGGTCACGTTTGGTATGCTGCCCACCCCCGTGGAGAATAAGTTTGGCTGGTTGGATGCCTGCACAGGCTCCACGTTGTAGGGCACAAGGTTCTTAGAGCATTATCGTGGTAGTGCAAATAGCGGATGCGGTAAGCCGGAAACCTAATTTGTGGTGTGAAATAGTGCGAGGCGGATCAGATGCATCTGTTCCGCCCAGTTCGTTTTACGGTTTAGATATGTTGCATCTGTTCCGCCCAGTTCGTCGTACTGCAAAATAACGTATACTGCAAATCAGATTTTGCAAACCAATGTAAAACTTTAATTTTTTTACAACAACTCGCCGTTAAACAACACGAAAGGAAATAAACATGCTAGGTTTCCTGATGTTTGGCTTCACCATTCGTAGCAGCACTTGCAGCAGCTCTGCAAGCTTTGTGCGCCTCGAGGATCTCCCTCCTTTGATCTTCCTACCACTCTTTTGTGATCGGATCCATCTTCTCGGGGTCCATGGTCATAACTCGAGTTTCGTCGGCGATCGCAGCTGCCCTAGCTTTTTCCTCTTCGAGACGGATCCTCCTCTCCTCAAACTCAGCTTTGCGCTTCTCGTCTTCACGAGTTGCTAGCCACATTTGTAGTTTGATTTCTTCTCTCTTGTCAGCCATTTTGAGATTGGTTTTCATTTGTTGATGTGCCACTAGCAACTTGTGCTTCATCATTTTATCAATTTTATACATCAACTTTTCGTGCTCAGCCTTCCTCTTGATCTCTTTTTTCACCTTCTTCGCACCATCTGCCATTTTTCTTTTTTGCTTTCGGTTCCCCGTCTTCCTCCTCATCTTCTTCCTCCAAGTTAATTGCAGCACCGTTTCTAGGAGGTGGTCCTTGATACGTCGGAAACGTATCTATAATTTTTGATGTTTCATGCTTGTTTAGTATCTATTTTGCTTTGTTTTGTCTACACTTTGAGGTGTTTTTATATGTTTTTCTGGACTAACCTATAAACAAGATGCCACAATGTCAGTTGCATGTTTTCTTCTGTTTTTGGTTCCAGAAAGGCAGAAAATCAATATTCTCGGAATTGGACGGGACAAAAGCCAAAGTCAATATTTTATCGTGGAGAAACGGAGCCAGAGTACGAAACGGAGGGGAGGCATCAGGGGCCACACCCCATGGCGGCACGGGCTAGGGCTAGAGCCAGAGCCTTCTTCATCACCATGCCAGTCTCCAGTACGATGCATGAGTAGTTCCACCTTGGACTATGAGTCCATGTAGTAGCTAGATGGTTGTTTCTCCTTCTTTGTGCTACCATGCTTAGATCTTGTTAGCTCCGTTCATGATCAAGATCATCTATTTGTAATCATGCATGTTGTGGTTGCGGGGATCCGATGGATATTGAGATTACTATGTCAGATTGATTAATGGTTCTATCTTATTGATTCTATCATGTCTGTGTTATTTATGATCTTGCATGCTCTCCGTTTCTAGTAGTTATCTTGGCCAAGTAGATGCTAGTGACTCCAAGAAGGAGTATTTATCCTCGATAGTGGATTCATGCCTCTATTTAATCTGGGGAAGTGACAGAAATCTCTAAGCTTGTAGATATGTTGTTGCTATTAGGGGAAAACAACGATCTCTTGTTCATGGAACAAGTGGATTGTTTATCTTACACACTTTGCTTAATGTAGTTATCCGTTGCTTGCAACTTAATACTGGAGGGGGTTTGGATGATAACCTGAAGGTGGATTACTAGTCATAGATACAGTTGGATGGCGTGCTATATATCTTGTTGTATTGCCCAATTAAATCTTATAGGATCATGAATGTCTATTATTGCATTGTTATGCCTTGATCTGTCCTATCAATTGCCCTACTGTAATTTGTTTATCCAGCATGCCATGTTGTTTATCTTAAGGAAAACACCTCTAGTGAACTATGGACCCCTGTCCAATCTTTACCATTAATACATCTTTCACTATTACTATTTACTTTCTGCAAACCACTATTATCTCTCACACCATACAGTTAATCCTTTGTTTTTAACAAATCGGTAAGATTGACACTACTAGAGAAAAGGCTATAGGAGACATGCTTATAGGAGGCACATTTAGACCATATGCGTCTCCTATAAAATAGGCGAGGCGCACTCCTTCTCCATGCGCCTCTAGTTTAAAAATAGGCAAGGCGCATATGATAAGAATGCGCCTCCTATAATCCCTGTACGGACGAAATCTAGCAAACCCATATTATACGAGGCGCATTCCAGTCATATGTGCCTCCTATATATCAGATAGGCGAGGCGCATATGGGCAGAATGCGCCTCGCATAATCTGTGTGGGCCCGCGTGTTGGTAGGTGCACGAATATGTGAGGCACATATGGTTATATGCGCCTCCTATATTTGATAATATGCGAGGCGCATATGGTCATATGTTGAAAGGATACGGATGTCGCCTAGAGGGGGGTGAATAGGCGATTAAAAGTTTTCCTAGAGTGGCTCAACAAAGGCGGAATAAAACTAGTGTTTACTTTGTAAAGCACAACCTAGAAACAACTAAGGTTTACCTATGTGCACCAACAACTTATGCTAAGCAATACAAGCAACAAAGTGATAGCAAGATATATATTACTTCAAGCACCACTACTAGAGAAAAGCCTATGCGAGGCGCACCTAAAAGCCTATCCGAGGCGCATATCATATGCGCCTCTAGCTTCTAGCATATGATATGCGCCTCCTATACTTCACATATGCGAGGCGCATATCGATATGCGCCTCGCATAATAATATGCAAGGCGCATATCGATATGCGCCTATTATGCGAGGCGCATATCGATATGCGCCTCGCAATGTGAAGTATAGGATTATGCGCCTCACATATGTTTTACAATGCGCCTCAGATATTTATAGTATATGCACCTCCTATAGTATCCTATATGCGCCTCCGGTAATATTTTCGAAATTCAAGTTTTACAGACCACTATAAATAATAATATACAGATATTCAAATATACAATATAGTCTAGAATACAGTATAAAGAGCACAGATTTTTTCAGAAACTTGCAATTTGCCAAAGCATAATAGAACCAACATGAATACAATACATTACACATCAATCATGACATACAAGTTCATACATCAAGTAGAATCAACAAGTGCCAAGTTTTCACACAACACCAAGTGTTTGTGCCACAAGATCACACCTCCGATTACAAGTTCACAACCACATTACAACTCCGACGATGGAGCTCTATCTAGATGAAGTAGAGCACATAACCTACCATGAAGAGCAACAAGGTGGTGATCACGAGAAAGTTCCTCCACTTCTTCCTTCTGTGTCTCCTCCACTTCTCTTCCGCCACCTCTCTACTCTCGTAGCCTAGGTAGTTGTTGCCCGAGAAGTTGTGTCAGTGGAAAGCAATAGCAGTTCACAAGATAGAATCATGCATATATATATATATGGGTGCAACAAGTAACAGACACAAATGACTGCTAGTATCATCACCCAAACATTCAGCGCAGCTAACCTGCCTTAGTTTGTGAAACCAAATGCTGCCAACCATGTTGAAGAACAGAGTTTACTCTTGCGTCATAATCATATCAAACAGTAGGTTGTATGCCTAGTTTTCCCATATCAATTTAAATCAAGTTCTACAACCAACTCACTGACTCACATAGTTCAGGAAGTCAATGAAATTTCCACATTGGAACTGTAAGATGCTAACCTTCTGCATCCTTTCGATTTTTATTTCACATAGTCTCTGTATTGCCAACGCCAGCCTCTCAATTGTGGTGTTGCTTATGTTCCTTGGTACTTCATCTTCATCCAGACGGGGGTGTACATCAGACACTGTTTGCTTGAAGTCAATGCCAAGTACTTTACATAAGGAATGCAAAGTATTCAGGTATTCCATTACTTGCTTTAGCCGCTCAGTCTGTGACATATTCAAAAGATAATAGAATCAGCAGATGTGGTAAATCTAAAAGGTAGTTAGTGAGGAAGAAAGTGCAAAAGGCATGAACATTGTAATGCCCCGGAAAATATTCCGAAATAAAATCGTGTGTTATTTTCTATTTTGCATTATCATGACATCATGCATATTTGGTCTCTAAAATATTTTCACCAAAAGCCTATTTTGTTTTCTAATTAGTCCCCTTCTCTAATTTCAAATTAAAAAAAACCCGGTCTTTCGAGATATTTTATTTGCCTAAAAACTATTTACAAAAGTGTTTTAAAATAAAAATAAAATAAAAATGTTTTAAGTGGAGGAGGCAGTCAAACGACCAGGCCCAAAGGCCCAGTCGGAAGACCACCTACGACCCCCAATCTAAACCAAACCCTAACACCTAATCCCACACCACGTCGCCGCCGGACCCACGCACACACACATCGCATACACACAACACACGCACGCACTTGACCTTGGCCAGGCCTAGCACTCCCGCACACAACCACGCAACACACGCACCACACAGTCCCACACCCATGTAACGCACGCACGCACCCAGCAGAACCGACACACACCTCTACACAACGCACACCACGCACGCGACCAATCCCCAAGCCCGATCGCCACCAAATCCGCATCTTCTTCCTAAAAGCGCGCCGCCGCCTACCATGAGCCGCCACGCCCGCTGACCGCCGCCATGCCTCGAGAGCCTCGCCTCGCTGGAGCTGAATCCCATCGGCGTTGAGCCCGCCCCGGATGTCTCCTCCTTCCTCTGCAACCCGTAGCCGGCTGCCGCCTGCGCCATGGACGCCGCCGGACCATGGCCGCCTCCTCGGCCAGCGTGGTCCTTCTCTTACAAGCGGCCGCCGCCGAGCGCCTCACGCGGATTGCCTCACTGCTCGCCCAGCCCGCTCGTCGCGACCACCCTCAGTGAGCTCTCCAGCGTGCCCTGCCGTTGTTTGGCCGTCGCCACGCGCTTCCCCGACATTGCCGGCCTCCCTGCAAGTCAACCGCCGCGGCGGTCCCTCCACGGAGCCGCCTCGCCATCGACCGCCGCTGTCCTCTGTCCACGACCCGGTAACCGCGTCTCTCTGCTCCGCCCTCGACCAGCTGCTAGTCCTCGACCGCGCCGCTGGGAGCCCAACATCCGCGCCTCCATCGCCGGTCCTGGCCCCGAGCATCACCGTTCGACCCTGCCGCCGGGCCTCGTCTCCATGTCGCACACCCCGAGATCGACCTGGTCTCCATCGTTGCAGCAAGCCGCCATCGACGCCTCCTTCCTGGGCAAGTCCTACTCACATGCGCGCTGTCCGTCTCATGTTCCTGACCGACAGGAGGCCTCTGTAACACTCTCAGAATCGGCCCTATGCAAGTTTTAGCGAAACCCGCCAAACCCGCATAGAAACGATTCAAAGGTGCCCACCAGGCACTTTCGTGCGGGTGGAAAACGAAGTAATAACATTACACAACAGTCCTCGATGGGGCCCACGGAACAGATATATATATATAACAGCGACTCAATGAGTCAAGAATACAGATATACAGTACAAAGATCCAAATCACCTTGAAGACGAGTCAGCGTCCGACTACGGACAAGATGCAAATGGGGCTAAGAGCCCTGAAGAATAACCAATGGCGTCCATAACCCTGCCCAGGCCAAGCCGGAAGGGTAACCCTGCTAACGACGTCGATCTCAAACCTGCTTAAACAAAAGGGGTGCCGACAAAGGGAAAGGAAAAAGAAGGAGCGTCGATCGAGGCCAAGACACGGCGAGGCTAGAATTCGGTCCTCGCCTACATAGGTATGGTGGATCAAGCGGCGGCAACATGCACTGACTCCCTATAGAGACTCGATACAACTAGCGGTTATCAGAGAGGGGTAAGAAAGACCTATTCGGAACTAACCTGATGCTACCACCAAACAAACCCATCCTGGTGTTTCCCCCTCGAAACCAAACGAGGAAGTCAACCGAGGAACTCAAACCGTTGGCAGTTTTATTTATTCAGTTGTCGTTGCAGCAATTACTAGTCAGGTATAGATAATCATCCTGATAAAGTAAGCAGTGGACACTTTTAATTAACCATTCCGTTATAGTTACAACACTTACTAATCAGATACAGATAGCATGAGATAACCCAAAAACCCAGCAGTTGTTGATACTTTTATTTAGCCATTCCGTTGTAGTTGCAATACTTACTAGTCAGATACAATGGTCGCAAGCGACACTCCAAACAAGCTATTGTGGGCAGTATTATTAGCCATTCCATTATAGTGAAGC
The DNA here is from genome assembly GCA_030063025.1 of Avena longiglumis. Lineage (NCBI taxonomy): Eukaryota > Viridiplantae > Streptophyta > Magnoliopsida > Poales > Poaceae > Avena > Avena longiglumis. Next base: position 505,837,109 of record CP125975.1, read on the forward strand.
TGATTACTAGTCATTATAAAGTCAAATTTATAGTACTACTTTAGTTATAGTTGGCTATGATCGAGATACTGTGCTCCAAGTCGTCCATAACATGACACGGCTTAAAAGTTTTAACCCGCCGGGTGCACAAATAGCAACACACACTCGATCAACCTCGAAAACCAAATCAAAACCCAACGAGGCTTTCACGACAAAGCAATCACAGATTCAGAATATTTCAGGGGCCACCCTTAAAGTAGACCATAGAACGGCGGGCTCGAGACGGACTTAAGGTTGTGGGGGCCATTGAACGACGGGAACCCGAAAGTGTGGCTGGGCTTGTCGACACAGCGGAATCGTGCCACGATCCTAACAAGACAAATGTGCTCCTCGCAAAAGTAAATACGTAAAGTAGCATGGCATAAGTACAGGGATAGTAATAAAACCTCAAACTAGTTTGTGGCCCCAAGAAATAAGAATGAATCATGCTCGCTGGGGGTCCCATAATCCTCCCGGATGTGGATAGCGATAAAACAAGGAACAGTATCAAGTACTGGGTCCCACGGACACAAGTGGGCGTTCGGAAACCAAATATTATCTATCACCCACCGATGCCTCTGCTTACTTCAATTTTAGTTATTAAACAGGAATTAAAGTGAACGATAAGTAAAGCCATGATCATCTCCAACATCAACATGCGGCAATACACCAACAACTGTGGCACTCGACGACACGCAACAGCACTTGAGCAAGCGACTACGACGCGCGAGTCCAACTATCTACCAAACAACAGGTAATAGTATGTGTCCAAGGCAAATATAAGGCTGCAAGGGATATCACGGGTACGAAAACTAGAGCATCGCCACACAGATAGCAATAGATCAATAGGAGGGAATAAATACTATAAAAGTAAGATAGGTAAAAAAGGGGGGATGCTCGCCTGAAAACATTGCCGAAGGTTCAACTGAAGATCGGGGCGACACTCGCATCAACTCAACGGCCTTATCCGCGAAGAAGAAAAACACTAGAATAAACACCGGATGCAATATTTAATACTACGGCAAAATATCGGCATGCTTATGATGTGATGCATGGCATGGCAAATGTGCGATGCAATTAGGTCATATTAAGCGGAACCGGGGGTCCCGACAATTATTTAAACGGTTCAAGTTGTTTATCTACCCCGCAAATTAAATGTTGTTTAGCATGGCAAAAGATAGTACCGGTTCGCTACACAAATTTAAATGAGGCCAATATAAGGCTAGATTTGCCCGCACATGGGCCCCATATTTAATTATAGGTGAATCGGCATAAGGCCCCCAAACCACATGACAAGTATGCATGCATGAACAATTAATATGCGACAAGTTTATTATGTTATAAAAATAGGGTTTCCGGGAAGGGGTTCACACATTAGGGTTCGGCAGATCTTGGGGTTCCGGGGTTTGGGGTTCGGTCTCAGGATCCAGGGTTCAACGGGTTCGGTCTCGGCGGAAGCGTCCTCGGATTACTGGGGTAGATCTCGTCGCATCCGGGGAGCAGGACTTGGTTCGGCGTCAGGGCGCATCGGGTGCTTCCGGGTCGGTGTCGATCTTGTCGTTGCGACGATCTTGTCGGGTCCGCGAATCGGGTCGGCCTTGGCGTTCGGGATGAAGAACTTGGCGTTCTGCGTCGGTGTTCTTGCCGACCGGGTTCTCGAGCATCGCATCCGGGAAGGAGGACTTGTCGTTCAGGGTCTCGATGTCCGGGGTGAAGTGCTTGTCGTATCCGTGAAGAAGAGCATGTCGGTCCACGGGTTCAGTCTTCGGATTGTTGCATCGGGGTTTCGACGAGGTTCACGATCTTCAGACTCCTGGAAGGAGAACTTGGCGTCTGGGATTCCGACGAGCTTGGCGTGTCGAGGTCGGTTTTCGGCCCGGCGCCGGGATCGGTCTTCGCGGGTCTCGGCGTCCGAGGCTCCTCACGATACCCTGGTGGAAACACGATGTCCTTGTGGAGGTTGCGGATCATCTCGGTGCATAGTCATCGTCTCGGTCTTCGGCACCGGAGGAAGGATGCTGTCTATCTAGTACTGGAGAACCGTTAGCAGCCTTGAAACCGAGATGGACTTCAGCGTCGGCCAAAAGACAAAGACCAAAGCAAGGATCTGGTGCACGCGGGGCTAGCTCCCAGCAGCCGACGAAGGGCGCGGTTGGTGGTGGCCCGCCGGACGGAGCAGCGGAGGGCCCCAACAGAGAGGCGAAGACGACATCGGGGCGGTGGCGTCCGAGGCCGAGAGTGGGGCGAGGCGGACGCGGGGCTCGGCGAGGCGGACGCGGGGTGGATGGCGACGCTGTGAGCTTCGCTGGCCGGGAGGCGGCTCGGCCGAACCACGCGGCGGACGAGCCGGAGGTCGGGAGGCGTGACCGGAGGTTGGGCGGCGGCGCTGTGGCGAGAGGAGGGCAGCGTGAGGCGAGGTCGACAGGGCGGCGCGGCCGGGCGGGGCGACACGGAGGAGGGCCGGAGAGCGGCGTCCGAGGCGGAGGAGAGAGGCGGCGCCTGAGCGTGGCGCGGTGGCAGTGGGAGGAGATGGGAGGCGGCAAGCAGCGTCGGTGGAGACGCGGAGAGCGGAGGAAGAGGAGGCGGATGGGCGGCGAGGGAGGGAGGGTGGCGCAAGGGAGGAGCGGCGTGGGTGAGAGAGAGTGGGGAGAGAGGTGGGGCGAGCGGGTGAGAGGAGGAAGAGAAACAGGGGGGCGCGCGTGGGGACGCGGGGGTGGGGCCCGGGGACAGGGCTGTCGGGTGTGGGAGTTGGTGAGGGAGGGCCAGGCGGGCTAGGGAGGTGGAGAGAGAGGGGGGCTGGCGTGTGAGTGGAGAGAGAGAGGCCAGGTGGCGGGTTGGGGTTGGGTAGAGGGAGGGGAGAGATGAGGTGTCAGGTGGGGATTGGGTGGGGTGATGTGGAGGGGTTGTGGGTAGAGTAGGATTGGTAGCTGTAGGATTTTAGGTGGACCGTTTGTATTCCTGGGGGTGGTCGTTCGGGTCGAATCGGCCCGTTCGACTGCCCCCACTAAAAATAATTTAATATTTTATTTGTTTTAAACGGACCGTTTGCAAACCGATAGCAGACAAACAAAATAATCCGGAGGTCCGGGTTTTATGCTTTGAATAAAGATGGGGCGTTTTAGAAAACAATTTGGGTTTTCCCGAAAATAGTTTTATGCGAACAGATGCAAGATGATGACGATGCTCAAATGCAATGTGGCATGATGACATGAGCATGCTGTCATGATGATGCAATGCACAAAAACAACGCGATTTTCTAGTAGTGGTATTGCGGGATGCCACAATTCGACACCATTAACAATGGATCTCGCCCTCGAGATCCGCCTCATGGTACCGGGAAGAAGGTCGGTGATCTGCATCTTCGCGCTTCGTGTAGGTCCTCGCGACACCACTAACAAGAGGTCGTTGTCCGTGATCGTCGAGAGAACACTCCGGGAACAACAGGTCGAAGGTAGAGGTATCAACAAATAAAGCCACCTCTAGCTTCGATGAAAAGAGGGAGCCGATGCATTCTCATCCATTTCAATGTACAAAAGCGAATAGAAGGGGTAGTCGGCATGGGGGCCAATCCATCACGCACCCAAACTATTACTCTGTACAATCAGTAGAAAAGCGTGCAACCATCCTCGAAATCAGACTGAAGATCTCGACAATCGAGGTTCGGAAACAGAGGAGTGATGCAGACTCTACATCGGATCTGGCGTAGATGATGTCGTCGCGTCGGGAAACACCGGAAGGCACAAACAAGGAATAAAGAATGGTAACACCGTAGACGGATTCATCAGGCAGCTTGAACACCGGATGGTAGAACACCGTTACCAAAAGAGGAAGCGAAACCCTGAAGGTACGACGGAACCCAACCACGAGAAATCCTGGACTCGAAGAAAAAGACGAGAGCGGATTCAAAACGCGTAGAGGTAAGAGGAGAATAGCAAAGGGGTAAGGAGTAAAATCAGACCTATTCAGAACTATCCAACCGATTTTGCAAAAATAGTTTGACACTCTACTTCGGCCGTTAGCTAGGTTATCCTACAGGCTGGACTTGTGGGGTATCGCAACTGCTGAGCTCTGATACCACTCTGTAACACCCTCAGAATCGGCCCTATGCAAGTTTTAGCGAAACCTGCCAAACCCGCATAGAAACGATTCAAAGGTGCCCACCAGGCACTTTCGTGCGGGTGGAAAACGAAGTAATAACATTACACAACAGTCCTCGATGGGGCCCACGCAGATATATATATAAATGACTCAATGAGTCAAGAATACGAGATACAAATACAAAGATCCAAATCACCTTGAAGGCGAGTCGTCCATCACTACGGACAAGATGCAAATGGGGCTAAGAGCCACAAGAATAACCAATGGCGTCCATAACCCCGCCTGCCAAGCCGGAAGGGTAACCCTGCTAACGACGTCGATCTCAAACCTGCTTAAACAAAAGGGGTGCCGACAAAGGGCAAAGGAAAAAGAAGGAGCGTCAGTACTGAGGCCAGTACACGGCGAGGCTAGAATTCGGCGGTCCTCGCCTACATAGGTATGGTGGACTGAAGCGGCAGCGGCAACATGCACTGACTCCCTATAGAGACTCGATACAACTAGCGGTTATCAGAGAGGGGTAACAAAGACCTATTCGGAACTAACCTGATGCTACCACCAAACAAACCCATCCTGGTGTTTCCCCCTCGAAACCAAACGAGGAAGTCAACCGAGGAACTCACACCGTTGGCAGTTTTATTTATTCAGTTGTCGTTGCAGCAATTACTAGTCAGGTATAGATAATCATCCTGATAAAGTAAGCAGTGGGCACTTTTAATTAACCATTCCGTTATAGTTACAACACTTACTAATCAGATACAGATAGCATGACCTAACCCAAAAACCCAGCAGTTGTTGATACTTTTATTTAGCCATTCCGTTGTAGTTGCAATACTTACTAGTCAGATACAATGGTCGTAGTTTACACCAAACAAGCTATTGTGGGCAGTATTATTAGCCATTCCATTATAGTGAAGCTGATTACTAGTCATTATAAAGTCAAATTTATAGTACTACTTTAGTTATAGTTGGCTATGATCGAGATACTGTGCTCCAAGTCGTCCATAACCGCGGACACGGCTTTCAGAAAGTTTTAACCCGGCCGGGGTGCACAAATAGCAACACACACTCGATCAACCTCGGAAAAACCAAATCAAAACCCAACGAGGCTTTCACGACAAAGCAATCACATGATTCAGAAATATTTCAGGGGGCCACCCCTTAAAGTAGACCCGCAACAAAGCCGGCCGGCTCCGAGACGGACTTAAGGTTGTGGGGACAGCTGTGAACGACTGGGAACCCGAAAGTGTGGCTGGGCTTGTCGACACCGCGGAATCGTGCCACGATCCTAAACAGTACAGTGCTCCTCGCACAATCGTAAATAAAGCAGTAGCATGGCATAAGTACAGGATAGTAATAAAACCTCAAACTAGTTTGTGGCCCCAAGAAATAAGAATGAATCATGCTCTGGCTCAGGGGGGGGTCCCATAATCCTCCCGGATGTGGATATCGCGATAAAACAAGGAACAGGTATCAAGTACTCGGGGTCCTACGGGACACAAGTGGGCGTTCGGAAACCAAATATTATCTATCACCCACCGATGCCTCTGCTTACTTCAATTTTAGTTATTAAACAGGAATTAAAGTGAACGATAAGTAAATCCATGATCATCTCCAACATCAACATGCGGCAATACACCAACAACTGTGGCACTCGACGACACGCAACAGCACTTGAGCAAGCGACTACGACGCGTGAGTCCAACTATCTACCAAACAACAAGTAATAGTATGTGTCCAAGGCAAATATAAGGCTGCAAGGGATATCACGGGTACGAAAACTAGAGCATCGCCACACAGATAGAAATAGATCAACAGGAGGGAATAAATACTATAAAATTAAGATAGGTAAAAAAGGGGGGATGCTCGCCTGAAAACATTGCCGAAGGTTCAACTGAAGATCGGGGCGACACTCGCATCAACTCAACGGCCTTATCCGCGAAGAAGCAAAACACTAGAATAAACACCGGATGCAATATTTAATACTACGGCAAAATATCGGCATGCTTATGATGTGATGCATGGCATGGCAAAGGTGCGATGCAATTAGGTCATATTAAGCGGAACCGGGGGTCCCAACAATTATTTAAACGGTTCAAGTTGTTTATCTACCCCGCAAATTAAATGTTGTTTTAGCATGGCAAAAGATAGTACCGGTTCGCTACACAAATTTAAATGAGGCCAATATAAGGCTAGATTTGCCCGCACATGGGCCCCATATTTAATTATAGGTGAATCGGCATAAGGCCCCCAAACCACATGACAAGTATGCATGCATGAACAATTAATATGCGACAAGTTTATTATGTTATAAAAATAGGGTTTCCGGGAAGGGGTTCACACATTAGGGTTCGGCAGATCTTGGGGTTCCGGGGTTCGGGGTTCGGTCTCAGGATCCAGGGTTCAACGGGTTCGGTCTCGGCGGAAGCGTCCTCGGATTACTGGGGTAGATCTCGTCGCATCCGGGGAGCAGGACTTGGTTCGGCGTCAGGGCGCATCGGGTGCTTCCGGGTCGGTGTCGATCTTGTCGTTGCGACGATCTTGTCGGGTCCGCGAATCGGGTTGGCCTTGGCGTTCGGGATGAAGAACTTGGCGTTCTGCGTCAGTGTTCTTGCCGACCGGGTTCTCGAGCATCGCATCCGGGAAGGAGGACTTGTCGTTCAGGGTCTCGATGTCCGGGGTGAAGTGCTTGTCGTATCCGTGAAGAAGAGCATGTCGGTCCACGGGTTTAGTCTTCGGATTGTTGCATCGGGGTCTCGACGAGGTTCACGATCTTCAGACTCCTGGAAGGAGAACTTGGCGTCTGGGATTTCGACGAGCTTGGCGTGTCGAGGTCGGTTTTCGGCCCGGCGTCGGGATCGGTCTTCGCTGGTCTCGGCGTCCGAGGCTCCTCGCGATACCCTGGTGGCAACACGATGTCCTTGTGGAGGTTGCGGATCATCTCGGTGCGTAGTCATCGTCTCGGTCTTCGGCACCGGAGGCAGGATGTTGTCTATCTAGTACTGGAGAACCATTAGCAGCCTTGAAACCGAGATGGACTTCAGCGTCGGCCAAAAGACCAAGACCAAAGCAAGGATCTGGTGCACGCGGAGCTAGCTCCCAGCAGCCGACGGAGGGCGCGGTTGGTGGTGGCCCGCCGGACGGAGCAACGGAGGGCCCCAGCAGAGAGGCGAAGACGACATCGGGTGTGGCATCCCGCAAAACCACTACTAGAAAATCGCGTTGAATTTGTGCATTGCATCGTCACCGTCGCATGTTGTTTGTCAAAAACTATTTTCGAAAACCCCGATTTGTTTTCCAAACGCCCCGTCCTTAATTCAAACGCCAAAACCGGGTCCCCGGAATATTTTGTTTTGGCCGCTATCGGTTTGCCAACGGCCCGTTTAACACAAATAAAATTTATATTATTTTAGGGCAATGAACGGGCCGCTTTAGCCCGAACCACCCCATATTTTAAAATCGGTCCAACCTGCAGCCCCACCTAAATCCTAAACTCACCCACTAGTCTACCCAACCCACCACGCCACCACTCCCCAATCAGGACTTGCCAACTCCTCCCCAAATCCCCACCATTCCCATGCTGCCACATCAGCTTCTCTCTTCTCTCTCTCTCTTTTCTCTCCCAGCCAACCCCTTGCCCCACGCTCCCTCCTCTTCTTTCCTCACCGAGCCAGCCTCACCCACTCCCCGACCTGGGCCCTTCTTCCTGGCCACCGCTTCCCACCAACCCCCACGCAGCTGTTCCACCCCGGCCCCACCTCCTCTCTCCTCCTCAGCCCGCTTTCCCACCCACCCGTGATCCGCCTGTGACCGCCATCTCCCACCTCCTCTCTGTCTCCCTCGCCTCCGCCACGCCCTCGCCCGCTCGGCCCCTCCGCCGCCTCTCGCCTCGCCCCGCTGTCGGCCTGCTGCCTCGCCACCGCCAAGACCTCACAGACTCCGCCTCCCGGCCACGCCACTAAGCCCCGCCGCCGCTGCTTCCTTCCATGACGCAGCGAAGCATCTCCGCTCGCTTCACTGCGCCGCCGTTTCGCCGCCATTGCGGCGCTCCACCTCCGCCGAAGCGCCGACGACCCGGCCCCGCCGCCAGAGCTCGTGCCGCCCGCCGCCTCTTCCTCGCCCTGCCTCCGCCCCGCCTGCTCGCGTCTGCGCTGCCCGCCCGCCGCTGCCGTGCGAAGCCGCCATCGCCGGCGTCGTGCTCGTCCCAATGGCGCCCGACCTCTCGCCGCTGGCGCTTCCACCTTCGCGCGCCATCCCGTCCCCGCCGCCCCGCTGGCCAGACGCTGCGCGTGTATGTGTGCTCGTGTCGTGAGCTCGTATGTGTGTGCTCGTGTATCGTGAGCTCGTGTATGTGTGTGCGCGTATGTGTCATGGTAACCGTATGAACCACGAGAAAATTCCCGAGGCTCAAGATCTGCTGAAGCCCGCGTCAAGTTCGTCTACTCGGACCACAAGACCGTTCCGAGGAAACATCGAACCCGATGCGGATCCGATAACCGCCAAGTTCGCCAAGACCCGTTCATGGATTCCGTTGTCAAGCCGAACCCGTGGAACCCGAACCCCCAAGATCTACGCGGACCGACATGATCTTCTACTGACGCCAAGTTCGCCGAGTCCGGAACGCCAAGTACTCCCCCGGACGACAAGTTCTCCATCCCGGAACGGCAAGATCGACCCCGTGGGGCCCGACAAGATCTGCGCGACGACAAGAACGGCACCGACCCGGAAGATCCGATGCCCCGACGCCGAACCAAGTCCGGCTTCCCGGAACGCCAAGAACTACCCCCGATATCCGAGAACGAGAGGACGATCCCGGACTCCGAGAACTACCCCCTGAACGCCATGACCGTCGACATGACCCCAAGTCCCGCACCCGGATGCGCCAAGATCTACCTCGATCCGAGACCCTAACCCCGGAGTCCGAGAACGATCCCCCGAGACCGGACCCTGGACCCTGTCGAACCCCCGAACCCCGGAAACCCCAAGATCTTCGAGCCCCCTCTAATGTGTGAACCCTTTTCCTCGAACCCTATTTTCTAACATAATAACTTGTTGCACATATAATTGTCATTCTTGCATGCATACATTCATGTGGTTTGGGGGCCTTATGCCGATTCACCTAATAATTAAATATGGGGCCCATATGCGGGCAAATCTAGTCTCATATCGGCCTCATTTAAACTTGCGTAGCGAACCCGATACTGTCTCTTGCCTTGTTAAAACAACATTTAATTTGCGGGGGTTCTAAACAACTTGCACCATCTAATTAATTGCCGGGACCCCGGTTCCACTTAATATGACCTAATTGCATCGCACCTTTGCCATGTCATCCATCATACATGCATCATGCCGATCTTCTGTCGTTTTATTAAATATCATCCGTGTTTCTTCTAGTGTTTTGCTTCTTCATGATAAGGCCGTTGAGTTGATGTGAGCGTCGCCCGATCTTGGTCGAACCCTTCGACAATGTTTTCAAAGCAGCATCTCCCCTTTCTACCTATCTTACTTTATAGTCTTTATTCCCTCCTTGATCTATTGCTATACGTATTGCGATGCTTTAGTTTCCGTACCTGTGATATTCCCTGCAGCCCTATATTGCCTTGGACACATCCTATTACCTGTTGTCTGGTAGATAGTTGGACTTGCGCGTCGTAGTCGCTTGCTCAAGTAATGTTGCGTGTTGTCAAATGCCACAGTTGCTGATGTATTGCCGCATGTTGATGTTGGAGATGATTCTAGTTTTACTTATCGTCACTTGAATTTCTGTTTAACAACTAAAATTGAATAAGCAGAGGCATCGGTGGGTGATAGATAATATTTGGTTTCCGAACGCCCACTTGTGTCCCGTAAGACCCCGAGTACTTGATACTTGCCTTGATTTTATGCGCTATCCACATCCGGAGGTATATGGGACCCCCGAGCCGAGCTTGATTCATTCTTATTTCTTGGGGCCACAAACTAGTTTGAGGTTTTATTTACGATCTGTACTTATGCCATGCTTATCGCTTTATTTACGATTGTGCGACAGATAGCACATCGCATCTTAGGATCGGGACACGATTCCGCGGTGTCGACAAGCCCCGCTTGGGGTTCCCATGCTCACACCGGCCCACCCAAACCTTGAGGCCGTCTCGAGCTTGCTTACTCGTTGCGGATTCTACTCTAAGGGTGGCCTCAAATATTTATGAATCTGTGATTGTTCACCGTGAAAGCCTCGTTGGGTTTTGATTTGGTTTTTCCGAGGTTGATCGGCGTGTGTTGCTATTGGTGCACCCCGGTAAAACTTTCAAAGCCGTGTCCGCGGATATGGACGACTTGGAGCAAGATTCTCGATCATAGACAAGCATAACTAAAGTTTATCGCTATTAATTTGACTTATAATGACTAGTAATCAGCTTCACTATAACGGAATGGCTAATTAATACCGCCCACCAATGCTTGTTTGGTTGTCGCCATGCGACAAATGTATCGACTAGTAAGTATTGCAACTACAACGAATGGTCTGAATAAAAGTACCAACAAGCTATTGGGTTTTGGGTTTATCACATGCTATCTGAATTTGATTAGTAAGTGTTGCAACTACAACGGAATGGTTAATTAAAAGTGCCCACTGCTTACTTTATCAGGACGATTATCTAAACCTGACTAGTAAAGTGCCGCAACTATAACTGAGTAAGTAAAACTGCCAACTGTGTGAGTTCCTCGGTTGACTTCCTCGTTTGGTCTCGAGGGGGGAACACCAGGAGGGGTTTGTTTGGCGTTAGCTTCAGGTTGGATCCGGATAGGTCATTCTTACCCCTCTCTCGATATCCGCCCTTGTATCGAGTCTCTATAGGTTGTTTAGTGCATGCCGCTGCCGCTTGATCCACCATACCTATGTAGGCGAGGACCGCGAATTCTAGCCTCGCTGCATCGCCTCGATCGACGCTCCTTCTTTGTTTTCTGCTTTGCCCTTTGTCGGCACCCCTTTGTTAAGGTGTTTTGAGATCGACGCCGTTAGCGGTGGTTACCCTTCCGCTTGGCACGGCAGGGTTATGGACGCCATTGGTTATTCTTCAGGGCTCTTAGCCCCATTTGCATCTTGTCCGTAGTCGGACACCCCATCGTTTTCAAGGTGATTTGGATCTTTGTATATTATATCTGTATTCTTGACTCATGGAGTCGCTTATATATATATCTGTTCTGTGGGTCCCATCGAGGACTGTTGTGTGATGTTATTACTTCGTTTTCCACCCGCACGAAAGTGCTTGGTGGGCACCTTTTGAATCGTTTCTATGCGGGTTTGGAATTTTGCTCAAACTTGCATAGGTCCGATTCGAGGGTGTTACAGTGGTATCGAGCTCATAGCTATGCGATACCCCACAAGTCCAAATGTAGGATAACCTAGCTAACGGCCGAAGTAGAGTGTCAAAACTATTTTTGAAAATCGGTTGGATAGTTCTGATTAGGTCTGATTTTACTCCTTACCCCTCTGCTGATCTCCTCTTACCTCGACGTGTTTTGAATCTGCCCTCTTATCTTTTCCGCGAGTCCAGGATTTCTCGTGGTTGGGTTTCCGTCGTACCTTTAGGGTTTCGCTTCCTTCTTTGGTAACGGTGTTCTACCCTCCGGTGTTCCAGCTGCCTGACGAATCCGTCCACGGTGTTACCATCGTGCATTCTTTGTTTGTTCCTTCCGGTGTTTTCCGACGCGACGACATCCTCTACGCCAGATCCGATGCAGAGTCCGCATCACTCCTTTGATCCGAACCTCGCTTGTCGAGATCTCCAGTCTGAATCTTGAGGGTTGGTTGCATAATCTGTCTATTCGTGTACATAGTAATGCTTTGAGTGCGGAATGGAGTCGCGACCATACCACTACTCTTATCATTTGCTCTGTATATTGAATGGTGGATCGATGCAAGTTTACTCCTTCCATGGAAGTTAGAGGTGGCCTTACCTTTAACTTCGTCCGTTGTTTATCCGGAGTGCTCTCTTGACGAACAGGAACAACGAACCACGTTAGTGGTGTCGCGAGGATCTACACGAAGTGAGAAGATGCAGATCGCCGACCTTCCTTCCGGTACCATGAGGCGGATCTCGAGGGCGAGATCCATTGTTAGTGGTGTCGAATTGTGGCATCCCGCAAAACCACTACTAGAAAATCGCGTTGAATTTGTGCATTGCATCGTCACCGTCGCATGTTGTTTGTCAAAAACTATTTTCGAAAACCCCGATTTGTTTTCCAAACGCCCCGTCCTTAATTCAAACGCCAAAACCGGGTCCCCGGAATATTTTGTTTTGGCCGCTATCGGTTTGCCAACGGCCCGTTTAACACAAATAAAATTTATATTATTTTTAGCGGGCAATGAACGGGCCGCTTTTAGCGACGACCACCCCATATTTTAAAATCGGTCCAACCTGCAGCCCACCTAAATCCTAAACTCACCCACTAGTCTACCCAACCCACCGGCCACCTCACTCCCCAATCAGACTTGCCAACTCCTCCCCAAATCCCCACCATTCCCATCTTTGCCACATCAGCCCCCTTCTCTCTTCTCTCCTCTTTTCTCTCTCCCCGCCCCCCCCCCCCCCCCCCCTCCCTCCCTCCCTCTCTTCTTTCCTCACCGAGCCAGCCTCACCCACTCTCCCGACCTGGGCCCTTCTTCCCTGCCCGCCCGCCTTCCCACCAACCCCCACGCCCTGCTCCACCCCGGCCCCACCTCCTCTCTCCTCACCCGCTCTTTCCCCGTCACCCACCTCAAGATCCGCCTGGACCGCCATCTCCTCACCTCGCCTCTGCCGTCTCGCCTCCGCCACGCCTCAAGCCTCGGCTCTCGGCCTCGCCTCCGCTCGCCGCCATTGCCGGCCTGCTGCCTCGCATCACCCAAGACCCGCCTCCCTCGGCCCGCCGCCACCTCACCAAGCCCCGGCCGCCTGCTTCTTCATGACGCAGTGAGCATCTCCGCCTCACTGCCGCCGCCCCTTGCAGTCGCTTCCACCCCGCCCGAAGCGCCGACGACCCTGGCCGCCGCCAGAGCCTGCGGTTGCCGCCGCCGCCGCCTTCCTGCCCGTCTCCGTCCAGCCGTCATGCGGCCGTCCGCGAACCCGCCGCGCCGAGTCCCGAGCAGCCCGCCATCGCCGGCGTCGTGCTCGTCCCAATGGCCGGACCTCTCTCGCTGGCGCTTCCACCCTTCGCGCCATCCCGTCCCCGCCGGTGGCCTGTGGCTCACGCACGCTGCGTGCGTGTATGTGTGTGCTCGTGTATGCGTGAGCTCGTGTATGTGTGTGCTCGTGTATGCGTGAGCTCGTGTATGTGTGTGCGCGTGTATGTGTCATGGTAACCGCGTATGAACCACAGAAAATTCCCGAGGCTCCGAAGATCTGCTGAAGCCCGGCGTCAAGTTCGTCTACTCGGACCACAAGACCGTTCCCGGAGCGGAAACATCGAACCCCGATGCCCGGATCCGTATAACCGCCAAGTTCGCCAAGACCCGTTCATGGATTCCGTTTGTCAAGCCGAACCCGTGGAACCCGAACCCCCCAAGATCTACGCAGCGGACCGACATGATCTTCTACTCGGACGCCAAGGTTCGTCGAGAGTCCGGAACGCCAAGTACTCCCCCGGACGACAAGTTCTCCATCCCGGAACGGCAAGATCGACCCCGTGGGGCCCGACAAGATCTGCGCGACGACAAGAACGGCACCGACCCGGAAGATCCGATGCCCCGACGCCGAACCAAGTCCGGCTTCCCGGAACGCCAAGAACTACCCCCGATATCCGAGAACGAGAGGACGATCCCGGACTCCGAGAACTACCCCCTGAACGCCATGACCGTCGACATGACCCCAAGTCCCGCACCCGGATGCGCCAAGATCTACCTCGATCCGAGACCCTAACCCCGGAGTCCGAGAACGATCCCCCGAGACCGGACCCTGGACCCTGTCGAACCCCCGAACCCCGGAAACCCCAAGATCTTCGAGCCCCCTCTAATGTGTGAACCCTTTTCCTCGAACCCTATTTTCTAACATAATAACTTGTTGCACATATAATTGTCATTCTTGCATGCATACATTCATGTGGTTTGGGGGCCTTATGCCGATTCACCTAATAATTAAATATGGGGCCCATATGCGGGCAAATCTAGTCTCATATCGGCCTCATTTAAACTTGCGTAGCGAACCCGATACTGTCTCTTGCCTTGTTAAAACAACATTTAATTTGCGGGGGTTCTAAACAACTTGCACCATCTAATTAATTGCCGGGACCCCGGTTCCACTTAATATGACCTAATTGCATCGCACCTTTGCCATGTCATCCATCATACATGCATCATGCCGATCTTCTGTCGTTTTATTAAATATCGCATCCGGTGTTTCTTCTAGTGTTTTGCTTCTTCGCGGATAAGGCCGTTGAGTTGATGTGAGCGTCGCCCCGATCTTCGGTCGAACCCTTCGACAATGTTTTCAGGCGAGCATCTCCCCCTTTCTACCTATCTTACTTTATAGTCTTTATTCCCTCCTGTTGATCTATTGCTATCTGTGTTGCGATGCTTTAGTTTCGCACGTGATATTCCCCGCAGCCCTATATTGCCTTGGACACATCCTATTACCCGTTGTGCGGTAGATAGTTGGACTTATGGCGTCGTAGTCGCTTGCTCAAGTAATGTTGCGTGTTGTCAAATGCCACAGTTGCTGATGTATTGCCGCATGTTGATGTTGGAGATGATTCTAGTTTTACTTATCGTCACTTGAATTTCTGTTTAACAACTAAAATTGAATAAGCAGAGGCATCGGTGGGTGATAGATAATATTTGGTTTCGAACGCACTTGTGTCCCGTAAGACCCCGAGTACTTGATGCTGTTCCTTGATTTTGCGCTATCCACATCCGGAGGTATATGGGACCCCGAGCGAGCTTGATTCATTCTTATTTCTTGGGGCCACAAACTAGTTTGAGGTTTTATTTACGATCCTGCATTTATGCCATGCTTTATCGCTTTATTTATTTACGTGCGATAGCACATGTCTTTTAGGATCGGGACACGATTCCGCTGGTGTCGACAAGCCCGTTTGGGGTTCCCGATCGTTCACAGCCGTCCACCCAAACCTTGAGGCCGTCTGAGCTTGCTTACTTGCTATGATTCTACTCTAAGGGTGGCCTCAAATATTTATGAATCTCGTGATTGTTCAGTGAAAGCCTCGTTGGGTTTTGATTTGGTTTTTCCGAGGTTGATCGGCGTGTTGCTATTGGTGCACCCGGTAAAACTTTCTGAAAGCCGTGTCCGCGGATATGGACGACTTGGAGCACAGTATCTCGATCATAGACAAGCATAACTAAAGTTTACTGCTATTAATTTGACTTATAATGACTAGTAATCAGCTTCACTATAACGGAATGGCTAATTAATACTGCCCACCAATGCTTGTTTGGTTGTCGCTTGCGACAAATGTATCTGACTAGTAAGTATTGCAACTACAACGAATTGGCTGAATAAAAGTACCAACAACTGCTGGGTTTTGGGTTTATCACATGCTATCTGTATCTGATTAGTAATTGTTGCAACTATCACGGAATGGTTAACTAAAAGTGCCCACTGCTTACTTTATCAGGACGATTATCTAAACCTGACTAGTAAAGTGCCGCAACTATAACTAAATAAGTAAAACTGCCAACTGTGTGAGTTCCTCGGTTGACTTCCTCGTTTGGTCTCGAGGGGGAAACACCAGGATGGGTTTGTTTGGCGTTAGCTTCAGGTTGGATCCGGTTAGGTCATTCTTACCCCTCTCTGATATCCGCCAGTTGTATCGAGTCTCTATAGGTTGTTTAGTGCATGCTGCCGCTGCCGCTTCAGTCCACCATACCTATGTAGGCGAGGACCGCCGAATTCTAGCCTCGCCGTAATCGGCCTCGATCGACGCTCCTTCTTTGTTTTCTGCTTTGCCCTTTGTCGGCACCCCTTTTGTTAAGCAGGTTTTGAGATCGACGCCGTTAGCAGGGTTACCCTTCCGGCTTGGCCTGGGCAGGGTTATGGACGCCATTGGTTATTCTTCAGGGCTCTTAGCCCCATTTGCATCATGTCCGTAGTCGGACACCCCATAGTTTTCAAGGTGATTTGGATCTTTGTATATTATATCTGTATTCTTGACTCATGGAGTCGCTTATATATATATCTGTTCTGTGGGTCCCATCGAGGTCTGTTGTGTAATGTTATTACTTCGTTTTCCACCCGCACGAAAGTGCCTGGTGGGCACCTTTGAATCGTTTCTATGCGGGTTTGGCGAATTTTGCTCAAACTTGCATAGGTCCGATTCTGAGGGTGTTACATCGGGGCGGTGGCGTCCGAGGCCAAGAGCGGGGCGAGGCGGACGCGGGGCTCGGCGAGGCGTGACGTGGACGGGCGGCACTGGCCGGAGGGCGCTCGGCCGAACCACGCGCGGGACGAGCCGGAGGTCGGAGGCGCAATGACCGGAGGAGGTTAGGCGGCAGCATGTGTGAGGAGAGGAGGAGCTGGCGGCGAGGAGGTCGAAGGCCGGCGGCTGGGACAGGAGGAGGAGGAGGGCGGCGGCCGAGGCAGAGGAAGGAGAGGGAAGCGTCGAGGCGTGGCCAGTGGGAGCGGAGATGGGAGGCGGCGGCTCGGTGGAGACCGGGAGAGAGGAAGAGGAGGCGGATGGGCGGCGAGAGGGAGGGAGGGTGGGCCGGGAGGAGCGTCGGGCTGAGAGAGAGCGGGGAGAGAGGAGGTGAAGGCGGTGAGAGAGGAAGAGAAAGCAGGGGCGTGGGGACCAGGTGGGGCCCGGGACAGGCTGTGTGGGAGTTGGTGAGGGAGGGCCAGGCGGGCTAGGGAGGTGGAGAGAGAGGGGGGCTGGCGTGTGAGTGGAGAGAGAGAGAGGCCAGGTGGCGGGTTGGGGTTGGGTAGAGGGAGGGGAGAGATGAGGTGTCAGGTGGGGATTGGGTGGGGTGATGTGGAGGGGTTGTGGGTAGAGTAGGATTGGTAGCTGTAGGATTTTAGGTGGACCGTTTGTATTCCTGGGGGTGGTCGTTCGGGTCGAATCGGCCCGTTCGACTGCCCCCACTAAAAATAATTTAATATTTTATTTGTTTTAAACGGACCGTTTGCAAACCGATAGCAGACAAACAAAATAATCCGGAGGTCCGGGGTTTTGCGTTTGAATAAAGATGGGGCGTTTTAGAAAACAATTTGGGTTTTCCCGAAAATAGTTTTATGCGAACAGATGCAAGATGATGACGATGCTCAAATGCAATGTGGCATGATGACATGAGCATGCTGTCATGATGATGCAATGCACAAAAACAACGCGATTTTCTAGTAGTGGTATTGCGGGATGCCACAGCCTCGCTACCTATTTCCACCAAGTACAAGTCATGGAGGTGTGCTTCCTTTGTTGGTCATGTTCCTATCGCTGAAGGACACGTCCCTTGATGCTCCACGCCAATGCCAAGTGAAGCTGCTCGTGTGTATCTGAAGCTAATTTGTGCCTCGCGAAGATTGTCGGGTGAAGAGGAACCCGATGAATCACTAATGCTAATTCCAGTCCATCATCTACACCCGAAGTCGGAACGCCAAGATCTACTTCCTGGAAATATGAAGATCGAGCTCGAACCCTCAGCGAACCCCAAGATCTTCGGACCAATGTGCGACCCCTATCCGAGACCCTTGTTTTGTTATAATATATATAATATAACTTGCTGCATATTAATCCATCCATACTCGCATACATATTTATTTGTCTGGGGTACTTTGTCCATTCACCTCATAATTAAATATGGAGCCCATATGCGGACGAATCTAGTCTAATATTGGTTCCATTTAAATTTGTGTAGCAAACCGATGATATAATTTTGTCTTGTTAATACAACATTAAATTGCGGGGTATCTAGACAACATAAACCACCTAATTAAATGTCGGGACCCCGGTTCCGCTTAATATTGTTTAATTGCATCGCACCTTTGCCATGTCATACATCATGCATGCATCATGCCCGATTTTCTGCCGTAGTATTAAATATTGCATCCGTTGCTTCTTCTAGTGTTTTGCTTCTTTGCGGACTAGGACGACGAGTTGATGCGAGATGCGCTAATCCTCCGGTTTCCTGACTTTGTCTCACAGGCGAGCATTTCTCCCCCTTCTACCTATTTTGCATTTATAGTCTTTACTTCTTCCAATTGGTCTATTGCTATCCCTATTGTCGATGCTTTAGTACTGTCCCTTTATTTACCTGCTCCACTTTATCGCCTTGGTTATCCTATTGCCTTGCTTGATTAGCTAGTCTTGTCCTTGCGAGTCGTAAGCATGCTTAGCACCGCTCTCATACAGGTGGAACATGATACTTGGATATGGTTGGTGATAAGATAATTAAATTGGTGATGTCGGTTATGGTTATGGTCTCACCTAACGATATGGCCCCGGCAGGGACCACCTTTGGGAACTGCTTGAGCCGACCTAGGACCCGTTCATTCTACGATACCAGTTCTGAGTTGATCGCGCTAATCAAACGTGGGGCCTCTGGGATCCCCCCTCAACTACCGACGCTATTCGTATATCCTGAGGGTTACAAAATTGGTTTTCCATTTGGTGCATACGCATAATATGTCCTCGGACATGGGTGAGTTTATATGTCTTCGGACTTGATATTTTGGTGGATTGCCATGGCTTGCATACATAAATCGCGGTACACGGTGGCGGCACCCACGGTGAGTACAGGTTACCCCGCAGGGCCCAATCCACCAGTAGGCGCAAATGCTGTGCCTTCCTTGAGAATCGCCGTACCTCTTGGTTGGTTCCCCACAGTAGGTGATGCCTCTGGATATGCGCGTAGTTAAGGGACAGTTCTTGTTGTGAGATTCAGATGGCACGCGTAATATTTTGCCTGATGGGTTGAGCATGCGTTTGGGTACAATAGTGCACCCCTGCAGGGTAAATCTTTTCGAGAAGCCGTGTGTCCACGGTTATGGACGCCTCAGGAGTACAGTGTCATGATCATAGACAACGCCACTAATGTTTTATCTTTAACAATATGACTAGTAACTAGCCTTATCAACTAAACACCTGCTTAACTAAAATTGCCACTGTGTGTGTTCCGCAAGGAGACTTCCTCGACTGTTCTTCGAGGGGGAAATCTTCGGATGGGTTATGTTTGGTGTTATATTATATATACCGTATAGTGCTCTCTTATCTCGCTCTAATAGCCGAAGTTGTAGCGTGTCTCTATAAGTTAGATAGTGCAAGCTTTGCTGCCGCTGAGCCCACCATACCTATGTAGGCGAGGACCGCCGAATTCTAGTCTCGCCGTGTCTTGGCCTCGATCTTGACCGCTCTTCTGTTTTCCTTTGCCCTTTGTCACCCTCTTGGCTTGCAGTATGTGATTGACGACGTTAGCAAGGTTACCCTTGATCTTGGCACAGGCGGTTGGACACCGCTTGGTTATTCTTCAGGACTCTTAGTCCCATTTGGATCTTGTCCATACTCGGATACTATTTTTCTTTCTTCTTGAGTTGTATCTTCGTATTGTATCTTTTGTGTTCTTGACTCGTGGAGTCGTTGTTGTATATGTAAGTTCTTGTGGACTTTGTTGTAAACTACTGTGATGTAACTACTTGTATTCAAATCCCACCCACACGAAAGTGTCCGTGGGCGTCTTTGAATCGCTTCTATTTTGGCGGAAATCGAGATCTGCATAGACCCGATCGAGGCGTTATAAACATAGATAGACCTTCTCCTTTTCTAGGGACAAGAGTCTCGTTCTCAACTCTTCTAGCTTTGGTACCCAATGCTTGTTTTCTCTGGCGGAGGGCCAGGCAATGGGGGCCGGAGCTGGAAACGCCAGACGGCGAGCGTGGCGGCCTTGACCTCTCGGGCTGCCGAGCGGGCGGCGACATGAGCAACATCCGCCAGCGGAGTCAGCGGTTGAGGCGGCGTCGGGCCCGGAGAGCGCTTGGCCTTGTGGCGTCGTCTTGCCTGGCCATCTCGGCGGTGGCGAGTGCGAACGAGCCGAGAGCCCTTCACCTGGACGCGATCTCGCATACCCATCGCCTGGCCCGGCTCCGCCGCATGATGCAGCGGGTGGCGCGTCTCGTGGAACTCAGTGCGCCCATGTCCTAAAAACAGCAGCTAGAACAACGTCGGCTGACCAACCTGCACTGGCGTGGGCCAGGCGGCTCGCCCAAGGCGGCAGATGGCGGCGAGCTCGGCCTCGTCGGCGATGGTCTGCCAGCTAGCGCCAGCATGTTGGCTGGTCCACCTTCCTCCGGCAGCATCCAGCACTCGCCGAGCTCGGCATACTGTCTCTCGGCGCCCGCTCCAACCTCGTCCCGATGACCGAGCACAAATCTACCACGGCGGTCGGACCCAGAAACGCGCATGGAATCGGCGTGGCGGAGTTTGGGGAGCGGCACGCGTACACGGAGCTCATCCATGAGGCTCCGCGGGGCGTGTCCACTGAAGCTGGTGGCGCTCATCCGGCGAGGCGCCACGGCGCAAAGGGGACCAAATCCGTGGGGGTTAGGGCGGCTTAGGGTATGCGCGACGCGAAGCGAGCTCACTCACAAGGTGTAGCGACTGGTGCCGGTATCTTTGACCGGTGGCGGGGAATCGCCGGAGACGGCGGCGCGATTGGAGGGCGGACGGATGGTTTGAAATGGTTTGAAGTGGGGGACTGGGGAGGGAGACGATACCGGAACACGGGGTTGGCGTTTCCGTTTTTTTTTGCGTGCCTTGAAATTGGTGCCAGGTTATGCGAGACGCATATTGCACAATATGCGCCTCCTATAATTCAAACTATAGGAGGCGCATATAGCAATATGCGCCTCGCATATGCGGCCACCTACCACCGTCCGGGCCCGCAGGAGTTACTTGAGGCGCATATGACCATACGCGCCTCGCATATTATCAAATATAGGAGGCGCATATAGCCATATGCACCTCGCATATCCGTGCACCTACCAACACGTGGGCCCACACAGATTATGCGAGGCGCATTCTGTCCATATGCGCCTCGCCTATCTGATATATAGGAGGCGCATATGACTAGAATGCGCCTCACATAATATGGGGCTACTAGATTCTATCCGTTCAAGGATTATAGGAGGCGCATTATTATCATATGCGCCTCGCCTATTTTTATACTAGAGGCGCATATCGCAAAGTGCGCCTCGCCTATTTTTATAGGAGGCG
The DNA here is from genome assembly GCA_030063025.1 of Avena longiglumis. NCBI lineage: Eukaryota > Viridiplantae > Streptophyta > Magnoliopsida > Poales > Poaceae > Avena > Avena longiglumis. The sequence continues at coordinate 505,858,391 of CP125975.1, forward strand.
CATATGTCTAAATGTGCCTCGCATAAGCATGTCTCCTATAGCCTTTTCTCTAATAGTGCACGAACGCTATCACAATGTAAAGTACATAAGTAAAGAGCTCGGGTATATAGATAACCGAGGCACGCGGGGACACCGATATTTTACCGAGTTCCTCCCAACATGGAGTACGTCTCGTTTGGAGAGGGGGTGGTATCAAACCACCAACGCCACAAAAGGCCTCCCTTATTCTCCGGTGAATCTCACCCCAATGGGATCGATCCACACTTCCACTATCGGTGCACTTGTCGGTGGCAACCGGAACCTCTCACAAGGTTGGGGCACAACTCCACAACTTAATTGGAGGCTCCCAACAAATGCCACAAAAGGCCACAATGCCACCAAGACCACAAACCGTCTAGGGTTCCAAGAACCCAAGAGGTACAGGCTCCAATGAGTAATACAAACCAAATCCTACAAAGAGAACCCAAACTGATGCAACAAATGCTAATGGCAAAAACACCACAAAGATGCTCAAATCTCTCACTCTCAAGTTCCAACAAAGCTACCAAAGCTATTGGGAGAACAAGAGAGGAGAAATCAAAGAGAGACACAAAATCCCCCAAAATCTAGATCCCCAAAGATACACTCACAAAGAGATGTTTTGGTTTGGTCAAAACGTAGATCTAGATCTCCTCCAACAACCCCTCAAATATTTGCAAGAATCAATGGAGGGGTGTGTAGAAATCAAGCTTAAAGAGTAGAGCAAATGGGGGCAAAGCTTGGGCAAAAAAAGAGGAAGAAGTCACCCTAAATGAAAAAGGGGCGAAGCTATTTAAAGGGGTAGGCCAAATCTGCCCGTTGGGGCATTTTCCTGGAAGGAACTGTAGTACCGCAGAATACCGATACTACCGCACCCTGCGAGAATAGCCAAGAAAAATATTGGGCGAGCGACAGAATTTGGGACAAGCGAGCTGGAGAGAGAGAAAAGCAGCAGCAGGGCAGCCAGCAGCAGCTGCAAGCGCTGCTCGCACGCAGCAGCACAGTAGCAGAGCAGCACCGACCAGGCAGCAAGAAGCGCGGGGCCCAGAGCATGCAGCAGCGGCGGGCCCTGCGCGCAGCAGCTGCAGCGCAGCGAGCCACCCGCGCAGCGGGGCAGCAAGGCGCGCGGCGCGCGCAGTTGCAAGCAGCAGCGACGGGCGGGCCCAGCAGCAGTGGCACGGGAGCGAGGCGGCTAGATGCGCGCGCGTGAGAGTGCAGGGCGAGCGCACATGCAGCGGTGCAGCGCAGCGCGCGGGGCCCAGCCGCATGCGAGCAGCGCGACGCACCGGGGCAGCATGCGGGGCTGTCCGCTGTCGGCAGCAGGCGCGCAGCAGCGCAGCGAGCCAAGAAAGCGTGGCATGCAGCTGTAGCTGGCCACGCGGGTCAACGCGGGCGGCAGGTGTGGCGCGCGGCGCGCGCAGCGCATGGCGGGGCCAGCTGCCAGCCGCGGCAGCTCGCGCGGGTAGGGCGCGCACGCGCGTGAGCGAGTGAGCGGCAAACGGCGCAGGCCCCAGCGCAGCAGCGGCAGGGCGGGTCAACGCAGCAGCGCGCGCGCGAGGCGGATGCGAGCGGGCAGATCTGGATCTAAAAATATCTGGCCGTTTTTCCTGGGCCGACAGGGCCGGTACTAACGGGCCGGCCGGTACTACCGCAGAAAGTACCTAGCGAGACAGAAAGAAATCGGGCCTTTTTAGGTCCGGGCGGTAGTACCGGCCAGTCCGGGCGGTACTACCGCTTGGCCCAGAAAACATCCTGACAGGCAAATATTCAAACGACAATAACTTTTGACTGGAAGCTCCAATTGACCCGATTCAAATTGCGTTGGATAGAGGACGACAAGGGCTTCCCAATAAAAAGTGGAAATATTGATTATCACCAAGTGAGAAAGTATCAAGTAAAATAATGTGATATACCTCACTTGGTGAGAAACCGAAAAGCCGCATAAATCAAAATTGCAACAAGATACAAATGGAAGATCCGATTTTGATGAACAAGAGCTTGTTATGGAGATTACCACAAGATCTATATCCTCACATGGGAAAGACCAAATAACAACCAAATACGATGATGCAAGTATGCAAAGGTTTGAGCTCTCTCCGAATGATGTGACCGAATTACTCATACGAGAGCCCCTCTTGATAGTACGATTATCTATCCTAAACCCGGTCTCATACACACAACGTGAGACCGGCAAAAGGGAAAACCTATCAAGATTATACCTTTGCCTTGAGCATTCCACTTGAGCTCGATGTAGACGATCTTGACTTTCTCAAGATGGAACGCCTTTCTTAATTCCTCATCATCGACCTCGCATATTGAGCTTGCCCAACATATCTTCTTTGCATTTCATCAACCTTGAAGCCAACACATGCTCCAAGCGATGCCAATGGACAAATCCTACAAGTATAACTTAATACACACATTAGTCCATAAAGATTGTCATTAATTCCCAAAACCACACATGGGGGCCCAACATGTTCTTTCATATGTGCCTCAAGTAACTCCTGTGGGCCCGGGTGGAGGTAGGTGGCCGCATAGGCGAGGCGCATATTGCTATATGCGCTCCTATAGTTTGAATTATAGGAGGCACATATTGTGCAATATGCGCCTCCTATAACCTGGCATCACTTTTTTCCAGCTTTTTGCACATGGAGCCAACTACCACCCCACTCACTTGTCTCACTTCTTCCTCCTCCACCAAGACAAATCTGGTCGCCCCCCTCCTCCTCCCCACCTCATTTCCCCCATTGATTCACCATAGAAGATTGCTCAACCTCCATTGGTTGACACCCATATGTAAGTGAAGTCTCTTGATCCTCTAGATCTACAACATGTCCATTTACTTATCCTCCGGCTCTCTTGCGCAAGTCGTCGTTGGAGGAAGCGTGAAGGCGTTGCTTGCATGTATGCGCATTGTCGGAGACACCGACTATATGATTGTGTTGTGGTGCTACTTTTTGTGCAGGGATTTCATTTGAGATGCCAATGTTTTGCCGGAATGTCGATTTATTTCTTTTCCGGCGAATTTCTGGCACTCGCGGATGTCCTCTTTTTAGGGGAGGTCATGCCAAATTTTTCCAGCGATCCACGTCCATATATGCTCTAATTATTCTCTTGCTCTTTGTACCGCGCAGGTGGCCATGGTCCGAACACTGATCAACAAAGCCCGCGTGGATAGGTGGATGACATGCGCGAGGGCCGACATGGAACACGCAAACAAGACAGAGATAAGATGTCCATGTCGGGACTGCAAGCTGATGTATCTGATAAGGCACGATTAGAATGCTTTGAGTCGCACACCGACGTAGTTTCATGGACGGCTACAGTCGGTGGATACGTGATGATGAAGATGATGATGAGGATGTCAATAATGGTGAAGATCAAGATGCCAGTAACGATCACGAAGATCAAGACGCCAGTCACGATCATGAAGATCACGGTGGCACTGGGCATGGACACGAAGATGATCAAGGTGGCGTCGGGCATGGACATGAAGATGATCAAGGTGGCGTCGGGCATGAACATGAAGATCAAGGTGTCGACCATGATTCGAGCTGGCTGCGAGACCCTCATGTCCAAGATCTTCTTCTCAAGGAGACGAGTAACACCAGAGACGCCGCTAGAGAGAAAGCTAAGCTGGAGAAAATGGAGAAAGACGCGATCACTCCGTTGTTTGACGGATGCAATGACGGGGATACCTATCTAAATGTAACGCTCAGGGCTCTGGAGATGAAGGAGAAACACAAAATGACCGACGAATTCTTCGACGACAACATTGGATTCTGGCACGATATTCTTCCCAAGAAGGGGAACACATGTCCGACTAGTATCGCTGAGGCAAAGAAAGTCGCGTGCCCTCTCAATCTACCGCACGTGAAATACCACGTATGCATAAATGATTGCATCATCTACCGGGGCGAGGATGCGGAGAAGACCACATGTCCGGTGTGCAAGACCTCTCGATATAAGAGAGGGACCAAGAAAGCTCCTAGGAAGGTGGTGTGGTACTTTCCTCTAACTCCTCGTTTGCAGCGGTATTTCGCGGACCCTAAGGAAGCACAGCTCATGCGCTGGCACGCGGAAAGAAAGAGGCCGGAAGACGATGATCCGGAGAAGGAGGAAATGCTGAGGCACCCTTCGGATGCTTGCCAGTGGAAGGCGTTGGACCTCCAATATTACCAACATTTCGGGAAAGAGTCAAGGAAACTCAGGCTGGGCGTGAGCACCGACGGACTCAATCCGTTCGGAAGCCAGAGCAGCACACACAACACCTGGCCCGTGTTTGTATGGATCTACAACCTCCCCCCTGGTTGTGCATGAAGAAGAAGTACGTAACCATGAGTATGCTGGTTCAAGGGCCAAAACAACCCGGTACAGACATCAATCTGTATCTCACGTTGTTGAAAGAGGAGTTGGCAACATTATGGGAAGAAGGAGCCCGTACGTGGGACGCCTCGAGACAAGACTACTTTGACATGAGAGCGGCGGTGACCACGACGGTGCAAGACTATCCCGGTTACGGATACTTCTCGGGGCAGGTGGTCCAAGGATTCTATGGGTGCGTTAGGTGCAAGGATAATACAACGACCGCCACTCTGTAAAGATCCCGGGTCCGGGAAAACCGTGTTCCTTGGGGCTCGGAGGTGGCTTCCCAGGAATCACGCCTGGAGAAAGCTAGGACATCTGTTCGATGGGATGATCGAGCTCTGAGGAATCCCGCACCAGAGGAGCGGCGTGGAAATCTATAAGCTGTTGAATAACTAGAAGGAGTGACCTGTGCCGGGAAAGACCCAGAAGAATCCAGAGCCATTGCTGAAGGTATGGAAGGCGAGGTCTGTTTTCTGGGACTTGCCATACTGGAAGATCCTCCGCGTGCCTCATAGCCTCGATCTCATGCATATCACGAAGAACGTGGGCGAGAGTCTCCTTGCCACCCTCCTTAACACCGACAAGACCAAAGATGGGCCGAAGGCAAGGAACGACTTGAAGCATATGGGCATCAGGGATGAACTTCAACCACCACCTAGTGATGATGAGGATGATGAAGAGGAGGAGGAGACAGAAACACAGAATAGCCGTCGTCGCAAGGGAAAAAAAGGTTAAGAAGGGCGAGGTCAAGCTCAAGGCCTCGTGCTTCACTCTGAGTAAGAAGGAGGCCATACAGTTTATGAAGTGCCTCCTCAGAGTCAAATTTCCGAACGGCTACGCGGGGAAGATAAGCAGATGGCTAGACGAGGCGAAGCAACGCTTCAGCGGGATGAAGTCTCACGATGTCGCCGTGCTAATGACGCAGGTACTCCCGGTCGCGATCCGAGGTATAATGGACAAGCACGTCCGTGAAACACTGTTTGGCCTCTGCAACTTTTTTGACGTCATCTCTCGGAAGTCGATAGGCATTAAGCAGCTCACGAGGCTACAGGACGAGATCGTGGTGATAATGTGCGAGCTCGAGATCTATTTCCCCCCGCTTTCTTCGACGTCATGCTTCATCTGCTTCTCCATGTCGTGGAGGATATCGTCCAACTCGGTCCTGCGTTTCTGTGAAGCATGATGCCGTTCGAAAGGCTCAATGGACACATCAAGGGATACGTTAAGAACAAGTCCCGTCTAGATGGAAGCATAGAAAACGGCTTCCTGGCCGAAGAGTGCATCCTTTTCTATTCGAACTTTCTACAAACCGAGACCCCTCTTGGTCTGCCATTCAACAAGCACCTCGGGAGGCTCGCTGGATGGGGTCACCGTGAGGGTCGGAGCCCAAAGCATGTCGACATCGAGGGCCAAACCAAGGACTTTGAAAGAGCAAACCTGGTCGCGCTGCAACACCTGCAGGTGGTTGATCCATACATACATGAGCACAAAGAGTTTATCAAGAAGAATTACGCTGACCGGGGGCGCCAGGTCCCGAGGGAGGGAGATGTTATCAAGGAGCACAACTCCGATTTCACGCGGTGGTTCAGGGAGAAGGTCATAGCTAATCCACCGCAGGGCGAGTACTCATAGGAAGATAAACTCATATTCTCCTTGTCACAGGGCCCCTCGCACAACCTGATGACCTATCAGGCTTACGATATCAACGGATACGCGTTCTACACAGAGGAAAAGGACAATAACTGCGATTACCAGAACTCAGGGGTAACGGGGATATTCTACACCGGCGACGTCCCGGAAAGATACTATGGAAGGATCGAGGAGATTTGGGAGCTCGACTACGTTACGGAGAAGGTGCCGATGTTCCGTGTCAGGTGGGCCAAGAGCATCGAGAAAGAAGGACGGTTTTTCACCACCATGGTTATACCGTCAAAGACCACCAGCGCGAACGCACCCCGAGAAATGAGCCTTGGGTTCTGGCTAGCAAAGTCGACCAATGCTGGTACATCAAAGACCTGTAGGGTTTCGTAGCATGGAAAACAAAAAATTTCTATCGCATACAAACAAACAAGCCAAGATCTATCTAATAGATTGTAGCAACGAGTCGATGGAATAACTCACCCTCGAAGATTCCAAAGTGTTTAACGAGAGCGGATTCTCGTGGGTGATGTAGTCGTACTCTTCCCGATCTCAAGATCGCGTAGACGATCCTTCCGAGGCTGTTCGTGAAGCGCCCCGAATGGTCAGACGTCGTACTGACACGAAGACCTTCCTCTCCCTTGTTCCAAAGAAAATGGAGGTTGTAGCACTCTCGTGATTCCTGGAAGACAACGGCGTGGTACCGGAAGTAGAGGGGAGATCTCGCAGGGCTTCGCCTTAAGCCGGAGCGAGTATGGTGGACTATGAGAGAGCTCCTCAGCGATCTAGGGTTTAGACACACCAAGGAGGGGGCTAGGCCGGTGGCTAGGGTTTGACCTAGGCGGCGGCGAGATGCCCTAGGCCGGCGGCGACTAGGGTTAGGGTTTAGAGGGGGGCAACTTGTGTGCTAGTAGGGGTAGCCCTGCCCCTCCTTATATAGGTGGAGGGGCCGCGCCAGGGGAGGGGAGTCCCTCCCCAACTCGGTTTCCCAAGGGGGGGGTGGAGGGGAGGAACTCCTCCCCAACTCGGTTTCCACCTTCCCCTCCACTTCCCAAAATAGTCGTTTGACTTTTCAAACTAGGATTTGATTAAACCCTTTATTTTGTTCAGCAATGACACCTAGTACATGATGCAATCATTCCAACTTGGTATGACACATTCATGTACCCTTCCCCTCCGGAGTGCCGGACATTCCGGAACCTTCTAGAACATTCCCGATGAAAACACCGGAACCATTCTCCAACTCCGAAATAGGACTTTCCTTATATGAATCTTATTCTCCGGACCATTCTGGATCTCCTTGTGATATCCCGAATCCCATCCGAGACTCCGAACAACATTTGGTATATTTCTCATCATTCCATAACTACTCAAACAACGTCGAATCCTTAAGTGTGTCTCCCTACGGTTCGTGAATTATGCGGACATGATCGAGATACTTCTCCGAACAATAACCAATAGAGGAATCTAGAAATTCATATGGCTCCCACATATTTCTACGATTACTTTGCGATCGAATGAACCACTTACATACGATACCAATTTCCCTTTGTCTCATGATAGTTTACTTATCCGAGGTTATGATCGCCGGTATCTCTGCATACCTAGTTCAACCTCGTTACTGATAAGTACTCTTTTCTCATTCCCGTGATATGTGATCCCTTGTGAGCCAGTCACATGCTTGCAAGCTAATTGGATGACATTTCACCGAGAGGGCCCAGAGTATATCTATTCGTCATATGGATGGACAAATCCCACTCTTGATCCATGTGTCTAAACCAATACTTTCCGAACACTCAATGCCACCTTTATAGCCACCCAGTTACGGTGTGGTGTTTGATGTCATCAAAGTATCCTTTCGGTGAAGGTGATATGCATGATCTCATGGTCGAAGGAATTAGGTTACTATGTATCAGAAAGCATATAGCAATTGAACTATTAAAATGACTTGATCTTTATGCTACGCTTATCTATAGTAGTATGTCCACCATATCATTCTCCTAACGATATGATCTTGTTGTTAATAACATCTCAATGTTCATGATAGGGAAACCACAATCATTTATTAATCAACAAGCTAGAATTATGAAGAGGCTTTACTAGGGACTTCAATTTAAGTTTACAAATCACACAAGCATTAATGTTTCCTTGTTAATACTATTATAGCATGAATGTAAACATTTATCATAAACACAAAGATATAATAATAACTATATTTATTATTGCCTCTAGCTCCAACAGTCTCCCACTTGCACTAGAGTCATCTAATCTAGATTACATGGTAATATACCGAACACCGATGGCAGTTTGGTGCTGGTCATGTTTTGCCCTCGGGAGAGGTTTAGTCAACGGATCCGCCACATTCAGATCTGTGTGTACTTTGCAAATCTTTATGTCCCCATCTTCGACATGTTCTCGAATAGCGTGAAAACGTAGCTTGATGTGCTTCAGCTTCTTGTGTGACCTTGGTTCTTGCGCATTGGCTATGGCGCCCATGTTATCACAGTAGATAGACATTGGGTCCAGTGCACTAGGAACCACACCCAGCTCTGTAATGAACTCTTTCATCCATATCGCTTCTTGTGAAGCCTCTGAAGCAGCCATGTATTCCGATTCAGTTGAAGATCTCGCCACAATGCTTTGCTTTGCACTCCTCCAGCTAACTGTTGCACCATTCAAAGTAAATACGTATCCAGATTGTGATTTAGAATCATCCGGATCGGTGTTCCAACTAGCATCGGTGTAACCATTAACAACGAGTTGTTCATCACCTCCATAAGAAAGAACCATATCCTTAGTTCTTCTCAAGTACTTAAGGATGTTTTTGACCGCTGTCCAATGATCCACTCCTGGATCACTTTGATATCTGCTAGTTAAACTAACAACATATGCAATGTCGGGTCTAGTACATAGCATGGCATACATTAGAGATCCTATGGCTGAGGCATAGGGAGTCTTACTCATCCTTTCTCTATCTTCTGCCGAAGTCGGACTTTGAGTTTTACTCAAGGTCGTATTGGGCAACATGGGAAAGAACCCTTTCTTGCTATCTTCCATTCCAAACCTCTTTAGAACTTTGTCCAAATATGTACTTTGTGACAATGATATTAGGCGTCTCGATCTATCTCTATAAATCTTTATGCCTAATATGTAAGCTGCTTCGCCAAGATACTTCATTTAAACTATTATTCAAATATTCCTTGACACTATTAAGAAGGTCTACATCATTCCCAATCAATAATATGTCATCTACATATAGTATTAAGAATGCTACAGAGCTCCCACTCACTTTCTTGTAAATACAAGCTTCTCCATAAGTTTGTATAAAACCAAAAATTTTGATCACCTTATCAAAACGTTGATTCCAACTTCGGGATGCTTGCTTCAATCCATAGATGGCCCGTTGAAGTTTGCATACCTTGTTAGCATCTTTAGGATCGACAAAACCTTTGGGTTGCATCATATATAACTCTTCATCAATGTCTCCATTGAGGAATGCTGTTTTGACATCCATCTGCCATATCTCATAATCATAATATGCAGCGATTGCTAACATAATCCTCATAGACTTTAGCTTCGCTACAGGTGAGAAAGTCTCATCGTAGTCAACTCCTTGAATTTGTCGAAACCCTTTTGCAAGTCGAGCTTTATAGATGAACATTACCATCAAGATCTGCTTTCTTCTTGAAAATCTATTTGTTCTCGATGACCTTCCTACCATCCGTAAGTCCACCAAAGTCCATACTTGGTTTTCGTACATGGATCCAATCTCGGATTTCATGGCTTCTTGCCATTTATTGGAATCTAGGCTCATCATCGCTTCCTCATATGTCGCAGGGTCATCGGTGTTGTCCACCAACATGACACTCATAACGGGATCATACCAATCAGGAGTGGTACGAGTTCTCGTTGACCTGCGAGGCTCTGTAGCAACTACAACCGAAGTTTCATGATCATTATCATTAGCCTCCTCTCTTATTGGTGCAGGCACCACAAGAACTTCTTCCGGTGCTGCGCTACTCGCAAGTTCGAGAGAAGGTTCGACAACCTCGTCGAATTCTACTTTCCTTCCAGTCACTTCTTTCGAGAGAAATTCCTTCTCTAGAAAGGATCCATTCTTGGCAACGAAGATTTTGCCCTCGGATCTATGATAGAAGGTATACCCAATAGTTTACTTCAGGTATCCTATGAAGACGCATTTTTCCGCTTTGGGTTCAAGCTTGTCCGGCTGTAACTTCTTTACATAGGCTTCGCAACCCCAAACTTTAAGGAACAACAATTTAGGTTTCTTCCCAAACCATAATTCATACGGTGTCGTTTCAACGGATTTAGATGGTGCCCTATTTAAAGTGAATGCGGTTGTTTCTAATGCATAACCCCAAAATGATAGCGGACACACCATTACGCTGTGGTGTTCCCGGCGGTGTCAATTGTGAAAGTATTCCGCATTTCTTCAAATGCTTGCCAAACTCGTAACTTAGATATTCACCTCCACGATCAGAACGTAGAAATTTAATCTTCTTGTTACGTTGATTCTCAACCTCACTTTGAAATTCCTTAAACTTCTCGAAAGTTTCGGACTTATGTTTCATGAAATAGAGATACCCATATCTACTCAAGTCATCCGTGAAGGTAATAACATAACGATAACCACCGCGCGATGCTACACTCATTGGACCACACACATCGGTATGTATGATTTCCAATAAGTCCGTAGCTCGCTCCATCATACCAGAAAATGGAGTCTTAGTCATTTTACCCATCAGACATGCTTCACATCTATCAAGTGATTCGAAATCAAGTGATTCAAGAAGTCCATCGGAATGGAGTTCCTTCATGCGCTTCACTCCAATGTGACCAAGATGACAGTGCCACATATAGGTCGAGTTATCGCTCGATTTCAAACGTTTAGCCTCAATGTTATTAATATGTGTATTTCCACTATCGAGATTCAATAAGAATAGACCATCTATCAAAGCATCATGTGCATAAAACATATTACTCATATAAATCGAACAACCATTATTCTCGGACTTAAACAAGTAACTGTCTCACAATAAACAAGATCCCGATATAATGTTCATGCTTAACGCAGGCACCAAATAACAATTATTTAAGTATAAAACTAATCCCGATGGTAGATGAAGGGGTAGCGTGCCGACCGCGATCACATCAACCTTTGATCCGTTTCCCATGCGCATCGTCACCTCGTTCTTCGCTAGCTTTTGTTTATTCTGCATCACCTGTTTCGAGTTACAAATATGAGCAACCGAACTAGTATCAAATACCCAGGCTGACATGGTTGTACCCTATGGGTGCGTGACCTCAGCATACCTAGTCCAGCCCAAGGAAGGCCCATGGCGGATGTACACCGGCCCATGAAGACTTTCAGGTGGCCCAGGCCCATGACGCCTTCGGATCCTTGGAGATCAAGACTGGAGTAGATAGGAAATTCAAAGGGGTAAAACCCTAGAACCTGTAACCGACTAGGACTATGCCCGGGACCTGCCTAAGTCTATATAAAGGCCAGGAGGGCACGACCTAGATCTCTCGACTCATACTTTCGCATACGCACCACCACGCCAGATCGAATCTGCGCACCCATGTAACCTTCGATTCCTCCGTAATCAAGAGCAGACAAGCAGGAGTAGGGTTTTCCCTCCGGGGGCCTGAACCTGGGTAAATCTCGTGTCCCCTGGTTGCTTGTCTGTTAACCGTTCCACGATCTCTAGCATCCCCATCTTCTCCAAAACCCAAGTCCATAACAATGGGCATTGACGAGTCGATACCTCGTCAATTGGCGCCGTCTGTGGGAATCAGGGCTGATGATTGTGCGATCGTGACGGTCCCGACCCGACCGATCTACAGCTCTGCGGCGACGGTGAGTCACCTCCTCTTCGGCGCTTTCGACTTCACCGCCCACTCGCCGGCCACCATGAAGGACTTCGAGCCCGTAGGCGACGGACTCGAAATCTTGTTCGGGAGCTTCTGCTTCCAGGTGGGGCAAACTGGCACCCTCCATCTCCCTGAACGGGTGCCCCTACCATCAATCAGGCCCGCCAGGGCCCCACACCGTCTACGCACGCACAACATCATCAGCAGATGATTCCTATGACAGCAGGAGCTGCAACTCCGATCTGTGCGATCCACCATCGGATGCAGGGACCTACGGTTCCGGATCTAAAAGCTGCGGCAGCAGCGGACCGATCTACAAGCGCTACCAATGCGCCGCAGTCATCCAGGAGCAGCAAACGCCTAACCCGCCGCCCAACACGAACCCCAACCCGCAGGACAGAAACGGCGGGAACAGAAGAAGCCAGTCCCCCCACCCGAAGGGGAAAACAACGGCCACGTCATCCAACTTAGCAAAGAAGGATGGGTCCAGGCACGCCGCGCCGTAGCAGGCGACATAGTCCTGCCTGTGGACTCCTCACGTGAACTACTGATGGCATACCATTACCTCCTCATCGAGGATCATAAGAAGCAAGTCAAGATGCAGGAAACACTTGACAAACGGAAGCAAGCAGCCTCTGAGTCCAGCGCGCGACGAGCTGCGCTCTCCGCCATGGCCCCCGGCTCTAGCACGAACGGAAACCAAGGAAACAAGCACTTCTCGCGGGTGGAGAACATGGATCCCAAGGAGCGCCGTGATGTGACCCGAACTCTCCACACATCGTTCATGGAGATGGATGCCGACGGCAACATCATCCCGAAGACACCGCAAGATGCGATCATGGCAGCCACTGCGTATCTCGCGGCCCACCAACCTTCGGAGGGGGACCCGAAGAGAGCCATGCATAAGTCCGCACTCACCGGACTCGGACTTGTCGGAGCTGCGCTCCACGAAGACGCTCCTGCGGAGCCGAAGAAGAAAGCTCCGACCAGGCGCGATCGGAGCCCCACCCCTTCATCCGAAGAGGAAGAGGAACACGACCTTCCTCGAAGGAAGAAGAGCTCGCGTCACCATAAACACGACTACGATGCCAGAGACAAGCTTACAGAGCGCAAAATCGACAAAGCGCGAGCCAAACGTGCATGTTCGTCTGAATCCGAGATGGACGAAGACGAAGGAGAACTCTATGGAGCCCGATGCTTCAGCAGATCTGTTCGGCGAACACAGATGCCACGCAATTTCAAGCTTCCTTCGGATACTCCGAAGTTCAACGGCACGCAAGATCCAAAAGCCTGGCTCAGTGACCATCTGTCATCCTTCAAGTTGCATGGCGGTACCAAAGAAACCGCCATGCAATGCCTTCAGCTGCAGCTAACAGGCGCGGCGCGGGTCTGGCTCAGCAGCCTATCATCAGGGTCCATCCGAAGCTAGGAGGAGCTAGCTTACAGCTTCATCTGAAACTTCAAGGGAACTATCAAGAGGCCCGCCTCAATCGAAGAGTTACGAGCCTGCACTCAGAGAACGGGCGAATCTATCCGCTCGTACATACTACGCTGGTCTACCACCAAGAACTCCGCAGCACACATCTCCAAAGAGAGGGCCATCGACACCTTCAGGGACGACGTTAAACGCCAAGATTTCAAGGAGGAACTTGGGCACATCAAGACCAAAACACTCGACCACCTCATGGACATCGCCAACAGGTGGGCCGACGGCGAAGATTGCATTCACCGAGCACAATCGGATGAAGAGGACGACTACGGCCGAAGACGAGAACGCCGCAACAAGAGGAGATCGCGCGTCTACGACGATCGCGACAGACCCGACATGGTCGCGGCCGGCTACGCCGACCGTCGCAATGACAACAGCAATAATGAGGATACTGCGGAGGAAACTTCCGCGACGCCAGACAGTCGTGTAACGCCGCGACGCGACAACGGACCTTCAAAGATACGACAAACTTTCGGGTCCATGCACCATCCACTTCTACATCGACAAGCGGATGGCAAAAGAAAGCTAGCCACATGCTCAAGGACCGCGCGAAGTTCCGAAGCTCAAAGCATGGTGCGATGAGGCAACAAGCCCCAATCCCTGCTCGAAACGCACCGCCAGTGAAATAGCACATGGAGCTCCTCCACCACCACCTATCGGAGGCCCAAACCAACCAACAGACCGCATGTAACAACGCTGGGAACGGGTACCCCCCACCGAAAGGAGCACTGATGATGATCCAGAAGGGACGCCCCACGAATAGGGTGCAGAAGAAAATCACCCGACAAATCAACCTGGTCGTGGCAAACCCACCTGCCATCCCTGAGTACCTCAGCGGATCGGAGTCCTGCATCACATTCACTCGTGCAGATCACCCTTGACAGATCCCTCGCCCAGGTCATGCTACCCTGGTGCTGGAGACACAGATTGGAGGCTTCGAGATGAGTCGCGTCTTCATGGACGGTGACAGCCGCATCAACCTAATGTTCGCAAGCACTCTAGCAGCAATGCGGATCCCGCAATGTAGTCTGGAACAGTCAGACACAACGTTCCACGACATCGTTCCAGGGAAGGGCATATTCCCCCTGGGAAAGATAGGGCTCGATGTCATCTTCGGGAAGCCAGACAACTTCCGGCAGGAGCGACTCGAATTTGAAGTGGTGGACTGGCCGTCACAATACCACGCCATCCTTGGGCGTGTAGCATTCGCAAGGTTCCTGGCTGTCCCACACTACGCATACCTACTACTCAAGATGCCAGGGCCGAAGGGCGTCATCACAGTCCACGGGAGCTTCACCCGATCGGACCAATGCGACAGGGATTTCAACAAAATCTCCCAATCTTTCGGCATGCAAGACGAGCTCGTACGGCTCCACGAAGTGACGGACAATGGGGCACCCCCAGTCACAAGGCAAAACGCACCTGACATGTCTTTCTACTCCACCGTCAACACAAAGAAGGTGCAGGTCCATCCGGCGGATGCCTCCAAGACGGCGCTGATCGCCAACGACCTCGGCCCCGCATAGGAAGGCGCGCTCATCGAATTCCTCCGTGAGCGCTGGGAAATCTTCGCCTGGTGTCCTGCGGACATGCCAGGAGTTCCCAGGGAATTCACCGAGCATGCACTCAATGTCTTTCCAGACACCAAGCCAGTCAAGCAGTCCATCCAGAGACTGTCCGAGCCACGAGACGAAGCTATAGGCAAGGAAATCAATAGACTACTCGCTGCAGACTTCATCAAGGAAATCAAGGAAAGCGAGTGGCTTGCAAATACAGTGATGGTCCCAAAGAAGGATACGGACATCCTGTGGATGTGCGTGGACTTCATGTCACTAAACAAGCATTGCCCAAAGGACCACTTCCCTCTTCCTCGGATCGACCAGATCATCGATTTGACTGCAGGTTGTGAGAAACTCTCCTTCCTCGATGCCTATTCAGGCTATAAACAAATTCGACTCAAGGTTGAAGACCAGGAGAAAACGGCGTTTATCACACCGTTCGGAGTATTCTGCTACAACACAATGCCCTTCGGGCTAAAGAACGCAGGTGCTACGTACCAGCGATGCATGCAGGACTGCCTCAAGGACCAGATCGGTCGCAACGTCCAAGTCTATGTTGACGACATAGTGATAAAAACAAAGGAGGCAAGAACACTTATCGACGATCTCCGCGAGACGTTCGACAACCTCGATCGCTACAGGATCAAACTCAACCCCGAAAAATGCGCCTTCGGCGTCCCTTCGGGTCAGCTGCTTGGGTACTTCATCTCTCAGCGAGGGATCGAGGCGAACCCGAAGAAAATCAGAGCCATCATGGCGATGGAGAAGCCGAAAAACCTCAAAGGCGTCCAAAGAGTCATGGGACGAATAGCGGCGCTAAGCAGATTCATCAGCCGCATGGGCGAGAAGGCCTTACCATTCTACCAACTTCTACGCAAAGCAGATAAATTCGAGTGGACACCGGAAGCCAATGACGCATTCGAAAGCCTCAAGCAGCTTCTCTCCACCTCGCCCGTCTTGGTCACGCCAAAGGACGCGAGCCTCTGCTGCTGTACATAGCAGCCACACACCAGGTGGTCAGCACCGTACTAGTGGTCGAACGACCCGAAGAAGGCAAGACCCACGGGGTCCAGCGCCCAATCTATTACCTCAGCGAGGTACTGACACCAACAAAGCAGATGTACCCTCACTACTAGAAACTCGCCTACGGCGTGTTCATGACGGCTCGACGGCTGAGCCATTACTTCCAGGAGCACCAGGTGATGGTCGTCAACGAGGCACCCCTGAACAGCATCCTGAATAATCCAGAGGCCACAGGACGCGTGGCCCTGTGGGGCATCGAGCTATCACCCTTGGACATCGTCTACGAGAAGCGACTCGCAATCAAATCTCAAGTCCTTCCGGACTTCCTGGTACATTGGATGGAGCTGCAGCTGCCAGACACCCCAGATATGTCGCAGTCATGGACGATGCACTTCGACGGCTCCAAGCGAGAAGCTGGAGCAGGAGCAGGGGTCATACTGACCTCCCCGCAAGGCGACAAGATGAAGTACGTCCTTCGGATGAAATTCCGAGCCTCCAACAACGAGGCCGAATACGAAGCCCTCATCCACGGCATGAGGATGGCAAAGATATGCGGCGCAACGCGCCTGGTCATCTACGGTGACTCCAACCTCGTTGTTCAGCAGACGATGAATGAGTGCGACGCACACGCCGGAAACATGATCGCATACCGTGCGCTCTACAACGCACTCGAAGGAGAATTCGACGGCTGCGAGCTTCGGCACGTCGGAAGAAAAAGCAACGAGGAAGCCGATAGACTCGCCAACATCGTCTCCACCCGCGCAAAGGTGCCACCGGGTGTGTTTCTCGAACAGATCTGCGTACCATCCATCAAGCGGAAATTCCCCAAAGGATCACCCGAAGAAGCAGAACACTCGGGGGCTACGCTGCCCGAAGGACATGAAGGACCCGAAAAACTGGACACAGAGGTAGCCATGGTCAACGTAATGCAGGTCATGGCAGTCGAAGAAACTTGGACGCGACCATACCTCCAATTCTTGCTAAACGGAGAACTGCCTGATAGCCCGACAGATGCCCGGCGCATATCTCGTCGGTCAAAAGCCTTCACCACCATCGATGGCGAGCTGTACAAGCGCAGTATTACGGGTGTACTACAAAGGTGCGTCACCATCGGTGACGGGAAAGCCATCCTCCAAGACATCCACGAGGGCATCTGCAGCCATCACGCAAGCAGCCGCTCCCTTGTCGCCAAAGCTCTACGAGCCGGATTCTACTGGCCAATGGCCATGAGTGACGCAAAGGACATCGTCCGAAGATGCAACGGTTGCCAACGGTTCGCTGACAAACCGCACGCACCTGGGTCAGAGCTCAGACCCATACCTATAGCTTGGCCTTTTGCTCAATGGGGCCTCGACATGATCGTCAAACTGCCAAAATCCTCGAAAGGGGGACACGTTTACCTCCTGGTCGCAGTCGACAAATTCACCAAGTGGATCGAGGCCATGCCAGTCACCAACCAAAAGGGCAAAATCGTCAAGTTCTTCGAGTCCATTGTCTCTGTGTTCGCATCGCATAGCATCATCACCGACAATGGATCGAACTTTATCTCCAAGTAATTCCAGGACTTCTGCGAAGGCCTTGGGATCAACATCACGTACGCCTCAGTGGCACACCCGCAAATGAACGGGCAAGTGGAAAAGGCCAACAACCTAATCGGAGCTGGCATCAAGAAGCGCCTCATGAGTCCACTCGAGCGAAAGCGTGAGCACGGGCGAAGAGCTACCATCCGTCCTATGGAGCTTACGGACCACGCCAAACAGCTCCACAGGCTACAAACCGTTCTTCATGGTGCACGGAGCTGAAGCCGTGCTACCAGCCAAAGTACGCCACCAGGCCCCCCGGGTCGTCGCTTACAGAGAAGCCGAATCCACGGCTGCACTCGAAGACGCTGTCGACACACTCGACGAAGCAAGAGACGTAGCAGCAGCTCGATTAGCGGTGTACCAGCAAAGTCTCCGCAACTACCACAGCCGCCGGCTGCGCCCAAGGTCCTTCGTCGAAGGATACCTCGTCTTGCGACTCAAGCAAGAGCGACCGACGAAATTCGAGTCACCATGGGATGGAACCTACGTCATCACCGAAGTCATCCCAGGTGGCGCCTACCGCCTCAAGCACGTGGAGTCTGGAGTCGCATACTCCAACCCATGGAACATCTCGCACTTGCGACGATTCTATCCCTAGCTACCTACCTCCTTTAATTTCAATAAGGCTTTCAGCCAAGGCTATTCAGCCGAACAATGTACTTCCTCCATTACGATATAAATAAAGCTAAGTGTCTCGCCCTAAACTCCAGTTCATTATTTGCAACTTTATGCTACAAACGCACTCGGGGGCTCCCCCCACCTCACGATTTCAACGACTGAGGATCACGCGTGTACACCTGAGTAGCTGACAACGTTAGGCAAACGAAAAGGACACGCACTCAAACAAAGCACTGCGTGCTTACAGCAAACAAACCTTTACAACAAAGGGCACAACACGCCCAGTCGAAATATACAAATTTTACATCTAAATCTTTTTCAGGTACTACCTATTCTGAAGAATAACCTGAGCACGCTGCTCAAACAAATCTACGACCTGTTCGGCATACTGCCTTACAACTGCGTAATGTGGACGCATGTCCCACTCATCACCGTCCGCCCTCGCTTGGAGAGGCTGCACCCGATGCTCGAGAAACGTCCGGATGATGTCCATGCCGTTCACTTCCTTCTTCGGAATCAGCTGGAGATCCTCCACCCGACGGTAAAGGGCCTCTATCTCCGTCACCTCGCCATCCAAGATTTTGTTTTTCCAAGACCTTTTCGGCTCAATCATCTGGGAGGGGTCAAAAGGAACAAGACCAAAATCTTGCCCAGGCACTACGGAGTCGCGGATGTAAAACCATCGCCTCCGCCAGTACTGGACGGATTCGGACATAGAAAAGGAAAAGAAAAGAAGATTGGGACTAAGGGAGATGATGCAACCCCCAATGGGATACACACCATCCGAACCAGACTGCCTCTTCACAGAATAAAGTTTCTGGAAGAGGCCAAAGTGCGGCTCAATACCGAGCCAGCACTCGCAAAAAGTGATGAAGCAAGCAATGTGGAGAAGCGAATTGGGAGACAGATGATGAAGCTGGATGCCATAGAGAAAGAGCAGCCCACGAAGGAAGTTGTGGACTGGGAAGGAAAACCCACGCATAATGAAGGCAAGAAACATAACCCGATACCCAGCTGGGAGACGGGGGATTACCTCGTTGCCGGGGAGTCTGACGGCCTCCCTATCTTGTGGGATCAGACCCCGCTCGCGAAGCTTGCGGAGATCGCTCTCCCGCGCATCTGATCGCCGCCAGCCGCCGTCGGTGACACGGGTAGCGGTGGCGCCTTTCTTTCCTCCGGCGGCGCTGGTACCAACGGCAGATGACGATTTCTTCGGCTTCCCCATTGCGCTACGGCGGCGCCGGCGATGAAAACGCAGAAAGGAAGATGGAAATGTGGAAGGAAATCCCAGCGCGCAGCAAGAATCGCTAGAGCACAAGGAGGCAGTGAAATCAAGAACTGATGCGGTGAAAATAAACTATGGTTTTCCCCAATGATTATAACAACGAAGACGACGCACGACAACCGTCCATCCAGAAGACCTAACGCCAACGCTAGATCTGGCCATACACGTGTCAGCATCACAACGAACCGTCGCTACCACGCCGTCCACTACGCACGGAAATCGAGGAGACACCGTAATTATGTCCACGCCGCGCGTGACCGGTCAATTCAAGGTCAGCAAGTGGGACCCACGTTCGTCCAGTCAAGTCATCTCTGGCGTGGCAGACGCTTGAGGTCATTGATGGTCAGCACTGATGTCATCAAAAGCTATACTAGCACCAACTACAATTCTTCGGCTCCATGGCTAAGAGTACTCACTCGAATCTTCGATTCGACTAAATACTCGGGGGCTACTCCTATCAGTAGCGCTGGCCGCGCACCCAAAAGACGAATAAATACAAAATATTTCTTCGAGTCCTACATCGAGTCTACGACTCCACTACGAACTCGGGGGCTACTCCCATCGGGAGAATGGATTTAAGCATCCGAATTTTTTTGTGTCCTACGGACTTAACAACTGAACAAATGTTTTTGAACTAAACTCTCTGCTCGAGTCTACGACTCGAACAGACACTCGGGGGCCACTCCCATAGGGAGCGCTGGTCGCGCACCCTATGACATCTTCGACTGCGATCTTTCGGGTCAGCATGCAAAAACTTTTCGGCAACTCTGCCCCAACAAAACACTGAGTGAGCGACGATCTCCTTGGCCACCCGAAACACCTCCGCGGTGACAAACATTCGGATGCTGTTTCTGCGACACAAAGATAAGACCTACAGATATCATCTGATGGCCTGGCAACGCACACGACTGCGCTCTGCTAGTAAAAACCCGTGCTAACAAGTGCGATGAAAAATCCTGACGGACGCGTTGGGTACATCAATAAAATTCACTAGAATTCCACTCCTGTAAGTCCTTCGCGGCCCGAGTCGAATTACGCCAGCATATGTTCCAGTTTTGAGTTGAGGGACTCGAATCTGAGGAAGATCGTGTTGCTTCGTCCTAAGACAGTTCACTGACCCTGATCCGTCGGGTGAGTCAGGCACACGCATCAACAATCCCTACACACATACTATTAACACATAGTTACACCCGAAGGATTGAAGAGTCTCGGAATCTACGATCTGACCGATCACCGAGGCTCTTGACATGGTTGTACCCACTGCGTGACCTCAACATACCTAGTCCAGCCCAAGGAAGGCCCATGGTGGATGTACACCGCCCATGAAGACTTTCGGCCCAGCCCATGACGCCTTGGATCCTTGGAGATCAAGACTAGAGTAGATAGGAAATTCAAAGGGTAAAACCCTAGAACACAGAACCAACTAGGACTATGCCCGGACCGCCTAAGTCTATATAAAGGCCGAGGGCACGACCTAGATCTCGACTCATACTTTCGCATCGCACCACCACGCCAGATCGAATCACGCACCTCAGAACCTTCGGTTCGCGTAATCAAGAGCGTATAAGCAGAATAGGGTTTTCCTCCGGGGCCCGAACTCGTAAATCTCGTGTCCCCTGGTTGCTTGTCTGTTAACCGTTCCATGATCTCCAGCATCCCCATCTTCTCCAAAACCCAAGTCCATAACAATGGGCATTGACGAGTCGATACCTCGTCACAGGCATTACTACGAGTACTAGTGAGATACACATCAATAACATGTATATCGGATATACCTTTCTTCTTGATGTTGCCATTCTTCAAATCCGCCAAGTACTTTGGGCAATTCCGCTTCTAGTGACCTTCTCCCTTGAAGTAAAAGAACTCAGTATCAGGCTTAGGTCCAGCCTTGGTCTTCTTCGTCGGTGCGGTAACTTTCTTACCACCCTTCTTGAAGTGTCCCTTTTGCTTAGACTTGCCTTTCTTGAATTTGGTGGTCTTATTGACCATCAACACTTGGTCCTCTTTCTTGATCTGCACTTCTGCAGATTTCAACATGGCAAAGAGTTCTGGCAACTGCTTGTTCATGTTTTGCATATTGTAGTTCATCACAAAGTTCTTGTAACTAGGTGGTAGTGATTGGAGAACACGATAAATCCCCAAAGCATTAGGAATCACTATACCCAAGCTTTGAAGTTTGTTTGCGTGCCCAGACATCTTAAGCACATGCTCACTGACGGATCTGCCCTCTTCCATCTTGCAGTTAAAGAACTTTTCAGAAGCCTCATAGCTCTCAATTGCCGCGTGAGTATCAAAGATCAATTTGAGATCACGGACAATATCATGTGGGTCTGAATTCTCAAACCTTTTCTGAAGCTTCGATTCTAAACCATACAAGATAGCACACTAAGCGGAGTAATCGAGTCTTCCGGCGAGGTAAACATTCTTTACTTTCGGCAAAGATTAGTCGCAGCGGTCACCAATGTGCATCCAAACATAGGTCAAATTAACATGTGAGGACAATCCTCAAATTGCGGAACCAATCCGCGAAGTTGCTTCCATTGTTTTCAACTTTTCTTTCTCTAGGAACGCATTAAAATTGATGGTAGGGGCCTCCATTGATCTACAACATATTTGCAATAGTTTAGACTAAGTTTATGACAAATTGAGTTCTAATTAATAGTTAAATTAATCGAGGTGAACTCCCACTCAAAACAACATCCCTCACATTGTTTTAGTGATCACACGAACCAAATCCACCACATCAACACCGATCATCACAAGAGTTGATATAGTTTCAATGGCGAACAATCTACATGTTCATCATATCTACTATATGATTCATGCTTTACCTTTCGGTGATCCGTGTTCCGAGACCATGTATGTACATGCTAGGCTCGTCAAGATCAAACCTTAGTTTCCGCATGAGAAAATCTGGCTTGCTCACGTTGTATACACTTGCAGAATCTAACACACCTGATCATCACGTGGTGCTTCGAAACAACAAGCTTTAGCAACGGTGCTAACTAAGGGTGAACACTTTATGACTTGAAATTCATGTGCATGAGGGATCATCTTATAATGCTACCGTCGTTAACTAAGCAATAAAAGATGCATAAAGGATTAACATCACATGCAATTCATAATATGTGATATGATATGGCCTTTCTTCTTTGTGCTTCCGATCTCCATCTTCAAGCACGAACATGATCTCCATCATCACCGGCATTGCATCAAGGTCAATGACGCTTCTCCATGGTTGTCTTCCACCGGCTTCAACTATTACAACTACTTTGAATAGACACACGGGTCTTAACATAAATTAAAGACAACTATATGGCTCCTGCCGTTTGCCAACTTACAATAAGGAACATTGCATACATCAAATATAATCACAATCATGGCCATATCACATCACTGCACACCCCTGCAAAACAAAGTTAGACGCCTCTACTTTCTTTGCATGTTTTACGTGGTTTGGGGCTTTCAATAAGTGCCGTTCTAACTTACGAACATGAACCACAAAACAAAAAAATTCTATCGCATACAAACAAACAAGCCAAGATCTATCTACTAGATTGTAGCAACGAGTCGATGGTTAACCTTTGAACATTGTTGTGTACTCTTTCCATCGACTCGTTGCTACAATCTAGTAGATAGATCTTGGCTTGTTTGTGTGCATGCGGTAGAAATTTTTTGTTTTCCATGCTACGAACCCCTACAGTGGTATCAGAGCCATGTCAATATGCAGATCTATTGCACGAGTAGAACACAATGGTCATTGTGGGCGTTGATGCTTTTGTTGTCGATTGCTTCTTGTGTACTTTGCATCTTGCGGGATGTTGGGATGAAGCGGCCCGGGCTAACCTTACATGACATCGTTCATGAGACTTTCTCCACGCTTGGCATGCAACTTGTATTGCATAAGTGGCTTTGTGGGTGCCTGTTTCTCCCAACATAGTTAAGATTCAATTTACAACGGGTGATTGACAATGCTAGTATCAATGTTGTGGTTCTTGTTCGTAAGTTAGAACGACACTTATTGAAAGCCCCAAACCACGTAAAACATGCAAAGAAAGTAGAGGCGTCTAACTTTGTTTTGCAGGGGTGTGCTGTGATGTGATATGGCCATGATTGTGATTATATATGATGTATGCAATGTTCCTTATTGTAAGTTGGCAACCGGCAGGAGCCATATGGTTGTCTTTAAATTATGTTAAGACCCGCGTGTCTATTCAAAGTAGTTGTAATAGTTGATGCTGGTGGAAGACAACCATGAAGCGGCGCCATTGACCTTGACGCCACACCGGTGATGATGGAGATCATGTTCGTGCTTGAAGATGGAGATCGGAAGCACAAGAAGAAAGGCCATATCATATCACATATTATGAATTGCATGTGATGTTAATCCTTTTATGCATCTTGTATTGCTTAGTTCACGACAGTAGCATTATAAGATGATCCCTCAAGCACACAATTTCAAGTTTTAAAGTGTTCATCCTTAGTAAGCACCGTTGCTAAAGCTCGTTGTTTCGAAGTACCACGTGATGATCGGGTGTGTTAGATTCTGCGAGTGTATACAACGTGAGCAAGCCAGATTTGCTCATGCGGAAGCTAAGGTTTAATCTTGACGATCCTAGCATGTATAGACATGGTCTCGAAACACGGATCACCAAAAGGTAAAGCATGAGTCATATAGTAGATATGATGAACATGATGATTGTTCGCCATTGAAGCTACATCAACTCTCGTGATGATCGGTTTTGATGTGGTGGATTTGGTTCATGTGATCACTAAAACAATGTGAGGGATATTGTTTTGAGTGGGAGTTAAACGGCAATATGATTAAAAGTTGAACACTATTTATCATAAATTAAATCAAAGTGAATTTGCATAATTGTTGTAGTCATTGGCATCCGTTTACCACCTTGCGCTTAGTTTTAATTGAGATGATAGAACTATAGAATTCTGGTTAGTTACTTTACAAACTGGTATCGTATTGTTTTGAAGTGTTAATATAAAGTTTAAAAGTCCTATTGCAAACTTTTAGTAAGTTCCGGTTACTCCATGAAGTTTAATAATTGGTATTAAAACAAGAGTGACAATTCCAAGAGTTAGTGTATGAGTATCATGTTTGTCTCCATGATTCTTGATATTCAAAGGATTGCCTTAATATCAAGCTTATCTAGGATCTGAAAGAGTTGTTTCAGAAACCATGATGTGTGGAAGATATTGTGATATCTGAAATGAAGTTTTGGTTGCAACATGACAGAGTATAATGTGGCAAAAGTCATGTTCTCATATTTGATGAGAATTTGCAAAAGGTTGGAGACACTAGTTGTCCTAATCCTCCAAAATGTTTTGGAGAGAAACATTATACTCGCAGTTCACCGTTATAAGCTAAAAGTAGCTTGATCATGAATAATTCCATGATAAGGGTGAATATTTGATGTAGGTAAAATATTTACTACACCAAGAGATTACTAAAGAATGAAATTTGAAAGCACACCAAGCATTTGATGATGGTGATCTACTTCAAAGTGCAAGTCCAAAGACATTGGTATTTAATTATACACGCTTTGGACTATGTGTCATATGTATGACTCCACTATTGATGTTGATAGATTCTTTCAAACAGAAAAGGAAATACTGAAAGAGAATCTCATAAATATATGGCAGAAAAGAAAAGACTAGAGTTGTTCAGTTTAAGTATATAGATGATATACATGTTATGGCTATATTCTTTGCTTATTAAACAATGTGGTTCTTAAGTATTTGATACTGAATTTGTTGGTGTGAATCGTCATACGAAACAACACAATTCATGAACTACAATGGCCTAAGTAACTAGCAAAAGAATATGTGATGATGTTCATTGAGAACAAATAAAGGGTTATTGTGTTGCTCGTTAAACATCAAAGCTTGCCTTGAAGACTTGTTTTATCAGGTATTATGAGAACAAAAGGGTTGTTCAAATAATTGCCGTAATCCATAAAATATGGATGATTCACAAATCTCGTTGGAGAAATCACATCCATAAAACTAGTGCTAAAAATGTCGAAAGACAAATTGATTGAAAATCACTTAGGAAGTGACATCGCCGTTTAAATTATATTGAAAAGGAAACATGAAGAAACTCCATGTGGATGGAATTTTGGAGTCTATTTGATTTTGATCAAATGACGCTTGTGAAACTTTCCTAGAGATAATTAAAACTTTGTTCATAGGCCAAAAGGGAACGAATGACTAGCTTATTGGAACTTGTACATATTGTTGTATGAAGTCCATTATGTGTAGTCAAGAGCGATGGATTTCAACTTCATATGCTATCTTCGAAAATTTGAGTGAATATATGAATATTTACTTAATAAGGATGAAGTATGAAACATTTGAAAAGTTCAAAGACTTTCAAGATGAAGTGCAAAATAATTGTAACAAGAATATAAATAGTTTATGATAAGATCATAAAGGAAGATATTTGAGTTACAAGTTTAGCATAATACCTAAGATTTAAGGAATCGTTCCATGGATTTGCATTTTCTGAAACACCATAAGAGTATGGAGCGTTCGAGATATGTAATTAAACCTTGTTTGACATGATAAGATCAAAGGTGTAATTCATAAAAACTGCCATTATATTTTAAAGATTAAAAGCTTTAGAGACTACCGTTTTCCACTAAAAAGAGCTCCATCATAATCCGCTGAAATGACACCATATAAAGTTATGGTTGGGGATAAAACCCAAGTAGTCCTTTCTTAAACATTGGTATGCTATGCATAAGAAAGATGTTTGCAACCAAAGTCGGATGAACCTATATTTGTATAAACTGTTAAGTATTCCTCCATAAACACCGGAGACAAAAGTGTGTGTCGCTTAGAACGTCAAGTTTCTTTGAGAAGGAATTTTTCGTGAAAAGATAAGTGGGAGGACAATAGAACTTTGATAAAGTTAAAAGAACCTTAGCTATATGTGCAAAGTTGCGCAGCGCCGAAAAGTGTTCCGGAGGCAGCAACAATGCTCATGGCTCACGTGCCTCAAAGGTTGTGGTTACGAAGGTCAAAGTTTCTATTGAACCAAGTAGGTCGAGTAATCAATCAAATACCAAGATTTGAGGGTTCCGGCAGCGCTCCCGCAGTCGGTCACACGTTCGGTACTCGACGAAGACCTTCCTCTCCCTTGTTCCAGCAGGCAGCGGAGGTTGTAGCACTCTCCTCACAATTCCTAGAAGACAACTGTGGTACCGGAAGTAGAGGGGAGATCTCGCAGGGCTTCGCCTTAAGCCGGAGCGAGTATGGTGGACTATGAGAGAGCTCCTCGGCGATCTAGGGTTTAGACACACCAAGGAGGGGGCTAGGCCAGCGGCTAGGGTTTGACCTAGGCGGCGGCGAGATGCCCTAGGCCGGCGGCAGCAGCTAGGGTTAGGGTTTAGAGGGGCAACTTGTGTGCTAGGAGGGGCAGCCCTGCCCCTCCTTATATTGGTGGAGGGTCCGCGCTAGGGGAGGGGAGTCCCTCCCCAACTCGGTTTCCCAAGGGGGCCGGCGGTGCAGGGGAGTAACTCCTCCCCAACTCGGTTTCCACCTTCCCCTCCACTTCCCAAAATAGCCGTTTGACTTTTCAAATTGGCGTTTGACTTTTCAAACTAGGATTTGATTAAACCCTTTATTTTGTTCAGCGATGACACCTAGTACATGATGCAATCATTCCAACTTGGTATGACACATTCATGTACCCTTCCTCCGGAGTCTTGGACATTGAACCTTCTAGAACATTCCCGATGAAAACACCGGAACCATTCTCCAACTCCGAAATAGGACTTTCCTTATATGAATCTTATTCTTCGGACCATTCCGGATCTCCTCGTGATATCCCGAATCCCATCCGAGACTCCGAACAACATTCGGTCTCTTTCTCATCATTCCATAACTACTCAAACAACGTCGAATCCTTAAGTGTGTCTCCCTACGGTTCGTGAATTATGCGGACATGATCGAGACA
The DNA here is from genome assembly GCA_030063025.1 of Avena longiglumis. Lineage (NCBI taxonomy): Eukaryota > Viridiplantae > Streptophyta > Magnoliopsida > Poales > Poaceae > Avena > Avena longiglumis. The sequence continues at coordinate 505,885,842 of CP125975.1, forward strand.
CTTCTCCGAACAATAACCAATAGAGGAATCTGGAAATTCATATGGATCCCACATATTTCTATGATTACTTTGCGATCGAATGAACCACTTACATACGATACCAATTTCCCTTTGTCTCACGATATTTTACTTATCCGAGGTTATGATCGTCGGTATCTCTGCATACCTAGTTCAACCTCGTTACTGATAAGTACTCTTTTCTCATTCCCGTGATATGTGATCCCTTGTGAGCCAGTCACATGCTTGCAAGCTAATTGGATGACATTTCTGTTGGAATTATGCCCTAGAGGCAATAATAAAGATGTTATTATTATAATTCTTGTTCATGATAAAGTTTATATTCCATGCTAGAATTGTATTAAGCGGAAACTTTAATACTTGTGTAGTTTGTGAACAACACCGTGTCCCTAGTACGCCTCTATGGACTAGCTCATTGATCAATGATGGTTAAGGTTTCCTAACCATAGACATGAGTTGTCAATTGATAATGAGATCATATCATTGGGAGAATGATATGGTGGATAGACCCAAACAAAGGAGAGCAATTAGATCGTGTCAGCTTTTCCTCTGTCAAATATTGTATTCCTTAGACCATGAGATAATGCAACTCCCTGGTATCGGAAGAAAGCTTTGAGGTCATCAAACGTCATCCTATGAGAGGGTGATCATAAAGGTGTCTCTCAGGTGATCGGAAAGTATCTGTTGGGTTGTATGTATCGAGATGGAATTTGTCCCTCCCAAGTCGGAGAGATATACTGGCCCACTTAATCGATATCAACACCGCTTGCAAGCATGTGGTTAAGGAGTTAATCACAAAGTGATATCGGATTATGGAGCGAGTAAAGTACTTGCTTGTGAACGAGATTGAACTAGGTATGACGATACCGACGATCGAATCTCGAGCAAGTAAAATATCGCGAGACGAAGGGAATATATATATGGGATTGATTGAATCACGGCATCGTGGTTCATCCGATATGATCATCGATGAATGTGTGGAGTCAATATGGGTGCCTGGACCCCTGTTGATTATTGATAGAAGATCATATGCGCATATTCTCGAACCCGCAGGGTCACACACTTAACGTATCTCGACGCTAGGATAGATTGGATAATTGGTTTATGAATTTTTGTTCGGAGTCTCGGATGGGATCTGGGATATCACGAGAGGTTCCGTAATGGTCCGGAGAATAAGATTCATATAAGGCGGCAGTTTTTGGAGTTCGAATTGTTCCGGTTAATCGATATTGTACCGAAGCTTCTAGAACCTTCCGGAAGGGGACCAACGTGGCCCCACCTTCCGGAGGGGGGCATGGGCCTATGAGGGAGTGTCCTGGCGCATTGGGCCAGGGCACAAGGCCCCATAGGGCCCAGATCTGGATAAGTTTAAACTCGCTTTAAACTAGAGATAGGATTTCTAGATAAGGGAGAGTTTAAATCGTTTAAACTAGAGATAGGATTTCTAGATAAGGGAGAGTTTAAATTGTTTAAACTAGAGATAGGCTTGGAGGAGGGCAAGGCTGGCCGCCTCTATATATAGAGGGGTGCCTCCCACACACATCTTCCTCCAAGCCCTAGCAGCCTTGCTACCTTCCTCTCTCCCTCCCGATCGCTTGTAGGCGAAGCCTGCAGAAATTCTCCACCATATACACCACGCCGTCGTGTTGTAGATCCAATCTATCTCTCCACCATACTCGCTGGTCCGAGGAAGGAGGAGACGTCGAGGTGCTGCACGTATGCATCTCACGGAGGCACCGCCACTTGTGGTGCTAGATCGGATCGGATCGCGAGGAGGAGAAGCGAGTACGACTACATCACCCACGTTCCGACGAACGTTCCGCTGTGCGAATCTTCAAGGGTATGAAGATCTAATCCAATCTCTCTCGTTGATTGCATCTCCTAGATTAGATCTTGGCTTTCCCTCTGTTCGCATCCGTAGAAAATTTTGATTTACTATGCCGCGAAACCCTTCACTGGTATCAGAGCTAGATCTATGCGTAGATGTGTTTCACGAGTAGAACGCAACATGGTTGTTGCGGGCGTTGATGTTTTCTGTTGCAAGCCTCTTGTTTGTGTTCTTCTTATGACGCGGGATAGTGAGATTGAAGCGGTCCGGGCCAACCTTACGCGACGTCGTCATGAGACCGGCTCGACTTGACGCGTGTGGCTTGTACCACACATGCGGCCGGTGGATGTCGTTTCTCACTATAGTTGTCATGGGATTAACACCGAGTTTGGCAACCATAATATCACCGTTGGCTTTCCGTAGTAAGAATCGTTCTTAGCATGTACTCCCATAAGCCACGTAAAACATGCAACAACAAAGTAGATGTCTAACTTGTTTTTGCAGGAGTGTTTTTGTGATATGGTATGGCCCAAGATGTGATGTGTATATTGTATGCGATCATGTTTTGTAATGTTTCACGACTTGCATGTCGATGAGTACACAACCGTGGAGCCATATGGTTGTCTTTATAATTGTGTATGACCATGAGTCAACTTCTTATACGCCATGTAATAGCTTTACTTTATCGCTAAGTAGTTAGCAATAGTTGTAGTTGCTATTCGTGGTGGAGGCAATCATGGTGGAGTGATGGAGATCATGCTTAACGCACAAGATGGAGATCATTGCTGGGATTGGCTATACCATGTCACATAAAGTTATATGCATGTGATGTTTATCCCTTTATGTATCTTATTATGCTTAGATCGCGACGGTAGCATTATAAGATGATTCCTCACTTAAAGATCAAGATAAAACTGTGTTCTCCCCAAGTATGCACCGCTATAAAGTTCGTCGTGTCCAAGCATCACGTGATGATCGGTGCTATAGACTCTACGCCACATACAACGGGTGCAAGCCGTTTTGCACACGCTGAAATACTTGGGTCTAACTTGATGAGCCTAGCATGTACAGACATGGCCTCGAACACAAGAACCGAAAGGTTAAGCATGAGTCATATGAATGATATGATCGACACTTTGTTGTCCACCATTGAAACCACATCTCTTCTCGTGATGATCGGATTAGGTGTGGTGAATTTGGATCGTGTTCACTAAACAACTTGAGGGATGTTGAATTTAGTGGGAGTTCATCTAGTAATTTGATTAAGTTGAACTATTTATCATGAACATAGTCTAAATTGTACTTGCAAATCTTGTAGATCACATGGCCAAATCCAACTTCAACTTCAACGCTTTTCGAGAAGGAAAAGCTTAGAAACAATGGGTCTAACTTCACCAATTGGTTCCGCAAATCAAGAATCATTCTATCTCGGACAAAAGGACTATGTCCTTGGTAAAGCGTTAGGTGACCCTCGTCGCAATCGCGGTGATGAGAAAGCTGTCTATCGATCAAGAAAGATGATTATGGTGTGATTAAGAGCACCATGTTGTTTGCTATGGAACCGAGCTTCAAAATCATTTTGAAACCTATCCGCCCTTTGAGATTCTCGAGGAGCTGAAAACCATGTTTTAGACTCAAGCCCGCTCGAGAGATATGAGATCTCCGAGAAGTTCTTTAAGCGCAAGATGGAGGAAGGAGTTCCATTTGTGAGCACGCCATAAAGATGTCGGGCTACACTCAACGCTTTGAGCAACTGGAATGCACGATTCCGGAGGAGCTCAAGATTGACAGGTTCTACAATCACTCCTCCCAGCTACAAAAGTTTTGTAGTGACTCATAATCGATTGGTTCCATCGATACGATCACCGAGCTTCGCAAAGTCAAGGCTGGAAGTGGACATCAAGAAGGATAATCATGTGTTGATGGTCAACAAGCCCTCCTTTAAGAAAGGTAAGGGAGCAAAGAAGCCCTTCAAGAAGGGCGGCAAAGTTTAATGCCCTCGCTAAGAAGAAGCTCAGTCCGGTCCTAAGCCGATTAATCGAGTGCTTCTATTGCAAGGACAGGGGTCCTCGAAGCGCAATCGTCCAAGTACTTAGCGGACAAGAAGGCTGGCACCATCAAAGGTATATTTGATATACATGTTATTGATGTTTTCCTTACTAGCCCTCGTTGTAGTGCGGGTATTTGATACCGGGGTTGCTAATATTTGTAACTCAAACAGAGCTACGGAATAGACGGCCATGCGAGGATGAGGTGACGGCGCGTTGGCAACGTATCAAGAGTTGATGTGATGGCGTCGACGCTCTCCTTAGTTTTACCTTCGGGATTAGTTTTAAACCTTAATAAATGTTATTATGTGCCTGCGTTGAGCATGAACATTATTTCCGGATCATGTTTATTGCAAGACGGTTATTCATTTAAATCGGAGAATAATGGTTGTTCTATTTATATGAGTAACATCTTTTATGGTCATGCACCTCTTGTGAATGGTTTATTTCTTCTAAATCTCGAAAGGAATGAAACACACATCCATAACATTGAGGCTAAGAGATGCAAAGTAGATAGTGATAATACTACTTATTTGTGGCACCGTCGTCTAGGTCATATTGGTGTAAAGCACATGAAGAAACTCCATTCTGATGGACTTTTGGAGTCTCTTGATTTTGAATCATTTGACACATGCGAACCATGACTCATGGGCAAGATGATCAAAACCCCGTTCTCCGGTATGATGGAGCGAGCAACGGACTTGTTGGAAATCATACATACCGATGTATGCGGACCGATGAGTGTTTCGACGCGCGGTGGATATCGCTATTTCCTCACTTTTACCGATGACTTAAGTAGATATGGGTATATCTATTTAATGAAACATAAATCTGAAACATTTGAAAAGTTCAAGGAATTTCAGAATGAAGTGGAGAACCATCGTAATGTAAAGATTAAGTTTCTACGATCCGATCGTGGGGCGAATATTTGAGTTATGATTTTCTCACGCATCTTAAAGCAAGTGGAATCGTTTCACAACTCACGCCACGAACACCACAGCAATGGTGTCTGAACGAGAATCGAACCCTATTAGATATGGTCCGATCAATGATGTCTCTTCTGATTTGCCGTTATCATTTTGGGGTTATGCATTAGAAACCGCTGCATTCACTTTAAATAGGGCTCCATCTAAATCCGTTGAGACGACACCGTATGAACTGCGTGGTTTGGTGCTAAACCTAAGTTGTCGCTTTCTTAAAGTTTGGGGATGCGAAGCTTACGCCAAGAAGTTGATGCGGACAAGCTCGAACCCAAAGCGAGAAATGCGTCTTCATAGGATACCCTAAGGAAACTATTGGGTATACCTTCTATCACGTAACCAAGGCAAAGTGTTTGTCGAAGAACGGTTCCTTTCTTGAGAAGGAGTTTCTCTCGAAAGAAGTGAGTGGGAGGAAAGTAGAGCTTGACGAGGTTATTGAACCTTCTCTTGAATTGGAGACTAGCGCAAGACCTGAAATTGTTCCAAAGGTCACTGCACCAACAATAGAGGAAGCTAATGACAAGGATCATGAAGCTTGGACGATGTCGCTATCGAACGTCGCAGTCGACAAGGTCGTGCCCCTCCCGAGTGGTACAAGAACTCGCTTGACTGTCTTGTTAGTAGAAGACGGTGAACCTACGAACTATGAGGAAGCGATGATGAGCCCAGACTACGAGAAATGGCTAGAAGCCATGAACCAATTGGGATCCATGAGCGAAAACCAAGTATGGACTTTGGTGGATCCTCCTAGCGACCGAAAGGCCGTTGAGTGCAAATGGATATTCAAGAAGAAAACGGACGCGGATGGTAATGTTACCGTCTATAAAGCACGGCTTGTCGCAAAAGGTTTTCGACAAGTTCAAGGTGTTGACTACGATGAGACTTTCTCTCCCGTAGCGAAGTATTAAGTCCATTCAGATTTTATTAGCAATTGCTGCGTTTCATGATTATGAAATATGGCAGATGGATGTCAAGACTGCTTTCCTCAATGGGAACATTGATGAAGAGTTGTATATGATGCAACCGGAAGGTTTTGTCGATCCTAAGGATGCTAGTAAAGTATGCAAACTTCAACGTTCCATTTATGGACTGAAGCAAGCATCTCGGAGTTGGAACCTTCGTTTTGATCAAGTGATCAAGAGCTTTGGATTTGTTCCAAATTGCTACGAAGCTTGTATCTACAAGAAAGTGAGTGGGAGCTCGGTGACGTTTCTGGTACTATATGTGGATGACATATTGATTATTGGAAATGACATCAACATGCTTAACGATGTGAAGAGTTATTTGAACAAGTGTTTTTCAATGAAAGACCTAGGTGAAGCTGCTTATATATTGGGCATCAAGATCTATAGAGATAGACAAAGACGCCTGATAGCTTTAAGCCAGAGTACATACTAGACAAAGTTCGAAAAGGTTCGAATGGATAAGGCAAAGAAAGGTTCAAGGCCTATGTTGTCGGGTAAGATATTGAGCAAGGCTCGGTGTCCACTACGGTAAATGATAGGAAGCTATGAGCAAAGTGCCTTATGCCTCGCCATAGGTTCCATCATGTATGCCATCTTGTGTACTAGACCGGATGTGTCCAATGCTCTTAGTTTGACGAGCAGATATCAAAGTGATCCAGAGTGGAACATCGACAGCCGTGAAGAACATCCTAAAGTACCTAAATAGAACTAAAGAAATGTTCTTAGTCTATGGGGTGATGAACACTTGTCGTAAAGGTTACGTCGATGCTAGTTTCGACCGACAAGGATGATTCTAAATCTCAGACGTGATACGTTTATATTTTGAATGGAGGAGGGAGTCGGAGAAGCGCAAGCAAAGCGTGATCGCGGATCTACAATAGAAGCGGAATACATGGCTGCAGAAGTGTCAAGTGAAGGAGTTTGGATCGAAACTTCATCATCGAGCTTGGCGTGGTTCCAAGTGCATTGGACCCATCGGAGATATTGTGTGACAACACGGCGCCATAGCACTCGCTAAGGAACCAAGATATCATCCAAAGACCAAGCATATCAACCGCAAGTTTCATATAATCCGAGATTATATAGCGATGGAGATCCGAAGATTAAAGTACATACGGATCTGAATGTCGCAGATCCATTGACTAAACCTCTTCCACGTGTAAAACATGATCAACACCTCAGTGCCATGGGTGTGAGATTGTTGCCAAATGTAAACTAGATTATTGACTCTAGTGCAAGTGGGAGACTGTTGGAATTATGCCCTAGAGGCAATAATAAAGATGTTATTATTATAATTCTTGTTCATGATAAAGTTTATATTCCATGCTAGAATTGTATTAAGCGGAAACTTTAATACTTGTGTGGTTTGTGAACAACACCGTGTCCCTAGTATGCCTCTATGGACTAGCTCATTGATCAATGATGGTTAAGGTTTCCTAACCATATACATGAGTTGTCAATTGATAATGAGATCATATCATTGGGAGAATGATATGGTGGATAGACCCAAACAAAGCAGAGCAATTAGATCGTGTCATCGTGTTCGTCTTTGCGAAGCTTTTCCTATGTCAAATATTGTATTCCTTAGACCATGAGATAATGCAACTCCCTGGTATCGGAAGAAAGATTTGAGGTCATCAAACGTCATCCTATGAGAGGGTGATCATAAAGGTGTCTCTCAGGTGATCGGAAAGTATCTGTTGGGTTGTATGTATCGAGATGGAATTTGTCCCTCCCAAGTCGGAGAGATACTTCGCCCACTCGATCGATATCAACACCGCTTGCAAGCATGTGGTTAAGGAGTTAATCACAAAGTGATATTGGATTACGGAACGAGTAAAGTATTTTGCGTGAACGAGATTGAACTAGGTATGACGATACCGACGATCGAATCTCGAGCAAGTAAAATATCGCGAGACGAAGGTAATATATATATGGGATTGATTGAATCACGGCATCGTGGTTCATCCGATATGATCATCGATGAATGTGTGGAGTCAATATGGGTGCCTGCACCTGCTGATTATTGATAGAAGATCATGTGCGCATATTCTCGAACCCAGGTCACACACTTAACGTATCTCGACGCTAGGATAGATTGGATAATTGGTTTATGAATTTTTGTTCGGAGTCTCGGATGGGATCCGGGATATCACGAGAGGTTCCGGAATGGTCCGAAGAATAAGATTCATATAAGGCAGTGTAGTTTTTGGAGTTCGGAATTGTTCCGGGTTAATCGATATTGTACCGGAAGCTTCTAGAACCTTCCGGAAGGGGACCAACGTGGCCCCACCTTCCAGGAGGGGACATGGGCCTATGAGGGAGTGTCCTGGCCGCATTGGGCCAGGGGCACAAGGCCCCATAGGGCCCAGCCGATCCTGGATAAGTTTAAACTCGTTTAAACTAGAGATATGATTTCTAGATAAGGGAGAGTTTAAATCGTTTAAACTAGAGATAGGATTTCTAGATAAGGGAGAGTTTAAATTGTTTAAACTAGAGATAGGCTTGGAGGAGGGGCAAGGGCTAGCCACCCCCCCTCTATATATAGAGGGGTGGTGCGCCCCCTCCCCACACACATCTTCCTCCAAGCCCTAGCAGCCTTGCTACCTTCCTCTCTCCCTCCCGACTGTTTGTAGGCGAAGCCCTGCAGCAGAAATTCTCCACCATATACACCACGCCGTCGTGTTGTAGATCCAATCTATCTCTCCACCATACTCGCTGGTCCGAGGAAGGAGGAGACGTCGAGGTGCTGCACGTGTGCATCTCACGGAGGCACCGCCACTTATGGTGCTAGATCGGATCGGATCGCGAGGAGGAGAAGCGAGTACGACTACATCACCCACGTTCCGACGAACGTTCATTGCATGAATCTTCAAGGGTATGAAGATCTAATCCAATCTCTCTCGTTGATTGCATCTCCTAGATTAGATCTTGGCTTTCCCTCTGTCCGCATCCGTAGAAAATTTTGATTTACTATGCCGTGAAACCCTTCAATTTCACCGAGAGGGCTCAGAGTATATCTATCCGTCATATGGATGGACAAATCCCACTCTTGATCCATGTGTCTCAACCAATACTTTCCGAACACTCAATGCCACCTTTATAGCCACCCAGTTACGGTGTGGTGTTTTATGTCATCAAAGTATCCTTCCGGTGAAGGTGATATTTATGATCTCATGGTCGAAGGAATTAGGTTACTATGTATCAGAAAGCATATAGCAATTGAACTATTAAAATGACTTGATCTTTATGCCACGCTTATCTATAGGAGTATGTCCACCATATCATTCTCCTAACGATATGATCTTGTTGTTAATAACATCTCAATGTTCATGATAGGGAAACCACAATCATTTATTAACCAACAAGCTAGTATTATGAAGAGGCTTTACTAGGGACTTCAATTTAAGTTTACAAATCACACAAGCATTAATGTTTCCTTGTTAATACTATTATAGCATGAATGTAAACATTTATCATAAACACAAAGATATAATAATAACTATATTTATTATTGCCTCTAGGGCATATCTCCAACAAGACCCGTCAAAGCCTAGCCGGATTGTCATCAGGAGAGGCAAGAGGAACATTATCGGAATGGACGGAGTCGCCAACAAGCAAGACTTTGACCAGAACGGCGACACGAAGATAGAAGACGGGTACGGCAACCAAACACCGTACACCACAACCCTACCTAAGAAAGGATTTCCGTTCAAGAGAAGTAGTGAAGACGTTCCGGACCTAACCTATGCAACCGCGACAAAGAAGGGCAAGAAGACGACCATTGTCAAGAAACGCTAGCACGCTCCGACCATTGTCAAGAACCATCGTATGTGTGTGGCCTACTATTATGTATCGAAACATTCTTAATTTTCATTATGTGTGTGTTATTAATAATATTGCATTGAGAATATTATGTATCATTGAGAATACTCACTTTTGTTGTTTTAGCAATATTTGAATATTTAAAATATTTGCAGTATATTTTATAGTTCATATTGTGGTTGGACAATGCTTTTACATGAAAAATGGCCTTTAAAAAAAATTCTAAAAAGTTTGTGACCCCAGGATTCGAACCTGGATGACCAGTGTTTGGAATAGGACAAGGCATGTTACCACTAGGTTGCTACACATTTATTGACAGAAACCAGCGCAGTGTGCTATTTGTCTATGACTGCATATTATACGAGACACATTCAGCCCAAATGCGCCTCGCCTAATATTATACGAGGCGCACTCTACAATATACGCCTCGCATATCTGGTACCCCGCACGGACAGTTCCCCTTTTCTCTGGATCGAATCGTCGTCGTCCTGCCGCATCTCACGCAAATCTCACCAGATCGAAGTCGTCATCCAACCGCCGTCCGTCCGCGCCGGCAGCAGCCCACCGTCCACCATCGTCGAGAGGTGAGCCCCGACCCCATTCCCCTCTCCCTCCCCTTCCCCTACCCCTCTTCCCTCTCCCTGATACTTCGGCGACCACCTACAGAAGGAGCATACCTCGCCCGCAACCCGCCCGCCCCGTGGAGGAGGAGCCCGACGCCGCCCTCCCCGTGAAGGAGGAGCTCGCCGCCGCCCCGCCTCGTGGAGGACCTTCTGTTGCTGCTGTGCTCATGAAGGACCTACTGTTGCTGCGCTCGTGGAGGACCTGCAACCTCACCTCCGTCCTCAGCACCCCAAGGTGAGCGCCAATCCCCCTTCTCCCTTACCCATCGTAATCCTGGCATCAGTTTTTGATGTTCTTTTTTCAGTCAGCTGATAGTTGCTGTTCTCGTTTTTGTTTATGTTAATAATCGGCAATGCCAGCGTGATGAGTGTGATGGTACAAATCCAAGGAACCGAAGCCATGTTTGGGATAATTCGCAAAAGTAAAAAAACTTGTATGAGAGAGACGGTTTCCTTAGGATGCTTGGAGAAATTGCTCTTCTTAAGAAAAGTCTTTGCCTTTTTAGTGCTCATTTTTTCACATCATCAGCAAATGGATACGGATGTTACAAGCAAATGCGTGTGGCTTTGTTTCGCCGACAAGTAGAAAATGACGCTGGTCCGTCTGAATGCGAACGAATGATGTAAAGTTGCACCGTGTTTATACAAGACTCAATTCTGTAATGTGCCTACATTTCTTGTTGTCTTTACGTCTTGCCCAGGCTTTGCAACCCAGCTGGCTCCGCCACTGCCGTGCATACATATGGCATCAAACATACACTTATGTTGAATAATACATAGTCAAGTACTGCTACTTGCCATTACTTGAATATTAGTATTTACTTTTGTGTTGTTGCATTGTTGTTGTTCTTTCTTGTTTGATGCTTCTGAATTGAGAGGTTTTTTGTTTAATAACTACACTATTTTGTTGGAGATGATAAAGTAATCTACAGCAAGTTGTGTATGCTGTCCAGAATTTGTGTATGCTGGCAGCAAGTGTGTGGATATGTGGGACAAATGGTTGTGTTTGTGTATGCTGGCAGCAAAATGACTGTGTTTATTTCTATTTAGGCTTTTTTGTGCAGGTTTTTCTTTTTGAGTTGCCAATGTTTCGCCGGAATGTTGATTCATTTCCGTTTCGGCCAATTTCTGGCACTCCTAGACATAGAAAATTAGCAAAGTTCATGACAAAATTTTCTGTGAATTTTTGTGCTTATTAGTTTAATTTATTTGTGTGTTTAGAAATGTCGGCAGAGCCGGGCCCTTCTAGCAAGAAGCCCTTTTGGGAGCAGCAGGCGGAGATGGAATCCCTAGAGGACTCGGACTTTGTTCCGCGGGACGACGAGATGGAGGAGGACGAGGATACCTCGTCGGGCAATGAGGAGATGGGGTACGCCGATGGCGACGCCACTACCACTGATGGCGGCGGTGAAGCTACTACAGACGGTGGTAGCGCATCGAAGAAGTCTCGAAAGGATCGGACCCCGATCGTGGTCGACATCAAAAGGTCCATCATCACAAGCGTGAGCCCTAAAGGTGCGCCTTTGGAGCCAAAAGATTTTGTCGGGGGTTACTATAACCAGCTCGCGGCAATCCTCCAGAACACCGTCACGATCAACATGGAGAACCTGAAGGCCGAAGAGAACAAGGTTTCCTCATCCAGCTTTTCCTAAGCCGCAAGACACGCTGCTCCGGGTGATGAGGAAAACAAGTATAATAATGACAATCTCAAAGGGAATCCGGTGAACAAGTATGCCCTCGGGAGGATGACCAAGGCCTTGTCAAATTGGAAGGCTCGGGTGAAGAATCTGATTTTTGAGGAGAAGCTAAGTTATTCGGAGCTCGTCAAGAAGGAGCCTCTGGTTAAGGAAGAAGACTACAATGTGTTCAAGGCCAGATGTAACTCCGCCTTGGGCAAGGCCAGGAGTAAGAAGGGCAAGGATATGAGAGCCCTGAACATTGGTACCCACCATCTCGACGCCGGCGGTTATAGAGCCGTGAGGCCCAGATGGGATAAGGAGGACGCCGACGCTCGTGCAAAGGGGTTGACACCTCCCTTTGACGAGATAAAGGAGGAGCAGGCAAAGAACTTCGTCAGGGCCCGGTTTGCCAAGCCGAAAGGGAGTTCTGATTATTCTTCAGATCCCGCCGGCCCCTTTGCTTCGAGGGTGACGGACTTCATGCAAAAATATGTAAGTAGTTTGCATGCAAGTCGATTAATTGCATTCATGATTAATCAATGAAGTCCAGTTTTCTGATCAAATGCTTCGCGTTCCTTGTGCGCAGGACGAGGAGTGTAGGAGCTCCTCATCCCAGGGGTCAGCGCCACCGCTTGTCGCCAAGTGGGACACCACTTTACTGGGCGAACCGACCAAGAGTGTCGATCCTGGCCCTGGCCCGGTCGTGTGGTCGGCTTTGGCGGCATACCATGGTCCGAGTACTATGGCACCCCGGAGCGGAAGGGAAAGAAGGCCGAAAGCGCCGAGGTAAAACTCCTAAGGGAACAGGTGAAGCCTTTCCAAATATAGTCCAAGGTGCCGTGAACAAGGCTGTGTCGGCTGCCGAGACAAAGTTCCAAGAACAAGTCTAGTCACAAGTCCATTCACAAGTGAACGAGAAGCTCAACACCATCCTTCCCGTCTACATGGAAAAGTACAACAAGTGGCAGAACGGTGGTAAACGGGGGCCGCCACCGGTTCCCAACCTCGACAGCGCCCAACCGGACAATGTGGCGCGGCCGGCGGCGTTGGTGACTCCTCCAGCGAGGCCGGTGGTGGCGGAGACTCCTCTAGCTTTGGATCTTAACTTGCCCGCTGCGGCGAAGGCGCCGGCCCACACCACCGTGCCATCAGGCAGCCACCCCGCCACTTGCGTGGTCAAGCCTGTCGGCGTCGGTGCCTCGATATTGGCCGAGTTTGACGCCCTCAAGGTAACTAACTAATTAAAGCGAGAGTTGGGAGGCTCAACCACACCCATGACTTGATCTCCATTTTTTTAACGCTCGACCTACATGCCGATCTTTCGCAGGGAGACACTCCTTGCACTCTAATGCACTGGGTGGGCGGCCAGTTGATGGATGTTGCCAAGGGTACTATTGTTCAACCAGAGAACCGCAAAATGCACAATGTCACAATGCCACCTAACATGATGAGGGTCAGATAGAGTATGGTGCTTCTGGGCTACGAGCAAGTGGAACCTCCCTCTCAACCTCAAGGATGGGATGATGAGGACACGGCAGCGGTCCTCAATACCGGCTTCGGCTACTTGTACCTATGGACGAAGAGCCAGATCCGTTTGGGGACGGAGGACCAGCTCAACATCACCCTAGAGGCAGCACAACCAGCACATGATGAAGACTTCGAGATGGGAGACTTGGACAACATGGCACAGAATCCCGATGATGATGGAGAAATTGACCCGAACTTCGGTGACCAGTTTGTTAACACAAGATTTTCTGATTGGTATGAGCCAGGACCATCAGGCACACATCAAGTTGCCGAGACCCAACCAGCACCAGCGAAACCCCCTTGCAAGATGCGTCTCTTCCCAACTAGTCAGGAGACGCCGCCACCTGCCCCCTTCACCGAGCCTCCAAGGCCAGTAGTTCCTTTGATCAACCCCGACACCCTCCATAAGACGGTCAGTGAGGTGAACGCAGTTGCCGAAGCCGTAAAGAGCAAGAAGGGTCGCAAAAGGAAGCCTAAGGTTGATCGGGGCCAGGATCCAAATCCTCTTTTCTGGGACGGCGTTGTGGGGCAAGCCAGGAATCAGCAGCATGTGGCAGGTGTACCAATGATGTGTAAATCGATGCTCGAGGTCGCAGGCTCGCATATGCGTAGTATGCATTATGCCTGTCTCACAATTGAGGAGCACCGCATTCGCGACAACGATCAGTCGTACCTCGTTTTCAAGGCTAATGTGCCTTCTCATATGCCGTGCTTCGTCAGTGTACCCCCTGGGGATATCTTCTACGTGCGGCATACCGACCTCTTTGACATGTTGGACGGGTTTTGGCTGCACAATACCCTGGTCCGGCTGTTCTCCCTCAATATGGCCATGGAGATCACCAGAGACAAGATCCCGGGCATCCAGATAGTGGATCCCTACTTCATGCGTGACGCCGTCCTGAAAGATGCTGAGGCCATAGAGCTGGCGACCGACTACCTCTCAAACTTCCTACAAACATACTCAGACAAGGATGTGATTCTCCTTCCCTACCATCCCATCACGGAGGATGATCGGACAGGCTGCGTGCTCATAAGCTTGAATTTGAAACACTCAACAACCTTGTACCTCGACTCAAATAGTGCGATCCGCAAAAACAACACAAATATCAAGAAAATTCTTGATGGCGCTCTCATCGGCTATGTCGCAGCAGGAGGCGTCAAACCGGCAAGGCCACATGTGAAGTTCGGTGCGCACATGTTGTAGGGGTTCGTAGCATGGAAAACAAAAAATTTCTATCGCATACAAACAAACAAGCCAAGATCTATCTACTAGATTGTAGCAACGAGTCGATGGAATAACTTACCCTCGAAGATTCCAAAGCGGTTAACGAGAGCAGATTCTCGTGGGTGATGTAGTCGTACTCTTTCCGATCTCAAGATCGCGTAGACGATACTTCCGGCGCCACGTTCAAGAGCGCTCCAGTCGGTCACACGTTCGTACTCGACGAAGACATTCCTCTCCCTTATTCCAGCAGAGCGGAGGTTGTAGCACTCTCGCGATTCCGGCAGCACAACGGCGTGGTACCGGAAGTAGAGGGGAGATCCCGCAGGGCTTCGCCTTAAGCTGGAGCGAGTATGGTGGAGTATGAGAGAGAGCTATTAGTGGTCTAGGGTTTAGACACACCAATTAGAAGGCTCTAATCCGAAGGCTAGTGCAATTAGAAGCTCTAAACCAAAGCGGCTCTAAACTGGAGTCTAGGGCTAGGATTTAGATTAGAGGATAGGAACTTGTGTGTCTAGAGGAGGAGGCCCTGCCCCTCCTTTTATAGGTGGAAGGGGAGGCCAAGGGGAGGGAGTCCCTCCCCAAGTCGGCCTTGGGTGGCGCGCCGGCTTGGAGAGGAGGGACTCCTCCCCCAAGTCGATTTCAACCTCCTCTTGCTTGTTTCCCTCAGTTTCCTGTTTTAGCCGTTTGACTTTCAAACTGGCCATTTGACTTTTCAGTTTTAGGATTCAATTTAATCCTTTATTTGGAACAGCGAGAACACTTAGTACATGATGCAATCATTCCAATATGTAATGACACATTCATGTACCCCTTACCCCCCGGAGTCTTGGGACATTCCGAACCTTCTAGAACATTCGATGAAAACACCTAATCATTCCCGAACTCCGAAACGGGACTTTCCTTATATGAATCTTATTCTTCGGACCATTCCGGATCACCTCGTGATATCCCGGATCCCATCCGAGACTCCGAACAACATTCGGTCTCTTTCTCATAATACCATAACTACTCAAACAACGTCGAATCCTTAAGTGTATCTCCTACGGTTCGTGAATTATGCGGACATGATCGAGACACTTCTAACAATAACCAATAGAGGAATCTGGAAATTCATATGGCTCCCACATATTTCTACGATTACTTTGCGATCGAATGAACCACTTACATACGATACCAATTTCCCTTTGTCTCACGATAGTTTACTTATCCGAGGTTATGATCGTCGGTATCTCTGCATACCTAGTTCAACCTCGTATCGATAAGTACTCTTTTCTCGTTCCGTGATATGTGATCCCTTGTGAGCCAGTCACATGCTTGCAAGCTAATTGGATGACATTTCACCGAGAGGGCCCACAGTATATCTATCCGTCATATGGATGGACAAATCCCACTCTTGATCCATGTGTTTCAACCAATACTTTCCGAACACTCAATGCCACCTTTATAGCCACCCGATTCGGTGTGGTGTTTGATGTCATCAAAGCATCCATCCTAAAGGTGATATGCATGATCTCATGGTCGAAGGAATTAGGTTACTATGTATCGAAAGCATATAGCAATTGAACTATTGAAATGACTTGATCTTTATGCTACGCTTATCTATAGGATTATGTCCACCATATCATTCTCCTAACGATATGAGCACGTTGTTAATAACATCTCTATGTTCATGATCGTGAAACCATGATCATATATTAACCAACAAGCTAGTTTAACAAGGGCTTTACTAGGGACTCTTATTTTAGTT
The DNA here is from genome assembly GCA_030063025.1 of Avena longiglumis. Lineage (NCBI taxonomy): Eukaryota > Viridiplantae > Streptophyta > Magnoliopsida > Poales > Poaceae > Avena > Avena longiglumis. The sequence goes on from CP125975.1 coordinate 505,902,307, forward strand.
TACAAATCACACAAGTATTAATGTTTCCGGTTAATACAATTATAGCATGGTATGTAAACATTTATCATAAGTGTGAAGATATGATAATAACCACTTTATTATTGCCTCTTGGGCATATCTCCAACATCTCCCACTTGCACTAGAGTCAATAATCTAGTTTCAAACCTTTGTGTATATAACACCTATGGCTTTCGGTGTTGTATGTACACGATTTCTAGTGGTCAATCGATCTCCGGATCGACACTTCCAGTCCGTGTGTAATTGCATGTCTTTGCGTCTCTACGCATCACTCATTCTCTAATGAGATGGCTTTGTATAAATTTGGTCTTTCGGTGTGACCTTTAGTTCTTTGGGGTTAAAACATGTTGATAATATTGTCGCACAATATATCTTCATAGTATTATCCCTCTGTGAACTACACCTAGTTTGATAACAAACTACTTGACACAAATGCCCTCTTTTGCTGCTATAATAGCAGTCATATACTTAGCCTTTTGTTGTAGTATCTGTCACAATGTCTTAACTTTGGAACTCATCCAAATCCATTATGGAACTTACTTTCCATTATATTGTGCCACCCTTAGTTTAGATTGAGATAAACTTAATTTGTACTTTGTGACAAAAATAGTATCAATGTAGTACTTTTACAATGAACTAACCATCTATTTGTCACTTCTACAAACAACATATTCTTAGTTCTTCCAAAAGATCATAAGAATATCCTTACTATTGTCCAATGATCATCTTACGAATCATTCTGGTATATGCTCACAACATTTAGAGCATAGGACATATCTGGATTTGTACATATCACAGTATGATTGATATAAATACTCTTTGTGATTTCATACATCAAGTATCAATCTATACTTGATTATTTGTTTCACTTTACCAAATGTCAATACACTTGAATATATCATCAACATTGAACTCTTTCAATCCTTTCTCGTGACAAGAACCTTTTCTTGTAGTTTCTATATTGAACTCATTCAATATCTTGTCTATGTACTGGCACAACCATATTAGCATCTATTGATGCCAAATATTTGGTTTTGCCTAAGTCTTTCATCTGTATGAAATTCTTAATATGTGTTAATAAAAGATACATTATTTCCAATCAACAATATGTCTTCCACATAATGTATTAGAAACATGTCTTAGCGCCCCACTTAATTTCTTGCAAATGCAAGCATCTTCATTGTCTCTAATGAACTTTTAAACTCCTTTAACAGTTTCATCATAGTGAAGATTCCAACTCGCGATGCTCACTTCAACCATTGAAGTTTGCATATGCTTTTAGCATCCTATGAATTAACAAAACCCTATGGACCGTGTTATGCACATGTCCTAGGTAACGATTCTATTAGAAGAACTTGTTTTGTTTATTCAACTATCATATAACAAAATTATATGTAGTGGTTGCTACATTAATCCGTCTAGACTAAATATCACTATGAAAGATCAAATCTTGTCATAGTCAACCTTTGAACATTGTTGTGAACTCTTTCCCAATATGTCGATTATAGATGTGAAACATCCATGTCTATTTCTTTATAGATCCAGACACAACTGTAAGGTCTTACACTTTTCTCGAGGGTCCTTCAAGTTCAAAACTTGATTTCTCGTGTATGGAACTATCATGGATTTTATGGCTTCAAGCCATTTGACGGAGTCAGGGCTCATCATCGCTTCTTTGCACGTAGTCGGATAATTATTGTCAAATAATGATTTAACTCTCAAATCTTGGTATTTGATTGTTCATCCGACCTACTTGTTTCAATAGGAACTTGGATCTCCGTGACCACAACCTTTGAGGCACGTGAGCCATGAGCATTGTTGCTACCTCCGGAACATTTTTCGGCGCTGCGCAACTTTGCACATATAGCTAAGGTTCTTTTAACCTTATCAAAGTTCTATTGTCCTCCCACTTAACTTTTCACGAAAAATTCCTTCTCAAAGAAACTTAACGTTCTAAGCGACAAACACTTTTATCTCCGGTGTTTTATGGAGGAATACTTAACATTTATACAAAGACAGGTTCATCCGACTTTGGTTGCACACATCTTTCTTATGCATAGCATACCAATGTTTTAAGAAAGGACTACTTGGGTTTTATCCCAAACCATAACCTTATATGGTATCATTTCAACGGATTATGATGAAGCTCTTTTCAGTGGAAAAACGGTAATCTCTAAAGCTTTTAATCTTTAAAATATAATGGCAGTTTTATCAATTACACCTTTGATCTTCCCATGTCAAACAAGGTTTAATTACATATCTCGAACGCTCCATACTCTTATGGTGTTTCGGGAAAATGCAAATCCACGGAACGATTCCTTAAATCTTAGGTATTATGCTAAACTTGTAACTCAAATATCTTCCTTTATGATCTTATCATAAACTATTTATATTCTTGTTACAATGATTTTGCACTTCATCTTGAAAATCTTTGAACTTTTCAAATATTTCACACTTCATCCTTATTAAGTAAATATTCATATATTCAGTCAAATTTTTCGAAGAAAGCATATGAAGTTGAAATCCATCGCTTTTAACTACACATAATGGATTTCGTACAACAATATGTACAAGTTCCAATAAGCTAGTCATTCGTTCCCTTTTGGCCTATGAACGAAGTTTTAATCATCTCTAGGAAAGTTTCACAAGCGTCATTTGATCAAAAATCAGAAGACTCCAAAATTCCATCCACATGGAGTTTCTTCATGTTTTCTTTCCATTATAATTTAAACGGCGATGTCACTTCCTAAGTGATCTTTCAATCAATTTGTCTTTCGACATTTTTAGCAATAGTTTTATGGATGTGATTTCTCCAACGAGATTTGTGAATCATCCATCTTTTATGGATTACGGCAATTATTTGAACAACCCTTTTGTTCTCATAATACCTGATAAAACAAATCTTGAAGGCAAGCTTTGATGTTTAACGAGCAACACAATAACCCTTTATTTGTTCTTGATGAACATCATCACATATTCTTTTGCTAATTACTTAGGCCACTGTAGTTCATGAATTCTGTTGTTTCGTATGACGATTCATACCAACAAATTCAGTATTAAATACTTAAGAACCACATTGTTTAATAAGCAAAGAATATAGCCATAACATGTATATCATCTATATACTTAAACTGAACAATTCTAGTCTTTTCTTTTCTGCCATATATTTATGATATTCTCTTTCAGTATTTCCTTTTCTGTTTGAAAGAATCTATCAACATCAATAGTGGAGTCATAGATATGACACATAATCCAAAGCGTGTATAATTAAATACCAATGTCTTTGGATTGCACTTTGAAGTAGATCACCTATCATCAAATGTTTGGTGTTCTTTCAAATTCCTTTCTTTAGTAATCTCTTGGTGTAGTAAATATTTTACCTACATCAAATATTCACCCTTATCATGGAATTATCCATGATCAAGCTACTTTTAGCTTGTAACGGTGAATCGTGAGTATAATGTTGCTCTCCCAAAAACTTTTGGAGGTTTAGGACAACTAGTGTCTCCAACCTTTTGCAAATTCTCATCAAATATGAGAACATGACTTTTGCCATATTATACTCTATCATGTTGTAACCAATACTTCGTTTCAGATATCACAATATCTTCCACACATCATGGTTTCTGAAACAACTCTTTCAGATCCTAGATAACCTTGATATTAAGAGAATCCTTTGAATATAAAGAATCATGGAGACAAACATGATACTTATATACTAACACTTGGAATTGTTACTCTTGATTTAATACTCATTATTAAACTTCATGGAGTAACCGGAACTTACTGAAAGTTTGCAATAGGACTTTTAAACTTTATATTAACACTTCAAAACAATACGATACCAGTTCGTAAAGTAACTAACCAGAATTCTATAGTTCTATCATCTCAACTATAACTAAGCGCAAGGTGGTAAACGGATGCCAATGACTACAACAACTATGCAAATTCACTTTGATTTAGTTTATGATAAATTGAGTTCTAATTAATAATTAAATTAATCTAGGTGAACTCCCACTCAAAACAATATCCCTCACATTGTTTTAGTGATCACACGAACCAAATCCACCATATCAAAACCGATCATCACGAGAGTTGATATAGCTTCAATGGCGAATAATCAACATGTTCATCATATCTACTATATGACTCATGCTCTACCTTTCGATAATCCGTGTTCCTGAGGCCATGTCTGTACATGCTAGGCTCGTCAAGATCAAACCTTAGTTTCCGCATGAGCAAATCTGGCTTGCTCACGTTGTATACACTTGTAGAATCTAACACACCCGATCATCACGTGGTGCTACGAAAGAACAAGCTTTAGCAACGGTGCTAACTAAGGGTGAACACTTTATGACTTGAAATTCATGTGCATGAGGGATCATCTTATAATGCTACCGTCGTCTACTAAGCAATACAAGATGCATAAAGGATTAACATCACATGCAATTCATAATATGTGATATGATATGGCCTTTCTTCTTTGTGCTTCCGATCTCCATCTTCTAGCACGAACATGATCTCCATCATTACCGACATTGCATCAAGGTCAATGATGCTTCTCCATGGTTGTCGTCCACCGGCTTCAACTATTACAACTACTTTGAATAGACACGCGGGTCTTAACATAAATTAAAGACAACCATATGGCTCTCGCCGTTGCCGACTTACAATAAGGAACATTGCATACATCATATATAATCACAATCATGGCCATATCACATCAAAGACACCCCGCAAAACAAAGTTAGACGCTTCTAATTTTCTTTGCATGTTTTACGTGGTTTGGGGCTTTCAATAAGTGTCGTTCTAACTTACGAACAAGAACCACAACATTGATACTAGTATTGTCAATCACCCGTTGTAAATTGGATCTTAACTATGCTAGGATAAACAGGCACCCGCAAAGCCACTTATGCAATACAAGTTGCATGTCAAGCGTGGAGCAAGTCTCATGAACTATGTCATGTAAGGTTAGCCCGGGCCGCTTCATCCCAACATACCGCAAGATGCAAAGTACACAAGAAGCAATCGACAATAAAAGCATCAACGCCCACAATGACCATTGTGTTCTACTCGTGCAACAGATCTACATATAGACACGACTGACGATACCCTTTGAGGGGTTCGTAGCATGGAAAACAAAATTTTCTATCGCATACAAACAAACAAGCCAAGATCTATCTACTAGATTGTAGCAACGAGTCGATGGAATAACTTACCCTCGAAGATTCCAAAGCGGTTAACGAGAGCGATTCTCGTGGGTGATGTAGTCGTACTCTTCCGATCTCAAGATCGCGAGACGATCCTTCCGGCCACGTTTCGACAGCGCTCCGCAATCGGTCACACGTCGATTCGACGAAGACCTTCCTCTCCTTGTTCCAAAGAAAATGGGAGGTTGTAGCACTCTCTCGCGATTCCGGCAAGACAACGCGTGGTACCAAGTAGAGGAGATCCCGAGGCTTCAAGCCGGGAGCGAGTATGGTGGAGTATGAGAGAGAGATATTAGTGGTCTAGGGTTTAGACACACCAATTAGAAGGCTCTAATCCGAAGGCTAGTGCAATTAGAAGCTCTAAACCAAAGCGGCTCTAAACCGGAGTCTAGGGCTAGGATTTAGATTAGAGGATAGGAACTTGTGGGTCTAGAGGAGGCCCCGCCTCCTTTTATAGGTGGAAGGGCGGCCAAGGGAGGAGTCCCTCCCAAGTCGGCCTTGGGTGGCACGCCGCTTGGAGAGAGGACTCCTCCCAAGTCGGTTTCAACCTCCTCTTGCTTGTTTCCTCGCCTGTTTTAGCCGTTTGACTTTCAAACTGGCCATTTGACTTTTCAGTTTTAGGATTCAATTTAATCCTTTATTTGGAACAGCGAGAACACTTAGTACATGATGCAATAATTCCAATATGTAATGACACATTCATGTACCCCTTCCCCCCCGGAGTGCCGGACATTCCGGAACCTTCTAGAACATTCCCGATGAAAACACCGGAATCATTTCCGAACTCCGAAACGGGACTTTCCTTATATGAATCTTATTCTCCGGACCATTACGGATCACCTCGTGATATCCCGGATCCCATCCGAGACTCCGAACAACATTCGGTATCTTTCTCATAATACCATAACTACTCAAACAACGTCGAATCCTTAAGTGTGTCTCCCTACGGTTCGTGAATTATGCGGACATGATCGAGACACTTCTCCGAACAATAACCAATAGAGGAATCTGAAATTCATATGGCTCCCACATATTTCTACGATTACTTTGCGATCGAATGAACCACTTACATACGATACCAATTTCCCTTTGTCTCATGATAGTTTACTTATCCAAGGTTATGATCGTCGGTATCTCTGCATACCTAGTTCAACCTCGTTCGATAAGTACTCTTTTCGCTCCTGATATATGTGATCCCTTGAGCCGCAGTCACATGCTTGCAAGCTAATTGGATGACATTTCACCGAGAGGCCCAGTATATATCTATCCGTCATATGGATGGACAAATCCCACTCTTGATCCATGTGTTTCAACCAATACTTTCCGAACACTCAATGCCACCTTTATAGCCACCCAGTTACGGTGTGGTGTTTGATGTCATCAAAGCATCCATCCGGTAAAGGAGATATGCATGATCTCATGGTCGAAGGAATTAGCTTACTATGTATCAGAAAGCATATAGCAATTGAACTATTGAAATGACTTGATCTTTATGCTACGCTTATCTATAGGAGTATGTCCACCATATCATTCTCCTAACGATATGATCCTGTTGTTAATAACATCTCTATGTTCATGATCAGGAAACCATGATCATATATTAACCAACAAGCTAGTTTAACAAGGGGCTTTACTAGGGACTCTTATTTTAGTTTACAAATCACACAAGTATTAATGTTTCCGGTTAATACAATTATAGCATGGTATGTAAACATTTATCATAAGTGTGAAGATATGATAATAACCACTTTATTATTGCCTCTTGGGCATATCTCCAACACATGTTCCGCCACACGACGAATTTCGCCTGCGTCAAGCAGCCGTCTGGCAGCGGGAAGGATGCCTTCTACGCCCTTTACCACATGAAGGCGTTCTTCAATGACATGGAGACCAAAACGCTGCCATCTGACCTCGTGAGTTGGGCTGAAAAGCTTGCATGCATACAGGCCTCGCAACCTCAGGCAGCACTTCTTCAACATCCAGGAGGAGATCGCGACAATCATGTACCAGGGAGTCATAAAATCCGGAGGCAGCTTCTACGATGGATATACACCGTCCAACATGGAGATAGAAGAACGCTTAGCGCAACAGGGTGACGGCAGGATGTTCACGCAGATGGCGAAAACTCGGTCGGGCTTCATCAATGCCCCCCTAAAGCCAACTCAAGAGCCGAAGAAGACTTCATGATTGCATTGCCTGGGTACCTAGCTGTTAGTTCCGAACTCGTGTTGTAACCTCTTATCACTATGTTAAACTTGCCTAGAAAAACCTCTAGAATATGTTTTGTCAACCGTTGAACTTGATTGTGAGAGACACTAGCTAGTTATTTGTGTTACGAACTATTTTAAGTGCTTGTTGCTTTTCATTTGTCATTGCGTCCCTACTTCTTGTGGTTTGCTTTCTTTGTCTTTCTTCGAAATGTCGATGATTAGAACATGTTGTGGTGGATCTGGTGTGCCAAGTAGACTAGTAATTTGGGCATATATATATTCTACTTGACGCACAAGATCTAACAACGAGCATTATTATTTCCGTGCCCAACCTAAGTATGAGGTACTAATCCAAGTCATTCTTGGTTTGCTTTTTTGGTATTTCTTCGAAATGCCGATGATTAGAACGTGATTTCTTACATTTTGTTGCACCCATATATATGCATGATTCTATCTTGTGAACTGCTAGCTATTGCTTTCCACTGACATAAGTAATATCATCTTTATTATGTGTAGGAGATGGCGAAGAAGTGTTATGTCGTGTACATCGGTCGGGTTCCAGGTGTGTACGAGGAGTGGAAAGACTGCCAGAAGCAAGTGAACAACTTCTCGGGCAACAACTACCAAGGCTATGAGAGTAGAGAGGTGGCGGAAGAGAAGTGGAGGAGGCATGGAAGGAAGAAGTGGAGGAACTTCCTCGTGATCACCACCTTGTTGCTCTTCATGGTAGGTTATGTGCTCTACTTCATCTAGGTAGAGCTTCGTCGTTGGAGTTGTAATGCGATTGTGAACTTGTACTCGGAGGTGTAAACTTGTGGCACAAACACTTGATGTATGAACTTGTATGTCATGATTGATGTGTAATGTATTGTATTCATGTTGGTTCTATTATGCTTTGACAAATTGCAAGTTTCTGAAAAATTCTGTGCTGTTTATACTGTATTCTGGACTATATTGTATATTTGAATATTTATATATTGTTATTTATAGTGGTCTGTAAAACTTGAATTTCGAAAATATTCTAGGAGGCGCATATAGGACACTATAGGAGGCGCATATACTATAAATATACGAGGCGCATTGTGAAACATATACGAGGCACATATATGTGCCTCCTATACTTCACATATGCGAGACGCATATCGATATGCGTCTCCTATAATTCACATATGCGAGGCGCATATCGATATGCGCCTCCTATAATATATAGGAGGCGCATATCGAGATGCGCCTCGCATATGTGAAGTATAGGAGGCATAAAAAATAGGCGAGGCTCAAAGTTAGATGCGCATATGATATGCACCTCGCATAAACTTTTAGGTGCGCCTCGCCTAAGGTTTTCTCTAGTAGTGTGACAACTTCACTGTTCGTTGGGGCAAAGTCTTGAGTTTGTGTTGTGCAGGTTTTCAAGTTACTAGCAACACCTTTGAGTTGTTTTCTTCCTCTTACTGACTCGATAACCTTGGTTTCTTTCTGAAGGAAGACTTGCTGTTGTGCTTATCATATCTTACTCTTGGGGTCTTCCAACGAAGCTCTACATTGATCTGAGCGCATTATCGGGCTCCACGCCTATTCCTTCGCCTTCGCCGACGCTGCGCCTAGCCAAGCACGATACGGTCTCGCCGGTCCGCTCGCCGCCGTGAACACGCTCACGGAGCATTGTAATCAACGGGCCCCGCGTGCCGGCGCAGTCGCCGCCCACTGACCGCGTGCCGGTGCATTCCACGTTTGCCTCACGCTATGTCCGTGCGTCTCTCCCAAGGCATGTATCATCCTGTTGTGTTCTAAGCTCTGTTCTTCAACCGACGAAGAGTACTGATCGGCTGGTGGGAGTGATCTTGTGTGTGTAGGTACCGTATGCCGGAGAACTCGATCCCCAAGGAGGCTGCGTGCCAGATCATCAACGACGAGCTGATGCTGGACGGCAACCCGCGCCTGAACCTGGCCTCCTTCGTCACTACCTGGATGGAGCCAGAGTGCGACAAGCCCATCATGGCTTCCATCAACAAGAACTACGTCGACATGGACGAGTACCCGGTCACCACCGAGCTCCACGCAATTCCTCTTTCTTTATACCGATCTCCGTTTTCAATAAAAAACAGAGCTTTTCTGATTGACGTTTTCGTGCGCGGCATTGCAGAACCGGTGCGTGAACATGATCGCGCATCTCTTCCACGCGCCGCTGGGCGAGTCCGAGACGGCCGTGGGCGTCGGCACGGTGGGGTCGTCGGAGGCCATCATGCTTGCAGGGCTGGCCTTCAAGAAGAGGTGGCAGAACAGGCGCAAGGCCGAGGGCAAGCCCTTCGACAGGCCCAACATCATCACCGGCGCCAACGTCCAAGTAAGCAGCCACAGTACTGGCTAACCTGAAGAAAGATCCACGGGACTGAGACCTGCTGTTCTCTGAAGTTTCTGACGGAACCATGCCTGCTTGTTGTTTTGCGCAGGTTTGCTGGGAGAAGTTCGCTCGGTACTTTGAGGTGGAGCTCAAGGAGGTGAAGCTGCGGGAGGCACTATGGCAGGCACAGTATTCAGAGGCACTCTAAAGTGTCTCCAATAGTCAAATTAGTGCCACAATTGAGTTTTTAAAGCACTAAAAAAGCGCCGGGGACGGTCGTGTAGGTAAAAGTTTTTTAAAGCAGTTTTAAAAAGTGCCTCTAAATCATAGTTAATTGAGGCACTATGACTAATGCCTCTAAATCCTAGCCAATTGAGGCACTATGACTAGTGCCTCAAAAACCAACTTAAGGCACAAATTAGAGTGCCTCTAAATCCTAGCCATTTGAGGCACTATGCCTAGTGCCTCTAAAAACCAACTTTTTAAGGCACTATCAATAGTGCCTCTAAAACCCAACTTTTTGAGGCACTATCAATAGTGCCTCTAAACCCAACTTTTTGAGGCACTATGACTAGTGCCTCTAAAACCCAATTTTTTGAGGCACTATGACTAGTGCCTCTAAAACCCACCTTTTTGAGGCACTAACAATAGTGCCTCTAAAACCCAACTTTTTGAGGCACTATCAATGGTGCCTCTAAAACCTAGCCAAAAGCAAATGTGTACTACAGTGACATATATTACAAAATGGCTCACATTAATTGAATCATAGCGACATATATTACAAACCACATTACAGTGAAATATTACCATGAAATATATTACAAATCACATTATAGTCATATCTTACAGTAACATATCTTACAGTCATATCTTACATTTGTTCACAGCCATATCTTACAGTCATTGTTCACAACCATTCGTCCACAACCATTGTTCACAACCATTCGCCCACAACCATTCATCCACAACCATTGTTCACAGTAAATGGATAGTTGGAGTTTCAAGTAGATAGAAGATAGACATAACTCATACCCCGGGGCAAATTAACTGCCAATGCACCAAAGGTTGTCAAGCTCGATATCAGACGAATCATCATCAGATGGAACATCCCCAGACCCCTCATCAGTCCCAAATGAAGTGGGCACAAAATCCCAATCTGGATACCTTGAACATGAAGAGGAGGCAGCCACATAAGGATCCCAGGAGGTAAAAGCAGGCGGACGCATTCCAGAATTAAGATCGAGCCACGGCCAGCCACTTAAGAGGAATGTCATCATCTATGAGGGCATCAAACATAGACAACCAAACAGTAGATGGGTCATCGTCAGAAGAATCCATAGACAACACTGCAAAGAACACATCATTGGAAGCGTGAGAACAGTCCCAGTTTCCTAAAACTATAAGAACCAAACCCGAAGCAGCAATTATTAAAATATATACGGAAAAACAACTAAAAGTAGTTGGTTCCACTGCTGCAGCCCTTCAGTGTCATCCTCAAAGTGTATCACAGCTTCAACCTGTGAAACAAAGATGTCAAGAATAAATTTCAGATTGATACCACAGTAAACTTGTTGAGTATATCTATTGCAGAATCTCATGACTTAATTAATACTAGCAAATACCAAAAAAGCGGGAGCTCATCAAGATACCTGATCAATTGAACCCCACATTCTATCTTCACAGATCATCTGAGATAATATCTTCTCAGCCTGACAGTATAAAAGTCCATGGTAAGAGGTTCAAAATTTAAATGGTTACTACCTTCCGTAAAAGAAGGCGCATAAATTTTCTTAAAAGACCCATGTAAAGTTTGACCAAGTTTATAGAAAAAACGGTCAACAATTATAATACTATATAGACATAATATAAAAATATATTTAACAACATTTGTAATAGTATTGATTTGGCAATGTATAGGTTGAGAGTTTTTCTAAAAGTTTGGTAAAACTTTGTAGGGTTTGACTTTTGACAAAATTTATACGCCTTCTATGGAACAGAGGGTAAGTTCAGAACCCTACATGTTCTATTTGTATACCAGTAGAAACCACAATACCAACAAGGAGCTGAGCCTAATCCATGTTTCCATGTTGTGGTTCACGAATTTAATGTGTTCTGTTTGTTGCTATACATAGCAGCTTTAAATTTCCTTTTACAAGTCATGCATGGCAGGCAGTCCAGGTTGCTGGCAGAGTTCAGGGAAATGAAAGAAACAACAGATAAGCAAAGAATATTACCTTCCTAGGGTCAATGCCCAACAATGTTCCAAGCTCACCAAAGCTGCAGAAATAATTTGATGATCAGTTAAATGAAACCGACCATGATAAATAAATGTACAAAGTTATCCATGAATATTGACCTGATATTGGTGTAAAGTTTGCTGGCAGCAAGGAGATTATGCTCAATCATCGCCCGGTCAAGCATAGTAGACTTGTCTAGCAGAAGAGCTTTCTGTTGAACAGTCGAAAACTCCAGTCAAGAACACCATAAATGACATCTTATGTGGAAAGAGGTGCATATGATTGAAGGTTCTTACTTGATGCGGCCTCAGCTCCTCTGCAAATGCATCAATTTCTGGTCTCCTCAAAATTCTTTCAAGAAAAATCTGAATAGTTGGAAAAATTTAGAGACCTTATCGAGTAAGAGAACTTAAACTCCAAACATGATGCCGGGGGAGAACATCAGATACCTTCTGCAGTATTGGGTATATCTTGAGCTTCGAGCATCTTTCATCCTGGAAGAGGCAAATCATTATAACATCATGTCATAAGTCATAGTTTAGGAGTCGTTATGATAAGATGTACTCTGAAAAACAAATACATTTGCAGCTAACTAGGTGCCAAAATGTTGGTTCTAGGAAGCATAGCCAAAAGGCCAATAAATCAACATGATTTAGTTTGGCTACCCATGTACAATTGATATATTCAAGGACTCTTTCTCACTGATGGAACTGAAATAAACGAATATACCGACATCAATAGCAGACCTGAATCAGCAACGAGCATGGAGATCCTGCAACACACAACCACAAAGAAAACAAAATGAGTCAAGCAAATCAACATGTAACTGTACGGGGATTTCTGTCCCTCCGCCACTTTCCATGCAATCACGGTTTAATTTGATCCACAATCTCCTTTTCCAAATCATGCATATAGAAACAAAAGCCATGGATAATCAAGGTTTGATCCTCTCTCTCTCTTTTTGTCTTTCCCCGTGCGCTCTCTTTGTGTATCTTTGTGTATCTCTCCCTAATCAGTGTTTCTGACAAAATAAGAGAAAAAAGGATAATCAATCAAGAATGTTTTCTCAAATATTCTGAGAGTTGTTGGATTATGAGAGAGATGGAAAAGGAAGAATAATACTGGGATAGCAACCTGGATACTCCATTTATCGCCTATTATTTTAATCGTGCAAGTGTATCCACAAATCAATGTACAATGAGATCTGGAAATCAAGAAAACATAGATTAGTGTAAGTGAGATCTTAACCTTGTCCTTCCTCTCCAAGCATAAACATATCTATAATGAGTGAAACCTATCAAGCTTTAACCTATTTGAAGCTCATTTAGAAACCATAGTACACCGATACTGACAGAACAACGATAAGTGAACTGACCAAATGCCTTAATTGGCAGGGAATTAGAAAGAGCAAGCACTACTGGTAATTAAATGACCTACCAGTTGATGGACCACTGGTCACACCAGCCCTGGAAAATGTTCCATCAGAGCAACATATGTCAACCTGGCAGCAGAAACATTCGGTTCATATTTAGCAGTAGATATTCTACATCTGGAACAATGAATGGTCCTAAAATTTGATGAAGCAGAACAGATGAATAAGACCACAACACTGAGATCACAACTGACCCATATTATCGTTTCAGACTGGTCTGGATCAATACCACGAATTGACAGAGATCAAATCGTAACAGTCGGTCAAAATTACTGGCTATCACTGATACAGTGAGACATAGCCGTTTAAGCTAAGTAGTGAGCAGCAGACCGCATCAAAAATTAAGCACAGACTGCCAGTAGTGAGCAGAGACCTTCCAGTCGCCTCGCTAAAGTTAAAATTCAGACGTAGCACAGACTGCCGATCGAGTATACGCGTAGCCTACTATGTCAGACTCACATAAAAAACAAAAAAAAAGAGCTAGGATTGGAAGCTATTTCAGATCCACACATGAAACAAAAGAGAGCTAGGAGAGAGAGCACGGGGCATTACCTTGCGTCATATGAGCAGGACATGAAGGAGAGATAGAGGCTCGCTGGAGGAGGACGCCGTCCAGATGCAGTTGCTGCCTCTCGCCATGGAGCCTGGGACGCACTAGATAATTAAGCAACTTTTTAACTCACATGTTTATTAAGTAACTCCTTTAACTCTTCGGTGTAAGCACTAAGTCAAATGAATAAGCCATACTTTCCACAGCAATAGGTCAACACAATCTGATTATCAACTTTCACACGTGTAAGCTTAGTCAATGTCTTGAATCTATTCTTTGCCATGGTAGACTCAAATAGGAAGAGCATAAAAAGAGTAAACAAACTGTAGTACAAATACTAATCCAAACACCAAAGGACAACATAAAAAACCTGTAGAGTAAGAGCTCACTGTTAGGAAATACATATAAGCAAAAGGGAGGTCAGTTGTGAAAGGGACTAACCTAAAACACAAGAAATGGTTCCATGCATTGCTCCTTCATTAATTTCTGAAATGTGGGCTGTGGATACTCAGACCTACAGGGAACAATTTACAAGCATTAGCCACTATAGTACACACTGAATATATGGCAGAAGCTTCAATGTTCAAAGCTAGATATTGAACTTAATAATTGTTGCAGAGGTTTTTGGTTTCAAACTACAGATATAAACACCTCTTTGCTCACATGATAATTAGTGTTTACTTTTGAGTAAGTTCATCCTAGAAAATGCCGCTATAGACACTTGTTTTTCACCCAATAAATACCAACAGTTTTTCCATACCAGCAACATATTACATGTTTTTCCCAATAATTACTACCTCGCCGCCGGCGAGGTCGAGAGCCGCTGTGGAGGGGACCGGGGCAGGGGATGACAACAAGATCATCCTACGCGTAGCAAAGCCGCCTATGACGCTTTGTCGCTTTTACCTTTCAAAAAAAAGATGGATGTCAGTAAATTAGGCCTACATCATAATTTTATAAGAAAAGAAATACACATATGTATTTGGGCATATCTAGTAAGCTAAATCATTACGACAGTGAGGCCAAACAGGCTATACCTCTGAAGCAAGCAGGCAAGAGAACAATCAGACATTTGCTAACTCTTACAAGGAAAAACATATCATACATATATTCTTTCTTCAATGTAGAAGCTGATATCATATATGGAAATCAAAGAAAGATTTTAGAGTGCCAAAGAAAAATAAAAAATTGTCCTTTAGTAAAAAAAGAAAGGCACAAGCTACAAAGGTAAAAGTCAATATGCACCGTCAACCTAAATTAACCTCCCAATGTTGGTTCTGTATTTAACAAATCAATAGTACATATAGTAGTAGTAGTAATAGTTCTTGTATAAAGTAAGCTTAAATATACTCCCAATTAATCATATCTAACTACTTTTGTCAATATGCGCTTCACTGGAGTATTTACACAAGGAACTATAGTTAATTTTCCTTTGATTACACGACTCAAGTGGGTCTGCCATTGATCATAAAAGCCGCACATGATTTTTTCTGTCCAACGTAAAACTGATTGGCTAGTGTTTATGCACGGTGCATTAGTGATACTATGTAAGTGAGAACATGCAGAACAAATATTTGTTTAGATGGGAGATACAACAGAGTTTATTTATGTAAGAAGTGTTTACGCAGAGTAAATACTTATTTATATGGGAGAATTTTTATACCTCCATTGTAACATTAAAATTTCTCATACTGATATCCAACTGGGTCTGAACTTCACAACATTCTCCATGAAACCCAATAAAAAACCCAATAAACCCAAGAAGAAATCATAGAAATAGTATGCAACATCAAATGTATAACTTTACCTTTTGTTTGAGATTATCAGCTCCTAACTTGCCAAATGCCGATTCTGTCGACACAACTGACAACTATAAAATGCAGCTATCTGTAACTTGTGTGTTCAAATGAAGACAGAGCAACAACATGAGAAGTAAAGAGAGCAGTAAATTTGTTAGAGGTAACGACACTCGCCGCGGTTTCGGCTACGACATCAATTAACAGTGGAGTTTTGTTTTCCTTTTATGCAGTCTCAGTCAGATCAGCCATCATGACAGCATAAGCCTGATTTCGGATATATCGGGTTAATAGTGGGCAAAGAAAAATTAAATTCAGAAAATGGTTCAGCGTAAAAACAAAGGACTTTCAGTACTTGGAGTAATCTGCAACTTGTAAAAACAACAGAACACATGATGTTATAGCTGCCAAGTAATATATATATATTGTGAACAAAGATTGATTTCACATAAATACATGTACCAAATATAAAGGGGTAAAATTCCTCATAGGTTGTGGCAAGTTAACTCTCATAGCAATATTTAATTTACAATGATAATACCTCATTGCCAACAATGCCCATATTTGGAAGCTTAGCGGTCATTCCTTACTTCAGATTGATATATCTATTGACATGGTCTTCCTCTTAGATACATCAATATGCTAGATAATATTGAAATGGCATTGTGTATTCTACAATAAGAACACTTTTAGGAGCAGCGAGAAAAAATCCTCCTTCCATGACCACAGAAAGATCACCAAGTATAACCAAAAAAGACTTAAATTCCATAAGCCTCATATGAATAAACAACACTTGAGAAGAAATTCAATACAATCTTATATGAATTCAACACTCATGCAACATAATTAAGTGGAGTATGTATTAATACAAGAACAAACTTATATGAATCCAATCTGTTGGTACGTGTATAACTGGAACCTTTACTCACCTAAACCACAACAACTAGAGCCTTTACCATACCAATTTACTCCCAAGCTATCCTAGTGCACCCAGCTGAGTACCAGACCCTAACAGCAGATTATCCTTCTCATCAAATTGGATGAGCATGGGTATAGCCATTACTTCGTACCAAAGCAGCATCAAAGTATGAATAAAAAATGATATATATTAACTTGGACAAAATGGTACATCATTCCCCACCCAACCACCCCTAGCCTTCCCCGTTCGGGAGCACCCAAGCTAACCGGCCAATAGAATAAGCAAATAACGAGATCGAGGGGGAGATAAGAGCAAGCAAACGAGCATACGTACCCTGTCCTCGGGGTCGAAGCAGGGGTGTATAGTCCGGTTCATGTCGAGGTAGAGGTTGTCGTACTCGAGGCTGTTGGGGTTGGGCTTGGAGGTGTCGACAGGCACCTTGACGCCCTCGATATCGATGGGCTCCTCCTCCACCACGTCCACCAACACCATCGGGTACTTCTCCGCCAGTCACCGGTAGAAGGCCGGGACACCCATCTTCGCCGCAGCGGCCGCCGCCGGCCAGAAGGATAGCTCGCCGCAACCCTAACCCTGTAAGCGGACGGACGGGGGCAGAGGAGGAGAGACGGGTGAGAGGCGGCCTGGCGCGGGACTGCGGTTGGCGGCAGGGTCGACGGAGGAGGCGGCCAAGTGCGGGCTCGGAGGGCCGAGCGGAGAGGGGGGAAGCCGGGGAGCGGGGAGGCGGCGGCGGCAGCACGCGCAGGCGGCGGAGGAATCATGGGGAGGGCGTGGAAAACGTTCGCCAATTATTTGGCTCCGCCCAGCCCAGCCTGCCCTCGCGTAGTCGCGTTATTCTCGCCAATTCGTGGGCGCGCGGAAGGCGTGGAAAACGTTCGCCAAAAATTTGGCGTCGACGGCTCGCCGCTCTCGCCTGCTCTTGGTACGTTGATCTAGCTTTCTAAAAGTTCAGAGATTGTATGTGTCAACAAAAGCAAAAGATTTTGGTATCGGATTATTTAGCAATGCTGCTCATAGGGTATTTTATTCAATGCCGACAACAGGTCGTGAGAACAGAGAGGTTTTTTTAACGTGAGCGGATGGTGCATGCTTTTGGCAAAAATAACTAGCAGATGCTATATGTGTGCGTCGGACTACTGCAAAGGCATGTTTCGAAATATCGTTAAGGAACTGATTATGGTTAACTGTAACTCCATATCATGATCCCATAAGTTCACCCATCTCAGTCTTCATTTTAGAAAGATTATATCACAATAAACAAGGTGCTTGATCAGTGTCAAAATTTAGAGGGGGTAAAAATTGGCATAAATTTTGCTAAATGGGGTAACTAGGATGAAAATTTGCTAAATTAGGTAATTAACGTCAACAAAATGAAACTAAGGGGTAAAAACTGGAATTTACTCTTAAAATACTCCAAATGGCCAACTATTAGAGGCATTATCGTGTGTGCCTCAAAAAATTGTCCATTAGAGGCACAACGAATAGTGCCACAATTGGTCACTTATTAGAGGCATATTTTAGTGCCTCTAAATGGTAACGAATTATGGCACTTTTAATTGTGCCTCAATTGATATATTTTTAGTGGCATTTTTATAGAAAGTGTCTCTAAAAGATCTATCTTTTTGGGGCACAAGTCAAAGTGCCACTAATAGTTCAACGTAGAGGCACTAAATCATGCCTCTATTTTTCAAAATATTAGAGGCACTATTGATAGTGCCTCAAAAAGATAAACTATTAGTGGCACTTTTAAAACTGCCACTAAAATCTCATATTTTGAGGCACTATTTTTTAAAATACCACTAATAGATATAATTAGAGGCAGTTTGAAAAAATGCCTCTAAGAAAAGTGCCTCTAATTCACGTACGTGCCATAGTGAGGGGTACTACGTGATGGACCCGGAGCAGGCGGTGGAGATGGTCGACGAGAACACCATCTGCGTCGCCGCCATCCTCGGCTCCACGCTCAATGGCGATTTCGAGGACGTCAAGCGAATCAACGCCCTACTCGAAAAGAAGAACAAGGAAACTGGGTGGGACACGCCGATATCCACATGGACGCGGCGAGCGGCGGATTCATCGCGCCGTTCCTGTACCTGGAGCAGGAGTGGGACTTCCGTCTCCCCTGGTTCAAGAGCATCAACGTCAGCGGCCACTGTTAGCACAACCCGTGTCGCCGACTATTTTCTGACGACACCAGCGACAAAGTTTCGACAAGACACGTACATACCAAATCAGCCCAAGCTAGCTCTCCTTGCTTTGCACGTACGACTGCTAGCTAATAATCGACAACAATCGATCAGCAGCTAGTACTACTTACACACACGCACGTAACACGGGAAGCAATATTTTTTGAATTGCCACATCCCACATGGGCTTGTGGCTCCTGTATCTTTATATCTCAACTTCATTGGTTGTGGTCTGGTCCTCTTACAAGGGTCTGATCACATGTATATATATGCTAGCTACTAGGACACCACGTTGCCGACTTCATAGCCAAAACAACTCAGTGACTAATTCTAGTCCTACTCGGTTACATGCATGTGTACCCAACCGGACATATATAGGTCAATTACTAGGAAACATATGCGTAAACGACTCGTATACGGCGGAGCGCGCGGTGCCATGCCGGCAATGTCGGGATTAATTCCAACAATCACCTTTTAAACATGACATGCACTTCGCTTCGATCTGGATCCCAAATGCGCCAGCTGCTCCTCGCGGGCGTCATCTTCGGCATTGCTTTCACCGCTTCAGGCGTCATCCTCCATGTCACCGACTTTGCTTTTGTCAGTTTTTCCATGGCTTCACGTCGACCCTCCTCGTCTGCATCCTTCTTTTCCGCGTTTCTTCTTGTCAATGTCGTCCATGACCGTGCCTTCGGTCTTCACCGGTTCCTTAAAGAACAAACAATCCTTTTTGTAGTTCATCGTCACCGAATTATTTATCATCAAAGTGTCTCCTTTGGATAGTAGTCAAACACGTCTCGCATGCGTGCTCGTTGCGGTCGTAGTCGTCTCACCTCCAGTGCAGTCGGAGGCATCACGGGATACTCTTCTGTCTCCAGCATCACGCTTGTCTCTTTGTTTTCTGAATCTCGTGGTATTGGCCAAAGTAGACCCACCAGCCCAAGCTGGCAATTTTTCTTTCAACGCGTGACCTTGTGATCCTACCAGGATGTGTATTGGATTTCCACTCAGCAATGCAAAGCTAGCTAGTGTCACGTATAAGCTAGCATCACGTAAGCACCTTGATGGTTTCTAGGAAACATACAACGGACGTGAATGAAAAAGCAATACCGCCTGGGGTTACGTGTGTCCGGCTTATTTTGTTTGTCCAACCCGTGTTCTAGATTCGTGCATGGTCAAAACATCCTCTCCCCGGTCATCCATGTTAGTTGCAAAAACCCTTCCACCAAATCCAGTTCACGATAGGAGGACCCTCTTATTTTTAGTACAAATCTTTCACATTCCTTATCTAATTACTGCTTTAGTTTTGCAAAAAATCTGAATCTTGTTATGCATACATTTATAAGTCATAAACCAGATTTTTGTGACATCACCATTTTTTATTTAACAATATTTTAGACACTCTTACGTTGTTTCATCCTAGATTCAGAAGTTTCATATAAGATTCACACGTTTTTAAAAAACTTGTTTCTGCCAAGAGATATTCATATAATGTTTTTACAGAATATTTTAAGAAATTCTATACTTGTTTCACTAAACACCAAATCCATACAATATCATGATAAATTCGACGATCCATACTAGATTCGGAGAGGTTTCATACAATAGATATATATTTTATATAATTTTAGATTTTTTCCACATCATATTTATGAAACCTTCTTATAGATTCAAGCAAGTGTGATATAGATGAAACCAAAATTCTAGACATATTCATACAATATAAATTCATAAACACTACTCAAGCAAGTGTCAACAAACTCATTTAATATTTTTATTTTGACACTATTTATTTAACAATTTTCAGACACTCTTGCTTTGTTTCATCCTAGATTCAGAAGTTTTGTACAAGATTCATATGTTTTGCAACAAATTTTTCAACAATAATTTATTACATAATTATATTTTTCAACAATATTTCATATAATACTTTTTAAGAATATTTCTACAAATATCCATACAAGTTTTCAAGATTTTTTTAAGATAATACAAGTTTCATACATTATCAAACCAGAGTGGTTTCATATAAAATTCAACGATACATACAAGATTCAAAGTGGTTTCATATAATTTATTTCAAAGAACATTCATACATTTTTTATACATATTTCACTATAGTTTGGCAGAAAATCCATGCAAGATCTATCATAAATTCAACGATCCAAGTAAGATTCAGAGCAGTTTAACAACGAAAACATAAAGATCCATCATATAGGTAGGAAAACGGTGTAGAGATACATTCAAGATCCATTCAACGATCCAAGTAAGATTCACACAATATTCATACATAATGTATCATTCTTATTTTATCAAAGAAAATGTAGAGATACATTCAAGATCCATAGAAGTTTTTATGGAATTACAATATACAAGGTAGTATACATCCCGTTTGATACAGAACAAAAAAAACCTGTCCGGATAAAAAAGATCCATACACGGAGGAGGCCATGGTGTGGCAGCAGCACATGGTCTTGTATAATTAGGTAGGAAAACGGTGTCGCGAAAGACGAGGTGTTATTCTCTCCCGGTAAATGGACTATAGGCTAGTTCTAGACTTTTCTATGGGTTAAAATGCAAACTTGCTACCATCTTTGACTATAGAACATTTGCCCGAATCATGTGGCTGTGATAAGCCCGGCACGCGAACGCCCGGGTGGGATCGCTGCACTCGACCATGCATCGATTCCTTGTGCCCAATCTTGCATGGCCACTTGTAGGCTTCCTCCCGGCAGAACATCACTTGGACCTCGACCTTTGGAACTTTTTCCTTGTTCACCCAATTCTGTTGGGTTCTTCCTTTCTTCTAGACTAGTTCCTGGGCTAGCCGTCCCTGTACTTTCCATGGAGTCTCTTTCTCTTGCTCCACCTGTATCTCGCGTTTCTAAGTGTTAGAGTACGTTTACGTGTATAGACTAGAGATAGACTATGATTTTATATCTTGTACTCCAAGTCTCCATCGACCCCGTGTACGTCTATATATACTTCCCGTGAGGATCAAATCAATACGCCAAAATATTCAATATTATTCACATGGTATCGGGCGGCTAGCGATCCTGGGTTCTTCCACCCAGCGTGCGCCCGGGAGATTACTCGCCGGGCGGCTTTCTACCGGTCAAAGATCGGATCGGTTCTTTAGATTAAATTAGATCCAATTTAAATTCTAAATTAGATTAGATTTTCGAAATTTCCAGTTACACATATTTAGATCCAGCCAAATAAATCTCAGATCCCACGAAAATCTGTTCGGCAATCAGCACAAGCAAAGCATCGCCGAGCAGCCAGGCCCTGCGAGCAGCCTGCGCACGTCACACTCGCCGTCGAGCATGATGGCAGGCCCAACATCAGCGGGACGCCCTTGGCTCCACTGTGATCCGATCTGCGATTTGCCGACTCGGTAGCCGCGTCCTTCTTCGATCCGACCTGCGTCAACACGTACGTGCTGCTCCAGGCCGGCTTCAACACGCCACACACATGCATGCCCGCGTGTGACCGTGGGGGCGGTGGCGACTCTCCCCGGGCCAGCGCGTAGAGCGCATACAGTGTGCATGTCTACTTATCTTGTCCAGGCACTCAAGAGTCACGGCTCCCATGAAGTCAGATACTTGGATTTCAGGTATTCATATATTTGGACATGACCTAGCTTGCTTCAGCACACATCATCGCCATCAGTACGTAGCATACACACACGCGACGGCCCCGGCAGTACCTAGCTAGCAGCAGGATCCGTACATGCACTAGTAGAAAACGCCCCTTTGGTCTCGGTTGATAAGGGGCATTAGTCCCGGTTACCCAACCGGGACGGGGCAATCGGGACTAAAGCCCCAACCTTTAGTCCCGGTTGTCCCACCAACCGGGACAAATGTGGGTACACGTGACGTCCGTCAGAAGGTGAGGGGAAGGAGCAACTGTCCCGGTTCGTAACACGAACTGGGACAAATAACCTTCTACCGCGGCAGAGAATTCATTTTGGCACATTTTGTTGCCGCGGCAGCATTTTCACCATTGTTTGTGCCGCGGCAGAGAATTCATTTAGGTTGTTTTATTGTTTATTTAGTGCTTTGCACTCATTAATGAAGGAACCATTATATTACACAAGATCATCACGACAATATTATATTCGATACACGGATCGAGTTCATGCACTACATACAAAAGTTGTTCTTTTTACAATCCCTATTGTCTATACACAGCCGAATAGTATTCCCCTTTTGGCTTTAGGACTTCTGCATCCAAGAATCCCGCCAATTCCTCCTGAATTGCTCGTACGCGATCCTTTGGCAGAAAACCGTCCCGTAGATGTTCGATCTGATTTAAAAAAGGAGTCAGCCTATATGAATGAAACTAAACACAATTTGATTGTAATTAAAAACTATAGAAATTGTTTACGTACGTGGAGTTGCTCTAAATTTCTGCCCTTCTCATCGCACGTCTGCCGGATGAACTCGCAAACATTGTATCCACATAGATTGTTACCTGGTCTCTGTGTCAGGCACTTTACGAGAACATAGTTCAATCAAAATAATTATCAAGCATGATAATAAATGTATCAAAACTAGAATCAAAGAGATGCGCGGATATAGCTAGTGGTGCTTACATCTAGTGCTTCAAATGTAAGCTCCGCTTTCCAAACACCCCTAGCCTTGTTGGTGAACCGTTTTCAAGCGCTGCCCGGCGAAGAAAACAAATAAAATAAGTTATTAATTACTTGATATCATAAAATTCACGAACGTTGCCGATATAGTATCGTAATGATTAGAATTACCGCTGGAGAAGCATCTGCATGTCCTTCCATTGCTCAAGGGGTTTATGTTTCGAGTCCATGACTAGTACACGCCCTTTGTCAAGTTGAATGATTAACAGAATATAGTGGAAGCTGCGAATGCATAACTAATCAATTATATACTTAACATCGAGTAAGCGAAATAGAAAGTGTATAGAAGACAATAACACTCACTCGAAGTTGTAAGGAAAAAGTATTTCCCTTCTGGTTTCTTGAAACCTTAACGCGTGTACTATATTATCCTCCGTATCCTGGGGGCTTGTTTTGAGATTAGCTTCATGAACCCAATATGGGTCAATGAAGCCAATGTCATAGATTTGTCCTCTGCTGCATTCGAGAATCTTCATTCTGCATATTACAGTATGATTATATACATGCAATAAACAAGATGAGATAGCTGGAGACTAAATTAATTACAGAATTAGTACTTACAGACAATAGACACTGATGATCGATTTGTCCAAGGCGTCTTGATTGAATAATTGAAATAGTTCATCAAATTCAATGGATATCATGTCATCCTTTTCTTTCACATGATGCTTTTTTGTAACCCTCAGCACTATCCAGTTAGCCCCGGCCTTTGTGGCATGCATGTACCAATTATGCAATCTTCGCATTTTTGTTGGAAGATTATTTACCTCCTCAGGTTTGACGAGAGGTTTGCCGTACTGGTATTTGTATGCTACTTCACTCACGGGAAGTACTCTAACTGGGATAAGTACTGGGAAATACTCATACCTTGAGCAGCGACAGCTTCTCCGTATTGTGCAACTACCTCTGGATCATACTGCTCTTCGGACCCATATTTGCTCGACCCCACATTGGTTTGGGAAATCACCTTGAGAGGGGCGCAAGACTGTTTTGCTTGTTCTCCAAGCTGGGCAACAGATTTCTCGCTTGCATCAGTACTTCTCTTCGTGGCTTTTTGTGCCGCATGTGACTTGAGAATAGAACGCTCATAGTCTGATGACAGCTTTGGCTCGGGTTGATGAAGAGTCTTTAGCATTTTCAACACTTTGGCTTTTTCTTCTTTGGTGCTAGGGAACTCTGGCTCTTTCGGCCGCCTCAGCTTAGCAGCTTTGTCGTTTCGCATCAACGATCGCATGATCTCCTCTTGATCTGATCATAAGCTCTCTTGGGAGGAACCTTTGGTACTTTTGGAAGAGGCTCTTGTTTACGTTTCGGCGGTCGCTTACCATGACGTAGAGTAGCAATACGCTTACGCTTTTTATCTGGCCGGCGATGGCTCCATGGCGATGGCTGCCGGAGATTGGTGAGGCGACGGAGGCGGGTGAGGCGACGGCGGCCGCATGGCGGCGACCTCGGCGGAGACGGGTGGCGGCGGCGAAGATGGCCTTGGCGTGTGATTTGAAGCACGATACATTCCTTGGCCATAGAATGGTGACGTTTGTTGCGTCTCCCAAGATGCGATCATCTTCTTCACCTGCAGGGTAGTGAAGATCCAAAACTTCAAAGGTGGGCATGATTTCATCCACCCCAACAACAGCGTAGCCCTCTGGAACCGGACGACAGTGGTAAGTTGGTGTGGGTCCAATTGGTAAGGCATAGCCGACCGCCACCTTCATTGATATCTTCACAACTTTGACATGTAGCTCGCAGTGTGTCATCTCTGTGATATCATCCACTGGGTAGCCAACAGGAGCCATCGTCGGTGCACCATCGTCATCGCCATTGTCATCACCCGGGACCTCGGTGGAAGCCACACTGCTTTTCGATTATTCGATAGGCCGGTAGCATCGAATGCAGTGTGCTGCTGAGATGGGCCGGTAGTACGTTGCTCTTTAAGTGCGTTAATTTCATCTTCTTGTTGCTTTATTCGTTCTTCAATTATACGCATTCGCTCTTTCTGAATATCTGGTTCAACTTCCGCCCTGTCCTTTCTCCTCTAACGGCTTCTATCAGGATATTTCTTCCTCTCTTCGGGAAACCCAGTCCCCCATGGTTGGGAGCCTCTTGTGCCTCATGTTCGTCCATCATGTTCCTTATTTCCAAGGGCGAGTGTGAGCTCATCATTCTCTCTATCGGGAATGAAGTCCCCATCTTTATGACCTTCTTGCTTTTCTCATCCTCTCGATTGGCAAGGGGTCTTATTTATGTCGTATGTTATATATACACATCCCTTCCGAGTCCAATGTGCCCCCATGCCCGTAAAACCAATTCCTTGCACCTACCACCCAATCGTCTGTCTCTGGGGTGATCTTTTTAGCACGCAGTTCATTCTCAAGTTTCTCCCACTTAGGAATGTCAGCCCTGTAGCCACCTTGCCCCATAGTATGGTGATACTTCTTGTTAGCAGCATTCAGCTTATTCGTTGCAGACATTTTCTTAGCTTTTTCTGATGTCTTGTAATTTACAAACTCAGTCCAGAATGGTTTTATCTTCTCAAACTGAATCTTCTTGAAATCCGGAGTCTTCTCTTTCATGACATAGTCAAGGTGCAATCTTTTCTTCCAGTTGGTGAAACACTGGGACATCTTCTTCATAGCCCACTCCCTGACCTTATCCTCCATGGTTCTCCCATGTTCTAAGGCGTCCTCAACTGGATCCTCCGCATTTGGATCCAGCTCTATCTTCGGTAGTTTGAAATTAACCATGAGCCTCTTCCATAGTAAATCTTTGGCCTTGTTAGGGACAAACAAACATGTTCCCTCTTCTTTAGCATCAGCAGGCCTATTCCAATTTTGAATGGTGATCGGGATTAAGTCCCTAACTATTACTCCGCATTGTGCCACAAATTTGATTGCGACAACTTCGGGAGCCGTCGGTTTGCCGTCTTCAGCGATATCTTCTATCCTGAACCTCTCATGGTCTTCCAACTTTTTGGTTGGGCCTTGTCCGCTCTTTTCAGTAGATTTGTTCGATCCGGCGGGCTAAAAGAAGAAAGATCGTCGTTACTATTTCTATATAGATAGCAGATGATTAATTAATTAATGAATTAATTATATTACATGCACCTCGCCAGAGCGGTCGTCTTCTCAATTACACAAGGCATCGCCTTCTACCTCGCGGAAGGCAACACCTTCAACCTCAAACAAGTCGTCTATTCCGGCAAAAAGAGGATCACCTCACCGGAGTTGTTCAGAAACGTCGATACATCTAAATTTTCTTCCCCGCGGATCACACCTTGGATCAACTGTTC
The DNA here is from genome assembly GCA_030063025.1 of Avena longiglumis. Taxonomy (NCBI): domain Eukaryota; kingdom Viridiplantae; phylum Streptophyta; class Magnoliopsida; order Poales; family Poaceae; genus Avena; species Avena longiglumis. The sequence goes on from CP125975.1 coordinate 505,929,164, forward strand.
CTTTTCTTCGTCTCTGACGTGTGGGTCCATATTTTATGCATAGGTGGAAAAACGGATAACTCAAAACGGATAAACCCTAATTCAGAGAAACCCTAATATATGCATACACAATAATAAATATATACATACACACTATATATACATACACACTAAAAGGGAAGGGGCGGCTGAAGCGCGTGGCGATGGACGAAGATGGAGGCGCTGTGGCGGTCGGGGAGGAGGGATAGGCCGAATGCTCAAACAAGGATGATGATATGACAAGTTTAATTGCATTGAAATGAAACCCTAAAACTTGCTCGGCAATTTAAACGGGGTTCCGAGGGTTGAAAACCCTAACTCGGGAAACTCCGGAAACACATGAGAGGGGTTGATTTAGTTCTCTAATTAAACTTGTCATTAAAGTTGATTAGAAATGCATGATTATAGCTTAAAAATTTAGAACTCATTTTTCTGAACATTTTGATATATTATTTGTATTTTTCTGACTTATAAATAATAAGATATGAATTTTATAATATTTAATCATTTTATGGAATTATAAAACAATTTATTACATCAGGCGCGTCATGTATAAAGCGAAGAACCAATACCGGAAAGAAAGGCGGCAATCAATCAACCCTCGGGTTCGGGATGCCCTGGCGAGGACACACCGGCTAACCCTAGGTGCAACATCGATTCAAATAGGGTCTATGACAACTAATATCATATACAAATACAAAATATGATAATATACATATACAAATACAAATACATATACATATACATATACAAATACAAAATATGATAATATACATATACAAATACATATACATATACATATACAAAATATGATAATATATAGGACACTCTATCTATCGATAAAAGACCACAGTAGAATTGTATGCATCATGGCAAGAATTGAAATGCTTTCGAAATCATAGGATTATATCATGGTAGGGCTATGCTTGCCTTTGCCTGTTGATAGCCGAAAGCAGAGCTGCAGGATCCTTTTACTTGACTTGATTACTGTTGGTCAAGTATTTGTCTTCGAGCTTCGACGGTGTTGATCTCTGTCTTCGATCTCGATCTCGATATCGTTTTCTACCGGGAAGAACCAAACAATGGAAAGAAAGGGAAACAATCAACACATGGCATCGATGCAATGCTCAAGCAAGTATGATGATATGACAAGTTGAATTGCATTGAAATGTAACCCTAAAGCATGCTCTACAATTAATCGGGGTTCCGAGGGGTGAAAACCCTAACTCGGAGAAACTCCGAAACACATGAGAGGGGTGGATTTGTTCTTCTAATTAAACTTGTCATTTAAGTTGTTGAACAATGCATTATTATAGCTTAGATAGCTAGGTTTCATTTTTCTGAACATTTTGATATATTATTCATATTTTTCTGACTTATAGATTAAAAGTTATTAAATTTATAAGATTATAATTATTTCTGAAATTATTAAAAGCTGGTTAAACTTTTTACACCGCAGGCATACCTAGCCACAGTGACTGACAGAGGGGCCCCATGGACACCTTAGCAGACTCGCAAGCAAGAGGGACCGGGGGGGATGGTTGGTTATTTCTCACCGAGGCAGTATCTAGCTAGAGAGGCTCACGAGTGGGCCTGGGCCACGCAGGCAACACGTGGACGCCACACGGACGCCACGTCAGCTCGCCGGCCAACGGGCCAGACGGAGGCGCGGGTCGGCGCTAGGAGGCGAGCGGGGTTGCATGGGCTAGCGCGCTAGACTCACGCGGTTGCGTTGAGCCAAAAGGCAGCGGAGCCGCTTCGGATTGGTCACCGGAGCATGGCGCACGGCGAGCAGCGGCGGCGGCGCTTGCAGGTCGTCGGCGAGCGGGGACTACGGAGCGATGGAGAGAGGGAAAAAAGGTCGGCGAGATCCGCGTGCTCACCCTGGTGCTAAGGTAGTACGGGAAGCGGGAGGTCTGACGGCGTGAATGGCGGCGGCGGCGTTGGTGACGGAAGGGCGTGCTCGATTCCGGCGGGAGCAAGACGCAAGCGAAGCCGGTGAGAGGTTCTGGCGAGGCGGAAGCGGCGGCGGTAGGCGTCGGTGGCGGGCAGACAGCGTCGCTTGATCCTGTCTTGAGAAGATTGTGAGATGGGAAAGAAGAAGAGGAGGGGCACCCAGTTATTAACCAAAGGGCCTTTTGTCCCGTTTGGTGGCTCTAACCTGGACTAAAGGATCATACGTCCCGGTTGGAGCCACCAACCGGGACGTATACTCCAATTTTTTCAGCAGACCAAGGGGCGCGCGCAGGGGGTCTTTAGTCCCGGTTGGTGGCTCCAATCGGGACATATGACCCTGTTTTCAAATTTTTTCACGAATTTTCTCTCTGTTCCCGCCTTATTTTTTATTTTGGGGTTTAAATTTGTAATGTTTTTTAAATGATAATTACTTTGGAATTTTGAAAAACTTTAAACATAAAAAGTGTTTGAATTTGAATAACTAATTCAAAACCATTTACTGTTTTTAAAAATAATTGATGTAACCATTTAAACTATGAACCATTTAAAATTAAAAATGAATTAACTTATATTTTTTGAATATAAATTTGGAATTTAGAAAAACTTTAAACATAAAAAGTGTTTGAATTTGAATAACTAATTCAAAACCATTTTCTATTTTTAAAAAATAATTAATGTAAACATTTAAAATATGAACCATTTAAAATTAAAAATGAATTAACTTATATTTTTTGAATATTAATTTCGAATTTAGAAAAACTTTAAACATAAAAAGTGTTTGAATTTGAATAACTAATTCAAAACCATTTTCTGTTTTTAAAAATAATTGATGTAACCATTTAAACTATGAACCATTTAAAATTAAAAATGAATTTGCTTCTATTTTTTGAATATTAATTTGGAATTTAGAAAAACTTTATAAACATAAAAAGTGTGTGGATTTGAATAAATAATTGAAAACCATTTTATATTTTTAAAAAATAATTAATGTAACCATTTAAACTATGAACCATTTAAAATTAAAAATTAATTAACTTATATTTTTTGAATATTTATTTGGAATTTAGAAAAACTTTAAACATAAAAAGTGTTTGAATTTGAATAAAAAATTCAAAACCATTTTCTGTTTTCAAAAATAATTAATGTAACCATTTAAACTATGAACCATTTAAAATTAAAAATGAATTAACTTATATTTTTTGAATATTAATTTGGAATTTAGAAAAACTTTAAACATAAAAAGTGTCTCGATTTGAATAAATAATTCAAAACCATTTTGTGTGTTTTAATTTGGATTTGAATTAACTTATATTTTTTATATATTAATGGGCGGGAAAAAAGGACGGGAAATAATGGGCGGAAAGAAAAATTTATTAGGATAGAACTGAAATTAAAGTACATAACGCAACTAACACAAAGATACATAGAAGAACTGGAAATTAAGATACATGGCCAGATTAAGCCACAATCGGCCGAACTTTTTTTGCAATGTTGGAGTGATTCAGTCATGCTCCTGCCTACACCTATAATACTCGCCATTGTAGTCGTCGTACTCGTCCGTCGTCATTGCCGTCGTCATTCGTAGTAGTTGAACCTTGAAGGCAGTTGAGTGAAATTTGGACTTGAGGGTAGCGTGAGAGGGCTAGAGTCGGCGGCCGTGTCATAGGCCATGACGCTCTAGAGAGTACGACCGCGCCACTACAACCGACGGCTGGCCTCGTTGAAGTTCGGAGGAGGTGGGCCATCCTCGTCATGCCTGGCGAGCGCCCTCTCATGCCGATCCACGAAGAAGGATTCCCAAGTTGGGAAATAGTCGGGATGCCATCTAGGATTCCTCCGCTGCTCCGGCGTGAGCTCGAAGTAATAGTGGTTCGTGATGGCCATCCGACGTGCCACACCTAGAGGGACATGAGGAACTGCACGCCTCGGCGCTCGACATCCGTAAGCGGGGACACATGGCGGCGGGTAGGGGGAGTTCGAGGCGCAAAGCGCCTTCGCCTCCCTGGGAGTTAGTGCTATAGTGGAAGTCATGGGAAAGAGTGATGAGGTTGCAGATATGAGTCTAGAGATGTGCAATGACAATGGAGGCCAACCCTACATATATATATAGTGAGAAATGGCAGGAAGATAGCGAAGGAAGAATCATGGAAAAAGCGGCGGGAAGAAATGGCGGGAGAAATGCCGGGAAAAAATGGCGGGAATAAAAATGGCTCATTTAGAACTTGCATTGGATCTCTGAAGAAACCACATATTGCGAGTCTAAAAATGATTTTTTCAAAAAATCACGGGCGATAGATCATGTACCTGTAGTACAAACAGGACCCACTTCCTACCGATTCGGCAGACATTTGTCCTTTTTACCCAGGATGGACGAAAAGGTTTGAGATTTCCTGGTTGGGAGATAGTCCATGTAAGGTGGTCTAGTATTTTAGGAAAATGGGACGGTAGCATTCTGAAACGGCATTTTGGTGGTTATTTCACCAAACAACCCGTTTTTTACGCTCGGGAAATGGAAATGGACTTTTCCGAGCGACAAAAAGGAAAACTTCCTCGTGCAACATTGTTCTCCATACCAATGTCCACATGCATGCATAATATGGGCACAATATCACAAACTATGCCGTGATTCAGCACATAACATCGGTCATTTGGACCGAAAGCCATGAAACCTCGAACATGATAGGTCATTTTGTGAAGGTTTTTTCGAGACATGATCAATATACCAAGTCTGGTATTTTTCCTTTCAACTATGTCACATAATATGACACCACGCGAAGGATTTTCATTGTTCGGATTTTTTTTTTGAATTTATTATGACCGTTTTGAATTTTCTGAATTTCTAACTATGGTCAAACCGGCGTCCATGAAGATAGGGGACGGGCATCGTTGGAACTTGCATTGGATCTCTGAAGAAACCACATATTGCGAGTCTAAAAATGATTTTTTCAAAAAATCTCGGGCGATAGATCATGTACCTGTAGTACAAACCGGACCCACTTCCTACCGATTCGGCAGACATTTTTCCTTTTTACCCGGGATGGACGAAAAGGTTTGAGATGTCCCAGTTGGGAGATAGTCCATGTAAGGTGGTCTAGTATTTTAGGAAAATGGGACGGTAGCATTCTGAAACGGCATTTTGGTGGTTACTTCACAAAACGACCCATTTTTTACGCTCGGGAAATGGAAAAGGGCTTTTCCGTACGACAAAAAGGAAAACTTCCTCCTGCAACATTGTTCTCCATACCAATGTCCATATGCATGCATAATATGGGCACAGCATCACAAACTATGCCGTGATTCAGCACATAACATCGGTCATTTGGACCGAAAGCCATGAAACCTCGAACATGATAGGTCATTTTGTGAAGGTTTTTACGAGACATGATCAATATACCAAGTCTGGTATTTTTCCTTTCAACTATGTCACATAATATGACACCACGCGAAGGATTTTCATTGTTCGGATTTTTTTTGAATTTATTATGCCCGTTTGAATTTTACGAATTTCTAACTATGGTCGAACGGCGTGCATGAAGATAGGGGCGAGCATCGTTAGAACTTGCATTGGATCTCTGAAGAAACCACATATTGCGAGTCTAAAATTATTTTTCAAAAATCTCGGACGATATATCATGTACTGTAGTACAAACCGGACCCACTTCCTCGATTCGGCAGACATTTGTCCTTTTTACCCGGGATGGACGAAAAGGTTTGAGATTTTCTGGTTGGGAGATATTCCATGTAAAGTGGTCTAGTATTTTAGAAAAATGGGACGGTAGCATTCTGAAACGGCATTTTGGTGGTTACTTCACAAAAGCGACTGTCTTTTCTTTTCGGAAAATGGATAAGGGCTTTTCCGTGCGACAAAAAGGAAAACTTCCTCCTGCAACATTGTTCTCCATACCAATGTACACAAGCATGCATAATATGGGCACAACATCACAAACTATGCCGTGATTCAGCACATAACATCGGTCATTTGAACCGAAAGCCATGAAACCTCGAACATGATAGGTCATTTTGTGAAGGTTTTTTCGAGACACGATCAAAATACCAGGTCTGGTATTTTTACTTTCAACTATGTCACATAATATGACACCACGCGAAGGATTTTCATTGTTCGGATTTTTTTTTGAATTTATTATGCCCGTTTTGAATTTTCTGAATTTCTAACTATGGTCGAACCGGCGTGCATGAAGATAGGGGACGAGCATCGTTAGAACTTGCATTGGATCTCTGAAGAAACCACATATTGCGAGTCTAAAAATGATTTTTTCAAAAAATCACGGGCGATAGATCATGTACCTATAGTACAAACCAGACCTACTTCCTACCGATTCGGCAGACATTTGTCCTTTTTACCCGGGATGGACGAAAAGGTTTGAGATGTCCCGGTTGGGAGATAGTCCATGTAAGGTGGTCTAGTATTTTAGTAAAATGAGACAGTAGCATTCTGAAACGGCATTTTGGTGGTTACTTCACAAAACAACCTGTTTTTTGCGCTCGGAAATGGAAAAGGGCTTTTCCATGCGACAAAAAGGAAAGCTTCCTCCTGCAACATTGTTCTCCATACCAATGTCCATATGCATGCATAATATGGGCACAGCATCACAAACTATGCCGTGATTCAGCACATAACATCGGTCATTTGGACCGAAAGCCATGAAACCTCGAACATGATAGGTCATTTTGTGAAGGTTTTTACGAGACATGATCAATATACCAAGTCTGGTATTTTTCCTTTCAACTATGTCACATAATATGACACCACGCGAAGGATTTTCATTGTTCGGATTTTTTTTGAATTTATTATGCCCGTTTTGAATTTTCTGAATTTCTAACTATGGTCGAACCGGCGTGCATGAAGATAGGGGACGAGCATCGTTAGAACTTGCATTGGATCTCTGAAGAAACCACATATTGCGAGTCTAAAAATTATTTTTTCAAAAAATCTCGGACGATATATCATGTACCTGTAGTACAAACCGGACCCACTTCCTACCGATTCGGCAGACATTTGTCCTTTTTACCCGGGATGGACGAAAAGGTTTGAGATTTTCTGGTTGGGAGATATTCCATGTAAAGTGGTCTAGTATTTTAGAAAAATGGGACGGTAGCATTCTGAAACGGCATTTTGGTGGTTACTTCACAAAACGACCTGTCTTTTGCGCTCGGAAAATGGATAAGGGCTTTTCCGTGCGACAAAAAGGAAAACTTCCTCCTGCAACATTGTTCTCCATACCAATGTACACAAGCATGCATAATATGGGCACAACATCACAAACTATGCCGTGATTCAGCACATAACATCGGTCATTTGAACCGAAAGCCATGAAACCTCGAACATGATAGGTCATTTTGTGAAGGTTTTTTCGAGACACGATCAAAATACCAGGTCTGGTATTTTTACTTTCAACTATGTCACATAATATGACACCACGCGAAGGATTTTCATTGTTCGGATTTTTTTTTGAATTTATTATGCCGTTTTGAATTTTACGAATTTCTAACTATGGTCGAACGGCGTGCATGAAGATAGGGGAGCATCGTTAGAACTTGCATTGGATCTCTGAAGAAACCACATATTGCGAGTCTAAAATGATTTTTCAAAAATCACGGGCGATAGATCATGTACCTATAGTACAAACCAGACCTACTTCCTCGATTCACAGACATTTGTCCTTTTACCGGGATGGACGAAAAGGTTTGAGATGTCCCGGTTGGGAGATAGTCCATGTAAGGTGGTCTAGTATTTTAGTAAAATGAGGCGGTAGCATTCGAAGCGGCATTTTGGTGGTTACTTCACAAAAGCGACCCGTTTTTGCGCTCGGAAAATGGAAAAGGGCTTTTCGTGTGACAAAAGGATAACTTCCTCTGCACCATTGTTCTCCATACCAATTTCCACGCATGCATAATATGTGCACAACATCACAAACTATGCCGTGATTCACACATAACATCGGTCATTTGGACCGAAAGCCATGAAACCTCGAACATGATAGGTCATTTTGAAGGTTTTTGAAACATGATCAATATACCAAGTCTGGTATTTTTCCTTTCAACTATGTCACATAATATGACACCACGAAGGATTTTCATTGTTCGGATTTTCAATATACTAAAGGTTCATCTTTAGTCGGTTGGAGGATTTCGCGGGCTATGGGCTAGGCACTAATGATAGGGGTGAGTGTCGACATTATGTCGTGCGGCGTTTACCTTGTCCCGGATGGTGTCACCAACCGGGACTAAAGATGAACCTTTAGTCCCGGTTGGAGACACCAACCGGGACAAAACACGAGTCAGCACTAATAATAGGGGTGAGTGTCGACATTATTTCGTAAGTGTCGACACTATGCCGAGCTTCTTGTACTATAAATAGGAATCCTTGTGAGTCCAGTCCTCCAGCCAGTTTGAGGCATCTCCAAGATGGTTTTCGAGAGCAGGGACACCACTACGGCCAATTTCAGGGAGATGCCGACGGAGCCCAGTCCTCCGGCATCTCCGAGAAACTGGTCATAGAGGCACTCCCTAATATGTGAAATTAGTTAGCTCCCAGTCGTATTGATCTAGTTAGAGAAGTTACAAGCTGCAAGATGGTTTTCGAGAGCAGGGACACCACTACGGCCAGTTTCAGGGAGATGCTTGAGCCCGATCCTCCGGCATCTCGAAACTGGTCATAGAGGCACTCCTAATATGTGAAATTAGTTAGCTCGGTGTATTGATCTAGTTAGAGAAGTTACAAGTGCAAGATGGTTTTCGAGAGCGAGGACACCACTACGACCCGATTCGAGGAGATGCCGCGGATCGAGTCCTTGGCATCTCCAAGAAACTGGTCATAGAGGCACTCCCTAATATGTGACCGCGCGTGTTTGGAGATCAGATCTTAATGGTAAGTACGAATCGGGACAACTTCTTCATAGTCCCGGTCCAGCCACAAAACAGGACTAATACTCAAGACATTTATTAATATTAAAAACTGAGACTACAAAACAGGCAGTAAAGGCCCCTATATATAGTCGGTCAAGCCACAAACATGAAGATATCCTTGGTGAAGCCACAAACCGCGAAAGACATGAACTAGAGTTACATAATATGAGCATGAACTTCTTGGCATATGTCCTTCCTTATGATCGCTTCGGCGTAACCATGGAGCATCTTCTTTACTTATGAATGCTTGGGTCATTTTCACTTTGTGAAGGGAATTTCATCAAACTTATTATAATCTTGACATATACATCTTGTCCTCGATTACCACGATGTTTCTTTTCCTAAAGAACTATGTGATGCTTTGGCTCATCATATGATGTATTCGTTTGCATATTTTTTCTTTTTTTGATGCGGAGGACATGTCCTTCACATAGAAAACACTGAGACACATCATTGGCTAGGATGAATGGTTCATCTCTATAACCAAGATTGTTGAGATCCCTTGTTGTCATTCTACAACTAGTCTATCTTTACCCCCTTCCCCATTCAGGTTGACCCATTTGTAGTGAAACAAAGGGACCTGAAAAGAGACTCCATAGTCTAGTTCCCATATCTCCTCTATGTAACCATAGTATGTGTCCTTTTGTCCATTCTCGTCTATTGCATCAAAGCGGACACCACTATTTTGGTTGGTGCTCTTTTTATCTTGGGCGATCGTGTAGAATGTATTCCCATTTATTTCGTACCCTTGGAAATTCAATACAGTAGAAGATGGTGACGCGGCCAACAAGTATAGCTGATTTCCAACAGTGGTGTCATTCAAGAGATGTGTCCGCATCCAACCACCGAAATACTTCATGTGTTCATCTGTAATCAGTGATTCAGGCTTCCCCGGGTTTTTGGAGCGTAGAATATTCTTGTGTTCCTCGATATACAAAGCTGCCAAGGTGGAATTATGTAGAACTGTGTAGTGTGCTTTAGTGAAAGAATCCCCGTCCCGACATATCATTTCTTTCTTTCCCAGCGTGCCTTTTCCACTTAGTCTTCCCTCATGCCGCGATTCAGAAACACCAATCGGCTTAAGGTCAGGAATAAAGTCAACACAAAACTCAATGACCTCCTCTGTTCCATATCCCTTGGAGATGCTTCCTTCTGGTCTAGCACATTTATGAACATATTTCTTTAAGACTCCCATGAACCTCTCAAAGGGGAACATATTGTGCAGAAATACCGGACCGAGAATGGCAATCTCTTCCAATAGGTGAACCAGGAGATGCGTCATAATATTGAAGAAGGATGGTGGGAACACCAATTCAAAACTAACAAGACATTGTACCACATCCTTCTGTAACCTTGGCAGAATATCTGGATTGATTGCCTTCTGAGATATTGCATTGAGGAATGCTCACAGCTTCACAATGGGTACTCGAACATTTTCGGTAGAAGCCCCCTCAATGCAATCGGAAGCAACTGCGTCATAATCACGTGACAGTCATGAGACTTCAGGTTTTGGAACTTTTTCTTTGCCATATTTATTATCCCCTTTATATTAGATGAGAAGCCCGATGGCACCTTGATACTGTAAAGGACTTCAAAAAATATTTCCTTCTCTGCTTTGGTAAGAGCATAGCTGTCACGACTTAAGTGACGCCCTTTATCCGTCTTGTTCTGTGTATGCATGGTCTTTGGGTCTTTCATAATTTGTTGGTCCTCCCGTGCTTCTGGTGTATCTTTTTTCTTCCCATACACGCCTAGGAATCCTAGCAGGTTCACGCAAAGATTCTTTGTCACGTGCATCACGTAGATTGAAGAGCGGACACGCAGGACTTTCCAATATGGCAACTCCCAAAATATAGATTTATTCTTCCACATGGGTGCGTGTCCTGTAGCGACGTCGTTCGGAACTGATTGACCGTCGGGACCCTTTCCAAAGATTACTTCTATGTCCTTGACCATACCAAATACATCATCACTAGCAGGGAGTTCAGGCTTCTTCCGGTGATCTGCCTCACCTTTAAAATGCTTGCCTTTCTTTCTTACGGGATGATTAGTCGGAAGAAATCATCGATTCGCCAGGTACACAACCTTCTGGAATTTATGCAAATATGTACCTTCAGTCTTATCTAAACAGTGTGTGCATGCCTTATATCCCTTGTTTATGCATCACGAAGGTTACTAAGAGCATGCCAATCATTGATGGTTACGAATAACAACCCTCGTAGATCAAATGGCTCTGTTTGTTCTCATCCCACGCATACACACCTGGTTTGCCCCACAACCGTAAGAGTTCTTCAACTAATGGCCTAAGGTACACATCAATGTCGTTGGTTGGTTGCTTGCCTTGGATGACCTTTGGCATCATAATGAACTTACGCTTCATGCACAACCAAGGAGGCAGGTTGTAGATACATAGAGTCACGGGCAGTCTTTGTGCAGCTCTGCTCCCCAAAAGGATTCATGCCATCCGTACTTAGACCAAACCATAAGTTCCTTCGTCACTGCAAAAGTCAGGAAGTCTCTCTCGATTTTCTCCACTATGACCCATCAACAGGTGTCTCAACTTCCCATCTTTCTTACGGTCTTCTTTGTGCCATCGCAACAACTTTGGCATGCTCTTTGTTTACGAACATGCTTTTCAACCTTGGTATTATAGGAGCATACCACATAACCTTAGAGGAACCCTCTTAGGAGGCTCTCTCTCAACATCACCGGGGTCATCTCGTCGATTTTATACCGCAATGCATTGCATACCGGGCATTTATCTAAATTCTCATACTCTTTACATGGTAGAGATGCGATCATTAATGCATGCATGTATCTTTTGCACATCTAATCCTAGAGGACAAAGAGTCTTCTTTGCTTCAGAGGTACTCTCGGGAAGTTCGTTATGTTTTGGAAACTTGGCTTCATTATTTTCACATCTTTTCAAATGAGGAGTCACTTAGACCACACTCGCCTTCCATCGCAATTCCGGTGTGGTACCGAGCTTTGTCTGCCATCTTCACAATTTGGGTACAACAATTTCTTGTGATCTTCTAACATGCCCTCTAACTTCAAATTCTCATTTTACATTTTCAGTCTCGCTTTGCATCGGAAATGACCCTACCAAGTTCATCAGGCTCATCCGATGCCCGTTCTTCACCTCCTTCCTCTCCATTGTCTTCCATTGCGGTATCCGTATTCAGGAAACATATGATGATAGTTGTTATCATCATCTTCTTCTTCACCATCTTCCATCATAACCCCTCTTTCCCCGTGCTTAGTCCAGCAATTATAGTTGGGCATGAAACCTTTCATAATCAGGTGGCCGCGAATGATTTTCGAGGAAAAGTACTCCTTGTTGTTCCGACATTGAACACATGGACAACGTATAAAACCATTCTCTTTGTTTGCCGTAGCCACATCGATAAATTTATCCACGCCTTTCATATACCCGGTGTGGCATCCCGCAAAACCACTACTAGAAAATCGCGTTGAATTTGTGCATTGCATCGTCATCATCACGTGTTGGTTGCATAAAACTATTTTTGCAAAGCCCGATTTATTTTCCAAACGCCCCATCTTAATTCAAATGCAAAACCCGGTCCCCGGAATATTTTGTTTGTTGCTATCGGTTTGCAAATGGTGTTAGTAAAACAAATAAAAATATTAATTATTTTAGCGAGGCGATCGAGCGCCGTTGCGACGACGACCACCCCGAAAAATACTATCGGTCCACCTAACCCGCCCTTCTAATTCCTAGTCTACCCTGTCCTAGTCTACCCACCCAGCAGCCACCTCAACCGGACCAATCGCTGGACGCCATGTCACCTCTCCCCTTCCCCCTAGCCTATCAAACTTTGCCACTTGGCCAATCCCTCAACCCTCCTCTCTCTCCTCTCACCACAGCACCACCCAACCCCACACACGCCTCCAGCCTCCCCTGCCCACACACCCACGCGACGCACCCCACGCGCGCCTCCCCCAGCTGTCCCCTGGGCCCCACCTCCCTCCCTGGCCGCTGGACCCCGCGTGGCCCACCCGCCAGACTCTCTCTCCCCCGGTCCACCCCGCCCTGTTCATCTTTCCCCCGACCCCGATCCTCCCCATGCCCCGCACGCCACCCGCCTGGCTCGCCTCCGCCCTGCAGCAGGCCAGCTCGCCGCCTCCGGCCCTTCTCCCTCTCTCTCCGCTCCGCTCGCCGCTCGCCGCTCCGCCTCAGCGCGCCCGCCGTGCCTCCTCCGTCGCCCGGCGGCCATCCTTCTCTCGCCAGAGCCCACCCAGCGTCGCGGCGACCTCCCTCTCCCCTCTGCGCGCTCCGCCTCCAGCCGTCGCCTCCGTGGCTCCACCTCCACCTCGCCTCCCGCGTGCTCGGCGTCGCCCGTCGCTCAGCCGCCTTCCTCCTCTCTGGCGCGCTCCAGCGCCCGCGGCCGGGCTCCCCGGCCTTGAGCCTTCTCGAACCAGGCCGCCGGCATCCCGCCCGGGACCGTCGCTGCGCCCTCCGCCCTCCAACCGCTCCGCCCGTCCCAGCGTCCGCCAGCGTCGCCCCCGGCGTTCGCCGCCCTGCTCCGCCCGGCTCGAGCTCCCCTCCGTCCTTTCGAGTCAGCGCCCCGCCCTTGCTGAGTCCTCGGCCGAACCGCCATCGCGTCCTCCGCCGCCTCCGTCGCCCGCTTCGCGCCGACCCTCTCCTCCGGCGCCCGGCGAATACCTCCGACGCGCCCCTTCCTCGCCGTCGCCGTGGCCCGTCTCCGGCGCTTCCCGCGACCCGCCGTCTGCTTCGCTCGCCGTGGCGAAGCTCCCTCTGCCACGGCAGCTCGCCCCAGCCTCTCGGCGTCGCGCGCCCTCGCCATCCGCCTCCGGCCGCCCAGCGCCTCCCAGCCCGCCTCCCGCCGCGCCGGCCGCTCCCTCCCGCGCCCGTCCTCGAGCCGAGCCCGCGCGGACCTTCTACCCTCGCTCGGTACACGTGCGTGCGTCGGTGTGCTTTCGTGTGTATGTGTCATGTGGATCCGCTTGTGTACCCTATGGCCGTATTGGAGCACCCCAAGTTCGCCCACGACCACCGGCGCCGAACCCGATGACCGCCAAGCTTGTCAAGATCCCGAACGCCGAGGTCGTCTACACGGAACGCCTAGATCTTCTCGGGACATCGAGTTCGCCATCACGGAGGACAAGCACGCCTTCATGGAACGCGAACCACGAAACCGCAAGACCTTACGCGGATCGCAAGTAACCCCCTCGAGGACGCCGAGATCCACAATCGGACCCAAGGACACCGAGACTCCGGTGCGACAAGCACTTCACCCCGGACGTCAAGACCGATGCAATGGCGCGGGCCCGACAAGATCCCTGCGACGACAAGAACGACAGCGACCGGGAGAACCCGATGCCCCAATGCCAGAACAAGTCCTTCGTTCCGGAACGCCAAGTTCTCCCTCTCGTAACGCCATGACCGACAACATGACCCGAAGACCCCGGATGCGCCAAGACCTACCCCTGAGTCCGAGAACGACCCCGTCGAACCCTGAACCCTGGACCCCGAGACCGAACCCCGAACCCCGGATCCCCAAGATCGTCGAGACCCCTAATGTGTGAACCCCTTCCCGCAAACCCTATTTTATAACATAATAACAACTTGTCGCATATTGAATTGTCATACTCACATGCATCTTATCATGTGGTTTGGGGGCCTTATGCCGATTCACCTAATAATTAAATATGGGGCCCATATGCGGGCAAATCTAGCCTTATAATGGCCTCATTTAAATTGGTGTAGCGAACCTGGTGCTATCTTTTGCAATGTTAATACGACATTTAAATTGCGGGGTATCTAAATAACTTGAACCATATAATTAATCGTCGGGATCCCGGTTCCGCCTAATATGACCTAATTGCATCGCACCTTGCCATGTCATCCATCATACATGCATCATGCCGATCTTCTGCCGTTTTATTAAATATTGCATCCGGTGTTTCTTCTAGTGATTTGGTTCTTCGCGGATAAGGCCGTTGAGTTGATGTGAGCTTCGCCCCGATCTTCGGAAAAACCTTCGACAACGTTTTCAGGCGAGCATCTCCCCCTTTCTACCTATCTTACTTTTATAGTCTTTATTCCCTCCTGTTGATCTATTGCTATCTGAGTTGCGATGCCTTAGATTCCGTACCTGTGATATTCCTTGCAGCTTTATATTGCCTTGGACACATCCTATTACTTGTTGTTTGGTAGATAGTTGGACTTGCGCGTCGTAGTCGCTTGCTCAAGTGCTGTTGCGTGTCGTCAAATGCCACAATTGTTGATGTATTGTCGCATGATGATGTTGGAGATGATTCTAGTTTTACTTATCGTCACTTTAATTTCTGTTTAACAACTAAAATTGAAATAAGCAGAGGCATCGGTGGGTGATAGAAAATATTTGGTTTCAACGCCACTTGTGTCCCGTAAGACCCGAGTACTTGATACATTCCTTGATTTTATCGCGCTATCCACATCCGGAGGTATATGGGACCCCGAGCGAGCTTGATTGATCTTATTTCTTGGGGCCACAAACTAGTTTGAGGTTTTATTTATGATCTGTACTTATGCCATGCTACTTTCGTATTTAAATTGTGCGAGGAGCACCTTTGCATTGTTAGGATCGGGACACGACGCGGTATCGACAAGCCCAGCCACACTTTCGGGTTCCCGATCGTTTACCGCCGTCCACCCAAACCTTGAGGCCGTCTGAGTCGGCTAACCGTTGCGGGATCTACTCAATGGGTGGCCTGAAATATTTTGAATCCTGTGATTGTTCGGTCGTGAAAGCCTCGTTGGGTTTTGAGTTGGTTTTCCGAGGTTGATCGGCGTGTGTTGCTATTGGTGCACCCGCCGGTAAAACTTTCAAAGCCGTGTCGCGGATATGGACGACTTGGAGCATGATCTCGATCATAGACAAGCATAACTAAAGTTTATTGCTATAAATTTGACTTATAATGACTAGTAATCAGCTTCACTATAACGGAATGGCTAATAATACTGCCCACAATTGCTTGTTTGGATTGTCGCTTGCGACCATTGTACCTGACTAGTAAGTATGGCAACTACAACGGAATTGGCTGATTAAAAGTACCAACAACTGCTGGGTTTTGGGATTATATCATGCTATCTGTATTTGATTAGTAATTGCCGCAACTACAACGGAATGGTTAACTAAAAATGCCCACTGCTTATGTTATCAGAACGATTAACTAAACCTGAATAGTAATTGCTGCAACGATAACTGAATAAGTAAAACTGCCAACGGTGTGAGTTCCTCGGTTGACTTCCTCGTTTGGTCTCGAGGGGGAAACACCAGGATGGGTTTGTTTGGTGTTAGCTTCAGGTTAGATCCGGATAGGTCTTTCTCACCCCCTCTGATTTCCGCCAGTTGTATCGAGTCTCTATAGGTTATTTAGTGCATGCTGCCGCTGCCGCTCAGTCCACCATACCTATGTAGGCGAGGACCGCCGAATTCTAGCCTCGCCGTGTCTTGGCCTCGATCTTGACGCTCCTTCCTTTTCCTTTGCCCTTTGTCGGCACCTTTTGTTTAAGCAGGTTTGAGATCGACGCCGTTAGCGGGGTTACCCTTCCGCTTGGCACGGCAGGTTATGGGCGCCATTGGTTATTCTTGAGGCTCTTAGCCCCATTTGCATCTTGTCCGTAGTGACGCTCTATCGTTTTCAAGGTGATTTGGATCTTTGTATATTATATTTGTATTCTTGACTCTTGGAGTCGGTTATATATATCTGCTACGTGGGTCCCATCGAGGACTGTTGTGTAATGTTATTACCTCGTTTTCCACCCGACGAAAGTGCTGGTGGGCACCTTTGAATCGTTTCTATGCGGGTTTGGCGAATTTTGCTCAAACTTGCATAGGTCCGATTCGAGGGTGTCTGAGTGGTATCGAGCTCAGCAGTTGCGATACCCCACAAGTCCAGCCTGTAGGATAACCTAGCTAACGGCCAAAGTAGAGTGTCAAAACTATTTTGCAAAATCGGTTGGATAGTTCTGATTAGGTCTGATTTTACTCCTCACCCCTATGCTATTCTCCTCTTACCTCTACGTGTTTTGAATCCGCTCTCTTCTCTCTCTTCGAGTCCAGGATTTCTCGTGGTTGGGTTTCCGTCGTACCTTCAGGGTTTCGTTTTCTCCCTTTTGTAACGGAGGTGCTACGATCATCACTCTGCAACTTGTCTGTTGTACCCTTCCTCCAATCTTTTGTTCTTGAGCTCCTTATCCATATGTGTTCCTTGCTGGATATCAGTGTCGTTGAAAAACATATGAGAAGGACGAGCTTTGGTGAAGTTGGAGTCGACCTTGAGCATGTGTTGTTCATGCCAATGGAACCATCGCGAAACCTAATCAGTGTGTCTTTCATATGTTTTCTGTTGTATCTTCCGGTGTTTCCCGATGTGATGACATCATCTACGCCAGATCCGATGCAGAGTCTGCATCACTCCCTCGTTTCCGAACCTCGCTTGGCGAGATCTTCATTCTAATTCCGAGAGTTGGTTGCATAATCCGTCTATTCGCATGCAGAGAAATGGTTTGAGTGCGGGATGGAGTAGCTACCCTACCACTGCTCTTATCATTCGCTCTTGTACGTCGGATCAGTGGATCCAGCAATTTTACTCCGTCCACGGAAGTTAGGGATGGCTTTATTTGTGATACCTCTACCTTCGACCTTTTGTTCCCGGAGTGTTCTCTCGACGATCAGGAGCAACGACCCTTTGTTGGTGGTGTCGCCGTTTTCAAGATGGAGGATGAACCCTTGTTAGTGGTGTCGCGAGGATCTACATGAAGCGAGGAGATGCCGATCGCCGGCCTTCCTTCCGGTACCATGAGGCGGATCTCGAGGGCGAGATCCATTGTTAGTGGTGTCGAATTGTGGCATCCCGCAAAACCACTACTAGAAAATCGCGTTGAATTTGTGCATTGCATCGTCATCATCACGTGTTGGTTGCATAAAACTATTTTTGCAAAGCCCGATTTATTTTCCAAACGCCCCATCTTAATTCAAATGCAAAACCCGGTCCCCGGAATATTTTGTTTGTTGCTATCGGTTTGCAAATGGTGTTAGTAAAACAAATAAAAATATTTATTATTTTAGCGGGGGCAGTCGAACGGGCCGTTGCGACCCGAACGACCACCCCCAGAAAATACTATCGGTCCACCTAACCCGCCCTTCTAATTCCTAGTCTACCCTGTCCTAGTCTACCCACCCAGCAGCCACCTCAACCGGACCAATCGCTGGACGCCATGTCACCTCTCCCCTTCCCCCTAGCCTATCAAACTTTTCCACTTGGCCAATCCCTCAACCCTCCTCTCTCTCCTCTCACCACAGCACCACCCAACCCCACACACGCCTCCAGCCTCCCCTGCCCACACACCCACGCGACGCACCCCACGCGCCTCCCAGTGTCCCACAGCCCACTCCTCCCTGGCCGCTGGACCCCGCGTGGCCCACCCGCCAGACTCTCTCTCCCCCGGTCCACCCCGCCCTGTTCATCTTTCCCCCGACCCCGATCCTCCCCATGCCCCGCACGCCACCCGCCTGGCTCGCCTCCGCCTGCAAAGAGCCAGCTCGCCCTCCGGCCTCTCTCCCTCTCTCTCCGCTTCCGCTCGCCGCTCCGCCCGCCCGCCTCACCGCCCGTGCCTCTGCCGGCCGCCATCCTTCGCCGCGCCGCCCACCCGCGCGACGACCTCCACCTCTCCCCTGCGCCGCCTCGCCTCCAGCCGCCTCCAGCGGCTCCACCTCCACTCGCCTCGCGTGATCCGGCGTCGCCGCCGCTCGAGCCGCTTCCTCCTCTCTGGCGCGCCCGCTCAGCCGGCCTGGCTCCCCAGCCGCGAGCCTTCTCGAACCAGGCGCCCCGTCCCGCCGGGACCGTCGCTTCGCCCTTCAACCGCTCCGCTCGCCGTCCAGCGTCGCCGCGTCGCCGGCGTTCGCCACCCTCGCCGGCTGCCCTGCTCCGGCTCGAGCTCCCCTCCGTCCGCTCGAGTCGCGCGCCCGCCATTGCGCAAGCGGCCTCCTCGGCGACCCGCCCCCGGAGGTCTCGCGAGCCGCCATCCACGTCCTCTCCGCCGCCTCCGCCGCTTCGCGCCGACCCTCTCTCCTCGGCGCCGGCCAGTACCTCCGGCCGCGCTTCTTCTCGCCGTCGCCGTGGCCCGTCGGCGCTTCGCGACCCGCGCGTCTGCGCGCTGCCGCCCGGCGAGCTCTCTTCGCTCTGACACGGCTCGCCCCTCTCCGGCGGCGCGCGCCGCCATCCGCCTCCGGCCGCCCAGTAGCGCCTCCCAGCCCGCCTCCGCGCCGCCGCTCCCTCAAGGCCGTCCTCGAGCCGAGCCCGCCCGCCGGACCTTCTACCCTCGCTCGGTACACGTGCGTGCGTCCGTGTGTGCTCGTGTGTATGTGTCATGTGGATCCGCTTGTGTACCCTATGGCCGTATTGGAGCACCCCAAGTTCGCCCACGACCACCGGCGCCGAACCCGATGACCGCCAAGCTCGTCAAGATCCCGAACGCCGAGGTCGTCTACACGGAACGCCTAGATCTTCTCGGGACATCGAGTTCGCCATCACGGAGGACAAGCAAGCCTTCATGGAACCGCAGACACAGAAACCGCAAGACCTTCTGCCCGGATACTGCAAGTAACCCCCTCGAGGACGCCGAGATCCACAATCGGACCCAAGGACACCGAGACTCCGGTGCGACAAGCACTTCACCCCGGACGTCAAGACCGATGCAATGGCGCGGGCCCGACAAGATCCCCGCGACGACAAGAACGACAGCGACCGGGAGAACCCGATGCCCGACGCGAACAAGTCGCCGTTAACGCCAAGTTCTCCTCTCGTAACGCCATGACCGACAACATGACCGAAGACCCCGGATGCGCCAAGACCTACCCAGTCCGAAACGACCCGTCGAACCACGAACTCGACCCCGAGACCGAACCCGAACCCCGGATCCCCAAGATCGCCGAGACCCTAATGTGTGAACCCTTCCCGCAAACCCTATTTTATAACATAATAACAACTTGTCGCATATTGAATTGTCATACTCATGCATCTTATCATGTGGTTTGGGGCCTTATGCCGATTCACCTAATAATTAAATATGGGGCCCATATGGGCAAATCTAGCCTTATAATGGCCTCATTTAAATTGGTGTAGAACACGGTGCTATCTTTTGCAATGTTAATACGACATTTAAATTGCGGGGTATCTAAATAACTTGAACCATATAATTAATCGTCGGGATCCCGGTTCCGCCTAATATGACCTAATTGCATCGCACCTTGCCATGTCATCCATCATACATGCATCATGCCGATCTTCTGCCGTTTTATTAAATATTGCATCCGGTGTTTCTTCTAGTGATTTGGTTCTTCGCGGATAAGGCTGTTGAGTTGATGTGAGCTTCGCCCCGATCTTCGGAAAAACCTTCGACAACGTTTTCAGGCGAGCATCTCCCCCTTTCTACCTATCTTACTTTTATAGTCTTTATTCCCTCCTGTTGATCTATTGCTATCTGAGTTGCGATGCCTTAGATTCCGTACCTGTGATATTCCTTGCAGCTTTATATTGCCTTGGACACATCCTATTACTTGTTGTTTGGTAGATAGTTGGACTTGCGCGTCGTAGTCGCTTGCTCAAGTGCTGTTGCGTGTCGTCAAATGCCACAGTTGTTGATGTATTGTCGCATGATGATGTTGGAGATGATTCTAGTTTTACTTATCGTCACTTTAATTTCTGTTTAACAACTAAAATTGAAATAAGCAGAGGCATCGGTGGGTGATAGAAAATATTTGGTTTCCGAACGCCCACTTGTGTCCCGTAAGACCCCGAGTACTTGATACCTGTTCCTTGATTTTATCGCGCTATCCACATCCGGGAGGTATATGGGACCCCCCTGAGCCAGAGCTTGATTCAGTCTTATTTCTTGGGGCCACAAACTAGTTTGAGGTTTTATTTATGATCATGTACTTATGCCATGCTACTTTCTGTATTTAAATTGTGCGAGGAGCACCTTGTCATGTTAGGATCGGGACACGTTTACGCGGTATCGACAAGCCCAGCCACACTTTCGGGTTCCCAGTCGTTTACCGCCGTCCACCCAAACCTTGAGGCCGTCTCGGAGTCAGCTAGCTTCTTTGCGGGATCTACTCAATGGGGTGGCCCCCTGAAATATTTCTGAATCCTGTGATTGTTCAGTCGTGAAAGCCTCGTTGGGTTTTGAGTTGGTTTTTCCGAGGTTGATCGAGTGTGTGTTGCTATTGGTGCACCCCGGCCGGGTAAAACTTTCTGAAAGCCGTGTCCGCGGATATGGACGACTTGGAGCACAGTATCTCGATCATAGACAAGCATAACTAAAGTTTATTGCTATAAATTTGACTTATAATGACTAGTAATCAGCTTCACTATAACGGAATGGCTAATAATACTGCCCACAATTGCTTGTTTGGATTGTCGCTTGCGACCATTGTACCGACTAGTAAGTATGGCAACTTCAACGGAATTGGCTGATTAAAAGTACCAACAAGCTTTGGGTTTTGGGATTATATCATGCTATCTGTATTTGATTAGTAATTGCAACTACAAGCGGAATGGTTAACTAAAAATGCCCTTCGCTTATGTTATCGAGCGATTAACTAAACACGAATAGTAATTTTGCAACGATAATCGAATAAGTAAAGCGCCAGCGGTGTGAGTTCCTCGGTTGACTTCCTCGTTTGGTCTCGAGGGGAAACACCGATGGGTTTGTTTGGTGTTAGCTTCAGGTTAGATCCGGATAGGTCTTTCTCACCCCTCCGATTTCCGCGGTTGTATCGAGTCTCTATAGGTTGTTTAGTGCATCTTTGCCGCCATCCACCATACCTATGTAGGCGAGGACCGCCGAATCTAGCCTCGCTGTCTTGGCCTCGATCGACGCTCCTTCCTTTTCCTTTGCCCTTTGTCGGCACCCCTTTTGTTTAAGCAGGTTTGAGATCGACGCCGTTAGCAGGGTTACCCTTCCGGCTTGGCCTGGGCAGGGTTATGGACGCCATTGGTTATTCTTCAGGGCTCTTAGCCCCATTTGCATCTTGTCCGTAGCTGGACGCTCTATCGTTTTCAAGGTGATTTGGATCTTTGTATATTATATTTGTATTCTTGACTCTTGGAGTCGCTGTTATATATATCTGTTCTGTGGGTCCCATCGAGGACTGTTGTGTAATGTTATTACCTCGTTTTCCACCCGCACGAAAGTGCCTGGTGGGCACCTTTGAATCGTTTCTATGCGGGTTTGGCGAATTTTTCTCAAACTTGCATAGGTCCGATTCTGAGGGTGTTACACCCGGCTACGCATCGGTCACCGTACATCCATTCCCGACCGTTCATCTGCATCATATAAGTAAGTTTATCAAAAAACAGGACATCATAAATATTGAAATGACCAATTCACATCGACACATGCATTGTATCAATGACAGAGAAAAGATAAGATTACTAACCTCGATCGAGGAAAATAAAGAGGAGAAAGCTCAAGTGCATCTCAGACACCTTCTATATTTTTGTTTTATGAGAAATTGAATGTGATCATTCACTCAAACATTTCATCAAACACCTTGAATGCATGCATAGGGGAAAAAACTAGCACACCCCTCACACCTTCCACCAAGAAAAAACAGAGTGAAGGCAGAGGGCTGGGACGTTGCATTTATAGAGGGCGAGAGCATACGTCCCGGCTTGTAACACAAACCGGGACTAAAGGTGTGTGCCACGCCACGTGGCTGACGCCCAACCTTTAGTCCCGGTTTGTGTTACAAACCGGGACGTATGCCCCCTTACCAACCGGGATGCATGCCTCCGGGCCCCGTGCCCACTCGAACCGGGACGCGTGCCAGCATTAGTCCCGGTTCGTGGCGCAACCGGGACTAATGCTCTGAGGGGCGCGAACGGATGGCCTGTTTTCTACTAGTGACGCAGGACAAAACATCTTCGCCGAGCCGGACAATACACCACATATCATCAAGGCAAACAACGAACATCAGCTGTACGACTACATCGCCACTAAAAAATACTAGATCTTTGTCGAACACATTTACAGAGAAGCGACATCCACATCATCCACACGCCAGGTTGGTGTGGGACACTACTTATCCAACTTCTCCGACATCAAGGTTTCGACATCATCGTCGCCACAAGGGACGTCTTTGAGCGATGATCATCGCCGACACACCTACTCCTTCATCGCCGACAAATCATCGCCAAGGTCTACATCAACATCTTCGTCGACACATCGCCACCGCCGATATACCTTCCACATGATGGACATACAACTACGACGCCCTCTGCAGTACAACTGCAAGACACGACGACAGCATCGCCGCATCCACGACCCGGACGATTGCATCAACAAATCGGCATCACAATTGTGATGCCCCTACGACCGCGCATACGGTTCTGGCAAAACCGTGTGTGGTCGGTGACTTCCTCCAGTTCTGGCAAAACTGGTGGTCTCACTTATGACCGCGTCCAAGAGACGCCCCGACGGTACCTCTACAAGGTGCAAAACGTCCACAACTGCAGCTTCGTCAACAACAACAAAAAAACGCGCAATTTTTTGCGCCTCCGGCAATGACGGCCACACCACTACGACGACTACGACATCGACCACACCTACATCGACCACGGTTACATCACGATCGGCTACCTCGACATCGACATCCGCACCAACATCTGCAGCAACTTAAGAACTCCAGTCAATAGCGTCCGTGTCATCACTTGCGTCCACGCCACTCCCGCTGTGACTGCGGGAGGGAAGAGAGGCACTAGAAGGGGACGCAGTCACCGCCCCTAGGTTCCAGCCATGATCATGTCCACGCAGGTGATGATGACAAGGAGGTAAAGACGACTGAAGCGCAAGACTTCAAATCCAGTCGCAAGAGTCCGGTTCACTCCCGCTCCAACTGAGGAGGGATGTTAGAATACGTATATGTGTATAGACTAGAGATAGACTAGGACTCTACATCTTATACTCCAAGTCTCCGTCTACCCCATGTACGTCTATATATACTCCTCGTGAGGGTCAAATCAATACACCAAAATATTCAATATTATTCACACTAAGCCACTAGCCTCTAGACCATCCTCTGATCTATTTTCTAGGTCTCCGGATGGAGCCCCTCTTGGCGGATCACTTTCTAGCATTTCTGAGCCGCCATCCCCTGGACCTTCCAGTTCCGTTTTTTCTAGCCACGGACTAGCCTTTTCTACGGACACTTTTTCTTCTAGGAGTATCCGTAGTGCTTTTGGCATGGTGTCCACGGCTAGAGCACCCCCTAGGCCTTCAACGTCTTCTGGGCCAAGATGCAGCTCACCCTCCCGATCAATGCGTAGGGCTCTTATCTTCGCCTCCACCTTGACTTCTTCGGCTTTCTTGATATTCCTGAATGCTTGTTAAGCTTGATTCTTACTTCTCAGCAACACAATCCACATGTATTTACTATGATCATCCACCACAAGCATAAAGAACTTATTGCCAGACGGAGTTGCAGGTGAAATTCCAATGCATAGATCGCCATGATCAGATTCTGAAGCTTCACTCGCCTCAAACGTGGCTTCACGCAGAAACAGGGCACTCCGTTGCTCGTGATCCACACACGGTAGATCGTGAGCCACTTGCGCCACAATCTCCATACCCAGTGATGGAGGATCCTCCTCATCCTTCAGCTCGGTTACTTCGAGCATCAGCATCATCGGTCCATCATCTCCTTCCTAGGCGACGAGAGCCCTCTCCTTCGATGATTTCTTGCAATCCTTCTTGAAGTGACCGATATCGCCGCACTTATGACATCTTACTTTCTTTATGTCAAACTTCCTCCGCGGAAGAGCCTCGTCCTCGTCCTCCCCTTTGATATACTTTTTCGCTGGGCGAGAATCTTCTCTATCACTCCTGCTGTCGGATGCTTTATTGCCCTTCTTATCCTTGGCGAACAACGCTCGAGCCATAAGCATGAGATGCTCATCCACTTTCGCGTCGCCATAGGTGATCTTCATCCGCTCGTCGTGTGCCTTGAACCGTCCAACTAGATCATCCATCGTGAGAGTCTTGAGATCAACGCATTGCTCGATCGCCAAGCAACGGGCGAGTAACACGGCGGCACCACGCGGAGGAAACGCCTCACGATAAAGATCTCCTCCAGCTTCTCGCCGAGTCCGCGAATCCTATTGACCAGTGTAGTGACCCTTGAAGCAAAAGTGTCTAGCGTCTCATCTTCTCCCATCTCCAGATTCTCGTACTTCTTCTGCAAGGTTTGCAGGGTCGCCTCACGGACGCGCTCGTGCCCAAGATTTAGCGTCTTGAGCGTATCCCACACCTCCATTGCAGATTTCTTCGAGATCAGGTGTTGCATCAGATCCGTTGGCACCACCGAGCAGATGGCCGTGAGTGCTAGTCGGTTTAGGTGGTACTTCGACGCGCCCCTCTTGAACTCGTCGCCGCCTGGATCGACAGCCTCCCAGAGTCTGGCACCTTCTAACACCCACTCCATCTGGACCGCCCAGACCGTGTAGTTGTTATGGCTGTACCGCGGATACTGCATCGACATCGGTGCAACCGCACCGGAATACTCACTCACCTCCTTCGTCATGATATCTCGTTACTAGGAGATCCTTCATGAGGCTCTAATACCAATTGTTAGCATAGCCCCTGTCATCGACTACTTTTCGACGATACCGGCGACGAAGTTCCAACGAGACGCGCACATACTGAATCAGCCCAAGCTAGCTCTCCTTGCTTTGCACATATGACTGCTAGCTAATAATCCACAACAATCGATCAGCAGCTAGTACTACTTACATGCACGCACGTAACACAGGAAGCAATGTTTTTTGGATTGCCACAGGGGCTTGTCAGTACGGGACGTGCGCGCTACGCCGAGGGCAAAAGGCCATCGGCATAGGCCAAAATACCCTCGGCGTATGGTACGCCGAGGGCTGCCCTCGGCGTAGCCTCCTCGGCAAAGATCTTCCTCGGCGGAGCACACTCAAGCCGTCGGCGTATCGAAATGCCGTCGGCGTATGCTACGCCGAGGGCTTTGTCGTCGGCGTAGCCTGTCGGCCGGTTGCAAAAAAAATATTTTTTTCTCAATTTTTTTATTCTTTGAATTATTTCACTTGTTAATCTCCTACTTTGAACATTTTTAATAGTAATTATACTTAATATTTGATTAAATTTCAGTCTTATTCAAACTTCCCAGTAGGTCACCCATCCTAATACTACTCCAGTTTCAGCACGCTTAACTTTCTCGTTCCTTCAGAATCCGTTTCCGCAAAGTAATTCATACATTGGTGTCAATACTATGATATCAATCCTATTAACTCTTATATCATCATGTCACATGTTTGTATTTTTTGAAATTACAAACAATTATTTAAGTAAATATTAATGAATAAGTAAAAATACTATTGAATTCAAATAAAAATGTAATAATTTTATTTTTTTGTATTTTTCTATTTAATATAGAATAATTAATATCTTTGAATCTGTAAATCGAAATTCAACAAATAATATGTCTAAATTGATCAGAAAAATGAGAGGAATCCAAATATGATATCCATATCAACTAATCACAAATCCTCCATTTTTGAATTAGCTATTTGGTGGTTGCTTTAGAAAATCCTCTTTTTGCGCTCGGATAATGAAAAATGCCTTTTTGGTGCGATGAAAAGGAAAACTTGCATTGTAAAATGCCTTTTTGGTGCGATAAAATAGCATATTGTGAACCTAAAAATTATTTTCGTAAAAAAAATGAGCATCGGATCATGTACCTGTAGTTCATATCTGACCCACTTCCTACCGATTCGGTAGGAATTTGTCTTTTTCACCAAAGGTGGACGGAAAGGTTTCGGATCCCCCTGTTGGGACATTGTCCATATAAGGTGGTATAGTATTTTTGTAAAATATGGTGGTAGTATTTTGAATTATCCATTTGGTGGTTGCTTCACAAAACCGTCTGTTTTTTATGCTCGGAAAATAGAAAATGGATTTTTGGTGTGACGAAAAGGAAAACTTCCTCCTGTAACATTGTTCGCTATCCCATTATGCATGTGTATGCATAATATGGGCACATTATCACAAACTATGCCTTGATTCTAGCCATAACATTGGTCATTTGACCCGAAAGCCAAGAAACCTCGAATAAGATAGGTCATTTTGTGAAGGGTTTTTGAGACATAATTAATATATCAAGTTTGCTATTTTTCCTTATAACTATGTCACATAATATGAAACAACGTGAAGGTTTCGCATTGTTTCGATCGTTTTAGAATTTTTTATGCCCGTTTTAAACTATCGTCAAACTTTGTCGAACGGCGGGCATAAAGATTCTTAGATCGGGGCCGAGCCTCGCTAAACTTGCATTAGATATTTGATAAAATAGCATATTGTGAACCTAAAAATGATTTTTGTAAAAAAACATGAGCATCAGATCATGTACCTGTAGTTCATATCTGACCCACTTCCTACCGATTCGACAGGAATTTGTCTTTTTCACCAAAGGTGGACGGAAAGGTTTCGGATCCCCCTGTTGGTAAATTGTCCATATAAGGTGGTATAGTATTTTTGTAAAATGTGGTGGTAGTATTTTGAATTAGCCATTTGGTGGTTGCTTCACAAAACCGTCTGTTTTTTATGATCGGAAAATAGAAATGGCTTTTTGGTGCGACGAAAAGGAAAACTTCCTCCTACAACATTGTTCGCCATCACATGATGCATGTGTATGCATAATATGGGCACATTCTCACAAACTATGCCTTGATTCTAGCCATAACATTGGTCATTTGACCCGAAAGCCAAGAAACCTCGAATGAGATAGGTCATTTTGTGAAGGTGTTTCTAAGACATAATCAATATACAAATTTTGATATTTTTACTTATAACTATGTCATATAATATGACACCACACGAAAGTTTCGCATTGTTTCGATCGTTTTTGAATTTTTTATGCCCGTTTTAAACTATCCTCAAACTTTGCCGAACGGTGTCGAACGGCGGACATAAAGATTCTTAGCTCGGGGCCGAGCCTCGCTAAACTTGCATTGGATCTTTAATAAAATAGCATATTTTGAACCTAAAAATGATTTTTGTAAAAAACATGAGCATCGGATCATGTACCTGTAGTTCATATCTGACCCACTTCCTACCTATTCGGCAGGAATTTGTCTTTTTCACCAAAGGTGGAAGGAAAGGTTTAGGACCCCCTATTGGGACATTGTCCATATCAGGTGGTATAGTATTTTTGTAAAATATGGTGGTAGTATTTTGAATTAGCCATTTGGTGGTTGCTTCACAAAACCGTCCGTTTTTTATTCTCGGAAAATAGAAAATGCCTTTTTGGTGCGACGAAAAGGAAAACTTCCTCCTGCAACATTATTCGCCATCCCATGATGCATGTGTATGCATAATATGGGCACATTATCACAAACTATGCCTTGATTCTAGCCATAACATTGGTCATTTGACCCGAAAGCCAAGAAACCTCGAATGAGATAGGTCATTTTGTGAAGGTTTTTTTGAGACATAATCAATATATAAAGTTTGCTATTTTTTCTTATAACTATGTCACATAATATGACACCACGCGAAGGTTTCGCATCGTTTCGATCGTTTTAGAATTTTTTATGCCCGTTTTAAACTATCGTCAAACTTTGTCGAACGGCGGACATAAAGATTCTTAGCTCGGGGCCGAGCCTCGCTAAACTTGCATTGTATATTTGATAAAATAGCATATTGTGAACCTAAAAATGATTTTTGTAAAAAACATGAGCATCGAATCATGTACCTGTAGTTCATATCCGACCCACTTCCTACCGATTCGGCAGGAATTTGTCTTTTTTCACCAAAGGTGGACGGAAAGGTTTCGGATCCCCCTGTTGGGACATTGTCCATATAAGGTGGTATAGTATTTTTGTAAAATGTGGTGGTAGTATTTTGAATTAGCCATTTTGTGGTTGCTTCACAAAACCGTCCGTTTTTTATGCTCGAAAAATAGAAATGGCTTTTTGGTGCGACGAAAAGGAAAACTTCCTCCTACAACATTGTTCGTCATCACATGATGCATGTGTATGCATAATATGGGCACATTATCACAAACTATGCCTTGATTCTAGCCATAACATTGGTGATTTGACCCGAAAGCCAAAAAACCTCGAATGAGATAGGTCATTTTGTGAAGGCTTTTTTGAGACATAATCAATATATCAAGTTTGATATTTTTACTTATAACTATGTCACATAATATGACACCACGCGAAGGTTTCGCATTGTTTCGATCGTTTTTGAATTTTTTATGTCCGTTTTAAACTATCGTCAAACTTTGTCGAACGGCGGACATAAAGATTCTTAGCTCGGGGCCGAGCCTCGCTAAACTTGCGTTGGATCTTTGATAAAATAGCATATTGTGAACCTAAAAATGATTTTTGTAAAAAAACATGAGCATCGGATCATGTACCCGTAGTTCATATCTGACCCACTTCCTACCGATTCGGCAGGAATTTGTCTTTTTCATCAAAGGTGGACGGATAGGTTTCGGATCCCCCTGTTGTGACATTGTCCATATAAGGTGGTATAGTATTTTTGTAAAATATGGTGGTAGTATTTTGAATTAGCCATTTGGTGGTTGCTTCACAAAACCGTCCATTTTTTATGCTCGGAAAATAGAAAATGGCTTCTTGGTGCGACGAAAAGGAAAATTTCCTCCTGCAACATTGTTCGCCATCCCATGATGCATGTGTATGCATAATATGGGCATATTATCACAAACTATGCCTTGATTCTAGCCATACCATTGGTCATTTGACCCGAAAGCCAAGAAACTCGAATGAGATAGGTCATTTTGTGAAAGTTTTTTTGAGACATAATCAATATACTAAGTTTGATATTTATCCTTCTAACTATGTCTTATAATATAACACCACGCGAAGGTTTCGCATTGTTTCGATCGTTTTTAAATTTTTTATGCCCATTTTAAACTATACATAATGTTTTATATTTTACTTAATTTTTATTTATAAATGTGTAATATTTGAGTGTAGATAGATAGGTCTTATTTTTCTGCAAATTTTAATATATTATTTGTATTTTTCCGAATTAGAATGATTTAGATATGATTTTTTAAAGTTTAATGAGATAAAATAAAAAATAGCTACGCCGAGGGCCGCTGTCGGCGTATGCTACGCCGAGGGCAGCCGTCGGCGTAGCATAGAATATGCCGAGGGCAATTTTACGCCGACGGCTGCTTGGCGGGGCTGGCCTGAACGATGGCTACGCCAACGGCCCCGACGTTTGGCCGTCGGCGTAGCAACCGGCCGTCGGTGTAGCTTCCCGTTCCTGTATGTGGCTCATGTATCTTTATTTCTCAACTTCACGGTTGTGGTCTGGTCCTCTTACAAAGATCCGATCACATGTATATATATGCTAGCTATTAGGACACCACGTTGCCGACTTTACAACCAAAACAACTCGGTGATTAATTCTAGTCTTACGGTTACATGCATGTGTATCCAACCGTGTATCCAACCACACACAGTCAATTACTAGGAAACCTATACGTAAACGACTTATATACGACGGAGCGTGCGGTGCCATGCCGGCAATATCGGGATTAATTCCAACAGCCACAAGTACGGCCTCGTCTACGCCGGCATGGCTGGTGCGTCTGGCGGACCTGCCGGACGAGCTCATCTTCCACATCAACTACCTCGGCGCAGACCAGCCAACATTCACCCTCAACTTCTCCAAGGAATCCAGCCAGGTGATCGCGCGGTACTACCAGCTCATTCGCCACGGCTTCGAGGTACTGTCATCTTCCACGATCGATATGCTGTTTGTTCTTCACCACAACACCGCGCATCTCATGGGAGGGTGATCTGACACGATCGATCGCGAATTCGCAATGATGCAGGGCTACAGGAACACCATGGAGAACTGCCACGAGAACTCCATGGTCCTCAAGGAGGGGCTGGAGAAGACGGGCCGCTTCAACATCGTCTCCAAGGACGAAGGCGTGCCGCTCGTCGCCTTCTCCCTCAGGCCTTGTTTGGCGGACCGGTTTTTACATGGATGCTAGTGTTTTTTACCAGCCCAATAAAATACACTTAGAAACATCAAGCAGGCCGTTTGGCATCCAGGTTTTAGTTAGACAGAAACCCAACAAACATTCTCAAAAAAAAAAACCCAACAAACCTCAGAAAACACGTACGGGTAGATGTGAAACCGAAACGCTCGGGGACCTCGCGTTTTTCACTCGTCAAAGCGGCAGGTCGTCAGATGTTTGTCGGTGCTGCATGCTAGCTCTACCGTCTATGTAGAATTTAATCTCTGTTTTTCCAAACAAACGCGTCAATGCAAGAGTATCTGTGAGAAAGGTGTTGTGGTGTAACAAAGTGTTTTGGGTGACAGGAGTGTTTTCATCCACTACACTCAGGAGATTACTCTCAAATACTCATAGATACACTATTGCCAAACAAGGCCTCAAGGACCACAGCCGCCACGACGACCACAGCCGCCACGACGAGTTCGAGATCTCCGACATGTTGCGCCGCTTTGGTTGGATCGTGCCCGCATACACCATGCCCCCCGACGCGCAGCACGTTACCGTGCTCCGCGTCGTCATCAGGGAGGAGTTCATCCGCACCCTCGCCGAGCGCCTGGTCCTTGACATCGACAAGGTCATGTCCCAGCTCGACGCGCTCCCCTCCTTCAAGCTCGCGCCTCCCCCCGCCTTGCTGCCGGCCGCCACGCTGCCCACCAAGACCATCGTCGTGGCCAACGGCCACGTCAAGAAGACGGAGCTCGAGACGCAGAAGTCCGTCACGGAGGCGTGGAAGAAGTTTGTGCTTGCCAAAAATACCAACGGCGTCTGCTAGTAGCAAGACAGTATTCACGGTTAAGAGTCTGAACATCATGGTCATGATCATGGTGTGAGCTACCGATATTATATAAGTATTTTGTCACATAGTTTTCTAGATTAATCAATGAAACATGCATTATTTTTTTAATTTTCAATAGTTGAAGGAGGCAAATCCATGTTTCGTGGTTTATGTCGGCACTTAGTTTACTCCACATTTGTTAGTTTGCACAATCAGGTTGTAATATCCCTCCTTACGCGTTATGAAAGTCGATTTTGTGTTTTCCACATGATTAATTTACTTTGTGTTCAAGAATGAGACATGTCATTGCTTTCTATAATTTACCTTACCAAATTCACTTCATTTTATACATAGAACTAGTTTATTCATGGTAAATGCATGAATAACAATCAGAGAATCATAGATTACATAGTAAGCACCATAATTGCAATCACATTTTATAATCAATGGAAACTAACTAGGAACTCAAGAGAGACTCTCACGGGCAGAAAAACCACATTAGATGTACAAATGTAACTCAATCAAAACTAAAAATGGAGGGCACCACCACCACAGCCTCCAGGGAAAACTGTCTACATGGTTTAATAGAATGGATTATATCTGAATTGCCGTCCATGTTCATCATCATAGAGAACCAAAAAAGTATTTCAGCAATTTGGTAATCATGGGCAGTCAAGAAAATATGTTCCTTCAAACACAAAACACTATTTGTACGCTGCAGCATGACGAAGCAAGGAAAAAAATACAAATGCCTCATAATCAATGTTTATCAAAGAGGACCACTAACACAAATGAGTAGTCAAAGCACAAGATAAATTCACAACCTTTGCGGCCACTAACGATTGTGTTCCATGGGCAGCAAAAAAAGCACCGAACAACAAAATATTTTCAAATTTTCTTCACTTGTTTGAAATTTTGACCAAAAATTTCTCCTATAATAGTAATTTTGCAAACTATTAAACTGCTTGGAAAAACTGGGAGTTTAAATTTCACATCTTATTTGCGAACCTGATTTTAATTAACAAAAGTTTGGCTGAATTTAAGAAAAGCATGCCAAACTTTGAAACAACTAGGCAAAATAGGCTCAAAATTTTCCAGATTAATCTTCTTCTTGATGAATACACATGCAACTCTCCTGCATGGTTTAGAAAAAATAGTCTCAATTTTTTCCAGATTAATCAATGACCATGGATTTATTTACTATAAATTTCAGAATTTTAATAGCATATAAATAGGTCACAGTTCATGGCAACACTTTAGTGTAAAGTTTTTGGTTACTTTTACACATGCAGCATGTGTTATCTCTCCCTGCGCCTACTGAAACTGAATTTTGTGTTTCTTCCTAGGCTTGAGTGCAGTCTTTATAGTTGGTACTTGGTACAAGCATGACAATGATTCTCTAGAATTTATCTCATCAACCAACACCAACTTATGGATTCATAAAAACTCAATGAAACATAGCTACATATTGGAAGATGACCACATGTTTTAGGGTGCACGAAGCTGCCTACAATCTATTCCTAAACCAGATAAAAGATCAAGAATTTACCACAGGATAATATAGGCGCAAGAGGCAGACAATATAAATGGACAATATAAAAAGAACATTTAAGAACATATATATTCAAATGATCTTTACATTGGGGCGGTAAGAAGCATAGAATAAGGTCCAGAACAATGGTTACTGACACAACAATATGATAACATAAAGAAGCAAAAAAACATACATAAACAATTGGGCTATGTCGCCACACAATTCATGCACCAAACCAACCATGATAGTTCAGTAAAAAGAAACACAGAACTAAATACTTCCTTCGTCTTAAAATAAGTGACTTCAGTTTGTCTAGATTCGTATGTATCTAGACATGTTTAGTATATAAATACATGCGAATTTAGACAAACCTAAATCAATTATCTTTTATATATAGATATATATATGAATTTAGACAAAATGGAGATGATTAACTCAGCTAGTAGCATAATAATAACCTTTGCGAGCTAAATTACTAGCCGCTGATGGTTGTCCCGTCGATTATGGACTTCTCGGGGACCTCAAAATATGCGTAGCCATGGATGTCGTACTGCCTCATGATGTCCTCCTCCGTGGCCCGCATCCGCAGCTGGGCCTCGTAGGCAGTAACCAAATTCCTCCGGGCGTCCTCGCGGAGCTTGTCGTTCTTCACCTTGTCGATAAGGTCGTGGTCGACGGGGCGGACGGGAGGACGCTGTCGCCGCACCTTGAAGCAGTCGATGTCCTTCTTGCTCACCAGCTTCAGCTTCCTCCGGCGTTCATCGTACTTGATTTCCGGAAGGCTCTGCGTCGCCGCCGGCTCCTCCACGGAGGTGGTGTGGGGGCTGCTCCGGGGGGACATCGACTCCCGCAGCTTGTCGAGCACGATGCGCAGAGAGGCGGTTACGTCCATGGTCACCTCCTCCTCGGGGCCGTTGTCCGAGTACTCGGACTCATCCAGGTTGTCGAGCATGATCTGAAGCGCAACGATATCCAGCACGCCGCGGCTCGACTCCTCCTTCTCGGGGCTGGTCTTGGGTGTGGCCTGGAATTCCTTGTCCATCGAGTAGGAACCCAGCTCGGCGTGACGCCGTCCGGTAACCGCGCCGCCCTCCATTTCCTCCTTCACTTTTTCCTCTCGAAAGCGACCGAAGCTCTCCCTAGATTTATTGAGGCCAACCCTAGCACACCGGATCGGACTCTCCTAAGTCAATGTGCAATTTTGCTGCTATATGTCCGGTTTATTCTTCTACGAAAGTAAATACCTGTGTAGAACCCTTATGTTTACTGGAATCGTCAAATAAAGAGAACTGTTGTACTTGCTTCCTGTTTAATACTGTATGTACGCATACTTGGACAATTTGAGTATACGGCGTGTCTTAAATGTCCACTTCTAAGTAATCTTCCCATAGATACCATTGTTTGTTTTAGTTGACTAAGTGACTTCAAAAACAACATCAAGAAGAAAAATAGAAGAGCAGAGGCAATTAGTGCTTTGTTATTTCCTAATAAAGTCAAAAGCTTAGGCAGAATCATTGCGTCAGAGGATGAGCTGTGCAGATTTCAGAGATAGGTAATGTATACTTGCTAGTCTATTTATCTATTATGGAGTTGAACAAATAGTATGTTCTATAAAATTATGTGTTTTGTATATGCTATTGTTTGTTTTCTTTAGAGGCACTAATGTTGATCACTATAATTCTACACCCCCGACAAACGTGCATGTGCAGAATTTAGTGTACCTCTGTAGACATCACATGTGAGCAAACATAGAAATGGAAAATGTGGATATACATACATATCAGCCTTTTCTGGTTAGCTCTTTTACCCATATAGAAAATCACAAGTTCAGTCATTAATTAACAAGACAGTGAGGAGGGGAGGCTCCACTCCGCTCGAACCGAGCGCTTTGTGCAAGTTCATTCATTAATCAAACAAGAGATATTAGCAAAGTGAGCCATCCAGTCAATTCAAAGTTTCATAAGGGATACCATCTTTGGCTTCATGTGCCAAGGCATTAGTGTGAGACTTATGTTTCGACCATGTCAACAATTATCTTCAATCCTATGAACTTTTTGATCTAGGAAGGCTTAACCTATGTCGATACAATCTATGGGATGTTATAACTTTTTGCTTGGAAATATATGCCAACTCTTGCATGTTCTGAGGACTCAAAGAAAGCATACGCAAAGCACAACTCCTGCAGGTTCCAAGGACTTATTTAGGAGAGACATTCGTTTCCCTCAAAAAGGACACTAGCAAGACATTTGTCGTGGTATTGCCAACGAGTACGCCATAGAGGGGTCCTTACATTGCATGTTTAGAGACGTGGGGGCCGGGAAGGCGGATGGTTGACGGACACGAGGTTACACAGCTTACCCAGGTTCAGATCCCACAACAGGGCAGAATCCTACTCATGCTATAAATCACTATAAGGGCAATACGCCGAGTTACACGGATTGGTTCGTTGTGCGAGGTGTATGTTAATCGATACTAGGTTGTGCCTTAAAGGCTCTCATAGGCCCGACTTATATAGTCGTCAGGTGACATGGTTATACCCTACGGGTACACGACCTTAGCATACCTGGTCCAGCCCAAGGAAGGCCCATGAGTAATATACGCCGGCCCATGAAGACTTTCGGGTGGCCAGGGCCCACAATGCCTTCGGATCCTTGGAGAGTAAGACTAAAGTAGATAGAAAATTCAAAGGGTCAAACCCTAAAACACAGAATCGACTCGATGCACAGGACTGTCTGTCTATATAAAGGCCGGGGAGGGCACGAGGCTCTCTTACAATCTCTCGCACACCACCGCATACACACCTCCACGCCAGATTGCATCTGCGCACCCTGTAACCTTCGGTTCCACCATAATCAGAGCAGACAAGCAGGAGTAGGGTTTTCCCTCCGGGGGCCTGAACCTGGGTAAACCTCGTGTCCCCGTGTTGCTTGTTTGCTAACCGTTCCGCGATCTCCAGCATCCCCATCTTCTCCAAAACCCAAGTCCATAACAATGGGCATTGACGAGATTAAACCTCGTCAATTGGCGCCGTCTGTGGGAACTGGGGGCGCTGATTGTGCGATCGTGACGGTTCCAACCAAAGCGATCTACAATTCTGCGGCGAAGGAGAGTCATCTCCTCTTCGGGGCCTTCGACTTCACCGCCCACTCGTCGGCCACTCTGAAGGACTTCGAGCCCGTTGGCGATGGACTCGAGTTCCTATTCGGGAGCTTCTGCTTCCAGGTGGGGCAGATCGGCACTCTCCGCCTCCCGGAGCGGGTGCCCCTGCCATTGATCAGGCCTGCTTCGTGGGCTCCACACCCCGTGCTACGTACATCACCATCGACAGATGAGTCCTATAACAGCAACAGCTGCAACTCAGATCTGTGCGATCCACCATCGGATGAAGGGACCTACGGTTCCGGATCCGAAAGCTACGGCAGCAGCGATCCGATCTACAAGCGCTACCAGTGCGCCGCGGTCATCCAGAGTGATGCGAATCAGGAGCACAACCCACCACCCAACCCGCAGGATAGAAACGATGGAAACAGAAGAAGCCAGTCCCCCCACCCAACGGGGACAACAATAATCGGGTCATCCACCTCAGCGAGGAGGGATGGGCCCAAGAACGCGAAGTCGTAGCAGGCAACAAGATCCTGCCAGCAGATGCCTCACGGGACCTACTGATGGCATACCTGCTCCTCGTCGAGGAGCACAAGAAGCAACTGAGGATGCAAGAAGTGCTCGACAAGCACAAACAAGCAGCCTCGGAATCCAGTGCACGGCTAGCTGCGCTCTCCGCCATGGGCATCGGCTCTAGCTCGCATGGAAACCATGGCAACAAGCACCGTTCTCGCACAGAGAACATGGATCCCAGAGCACGCCGCGAAGTGACTAGAGCCCTCAACGCGTCCTTCATGGAGATGGATGCCGACGGCAACGTCATCCCGAAGACGCCGCAAGCTGCGATCATGGCACCCACCGTGTACCTCGCGTCCCATCCACCTCCGGAGAGGGACCCGAAGAGGGCCATGCACAAGTCCGCACTCACCAAACTCGGACTCGTTGGAGCCGCGCTCCACAGAGAAGCTCCTATGGAGCCAAAGAAGAAGGCTGCGGTCAGGTTCAACCGCAGCCCCACATCCTCATCCGAGGACGAAGAGCACGACCTTCCTCGAAGGCATAAGAGCTCGCGCCGTCGCAGCCGCGACTATGACGCTTGAAACGAGCTAACGCAGCGCAAGATCGACAAAGCGCGCACCAAGCGCGTATGCTCGTCTGAATCCGAGGAGGACGACGATGAAGGAGAACCCTGCGGAGCCCGATGTTTCAGCAGATCCGTCCGGCGGACGCGGATGCCATGAAACTTCAAGCTTCCTTCGGACACTCCGAAGTTCGACGGTACACAGGACCCCAAGGCATGGCTCAGCGACCACCTGTCGTCCGTCAAGTTACACGGCAGGAATAAGGAAACCGCCATGCAATGCCTTCAGCTGCAGCTAACGGGCGCAGCCCGGATTTGGCTCAGCAGCCTATCCTCAGGATCCATCCGAAGCTGGGAGGAGCTGGCGTGCAGTTTCGTCCGAAACTTCATGGGCACCAGCAAGAGACCTGCCTCGATCGAGGAGCTGCGGGCCTGCACCCAACGAATGTGCGAATCTATTCGCTCGTACATACTGCGCTGGTCCAACACCAAGAACTCCGAGGAGCATATCTCCGAGGAGAGAGCTATCGACGCCTTTAAGGACGGCGTCAAACGCCATGACTTCAAAGAAGAACTTGGGCGCGTTAAGCCCAAGACACTCGACCACCTAATGGACATTGCCAATAGGTGGGCTGATGGCGAGGACTCTATCCATCGAGCGCACTCGGAGGAGGAAGACGATTACGGCCGGCGACGCGAACGCCGTATTAAGAGAAGATCGCGCGTCTACGACGATCGCGATGGACCCGACATGGTCGCGGCTGGCTACGCCGACCGCCGCAGTGATGGCAACCGTAGAAACGGCGGATACCGCGGAAGAAACTTCCGCGACGGAGGACGCCCAGCACAGTCGTGGCAGCGCCGCGGTCGCGACGACGGACCCTCAGCATACGAAAAACTATCGGGTCCATGCACCATCCACTTCTACATCGACAAGCGGGATGGTAGGAAGAAGGCAAGCCACATGCTCAAGGACTTCTGCAAGTTCCAGAAACTCAGCGAAAGCATGGCTCAGATGAGGCAGCAAGCCCCAAACCCTGGATTCGAGAACGCACCCGCACCAGGCGAGATCGCGCATGGAGCTCCTCCACCACCACCTACAGGAGGCCCGAACCACCCAATCGCACCCGCACAGAATAACGGTGGGCACGGGTATCCCCCGCCGAAAGGAGCGCTGATGATCCAAAAAGGGCGCCCAACGAATAGGGTGTAGAAGAAAATCACCCGTCAGATCAACCTGGTTGTGACCGCTCCACCCGCCATCCCTGAGTACCTCAGTGGATCGGAGTCCTGCATCACGTTCAGCCGTTCGGATCACCCTTTTTAGGTCCCTCGCCCAGGTCATGCTGCCCTGGTGCTTGAGGCGCAGATCGGAGGGTTCGAGATGAGCCGTGTCTTCATGGACGGCGGCAACGGCATCAACCTAATGTTCGCCAGCACCCTAGCAGCAATGCGGATCCCACTATGCAGCCTGGAACAGTCAGACACAACGTTCCATGGCATCGTCCCAGGAAAGGGAATATTCCCCCTGGGAAAGATATGGCTCGACGTCATCTTCGGCAAGCCGGATAACTTCCGATGCGAGCGACTCGAGTTTGAAGTGGTGGACTGGCCATCACAATACCACGCCATCCTCGGGTGTGTAGCATTCGCAAGGTTCCTGACAGTACCGCACTACGCGTACCTGCTGCTCAAGATGCCAAGACCCAGGGGCGTCATCACGGTCCATGGAAGCTTCACCCGATCGGACCACTGCGACAGGGACTTCAACAGAATCTCCCAATCATTCGGCATGCAAGAGGAGCTCGTAAGGCTCCGCGAGGTGACGGACAACGGGGCACCCCCAGTCGCACGACAGAACGCACCAGATATGTCCTTTGACTCCACCATCAACACAAAGAAGGTGCAGGTCCACCCGACGGATGCCTCCAAGACGGCGCCGATCGCCAACGATCTCAGCTCCGCATAGGAAAGCGCGCTTGTCGAATTCCTCCGTGAGCGCTGGGAAATCTTCCCCTGGTGTCCTGCGGACATGCCAGGAGTTCCTAGGGGAGCATGAACTCAACGTATTTTCAGACGCCAAGCCCGTCAAGCAGTCCATCTGACGACTGTCTGAACCACGGGCCGAAGCAATCGGAGTCGAAGTCAACAGACTACTCGACGCAAACTTCATCAGGGAGATCAAGGAGAGCGAGTGGCTCGCCAACACCGTAATGGTCCCCAAAAAGGACACGGACATCCTGCGGATGTGCGTGGACTTCACATCACTGAACAAGCACTGCCCGAAGGATCATTTCCCTCTCCCTCGGATCGACCAGATCATCGATTCAACGGCGGGATGCAAGAAGCTCTCCTTCCTCGACGCCTACTCAGGCTATAAGCAGATTCGACTGAAGGTCGAAGATCAGGAAAAAAATGGCGTTCATCACGTCGTTCGGAGTGTTCTGCTACAACACAAGTCCCTTCGGGCTAAAGAACGCAGGTGCCACATACTAACGGTGCATGCAGGCATGCCTGAAGGACCAGATCGGTCGCAATATCCAAGTCTATATCGACGACATAGTCATCAAAACCAGGGAGGCGAGAACGCTCATCGACGATCTCCGCGAGATGTTCGATAATCTCGACTGCTTCAAGATCAAGCTTAACCCTGAAAAGTGCGCCGTCGGCGTCCCATCTGGCCAGCTGCTTGGTACTTCATCTCCCAGGGGGGGATCGAGGCGAACCTGAAGAAAATCCGGGCCATAATGGCCATGGAGAAGCCGAAGAACCTCAAGGGTGTCCAGCAGCTTGCAGGACGAATCGCGGCATTGATCAGGTTCATCAACCGCATGGGCGAGAAAGCCCTGCCATTCTATCAGCTGCTGCGCAAGGCAGACAAATTCGAGTGGACGCCTGAGGCGGATGATGCATTCGAAGATCTAAAGCGGCTGCTCTCTACCCAGCCCGTCTTGGTTACGCCAAAGCAGCACGAGCCTCTACTACTGTACATAGCAGCTACACACCAGGTGGTGAGCACCGTACTGGTGGTCAAGCGACCCGAAGAAGGCAAGACCCATGGTGTCCAACGCCCAATCTACTACCTCAGCGAGGTATTGACGCCGACAAAGCAGAGGTACCCTCACTACCAGAAACTCGCCTACGACGTGTTCATGATAGCTCGTCGGCTGAGCCACTACTTTCAGGAGCACCAGGTGATGGTCGTCCAAGAGGCACCATTAAACAACATCATGAACAACCCGGAGGCCACATGACGCGTGGCCCTATGGGCCATTGAGCTGTCACCTCTAGACATTGTCTACGAGAAGCGACTCGCGATCAAGTCTCAGGTCCTCCCGGACTTCCTCATCCACTGGATGGAGCTACAGCTGCCAGACACACCGTACATGACACAGTCATGGACGATGCACTTCGACGGCTCCAAACGCGAGGCCGGAGCAGGAGCCGGGGTCATACTGACCTCCCCGTAGGGCGACAAGATGAAGTACATCCTTCGGATGAAATTCCGAGCTTCCAACAACGAGGCCAAATACGAAGCCCTCATCCACGGCATGAGGATGGCAAAGATCTGCAGCGCAACGCGCCTAGTCATCTACGGAGACTCGAACCTCGTCGTCCAGCAGACAATGAATGAGTGCGACGCACACGCCAAAAACATGATCGCGTACCGCGCACTCTACAACTCACTGAAGGAGAATTCGACGGCTGTGAGCTTCGGCACGTTGGGAGAGAAAGCAACGAGGAGGCCGACAGACTTGCCAACATCGGCTCCACCTGTACACGAGTGCCACCAGGCGTGTTCCTCGAACAGATCTGCGTGCCATCCATCAAGCGGAAATTCCCAAAGGGATCACCAGAAGAAGCATAGCACTCGGGGGCTGCGCTACCCGAAGGACCCAAAAAGCTAGACACAGAGGTCGCTGTGGTCAACCTGATGTAGGTCATGACAGTCGAAGAAACTTGGACACAGCCATATCTCAGGTATCTGATAGATGGGGAACTACCTGATAGCCCGACAGATGCTCGACACATATCTCTCCTGTCCAAGGCCTTTACAATCATCAATGGCGAGCTGTACAAGCGCAACATTTCGGGTGTAATCCAAAGGTGCGTCACCATCGGTGACGGCAAAACCATACTCCAAGACATCCACGAGGGCATCTGCGGGCAGTCGCGCCCTTGTCGCCAAAGCTCTACGAGCCGGATTCTACTGACCAACAGCCATGAACGACGCCAAGGACATCGTCCGAAGATGCAATGGGTGTCAAAGGTTCGCTGATAAACCGCACGCACCCGGATCAGAGCTCAGGCCCATACCTTTGGCCTGGCCCTTCGCTCAATGGGGCCTTGACATGAACGGCAAACTGCCAAGGTCCTCAAAGGGAGGTCACGTTTACCTC
The DNA here is from genome assembly GCA_030063025.1 of Avena longiglumis. Taxonomy (NCBI): domain Eukaryota; kingdom Viridiplantae; phylum Streptophyta; class Magnoliopsida; order Poales; family Poaceae; genus Avena; species Avena longiglumis. The sequence goes on from CP125975.1 coordinate 505,971,078, forward strand.
CTGGTCGCAGTCGACAAATTCACCAAGTGGATTGAGGCCATGCCCGTCACTAACCAAATGGGCAAAACTGCCGTCAAGTTCTTCGAATACATTTTCTACAGGTTTGGCATACCGCACAGCATCATCACCGACAATGGGTCGAACTTCGTCTCCAAAGAATTGCAGGACTTCTGCGAAGACCTCAGAATCAATATCACATACGCCTCCGTGGCGCACCCGCAAACAAACGGGCAGGTCGAGAAGGCAAACGGCCTCGTCGGTGCTGGCATCAAGAAGCGCTTAATGAGCCCACTCGAGCGACTTGCAGGTGCCTGGACACAAGAGCTACCTTAGGTCCTGTGGAGCCTGCGCACAACGCCAAACAGCTCAACAGGCTACATGTCTTTCTTCATGGTGCACGGAGCCGAAGCCGTGCTGCCAGCAGAGGTACGCCACAGGGCCCCACAAGTCTTCGCTTATAGCAAAGCCGAATCGATGGCCGCACTCGAAGACGCCGTCGACACACTCGACGAGGCGCGTGACATAGCAGCAGCTCGATCAGCGGTGTACCAATAGTGTCTCCGCAACTACCACAGACGACGGCTACGCCCAAGGTCCTTCGTCGAAGGAGATCTAGTCTTGCGACTCAAGCAAGAGCGACCGAAGAAATTCAAGTCACCATGGGAAGGACCCTACATTATCACTGAAGTCATCCCAGGTGGCTCCTATCGCCTCAGGCACGTGGAGTCTGGAGTCGCATACTCCAACCCATGGAACGTCACATAGCTGCGACGCTTCTACCCCTAGCTACCTACCTTTTTTACTTTCAATAAGGCTACTCAGCCAAGGCTGCTCAGCCGAACTATGTACATCTTCCTTATGATATGAAAAAAGCTAAGTGTCTCGCCCCAAACTTTTTCGTTCAACATCTGCATTTTACTCCATATTACAAACACACTCGGGGGCTCCCCGTACCTCACGACTTCGTCGACTGAGAATAGCACGTGCATCCTGAGTAGCTGACCACGTCAGGCTAATGAAAAGGACACGTAAACAAACAGAGCACCACGTGCTACATAATAACAAACCTTTACAATAATAAAGGGCACAGCACGCCCAGTTGAATATATACAAATTTTTACATCTACCTTTTTTACAGGTTCTACCTATTCTGCACAATATCCTGCGTACACTGCTCAAACAGATCTACAATATGTTCCGCATACTGCCTTACAGCCGCATAATGTGGGTGCATATCCCACTCACCACCATCTGGATGAAGAGGCGGCCCATCCTCTATAGCAGAAAGATCTGAAACGGGACGATGCAACCGCACAAGGTAAAGTGCGACCTTCACCCCCGCAACAAGCTGATGTCGCACCAGTTCCTTGACATGGTGAACATTCCGAAACTTCGTCAGCAGGCCAGAAAGAGTCGACGACGCCCCATCCAGTGGAAACATCACATGCAGAACTGACGCCAACGAAGACTGCACCTGACGAAGCACCCGTGATACCTGGTGGACACGATACTGCATTGTCGCAAGGACCATGGCATGATCTCGGTCCATCCAGAAGAATCCGCCGACCTCCATATCTTGCTGGGTCAAGCAGTTAATCCGAACAGCAACACGTTCATTTTCCTCCTTCGGAGAAAGGTTCGCACCTGCAATACTTGCAAAAGTAAGATGCAAGGCCAACAGGCGCATCCGAAACAATGAGCAGCAGCTCGAAAAACTCACATTCAAGCTATTCGGCCAGACGACGCAACTCCCCCATCAAACGGGCAGCGCCTCGCTCCGCCTTTGACTTCCAAACATCAGCATGGCCACGCACTCAAGCAATTCCCTCTCAAGACTACGAATGCGGTCTCGAAGAAACACAAGCTGCGACGCACCATCCAAGGATGGCCGCAGCTGTGGTGCAGACGAAGTGTCAGTGGGATCATCACCCGAAGGATCCTAGAGTAAAAGAAGACAAAGATATGAACAAGCTGACGAATGAACTCAGAACTCGGACATTTATTATGTACAGCAAAAGCCACTACGTGGCACAGGGATTGTTCATAAACATAGTTACAAAAGCTGGAAACAAAAGCTATCCTACGACTAGAAGATCTAAGAGGCTGCATCCTGAGTAGCCTCGGATCCGGACTATCTCCCCTTGGCCTCTCCCTGCTGCTTCAACGCGTACTCAGCCAGCAGGTCAATCAATTTCGGCCCATAATGCTTACAACGAGCAGCATAGATGGCGAAGGCTACCTCGCATCCGTCAGCAGCCGTCGGCATCCAGGAGGTGATCTGAGGAAGGTCCAGCTCAGCTCCAGACGCCAAGGCCATGGCCAGTCCGACGAATGCACCAATGCCCTTCTGCTTGCGCTTGTACGCTGCAGGTGCTTCGGCTGACAATGCCTCCACCAAGGCATCGACATCTTCAAGGGTGACGCCCTTGGGGACGAGCTCCTTGTAGAAGCGCCCGAGAACCTCCTTGGCCTTGGCAAGCGAGCCGACCATGGTACCGCAGCGGTCTTCGACCGCCACAGCAGCATCATCCAGAGCACTCCCGTGCTCCAGAGCACCGCGATCAAACTCGATGCCCGCGGCATCTAAAATAACAAAGGAAGCAGCATAAATAAAACCACTACAAGGAAAGACAAGGAAGACGAAAGGGGATGACGAAGAAACCCACCTGAAACAGCCTTGGCAGCCACCATCAGCCTGCCGGCTACCTCTCTCTCGCGTGAAGCCGTGGCGGTGGCGAGCTGCTCCTCGCGGTCCGTAGCTTCCTACTGCAGGAGCTCCTTGGCCTCGGTCGCGTTGTCCAGCTCCATCTCGAGGCGCTCCTTCGCACCAACGCCGACCTCGGCTTTCTTCGTATCAAGCTCACAGAGAGAGGTATTGTGGTCCTCTGCAGTCAGCAACGCACCTATCAGATTGAAGGACAGAAATACAAGAAGAAGCAAAAAGACCAAGTCGTAAACATACCTTGAAGCTGTTTGAAGCTGGCCTCCAATGCCAGCTGCTGCTGCACCAGCTGGTTGGCGCCTTGCACAAAAGGCTGCAAAAAGAACTACTGGTCAAAAGAACGGCTCGGGGGCTGCACCCAAAAGAACGTACAAAAACAAGGTACACATACGAAAAATGCTCAGGGGCTCCCCCTGAGACTCGAAGGAAAAACGAACAACAAAATACCCTACAGATGCTCGGGGGCTCCCCCCGAGGAGCGAATAAACAATGATCAACAAATCATCCGAAAAGGCTCGGGGGCTCCCCCTGTCGCAGAGAACAAAATTACTTACATGGATAGACGGCGACTCCGAAGGTTCGCCTGCATTCTTCTGAGGGAACACCACCAAAGCCTCATGCGGAAAAGACCTCGGATCAACGCCCTCAGAGGTGGTCACCGTCTGAGGAGGAGGAGAAGGAATCTTCAACTCCCCCACCATCTCTCGAGCGCCATCGCTGGAGGAGCTGTCAGAGGAGTGGCTGCAAAAGAAAAAACGTCAGCCAAGAACAATCAAGCGAAATCAAGAGATAGCAAAAAGGAACTGAGGAAGCTTACGAGTCAAGGTCGCTAAGGTCGAAAACAGGAGGGGTCTTCTTGCCCTTCTTCTCTTCCTTCTTTTCTTCCTTCTTTTCTTCCGTCTTCTCTTCCTTCTTCCGCTTCACCGGCGGGTGCGGTTCCACAGCCCGCACGGGAACGGCAGGAATCGGAGAAGAAGAGCCCCCATGCCCATCACTGTGACGCTCAAGGCACAACGGGTTCCTAGGCATCGGCGGAGTCGAGGCATCCGATGATTTGCTGGAGCTCCTCATCCTCTTGCGAGTGTGATCCTCGCTCGACTCGTTCGCCTCTTCAGCCGGAGATCGCGCCGACGGCAGCTCGGACATGGAGTCCACCACCTCATTGTCCGGAGCATCCGGGAATACTTCGGTCAATCACTACTAGGAAAACAGCTATAGGTAATCAACACATCCGTGGCTCACATGGCTGGAGTGCCCCACGGCTAAAACAGGCGTGGCACACCTATGGGCAGTGCCCTACTAGTAACTAGAACAACCGTGGCGCACATGACCATAGTGCGCCACAGATATGTGTGGGCCACGGCCCTGTTGGCCGCATGCCGCATACCCGTAGCGCACATAGGGGTGGTGCGCTACGGTTGTTGGGGATAGCCATAGCGCACATGTGGCAAGTGCGTTATGCCTATGCCCAGCCCCCTCTGCTCCTTAAATGGGCATAAACATCCGTGGCGCACTCTGGCATATGTGCCACGGATGTGCTTTTTCCGTGTGGCGCACTGGGTCCATGTGCGCCACAGATGTGTCGACCTGCACAAACATATGTGGTTATGTGATCATCTCCACCACCCCACACTTCACTTTCCCCTTCTTCTTCCTCCTTAGATCTAGTCGGGATCCTTCTCCTTCCCACCTCAATTTCTCCACCCATTCACCATTTTTAGCATGTAGAACTTGCCTTGGATGTTACATAAGTAATAGAGGAAGCTCTCCTCTCTCATCTCCTTCTCCGGTCTCGCGCGCACCTCTCCTTTCCATCTTCTCGCGATTGGTCTCTCATCTCGGTAAGTTGTCCATGTAAGGATGTGTTCATGTGTATATGGATGATATGGTCATATGTATGTAGATGATCGATGCTCATGATGTGTGTATGGAGAGGATCGATATGGTCATATGTGTGTATATATGGAGAGTATCGATGATGCTCATGCATATATGTGTGTATGGAGAGGATAATGACATGTTCGTGTGTGTATGGATCTCGGTCTCTCTCTTGTGTTTGTATGTGAACAAGTTGCCATTTGTTTTGCCAAAATGTTGATTCATTTCCATTTTGGCAAGACTTTAACATTCATAAAGGTCCTAATTTTAGGATAGGTCATGCCGAAATTTTCTATCGACCATTGCATGCATGCATTCATTATGTGGTTCTAATATACTTCTAATTGTACCGTGTACACCGTGTAGGAAAAAATGGTCCGCATAATGAGCGAAGGCATTGTGGCTAGATTTTTTAAATGTGCGACGGCCGACATGATACGAAATAACAAGACGGATATAAGATGTCCGTGCAGAAGATGCAAACTCAACTAGGTGATCGACCCAGATTCCGAGAATCTGCAGGCGCACCTGCTACGCCATGGTTTCATGGATGGATACACTCGTTGGATAAGCGATGATGAAGACGATGGAGACGGTGAAGGTGGCCAACATGACGATGATCATCATCATGGCGAGAACGGGCGAGATGATGAAGAGTATCCTGGAGATGGTGAAGGTGCGGAAGCAAACCGGGATGATGATGATCTAGATGCCGGAGGAGCAGACGACGATGGAACAACGTTAGGCTGGGTGCGGGGCCCTTATATGCAAGAGCTGCTTATCAAGCAGACGAGTAACGCCAGGGCTGCTGCTAGAGAGAAAGCCAAGCTTGCGCAACTTGAGAAAGACGCGGTTACTCCATTGTATGAAGGATGCAGGCCCGATGATACCCGGTTGAATGTAATGCTCAAGGCTATGGAGATGAAGGCAAAACACAAATTGAGAGACGCAAGCTTCGACGATATGATGGCATTCTGGCACGATCGTCTCACGGAGGGGAACACATGTCCAACTAGTATCGAGGACGCCAAGAAAATCGTCTGTCCTCTCGATCTACCGCACTTTAGATATCACGTATGCATCAACGATTACATCATTTATCGGGGCGAGGACGTGGAGAAAACCACATGTCCGGTGTGCGGCGTGAGTCGATACAAGAAAGGGAAGAAAGCACGTCGAAAAGTGGTATGGTACTTTCCTATCACTCCTCGTCTGCAGCGCTATTTCGCGGACCCTAAGGAAGCGAAGCTCATGCGATGGCATGCGGAAAGGAAGAAGCCAGGAGATGATGATGATGACCCCGAAAAGGATGAGCTACTGACGCACCCTTCAGATGCTAGCCAGTGGAAAGCATTGGACCTCGAATTCCAGTCGGTGGAGATTCGAGGAACATCGGGCTTGGTGCGAGCACCGATGGACTCAATCCGTTCGGTAGCGAGCAGACGCCTGACACTTGGCCCATGTTTGTATGGATGTACAACCTCCCTCCATGGTTGTGCATGAAGAAGAAGAAGTAAATACAAATGAGTATGCTAATTCAAGGGCGAAACAACTGGTACCGACATCAATCAGATCTCGGGCTGTTGAAAGAGGAGCTAGCCACGTTATGGGAATCTAGAGCCAATACTTATGACGTCGCACAAGATTATTTCACTATGAGAGCGTTGGTCATTACGGTGCAAGACTATCCAGGTTGCGGGTATATCTCGGGCAGGTTATCCAAGGATTACGCATGTGTTAGGTGTATGGATAACACAAGCTATCTCCAACTAGAAAGATCCGGGTCATCGAACCGTGTTCATGGCGCACCGGTGGCTAGGCAAGAATGATCCATGGAGAAAACGTGGAGACCTGTTCGATGGCAAATCAGACCCGAGGAATCCCAGGCGTAGGAGCAGCGAAGAAGTGGAAGAGTTCTTTGAAAAAGCGGAAAGATTGTCCTAAGCCTGGAAAGAAGCGAAAGAGGCAGCAACAAGACAAGCCGCTGATGAAGGTATGGAAAACAAGGTCTGTTTTCTGGGAGTTTCCATACTGTAAGTTTCTCCGCATGACTCATAGCCTCGACATCATGCATATCATGAAAAACATGTGCGAGAGTCTGGTCGCCACCATAATCAACATGCCAGATAGGACGAAAGATGGTCCGAAAGCAAGGCACGACCTGATATGCTTGGGTATCTGGAAGGAGCTTCATGGAGGACGCACTACTCCTGATGATCAGGAAGATGACGATGATCATGAGTCGGAGACGACACAAGGTCGTCGGAAGGGTAAAAAGTTCAAGCAGAACGAATATTACTTCCCTCCTTCTTACTTCACTCTAAGCCAGGATGAGATCAAACAATTTTTCAAGTGCCTTCTAGGAGTCAAATTTCCTTACGGCTACGCGGGCAAGATAAGCAGATACCTAGACAAGGAGAAGCAGAGGTTCAGTGGCATGAAGTCTCACGACTATGCCGTGCTAATGACGCAGTTACTTCCGGTCGCACTAAGAGGGATAATGGACGAGCACGTCCGTGAAACGTTATTTGGCCTCTGCAAGTTTTTCGACGTCATCTCTAGGAAGTCGATTGGCGTGAATCAGCTCAGGAGGCTACATGAGGAGATCGTGGTGATACTATGTGAGCTTGAGGTCTACTTCCCACCCGCATTCTTCGACATTATGGTGCATCTGCTGGTCCATGTCGTGGAGGACATCGTACAACTCGGGCCGATGTTCCTCCGCAGCATGATGGCGTTCAAAAGGATGAACGGACACATCAAAGGATACGTTCGCAACAGGTCCCGTCCAGATGGAAGCATAGCCAAGGGCTTTCTGGCCGAAGAGTGCATCTCTTTCTTCACGAATTATCTAGACATCGAGAACCCTGTCGGTCTTCCCGTCAACAGGCACTTTGGCAAGCTCGACGGATCTGGTCACCGAGAGGGTCGTTGCATACTGCATGCAGATTTCGATTTTCGACGCGCAGACTTTGATCGAGTAAACCTCGTCATACTACGGCATTTACAACTGGTCGATCCTTGGGTACAGAAGCACAAAAGGTTAATCGAGAAGAAGTACAGTGACCGGGGCATACAGAGGATGCAGGGAGAAATAATCAAAGAGCACAAATCAGATTTCACGCGTTGGTTTAGGCAGACGCTCCTTGATAATCCCCCGCGATCGCATTCTTCTGACACGGAAAAGATCATATTCACCTTGTTGCAGGGACCAATGCAAAACCTGGTGACCTATCAGGCGTATGATATCAACGGCTACACATTCTACATGGAGGAAAAGGACAACAAGTGTGATTATCAGAACTCAGGCGTAACGTCAGATTTCTACACCGATGACAACATGAAGGAAAGATTCTACGAAATAATCGAGGAGATCTGGGAGCTCGACTACTATGGAGAAAAGGTGCCGATGTTCCGTGTCAGATGGGAAAAGAGCGTCGAAAGAGAAGACCGGTATTTCACAACCATGGTTATACCCGAAGCAGCCAAATCCAAGGCCGCCGGTGCGAAACGTGAAAAAATGAACCGTGGGTACTGGCTACCAAAGTGGACCAATGTTTTTTCATTACCGACCCGACAAAGCCTAGCCGTGTTGTCGTGAGGAGAGGAAAAAGAAACATTATCGGAATGGATGGAGTCGCCAATGAGCAAGACTTCGACCAGTACGGCGATCCAAAGATTGAAGATGACGACGACTACGATGCAACAACATACATCACAAGAAGAAAAAGGACAACCCTACCCAAAAAAGGTATCATGTTCGAAAGAAGAAACATTAAAGTGCCGGAGCTAAATTATTCAACCGCGACAAAGAAGGGAAAAAAGATTGTAAAACGCTAGCTCAAAAAATATTGTAAAACGCGTGGTCGAAAAAGATTGTAAAGTGCGGGTGTGGTCGAGTAGGGCCGTATGTATTGGGCATTTTTGGAACATTTAAAAGTATTTTTAAAATAAAAATAAAAAAAGGGAGCACCAGGATCCGAACCTGGGTGCTCAGAAGTTTAGAATAGAGCAGTGGGCAGAACCAGTGGGATAGGGTAGTGAATCTATAGATAGTGGGATGGCTTTTTTCTTATAAAGTTGCTAGAGGCAAAGTTAGGCGTAGCGCACTCTGGCATAGTGCGCTACGGATATCTGTAGCGCACTATGCCAGAGTGCGCTACGCCTATCTTTGCCTTATCCACACGTGCACGCACAGGCACGACCCTCATCCCCGTAGACGCGCCCACCCATCTCGCTCGAGCCCCCGCCGTCGCTGTCGATCCGCCGCCTCACCAGCCCTGCCAGCCGCCGCCACTCGAGGAGGAGACCGTGGAGGAGGAGGCCCGCGCCGCTGCCAATCCGTGGAGGAGGAGGTCGCCGTCGCTGCCGAGGAGGAGGAGGCCACCACCGCTCGAGGAGGAGGAGGCCACCGTCGTCGAGGAGGAGGAGGCCACCGCCGCTCGAGGCTGAGGAGGAGGAGGCCGCCGCCTTGCCCGCGCGCTTGTCGTCGTCCTCGTCTCAGAGGTGAGCCTTCTCCCCTCTCTCCCTATATCCCCTCTCTCGGACTACCACTTCCCTAGGAATACAAATTTAAATAGTAGTTTTCCCAGGGAGGCAAACCTAGAGCTAATTTTCTTCTTTCAAGAGTTGGCAAATTTAAATCAACAGGGATAGCTGCAATTTCGTTTGAGCTTTCACCTTTCAAGTTCTGCAGTAGTAGCTTCAGAGATACAAGGCAGGGACAAACGACAGGGACATATACAGTAGCTTTCACCACTCAAGTTCTGCAGTAGTAGTATCTTCAGACATACAAGAGAGGGACACATACAGTAGTAGCTTTCGTTTCGAGGCCAACACTTAGAAATCTGGAGCTTTGGGTTCTACTTAGGGAAGGGGAATTGGGAAACAATGGCTCATCTGCTCATGTAGCTCTAGATTTTAATTGTTGGTGCTTAATCATCACTTGATGTTGCCATTGCCGTCGTGTTTGTATGAGGTCTCAGTCAGATGTAGTTAAGTCTGGATGCAGCAGTTTGCTCCTCTACTAGTCAAGCATATGCCAAACAATTCTTTAAAACTAGTACATGGTTGCACACACACAACTATGCCGTTTCTAATGGACTACCAGTATATTTAATCCTATCAGGCAAAAAGGTGGGTTGCGCTCTATCTAAACTAAAGTAAGATGGGAGTTGCTAAACTTTGTATGTTGCCATTCTGGAAACCTGCAGTAGCCTTTACACGATTACTGATTCATTTCACTAGCTTCAGCTTCAGCTTTCCTCTACTGACTTTGATGCTTCTGGAATTGTTATATCTCTGCTAGATAGATTCATTCTAGGCTTGCATTCCTAATAAAATTGTCCCATTGTTCTGTTAGGAATTCCTACCCCTAAAACTGAAAGAGAAGTTCTTTCATTCTATACATCTTCTCTGTATAATGAAGTTTATCCATTGAAGATGATGGCCATTTTACTTATGCGAGCTCTAGATATGTCACTCTTCTGGCTCAATTTGCTTCCTGTCAAGTTTGTAGGCTTTGGGTTTTGTTTAGGCTAGAATAGGTTAGCTTGTACATTTTATAGGTTTTATTTGTTGAGGTAATTATTTGTTTGTTGTTGTCAATTGCTTGCTGTCAGTTCCTTGCTGTTGTCAATTATTTATTTGCTGTTGTCAACTGCTTGGGTTTTATTTGTTGCTGTCAATTGCTTGGGTTTTATTTGCTGCTGTCAATTATTTATTTGTAGTAAAATGGAACTTTGATGTCATTTTCTTGCTATCAGTTCCTTGTTGTCATTTTCTTGCTTTCTATCATTTGTGCTTCTAAGTTATATGTTGTAGGATTGCAGCAAATGACAGCAAGCATTAAAGTGCACTTGGTTATGAAGCACTTGAAATTGTGCTTGTGCTTGTATGGAGCACTTTATTATGTCGTGTATGCAGGTTCTTGTATGAAATGAGTCCCGATTTTTGCCGGAATGTTGATTAACTTCCATTTCGGCAGAAATCGGGCACTCCTACCCCTCCGAATAAATAATTGACATTCTGGGAGGCGGCCCAGCGGCTAGAAGACGATGAAGAATACCATCCTTCGGAGAGCGAGGATGATGAGATGGAAGACGCGGAGGAAGAAGCCGAAGGAACGGCGGGTGATGAAACAACTGATGGCGGCGAGGGCACAGGGAGTGGTAGAAATCCTCCTAAGAAGAAGCCGAAGGACCGGCGCCCAAACACGGTCGGCACCGTCAGGGAGTAAATTACCGAAGTGAGCCCATCAGGGGTTCCTTTGGAGCCTTCCCTTGTCGTCAAAGGGTACGGTGGGTGTAGCATCCCAGTTGTCTAACCCCTGTAATGCTACATGTTATAATAATAAAAAGGGCCACTTCCAACATATAATTGTTGCATCATCATCATATCATGCTCATGTCATCATGTCACCTTGCATTTGAGCATCATATAAAACCCTTTCTTGTTTGGTTCTTCTCTCATGTGCATGATTAATTGTATTTGCCTCTTGATATTGTATTTGGCTCTTGATATATTGTTAAATGCCCAAGTTGAGTTGAGGGCATCTCTCTTATTGACTCCACCACCTTTTCTTTCACCACCTTATAATTCCACCATCCAACTAATCTGAGCTTGGCATTTTGTTGATTTATCTCTAGCTCATGATTGGTTGTTTGGATTGCACCCATAGTCTTTGCTTGGATTTGCCCATCTTTTGGGAATGCATATGAGTAATGCCATATTAATCTTATTGTTTTCACAAGGATAAATTGGGCATTAATTATCTTGCATGGGCCATGCAAGTGCCACCTTTTCTAGTTTTGGTTTTTGCTTGAATTCTAAGTGGATCACTCCTTCCTTGCTTAATCTTGTTTTGGTAGTGTTAAACCCTAGCTCTCCCCTCTCTCTCTACCTTCCTAGCTAATCTCTAAATCTAATCATCTAAACCTCTCCCCCCATGCCCCATGCACACACATGTGCTAATGTGGCATGCCCAAACCTTTACCCATCTTTTCTCTTGGTTCTTGCTTGGTCTTTGTTGGAGCATGCATGGACCAAAGAAGCACCCATCATCACATGATCATCTCTCCCTATCTTCCCTCCTTTCTCTTTTTCTTGATCTGGTGTGTTTGATCTTGAAGCATGCTTGATTAGCTAAAGTGCCACCTCCCTCCATCTATCTACCCCTCTCTTAATCAAAAACCCTAAGCCACCCCTCTCAAACCTACCTAGCATGACCACCATACCCTTAACCACCCTAGCTAAACCCTAGCTAACAAAAACCTAAGACACCCCCAACCCCATACTAGCTAAACCAAAAACCCCACCTAGTCTACACAAAACTAAAGTACTCCCTCTCTTCCCTTCCCTCTAGCGTGCTGGACCCACCCCCCCACCATGTCCTAGCTACCCTCTCTCTCCCACAAAGTCACCCCCTCACCTACCCTAGGTCGAGCCGTCCCTCTCTCCCTCTCTAGCCTTTCCTCTTTTTCCTCTCCTTGCCTCAAGCTCACCCTGGCCCACCTGCAGCCCCCGTGTCCCCTCTTGACTTCGCTGGCCCAGCTCCCCACGCCACCCTGCTGCAGCTCACGTGAAGGTAGAGGACAAGCGCCACCCTACCATCTACCCCTCCCCACGCCACCTGCCTCCTCTCTCGTTCTTATCGCCCTCTTCCCTGCCTCTCCCAGATCCCTGTAGCCCCAGGCCTCTCTGCTCCCCTATCTTCCTTCTTCCTTCCCATTTCGCCATGTCCCCGTCTGCTAAACCCTAGCGGCGGCCCCCAGCCCCTCTTCGCTCCAGGCTCCCGAGGTGATGCAGAGCCGCGCCATCTTCCTCTGCCCGTGGCCTTGAACTCGCAGGATCTCGCCCGGAGGAGCGGCCGCCCCGCCCCGGTGCCCGAAACGCCCCGCCACCGCCCCGCTTGATCCTCGCCTTCCGAGCCAGCCCGCGCCCGTCCGAGCTCTGGTGAGCTCCTCCTTCCCCCAGACAACATCTCCCCCTCCCTCTCGCCGTGCGTCGCCGTCGCGTTACATCGGCGCTGCTTGGCCGCGCCATCGCGCTGTGGCAACAGCCTATGCCGATAGATCCGTCGATTCGAGCCCGCTTGCGCGCTACGGTCCGCCTCCGCGTTAGACCCCTGAGCCTTGGTTGCAGCCCGTGGCTCCCTCTGATTTTCGTTTTGGGGCCATGCTTTGTTTGGTGCAGCGGCGCCATCGTCGTTCAAAGATCCGGCAGACGCGGCCGCCAAGGCCTTGTATTGCCGTCAGCCGTCATGTGATAACTTTGCAAATGCACCCTTCCCCTTTTTCCCGCCTCAAACCCGCAGTCCCTTAGCCCCACCCGTCAGCGTCGCGTGCACGTTTTGCAAAAAGGCTCCCAGGGAACTTGTGGCTCAACCCGCGGTCCCTCTTTGTCCAGGCGCTGACGTGTGGACCCACGAGCCCCCGGCCCACCTGTCAGCCGCATGTGCTGGATAAGGCCACGGTGGCAGCGACTGGTCAGCACGCGTGGGCCTCTGTGCCTGGCCCATCTGTCAGGGACTGAGGCTCGCTGCAGCTGGGTGTACAAAGAAATTCTGCTTGTCTGTTTTTAAAAATCTAGTTTAAATAATTTAAATTCAAATTCAAACCAGTATTTAAATAACTTTTCATGTATAAAACCAAATGACACAAATAATATATGTTTGGATATCAGAAAAATGAGAGGATTCCAAATATGACATCCAATTTGCCTTTTGCACAATTAAAATTCCAAGTTTATTTAAATTACCCAATTGCCACTAGAATTTCAATAATTAATAACTTTTGTTTTCTAATTCCAAATTTAGCAAATGATATGTCTAAAATGATCAGCTCGACGAGACCTTTCTGTTAATGCTATCCATGACTTCAATTGCAGCATGAATCATATAAAAACATAGTGAACAGCAACTATTATGGCAACAAATGTGATCCAAATCCCCATTAAAATGTTATTTCTTGTCCCCCACACCTCACCCATGCCATGCTACTTATTGCCATGCAACTTGTGCATCATTCATCATGGCATGATTGTTTGCTTGACGCATCTTATTCATATGCTTGTGCTCTATATTCATGTTGGCCTTGTTTGTTTGGTTTTTCTCGGATAGACCTTGGCGGGGGTTATATCAAGAGAACCAGGAGCACTACCCAGATCCGTCCCTTGCTACAACTGAGTTGACAGGCAAGCACTTCCCCATGCTTGCATACATACAGTACCTATTGCCTCTATCTTATTCTTGCATCATCGAGTCGCGAATGCATTAAATTGAATCCCAAGTATGCATAGCCTTTACTTTCAAACTCCACCAAGCTTGTTCCCCATCCCATGAGCCATTACTATAGGAGTTGTTTGAGCCATGCGAGTCGTAGAACAGCATGTGTAGGGTATGTGAGTGTCTGTTGGATAATGAGGTACCTAAACAACTTAACCTGAGTAGTTCTGGGATAACTAAAGAAAGTGGCACCGGTGAGCAACATCTGCTATTTGGTTTTTCCTGCTCACTTGTGTCCCGTAAGACCCCGAGTACTTGATTCCTGTTCCTTGATTTATCGCGCTATCCACATCCGGGAGGTATATGGGACCCCCCTGAGCCAGAGCTTGATTCCGTCGTATTTCTTGGGGCCACAAACTAGTTTGAGGTGTTTTTACTATCCTGTACTTATGCCATGCTATGTATGTATTTACGTTTGTGCGAGGAGCACACTGTACTGTTTAGGTAAGCGGAATGTTTTCGCGGTATCGTGTCCCCGATTGGGATCTGTCGCTTACAGCCATTGACGCAAACCTTGAGTCCGTCTCGAAGCTTGCTTACTCCGTTGCGGGTGTACTTCAAGGGGTGGCCCCCTGAAATATTTCTGAATCTTGTGATTGTTCAGTCGTGAAAGCCTCGTTGGGTTTTGATTTGGTTTTTCCGAGGTTGATCGAGCGTGTGTTGCTATTGGTGCACCCGGGGTAAAACTTTACGAAAGCCGTGTCCGCGGATATGGACGACTTGGAGCAGTTTCTTGATCATAGACAAGCATAACTAAAGTACCGCCTTAATCGACTAAGTAACTTGAATAGTAAATAGTGCAACACTCATGGAATGGTTAATAAAATTGCCAGCGGATGGGGGTTGTTTCGCTTCCCTGTTGGTAGCGAGGAGGAGGATGGATCGGATGAGATTACCACTATCACTGTTGTACTTAATTCACGGACATCCGTCTATCATTGGTTAGGCGGATGGTTAGCGTTATCTGTAGAATTGCTAGGGTTTATCTTTTTTGCAATTCGTCACCCAGGTTGTGTCCCCTTTAGAGGCATTAAGACTTGCTGAGTACCCTTAGGGTCTCACACGATAAATTATTGGTTCAGATGGACAGGTACCTCCACAGGACGGATACTGGGTGGAAGAAGCCGAAGATGTGGGCAACGATCGTTCGGTGTAGAGATTCCGGGAACGGGATCCGTGAGACCTGTAGTTGGGATGTGCTTCTTTCTATGGCATCTTATGCCGATTTGCTTCTTATCCGTACTCGGATTCTGTTTGCCGCTTCCGCATGATACTCTGATGTGTGTTGTATGAGGAGTTATCCTAAAATATAGATCTATCTAGGTCATTTGAATCTTGTCGTATGGCATTGCTATATTTCCTTTCTTTCTAGATGGTATGGCTCTGATGTACTCTTGTATGGTGGCTTGCGTACATACCCACTTGTGTACGTAGTTGATCCCTTCGCCTGCCGACTCACGCCGTCTGAGGTCCCGTTGAGAGGGTAGTGGTTGGGGCGTCTGAAAGGACTACCGGTGAGTGGCTTTGGGGCCCCACCGTACTATTTCAACCACTACCACTCATCCAGGCTTGTATCTAGGGCGTAGTTCACCGAGGTAGTTACAATTGGTATCGAGCCATCCCGACCTTGAGGTTTCGACCAAGCGTTGTCAGTCTAGCAAATATTTTGGTAGTTATGTATATTAGGGAAAAACAAAACGCGAGAGTAGGACTGCTTTCACTTTTATTCTTAACCTCCCACCCACCCTTTTCTGGTAAGGAAGTGCAACGTTTTCAATCCTCTTCTCAAAGTTCAAACTAGGATTCACGTGTTCTGGGTTTCCGTAGTACCATAGGTTGTGTGTGTGTATGTGTGTAATCCCTTGTCTATCTGTTGCATCCAAGTTGTTATCTTATCTGCCTTTGGTTATCAACTGTTGGTACATTCCATACCGACAGGCTTTTGCAAACCGACGCAATCTATCTTCCTCTTTGTATCCGACGCTATCTTGTTTGGGGTGTTCGTTTCCGTAGTTACCAATCTTTAGGTTTAACGTGAGAAGAAGGGTTAGGATATGTGTTCCACTTGTTCATGTCTTGGAGTAATGATTTGAGTGCGGGATGGAGTCGCGACCATACCACTACTTTTATCATTCGCTTTTGTATATTGAATCGGTAGAGTCACTAATCTTGATTCGTTAAGTAATTTTCGCATCTATTGGTATTTTAATGCCGAAATTTGTGGAAAATTTTTCTTTGATATATTTGTGTACCACACTCCTTTTCGATCGTGTGCGATATGCTTAATATCTTTTAGGTGCTATGAACTTTGTTGATATTTTAATATCATCTCGATAAATTGTATCCTTTAATCTTGGTTAATTCCATCTTGGTACTATTTTGGATTATTATCATTCTCCATTATAATCTTGACTTGAGTTTTATATCAATGGGATGGCTCCCCACCGTCTTGAGGAGGACATCCCTCGGAGCTGCTCGTGTTGTCAACATTGCAAATGCTTTGGCAGCATGCAAGAGAACAGCGGCGCTTTGAGGAAGGCGTCGGAAGGAATGAGTTTGCTCCACTTCCTCCACCTCCCAAGCGTGAGACATCAAGAGCTTCCTCAAGTTCAACCTCGTCGGTTTGATGTGTCGACCGACCTCTTGGCGGATGATTGGCTGCGAGATCTCAAGGTTGCTCGAGGCTGCGATGTTCCGAGCAGTGGGTCAAGTGTGCTACTCACCTTCTCAAGGGAGATGCGGCTCTTTGGTGGGAAAACTACTTGAAGGCAAGCTGCACTGGGTTCCAGCCAACTTGGGAGAGGTTCACTGCAGCTTTCAAGGAGCAGTTTCTCTCAGAGATTGTGATGGAAAGGATGAAGGAGGCTTTCCTCAACCTGAAGCAGGGAAATGATAACGTCAACACCTATATCAGGAACTTCATGAATCTGTCCCGCTATGGTGGTGATGAGGTATCTGATGACAAAAAGAAGCAGAAAAGGTTTAGGCAAGGGCTCAATGCGTCGATCAAGTATGCAATCACGCATGCAAGACCGACAACCTTCCTGGAACTACAGCACACAACACTGCAAGAGGAGGCAAGCAGGCAAATGTTTGAGGAGTCCAAGAAACACAACAGGGATGCATCAAGCTCTGCAGTTATGGCAGCTCCTTCTAAGCGGCGTGTCTGGGTTCCTAACACCCCACCGTCGCTCCCGGCTCCACCAAGACCCGCGAGTTTCACGTCAAGGCCACCAAACTTCACCACTGCGGCTCCCAGGGGCTACAACAACCATTACCCTGGAGCGCCTGGCGGAGTCCCTGGCTACTCTGCTCCACGTCCAGCTAGTGCACCTTGTGTGGAGATCACGGACATCAAAAGCTGGAGCATCGATGAAGAACAAAGCTCTCCCTCCACCCGCCAAGATGCGCAACAAGCTCTCCTTCGGTTCGTGCACCACCGCCTCGGGCTCTCAACATCAACACTAAGCCGGGTGCGGTTGTTCGCGCCAGCTGCGTCAACGCCTCTCAAGGCGAGCTACTTTTGGAGTTGTCATGGGTATGCTTTCGATTAACTCGGTTCTGCGAGTTCTCTTTGATTACGGTGCATCGCATTCTTTTGTGTCTCACAAGTTTGCAAATGAGAATGAGTTGGTAATGGATCCTATTCTTAAGTTAATGGTTCTTTCTCCTGGAGCAAATATGATAGCATCTAAGATCAGTCATGGCAATCAAGTTGAGATTTGTGGTTCTTCATTCTTGGCTTCTTTGATTGTCCTGGGCAACTCTGACATTGATGTCATCTTGGGCATGGATTGGTTGACAGCAAATGCAACTGTGTTTGTTTGTGCTTTGAGCTCGGTATCTCTGAAGATTCACGAAGGCCACATAGTCTTTTCTCCAAGTCGACTCTGTTTGTCGGCTCTATTCCTTGGCTGCTCAATGAATAGCGATGCTATGGAAGCTATTCGGAGGGTACCGGTGGTCGTGAGTTCCCGGATGTCTTTCTGAAGAGTTGCGGTATGCCTCCGGATCGCGAGGTTGAATTCGTGATTGAGATTGAACTGGAACGGCTCCTATCTCCAAGAGGCCATATAAAATGGGTCCTTGAGTTGGTGAACTCAAGCGACAACTTGATGAACAAGAGAAGTTGGGTTTCATTCAACACGGCACTTCTTCTTGGGGTAGCCCAACAATCTTTGTGAAGAAGCGTGATGAACCGATAGGCTATGTGTTGACCGGGCTCTAAATGCTAAAACCATCAAGAACAAATATCCTCTCCCTCGGATAAATGATCTATTTGATCATTTGGCGAGCTGTGGTGTTCTCTAAAATTTGGACTTGAGGAGTGGTTATCACCAAATCAAAATTCGCAAAGAAGATGTGCCCAAACAGCTTTCACCACCCGCTATGGCTGTATGAGTACACGGTCATGTCTTCGCCTCACCAACGCACCTTTACCTTCTCGGGCTGATGAACTCCGTTTTCATGGAGTACTGGACAAGTTTGTTGTGGTATATCTGGATGACATTCGGTCTATTCCAAGTCTAAGGAGGAGCATGAAGAACACTGCGGTGTGTCTTAAACAAGCTCCGTGAGAACCGCTTGTATGCAAAGTTCTCTAAGTGTGAGTTTTGGTACTGAGAAGTAACATACACGGGTCATGTTATCTCTGCCAAGGGCATTCGATCAACCGGAAACCGTGAAGACAATAGTTGAATGGCTTCCTCCTGCTAATGTCAAGGAAGTGCGGAGTTTTCTCGGCTTGGCTAGCTATTGTCGTCGCTTTGTTCAGAACTTCTCGAAGATAGCAAAGCCTCTTACCGATCTCCTCAAGAAAGGCAAGAAGTATCTGTGGACTCACCTTGTCAAGAAAGTTTTGAGACACTCAAAGAGAAGCTCACTTCCACACCAGTCTTGGTTCCTCCGGATACATCTAAGCCTTTCCAGATATTCTGCGACGCCTCCTTGCAAGGATTGGGTGCGGTCCTTATGCAAGAGAGACAGGTGGTTGCTTATGCCTCTCGTCAGTTGAAGACGCATGAGATCAACTATCCCACACATGACCTCGAGCTAGCAGCAGTTGTCTTTGCGTTGACGCGATGGAGGCACTACTTGCTTGGTAACCGTTGTGAGATCTTCTCGGACCACAAGAGTTTGAAGTATATCTTCACTCAACCGGATCTCAACCTTCGGCAGAGGAGATGGATCGAAGCAATCAATGACTTTGATGTGACCATCAACTACACTCCAGGCAAAGCAAATGTCATGGCAGATGCGCTTAGCCGTAAAGCTTATGTCAACAACCTCATGGTGGAAGAACAGCAACCTCTCTTGTGCGAGGAATTCCGTCAGCTCAACCTGGAAATTGTGGAACAAGGGCATCTCCTGAACCTTCTGGCTACTCCTCTCTTGGAAGAACAGATTCGCTCTCGTCAGCTTGGTGATCCGCACACCAAAAAGCTCATCGCTAAGCTTGACCTTCCAAAGTATGAGTCCTTCCACGTTGATGATCAAGGCACGCTCTTCTTTGAACACCGGATGTTTGTTCCAAACTACCCGGGTCTGAGAGACCAAGTTCTCAAGGAGGCACATGATTCGGTTCTTTCTATCCATCCTGGCAGCACAAAGATGTACATGGACTTGAAAACACGATCTTGGTGGCACAGGTTGAAAAGGTATTGTGCCAAATACGTCTCGAGAATGTGATGTCCGCAGAGTCAAGGCTGTCCATCGAAACCATTTGGTCTTCTACAGCCATTGCAACCTCCAGTGGAAATGGGAGAAAGTGGAGATGGACTTCATCACCGGCTTTCAAGGTCGC
Organism: Avena longiglumis; assembly: GCA_030063025.1. Lineage (NCBI taxonomy): Eukaryota > Viridiplantae > Streptophyta > Magnoliopsida > Poales > Poaceae > Avena > Avena longiglumis. The sequence continues at coordinate 505,990,764 of CP125975.1, forward strand.
GAGAAGGCAACAATGCAATTTTGTTGTCATCGGTGCTTTCTAAAGTGGCTCATTTCTTCCCGATCAAAGAAACAATTTACGGAATTCAGTTGGTGAGCTCTATATCAACAGGATTGTCTCTTTGTATGGGGTTCCACTGAAATCGGTTCGGGCCTGGGAGCATCTTCACCTCAAAGTTCGGGAGAGTTTCCAAAAGCTTTGGGAACAAAGTTGAACTTGACCTTTGCTTACCACCCTCGATCGCAAGGACAAGTGGAAAGAATCAATCGATTCGGAGGATATGCTTTGGGCTTGCGTCATCTCGTTTGGCATGAAATGGGAGGAATGCCTTCCATATGCTGAATTCTCCTACAACAATGCTTCGGAAGAGTCGAAGATGGCACCATTCGAGGCTCTCTATGGTCAAGTGCAAAACTCCAATTGGTTGGTCGGGTGCGGAGAAAGAATCTGGTTTGGCCACGACATTGTATCTCGAGAGGAGAAGGTGCATATCATTCGGAGAACACGAAGATTGCTCAAAGTCGTCGGAAGAGCAACTATGACAGAAGCACAGATATGGTAAATGCCCTGGTGATCTCGTACCTTCGTGTCACTCCCATGAGAGGAACACACACCGGTATCAAAGGAAAGTTGGCTCCTAGATACATCGGTCCTTTCAAGATACGTGGTAGAAGAGGAGAAGTTGCTTATGCCTGGAGCTTAGGAAAACTCAAAGTCCATGATGTTTTCCACATCTCAGCTCAAGAAGTGCTTCAAAGATCCGGCAGGACCGTGGACCATGAGCTAATCGACCTCAAGAAGATCTGTCTTATCAAGAACACCCACCAAAATCCTTGAGACCATGAGCGAAGGACTCAACAAGTCCATCGGGTTTTGCAAGGTGCGATGGTCACATTACATTGATGAAGCCACATGGGGCGTGAAGATGAACTCCGTGCCAACCATCCTTCTCTCTGTGTCTTCTTCTTCTTCTTCCTAGAATCTCGGGCGAGATTCCTGTTTAGTGGGGAGAGTTGTAGCATCCCGGTTGTCTAACCCTGTAATGCTACATGTTATAATAATAAAAGGGCCACTTCAACATATAATTGTTGCATCATCATCATATCATGCTCATGTCATCATGTCACCTTGCATTTGAGCATCATATAAAACCCTTTCTTGTTTGGTTCTTCTCTCATGTGCATGATTAATTGTATTTGCCTCTTGATATTGTATTTGGCTCTTGATATATTGTTAAATGCCCAAGTTGAGTTGAGGGCATCTCTCTTATTGACTCCACCACCTTTTCTTTCACCACCTTATAATTCCACCATCCAACTAATCTGAGCTTGGCATTTTGTTGATTTATCTCTAGCTCATGATTGGTTGTTTGGATTGCACCCATAGTCTTTGCTTGGCTTTGCCCATCTTTTGGGAATGCATATGAGTAATGCCATATTAATCTTATTGTTTTCACAAGGATAAATTGGGCATTAATTATCTTGCATGGGCCATGCAAGTGCCACCTTTTCTAGTTTTGGTTTTTGCTTGAATTCTAAGTGGATCACTCCTTCCTTGCTTGATCTTATTTTGGTAGTGTTAAACCCTAGCTCTCCCCTCTCTCTCTACCTTCCTAGCTAATCTCTAAATCTAATCATCTAAACCTCTCCCCCCATGCCCCATGCACACACATGTGCTAATGTGGCATGCCCAAACCTTTACCCATCTTTTCTCTTGGTTCTTGCTTGGTCTTTGTTGGAGCATGCATGGACCAAAGAAGCACCCATCATCACATGATCATCTCTCCCTATCTTCCCTCCTTTCTCTTTTTCTTGATCTGGTGTGTTTGATCTTGAAGCATGCTTGATTAGCTAAAGTGCCACCTCCCTCCATCTATCTACCCCTCTCTTAATCAAAAACCCTAAGCCACCCCTCTCAAACCTACCTAGCATGACCACCATACCCTTAACCACCCTAGCTAAACCCTAGCTAACAAAACCTAAGACACCCCCAACCCCATACTAGCTAAACCAAAACCCCACCTAGTCTACACAAAACTAAAGTACTCCTCTCTTCCTTCCTCTAGCGTCTTGGACCCACCCCCACCATGTCCTAGCTACCTCTCTCTCCCACAAAGTCACCCTCACCTACCCTAGGTCGAGGTCCCTCTCTCTCTCTAGCCTTTCCTCTTTCCTCTCCTTGCCTCAAGCTCACCACAGCCCTGCGGCCCCGTGTCCCCTCTTGACTTCTTTGGCCCAGCTCCCCACGCCACTGCTGCACAGCTCACGTGAAGGGTAGAGGACACCACGCCACCCTACCATCTACCTCCCCACGCCACCTCCTGCCTCCTCTCGTTCTTATCCGCCTCTTGCCCTGCCTCTCCCAGTTCCCTGTAGCCCCAGGCCTCTGCTCCCCCTATCTTCCTTCTTCCTTCCAGCTCGCCATGTCCCCGTCTGCTAAAACCTAGCGACGGCGCCCCTTCCTCTTCGGCTCGAGGCGCGCCAGCAGTGCAGGAGCGCGCCATCTTCCTCTGCCCGTCGTGGACGCCGGAACTCGAGGATCTCATTTGGAGGAGCACTTGGCCGCCAATGCCCGTGATCGCTTAACGCCCGGCCCGGTGCCTTGATCCTCGCCTTCGAGCCCGTCCACCGCACCGTCGAGCTGCTGGTGAGCTCCTCCTTCCCCCAGACAACATCTCCCCCTCCCTCTCGCCGTGCGTCTCGGCGTTGCCGGCGCTTCTGTACAGCGCGCATGCGCTGTGGCGGCAATGCCAGCTGCTGATAGATCTGTCGATTCGAGCCCCGCCTTGCGCGCTACGGTCCTCCTCCGCGTTAGACCCCTGAGCCTTTGTTGCATCCCGTGGCTCCCTCTACAGTTTTCGTTTTGGGGCCATGCTGTTTGGTGCAGCAGCGGCGTCGCCATCGTCGTTCAAAGATCCGGCCAGACGCAGCCGCCAGCAGCGCGCTGCGCCGCGGCCGTCCGACAGCGCGCGGTAACTTTGCAAATGCACCCTTCCCCTTTTTCCCGCCTCAAACCCGCAGTCCCTTAGCCCCACCCGTCAGCGTCGCGTGTACGTTTTGCAAAAAAGGCTCCCAGGGAACTTGTGGCTCAACCCGCGGTCCCTCTTTGTCGGCCGAGGCGTGTGGACCCGAGCCCGGCCCACTCGGTAGCATGTCTTTGGATAAGGCCACGGTGGCGACAAGCTGGTCAAGACGCGTGGGCCTTCGTGCCGCCCATCTGTCAGGGGACTGAGGCTGCATTGGGTGTACAAAGAAATTCTACTTGTCTGTTTTTTTTTAAAAAATCTAGTTTAAATAATTTAAATTCAAATTCAAACCAGTATTTAAATAACTTTTCATGTATAAAACCAAATGACACAAATAATATATGTTTGGATATCAGAAAAATGAGAGGATTCCAAATATGACATCCAATTTGCCTTTTGCACAATTAAAATTCCAAGTTTATTTAAATTACCCAATTGCCACTAGAATTTCAATAATTAATAACTTTTGTTTTCTAATTCCAAATTTAGCAAATGATATGTCTAAAATGATCATTCGTGAGACCTTTCTGTTAATGCTATCCATGACTTCAATTGCAGCATGCATCATATAAAAATATAGTGAACAGCAACTATTATGGCAACAAATGTGATCCAAATCCCCATTAAAATGTTATTTCTTGTCCCCCACACCTCACCCATGCCATGCTACTTATTGCCATGCAACTTGTGCATCATTCATCATGGCATGATTGTTTGCTTGACGCATCTTATTCATATGCTTGTGCTCTATATTCATGTTGGCCTTGTTTGTTTGGTTTTTCTCGGATAGACCTTTGGCGGGGTTATATCAAGAGAACCGAGCACTACCCAGATCCGTCCTTGCTACAACGGGTTGACAGCAAGCACTTCCCCATGCTTGCATACATACGATTACCTATTGCCTCTATCTTATTCTTGCATCATCGAGTCGCGAATGCATTAAATTGAATCCCAAGTATGCATAGCCTTTACTTTCAAACTCCACCAAGCTTGTTCCCCATCCCATGAGCCATTACTATAGGAGTTGTTTGAGCCATGCAGTCGTGAACGACATGTGTAGGGTATGTGAGTGTCATTGGATAATGAGGTACCTAAACAACTTAACCCGAGTAGTTACGGGATAACTAAAGAAAGTGGCACCGGTGAGCAACATCGCTATTTGGTTTTCCTGCTCACTTGTGTCGTAAGACCCAGTACTTGATTCCTGTTCCTTGATTTATCGCGCTATCCACATCCGGAGGTATATGGGACCCCCGAGGCGAGCTTGATTCCGTCGTATTTCTTGGGGCCACAAACTAGTTTGAGGTGTTTTACTATCTGTACTTATGCCATGCTATGTATGTATTTACGTTTGTGCGAGGAGCACCTGTCTTTGTTAGGTAAGCGGAATGTTTTCAGCGGTATCGGCGATCCCGATTGGATCTGCGTCGTTCTGACCATTGACGCAAACCTTGAGTCCGTCTCGAGCTTGCTTACTCCGTTGGTGTACTTCAAGGGTGGCCCCTGAAATATTTCTAAATCTGTGATTGTTCATCGTGAAAGCCTCGTTGGGTTTTGATTTGGTTTTCGAGGTTGATCGGCGTGTGTTGCTATTGGTGCACCCGGCGGGTAAAACTTTCGAAAGCCGTGTCGCGGATATGGACGACTTGGAGCACGATTTCTTGATCATAGACAAGAATAACTAAAGTACCATATGTTAATCGACTAAGTAACTTGAATAGTAAATAGTGCAACACTCATGGAATGGTTAATAAAATTGCCAGCGGATGGGGGTTGTTCGTCCGCTTCCTGTTGGTAGCGAGGAGGAGGATGGATCGGATGAGATTACCACTATCAACTGTTGTACTTAATTCACGGACATCCGTCTATCATTGGTTAGGCGGATGGTTAGCGTTATCTGTAGAATTGCTAGGGTTTATCTTTCGCTGCAATTGCGTCACCCAGTTGTGTCCCCTTTAGAGGCATTAAGACTTCTTGAGTACCCTTAGGGTCTCACACGATAAATTATTGGTTCGAGATGGACAGGTACCTCCACGGACGGATCTTGGGTGGAAGAAGTCGAAGATGTGGGCAACGATCGTTCGGTGTAGAGATTAGGAACGGGATCCGTGAGACCTGTAGTTGGGATGTGCTTCTTTCTATGGCATCTTATGCCGATTTGCTTCTTATCCGTACTCGGATTACATTTGCCGCTTCGCATGATACTCGATGTGTGTTGTATGAGGAGTTATCCTAAAATATAGATCTATCTAGGTCATTTGAATCTTGCCGTATGGGCGTTGCTATATTTCCTTTCTTTCTAGATGGTATGGCTCGATGTACTCTTGTATGGTGGCTTGCGTACATACCCACTTGTGTACGTAGTTGATCCCTTCGCCACCGCCACGCCGTCTGGCAGTCCCGTTGAGAGGGTAGTGGTTGGGACGTCTGAAAGGACTACCAGTGAGTGGCTTTTGGGGCCCCACCGTACTATTTCAACCACTACCACTCATCCAGGCTTGTATCTAGGAGCGTAGTTCACCGAGGTAGTTACAGTGGGAAAGTGGCGGCGATCACCCGGTCAACCATCTCGATCAACACCGAGAATCTCCAGCATAAAGATAATGGCCACTTGCGCACACTCCTCTTCGAGAAGTTGCACGCAAGATACAAGTTCCCCGCTAAGTATCAGAACACAAATTATCATGGGAACGAAGTAAACAAATCTGCCCTCACAAAGATGAGCACCGCCCTAGCCAGCTGGAGAACCCGGATAAAGAAGAAGATATATAAAGAAGGCAAAAGTCTCGAGGAGATCCAGAAGATTGACCCGCAGATCACCGAAGATCAGTTCCGGGAGTTCAAGGAGAGGTGTGAATCCGAAAGAGCCCTGGCCAATAGTAATCGAGGAAAGGTGCTGCAGGCGATGAATATAGGTCATCACCATCTCGGATCTGGTGGATACAGAACCGCGGAGGCCAAATGGAGTAAGGAGGACGAAGAGTATAGATCCAAGGGGATAGAAAACCCCTCTGCGAAATTCGAACCCGGGAAGGTTCGAAACTTCATCAGGGCCCGCTACCATGTGGACCCAAAAACCAAACAACTCACCGCGGATCCTGCGGTGAAGGAATTCGAGGAAATTGTGGTAAGTATAATATAATTACCGCGGATCAACTCGATTGCAATCTAATCGATGATCTAAACGATTCACTGTTACTTCTTCTGCAGGAGGAGGAAATTGTTGCTAGTCATGGATCCCAGGGTTCCTCATCCCAGGGGTCGACGGCGGCCACCCGGTGGGATAACCCTTTTAACAGGGCGATGAACTGGGCCAAGAAAATAGAGCCGGTTACGAAGAAGCCGTCGTTGGCTGGCCGTCTGGCCGGTCTCGGGGGTAAGAATTGGGTGGGTCATTTTGGTCCACCGCCGAGGATGCATGTGGAGCCGTCGGGAAGGTGCGAGGAGGAAAACCGCGAGGTTCAAGAACTTAAGGAACAAGTGGTGCGGATCCCGCAGATCGTCCAAGACAACCTCGCAATCACCCTCACGTCCTTCCTGCCTACCTTGGTGGAGTTAATAGCGAACTAGAGTGCAGGTGGTCGAGTAGGGCCGTGCCCGATTCCAAGCATGGTCAGCAGCCACCCGAACAACGCGGCGCCGACGAATCAGGCGAACTACGTGTTCGTGACTCCGCCCGCTAGCACCGCGGCGCCGCAAGTGTTGGTGACTCCCCCTGCCATCACCGCGGCGCCGGAGTACATGTTGGTGCCCCCTGCCATCGTCGCGGTGGCACCAGAGCTCCAAGCACCCGTCGGTAGGGAGAATACACCGGCGGCCAGCACCGCTCCATCAAGCAGCCCTTCCGTCTCTTGCACGCCCGTCGCCGTATGCAGTGCGTCAACATTAGCCGATCTCGACGCCATCACGGTAAACAAATTGCTTTACCGCCTTTCACGCCATCTATTACTCTTATGGCATATCTAACGACGCCGTACATATTTTCCGCAGACGGAAGTTCCTTGCACTCTCTTATGCTACGTGAACAACGAGCTGAGGGATGTTGCCAAGGGTACCATCGTTCAACCCTTGCAGCGCACGTTCCACTCAAGGCCGATGCCAGATAGCGTGCACAGGGTTAAAATTAGTCGGGTGCTAAGGGGCTGCGACGACCTGGAACCTCCCATTCAACCCCTAGGAGCGGATGAAGAAGAGTCGGCTGTCCTCAGAACTTCTTCGGCTTATTCTTGCAATGGCCAAAGAGCATGATCCGTTTGGGGACGGCGGGGGCCATCACGCCACAGACAACATCACCGCATGTCATGCCAGCAACAAGCGGTGGCAAGGCCCCCTTACCGCCCTCGCTGTCACCTCTACGCGGTGGGTCGGATGATCATGTTGATGATATGCACATGGCGCAGGATCCGACCGAGGGACGAAGGCTGGAATGATCACTTCTTCAACACTCAGTTTAGCAACGAAGACCTAGCTGGTGGCCCCACAGAGAAAGCCACTATCACCAAGCATCTGTTTGGTTCTCAGGAGATGCCCCCAGCTTGCACCTTTACAGAGCCAGCTGATACAACCAACCGGCCCTTTATTATAAGCCCTGACACACTACATAGGGTGGCCGGTGCTCAGATTGCGGTGCCTGCCTGCTCTCCAAAAGGAAAAAAGGGCAGGAAAAGAAAATCTAGCAGCTCGAGCCAGCCGGTGGCGTCAATAGCTAATCGAATTGATCAGTTTGGACGGGCCACCAAGACCCGAGGGTATTATGTGGAGGATTCATGTGGCGGGTGAGCCCATGCTACCTAAGAATTTGCGAAGCTTCGCCGATTGAAGCTGCAGAGTGTGCATGACGGTGTCTTGACGATAGAGACGCCTTCTATCGGAGAAAGATCCCTCGCACCGGTATTCGTGGTTAAGGTGCCACCAGCTTGGGCTTTCGACAATGCCCCTACGGATCTGTTCTTCCTGCGGTTCGACGACATCTTCAATATGTTCCACCTATACCGCTGCACTATACCATGGTGCATCTTTTCTCTTAGCCGCCATGCGATCATTAGAGAACACATCGGGCATCACTATAGTGGACCCCTACTACATGTGGCCGGCTGCTTGGGTTCCTCCATGACGACGTATCGTGGACTCGTACCTAAAAGAATCCTCGTGGTGAACAAGACAAAGGAATACATTCTCGTGCCTTACTTTCCCGAGTGGTCGTTATTCACTCGCCACCGTCGATTGGCTTTATTAGACTATCATCATTCTTTTCCAACACATTCCATTTGAATTTTTTTGCAGAGATGAACCTTTGCGCTCATCTCCTTATCGCTGAAGCATTCCCATACGTATTTCGACTCGGGAGTCTAGAAAAGAAGAAAAACTACGACAAGATCAAGGAAGTTCGGATGATGCTCTCACCGGCTTTGCCTCGACGGAAGGCACCACCTTCGTGCGTCACGAAGGTCAAGTTCGGCACGTCTTTAACCACGCACGGAGTTCCCTGCGTGAAGCGGTAGGAAAATAGTAAGAAGGAAGCCTACTACGCATCCATCACATGAGGCGTTCCTACTTGACCAGTGATTCTCTGTTGCAGATCATCTCAAGCAGTGGGCGAAGCAAAGGCCAAGATCACGATTCAGATATTAGGCAAGAGATGTATCACATCCAGCGGCGATTCGGAAATCATCTTCGTGATGTCATGACTTGAGGGGATCTTCTACGAGGAAATATCCCGAATAACCGTGACATAGAAGATCGCCTAGAGATGCAGGGTGACTATAGGAAGTTCATGACGAGACAAGACGTCCTCCCGTTCCCTAAGCCGAGCCAGAAGGCTTGATGTTGGCCTAGTTGTAGTTACAAACTATAGATGACCTTTGTGTGTGTGTGTGGACAAGTGTACATGCTACTATACTTATCTTATTAGGTTTATGAATCATCGCTTACTTCTTTTGCTTATTATTATTATATATCAATCAATGCTTGGTTTTTTTGCTTACTCTTTGGTCCTTTGCTCACTTTGGTCCTTCTTTTTTTCCTTACTCTTTTTTCGAGAATAATGCCAATGATTGAAATGTCGTGGCACACTATATATGTGAATGTGCTACGATGGGATTGTGATCCTTGTGATATGCACAAGTCCAGGTCTTGTGCATCCTACTTGGCTCACGGTTCCATCGTAGCATATTCCTGTGTCCAACGACCTATGTATATATATGAGGCATTCTTTTCGAGTTATTTTTGTCTTTTTCGAGAATAATGCCGATGATTGAAATGTCGTGTCACAATATATATGTGAATGTGCTACGACGGGATAGTTAGCCTTGTGATATGCACAATTCGAGGAATTGTGCATCCTACTTGGCTAATCGTCCGTAGCATATTCCTCGTGTCCAACGACCTATATATATAGGAGGCATTCTTTTTGATTTACTTTGGTCTTTTTCGAGAATAATGCCGATCATTGAAATGTCGTGGCACAATATATATGTGAATGTTCTATGACGGGATTGTAAGCATTGTGTTATGCACAAGTCTAGATGTTGTGCATCCTACTTGGCTTACGGTTCCATCGTAGCATATTCCTGTGTCCAACGACCTATGTATATATATATGAGGCATTCTTTTCGAGTTACTTTGGTCTTTTTCGAGAATAATGTCGATGATTGAAATGTCGTGGCACACTATATACGTGAATGTGCTACGACGGGATTGTGAGCCTTGTGATATGCACAAGTCCAGGTCTTGTGCATCATACTTGGCTCACAGTTCCATCGTAGCATATTCCTGTGTCCAATGACCTATGTATATATATATGAGGCATTCTTTTCGAGTTACTTTGGTATTTTTCGAGAATAATGCCGATGATTGAAATGTCGTGGCACACTATATGTGAATGTGCTGCGATGGGATTGTCCGCCTTGTGCTATGCACTGGTCCAGGTGTTGTGCATCCTACTTTGCGAACAGTTCCATCGTAGCATATTCCTGTGTCGAACAACCTAGTTATATATGAGGCATTCTTTTTGAGTTTGGTCTTTTTGATTTAGGAGTACTTTCTATAAGTGTATCTTCATATGCGACTTTAATTATATATGTTTTTTTTTCAATCATCGGTTAATTATTATTGTCAACTTATAGATGACGTGGTACGTCATGTACAAGGGACGGGTTCCCGGAGTCTACGATGATTGGGAAGACTGCCGGAGACAGGTGCACCGTTTCAGCGGCAATAGCTACAAAGGGTATAACACTATGGTGGAGGCGGAAGCTAGATACACGCGCTATCTAGCGGGAGTTAGGACGAGGAACCGGATGAAGACCTACACCTTCGTCGCGACTGTGATCATGCTTATCTTCTTTGGTTGTTTATCCCGCGTTTGTGTCTAGCTAGTTTAAATGTCTAGGCGAGCTTCCGATCGAGCTCTAACTTGTTCGATCGACACATGTATTCACATGTCACCAACTACTTTGTAACTTGATCGAAACAATGTATAACTTATGTATTCGTGTATGAGACTTATCTATATGTATTTGTTTCAATCTTGTTTTGCGAATTGTGTATTTATATATATAACTGTATATCTTATATCTGTGTGTATATCTGTCTATATAATCTGTATTGTATATCGTCTGGCCCTGAATTTTTTTTAAAAAAAAGACACCCGTGGCGCACATGGCACAACCGTGGCGTGGCTGCAACTAAAGCGCACTGCGCGACTTAGTGGCGCCTCGCAGCGTCGCCACCGAAGATCCAAAGCGTAGCGCACCTGCCAACATATCCGTGGCGCACTAGCAGGTGCGCTACGCCTATCTCGACATAATCGTGGCGCACCAGGCAGTGCGCCACAGTTAGGAGATAGCCGTAAGCGCAGGACGTGGCGCACCCTAGTGCGCCGGATGATGTTCTGTGCGCCCGCATACCGCGTTTTCCTAGTAGTGAATGGAGGCGACATGCCTGGCACCTTGAATTCCTGCGCAAAAAAGATAGCAAAAATTTCAGCACAAAGGTGGAAAACCAAATGCAGTCGAAAAATAGCGCTACGCGCACATCACAGTTCTACACCTGCGGAACCGGACAAGAAGCAAAGAATGGAGAAGTCAGCGACTTCCCCGGAAGATCCTCTCCAGCCTTGAACTTCAGCAGCGGACGAAGGATCCCGTCGATATCCCCCCTGGAGAATTCCTCAGCCGAAACCCTAGTCGGATCACGGCGACCCGAATAAAGAAACATTGGGTGCGCCCTAGCCTGGAACGGCTGCACCCGATGTTTGAGAAAACTGCGGATGATATCCACACCGTTCACCTCCTTATCCGGAATTAGCTGGAGATCCTCCACCCGATGATAGAGCCCCTCTATCTCCGCCACCTCGCCATCCAAGATCTGGTTCTTCCAGGACCTCTTCGGCTCGATCTTTTGGGAGGGGTCGAAAGGAGCAAGACCAAAATCCTGCCCAGCTACCGTGGAGTCGCGGATGTAAAACCATCGCCTCCGCCAGTACTGGAAAGATTCGGACATAGAAAAGGAGAAGAAAAGAAGATTGGATCGAAGGGAAATGATGCAACCCCCAATGGGATAGACACCATCAGAACTAGATTGCCTCTTCACGGAATAGAGTTTCCGGAAAAGGCCAAAGTGCGGCTCGATACCGAGCCAACACTCGCAGAAAGTGACGAAACAAGCGATATGAAGAAGAGAGTTGGGAGAAATATGATGCAGCTGAATGCCGTAAAGAAAGAGCAATCCACGAAGGAAATTGTGGACTGGGAAGGAAAAGACCTGAAGCACAAAAGCGAGGAACATAACCCGAAACCCAGCGGGGGTACAGGGAATTACCTTGTTGCCAGGGAGTTTGACGGCCTCTCTATCCTGCGGAATCAAGCCCCGCTCACGGAGCTTGCGGAGATCACTCTCCCGCGTCTCCGATCGCCGCCAGCCACCGTCGGTGCCACGGGCAGCGGTAGAACCTTTCTTGCCACCAGCAGCACTGGTGACAACTGCAGAAGAGGACTTCTTCGGCTTCCCCATCGCGGTGCGGCGGCGCCGGCGGAGAGAACGTAGGATTAAAGAATGAAATGCTCGAGGATATTCCAGCGCAGCAAGAAAGCTCAGAGCAGATTGGAGCAGTGAAACAAGAATGGCTGTGGTGAAAACAAATTAACTTTTCCCCAATGATTATAAGGATGAAGACGACGCACGATGACCGTCCATCGGGAAGACCTAGAGCCAACAACAATATCTGGCCGTCCACGTGTAAGCACAGCAGCGAACCGCCGCTCACACACCGTCCACTACGCGCGGAAATCGAGGCGATGCAGTAATTATCTCCACGTCGCGCGTGACCAGTCAACTCAAGGTTAGAAGGTGGGACCCATGTTCGTCCAGTCAAGTCACCTCTGGCGCCGCAGACGCGTGCGGTCACCGATCGTCAGCACTGATGTCATCAAAAGCTATACTAGCAATGGTTACAATACTTCGGCTAAACTATTCTTCGAGTCCTATCTATACTACGATTCGATTAATTACTCGGGGGCTACTCCTATCAGGAGCGCTGGCCACGCACCCGAAGCATAATAAAAATATCACACTACAAAGCTATTCTTCGAGTCCTACGTCGAGTCTACGACTCCAATACGGACTCGGAGGCTACTTCCATAGGGAGGATGGATTCAAGCATCCGAAAAATTTGTGTCCTACGGACCTGGAGTCAAACAATGACTAAGTTAAAGTCTCTGCTCGAGTATACGACTCGAACAGACACTCGGGGGCTACTCCCATAGGAAGCGCTGCTCGCGCACCCTATGAGTTCTTTGACTGCGATCCTTCAGATCAGAATGCAAAAACTTTTCGGCAACTCTGCCCTGATTAACGCTAAGTGAGAAACATCCTCCTTGGCCACCCGAAACGCCTCCGCGGCGATAAAAATTTGGATGTTGTGTCCGCGACACAAAGATAAGACCTACAAATATCATCTGATGGCCTGGCAACGCACACGACTATGCTCTGCTAGTGGAAACTCGTGCCAGCATGCACGATGAAAATCCCGACGGACGCGTTGGGTACATCATTTAAATTTACTGGAATTCCACTCATGTAAGTCCTCCGCGGCCTGAGTCGAATTACGCCAGCATTTGTTCCGGATTCGAGTCGAGGGACTCGAATCTAAAGAATATCATGTTTTTTGTCCTAAGACAGTTAGCTAACCCTGATTCGTCGGGAGAGTCAGGCACACGCATCAACAATCCGTACACACTCAAATCATTTCTCAAGCAAACAGAGATAGCCGCACCCGAAAGAATGAGGAGTCCTCAGTCGAATCTACGATTCGACTGAACACTCGGGGGTACTAACATGGTTATACCCTACGGGTGCACGACCTTAGCATACCTCGTCCAGCCCAAGGAAGTCCCATGACAAATATACGCCGGCCCATGAAAACTTTCGGGTGGCCAGGGCCCACAATGCCTTCGGATCCTTGGAGAGCAAGACTAAAGTAGATAGAAAATTCAAAGGGTCAAACCCTAAAACCTGTAACCAACTCGATCTGTGCCTGGGACCTGACTGCCTCTATGTAAAGGCCAGGAGGGCACGACGAGGAGGCTCTCTTACAATCTCTCGCATACCACATGCATACACACCTCCACGCTAGATTGCATCTGCACACCCCTATAACCTTCGGTTCCACCATAATCAGAGCAGACAAGCAGGAGTAGGGTTTTTCCTCCGGGGGCCTGAACCTGGGTAAACCTCGTGTCCCAGTGTTGCTTGTTTGCTAACCGTTCCGCGATCTCCAGCATCCCCATCTTCTCCAAAACCCAAGTCCATAACAATATAATGGGCATTGACGAGATTAAACCTCGTCACCAGGTCCTAGGGTTACAGGTAAAAGTCCTAGCCGGACAAGTTACAGAGTTCTACACTGCCTACAACTAGTCTAGAGTGTCTTGCACTCCAAGGCTACGGGTACGTCGGTGACTCCTCCGTAGCCTTCCTTTATCCGGCATGGGCCTCCCTTCTGGATCCATCTAACTGGGCCACCCAGCAGACCATGGACCATGCTACCAACTGTGGGTCACCCGAGTTATCCGGATAAGATACATGTTATGAGGATACCCATATAGCATATCCCCAACAGTAGCCCCCGGAGAACCCCAAGATCTTGCGCTGTCTTGCCTCTTCAGGGTGAATGCTCCGTCTAGATGGATGGCAAATCATCAAGCAATATCTTGTAGTCCTCCCAAAGAGCCCTGCAAGGTTTTCTCCGTCTTCATTGTGTAAGTCGGAGAATTGCTGAATCTTCAAACATACTCTTCCGTAGTCGGACTGGATCCGTCCATGCCGGAATATTCCGATGTGACGGTTCACCTGCTAGTGACAGCTAGGGCGACGTAGACATAAGTCAGCAACGCCTCGTAACTCACACATGCAGAGAACACAATCATGTCCTTTTTTCTCGCACGAGCGATATGAACCGTTGGCGGCGACAGTTGGAAACGTGGCGAAATTTCCGTGCACGCGCCCGCACATGTCGCCCACGCGTCAACCATTCGATCGTCTTGCACGAATATTGATGCCAGAGGTTATAAATTGTAACTGCGGTGAACTTTTACTTTTCACCTCATTATCCTCCTGCGTCATCTTCTTCCTCCAGCGAGCGCCTCCTCGAGCTCTCCGCGCATTTACGAAAAACCCTAGCCCTTCAATCCTTCCAATCACCACCTCCCCCCTTCCAATGGCAAGAAGCAGCTCTGCTCCCTCCATGGCGGCGTCAGGCGATGCTGCGGCGAAGCCGGCGAGCACTGTGCTCGTGCCTCCAGAGGGTCTGGTGATCCCCAAGTCCGAGATGGTCGAATCCATCGGCGGCGACCACAATGCAGCGGCGCTGGAACTGCTGGAAGAAGAAAGCGACTCCCACAAAGGGGATTAGCGTGGCTCAGATGTTGGAATTATGCCCTAGAGGCAATAATAAAGATGTTATTATTATAATTCTTGTTCATGATAAAGTTTATATTCCATGCTAGAATTGTATTAAGCGGAAACTTTAATACTTGTGTGGTTTGTAAACAACACCGTGTCCCTAGTACGCCTCTATGGACTAGCTCATTGATCAATGATGGTTAAGGTTTCCTAACCATAGACATGAGTTGTCAATTGATAATGAGATCATATCATTGGGAGAATGATATGAAGGACAGACCCAAACTAAGCGAAGCAATTAGACCGTTTCATCGTGTTCATCTTTGCGAAGCTTTTCCTATGTCAAATATTGTATTCCTTAGACCATGAGATAATGAAACTCCACAGTACGGAAGATAGCTTTGAGGTCATCAAACGTCATCCTATGAGAGGGTGATCATAAAGGTGTCTCTCGGTGATCGGAAAGTATCTGTTGGGTTGTATGTATCGAGATGGAATTTGTCCCTCCCAAGTCGGAGAGATATACTTGGGCCCACTCGTGTCGATATCAACACCGCTTGCAAGCATGTGGTTAAGGAGTTAATCACAAAGTGATATCGGATTACGGACGAGTAAAGTACTTCTTTGTGAGCGAGATTGAACTAGGTATGGCACCGACGATCGAATCTCGAGCAAGTAAAATATCGCGAGACGAAGGGAATATATATATGGGATTGATTGAATCCGGCATCGTGGTTCATCGATATGATCATCGATGAATGTGTGGAGTCAATATGGGTGCCTGACCCATTGATTATTGATAGAAGATCATATGCATATTCTCGAACCCAGGTCACACATAACGTATCTCGGCTAGGATAGATTGGATAATTGGTTTATGAATTTTTGTTGAGTCTCGGATGGGATCCGGGATATCACGAGAGGTTCCGGAATGGTCGGAGAATAAGATTCATATAAGGCGATGCAGTTTTGGAGTTGAATTGTTAGTTAATCGGTATTGTATCGGAAGCTTCTAGAACCTTCCGGAAGGGGACCAACGTGGCCCCACCTTCTGGGAGGGGTCATGGGCCTATGAGGGAGTGTCCTGGCCGCATTGGGCCAGGGTCACAAGGCCCCATAGGGCCCAGCCGATCCTAGATAAGTTTAAATCGTTTAAACTAGAGATAGGATTTCTAGATAAGGGAGAGTTTAAATTGTTTAAACTAGAGATAGGCTTGGAGGAGGGGAAAGGGCTAGCCGCCCCCCCTCTATATATAGAGGGGTGGTGCGCCCCCTCCACCCTACTACACACCTTCCTCCAAGCCCTAGCTGCCTTGCTACCTTCCTCTCTCCCTCCCGACTGTTTGTAGGCGAAGCCCTGCAGCAGAAATTCTCCACCATATACACCACGCCGTCGTGTTGTAGATCCAATCTATCTCTCCACCATACTTGCTGGTCCGAGGAAGGAGGAGACGTCGAGTCTTGCTGCGTGTGCATCTCACGGAGGCACCGCCACTTGTGGTGCTAGATCGGATCGGATCGCGAGGAGGAGAAGCGATACGACTACATCACCCATGTTCCGGCGAGCGTTCATTGTGCGAATCTTCAAGGGTATGAAGATCTAATCCAATCTCTCTCGTTGTTTGCATCTCCTAGATTAGATCTTGGCTTTCCCTCTGCTCCGTAGAAAATTTTGATTTACTATGTCGAAACCCTTGATGGTATCGAGCTAGATCTATGCGTAGATGTGTTTCACGAGTAGAATAACATGGTTGTTGCGGGCATTGATGTTTTCTGTTGCAAACCTCTTGTTTGTGTTCTTCTTATGACGGGATAGTGAGATTGAAGCGGTCCAGGCCAACCTTACGCTCGATTCGCGAGGCTCCGCACTTGACGTGTGGCTTGTTCCACACATGCGGTGGTGGATGTCGGTTCTCTCACTATAGTTGTCATGGGATTAACACGAGTTTGGCAACCATAATATCACCGTTGTGGCTTTCCGTAGGTAAGAATCGTTCTTAGCATCTACTCCCACAAGCCACGTAAAACATGCAACAACAAAGTAGAGGCGTCTAACTTGTTTTTTGGGGAGTGTTTTTGTGATATGGTATGGCCCAAGATGTGATGTGTATATTGTATGCGATGATCATGTTTTGTAATGTTTCACGACTTGCATGTCGATGAGTACACAACGGCGAGAGCCATATGGTTGTCTTTATAATTGTGTATGACCTGAGTCAACTTCTTATACGCCATGTAATAGCTTTACGTTATCGCTAAGTAGTTAGCAATAGTTGTAGTTGCTATTCGTGGTGGAGGCAATCATGGTGGAGTGATGGAGATCATGCGGAACGCACAAGATGGAGATCATTGCGAAGATTGGCTATACCATGTCACATAAAGTTATATGCATGTGATGTTTATCCTTTATGTATCTTATTATGCTTAGATCATGGCGGAAGCATTATAAGATGATTCCTCATAAAGATCAAGATAAAACTGTGTTCTCCCCAAGTATGCACCGTTCGAAAGTTAAAGTTCGTGCTTCCAAGCATCACGTGATGATCGGGTGCTATATACTCTACGTTCACATACAACGGGTGCAAGCCAGTTTTGCTGCGAAAATACTTGGGTCTAACTTGACGAGCCTAGCATGTGAGACATGGCCTCGGAACACAAGAACCGAAAGGTTAAGCATGAGTCATATGAATGATATGATCGACACCGTTGTCCACCATTGAAACCACATCTCTTCTCGTGATGATCGGATTAGGTGTGGTGAATTTGGATCGTGTTCACTAAACAACTTGAGGATGTTGAATTTAGTGGGAGTTCATCTAGTAATTTGATTAAGTTGAACTATTTATCATGAACATAGTCTAAATTGTACTTGCAAATCAGTAAATCCAATGGCCAAGTCCAACTTCAACTTCAACGTTTTCTTTGAGAAGAAAATCTTAGAAACAATGGGTCTAACTTCACCAACTGGTTCCGCAATCTAAGAATCATTACATCTGGCGGACAAAAGGACTATGTCCTTGGTAAAGCGTTAGGTGACCCCCTCGCAAGCTATGGTGATGAGAAAGCTGTCGATCGGCGCAAAAGATGATTATGGTGTGATTAAGAGCACCATGTTGTTTGCTATGGAACCGGATCTTCAAAATCGTTTTGAAACCTATCCGGGCCCTTTGAGATTCTCGAGGCTGAAAACCATGTTTGAGACTCAAGCCCGTTAGAGATATGAGATCTCGAGAAGTTCTTTAAGCGCAAGATGGAGGAAGGGAGTTCCGTTAGTGAGCACGCCATAAAGATGTCGGGCTACACTCAGCATATGAGCAAGCTGGAATGCACGATTCGGAGGAGCTCAAGATTGACAGGTTCTGCAATCACTCCTCCCGGCTACAAAAGTTTTGTAGTGACTCATAATCAGATTGGTTCCACTAATACGATCACCGAGCTCTTCGCAAAGTCAAGGCTGCGGAAGTGGACATCAAGAAGGATAATCATGTGTTGATGGTCAACAAGCCCTCCTTTAAGAAAGGTAAGGAGCAAAGAAGCCCTTCAAGAAGGGCGGCAAGCATAATGCCCTGGCGAGAAGAAGCTCAGTCTGGTCCCAAGCCGGACCTTTGAGTGCTTCTATTGCAAGGACAAGGGTCCTTTGGGCATAGCTGTCCAAGTACTTAGCGGACAAGAAGGCTGGCACCATCAAAGGTATATTTGATATACATGTTATTGATGTTTTCCTTACTAGCCCTCGTTGTAGTGCACGGTATTTGATACGGTTCGGTTGCTAATATTTGTAACTCGAAGCAGAGCTACGGAATGAGCGGTGACTGCGAGGATGAGGTGACGATCTTGGCGTTAGCGGATCAAGAGTTGATGTGATGGCCGTCGACGCGCTCTCCTTAGTTTTACCTTGGGATTAGTTTTAAACCTTAATAAATGTTATTATGTGCCTGCGTTGAGCATGAACATTATTTCCGGATCATGTTTATTGCAAGATGGTTATTCATTTAAATCGGAGAATAATGGTTGTTCTATTTATATGAGTAACATATTTTATGGTCATGCACCTCTTGTGAATGGTTTATTTCTTCTAAATCTCGAAAGGGATGAAGCACACATCCATAACATTGAGGCTAAGAGATGCAAAGTAGATAGTGATAATACTACTTATTTGTGGCACTGTCGTCTAGGTCATATTGGTGTAAAGCGCATGAAGAAACTCCATTCTGATGGACTTTTGGAGTCTCTTGATTTTGAATCATTTGACACATGAACCATGCCTCATGGGCAAGATGATCAAAACCCGTTCTCGGTATGATGGAGCGAGCAAAGGACTTGTTGGAAATCATACATACCGATGTATGCGGACCGATGAGTGTTTCGGCCGGTGGATATCGCTATTTTCTCACTTTTACCGATGACTTAAGTAGATATGGGTATATCTATTTAATGAAACATAAATCTGAAACGTTTGAAAAGTTCAAAGAATTTCAGAATGAAGTGGAGAACCATCGTATGAAAGATTAAGTTTCTACGATCCGATCGTGGAGGTGAATATTTGAGTTATGATTTTCTCACGCATCTTAAAGCAAGTGGAATCGTTTCACAACTCCATACGGAACACCACAGCGCAATGGTGTGTTCGAGCAGGAATCGAACCCTATTAGATATGGTCCGATCAATGATGTCTCTTCTTGATTTGCCGTTATCATTTTGGGGTTATGCATTAGAAACCGCTGCATTCACTTTAAATAGGGCTCCATCTAAATCCGTTGAGGCGACACCGTATGAACTGTGGTTTGGTGCTAAACCTAAGTTGTCGTTTCTTAAAGTTTGGGGATGCGAAGCTTCGTCAAGAAGTTGATGCCGGGACAAGCTCGAACCCAAAGAGGAGAAATGCGTCTTCATAGGATACCCTAAGGAAACTATTGGGTATACCTTCTATCCGAACCAGAAGGCAAAGTGTTTGTCATGAAGAACGGTTCCTTTCTTGAGAAGGAGTTTCTCTCGAAAGAAGTGAGTGGGAGGAAAGTAGAGCTAGACGAGGTTATTGAACCTTCTCTTGAATTGGAGAGTAGCGCACACTGAAATTGTTCCAAGGTGCGCTGCACCAACAATAGAGGAAGCTAATGACAAGGATCATGAAGCTTGGACGATCTCTCTTGAGCGTCGCAGGTCGACAAGGTCGCGTGCCCCTCACGAGTGGTACGGCAACCTGTCTTGTTGTCTTGTTGGTAGAAGGCGTGAACCTACAAACTATGAGGAAGCGATGATGAGCCGGACTACGAGAAATGGCTGGAAGCCATGAAATCCAATTGGGATCCATGGCGAAAACCAAGTATGGACTTTGGTGGATCCTCCTAGCAAGAAAGGCCGTTGAGTGCAAATGGATATTCAAGAAGAAAAGCGGACGGATGGTAATGTTACCGTCTATAAAAGCGGCTTGTCGCAAGGTTTTCGACAAGTTCAAGGTGTTGACTACGATGAGACTTTCTCTCCGTAGCGATGTTTAAGTCCATTCGGATTTTATTAGCAATTGCTGCGTTTCATGATTATGAAATATGGCGAGATGGATGTCAAGATCGCTTTCCTCAATGGCAACATTGATGAAGAGTTGTATATGATGCAACCCGAAGGTTTTGTCGATCCTAAGGATGCTAGTAAAGTATGCAAACTTGACGTTCCATTTATGGTGAAGCAAGCATCTCGGAGTTGGAACCTTCGTTTTGATCAAGTGATCAAGAGCTTTGGATTTGTTCCAAATTGCTGAAGCTTGTATCTACAAGAAAGTGAGTGGGAGCTCGGTGGCGTTTACGGTACTATATGTGGATGACATATTGATTATCGGAAATGACATCAACATGCTTAACGATGTGAAGAGTTATTTGAACAAGTGTTTTTCAATGAAAGACCTAGGTGAAGCTGCTTATATATTGGGCATCAAAATATATAGAGATAGACAAAGACGCTTTGATAGCTTTAAGCGAGTACATACCTAGACAAAGTTACGAAAAGGTTCGAGAATGGATAAGGCAAAGAAAGGTTCGGTGCCTATGTTGTCGGTAAGATATTGAGCAAGGCTCGGTGTCCATTCTGTAAATGATAGGAAGCTATGAGCAAAGTGCCTTATGCCTCGGCCATAGGTTCCATCATGTATGCCATCTTGTGTACTAGACGGATGTGTCCAATGCTCTTAGTTTGTGACGAGATAACAAAGTGATCGAGTGTAACTTTGGACAGCCGTCAAGAACATCCTAAAGTACCTAAATAGAACTAAAGAAATGTTCTTAGTCTATGGGGATGATGAGCGACTTGTCGTAAAAGGTTACGTCGGCGCTAGTTTCGACACCGACAAGGATGATTCTAAATCTCGGACAAGATACGTTTATATTTTGAATGGAGGAGCTGTGGAGAAGCTGCAAGCAAAGCGTGATCGCGGGATCTGATGAAAGCGGAATACATGGCTCTTGAAGAAGCGTCAAGTGAAGGAGTTTGGATCGAAACTTCATCCTGAGCTTGGCGTGGTTCAAGTGCATTGGACCCATTGGAGATATTGTGACAACAACTGGCGCCATAACTTTTCGCTAAGGAACCAAGATATCATCCAAAGACCAAGCATATCAACCGCAAGTTTCATATAATCCGAGATTATATAGCGGATGGAGATCGAAGATTAGCAAAGTACATACGGATCTGAATGTCGAGATCCATTGACTAAACCTCTTCCACGTGTAAAACATGATCAACACCTCGATGCCATGGGTGTGAGATTGTTGCCAAATGTAAACTAGATTATTGACTCTAGTTCAAGTGGGAGGCTGTTGGAATTATGCCTAGAGGCAATAATAAAGATGTTATTATTATAATTCTTGTTCATGATAAAGTTTATATTCCATGCTAGAATTGTATTAGCGGAAACTTTAATACTTGTGTGGTTTGTAAACAACACCATGTCCCTAAATGCGCCTCTATGGACTAGCTCATTGATCAATGATGGTTAAGGTTTCCTAACCATAGACATGAGTTGTCAATTGATAATGAGATCATATCATTGGGAGAATGATATGAAGGAGACCAAACTAAGTGAAGCAATTAGATCGTTTCATCGTGTTCATCTTTGCGAAGCTTTTCCTATGTCAAATATTGTATTCCTTAGACCATGAGATAATGAAACTCCACAGTGCGGAAGAAAGCTTTGAGGTCATCAAGCGTCATCCTATGAGAGGGTGATCATAAAGGTGTCTCTCGGTGATCGGAAAGTATCTGTTGGGTTGTATGTATCGAGATGGAATTTTCCCTCCCAAGTCGGAGAGATATACTTGGGCCCTCGTGTCGATATCAACACCGCTTGCAAGCATGTGGTTAAGGAGTTAATCACAAAGTGATATCGGATTACGGAGCAGTAAAGTACTTCTTTGTGAGCGAGATTGAACTAGGTATGGCGATGCAAACGATCGAATCTCGGGCAAGTAAAATATCGCGAGGCAGAGGAATATATATATGGGATTGATTGAATCACGGCATCGTTGTTCATCCGATATGATCATCGATGAATGTGTGGAGTCAATATGGGTGCCTGACCACTTGTTGATTATTGATAGAAGATCATGCGCATATTCTCGAACCCGCAGGTCACACATAACGTATCTCGGCGCTAGGATAGATTGGATAATTGGTTTATGATTTTTGTTGAGTCTCGGATGGGATCCGGGATATCACGAGAGGTTCGAATGGTCGGATAATAAGATTCATATAAGGCGGTGCAGTTTTGGAGTTCGGAATTGTTCGGGTTAATCGGTATTGTAGGAAGCTTCTAGAACCTTCGGAAGGGACCAACGTGGCCCCACCTTCGGGAGGGCATGGGCCTATGAGGGAGTGTCCTGGCGCATTGGGCCGAGGAACAAGGCCCCATAGGGCCCAGCCGATCCTAGATAAGTTTAAATCGTTTAAACTAGAGATAGGATTTCTAGATAAGGGAGAGTTTAAATTGTTTAAACTAGAGATAGGCTTGGAGGAGGGGCAAGGCTGGCCGCCCCCCCCCCCTCTATATATATAGAGGGGTGGTGCGGCCCCTCCCCCCTACTACACACCTTCCTCCAAGCCCTAGCTGCCTTGCTACCTTCCTCTCTCCCTCCCGATTGTTTGTAGGCGAAGCCCTGCAGCAGAAATTCTCCACCATATACACCACGATCGTGTTGTAGATCCAATCTATCTCTCCACCATACTTGCTGGTTCGAGGAAGGAGGAGGCGTCGAGTCTTTGCGTGTGCATCTCACGGAGGCACCGCCACTTGTGGTGCTAGATCGGATCGGGTCGCGAGGAGGAGGCGAGTCGACTACATCACCCACGTTCGAATGAGCGTTCATTTGTCGAATCTTCAAGGGTATGAAGATCTAATCCAATCTCTCTCGTTGTTTGCATCTCCTATATTAGATCTTGGCTTTCCCTCTGTTCGCTCCGTAGAAATTTTTGATTTACTATGCCGCGAAACCCTTCATCGGACATTACAGCCTGCAACATCAAGTAGCTGCTCGTCGAGGGATACCTCCCTGCGATGGAGGGGATCGCCTGGCGGGCGGCGCCGGTCGGCGAGGTCACTCATTCTCCCCAAGCCGGAGATAAGGTGTACCTCAAAGCCCAATTGGTACGCGATGTTTCCTTGCCCATCTCCAATTTCTTCCTAGTTGTCCTTAGGCATTACCGAGTACATCCTCATAACCTCTCCCCCAATAGCATCCTCACGCTTAGCAACTACGCGGTGCTCTGTGAGGGTTATTTAGGGATTATACATAGGCTAGATCTCTTTATTTACTTCTTAACTATCAAGCGGGAAGCCGGAGCCGGCAAGGACAAGCTTAGGAACTGCGGGACAGTTAGTTTTAAGATCCGGCCTGGCAGGCGGTTCCCTGACATCGTCGGCCATGAATCTTGCAAGAACTGGCAACAGACGTACTTCTACGGCCCAGGTATCCCTCTGCGGCGAGAAAAGCGTATCGAACTTTGTCTCTGGAGAGCGCTGAAGCCCCGACATGGAGGTCCCAAGCCACCCTTCCCTCCGACGACGAAGCCTCACGCGCCATTAGGCGGATATAGTGGTTCGTAGACACGGGTCTGACCAGGTTGGACCTAGCCATGTGCTGGTTCATCAGGTGGATCCAGCCTCTGCAGCACCACTCGAAGCTGATGCATGAGTACACCAAGGATAGGAAGGATAGCCTCCGCATCTTCGAGGACAATTTCTCGAGTGACTCCATCAAGATTCGCCTCAAGGACATCGTCAAGGTGAAGGATAGGAAGCATGGCTTCACCATCACCTACGACATGTTCGTTGACGGCTTGTGCCTAGAGGTATGATGCTTATTTTCCGTGTATGACATATACTCTAGTTCTTCCATCTAACCATTACCATCTTCATCTAACACTTGTGCGATTTCACTTAACAGCCCAGTAGTCTAGATGAGGATAGCATGGCTGTCCAAATCTATGACCCAAAGATGAAGGAAGTCACCGTCGTGTCCGACGACGATGACCCGTTGGCACGAAAGCGGAAGAGCTCCACCTCTAACGCCGCCGACAGAGGCAAGAAGAATAAGAAGGAGAGTGGAGTCTCCAAGAAGTCCACTACCGCCCTAGATGCGGATAAAAGAAAGGTTACCGGGATCCCCTTTGCTAAAGCACCCCCTGTCGTGTAAGCTTCTTTCTCTCCGACATTTGTCCATTGCTCGTCTTATTCTTGTACTTATACTTTTTGCACGTTACAGGAAAAAGGCCACTACTAGTTTGAAGAATACCTCCAAGACTTTGGGGGCTTCTAGAAATATTAAGGATATGTTGCATCGTGACGTGTCTCCCCAAGCATCTCCCGCCATCTCCCCTGTTACTCCCAGCGTCCAGCCTACATTTGCTCCGACAAGCTCACAAGCCAAAGATGCATCTGGCCCTTTCGTCATGGAAGTGGACTCAGGCGCCTCCGTGGAGATTGTCGTTGTCGGCAAACAGGCGACGCAAGAAAGTACCGCTACCCAAATGGCTGAAGCTTCGGCTAAGGATGCCATCGGTAGCGGCAAGGAGGTGGTGGTGGGTTGAACGTCTGTCGAAGGCGGCGCCTCCGCACCCAGGACAACTGTAGAATTCCCAAAGATAGTCTACCTGGCACTTACGCCGAGTAGCTCCGCTTTGGTTCTTGGTGCAGCTCCGACATCTCCAACTTGCGGTCTTGAGGAGCTTCTCCGACAAGCAGATATCATGCGAGGAAATAGCCTTTCCTTTGGCAAGTTGCTTGCTGAGAGCGCTACCAACCTCAAGATCATTGCACTTGTAAGTTTCATTTGCATTTTGCATTTTATATGAGTATACCACTGTAGCCCCCGAGGATTTAGACGGAAAACCATAGGTCTTTGCATCTGAATGCTCTAAGAGTGACTAAGCTAGAAAACTTCTCACTGTAGACCCCAAGTATCTAGTTTGAATGAATTATTCTGACTAGATACTTTCAGAGTAGCATACGCATTGTTTCTAAATTTCAATACTGTAGCCCCCAAGTCTCTAGTTGTAACTGAATTAGTTCCGACTAGATACTTTAAAGAAAGACTAAGCATATGACTGAGTTTAAAAACTTTATACTGTAGCCCCCAAGCTTCTAGTTGAAAACTGAATCAGTTCCGACTAGATGCTTAAAGAAAGACTAAGTTTATTGCCAAGTTAAAAAACTCTCACTATATCCCCCAAGCCTCTAGGTGGATAGTTATCCGGCTAGATGCTCCAAGTAGACTAAACAATGTTAAATTTTCTTTCCACGTAATGAGAATGCTCGGAGAGGCGTGGCCAACGAGAAGTTCCAGAAGATGCATGCGGCTTGGAAGCCGAAAAGGGTAAAACTGCCTTCTTGAAGGAACAAATCATCAAGAGCAAGAGTCTGTTTTTCCTTTCGTTTTCGTATTCTGACTTGGTCTTGTGCCAACTTTCTCTGAGTACTCATTGTGTACTATTCTTTCTCTGACTTGCAGAAGCCATTGACAAGGCCAAGGACATTGTGGAGCAATCCAAGCATATTCAGCAGCTGGATAGCGAAAACAAGATCCTTAAGTAGGAGAGGAAGGATATGCTGAAAATGCATGAGGACTCCATGAAAGTCCTGAAAGAGTCTGCCAACACGGAGATTGACCGCTTGAAGGAGGAGATCGCGATGCTGAAAGAGCAGAAGAAGGCTGCCGATGAGCAAAATCAACGCAATCTCGAGGGATACAAGATCCTCCGACAAGAACGGGATTCCATGGAGGAAACTCTCCAGCAGGCTGAGATTAGCATCTACAGTAAGTGATTCTCCGCCTTATACTTTTGTAAGCTAGATACTCTGAACTTTTTGCGTTATTGAACTCATGCGTTCCTTTGTCGGAAATTTGCAGCTCCTATTGGGTTGACCCAGTTGCCTCCTCCGCCAAAAGAATGCATGGTCCTTGCCGGCAACTTCATCAACACCGCCATTAAGCATACCAAGGAGATAGCCAAGCCCCTCTAGATTAACATCAAAGCGGTGGATTCCGTGATGAAGTTCTTAGAGATCTTGCGCCGATCCCTCGAGCGTATTGTAAGCTGGAAAGCTTCATGTACCTGGGCCGGCGCGAGGATGGCGTTGTCAATGGTCAAGGCGCACTACGAAAACACCGACATCGACAGGGTGACCTCCGGTATCCCCGACGTGGACGGCGATGGCCAAAAATAGATCATAAGGCTATCTTGGCGTTGCTAGCGGGTTTTGATACCAGAGTCACCTAGTTGGTCGACCCTAACGTCTTCGTGTCCATGGAAACCATTGACGGTGACAACCAAAGCTCCTCCGGGCCCCTCAACACCGCCGACTTCGAGGAGATGACTCTCGTGCTGCTGATGATGTTACATGCAAGTCGCCTACGCCAGAGGAATGAAAAAACAATATGTAATATTTGTTTCCTCTGGAATTTGTATGCGGAAAAACTACTTGTTAACTTAAGGCGGAAGACAATGGTTGTTATTTCCTGCTACTCAAGAACTGGTTCCAGCATGTATATATTTTTTAAGCAAGTGCTGGCTTATCCGTTAATCTGGTTTTTATGCTTGACTTTTCGTGAGTCGGAAGACTCGTTGTCGTAACTATGCGCTCAGGCGATGATGCCCAATGGCACCATCAATAACCTAAGCACAAAATCGCCAATAATAAGTGCTGAAAGTCACTATTCTAGAATCCACATAAAAACAGCAAAGAACGTGTAGACCAGAAAACTTAAGCTAACACCCGTAGTCGGAATTTTCACAAGTGCAATCGCAAAGCTTATGCATAAATGTTTTATATGATCCAAAAATAAACAATAAAGGAGGTAAAAGGCTCAGAAATATGAGTTAACCAGAGAGCTTTATTTCATTGATCATATAAGAGGTACACAATAGATAAAAAATGCTAAGTGTAGAAAGGACGTAGTTGTGCTATGTTCCATGGCCGATCAAGCTCCGGGTAGTCATCATTCGGGTCACGTCGCTAACGCTTATGATCCTTGCTGGGTATATCCTTCAGTTCACGATTGTCAATGAGATAGTAAGACCCATTGAGCAGCGCCTTGCTTATGATGAACGGTCCTTCCTATGGCGGGGATAATTTGTGTGACTTCTTCTGCTTAAGTTGGAGCACCAGGTCCCCCTCTTTAAACGAGAAATGTCGAACGCGGCGACTATGGTAGATGTGTAGCTTCTGCTGGTAGATGGCGGATCTTTGGCATGCCAATACGCGCTCCTCCTCGAGAAGGTCCACATCTAGGCGTCTGGATTCTTCAGCGTCATCTTTGTCATAGGCGGCAACTCTTGGTGAATCGTGAAGGATGTCGGAAGGAAGGATGGCTTCTGCTCCATATACCATGAAGTAAGGGGTGTAGCTGGTGGATCTGTTGGGTGTAGTTCGTAAACTCCACAGCACAGATGGCAATTCCTCCGCCCAGGCTCCGGCTGCTCTATGCAGTGGTGCCTCAAGACGTGACTTGATTCCCTGTAGAATTAATCCATTGGCTCGCTCAACCTGATCATTGGACTATGGATGTGCCACAGATGCAAGGTCAAGTCGGATGCCCTTCTCCCAACAATAAGCTTCCACTTCTCCGAGTGACAAGTTGCTGCCGTTGTCGGTGATAATGCTATGTGGGAGACCAAATCTCACCACTAGATCCCAGACGAACCTAAGGGCAGTTGACCCATCGAGCTTTCTAATGGGTTTAGTGAAGGGAATATGCCCGAGAGGCAATAATAAAGTGGTTATTATCGTATTCCTTATTTATGATAAATGTTTATTTTGCATGATATAATTGTATTAATACGGAAACATTAATACATGTGTGTTTAATAAACAAAAAGGAAGTTCCTAGTTATGCCTCTCTTATAAACTAGCTCGTTGATTAACAAGATGATCAAAGTTTCCTGATCATGGACATTGGATGTTGTTAATAACGAGGTCACAACATTAGTGTAATGATGTGATGAACATTCATCCAAAGTATAGCATTACGATCGAAGTCATTGAGTTTATATTGCTATAACAACTTACGAAGTAGTCCTAATCCTTAGACCATGAGATCATGACAATCACTAACACCGGAAGAGTTTCTAGTTGACATCAAACGTCACACCGTAACTGGGTGATTATAAAGATGGCTTCAAAGCTACTAAAGTGTTATGTTGAGAATCATGGATCAAGAGTGGAATTTGTTCATCCCGATGACGGATAGATATACTATGGGCCCTCTCGGTGACATCACATTGGTTAGCTTGCAAGCAAGTGATTTAATCACTAGAATGTTATATCACGGGAACGAGAAAAGAGTGCATGTCAGTAACGAGATCAAACTAGGTATGGAGATACCGATGATCAAATCTCGGACATGTAATATATCGTGAAACAAAGGGATTAAGATACAAGCGTAAAAGGTTCACACGATCACAGAAGTCATCGTTGAATGTGTGGGAGTCAGTACGGATCTCCAGGTCCCGCTGCTGATTATTGATCGGAGAGGGGTCTCGATCATGTCTGCATTATTCGCGAACCGTAGGGTGACACACTTAAGGGATACCGACACCATTCGGATCAAATGATATGTCAGAAAAAGAAAAGAAAAGCGCAGGAATTTATTTCACTAGACACCGGAATTGTTTCGGTTGAAATTGCTAAAACTGGTTCTGCATGTGAAATGGAATACTAGCAAGGGGTTTTATGTGAATGTTTGTTAATTAAAGTAATTAACAAAATTCTGAATAAATAAATAAAAGAGTTTTATTTAAATAAGAGCTTGCATTAATTTTGGTGGAAAATTAATGCATGTGAGTGGAGAGGTTTTTATGTGAGTGGAGCTTCCACCACATGAATGAGGGAGAGGTGGGGGCACCCTCCTTGGCCGGCGGCCATGCCCCCTTGGGCTGCCCCCCTCCCCTATAAAAGGACCCCCTTCTCTCACTTGTCTCTTACACCTCCTCGCGAAGGATCTCTCTCCCCTCTTTAGAATTTCCCCATTGTCTCGGATCAGCGAGATACATGTTCCCGGTGGCTTTTTCTGGAAGGATTTGTTGCTTCCGCTGCTTCGCTGGAGCGAGGGCGCGGAGGTTGTCGGGGTATCTGTACGTGTGTGCGATCACGGATGCACCACTGCTTTGAGGTGCTGGACTTGATCGTGCTGGACCGGCTGGACCAAATGGACTTCATCACGATCGTGAGATCGGCAAGCGTTCGTCTATATCATCCACGAGTACAACCTCGTTAACGCTATTCGGTCTTCGAGGCCCGTTGCTTGTATCTAGTAGATAGATCTTGGTAATTAGATGTTTCCATCGTAGGAAATTTTTTGTTTTCTATGCTGCGAACCCTACAGTGGTATCAGAGCCAGGTTTATGCGTAGATGTTTTGCACGGGTAGTACACATATGAGTATGTGGGCGATGATGATCATTTTATTGCTTCTTAGTTGTACTTTGGATATTGGTGTCATAGTGGGATGAAGCGGCCCGGACAAACTTTACATGTCCTCGCCATGAGACCTGTTCCACGCTTGACATGCAACTGGTTTTGCATAAGTGGCTAGCGGGTGTCTGTCTCTCCTACTATAGTCAATATCTAATTTGCAACGAGTTGTCAACAATTTGGTTATCCTCGTTGTGGTTCATGTTCGTAGGTAAGAACGGCTCTATCTTCGAAAGCCCTAACCCACGTAAAACTTGCAATGGATAAATTAGAGGCGTCTAGTTTAGATTGTTGCTGGGCTAGTGTTATGATATGGTGATGTTGTAAGTAGAAGTATGAGATGATACTCTTACAACACACATAACGTGTAGGTTCCATAGACCTTGGCCTTACACATAGAGGTATGATAGAGATCATACCACGGTGCACATGATAGAGATCATAGGTGAACCACCGCTCTCCCATGAAGAGTGTGCCATTGTCACGGTAAACCCACCCATCTCTGATAATCTGTGTCGCCCTACTCTAGAAAGGATTGTGCAAATCATTGTCGATGAGTTTGGGCATAATGTTGTTAAGGCTGAGATCTCTGCTCTTGGTGTTGGTTTAGTCACGTTGGATTCCGTTGAGATTCGTGATCTGCTTGTTAGAGAAAGTCCACATGTGCTTGATGATGATTCCACCTTTTCACTAGTGCGCCATGATGAGGGTATTAACATGAGACTTCCTGTGTTTGTTTATGGAGCATGGGTTATGTTTCTTGCTTTTCCTCTAGGCTACCAGACTGAACACTATGTTAACAAAGCGGTTTCTCTTTTTGGAAAATTATTGCTGTGGCTGAACCCCAATGATAGTGAGTCCAGGGTTCTTGTGAGGGTTTTGTTGAAGGAGACACGTCTGGTTCCTAGAAGACTTGTGGTTACTCGTGTTACCACTCTTGCTGGTCAGGGTATGTCGTGGTCTGTTCCTGTGTATATCTTGAATGGTAGGCACACTCGTCCTGGACTTATTAGCAATGAAGATATTGCCCCACCTATGAATGCCTCGCCCCACCCTTTTGATCTACCCTATCTCTCTGAGATTCAGCAACAACGTCAGACAATTGAACAATTTAACCAGCGGCATGCTGATCACCGCTGGACTCAAGGTGCTGGTCCATCCAATCGGACTGTCTGGCCGACTATCCCACCTGTCTATCATGGTACAAACATGAGAACTTTTACAGGCTATGAGGGTCCTTCTATGATGGATGGTGTGGAGGCAGATTCCAATTCTAGTGATGACGCTTTTGAGGCCTGAAACGAGCATGTCTCAGAAGTGGAAGATGCTGCAGAAGCTGTTCATTTCAGGAGTCAACAACTCTTCTCTGATCTTTGTCCATGCTGGTGGCAGTGTTCTGAATTTCCTTGTGCCTGATTTTCCTAGTTTCCTTGCTTTTCAGCGTTGGATGAGGCGTCAAGTGCGCACTAGGGCCATTTTACCTGCTGATCCCGCTGTTCAGTTTGCTGAACTTATTACTGCTATCAACCTGATGTTTTCCCGTGTTGCTGAAACTGTTGAGTTGGCTCAGTTTGATCAGCTGATTCATACTCGCATGGTTGCCACTGATGTGGTGCTGGCTGATGTTCCTAGGATAGTTGTTGATTGTGTTGTTCCTCTCCTGCTTGAGGCTCCGCTGTTGGATGTTGGGTTGGCTGATGGTCGTGTTGTGCTAGAGGAAGGACATTTTTCTGCTCTTGTGGTTAATGAAGCTGTGTTAATGGCTGATATTTCTGATTCTCCGACTGCTTTGGGTTATGTTTCTGCTGATGCTCAAGTTGATGCGATCCAGAATGTTCAGGTGCAGGTGGAACATGATTTGGAGGCAATGGTTTCGCTCTCTGACGATGGTTTTGGTATGCCTACTGCTCTGAATGATGCCGATCCTGGTTCGCATGCTTCTTTGTTGACTGATCTGATGAGGCCGATTGAATCTATGGCTGGGAATTCTTTTGAACTAGAGGATGTCAACTCTGCTGACATGGCCGCTTTAGGCTTTGTGATTTCTGAAGAATATTCTGAGACTCCATCTCTGGGCAATCAGATTGATCATGTCCAACTGGAGCAGGATCTTGCTGCGGTGGTATCTTCTCTGGCTCCTAATGTTGTAGGTCCTTCTGCTCCTTCTCGTCGTGCACACTGCACGTTCTAAAAAGGTTGAGGACCCCAAGGTCAGCTTTGAGGTGCGTCGCTGCACACGCAACAACAATGATGGGCGCCTGTTCGAACTGCCAAACCAGCCATCGCGTCGTCGTGCTTCCTCTGTTCCAAGGGCTACGCCTGCCTCGGTGCTTCAGGTGGTGGAGATGCAGCGTCTTGGCATTGAAGATTGTCTCATTGACCCTGAAGAACTCTCTGAAGCTCGGCTGCATGCGGCGCGGGAAGAGGAGAAGGAAGGCTGAAGCTCTGCCTCAGCCGCTCCATAAATAATAGTTCTTGTGTGATTTGTGTCTGATCACACCATTTTCTTTCTGTCATTTGGATTGTTTAAGTACTTTGCAATGCTTTGTGTCAGTCGAACTGGGTCAGTCAATCAACTCTCGTGTGTTAATCGTACTTGGTGTGTTTTAAATTGGAATATCCGTGGTGTTAATTCTGCTGAGAAATGGCCTCTAGTGTACAATAAAATTGAGGAGAGTTTGGCTGCAATTGTCTGTTTACAGGAGACCAAAAAAGAAGAGATGGATCTGAATTTTCTCAAGAACATTGCGCCAAGAAAATTTGACAAATATGCTTTTGTTCCCTCGGAAGGGGCATCTGGTGGCCTGCTTGTGCTCTGGGCTAGTAACCTCTTTATCGGTCAGGTCCTGCTTCAAGAGAAATTTGGCCTTGTTATTCAGTTTCAGTCCACTGTCTCAAATGATAAATTTACTCTAGTTAATATCTATGGTCCATGTGAAGGTATTGACAGAGAATATTTTGTGGCATTGCTTTTTCATCTTGATATTCCAGATGATGCTCACTGGTTGCTAGTGGGAGACTTAAACTTTTATCGATTTTCTGACAACCGTAACAAGTCAGGGGCCAACATTCAGGATATGGCAACTTTTAATGAGATTATAAGTTATCTTGGGTTAATCGAATTACCTATCAAGGGGCGCTCGTTTACTTGGAGTACTATGCAAAGTGAACCCCTTCTTGAACAAATTGACTGGTTTTTTACCTCCTCTGCCTGGACTTTAAAATACCCAAACACTACAGTCAATCCCTTAGCTCGACCAACGTCAGATCACATACCCTGTGTTGTTTCGATTGGTACCTCCATCCCTAAAGCACAAGTTTTTAGATTTGAAAATCACTGGATTAAGATGCCAGGTTTTATGGATGTTGTTATGCGAATTTGGAATATAAACTGTCCTGGAGACGGTGCAAAATGTATCTCCTCTAAGTTCATTTTTTTACGGAAGGCTCTCAAAATATGGAGCACTAGCATCTCTGTCATCAACACCATTATTGACAACTGCAATCGTATCATCCTCATGTTGGATAACATGGAAGAATCCAGGCCTTTGCATATTACAGAGTGGAATTTCCGAAATATTATTAAAGCCAGACTTTCTCACCTCCTGCAATGCAAAAAGGAATATTGGAAGAAGCGTTGTACTACAAAGTGGGCGAAATTTGGAAACGAGAACACTTCATACTTTCATTCAATGGCCACAATACGGTATAGAAAAAATACTATTGCATCACTTACAAGAGAGGATGGTTCAGTTGCGATGGAGCATCATGCCAAAGCTGGAATCCTTTTGCAATCCTTCAGAGAACGTCTTGGTTGCTCTACCCCGATTGATCACACCTTTGCTTTTTCTGACTACATTCACCCCACTGTAAACTTGGACTCTTTATCTGCTCCATTCACAACTGAGTAAATTGACAAAGTGATTGCAGAGCTCCCACCTGACAAGTCTCCGGGTCCAGATGGTTTTACAGGTCTGTTCGTTAAAACATGCTGGCAAATAATCAAGTTTGATTTCTATAAACTGTGTCATGATTTTTGGGAGGGGTCAGTGAATCTCCAGAGCATCAATGACGCGTTTATTACTCTCATTCCAAAATTAATTCTCCTGAGAGTCCCAATGACTATAGACCGATATCACTGTTGAACATCAGTATTAAAATTCTTACTAAACTGCTTGCAAACCGCTTACAGAATGTTATCCTTAGGTTGGTCCACACCAACCAGTATGGCTTCCTCAAATCTCGGACTATCCAAGACTGTGTAGCATGGGCGTACGAGTACATACACCAATGTAAGCAATCTAGAAGGGAGACAGTGATTCTGAAACTTGACTTTGCCAAAGCGTTTGACACTATTGAACACAAGGCAATTCTGGAAATTCTACGCTGCTAGGGTTGTGATGACAAATGGATTTCTTGGGTACAGGCCATATTCACTTCTGGTTTCTCATTAGTCCTTCTCAATGGCGTCCCAGGGAAAAAAATTCCTTGTCGACGTGGTGTGCGTTAGGGAGATCCTTTCTCCCCCATTCTATTTGTCGCTGGAGCAGATCTTTTGCAATCCTTAGTTAATGACCTGATGTTGAATGGGGTCTTGGTCCCTCCTTTGCCTCTCCTAAATACAGACTTCCCTATCGTTCAATACGCGGATGATACTTTGCTTATTCTCCAGGCTTGTCCGGTCCAGTTGCTTGTTCTTAAAAAAATTCTGCACACTTTCTCAGCTGCTACCGGTCTACGTGTTAACTATGCTAAATCCTGCTTGATGCCTGTTAATGTGGATGATGAGAAGCTTGCTTCTCTTGCGGGGGTCTTTGGTTGTGCGGTGGGATCGCTTCCATTTACTTACCTTGGCCTTCCGCTTGGCACGACAAGGCCAACTGTCCAGGACCTCACTCCAATTGTGGACCAAATTGAACGGCGTCTAAATGCAAGTGCGCGCTTCCTGGATTATGGTGGACGTCTGCAGCTAATTAATTCAGTCTTGTCTACACTGCCCAATCACTATCTTTGCTCGCTGAAAATTCATAAGACAGTGATAAAAATTGCTGACCGCTCTAGGAGACATTGTCTTTGGGCCCGAGATGAAGACTCTCATTCTGTTCATTCACTTGCAGCTTGGCCCCTTGTATGCAAACCTAAAAGACGAGGGGGTCTTGGTATTCTCAATTTGGAAATCCAAAATAAAGCACTCTTACTAAAGCAACTACACAAGTTCTATTGCAAGAAAGATATCTCGTGGGTGAAGCTCGTGTGGTCCCTTTATTCTGCTGATAAACCCCCGCATGCTCAGTCACGTAGAGGCTCGTTATGGTGGCGCGATGTCTTTGATCTTGTGGAAACATATAGAAGTATCACCTCCTCAGACCCTGGAGATGGAAGGACTATTCTCTTCTGGAAAGATTTCTGGCTTGGAAACGAACTTTTGTGTGAGCACTTCTCTCGGCTTCACTCGTTTGCGCTAGATGAAGATATATCGGTACTTTCATTCATGCTCAGGACCCCTATTCTCTGTTTGCATTACCTATTTCTCCCCAGGCATTTGAAGAACTTATTCAACTTCAGGCGCTGACTCAAGAGGTGAACTTGTCGCTAGCTGAACTGGATATCAGAAAATTTGTTTGGGGTTCAGCCATCTACACTTCTTTAAAGCTTTACAATTTCCTGTTTGAGGCTCTGCCTGAAGACCTCACGTTCACTGCAATCTGGAAATCAAAATTACTGCCCAAACTCAGAGTGTTTGCATGGCTCATTTTAATGGACCGTTTAAATACAAAAGAAATGATGCAAAGAAAAAATTGGCATATTGAAGGGGGGCCTTCCCGTGTGCTGTGTGATGGCCAAGTTCTTGAAGATCGTGAGCACTTATTCTTCAGCTGTCCATTTGCGTTTGCTTGTTGGGAGAAGATTGGAGTCAACTGGGACCTCTCAAGGAGCATGTCAGACAGATTTTATCAGGCAAAACGTACATTTACTAGACCTTGCTTTATGGAAATAGTGGTCTGTGCTGCACGGAACATTTGGAAGGAGCGAAATGATTCAATTTTTCGAAACAGCCCGTGTTCGTTTGCTCGCTGGAAAGTTCGCGTCCAGAGTGCCTTTCAACTCCATCGCTACAGAGTGAAAGATACACTTGTGCAGCCCCTTTTGGACTCGATTTTACTCACCTTTACTTAGCTTCGCCATTTGTATTTTGCTCCCTTTTTTCTCCCCTTCGATGTAATTCCTAATCTTGTACCATTTTTTTGCTCACTTGGGCAACTTTTATATATAATTTGAAAATCTTACCGTAGGGGTTCTCCGCTACGGTCCACTCTTCAAAAAAACCATATCATTTCACTTATTAACATGTGATGTTTGACTGCATCTTATATTGCTTGTTTGGCGTTTTATTAGCATAATAAGATGATCCCTCATTTAGATATCAAGATAAAACTGTGTTCTTCCTTAAGTATGCACCGACAATGATTCGTCGCTTCAAGACATCACGTGATGATCGGGTGTACTTGAATCCACGAGCATATCTCAGGTGTAAGACAGTTACACACGTGAATACTAAGGTTCTTATTTGGCGAGCCTAGCATGTACAGACATGGCCTTGGAACACGGACTGAAAGGTTAAGAATGAGTCATATGTTTTGATATGATGACCATATGTATGCTCTCCTTTAAAGCTACACCGACTCACATGATGATCGGACTTGGTGTAGTGGATTTGGTTCATGTAATCACCAAAAAGGTACGAGGGATGTCGTTTTTGAGTGGGAGTTCATTTCTAATTTAGATTAGTAGAACTCAATTTATCATAAATTAAATCAAAGTGAATTTGCATAATTTTTTGTAGTCATTGGCATTCGTTCACCACCTTATGCATAGTTGTAATTGAGATAATAGAACTATAGAATTCTGGATATATACTTTACGAACTGGTATCGTATTGTGTTGAGTGTCAATCTAAAGTTTAAAGTCCTATTGCAAACTTTCAGCAAACTCTACTTACTCCGTGAAATTTAATAGTTGGTATTAAATCGAGAGTAACAATTCCAGTGTTAGTATCTTAAGTATCATGTTTGCCTCCATGATTTTTGATTTTAATATCAAGATTATCTAGGAGCTGAGAGAATTGTTTCAGAAACCATCATGTGTGACAGATATAACGATATCTAAAACAATGTTTTGGTTACAAATGATAGAGTATAATATATGTTCTCATATTGGATGAGAATTTACGAAGGTTGGAGATGCTAGACATCCTAATCATCCAAAAAGTGTTTTGGAAAGTAATGTTATACTCACGATTCGCCTTTATAAGCTACAGTAGCTTGATCATAAAAGTCGTCATGATAAGGATGAATAAAAGATGTATGTGAAGTGTTTACTACACTAAGAGATTACTAAAGAATAGATTTTGAAAGAATACCGATCATTTGATGATGGTGATATACTTCAAAGTGCAAGTCCAAAGGTATTATTATTTGAATATACACGCTTTGGACTATCTGTCATGTATATGCCGCCACTTTGATGTTGATAGATTCTTTTAAAAAGTAAAAGGAAATGCTGAAAGAGAATCTATAAAAAAAATATTTGGCAGAAAAGAAAAGATTGGAAATATCCAATTTAGGTATATGGATGATATACATGTTATTGTTGTATTCTTTGCTTGTTAAACAATGTGGTTCTTAGGTATTGGATACCGAATTGGTTGGTATGAAATTTCATACGGAACGACGCAATTCATAAACCACAATGGCCTAAGTAACTAGCAAGAGAATATGTGATGATGTTCATCGAAAACAAACAAACCGTTGTTTGTATTTCTCGTTGACATCAAAGCTTGACTTCAAGATTTGTTTTAATAATTGTTATTTAAATCAGGTATTATGAGAACAAAGGTTGTTCAAATAATTACTGCATTCCATATAAGATGGATGATTTACAAATCTAGTTGGAAAAATCACATCCATAAAGCCTAATGCTAAAATGTCGCAAGACAAATGATTGAAAAATCACTTACGAAGTGACATCGCCGTTTAAATTATATTGGAAATAAAACATGAAGAATTTCCATATTCATGGATTTTTGGAGTCTTTGATTTGATCAAGTGACGCTTGTGAGATTTTCCTCGGGATAATTAAAACTTCGTTCAAAGGCCAAAGAAGAACGAACGACTAAATTATTGGAATTTATACATATCGATGTATGTAGTCCATTATGTGCAGTCATAAGCGATGGATTTCAACTTCATATGCTTTCTCCGTAAATTTGAGTGAATGTTCACTTAATGAGAAAGAAGTATGAAATATTTGAAAAACCTTTCAAAGACTTTCAAGATGAAGTGAAAATCATTGTAACAAGAAAATAAATGGTTTATGATTTTATCATAAGGGATTTATTTGAGTTATAAGTGTAACAAGAAAATAAATGAATTATGATTTTATCATAAAGGGATTTATTTGAGTTGCAATTTTAGCATAACACCTAGATTTACATTTCCCGAAACACCATAGGAGTATGGAGTGTTTGAGATTTGTAATGAAACCTTGTTTGACATGGTTGGATCAAAGGTGTTATTTATAAAAATGCCATTATGTTTTAAAAAGATTAAAGCTTTAGAGACTACCGCTTTTTCACTGAAAAGAGCTCCATCTATATCCGTTGAAATGACACCATGGAAGTTATGGTTTGGGGTAAAACCCAAGTTGTCATTTCTTAAATTTTGGTATGCTAAACATAAGTAAGATGTTTACAACCGAAGTCGGATGAGCATGTCTTTGTAGGTTATTTTGAATAACAATTGGTTATTCCTTCATAACACCAAGGACAAAAGGGTTTGTCGCTTGAAACGTGAAGTTTCTTGGAAAAGGAATTTTTTGTAAAAGTTAAGTGGGAGGACAATAGAACTTTGATAAGGTTAACGAACCTTAGCTAAATGTGCTGAGTTGCGCAGTGCCGGAAATTGTTCCGGAGGCTGCCATAATGCGCATAGATTATGTGCCTCAAAGGTTGTGGTCACGGGGATCTAAGTTCTTATTGAACCAAGTCAGTCGGATAAACAATCAAATGTTGAGATTTGAGAGTAAATAATTATTTGATAATGATGAGCCGACTACATGTAAAGAAGCGATGATGGGCCCTGACTCTGTAAAATGCTTAAAGCCATAAAATCCGTGATAGTTCCATACACGAGAAATCAAGTTTTGAACTTGGAAGACCCTCCGGAAAGGTGTAAAAACCTATCGGTCGTATTTGGATCTATAAAAAAACAGACATGGATGTTTCACATCTATGAAATAGTCGACATGTTGTAAAGTATTTTATGACAATGTTCAAGGAGTTGACTATGACAAGATTTGATCTTTCATAGCGATATTTAGTCTGGACGGATTAAAATAGCAACCACTACATATAATTTGGTATATGGTAGATGAATAAACAAAACAAAATTCTTCTAATAGAATGGTTACCTAGGACGTGTACAAGACACGGTCCAAAGGGTTTTGTTAAATTCAAAGGATGCTAAAAAGGGCATGCAAACTTTAATGGTTGAAGTAAGCATCGCGGAGTTGGAATCTTCACCGTGATGAAAAGGGAGTTTTCATATGGAGACGATGAAGATGCTTGCATTTGCAAAAAATTAAGTGGGAGCGCTGAGACATATTTCTAATACATTATGTGGATGACATCTTGTTGATTAGAAATGATGTATCTTTTATTGACAATGGTTAAGAATTTTATTTCGATGAAAGACTTAGGCAAAACCCGGATATTTAGCATGAATGTCTATAAAGGATAGACTGTAACGCTAATATGGTTGTGCCAAACATATATATATATGGGATATTGAAGGAGTTCAATATAGAAACAACAAGAAACGGTTCTCGTCGCATGGAAAAGGAATTGAATCAAGATTCAAGTGTATCGACACTTGATAAGTGAAACAAGATTCAAGTGCTTTGACACTTTATGAGTGAAATCACGAGAATGTTTTGATCAATCATACCATGATATGTACACATCCAGATATGTCCTATGCTCTAAGTGTTATGAGCATATACCAGAATGAATCATAAAATGATCATTGGACGATAGTAAGGATATTCTTATGATCTTTTGGAAGAACTAAGAATATAATTGTGTAGAGGTGACAAACAATTACAAATAGTTCATTATAAAGCGTTACATTGATACTAGTTTTGTCACAAGATACAAATTAAGTTTATCTCAATTTAAAACTATGAGTGACACAATGAAATGGAAAGGAGTTTTCATGATGGATTTGGATGTATTCCAAAGTTAAGACATTGTGACGAATACTACAACAAAAGGACTAAGTATATGACTGCTATAGTAGCAGCAAAGGAGGGAATTTGTGTCAAGTAGTTTGTTATCAAACTAAGGTGTGGTTCACAACGGGCTAACACTAAAGATATATTGTATGACAATATTATCGACATGTTTTAACCCCAAGGAACTAAAGGTCTCACCAAAAGACCAAATTTATACAATGCCATCTCATTGGAGAATGAGTGATGCGTGAAGACGCAAAGACATGCAAATACACACGGACACGAAGTGTCGATCCAGAGATTATGTTAACCACTTGCAATTGCGTATATGGAACACCAGAAAGCCATATGTGTTCAATACGCAAAGTTTTCAAACTAGATTATTGTCTCTAGTGCAAGTGGGAGACTGAAGGGAATATGCCCGAGAGGCAATAATAAAGTGGTTATTATCGTATTCCTTATTTATGATAAATGTTTATCTTGCATGCTATAATTGTATTAATACGGAAACATTAATACATGTGTGTTTAATAAACAAAAAGGAAGTTCCTAGTTATGCCTCTCTTATAAAATAGCTTGTTGATTAACAAGATGATCAAAGTTTCCTGATCATGGACATTGGATGTTGTTAATAACGAGGTCACAACATTAGTGTAATGATGTGATGAACATTCATCCAAAGTATAGCATTACGATCAAAGTCATTGAGTTTATATTGCTATAACAACTTATGAAGTAGTCCTAATCCTTAGACCATGAGATCATGCCAATCACTAACACCGGAAGAGTTTCTTGTTGACATCAAACGTCACACCGTAACTAGGTGATTATAAAGATGGCTTCAAATCTACTAAAGTGTTATGTTGAGAATCATGGATCAAGAGTGAATTTGTTCATCCCGATGACGTATAGATATACTCTAGGCCCTCTCGGTGATATCACACTGGTTAGCTTGCAAGCAAGTGATTTGATCACTAGAATGTTATATCACGGGAACGAGAAAAGAGTGCATGTCAGTAACGAGATCAAACTAGGTATAGAGATACCGACGATTGAATCTCGGACATGTAATATATCGTGAAACAAAGGGATTAAGATACAAGCGTAAAAGGTTCACACGATCACAGAAGTCATCGTTGAATGTGTGGGAGTCAGTACGGATCTCCAGGTCCCGCTGCTGATTATTGATCGGAGAGGGGTCTCGATCATGTCTGCATTATTCGCGAACCGTAGGGTGACACACTTAAGGGATACCGACACCATTCGGAGCAAATGATATGTCAAAAAAAGAAAAACAAAGCGCAGAAATTTATTTCACTAGACACCGGAATTGTTTCGGTTGAAATTGCTGAAACTGGTTTTGCATGTGAAATGGAATACTAGCAAGGGGTTTTATGTGAATGTTTGTTAATTAAAGTAATTAACAAAATTCTGAATAAATAAATAAAAGAGTTTTATTTAAATGAGAGCTTGCATTAATATTGGTGGAAAATTAATGCATGTGAGTGGAATTGTGAGTGGAGAGGTTTTTATCTGAGTGGAGCTTCCGCCACATGAATGAGGAGAGGTGGGGACACCCTCCTTGGCCGGCGGCCATGCCCCCTTGGGATGCCCCCTCCCCTATAAAAGGACCCCCTCCTCTCACTTGTCTCCTACACCTCCTCGCGAAGGATCTCTCTCCCCTCTTTAGAATTTCCCCATGGTCTTGGATCAGCGAGATACATGTTCCCGGTGGCTTTTTCTGGAAGGATTTGTTGCTTCCACTGCTTCGCTGGAGCGAGGGCGCGGAGGTTGTCGGGGTACCCGTACGTGTGTGCGATCACGGATGCACCACTGCTTTGAGGTGCTGGACTTGATCGTGCTGGACCGGCTAGACCAGATGGACTTCATCACGATCTTGAGATCGGCAAGCGTTCATCTACATCATCCACGAGTACAACCTCGTTAATGCAATTCGGTCTTCGAGGGTATGTATTCTATGGCTGTATATCCACCCATTGCTTGTATCTAATAGATAGATCTTGATACTTAGATGTTCCCATCGTAGGAAATTTTTTGTTTTCTATGCTGTGAACCCTACATTTAGCTTCTATACATTTGGTGAATTTGTCAACTGCTACTAGCAGATGCCTAAACCCACATGGTGTCGTCTGCAACGAACCAACCATGTCCATCTCCCAGACTGCAAACGGCCAAGTTATTGGTATTGTTCGCAATTCTTTAGCAGGAACATGTGGTTGTCAGGCATAATACTAGCATCTCATGCATGTCTCAACCAGCTTGTCAGCGTCCTCCTTCGCGGTCAGCCAGTAGAATCCTTGCCAGAAGGATTTAGCTACCAACGATCGAGGAGTGGCATGATGCCTGCAATCTCCGAGATGGATATCGCTGAGGATTGCAATACCTTCTTGTTGGGAAACACACTTAAGGTATACACCAGTAGTGCTTCTTTTTTAGAGCTGTCCATTGATTATGGTATAGCCCTTTGCTCGACATACTATTTGTCGTCTTTCGACCTTGTTGTCAGGCAAAGTTCCGTGTACGAGATATTCCATGAACGGTTTTGTTCAAGCCGGAGGGATCTAAGTCACCATGTGAACGAAAGAGTCAAATCTATCCGGTTTGTCTATGTCTGATCCCTTCACGGATGGTGTCCGTATATGCTCCAGGAAAACTCCAGGCGTAATTCGTTTGCGCCCTGATCCAAGCTTAGACAGTAGATCAGCTGCCTCGTTTTGCTCCCTAGGTACATACTTGACCTCGTAGCCCAAGAAGCTCTTGGCTATCTCATCCACTTTGTCTCGATATGCCGCCATCATAGGATTCCGCGCGTTCCAGGTGCCAGCCACCTGTTGGGCAACCAAGTCAGAATCTCCACAACAAACTATGCGCTTGATGCCAATATCCTTGGCTACGCGTAGTCCGTGAATGAGTGCTTCATACTCCGCCATGTTATTCGTAGCCTCGAAGTGGATCTGTAGAACATAGTGCATATTTTCCCCGGTTGGTGATTGCAGCAGTACACCAGCCCCCCCCTCCCCGTTGAGTATCTTTTGATTCGTCAAAGTGCATCACCCATTATTCTGGCTCTGGCATTGGGGTAGCATCTGGCATCTCCGTCCAATCTGCGATAAAATCCGCCAAGGCTTGTGATTTGATAGCGTCGCGTATCTTGTAGGTGATCTCGAAGGCGACAAGTTCAATGCCCCACTTCACGACCCTTCCTGTAGCGTTGTTGTTGTTGATGATGTCGGACAGTGGATCTTTGCTCACAACTGTGATAGGGTGCTCCTGGAAGTAGTGCCTCAGCTTCCGAGAAGCAAGGAATACTCCATAAGCTATCTTTTGGTAGTGCGGGTAACGCTGCTTGGACTCCGTCAAGACCTCTCTTACATAGCAAACTGGTTGTTGAACTCCGTACTCATGCCCTGGTTCTTTCCGCTCTACCACGAGAATGATGCTGATTACCCGGTTGGTGGACGCCATGTAAATTAACATGGGATCCCCAGGCTTGGGTGCTGCAAGGATATGCGCCGAGGAAAGTATCTCCTTGAGCTGCTTCAATGTTGCATCTGCCTCGTTCATCCACGTGAATTTGTTCGCCTTCTTCAGCAACTTGTACAGCGGCAGAGCCTTCTCTCCAAGTCGGCTGACGAACCGACCAACTGCTGCAACGCAACTTGTTAGCCGTTGTATGTCCTTTAGGCATGTCGGACGGTTTATGTTTAAAATGGCCTTGATTTTCTCCGTGTTGACCTCGATTCCATGCTGGGAAACGATATAGCCCAAAAATTTGCCGGCTGGAACCCCGAAGACGCACTTCTTAGGGTTAAGCATCATGTTGTATTTCTGGATATTATCAAAGGTTTCTTTTAAGTCAGAGATTAAGTCGTTTGATTTTTTAGACATCACCGCTATATCGTCCACATAGGCGTGAAGGTTCTGAACAATTTGAACATGTAGGCAACGTTGCATTGTCCGCTGGTATGTAGCACCTGCGTTTTTCAGCCCAAAGGGCATCGTGACATAGCAAAACGTGTCGTATGGTGTAGTGAACGAAGTGGCCAATTGGTTTGACTTCCTCATCTTGATCTGGTGGTATCCTGAGTATGCATCGAGAAAACACAAAAGCTCCGAGCCAGCCGTCGAGTCAATGACTTGGTCAATGCGAGGCAAAGCAAGCGAATCTTTGGGACATGCCTTGTTCAAGAAGGTGTAATCAACGCACATTCTTAATTCTTTGGTTCCCTTTTTGGGGACAAGTACAGGATTGGCCACCCATCGGGTGTGAAGGACGTCTCGGCTAAAACTAGCCTTAAGTAACCT
Organism: Avena longiglumis; assembly: GCA_030063025.1. Lineage (NCBI taxonomy): Eukaryota > Viridiplantae > Streptophyta > Magnoliopsida > Poales > Poaceae > Avena > Avena longiglumis. The sequence continues at coordinate 506,035,258 of CP125975.1, forward strand.
AGCTATCTCTTTGCCTATGGCGCGTCTCTTCTCGTCTCCGAAGCGTCGTAGAGGTTGTTTCACTGGTTTACATTTTGGATCAATATTCAAGCTGCGATCGACGAGTTCCCTAGGTACACCTTTCATGTCGGCAGGTAGCCAGGCAAAGATGTCCCTGTTCTCACGGAGGAACTCGACGAGCGCGCTTTCCTATTTAGGGTCCAGGTTCGTCCCAATGGCGGTGGTCTTGGAGGCATCGCCTACCACAAGTTCCACCGGCTTGGTCTCGATGGTGGCCTTGAATGCTGGGGCAGAGTCAGAAATCTGTTTCTTCGACGCGGGCATCTCTGAGGCATCGACCTTGCTCTGGATCTCCTTGAAATCTTTGCTGTAAAGGACAACTTCTACATAGGTTGCTTCCCCAATCTCGCAGTCCCTTGCTTTGGTAAAGCTTCTGGATACGGTGATGACATCGTTTGGTCCGGGTATCTTGAGCTTGTTGTAGACGAAGCATGGCTTGGCCATGAAGGTGTGGAATATGTCGCGGCCAAATATGACGTGGTACACGCTCTTGAAGGGGACCACCTCAAAGGTCATACGTCCTTGGCGGTAATTATTGACATCACCAAAAGCAACCTGAAGTGTGATGCACCCAAGGGACCGAGCCTCCCGACCAGGAACTACACCATGGAAGATGGTGTTGGTCCGCTTTAGGTTTGCCTTCGTCAAGTTCATCTTCTGCAGTGTATCCAGGTACATGATGTTGATGCTGCTTCCACTATCCACCATACATTTGGTGAAATCATTGCTGTGAATCAGGGGGTTGATGACCATGGCGTATTGGTTCTCCGTAGGGATGAGGTCTGGGTGATCCATCTTTTCCCAACTAATTGGAATCTCCGACCAGCGCGGGTATTAGGGAACTGGGGGTAAAGTGGCCATCAGTATCCTCATGGAGGTCTTCTGTTGTCGGACGGTGGGGGTGCCAAGGAAAGTGTGGAAAATTGCCACCTTCTTCTCGAAGGGGTTTTTGCCCTTGTCGTCGCTCTTGGCGGCGTGCTTGGGGTCAATGTCCTCGTCCATGTCACTTGAATCCTTGGACTCCTCCTCCTTCTTCTTCCCCTTTCCCTTGCCTCGTGGTCTGTTCTTCTGACTTCGCTTGTAGCCCGACTCCGGGTCCTCCTTAAAGTCGTTGACGAACTTGTACTGGCGATTGGTGTGGGTGGATTTGCCGTTGGCGTTGAGGTGTACGTGGCACGACATATCGCGGTACTCCTCGTAAGTTTGGGGAACGCGGAGCGCTGCCGAGGTAGTTTCACTTCCTCGCTGCTGCCCACGACCAGCACCCCGTCCTTGGCCATGTTGTCCGCCATCACCTCGTCCTGCAAAGGTCGTAGCGACCATGTCGGAGGTTTGCTTTCCTTCTGGCGGTGTTGCGGTGACCCAGCATACCACTGCATGATGTAGTACACTATAGTCGTTGACATAACACCAATGAAACACCGTTCACTAGTATTACATCCCTCAGAATGGTACAACAAAAACACAGCAGGTCCAAGACATGACTATAGGTTACAACTCAACTCTTTACACAAGATCCAGAGAATACTCTAGGTTAAAGAGAGAGAAAGAAACTTCTTACAAAGAAGAATCAGACATAAACAACTCATAGCTATTATGCTAATTAGCATCTAACTATTTGGCTTGTATTGCTGCTATTGCAGTACTCTACAGAAATAGGTTGTATGGCTAGAGATTATATTCTTATCTAATCAGTAACTTCGTCTTCACTTGAGTTGATGTATATGTTGACTTTCTTGACTTCATTTAAGAGCTTTTAGCCTTTGATGATGATTCCTGGAGTATGACTTGATGTAGACGTCATTTGTATTGGCTTTAGAACCTACAAGGGTTAAGAAGATACGTTGAGTACGGGCGTACTCAGCAAGTTCACTAGAAAAGGAGTGTTTGATGCACTATAACTACATCCACAGACCGTAGGTCGTAGGCAATGCAAGTTTTCGTAAACATTTCTTCAAAGGTTGCTTTTATTCTGAAAAGCTATGTTCGTCAGCCTTCACGGGTTTACCAGAACTTTCATGGAGTTCCTTTCCCGCAGCGTTCACAGCTCGTTCCCGGAACAGGGAGTAACAAGTTACAGTTCTTACACTCTACAGAGGTGCATCACTTTACCCATGAGAGACCTTAGGTTTTGTTGCACGGCCGGGATTATGTTCCCGTTCAAACTTCCTTGGTTTAAGGAACAACCTAAGATCCAAGCCAATCACTACCTTCTCCGCGACCCCGCATGTCTCCTTGGTGTATACCATGCCCACCTATTGAATTATGGCAATAGGCAATACAGACCGTTCAGAAGCTGAAACTATCGTGGAACGTTGAGGGCTCCCACCCATATGCTGCATATCCTATACGAATTACCAATTAATATGCAAGCTACGAGTGATAACAGCCACGACCCGCACATCCGGCTCCACGCGAGAGGGAAAAGATACAGCTGACTTCTCCGTCCCATTCCAAATCTCATGGTCAACGCGTAATATACGGCGCAAGAATCACTGGCGACATTGGTTGTTAAATCCTAGGTGATATAGTCCTGAACTGTGGTATTCCAACTGCCAGATTTAATAGATTAGCTGATCACCCTGGATCAGTAACCAATAGTTCACCTTATTATCAAAAATAGTGTTTTCTGACCTTTTTCAAATGCAGGTGATGACAACACTGGATTTGCAAAATACTTTATAGAAAATAAACAAAGGACATGAGCAAGTGTGAACTTGCCTTTTGTGATTGCAAGATTATGCACTCACGGTCTTCAAGACAATATAAAAGATCCAATATCTGAAATCAGCATCATTGGTCCGGTAAGGACTAATGTTTAAAGAAGCAAGATGCTATTATGCATAAGTAATGTAATGCAATTTTGTAAAATCGAATCCTGGGATAAACGTTGATATAGGGTTTGGAAACTGGAAATGGTTACTTTAGAATGTGTTGTCCTTTTAGATAAGTTTCATACTTGTGCTTTTTATTAAGGCTGGTGAGTGTGAAATAATATGCAAACATAATGGCATACAACAATAAGATATACTAATGAGATGTGCTACTCAAGGACTGCTTATGTGTGAATTATCTTATCTTCAAGTTTTACCTTGCAAGTGATGACTTTTATAATGAACTTAAGTGTTGACAATTCTAGGTATAGAAGTAAAGCTTAATGTAATGTGATTATTATTGATTGTCATATGTTGACTGAAGTGGCAAAACGAATAACTTTTGAAGAAAATATTTCTTTTCTAAGGTCTAAGCAATTTTTGTGGTTAATCAAATGTGGTCAATGTTGTTTGTGCTTGCTTGAACAGTTTGGATTTGAGATGCTTTATAACTTAATTATAACATACCAAAATTAATTATAAAGTATATAATAAAGTTTTTAGCATTATACTTAAAGTCTGGTATACTGAAGTTAACTTTAAAACATAGGTGGTATTTTAGGTGTAATGCTGATTATACTTATACCTTGTTCACTTCATAATGTTTCTTTAAAGTTACTTAAGAATGGTATTACTTTATTTGGTAGTGGTTTCTTTATATTATAAATGTATAAAGGGATTTATCTCCCTATAAGGGTGTGGTTAACATTTTTGAATAAGTAAACACTATTATTTACTACTTATGAATTCACTTATAATGTTTTTGATTTGTTTGTAAACTTGTGATTAAAGTAAAGGAATGGGTTTTATCTCATTACAATTATTCTTGGAGATTTTAGATTGGATAAAGATCCTTTTATAAAATAACCTACACTTATGGTTGAATGATAATTCAATATAATTTGTATTTAAAATGTGTTGGACCAATTTCACTTTATAATATCAATATTTAAGGCTAATAATATTTATTAGATTTAATTGGTTAATTTAAGAAATATTAACAAATTTTATTTGACATCATATGATTTATTAACAAAAGAAATAGTTTTAAATTCAAGTTATTAAAGTGTTTAACTTTCTATTTAACTTAAAAGTGGAATATTATATTTTTTAACATATAGGTATTATTTTTGTTATCATTTTGGTATATTACATTTATTTTTGTGATTTAAAAATAATAAGGTATGATTTTTATAATACTTATTACTTTATATAGACTTAATAAATAACAAATATTTAATTAAGTGGAGTAATAATGCATGATTATATTTTTAAATTATAATTCTTATTTTTCTAAGATTTTTGGTATTTTATTTATATTTTTAACATTTACCATTATTAAAATATGAATTATCAAAGTTTTATTACTTATAAAACCTTTATTAAATAAATATCAGAATAATTTTTTATAATAGTTTTATGTTGTAGATTTTATTTTTCTGAAAATTTTCATATATTAAACATATTTTGGTGAATTACAAAACATAAGTTATTGATTTAACAAGATTTAATTACTTTATTCAATTTTTGGAATGTTTATAATTGAATTTATATTTTCTTATCTATTTTTTGAACGAGTAATACTTTTTGTACTGAGCCTAACCTAGACCTAGCCACTGACTGGTGGGTCTCTGGCCCCACAGGTGTGCCACGCAAGCGTGGACCAGTCAACGGACTCGGTCAAACACCGTGACGTGGCCAAGGTGACATCACCACGATGTCACCTCGCCGGTGACACGTCAGACGACGGTGAGGATGGCAGTAGAGGGTGAGCAAGCGTGCGTGCAGTGGCTTGTTCTAACCGGAACAACGAGGTGAGCATTCCAATGGTGGTGCCGCTGGGTTTTGGTTGTCGGAACAGAGGTTGTGACGGTGGCTAACGACGGCGAACAGCGGCGCTCAACGGAAATAGGGTTACATTGAACGCTAGCACGAAATAGTAAGTGGTTGAGATGCGCGAGCTTACCCTGATTCTCGTACGATGATCGTTGAGGCCTGGTGTGGTTGGAGGTGGCATCTCCGACGAGAATTACGATGAAGGCCGATGAAAGGGAACGACAAAATTTGATTGCCCTCGTGCTCCCCTTGATGCTGCGTTCCTCACAATGATCTACGCACGCTGGCGCATCTCCCCGACCACTCAACGGACTCCGGGATGGCCTCTACTGACGGCGACGATCTTCTCTGACTAGGGCTAGGGTTCGCGTTCATGCGGGAGAGGAAGAAAGAGAGAGAGAGATGGTGAGGATGAGGACGAGCGGGGCGTTGCCGTGGCCTTCTTATCCTCTCCTGATGACGGCGGCGTGCATCTTGATGCACGGACGGCCGTGACGGCATCGACCCATCGCCATCGAAAGCGGTACCGACGAGGAAGACGACGACGGACATTTCGCAAAAAAAAACCTGGCAGTTTTTCGAGTTCACTCCGCAGTCCCTCCACGGCCCCACCTGCCAGCGAGACAACGAAGAGGTATCCGGTGGGCATTGTTGGGTTCTTTTGGCTGCAACTAGGTGCACCATGCAGTAAATAAGAGAGGGAAACACCTGGGCTGGCCTATTTGCAGTTTTTTCTTTACTGTTTCATTTTCTCTTTTCTGTTTTATTTTCAGATTTGTATAATACAGAATTATTTTGAGTTTTCTTTGCAAAATTAACTTGTTAAACAATTGCAGCAATAATGAATGTATTTAGAGTCATTTTATGAACTTTTATTATATATTGTTTAGAGTTTCTTTATTTTCTTTATATAGATAATTTTCCTATTATTATTTCTGAGGGCCTTTAATATGAATTTAATTTGACAAAAATTCATAAAATGATGATAGAATGTATTACTACTAACTAATGAGATTTTATTCTCATTAATACATAATATTAAGTCAACTTTTATATTTAGTGATCCTTCATAAGTATTTGATACATAAATTTCTAAGTACTAATACGGTTAATATTATTCCTATGAATTTAGGGAATAGCAATATAAATAATTTATTATTACTAACTTAAGAGTTAAAGGTTTGAGATTATAAATGTCTACCATGAATTATGGGAGTTTTAATATCTTTATATCCCTTGATAATTGTGAATAAAGCTGAATGGTTAAAATATATTATCTTTATGTTAAAGATCTTGAATGATATCACCATTTAGAATTAAATAGTGGGATTGTTTTCTAGGATAACTTATGAGAAAGAATTGATAAAGATAGTTCTTAAGCACCTAATACAATGAGGGTTGAGAATGAACAAGATGTGTTGAAGTGATCTGATATAGGAAATTATTCCTATGAAGCTTTGTGTAATTAAAATGATAAATCAATCAGATGAAATGGATATTCTATTAGGTTAAAGATTTAGGTTTTAGGTTTCATCCAGAATTTCTATCTCTCATACTTGAATAATCCTGGACTTCTAATTAAGGAATTCCTTTCCTACATATACTACTCCTTCATATCCATCATCAGGTGTTTACATGATGAGCTTTACTTCACAAGAATACTCTTCTCAATAATTTCTCGTCTTGCATCCTTTTGTAAATGCAATGAGTTTGACACTAAAGCTTTCATAATCTTTTTATATCTATACTTGGTTATATCAACTGCTGATAACCTCCAATCTAACAAGTAGTTACTTGTAATTCCATTCATACTCTTCCTAAATCATCCTTCACTAATATCACTTCAATAGATGTATACATCAAATCCTACTTCACCTCAAGTGCTTAGTATTTCCAAAGAGGAAAATACTACTTCTTTAATCCAATGTTTCTCTAACATCATCTTAATCATATTATCTTGTCTCTACTTGACTCTAGTATCTAATACTCCAACCTCACATTATATTAATATGACTTGTCATGACTAACATAGGATAACATATCTATACTAGGTTTTCAATCATGTCTTATCCACCAATGCCACTTATACATGATATAAGCATTCAATCTTGGTGAATAAGGCATGATCATTATAATCCCTTTGATCATTTATGGTTTAGGTTTCTAGTTGGCTAATCAAGACTTCATCAATACAACATTAAAGTTGTATCGAAATTATCTTCTCTTTAGCTCTATTGGATTAAGAGATATAATTCATTGACTATACCTACTTCATCCAATAGGACTACTCCTGGTAACTATCTTCAGTATTCATCCTGGGAATCCTCTTTGTAACCACATATATCTTTATTTCAAATAACCCTTCTATCCATTCAGGAATGAGTTAACTCCATCAATTATCCTATAGATGATATCTAGGGCTAGCATTTCTATTTACCTCTACTTACTTACTTCTCTAAACGATTTAAAGTGAATGTTATGATAAGAACATGAGTTGATAGATCAATAGTTAATAAGCTAAGAATTGGTGAATCAATAGTCAATTACTCAATATTGATGAACAACAGATATTGAGATAGGATACCATAAGAATTGATATGGAAAGAAGGATATGTGGTGAATGGTCTTGAATTGCTTTCCTTCCTACTTAATACAACCGAAGAGTTATGGTTAAGTATTACCATGATACTCATGGTAGGATATATAAGATTAGGATAGGTCAAGATTTAGTTATTCCATTCATATTACTTAAGTTAGGTTTATAACTTGGTATTCATGAGTTGTGTAATGAATACTAGGATATGATTACTTAAGGAACAAATATAAACCATTAAGTTATATATTAGGTTTAACTTTTATTAAATTTGATCTACCCTTAGATCAAATCTCCCTTACCCAAAATAAGGTTTTATCAAAGGTCATATTAAAACTTATCGCAGTCAACTTGATGATCTACTTCAATTCCATCAAGTTAAGAGAAGCTTCAATCACTTTGACAAGATTTATTCAAAAGTGCAAAAATTATTCAGATTTTCTATACATGAATGCAATGCACACATCTGTGTTCAGCTTATTTCTAAGCTCTAATGCTGGGATGTTACAGACTCTCCCCCTTAAAATAAACTTCGTCCTCGAAGTTCGTATACTCTCATGTTTCGGAGTAAGGAATTGTCTTGCAATGATTACGATATGTCTCAACTCCATGGTAACCTCAATGGGAATAATTGTAATATCCCATATACATATCTTTTCCTTGAATCCTCATCATACTTAACAATCTTTAACTTGGTGTCTCCAATACTCCAAAGTTCCTTTGACTTTAGTCCCTTAGGAATATTTCCTTATTCTACAATTCTTTAATTGATGTCTATTATCTAGTTCATTTCCCTAATTAGGTATCCTAATCCAATTCCCTTACCTAATCATCTAACTTCCTTACTGTATTATGCAAGGTTTAGGAAGTCTCACTAAAACGGGGTTTTAAATTTTTACTAGTCAATAGTTGTGGGTAAAAGATTAATCTTTGATTTTTCATTGTATAAGTTGTACTGGTAATCCTTCCGAATATTGGTTTTGAACACATTTAGTCCAAACCCATTGGAATTTATTATTTCTCTAGACATGTCCAATTGGATATGTTTTATTACTTATTAAAGTTCACTTAAGAGTTGTTTCTTTTAGAATTAGTCTGTTAGGACTATCCTGTTTTATTACTTCAAGCTTTTACCCTTTCAGGATTTAGACAATCTTTTTTCATTATCTTTAGTACTTTTATAATAATGATTTTATTTTAACCTTATGAAAATAAGGCCTGCTATTGTTGTAGGTTAGTCCTCTTTCTCCAATCTTTATTCAGAAAGTCAGATAGTAATACTTCAATGTCTATTGTTTACTCTCCCCATTAGGGTTTACTAATGGTCTTCATACTATCTACATAGTATTTATTGGCTTTATAATTAGAATATTGGTCTCTATCCAGCTTATACTCTACCTAGTTAGGGTATTATGAAATTTTGTACGGTGTATCCACACAATTGTGGATCTCCAAAGTGAATCTTTCAGCATTATTTGTCTTACTTACTATTTGGACATTCTCGCTTTGATAGGTCAATTTTCGCGAAGAGTCTCGAAAGACGACCACTTAAATTTTATACTCCTTTAGGTCTTACTTAGCTTAGGCCAAGTTTTATGCTCTTTATGCAACCATTATGATGATCTGGTTAACTATGTTAACCATCATCGGCTGTGGACAAGATACCAACTGTGGATCAAATACTAGCTATGGATCAAATACCAGCTGCGGATAATTACCAGTTGTGAACCATCCTAGGGTGTATGTATTACCCTATGGTTTCCGACATACGGCATTCTCTCTGAATTGTCAGAGCTTGAATGCCATTTTGGTTCCAAAACTTCTTCTTTGCACTTATTCATGATACTTCCATGAACTTGGTACAACTACTTCATTAATTCCTTAATAACATCACCTACTTTTGGTTGAACATTGAGTTCATCACTTCTTATTTCTTAAGTATGTTCTACCCTAAACTTCCTTCGTATATCTAGCTAAAAATAACCCGAGCTTGATCTATCCTTCGAACTTCGCTAATACTCCTTATATTTTGCTTCCTCCTTCATGTAAGTCTTCATCTTGGTCTTTGGAACTCGTCACTCCCTTACAAGAATTCCCATTTTTTTATCTAGGTCTATAACATCAAGTAGTAACTGGATGTTGCAACATGCATTTGCACACCAAGTCAAACTTCATGTACAGATCTAGTAAATCAAGAAGATCCAAGAAAAAACAAATAAATCCAAATGTGGTACATATAGCACACAATATTCTAAGCCCAGAATATAGTAGTTGAGTATAATATCTCTAGAATTCAGGCTTAGTTGTGTAGTATATGACACCTTCGTGTATAGGTTTACATTGTGATACTTAGCATATAGGGTCAAACTATTCTTTATCTCAATATTTACCCAAATTGCTCAAGTGCAACTGGATAATCTTAAGCAAAGTGGTCTCACTTTGGTTTTGACTAACCTTCTGTCTCACATTTGGAATGACTAGCTATAACCATCCTTCCTTTATTAATAAACTATCCTCACATGATCTCTCTAAATGACTAATAAGTTTCTATTGAACCCCTAAATTGAAGGTTATCACTATTTTATTACACCTTTGATTTCTATCATAGTTCTACCATGTTATTTTCATACTTATACTTCAGGATAATTTACTAATTTCTTGTCATATTTACACTCTCATCATGGTTTCGGAGCTAATCTCACCATGATCTCGTTATGTTTTACCTATACATCATGATTTAGGAGTTAATCTCACCATGATGACTTGGTTTCTCATTGTATTGCCATTGATTATTAGCATGATTTCACTTCATCACATAGAATTCTCAAGTGAATCCCACAAGATTACTACTAATTACATCAACATTAAGACTACTTCCTTATGATGTCTTACACTTTATCCTGATTTACTGTGACCAATTAGCTTTCCTAGAGTATCTTGGTGGGTTATGTCTCCTTCGGAAGACACTAAATAACACTATACTGAGAAAGGATAAAATAATTATTCCTAAGAAAGGATGAATTAAACATCTGACTTAGGTGTGACAAGATTATCCTCAAGTGGATACCCATCGCAAGTCATAAGAATATTTGGTTTATATAAGATGGCTCCTATAGTCACTATCCAACCTACAGATATTCCTAAAAGGGTTTTAATCCTAAGGTCAAAGCATAGGCTCTGATACCAACTGCGGTCACCCAGCATACCACTACACGATGTAATACACTATAGTTGTTGACATAACACCAATGAAACACCGTTCACTAGTATTACATCCCTCAGAGTGGTACAACAGAAACACAGCAGGTCTAAGACATGACTATAGGTTACAACTCAAATCTTTACACAAGATCCAGAGAACACTCTAGGTTAAAGAGAGACAAATAAACTTCTTACAAAGAAGAATCAGAAATAAACAAATCATAGCTATTATGCTAATTAGCATCTAACTATTTGGCTTGTATTGCTGCTATTGCAATACTCTACAGAAATAGATTGTATGGCTAGAGATTATAATCTTATCTAATCAGTAACTTCGTCTTCACTTGAGTTGATGTATATGTTGACTTTCTTGACTTCATTGAAGAGCTTTTAGCCTTTGATGATGATTCCTGGAGTATGACTTGATGTAGACGTCATTTGTACTGGCTTTAGAACCTAGAAAGGGTTAAGAAGATACGTTGAGTACGAGCATACTCACCAAGTTCACTAGAAAAAGAGTGTTTGATGCACTATAACTACAGCCACAAACCGTAGGTCGTAGGCAATGCAAGTTTTCGTAAACATTTCTTCAAAGGTTGCTTTTATTCATAAAAGCTATGTCCGTCAGCCTTCACGGGTTTACCAGAACTTTCATGGAGTTCCTTTCCCGCAGCGTTCGCAGCTCCTTCCCGGAACAAGGAGTAACAAGTTACAGTTCTTACACTCTACAGAGGTGCATCACTTTACCCATGAGAGACCTTAGGTTTTGTTGCACGGCCGGGAGTATGTTCCCGTTCAAACTTCCTTGGTTTGAGGCCCAACCTAAGATCCAAGCCAATCACTGCCTTCTCCGCGACCCCGCATGTCTCCTTCGTGTATGCCATGCCCACCTATTGAATTACGACAATAGGCAATACAGACCGTTCAGATGCCAGAACTATTGTGGGACGTTGAGGGCTCCCACCCATATGCTGCATATCCTATACGAATTACCAATTAGTATGCACGCTACGAGTGATAACAGCCACGACCCACACATCCGGCTCCATGCGAGAGGGAAAAGATACAGCTGACTTCTCCGTCCCATTCCAAATCTCATGGTCAACGCGTAATATACAACGCAAGAATCACTAGAGACATTGGTTATTAAATCCTAGGTGATATAGTCCTGAACAGTGGTATTCCAACTGCCAGATTTAATAGATTAGATGATCACCCTGGATCAGTAACCAATAGTTCACTTTATTATCAAAAATAGTGTTTTCTGACATTTTTCAAATGCAGGTAATGACAACACTGGATTTGCAAAATACTTTATAGAAAATAAACAAAGGACATGAGAAAGTGTGAGCTTGCCTTTTGTGATTGCAAGATTATGCACTCACGGTCTTCAAGACAATATAAAAGATCCAATATCTAAAATCAGCATCATGGGTCCGGTAAGTACTAACGTTTAAAGAAGCAAGATGCTATTATGCATAAGTAATGTAATGCAATTTCGTAAACTCGAATCCTGGGATAAACGTTGATCTAGGGTTTAGAAATTGGAAATGGTTACTTTAGAATGTGTTGTCCTTTTAGATAAGTTTCATACTTGTGAATTTAATTAAGGCTGGTGAGTGTGAAACAATATGCAAACATAATGGCATACAACAATAAGATATACTAATGAGATGTGCTACTCAAGGACTACTTGTATGTGAATTATCTTATCTTCAAGTTTTACCTTGCAAGTGATGACTTTTATAATGAACTTAAGTGTTGACAATTCTAGGTATAGAAGTAAAGCTTAGTGTAATGTGATTATTATTGATTGTCATATGTTGACTGAAGTGGCAAAACGAATAACTTTTGAAGAAAATATTTCTTTTCTAAGGTCTAAGCAATCTTTGTGGTTAATCAAATGTGGTCAATGTTGTTTGTGCTTGCTTGAACAGTTTGGATTTGAGATGCTTTATAACTTAATTATAACATACCAAAGTTAATTATAAAGTATATAATAAAGTTTTTAGCATTATACTTAAAGTCTGGTATACTGAAGTTAACTTTAAAACATAGGTGGAATTTTAGGTGTAATGCTGATTATACTTATACCTTGTTCACTTCATAATGTTTCTTTAAAGTTACTTAAGAATGGTATTACTTTATTTGGTAGTGGTTTCTTTATATTATAAATGTATAAAGGGATTTATCTCCCTATAAGGGTGTGGTTAACATTTTTGAATAAGTAAACACTATTATTTACTACTTATGAATTCACTTATAATGTTTTTGATTTGTTTGTAAACTTGTGATTAAAGTAAAGGAATGGGTTTTATCTCATTACAATTATTCTTGGAGATTTTAGATTGGATAAAGATCCTTTTATAAAATAACCTACACTTATGGTTGAATGATAATTCAATATAATTTGTATTTAAAATGTGTTGGACCAATTTCACTTTATAATATCAATATTTAAGGCTAATAATATTTATTAGATTTAATTGGTTAATTTAAGAAATATTAACAAATTTTATTTGACATCATATGATTTATTAACAAAAGAAATAGTTTTAAATTCAAGTTATTAAAGTGTTTAACTTTCTATTTAACTTAAAAGTGGAATATTATATTTTTTAACATATAGGTATTATTTTTGTTATCATTTTGGTATATTACATTTATTTTTGTGATTTAAAAATAATAAGGTATGATTTTTATAATACTTATTACTTTATATAGACTTAATAAATAACAAATATTTAATTAAGTGGAGTAATAATGCATGATTATATTTTTAAATTATAATTCTTATTTTTCTAAGATTTTTGGTATTTTATTTATATTTTTAACATTTACCATTATTAAAATATGAATTATCAAAGTTTTATTACTTATAAAACCTTTATTAAATTATATTTATTAAGTAAATACCAGAATAATTTTTTATAATAGTTTTATGTTGTAGATTTTATTTTTCTGAAAATTTTCATATATTAAACATATTTTTCTGAATTACAAACATATGTTATTGGTTTAACAAGATTTAATTACTTTATTCAATTTTTGGAATGTTTATAATTGAATTTATATTTTCTTATCTATGTTTTGAACGAGTAATACTTTTTATACTGAGCCTAACCTAGACCAAGCCACTGACTGGTGGGTCTATGGCCCCACAGGTGTGCCACGCAAGCGTGGACCAGTCAACGGACTCGGTCAAACACCATGACGTGGCCAAGGTGACATCACCACGATGTCACCTCGCTGGTGACACGTCAGACGACGGTGAGGATGGCAGTAGAGGGTGAGCAAGCGTGCGTGTAGTGGCTTGTTCGAACCAGAACAACGAGGCGAGCATTCCAGTGGTGGCGACGCTGGGTTTTGGTTTCCGGAACAGAGGTTGCGACGGTGGCTAACGATGGCAAAAGGCGGCGCTCAACGGAAATAGGGTTACAGTGAACGCTAGCACGAAATAGTAAGTGGTTGAGATGCGCTAGCTTACCCTGGTTCTCGTACGATGATCGTTGAGGCCTGGTGTGGTCGGAGGTGGCATCTCCAACGAGAATTCCGATTAAGGTCGATGAAAGGGAACGACAAAATTCGATTGCCCTCGTGCTCCCCTCGATGTTGTGTTCCTCAAAGATGATCTATGCATGCTGGCGCATCTCCCCGACCACTCCACGGACTCCGGGATGGCCTCTATTAACGGCGATGATCTTCTCTGACTGGGGCTAGGGTTCGCGTTCATGCGGGATAGGAAGAAAGAGAGAAATGGTGAGGATGAGGACGAGCGGGGCGTTGTCGTGGCCTTCTTATCCTCTCCAGGCGACGGCGGCATGCATCTTGACGCACGGACGACGGCGGACGGCATCGGCCACTGCCACCGAGCAGCTGCCAGTCGGCGAGGAAGATGACGACGGACGTTTCACAGAAAACCCCCTGGCAGTTTTTCAAGTTCACTCCGCAGTCCCTCCACGGCCCCACCTGCCAGCGAGACAACGAAGAGGTATCCCGGCTGGGCCGCTGTTGGGTTGCTGCTGGGCTGCAACTAGGTGCACCATGCAGTAAATAAGAGAGGGAAACACCTGGGCTGGCCTATTTGCAGTTTTTTCTTTACTGTTTCCTTTTCTCTTTTTTGTTTTATTTTCAGATTTGTATAATACAGAATTATTTTGAGTTTTCTTTGAAAAATTAACTTGTTAAACAATTGCAGCAATAATGAATGTATTTAGAGTCATTTTATGAACTTTTATTATATATTGTTTAGAGTTTCTTTATTTTCTTTATATAGATAATTTTCCTATTATTATTACTGAGGGCCTTTAATATGAATTTAATTTGACAAAAATTCATAAAATGATGATAGAATGTATTACTACTAACTAATGAGATTTTATTCTCATTAATACATAATATTAAGGCAACTTTTATATTTAGTGATCCTTCATAAGTATTTGATACATAAAGTTCTAAGTACTAATACAGTTAATATTATTCCTATGAATTTAGGGAATAGCAATATAAATAATTTATTATTACTAACTTAAGAGTTAAAGGTTTGAGATTATAAATGTCTACCATGAATTATGGGAGTTTTAATATCTTTATATCCCTTGATAATTGTGAATAAAGCTGAATGGTTAAAATATATTATCTTTATGTTAAAGATCTTGAATGATATCACCATTTAGAATTAAATAGTGGGATTGTTTTCTAGGATAACTTATGAGAAAAAATTGATAAAGATAGTTCTTAAGCACCTAATACAATGAGGGTTGAGAATGAACAAGATGTGCTAAAGTGATCTGATATAGGAAATTATTCCTATGAAGCTTTGTGTAATTAAAATGATAAATCAATCAGATGAAATGGATATTCTATTAGGTTAAAGATTTATGTTTTAGGTTTGATCCAGAATTTCTATCTCTCATACTTCAATAATCATGGACTTCTAATTAAGGAATTCCTTTCCTAGATATACTACTCCATCATATCCATCATCAGGTGTTAACATGATGAGCTTTACTTCACAAGAATACTCTTCTCAATAATTTCTCCTCCTGAATCATTTTGTAAATGCAATGAGTTTGACACTAAAGCTTTCATAATCTTTTTATATCTATACTTGGTTATATCAACTGCTGATAACCTCCAATCTAACAAGTAGTTGTAATTCCATTCATACTCTTCCTAAATCATCCTTCACTAATATCACTTCAATAGATGTATACATCAAATCCTACTTCACCTCAAGTGCTTAGTATTTCCAAAGAGGAAAATACTACTTCTTTAATCCAATGTTGCTCTAACATCATCTTAATCATATTATCTTGTCTCTACTTGACTCCAGTATCTAATACTCCAACATCACATTATATTAATATGACTTATCATGAATAACCTAGGATAACATATCTATACTAGGTTTTCAATCATGTTTTATCCACCAATGCCACTTATACATGATATAAGCATTCAATCTTGGTGAATAAGGCATGATCATTATAATCCTTTGATCATTTATGGTTTAGGTTTCCATTTGTCTAATCAAGGCTTCATCAATATAACATTACAGTTGTATTGAAATTATCTTCTGTTTAGCTCTATTGGATTAAGAGATATAATTCATTGACTATACCTACTTCATCCAATAGGACTACTCCTAGTAACTATCTTCGGTATTCATCCTGGGAATCCTCTTTGTTACCACATATATCTTTATTTCAAATAACCCTTCTATCCATTCAGGAGTGAGTTAACTCCATCAATTATCCTATAGATGATATCTAGGGCTAGCATTTCTATTTACCTCTACTTACTTACTTCTCTAAACGATTTAAAGT
Organism: Avena longiglumis; assembly: GCA_030063025.1. NCBI lineage: Eukaryota > Viridiplantae > Streptophyta > Magnoliopsida > Poales > Poaceae > Avena > Avena longiglumis. The sequence continues at coordinate 506,051,649 of CP125975.1, forward strand.
GAATGTTATGATAAGAACATGAGTTGATAGATCAATAGTTAATAAGCTAAGAATTGGAGAATCAATAGTCGATTACTTAATATTGATGAACAATAGATATTGAGATAGGATTCCATAAGGATTGATATGGAAAGAAGGATATGTGGTGAATGGTCTTGAATTGCTTTCCTTCCTACTTAATACAACTGAAGAGTTAGGGTTAAGTATTACCATGATACTCATGGTAGGATATATAAGATTAGGATAGGTCAAGATTTAGTTATTCCATTCCTATTACTTAAGTTAGGTTTATAACTTGGTATTCATGAGTTGTGTAATGAATACTAGGATATGATTACTTAAGGATCAAATATAAACTATTAAGTAATATATTAGGGTTAACTTTTATTACATTTGATCTACCCTTAGATCAAATCTCCCTTACCCAAAATAAGGTTTTACCGAAGGTCATATTGAAACTTATCGCAGTCAACTTGATGATCTACTTCAATTCCATCAAGTTAAGAGAAGCTTCAATCACTTTGACAAGATTTATTCAAAAGTGCGAAAATTATTCAGATATTCTATACATGAATACAATGCACACATCTTTGTTCAGCTTATTTCTAAGCTCTAATGCTAGGATGTTACAGGTGTCTTCCGCTTTGTGTTGTTGTTCCTCCGAGCCTGAGTTGGAACGGTCGTTACCGGCAGGGAGCCGTGAGCATCGTCGACGGCAGCTGCGAACTCGCTGGCCAACTGAATCATCTGGTTCAGATCTAGCTGGTGATTGTCCTGCAAGCGCTTCAGCTTATGTCGGAGGAACGTGTCCCTTTCTAACCCATCGATGAAGGCGGACATGGCGGTCTGAGCGTGCACTCCTGCGCAGGAATTCTTCATATCCATCCAGCGAGAGAGATAGGCGCGAGATGTCTCGTCTTTCTCTTGCACGCACCGCTGTAGATCGCCAACAGTGCAGGGACGTTTGTACGTACCTGTAACACCCCGGTTCTGAAAAGACCGTGGCTTCTATATGACATGCCAATCCCTGGATCGGTTCATTGACGCACAATAGAATAAGATGAATAACATAGCAAAATATCCGTGTATCATGAATAACGATGATCCAGAGTACCATTATTACAATAAAAGCTTAGCACAAAGCTAGCTCAAATTATTCAGATAGCAACATAAATAAAATAAATCCTCCATTCTTCATATTGCCCACAAGTGAACAAGTGCCGAGTGGAGTACCGTGGCCTATATCGATTACTCGGAATCGGAATAACCTGCAACATGAAACGTAGCAGCCCCGAAGGGTCAATACATGAAATGTATGGCAAGTAGAGCTAGTAATGGAGACAATAGTACTAACATCTACATGCATATTTGGCAAGTGGAGCTGTGTCTGGCTTGCATTTGCAAATACATTTGTCCTACTTTCATAAACAGTTTTTGATTTTCTTTGAAAAGATCCCAATTAAGTTAACCCAACAATATTAAAACAATTATGAAATTAGAATGAGCGAGAAACATGTCATGGAATCAATATCAAGCAACTTAGTTGTCCATAACCGGGGACACGGCTAATCGATTAGATTATACACCCTGCAGAGGTTAGTACACTTTACCCATGTGACTTGGCCAGCCCAGCTCGTACCATCACTCTCATTTTGGGTGATGATAGGGACAAGTCCAAGAAGAGACTGTTCGGGAAGTAGCTCCTCAATCCCGACGCGCACCGGTCCAACCTACCAAAATTCTACATCTCTGAATACGCGGGTTCGAGTTACCACAACCTACTAAGTCCAACCAACCGCCCATTCCATTATTGGCACATGGTTGTACACGTAAGCTACACAATAAAGAAGCCAATCAAGTTTTCTTGATACCTGGGTGCCTTTCCGCAATGAAACCACCAAAAATTATCAATACCATCACACCCAGGAGATTCATTGATTAAGTTGTTTTAGTTTTCATAAACCAATAATTTTAGAAACAAGTCTCGATGATGTAACCCAGCCCTCGTTCAACATAGCATGGCTAAGCACATCTACTAACGGTGGTTCATCTACAAGGAAGGCCCTACCACATAGTAGGTCATAGCATAGCGATAGTATCATCCTACACATGCATCTACAAAATACACGACAATGCATAGAAAATAGTAGGACGATATCATAAACAAAGTAGCATCTACTTTCCTTGTTTGTAGCGGTCGGAAGAACAATCCACACACGAGCAAGCGTTGCACTCGGCACAATCTACACGATACAATTGCATTCATAAACAAACAATTTCGCAAGCATATGCGACAAATATGATGCATGAAGGTATGCAAGGCAAGTGAATTGGTGCTACAGCTGCACCACATAATCCTAATCCATAATACTACTGATTGCATGCATGGAAAATAGTTTTAGCGTTAGGAAAACTATTACGCAAAAAGTAATGCTCAAAACTAGAGCTAGAACTTAAATAATTCACTACCGGTAGTATACTGTTTGTAAAATCTTGGGAAAATTCTACCGCATAGGCATCGCTGAATAGAAACAGTACCAACTGAAATTACTCAAAAAGGAATTATAAAACTCCCCGAGTAATTAAAACACTGCAGAAATCCACTAGACAGTTTCTGCAGAAGTTTTCACTGTAAGCCTATCTTTTTAATTCACGATGAGATTCCCCTCGTTCCACTGAATCCAGGGACATATCATACGCGATTTTTGGAGCTACGGATCTTTTTATACGAATTTATTACTCCGAAAAGTCCACTAGCTAGTTTGATTAAACTGTACTAAGCCTTGCTACAAAAGCCTGAACCAAAGGTACAGCGAGATTCTACACGACTCACTGAATCTACACATATTTTATTTGCAATTTTTGGCCAAGCGGTTTAATTTCTACGCAATTTACAAGATTCTACCGAAATCTGTCAACTAAAAGGATTAACGAAATTAACTAGTCAACTATGTCTGTTGACTGGTCAAAGCGTCTGCTGACTGGGCGTCTGACTAGTCAACGCCTGAGTCTGACCGGTCAACGAACGATCTGAACCGCTGATCTGAGATCTGACGGTGGCTGCAGGCTTACCGGGAACGAACGGCGAGTTCCGGACGGTGCGACGATCGATTCCGGACGGCGGTGCTTTGCCTGCGTGAGAGGGAGACGGTCAGCGTACGGTCTAAGATAGACTACGCGCAAAGACGCAACAGCGCGTCGTGCGTGCAGCAAGCGTCAGCGCTGGCGCGAGGCCCAGCAGCTGCGGCGCCAGCAGGCAAAGCAGCGGCAAGCTTAGCGGCTGATGTGACGGCGGCAGCGCAACACGGGGTCGGCGGTGAAGGGAGCAGCGCGGGCGTGCTGGGCGTGAGCTGGCGGCTTAGCGGCGGGGTCGCTGGTGGAGGCGAGGTTGGCGCGGAGGCCGGCGGTCTGAGGCGGGCGGGCGGTACTGGCGGGGTGGCGACGAAGCGGCGGCGGGCGGCGAGGCGGGCGCGAGGCGGCGGGGTGGTTATCGAGGCAGGGCGGGGTCGGCCGGGCCAGGTGGGGTCCTTAAGTGGGCCCTCTCGCAGAATCCTACGCGAAAACGGCGCAGAGTTGGTTACGGACTCGGAAATCGGTCCAAAAATTCGGACCGTTTTCCGACAATTCACTAAAACGGCGACAACTTTTCCGTACGAGCTCCGAATCGAGCGATTCTTGCTCCTACAGTTTCGTACAGTCGAGGGGAACAATCTAGGGTCAAGGTTCGGGCGAAACCGCTAGGCTACAAGGGTGGACAACGCTAGTCCTACTAAAGCCTCCCGCAGGAGCCTCGTAGCGAAAAAGAATAGGGTTTCGAAATTAGCGTTCCGTCGATTCTTTTCAATCGACGGTTTTGCATGGAAAAGCATGGTGCAATGATATGAATGATATGTGGTACCAAATCTCAAATTTGGGATGTGACAGTACCCTCGAAGCTCTTGGTGAATTCTTCTTGCATGTCCAACCAATTGCAGATGGATCTTTCCAGCAAGTCATCAATCCATTGGTGGGCCGTGCTCGCCAACATCAATGGAAGGTACTTGACGGCGACGTTGGGGTTACCCCCGGCGATCTCCATTGTGTTGTCGTAGTCCTGCAACCATGTAACTGGCTTGGCGGTGCCGTCATAGGGCTTGATGGTCTTGTCAATCCGGAAACCTTTGGGGTAAGTTGCGGACCATATCATAGGTCCAAAGCAACGTGGTCCCAGGTATGGTCCTTCCCGGGCTTCGTGGATCTTGTCTAGACGTGAACGTGCATCGTATGGCTCCGGGCTACTTTTCTTGTGCTTGCCATCAGGGGATGGACCGCGTGAACGACGCGGGCCTCCTCCGCCATGGTGGCTGCTAGGTGGCAACGGAGGCGGAGGTGGCGGTGGGTTAGCCTTATTGTTGTTACGCTCCCGCGACGCCTCACGCTTGTCGCGGTTGCTTGTCAGATGCGGAGGGTCGTGGCGTGACCTGCTCTTGTGTCCTTGGTTGCATTCTCTGTCATGACGGGTCTGCTCCATGTTGTTGCGGATGACGATGCTTCTCTGCCTTGGCGGGGGCATAGCCGTACAACGGTGAGCCTTGGTATCCTCGCGATGTCGGGGGTAACGGGGCGGTGGCGATGGGCGACGAGGTTGTGCCTTGCCTCCATGGTTGGAGGATATGGGGATATCGTCCTTCCTGTTGCGCGCATCCCTCCGTCTTCGTTCTCACGAACCCATCTGAGACCTGACATCAAGAGGAGGTCTGTCCCTTGGCGGCTTATGCTGGCTAGACTGGCAAAATGCTGGGTCAGACTCAAGCCTCTGAGAGGTGGCATTTTCCTGTTGTTTCACCGCCTTGGCCACTAGGTCATAGACCTGCTTCACTGCTTTGGGTGATCTATCCTGCTCCAGAAGGGTCTTGGCGACAGAGAGGTTGAGGAGAGGAGTGGGCATCACCTGCCTGCCTTCACTGTCAATGTATGGCTTGGCCTATGCCGGCTTTGAGGGAGCCCATCCTAGGTTTCGCCGTACACCAGGATCGTTGATGACGCGATTCGGAGCTTTCTTAGCCTTCTGCTGTTGTAGTAGAGTCTTGTACTCAGCCTCCATTGCTCTAGCTTTCTCTATTGACTTCTGCGCGTTGGCCAGATCTCGATCTAGCTTTGCGCCTTGCTCCGCGATGGCCTGCGCTTCCTCCAGCAGCTACTGGCACTTCTCGTCAAGCTGGACTACATTGCGAATATGAGCCACAGTCATAGGCTCGACGAGGAGATTGCCGTACATCACTCTATCAGCTGGAGTGACTTGAGCAGCAGTAGACGTAGATGCCGGAGGTGGCGGGTTTGCGGTGTTGTTGTTGCTCGGACCGGTGCCGAGTTCCTGCGGCTGCGGCACTGGGTTAGGCAGAGGGGGCATGTCCTTTGCACGATCATTGTCGGCAGCAACAGGTGGTCCCTTCCCTTTGTCCAGCACTGTAGGCGGAGCTCGTCCGGCTTGATATTCATCCATCACCGTCCCAATGGCGACGAACACCTCTCGGGACGTGACATCGTTGTTGGTCTGCTCATCACGCTTGTAATCCTCCTCCATCTCCTGCATGGCAGAGTCTAGCTCCTCTGGGCTGAAGTCTATCTCCTCCGAATCTGCACTGAAGTCGGCATAGAGCGTGTCAATCACGGAGTCGGAGGGTGTCGGGGCTTCCTCGATGACGGGGGGTGGAGGTGCAACATCAGTGATGATGACTGGGGGTGGTGGCGCAGCTGCGGCGATGATGACCGAAGGTGGCGGCGGTGGCGGCTGAGGTGGAGGGGCTCCGTCAATGAGCGCGAGGGCTGTCTAAGCTGCCTCCTCGGCCTCCGCGTAGTTGTTGACGGTGTTCACCATGCTTTCGAAGGTGAGGCGTCCTGAAGCTTGCTGCCACCTTAGCGAATGCCGGAGAAGCGTACCTTGGTCCAGTCCTTCCACAAAGTGATGCATGGGGGTAATGCGCCAGATCGGCTGGTATACGGATCCACCTGGCAAGGTAATCGTGGGGGTTTTCGCCCTCTCTCTGAATGCAACACGCCATATCGAAGATGTTCACCACTCCAACGAACTTGGATCTCTGCTGTCCAGACGCACAGACAAAGGCGGCGGACTTGCAGCGATCTTCCACCATTATATCATGCACATGGGCGGTTTGGGTGGGCCTTGAATTTTTCCGATCTTTGCCGGCAAACTCTGAGGAGAGATCCAACATCGATCCTTCCGCGAACGTATCCTGCCCATAGGCGGTCCGTGCGGGTCTTGATGCTCCTCCGACTCCCAGGGAACTAGTGCCCGAGTCGGTTTCGCCAATGAAGAGGTGGATATCTCGGATGGGACGATCGAGCATCGCGTAGGGTTCGTCTTCATCGGGATCCAGAACTCGTCGGGAGGGACGATCGGAACATTGCCAAAGAAGAGAATGCGACCGATGGCTACGGTTTCGGTGATTCCCGCGAAGATCTTGGTCCTCGCTCGCTGAAGAGCCTGAAGCGCCTCTCGCCCCACGGTGGGCGCCAACTGTCGTGGTATTGCCGACGAGTATGCCATGGAGGGTGTAACACCCTCAGAATCGGACCTATGCAGGTTTTAGCGAAACCCGCCAAACCCGCATAGAAACGATTCGACGGTGCCCACCAGGCACTTTCGTGCGGGTGGAAAACGAAGTAATAACATTACACAACAGTCCTCGATGGGACCCACAGAACAGATATATATACAGCACGACTCCATGAGTCAAGAATACAGATATAATATACAAAGATCCAAATCACCTTAAAAAAACGAGAGTGCGTCCAGCTACGGACAAGATGCAAATGGGGCTAAGAGCCCTGAAGAATAAACAATGGCGTCCATAACCCTGCCCAGGCCAAGCCGGAAGGGTAACCCTACTAACGGCGCCGATCTCAAAACCTGCTTAAACAAAAGGGGTGCCGACAAAGGGCAAAGGAAAAGGAGGAGCGTCAGTACCGAGGCCAGTACACGGCGAGGCAAGAATTCGGCGGTCCTCGCCTACAAAGGTATGGTGGACTGAGCGGCAGCGGCAGCATGCACTACACAACCTATAGAGACTCGATACAACTGGCGTTTATCAGAGAGGGGTAAGAAAGACCTATTCGGAACCAACCTGATGCTACCATCAAACAAACCCATCCTAGAATTTCCCCCTCGAGACCAAACGAGGAAGTCAACCGAGGAACTCACGCCGTTGGCAGTTTTATTTATTCAGTTATCGTTGTAGTAATTACTAGTCAAATATAGATAGGCATCCTGATAAAATAAGCAGTGGGCACTTTTAGTTAACCATTCCGTTGTAGTTGCAATACTTACTAGTCAGATACAATTAGTATGAGATAAACCCAATACCCAGCAGTTGTTGGTACTTTTATTTAGCCATTCCGTTGTAGTTGCAATACTTACTAGTCAGATACAATTGTCGCAAGCGACAAACCAAACAAGCAATTGTGGGCAGTATTATTTAGCCATTCCATTATAGTGAAGCTGATTACTAGTCATTATAAATTCAAATTTATAGCAATAAACTTTAGTTATGCTTGTCTATGATCGAGATACTGTGCTCCAAGTCGTCCATATCCGCGGACACGGCTTTCAGAAAGTTTTACCCGGCCGGGGTGCACCAATAGCAACACACGCTCGATCAACCTCGGAAAAACCAAATCAAAACCCAACGAGGCTTTCACGACAAAGCAATCACAGGATTCAGAAATATTTCAGGGGGCCACCCCTTGAAGTCTTACCCGCAACGAAGTAAGCTAGCTCCGAGACGGACCCAAGGTTTGGGTGGACGGCTGTGAACGACTGGGAACCCAAAACTGGGCTTGTCGACACCGCGAAAACGTGTCCCGATCCTAAACAGTACAGTGTGCTCCTCGCACAATCGTAAATAAAGCAGTAGCATGGCATAAGTACAGGATAGTAAATAAAACCTCAAACTAGTTTGTGGCCCCAAGAAATATGACTGAATCAAGCTCTGGCTCAGGGGGGTCCCATATACCTCCCGGATGTGGATAGCGCGATAAATCAAGGAACAGGTATCAAGTACTCGGGGTCCTACGGGACACAAGTGGGCGTTCGGAAACCAAATATTATCTATCACCCACCGATGCCTCTGCTTACTTCAATTTTAGTTATTAAACAGGAATTAAAGTGAACGATAAGTAAAACTATGATCATCTCCAACATCAACATGCGGCAATACATCAACAACTGTGGCACTGGACGACACGCAACATCACTTGAGCAAGCGACTACGACGCGCAAGTCCATCTATCTACCAAACAACAGGTAATAGGAAGTGTCCAAGGCAATATAAGGCTGCGAGGGATATCACGGGTACGAAGAACTAGAGCATCGCAACACAGATAGCAATAGATCAACAGGAGGGAATAAATACTATAAAAGTAAGATAGGTAGAAAGGGGGAGATGCTCGCCTGGAAACATTATCAAAGGTTCAACCGAATATCGGGTCGACACTCGCATCAACTCAACGGCCTTATCCGCGAAGAAGCAAAACACTAGAAGAAACACCGGATGCAATATTTAATACTACGGCAAAAGATCGGGCATGCTTATGATATGATGCATGGCAGGGCAAAGGTGCGATGCGATTAGGTCATATTAAGCGGAACCGGGGTCCCGACAATTAAACAGGTGGTTCATGTTGTTTAGATACCCCACAATTTAAATGTTGTTTAAACATGGCAAAAGATAGTACTGGTTCGCTACACAAGTTTAAATGAGGCCAATATGAGATTAGATTTGCCCGCATATGGGCCCCATGTTTAATTATTAGGTGAATCGGCATAAGGCCCCCAAACCACATGACAAGAATGCATGCATGAACAAGTTTATATGCAACAAGTTGTATTATATTATAAAATAGGGTTTCGGGAAGGGGTTCACACATCTGGGTCGGAAGATCTTGGGATTCCGGGGGTTCAGGGTCGGTCTCGGGGTTCAGGGTTCGACGGGATCGAGGTTCGGAATCCGGGATCGTTCTCGGGTAGCGGGGCAGATCTTGTAGTGCTTCAGGTTCGGGTGCGGTTCTCGGCGAACTGGTCGGTTCCCTGTCGGAGGTCTTGGCGCTTCGGATCGTCTTCGGTTCGGGGCCTCAGGGTCTTGGGGTTCGCGTCCGTGTGGCGGTCTTGTTCCGTGTAGGCATTCTCGAGGTCGATGGCGAACTTGTCCGGTACCGGGGTTCGGGTTCGGGAAGGAGTACTCGTCGCGTCGGGTTTCGGTGTTCTCGGACCGATTGAAGACCTTGGCGTACGGCGGTAGATCTTGTTGGTATCATTCCGAAGGACTCGTTGTTCTGCAGCGGAGATCTTGGGGTCGTCGGGTTTGGGCCTTGGCGTTTCACATCCTCGTGGTGGTCTCGGGGCGTCGAATCCGGTAGTAGGACTTGGCGCGGCGTCGGGTCCAGAATGGGGTACCACATCGCCCCACAAGAAGAAGGGCACCAGATGCACTACTACCTCAGGCGATGTAGAACTTGGCAGCCAACACGCTGCGGCAGCGAGCCTCGAACAGGAGGCGACGCGGCATGGGCGTGGCTCGAGGAAGCGCAGGATGCAAGACCGACGGCTGCCGCAGGCGGAAGGGGGCATGGTCGGCCGGACTTGGTGAGCCGGATGAGGACGAGGTGGTCGGCGAGAGATGGGAAGAGGCGGTCGGGAGGCGCGGCGGCCGGAGGAACTCCGCGAGGCGGGTCCCAGCGGCGGCTCGCTGGTCAGGCGTAACACGCAGGAGAGGGGTGGAGGACGGCCGGTGCGGGCTGGTGGCGGAGGCGGAGAGGTGGGTGGCGGGCGAGGCGGCAGACGGGCCGGGAGAGGTCGGTGAGGCTGGGGCGTGAGGAGCAGAGCGGCGAGGGAGCTCCGTGATGGCAGGGCTAGGAGAGGCCCGCGAGAGCGGGAGGGGGAGGCGCAAGGCACCGAGGGGAGGCGAGGGCGGGCGGCGGTTGGTGGCTGGGCTCAAGGCCGGGAGTCGCGGGAGGCGGAGGAAGGGGGAGGAGGCGGACGCTGCCGGTGGCCGAGGCCAAGGGAGCGGAGGCGGGAAGGAGGTCGGCGAGCGGGCTCGCCGAGGCGGAAGGGAGGCGCCGGGGAGGTTCCAGGGGTGGGCGCAGGGACGGGCTGCTCGAGGAGGTTCCAGTGGGGTGGGACGGGCTCGGGTGGGTCCCAAGGGAGAGGTGGGCGCGGCCAGTGAGAGTGGATTGGCTCGGTGGGTGGGTGAGAGGGAGTGGGTTGACAAGGGTGGGACCAGGTGATGTGGCGGGGGATTGGGTGGTGAAGAGAGGAGGTGAGGTGGCACGAGGAGTGGCCAGTGAGGTGGATGGGGTGAGGTAGACTAGGTTGGTGTAAAAGGGTTAGACGGACCGATTTTTATTCTAGGGTGGTCGTTCGAATCGGCCTGCCTGACCGCCTCACTAAAATAATTTAATATTTTTATTTGTGTTAAACGGACCGTTTGCAAAACATAGTTAGTCAAAACAAAATATTCCGGAGACCCGGTTTTGGTTTTGAATTAAAGACGGGGCGTTTAGAAAACATAAACCGGTTTCCACAAATAGTTTTATGCAAGCAAATGCAAGATGATGACGATGCTCAAATGCAATGTGGCATGATGACATGAGCATGCGGTCATGATGATGCAATGCACAAAAACAACGCGATTTTCTAGTAGTGGTTTTGCGGGATGCCACAGAGGGGTACTCATAGTGCGTGTTTAGAGACGTGGGGGAAGGCGGACGGTTGAAGGGTACGAGGTTACACAGCTTACCCAGGTTCAGATCCCACAATGGTGGCGGAATCCTACTCCTGCTATAAATCACTATAAGGGCAATACGCCAAGTTACAGGGATTGGTTCGCTGTGCGGGGTGTATGTTATTCGATACTAGGTTGTGCCCTAAAGGCTCCCATAGGCCCGACTTATATAGTCGCCAGGTCCTAGGGTTACAGGGAAAAGTCCTAGTCAGACAAGTTACAGAGTTCTACACTGCTTACAACTAGTCTAGTGTGTCTTGCACTCCAAGGCTCTAGGTACGTCGGTGACTCCTCCGTAGCCTTCCTTTATCCGGCATGGGCCTCCCTTCTGGATCCATCTAACTAGGCCGCCCAGCAGGCCATGGGCCATGCTACCAACTGTGGGCCACCCGGGTTATCCGGATAAGAGACATGCTATGAGGATACCCATATAGCATATCCCCAACAACATTGGCGTATCGCCCTTTGTTGCCCTTGCCTACTCTCCTGTGATGTCCGGTAGTACCATAAATCCAAACCGGTACTACCACTCACCACCGGTAGTACCGCTCGGCGGTACCAGGCAGACCAGTGAGGGTTGACGAGCCTAGCCTCCCCTCCTTGCTCACCCGATACCTCGAAGCGGCACTACCGCCTGGACGGTAGTACCGCTCTTATTGTCCGATACTACCGCTTTGCGGTAGCACCGCTCTTCCTGAGTACTACCACCAGGGGTGGCAGTAGCTTGGTCACTCAGCTGATACGGTTCCGGTACCACGTCCGATACCTAACCGGTAGTACTATACCGCTCACGTATTCGATAGTACCGGTTCTGTCGAGCTGCAACAGCCAGATCCACTACGAGGGGTATAAATAGGACCCTATTCTACCTTGGGAAGCTGCTCGACCCACTCAAGAACACCATCTCCTTCTGATCCACCAAATCGCCAAGATCTGTTTATCCAACCATCCAAAGTCTTTGATCTTTAGAGAATCGTAGGAGGAGGCCTTGATCTATAGCTTCACCAAGAGATATTTTTGTTTCCCCATCATTCACTTGAGGCCCCTTGCTCTAGGGTTTCTTTGGAAACCCTAACTCTTGTTTTGATTCTTACAAGCAGTCTTTGATTGTTTGACAACTTTCTTATATTCGGGAGCCTCCAATTCAGTTGTGGATGTGTGCCTCGAACTTGTTGTAAAGGTGCCGTCTTCCACCTCGAAGGTTGCTGATATAGTATAAGAGGTGAATCGAACCCGTTGGGGTGAGGTTCATCGGAGAACAAGGGAGGCCTCTCGTGGCGTTGGTGGTTTGAAACCACCCCCTCTCCAAACACAGATGTACTTCCCCTCAAAAGGAAGGAACTGCAGGAAACAAATCCTTGTCTCCACGTGCTCCGCTTTGGTGACTTCTATCCTTTACTGCACTTTACTTATCTTTTTCTTGCTTAGTGTTGTGCTAGGTTGACATATAGGTAAATTTACCATGGTTGCATAATCTAGATAATTTACCTTTTGTGTCAAACCCTAATTTGAAAAAGAGTAAAATTTGATGTAGCACCTATTCCCCCCCTCTAGGTGCCCATACGATCCTTTCAAAAGCACTCCTCCAGAAATAGTGATTGGGATAATCTCATGGTCAAATAATTAGGGTTACTTCATATGTGTTTGATGTAGCAATGTAAAATTAATGACTAGATCGAATTGATATATCTATTTTGGGTGTATGTTTATTATAACATTCTTCTAATGATATGATTCCATTATTAACAACATCCAATGTTCATGATCAGGAAACCTTGATCATTTGTTAATCAACGAGTTAGTATATAAGAGAAGCATTACTAGGAACTTTCGTTTATTCATTAAACACACATGTATTAATTTTTTCGATTAATACAATTCTAGCATGAGAAATAAACATTTATTATAAACATGGAATAAGATAATAACTATTTTATTATTGCCTCTCGGGCATATTCCCTTCATCATGGTTTCCAAAGAGCCACATTGTAGATCGACCTTATTGGATCAGTGACGTGTGTGTGTCCTCTAGGCCCTGCTCGCCTGTTCCTGGTACATGTTACGATTGCGTGGCGATCTCCACATCGGGAATGTGTGCAGGAGCGGTCTACGAGTACTTACGATAGGGACAATAACAATGGTGGATTCAGACCTCATGTCCATGGAGTATGCATGCTCATTTTGGCGATTGGGCACTTGCAACAATAATTAGGTGCTCGGCACGAAGGAGGCGGCAACACCAGTGACCTTGATTTGGTGGTGTTTTACGAGTATCGGCTCTTGAGATCTAGGGCGAAAAATCTAAGTCTGGCCTTAACTGGTTGTACCTGGCAATGTCAATGCATACATGTCATCCCCTTGTTTAAGGCATTGCTTGGATATTACTCGGTCTTCTCCTCTATGGCGAAAACCCGTGATTTTGCCTCTGTGCCCGGTTCCTGCAATGGCAGCGCTTTGCGTCGCTCCCTTCCTGGAGGAGCCATTTATTTTTGAGGACCATGTCATGTTGCCGTTTTGTTTCCAAAGATAGTGGTTGACATGGATGTATATTGATCCAGGTCTTGTATTGCTACAAAATGACTCTTAGGTCGATGTTCTTTTTCTTTCTTTTTTGTAATAATTTGGCTATGTGCTTCCTCGGTATCTCATTTGATACTGTGATGTTGTAGAGGCCATGCGTATTTTGTATCAACCTAATATTAATATGTTACCCCTTGTAAAAAGAAAAGTTGTAGTGGTTTCTATCGGATATTGGTAAGAGTCTGGATGGTGAGGCGGTGGCCCTAGAAACTACTCGGTCTACTTCCCGACGAGCGACACTACGGTGGTAGTGGTTCTTCTGTTTAGTTTTGTGGGCAAAGGGAGATCCTGGTGTCGGCGATGCTTTAGTAGATATGGCTCCGAGATCGTGGTCTGGAGGCCTAGCTTAATGATTGCAGATGATTTGAGGTTCCGAGTTGTAGTGGGAAGTTTTTTCTGGGCGGAAGCCCAGCCCTTCGACGCCAATGACGGCGATGCCTACATGTATCGTAACCCTCTTGGGGTTGTTGTTGTGGTTACATTCCCCTTGTTTAGGCACCAGGAAAAAAACCTTGACCATTTGGTCTCGACGATGACATTCTATGTCGTTACCTTCTTGGGAGAGCCATCGTGGAGTTTCGATACCCTGTGGTCTCATTCCGCTATCATTGGTTGGCAAGTTCAAATTACATCAAGGCAATCTAGGCACTAGCGTGGGGCAAACCTGGCTGACGGGTCGGCCCATGGCACGACATGATCCTCTAAAGCCTTTGTGTGCCTGACACGGCATGGCTCACTCGGGCACTGATACGTCGTAAACGTATCTATAATTTTTGATGTTCCATGCTTGTTTAGTATCAACTTTGTTATGTTTTGTCTACACTTTGAGGTATTTCTATACACTTTCTGGAACTAACCTATTAACAAGATGTCACAGTGCTAGTTGCCTGTTTTCTGCTGTTTTTGGTTTCAGAAAAGCTAAAAAATGAATATTTTCGGAATTGGACGGGACAAAAGCCAAAGTTACTATTTTTTCCTGAACGATACGGAAAATCAAAGCAGAGACGGAGTAGGGCACTAGGGTGGCCACACCCTAGGGTGGTGCGGGCCCACCTTGGGCGTGCCGCCAGGGGGTGTGGGCCCCCTGGGCCTCCATCGACCTTGCCTCCTTCACCTATAAGAAGCCCCCGACTTAGAAACCATAAATAATCTAGGAGAAAGCCACGAAAAGTTCCGCAACGTCGCCGCCACCGAAGGGGAGATTCGGAGGACAGAAAGTCTCTATTCCGGCACCCTGTCGGGATGGGGAAGTGCCCCCGGAGCCATCTCCATCGACTCCACCACCATCTCCATCGCCGATGCTGATTCCCATGATGAGGAGGAAGTAGTTCTCTCTCTAGGCTAAGGGCTCTACCGATAGCTATGTGTTCATCTCTCTCTATGCATGATCTTATTGTGATCATGAGCTTTGTAATCAAGTAGATCTACTCTCCTACTCAAGTGCTTTAATAGATCTCCAGCTCTCCCCATGTGTGTGAAAGTGAAAGTGTGCATACCATGGTGACACTTAGGCTAGAGTTTTACATAAATACTCAAGTGATTCAAATAGATCTCTACTCTCTCCACGTGTGTGAAAGTGACAGCGTGCACGCCGTGGTGTCACTTAGGCTAGAGTTCATAAATATTTATTATGAGTATATTTGGAGTTGGATGCCTTTATGAAATTGTGGTGTTTGTTGGAACCGTCTAGCGCTCAAGGTGATAGTGTGGGGTTATCTAGATGGGGAAGGAGGACTTTGAGAAGTGTTGTTATAGCCCTACCATGGAATAGAGTGTCCAACCGGAGAGTAGTTCAGGGTAGTATCATGAAGAGAATATATTTATTGAGAGTGTTCACTAGTGAAAGTATGATCCCTAGATCTTGTTTCTAAGCATTGAAACACTGTTTGCATCTAGATATGTTGCATGTTTGCTTGCTTCCATCTTTATTTTAGTTTGCCTTTAGTCTCTTCCACGTCAACAACAAGTCAGAAGCTCTTTTCTGGCACTGTTACCACTTGTATTTCACTATCTCTTTGACGAACTAGTGCACCTATACACCTGACAAGTGTATTGGGTGTGTTGGGGACACAAGAGACTTCTTGTATCTTGATTGCATTGTTGCTTGAGAGGGATACCTTTGACCACTTTCTCCCTGAATTCGATAACCTTGGGTATTTCACTTAAGAGAAACTTGTTGCTATTAAAAAACCTCTGCGCTTGGAGACCCAACAACTGTCTATAAGAATAAAAGTGCATAGACATCAGACACATTAAGCTAACGGGTCGTGCTGTGCTGATCGTTGGGCTTCACCTTGAGGCTCAAACACAACCCATTAGCTAAACAGGCCTAACGATGTCAGCCCATTAAGACCCTTTTATATTGTTTTTATTGAAATTGATTGACAAGTAGAAATAATGGTATAAAGTTGAAAAAACAAAACTTTTAATGGGTCGTGTCATGCTGGCACGTGGACATAGCAGTCCAGAAACGGTCCCAGTCAAGATATGGGTCAGACACTATCCGTTAAGTGACGTGTCAGGCCGGCCGTGACGTACGTGCCAAAGCACGCGTGCTCGCGTGCTAGCCCACAAAGGCACGGCCCAATGGCCAGGTTTGGCGTGGGGCGGCCTTGGCGACCTTCTATCTTACACATGTGACTTAGTTTCACCACTCTTTGTCCTAGTTGTCCGCTGGCATGGTCGGCGCTCGATGGTCCGAAGCAAGAGAGCAGGAAACCCTCTCTGACGACAACGTGGTGGGTGTGTTGCGACGATGTCCGGTGGTTTCTCAAGGAGTCGTGGTGGCATCTCTAGTTAGTTGCCTCGGGTGTTCCACAGGAAGTGTGGCTACCCTTTTATTTTTTGTTTTATTTTTTTATGATGTGTAAGAGGTTTTTTATCACTTTATATCAGTTTGGCCATCTGTGTGGCTTTACTTATAAAGCAAAAAAAATGTTTCGAGGATTGAAGTCCACGAAAATACACGTGAAAGTCTTTCAAGACCTAAACTTTAATACGAGAATTATAGTTTTGGTACTCCCTTCGATCTAAATTAATGGACTTAACTTTGTCTAGATACACATGCATCTAGTCTAAATATTCGTTCGAATCAGGCTTTCGCCCCGCTATATTAATATAGCGACCATAATGATATAAGAGTTCGGACCAAAGAAAATGTCAGGACAACAGCACATACATACCCAAAAGAAAAAGAAATGAAGACAACAACAAATCAACGAAGCGATAATGACCGGCAACCACTGTGCCCTCCAGCTTTGAGCCACCATGCTATAAGCACCCTAAAGCGCCTAGTGCCAAGCAACACTTTTAAGAAGGGAAGCACATCGACATAGCGCTGCTGCACGTACAAAGACAGATCCTAGGGTTTCCCCCGACACTTAGAGTACATTGGCCAGGGATTCCCGTGACGCTCTCTAGGAAGGAAAAGTGCCACTCGAGGCAACACTTCACTAGGGTCAGATTGACGGGGATTTCTCCTCACACCCATCCACAAAAAACTCCGGCGCCACGGAGCACTGCCACCATCCAGCTTTGATGTCCACCAGCATACAAAGCCGGGGCAGAGGGGCATCGAGGGTAGGCGAGGTTCTTTACTTAACTAGATATGTATGAATCTAGATAAATTTGAATCCATTAGTATTGATTAGGATCTACATAAATGTTTACAATAAAAAGATCTACATAAATGTTTGGACGATGGAAAGAAACCAGGCCTGGGTGTTTTCGACCGTGCTATCTAGGACCACATGGGGCAAGCATGTTTTTCAGCTGCGTGTAACCTACTTCCAGGCGGACCCCACGGTAGCGGCGACAGCTATTTTCCTTGCGGGGGCGCGTGGTGCGTCTCCTCCCCTTGCTTCTAGTCCCGCAGCGCACGCTGCCCGCTCTCCGGCGGCCTCGAGCTGTCCGCTCGACCACTTCAGGCAGTCAGGCTGCCCTCTCGCGGTGAGTAAATTCTCCAAATTTCTACAGTCCGTTCCTCTCCTGGAATCTGCAGCGCATGCGCTTCTTCGTTGATTTGGGTGGGAATTGAGTTGGGGAGGTACCGCGGGGTTGCAGCCAGCGTGGTGCTGTGGAGAACGGAACGGCGCTCGCTGCATTTCTTCTTCAGTTAGGACGAAATTTGGGCAGGATCGTGTGTGTATCCATGTCGCAGACAGATGAGCAGCCTGGTGACGCTCGATGGTTTGTTTGCTCCGTTTATTTTCTCACATACTAGGAGAGAGAGAGACAGGTTGGCACACCTGCCATGTCCTCTGCTCCCCGCTTGAAAGTTCTTCAAGACGGAAGTGAAAAATGAACCCGTGGTGGCGGGCTGCGCCGCCCCGGGGGAATCCCGACCAGCCGCCGCTGCCGGAGGCGTCGTCGGGCTAAGCCCGCGTCGAGTTGAGCCAGGGAGAGCAGGGAGCGATGGGACGCGGCGGCTCCGAGCCAGGGAGCCAGGGAGACGGAAGTGAAAAATGAACCCCCGACCCCGTGGTGGCGGGCTGCGCCGCCCCGGGGGAATCCCGACCAGCCGCCCTCCCGTCCCTCCCTCATCCGCCGCTGCCGGAGGCGTCGTCGGGCTAAACCCGTGCGGCATGGCGGCGGCGGGGCACCCACTGGTCGTGTCCGGGGGGTGTCGGCGGCGCACTTCTATCTCCTGCAGTCATGGTGGCGCGGGCCGGAGGCGTCGGCCGCAGACAGCCGGCAGTGGGGGCAGGGCGATCTCTTGGCCCGTACTGGACCAGAGGGATAGCTCCTGCAACCTTGCTCGTCTCCTGCCTGCGCGGCAACGACGGCCGGCGCTGCCCGCTTCACATGGGCGCCATAGCGGCGGCTCCGGGCATGGAGGCGGCAGCCCCCTCTTTTTCCGCCGGAGGTGGGCAGCGAGATGTGGCGGATCTCGGGATCCCATGTCTTGGAGCTTAAAGAGCCAGGCAGCGGCCCTAACATCTAGCTCAACTTCGCATCTCCCCAAGATCTGATTATTCCGCGAGTGCAAGCACATGATCTGGTTCGCCGGAGTTCAATGGCGGACCGCCTTCTCACCACCGGTCATACAAGGGCCCAAGCGGCTGATGTGACCGGGGCAGGCAGTCGGGCGCCCGTTTGGCCCTGAGATTTGACTCTGGCGTGTGGCCTATTGGCTGCCTGTGTGCTAAATCCAGGGGGCCTCAGCGTGGCGCCATCGTTGCTGCTGATGGCGGAGGGCAATTGGCACTCCCATGATCCACTTTGCGCCGGTTCCAATGGCTCGGTCGAAGATGGCTAGTAAAGGCGAGTAGAGGACAGAGGACCTATGAGGTCTGCTGCATTAGCGGTGTCAAGGATCAAATGGATGGAAGTAGACGTATGTGTGCCTGTCAGATGATGGTGTTATCAGACTTCTTCTTTGGCCGTGCTCTTGTAGCTCCATGTCTATGTCCGGGGTGAAAACCCAGACTATGTTGGTCCAATCTTCAGTGGTTGTACCTGGCAACGGTGGCTCCTGAGTCATCTCCTTGTTGAAGTCATTGTCTGGATTGTAGACCTTCCCCAGGATGAAAACCCAGACTATGTTGGTCAGACCGGACGATAACGGTGTTCTTGCACTGTTTCCTTCTTTAAGGCATCATTTTTGGAGAAGCTTTACTAGGAGTCGAGGTGTCGCCACCACTGGTGGTGTTGTTGCTGCTGCAAGTCTATGTTAACTTTGGCGAGGTCTTTTTTTTTCCGTCTGTGTGCATCCTAGCTGTGCAGAGTCTGGGTGGACTCTATAGTTTGTATCATCTTGATGTAATCTGTTCTGAGTCTAATAAAGCGCCCCTTATCAGAAAAAAAGTCTCATTATGTGTAGCATGACTGTCGATGCTGGATTGTCACATTAGAGGCAGTTGGAATAAGCATCCTACGCACTCTGCATGGTTGTTGGAGCCACTGTTTATTTGTTGCTTATTCCAGGCGCATCATTGTCGGGGCATAGGTTGATTGAGACGTCCAACCTGCAGGTCCACTTCTTTTCATGTTATCTTCTTCCTCTCGCTTTCTCAACATATTCACGTCGTTTCTTTACTTGTAAGAGGAAACAGAGTCATGGACTCCATGGATCAGTTGGACCAGAGCCCTCTGCTAGACCTGGACCGAGGCAATTCCTTACAGGAGGTTTGTGCTTTCAAGGCTTGCTTTGCTTGTGCAGTTTTGTTGTTGTCAGTTATGCATTCATTTTTACACATGTATTGCTTCAACCTTTGTTCATCATAGTTCACAAGAACACCCCTACTTTTGGTACTGTGAGTGATCTGGATTATTATTAATGTAAGTAGTGTATACTGCTCTGGCAACAGTGCTTTGCATTCCTCTTACGTCCATACTTAGTTATCTTTTTTTCTGAGAGAGAGGAAATAGCTCCGTTTTTATTAATTCCTGGATATATCCAGGGCCAAATGGTCCCTAATACAATCAGGTGGAAGAGTACACCATGTCTTGCTTGATTCAGCACTGCAGCCTTCCCTAGCTAAATTCTGAGAAACTACATTAATTAGCAGAACGCCTTGCCCACTCGACCGAATGGTCATTCAGAAGATCTTCGACCCGGTGGGTGGGTAAATTTCCAAGAAACTAGGGGGTTCTCTGTTCTTAATCAATAGAAACAAACTTTAAGGAAAAGAATCTCTCCTTAGCCATACTTCATGTGCATGCTGTTCATTCCGATCTGCATCAGTTATCAATTTGTTTGAATATACAGCTTTCGGTTGTTGAAGCGGAACATTTAAGAATTTAGTACTACAAGGTTTTTGCGAGAACTTAGTACCTCGCTGTTGCAAGTTCAGATAAAAGACGGAAAAAGTTCTGTTGGAATTAAATATTGTGTACTCGATTCCTTTGTGACCTTCATTCTGTTTTAATTTCCAAGTTGAATTTGGCATTATACTTTGTAAGCAGATTTTGGATGTGTTAATGTAGAAGTAGATGAAGGACGATTCGCAAAACAATACTCACCTGTTCTGAGACTAATTACTTCCTGTTTGTAACTATAATACTTAGTATACTTATTTATTGCCAGTCCTCCCTCTGTTCATAATAGTTGACCTGTGAATGCCATAATAATGTTTTAACACACAATTCTCTATCGAGGCATCCTTGCCAAGTTAGGTGGGAGAGACTTATCATTATATCTACTTTTTCCTTACTGTGAATTGTAGAATACCACGGAATATACATGTGATGGATCTGTTTGCTTCAGTGGGCATCCTGCATCCAGAAAACATACAGGGAACTGGAAGGCCTCCTCCTTAACCTTAGGTTAGTAGTAGAGAATACTCATCTATAATCAACCTTCTATCCAAAGAGCATAGACATGGTGACAGTTAAATACTGTTAAGCATTTTTCTGAAGAATAAATACTTGAACAATGACAACTATACTTGCATTGAATACAGAAAACACACCTTCAGATATATGAAAGTCTCAACAGTGTTTGTGAGGATATTTACTTCTTCAGATACTGAACAAAATTCTTGTTGAATTTCACACTAGAATTTTATGCCCACATTCTGTATTCAATGCAAAATACAACTGAAAGCAAGCTACTTTGTTGCAGTTTGTACATTCTGCTGTTATCTGGCATATTCTTCGATCGCGAAAAACCTAGTCAGTTATCTCACAAAAGTCTTGCATGAAACAAATGTGACTGCTGCAAGAAATGTTGCAAGTTGGCAAGGCACTAGCTATCTCGCGCCTCTGCTTGGAGCCTTCGTTGCAGATTCATACCTGGGAAAGTACCATACAGCTTTGATATCCTGCATGATTTTCATCATTGTAAGTGCTATAAATTACTCCTGTCCATTTACGATTTACAACCACCACAGAGAGTGTCATTCCATTTTTCTTTAAGTAATCACTTATGAAGGAGATCCTATCTACACTGAAAGAGTAGAAACTTTATTTTTAGTACTCCCTCTGTGCGTGTAGATACATACGTATCTAGAGAAAGTTGATACATCCTTTTTAGGACGGAGGGAGTACATGATATCATGATGTTCTGATGTATATGTGCATTCAACACATCATTTTTCTCTCAAACATGCATCTAAATGTGCATCATTTTGTATTAGATGGAGAACGCGAAAGATGTGCAAAACTATAACACCTAGGAACACAGATACAAAGGTGGTTCCTACCAAAAGAAAAGAGAAGCTACACAAAGTATACCTCCTAAGAAAACTAGTAACCAACCAACATGCCTAACCAAAAAGAGAGATGAAAAGATGTTTGTTTACCTTAACATGGTACGTTCAACACTTGGGCTCGTTTTTCTTAATATGTTTCTTTGCCTTGTTTTTTTTCCATTCTGTCGATTCAGGGAATGGCGATGTTGCTTCTCTCAGCAGCACTTCCATTAATCTCATCTGGTCCTCAGAGTTGGACTGTTTGGTCAGATCCAGTCTCTTCTCAGTACATCATATTCTTCAGTGGGTTGTACATGGTTGGTTTAGGTTTTGGTGCACAGAGCCCCTGTGTTACGACCTTTGGAGCGGATCAATTTGACGACACCGACGAAGTGGAGAAAACCAAAAAAAGCTCTTTCTTCAATTGGCACTATTTCACAATCAATGCTGCTTCATTTATCGCGGGGACTGTTATTGTGTGGGTTCAAGAACATGAAGGTTGGATCTGGGGTTTTACCATTTCTACACTATTTGTGACTTTAGGCATGGTTATTTTTTTCCTGGGCTCCATTGTGTATAGATTTCAGAAACCTGGAGGTAGCCCTCTTGCCAGAATATGCCAGGTAGTTGTTGCAGCTACTCGGAACTTCGATAAAGTATTGCCACATGATTCCTCAGCTCTTTATGAATTTCTGGGGCAAGGTTCAGCAATTGAAGGAAGCCGGAAATTGGAGCATACAACCGGACTTGAGTAATACTCTACCTGAGATTTCAACTCTTAAGTTTATAATCATCTATGTATTCATCTTTTTTAACTTCCATTCAATTATAGATGTTTATTTCATTTTGTTTGAATATAATATCTTACGCTACATCTGACATGTTGAATTCCTGGAGATGAACGAAATCTTGCACACTATAGTAATTTTATTTAGATAATATAGTGAAAATTCTATGGTACCAAATGGCTGTGCTGAAGTTGTAAAACAAAATCATCTTTCACTTATATTTGAGTATTCAGGGGAGATAAGACACATATAACCTGATCAAGTATATCTCTGTAGTTATCAAGGTAGTAATCATTTTTCTCGCTCATTCAGGTTCTTCGATAAAGCTGCAATTGTGACACAATCTGACTGTGAATCTCCTGGTCTAGTTAATACATGGAAGATTTGTACTGTCACTCAGGTGGAGGAGTTAAAGCTTTTGATCAGAATGTTCCCAGTTTGGTCTGCAATGCTATTATTTGCTGCAGTTCAGGAACAAATGTTCTCAACATTTGTAGAGCAAGGAATGGCAATGGAGAGACACATCGGGTCTTTTGAAATACCTGCTGCATCCTTCCAATGTGTAGATACAATTGCTGTCATTATGCTAGTTCCAGTTTATGAGAGGGTCATTCCAGTATTCAGAAAATTCACCGGCAGACCGAACGGCATTACAACACTGCAGCGAATAGGGATTGGTTTATTTTTCTCCATGTCCGCAATGGTGTCAGCGGCGTTGGTGGAGAGTAATCGGTTGCAGATTGCGCAGGCTGAAGGTTTGGTGCACCGCAAGGTGGCTGTTCCGATGAGCATCCTGTGGCAAACACCTCAGTACTTCCTGCTAGGCGTTGCCGAGTTGTTCTCCAACATTGGGTTAACTGAATTTTTCTATGATGAATCTCCAGACGCCATGAGAAGCTTATGTATGGCATTCTCACTTCTTAACATATCGGCTGGAAACTACCTTAGTTCGTTTATCCTTTCTCTTGTGCCGGTATTCACGGCGAGAGGAGGCAGCCCAGGGTGGATACCTGATAACCTGAATGAAGGGCATCTGGATAGATTCTACGTGATGATGGCTGGTCTTAGTTTATTGAATATTTTTATCTTTGCATTCTGTGCCATGAGGTATAAAAGCAAGAAGGCTTCCTGAGAGTCAGTTGACCTTGGCATTGTAACTAGAAATAATAACCTTGAAGATTTTTTCTTTCCAAATTGTAAATAATCAATGTGAGACCCTACATCTCATTTTGAGAAAAGGTGTTGTTCATGTTCTCGGTAGGAAAATAAAATAGTGTTGAATTCAATTGTACAATATGTCTTTATTGTAAAAACATATAAATACCTGACTTGCCGGTTACTTTTATCAAACTTTTAATTCCTTGGTAGCAACGGCCTGAAAAACTATATGCCAGTGTGTTGTTAGAACAGAGCTATAAACATTTTGAGTGGATCAGAGCTTTGGGGATCCTACTCCATACTGCATTCGCTTAGGAATGAAAAAGGGTGTGTTAGAAATTGCAGCAAAACTGAAACTGTACATCAAGGCAAAAAAACGTAATTTCTCATATTAGCTAAGGAAAAAACGTAATTTCTCATATTCAAGGCAGGTCTACAACAGCAACAGACATGACATCGCATCGGAAAACACTGTCAGGGAGATTAGGTTCGTCAGCCTATGACATCACTGGAGATGATGCCCTATTCGCACACTGGATTGGACAAAAATAGAGATGGGACGGTAAAAGAAAAGACCTGACCTGCAGCTGCAGAAGTCGCCGCCCCTGGCATCAGAGGGGGATCCAGTCGCTATCCGCTTCGTGGAGCCTGTCCCGGTTTCCACGACGCGTGGCTTCGTCGGAAAATGGATAAGATAAAACAAGAACTCAATCGCAACTAAGTCTCTGAGAAATTTGCATATTACGAGACTCGACATGCTAGGCATGAGATGAGATGAGATGAGCGCTGTGTTATTCAGTTCTTCTCTGCAACAGGCGCTTCATTAATGTATATCAATCAAAGAACACTCTCAGATGTTTCATGAGAGCACCCCATGTGGTTATAATTGACAGTGTTTAAAGAGGAAGAAAAGTCAGTGGCCAACCAAATGTGCCAACAATTTTATTAAAGAAGGCTAAGAAACAAGCAGAGCTGCAATGCAGTCCAAGTAAGGATGTTCCCGCAATTACTGAACTTTCGAGGTTGCAATTGAGTATCACTAGTAACAATGGCGGACCAATCAAGTTGTAATCAGTGTCTGGATTCTGTATGACAGTAGGAGGCAGCAGCAGCAGCAGCAGCAGAGTCAAACCTGTTGCTTCGTCTCCCTGCTTCTTGGATTAGTACTAGCGTCCAGCAGCGGCGGTTCAAGGGTAACTCGCTAATTGTCGCTATCTGACCCAGCCTCCCAAGTTTTCGTTGAAGGGAACAGCCATCCTTCGGAACTTTTCCAAAGCTGCATTCATGGGCTCGCTGGTGGAGGAGGAGGTGGAGCAGCAGATCCTGCTAGCGCGCGCGACGCAGCCGGAGGTACTCACGTCTCCTCATCCCCTCTCCATGGAATTTGGTGTTCCATCAAGATTCAACAATTCGTAGGGTTTCCAGCAGCTCCCTTAGTTTCTTGTCTTGGCTGTGTAATCTGATCGATATCGTGAAAAAAAAATGATGAAAAAACATCCCAGGTTCCTCAGTTCTGGGATCGTTGGGTTCGCCTAGAGCTCCCGCAGATTGAAGTGCAGTTATTTGATTGGAATCTTGCAAAATACCGAATTGCCATAGGACCGAAAAGGAAGGGGGAAATGTTTGGAGAGGTAGCTGTGACTAACAGGTGAGCCCCACAGAGGTGACGGCTACCGCTTCAGAATCCTCACCCACCTTGGATTGGATATATTTTACTATTAGGTTGGTTTGTACATTTTTGGAGCAGGCAACAATTATTAGGTTTGTACATCGATTAACTTGTAGAAATTGCTTTCAGAAACTGGGTTTGCTTGTTGGTGTCAAATTTGCTGACCTGTCTTGCTTCAGAGGTCTGCTGGTTAATTTGACTGGAACAATTTATATGGTTTAACTGAAACAGATTGAGTGGAATGGGTTACACGTGTTTGACTGAAACACAGGTTGGTTAGGCGCGATTATCTTGTTCCTTTTGTTATATTTGGATAACTGTCTATTTCAATCAACCTATCCACGAAAGATATCCTTTGTTCTGTAATCATGGTATTGGTCACTGAGCTATATCAGGTTAGATGTAAGTACAACATTTTAATATTTGTTGTTACATGTATCCATAGCTGAAACTTGTATTGGCTATCTTTTTTTTTAGCTAATTTTATTTTTATTAAATTTTATGTATTGGCTATCTAGTACTTTACTTTTCCTAAAAATCAATATTCTTCAGCCATATCTGTATTATTTCGTACTAAAGGAACTTGAAAGGAAACCATGTGATGTGTGAAATGTGCAAATCAATGATTCCCATTGGAATATAATCGTACTCTATAAGATCATGAGAGAGATATGCTCATATCCTGTACTCCATGAGTTCTAGCCTTCTAGGGAACCGGCCTACATATTTGATAACTATCAGAATGTCTACGCCATATTTCCTGCATTGAATCATGGTGATTTAATCAAGACTCTTTGCCTTTACTGTCAATTATGAAGTTTTCATATTTAGTGACACAATTCCTTTAAAAATTATTACACAACTGTTGGGTTTGTTGCAGCTTCGCTTGTCTTGCTTTTCTTTTTCGTGCAACAGTTTAATGTTGTATATTTTCATTTGTTTTCTGATTTTGATCATGCTATAGAGCTCCCACTCAACATATGATTTCTACATCAATTATTAATAATTTCACTTTCTTCACAGAATTTTGATGAATACACAGGTGATGGGTCAGTCAACTACAGAGGTGATCCTGTTTTAAAGCATAATACAGGCAATTGGAGAGCATGCTCATTGATTCTTGGTAATGTAACCAAAACTCAAGTGACCATTTTCTGTAGGGAAAAACGATTTATATTTAATTGTATCGAGTGAGAACTTATGTTTTAGAACATATTCTCAGCTGGCCTGCAAAGTTTAAGCTTGGAACTGATTGGGTGTAAATTCTTGTCAATTTTAAGTCTATTTCTGTATTTTTGTGCTGAAACATTATTATCTGAAAATATATTTATTCCTAAATACCAGAAACATGTTCCTGTTATACCTGTATCTAATGTTAAAATCAACTGGCGATTGTCTTTTCTTACATTATAGGAACTGAAGTTTGTGAGCGCTTAGCCTACTATGGCATCTCAAAAAGTTTGGTCACTTACCTTTCAACAAGACTGCATGAAGGCAATGTCTCTGCAGCAAGAAACTTTACTACCTGGCAAGGAACATGTTATCTCACACCACTTATTGGAGCAACCCTAGCAGATTCATACTGGGGAAAGTACCGGACAATTGCTGTTTTCTCAACTATTTACTTTCTTGTAAGTTGCAACTGGCTAAATACACATGTACCTCAAGAAATTCACACAGGGAGAGATATATCAGATAGTTTTATCTCTTGTTCAGTTGAATGGATTGCGTATTAGTGTTTAATACTTTGCACATATTTTAAATTCCTATTTTACTACATTATGGTGTTGTTCCCATTGGCCATTGGTATTTTCTCGTGGAGAGGTTAACAATTTGAAAGGGTGAACCGTGCTTATATAGCTTATCACATAACCAGCATTATGATCGCATGCATAATAGTAGTTGAACCATATCTACTAACTTGTTAGATTACTTGTATTGGATCATCATTTGCAGTCCCACTTTGTCCAGTTTTTCTAATTTGGAATCTACATCCCACTGATGCACTTGTCCCTGCTAATATTTTGTACTAATGGTTCCTCAACATGCATTTAATTGAAGGGGATGGCAGCTTTGACACTATCAGCATCAGTTCCTTCTCTCCAGCCCCCTCAATGTATTGGGTCCTTTTGTCCAAAACCAGCCTTACCACAGTATCTGATATACTTTATTGGACTGTATATGATTGCTTTAGGGGCTGGAGGTATCAAGCCGTGTGTTTCATCCTTTGGTGCTGACCAATTTGATGATACTGATCCAGTTGAGAGAACAAAGAAAGGCGCTTTCTTCAATTGGTTCTATTTCTCCATAAATATTGGTTCATTGATCTCTGGCACTGTTCTTATTTGGGTACAAGAAAATTTTGGTTATGGCATTGGATTTTCGATCCCTACTTTATTCATTGCCTTAGCTATCGGAAGCTTTTTTCTAGGTTCAGAGGTATATAGATTTCAGATACCTGGAGGAAGCCCACTTACAAGAGCATGTCAGGTAGTTGTTGCAGCCGTTCGCAAGCGAAATGTGGATTTGCCAGTTGATAGTTCTCTTCTCTATGAGTGTCATGGTAAGACGTCAGCTATTGAGGGGAGCCGCAAGCTGGTGCACAGCAGTGAATTCAGGTACTTTTCTTGGCTATCCTTGACAAGATTTGCTATCCAAGATGTTATTACTTTTACCAAATTAATGGGAGAAATCATTCAGATAATGTAGTTCAGATTGCTGTTTTGAAATATAAAAGGGTTGAAGAAAAGAAGTAAATAATTTCACTCCCACTGTTTCAAATAATATGTGATGTTTTGGACATGGACAGTCTTTATAATGCAACTTTGACTTTTTTTAAATTTGAATATGTTAGTAAAAATAAAGTTAGAAATGTCCAACCACATGCTTCGTAGTACACCATCTATTCTAGAATGGAAGTAATATGGTGTAACATAGTTGACATGGATTTGCATAGTATGCTACTCTATTGGTCTGACATTCACATGCTCTTGTGTCTTGGGACTTCCTGGACACAGCAACCCATTTTCAGAATCATGACAGGTAAACCTTACACGAGATGTGAGTACTCTGCAAAAGACTTGCATAACTTCTGACCTGATGCGTTATCTTTCCTCTACAGTTTCCTCGACAAATCTGCAGTGATTATACAGACTGAACGTGATGGTTGCCATAACCCTTGGAGGCTTTGCACTGTCACACAGATTGAAGAGCTTAAGATATTAATGAGGATGTTTCCAATCTGGGCAACAGGCATCTTGTTCTTCACAGTGTGCGCTCAAAATTCATCAATGTTTATAGAGCAAGGAATGGTCCTCAACAACCAGGTAGGATCTTTTAAGATCCCGCCAGCCATCCTCTCATCCTTGGACGTAATCAGCATCGTTGTCTGGGTCCCCATCTATGAGAGATTCATCGTGCCGATAGCCCGGAGATTGACCGGTAGGGAGAGGGGCTTCTCGGAGCTTCAGCGCATGGGGATCGGTCTGTTCGTGTCCACCATCGCTGTGGCGGTTGCAGCATTGGTTGAGATCAAGCGCCTTGAGAGCGCAAGATCAGAGGACCTGATCCATCAGAAGGTGCCTGTTCCCATGAGCATTCTGTGGCAAGCGCCTCAGTACCTGCTGATCGGCGTCGGCGAGGTGTTCACGTCCATCGGGCAAGCCGAGTTCTTCTACAACCAGTCTCCGGATTCCATGAGAAGCCTGTGCTCCGCTTTCGCCCTCGTCACGGTGTCTCTCGGAAGCTATCTCAGCTCGTTCATACTGACACTGGTGTCATATTTCACGACGCAAGGAGGGCAGTTCGGGTGGATCCCTGACAACCTGAATGAAGGCCATCTGGACCGCTTCTTCTGGCTCATTGCTGGCCTCAGCTCTCTGAACTTTCTGGCTTTCATTTATTTTGCACAGCAGTACAAGTGCAAGAAAGCTTCTGTACTTTGATATCACATGTCAGCTTTCCTTTTTTTTCGCCTTTGCCATGTATTATTGTACAGAAAGTTGTGTGCATATTTCTCTCACCAACAAACTACATTGTACAGTCTCTTCTGTAATGCATCCTTGTGATACTTGGATACAGTTACTTTACTTGGACGGTGGGATTAGTTTTGTACTTTTCCCTTTCATTAATGAAGCTTGTAAGCATGTAGAAGCACGCACTTGGCTTTAACTGACACATCCGTTGTATCAATCATTTCGCTGGTGTGGCTAGGTCAGGTGAGGCTCCGGTGGCGGCGCATGGTGGAGGGCATGATGGCGCTGCTGCTCGGGCCCTATCTAGACCCGCCTAGGCTTGGCTGGTCACGGCCGGGCTCTGGTGCCAGATCATTCCTTGGCCGCGCTGTGGATGGAAGGCGAGCGACAGCGATGGCAGCCAGGGATGGTGCCATGGCGGCGCTGGTCTGCTGGCCCAGATCTCAGGCCTGACTTGGGTCAAGCGGCTCCTAGCCGTTCTGCCCCTTGTGCCTGGGTGCCTCCCCTCGTCGTCCATGTTTCTAGGTTTCGAGCGCAGGGTGTTGCTGCTCTTTCTGGTTGAGCTGAGCCCAACGCCATGTTGGCGTGTCGGCTCATGGCGCCTGTGCCGCTGACAGCGGGGTGGGTGGTGCTAGGTGGCTAGCGATGCTAATCTGAGGTCGCTGTGTGCGGACCTGCTAGCGACTCCTCCCATGAAGGGCCAACCTAGGAGCTCCTGGAGAAGAATAGACAATGCTCGGTTTACGGCGATAAGGTGCCATGCTCCAGGCGAAAGCCTTGCCTTTCAGAGCTGATGATGGCGACGCCTGAGGGCGCCGTTCCCTATGAGGCGTCATCAAGGAGTTTCAGCACCTTTCTCGCCTAGATTTTCATGTCCCGGATAAAAACTTCAGATTTGGCTTGCCAAATCGGGCGACGACGACGACTTTGACGTCGCACCCTCCATGGAGACGTCGTCTTGGGGACTTGACTCTCTGATTCAGGCTATAGTTCTTTATCATGGATCTTAGTGTCGGCCACATATAAAGCGTCTTGGGATGCATATGGTGTGCCAACCTCTCGAGTGGCATCGCAGTGGCTTGCGCGACGAGGATCTTCCTCGAACAACGCAAGCAAGCCTCCGGATGAGCAACGGTGGGATGGCCTCTGATGGCGGGCCGCTGAAGACTGCAAGCTTGAACGTCCGTTGAGGTGGCTGGGAGGTAGCCGTTGAACCGACGACGTATCCCGGATCTGGGCTAAGGCCAGAGCAGTGATGCTCCTAGGTGAGCCGTCGTTGGCTCGCGGGATTCAGGTCGTTGTATTTTTTATCAATAAATCGAAACGTAAAGTTTTTGCGAAAAAATTTGCTGACATCAGGTGTCAGAAAGATCTGTGTGATTTCTATTGGCAGAATAACAGATCTGGACATTGTAAATTACAGTCATGGGAAATGGCTGCTACTTGTTAAATTTCTATATCGCCCGTTCCAGGTGTAGGTGCTTGTCGGCTGCAGAGATCAGCAGCTTTCCTGAATTATTCTAATATATTTCTCTGTGTTGTGGAATAGTGACTAGGGTCTGCGTGCTGCTAGTGGACACAAATGGAGATCTGGACGGATCGTTACAGCTATGGAAGTAACGGTGCGGCAGCACTACTGTCCACTCAGCTACTTTTTCTATAGTTGATTAATAATCTTTTTTTTTGCCTGTTTGAAGTATTTAGGAAAGGTCGAACATCAACCTTATATGTAACTGTTAAAATATTAAGCAATATTTACATGAGATTAATTACTAAAATCAACATCATGTAAACACTAGCAGATTTAATCATATACAAATATGCACATCTAGTAGATCCGTAAATTTAGTAGAACTAGACAAATAAAGAGAGGAAGTTGATCAGGAAGGTCACTGTAGCAGCACCACGGTCATTGTTGTTGTCGCCATAGTGTCGTTGAGATAGTCGGTCACCCGATGCATATAGGAAGAAAGATGCACTGCTGGCTTGCATGCAGACAAACACATGCAAGAATTTGCGCTAAGACGTTCCCCAGAAAATTTATTGCCTGTCTCCAGGTGCAGGATCACGACGAATATGACTTCGAAGGCCTACTCTCATGGACGGTTGTGCACATAGTCGTCGGATGAGGAAGTCTAGAGAGCAACGCAGCAAAAGAAACAAAGGGTGCTAGAGTCAAAGAAAAAACATGTAACATTATGTCTCTCTTTATAGCTTTTGAGGTGAGTCGGCTGAGCCGTCACACGGTGGAAGATGATGACACGCGTAGAACATGCACACGCATGTTGACACGTATTCAAACAGTTGGTTCACCATGTAAAAATTCTATCTTCCACAAAAATAATTTCTAACTCGAACTCGATTCATAAAACACATTGCGCGTGCAGACGAGGCGGACGACGGAGGAGTGCATGTGGACGACGGAGGAGTGCATGTGGAGTCCTCTTCTCACTCGCACTAAGAGAGAGAAACATATATAGAGAGAGTGCGAGTGGGCACGACAGATTTTAGTTGGGCTGATAGGTGGGCCTTGGGATATTTCATTAATTTCATAGTTGATGTTGAATACAACCAATTAAATACCTATGAAAACAAATGCCTAAAAATAAAATAAAATAGCTCCAAGTAGGAAATAATGTGAACAATTCAAATATTATTTTTGTAGAATTATTAAGAATACTTTTGATTGGACAAGAAATCAAGGTATTTAAAATACCAGAAAGAAATCATTTAATAATTATAAATAAATTTATAATACAATAAAGTTCATAAATATTATATAAATAATATTTAAAATAATATTCTTGAATTTTAAGTATATCCAAAGTGAAAGTCGACCAAATCAATAATACACTATTATTAAGACAAGATAAATACACATTAACCCTTCAAGGGTAATTTGGTAAATATTCCTAAACCAATAGCAAATCCAAAATCAATGATGGGGAGTTAACAACACGTCAACAATGCAGTTCATACCTATGCATAATATGATCAAATTGGTTTTTTAAACATTGTTCTTACAGGACAATGATGTTATTTCAAAACCCGAGGTCTAGAGTTAAGTAGAGCATTGGAACTCCATTATCTCGCGGTTATCTGGCAAGTTTAATCTTGCATGTTCTTTGAAATATTTTATACAAGCTACTTTTAAAAAGTATTGTTGCCTGCATTCAAAAGCAAATACAGTTTTTATGAATGCAATGAGCTGTCAAATGGTGGGAAATGAAACTACGATTGGAATACGGGCTGGGAAACCTGTAGTTGAGGTTCCATTGTATCGGGAAAATGCATATATGCCAGATTAACAAAAAATATAGTCGGTAATTCTTGCGCCATATAGACAAAGCTGAACACATACCTTTTAATTGGGCGATCAAGTCAGAAGTACGTTCTTTCTTCCATATGTTTTCCGATGCTAGGTCAGGTTGTAATCCAAAGTGGAGAACAACATGTGGAAGCCCGTAATGTCTTCATCCTATGCCGCTGGGTGATTTAAGTGTCTTTGAAGGGAGGGTAATTAAGCGTAAGTCTCTTCACCAAAACTTGTTAAAAGGGTGGACGGCGGGGTCGTGGAGAAAGACTCGACATGGCTCGGATATACTTGGTTCTGGTCTCGTACCTAAGGAAGTGTGAATAAGAGCAACAAGACCAATGATATTTGTGGGAAAAGTAGAGCATCTATGCAGAGTGTAATAAACATGGCTTGTCACTCCCTGTTCAGGAATTAGACGACGATCGCAGCGAGAAAGAGAATCCACAAAGACATAACAACCCGTGAGATTGACGGACGTAGTTTTTCTAAATAAAACTTACCTTTCAAGAAACTATTTTACAAAATTGCATATGCCTAGGATCTACAATCCACAAACACCCACATATTTAGAACCTATTGAGTACTCTCGTACTTAACCGTACCTTTTTAAACCCATGCTTAGATTGTAAGAAGACCGACGAGGAAACTTCTAAGGAACTTGAAGAGGGAAAAATCTACTATGGGGAACCAAATCTTTCTAGAGGCCTAGAAGGTGGACTACACGATAGACTACGGAGCCGAAGATGAAGATATAGACATGAAAACTTAGCTAAAACTAGCATAAGTTAGATGAGCTGAGAAGCATAGAACTTTATTAAATAAGTTGCTTAGTTCCATTGGTGCTAGGCTTAGTAGTATCATTGATCTTAAAGCTAGTGCATTTAAATTTGAATTCAACCGTGAATCCTCATTGGACCAAAAAGGATTTCAAAGCTTTTGTACACTTTTTGCTTATGGAAATGAATATATAAAAAATTGGACCCACAATGTTTTTGTTGTGCCATTAAGAGATATAATATTTGTGAAATGGTGTTTCGTGAGTGTTATATTGCGTACTACAACATATGGTGTGTTAGGTCACCGCAAGGACAATCTACCACTGACCAACGGAATATTGGGACATCGATGTATCTGGAGTATAATCCATATTGTTAGCATCTTAATTGAACATAAACTTCGAAAAAATAAAGATTAATCGTGGTAAATCGAGGCCAAGTTAACAGTTCCAAATCAGAACCAAACCTTAACCCTAGAAATAAAATGGGAAACTTACCCCACGGCACAAATGGATCGAAGAGTTGCCGTCGTTCTAGCTGGATATGGCGACGGTGGCCGACAGAGTGCTGGAGGGAGTGAGGACGAGAGTGAGGAAACCTGTCAACATCCAAATATGCTATGTCCGTGCAGCTTGACGGTGGTCCCCACGACGGCCGTGTTCGCGCGTCGTCTACCCATGAAACATCAACCTCCTGGGTGGGTCCTGATGTTAGAAATGCCGTCAATTCGCATTCAGTTCTAGTTTACTCTTTTTGCAAAATAAAATTTGCCAAAATATGAAAAGTGGTGGTTTTATGCTATTAAGTTACATTGGCCACACCAGTCATCTCTGTAGTGTCTGGGGACATAGATTATTCAACCCTGACTCCCTAATTTTGTCTTGTGAGCCACTGATCTGGTCGCTAGAGTAACCAGGCAAATTGCTCCGAAAAACTTCACTATTGTAGGGATACAAAGTTTGCCAATATGATTGATTTTAATCTGTATTATTATTATTCAATATTTGTAGAGATAAAAAATAACCTCTTTTTAGATGGAAGAGAGGAGTCTCCGACCCTGACAATCGGCAGCAGGAAGTCCAACACAGGAAGAAATCTCACAGATACTGCATCAAACGTGTATGATACATCTATTGCAGTCCTGCAGATCACAATCTGCAATAATTTTTCTTATGAATCCTAAATAATTAAATAAAGCGTAAGTGTCCACAGATATGCTCCTTCAAGGCTGCAACAGCAGGGAATAAAATCATGCGCGGTCGTGCACTTTTTCTTTAATTGTTTTTAGAGGAATTCTTTTATACAGTAGTTGTCGGTTAGTTGTACTCCCTTCGTTTTAAAATATAAGGCGTTTTAGGTATGTGAAGAAGATGAATCTAGACTTATTTTAGTACGTAGGTTTACTTAACTTTAGGATGAATCTACCCACTAAAAAAGTCTAGATTCATTTTCTTCACAAACCTAAAACATTTTATATTTTAAAACGGAGGGAGTACCAGAGTGCACATAGGGAGACGTAATCACTGATGTATATTGTCTATGAGTGGATGCGTTCAAACAAGAAATATAAAAATATGCACACCTATTTAAATTATTAAGGAAACGTTAGCGGAAGAATGCTCTTAAAGCATCTCTATCAGGTACATCATCCGGCGTACCATAAAACGTGTTTGCCATGAACTACATCTTGCCCTTGTGGTACAAAAAATGCTGGGCGGAAGAGATGCTGCATATAGTGCCGTAAAAACTAATATTCGTTTTTATGGGTTAGGTATGCCTTATCTGTTCCGTCTTATCGCGTGTATCACAAACCACATTTCACCTTAAATCACACAAATTTTACCTTGATCCACAGATTACTTGATAGTACGGAAATTCGACATAAATATTAGTAATTACGTCACACAATTCAACGACGGTTACTATTCAATCGTAGATATTAGTAATAACAAACGACTAATATAAAAACCTAATCCACGATATCGCTTCCGTTGTCCGCCTCCGAGCCGCCTTCCGCCTCAGCGCCACCGTCCTCCGCGTCGCTTCCGCTGTCCGCCTCCGCGCCACCGTACCCCGCCTCCTCCGTGCCACTTCCACTGTCATGATTCTCGATGATTCCAACGAGGTTCGCCTGTCGCTGGAACTCTTCTCGGCGTGCCTGAGCGATGACAAAGTCGATTGTGCGAACACAAACTGCCCAGAAGCGCGCCCTCCCTTCGGCGTTGCGGATATCGGGGTAGACCTACCGCCCGTGAACGATGTAGAGGCCAAGCTCCGCCCTGCGCTCCTTCTCGAAACGCTTGCACCAATAGGAGCTCGCTGGCGTGTATCGGGGCATTGCCCTCTTCCACTCCGGCAGTTGATGGTGGCGCTCCTCGATCCGGC
The DNA here is from genome assembly GCA_030063025.1 of Avena longiglumis. Classification (NCBI taxonomy): domain Eukaryota; kingdom Viridiplantae; phylum Streptophyta; class Magnoliopsida; order Poales; family Poaceae; genus Avena; species Avena longiglumis. The sequence goes on from CP125975.1 coordinate 506,087,205, forward strand.
GAGACAACTAGTAGTCGCACGGAATCGGCCTCACTGGCACCCTCGCATAGCTCTGTCCCTAGTGAGCCGAAAGCGTCACGCGAGGCGGCGTGAGGATGTTGTACTGCATGAACCTCGCGACCTCGTACTGGTTTAGACCGCGTCTTGCTATGGCAGTGGGGAGGAGAGATTGAAAGGGGAGGAAGTAGATAGTGGTGGTGGAAACAGCCGCCGGCGGAAGATCCGCGGCGGTGGCGGCTACGCGGGAAGAAGGAGAGGGGAAATTTCCCTCCTGCCAACGTAAGCGACGTTTTACGGTGAACCGCATCGCGAGCCCTCAATACGGTATATATGCGGCACAAAATCGACGTTTCGCGGTGAACCGCAATAATATTTCAGATGTGGTACCGTTTAAAATATCAGAAATGGCCATTTTTTCCATCTCATACCGCAAATTGACGGTTATTTTGCGGTGCGGAGTCAGATACGGTATCTGCTAGTGCTCTTATGCAATCAGGGGTTTCCTCCCGTACAAGACCTCACTCAAATTCAAACACAACAACGACCAATATTGCTCGATACCTTTTCGTAATTATCGTAATTAAAGATACAATGGTCTTTGATATATAATTAATACATTAATTATTAATTAACTCATCCGTAGAACCCATATATGGCCGAATTAAATATCTATCCGACCATATACCGTAAGAGTATTGACGAAATATGTACGGCATGGTGGAGACGTTGCCGGATGGTCTGGCTACTTGTCCAGCCGTCTCTCCAATCATGCAAACATGAGTGCATCTCCACAGGCCGACCCAAACAGGCGACTCAAATTGTCCATTTTTATCTAGATGGATCGGGTCACACAGGATTTGGGTCGTGGTTTGGTCTGTCTGAGGGGCTGCGCACAGCAGTCCGACACATCTTGTCTGTCTCCCCCACTGTCATCGCTTGACGCCCTCGATGATAGGTCGTTAATGGAGATGTTACGTTGGCTATCATCACCGGTGGCTTCCCGCGTGGCCGGCGTTTCCCGTCATTGTTGCGTCCCGTTTCCCGCGGACGCCTTCCTACCCGCTACCAGAAAACTTCCCACGCCTGACCGGTCGTTTCACTCCTTCGCCGCGGTCTATAAAAGACGATTGCCGGCGTAGTGGAGACAACAAGCCCAAGTAAGAGCAAACACTGCCATGTGGCCAAGGAGGCACCGGAGCAGGTGGTGGAGGCGGTTTCAAGGGTGGCCACCCAATTGGCGGTGTGAGAGATTCACCACGTCGCCGCCAAGGAGGCGGTGGCCAGGGAGGCCACATTAGTGGCCCTTCGTGAGATCTGCCACGAGGTGGCCATGGCCACGCTAGAGGAGGTGGCCAGGGGGTGCCACGGTCGTTGTGCGCGAGCTTTGCCACGTCGTCGCCGTGCGCAGGGCAGGGGAAACGGCGCATGACCAATGCCGCCGGCGACCACGTGGGCTATTGTCGACGGAAGCGAAACGGAGATGGACACGGAGGCGGGGGAGGAGGAGGCGATCGCCGTCCCCTTGTAGATCACGCAGGCGCTGGGGCTTAGCCCCAACGGGGCTCCGGCGAGGGTGACCCAGCGGAGAGGTTGCTGCGCAGGAAGGCAGACCGCGCCCGCCGAGAGGAGCAGGTACATCACGTCGCCGATGATCGGGTAGCGGAGGCGGCAGCGAGGGTGGCGATGGAGCTCCTCAGGGGAGAGGTGCTGGAGGCGGCTCGAGCCGACCAGGAAGCGAGGGACCAATGGGCGACTGAGATGGAGAAGGCCCTGGCCAACCGGGAGGCAGACCGCCAGAAGGCCGCGAGCAAGGCGACGAATCGGTCGAGCGCTCGACCGTCACCGCGAACGCTTCTAGCAGCACGCCATTTGGACGGCGACGGCGCCAATCGACGGGTCCAGAGGCAACAACAACGGGGGCCACGACAATGGCGAGGAGTGGCTGTAGGACGCCCCCCTCCGACGGTACTATTAGTACTTTTTTATTTTTTTCAAATCTGTTTTTTTTTGTAATAAATAGAAATGAAAAACAAGTTTTAGTACTCCCTCCGTCCCGGTTTAAAGGACACAATTTACAAACCATGCAATCCCAAAATACTGAGACACAAAAGCATTTAATTTTTGTAATTACTCCCGTGTGAAAAGAACAAAATGCTTGCATGGACATGTGTGAACAAATGTGAACGTTTTTCTAATTTTTTTCCCTCATGTATGTTCTACTCAATGCCATTAAATGGACTAATTAGATGACACCTAAGGTCCAGAGAATTGTAAATTATGTTCTTTAAACCGGAACGAAGGGAGTACTAATATTTTACTTATATATAGACCCGAGCGTCGGACATCCGTGCTTTTCGCGCGCTGTCTAAGTTAACACAAACGGTAACCTAAATTTAACAATAATCCTACACCTACAAAAATATTCCTACCGAAATAGGTGAGACCGAACACATCAGACCGGATGGACCACCAAAAATGAGACGCATCAACCGCACGTCCGCTTAAAACGTTCGGACGTGCCGGTAGAGATGCCCTGAAGTCAAAGCGAATCACCATATTGCGTAGAGTCATCAACTCACACATGCCGGCTGGATCTTTGAAAAGAAGCTGAGTCAACTCGAGGGGTACAAACGGAGGCCAAGCATCGATCGATAGAAGCTACTCATGCGTCACGGTTTGGAGGATGTCTTATATAATTCATGCGATTTTTAAAACTCATCTCTTTCTAAGTACGTTAGACTTAATTATAGAATTAATGTTTTTATTTTTTCTCCCCACTTCCTACTCCATGCAGCAAGGAATTAATTCTTACATGCAACTCCACCAATACATGCGCCTAAACTCCTCATTTCCATTGAGTAACTACATTTAATAGGGCGTCGAATAATTAATGGAAGCATGTTTTTAGCACTCCAAACCGTGACAATCTCTCTAAAACGCCCTCCAAACCGTGACGAAAAAGTAGCTAGCCTTCGAATTCATACACTAGCTCATTATTCTAAAAGACTGATCTAATAGAAAGAGATTAGACAGGTACACTAATAGGCTCCGTATTTCAATTAAACTTGCTCAATACGAATATATGAGAACCCATATATGTTATACGATGGATAATTTACGTTACAGGGGGTAATATTTTGTCATAGATAACTCAAGTATTGGAGGTGGATAACTTTTTTGTCTAACTTTTTTTAATCGAAACATATCAATATGAGATCTAATTTTAAAGATCTCTCACGACTATTCTAAAGATAAAAACAAATCTTAAATCGGATAAACGGTTTGATCTATAAAACATTTTAAATTTTCATTATGATTCTAAGCTGGCTCTGATCTAATTTTATTATTTAGCGAACAATGTGTTCAGACACTCTATTCGGCGATAGATGGTAGAGGTGATCCCGCTAGAATTTGACATCTCAACATAGATTTCCCCTATTTATATTCACCACTCACTCACGTTTAGCATATTTTAGTCCTTAGCGTGGAATAGAAGTAGACCGCGGAATTTTTTTTAATACTGTCCGAAGAAGGTCTTGAACTTAATATCTTTTGGCTATGATACCATAATATTTATACACTAGCCAATCATCCTAAAAGACTGAGACTAGACAGTATATTTATATTCAACACAAGCGAGGGGACTTGTCCGCGTGGTCACAGATCGTCGCCGAAGCGGGACGATACAATAGGCAAAAACATTAATAATAATATTTATTTAATAAGTTCCACGAATAATACATGAATTAGAGGATTTACAAATCTAGCGCGGTCTCAGGGGTTCAAATCCCGACCAGGCTCTGTCGGTAGTTGAAGTCCTGATTGGCCTGTCGGAGCACCGCCTGCCATGGCAGAGAGATGGTCGAGGGTTGAACTATCGATAGGACAAGTCGGGGGTTAAACCACCGACTACCTTAGTTGCTCCCGACGGTTGCATGGATCATGTGAGGTGTTTAGTTATCCTAATAAAGTGATTAGTTTTTGGTTCCCGTCAGCCGATTCCCGCCAATGTTTCGCGTCGTTTACCTCCCGCCACCGCTTTCCGCCGTTTTTTCCCGCCTATTCTTTCCAATGCCTCTATAAATCCGCGAGATGTTATCTCTTCACCCAGTTCATCTATTCCTCCTCTTGCTCTTACATTTCCCTCTCCTCTCTATCATGAGTGTGTCCTGTTTCGATCCAGAGTATAGGCCTAGGAAGATGAAAGATGTCAGGTTGCCACAAGGGGTGACACACGAGCACCGTTGGTGCGGCCATCTCGCCAAGGTCAAGGATTCGATTGATTTTTCCACTTGCATGGGCATGAAGTTTTTCATGTGTCCCAACTACGATGCAAGCCCGCCCCAGCAAGCAAGTTCGGCGTACGAGAGGCCTCCGATATGTTCGCAGAGCTTGATGAATATGAATGATTCACGTTATTATTTGTTCTTTTATTCATTCCATTTATGTTCTTGTAATAACCTCCTCCTCTTTTCAAGTGATGCCATTGGATTAACACGGAGCAGCCAGCTTGGCCGTGCAAGAGATTCGTGATAGGAGCCGAGCTGCGTGGGCTGCCTTTCATGAAGACTACCATCAGCTGACTCATAACCACCATCCCAGCGTATGCATAATTACTATGACCAGATTCATAACCACCACCGCCATCTTAGCCTTGACTGCTCTGGCCATGATAGTAACCATCACCACCTTCGTCCTGGGTCTGACTACTCTGACCATGTTCGTAACCAGCACCAACATATTGGGTCTGACCACTCTGTCCATGATCGTACTCGCCCTCTTTCGCCACAGGTAACACTAAGACAATGGGGTTAACTTTCCTTTTATGGCAGGCTTCCATCCATTTGACCCATTTAGATTGCACTTCTATCGGTCTCAAATAAAACAACGGGGAAGTCCTTGATTTAGTCCATAATGCATGCTCACCGACATTATGGGTCGGAGGGAGCCCTAAAGATGCAGATAATCAATCCTTGAACTCACTAAGTGACCATGTTTTACGAGCCTCGAGCTCTTTAAGAATGCACTAAAAGTCGCTCAAATCAACTCCGTGCTCATTTGTTTTGACGACACCATGACCATAGTGAAACCTAAACAATACATTGTCTGACATAACTTTTGAGCTAGAAAAAATACCGAAACGCGTCAAATACCGGGACCATGGCACATTATAGTCTATAAACATACTTCTAGCCGAATAATTTTATAGCTAACATACCACATCCAAGTGTACCCATAAACAAACAGTAACGACTACACTTAGCGGGAAGTTAGGATTTACCCTTAAAGCGTGTGAGGTCCTGCCGTGCAGCAGCCGATAGTTATCGGATTGGCACCTCCACCATGCAACTGCCTCAAGCTGCAGCCCCATCCTCCACCATATCCATTGCTCCCCAATAACACCACCAACTTCCTCCACAAAAACGCCCCAAATCACTTCAGCGGTCTATCCCATTAGTAGATCGGGACATTCCTAGCTTCCTAATGTATTTCATCACCAAGTTTGGGTGGAAATATGAGCCGAAAATCGGTGCAACAGTGGCTGGAAACAAGAGCAAGAAGAAAGGAGAGAGGGAGAAGAAGAGGACATGAGGCTGGCCGACGTCGTGCGTGGATAAGAAGGCGAAGTCCTCGGGAGTTCAAAACCCGACCAGGCTGTCGGTACTTCAACTCCCGACGCCTCCCTCTCCTCCCCTGTCGACCAAGAGCCTGGCCATGCGGGCCCGCAATACACTCCGGTTGGTACTTTAAACACCCATATCACCGATCGGGAGTTGAACCGTCGACAAGTTTCCTTCAGGAGTTGAGCCACCGAGACCGTGCTAGAACTGAGAATTGCCGGATTCGTGTATTATTCATGGAAATTATTTAAAAAATGTATTGTTTAAAAAAATCATGGGATAGTTGCGGAATACGGTATGGTAATACGCGAGTATACACGTTTAGATATAGGCTAAGCAAAGTAAGTAAATCCATTTAGTAGTTTCAGAAAAAGTAAATCCATTTAATTAATTAATTAGTGTCTAATGACTATTATATCCTTAATGAGTTTGTGTGAGGGGGCTATACTGGAGCAGACCTCAAATTTAGAGTTGGACATAAAAATGCAAAGTCCCTGCTTGGAGGTACCTCTGACAAAATTGACTCAGAAGTGTCGGCCCTATCATCTATAAGAGTTTATGAAGGTTGGTGGTTCTTACTACATACATACCAGACTGGATTCTGAGATGAAAGTATCCAGAGGTAACATATATGTGTAAAAGATAGAGTTTGGATATTTTTTAGCAGATTCTAGGAAACTTTTGTGAAAACTAATGAGGGTTCCTTTTCTTTGCGAAGTGCTACACCTCATAGTATGTCATACCTACCATAAAATAAAATATAAACTCAACCGAAGTGGCTTCCTCCTCTCTCATAGGCAGACACAACCCCAACTTCCTTCCCCGATCTCAGCCGGTGGGAGTGCTGGTTTCCTCTCCGTCTGCTTGTCACTCTGGCGGCAAGATGGAGGGGGATCTTGTTCCTTTGCCTAGTAGTTAGGGATAGGGTCTTTTTGCTATGGTGCGCCGTTGGGGTGGTAGGAGCGGCGCCTGGAAGAATAAATCTGCCTTAACTCTACTCCCACACCAGCGGCACCTTCACGATGGAGTCTCAAAGGTGATAGCAACGTGTGTTGTTCGGCCTTTTAGATTGACAGCTTGCTCTTCGAATCGTTCTTTAGATCTGGTGAGATCTATTTCTCGATGTGTCGCTCGCGTCTGTCGTTATCCACGATGACGCTGGTGGCCGGAGTGAGGTGGTTTCTGACAAGGATAAACCCTATGGGTGCCTTACATTGGTATACCCGGTACAGCCCAAGGAAGGCCCACAAGAAGATTGGTAACCCAAGAAGATTTCGGGTGGCCCAAGCCCATTGCGAGTTCGACTCCTTGGAGGACAAGTCTAACTGTAGATAGAATTTCAAAGGGTTCAACCCTAATTTGTAATCGACTCGACCTACCCCGGGACCTGGCCTATATATATAAGGGCCAGGAGGGCACGGCGAGAAGTAACAACTCGCCTCATACACACACCTCACGCCAGACTGCATATGCACACCCCTGTAATCCTCGGTTCCACCATAATCAAGAACAGACAAGAAGGAGTAGGGTTTTACCTCCGGGGTCCTGAACCTGGGTAAACCTCGTGACCCCGTGTTGCTTGCATGTTAACCTTCTCGCGACTTCCAGCATCCCCATCTTCTCCAAAACTTAAGTCCATAACAATGGGCATTGACGAGTCAAACCCTCATCAATTAGCGCCGTCTACGGGAACTGGGGACGCTGATCGTGTGGTCGTGACGGTCCCATCCGGAGCAATCTATTATTCCTCGGCGACGGAGAATCATGTCCTTTTCGGTGCCTTCGACTTCACCGCCCACTCTCTGGTCACCCGCAAAGATTTTGAGTCCATAGGCGACGGGATCGAGATGCTGTCCGGGAGCTTCTGCTTCTAGGTGGGGCAGACCGCACCCTCCGCCTCCCAGAGCGGGTGCCACTTCCATCAATCAGGCCCGCTTCATGGGTCCCACCCATCGACGCCCTACGCACGTCGATGCTGATGGGCGATTCAGACAACAACAACAGCTGCAACTCCGATCTATGTGACCCCCCTTCGGATGAAGGAACCTACGGTTCCGGATCTGAGAGCTGCGGAAGCAGCGACCCTCTCCACGAGTGCTACCTGTGCGCCATCATCCATGGTGGCGATGCCAACAATGGAGCCGATCCACCGCTGGACGAAACTCCCAATCCCCCTCCCAACCCTCAGGCCGAGAACACCGGAAACAGGGTGAACCCACCAAATAGGGGAGCTCAAGGAGCTGAGGGCGTAAACCGTCCCACAACGAAATCCACCTCAACGAAGAGGGCTAGGAAATCGAGCGTGAGGCTGTATGGGACAATCACATCCTACCTGTCGACGCCTCCCACGACCTGCTGATGGCCTATCACTAGCTCCTGATCGATGAGCACAATCGACAGGTCAGGCTATAGGGCGATCTTGAAAAGCGCAAGTAGGCAGCCGACGAATCAAGCATGCGGCGAGCTGCTCTCTTCGCCGCTGGCGGCTCCTCGTCACACGGGAACAATGCCAACAAGTATCGCTCTCGCCTGTAGCGCATGGACCCCGCCGCATGACACGAGGTCACCAAGGCACTCGACACGTCCTTCATGACGATGGAATCGCAAGGCAACATCATGCCGAAAACGCCGCAGGCTGCGATCATGGCGGCCACCACTGTGAGACCCTGGCGCATGGCTCAATAGGATTGATAGGAAACCCATACCAACAAGTTGCAACTTCTTTTCCTAAAGCTCATTCTAAAAGAACTCTAAGCTTAAGCGTGCTTGTCCTAGATCAATTCTAGGATGGGTGACCGACCGAGAAGTGGATACTAGGTGCGCACGAGTGAGGATAAAGTATGCAAAAAAGACTAGTGTTAGTATGTGGGGTTAGTCTAGAGATCCTATTGAGATTCCAAGAGTGACAGTCGTCGGTCTGGAGAGACCGGGGGTGTTACAAGTGGTATCAGAGTCGACCCTCGCGGTTACATGGGTGTGTGCTGGTCAGTGGCGAACATGTGTAGCACGGCGCGTGTGGCCCGGAGTGGACACATCATGGCAATGTGCCGGCACTGGACGCATAGACGTGTGCCAAGAGGGGACGTTGCTGGCTTGTGGTTGATCGACGAGGACGTCGATCTTCTAAGGGTGGGTGTATGTGAGACCCTGGTGCATGTTGGAGATATGCCCTAGAGGCAATAATAAATGTAGTTATTATTATATCTTTGTGTTTATGATAAATGTTTACATTCATGCTATAATAGTATTAACAAGGAAACATTGATACTTGTGTGATTTGTAAACTTAAATTTGAAGTCCCTAGTATAGCCTCTATACATCACTAGCTTGTTGGTTGATAAATGATTGTGGTTTCCCTATCATGAACATTGAGATGTTATCAACAACAAGATCATATCGTTAGGAGAATGATATGGTGGACATACTCCTATAGATAAGCGTAGCATAAAGATCAAGTCATTTCATTAGTTCAATTGCTATATGCTTTTTGATACATAGTAACCTAATTCCTTCGACCATGAGATCATGCATATCACCTTTACCGGATGGATGCTTTGATGACATCAAACACCACACCGAATCGGGTGGCTATAAAGGTGGCATTGAGTGTTCGGAAAGTATTGGTTGAGACACATGGATCAAGAGTGGGATTTGTCCATCCATATGACGGATAGATATACTACAGGCCCTCTCGGTGGAATGTCATCCAATTAGCTTGCAAGCATGTGACTGGCTCACAAGGGATCACATATCACGGGAACGAGAAAAGAGTACTTATCGGTAACGAGGTTGAACTAGGTATGCAGAGATACCGACGATCATAACCTCGGATAAGTAAACTATCGTGAGACAAAGGGAAATTGGTATCGTATGTAAGTGGTTCATTCGATCGCAAAGTAATCGTAGAAATATGTGGGAGCCATATGAATTTCCAGATTCCTCTATTGGTTATTGTTCGGAGAAGTGTCTGTGGCATCCCGCAAAATCACTACTAGAAAATCGCGTTGTTTTTGTGCATTGCATCATCATGACCGCATGCTCATGTCATCATGCCACATTGCATTTGAGCATCGTCATCATCTTGCATTCGCTTGCATAAAACTATTTTCGCAAAGCCTGTTTTTGTTTTCTAAAAAGCCCCGTCTTGTTATCAAATTCAAACCCGGGTCGCCGGAATATTTTGTTGTCTACTATCGGTTTGCAAACGGCGCATTTAAAATAAATAAAAGATTAAATTATTTTTAGTGGGGCAGTCGAACGGGCCGAATGACCCGAACGACCACCCCAGAAAACACAATCGGTCCAATCTAAATCCTAAAGCTACCAGATAACCTACCCAGCCCTCCCCTCCACCTCACCCCGACCACTCCTCGTGACACCTCACCCTCCCTCCCCAACCAACCAGACGCCACCTACCCCCACTCCCTCACCTCCACTCCACTGACACACACTCCCACTCAACCCCACCCAGATCCCCACCCGCCGCCTTTTACCTCTCTCCTCCCCTGCCCGTGGCCCACCGCCTGGTCCCACCACCGGCCCACCCTGGCCCCATCCTCCTCATCCCTCCCACGCCCCGCCCATCTCCTCTCCACGCGCCGCTCTCCCTCGACGCCCGTCCTCACTTGGCCGGCCACCTCCACCGTGTGCCACCACCTCTCTCTGCTCGCCTCCCAGCGTCGAGCTCCTCACCAACCGCCGAGCCGGCGCCGCCTTCCGCCGCCACTCAGAGACCCCACGCGCCCGACCTTCGGCCAAGCCGCCCGCCACTAGTCGTCCTTCCTGCGTCGTCGCACTGTCTCGCGGCTGTCCCCGCCGAGCCTGCCGTCGCTGCCACCTTCTTCCCTTCCGGCGAGCTCAGCGCGCCCTCGACCTCGCGGCCGCCGTCACGCCCAGCCGCCCACCTCCCATCTTCCTCGCCTCCGCCAAAGCACCTCCGGTCCACCGCCTCCTCAGCCCGTCGCGTGGCCCTCCGCCAAGCTCACGGCGTGCCCCTCGACCATGAAGCTCCGCCGGAGATCGCCCGCCCCTCCGCCCGCCAGCGCCTCTTCGCAGCTCCCCGCCACGGCTTCCCGGCATTGCGCGCGCCAAGGCGTCCCTCCACCGCGGGGTCCGGCCCGGCCCTCTGCTGCTGCAGCTCCTGCGAGCCCGCAAGCCGCAGGCGCTCGCGCGCCCCTCCTCCGCGACTCATCTGCTCGCAGCGCAAGGCCCCCTGGTTTTCGATGGTTGCCGTGTGTGTGTTCTTTGAGACACGCGTATAGTACCTGATTTGAGGATGATACGAGGATGTATGCAAACCGGTGGCGGATATTGTTGCGGTGGTGACGACGGTTCTTCTACAACGCCCCACAAGATCTTCTCGAAGTGGGAACAACAAGAACTTCACGGACCAAAGGCCCCGATCCCGACGTCCGAAGACCGAACCCCGTCAAGATCCCGAGCCCTCTCGGATGCGAGGACCGAAGATGGCCGGAACACCAAGATCGCCTTTCGGACCCTTGAAGACCGATCACGGCGTCCTCCGCCCTCTCGGACTACAAGACCGACACCACGAGAAGTAACCGCCACGATGCCACGTTCGGCTAACGACTAGACCGGCACGAGCCGAGACCCGGAAACTGTGCAAGCTCGACACCGAACCCAAACGGCGCCCTAGTCCAAGATCTTCGTCATGGACCGGCAAGATCTCCATCGCGGGCTTCAAGTTCCCCCTCGAATACGCCAAGCTCTCCTTCCCGGACGCCGAGCTCGCCGAGAACCTGGATGCCAAGGTCACCGACACAGAACAACAAGATCTACTTCGCGGATACCAAGTGACAAGATCTACTACCCCGATCCGAAGACCCTAACCCCGGAGTCCGAGAACGAGCCGCCGAGACCGAGCCCCAGATCCGGACCCTGAGGCCGAACCCCGAACCCCCGGATCCCCAAGATCTGCCGAACCCTAATGTGTGGACCCCTTCCCGAAAACCCTATTTTATAATATAATAAACTTGTTGCATATTGAATTGTCATACTCGCATGCATATCATTGGTTTGGGGGCCTTATGCCGATTCACCTTATAATTAAATATGGGGCCCATATGCGGGCAAATCTAGTCTCATATCGGCCTCATTTAAACTTGTGTAGCGAACCGGTGATATATTATGTCTTGTTAAACAACATTTAAATTGCGGGGTCTCTAAACAACATGAACCTAATAATTAAATGTCGGGACCCCGGTTCCGCTTAATATGACCTAATTGCATTGCACTTTTGCCATGTCATACAACATACATGCATCATGCCGATCTTCTGCCGTTGTATTAAATATTGCATCCGGTGTTTATTCTAGTGTTTTGGTTCTTCGCGGATAAGGCCGTTGAGTTGATGTGAGCTTCGCCCCGATCTTCGGATGAACGTTCGACAATGTTTTCAGGCGAGCATCTCCCCCTTTCTACCTATCTTACTTTTATAGTATTTATTCCCTCCTGTTGATCTATTGCTATCTGTGTTGCGATGCTCTAGTTTCCGCACCTGTGATATTCCGTGCAGCCCTATATTGCCTTGGACACATCCTATTGCCTGTTGTTTGGTAGATAGTTGGACTTGCGAGTCGTAGTCGCTTGCTATATTGCTGTTGCGTGTCGTCAAGTACCACCGTTGTTGGAGTATTGCCGCATGTTGATGTTGGAGATGATCATAGTTTTACTTATCGTTCACTTTAATTCCTGTTTAATAACTAAAATTGAAGTAAGCAGAGGCATCGGTGGGTGATAGAAAATATTTGGTTTCCGAACGCCCACTTGTGTCCCGTAGGACCCCGAGTACTTGATACCTGTTCCTTGATTTATCGCGCTATCCACATCCGGGAGGTATATGGGACCCCCCTGAGCCAGAGCTTGATTCAGTCTTATTTCTTGGGGCCACAAACTAGTTCGAGGTTTTATTTACGATCCTGTACTTATGCCATGCTTTACTGCTTTATTTAAATTGTGCGACAGATAGCACCTGTACTGTTTAGGATCGGGACACGATTACGCGGTGTCGACAAGCCCAGTTTTGGGTTCCCAGTCGTTCACAGCCGTATACCCAAACCTTCACTACAAGGAATGTGTTATTCTATGACCTTCTAATAGTGACTGTGGACAAAATCGTCATAGAATTATGACGATTTTGCACTAAATGGTCGTAAGATATTTAGGAGGTTCGAAACCTTAGAAAATTACGACGATCTTGCTTAAAATCGTCATGGTTTTATTAGCTCAAATCGTCATAACCCAGTAAAAAATGGACCACCAGACCAAAACCAATCAAATCACAGCAAATCACCTCCCACAGATCGTCCATTCTTGTTTGATCTGAACCGTTCACTGCCCATCCAACGGCTTAGTCTCTCAATAAAGAAACACACATCCCACCCCGCCCGCTGCATCACCAAGTCCCCACTACCCAGACACGCGCAACCTCCTACCTCACTCCACATCCGCGAAACCCTAGGCCTATCCTCCCCTCCACCGCCGCCACCACCTCGTAGCAGATCCCTCGCGCCACCCCTGATGCCCACCTTCTTCTGCTCCGATGCCCATCTCGCAGCAGATCCCCACTCCCTCGCACAGCCAGACCCACCCACGAGCGCCGCCACCTCCCTCCTCTCCTCTCCCACCCACCCACCCACGAGCCCCGCCTCCACTCCACCTTGATACGATCCCCTCCCCATCTCCGGCCCGACGGCATGCTGCGTAAGAGGGTTGCCGAGAGGAGCCGCTGGAGGACGTGAAGCCGGTGCACCATCCGGTCAAGGCGAACCATCGCGCATGACCCACGAGATCTACATCAGCGGAGGCCACGTCATGCGGAAGATGTGGCGAGCGGCCGGGCGCACCCGACGACCTCAAGGTGCGGTACAAGGACAAGGAGCGGACGCCAAGTTCCTCGACATGGCCGGCGTCAGGACCGCTCCCAGATCACGGTGCCGACGACCCCGAGGCCAGCGTCCGCCTCCTCGAGGAGCGCCGCCAGGACACCTCGAAGGCCTCCAAGGCCGTGGCCGCCGCCGCCGAGGTCGACAAGATCGCGCCCAAGGTACCACCCACCCACTTACTTACTGCATCAGCCGGCCGCCGCCCGCCCGCCATCAATGAACAGAGCGAGCACATGAGTTGTTGAGTTGACCGGTGATTTTTATTGGCGGTGTCTGCCGGAGCGCTGGTCCGGAAGGGGGAGAGGGTGGCGGAGAAGTACGTGGCGACGGTGACGGAGCGTCGGTCGGATCCATCTTCTCGGGAGCTCGCCGTCCAGACTAGGGGTCCTACCTCTTCCGGTTCCTGGGGCCGCCTGTCGACGTGCAGAGCAACGAGTTGAAGGTCCTCCACTACTTGGGCACTATTAGGCCTTCCACGGCATGGTCACCGGCGAGCAGCACGGCCAGACGTCAGCGCCTACCAAACCTACAAGCAATACCCGGGCATGATGCCACCGTGTCCCTCGACGCCCGGGATGCGCTCCATCACCACCATCCTCCTCTACTCGCCGAATCAGTACTACCACTACTCCTCCGTAGTTTTTCCGGCAGTTGTTTTGTTTATTTCAAACATTTAGATAGATACTTGTATATGCTCATTCTGATGGGTGGGACAGAATGGGCTTTTTATATCCTAGGAGATTTATTTTTAATTATAGTGAAGGCCACGAACCTGTATGACAATGGTTGCCTTGTAAAATTTATAGACCACAAATCAACACAAGCAATGGGGAAACGATAGAGGGTGTCACCAAGGCCATGTCGAGATGAACAAAGTGATGAATCATAAGATCGGAAGATAAACTTATTCGCTAACTCCAATAATCTTGCTTGTTTGCTCTGTGATTTGTATTTGAGTGCTTAATGAATATGTGAGGTTGCAAAACCCGACTATGAATAATTTGTAGTTGAACTTTGTAGTAGTTGAATCGACCGTGATTTGTATTTTAGTACGCTTAATCGAATCTGTGAGTTTTTCTCGTGATTTGTATTTAAGTACAGATCCTTATCACTTACACCATAAACCTTCCAGAATTAAAGCTAATTCTAGTATTTTGCAAGACCATAGATGTACTATGTTCTGTTTACTTGTTTGCTAGAAGTACACTGCGATCTCCCTTCGTGTTATATTTTCTGCCATCATTTTTTTGCATTCTATGTAGAATATTTTCATGAAGGCAATATCTTACAATAACTTGTGATTTCCCTTACTTTCATTATATATAGAATACTTTCATTCCCTTACATCCATTCTCACTGGGTTGTTAATTCATCTGGACATTAGCTCTTGCTTGTATGCCTGATACAAGCTTGAAAGTATAATCAGTTTTAGATATAGTTTGTTTGTCCTAGTATAGTTTCATCTGTAAGAAGTTGTTTCAGGCGTGCTATTTGTTTAATAAAGTCTTAACTTATAACCTTTATTTTTTGCTTTACTAGGTACTGTCATCTTAATGTATCACCATGCGTCTCAGGGGCCTCCTTCACCTGATCCTCTTCGGCTAGATCTTCCTCGACAAGTACATGTAGTAAGATGCATGCGCAAGTGGTTCTCAAGGTAATAGGATTGCAATGTCACTGCTCTATTTTTTTCTCGTACTCCTTAATTTGTATGTTGATAGCTAGAGAAACTGAAGCAATGCTAGGAAGCAAAAAATCTAGAGTGAGAAAAGCTTATATGACCCATCTCCCTCTCCTCAGATTTGTCCCTTTCAAGTCTCATCGACTATATTTCTAGTTAGTTAGAGTAGTTAGGCTGTATTGTCAGTTTGTTACAAATTATTCCATCAGGTTTATAAGGTTGTCTCCTTGCTGCTAGTAAGACGTAAATACTCACTTTCAAATTCTTCCACACAAATCTTGTCCTTTTTGGTTTTCTTCTTTATAGTGATGTCAAATGAAGAGAGACCTAGAAACTGTATCTTCCCGTGTCCTTGTTTTTTCCTTGGTAAAAAAAGTAGTTCTGAACAAGTGGGATTTCACAATGTTTTCATCTAAAAAATAGTTGACCTTATTATTTTTCCTGTTAATCAAATTATTTGTTTTCTTTGAATGTGCAGATGTTTTTTATCAGCCCTCCATTGCCAAGGAAGAAGACCACACTGGAGGAACAAATTTTGGTTAAGCATATTACACGTTCTGCCAAAACTGTTATTAGGCTAGTTCATATTTACTGTCGTGTGTGTGAACTACATATGGTTGTGAGTTGTATATTGCTGTGACATGTATATGGGTGTGATGTATATATGGCTTGAAATATTTGATCTCATATTTACTATCGTCTTGAATGTGACTTTTTATACAATTGGTTGTTTGTCTATTTTGTTTCTGGAATTGTTGGATCGAAATTTAGTGGCCAAGCCAAATAAAGGCCATAAGCCTAAAGAATGAGGAGCATAGGAAAAAAGGAGATGAACTGGTAATGGGCTTTGTCCTTTTAGATGAAAGAACTGATCTAAAAATAATAAATGGGCTGAATCTGACATATCAGAAAAGGCTGAATATTGAAAATGAATGGATCTAAAAAGGCTATAGCCCAAAAAAACTGGAACCTAAAAGGCTACGGTGCACAAAATAAAAAGGCCGAATTAATGGGCTTGACCATATAAGCAACCATATTGGACCGGGCTGAATTTGCAATATAACGATATCATTTCGTCAGAATTTTGCCACGTAGGATCGGCCACGTAGGATCTGACTTGGTGTGGCTAGATGGCCTATGACGATATTGGATCGTCATAGAGGTCATGACGATCCAATATCGTCATAGACAGTTATGACGATTTTACCAAAATCGTCGTTATAGTTTATTTGCGACGCTCAGCTTTCGACGATCTCAAAATCGTCATAGAATCGTCATAAATGGACTACTATGACGATTTTGTGACAAAAATAGAGGGTCATATATTGCCAGATTTCTTGTAGTGCTTGAGTCCGTCTCGGAGCTTGCTTACTTCGTTGTGGGTAGCTTAATGGGGTGGCCCCCTGAAATATTTCTGAATCCTGTGATTGCTTTGTCGTGAAGGCCTCGTTGGGTTTTGATTTGGTTTTTCCGAGGTTGATCGAGCGTGTGTTGCTATTGGTGCACCCCGTCCGGGTAAAACTTTCTGAAAGCCGTGTCCGCGGTTATGGACGACTTGGAGCACAGTATCTCGATCATAGACAAGCATAACTAAAGTTTAATGCTATAAATTTGACTTGATAATGAATAGTAATCAGCCTCACTATAATGGAATGGCTTAATAATACTGCCCACAATTGCTTGTTTGGAGTGTCGCTTGCGACCATTGTACCTGACTAGTAAGTATGGCAACTACAACGGAATGGCTAAATAAAGTACCAACAACTGCTGGGTTTTGGATTTATCTCATGCTATCTGTATCTGATTAGTAATTGTTGCAACTATGACGGAATGGTTAACTAAAAGTGCCCACTGCTTATTTTATCAGGATGTTTGTCTATACCTGACTAGTAATTACTGCAACGATAACTGAATAAATAAAACTGCCAACGGTGTGAGTTCCTCGGTTGACTTCCTCGTTTGGTTTCGAGGGGGAAACACCAGGATGGGTTTGTTTGATGGTAGCTTCAGGTTGGATCCGGATAGGTCTCTCTCACCCCTCTCCGATTGCCGCCAGTTGTATCGAGTCTCTATAGGTCGTTTAGTGCATGCTGCCGCTGCCGCTGCCGCTTCAGTCCACCATACCTTTGTAGGCGAGGACCGCCGAATTCTAGCCTCGCCGTGTACTGGCCTCAGTACCGACGCTCCTCTTTTTCCTTTGCCCTTTGTCGGCACCCCTTTTGTTTAAGCAGGTTTTGAGATCGACGTCATAGGTTACCTGCCGCTTGGCTCGCAGGGTTATGGACGCCATTTGTTATTCTTCAGGGCTCTTAGCCCCATTTGCATCTTGTCCGTAGACGGATGCTGTGTCATTTTCAAGGTGACTTGGATCTTTGTATATTATATCTGTATTCTTGACTCGTTGAGTCGCTGTTATATAAATCTGTTCTGTGGGTCCCATCGAGGACTGTTGTGTAATGTTATTACTTCGTTTTCCACCCGCATGAAAGTGCCTGGTGGGCACCTTTGAATCGTTTCTATGCGGGTTTGGCGGGTTTTGCTAAAACTTGCATAGGTCCGATTCTGAGGGTGTTACAGAGTGGTATCAGAGCTCAGCGGTTGCGATACCCCACAAGTCCAGCCTGTAGGATAACCTGGCTAACGGCCGTAGTAGAGTGTCAAAACTATTTTTGCAAAATCGGTTGGATAGTTCTGATTAGGTCTGATTTTACTCCTTACCCCTTTGCTATTCCTCTCTTACCTCTACGTGTTTTGAATCCGCTCTCTTCTCTCTCTTCGAGTCCAGGATTTCTCGTGGTTGGGTTCCGTCGTACCTTTAGGGTTTCGCTCCCTCCTCTAATAACGGTGTGGCTACATCTGGTCTTCATGCTATCCGAGGAATCCTTCGTCTGGTGGACTCTCTTTGTTCCTTTTCGTGCCTTCCGGTGTTTCCGACGTGACGACATCATCTACGCCAGATCCGATGCAGAGTCTGCATCACTCCTTTGTTTCCGAACCTCGATTGTCGAGATCTTCAGTCTGATTCCGAGAATGGTTGCACGCTTTTCCACTGATTGTGCGGAGTAATAGTTTGGGTGCGTGATGGATTGGCCCCCATGCCGACTACCCCTTCTATTCGCTTGTGTACATTGAAGTGGATGAGAATGCATCGGTTCCCTCTTTCCATCGAAGCTAGAGGTGGCTTTATTTGTGGGTACCTCTACCTTCGACCTTTTGTTTACGGAGTGCTTCCCGCAACGGTCACGGACAACGACCTCTTGTTAGTGGTGTCGCGAGGATCTACACGAAGCGAGAAGACGCAATCGCCGACCTTCCTTCCGGTACCATGAGGCGGATCTCGAGGGCGAGTTCCATTGTTAGTGGTGTCGAATTGTGGCATCCCGCAAAATCACTACTAGAAAATCGCGTTGTTTTTGTGCATTGCATCATCATGACCGCATGCTCATGTCATCATGCCACATTGCATTTGAGCATCGTCATCATCTTGCATTCGCTTGCATAAAACTATTTTCGCAAAGCCTGTTTTTGTTTTCTAAAAAGCCCCGTCTTGTTATCAAATTCAAACCCGGGTCGCCGGAATATTTTGTTGTCTACTATCGGTTTGCAAATGGCGCATTTAAAATAAATAAAATATTAAATTATTTTTAGTGGGGCAGGCGAACGGGCCGAATGACCCGAACGACCACCCCAGAAAACACAATCGGTCCAATCTAAATCCTAAAGCTACCAGATAACCTACCCAGCCCTCCCCTCCACCTCACCCCGACCACTCCCCTCGTGACACCTCACCCTCTCCCTCCCCCCAACCAACCAGACGCCGCCACCTACCCCCCACTCCCTCACCTCCACTCCACCTGGACACACACTCCCCACTCAACCCCACCCCAGATCCCCACCTGCCGGCCCCCCTTTTTCCCTCTCTCCTCTCCCTGTTCCGCGTGGCCCACCGCCTGGTCCCACCCGGCCTACCCCGCCTGTCCCCATCCTCCCTCATCCCTCCCACGCGCCCCGCTCCATCTCCTCTCCACGCCGCCTTCCTTGCGCTCTCCCTCGGCCCTTGCCCCTCCCTTGGCGCCACCCTCCACCCTGCCAGGCCGCCTCACCCTCTCGCCGCTCGCCCTCTCCCGTCGACCTCCCTCGCTAACCGCCGCCCGGGCAGTGGCGCCGCCCTTCCTCCGCTCAGAGACCCCGCCCGGCCCGACTTCCTGCCGCCCGCGCTCACTGCCACGGTCGTCCTCCCAGCCGTCGCTCTCCTGCGCTTGTCCGCGGCGTCCCGCCGAGCCGTCGCTGCCGTCCACCTCCTTCCTTCCGTGAAGCTCGGCCCAGCGTCGCCTCGACCTCTGCGGCCGCCGTTCGTCGCCCAGGCCGCCTCCACCTCCCATCTTCCTCGCCTCCGCCTCGCTAGCACCTCCGGTCCACCGCCGCCTCCTGCAGCCCGTCCAAGGCCCCTTCCGCCAAGCTCGCCGCGTGCCCTCCGATCATGAGCTCCCTGGAGATCGCCGTCCCCTCCGCCCGGCGCCAGCGCCTCCTCTGCAGCTCCCGCCACCCGCCTTCCCGGCCTTGCCGCCGCGTCCCTCCACTGCTGGGTCCGGCGGCCCTCTGCTGCTGCAGCTCGCGAAACCCGCAGGCGCCGCGCCCTCCTCCGACTCATCTGCTCGCAGCGCAAGGCCCTCTGGTTTTCGATGGTTGCCGTGTGTGTGTTCTTTGAGACACGCGTATAGTACCTGATTTGAGGATGATACGAGGATGTATGCAAACCGGTGGCGGATATTGTTGCGGTGGTGACGACGGTTCTTCTACAACGCCCGACAAGATCTTCTCGAAGTGGGAACAACAAGAACTTCACGGACCAAAGGCCCCGATCCCGACGTCCGAAGACCGAACCCCGTCAAGATCCCGAGCCCTCTCGGATCCGAGGACCGAAGATGGCCGGAACACCAAGATCGCCTTTCGGACCCTTGAAGACCGATCACGGCGTCCTCCCTCCTCTCGGACTACAAGACCGACGCCACGAGAAGTAACCGCCACGATGCCACGTTCGGCTAACGACTAGACCGACACGAGCCGAGACCCGGAAACTGTGCAAGCTCGACACCGAACCCAAACGGCGCCCTAGTCCAAGATCTTCGTCATGGACAGGCAAGATCTCCATCGCGGTCTTCAAGTTCCCCCTCGAATACGCCAAGCTCTCCTTCCCGGACGCCGATCTCGCCGAGAACCTGGATGCCAAGGTCACCGACACAGAACAACAAGATCTACTTCGCGGATACCAAGTGACAAGATCTACTACCCCGATCCGAAGACCCTAACCCCGGAGTCCGAGAACGAGCCGCCGAGACCGAACCCCAGATCCGGACCCTGAGGCCGAACCCCGAACCCCCGGATCCCCAAGATCTGCCGAACCCTAATGTGTGGACCCCTCCCCGAAAACCCTATTTTATAATATAATAAACTTGTTGCATATTGAATTGTCATACTCGCATGCATATCATTGGTTTGGGGGCCTTATGCCGATTCACCTTATAATTAAATATGGGGCCCATATGCGGGCAAATCTAGTCTCATATCGGCCTCATTTAAACTTGTGTAGCGAACCGGTGATATATTATGTCTTGTTAAACAACATTTAAATTGCGGGGTCTCTAAACAACATGAACCTAATAATTAAATGTCGGGACCCCGGTTCCGCTTAATATGACCTAATTGCATTGCACTTTTGCCATGTCATACAACATACATGCATCATGCCGATCTTCTGCCGTTGTATTAAATATTGCATCCGGTGTTTATTCTAGTGTTTTGGTTCTTCGCGGATAAGGCCGTTGAGTTGATGTGAGCTTCGCCCCGATCTTCGGATGAACGTTCGACAATGTTTTCAGGCGAGCATCTCCCCCTTTCTACCTATCTTAATTTTATAGTATTTATTCCCTCCTGTTGATCTATTGCTATCTGTGTTGCGATGCTCTAGTTTCCGCACCTGTGATATTCCGTGCAGCCCTATATTGCCTTGGACACATCCTATTGCCTGTTGTTTGGTAGATAGTTGGACTTTGAGTCGTAGTAAACGCTATATTCTTTGTTGCGTGTCGTCAAGTACCACCGTTGTTGGAGTATTGCCGCATGTTGATGTTGGAGATGATAGTAGTTTTACTTATCGTTCACTTTAATTCCTGTTTAATAACTAAAATTGAAGTAAGAAGAGGCATCGGTGGGTGATAGAAAATATTTGGTTTCCGAACGCCCACTTGTGTCCCGTAGGACCCCGAGTACTTGATACCTGTTCCTTGATTTATCGCGCTATCCACATCCGGGAGGTATATGGGACCCCCGAGCGAGCTTGATTGGTCTTATTTCTTGGGGCCACAAACTAGTTCGAGGTTTTATTTACGATCCTGCACTTATGCCATGCTTTATCGCTTTATTTAAATTGTGCAACAGATAGCACATGTCTTTAGGATCGGACACGATTCCGCGGTGTCGACAAGCCCAGTTTGGGTTCCCATCGTTCACACCGATACCCAAACCTTGAGTCCGTCTCGAGCTTGCTTGCCGTTGGTAGCTTAATGGGTGGCCCCAAATATTTCTGAATCCTGTGATTGCTTTGTCGTGAAGGCCTCGTTGGGTTTTGATTTGGTTTTTCCGAGGTTGATCGAGCGTGTGTTGCTATTGGTGCACCCCGGCCGGGTAAAACTTTCTGAAAGCCATGTCCGCGGTTATGGACGACTTGGAGCACAGTATCTCGATCATAGACAAGCATAACTAAAGTTTAATGCTATAAATTTGACTTGATAATGACTAGTAATCAGCTTCACTATAATGGAATGGCTTAATAATATTGCCCACAATTGCTTGTTTGGAGTGTCGCTTGCGACCATTGTACCTGACTAGTAAGTATGGCAACTACAACGGAATGGCTAAATAAAGTACCAACAACTGCTGGGTTTTGGATTTATCTCATGCTATCTGTATCTGATTAGTAATTGTTGCAACTATGACGGAATGGTTAACTAAAAGTGCCCACTGCTTATTTTATCAGGATGTTTGTCTATACCTGACTAGTAATTACTGCAACGATAACTGAATAAATAAAACTGCCAACGGTGTGAGTTCCTCGGTTGACTTCCTCGTTTGGTTTCGAGGGGGAAATACCAGGATGGGTTTGTTTGATGGTAGCTTCAGGTTGGATCCTGATAGGTCTCTCTCACCCCTCTCCGATTGCCGCCAGTTGTATCGAGTCTCTATAGGTCGTTTAGTGCATCTTTGCCGCCCGCTTGATCCACCATACCTTTGTGGCGAGGACCGCAATTCTAGCCTCGCTGTCTTGGCCTCGATCGACGCTCCTCTTTTTCCTTTGCCCTTTGTCGGCACCCCTTTTGTTTAAGCAGGTTTTGAGATCGACGTCGTTAGCAGGGTTACCCTGCCGGCTTGGCCTGGGCAGGGTTATGGACGCCATTTGTTATTCTTCAGGGCTCTTAGCCCCATTTGCATCTTGTCCATAGACGGACGCTGTGTCATTTTCAAGGTGACTTGGATCTTTGTATATTATATCTGTATTCTTGACTCGTTGAGTCGCTGTTATATAAATCTGTTCTGTGGGTCCCATCGAGGACTGTTGTGTAATGTTATTACGCTTTCCACCGCCGAAAGTGCCTGGTGGGCACCTTTGAATCGTTTCTATGCGGGTTTGGCGGGTTTTGCTAAAACTTGCATAGGTCCGATTCTGAGGGTGTTACAGTGTCTCGATCATGTCCGCATAATTCACGAACCGTAGGGAGACACACTTAAGGATTCGACGTTGTTTGAGTAGTTATGGTATTATGAGAAAGAGACCGAATGTTGTTCGGAGTCTAGGATGGGATCCTTGATATCACGAGGTGATCCGGAATGGTCCGGAGAATAAGATTCATATAAGGAAAGTCCCGTTTCGGAGTTCGGGAATGATTCCGGTGTTTTCATCGGGAATGTTCTAGAAGGTTCCGGAATGTCCGGCACTCCGGGGGGGAAGGGGTACATGAATGTGTCATTGCATATTGGGATGATTGCATCATGTACTAAGTGTTCTCGCTGTTCCAAATAAAGGATTAAATTGAATCCTAAATTGAAAAGTCAAATAGCAAGTTTGAAAAGTCAAATGGCTAAAATTGGAAAGAGGGAAAGAGGAAGGTGTGGGAAACCGAGTTGGGAGGAGTTCCTCCTCCAACCGGGCCCACCTCCAAGCCGAGTTGGGAGGGACTCCTCTCCCCTCCCATGGGCCGGCCCCTCCACCTATAAGGAGGGGCAGGGATCCCTCCTCTAGACACACAAGTTCCTATCCTCTAAATCTAAACCCTAGCCCTAGCCTCCGGTTTAGAGCCGTTTTGGTTTAGAGCTTCTAATTGCCCTAGCCTCCGGATTAGAGCCTTCTAATTGGTGTGTCTAAAACCTAGACCGCCGAGGAACTCTCTCATACTCCACCATACTCGCTCCGGCTTAAGGAGAAGCCCTGCGGGATCTCCCCTCTACTTCCGGTACCACGCCGTTGT
This sequence comes from Avena longiglumis, assembly GCA_030063025.1. NCBI lineage: Eukaryota > Viridiplantae > Streptophyta > Magnoliopsida > Poales > Poaceae > Avena > Avena longiglumis. Next base: position 506,110,933 of record CP125975.1, read on the forward strand.
GCTGCCGGAATCGCGAGGAGAGTGCTACAACCTCCACCTGCTTTGGAACAAGGAGAGGAAGGTCTTAAATCAGTACATGTGATCGACTGGAAGCGCTTAACGAGCATGGCGGAAGGATCGTCTACACGATCTTGAGATCGGGAAGAGTACGACTACATCACCCACGAGAATCCGCTCTCGTTAAACACTTTGGAATCTTCGAGGGTAAGTTATTCCATCGACTCGTTGCTACAATCTAGTAGATAGATCTTGGCTTGTTTGTTTGTATGCGATAGAAAATTTTGTTTTTCCATGCTACGAACCCCTACAGTGGTATCAGAGCCGTGTCTATATGTAGATCTGTTGCATGAGTAGAACACAATGGTCATTGTGGGCGTTGATGCTTTTATTGTCGATTGCTTCTTGTGTACTTTGCATCCTGCGATATGTTGGGATGAAGCGGCCCGGGCTAACATTACATGACATCGTTCATGAGACTTGCTCCACGCTTGACATGCAACTTGTATTGCATAAGTGGCTTTGCGGGTGCCTGTTTCTCCTAGCATAGTTAAGATCCAATTTACAACGGGTGATCAACAATACTAGTATGAATGTTGTGGTTCTTGTTCGTAAGTTAGAACGACACTTATTGAAAGCCCCAAACCACGTAAAATATGCAAAGAAAGTAGAGGCGTCTAACTTTGTTTTGCGGTGTCTGATGATGTGATATGGCCATGATTGTGATTATATTTGATGTATGCAATGATCCTTATTGTAAGTTGGCAACCGGAGCAGGATGGTTGTCTTTAATTTATGTTAAGACCCGCGTGTCTATTCAAAGTAGTTGTAATAGTTGAAGACCGGTGGACGACAACCATGGAGAAGCGTCATTGACCTTGATGCAATACCGGTGATGATGGAGATCATGTTCGTGCTTGAAGATGGAGATCGGAAGCACAAAGAAGAAAGGCCATATCATATCACATATTGTTGAATTGCATGTGATGTTAATCCTTTATGCGTCTTGTATTGCTTAGTAGAAAACGGTAGCATTATAAGATGATCCCTCATGCACATGAATTTCAAGTCATAAAGTGTTCACCCTTAGTTAGCACCGTTGCTAAAGCTTGTTGTTTCGAAGCACCACGTGATGATCGGGTGTGTTAGATTCTGCAAGTGTATACAACGTGAGCAAGCCAGATTTTCTCATGCGGAAACTAAGGTTTGATCTTGACGAGCCTAGCATGTACATACATGGTCTCGGAACACGGATCACCGAAAGGTAAAGCATGAATCATATAGTAGATATGATGAACATGACGATTGTTCGCCATTGAAACTGTATCAACTCTCGTGATGATCGGTGTTGATGTAGTGGATTTGGTTCGTGTGATCACTAAAACAATGTGAGGGATGTTGTTTTGAGTGGGACTTCACCTAGTTTAATTTCATTATTAATTTGAACTCAATTTGTCATAAACTTAGTCTAAACTATTGCAAATATGTTGTAGATCAATGGCAGCCCCTACCATCAATTTTAATGCGTTCCTAGAGAAAGAAAAATTGAAAAACAATGGAAGCAACTTCGGATTGGTTCCATAACTTGAGGATTGTCCTCACACCTGGTAATTTGACCTATGTCTTTGGATGCATTTGGGTGACCCACCCATGTGATGCTGCCGATGAAGTAAAGAATGTTTACCTCGCTCGGAAGAATCAGTACTCCATAGTTCAGTGTGCTATCTTGTATGGTTTAGAATCGGAGCTTCAGAAAAGGTTTGAGAATTCAGACCCATATGATATTGTCGAGGATCTCAAATTGATTTTTGAGACTCATGCGGCAATTGAAAGCTATGAGGCTTCTGAAAAGTTCTTTAACTGCAAGATGGAAGAAGGCAGCTCGTCGGTGAGCATGTGCTTAAGATGTCCGCACGCAAAACAAACTTCAAAGCTTGGGTATAGTGATTCCTAATGCTTTGGGGATTTACCGTGTCCTCCAATCACTACCACCAAGTTACAAGAACTTTGTGATGAACTACAACATGCAGAACATGAACAAAGAGTTGCCAGAACTGTTTGCTATGTTAAAGTCTGCAGTGGAGATCAAGAAAGAGCACCAAGTGTTGTTGGTCAATAAGACCACCAAATTCAAGAAAGGAAAGTCTAAGCGAAGGGACACTTCAAGAAGGGTGGTAAGAAAGTTGCCACCGTGAAGAAGACCAAGGCTGGACCCAAGCGATCTTGAGTGCTTTTCGCAAGGGAGAAGGTCCAGGCGGAATTGCCCAAAGTACTTGGCGGATCGAAGAACGGCAACATCAACAAGAAAGGTATATCGATATACATGTTATTGATGTGTATCTCACTAGTACTCGTAGTAGTGCCCGGGTATTTAATCTTGGTTCGGTTGCTCATATTTGTAACTTGAAACGGTCTTTGCAGAATAAGCGGAAGCTAGCGAAAGACGAGGTGACGATGCACGTTGGAAATGGATCAAAGGTTGATGTGGTCGCAGTCGGCATGCTCCCTCTTCATCTACCAACGGGATTAGTTTTATACTTAAATAATTGTTATTTGGTGCCTGTGTTGAGCATGAACATTATAGCAGGATCTTTTTTATTGCGAGACGGTTACTTATTTAAGTCCGAGAATAATGGTTGTTCAATTTATATGAGTAATATATTTTATGGTCATGCACCTTTGATAGATGGTCTATTTTTATTGAATCTCGATAGTGGAAATACACATATCAACAACATTGAGGCTAAACGTTTGAAATCAGCGATAATTAGACCTATATGTGGCCTTGCGTCTTGGTCACATTGGGTGAAACGTGTGCGAAACTCCATTCCGATGGACATCTTGAATCACTTGATTTTGAATCACTTGAAAGATGCGAAGCATGTCTGATGGGAAAAATGACTAAGACTCCATTTTCTGGTATGATGGAGCGAGCTACGGACTTATTGGAAATCATACATACCGATGTGTGTGGTCCAATGAGTGTAGCATCGCGCGGTGGTTATCGTTATGTACTTACCTTCACAGATGACTTGAGTAGATATGGGTATATCTATTTCATGAAACATAAGTCCGAAACTATCGAGAAGTATAAGGAGTTTCAAAGTGAGGTAGAGAATCAACGTAACAAGAAGATTAAATTTCTACGTTCTGATCGTGGAGGTGAATATCTAAGTTACGAGTTTGGCGAGAATTTGAAGAAATGCGGAATACTTTCATAGTTGACACCGCCGGGAACAACACAGCGTAATGGTGTGTCCGAACGTCGTAATCGAACTCTCTTAGATATGGTTCGTTCTATGATGTCACTTACAGATTTACCGCTATCATTTTGGGGTTATGCATTAGAAACAGCCGCATTCACTTTAAATAGGGCACCGTCTAAATCCGTTGAAACGACACCGTATGAATTATGGTTTGGGAAGAAACCTAGATTGTCGTTCCTTAAAGTTTGGGGGTGCGAAGCCTATGTAAAGAAGTTACAGCCGGACAAGCTTGAACCCAAAGCGGAAAAATGCGTCTTCATAGGATACCCGAAGGAAACTATTGGGTATACCTTCTATCATAGATCCGAAGGCAAAATCTTCGTTGCCAAGAATGGATCCTTTCTAGAGAAGGAATTTCTCTCGAAAGAAGTAACTGGAAGGAAAGTAGAACTCGACGAGGTTGTCGAACCTTCTCTCGAAATTGCGAGTAGCGCAGCACCGGAAGAAGTTCCTGTGGTGCCTGCACCAAATAGAGAGGAAGCTAATGATGGTGATCATGAAACTTCGGTTGAAGTTGCTACAGAGCCTCGTAGGTCAACGAGAACTTGTACCACTCCAGATTGGTATGATCCCGTTATGAGTGTCATGTTGGTGGACAACACCGATGATCCCGAGACATATGAGGAAGCGATGATGAGCCCAGATTCCAATAAATGGTAAGAAGCCATGAAATCCGAGATTGGATCCATGTACAAAAACCAAGTATGGACTTTGGTGGACTTACCGGATGGCCGGAAGGCTGTCGAGAACAAATGGATTTTCAAGAAGAAAACAGATGCTGATGGTAATGTTACTGTCTATAAAGCTCGACTTTTCGCAAAAGGGTTTCGACAAATTCAAGGAGTTGACTACGATGAGACTTTCTCACCGGTAGCGAAGCTAAAGTCTGTGAGGATTATGTTAGCAATCGCTGCATATTATGATTATGAGATATGGCAGATGGATGTCAAAACAGCATTCCTCAATGGAGATATTGATGAAGAGTTGTATATGATGCAACCCAAAGGTTTTGTCGATCCTAAAGATGCTAACAAGGTATGCAAACTTCAACGGTCCATCTATGGATTGAAGCAAGCATCCCGAAGTTGGAATCAACGTTTTGATAAGGTGATCAAAAGTTTTGGTTTTATACAAACTTATGGAGAAGCTTGTATTTACAAGAAAGTGAGTGGGAGCTCTGTAACATTCTTAATACTATATGTAGATGACATATTGTTGATTGGGAATGATGTAGACCTTCTTAATAGTGTCAAGGAATATTTGAATAATAGTTTTTCAATGAAGGATCTTGGCGAAGCAGCTTACATATTAGGCATAAATATTTATAGAGATAGATCGAAACGCCAAATATCATTGTCACAGAGTACATATTTGGACAAAGTTCTAAAGAGGTTTGGAATGGAAGAAAGCAAGAAAGGGTTCTTGCCCATGTTGCTAATCGACCTTGAGTAAAACTCAAAGTCCGACATCGGAAGATAGAGAAAGGATGAGTAAGACTCCTATGCCTCAACCATAGGATCTCTAATGTATGCCATGCTATGTACTAGACCCGACATTGCATATCTGTTAGTTTAACTAGCAGATATCAAAGTGATCCCGGAGTGGATCATTGACAATGATCAAAAACATCCTTAAGTACTTGAGAAGAACTAAGGATATGGTTCTTTCTTATGGAGGTGATGAACAGCTCGTTGTTAATGGTTACACCGATGCTAGTTGGAACACCGATCCGGATGATTCTAAGTCACAATGGATACGTATTTATTTTGAATGGTGCAGCGATTAATGGAGGAGTGCAAAGCAAAGCGTTATGGCGAGATCTTCAACTGAATCGGAATACATGGCTGCTTGGAGGCTTCACAAGAAGCGATATGGATGAAAGAGTTCATTACAGAGCTGGGTGTGGTTCCTAGTGCGCTGGACCCAATGTCTATCTACTGTGATAACATGGGAGCCATAGCCAATGCGCAAGAACCAAGGTCACACAAGAAGCTGAAGCACATCAAGCTGCGTTTTCACGCTATTCGAGAACATATCCAGGATGGGGATATAAAGATTTTCAAAGTACACACAGATCTGAATGTGGCGGATCCGTTGACTAAACCTCTCCCGAGGGCAAAACATGACCAACACCAAACTGCCATGGGTGTTCGGTATATTACCATGTAATCTAGATTAGATGACTCTAGTGCAAGTGGGAGGTTGGAGATATGCCCTAGAGGCAATAATAAATGTAGTTATTATTATATCTTTGTGTTTATGATAAATGTTTACATTCATGCTATAATAGTATTAACAAGGAAACATTGATACTTGTGTGATTTGTAAACTTAAATTTGAAGTCCCTAGTATAGCCTCTATACATCACTAGCTTGTTGGTTGATAAATGATTGTGGTTTCCCTATCATGAACATTGAGATGTTATCAACAACAAGATCATATCGTTAGGAGAATGATATGGTGGACATACTCCTATAGATAAGCGTAGCATAAAGATCAAGTCATTTCATTAGTTCAATTGCTATATGCTTTCTGATACATAGTAACCTAATTCCTTCGACCATGAGATCATGCATATAACCTTTACCGGATGGATTCTTTGATGACATCAAACACCACACCGTAACTGGGTGGCTATAAAGGTGGCATTGAGTGTTCGGAAAGTATTGGTTGAGACACATGGATCAAGAGTGGGATTTGTCCATCCATATGACGGATAGATATACTCTGGGCCCTCTTGGTGGAATGTCATCCAATTAGCTTGCAAGCATGTGGTGGCTCACAAGGGATCACATATCACGGAGCGAGAAAAGAGTACTTATCGGTAACGAGGTTGAACTAGGTATGCAGAGATACTGACGATCATAACCTCGGATAAGTAAATTATCGTGAGACAAAGGGAAATTGGTATCGTATGTAAGTGGTTCATTCGATCGCAAAGTAATCGTAGAAATATGTGGGAGTCATATGAATTTCCAGATTCCTCTATTGGTTATTGTTGAGAAGTGTCTCGATCATGTCCGCATAATTCACGAACCGTGAGAGACACTTAAGGATTCGTTGTTTGAGTAGTTATGGTATTATGAGAAAGAGACCGAATGTTGTTGAGTCTCGGATGGGATCCGGGATATCACGAGGTGATCCGGAATGGTCCGGAGAATAAGATTCATATAAGGAAAGTCCCGCTTGGAGTTCGGGAATGATTCGGTGTTTTCATCGGAATGTTCTAGAAGGTTCGGAATGTCCGGCACTCGGAGGGAAGGGGTACATGAATGTGTCATTGCATATTGGGATGATTGCATCATGTACTAAGTGTTCTCGCTGTTCCAAATAAAGGATTAAATTGAATCCTAAATTGAAAAGTCAAATAGCAAGTTTGAAAAGTCAAACGGCTAAAATTGGAAAGAGGGAAAGAGGAAGGTGTGGGAAACCGAGTTGGGGAGGAGTTCCCTCCTCCAACCGGCGGCCCACCTCCAAGACGAGTTGGGGAAGGACTCCTCTCCCTCCCCATGGCGCGGCCGGCCCCTCCACCTATATAAGGAGGGGCAGGGCTCCCTCCTCTAGACACACAAGTTCCTATCCTCTAAATCTAAACCCTAGCCCTAGCCTCCGGTTTAGAGCCGTTTTGGTTTAGAGCTTCTAATTGCCCTAGCCGTTCGGATTAGAGCCTTCTAATTGGTGTGTCTAAACCCTAGACCGCCGAGGAACTCTCTCATACTCCACCATACTCGCCTCGGCTTAAGCCTGCTGGGATCTCCCTCTACTTCGGTACCACGCCGTTGTCTTCGGAATCGCGAGGAGAGTGCTACAACCTCCGCCGCTTTGGAACAAGGAGAGGAAGGTCTTAAATCTTGACGTGTGACCGACGCGGAGCTGATCATGAAGCTTGGCCACGGAAGGATAGTCTACACGATCTTGAGATCGGGAAGAGTACGACTACATCACCCACGAGAATCCGCTCTCGTTAAACACTTTGGAATATTCGAGGGTAAGTTATTCCATCGACTCGTTGCTACAATCTAGTAGATAGATCTTGGCTTGTTTGTTTGTATGCGATAGAAAATTTTGTTTTTCCATGCTACGAACCCCTACAGTGCATGGCTCAATATGATTGATAGGAAACCCATACCAACAAGTTGCAACTTCTTTTCCGAAAGCTCATTCGAAAATAACTCTAAGGTTAAGCGTGCTTGGACTAGAGCAATTATAGGATGGGTGACCGACCGGGAAGTGGGTACCGGGTGCGCACGAGTGAGAAAAAAGTGCGTAGAAAAGACTAGTGTTGGTCTGTGGGGTTAGTCTAGAGATCCTATTGAGCTGCCAGAAGTGACAGCCGTCGGTCCGGAGTGACCGGGGGTGTTACAACCACCTATCTCGCGTCTAACCCGCCACCGGCGGGAGACCCAAAGAACGCGACTCATAAGTCTGCGCTTGCAGGCCTCGGACTCGTCGGAGCTGCGCTCCACAAAGAAACTCCCACGGAGCCAAAGAAAAAGGCCACGGTGAGGTTCACTCGAAGCCGCACACCCTCATCCGAGGAAGAAGAGCATGAGCTACCTCGACGTCGTCGTAGCCCACGGCGCCGCAGCAGCAACTACGATGCTCGTAGTAAGCTCACACAGGGAAAGATCGACAAATAACGTGCTAAGCGCGCGTGCTCAACTAATTCCGAAGAGGAAGATAGAGAATTGTGCGGAGCCATATGCTTTAGCAGATCCGTTCAACAATTGTGGATGCCGAAGAACTTAAAGCTCCCTTTGGACAATCCGAAGTTTGATGGTGCGCAGGAGCCAAAAACCTGGCTCAACGATCATCTGTCGTCAGTCAAGCTCCACGGCGGGAACAAGAACACCGCCCTATAGTGCCTTTAGCTGCAGCTAACATGCGCAGCGAGGGCCTGGCTTAGCAGCCTCCCCTCCGGCTCCATACAAAGCTTGGAAGAACTGGCGTACAACTCCATTCGCAACTTCAAAGGCACCAGCAAGAGGCCAGCCTCAATCGAAGAGCTGCGGGCCTGCACCCAACGGACCAATGAGTCCATCCGCTAGTACATTCTACGCTGGTCTGTCATCAAGAACTCCACCGCGAACATCATCTAAGGAGAGGGCAAGCGTCGTGAGTTCAAGGAGGAGCTCGGGTGCGTCAAGCCCAAAACCCTTGACCACCTGATGGATATCGCCAACCGTTGGTCAGATGGCGAGGATGCCATCAACCGAACACACTCGGATGATGAGGATGACTTCGGCCGCAGGCGCGATTGTCGCGAAAAAAGGAGACTTTGTCTATGACGATCGCAAGGAAGTCAATATGGTCACTGCTGGCTACACCGATCGCCATGATGATGGCAACCGCAACAACGGGTACCAAGATGGTGGGCGGCGCACTCAAACGTGGCAACGTCGCAACCGTGACGACGAGCCTTCATCATATGATAAGCTATCGAGTCCCTGCACCATCCACTTCTACATTGACAAACAAGATGGTAAGAAGAAGGCTAGCCACATGCTCAAGGACTGCCAGGAGTTCCAGAAGCTCAGCGAGGGCCTCACCCAGATGCGACACCTGTCGTGGTATTGCCGACGAGTACGCCATGGAGGGGTCCTCACAATGCGTGTTTAGAGACGTGGGGTAAGGCGGACGGTTGACGGGTACGAGGTAACACAGCTTACCCAGGTTCAGATCCCACAACGGTGGCGGAATCCTACTCCTGCTATAAATCACTATAATGGCAATACGCCGAGTTACAGAGATAGGTTCGCTGTGCGAGGTGTGTGTAAAACGATGCCCTAAAGGCTCCCATAGGCCAGGCTTATATAGTCGTCAGGTCCTAGGGTTACAGGGAAAAGTCCTAGACGGACAGGTTACAGAGTCCTACACCGTCTATTACTAGTCTTGTGTATCTTGCACTCCAAGGCTCCGGGTACGCTGGTGACTCCACCGTAGCCTTCCTTTATACGGCATGGGCCTCCCTTCTGGATCCACCTAACTGGGCCGCCCAGGAGGCCATAGGCCATGCTACCGACTATGGGCCACCCGGGTTAGTCGGATAAGAGACATGCTATGAGGATACCCATATAGCATATCCCCAACAGTAGCCCCCGGAGAACTCCGAGATCTTGCGCCGTCTTGCCTCTTCCCGTGGAATGCTCCGTCTAGATGGATGCCGGCAAATCGTCAAGCAATATCTTGTAGTCCTCCCAAAGAACCCTGCAAGGTTTTCTCCGTCTTCTACGAGTAAGTCGGAGAAATGCTGAATCTTCCATCGTACGCTCCCGTTGTCGGATTAAATCCATCCATGCCGGAATCTTCGATGGGACGGCCCATCTACCATGTCAGTTATGACGACGTAGGCTATAGGTCAGAGACGCCTCGTAACTCACACATGCAGAGAACATAACCATAGCCGATTTTCCCGCGCGAGCGATACGAACCATTGGCGGCGACGGTTGGAGACGTGGCAAAATTACCGCGCACGTTCACGTACACGTCGTCTACGCGGCAACCGTCCGATTATCTGCACGAATCTTGACACAGAGTAAGATAAATAGCGGCCGTGGGACACTTGCCACTTTTTCACCTCATTCTCTCGCGTCATCGTGTTCTTCCTCCAGCCGCGCGCCTCCTCGAGCTCTCCGCGAAAACCTCGAGAAACCCTAGCCCCACTTCCTGCACCAGTCGCATCCTCTCCTTCCTCCATGGCTAGCAGCGGTTCATCTCCATCAATGGCGGCGTCGGCGTGAAGCGGCCGGGCGAGCTCCGTCGTCGTGCCCCCAGAGGGCCTGGTCATCCCCGCATCGGCGGTGATAGAAACCACCGGCGGTGACCATAACTTGGCGGCGCTAGAGCCCCTGGAAGAGGAGCTTCGCACAAAAGCGATCATGCTCGGACATCACCGCCATGACATCCAAGAGATGGTCGGAGGGTTACCTCCTCGCGACGGAGGGCTACTTTGGCGGCGCCGGCGAGGTGACCCCTTCTCCCCAAGTTGGAGAGAAGGTATACCTCAAGGCGCAATTGGTATGCGGCGTTTCTTTGCCCATCTCCCACTTCTTCCTGTCCGTCTTGAATCACTTCCAGGTCCAACCCCACAACCTCTCCCCTAATAGCATCCTAGTGCTTAGCAATTTCACGGCACTTTGCGAGGGTTACCTAGGGATTAGGCCTAGGTTAGATCTGTTTTTCTACTTCTTCACCGTCAAACGTGAAGCCGGACACATCAAGGAGGAGCTTAGAAACTACGGCAACATAAGCTTCAAGATCCGACCTGGCCGGCGGTTCCCCGACATTGTCGGCCACGAGTCGTGTAAGAACTGGCAGCGAACGTACTTCTACGGCCCCGACATTCCTTTGTCGGGCCGAGAAGCAACGTACCCGGACTTCGTGGATGGAGCCGCTGCTGAAGTCTCCACATGGCGGTCCCATGCCTCCCTTCCCTCCGACCTCAACGCTTCTCGCGCAATAAGGCGGATTAAATGGTTTGTAGATACCGGTCTGAACGGCTTGGACCTAGCCATATGCTGGTTCATCAGGCGGATCCAACCTCTGCAGCACCGTACGAAGGTCATGCATGAGTACACCGGCGACCGAAGGGATACCCTCCGGATCTCCGAGGACAAATTCTCGAGTGACTCCATCAAGTTTCGTCTTAAGGACATCGTCAAGGTAAAGGACAAGAAGCGTGGCTTCACCCTTACCTACGACATGTTCGTAAACGGAAAGTGCCCAAAGGTAGGTATTTATTATCCGTGTATGACATTACTCCAGTTTTTCCGTCTTGCTAATACCATCTTGTCTAACACGGTGATTTCTCAATTAACAGCTTAGCGATCTAGAGGAGGACAACCTGGCCGCCCAAATCTATGATCCCAAGATGAAGGAAGTCACGGTCGTGTCCGACGATGATGTCCCGTTGGAGCGAAAGAGGAAGAGCTCCACCTCTGACGCTGCCGACGGAGGCAAGAAAAAGAAGACGGAGGGTGGAGCTTCCAAAAAGAGTACTGGCGCCCTGGAGGCAGAAAAGAAGAAAGCCACCGTGATGTTTGCCAAAGCGCCCCCCTAGTGTAAGCTTCTTATTCTCCGACATTGCCTTGTTTATCTGTCTCATGCCTGTACTTATGCATTTTGCACGTTTCAAGAAGAAAGCCACAACCAGCCTCAAGAAGTCCTCCAAGACTCTTGGGGCTTCTAAAAATATCAAGGATATGCTGCATCGCGACTCTTCCCCCGCCATCGCCTCTACTCGACATCAAGCCTCTCTCCCGACAAGCTCCCAACCCCAGGAGGCACCAGGCCCTTCCGCCATGGAAGTGGATTCTGGCGCCTCTACCGAACTCGCAGTTGTCGGCGAGCAGGCGACGCAGGAGAGCGCTGCTCTTCAAATGGCTGAAGCTCCGGCTAAGGATGCCATCGGTAGCGGCAAGGCGGTGGTGGTTGCTGGTACATCTGCCGAATGCGGCGCCTCTCCACCCTAGAAACCCTTAGAACTACCAAAGATTATCTTCGCGGTGCTAACGCCGGGTAGCACAACTACGGTTCCTGGAGGAGTGTCGTCATCTCCGACGTGCGGTCTTGAGGAGCTACTCCGACAAGCAGACATCTTGCGAAGCAACAATGTTTCCTTTGGTAAGCTGCTGGCCGAGAGTGCTACAAACCTCAAGATCATCGCACTTGTAAGTTTTACTTTACCTTTTGCATTTCATATGAGTATCCCACTATAGCCCCCGAGGATGTAGATGGAAAACCATTGGTTTTGCCTCTATATGCTCTAAGAGTGACTAAGTTAGAAAAAACTCTCACTGTAGCCCCCAAGCATTTAGATGGAATGAATTATTCCGACTAGATGCTTTAAGAGTAGCATACACAGTGTTCATAATTTTAAGTGCTGTAGCCCCCAAGCCTCTAGTTGTAACTGAATTAGTTCTGACTAGATACTTAAAGAAAAAAGCTAAGCATTTTCCGAGTTAAAACTTCATACTGTAGCCCCCAAGCTTCTAGTTGAGAACTGAATTAGCTCCGACTAGATGCTTAAAGAAAAGCTAAGCATATTGCTAAGTTAAAAACTCTCGCTGTAGCCCCCGAGCACCTAGATGAAAAAATCTCCGACTAGGGGCTCCAAGTAGACTAAACAACGACTTGACTTTGTATTTGTTTCCACAGAACGAGAATGCTCGGAGGGGCATGGCCAATGATAAGTACCGAAAGATGCGCGCGGACCTTGAAGCTGAAAAGGGTAAAACCGTCATCTTGAAGGAACAGATCATCGAAAACAAGAGTCTGTTTTCCTTTTGCGCATTTCCGTCTTACTTTTGTGCCTTCCTTCTTCACGTACTCACGGTGTACTGTGTTTTCTCCGACTTGCAGAGCATGTCGCCAAGGCTAAGGATATTGTCGAGCAGTCCAAGCACATCCAGCAGCTGGACAGCGAGAACAAGATCCTTAAGAAGGAGAGGGAACAGATGCTGAAGATGCATGAGGATTCCATGAAAGCCCTGCAGGACTCCGCCTCCGCTGAGATCAATCGCTTGAAGGAGGAGCTTGCGGTCCTAAAGGATCAGAAGAAAGCTGCTGATGAGCAAATCCTTCGCCATAGCGAGGCGTTTAAGCTCCTCCAACAAGAGAAAGAATCCTTGGCGGACGTCGTCTGGCAGGCTAAGGCCAGCATCTTCAGTAAGTTTTCTCCGCCTTGTAGCTCTGTAATCTGGATACTTAGAATTTTTGAACTCATGCAATCGTTGTCGGAATTTTCAGCGCCCCTGGATTTAACCCGCTCGCCTCCTTCGGACAAGGAATGCATGATTCTTGCCGGCAACTTCATCAACACCGCCATCACTCAAGCTAAAGAGATCGCCCAGCCCCTCCAAATCTATATCAAGGCCTCGTACTCCGTGGTGAAGTACTCGGAGATTCTACGCCGAGCCCCCGAGCGTGTCGCAAGCTGGAAAGCTTCATGTGCACGGGCTGGCGCAAGGATGGCGTTGTCCATGGTGAAGGAACACTATGAAGGTGCCGACATCGACATGGTGACATCTGGTATCCCCGACGTAGATGATGACGGCAAGGAAATCGATCACGAAGCTATCCTGTCATCACTCGCGGGCTATGACACCAGGGTTGCCGAGTTGGTGGATGTCGACGTCTTCGTGCCCAGGAACTTCCTTGACAACGCCGACCCTAAATCCTCCGAGTCTCCTCACAGTGGTGACGCTGAGGGTGAATCTCCGGCTGGTGATGATGCGGCCTCCAAGTCCCCTGCACCCAAGGAGTGAAAAACACTTTGTAATTCTTGCTTCACCTCTGGAATGTGCATTGAAAAAACTTGGTGATGTAATCTTAAGGCGGAAAACAATGTTTGTCTTGTCCTGCTACTTAAGAATTAATGCCCAGCATGTATATATTTTTTAAGCAAGTGCTGGCTTATCCATTACTTTGGTTCTTATGCTTGACTTTTCGTGAGTCGGAAGACTCGTTGTCGGAACCATGCGCTTAGGTGATGATACCCAATGGCACCGTCAAAAACCTTAGCACAAAATCACCGACAATAAGTGCCAAAAGTCACTACTCCAGAATCCACATAAAAACAACAAAGAACGTGTAGACCAGAAAACTTAAGCTAACGCTCGTAGGCGGAATTTTCACAAGTGCAATCACAAAGTTTGTGCATAAAGGTTTATATGATCCAAAAATGAACACTAAAGGAGGTAAAAGACTCAGCAATATGAGTGAACCAAAGAGCTCTATTTCATTGATCATATAAGAGGTACACAATTAGAAAAAAATGCTAAGTGTAGAAAGGACGTAGCTGTGCTATGTTCCATGGCCGATCAAGCTCCGGGTAGTCATCATCCGGGTCACGTCGCTTACGCTTATGATCCTCGTTGGGTCTATCCTTGAGCTCACGATTGTCGACAAGGTAATAAGACCCATTGAGCAGCGCCTTGCTTATGATGAACGGTCCTTCCCATGGCGAGGATAATTTGTGTGACTTATTCTGCTTAAGTCGGAGCACCAGATCCCCCTCTTTAAACGAGTGATGCCGGACGCGGCGACTATGGTAGCTGCGTAGCTTCTGCTGGTAGATGGCGGATCTTTGGCATGCCAAAACGCGCTCCTCCTCGAGAAGGTCCACATCTAGGCGTCTGGATTCTTCAGCGCCATCTTCTTCATAGGCGGCAACTCTTGGTGCATCGTGGAGGATGTCGGAAGGTAGGATGCCTTCTGCTCCATATATCATGAAGTAAGGGGTGTAGCCGGTAGATCTGTTGGGTGTAGTTCGTAAACTCCACAACACAGATGGCAATTCTTCCGCCCAGGCTCCAGCTGCTCTATGTAGCGGTGCCTCAAGACGTGGCTTGATTCCCTACAGAATTAATCCATTGGCTCGCTCAACTTGACCATTGGATTGTGGGTGTGCCACAGATGCAAGGTCAAGTCAGATTCCTTTGTCCCAGCAGTAGGCCTCCACTTCTCCTAGTGACAAGTTGCTTCCATTGTCGGTGATGATGCTGTGTGGGAGACCAAATCTCACCACTAGATCCCGGACAAATCTAAGGGCATTTGCCCCATCAAGCTTTCTAATGGGTTTAGCTTCTATCCATTTGGTGAATTTGTCAACTGCTACAAGCAGATGCATAAACCCACACAGTGCCGTTTGCAACGGCCCCACCATGTCTAGCCCCCAGACTGCAAACGGCCAAGTTATTGGTATTGTTCGCAATTCTTCAACAGGAACATGTGGTTGTCGGGCATAATACTGGCATCCTGTGCACGTTTCAACCAACTTGTCGGCGTCGCCGTCAGTCCAAGAGAATCCTTCTTGAAGGCTTTCGCGACCAACGATCGAGGAGCGGCGTGATGCCCGCAATCTCCGAGATGGATTTCGCGTAGGATTTCCATACCTTCTAGCTGGTAAACACACTTTAGGTATACACCAGTAGTGCTCCTTTTGTAGAGTTGCCCATTGATTATGGTATAACCCTTTGCTCGTCGTACTATCTGTCGTCTTTTCGACCTCGTCGTCGAGCAAAGTTCCGTGTTTGATATATTCCATGAACGGTTTTATCCAAGCCGGAGGGATCTTTGTCACCATGTTGACGAAAGAATCAGCTCTATCTGGGTTGTCGATGTCGGCGCCCTTCACGGATGGTGTGCGTAGATGCTCTAGGAAAACTCCTGGCAGAATTTGCTTGCGCCCTGATCCAAGCTTAGACAATAGATCAGCCGCCTCGTTTTGCTCCCTAGGTACATACTTGACTTCGTAGCCCAAGAAGCTCTTGGCTATCTCGTCCACTTCTTCGCGATATGCCGCCATCATAGGGTTCTGCGCATTCCAGGTGCCAAGCACCTGCTGGGCAACCAAGTCGGAATCTCCACAGCAAACTATGCGCTTGATGCCAATATCGTTGGCTACACGCAGTCCGTGAATGAGTGCTTCATACTCCGCCATGTTGTTTGTAGCCTCGAAGTGGATCTGTAGAACGTAGTGTAGCTTGTCTCCTTTTGGTGACTGTAGCAATACACCAGCTCCCGATCCGTTGAGCAGCTTTGATCCGTCAAAGTGCATCACCCAGTACTCTAGTTCCGGCAATGGAGTGGCATCTGGCATCTCTGTCCAATCTGCAATAAAATCCGCCAAGGCTTGTGACTTGATAGCGTCGCGTCTTTTGTAGGTGATCTCGAAGGCGGCAAGTTCAATGCCCCACTTCGCGACCCTTCCTGTAGCGTCGCTGTTGTTGATAATGTCGGACAGTGGAGTCTTGCTCACTACCATCTGCTCACTATTGTGATTGGGTGCTCCTGAAAGTAATGCCTTAGCTTCCGCGAAGCGAGGAATACTCCATAAGCTATCTTTTGGTAGTGCGGGTAACGCTGCTTGGAATCCGCCAAGACTTCGCTTACATAGTAAACTGGTCGTTGAACTCCGTGCTCATAGCCTGGTTCCTTCCGCTCTACCACGACGACGATGCTGATAACCCGGTTGGTTGCCGCCATGTAAATGTTGGAGATATGCCCTAGAGGCAATAATAAATGTAGTTATTATTATATCTTTGTGTTTATGATAAATGTTTACATTCATGCTATAATAGTATTAACAAGGAAACATTGATACTTGTGTGATTTGTAAACTTAATTTGAAGTCCCTAGTATAGCCTCTATACATCACTAGCTTGTTGGTTGATAAATGATTGTGGTTTCCCTATCATGAACATTGAGATGTTATCAACAACAAGCTCATATCGTTAGGAGAATGATATGGTGGACATACTCCTATAGATAAGCGTAGCATAAAGATCAAGTCATTTCATTAGTTCAATTGCTATATGCTTTCTGATACATAGTAACCTAATTCCTTCGACCATGAGATCATGCATATCACCTTTACCGGATGGATGCTTTGATGACATCAAACACCACACCATAACTGGGTGGCTATAAAGGTGGCATTGAGTGTTCGGAAAGTATTGGTTGAGACACATGGATCAAGAGTGGGATTTGTCCATCCATATGACGAATAGATATACTCTGGGCCCTCTCGGTGGAATGTCATCCAATTAGCTTGCAAGCATGTGACTGGCTCACAAGGGATCACATATCACGGGAACGAGAAAAGAGTACTTATCGGTAACGAGGTTGAACTAGGTATGCAGAGATACAGACGATCATAACCTCGGATAAGTAAACTATCATGAGAGAAAGGGAAATTGGTATCGTATGTAAGTGGTTCATTCGATCGCAAAGTAATCGTAGAAATATGTGGGAGCCATATGAATTTCCAGATTCCTCTATTGGTTATTGTTCGGAGAAGTGTCTCGATCATGTCCGCATAATTCACGAACCGTAGGGAGACACACTTAAGGATTCGACGTTGTTTGAGTAGTTATGGTATTATGAGAAAGAGACCGAATGTTGTTAGGAGTATCGAATGGGATCCGGGATATCACGAGGTGATCCGAAATGGTCTGGAGAATAAGATTCATATAAGGAAAGTCCCGTTTCGGAGTTCGGGAATGATTCCGGTGTTTTCATCGGGAATGTTCTAGAAGGTTCCGGAATGTCCGGCACTCCGGAGGGGAAGGGGTACATGAATGTGTCATTGCATATTGGAATGATTGCATCATGTACTAAGTGTTCTCGTTGTTCCAAATAAAGGATTCAATTGAATCCTAAATTGAAAAGTCAAATAGCAAGTTTGAAAAGACAAACGGCTAAAATTGGAAAGAGGGAAAGAGGAAGGAGAGGGAAACCGAGTTGGGGAGGGAATCCCTCCTCCAACCGGCGGCGCCTCCTCCAAGCCGAGTTGGGGAGGGAGGAGGGGAGTCCCTCCCCAACCTTGGCGCCCCGGCCCCTCCACCTATATAAGGAGGGGCAGGTCTCCCTCCTCTAGACACACAAGTTCCTATCCTCTAAATCTAAACCCTAGCCCTAGCCTCCGGTTTAGAGCCGTTTTGGTTTAGAGCTTCTAATTGCCCTAGCCTCCGGATTAGAGCCTTCTAATTGGTGTGTCTAAACCCTAGACCTCTGAGGAACTCTCTCATACTCCACCATACTCGCTCCGGCTTAAGGCGAAGCCCTGCGGGATCTCCCCTCTACTTCCGGTACCACCACGTTGTCTTTGGAATCGCGAGGAGAGTGCTACAACCTCCGCCGCTAGAACAAGGTAGAGGAAGGTCTTCGTGAGAGTACCGAACGTGACCGATCAAGGGAGCGCCGAACGCATGGCCGGGAAGGATCGTCTACACGATCTTGAGATCGGGAAGAGTACGACTACATCACCCACGAGAATCCGCTCTCGTTAAACACTTTGGAATCTTCGAGGGTAAGTTATTCCATCGACTCGTAGCTACAATCTAGTAGATAGATCTTGGCTTGTTTGTTTGTATGCGATAGAAATTTTTTGTTTTCCATGCTACGAAACCCTACAGTAAATTAACAGGGGCTCGCCAGGCTCGGGTGCTGCAAGGATGGGCGCTGAGGAAAGAATATCCTTGAGCTGCTTCAATGCTGCATATGCCTCATCCGTCCACATGAATTTATCCGCCTTCTCCAAGTCGGCTGATGAACCGACTAACTGCTTCAACACAACCTGTTAGTCGTTGGATGTATTTTAGACATATCGGACGGTTTATGTTTAAGATGGCCTTGATTTTCTCTGGGTTGACCTCGATTCCGCGCTGGGAAACGATGAAACCCAACAGTTTGCCGGCTGGAACCCCGAAGGCGCACTTCTTAGGGTTGAGCATCATGTTGTATTTCCGGAGATTATCAAAGGTTTCTTTTAAGTCGGAGTTTAAGTCGTTTGACTTTTTAGACATCACCGCGATATCGTCCACATAGGCGTGAACGTTCCGAGGTGAAGGCAACGTTGCATTGTCTGCTGGTAGGTAGCACCTGCGTTTTTTAGCCCAAAGGGCATCGTGACATAGCAAAACGTGCCGTATGGGGTATTGAACGAAGTGGCCAATTGGTCCGACTTCCTCATCTTGATCTGGTGGTATCCTGAGTATGCATCGAGAAAACACAAAAGTTCCGAGCCAGCCATCGAGTCAATGACTTGGTCAATGCGAGGAAAAGCAAACGGATCTTTGGGACATGCTTTGTTCAAGCCGGTGTAATCAACGCACATTCTTAATTCATTGGTTCCCTTTTTGGGGACAAGTACAGGATTGGCCACCCATCGGGTGTGAAGGACTTCTCGGATAAACTCAGCCTTAAGTAACCTAGCTATCTCTTTGCCAATGGCACGTCTCTTCTCATCTCTGAAGCGTCGTAGAGGTTGTTTCACTGGTTTACATTTTGGATCTATGTTTAAGCTGTGCTCGGCAAGTTCCCTAGGTACACCTTTCATGTCGGCATGTTGCCAATCAAAGATGTCCCTCTTCTCACGGAGGAACTCGACGAGCGCGCTTTCCTATTTGGGATCCAGGTTCGTCCCAATGGCGACGGTCTTGGAGGCATCGCCTACCACAAGTTCCGCCGGCTTGGTCTCGATGGCGGCCTTGAACGCAGGAGCGGAGTCAGAGATCTGTTTCTTCGACGCGGGAATCTCTGAGTCATTGACCTTGCTCTAGATCACCTTGAATTCTTCCGTAGAGGGCTGACAAGCGGCCGCTTCATTGATCTCGCAGTCCTTGCTTTGGTAAAGCTTAGGATACTGGTGGTGATGACCTTTGTTGGTCCGGGTATCTTGAGCTTGTTGTAGACGAAGCATGGCTTGGCCATGAACATGTGGAATATGTCGCGGCCGAATATGACGTGGTACACGCTCTTGAAGGGGACCACCTCAAAGGTCATGCGCTCTTGGCGGTAGTTATTAACGTCGCCAAAGGCTACCTGAAGTGTAATGCACCCATGCACTTGGTGAACTCCAGGTACATAATGTTTGCCTCCGTCAAGTTCATCTTCTGCAGTGTATCCAGGTACATAATGTTGATGCTGCTTCCACTATCCACCATGCACTTGGTGAACTCCATGCCGTCAATCAATGGGTTGATGACCATGGCGTACTGGTTCTCCGTGGGCACAAGGTCTGGGTGGTCCGTCCTGTCCCAAGTGATTGGAACCTCCGACCAGCGCAGGTACTGGGGAACTGGGGGGAGAGTATCCATCAGGATCCTTAAAGAGGTCTTATGTTGTCGGACGGTGGGGGTACCAAGGAAAGTGTGGTAGACTGGGGCCTTCTTGGCGAAGGGGTTCTTGCCCTTGTCGTCGCTCTTGGCGGCGTGCTTGAGGTCAACCTCCTCGTCCATGTCACTTGAATCCTTGGACTCCTCCTCCTTCTTCTTCCCCCTGCCCTGTCCTCGCGGTTTGTTCTTCCGACTTCGCTTATAGCCGGTCTCCGGGTCTTCCTTGAGGTCGTTGACGAACTTGCAGTGTCGATTGGTATGGGTGGCCTTACCGTTGGCGTCGAGGTGTACGAGGCACGGCATATCGCGGTACTCTTCGTAGGTTTGGGGAACGCGAAGTGGCGCCGAGTTGCTTTCACTTCCTCGCTGCTGCCCACGGCCTGCTCCCCTTCCTGGGCCACGTTGTCCGCCTTCTCCTCGTCCTGCAAAAGTCATGGCGACCATGTCGGTAGATTGCTTTTCTTCTGGAGCGGTTTTCCGCTTTGTACTGCTGTTCCTCCGAGCTTGAGTTGGAACGGACGTTGCCGGCAAGGAGCCACGAGCGTCGTCGTCGGCAGCTGCGAGCTCACTGGCTAACTGAATCATCTGATTCAAGTCAAGCTGATGATTGTCATGCAAGCGCTTCAGCTTATGTCAGAGTAACGTGCCTCTTTCCAACCCATCAATGAAGGCGGCCATGGCGGCCTGGGCGTGCACTCCTGCGCAGGAGTTCTTCATATCCAGCCAGCTGGAGAGGTAGGTGCGAGATGTCTCGTATTTCTCTTGCACGCACCGCTGTAGATCGCCCACCGTGCAGGGACGCTTGTATGTACCCTCAAAGTTCTTGGTGAACGCTTCTTGCATGTCCGGCCAGTTGTAGATAGATTTATCCGGCAAGTCGTCGATCCATTGACGGGCCGTGCCCGCCAACATTAACGGGAGGTACTTGACAGCGACGTTGGGGTTGCCTCCGGCAATCTCCACCGCGTTGCCGTAGTCCTGCAACCATGTGGCAGGCTTGGCGGTGCCGTCATAGGGCTTGATGGTCTTGTCAATCCGGAATCCTTTGGGGTAAGTTGCGGACCGTATCCCAGGTCCAGGTATGGTACTTCCCGGGCCTTGTGGATCTTATCGATCCGTGAACATGCATCGTAGGGCTCCGGGTTCTTCTTCTTTTTGTCAACAGGGGATGGGCTGCGTGAACGACGCGGACCTCCTCCACCATGGTGACTGCTTGGCAGCGACGGAGGCGGAGGTGGCAGTGGGTTAGCTTTCTTGCTGTTACCCTCCTGCGACGCTTCACGCCTGTCGCAGTTGCTTGTCGGACGCGGAGGGTCATGGCACGACCTGCTCTTATGTCCTTCGTTGTGTTTTTCGTCATGACGGGTCTACTCCGTGTTGTCGTGGATGACGATGCCGCACTGATTTGGTGGGGGCATATCCGTACGATGGTAAGCCTTATAGTATTCCTGACGTCGGGGGGATCGGGGCGGTGGCGATGGGCGGCGAGGTTGTGCTCTTTCTCCGTGGTCGGAGGATATGGGGATAGCATCCTTCCTGTTGCACGCATCCCTCCGTCTTCGTTATGATGAACCCGTCCGCGATCCGACATCCTGAGGAGATCTGTCCCTTGGCGGTTTGTACTGGCTAGATCGGCAGAGCGTTGGGTCGGACTCAAGCCTCTGAGAGGTGGCCTTTTCCTGCTGCTTTACCGCCTTGGCCACTAGGTCATAGACCTGTTCCACTGCCTCAGGCGATCTATCCTGCTCCAGAAGGGTCTTGTCGACGGCGAGGTTAAGGAGTGGGGTGGGAATCATCTGCTTGCCTTCACTGTCAATGTATGGCTTGGCCTGTGCCGGCTTCGAGGGAGCCCATCCTAGTTTGCGCCGTACACCAGGATCGTTGATGACACGAGCCGGAGGGAGCAGAGTCTTGTACTCGGCCTCCATTGCTCTAGCTTTTTCTATGGACTTCTGCGCGTTGACCAGATCTCAATCTAGTTTAGCGCCTTGCTCCGCGATGGCTTGCGCTTCCTCCAGCAGTTGCTGGCGCTTTTCGTTAAGATGAGTCACGTTCCGGATATGATCAACAGTTAGTGGCTCAACAAGGATATTGCCGTACATCACTCTATCAGCTGGAGTAACATGGGCGGGCTACCGACGTAGATGCTGGAGGCGGCAAGTTTGCGGTGTTGTTGTTGCTCGGACCGGTGCCGAGTTCCTGCGGCTGCTGCACTAGATTAGGCGGGGGAGTCATGAATCTTGCGCGATCATTGTCAGCAGCAATAAGTGGCCCCTTCCCCTTATCCAGCGCCGTAGGCGGAGCTTGTCCGGGCTGGTCTTCATCCATCGATGTCCCAATGGTGACAAACACCCCTCGGGACATGACGGTGTTATTAGCTTGTTCGTCGCGCGAGTACTCCTCCTCCATCTCCTGCATAGCGGAGTCTAGCTCTTCTGGACTGAAGTCTATCTCCTCGGAATCTGCACTGAAATTAGCATAAAGCGCGTCAATGACAGAGTCGGAGGGTGCCAGGACTTTCTCGATGACGGGCGGTGGAGGTGCAATGGCCTCAACGATGACTGGAGGTGGTGGCGCTGCTGCGACAACGGCGGCCGGAGGCGGTGGTGGTGGCTGAACCGGAGGTGCTCCGTCAATGAGCGCAAGCGCTGTTTGAGCTGCCGCTTCAGCCTCCGCGTAGTTGTTGACGGTGTTCACCATGCCTTCGAAGGTGAGGCGTCCTGACTCCTGTTGCCGTCTTAGAGAATGTCGGAGAAGCGTGCCGTGGTCCAGTCCTTCCACAAAGTGATAGATGGCATCATCATTGGGGTAGTTGGCCAGGTCGGCCCGTATACGGAGCCACCTGGCGAGGTAGTCGCGGGGGTTTTCGCCTTATCTCTGAACGCAGCGTGCCAGATTGAAGATGGTAACCACGCCGACGAACTTGGATCTCTGTTGTCCAGATGCACGGGCAAAGCCGGCGGATTTGCAGTGATCTTCTACCTTTATATCCTGCACAGGGGCGGTTTGGGTGGGCCTTGAATTTTTCCGATCTTTGCCAGCAAACTCCGAGGAGAGGTCCGACATTGATCCTTCCGCGAACGTGTCCTGCCTGTAGGCGGTCTGTGCGGGTTTTGATGCTTTCCGATCTTTGCCGGCAAACCCCAAAGAGAGAACCGACATCGATCCTTCCGCAAACGTATCCTGCCCGTAGGCGGTCCGTGC
Organism: Avena longiglumis; assembly: GCA_030063025.1. Lineage (NCBI taxonomy): Eukaryota > Viridiplantae > Streptophyta > Magnoliopsida > Poales > Poaceae > Avena > Avena longiglumis. Next base: position 506,134,019 of record CP125975.1, read on the forward strand.
GGGTCTTGATGCTCCTCCGACTCCCAGGGAACTAGTGCCCAAGTTGGTTTCGCCAATGAAGAGGTGGATGTATCCGATAGGAATGATCGAACACCGCATAGGGTTCGTCTTTGTCGGGATCCAGAACTCGCCGGCCGACGATAGGAACGTTGCCGGAGAAGAGAACGCGACCGATGACTACGGTTTCGCTGATTCCCGCGAAGATCTTGTTCCTCGCCTGCTGAAGAGCCTAAAGCGCCTCTTTCCCCACGGTGGGCGCCAACTGTCGTGGTATTGCCGACGAGTACGCCATGGAGGGGTCCTCACAATGCGTGTTTAGAGACGTGGGGTAAGGCGGATGATTGACGGGTACGAGGTAACACAGCTTACCCAGGTTCAGATCCCACAACGGTGGCGGAATCCTACTCCTTCTATAAATCACTATAATGGAAATACGCGAGTTATAGAGATAGGTTCGCTGTGCGAGGTGTGTGTAAAACGATGCCCTAAAGGCTCCCATAGGCCCGGCTTATATAGCGTTAGGTCCTAGGGTTACAGGGAAAAGTCCTAGCCGGACAGGTTACAGAGTCCTACACCGTCTATTACTAGTCTAGTGTATCTTGCACTACAAGGCTCCGGGTACGCTGGTGACTCCACCGTAGCCTTCCTTTATCCGGCATGGGCCTCCCTTCTGGATCCACCTAACTGGGCCGCCCAGCAGGCCATAGGCCATGCTACCGACTATGGGCCACCCGGGTTAGTCGGATAAGAGACATGCTATGAGGATACCCATATAGCATATCCCCAACAACACCAGGTGGTGACCCCAGGGTTCGCACCATCTCCAGGAGCCGTAGCTCACGGGGCTCCACCACCACCACCTGGAGGACCCTCGCAACCTGCGGCTGCACCAGCACAGAATAATGGTGTAGACGGATACCCACCACCGATAGGGTCTATGATGATCTAGAAGGGGCGCCCAACCAATAAGTGCAGAAGAAGATCACCCGCCAAGTCAACCTGGCCGTGACCTCCCCACTAGCCACACCTGAGTACCTCAACGGCTCGGAGTCTGGCATCACATTTGACCGTTCGAATCAGCCGCGCCAGATACCTCGCCTAGGTCACTCTACCCTGGTGCTCGAGGCCCAGATCGGAGGATTCGAGATGAGCCGCGTCTTCACGGACGGCGACAGCGGCATCAACCTGATGTTCGCCAGCACACTCACGGCCATGCGGATCCCTCTCTGTAGCGTAGAGCCGTCGGACACGACATTCCACGGCATCATCCCAGGGAAGGGCATATACCCCCTGGGCAAGATATGGCTCGACTTTATCTTCGGCAAGCCCGGAAACTTTAGGCCTGAGTAGCTGGAATTTGAAGTGATGGACTGTCCCTCACAGTACCACGCCATCTTCGAGTGTGTAGCATTCGCAAGATTCCTGGCAGTACCGCACTACGCGTACCTACTACTGAAGATGCCAGGACCTAGAGGCGTCATCACCGTCCCAAGAAGCTTCACTAGGTCGGACAACTGCAATAGAGACTTCAACAGAATCTCCTAGTCATTTCTCATGCAGGAGGAGCTAACAACGCTCAAGGAGGTCACAGACAACGGGGCACCCCCAGTCACCAAGAAGAACGCACCTGACATGTCGTTCGACTCCACAGTCAATACAAAGAAGGTGCATGTTCACCCGACGGACGCCTCCAAGACGGTGTTGATCGCCAATGACCTGAGCCCCGCATAGGAAAGCGCTCTCGTCGAATTCCTCCATGAGCGCTGGGAAATTTTAGCCTGGTGTCCTGCGGACATGCCAGGAGTTCCCAGGGAATTTGCCGAGCATGCACTCAATGTGTTTCCAGATGCGAAGCCAGTCAAGCAGTTGATGCATCGACTATCAGAGCCAAGAGCTAAAGACGTTGGCATCAAAGTCAACAGACTCCTCGATGCCAACTTCATCAGGGAGATCAAGAAAAGCGAGTGGCTGGCAAACCCCGTGCTGGTCCCCAAGAAGGACACGGACATCTTGCGGATGTGTGTGGACTTCACATCGCTTAACAAGCACTATCCCAAGGACCACTTTCCTCTCCCACGAATCAATCAAATAATCGACTCCACTACAGGATGCGAGAAACTCTCCTTCCTTGACGCCTACTCAGGCTACAACCAAATTCGGCTAAAGGCCGAAGATCAGAAGAAAACAGAGTTCATCACGCCGTTCGGGGTGTTCTGCTACAACACAATGCCTTTCGGGCTGAAGAACACAGGTGCCGCTTACCAGAGATGCATGCTGGCATATCTGAAGGACCAGATTGGTCGCAACATCCAGGTCTATGTCGACGACATAGTGATCAAGACCAAGGAGGCCAAGACGCTCATCGACGATCTCCGCGAGACATTTGACAACCTTGATCACTACAAGATCAAGATGAACCCAGAAAAGTGCGCCTTCGGCATCCCGTTTGGCCAGTTACTCGGATACTTCATCTCTTAGCACATCATTGAGGCAAACCCGAAGAAAATCTAGGCTATACTAGCCATCGAGAACCCCAAGAACCTCAAGGGGATCCAGCAGATAGCTGGGTGAATCGCGGTGCTCAGAAGATTCATCAGCCGCATGGGCGAGAAGGCTATCCCTTTCTATCAGTTGTTGCGCAAAGCTGACAAATTCGAGTGGACAGCCGAGGCAGACATGGCACTCAAAGACCTCAAGCGCCTGCTCTCCACATCAGCTGTCTTGGTGATGCCAAAGGAGAGGGAGCCTTTGTTGCTATACATAGCAGCCACACATCAGGTGGTTAGCACTGCACTCGTGGTCGAACGACCCAAAGATGGCAAGACCCACGGGGTCCAACGCCCAATCTACTACCTCAGTGAGGTACTGACCCCGACAAAGCAGAGGTACCCCCACTACCAGAAGCTCGCTAATACGTCGTAAACGTATCTATAATTTTTGATGTTCAATGCTTGTTTAGTATCAACTTTTCTTTGCTTTGTCTACACTTTGAGGTATTTCTATATGTTTTCTGGGACTAACCTATTAACAATATGCCACAGTGCCAGTTGCCTATTTTCTTTTGTTTTTTGTTCCAGAAAAGCTAGAAAATGAATATTATCGGAATTGGACGGGACAAAAGCCAAAGTCAATATTTCATCGAGGGGAACACGGAGCCAGAAGACGAGACGGAGGAGGGCCTCGAGGGGCCCACACCCCCCGTCCTGGTTACGCCTTAAAACAATTGGTAATAACTTGAGAATCAAGACCATACTCAGTACTAATATCACGGAAGTCATCAGTTCCCATAAAAAAATAATGCATTCATAATCATAATTTATACCTGACTTTCTTCCTTTGTCATTCTCCCATGCTTTAGTGTTTTCTTAAATATGGTCTAGAATATCCCATTTAGCTTTTTCTTTCATACGTGTGAATGATCCAACACAATAAGCATCTAATAAATCTTTATCATGAAGAGAAATCCTTGCATAAAAGTTATTGCTGATAATATTGTTAGGGATTTCATGAATAGGACATTTAAGCATTAGCAACTTCAATCTCCCCCAAGCTTGGGATGTACTCTCTCCATCACGAGGCCAAAAGTTATATATTTGATTCCTATCCTTATAAATCTCACTGGGAGGATAGAATTTAGAGTAAAAGAGGGGTACTATTTCCTACCATTCCATAGATTGTCCATTCTTCAGCAGCTTATACCATTCTTCAGCTCTTCATTTAAATGATATAGAGAGTAACTTCTTCTTAATATGTTCATTTATGATACCTGCACACTTAAACAACCCGCATAATTCATGGATAAAAAGCAGGTGATCACAAGGATGGACAGTTCCATCCCCAAAATAATAATTATCCATAACATGATCAACAATTCTTGTAGGTATCTTAAAAGGATCTATCTCAACAGTTGGTGGTTCATCTACTACCCTAACAGTGGTAGTAGCTTTCCCAAATAGGAAACCAAGTGGGTTATCCATATTGGAAACAAAGTAACAAACATAAATAAAAAACAATACTCACAGTAGAAGTTTCCTTTACCAGTTCCACTCTTCAATAGCGCTTCACTCCTCGGCAAAGGCGCTAGAAAATAGTCTTGATGACCGAGTATAGGGGGTGTACCATAGTACTTTCAATAAATAGGAGTGTCGATCCCAACGAGGAGCAGAAGGTGCTGACTAGTGGTACTGGCTCAAGAGTTCTCTGTAAATACTTAGCAAACGGATTTTTAGGGGTTTTCTGATAAAGCAAGTAAATAATGTGCAAGTAAATAAAGACAACAAATAATTGCAGCAAGTGTCCCAATCCTTTCATAGCAAAGGATAAGCCGGTGGTAATACTTATGAGGACCAAACGTTCTCGAGGACATACTGTCAAGTGCTTTCGTTTCATATAGTTGATTAACCTTCTTTGGTTTTATAAGTGTTGTGTGGGTGAACGTGTGCTAATGTACCAACCTTACTTGGACTAATACATACTTGTGATTAAACCCCTTGCAAGCATCTGCAACTACAAGAAATTAATTAAGATAAAAACCTAACCATATCCTTAAACTCTAAGATCCTACACTCCCTTGTGCAAAGGTTTCCTAACGGGGGTTCAGGTTTCTATCACTCCTGCAACCCCACGATTAGTAGCCTAATACACAATGCATTCCCCTAGGACCATAAATGGTGAAGTATCATGTAGTCGACGTTAACATGACACCACTATAAGAATAGCACCACAACTTAAATATTAAACCATTGAATAATACCTCAACACAATTCCACTACTAACAACATGACTTCTCCCATGTCCTGAAGAACTAAACGAACTACTCACGAGACATCATATATATCAAGAAAATAGATGATATAATGATGGATAACAATATGAACATAAACAATAATTCAATGGTTCCACTCACAAGCATCAACTACAATAGTAATCAACACCAGGAAAGTTTCCCCTAAGAACTATGCAAGATTCAACACAATTGTTACAGCGGGATGGAGTGGTGATGATGGTGCTGGTGGAGATGGTGGTGTGGATGATGATGATGATGATGATCCCGATGAAGTCTAGCTTGATGACAGTATTGATGGCGATGATCTCCCCTCTCCGGGAAGGAATTTCCCTGGCAGAAATCTGTCTGCCAGAGAGCTCTTTCTCTCTCTCTGTAGTTTCTGCCCCGCAGAGGCGGCGGAATCTTTCTGTAGTCGCTCTGCCTGACTTTAGGGTTTCGAGGAGAAGATATAGGCGAGAGGGCGGAGCCAGAGGTGGGCCAGGGTGGCCACACCCCTGTAGGCACAGCCCAGGGTGGCCCGCGCCTGGGGAGGGTGTGGGACCCCTGTGGCCCAACTCCGCCTCTCCTTCTGGCATCCTTCGTCTTCTGGGAAAATATAATTTTCTGTAGTTTTTCTAGTATTTTTCTGATCTTCACGAAAATTGCATCTAGACACCGCTTTTTCCATCAGAATCCTGACTCCGGCAGTTCATCCTCCAAGAATCATCCAATATGCAAAAACAGATGAAATGACATAAGTATCACCTTTTAATATGGAATATGTCGATGAATAGAAGTATGATATAGAATAGTGATGCAAATTGGACGTATCACTACGCGGCCAGGCATGGCCTGTGCCTGGGGGGTGCGTCCGCCTCGGGCACACTTCGGCCTCCCTCTTATCCTATAAGAAGCCACCGATACCTAAACCCTAAATACCCGATCAATCTTCCATGAAATAGTTCGTAGCCGCCGCCACCATCATACCTAGATCTGGGGGGATTTGATGCTCTTCCCGGCACCCTACCGGAGGGGAGAGATCGTCCCGGAGGCCTTCTTCATCACCATGCCAGCCTCCGGTATGATGCGTGAGTAGTTCCACGTTGGACTATAGGTCCATACAGTAGCTAGATGGTTGTTTCTCCTCCTTTGTGCTATCATGTTTAGATCTTGTGAGCTCCATTCATGATCAAGATCATCTATTTGTAATCATACATGTTGTGTTTGTAGGGATCCAATGGATATTGAGATTACTTTGTTATATTGATTAATTATTCTATCTTGTCTTTATGATTGTTGATTCTATCATGTCTATGTTGTTTGAGATCTTGCATGTTCTCCGTTTCAAGTAGCTATCTTAGCCAAGTAGATGCTAGTGACTCCAAGAGGGAGTATTTATGCTCGATAGTGCATTCATGCCTCTATTGAATCTAGGGAAGTGATAGAAATCTCTAAGGTTGTAGATGTTTTGTTGCCACTAGGGAGAAAACAACAATCTCTTGTTCATGGAACAATTGTATTGTTTACCTTACACACTTTGCTTAATGCAGTTATCCGTTGCTTGCAACTTAATACTAGAGGGGGTTTACATGATAACCTGAAGGTGGTTAAATAGTCATAGATGCAGTTAGATGGCGGTCTATGTATATTGTTGTATTGCCCAATCAAATCTCATAGGATCATGAATGACTAGTATTGCATTGTTATGCCTTGCTCTATCCTGTCAATTGCCCTGCTGTAATTTGTTTACCTAGCATGTTATGTTATTTATCTTAAGGAGAACATCTCTAGTGAACTGTGGACCCCGGTCCAATCTTTACCATTGATACATATTCTGTTGTTACTGTTTACTTTCTACAAGCCATCATTACCTTCCACACCATATGTTTAATCCTTTGTTTTCACCAAACCAGTGAGATTGACACCCTCACTGCAAGTTAGGGCAAAGTCTTGAGTTTGTGTTGTGCAGGATTCCAAGTTGGTAGCAACACCTTGGGTTTGTTTCCTTGCTCTTACTGGTTCGATAACCTTGGTTTCATAACTGAGGGAAATTTTGACGCTGTGCTCATCATACCTTCCTCTTAGGGTCTCCCAACTGAAGCTCTAAAGTTGAGCTGCGTCAAGATATTTTCGGGCGCCATTGCCGGGGAGTTAAGGACAGCTTGACAAGGGGAGTCCTTCATAACCATTCTCTTTACTTTGTTTTTGTTTTTCTTAGTTTCTTTTTCTTTGTTTGGCTTGTTTATTTTTATCAAAAATTTCAACAAAATTGGTCTCCTTTGTTTTGTTTTCTCTTATTAAAAATACAAAAAATTAGTTCCTACTCTAGTTGTTGCTGCTGTTGGCTTGCTCCACTTTTGCAAAAATGAATTCTGCTGAGAACACCAAGTTGTGTGACTTTACTAGCACAAACAACAATGATTTCCTGAGTACACCTATTGCTCCACCTGTTCCTGATGCTACCTTTTATGAAATTAAACCTGCTTTGTTGAATCTTGTTATGAAAGATCAATTTTCTTGTGTTAGTTCTGATGATGTTGCTGCCCACCTTAATAGCTTTGTTGAAATTTGTGAGATGCAAAAATATAAGGGTATATATGGAGATATTGTTAAGCTCAAATTGTTTCCTTTCTCCTTGAGAGGAAAATCTAAAGAATGGTTGCTATCCTGGCCTAGAAATAGTATTAATTCTTGGATTAAATGCAAAGATGATTTTATTGGAAAATACTATCCTCTTGCTAAGATTATATCTATGAGAAGTGACATAATGAAATTTAAACAACTTGATAATGAACATGTTGCTCAATCTTGGGAAAGAATGAAATCTTTGCTAAAGAATTGTCACACTCATGGACTGACTGCTTGGATGATTATCCAAAAAAATTATGCAGGGTTAAACTTCTCTTCAAGAAATCTGTTGGATTTTGCTGCTGGAGGTACCTTTATGACCATTACTTTGGGTGCTGCAACAAAACTCCTTGATAATATGATGGTTAACTATTCTGAATGGCACACTGAGAGAGCTCCACATGGTAAGAAGGTAAATTCTGTTGAAGAAACCTCCTTCTTGAGTGATAAAATTGATGTTATTATGGCTATGCTTGTTAATGGGAAAGCTCATATTGATCCAAATAATGTTCCTTTAGCTTCCTTGGTTGCTCAAGAAGAGCAAGTTGATGTGAACTTCATTAGAAACAACAATGCCTATATGAATAATTTTGGTAACAACAATTATAGGCCTTATCCTCCTAATAATGGCAATACTTATGGAAACTCCTACAGCAATACTAGAAGTGCTCCCTCTGAACTTGGGCTGCTAAACCTGAAACCTTGGAAAGTAACTTTTCTCTTACTCATGCCATACAAGTAACTATTGATGAAAATGTTAGACTATTATCTAAACTACGTGTTAAGTGGGAAAGAGAAGCTGAATTTTTTTTGACACAAAGACAGTGGGGAAGTCCCCCACTGTGTCATTTTTCATTTTATAAATAGGGCACTGTACATGGTGTGAGTCACAAAGAATAAACAGAAAATTACAAAGTATCTAACCAAGTCTGCATGCCATCCAGTAAACTGGGTTTGATTCTATGTCTAATATCAACCACTGACAATTTGAATATGCTATAACAATTATCCATGCACCTAGTGTGTTGCTCGAAGATGATGTTATTCCTCTGATTCCATAAGCTCCAGCAGCCTGTCATCATAATGATGTTGAAGAACTAATCCGATGTTCTATCATGTGCCTCTTGAATCATATTAATCAGTGTTCCATTCAATTCCAAGTTTCCACCAGAAATTTTGACTAAAGTCACATCTGAAGAAGAGATGTTCAACAGATTCAATAGTGCTTTCCTCACAAAGGACACAAGTGTCCTCCTCAATGTTGAAATTTTTCCTAACAAGAAGTTCTCTGGTATTTAATCTATCATTTAGTAGCAGCCAAAAGAAGAACTTATGCTTGGGAATACATGGTGATTTCCAGATCCATTCAAAGGGCTTTGGTGCATCAGGTGCTTTGATAAGAAGGTCATATACCTTTTTTGTATAGAATCTGTCTCCTCCCCATGGGAATGTCCATTTGTCTTTCTCAAGAACATTTGAATTTTGGAGGATTATACATAGACTATTCATCTGGTTTTCAGCAATAAGAGAGAGTGGCAATTGGAACATACTCAATAACTCCCCTGCAAGCTGATATTGCTTAGCTTCCTCAGTTCTGATTTTTGGTTTTTTGGCAAATGAAAATAATTCAGGAAATTTATTACATAGCTCAGTGTCATGCCATTTTTCCTGCCAAAACATAGTGATGTTTCCCTGGCCAGGCACAATAGTAGTCATATTCTTGAAGTCTAACAGAAATGAGAGGCAATTTCTCCACTAGAAAGATCCCTTGTGTGTATTGTAATCTGGTAGGGAACCATTCCGATAGTATGCTTGCCAGATAAGTTTGACCCAAGGAATATCCAGAGAATTGAAGAATTTGTAAAGGTTTTTAATCATCATTGCCTTGTTGTGTTGTCTCAAGTTCAATATTCCTAGTCCCCCCTGCTTTTTTGGAAAGGCAAACCTTGTCCCAGGAAACCAGACATTTACCTTTTTTTTCAATGTCATTCCCATGCCAAAGAAAAGTTCTTGTAGATTTGTTCACATGGTCAATATGTGTGTAGTGCAATTTCATGGCACACATAATATGGTTAGGCATAACATATATTATAGATTTGATGACAACAACTCTTGAACAGTGGGATAATAAATTTGAGATGCCAGCCAACCTTTTATCAATCTTGCTGATCAATGGTGTAAGGTCACTGACACTAGGTTTAGTTGTACCCATTGGAAGACCCAGGTATGTGAATGACAGAGACTCAAGTCTGCATCCAAAACTATCAGCAAATGTTCTTCATCTGTCAGCTGTCATATTGATAGGAACCTTACAAGATTTATGAAAATTTATTTTAAGTCCAGTTGATTTGGAGAAATCCATCAGCAGATTCTTTAGATAGGACAGCAGGCAAGATGAGTAATGTGTCATTTGCATACTGAAGAATTGGGTAATTCTGCCCATATGCATTATCAAGAGGTAGATCTAACTCATTAGTCTGCCAGGCATGGTTCACAATAATTTGCAGAAGTTCAGTAGTGGCAACAAATAATAATGGTGATAATGGGTCACCCTGTCTTACACCTCTCTTGCATCTAACATTTTTTCCAGGGACTCCATTTAGGATCACAGAAGTGTTAGCACTATTAAGGATCTTGCTGATCCATCCAATGATCTTTTCCCCAAATCCAAAGTGCTTGAGCATGGTGATGATAGTATTATATTCTATCATGTCAAAATCTTTCTCAAAGTCAAGTTTTAAAATGATGATCGCTCTCTTGGATCTGTGGCAAATGTGTAAGTATTCAAATGCCCAGGCCAGACAATCCTGAATTGATCTGGATTTGATAAACCCATATTGGTTTTGCTGATAATTGGGATAATAATGTTTTGTATTCTATTGGCAATAAGTTTAGTCAGAATCTTGAGTGCCATGCTAATAAGTGAGATGGCCTGAAATCAGAAGGCTTCATGGGGTTTGAAATTTTTGGAATGAGTGCAATGTATGCAGTATTGATACTACCAATGTCCAGCTCCCCACAGTTAAATCTGTTGCAAAGATTATAGAATTGGAATTTGATGATACTCCAATATTTTTTCATGAAGTAACCATTAAATCCATCAGGTCCAGGTGATTTATCATTTGGCATGAATTTGATAATATCATCAATTTCCAATTGGGTAAATGGTTCTTCCAGTAATGTGAGATCATGTGGGGTAATAAGATTATGCAGGTAAAACCTCATCTCAGTTTCAGATGTTTTTCCAAGTCTATCTCTGAAGGAAGTCCATAATAGAGCAGCTTTGTGATCATGGTCAGTAATTTCATTGCCTTGTTCATCTAGCAGAGTAGCAATATAATTTTTCATGTAGTTTCTTGTGGCAATGGAGTGGAAAAACTTGGTGTTTTCATTACCAAGTTTAGCCCACCTAATATTAGCCCTTTTCATCTAATATTTTCTTTTAGCTTCCAACAGTTTGGCCAAATGATATTTTATGATATGCCTGAAATTTATCTCAGGTACAGACAATGTTCTTTGTTCCTCAAGACCATCCAAAAGAGATAAAACGAAGTTGCATTTATCAATGACAATGTTGAGGTTAGAGATGGATTTACTCCATTTTTTGATAGCATGCCTCAAGTTTTTGAATCTGGCAGACAGATCATGTGCATCATTCTTGAACCTTCCTTTATTGACCCAGTTGCTTTCCACAATATCTCATATACCTTCAAATTCCAACCAATAATCTTCAAATCTAAATAATTTTGATTTTGGTATGTCAGTACTGATTTGTATCAATATAGGAATGTGGTCTGAGCCCAATCTAGCCAATGGAGCGGCCATAGTGTTGGGGAAGGTGGTGGTCCATTCATGTGATGTAAAAATCCAATCAAGTTTTTCAAGAAGAGGTTGCTGTTGCATATTTGACCAAGTAAAAGCTCTCCCTTTAAGGGGTATTTCCTCTAGATCATGTTCCTGAATGATGGAGTTGAAAGAGTGGATATTTGAAATATTGCCCCCTGCTCTATTTCTATCTTCAGAGCTTCTGATCATATTGAAATCTCCCATAATTATCCATAATTTGAAGATAGATGAATCAATATGTAAGAACCAATCAATAAAATCAGCCCTTCCATCACTTGTGCATGGGGCATAAATGTTGGTGATGTAAAACTCCTCATTAATTATATTGCAGTGCAGCTTAACAGTAAGGTGAAAAGATGATTGGCTGATCACAGTGCCATTATACATGTCGCCATTCCAAATGATGATCAATCCACCAGAATTGCCAATGGATGGTTGGTATGCAAACTGCTCTAGTCTTCTAGGACAGATTTTTTGATGTAATTACTGTCAAAAGTTTCTCTCTTAGTTTCCTGTAAACATAAGATATTGCAATTGCTATGATTGATTTTGTCAGCAAGGTCATCCCATCTTTCCTGTGAGTTAACACCTCTAATGTTCCAGTCTAGTATTTTGATTTGTCTACTCATTGGAAACAAAGTAAAGTTTGTTGTAGCAGATATACAGGCACTGTATATCATGGGTGATAATACATGACAAATGGGATTTGTTCTTATATCTATGATGATCAGTACATTGTTTGTATAGGTGTGACCAGCTGACATATATCATGGTTTTCATGCACATAGGCAGAGGGCAAAAGAAAATATTGAGTAGAAGATCATTGCAGGCCAGATAAGATAAAACCATCTCAAACAGAGGATAGTACAACCCAGATAATATAAGATAAATGTTTTGCTCTGCACACACCAGAGACTTTGGATGATAAACAAAAGGAGTCTGACATAGTGACCTTACATGATAAAGACTGGAATAAAATCCTAGGATAACAAAGCATCTACTGTCCATGCTCTTGGACATAGTGAAATAGTGATTACGCACTATCATTAGAACCGTCATAGTTCAAGTTTGCAGCTGAAACCTCCCCAGGAGGAATCTGACAGAAGCTGGTACCAATAGCCTGCATTGTATCAACTGGGAGGATTGGTGGGGGTGCACTGTTATTGTCCATGACAATAGCTTCAAAGTGGCCAGACAGGTTCATGGGAGTGACTTGGGAATTGGAGGCATGTTCATCTGCACTTGATTTATTCTTGAAACCTGCATTGAGACTTGCAATCCTGCAGCTTCTCCTAACATATTTGACAGAACTAGGTTCAGGCTTCTTCCTTTTACTCTTGGGGAAGTTGTCAGGCTTGGGGATAACAGTAACACTGTAAGAGATATCTACAGGAACATGAATGAAGCTTGGACCAGCTCCATCAACTGCAGCATTATTGTTGTCCACCACCTGTGAAGCATTGTTTGCCTCCATCTGAATATCATTCTGCAAGGTGATTTGTTGATTGGGTGGGACAGTATTGATCTCCAGAGTCACTTTGACAGTGTTGATGCCATTGTTGACAGATTCATTCATCTGAACTTTAGCACCAATGATAGTGCTACCAGCAATATTAGGAAAGTTTGCATGCTCTTCACCACCCATCAGGCTAACAAGCAGACTGGAAAGGTTAGCAATTGGGTCCAGTTCAGCAGCAGGCATATTCTGATTATCTTGAACCTTAGGCTGTAGTGGTGGGGTTGCAGGCTCCAGGTTGGCAACAACCTCATTCTGAACATTGGCTGCAGGAGCTGCATTTCCAACTGCAGCATGTACAGGTGCAACATTTATATTATCAGCAACATTTTCCTCCATCACATGATCATGTTGAGCATCATGCCAAAACCCTGATGAACCATGGGTAGGGGGTGAGGGTTACCACCATCAGGAGGCAGGGGGTCTTCATCACCAGCATTAGCACCAAGCAGAGTAGAAGAAAGTAAGATCATGGGGCATGTCCAGGAGTCACCATTTCCATCATCAGCCACATTCTTACCAATCACCACACTCAGGGGAAGGGTGTCAATGTCATATGCATGAAATTTAACTAGAATTCTAGCCTTGTTTGACAAATCCTTATTCCAGACAAGAAATCTACCAAAGGGGATAAATGTTTTCATCACAGATTCAGGATCCCAAAGTTGCTGAGGGTAGTTAAGTAGCATGCACCAGATGTCATGAGTAAAAACAATAGCCCTACGATTGATACAAGAGTCCTCATTAACAATCCTCAGAGTACTTTCTCCTATCTGATAAGGACTACCCAGAACTGCAACATATCTATTAGTGATAGTAGCAAACCGAAACAGAGCAGTACCCATTGCACTCTTAGATGTACTGCAAAGTTGCAAGCCAAGTCCATGAAGAAACTCACTGATGATTGCAACAGAGCTGATGTATTCAGCAGCATCAGGTTCAGGGGTGAGGGTGGCGACGACCCAATCATCAGCATAGATGGGGGAGTCCCCGCCCAGGAACACGTAGATTCTTTGGGTACGTAGTGGACCAGGAAAAATAGCAGCCATGCCAGGAGGGACGTGGGGTGCAGGGTTGACTGGATAGTTCGCCATTGTCACCGCCGATGAGCAAACTAGGGTTTGTGGGGGGGGGGAGATTAAGGTGCTGGTGGCTGCGGATTTGTGTATGAGCTTCTCTCCGGAGAAGTCTATGCGGTAGAGTTAGGTGTAACAGTAGCACTAGATATTCTCCGATAAAACATTTTCTTGTTAGCGATGATAGACATGATCGGGATATGTGCCCATAATTGTAGCATTGACGGCAACGAACACGGTTACGACAATATGCACGTAGATGGTCAATTACGACCAGGCAATGTGTGCATTTAAATGGTCTAATGACGTGTTCATAAATGGGAAAATCCGAATTATTCGGCAGTTCAGGTGAAACTCCAACGAAATTGCTAGAAACAATAGTGTTTGTACTATTACCACCACCAATATGGATGCTACCAAACCACAAGAAGCCCCCATTCCTCCTACAACAATACCTAAGTCTAACTATGATGCTAAGTTTGATTTTGATCTTGATGGTTGCAATATTTCCGAAGTGATTTTGTTCCTACAAAAGCTTTCTAGAAGTACTAATGCTAGTGATATGAATGTGGCTGGCACCAAACACATTACTGATGCTCTCATTAAAATCAAGGAAGAAAAGTTGAAACACAAAGCTTCTATTCCTAGGAAATTAGAAGATAGTTGGGAACCTATAGTTAATATGCAAGTGAATGACTTTGATCGCAAAGCTTCATGTGACATTGGTTCTAGTGTCTCTAATATGCCTAGAAAGATTTGTGAAATGCTTGATTTGCCACCTTTGGAAGATTGCTATTTAGATATCCCACTTGATGATAATGCTAAAAAGGAACTCATAGGGATTGTTAATGATGTTCTTAATATGGTTAATAATGCGTATGTCCCTGTTGATTTCTATGTTTTGGATGTTCAATACAATGCTTCTTGTCCTATTACTTTGGGAAGACCTTTTCTTAGAACTGTTGGTGCCATTATTGATATGAAAGAAGGCACCATTAAATATCAATTTCCATTCAAGAAAGGTATTGAATACTTACCTATGAGGAGAGAGAAGTTACCTTTTGCTCCTCCTTTTAAAGCAATGTTTTATGTTAATGCTTCTTCATTTGAAAATACTTTATTCTTGCTTCTTGTGCCTAACTTAAAGGCGTTAAAGAAGAGTACTTATTGGGAGATAACCCAAAAGTTTTAGTTGAGTCTTGGAAGTTATTACTTCTGTAATAATATCTCCTTATCCTTTTTATTTTATTTTTGTGCCAAGAATGACCTCTATGAGAGGAAAGTAATATTTGGGGAGATGCTGTCTCGAAACATATTTTTGTGCCCCAGTATAAAAATTTGTGAAAAATCTCTATAAGTCAGATTGAGCTATAATTTTCTGAATAAATCCCCCAGGTTGTTAGATAACTTTCGTTAGTTCAACACTTTTTTGAGTTGAGCAACATAAGGTCTTCGAAAAAATCGGTTTTGACAGATATCTGCCATTATTTGCATTTTTCTCCTATTGATTTCTTTTTTGGTTCTCTTTGGGAAATTGAGATTTTTAAAGGAAGTTGTTTCAGTAGCTTATGTCTTTAATGAAAGTTTTGCTGTTTTGAATCCAAACCCAAAGGTCTATTATCTTTTGAATGCACTAATGTTGCTAATGAAGATTGTGTGAAGTTTTGTATGAAGGAAATTTCTAGGTGTAGCGAAAGAATGATGTAATGAGATGAAGAATGAACAAAAGCTCAAGCTTGCGGATGCCACCCTGTGTAATCCCAAGAAATATTCAAGAGTTACAAGCGTCAAAGCTTGGGGATGCCCAAGGCATCCCCTTCTTCATCAATAAAAATCTCAGGTCTTTCTAGACACTTTATTTTTATTGTTTCATGCACTATTGTGTTGTTCTTGGAGTGTCTTAGTTTCCGTTTTGGTTTTCGTTTGCTTAGTTTGTTTGAATAAATTAGTTGGACCCCTGTTTTCGTTGTGATGTTTTGAAATAAGTTGATTGGTGTTGGAAAAGAGTAGAAAGTTTCATGCTTATAGTGGTACAAAAGTGAGCTTGCTTTGACTGTGGCTTAGCCTTTACCATGTCATGCTAGATGTTGTTTTGACCTTATGCTTAGTGATTATTGTTGTAGCATGACTTGATCCAAACAATTGAGATTGCTTAGTGTTCCTTGAAAGAATCATGTGTTGTTTTAGCATACAAAAGCATAGTATTGTGGTATTCTCCTTTGATGTTTTGTTAGCGCTGACTTCGCACATGCTCATACCATGTTATGAATATTAACCATTAATCTTAGCCTCTATGATAATTACTTTTTGACGTGTGATACCACTTTATGCTTTAGTTGATAATGTTTTGTCGCTCTGCATGATTATGACCATTATTGCTCTCTTAGTTGGTCGCTCCGAGTCTTTTGCTAGCCTTCACTTATATTGAGTAAGCTCTACTCATGCATCCAACTCCCAAGAAACCAAGTTATTCCAAAGTGTCCACTATAAATTCCTATGCATGGTGTGTTACACCATTTCAAGTATATTCTTGTGTTATCTACCTTCCAATTAAAAAGTCCTCTGTTATGTGAAAAATTAGTGATTAAAGCTCTCACAAACTTGATGGCACACTTTATTTTTCTTTCCCATAATAAAATTGAACCATTGTGTCATCTATGTTGTAGATGCATGCACTTATACATTGGAATTAGCAGAACTGTGCTGTCACGGGGAACGCTTTCAACACCTATGGATATTTATCCAGTTGATATCATGCTCTTTTGTTTATGGATGTCGCCGGTATGAAATAAAAGGGGAGCTTGTAAGTCCATGGAGTTATGTATATGTGTTAGAGAAACGCCTAGGCCGCTAGCCTAAGCCATGCCTAATCATGGTGGAAACTTGCAGCATCACCATAGTGAGCACTCTATGAAGCTTTCTTCTTATAAAAAAAGAGAGACACAATAAAAGAGGAAAGAGAGAAAAAACACCATTTTTCCCATGGTAAATAAGAAGATTGCTGAGATGCTCATTATTTGCTTGCCTTGTCATTTTGATATGGGATAGCTCATGTGTCATGGGGAAAGGGGTACCCCGTTGGCGGTTCTCTATGATACACATGTGCTTACTATGACAAGAACTTACCGGTAACTAAAGTTGAGTAGCATGAGGAGCGGCCCTCGTACTCAAGGGACATGAGATTTCCCACTTATACTTTGTAAAGCATATACTCCATACTTTGTTCACTTTAACCTTAATCACTTCAAGATGCTTATGATAGTGGCAATGAGAGCTAAAAGCTAACAAGTACCATAATTTTTGGAAGCTCTTTATGAAACTTGAAATCCCTGCTTCCCTTTTAAGGGCCTTTCTTCCACTTTTATATTGAGTCTCCACCTTCTACCTTAGGCACCAATTAAGAGATCATAGTTGTCATTCTTAGTTCTATGTGCACTGCCCCAAAACTTATTGATTGATTCATATTATTGATATTGCTTATTCTTGACTATTTGTATCTAGTCACCCTTATTAACTTTGAAGGTGTCCTTTGCATTTATGTTTTGCTACTCCATGAGGGACAAGCTGAATGCCACTATGCTATGTTTTCTATGTGTGAAACAAACAAAGGTCTTCCAATGCATTGTTATTCATGATCTTTGTTTGTATCCTTTCATGTTGCAACAATAGTTGCTATGTCTTAATGTTAGAACTTCATCTTTCATGCTCATGTTTAGAGTACTTTGATCCCAGCTTTCAATGCTTACAAATAGTTTGATCATGATTATGATGGTGCATGTCACCTCAAAAATTATTCTTTCTATCACTTACCTACTCGAGGACGAGTAGGAGTTAAGCTTGGGGATGCTTGATATGTCATAAATGTATCTATAATTTTTGATATTCCATGCTTGTTTAGTACAACTTTGCTTTGTCTAGACTTTGAGGTATTTTATATGTTTTCTGGGACTAACCTATTAACAAGATGCCACAGTGCCACTTGCCTGTTTTCTTCTGCTTTTGGTTCCAGAAAAGCCATAAAATGAATATTCTCGGAATTGGACGGGACAAAAGCCAAAGTCAATATTTCACCGAGGGGAACACGGATCCAGAAGACGAGACTATCAACACCCGGAGTTTTAATCCCAGATGTCTGTTATGCCATACATCACAATCCCAGGATTACCATTTTTGCGAGACATAACAGAATTGGATACCACAGTACATCATCCATTACAAACCATACATAAGGTCTTACACGAATAAGGATCTCATGATCCAGTTCTTAATACAACTCAAGCAGCAGAAATACGTAATAATAAAGGTAGCGTAGGCGAAGCTCCATCTTCGGGGTCACAGGCAATGCTGACGATGGGAGATGATCCTAGTTGTCGTAACCTTCTTGGGGTCCATCATCCTGGTACTCCTCTTCATAGTCTGGCCACGGGAATAGCTAGGGACAAAGCCATAAGTACTCTTTAAGTACTCGCAAACTAATACTAACAAGTGAAGGGGGTTTTTGTAGTAGGACACTAAGCTCTAGGGTTGTTTTGCAAAAAGCCAGATTTACCTCTACTAAGTTCAGAAGCAAGAAAAGCTAGTTGAAATTTTATAACACCTAAGTGGGAACTTGTATTTCATATCACAACTCTGTTGTGCTCAAGTCAAAACCTCAATTCATTTCACAAGTCATTTTGAAAACATCTGACGGGGGAATAGTATGGCCACTCCAACTGTCCATAACCGCGGACGCGGCTATTCGAATAGTTTGACACTCTGCAGAGATTGTACACTTCCACCACAACATTCGATACATCCATCAGGAACAAATCCTGAATTCACCATACACAGTATGCGGATAATCAATCCTAACCTTTCAATTACGCACCCTAGTATAAGCACCTCTCCTGTGAGCTTGGCCTCCCAACCATGACCAACAATCATCTTGGGTACTGCACAGGTGGACAATCTTCACAAGGTAGCCTCAGCTCAGACCTTGGCCATGAGGGAACACATACTAAGGTATATAAGTTTCCAGTCAAGCCCAACCCAATCTTCGGGTATTGTGGTTGTAGGGTAAAATTGGAATGGTATCCATCCAGACAACCATCAGTTTTATAAAGGACTAAGGCTCATGCCTTAACATTTTCATCATCCAAATCATCTGGTGTTCGGAAAACACATGTCAAAACATCTCAGTAGAATGACTCATCATTCTAAGGTTTTCATAACCATTTTCCACCAAGTATTCCCATCTAAAGTTGATCAAGTCTTATGCTTAGCACTAGCATCTACAAGTGAGGGTGAGTACTAATGAGGGGTGGTAAACAAGTGGAGTTTAACTAAGTTCAATCTCATGCCTTAGGATGACATCAAGATTATCTAGCTTAGGCCAAATTTAATGCTCTTTATGCAACCTTCAGTTATCTTCCTAGAATCTACAAGTTACTTAATTAAACTCTAAGAAAGAGCCTTGATAATGAAATAAAGTATAAAGCTTGCAAGTAAAACTAGGATTGGGTTATCAAGTGGGTATGATCACATATGCTTAAGGCATATAGTTGGTATGGTAACAAGCAAGGGTTTGCTTGAATAGGTAAAGTATCTTGCAAGTGTTAGCTTGCTCAATCAACTAGTAGTATTAGGCTTGCCTTGTGTAGAGCAGTGGTTGAAGTTCTCCTCGGCTTCTTCTTCGTATTATCCTCCTCGTATCCTTGGTCGGTACTAGCGTCTATGAATAAATACGAGGTACACAATCACCAAACAATACTTAAATACTTTAAATCATCACACAAAAGGGTTCTATATATGATCTAGCATCATCATCACTAACATTCAAGCTTAAAGCACTTGCATTATTTATTTATTTTTAGGAAAGTAATTTCTACTCATTGAAAAACTACTTAAGATTTAATATTCTCCAAACCAAACATGGGATCATGTTGACACATGTCATCACCACATATTTCAGTACATGGGAATGTGATTTAAAGTGGTGTCACAATTTAATAAGGTTTAACCTTTTTATTTTAAATCATTAAAGTGGCTAGAAATGCCTATGTGGCATTCTTTTATTACTTGAACATTATTTATATAAGTAAACCCATATATTTTTATATATTCTGAAAGGTATGATCAAATATGATTTTTGAGAGTTGGAATCAACTCAAAAGCTATTATGGTTTAAATTTGAAAAATGTTTGAATGCAGAAAAGCTTATGCCTTGTTATTTTTACCAAGGTTGATCTATAGATCCAAATGATTTGAATACAACGGGATTGGATTCAGCATTTCAATATCTTTCTAGCAAAATTGGTTTCATTCAATTTGGTTCACTGAATCGAGCTGGGTTGATTTTTGAAACTGGGTACAGAACTAAGTTTGAATATAAATAGAAAAAGCTAAATTCAAACGAGTGGGCTGCGCGGGAAGGGTTATTGGGCCGGCCCAGTGTCACTCCATAGCGCGGGGCACAACTGACAGGGGCGTCTACTGGTCAGTGGCTCATTAAACGCGAAGCGGTATGGGGCAATGTGGTGCGCTGGATTAGAATGAAGATTGACGGCTGAGGGTCGTCGTCGACGATGAACAGTTCACCAGCGAGCTCGAACCCTAGCGACTCAGTGGGGGTGCATAGGGGGCATACCGAGGCTCCAGTGACGACGGCGAGGCGGGCAAACGACAAAGTCGACGACGGCAAACTCAGGGGTGGTCGCGGCAGCTCCGGGGGTGGACAAAATCAACGGCTCCCTTCTTCTCCAGAGGCGGCCTGCTCCGGCGCAATTCCGGCGAGCTGCTGCTCCTCGTGCTCCGGCTAAGGGGTGGAAGGATCAATGAGGTGAGGGGAGTGAGATGGTGTGAAGAAAACGAGCGGGGGTCGTCTCCTTTTATAGGCTCGACGGTGAGACCGAGAGGGATGGGCAGACGACGGTGGCGACACGGCTACGGGCGGCTAGAGGCATGGCCGAGGTTGGCGATCGACGGGCGGTCTCCTGGCGATGCTCTAAGGTTTAAATGCGCGTGTAGGGGCGGTGGAAAATGGTTGGGAACGTGTGATGCTCTGCGAGGCAGAGGCGGCGAACTCTGCGGCGAGCGGTGGCTACGGGGTACGGGCGGTGAAACGAGCATGTCTGGTGGTCTCCTGGGACGGTGGGGTACATGCTGGCGGGCGGCGAGGGCTCGAGGTGGTCGGGTTGTGTGGGAACGGTGTGTGCTCTGCGGTGCGCGTCGGCATGGTCGACAGCGGCGCGGGCGCGACGTTCCTAGCGGTTCTGGTCATTGTCTTTGAGCTAGGGCTGGTCGAGAGGGGCGGTGAGGCATGGGATACCTCCCAGACAAGGTTGGCACAGCTAGTTCTTCTCCTAGCGTGTTGTCCACACTGGGGTGACATGGGTTCTCTCGGCCTGCTCACCATTGATGGCATTGGCAAGATTACAGTGGTGCTAGTGGTTAGTTAAGGTTGCTAGATGATCTACTAAGGCTAGTTGTAACTAGAGAGGGGACAAGGTTGGCCAAAACACTGCTCAACATAGTGTTTTTGATTTTGTTGATTTGAATCTGCAACCTGTTTGATGAAATGGCCGCATGAACTTAAGTTTTGAATTTTGAAAAGATTTTTGGTGCGTGTGCTAGGCATGTGTTGAGGATTCTGTGGATGCTTGGGTTTTGAAAATTGAGCTTGTTTGAGTGGTTTTTGAAATAGTGGGATCTTCCCATATGAAATAGATTCAATTTTAAACTGTCATTTAAACTAAGCATTTAAATGTTTTTGGATGATCACAAAGTGCGCCTTGGTACCTTGTTATGAGTACTATCAAGGGATGCAAAGATCCATACATGTTTTTATTAAGTTCTGAAAGTTAGGGATAGCCAAAGTAGGCATGGGAGTTAAATTGGCCAAAGTGACCATTCACTTAATTTGTTTGTTTTGACTTGTTTGTCTTCGGGAAAAGTTTGGGGATTGTTTAGATGATGTTTATTTCACCTAAGAATCATTTTACAAGAAAAGAAACACAGAATCATGGCAATTCAAAAGAATCCAAATTTTAATACACACACATATGAATGCTTTCATATTTTTAATTGGAAAAGTTTTTGTTAACCCTAATTTTGATGACTAGAGTTTGATGATCCAAGTTTAATATTTTTGGGATGTTACAGAGACGGAGGAGGGACTTGAGGGGCCCACAACCCCTGGCCGCCTGGCCAGGCCTTGTCTGCGCCTAGGGGGTCCGCCTCCTCGGGCACCCCCTCATCCTCCCTCTTCGCCTATAAGAATCCCCCGATACCTAAACCCTAAGTACCCGACCAATCTTCCATGCAGTCTGTATCCGCCACCACCATCATCCCTAGATCAGGGAGGGGGATCTGAAGCTCTTCCCGGTAACCTGTCGGAGGGGAGAGATCATCCCGGAGGCCTTCTTCATCACCATGCCAGCCTCCGGTATGATGCGTGAGTAGTTCCACCTTGGACTATGGGTCCAGACAGTAGCTAGATGGTTGTTTCTCCTCCTTTGTGCTATCATGTTTAGGTCTTGTGAGCTCTGTTCATGATCAAGATCATCTATTTGTAATCATACATGTTGTGTTTGAGGGGATCCGATGGATATTGAGATTACTTTGTCAGATTGATTAATGATTCTATCTTGTCTTTATGATTGTTGATTCTATCATGTCTGTGTTGTTTTAGATCTTGCATGCTCTCTATTTCTAGTAGCTATCTTGGCCAAGTAGATGCTAGTGACTCCAAGAGGGAGTATTATGCTCTATAGTGGGTTCATGCCACTATTGAGTCTGGGGAAGTGACATAAATCTCTAAGGTTGTACATGTGTTGTTGCCACTAGGGAGAAAACAACAATCTCTTATTCATGGAACAATTGTATTGTTTACCTTACACACTTTGCTTAACGCAGTTATCCGTTGCTTGCAACTTAATACTAGGGGGGGTTCGGTTGATAACCTGAAGGTGGATTACTAGTCATAGATGCAGTTGGATGGTGGTCTATGTATATTGTTGTATTGCCCAATAAAATCTCATAGGATCATGAATGACTAGTATTGCATTGTTATGCCTTGATCTATCCTGTCAATTGTCCTGCTGTAATTTTTTTACCCAGCATGTTATGTTATATATCTTAAGAAGAACACCTCTAGTGAACTGTGGACCCCAGTCCAATCTTTACCATTGATACATCTTCTGCTGTTACCTATTACTTTCTGTAAGCCACCATTAACTTCCACACCATACGTTTAATCCTTTGTTTTCAGCAAACCAGTGAGATTGACACCCTCACTGCAAGTTAGGGCAAAGTCTTGAGTTTGTGTTTTGCAGGATTCTAAGTTGGTAGCAACACCTTGGGGTTGTTTCCTTGCTCCTACTGGTTCGATAACCTTGGTTTCATAACTGAGGGAAAATTTGTCGTTGTTCTCATCATAACTTCCTCTTGGGGTCTCCCAACTGAAGCTCTAAAGTTGAGCCGCGTCAAGATATTTTCTAATGTCGTTGCCGGGGAGTTAAGGACAGCTTCACAAGGGGAGTCCTCCATAACCTTTCTCTTTACTTTGTTTTTGTTTTGCTTAATTTCTTTTGCCTTGTTTTGTTTGCTTCTTTTTATCAAAAATTAAAAAAATAGTCTCCTTTGTTTTGCTTTCTCTTATCAAAAACACAAAAAAATAGTTCCAACTGTAGTTGCTGTTGCTGTTGGCTTGCTCCACTTTTGCAAAAATGAATTCTGCTAAGAACACCAAGTGGTGTGACTTTACTAGCACAAACAACAATGATTTCCTAAGTACAAATATTGCTCCACATGTTCCTGATGCTACCTTTTATGAAATTAAACCTGCTTTGTTGAATCTTGTTATGAAAGAGCAATTTTCTTTTTAGTTCTGATGATGATGCTGCCCACCTTAATAGCTTTGTTGAAATTTGCGAGATGAAAAAATATAAGGATATAGATGGAGATATTGTTAATCTAAAAAATTTTCCTTTCTCCTTGAGAGGAAAAGCTAAAGAATGGTTGTTATCCTTGCCTAGAAATAGTATTGATTCTTGGATTAAATGCAAAGATGCTTTTATTGGAAAATACTATCCTCCTGCTAAGATTATATCTATAAGAAGTGAGATAATGAAATTTAATCATCTTGATAATGAACATGTTGTTCAAGGTTGGGAAAGAATGAAATCTTTGGTAAAGAATTGTCCCATTCATGGACTGACTGCTTGGATGATTATCCAAACTTTTTATGCAAGGTTAAACTTCTCTTCAAGAAATCTGTTGGATTCTGCTGCTGGAGGTAGCTTTATGACCATTACTTTGGGTGCTGCAACAAAACTCTTTGATAATATGATGGTTAACTATTCTGAATGGCACACTGAGAGAGCTCCACATGGTAAGAAGGTAAATTTTGTTGAAGAAACCTCCTCCTTGAGTGATAAAATTGATTTTATTATGGCTATGCTTGTTAATGGAAAAGCTCATATTGATCCAAATAATGTTCCTTTAGCTACTTTGGTTGCTCAAGAAGAGCAAGTTGATGTGAACTTCATTAGAAACAACAATTTCAACAACAATGCCTATAGAAATAATTTTGGTAATAATAATTTTAGGCCCTATCCTCCCAATGGTAATGCTTATGGAAATTCCTACAACAACAATAGAAGTCATCCCTCTGAACTTGAAGTCATGCTTAAAGACTTTATTAGTAAACAAACTACTTTCAACAAGACTGTGGAAGAAAAGCTTTTGAATGCCAAGAAAAATATTTCATCTTTGTCTGAAGCTCAATCCTCTTTGATTAATAAAATGGCTGCCAAACCTGAAACCTTGGAAAGTACCTTTGCTGCTACTCATGCCATACATTAACTATTGATGAAAATGTTAGACTGTTAGCTAAACTACATGCTAAGTGGGAAAGATAAGCTGAAATTTCTAGAAACAATAGTGTTTGTACTATTACCACCACCAATATGGATGCTACCAAACCACAATAAGTCCCCATTCGTCCTACAACAATGCCTAAGTCTACTACCTGTGATGCTAGGTTTGATTTTTATCTTGATGGTTGCAATATTTCTGAAGTGATTTTGTTCCTACAAAAGCTTGCTAGAAGTCCTAATGCTAGTGATATGAATGTGGCTTTCACCAAAAACATTACAGATGCTCTCATTAAAATTAAGGAAGAAAAGTTGAAACACAAAGCTTCTATTCCTAGGAAAGTAGAAGAAAGTTGGGAACCTATAGTTAATATGCAAGTGAATGACTTAGATCTCAAAGCTTCATGTGACCTTGGTTCTAGTGTCTCTAATATGCCTAGAAAGATTTATGAAATGCTTGATTTGCCACCTTTGGAAGATTGCTATTTAGATATCCCACTTGATGATAATGCTAAAAAGAAACTCATAGGGAGTGTTAATGATGTTCTTATTATGGTTAATAATGCTTATGTACCTGTTGATTTCTATGTTTTGGATGTTCAATACAATGCTTCTTGTCCTATTACTTTGGGAAGACCTTTTCTTAGAACTGTTGGTGCCATTATTGATATGAAAGAAGGCACCATTAAATATCAATTTACATTCAAGAAAGGTATTGAACACTTCCCTATGAGGAGAGAGAAGTTACCTTTTGCTCCTCCTTTTAAAGCAAGGTTTGATGTTAATGCTTCTTCATTTGAAAATACTTGATTCTTGCTTCTTGTGCCTAACTTAAAGGCGTTAAAGAAAAGTACTTATTGGGAGATAATCCAAAAGTTTTAGTTGATTCTTGGAAGTTATTACTTCTGTAATAACCTTCCTGCACCTTTTTATTTGATTTTTGTGTCAAGAATAACCTCTAATGAGAGAAAAATAAGATTTGGGGAGTTGTTGTCGCAAAACAGATTTTTGTGCTTCACTGTACAAATTCGTGTAAAATCTACGTAAGTAGGATTGAGCTGTAATTCCCTGTATAAATCCCCCAGGTTGTTATCTGAATTTCGTTAGTTCAACACTTTTTTATTTGAGCAATAGAGGGGCTTCTAAAAAATCGGTTTTCACCTGTTGGTCTGTTTTGACAGATTTCTGTCATTATTTGCATTTGTCTCCTATCTATTTCTTTTTGGGTTCTTTTTGGGAAATTGAGCTTTTAAAAATAAGTTTCTATAGTAGATTGTGTCTTTAATGAAATTTTTGTTGTTTTGAAACTAAACCCAAAGGTGCATTATCTTTTGAATGCACTAATTTTGCTAATGAAGATTGTGTGAAGTTTTGTATGAAGAAAATTTTCAAGTGTAGAGAAAGAATGAAGTAATGAGATAAAAAATGGAAAAAATCTCAATCTTGGGGATGCCACCCCGTGTCACCCCAATAAATATTCAAGAGGTAAAAGCGTCAAAGCTTGAGGATACCCAAGACATCCCCTTCTTTATCAATAAAAATCTCAGGTCTTTCTAGACACTTCGTTTTATTGTTTCATGCACTGTTGTGTTATTCTTGGAGCATCTTAGTTTTTGTTTTTGGTTTTTGTTTGTTGAGTTTTATTGACTAAAGTAGTTGGACCCCCGTTTTCGCTGTGATGTTTTCCAATAAGTTGATTGGTGTTGGAAAAGAGTAGAAAGTTTCATGCTTATAGTGGTACGGTGAGCTTGCTTTGACTATGGCTTAGACTTTACCATGACATGCTAGATGTTGTTTTGACCTTATGCTTAGTGATTGTTGCTATAGCATGGCTTGCTCCAAACAATTTAGATTGCTTAGTGTGCCTTGAAAGAATCATGTGTTGTTTTAGCATACAAAAGCATAGTATTGTGGTATTCTCCTTTAATGTTTTGTTTGGGATGACTTGGCACATGCTCACACCATGTTATGACTATGAACTAGTCACCTTAGCCTCTAAGATCATTTAGTTTTTGACTTGTGATACCACTTTATGCTTTAGTTGATAATATTTTGTCTCTCTGCATGATTATGGCCATTATTGCTCTCTTAGTTGGTCGCTCCCAGTCTTTTGCTAGCCTTCACTTATATTGAGTAATCTCTACTCATGCATCAAACTCCCAAGAAACCAAGTTATTCCAAAGTGTCCACTATAAATTCCTATGCATGGTGTGTTACACCATTTCAAGTATATTCTTGTTTTATCTACCTTCCAATTAAAAATTCACTTTGTTATGTGAAAAATTAGTGATTAAAGCTCTCACAAACTTGATGGAACACTTTTATTTTCTTGCCCATAATAAACTTGAAGCATTGTGTCATCTATGTTGTAGATGCTTGCACTTATACGTTGGAATTAGCTAAACCGTGGTGTCACGGGGAACGCTTTCAACACCTATGGATATTTATCCATTTGATATCATGCTCTTTTGTTTATGGATGTCGTCGGTGTGAAATAAAAGGGGAGCTTGTAATTCCATGGAGTTATGTATATGTGTTAGAGAAACGCCTGGTCTGCTATCCTAAGCCATGCATAATCATGGTGGAAACTTGCAGCATCACCATAGTGAGCAATCTATGAAGCTTTCTTCTTATAAAAAAAGAGAGACACGGTAAAAGAGGAAAGAGAGAAAAAACACCATTTTTCCCATGGTAAATAAGAAGATTGCTGAGATGCTCATTGTTTGATTGCCTTGTCATTTTGATATGGGATAGCTCCTGTGTCATGGGGAAAGGGTTACCCCGTTGGCGGTTCTCTATGATACACATGTACTTACTATGACAAGAACTTACCGGTAACTAAAGTTGAGTAGCATGAGGAGCGGCCCTCGTACTCAAGGGACATGAGATTGCCCATTTATACTTTGTCAAGCATATACTCCATACTTTGTTCACTTTAACCTTAATCACTTCAAGATGCTTATGATAGGGGAAATGAGAGCTGAAAGCTAACAAGTACCATAATTTTTGGAAGCTCCTTATGAAACTTGAAATCCCTGCTTCCCTTTGAAGGGCCTTTCTTCCACTTTTATATTGAGTCTCCACCTTCTACCTTAGGCACCAATTAAGAGAGCATAGTTTTCATTCTTAGTTCTATGTGCATTGTCCTAAAACTTATTGATTGATTCATATTGTTGATATTGCTTGTTCTTGAACTATTTGAATCTAGTCACCCTTATGAACTTTTAAGGTGTCCTATGCATTTATGTTTTGCTACTCCATGAGGGAGAAGTTGAATGCCACTATGCTATGTTTTCTATATGTGAAACAAACAAACGTCTTTCAATGCATTTTTATTCATGAATCTTTGTTTGTATCCTTTCATGTTGCAACATAGTTGTTATGTCTTAATGTTAGAACTTCATCTTTCATGCTCATGTTTAGAGTACTTTGATCCCAGCTTTCAATGCTTGCAAATAGTTTGATCATGATTGTGATGGTGCATGTCACCTCAAAAATTATTCTTTTTTATCACTTACCTACTCGAGGACGAGCAGGAGTTAAGCTTGGGGATGCTTGATACGTCGTAAACGTATCTATAATTTTTGATGTTCCATGCTTATTTAGTATCAACTTTTCTTTGCTTTGTCTACACTTTGAGGTATTTTTATATGTTTTCTGGGACTAACCTATTAACAAGATGCCACAGTGCTAGTTGCATGTTTTCTTCTCTTTTTGGTTCCAGAAAAGCTAGAAAATGAATATTCTCAGAATTGGACGGGACAAAAGCCAAAGTCAATATTTCACCAATGGGAACAAGGAGCCAGAAGACGAGACGGAGGAGGGCCTCAAGGCGCCCACACCCCCTGGCCATGCGGCCAGGCCTAGCCCGTGCCTGGGGGTGTGCGGCCGCCTCGGGCACCCCCTCGGCCTCCCTCTTCGCCTATAAGAAGCCCCCGATACCTAAACCCTAAGTACCCGATCAATCTTCCACGAAACAAACCGTAGACGCCGCCACCATCGTCCCTAGATCGGGGGGATCTGAAGCTCTTCCTGGCACCCTGCTGGAGGGGAGAGATCATCTCGGAGGCCTTCTTCATCACCATGCCAGCCTCCAGTATGACGCGTGAGTAGTTCCACCTTGGACTATGGGTCCATACAGTAGCTATATGGTTGTTTCTCCTCCTTTGTGCTATCATGTTTAGATCTTGTGAGCTTCGTTCATGATCAAGATCATCTATTTGTAATCATACATGTTGTGTTTGCGGGGATCCGTTGGATATTGAGATTACTTTGTCATATTGATTAATGATTCTATCTTGTCTTTATGATTGTTGATTCTATCATGTATGTGTTATTTGAGATCTTGCCTACTCTCTGTTTCTAGTATCTATCTTGGACAAGTAGATGCAAGGACTCCAAGAGGGAGTATATATGCTCGATAGTGGGTTCATGCCTCTACTGAATCTGGGGAAGTGAAAGAAATCTCTAAGGTTGTAGATGTGATGTTGCCACTAGGGAGAAAACAACAATCTCTTGTTCATGGAACAATTGTATTGTTTACCTTACACACTTTGCTTAATGCAGTTATCCGTTGCTTGCAACTTAATACTGGAGGGGGTTCGGATGATAACCTGAAGGTGGATTACTAGTCATAGATGCAGTTGGATGGCTGTCTATGTATATTGTTGTATTGCCCAATTAAATCTCATAGGATCATGAATGACTAGTATTGCATTGTTATGTCTTGCTCTATTTGTTTACCCAGCATGTTGTGTTATTTATCTTAAGGATAACACCTCTAGTGAACTGTGGACCCTGGTCCAATCTTTACCATTGATACATCTTCTGCTATTACCATTTACTTTCTGCAAGCCACCATTACCTCCCACACCATACGTTTAACCCTTTGTTTTCAGGAAACCAGTGAGATTGACACCCTCACTGCAAGTTGGGGCAAAGTCTTGAGTTTGTGTTGTGCAGGATTCCAAGTTGGTAGCAACACCTTGGGGTTTTTTTATTGCTCCTACTGGTTCAATAACCTTGGTTTCATAACTGAGGGAAAATTTGTCGTCGTGCTCATCATAACTTCCTCTTGGGGTCTCCCAACCGAAGCTCTAAAGTTGAGCCGCGTCAATATCACAATATCTTCCACATATGATGGTTTTTGAAACAATTATTTCAGCTCCTAGATTACCTTGATATTAAAACAATCTTTTGAATATCAAGAATCATGGAGACAAAACATGATACTTATATACTAACACTGGAATTGTTACTCTTGATTTAATACCAATTATTAAACTTGACGGAGTAACCGGAACTTACTGAAAGTATGCAGTAGGACTTTTAAACTTTAGATTAACACATCGAAACAATACGATATCAGTTCATAAAGTAACTAACTAGATTTCTGTAGTTATATTATCTCAATTATAACTAAGTGCAAGGTGGTAAACCGATGCCAATGACTACAACAACTATGCAAATTCACCTTGATTTAATTTATGATAAATAGTGTTCAACTTTTAATCATATTGTTGTTGAACTCCCACTCAAAACAATATCACTCACATTGTTTTAGTGATTACATGAACCAAATCCACTACACCAAGTCCGATCATCACGTGACATGATGTAGTTGCAAAGGCGAACAATCATCATGTTCATCATATCATCTATATGACTCATGCTTTACCTTTCGATATTCCGTGTTCCAAGACCATGTCTATACATGCTAGGCTCGTCAAGATTTAACCTTAGTTTTCGCATGAGCAAATCTGGCTTGCTCCCGTTGTATACACTCGCAGAATCTAACACACCCGATCATCACGTGGCGCTTCGAAACAACGAGTCTTGGCAATGGTGCCTGATGTCTACGCACTTCTATTCTTGTAGACAGTTGTTGGGCCTCAAAGTGCAGAGGTTTGTATAATAGCATCAAGTTTCCCTTAAGTGGATTACCCAAGGTTTATCAAACTCAGGGAGGAAGTGGTCAAAGGTATTCCCTCTCAAGCAACCCTGCAATCAAGATAAAAGAAGTCTCTTGTGTCCCCAACACACCCAATACACTTGTCTGGTGTATAGGTGCACTAGTTTGGTGAAGAGATAGTGAAATACAAGTGGTAACGGTGCCAGAAAATAGCTTGACGGTGAGGTAAAGACTAAAGGCAACAAGAAGGAAGCAAGCAAACATGCAACAGATCTAGTAGCAAACGGTGTTTCAATGTTTAGAAACAAGGCCTAGGGATCATACTTTCACTAGTGAACACTCTCTCATATAAATATCCTCTCTTCATGATACTACTCTTAACTACTCTCCGGTTGGACACTCTAATCCATGGTAGGGCTATACAGCACACCTCAAAGTCCGCCTTCCCCAATCTAGATAACCCCACACTGTCACCTTGAGCGCTAGATGGTTCCAACAAACACCACAATTTCATAGAGACATCCAACTCCAAATATAACTCATAAAAAATATTCAATCTAGCCAAAGTGCCACACACGGTATGCCCACTGTCACTTTCACACACGTGGGGAAAAGCATAGATCTATTAAAGCACAAAGAGTATTTATATAGACTCAAGCCTAAGTGCCACCATGGCGTGCACGCTGTCACTTTCACACAAATGGGGAGAGCAGAGATCTAATGAAGCACTTGAGTAGCAAGGTAGATCTACTTGATTACAAAGCTCATGACCACAACAAGATCATGCATAGAGAGAGATGAACACATAGCTACCGGTAGAGCCCTTAGCCTCGACGAAGAACTACTCCCTCCTCATCATGGGAATCAGCAACGGTGATGGAGATGGCTCCGGGGGCACTTCCCCATCGCGGCATGGTGCCGGAACAGAGACTTTCTGTCCCCCGGATCTCCCCTTCGGTGGCGGCGGCACAGCGGAACTTTTTCTGGAAGTATGATGGATGATTTAGCGTTTTATCCCGGGGGCTTCTTATAGGTGAAGGAGGCAAGATCGGTGGGGGCCAGGGGGCCCACACCCCCTATAGGCGCCACCAGGGCTTGCCCGCGCCTGGGGGGTGCGTCCACCCTGGTGCCCTCCTCCGTCTCTGCTTCGTGGTTCCGTGTTGGTCTGGGAAAAATAATTACTTTGGCTTTTGTCCCATCCAATTCCGAGAATATTGACTTTCTGCCTTTCTGGAACCAAAAACAGAAGAAACGGGTAATTGGCACTATGGCATCTTGTTAATAGGTTAGTACCAGAAAGTGTATAAAAATACCTCAAAGTGTAGACAAAACATAGCAAAGTAGATACTAAACAAGCATGGAGCATCAAAAATTATAGATACGTTTCCGACGTATCAGTGCCTACTAAGGATGAACACTTTACAACTTGATATTTTGTGAGAGGGATCATCTTATAATGTTACTATCATGATCTAAGCAATACAAGATGCATAAAAGGATTAACATCACTGATGGCTATGTGTAGAGCCTGTTGGGAACCCAAAGAGCAAGGTGTGAAGCAGTACAGCAGCAAGCCTTCCCTCGGTAAGAAACCGAGGTTATCGAACCAGTAGGAGAGACGAAACGTCACACAGGTGTTGCAAGCAATGCGGAAACCTGCACAACACAAACTCAAGGTTGTCAAACTCACCGGTTTGCTGTAACAAAGGATTAAACGTATGGTGTGGAAGGTGATGATGGTTTGCAGCAAGTAAACAGTAACAGTGGAAGATGTATCAATGGTAAAGATTGGAACGGGGTCCATAGTTCACTAGAGGTGCTCTCCTTAGATAAACAACATGTCATGAAGGGTAAACAAATTATAGCAGGGCAATTGAGAGGAACTGAGCAAGGCATAACAATGCAATACCAGACAAATAGATCCTATGAGATTCGATTGAGCAATACAACAAGATACATAGACCGCCATCTAACTTCATCTATGACTAGTAGTCCACCTTGGGTTATCATCCAAACCCCCTCCAGTATTAAGTTGCAAGCAACATACAACTGCTTTAAGAAAAGTGTGTAAGGTAAACAATCCACTTGTTCTATGAACAAGAGACCGTTGTTTTCTCCCTAGTAGCAACAACACATCTACAACCGGAGAGATTTCTGTCACTTCCCTTGGAAACTAGAGGCATGAACCCACTATCGAGCATAAATACCCCCTCTTGGAGTCACTAGCAACTACTTGGCCAAGATAGCTACTAACAACGAAGAGCATGCAAGATCACAAACAACACAGACATGATAGAATCATAAAGACCAAACCATTAATCAATCTGACATAGTAATCTCAATATCCATCGGATCCCCACAAACACAACATGCATGATTACAAATAGATTAGATCTTGATCATGAACGGAGCTCACAAGATCAATACATGAAAGCACAAGGAGGAGATACAACCAGCTAGCTACTACATGGACCCATAGTCCAAGGTGGAACTACTCACGCATCATACCGGATAAGAAGGCCTCCGAGATGATCTCCCCTCCGGCAGGGTGCCGAGAAGAACTTCAGATCCACTCGATCTAGGGACGATGGTGGCGGCGTCTACAGATGGTTTCGTGGAGTTTTGATTGGGTGCCTAGGGTTTCTGCATCGGGGGCTTCTTATAGGCGAAGAGGCAAGGCTGGGAGGTGACCAGGGAGGCCACACCCTGCCCAGGCGCGAGACCACCCTGGCCGCGCCTAGGGGGGTTTGGCTGCCCTGGTTCGCCACTCCGTCTCCCCTCTGGACTTCGTGTCGCCCACGGTAAAATATTTACTTTGGCTTTTGCCCGTCCAATTCCGAGAATATTGATTTTGTGCCTTTCTGGAACCAAAAATAGAAGAAAACATGCAACTGGCACTATGTCAACTTGTTAATAGGTTAGTTCCAAAAAATTTATAAAAACACCTCAAAGTGTAGACAAAGCAAAGCAAAGTAGATACTAAACAAGCATGGAACATCAAAAATTATAGATACGTTTACGACATATCAAGCATACCCAAGCTTAACTCTTGCTCGTCCTCGAGTAGTTAAGTGATAAGAAGAAGAATTTTTGAGGTGACATGCACCATCAAAACCAAGATCAAACCATTTGCAAGCATTGAAAGCTGGGATCAAAGAACTCTAAACATGTGCATGAAAGATGGAGTTCTAACAATAATACAAAGTAACTATGCATGCAACATGAAAGGCTACAAACAAAGATCATGAATAGCAATGCATTGAAAAACATTTGTTTGTTTCACATACAGAAACATGGCATAGTGGCAATCAGCTTGTCCCTCATAGAGTAGCAAATAGATGCATAGGACACCTTCAAAGTTCACAAGGGTGACTAGAAACAAATAGCACAAGAACAATTAATATCACAATATGCATCAATCAATAAGCTTTGGGACACTGCACATAGAACTAAGAATGGCAATTATGCTCTCTTAATGGTGCCTAAAGGTAGAAGGTGGAGACTCAATAATAGTGGAACACTTCATAAAGGGAAGCGGGGATTTCAAGTTTCAAAAAGAGCTTCCAAAAATTATGGTACTTGTTAGCTTTCAGCCCTCATTGCCCCTATCATAAGCATCTTGAAGTGATTAAGGTTAAAGTGAATAAACTATGGAGTATATGCTTGACAAAGTATAAGTTGTCAATCTTAAGTCCCTTGAATACGAGGGCCACACCTCATGCTACTCAACTTCAGTCACCTGTAAGTTCTTGCCATTGTAAGTACATGTGTATCATAGAGAACCGCCAACCGGGTACCCCTTGCACATGGTACATGAGCTATCACATAACCAAAATGGCAAGGCAAGCAGACAATGAGCATCTCAGCGATCTTTTTATTTGCTATGTGCATAGCTTTTTATTGAGGATGCTTCATAGATAGCTCACTATGGTGATGCTACAAGTTTCCACCATGATTAGGCATGGCTTAGGCTAGCGGCCCAGGCATTTCTCTAACACAAAATACATACTCCATGGACTTACAAGTTCCCTCTTTATTTCACACCGGTTACATCCATAGACAAAAGAGCATGATATCAACTGAGTACAAAGTACAAGTGCAATGTTGAAAACGTTCCCCATGACAGAATGGTTCTGCTAATTCCAACGTATAAGTGCAAGCATATACAACATAGACGACACAATGGTTCAAGTTTATTAGGGGCAAATAATATAAAGTGCGCCATCAAGTTTGTGAGGGCTTTAATCACTAAGTTTTCACATAACAAACTAGTTTTTAATTGGAAGATAGCTGAAAACAAGAACATAGTTGGAATGGTGTAACACACCATGCATAGGAGTTTATACTGGACACTTTGGAATAACTTGGTTTCTTGGGAGTTGGAAGCATGAGTAGAGCTTACTCATACAAGTGGAGGCTAGCAAAAGACTGGGAGCAACAAACTAAGAGAGCAATAGTGGCCATAATCATGCAGAGCGACAAAACATTACTAATCAAAGCATAGAGTGGTACTACAAGTCAAGAACTAAATGATCATGGAGGCTATGGTGACTTGTCATAGTCATAACATGGTGTGAGCATGTGCCAAGTCAACCCAAACAGAGCATCAAAGGAGAATACCACAATACTATGCTTTTGCATGCTACAACAATGCATAATTTCTTCAAGGCTCACTAAGCAATCCCAATTGTTTGGAACAAGACATGCTACAGCAATAATTACTAAGCATATGGTCAAAACAACACCTAGCATGTCATGCAAGCTCCTCTTGCACTTTCAAGCAAGAACTTCCTACTCCTTTCCAACACCAAGCAACTTATTTGAAACAACACAGCGAGAACGGGGGTCCAAACTACTTTATTCAAGCAAACTAAACAAACTAAGCAAAGAAAACGAAAACTAAGACGCTCTAAGAACAACACAACTGTGCATGAAACAATAAAAACGAAGTGTCTAGACAGACCTGAGCTTTTTATTGATGAAGAAGGGGATGCCTTGGGCATCCCCAAGCTTTGACGCTTGTACCTCTTGGATATTTCTTGGGGTGACACCATGGTGGCATCCCCAATCTTGAGCTTTTGTCCATTCTTCATCTCATTATATCATTCTCTCTCTACACCTGAAAATTTTCCTTCATATAAAACTTCACACAATCTTCATTAGCAACATTAGTGTATTCAAAAGATAATAGACCTTTAGGCAAAGCTTTGGAACATCATGACTTTTCACTAAAAACACAAGCTACTGTAGTAACTCCTTCAAAAAGCTCAATTACACAAAAGAGAACTCAAAAAGGAATCAATAAGAAGCAAATGCAAATAATGGCAGAAATCTGTCAAAACAGACCAGCAGGTAGAAACCAATTTTTTTAAATATTTTGTTGCTCAAATCAAAAGGTGTTGAACTAACGAAAGTTAGCTAACATACTGGGGGGTATATTCGTAACTTTTCAGCTCAATCCGAGTTGCAGAGACTCCTCACGAATTTTTATGGTGGAGGACAAAAATCTGTTTCGGAACAGCAACTCCCCAAATCTTACTTCCCTCTCATTAGAGGTCATTCTTGGCACAAAAAGCAAACAAAAAGGATAAGGAGAGGTCATTACTGAAGTAATAAATTCCAATACTCAAGGAAACTCTTGGGTTATCTCCCAACAAGTACTTTTCTTTAACGCCTTTAAGTTAGGCACAATAGTTTGAGAAGATGCTCACATGAGAAATATGAATTGAAGTAAAAGAGAAGCATCAAGAAGCAAATTCGAAACACATTTAAGTCTAACCCACTTCCTATGCATAGGAATCTTGTAAAGAAACAAGTCATGAAAGCACAAAGCAACAAGAATAGGAAAGCAAAACAAGTGCAACTTCAAAACTTTCAACATAAAGAGGGGAAACTTAATATTATTGAGATGCATAAAACCATGTTTCCCTCTCTCATAATAATTTTCAGTATCCTCATGAATAGAGTCAACAATATAGTTGTCACATAAAGCATGCTTTTCATGATCTACAAACACATAATTTCTATCAAGCTCAAAAATAGTGGGATTAAAACCTTCATAGGTTTTACCCAAAGTAGATATTTTAAAAGGATCCATAGGAACATAACATTCATCCTCATTTGGTAAGCATGGGGGACAATCAAATAACATAAGGGATAAAGAGTTACTCTCATTAGAAGGTAGGCATGGGTAGATAATCCATTCTTCCTCCTTTTGTTCATCACTTTCCTCCTCTTTTTCATCTAATGAGCTTCCAGTTTCAACAACTTCTTCTTCCATAGGCTCCTGCCAGGCATTAGACTCTTCCATTTGAGGAAAGCATCTATTAAAATATTCAAGAATATAGCTATTTTATTCCTTGTAATTATCAAAGCAAAATTTAAGTATCTCATCAACCTCATGTTCATAAGGTGCATCATCAGTATTTTCAAGCAAACTGGCAAGTTCAAATGCACCCTTGAAAGCAATAAATTCTTAAATTTGTTCCACATCATCAAAGTCATAATTTCCTTTAACATAATAAGATATGGTAACATTATCATTATACTCACACTGAAAAGGAAGGTGTTTATACCTCCTACAACAACAAGATTTATCAAAGCAATAAGTAACATTATAAGTGGAGCACACCTCTCTAGCAATAGTATTCAATTTATCAATTTGTGCCCATAAGTGTTTCCCTTTTTGTGACAAGCGGTGCTCCTTATAATAATACTTTTGTTCTTCCGTGAACCCACCTTGCCAATAATAACTACTTTCAAAGAAACCATCCATTGATAGAAAGCATGACCAAGCAAGGCAACAACAGACCAGCAGATAGAGTAGGAACTAATTTTTGTGTGTGTGTTTTTGAATAGGGAAAGCAAACCAAACTAAACTTTTTTTTTAGTTTTTGAAAAGAGGAAAACAAAACCAAGCAAAAGAAACTAAGCAAACTAAAAATAAAGTAAAGAGAAAGGAAGTGGAGGACTCCCCTTGTGAAGACGTCCTTGGCCTCCCCGGCAACGGCGCCGAAAAGATTTTGATGGTTACGTGTAGAGCCTGTTGGGAACCCAAAGAGCAAGGTGTGAAGAAGTACAACAACAAGCCTTCCCTTAGTAATAAACCGAGGTTATCGAACCAGGAGGAAGGAAACGTCACACAGGTGTTGCAAGAAACGCGGAAACCTGCACAACACAAACTCAAGACTTTGCCCCAACGAATCAGTGAGGTTGTCAAGCTCACCGGTTTGTTGTTACAAAGGATTAAACATATGGTGTGGAAGGTGATGATGGTTTGCAGCAAGTAAATAGTAACAGTGGAAGATGTATCAATGGTAAAGATTGGACCGGGGTCCATAGTTCATTAGAGGTGCTCTCCTTAGATAAACAACATGGCATGAAGGGTAAACAAATTACAGCAGGGCAATTGACAGGAACTGAGCAAGGCATAACAATGCAATACCAGATAAAAATATCATATGAGATTCGATTGGGCAATACAACAAGATACATAGACTGCCATCCAACTGCATCTATGACTAGTAGTCCGCCTTTGGGTTATCATCCGAACCCCCTCCAGTATTAAGTTGCAAGCAACAGACAACTGCTTTAAGCAAAGTGTGTAAGGTAAACAATCCACTTGTTCTATGAACAAGATAGCGTTGTTTTCTCCCTAGTAGCAACATCACATCTACAACCGAAGAGATTTCTGTCACTTCCCTTGGAAACTAGAGGCATGAACCCACTATCGAGCATAAATACCCCCTCTTGGAGTCACTAGCAACTACTTGGCCAAGATAACTACTAACAACGGAGAGCATGCAAGATCACAAACAACATATACATGATAGAATCATAAAGACAAAACCATTAATCAATCTGACATAGTAATCTCAATATACATTGGATCCCCGCAAACACAACATGCATGGTTACAAATAGATTAGATCTTTATCATGAACGGAGCTCACAAGATCTATACATGAAATCACAAGGAGAAGATACAACCAGCTAGCTACTACATGGACCCATAGTCCAAGGTGGAACTACTCACGCATCATACCGAAGAAGAAGGCCTCCGTGATGATCTACCCTTCGGCAGGGTGCCGGGAAGAACTTCAGATCCCCCCCCCCCCTATCTAGGGACGATGGTGGCGGCGGCTACAGATGGTCTCGTGGAGTTTTGATCGAGTGCCTAGGGTTTCTGCATCGGGGGATTCTTATAGGCGAAGAGGCGAGGCTGGGAGGCGACCAGGGGGCACACCCTGCCCAGGCGCGGGCTCACCCTGGCCGCTCCTAGGGGGTTTGGCTGCCCCGGTTCGCCTCTCCATCTTTCCTCTAGACTTTGTTTTGCCCACGGTAAAATATTGACTTTGGCTTTTGTCCCGTCCAATTCCGAGAATATTGATTTTCTGCCTTTCTAGAACCAAAAACAGAAGAAAACAGGCAACTGGCACTATGACAACTTGTTAATAGGTTAGTTCCAGAAAAGATATAAAAATACCTCAAAGTGTAGACAAAGCAAATAAAAGTAGATACTAAACAAGCATGGAACATCAAGATTTATAGATACGTTTCCGACGCAAGGGAGAGGGAGGATTCCTTCCCTAGGTAGGAACCCTTCCCTTCCTCCACTTGGAAATCGTTGTCCCAGTTTGACTTTTTCAAACAGGTTTTTTGTCTTTCAAACTAGAGTTTGATTTCTCTCTTCCAAGTGTCCAGCCAAGTGACCTAGGACATGATGCAACCATTCCACTTTGTCATGACACATCCATGTACCCTTCCCCCTCCGGATTGGTGAACCTTCTAGACCCTTCTAGAACATTCCGGTGAAAACACCAGAACCATTCCCGAACTCCGCATTTGGACTTTCCTTATATGAATCTTATTCTCCGAACCATTCCGGATCTCCTCGTGAAATCCCGGATCCCATCCGAGACTCCGAACTACATTCGGTCTCTTTACTCACATTCCATATCTACTAAACAACATCGAATCCTTAAGTGTGTCTCCCTACGGTTCGTGAATTATGCAGACATGATCGAGATTCTTCTCTGATCAATAACCAATAGAGTAATCTGGAAATTAATATGGCTCCCACATATTTCTACGATTACTTCATGATCGAATGAACCATTTACATATGATACCAATTTCCCTTTGTCTCGCGATACTTTACTTATCCGGGGTTTGATCGTCGGTATCTCTGCATACCTAGTTCAACCTCGTTACCAATAAGTACTCTTTACTCATTCATGTGATATGTGATCCCTTGTGAGACAGTCACATGCTTGCAAGACAATTGGATGACATTCCACCGAGGGGGACTAGAGTATATCTATCTGTCATATGGATGGACAAATCCCACTCTTGATCCATGTGTCTTAACACATACTTTCCGAACACTCAATGCCACCTTTATAACCACCCATTTACGAAGTGGTGTTTGATGTCATCAAAGCATCCATCCGGTGATGGTGATTAACATGATCTCATGGTTGAAGGATTTAGATTACTATGTATTTGAAAGCTTATAGCAAGTGAACTATTTAAATGACTTGATCTTATGCTACGCTTAATTATAGGAGTATGTCCATCACATCATTCTCCTAATGATATGACCTTGTTGTTAATAACATCTCAATGTTCATGATCAGGAAACCATGATCATATATTAACAAACAAGCTAGTTTAACAAGAGGCTTTACTAGGGACCCTTACATGTTTACAAATCACGCAAGTATTAATGTTTCTGGTTAATACAATTATAGCATGGCATGTAAACATTTATCATAAGCATGAAGATATGATAATAACCACTTTACTATTGCCTCTTGGGCATATCTCCAACAAAAAAACTAACATGCTTTTCTTTTTTGCATGCTTGGAGGCTCTACCGATTGGAACTTAGAGCATCTCCACTCGCCTATCCAGGACGCCGATCCTAGGGTGTTTTTTTGTCCGGACGTCGAAAATCGGCCCAGACGCGTTCCTAGGACCCTAGTTTCGTCTAGATTTGGTCCAACTTTGGTCCGGACTTTCCAGGCCATTCCCAGCATCCCGAGAACGCCCTGGGAACGCCGGACGAAGAAAATTCAGCAAAAAAAAGGAGACGGCGAGTGGACCCGCCCAGTCAGCGATGGAAGCCGAGTTGTCGTCATCCTTTCGCGTCGGAACCCCACGGAGGACCACCAGACAATAACTGTGTGTCGCTTCGGCCATGCGTCGCCATAATGTCGCGCCACCGCCACCTCCTCGGCTCCTGCAACAGACCGAAGGGCAATAACTTCCCGTTGTTCCCTC
Organism: Avena longiglumis; assembly: GCA_030063025.1. Taxonomy (NCBI): domain Eukaryota; kingdom Viridiplantae; phylum Streptophyta; class Magnoliopsida; order Poales; family Poaceae; genus Avena; species Avena longiglumis. Next base: position 506,174,898 of record CP125975.1, read on the forward strand.
TTTTCCCGCCCTTGCCGCTACACCCCTCCCGCCTTCGCCGCCCGCCTCGACCTATAAAAGCCGTACCCCTCTCGGAACCCTTCACACTCTCTCATGGCTCCTCGGTCTCCCAACTTCGACGAAACCCACTCTCCGGTGAACTCACCACACTCCCCCACTTCCCATGGCCGAGCGCTTTCCCAGCAATCCTGTGGCGGCGAACGGCTTTGTTCGACGCACACTCCAGTCGTGGGAGGCGCGCATGCTGCACGACGCCGGCTACATGGTGCCGCCCAATGTTTGCCTTCCTCCCGGCTGGAAGATTAGCGCCAGCAGGATACCGATTCCGCCGGTGCCCAAGGACGAAGAAATCGTCGAGGAGATCCAGGCGGCCATCGTCGGCATGGAAGACCAGGATCTTGCCGAGGATCCGAGCAATCTGCTCTACTGGGAGAAGTTTTCGCGGACCGGTGGTTCTAGGAGCTCGCCCGCCATGAGGGGCCGCCGGGGTCGCCGCCAAAGAGGAACAACACGGCGTCGCGTCGCCGCTGGTGCAGCGCTCCAGGGAGAACCCTCGCCTCCGTGTTGGAGCACATCCACGCTGGCAACACTCCCCGCCTCGGCTCCCCCCACAACGCGACGCCGGCGTCAAGGGCGAGGGCACGTCCTCTGGCCAACTAGTTGCCGAGGAGGATGGCTAGCCTCTCCTCCTCCTCCTCCGCAGCCTCGGCGTCCCGCTCCTCCGGGTCCACACTAGCGACATCGCCGCCTCTGCGGCCGATCAAGCGCGAGCCGGAGACGCCTGTTCGCTCGCCGTCAAGGACAAGGGCGCGTAGCATCGTCAACGAGCCGTGCGTGCCCTCGCCGCCCACTGGGCATCTCCGGCTTCGCCAGCCGAAGCCAGAGCCGGTCGATTGGGCTGTGCCCGTCGACGAGGATGCATTCGCCATGAAGATGACGATGGAGCAGTCCCTTCGGGAGTTAGCGCCGCTGCCGCCGGTGGAGCCATCGTCGCCGGACATACTCGCCTGGTCTAGGGAAGACTAGGAGGAGGAGCGCCTCCGCGTCCAGCGCCAGCAGGAGCAGGTCGAGCGCCAGGCGTGGTCCAGCCGCGTGCTCGCCTACCAGGGCGCCCCACTCGTCGTCCTCGACGATGACGACGAAGCCGGCCCCTCCCACCAGCCCTGGAGGTGCGGCGACGCCGGCCAGGGGAGCTGCCGCAGCCACCGAGCGACGACAACGAAGACGGCGACGACGACGACGACGACAAGACCGATCCTGGCTAAACGTCCTTCTACGGCAACTTCAGCATGTAGAAGCGACGTCCGACATCGGCCTCGGTGACGGTGCGGCCTATTATATTTTCCTAGTTTTTTTATGTAAATATAGTTTAAATTCAATATAATCCGCCTATATTCGGCCAATTCGATTGAATTTTAGGCGAACGCGAGAACTCGGCCCGAAAACGCGAGTGTGAACAAAAACGAGTTTTGTCCGGTCTTAAAAAATGGTCCGAATTTTGGCATGGAATCACCCTAACGAGTGGGATGCTCTTACCCCGTGAGCGATATAGTTGTTTCACGGAAGGGTCTGTCCCTCTAGGAATTGCCAATGAGGTTTAGAAAAAAGAATTAGTAAAGACATATTTAAATTAGCCAAGATCAGGATTCTGCGCGTAAAGACAATTGACTAAGGAAAGCATGGCTAACATGCCTTTTGGTTAAATCTGTTGGAATGAGCAACTTGACATTGACAGATGACCGAAGTCCAACATGTACATGTGAAGTGCAGGAAACCCCTCGAACTTCAGGGATATACAGGTAAAAGGCCTATACAATTCTAACAAAACCCTAGTAACATTTCTAAATTCAGAATATCATTTGATAACATGTGATGCAAAAAAGTTGTCCACTGGAGATATACTCCCTCTGTTTTAAAACATAAGATGGTTTAGTCTCTTTTCTGAAACACGTGTATCATTTTGCCCTGAACCTAAAAACTCCACATACGTACGTTTTAGGAAACTAGGTAAATGCCCGTGCGTTGCAACGGGATATGAATATTAATTTATTTCATAAATGACATCCATCATTTCTACATTTGTGTCGCCAAACTATGCTTCGAGTAGGAGATATCATGTGTATGCATTGTTCCGTCTGCGAGATAATAAATAAATGTTGACATACAAAAAATCTGTATCCATCGCCCACTTGAAATCTATTTCGGGATTTTTCCAACTCTATGATCAAATAAGCTGGAAACACTGAGAAACTTGTGTGTTGGAATAATCATTACTGAATTCCTCCTTATTCCATATATTTCTATTTCTCCCCCTAGCTTTTTGTATTCCCCAATTCATATGAAATCAATCAAAAAATATTAAGGAACTTGCAAAATTCCTTTTTATTACACTCATTTCTCGTAAGTATCAATCTTTACTACATGCCCATGTCAGTAAACATTAAGATTCTGCTTCGTTTAAAATGTACTTGGATAGAAGGACCCAGGTAAATACCTCCTATCAACCAAGACGTACTCATTTGTGCATTCAAGATAGGTCACCAGCCATCCAAGTTCAGTGCTTCCCCTCGTCATAGAGGGCCACACGCCTTAGCCCGTCGACCTTGTTGCCATCGAGCTATAGCCACTCCAATATTTTCTCCTGGGCCAAGGGAACAGACGGGGAGATATGTATTGGAATGTAAATCGCGCACCACCGGCCATACTCAAGGTGTCATCTTCTGTCCAACAGAAGGAGCAGCATAATAGCCACCAATCTTTAACTGTATCTTGACTGCTAGGGACAAGACCGCTCATTCTTCTTGTACAACAGAATCTGAAGGGCAATGAACAGTCAAATGATTTATATTCTACTGGACATGGTCACATAATGTGAATTGTGTCAGGCATCGCAAAACATGTCTGTGTTTCTCCAAGGTGCCTTAATAGTCATAGAAGGAAGTAGCCCCAAAAGCAAGGCATATCTACAAGAACAAGCAGTTCGGTCAAATACATGCAAATGAGATCTGATGAGGATTGTTTGGTTCAAATGCAACAATGTAAAAAATGAGTTCAAACAATAGAGGGGACAGTTTGCAATATTAGTTCACCCAAAAAATCTAGAACTTCATTTTCTTGCTTGACAAAAAAGTTCCTTGGACAATCTAAAAGGATATGTAGTGACCTAGAGCGATAGATTCCAACGTGATTATGTATACCTGCATGAAAGGTCTAAAGTTGTAAGCAATAGTCCGTGATAAGATTAGTGTGATGCCGCTACATATTCAATAACAACAACCATTGCAAAGCTAACCTGGGTGGACTAAACTTGTGTTTGTGTAGAACTATCAAGTTCTAAGTGCTTCCTTCCATCTAAAAAACAAAATCCAGACCCCTGGTAAGAAAACAACTGGAACTATTTTCAGGCCAAAAAGGAAATTAAACAAAACACATAAGAGGAGACGAAAATTTATACTTTATAAATCCGGAGTTGGTCAACTTGTCTATATATTATTTTCAAAATTCATTGATCACTTGCATTATGTTGTTCAAAAGGTAACAGATCAAAGTTTAATGTTATCTTGATGAAGTGATCATGCATGAAGAACAAAAATGTCATGATACTACTTGTAGTACACTAATTTTTTTTAAAGAAAATTCTCTTTGACTGTTGAGTACTGCATCGTTTGTTCTGCTCCACTTATAATGTATTGATTACATGTGTTCAGGAAAAATCTATGCTACTGATGTTAAAGGAAAACCTATCATAAATCACGCTAAACTGATACAATATGTTGTTCTGCAATAAAGCATAAACTTGATGAACACAAAATGATTTAACACATATACTTGTACTGCTGCAATAAAACCATATAACATGAAACTTCTTAATGCCGATACAAAAACTTCTAATTCGGTCATCCATATGTAGCATGGATTCACTCTTAATCATTAATAAAACAGCGTAAGGTGACTTTGAAATATTTGATAAACCATTTTTTGGTCAGGCGACTGGGGAAGTGGATTAGATGAAAACGTGATGAACAACCTGGTGGTGCATCCCTGCAGCTTTGTGATGTCATGGTCACATAATGCAACAGTCTTCAGCTTCTTGACGTCTTCATATGGTGGACGACCCCCCATGGCACCAAGCTGCGACAAGGAGAACGATATGTGCTGACAGTGCCAGCGACAACCTCAACAGTTGCTCCCATATCACATTGAGTGCCCACAGTATATCGTATCACTGGGAAGCTTCCCAAGCTCCCACGGTGCAGCTCGTTGATGTTTTAATACAGAAAGTTGGTTCAAGTAGGGGTTTTGCTTGGGAAAAATCTGCTAAGCTTGCTTGCACTCGCGTTTTGCCTAGTCTCCAATCTGGAGCTCGCTCTGTCACTGCTGATAACATCTGTATCCCAAAATGAATCACAAAATACCAAAGAAAAAAAAACGGGTCTAGTTTCAACAAGATGCACGATCCAGCCAAAATAATAACAAGATTCATGATCCATCTAGGGATTTGCCTGTTAAATTTTAACCATATACTTAAAATGACAAAGTAGGGAAGTGCTACATTCAGCAAAGGTGGTTCCCTGGTTACCACATAGGTGGTTCCCTGGTTACCACATAACTCACTTAAGAGAGCTATGACTACTTCCACACGAAATTGGGCAGTTACAACATGAACTATTGAAAAAGCCAATAGGCACAGTTACATTGCCGACATACGTCTGGAGGTGAATCCATTCTTTGCATGGAGTTCGGATACAGAAGATATCGAGACGGAGCAGTCACCGGAGAGTTGGCTCACGGAAAACATCGCCATCCTCTATCTCCCAATGAATTTAATTTTCAAGGTTTTCTTTCCGCTATTGCAATAAACTTACCTCTCTCACATCTAGAGATGAACCTATTTTTAGAAGGCTTATCGCAAACATATATGTAGAGACCTTGATTGAGATTTACTCGAAAAGATAGCTAAAGCTTGACAGTATGCATTGCTAGTATATGAGAAAAGTAATCCAGACAATAAGAAAATGGAGTTGGAATGAAAGGCTCTTAGATTACCTTATGATTTCCACATATGCCAAGTAAGTTGTTTAACTAACCACTGCTCGGATATTTTCCTTCATCAATATCACCCCGCAGTGAAAGACCCACTGAAAAATTTAGATGTAACCAAAAAAAACTGAATGGCACATGAGTTAGAAATCAACAACCATGCTATAACTGTACAAGTAATGATCGGATTAGTATTTCTCTCTATACCAGTCAAAGAAAAAGAAGTAACACCAAGCATCGTAGTGTGGTTTTATTTCTTGTGAAACTCTTTTAACATACCCAGAGTATTTTCTGTAAGATATCTAATCTGTACACATGGTACTTATGTATGTGTTTTCAAAATAATCAGCTTAAACAGTGGAAGAGGCTGATGTGGTTTAGAATAAACTCCAAACAGATGATAGTAAAGTCACAGTGTCCCATATGATCTTGACCGTTGGTAAAAAAGTTTACAATAGTATCAACATTGCGAATTTATAAAAAGTAACATATGCCACAAATCTGAATCTATATGCAAAGAAAAAAATAGGAACGTACAGGAACCATACCTCTGAACTAACGGAAAACTCTGCAATGACAGATCAATGAGCTGGCACGATGGTACCTGTTAAAAGCCCAGCAAAAACCGATCGTTTGTCTTCTCTGTTCCGCAATTCCGCTGCCTGATCGCAGACTGGCCCCACTCCAGCTCTTCCACCAAAACCTACGATCATAAACCCAAAGGAAATGGAAAGCAACACCCAAGCAGCTATCAATCTCTATTATGCCTTAAATGTGAAAGAAACTGATGGAAGCAATTGATCCGATCGCCTTTAAATACCTATTTGAGTTTTGGACTAACGTGATTCCTTCCGGATTCGCCGACCAGGGCGCCGGTCTCCAGTCTGCTAGCTACACGCTACCCGTATTTAGTCTTCCCTACGCTGTCCTATTCCCTGTGTCTTCTTGATTTTGTCAGATACCATGCCAGCCAAAGGTTCTTCATGTTTTGCCGATAAAAAATATTGGTGCACAAACTCTCATATAAAGGCTTCAGGTTTCTACAACGATGTATGTCTCTGGTTTTCTCATCTTTCAATATTTTATATTTTCAGTTCTGCTAAGGAATAGCAAAATGGAGTTGGAAGGTTTACTCATTGGGCTGCTTTTTGAACTGAGAGAAACGATCTCAAAACCAGATGCTATTTAATTTTCCCTTAGATATGTACCATTCGGTGCCTATCAACTGTTTGGCAGAATAGCTCAACCAAATAGTCATTGCCTGATTGGAGTATGATTAATCAGATTGCTCCCCATTCTCTCGCGAGGGACGGTGGTTTTGTTCAGTAAATTGGTAGTTGTGACTTGTGACTATTGCGTTCATCCTATTTACTGCTATCAAGGTGAGTTCAGCCTTTCTTAAGCAATGTTTGTGTATGATTTTATTTACCCATTTCCATAATATGTTCCTTCAAGAAATAAATATAATGTGCTCATTTGAATTATTGTTTTGGATCAGACTTTTATGCAAAAGCAAGGAAAGATGGCCTAGAAATTCCAAAACTGCTATTTGTCGGAGCTATCCCGAATTTACCCCTTTTAGCCAATAACTTAGTGTAGTGTATTATGATTACAAGCATCTACGCGGCTATGGATCCTTGAGTCATTTTTCTCAGTCCTAAAAAGGAAATGTACTCTATTTTGCATATATACTCCTCGGTTCTTTGTAGTTAGCATCATCTAGAGGTCATTTCTGTTTACACCACATATGCATGCTCCTTTTTTCTACCAATGCTAATGGCACTGGCAGTAAAGAAACTGCTACTGTTTTTTCTTTGGGAAAACAGAAATTTCTACCGTTACTGCTAATGTTAGTGCAAATTGAAGACTGATATACGCCAAGAGTGGTGTAAAAGATTTATAGTGTAGGTAGTGTTCAGATGGTGCCCTATCTCACTATGTAACAATATTAGCATGTATCCCACTTCTAACATAATACATTTGCCTTACAGTTATGCGATGGAACTATAAATTTGTGTTATTGTGCCGATGACTACAATTCTTTTTTAGCCATGTTTGTTGTTCAATATAAATTTAAAATCTCTCATTTCTACAGCAACCATGGACGGATCAAGCTCATGGAAAGTCTTAAACTTGCAGCATCCATGCACGGAAAGAGGATGTGCCCAGATCTTAGGTTCAAAGAAAACAATCAGAGAGGCTCCAACAGAAAATTGGATTTGGTACCTGGCTTAGTGGAGGTGGATCTCGTCACGGGGGTCTGATCCGAACACGGGGAAGAGGCTCCCATCACGCAGGGAGCTTCCGTTGCTCGTGCCGCACCACCATGCTCTACGCGTGCTCTGTGATGCCGCTATCGATGCCGGTCAGCTCGCCCGCCGCGCGGTTATCGCTGGTCGCGCCGCCGCAGGTGGTCGTTGAGGCTCACGGCGGCTGGTCGTCAACGGGAATGGCAGGGAGGCGACAGGTAGGCGGGGCAGGCTGTGGGCTCGGAAGGCCCATCTGCTGCGGAGGTGGGGCGATGGAAAGGGCGATGGACGGATGAGGAGGATACAATGACGGTGAGAGGGGCTCCTCAGCTACGGGGTGAACGGTGGCGGCGGGAAAGAGATGGGCGGCAGGGCGAGCGTTCGGGGACATCGGGAGGGTTTCTGGTTTACTTCTTCCGGTCGGGCCCGCTCGTCGGCGCACGGATTCGGTAGGAGGTTCGACCAAGGACGAGCCAAACGCTTCAGAGGTCGTACCCGGCGGCGTGCACGGAGACGCGGGGCAGCAGCACGTCGTTCAGCGAGAACCTCCTCACATATGGGCGGAGCCCGAGGTCGCGGCGAGGAGCAGGCAGCCGACGGCGACATTATGGCACACAAGATTCCGCCGATTGGAAGATGTGTAAGGGGAGAATGATGAGGATGGGAGCAAGAGTGCGGCGGCCTCGTCGGAATTGGGGCACCCGTGTGGTGCTGATCCAGGCTGAAGCCATGCGGGGAGTGGAGGAAGTGGTCTTCTCGATCGGCACCGGGGACAATGGGGAAGCGAGGCGTTGTGACTGTGGGTAGGGTGGGGGCGGGGGCGGGGGCGGGGGGCGAGACGCAGTTTGCGGGACAAACAAAGCGACGGGTTCGATGAAGGGTCAAACGACGTAGTGGTATCAGGCAGAAAACGGAACCGCTTCGTACTTTTTTAGATAGTAGAGAAAAGGCTAAAACAACTTATAATTTAGAGCGGGAGGGAGTATTTTGAAAATTTGGGGATATTGAATAGCGTTTCATATCATACCAGCAACTGTTGCATCATTACGAATAGTGGATCTTTAAACAGGGAATCAAATGGCACCTTTAAGATGGATGGTATTAAATGGCCACTTTTTTATGAGCTTACAGACTTTCGAAGCGAGCACAGTACGCTAGTGCTAGTAAATTATTATTTTTTTATTTTGTGTCGTGCATTGAAATTTGTATGTCAGATCTATAAATTGAGATGTGCGGCCATGCCTTTGTGTTGAACCTGCTTACACGGTTTGCTGTTGCTTCTCAACTACTACAGGACTGGGATCGACTTGGACCACCATGGCATCTCCGAAGAAGAACTTGCAGCTGGAAGAACCGCTTCTCGAGGTTAGTTTCTCTATCTCTCTACATTCAAATCTAGCGGTATCCTGGTTTTGTAAAGCAATTGTTTGGCTTTTTGCATGTTTCGACAAGATTTTACAAATATTTTGGCATCATCATAAATTTGGAGAGACGTTCTTCTGATGCCCCAAAGTAATAATTGTGCCATTGCATATGCATGTCATATCAGTTCTTTGACAGTGAATTGAAACAAATACGCCTCGGTCCTAAGAAAAGGATGTCGCAGATTTATTTAGTTTCTATATATTTAGACACGTTTCTGTGTATAGATACATAAAAATCTTAGCAAATCTATGACTTCATTTTGGGACGGAGGGAGTAGATCTCTCGTCTTTTTGCCGCTGCAGACTAGCGAATTATTACCTGCATATTGTTGTGCTGAGATCTACAAAATGTTGACTTTTACATGAGTGATGAAGTACTGTTTTTTGTCATAATATTGTCCTTGAAAAATGATTGCTTGCTTGGCAATTTCGTAGGCAACAAAACCATTAAAGATTCTAGGCTACTTTCTATCATGTACTACACATACAGCTATTTCATGCTTTTGCCCTGAATATAATTAGGTTTGTCTTATTGCAGGATTCAGTAGCACATAGAGAGGACCGAATCGTTGACATTAAAGGAACTCCAACTCCTATAACGAAGAATCGTACAGGCAGTTGGAAAGCATGCAAGTTTATCTTAGGTAAGCGGGAACTATCAATTCTTGATGCAGATCTGGCAGAAAAAAATGTCAACGGTACTTCATTTTAGTGCAGTTGTACAAATCTTGTGCTCAGAACAAAATGCCTGATTTTGTTGTGTGCCTCGCATGATGCAGAGCCCGGGAGGGTGATGAACTGACGATCCATACATTATACTGATCCATATACATTATAATGTTTGCTTGAGACAGTACTACATCTGAGCTGCCGTTTTACTCTGCAGTGACTGAATGCTTCGAGGAGCTAGCCTACTACGGGATCCAATTCAACCTGGTGACTTTCCTGAGGACGATATTGCAGGAGAGCAATGTCTCGGCAGCAAGAAACTACACCAACTGGCAGGGGACCTGCTACATCGCTCCCCTCGTCGGAGCAATCGTGGCAGACTCCTATCTGGGAAGATACCTGACCACACTGGCCTTCTTCGCAGTCTACCTAATGGTAAGCACACGCAAGCTAATCCTTTGGATGCCACGCATGCTGTTAATTAAGCAATCCTCCTTCAGACGGAACTAGTAGCTAGGATCGTGATAATTCTACGTTTTGTGTTTTTTGCAACACAAGGGAATGGCTGCAATGTCGATTTCAGCATCGTTCCCGGCGGCGGAGTGCACCGGGCTCGACTGCCTGCAGGACGGCTCACCGTCTTCGTCCTCCCAGTCTGCCGTGTTCTTCCTTGGCCTGTACATGATGGCCATCGGAGCCGGCGGCATCAAGCCCTGCGTGTCCTCCTTCGGCGCCGACCAGTTCGACGACGGCGTCCCAGCAGAGAGGCTGAAGAAGAACTCCTTCTTCAACTGGTTCTTCTTCTCCATCTACATCGGCAGCTTCGTCTCCGGCACCGTCGTCGTGTGGGTGCAGGACCACTGCGGGTGGGTCATAGGCCTCTGGATCCCGACCCTGTTCATCGCGCTGGCTATCGGAAGCTTCTTGCTGGGCTCAAGCTCGTACAGGGTGCAGAAGCCACTGGGATGCCCAATCGAAAGGGTTTCACAGGTTGTCGTGGCGGCGTTCCTGAAACGGAATGTAGGTATGCCGCGTGACGCTTCCCTTCTCTACGAGCTACCGGAGGATGCATCAATGGCGGACGACGGTACGAAGAAATTGCAGCACACACCGTTGCTCAGGTAACTAGCTAGTTATATGGATCTGTAATAGTAATGGACAAAGGGCTGGATTTTTTTTTATGTGACTGATTGCAAGTTTTTTCTTGTGAAGTTTCCTGGACAAGGCTGCAGTGATTTCCTCCACGGATGAGCTTACTTCTGAACCATGGAGGCTCTGCACCGTCACGCAAGTCGAGGAGCTCAAGATCGTGATCGGCATGCTCCCGATCTGGGCCACCGGTATCGTGTACTTCTCCGTCCTCGCGCAGTTCTCCTCCACGTTCCTGGAGCAGGGGAGGATGATGGACACGGCGGTCGGCGCGTTCGCCATCCCTCCGGCGTCGCTGGCCTCCTTCGACGCCGTCAGCGTCATCCTCTTCGTGCCCGTCTACGACAGGGTGCTCATCCCGGTGGCCAGGAGGTTCACCGGCAACGAGCGCGGGTTCTCGGAGCTGCAGCGGTTCGGCATCGGCCTGTTCCTGTCCGTCCTGGTCATGGCGGCCGCGGCGGTGGTCGAGACGCGACGGCTAGCGCTCGACCGGATGGCGGGGGCGCCGCCGATGTGCATCCTGTGGCAGGTGCCGCAGTACCTCCTCGTCGGCGCCAGCGTCATGTTCGCGTGCGTCGGGCAGTCGGAGTTCTTCTACAACGAGGCGCCGGAGTCGATGCGGAGCCTCTGCTCCGCGCTGGGCCTCCTCACGGTGTCGCTGGGGAGCTACCTCAGCTCGCTCGTGGTGACCGTCGTGTCCAGCGTCACGACGAGGGGCGGCGAGCCCGGGTGGATACCTGATAACCTCAACGACGGCCACCTCGACCGCTTCTTCTGGCTCATCGCTGCGCTCAGCTCGCTCAATCTGGCGGTTTTCGTCTGCTGTGCTAAGAGATACAAGTGCAAGAATGTTGTGTAGCCTTAGAAATGCGCTTCTAGATTGAATTTCATGTCTTGCGAGAGTTTGTACCTTCATAAATGTGAAATGATTCATTTTTTTACTCCTAAGATTAGTTTTACCTCCATAAAAGTGAGGTCGCGAGGGGTGCGACGAGAGATGGGTTCGATCTGGTCCTCTATGTCCGATCTGGATCTTGTCTTTAGCGCTGCCTTGCCTTTTCTTTCGTTGTTCTGATCGGCGGCATGGGGGCTTGTTTTTGTGCTTGAATAATGGAGGCGGTTCTAGGATTCTTCTCGCGCGAAGAAGAACATATGCTTGATGTTGGCCCTCATGGATCTGACTGGAGTGTCGAGTTCCGGAATGCTCCGCCGGCGAACTCTTATGAGCGCACAAGCCTAGAGATTGCTGGATCGAAAGATATTCGGTCATGCGTATCTTGTTTTTCTGGCGGTTTGGTTTCAGCGGGAACGTGGCAAAGTTCTGTTGTTTGTTTCCACCAAGTGTCATTCATCGAGCCATGGTGAAGTCAGATGCGGAGAATGTCAGAAAAACGAAAACATGAGGGCGACGATGGTGATTTGAGTCTTTGTGGCGACGACGAACTAGCTACATGATCTGTGACTCGCAGCAACGACTGTTTATGGAGGGAGACAACACAGGAGAAGTTTCTAGTATTACTTTGCAGGGTGAAAATCCAAGATCTTGCCTTAACTGGTTGTGCCTGACAATAGCATTGTTGAAGGCATTGTTTTGCGAGCGAGGACTTTCTCCAGGATAAAAACCTATGATCTTTGATCGGGCAATGACGACGCTTGTGCACTGTTTCCTTCTTAAAGGCGTTGTTATTGGAGTGGAGTACTACTGATGTTGTTCTGGTGGTGTCAGTGTCGTTGCTGTGAGAAAAAGTTCTCTATAGCGGTACTTTTCTTTTTTGTAATTATTTTTTCTTTCTTCTGGGCGTTTGCATCCGTAAGACCGCTAGGACATGCGTTGTTTCAGAGGTTAGGTGTAATTGGTATCCCTGTAATATTTAATATATACTCTTTTCCAAAAAAAAAACATGCTTCTATTGTATCCATGTGTCTTTCTTTTTATTACTCTCTCATACCCAAATTAGTTGACTCAAATTTGTCAAGATACGGATGAATCTAATAATAAATTATGTCTAGATACAACTGAATCTTGATAAATCTAAATCAACTAATTTGTGTCGGAGGGGTACAGTAAATACCACGGTATTATAAATAGTGAATTGTCTTTGTCAATTACAAAACACAATAACAAAGAAACAAGCAAATCATTGGAACCTTCAAACTATTTTTTTTATTCAATGAGACTTGTATTCTTCTGAAGACAGGCATAGAGATATGGCCGCCGGCCAGTTTCCGTTTGTAGCTCCTTCGATAGGTCTCTCTCTATCGTGTGTGTGTGTGCAGCTCTTCTTTGTAATCTGGTTTAGCATTTTGTACCAGTTTTGCTCTTGTTGGCGTTATTAATTTATCGCCGGGCCTTATGGCCTAGTTTCTAAAAAAATGACATAGAGACCAAACAATAGACTTGTATTCTCCATTGACTCTTGCTTTTGATCTAGAATGCAAAAAATATATGCGCAAACACTCGGCGTAACCATCAAAATAATTAACCAACTTCGTCATTTCTGGAAAAGTAACTGGATTGTCTATCGACGTTGCTAGTGACCTAAGAGTACTAGCCACCATTATCGAGGACATAATAGGCAGGAAAAACATGAGAGATAATTTTGCTAGGATCCTCCTCCTCGCGAAAAGCATAAGAGAAAATCCAAACGATCTGGCGAAGCGAATTTGAAGGGTTGTGCCTATAGAATTTAATCTTCCAAAACTATTGTTGAAGTCGGGAAGGAATACTCATCACCCGAAGGAGACTCAGAGAGAATTTATTGTGAATGTGTTGTTCTTCATTGGAACGATCGCAAAAATTGCTACCAAAGCCCCAACATAATCTAATGCAAAACATACACCGGGTTCTCGCCCCTCCCGATGCCAGGAAGGCCGTCTAGAGGAGGTGGGAGTGGGGGATAAGGGTTGCTTGAGGGACAGAAAAGTCAATCATTCATTTGTTTTCCCTATTTTTTACATTTAGTCGAAGCCCCGACACTTCCCCCTCTTACACAAACATATCCTCATCCTCGCATTATCCACCACCAACGCGCATGTACTCCTCGTCACCTTCTCCATCACCAACGCGTCATGCCTCGCCACCTAGACACAACGTGGGTCCAAATCACCACAGTCGCGCACGAGCGCTTGTCTCTGGACCTAACGCCTCCCAATTAGAACGACAAGAAGATGGAGGCGTCGATGTGTCAGATGTCGATGACGAGGAGGAGGAGGAGCTGCCCGAGGAGGTGTCGGTCGATCTGATATAGTGATCCATCCTCGAATCTTTCAAGACAGCTCGGGAGAAAAGGAAAGAGGCTCGCACAGATAAACATGTCCTTGAAAGCCCGCGTCATGGAGATCTCCCACGAGAGGAGGGGGCGGAGGAGTGCGGTCGCCTTCTCATGGAGGCCCAGTGACATGTCATTATGTGCACCAACGTGCAAAACAAGCAGACACCTCTGCTCATGAGGTTGTCTACCTTGCCTTGGTGGAACAAACCCTGCTAGGCGGCGAGGACGGACTAGAGGCGCTCAGACCGGCGGCGATAGAGCACCGACAGATGGTCAAAGCATGATCTATGAGGCAGGCATAGAGGAAGCCGAGTGGGAGGCAAAGAAGTGGGACACGAAGGGACGACGAGGCTGGTCCATCTCCTGGGACAACAACGATGCTTATATTTTGGGTTTAAGTTTGAATTTAGTTAAATTTCGTTCATGTTTTAAAATTCTATCATATGAATGAAATTTAAATTTCAGGTTAGAAGTCAAAAAGAATCGTTGTGGATGTTGGGTTCGTCTCATGGAAAACAAATAATTTCTATCGCAAGAACACATAAAACCAAGATCCAATCTATAGCAAAGCCAAGATCTAATCCACGAGATCGGTACAACAAGATTGAAGAGAGCTAACCCTCGTAGATCCAAAGCGTTTAACGAGATCAGATTCTCGTGGTTGATGTATTCGATCACTTGTCGATCTCAAGATCACGTAGATGACCCTTCCGGCGCTGCGTTCCGGCAGCGCTTCCGCACTAGGTCACACGTATGGATTCGATGAAGACCTTCCTCACCCGATTCCAGCAGGGCAGTGGAGGTAGTAGATCTCCTAGGAATCCAAACATCACGACGGTGTGGTGGTGGTGGTGGTGGAGGATAGATTTCTGCAGGTCTTCGCCTAAGCCAGAGCAAGGCGATGGACGAGAGAGAAGAGAGGCGACGACTAGGGTTAGGCGCCAAGGACAAGGGTGTGTGGGGTGTGCACCCCCACCCCTCCTTATATAGGTGGGGGCGTCCGGCCAAGGGTTCCTAGGCCTAGCCGTGTCCCCCCCCCCCCAACTCGTCCACCAAGGGGAAGAGTTGGGAACTTTCCCTCCAAGTCTTCCCTCTTACCAAAACTAGAGTTCGACTTTTCAAACTAGGATTTGACTATTCAAACTAGGGTTTCACCCTTTTACTAGTGTTGGCCGGCTGGCCCTTTAGGGCTTGGTGCGACTGGCCCCTAGGGCATGCCACAGCCCAAGTGACCCCCTCCCGTGGTGGTGGTTCCTCTAGAACATTCTAGAAGTATCCGGTTAAAACACCAAAACTTTTCCGAACCCCGGAAAACTACTTTCCTTATATGAATCTTATTCTTCGGACCATTACGGATCTCCTGGTGATGTCCTGGATCCAATCTGAAACTCTAAACAACATTAGGTCTCTAACTCATATTCCATATATACTTAAACAACATCGAACCTTAAGTGTGTAACCCTATGGTTCGCGAACTATGCAGACATGATCGAGACACCTCTCCGGTAAATAACCAATAGTGGGATCTGGAGATCCATAATGGCTCCTACATATTCAACGATAACTTCGTGATCGAATGAACCATTCACATACGATATTGATTCCCTTTGTCGCACGATACTTTACTTATCTGAGGTTCGATCGTCGGTATCTCCATACCTAGTTCAACCTCGTTACCGATAAGTACTCTTTACTCGTTCTGTGATATGACATCCCTTATTACCGAGTCACATGCTTACAAGCCAATTGGATGACATTATACTGAGAGGGACCAGGGTATATCTATCTGTCATATGGATGGACAAATCGCACTCTTGATCCATGTGCTTCAACACATACTTTCATAATACCCAAAGCCACCTTTATAACCACTCAGTTACAAAAGTGGCATTTGATGTCATCAAAGTACTCATTTGGTGATGGTGATTAACATGATCTCATGGTCGAAGTATTAGGTTACTATACATCTAAAAGCTTTTAGCAAAACGAACTTAATGACTTGATCTTATGCTATGCTTACTATGGGTGTGTGTCCATCACATCATTCTCCTAATGATATGATCTTGTTATTAATAACATCCAATGTCCATGATCAGGAAACCATGATCATCTATTAATCAAAAAGCTAGCTTAACAAGAGGCTTACTAGGGACTCTTTTATGTTTACAAAACACACAAGTATTAATGTTTCATGTTAATACAATTATAGCATGGGATGTAAACATTTATCATAAACACAAAGATATAATAATAACCACTTTATTATTGCCTCTTGGGCATATCTCCAACGTTAACAGTCTCCCACTTGCACTAGAGTCAATAATCTATTTTGAAAAACTTTGTGCATTCAACACCTAAGGCTCTCTGGTGTTGTATATACACAATTGCAAGTGGTAAACATATGAAGGGAATATGCCCTGAGAGGCAATAATGAAGTGTTTATTATGTGTATTCCAAGTATATGATAGATGTTTATTTTGCATGCTATAATTGTATTAATACGGAAACGTTAATACATGTGTGTTTAATAAACAAACAGAAAGTTCCTAGTTATGCCTCTCTCATAAACTAGCTCGTTGATTAACAAGATGATCAAGGTTTCCTGATCATGGACATTGGATGTTGTTAATAACGGGATCACAACATTAGTGTAATGGTGTGATGAACATTCATCCAGTAGTATTTACGATCAAAGTCATTGAGTTTATATTGCTATAACAACTTAAGTGATCCTAATCCTTAGACCATGAGATCATGTCAATCACTAACACCGGAAGAGTTTCTTGATAACATGAAACGTCACACCGTAACAGGGTGATTATAAAGATGGATTCGAACTAATAAAGTGTTATGTTGAGGCTCATGGATCGAGAGTGGAATTTTTCCATCCCGATGACGATAGATATACTGGCCCTCTCGTGATATCACATTGATTAGCTTGCAAGCAAGTGATTTGATCACTAGAATGTTTTATCACGGGAACGAGAAAAGAGTGCATGTCGGTAACGAGATCAAACTAGGTATGGAGATACCGATG
This sequence comes from Avena longiglumis, assembly GCA_030063025.1. Classification (NCBI taxonomy): domain Eukaryota; kingdom Viridiplantae; phylum Streptophyta; class Magnoliopsida; order Poales; family Poaceae; genus Avena; species Avena longiglumis. The sequence continues at coordinate 506,191,738 of CP125975.1, forward strand.
ATCGAATATCGGACATGTAATATATCGTGAAACAAAGGGATTAAGATACTAGCGTAAAAGGTTCCGACGATCACAAGAAAGTCATCGTTGAATGTGTGGGAGTTAGTATGGGTCTCCAGATCCCGCTTCTGATTATTGATCCGAGAGGGGTCTCGATCATGTCCGCATTATTCACGAACCGTAGGGTGACACACTTAAGAGACACCGACATCCAATTGGATCAAATGTTTCATGCCGAAAGAATGAACAAGCGCAGGAATTTATTTCACTAGATACCGAAACAGGTTTTCGGGTGAAATTGCATAAAGTGGTTATGCATGAGAAATAGAATTCTAGCAAGGGGTTATTTGTGAATGTTTGTCATTAAAGTAATTGACAAAATTCTGAATAAAATAAAAGAGTTTTATTTAATGAGAGTTTGCATTAAATTTGGTGGAAATTTAATGGGAATTTGAGTGGACTTTTGAGTGGAGAAAATTTAAAGGGCATTTTGTGAGTGGAGTGTCCACCCACATGAATGAAGGAGGGGAGGGGGCAGCCCCCATGGCCGGCGGCCACCCCCTTGGGTGCCCCCCTCCTCCTATAAAAGGAGTCCCCCTCCTCACTTTGTCTCACACACCTCCTCGTGAAGGATCTCTCTCCCCCTCTAGAATTTATCCCCCATGGTCTCGGACTAGCGAGATACATGTTCCCGGTGGCTATTCGGCAAGAAAGAGTTGTGCTTCCGCTGCATCGCTGGAGCGAGGAGGCGGAGGTTGCTCGGTGCCTCGAGCGTGTGCGAGCACGGATGCGCTGATTTGCGGCGCTAGGACTTCCTCTCGATCTTGAGATCGGCAAGAGATCGTCTACATCAACCACGAGTTGAACTCGTTAAGCTTTGTCGGTCTTCAAGGGTATGTTCTCTACGGATATACATCCGCCCGTTGTTTGTATCTAGTATATAGATCTTGGTATATAGTTCACATCGTAGGAAAATTTTTGTTTTCTATGCTGCGAACCCTACAGTGGTATCAGAGCCGGATCTATGCGTAGATACTTTACACGGGTAGTACACATATGAGTATGTGGGCGATGATGATCATGTTGTTGCTCCTTTGTTGTAATTTTGGATATTGGTGGCATAGTGGGATGAAGCGGCCCGGACAAACTTTAAATGTCCTCGCACATGAGACCTGTTCCACGCTTGACATGCAACTAGTTTGCATAAGTGGCTAGCGGGTGTCTGTCTCTCCTACTATAGTCAATATCTATTTTGCAAGCGATTTGTCAACAATTTGATTATCCTCGTTGTGGTTCATGTTCGTAGGTAAGAACGGTTCTATCTCGAAAGCCCTAAGCCACGTAAAACTTGCAATGGATAAATTAGAGGCGTCTAGTTTAGATTGTTCTTTGGGCTAGTGTTATGATATGGTAGTGTTGTAAGTAGAAGTATGAGATGATACTCTTACAACACACATAGGGTGTAAAATCCATAGACCTTGGATTTACACATATAGGTATGATAGTGATCATACCACGATGCACATGATAGAGATCATCTGCGGGAACCATATCATTTCACTAATAAACATATGATGTTTTGATTGCATCTTATATTGCTTGTTTAGCTCTTTGTTAGCATAATAAGATGATCCCTCATTTAAATATCAAGATAAGAATGTGTTCTTCCTTTAGTATGCACCGATTATGTTTTCGTCGCTCCAAGACATCACATGATGATCGGGTGTTCTTGGATCCACGACCATATTTGGTGTAAAACAGTTACACGCGAATACTAAGGTTCTAACTTGGCGAGCCTAGCATGTACAGACATGGCCTCGGAACACGGACCGAAAGGTTAAGCATGAGTCATATAGTTGATATGATGCCCATTTGATGCTCGCCTTTGAAGCTATACCGACTCACGTGATGATCGGACTTGGTGTAGTGGATTTGGTTCATGTAATCACCAAAAGGGCACGAGGGATGTCGTTTTTGAGTGGGAGTTCATTCGTAATATAGATTAGTTGAACTCAATCTATCATACACTTAGTCTAAACTTTACAAATTCTGTTGTAGATGGCACCACCTGCTTTTAATTTCAATGTGTTCATGGAGAAAGAGAAACTAGCAACGAACGGTAGCAACTTTACTGAATGGGCCATGAATTTGAAGATTCTCCTCTCTGCTGCACAAAAGAAATATGTGCTAGAAGCGCCGTTAGGCCCCCACCTTTGATGATGCCCCGACGAGGAGAAGAATGTCTATCGACTCGTCAGAGGACCACAACTTAGTTCATTGCGGCATATTGTATGGGCTAGAGCCGAACTTCAAAGCGTTTCAAAACGGCAATGCATTTGATACAATGGGTGAGTTGAAAATGATTTTAAACACACATCTTTGTTGTAGAGAGCTACAACGCTCGTAAAAGTTCTTTAGTGCATGATGGAAGAGTACTGTCCGTTAGTGAGCATGTACTCAAGATGTCGGGTTACGCCGATAAGCTTGTGTCCTTGGGAATATCGATTCCCATTGACATAGGCATCCATCGTGTTCTGCGATGATTTGCCACCTAGCTATAAGAGCTTCTTTGAACTATAATGTGCAAGGCATGAAGAAGTCTCTCCCAAGCTTCATCAATGCTTAAAACCGCGAAGTGGAGATCAAAAGGAACATCAAGTGTTGATGATCAATAGGAACACTGGTTTCAAGAAAGACAAGAAGGGAAAGCGGAAGGGAAGTAAGGCGGCAAGCACTGTTGCGTGCTGAAAAGAAACCCCGAGTTGGACCTAAGTCGATTCGAAAAGTGCTACTATTGTAAGGGATGCCATCGAAGCGCAATCGCCCCAAGTATCCGCGCACAAGAAGGCCGCAAGGCAAACAAAGGTATATATGATATACATGTTATTGATGTGTACTTGACTAGTGCTCGTGAGCACACGGTATTTGATACCGTTCTCAGTTGCTAATATTTGTATCTCGAATCGTGGATCGCGAACAAGCGACCGCTAGCAAGGGTGAGGTCAAGATGCGTGTTGGCAATGGATCAAGCGTTGATGTGATCGCCGTCGGAACGCTGCCTCTCCACTTACCGTCGGGATTAGTTATAAACTTGAATAAATGTTATCTGGTGCCTGCACTGAGCATGAACATTGTATCTGGATCGTGTTTGATGCGAAGTGGTTATTCATTTAAATCCGAGAACAATGGTTGTTCCATTTATATGAATGAAATCTTTTGTGGTCATGCACCGATGATGAATGGTTTATTTCTATTAGATCTCGATGATAATGTTACACATATTCATAATGTTGATGCTAAAAGGATTAAACTTAATGATGATATATCCGCATATATGTGGCAATTGCCGTCTAGGTCATATTGGCGTTAAGCATGAAGAAGCTCCATTCGGATGGACTTTTGGAATCACTTGATTATGAATCATTTGATACATGTGAGCCATGCCTTATGGGCAAGATGACTAGAACGCCGCTTTTTCGGTTCAATGGAACGGCGACGATTTATTGGAAATCATACATTCGATGTATGTGGTCCAATGAGTGTGTCATGAGGTGGATACCGTTATTTTGTTACTTTCACGGATGATTTGAGTAGATATGGTTATATCTACTTGATGAAACACAAGTCTGAAACCTTTGAAAAGTTCAAGGAATTTGAATGAAGTGGAAAATCATCGTAATAGAAAGATCAAATTTCTACGGTCCGTGGAGGTGAGTATCTAAGTTACGAGTTTAGCACTCACATGAAAGAGTGTGGAATTGTTTCACAACTCACACTGCCGAACACCACAATGAAATGGTGTGTCGGAACGTCGAATCGTACTTTATTAGATATGGTTCGATCTATGATGTCTCCGACGGACTTGCCGTTGTCATTTTGGGGTTATGCACTAGAAGCTGCATTCACTTTAAATCGGGCACCATCTAAATCCGTTGAAAAGACACCGTATGAATTGTGGTTTGGAAACAAACCTAAGTCATTATTTAAAGTTTGGGGATGCGATGTTTATGTGAAGAAACTTCAACCGGATAAACTCGAACCCAAAGCGGAAAAATGCGTCTTCATAGGATACCCTAAAGAAACTATTGGGTATTCCTTCTATCACATCCGAGGGCAAGGTTTTTGTTGCCAAGAATGGATCCTTTCTAGAGAAAGAGTTTCTCATGAAAGGTGTGAGTAGTCGGAAGGTAGAACTCAAAGAGGTTGTGGAACCTTCTCTTCAAAGTATGGCGAGTAGCGCAAGGAAGTTGTTCGAGTTGGCTCCACTGTTGAAGAGGGAACTAATGATAATGATCATGAAACTCGAAGAGAGTACTACCGAACCTCGCAGTCAAACAGACGGCGGCAGCTCCCGAGTCAGACGGAAATCTGTCATGAATTTCATGGTTGATGAAAATGATGACCTGCGACTTATGAAGAAGCGATGATGAGCCCGGATTCCAACAAATGGTTAGAAGCCATGAAATCCGAGATGGAATCCATGTATGAAAATCAAGTTTGGAACTTGGTGGAATTATCTCACACCGAAAGGCCGTGGAGAACAAATGGATTTTCAAAAGAAAACTGATCGATGGTAATGTGACCGTCTATAAAGCTCGACTTGTCGCAAAGGGTTTCGACAAATTCAAGGAGTTGACTACGATGAGACTTTCTCTCCGGCGATGCTAAAGTCGATTAGGATTATGTTAGCAATTGCTGCATATTTCGATTATGAGATATGGCGATGGATGTCAAAACCGCGTTTCTCAATGGTAATATTGAAGAAGAGTTGTATATGATACAACCAAAGGGTTTTGTCAATCCTAAGGATGCTAACAAGGTGTGCAAGCTTCAGATCCATCTATGGATTGAAGCAAGCATCACGAAGTTGGAATCTCCGCTTTGATGAGGTGATCAAAGAGTTTGGATTTGTCCAAACTTATGGAGAAGCTTGTATTTACAAGAAAGTGAGTGGGAGCAATGTGGCATTTACGATATTATATGTGGATGACATATTATTTATCGGAAATGATATAGATCTTTAAATGTGTTAAAAGTTATCTAAACAAAGAAATTTTCAATGAAGGACCTAGGTGAAGCGTCATACATATTAGGCATAAAGATCTATAGAGATAGATCTAGGCGCCTAATAGGGCTATCATAAAGTACAGTACATACCTTGATAAGATTTTAAAGAAGTTTAAAATGGATGGAAGTAAGAAGGGTTCTTACCTATGTTGCAAGGCAAGACATTGAGTAAGACTCAAAGTCCGGCTGACGGAAGAAAGAGAGATAATGGACAAAGTCCCTATGCTTCACCATAGGCTCTATAATGTACGCCATGCTATGTACAAGACCGGATGTGGCACATGCTATTAGTTTGACTAGTATGTACCAATCGGATCCGGTTCGAATCTTGGATAGCGGTCAAGAATATCCTTAAGTACTTACGAAGAACTAAGGATATGTTTCTTGTATACGGAGGTGAAGAAGAGCTCGTCGCTAAGTGTTATGTCGACGCTAGCTTTGACACCGATCCGGATGACTCTAAGTCTCAATCCGGATCGTATTTCTCATGAATGGCGGAGCGGTTAGTTGGAGGAGCTCCAAACAACTGTGGTAGCGGGATCAACAACGGAGGCCGAATATGTTCTCGCTTGAGCGGCTCGAAGCGATTTGGATGAAGGAGTTCATATCCGAACTAGGAGTTGTGGCAAACGCGTTGGACCCAATGGTGATCTATTGTGACAACAATGGTGCCATTGCCAATGCCAAAGAGCCAAGGTCTCACAAGCATTCCAAGCATATTAAGCGCGGTTTCACTCCATCCTGAGCATGTCAAGGATGGAGATATAAAGATTTAGAAGTACATACGGATCTCAATGTAGCAGATCCGTTGACTAAAACTCTCCTAGATCAAAACATGATCAACACCAGAACTCAATGGGTGTTAGATTTATCACTATGTAACTAGATTATTGTCTCTAGTGCAAGTGGGAGATCAAGGAATATGCCCGAGAGGCAATAATAAAGTGTTTATTATGTGTATTCCAAGTATATGATAGATTTTTATTTTGCATGCTATAATTGTATTAATACGGAAACGTTAATACATGTGTGTTTAATAAACAAACAGAAAGTTCCTAGTTATGCCTCTCTCATAAACTAGCTCGTTGATTAACAAGATGATCAAGGTTTCTTGATTATGGACATTGGATGTTGTTAATAACGGGATCACAACATTAGTGTAATGGTGTGATGAACATTCATCCGAAGTATAGCATTACGATCAAAGTAATTGAGTTTATATTGCTATAACAACTTAAGAAGTGATCCTAATCCTTAGACCATGAGATCATGTCAATCACTAACACCGGAAGAGTTTCTTGATAACATCAAACGTCACACCGTAACAGGGTGATTATAAAGATGGATTCAGAACTAATAAAGTGTTATGTTGAGGCTCATGGATCGAGAGTGGAATTTGTTCATCCCGATGACGGATAGATATACTCTGGGCCCTCTCGGTGATATCACATTGATTAGCTTGCAAGCAAGTGATTTGATCACTAGAATGTTATATCACAGGAACGAGAAAAGAGTGCATGTCGTAACGAGATCAAACTAGGTATGGAGATACCGATGATCGAATCTCGGACATGTAATATATCGTGAAACAAAGGGATTAAGATACTAGCGTAAAGGTTAAAGCGATCACAAGAAAGTCATCGTTGAATGTGTGGGAGTTAGTATGGGTCTCCGGATCCGCTTCGATTATTGATCCGAGAGGGTCTCGATCATGTCCGCATTATTCACGAACCGTAGGGTGACACACTTAAGAGACACCGACATCCAATTGGAGCAAATGTTTCATGCCGAAAGAATGAACAAGCGCAGAATTTATTTCACTAGATACCAAACAGTTTCGGGTGAAATTGCATAAAGTGGTTATGCATGAGAAATAGAATTCTAGCAAGGGGTTATTTGTGAATGTTTGTCATTAAAGTAATTGACAAAATTCTGAATAAAATAAAAGAGTTTTATTTAATGAGAGTTTGCATTAAATTTGGTGGAAATTTAATGGGAATTTGAGTGGACTTTTGAGTGGAGGAAATTTAAAGGGCATTTTGTGAGTGGAGTGTCCACCCACATGAATGAAGGAGGGGAGGGGGCAGCCCCCATGGCCGGCGGCCACCCCCTTGGGTGCCCCCCCTCCTCCTATAAAAGGAGTCCCCCTCCTCACTTTGTCTCACACACCTCCTCGTGAAGGATCTCTCTCCCCCTCTAGAATTTATCCCCCACGGTCTCGGACTAGCGAGATACATGTTCCCGGTGGCTATTAGGCAAGAAAGAGTTGTGCTTCCGCTGCATCGCTGGAGCGAGGAGGCGGAGGTTGCTCGGTGCCTCGAACGTGTGTGCGAGCACGGATGCGCTGCTGATTTGCGGCGCTAGGACTTCCTCTCGATCTTGAGATCGGCAAGAGATCGTCTACATCAACCACGAGTTGAACTCGTTAAGCTTTGTCGGTCTTCAAGGGTATGTTCTCTACGGATATACATCTGCCCGTTGTTTGTATCTAGTATATAGATCTTGGTATATAGTTCACATCGTAGGAAAATTTTTGTTTTCTATGCTGCGAACCCTACAACATAATCTTCGGATCTGACACTTCCAGGTCCGTGTGTATTTGCATGTCTTTGCGTCTCTGCGCATCACTCATTCTCTAATGAGATGGGATTGTATAACTTTGGTCCTCTGGTGAGACCTTTAGTTCCTTGGGGTTAAACCATGTCGATACAATTGTCATACAATATATCTTCATAGTAATAGCCCGCTGTGAAATACACCTACTTTTATAACAAACTACTTGACACAAATGTCCTCTTTTGTTGCTACAATAGCAGTCATATACTTAGCCTTTTGTTGTAGTATCTGTCACAATGTCTTAACTTTGGAACTCATCCAAATCTGTTATGGAACTTTCTTTCCAATTACATTGTGCCACCCATAGTTTAAATTGAGATAAACTTAATTCGTATCTTGTAACAAAACTAGTATAAATGTAACACTTTACAATGAACTATCTATCTATTTGTCACCTCTACATAAATAATATATTCTTAGTTCTTCCAAAGATTATAAGAATATCCTTACTATCGTCCAATGATCATCTTATGAGTCAGTCTGGTATATGATCATAACATTTAGAGCATAGGACATATCTGGATGTGTACATATCACAGTATGATTGATCAAAATATTCTTGTGATTTCACTCACCGAGTGTCAAGACTTGAATCTCGTTTCACTTACCAAGTGTCAAACACTTGAATCTTAAATCAATCCTACATGTGCGATAAGTACCTTTCTTGTCGTTTCTATATAGAACTCATTCAATATCTCATATGTGTATATTTAGCACAACCATATTAGCATCTCAATCTATCCATATAGACATCGATATCTAATATTTAGGTTTTGCCTAAGTTTTTCATCAAAATAAAATTCTTAACCCATGTCAATAAAAGATACATCATTTCCAATAAAAAATATGCCTTTCACATAATATATTAGAAATATGTCCTAGCACTCCCACTAAATTTCTTGCAAATGCAAGCATCTTCATCGTCTCCGATGAAATTAAACTCTTTTTACAGTTTTATCACGGTAAAGATTTCAACTCCGCGATGCTTACTTCAACCATTGAAGTTTGCATACGCTTTTAGCATCCTTTGAATTAGCAAAACCCTTTGGATCGTGTCATATACACGTCCTAGGTAACCATACTATTAGAAGAACTTTGTTTCATTTGTTCAACTATCATATACCGATATATGTAGTGGTTGCTACATTAATCCGTCCAGACTAAATATCGCTATAAAAGATCAAATCTTGTCATAGTCAACTCCTTGAACATTGTCGTAAACTCTTTCCCGACATGTCAAATATAGATGTGAAACATCCATGTCTTTTTCTTTATAGATCCAAATACGACCGAAAGGTTTTACACCTTTCCAGAGGGTCTTGCAAGTTTAAAAACTTGATTTCTCGTGTATGGAACTATCATGGATTTTATGGCTTCAAGCCATTTGACGGAGTCAGGGCCCATCATTGCTTCTTTGCATATAGTCGGTTCATCATTGTCAAACAACAATGATTTACTCTCAAATCTTAGTATTTGTTGTTTTACCTGACCCACTCAGTTCAATAGAAACTTAGACCTTCGTGACCACAACCTTTGAGGCACGTGAGCTATGAACATTGTTGCTGCCTCTGGGACAGTTTCCGGCGCAACACAACTCAGTACATATTAGCTAAAGTTCAATAAAATTATCAAAGTTCTATTGTCCTCGCACTTGACTTTTCACAAAAATTCCTTCTCAAGAAACTTAACATTCTAAACGACAAACACTTTTGTCTTTGGTGTTATGGAGAAACACCTATCGGTTACTCAAAATAACATACAAAGACATGCTCATCCGACTTTGGTTGTAAACATTTTACTTATGCCTAGCATACCAAAGTTTAATAAAGGACAACTTGGGTTTCATCCCAGACCATAACTTATATGGCGTCATTTCAACGCATCATGATGGAGCTTTTTTCAGTGTAAAAGCGGTAGTCAGTAGAGCTTTAATCTTTAAAATACTCTAGCAATTTTATAACTGGCACCTTTGATTTCACCATGTCAAACAAGGTTTCATTACATATCTCGAATACTCCATACTTATATGGTGTTTTGGGAAATGCAAATCCATGGAACGATTCCTCAAATCTTAGGTGCTAAACTTGTAACTTAAATATCTTCCTTTATGATCCAATCATAAACTCTTTATTCTCTTGTTACGATGATTTTACACTTCATCTTGAAAGTCTTTGAACATTTTAAAATATTTCATACTTCATCCTCATTAAGTAAATATACACATGTATTCACTCAAAATTCTGGAGAAAGCATATGAAGTTGAAATCCATCGCTCATGACTACATATAATGGACTACATACATCAATATGTACAAATTCCAATAAGTTAGTCGTTCATTCTTCTTTGGCCTTTGAACGAAGTTTTAATTATCCCCAGGAAAGTCTCACAAGCGTCATTTGATCAAAATCAAGACTCCAAAATTCCATCAGCATGAATTTTCTTGATGTTTTCTTTCCAATATAATTTAAACGGTGATGTCACTTCATAAGTGATATTTTAATCATTTGTCTTACGACATTTTTAGCATTTAGTTTTATGGATGTGATTTCTCCAACCATATTTGTAAATCATCCATCTTATATGGAATACGGTAATTATTTGAACAATCTTTTGTTCTCATAATACCTAATAATAACAATTATTGAAACAGATCTTGAAGGCGAGCTTTGATGCCAACGAGAAATACAACAACACTTTGTTTGTTTTTGATGAACATCATCACATATTCTTTTGCTGGTTACTAAGGCTATTGCAGTTCGTGAATTGTGTTGTCCTGCATGACATTTCACACCAACCAATTCGGTATCCAATACCCAAGAACCACATTGTTTAACAAGCAAAGAATACAACCATAACATGTATATCATTTATATACCTAAGTTGGACAATTTCTAATCTTTTCTTTTTCTGCCAAATATTTCCGAGATTCTCTTTTAGCATTTTCTTTCCCTTTTAAAAGAATCTATCAACATCAATAGTGGCGCCATACACATAACACATAGTCCAAAGCGTGTATAGTTAAATACTAATACCTTTGGACTTGTACTTTGGAGTAGATCAACATCATCAAATGTTTGGCGTTCTTTCAAAATCCATTATTTAGTAATCTTTTAGTGTAGTAAACATTTTACCTACATCTTCTATTCATCCTTATCATGAAAAATTTCATGATCTAGCTACTATAGCTTATAAAGGTGAATCGCGAGTATAAAGTTGCTTTCAAAAACTTTTTGGAGGATTAGGATGTCTAGCATCTCCAACCTTCGCAAATTCTCATCAAATATGAGAACATAAATTTTGCCAAATTATACTCTATCATGTTGCAACCAAAACATTGTTTTAGATATCACAATATCTTCCACACATGATGGTTTCTGAAATAATTCTTTCAGCTCCTAGATAACCTTGATATTAAAACAATCTTTTGAATATCAAGAATCGTGGAGGCAAACATGATACTTTAGATACAAACACTAGAGTTACTCTTGATTTAATACTAATTATTAAAATTCATGGAGTAAACAGAGTTTGCTGAAAGATTGCAATATGAGTTTTAAACTTTAGATTGGCATTTAAAACAAAACGATACCAGTTTGTAAAGTAACTATCCAGAATTCTATAGTTCTATTATCTCAATTATAACTAAGTATAAGGCGGTGAACGGATGCCAATGACTACAAAAAAATATGCAAATTCACTTTGATTTAATTTATGATAAATTGTGTTCAACTTTAACCATATTACTATTTGAACTCCCACTCAACATCCCTCGAGTCGTTTTGGTGACTACACGAACCAAATCCACTACACCAAGTCCGATCGTCACGAGAGATGATGTAGCTTCAAAGGTGAACAATCAACATGTTCATCATATCATCCATATGACTCATGCTTTACCTTTCGGTATTATATATTCTGAGACCATGTTTGTGCATGCTAGGCTCGTCAAGATTAACGTTAGTATCCGCATGTGCAAATCTGGCTTGCATCTGTTGTATGCACACGTAGAATCTATCACACCCAATCATCACGATATGCTTCGAAACGACGAGTCTTAGAATGGTGCCTATTAAGGACGAACACTTTATTACTTGATACTTAGTGAGAGGGATCATCTTATACCGCTAGGCTCGTCAAGATTAACGTTAGTGCCTGCTTTTACATGATGAATATACACGCATGTCTTAACGAATTTAAAGACAACCATCAGGCTCCTGTCGGTTGACATGTTACAATAAGGATCATTGCATACATCAAACATAATCACAATCACAACATATCCATATCACATCACATCACATGCCCTGCAAAAACAAGTTAGATGCCTCTAATTTTATTTGCATGTTTTACATGGCTTGGGGATTTCGAATAAGAACTGTTCTTACCTACGAACAAGAACCACAACGTTGATACAAGTGTTGTCAAGTGCCCATTGTAAATTGAATCTTAACTATGGTGGGAGAGACAGACACCCTCAAAGCCACTTGTGCAATGCAAGTTGCATGTTTAGCGTGAAGCAAGTCTCATGTGCGATGACATGTATGGTTAGCCTAGCCGCTTCATCCCACCATACCGCAAGATGCAAAGTACACAAAAGTCAAGCGACAAAAAAGCATCAATGCCCATAAAAACATTATGTTCTAGTCGTGCAATAGATCTACGCATAGGCACGACTCTGATACCACTGTTGGGTTCGTTGCATGGAAAACAAAAAAATTCTATCGCAAGAACACATAAAACCAAGATCCAATCTATGGAAAAGCCAAGATCTAATCCACTAGATCGGTGCAACAAGATTGAAGAGAACTAACCCCCATAGATCCAAAGCGTTTAACGAGATCAGATTCTCGTGGTTGATGTAGTTGATCACTTGCCAATCTCAAGATCGCGTAGACGATCCTTCTGACCCTGCGTTCCGGCAGCGCTTCCGCACTCGGTCAAATGTACGGAGTCGATGAAGACCTTTCTCTCCTGGTTCCAGCAGGGCAGCGGAGGTAGTAGATATCCTCGGAATCCCAACAACACGATGGTGTGGTGGTGGTGGAGGAGAGATTTCTGCAGGGCTTCGCCTAGGCCAGAGCAGGGCGGTGGATGAGAGAGAAGAGGTGGCGGCTAGAGTTAGGCGCCAAGGACAAGGGTGTGTGTGGGGGGGGGGGGGGTTGCACCCCCATCTCTTCTTATATAGGTGGGGGGCGGCCGAAAAAGTGTTCCCAGCCCTAGACGTGTCCTCCCAACTCGGCCACCAAGGGGAAGAGTTGGGAACTTTCCCTCCAAGTCTTCCCTCTCACCAAAACTAGAGTTTGACTTTTCAAACTAGGATTTGACTATTCAAACTAGGGTTTCACCCTTTTACTAGTGTTGGCCGGCTGGCCCTTTAGGGTTTGGTGCGGCTGGCCCCTAGGGCATGCCACATCCCAAGTGACCCCCTCCCGGGGTGGTGGTTCCTCTAGAACATTCTAGAAGTATCCAGTCAAAACACCAAAACTTTTCCGAACCTCAGAAAACCACTTTCCTTATATGAATCTTATTCTCCGGACCATTCCGGATCTCCTGGTGATGTCCTAGATCTAATCCAAGACTCCAAACAACATTCAGTCTCTAACTCATATTCCATATCTACTTAAACAACATCGAACTTTAAGTGTGTCACCCTATGGTTCGCGAACTATGCAGACATGATCGAGACACCTCTCCGGTCAATAACCAATAGCGGGATCTGGAGATCCATAATGGCTCCTACATATTCAACGATAACTTCATGATCGAATGAACCATTCACATACGATACTGATTCCCTTTGTCGCATGATACTTTACTTATCTGAGGTTCGATCATTGGTATCTCCATACCTAGTTCAACCTCATTACCGATAAGTACTATTTACTTGTTTCGTGATATGACATAACTTGTGACCTAGTCACATGCTTGCAAGCCAATTGAATGACATTCCACCGAGAGGGCTGATACGTCGAAAACGTATCTACTTTCTCGAACACTTTGCTATTGTTTCTTCTCTAAAACTTGTGTGATTTGGATACAACTAACACGGAATGACAATGTTTTCAGCAGAATTACCTTGGTGTCTTGTTTTTGTGCAGAAAAATGAACTATCAGGAAAAATCCCGAAAAATATGCCAAAAACTATTTCTCACCAGAAGATCCACGGAGCCAGAAGGGAGAGAGAGGAGGCGGGGGCCCAGACCCACCCCAGCGGGCCCACTGACCTGCGCTGGGAAGGTCCGCCACCCCAGAAGCTCGCCCTCCTCCGCCTATAAGTTGCCTTCTGACCTAAAAACTCAGGGGGGGTCGATAGTTTTCCAGAAAGAGTTCTGCTCCATCGCCGCCACCAGAAACCAAGATTCGGATCCAGAAACTCCGTTCTAGCACCCTGCCGGGACGCAGAATTTGGAGAGGATCATCGCCATCGTCATCACCAACGCATCTCCATCAACCACCGATGTTTCCCTCATCCATGAGTGAGTAATCCCCCGTTGTAGGCTTGGGGATGGTAGGGATTGGATGAGTTCTATCATGTAATCGAATAAGATTGTTAGGGCATAGTGCCTAGTATCTCTTGTGTTATTTGACTTTGTTGCAACTTGTTGTGCTTAATGCTTGTCACTAGGGCCCGAGTGCCATGATCTCAGATCTGAACTTATTATTGAATCATTATGATAGTATTGTTTGTGATCTTATCTGCAAGTTGTGTACACATATCATTGTCCGGATCCAAAGGCCCCAAAGTGATAATAATTGGAACAACCGGTGCTCTATTAAAAGGAGCACCTTAATGGCTATGGTGTGAGGATCACATGTGTTCACGGAGTGTTAATGCTTTGCTCCAGTGATATGACATCCCTTATTACCGAGTCACATGCTTGCAAGCCAATTGGATGACATTCTACTGAGAGGGCCCAGGGTATATCTATCTGTCATATGGATGGACAAATCACACTCTTGATCCATGCGCTTCAACACATACTTTAACAATACCCAATTCCACCTTTATAACCACGCAGTTACAAAAGTGGTGTTTGATGTCATCAAAGTATTCATCCGGTGACTATGATTAACATGATCTCATGGTCGAAGGATTAGGTTACTATGCATCTAAAAGCTTGTAGCAAAACGAACTTAATGACTTGATCTTATGCTATGCTTACTACGGGTGTGTGTCCATCACATCATTCTCCTAATGATATGACCTTGTTATTAATAACATCTAATGTCCATGATCAGGAAAACATGATCATCTATTAATCAACAAGATAGCTTAACAAGAGGCTTACTAGGGACTCTTTTATGTTTACAAAACACACAGGTATTAATGTTTTCTGTTAATACAAATATAGTATGAAATGCAAACATTTATCATAAACACAAAGATATAATAATAACCATTTTATTATTGCTTATTGGGCATATCTCCAATAGTGGATGCGACTGGGAGTGACATCCCGAATGCGAACAAGCGTCGATGCCTCCATCCATATGATGTGGCGGTATTGTTGGTGGAGGCGGATGGAAATTCTCTGACGCTCTCGAAGCAGTTTGATTGATGCCACTAAGAAAAAAAATTACCCACATCGTGAAAGAAATCCCCTCCAACTAGTTCCATATACTTCCATTGCATTTCCTAAAAAAAAGTTTCCATCGCATTATACATGAGAAAATAATACAAAACTATCATATTTGGGTTCAGTTACCAGTTTTACGTGAGTTGACATATTTAAGGCAAGAATGTGACACGTAGCACTGATTGTGTGATTTGCTCTGCTTAAACCGTTTTCTAACAGTTCTACGTGACACGAGGGGAACTGTCAAATAAGACACTAGTTAATTTTAGGCTTTTTTAAAATGTCTGGCCACCGACGGCCGTCGCGTCGCATCCCACCGCCTCGCCCGCAGTCGCGTCGCATCCCACCCACCTTATCGGCGCGCATCGCATCGCATCCATCATCGGTCGCCGCATACCTCCTCCTGGATTGCCATAGCCACACATGGCCCCTCCTCCAATCTTCGCCTCATCGCTTACCCCATCTGGATGCCGGCTCCAGCACCGCCGGCCATGGCCTCTCCCGCGTCCCCGCGTGGCTCCACCTCGACCTGGCCACACCCTAGTGCCCGTCTGTCTCGATCCCCTATGCGCGGGGGTCGCCTCTGCCCCGACCTCGCCTTTCTTTGTCGACCCCGCTCTGCCTGCTCCCACTTCGGTGTGATGACCTTCGCTGCTCCGACGACGTCTCCCCCAAGTCGCAGCCCTCTCCCCTCCACTAGGTTGTGCCCCTTTCCGGCTTCCACCCATCCTATTGCAGCTCCGACCGGCGGGGGACGAGCAAGTGAGCCCCACTTCCTCATTAGGCAGAGGGAGCCACCAGCGATGGAGTTGTGACGGCGAGGGATTTTTCCCTTTTAAAGAATTAGCCCACCAAAATTTTACGAAAAAGCCCCAAATTGCAAAGACATTAGTCTGATTTTGCCACGTAAACCCGATAGCCCGGTAGCCAGAAAACGGTTTTCGTTAATTACAAAATCAATATTTTCTATCACAAACTAGTTTTCAAACCCGCGCAAAAGTGTGGTACTGAGACCCAAGACTTCCCCAAACGTGGTATCTTCGTCATTTTGTCCATTCTACTGCGAGATAACCGCACCCACGGTCCTTATTCTTTGTCGATACCTTCAGTTTAGTCCTAAATCTTTAAAATTGCATATCCTAGTCTTAAATCTTTTATAAGTGAGTCACCCGAGGTCCTATTTTGCTCTGACCGCCTTGACCTACCTATGTGGCGCTGTGGCATCCCGCAAAACCACTACTAGAAAATCGCGTTGAATTTGTGCATTGCATCGTCATCATCATGTATTGTTTGTCAAAAACTAATTTCGAAAACCTGTTTTGAATTTCCAAACGCCCCATCTTTATTCAAACGCAAAAACCCGGGGCTCCGGAGTTAATTTGTTTGTTGCTATCGGGTTGCAAACGGCCCAATTAGAATAAATAAAAATTTAAATTATTTTAATAGGGGCAGTCGAACGGGCCAATTGACCCGATCGACCACCCCAGGAAATAATAAACGGTCCACCTGGACACCCCCAACAAAATCCTAAGTGCACCAACTAGTCTACCCTAACCCAGCCTCCACATCACCTCACCCAATCATCTCCTGCCACCTCACCTCCTCCCTCTCCCTCAACCACTCACACAGTGCCACGTCACCCTCACCCCAATCCCTCTCTCCACCTCTCTCTCTCCTCTCAACCCAGCCCCACACCACAGGACCCACACACACAAGACACACAGCACCCCCTGCACCGTCCCTGCCCTCTCCCTGGCCGTGGGCCCCGCCCCACCCCGCGGCCCACCTGTCATGCTCACACCCCCCGCCTGCCCGCCTTGCCCGCCTGTGGACTCCCGGTCCCACGCCTGCACTGTCCCCGCCTCCTCCTCTCTTCTTCCTCGCAGAAGCCTCCTCCGCGCCTCTCTTCCCGCCACCTCCCGCCCGCCCCAGACCTCGCGCCTGGCCCACGGCCCGCCTCCTCATCCTTCCTCCCCGCCCTCATGAGCTTGCTCGCGCCACAGCCCCAAGGCTTCCGCCACGGCCTTCCTCTCCTCGCTGGCTCCTCCCGCCGGCCGCCTCGACCGTCGCCGGACCTCGCCACACCGCCAAGCCGCATCCTCCGGCCCTCGGCTGCCCGCTCAAGCCAGCGCCAGAGCCCCGCCAAGCACCCAGCGTCTTCCTCGCTCCGCCGCGCCAAGGCTGAGCGCTGCCGTCGCCCGGACCCCGCCCGCCGTACCTCGCCGCCACTGCCGTCCTCCCTAGGCCGCCTCGAGCCTCGCCGACGCTCCCGAGCTCTGCCTGGCGTCCCGGTGAGCTCTGCAGGCTCCGTGCCCTGCTGACGCTCCTGCCGCCACGCCCGCCCGCCAGCGTCCCGCGGCCGCCTCGGTCTCCTTCGCCCCGTCGCCAGACGTCCCCAACCCGATGCTGTCCGTCCTTCGCGCCTCTGCCGTGCCCGAGCCCCGTGCCGCGTCGTCATTCCTTTGTTGCTGCCGAGTTGTTTGGTACAAGTGCAGGATCTCTAGTACCAGTGGGTTGCCCAGGTGCCGTGTTTTGGTGATGTTCAGGAGAAAGTGGGGCGAGAAGATGTTTGCTGTGGCGACCCTCGGGTTTCAGTGACCTCCACCCAACAAGTCCGACGAGTACCTCACCCAGAACCTCGGAAGCGACAAATCTACCGATGACCGAGGGCCCGGTTGCCAAGATCCGCGGCTCGGAGATACCGGAACACCAAGTACGTCGAGACCCTGAAGACCCGTTCCCGGGGGCAAAGTCCGGACCCGATGACCGCCAAGAACGCCACCGGTTCAACAAGCACTTCGCAGCGGAGCGCCAAGTTCTCCCTCCCGGATACCAAGACCGCCTCGATGGCGCGGACCCGACAAGACCCTCGCAACGGCAAGACCGACCCCGAACCCCGAACCCCGAACCCCCCGGAACCCCAAGTTCGTCGAGGCCCCTTAATGTGTGAACCCTCTCCCGCAAACCCTATTTTTATAATTGAAATACAACTTGTCGCATAATAATTGTTCATGCACGCATCTTATCATGTGGGTTGGGGGCCTTATGCCGATTCACCTAATAATTAAATATGGGGCCCATATGCGGGCAAATCTAGTCTCATATCGGCCTCATTTAAACTTGTGTAGCGAACCGGAATCTTATCTTGCCTTGTTATAACAACATTTAAATTGCGGGGTATCTAAACAACTTGAACCGCCTAATTAATTGTCGGGACCCCGGTTCCGCTTAATATGACCTAATTGCATCACATCTTTGCCATGTCATCCATCATGCATGTTTCATGCCGATCTTCTGCCGTGTATTAAATATTGCATCCGGTGCTTCTTCTAGTGTTTTGCTTCTTCGCGGATAAGGCCGTTTAGTTGATGTGAGCTTCGCCCCGATCTTCGGATGAACCCTTCGACAATGTTTTCAGGCGAGCATCTCCCCCTTTCTACCAATCTTACTTTGCTAGTATTTACTTCCCTCCTGTTGATCTTTGCTATCTGTGTTGCGATGCTCTAGATTTCGTACCCGTGATATCCCTTGCAGCCATATATAGCCTTGGACACATCCTATTACCTGTTGTTTGGTAGATAGTTGGGCCCGCGTGTCGTAGTCGCTTGCTCTAGTGTTTTGTGTGACGTCAAGTACCACCAGTGTTGGAGGATTGCCGCCTGTTGACGTTGGAGATGATCATGGTTTTACTTATTGTTTCACTTTAATTCATGTTTAACAACTAAAACTGAATTAAGCAGAGGCATCGGTGGGTGATAGGTAAGATTTGGTTTCCGACCGCCCACTTGTGTCCCGTAGGACCCGAGTTCTTGACACCTGTTCCGAGATCGAGCGCGCTAACCACAGGTGGGGAGATATGGGCCCCCCATTGATAATTACCTGATTTCAAAGTATTGTACTGGGGGCCACAAACTAGTTTGAGGTGTTTTTACTATCCTGTACTTATGCCATGCTTCTTTGCTTTATTTATGCGAGGTCTTGCACTGCATCTGTTAGGATCGGGACACGATTCCGCGGTGTCGGCAGTCCCGTTTGGGGATTTGTCGTCGTAATACCGCTCACCCGAACCCCGAGTCCGTCTCGAGACCGGCCGACTCCGGCGGGTGTCGACTGGGGTGGCCCCATGTACTTGCTTTGTGCAGGAACGCGTCGTGACTTAGACCCCGCCGACATACCGATGGGTGTATGTTAACCGATCGGCAAAAGGGTCGAAGTGCCTGTGGATACTTTGGTGCACCCCTGCAGGGTTTAATCTTTTCGAGAAGCCGTGTCCGCGGTTATGGACGACTTGGAGCACAGTGTCTGATCATAGACAACTATAACTAAAGTTTACTGTTTTAAATTAACTTGTTTCCGATATGATTAGTAATCAGCTCCACTACAACGGAATGGCTAAGTAAAAGTATCAACGACTGCTGGGTTTTGGGGGTTATCTCATGATAATTGTATCTGACTAGTAAGTGTTGCCACTATAACAGAATGATTAACTACAAGTGCCCACTGCTTACTTTATCAGGATGATTATCTAAACCTGACTAGTAAAGTGCCGCAACTATAACTGAATAAGTAAAACTGCCAACTGTGTGAGTTCCTCGGTTGACTTCCTCGTTTGGTTACGAGGGGGAAACGCCAGGATGGGTTTGTTTGGTGATAGTTTCAGGTTGGATCCGGACAGGTCATTCTCACCCCCTCTGATAACCGCCAGCTGTATCGAGTCTCTAAAGGTTGTTTAGTGCATGCTGCCGCTGCCGCTCAGTCCACCATACCTATGTAGGCGAGGACCGCCGAATTCTAGCCTCGCCGTGTACTGGCCTCGGTACTGACGCTCCTTCTTTTTCCTTTGCCCTTTGTCGGCACCCCTTTTTCTTAAGGTGTTACGAGATCGGCGTCGTTAGCGGTGGGTTACCCTTCCGCTTGGCACGGGCAGGTTATGGACGCCATTGGTTATTCTTCGTGGCTCTTAGCCCCATTTGCATCTTGTCCGTAGTCGGACGCCTATCGCTTTTCAAGGTGATTTGGATCTTTGTATATTGTATTGATTCTTGACTCTTGAGTCATTGTATATATATACGCTACGTGGGTCCCATCGAGGACTGTTGTGTAATGTTATTACTTTGCTTTCCACCCGCACGAAAGTGCCTGGTGGGCACCTTCGAATCGTTTCTATGCGGGTTTGGCGAGTTTCGCTAAAACTTGCATAGGGCCGATTCTGAGGGTGTTACAAGCGCTTTGACCACTGCCACGTCAGCCATATGGATACCAGTTGGACGTTCATGTCGATCACCACAACCTGCGCCGCTCACAGGTAGCTCCGACGGCCACACGCTTCACCCACATCAAGATTCCCATCGCCCGGACTGGCCGACGAGACGCCGGCGCGGGCGCGGTTGCCGCTCGCGCCCAAGGAGGAGCAAGGAGGTACATTCGAGTCTAGTCCTCCTGCCAAGAACGCCTTTGCGAAATGCATCGGCGGGCTAGTCAGTGTGGTCATGCAGGAGGTGCACTTGGAGCTCTCATTCCTGTCCGGGGAGATCATGGCGGTGTACTCCTGCGGTGCAGGACAGCAAGCCGTGGCCCTCGCCGGTGGAGCTGGCGGCAACGGCGGCTCTGTCCTGACCGTCCGGCTCGACAAGATGTATGTGGAGAAGGAGCGTGAGATGCTGGTGGAGCTGCGGGCGCCGCTAAGCGCGCAACACAACCACCCGCACTCGTTGTCCGTCAGGTGCAGCCACCACGACCCGGCGTTGCAGGACACCCTGTGCGGCGCCGAGCATCTGTTTCTCATGCCACCACTCCACAGAGGGAGCTCGTCGTCATAGCAACTCAATGACCTGTTCATGGCCACCCGCGTCGTGGATGAGTCGCGGCGGCTGGCAGAGCTGAGCAACTTCTCAACGGACACCCACATGCTATCCTCAAAGATAGGCTAGTCCTTGATCCCCGCCGACGCAAAGATTAGCGGACTCGCTGGCAGCTGGACACCGAGTGCGGTGGTTGTGCTTGGCATGTGAGCGGTGGCGAAGGTGGCCATCATGCGCAAGTTGATGAACCATCGAGCGATCTGCACGGCTTCGAGAACGCGCGCTTCTGACGACGACGTCGGCAACGATGAGGATCTATCTGTAACGATGAGCAAAGCTGTTTTTTTCTTGTTATGTGGTGGAAGACCCTGCCGGAACGCGTTGAACGAACGGCTAGAGGTGCCGTTTCAAGTCGTGACCGCGCCGCTCGTCTTCGCGGTGGCCATCGTGTTGAAAAATAAAATGGGACCACGGTTTTAAAAGAAATATAATCTGTAGAGCTTTTCATAAATATACACGTCCAACTGGTATTCTCATTGCTGATGTGGCAGCGGTCAAAGCGCCACGTAGACAGGCCAAAGTGGTCATAGCAAAATAGGACCTCGGGTAATATACAATTTTAAAGATTTAGGATCAAAGTGAAGGTATAGACAAAAAAAAAAAAAAAACCGCGGGTGCGGTTATCTCTTCTACTGCCCCATGGCCGTCGCTCTGGTTCTGCCGTCGAGGTCTGCGTCCTCACCCCCACCACCGAGCGCCCAAAACTCTCGCCTCACCACTATGCGCCGCCGTGGCCGTCCTCGGCACCCACACCGCCACGCGTGCAAGCTCAAGGAGGCGCCCACCGCGCTGTCTATTCCTTCGATGATTTTGATCCCACAGTGTCCCCGTGGATCTAGCGAATGAGGTGTCGAGGTGATGGATCTCACCAACTTCTCCGATTCGGATACAGCCACCCGAGGTCTCCGGCGCCGGGTAGGTGATAACGCGTTGCTGCACCTGCACTGACCTTCGCCGCTGGCCACCACAGCACCACCTGCGGCTGAGTCCGCACGCCCCTTGCTGTGATGATAAATAAATAAGAGAAGGGTTATGGGACCTGAGTGCAAAAAAGCTCCGCTCAGGAATCAGGATATTCAGCGCTTAGTACTCAGTGGTCAAACCCAGCCCACTACAGTACTGCCGTCTATCCAGTTCCTTGACTAGCTCCTGCTGGTTCGGTCTCCGCGACGGAGGACCTCCATGGACGCAGCAGAAGAGAGGGGATTACTGGTCCAAGAGGTTGGGAATCATCAGCCGCTCCTTCTTCCATCCCTGGTCAAATTTACTGTTTTTTTATTCTTCTTTTTTCTGAATTTCCATTGGCCAGACTACAGTTCATCCTAGTTAGTTCTAGCGTGTAGACTTTAAATTTCCTACAGTTCATCCTAGTAATTTGGTAAATCCTCCATTCTATTGGATTCAAAGTCCAAACTGAAACTGGAGACAGTAAGATGAGAGTCTCCCGTGTCCTTGCTTCGGTGATGTTGAAATTTTGATTGATGCACAACAGTTTTTTTAATGTGCAGTAGTAATCTGTTGGCCTCATTTGGAATCAAGGATTATCAAGGAAATTTTGTACCAAATTACTACGTAATCCCTTCTATTTTTCCATAGTTAGGAAAATTAAAGGAAGTACGCTTTCATCCTTACTCCTTAGGTGGTAAAGACGTAAGACTGAGCCTGAGTGCTGCTATTTCTTAGCAGGATGCGAGTATTTACACAGGTGATGGGTCTGTTGACATCAAAGGGCGTCCTGCTACAAGGCGCACCACAGGGGATTGGCGAGCATGCTTCTTCATCCTAGGTAACATATAGCGTTGTTCATACACGGTTTGGCCGTTTGTTCCAATCCGGCTAGCACTGGCCATAGTTGTATGCTTTCACAAGTTCTCAAGAAATATTAAATTGAATGCCAAATTGCTTCTCTATGCTGATTTTACACGGTTTGGTAAAACCCATGTTGAATGGTGCATTGCACCAAAGTTTGGCGAAGTGTTTACTGAAGAAATTCCTTGTTTTCTCATAACAGATAATTATTGTAGTAGTGAGCTGTTTTCCTTAGTAAGCACATCCCTCAATGCATTTTGACTAAGGGTTAAACATTTAACCCATTGGGTGCTGCCTGTTAGTATAGTATGCCAGTTTCTTCAAATTACAGTTACAAGAATCCCATCTTTTATTTGGAGGTAACTGAAATAAAAAATTGTAATTAGTCTAAAGAGTAAAGACTATAGGACATATGGCGCAAAATAATTTGGCAACTCTGTGCATATTTTTGTATATTAGGTTTGGCAAACTCTAGTAATGCTAATCTACTGACAGGGAATGAGTGTTGTGAGCGTCTGGCCTACTACGGAATTGCAAAAAATCTGGTCACATATCTTAAAATAAAGCTTCATCAAGGCAATCTTGAAGCTGCAAGAAATGTCACCACTTGGCAAGGGACATGCTATCTGACTCCCCTTATTGGAGCCGTCTTAGCAGATTCTTATTGGGGAAAGTACTGGACTATTGCTGTTTTCTCATCAATTTATTTTGTTGTAAGTACAAGATAATTTCAACCAACTTTTTTTTTCTATCTAAGTTGTTCCATAATGCTTCATCCAGGCATAGAAAACAATGTTGCACATTCTACTTGGTAACTTCTGAGTACTTCAAGATAAGAATCCAACAGGTCTTTCATTTTAAGTTAATATGCTGAAAAACATGTTGATCTTGTTATATAAAGTTTGATTTTGATGAACTATCGATGCGTGCATCTTAATGTATTTAGCAACCATTTTAATCGTGTATTACTTTTTACTGAAGGGTCTGGCCGTTTTAACGCTTTCAGCATCACTTCCAGCACTTCAACCACCGTCATGCTTAGGATCTGTTTGTCCAGAAGCAAGCTTGCTACAGAATGGCTCATTTTTCCTAGGTCTATATATGATTGCCCTAGGGACTGGAGGCATTAAACCATGTGTGTCATCCTTTGGAGCTGATCAATTTGATGACAGTGATCCAACAGAGAGAGTTAAGCAGGGTTCCTTCTTCAATTGGTTCTATTTCTCCATAAATATCGGTTC
Organism: Avena longiglumis; assembly: GCA_030063025.1. Classification (NCBI taxonomy): domain Eukaryota; kingdom Viridiplantae; phylum Streptophyta; class Magnoliopsida; order Poales; family Poaceae; genus Avena; species Avena longiglumis. Next base: position 506,215,910 of record CP125975.1, read on the forward strand.
ATTCATATCAGGCACTGTTATTGTTTGGATACAAGATAACTCAGGTTGGGGAATAGGGTTTGCGATTCCTACTATATTTATGGCATTGGCGATCGCAAGCTTCTTTGCAGCCTCAAATAGGTATAGATTTCAGAAACCTGGTGGGAGCCCACTTACAAGAGTGTGCCAGGTCGTAGTTGCAGCATTCCGTAAGTGGCATGTCGAAGTTCCGCATGATGCTTCTCTTCTATATGAAGTCGATGGTCAACATTCAGCAATAGAGGGAAGCCGGAAGTTGGAACACACAAGCGAACTTGAGTAATTATCTTCCTTAAGCTACATCATTGCCTTACTTTTTTTTGTGATATGTGGATGTATTTGTAGAAAGAAGGAAGTTATTTGCAGGACTAGTGAAGACATTGAACTGTGACACAACCTTCATTATGGTTTGAGCTTGATATTGGGAGAAAGTAAATACCTTTGTACAACTGAAGTAGAGCGGACAGAGCCAGGACACCATGCTATATGCATAGCAGTAATTCCCGTGGGTACTGGGAACACAGTTATGGCTACTGGTATCGATAGTGATCGATCTCATCTGATGTCTGCAGATTAAATATATCTCAACACATGTTGATGAGTCTTTCTCAGACTTCTCAACAGAGGATCATTGATCAGATAAAATCAGATGCTATATTATGCGTAGGTTCTAGCAAGGGCAGATTTACCTTGCCGTCAGGATAAAGTAGTTAGGGGGTTTTCTTTTTTGTTTTTCCTTTCCTGTGTGTCCGTGAGTTTTTCTGTTCTTTTGGTCGCCTTTGTTTTGGGTCGTGGTGCACCCCCTCTGTCTTGTATTGTCTCATGTACTCAGCCATTCTTATGGCTTTCCTCTCACCTTAATATATACATGCAGCACTCCTGCATGGTTCAAAAAAAAAGTATAACTATAATTTCAGGATAGGGCTGGACTGCCACTTTTTGTATGATACTCACATTTTTCTCAATATTTTTTTCTGTAGCTAGCTTTCCTCTCAACTCCTTTGCCATACGACTATTACAACATTTAATCTACCTTCCTTTTCTATAGATTCCTTGACAAGGCTGCCATCATATCATCTGCTGATGCCAAGAGTGACCTTTTGACAAGCACATGGAGGCTATGCACAGTCACCCAGGTGGAAGAACTAAAGATCCTAGTAAGAATGTTCCCGGTTTTTGCAACTACAATCATATTCAATGCGGTGTACGCTCAGAACTCTTCCATGTTCATAGAGCAGGGAATGGTTCTTGACAAGCGGGTTGGGTATTTCAATGTTCCTCCTGCGTCCCTCTCGACTTTTGATGTAATCAGTGTCATTATATGGGTTCCACTATATGACCGTGTTGTCATACCTGTAGCTAGAAAGTTCACTGGAAGGGAAAAGGGTTTCTCTGAGCTACAGAGGATTGGCATTGGACTAGTCCTGTCCATTATTGCGATGATATTTGCAGCTCTTGTTGAGATGAAGCGCCTAGAGATTGCCATGTCTGAAGGTCTTACCCATGAAAAGGTCGCAGTTCCAATGAGCATTCTTTGGCAGATACCACAATATTTCTTTGTTGGCGCTGCCGAGGTTTTCACTAATATTGGTCAACTTGAGTTCTTCTACGATCAGGCCCCAGATGCCATGAGGAGTTTATGTGCTGCATTTGCGCTCGTTACGGTCTCAGCTGGGAGCTATTTAAGCTCAATCATATTGACCTTGGTGTCATATGTTACAACTCAAGGGGGAGATCCTGGATGGATCCCGGATAACCTGAATGAAGGCCATCTTGACCGGTTTTTTTGGTTGATTGCTGGGATCAGCTTTGTTAATTTGCTGGTTTACATTGTCTGCGCAGCCAGATACAGGTATAAGAATGTGTGATGGTTATATCTACTGTGGAATCAGTTCTTGTAATTTCATGGAAGCAATGCATTGTATAGACTAAACTGTAAGACATATCATGATGCCTTCGAGAAAAAAAAGGGCCTTCAATTGGGTTTCCTTTGCTATTCTTGGTGATGAATTTTAGACAATTTCTTTGATAATTTGGTGATTGGGTTTTGTATGAAATGGATACCACCAGAATTATACAAGGTGCATTTCAATTTTTTCCTGTTCAAAAGCTAGCCAAAAAGCACTATTCTACTGAATAATATGTGTTGCATGTGCAGGCAAGAACTAACACTACAGTTGAGAAATTGAGAAGCTCCTCAACCAAATCCAACATTATAAAGTATATTTTTTTGTCGTTGTTGCTGTCTTATCATTTCTTGCAAACCAGCAGCTGTAAATAATGTTGATATTTACAAGATATGTTGAGAGAGGAAAGCAAATTTGCACACAATTTAATCTTTCAGCTGAGCAGATACAATCTCTTGAAGCTTGATGTTTCAATCACCTCGCGTGAACATCTTCTGCACAACTGCACATCAAATTTAGCCATGAAAGCAAAAATGGATTAATTAAGCAACAAAGCAGGGGAGCTCTGCACCCGCTAATATGATAAGTAAATAAGAGAAGAGTTATAGGACCTGCCTGCAAAAATACCAAATTAAACACTCAGGAGTCAAGGAGGACTCGGCGGTCAAACCCAACCCACCCAGTTTCCTGATTGCTCTTTGCAGATTCGATCTCCGCGACGGAGATCCTCCATGGACGCAGCAGAAGAGAGGATATTAAGTGTCCGAGAGGATGTGAATCATCTTCCGCTCCTTCTTCCTTCCCTGGTAAATCTTACTGTTTTCTTTTTTTCCTTTTCTGAATTTCCGTTGCACAGACTGTATTTCGTCCTAGTTAGTTCTAGCCTGTAGAGCTTAAACTTTTCTTCTATGTAGCTAGTCATCCTCTTATGTTTTACTGAAACAGAAGATTAAGTTGATAAATCCTTCATCCTCTTGGCCTCTGGGGTCAGCACATTCTCAAAAAAAGAAATTGAAGACAGCAAGATGATGAATGGAAGCTATCTCCTGAGTTCTTGCTTCAGTGATGTTGAAAATTTGATTCACGTATTGGAAATCTATCTCGGAATTCTGGGAACCTCTCAAACACAAGATTTTTTGAACGTCGCTTGCGCCATGGCCTGTCTGATCTTGACAGTTTGTGCACTATGTGATCAGGAGACCGAGTCAATTTTCCATCTCCTAACGCAACAATGTGCTCTCAGGCACGGAAACCAGATGTATAGGAAAAGAGGCTAGCAAGTTCTAGTTTCTTCTTATAATATACAAAGGCACACGCCAAAGTGTGTGTTCGAGGAAAAAATTGACTCAGGTGCAACACATTTCTCTAATGTGTAGTATAACCTCTGATCCAATTTAATTGTCGCAGATTTAGGCACCTTAACCTGCGACAATTAAATCAGATCTCAGGGAGTCGTAATCTTTAGGCCTCACATGGAGTTCAGGATTCTAAGAAGAATTTTGACCAAATTACTGCATAATCCCTTTTATATGCCCATGTTAGGAAAATTAATTGATGCAACTTGGAAATTCTTATTCTCTGTGTCCTTAGGTTTTTAAGACCGAGTCTAAGTGATTGCTATTTCTTAGCAGGATGCAAGTCTTTACACCGGTGACGGGTCAGTTGATATCAAAGGGCGTCCTGCAACAAGGCTCACCACGGGCAATTGGCGAGCATGCTTCTTCATCCTAGGTAACATATAGGGTGTTCATACACAGTTTGGGCAGTTTGATCCAACCTAGCTAGCAGTGACCATAATTCTATTTTATCACAAGTTTTCAAGAAAACTTAGATTGAATCCCAACTTGATTCACTGTTTGGCAGAGTGACATGAGTGTTTACTGAAGAAACTCCTTTTTTTTCTCATAACAAATAATTGTACTAGTGATCTATTTTCCCTAGTACGCACATCCATTAATGCATTTTTAGGAACAATTAAACATTTGTGTATTGGTTACTACCTATTATTGTTAATGATGATCCCCTTCAAAAAACTATTAGTGATAATAGTATGACAGCTTCTTAAAATCCAAATTACAGTTATATGATCCTTTCTTTACAGCTATATGGTATTAAAAAAATAGCTAGCCAAAATATGATCGGTCATTTTGGAGACTCTTGTGTATATTGTGTATTCAGCAATGAGGTTTTGCAAGTTCTAATGATGCTAGTCTGGTGATAGGGACTGAGTGTTGTGAGCGTCTGGCCTACTATGGAATTGCAAACAACCTAGTCACTTATCTGAAAGTAAAGCTTCATCAAGGCAATCTTGAAGCTGCAAGAAATGTTACCACTTGGACGGGGACATGCTATCTGACTCCCCTCATTGGAGCCATCTTAGCAGATTCGTATTGGGGAAAGTATTGGACTATTGCTATTTTCTCATCAGTTTATTTCATTGTAAGTACAAGATGAAGTGACCCATATACCTCCTTTTTTTCCATATGCTCCATTCTGGCATAAAAAACAATGCTGCACATTCTACTTGGTAATATATGTGTACTTAAAATTCTGAATGCAATGTGGGTCTTGTTAGATTCCCTTGGGTTTTAACGAACCAAAATTTCATTCATCTCAATATCTTGAATCATCCATTTTAATCGTGTGTCATATTTTTTACTATAGGGTCTGGCTGTTTTAACGCTTTCAGCATCACTTACAGCACTTCAACCACCTTCATGTTCAGGATCTGTTTGTCCAAAAGCAATCTTACTTCAGAATGGCTCATTTTTCCTAGGTCTCTATATGATTGCCCTGGGGACTGGAGGCATTAAACCTTGTGTATCCTCCTTTGGAGCTGATCAATTTGATGAAAGTGATCCAACAGAGAGAGTAAATCAGGGTTCCTTCTTCAACTGGTTCTATTTCTGTATAAACACCGGTGCTTTAATATCGGGCACTGTTATTGTTTGGATACAAGATAACTCGGGTTGGGGAATTGGATTCGCCATTCCTACGGTATTTATGGCATTGGCTATTGCAAGCTTCTTTTCAGCCTCTAATATGTATAGATTTCAGAAACCTGGTGGGAGTCCACTTACAAGAGTGTGCCAGGTCATTGTCGCCGCAATCCGTAAATGGCATGTAGAAGTGCCACATGATGCTTCTCTTCTATATGAAGTTGATGGTCAAAATTCAGCAATAGAGGGAAGCCGGAAGCTGGAGCACACAAGTGAACTTGAGTAATTATCTTCCTGCATCTTTGCCTTACTTTTAGTTTCATATGTCGACGTATTTATAGAACAGAGAGTTATTTTCAGTACTAATGTAGAATCTTATGTGTGACACAACCTTTAGTAAGGTTTCAGTTCGAGCTTCGTGGAAAATGAATACCTAATGCACCAAAAGGAATATGGATAGGGGCAGACATGTCAATATGTATGGCAGTAGTTCATAGTGCGTACTAGGTAGTAGGCACACAATATCATCGGAGCATAATAAGTTTTACTTTCTTTAGAAAATGGAATCTTTTTTACCCTTGGCCTCTGCATCATAGATGCATATAACCATGATTATTTCACTGCATCATTGATGCATATACCCATAGTTATTGACTTATTGTATAATGGGTTTTACAGCTGTGGCGACGCTCAGTCTGATAAAAAAAATCAGAATAATGATTGACTTGCATTTTGGATGTGATGCTCTCCTTTCTCAGTGTATTATTTCTTAATTCTTTGTTGTATGAATTAAAAAATTTCATCTATCTCCCTTTTGTATAGATTCCTTGACAAGGCTGCCATCGTCTCAGCTGCTGATGGCAAGAGTGACCCTTTTGCAAACCCATATAAGCTATGCACCGTCACCCAGGTGGAAGAATTGAAGATCCTAATAAGAATGTTCCCAGTTTGGGCGACTACTATCGTATCCAATGTGGTGTTTGCTCAGAATTCCATCTTCGTAGAGCAGGGAATGGTTCTTGACAAACGGGTTGGATCTTTCAATATTCCTCCAGCGTCCCTCTTAAGTTTCGACATTATCAGTGCCATGATCTGGATTCCATTTTATGACCGTGTTCTCATACCCATAGCTAGAAAATTCACTGGAAGGGAAAAAGGTTTCTCTGATCTACAGCGGATGGGCATTGGATTGGTCATGTCCATTATGACAACGGCATGTGCAGCTCTTGTTGAGTGGAAACGCTTAGAGATTGCCAGGTCTGAAGGTCTTATCCATGAGAATGTTCCTGTTCCCATGAGCATTCTTTGGCAAATACCACAATATTTTTTTGCTGGTGCTGCCGAGGTTTTCACTGCTATAGGTCAACTTGAGTTCTTCTACGACCAGGCACCAGATGCCATGAGGACTTTATGTGCTGCATTTGCCCTCATTACTGTTGCAGCAGGAAGCTACTTAAGCTCAATCTTATTGACATTGGTGTCATACCTTACAACTCAAGGAGGAGATCCTGGATGGATCCCTGATAACTTGAATGAAGGCCATCTTGACCGGTTCTTTTGGTTGATTTCGGGGATCAGCTTTGTAAATTTGCTGGTTTACATTGGTTGCGCCATGAGATATAAATATAAGAATGTTTGACGGTTATAGTTACTGTCAAGTCAGTTTATTGTAATTTGAGATTCCCTACTCATGGAAGCAATGCATTATATTGACTAGACTGGAAGTCCACAAGAAAATGACTTGCAGTTGGGTTTCTTGTGCAATTCTCTGGTGATTTATATAGATGAAAGTTTGACTGTTTGGGGCTAGGTTTGTTTTGAAATTGGTCCATTCACAAACTTTATCCCGTGCCACTGTTAAGCCCACCGATATGTCTTTCTGGAAAGGGTCCATGAGGGTGAAAAATGAATATTTTAGCTTTCAAGATTGTAACGGAACCGATTCACGCTTTTGGGAGGATACATGATCTGGGGATGGTCTGCTCTATGAGCAGTATCTTTCACTGTACAATATGGTTGTGACATCATGGCCTAGAGCTTAACAGGATCGATGCAATCTTCTTTTTCAGAAGCTTATCTCCATAAAATCTACCGGTTAAGCGTGCCTAGCCGGGAGCAATATTTGGATGAGTGACGTCCGAGAAAGTTTCTCGGGGTATGTATGAGTGAAGACGAAATGTGTTAGAAAGATTTGTGCTGGCTCGTGGATCTAGTCTAAAAATTCTAGAGAGTTGCCAGGAGTAACTCTACTGCTGGCCTAGGAGTGGCGGGGTGTTACAATAGTACAATGTGTGCTTTAAAGATTTGTGCTGCCCTCTCTTATGTTCCTTTGAATATTACTTCCAGTATTTCCTTTATAAACCTTTAATGTCTGTTAACCGATGAGTTCTGGTGGAAGCCACATGCGTTTGGTATGTCTATGGTTAAATTATAGTTTCCACAAGAAATTCCTGTGGAAATTTAGAGGGGGATGGGACAATTTGGCCAAACGTTGGTGGAATGGTAGCAAGATGTCTTGTTATAGACGGACATTCAACATTTCTTCTTTTGGTGCCTCCTATCTTGCCTCGTATGGCTCATTGCTCATGCACGCCGTGCTTCTACGCTGAGGGTCAAGAACACTGAAGATGGTGTAGAGACAGATGCACCTAAAGTTTGAACAAAAAGTACAAAAATAGGAGTTTGACAACCTCGTGTTGGGATTAGAAGTGGTTTAGTCAGTGTCCTGGGTTCCTCTTTTGGATAGTGGTTCTGTGGTATCATTTTTGTTATGATCGGCGTACTTTTGTTGTGGTCTTGTGGTTATTTGGTTAAGTTTAGCTTGGAGACATTTTTTGTTTATTTCTTTTTGCTTACCTGGTGTAGTGATCAGACTAGTTGTTCTGTTATCTGTTGATAATGGAACCCGGCTCATATGAGTCGTATGAAAAAAAATACACCCAACTAACCCTTTGTTTTAATATGTTTGGCTATTGATTGAACAGGGTAAAGAGTCAACTTAAAATTCAGATCTGGACAGGAGCGTGTGCTTTTATCTTGAGGTATATTGAATTGCCACGAAGGTATGATTTTTAAGAAAAAAACAAATCAAATTCGTACGTGTCATCTTCATCGTCACCCAACGAATATGTACGTACTGCAGCGTGTGGAGACGCTACATTATCTATTTTTTAAGTGCAGCTCCTTGAAGATGGTAGCTATTGCTTTGTTCGACAAATATGGCTAACGGTGATTTATGTTTCATGGGCCGTTTGGAACAAAGGATTCTTGTAGGAGTTTCAAAGGATAGGAATTCTATAGGAGAAAATAACTTTGTGCCCTTTGAAACGTAGGAATTTCGCGAAAACGTAAAAGCTTTGTATTTTGATGCATTGATAGATTAAGAAAGAGTCAATTTACAAGTCCAAAGAAGGGCCAACACCCACACCATACAACTCAACCCAAGGCGGCATTGCAAGCTAAGCCGAAGCAATCTAAGAGAGTATCTGCCATAGCAGCTAATGGCAGCCTGAGAAGGACAATCTCTTGAAGCTTGATGTTTCAATCACCTCGCTTGAACATCTGCTGCACAACTGCACATCAAATTTAGTCATGAAAGCTAAAAATGGATTAATTAAGCAATGAAGAAGGGGAGTTCTGCACCCACTAATGTGATAAGTAAATAAGAGAAGAGTTATAGGACCTGTCTGCAAAAAGGCCAAATTAAACACTCAGGACTCGGGGAGACTCGGCGGTCAAACCCAACCTTCCCAGTTTCTTGATTGCTCTTTGCAGATTCGATCTCCGCGAGGGGAGGTCCTCCATGGACGCAGCAGAAGAGAGAATATTAAGTGTCCGAGAGGATTTGGATCATCTTCCGCTCCTTCTTCCTTCCCTGGTAAATCTTACCGTTTTCCTTTTTTTCCTTTTCTGAACTTCCATTGCACAGACTGTATTTCGTCCTAGTTAGTTCTATCCTGTAGAGCTTAAACTTTTCTCCTATGTAGCTAGTGATCACATGCTAGTGATCCTCTTGTGTTTTACTGAAATAGAAGATTAAGTTGATAAATCCTTCATCTTCTTGGCCTCTGGGGTCAGCACATTCTCAAAAAAAGAAATTGAAGACAGCAAGATGATGAATGGAAGCTATCTTCTGAGTTCTTGCTTCAGTGATGTTGAAAATTTGATTCACGTATTGGAAATCTATCTCGGAATTCTGGGAACCTCTCAAACGCAAGATTTTTTCAACGTCGCTTGCGCCATGGCCTGTCTGATCTTGACAGTTTGTGCACTATGTGATCAGGATAGCGAGTCAATTTTCCATCTCCTAACGCAACGATGTGCTCTCAGGCACGGCAACCAGATGTATTGGAAAAGAGACTAGCAAGTTCTAGTTTCTTATAATATACAAAGACACGCACCAAAGTGTGTGTTCGAGTAAAAAATTGACTCAGGTGCAACACATTTCTCTAATGTGTAGTACAACCTCTGATCCAATTTAATTGTCGCAGGTTTAGGCACCTTAATCTGCGACAATTAAATCAGATCGCAGGGAGTCGTAATCTTTAGGCCTCACATGGAGTTCAGGATTCTAAGAGGAATTTTGTACAAATTACTACATAATCCCTTTTATATGCCCATGTGAGGAAAATTAATTGATACAACTTGGAAATTCTTATTCAGTGTGTCCTTAGGTTTTTAAGACTGAGTCTAAGTGATTGCTATTTCTTAGCAGGATGCAAGTCTTTACACAGGTGATGGGTCAGTTGATATCAAAGGGCGTCCTGCAACAAGGCGCACCACGGGCAGTTGGCGAGCATGCTTCTTCATCCTAGGTAACATATAGGGTGTTCATACACAATTTGGGCAGTTTGATCCAACCTAGCTAGCAGTGACCATAATTCTATTTTATCACAAGTTTTCAAGAAAAATTAGATTGAATCCCAACTTTATTCACTGTTTGGCAGAGTGACATGAGTGTTTACTGAAGAAACTCCTTTTTTTCTCATAACACATAATTGTACTAGTGATCTATTTTCCCTAATACGCACATCCATTAATGCATTTTTAGGAACGATTAAACATTTATGTATTGGTTACTACCTATTATTGTTAATGATAATCCCCTTCAAAAAAACTGTTAGTGATAATAGTATGATAGCTTCTTGAATTCCAAATAACAGTTATATGATCCTTTAGTTACAGCTATATGGTATTACAAAAATAGCTAGCCAAAATATGATCGGTCATTTTGGAGACTCTTGTGTATATTTTGTGTATTCAGCAATGAGGTTTGGAACGTTCTAATGATGTTAGTCTGGTGATAGGGACTGAGTGTTGTGAGCGTCTGGCCTACTATGGAATTGCAAACAACCTAGTCACTTATCTGAAAGTAAAGCTTCATCAAGGCAATCTTGAAGCTGCAAGAAATGTTACCACTTGGTCGGGGACATGCTATCTGACTCCCCTCATTGGAGCCATCTTAGCAGATTCATATTGGGGAAAGTACTGGACTATTGCTATTTTCTCATCAGTTTATTTCATTGTAAGTACAAGATGAAGTGACCCATATACCTCCTTTTTTCCATATGCTCCATTGTGGCATAAAAAATAATGCTGCACGTTCTACTTGGTAATATATGTGTACTTAAAATAAGTGAGCCCAGCTCACTAGGGTAGGGGAGTGGATGTACGACCCAGCCGCCCAGGTTCAAGTCCTCACGGATGCGAAATTGGGTTCTTATTATTTAAAAATCAAACTCGCTGTGGGGGTTTCCCCCACTGCTTTCCTTTCAAAAAAATGTGTGTACTTAAAATTCTGAATGCAATGTGGGTGTTGTTAGATTCGCTTGGGTTTTAACGAACCAAAACTTCATTCATCTCAATATATTGAATCATCCATTTTAATCATGTGTCATCTTTTTTACTGTAGGGTCTGGCTGTTTTAACGCTTTCAGCATCACTTCCAGCACTTCAACCACCTTCATGTTTAGGATCTGTTTGTCCAGAAGCAAGCTTACTTCAGAATGGCTCATTTTTCCTAGGTCTCTATATGATTGCCCTAGGGACTGGAGGCATTAAACCTTGTGTATCCTCCTTTGGAGCTGATCAATTTGATGACAGTGATCCAACAGAGAGAGTAAAGCAGGGTTCCTTCTTCAACTGGTTCTATTTCTGTATAAACACCGGTGCTTTAATATCAGGCACTGTTATTGTTTGGATACAAGATAACTCAGGTTGGGGAATTGGATTCGCCATTCCTACGGTATTTATGGCATTGGCTATTGCAAGCTTCTTTTCAGCCTCTAATATGTATAGATTTCAGAAACCTGGTGGGAGTCCACTTACAAGAGTGTGCCAGGTCATTGTCGCCGCAATCCGTAAATGGCATGTAGAAGTGCCACATGATGCTTCTCTTCTATATGAAGTTGATGGTCAAAATTCAGCAATAGAGGGAAGCCGGAAGCTGGAGCACACAAGTGAACTTGAGTAATTATCTTCCTGCATCTTTGCATTGCTTTTAGTTTCATATGTCGACGTATTTATAGAACAACAAAGAGTTATTTTCAGTACTAATGTAGAAACTTATGTGTGACACAACCTTTAGTAAGGTTTCAGTCCGAGCTTTGTGGAAAATGAATACTAAACAACAAAAGGAATATGGATAGGGGCAGACATGTCAATATGTATGGCATTAGTTCATAGTGCGTACTAGGTAGTTGGTACACAATATCATAGGAGCATAATAAGTTTTACTTTCTAGAAAATAGAATCTCTTTTACCCTTGGCCTCTGCATCATGAATGCATATAACCATAATTATTTTATAAGGGGTTTTACTGCTGTGGCGACGATCGGTCTGATAAAAAAATCAGGATAATGATTGACTTGCGTTTTGGATGCGATGCCCACCTTTCTCACAGCATATTATTTCTTAATTCTTTGTTGTATGACTTACAAAATTTCATCTATCTCCCTTTTGTATAGATTCCTTGACAAGGCTGCCATCATCTCAGCTGCTGATGCCAAGAGTGACCCTTTTGCAAACCCATATAAGCTTTGCACCGTCACCCAGGTGGAAGAATTGAAGATCCTAATAAGAATGTTCCCAGTTTGGGCGACTACTATCGTATTCAGTGCGGTGTTTGCTCAGAATTCCATCTTCGTAGAGCAGGGAATGGTTCTTGACAAACGGGTTGGATCTTTCAATATTCCTCCCGCGTCCCTCTTAAGTTTCGACGTAATCAGTGTCATGATCTGGATTCCATTTTATGACCGTGTTCTCATACCCATAGCTAGAAAATTCACTGGAAGGGAAAAAGGTTTCTCTGATCTACAGCGGATGGGCATTGGATTGATCATGTCCATTATGACAACGGCATGTGCAGCTCTTGTTGAGGTGAAGCGCTTAGAGATTGCCAGGTCTGAAGGTCTTATCCATGAGAATGTTCCTGTTCCCATGAGCATTCTTTGGCAAATACCACAATATTTTTGTGCGGGTGCTGCCGAGGTTTTCACTGCTATAGGTCAACTGGAGTTCTTCTACGACCAGGCACCGGATGCCATGAGGAGTTTATGTGCTGCATTTGCACTCATTACTGTCGCAGCAGGAAGCTACTTAAGCTCAATCTTATTGACATTGGTGTCATACCTTACAACTCAAGGAGGAGATCCTGGATGGATCCCTGATAACTTGAATGAAGGCCATCTTGACCGGTTCTTTTGGTTGATTTCGGGGATCAGCTTTGTAAATTTGCTGGTTTACATTGGTTGCGCCATGAGATATAAATATAAGAATGTTTGACCCTTATAGTTACTTTCAAGTCAGTTTATTGTAATTTGAGATTCCCTACTCATGGAAGCAATGCTTTGTATTGATGAAAGTCCACAAGGAAATGACTTGGAGTTGGGGTCTCTTGTGCAATTCTTCTGGTGATTTATATTGATGAAAGTTTAACTGTTTGGCGGTTAAGTTTGTTATGAAATTGGTCCATTCACAAACTTTGTCCCATGTCACTGTTAATCCACCGATATGTCTTTCTGTAAAGGGTCCATGCGGTTTGGGGGTGAAAATGAATATTTTAGCTTTTGGGAGGATACATGGTTTGGGGATGGTCTGCTCTATGAGCAGTATCTTTCACTGTACAATATAGTTGTGACATCATGGCCTAGAGCTTAACAGGATAGACGCGTCTTCTTTTTTGGAAGCTTATCTCCATAAAATCTACCGGTTAAGCGTGCTTGGGAGCAATATTTGGATGAGTGACCGAAAGTTTTCCGGGATGCGTATGAGTGAAGACAAAGTGTGCTGGAAAGATTTGTGCTTGTTCGTGGATCTAGTCTAAGAATTCTGGAGAGTTGCCAAGAGTAACTCTACTGCTGGCCTAGGAGTCGTGAGTTACAATAGTACAATGTGTGCTTTAAAGATTTGTGCTGCCCTCTCTTATGTTCCTTCGAATATTACTTCCAGTATTTCCTTTAAACCTTCAATATCCGGGAACTGATGAGTTCTGTTGGAAACCACATAAGTTCGGTACGTCTATGGTTAAATTATTTGTACATGATGAATGATGATATTAGTTTCGGCGAGAAATTCCTGTGAAAATTTAGAGTGGGATGGGATAATTTGGCCAAACTTTGGTGGAATGATAGCAAGATGTGTTGTTATAGACGAACAATTCAACATTTCTTCTTTTGGTGCCCCAATCTTATAGTTCAGATTCAGGCGGTGTCGTGAGAATGGCCACGACAGATGCTACAATCGGCAGCGAGTAGTAGAACGAGGGGCAAGGGCGGCCAGTCATCTGCGGTGCGAGATGAGGGCAAAGACATAGGGTTTTACTCAGGTTCGTTCTCACAGAGGGTAAAGACCTACTCCTGATAGATTGTATTGATGAGAGAATACAAAGGGCGAGCTCGGCGGCTAGGCGGCGAGTAAAAGGGGTGTATGATGGAACATAAGTTCTATGCATACCCTAGGGAGGTTTATATAGAGTCACCTCGCTAGGGTTTACATATCTACAACCGAGTTGGATAAGGACTCGGAGGGTTCTTGACTTAATCCGACTGGGCCTAGCTACGCTTCTGGGCCTCCAGCTTCTAGTCGCCTAACTTCTTCTTGGGTCGTGATCCAGTCCCGTCCTGCAGGCCCACTTGCTGGCAGTATGAGCCAGTAGGAAACGTCCTGCCGGGTATACCCCACTCGACATATCCCCATCAGTAGTCCCCGAGGCTGTCGTTGATTCGTTGCAGGTGTTCTTTGGCAGTCGGAGTATTCGGGTCCAATTTGGACGCCCAGTCGAATCGGCGGTGGTGGACTCCTTCAATGAAAGAAAGAATCTTCAGCATGTTTCCTCAGTCGCAATAACGGCGTCCAGTCGAATCGCCAATTCGATGAATAATCGAGTCGTGGCTATGGTGAATAGGTCGGCGAGTAGTCGAATCGCAGCTATGGCGAATAGGTCGGCGAGTAGTAGAATCGCAGCTATGGCGAATGGGTCGGCGAGTCGAGTAGACGAAGTTGGACCGTCAATCTGTTCAAACTAGCCGTTGGGTAATCCAACGGTAATATCGGCGTAATCATCGCGCGGTAATAGCTCCCCGAAAATGGCGGGTACCAACCACACTATAAGGAGAGTGACGGGTGGAAAGCGATCATTCCCCACATTTCCTCTGACTCCGCGCGTCTCCCAATCTTCCATCCCTTTCAGAGCGAGCCAGAGCGATCTAGCGATTCCACAGCGATCCTGCGATCTCAGATCGTCCGATCGATGGCGCCACCAAAAGATCTGTGGGGGAGATCCAAGTGCACCAAGGTGCTGCTGAAGTCCTTCGAGGACGCGGGAATTCTCTGCGCCGGGAGATGGCAAATCCCCACGGCCGAAGAGGTGGAGCTGAATTCGCGCGTTAGGGAGTTCATCTGCTTCACCAGCCATCTCGAGAGGGGACTCAGCTTCCCCACCTCGATCTTCTTCTGCCGCTTCTGCTCGTATTACGACATCCAGCCATCAGATCTAGGGCCGCATTGTTGGAGATATGCCCTAGAGGCAATAATAAATGTAGTTATTATTATATCTTTGTGTTTATGATAAATGTTTACATTCATGCTATAATAGTATTAACAAGGAAATCATTAATACTTGTGTGATTTGTAAACTTAATTTGAAGTCCCTAGTATAGCCTCTATACTTCACTAGCTTGTTGGTTGATTAATGATTGTGGTTTCCATATCATGAACATTGAGATGTTATCAACAACAAGATCATATCGTTAGGAGAATGATATGGTGGACATACTCCTATAGATAAGCGTAGCATAAAGATCAAGTCATTTCAATAGTTCAATTGCTATATGCTTTCTGATACATAGTAACCTAATTCCTTCGACCATGAGATCATGCATATCACCTTTACGGATGGATGCTTTGATGACATCAAACACCACACCGAATGGGTGGCTATAAAGGTGGCATTAAGTGTTCGGAAAGTATTGGTTGAAACACATGGATCAAGAGTGGGATTTGTCCATCCACATGACGGATAGATATACTCTGGCCCTCTCGGTGGAATGTCATCCAATTAGCTTGCAAGCATGTGACTTGGTCACAAGGGATCACATATCAGGAACGAGAAAGAGTACTTATCGAGAACGAGGTTGAACTAGGTATGCGAGATACCGGCGATCATAACCTCGGATAAGTAACATATCGTGAGACAAAGGGAAATTGGTATCGTATGTAAGTGGTTCATTCGATGTAAGTAATCGAGAAATATGTAGAGCCATATGAATTTCCAGATTCCTCTATTGGTTATTGTTCGGAGAAGTGTCTCGATCATGTCCGCATAATTCACGAACCGTAGGGAGACACACTTAAGGATTCGGCGTTGTTTGAGTAGTTATGGTATTATGAGAAAGAGACCGAATGTTGTTCGGAGTCTCGGATGGGATCCGGGATATCACGAGGTGATCCGGAATGGTCCGGAGAATAAGATTCATATAAGGAAAGTCCCGTTTCGGAGTTCGGGAATATTTCCGGTGTTTTCATCGGGAATGTTCTAGAAGGTTCCGGATTGTCCGGCACTCCGGGGGGGGAGGGTACATGAGTGTGTCATTACTCATTGAATGATTGCATCATGTACTAAGTGTTCTTGCTGTCCCAAATAAAGGATTAAATTGAATCCTAAAACAGGAAAGTCAAATGTCCAGTTTGAAAGTCAAACTGCCAAAACAAGAAACTGTGGGAAACAAGAAAGAGGTGTTGGAATCCGACTTGAGGGAGGAGTCTCCTCCCCAAGCCGGCGCGCCACCCAAGGCCGACTTGGGGAGGGACTCCCCTCCCCTGGCCGCGCCTCCCCATCTATAAAAGGAGGGGCAGGGCTCCCCTCCTTGACTTACAAGTTTCACCTCTAGATTTCTAGGTTTTGAGCCGTTTTGGTTTAGAGCTTCTAATTGCTTTAGCCAGCGGTTTAGAGCCTTCTAATTGGTTTAGAGCCCTCTAATTGGTGTGTCTAATTACTAGGCCACTAATCCTCTCTCTCATAAGCTCCACCATACTCGCACCGGCTTAAGGCGAAGCCCTGCGGGATCTCCCCTCTACTTCCGGTACCACGCCGTTGTGCTGCCGGAATCGCGAGGAGAGTGCTACAACCTCCGCTGCCTGCTGGAACAAGGGAGAGGAAGGTCTTCGTCGAGTACCGAACGTGTGACCGATCATGAGGCGCTGCCAGGAACGTGGCCGGAAGGATCGTCTACACGATCTTGAGATCGGGAAGAGTACGACTACATCACCCACGAGAATCCGCTCTCGTTAAACGCTTTGGAATCTTCGAGGGTAAGTTATACCATCGACTCGTTGCTACAATCTAGTAGATAGATCTTGGCTTGTTTGTTTGTATGCGATAGAAAATTTTTGTTTTCCATGCTACGAACCCCTGATGGTATCGAGCCGTGTCTATATGTAGATCTGTTGCACGAGTAGAACACAATGGTCATTGTGGGCGTTGATGCTTTTATTGTAGATTGTTTTTGTGTACTTTGCATCTTGCGGTATGTTGGGATGAAGCGGCCCGGGCTAACCTTACATGACATCGTTCATGAGACTTGCTCCACGCTTGACATGTAACTTGTATTGCATAAGTGGCTTTGCGGGTGCATGTTTCTCCTAGCATAGTTAAGATCCAATTTACAACGGGTGATCAACAATGCTAGTATCAATGTTGTGGTTCTTGTTCGTAAGTTAGAACGACACTTATTGAAAGCCCCAAACCACGTAAAATATGCAAAGAAAGTAGAAGCGTCTAACTTTGTTTTGCAGGGTGTCTGATGATGTGATATGGCCATGATTGTGATTATATTCGATGTATGCAATGTTCCTTATTGTAAGTCGACAACGGCGAGCCATATGGTTGTCTTTAATTTATGTTAAGACCCGCATGTCTATTCAAAGTAGTTGTAATAGTTGAAGCGGTGGGCGACAACCATGGAGAAGCGTCATTGACCTTGATGCAATGCGGTGATGATGGAGATCATGTTCGTGCTTGAAGATGGAGATCGGAGGCACGAAGAAGAAAGGCCATATCATATCACATATATATTGAATTGCATGTGATGTTTATCCTTTATGCATCTTGTATTGCTTAGTAGGCAGCGGTAGCATTATAAGATGATCCCTCATGCACATCAATTTCAAATCATAAAGTGTTCACCCTTAGTTAGCACCGTTGCTAAAGCTTGTTGTTTCGAAGCACCACGTGATGATCGGGTGTGATAGATTCTGCAAGTGTATACAACGTGGGCAAGCCAGATTTGCTCATGCAGAAACTAAGGTTTGATCTTGACGAGCCTAGCATGTACAGACATGGTCTCGGAACACGGATTACCGAAAGGTAAAGCATGAATCGTATAGTAGATATGATGAACATGATGATTGTTCGCCATTGAAACTATATCAACTCACGTGATGATCGGAGTTGATGTAGTGGATTTGGTTCGTGTGATCACTAAAACAATGTGAGGGATGTTGTTTTGAGTGGGAGTTCACCTAGTTTAATTTCATTAATTAATTTGAACTCAATTTGTCATAAACTTAGTCTAAACTATTGCAAATATGTTGTAGATCAATGGCAGCCCCTACCATCAATTTTAATGCGTTCCTAGAGAAAGAAAAGTTGAAAAACAATGGAAGCAACCGGCGGATTGGTTCCGCAATTTGAGGATTGTCCTCACATTTGGTAATTTGACCTATGTCTTTGGATGCACATTGGGTGACCCACTGCGGTGATGCTTCCGATGAAGTAAAGAATGTTTACCTCGCTCGGAAGAATCGGTACTCCATAGTTCGTGTGCTATCTTGTATGGTTTAGAATCGGAGCTTGAGAAAGGTTTGAAGAGTCGAGACCCATATGATATTGTCGAGGATCTCAAATTGATTTTTGAGACTCATGCGGCAATTGAAAGCTATGAGGCTTGAAAAGTTCTTTAAGCGCAAGATGGAAGAGGCAGCTCCGTCGGTGAGCATGTGCTTAAGATGCAGGCATGCAAACAAACTTCAAAGCTTGGGTATTGTGATTCCTAATGCTTTGGGGATTTACCGTGTCCTCAATCACGCCACCAAGTTACAAGAACTTTGTGATGAACTACAACATGCGTAACATGAACAAGGCGTTGCGAACTCTTTGCCATGTTGAAATCTGCGAAGTGGAGATCAAGAAAGAGCACCAAGTGTTGTTGGTCAATAAGACCACCAAATTCAAGAAAGGCAAGTCTAAGCAAAAGGGACACTTCAAGAAGGGTGGTAAGAAAGCTACCACGACGAAGAAGACCAAGGCTGGACCTAAGCACGGCCCGAGTGCTTTTCTTGCAAGGGAGAAGGTCCTTTGAGCGGAATTGCCCAAAGTACTTGGCGGATCGAAGAACGGCAACATCAAGAAGAAAGGTATATCGATATACATGTTATTGATGTGTATCTCACTAGTACCGTAGTAGTGCACGGTATTTGATCTTGGTTCGGTTGCTCATATTTGTAACTCGAAGCAGTCTTTGCGAAGAATAAGCGGAAGCTAGCGAAGAACGAGGTGACGATGCGCGTGGGAAAGCGGATCAAAGGTTGATGTGATCGCGGTCGCACGCTACCCTTCATCTACCATCGGGATTAGTTTTATACTTAAATAATTGTTATTTGGTGCTGCGTTGAGCATGAACATTATATCGGGATCTTGTTTATTGCGAGACGGTTACTTGTTTAAATCTGAGAATAATGGTTGTTCTATTTATATGAGTAATATGTTTTATGCACATGCACCTTTGATAGATGGTCTATTCTTATTGAATCTCGATAGTGGAAATACACATATCAACAACATTGAGGCTAAGCGTTTGAAATCAAGCGATAATTCGACCTATATGTGGCACTGTCGTCTTGGTCACATCGGAGTGAAACGTATGAAGAAACTCCATTCCGATGGACTTCTTGAATCACTTGATTTTGAATCACTTGAAAGATGCGAAGCATGTCGATGGGAAAAATGACTAAGACTCCATTTTACGGTATGATGGAGCGAGCTACGGACTTATTGGAAATCATACATACCGATGTGTGTGGTCCAATGAGTGTAGCGTCATGTGATGGTTATCGTTATGTTCTTACCTTCACGGATGACTTGAGTAGATATGGATATATCTATTTCATGAAACATAAGTCCGAAACTTTCGAGAAGTTTAAGGAGTTTCAAAGTGAGGTAGAGAATCAACGTAACAAGAAGATTAAATTTCTACGTTACGATCGTGGAGGTGAATATCTAAGTTACGAGTTTGGCGAGCATTTAAAGAAGTGGAATACTTTCACAATTGACACCGCCGAACACCACAGTAATGGTGTGTCCGAACGTCAGAATCGAACTCTCTTAGATATGGTTCGTTCTATGATGTCACTTACAGATTTACCGCTATCATTTTGGGGTTATGCATTAGAAAGCCGCATTCACTTTAAATAGGGCACCGTCTAAATCCGTTGAAACGACACCGTATGAATTATGGTTTGGGAAGAAACCTAAATTGTCGTTCCTTAAAGTTTGGGGATGCGAAGCCTATGTAAAGAAGTTACTGAGGACAAGCTTGAACCCAAAGCGGAAAAATGCGTCTTCATAGGATACCGAAGGAAACTATTGGGTATACCTTCTATCATAGATCCGAAGGCAAAACATTCGTTGCTAAGAATGGATCCTTTCTAGAAGGAATTTCTCTCGAAGAAGAAGTGGAAGGAAAGTAGAACTCGACGAGGTTGTTGAACCTTCTCTCGAAATTGCGAGTAGCAGCACGGAAGAAGTTCTGTGGTTCTGCACCAATAAGGAGGAAGCTAATGATGATGATCATGAAACTTGGTTGAAGTTGCTCTGAGAACCTCGAGGTCAACGAGAACTCGTACCACTCCATTGGTATGATTCCGTTATGAATGTCATGGTGGTGGACAACACCGATGACCCGAGACATATGAGGAAGCGATGATGAGCCCAGATTCCAATAAATGGCAAGAAGCCATGAAATCCGAGATTGGATCCATGTACGAAAACCAAGTATGGACTTTGGTGGACTTACGGATGGCGGAAGGCTGTCGAGAACAAATGGATTTTCAAGAAGAAAACAGATGCTGATGGTAATGTTACTGTCTATAAAGCTCGACTTGTCGCAAAAGGGTTTCGACAAATTCAAGGAGTTGACTACGATGAGACTTTCTCACCAGGTGCGAAGCTAAAGTCTGTGAGGATTATGTTAGCAATCGCATATTATGATTATGAGATATGGCAGATGGATGTCAAAACGGCATTCCTCAATGGAGACATTGATGAAGAGTTGTATATGATGCAACCCAAAGGTTTTGTCGATCCTATAGATGCTAACAAGGTATGCAAACTTCAACGGTCCATCTATGGATTGAAGCAAGCATCCCGAAGTTGGAATCAACGTTTTGATAAGGTAATCAAAAGTTTTGGTTTTATACAAACTTATGGAGAAGCTTGTATTTACAAGAAAGTGAGTGGGAGCTCTGTAGCATTCTTAATACTGTATGTGGATGACATATTGTTGATTGGGAATGATGTAGACCTTCTTAATAGTGTCAAGGAATATTTGAATAATAGTTTTTCAATGAAGGATCTTGGCGAAGCGGCTTACATATTAGGCATAAAGATTTATAGAGATAGATCGAAACGCCAAATATCATTGTCACAAAGTACATATTTGGACAGAGTTCTAAAGAGATTTGGAATGGAAGAAAGCAAGAAAGGGTTCTTGCCCATGTTGCCCAATCGACCTTGAGTAAAACTCAAAGTCCGACATCGGCGGAAGATAGAGAAAGGATGAGTAAAACTCCTATGCCTCAGCCATAGGATCTCTAATGTATGCCATGCTATGTACTAGACCCGACATTGCATATCTTTATTAGTTTAACTAGCAGATATCAAAGTGATCCAGAGTGGATCATTGGACTGATCAAAAACATCCTTAAATACTTGAGAAGGACTAAGGATATGGTTCTTTCTTATGGAGGTGATGAACAGCTCGTTGTTAATGGTTACACCGATGCTAGTTGGAACACCGATCCAGATGATTCTAAATCACAATCCGGATCGTATTTATTTTGAATGGTGCAGCGATTAGCTGGAGGAGTGCAAAGCAAAGCGTTGTGGCGAGATCTTCAATGAATCGAATACATGGCTGCCGGAGGCTTCAAGAAGCGATATGGATGAAGGAGTTCATTACAGAGCTGGGTGTGGTTCCAAGTCGCTGGACCCAATGTCTATCTTTGTGATAACATGGCGCCATAGCCAATGCGCAGAACCAAGGTCACACAAGCTGAAGCATATCAAGCTGCGTTTTCACGCTATTCGAGAACATATCCAGGATGGGGATATAAAGATTTGCAAAGTACACACAGATCTGAATGTGGCGGATCCGTTGACTAAACCTCTCCCGAGGGCAAAACATGACCAACACCAAACTGCCATGGGTGTTCGGTATATTACCATGTAATCTAGATTAGATGACTCTAGTGCAAGTGGGAGACTGTTGGAGATATGCCCTAGAGGCAATAATAAATGTAGTTATTATTATATCTTTGTGTTTATGATAAATGTTTACATTCATGCTATAATAGTATTAACAAGGAAATCATTAATACTTGTGTGATTTGTAAACTTAATTTGAAGTCCCTAGTATAGCCTCTATACTTCACTAGCTTGTTGGTTGATTAATGATTGTGGTTTCCATATCATGAACATTGAGATGTTATCAACAACAAGATCATATCGTTAGGAGAATGATATGGTGGACATACTCCTATAGATAAGCGTAGCATAAAGATCAAGTCATTTCAATAGTTCAATTGCTATATGCTTTCTGATACATAGTAACCTAATTCCTTCGACCATGAGATCATGCATATCACCTTTACCGGATGGATGCTTTGATGACATCAAACACCACACCGTAATCGGGTGGCTATAAAGGTGGCATTAAGTGTTCGGAAAGTATTGGTTGAAACACATGGATCAAGAGTGGGATTTGTCCATCCACATGACGGATAGATATACTCTGGGCCCTCTCGGTGGAATGTCATCCAATTAGCTTGCAAGCATGTGACTTGGTCACAAGGGATCACATATCACGGAGCGAGAAAAGAGTACTTATCGAGAACGAGGTTGAACTAGGTATGCAGAGATCAGCGATCATAACCTCGGATAAGTAACATATCGTGAGACAAAGGGAAATTGGTATCGTATGTAAGTGGTTCATTCGATCAAAGTAATCGTAGAAATATGTGGGAGCCATATGAATTTCAGATTCCTCTATTGGTTATTGTTGGAGAAGTGTCTCGATCATGTCCACATAATTCACGAACCGTAGGGAGACACACTTAAGGATTCGACGTTGTTTGAGTAGTTATGGTATTATGAGAAAGAGACCGAATGTTGTTCGGAGTCTCGGATGGGATCCGGGATATCACGAGGTGATCCGGAATGGTCCGGAGAATAAGATTCATATAAGGAAAGTCCCGTTTCGGAGTTCGGGAATGTTTCCGGTGTTTTCATCGGGAATGTTCTAGAAGGTTCCGGATTGTCCGGCACTCCGGGGGGGGAGGGTACATGAGTGTGTCATTGCTCATTGAATGATTGCATCATGTACTAAGTGTTCTTGCTGTCCCAAATAAAGGATTAAATTGAATCCTAAAACAGGAAAGTCAAATGTCCAGTTTGAAAGTCAAACTGCCAAAACAAGAAACTGTGGGAAACAAGAAAGAGGTGTTGGAATCCGACTTGGGAGGAGTCTCCTCCCAAGTAGCGCCACCCAAGGCCGACTTGGGAGGACTCCCTCCAGCGCGCCTCCCCATCTATAAAAGGAGGGGCAGGGCTCCCCTCCTTGACTTACAAGTTTCACCTCTAGATTTCTAGGTTTTGAGCCGTTTTGGTTTAGAGCTTCTAATTGCTTTAGCCAGCGGTTTAGAGCCTTCTAATTGGTTTAGAGCCCTCTAATTGGTGTGTCTAATTACTAGGCCACTAATCCTCTCTCTCATAAGCTCCACCATACTCGCACCGGCTTAAGCGAAGCCTGCGGATCTCCCTCTACTTCGGTACCACGCCGTTGTCTTTGCGGAATCGCGAGAAGAGTGCTACAACCTCCATTTTCTTTGGAACAAGGAGAGGAAGGTCTTCGAGTAATGAAACGTGTGACCGATTGCGAGGCGCTTAGGAACGTGGCGCGGAAGGATCGTCTACACGATCTTGAGATCGGGAAAATCGACTACATCACCCACGAGAATCCGCTCTCGTTAAACGCTTTGGAATCTTCGAGGGTAAGTTATACCATCGACTCGTTGCTACAATCTAGTAGATAGATCTTGGCTTGTTTGTTTGTATGCGATAGAAAATTTTTGTTTTCCATGCTACGAACCCCTACACGCATAGCATCGAGCAACTCGCCATTTTCGTGGAGTTTTGCAAGTGTTATCTGGGCTGTCGCCCATATTTTCCCCTATGGCAGGAGCTATTCCACGGGCGGGTCAGACGCGAAGGGGCAGGCGGCCCAATGCTAGCAGCGGGCGGCCTCACCTTCCAGCTGAAGTCCAAGGCCTCCTTCCTCGACCTCATGCTTCCAAAGAAGGCAGCGAACGAGTGGAAGAAGCACTGGTTCTACGTCAGCGAATCGACTCCGGACGGCGAGGTAGCGCTTCCGATGTACTCCACCGACCGGCCTGAGCCACGCCGGCTTCCGGTCACCAAGCTTCCGCTCGACCAGCGGATGGTAGTCGACAAGATGTTGAAGATGATTCATCAACTGAAGAAGAACGACCTCCAAACCATCAATCTGTACAACTGCTGGCTCAGGCGGCGGCTGGTGCCCCTGGCTAGCCGTGCTCACTGGATGTACGAGTACACGAGCAAGGACGACGCGACCAAGTCCTGCACCGCCGAGTGGAGTGCTGACGGTTACGCCCTCGCTCTAAAGAAGATCACTGATACGGAATACCTCGACCCGAAGGCCGGGATTCCCCTGTACACCATGAAGCGCAAGGCGCCACCGGTAAGTCTGTCCTTCCTTGTCTATTTCGTAGTCGCAGAAATGCAGTCGCGGCTTTGCTGATTGTGTTTTGTTTGTGTAGTTGTTCCAAGTGGTGGAATGTTGGCTTCCACCCGCTGATGACGGAAGTTCAAACGAGTCCGCCGAGGGCGAGAGCGAATCTTCCTCCGACAAGGAGAATGTCGGAGGCGATGATGACGACGGCAATGATGACGAGGTCGTAGAGGTCGCCGCACCCGCGATTCGGAAGACCCGCGAACAACGGCAGTGCGAGCTCGAGGCCAGCAAGAGCCTCGAGGCTCATGACAGGGGCGAAGACGAAGCCCTCGAACATACTTCATGGTGCATGGCTACGCCATCGAAAAAGAAGTCGCCGAAGAAGAAAAAGGGGACAGCCAAAGCGGCGTTGCCGCCTCGATCCGCGACTAGCTGTGACAAGACTAGCGCGACCGACGAGACCGGGGCCAGCGTGTCGGTGCAGGTGACTGCGGCGGCCAGTGCGGCCGTGGTGGAAGACGAGGTGCCATTGGCATCACTTTCGCCGACCTTCTCCGCAGTCACTGGGCTCAGGGCTACTCCACCCACGGGGGCATCGCCATTGAGTGAAGCACCCGCGACGATTGGAGGGGAGCTTCCTGCCACGGCCTCATCCTCGAAGAAGGCCTCCGTGTTGTGGGCTCCGACCCTGCTCAAGACGGGCATCAGCCGGAAGTTGGGGCCAGAGTTGGAGAAGCCGGCGCACATCCGCACCAGCATGCGGTTCATCCTAGTCGCCAGGTAACTGTCTTGATGTATTCTCCTGATCTACTAGTTTGAAATTGTCGGGCGATCTCGCTGATAACTTCTTTTGTAGGACTGGCGTGAAGAAGACCAGTCACCCCTCAGTGGCCAAAGTTCCAGTAGACGCCACGGGAGCGAAGGCTGATCCCTCAAAGAAGAGGAAGGGCGACGATGCCCAGACGCCTGCAAAGGGAACGAAGAAGGTGAAGGGCGACGAGGGTTGTCCCGATCTCGGATGAGCCAATCGACGCCCCAGTGAGGCTCCGACTGAGGCGGATGCGGCCGTGAAGGCCGTAGTGGACGCGGGGTCGCAGCAGGTAGAACCTGCGGCATTGGTCGAGGTGGCGGGCCCTTCAACGAGTGCTGCGGGAGCGGCGGTGGCGACCTTCCCTCGCTTTATGGCGAGAGCCTCCACCGCAAGTGTATCGGCGCAGTCGACCCATATGCCCGAGGTTTTGGGCTCAAAAGTCGAGCAGCGTCGCGGGCACACACCTCTTGTGCTCCCGTCGGTGGATGCGGTCGAGCTGCACAACATGCTGGGTGTGGCTATTCAGGTATGTCTAGTCCCCGAGGATCTGGTCGCTGAATTTCAGCGGGTAGATTCTTATTGTTTTTCTTCGATGTCCAGTCCCCGAGTGGCTAGTCGCTGAATTTCAGCGGCTAGGCGCTTAGGAGTTTCTTCGATGTTTGCTGATGTTTGACCATGTCTACGCAGGGCCTCCGGCGCGAGTCGATGAAGCGATTGGCCGTCAAGGAGCGTCTGGAGAGAGACCTCCGCTCCGTGCAAGAGGTGAATAAACAGCTTCAAGCGACTACTGGCAGGTCTGTGAGGTTCCCTTTTCCATATATGTCTTTTTCCTGACTTTGTACTCACGCTCATGTTGTTGTAGAGGGACATGCGGGCGCGGTGGAAAAGGCTCGCGAGGGTTTGGTCCCCGCTAGCGAGTTAACGACTGCCCAGTCATCGTTGACCGTCGCAGAGAAGCGAGTGGCCGAGATGGAGCAAAAGCTCAAGGCTGCGGAGGCGGAGGCGAACTCGGCGGGCGAGAGGGCTAAGGAGGCTGTCGCTGCCGCAACGAAAGAGCGGAAGGTGTCGGATGCTCTCATCGCGGGGCTGCAGACTGACTTGTCAAGTCTCCAAGACTTCGTTACGGGGCGCTGTCGTCCCTTAATTGGTGAGTTCCTTCATCTTGCGTTTGATTGATTTGGCGAGTCCCCGAGCGAGCGGGTCGCTGTTGTCATTGTGCGCCCTTCTGACGTTGAACTGCTTGTGCTTTGAAGGGAAATTCTTGATGATGAGCCCGAGGCGCAGTTGTACGACGCGCGGGAGTGTGTCACCATGCTGGTGGACTCTGTCGCCCTTTCGGCAACCTGTATTTGCGCGTATCTTCAGGGGATCTCGTCGATGGAGGTGATCCCCAGTGAACTCACTGAGGTCTGGCGCTACCTGGAGAGGGCCCGGTGGTTGTGGAGTTCATGTCGTGGTCGGCATTCCGCTATGGGGCTGTGACTCCTCTTAGCCTTGGGCTCGCGCACTTCCCCGACGACTTTGACCTCGATGATGTCACCAGCGGGTATCCCTCGTCGACTGGGTCGGTCGAGATCTCCGGCATGCTGAAGCTGACCAACCGGGCCGCGATCTACTCCGATCAAGTGTTGGCGATGGGCGATCTTCTGTCGTATCAGGAGACGATCTTCGCCCCGAACAACCCCGAGCCGGCGCATCGTGACTTCAAGGTGGAGCGGACATTCCGATCGGTGATGGCGGGCGCCTTGACGATGTATCCGTCGAACCCGTGGGTTCCCTTCATCTGTGTCTGTGGTGGCGGTGGCGCGTCGTCGTCGAAACCTGCGGAGTAGACCACTTTGCCGATTGGCGTCAGTTGTAAAGAAGTGTACGCTTGCCCTTGTAAGCGAATAGATTTTGTTGCCATAAGGAATGCATGTATGATTTTTTCAGTTTTGTTTTGGTTTTGGATTGTTGTGTTGCGCGAGTCCCCGAGCGCGCCCGCCCTTGTATGGGTTTTGCCTCGTGTCTTTGTGTGTATGTTTGTTTTTGTACTGTTAGTTAGTTGAGGTCGACTCGCCGTGGCTTGGGAAGCCAGTCGCATGGTGACCCCAAGGGGTGCTTTGTACTTAGCCGTTTTCCTAGACGCGAACGGGGTCGGTTAGACGAGTCCCCGAGCGTGGTACTTAGATGTTCTAGTCGCATGCCCAAGGTAGGTGAGGACGAAGCGCGTTGTGTTTGGAGCGTCGCTCCGTCTGACTCGGAGAGCCAGTCGCATGGCGAGTCCAGGACGCGCTCTCATACTTGGTGTTTTCCCGAGCCACGTGGGTTTGGACTGGTGTCAGTCCCCGAGCGTGGTACTTGACCGTTCAAGTCGATGTGGCAAGGATGCGGAGGACTGGGTCGCTGTTAGAAGCGAGTGCG
The DNA here is from genome assembly GCA_030063025.1 of Avena longiglumis. Lineage (NCBI taxonomy): Eukaryota > Viridiplantae > Streptophyta > Magnoliopsida > Poales > Poaceae > Avena > Avena longiglumis. The sequence goes on from CP125975.1 coordinate 506,243,532, forward strand.
GTCGTCTTGGCCCGGTGGGCCAGTCTAGCGAGGCGACTCTGATGGGGCTCCGGGTTGGCGTTTTCATGGACGACACAAGGCCCGAATTTTATCGATGCCCTTATATCGCACTACTTAGCCGTGGCGGTCGCGCGACCAAGGGTTGACTTCCATGAGTAGCGTGACGCTGTTTTTACGTGTGCGAGTGGCACAAGACTTGGAGAGTGGACACAATTTGTGCGAATCGATCATCTTTATTTCATAGTGCGGGTAGTACATGTCAAAGTTCTAGGTATATAACTTCCTTAGGAGGTTTACATTCCACGGCCGCTTGACATCGAGTTGTTCGTTGCCTCGGACGTCGATGAGGTAGTAGGCGTTGTTGCGCAGGACTCGCCCTATGGAGAATGGTCCCTCCCACGGGGGAGAGAGCTTGTGCATGCCCTTCTTGTCCTGGATCAGTCGCAAGACCAGGTCGCCTTCCTGGAAGGTGCGAGTCCCGACTCGGCGGCTGTGGTAGCGGTGGAGTCCTTGCTGGTAGATGGCGGTGCGGGAGCAATCTAGGTCGCGTGCTTCATCGAGCTGGTCGACTCCGTCTTGGCGTGCGAGATCGTTGCCAGCCTCCGCGTAGTTGACAAACCGAGGCAAGTTGTGCTCGAGGTCGGTCGGCATGATGGCTCCAGCGCTGTACATGATGAAGAAGGGGGTGAACCCAGTCGACCTATTGACGGAGGTGTGAATGCCCCAGATGACAGAGGGAAGCTCCTCGACCCAGCACCCTAGAGTTCGCTCTACGGGAACTTGCAGTCGCGGCTTCAGCCCGTGGAGGATGCTCTGGTTGGCGCGTTCCGCTTGGCCATTAGAATCCGGGTGGGCGACTAAGGCGAGGTCGAGGCGTATGTTTGCTCCTCGCAGTACTCGGCCATGGCGCCCTTGGCGAAGTTGGTGTTGTTGTCCGTGATGATGCTGTGCGGGAATCCGTAGCGGTATATGAGCTCGCATAGGAATTTGGCGGCTGTCTTCCGGTCGCACTTGCGGACTGGCTTGACCTCCATCCACTTGGTGAATTTGCCGACTGCGACCAGGAGGTGAGTGTACCCGGAGGGGGCCTTATTGAAAGGGCCCACCATGTCCATACCCCACACGGCGAATGGCCAGGTGATGGGGATGGTCTTGAGTGTCGAGCTTGGTACATGCGTTTGATTGGCGTACTTCTGACAACCGACGCAGCGTTGGACGATGTCGACCTCGTCGGCGTGTGCGGTGAGCCAGTAGAAGCCATGTCGCATGGCCTTGGCGACTAGGGACCGGGCGCTATCATGGTGGTCGCAGTCGCCGGCATGGATGTCTTGGAGGATTTTGCGACCTTCCGCGGGCTGCACGCGGGGTTGGAACACGCTGCTAGCGCTGCGCTTGTGGAGCTCGCCATTGAGGATGACGAAGGATTTGCAGCGACGCACGATCATGCGAGCCTTCGTATCATCTGCGGGTAGGGTCCCTCCCTCGAGGTAGGCAATGTATGACGTGGTCCTGTCGCTTGGCTCCGTGATCATGGATGGTTCTGGTTGCAGCGGTATCCCGATGTCGATCTCCCTCGGGGGAGAGACAGATGGATTGGTGATGGTGTCTAGGAAGACACCGGCGGGTGGCGCGTGGCGAGACGGCCCGATGCGAGAGAGGGCGTCGGCCTCTTTGTTCTTGTGTCGGTCGATCCACTCGACGGAGTAGCCAGCAAAGTGGCCCCCCAGTTGGTCCACTGCTTGGCGGTATGCCGGCATGGTGGGGGAGATGGCGTCGCAGGTGCCGGCGACTTGCACGACGACGAGGTCGGAGTAGCGGTAGCACCGTAGGCGGTTGATGTTCATCTCCTTGGCGGCTCGCATGCCGGGAAGGAGGGCCTCGTACTCGGCCATGTTGTTGGTGCAGGGGGTGAAGTCGAGGTACAGTACATAGCGTAGCTTGTCGCCCTTGGGGGACGTGAGGACGATCTCTTCCCCTGCGCCGTTTGCGTTCTTGGACCTGTTGAAGTGGAGCGACCAGTAATGGAGGTACGCCAGCTTCTCCGACTGCTGCGCCTCCTCCCAGTCAGCGAGGAAGTCAGCCAGGCCTGCGACTTGATTGCCTTGCACGGCTCGTACTTGATGTTGTGGACGCTGATCTCGACGGCCTACTTGGTGACTCGCCCAGTCGCTTCACGGTTGTGGATGATATCCTGCAACGGCGCTGAGGAGACGACCGTGATTGGGTGCTCCTGAAAGTAGTGCGGCAGTCGCCACTGGGCTCGGGAGACCGCATGTACCAACTTCTGGTACTGCGGGTAGCGCTGTCACGACTCGGTGAGGACTTCGCTGATGTAGTAGACAGGTCGCTGCACGGGGCGCTCCTTGCCCTCTTCTGGCCGTTCGACGACCATAACGGCGCTGACGACTTGCTCGGATGCCGCGACGTAGACGAGCATTGGCTCCTTGTCGGTGGGGGCGGCGATCAGCGGGGCCACGAGTAGCACTTCTTTGAGCGCGTGGAGCGCGTCGTCCGCCTCCTTGTCCCACTGGAACATGGGGTTCTTGTGCATTAGGTGGTAGAGTGGCATTGCCTTCTCGCCTAGCCAGGGGATGAAGCGACTGAGAGCCGCGACTCGCCTGGCCAACTTCTGGACGTCGCGGAGGCACTCGGGTTTGCCGAACCAGGCGATCGTGTTGATCTTGGTGGGGTTCGCCTCGATGCCTCGCTTGGAGACTACATACCCCAGTAGTTGTCCATTAGGTACACCGAAGGTGCACTTTCCTGGATTAAGTTTGATCTTGTACCTCCGCGGGTTTGTGAAGGTTTTGGCCAGGTCGGCGAGTAGATCGCCCTGGCGAGTGGACTTCACCACCATGTCGTCTATGTAGACATGGATGTTGCGGCCAATGTGGCTCGCAATGCACTCCTGCATGCACCTCTGGTAAGTCGCTCCGGGGTTCTTGAGGCCGAAAGTCATGGCAGTGTAGCAGAATGCACCGAATGGCGTGATGAACACCGTCTTCTCCTCGTCCTTGACTGCCATTTTGATCTGGTTGTTACTAGAATAGGCGTCAAGGAAACATACTGACTCCAAGCCCGCGGTCGAGTCGATGATTTGATCGATTCGCGGGAGGACGAATTGCTTCTTTGGGTAGGCGCTGTTGAGGTTTGTGTAATTGATACACATTCTCCAGGTCCCATTCTTCTTTTCGATCAGGACTGGGTTTGCCAGCCACTTGGAGTATTTGATTGGCCGTATGAAGCCTGCAGCGAGTAGACGCTGCACCTCTTCGGCGATTGCTCGGCGGCGCTCTTCATTGAAGGGCCGCAGCGACTGCTTGACAGGTCGCTCTTTGGGGTCGGCGTTGTATTTGTGCTCAGCGAGTTCCCTCAGGACACATGGAAGGTCGGATGGCTTCCATGCGAAGATGTCGCGATTCTCACGTAGGAACTCGATGAGCGTGCTTTCCTATGCGGGGCTCATGTCTGTCCCGATCGTCACCGTCTGGCTGGATTCGCCTGGGACCAGCTCGACGGAGCGCGTGTGCGTGGTGGCTTCGAACGCGGTCGAGCCGCTGTTCTCCGAGTTGGGCTTCTTGAGTATTGTGGGATCGTCATTGTCGACCCTGATCGCGTATCTGACGAGCTCCTCCGCGTGGTTGGCCTCCGCGGCGACGACGGCGTCTGCGAGCTCGGCGCCCTTTGCCTCGCACTCCCCAGCCATGTCGGGATCGCCGTGGACGGTGATGATGCCGCACGGCCCTAGGAGCTTTATCGCGATGTATGTGTAGTGTGGCCCTGCCATGAACTTGGCGAATGCTTGCCACCCAAGACGCAGTGGTAGGGGTTGTTGAAGGGCACCAGCTCGAAGACGGTCCGCTTGGTGCGGAAAATTCGCTGGTGTACCGAAGGTGACTGGCAGTGTCACCTTGCCGATCGGGTACGCCTTCCGGCTGGGGACGATGCCGTGTAAGGTGGTGTAGGTCGTCTTGACTCGACTGCGGGAGCCACAGTCGCCTGAACGTGTCTAGGTAGAGTATGTTAATGGAGCTCCCGCCGTCCATCAACATCTTGGGGAGCCAGGAGTCGTCCACCTTGGGCTTTTCTACCAGGGCGACTCGTCCCGGATATTCGATCCGTGGCGAGTGGTCCTCACGGATCCAGATGATGCGCTGTTCGGACCAGTTGAGGAAGCGAGGCACGTCGACCTGGGAAACAGCGTTAACGGCGACGACGCGAGCGATGACCTTCTTCTCGCGCTTGGTGCTGAATCCAGTGAAGGTGTGGAGCGACCCGACGTTGTTGCCGAATGCCCCGCCGTTTGGCGGGTGGTTGTTGGGGTCCTCCCGTGTGCGTCGTGCCTTCTCGATCTCCTTCAGGGAGTGGCAGTCGGCGGTCGTGTGCGTGGCGGGATTCCCCTCCCTGCTGTTGAACACACATGGCTGGTTAAGGAGAGACACGGGGTCGAATTTCGGTCTCGCCTTATAGTTTCTGTTGTCGCGGTGTTGGTCTCCGTCGCGACGGAAGCTCTTGGTGTCGCATGGCGTGTAACCAGCGTTGGCGACGAAGTCGACTCGCTCATCACCGCGGTGCTTGCCGGTGAGGCAAGTGTTGTTGTACCGTAGCTCGAGACGCCTCCCGTTGTCGTCGCCGCTTGGGTGGAGATTTCCACCCGACTCGTCGTCGGTTTCTTGGTTTGGGTCCTCCTCCGCATACCGCTTAGAGATATCGAGGATGTCTGGGATGTTGTCAAGTGTTTTGTACACCCGCTTGAGTTTGACGACCAGTGGTTCATAGCGGCATGATGTTTTGAAGTAGTGGATCGTCATCTCCGGGTGGATACCGGCCGCGTTGAACCACAGGTCTTGCCACCTTTGGAGCCAGTTGCGAGTCGACTCGCAGGGCCCCTGGACGCATCGTTCTAGGTTCTCGATGCTAGTGGCACGGGTGTAGGAACCCTCTAAGTGCCTACGAAGGCGTCTCGCCTGTCCTCCCAGGAATCGATGCTATCCGCTGGGAGGGTGTTGATCCATTGCCGGATTGCTCCCTCCATCATCAGGGGGAGGTAGCGAGCGACGAGTAGGTCGGTGTGGCCGGCGATGCCCATCGCCATGAGGTAGGTGTCCAGCCACGCGGACGGGTCATATGAAGGATCGTATTTTTCGATCTCTTTTGGCGCTTTAAAATTTGACGGATATTTTTCGCCTCGGATCATTGGTCCGAAGCACTCGGGGCCGACTCGGCTGAGCGAGCCCCTAGGTTCACCGTCGCGGTGGTTGGTGAGCGTGTGCCTCAGGTCATCGTCTGGCGTGTGCGCCAGCTTTGGTTGTTGATGATGTGGGTCCGCGCGTCGACTGGCTGCCCGTTGGCAGCGACCATGTTGTTCGTCGGTCGCGGGTCATTGGTGGAGAGCTCCGCGTGCGCGGGTCGTGGTTGGAGTTGCAAGGGCTCAGGTGGTGGGCAATTGAGAGTGTTTGCCATCGTTGGGCGTCCGCTCGAGGCTGCCCTTCTTCCTGAGGAACGGGAGTACATGCGCCCCCATGAGTCGACGCCTGCAGTTTGTTGCTCGACGACCTTGGCGAGTAGGGCCTTTGCGTACTAGATCTGCATCGTGCCCTCCCCCGTCATGTTGAGGTTGGCGACCGTGGCTCGACTCGCGATGACGTTGTCCATGGGGGTGGAGATAGCGGGAGGCCGTTTGCGTCCCGCTCTTGCGGGGAGATCATGATCCTTGGCTGGTCTGGAGGGGCGTGCGACCGGGCGGTGGGGGGAGCGTCGTTCGCCGTTGCGCCTGGCAGTGGTCGGCCACGCGGTGGCGCGTTCTCGCAAACCACGCGGTCGGCCATGCGGGACGGGTCGTTCTCGTCGTCAAAGTTCAGAGCGCGGCCCTGAATGGTAGGGTTCAGGCGCGACCTGATGCGGCGCTGGTGGTAGAGTGAGATCTCCTGCGCCGTCGTTTGCTCGAGGCGAAATTTTTTACACTCGGCTTGTTCCTTGCGAACCGCATCCTCCAGGCGCAGGCGGAGTTCCTCGACCTCCGTCGCTGTCGCGGTCGACGGGGTCGGCGTGGAGAAGGGGTCTGGCGGGGCGCTCGTGTCACTCGCCATGTAGGTCGCAATGAAGCGACCAGATCCGGCTTAGAGGTTGCCGGAGTTCTCCGATCCGGAGTCGGAGTCGAAGATCCCGAGGATGGAAGGATCCTCGAAGTCCCCCACGTTGGAGACTTGGGTGATGGAGCCCGCGGGTGACGCGGCGACAATGGATCCGGCGATTGACGTCGGGGTCGCCGAGTCGGCGTCATCATTGAGGGTCGCGTCTCGCGTCGTCTGTGGCCGCGCTGGTCTCGGCCACGTTGCTGTTGGCCGAGCCGTACTCGGAGGCGAGGCGATGGATGGTGCGGACCTGACTCTCAGAGAGCCGATCGCGTGGTGGCAACTCGCGGATGCGAGCCGGGTCCTCCGAGACGATGACATCGGTGAAGCCGACGAAGAGGCTGATCGTGCCGACCGGCATGATCACGCTATGCGTGACCGGGCGCGCTGCCGGGACGTCGCTGCTTGGCAAGGTCCGGAGGATCTCGCCGATGGCGATCATGACCGGTGGTGATCGTCTGGTTGATTGGCATGTAGGGTCTCGCCGCAGAACACAGGCCTGACCGGCCATACCCCACGATGGGCGCCACTGTCGTGGGAATGGCCACGGCAGATGCTGCAATCGGCAGCGAGTAGTAGAACAAGGGGCAAGGGCGGCCAGCCATCTGCGGTGTGAAATGAGGGCAAAGACACGGGTTTTATCCAGGTTCGGCCCCTGGAGGGTGAAGACGTACTCCTGCTAGATTGTATTGATGAGAGAGTACAAAGGGCGAGCTCGGCGGCTAGACGGAGAGTCGAAGGGGTGTATGATAGAATGTAAGTTCTATGCGTACTCTAGGAAGGTTTATATAGTGTCACATCGCTAGGGTTTACAGATCTGCAACCGAGTTGGATAAAGACTCAGAGGATCCTTGACCTAATCCGACTGGGGCTAGCTACGCTTCTGGGCCTTCAGCTTCCAGTCGCCTAACTTCTTCTTGGATTGTGATCCAGTCGCCATCCTGTAGGCTCACTCGCTGGCAGTATGAGCTAGTAAGAAACGTCCTTCTGGGTATACCCTAGTCGGCATATTTCCATCAGACGGGAGCGTGACAGAGACAAAAAATACCAGGTTATGTACTTATCTTCATGGTCACCCACCGAATATGTACATGGTGCTTATTGCAGCGTGTGGAGACAGTTATATTATTGAGTAATTTTTAAGTGCAGCCCCTTGAAGATGGTAGCTCTGGCTTTGCTCGACAAATATGGCTGACGGTGACTTATGTTTCACGAGTTGCAAGCTCTAGTTCCGTTGTGCTTAGTTCGCAAATGCATATTTAATAAATTTTTATTACTCCTTCTTACTTATATTAGTGACTCAAATTTGTTATATACGGATGTACTTAGCCAAATACATTCGTATCTATATGAATCTAAGTCAACTAATATGGGTCGGAAGGAGTATAATTTTGTTTTGTTTTGCTTTTTATACAACAGGGCTTAGACTAGCTCCAGTAAGGATATCAAACTAGCCCAATGAGGATATCATAGGTAGTATTATGCACTATATACATGCAAAATGCTTATGTGTCACAGCAATTAATGATAAAAGAGGTTGTATTGGTATCATAGATAGATATAGTATCATAGCACGTAAAATTAGAATAAATAATCTTAAATAAATCGTGTACACAATTTTACATTAAGATTCTAAAAAACAATAAATACACTAAGACTATGATACCACTACATGGTATTATGCATTGTGGAGAAGATATCATATACTAATATCATATACATGATACTACTATACGATACTCTCCATTATGATTAGTCTTATATAAACAAATGATGGGGTCAAAGATATCCCCCTCTTGGATAAAACTGAAACCGGTACCACACCAGAATTGCACGTACTAATCAGCAACAGAACACAAGCTTGCATGCTGGTAACACCATTACAAGCATCATAAAACCTGATTGGTGCGTTTAGCTGTTCACAGCGATAGGGAGCCAAGTTTGACCATCACGAGCAAATCTCCTTCTTGGAGTGCTGTGGCTTTTTATTGTTGGTACAGTATTGCCGGTGCATTTGTCCCAGATATAGACCTGCGGTATACGATGGAGAAAATGAACATTACGACACAAAAGATGTACTCTCGGATTTTTTTTCTTCTTATTATCGGCGGATGTGACTAAAACTGACGTGGGACAGACAACACAATTAAGACCAAGAGGAAAACCAAGAGAAAAAAAAAGAAACTAATGCCAACCTCGCCAGATCGATGAATGTGCTAATGACCCGTCACCATTGCGTCTTCCAGATAATTCCCACCACACTCCTATGCCTCTCAATCCTCGCGTAGCAAGCAACACCTTTAAAGAAGAATACAACAATGATGATGAAGTTGTTATCCGGGCCGATTCTAGAATTTCTTCCGATACACGGACAAGAATGCGAGAGGTACACCTAACGCTCTTAAAAAAAAAAAGAATAACGCTATCGTCGTGTGCCGGCCGGACCAATGGCGGCCTCAAAAAATCCACAAACCCGACAATGAATCGTATTTTCCATCAAACTTACCACCCATTAACATACCCAAGACGATCTTGCGGTCTCAAAAGAACATGTTCGGTACGACAGTCCGGCCTTTGCCTTCTTTGTCCAACTACTAAATCTAAGAGGAATCGTGGTGTACGCTGTCAGCGCCCGGCCCCATGGACACGTCAAGCCGGTGCACCGCATTGCTAGGTCTGCAATCCAATCACCCGGTACATCTCTTGGTGAGATGCTTCTTTCTCGCACCTATCGGACTGTGCACCAAAGCAGGAGACAACGACGCAGTATTCATGTTGGAGACCACGGAAGATGAAAAGCGACAAAATAGGGTTTTTCTGTGCCCTATTTGGAACAAAGGGAAACAATAGAATTTTGGAGAATAGTACTAGGAGTACCTCTATAGGAAAAAAAAATCCTTTGGTGCCATTTGGAACACGAGAATATGAATCCTAGATTTTCTTTGAAATTCATATGGAATGCCTATTTCATAGTAACTTTTGAAAAAACTAACATGAGGTCGTCTCATCTCATCTTTTCATCTCTTTATGTCTATAATTCATATGGTATGCCTTGGGATTCACACATGAAAGGTCATACTATTTGGTTTTATTTTTCACACGAGTGTGTAGTCTAGCTTACCATATCTCAGTGTCCATAAAATCCTAAAGGCAGGTCTGCTCTGGAAAAAAAACGCCTCCGCGTCGCTCCTGCGAGTGACCGAGGCGAACCCCAGTTTCGCCGCCGCTGGCCGCCCCCTTCTCACCCCCCTCTCTTTGCCGCCGCCAAGGCCCGCTGACGGGCAAAGCTCGGCCAGCATCGGCGGAGGCGGGGCGTCCTCTCCTCTCCGCGTGGTGGTGGCGTCGCATGCTGTCGACCTCGGAAGGAGACAGAGCGCTGGCGTGGGGCACGGTGTCGCGGCAACGGGCCCTGGCGGAGGTGCCTCGGGCTGGTCGGCGGCGAGGCGGGTTGCGCGATGGGGGATCCCTTGGGAGCGACAGACGGCCTGGGCTTGCCCCAGATCTGGCGGCGGCGGGCCGGCAGCCCTGGTGGCGGGGCTGCGGGTCGAATGAGCTCGGCCGGCGGTGGAGGCGGACTTGGCCTCCTCTGCCCCTAGACGTCGCGGTGAGCCTCTTCCCTTGTTGGTGTCTAGGACCGGATCGGGGAGGGCCTGTGGCGGCGGCGCACAATCGAGGACAGCTCGATGGTGGTCGTGCTGGGAGGGTGTTCTCCGGGGCTCGATCGGCGGCGATACCAAGGCGCAACAACGCGGCAGCGGGGCTGATCTTGGCCAGATCTGGGCCTATGGGGCCTGCGGGATGATCTGGGCCTTGTCCCGATGGATCGGCCCTGCCGCTGCGTCCGGGTAGTGGCCTCTTCGGGTGGTGGTGGGTAGTACCCTGCACTTTGATGGTTGCACGGACTAACAGCCACAGGAGATAGCACCCGATCACCCTACCCATTCCGACGGCCTTTGGAGTGTGTTGCTGGCGGAGGTAAGGACTCAAGCTCGTGGAAGTCGGGGCGGTGGCCTCAGAAGGTGGACGGCTACGACTTCCCTCCGGCGGAGGAGGATCCGGGAGGTGACGTGCGATCCCTAGACCGGTGGCAGTCCGGAAGGCCCGGGGGAGCTCAGTGGCGATGGTGTTGTTGCTTGTCGATCGGGATTTTTCGTGGTGGCGGATCCCCTGGTGGAAGGAGGAGTAGGGAATGGGGTGGCGGTTGGCGTGTTCGGTGACACCCTTGCTGCAGTGCGGTGGCGGGACTTCACGAGCCTCCGCGGGCTCGGTCGGGCCAGAGGGCCTGGTTTGTCTTGCTGTTGCATCCGGTCAGCTACCACCTGCTGGGGGTGGAGGTAGTTCCCTCTCGCGTACTGTTGGCAGGCCATCCCTCGCCAAAGTATCCGCTCTCTCGGCCTACCGGCTTTGCTCTGTGGCTTTCGGTGTGACGGTGACGAGGTTTAATCTCGTCAATGCCCATTGTTATGGACTTGGGTTTTGGAGAAGATGGGGATGCTGGAGATCGTGGCACGGTTAACAGACAAGCAACCAGGGGACACGAGATTTACCCAGGTTTAGGCCCCCGGAGGGAAAACCCTACTCCGCTTATGCGCTCTTTGATTACGGAACCGAAGGTTCTGAGGTCTGTGATTCGATCTGGCATGGATGCGTGTGCGAAAGTATGAGTCGATGTGAGTTGCGTTGCCCTAGGGCGTGCCCTCCTGGCCTTTATATAGACTTAGGCAGGTCCCGGGCATAGTCCTAGTCGGTTACAAGTTCTAGGGTTTCACCCCTTTGAATTTCCTATCTCCTCTAGTCTTGTTCTCCAAGGATCCGAAGACGTCATGGGCCTTGGTCACCCGAAAATCATCATGGGCCAGCGTATGTCTGCCGTGGGCCTTCCTTGGGCTGGACTAGGTATGCTGAAGTTACGTACCCGTAGGGTATAACCATGTCAGTAGCCCCCGAGTGATCAGTCGAATCGTAGATTCGACTGAGGACTCTTCCATCCTTCGGGAGCAGCTATATGTTAACAGTATATGTGTGTAGGGATTGTTGATGCGTGTGCCTGACTCACCCGACGGATCAGGGTCAGTTAACTGTCTTAGGAAGAAACAACACGATCTTCTTCAGATTCGGGTCCCTTAACCCGAACCTGGTACATATGCTGGCGTAATTCAACTCAGACTGCGAAGGACTTACAGGAGTGGAATTCCAGTGTTTTTAATTGGTGTACCCAACGCGTCCGTCGGGATTTTTCATCATACCTGCTGATGCAGTTCATACTAGCGAGCGCGATCGGTGCGTTGCTGTGCCATCGATGATATCTGTAGGTCTTGCCTTTGCGTCGCAGACGCAGCATCCGAACATTCATCACCTCGGAGGTGCTTCGGGTGGCCAAGGAGATTGTTGCTCACTTAGCGTTTTGTTGGGGCAGAGTTGCCAAAAAGTTTTTGCGTGCTGATCCGAAAGATCGCAGTCGAAGATTTCATAGGGTACGCGACCAGCGCTCCCTATGGGAGTAGCCCCCAAGTGTCTGTTCGAGTCGTAGACTCGAATGGAGACTTTTAGTTCAAGCATTGTTTCAATCATTAGGTCCGCAGGACTCGAAATTTTTTGGATGCTTAAATCCATCCTCCCAATGGGAGCAGCCCCCGAGTCCGTAGTGGAGTCGTAGACTCGACGTAGGACTCAGAGAAGTAATTTTGTCTTTGTTTATCTGTCGGGTACGCGGCTAGCGCTCCTGATAGGAGTAGCCCCCAAGTATTTAGTCGAATCGTAGATTCGAGTGAGTACTTTTAGCTGTGGAGCCAAAGTGGTGCTAGTATAGCTTTTAATGACGTCAGTGCTGACGATCGATGACCTCAAGCGTCTGCTGCGCCAGAGATGACTTGACTGGACGAAGCGTGGGTCCCACTTGCTGACTTTGAATTGACCGGTCACGCGGGGCGTGGAGATGATTACGGCGTCTCCTCGATTTCCGCGCGTAGTGGACGGCGTGGTAACGACGGTTCGTTGTGGTGTTGACACGTGTACGGCTACATCTACCGTTGGCGTTAGGTCTTCTCGATGGACGGCCAGCGTGCGTCGTCTTCGCTGTTATAATCCTGGGTGAAATCGTGGTTTGTTTTTCACCGCATCAGTTCACTTCCTCCTTGTTCTTGAGCGATTCTCGCTGCGCGCTGCGCTTTCCTTCCGCATTTCCTTCGTTCTTTCTTCGTTGTCATTGCCACCACCGCTGCAGCGCCATGGGGAAAACAAAGAAGTCCTCCTCTGCGGTTGGGACCAGCGCCGCCGGAGGCAAGAAGGGCACCGCCGCTGCTCGCTTCACCGATGGTGGCTGGCTGCGATCAGAAACGCGGGAGAGCGATCTCCGCAAACTGCGCGAGCGGAGCCTGATCCCGCAGGACGCGACGGCCGTGAGACTCCCCGGCAATGAGGTAATCCCCCGTCCCCCATCTGGGTATCAGGTTATGTTTGTTGCCTTCATCTTGCGTGGGTGTTCGTATCCAGACCATGACTTCCTTCGTGGACTGCTCTTTTTCTATGGGGTTCAGTTGCATCATCTGTCTCCCAACTCCCTTCTCCACACTGCGTGCTTTATCATGCTTTGCGAGTGTTGGCTTGGCATTGAGCCGCACTTTGGCCTCTTCCGGAAGCTTTATTCCGTGAACAGACAGTCTGGTTCGGATGGTGTGTATCCCATTGGGGGTTTCATCATCTCTCTCAGTCCCAATGTCCAATTCTTTTCCTTTTCCATGTCCGAATCTGTCCAGTACTGGCGGAGGAAATGGTTTTACATCCGTGACTCCGTACTGCCTGGGCAAGATTTTGGTCTCGTTCCTTTTGACCCCTCCCAGTTGATTGAGAAGAAAAGATCCTGGAAAAACGAAATCTTTGACGGTGAGGTGGTGGAGATAGAGGCCCTGTACCGTCGGGTGGAGGATCTCCAACTGATTCCTGAGAAGGAGGTGAACAGTGTCGACGTCATCCGAACGTTTCTTGAGCGTCGGGTGCAGCCTCTCCAAGCGAGGGCGCATCCGATGTTTCTTTACTCTGGGCGCCGTGATCCGACGAGGGTTTCGAGTGAGAAAATCTCCGAGGCGGAACTTGATAAGGCTCTTCGCGTGCTGCTGAAGTTCAAGGCCGATGAAGAACTCCCGGGGAAGTCGCTGACTCCTCCCTTCTCTTCGACGTTGGCCGTGCCAAAGGTGTAGATTTGCGCACATAGTGCTCTCCTTTTGTTTTTGTCATCTGTGTACTTTTTCCTTTGTTTGCTAACGAAGTTCCTTTTCCTTTTGCAGAGCTTCAAAGTGCCGGGCATGGCACCACCGTTGCCCGAAAGGTATCCGAATGCCCCGGACAATGAAGTGGTGGATTCCGTGTCCGAGCTTCCATCGGCGCGATCTCCGGCGGAGGATGCCGACGAGTCGAGTGAGGATCATTCGCGCAAGCGACCACGGAGCTCCAGCAAGTCTTCGGATGCCTCGACTCCTCCGACTCCCAGAAATCCTCTAGGCCTTGAGCGTCATGATGATGTTCATGGGGGTTCTTCCTCTCCCCTTCCTGCCATTCTTGTGCGGGCTGTTGCTCCGCCCCCGCCAGCAAAGCGGAGGAAGGAAAAAAAGAAGGAGGAGAAGAAGGAAGAAAAGAAGGAAGAGAAGAGGGCCCGAAGGGCTTCTCCTATCTTCGACCTGAGCGCGTTGGGCTCGTAAGTTTTCTTGTTGCTGCTGTTGTCCTTTGTTCCCTTGTTATTTTGCACCTGTGTTGATTGGTTCGTATGCAGGCAATCCTCCGACGGCTCTAGTTATGGAGCGCGCGAGATGATGGGGGAGTCGAACATTGCTTCGCCTCCTCCTCAGACAGTAGCGACTTCTGGTGACGCTGCGCCAGTTCCTCCTGTGCAGGAGAGGCTGGTGGTTGCGCCCCAGAATTTTGCAGGCGGGCCTTCGGGTTCGCCTTCGGAGCACGTAAGTTTTTCTGCTTGGTGTTACGGGGGGAGCCCCCGAGTGTCTTCGAGTGCTGATGTTGTTTTTGCTTCTTCGTGTGGGGCGTAGCCCCCAAGTCCTGTTCTTACTGCTATTGCCTTTTTCTGCAGCCTTTTGTCCAAGAGGCCAAGCGGCTGGTGGAGGAGCGCCTGATGCTGGAGGCGAAACTGCGGCAGCTTCAAGGTATTCGTCTGCCTTGTAGTACTTTTTTGAGTATCCTGGTCCTGTTCTTTGACAATTGCTTGTTGTAAATGCAGAGGAGCATAACGACTCTCTCCGTGAGGTCGATGCTCTGAAGAAGAGCCTTGGCCAGTCGGAGCAGAAGGCCGAAGCTGCCGCTGGTGCGAAAGAGCGTCTTGAGCTGGAGCTGACGAAGGCAGCCAAAGCAAAAGAGCTTCTTCAGCAGGAGGCCGCAGATCGTGAAGAGCAGCTGGCCACCGTTGCGGCTGCTCGTGAGAAAAGGGTGGCGGATAAGCTCATGGCTGCTGCCAAGGCTATTTCGGGTGAGTACAAGCTTTTGGACTTGTTTCTTTTTCGACAGATCTTCTTCTATGTTGCCTTTATTCATGTTTTCTTCTTTTTTGTCTCAGATGCCACAGGCATCGAGTTCGACCGCGGTGCTCTGGAGCACGGGAGTGCTCTAGATGATGCCACTGTGGCGGTCGAAGACCGCTGCAGCACCGTCGTCAACTCCCTTGCCAAGGCGAAAGAGGTCCTTGGTCGCTTCTACCAGGAGCTCTTCCCGAAGGGCGCATCCCTTGAAGATGTGGATGCCCTGGCAGAGGCTCTGTCAGGCGAAGCGCCTGCAGCGTACAAGCGCAAGCAGAAGGGCATCGGGGCGTCCGTCGGGCTGGCGATGGCCATGGCGGCTGGGGCGGAGCTGGACCTGCCCCAGATCACTTCTCGGATGCCGACGGCTGCAGATGGATCCGAGGTAGCCTTCGCCGCCTACTCCGCTCGCTGCCGACGATATGGGCCCAAGCTCATTGACTTGCTATCTGAGTACGCACTGCGGCAGCAGGGCGAGGCCAAAGCTAGGCAGTCTGGTTCTGAGGCAACTCAATGTCCTGCACCTTAGGAATAGTAGACGTAGGATAGTTTGTAGTCTGCTTCTATTGTAAATATCTTTTGTAGTACCATCCTTGTGCCACGTAGTGGCCTTATTTTAATGAATTACTCCGAGTTGTGCTCTATCTTTGGCTGAATGTCTGTGTGCCTTCTTTTTTCTGCTGCTATAGGTTCCTTCGGGTGCTGACCCAGTTGATGATTCATCTGAAAGGCCCTTGCAAGCATAATTGGATGATTCCTCGCAACTCGCTTTTCTTTGAGATCGCGTGCGCAGCTTGGAGATGGATTTACTTGGGTTACGCGGTCGCGCTGACGTTTGGAAATCCAAAGCAGACCGTGGTGCAGCCAGAGAGGAGTATTTGATGGCGGAGCTGGGTCGACTGTCCGAGCAGCTGCAATGTAAGTTGGTCTTTCTTTCGGGCTGTAGCTGAGTTCTTCGGGTGAGCCTGGTGGCCTTACTCTTGTTTTGTGCGGTTATCGCAGGTGCCAATCTTGCTCCGAGGGAAGAAAAGGAGCGTATTGCTGTTCGAGTCAATTGCTTGACTCAACAGGACATGGAGGCCTGCGGCTTCTTCTGGATGGATCGTGATCGCGCCATAGTTCTGGCGACGGTGCAGGATCGCGTCTACCAGGTTTCGCGGGTGCTCCGCCAAGTGCAGACATCGCTTTCTTCGGTGCTGCACGTCATGTTTCCATTGGATGCCGTGCCAACAACCCTTGCAGGTCTTCTGACGAAGTTTCGGAGTGCCGGCAATGTCAAGGAGCTGGTGCGGCAGCAGCTCGTTGAAGGGGTGAAGGCTGCCTTGTCTCTTGTGAGGGTGCACCGCCCTGATGTAGATTTGGGCTCTTTGTGGCGGGCCACCTCCTCGACGGATGGTGGCGAGTGGAACATGCGTCCGCATTACGCTGTAAAGGCGATATGCCGAACAGATTGTAGATTTGTTTGAGCAGCGTGCTCAGGTTATTCTTCAGAATAGGTAGGACCTGAAAAGAAACAGATAGATGTAAAATTTGTATATTGCGGCTGGGCGTTTATGTGCCCTTTAAAGGTTTGCTTGTTTGTGAGCACGCGGTTTGATTGAGTACGTGCCCTTTTCATTTTCTGGCGTGATCATTCTCAGTGTACGTTTGGTCCTCGGTCGATGAAATCGTGAGGTGGGGGAGCCCCGAGTGCGTTGTAGCATGTAGTAAAGTTGCGAAAATAGTCAAGAAGGTTGGGAGCGAGACACTTAGCTTTATTTATATCGTAATGGAGGAGGTATATGGTTCGTTTGAGTAGCCTTGGTGAAAGCCTTATTGTAAGTAAAAAAGGGGTAGGTTGCTACGGGTAGAATAAATGCGCAAGTGCGTGACGTTCCACGGGTTGGAGTATCGACTCGGACTCCACGTGCTTGAGGCGATAGGCGCCACCTGGGATGACCTCGGTGATGGCGTAGGGTCCTTCCCATGGTGAATCGAGTTTGTTCGGTCGCTTTTGCTTGAGTCGCAAGACGAGGTCTCCTTCGACGAAGGACCTTGGGCGCAGCCGGCGGCTGTGGTAGTTGCGGAGACTTTGCTGGTACACCGCTGATCTAGCTGCTGCTATATCCCGTGCTTCGTCGAGTGTGTCGACGGCATCTTCGAGTGCAGCCGTGGACTCGGCTTCGCTGTAAGCGACGACTCGTGGAGCCTGGTGGCGTACTTCGGCTGGTAGCACGGCCTCAGCTCCGTGCACCATGAAGAACGGTGTGTAGCCGGTGGAGCTGTTTGGCGTAGTACGTAAGCTCCACAGGACAGACGGTAGCTCTTCCGTCCAGTTTCCAGCTTTGTGCTCGAGTGAGCTCATGAGGCGCTTCTTGATGCCAGCGCCGATTAGGCCGTTGGCCTTTTCCACTTGCCCGTTTGTTTGCGGGTGTGCCACTGAGGCATACGTGATATTGATCCCGAGGCCTTCGCAGAAGTCCTGGAATTATTCGGAGATAAAGTTTGATCCGTTGTCGGTGATGATGCTGTGCGGTACGCCAAATCTGTAGACAATGGATTCGAAGAACTTGACGGCGGTGGTGCCCTTCTGGTTGGTGACTTGCATGGCTTCGATCCACTTGGTGAATTTGTCGACTGCGACCAGGAGGAAAACATGTGCTCCCTTCGAGGATTTTGGCAGTTTGCCGATCATGTCGAGGCCCCATTGGGCAAAAGGCCAGGCTATGGGTATGGGTCGAAGTTCGGACCCAGGTGCGTGCGGTTTGTCGGCGAATCATTGGCACCCGTTGCATCTTCGGACGATGTCCTTCGCGTCGGTCATGGCCGTTGTCCAGTAGAATCCTGCTCGCAGAGCTTTGGCGACGAGGGAGCAACTACCTGCTTGGTGGCCGCAGATGCCCTCATGGATATCTTGGAGTATGGCCTTGCCGTCGTCGATGGTGACGCACCGTTGTAGTACACCTGTAATGCTGCGTTTGTACAGCTCGCCGTTGATGATGGTGAAGGCTTTTGACCGGCGAGATATGCGTCGAGCATCTGTCGGGCTGTCAGGTAATTCTCCGTTTATCAGGAACTGGAGGTATGGACGTGTCCAAGTTTCTTCGACTGCCATGACCTGCATCAGGTTGACCATGGCGACTTCGGTATCCAACTTGGCGGGTCCTTCATGACCTTCGGGTAGCATAGCCCCCGAGTGTTCTGCTTCTTCGGGTGATCCCTTGGGGAATTTCCGCTTGATGGATGGCACGCAGATCTGTTCGAGGAACACACCTGGTGGTACCTTTGCACAAGTGGAGCCGATGTTGGCGAGTCTATCGGCCTCCTTGTTGCTCTCTCTTCCAACGTGCCGAAGTTCGCAGCCGTCGAATTCTCCTTCGAGTGTGTTGTATAGCGCGCGGTACACGATCATGTTTTCGGCGTGTGCGTCGCACTCATTCATCGTTTGTTGTACGACAAGGTTGGAGTCACCATAGATGACCAGGCGCGTTGCACCGCATATTTTTGCCATCTTCATGCCATGGATGAGGGCTTCGTATTCGGCCTCGTTGTTGGAGGCTCTGAATTTCATCCGAAGGACGTACTTCATCTTGTCACCTTGCGGGGAGGTCAGTATGACTCCTGCCCCTGCTCCGGCTTCGCGTTTGGAGCCGTCAAAATGCATTGTCCAGGATTGCGACATGTCTGGGGTGTCAGGAAGCTGCAGCTCCATCCAGTGTACCAGGAAGTCTGGAAGGACTTGAGATTTGATTGCGTGTCGCTTCTCGTAGACGATGTCCAGGGGTGATAGTTCGATGCCCCACAGGGCCATGCGTCCTGTGGCCTCTGGATTATTCAGGATGCTGTTCAGGGGCGCCTCGTTGACCACCATCACCTGATGCTCCTGGAATTAGTGGCTTAGTCGTCGAGCCGTCATGAACACGTCGTAGGCCAGCTTCTGGTAGTGCGGGTACCGCTGTTTTGTTAGAGTGAGAACCTCGCTGATGTAGTAAATTGGACGTTGCACCCCGTGGGTCTTGCCTTCTTCGGGTCGTTCGACCACGAGTACTGTGCTGACCACCTGGTGTGTGGCTGCTATGTACAGCAACAGGGGCTCGCGCTCTTTTGGCGTGACCAAAACGGGCGAGGTGGAGAGGAGCCGCAGGGCTTTCGAATCGTCGTTGGCTTGGTGTGCACTCGAACTTGTGCGCCTTGCGTAGTTGGTAAAATGGTAGGGCCTTCTCGCATGCGGTGATGAACCTGCTTAGTGCTACTCGCCCTGCTGCTGAACGCCCTTGAGGTTTTTCGCTTCTCCATTGTCATGATAGCTTTGATTTTCTTGGGTTCGCCCGATCCCTCGTTGAGAGATGAAGTACCGA
This sequence comes from Avena longiglumis, assembly GCA_030063025.1. Classification (NCBI taxonomy): domain Eukaryota; kingdom Viridiplantae; phylum Streptophyta; class Magnoliopsida; order Poales; family Poaceae; genus Avena; species Avena longiglumis. The sequence continues at coordinate 506,262,519 of CP125975.1, forward strand.
GCGGTGACCGAGGGGCGCCAAGGCGCACTTTTCTGGATTGAGCTTGATCCTTAGCGATCGAGGTTATCGAGCGTCTCGCGGAGATCGTCGATAAGTGTTCTTGCCTCCTTGGTTTTTATGACTATGTCGTCGACATAGACTTGGACGCTATGCGACCGATCTGGTCCTTGAGGCATGCATGCTGGTACGTAGCACCGCGTTCTTTAGCCGAAGGGCATTGTGTTGTAGCAGATACTCGAGCGGTGTGATGAACGCCGTTTTCTCTTGATCTTAGACCTTGAGTCGAATGGTTATAGCTTTGAGTAGGCGTCGAGGAAGGAGAGCTTCTCACAACTGCGGTCGAATCGATGATCCGGTCGATCCGAGGAAGAGGAAATGGTCCTTAGGCGGTGTTTATTTAGTGACGTGAAGTCCGCACATCCGCAGGATGTCCGTGTCCTTCTTGAGACCATCACCGTGTTTGCCACTCGCTTTCCTTGATTTCCGGATGAAGTCTGCTGCGAGTAATCTGTTGATCTCCTTGCCGATAGCTTGCTCGTGGCTCCGGTCTTCGGATGGACTGCTTGGCGGCTTGGTGTGGGAAGACATTGAGTGCGTGCCGGCGAATTCCACAGGAACTCCTGGCATGTCCGCAGGACACCAGGCGAATATTTCGCAGCGCTCACGGAGGAATTCGACGAGCGCGCCTTCCTATGCTGTGCTGAGGTCATTGGCGATCAGCGCCGTCTTGGAGGCGTCTGTCGGATGGACCTGCACTTTCTTGGTGTTGATGGTGGAGTCGAAGGACATGTCGGGTGCGTTCTGCCTTGTGACTGGGGGTAGCCCATTGTCCGTCACCTCACGGAGCCTTACGAGCTCATCTTGCATGCCGAAGGACTGGGAGATTTTGTTGAAATCCCTGTCGCATTGGTCCGATCGGGTGAAGCTCCCGTGGATTGTGATGACGCCCCTTAGTCCTGGCATCTTGAGTAGTAGGTATGCGTAGTGTGGGACAGCCAGGAACCTTGCGAATGCTACACGTCCTAGGATGGCATGGTATTGCGACGGCCAGTCCACCACTTCGAATTCTAGGCGCTCCTGCCGAAAGTTGTCCGGCTTCCCGAAGTGACGTCGAGCCCTATTTTGCCCAGGGGGAAGATGCCCTTCCCTGGGACAATGCCGTGGAAAGTTGTGTCTGATTGTTCCAAGCTGCATTGCGGGATCCGCATAGCTGCTAGAGTGCTTGCGAACATTAGGTTGATGCCGCTGCCACCATCCATGAAGACGCGACTCATCTCGAAGCCTCCGATCTGCGCCTCCAGCACCAGGGCAGCATGACCTGGGCGAGGGATCTGGCAAGGGTGATCCGCGCGAGTGAATGTGATGCAGGACTCCGATCCGCTGAGGTACTCAGGGATTGCAGGCGGAGTTGCCACGGCCAAGTTGATTTGTCGGGTGATTTTTTTCTGCACCCTATTTGTGGGGCGTCCCTTCTGTATCATATTGAGTGCTCCTTTTGGTGGGGGGTATGGTACCCCGGAGTTGTTTTGTGCTGGTGCGACTGGTTGGTTTTGGCCTCCAATAGGCGGCGGTGGAGGAGCTCCGTGTGCTATTTCACCTGGCGCAGGTGCGTTTCCGAACGCCGGAATTGGAGCTTGTTGCCTCATCTGCATCATGCCTTCGCTGAGTTTCTGGAACTCGCGGCAGTCCTTGAGCATGTGGCTGGCTTTCTTTTTGCCGTCTTGTTTGTCGATGTAGAAGTGGATGGTGCATGGACCCGAAAGTTTGTCGAATGCTGAGGGTCCGTTGTCGCGGTCGCGGCGTTGCCACGACTGCGTTGGTCGTCCGTTGTCGCGGAAGTTTCCGCTGCGGTATCCTCCGCTGTTGCGGTTGTTGTCGTTGCGGCGGTCGGCGTAGCCGGCCGCGACCATGTCGGGGCCGTCGCGGTCCTTGTAGACGCGCGATCTCCTCTTGCTGCGGCGTTCGCGTCTTCGGCCGTAGTCGTCCTCTTCATCTGATTGCGGTCGCTGGATGGAACACTACTAGGAAAACGGCTATAGGTAATCATCACATCCGTGGCTCACATGGTTGAAGTGCCCCACGGCTAAAACAGGCGTGGCTCACCTGTGGGCAGTGCCCTACTAATAACTAGAACAACCGTGGCGCACATGACTATAGTGCGCCACAGATGTGTGTGGGCCAGGACATCTGTAGCGCACTATAGTCATGTGCGCCATGGTTGTTAGGGTCATCTGTGGCGCACGTGGGCCTGGTGCGCTACGCCTAAGCGCATGCCCCTCGCTGCAAACGGCTACAAACTTACATGGCAAGATTCGGCCTAGTGCGCCACAGAGTAAAGCATCTGTGGCGCACATGGAATAGTGCGCCACAGATGTGTACTACCCATGGCGCACTAGGCGTGTCGCCACGGATGTGTCATTCTTTAGGACAGCACTTTATGTGCACATGTGTGACCACATCCACCACCCCACATACACTTCACTTTCCCCTTCTTCTTCCTCCTTAGATCTAGTCGGGATCTTCTCCTTCCCACCTCAATTTCTCCACACATTCACCATTTTTAGCATGTAAAACTTGCTTTGGATGTTACATAAGTAATAGAGGAGGTCTCCGGTCTCTCATCTATCCTTCTCCGATCGACGCGCGCACCTCTCCTTTCCATCTTTCTCGCGATCGGTCTCTCATCTCGGTAAGTTGTCCATGTAAGGATGTGTTCATGTGTATATGGATGATGTGCTCATATGTATGTAGATGATCGATGCTCATGATGTGTGTATGTGGAGAGGATCGATGGTCATATGTGTGTGTATATGGAGAGTATCGATGATGCTCATGCATGTGTACTATGGAGAGGATAATGATATGTTCATGTGTGTATGGATCGGTCTCTCTCTCTTGTGTTTGTATGTGAACAAGTTGCCATTTGTTTTGCCAAAATGTTGATTCATTTCCATTTTGGCAAGACTTTGGCATTTCACAAAGGTCCTAATTTTAGGATAGGTCATGCCGAAATTTTCTATCAACCATTGCATGCATGCATTCATTATGTGGTTCTAATAGACTTCAAAATTGTGTCGTGTACATCGTGCAGGCAAAAATGGTCCGCATAATGAGCGAAGGCATTGTGGCTAGATTTTTGAAATGTGCGACGGACGACATGATACGAAATAACAAGACATATATAAGATGTCCGTGCAGAAGATGCAAACTCAACTGGGTGATCGACCCAGATTCCGGGAATCTGAGCGCACTGCTCCGCCATGGTTTCATGGATGGATACACTCGTTGGATAAGCGATGACGTAGATGATGGAGACGGTGAAGAAGGTGGCCAACATGACGATGATCATCATCACGGCGAGAACGGGTGAGATGATGAAGAGTCTCCTGGAGATGGTGAAGGTGCGGAAGGCATCGGGATGATGATGATCTAGATGCGGAGGAGCGGGCGGCGATGGAACAACGTCAGTGGTGCGGGACCCTTATGTGCAAGAGCTGCTTCTCAAGCGCATTTAGTAACGCCAGGCTAGAGAGAAAGCCAAGCTTGCGCAACTTGAGAAAGACGGTTACTCCATTGTATGAAGGATGCAGGCCCGATGATACCGGTTGAATGTAACGCTCAAGGCTATGGAGATGAAGGCAAAGCACAAATCGAGCGACGCAAGCTTCGACGATATGATGGCATTCAGCACGATCGTCTCCGGAGGGGAACACATGTCCAACTAGTATCGAGGATGCCAAGAAAATCGTCATCCTCTCGATCTACCGCACGTTAGATATCACGTATGCATCAACGATTGCATCATTTATCGGGCGAGGACGGAGAAAACCACATGTCGATTGTGCGGCGTGAGTCGATACAAGAAAGGGAAGAAAGCACCTCGAAAAGTGGTATGGTACTTTCCTATCACTCCTCTGCAGCGCTATTTCGCGGACCCTAAGGAAGCTCATGCGATGGCATGCGGAAAGGAAGAAGCCATGAGATGATGATGACCCGAAAAGGATGAGCTCTCGACGCGCCTTCGGATGCTAGCCGGTGGAAAGCATTGGACCTCGAATTCCTAGAATTCGTGGAGATTCGAGGAACATCGGGCTTGGTGCGAGCACCGATGGACTCAATCCGTTCGGTAGCAGGAGCACGCACAAAGACTTGGCCCGTGTTTGTATGGATGTACAACCTCCTCCATGGTTGTGCATGAAGAAGAAGTACATACAAATGAGTATGCTAATTCAAGGGCGAACCAACCTGGTACCGACATCAATCTGTATCTCGGGCTGTTGAAAGAGGAGCTAGCCACGTTATGGGAATCTGGAGCCAATACTTACGGCCGTCGCACAAGATTATTTCACTATGAGAGCGTTGATCACTACGGTGCAAGACTATCCGAGTTGCGGGTATATCTCGGGGCAGGCTATCCAAGGATTCTGCATGCGTTAGGTGCATGGATAACACAAGCTATCTCCAACTAGAGAAAGATCCAGGTCATCGAAACCGTGTTCATGGCGCACCGGAGGTGGCTCGGCAAGAATGATCCATGGAGAAACGTGGAGACCTGTTCGATGGCAAATCAGACCCGAGGAATCCCGGGCGAGGAGCGAAGAAGTGGAAGAGTTCTGAAAAACTGGAAAGATTGTCCTAAGCACGGAAAGAAGCGAAAAGCAGCAACAAGACAAGCCCGATGAAGGTATGGAAAACAAGGTCTGCTTTACGGGAGTTGCCATCTTGGAAGTTTCTCCGACGCCTCATAGCCTCGACATCATGCATATCACGAAAGCGTGTGCGAGTCCGTCGCCACCATAATCAACATGCCGATAGGACGAAAGATGGTGCAAAGCAAGGCACAACCTGATATGCTTGGGTATCCGGAAGGAGCTTCACGGAGGACGACTACTCGATGATCGTGAAGATGACGATGATCATGAATCGGAGACGACACAAGGTCGTCGGAAGGGTAAAAGTTCAAGAAGAACGAATATTACTTCCCTCCTTCTTGCTTCACTCTAAGCCGTGATGAGATCAAACAGTTTTTCAAGTGCCTTCTAGGAGTCAAATTTCCTTACGGCCACGCTGGGCAAGATAAGCGATACCTAGACGAGGCGAAGCAGAGGTTCAAGGCATGAAGTCTCACGATGCCGTGCTAATAATGACGCAGTACTTCCGGTCGCACTAAGAGGGATAATGGGCGAACGTCCGTGAAACGTTATTTGGCCTATGCAAGTTTTTCACGTCATCTCTAGGAAGTCGATTGGCTTGAATCAGCTCGAAGGCTACAGGAGGAGATCGTGGTGATACTATGTGAGCTTGAGGTCTACTTCCCACCCGCATTCTTCGACATTATGGTGCATCTGCTGGTCCATGTCGGAGGACATCGCAACTCGGGCCGATGTTCCTCCGCAGCATGATGGCGTTCAAATGATGAACGGACACATCAAAGGATACGTTCAACAGGTCCCGTCCAGATGGAAGCATAGCCAAGGGCTTTACGGCGAAGAGTGCATCTCTTTCGCACGAATTATCTAGACATCGAGAACCCCGCCGGTCTTCCCGTCAGCAGACACCTTGGCAAGATCGGCGGATCGTCACCGAGAGGGTCGCCGACATCGCATGCAGACTTTCGATTGACGCAGACTTTGATCGAGCAAACCTCGTCGCGCTACAAAGCATTTAGAACTGGTCGATCCTTGATGTAAGCACAAAAGGTTAATCGAGAAGAAATACAGTGACCGGGGCATACAGAGGACGCAGGGAGAAATAATCAAAGAGCACAACTCAGATTTCACGCGTTGGTTTAGGCAGACGCTCCTTGATAATCCCCCGCGCTCGCATTCTTCTGACACGGAAAATATCATATTCACCTTGTCGCAGGGACCGATGCAAAACCTGGTGACCTATCAGGCGTATGATATCAACGTCTACACATTTTACACGGAGGAAAAGGACAACAAGTGTGATTATCAGAACTCAGGCGTAACGTCGGAATTCTACACCGATGACAACGTGAAGGAAAGATTCTACGGAAGAATCGAGGAGATCTGGGAGCTCGACTACTATGGAGAAAAGGTGCCGATGTTCCGTGTCAGATGGGCAAAGAGCGTCGAAAGAGAAGACCGGTATTTCACAACCATGGTTATACCCGAAGCAGCCAAATCCAAGGCCGCCGGTGCAAACGTGGCATGAAAATGAACCATGGGTAGCTACCAAAGTGGACCAATGTTTTTCATTACCGACCCGACAAAGCCTAGCCGTGTTGTCGTGAGGAGAGGAAAAGAAACATCATCGGAATGGATGGAGTCGCCAACGAGCAAGACTTGACCAAGATGACCAAAGATTGAAGATGACGACGACTACGATGCAGCAACATACATCACAAGAAGAAAAAGGACAACCCTACCCAAAAAAGGTAGCCCGTTCGAAAGAAGAAACATTAAAGTGCCGGGGCTAAATTATTCAACCGCGACAAAGAAGGGGAAAAAGATTGTAAAACACTAGCTCAAAAAATATTGTAAAATGCGTGGTCGAAAAAGATTATAATATTCATGGACAAATTATTATGAAATTTAGTTATACTTCCAATCATATTTGTAACACTTTTATGACATATATTATCACTTTTGGGCATTTTTGGAATATTTAAAAGTATTTAAAAAACAAAACAAAATTTGTATGGCATGCATCACCACTTTTGGAACATTTTAAAGTATTTTTTGGAACATTTTAAAGTATTTTTAAAGTAAAAATAAAAAAGTGGAGCACCAGGATTCGAACCTGGGTGCTCATGGTTTAGAATAGAGCTAAGGGCAGAACTAGTGGGATAAGAGAGTACTAGTGTTAACTAGTGGAACGGCCGCCCTCTTATCTGATAGTCCAACCCACACACGCGTAGCGCACCCTGGCCAAGTGCCCTACGGATAACCGTAGCGCACTTGGTCAGGGTGCGCTACGCGTGTGTGGGTTGGACTAGTCAATTGCGCGCGTGAGCCAGCCCTCACATCGTCGTCCTCAGACACATCTCGTCCCCATCCCCATCCCCGCATCGAGGCGCCGCCGCCGCATCCCAATAGGAGCGCCAGGAGGAGGAGGCCTCCACGCTAGGAGGAGGAGGAGGTCGCCTTGCCCGCGCGCTCGTTCCGTGGAGGAGGAGGTCGGTGGCGGCGAGGTTCCTGCAAAGTCGGCTCCGCTCCTCCGACGGCAAGGCGCTCTGCCGCTCCCTCCCCCTCGTTACCTCGTCCGCCAGCCCTCGTCGTCGTCATCTCCCCCTCTCTCCTCGAGCAATCTCAGAGGTGAGCTCTGCCCCTCCCCTCTATCCTTCTCCCCCTCTCTCTCCTCAGAGGTGAGCTCAGTAGATTATCCACTTGTTGACTACTAGCAAGTTGCACCTGATTTTCACAAGAGCTGGGAGCAGTGCTTGCTATATTTAATGACTGAATCATAGTCACCTTTTCAGAAATGTTCTGCTGCAATTCATTTTCTTCCTGAATCCATTGCATCTGGTTAGGGTTAGGCTATTGTACTTTGGTGTTTGCAGAATGTTAGACAAAAATGTGCTAGTGCTTGCAGAATGTTAGACAAAAATGTAGTTTGGTGCTTGCAGGCTGCCTCGAGAAAGCATCTGTAATTATTGACAAAGATGGCATGTATATCTTTCTATATACATACTGCTAGTGACCTGATGAGCGATGCTAGTTAAGTGAAGATGGCATGTATATCTTTGTATGTGTAAGACAGAGAAACCAAATGGACCGTTGATGTGCCAATTTGGTCATTTTTTTGCGAGTAATTTGGTCATTTAGTCCATGCACAATGCAAATGCTTAGCAAAACACAATGCAATGCTGAATTGATGCCACCTCTTTTAATCTTCACATTGCTTGCTTTCTCTTCTGAACATATAGTATGTGGATTTAGTACTGTTGTGCTTGCAGTTTGCATATATACTATATGTCCACCCTATAAATCCACATACTGTTCAGCATACTATAGATCAATCACTCATAGGGTGGCATCAATTCAGCATTCAGAATCTATAGGGTTGATTCAGTATATATGTCACATACTGATTAATGCCACATATAGTATGTTGATCTATAGGGTTCAGAATCTATAGAATGATTTGATCCTTTTGTTAGGTTTGTTACTGTGATAGTTCATCAGTAAAAAATATTCACATTATTTTACTTATTTGCATATGGAAGGACTAAAAGCATGTGATGGTCTTGGGCCTCTTAGTGCTCAAGAGTTCATGATCATCGGTTTATTAGAAGCATATGGTTTAGAAGCCTCTTAGTGCTCAAGACTAAAAGCATATGGTTTAGAAGCCCTGAGATACTGTAACAGTCCCATTTTTCCTTAGCCTAGCTTGGAATATCTAGGTTTAGTATTGCCCCTATCTCATAACTTGAGATAGTTGTTGAGTAAGTGACAGATGTAAAATATTTTGCGGCTAATATTATCTGTACTTGGAAGTATTGTTCGTTTTGGGCCCCTACTCTCACCTTCATGAATCTGGAATCATAATAGAGGTATCATGGATAGCAGCGGGTTGTTCAGTGATCACTAATTTAATCTGTACTTGCAAGTATTACTTGCTTGTTTAAGGTGCTTCTCTCGGCTTCACAAATCTGGATTGTTAATAGATTGTTCAGTGATCATTCTTGTGGTTACCATTTATGCTTGATGTACTGTTTGTGTGTTGGCCATTTTCTCTAGTTGTGCTCCATTTTTGCATGAAACAGATTTATTGTGTGCTGGTTGTGCAGTTGTGCTGGCTATACTGGGCCATTTATGCTGGTTGTGCTGGATATGATGGCCATTTATTGTGTGCTAGCTATGCTGGCCATATATATGCAGGTTCTTGTATGAAACGAGTCCCGATTTTTGCCGGAATGTTGATTAACTTCCGTTTTGGCAGAAATCGGGCACTCCTAGTTTAAGAAAATTAGCAAAGGTCATCCCGGATTTTTCCGTGCATTTAACCAATTATTTGTTTTTTATTAGTGAAAAGATGTGTGACAACGACGAGGCTGGATGTTCTAAGCGCATCAGTGCTGAAGGAGAACTCAGACCTCCAAATAAACAATTGACATTCTGGGAGGCGGCCCAGCGTCTAGAAGACGATGAAGAATACCATCCTTCGGAGAGCGAGGATGATGAGATGGAAGACGCGGAGGAAGAAGCCGAAGGAACGGCGGATGATGAAACCACTTATGGCGGCGAGGGCACAGGGAGTGGTAGCAACCCTCCTAAGAAGAAGAAGAAGCTGAAGGACCGGCGCCCGAACACGGTCGGCACGGCCGGTCGGGAGGAAATGCAAGTGATCCCATCAGGGTTCCTTTGGAGCCCGCCCTTGTCGCCAAAGTACGGTGGGCAAGTGGCGGCGATCACCCGGACAACCATCTCGATCAACACCGAGAATCTCGGCATAAAGATAATGGCTACTTGCACACCTCTTCGGCTGCACAAGATACAAGTTCCCCGCTAAGTATCGAACACAAATTATCATGGGAACGAAGTAAACAAATCCTCACAAAGATGAGCACCGCCTGCCACCGGAGAACCCGGATAAATAATAAGATCTATAAAGAAGGCAAAAGTCTCGAGGAGATCCAGAAGATTGACCCGCAGATCACCAAGATCGATTCGGGAGTTCAAGGAGAGGTGAATCCGAAAGAGCCTGCCAGTAGTAATCGGGGAAAGGTGCTGCAGGCGATGAATATAGGTCATCACCATCTCGGATCTGGTGGATACAGAACCACGGAGGCCAAATGGAATAAGGAGGACGAAGAGTATATATTCAAGGGGATAGAAAACCCCTTTACTAAATTCGAACCCGGGCAGGTTCGAAACTTCATCAGGGCCCGTTACCATGTGGACCCAAAAACCAAACAACTCACCGCGGATCCTGCGGTGAAGGAATTCGAGGAAATTGTGGTAAGTATAATCTAATTACCGCGGATCAACTCGATTGCAATCTAATCGATGATCTAAATGATTCACTGTTACTTCTTCTGCAGGAGGAGGAAATTGTTGCTAGTCATGGATCCCAGGGTTCCTCGTCCCAGGGGTCAACGGCGGCCACCCGGTGGGATAACCCTTTTAGCAGGGCGATGAACCGGGCCAAGAAAATAGAGCCGGTTACGAAGAAGTCGTCGTCGGCTGGCCGTCTGGCCGGCCTCGGGGGTAAGAATTGGGTGGATCATTTTGGTCCACCGCCGAGGACGCATGTGGCGCCGTCGGGAAGGAGCGAGGAGGAAAACCGAGAGGTTCAAGAACTTAAGGCACAAGTGGCGCGGATCCCGCAGATCCTCCAAGACAACCTGGCAATCACCCTTACGTCCTTCCTGTCTACCTTGGCGGAGTCAATACCGAACTAGAGTGCGGGTGGTCGAGTAGGGCCGTGCCCGATTCCAAGCATGGTCAGCAGCCACTCGAACAACGCGGCACCGATGAATCAGGCAAACTACATGTTCGTGACTCCGCCCGCTAGCACCGCGGCGCCGCAAGTGTTGGTGACTCCCCCTGCCATCACCACGGCGCCGGAGTACATGTTGGTGCCCCCTGCCATCGTCGCGGCGGCACCGGAGCTCCAAGCACCCGTCGGTAGGGAGAATACACCGGCGGCCAGCACCGCGCCATCAAGCAGCCCTTCCGTCTCTTGCACGCCCGTCGCCGTATGCGGTGCGTCGACATTAGCCGATCTCGACTCCATCACGGTAAACAAATTGCTTTAATTACCACCTTTCATGCCATCTATATATTACTCTTGTGGCATCTCGCTCTGACGACGCCGTACATGTTTTCTACAGACGGATGTTCCTTGCACTCTCTTATGCTACGTGAACAACGAGCTGAGGGATGTTGCCAAGGGTACCATCGTTCAACCCTTGCAGCGCACGTTCCACTCAAAGCTGATGCCGATATGCGCGTGTGGTTAAAATTAGTCGGTGCTAAGGGGTTGCGACGACCGAACCTCCCATTCAACCCCGTGAGCGGATGAAGAAGAGCCGTTTGTCCTCGGTTGCTTCGCTTGTTCTTGCTATGGACAAAGAGCATGATCCGTTTGGACGGCGGGGCCATCACGCCAGAAACAAAGACACCTTTGTCGTGCCGACAAGCGGTGGCAAGGCCTACCGCCTCTCCGTCACCTCCACGCGTGGGTCGGATGATCATGTTGATGATATGCACATGGCGCAGGATCCGCCGAGGACGGCGAAGACTGGAATGATCACTTCTTCAAAGACTCGGTTGGCAACGAAGAAGACCTAGCTGGTGGCCCCACGAAAAAGCCACTATCACCAAGCCGCATTTGGTTCTCGAGACGCCCACTTGCGCTTTACTGAGCCGGTGATACAACCAACCGGCCCTTTATTCTAAGCCCTGACACACTACATAGGGCGGCCGGTGCTCAGATTGCGGTGCCTGCCCGCTCTCCAAAAGGAAAAAAGGGCAGGAAAAGAAAATCTAGCAGCTCGAGCTAGCCGGTGGCGTCAACAACTGCGAATCCGATCAGGTTTCGGGACGGGCCACCAATACCCAAGGGTATTATGTGGAGGATTCATGTGGCGGGTGAGCCCATGCTACCTAAGAATTTGCGGAAGCTCGCCAGTTCGGAACTGCAGAGTGTGAATGACGGCGTGCTGACGATAGAGAGACGCCTTCTATCGGAGAAAGATCCCTCGCACCCGGTATTCGTGGTTAAGGTGCCACCAGGCTTGGGCTTCACGACATCGCCTCATGGATCTGTTCTTCCTGCGGTTCGAGGACATCTTCAATATGTTCCACCTATACCCGCTGCACTATACCATGGTCCGTCTCTTTTCTCTCAGCCTGGCCATGCAGATCATTAGAGAGAACACACCGGGCATCGCTATAGTGGAGCCTACTACATGCGTGACGGCTGCTTGGGTTCCCCCGCCGAACGACGTATCGTGGCCTCGTACCTAAAAAGAATCCTCGTGGCGAACAAGACAAAGGAATACATTCTCGTGCCTTACTTTCCCGAGTAAGTCGTTATTCACTCGCCACCGTCGATTGGCTTTATTAGATCATCATCATTCTTTTTCCAACACATTCCATTTGAATTTTTTGCACAGAGATGAACACTGCACGCTCATCTCCTTATCGCCGAAGCATTCCCACGCCACGTATTTCGACTCGGGGAGTCTAGAAAAGAATAAAAACTATGACAAGATCAAGGAAGTTCTGGATGATGCTCTCACTGGCTTTGCCTCGACGGAAGGCACCAGCTTCGTGCGTAAGAAGGTCAAGTTCGTCGGCCACTGCTTTAACCACGTAACGGAGTTCCCCTGCGTGAAGCAGCCGGAAAACAGTAAGAAGGAAGCCTACTACGCACTCCATCACATGAGGGCGTTCCTACTTGACTAGCAGAATTCTACGCTGCCAGATCATCTCAAACAGTGGGCCGAAGCAAAGGCCAAGATCAATGATTCGGATATTAGACAAGAGATGTATCGCATCCAGCAGCATTTGGGGCAATCATCTTCGTGATGTCATGACTTCGGGGATCTTCTACGGAGGAAATATCACGAATAACCGTGATACGAAGATCGCCTAGAGATGCAGGGTGACTATAGGAAGTTCATGACGAGACAGTATGCCCTCCCATTTCCCTAAGCCGAGCTTTAAGGCTTGATGTTGGCCTAGTTGTAGTTACAAACTATAGATGACCTTTGTGTGTGTGTGTGGACGACAAGTGAACTTATTTTGCTTATTATTATATATCGATCAATGCTTGGTTTTTTGCTTACTCTTTGGTCCTTTGCTCAATTTGGTCCTTCTTTTTTCCTTACTCTTTTTCGAGAATAATGCCGATGATTGAAATGTCGTGGCACACTATATATGTGAATGTGCTACGATGGGACTGTGAGCCTTGTGATATGCACAAGTCCGGTCTTGTGCATCCTACTTGGCTCACGCTCCATCGTAGCATATTCCTGTGTCCAACGACCTATGTATATATATGAGGCATTCTTTTCGAGTTATTTTTGTCTTTTTCGAGAATATGCCGATGATTGAAATGTCGTGGCACAATATATATGTGAATGTGCTATGACGGGATAGTTAGCCTTGTGATATGCACAAGTCCAGGAATTGTGCATCCTACTTGGCTAACTGTTCCGTCATAGCATATTCCTGTGTCCAACGACCTAGCTAGTTATATATGAGGCATTCTTTTCGAGCTAATTTGGTCTTTTTCAAGAATAATGCCGATGATTGAAATGTAGTAGCACACTATATATGTGAATGTGCTACGACGGGACTGTACGCCTTGTGCTATGCACAAGTCCAGGTGTTGTGCATCCTACTTGGCGTACAGTTCCATCGTAGCATATTCCTGTGTCCAACGACCTATGTATATATATGAGGCATGATTTTTGAGTTACTTTGGTCTTTTTCGAGAATAATGCCGATGATTGAAATGTCGTGGCACACTATATGTGAATGTGCTGCGATGGGATTGTTCGCCTTGTGCTATGCATGTGTCCGTGTGTGCATCCTACTTGGCGAACAGTTCCATCGTAGCATATTCCTGTGTCGAACAATCTAGTTATATATGAGGCATGCTTTCTGAGTTTGGTCTTTTTGATTTAGGAGTACTTTCTATAAGTGTATCTTCATATGCGACTTTAATTATATATGTTTTTTTCAATAGTCGGTTAATTATTATTGTTAACTTATAGATGACGTGGTACGTCGTGTACAAGGGACGGGTTCCCGGAGTCTACGATGATTGGGAAGACTGCCGGAGACAGGTGCACCGTTTCAGCGGCAATAGCTACAAAGGGTACAACACTATGGCGGAGGCGGAAGCAAGATACACGCGCTATCTAGCGGGAGTTAGGACAAGGAACCAGATGAAGACCTACACCTTCATCGCGGCGGTGATCATGCTTATCTTCTTTGGTTATTTATCCCGCGTTTGTGTCTAGCTAGTTAGTTTAGATGTCTAGGCGAGCTTCCGAGCTCTAACTTGTTCGATCGACACATGTATTAGCATGTCACCAACTACTACTTTGTAACATGATCGAAACAATGTAACTTAGACTATGTATTCATGTATGAGACTTATCTATATGTATTTGTTTCAATCTTGTTTTTCATATTGAGTATTTATATATATAATTGTATATCTTGTATCTGTGTGTGTATATCTGTTGTAATATTGTATATAATCTGTATTGCATATAATCTGGCTCGGAAATTAAAAAAACAAAAAATACATCTGTGGCGCACATGGTCTACCTTCTGTGGCGCACTACACCTAAAGCGCACCATGGAAGTTTAGTGGCGCACTAGGTAGTGCGCCACAGAAGATCCCAGGGGTAGCACACCATGCCAAACTTCTGTGGCGCACTAGGAGGTGCGCTACGCCTATCTCTGCACCGCCGTGGCGCACTAGGCAGGCGCCACTACCGAGATAGTAAGGCCGTGGCGCACTGCTAGTGCGCCACGGATGGGCATTTCTGGTGCGCCACTAACGGCATGTTTCCTAGTAGTGGAATCTTTGCCGTCTGACCAATTGTTGGCGATTTCCATGAGGTGGTCGAGTGTCTTGGGCTTTACACGCCCAAGTTCCTCCTTGAAGTCTGGGCGCTTGACGCCGTCCCTGAAGGCGTCGATGGCCCTTTCTTCGGAGATGTGTGCTACGGAGTTCTTGGTTGTAGACCAGCGTAGTATGTATGAGCGAATAGATTCACCCGTTCTCTGAGTGCAAGCTCGCAACTCTTAGATTGGGGCGGGCCTCTTGCTGGTGCATTTGAAATTTCGGATGAAGCTGTAGGCGAGCTCCTCCCAGCTTCGGATGGATCCTGATGATAGGCTCCGAGCGACCAGCGCCTTTGTCACCGGTGAAGGCATTGCATGGCGGTTTCTTTGTTGCCTCCGTGAAGCTTGACAGATGACAGATGGTCACTGAGCCAGGACTTTGGATCTTGTGTGCCGTTGAACTTCGGAGTATCCGAAGGAAGCTTGAAGTTGCGTGGCATCTGCGTTCGCCGAACAGATCTGCTGAAGCATCGAGCTCCGCAGAGTTCTCCTTCGTCTTCATCCATCTTAGATTCGGACGAGCATGCGCGTTTAGCGCGTGCTTTGTCGATCTTGCGCTGTGTAAGCTTGTATCTGGCGTCGTAATCGCGTTTGTGGCGATTGGAGCTCTTCTTCCTTCGAGGAAGATCGTGCTCCTCTTCCTCTTCGGATGAGGGTGTGGGGCTCCGGTCGCGCCTTGCCGGAGCTTTCTTCTTCGGCTCCGCAGGAGCATCTTCGTGGAGCGCAGCTCCGATTAGTCCTAGTCCGGTGAGTGCGGACTTATGCATGGCCCTTTTCGGGTCCCCCTCCGGAGGTGGGTGAGCCGCGAGATACGCAGTGGCTGCCATGATCGCAGCTTGTGGCGTCTTCGGGATGATGTTGCCGTCAGCGTCCATATCCATGAACGATGTATGGAGAGTTCGGGTCATGTCACGCCGTTCCTTCGGGTCCATGTTTTCCACCCGAGAGCGGTGTTTGTTTCCCTGGTTTCTGTTTGTGCTAGAGCCGGGTTCCATGGTGGAGAGCGCAGCTCGTCGCGCACTGGACTCAGAGGCTGCTTGCTTGCGTTTGTCGAGCGTCTTCTGCATCTCGACTTGCTTCTTGTGCTCCTCGATGAGGAGGTAGTGGTATGCTCTCAGCAGATCACGTGGGGAGTCCAGAGGTAGGACTATTTCGCCCGCGACGGCGCGGCGTGCTTCGACCCATCCCTCTTTGCTAAGTTGGATGAGGTGGCCACGGTTTTCCCCGTTTTCGCCGTTTTCGTCCTGCGGGTTGGGGTTGGGCGGCGGGTTAGGCGTGTCCTCGTCGGTTTGGATGACTGCGGCGCACAGATAGCGCATGCAGATTGGTTGGCTGCTGCCGCAGCTTTCGGATCCGGAACCGTAGGTCCCTTCATCCGAAGGTGGATCGCACAGATCGGAGTTGCAGCTGCTGCTGCTGTAGAACTCATCTGTTGATGGTGACGTGCGTAGCACGGGGTGTGGAGCCCACGAAGCGGGCCTGATTGACGGCACGGGCACCCGCCGTGGAGGCGGAGGTGCGGTTGTCCCACAGGAAGCGAAACTCGAACAAAATCTCAAGTCCATCGCCACGAGCTCGAAATCTTTCATGGTGGCGTGAGTGGGCGGTGAAGTCAAGAGGAGGTGATTCTCCGCCATGAGTTGTAGATCGATCGGGTCGGAACCGTCACGACCGCACAATCAGCAACCCCAATTCCCACAGACGGCGCCAATTGACGAGGTTTAATCTCGTCAATGCCCATTGTTATGGACTTGGATCTTGGAGAAGATGGGGATACTGGAGATCGTGGCACGGTTAACAGACAAGCAACCAGGGGACACGAGATTTACCTGTGTTCGGCCCCGGAGGGAAAACCCTACTCCTGCTTGTCTGCTCTTTGATTACGGCGGAACCGAAGGTTACAGGGTGCGCAGATTCGATCTGGCGTGGATGCGTGTGCGAAAGTATGAGTCGAGGTGAGTTGTGTTGCCCTAGGACGTGCCCTCCTGGCCTTTATATAGACTTAGGCAGGTCCCGGGCATAGTCCTAGTCGGTTACAAGTTCTAGGGTTTCACCCCTTTGAATTTCCTATCTCCTCTAGTCTTGTTCTCCAAGGATCCGAAGACGTCATGGGCCTTGATCACCCAAAAATCATCATGGGCCAGCGTATGTCTGCCGTAGGCCTTCCTTGGGCTGGACTAGGTATGCTGAAGTTACGTACCCGTAGGGTATAACCATGTCAGACGGCGGTGGCGACTTCAAGACCGGGATGGCGCGTGCTCGTGGGTGACGTGATTGGTGGATCTTTACAAAGTGCCCGGGCGTGTGGTTCTGGAGAGGTCGGGAGAATTCCTTGTCTGTTGACACCGTCACGATGAAGCCTACGGGTATCACCTTCCTTCTTGAAGGGTGTCGGGGACATCCCTCCCTCCCCCCACCCCGCTGCGTACCGGGGGAAACCCTAGATCCCGGCCGGATAGCAGTGTCGTCGTCGTCACTCCTCTTCTTCGAGGTGCTGTTTTGGTACGCAGGCGCTTTGGACTGGGGTCGTGTGGTGGTACTTCTTTGGAGGGCGTATCAGTTGCGAGTTGTTTCCGTTTTCAGCACATCGTCGTTCTCGTCTTTCTTTTTCTTTTATTTCTTCTTTTTTCGTCTTGGGCTTGGGTTCTCCCGAGCCTACTTTATCGTGTTATGTATCTACCTTTGGGTGTTGTGGTATCTGGTCCAGCAGCGGTCTTACCTGTGTGCTTTATCTATAAAACGGGACGAAAGCCTATTTTAAGGAAATCCTAAAGACATGTACAATGATTGATAAGATAATTTTCCTAATTAACAGCTATATGTTTTGCAATTGAAAAACAGCTACTTTGTGGGCCGTTGGATCACTGTCCGAATCTCTGCGCGTGTCTTTTTCTTTTCTGCCGCTTCAGCGCGCTCCGTCTTTCCCTTTCTTTCTTTTTTATTTTGAATTTTCATTTAGCTCTTCGCTTTTCTCCCGTCTCCTCACCTTTTCCCCTCTGTCTATTTGTTCGTGTTCTTCGAGAGGGAGAAACCAATCCATGGCGGAGAGGGCAGCGGCGTCTCCGCAGCTATCTCGGCCGGTGCCAGCAGGGATGGGGCTTTGCGAGGCGGATCCGTTGGATAGGAAAGTGCTGAAGCCGAAGGAATCATCAGGTGCATGCGCCCCCTTTCGCCCGCGGGAAATGAAATCCTCAAGTCACGAGCGTGGAAGGCATGGTCGCCCCCGGAAAGATAGGTATGCCTCCGTCCCTCACAGTATATGGATTGCGCATGTTGCGGGGTTGGTCAATCTCGTTTCAATTTTTCTAGCCTATAGCTGTTGTTGTGTAGCATCTATTGGTGATTTGTCATTGAGTCTGGGCGTCATAGATGTAGTGGTTTTTAGCGTCTGAGATCTACCGATTGGGTGATATGTTGGGGTGTTTAGGCTCTTCGTTTTCTGTTGCATGTCACCGTTGTTGTAGCCAGATTTCTCCAATTTCGATTGGCTGCATCGATGTAGTGTGTTGTTTGCGTGTGATATGTTCGGATGGGGTGAACTGTTGGATGCGTTTAGGCTCTTCGTATTGCAGGTCTTCGTTGATGCAGCCCTAAATCTCCATTTTCGATGTGCGATATGTTCTTAGTTTTTTGGGCATCAAGCTGATGTGCTGATGTGCTATGTAGTTCTACTTTGTTTTGTACTTGTAGTGCCCTGATGTCCGGCCCCATTTTCTAAGCTAAGCTGATCTGCACTAACTTTTGAACTGTGTGTATAGAGAGGTGTTTGGATTTACATGTGCTGAAGCATTTTGTTCAGTAGAATATGTGTTTTCATTCTCCCTCTGAATGAATGAAGACAAATCTGATATGTGTTTTTATTCCCACTAAATTAGTCTAGATACATATGAATCTAGACAAAGTTGAGTCAACTAATATGGGTCAGAGGGAGTTGTTGATATTCAGTCTAGATTGATGACTATTTTTGGCACTTTTGTTTTTGATTAGATATGGCTGTTGTCAGTTGCACATCAGTTTATATTTTTTCTTTTGTTTCATTATATTAGGGTCTGTTTTTAGTTGATATCCTGGGGATATGGGGAGGTGGGCTCATACGTGTCCTGTTTTTTTAGATATGATTGTATGTAAGCTGTATATGATTTTTTACTTGTGATTTTATACATAAATAATCTGTGTGTTTTCCCTTTTGATATTTTTTGCAGATTTACTAACAAAAGGAGGTTTGGTGATAGTTTGGGCATAGCGAATTCAAGATTTTCTCACTCCCCCAATTATGATCCTGATTGCGAGTTGTCTCACATTGATAGTGTTGAGTTCAGTTTGTCATCAAGTGACAAAGTATTATATTCTTTATCTTTTTTCTCTGCATTTGTGTTTTACTGGATGTTTTTGCTGATTTGGGGTGGCCTCCCATCTCGTTTTGTGTGGCGTGTTTTCACTTCTTTTGTTGTTTTTATTTTTTGGGAAGGAGAATGTAAAGCCTGGGAGGAAAAGACTTTTGGATGATGCATTGTTTGAGTTCTTCCGCAAAGAGGTTTTCTTGAAATTATGAGTTTGAAATGCTTATGCTTATGCATATTCTTGTGCTATTTTTTGTAACTAGTAGTTCTAAATACTCACTCCTTTTTTTTTGTTCGTCCTTATACTAGGCTGTAAAAACTTTGAATGAGAACTTCTCAAGTTTCTGCCACCGCAATGATGATTGGACAAAGGTTTGTTTGCTGGTGTCTTTTTATTTTTCTTTTCTTGTTCTTTTCTCATGTGACTCGTTTTGAACTTTTTAAATTTATGGTTCTCTCTTTTTCTTGTAATTTTTTTCAGAATAGAAAGCTCAGTGGGCAAGTTATTGGGAGAGATGATTTTAGTTCCTATTCTATCAAGTACTTCTGGGAGGTTTTGAATGCCTTGTCCAATCGTCGAAAAGAAGTTATTAGGAATTTTGGTTTTGGCTGTCTTTTGTCCTTTGAGAAATGTGAAATTCCTTTAGCTTTTGTTCGTTGGCTTGCTAGCTGCGTCGACACTGTTTCTTCCCAGATCATTATTGATGATTCGAAAGTTTTACCAATATCAAAGGATCTTGTACATCATGTCATTCGACTGCCAAACAGTGGATCTGTCCTGATGCCAGATAGCGAAAGTGGGGCTAAGTTTGTCATGTCTATGTTTGGTTTGACAGAACTGCCCCACATCACTTTCTTTGGAAATAAGCTGAAGTCTAAAGAAGTGTTAACAGATAAAGAAGTTTTTGTTTGTTTCATGGTGGTCGCATTTAAGTGTTTCCTTCTCCCCACAGTTGATGATTACCCAAACACTGATTTCTTGTCCATTCTCGAAGAACCTACTTCTGCTATTGGTGTTGATCTTTCTTTACTTTTGTATGAGCATCTCATCTCTGGTTTATCCAAATTCAGAAGTATTTGTAAATTAAATGGAAGGAGGCCTAAATTTTTTGAGTTCTGCTACTATGCTCTTTCGGTGAGTTCTTTTTATCTTTTTATCTCTCTCTTTTTTTGTTCTTTTTATGGGTCACTGCTAACTAATGGCAACTTTTTATTTTTGATTTTTTAGGTTTATTATCTTGATTCCTTGGATTTTGGTGCTAGAATGCTTGATCAGAGTGTACCAAGGATTTCTGTCTGGAAGGGTAACTTGATTAAATTCTTCTCCGATCTTGACCACAAGAAGAAGAATCTGTTTGGGAAGAGGCAGCTGAAGAAAAACCTTGCACATTGCTATAGAGAGGTGTTTGTTGTTTTTGTTACTATTTTTGTTTTGTTAACACATTATATAAGTTTAGGGTTTAAATTTAAATGTGAAACCAATTCACTTTGTGTTTGGTTTTTGTTAGTTTAGTTTGGGGCTGTAGGAGATTGCAAAAGTGAAAATGATGTTTTCGAGCACGATAAACCTATTTTCTCGTTTGAGTTCAAGCACAGTTTGCACGAGAGGTTTGGCAACTCACTTGAATCCAAGGTACTTTCGGCTTCTCATATCTGTTTTTGAAACATTTGTTATTTTGTTTTATTTCACTTTTCTGCTTTTCTCAAATTTTATGTCTTACGTTTTTATTTACTGTTGACATTTTTAAGATTATCAATGGCATTGTTGAATCTGTTGAGTCTGCTCAACTAGCAAAATTGAAATCTGTTCAGAAATGTGAATTGTTGGTCAACAATGTCTTGAATGTTTTGATGGTTTCCAAATCTTATGATGTCAAAGATCAGAGCGTTCTAGGTATTTTTATTTTTCATTTTTGCCTCCCTTTTATCTAAGCCATGTACTTTATTTTTGGCTTGGCGGCATTGTCAAATATGTTTTTCATTTCTTATTTTTGGTTTTTTCTTTCTCTATAGGCCAAGATAACTGCAGTTCTGGTCATGCTGCAACCGAGGTTTGTGCAAGGACATCTGTGTCAATATAGTTTTCATTTGGTTTTCTCTTTTACTTCTTGTTTATCTTTTATTTGGACTCAATACATTAATTTGATTGATTTTGCGTTCTTTAGAGTGATGTTGCAAGCAAATTGGCTTTGATTAGTCCCAATGTTTTCTCCAAAGTACCACTGAGTAGCGAAGTTGGGAACACATCATTTCGTACTCCTGGTATATACTCTCTTGTGTAAAAATATTTTGCTTTTAAGCATTCTTTTTATGAATGGTTATAGATATTGATTTTATTTTACATACATTTTTCTCTATTTTTGCAGCAAGTCCTGATTTTGTGTCATGCAAGGCAGCTGAGGTTGGTACTTTCAATACAGGTAGGTCAACACGTCTACTTTTTTCCCTTTTTTCCTTTTTTTCCTTTTTTAGTTTGTAATATATTATTTTTCTCTTTGATGATTGCATCTTTTTATAGCTCCTGCAATTCAACCTATGCAAAAATTTAGATCCAGACTTCCACTTCCACTTCTAGTACCCATAGAGAAAGTTTTACCCTCTATGAACACTGGACCATCTAGTGTTCCCAAGTATTTCTTGTGCATTAGCTCTCCAATCTCTCGGATCAATTTCTCCCCGCTCTCAAAAGATAAGGTTTATATTCATTATCTATTTTTTTGTTTCCCCTTTTGTAATCGTCATATATACGATCATCTCATTACTATCTATTTTGTTTCTTCTTTTAATCATTTGTTTTTTCCATTTTCTGCCCATAGGTTCTGAATGCACCTTGTGTTTCTAAAGTATGCAATGTAGCAACCAAATAAATTGGTACAAACTTGAATGTCAATGGATCCAAGCATGCTCCTATCGCGTTTGTTGATTCTTTTCCTATACCTCACCTTGTAAGTTTAAGAATTGTCTATTTTCTGCTCATTTTTATTATACCTTGTTTTTGTTATTTTTGTACCTTATTTTTTGTCTGCTGTCTCCTCTTTGCTTATTTATATTTGTCACTTAATTTTTATTGCTGCAGATCGCTCAATCTCCCGAAGTGCAGATTACCGGGACAACCAGTTTTAGTTTTAGACAAGATCAGCTAGCTAAGGATGTAGATCATCTCTATAACAACATGGCTAACAATGTTGTTATGCAGGGAAAGGAACTAATGGGAATCAAACTTGTTAATGAGAAGAGTGATGAAGATTTTATTGATTTGTCTCGGCATGATATTGAAGATAGGGCTGTGAAAGATAAATTAGTTATTCTTCAGCCTAAGAATTCTTTGGCTCTCCCTTTGGTTCAGAATGGTCGATTCCCCGTGTCAGATCTGGATATCAAGCACTTCTGTGCAATTGTAGACTTGGCATATACTCAAGGAATTCAAAAGTAAACCTTCTTCATCCCATCTCTGCAGTGTTTTGTGTTTTGTATTTTCCATGTCTGTATGTTTTTAAAATTGATTAATTTTATTTTCTGTAGATCGTACGCTATCAAGTATCCTAAGGTTCATTGTAGTTTTATATCATTGGGGCAATCTTTAATGGTTTAAGGCCATGTTGATAATTTCTTGATTCCTGTGTTCTATCGTAAATTATTTGAAGATAATCATCCAAGTAAATCTGGCAGACACCACTTCTTCTCCCTTGTTGGTGTTAGTCCTTTCATCCTTCTCTCTTTATGTTTTTTCATGTATTTCATCCATTGTTTTTTGCTTTATTTTTTGTCTGATATTTTCATCTATATTTTCTTGTCAGGAGTCTATCCTTGATTACCAAAATGATGTTTAGTATTCATTTATTTCGAAGGCATTTTTAGGTGCTACATCTGCTAACAGAGGGAAGCGTTTGGAACTGTCGGATAGGGTACATGTTTAATCCTTTTTATTTTTCCTGTTCTTTTCTATCATTTTGTTCTCAATCTTTTTTGTTTTGTACATTTTTTTCACTTCTGTCAGCTGTTTTTCCCGATATGCCGGATGCGCCATTGGTTTACTTTCTCCGTAGATTTCAAGTATAGAGCATTAATATTCCTCGACTCTCTCTATAACAAGGATGACGAATTTCATACTTCAATAAAGAAACGCCTTGTAAGTTTGATTTAACCGTGAATATATATACTTCCGTTTTACATTTTTGTTTTTATTATTTCTATACTTTCTATTGTTATGCATCCATACTTTTTGTTTTCCGTTTTCTATATTAATGCTATTTATCTTTTTTGTTCACTTTTTAGATCAACAACTTTATCAAACTGTGGAAACAAATTTTCAAAACCAAAGAAAATATCTTCAAGGAATATGGAGTGATGTATGCGAACATTCCCAAGCAAGACAATGCATAAGTTTAGTAAAATCTTGATCATGTTTTTTCATGCATCCTCCCTCTTGTTTATTTTATTATATCTTTTGTTTTATACATTTTGTTCTTATAATTTTTTATCTTGTTTTTAAAAATCCTATAGTGATGATTGCGGTATTTTTGCAATGAAGTTGATAGAAATTTTTAAGCCTGAATTGGATATGCATCGTTTCTTTAGCAAAGTAGATATTGTGAATATCAGGATTCAGTTTGCGAACAAGCATTTCTTCTGCAGAAGGAACAGCGCCGACAAGTCCCTTGTCCTCGATCATGTTAGCTAGGTACCTTTTGTACCTTTTTATTGTTCCTTCTTTTTTCTCATATATTATCACTTTTTAACTTGTTTTATCTTTATTTTCTGCATAGTTCTCTGCCAGATGCATTGATAGATATTTGATTACGGTCTTGCAGATATCTACCGAGAGCTGATTTTTTTGTATGTTAAATTTGGCTGCATATTCCTCCGTTAGTTGCGGTAACCGTCGATATATTGATCCTCCTTTGTATGCATTATGAAGTTTGAACCTATCCATCATCCTAGTTATGTTTTGGACACTTGTACTTACTATAATGTGTATGTGGAACTATGTGATCTGTCTAAGTAATATAATCTTGTTTGTCTCATTATATCATTTTTTCAGTCATTAGTTAGTTTCTCATATTCTTATTTGCTCAGTAACTTTTTTAAGCCTCTTATTAACCTTCTCATATTCAATTTTTTAGTATTCTTTCTTCATTTTCTCGTCTTCTTATTGTCTCAGTTCCTTTCTTAAGTTTCTCAATTATTAATGTTTCTTCAGTTTCTCACTGTTTAGCCTCTCAATTATCTTATTGTAGCATCCCATTTGTCTAACAACTGTAATGCTACTTGGTTTAGTAATATAATGGCTACTTCCTACATATAATTGTTGCATCATCATGTTATCATGCTCATGTCATCATACCACCTTGCATTTGAGCATCATACAAAAACCCTTTTTGTTTTGGTTCTTATCTCATATGCATTATTATTTGCATTTGCCTCTTGATATTGTATTTGGTTCTTGATATATTGTTTAAATGCCCAAGTTGAGTTGGGGGCATATCTTTTATTGACTCCACCACCCCTTCTTTCACCACTTTATAATTCCACCATCCAATTAATATGAGCTTTGCATTTTATTTGAGTTTACCTCTAGCTCATGTGGGTTGGGATGGATCCAATTCTTTTCCACATGCTCTCATCTTGGCATCATGTTGTTTTCACATTATTGATATATGAGAACCACATGTCCACCTTTGCATGCCTTGTGAGTGGAACCCTTTGTCCTAGCTTCCATATGGATTATTTTGGGTTCATGCTCATGTGGGAATATTTTTGGGACTAATAATCATCTAGTGGAATATACACACTAGCAAGTCCCAAATATAATCAAATGTGATCATCTCCATCTACTCCGCTTGGAACTTTCTCTTAAATCCTTTTGCTTAGGCCTTACGCCACATTTTGGAATGCATAAGTATAAGTGCTATGGATATTCATTTTTGTTCTCACAAGAGGAAACCTAGCATTTAATGCATTTGCATGGGCCATGCAACCATCACCAACTTTGGTCATCTTTTGGTTTTATTTGAATTCTTGAGTGGTTCATCTCTATCTCTATCCCTTCTTTTGGGCTTGATCTATTTTGATCTTGCTTAAACCTCATCACCATCTCTATCTACCCCATCACCACCTTTTCTTCTTTTCTCTCTTTTGGCTATCTTGTTTGAGCTTGTGTTGATCATGCTTGATCTAGTAAAAAGGAACCACTCCATCTATCTCTCTTACCCTCTAGCTAAGATCCTCCCTATCACCTACCCATCTAACCATACCCCATCCTCTCTAACCATACCCCCATCTAACCCTAACCCTCACATCCCCCTCTCACCTAAACCCTAAGTCTACCCCCTCTCTCGGCCTCTCTCTCTCTCTCACCTAGCTGGCCCCACCATGCCACCTAGCTACCCACCCAAGCAAGCCCTAGCCCGAGCCATACCCCTCTCCCCTCCTACCCTAGCTCTAACCCGAGGCTACTCCTCCCTCTCTCTTTTTCTCTCTATGCCATAGGGGCCCCTCCAGCCCGAGCCTGTCCCTGCCTCCTTGCCCTCACGTCGACCCCACCTGGAAGCCTCCCACCTGCCCTGCCCTGGTCCAGCCCGAGCCAGGCTGAAGACGCGTGAAGGAGGAGCAAAAGCGGCCGACGCCACCTTTCCCCTCCACCACGCCAACTACCCCTCCCTTCCTCCGTTCCTATCCACCCCACCACCTCTCTGCCTCGCCCAGCTACCCCCAGATCTACCCAGGACGCTCCCCTCTCTCCCTGCCGTCCCTCACCACCGCCACACCATCGCCGGCAAAACCCTCGGCCTCCACCGCCCCCTACTTATCCAGCTGGTGGCATGGCGCTCTAAGGTGTCGAGGAAGACCACGCAGCTCCCCTACGTCACCCTGTACACGGAGCCAGGAAGGAGAAGGCCAGGACGCTGGACACCGTCGACGCCCGAGCCCAAACCCTAGCTTCGGGCGTACGCCTGCGTCGCCGATCCGCCGCTCACGACCCGATCCAACACCGTCAACCAACTCTCGGAGCCCTAAAACCTCTGGACATGCTCCGCCAGCCGTTGTCTAGGGCCGCTATGCTTCATCGAGCACGCCTCAGGCGCCGGCGAAGCGTCTGCTTCGCTTGCCCGCCAGAGCACCCTATCTAGGCTACCGACCCTCCCCGACACCAAGCCCAGCTAGCGGTGCTCCGCCCACATGAGCCCTAGGTCCTGCGTTCGATCTCCCACCCGCTGCTGCACATGGCACCGATCTGTCCGCGAGGAAGATCCTCAGTGTCGCGCCCTCGTTTTGCAGATACCCCCCTTGCGTCTTTTTGATGTTTAACCCGCGGTCCGCCTGGCCACTAGTCGCCCGCTGAATTCTCTGAAAACCCCTGTTTTTCACCCTTAACCCGGCGCTCCCAGCCCAGCCTGTCGGTCCACAGCCCGCTCGTCTCATCACGTGGTCCGTGGCCTGTCCCCACCAGAGCCTCTGTGGCTGGCTTAGCTCATGATGTGAAGTTTCAGGCGCCGTGTCGATCGGCATGACCCCACCGCCGACCTCTGTGGCTAGATCTGAGCTAAGTAACAAAAGTTTACATCTATTACATTTTAATTCAAATCTTTTCAAATTTAATTAAAATTCAAATTTATTTCTGTTTTTAAATATCTTTCAAAATATAAATCCAAATAATGCAAATAATATATGTTTTCAAATCAGAAAAATGTGAGGAATTCAATCATGCCATCCAAAATATATTTTGAACACTTTATTTTCCAAGTTGATTAAAATGACAATAAAATGCCGTGTATCCTTAATTATTTAATAACTTTTGTTTTATAACTCCAAATTTAACAAATAATATGTCTAAAATGATTAGCTCGACGAGACCTTTCTGTATATGCAATCCTTTATCTGTTTTGCAGCATGCATCATATAAATATATTGTGAACAGCAACTAATATGAGGTTAAGATGTGACCAAAACTCAATATAATGATTATTCCTTGTATTCCACACCTCACCCATGCCATGCTACTTATTGCCATGCAAATTGTGCATCATTCATCATGGCATGATTGGTTGCTTGTCGCATTTTATTCATATGCTTGTGCACTATATTTATGTTGGCCCTTGTTTGTTTGGTTCTTCTTCGAATAGACGTTGAGCAAGGGATATATCAAGAGAACCAGGAGCACTACCCAGATCCTTCTCTCGCTTCAACTGAGTTGCCAGGCAAGCACAACCACATGCTTGCATACATACAGTACCTATTGCCTCTATCTTATTCTTGCATCATTGAGTCGCGATTGCATTAAACTGAATCCCAAGTATTGCATAGCCTTTACTTTTAAACCCCAAAGCTTGTTCCTCCATCCCATGAGCCATTACTACGGAGTTGTTTGAGCCATGCAGTCGTAGAACAACATGTGTAGGGTATGTGAGAGTCGATGGATAACGAGTACCTAAACAACTTAACTTTGAGTAGTAATGGGATAACTAATGAAAGTGGCACCGTGGGCAATATCTGCTATTTGGTTTTCCTGCTCACTTGTGTCCGTGGGACCCCGAGTACTTGATTCCTGTTCCTTGAATATTCGCTATCCACATCCGGGAGGCTTATGGGACCCCCGAGCGAGCTTGATTCATTCTTATTTCTTGGGGCCACAAACTAGTTTGAGGATTTGTTTACTATCTGTACTTATGCCATGCTTCTTGCTTTATTTACGATTGTGCGAGAGCACTGTCTTGTTTAGGATCGTGACCGTTTTGTGTGTCGACAAGCCAGTCACACTTTCGGGTTCCCATCGTTCTGATAGCCCCACAAATCTTGAGTCCGTCTCGAAGTCCTAACTTCGTTGGGTATACTTAATGGGTGACCCACGAAATATTCTGAATCTTGTGATTGCTTTGTCGTGAAAGCCTCGTTGGGTTTTGATTTGGTTTTCGAGGTTGATCGAGTGTGTGTTGCTATTTGTGCACCCTGCAGGTAAAACTTTCTCAAAGCCGTGTTCGCGGTTATGGACGACTTGGAGCACAGTTTCTCGATCATAGACAAGCATAACTAAAGTACCGCTTTTAATTTGACTAAGTAACGGACTAGTAAATAGTGCAACACTCATGGAATGGATAATAAAACTGCCAACGGATGGGGGGTTGTTCGTCCGCTTCCTCGTTGGTAAGCGAGGAGGAGGATGGATCTGATAATCTTTATATAACTGTTGTCATTAATTCACGGACATCCGTCTATCTTTGGTTAGGCGGATGGTTAGCGAGTATCTATAGAACTGTAGGGTTTATCTTTTGCTGCAATTGCGTCACCCCAGGTTGTGTTCCCTTTAGAGGCATAAAGACTTGCTGAGTACCCCTAGGGTCTCTGTGGCATCCCGCAAAACCACTACTAGAAAATCGCGTTGAATTTGTGCATTGCATCGTCATCATCTTGCATTGTTTGCCCAAAACTATATTCGCAAAGCCCGTTTTATTTTTCTAAAACGCCCCTGTCTTTTATTCAAACGCCAAAAACCGGGACTCCGGAATATTTTGTTTGACCAACGATGTTTGCAAACGTTGCATTTAAAACTAAATAAAATATTAAATTAATTTTTAGTGGGCGATCGAGCGGGCGAGTAGACCCGAACGACCACCCCAGGAAATCTAAAACGGTCCAGCTAGTCTGCCCTCTAAATCCTAAGCACACCAACTATCCTACCCACCCCAACCAGCCACCTCACTCCACCCAACCAGAACACGCCACCTCACTTTTCCCTCACCCCTCACCCACTCGGCCATCGCCCATCAAGCCCACTCTCTCTCACCCCTCTCTCTCATCCCTCAGCCAAGACACACATGTGCCTTGTGCCAAATAACCCCCACCGCTGACCCCACAAACTCCCTCCACTCCCTCCTCCTCATGGGCCCGCCCTACCTCCCCCAGTCACCACCTCCCCACCCAACACACACTTTGCGCACACCCCCCACACGCTGCCTTTGGGACCTTGCGGACCCCGGCCCCACGCCGCCCCTGTTCATCTTCCCGAGCAGCCCCGCAGCCCGCACGCCTCACCCCACCCTCGCTCGCTCCCCTCCTCCTCGCCGGCTCGCTGCCCCCAGGCACCCCGTCTCCGGCTCCCTCCCGCACCGTCCTTCCCTCCTCCACCGCTCGGGCCGCCCGCCGGTGAGCACCCTCCGGTCGCACGCCTCCCCCACGCTCGGCCTCTCGCCTCGCCGCCCTTCCCCAGCCAGCCTCGGCCCCGAGCTCCGCGCCACCTTCACCCCCGCAAGCGCGCAAGCCGCCGCCGCTCTGCGCCGGGACCCGCTCCACCTCGTCGGCCACGACCGCCGCCATGCGGCCGCATGAGCCCGCCGCGCCCGCCGCCCACCCTCCACCGCGGCCCTCGCCTCCCACCTCCAGTCGCTCCGCTCACGCGCCGGCAGCGCCGCGCCATCGCCCTCCCTCGCCGCCTTCTCCGTCCGTCGGGCCAGCCCGCCTCCCGAGCCGACCCGCAACCCAGCGCGCCGCCGCGTCCACCTCCGACCCGCGCGCGCGCCGCCGGCGGTTCCTCGCCTCTCGCCCAAGCCAACCAGCCGTGCCGTTACTGAACCACCGCCTTCCTCTCCATCTCCGGCTCGTCGCCCCGGTCCTCCTCTCAGCCGCTCCCGCCGCGTCGTGGTCCAGGCGACATCGACGCCCGGGGCCCGTTCCCCTCCTTCTCCGTCGAGGCCGCCGCCGTCGGGTTCTTCCCTGCCCCGCGTCAACCCCTCCCCTCGTCGACAAGACGCCCAACACAAGTACCCGTGCGCCTCAGGCCACCCCCCTCCTCGTGCCGTCACCTTGGCTGCCCCGCTACCGAAGACCGAGGTCAAGTACCTTGCTGAGTTTGTCAAGTGAACAAGGTCCCCGATGCAAAACCCGACTAGATCGACAAGTGGCGAGGTAATCTGCAGTATGCCCGGCAAGAACGGCCCGGTGTCAAGATCTTCATCATGGAACGCGAAGGCCTCCTTCACGGGCGTCGGACCTGATCCCGAAACTTCATGTTCTTCCTCTGGGATCGGAACCCCGTGCCGCCGCGGAACTAGGGGCGATGACGCCAAGACGACAAGATCCACCTCCCCAGAGCGACGACCCCTGGACACCAAGAGCTGCCGGCAACATGACCAAGACCCGGACCCCGAAGACAAGACCGACCCGACTTGAGGGCCCGACAAGACCTTCGCGCCGCCAAGATCTGCCCCACGCCAAGACCTACCCCGAGTCATAAGCGACCCGTCGAACCCTGGACCCCGAACCCCGGAAACCCCAAGATCGCCGAGACCCCTCAATGTGTGAACCCCTTCCCGAAACCCTATTTTATAACATAATAACAACTTGTTGCATATTATTTGACATCTCGCATGCAAATCTGTGGTTTGGGGGCCTTATGCCGATTCACCTAATAATTAAATATGGGGCCCATATGCGGGCAAATCTAGTCTCATATAAGCCTCATTT
The DNA here is from genome assembly GCA_030063025.1 of Avena longiglumis. NCBI lineage: Eukaryota > Viridiplantae > Streptophyta > Magnoliopsida > Poales > Poaceae > Avena > Avena longiglumis. The sequence goes on from CP125975.1 coordinate 506,292,877, forward strand.
AAACTTGTGTAGCGAACCGGTATCTTATCTTGCCTTGCTAAACAACATTTAAATTGCGGGGTAGCTAAACAACGTGCACCACCTAAACAATTGTCGAGACCCCGGTTCCGCTTAATATGACCTAATTGCATCGCACCTTTGCCACGTCATCCATCATGCATGCATCATGCCGATCTTCTGCCGTTGTATTAAATATTGCATCCGGTGTTTCTTCTAGTGTTTTGCTTCTTCGCGGATAAGGCCGATGAGTTGATGTGAGCTTCGCCCCGATCTTCGGTTGAACCCTTCGACCATGTTTTCAGGCGAGCATCTCCCTCTTTCTACCTATCTTACTTTTATAGTGTTTTATTCCCTCCTGTTGATCTATTGCTATCTGTGTTGCGATGCTTTAGTTTCCGTACCCGTGATATTTCCTGCAGCCTATATTGCCTTGGACACACCCTATTACATTGTTTGGTAGATAGTTGGACTTGCGTCGTAGTTGCTTGCTCAAGTCTTGATGTGTGTCGCCATATGCCTGATTCTTTGATGTATTGCCGCAGTTGATGTTGGAGATGATTCTAGTTTTACTTATCGTCACTTTAATTTCTGTTTAACAACTAAAATTGAAATAAGCGGCATCGGTGGGTGATAGATAATATTTGGTTTCGAGCATCACTTGTGTCCCGTAAGACCCGAGTACTTGATACTGTTCCTTGATTTTTGCGCTATCCACATCCGGGAGGTATATGGGACCCCCAGGCGAGCTTGATTCATTCTTATTTCTTGGGGCCACAAACTAGTTTGAGGTTTTATTTACGATCTGTACTTATGCCATGCTACTTTACGTATTTAATTTGTGAGGAGCACCTTTGTCTTGTTAGGATCGGGACACGTTACGCTGCATCGACAAGCCCAACCACACTTTCGGGTTCCCGATCGTTTGCCGTCCACCCAAACCTTGAGGCCGTCTCGAGTCGGCTAGCTCCGTTGGAATCTACTTAAGGGTGGCCTGAAATATTTCTGAATCACGTGATTGTTCGATCGTGAAAGCCTCGTTGGGTTTTGATTTGGTTTTCCGAGGTTGATCGGCGTGTGTTGCTATTGGTGCACCCGGGTAAAACTTTCTGAAAGCCGTGTCCGCGGATATGGACGACTTGGAGCACAGTATCTCGATCATAGACAAGCATAAATAAAGTTTACTGCTATAAATTTGACTTATAATGACTAGTAATCAGCCCCACTACAACGGAATGGCTAATTAATACTGCCCACAATTGCTTGTCTGGTTGTCGCTTGCGACAAGTGTATCTGACTAGTAAGTATTGCAACTACAACGAAATGGCTGAATAAAAGTACCAACAACTGCTGGGTTTCGGGGTTTATCTCATGATATCTGTATCTGATTAGTAATTGTTGCAATTACAATGGAATGATTAAATAAAAGTGCCCACTGCTTACTTTATCAGGACGGTTATCCAAAACCTGACTAGTAAAGTGCCGCAACTATAACCTAAAAAGTAAAACTGCCAACTGTGTGAGTTCCTCGGTTGACTTCCTCGATCGGTCTCGAGGGGGAAACGCCAGGTTGGGTTTGTTTGATGATAGAATCAGGTTGGTTCCGAATAGGTCCTTCTTACCCCCCTTTGTTTGACGCCAGTGTAGCGAGTCTCTATAGATTGTTTAGTGCATCTTGCTGCGCTCGATCCACCATACCTATGTGGCGAGGACCGCGAATTCTAGCCTCGCTGTCTTGGCCTCGATCGACGCTCCTTCTTTGTTTTCTGCTTTGCCCTTTCGGCACCCTTTTGTTTAAGCAGGTTTTGAGATCGGCGCCGTTAGCGAGGTTACCCTTCCGCTTGGCCAGCAGGGTTATGGGCGCCATTGGTTATTCTTGGGCTCTTAGCCCCATTTGCTTCTTGTCCGTGGACGCACTATCGTTTTCAAGGTGATTTGGATCTTGTATATTATATCTATTCTTGGCTCTTTGAGTCTGTTATATATATATCATTTGTGGGTCCCATCGAGGACTGTTGTGTAATGTTATTACTTCTTTCCACCCGCACGAAAGTGCTGGTGGCACCTTTGAATCGTTTCTATGCGGGTTTGGTGAATTTTGCCCAAACTTGCATAGATCCGATTCGAGGGTCTGTTACAGTGGTATCGAGCTGGCGGTTGCGATACCCCACAAGTCCAGCCTGTAGGATAACCTAGCTAACGGCCGAAGTAGAGTGTCAAAACTATTTTTGAAAAACGGTTGGATAGTTCTGATTAGGTCTGATTTTACTCCTTACCCCTCTGCTGTTCTCCTCTTACCCCTACATGTTTTGAATCCGCTCTCGTCTCTTTCTTCGAGTCCAGGAATTCTCGTGGTTGGGTTTCCGTCGTACCTTCAGGGTTTCGCTTTCTCCCTTTTGTAACGGAGGCGCTACGTTCATCAATCTGCAACTTGTCTGTTGTAACCTTCCTCCAGTCTTTTGTTCTTATCCCCATGTGTTCCTTGCCGGATATCAGTGTCGTTGAAAAACATATGAGAAGGGCGAGCATTGGTGAAGTTGGAGTCGACCTTGGGCATGTGTTGTTCATGCCAATGGAACCATCGCGAAACCTAATCAGTGTGTCTTTCATACGTTTTCTGTGTATCTTCCGGTGTTTCCCGATGCAATGACATCATCTACGCCAGATCCGATGTAGAGTCCGCATCACTCCTTTGTTCCGAACCTCGTTTGTCGAGATCTTCAGTCTAATTCCGAGATTTGGATGCTTAATCCGCTTATTCGTGTGCAGAGTAATGGTTTGAGTGCGGGATGGAGTAGCTACCCTACCACTGCTCTTATCATTCGCTCTTGTACGTCGAATCAGTGGATCCAGCAATTTTACTCCGTCCACGGAAGTTAGGGGTGGCTATATTTGCGATACCTCTACCTTCGACCTTTTGTTCCCGGAGTGTTCTCTCGACGGTCAGGAACAACGACCCTTTGTTGGTGGTGTCGCCGATTTCCAGATGGAGAAGAAACCCTCGTTAGTGGTGTCGCGAGGATCTACCTGAAGCGCGAAGGATCAGATCGCCGACCTTCCTTCCGGTACCATGAGGCGGATCTCGAGGGCGAGATCCATTGTTAGTGGTGTCGAATTGTGGCATCCCGCAAAACCACTACTAGAAAATCGCGTTGAATTTGTGCATTGCATCGTCATCATCTTGCATTGTTTGCCCAAAACTATATTCGCAAAGCCCGTTTTATTTTTCTAAAACGCCCCTGTCTTTTATTCAAACGCCAAAAACCGGGACTCCGGAATATTTTGTTTGACCAACGATGTTTGCAAACGTTGCATTTAAAACTAAATAAAATATTAAATTAATTTTTAGTGGGCGTCGAGCGGCCGAGTAGACCCGAACGACCACCCCAGGAAATCTAAAACGGTCCAGCTAGTCTGCCCTCTAAATCCTAAGCACACCAACTATCCTACCCACCCCAACCAGCCACCTCACTCCACCCAACCGGAACACGCCACCTCACTTTTCCCTCACCCCTCACCCACTCAGCATCTGCCACATCAGCCGGCCCACCCACTCTCTCTCTCACCCCTCTCTCTCATCCCTCAGCCAAGACATGCTACCTGTAAACCAACCCCCACCACCATGACCCTCACTCACTCCCCAGCCTGGCCCTCCCCTACCTCCCCCTCCTCCCCACAGTCACCACCTCCCCGTCTCGGCTCCCTCCTTGACCGCCCTTCCTCCTCCACGCTCGGCCGCCAGTGAGCACCCTCGATCGCCGCCTCCCCACGCTCGGCCTCTCGCCTCGCCGCCTTCCCCAGCCAGCCTCAGCCCCGAGCTCCGCCACCTTCACCCCATAAGCGCGCAAGCCGCCGCCGCCTGCCGACCAGCTCCACCTCGGCCCACCGCTCCGCCATGCCTGCCGCCGCCGCCCGTCGCCCACCCTCCACCGCCCGCCTCGCCTCCCACCTCCAGTGCGCCCGCTCCCCACGCTGCCAGCGGCGCCAAGGCCGCCATCGCCCTCCTCCCATCGCCGCCTTCTCGTCCGTCGGGCCAGCCCGCCTCCCGCAACCAGCAGCGCGCCCTCCACCTCCACGACAGCGCCCGCCCGGCGAAGTTCTCGCCTCTCGCCCAAGCCCCGAGCCACCGCGCGTGCCGCCCCTGAACCACCGCCTTCCTCGACATCTCCGGCTCGTCGCCCCGGTCCTCCTCTCGGCCGCTCCCGCCGCGTCGTGGTCCAGGCGACGCCGACGCCCGGGGCCCGTTCCCCTCCTTCTCCATCGAGGCCGCCGCCGTCGGGCTCTTCCCTGCCCCGCGTCAACCCCTCCCCTCGTCGACAAGACGCCCAACACAAGTACCAGGCGCCTCGGGCCACTGACCTCCGCCCGTCTGCGTCCACCTTGGCTGCCCGCCATCAAGACCGAGGTCAAGTACCTTGCTGAGTTTGTCAAGTGAACAAGGTCCCCGATGCAAAACCCGACTAGATCGACAAGTGGCGAGGTAATCTGCAGTATGCCCGGCAAGAACGGCCCGGTGTCAAGATCTTCATCATGGAACGCGAAGGCCTCCTTCACGGAACGTCCAGACCCTGATCCCGAAACTTCATGTTCTTCCTACCGGATGCCGGAACCCCGAGTACTTCGCCGCGGAACTAGGGGCGATGACGCCAAGACGACAAGATCCACCTCCCCAGAGCGACGACCCCTGGACACCAAGAGCTGCCGGCAACATGACCAAGACCCGGACCCCGAAGACAAGACCGACCCGACTTGAGGGCCCGACAAGACCTTCGCGACGCCAAGATCTGCCCGACGCCAAGACCTACCCCTGAGTCCGCAAACGACCCCGTCGAACCCTGGACCCCGAACCCCGGAAACCCCAAGATCGCCGAGACCCCTCAATGTGTGAACCCCTTCCCGAAACCCTATTTTATAACATAATAACAACTTGTTGCATATTATTTGACATCTCGCATGCAAATCTGTGGTTTGGGGTCCTTATGCCGATTCACCTAATAATTAAATATGGGGCCCATATGCGGGCAAATCTAGTCTCATATAAGCCTCATTTAAACTTGTGTAGCGAACCGGTATCTTATCTTGCCTTGCTAAACAACATTTAAATTGCGGGGTAGCTAAACAACGTGCACCACCTAAACAATTGTCGAGACCCCGGTTCCGCTTAATATGACCTAATTGCATCGCACCTTTGCCACGTCATCCATCATGCATGCATCATGCCGATCTTCTGCCGTTGTATTAAATATTGCATCCGGTGTTTCTTCTAGTGTTTTGCTTCTTCGCGGATAAGGCCGATGAGTTGATGTGAGCTTCGCCCCGATCTTCGGTTGAACCCTTCGACCATGTTTTCAGGCGAGCATCTCCCTCTTTCTACCTATCTTACTTTTATAGTGTTTTATTCCCTCCTGTTGATCTATTGCTATCTGTGTTGCGATGCTTTAGTTTCCGTACCCGTGATATTTCCCTGCAGCCTATATTGCCTTGGACACACCCTATTACCTGTTGTTTGGTAGATAGTTGGACTTGCGCGTCGTAGTTGCTTGCTCAAGTGCTGATGTGTGTCGCCATATGCCACGATTCTTGATGTATTGCCGCAGAGTTGATGTTGGAGATGATTCTAGTTTTACTTATCGTCACTTTAATTTCTGTTTAACAACTAAAATTGAAATAAGCGAGGCATCGGTGGGTGATAGATAATATTTGGTTTCGAACGCCCACTTGTGTCCCGTAAGACCCGAGTACTTGATACATTCCTTGATTTTTGCGCTATCCACATCCGGGAGGTATATGGGACCCCCCTGAGCCAGAGCTTGATTCATTCTTATTTCTTGGGGCCACAAACTAGTTTGAGGTTTTATTTACGATCCTGTACTTATGCCATGCTACTTTCTGTATTTAATTTGTGCGAGGAGCACACTGTACTGTTTAGGATCGGGACACGTTTACGCGGTATCGACAAGCCCAACCACACTTTCGGGTTCCCAGTCGTTTACCGCCGTCCACCCAAACCTTGAGGCCGTCTCAGAGTCAGCTAGCTTCGTTGCGGAATCTACTTAAGGGGTGGCCCCCTGAAATATTTCTGAATCCTGTGATTGTTCAGTCGTGAAAGCCTCGTTGGGTTTTGATTTGGTTTTTCCGAGGTTGATCGAGCGTGTGTTGCTATTGGTGCACCCGCCGGGTAAAACTTTCGAAAGCCGTGTCCGCGGATATGGACGACTTGGAGCACGATATCTCGATCATAGACAAGCATAACTAAAGTTTTGCTATAAATTTGACTTATAATGACTAGTAATCAGCCCCACTACGGAATGGCTAATTAATACCCCACAATTGCTTGTCCGGTTGTCGCTTGCGACAAGTGTATCTGACTAGTAAGTATTGCAACTACAACGAAATGGCTGAATAAAAGTACCAACAACTGCTGGGTTTCGGGGTTTATCTCATGATATCTGTATCTGATTAGTAATTGTTGCAATTACAACGGAATGATTAAATAAAAGTGCCCACTGCTTACTTTATCAGGACGGTTATCCAAAACCTGACTAGTAAAGTGCCGCAACTATAACCTAAAAAGTAAAACTGCCAACTGTGTGAGTTCCTCGGTTGACTTCCTCGATCGGTCTCGAGGGGGAAACGCCAGGTTGGGTTTGTTTGATGATAGAATCAGGTTGGTTCCGAATAGGTCCTTCTTACCCCCCTCTATTTGACGCCAGTGTAGAGAGTCTCTATAGATTGTTTAGTGCATGCTGCCGCTGCCGCTCAGTCCACCATACCTATGTAGGCGAGGACCGCCGAATTCTAGCCTCGCCGTGTACTGGCCTCAGTACTGACGCTCCTTCTTTGTTTTCTGCTTTGCCCTTTGTCGGCACCCCTTTTGTTTAAGCAGGTTTTGAGATCGACGCCGTTAGCAGGGTTACCCTTCCGGCTTGGCCTGGGCAGGGTTATGGACGCCATTGGTTATTCTTCAGGGCTCTTAGCCCCATTTGCTTCTTGTCCGTAGCTGGACGCACTATCGTTTTCAAGGTGATTTGGATCTTGTATATTATATCTGTATTCTTGGCTCTTTGAGTCGCTGTTATATATATATATATATCTGTTTGTGGGTCCCATCGAGGACTGTTGTGTAATGTTATTACTTCGTTTTCCACCCGCACGAAAGTGCCTGGTGGGCACCTTTGAATCGTTTCTATGCGGGTTTGGTGAATTTTGCCCAAACTTGCATAGATCCGATTCCGAGGGTGTTACAGTCTCACACGATAAATTATTTGATTCAGATGAACAGGTACACTCACAAGATGGATACTGGGTGGAGGAGGCGGATGATGTGGGCAACGATCGTTCGGTGTAGAGATTCCGGGAACGGGGATCCGTGAGATCTGTGGGCAGGATGTGCTTATTTACGGGGCATCTTATGCCGATTTTCTTCTTATCCGTACTCGGATCTTGTTTGCCTTCACTTTGATACTCTGATGTGTGATGTATGAGGAGATATCCTAAACTATTATATCTATCTAGGACATTTGAATCTTGCCGTATGGCGTTGCTATATTTTCTTTCTTTTTAGATGGAATGGCTCTGATGTACTATTGTATGGTGGCTTGCATACATACTCATTTGTGTATGTAGTTGATCCCTTCGCCTGCCGATTACGCCGCCCGTTCTTGTCCCGATGTTTGGAAATGGTTGGGACGGCCGAAAGGTCTACCTGTGAGTGGCATTTGGGCCCCACCGTACTATTTCAACCATTTCCGCTCATCCAAGCTTGTAACTAGGAGCGTAATTCAACGAGGTAGTTACAATTGGTATCAGAGCCATCCCGCCCTTCAGGGTCTCAGCCAAATGGTCGTTGTCAGTCTAGCAAATATTTTTGGTAGTTATGTATACTAGGGAAAAACTAAACGTGAGAGTAGGACTGCTTCCACTTTTCTTCTTACCCACCCACCCACCCTTTTTCTGATAAGAAAGTGTAACGTTTTCTATCCTCTTCTTAAGTTCAAACTAGGATTCACGTGTTCTGGGTTTCCGTAGTACCATAGGTTGTGTGTTTTTGTGTGTGTGTGTGTGTGTGTGTTATTCCTTGTCTATCTGTTGCATCCAAGTTGTTATCCAATCGGCCTTTTGGTTATCAACTGTTGGTACATTCCATACCGACAGGCTTTGCAAACCGACGCGATCTATCTGATTCGTTGTATACCGATGCGATCTGTCTTACTCTTTGTTATCCGACGTTATCTTGTTTGGGGTGTTCGTTTCCGTAGTTACTAATCTTTAGGTTCATCGTGAGAAGAAGGGGTTAGGATATGTGTTCCACTTATTCATGTGCGGAGTAATGATTTGAGTGCGGGATGGAGTCGCGACCATACCACTACTCTTATCATTCGCTCTTGTATATTGAATTGGTAGAGTCACTAATCTTGATTCGTTAAGTAATTTTGCGCATCTATTGGTATTTTAATGCCGAAATTTGTGGAAAATTTTTCTTTGATATATCTGTGTACCACACTCCTTTTCAGTCGTGTGCGATATGCTTAATATCTTCTAGGTGCTTTGAACTTTGTTGATATTTTAATATCATCTTAGTAAATTGTATCCTTTAATCTTGGTTAATTCCATCTTGGTACTATTTTGGATTATTATTATTCTCCATTATAGTCATGACTTCTGTTTTATCTCAATCACAGGATGGCTCCACCATGCCGCTCGATGAGGACATACCACCGAATCGGGCGGGGTCGCGTTGTCAAACATCGCCAATGCCTTGGCGACAATGCAGCAGAACCAGCAGCGTTTTGAGGAAAGTGTTCGAGGAATGAGTTTGCTCCGCTACCTCCACCTCCCAAGCGAGGAGACATCAAAAGCTTCTCAAGTTCAACCTCGCCAATTTGATGTTTCGATCAACCACTTGATCTTGATGATTGGTTGCGTGAGATGTCAAGGCTCTGGATCTGCGATGTTCTGAGCAAGAATGGGTAAAGTGTGCTACTCACCTTCGAAGGAGATGCAGCTCTCTGGTGGGAGAATTACACGAAGGCAAAGCGCATTGGTTTTCAGCCTACTTGGGAGCAGTTCCTTTGGGCGTTCAAAGAGCGATATCATCAAAATTGTCATGGAAAGGATGAAGGAAGTGTTTCTCAACCTCAAGCAGGGAAATGATAATGTCAATACCTACATCAGGAACTTCATGAACCTTTCTCGTTATGGTGGCGATGAGATATCTGATGACAAGAAGAAGCAAAAGAGGTTCCGGCAAGGGCTCAATTCATCGATTAATTATGCAATCACACATGCAAGGCCGGCGTCTTTTACGGAACTTCTGACTCTGCAGGAGGAAGCAAGTAGGCAAGTGTTTGAGGAGTCAAAGAAACACAACCGTGATGCACCAAGCTCTTCAGCTATGTCAACTCCTTCTAAGCGTCGTGTCTGGGTTCCTAACACCCCACCGTCGCTCCCGGCTCCACCAAGACCTGCAAGCTACGCGGCAAGGCCACCAAACTTCCTCACTGCGGCTCCCAGGGGCTACAACCACCACTATCCTGGAGCGCCTGGCGGAGTCCCTGGCTACGTTGCTCCACGTCCACCTGGTGCTTGTTTCACGTGTCGAGACTCTGGACATCTAAACTGGAACTGTCCGATGAAAAACAAAGCTCTTCCTCCACCCCCTCCAAGATCTGCGGCAAGCTCTCCTTTGGTTCGTGCACCACCACCTCGGGCTCTCAACATCAACACCAAGCCGGGTCTCATCATTGCTCGTGCCAACTGTGTCAACGCTGCTCAAGCTGAGCATACACCTGGAGTTGTGATGGGTATGCTTCCCGTTAACTCAGTCCATGCACGAGTTTTGTTTGATTCTGGTGCTTCGCATTCTTTTGTTTCGCATAAGTTTGCACAAGAACATGACCTGGATAGGGTTCCTTTATCACATCGTCTGGTGGTACTATCTCATGGTTCAAACATGAGGGCTGCTCATATCAGCCATGACAATCAAATTGAGATTGGTGGCTCTTCATTCTCGGCGTCCTTAATTCTACTGGGCAATTCTGACATTGATGTCATCTTGGGCATGGATTGTTTGACAGCAAATGCAGCTGTGATTGATTGTGCTGATTGCTCGGTTTCTCTGAAGATTCCTGAAGGCCATATAGTCTTTTCTCCAAGTCTGACTCCTGCTATCCAGCTTTTCTCTTTGGCGGCTCTGAATGATGATGCTATGGAAGCTATTCAGAGTGTTCCGGTGGTCTGTGAGTTTCCAGATGTCTTTCCTGAAGAGTTGCCGGGTATGCCTCCGGATCGTGAGGTTGAGTTTGTAATTGAGCTTGAACCTGGAACGGCTCCTATCTCCAAGCGGCCTTACAAAATGGGTCCTGCTGAGTTAGCTGAACTCAAACGTCAGCTTGATGAACAAGAGAAGTTGGGTTTCATTCAACACAGTACTTCTTCTTGGGGTAGCCCAACAATCTTTGTGAAGAAGCGGGACAGGACTGATAGACTTTGTGTTGACTACCGCGCTCTCAATGCTAAAACCATCAAGAATAAATATCCCCTTCCGCGGATTAATGATCTCTTCGATCAGCTAGCTGGAGATGTGGTATTCTCTAAGCTGGACTTGAGAAGTGGTTATCACCAAATCAAGATTCGCAAGGAAGATGTTCCTAAAACAGCTTTCACCACCCGCTATGGCATGTATGAGTACACGGTCATGTATTTCGGTCTCACCAACGCACCTGCTACCTTCTCAAGGCTTATGAACTCGGTTTTCATGGAGTATCTTGATAAGTTCGTTGTGGTCTATCTGGATGACATCCTAGTCTATTCTAAGTCAAAGGAAGAGCATGAAGAACACCCCACAAAAATCCTTGAGACCGCAGAAAGAAGGACTCGCAACAAGTCCATCAAGTTCTGCAAGGTGCAGTGGTCGCACCATTATGTTGATGAAGCCACTTGGGAACGTGAAGAGGAGCTCCGTGCCAACCATCCTACCCTCTTTGAGTCTTCTTCTTCTTCCTAGAATCTCGGGGCGAGATTCCTGTTTAGTGGGGGAGAGTTGTAGCATCCCATTTGTCTAACAACTGTAATGCTACTTGGTTTAGTAATATAATGGCTACTTCCTACATATAATTGTTGCATCATCATGTTATCATGCTCATGTCATCATGCCACCTTGCATTTGAGCATCATACAAAAACCCTTTTTGTTTTGGTTCTTATCTCATATGCATTATTATTTGTATTTGCCTCTTGATATTGTATTTGGTTCTTGATATATTGTTTAAATGCCCAAGTTGAGTTGGGGGCATATCTTTTATTGACTCCACCACCCCTTCTTTCACCACTTTATAATTCCACCATCCAATTAATATGAGCTTTGCATTTTATTTGAGTTTACCTCTAGCTCATGTGGGTTGGGATGGATCCAATTCTTTTCCACATGCTCTCATCTTGGCATCATGTTGTTTTCACATTATTGATATATGAGAGCCACATGTCCACCTTTGCATGCCTTGTGAGTGGAACCCTTTGTCCTAGCTTCCATATGGATTATTTTGGGTTCATGCTCATGTGGGAATATTTTTGGGACTAATAATCATCTAGTGGAATAGACACACTAGCAAGTCCCAAATATAATCAAATGTGATCATCTCCATCTACTCCGCTTGGAACTTTCTCTTAAATCCTTTTGCTTGGGCCTTATGCCACATTTTGGAATGCAAAAGTATAAGTGCTATGGATATTCATTTTTGTTCTCACAAGAGGAAACCTAGCATTTAATGCATTTGCATGGGCCATGCAACCATCACCAACTTTGGTCATCTTTTGGTTTTATTTGAATTCTTGAGTGGTTCATCTCTATCTCTATCCCTTCTTTTGGGCTTGATCTATTTTGATCTTGCTTAAACCTCATCACCATCTCTATCTACCCCATCACCACCTTTTCTTCTTTTCTATCTTTTGGCTATCTTGTTTGAGCTTGTGTTGATCATGCTTGATCTAGTCAAAAGGAACCACTCCATCTATCTCTCTCTCTTACCCTCTAGCTAAGATCCTCCCTATCACCTACCCATCTAACCATACCCCATCCTCTCTAACCATACCCCCATCTAACCCTAACCCTCACATCCCCCTCTCACCTAAACCCTAAGTCTACCCCCCCCCTCGGCCTCTCTCTCTCACCTCGCTAGCCCCACCATCCCCCCTAGCCACCCACCCAAGCACGCCCCAGCCGAGCCATACCCTCTCCCTCCCTCCCTAGCTCTAACCCGAGGCTACTCCTCCCTCTCTTTTCTCTCTATGACATAGGGGCCCCTCCACCCGAGCCTGTCCTGCCTCCTTGCCTCACGTCCGACCCCACAGGAAGCCTCCCACCTGCCCTGGTCCAGGCCCACTGCCAAGACGTGAAGGAGGAGCAAAAGCGACGCCACCTTCCCTCCTCCACCACGCCAACTACCCTCCCTTCCTCCGTTCCTATCCACCCCACCACCTCTCTGCCTCGCCCTACCCCCAGATCTACCCAGACGCTCCTCTCTCCTGCGTCCCTCACCACCGCCACACCATCGCCAAAACCCTCGGCCTCCACCCCCTCCTTATCCAGGTGGTGGCATGGCGCTCTAAGGTGTCGAGGAAGACCACGCTCCCTACGTCACCACACGGAGCCGGAAGGAGAAGGCCAGACGCTGACACCGTCGACGCCGAGCCCAAACCCTAGCTTCTGGCGGCTCGCCTCGCCGCCGATCCGCTTTCGCCGACCCGATCCAACACCGTCAACCAAGTCTCGGTGAGCCCTAAAACCTCTGGACATGCTCCGCCATTGCCGTCTAGGCCGCTGTCGTTTCATCGAGCACGCTACGTGCGGCGCGGCGTCTGCTCGCTTCGCCCGCATAGCAGCACCCTATCTAGGCGCCACGACCTCCCCGACACCAAGCCCGGTAGCGGTGCTCCGCCTCCGCGCGTGATCCCTAGGTCCCGCGTTCGATCTCTCACCCCGCTCTGCACCGCGCGCGAGCACCGATCTGTCCGCGAGGAAGATCCACAGTGTCGCGCCCTCGTTTTGCAGATACCCCCCTTGCGTCTTTTTGATGTTTAACCCGCGGTCCGCCTGGCCCACTAGTCAGCCGCCGCGGAATTCTCCCAGAAAACCCCCTGTTTTTTTTTCACCCTTAACCCGCGCTCCAGCCCAGCCCCACCTCGGTCCCGGCCCGTCTGCCTCACACGTGTGGTCCCCTGTGGCCCTATCCCCACCTGTAGGCCTCTGTGGCTGGCTTAGCTCGCGGTGACAGAAGTTTTCTGTGCGCCCGTGTCGTCCAGTCAGCATGACCCCACTGGCCAGCGTCTGTGGCTAGATCTGAGCTAAGTAACAAAAGTTTCTGTCTATTCTGTTTTAATTCAAATCTTTTCAAATTTAATTCAAATTCAAATTTATTTCTGTTTTTAAATATCTTTCAAAATATAAATCCAAATAATGCAAATAATATATGTTTTCAAATCAGAAAAATGTGAGGAATTCAATCATGCCATCCAAAATATATTTTGAACACTTTATTTTCCAAGTTGCTTAAAATGACAATAAAATGCCCTGTATCCTTAATTATTTAATAACTTTTGTTTTATAACTCCAAATTTAACAAATAATATGTCTAAAATGATTAGCTCGACGAGACCTTTCTGTATATGCAATCCTTTATCTGTTTTGCAGCATGCATCATATAAATATATTGTGAACAGCAACTAATATGAGGTTAAAATGTGACCAAAACTCAATATAATGATTATTCCTTGTATTCCACACCTCACCCATGCCATGCTACTTATTGCCATGCAAATTGTGCATCATTCATCATGGCATGATTGGTTGCTTGTCGCATTTTATTCATATGCTTGTGCACTATATTTATGTTGGCCCTTGTTTGTTTGGTTCTTCTTCGAATAGACGTTGAGCAAGGGATATATCAAGAGAACCAGGAGCACTACCCAGATCCTTCTCTCGCTTCAACTGAGTTGCCAGGCAAGCACAACCACATGCTTGCATACATACAGTACCTATTGCCTCTATCTTATTCTTGCATCATTGAGTCGCGATTGCATTAAACTGAATCCCAAGTATTGCATAGCCTTTACTTTTAAACCCCACCGAAGCTTGTTCCTCCATCCCATGAGCCATTACTACAGGAGTTGTTTGAGCCATGCGAGTCGTAGAACAGCATGTGTAGGGTATGTGAGAGTCTGATGGATAACGAGTACCTAAACAACTTAACCTGAGTAGTAATGGGATAACTAATGAAAGTGGCACCGGTGGGCAATATCTGCTATTTGGTTTTTCCTGCTCACTTGTGTCCCGTAGGACCCCGAGTACTTGATTCCTGTTCCTTGAATATTCGCGCTATCCACATCCGGGAGGCTTATGGGACCCCCCCTGAGCCAGAGCTTGATTCATTCTTATTTCTTGTGGCCACAAACTAGTTTGAGGATTTGTTTACTATCCTGTACTTATGCCATGCTTTACTGCTTTATTTACGATTGTGCGAGGAGCACCTGTACTGTTTAGGATCGTGACCCGTTTTCGCGGTATCGACAAGCCCACCACACTTCGGGTTCCCGATCGTTTACTGTACCCCCACAAATCTTGAGTCCGTCTCAAGTCAGCTAACTTCGTATGGTATACTTAATGGGGTGACCCCCTGAAATATTTCTGAATCTTGTGATTGCTTTGTCGTGAAAGCCTCGTTGGGTTTTGATTTGGTTTTTCCGAGGTTGATCGAGTGTGTGTTGCTATTTGTGCACCCCTGCAGGGTAAAACTTTCTGAAAGTCGTGTCCGCGGTTATGGACGACTTGGAGCACAGTTTCTCGATCATAGACAAGCATAACTAAAGTACCGCTTTTAATTTGACTAAGTAACGGACTAGTAAATAGTGCAACACTCATGGAATGGATAATAAAACTGCCAACGGATGGGGGGTTGTTTGTCCGCTTCCTCGTTGGTAAGCGAGGAGGAGGATGGATCTGTTGATAGTACTGTTATAACTGTTGTCATTAATTCACGGACATCCGTCTATCTTTGGTTAGGCAGATGGTTAGCGAGTATCTATAGAACTGTAGGGTTTATCTTTTGCTGCAATTGCGTCACCCCAGGTTGTGTTCCCTTTAGAGGCATAAAGACTTGCTGAGTACCCCTAGGGTCTCACACGATAAATTATTTGATTCATATGAACAGGTACACTCACAAGATGGATACTGGGGGGAGGAGGCGGATGATGTGGGCAACGATCGTTCGGTGTAGAGATTCCGGGAACGGGGATTCGTGAGATCTGTGGGCGGGATGTGCTTATTTATGGGGCATCTTATGCCGATTTGCTTCTTATCCGTACTCGGATCTTGTTTGCCGCTTCCGCCTGATACTCTGATGTGTGATGTATGAGGAGATATTCTAAACTATTATATCTATCTAGGACATTTGAATCTTGCCGTATGGCGTTGCTATATTTCCTTTCTTTTTAGATGGAATGGCTCTGATGTACTATTGTATGGTGGCTTGCATACATACTCATTTGTGTATGTAGTTGATCCCTTCGCCTGCCGATTACGCCGCCCGTTCTTGTCCCGATATTTGGAAATGGTTGGGACGGCCGAAAGGTCTACCTGTGAGTGGCATTTGGGCCCCATCGTACTATTTCAACCATTTCCGCTCATCCAAGCTTGTAACTAGGAGCGTAATTCAACGAGGTAGTTACACTTATTTTGCTCATTTTTTTCATTTTTTAAATCTCACTGTTTTTTCAGTTTCTCATTGTTTAGCCTTTCAATCTTCCAGTTTCTCTGATTTTTTCAACATTTTATTATTCTAGTTGATGTTTTTAGTTTCTTAGTTTCTGAGTATCTTATTGCATCATTTTCTTTCTTAAGTCTCTCAATTTTTCATTCTGAGTATATTTTTTATTCAATTTTTGTCAGTGTCTCATTGTTTATTCTCTCAACATCTTATTGTCTCAGTTTGTTTCTTTAGTCTCCTAATTCTCGGTTTTGCAATCTTCAGCCTTTCTTGTTTTCATTCCATCTTTATTTAGTATCGTTTCTTCAGTGTCTCGGTATTAAGTAAATTAGTTTGTCTGTCACTAATTCTTTCACTTGTTATTCTTTGTTCTATGCCTTTTTTCAGCTTTGAGTCACTATGTTTATCCCCTTTTCTTCAGTCTTTTAGTGTAAAGTTTTTTAATATTTCAGTTTCTCATTTTTGAAATTTTCCTTGTTTTAATATTTCAGTCTTTTAGTTTTAAGTTTTTTCTTCTTTTTTTGAGTCATATGTGTTTTCTCTATTTGCGGGGAAGGGTTTTTTGTGGGGAACTCCGCCTATCCAACAATTTGGATAGCCGGTTCCAAGCCCGGGTAAAGGAGGAGGAACCACTGATTTTAATTTTTTCAATCCTTCTTTTCTTCAGTTTGTCACTTCATGTTTCTCCCTGATCCATGTTTTCTTATTGTATATTCATCTGGTAGATGATGGCTAGCATCCAGGAGCTATGTATCTCCTTATTTTTTTTGTTGAATCCTCATTATTTGTTTTCAATGGATCGTTTTTATTTTTTAAAAAGTGATGTATACAGCATCAGGTTTGTATGTAGCACAATATAACATGCATGATCACATTTTTACAACATGAATAAATAAGATTTCTCCCGATACAAGCACAAGCACGGTTGTATCATTTTTGCTCATTATTACACTTAATGGTGGTAAGAACAAATACATTTCCTGTTTTTTGACAACTACATCGTTGTTGTAGACGCTTCTTCGGTACATGGAATTGGGATATCTTGATTTGATTGAGCTCCTGTCTTGTTTTTGTCCCCTTTCTTCGCTGTTTTCTTTGCTGGAGAGTTTATTCCTGCAAGCAAAAGAAAACAATTTGTAGTTAAAATGCGTTGTTATTTATTTTTTACAGAATGTAGTTATTCTGTCTTTTAAGTCTATTTTTGCTACCTCTTCCTGCAGTTATACTGTCTTTTAAGTCTATTTTTGCTACATGTTCCTGCAGGTTTTGATTTTCTCGTCCTTTTAGGTTTCGGCAAGTTGTAGACTTGGTGCTTGTTTTTGCAGTTCTTATTCATGTGTTGAGTACTACCACAGTGGCTGCATTTATAAAACTTATTTGCCTTTATCTTCTCTTTTATTGTCAACATCCTTGGGCGTCCTTTTGTATGAGCATGATCAGGGTTAAGGATTTCAATAGTGGAACTGGTACCCTCTTGAAGTGATGCATTAAACAAGTTTGATATTGTCCTTGTTGAAGTTTGTTGAGTATTTGGCTGCGTCTCATCAGTGTTTTCGGTAGTCCTGTCCATAGCATCCATGTGGTCCTCTATTCTTTGAGCTTGTTCTAGCAAATACTGACATTTTTCCCTGCTCTTTGATCCTTTTGAAGCTGTTTGATTCAATCTTCTTGATAGTAAGTTGTATCTAAGGCATTCATTGTCAATTTCCTGTGGGGCAGGGTGTAGTAGCTCGGTTTCTTTTCCCGCTTTCTCCATCTTTCAATGATGTACTTCTCCGGTATCTTATCCACTTCAAGGTGTAGCATCACTTTCAAAATGTGTGAGCATAGGATGCCATCTTTTTCAAACCTACAACATATACATGAATACTCTTCATTTTCCAAATTTACTTGCACTATGAAGTTTCTTTGTCTGTGTTCTTTGACTGGATAGTTGGGTGCTTGAAATAGCACATAAATCTTTCTTTCTGTGTCCTCTCTAATGTGCAGCCTTGTAACATCATTCAGTATGTGTTGGAATTTTCTGAATATTGCCAAGTTGTAGAGGTCATGAGCTTGTCTTTCTATGTAGTATTTAGTACAAAATTTTGTCGGTGGCACTGTCTTGTTTGATGCATTATGGTTAAGTTCATCCTCTCTTGCATGGATAGTGTCCAAAATTATCTGATACTCTCTTAGAAAGCTTGTCATGATGAACTATGCACCCACTCCTTTCTTGAACAAAGCATTTGTTCCCTCACTCCTTGTCGTTGTTTGGATGAATGGGAAGAAGCTCTTCTTGAAGTATACTGGTACATACTTCTTTCTCGATGCCCACATGTCATTAAAGATTTTTACACCTTCCACCTTGTGTTCTTCAATCATAGCCATCCATAGTGTTTCAAACTCTTGAACTGTCAATGAGTTATCTATTATATCTTGCATTTCTTCCCATAACCCCTCATTTTCTTGAAATGTTGGCCCATTTTTGTCATCACACTTTTTTTTCACATGGAACAAACATGTTCTGTGTATTGCATCAGGAAAAACATCATTAATTGCAGCTTCCATGCCCCTATCTTGATCAGTAATAATTGATTTTGGATGTTTGCCCCCCATGTAGGTCTCAAACTCTTTGAACAACCATTTAAATGTTTTTGCTGTCTCATTCACGATGAAGGCAGCGAATAGATATGTTTTTCCATGTGGCGAGATTCCAACAAAAGGTGCAAATGGTAAGTTGTACTTGTTTGTG
The DNA here is from genome assembly GCA_030063025.1 of Avena longiglumis. Taxonomy (NCBI): domain Eukaryota; kingdom Viridiplantae; phylum Streptophyta; class Magnoliopsida; order Poales; family Poaceae; genus Avena; species Avena longiglumis. The sequence goes on from CP125975.1 coordinate 506,311,365, forward strand.
AGGAATGTTGTGTCAAAACTAACATAGTCACTATACAGATCATAATATTGCCTCGATCTTGCATCTGACCAGAAAACACTCCTAACTTTGTTTTCAGCATCAAGTTCCAATGAGTAGTAAAAGCCTGGGTTTTCAGCTTGTTTCTTGTTAAACCAGGCTAGTACTTCCATTAGATTACTGTTCTTCAATTCTCTATTCACACTTGTACAATAGTTTCACACTTTCCTTTTGTTGTATGGTAGCCGGTCCATCCCCCCCCCCCCTCATATGTGCTAGAACAGAGACAATATTTCTAGTGGGAATGTTGCATTGCTTCATTTTTCTTATGATTGCTTTCTCCTCCTTTGTCATGCAGACATGTGATCTGAAAAACCCGCTCCCTGGATCAAGAGGATGGTTGTGTTCAAGCATCAGGTTAGTTATCCGCCATATCTCATTTTTCTCACTAATGACCATCTCCACCTTGCAGTCTGTTTTAACAATCCCTGTGCATTGTCTTTGTCCTACTAACTATTCCTTTTTAGTTTCTGTGTTATGACCTTGCTTGTTACACTTGATTGTCACCCTTGTCACCTCATTATTTCTTTTTTTGTTGCTTGTTCGGTAAACAGACACAACCGCAATTGAAAAACCAGCTGCAAAGGAGTACATGTTCAAGAATTGATGATCTTCTTCTCTTGATTTAAATTCCATACCCTTCTCTGGCATAAATTCAGCGCTTACGGCTGAGTTTGCTTTCTCAGTTTCTGGTGTATCATTTTCTAAAAAATTCTCAATATCTTCCTCATTTATCTCTTCTCTGTCCTTGTATCTATTTTCATTGGACATGTTGTTCTGATCTTCACTATTGTGATCATTTTGACCATCCAGGTTCCATGTATGGTCGAAATCGTAATGATTTGCTTCACCTCTTGGGCTGTCATTCTTATCCAACACAAACCAGTGGGGGGATTTGTCGGATAAGAATGACCCAGATCGACTAAGAACAAAAAGAGGAGAAATTGACCAGTTTGTGTTGTTCTTTTCTCGCTTCCAAGATCGGCTCTGCGTCATGTGCGATGCGTTCTTTCTTGGGGGAGAAGAAGGTAGAGCTGAGAGTTAACTGGGCTTCCCCACTGGTTTCTGGGCGTTTGTGGGCTTTTTTCCTCCTGCCTTTGTAGCTCTATTTTTCTGTAACTTAAATAGTGGACTCCAATACTGAGTGTTTTCTGGGCTGTGTGGAATGAGGTTTTTGGGCCGAGGGAGGAAAACTGAACGTTTGGAGACAACTGAAAACAGACACATTTTTCCCTTCCTCTTTCATTTTTTACCTTACAGCTGGCGGGTTTGTATTGGTTTACAAATGTGTCTGTTTTTCAATTGAAACACGGCTATCTGTATCCCTAATTTAGTGATCAAAGGATTGTGTTATTGGTCGTGGCTCACCCAAGCCCCCTTCCCCTCCCCTCGCCCCTCCAAAGATGGGTTATAACTCGCGTGTTTCTTTTTAATTGATATCAGGAGAGAGGACAAATAGTGATTACAAGGTGGGTCTGGCGAGTTGTATGTGCAACTCGACGACTTGTCATTAACGAAACTAGGCGAATTGCATGCTCTATATCCACGAGGGCCTATGTCGGTTTGAAGGCTTGTGCTTGGGTACAACAGCGGAACCTGCTCCTCTTGCAAGACGTCTGGGCTATGCTATGCTATGGAGCCATAAAAAATAAAGTGGACCATATAGCTAGTTTACTCAAATGATTGACTGAAAATCTTCGTTCACTTTGATGCTTTCTTCTATCAACTGTGGAGTACTGACAGAGAATTTAGCTAGTACTATTACGTGCAAGGAGAACGTAGTTGGTGTTAGGAATAGACAACTTGTATTACTCTTGGGGCCAAAGGCCACAATATATATTACAGGTACAGGGCAAATATGCAGAAAGCCCCGAACATATGGGAAAAATACAATATACAGATATGTACATCTAACACCACCACCACCCCCCCCCCCCCCTCCTCAAACTCATGGTGGATCCACAACACTGAGTTTGGAGAGTAAGAAATCATGCTGCGCTCTGGTCGACTGTCCACGAGCCTGGTGCTGCTGACGTAAACTGGGATCCCGTGTATAACAGGTGGTCCAAGTGTGGCCATCCCTGTTGCAGTAAGAGCAGTGACGAAGAGAACCACAGCGACCCTGACCACGAGCCTGGTGACTCGGACCACGAGGCTGCAGTCTTGACTCGGACCACAGGCCAAGATGAAGTGACCGACTGAATGAGTGGGTAGTATCGGCAGCAGCACAGAGGACTGCGGCTGAGTCGAGGGAGCAGACGGCATAGGAGGACCACGAGTAGCAAGCACAGACGGAATTGCAAGAAGACCAGCACCACGGAGACGGGTCTCCTCAGCCCGAAGCTCAGACAACACCTCAGAGAGCGGAACACGACCACGAGCATTGAGCTGAGTACGCCGGGGCTCAAACTCCTGGCGGAGCCGAAACAGAAACTCATAGATGCGGTGAAACTCCAAATCTGAGTGCACAATCTGGCAGCACGAGCATGTGCCACAAACCACAGTACGAAGAGAATCAAGCTGACGCCAGATAGCAGCACTCTGAGTATAGAACTCATCAATAGTGGAATCACCCTGCTGAAGAGCATGCTCCTGGCGAACCACATACAGGTAAAGAGCATCCCTGCACGGTGATAGCGACGCGAAGATGTGCCCCATCGAGAGGCAACAGAGGGCATCTGGGAAGAACATCGAGGTGAGAACAGCGAAGACAAGCATCCTCATCGACCCACCGAGTGTAGGCAATGAGCGTGGAGATAGGACTCGAGATCGGCCAATCTTGAGCTTGTGTCATAAGCGACAAGACTATCATCAGCACTCTGAGCAGCATCCTTGGCCTCCTGAGAAGCATCAGCGCCGAGAACAATCGGCGTCGGCGGAAGAGGAGCCACAGGAGCAGGGGGCACGGCGGACAGGGGACCTCGCCAGAGAGCACACCCCAAAGACGGAGACCCCGCATAAAGGCAGCAAAATCAGGATAATTTGCGCCATCGAAGATTACCGGGCAGCGAGGAATCGCAACATAGCCCGATACAGAAGACATATCTCTCAATTTTTTTTTGAGGTCAACTGTCAGATCCAATCGGGAACGACGAAGAACAGCAGTCCGTCAGACGGCCGGCAGATGGAGCACGGGACGGCCGGGCAGCAGTGCCAGGACGCGAAGCAACAGGTCGGGCGCGCGTGGATGTGCGCAGCTTGAATCGATCGGCTTGATCGGAGAGGCAGCAGCTCGGGCGGCGTCATGGTGATTTGACGTGACGGCGGAACTGGAATCGATCCAGGAGTCCTGATCGGATCTGAGAGTCTGATCCGATTTGAAACCGATGTGAAAACGGAACAAAATGGACAGCGACCGGCGGCGACGACGACGGCAAGGCCGGCGGCGACAGGGACGGTGGCGGCTGACGAAGTTGCTAGAAAGAGGACGGAGCTAACGTGGCTCTGATACCATATTAGGAATAGACAACTTGTATTACTCTGGGGGCCAAATGCCACAATATATATTAGAGGTACTGGACAAATATGCAGAAAGTCCCGAACATATGGGGAAAATACAATAACAGTTGGTAGTTTACTTAAGGGTCAATATTGTACCAGTCTGGAAAACATCGAAAGAGAGGGATTATGTGATTGGGTATCGGCAAGGGAATGGGATTGGGGAAGGGCAAGGGCAGAAAGTAGGATGATTAGGGGATGTCGTTTGCTGCTATGCCAGTAGAATTTATGCTCAGACTTATCAGTGCTAAACACAAGGAAGGTCAGAGAAAGGAGTGACTGGAGGACCACCAACTCAAATCTTTATAAGTACTCCCTCCGTGTATCTAGATAAATTTACTACATACTTTTCCAAATTGAGGGAGTACGAACTTCATGCTTCTTTTTACATCCGAATCTAAACAAATCCAAGTCAATTAATATGGATCGGAGGGAGTAAAAAAAACGTATCTAGAGCTTATTTAATCTAAGTATTGGTAGTATATATCTTCTCCAATGTAGTGCGTCTGATCTTCGGCACAGCCGTGTTGAAGATGTACGAGCCACCTTGTATAATTGTTGCTGTGTTACTTGAAGGAGATCTGACCACAGGCACGAGGCACCCGGCACAGAGCTTTCTCGTGGGACCTGACTGCAGGAAAAACACACGTTAAGTAGTCAGTAGTCACCAACCGAACGCCAAGCCAATGCAATTGTGTACCCCACTCAGTTCCGTTATTTGCTGTTGCTGATAGACAGACCCTCCATCACCATGGACGCGGCAGAAGAGAGGGGATTACTGGTCCAACAAGATGAGGATCATGAGCTGCAGCTGCTCCTTCCTTTCCTGGTACAGTATGTTTTTTCTTAAATTTGTCTCTCACTCTTCCTTTCCTGAAATCATTGTTCTAGGCTTCTAGCTTGCAGAGTTTAATCATTTTTCCTATGAAATGAAGCTGTCTATTCTCTTCTGCTTTTTCTTGGAAGAGACGGTGTGTCTGGCTCCATTGCTCTGTCAGGCCATAGTTGAGCTACCCCAGCTTTCCTAGCTCCGGTTTGCTAGCCTTTCTTTCGGTTGCACGTTTGGCTCATTGCTGTTGCCGGCAAGAGCCACCAACCATGTACAAACCGTTGCGACATAATTTCAGCCTTGAAAGATCCTAAATCAAACACTGAAATTAGTAACAAGATGTCCATAGCAACCAACATACAAAGATTCGCTAGTCTTGGCTCCACTATAAAACCTCTGGATTCCTTAAAGATGATGACAATAGCAAAATCACGCCTTTGCTCCTGATAGTTGACCCGAAAAGCAGTGATGCAAATGCATTTTACAAATTTAGCATCAAATAGGTGTGACAACGAACATGTCATTTGAAAAGAAAACGAGCTCACAATGAAAAAACATACTACGTACTTCTGGTATAGGCACCGCGTTGCCCAAAAACCGAGCCATGTAGGCAGATTTGGCCGAATAAACCCCACTGAAGGAGCAAATGTAACGAATCGGATCTCCTGAGTTCGGGCTTCAGCTAATTGTCCACGGTGGGAAAATTACAGGATATGCAGTTTGGTGCCTTTTATGCCTGTTCTGTGGTTAAGACTGAACCCGACTGCTGTTATTTCTTAGCAGGATACAGATGCTTACACAGGTGATGGATCTGTTGACGTCAAAGGGCACCCTGCAACAAGGCACACGACAGGCAACTGGCGAGCATGCTTCTTCATACTAGGTAATATACATGTATCCACAAAATTTTGGCAAACTTTTACTGAAGAAACTTCTTATTTCTTCATAACAAATAATTACTTTATACTGTACTAGTGAGCTATTTACCTTAGTGAGCATATGAATGATTAAACGTTTAACTGATTTGGTTCTGCCTGGTACTGCATAATACTAGGCCAGATTCTCAAAATTTTAACTCACAATTATTAGATTCTTTCATTACATGAATGCCAAAGATTGTTGGTCATATGCTAGAAAGTTTGGGGACTGTTTTGCTTATTTTGTATAATCAACAATGAGGTTTGGCAAGTTTCAATGATGCTAGTCTGGTGACAGGGAACGAGTGCTGTGAACGTCTGGCCTACTATGGAATTGCGAAAAACCTAGTCACTTACCTGAAAGTAAAGCTTCATCAAGGCAATCTTGAAGCTGCAAGAAATGTTACCACTTGGCAAGGGACATGCTATCTGACTCCCCTCATTGGAGCCCTCTTAGCAGATTCTTATTGGGGAAAGTACTGGACTATTGCTGTTTTCTCATCAATTTATTTCATTGTAAGTAAAGACAAAGCCACCCCAACTTTTCTCTATCTCCTTTGTTACAAAAAGCTCCACGATGGCATGGAAAGCAATATGCACATTCTACTTGGTATTTCTGAGCACTTGAATATTTGAATCCAAAAATAGTATGTTTTTCATTAAATATAATGAACATGGGGGTCTTGTTATATTCAGTGTGGTTCTATTGGATCACAGATTTGTGCATCTCAACATTTTGAATCACCCATCAATATTACTCTCTCTGTTTGGAAATAAGTGTCACAGATTTGTCTAGATAAGCATGCATCTAGACTAGTTTTGGTGTATAGGTACATGCGTATCTAGACAAATCTGCGAGACTTATTTCCATACGGATGGAGTACTAATGAAGAATAAGAGTGGACCGTTGTTCTTGGAAAAAAAAAACTAATCGTGTATAACCCTTTTTGCTGAAGGGTATGGCAGTTTTAACGCTTTCAGCATCGCTTCCAGCACTTCAACTACCTGCATGTTTAGAGTCTGTTTGTCCAGAACCAAGCTTACTTCAGAATGGAGCATTTTTCCTAGGTCTCTATATGATTGCCCTAGGAGCTGGAGGCATTAAACCTTGTGTGTCACCCTTTGGAGCTGATCAATTTGATGACAGTGATCCAACAGAGAGAGTAAAGCAGGGTTCCTACTTCAATTGGGGTTATTTCTGTATAAATATTGGTTCATTCACATCAGGCACTCTTATTGTTTGGATACAAGATAACTTGGGTTGGGGAATTGGATTTGCAATCCCTACTGTATTTATGGCATTGGCTACCGCAAGCTTCTTTGCTGCCTCAAATATGTACAGATTTCAGAAACCTGGTGGGAGCCCGCTTACCAGAGTGTGTCAGGTCATTGTCGCAGCATTTCATAAGTGGCGTGTCGAAGTGCCACATGATACTTCTCTTCTTTATGAAATTGATGGTCAATATTCAGCAATAGTGGGAAGCCGGAAGCTGGAGCACACGAGCGAACTTGGGTAATTATCTTTTGTCCCTGCATCTTGACATGCTTTTAGTATCGTCTGTAGATATATTATAAAACAATAGAAGTTTGCTGTAATGAAGAAACCTTTTGTAAGATTTTAAATTTGAGGTTGGTGGAAAAAATAGCTAGACCCCAAAAAGGAAATTTTGCAGGCAGTCATGCTCGTTTTTTTAGCAGATCATGGTGCATACTGGGTTGTGGGTACACAATACGATGAGCATAATGAGAGTGCTACTCGTGTCGATAGTGGTCGGTCTTATATAAGATCAGGATAAGGCTGTACTATCACTTTTTGGATGTTATATAGGTAGCTTGCCTCACTACTATTATTGTTGTATGACTACTACAACATTCCATCTCTCTCTTCGGTATAGATTCCTTGACAAGGCTGCCATCATCTCATCTGCTGATGCCAAGACAGACTTTTTTACAAACCCATGGAGAGTATGCACAGTCACCCAGGTAGAAGAACTTAAGATCCTCGTAAGAATGTTCCCAGTTTGGGCGACTACTATCGTATTCAGTGTGGTGTATGCTCAGAACTCTTCCATGTTCATAGAGCAGGGTATGGTTCTTGACAAGCAGGTTGGATCTTTCAATATTCCTCCTGCATCCCTCTCAACTTTTGATGTAATCAGTGTCATGATATGGATTCCACTTTACGACCGACTTATCATTCCTATAGTTAGGAAGTTCACTGGAAGGGAGAAGGGTTTCTCTGAGCTACAGCGAATTGGCATTGGATTATTCATGTCCATTGTATCACTGGCATTTGCAGCTCTTGTTGAATTGAAGCGATTAGAGATTGCCAGGTCTGAAGGTCTTATTCATGAGAAGGTTGCTGTTCCAATGAGCATTCTTTGGCAAATACCACAGTATTTCTTTCTTGGTGCTGCCGAGGTTTTCACCGTCATTGGTCAACTTGAGTTCTTCTACGGTCAGGCCCCAGATGCCATGAGGAGTTTATGTGCTGCATTTGCACTCCTTACGATCTCAGTGGGAAGCTATTTAAGCTCTGTCATATTAACCTTGGTATCGTATGTTACAACTCAAGGGGGAAATCCTGGATGGATCCCAGATAACCTGAATGAAGGCCATCTTGATCGGTTCTTTTGGTTGATTGAAGGGATCAGCTTTGTAAATTTTCTGGTATATCTTGGTTGCGCAATGAGATACAGATACAAACATGTGTGATGGTTATAATTACTGTCAGTCAGTTTATTACTTGTAATTTCATACTTCATATGCATGGAAGCAATCAGCTGCCTTTCCTCAAGAAAGACTTGAAGTTGTTTTTTTTTTCTTTTGCAATTCCTCCGGTGATTTACTTTATAAAAAAAATGGTAATTACAATTTTTATCAAATGGGTATCACCAGTGTTACCTATTTGCTACTCTTTCATTTTACAAGCATCCTGATATTCCTTCAAAAGCGATCCATTAATCCTTTTTGTACTGAAAACTATGGGTAGCATATGCAGGTAAGAGCAAAACTTGCAGATGGGAAATTGAGAAGCTCCATGATCAAATCCAACTTCCTAAGGAATTTTTCTAAGTTTCATTTTTTTGTATCATTAGCAACGGCATGTGCACATAATTTAATCTCTTATCAGAGAAGATACATTGTGCAAGACTGCATGGCATAGTACTACAATATTTTGGAGGCCATGCTATGGAAAAATGGATAATAATTCTCATTATCAGAAGTAAAAAGTATCCATATATGCAGTGGACATTACCAGTAGTCTTTGCAAGAACAACTCCCATTCTTGAAGTGATGGAACCTATTTGAGTCCCTGACAATGATCTCCCTCTGAGCAATCTGCGATATGAGCTTAATAGCACTATGACAGTCCCCACAGATCCGCAGATTCTTATAAACCTTGATAGCAGCACCCTTCGGAGAAGCAATGATCCCAAATGCAACAGCAAGACGCTCACTGTGGTAACCAATGTCATGCTCCTTCTGCTCGTCCTCAACGTCATGGAGAACAAATCCAGTGTCCGCCACATAGCCTTCTTCCCTCATTTTAGCATACAGCTTCTTCAGAAGCGCATAGATTTCTTCAGCTCGAGGATGTGACTTGTCACCGACCAGAAATACATGCACTCTTCTCCCAATTTCAATCCAGCTCGAAGCCGGCATTTTTGTTATGCCCTTTGACTCCATGGTCCTTCTTACACCCTCAACTTCATCAAACAGACCAACTGATGCATAGATGTTAGCTAGAGTTACATAGGTCGCTGGATTTTCAGGTTCAATTTCGAACAATGCTTCTGCCGCCCGCCTTGCCAGGTGAATGTTCTTGTGAATTCGGCAGCCACCAAGCAAGGATGCCCATAGGAACTTGTTGGGCTTGATGGTCATCTTGTTGATCATCTCTTCAGCTCGTTCAAACTGACCTGACCGGCTGAGGAGATCGACCACGCAAGCATAATGATCAGCAGTGTGTGCAATGCCATACTCATCCTTTATCAAATGGAAGACCTCGAGGCCTTTGTCGACCAGACCAGCATGAGCACACGCAGACATAACACCAACAAACATGACATGATCAGGCCTAATTCCAGACCTCAAGAACATGTCGAAGTAGCGCAATGCCTCCTCTGGCTGACCATTCTGTGCATAGCCGGAGATCATCGCAGTCCATGACACCAGGTCTGCCTTTGTCAACCCCTCAAATACACGCACCACACTCTCCATGTCCCCACACTTGGAGTACATGTGCAGGAGTGCGCTCTCTGCGAACAAGTCCCCGATGCTGCTCTTCGACATCCGGGCATGCACCTGCCTCCCGAGGCTCTCTACAGCGAGCTCTGCACAAGCACGCAGAACCCCCGCGTAGGTGAACCCGTTGGGCCGAACACCTCCAGTCCTCAGCATGTCGAGAAACAGCCTGAATCCTTCCCCGCCACGCCTAGCGTCGAAGTACCTCTCCACCATCGCCGTCCAAGAGACGACATCATGAGCCAGCATTCCGTCGAACACTCTCCTCGCATCATCCACTCGCCCGCACTTGGCATACATGTCCGCGAGCGCGCTCCACATGACGGCGTCGCCCGCACCGATCCCTCTCCTCGTCACGTGGCAGTGCAGCTCCCTGCCCGCGCGGACGCACCTGGCGGCCGTGGCCGCGGCGAGCGCGCTGGACGCGGTGAACTCGTTGTCCGCTCCGGTGTTGCCCGGCTCCTCCTGCTGCATCCGCCGGTAGAGCGCGAGCGCGTCGAGGGGCTGGCCGTGGCGGGAGTAGGCGGAGACGATGGCTGACCAGGAGAAGTGGTCCCTCTGGGGCATTCGGTCGAACAGTGCGCGCGCGGAAGGGAGGTGGCGCGGCGAGCGCGAGAGCGCGGCGATGAGAGTGTTGTAGGAGCATCGGTCGGGGTTTGGAATGGCCGAGAAGAGGGAGAGTGCGTCGGGGAGGGAGGCTGGGTGGGAGGAGAGGAGGTGGAGGAGGCGGTTGGAGAGGAGCGTGGAGGGCGGGAGCGAGGCGGCGGCGGCGGCGAGCGAGCGCGCGGCTTGGAGGTGGGAGGCGTCGGCGCGGAGGAGCGGGAGGAGGCGGTCGATAGCGTCGTGGAGCTGGGACGCGGTGGTGACGGAGAAGGTCGGGCACTTCGTCGTCTTCATCGAAGTCGTGGAGCTGGGATGCTATAGTGGCAGTGTCATACATGGCCGCGGCTCGCCATAGACGAAGGGAGTCGTCCCTATGAGCCATGACGAACTCAGCCGAAATCATAGCTTAGAAATGGTTTGGCCTTCAAATTTTAAGTCAGATGTATGACATCTCACAGTTTATGCACATTTGGCAATTACGACGAATTATGTTGCACGAACTCTTGCATAATCTTCTGCATATACAGATATAGTACAAGCTAAAACTGCTTCCTTGCTTCACATTTGTTGCATCGTATCGGGCATTTGCAACAAGAAAAACAAGCAAAATTAAACCGAATGTTGACCGAGATATCTTCGGTGTAACATAAGCACCACTAGTTGAATAGATAGCTTGTCCAATAAAAAACAAATGCAACATTTATCTCTGATTAAAATGTGATGAGAACATCCTCTGCATGACTGCATCATATACAACAGGTGAGTCAGATGAATGTCGTTTTTTTTACACTGAGCTCGAACACTGATGAAAGAAGCGTGTTCGGGAGTTGCAGACTGCAGGTAACGAACAAGTAATGGACCTAAGAGAGAGAGTGTGTGTGTGTACGGAGACAGACAAGGCTGCTGTTGCCTAAGCTCCGTAGTCAACACCTTGGCAGCAGCTCATATAGCCGGATCTTCCAGTGCGGCGGTGGACAAGTTATTGATCCGGGGATACGCTGCCTTCTCGTTCAGCTGGTTTTGAGTCCAAATCAACATCTTCAGCAGGCTGGGGAGCTTTGGATCTGTTATATGGGACAAACATTAAGATCGAGGACCTTGGTTGCTATAGCACATGCTACAAGGCTAGTACTAGTATTTTCAAAAAGCCCACACAGAAGACATTTTTTCAGTGTCACGTCTGAAAAAAGATATTCAAGACGTAGCCATATGCAATTAGTTGACCCATGCTTGTTAGTATTTGCTACTGTTATCACCAGTCACGCATGATCAGCTCAAGTGCCTGTTTTGAGCATGGCCGTATGTATACTTATGTAACTTCCTGATAAAATTCAGTCTTAGATTTGCTAGGGATAAAATGAGAATAAATACACCACACTCTGTTCATTGATCTAGATTGGATATATGCTTGTCAGTTTCAGATTCTTGTACCAAAAGGTAGATATTCTAATATTGGGTGTCATAGATCTGGACAAATTTGCGACATCCTTTTGGGACGGAGGGAGTATAAGAAATTTGATATCAGGTCAGTACATATGTCAAGTGCATGCAGGTCCACCTCAGTGACAACAAATCACAAAATAAATAAAGAAATAAGTAATATGAATCACAACACGTGCATCCTCATGCTACTGACCTTTCTCGTGACTTTGGCTTGTAAGAATGGCAGCATTAACTTCACTTGCCGTCTTTAAGCGCTGAGAAACGTCCAACAGTTCGCCATATGGACAGTTTTTTACATCTTCAAAAACCAAAAGGGCTACGGTTTTCTCTATTTCCTCAAGGAAGGCTTGCTGCAAAAACACAAAAATTCACAAATGATAAGTAGAGTCACAGCATGGTCTTAAAATCAGTGGTATTACCAAGATATGTAGCTAAAAGGAGTTGCTTTGTGATCAATATTAGATTTAAACCTTGAGTCCTAACTGACGGAATAGACATAATTTCCGTAGAACTCACATTTTCTTCGCCTCTTGGTGCAAGTTCTTCTTGAGCAAACTCCAAAGCTTCATTTATTTTCCCCACACGAATCAACTCTATTAGCTTTTGTTGCTGTAGATGGAAGTATAATTGGGGATTTGTATCCAGAATCTGCATGTTATAATTCAAGTCAGGATAAGAAATCACAATTTAAAATAAGGCTTTGCCTTTTAAGAATACACATGGGTGCGGCACACCCTGTTGTGAAGAATGCACAAGAAAAACCCAACACTGGACTTCTAAATTACCACACCGAACTTCCCTCAGAAGTATACACACAATAGCAATGACCAAATATTTGATTTCTCATACACACATATCTAGTTAGTAGTTGCTTGTAAAAAAGGAGCAAACATCTAATAAAAACTAAGATGATTCCAAGAGAAATCTCATTACTCTGACATGCCATTATTGGGTTAACACTTTGCTCTACTGTGCTACTGCTGCGGAGTATTTGTGAAAAGGTGTGAACGTAATGGTGAACCCATTAATCAATGCCATATCATATACACTGTTAGTTTGATAGCTATTGTCATGTTCCAAGTACCAGGTTACAGATCCAACTATGAAACTGGTATACAGTTTTAAGGTTTAGTGTTATACGAGAAAATTGTGTAATCTGGTCAGTTGGTAGCACCACTCTTTTTTACACAACCAGTTGTACCCAAATAAAGACAACTAATATGAAGACCAGAAAGTTTCTTTCAAAATTAACTCAGTTAAAAAAGCATAGTAATACTCCTAGATTGTTCGCACTACACGCTAAATAAACCAGATAAAATTTCACAACACATGCTAAGTGAACAACTGTCGTACTGAGTGGTTCCTGAAAAAATGGACAGGTATAACTTTTCTAACTCTGTTGTTTGAGTGTCTTGGTTGAATGATGAAAATTTGCATTGATTCTGTACAGCGGAAAAAAACAAAAACTGGAACTAATTTCAACAGTAAGAAAAGCACTGCACGGTAAAATACATCCATCCTATGCATTGCCATCTGGCAGATTTCTATATATATTAACTAACAAAATAGCATGAATGAATCCAATTTTCCCAGAGAAGTTCTCGCCTCTCAGGGGTGCAAACAGTGGGCAGACATGGTTGTGAACCCACCCACCCAGATTCAAAGATTCCCCATGATTTTTCCTGGTCTCTTATAAAACTCAATTTTCCTGATTCAGAAGTTGAATTGGCGGGTTACGCCATTACTGGGACCTGCCAAGTACTCTCCAAAAGCATAAAACATATAAGTTAACACATACAAAGATGGCAAATAGGATTGGCTGGAAAACATGGGCCATGGTATTCAGATCCTATTTCCAAAACTAGTTCAAGCTCTGGACAACCATAAACAAACCACACATGTTTCCACATTGCAAAAAACAAGTGCCCTCTGACTGATAATCTACCATGCCTCATGAAGCACTACAACTAGTTGGGGATAACCAGACTACCATAAGGTCCTCATACATACAGCATAATACCCAAAACTGCAAGGTCATCGTCCTCCTCTATTCTAACTTCCCTGACAGTCCAATTTCCAAATCTGCACTGAAATTGCGAGAAACGGAGACAGGAGCGAACCGTGGGGTTAAGATCATTGATCTTCTCGATAGCTTCCTGAACATTCCCTGACTGGACCGCTTTTTTCACCTCCATCCGATCTGTGATGGTCGCCAGGTCAATGTCCGCTGCAACCAAAACCGTGTAAATCACACTTCAGTGTCCATAAAACTCAAGTACTATCACAAGAGAGTATGAGGTCCTATTCGCGTATACAGTACGTTGGGTGCCGGACTCGACGCGGAACTTGTCGGCGGCGTCGACGAAGCCCTCGGTGACGAGGAAATTCATGACAAGGCGGTTCATGTCCTCCTTGCGGATCTTGACGTCGCGGAGTTTCCGCTCCCACTCGTCGCGCGTCACCACCTTCTTGGAAGAAGCCATGGAGGAGGGGGAGTCGATGGAGTCCAGGTCGCGCAGGACGATGCGGGAGAGGAACATCAGATGCGGGGCTGAAGGCGGGGACGGGGTGTTATCCGCGCCGATCACGCCTTCGCCATCCGCAGCGGCCACGACGGGGAGGCTGAGGGGCTAGGGTTTCGCGGCGGAGAGAGGCTGGTGGATTGGACAGAGTTGGGGAAGCAGAAGAGTAGTCGAGGTCGGGGAGGAGAGAGTAAGAGAGGGAGTACTCGTGGTTGCAACTGTCTTCCCTTGATTCTTTCACTCTTCCTCTAATTCGTTCATTTTTTTTCGGTTTATAGTATTTTTTAAGAATACGCCTAGGAAATACTCAGGTCCATTTTTTCTTTTTTTTTTGCATAGAAGCTCTGGAGTTTATTATTTCAAAGAGTTCAGCTTACAATCAGTCATCAGACCGCTTACAAGAAATGCAGGGCTCTTGCTAAGCCAGCTACTCGTTCCCTCTAGTGTGCTAGCAAGCTTCGCACACAAATGAGCCGAGTTATTCGCATCTCTTCTAACATGCTATATTGAAAACGAAGAGAACTGGCACACCATATCTCCAATTTCTTCTAGGATCGGCGCCACAACAGAACACGAGTTGTAGCATGAGGTCCAGAGATCCACCACCTCTAGACAGTCCGTCTCGATCACCAAATATAAAGAAGAAGATTTAACTCTCAAACAATTTTAGGAGGGATCCCAAGAGAATTTAGGTATTGAGAGGGTCTCATCTACAGAATAGTAGATCCCCAGTTATCATTAGCGAAGCTTGACTAAAACTCAGGACGGGCCACGAAAAGTTTTTAGGGAGAAAGCAAAAGAAACGGTGGAATTGGATAAAACTAATTGTGTTTTAGTGTTAAATAATCGCTAAGCTGAGCGGGCCATGGCACGGTTTTTCTTCAATAAAGCTTCGTCGCTGCCAGTTACTTGACTTTGATAGATTTTATTTTTCCAATTTCTCATCCGTTACACATATAGTTTTTTAAGAATACGTTCTAGGAGATACTCAGATCCAAATAAGGAAGAAGATTTAACTCTCGAACAATTTTAGGAGGGCTCCCAAGAGAATGTAGGTATTGAGAGGGTCTCATTTACGGAATAGTAGATCCCCAATTACCAGTAGTGAAGCTTAACTGAAAACTCAGGGCGGGCCACAAAAAGTTTTTAGGGAGGAAACAACAGAAACAGTGAAATTAGATAGAACTAATTGTGTTTTAGTGTTGAATAATCGCTAAGTTGGGCAGGCCATGGCATGGTTTTGCTTCAACAAAGCTCCGCCGCTGCCAGCTACTTGACTTTGATAGATTTTATTTTTCCAATTTCTCATCCTTACACATATAGACATCATTTCAACTACACGTCGACATCAAATTTGATGAATAGGATGCACGAGTAAAATAACATTTCAAATACATTTTTTGAAAAAACATAATTCAAAGAGCATATAAGGTCCAAATGAATGAAATAATTCAAATAAAACACGATGACACAGGAATGAATTGTTGCCCATGAACTTGCCATGTTTGCTCGACAAGGTTATCTCGGAGTTGCTCATGCGTATGTCGGTCTTCTACTCTTGGATGAAGTTCAAGTAATCTATGCATTAGGTATTCGTTCTGCTTAACCATCACAGGTGTTCCCGTAAAAAAAATTACATAAAGTGCTCACATAAAATCGTACTTGAAGTTTTCATGTTGTCCCCCGTCATTTTCTCTATTATGTTATGCAGGATCGGTAAGGTTTGGTCTTTATTGGTTGTACCTGGCAATGACCATGTTGAAGGCATTGTTTATAGAACTTGGACTTTTTCCATGTGAAAACCTAAGATCATTGATTAGGTGACAACCATGCTAATTCTTTGTTCCTTCTTGGAGGTGTCGCCTTTGGAAGACCTCTTTTGCGGGTCCGGGAGTTGTGGTGGTTAGTGTGTTGCTGTTGCGAGTGAGCCCGTGTAATTAGTATCGTCCTAATGTCTTTCTTTTTTTTTTCTCTTTTTGGTTGTGTGCATCATCAAACTCTAGTTGGACATTTTGTTGGCAAGGAGCCCGTGTAATTAGTATCGTCGCGAAATTTTCTTTGTCAAACAAATAATGTTATGACAAATCACACATGTTGTCATCCTCCTCCTCGTCGTCTTCTGTTTCCAAGAGAAAGCAGGTCCATGAACGGTTTCAAAAGTGAGCTTGCAACACCCGAAAGCTCTCTCAGTATCCTTTATCATAACTTCTCAAGCATCGACAAAGTAAACTCTCTTATTGCATTGAGAGTGTGAAATTGTATTAAAAAGGAGGATAATGAGGGTAGATGTCATCTGCATGGTATACTTTCACATTACACTCGTGACCCTTAACTTCAAGGTTGCAAGGTGGCGCTTGATGACCCACAAGTATAGGGGATCGCAACAGTCTTAGCGGGTAACCCAATTTATTGATTCGACACAAGGGAAGCCAAAGAATACTGTAACACCCCCGGTCACTCCGGACCGACGGCTGTCACTTCTGGCAGCTCAATAGGATCTCTAGACTAATCCCACAGACCAACACTAGTCTTTGATGTGCACTTTGTCCTCACTCGTGCGCACCCGGTACCCACTTCTCGGTCGGTCACCCATCCTAGAATTGCTCTAGGCCAAGCACGCTTAACCTTAGAGTTCTTTTCGAATGAGATTCCGGAAAAGAAGTTGCAACTTATTGGTATGGGTTTCCTATCAATCCTATTGAGCCATGTGCCAGGATCTCACATACACCCACCCTTAGAAGATCGACGTCCTCGTCGATCAACCACAAGCCAGGAACGTCCCCTCTTGGCACACGTCTGTGCGTCTAGTGCCGGCACATTGCCATGTCATGTCCACTCCAGGCCACACGCACCATGCTACACATGTCCGCCACTGACCCGCACATGCCTGTGTAACCGCGAGGATCGGCTCTGATACCACTTGTAACACCCCCGGTCACTCCGGACCGACGGCTGTCACTTCTGGCAGCTCAATAGGATCTCTAGACTAACCCCACAGACCAACACTAGTCTTTTGCAAGACTTTGTCCTCACTGCGCACTCCACTTCCCGCGGGTCACCCATCCTAGAATTGCTCTAGGACAAGCACGCTTAACCTTAGAGTTCTTTTTGAATGAGATTCCAAAAAAAAGTTGCAACTTGTTGGTATGGGTTTCCTATCAATCATATTGAGCCATGTGCCAGGATCTCACAAATACTTGCAAGCCTTAACAACTGAGTTGTCAGTTCAGCTGCACCTGGAAATAGTTCTTGCTCACAGAATTTTATAAGTAGCAACAGTTTGTAGTAGCAACAAAGAAAGCAAAGAATAAAGGAAACAAGAGAAATAGTAATGAATTGTAATGAGGATTCGAGTGCGGTAGGCATAGGGATGGATGGACGGACGTTGCATGGACGAGTCTAAACATGTAACTTCAAGAACTAGGGCATTGCAGATAAATAATAGCAAGCATCCAAGTACTAAACAATCCTAGGCATATGCTCCATATATAGTCATACGTGCTCGTAATGAGAACTTGCACAACATCTTACATCGGTACCGCCCGTGGCTGGGCCTCTAGGAACCATCGGCAATTAAGGTGCTCCTTTTAATAGAGCATCGGAGCAAATAATTAACACTCCGTGAACACATGTGATCCTCACACCACAGCCATCCCCTCCAGTTGTCCCAATTATTGTCACTTTGGGGCCTTTGGATCCGGACAATGATTTGTGTACACAACTTGCAGATAAGATCACAAACAATACTATCATAATGATTCAATAATAAGTTCAGATATGAGATCATGGCACTCGGGCCCTAGTGACAAGCATTAAGAACAACAAGTTGCAACAAAGTCAAATAGCACTAATAGAGATACTAGGCACTATGCCCTAACAGATCTTATTCGATTACATGATAGAACTCATCCAATCCCTACCATCCCCAAGCCTACAGCGGAGGATTACTCACTCATGGATGAGGGAAATATCGGTGGTTGATGGAGATGCGTTGGTGATGACGATGGCGGTGATCCTCTCCAAATTCCCCGTCCCGGTAGGGTGCCAGAATGGAGTTTCTGGATCCGAATCTTGGTTTCTCGTGGCGGCGGCAGAGCGGAACTCTTTCTGGAAAACTATCGAACCCCACTCGGTTTTTAGGTCGAAAGGCAACTTATAGGCGTGGAGGGAGGTCGAGGAGCTGCCTGGGGTGGCCAAACCTCCCAGCGGGACATGGGCCCGCTGCGGGTGGGTCTGGTCCCCCAGGCCTCCCTCCTCTTCCGCTCCGTGGATCTTCTGGTGAGAAATAGTTTTTGGCATATTTTCCGGGATTTTTCTTGATAGTTCATTTTCTGCACAAAAACAAGACACCAAGGTAATTCTCAAACAAAGATCACCGTGTTAGTTGTATCCAAATCACACAAGTTTAGAGAAGAAACAATATCAAAGTGTTCGAGAAAGTAGATACGTTTTGGACGTATCAACGCCCCCCAAGCTTAGCTTATTGCTTGTCCTCAAGCAATTCAGTTGAAAACTGAGTGCGATAAAAGAACTTTCACGAACACTTCGCTTCATATGATGTAAATATTCTCAGCACAGGAGTAGATGCTTAGACAATTCATAATAAGAAGTATACAACTAAGTCTACTCAATAGTCATTGCAAGCTATGAATAGAAACCAACTCAATAATAATAAGTAGCATAAAACATAAACATAAGCAACATTGCAATGCTCATAATAAGGCATGATAGAGTGATATCTCGCTTGCCTTTGTTTGAAGAGCATAATATAAATGTTGAGGGACCTCTGAAATTCAAGTGAAGACTAGAGATAAAGATATCAGAGATACAAGCATCAAAGTCATGACATAATTAACCAAGTTTTGGAACAAACACAAAAATGACAACTATGCTCTCAAGAAGGTGCTCATAGAATAAGTGGTGACTCAACAAAGTTGTGAAAACGGTTTTGTCAAGGTTTGAAAGGATTCCCAATGCTGAAAGGAAGGTACTCATTAGCTTTGAGCTCTCATTGTCCCTATCATAGGCATCTTCATGTGGTTAAGGTGAAAGTGAGGTCCACTCTGAATCATATGCTTGAGAGACCATAGACTGGAAATCCCAAGTCCCTTGAGTACGAGGGTCGCTCCGCATGTTACTCAACTTTGGTCACCTGAAAGTTCTTGTCATTGTAAATACATGCATATCATCGAGAACCGCCAACGCGGTACCCCTTGCACATGGTACAGGAGCTTTCCCATAACCAAAATGACAAGGCAAGCAGATAATGAGCATCTCAACAATCTTTTTATTTATATGCGTAGCTTTTTATTAAGGACGCTTCATAGATGCTCATTATAGTGATGTTGCAAGTTTCCATCATGATTAAGCATGGCTTAGGCTAGCGGCCTAGGCGTTTCTATAACACAATGTATAAACTCCATGAACTCACAACCTCCCCTTTTATTTCACATCGTCGATATTCGTAAACAAAGGAGCAAGAAATCAACTGGATGAGATATCCAACAGGTGTTAAAAGCGTTCTACCTGACAGTACGATTCTGCTGACTCCCAGTATATAATAAGCAAGCATATAATTTTCATGGACTAGTCACAATAGTTCAAAATTATTAAGCGCAAGGAATAAAGTGTGCCATCAAGTTCGTGAGAGCTTTACTAACTAACTTTCTCAAAACAGACAAACATTTTATTTTGGAAGAAAACACGGCATATGGAATATACACTGAAATAGCAAATGATGCTAATAGGTAGGTATGGTGGACACAGCTGGCAATATTGGTTTTGGGGAGTTGGAAACACAGGTAGAGCTCATACTCAGTGCAAGTGAAGGCTAGCAATAGAGAGGGAGCGGCAAACGAGAGAGCAATAACTGTCATAATCATTCTTGCAACAAAACAGGACTAACTATGGCATGAAAGTGATACGAGAACTCTGAGGCAAAATAAATCATCGAGGTTTACTGACTACTGATTAGTCATATGCATGTGTAAGCATGTGCCAAGTCGATTCACATGAACAGTCAGAGGAGGATACCACAATGTCATACCAAAGTATGAATAAAACAATGCAAGCAAACATTCATATGACATGCTACAAACTATTAGCAAGCTAGAGCTAATCATATACATACAAGAACTACTAAGCATCCATAATGACATACACCTTGAAAGAGCATTTGCTATCCCTAGTAATTTTGGTGTTTGATAACAACACACATATCGGACTAATGATTTGCTAAGTGTGTCACAGGTACATTAAAAAGATCTGCAAACGTTCAAAAACTGTCTGCCTGGAGCGGTACCAAAATGCGGTAGTACCGCTTTTTGCTACCGGACCAGACAGAAGGATGTGACTAACTGTCAAAAAGCCTCTGCCGCGCCAGGTACTAAAAAGTGGTAGTACCGCATTTTAGTACCTAGCGACGAAGCTTTTACGCTTGTCAAAGCTCGCTGCTCGACTAAAATGCGGTAGTACCGCATTTTAGTATCACGCGTAGACTTTTGCACGCTGTAAAAGCTGCTTTCTCGGTACTAAAATGCGATAGTACCGCATTTTAGTACCGCTTCAGGCAAAGACTTTTTATGTTGCAAAAAGTTCAGATGCTGTAGCAAAATGCGGTAGTACCGCATTTTACTACCGGGCGTGACAGAGAGTTTTTTCGTTTGAAAGCTATTGATTTCTCTATGTCCGTAGAGTTTGCCAAGCGGTACTACCGCTCCAGAGCAGCAATTGTAGTACCGATGGGGGCAGGACTTGATGCAGTTTGAAAAAGGGTGGTCCGGTACCAGGTCCGGTAGTACCGGAGTTCTCCGGTAGTGCCGCTTGAACTTCCGGTACTACCGCTGCAATAAATGCATCAACGGTCAGATTTTGTGGAGGGGTATAAATACCCCTCCACCTACCTTGGGACAAGGTGCTCAGTGCATTAAAGTTAAAGAACACCATTGGAGTCCATTGGAGCCACCCAAATCCTCAAGATCTCCTCATCCCACCACCCAAAGTCTTTGATCTTTGGGGAATCGAAGGAGGAGGCCCCGATCTACTACTTCACCAAAAGAGATCTTCATTCCCCCCTCATTTCATTGAGGGCCCCTTTGCTCTAGTGTTTTCTTGGAAACCCTAGTTCTTGTTTTTGTTCTTACAAGCTTGTCTTTGATTGCTTTGACAGCTTGCTTGTATTTGGGAGCCTCAGATTAAGTTGTGGATGTGTGCCCCAAACTTGTAACGGTGCCGGCTTCCACCTTGAAGGTTGCCGATATAGTGGAAGGTGAATCGATCCCGTTGGGGTGAGATTCATCGGAGAACAAGGGAGGCCTCTCGTGGCGTTGGTGGTTTGAAACCACCCCCTCTCCAAACGTAGACGTACTTCCCCTCAAAAGGAAGGAACTACGGGAAACAAACCCTTGTGTCTGCGCGTCCACTTTTCGGTTACTTCTATCCTTTACCGCACCTTACTTACTTGTTACTACTTTGTGTTGTGGTAGCCCTTGCATAAGTGTCATATAGGTAAATTCACCATAGTTGCATTATCTAGAGAATTTACCTCATTGTCAAACCTTATTTTGAAAAAGAAGAAAATTTGAAGTAGCACCTATTCACCCCCCCCTCTAGGTGACCATACGATCCTTTCACACCTTACACAAACAGGCTAAGCATGCTCACTATGGTGAGTATATGTACAAGAGTGAAACAAATATAGTTCGTTACCAGCCTCTTACCACACCTCGAGTTGTCTTAATATTCATTATTGCCCTTCACTTGTGTGACTTGAATAATTAACATGAAACCAAAATCCACTGAGGATGACTGAACCCTGCAAAGAATCACAAAACCAAAAAGAACAACAAATATTTTTGGTGCTTTCAATTTTTTTAGAAACAAGCAAACAAAGAAAAACCAAACAAAAGCAAACCAAACAAAGCAAAATCTTTTTGGATTTTTCCTTTAAGGCAAACCAAAGCAAATAAACAAACCAAGAGAAACAACGGAAATATTTTTGGTCTTTTCAGGTTTTTAGAAAGAAGCAACAAAAACCAAAAAGAAAGCAAAAACAATGGATATACAAAGAAACGACCGAGCATGATATATAGATGAGTGTGACGTCGGTATACCTCCCCCCAAGCTTAGGATTTTGTCCTAAGTGGGGCTCGATCCCATGGTGCCCAAGTAGATGCACCTCCATAGTATGTCGAGGAAGCTCCCTCGTCCTGGTACGAGCTCGAGGCCTCCCCTGTGTAGTGCACTGCGGGGTCATATGAGGGCGCTTCCTCCTTATAGTGCCCGTGGAAGTTGAGAGAGTGTAGATTGTCATCCATCTCCGCCTTCGTGCGTGACCAAGGTCCCTAAGAAATACTGAGCAAAGTGGTTTGGGTTAGAGGGATCTCTCTCTTCCCCGTTAGTAAACAGCATTCTATAAACCAAGTTCTCAAGAGTAGAGCTAGAGGTGACAAATGGTGCACCTTCATGGCAGCAAGATCAAGCCTCAGAGGAGCCAAAACTGTATCATGTGGGTCAACAGCAATGTCTAAGACAGCAGCGATACGAGTAGCAATAATTCCCCCATAAATGGGTCCCCTAGTAGCTAAACGACGAGCAATGAGGAAACCAAGATTATACTTATCCTCACCGTAGAGCGCAGCAGCTAAGAAGGCCAATTGATAGTTGGATATATTACTAGTGTTCTCCCTACCAAGAACACTGGTGGTAAGATAGTAGGTAAAATACCTGATGGCTGGAAGTTGAATATTCTTTATCTTCCCTCGTTGAGCTCTGCGGTCATCATCATTGGTTATTCCTCGGTAAAGCTCTAACATATCAGCTGGAAGAGCTGTAATATTCTTTGATGACCCATTTGTACCAAGTACCAGGGCCTTGCAAAATTTCTTCAAAGACATAGAATGAGCCCTGCCATATGAGTCTGAAAGACACAGAAGGATTGAAGAAACTATTGGTGAAGGAGAAACTCTCCACAAATGTTTTAGTAAGCAAAGCATATTGTGTACTCTCATCCTGCATGAAACTTGTTAGACCAGACCTCTCAATCAAAGCCATGAAATCATTAAGAATCCCAGCAGCTCGCAAGAAAGTTTGACAAGGAAAGGTGGAGGGGTGCACATCCCGTTCATCTCCCTCGTCGCCAAACCGCGGAGTGATGAGATCCTCATTGTATGAGGGTCTGGAGTTGGTAGACCTTGGAAGCCTTGCCCTTCTAGGTGCATCACTCTCAAATATGTCACCAAAGGTGTGGTGGTCCATGACTTCCCTATTCTGAAATTTTTAGACAACCATCAAACCAAGTGATTTCTAAGTTGATAAATGATGAGCAACTACTATAGGAACTTGCTAGAGGACTACACATGCATCAAAACAAAGTTTTTAAGCATAGAACAAGCATGCAAGCTAAAACAACCTGTCACCTATAGTAGCAAAATACTCAAGATACAATCTACTAATCACAAATCTAATTGGACAAGTGGAGGAGGCACATACCAAGGAGCAAACCCTCCAAAAATCAGCACTTGAGATGGGCTAAACAAGGAGATCAAGAATCGCGAGCAAGAACAACAAGAACTCGAGCTTGAGAAAGTTTTTCGGTGTTTTTCAGGAGAGAGAAAGAAGGTGGCTTTAAGGAGGCAGCCTGGAGGGGCCCAGGTGGGCTAGACCCCCCAGGCGCCACTGGTCGGGCCCGCCTACCATGTGTGTGGTGGCTGGGTGGCCCCTGGGTCACCTCTGGTGCCTCTCTGCCCCTTTTTTCGAGGAAAAAATTATTTTTGAATTTTCTGGGATTTTTCGGAAAACTTTATTTTTGGCCAATTTTTAGGGTATGAAAATTGATTTTCTCGCAGAAACAGTTTTTTCAGAAGAAGCAAAAGCAAACCAAAATCCAAACTACAGGAGCTCTAAGAAACTCAAACAAGCAAACAACTAGCAAAACTAAAGCTAAATCAAAGACTAGGAAGGAGAAAGGAAAAAGAAAGCAAGTATAACCACAGTGGAAACATTATTTTGTTCATTAAAATCCTTTTAACAAGTTTGATCAAGTCTTGTTAACAAAACAATCTTATATGAAGCAAAAATTTGCATTCCACAAGGTGATTATGTTACCTCATACTTGATAGCAATGGTCCCACTCGTAATAGTTTCAAAATTTTCTTGTGGAATGGGACAATATATTCCTCCAATCTTGATGCTCTCAATATTTTCAATGGAATTTAGGCAATATATCTTAACAACTTTCTTGGGGAAATAGACAATGTGCTATTTGTTATTAAAATTGAATGTTACTTTTCCTTGATTGCAATTGATGACAACACCTGCAGTATTAAGAAAAGGTCTCCCAAGAATAATAGACATATTATCATCTTCGGGCATTTCAAGCACAACAAAATCAGTTAAGACCATGCAATTATGAGCAACTTGAACAGGAACATCCTCACATATACCAACAGGGACAGTAGTTGACTTATCAGCCATTTGCAAAGAAATATCAGTCGGTATCAACTTTTCTAGCTGGAGTCTCTTGTAGAGAGAAAAAGGCATAACACTGACTCTAGCTCCCAAATCACATAAAGAAGTTCTAACATAATTATTCTTAATAGAGCAAGGAATAGTTGGTATACCTGGATCACCAAGTTTCTTTGGAACCTTACCATTGAAGGAGTAATTAACAAGCAAAGTATAAATCTCCTCATTAGGAATCTTCCTTTTATTAGAGACAATATCCTTCATATACTTTGAATAAGGAGGCAACTTAATAGCATCAGTCAAAGGAATTTGCAAGAATAAAGGTTGCATCCACTCACAAAACTTGTTGTAGTGTTCTTCCTCCTTTGACTTGTGTTTCTTACCTGGAAAAGGCATAGGTTTCTGCACCCAAGGTTCTCTCTTTTTACCATGTTTGTTAGCAATAAAATCTTCCTTTGTGTATCTAGTGTTCTTAGTGTGTTTCTCAGGTTCTTCCTCACCTTCCTCCTTATCAGGAGACTCATCAATATTACCACTCTCAGTTTCAGCATCAGAGACATATATACTATTAGGATCTACAACAGGTTCAAGTGGTTCCTCAACTTTCTTATGTTTCTTTTTCTTCCTCTTACGAGGACTACCACTATCTTCACCTTGTTGGGAATCCTGCTCTATTATTTTAGGGTGTCCTTTAGGATATAAAGGATCTTGAGTAACTACACCACTCCTAGTTCTAATTCCATAAGCATGTTTATTTCCTGGAGCATTAACTAGCATATCCTTTTGTACCTTAGCAAGTTGATCAAGTTGAGTTTGAACTATTTGAAAGTGTTTACAAAGCATTTTAATATCATTAGAAGTTCTTTCCACAATATCTTTCAACTCATGGATAGCTCTAGAGTTTTCCAATAAATGATTCTGAACTTGTTTATTAAAATTACCTTGTTTAACAATAAATGTGTCAAGTTCCTCTAAGCATTGATCAGGAGGCTTACCATATGGAGTATCACCTTCATTAAATTGGAGAGAGTGTACCTCAATAGTAGACGAGTGGGGAATTGGCTTACATAATTCTTCTATAGGAGGTAGATTCTTCACATCTTCAGCTCTAATACCTTTCTCCTTTAGACACTTCTTAGCTTTCTTCATAACTTCATCATTCAATGCAATAACTCCCCTCTTCTTTGTTGTTGGTGTTGGAACTGGTTCAGAAACAACTGGTTCAGGAGTAATAGGCTCAGGTGTATTTAGCTCAGTTGAAGTCCAATCATCATAATTCTTCCTTATCGTAGTCATTAATTCCTCAGCATCTGTAGGAGTTCTTTTCCTGAAAACACAATTAGCAAAGCTATCTAGGTATGTCCTAAAATCATCAGTTAGTCCATTATAATAAATATCAAGAAGCTCATTCTTAGGTAATGGACATCCAGGATGTGCATGAATCAAGGAACAGAATCTTTTCCATGACTCGGGCAATTTCTCTTCTTCTCCCTGTTTAAAATCAAAAAAGTCTCTGCAAATCAGCATGTCTAGCACTGGGAGGAAAATATTTATGGAAGAAAGAAGCAATCAAGCAATCAAGGCTATCAATGGAACTAGGAGGCAATCTATTAAACCAAGCCCTAGCTTCTCCTTTTAGTGAAGAAGGGAAGATCTTAGAAACAAAGTACTTGCACATTTTAAAATCATCAGTGAACAGAGCACTCATAGTAGAAAGCTCATTCATATGATCCACAACACTCTCATTTTCAGTACCACAAAAAGGTTCTTTCTCAACAACATCTAAATAAGATAAATTAAGAGAGAAATCATAATCTGTATCTTTAATATCTATGGAAGAAGTGGCAAACTTAGGATCATAGGACAACTTAGGCATAATAGTACGTCTAGCAAGGAGACTCTTCATAGCACTAGTACCATGTGTGTTTCAGCACTCTTCAACAAATTCATCAGTGAGCTCAATGTAACCATCATTAATATCATAACTCTCACTAGACTCAGGTAAGCTAACAGGTGTAACAGTGTATTCACTAGGAGTTTCGGTATTTCCTAGACTAGCCATAGTAGCATCTAGAAAAGGACCTAATGAACCACTTGCATCAAGCACAGTAGAAGTAACATCATGAACATCAAAAGTAGTTTTAGATTCAGCGGTAGTAGCAGTGTGTGTAGAATGAGTATGTGGTGGTGGTGGTGTGACAAGCTTACTTATAACAGACGGTGAATCAAGAGCAACAGAGGTGTTTAGGACTGTACCTTTTCTTGTAGTGGATGGTAAAATATGGAACTTTCCATCACGAGACTTCCCCATGATGAAAGGAGTAGCAGTGAACAATAATAGATCTAAGTGAACTTACAAATAAAGCTATGCTCCCCGGCAACGGCGTCAAAAAATAGTCTTGATGACCCACAAGTATAGGGGATCGCAACAGTCTTCGCGGGTAGTATTACCCAATTTATTGATTCGACACAAGGGGAGCCAAAGAATACTTGCAAGCCTTAACAACTAAGTTGTCAGTTCAGCTGCACCTGGAAATAGTTCTTGCTCACAGAAGTTTATCAGTAGCAACAGTTTGTAGTAGCAACAACAAAGCAACAACAACAGTAACAGCAACAGTGAAACAATAGCAATAGTAACAGTAACGGTAACAGTAGGATTCGAGTACGGTAGGCATACAGATGGATGGACGGGCGTTGCATGGACGAGTCTAAACATGTAACTTCAAGAACTAGGGCATTGCAGATAAATAATAACAAGCATCCAAGTACTAAACAATCCTAGGCATGTGCTCCATATATAGTCATACGTGCTCGCAATGAGAACTTGCACAACATCTTCATCCGACCAACCCGTGGCGTGGGCCTCTAGGGAACTACTGGCAATTAAGGTGCTCCTTTTAATAGAGCACCGGAGCAAAGCATTAACACTCCATGAACACATGTGATCCTCACATCACAGCCATCCCCTCTGGTTGTTCCAATTATTGTCACTTTGGGGCCTTTGGATCCGGACAATGATATGTGTACACAACTTGCAAATAATATCACAAACAATACTATCATAATGATTCAATAATAAGTTCAGATCTGAGATCATGGCACTCGGGCTCTAGTGACAAGCATTAAGCACAACAAGTTGCAACAAAGTCAAATAGCACTAATAGAGATACTAGGCATTATGCCCTAACATATCTTATTCGATTACATGATAGAACTCATTCAATCCCTACCATCCCCATGCCTACAGCGGGGGATTACTCACTCATGGATGAGGGAAACATCGGTGGTTGATGGAGATGCGTTGGTGATGATGATGACGGTGATCCTCTCCAAATTCCCCGTCCCGACAGGGTGCCAGAACGGAGTTTCTGGATCTGAATCTTGGTTTCTCGTGGCGGTGACGGAGCGGAACTCTTTCTGAAAAACGATCGACCCCCACTCTGTTTTTAGGTCGAAAGGCAACTTATAGGCGCGGAGGGAGGCCGAGGAGCTGCCCGGGGTGGCCAAACCTCTCCCAGGCCCGGTGTCAGTGGGCCCGCGCCTGGGGTGGGTCTGGGCCCCCCATGCCTCCCCTCTGTCTCCCCTTCTGGCTCCGTGGATCTTCTGGTGAGAAATAGTTTTTGGCATATTTTCCGGGATTTTTCCTGATAGTTCATTTTCTGGAAAAAAAACAAGGCACCAAGGCAATTCTGCTGAAAACAGATTCAGTCCGTGTTAGTTGTATCCAAATCACACAAGTTTAGAGAAGAAATAATAGCAAAATGTTCGAGAAAGTAGATACGTTTTAGACGTATCAGCGATTCTCAAGCAGCAAGCCTTGCAAATAGATGTGATCTTTACAAGAACAAGAGGTCGTTGCGTGAGCTATGCATCACAAAATAACATGTCAAATCTATAGATCATCATATGCAATAGTTTGAAGTATGATCGTTGGATCACGCCAATGCCCGTGTCATGTTGTTGGGCAATTCTTCTGTATCCAATACATGTAACTGCTACTACATAGCATCCCGAGAGCCCTCCATAAGGACCATCGATCTATATAAATGAAAATATATTACATGATAAATATAATAAATTAAAATGGTGTTCTAACCGTTGATACATTTTTTATAAACTTTGTTAAACTTAAAAGAAGTTTCATTTAGAACGAAACTAGAACTTTAATTTATTGGAATGCTGGGAGTATTTAGATATTGACGTGCATCAGAGCATCTCTAGCAGACGTAGCATAAATGTAACACAAAAACGGTTTGTCGAGCTCGGGGCACTGACCATGGCGACTGGAATCGACAAGGAATCAGTGATTTGTGCTTGGAAATTGAAAATAGATGTGAAAAATCAAATCTCCTTGCCGGAAATCGAAGATTATGCATGAGTTGAGCCTCGTAACCGTGGATTCAAGCTTAGGGATCGATTTGCAGGGAAGCAAACCGCTTTGCGGGGTCTATTCCATGTACATTTTTTAACCAAAACCACAAAAAAAATGTATTTTGCGATTTCCCTGACCTGCTAGATGATCTTGTACTCTTACACGCACGCTGGGTGGACAGGTCGTGTGCACCAAGTAAGTGGTGTTCATCTATTGTACATTGGCCTTCCGGTTTCAATACGTCAGTGAGAGAGCACCACAGTTGTACACCTTTTTCTTGGGAGAGGTACACATGGTTATTAGTCTCGCAGTGGTAGTTTTAAATTTTTAACCGTGCTGAGGCCCTAACTCGCGTACGTCTCCAGCCGAGCGCCGGGATAAACAATGTAATATGACCCGTAATCGATCCATTCATGTCGATCTTGCCGCGGCCCCATATAATTCACTCACCCAGGTCTTGTTTGATTCAAAAAAAATGTAAAACATGACACTTAAAATTTTATAGGAATGAAAAATACAGAAATTGATAAGAAAAGTTGTTTGATTGCATCGCGGGAAATTTTATAGGATTTAGATACATGTCATAGTTGTCATAGACACAGAGAAATTTTTGCAAGAGGTCTCGTCTCTATTTAGAAATCCTATAGAATTGTACTTTAGGAAAGCAATGCATAGAAATTTCATGGATTTATTCCTTTAAAACAAACACACCTTATTAGAATAAAATTTATAAATTAGAATCCTATAAAATTTATTTGAAAATCTTTTGAATCAAACAGCTCGCTAGTGCACGTCCCTGCCTAACACACGAACACCTGCAGTGCTCGCCTGCCGCACCTCCGTCACGCTCCACCGTGAGGCTGCTGCAGCCACCGCCTACATGCATGCACCACATGCAGGTTGAATCGTCGCAATGGCAATGCATCGCCGAAACGTGCACTGCGTCCACAGAGGTTGCGCTTAAATTAGGTAGGTGCTCCACTACGTACCACTTGGATTTGAGACAAGAAGAAACAACAACAGGATAGGAGGCGTGCCAGCGCCGAGTGCGGCTCCACTAGCTACAGAAGTTCAGCACTACTATTATACTAGGAGTAGTACACGTTTAGTCAGCTGCTTAATTAGTCATGCATGCATGCAGTAGAAGTGCATAATCCGCGTACGGCATAGGTAGATCTTCAGAATGTAAACTAGTACTCCCTCGGTTTGAAAATATAAGATTGTTTTAGATTTATGAAACAAATGTATCTAGACTACTTTTAGTATATTGATTCACTAAGGTTTGGAGTGAATCTAGACACTAAAATAAATCTAGATACGTTTTTTCCATAAACCTAAAACATCTTATATTTTGAAACGGAGAGAGCGGTAGTATAACGTGGATAGACTATATATATGCATGCTGACGTACAGACCGCCGAGCCGCCCATTTACTCGGAGACTAGTCAAACGGGATATTCATAATTTATACTGTCGGAGAGTCACTTGTCACTCGGTAAACCGTCTATATAAACACTGCAGTAAGCAAGGAGAGATCAGACCAGCACGTACATACAAATATCGATCTAGAGATATACACCCTCCATCATAGTATCGGAGATGGAGTACTCTCGCAGGGATCACCGTGCGAGCAGCCGCCTGCTGGTCGGAGCCGTGGTGCTGCTGTGCCTGTGCGCCGCGGCGAGCGGCCAGGGCCAGCTGAGCTGCAACTTCTACAAAGCTAGCTGCCCGAACCTGAACAGCATCGTCCAGGCGCGCGTCTCCGCGGCGATGAAGGCGGAGGCCAGGATGGGCGCCTCCCTGCTCAGGCTCCACTTCCACGACTGCTTCGTAAACGTACGTGGCACAAACTGACTCTGTGGCATTTTGAGACTCTGACCATATATCATGTTGGGTATGCTGAGCCTGATGACTTGGCCGCGCGTGTGCGTGCGTGCATATATGCAGGGCTGTGACGGGTCGATCCTACTTGACGGGCCCGACAGCGAGAAGCTGGCGCTACCGAACCTGAACTCGGTGAGGGGCTACGAGGTCATCGACGCCATCAAGGCCGACCTCGAGACGGCCTGCCCAGGGGTCGTCTCCTGCGCCGACGTCGTCGCCTACGCGGCCAAATACGGCGTGCTCCTCGTACGTTTCCTTAATTTCCTCTCCCTCCCCCGCTAAACTGATCAGTTGCATCCAGGCATGACACTTAATTAAGGCGCGAAACTAATCGTGTCGACATGTCCAGAGCGGAGGACCCGACTACGATGTCCGTCTGGGAAGAAAGGACGGGCCGGTGGCGAACCAGAGCGGAGCCAACAGCAACCTGCCCTCCCCATTCAACTCCATCACCGTAATCATGCAGAAATTCAAGGACGTCGGCCTGAGCACGAAGGACGTGGTCGTCCTGTCGGGCGCCCACACGATCGGGCGGTCCCGGTGCGTGCTGTTCGCCAGCCGGCTGGCAAACTTCTCGGCGACGGACTCCGTGGACCCGACGCTGGACTCGGCGCTGGCCTCCAGCCTGCAGCAGCTGTGCAGCGGCGGCGACGGCAACCAGACCGCGGACCTGGACGCCGGCTCGGCCGACGCCTTCGACAACCACTACTACAAGAACCTGCTGGCGCAGAAGGGCCTCCTCTCCTCCGACCAGGGCCTCTTCTCCAGCCCCGACGGCGTCAACGCCACCAGGGCGCTCGTGCAGGCGTACAGCGCCAGCAGCCAGCGCTTCCTCTACGACTTCGGCGTCTCCATGGTCAGGATGGGCAACATACCCTCGCCGAACGCATCCGCCGGCCAGATCCGCACCAAATGCAGCGCCGTCAACTGATGAGCATGCATGCACCAGGGCCTTCATGCTTGGAGACAGGAGTGTCTAGCTTGTGTTTTGGATGTGTGTGCGTTCGTGTGAAATTGTCCCCTGTCGTGTTGCGCGCTGTTTAGTTACGCTTGGTTCAAGCTAGCCGGCCAGGATGCAAGTTGCTCGTCCTCTGAATCTGCAGCTGCATCACACAGGGACAGTCTATATGTGTACTTATATGTGTCAGTACTCTTCTGAAGATGACAGTACTTAGTTATGTGCACTGTAGGTTCAAGTGCAAACCAACTATACCCAGCCAGGGCCAGTGCAAACGTGCAATCGTCATAGAGGGCACCCAACTAGCACAAACTTTTAAGACATTCCGGACGTGATTGGTAGACCGAGCCAAATTTTGAGCTCCCTAGAGCCACTACGGGAATCTGCAGCTGCATCACACATTCCGGACGCGTGTGTGTGTGTGTGTGTCAGTACTCTTCTGAAGATTGCACGTTTGCAGGTGCCATTTTGATTGGTTGGCTGCATCTAATTGAGTAGTAGCTCATCAACAACCATATTAACCTAAGGCTAAACACACTTCTCTTTCACCACCACAGCTAGCAGCCACGTGCGATAGCGCGGCGGAAATGGCTGAGAAGTAGATAAACATGCCCGCTTATGAACCGAAAATTGAACCTGAACCTGAACCAAGCAACCTGCATACACGTACGTGAAAGGGAGAATCGTCTTTGATCACTGGATCACAAAATTTGCAACACGAGGCGAGGTGAAGCTACGCCTAAAAGGAAACTTCAAACTCGTCGACCGAGTGCGACAAATCAATTCTCCAAAAAATGAACCAACTTTGACCTCAAGTCTGGACGTGCGGATCGAGGGATCATCGCATCCACCGGCCTCGCCATGTTCTGCGCCGATGGCGAATCTTCCAGCTCCACGACATGAAAGTAGACCTCGCGCGCGATGGCCGCGGGATCCAAGCACCACGCCGTCAGCCAGAAGGTGCCCATGTCCGCGCGGCTGCCGGTGAGCGGGTGGAGGGACTTAACCGAAGCTGCTGGCAGCAAGATGGACTCTGCGGCCGCCAGGCTCCATGTATGCGTCGGGACACCCTCGATTTCGATCTCTACATGGGCGCACAGGGCGCACAGGCCGTCGGAGGACGCGCAGATCCGACACGACCATGGTCTCAGCAGGAAGCGTAATTTGAGGAGTGTAGACACTCATCATCCAGAACTCTGTTCATGTCCTCCACCGTTGCAAAGAAAATCAGGAATTGCTCCGGCTTATGGCGGTGGACCAAAAAACTTCCCGGCGGCAAACCGTAGCCAGCCCTCAGTGCAACCTCGATCTCGTCGGTGTTCACTGATCTGCGCTCGCCGGTGATGAATGCCAGCAGCGCCTTGCCCATATCCTCTTTCCGCGGGAAGGATCACGGCAGCGTGCGCTGGGCGCCGCGCGAGCTCGCCGCCGATTGCCACCGCGCGGGGTTTCACACGCAGGGTGAGCGCGCGCACCAGGCGCCACCGGCGACAGACGCGACAGTGACAGGGGCAACCATGCGCACCGCCTGGACTACCGGCGCACGGGCATCGGCGTGTGCTGCCCGTTCACCATGGTGAGCCTGTGGCGGCGCGCGCATCCCCGTGTGGCCAACACCGCGCTGGCCCCCGCCGGAGGTTGACGCGTGCGGGGCAGCCCTGGAGCAGCGTCCTGGGCACGCCTGGCGCGCAGCGGCCTGGGCGATCGTGGCGTGCGATGGACGGTGGCGCTTGCGCAGCTACCTGGCGGTGATCACCCTGTGTCTGATGCCGATGCTGATCACGACTTTCATCCTCCACCCGTCTGACAGAGCACATCTGTGAACTTCCGGCCTGGCTGGTCGCCACCTTCTTCCTCGCCGGTTCGTCGCCCGTGGGTGAGGCTGCCACGGCTTGGGGCAGTCGTTGGACATGTGCCCTGCCTCCAGCAGTCGCGTCTGATGCAGACATGTCGAACCGTGTAGTGACCGGCGCGGTGACAGGGCTGAGTGCAGAGAAGGCACATGCCATCGTACTCCGCAAACGCCCTAGGTTGGCGCCCCAAGAGAGTAACGGCAGGCCACGCCGTCGTTGTGGAGACCGATGGTCATGGGTTTTCACCCGAAGCCGCGCGGAGAAGGTACTACTCACAACGGTGTCCCCAATAGAGTAACGGCACCCGCAGGTGCCGCCGCCGTTAGCGTCAAAATGCAGAGCTTTCACCCCCCCCCCCCCAAAAAAACCGTCGCCCACACCCACTATAATTTCATTACAAGTCTCCAGCAATCAGCATGGCATCCAGCTGGCAGCTGAGGATAAATGAGAATGAAAACTTCTGTTGCATGTACATGAACTGACAAACTCATACAACACCAAAGAAGGATATTTATATACCACACTATTTGCCATGGCACGTGTAGCGAGTGATTTTTCTGGTTGTCAACACTCCAAGCAAACAAAGTTGAGATGGATACATGCAACAGTACGAAGACATGATAACGAGAAAGGCAGATGAAGGGTAAGATTGATCAGAACAGAGCCAGAACTAGATTGCCACGGTAGCCCCATAAAATATGTAGACATAAACTGGAAGGAAAATACCAGAAGAGCTTGAATGTCACCTGTTCAAAAGCACGATGATGATCTGCGCGAAACTTCAACTTCTTTAACAATGGAACGAAATCAGAACTCTGTGGAACATTGACGTTCGCAACATGTACTACTGTATTCAGTGGTATGAAAGTCACCCGTCTACCTTTTTCTCGCGACAATACCTGATTTATCCTTGTTGATATATCGTCATTTTCAACCACCACATGTAACAAGCTATCCACATCAGAAAATATTGAGTTATTCAACAACAATAAAAAGGTGAATAAAGGGGAAGGGCATCAAGACAAAGGACAGGTCAAGGCCTATTTGCAGCAGCAGTGACCTCAACAGCTGTAAAAAACTTCGCAGTCAATCAGTTCTAACACCGGACCAAAAGCGCCTGTAATATTATGGTCCCTGATAATTCTGCTAACAGAATTTATGCCTCTCCTGATATCCATATGAATAAAACAAAATTAGCATCACTCAAAGGTAGCTTTTAAGCAGTCCTTAAGGAGATGAAGAATGCTATAGTATGAGAGACACCGTCAATATTTAAAAGGAGAAGGTTTAGAATTGCAAAACCAGGTTTGGGCTATACTATATATATACTATAAAATCCATGAAATTTTACTACCCTTTGTTGCTCTCCCCTCAAACTCATCGAACTGTTCTACCTTACCAGTTACCCAACTGCATACTAACTGTGGCCATACCAGCAAGACCCTAAGTGCTGATCGCAATTCGTATGTGATTTTGGTAGCACATGATTGGGCATATGGTGAAGTTGCAGGGTACCAAGCATGTGTCAGACAAAATTTAAGGTGTGCTTTCTTACGTGCAAATTTTGAGCCATCAGTCAGTTCACTACATATTCTCCGTTTACTTAACATTTTAGACGTCAGCACAGTTTACACTTCCCAATGCACATCTTCGAAAATTGTTTTTTTATAAAAATATCTTAAATAGGAGTATGCTCACTAGTTCCTCAACCTCTCACCGACGTTCAAAAAACACCCTCAACTGCAAAATTCAGACTGCAAACTAGTGGTTATATTTATGGTATTATACCTAATATTCAGCCAGGATTTTTTTAGAGAAAACACAAAGGACCTTTGCATTTTATTTCATTGAAAATATAAAGATTGTATCATGACAATATTTACCTAATATTCAGCTAGGAGTTTCTGGGTGGCATGAACCAGCATTACTAAGAATGCCCTAATCAGAGAGAACACATATCAGTATATCACGTCCCCAAGAATCAGGCCAAGCAGGAAAAATCAAGAATATTTTCATCAAAACAGCCAAGCAATGCAGTCAAACTAATAAATATCATTATTTTGTTATAATGCAGTATCATGTCAAGTAATCATTCATAGATGCATCTCTAAGATGCAATATGCATATATGTACATATGAATAAGAATGGAAAATCCTTGGAAAGTAATAAATCACAAAATCCTTGGAAAGTAACAAATAGCAGTCAGTAATATTAACAAGAACATGCAGACACTGAAACAAATTCCATACGCCAGGCGTTGTATAGTCCAAACTCTTCTGTGTCTTCACAGATCTCCCTTTAGCGCATTGGTTTCAGCTATCACACTATTTTTTTCCTTCCAAAGTGATCTGTGACATTAAGTATATAAATTCTAAAGTTACATGTTTTTGGTCAAAACACAAGGTTATGAATGCTAAGAAATGTACGTACTTCCTTTCATCTTGAAGTGCATTTTTCTGCTTCATAAAGTCAGTATGATCCTTTTGATTGTTTGCGAGAGCAGACTCTAACTTGCTTGATTCACTTTTCCGAGACTGAATGTAGTTTGTCAAGTTATTAATTTCATCTTTAAGCTTCTGAATTTCTCCTTGAATTAAGCTTTCCTGTCATACATGGTTTTTAAAGTGCCCGGCACTTTGGAAGGAGAAAAAATGTAGGACACTTTACCGCTTTAAAAACTATGCTGTCATACAAGAAAAATGTAGCCGACAGACAAGCTATGCTTAAAAAATGGAAGTCTGACAACTGAAAATAGAAATGTATGGTTACATCTCGACTTGTGGCTCTAAACTTGCATATGGCATAACATAACACGATATGAAATGGATAAAACTACTACCTCCGAGCCAAACCTAAAATGTATTCATTTTAGAATTTTAACAGTTAGACCTAAGTTTGACCGTCTACAGATAAACAACTAATATCATTCAAAATTCAAATTTTATATCACTAGATCTATCTTGAAATCTGATATTATAATTTATAATTCTTATATTTATATGCGGCCACATATTTCCACAGAATGGATGGTCAAAATACCATGTTGAAGACTATGTCATGTAAGTGATGCATACTATAATGTACAGTTTAGTGCATGTTCGAGTGCAGCCAGGTAATGAGTAGAGTGGAGCATCCAAACAAAGTTCCAGAATGAAATTTCAAGTATCACAGAGACACTGGTTTAATACCCGCTTTCTGTTTAACAAAAGTACACGCTCAATATCATGGATTTCTTTCCAAAGCCACTCATCTCTGGCAGCCTCATTCTAAAATTGAGTTGTCCACAGCTTTTGGTACAATAAACTCAGCCTT
This sequence comes from Avena longiglumis, assembly GCA_030063025.1. Lineage (NCBI taxonomy): Eukaryota > Viridiplantae > Streptophyta > Magnoliopsida > Poales > Poaceae > Avena > Avena longiglumis. Next base: position 506,348,326 of record CP125975.1, read on the forward strand.
TCTCACTGTCCATTATGCTATAACCACAAAATGAGATGTGTCAACAGAAATGCCTACTGACAGGTAAATATTATATATCATCTTTTAACCTTTTTGAAATCTCTTCCTCTTCTTTCAATTTGGGCGCGTGCACCCTACTAATATCAGCCAATTCGGATTTTGACTTTTCACTTTCCTCATGCTATGCAAATCCCTCATGGCTTCATCCTAACAAGTAACAATAGAATCTTTTAAGTGAGGCAACAAAACAAATTACTCAAAATGATGAGAAATCTAAAACATGGAGTATCTTTGTTCGTTTTTCACTTGCAATTCTATCTTTTATATATCTTAAATAAAGTTCAATCTGAGAGACTATCTTTATTGCGTCAGTATGTTTCTTCTCTGCATCTTCCTTTTCAGAGTTGGTTTCATTTATCCCTTTAGTAGAGACTTTTATTTCTTTAACAAGAAACAAAAGAAATGAAGTGAATATAATAAGCATTATAGTATACAGTATCAATGATATTAGAAGGATTGGTCTAGAATGTCTTATTTTGGAGATGATCCTTTGCACAATGACTAGAACTACGGAGTTAACATGCAAGGAGACATAGCATAGATTGTGGCATAGGAAGAGAGTGTTTACGAGAACGTACGTATGGTGAACATCTTACAGTCATATATGCATGCTACTGAACAAAATACGTGTAACATTCAGATGAAAATTTTGTTATATTATATCAGAACAGATAATGGGAACACTTAGAGGAATATTTATTACCTTTCCCTGCTGGACAACATAGTATATTAGAGCGAGAAAAACCAGCACTCTCGAGCAGACTCATAACATCAGTTTCAGTGAACACAATAGCAACAATAGGTGTACTTAAGCAAGCAAAAGGATACACCACTGTTTTACTGGTTTTGGTCATAAGCAAACATATCTGAGATAAAAGCATGAACCAATAAGCACAAATTTACCCAAAACTACTAAACCAAAGAAGCAGCTGCAGAAACCTGAGAGCATCTCCAACAGCCTTTCTATATTTGCCTCCAATTGCTATTTTAGCAATCCGACTCAAAAACATTGTTCCAACAGCATTGCTAAAAGTGGTCCTCTACCAAAAAAATATAGCAAGCTGAGTATATTTGTCATCCCACTTGGTATATTTGCAAAGTCTCTAGCCCACTTCCTAAAATTATAGCAATCCAGATTCAGTGGTCCCCTTCATTTTTCTGTCCCATTGACATGTGGGTCCGGTGTGTATGTGTGGCCATGTATGTGTCTTGTCCCCACATGTTATTGTAAGTGCTAGAAAATATAGCAATCCAGTTTTAGTAATGCTGCCAAAGCAAAGTAGGTTGTGAATTGCTATACCTTCTCTCTCTACTTGGTATACCCAGTTTTTAGCAATCCATTATAGTAAGGCTTTTGGAGATGCTCTGAAGCAAGCACATCTTTTCAAGGCAACAGGATATCACATTCAACCAGACCATCAATACCAAAGATCAACTGTATCATTGAATATAAGCAATGAATCCTCACTGTTCATTACAAACTACAAAGTGTATACAAACAATTCGCCACCATCAATGCCTTTTCTCCTAAGCTAATCTGTACATACTAAGTTCATGCATGCTCATCTGTGTCCTTGTTGACTCTGCTCCTCAGTGAATAGAAGCAGCGCAGGATGGTAATCACATCACAAGCGTCCACACCAACACCTAGCTGCAAAGCGGTCTCTCTGATATCTCCAATGAACTCAAGCCCTTCGCACCCCTGCACCATTGCCTTCACATCAAACACATGAGGAAAGAGACTTGATTGAGCTATCTTGTATCTCACTGAAGAAGGGGGAAGATGCCCTGGAGCAACAAAGGATCTCATAAGGCATGCCAGCCCATACTCCCCCCCATATGTAACCCATACTGCATTCTTGTTATGTGTTGTCCTTGAAGTTGCTAGAAGGGCCGACAGTCTTTGAGGATTTACCCTGGTCTCTTCTCTAGCTTCCACTTTGAGGAAAAACCTCCATGCTCTACCAAAGGCTAGGTTCCCTTCTGAATTCATGAAGGCCAACAACAGCTCAAAAGAGTCAACTTCGCCCACAGCACATTTCAGAGTAGCATAATCCATCTTGATAGGATTGAAGTCTTGAGGTCCAGCTATCTGCCAAAAGATCAAGAATGAGTATAGCATGCTTGGGGTCCATCCCAACAGCAATAGATAACATTATTCCCATTGAATCTGCATAAACTCTGATGTGCAGTAGCTAGTGTTTGCTTACCAGGAGGCCAATTGTATCGAAGTTGCTTCCTATAGTCTGAGATATGTATGCAGATTCTTGATCAAAATTGGCATGGTAAACATTCACCACTTTCACGTCAGTGGCAGTAACATGACGGTAGCATGAAATAGGAAGCTGTAGTTCCTCCACACCTGACAAAAGACCTTTCCTTGCTATGATGCCTTCGACCTTGTACCTCTGAACGATTTCACAGAAACACCGCAGCGTGAGGAGGGCGTCGGACCCCGCGTGGTGTTCACCACCCATTCTCTTGAGGTTCAGATATTCAACACCGGCTAGAGTTGTGAGCTTCCCTCGATAGCCCTCCTTTACCATCTGAGCTAACACCCTTACATCGTAGTACAGGGGGAAATTCTGCTTGAACTGATGAGAGAAAGAGCAAAATGAAGACGGCAAGCGTACTCCAACCCCACCTCCCTCAAGCAATCTGAGAAAAAACGGAAAATCTCTATCACCATGATACGCAACCCAGACGACACTGTCACTGCCGAATGGCAGATGCTGAAGGAGCCCTGCAAATATCCACTCTGGCAATATGCCCACCTCTCTGTGTTTGGTGAAGTCGTGGTTATGCTTTTTCAAGAAGTCAACAGCATCTTTGTGGAAACTTCCTTGATCAAGATCTACTAGCAGGTTGAGTTCATATGCCAAGATGGGTGAATTTTCTTTTTCAATTGCGAAAGCCAATCCAATCTGAAGCACTGTCCCGTTGTTGACATAGTCCTGGAGGGATCTGTACCACTCATCTGCAGTGAATGGCCTGAACGTGATGTCTGTAGTTGCATCGGCAAGATACTCTATGTCAATTCCAATGTAGAGAAGCCCCTCCCGGTTAGCGATTAGCTGCCTGATCTCCTGAAATGCTTCGCTGCAGTTATGCCTCCAAATCTTGCGGACTGTTGCTTCAGAGCTGAGGGAAAATGGATTGCGGCCAGGGATGTGCTGAGATCGAAAGTTTTGGGAGCAAGAAGGGGCGCCCGCATCATGGCGCGCGACGGGCTGACTACCAGAGTTGGGGGCGATCCGGTGGCCGCCTGACAGCTGACCAGCGTGGAAGTTGAGGCCGCGCTGTTGGGCGCCCGAGTGGTAGCGCTCTAACGAGCGAGCGCCGGAGTTGAGGGCGCCGCCTGCATCCTGGCGCGACTCGGGGCCATTGATGCCTGTGTCGTGGCGCTCGAGGAAGTTGAGGCCGGGATGGTGGGCGCCCGACTCGTAGCGCTCTAACGAGCGAGCGAGGGAGTTGAGGCCGCCGCCTGCATCCTGGCGCGACTCGAGGCGATCGACGACTGTGTCGTGGCGCTCGAAGGGGCGAGCGTCGGGGTTGAGGCCACCGGAGTCGCGGCGCTCGAAGGAGCTAGCGCCGGGGTTGAGGCCCCGCGAAGCGTACGCGTGGCCCGGCTGCGCGCCGTTGAATCCCGCGGAGTGCGCGTTGCCCAGGGGCGCGTCGTGGAAGGCCGCGGCGGTGGGGAGGCCCGGGAGCGCCCCGTTGAAGCCCGGGGGCGCACCGTGGAAGGACGCGGCGTTTGGGGAGAGCGGAAAGCCATGCGCGTAACCCGGCAGCGCGCTGGGGTAGCCGCCAGAGGTAGAGGTGAGGACGAGGCCCCCCGCGTTGGGGGCGAGGGGTGGTCCGTAGCGCGGCGCCGCCGAGGAGGTGTAGGCGGCCGCGGTGAAGGTGCCCCTGTAGGCGGGGAAGGGCGGGTTGGGCGGTCCACTCATCGCGCCGGGTTGTTCGCCGGCAAGGCAGAAGGGATGGGTTGCGCCACTCGATCTATTTCCTTGTGGAGGTGGGGTGGAACTGGAAGGGGAGGGGGGAGGGGGTTGTACTTCGCGGGCACAGAAGAGTCTCAATTTTGAGCCATTTCGGCAAGTACGCTTTCTATGGAAGCGTATTCCTCGGCCTAGGGTTCCAGAAATCATACCCAGATGGGTTCTGAGAGAATGTTCAAGAATTCTCATGCTCACGGAGGTGATTTTCTAACTTTTTTTTATATGGAAATGATCTTTCATTAACCAGAGTGCTCAGCAGCCTCGCTGGCAACCAAATCAAACACAAAAACTGTGACAACATCGGCACAACCCACACACTCTTCCTCACTATGACCTCCAAACCTAGCTAGTATGTGAACAACTTTATTACAATCCCTTCGACAGTGGACAAACTCCCATGAGGAGAACGAAGCAAAGCACAAGCTTCTAATCTCTCGCAGTAGAATACCGATCTACGACAACTCGTGGCTTTCCGAGTTCAGTGCCTTCACTAGTGTTTCGGCATCTGATTCGAAGATAACCGTGGACAGGCCAAGTGCCGAAGCACCCTCCACAGTGGCGATGCACGCCTCCGTCTCAGCCTGAAGAGCAAACCGCAGGTGTCTCAGTTTGCCTGCTGCTGCGGCAACGAACTCGCCATCATGATCCCTCGCGACAAAGCCCCAAGCCCCACGGCTATCAGGCTCCCAATAGGAGGCATCAACATTTACTTTAATCATTCCCTCCCGCGGTTTCTTCCATAACACCACCGCTGGTGTCGCCGAAACTTTCTCTTGAGAGGTATGCGCTTCAGTACCGGGCACCGAACACAGCTGCAATTCCACAACATGTTTATGGATGATGTTGCACACCCCCGCTATCATCCTCTCCAATTTGCATGCGTTCTGCTTGTTTCGTGTCGTCCACCAGTCCCACAACAGCAAGCATACCAGAGCTCTTTTACTCTCTGGTAATGCAAGGATATCCTCCATCATTACACCTCGTTTGGGGCTTTCATGAGTTTCTCCCGAACCTCCTCCAGTTCCATCTCTCTCCAAATCTGCTTAACTTTTTTGCACTTGAGAAACATATGGCCACCGTCTTCATCCAGTCTATAACACATCGGGCAGCGAGTATCAAGCTCCACTTTCCTCCGACTGATATTCATCCTCGTAGGAAGGCTATTATGGCTAAGGCGCCAAAGAAAAATGCGGACCTTAGCAGGCAGTTTTGATTTCCAAATCCTACTCCACATCGGATGGAACGTAGCAGTAGCCCCTGATGTCGAAGCATCCCTGAATTGCTTCTGATCTCGCAGCCTAACACCGAGCTGATAGCACGATTTCACCGAGAACACCCCCTTTTATCTGGGTGCCAAGCATGAGTGTCCTCCATCCCCTGACATAGAGGGATTGCGAGAATATCCCTCACGTTGGCTTCATTAAACAAAGCCCTAACAGGTACCTCATCCCATTGTCCCGTGCTTTGATCTATCAAGTCACTAACATGTATATCTTCATCCAGTTCATCAGGCGTTGTGACTCTTCTCGTATCTCCCCTCGGTATCCATGGGTCTGAGAACACAGCAATATTTTCTCCATCTCCCACTCTCCAAATCAAACCTTCCTTCATGAGCTGTACCCCCTTTAGAATACTTCTCCAAGTATATGAGATACCCAACCTCGGTTGCGCCTCAAGAATGGACATGGTCGGATAGTATAACGCTTTGAAGAGCACCACACATAAAGAGCTAGGATTTTGGAGCAGCCGCCACCCTATCTTGCAAGCATTGCAATATTGAAAATGTGCAGATCACGGAAGCCCATCCCACCATCCATCTTTGATCTAGTCATTCTCTCCCACCCGATCCAATGACACTTATTCTTCTCATCTTGCTGGTTCCACCAATAATGACAGATCATCAAACTAATCTCCTCACAAAGAGATTTTGTTAAATCAAAACAGGACATAGCATACGTAGGGATTGCTTGTGCTATAGCTTTAATCATTATTTCCTTTCCAGCTTTCCACAGTAATTTTTCCTTCCAGCCCTGAATTCTTTTCCACACTCTATCCTTTAAGTATTGGAATTCTTTAGTTTTAGGGGCGCCCAAATGCACTGACAAACCCAAGTACCTATCATTCCTTGATTCGCGTGGGACCTCAAGGACACCCAGGACTGTTTTCTTGGCCCTTGTTGTCGTTCCTTTACTGAACATAGCCGATGTTTTATCTTCTTTTAGCATCTGTCTAGACTGAGATTCATATAGAGCTAGAACCTGTTTCAGTTTCCCAGCGCATCCCTCATTGGCTTTCATCACGATCAAGGAGTCGTCCGCAAAGAAAAGGTGATTTATTACTGGTGCGTTAGGACATAAACGAATACCTTGAAGAGAACCTTCGTCTTCTGCAGCAGCTAACAGAGCGGACAATCCTTCAGCACACAGGATGAAAAGGTAAGGTGATAAAGGATCCCCTTGCCGCAGACCTCTCTCAGGGATGATAGGGTCAAGGAGCACACGATTCAGCTTAACTCGGTATGAAACCGTTTTAACACACTCCATAATATGCTTAACCCAGGCTTCCGCAAAGCCCAATTTTTCCATAATACTCCGCAAAAAGTCCCACTCTACTCGGTCATAAGCTTTACTCATATCCAGTTTTACGGCCACCAGCCTGTCTTTGCCTCCCTTCTTCCGATTCATCATATGGGTTATCTCATATGCCAATAACACATTATCCGAGATCATCCTCCCGGGAACAAAAGGCAATTGGTTTTGTGAAATGATATGTGGCAGAACAATCTTCAATCGGTTTGTAAGGACCTTTGAGATCAGCTTGTACAAGACATTGTAGAGACTAATCAGTCTAAACTGTGTTATGTACTCCAGGTTTTGGACCTTTGGGATAAGCACAATCATTGTCACATTCCACCCACTCGGCATACTACCCCCATTGAGAACACCCAACACTTCACCTCTTATTTTCGGCCCTATCATCTGCCATAATTTCTTGTAAAAGATAGCAGGCATACCATCTGGTCCCGGGGATTTTAAGTCCCCAATGGACTGAAGTCCTGAGTTCACCTCATCATCCTCAAAAGGGAGTTCACCTCATCATCCTCAAAAGGTCGACATAGAAGATCATTCATTCCTCTTGTCACTGAGGGTTTCACATGCTTTAAGAGATCATCATTAACCGGCCCTTTAGAAGACATGAACAAAATTTTGTATGTGTTAGTCACAAAATTTCCTATCTCTTCCTTCGACTCCACTACTCCCCCTCCCTCCCTCTTCAAACTCTTCACTACATTCTTCCTCTTTCTTTCTGACGCAAACACATGGAAGAAGCTCGTATTACGATCTCCCTTTTGCAACCAGTTTGCATGAGCTCTTTGTTTCCAGTAGATGTTATGTTGGTCCTCCAGCTTGCCCAACTTGTATCGCAGCATTTGCTCCCTCGATACCCCACCCTGTGAAATTGGATCCCTCCTACACCTCTCCAAAACTCTTTTAGCCTGCTTTATTCTCTTCTTTAATTCACCCAGCACCTCCTTATCCCACTTCCATAACTTCCTCCCCACCTCCTTTATCCCTTCGGACACCCCCTACCCTCTTATTCTACTGTTCTCCTCCAGGCTTACTCTACAACACCAAGAAACCCCTCCTCCTCTAACCAAGCCGCCTCGAAACGAAAAGGCTGTGCATACTCCCGAGCCTCCTCTTTATCAGATTGTCTATTTAGTTCGGCAATCACTGGTCGATGATCAGATCTTTGTGGATCACCATTTATAAGTCGGAACAAAGGGAACAAACACCTACATGTAGAATTTGCCACAGCCCTATCCAACCTTTCACACACATACCCTTCAGCGCAGTGCCAATTATTTCTCCATGTAAAGACATCTCCCACAAACCCCAGGTTATCCAATCCAGTGTCCTCCAGAGCTCTCTGGAAAGAATCCATACATCCCGGGGCCCGAGCCGGCCCCCCTTCCTTCTCGTGAGTAAACATAATTTCGTTAAAATCCCCCATGCATAACCATGGAAGATTAGCCTGGTTATGAAGTGTCTGTATAAGCTTCCACGTCACCTCCTTCTTTCCTGACTTAGATTCCCCATAGATTCCAGTGAATCTCCACTTCAAACCCTCTCCTTCAACCACATCCACGTCTATATGATATCGACTCTTCCACCTCTCCTTCACATCCAGCCTTTTTCGCCAAAAGAGCCCCAAACCCCCAGAGCGACCAACGCAATCGACCACGATCATATTTGGCAAACCCAAACGAACACGAACAATCTCCATTTCGTTTTTCATCAATTTAGTTTTAGACAAAAACAGGAGATCAGGCTCTTCTGCCCTCTAGAGTTCCAAAAGGCTATCCACTGCCGACTGGTTCCCAAGCCCCCGACAGTTCTGGATGATAGCTTTCATTGATCCTTGCAGGACTGTCCTAGCAGTCCCGCTACAAATGGTTCCCGCTCAGCTCCAGACATCGACTCCTTCTTCTTCTTTGAGCGCTCCAGCTCCTCCTCACTGATCTCGATACTATCACCTCCCCTCTTAGACCGCACCGCAACCCCCAATTTTTCCTCCGAACACACACCGCTACGGCTCCTCCGCTTAAATTTCACTCCAGAGTTTTCCACCGCATCCCCACCACTCCTAGGATCAACGTAGGCACCCCCATGCAGACCCACACGTGTCTCCTTCTCAATGGCCTTCTCTACCAGCTCCTGGTCTTTCTCATGCAAGAAGGCCTCCTCACTCTCCAAAAACAACCCTCCAGCTTCCCCGGCCTCCCTTATTGGGTTTGACAGTGGACCGGAGCGCATATCCTTCCCAGGACCACCTACAATATCCTCACTATCACACCTCTTTCCCGCTGAACCCTGTCCTGGATGAGGAGCCAAAGCCTCAGTCTCTACCTCAGCAACAGCAGTATCACCCCCCTCTGTTTCCTGCTCGCCAAAGACCAATTGCTCCTGAACTCCATCTCGAATCACCCCTTGGGGTAATTTTAGCGGGCTAGACACTTCATCCGCAGCCTTATCAGAGTCTCTGGAGTCTCCTCCCGAGCCGAGGCTACTCCTGTTTTCGTTCCCAGACTTGCGCCATGAGTCACTATCACTCCCAGACCTCCTCCCCTTGGATCCAAAATTATAGGTAAGGCCCTTTTATTATGGCCAGAGCCACTCTTGCCTCTATCCTCCATCCATCTCTGACTTGAAAAGTCCGACCCCCTTTTAAACATTGGAGCTTTTAACCATTTACCGTTGTTGGGGATATGATATATGGGTATCCTCATAGCATGTCGCCTATACGGATAACCCGTGTGGCCCACAGTTGGTATCATGGACCATGGCCTGCTGGGCGGCCTAGTTAGATGGATCTAGAAGGGAGACCCATGCCGGATAAAGGAAGGCTACGGTTGGTCATCGACGTACCCGGAGCCTTGGAGTGCAAGATACACAAGACTAGTAATAGACGGTGTAGGACTCTGTAACCTGTCCGGATAGGACTATTACCTATAACCCTAGGAACTGGCGACTATATAAGTCAGGCCTATGGGAGCCTTTAGGGCATCGATTCATACAACCTCGCACAGCGAACCTATCTCTGTAACTCGGCGTTGCCCTTATAGTGATTTATAGCAGGAGTAGGATTCCGCCACCGTTGTGGGATCTGAACCTGGGTAAGCTGTGTTACCTCGTACCCGTCAACCGTCCGCCTTCCCCCACGTCTCTAAACACGCACTGTGAGGACCCCTCCATGGCGTACTCGTCGGCAATACCACGACATTTGGCGCCCACCATGGGGCAAGAGGCGCTTCAGGCTCTTCAGCCGACGAGGACCAAGATCTTCACGGGAATCGGCAAAACCATAGCCATCGGTCGTGTTCTCTTCTCCGGCAACATTCCGATCGTCCCTCCTGACGAGTTTTGGATCCCGGCGAAGACTAACCCTACGCGGTGTTCGATCGTTCCTGTCGGAGACATCCACCTCTTCATTGGCGAAACCGACTCGGGCACTAGTTCCCTGGGAGTCGGAGGAGCATCAAGGCCCGAACGGACCGCCTACGGGCAGGATACGTTCGCGGAAGGATCGACGTCGGATCTCTCTTTGGAGTTTGCTGGCAAAGATGGGAAAAATTCAAGGCCCACCCAAACCGCCCCTGTGCAGGATATAAAGGTGGAAGAATGCTGCAAGTCCGCTGGCTTCGCCCGTGCGTCTGGACAGCAGAGATCCAAGTTCGTCGGCATGGTTACCATCTTCGATCTGGCGCGTTGCGTTTAGAGAGAGGGTGAAAACCCCTGCGATTACCTTGCCAGGTGGCTCCGTATACGAGCCGATCTGGCCCACTACCCCAATGATGATGCTATGTATCACTTCGTGGAAGGACTGGACCGTGGCACGCTTCTCCGACATTCTCTAAGACGGCAGCAGGCGACATGACGCCTTACCCTTGAAGGCATGGTGAGCACCGTCAACAACTACGCGGAGGCTGACGCGGCAGCTCAGATAGCGCTTGCGCTCATTGACTGAGACCCCCCGATTCAGCCACCACCACCATCGCCTCCGGCCGCCATCATCGCAGATGCGCCACCACCAGTCATCGTCGCTGCTGTTGCACCTCCACCACCCGTCATCGAGGAAGTCCTGGCACCCTCCGACTCTGTTATTGACGCGCTTTATGCTGACTTCAGTGCATATTTAGAGGAGATAGATTTCAGTCCAGAGGAACTAGACTCCGCCATGCAGGAGATGGAGGAGGAATACACGCGCGACGAGCAAGCCAACAACGCCGTCACGTCTTGAGGGGTGTTCATCACCATTGGGACGACGATGGATGAAGATCAACCCGGACGAGCTCCGCCTACAACGCTGGAAAAGGGGAAGGGGCCACTTATTTCCGCTGACGATGATCACGCAACGGTCATGCCTCCTCCGCCTAACCCAGTGCAGCAGCCGCAGGAACTCGGCACCAGACCAAGCAACAACAACACCGCAAACCTGATGCCTCCGGCATCTACGTCTGCAGCAGCCCAAGTTACTCCAGCTGATAGAGTGATGTACGTCAATCTCCTCGTTGAACCACTGACCGTAGCTCATATCCGGAACGTGACTCAGCTTGACAAGAAACGCCAGCAGCTGCTGGAGGAAGCACAGGCCATAGCGGAGCAAGGCTCTAAGCTAGATCAAGATCTGGTCAACGTGCAGAAGTACATAGAGAAAGCTAGAGCAATGGAGGCCGAATACAAGACCCTACTACAGCAGCATAAGGCAAAGAAAGCTCCGGCTCGCGTCATCAACGATCCTGGCGTACGGCGAAACCTAGGATGGGCTCCCTCGAAGGCGGCGCAAGACAAGCCATACATTGACAGTGAAGGCAAGCAGGTGATGCCCACCCCACTCCTTAACCTCGCCGTCACCAAGACCCTTCTGGAGCAGGATAGATCACCCGAGGCAGTGGAACAGGTCTATGACCTAGTGGCCAAGGCGCTAGAGCAATGGAGAATCATTGATGGGTTGGAAAGGGGCACGTTGCTCCGACATAAGCTGAAGCGCTTGCAGGACAATCACTAGCTTGACTTGAACCAGATGATTCAGTTGGCTAGTGAGTTCGTAGCTGCCGATGATGATGCTCGCGGATCCTTGCCGGCAACAGCCGTTCCAACTCAAGCTCGGAGGAACAACAGTAAAAAGCGGAAAACTGCTCCAGAAGAAAAGCAATCTACCAACATGGTCGCTATGACTTTTGCAGGACGAGGTGATGGCGGACAACGTGGCCGAGGAAGGGGAGCTGGTCGCGGGCAGCAAAGAGGAAGCGAAACTACCTCGGCGCCGCTCCGTGTTCCCCAAACCTATGAGGAGTACCGCGATATGCCGTGCCTCGTACACCTCGATGTCAACGGCAAGGCCACCCATACCAATCGACACTGCAAGTTCGTCAACGACCTCAAGGAAGACCCGGAGTCCGGCTACAAGTGAAGTCGGAAGAACAGACCGCGAGGCAAGGGCAAGGGGAAGAAGAAGGAGGAGGAGTCCAAGGATTCAAGTGACATGGATGAGGACGTTGACCGCAAGCACGCCGCCAAGAGCGACGACAAGGGCAAGAACCCCTTCACGAAGAAGGCGCCAGTCTACCACACTTTCCTTGGAACCCCCACCGTCCGACAACAGAAGACCTCCCTGAGGATCCTGATGGATACTCTCCCCCCAGTTCCCCAGTACCTACGCTGGTCAGAGGTTCCAATTACTTGGGACAGGATGGACCACCCAGACCTTATCCCTACGGAGAACCAGTACGCCATGGTCATCAACCCCTTGTGGAGGTCACTAGGTCATAGACCTGTTCCACTGCCTCGAGCGATCTATCCTGCTCCAGAAGGGTCTTGGCGACGATGAGGTTAAGGAGTGGGGTGGGCATCACCTGCTTGCCTTCACTGTCAATGTATGGCTTGGCTTGCGCCGGCTTCGAGGGAGCCCATCCTAGGTTTAGCCGTACACCAGGATCGTTGATGACGCGAGCTGGAGCTTTCTTTGCCTTCTGCTGCTGCAGCAGGGTCTTGTATTCGGCCTCCATTGCTATAGCTTTCTCTATGGACTTCTGCGCGTTAACCAGATCTCGATCTAGCTTAGCGCCTTGCTCCACGATGGCCTGTGCTTCCTCCAGCAGCTGCTGGCGTTTGTCGTCAAGCTGAGTCATGTTCTGGATATGAGCTACAGTCAGTGGCTCAACGAGGATATTGCCGTACATCACTCTATCAGTTGGAGTAACTTGGGCTGCTGCAGACGTAGATGCCGGAGGCGACAGGTTTGCGGTGTTGTTGTTGCTCGGGCTAGTGCCGAGTTCCTGCGGCTGCCGTACTGGGTTAGGCGGAGGAGGCTTGACCATTGCACGATCATCGTCAGCAGCAATAAGTGGCCCCTTCCCCTTTTCCAGCGCTGTAGGCGGAGCTCCTCCGGGTTGATCTTCATCCATCACCGTCCCAATGGTGACGAACACCCCTCAAGACGTGACGACGTTGTTGGCTTGCTCGTCGCGCGTGTATTACTCCTCCATCTCCTACATGGCGGAGTCTAGTTTCTCTGGACTGAAATCTATCTCCTCTGAATCTGCACTGAAGTCAGCATAAAGCGCGTCAATAATAGAGTCGGAGGGTGCCAGGACTTCCTCGATGACGGGTGGTGGAGGTGCATCAGCAGCGATGATGACTGGTGGTGGTGCATCTAGGACGATGGCGGCCGGAGGCGGCGGTGGTGGTGGCTGAATCGGGGGGTCTCCGTCAATGAGCGCAAGCGCTGTTTGAGCTCCCGCTTCAGCCTCCACATAGTTGTTGATGGTGCTCACCATGCCTTCAAGGGTAAGGTGTCCTGTCGCCTGCTGCCGTCTTAGAGAATGCCGGAGAAGCGTGCCACGGTCCAGTCCTTCCACGAAGTGATACATAGCATTATCATCGGGGTAGTGGGCCAGACCGGCTCGTATACGGAGCCACTTGGCAAGGTAATCGCGGGGGTTTTCGCCCTCTCTCTAAACGCAACGCGCCAGATAGAAGATGGTAACCATGCCGACGAACTTGGATCTCTGCTGTCCAGACGCACGGGCGAAGCCGACGGACTTGCAACGATCTTCCACCTTTATATCCTGCACAGGGGCGGTTTGGGTGGGCCTTGAATTTTTCCGATCTTTGCTGGAAACCTCCAAAGAGAGATCCGACATTGATCCTTCCACGAACGTATCCTGCCCGTAGGCGGTCCGTGCGGGCCTTGATGCTCCTCCGACTCCCAGGGAACTAGTGCCCGAGTCGGTTTCGCCAATGAAGAGGTGGATGTCTCCGATAGGAATGATCGAACACCGCGTAGGTTTCATCTTCGCCGGGATCCAGAACTCGTCAGGAGGGACGATCGGAACGTTGCCGGAGAAGAGAACACGACCGATGGCTACGGTTTTGCCGATTCTCGCGAAGATCTTGGTCCTCGCCCGCTGAAGAGCCTGAAGCGCCTCTTGCCCCACGATCGGCGCCAACTGTCGTGGTATTGCCGACGAGTACGCATGGAGGGGTCCTCACAGTGCGTGTTTAGAGACGTGGGGGAAGGCGGACGGTTGACGGGTATGAGGTAACACAGCTTACCAAGGTTCAGATCCCACAACGGTGGCGGAATCCTACTCCTGCTAGCTATAAATCACTATAAGGGCAATACGCCAAGTTAAAGAGATAGGTTCGCTGTGCGAGGTTGTATGAATCGATGCCCTAAAGGCTCCCATATGCCCGACTTATATAGTCGCCAGGTCCTAGGGTTATAGGGAAAAGTCCTAGCCAGACAGGTTACAGAGTCCTACACCGTCTATTACTAATCTTGTGTATCTTGCACTCCAAGGCTCCGGGTACGTCGGTGACCAACCGTAGCCTTCCTTTATCCGGCATGGGCCTCCCTTCTGGATCCATCTAACTGGGCCGCCTAGAAGGACATGGGACATGCTACCAACTGTGGTCCACCCGGGTTATCCGGATAGGAGACATGCTATGAGGATACCCATATAGCATATCCCCAACAAGCAGTGCTACCCGGTGTAAGTACCGGATAGACTATCTTTGGATAGTTTACGGTTTTCTTGGGTGCGGGGGCGCCGCCAACGACAGAAGTACCTGCTTCCACCACCGCCTTACCGCCACCGATGGCATCCAGAAGGGAGGCCCATGCCAGATAAAGGAACACTATGGTTGGTCACCGACGTACCCGGAGCATTGGAGTGCAAGATACACAAGACTAGTAATAGACGGTGTAGGACTCTGTAACCTGTCCGACTAGGACTTTTCCCTGTAACCCTAGGACCTGGCGACTATATAAGTCGGGCCTATGGGAGTCTTTAGGGCATCGATTCATAGAACCTCGCACAACGAACCTATCTCTGTAACTCGGCGTATTGCCCTTATAGTGATTTATAGCAGGAGTAGGATTCCGCCACCGTTGTGGGATCTAAACCTGGGTAAGCTGTGTTACCTCGTATCCGTCATCGTCCGCCTTCCCCCATGTCTCTAAACACGCACTGTGAGGACCCCTCCATGGCGTACTCGTCGGCAATACCATGACAACCGTACTGCTATTTCTCGCCTTTTTTCAGCTTGATAGTTCACGCCTTCCCCAATGGCCAATGATGCCACACGTATAGCATAAATCAGGGAGGTACTCGTACTCTAAAGGGCACCATTTTGGTAGCATCTTGTCCCCCAACTGCAGAGTGATCCCCCTCAACAGAGTCTTCCTGATGTCCAACCTGACATGAACACGAAGGTACTCTCCCACCGCCATTCCATCCTCCTCCACCTCAACCTCCAGGAACTCTCCCACCTCATTACCTATCAGCTCCCTAGTATCTCTATCCATATACCCCAGTGGCATCTTGAACCCACGAATCCAGATTGGTATTTCAAAGAACTCATAATCTTCTACCGATTTACTTGGATCAAAATCTTGCATCACTATGAGCTCATCATTGAACATCCACGCCCCTCATCCAGGGCCTTACTCTTCCCAGAGGGCTGTAGGAACGTGAACATTAACACATTATCGCCCATATCCTTTATTCGAACTCCACGAAGCGGGCACCAAAGTCTGCCAAAAACAGTCTCCATGGCACCAAAGAAAGGTTGCTTTTCTGACATTAGCTTACCCAGAGCCTGGGCCTCCACCACCGCCTTACTTCCTCCCTTCTGCCCAATCTTAAGCCCTCTATTTTCCGCTGATGGAAGCTTCAGATTCCCGAGTAGGCCCTCCACTTTTTCCATCCCTAATCACAGATCTCACTTCGAACCGCAGAAATCTAGGTTTTGTGTATTACGATCACTCGCCCTAGCAATGAGAGAAAGGCTTATGGTGGGGCGGCTATAGGGGAAAGGAAGTGTTGCTTAGGGGATTCCCGCCCAGAGACAAAGATGGGGATCGGGGGACGGGTGCTCGCCGGAGTGGGAGCACGATCAGATCTCATAGGGAGAGGCAAAATGGTGGCGTCGGCAGCCTAGAGAAACGCCAATCCAATCGCCACACCGTAAAAAACGCAAACCGTCACCCTAGGGACGAACTTTGATTTTATAACTTAACTTCTCAGTAAGTACTATCACTCATGTTCAAGTCCTGGGCGGTACGCAGCTGACATTGGTCAACACATGTGTTCCGTTCTAAAACAGCGCAACAATGCACATGTTTCCCGGTCCATAGATGTTTTCTAAGAGACAATCATGGTGATGTCAATGCTCTAAGCACCAAGTCATGGTCAAGGTCAAGGTCATAGCAACTTCTAGTGAGATGATTCCCTAAAAAAAACTTCTAGTGAGATGATCTGGGATCATCTTAGGGTGGCCTGGTTTTTATGGGTTTGAGGTGGAGAGTGAGAGAAAACACGATGAACACAATGAACGTAACACAAATGCAAGATAAAAATACAAACGCACGCAAACACACCTGGTTCGATTTGCTTCCGTTGGCTCAAACAACCAATTCAATAGAATTCTCGGTGAGATACCGTGGGGTAAAATCACCGTAGGAGAGATCGGCAAGCAGATGATAAAATTTCATCAAAAAGAGAGAGTAGCAACCAAGTAGAATCCCAAAGTGAGAGACCTAGAACTACTAGAATCCTTGATAAGGAGAGACCAAACACTTGAGGAGGGTCTTGAAGACTTGGAGACGAACACCAAACTCCAAGGTCTTGTACAACTAATAGATTAACTATAGAGAGGGGTTCACATCTAGGGTTAGGCAAAAGCCTTCATTCATCTTCAACTCTAATCTGATCAGAGCCACAAAGGGCCTATTTATAGTACTAGGAGCGAAGGGGTACGTAGGAGGAATATTCTGGGCATCAAACACTAAACAGTGCACCCCTGGTGTTTTCGGCGACAAGTTTAGCAGGGCCGGATTGGGCGTCTGATTGACTCGGTGGAAGTTTGGTGGGCCAGGACGGGCGCTGGTTCTGGCACCGAAATCCTCCTTCTTCTGTCTTCTCTTCCACGCTTCTTGTTTGGGCGTCATGGCTCCTATGGTATCCTTGGCTTCTCCTCTTGGCGTCATGGTCAGCAACCTGTTCATAGCATTGTCACTTGTCTCAAGTAGGATTGGATTCTCATGATAGCCAAGGGAGGGTGAAATAAGGAAGGAAGTCACCTTTATAGGAATGTTTGGCGTGACACGATGTGGACCAATGGTGTTTGCCATATGCTAGGTGTGGGACCCTAGATTTACGGTCCGAGAATCCCCGTTATGCCTGTAATTCACGTTCCCATGACCAGTGAGACGTGAGCATAACCGACAAGTATCATTACAACATCCATTAATAACGAGTACAAGTACTTATAATAGTACCATTATGGCGATTACAACATCAGTAGCGGAATTATTCAAGCGCAGAGCCCATGTCATGCCTTAACCTATAGGCGAATGACTGGGAAGATGTCCTAGCTCACATAGACGTCAGCAATCTCCATTGTTCCTCTTGCTTCTAAAAGTCTGGCCAAGTAAATAGCCAGGGACAATGCCGGTGAGTACTTTGAATGTACTCGCAAACCACCTTAAGAGAACAATAATAAAGAATATGCAATATGACTGTGGTAGGATGGCTCCATAAGATGTTCTTTTATAAATTAGTTTCTCTTGTAGATATAACATATCTCTATATCTTTGTTGAAAAACTTTTATAAAACATTTGGAAACCTTTTTGAATAGTTTTTAGAAAACACTAGGATTGGGGGTCACCCATTTGTTTCTTCCTTCCGGTCATCCCATGACCAAACTTCTTTTCTTCCTTTCCGACCATCCCA
Source organism: Avena longiglumis (assembly GCA_030063025.1). Taxonomy (NCBI): domain Eukaryota; kingdom Viridiplantae; phylum Streptophyta; class Magnoliopsida; order Poales; family Poaceae; genus Avena; species Avena longiglumis. The sequence goes on from CP125975.1 coordinate 506,366,186, forward strand.
TGGTCAAAACGTATAACCTTTCCAACCATCCCATGGTCAAGACATTTCCAAAGCCATTGCTTGTCCAAAATCCTTTTTGAAAATAAAAACCAGCATCGCTCTACAGCAACCTTCCCAACCGTCCATGACCGAGGACACGACTATTCGAATAGATTTACACTCTGCAGAGGTTGTACACTTCACCCACACCAGCCGAGTACCCTGCCCTAATCTACACTGATCGTGGGTCGAGTAACTAGTCAAGACCTTAGAAATGCTCACTCCAGTATAAGCGCCTACCCTATGAGTCGTTCCCCTCAACACCGGGATGCCAGGTACCGTGGACCAACCGGAGCGCCTTTTTCACTTCACAAAGTGTGCGCTTTCAATGAGAGGCTCATAGTAACGCCCTGCGGCCCGCAGACCGTTCATTTCTTCACCTGGTAGATGCTTCGTGGACCATTACAGAAGAAGACCCAGTCTCTAGAGATAGACAACCCCTATAGTAGTTGTGAGGCAACTCATATCAGAGTAAACAAACTTTGAGCCCAACCCCTTCCCATTTAGGAGTAATGTGGTTGCACGGGTTAATTGTTCTTGCAAAACAGCAAAGAACCGGGTGCGTCTTCATAAACCTTTTTCCTCCATTTTCCTGTCAGCATATTTTTTTGGAACCAAAACCTTTTTCCTTTCTCAAAATTCTCTTGGTAGGTCGAACCTCACCAAGGTTTAACCATAAAATATTTTCATAAAACTTTTCCGGGTCTTCCCATCCCATAGTTTTGCTTCGGCTAAAACGGGGTCTCCAAGGGGTATGGTGGTATACACCATCTACCCTACTAAGGGAAAGTAGGTGTCATCCAGGGGGTGGTACTTAACAGTACGAATGTGTACTGGTTTGGAGGAGCCAAACCACTACCAGATATAGATCATCACAGTATATAAAACATGAAGTTTGCATAAACAGTAGATGAAACATGCATAAGTAAAACAATAGGACAAGGCTTATGAGAAAGAAGGTGGATTTCCTGTGACCAGCGAGATGTACCGTGAATTCTTTAGAATACTAGAATACCGATAACAAGATAATATAAATAAAGCCGATGCTTCCTTCTTCTCGGCGTCACACAATCGCAACTATCGCCGTTATCGAGTATACATGCAAACAAACAACACCACAATCAAAACAATGCATACAAACACCAATTCATACAACTAGCAATGGAAAAAACAAGTTTATATATCAGTAATGGTTGAGGATTTTGTTTTGGATACAAGGGAAATGCTTTGATTGCATTGGTGGATTTTCTATTAGGGTTTAAAGTCCAAAACTACCTAGATAAGGGGTTTTGGAACAAGGACAAGTTATGTATGATAACATTGTGTAGAAATGATACCATCATATAGGTATTGATAAAATGAAACCAACAAAAGTGGTTTCACTATTTTATCAATTTCCATTGATTTATAAAGGATTTTCTAGTGAAATAAACTGTAGTTTTAGAGAATAATTCACCAAAAATGTTCTGTATGTCTAAAAATTATTTCCTTGGATGGTTAGTTAGTGTTTGATGGACTTATTCACTGAGAGTTGGAATCAAATTAAAATATTTACCATAATACCCTCAGGAAAATCCCGAAGTCAGTTCTGGATGATAATTGTCTTTTTCACCAGATTTAATATACAAGAGTTTTTTATGTGATTCGAAAGACATATGTTAGGTATTTATAATACCTTTATGTAGAAATTTTAATCAACCCAATTGGATTCACATAGCTAAAGTGGTGAATTTATTGGTGAACTAACTATACATAGAAAATATTAATTCACCAAAATTCAATGGATGTTTAATAAATTTTGGTCTTCTGGGTTTGGAGGATATTGATATGCATGTGTGAGAGGAGTTGGAATTAGTTCAATATCTCATTTGGTTTGACCCCAAGAATTTCCTAAATTCAAAAAGGGGTTGTTTTTGTTAATTTCCTAAAGAAAGGTATCTAGGACACCTTTCAGTACTGTAAGATCCCTCCTTTATAAAGGAAAAGGATCCCTGTGATTGCAATGCTAGTCCCTGGATCATTGCTAGCATCCACAGTTTAAGATGAAGTACACAGATACAAAGGTCATTTATTACAGCCATTCCAGAGATAAACATAGTCTTTACAACTCCAAGGCCACAGGCCTAATACAAGAGTTTGAATAAGTAAATAAATAAAAGTCTTCATCTTCATGTGCCACAGGCAAACATGTTGAGTGTAGACTCATGACACCTAATCCTCATCAGAGTAACCTGCAACATCACAAGTTACAGCCACAGTGGGTCAATACTTTGGAATAGTATTGGCAAGTGATACCTTAGTAAAATTTTAAGTTGTAAGGGTCCCAACCTTAAAATAAGGTAGAGTCCCCTGTGTTTACAATGCTAGTCCCTGGATCAATAGCTAGCATCCATAGTTAAGATGTAATATCAAGAAACAAAGGTCATATATAACTTTATAACTAGGAATAACATAATTTCATTACATCTTACATACCTCATTTGGCTATTACATTACATTGCAGCGGAATAACTATAACATGGGGTCCTTCATCTTCATAGTGCGACAGGCAAACATGTTGGTTGTAGACTTTGTAATCCTAATCAATCAATCTTCACTAAAATCAATCAAACCCGCAACATTACAAGTTACAGCCACAAGGGTCAATACATTTGAATTGTATTGGCAAGTTTCACTACTATGTTGTATATAAGTGGATCCTAACATTTCATGCATTTTTGGCTAAGTAGGGTTTTAAGGCTCATCTGCAGAAAGCAATACTTTATCCTGTCTTTTCAAAATGATTTTGATCTTTTATCAAATCTCTTTATCAAAATCCCTTGAACTCCTTGGTATCCCCAAGTATTCAAGTCCTTGTAAAAAATCTCTTGAGCTCCTTGGTAACCCCAAGTGCATCAAGTTTTATCAAAATCTCTTGAGCTCCTTGGTACCCCCAAGTGCATCAAGTTTTTGTCCAAATCTCTTGAGCTCCTTGGTACCCCCAAGTGCATCAAGTCTTTTGTTATCACTTAAAAGTTTTTCTTTTAGAAATTAGAATGTCAAGATTTCCCATAGCTTCAAGCTTTAGTTGCTCAGTATTGTCCATAACCGGGGACACGGCTAAGTACTTAGATTTTATTATCTTCTGCAGAAGTTGTACACTTTACCCACATATCACACTCTCATCTTGTTGCCACCAGTGGCCACTGGATTAGTACTCACCAAGATGGAATACTGGCAGATTGAGAATGTGACGAAGTCTTTCCAAAGGGTCCTCCCATACACCATTGCTAGCTTGTCTTCAGTACCCACGTAGGATTCCAGGTCCTTCATTTTCAGTAACCTGAAGACAATGCATGGGTCTTCCCAATGTAGTTGACTAAGCCAGAGCCATATGTAGCATGTGGTTGTACACGAAAGCCACAATTGGAGAAACATGTTCAATCTCTAAGTTTCCTGGGTGGTTTTCTTTGGAGCACAACACAAAGATATTGCCATAGACATGGTTCCTTTTGTTGCCACCTTCTCCAAAACTCAAAGTATCCTTGTCCACCCAGGTGGTTCATTGAGTCCTTGTTTTATTATATAAAACACAAGTCTTTTTCTCAACTTCATAAAATCTCAACATGTATCTCTTTTCAAAATATAGCATGGCTAAGCATGTAACAACTACATTGTTTTCACTAAGGAATGTATAGGGTATCCTATTAGGATTTGGCATAGCATAAGTATATAAATTCTTTTCATGCATGTTTCAAAATCCATTAAGTATAATGAAAATAGTAGGACTTTAGATGATAGTGTAACTTGCCTTTCTTTTGGTAGGGAATGTTGGTTCACTCCTTGATCTTGCTAGTCTCACACTTTTCTAACTTCACTACAATCAATCAAGCAAACACAATATCAACTAGCATTCCAAACCAATATTCAATCAATACATCACGCACATAAAATCATAGGAACTAAGTCATGCATGTAAGCATGCAAGAGATAGTTTTATTTGCAAAGGTGGTCTCCACTAGGCTTATAAACTTTGTAAGGTTCAAAGTGGTCATTTTCCAAAGTGGCAAAGTCATTTGCAAAAGAGTTTTGTCTAAAACCATCTTAAATCCAATCATTATTTTATGTGGTGGAAAATATTTTTATCAAAGCAACAACTTTATGTTGTTCACCAAATAAGTTGTTGTTTCACAAAACTTGGTGTTTAGGGTCAGTAGGTTTGATCTAAATCATTTTCCCAAGGTTTTTACTCCAAAGTCATTTTCTATAGCAAAAACAATATTTTTATTTGGTTAGAAATGGCTAAGTCAAGTTTTTATTTCTAAACTTCACAAAATCTATTTTTATAACCATGGGTTGGTTCCTAGGGTCAGTAAGTTCACAACAAACCAATTTGCAAAGGTTTAAACCCTAAAAACATGTTGGAATAATTTTTCTAATCTAAACAAGCATTCAAAAGTTTCTGCAAAAACATACATTTTACCAGAGGCTTTTTACTAAACAAAATCCATGGTTGGCTAGGGCTTGTTCCACTGATTCCAACTATATAAAGTCTGTAATTTTTGGACGTGTGGATCAAAAGTTACAAGGGTTTCAATTTGCAAATCAAATATGTTTTCAAATTCTATTTTAAACAAAAACTGGCCACGCGTCGCGTTTTGATTGGACGGTACCGGTTCGAGTGGATCGTGCTCTGCGGTTCGTTGGATCTAAGCAGATCGCACGGCTCAGGCTAGCTCATACCGCTTCGCTCAGTTCTAATCTTAGCCCTGCGATATCGATCTAACGGCTACTATCTAATTGCCACTAACTGGCGGCGCTCATACAAGACTGCGACGGCCAGCGAGGAAACCGCGGCAGCGCGAGGAAGCTATAAGGAGGAGTATGCTCACCGTGATCGCAGGTTCGGGAATCTCAACGTGGAGTCATCTTGGCAAGGGGCGCACAAGGACAGGAGGAATCGCTCACCGGAGTTAGGTCTGGCGACGGTTGCACGCGGTCGTAGTCGAGGACGGTGCTACGGGTCACGAGAGGGCAAACAAAGAGCATGATTAGATGCGCATGGTCTAGGCGATGACGCGTGCGTGAACGAGAAGGCGCGGGGTGGTCTGTTTACCAGGAATTTCACGGAGAAGAAGCGGAACGACGGCGCCACCGGAGTGGTTGCCGATGTTCTGGGGCGCCCGCGGTTAAATGGGAGGTACATGGAGAAGCGTCTGGGAGTGGGGAGTGTGCTCGTGTGCTCGGGGAGGCAAGTGGTGACGTGGGGTTGCCGGAATCCTCGCCGGAGCGTCGTCGGACAGTGACGGTGTTTGAGCGAAATTCGACAGCATGGGGGCGTGTTAGAGTGAGGCGACTGGGGGAAACCGAAGAGGAGATGCTGGCGCTTAAGAAGGCGAGATTGTTGAGCGGAATCATTGCAGCAATTAAGTGAATTTACTCGGGGTTTGATTGAAAGAAAACGGCAGCGAGGTTTGGGGAGAAGAGGTCACGGCGGGTGAGGAAGAAGGCTCGGGAGTGGGGCCGTTTCACGTGGGAGTGAGAGAGGAAGAAGGGGCCACTGATCGCTTGCTCATGGGTTAATAGGTGGAAAACGTTTCGCAGAGGAGAGTGGGGGTGGGATGGTACTGGGCTTAGTGGGCTTGTCGACTGGGCTGTGTCTGATTCTTTTTTTTCTTTCAAATGTTTTATCTTTTTCCAAAACTATTTTCTATTTTGAATTTTCAAACAACAACTCAAGCATTCAAATTATTTCCAACATTCATCACACTTTTCATTTGAATTTGGTTCTGTTTAACAACATAAGCCAATTCTCAAAATAAAATAATATTTTTCTTTTAGGGTCCATTATTAATTAAATAAATAGACCTTGTTTAATAAATCAAAATAGAATTTGTTTTATTTAAAATCTCCATTTGAAAACTAATTATTTCCAAAACCAAAATAGTAGGTTTTATTTGAGAATATAAGATATTTGGAAAACTTGTTTAAAACAAATAAATAAGTTTTTGATGTTTAATCAAAATAGTAAAACTTTTATTTTCAATAAACTTGGATATTAAATCCTTATTATTTTATTTAGGTAAACCTTTACTCTTTTAATCAAAGCAAAACATTTTGATCCAAAAGATTGGCCAAGGTTTAGTTTGGCTCTATAAAATAATCTTTATTATTTTATTTCTACCTTTTCATTTGAAAACCAAATCTTTTTATTTAAAAGATTCAAAAATAGTAATTCCAAATATTTTTATTTTCCTTTATTAAATGTATAACTTTTTAAATCCCTTTAGGATTTATTTGATCCAAATTGGTTTGAAGCTTTCCAATTGGGTTCAAAAAGTTTCTTCTCACCCTGAAATTCAACAAAGTTTTATTTTATTCATTTATTTTTCACATTACAAGATTTGGAAAATCTTGAGATGTGACATAAGTGGACTAGATACTGTATGCAATTTGGCTAAGTGTAGCTTGGCTTGCTTTGCTCAAAATAGATTTTTCCTATTAGTTGAAATCACTAAGTTTTTCTTTGTCAAAATCTTTTCCCAAGGAACCACCAATAGACATTGAGGTCCTTTACCCTTGTTCACCCACAAGTTTTTACTTAGAAATTGGGATGAGGAGATTATTGATAGCTTCCATGCATTGATGCTCAAGTTGTCCATTGCCATGGACTTGGCTAAGTACTTAGATTTTTTGTCACATCCCAAGATTTTCCAAATCTTGTAATGTGAAAATAAATGAATAAAATAAAACTTTGTTTAAATTTCAGAGCCAGAAGAAACTTTTGAATTCAATTGGAACTTCAAACCCATTTGAATTAAATAAAACCTAAAGGGATTAAAATAAAATAAAATAAACATTTAATAAAGGAAAATAAAAACATTTTTCGAAATACTATTTTGAAACTTATAAATGAAAGGATTTGATTTCAAATGAAACAGAAGTTTTATAAATAAAGATTAATTTTATAAAGCCAATTAAAACCTTGGCCAATCTTTTGAATTAAAACATTCTATTTTAGATAAAATATCAAAGGTTTATTTAAAAATAATAAAGGATTGCTTAAATAAAATAATAATGAATTAATATCCAACTTTATTTAATAAAAGGTTTTATCAATTTAATTGAAACAACAAAACTTATTAAATTGTTTAAAATAAGTTTTCCAAATATTTATATTCACAAATAATACCTACTAAAGTGTTTTGGCTTTATTTTAGATTTCAAAATAAATATTTTAATAAAACAAATCCTATTTGATTTAATAATGGAAGTCTATTAAATTTAATTAATAATGAACTCTAAATAAAATGTTCTTTTGTTTTAAAACAAGTTTCCAAGTATGCTATATTTCCCAAATAAAACCTACTGATTTGATTTTGAAAATATTTAGGTTTCAAATAAAGATTTGATTAATAAAATCAAACTCTATTTTATTTAAATAACTAAGGCCCATTTTATCCAATTATTAAAGGACCCTAAAATAAAAGGTTATTTTGTTTTGAACAAGATTTCCAAATGAATTTTATTTTCAGATAAAACCTACTGATTTGATTTTGAAAATATTGGGATTTCAAATGAAGATTTTATTAATAAATAACAAAAACTCTATTTAATTAATAAACCATGGCCTACTTATTTAAGTAAGGATGGAACCTAAAAAGATTAAAGTATTGTTTATTTTATTTAGGATTTTTGGTTCAGGTTACTAAACAGAACCAAATTCTTAGTCACAATGTTTGGTGAAGATTTGAATTTCTTTGAATGCTTGAGAATTGTTTGAAATAACAAATCAGAAAATAGAAATAGAAAAGGAAAAAGAATTTAGACAGAAAAAAATAGAACAGCCCACCAATCTGGCCCAACTAGCCCAACACAGCCCAATCCAGCCCAGCTTCTTTCCCCGAAGAAAACGTTTGGCACCAATTTTCTTACCCACAGAACCAATGACTGGTGGACCTCCCTCCTCGTTTCTTTTCCCACTGACCAGTGGACCCCTTTTCACTGTTCTCCTTCTCCACCCCGTGACTGATTCTTCCTCCTCTCTCATCGCCGTTGCAGACTTGATTTCGCGGCTTGATTACGCCTTAACGCGACCAGCTTTACTCGCAGTGATCATGCACCTTTAAACGTCGATCCACTCTCTGCTTCCCCTGCTTTCCTTCCCCAAGCACGCCTCCAGGAAGCCACAATTTCTCCTCGACTGCCCCTGTCTCCGACGACGCTCCGACGCCGATTCCGGCAGCCTCTCGCCACCCCTTGCCTCCCAGACCATGCTCCCGTGATCCCCACCTCCTGACGATCATCACCGTAGTACCATCTCGCCCCCGAGCGCTCCAGAACGTCGGCAACAACTCCACCTATACGCCGCCGTCGTCTGCTACTTTTCCGGCGAGTCCTCCAGGTAATATCTGACCACCCCCTTTCCTCTCGATGATGCATACATGACCACCGACCGCATGCGCAGCTAACGCAACCCCTAACTTTTCTTAGCGTGGTCCTAAATGTCGTCAACGACGACAACCTGAGAGCACCGTCGCCCGCAACTTCTCCGACGAGCAATTAGCAGCAACCCCTTGCGCCCCTCGAGTAGCAGACCCCACCTCGAGCATCAGCAAGTCTCTGCGAGCCTGGTAAGCCTTGCCAGCCTCTCCCTCGCTTCCTGCAACGCCAGCTCCGCCGCTAGCAGAGCGTCGCCGCCGCGCGGTGCCGCTAAGCGCCGCCAGAGTTAGGTCAGGCCATCTCCAGCCGTTAGATGCAGATCGTAGGGGTACGACAGAATCACTTAACGCGAAGGGGTATGCGTTCAGAGTCGCACGATCGGACTTGATCCAACGCGCCAGAATAGTCAATCCGAGCGAAGCGGTACTGGCGAATGAAAATAGGACGCGTGGCACCAGGAGAGTTAAAATAGGATTTGAAATCAGATTGAAATGCCATTTTGAAAACCCTATAACTTTCAAACCACACGTCCAAATTTTACAAATTTTATATCAATGAATTCAGGAGAACAAGCCCTAGCCAACCATGGCCTTAGTTTGACAAATAGTATCTGTTAGCTTGTTTGAATTTGCAGAAACATTTGTGTACTTGTTTAGATTAGAAAAATTGTTTAAAAATGATTTTTGGATTAAAACCTTTGCAAAATGGTTTGTTGTGATCTTACTGACCCTAGGAACCAACCCTTGGTGTTAGAAATGATTTTTGTAAGATTTAGGTTAGATTACTTGACTTAGTCATTTTCTAGCCAAATAAAAAGAATGGTTTTTGTTATAAAAATGTTTATGAAAAGAAAACTTTAAGGAAATGTTTTGGACCAAACCTACTGACCTAAAAACACCAAGTTTTGCAAATTAGCAACTCATTTGGTGAACAACTTAAGAGTTTTGCCTTAATAAAAACATTTTTCACCACATGAAATGATGAATGGAATTAAAAATAGTTTTTGGACAAAACCTTCTTGCTAATGACTTTGACACTTTGGTAAATGACCAATTTGGATCTTAAAAAGTTTAGAAACCCCATAGAGACCCCTTTGCAAAATAAAACTATCTTGTGCATGCTCCCATGCATGAATTGATTTCCATTGTCTTGTGTGTGTGAAATTGTCTGAGTGATTATTGGATTGGAATATAAATTGAATTAGTGTTGCTTGTTTGACTTGTAGTGAAGTGTGAGACTAACAAGGTCAAGGAGTAAACTACCATTCCCTACCAAAAAGGCAAGTGATGCTTCATACTTTTTGTCCCATTACTTTTTCTATGCATTAGTGATTTCGTTAAGTAAACTTGCATGGATTTTGCTAAGTATAGATCTTGCTATAGGAAAACCTAGTAGATGAATCCTTAGTAGGATTTTCCTAAGTTAAGTTTCCTACTACTATCAAGCTTAGCCTAGCTAATAGAAAACATGGGTGGAAAATATATTCACACTATGGAAAAATCTCTAAGTCTAAGGACTTATGTTTTTGTTTAATAAAACAACTAAGTTAATGAATCCCCTGGGTGGAATGGGCTTGCTTGGTGGAGATTGGTTGAGTGGTTCACAATGCCATGGACTTGGATTGTGTATCTCACTTGTGGTATGCCACCCAGGAAACAAAGGGATTTGAGATTTCAAATGTTGAGAAGCTTCAAGTGCAACCACTTGGCAATATGGGCTCTGCCATGATCATATAGGTTGCAAGAACTTAGTCATATGGACAGTGGGTGGTAGTGTTTGATAGGTTGGAGCGCGTCCATTTTGGTCTAAGGGAAGGCTTCTGAAAGATCTTGTCTTGGGAAACCAAGTCTTGTGGGGAAAGTGCACCACCTCTGCAGAGTGTAGAATCTAAGTACTTAGCCATGTCCCTGGTAAAGGACAATTTGAGCATCAATACATGGAAGCAATCAAGAATCTCATCATTCAAATTTCTAAGTTAAAATCTTGTGGTTTGAACAAGGGTTGTTTGAATTCTTCAATCATTGATGGAGAGATGGCTTGGTACAAGGATCTTGAAATCTTTGATTGAGAAAAATGATTTTGCCAAGCACTTCAGTCTTTGATTGGTGGATGCCTTGGAAAGGATCTTCAGTCTTTGATTGGTAGATGTCTTGGGAAGTAATTTGTCAAAACAAAAACTTAGTATTTTCAAAATGATAAGAAAAATCTATTTTGAGCAATGCAAGCCACAACTCCACTTAGCCAAATGCATTTAGATGATAGACTCCACTATACTACCATAGTATCACTTGCCAATACAATTCAAATGTATTGACCCTTTGTGGTCAGAACTTGTATGTTGCAGGTTTGATTGATTTTAGTGAAGATTGTTTGATTAGGATTACAAAGTCTACAACCAACATCTGCCTGTGGCACTTTGAAGATGAAGGACCCCATGATTATAATTATTCCGCTGCAATGTAATGTAATAGCCAAATGAGCTATGATTGATGTAATAAACTTATGTTATTCCTGGTTATAAAGTTATATTATGACCTTTGTTTCTTGATATTACATCTTAACTGTGGATGCTAGCTATTGATCCAGGGACTAGCATTGTAAAACACAGGAGGACTCTACCTTATCAGATTGAGGCGTCTACATTTTTCCATTTGCAGAGGTTGTGCACTTTCCCCACCAGACTTGGTTTCACCAAGACAGGACCTTTCAGAAGCCTTCCCTTAGACCAAATGGACGCGTTCCAACCTATCATCCCACTACCACCAACTGTCCAAATGGCTAAGTTCTAGCAACTTATGTGATCCAGGCAGAGCCCATATTGCCAAGTGGCTGCACTAGCAGCTTCTTAACACTTGGCCTCTAAAATCTCTTTGTTCCTGGGTGGCTTACCACAAGTGAGATACACAAGGTAAACCATAGAAATGGGCCTTGTGTAACCACTCAACATAAACCTTTCCTTCCATTCCACCTAGGTGTTTGATTAACTTAGTTGTTTTATTAGGCAAAACACAAGTCCAAAGGACTTAGAAATATTTTCATCATAGCATGTATATATTTCACCAACCCTTGGTTGCTACTAGCTAGGCTAAGCATGGCAAAGATAGTAACTTGACTTAGAAATTCCCTAGCATTTCTACAACTACTAGGATTTCCCAACATGGCATATAATAAAAAATATAGCATGCAAGTCTAACAAAATATTTCCAATGCTTAGTAGAAAACATAGGAAGGATAATATTCATGAAGTACCACTTGCCTTGGTAGTCGGGAGAATAGCACTCCTCACAATCACAATCACAAGCACCAAAATCTACACAAAGATTGGTAGCAACAAATTACACACAAAACATAAACAATAAAAAAAATATATATGCATGCATGCAAGATGGTATATGATGATTTTTAAAATTCAACCAAGCAAGTAAACATTACTGATTCAATAAAATGTTAAAAACTTGCCAAACAATATTGATTTAACCCCTAAAACAATTCCTAAATATTTCATATAATCCAAATAGCCCTACACAAGTTTCTGCAAAAGAAACCATTTGAACAGAAGCAAAACATTAAACACATTGCATATTATGAAAGAGCTTGCTCTCTTGATTCCAACGGTATAAAATTTGTCAAAATATAACGTGGGAATCAAAAGTTACAATCAAAACAAATTTAAACATCTAATAGATCTAATTCAAATTTTAAAACGAACTCTGTGCCACGCGGCGTGTTTCTACTGGCCGATACCGCTTCGTGTCGGATCGTGCTTCTGCGCCGTAGGATCAACTTGGATCCAACACGCCAGATCTAAAGAAAACGGTCCATCCCCGTTCTAATCTAATCCCTACGATGCAGATCTAACGGCGGCTGTTGCTTTGACCAAAGTCGAGCGACGCTAGCGGCGGCGAATGGCGGTAGTGAGCTCTGTCTACGGCGACACGATGCTACAGGTCGTCCGGAAAGGTGCAAGGATGCTCACCAGGTTCGCAGCGACGAGGAGAAGCTCAACTTGGCGGCGGCTTGGCAAGGGGCGCACGGAGTTGTTAGCGATTCCTCGCCGTAGTTCGCGAACGCGTCGGGTACGGCTGCTCGTCGACGTTGGCGAAGATACAGATCATGCCAGGGAAAAATAAGCAGTGCGTCAGATGCGCGGAGTGATGCTGGTCATGCGAGTGTCAAAGAGAGAGCAAGGCGCGGTCGGAACTAACCAGGAAGGCTTGCCGGACTTGATGGGGCCGTCTGACTCGTGCCGTCGCCGATGTTGCCGAGGCTCTGGACGATCCTAGCATGCACCAGAGGGGTCAGGAGATGCGCATGGTTGCGGAGATTGTACTGGCAAACCTAGACAACAAGGGGCGACGGGGTCTTACCGGAATACCTCGCCGGAGTTGGCTCTGACTGCGGCGGTGCAATGCGAATTAGAGGCAGCCTGGTGGTGAGAAAAGTGTGTAGTGTGGGGGGAAATGACCGCGAGGAGGAGGGGTTTATGTAGCCGGAGCTGGGCGTGGAGTTACTCGCGGAATCAATGGGAATCAACGCGGCAGTGACTGCGGCGAGTAATGGTGGAGTGAGCGTCGCAGGCGCGCGTGATTGACGAAGACGACAACGTGGTCACGGGTCCACTTGTCAGCGAATAAAACAGAGAGGGGGTGGGGTCCGGGCGTCAGCGACTCTGTGGGTGCGTCTGCGAGTGAGAGAGGGAGAGGGGGAACCCGGGTGGGCTTAATGGGCTGGATCCGTCGTTGGGCTAGAAGTCTGGCGACGGCCCTTTTCTATTTCCTTTCTCTTTTTCTTTTTCTGTTTTGATTTTCTGGAATGATTTTCAAATGATTTCAAAAGCTTTTGAATTTAAACTTTTTCCAGGATTTTGTAGGGTGCAACACTCACACTTCTGGGCATAAAAACAAGTGGTCACTTTGTATTAGCTTGGTCCTTTTGTTCAAACAAAATAAGCAGTGCTATAGCACATGATTTGAATAAGTTTTGGAAATGGTTTCTGAATCATATTTGTTTTGTAAAATTTCACCAAACTTCAACAATCAAACACAATAACAAGAGATCAAGCAAGGCTTGGTTTAAAACCAATAACTCTTCAATTTGAGTGTGGCATTAGAATTATAGCTATTCACATAAAATAATGAGCTCATATGCTCCTGTTTTTGAAGTGTTTTGCTTGAAATGAAAAACATATGATCATGGATGCATGAATGATATGCATAAGTTGGAAACATGATTTTAGGGATGTTACAAATCTAACCCCCTTAAGGTGAATCTCGCCCTCGAGATTCGGATTGGCTAGCAAATAGGTGAGGGTGGTCTTTCCGAAGATCATCTTCTCTTTCCCATGTTGCTTCCTCTTCGGAATGATGGTTCCACTGAACTTTGCAAAACTTGATAGTCTTAGTCCGTGTGACTCTTTCTGCAGTCTCAAGAATCTTGATAGGTTTCTCTTCATAAGTGAGATCACTTTCCAGTTAAACCTCCTCCAAAGGTATGGTATCCTTCAAAGAAGTTTCTTCCATTTCTGGATGACATTTCTTAAGTTGACTCACATGAAACACATTATGGACAGCTGACAGAGATTCTGGCAGTTCTATTTCATAGGCAACTTCTCCTTTACGACTCAGAATCTTGAATGGTCCAACATATCTTGGTGCCAATTTTCCTTTGACTCCGAACCTCTTCACTCCACGAAGTGGTGCCACTCTAAGATAAGCTCTATCACCAACTTCGTAGGTGACTTCTCTACGCTTAGGATCTGCGTAGCTTTTCTGTCGGGACTGTGCTATCTTCAATATGTCCTTAACCAACTTGACCTTCTCTTCGGCTTCCTTGATAAGATCTGGTCCGAATAAATTTCTTTCTCCCACACCATTCCATAACAATGGGGTGGTACACTTTCTTCCGTAGAGAAACTCAAATGGTGCCATCTCAATACTGGCTTGATAGCTGTTGTTATAAGAAAATTCTGCGTAAGGCAGACTTTCATCCCAACTGGCTCCATAGTCTAGGGCACATGCCCTCAACATGTCTTCGAGAATCTGATTAGTCCTTTCCGTTTGTCCATCGGTTTGAGGATGAAAAGCAGTACTGAATTCCAACCTCATTCCCAATGACTCATGTAACTGTCTCCAAAAATGGGAAGTGAATTGAGTTCCCCTATCAGACACAATACTCTTGGGCACTCCATGTAGACATATGATTCTACTCATGTAGATTTTGGCTAACTTAGCACTTGTATAGGTTGTCTTCACGGGTATGAAATGAGCCAGTTTAGTTAGGCGATCCACTATTACCTAAATAGAATCGTATCCTAACCGGGTCCTTGGTAATCCGGTAATGAAATCCATACCAATCTTGTCCCACTTCCAATCAGGAATAGGTAGTGGTTGAAGCAAACCTGCTGGTTTCTGATGTTCCGCTTTCACTCTACTACACACATCACACAAAGCAATATGTTCGGCGATGTCCTTCTTGAGATTATTCCACCAAAATCTTTCTTTCATGTCCATGTACATTTTGGTGTTACCCGGATGAATGGAATACGGAGAGTTGTGTGCTTCTTGCAAAATCAGTTTCCGCAGCTCCGGGTCTTGTGGAATGAAAAACTAAGTCTTGGAAATTCAGAGCGAACAAAAACCTTTTGACTATTTAATATAACTCCTTCAAAACAAAAATTAAATAAAACAATTTTGTATGTGAAGTTGTATGCATGTTTTCAAAACCTCAAAATCATGAAGCATGCATGGTTGCATTTTAAAACTAAGAGAAATAACTTTCTTCTCAAAATTGAATTGACCACTTAATAACACGAGACTTTGGATATTTTACATATTTAAAATACACAAAAGAATTCTTAAGTGAGTTAAAAAGATAAAAGGAAAAATTATAAAACCATAGAAATTAGTTTTGACTCCATTTGAAGCTCTATATAAAATGATGTGAAATTTATAAAATATAGGATGAAAAATAAAGTCAAGATAAGGCTATGACTAAAAACGAAATAAAAGTATTATAAAATGAGTGATTATGATAAAGAATAAAATTATAAAGCTAAGAAAATTGGTTTGAACCTTTTTGGAGCTCTAAATCAAAAGATATGAAATAAACAAGAATTAAGAAAATATAGTGTATAGGCCTACGTGCCATGCTCAATTTTTTTTTAAAAAAATGAATTATACTTGATTAAAAAAAACTATTCCAAATATTGTAATTGGAGTAAACTATCAACTTATATTTTTCTATTAATTTTCTAAAAAGGTTTGATACAAATTTAAATCATTTTGAAAGTTTAAATCAATTGATGAGAAATAAAACAGAAAACCAAAAGGAAAAACAAATCAAAATAAAAAAAGAGAGAAACAGCAGCTAGCCATGGCCCAACAAATCTGATCCATTTCTCTATATATTTTTTCCTTCCTTCTATTTTCCATGGGCCATATTTTTGACCCATCTAGACCAATCGAAGCAGCCACGTTCATCTTCCTCCTCCTTCAGGTACCTAACCTGAAACATTAGCCATGGTTACTGTAACCTCTTCATATCCATCTCATCATCAATTGTGTGACTGTTTCTCTTCGACTTGAACACGGAAGTTACTCAAAATTCATTGGCCATTCCATTCAGGCCATTAATTTCTCAATTTAATGTCTTAATCTCTCAAACCATTCTCGTGAACCGAATGTCACTCGGCGGCATACCTCTCCCGATCTCCCTACGCAGACCGCCTCAAAGAAAACCGAAGTGAGCACCGTATTCCACTCCTCCTCCATCATTTTCGTTCCTAAACTTTCTCGAGAGGAGCTCTGTAGAACACACACCAACCATGCCAAGATCAGCCTAAAACCGGAGTTCATCGCTAGATTGCTTCATCCTCGGTGAGTCCCTTGTCAATTCCTTCTACCAGAAGACTACTCTTGTTGTTGGCTACCTTCAGGACATGATTGTTCATCATATTGTTGTAGTTGGTCGCGCCGCCGACGTCGCACGTTGCTCCAGCCGTGGATTGCCGTCATCGTTGGAGACGAACGAACTCTAAATCATGTACAGTAGCATCGCCTCGACGTCCTCTACACCGTCCACATTTTATTCAACTCCGGATACTTTCCTAGCAACGGGAACGGCAACGCCAAGCCCGTGTCCGCTATTCCGGCGAACTTTCCGGTGAGTTATTCCGGTGAGCTCTTCTAGTCCGTCCGATCTTCATCTAACGATTGAAATCAGATCACTTAAACGAAGGGGTACCGGCCTATTAGAATCAGCCACTTGTCAATTCCTTTTCTATTTTCGTTCATATTGGGCATATTTACATATGAACTTGCAAAAATCATATCTTTAGTTCTATTTATCCAAATTTAGCAAATAATATGTCTATGGATTCACAAAAACCAGTAGAACACAGTGGAGCCATAATTCGGTATTTTTGAGTCTGTTAAAATCACGTTTTATACAGAACCATTTGTAGAGTATTTTGGGTATAAAAATTGTTGTGTAAATTATTTTTAAGTGAATCCTTTTGCAAATGGTTGTAAATTGAACCCTCTGTACAGTAAGAACAAAATATAATTTTATTCTAGTATAAATAAGACCGTGGCAATTATTTAGTGAGAATGACATTTCCAAGTGTTAGAAAATATTGCTAATTGCTACAATTGCACAAATGGTTGCATTTGTAATCTTGAAAATATAAAATGTTCAGAAATAACTTAGTAATGTTCAGAACCTTGTTATAAAAGTTTGTACAATAAAAATTGCCATCTTGCATGTTTGCATACTTTGCATGATTTTTGTGTTGCCATTAGTGTTGATCTTGTGTATGTTTTGTCTTGGTTGTTTTGCTTGATAGATTGTGTTGATTGTCAAGTGTGTTATTGCGAAGAGTGTATCAACACCACCAACTACTAAGGCAAGTGACACTATCATCCAATTCCTACTATTTTCATTACACTTAGTGGATTTTGTAACATGCATGGAAAGGACTACTATATTTTATGCTATGCTAAATCCTAATAGGATACCCTTATATCTTCCTTAGTGAAAACAATGTAGCTGTAGTATGCTTAGCCCTGCTATATATTTGGGATGGGATACATGATATGATTATATGAAGTGTTGGAAAGATATATGTTTTATATAATAAAACAAGTACTCAATGAACCACCTGGGTGGACAAGGATACTCAAGATTGGACAAGGTGGAAACAAAGGGAACCATGTTTATATGGATATCTTTTTGTGTGTGCACTAGAAGAAAACCACCCAGGAACTTAGAGATTGAACATGTTTCTCGTACAGTGGCTTCCTTGTACAGCCACATGCTAAATGGTCTCTGGCTTAGTCAACTACATAGTGGAAGACCCATGCATTGGCATCTTCAGGTTAACTAGAATTATGTATTGGGAGATTCCCATTCAGTCACAGCTGAAACTTTAGCAGGATCAACTGCTACACCATCCTTTGTCATAACATGACCAAGAAATCCAACTTCGTTCAACCAGAATTCACACTTGCTGAATTTGGCATAAAGTTTATGCTCTCTCAACTTCTCAAGTATCAAACGAAAATGTCCTTCATGCTCTTCTTTGCTCTTGGAGTAGACTAAAATGTCATCGATGAAAACGACAACAAACTTGTCAAGGAATTCCATGAACACCTTGTTCATCATATTAATGAAGTATGCTGGAGCATTGGTCAAACCAAAAGGCATTACGGTATACTCATACAATCCATACCTTGTAGTGAACGCTGTCTTAGGTATGTCTTGTTCTCTTATCTTGAGTTGAAAATAGCCTAACCGGAGATCAATCTTTGAGAACACACATGCTTCTTCTAGTTGATCAAACAAGTCATTGATTCTAGGCAAAGGGTATTTGTTCTTGATAGTCACCTCGTTGAGTGAACGGTAATCTATGCATAACCTTTGACTTCTATCTTTCTTCTCCACGAACAAAACTGGGGCTCCCCAAGATGAAGAACTTGGTTGAATAAATCCTTTCTGCAACTGTTCTGCAAGTTGTTTCTTGAGTTCTTTCATTTCATCTACTGACATATTATACGGTCTCTTTGCTATTGGTCCAGACCCTGGTACCAAATCTATAAGAAACTCCACATCTCTATCTGGTGGCATTCCCGGTAATTCTTCCGGAAACACATCCAGATACTCACTCACAATTGGCACACTGTCTATGCTAACCCCCTTAAGAGAATTTAGCATACTCCTTTTTGTTTCAAAGTTGGTCTTGAATCTGATCCTTTTATTTTCTGGACTTGTGAGTGAGACAGTATGGTTGGCACAATCTATCACTCCCTTGTGCTTAGTCATCCAGTCCATTCCAAAAATTACATCCAATCCTTGGGAGTTTAGAATTATCAAGTTAACGGGAAACTTATACTTCCCAAATTCTATGACTAGATCATGACATCCTGAATTCACTATCATTTCTCCACCAGGAGAACTTACTTTTATAGGACACCCAATAGTTTCTATCGGCAGTTCATTTCTTTCAACAAATGCTCTTGATATGAATGAATGAGATGCACCAGTATCAAAGAGAACAAATGCTGGAACAAAATTGAGTTTGAACTTACCAGCAACAGCATCAGGCTCCTCATAGATTTCCTCCACATTGATGTGGTTCACTTGTCCCTTCTGAAAAGGGTTGGGCTTGTTGGGTCCTTCAACTTTCTTTTCCGGGCATTCATTTGCATAATGCCCCATCTTCTTGCACTTGAAGCATTCAACCTGACTTATGTCTTTCTTGACAGGCTGGCTTCCACTTCCACTTCCATTACCACTGTGGTGGATCTTGTATCCACCCTTGTGATTCTTGTACTTGTCATTGTCATGACTACGATGATGCTTGTTGTCATGAAGGTTGTGGTTGTGGTGCTTGTTGAATTTCCCATGCTTGTGGGATCCTGAGCTTCCACTGTCATCATAATGGGAACGTTTGTGAGACGATCCCGAGCTGTGCTTGTCTGAGTGCTTTCTCTTCGTGCTCTCAACTTGTTTTATTTTGTTCTCCAAAATAGCAGCCTTATCACAGAGAGACTGATAAGTGGGAACATAGGCCACAACCAACTGCAGGTTCAGCTCATCATTCAAGCCTTCAAGAAAATTTTCCTTTATCTTAGCATCGGTGTCAACTTCATCCGGTGCATAACACGCCAAATTGTTGAACTCCTCAATATATTCAGCCACGCTGCGGTGGCGTTGCTTCAGATTATGGAACTCTTTCTTTTTCAGACTCATCACTCCAGATGATATATGAGCAGTGCGAAAGCCATCCTCAAAGATAGCCCATGTCACATCTTCTATGGGAGTGGTGATCTGGAAGTTATCCCACCAAGTGGCGGCTGGTCCTTCCAAAGAAATGTGTCTTTAAATCGACCTTTTCAAAGATCCGACATTACAGGTTACCAAGTCCTTGTTCACAGAACATAGCCAATCATTTGCCACCAAGGGATCAGTCGTCCCTGAGAACTTTGCTGGCCTCAATCTCAAGAACCTGGTAAGCATATCAAAACCCGGTTGTTGTTGTTGTTGTTGTTGTTGTTGTTGTTGTTGTTGTTGTTGTTGTTGTTGTTGTTGTTGTTGTTGTTGTTGTTGTTGTTGTTGTTGTTGTTGTTGTTGTTGTTGTTGTTGTTGTTTTGGTTCTGGATGAACGTCGTCATCATCTGCATCAGATGAGTTTGAGCGGTCATCATTTGCTGCATTTCTGGAGTGATGTTGTTGTTGTTGTTGTTGTTGTTGTTGTTGTTGTTGTTGTTGTTGTTGTTGTTGTTGTTGGGATTGGGGTTTGCACGACGGGGAGGCATCTGTGGTTTGTTCAATAGAGATAAGAATGAGATACCCATAGATGCTTTCATGCACATTACATCACATAAGCAAACACAAAGCATGCAACACCAAGGTAAAGGTTCAACAACAAAATAACAAGTTCGCAAAGTAAAACACACAAGTAGCAAACCATCCACATGTCGGATGGTCAAATAACAAGTTCTCAAACAACAAGTATGATGATAAAAGATAAATGAGTAGTCAAATCTACTCCTCGGCATCAATCTCCTCCTCGACAAAGGTAAGACCTGCGTTCTCCATCGCAGTCTTGTATTCCTCGACACTAGTGGTCAAGGTCTCTATCTTGGTCTTGAGATCCCTCTTCTAGGAACGAAGCCTCTCAATCACCGTCTGCTGTTGCTCGAGCTCGAAGTCCTTGGACTGCAGTTCTTCAGTCATGTCCCGGATCTTCTTGTTCCTATCCTGGACACGCTTCTCCTGACTCTTGAACTTCCTGTCCTGGCTATCGAACTTCGCCTCCATTTCCTTGACCATCTCGTCTTGCTCCGTGAAGAGCTTGTCCTTCTCACGAAGCTGCACTTGGAGTTCGTCATTGTTGAGCATGACGTTGGTCCTGTTAGTGTCCACGTGCCTAATGAGAGACTCTAAGTCCTGGAGGTACAGGCGAATCGGCTCTGCTGCGTCCCTCGAATCGTCCTCGAAGTCGATGGACTCTCCATCCTCATCACGTCTACCGAAGACGTGGAAGTGAGTACCTCTAACCTGTCGGGAGTGTCTCCCCAGCAGACGTCCTATCAGATCCTGCATGACTACCTCAAGGCCTCTCTCCTTGTCGTCGTGTATGAGCTTGAAGACGATGGCCTCCGTGGTAGGCTCAGTCTGGCGTCCGGGCTGGTTGACCTTGAAGCCCCAGAGGTCCATCCTCTCAAACTTGGTGAGGGGAAGCACCATGATGGTAGGAAGGGGGAGATTGAGCAAAGTAGTAAGCTCAACAATACGAGGACCAAAGCGGGTAACCTGGAACTCCTCAACAGTGCTGATGGTAACAGTAGGCATCTATTTATAAGATAGAAAAGTTAGAACAACACAATTCAAGATAAAACAAAAGACAAAACATCACATACATATCCTTGGAAATCAAACACACAAGTCATGGCATACATGGATCCATTACAACAACCAAGGTTCAACTTATTTTAAAGCAACATTTGGAAAATAAGGTGATAAGTGGTGGTCCAACTAACGAAGTACGTTTACAATCCTATCTCACTGGATCTGTTGGCTAACACAATATTTCTAGAAGCAATCAGCCTATCTTGCTCACATGACTCCATCACTAAAGCTATAATATCTCCTCTTAAGGTTTGGTTGGTAGCTTCCAACTCTTGGGTATGTTCCTTCTCTTTCTTTAGATCATTTTGGAGGTTGAGCATTCTGCAGTTGACTCTATCACCAAGTTCTTTGATGGTCTTCCAAGCTGCATCCTTTGCTGATTCAAAGAATGTAGTGTGCACCACTGAATTGGTGAACATGCAGAATCCTTTTTCCTGGTGGTTGTCTTCCTTGTTTTTATACAAGTGAAGTTGCACCCACCAGTATTCCACTCCTTCATCCATCACAGGAAAACCTTTGTACACAGCTGCACCTTGTATCTCTAATGCAACCATGAGGTCCTTGAGAGCCTTGGGGAATTCTGTCTCACACTCCAAAGTCATTGTCATGAGTGGTCCCTTCCTTACGGCTTCGTTGATGGAGTTCATCTACAAATAGAGATGAGAGAAGATTAGAAAAGTTTTACGAGAAGAATAGACAAGTGTAGAAGTTGCTGAAATTTTTTCCTTAGTGGTTTCCAATCCTAGGGTCATAATCCTACAGGCAACACAGTGCTCTGATACCATCTGTAAGATCCCTCCTTTATAAAGGAAAATGATCCCTGTGATTGCAATGCTAGTCCCTGGATCATTGCTAGCATCGACAGTTTAAGATGAAGTACACAGATACAAAGGTCATTTATTACAACCATTCCAGAGATAAACATAGTCTTTGCAACTCCAAGGCCACAGGCCTAATACAAGAGTTTGAATAAGTAAATAAATAAAAGTCTTCATCTTCATGTGCCACAGGCAAACATGTTGAGTGTAGACTCATGACACCTAATCCTCATCAGAGTAACCTGCAACATCACAAGTTACAGCCACAGTGGGTCAATACTTTGGAATAGTATTGGCAAGTGATACCTTAGTAAAATTTTAAGTGGACTAGATACTGTATGCAATTTGGCTAAGTGTAGCTTGGCTTGCTTTGCTCAAAATAGATTTTTCCTATTAGTTGAAATCACTAAGTTTTTCTTTGTCAAAAGCTTTTCCCAAGGAACCACCAATAGACATTGATGTCCTTCTCCCTTGTTCACCCATAAGTTTTTTACTTAGAAATTGGGATGAGGAGATTCTTGATAGCTTCCATGCCTTGATGCTCAAGTTGTCCATTGCCATGGACTTGGCTAAGTACTTAGATTTTTCCATCTGCAGCGGTTGTGCACTTTCCCCACCAGACTTGGTTTCACCAAGACAGGACCTTTCAGAAGCCTTCCTTTAGATCAAATGGACGCGTTCCAACCTATCATCCCACTACCACCAACTGTCCAAATGGCTAAGTTCTAGCAACTTATGTGATCCAGGCAGAGCCCATATTGCCAAGTGGCTGCACTAGAAGCTTCTTAACACTTGGCCTCTAAAATCTCTTTGTTCCTGGGTGGCTTACCACAAGTGAGATACACAAGGTAAACCATAGAAATGGGCCTTGTGTAACCACTCAACATAAACCTTTCCTTCCATTCCACCCAGGTGTTTCATTAACTTAGTTGTTTTATTAGGCAAAACACAAGTCCAAAGGACTTAGAAATATTTTCATCATAGCATGTATATATTTCACTAACCCTTGGTTGCTACTAGATAGGCTAAGCATGGCAAAGATAGTAACTTGACTTAGAAATTCCCTAGCATTTCTACAACTACTAGGATTTCCCAACATGGCATATAAGCAAAAATATAGCATGCAAGTCTAACAAAATATTTCTAATGCTTAGTAGAAAACATAGGAAGGATAATATTCATGAAGTACCACTTGCCTTGGTAGTTGGGAGAGTAGCACTCCTCACAATCACAATCACAAGCACCAAAATCTACACAAAGATTGGTAGCAACAAATTACACACAAAACATAAACAATCAAAAAAATATATATATGCATGCATGCAAGATGGTATATGATGATTTTTAAAATTCAACCAAGCAAGTAAACAGTACTGATTCAATAACAGGTTAAAAACTTGCCAAACAATATTGATTTAACCCCTAAAACAATTCCTAAATATTTCATATAATCCAAATAGCCCTACACAAGTTTCTGCAAAAGAAACCATTTTAACAGATGCAAAACATTAAACACATTGCATATTCTGAAAGAGCTTGCTCTCCTGATTCCAACGGTATAAAATTTGTCAAAATCTAACGTGGGAATCAAAAGTTACAATCAAAACAAATTTGAACATCTAGTAGATCTAATTCAAATTTTAAAACGAACTCTGTGCCACGCGGCGTGTTTCTACTGGCCGATACCG
This sequence comes from Avena longiglumis, assembly GCA_030063025.1. Classification (NCBI taxonomy): domain Eukaryota; kingdom Viridiplantae; phylum Streptophyta; class Magnoliopsida; order Poales; family Poaceae; genus Avena; species Avena longiglumis. Next base: position 506,390,061 of record CP125975.1, read on the forward strand.
CTTCATGTCGGATCGTGCTTCGGCGCCGTAGGATCAATTTAGATCCAACACGCCAGATCAAAAGAAAACGGTTCGTCCCCGTTCTAATCTAATCCCTACGATGCAGATCTAACGGCGGCTGTTGCTTTGACCAAAGTCGAGCGGCGCTAGCGGCGGTGACTGGCGGTGGCGAGCTCTGTCTACGGCGGCGCGATGATACATGTCGTCCAGAAAGGTGCGAGGATGCTCACCAGGTTCGCAGCGACGAGGAGAAGCTCAACTTGGCGGCGGCTTGGCAAGGGGCGCATGGAGTTGTCAGGGATTCCTCGCCGGAGTTCGCGAACGCGTCGGGTACGGCTGCTCATCGACGTTGGCGAAGATACATATCATGCCAGGGCAAAATAAGCATTGCGTCAGATGCGCGGAGTGATGCTGGTCATGCGAGTGTCAAAGAGAGAGCAAGGCGCGATCGGAACTAACCAGGAAGGCTTGCCGGAGTTGATGGGGTCGTCTGACTCGTGCCGTCGCCGATGTTGCCGAGGCTCTGGACGATCCTAGCATGCAGCAGAGGGGTCAGGAGATGTGCATGGTTGCGGAGATTGTACTGGAAAACCTAGACAGCAAGGGGCGACATGGTCTTACCGGAATACCTCGTCGGAGTTGGCTCTGACTGCGGCGGTGCAATGCGAATTAGAGGCAGCCTGGTGGCGAGAAAAGTGTGCAGTGTGGGGGGGAAATGACCGCGAGGGGAAGGGGTTTATGTAGAAGGATCTGGGCGTGGAGTTACTCGCGGAATCAATGGGAATCAACGCGGCAGTGACTGCGGCGAGTAACGACGGAGTGAGCGTCGCAGGCGCGCGTGATTGACGAAGACGACGACGTGGTCACGGGTCCACTTGTCAGCGAATAAAACAGAGAGGGGGTGGGGTCCGGGCGTCAGCGACTCTGTGGGTGCGTCTGCGAGTGAGAGAGGGAGAGGGGGAACCCGGGTGGGCTTAATGGGCTGGATCCGTCGTTGGGCTAGAAGTCTGGCGACAACCCTTTTCTATTTCCTTTCTCTTTTTCTTTTTCTGTTTTGATTTTCTGGAATGATTTACAAATGATTTCAAAATCTTTTGAATTCAAACTTTTTCCAGGATGTTGTAGGGTGCAACACTCACACTTCTGGGCATAAAAACAAGTGGTCACTTTGTATTAGCTTGGTCCTTTTGTTCAAACAAAATAAGCAGTGCTATAGCACATGATTTGAATAAGTTTTGGAAATGGTTTCTGAATCATATTTGTTTTGTAAAATTTCACTAAACTTCAACAATCAAACACAATAACAAGAGAGAAAGCAAGGCTTGGTTTAAAACCAATAACTCTTCAATTTGAGAGTGGCATTAGACTAATAGCTGTTAACATAAAATAATGAGCTCATATGCTCCTGTTTTTGAAGTGTTTTGTTTGAAATGAAAAACATATGATCATGGATGCATGAATGATATGCATAAGTTTGAAACATGATTTTAGGGATGTTACAAGTACCACTTGGGTTCAGGTCATTTGGGTCTAGGAATAATTATGTATAATTTTCTATGTCAAAAGTATACATCTTGGTTACTGATTTATTGTAATTAACCTGGACACTATTGAGGACAACCAATGCCACTTCATGTTAGGGAGAACATGTATTTATCTAGGAAAATTTAGATCTGGACATTTTGAGTCAGTTTCCATTTTTTAAACTAATTTAACCAAATGTCTATACTACAGATCTATGAGAAATGAATAAAAGGGTGGGGTTTTCAGGGTTACTGGGCTTGGAACTGGAGGGAGACAGGCCGTATGGGGTGGATTCGGCCCACCCGGGGATCTCTCCACGTGGGAGCCGGATTTCAAACAGGCCACGGAGGCGCCCAGCAGTCAGCGACAGAGAGGGCTAGAGGGGTACCAGCGATTTTGGGCCATTTGATTAAGTGGCATCAGGTGGCTATGGTTCGTCATCTCCGCTGAGAGCTGGAGGCGAAGAGAAAACCCTAGGGTGAGGCGGGAGGATTCAGTGGACCTCACCGGGGGCCAGGATGGACAAGGGGTGGTGGAGGATGAAGCGCGGTGTGTCGGGAGGCTTTCAGCGAGGTAGTTTGGGGCGGCAACACACCAGAGACGTAGATCTGGACCGCGACGGTGATGGCCGGGCTTGGTTGCTCACCGGAGCGGCTCTAGGGTGCATGCATGCCGCCGAGGAGTGACCGGGAGAGGTTCTGGTGCGGGTATGACTCAGTGAGGGTCGCATGTTTGAGGTTCAGCTAGGGAGGCTCTTCACGTGTAAGCATGGACAATGGCCTCTCTAGCGGGCCTGTGGCAGAAAGGAAGGCATGGGGTGATAGGTCAGAGAGTGTAGAGCTCATGGAAGTAGAGGAATGGAGCAGGGGTGGCAGGGTTCAGTGGTCACCATGCTCACAGGCTTGCAGATTCGAGCGAGCTTCTTCTCCTTCTCGAGCTTGTAGAGCAGGAAGAGAGGGATTAGCCTGTTGGGGGAGGTAAGTGAGCTGGAGTGGGAGAGAAAATGAGGCACAGAGAGCCGTCGGGGTGGCCTCTGGCCTTAAAACCGAGGGGGATACTTGTCCATGATGGACTATGTCCATGGGGATAAGAGGGGGCTTGAGGGCCAACCATTGGGCTTTAGGGGTGGTGGAGGGATGTTGTGGGGTACTGGGTTCGAGCAGGGAGTGGTGGAAGGGGTGGTGTGGCTGCTGCCTCATGGAATATAAGCAAAATATAGCATGCAAGACTAGCAAAATATTTCTAATGCTTAGTAGAAAACATAGGAATAAAATATTCATGAAGTACCACTTGCCTTGGTAGTTTGGAGAGTAGCTACACTCCTCACAATCACAATCACTAGCACCAAAATCTACACAAAGAATCATAGCCACAAATCACATACAAAACATATACAAACAAAAATATATGCATGCATGCAATATGATATGTGATGATTTTTAAAACTCAACCAGGCAAGTATATAGTACTGGTTCATAAAAAAGTTAAAAGCTTGCCAAACAACAATTAATTAAACCCTAAATCAATTTTTAAACAATTCATATACTCAAATTATCCCTACACAAGTTTCTGCAAATAAAGTCATTTTAACAGAAGCAAAACATTAAACACATTGCATATTTAGAAAGATCTTGCTCTCCTGATTCCAACGGTATTGTCACATCCCAAGATTTTCCAAATCTTGTAATGTGAAAAATAAATGAATAAAATAAAACTTTGTTGAATTTCAGGGCCAGAAGAAAATTTTTGAATTCCAATAGGAATCTTCAAACCTATTTTGAACAATTAAATCCTAAAGGGATTTAAAAACATAAATCAATTAACAAAGGAAAATAAAATATTTTGGAAATACTATTTTGAATCTTTTAATAAAAGATTTAGTTTTCAAAAGAAAGGTGGATTCATAAATAAAGATTATTTATAAAAGCCAAATTAAACCTTGGCCAGGCTTTGGATTTAAAACATTTTTTTTTGAATAAAAATAGCAAAAGTTGATTTAAATAAATTAATAAGGATTTAATATCCAAATTTTATTTGAGTAAAGACTTTTCCCATTATAAATAAACACCAAAACTTATTTATTTATTTTAAATAAGTTTTCTAAAGTAAATTATATTATCAAATAAAACCTACTGAAGTGGTTTGGTATTATTTCAGTTTTCAAAATAAAGATTTCAATAAAACAAATCTTATTTGAATTAAGTGAATAAGGTATATTCATTTAATTGTTATTGGACCCTAAAATAAAATGTTATTTTATTTTAAACAAGTTTCCAAGTATTCTTTATTTCCAAATAAAAACCTACTGATTTGGTTTTGAAAATATTTGGATTTCAAATGGAGATTCTATTAATTAAATCAAACCCTATTTTATTAAATAACTAATGAACCATTTTATTTAATTAATGGTCCTAAAAAGAATAAAAATATTATTTTATTTTGGAAGTTGGTTTATGTTACTAAACAGAACCAGATTCAAAGTACAAAGTTTGTTGATAATGGTTTGAATTGATTTGAACCTTGTTTGATTGTTTTGAAATTTAAAACAGGAAATAGAATTAGAAAAGGAGAAGGATTCAGAAACAGAAAAAAATAAGAAAAGGGTCGACCCAACCCAGCAGCCCAACAGGACCAGTAACCAGCCCAGTTTCCCTCCCCGGAGAAAAACGTTTTGCACTCCGTTCGCACGCAGAGGCTGACGGTGGACCCTCCTCTCACTTCTTTTCCCACGCTGTAGACCCCACTCTTTCCTGTTCATCGTCCACACCCCGCATCGACCGTTCTCACCCGCCCCTGCCATTGATTTCTCGGGCTTAATTCGCCTTCATGCCGCGATTAAAACCTCGCAGTGATCACGTGTGATAACCACCTCCCTCTCCTCTTTCATTGCCCCCAAACCCCACGCCTCGAGAGCCACCAGGCTGTTGCAATTTTCTTCAGACCGCCTCCTCGACGAGCTAAACTCTCAAATCTGGCCATACCCTGCCTCTCCTTGCCTCCCCAAGCACGCAAACAAGTTCCCCATATCCTGGAAAACCCCCTCGTAGCTTCAGCTCGCCCGCGAGTGCCCTGCAGGCTCGGCAACGACAACTACCGCCGTCGCCATCGCATTTGCTACTCCGACGACCTCCCGAGGTAAATCCCGACCTCCCTCTCCATCCCGATGATGCTCCCTTACCGCGACCTCGTGCGCACCTAACCATGCCTCTATTTTGTCCTAGCGGTCCAAAACGACGGCAACAACAACGAGAGCACCGCCTTGAAGAAACTCCGGCGAGCCATTGTCCTCACCCACGAGCGCCCCTCGTCGAACCATCGGCACGTTGAGCATCGCCGTGACCTCCCGAACCCGGTGAGCATCCTCCCCCTCTTCCTCGCTTCTTGTATCACGGCCCGCCACGGCTGAGACCGCCGCCACTGCCACCGCCCGCCGCCTCCCTCGTCGCACTCCACAGCCGTTGGATCTTGATCAGACGCGTGAGAATAGATTTAAACCGAAGGGGTATGTGTCCACCTGAGCCACACGATCACACTTTAATCCAACGCTCCATAGCGACCGATCCGTGCGAACCAAGATGCCGCTAATTAAAACATGACGCGTGGCATCGCATTTATCTGAAATAGAATTTGAAATCAGAATTTGATGCCATTTTCAAACCTCTGTAACTTTCAAACCACACGTCCAAAAATTACAAATTTTATATCAATGGATTCAGTGGAACAAGCCCTAGCCAACCATGCCCTTAGTTTAGCAAATAGTATCTATTAGCTTGTTTGAATTTGCAGATTCATTTGTATGCTTATTTAGATTAGAAAAATTGTTTAAATTTTTTTTAAGGTTAAAACCTTTGCAAAATGGTTTGGTGTAAACTCACTGACCCTAGGAACCAAACCATGGAGTTAAAAATGATTTTTGTGAAATTTAGGATAGATTAATTGATTTAGTCATTTCTAGCCAAATGAAAATTATGGTTTTTGTTATGAAAATGGTTTTTGAGTAAAAACTTTGGAGGAAATGTTTTGGACCAAACCTATTGACCAAAACACCAAGTTTTAAGAAACAACAACTTAATTGGTGAAACCACTTAAGGTTGTGGTAGTGAGAAAAATGTTTTTCACCACATAAAATGATGAAAGGATTTGAAAATGGTTTATGGATAAAACCCATTTGCAAATGACTTTGCCATTTTGGTAAATGACCAATTTGGAACTTACAAAGTTTAGAAGCCTAGTGTACACCATCCTTGCAATAGAACCAACCTTTGCATGCTTATGCATGACTTAGGTTCCATTACTTTGGGTGTGAAAAATGGTTTGTTTGACTTTGGTTTGGAATGAGAATTGAATTTGTGTTTTCTTGATTGACTTGTAGTGAAGTGTGAGACTAGCAAGATCAAGGAGTGAACCACCATTCCCTACCAAAAAGGCAAGTGATGCTTCATACTTTTTGTCCCATTACTTTCACTATGCATTAGTGATTTTTCTCTAAGTAAAACTTGCATGGATTTTGCTAAGTATAGACCTTGCTATAAGAAAACCTAGTAGATGAATCCTTAGAAGGATTTTCCTAAGTTAAGATTCCTACTACTATCAAGCTTAGCCTAGCTAATAGAAAACATGGGTGGAAAATATATTCACACTATGGAAAAACATTCCAAGTCCGAGGACTTGTGATTTTGTCTAATAAAACAACCAAGTTAATGAATCACCTGGGTGGAATGGGCTTGCTTGGTGGTTTTTGGTTGAGTGGTTACACAAGGCCAGGGGACTGGTGAACCTTGTGTATCTCACTTGTGGATGGCCACCCAGGAACAAAGAGATTTGAGATGTCAAATGTTGAGAAGCTTCAAGTGCACTAGAGGAAAAAGGGCTATCCGTTCGTGACCCCTCGGAGCATTAGTCCCGGTTGCGCCACCAACCGAGACTAATGCCGCACGATCCGGTTGGAGCGGCACGGGCCAGGGGCATGCGTCCCGGTGGTAAGGGGCATGCGTCTGGTTGGCGCCACCAACCGGGACTAAAGGTTTGGCCACAGCCACGTGGCGTGAGACGCACCTTAGTCCCTGCTGGCTCCAACCGGACTAAAGACCCCGCCTCTATAAATGCACGCCCACTGCTTTTTTCGAATGGTGTAAGGTGTGAGGGGTGTGCTAGTTTTTCTCATGCATGCATTGAAGGTGTTTGTTGAAATGTTTGAGTGAAAATCCGTTGAATTTCTCATAGAACAAAAATATAGAAGGTGTCCGAGATGCACTTGAGCTTTCTCCTCTTTATTTCCCTCGATCGAGGTTAGCAATCTTATCTTTTCTAGGTCATTGATACAATTCATGTGTCGGTGAATTGGTTATTTCACTATTAATGATGTCCTGTTTGTTGATAAACTTACTTATATGATGCGGATGAGCGCCGGGAATGGATGTACGGTGACGGCGGTAGCCGGGTATATCAAAGGCGTGGATACATTTATCGATGTGGCTATGGCAAACAAAGAGAATGGATTTATCGTTGTCCATGTGTTCAATGTCGAACAACAAGGAGTACTCTTCCTCGAAAATCATTCGCGGCCACCGATTATGAAAGGTTTCATGCCAAACTATAATTGCTGGACCAAGCACGGGAAAGAGGGGTTATGAAGATGGTGAAGAAGAAGATGATGATAACAACTATCATCATATGTTTCTGAATACGTGATACCGCAATGGAAGACAATGGAGAGGAAAAGGTGAAGAACGGGCATCGATGAGCCGATCGATGAACTTGGTAGGGTCATTTCGATGCAAAGCGAGACGTGAAATGTAAAATGAGAAGTTGAAGTTAGAGGGCATGTTAGAAGATCACAAGAAATTGTTGTACCCAAATTGTGAAGATGGCATCACAAAGCTCGGTACCACCTTTGGAATTGTTGCGATGGAAGGCGAGTGTGGTCTAACGACTCTTCATTTGAAAAGATGTGAAAATAATGAAGCCAAGTTTCCAAAACATAACGAACTTCCCGAGAGTACCTACGAAGCAAAGAAGACTCTCGTCCTCGGGATTAGATGTGCAAAAGATACATGCATGCATTAATGATCGCATCCTCTACCATGTAAGGAGTATGAGAATTTAGATAAATGCCGGTATGCAACGCTGCGGTATAAGATCGACGAGATGACCACGGTGATGTTGAGGGAGAGCCCCTCAAGAGGGTTCTGCTAAGGTTATGTGGTATGCTCCTATAATACCAAGGTTGAAACGCATGTTCGAAAAACAAAGAGCATGCGGAGTTGTTGCGATGGCACAAAGAAGACCGTAAGAAAGACGGGAAGATGAGACACCCTGCTGATGGGTCACAGTGGAGAAAAATCGAGAGAGACTTCCTAGACTTTGCAGGTGACGCAAGGAACTTATGGTTTGGTCTAAGTACGGATGGCATGAATCCTTTTGGGGAGCAGAGCTGCGAGTCAAAGACTGCCCGTGACTCTATGTATCTACAACCTTCCTCCTTGGTTGTGCATGAAGCGTAAGTTCATTATGATGCCAGTGCTCATCCAAGGCCCGAAGCAACCAGGCAACGACATTGATGTGTACCTTTGGCCATTAGTTGAAGAACTCTTACAGTTGTGGGGCAAACCAGGTGTACGTGCGTGGGATGAGAACAAACAGGAGCCATTTAATCTACGAGGGTTGTTATTCGTAACCATCAATGATTGGCCTGCTCTTAGTAACCTTTCAGGACAGACAAACAAAGGATATAAGGCATGCACCCACTGTTTAGATAAGACCGAAGGTACATATTTGCATAAATGCAAGAAGGTTGTGTACCTGGCGAATCGACGATTTCTTCCGACCAATCATCCCGTAAGAAAGAAAGGCAAGCATTTCAAAGGTGAGGCATCACCGGAAGAAGCTCGAACTCCCCTTTGGTGATGATGTATTTGGTATGGTCAAGGACATAGAAGTAATCTTTGGAAAGGGTCCCGGTCAATCAGTTCGAACGACGCTACAGGACACGCACCCATGTGGAAGAAGAAATCTATATTTTGGGAGCTGCCATATTGGAAAGTCCTGCGTGTCCGCTCTTCAATCGACGTGATGCACGTGACGAAGAATCTCTGCGTGAACCTGCTAGGATTCCTAGGCGTGTATGGGAAGACAAAAGATACACCTGAAGCACGGCAGGACCAACAAATTATGAAAGACTCAAAGAACATGCATATAGATAACAAGACGGATAAAGGGCGTCACTTAAGTCGTGCCAGCTATGCTCTTACCAAAGAGAAGAAGGAAATCTTTTTTGAAGTCCTTTACAGTATCAAGGTGCCGTTGGACTTCTCATCTAATATAAAGGGGATATAAATATGGCAGAGAAAAAGTTCCAAAACCTGAAGTCTCATGACTGTCACGTGATTATGACGCAGTTGCTTCCGATTGCATTGAGGGGGATTTGTAACACCCTCAGAATCGGACCTATGCAAGCTCAGGCAAAATTCACCAAACCCGCATAGAAACGATTCAAAGGTGCCCACCAGGCACTTTCGTGCGGGTGGAAAACGAAGTAATAACATTACACAACAGTCCTCGATGGGACCCACAGAACAGATATATACAACAGCGACTCAAAGAGTCAAGAATACAGATATACGGTACAAAGATCCAAATCACCTTGAAAACGATAGAGCGTCCAGCTACGGACAAGATGCAAATGGGGCTAAGAGCCCTGAAGAATAACCAATGGCGTCCATAACCCTGCCCAGGCCAAGCCGGAAGGGTAACCCTGCTAACGGCGTCGATCTCAAAACCTGCTTGACAAAAGGGGTGCCGACAAAGGGCAAAGCAGAAAACAAAGAAGGAGCGTCAGTACTGAGGCCAGTACACGGCGAGGCTAGAATTCGGCGGTCCTCGCCTACATAGGTATGGTGGACTGAAGCGGCAGCGGCAGCATGCACTAACAACCTATAGAGACTCGATACAACTGGCGGTTATCAGAGAGGGGTAAGAAGGACCTATCCGGAACCAACCTGACACTATCATCAAACAAACCCATCCTGGCGTTTCCCCCTCGAGACCGTCGAGGAAGTCAACCGAGGAACTCACACGGTTGGCAATTTTATTTATTCAGTTATCGTTGCAGCATTTACTAGTCAGGTATAGATAATTGTCCTGATAAAGTAAGCGAGGCACTTTTAGTTAACCATTCCGTTATGGTTGCATCAATTACTAATCGACAGATAGCATGAGATAAACCCAAAACCCAAGCTTGTTGGTACTTTTATTCAGCCATTCCGTTAGAAGTTGCAAGATTTACTAGTCGGTACAATGGTCGCAAGCTTACACAAAACAAGCAAAGGTGGGTATTAATTAGCCATTCCGTTATAGTGAAGCTGATTACTAGTCATTATAAGTCAAATTAATAGCAGAACTTTAGTTATGCTTGTCTATGATCGAGATCTTGTGCTCCAAGTCGTCCATATCCGCGACACGGCTTTCGAGAAAGTTTTAACCCGCCGGGTGCACCAATAGCAACACACGCCGATCAACCTCGAAAAACCAAATCAAAACCCAACGAGGCTTTCACGATTGAACAATCACAGATTCAGAAATATTTGGGGCCACCCTTAGAGTACACCATAGCAAGTAAGCAAGCTTCGAGACGGACTCAAGGTTGCGCCAATGGCTGTAAGCGACAGTATGCCCCCAAACGGGGACTGTCGATACCGCGTAATCACTCCGCTTACCTAAACAGTACAGTGTGCTCCTCGCACAATCGTAAATAAAGCAGTAAAGCATGGCATAAGTACAGGATCGTAATAAAACCTCAAACTAGTTTGTGGCCCCAAGAAATAAGAATGAATCAAGCTCTGGTTCAGGGGGGTCCCATATACCTCCCGGATGTGGATAGCGCGCAAAATCAAGGAACAGGTATCAAGTACTCGGGGTCTTACGGGACACAAGTGGGCGTTCGGAAAACCAAATATTTTCTATCACCCACCGATGCCTCTGCTTATTCAATTTTAGTTGTTAAACAGAAATTAAAGTGACAATAAGTAAAACTAGGATCATCTCCAACATCAACATGCGGCAATACATCAGCAACTGTGGCATATGACGACACACATCAACACTGGAGCAAGCAACTACGACGCGCAAGTCCAACTATCTACCAAACAACAGGTAATAGGATGTGTCCAAGGCAATATAGGGCTGCACGATATATCACAGTCGGAAACTAAAGCATCGCAACACGTATAGCAATAGATCAACGGAGGGAATAAATACTATAAAAGTAAGATAGGTAGAAAGGGGAGATGCTACTTTGAAAACATTGTCAAGATTTTCCGGAAGATCGGGGCGAAGCTCACATCAACTCAACGGCCTTATCCGTGAAGAAGCAAAACACTAGAAGAAACACCGGATGCGATATTTAATACAACGGCAGAAGATCGGCATGATGCATGCATGATGGATGACATGGCAAAGGTGCGATGCAATTAGGTCATATTACGCGGAACCGGGGTCCCGGCAATTAATTAGATGGTGCAAGTTATTTAGCTACCCCGCAATTACATGTTGTTATGACAAGGCAAGATAAGATACCGGTTCGCTACACAAGTTTAAATGAGGCCGATATGAGACTGGATTTGCCCGCATATGGGCCCCATATTTAATTATTAGGTGAATCGGCATAAGGCCCCCAAAACAATGAGATGCATGCGAGATGACAAATAAATGTGCAACAAGTTGTTATTATGTTAGGAAATAGGGTTTCGGAAAAGGGTTCACACATTAGGGTTCTCGACGATCTTGGGGGTCCGGGGTTCGGGGTTCGACAGGGTCCAGGGTTCGACGGAATCGTTCTCTCGCTCGCGGTAACGGGGCAGATCTTGAGTTCCGGGGAGAAGGACTTCGCGTTTGGTGGCGATCTTGACGGCCTTCGGGTACGGGATCGTCTCCGGGTTCGGGGTCTCGGCGTTCCATGAAGGAGTACTTGGCCTGGCGTCGGGGCATCGGTACCGTCTTGGTTGTCGTCGTTCTTGTCGTCGCGACGCCCTTGTCGGGTCCGCGCCATCGAGGCGGTCTTGGCATCCGGGGGCGTCGGGTCATGGCGTTCGGGTCGAGGCACTTGCCGCCACGGGGTTCTCGGTGTCCGGGATGAAGTACTCGGCGTCTATGGTTCCACGTCGACGGCCTTGGCTTCCTCGATGAAGAACTTGGTGTGTCCATGTCGGGGTTCTCGGCTTCGGTCGCCGGGCGTCAGTCTTCGGGACCTCGATGTCCGGGAAGCAGAACTCGGTTCGGTGTCGTTCTCGATCTTCGGGGGAGGTGCTTGTCGGTCTCGTGGCGATCTTGCGTCCCGAGGGTTCGGTGCCGAAGGTTGTTGGCGAGCTCGGGGTGCTCCGAAACGACCATAGGGTTCACACGCGTTTACCACGACACATACACGAGCACACGCATACACGAGCACACGCATACACGAGCACACGCATACACGAGCACACGCATACACGAGCACACGCATACACGAGCACACGCATACACGAGCACACACATACACGAGCACACGCATACACGAGCACGCGTGCGCAGGCCTGTGGCCACGGGCGGGCCAGCGTGGAGGGGCGGCGAACTCGGGGCGAGCTTGGCGAGGGTCTTGAGCGGAGGAGGCGCACGGCGGACGGTCGGGGCGGCGAGGCCGCATGCGCGACGCTGGGAGCGGCTCGACCGACGCGGTCGGGCGGCGGTCCGGCGTCCGGCGGGAGGCGGGTGGTGGCGGAGCAGGCGGAGGAGGGATGCGTGCAGACGGGGTTCCGTGAAGGCGTCGCCGAGGTTCGGAGGGGCGCGCGGCAGAGGCGAGATCGCGAGCGGGCGCCACTCGGGGCGAAGGGGAGCCTGGGCGCGGGGCGAAGCCGCGGCGCACAAGGCTGCCGCTGGGCGGACGGCGTCGCCGAGGCGGAGGCAGCGGCGAGCTGGCCGGGCGACGGGGTGGGGCGAGGGGCCGCCGAGGAGGGAGGGAGGGCGGAGGCGTGGGCGGGCGGCGGCTGGAGGAAGAAGGGTTGGTGGGGAGAGGCGAGGGAAGACCGGGTGGGTGGGGGTCCACGCGAGGCGTGTTGAGTGGGGGGGAGAGGCACTTGGCGTCAAGGTGTGGAGGTGGTGGTAGGGGAGGTGGGAGAGGCAGACGTGGGGGGGGCGGTTGGTGGGTGGAGGGTTTGGCTGGTCCAGCGTGGGGCATGGGCGGTGGGGCGGGGCAGGGTGGGCTGTGAGAGAGAGATGTGAGGGGGGGTTGGGGTGATGTGTCAGTTTGTGAGTGGGTGAGTGTGAGGGGTAGGCCATGTGGCAGCTAGGGAGTGGCCAGGGTGATGTGGCCTCCTAGGGTGGGTAGATTTTTGGGTAGGTTTAGGATTTAGGTAGACAGGCAGGTTGGGCCGATTTAGAAATCTGGGATCGTTGGGTCGGTTGGCCGTCCTGCCCGCCAAAATAATTAATAATTTTATTTATTACAAACAAGGTTTTTGCAAACCGATTTCGGGCAAAACAAAATACTCCGGAGCCCCGGGTTTTGGAGTTAAAATAAGATGGGGCGTTTGGAAAACAAATCTGGTTTTTGCGAAATAGTTTTGGCAAACAATGCATGATGATGACGATGCAATGCACAAATTCAACGCGATTTTCTAGTAGTGGTTTTGCGGGATGCCACAATTCGACACCACTAACAATGGATCTCGCCCTCGAGATCCGCCTCATCGTACCGGAAGGAAGGTCGGCGATCCTCGTCTTCTCACTTCGTGTAGATCCTCGCGACACCACTAACGAGGGTTTCTTCTTCATCTTGAAACCGGCGACACCACCAACAAAGGGTCGTTGTCCCTGTTCGTCAAGAGCACACTCCGGATAAACAACGGACGAGGTTAAAGGTAAGGCCACCTCTAACTTCCACGGACGGGGTAGAATTGCATCGATCCACCATTCAATATACAAAGCAAATGATAAGAGTAGTGGTATGGTCGCGACTCCATCCCGCACTCAAAGCATTACCCTGTACACGAATAGACGGTTTATGCAATCAACCCTCGGATTCAGACTGAAGATCTCGACAAGCGAGGTTCGGATTAAGGAGTGATGCAGAATCCGCATCGGATCTGGCGTAGAGGATGTCGTCGCGTCGGAAAACACCGGAAGGAACAAACAAGGAATACAGAATGGTAACAATGTAGACGGATTCATCAGGCCGCTTGAACACCGGATGGTAGAACACCGTGACCAAAGGAGGAAGCGAAACCCTAAAGGTACGACGGAAACCCAACCACGAGAATTCCTGGACTCGAAGAAAAGGGACGAGAGCGGATTCAAAACACGTAGGGGTAAGAGGGAAACAGCAGAGGGTAAGGAGTAAAATCAGACCTAACCAGAACTATCCAACCGGTTTTGCAAAATAGTTTTGACACTCTACTTCGGCCGTTAGCTAGGTTATCCTACAGGCTGGACTTGTGGGGTATCGCAACTGCTGAGCTCTGATACCACTCTGTAACACCCTCAGAATCGGACCTATGCAAGCTCAGGCAAAATTCACCAAACCCGCATAGAAACGATTCAAAGGTGCCCACCAGGCACTTTCGTGCGGGTGGAAAACGAAGTAGTAACATTACACAACAGTCCTCGATGGGACCCACAGAACAGATATATACAACAGCGACTCAAAGAGTCAAGAATACAGATATACGGTACAAAGATCCAAATCACCTTGAAAACGATAGAGCGTCCAGCTACGGACAAGATGCAAATGGGGCTAAGAGCCCTGAAGAATAACCAATGGCGTCCATAACCCTGCCCAGGCCAAGCCGGAAGGGTAACCCTGCTAGCGGCGTCGTTCTCACAACCTGCTTGACAAAAGGGGTGCCGACAAAGGGCAAAGCAGAAAACAAAGAAGGAGCGTCGATCTTGAGGCCAAGACAGCGAGGCTAGAATTCGCGGTCCTCGCCTACATAGGTATGGTGGATCGGGCAGCGGCAGCATGCACTAACAACCTATAGAGACTCGATACAACTGGCGGTTATCAGAGAGGGGTAAGAAGGACCTATCCGGAACCAACCTGACACTATCATCAAACAAACCCATCCTGGCGTTTCCCCCTCGAGACCGTCGAGGAAGTCAACCGAGGAACTCACACGGTTGGCAATTTTATTTATTCAGTTATCGTTGCAGCATTTACTAGTCAGGTATAGATAATCGTCCTGATAAAGTAAGCAGTGGGCACTTTTAGTTAACCATTCCGTTATGGTTGCATCAATTACTAATCAGATACAGATAGCATGAGATAAACCCGAAAACCCAGCAGTTGTTGGTACTTTTATTCAGCCATTCCGTTGTAGTTGCAAGATTTACTAGTCAGGTACAATGGTCGCAAGCGACACACAAAACAAGCAAAGGTGGGCAGTATTAATTAGCCATTCCGTTATAGTGAAGCTGATTACTAGTCATTATAAGTCAAATTAATAGCAGTAAACTTTAGTTATGCTTGTCTATGATCGAGATACTGTGCTCCAAGTCGTCCATATCCGCGGACACGGCTTTCAGAAAGTTTTAACCCGGCCGGGGTGCACCAATAGCAACACACGCTCGATCAACCTCGGAAAAACCAAATCAAAACCCAACGAGGCTTTCACGACTGAACAATCACAGGATTCAGAAATATTTCAGGGGGCCACCCCTTAGAGTACACCCGCAACGAAGTAAGCAAGCTTCGAGACGGACTCAAGGTTGCGCCAATGGCTGTAAGCGACAGTATGCCCCCAAACGGGGACTGTCGATACCGCGTAATCACTCCGCTTACCTAAACAGTACAGGGTGCACCTCGCACAATCGTAAATAAAGCAGTAAAGCATGGCATAAGTACAGGATCGTAATAAAACCTCAAACTAGTTTGTGGCCCCAAGAAATAAGAATGAATCAAGCTCGTTTGGGGGTCCCATATACCTCCGGATGTGGATAGCGCCAAAATCAAGGAACAGTATCAAGTACTCGGGGTCTTCGGACACAAGTGGGCTCGAAACCAAATATTTTCTATCACCCACCGATGCCTCTGCTTATTCAATTTTAGTTGTTAAACAGAAATTAAAGTGACAATAAGTAAAACTAGAATCATCTCCAACATCAACATGCGGCAATACATCAGCAACTGTGGCATATGACGACACACATCAACACTGGAGCAAGCAACTACGACGCGCAAGTCCAACTATCTACCAAACAACAGGTAATAGGATGTGTCCAAGGCAATATAGGGCTGCACGATATATCACAGGTACGGAAACTAAAGCATCGCAACACAGATAGCAATAGATCAACAGGAGGGAATAAATACTATAAAAGTAAGATAGGTAGAAAGGGGGAGATGCTCGCCTGAAAACATTGTCGAAGATTTTCCCGGAAGATCGGGGCGAAGCTCACATCAACTCAACGGCCTTATCCGTGAAGAAGCAAAACACTAGAAGAAACACCGGATGCGATATTTAATACAACGGCAGAAGATCGGCATGATGCATGCATGATGGATGACATGGCAAAGGTGCGATGCAATTAGGTCATATTACGCGGAACCGGGGTCCCGGCAATTAATTAGATGGTGCAAGTTATTTAGCTACCCCGCAATTACATGTTGTTATGACAAGGCAAGATAAGATACCGGTTCGCTACACAAGTTTAAATGAGGCCGATATGAGACTGGATTTGCCCGCATATGGGCCCCATATTTAATTATTAGGTGAATCGGCATAAGGCCCCCAAAACAATGAGATGCATGCGAGATGACAAATAAATGTGCAACAAGTTGTTATTATGTTAGGAAATAGGGTTTCGGAAAAGGGTTCACACATTTAGGGTTCTCGACGATCTTGGGGTCCGGGTTCGGGTTCGACAGGTCTGGTTCGACGGAATCGTTCTCTTCGCTTCATGATAACGGGCAGATCTTGAGTTCCGGAGAAGGACTTGGCGTTTGGTGGCGATCTTGACGGCCTTGGTGCAGGATCGTCTCCGGTTCGGTCTCGGCGTTCCATGAAGGAGTACTTGGCGTCCGGGGCATCGGTACCGTCTTGGTTGTCGTCGTTCTTGTCGCGACGCCCTTGTCGGGTCCGCGCCATCGAGGCGGTCTTGGCATCCGGGGCGCCGTCATGGCGTTCGTCGAGGCACTTGCCGCCACGGGTTCTCGGTGTCCGGATGAAGTACTCGGCGTCTATGGTTCCACGTCGACGGCCTTGGCTTCTCGATGAAGAACTTGGTGTCCATGTCGGGTTCTCGGCTTGGCCGGGCGTCGATCTTGGGACCTCGATGTCCGGAAGCGAACTCGGTTGGTGTCGTTCTCGATCTTCGGGAGGTGCTTGTCGGTCTCGTGGCGATCTTGCGTCCGAGGGTTCGTGTCAAGGTTGTTGGCGAGCTCGGGGTGCTCCGAAACGACCATAGGGTTCACACGCGTTTACCACGACACATACACGAGCACACGCATACACGAGCACACGCATACACGAGCACACGCATACACGAGCACACGCATACACGAGCACACGCATACACGAGCACACGCATACACGAGCACACACATACACGAGCACACGCATACACGAGCACGCGTGCAGCGGGCCCACAGGGCCACGGTGGCGGGCCAGGCGTGGAGGGGCCGGGCCGGGCTCCGGCGGGGCGAGCTTGGCGAGGGTCTTGAGCGGAGGAGGCGCACGGCGAGTCGGCGGGCGCGAGGCGCATTTGGCGACGGAGCGGCCTTCGACCGAGGACGCGGCGCGGTCCGGTCCGGCTGAGGCGGGTGGTGGCGAGCCAGGCGGAGGAGGGATGCGGCAGCGACGGGGTTCCGTGAAGGCGTCGCCAGCGAGGTTCGGAGCGCGGCAGAGGCGAGTCGCGAGCGGCGCGGACTCGGGAAGGGGAGCCTGGGGCTGCCTGAAGCTCGCTTCACAGCACATGGCACAGGCGGGACGGCGTCGGCCGAGGCGGAGGCGGGCGAGCCTGGCTGGCGGGTGGGGGCGAGGGCGTCGAGGCGAGGGAGGGAGGCCGATGGAGGCGGCGTGGCGCGCTGGGAGGAAGAAGGTTGGTGGGGAGAGGCGAGAGGAAGACCGGCAGGGTGGGGCATGGGTCCACGCGGGAGGCGTGTTGAGTGGGGGTGGGGAGAGGCACGCTGGCGTGCGGGCTGAGCGGGGGAGGTGGTGACTGGGGGAGGTGGGGAGAGGCCAGACGTGTGGGGTGGGGCCGGCGGTTGGTGGGTGGAGGGGTTTGGCTGGTCCAGGCGCGTGGGGCATGGGCAGGTGGGGCGTGGGGCCCAGGGTCAGGGGCTGTGAGAGAGAGATGTGAGGGGGGGTTGGGGTGATGTGTCAGTTTGTGAGTGGGTGAGTGTGAGGGGTAGGCCATGTGGCAGCTAGGGAGTGGCCAGGGTGATGTGGCCTCCTAGGGTGGGTAGATTTTTGGGTAGGTTTAGGATTTAGGTAGACAGCAGGCCGATTTAGAAATCTGGGCGGTCGTTGGTCGGCCGTCCGACGCCTCCGAAAAATAATTAATAATTTTATTTATTACAAACAAGGTTTTTGCAAACCGATTTCGGGCAAAACAAAATACTCCGGAGCCCCGGGTTTTGGAGTTAAAATAAGATGGGGCGTTTGGAAAACAAATCTGGTTTTTGCGAAATAGTTTTGGCAAACAATGCATGATGATGACGATGCAATGCACAAATTCAACGCGATTTTCTAGTAGTGGTTTTGCGGGATGCCACAGGATTCTACCGGAAAATGTTCGAGTACCCATTGTGAAGCTATGTGCATTCCTCAATGCAATATATCAGAAGGTAATCAATCCAGATATTCTGCCAAGGTTACAGAAGGATGTGGTACAATGTCTTGTTAGTTTTGAATTGGTGTTCCCACCATCCTTCTTCAATAGTATGACGCATCTCCTGGTTCATCTTGTGGAAGAGATTGCCATTCTCGGTCCGGTATTTCTGCACAATATGTTCCCCTTTGAGAGGTTCATGGGAGTCTTAAAGAAATATGTTCATAACCGTGCTAGACCAGAAGGAAGCATCTCCAAGGGATATGGAACAGAGGAGGTCATTGAGTTTTGTGTTGAATTTATTCCTGACCTTAAGCCGATTGGTGTCGACTCATGCATGAGGGAAGACTAAGTGGAAAAGGCATCTTTGGGAAAGAAAGCAATGATATGTAGGGACGGGATTCTTTCACTAAAGCACACTACAGCTTCTACATAATTCCACCTTGGCAGCTCAGTATATCGAGGAACACAAGAATATTGTACGCCCAAAACCCGGGAAGCCTGAATCATGGATTACAGATGAACACATGAAGTCTTTCGGTGGTTGGATGCGGACACATCTCTTGAATGACACCACTGTTGAAGATCAGCTATACTTGTTGGCCGCGTCACCATCTTCTACTGTATTGAATTTCCAAGGGTACAAAATAAATGGGAATACATTCTACACGATCACCCAAGATAAAAAGAGCACCAACCAAAATAGTGGTGTCCGCTTTCATGCAATAGACGAGAATGGACAAAAGGACACATATTATGGTTACATAGAGGAGATATGGGAACTAGACTATGGAGTCTCTTTTAAGGTCCCTTTGTTTCGCTGCAAATGGGTCAACCTGAATGGGGAAGGGGTAAAGATAGACCAGTTGTACGGAATGACAACAGTGGATCTCAACAATCTTGGTTATAGAGATGAACCATTCGTCCTAGCCAATGATGTGTCTCAGGTTTTCTATGTGAAGGACATGTCCTCCGCATCAAAAAAGAAAAAATATGCAAACGAATACATCATATGATGAGCCAAAGCGTCACATAGTTCTTTCAGGAAAAGAAACATCGTGGAATCGAGGAAAAGATGGACATGTCATAAGATTATAATAAGTTTGATGAAATTCGCCCTTCACAAAGGAAAACCGACCCAAGCATTCCGTTAAGTAAAGAAGATGCTCCATGGTTACGTCAAGCGGTCATAAGGAATGACATATGCCAAGAAGTTCATGCTCATATTATGTAACTCTAGTTCATGTCTTTCACGGTTTGTGGCTTGACCAAAGGATATCTTTCGCGGTTTGTGGCCTTTAGTCCCGGTTTTGTAGTCTCGCTTTTAATATTAATAAATGTCTTGAGTGTTAGTCCCGCTTTTGTGGCTGGACCGAGTGCCTCTATGACCAGTTTCTTGGAGATGCCGGAGGACGGGCTCCGTCGGCATCTCCTCGAAAATGGTCGAGTGGTGTCCCCGCCTCGAAAACCATCTTGCAGCTTGTAACTTCACTAACTAGATCAATACGCCTGAGCTAACTAATTTCACATATTAGGAGTGCCTCTATGACCAGTTTCTCGGAGATGCCGGAGGACTGGCTCGTCGGCATCTCCTCGAAACTGGCCGCATGGTGTCCTCGCTCGAAAACCATCTTGCAGCTTGTAACTTCACTAACTAGATCAATACGCCGAGCTAACTAATTTCACATATTAGAGTGCCTCTATGACCATTTCTCGGAGATGCCGAGGACTGGCCCGTCGGCATCTCCACGAGGCGGCCGTAGTGGTGTCCTCGCTCTAAAACCATCTTGGAGATGCCTCAAACTGGCTGGAGGACTGACTCACAAGGATGCATATTTATAGTACAAGCAGCTCGGCATAATGTCGACACTCACGACATAATGTCGACTCACCCCTATTATTAGTCTTGACTCATCTTTAGTCCCGTTGGTGTCTCCAACCAGGACTAAAGGTTCATCTTTAGTCGGTTGGTGACACCATCCGGACAAGGTATAAGCCGCACGACATAATGTCGACACTCACCCCTATTATTAGTGTTGTCGCCCACTGCCGAATCCTTGATCGCGGTTGGTTTCTCCAACCGACTAAATATGAACCTCTCTTTATATAGGCATTTCCTCTATTTATTAGGTAACACTTAAGACATTTATTAATATTAAAACCGACAAACCGACTAGCTAACACTCAGGCCTAAAGCCCCTTTAGTCATAATCATGCCTAGTCCTATAGCACGCAGCTTGTGGTCTTCATCGCCGTCATCATCATCGCCATCACACCGCCACTCGGGGATCCTCGGCCCATCCATGGCATATACCAGGGCCATTCCAGCCTCGATTCACGGCGGTGGGAGAGGGTCTCCGAAGACGATGCGCCACCGCCGATGTGGGGCCTGTGGCGGTGGACTCGGGCACCGTGGCGAGGATGGTCTCCCGGCGATGTAGCACATCACTTGATGATAGTACGGTTCGCCCACCACGCATTTACGGCCGATTTCGTTGTGGTTCACGGTGGCGGGCCATCACGCCAGACCTGGCGAGCTCCCTTTCCCGCCTATTAGCGATGAAGGCATTCCTGTGTCGAGTTGCCGGATCCCACTGGGATCCAACCGCTGCTCGGCGTGAGCTCGTGGTAGAAGTGGTTTGTGATGGCCGCTGGCGTCACGGAACCTTGAGGGACAGAGGGACAGAACCCTCCAAAGATCAAAGATCCAAATGGCGGCGGTACCCGGTGGACAAGGGTAGTTGGAGGCGCACAGCACCTCGGTCTCCTCGAGGGTCAGAATAGGCCCAGTAGGCGTTGTCCATTGTTCTAAGAGAGGAAGGTGTGGATGTGTGGATAGACATGACACGATCACCCTAAATATAGAGGGAAAGGGCGGGAAAACTTGGCGTGAAGCTTTGGGAAATGGCGGGAAATATCTTTAGTCCCGGTTAGTGACTACATCCGGAACTAAAAGCTCTAGTAGAAAGGAAAGGGCGGGAAAACTTGGCGGGAAGAGGTGGGAAATGGCGGAAAATATTTTTAGTCCCGGTTTGTGACTAGATCCGGGACTAAATGTGTGCCGAACAATGATCATGTTTCGAAAAAACCTTCACAAAATGACCTATCATGTTCGAGGTTTCATGGCTTTTTCGGTCCAAATGACCGATGTTATGTGCTGAATCACGGCATAGTTTGTGATGTTGTGCCCATATTATGCATGTGTGTGGACATTGGTATGGAGAATAATGTTGCAGGAGGAAGTTTTCCTTTTTGTCGCACGGAAAAGCCCTTTTCCATTTTCCGAGCGCAAAAAACGGGTCGGTTTGTGAAGTAACCATCAAAATGCCGTTTCACAATGCTACCGTCCCATTTTCCTAAAATACTAGACCACCTTACATGGACTATCTCCCAACCGGTACATCTCAAACCTTTTCGTCCATCCCGGGTAAAAAGGACAAATGTCTGCCGAATCGGCAGGAAGTGGGTCCGGTTTGTACTACAGGTACATGATCTATCGCCCGTGATTTTTTGAAAAAATCATTTGTAGACTCGCAATATGTGGTTTCTTCAGAGATCCAATGCAAGTTCTAACGATGCTCGTCCCCTATCTTCATGCACACCGGTTCGACCATAGTTAGAAATTCAGATAATTCAAAACGGGCATAATAAATTCAAAAAAAATCCAAACAATGAAAATCCTTCGCGTGGTGTCATATTATGTTACATAGTTGAAAGGAAAAATACAAGACTTGGTATATTGATCATGTTTCGAAAAAACCTTCACAAAATGACCTATCATGTTCGAGGTTTCATGGCTTTCGGTCCAAATGACCGATGTTATGTGCTGAATCACGGCATAGTTTGTGATGTTGTGCCCATATTATGCATGTGTGTGGACATTGGTATTGAGAACAATGTTGCAGGAGGAAGTTTTCCTTTTTGTCGCACGGAAAAGCCCTTTTCCATTTTCCGAAGAAAAACGGGTCGCTTTGTGAAGTAACCACCAAAATGCCGTTTGAATGCTACCGTCCTATTTTCCTAAAATACTAGACCACCTTACATGGACTATCTCCCAACCGGTACATCTCAAACCTTTTCGTCCATCCCGGGTAAAAGGACAAATGTCTTAGAATCGGAAGAAAGTGGGTCCGGTTTGTACTACAGGTACATGATCTATCGCCCGTGATTTTTTGAAAAAATCATTTTAGACTCGCAATATGTAGTTTCTTCAGATATCCAATGCAAGTTCTAACGATGCTCGTCCCCTATCTTCATGCACACCGGTTCGACCATAGTTAGAAATTCAGATAATTCAAAACGGGCATAATAAATTCAAAAAAAATCCGAACAATGAAAATCCTTCGCGTGGTGTCATATTATGTTACATAGTTGAAAGGAAAAATACCAGACTTGGTATATTGATCATGTTTCGAAAAAACCTTCACAAAATGACCTATCATGTTCGAGGTTTCATGGCTTTCGGTCCAAATGACCGATGTTATGTGCTGAATCAAGGCATAGTTTGTGATGTTGTGCCCATATTATGCATGTGTGTGGACATTGGTATGGAGAACAATGTTGTAGGAGAAAATGGTTTTGAATTATTTATTTAAATCTAAACACTTTTTATGTTTAAAGTTTTTCTAAATTCCAAATTAATATTAAAAATATATAAGTTAATTCATTTCTAATTGTAAATGGTTCATATTTTAAATGGTTACATTAATTATTTTTTAAAACAGAAAATGTTTTTGAATTATTTATTTAAATCCAAACACTTTTTATGTTTAAATTTTTTCTAAATTCCAAATTAATATTCAAAAATATAAGTTAATTCATTTTAAAAGGTTACATTAATTATTTTTTAAAAATAGACTATGTTTTTGAATTATTCATTCAAATCCATACACTTCTTATGTTTAAAGTTTTTCTAAATTCCAAATTGATATTAAAAAATATAAGTTAATTCATTTTTAATTGTAAATGGTTACATTAATTTTTTTTAAAACAGAAAATGTTTTTGAATTATTTATTTAAATCCAAACACTTTTTATTTTTAATTTTTTTCTAAATTCCAAATTAATATTCAAAAATATAAGTTAATTCATTTTAAAAGGTTACATTAATTTTTTTTGAAAAATAGAATATGTTTTTGAATTATTTATTCAAATCCATACACTTCTTATGTTTAAAGTTTTTCTAAATTCCAAATTGATATTAAAAAAATATAAGTTAATTCATTTTTAATTGTAAATGGTTCATATTTTAAATGGTTACATTAATTATTTTTTAAAATAGAAAATGGTTTTGAATTATTTATTCAAATCCAAACACTTTTTATGTTTAAAGTTTTTCTAAATTCCAAATTAATTATCATTTAAAAAACAATACAAATTTAAACCCCAAAATAAAAAATAAGGCGGGAACAGAGAGAAAATACCTGAAATTTTTTGAAAACAGGGGAATATGTCCCGGTTGGAGCCACCAACCGGGACTAAAGACCCCCTGCGCGCCAACCCTTGGTCTGCTGAAAATATTGGAGTATAGGTCCCGGTTGGTGGCTCCAACCGGGACGTATAACCCTTTAGTCCCGGTTGGAGCCACCAACCGGGACTAAAGGTCCTTTGGTTATAACTGGGTGCCCCTCCTCTTCTTCTTCCCCATCTCCCCTCCTCTTCTCTTCTCGCGCACGACACCATAAGGCTGCCCCGCCGCCGTGCACGCCCTACCGGCCGCCCGACCAAGCGTGCGGAAGCTCGCCGCCCGAGGCTTCTCCTGAAGAATCGGCCCCGCTCGCCCAATCGCCAACGACCCTCGAGCCCGACGATCGCCCCGCCGATTCGTCCCCGACCTTGCCTCACCTCCCGACACCACCACCGCACTGGTATCTTCTTTGGTCCTCGTGGACCTCTCTCTCGCCCTCTCGCCTGGTTCATCCTCTCCGACCTGCCACCACTGCCGCCACCGCCGTCGTGCTCTCTCTCCGTGACCTTTTGGAGGCGGCCACTCTTTGGCTCGCCTCAACCTCTTCTCTCTAGCAGCAAGACGCCGCCTAGATCGCCCCCTAATGCCGTTCCCGATCACCGTCCTGCAAGCCACCGCCGGCGTGACGTCACCCGTGCATCAGCGCGACCCAGCCAGGGAGCCACTTTGCCTGCATGGCTTTCCTATGTGGCCTCGCCCTGTGTCAGCGTCTGGTAGCCCCACCGAGTGAAAAATGCCCCGAACCAATTTTGCTTGTGTGGTCTGCCGAGGTGGCTCAGGCCCTACGTCGATCCTTTGTGGGTAGGTTTGCCTGCGGTGTAAAAAGTTTAACCAGCTTTTAATAATTTCAGAAATAATTATAATCTTATAAATTCAATAACTTTTAATCTATAAGTCATAAAAATATGAATAATATATCAAAATGTTCAGAAAAATGAAACCTAGCTATATAAGCTATAATCATGCATTGTACAACAACTTAAATTACAAGTTTAATTAGAAGAACAAATCCACCCCTCTCATGTGTTCCGGAGTTTCTCCGAGTTAGGGTTTTCACCCCTCGGAACCCCGATTAAATCGTCGAGCATTTCTTAGGGTTACATTCCAATGCAAATTAACTTGTCATATCATCATACTTGCTTGAGCATTGCATCGATGCCATGTGTTGATTGTTTCCCTTTCTTTTTGGTGTTTGGATTATTAGGTTTATTATTAGTTAGGTATTATTAGGTTTATTAATTAGTTTTGTATTATTGGTCTTCGGCCCCACTGGTCAGTCACTGTGGGTAGCCCCAGACCCGATACATTTTCAAGCAATTTAGGTGCATGTGGGTTCGACGATGTGCCTATCTACTACACGGTTTCCCTTTCTCTTCATTTTTATTATTGTGTATGTATATATTAAGGTTTCTCCGAATTAGGGTTTATATCTCTCAACACCGTACTTAACTTTCTCCTTTAGCCGCTTTGACTTATTCGTTTTCCCACCAATGCAGAAAATATGGACCCACACGTCAGAGACGAAGAAAAGGAAGAGTTGATCCAAGGTGTGATCCGTGGGGAAGATAATTTAGACGTATCAACGTTTCTGAACAACTCCGGTGAGGGTGATCCTCTTTTTACCGGAGTAGACAACTTGTTTGAGGTTGAAGGTGTTGCCTTCCGCGAGGGAGAAGGCGATGCCTTGTGTAATCGAGAAGACGACGCTCCCATGAGGTGCATGTAATATAATCAATTCATTAATTAATCATCTGCTATCTATATAGAAATAGTAACGACGATCTTTCTTCTTTTAGCCCTCCGGATCGAAGGAATCTACTGAAAAGAGCAGACGAGGCCCAACCAAAAAGTTGCAAGACCATGAGAGGTTCAGGATCGAAGATGTCTCTGAAGACGGCTCCCGAAGTTGTCGCAAACAAATTTGTGGCACAATGCGGAGTAATATTTAGGGACTTAATCCCGATCACCATTAGAAATTGGAATAGGCCTGCTAATGCGGATGAAGAGGGAACATGTTTATTTGTCCCTAACCACGCCAAAGATTTACTGTGGAAGAGGCTCATGGTTAATTTCAAACTACCGAAGATAGAGCTAGATCCAAATGCGGAGGATCCAGTTGAGGACGCCTTACAACATGGGAGAGCCATGGAGGCTAAGGTCAGGGAGTGGGCTTTGAAGAAGATGGCCCAGTGTTTCACCAACTGGAAGAAAAGATTCCACCTTGACTATGTCGCGAAAAAGAAGACTCCCGATTTCAAGAATATTCAGTTTGATAAGATAAAACCATTCTGGGATGAGTTTGTGGAATACGAGAAATCAGAAAAAGCTAAGAAAATGTCAAAACGAATAATGAATGTCGCTAAGAAGAAGTATCACCATACTATGGGGCAAGGTGGCTCTGGTTGGCATTCCTAAGTGGGAGAAACTTGAGCAGGAAGCGTGATAAAAATATCACCCAGAGATGACGATTGGGTAGAACATGCAAGGAACTGGTTTTACGGGCATGGGGCACGTTGGACTCGGAAGGAGGTGTATATATAACATACGACATAAAGAATACCCTTGCCAATCGAGAGGATCGTAAAAGCGGTAAAGATCAAGAAGATGGGGACTTCATTCCCGATAGAGAATGATGAGCTCACACTCGCCTTGGAAATAAGGAACATGATGGACGAACACGAGGCACAAGAGGCTCCCAATCATGGAGGACTGGGTTTCAAGAGAGGAAGAAATATCCCGATAGAAGCCGCGGAGGAGAAAGGACAGGGAGGCGGTTGAAGCGAAAAGTCGAAAGAGCGAATGCGTTTAATTGAAGAACGATTAAAGCAACAACAAGATGAAATTAACAAACTTAAAGAGCAGTACTCGGCACATCTCAAGAAGACACCGCATTCGATGCTACCGCCTATCGAATAATCGAAAAAGCGTGTGGCTTCCACCGAGGTCCCGGTGATGACAATGGCGATGCCGATGATGCACCGACGATGGCTCTGTTGGCTACCCAGGATGATATCACGAGATGACACATCGCGAGCTACATGTCAAAGTTGTGAACATATCAATGAAGGTGGCGGTCGGCTATGCCTTACCAATTGGACCCACACCAACTTACCACCGTCGTCCGGTTCCAGAGGGCTACGCTGTCGGCGTGGATGAAATCATGCCCACCTTTGAGGTTTTGGATCTTCACTACCTGCCGGTGAAGGGATGTGATCTTTGGGTGACGCAAAAACGCCACCATTCTATGGTCAAGGATTGTATCGTGCTTCAAATCACACGCCATCTTCGCCGCCGCCACCCGTCTCCATGAGGTCGCCGCCGCTGTGGCAGCCGTCGCCTCACCCGCCCGCCGCCACCAATCTCGGTGCAGCCATCACCAAGGAGCCATCGCCGACGCCTTAGGATAAACAGCGAAGCGTCTGCCATCTTGTCGTAAGCGATCGCCAAACGTAAACAAGAGCCTCTTCCAAAAGTACCAACGGTTCCTCCCAAGAGAGCTTATGGTATCTTGAAGAGGAGATGCGCGATCGTTGATGCGGAAACGACGTTTTGCTAAGTCGAGGCGGCCGAAAGAGCCAGAGTTCCCGACCAAAGAAGAAAAAGCTAAAGTGTTGAAAATGCTAAAGAATCTTCATCAACCCGAGCCAAAGCTGTCATCGACTATGAGCGTTCTATTATCAAGTCACATGCGACAAAAAGCCTCAAGAGCAAGATCGATGCAAGTGGAAATCTGCCCATTCGCCTCGAGAACAAGCAAAATAGACTTGCGCCTCTCAAGGTGATTTCTCAAACCAATGTGGGTCGAGAAAATATGGGGAAGAGCGGTATGATCCAGAGGTAGTTACTGTCACGGAGAAGCCGCTTCTCAAGGTATGAGTATTGCCCAAGATTATCCCGCTTAGAGTTCTTCCCGGAGTGAAGTAGCATACCAATACCAGACGAAAACCTCTCGTCAAACCTGAGGAGGTAAACAATCTTCCAACAAAATGCGAAGATTGCATCGGTACATGCATGCCACAAGGGCCGGGCTAATCGGATAGTCTTGAGGGTTACAAAAAGCATCATGGGAAAGATAAGGATGACATGATATCCATTGAATTTGATGAACTATTTCAATTATTCAATCAAGACGCCTTGGACAAATCGATCATGAGTGCCTATTGTCTGTAAGTACTAATTCGTAATTAATTTAGTCTCCACCTATATTATTTTGTTTATTGCATGTATATAATCATACCGTAATATGCGTAATGAAGATTCTCGAATGCAAGAGAGGACAAATCTATGACATTGGCTTCATTGACCCATATTGGGTTCATGAAGCTAATCTCAAAATAAGCCCCGGATACGGAGGATAATATAGTACGCGTTAAGGTTTCAAGAAACCAAAAGGGAAATACTATTTCCTTACAACTTCCGATGAGTGTTATTGTCTTGTATACACTTTCTATTTCGCTTACTCGATGTTAAGTATATAATTGATTAGTTACGCATTCGCAGTACCACTATATTCATTAATCATTCAACTTGACAAAGGGCGTGTACTAGTCATGGACTCAAACATAAACCCCTTGAGACGTGGAAGGACATGCAGATACTTCTCCAATGTAATTCTAATCATTACGACACTATATCGACAACGTTCGTGAATTTTATGATATCAAGTACTTAATAACTTATTTTATTCGCTTTCACGCGGCGCGCTTGGAAACAGTTCACCAAGAAGGCTAGGGTGTTTGGAAAGAGGAGCTTACATTTCAACCACTAGATGTAAGCACCACTAGCTATATCCGCGCATCTCTTTGATTCTAGTTTTGATACGATTATTATCATGCTTGATTATTATTTTGATTGAACTCGTTTCTCGTAAAGTGCCCGACGAGGACCGTGTAACAATCTATGTGGATACTATGTATGCGAGTTCATCCGATGACGCGATGAGAAGGGCAGAAATTTAGAGCAACTCCACGACGTAAACAATTTCTATAGTTTTTAATTACAATCAAATTGTGTTTAGTTTCATATTCATATAGGTGACTCCTTTTTAAATCAGATCAACGTCTACGACGGTCTTACGCCAAAGGATCGCATACGAGCAATTCAGGAGGAATTGGCGGGATTCTTGGATGCGAAGTCCTAAACACACAAGGGGAATACTACTCGGCTGTGTATAGACAATAGGAATTGTAAAATAGCAACTTTCAAGAAATTGGCGGTAGCATCGAATATCAACTTTTGTATGTAGTGCATGAACTCGATCCGTGTATTGAATGTAATGTTGTCATGATGATCTTGTGTAATATAAGGTTCCTTCGTTGATAAGTGCAAAACACTAAATAAAAATAAAACAACCTAAATGAATTCTCCGTCGGCACAAAAGTGGCGAAAATGTCATGACAACAAAATGTGCCAAAATGAATTCTCCGCAAGAGAAAATGAGCCAAATCTCTGCCATGACAAAGAGTTATTAGTCCCGTTAGGTTACGAACCGACTACTGCTCCACTCGCCTCGATGCCGCCACGTGCCCCATTTGTCCCGGTTGGTGGGGCAACCGGGACTAATGGTTAGAGCTTTAGTCCCGATTGCCCCGTCCCGGTTGGGCAACCGGGACTAATGGCCCTTACCAACCGGGACGCATGGGCCCTTTTCTACCAGTGGTGCAACCACTTGGCAATATGGGCTCTGCCATGATCATATAGGTTGCAAGAACTTAGTCATATGGACAGTGGGTGGTAGTGTTTGATAGGTTGGAACGCGTCCATTTTTGTCTAAGGGAAGGCTTCTGAAAGATCTTGTCTTGGGAAACCAAGTCTTGTGGGGAAAGTGCACCACCTCTGCAGAGTGTAAAATCTAAGTACTTAGCCATGTCCCTGGTAAAGGACAATTTGAGCATCAAGACATGGAAGCAATCAAGAATATCATCATTCAAATTTCTAAGTTAAAATCTTGTGGTTTGAACAAGGGTTGTTTGAAATCTTCAATCTTTGATGGAGAGATGCCTTGAAAGGATCTTCAAATCTTTGATTGAGAAAAATGACTTTGCCAAGTAAAACTTAGTATTTTCAAAATGATAAGGAAAACCTATTTTGAGAAATGCAAGCCTCAACTCCACTTAGCCAAATGCATATAGATGATAGACTCCACTATACCACCATAGTATCACTTGCCAATACAATTCAAATGTATTGACCCTTTGTGGTCAGAACTTGTATGTTGCAGTTTGATTGTTTTAGTGAAGATTGATTGATTAGGATTACAAAGTCTACAACCAACATCTTCCTGTGGCACTTTGAAGATGAAGGACCCCATGCTTATAGTTATTCCGCTGCAATGTAATGTAATAGCCAAATGAGCTATGATTGATGTAATAAACTTATGTTATTCCTGGTTATAAAGTTATATTATGACCTTTGTTTCTTGATATTACATCTTAACTGTGGATGCTAGCTATTGATCCAGGGACTAGCATTGTAAACACAAGAGGAATCTGCCTTATTAGGTTGAGACCTCTACAGGTATAAAATTTGTCAAATTCTAACGTGGGGATCAAAAGTTATAGCCAAAACAAATTTAAACATCTAATAGATTCAAATCTTGTTTTTAAACTCTAACAGATGCCACACGTCTTATTCTGATTGGCCCGTACCGCTTCGCGTAGGATCACGCTTCTGAGCCGTTAGATCAACATAATATGCACGGCCCAGATCTAATTATACCGTTTCGTTAAGTGATCTAATCTCGCGCGCTGGATCTAGATCCAACGGCCCTGGATCAAACGACCAAAGCTGGGCGGCGCTGGCGGTGGCTACTGGCGGCGGCGTGCTCGACCTACGGCTGCACAGTGCTACAGATGGCTAGGGGGTCATCGGAGACGCTTACCAGAAACGCGACGACGTGCTGATGCTCAACCTGGCGACGGCTTAAGGCGGCGCGACGGACGCGGTCGGAGCTTGTCGGAGTTGGCGGCGGCTCGCTTGGTGGACGACGACGTTGGCGACGGTAACCCTAGCAGCGAATAAACGCATCGGCAGAGACGACAAAACTACGGCGAATGCGCTCGTGTGAAACAGAGGAGAAGGGGAACAAATGGCACACCGAATTTGATCGCCGGAGTTGAGGACGTCGTCGGGAGCTTGCGGTGCTTGTCGAAGACAACGACTTGGGGCAGATAGGACGAACCAATGGGGGGTCAAGGCGCAAAGAAGTTGTGAGGCAGCTCGTATGAACCAGAGGGAGGGCGACGGGCTCACTGGAATTGGTCACGGAGAGCTCTCCGTCTGCTGGCGAGGATGAATGCGGCAGGCGCTGGGCTCGGAGTTTGGGGGGAAATGGAGAGGGGGAAGAGGGGGTTTAAGTAGGCAAGGCGGGGGGTGAATTACTCCTGCAATCAACGCGAATTGACGAATCAATCAAGAGTGGAACGGCGTGATTTGGGGAAGAACACGTCGCGATGGGGGTGGAGACGACGACGCCGTGTGGGCCTTGGCTGTCAGCGAGAGAAACAGAGGGGGAGTGGGTCATGCCTGTCACCACTCGGTGGAGTGAAAGAAAAGTGAAAAGCAGTTCGGGGTGGGGGTGCTGGGCTTAGTTGGGCCAGTTGGGCCAGATTCGACTGAAGGCTTATTTTTTTTCTCTTTTAAGCTTTTTCTTTTTTTGTTTGCTTTTCTGAAATGGTTTTCAAAATTCAATTCAAATCTGTTTGATTCCAAAACTTTTCAGGATTTTTGTACAATAAATCTTGTACTCAAATAAGTGTCAATCACATCTGTTCACCCAAACACAGTTGGGTCTTTTAGAAAATAAAATAAAACCATGCCTTTATGAGGTGTGATAATAGGCATAGAATTGGTTTTATTTCATATTTTGCTTTGAGACTTTGCTCAAATTTTTTAAATCACTTGGGTTTGGATTCTAAACAATACTGAAAGGTTAACAGCACCTTTCTCAAAAACAAGTAGCACAAGGTCTTGAGTAAACTTACATAAAATATTGAGCAACGATGCTCTTGTTTTTGAAATGAAATTCTAAATGATCATGGATGCATGGATGATATTCATGAGTTTGAAACATGATTTTAGGGATGTTACAGCTGTATGGAAACCATGTTCAAAGATAGCCCATGTCACATCCTCAATGGTAGTGGTGATCTTGAAGTTATCCCACCAAGTAGCTGCTGGTCCTTCCAATAGATGTGCTACAAACCTGACCTTCTCCTCGTCGGTGCAGCCGACAGTTACCAAATCCTTGTTCACCGAACATAGCCAATCATTGGCCACGTCGAGGAGGCATCTGTGGTTTTCATAAGGATAAGAATGAGATACCCATAGATGCTTATCATGCATAATACATCACATAGACAATCACCAAAACAAGCATCAAAATAACATAAAGTTCAACGACATAAAAAACAAGTTTGAAAAGCAAACACACCATATCAAGCCATCCACATGTTGGATGGTCATTGCGACTCAATAATCATAAGTATGGTAAATGAAAGATAATTGAGTAGTTATCACTACTCCTCCGCATCAACCTCCACATCAACAAGTGTAAGACCTGCATTCTCCATAGCGGTCTTGTACTCCTCAACACTAGTAGTCAAGGCCTCTATCTTGGCCTTAAGAGCCCTCTTCTGTGAACAAAGCCTCTCTATCACTCCCTGCTGATGCTCGAGCTCGAAATCCTTGGTCTCTAGCTCTTCCTTCATCTCCCGGATCTTCTTGTTCCAGTCTTGGACTCTCTTCTCCTGGCTCTTGAATTTCTTATCCTGGCTCTCAAACTTGGCCTCCATTTCTTTGACTATCTCGTCTTGCTCCGCGAAGAGCTTGTCCTTATCTCAGAGTTGAACCTGGAGCTAGTCATTGCTAAGCATGATGTTGGTCCTATTTGTATCTAGGTGCCTAATAAGAACCTCTAGGTCCTGAAAGTACAGACGAATTGGCTCCACCATCTCTCTAGCAGCATCCTCGAACTCAATAGCCTCACCCTCCTCGTCGCGTCTCCCAAAGGGGTGAAAGTAAAGACCTCTAAGCTCTCTGGAGTGCCTCCCTACCAGATGCCCAAGTAAATCCTGCATGACTACATCTAAGCCTCTCTCCTTGTCTTCATGCATTAGCTTGAAAGTGATAGCCTCCATGGTTGGCTCAGTCTGGCGTCCTGGCTGAGTAACTTTGAAGCCCCAAAGGTCCTTCCTCTCAAACTTGGTGAGGGGAAGCGTCATGATGCTAGGGAGCGGAAGGTTGAGCACGCTAGTGAGCTCAATAAGACGAGTGCCAAAACGAGTTCCCTTGAACTCTTCAGCTGTGTTGATAGTAACATTAGGCATCTATTTTATAAGATAGAGAAAAGTTAGAATCAACATCAATAGAGAAAATCACAAGACAAAGTATCACAAGCATATCTTTGGCAACAAACACACAAGTCATGGCATACATAAGTCCATTACAAGCATCAAAGGTTCAACATAACTTAGACAAATATTTGGAAATAAAACGATAGATGTGGTGGTCCAACTAACGAAGTACATTACAATACCATCTCACTTGCCAAGTTGGCTAACAAGGCATCTCTAGAGGCAATCTGTCGATCCTGATCACATGACTCCATTGCTAAGTCTATGATGTCTTCTCTTAAACGTTGGTTGGTAGCCTCTAACTCTTGGGTATGCTTCTTTTCTTCCCTAAGGTCATTTTGGGTGTTAAGCATTCTGCACTTGAGTCTATCACCAAGCTCCTTGATGGCATTCCAAGCTGCATTTCTTGCAGAGTCAAAGAATTTTGTGTGCATTATTGAGTTGCACTACTAGGAAAACGGCCTTTAGTGGCGCACCTGAAACCATCATCTGTGGCGCAAGCAGGCGCCACGCCGCGCTTCTGACTATCTCAGCCGTGGCGCATCGCCTAGTGCGCCACAGTTGTGTAGAGATAGGCGCGCACTCCTAGTGCCACAGAAGTTTGGCATGGTGCGCTACCTTGGATCTTACGTGGCGCACTACCTAGTGCGCCACTAAACATCCATGGTGCGCTTTAGGTGTAGTGCGCCACGAAGGTAGACCATGTGCGCCATGTATGTATTTTTTTTAATTTCCAAGCCGATTATATGCAATATGATTATATACAATATTACAGATATACACACACGATACAAGATATACAATTATATATATAAATACTCAATATGAAAAACAAGATTGAAACAAATACATATAGATAAGTCTCATACATGAATACATAGTCTAAGTTACATTGTTTTGATCATGTTACAAAGTAGTAGTTGGTGACATGCGAATACATGTGTCGATCGAACAAGTTAGAGCTCTAAGCTCGCTTAGACATCTAAACTAGCTAGCTAGACACAAACGGGATAAATAACCAAAGAAGATAAGCATGATCACCCGTGTGACGAAGGTGTAGGTCTTCATCCGGTTCCTTGTCCTAACTACCGCTAGATAGCGCGTGTATCTAGCTTCCGCCTCCGCCATAGTGTTGTACCCTTTGTAGCTATTGCATGAAACGGTGCACTGTCTCCTAGTCTTCCCAATCATCGAGACTCGAACCCGTCCCTTGTACACGACGTACCACGCCATCTACAAGTTGACAATAATAACTAACCGGTGATTGAAAAAACATGTATAATTAAAGTCGCATATGAAGATACACTTATAGAAAGTACTCTTAAATCAAAAAGAGCAAACTCAAAAAGCATGCCTCATATATAACTAGGTTGTTGGACACAGGAATATGCTATGACGGGACTGTTAGCCAAGTAGGATGCACAATTCCTGGACTTGTGCATATCACAAGGCTAACAATCCCGTCATAGCACATTCACATATATATTGTGCCACGACATTTCAATCATCGGCATATTCTCGAAAAAGACAAAAATAACTCGAAAAGAATGCCTCATATATAACTAGCTAGGTCGTTTTGGACACAGGAATATGCTATGACGGGACTGTTAGCCAAGTAGGATGCACAATTCCTGGACTTGTGCATATCACAAGGCTAACAATCCCGTCATAGCACATTCACATATATATTGTGCCACGACATTTCAATCATCGACATATTCTCGAAAAGACAAAAATAACTCAAAAGAATGCCTCATATATAACTAGCTAGGTCGTTGGACAGAATATGCTATGACGGGACATTAGCCAAGTAGGATGCACAATTCTGGACTTGTGCATATCACAAGGCTAACAATCCCGTCATAGCACATTCATATATATTGTGCCACGACATTTCAATCATCGGCATATTCTCGAAAAATACAAAATAACTCACACTTGTCGTCCGAGAACCAAAGAGTAAGCAAAAAACCAAAGATTAAGCAAAAACCAAGCATTGATTGATATATAATAATAATAAGCAAAATAAGTAAGCGGTGATTCATAAACCTAATAAGATAAGTACACTTGTCGTCCACACACACACACAAAGGTCATCTATAGTTTGCAACTACAACTAGGCCAACATCAAGCCTTACGGCTCGGCTTAGGAACGGAGGACGCCTGTCTCATCATGAACTTCCTATAGTCACCTGCATCTCTAGGCGATCTTCTATGTCACGTTATTCGGGATATTTCCTCCGTAGAAGATCCCCGAAGTCATGACATCACGAAGATGATTGCCCCAAATCGCTGCTGGATGCGATACATCTCTTGTCTAATATCCGAATCATTGATCTTGGCCTTTGCTTCGCCCACTGCTTGAGATGATCTGGCGGTAGAATTCTGCTGGTCAAGTAGGAACGCCTCATGTGATGGATCTGCGTAGGCTTCCTTCTTCGCTTTTCCTGCTTCATCAGAACACCCTCGAATCGAACCTATGCAAGTCTTAGCGATTCCGCCAAACCCGCATAGAAACGATTCAAAGGTGCCACCAGGCACTTTCGTGCGGGTGGAAAACAAAGTAATAACATTACACAACAGTCCTCGATGGGACCCACAGAACAGATATATATATATACAACATGACTCCATGAGTCAAGAATACGGATATAATATACAAAGATCCAAATCACTTTGAAACGATAGGCGTCCACTACGGACAAGATGCAAATGGGGCTAAGAGCCACGAAGAATAACCAATGGCGTCCATAACCACCTGCCAAGCCAAGCGGAAGGGTAACCCTGCTAACGGCGTCGATCTCAAAACCTGCTTAAACAAAAGGGGTGCCGACAAAGGGCAAAGGAAAAAGAGGAGCGTCAGTACTGAGGCCAGTACACGGCGAGGCTAGAATTCGGCGGTCCTCGCCTACATAGGTATGGTGGACTGAAGCGGCAGCAGCAGCATGCGCTAAACCACCTATAGAGGCTCGATACAACTGGTGACTATCAGGGAGGGGTAAGAAAGACCTAATCGGAACCAACCTGATACTACCATCAAACAAACCCATCCTGGTGTTTCCCCCTCGACACCAACGAGGAAGTCAACCGAGGAACTCACACAGTTGGCAGTTGTATTTATTCAGTTATTGTTGCAGCGATTACTAGTCAGGTTTAGATAATCATCCTGATAAAGTAAGCAGTGGGCACTTTTAGTTAACCATTCCGTGATAGTTGCAACAATTACTAATCAGATACAGATAGCATGAGATAAACCCAAAACCCAGCAGTTGTTGATACTTTTATTAAGCCATTCCGTTGTAGTTGCAATACTTACTAGTCAGATACCATTGTCGCAAGCGACAAACCAAACAAGCAATTGTGGGCAGTATTATTTAGCCATTCCATTATAGTGAAGCTGATTACTAGTCATTATAAAGTCAAATTTACAGCAATAAATTTTAGTTATGCTTATCTATGATCGAGATACTGTGCTCCAAGTCGTCCATATCCGCGGACACGGCTTTCAGAAAGTTTTACCCGGCCGGGGTGCACCAATAGCAACACACGCTCGATCAACCTCGGAAAACCAAATCAAAACCCAACGAGGCTTTCACGATCGAACAATCACAGGATTCATAAATATTTCAAGGCCACCCATTGAGTACACCCAACGTAAGCAAGCTCCGAGACGGACTCAAGGTTTGCGACAATGGTCAGAAACGATCGGGAACCCGAAAGTGTGTCTAGGCTTGTCGATACCGAAAACATTCCGCTTACCTAAATGATGCAAGGTGCTCCTCGCACAATTTAAATAAAGCAGTAGCATGGCATAAGTACAGGATCGTAAATAAAACCTCAAACTAGTTTGTGGCCCCAAGAAATAAGACTGAATCAAGCTCTGGCTCAGGGGGGCCCCATATACCTCCCGGATGTGGATAGCGCGATAAATCAAGGAACAGGTATCAAGTACTCGGGGTCCTACGGGACACAAGTGGGCGTTCGGAAACCAAATATTATCTATCACCCACCGATGCCTCTGCTTACTTCAATTTTAGTTGTTAAACAGAAATTAAAGTGAACGATAAGTAAAACTATGAATCATCTCCAACAGCAACATGCGGCAATACATCAACAACTGTGGCACTGGACGAAACGCAACAGCACGTGAGCAAGCGACTACGACGCGCAAGTCCAACTATCTACCAAACAACAGGTAATAGGAGGTGTCCAAGGCAATATAGGGCTGCACGGTATATATCACAGGTACAGAAACTAAAGCATCGCAACACAGATAGCAATAGATCAACATGAGGGAAGTAAATACTATAAAAGTAAGATAGGTAGAAAGGGGGAGATGCTCGCCTGAAAAGCATTGTCGAAGGGTTCAACCGAAGATCGGGGCGAAGCTCACATCAACTCAACGGCCTTATCCGCGAAGAACCAAAACACTAGAATAAACACTAGATGCACTATTTAATACAACGGCAGAAGATCGGCATGATGCATGACATGGCAAGGGTGCAATGTGATTAGGTCATATTAAGCGGAACCGGGGTCCCGACAATTAATTAGGTGGTTCATGTTGTTTAGCTACCCCGCAATTAAATGTTGTTTTAGCATGGCAAAAGATAGTACCGGTTTGCTACACAAATTTAAATGAGGCCAATATAAGGCTAGATTTGCCCGCATATGGGCCCCATATTTAATTATTAGGTGAATCGGCATAAGGCCCCCAACCAATGATATGCATGCGAGACGACAATTAAATATGCAACAAGTTGTTATTATGTTATAAAATAAGGTTCTCGGATAAGAGGTCACCCATAGGGGGCTCGACGATCTTGGGGTTCCGGGGTTCGGGGTTGGTCTCAGGGTCCAGGGTTCGACGGATCTGGGGTTCGGGGTTTGATGGAAGCGTTCTCGGATAGCGGGGGTAGGTCTTGGCGCATCCGGGGTCTCGGGTCGACGAACTTGATGCGCCCGGGTTCGGTCTCCGGATCCGGGAAGAAGGCCTTCGGATCCTCGGGTCTGTGAAGGAGTACTTGGCGTCCGGCGGTAGATCTTGTTGGTCCGTGTAGGCGTTCTCGAGGTCGATGGCGAACTAGTCCTGCATCGGGTTCGGTTCTTGGGTTCGACGGTGTCTTGGCCCCCCGAGGAAGATCATGTCGAGCCATCGGGTTTGGCCTTCGGGTTTTGGACTCGCAGAAGTTCTCGTCGTCCTCGTCAAGATCTTAGTATGTCATCTCGATCATCTGTGGCGGCATCAGGTTGGTCTTGTTCGTGCGGAGATCTTGGCGGCGGAAACGGAGATCTTGTTATGGGTCGGTCTTGTCGGCGGTCTCGGGTTCCGTCGGAGGTCTTGTCGATGGACCCTCGGGTTCATGCGGCTCCTCGAGGCGAACTTGTCGATGCGGTCTGTTAGGTGGTCGCGAGCGACTTGGCGGTATTGGGTCTAACGAACGTCTCGAGATGCCAACTTGTGTCGAACATGCTACGACGAAAGCACCGGCGGCCCACGCTACCGGAGGCGAACGCTGGGCGCAGGGCCCGGGCGAGCTCTGACGACGATGGCGGGAGAGGCGGTGGCCGAGGACAGCAGGCCCGGCGGAAGGAGGAGGTCCGCGCGGAAGCCGGCATCGGGCGAGGGGTCCGCGGTCGGCGAGGCGCCGGGCGAGGTGCTGGCCGGCGAGCAGGAGTGCGATCTGGCGGCGGAAGCTCACGGAGGAGGCGGACGGCGGCGGGCGCCCGGAGGTGGACCGAGGGAGGACGGCGAGGCGGAGACGGCAGGCGGCGGAGGAGCGAGCTTGGCGCGGCGGGCGACGGGCGACGGCGGGCTGGGGCCTGCAGAGGGAGCTCGATGGGGCGGCCGAGGAGGCGCCGAGGCGACGTCGCAGGAGGCGGCGGAGGCTGAGCGAGCGAAAGGAGAGAGTGGCTGGCACGCCAAGGCCGAGGGGCGAGGCGGCGGGGACGGAGAGGCGGTGGAGGCGCGGAGGACGGAGGTGGCGGCAGCGAAGCCGGGCATGGCGGCCGGAGACCATGGCTGCAAGGCAGCGGCTGCAGTCGGGAGAGGTAGCAATGGGAGGAGGGCGGGAGAGGTCGCGGCGAGGCGGGAAGGGAGCTCAGCAGCGGGCTGCAGAGGTAGGGGAGAAGGAGCGACGAACGGGACCGAGGTCGGGGCTGGGAGGAGGGCGCGCTGAGGGAGGAGAAGGAGGGTGGGGCCAGCGTGGACAGGGGGCGTGGGGATCTCAAGGTCTTTGGCGTGTGTGTAGTGCGTGGCCCTGTGTGTTGGTTGGTGGGTTGGGAGGAGAGAGGAGAGAGGTGAGGAGAGGGGTGAGGTGGCGTGATCTGAGTGGCTAGGGGGAGAGGGTGAGGTGTCAGGTTGCTATTGGGTGGGGTGATGTGGAGGGTTGGGCTGGGTAGGTAGTTTGGTAGGAATAGGATTTAGGTTGGACCGATTTAGTTTCTAGGGTGGTCGTTCGGGTCATTCGGCCCGTTCGACTGCCCCACTAAAATAATAAATATTTTTATTTGTTTTACAAACACCATTTGCAAACCGACAGCAGACAAACAAAAATCATCCGGAGACCCGGGGTTTGATATTTGATTAAAGATGGGGCGTTTATAAAACAAAACGGG
The DNA here is from genome assembly GCA_030063025.1 of Avena longiglumis. Taxonomy (NCBI): domain Eukaryota; kingdom Viridiplantae; phylum Streptophyta; class Magnoliopsida; order Poales; family Poaceae; genus Avena; species Avena longiglumis. Next base: position 506,429,816 of record CP125975.1, read on the forward strand.
CTTTGCGAAAAATTGTTTTAGACAAACAACACATGATGATGACGATGCAATGCACAAATCAATGCGATTTTCTAGTAGTGGTTTTGCGGGATGCCACATTCACGCAGGGGAACTCTGTTACGTGGTTGAAGACGTGCCTGCCGAACTTGACCTTCTTACGCACGAAGCTGGTGCCTTCCATCGAGGCAAAGCCAGTGAGAGCATCATCCAGAACTCCCGGAACGGGCCCTGATGAAGTTTCGAACCTGCCCGGGTTCGAATTTATCAAAGGGGTTTTCTATCCCCTTGGATCTATACTCTTCGTCCTCCTTATTCCATTTGGCCTCCGCGGTTCTGTATCCACCAGATCCGAGATGGTGATGACCTATATTCATCGCTGCGCAGACCTTTCCCGATTACTATTGGCGGGGCTCTTCGGATTCACACCTCTCCTTGAACTCCCGGAACGATCTTCGGTGATCTGGGTCAATCTTCCGGATCTCCTCGAGACTTTTGCCTTCTTTATAGATCTTCTTCTTTATCCGGTTCTCTAGGCTGTATGCGGTGCTCATCTTTGTGAGGGCGGATTTGTTTACTGCTCCCATGATAATTTGTGTTCGATACTTAGCGGGAACTTGTATCCGCGCGGCACTTCTCGAAGAGGAGTGTGCGCAAGTGGCCATTATCTTTATGCCGGAGATTCTCGGTTGATCGATATGGTTGTCCGGTGATCGCCGCCACTTGCCCACCGCACTTTTGACGACAAGGGCTCCAAAGGAACCCCGATGGGCTCACTTTGGTAATTTCCTCCCGACCGCGCCGACCGTGTTCGCGCCGTCCTTCTTCTTCTTCTTCTTAGGAGGGTTGCTACCACTCCCTATGCCCTCGCCGCCATCGGTGGTTTCATCGTCCGCCTTTCCGGCTTCTTCCTCCGTCTTCCATCTCATCATCCTCGCTCTCCGAAGGATGGTATTCTTCATTGTCTTCTAGACGCTGGGCCACCTCCTAGAATGTCAATTGTTTATTCGGAGGTCTGAGTTCTTCTTCAGCGCTGATGCGCTTAGAACATCCAGCCTCGTCGTTGTCACACATCTTTGCACTAATAAAAACAAATAATTGGTTAAATGCACGGAAAAATCCGCATGACCTTTGCTAATTTTCTTAACTAGAGTGCCCGATTTCCAAAACGGAAGTTAATCAACATTCCGCAAAAATCGGGACTCATTTCATACAAGAACTCAGCATATATATGGCCAGATAGCTAGCACACAATAAATGGCCATCATAGCCAGACAACTAAAAACAATAAATGGCCAACACAGCCAGCACATAATCTGGTCACATAGGATAATCTGGCCAACAAAGCCAGCACATAAACATCTAGGTAGAAAACACATTGGTTAAGAATGCATCAACATGCCAAGCCACATCAAGCAATGGGAATTTACAGTTATCATCTGGATTCACCAGGCACCAAGCATATGATGGAAAGAAAATAACTAAAGCCTGCTAGGTCTCTTGAAAAAAGAAAATAACACATATGAGCATACACAGCAGCAACTAAAACCCAAGAATACATGTTCTACAACCCAACTGATGTTCTACCAGAGGCATGCCTCCCTTCTGCATAGTTGTAGCTGTGTGTGCTGACAATAGAAGGCTATTTGCAAGATCTGGACTTCTGGAGCCTATGCAATGGTTTGATTAATTCAGTTCTGAAGGCCCTAGCTACTAACTCGGTTATAATTGCATATGATCTATTCTTAAAATTTGATGAGAAGTTATAATCATGGTCTGCAAGATGGTTTTTCTTGCTAGGATAATGGAATCACTAAGTTGATAATTCTAATATCATAGCACCTAGTCATAAGCATGCGTATCTATCACTCAAAACAGAAATCAATAAGCTTAGCACGATGGTTCCTCGAAACTAAGTTCTTGCCAAACCGAATATATGCTATGGTAGTGTTGTTACTTTTCTGAACTGAATGGCCAAGTAATATAGTAGTAAGATCTTTTCTACTGAAAAACAGTTCCTTTTTTTTGATTTCAAGCTGCAATGGCTCTGAGGCTGTGGGCAAGCTCAGCTGCCAATGCCCTCAATATTTCAAGCAATGGAGCTAGGGCTGCTGCCTCTGCCTACTCTATCTCCAGATACTTCTCCACTGGTACAGTCTTTCTATGCGTAGCTAAAGTAGAATTCTGCAGTATAGGTTGCTATATCACTTTTTGGGTAGAGAGCACATGCTGTGTGCAATGTTCTTGCTCTTTTACATTATTTGTAGACCAACTCTTTCCACTCAATACATTGTTGTGGCTTTCTATTTGTATTTTATTTCCTTCTGGATAGGATACCGGAAAAAGGAAAGGTATAGACAAAAAAATCTTCACTACGAATAGAAAGAGGAATACATTTATAGATAATGCCTGTTTAAAAGTGTAAATGAAGCTACAGTCATGTTTAAACTGTTATGATGCGTGTTGCAGTTCTAAATTTTGTCAACAGCAAGCTTTTGTCAACAAGTCATGTTTGTCAACAGCAAGCTTTTGTAAATCAAGCTACAGTCATGTTTGACCATGCCCAGGTGAACCAACAACAAGCTTTTGTCAACAATATGCCAATTCGAACTGATATGCCAATTCGTTATCAACAATAATGTTCTTTTGACTTGTATATAAGAGCAAGCTTCACGATTGCTAGACTAATAGACACTTGGCTGCATAATACTAGAGCTGAGTATCGCATAGAGAGTTCTTTTTCAGACCATGAAGCAGAACCCTAACCATGGCCTGCAGAGAGAGGGGAGAGAGGGAGAGAGGGAGAGAGAGGTAGAGAGGGAGAGAGGGCGAGAGGGGAGAGGCGACGCTCACCTCTGACGGGCGGATGACGACGGGCGGACGACGGCGGCCTCCACCTCCTGAGACGCGGCGACTGCTCCTCCTCGGACACGGGCCTCCTCCTGAGACGCGGGCGGACCTCCTCCTCGGACACGGGCGGACCTCCTCCTCCTCGGGCGCGGGCAGGCCTCCTCCTCGCACGGCAGGTGGCGGATCGAGAGCGGCGGATCGCACGGGCTGAGAGATGGAGAGATGGGGATGAGAGAGGGGTCGGGCGCCACGTGTGGATAAAGCCACTTAGGCGTGCACCGAGCCATAGTGCGCTACGGATATCTGTAGCGCACTAGTGCGCCACGCCTATCGGCTTCTTACTCGCATAAGAGAACTACCCCACTAGCTAACAACTATACTAGCCTATCCCAATCGGTTCGCCCCACTCTATTCTAAACCCGAGAGCACCTGGTTCGAATCGGTGCCCCAATTTTTGTTTTGATTTTAAAATACTTTTAAATATTCCAAAAGTGCCCAAAAGTGGTGATATATGCCATAGAAGTTTTATTTTGATTTTAAAATACTTTTAAATATTCCAAAATGCCCAAAAGTAATAATATTCCAAAATGCCCAAAAATATGATTCAAAGTATAACTAAATTTCATAATACTTTGTCCATGAATATTACAATCTTTTTCGACCAATGCGTTTTACAATATTTTTGAGCTAGCGTTTTACAATCTTTTTCCCTTCTTTGTCGGTTGAATAATTTAGCCCGAAGCACTTTAATGTTTCTTCTTTCGAGCGGACTACCTTTTTGGGTAGGGTTGTCCTTTTCTTCTTGTGATGTATGTTCTGCATCGTAGTCGCGTCATCTTCAATCTTTGGATCGCCGTACTGGTCGAAGTCTTGCTCGTTGGCGAATCCATCCATTCCGATGATGTTTCTTTTTCCTCTCCTCACGACAACATGGAGAGTCTTTGTCGGGTCGGTAACGAAGAAACATTGGTCTACTTTGGTAGCCAGACCCATGGTTCATTTTTCGCGCCACGCTTTGCACCGTGGCCTTGGATTTGGCCGCTTCGGTATAACCATGGTTGTGAAATACCGGTCTTCTCTTCGACGCTCTTTGCCCATCCGACACGGAACATCGCACCTTTTCTCCAGTAGTCGAGCTCCCGATCTCCTCGATTCTTCCAGTAGAATCTTTCCTTCACGTTGTCATCGGTGTAGAATTCGACGTTACGCGAGTTCTGATAATCACACTTGTTGTCCTTTTCTTCCATGTAGAATGTGTAGCCGTTGATATCATACACCTGATAGGTCACCAGGTTTTGCATCGGTCCCTGCGACAAGGTGAATATGATCTTTCCGTGTCGGAAGAATGCGAGCGCTGGGATTATCAAGGCGAGCCGCCTAAACCAACGCGTGAAATCTGAGTTGTGCTCTTTGATTATTTCTCCTGTGTCCTCTAGATGCCCCGTCCATGCTTCTTCTCGATTAACCTTTTGTGCTTCGTACCCAAGGATCGACCAGTTCTAAATGTCAGAGCCGACGAGGTTTGCTCGATCAAAGTCTCGCGCCGAAAATCAAAGTCGCATGCGATGCGACGACCCTCTCGGTGACCAGATCCGTCGAGCTTGCCAAGGTGTCTGCGACGGAAGACCGACAGGTTCTCGATGTTCAGATAATTCGTGCGTAAAGAGATGCACTCTTGCCGTAAAGCCCTTGGCTATGATTCCATCCGGACCTGTTGCGTAACGTATCCTTTGATGTGTCCGTTCATCCTTTCGAACGCCATCATGCCGCGGAGGAACATCGCCCGAGTTGTACGATGTCCTCCACGACATGGACCAGCAGATGCACCATAATGTCGAAGAATGCGGTGGGAAGTAGACCTCAAGCTCACATAGTATCACCACGATCTCCTCCTCGTAGCCTTCCGAGCTGATTCAAGCCAATCGACTTCCTAGAGATGACGCCGAAAAACTTGCATAGGCCAAATAACGTTTCACGGACGTGCTCGCCCATTATCCCTCTTAGTGCGACCGAAGTACTGCGTCATTAGCACGGCAAATCGTGAGACTTCATGCCATCGAACCTCTCGTCACTGCCTAGGTATCTGCTTATCTTGACCAGAGTGCCGTAAGGAAATTTGACTCCTAGAAGGCACTTGAAAACTGTTTGATCTCATCACGCTTAGAGTGAAGCAAGAAGGAGGGCGTAATATTCGTTCTTCTTGAACTTTTACCCTTCCGACGACCTTGTGTCGCCTCCGACTCATGATCATCGCCATCTTCCCGATCATCGGGAGTAGGCGTCCGTGAAGCTCCTTCCGGATACCCAAGCATATCAGGTCGTGCCTTGCTTTGAACATCTTTTGTCCTATCCGGCATGTTGATTATGGTGGCGACGGACTCGCACACGTTTCGTGTGATATGCATGATGTCGAGGCTATGAGGCATGCGGAGAAACTTCCAAGATGGCAACTCGAAAAGACCTTGTTTTCCATACCTTCATCAAGGCTTGTCTTGTTGCTGCCTCTTTCGCTTCTTTCCGTGCTTAGGACAATCTTTCCGCTTTTTCAAAGAACTCTTCCACTTCTTCGCTGCTCCAACGCCTAGGATTCCTCGGGTCTCGATTTGCCATCGAACAGGTCTCCACGCTTTTCTCCATGGATCATTCTTGCCGAGCCACCTCCGTGCGCCATGAACATGGTTTTCGATGACCCCGGATCTTTCTCTAGTTGGAGATAGCTTGTGTTATCCATGCACCTAACGCATGCGAATCCTTGGATAACCTGCCCGAGATATACCCGCAACCTGGATAGTCTTGCACCGAGTGACCAACGCGGCTCTCATAGTGAAATAATCTTGTGCGACGGCCGTAAGTATTGGCTCGATTCCCATAACGTGGCTAGCTCCTCTTTCAACAGCCCGAGATACTGATTGATGTCGGTACCAGTTGTTTCGCCCTTGAATTAGCATACTCATTTGTATGTACTTATTCTTCATCCACAACCATGGAGGGAGGTTGTACATCCATACAAACACGGGCCAAGTGCGTCATGCGTGCTCGGCTACCGAACGGATTGAGTCCATCGGTGCTCGCACCAAGCCCGATGTTCCTCGAATCCACCGACTCGAATTGAGGTCCAATGCTTTCCATCGCTAGCATTTGAAGGGTGCGCCGCAGCTCATCCTTTTCGGGTCATCATCATCTCCGGCTTCTTCCTTTCCGCATGCCATCGCATGAGCTTCGCTTCCTTAGGGTCCGCAAAATAGCGCCGCACGAGGAGTGATAGGAAAGTACCATACCACTTTTCGAGGTGCTTTCTTCCCTTTCTTGTATCGACTCACGCCGCACACCGGACATGTGGTTTTCTCCGCGTCCTCGCCCCGATAAATGATGCAATCGTTGATGCATACGTGATATCTAACGTGCGGTAGATCGAGAGGACAGACGATTTTCTTGGCATCCTCGATACTAGTTGGACATGTGTTCCCCTCTGGGAGACGATCGTGCCAGAATGCCATCATATCGTCGAAGCTTGCGTCGCTCAATTTGTGCTTTGCCTTCATCTCCATAGCCTTGAGCGTTACATTCAACCGGGTATCATCGGGCCTGCATCCTTCATACAATGGAGTAACCGCGTCTTTCTCAAGTTGCGCAAGCTTGGCTTTCTCTCTAGCGGCAGCCCTAGCGTTACTCGTCTGCTTGAGAAGCAGCTCTTGCACATAAGGGTCCCGCAGACCACCGACGTTGTTCCATCGTCGTCTGCTCCTCCGGCATCTAGATCATCATCATCCCGGTCTGCTTCCACACCTTCACCATCTCCAGGAGACTCTTCATCATCTCGCCCGTTCTCGCCGTGATGATGATCATCGTCATGTTGGCCACCTTCTTCACCGTCTCCATCATCTACGTCATCGCTTATCCAAAGAGTGTATCCATCCATGAAACCATGGCGGAGCAGGTGCGCCTGCAGATTCCGGAACTGGGTCGATCACCCATTGAGTTTGCATCTTCGCACGGACATCTTATATCTGTCTTGTTATTTCGTATCATGTCGCCCGTCGCACATTTCAAAAATCTATCCACAATGCCTTCGCTCATTATGCGGACCATTTTTGCCTGCACGGTGTACACGGTACAATTTTGAAGTCTATTAGAACCACATAATGAATGCATGCATGCAATGGTCGATAGAAAATTTCGGCATGACCTATCCTAAAATTAGGACCTTTATGAAATGTTAAAGTCTTGCCAAAATGGAAATGAATCAACATTTTGGCAAAACAAATGGCAACTTGTTCACATACAAACACAAGAGAGAGAGAGAGACCGATCCATACACACATGAACATATCATTATCCTCTCCATACACACATGCATGAGCATCATCGATACTCTCCATATACACACACATATGACCATCGATCCTCTCCACACATACACACATCATGAGCATCGATCATCTACATACATATGAGCACATGCATCATCCATATACACATGAACACATCCTTACATGGACAACTTACCGAGATGAGAGACCGATCGCGAGAAAGATGGAAAGGAGAGGTGCGCGCGTCGACCGGAGACCTCCTCTATTACTTATGTAACATCCAAAGCAAGTTTTACATGCTAAAAATGGTGAATGTGTGGAGAAATTGAGGTGGGAAGGAGAAGATCCCGACTAGATCTAAGGAGGAAGAAGAAGGGGAAAGTGAAGTGTGGGGTGGTGGATGTGTGGGCACACATGTGCACATAAAGTGCTGTCCTAAAAGAATCGACATCCGTGGCACACGGCCCTAGTGCGCTACGGGGAGTACAAAACTGTGGGCGCACTAGGCCGAGTGCGCCATGATGTTTTAGTCCCCGTGGCGCACTAGGCGGAGTGCGCCATGAAGTTTGTGGCCGTTTGAGCAGAGGGGCATGCAGGCGTGGCGCACTGTGCACACGGCGCCACAGATGACCCTAACAACCGTGGCGCGCACATGACCGTAGCGCTACAGATGTTTGGCGTAGGGCCAACAGGCCTCGCCCACACATCTGTGGCGCACTATAGTCATGTGCGCCACGGTTGTTCTAGTTATTAGTAGGGCACTGCCCACAGGTGAGCCACGCCTGTTTTAGCCGTGGGGCACTTCAACCATGTGAGCCACAGATGTGCTGATTACCTATAGCCGTTTTCCTAGTAGTGTTGGTGACCATGAAGAATCCTGATTCCTTGTGGTTTTCTTCCTTGTTTTTGTACAATTGAAGTTGCACCCACCAGTACTCTACTCCTTCATCCATCACGGGGAATCCTTTGTACACAGCTGCACCATGTATCCCCATGGAAACCATGAGGTCCTTGAGGGCCTTGGGGAATTCTGTCTCACACTCCAAGGTCATGGTCATGAGTGGAACCTTCCTCATGGCTTCGTTGATGGAGTTCATCTACAAGTAGAGATGAGAAAGATGATTAGAAAAGTTTACGAGGAGAAAAAGACAAGTGTGGAAATTGTTGAATTTTTTCCTTAGTGGTTTCTAATCCAATCCAAGGGTCATAATCCTACAGGCAACACAGTGCTCTGATACCATCTGTAAGATCCCACCTTTATAAAGGTAAAGATCCCTATGATTGCAATGCTAGTCCTCGGATCAATTGCTAGCATCCATGCTTTAAGATGAAGTACACAGAAACAAAGGTCATAATTACATCGTCATTCCAGAGTTAACATAGTCTTTTACAACTCCATAGCCATAGGCTAGTACAAGAGTTTAACTTAACAATATAAAATGCAAGTCTTCATCTTCATGTGCCACAGGCAAGCATGTTGAGTGTAGACTCATAACCCCTAATCATCATCAGAGTAACCTACAACATCACAAGTTACAACCACAGTGGGTCAATACAATGGAATAGTATTGGCAAGTGATACCTTAGTAGAATATTAATATCTAGTAACTACATGAATTTGTGTAAGTGTAGCTTAGGCTTTCTTTTCTCAAAATAGGTTTTACCTATCAGTTGAAAACACTAAGTTTTTGTTTGGCAAAAACTTTCCCCAAGGAACCACCAATGGAAATTGGTGAACCTTCACCCTTGTTCAACCACAAGTTTTAACTTAGAAAATTGGGATGAGGAGATTCTTGATAGCTTCCATGTCTTGTGCTCAAGTTGTCCATTATCGGGGACACGGCTAAGTACTTAGTTTCTTCCATCTGCAGAGGTTGTGCACTTTCCCCACAAGACTTGATTTTCACCAAGACAGGACCTTTCAGAAGCCTTCCCTTATACCAAAATGTACGCGCTCCAAACCTATCAATCCCCTACCACCAACTGTCCATTTGGCTAAGTTATTACAACCTATATGATCCAGGCAGAGCCCATAATTCCATGTGGCTGCACTAGAAGCTTCTTAACATTTTGCATCTCAAATCCCTTTGTTCCTGGGTGGAAATCCACAAGTGAGATACACAAGGTAAACCATATAAATGGGCCTTGTGTAACCACTCAACCAAAAACCACCAAGCAATTACCATTCCACCCAGGGGTTTCATTCACTTAGTTGTTTTATTAAGCAAAATCATAAGTCAAAGACTTAGCAGTAATTTTACATAGCATGAATATATTCCACCCTTGGTTGCTACTAGCTAGGCTAAGCATGGCAATAGCAAGTATCTTAACTTAGAGAAAATTCTAACAATTCTACAAGTACTAGGATTTCCCAAGCATAGCATTTAGATACTGAGCAAAATATTCATGCAAGCCCTATACAAAATATTTCTAATGCATAGTCAAAATATTGGGACTAAAATATGAGCTCCACTTGCCTTGGTAGTTGGGGGAGTAGCAACAACAATCTTCACAACCAAAATCACTACTAGCACCAAAATCTACACATAAAATGATAGCACCAAAATCACAGATCAAAATATACAAGCAAAAATATATGAATGCATGCAAATGCCATGAGATGATTTTTCTAAATCAAACAAGACAAGTGAAACAGTACTGAATCATAAACAAAACAATTATACACTAAATAAAATTGATTTGGCCCTTAGAACATTTTCCATATAATTTTTATATACAAAATAAGCTTAGAAATGTCTCTGCAAAAACAACCCATTTTACAGATTCAATTTATTAAACAAAGTGCATAATTGGATAGAATTCTTTCTCCTGATTCCAATGATATAAAATTTACAAAATTTGAACGTGTGGATCAAAAGTTATGAATTGTGCAAGTTTGAATCTCTAATAGATCTAATTCTAGATTTTAAATCAAAAGCACTAACACGCGGCGTGTTCTGATTGGCTGATACCGATTCAGCTGGATCGATCAACGAGAGCCGCATGATATAAATAAAATCATACGTGCCAGATCTAATCATACCCTTTCGATAAGTGATCTAATCTAACGCGCTAGATCTAGATCCAACGGCCCACGACGGCTTGGCCAAGAACTGGCGGCACGCGTGGTCGCAGCGGCGGCGGCGCTACTGGCGGCGACGGTCCGACGAATACAGGAGGGGCTGGGGGTTGTGGTGTGGCTTACCAGAATCGCAAGGTCACGAGGAAGCTCAACGTGTAGACGGGCAGGGTCGGGGCGCGCTGCAGGGGTCGCTGGGGCTCGTCGGAGTTGCTGGAGGCATCGGGTTCTTGCAAACGAGGTCGTTGCCGAGGCTCTGGATTGCCCTAGCACGAACCAGATGTGTCAGGAGGTGCACAAAGTCACGGCGAACACGATAGTATCGAATAGAAGGCAAGGGGCGCTCGGAGATTACCTTGATTTCTCACCGGAGATGAGAGAGGCGTCGGGCACTTGCAGTGGTTGTCAAATCCGTCGACCTAGGTCACGAGCAGAAAAAATAAAGGCATGACACAAGGCGCGTGAGCAATGGAATCATGCTTGTAACATCCCTAAAATCATGTTTCAAACTCATGCATATCATCCATGCATCCATGATCATATGAATCTCATTTCAAACAAATCATTTCAAAACAGAAGCATTTATGCTTATTATTTCATGTAAAGTTTGCTCTAGCCTTAATGATATCTCCCAAAGAGAAGAGTACTTCTTTTGGTTCAGTAAGGTTTGAAATTCAAACTTAGGCACCAACAAAAGTTTGAACAAAGTTTCAAAACAAAATGAGTAATAAAACCAATATTATGCCTATTGTATATATATCATAAAGGCTTGGTTTTATTTTTATTTTCATTTGATCAAACTGTTTTGATTAAACAGTAGTGTTTGACACACATTTGAGTGCAAGGTTTGCAGTATAAAAACCTAGAGAAGATTTGAATTCAAAATCATTTGATTAGGATTTGAATATCATTTCAGAAAATCAAACAGAAAAGAAAAGGAGAAAAGAAATAGAAAAGGCCAACGCCACCTATCTCGCCCAACTACGAATCCAGCCGGTTAGCGCACCCGGGTTCCCCCTCTCTCTCTCTGTCACTCGCAGACACACCCACCGGGTCACTGACCACACGACCCCACCTTCTCTTTGTTTAACTCGCTGACGAGTGGACCCTGCGACCACGTCGTCTTCGTCGTCAATCACGCGCGGGCGCGATGCTCGCTCCACCGTTACCTCGCCGCAATCAGTACGCGCTTAATTGCCATTGATACTCCGCGCAATCCTCGCCCCCGCTCTGGCTATAAGACCCCATCTGCACCGCGGCCATTTCCCCTCACCTAGCGCCACCTCTACGCCCCCAGGCTGCCCGCAATTGCCCTTGCGCCGCCGCAGACGAATCTCGGTGAGTACAGACCGCCCCTCTGCCTCTAGTTAAAACCACTGTGTCCAGCATGACCTTGCACATTCGCTAATGCCCTCCGTTTTCTTTCTCGTGACCCAGAGCGACATCTTCTTCCTCACTCGCGATCACCTGAGCCGCCGACCGACGGCGATTCTGGTAAACGAGGCCGCCTTGCCTCCCCTTTGCCTTCTTGTTCGCCAGGCCCTTGCGCATCTCCTAAACCCTGTGGCTTGTGCTAGGTCGACGCAGAGCCTCGCCAACGTCTTCGACAACAAGCAACAGACGCCGCCCGCAACTCCGACGAGCTCCAGCGACCATGTCCGTGCGCCCCTTGCCAAGCCGTCGCCAGGTTGAGCATCACCACATCGTCATGTTTCTGGTAAGCATCTCCGACGACCCCAGAGCCACCTGTAGCGCCGCGCCGCCATAGGCAGAGCTCGCCGCCGCCAGTAGACACCGCCAGCGCCGCCCAGCTATGGTCGTTTGATCTAGGACCGTTGGATCTGGATCCAGCGCGTGAAATTAGATCACTTAACGAAGCGGTATAGGTAGATCTGGGCCGTGCAGATTAAGTAGATCTAACAGCTCAGAAGCATGATCCAACGCGAAGCGGTACAGGCCAATCAGAATAAGACGCGTGGCCAGGAATTAGATTTAAAAACAGAATTTGAATCAATTAGATGTTTGAATTTGTTTTGACTATAACTTTTGATCCCCACGTTAGAATTTGACAAATTTTATATCAATGGAATCAGGAGAACAATCCCTTTCTAAATATGCAATGTGTTTAATGTTTTGCTTCTGTTAATATGGTTTTATTTGAAGAAACTTATGTAGGGATAATTTGAGTATATGAATTGTTTAAGAAATGTTTTAGGCTTTAAATAAATGTTGTTTGGCAAGTTTTAACTTGCTTATGAACCAAGATCTTGTACACTTGCTTTGTTGAGTTTTAAAATCATGACATATCATATTGCATGCATGCATATATTTTGTTTGTATATGTTTTGTATGTGATTTGTGGCTATGATTCTTTGTGTAGATTTTGGTGCTAGTGATTGTGATTGTGAGGAGTGTAGCTACTCTCCAAACTACCAAGGAAAGTGGTTCTTCATGAATATTGTTATCCCTATGTTTTCTACTAAGCATTAGAGATATTTTGCTAGACTTGCATGCTATATTTTGCTTATATGCCATGTTGGGAAATCCTAGTAGTTGTATAATTGCTAGAAATTTCTAAGTTAAGATGCTTATCTATGCCATGCTTAGCCTAGCTAGTAGCAACCAAGGGTTGGTGAAATATACATGCTATGATGAAAATATTTCTAAGTCTTTTTGACTTGTGTTTTGCTTAGGGTTACATTCCAATGCAAATTAACTTGTCATATCATCATACTTGCTTGAGCATTGCATCGATGCCATGTGTTGATTGTTTCCCTTTCTTTTTGGTGTTTGGATTATTAGGTTTATTATTAGTTAGGTATTATTAGGTTTATTAATTAGTTTTGTATTATTGGTCTTCGGCCCCACTGGTCAGTCACTGTGGGTAGCCCCAGACCCGATACATTTTCAAGCAATTTAGGTGCATGTGGGTTCGACGATGTGCCTATCTACTACACGGTTTCCCTTTCTCTTCATTTTTATTATTGTGTATGTATATATTAAGGTTTCTCCGAATTAGGGTTTATATCTCTCAACACCGTACTTAACTTTCTCCTTTAGCCGCTTTGACTTATTCGTTTTCCCACCAATGCAGAAAATATGGACCCACACGTCAGAGACGAAGAAAAGGAAGAGTTGATCCAAGGTGTGATCCGTGGGGAAGATAATTTAGACGTATCAACGTTTCTGAACAACTCGGTGAGGTGATCCTCTTTTACGGAGTAGACAACTTGTTTGAGGTTGAAGGTGTTGCCTTCATGAGGGAGAAGGCGATGCCTTGTGTAATCGAAGACGACCGCTCCGTGAGGTGCATGTAATATAAATCAATTCATTAATTAATCATCCGCTATCTATATAGAAATAGTGACGATCTTTCTTCTTTTAGCCCTCCGGATCGAAGGAATCTCTTGAAAAGAGCGAGGCCCAACCAAAAAGTTGCAAGACCATGAGAGGTTCAGGATCGAAGATGTCGCTGAAGACGGCACCGAAAGCTCGAAGTTGTCGCAACCAAATTTGTGGCACAATGCGGAGTAATCGTTAGGGACTTAATCCGATCACCATTAGAAATTGGAATAGGCCTGCTAATGCGGATGAAGAGGGAACATGTTTATTTGTCCCTAACCACGCCAAAGATTTACTGTGGAAGAGGCTCATGGTTAATTTCAAACTACCGAAGATAGAGCTAGATCCAAATGCGGAGGATCCAGTTGAGGACGCCTTACAACATGGGAGAGCCATGGAGGCTAAGGTCAGGGAGTGGGCTTTGAAGAAGATGGCCCAGTGTTTCACCAACTGGAAGAAAAGATTCCACCTTGACTATGTCGCGAAAAAGAAGACTCCCGATTTCAAGAATATTCAGTTTGATAAGATAAAACCATTCTGGGATGAGTTTGTGGAATACGAGAAATCAGAAAAAGCTAAGAAAATGTCTGAAACGAATAAGCTGAATGCTGCTAAGAAGAAGTATCACCATACTATGGGGCAAGGTGGCTACAGGGTTGGCATTCCTAAGTGGGAGAAACTTGAGCAGGAACTGCGTGATAAAAATATCACCCCAGAGACAGACGATTGGGTAGAACATGCAAGGAACTGGTTTTACGGGCATGGGGGCACGTTGGACTCGGAAGGGAGGTGTATATATAACATACGACATAAAGAATACCCCTTGCCAATCGAGAGGATCAGAAAAGCAGTAAAGACTGTTAAAGATGGGGACTTCATTCCCGATAGAGAGAATGATGAGCTCACACTCGCCCTTGGAAATAAGGAACATGATGGACGAACACGAGGCACAAGAGGCTCCCAATCATGGAGGACTGGGTTTCCCGAAGAGAGGAAGAAATATCCTGATAGAAGCCGTCAGAGGAGAAAGGACAGGAGGCGGTTGAAGCGAAAGTCGAAAAAAGCGAATGCGTTTAATTGAAGAACGATTAAAGCAACAACAAGATGAAATTAACAAACTTAAAGAGCAAAGTACTACCGGCACATCTCAGCAGCACACTGCATTCGATGCTACCGGCCTATCGAATAATCGAAAAAGCAGTGTGGCTTCCACCGAGGTCCCGGGTGATGACAATGGCGATGCCGATGATGCACCGACGATGGCTCCTGTTGGCTACCCAGTGGATGATATCACGAGATGACACCTGCGAGCTACATGTCAAAGTTGTGAACATATCAATGAAGGTGGCGGCTATGCCTTACCAATTGGACCCACACCAACTTACCACCGCCGTCCGGTTCCGGAGGGCTACTGTTGTCGGCGTGGATGAAATCATGCCCACCTTTGAGGTTTTGGATCTTCACTACCCCTTTGGTGAAGGGGATGATGTCTTTGGGTGACGCAAAAACGTCACCATTCTATGGCCGAAGGATTGTATCGTGCTTCGAAATCACACGCCAAGGCCATCTTCGCCGCCGCCTCACCCGTCTCCAGCGAGGTCGTCGCCGCCGTGGCAGCCGTCTTCGTCGCCTCACCCGGCTCCGTCGCCTCACCAATCTCCGGTGCAGCCATCACCGCGGGAGCCATCGCCGACGCCTTAGGATAAACAGAAGCGCAGCTCTTGTCGTCGTGGCGATCGCCGAAACGTAAACAAGAGCCTCTTCCAAAAGTACCAACGGTTCCTCCCAAGAGAGCTTATGACTGTACTGAAGAGGAGACTGCGGCGATCGTTGATGCGGAAACGACGGCGTTTTTCGCTAAGCTGAGGCGGCCGAAAGAGCCAGAGTTCCCCAGCACCAAAGAAGAAAAAGCTAAAGTGTTGAAAATGCTAAAGAATCTTCATCAACCCGAGCCAAAGCTGTCATCAGACTATGAGCGTTCTATTATCAAGTCACATGCGGCACAAAAAGCCTCGAAGAGCAGTACTGATGCAAGTGGGAAATCTGTTGCCCAGCTCGGAGAACAAGCAAAATAGACTTGCGCCCCTCTCAAGGTGATTTCTCAAACCAATGTGGGGTCGAGAAAATATGGGGCCGAAGAGCAGTATGATCCAGAGGTAGTTACTGTCTGAAGCCGCTTCTCAAGGTATGAGTATTGCCAGACTTATCCCAGTTAGAGTTCTTCCCGTGAGTGAAGTAGCATACCAATACCAGACGAAAACCTCTCGTCAAACTCGAGGAGGTAAACAATCTTCCAACAAAATGCGAAGATTGCATAAGCGGTACATGCATGCCACAAGAGTCGGGGCTAACTGGATAGTGTTGAGGGTTACAAAAAAGCATCATGGGAAAGATAAGGATGACATGATATCCATTGAATTTGATGAACTATTTCAATTATTCAATAAAGACGCCTTGGACAAATCGATCATCAGTACCTATTGTCTGTAAGTACTAATTCTGTAATTAATTTAGTCTCCAGCTATATTATTTTGTTTATTGCATGTATATAATCATACTTGTAATATGCGAATGAAGATTCTCGAATGCGTGAGAGGACAAATCTATGACATTGGCTTCATTGACCCATATTGGGTTCATGAAGCTAATCTCAAAATAAGCCCCGGATACGGAGGATAATATAGTACAGCGTTAAGGTTTCAAGAAACCAAAAGGAAATACTATTTCCTTACAACTTCCATGAGTGTTATTGTCTTGTATACACTTTCTATTTAAACACTCGATGTTAAGTATATAATTGATTAGTTCGCATTCGCAGTACCACTATATTCATTAATCATTCAACTTGACAAAGGCGTGTACTAGTCATGGACTTGAAACATAAACCCCTTGAGACGTGGAAGGACATGCGAGATACTTCTCCAATGGTAATTCTAATCATTACGACACTATATCGACAACGTTCGTGAATTTTATGATATCAAGTACTTAATAACTTATTTTATTCGTTTTCTCTGGCAGCGCTTGGAAACAGTTCACCAAGAAGGCTAGGGGTGTTTGGAAAGAGGAGCTTACATTTCAACCACTAGATGTAAGCACCACTAGCTATATCCGCGCATCTCTTTGATTCTAGTTTTGATACAGTTATTATCATGCTTGATTATTATTTTGATTGAACTCTGTTCTCGTAAAGTGCCTGACGCAGGGACCAGGTAACAATCTATGTGGATACTATGTATGCGAGTTCATCCGACAGACGTGCGATGAGAAGGGCAGAAATTTAGAGCAACTCCACGTACGTAAACAATTTCTATAGTTTTTAATTACAATCAAATTGTGTTTAGTTTCATATTCATATAGGCTGACTCCTTTTTTAAATCAGATCAAACGTCTACGAGACGGTCTTCTGCCAAAGGATCGCATACGAGCAATTCAGGAGGAATTGGCGGGATTCTTGGATGCAGAAGTCCTAAACACACAAGGGGAATACTACTCGGCTGTGTATAGACAATAGGAATTGTAAAAATAGCAACTTTCAAGAAATTGGCCGGTAGCATCGAATATCAACTTTTGTATGTAGTGCATGAACTCGATCCGTGTATTGAATGTAATGTTGTCATGATGATCTTGTGTAATATAAGGTTCCTTCGTTGATAAGTGCAAAACACTAAATAAAAAATAAAACAACCTAAATGAATTCTCTGTCGCGGCACAAAAAGTGGCGAAAATGCTGCCGCGGCAACAAAATGTGCCAAAATGAATTCTCTGCCGCGGCAGAGAAATGAGCCAAATCTCCGCATGACGGAGTTATTAGTCGGTTAGGTTACGAACCGACTATCTCCACTCCCCTCGGCTGATGCCGCCACGTGTGCCCCATTTGTCCCGGTTGGTGGGGCAACCGGGACTAATGGTTAGAGCTTTAGTCCCGATTGCCCCGTCCCGGTTGGGCAACCGGGACTAATGGCCCTTACCAACCGGGACGCATGGGCCCTTTTCTACCAGTGGTGCAACCACTTGGCAATATGGGCTCTGCCATGATCATATAGGTTGCAAGAACTTAGTCATATGGACAGTGGGTGGTAGTGTTTGATAGGTTGGAACGCGTCCATTTTTGTCTAAGGGAAGGCTTCTGAAAGATCTTGTCTTGGGAAACCAAGTCTTGTGGGGAAAGTGCACCACCTCTGCAGAGTGTAAAATCTAAGTACTTAGCCATGTCCCTGGTAAAGGACAATTTGAGCATCAAGACATGGAAGCAATCAAGAATCTCATCATTCAAATTTCTAAGTTAAAATCTTGTGGTTTGAACAAGGGTTGTTTGAAATCTTCAATCTTTGATGGAGAGATGCCTTGAAAGGATCTTCAAATCTTTGATTGAGAAAAATGACTTTGCCAAGTAAAACTTAGTATTTTCAAAATGATAAGGAAAACCTATTTTGAGAAATGCAAGCCTCAACTCCACTTAGCCAAATGCATATAGATGATAGACTCCACTATACCACCATAGTATCACTTGCCAATACAATTCAAATGTATTGACCCTTTGTGGCTGTAACTTGTATGTTGCAGGTTTGATTGTTTTAGTGAAGATTGATTGATTAGGATTACAAAGTCTACAACCAACATCTTCCTGTGGCACTTTGAAGATGAAGGACCCCATGCTTATAGTTATTCCGCTGCAATGTAATGTAATAGCCAAATGAGCTATGATTGATGTAATAAACTTATGTTATTCCTGGTTATAAAGTTATATTATGACCTTTGTTTCTTGATATTACATCTTAACTGTGGATGCTAGCTATTGATCCAGGGACTAGCATTGTAAACACAAGAGGAATCTGCCTTATTAGGTTGAGACCTCTACAGGTATAAAATTTGTCAAATTCTAACGTGGGGATCAAAAGTTATAGCCAAAACAAATTTAAACATCTAATAGATTCAAATCTTGTTTTTAAACTCTAACAGATGCCACACGTCTTATTCTGATTGGCCCGTACCGCTTCGCGTAGGATCACGCTTCTGAGCCGTTAGATCAACATAATATGCACGGCCCAGATCTAATTATACCGTTTCGTTAAGTGATCTAATCTCGCACGCTGGATCTAGATCCAACGGCCCTGGATCAAACGACCAAAGCTGGGCGGCGCTGGCGGTGGCTACTGGCGGCGGCGTGCTCGACCTACGGCTGCACAGTGCTACAGATGGCTAGGGGGTCATCGGAGACGCTTACCAGAAACGCGACGACGTGCTGATGCTCAACCTGGCGACGGCTTGGCAAGGGGCGCACGGACGCGGTCGCTGGAGCTTGTCGGAGTTGCGGGCGGCGTCTGGCTTGGGTGGACGACGACGTTGGCGACGCTCCTGGTAACCCTAGCGCGAATAAACGGCATCAGGAGACGCACAAAACTACGGCGAATGCGCTCGTGTGAAACAGAGGAGAAGGGGAACAAATGGCTCACCGAATTTGATCGCCGGAGTTGAGGACGTCGTCGGGAGCTTGCGGTGCTTGTCGAAGACGACGACTTGGGGCAGTATAGGACGAACCAGTGGGGTCAGAAGGTGCGCAAAGAAGTTGTGAGGCAGCTCGTATGAACCAGAGGGAGAGGGGCGCACGGGGCTCACCGGAATTGGTCGCCGGAGAGCTCTCTGTCTGCGGCGGTGCGAGGATGAATGCGGGCAGCCTGGGGGCGCTCTGGGCTCGGAGTTTGGGGGGAAATGGAGAGGGGGAAGAGGGGGTTTAAGTAGGCAAGGCGGGGGTGAATTACTCCTGCAATCAACGCCGGTGTGTGGCGAATCAACCAGAGCATGCAGGCGTGATTTGGGGAAGAACACGTCGCGATGGGGGTGGAGACGACGACGCCGTGTGGGCCTTGGCTGTCAGCGAGAGAAACAGAGGGGGAGTAGGTCATGCACTGATCACTCGGTGGGTGCGAGGCAGTGAAAGAAAAGCAGTTCATGGGGTGGGGTCTTTGGCTTAGTTGGGCAGTTGGGCGGTCATTGAAGGCTTATTTTTTTTCTCTTTTAAGCTTTTTCTTTTTTTGTTTGCTTTTCTGAAATGGTTTTCAAAATTCAATTCAAATCTGTTTGATTCCAAAACTTTTCAGGATTTTTGTACAATAAATCTTGTACTCAAATAAGTGTCAATCACATCTGTTCACCCAAACACAGTTGGGTCTTTTAGAAAATAAAATAAAACCATGCCTTTATGAGGTGTGATAATAGGCATAGAATTGGTTTTATTTCATATTTTGCTTTGAGACTTTGCTCAAATTTTTGAAATCACTTGGGTTTGGATTCTAAACAATACTGAAAGGTTAACAGCACCTTTCTCAAAAACAAGTAGCACAAGGTCTTGAGTAAACTTACATAAAATATTGAGCAACGATGCTCTTGTTTTTGAAATGAAATTCTAAATGATCATGGATGCATGGATGATATTCATGAGTTTGAAACATGATTTTAGGGATGTTACAGCTGTATGGAAACCATGTTCAAAGATAGCCCATGTCACATCCTCAATGGTAGTGGTGATCTTGAAGTTATCCCACCAAGTAGCTGCTGGTCCTTCCAATAGATGTGCTACAAACCTGACCTTCTCCTCGTCGGTGCAGCCGACAGTTACCAAATCCTTGTTCACCGAACATAGCCAATCATTGGCCACGTCGAGGAGGCATCTGTGGTTTTCATAAGGATAAGAATGAGATACCCATAGATGCTTATCATGCATAATACATCACATAGACAATCACCAAAACAAGCATCAAAATAACATAAAGTTCAACGACATAAAAAACAAGTTTGAAAAGCAAACACACCATATCAAGCCATCCACATGTTGGATGGTCATTGCGACTCAATAATCATAAGTATGGTAAATGAAAGATAATTGAGTAGTTATCACTACTCCTCCGCATCAACCTCCACATCAACAAGTGTAAGACCTGCATTCTCCATAGCGGTCTTGTACTCCTCAACACTAGTAGTCAAGGCCTCTATCTTGGCCTTAAGAGCCCTCTTCTGTGAACAAAGCCTCTCTATCACTCCCTGCTGATGCTCGAGCTCGAAATCCTTGGTCTCTAGCTCTTCCTTCATCTCCCGGATCTTCTTGTTCCAGTCTTGGACTCTCTTCTCCTGGCTCTTGAATTTCTTATCCTGGCTCTCAAACTTGGCCTCCATTTCTTTGACTATCTCGTCTTGCTCCGCGAAGAGCTTGTCCTTATCTCAGAGTTGAACCTGGAGCTAGTCATTGCTAAGCATGATGTTGGTCCTATTTGTATCTAGGTGCCTAATAAGAACCTCTAGGTCCTGAAAGTACAGACGAATTGGCTCCACCATCTCTCTAGCAGCATCCTCGAACTCAATAGCCTCACCCTCCTCGTCGCGTCTCCCAAAGGGGTGAAAGTAAAGACCTCTAAGCTCTCTGGAGTGCCTCCCTACCAGATGCCCAAGTAAATCCTGCATGACTACATCTAAGCCTCTCTCCTTGTCTTCATGCATTAGCTTGAAAGTGATAGCCTCCATGGTTGGCTCAGTCTGGCGTCCTGGCTGAGTAACTTTGAAGCCCCAAAGGTCCTTCCTCTCAAACTTGGTGAGGGGAAGCGTCATGATGCTAGGGAGCGGAAGGTTGAGCACGCTAGTGAGCTCAATAAGACGAGTGCCAAAACGAGTTCCCTTGAACTCTTCAGCTGTGTTGATAGTAACATTAGGCATCTATTTTATAAGATAGAGAAAAGTTAGAATCAACATCAATAGAGAAAATCACAAGACAAAGTATCACAAGCATATCTTTGGCAACAAACACACAAGTCATGGCATACATAAGTCCATTACAAGCATCAAAGGTTCAACATAACTTAGACAAATATTTGGAAATAAAACGATAGATGTGGTGGTCCAACTAACGAAGTACATTACAATACCATCTCACTTGCCAAGTTGGCTAACAAGGCATCTCTAGAGGCAATCTGTCGATCCTGATCACATGACTCCATTGCTAAGTCTATGATGTCTTCTCTTAAACGTTGGTTGGTAGCCTCTAACTCTTGGGTATGCTTCTTTTCTTCCCTAAGGTCATTTTGGGTGTTAAGCATTCTGCACTTGAGTCTATCACCAAGCTCCTTGATGGCATTCCAAGCTGCATTTCTTGCAGAGTCAAAGAATTTTGTGTGCATTATTGAGTTGCACTACTAGGAAAACGGCCTTTAGTGGCGCACCTGAAACCATCATCTGTGGCGCACCTGCAGTGCGCCACAGACGCCTTCTGACTATCTCTCAGTGGCGCCTCGCCTAATCTTGCGGTTGTGTAGAGATAGGCGTGGCGCACCTCAGTGCGCCACAGAAGTTTGGCATGGTGCGCTACCCCTTGGATCTTCTGTGGCGCACTACCTAGTGCGCCACTAAACATCCATGGTGTGCTTTAGGTGTAGTGCGCCACAGAAGGTAGACCATGTGCGCCACAGATGTATTTTTTTTTTAATTTCCAAGCCAGATTATATGCAATACAGATTATATACAATATTACAGCAGATATACACACACAGATACAAGATATACAATTATATATATAAATACTCAATATGAAAAACAAGATTGAAACAAATACATATAGATAAGTCTCATACATGAATACATAGTCTAAGTTACATTGTTTTGATCATGTTACAAAGTAGTAGTTGGTGACATGCGAATACATGTGTCGATCGAACAAGTTAGAGCTCGGAAGCTCGCCTAGACATCTAAACTAGCTAGCTAGACACAAACGGGATAAATAACCAAAGAAGATAAGCATGATCACCGCCGTGGAAGGTGTAGGTCTTCATCTGGTTCCTCGTCCTAACTCTCGCTAGATAGCGCGTGTATCTAGCTTCCGCCTCCGCCATAGTGTTGTACCCTTTGTAGCTATTGCTGCTGAAACGGTGCACCTGTCTCCGGCAGTCTTCCCAATCATCGTAGACTCCGGGAACCAGTCCCTTGTACATGAAGTACCACGTCATCTACAAGTTGACAATAATAATTAACCGGTGATTGAAAAAAAATGTATAATTAAAGTCGCATATGAAGATACACTTATAGAAAGTACTCTTAAATCAAAAGAGCAAACTCAAAAAGCATGCCTCATATATAACTAGGTTGTTGGACACAGGAATATGCTATGACGGGACTGTTAGCCAAGTAGGATGCACAATTCCTGGACTTGTGCATATCACAAGGCTAACAATCCCGTCATAGCACATTCACATATATATTGTGCCACGACATTTCAATCATCAGAATATTCTCGAAAAAGACAAAAATAACTCGAAAAGAATGCCTCATATATAACTAGCTAGGTCGTTTTGGACACATGAATATGCTATGGGGAATTTATTAGCCAAGTAGGATGCACAATTCACGGACTTGTGCATATCAAACTAACAATCCCGTCATAGCACATTCACATATATATTGTGCCACGACATTTCAATCATCGACATATTCTCGAAAAAGACAAAAATAACTCGAAAAGAATGACTCATATATAACTAGCTAGGTCGTTGGACACAGGAATATGCTATGGCCAATTTGTTAGCCAAGTAGGATGCACAATTCCTGGACTTGTGCATATCACAAGGCTAACAATCCCGTCATAGCACATTCACATATATATTGTGCCACGACATTTCAATCATCGGCATATTCTCGAAAAATACAAAAATAACTCACACTTGTCGTCCGAGAACCAAAGAGTAAGCAAAAAAACCAAAGATTAAGCAAAAAAACCAAGCATTGATTGATATATAATAATAATAAGCAAAATAAGTAAGCGGTGATTCATAAACCTAATAAGATAAGTACACTTGTCGTCCACACACACACAAAGGTCATCTATAGTTTGCAACTACAACTAGGCCAACATCAAGCCTTCTGGCTCGGCTTAGGGAACGGGAGGACGCCCTGTCTCATCATGAACTTCCTATAGTCACCCTGCATCTCTAGGCGATCTTCTATGTCACGGTTATTCGGGATATTTCCTCCGTAGAAGATCCCCCCCGAAGTCATGACATCACGAAAGATGATTGCCCCAAACTGCTGCTGGATGCGATACATCTCTTGTCTAATATCCGAATCATTGATCTTGGCCTTTGCTTCGGCCCACTGTTTGAGATGATCTGGCGGCGTAGAATTCTGCTGGTCAAGTAGGAACGCCCTCATGTGATGGACTGCGTAGTAGGCTTCCTTCTTACTGTTTTCCGGCTGCTTCACTGTAACACCCTCAGAATCGAACCTATGCAAGTCTTAGCGATTCCCGCCAAACCCGCATAGAAACGATTCAAAGGTGCCCACCAGGCACTTTCGTGCGGGTGGAAAACAAAGTAATAACATTACACAACAGTCCTCGATGGGACCCACAGAACAGATATATATATATACAACATGACTCCATGAGTCAAGAATACGGATATAATATACAAAGATCCAAATCACTTTGAAACGATAGAGCGTCCAGCTACGGACAAGATGCAAATGGGGCTAAGAGCCCTGAAGAATAACCAATGGCGTCCATAACCCTGCCCAGGCCAAGCCGGAAGGGTAACCCTGCTAACGGCGTCGATCTCAAAACCTGCTTAAACAAAAGGGGTGCCGACAAAGGGCAAAGGAAAAAGAGGAGCGTCGATCGAGGCCAAGACAGCGAGGCTAGAATTCGGCGTCCTCGCCTACATAGGTATGGATGAAGCGGCAGAAGAAGCATGCTAAACCACCTATAGAGGCTCGATACAACTGGTGACTATCAGGGAGGGGTAAGAAAGACCTAATCGGAACCAACCTGATACTACCATCAAACAAACCCATCCTGGTGTTTCCCCCTCGACACCAACGAGGAAGTCAACCGAGGAACTCACACAGTTGGCAGTTGTATTTATTCAGTTATTGTTGCAGCGATTACTAGTCAGGTTTAGATAATCATCCTGATAAAGTAAGCAGTGGGCACTTTTAGTTAACCATTCCGTGATAGTTGCAACAATTACTAATCAGATACAGATAGCATGAGATAAACCCAAAACCCAGCAGTTGTTGATACTTTTATTAAGCCATTCCGTTGTAGTTGCAATACTTACTAGTCAGATACCATTGTCGCAAGCGACAAACCAAACAAGCAATTGTGGGCAGTATTATTTAGCCATTCCATTATAGTGAAGCTGATTACTAGTCATTATAAAGTCAAATTTACAGCAATAAACTTTAGTTATGCTTATCTATGATCGAGATACTGTGCTCCAAGTCGTCCATATCCGCGGACACGGCTTTCAGAAAGTTTTACCCGGCCGGGGTGCACCAATAGCAACACACGCTCGATCAACCTCGGAAAAACCAAATCAAAACCCAACGAGGCTTTCACGACTGAACAATCACAGGATTCATAAATATTTCAAGGGGCCACCCCATTGAGTACACCCGCAACGAAGTAAGCAAGCTCCGAGACGGACTCAAGGTTTGCGACAATGGCTGTAAACGACTGGGAACCCGAAAGTGTGTCTAGGCTTGTCGATACCGCGAAAACATTCCGCTTACCTAAACAGTACAGTGTGCTCCTCGCACAATTTAAATAAAGCAGTAGCATGGCATAAGTACAGGATCGTAAATAAAACCTCAAACTAGTTTGTGGCCCCAAGAAATAAGACTGAATCAAGCTCTGGCTCAGGGGGGCCCCATATACCTCCCGGATGTGGATAGCGCGATAAATCAAGGAACAGGTATCAAGTACTCGGGGTCCTACGGGACACAAGTGGGCTCGAAACCAAATATTATCTATCACCCACCGATGCCTCGCTTACTTCAATTTTAGTTGTTAAACAGAAATTAAAGTGAACGATAAGTAAAACTATGAATCATCTCCAACAAAGAACATGCGGCAATACATCAACAATCGTGGCATCGATTTAAACGCAAACAAGACGCGTGAGCAAGCGACTACGACGCGCAAGTCCAACTATCTACCAAACAACAGGTAATAGGAGGTGTCCAAGGCAATATAGGGCTGCACGGTATATATCACAGGTACGGAAACTAAAGCATCGCAACACAGATAGCAATAGATCAACATGAGGGAAGTAAATACTATAAAAGTAAGATAGGTAGAAAGGGGAGATGCTCTTTGAAAAGCATTGTCGAAGGGTTCAACCGAAGATCGGGGCGAAGCTCACATCAACTCAACGGCCTTATCCGCGAAGAACCAAAACACTAGAATAAACACTAGATGCACTATTTAATACAACGGCAGAAGATCGGCATGATGCATGACATGGCAAGGGTGCAATGTGATTAGGTCATATTAAGCGGAACCGGGGTCCCGACAATTAATTAGGTGGTTCATGTTGTTTAGCTACCCCGCAATTAAATGTTGTTTTAGCATGGCAAAAGATAGTACCGGTTTGCTACACAAATTTAAATGAGGCCAATATAAGGCTAGATTTGCCCGCATATGGGCCCCATATTTAATTATTAGGTGAATCGGCATAAGGCCCCCAACCAATGATATGCATGCGAGACGACAATTAAATATGCAACAAGTTGTTATTATGTTATAAAATAAGGTTCTCGGATAAGAGGTCACCCATAGGGGGCTCGACGATCTTGGGGTTCCGGGGTTCGGGGTTGGTCTCAGGGTCCAGGGTTCGACGGATCTGGGGTTCGGGGTTTGATGGAAGCGTTCTCGGATAGCGGGGGTAGGTCTTGGCGCATCCGGGGTCTCGGGTCGACGAACTTGATGCGCCCGGGTTCGGTCTCCGGATCCGGGAAGAAGGCCTTCGGATCCTCGGGTCTGTGAAGGAGTACTTGGCGTCCGGCGGTAGATCTTGTTGGTCCGTGTAGGCGTTCTCGAGGTCGATGGCGAACTTGTCCGGTACCGGGGTTCGGTCTGCTGGGTTCGACGGTGTCTTGGCGTCCCCTGAGGAAGATCATGTCGAGCCATCGGGTTTGGCCTTCGGGGTTTTGGACTCCGGCAGAAGTTCTCGTCGTTCCCTGTCGAAGATCTTAGTATGTCATCTCGATCATCTGTGGCCGGCATCAGGTTGGTCTTGTTCGTGCGGAGATCTTGGCGACGGAAACGGAGATCTTGTTATGGGTCGGTCTTGTCGGCGGTCTCGGGGTTCCGCGTCGGAGGTCTTGTCGATGGACCCTCGGGTTCATGCGGCTCCTCGAGGCGAACTTGTCGATGCGGTCCTGTTAGGTGGTCGCGAGCGACTTGGCGGTACTTGGGGTCTAACGAACGTCTCTGAGATGCCAACTTGTGTCGAACATGCTACAGACGAGCACTGGGCGGCGGGCCCACGCGCTGGAGGCGGAACGCGGGGCGGCGCAGGGGCTCGGGGCGAGCTCGGACGACGACGGCGGGGAGAGGCGGTGGCCGAGGACGGCAGGTCCAGGCGGCGGAAGGAGGAGGTCTGGCGGCCGGGAAGCCGGGTATCTGGCGAGGGGGTCCGGTCGGCGGCGAGGGCTACGGTGCATGTGGGGCGGAGCAGGCGATCTGAGGCTGGCGGAAGCTCGGAGGAGGCGGACGGTGGCGGGCGCCACGAGGTGGACCGGAGGGAGGACGGCAGGCGGAGACGGCAGGGGCGGCGAGGAGCGAGCAGGCGGGGGCAGCGGCGGACGGCGACGGCGGGCCCTGCAGAGGGAGCTCGATGGGGCGGCCCGAGGAGGCGCCGGCGAGGAGGGACGGGCGCAGAGGAGGCCGCGGTGAGGCCGGAGCGAGCGAGCGCGACAGAGGGGAGGTGCGGCCGGTGGCACGCCGGCGTCGAGGGGGCGACGAAGCGGCGGGGATGGAGAGGCGGCGGAGGCGCGGAGGACGGAGGTGGCTGCGGGCGAAGCTGCGCTGGAGGCGGGCGCCGGAGACCGCTGGGCATGGCACGGCCGGCCTGGGAGAGGTAGCAGGGGAGGAGGGCTGGAGAGGTCGCAAGGGCGAGGCGGAAGGGAGCTCCAGCGGGCTGCAGAGAGGTAGGGGAGAAGGAGCGACGCAACGGCGGGGACCGAGGTCGGGGTGGGCGGCGCTGGGAGGAGGCGCGCGCGCGGAGGGAGGAGAAGGAGGGTGGGGCCCGCGTGGGGACAGGGGCTGCGTGGGGATCTGGGCAGGGGGTGCTGGCGCGTGTGTGTAGTGCGTGTGTGGCCCTGTGTGTGTTGGTTGGTGGGTTGGGGAGGAGAGAGAGGGAGAGAGGTGAGGGAGAGGCTGGGGTGAGGTGGCAGCATCTGAGTGGCTAGGGGGAGGGGAGAGGGTGAGGTGTCAGGTTGCTATTGGGTGGGGTGATGTGGAGGGTTGGGCTGGGTAGGTAGTTTGGTAGGAATAGGATTTAGGTTGGACCGATTTAGTTTCTAGGGTGGTCGTTCGGGTCATTCGGCCCGTTCGACTGCCCCACTAAAATAATAAATATTTTTATTTGTTTTACAAACACCATTTGCAAACCGACAGCAGACAAACAAAAATCATCCGGAGACCCGGGGTTTGATATTTGATTAAAGATGGGGCGTTTATAAAACAAAACGGGCTTTGCGAAAAATTGTTTTAGACAAACAACACATGATGATGACGATGCAATGCACAAATCAATGCGATTTTCTAGTAGTGGTTTTGCGGGATGCCACATTCACGCAGGGGAACTCTGTTACGTGGTTGAAGACGTGCCTGCCGAACTTGACCTTCTTACGCACGAAGCTGGTGCCTTCCATCGAGGCAAAGCCGTGAGAGCATCATCGAACTCTTAACGGGCCTCGATGAAGTTTCAACCTGCCCGTGTTCGAATTTATCAAAGGGGTTTTCTATCCCCTTGGATCTATACTCTTCGTCCTCCTTATTCCATTTGGCCTCCGCGATTCAGATCCACCAGATCCGAGATGGTGATGACCTATATTCATCGCTGCGGCACCTTTCCCCGATTACTATTGGCGAGGCTCTTCGATTCACACCTCCTTGAACTCCGGAACTGATCTTCGTGATCTGCGGGTCAATCTTCCGGATCTCCTCGAGACTTTTGCCTTCTTTATAGATCTTCTTCTTTATCCGGTTCTCTAGCTGGCGGTGCTCATCTTTGTGAGGGCGGATTTGTTTACTGTTCCCATGATAATTTGTGTTCGATACTTAGCGGAACTTGTATCCGCGGCAGCTTCTCGAAGAGGAGTGTGCGCAAGTGGCCATTATCTTTATGCCGGAGATTCTCGGTGTTGATCGATATGGTTGTCCGGGTGATCGCCGCCACTTGCCCACCGTACCCTTTGACGACAAGGGCGGGCTCCAAAGGAACCCCTGATGGGCTCACTTTGGTAATTTCCTCCCTGACCGTGCCGACCGTGTTCGGGCGCCGGTCCTTCGGCTTCTTCTTCTTCTTCTTAGGAGGGTTGCTACCACTCCCTATGCCCTCGCCGCCATCAGTGGTTTCATCGTCCGCCGTTCCTTCGGCTTCTTCCTCCGCGTCTTCCATCTCATCATCCTCGCTCTCCGAAGGATGGTATTCTTCATCGTCTTCTAGACGCTGGGCCACCTCCTAGAATGTCAATTGTTTATTCGGAGGTCTGAGTTCTTCTTCAGCGCTGATGCGCTTAGAACATCCAGCCTCGTCGTTGTCACACATCTTTGCACTAATAAAAAACAAATAATTGGTTAAATGCACGGAAAAATCCGGCATGACCTTTGCTAATTTTCTTAAACTAGGAGTGCCCGATTTCTGCCAAAACGGAAGTTAATCAACATTCCGGCAAAAATCGGGACTCATTTCATACAAGAACCTGCATATATATGGCCAGCATAGCTAGCACACAATAAATGGCCATCATAGCCAGCACAACCAGAAAACAATAAATGGCCAACACAGCCAAAGACATAATCTGGTCACATAGGATAATCTGGCCAACAAAGCCAGCACATAAACATCTAGGTAGAAAACACATTGGTTAAGAATGCATCAACATGCCAAGCCACATCAAGCAATGGGAATTTACAGTTATCATCTGGATTCACCAGGCACCAAGCATATGATGGAAAGAAAATAACTAAAGCCTGCTAGGTCTCTTGAAAAAAGAAAATAACACATATGAGCATACATGACAACTAAAACCCAAGAATACATGTTCTACAACCCAACTGATGTTCTACCAGAGGCATGCCTCCCTTCTGCATAGTTGTAGCTGTGTGTGCTGACAATAGAAGGCTATTTGCAAGATCTGGACTTCTGGAGCCTATGCAATGGTTTGATTAATTCAGTTCTGAAGGCCCTAGCTACTAACTCTGGTTATAATTGCATATGATCTATTCTTAAAATTTGGTGAGAAGTTATAATCGGGTCCTGCAAAGATGGTTTTTCTTGCTAGGATAATGGAATCACTAAGTTGATAATTCTAATATCATAGCACCTAGTCATAAGCATGCGTATCTATCACTCAAAACAGTAAATCAATAAGCTTAGCCTGATGGTTCCCTGGAAACTAAGTTCTGTTGCCAAAACTGAATATATGCTATGGTAGTGTTGTTACTTTTCTGAACTGAATGGCCAAGTAATATAGTAGTAAGATCTTTTCTACTGAAAAACAGTTCCTTTTTTTTGATTTCAAGCTGCAATGGCTCTGAGGCTGTGGGCAAGCTCAGCTGCCAATGCCCTCAATATTTCAAGCAATGGAGCTAGGGCTGCTGCCTCTGCCTACTCTATCTCCAGATACTTCTCCACTGGTACAGTCTTTCTATGCGTAGCTAAAGTAGAATTCTGCAGTATAGGTTGCTATATCACTTTTTGGGTAGAGAGCACATGCTGTGTGCAATGTTCTTGCTCTTTTACATTATTTGTAGACCAACTCTTTCCACTCAATACATTGTTGTGGCTTTCTATTTGTATTTTATTTCCTACGGATAGGATACCGAAAAAGGAAAGGTATAGACAAAAAATCTTCACTACGAATAGAAAGAGGAATACATTTATAGATAATGCTGTTTAAAAGTGTAAATGAAGCTACAGTCATGTTTAAACTGTTATGATGCGTGTTGCAGTTCTAAATTTTGTCAACAAGCTTTTGTCAACAAGTCATGTTTGTCAACAAAGCTTTTGTAAATCAAGCTACATCATGTTTGACCATGCCTGTGAACCAACAACAAGCTTTTGTCAACAATATGCCAATTCGAACTGATATGCCAATTCGTTGTCAACAATAATGTTCTTTTGACTTGTATATAAGAGCAAGCTTCACGATTGCTAGACTAATAGACACTTGGCTGCATAATACTAGAGCTGAGTATCGCATAGAGAGTTCTTTTTCAGACCATGAAGCAGAACCCTAACCATGGCCTGCAGAGAGAGGGGAGAGAGGGAGAGAGAGGGAGAGAGGGAGAGAGAGGGAGAGAGGGCGAGAGGGGAGAGGCGACGCTCACCTCTGACGGGCGGACGACGACGGGCGGACGACGGCGGCCTCCACCTCCTGAGACGCGGCGACTGCTCCTCCTCGGACACGGGCCTCCTCCTGAGACGCGGGCGGACCTCCTCCTCGGACACGGGCGGACCTCCTCCTCCTCGGGCGCGGGCAGGCCTCCTCCTCCTCAGACGCAGCGGTGGCGGATCGAGAGCGGCGGCGGCGGATCGTACTCGGGCTGAGAGATGGAGAGATGGGGATGAGAGAGGGGGTCGGGCGCCACGTGTGGATAAAGCCACTTAGGCGTACCGCACTGAGCCATAGTGCGCTACGGATATCTGTAGCGCACTATGGGCTAGTGCGCTACGCCTATCGGCTTCTTACTACTGCATAAGAGAACCATGCCCCACTAGCTAACAACTATACTAGCCTATCCCATGGTTACGCCCACTACTCTATTCTAAACACGAGCACCCAGTTGAATCAACAGGTGCCCCAATTTTTGTTTTGATTTTAAAAATACTTTTAAATATTCCAAAAGTGCCCAAAAGTGGTGATATATGCCATAGAAGTTTTATTTTGATTTTAAAATACTTTTAAATATTCCAAAATGCCCAAAAGTAATAATATTCCAAAATGCCCAAAAATATGATTCAAAGTATAACTAAATTTCATAATACTTTGTCCATGAATATTACAATCTTTTTTCGACCACGCTTTTACAATATTTTTGAGCTAGCATTTTACAATCTTTTTTCCCTTCTTTGTCGCGGTTGAATAATTTAGCCCCAGACTTTAATGTTTCTTCTTTCGAACGGACTACCTTTTTGGGTAGGGTTGTCCTTTTCTTCTTGTGATGTATGTTCTGCATCGTAGTCGCCGTCATCTTCAATCTTTGGATCGCCAGATCGGTCGAATTCTTGCTCGTTGGCGACTCCATCCATTCCGATGATGTTTCTTTTTCTCCTCACGACAACACGGCTAGGCTTTGTCGTCGGTAATGAAAAACATTGGTCTACTTTGGTAGCCGCACCCATGGTTCATTTTTCGCGCCACGTTTGCACCGTGGCCTTGGATTTGCTGCCGGGTATAACCATGGTTGTGAAATACCGGTCTTCTCTTTCGACGCTCTTTGCCCATCTGACACGGAACATCGACACCTTTTCTCCACAGTATTCGAGCTCCCCGATCTCCTCGATTCTTCCGGAGAATCTTTCCTTCACGTTGTCATCGGTGTAGAATTCGGTTACGCTCGAGTTTTGATAATCACACTTGTTGTCCTTTTCCTCCATGTAGAATGTGTAGCCGTTGATATCATACGCTGATAGGTCACCAGGTTTTGCATCGGTCCTGCGACAAGGTGAATATGATCTTTTCCGTGTCGGAAGAATGCGAGCGGGGATTATCAAGGCGTCTGCCTAAACCAACGCGTGAAATCTGAGTTGTGCTCTTTGATTATTTCTCCTGTGTCCTCTGTATGCCCCGCCATCGTACTTCTTCTCGATTAACCTTTTGCTGCACCCAAGGATCGACCAGTTCTAAATCTTTGTCAGCGACGAGGTTTGCTCGATCAAAGTCTGCGCGTCGAAAATCAAAGTCGCATGCGATGTCGGCGACCCTCTCGGTGACCAGATCCGCCGAGCTTGCCAAGGTGTCTGCTGACGGGAAGACCGGCTGTGGTTCTCGATGTCTAGATAATTAATGCGAAAGAGATGCACTCTTGCCGTAAAGCCCTTGGCTATGATTCCATCCGACGGACACGCTATAACGTATCCTTTGATGTGTCCGTTCATCCTTTCGAACGCCATCATGCTGCGGAGGAACATCGCCCGAGTTGACGATGTCCTCCACGACATGGACCAGCAGATGCACCATAATGTCGAAGAATGCGGGTGGGAAGTAGACCTCAAGCTCACATAGTATCACCACGATCTCCTCCTGTAGCCTTCCGAGCTGATTCAAGCCAATCGACTTCCTAGAGATGACGTCGAAAAACTTGCATAGGCCAAATAACGTTTCACGGACGTGCTCGTCCATTATCCCTCTTAGTGCGACCGGAAGTACTGCGTCATTAGCACGGCATCGTGAGACTTCATGCCATCGAACCTCTGTCGCCTCGTCTAGGTATCTGCTTATCTTGACCGCGTAGCCGTAAGGAAATTTGACTCCTAGAAGGCACTTGAAAAACTGTTTGATCTCATCCTGGCTTAGAGTGAAGCAAGAAGGAGGGCAGTAATATTCGTTCTTCTTGAACTTTTTACCCTTCCGACGACCTTGTGTCGTCTCCGACTCATGATCATCGTCATCTTCACGATCATCGAGAAAAGGCCCTCCGTGAAGCTCCTTCCGGATACCCAAGCATATCAGGTCGTGCCTTGCTTTCGGAACATCTTTTGTCCTATCTGGCATGTTGATTATGGTGGCGACCAGACTCTCGCACACGTTTTTCGTGATATGCATGATGTCGAGGCTATGAGGCATGCGGAGAAACTTCCAGTATGGCAACTCCCAGAAAACAGACCTTGTTTTCCATACCTTCATCAGCGGCTTGTCTTGTTGCTGCCTCTTTCGCTTCTTTCCAGGCTTAGGACAATCTTTCCAGTTTTTCAGCAACTCTTCCACTTCTTCGCTGCTCCAACGCTCTAGGATTCCTCGGGTCTCTGATTTGCCATCGAACAGGTCTCCACGTTTTCTCCATGGATCATTCTTGCCGAGCCACCTCCGGTGCGCCATGAACATGGTTTTCGATGACCCTGGATCTTTCTCTAGTTGGAGATAGCTTGTGTTATCCATGCACCTAACGCATGCGCAGAATCCTTGGATAACCTGCCCCGAGATATACCCGCAACCTGGATAGTCTTGCACCGTAGTGACCAACGCGGCTCTCATAGTGAAATAATCTTGTGCGACGGCGTCGTAAGTATTGGCTCCAGATTCCCATAACGTGGCTAGCTCCTCTTTCAACAGCCCGAGATACAGATTGATGTCGGTACCAGGTTGTTTCGGCCCTTGAATTAGCATACTCATTTGTATGTACTTATTCTTCATCCACAACCATGGAGGGAGGTTGTACATCCATACAAACACGGGCCAAGTGCTGTGCGTGCTGCTCTGGCTACCGAACGGATTGAGTCCATCGGTGCTCGCACCAAGCCTGATGTTCCTCGAATCTCCACCGAATTCTGGGAATTCGAGGTCCAATGCTTTCCACTGGCTAGCATTTGAAGGGTGCGTCAGCAGCTCATCCTTTTCGGGGTCATCATCATCTCCTGGCTTCTTCCTTTCCGCATGCCATCGCATGAGCTTCGCTTCCTTAGGGTCCGCAAAATAGCGCTGCAGACGAGGGGTGATAGGAAAGTACCATACCACTTTTCGAGGTGCTTTCTTCCCTTTCTTGTATCGAGTCACGCCGCACACCGGACATGTGGTTTTCTCCGCATCCTCGCCCCAATAAATGATGCAATCGTTGATGCATACGTGATATCTAACGTGCGGTAGATCGAGAGGACAGACGATTTTCTTGGCATCCTCGATACTAGTTGGACATGTGTTCCCCTCCGGGAGACGATCGTGCCAGAATGCCATCATATCGTCAAAGCTTGCGTCGCTCAATTTGTGCTTTGCCTTCATCTCCATAGCCTTGAGCGTTACATTCAACCGGGTATCATCGGGCCTGCATCCTTCATACAATGGAGTAACCGCGTCTTTCTCAAGTTGCGCAAGCTTGGCTTTCTCTCTAGCGGCAGCCCTAGCGTTACTCGTCTACTTGAGAAGCAGCTCTTGCACATAAGGGTCCCGCACCACCGACGTTGTTCCATCGCCGCCGCTCCTCCGCATCTAGATCATCATCATCCCGCCCGCTTCCACACCTTCACCATCTCCGGAGACTCTTCATCATCTCGCCCGTTCTCGCCGTGATGATGATCATCGCCATGTTGGC
Organism: Avena longiglumis; assembly: GCA_030063025.1. Lineage (NCBI taxonomy): Eukaryota > Viridiplantae > Streptophyta > Magnoliopsida > Poales > Poaceae > Avena > Avena longiglumis. The sequence goes on from CP125975.1 coordinate 506,464,689, forward strand.
CACCTTCTTCACCGTCTCCATCATCTACGCCATCGCTTATCCAAAGAGTGTATCCATCCATGAAACCATGGCGGAGCAGTGCGCTGCAGATTCTAACTGGGTCGATCACCCATTGAGTTTGCATCTTCGCACGGACATCTTATATCTGTCTTGTTATTTCAGTATCATGTCGGCCGTCGCACATTTCAAAAATCTAGCCACAATGCCTTCGCTCATTATGCGGACCATTTTGCCTGCACGATGTACACGGTACAATTTTGAAGTCTATTAGAACCACATAATGAATGCATGCATGCAATGGTCGATAGAAAATTTCGCATGACCTATCCTAAAATTAGGACCTTTATGAATGCCAAAGTCTTGCCAAAATGGAAATGAATCAACATTTTGGCAAAACAAATGGCAACTTGTTCACATACAAACACAAGAGAGAGAGAGACCGATCCATACACACATGAACATATCATTATCCTCTCCATACACACATGCATGAGCATCATCGATACTCCATATACACACACATATGACCATCGATCCTCTCCACACATACACACATCATGAGCATCGATCATCTACATACATATGAGCACATGCATCATCCATATACACATGAACACATCCTTACATGGACAACTTACGAGATGAGAGACCGATCGCGAGAAAGATGGAAAGGAGAGGTGCGTCGACCAGGAGACGGATAGATGAGAGACCGAGACCTCCTCTATTACTTATGTAACATCCAAAGCAAGTTTTACATGCTAAAAATGGTGAATGTGTGGAGAAATTGAGGTGGGAAGGAGAAGATCCCGAATAGATCTAAGGAGGAAGAAGAAGGGAAAGTGAAGTGTGGGGTGGTGGATGTGTGGCACACATGTGCACATAAAGTGCTGTCCTAAAAGAATCGACACATCCGTGGCGCACGGCCCTAGTGCGCCACGGGAGTACAAACTGTGTGGCGCACTAGGCCGAGTGCGCCACAGATGCTTTAGTCCCCTGGCGCACTAGGCGGAGTGCGCCACGAAGTTTGTGGCCGTTTGAGGCAGGGGGGCATGCGCTTAGGCGTGGCGCACTGTGCACACGTGCGCACAGATGACCCTAACAACCGTGGCGCACATGACGTAGTGCGCTACAGATGTTTGGCGTAGGGCCAGGCCTGGCCCACACATCTGTGGCGCACTATAGTCATGCGCCACGGTTGTTCTAGTTATTAGTAGGGCACTGCCCACAGGTGAGCCACGCCTGTTTTAGCCGTGGGGCACTTCAACCATGTGAGCCACAGATGTGCTGATTACCTATAGCCGTTTTCCTAGTAGTGTTGGTGACCATGAAGAATCCTGATTCCTTGTGGTTTTCTTCCTTGTTTTTGTACAATTGAAGTTGCACCCACCAGTACTCTACTCCTTCATCCATCACGGGGAATCCTTTGTACACAGCTGCACCATGTATCCCCATGGAAACCATGAGGTCCTTGAGGGCCTTGGGGAATTCTGTCTCACACTCCAAGGTCATGGTCATGAGTGGAACCTTCCTCATGGCTTCGTTGATGGAGTTCATCTACAAGTAGAGATGAGAAAGATGATTAGAAAAGTTTACGAGGAGAAAAAGACAAGTGTGGAAATTGTTGAATTTTTTCCTTAGTGGTTTCTAATCCAATCCAAGGGTCATAATCCTACAGGCAACACAGTGCTCTGATACCATCTGTAAGATCCCACCTTTATAAAGGTAAAGATCCCTATGATTGCAATGCTAGTCCCTGGATCAATTGCTAGCATCCACAGTTTAAGATGAAGTACACAGAAACAAAGGTCATAATTACATCGTCATTCCAGAGTTAACATAGTCTTTTACAACTCCATAGCCATAGGCTAGTACAAGAGTTTAACTTAACAATATAAAATGCAAGTCTTCATCTTCATGTGCCACAGGCAAGCATGTTGAGTGTAGACTCATAACCCCTAATCATCATCAGAGTAACCTACAACATCACAAGTTACAACCACAGTGGGTCAATACAATGGAATAGTATTGGCAAGTGATACCTTAGTAGAATATTAATATCTAGTAACTACATGAATTTGTGTAAGTGTAGCTTAGGCTTTCTTTTCTCAAAATAGGTTTTACCTATCAGTTGAAAACACTAAGTTTTTGTTTGGCAAAAACTTTCCCCAAGGAACCACCAATGGAAATTGGTGAACCTTCACCCTTGTTCAACCACAAGTTTTAACTTAGAAAATTGGGATGAGGAGATTCTTGATAGCTTCCATGTCTTGTGCTCAAGTTGTCCATTATCGGGGACACGGCTAAGTACTTAGTTTCTTCCATCTGCAGAGGTTGTGCACTTTCCCCACAAGACTTGATTTTCACCAAGACAGGACCTTTCAGAAGCCTTCCCTTATACCAAAATGTACGCGCTCCAAACCTATCAATCCCCTACCACCAACTGTCCATTTGGCTAAGTTATTGCAACCTATATGATCCAGGCAGAGCCCATAATTCCATGTGGCTGCACTAGAAGCTTCTTAACATTTTGCATCTCAAATCCCTTTGTTCCTGGGTGGAAATCCACAAGTGAGATACACAAGGTAAACCATATAAATGGGCCTTGTGTAACCACTCAACCAAAAACCACCAAGCAATTACCATTCCACCGGGGTTTCATTCACTTAGTTGTTTTATTAAGCAAAATCATAAGTCAAAGACTTAGTAATTTTACATAGCATGAATATATTCCACCCTTGGTTGCTACTAGCTAGGCTAAGCATGGCAATAGCAAGTATCTTAACTTAGAGAAAATTCTAACAATTCTACAAGTACTAGGATTTCCCAAGCATAGCATTTAGATACTGAGCAAAATATTCATGCAAGCCCTATACAAAATATTTCTAATGCATAGTCAAAATATTGGGACTAAAATATGAGCTCCACTTGCCTTGGTAGTTGGGGGAGTAGCAACAACAATCTTCACAACCAAAATCACTACTAGCACCAAAATCTACACATAAAATGATAGCACCAAAATCACAGATCAAAATATACAAGCAAAAATATATGAATGCATGCAAATGCCATGAGATGATTTTTCTAAATCAAACAAGACAAGTGAAACAGTACTGAATCATAAACAAAACAATTATACACTAAATAAAATTGATTTGGCCCTTAGAACATTTTCCATATAATTTTTATATACAAAATAAGCTTAGAAATGTCTCTGCAAAAACAACCCATTTTACAGATTCAATTTATTAAACAAAGTGCATAATTGGATAGAATTCTTTCTCCTGATTCCAATGATATAAAATTTACAAAATTTGAACGTGTGGATCAAAAGTTATGAATTGTGCAAGTTTGAATCTCTAATAGATCTAATTCTAGATTTTAAATCAAAAGCACTAACACGCGGCGTGTTCTGATTGGCTGATACCGATTCAGCTGGATCGATCAACGAGAGCCGCATGATATAAATAAAATCATACGTGCCAGATCTAATCATACCCTTTCGATAAGTGATCTAATCTAACGCGCTAGATCTAGATCCAACGGCCCACGACGGCTTGGCCAAGAACTGGCGGCACGCGTGGTCGCAGCGGCGGCGGCGCTACTGGCGGCGACGGTCCGACGAATACAGGAGGGGCTGGGGGTTGTGGTGTGGCTTACCAGAATCGCAAGGTCACGAGGAAGCTCAACGTGTAGACGGGCAGGGTCGGGGCGCGCTGCAGGGGTCGCTGGGGCTCGTCGGAGTTGCTGGAGGCATCGGGTTCTTGCAAACGAGGTCGTTGCCGAGGCTCTGGATTGCCCTAGCACGAACCAGATGTGTCAGGAGGTGCACAAAGTCACGGCGAACACGATAGTATCGAATATAAGGCAAGGGGCGCTCGGAGATTACCTTGATTTCTCACCGGAGATGAGAGAGGCGTCGGGCACTTGCAGTGGTTGTCAAATCCGTCGACCTAGGTCACGAGCAGAAAAAATAAAGGCATGACACAAGGCGCGTGAGCAATGGAATCATGCTTGTAACATCCCTAAAATCATGTTTCAAACTCATGCATATCATCCATGCATCCATGATCATATGAATCTCATTTCAAACAAATCATTTCAAAAGTAAGCATTTATGCTTATTATTTCATGTAAAGTTTGCTCTAGCCTTAATGATATCTCCCAAAGAGAAGAGTACTTCTTTTGGTTCAGTAAGGTTTGAAATTCAAACTTAGGCACCAACAAAAGTTTGAACAAAGTTTCAAAACAAAATGAGTAATAAAACCAATATTATGCCTATTGTATATATATCATAAAGGCTTGGTTTTATTTTTATTTTCATTTGATCAAACTGTTTTGATTAAACAGTAGTGTTTGACACACATTTGAGTGCAAGGTTTGCAGTATAAAAACCTAGAGAAGATTTGAATTCAAAATCATTTGATTAGGATTTGAATATCATTTCAGAAAATCAAAACAGAAAAAGAAAAGGAGAAAAGAAATAGAAAAAGGCCAACGCCACCTATCTGGCCCAACTACGAATCCAGCCCAGTTAGCGCACCCGGGTTCCCCCTCTCTCTCTCTGTCACTCGCAGACACACCCACCGGGTCACTGACCACACGACCCCACCTTCTCTTTGTTTAACTCGCTGACGAGTGGACCCTGCGACCACGTCGTCTTCGTCGTCAATCACGCGCGGGCGCGATGCTCGCTCCACCGTTACCTCGCCGCAATCAGTACGCGCTTAATTGCCATTGATACTCCGCGCAATCCTCGCCCCCGCTCTGGCTATAAGACCCCATCTGCACCGCGGCCATTTCCCCTCACCTAGCGCCACCTCTACGCCCCCAGGCTGCCCGCAATTGCCCTTGCGCCGCCGCAGACGAATCTCGGTGAGTACAGACCGCCCCTCTGCCTCTAGTTAAAACCACTGTGTCCAGCATGACCTTGCACATTCGCTAATGCCCTCCGTTTTCTTTCTCGTGACCCAGAGCGACATCTTCTTCCTCACTCGCGATCACCTGAGCCGCCGCTCGACTCCGACGTGCGATTCAGGTAAAACGAGGCCGCCCCTTGCCTCCCCTTTGGTACTGTCTTGTTCGCCAGGCCCTTGCGCATCTCCTAAACCCTGTGGCTTGTGCTAGGTCGACGCAGAGCCTCGCCAACGTCTTCGACAACAAGCAACAGACGCCGCCCGCAACTCCGACGAGCTCCAGCGACCATGTCCGTGCGCCCCTTGCCAAGCCGTCGCCAGGTTGAGCATCACCACATCGTCATGTTTCTGGTAAGCATCTCCGACGACCCCAGAGCCACCTGTAGCGCCGCGCCATAAGCGAGCTTCGCCGCCAGATGACACCGCCATTACCGCCTATGGTCGTTTGATCTAGGACCGTTGGATCTGGATCCAGCGCGTGAAATTAGATCACTTAACGAAGCGGTATAGGTAGATCTGGGCCGTGCAGATTAAGTAGATCTAACAGCTCAGAAGCATGATCCAACGCGAAGCGGTACAGGCCAATCAGAATAAGACGCGTGGCCAGGAATTAGATTTAAAAACAGAATTTGAATCAATTAGATGTTTGAATTTGTTTTGACTATAACTTTTGATCCCCACGTTAGAATTTGACAAATTTTATATCAATGGAATCAGGAGAACAATCCCTTTCTAAATATGCAATGTGTTTAATGTTTTGCTTCTGTTAATATGGTTTTATTTGAAGAAACTTATGTAGGGATAATTTGAGTATATGAATTGTTTAAGAAATGTTTTAGGCTTTAAATAAATGTTGTTTGGCAAGTTTTTAACTTGCTTATGAACCAGTACTGTACACTTGCTTTGTTGAGTTTTAAAAATCATGACATATCATATTGCATGCATGCATATATTTTTGTTTGTATATGTTTTGTATGTGATTTGTGGCTATGATTCTTTGTGTAGATTTTGGTGCTAGTGATTGTGATTGTGAGGAGTGTAGCTACTCTCCAAACTACCAAGGAAAGTGGTTCTTCATGAATATTGTTATCCCTATGTTTTCTACTAAGCATTAGAGATATTTTGCTAGACTTGCATGCTATATTTTGCTTATATGCCATGTTGGGAAATCCTAGTAGTTGTATAATTGCTAGAAATTTCTAAGTTAAGATGCTTATCTATGCCATGCTTAGCCTAGCTAGTAGCAACCAAGGGTTGGTGAAATATACATGCTATGATGAAAATATTTCTAAGTCTTTTTGACTTGTGTTTTGCCTAATAAAACAACTAAGTAAATGAAACACATGGGTGGAATGGAAGCAATGGTTTATGTTGAGTGGTTACACAAGGCCCATTTCTATGGTTTACCTTGTGTATCTCACTTGTGGAAAGCCACCCAGGAACAAAGAGATTTTAGAGGCCAAGTGTTAAGAAGCTTCTAGTGCAGCCACTTGGAAATATGGGCTCTGCCTGGATCACATAGGTTGCTAGAAATTAGCCATTTGGACAGTTGGTGGTAGTGGGATGATAGGTTGGAACACGTCCATTTGGTCTAAGGGAAGGCTTCTGAAAGGTCCTGTCTTGGTGAAAATCAAGTCTGGTGGGGAAACTGCACAACCTCTGCAGATGGAAGAATCTAAGTACTTAGCCATGTCCCTGGAAAAGGACAACTTGAGCATCAAGACATGGAAGCTATCAAGAATCTCCTCATCCCAATTTCTAAGTAAAAACTTGTGGGTGAACAAGGGTGAAGGACCTCAATGTCTATTGGTGGTTCCTAGGGAAAAGTTTTGACAAAGAAAAACTTAGTGATTTCAACTAATAGTCAAAACCTATTTTGAGCAAAGCAAGCCAAGGTACACTTAGCCAAATTGCATATAGTATCTAGTCCACCTAAATTATACTAAGGTATCACTTGCCAATACTATTCCAATGTATTCACCCACTGTGGCTGTAACTTGTGATGTTGTAGGTTACTCTGATGAGGATTAGGAGTCATGAGTCTACACTCAACATGTTTTCCTGTGGCACATGAAGATGAAGACTTTTACTTATTTACTTATTCAAACTCTTGTACTAGGCCTGTGTGTCGTGGGAATGGTCACGGCAGATGCTGCAATCGGCAGCGAGTAGTAGAACGAGGGGCAAGGGCGGCCAGCCATCTGCGGTGCGAGATGAGGGCAAAGACACAGGGTTTTACCAGAGTTCGCCCGGGTAAAGACCTACTCTGCTAGATTGTATTATGGAGGTGTTTACAATGGGCGAACTCGGCGGCTAGGCGAGTCGCTTGGGTGTATGAGGGCGTGTCTCTACTCACCCCATAGGGAGGTTTATATAGGCTCACCTCCCTAGGGTTTACATATCTCAACCGATTCGATTCTGCTTGATCGTTTAACCTAGTCCGATTGGGCCTATCTACTACTTTGGGCCTTGACTTCGATCGCTTGGTACCTTGCTGGGCTTTGATCCACTCGCCGTTCTGCAGGCCCACTCGCCAGCCCTTGGGCCAGTCGGAAACGTCCCGCTGAGTATACCCCAGTAGGCGTATCCCCATCAGTAGTCCCCGAGGCCGTCGTTGATTAGGCGTAAGTGGCTGCTGGCAGTCGGAGTATACGGCTTCAAAGTAGGCATCCAGTCGAATCGTCGGGCTCCTGTATGAAGGAGAAAATCCGGTGAACCGAGTCGCGTCTTGGTAGTCGAGCCAAGACGCGATCGCGGAAAGTGACCTAGCGAGCCGAGTGGCTGGAGTTGGACCGTCGAGCATGGTCAAACTAGCCGCTACGGTAACTCAACGGTAACTTTGGCGTAATCATCGCGTAACGCCACGATTTGGCGGGTAACTCCGCTATATAAGAGGAATGGCAGGCAATCGTAGAGCCAACTGCCCACCACTTCTTCCGAGTGCGCGCATTCTCTTTCCTTTGCTCCTTGATCCAATCGACCCGAAATCCTCCGACCTCCAACCAACCTCTCGGCTATGGCCCTTCTCACCGAACCCTGGGGCAGGTCCAAGTGCACGAGCGGTGGCCTCCTTCGAGGAGGCCGGAATCCTGCGAGCCGGCTGTTGGCGTATCCCCGCAGCCGGAGAAACGAGCCCAAATCCGCGAGAGAGGGAGTTCGTCTGTTTCACCAGTCATCTCGAGCGGGGGTTAGGGTTTCCCACGTCTTTGTTCTTCCGGCGTTTTTGCGCCTACTACGGGATCCAGCCCTCGGTCCCCTGTCCACAGCATCGAGCAGCTCGCCATCTTCGTGGCGTTCTGCGAGTGCTACTTGGGCTGCCGGCCCTACTTTCCCTTGTGGCAAGATCTGTTCCACGGACGGATCAGAGCGAGGCGGCCCAATGCTAGCCGCGGGCGGCCTGACGTTCCAGCTCAAGTCCAAAGCTTCCTTCTTCGATCTGATGCTGCCGGCCAAAGCAGCGAGCGACTGGAAGAAGTCATGGTTCTACGTGACCGAGGCGACTCCGGAGGACGAGGCGGCGATCCCGCGGTACTCGGCCAACCGTTCCGAGCCACGCCATCTCCAGGTCGGCAAGCTTCCCGACGACCAGCGGATGGTCGTCGACGAGATGCTCCAGGCCATCCGTGGTCTGAAGAAGAAGGGGCTCCAGACGATAAACTTGTACAATTGTTGGCTTGGGCGGCGGCTCGTTCCGCTCGCCCAACGCGACCATTACATGTATCGATACGGGCGGAGACTCGTGAAAGCCTCGACGAGTGGAAGCTGGAGGACTATCTCCCAGCGTTGAAGAAGATCACCCAGGCGGTGTACACGGATGCGCAGGCCGGGGTCTCCCCCTACACCGCGAAGCGTTCGGCTCCGACGGTAATTTCTTTATCTTGTTCGCGATCGCGCGTGCGATCATGTAATTCTAACTCTGTTTCGTATTCATCGCAGCTGTTCCAAGTGGTGGAAGGGTGGCTCCCACCCGCCGATGACGAGAACCCGGGGCCATCCGCCCAGGATACAAGCGAATCGCCACCCGCGAAGGGCAACGAGGACGACGAGGACGAGTCCGAAGAGGAAATTGCCCCGCTGGTCCGAAAGACCCGCGGGCAACGTCAGCGCGAAATCGAAGCGAGCAGGAGCCTCGAGCGTCATGATGATGACGACGAGCTCCCAGAGACCACCTCGCGCCGCCAGGCCACTCCTTCGAAGAAGAAGAAGAAGGAAAAGGAGGCGAGGGCCCCCCCGAGGAGGAAAACGAAGCCGCCGAAGATGGCCTCGCCGCCGCACTCGACGAGCAGCTCTGATGCTCACAGCTCGGCCGGTGACGGCGCGGCCTCGGCGACAACCACGCAAGATGCGCCATCTGTGGAAGTGCCGCTGGACTCGATGCCCCCGCCATTCGCGCCAGCCTCTGGGCTAGGGAAGGCTCCAGCCGCGGCGACTTCGCCTCGCAAGGAGGTTCCGATTGGGGCGGCTTCGCCCCGCAAGGAGGCTCCGGCCGTAGCGGCTCCAGTTCGCGAAGAAGCCCCTGCCGAAGGTATCCCAGAGGCGCCAGCCGCAGCCTCGACGACGAAGAAGCCGTCCGTGTCTTGGGCACGCGACGTCATGGAACTAGGGCTCAGTCGCCAACTGGGCCCCGAGCTGGAAAAACCGGCCGGCCTTCGCACAGGGCTACGCTTCATCCCAGTTGCCAAGTGAGTGCATTCGGCCTTCTCTATTTTCTATAGCTGTTTCGATTGTCTTTACTGATTCGACTGATGTGTAGGACCGGAGTGAAAAGGATGGGCCACCCGACCGTGGCTCAGGTACCCTCCGCCGCTAGCGAGGAGGATCCTTCCCGTAAGAGGAAAGCGGACGAGGTCGTCGCCTCAGCGGAGGGCAGCAAGAAGGCCAAGGGCGACATCGCCATCTCTCGGCGACACGGCGCACCGGCCGGACCGCGATGGAAGCAACGCGTCTCTGAAGGAGGCGTTCCTTGCCTAGACCGGAGGAAGCAACTTCCTTTGGAGCGGGTGCCTCGATCGCTACCTTCCCCCGCTTCGTGACCAAGGCGGCCACGGCGAGCGGGGCTGCGCCCCCGAGCCTCGCTCCAGGGACCGCCGACGCTGAAGTCGACCAACGTCGCGGGCACACGCCGGCGCTGCTTGCGTCTGTGGACGCAATACAACTCCATGGCATGCTTGGTGCAGCCATCCAGGTACCTCCAGTCCCCGAGGATCAGGTCGGTGCTTAGCAGCGGCTTGATTCTTATAATTTCTCGTTTTTTACTTTCGCATCCAGTCCCCGAGTGCGTACGCGCTAAATTTTAGCGGGTGTGCACTGAGGAATTTTCGTGATCGCCAGTCCCCGAGTGCGCACGCGCTAAATTTTAGCGGGTGGGCACTGAGTAATTTTGCGTGATCGCGGTCCCGAAAGTGCGCACGCTAAATTTTAGCGGGTGGGCCTCGAGTATTTCGTGATCGCCGGTCCCAGTGCGCCGCGCGCTAAATTTTAGCGGGTGGGCACCGAGTATTCGTGTTCTTCGACTTTGATGATGTGCGGTCTGCAATGGAGTCGGCGGAGCGATTGGCTGCAACAGGCGTCTTGAAGGAGCTGGCCACCATCCAAGAAGCGAACAAGGAGCTTCAGTTGTTGCTGCGGAGAGGGAGCTCGCCGGAGCTTGTCCCGCTGGTGAGTTGGTGGCGGTGCGATCTGCGTTGATGCTGCTGAGCAGCGGTCGCCGACCTCGGCCGAACTGCGGAGGCGAAGAAGAAGCAAGCTCGTGACAGGCGAGCTAAGGCCGCCATTGCGGCGCGGAGGAAGACCGCAAGGTGTCGGAAGCCCTCATTGCTGGGCTTCGGGGCGACCACACGTCGCTTCATCACGGGACTCGCCCGCCCGTTGCTTGGTGAGTCGTCTTCCCTTTCTCGGTTGTAGTGTTTGTGGTGTCCGTGGTACTCAGCATTGTCTCCTTCTCGCAGTCGTGTTATTGGTAGCCAAGAAGAAGCGAGCTCGCTGACGCGAGTGCGTAAGCATGCTCGTCGACTCGGCGCTGTCGGCGGCGATGCATCCGTGCCTATCTTCAAGAAATATAGCCCATAGAGGTTATTCCCGACCTTGTTGAGGTGTGGGAGTATCCGGAGAAGCGCCCGTCGTCGAGTTCATGGCGGTCGGCGTTTGGCGTGGGCGCGTCTACGATCGAGTCTCGGACTCGCCCATTTCCCGAACTTCGACGTTGACGATGTGACGGCGGGTATCCATCGTCGTGGCGCGGTGGATCATCGAGGTTCTCAAGTTGCAGAGCGTTACGCCAAGTATTCGGGCGTGTGGGCGATGGGCGATCTCCTTCCTTATCGAGACGGTCGTCGCGAGCGACCCGAGCCGCATCGTGACTTCAAGGTCGAGCAGCCTTTTCGTGCGGCGATGGCTAGGAACGGACGGCGTATCCATCGAACCCATACACGCGTTCATCCGTAATCGCCGTGATCTTTGGCGAGTCATCCAAACCTGCAGAGTAGGGTAGTTTGCCTTTGAAGTGTTAGCAGCAGTTCTGCCATGCGACATATTTTGTAACATAAGACAATGTAGTGTGCAATTGAATGGGACGTCGTGTCCATTTTGCTATTTGTTTGTGTGTTTTGGATTGATTTTGGACGAGTCCCCGAGCGCGTCCGCCCTTTTGTGGGGTTCACCTCGTATATGATGTTTATTGTTATCAAGTGTTTTGTTGATTTAGTCGACTCGCCCGAGATCGGAGAGCCAGTCGCAAGGCGACTCCCTTGAGTGCTCTGTACTTTACCGTTTTCCGTCTTGTGAGCGGGTCGGGTGGCCGAGTCCCCGAGCGTGGTACTTGGTAGTTCTAGGCGCAACTCGAGGGTGGTTGAGGACTCAACGCGTTGGTGTGAGCGCGTCACTCCTGCCTGGCCCGTGGGGTCAGTCGCGTGGCGAGTCCTGGGCATGCTCTCTTACTTGGCGTTTTCCCTGACCGATCGCGACGAACTGGTATTCAGTCCCCGAGCGTTGTACTTAGCCGTTCGAGTCGCTATGCCGAGGATGCGGAGGACCAAGGTCGCTGTGAAGCGAGGCGATTGTCTTGGTTCGTAAAACCCGGTCGAGCTAAGCGACTCAATGGGGCTCCGGATTGGCGTTTTTCGTGGACGACGCAAGACCTGAAATGACTCAGTGCTCTTACATCGCACTACTTAGCCGTGCCGATCGCTGTACCAAAGGTTGACTTCTGCATTTTAGCATGACGCTGTTATTACGAAAAGTAGTGGCACAAGGCATGGAGAGTAGACGCAATTTGCGGTAACCGTTTCTTTTATTTCATAGCATTTGGAGAGTACATGTGTGGGTTCTAGGAGTAGAACTTCCGGAGGAGGTTTACATTCCATGGCCGAGCGTCGAGTTCGCCAGCAGACGTCGATGAGGTAGTAGGCGTCGTTGCGTGCTGCGTCCGATAGCGAACGGGCCCTCCCACGGAGGGGAGAGCTTATGCATGCCCTTCTTGTCCTGGATGAGGCGTAACACCAAGTCGCCTTCCTGGAAGGTGCGGGTTTTCACCCGTCGGCTGTGGTAGCGGTGGAGTCCTTGCTGGTAGATGGCGGTGCGTGACGGCGAGTCGCGTGCTTCGTCGAGCTGGTCGAGCCCGTCTTGGCGGGCTTCGTTTTGACCTCCGTATAATGGACGACCAGCGGCGAGTCGTGTTCGAGGTCGGTGGGCATGACGCTTGGTAGTAGACCATGAAGAAGGGTGAATCCGTCGATCGTTAACCGAGGTACGGATTCCCCGGATGACGGAGGCAACTCTTGACCCAGCATCCAGTGCGCTCGAGTGGTACTGGAGTCGCGGCTTCAGGCCGTGGAGGATGATTTGGTTGGGCGTTCCGCTGGACGTTGGATTCGGGTGGGCGTAGCGAGGTCAAGCGGATGTGGTGCTCTTCGCAAAATTCGGCCATTGCTCCCTTGGCGAAGTTTGTGCCGTTGTCCGTGATGATACTGTTTAGGAACCCGTAGTGATATATGAGCTCGCGTAGGAATTTAGTGGCGGTCTTCCCGTCGCATTTCCGGACTGGCTTGGCCTCCACCCACTTGGTGAATTTGTCGACGGCGACTAGCAGGTGGGTGTAGCGGAGGGCTTTATTGAAGGGCCTACCATGTCCATGCCCCATACGGCGAATGGCCAAGTGATGGGAATCGTTTTGGCGAGCTCGATGCGCGTCGATTGGCGTGACGGCACCGGCGCCGCTGGGCGATGTCGACGGCGTCGGCGTGTCTTGGGCGATAGAAGCCGTGTCGCATAGCCTTGGCGACCAGGGAGCGAGCGGCGGCGTGATGGCCGCAGTCGCCTGAGTGGATGTCGTGGAGGATTTTCCGTCCTTCAGCTGGCTGGACGCAACGTTGGAACACGCCGGTGACGCTGCGCTTGTGTAGTTCGCCGTCGATGATGGTGTAAGACTTGCATCGGCGGGCGATCATTCGAGCGTTTGTCTCGTCTGCTGGCAGGGTGCCGGTTTCCAGGTAGGCGATGTAGGGCTTGGTCCAGTCGTCTGGCTCGGTGATGAGTGCGACCAAGGCTGCCTCTGGTTGGAGTGGGACTCCGATGTCGATCTCCCTCGGGGGAGAGACTGATGGTTTGGAGATTTTGTCGAGGAACACGCCGGCGGGTGGTGCGAGTCGAGCCGACCCGATGCGAGAGAGGGCGTCGGCCTCCTCGTTTTTTCTCCTATCGATCCACTCGACAGAGTAGCCGGTGAAGTGGCCGCCCAGCTTGTCCACCTCCTGGTGGTACGCCGCCATGGTAGGGGAGATGGCGTCGCAGGTGCCGGCGAATTGCCCTGCGACGAGGTCGGAATCTCCGTAGCATCGAAGGCGATTGACGTTCATCTCCTTGGCGGCTCGCATGCCGTGGAGTAGGGCCTCGTATTCAGCCATGTTGTTGGTGCAGGGCGTGAATTCGAGGCGGAGGATGTAGCGAAGCTTGTCACCCTTTGGTGAAGTCAACACTATCCCTGCGCCTGCACCGTCCGCGTTCTTGGACCCGTCGAAGTGCAGGCTCCAGTAATGGAGGTACGGCAGCTTCTCTGGCTGCTGGGCCTCCTCCCAGTCGGCGATGAAGTCTGCCAGTGCCTGTGACTTAATCGCCCTTCGTGGCTCGTATTTAATGTTGTGGACGCCGATCTCGGCCCACTTGGCGACTCCGTCGCCTCGCGATTGCGGATGATGTCTTGTAGTGGCGCTGAGGAGACGACCGTGATCGGGTGCTCCTGGAAGTAGTGCGGCAGGCGCCGCTGAGCCCTGAAGACCGCGTATACTAGCTTTTGGTACTGTGGGTATCGCTGGCGTGACTCGGTGAGGACCTCGCTGATGTAGTACACCGGCCGCTGGACCGGGCGCTCCTTTCCTTCCTCTGGTCGTTCGACAACCATTACGGCACTGACGACGCGCTCGGACGCCGCGACGTAAACCAGCATAGGCTCTTTGTCGTGGGCGGCGAGTAGTGGTGCGGCGGTAGCACCTTTTTAAGGTCGCGAGCGTCGTCCGCCTCCTTGTCCCACTGGAAGGTGGGGTTCTTGCGCATCAGGCGGTATAGGGGCATCGCCTTTTCGCCCAGGCGGGGGATGAAGCGACTGAGAGCCGCTACACGCCCGGCCAGCTTCTGGACGTCACGCAGGCACTCGGGTTTGCCGAGCCGGGCGATCGTGTCGATCTTCGTTGGGTTCGCCTCGATCCCTCGTTTGGAGACGACGTACCCCAGTAGTTGTCCGACGGGTACACCGAAGGTGCACTTGCCTGGGTTGAGCTTTATCTTGTACCTCCGCAGATTGGCGAAGGTCTCCGCTAGGTCGGCGAGTAGGTCGCCTTGGCGAGCGGATTTCACGACCACGTCGTCGATGTAGACGTGGATGTTGCGGCCAATTTGGCTTGCGAGGCATTCTTGCATGCACCGCTGGTAGGTTGCCCCGGCGTTTTTGAGGCCGAAGGTCATGGCGGTGTAGCAGAAGGCTCCGAATGGCGTGATGAACGCCGTCTTCTCCTCATCCTCGACAGCCATTTTGATCTGGTTGTACCCGGAGTAGGCGTCGAGGAAACATAGCGACTCCGAACCCGCGGTTGAATCGATTATCTGATCGATCCGCGGGAGGACGAACTGCTCCTTTAGGCGGTATTGTTTGTGTAGTCGATACACATTCTCCGGTCGTTTTCTTCTCGACCAGGACTGGGTTTGCCACCACTTGAGTATTTGATTGGCGGATAAAGCCGGCAGAGTAGACTGCACTTCCTCGGCGATTGCTCGTGGCGTTCTTCATTGAAGGGCCGTAGCGACTGCTTGACAGGTCGCACTTTGGGGTCGGCGTTTAGTTTGTGCTCAGCGAGCTCCCTAGGGACACCTGGCATGTCGGAGGGTTTCCATGCGAAGATGTCCCTATTCTCACGAAGGAACTCGATGAGCGCACCTTCCTATGCTGGGCTCATGCCTGTCCCAATCGTCACCGTCTGGCTGGGGTCGCCTGGGACCAGCTCGGCCAGTGCGGTGTGCGTCGTGGCCTCAAAGGTTGAGGTGTTTGTGCCCTCGAGTTGGGCTTCTTGAGTATTGTGGGATCGTCATTGTTGACCCGCTCGCGTATTGGCGAGCTCGTCGGTGATTAGTTTACGCGATGACACGCCGGCGAGTTCGGCTCCTTTGGCCTCGCATTCGGCGCCATGTCGGGTCGCCGTTGATGGTGATGACGCCACGCCCGGGAGCTTCATTGCGTTATGCAGCGTGGTGGCGCTGCCATGAATTTAGCGCTGGCGCCCGGGGCGCGATGGTAAGGGCTGTCGAAGGGCACCAGCTCGAAGGCGATCCGCCGGTCGGAAGTTTGCGGACTGCGAAAGTGACCGGCGTGACTTTGCCGATCGGATCGCCTTCCGACCGGGGACGATGCCGTGGAACGTGGTGTGGGTTGTCTCGATCATCGACTGCGGGAGCCGCAGCCGCCTGAAGGTGTCGAGGTAGAGGATGTTGATGGAGCTGCCGCCGTCCATCAGTGTCTTGGGGAGCCAGTAGTCGCCAACCTTGGGCTTGACCACCAGGGCGACTCGTCCTGGGTACTCGATGCGTGGCGAGTGGTCTTGCCGGCTCCAGGTGATGGGCTGTTCCGACCAGTTCAGGAACTGGGGGACGTCTGTTTGGGCCACCGCGTTGACGGCGACGGCGCGGGCGATGACCTTCTTCTCGCGCTTCGTGTTGAAGCCTATGAAGGTGTGGAGCGAGCCGGCTACTTTGCCGAACTTTCCGCCATTTGGCGGGTCGTTGTCGGTGTCCTCCCGCGAGTGCCGTGCCTTCTAGATTTCCCTGAGGGTGTGGCAGTCGGCGGTGGTGTGCGTTGCGGGCTTTCCTTCCCTGCTGTGGAACGCACATGGTTGGTTAAGGAGGGCCGCGGGATCGAACCTTGGCTTGTTCTTGTAATTGCCGCCATCGCGCCGTTGCCCTCCGTCGCGGCGGTAGCTCTTGGGCTCGCGCTGTGCGTGCCCAGCGTTGGCGACGAAGTCGACTCGCCCGTCGCTGCGGCGCTTGCCAGTGAGGCGGGTGCCGCTGTAGCGTAGGTCGGTTCGGCGTCCGCTGTCGTTGCCGCCCGTGCGGCGTTGCCCTCCTGACTCGTCGTCAGTTTCCTGGTTTGGATCTTCCTCGGCGTACCGTTTGGCGATCTCGAGGAGGTCAGGGATGTTGTCGAGTGTGCGGGAGTGTCGCTTGAGCTTGGCGACTAGAGGCTCGTAACGGCACGAGGTTTTGAAGCAATGGATCGCGGTGTCCGGGTGGATGCCGACCGCGTTGTACCAAAGCTCTTGCCACCGTTGGACCCGATTCTTGGGTCGACTCGCGGTCCTGGACGCATCGTTCCAGGTCCTCAATGGTGGTGGCGCGGGTGTAGGAGCACTCGAAGTGCCTGACGAAGGCGTCGCGCATTTCCTCCCAGGAGTCGATACTGTCCTGGGGGAGAGTGTTGATCCACTGCCTGCACGTCCCCTCCATCATCAGTGGGAGGTAGCGGGCGGCGAGTAAGTCGGTGTGACCTGCGATCCCCATTGCCATGAGGTATGTGTCGAGCCAGACTGCGGGGTCGTACGAGGAGTCGTATTTTTCTATCTCCTTTGGCGCCTTGAAGTTTGGCGGGTACTTCTCGCCTCGGATCATTGGTCCGAAGCACTTAGGCCCAAGTCGACTGAGCGACCCCATGGGCTCGCCATCGCGGCGATTAGTTAGGGTGTGCCGCAAGTCGTCGGGCTGGCGTGCGCGCCAGTTTTGGTTGTTGATGATGTGAGTGCGGGCGTCGATGGGTTGTCCGTTAGCGGCGACGAAGTTGGTCGCCGGCCGGGGATCGTTGGTGGAGAGTGCCGCGTTCGCGGGTCGGTGTTGGAGCTGCAGTGGCTCTGGTGGCGGGCAGTTGAGGGTGTTTGCCGCCGCTGGGCGGCCGCTAGAGGCCGCTCTGCTTCCCGAGGAACGCGAGTATACTCGACCTTGCGAGTCGGCGCCCGCTCTTTGCTGCTCCACGGCCTTCGCGAGCAGGGCCTTGACGTACTGGATCTGTAAGGCGCCGTCGCCGGTGGCCGTGATGCTATCGGCTGCTGCTCGGCCTGCCACGAGGTTGTCCATCGGGGTGGAGAACAGTGGGAGGCCGTTTGCGTCTCGCTCCCGTGAGGAGACAACTATCCGCGGCTGGTCCCTGGGAGGGGTGCGGTTGGGTGGTGGTGGGGCACCCATCGCCGTCGATCCTGGCGGGGGCCGGGCGCTTCCTCCTGGTGGCGCGTTCGCAGATCGCGCTCGGCTATCGAGCGGGTCGTTTTAATCGTCGAAGTTCGAGGCACGCCCTTGAGCGGTGGGGTTCAAACGTGACCTGATCCGCTGCTGGTGGTAGCGTGACAGCTCTGGCCGTCACCGCCGAGCGAAATTTTCGCTCGGCCTGCTCTTTGCGTCGCCTCCGCCGATTTCAAGCGGAGTTCCTCGACCTCCGTTGCCGTGGCGTTAGGAGGATTGGTGGAGAAAGGATCCTCCGGTGGATCGGTGCGGTGGACATGTATGGCGGCGTGGCGGCTCCTTCGCCAGCGGAGGTCGGCGGAGTTCTCCGACCGAGTCGGTCGAAGATTCCGAGGATGGAGGGTCCTCGAAGTCTTCGCGTTGGAGACACAGGCGATGGAGCCCGCGGATGAGGCAGCGGTGATGGATCCGGCGGTGGCGGGGTCGCCAGTCGGCGTCGTCGGTGAGCCGCATCTTCGGCGGCGGGTTCCCGGCCACGTTCTTTGTGGGCGAGTTGTACTCGAGGCGGCGGTGGATCGTGCGAACCTGGCTCTCGGAGAGCCGATCGCGTGGTGGCGACTTCGCGGATCTGGCGAGTCCTCCGAGGCGATGGCGTCGGTGAGGCCGACGAAGAGGCTGATCGTGCCGATTGGCGGGATTACTGTCGCGTGACGGTCGCGCCGGCGGGGCGTAGCTACTCGGCAAGATGAGCATCGCCGATCGCTATCATGCGGCGGTGGCGGCGTCGTTGATGGGCAGATTGGATCTCGCCGCAGAACACCGGCCAGACCGGCCAGGCCCACGGTGGGCGCCACTGTCGTGGGAATGGTCACGGCAGATGCTTTGTCGGCGGCGAGTAGTAGAAACGAGGGCAAGGCGGCCCATCTGCGGTGAGATGAGGGCAAAGACACGGTTTTACCAGGTTCGGCCCCGGAGGGTAAGACCTACTCTGCTAGATTGTATTATGGAGGTGTTTACAATGGGCGAACTTCGGCTAGGCGAGTCGCTTGGGTGTATGAGGAGCGTGTCTACTCACCCCATAGGGAGGTTTATATAGGCTCACCTCCCTAGGGTTTACATATCTCAACCGATTGATTCTGACTTGATGTCGTTTAACCTAGTCCGTGGGCCTATCTACTACTTTGGGCCTTCAGCTTCCAGTCGCTTGGTACCTTGCTGGGCTTTGATCCACTCGCCGTTCTGTAGGCCCACTTGCCAGCCCTTGGGCCAGTCGGAAACGTCCTGCTGAGTATACCCCAGTAGGCGTATCCCCATCACTGTGGCCTTGAAGTTGTAAAGACTATGTTTGTCTCTGGAACGACTGTAATAATGACCTTTGTTTCTGTGTACTTCATCTTAAACTGTGGATGCCAGCATTGATCCAGGGACTAGCATTGCAATCACATGGATCTTACAATGCTAGCATGAACGAGACAGGGTGGGGTGGATGGAGGTCACCGCAATGTCTCATGGGGATGCTCGTGACTGCGGCAGATGAATCTGGGCCCTTTGGCGGAGAGAGTGTGGCGAGTGAGGGGAAAGACGCGCGGTGCAGAGAGGCTTAAGTAGGCAGAGGCACGGCGAGAAACGCTCGCTGAATCAATGACATTTACGCTATTTATCAGCAACAATAAGCGGCGCTGATCGTCAGCGTGATTTGGGGAAGACGAAATTTGGTGCTGGCAGTCCACCGTCGTTGGCTGAGTAGAGTGGGTGCGCATGAGAGAGAGAGAGGAGGGAATTGGCCCGGGTGGGCTTAGTGGGCTAGATCCTGTGCTGGGACAAAATGGCAGCGCTGGCCTTCTCCATTTTCATTTCTTCTTTTCTATTTCTATTTTGATTTTCAGGAACCAAATTCAAATGAATTCCAAATGAGTTTGAATTCAAACAACTTCTGGATTTTTGTAAAGTGAAACTAGTACACATTTTGCTACAGAAAAAAGTTGCACACTTGGAAATACATTGGCACATTGGAATTTAAAAATAAACAATGCCTTTATCAATTGTTTAATAAAGTCATATGAATGGTTTTATATTCATAATTTGTTTTGAAAACTTTGTCCAAGCATTGGAAAACATCAATCCACTATAATTTCAAATCTTTCTGGTTAAAAACAAATAATCTCATATTGGAAAGTAGTAGTGGCTAATGCCTTGCTTACATAAAATAATAGACATTCAAATGTTTCTGTTTTGAAATTTCATTTGAAAATGATCCTAAAATGATTATGAATGCATGAATGATATGCAAGCTTTGAAAACATGATTTTAGGGATGTTACAATGAGCCACATGCATAAAATAATTATTACTCTCCACATAATCATAGTTATTCTTATTAATTGTAATGGGAGCAAATTCAACAAAATAGCTATCACTATTATTCTCATCACCATAATCATCAAATATAGGAGGCATATTGCAATCATAATGAATTTTCTCCTCAATAGTAGGTGGACTGAAAATATCATATTCATCTTTGTAATCATCATAAATTGGAGGTATAGTATCACCATAAGCAATAGAATAGCTATCTTCCCAAGTGTATTTATTTGTAAACATATCATCATTGGAAGGAACATGGATAGAACTAATAGCACAACAACTATTAATATCATCATTTCCAGAATTGGTACCAAAGAGATTTTCAATATCAAAAGTGGTGTGCTTTTCCCAATCATGATCACTACTATAGGTAACAGGCATAGGAATATCATCTAGTTCAGACTCATCAGCAAAAACTATGATAGGAGCAACATGCTTAGAGGAAGATACCGTTTCCTCTCTCCTTTTACTCTTCTTCTTCTTCTTCTTCTTCTTCTTCTTCTTCTTCTCCTCTTTAGGAGGGGGAGGCTTTAAAGGAAGCTTCTCCACATACTCTGGTTTATTGTTAGAGGAAATAGAAGAAATTTTGGAGGATTCCTCCTTTTCATTAATAAGAACAAAACTCATATCAGTCCTGTCATATTTTGGTAAAATATCATCTTTTATAAGATTTTTTATGTAAGTATTCACGTGGCAATTATCAAGACAATAAATATGACACCCATGCAGGACGCAATTCATACCAAAAGCACGCATGTCTACCAAAGAAGTTTTTCTTGATAACTCTTCACACCCCAAAAACATTGTAAGTTCATCATGTTGATTATTAGTGATCACGTTATCACAATACAAACTTGCAGTACTCATTGGATTAGAAATGTTATTATTATGGCCTGAGCATTGAAAATTGAAATGACCCACTTCATAGCAGAGTTCACAAATAAAAGGATAGAGGGCACAGACTTTTTTACCAAGATCATTTAGAGCCTTATACCACATTCTAGTTTTTTCAATCCAGTGGGTGATACAATATTATTCTTCTATTTGATTCTTCTCACAAGGTCAATGCATACCACAAAAACTAACATGCTTATAATAAATAATACTTTTATAAGTTTGAGAATGTTTATTGCAATCATTAATAACATTTTCATTTTCCATGCAAGTGTCTTTAAAAGGTTCATGATACATGTCCCATTTTTATTAAGGAGCATTAATATGGGAAGCAAAGGCTCTATAATATCTAACAAGAATTTGAGGATCAAGACCATATTTAGCACTAAGCTCTTGAAAATCAACAATTTCAGCGAAAGACTTAATGCAATCATACTCATAGTTTATACCTGGTTCTACTTTGTCGTTATCCCAATCTTCAGTATTGCTTTGAATTGTTTAAAGAAGATCCCACTTAGCTTTGACCCCCTTACTTGTGAAGGATCCCTCTAAACAGACATCTGGATAATCCTTGTAATGTCCTGAAAGCCTTGCATAAAAATTATTGATAATAATATTACTGGGGAGCTCATGAATGGGACATTTGAGCATTAGTGACTTCAATCTTCCCCAAGCTTGGGAAATACTTTCTCCATCATGAGGGTGAAAATTATAAATATAATTCCTATATTTATGTATTTCATGAGGAGGATAAAATTTAGAGTAAATGGGAGATTCAAGTTCCTTCCACTTCAAATGATGAGGATCATATAATAGCTCATACCACTCCCTTGCTTTGTCCTTAAGTAATAAAAGGAATAGCTTCCTCTTAACTTGGTCCATTGAAATACCTGCACACTTGAACAACTCGCATAATTCATGTATAAAGAATAAATGATCACCAGGATGGATAGTTCCATCTCCAAAATAGCAGTTGTTTGTAACACGTTCAACAATTTCCATTGGTATTTTAAAAGGGACACTTTCAGAATGTGGATTTAAAATATCACAAGTATCATTAGAATTAACACACATATGGGAGATAAAGTATCATAAGAGTTAATTTTCTTCCCTAAAGCTGGGGAACTAAAAATATCATTTTCATTAATACTAGATTCCCCAAGCTTTGATGTTTCCATAACATTAGTAACAAAGGTGTTCAAAAACTTCATACTAACAACATTGATATTAGCATGCAAAGAAAGTTCCATAGGTTTTTTAATTTTCTTTTCAAACCACTCATGTTCTAACATAGGAAAAATACTAAAAGGCTCTCTAATTTTGTAGTTGTTTTCCATTAAGCCTAACTATTGAAAACAAGAAACAAAAAGACAAAATTGCAGAATCTAAAGGAAATAAGTTCGAGCACTCACACCAGAGGATGTGAGTACCTTTTACCTTACCTCCCCGGCAACGGCGCCAGAAAATAGCTTTGATGGATCTTGACATGGAGGAAAGGTAAAAGGCCCAAAAACTCCTCGGCAACGGCGCCAGAAAATAGCTTGATGTATACGCACTTCTATTCTTGTAGACAGTTGTTGGGCCTCCAAGTGCAGAGGTTTGTAGAATAGCAGCAAGTTTACCTCAAGTGGATTACCCAAGGTTTATCGAACTCAGGGAGGAAGTGGTCAAAGGTATCCCTCTCAAGAAACCCTGCAATCAAGATACAAGAAGTCTCTTGTGTCCCCAACACACCTAATACACTTGTCAGGTGTATAGGTGCACTAGTTTGGCAAAGAGATAATGCAATACAAGTGGTATGGATGATTATAAGTGGTAACGGTGCCAGCAAAGAGCTTCTGATGGGGAGGAAAATACTAAAGGAGAAAATATGGAAGCAAGCAAACATGTAACAGATCTAGTTGCAAACGGTGTTTCAATGCTTAGAAACAAGGCCTAGGGATCCTACTTTCACTAGTGAACACCCTCATATAGATATCTTCTCCTCATGATACTACCCTGAACTACTCTCCGGTTGGACACTCTAATCCATGGTAGGGCTATAACAACACTCCTCAAAGTCTGCCTTCCCCATCCAGATAGCCCCACACTGTCACCTTGAGTGCTAGATGGTTCCAACAAACACCACAATTTCATAGAGACATCCAACTCCAAATATAACTCATGATAAATATTTATGTAACCTATCTTAGGTGCCACACACGGCGTGCATGCTGTCACTTTCACACACATGGGGAAAAGCATAGATCTATTAAAGCACTTGAGTATTTATGTAACCTCTAGCCTAAGTGCCACCACGACATGCACACTGTCACTTTCACAAACATGGGGAGAGCAGAGATCTATTAAAGCACTTGAGTAACAGAGTAGATATACTTGATTACAAAGCTCATGACCACAACATGATCATGCATAGAGAGAGATGAACACATAGCTTCCGGTAGAGCCCTTAGCCTCGAGGAAGAACTACTCCCTCCTCATCATGGGAATCAACAACGGTGATGGAGACGGTGGTGGAGATCGATGGAGATGGATCCAGGGGCACTTCCTTGTCCCGGCAGGGTGCCAGAACAAAGACTTTCTGTCCCCCGAATCTCCCCTTCGGTGGTGGCGGCGATGTGGAGGTTTTCGTGGATTTCCACTAGATTCTTTAGGGTTTCTGAGTCGGGGGCTTCTTATAGGAGAAGGAGGCAAGGTCGGTGGAGGGCCAAGGGCCCACACCCCATGTGGGCGCGGCCAGGGTGGGACCCGCACCCACCTAGGGTGTGGCGACCCTGGTGTCCTCCTCCGTCTCGTCTTCGATTTTCCGTATCATTCAGGAAAAAATATGAACTTTGGCTTTTGTCCCGTCCAATTTCGAGAATATTCATTTTTTAGCTTTCTGAAACCAAAAACAGCAGAAAACAGGCAACTGGCACTGTGGCATCTTGTCAATAGGTTAGTTCCAGAAAGTATATAAAAATACCTCAGAGTGTAAATAAAACATAGCAAAGTGGATACTAAACAAGCATGGAACATCCAAAATTATAGATACATTTACGACGTATCAAGGAGCTGCTCAAGCAGGCAGATATCCTTCGCGGAAATAGCCTTTCCTTTAGGAAGATATTTTCTGAGAGCGCTACCAACCTCAAGATCATTGCGCTTGTAAGTTTTATATGCCTTTTTCATTTCATATGTAGTATTCTACTGTAGCCCCCGAGGATTTAGACGGAAAACCACAGGTCTTTGTGTCTAAATGCTCTAAGAGAGACTAAGGTAGAAAACTTCGCACTATAGCCCCCAAGTATGTAGTTTGAATGAATTATTCCGACTAGATACTTTTAGAGTAGCATACGCAGTGTTTATAAATTTCAATACTGTAGCCCCCAAGCTTCTAGTTGAAACAAAATTAGTTCCGAATAGATGCTTTAAGAAAGACTAAGCATATTGTCGAGTTAAAAAACTCTCACTGTAGCCCCCAAGCCTCTAGGTGGATATTTATCCGGCTAGATGCTCCAAGTAGACTAAGTAACATTGATCTTTTTCACAGAATGAGAATGCTCGGAGAGGTGCCGCCAACGAGAAGTTCCACAAGATGCATGCTGACCTTGAAGCTGAAAAGGGTAAAACTGCCTTCTTGAATGATCAAATCAGCAAGATAAAGAGTCTGTTTTTATTTTTAATTTCGCACTCAATATTGGTCTTGCACCATTAATCTCCAACTACTCATTGTGCTCTGTCATTTCTCCGACGTGCAGAAGCTATTTCCAAGGACAAAGATGTTGTCGAGCAATCCAGGCACATAGAACTGCTGGGTAGCGAGAACAAAATCCTCAAGCAGGAGAGGGCTGACACACTGAAGATGCATGAAGCGTCTATGAAGGCTGTGCAGGAATCTGCCAACACGGAGATCGACCGACTGAAGGAGGAAATTGCGATCCTTAAGGAGCTCTTGCCTGCCAAAACTCACCGGCGAGCAGCGACGAGCAACACGAAGAGCCGGGAGGCTCCCAGAACTGCTGGTGGGCCCTGGTCCCTCGGGCAACGGCCCGCAAAACTCCGGCACACGTCCTAGCTTGGTTCGAGGGCGTGCCACCTGACCTATACCTGGTCAGGAAGGTGAAGGATTGCTCCGATTGATTTCCTGCATGGTAAACAAGTATACGTAAAATTCGAGCCGTGACCGGCTCCCAGGTTTCCCTGTGAATCGGCTCCCAGAGCCGATTATCCCATGGTTCTGCATTAGATTTACGATAACATGGGGTTTTGCTTTATCATTACAAGTTAAATCGATCTACGACAGTTTAACGTTTTCACCACGTAACTGGAACGTCCTACACGTAGTTGAGCCTGGTATATACAAAATATGAAGAATACTAACCCTAGAGGAGGCCTAATAACCAACGTAAAGTTAATTACCGGAACAACTTCTCTAGAACAAGTAAGCCACGTCTTTACGTACTACTGGATCGTTCAACCCGTTTGTAAGGCCTGGCTATGTAGATATCAAACTAAACCTTGGCGAACAAGGCACAACCATAACAGATCGAATCAGCTAAATAAAGATCAAGCAAGATGCTACCCTCGCACTTGGGAAAAGGTGCAAAGGTAGCGAGGTAACTAGAGGCAGCATAACTTTAAACAATTATAACGAAAAGCACCGATGCTAGCCTCAACAAATCCATGATAATAGTGTTACTCGCCATCAACAAGGCTTCAGTACGAGTAACACTAAATAACGCATAAGTAAAAATACTTCCTAGATTGCAAGATGCGATCTAGGCAGCATGACACTTACCCGAAAGAAACCCTAGAAACAAGGGGTGGCGATGCGCCGAGATTGTGTTTGTTGTGAACGTGGTTGTCCTCCTTTTCTCAATAACCTTAGGTACATATTTATAGTCCGGAGACTCTCTACTTTTGGAATAACTCTACAACTCTATCTTTACCTAAACTGAAACGGAACCTAAACTGAAACGAAACCTACTATGATACAAGATACACGGGAAATTTAGCCCAAATCTACACACTAGGCCGATCCAACAACACGTTGAATATATGTATCTTCCAAGCCCATCTTGATCATGGCCCATCTCCTTCTTTGGCCAAAATATGGCGATAACACATGCCCCCCTGGTTTTGGCAATAATAATTCCAAAACCACTCTGCTGATATTTTTTTTTCTTCCCCCTTTTTTTTTGTATCGGGTTGCGCGTTGACAGAATGCGTTGCAGAACAGGATCGTCACGCCACCCCTTCATCATGATGCCCTGTCTTCTCAACTCCTTCGCAGTGCATGATTTGACGATTTTGGCAAAGACATTACGGGAAACCGCTATGCATTGAACCGTCCTCCACTATTCCCTTATTTAAATTCGTGAAGCGATTCGCAGTCCCCATATTCCTCCAAAGAGCAGAAACCCTCTTCCTCCATGAAAAAACCCTCTTTCTCCGCCATGGCCTCTGTGCTTCCTCGCTGTCCTCCCACGCCTCCAACTCAATGAGCGACCGAGAGCCGACGCGAGCACCCGCCCGATAGCGCAGATACACTCGCCCACAATGGTGGGACGAGAGAGGTTGGACTTCGCCGTTTGGTCGGAGGAGCAGCGTCCTTGGTGGCGAGAAGACTGCAGTTCCTTGCGATGGGTAATCGGAGGCGAGCAGCACCGACGACGCCATGTCACGGGCGCCGACTCCTCAAGAGGAGGAGGAAGAGGAGGACAACTCTCCGAGGAGTACCAGCCGGTGAAGTACTTCGCATCGGGTCCAAAGGGACACCGACGACGGCGAGGACGAGAAGGCTCCTGCTGGCTTCTTCAAAGAAGCCGAAGACGACGCCAGAAAGGATCTTGAGGATAGCGCACAAGACGGCGGCGACGACGACCTCGGCCTAGATTAGGAACCAGTAGCAGTAGTAGTAGTAGTAGTAGCAATAAGCTCCCTTTTGTAATCAATCATCCTTTTGTAAGCGATCATCTTTTGAATGAATGAAAATCTGTTTCCCAAAGATTGCCTTGTTCGCCCCTAATTTTGCCGATAGCCACAATAGGTCGATGCTCCAGAAGCCGATAGCACTGTATCGGCTTTCAACATACTGCACTCATACAGTCAAACAAATCAAATCGCAAAGAGCCGATGACCACGCATCGGCTTCTCCCAAAAAACGTTGACAAGGTCAAAACTTGGTCGCACACTTAGGCAAACTTTAAATAGCCACTTCTTAGCTTCAAACGGTAACCTGCGACCTTCTTCAAAAAAGAGCGACCCAGATCTCTAATTTCCCATCGAAATACGTGCCCTGAACAAGCAGCCAGTGACGGGCAAGGATGAAGATGACGAAGCCGGGATCGCTGAGGTGGATCGTGTTCGTGCTGACGCGCTCCACGCCTTCGAAACATTTCTTCAGTAGCTCGTATGTGTAAACTGGCACCTGTGTGTGAACCTCTAGAGTCGATGACCGTGCATCGGCTATATATATTTTTGCTTTTATTAGGCCGATTTTCAGCATCGGCCCCCACATTTTTACTGTCTATCATCCCACACGCTTGGGAAATATTTCTTGAGATGCTGCCCGTTGACCGCCACTGGGAATTTCACGCCGTCCAGCTCCTCAAGCATGTATGCGTTTCCTCTTAAAACTTGATCGACCCTGTACGGCCCGTGCCAATTTGGAGACCATTTACCATATGTTGCATCCTTAGTCCCTAACGGCAACACAGCTTCCCATACCAGATCACCAACGTGGAACTCCTTTGGCCTTACTTTCTTGTTGTATGCACGAGCTACCTTGGCCTTGTTCTCTTTGATCTTCTCAAGTGACCACAGCCTGAGCTCAGTTAAATCCTCAACACTGTCACTCATCTGGGTTGCATATTCTTCAGTTGTTAGATTGTCCTGAAAAGTGACACGTCTCGATCCAGCCGTAATTTCCCAGGGCAATACGGCTTCTTGTCCATATACTAGATGGTATGGCGAGGTTTTAATCGCCCCATGGCATGACATGCGATAAGCCCACAATGCCTCTGACAAAACCTCGTGCCAACGCCTAGGGTGCTCATCGACTTTTCTCTTGATCAGCTTGATGAGGCTCTGGTTGGATGCTTCAGCTTGCCCATTAGCCTGAGCATAGTATGGAGATGATCTGATCAGCTTAATCCCCGTGTTCTCGCAGAACTTTCTAAACTCCTGAGAAATAAAGACCGAACCTCCATCGGTCGTGATAGTTTGGGGAATCCCGAATCTATGGATGACATGTTCTTTCACAAAGTTGATAACATCCTTTGAGTTTACTGATTTCATCGGGACAGCCTCCACCCATTTAGTGAAATAATCAGTGATGGCCAAAATCCACATGTGGCCTTTGCTTGATGGAGGATTGATTTTGCCGATCATATCCATGCCCCAACCTCGGAATGGCCAAGGCTTGATGATGGGGTTCATTGCCGACGCGGGTACCATCTCAATTTTTCCAAATTTCTGACATGCTTGACACCCTTTGTAGTATTTGAAGCAGTCCTTAAGCATGGTGGGCCAATAAAACCCTGATCGCCTGATCAACCATTTCATCTTGTGAGCCGATTGGTGAGTTCCGCAGGCGCCTTCGTGTACCTCGTGTAGGAGCCGATTGGCCTCGGCTGTCCCCAGACATTTTAGTAATAACCCTTCCAGGGTCCTGTAAAACATGTCATCCCCAATAAGCACATACTTCATGGCCTTGTACCTTATCCGTTTAGGTGCCCCCCAAGCCGAATCCTTCAAGTAATTGAAGATATCGGCTCTCGATCGTCGCCTTCCGTGAACTGCACGAACATCGGCTCCTCTGCTACATCCTTGTAGCCCAAGCCATTGTGCAAGATCATTCGCCTCGTATTCTGCGACCGTGGGATCCGTGAAGTTTATGTACCGGAACTGCGCCATCAGCTGGCAAAGGCAGCCATAATGGGAAGAGGGACTCGCTCACACTTGTACCTCCGTGAGTTGGGAAATCACCAACTTGGAGTCTCCAAAATTTCCACCGCTTCGCCCGGCCGAGGAGTAACTCCATGCCCTTGCGTATCGCCTCGTACTCAGAGACGTTGTTGGTGCGAGAGGTAGATAATCTGATGGAGAAGGAAAATGTTGCCCCCCGGGGCGACACGAGTAAAATGCCGATGTCGCAGCCATCGTCACAAACCGATCCATCGAAAAACATAGCCCACGCTCTTATAGACAGTGCTGCTATGTTAGTGTTGATCCTTTCAGATAAGGTCGCCAACGCCTGTCCCTTAATCGCTTTCGGTTGATACCGGATGTCAAACTCGATAATGCAAACATCCATTTGCCCAATCGGCCTTTCAACATAGGAGCCGACAAGATGTGCTTTATGACGTCGATTTGCATATGATGATGATCTCCCGATAGCAAAATGTGGCGCAGCTTGGTGAAAAACAGGCAGAGGCACAACTTATCGATATCAGGATACCTTGTCTCTACATCCAGCATCCTTCTGCTTATGTAAAATACGACTCGCTCCAGCCCATCATAAACTTGCACCACCACCGAGGCGATGGACGTGTCGGCTACTGACAAGTAAATGTAGAACGGTCTGTCCGGCTGGGGTGGAACCAACACTGGCGGCTTTGTCAGATATTCTTTGATCTCGTCGAAGGCTCGTTGTTGTTCTGCCCCCCAGCGGAATTCCTCGTCAGATTTAATTTTCACCAGTCCCATGAACGGTTCTATTCTTCCTGACAAATTGGAGATGAATCTTCTGACGAAGTTGATCTTTGCCGATGAGAGACTGCAGTTCTTTCTTTGTGGTAGGTGGCTTCATTGTTCGTACTGCCTCCTGACTTTTCAGGCCGATCTCGATCCCTCGTTCATGGACCAAAAATCCCAAGAACTGACCGGCCGTCACCCCGAAGGCGCACTTCTTTGGATTCATCCGTAGGCCGAATTTTCTTATTCGGTCCAGGACGCGTTGCAGATCGTCCAAATGTCCTTGCACTGAAGCAGACTTGACCACCACGTCATTGATGTAGATTTCCACCAGCTTGCCGATCAGATCATGGAAAATGTAATTCATTGCTCTTTGGTACGTGGCGCCGGCATTCTTCAGTCCAAACGTCATGACCACATACTCGAACAACCCCACCGAACCTGGTACTCTGAACGCAGTCTTGTGTATGTCTTCCGGAGCCATAAAAATTTGGTTGTAACCGGCATTGCCATCCATGAAGCTCAAGATCTTATGACCAGCTGCTGCGTTGATTAACGTCTCTGCCACCGGCATCGGATACTCATCCTTTGGGGTAGCTCTGTTGAGATCCCGAAAATCTATGGCAACACGCCAACGGCCATCCTTTTTCTCTACAGGTACGATACTAGAAATCCACTCAAAGATACCGCATGGCCTAATTAGCTTGGTCACAACATTTTCTCGACCTCCTTCTTGACTTCCTCAAGAATTTCGCCTTCATCCGTCAATGCGCTACCGAACGGCCGAAATCCTTTTAGCGGTAGTCGATGCTCAATGATGCTCTGTCTAACCTGCATTTACGTAGTCCCAGCGGCGCCCGGATATTTTTCAACAGGCTATCATCGGACCCCGCAGACTCGGATCTAACTTTTTGCTGATAAATGTTGGTCGTGGCTTATCCCCAGGACCAATGTCGATCTCTTCTAGTTCATCAGCGGATGTAAACCCATACCCTAGCTTTCCGTCACCTGTCAAATCGATGCTAAACACAGGGCAAACAGTAGGTGAGGGTAACAAAAATAATTTGGGCATTAGTCAAGGATGGTTTACACCTTATTGTTTTATAATGGCAGGGCATCTCCCTGCTACGACTACGTGATCCGCTTGTCGTATGATTGGTGCTTTTTTATTTTTTGTGGCCGATCGCGAGGATCGGCCGTACCACGTACGATCGTGGACTTTGCTACTCTGTCAGGCCAGTGGATAAGACCAGCCTCACCCCGTTTTTTGTAGCTTCACGCGCCACAGCCCGGATCTGATTCCGAGATCGCTCTTGGTCTTCGCTTCGACATTCATGCCAGCTATGGAGATCTCGATAGAATCATCCGCATGGATGACCTCCACTTCATCTCCATCCCATTGTATTAGGCACCTTTGGTGCATTGTGGACGGAATGCAGCAGTCGTGAATCAATCTCTCCCTAGCAAAACAGCGAGGTGCTTTTGCTGTCCACACGAAAAAATGACGTGGGTATGGTTTTCCGCCCACGCCGATCCACGCTCAAGACGCCTTGTGTTTCTGAAGTCTGACCGTTGAAGTCGCTTAACGTGACGTTGGTTTTGATCAGATCTGCAGTGGAGAGTCCCAAACGTCGTAGCATGGAGTATGGCATGATATTGATCCGCCCGGGTGTCCACCAACATCTTGCCGACAGTTTGCCCATTGATGTAACCTCGTAGGTACAGTGGCTTTCGATGTTTGTAACCCTTCTCACGTGGCTTCAAAGATAACCGCCGTGGGCGCGATGAACTGTTCCACGATAGCTCATTGATTCTTGGCGCAGAATTGCGGAAGTATGAACACCATGTTTGTGCCACCCGATGTCATGCATCGGCTTTTACCGTTTGGGCGCCACTCTCTCCTTGTCGGGCGGTCTCCCGTTTCCAAGGTCTGCCTAATTTTGACGGCCAGATCGGGCCGCGCTTTCTTTAAAGCGTGGAGATACTGCGCTTCAGCTTCCTCCAAGTTACGCAGCCGCTGCACTCTACGCTTTTGGGTATGTCTGAGTTCGCCGGGACACCACCTTGGGCGGTGATATCTGTCTTCTTCCTTGTCATCCCTTGGCTTCTCGAGGTCCTTTGCTCGAGCGGACTCCTATGAACGCCGAGGTGGAGAGGCCCTAGACGTTTGAACACTGAAACTGGCCTCGTGTCCTCCTTCTGCTGTCCGCATTCCGGGCAGCTGTCGACTGTAGGTAATCGGCTCATTCCCGCGTCCCAGCAATACTTGAAGAATGGACAATCCCAATGTTTGTCTGCTCCTTCCTTTTCTTTTGACGGTCCCCTAGCGAGGTGCTCATATCCCTTATCGTCTCCATCGCGCCGGCGCCGTTGGTCATACTGACGCTCATACTTGTTAAGGAGATGCGTGGAATGTGGCTTCTGATACCGCACTCTCCTCACCTGTTCCTCTGTTAAGTACCGCCTGTCATTGTGGTTGGGCCGGTCGCATGGACCAACCTCCTTTCTTTCTTTGCCCCGAGAGCGACCACCTTCCTCCTTATGCGTGTCATGGTGGTACCAGACCGCCATATTAACACCGAACGAAAATCCAGCCGACGCCATGAGCGATCGAGTTCTACCATGTTGACGCCGGAAATGGGTTTGTGTCCACTTTCATGGCGAATCGCCCAAGGATCGACGGCCTTGTTCTATCGCCATTTGGATTTGGCGACGTAGCTCTTTGCAATCATTGGTGGTGTGGGTGAACGAGTGATGCCACTTGCGGTATGGCCTCCCGCTCGTTTCGAGCCGTGGGGATTTTGTGGCCTTCGGCAACTTCACCGCTTTTCAAAGAAGAAATCAAGATCTGCCAGCTTTGCTCACGTCAAGTCGAACCCTTTGCAGGCCCTTGCTTTCACCCATTTGCAGGATACAGATCTGCCCCGAGCCCATTCAGCCACGGCCACCTCCTGGTCTTGTGTAGGATCATCTTCTTACAGACGACCAGGCCTATCGGACGCTTGAACTTGTCTTGGTATAACTCGTGGTGGCGCTGTTCATACATCGTCGTTCGGGCCATGTGCGCCAATGAGTTGTACTCTACTTGGAAAGCCAGATCCTTGATGGGTGAGAGACCCAACACGCTAGCTCGATCGCTTCCTTCTCGCTTAAACGAGCTGAGTAACATCGGTTCTCGACGGTCTGGTTACCGGATGTACTGCCATCGCTTTCTCCCGCCGCACTTTGTGCAGTCTGCGCAATGCCAGCCTCGGTAGCCTCTGAATGATATTGGATGTGAAACTGCTCTTCCAGTTGCTTCCAGGTCTGAATCGAATCAGGTGGCAGCGAGGTGTACCACCCAAAAGCTGGTCCTGTCAGAGATTGCGCAAAAAACCTTACGCGCAACTGATCCGATGCCGAAATCATGCCTAGCTGCGCCAGGTATCGGCTTCCGTGCTCGATCGAGCTCGACCCCTCTGACCCTCTAAACCTTGAGAACTCAGGGAGCCGATACTTGGGTGGCAGCGGAATCAGATCAAACTCGTTGGGGTACGACTTTGAATAGCCGATTGTCCTTCTTCGCACGGTTTAACCGGTCTCTCAAGATGGTACGGATTTGATCCACTGTTTGAGCTGCAGGGCTAGATTCTCATGACTTGTTCGATGGCATACTTGGCTAGCCACGCTTTGTCGGCGTCCATCCTGCATATCGCTGCTCGAATGCTCGCCTCGGAGCTCCCGCCCAGGAACCCCTGCCGCAGAAACTCCTGCGGTTGCAATCTGGTTAGTGCGTGGCAGGTTGTTGCAGTCCGGCACGTAGGTGCATATATATCCGTGTGGGATTTCCTTAGGTGGGTCAAACAGGAATTGGCAATCGC
Organism: Avena longiglumis; assembly: GCA_030063025.1. Lineage (NCBI taxonomy): Eukaryota > Viridiplantae > Streptophyta > Magnoliopsida > Poales > Poaceae > Avena > Avena longiglumis. The sequence continues at coordinate 506,498,103 of CP125975.1, forward strand.
CTGGGTCGCCTCCAACCTTGTAGACGATGTACGCCGCTGCTCCTGGCGGCTCTGGAGCTGCAAGTGTGAATGGCAGCTGTGGCATAGTCTGGAGCGGTCTTTCTCCCTGGTGAGTCCCTAAAGTAGGCCCCGACAGAGAGTACTGATGTTTCATGATTTCCTGAACTACGCGAACCGCGACCCGAAAAGCGTTCACTGTGCTCTCGTAATGGCGGTGTAGAGAATGATCCACCATGTAGTTGACTTCACCGTCAGAGCTCAGTGCGCTCCTCCAAGGAAGGCAGATCCACCTCATCAAGAGCACCCTCGGGGGAGAACCCCCTCCACTTGATGCCATGCTTACGGGTCCTCTCAAAAGAGCCGATGAGATCGGCTTCGAAGAGATTTCTGATCTCGTCATACTTCGCCTTGTGCTCCTCAGGCAGCTCGTCGTACGTGACTGGTCTGTTCTCCATCGCAGCGTCGGATGTTGACGTAGACGTTGTTGAATGTCCCACCGGGCGTGCCAGAATGTGTTGCCTGCCAAAACTCACCGGCGAGCAGCGACGAGCAACACGAAGAGCCGGGAGGCTCCCAGAACTGCTGGTGGGCCCTGGTCCCTCGGGCAACGGCCCGCAAAACTCCGGCACACGTCCTGGCTTGGTTCGAGGGCGTGCCACCTGACCTATACCTGGTCAGGAAGGTGAAGGATTGCTCCGATTGATTTCCTGCATGGTAAACAAGTATACGTAAAATTCGAGCCGTGACCGGCTCCTGTGTTTCTCGTGAATCGGCTCCCAGAGCCGATTATCCCATGGTTCTGCATTAGATTTACGATAACATGGGGTTTTGCTTTATCATTACAAGTTAAATCGATCTACGACAGTTTAACGTTTTCACCACGTAACTGGAACGTCCTACACGTAGTTGAGCCTGGTATATACAAAAGATGAAGAATACTAACCCTAGAGGAGGCCTAATAACCAACGCAAAGTTAATTACCGGAACAACTTCTCTAGAACAAGTAAGCCACGTCTTTACGTACTACTGGATCGTTCAACCCGTTTGTAAGGCCTGGCTACGTAGATATCAAACTAAACCTTGGCGAACAAGGCACAACCATAACAGATCGAATCAGCTAAATAAAGATCAAGCAAGATGCTACCCTCGCACTTGGGAAAAGGTGCAAAGGTAGCGAGGTAACTAGAGGCAGCATAACTTTAAACAATTATAACGAAAAGCACCGATGCTAGCCTCAACAAATCCATGATAATAGTGTTACTCGCCATCAACAAGGCTTCAGTACGAGTAACACTAAATAACGCATAAGTAAAAATACTGCCTAGATCGCAAGATGCGATCTAGGCAGCATGACACTTACCCGAAAGAAACCCTAGAAACAAGGGGTGGCGATGCGCCGAGATTGTGTTTGTTGTGAACGTGGTTGTCCTCCTTTTCTCAATAACCTTAGGTACATATTTATAGTCCGGAGACTCTCTACTTTTGGAATAACTCTACAACTCTATCTTTACCTAAACTGAAACGGAACCTAAACTGAAACGAAACCTACTATGATACAAGATACACGGGCAATTTAGCCCAAATCTACACACTAGGCCGATCCAACAACACGTTGAATATATGTATCTTCCAAGCCCATCTTGATCACGGCCCATCTCCTTCTTTGGCCAAAAATATGGCGATAACAGGAGTAGAAGAAAGCTGCCGAAGAGCAGAATAAACGCAACCTTGAGGCTTATAAGGTCATGTGACAAGAACGGTACTCCATGGCGGAGAAGCTCCAACAAGCCGACGTGAGCATCTTTGGTAAGCTATCTCCGTCTTGTACTTCCATAATCTAGGTACTCTGAACTTTTTTGTTATTAAACACACGCATTCCATTGCTTGGCCGACAATGCAGATCTTATTGGTTTAACCAATAATCCTCCTCCGCCAAAGGAATGCATGGTCCTTGCCGACAACTTCATCAGCACCACCATAAAAAAAGAAAAGGACATTGCCAAGCCCCTGAACATCAACATCAAGGCAGTTGATTCCATCATGAAGTACTCGGAGATTCTGCGCCAAGCCCCTGAGCGTATCGTAAGCTAGAAAGCTTCATGTACCTGGGCTGGTGCAAGAATTTCGATGGCTATGGTCAAGGCCCACTATGAGGGTGCCGACATCGACACAGTGACCTCTGGTCTGCCCGACGTAGACGATGACGGCCAGAAGATTGATCACAAAGCTATCTAGTCATCTCTTGCTGGCTACGACACCAGGGTTTCCGAGTTGGTGGATCCAAACACTTTTGTGCCTCTCAATATTATTGATGCCGACCAGCATAGCTCCTCTGAGTCCCTCAAGACCACCGACTCTGTTGATGATGAGGATGACTCTCCTGCTGCCGACGATGCTACCTCAAAGTCTCCTACGCTAGAGGAATGAAAAACATTTATGTAATATTTGTTTCCTCTAGATGTATGTATGCGGAAAAACTACGGGTTTAAACTTAAGGCAGAAGACAATATATGCTTCCTGCCACTTAAGTACTAGTTCCAGCATATTTTTTTTAAGCAAGTGCTGTCTTATCCATTACTTTGGTTTTTATGCTTGACTTTTCATGAGTCGGAAGACCCGTAGTCGGAACTATGTGCTCAGGTGATGATACCCAATGGCACCGTCAATAACCTAAGCACAAAATCGCCGACTTTGAGTGCTGAAAGTCACTACTCCAGAATCCACATAAAAACAACAAAGAACGTGTAGACCAGAAATCTTACGCTAACGCCCGTAAGCAGATTATCACAAGTGCAAATGTAAAACTTGTGCATAAAGGTTTTATATGATCCAAAAATTAACACTAAAGGAAGTAAAAGACTCAAGCATATGAGTGAACCGAAGAGCTTTATTTCATTGATCATATAAGAGGTACACAGTAGATAAACAATATGCTAAGTGTAAAAAGGATGTAGTTGTGCTATGTTCCATGGCCAATCAAGCTCCGGGTAGTCATCATCCGGGTCACGTCGCTTACACTTATGATGATCACTTGGTCTATCCTCTAGTTCACAATTGTTAACGAGGTAATAATAACCATTGAGTAGCGCCTTGCTTATGATAAACGGTCCTTCCCATGGTGGGGATAATTCGTGTGACTTTCTGCTTAAGTCGGAGCGCCATATCCCCCTCTTTAATCGAGCGATGCCGAACGCGGCGACTATGGTAGCTACATAGCTTCTTCTGGTAGATGGCGGATCTTTGGCATGCCAATACGCGCTCTTCCTCGAGAAGGTCCACATCTAGGCATCAGGATTCTTCAGTGTCATCCTCATCGTAGGAGGCAACCCTTGGTGAATCGTGAAGGATTTTGGAAGGTAGGATGGCTTCTGCTCGATACACCATGAAGTAATGGGTGTAGCCGGTGGATCTGTTAGGTTGGTTCATAAACTCCACAAAACAGATGGTAATTCCTCCGCCCAGGCTCCAGATACTCTATTTAGCAGTGCCTCTAGACGTGGCTTGATTCCCTGTAAAATTAATCCATTGGCTCGCTCAACTTGGCCATTGGACTGTGGATATGCCATAGATGCTGATACGTCCAATTTGCATCACCATTCTATATCATAATTTGCCTCTATTCATTGATATATTTCATATTAAGAAGTGTTACTTATGTATTTTCATCTATTTTTGCATGTTGGATGATTCTTGGAGGATGGACTACCGGAGTCAGGATTCTGATGGAAAAAGAGGTGTTTTGATGCAATTCTGCGAAGATCAGAAAAAACCATAAAAACTACAGAAAATCCTATTTTTCCAGAAGACGAAGAATGCCAGAAGGGGCGGCGGAGTTGGGCCACAGGGGGCCCACACCCCCTAGGCGCGGGCCACCCAAGGCCATGCCTAAAGGGGGTGTGGCCACCCTGGCCCACCTCTGGCTCCGCCCTCTCGCCTGTATCTTCTCCTCGGAACCCTAATACACGGGGGGCGACCATAGAAAGATTATGCCGCCTCTTCGGGGCAGAAAACACCGAGAGAGAAAGAGCTCTCTGGCAGACAGATTTCTGCCAGGGAAATTCCTTCCCAGAGAGGGGGGATCATCTCCATCAACATCATCATCAAGCTAGACTTCATCGGGATCATCATCATCATCATCATCATCCACACAATCATCTCTACCAGCACCATCATCACCACTCCATCTCGATGTAAAAATTGTGTTGAATCTTGCATAGTTCTTAGGGGAAACTTTCTCAGTGTTGATTACTATTGTAGTTGATGCTCGTGAGTGGAACCACTGGATTATTGTTTATGTTCAGATTGTTATCCATCACCATATCTTATTTGATCTTGATCCATATGATGTCTCATGAGTATTTTGTTTAGTTCTTGAGGACATGGGAGAAGTCATGTTGTTAGTAGTGGATTTGTGTTGAGATTTTATTCAATGGCTTGATATTGAAGTTGTGGTGCTATTCTTCTAGTGGTGTCATGTGAACATCGACTACATGACACTTCACCATTTATCGGCCTAGGGGAATGCATTGTGTATTTGGCTACTAATTGTGGGGTTGCCGGAGTAAAGAAACCTGAACCCCCGTTAGGAAACCATTGCACAAGGGAGTGTAGGATCTCATAGTTTAAGGCTATGGTTGGTTTATATCTTAATTTATTTCTTGTAGTTGCGTATGATTCCAAGGGGTTTAATCACAATTATATATTAGTCCAATTAAGGTTGGTACATTAGCACAGGTTCACCCACACAACACTTATAAGACCAAAGAAGACTACTCAGCTATATGAAGCGAAAGCACTTGACAGTATTCCCATGTGTCCTCGAAAACGTTTGGTCCTCATTAGTATTTCCACCGGCTTGTCCTTTGCTAAGAAAGGATTGGGCCACTTGCTGCAATTGTTTGCTGTTTTATTTACTTGCACTTTATTTCCTTGCTTTATCAGAAAACCCCTAAAATCCGTTTGCTAAGTATTACAGAGATTTCCTTCTCCATAAATCAAATCCTATTTGAATTAATAACTAAGGTCTATTTATTTAATTATTAATGGATCCTAAAAAGAATAAAAATTATTTTATTTTGGACTTTGGTTTGTGTTGTTAAATAGAATTAAAATTAATACAAAGTTTGGTGGTGGTTTGATTTGAATTGGAGTTTGAATTGTTTGTTTGAAAATCAAAATAGAAATTCAAATAGAAAAAGAAAAAAGCTTTCAGAATAAAAAGAAGGAAACAAAACATACCCAACCCATCTGGCCCACTAAGTCCAGCAAGAGCCCACCGGGCATACCCTCACCGAAGCGTTTTCTCACGCGAAACCGCACCCACACAGACGCAGACAAGTGGCCCCATCTCCCACTCCCTCCACCTCGCTGACAGACAGGCCCCACGCCAAATCATCATCGTCTTCACCACGACAGTTCCCCCTGCCGTTGCTGCCGAGTTATTGCCGGCGTCAATACGCGTAAATGGCTGAGTAATTCCTCGCCGTGATCACGCGTGTATAAGCGCCCCTCTCCCCTCTCTCTTTCCCCCCAAACAGCGCCTCCCCTCTGCCCCTAGGCTGCTCCGATTTTGAGCTCGATCACCTATGTCTCCGACAGCATCTCCGAGCAATTCCGGTGCCGTCCAACAGCCCCTCGCCTCCCACTGCACACGAGCTTGCTCCCCACCTCCTGGCGCATCTCCCCTTGCCACTCGTTCTCCCGCGCTTGCCCTAGAGCGTCGGCAAGGACGACCTCAACTCGCCACCGCCGTCTGTCTCGTCTCCGGCGAAGTCTCCCCGGGCGATCTACTGCTCCGTCCCCGGCGACGAACAGAACCGCCTGACGCCGCCACCGACTTCGGCGAGCAATCCACGCCTCTCTGGTGCGCCCCTCGCCAAGCCGACCACGCGTTGAGCTTCAGCATCTTCCTACGAGCACAGTGATCCACTTCCCCCTCTCCCCCGCTCTCTGCATCGTCGGCAAGCTCGCCGCCCGAGCGTGCGCCGCCGTCTGCCGCCGCCAGATCTTGGTCGAGCTGCTGTGAGCCGTGCAATGCAAATCGTCTGGCTGTGATTAGATCTTAACTGAAGGTGTATGAGTCCATCTGTGCCGTGCGATCTTAGTTAAATCCTACGGTCCAGAGAGGCTGATCCGCATGAAGCGGTACCGGCCAATAGAATCACGCCACGTGGACAAGGTTTTGTTTAAAAACAGAAATATAATTTGATTGAATTGCAAACTTGTAAAATTGATAACTTCAATTCTACACGTCCAAATTTTGCAAATTTTATAGCAATGGATTCAGCAGAACAAGTAATTTGCAACCATGCACTTTATTTAATGTTTTGCTTCTGGAAAATTGGTTGAATTTGCAGAAACATGTGTAGGCTTATTTTGAATATAAAAATTGTTCTAGATATATTTTTTAGTATGAAATCTTTGCAAAATGGTTTGTTGTGAACCTACTGACCTTAGGAACCAACTCATGGATTTAAAAATGAATTTTGTGAAGATAAGGAATAAATATTTGAATTAGCTCATTTCTAGTCAAATAAAAATATGGATTATGATTTAGAAATGATTTTTGGAGTGAAACCTTTGGGAAATGTTTTGATTCAAACCTTCCGACCCTAAACACCAAGTTTTGAGAATTAAAATATATTTGGTAAACTCTTTAAAGAATATTGCTTTGCTAAAAGCATTTTCAACCATATAAAATATTGATTTGGTTTAAAAATGGTTTATAGATAAAACCTTTTGCAAATGGTTTTACCACTTTAGTAAATGACCACTTTTGAACTTTATAATGTTTTTAGAGCCTAGTAGAAACCACTTTTGCAAATAAAACTATCTTTTGCATGCTTGCATGCATGACCTTGTTTTTGTTATTTTATGTGTGACAAATTGTTTGAATGTTGTGTTGAATATGTGTTTGCTTGATTGAATTGTAGTGAAGTTAGAAGAGTATGATATTAGCAAGATCAAGAAGTGAAACAACATTCTCTACTCAAAAGGCAAGTGACACTATCATCCATGTCCTAGTATTTTCATTACACTTAATGGATTTTTGAAACATGCATGATAAGGACTACTATATTTTATGCTATGCTAAATCCTAATAGGATACCCTTATATATTCCTTAGTGAAAACATTGTAGTTGTAGAACGCTTAGCCCTGCTATATATTGGGATGGGATACATGTTATGATTATATGAAGAGTTGAAAAGATATATGTTTTATATAATAAAACAAGTATTCAATGAACCACCTGGGTGGACAAGGATACTCAAGTTTTGGACAAGGTGGCAACAAAAGGAACCATGTTTATATGGCCATCTCTTTTTGTTGTGCACTAGAAGAAAACCACCCAGGGACTTAGAGATTGAACATGTTTCTCGTACAGGGGCTTCCGTGTACAGCCACATGCTAAATGGGCTCTAGCTTAGTCAACTACATAGTGGAAGACCCATGCATTGGCATCTTCAGGTTAACTAGAATTGTGTAAGGGAACTTGAAACCCTACATTGGTGCCTGGATGACAAGCTAGCATTGTGTATTGGGAGGACTTCTATGGAAATACTTTGTCACATTCTCAATCTGCTAGTACTCCATCTTGGTGAGTACTTATCCAGCGGCCACTGGTGGCATCAAGATGAGATTGTGTCATGTGGGTAAAGTGTACAACTTCTGCAGAAGATCAAAATTCTAAGTACTTAGTCGTGTCCCCGGTTATGGACAATACTGAGCAACTAAGGCCTGAAGCTATGGAAGATCTCGACATTCCAATTTCTCAAAGTAAAACTTGATGGTGACAACAAGGGATTTGAATCACTTGGAGTTTTCCAAGAAGTTCAGAAAGATTTGACAAAAGATCAAAACTATTTTGAAAAGATAGGATAAAACTATATTGCTTTCTGCAAAAGAGCCTAAACCCTACTTAGCCAAATATGCATGTAATGATAGGATCCACTTATTTCTACATAGTAGTGAAACTTGCCAATACAATTCAATGTATTGACCCTTGTGGCTGCAACTTATTATGTTGCAGGTTTGTTTGATGTTAAGTGTGTTGATTAGGATTACAAGTCTACAACCAACATGATTGCCTGTGGCACTTTGAAGATGAAGGACTCCATGCTTTATAGATTTCTGCTGCAATGTAAGGTGATAGCCAAATGAGCTATGTAAGATGTAATAAATTATTTTATTCCTGGTTATAAAGTTGTATTATGACCTTTGATTCTTGATATTACATCTTAACTGTGGATGCTAGCTATTGATCCAGGGACTAGCATTGTAAACACATGGATCTCTACCTTATTAAAGGTTGGGAACCTTACAGCCACGTCTTTGCGCAGCCACTGATGTGGTTTATTTGTCCAAGGGAGGCCCAGAGCGTAGCCATCGTCTCCGTCAAGCCGTGCCCGACGCCTGCAAGCTTTCCGACAAGCTCCTCTATCCACCACAACACGCCCCCGTCCACGCCGACGACACATTGAGCATCAGCGTGACCCCGCGAGTCTGGTAAGCAAAACCAAAACACCCAACCCCCTCTGTAGACGCCGGAGCATCACTGACAGTGCGCCGCCGCCGCGTCGCCGTCGCCAGCGCCGCCAGGCTATGGTCGTTTGAGCTAGTGCCGTTAGATCTAAATCGTAGGGGTAAGATTAGATCCAGCCCCAAAATGGTATCCTTGGATCTGGGCCACTCGATCTGACTTAGATCCAACGCTCCACATTGGACGATCTGCGCGAAGCGGTACGGACCAATCAGAAGCGTCCACGTGTCTGAGAATTAGATTTAAAATCTGTTTTTGAATCTATTAGAGATTCAAACTTGTAAAATTCATAACTTGAGTTCTGTTTATCCAAAAATGCAAATAATAAACCATTGAATTCAGAAAAATAAATCCTACACTACTGTGGAATTAATTTTGTATTTTGCTTCTATAAAAATGGAATTTCATGTAGATACAAATATAGGCTTATTTTGACTATATAAATTATTTTGAAAATGTTTATAAGGACAAATTAAGTTTATTTAGACTGTATTTAATTGGTTTTGTGTTCAGTACTATTTGAATCGTCTCTTTTTAGTTTAGAAAAATCATCACATGGCATTTTCATGCATTCATAATATTTTTCTTGAATATTGGAATGTGAATTTGGTGCTATTATTTTATGTGTAGATTTTGGTGCTAGTGGGGATTGTGATTGTCACTAGTAGAAAAACGACCTTTCGTTTTTTGCAGCTCTAGCCTCTAGTCCCGACCTTCTCTGAAACTGGGACTAGTGCTAGTCCTAACACTAGTCCCGGTCTGTGAATTCTGCAACGGCTACATGACCCCATATCACTAGTCCCGGTCCATGGGCAAACTCTAGTCCCGGCTGGTAACATAGGCCGGGACTAGAGCTCCTGTGGGACCCATGGATATATTTAGTCTGGGTTCTTGTTACAAGCCGAGACTAGAGGTCAACTTCTAATCTGGGTTCATTTTACTACTCGGGACAACTTATTACCACTATATATGCCTCTTCGACCCAGCCCAAAAGCATGGCCATTTCCTCCAAGTAACAGCTCAAGTTCATCCTCATTTTTTGTCCAATTTGGTGGCAACATTCAATCCAATATTTGGTGGCATCATCTATCAATCCAAGCTTCCAAAATGGTTAGCAACTTCAATCATTCACCTATTATTGTTATAGTTTAGCTCAATGCTCTAGAACTAGAATGAGGAATTCCATGCTTAGAAGTGTAGAGGGAATTTTAGATGTGTAATTTTAAGCATAGTTTGATTATACAAAAATCTACTGAAAGTTGAGATGTGCATTTGAAGAGTTTAGGATCTCAGAATTGAATAAGGTTTTCACTGCTAGAGCAATAATTAAATAGTCAACATTTTTATGTTAACAGTCCAATTAAAAAATTAGTGCACGTAAAATTTTAATATGATAGAAAATCTTAATTCAAAAATTAGTGCATGTAAAAGTAATTGTAGTAAAAATGATCCAAACTTTTTATATGATAGAAAATTTTAATTATACTGCAGATGAGCCGAGAATGGATGTATGACGCTCCCCGAATGTCTGACGCATTCATTAAAGGCGTGGATTCTTTCCTTGAGTTGGCTGAGGCAAACAAGCGGAATGGTTTTATGTGTTGCCCGTGTCGTGTCCGTCGGAATGAGAAGGATTACTCTTCATCCAAAACCATTCACATCCACCTGATTCAATCAGGTTTCATGTCCGGCTATATTTTTTTGGACAAAGCATGGAGAAAGTGAGGTTATGATGGAAGACATCGAAGAAGAGAATGATCATAATTATCCAATGTTTCCTGAATACGGTGGCACTGCACTGGAAGATAATGAACAAGAAGAAGGTGAATAACGAGCATTAGATGAGACTGCTGATGATCTTCGTCAGGCCATTCTTGATGCACGGAGCGAATGCGAAAATGAAAACGAGAAGAATAAGTTGGAGCGCATGTTAGAGGATCACAAAAAATTGTTATACCCAAATTGCAAAGATGGCAACACAAAGCTCAAGATTACCATCGGAATTCTGCAATGTAAAGCAGAGAATGGTTTATCTGTCAAGGGATTTGAGAAGCTACTGAAAATTTGGAAGAAGAAGCTTCCAAAGGATAATGAATTGTCTGTCAGTACATACGAGGCAAAGAAGGCCGTCTGCCCTCTAGGACTAGAGGTGCAGAAGATACATGCATGCATTAATGACTGCATATTATATCGCGATGAGGAGTACGATAATTTGGATGCATGCCCGGTATGCGGAGCACTGCGTTATAAGATCAGACGAGATGACCCTGGTGATGTTGAGGGCGAGCAGTGCCCCGGGAAGAGGGTTCCTGCGAAGGTTATGTGGTATGCTCCTATAATACCACGGTTGAAATGTTTGTTTAGAAACAAAGAGCATGCCAAGTCGTTGTGATGGCACAAGGAAGAGCGCGGGAAAGACTCGATGTTGAGACACCCCGCTGATGGGTCACAATGGAGAAAAATCGATAGAGAGTACCCGAGCTTTGCAGATGACGCAAGGAACTTAAGGTTTGGTCTAAGTACAGATGGCATGAATCCTTTTGGAGAGCAGAGCTGCAGTCATAGCACCTGTCCTGTAACTCTATGTATATATAACCTGCCTCCTTGGTTTTGCATGAAGCGGAAGTTCATTATGATTCTAGTGCTCATCCAAGGCCCGAAGCAACCCGGCAATGACATTGATGTCTATCTAAGGCCATTAGTTGAAGAACTACTACAATTGTGGCGCGACGAAGGTGTTCGTATGTGGGATGAGCACAAACATGAGCCATTTGACCTACGGGCGTTGTTGTTTGTAACCATCAATGATTGGCATGCTCTTAGTAACCTTTCAGGACAGTCAAACAAGGGATACAATGCATGCATGCATTGTTTAGATGATACTGAAAGTATATATTTGGATAAAGGTAAGAAGAATGTGTACCTGGGGAATCGTCGATTTATTTTGGCCAGGCATCCCGCGAGAAAGAAAGGCAAGCATTTCAATGGTGAGGCAGATCACAGGAAGAAGCCTATCCGCCATACTGGTGATGATATATTTGGTATGGTCAAGGATCTAGAAGTAATATTTGGAAAGGGCCCTGGCGGTCAATCTATTCCAAATGACGCCGACGGACATGTGCCCATGTGGAAGAAGAAATCTATATCTTGGGAGCTACCCTATTGGAAATTTCTAGAGGTCCGCTCTACAATCAACGTGATGCACGTGATGAAGAATCTTTGCGTGAACCTGCTAGGATTTATGGGCGTGTATGGAAAGACAAAAGATACGCAAGAAGCATGGTAGGACCAGCAAGGTATGAAAGACCGAGACGGCATGCATCCAATAAAGACAGATAAAGGATGTCTAAGTGCTGCCAGCTATGCTCTTACCAAAGAAGAGAAGGAATTTTTTTTTGAAGTCCTAAGAAGTATGAAGGTCCCCTCTGGCTTCTCGTCGAATATAAAGGGAATAATAAATATGGCAGAGAAAAAATTCTAGAACCTAAAGTCTCATGACTGCCACGTGCTTATGACACAATTGCTTCCGGTTGCATTGAGGGGGATTCTACCGGAAAATGTTCGACTGCCCATTGTGAAGCTATATGCATTACTCAATGCTATTTCTCATTAGGTAGTCGATCCAGAAATTCTACCAAGGTTACAAAATGATGTGGTCCAGTGTCTCGTTAGTTTTGAGATGGTGTTCTCACCATCCTTCTTCAATATTATGACGCATCTGCTGGTACACCTAGTTGACGAGATTACCATTTTGGGTCCTGTATTTCTACACAATATGTTCCCCTTTGAGAGGTTCATGGGAGTATTGAAGAAATATGTCCATAACCGTGCTAGGCCAGAAGGAAACATCTCGAAGGTCTATGGAACAGAGGAGGTAATTGAGTTTTGTGTTGACTTTATTCCTGACATTAAGTCGATTGGTGTTCCTGAATCACGGCATGAGGGGAGACTAAGTGGAAAAGGCACACTAGGAAGGAAATCAATAATATGTAGGGACGGACATTCTTTTACCCAAGCACACTACACGATTCTGCATAATTCCACCGTGGCAGCTCCGTATATAAAGGAACACAAGGATATTGTACGCTCAAACAACTCGGGAAAGCATGAGTCCTTGATTAGAGATGAACACATGAAGACTTTTGGTGGTTGGTAGACAAAAAATACGGAATGACAACAGTGGATCTGAACAATATTGCGTACATGAACGAACCATTCATCCTAGCCAACGATGTGTCTCAGGTTTTCTATGTGAAGGACATGTCTACCAAACCAAGAAAAAGAAAATATAAGCAAACAAATACATCATCAAACGATGAGCCAAAGAGCCACATAGTTCTTTTAGGGAAAAGAAACATCGTAGGAGTGGAGGACAAGACAGAGATGTCCGAAGATTATGACAAGTTTCATGAAATTCCGCTGTTTGTAGTGAAGGATGACCCAAGCATCATGTTACTTGATGAAGATGCTCATGGTTAAGGCCACACGGTCATAAGGAAGTCATATGATGTATTCAGAATTTTGCTTGCAGCCTTTTTTAGATGCAATAAATATGTACATATGTATATCATTTTGTGAAGCTTTTACCAAGTTTGTTATTTTTTCTGTTTTATAAGAATAATTATACTAACTTTCCATCTGACCGAAGCTTTTAGTCCCGGTTGTAGCCACTAACCGGGACTAAAGATATTTCCCGCCATTTCCCACCGCTTCCCGCCATGTCCCGCCCTTTTCCTCTAACCAAAGCTTTTGTCCCGGTTGTAGCCACTAACCGGGACTAAAGACATTTCCCGCCATTTCCCACCGCTTCCCGCAATGTTTTCCCACCCTTTTCCTCTATATCTAGGCCGACCACGCCATCGCTATCCACACATCCACACCTTCCTCTCTCACAACAATGGACAGTGGCTACTGGGATATTCTGACCCTCGAGGAGACTGAGGCGCTGTGGTGGGCGAACTGGACTATCATCGGCGTGATGCGCTACATCGCCGAGGAAGACCATCCTCGCCTACGGTGCCCACAAGGCCACCCGCCACAGAGCCACAAGACCCCTCCCCCGCCCGCCGTGAATCCGAGGCCGGAGTGGCAGGTGCCCCGGTATATGCCATGGCTGGGCTGAGGATCCCCGGAGTGGCAGGTGACGATGACGATGACGAAGAAGACACTGAAGTTGCATACTATAGGACAAGGCATGATTATGACTAAAGGGGGCGGCTTTAGTCCTGAGTGTTAGCTAGTACCGGTTTGTCCCGGTTTTTAATATCGAGTGTTAGTCCTGGTTTGTGGCTGGACCTGAACTAAAGGGTGCCTTTAGTCCCGATTCTGTAGTCTCAGTTTTTAAATATTAATAAATGTCTTGAGTGTATTAGTCCCGTTTTATGGTTGGACCGGGACTAAAGGGGGGCCTTTAGTTCCGATTCGTACTACGACTTTCCCAAACTACGAAGATGTTTTCCTGATTCATACTTACCATGAAGATCTGATCTCCAAACATGTGCGGTTACATATTAGGGAGTGCCTCTATGACCAGTTTCTTGGAGATGCCGGAGGACTGGGCTCCGGCGGCATCTCCTTAAAACTGGCCGTAGTGGTGTCCCTGCTCTCGAAGACCATCTTGCAGCATGTAACTTCTCTAACTAGATCAATATGCCTGGGAGCTAACCTAATTTCACATATTAGGGAGTGCCTCTATGACCAGTTTCTTGGAGATGCCGGAGGACTGGGCTCCGGCGGCATCTCTCTAAAACTGGCCGTAGTGGTGTCCCTGCTTTCGCAAACCATCGGTCTTGGAGATGCCTCAAACTGGCTGGAGGACTGTCCTATTTATAGTACAAGCAGCTCGGCATAGTGTCGACACTCACGACATAATGTCGACACTCACCCCTATTATTAGTGCTCACTCGTGTTTTGTCCCGGTTGGTGTCTCCAATCGGTACTAAAGGTTCAGCTTTACTCCCGGTTGGCGACACCATCCGGGACAAGGTAAAATCTCACGGCATAATGTCGACACTCACCCATATCATTAGTGCTGCCTTCCCTAGCCGGCCTGCCCTACTCCTACCTTCCCTGGCCTGCCGCAAGCTTTAGTCCCGGTCCATATTTATATGCTAATAGATTTACATTATAGATCTTTTTTCTGCAAAATTTGATTTATAATACATATTTTGGAGCATCACAGAATAAAAGATATTGAAATAATAATATTAATAAATTCAAACTCTAGTATACAAAAGATATTTTTTAATTCAACAAAATATTAGTTTTATAACACAATATGCTAATAGATTTACATTATAGATCTTTTTTTCTGCAAAATTTGATATATAATACACATTTTTCATCATAACACAACAAAAGATATAGAAATAATAATTTTAAAAATTAACATCTAGTCCCGGCCCCAGCCTCCAACCGGGACTAGAGGTATTTGCGCGCGAGAACGAAACGGCGTCGCGAAAAGACCTCTAGTCCCGGTTGGAGGCTGGGGACGGGACTAGAGGCCCCCCTCTAGTCCCGGTTGGCGGCTGGGGCCGGGACTAGAGGTGGTAGGTATAAATACCTACCGCCCTCCTCCCGGCCCGAGCAACTACCCGGGATGCCTCCTTTCTCATTGACGCCGCCAGGCCGCCTCGCCCCACACCGTCGCCTCCAGGCCTCCGCCCGTCGCCGTAGCTGCTTGCCGCCCCGCCGCGCGCCATCCCGTGCTTTGCGCCGCCTGCTGCCGCCTCGCTCCCTCGTCCCCGCCCCGCCACGCGCCCCATACGTCCGGAGTCACCGCCACGCCCGACGTCGCCGACGGCGCCTCTCACACGACGCCCGTACCTGAGCCGCCGCCGGCGCCCTCCACGCCGCCCCTCACCAGCCCATCCCCACGCCACCCCACCGGTAAGTTTTTTTTGTTTTTTCATAGTGTGTATTTAGTATTTAGGATATATTAGTTAGTATTTAGAATTTAGTTAGTATTTAGTTAATATTTAGTATTTAGGATATATTAGTTAGTATTTAGTTAGTATTTATGATATATTAGTTAGTATTTAATTAGTATTTAGTGTATTTTTTCAATATATAGTGTATATTGTTTAGTATTTAGGATATTAGGTAGTATTTAGTGTATAGTGTATTTTTTTCCTAAATAGTGTATTTTTTCAATATATAGTGTATATTGTTTAATATTTAGGATATTAGTTTGTATTTATTGTATACATAGTGTATTTTTTCCTAAATAGTGTATTTTTTTCCTATGTAGTGTATATTGTTTAGTATTTAATTAGGATATTAGTTAGTATATAGTGTATATATAGTATATTTTGTCCTAAATAGTGTATTTTTTCCTAAGTAGTGTATATTGTTTAGTATTTAGGATATTAGTTAGTATTTAGTGTATATATATTGTATGTTTTTCCTAAATTGTGTATTTTTCGGTCAAATCCATACCTACTTTAGGATATGCCCGGGCATCCTCGTAGCCAACTCGGCCAGAGCGAGGGAGTACTACGCTCTAGTGGTGTTGTACGAGACTGGGCTCCGCCAGGCTGGCACTAGGAGGTTCTACCATCATGGACGCGTAGCTTGGTGAGGACTCCGGGTGTCGTCGTCGACCCGGATCTTCTTTGAGGAGGTCACATGGCACAGGCAATGTGCAGAGGGATCCGACCCCCGAGGAGGTGGTACGACGTCGCGCCAGGGAGGAGGACGAGCACGTCCGATCCGTCGCTATATGGTGATGTTGGACGCCAGGGTGGCCCCCCATACCTGGCAGGTTTTCAGGGATCTCACCCTAGTTATAGTCTGGTGATGGTTCCGACTATTTGGTTGGTCACATCCCGCGGCTCAGGAGCCGGTAGTAGATGTTGAGTTTGAGCGATGTTATCACACAAGATGTCGTTTTGATATGATATTACTACTTTTTCGTTATTCAAGATGTATTATGACTTCTTTGTTGTTTTCTGAGCTGTTATTCGAGATGTTATATGATATTAATACTTTTGTTGTCATTCGGGATGTTATATAATTTTATTACTCATATATGCACATTTTGTCATAGCAGTTATTCTATGGATCACTTCAACATTAGAGAAGGTGAAGAGCCTTTATTCGATATGATACTGGGTGGTGGAGGACCACTCTCCTATCAGGATGGAGCGCTCCTCGATCAGGGTGGGGAAGAAGACTGTGGAGCAGAAGATGGCTCACAGTTTCTAAATGAGTCTGGTGAGGAAATGGAGATAGAACCTCAAGTCGAAGCACATACAAGTTTTAATTTCGATGATGGCTTGGAAAATGATGGACCAACCTTGACAAAGTCTGGCGAGGTATATTATTAAGCCTCTTGATCACTAGTAGATAGATTCATTAATTGATTTGTGTGTGTATATATATTAACGAATGTTGTTTCTTATTTTAGACATCCACATCGACCAAGTCAGTTAAAAATAGTAAACGAGGACCGGTCAAAGGGATGCCCGATGATGCGCATCTCACAATTGTTGAGGTATCTCTAGTGGGTGTCCCGTTGCTTCCCATAAAGAACGCAAACACATTTATTCATCAATGTGGATTTGTTGTTAGGTCCTGATCAGCATTATCAACTGGAATAAGCCAGCAAAGATCGATGAATATTCTATGAGTTATGTCGAGGACAGATACAAAGACATACTATGGGATAAGCTCATTCGCCATTTCACCCTACCGGTCTTAGAGACTAAGGAGGCAACAGATGATATGAGGTCCAAAGTTAAGTGTTTCGCTCTTAAGAAGATGGCCCAACAGTTCAATAACTATAAGAAAAGATTGTACAATGAATATCTCGAGGATGGAAAAGTTCCAGCATTCGAGGACTCACTAGAGAAGCAGCGGCCTCACTAGGAAAGATTTCTAGACTACAAGAAATCAGCAATAGAAAAAAAGGTCCGCAAAGAATAAAGAAAATGCTGCAAAAAAGAAATATCACCATATGATGGGGACAGGTGGCTACAAGACTTCCTTTCCTAAGTGGGAGGAAGCCGAGAAAGCCTTGCGTGCCCAAGGGCTCACTCCAGCTACAGAGGACTGGCCCATCAGAGTAAGGAATTGGTTACTTTCCCATGGGGCAAAGTATGACATGGAAACAAATGATTTAATATTCGATAAAAAGTACAATGTTGCTACAGCCCATGGAGAAATTGTTAAAACAATTGAGGAGGTTAAAAGGGTGACTTCAAACCCGACAGAGAGAACGACGAGCTGACAAAGGCCCTCGGGAATCCTGAAAAACCAATACGAACACGAGGCTTTGGACCTTCTGTGTCGTGGAAGACTGGGTTTCCTGAGGACACTGAATCCTATAGAAGCCGAGCGTGGGCAAAGAAGCGGAAGGAGATAGAGGAGGCATCCCGGTTGTGAAGCATAGAAAGAAAGAACGAGGAAATATATGCCATGCTAAAGGAGCAATAGAAGCAGCTGGACACAATGCGCCAGCAAGGGCCAACTCAACAGCGGCTAGAAGAAAATGTCGGTGTCCCATATTAGAGGAGAAGCAGTGTCTCTTCCACGGCGTCGATCCGATAGATAGCTATCCCGTGGACAATATCACTGAGAAGACAAGCTGCGAGCTGCAAGTGGGAGTGATGAACTTATCCTTCAAGGCGCCTCTCAGCTATGCTTTATCTTGTGAACCTGACGCATGCTGGCATTGCAAAGAGATTCCAGATGGCTATGCTCGTGTCGGGGTGGATGAGATTCTACCTCAATATGAATCACTACAACTTGACATCCTTGGACCTGAAGATGAGAGCATGCTAGGAGAAGTCAGGGGCTCTATCATTCTATGGCGCAAGAAATACATTATGTTTCCAGGCTCACCCAAGCCACCACCGTCTCCTTCGTGTAAGCCGAGTCTGCCGCCTCCAGAAAGTCCACATGAGCAGTGGGACGACCACCATAGCGCGAGTCCACCGCCGCATCATCCCACTCCTCCCCCGCCGCGTCAGCCCACTCCGCCTCCGTCGTGTCAGACGAAGAAGGCGGTCTCTCAGTCAACTATTATAAATACTAGTCAGAAGAAAGCCAAAGGTAAAAAGGTGAAGAAAATCCCACCGCCTCCTCCCAGGTTACCTTACGAGATGATTGATGAGGAAACCAAAGTGATTAGTGATGCCCAAGTTAAAGCCTTCTTTGCACCCAAAGCTCCCGTGCCAAAACAAATATTTGATCCGGAAGTGTCGGGGGGATAACCCCTGGGTGGGGAAAGCCAGGCATAAGTAGGCCGGCTCCAGAAGATGCAGGCCACTTGGCCTCCCACAATCATAACTCTAACCGTCTGGCAAGCAAGCCCGGCTGGGCTTATAGCCTTCCTGGCTGGCATGTCTAGCCGGTGGCCAGAGGAACCGGCTGGGTGGCCGTTCCCACCCGGCTCACCTCAGATTCGATGGAGAGCACGGAAGGACTGGCGCTCCATGT
The DNA here is from genome assembly GCA_030063025.1 of Avena longiglumis. Lineage (NCBI taxonomy): Eukaryota > Viridiplantae > Streptophyta > Magnoliopsida > Poales > Poaceae > Avena > Avena longiglumis. The sequence goes on from CP125975.1 coordinate 506,517,083, forward strand.
GGGGTATGCTTCTGGCTCTCCCTCATCATCAAGGAAGCTGGCATGCCTTCATGACCAGCGCTACCAGACAAAGATAAAGCAAGGCGGTCGGCTGGACTGGCCAAAGCGGTCCGGGTGACCGTTAAAGCAAGGGTGACGCCCCAAAGGAAGCCCGGGTGATCACTAAAGAGAAGGATGACGCTAAAAGAAGGGCAGACTGGGTCATAGCCCACCGGCTGGGCCCTGTAGCCGGCCCTGCCCAGTAAACCCATATCCAAACAGTAAATCCTAGGACCCGAATTGTAATCTGCCCCCCATACCAGTATATAAGGGAGGGCAGAGCCAGGGTTCTAGGGAGGGTGAAGAATAGAGAAAAACAAGATTAGGAGAAGATAAGTGTTAGCATCTGGCTCCCTTCTTCCTCTATCCTTCGATAGTAGATAAGGAAACAGCTCAAGGAGCACTTGTACTGAGCAACGTGCTCCCCTACATAGTTCATCTTGTACTGAGCAACGTGCTCCCCTACCTGGGTACGTCCCTGTGTTTTTAGTGCTTCGTGCCCAACCCGTTGCGTGAGCCACCGAATGCATCCGTGTGTGCCTTCTTTGCCATCCCCGATGGATCTGCCGTGTTTCACACCACGACAGTTCACGCCCACCGTGGGGCACATCGCTTCGGCTGGGATCATCTTCCGCACGAGACTTCCGCTCGTCGCCGGCGAACGCGTGGCCTCTGTCCTCGTGCTCACGCTCAGTGCCTTCGACTGCATCCTCGACAACGCAGCGTGTTTCGTTGGGAACACCTTCCCCGCCGGCGGCTCCATCATGCATTTTGGGGACATTCGTGTCTACGCCGGCACTTTCGCAGAGGGTTTCCCCACCATGGTCACCCCCATCCTCGACGTGCCCCTCGCTCGCGTCCCAGCCGCAGGGGGGAGTTGCGTCGAAGTCATGATGGTGAACGCTCACGAAAACCATCGGCAACCTCAAGAACGTCGTGCAGGAGGAGAAAACTCTGCGCCCGAGCCGGAGCAAGACACGCTCAACGCCTCCATCCAGCACCTGCGCGCTCTGGTCGTTGTCGAGATGGATCCAGCGGCTGCGGCGGCAGCGCTCGAAGCCACACGCCAGAAGCTCCTGGAGGAAGCCACCAAGGTCGCGGCTAACCAGCGTCGGTTGAACGCCACCGTGCATAAGTACAACGCCGCCCATGGCTTCGTCAGGAAGATCCAACACCAAGGGCGCGACCTGGCATCGGAATTGGACCGCGCCGCCGACTCACATGTAGGTGTGGCGCGACCCGTTTACAGCACTCCTGCCAAGAACATGAGGGCGGCCGAGGCGGCGGCCGCAGAGCTGAAGCACTTGGAGGGCGAGGAACTTCGTCGCTAGCAGGAGCGTGTGCAGCTCCTCGTGGCCACTTCTAACAAGCAGCAGGCTGAGGGCGTCCCCAGCCAGGTGGGAAAATCCCGCGATATCGTCATCCACAAAGGCGCGGACCAAACGGCGCATGGAGGAAGCAAGAACCAGCAAGCCTCTTCTCCAGGAGGGGTCGGGCAAAATAGCCGCCCGCGTGGCGAATCTGGCAACCGCGGCCGTCACAACCGTGAAGCCGCAACCTCCAGCGTTAGTCGCGCAGGCGGATCTTCCTAGGGGAAAAAATACGCAAGCACCTGTGGCATCCCGCAAAACCACTACTAGAAAATCGCGTTGTTTTGTGCATTGCATCGCCATCATCTTGCATTGTTTGTCTGCATTATTTTCGAAAAGCCTAGTTCTGTTTGTACAAACACCCCTCTTTTTTTTAAAGGCAAAACCCCGATCGTATCGGATATTTTATTTCCCTAGAAAACTATTTTCATAGTGGCCTTGTTTTAAAATAAACAACACCAAAACAAACACACATTCTAAAACATCCCCCCCCCCCTAAATCCTAGTCCCACCAAATCCTATCCTACCCACCACTCACAGCTCGCCACCTCACCCTCTTACCCATATCCTACCCACCTGCCACCTCACCGATCCACCAGCCCACCCTCTTCCCTTTTCTCACCCTAGCCATCCTACCCACTCTCCTAAACCTCTCCTCACTGGGCCCCCACGCTCGGCCCCACCCGCAGACCACACCCCCACCAACCAACTCCCACCCCTCACCGCCTGGGCCCCCCACCGACCCCACCTCCGGGCCCTCTCTCTCTCCCTCCCCTAGCCCGCGTCCCCGACCTCTCCTCTCTCCTTTGTGCTCACCGCTGCTCGCCGGCTCCCGCCACCCTCCTCTCCTCCTCCGCCGCCGCCTTCTCTCGCTTGACACCGCCTCGCCCGCCTCTGCCACCCCTCGCCGCCGCCTCGCCTGCTCCTTTCCCGTGGCCACGACGGCTCCGGCGACCTCCTGGCCGACCCCCGCCTCGACCGCGCCTCTCCTCCCTCTCTCCGGCTCCCTCCTCGAGCCGGCCGCCCAGCCCGTGCTCGCGCCAAGCCCCAGCGCCCGCCTCTCCCTCCCGACCGCTCTCTTCCCCGACCGCGCCCGCTCCTCAGCCTCGTCAGCTCTCTTCTCCGCCGCCGAGCTCGCCCTCCGACCCGAAGGCCGCCCGCCCGCACCTCCTCGAGCCGCTTCCGCCACGGCGCAGCTCGCCCTTCCTCCTGCCGCCGCCCTCCTTCCTCTGCTCGGTCGGCGCCGTCCTCCCTGCCATCCTCTCTCAGGTCGCCGCTGGGACCCTGCCTCCTTCCCCGTCCGCCCCGCCTCTGGCCTTCATCTCCATCGTCGTCGCCCTCCGCTGCAGCGGGCCATCATGCGGTGCCCGGCGCCTTGTCGACCTCCCGCCGGCCCCGACCCCGCCTTCCTCGCCTCCCTCGTTGTCCACCGCGGCCCGTGCCCGTCTGTCCGCGGCCCGCCCTGCCTCACCACCCCCTGCCTCGGCCTCGCGCCGCTGTCGCCGTCCTCGTCCTCCGATGCAGCACCGCCTCGATCCCCAGTTTCTGGCCGCCTCGGACTAGCCTCCTGCCGTGTGCCGCAACGGTTGTCCTGGGCGCGTGCATGACCCTGGCCAGGACCATGCTCTGCATAATGTCCCTGGTCCCTGTTGATGTCCCCTATGGCGGTGTGACTCGACGCCCAAGACCGTCTGATGAAGAGGGAATCATGATCGACGAGTGAGATAATCCTAGACACACGCGGCTCCGACCTGGAACATCAAGTTCTTCATCAAGGAATACCATGTTCTCCTTCCCGGAACCCCAGAAGGCCATACTCGAGTATCGCCTTCACGGACGCAACAAGATCTTCCTCACGGAGACGAAGACCCCGGTCTCGAGGATCCGATGCCCGGAACGCCAAGATCGCCTTCGAGGATCCGAAGGTCCCAACTCCGAAACCCCGAAGATCGACCCCATTGTTGAAGACCGAACCCCAAGATCTGCCTCACGGGACCAAACCCCGGGAACCCCGATGCTTTCGACACGGATGCCATGATCTTCGTCATGGACGCCGAGACCCCCGGACCCGAAGACCACACGTGCGACAAGTACTCCTTCCCGGATGCGATTCTCGAGAACGCGGACGGCAAGGATACCGATGCAGAACGCCAAGTTCTTCACCCCGGACGCCAAGACACCGTCGAACCCCGCAGGTCGAACCCCGTGGACCGACAAGATCTTCTTCACGGATACGACAAGTACTCCGTCACGAACGTCATGACCACCGACAACATGGCCCGACCACCGCGAACGCGACAAGACCTACCTCAGTTATCCGAGAACGATCCCGTCGAACCCTGAACTCGAGTCCCCAACCCCGGAACCCCAAGTTCGTCGAGGCCCTCTAATGTGTGAATCCCCTTCCCGAAAACCCTATTTTTATAATATAATAAACTTGTTGCATATTGAATTGTCATACTCGCATGCATATTATCATGTGGTTTGGGGGCCTTAGGACGATTCACCTAAATAAATATGGGGCCCATATGCGGGCAAATCTAGTCTCATATTGGCCTCATTTAAATTTGTGTAGCGAACCGGTGCTATCTTTTGTCCTGATAATGCAACATTTAAATTGCGGGGTAGATAAATAACTTGAACCGTTTAATTAATTGCCGGGACCCCGGTTCCTCTTAATATGACCTAATTGCATCGCACCTTTGCCATACCATACATCATACATGCATCATGCCCGATCTTTTACCGTAGTATTAAATATTGCATCCGGTGTTTCTTCTAGTGTTTTGCTTCTTCGCGGATAAGGCCGTTGAGTTGATGCGAGTGACACCACGATCTTCGGTTGAACCTTCGACAATGTTTTCAGGCGAGCACCTCCCCCTTTCTACCCATCTTACTTTTATAGTATTTATTCCCTCCTGTTGATCTATTGCTATATGTGTTGCGATGCTCTAGTTTTCGTACCCGTGATATCCCTTGCAGCCGTATATTGCCTTGGACATATCCTATTACCTGTTTTTTGGTAGATAGTTGGACTTGCGCGTCGTAGTCGCTTGCTCAAGTGCTGTTGCGTGTCGTCCAGTGCCACAGTTGTTGGTGTATTGCCGCATGTTGATGTTGGAGATGATCATGGATTTACTTATCGTTCACTTTAATTCCTGTTTAACAACTAAAATTGAAGTAAGCAGAGGCATCGGTGGGTGATAGATAATATTTGGTTTCCGACCGCCCACTTGTGTCCCGTAGGACCCCGAGTACTTGATACCTGTTCCTTGTTTTATCGCGCTATCCACATCCGGGAGGATTATGGGACCCCCCTGAGCCAGAGCTTGATTCAGTCTTATTTCTTGGGGCCACAAACTAGTTTGAGGTTTTATTTACTATCCTGTACTTATGCCATGCTACTGTTTATTTACGATTATGCGAGGAGTACACTGTACTGTTTAGGTAAGCGGAATGTTTTCGCGGTATCGACAAGCCCAGTCACACTTTCGGGTTCCCGGTCGTTTACAACCATTGACGCAAACCTTGAGTCCGTCTCGGAGTCACCGCTTCGCTATGGTCTACTCAATGGGGTGGCCCCTGAAATATTACTGAATCGTGATTGCTTTGTCGTGAAGGCCTCGGGTTTTGATTTGGTTTTTCCGAGGTTGATCGAGTGTGTTGCTATTGGTGCACCCCGCCGGTAAAACTTTCTCAAAGCCGTGTCCGCGGTTATGGACGACTTGGAGCACAGTATCTCGATCATAGACAACTATAACTAAAGTAGTACTATAAATTTGACTTTACAATGACTAGTAATCAGCTTTACTATAATGGAATGGATAAATAAAACTGCCCACAATTGCTTGTTTGAGTTGTCGCTTGCGACCATTGTACCTGACTAGTAAGTATGGCAACTATAACGGAATGGCTAAATAAAAGTACCAACAACTGCTGGGTTTTGGGATATCTCATGCTAATTGTATTTGACTAGTAAGTGTTGCCACTATAACAGAATGGTTAACTAAAAGTGCCCACTGCTTATTTTATCAGGATGATTATCTATACCTGACTAGTAATTATTGCAACGATAACTGAATAAATAAAACTGCCAACGGTGTGAGTTCCTCGGTTGACTTCCTCGTTTGGTCTCGAGGGGGAAACACCAGGATGGGTTTGTCTGATGGTAGAATCAGGTTGGTTCCGAATAGGTCTTTATTATCCCTCTCTGATAGCCGCCAGTTGTATCGAGTCTCTATAGGTTGTTTAGCGCATGCTGCCGCTGCCGCTTCAGTCCACCATACCTATGTAGGCGAGGACCGCCGAATTCTAGCCTCTCCGTGTACTGGCCTCAAGATCGACGCCTCTTTTTCCTTTGCCCTTTGTCGCACCCCTTTGTTTAAGCAGGTTTTGAGATCGACGTCGTTAGCAGGGTTACCCTTCCGGCTTGGCCTGGGCAGGGTTATGGACGCCATTGGTTATTCTTCAGGGCTCTTAGCCCCATTTGCATCTTGTCCGTAGCTGGACGCTCTATCGTTTTCAAGGTGATTTGGATCTTTGTATATTATATCTGTATTCTTGACTCATTGAGTCGCTGTTGTATATATATCTGTTCTGTGGGTCCCATCGAGGACTGCTGTGTAATGTTATTACTTCGTTTTCCACCCGCACGAAAGTGCCTGGTGGGCACATTTGAATCGTTTCTATGCGGGTTTGGCGGGTTTCGCTAAAACTTGCATAGGGCCGATTCTGAGGGTGTTACAGAGTGGTATCAGAGCTCAGCAGTTGCGATACCCCACAAGTCCAGCCTGTAGGATAACCTAGCTAACGGCCAAAGTAGAGTGTCAAAACTATTTTTGAAAAATCGGTTGGATAGTTCTGATTAGGTCTGCTTTTACTCCTTACCCCTCTGCTATTCTCCTCTCACCTCTGCGTGTTTTGAATCTCCTCTCTTATCTTTTCCTTGAGTCCAGGAGTTCTCGTGGTTGGGTTTTCGTCGTACCTTTAGGTTTTCGCTTCCTCCTTTGGTAACGGTGTTGCTACATCTGGTCTTCATGCTATCCGAGGAATCCTTCGTCTGGTGGAGTTCTCTTTGTTCCTTCTCGTGCCTTCCGGTGTTTCCCGACGCGACGACATCATCTGCAATCCGATCCGATGAAGATCTTGCATCACCCTTTTATATCCGAAGATTTCAAACCTCGTTTGTCGAGATCTACAATCTGAATTCCGAGAATGGTTGCACGCTTTTCCACTGATTGTGCAGAGTAATAGTTTGGGTGCGTGATGGATTGGCCCCCATGCCGACTACCCCTTCTATTCGCTTTTGTACATTGCAGTGGATGAGAATGCATCGGTTCCCTCTTTCCATCGAAGCTAGAGGTGGCTTTATTTGTGGATACCTCTACCTTCGACCTTTTGTTTCCGGAGTGTTTCCCTCAACGATCACGGACAACAACCCTTGTTAGTGGTGTCGCGAGGATCTACACGAAGAGAGAAGACGCAGATCGCCGGCCTTCCTTCCGGTACCATGAGGCGGATCTCGAGGGCGAGATCCATTGTTAGTGGTGTCGAATTGTGGCATCCCGCAAAACCACTACTAGAAAATCGCGTTGTTTTGTGCATTGCATCGCCACCATCTTGCATTGTTTGTCTGCATTATTTTCGAAAAGCCTAGTTCTGTTTGTACAAACACCCCTCTTTTTTATAAAGGCAAAACCCCGATCGTATCGGATATTTTATTTCCCTAGAAAACTATTTTCATAGTGGACTTGTTTTAAAATAAACAACACCAAAACAAACACACATTCTAAAATAGCCCCCCCTAAATCCTAGTCCCACCAAATCCTATCCTACCCACCACTCACAGCTCGCCACCTCACCATCTTACCCATATCCTACCCACCTGCCACCTCACCGATCCACCAGCCCACCCTCTTCCCTTTTCTCACCCTAGCCATCCTACTCACTCTCCTAAACCTCTCCCTCACCGCTGGGGCCCCCACCGCCCCTGGCCCCACCCGCAGACCACACCCCCACCAACCAACTCCCACCCCTCACCGCCTGGGCCCCCCACCGACCCCACCTGCGGGCCCTCTCTCTCTCCCTCCCCCAGCCCGCGTCTCCGACCTCTCCTCTCTCCTCTGTGCTCACCGCCGCTCGCCGGCTCCCGCCACCCTCCTCTCCTCCCGGCGCCGCCCCGCCTCCCCTTCTCCGCTCCAAGCCCGCTCCGCGCCACCCCCCTCGCCCGCGCTCGCCCCTCTCTGCTCCTTTCCCCTGCCACAGCGCCTCCGGCGGCTCCCATGAGCCCTCGACCGCGCCTCTCCCTCCCTCTCTCCGGTGGCTCTTCCTCCTCGAGCCGCGCCGCCCCGGCCCGTGCTCGCCAAGCCCCCAGCGCCGCCTCTCCCCTCCCGGCGCTCTCTTCCCCGACCTGCCCGCCTCCTCGCCCTCGCCGCGCCAGCTCTCTTCTCCGCCGCCGGAGCCCGCTCCCCTTCGACCCGAGCGTCGCCTCCGCCTCCTCGAGCCCGCTTCCGGCCCGCGCCTCGCCTTCCTCCCGCCGTCGGCCCTCCTTCCCTCTGCTCGGCGCCGCCCGCCCTCCCCGCGGCCATCCTCTCGCCCAGGTCGCCGCCTGCGGACCCCGTCTCCCCTTCCCCATCCGCCCCGCCTCCGGCCTTCATCTTCATCGCCGTCGCCCTCCGTTGCAGCGGGCCACATGATGCCCGGCGCCCGACCTCTCGCCGGCCCCGACCCCGCCTTCCTCGCCTCCCTCTTCGGCCACCGCGGCCCGTGCCCGTCTGTCCGCGGCCAGGCCTGCCTCACCACCCCCTGCCTCGGCCTCGCGCCGCTGTCGCTGTCCTCGTCCTCCGATGCAGCGCCGCCTCGATCCCCAGTTTCTGGCCGCCTCGGGCTAGCCTCCTGCCGTGTGCCGCAACGGTTGTCCTGGGCGCGTGCATGACCCTGGCCAGGACCATGCTCTGCATAGTGTCCCTGGTCCCTGTTGATGTCCCCTATGGCGGTGTGACTCGACGCCCAAGACCGTCTGATGACGAGGGAATCATGATCGACGAGTGAGATAATCCTGGACACACGCGGCTCCGACCTGGAACATCAAGTTCTTCATCAAGGAATACCATGTTCTCCTTCCCGGAACCCCAGAAGGCCATACTCGAGTATCGCCTTCACGGACGCAACAAGATCTTCCTCACGGAGACGAAGACCCTGGTCTCGAGGATCCGATGCCCGGAACGCCAAGATCTCCTTCGAGGATCCGAAGGTCCCAACTCCGAAACCCCGAAGATCGACCCCGTTGTTGAAGACCGAACCCCAAGATCTGCCTCACGGGACCGAACCCCGGGAACCCCGATGCTTTCGACACGGATGCCATGATCTTCGTCACGGACGCCGAGACCCCCGGACCCGAAGACCACACGTGCGACAAGTACTCCTTCCCGGATGCGATGCTCGAGAACGCGGACGGCAAGGACACCGACGCAGAACGCCAAGTTCTTCACCCCGGACGCCAAGACACCATCGAACCCCGCAGGTCGAACCCCGTGGACCGACAAGATCTTCTTCACGGATACGACAAGTACTCCGTCACGAACGTCATGACCGCCGACAACATGGCCCGACCACCACGAACGCGACAAGACCTACCTCAGTTATCCGAGAACGATCCCGTCGAACCCTGAACCCTGAGTCCGGCCCCGAACCCCGGAACCCCAAGTTCGTCGAGGCCCTCTAATGTGTGAATCCCCTTCCCAAAAACCCTATTTTTATAATATAATAAACTTGTTGCATATTGAATTGTCATACTCGCATGCATATTATCATGTGGTTTGGGGGCCTTAGGACGATTCACCTAAATAAATATGGGGCCCATATGCGGGCAAATCTAGTCTCATATTGGCCTCATTTAAATTTGTGTAGCGAACCGGTGCTATCTTTTGTCCTGATAATGCAACATTTAAATTGCAGGGTAGATAAATAACTTGAACCGTTTAATTAATTGCCGGGACCCCGGTTCCGCTTAATATGACCTAATTGCATCGCACCTTTGCCATACCATACATCATACATGCATCATGCCAGATCTTTTGCCGTAGTATTAAATATTGCATCCGGTGTTTCTTCTAGTGTTTTGCTTCTTCGCGGATAAGGCCGTTGAGTTGATGCGAGTGTCACCCCGATCTTCGGTTGAACCTTCGACAATGTTTTCAGGCGAGCACCTCCCCCTTTCTACCCATCTTACTTTTATAGTATTTATTCCCTCCTGTTGATCTATTGATATCTGTGTTGCGATGCTCTAGTTTTCGTACCCGTGATATCCCTTGCGGGCGTATATTGCCTTGGACACATCCTATTACCTGTTGTTTGGTAGATAGTTGGACTTGCGCGTCGTAGTCGCTTGCTCAAGTGCTGTTGCGTGTCGTCCAGTGCCACAGTTGTTGGTGTATTGCCGCATGTTGATGTTGGAGATGATCATGGATTTACTTATCGTTCACTTTAATTCCTGTTTAACAACTAAAATTGAAGTAAGCAGAGGCATCGGTGGGTGATAGATAATATTTGGTTTCCGACCGCCCACTTGTGTCCCGTAGGACCCCGAGTACTTGATACCTGTTCCTTGTTTTATCGCGCTATCCACATCCGGGAGGATTATGGGACCCCCCTGAGCCAGAGCTTGATTCAGTCTTATTTCTTGGGGCCACAAACTAGTTTGAGGTTTTATTTACTATCCTGTACTTATGCCATGCTACTGTTTATTTACGATTGTGCGAGGAGCACACTGTACTGTTTAGGTAAGCGGAATGTTTTCGCGGTATCGACAAGCCCAGCCACACTTTCGGGTTCCTAGAAGTTTACAGCCATTGTCGCAAACCTTGAGTCCGTCTCGGAGTCAGCTGGCTTTGTTGCGGGTCTACTCAATGGGGTGGCCCCCTGAAATATTACTGAATCCTGTGATTGCTTTGTCGTGAAGGCCTCGTTGGGTTTTGATTTGGTTTTTCCGAGGTTGATCGAGCGTGTGTTGCTATTGGTGCACCCCGGCCGGGTAAAACTTTCTGAAAGCCGTGTCCGCGGTTATGGACGACTTGGAGCACAGTATCTCGATCATAGACAACTATAACTAAAGTAGTACTATAAATTTGACTTTACAATGACTAGTAATCAGCTTTACTATAATGGAATGGATAAATAAAACTGCCCACAATTGCTTGTTTGAGTTGTCGCTTGCGACCATTGTACCTGACTAGTAAGTATGGCAACTATAACGGAATGGCTAAATAAAAGTACCAACAACTGCTGGGTTTTGGGATATCTCATGCTAATTGTATTTGACTAGTAAGTGTTGCCACTATAACAGAATGGTTAACTAAAAGTGCCCACTACTTATTTTATCAGGATGATTATCTATACCTGACTAGTAATTGTTGCAACGATAACTGAATAAATAAAACTGCCAACGGTGTGAGTTCCTCAGTTGACTTCCTCGTTTGGTCTCGAGGGGGAAACACCAGGATGGGTTTGTCTGATGGTAGAATCAGGTTGGTTCCGAATAGGTCTTTCTTATCCCTCTCTGATAGCCGCCAGTTGTATCGAGTCTCTATAGGTTGTTTAGCGCATGCTGCCGCTTCAGTCCACCATACCTATGTAGGCGAGGACCGCCGAATTCTAGCCTCGCCGTGTACTGGCCTCGATCGACGCCTCTTTTTTCCTTTGCCCTTTGTCGGCACCCCTTTTGTTTAAGCAGGTTTTGAGATCGACGTTGTTAGCAGGGTTACCCTTCCGGCTTGGCCTGGGCAGGGTTATGGATGCCATTGGTTATTCTTCAGGGCTCTTAGCCCCATTTGCATCTTGTCCGTAGCTGGACGCTCTATCGTTTTCGAGGTGATTTGGATCTTTGTATATTATATCTGTATTCTTGACTCATTGAGTCGCTGTTGTATATATATATACCTGTTCTGTGGGTCCCATCGAGGACTGTTGTGTAATGTTATTACTTCGTTTTCCACCCGCACGAAAGTGCCTGGTGGGCACCTTTGAATCGTTTCTATGCGGGTTTGGCGGGTTTCGCTAAAACTTGCATAGGGCCGATTCTGAGGGTGTTACAGCACCATAGGAGGAAGAAGACGCGAACAAGGACCCGCCTGCGTCACGTTTGAAGGGCCGGCTTGGTCCTCGAGAACCAGCTGATGCGCGGGAACGCATCGACCTCCTGGTGCAGTCACGCACCCTGGAGGAGGAGAGTCCGGCTGGACCAAAGTGTTTTGGCCCGCGCATCCGGAACGAGCCGTTTCCGAAGGGATTCTCCCTTCCAAGAGACACGCCAAAGTACAACGGGACCGTCAAGCCTGAGGATTGGTTGGTCGATTACCCACCGCGATTGGAATCGCCAATGGCAACCTCCGCTTGGTCGTCCGCTATGTCCCCCTCATGCTCGTCGACTTGGCGAGGACGTGGCTCAATAGCCTCCCTAACAACAGCATCAATGCATGGCTAGACTTCGAAGAAGCGTTCATCCGTAACTTCACCCGAACATACAAATGGCCGGGTCGACCTCGTGAGCTCGCCCTCTGCGTGCAAGGCAAGGACGAGTCGGACCGCTCCTACCTCACCCGGTGGACCAGCATGCACAATTCGTGCGAAGGGGTGCGCGAGCACCAGGCGATAGACTTCTTCACCAACGGCTGCCGAGATGGCACCATGCTGAAGCACAAACTCAGCCGGGCAGACCCACAAACCATGGCTCAGGTCATGGCCATCGCATACAAGTACGCCACTGCGGATGCGGCAATGAAGAAGCCCATCGTGGTGGACGACTAGGGCCAAATCGTCACGGACGAGCAGGCGGAGCATTTTCAGCCGGGCGACCATCATACCAGGCGGCACGGTCACGACAACGGCCACGACAAGAGGAAAGACGACCAGCCGGATAGCTAGTACGGTACCAAACAGGTAGCCGTAGTACATGAGGATCCGGCTGCAGGAGGCAGCCAGAGGAAGAGACTGGATGACAGGCCGCCTCGGCCCAAGTACACCATTGAGTCCATGCTCGATGGGTCGTGCAAGTTTCACAGCGGCGGCAACAAGCCCTCCAACCATACGACGCGCCAATGCAGCTGGACAAAGAAGATGGCCAAAGCTGGTGGACTACCACCACCACCTCCACCGCTAGCCGGAGGCCCACGATGATGGTTACCCGCGGTAGGTGGGTAATTACCACATATTCCTGGCGGAGCCGGAAATGAAGCACGCCAAGCGGAGACGTGAGGCGGAGGTGAACGCAATCGTCCCACCTGTCCCCCAGTACCTGCACTGGTCCGATCAGGCGAACACCTGGAGCAAGGAGGATCAGCCGGCCGTGTTACTAAGCCCTGGTAGCTACGCGCTGGTCCTGGACCCCATCCTAATCTCCAAGAAGCATTCACGCTGATTCTCTCGGGTGCTGATCGACGGAGGAAGCAACATCAACCTCCTTTTTCGGAGCAGCTTCGAGAGGCTGGGCATCAGCAAGTCCCAGCTGGAGCATTCAAGCACTTCGTTCCATGGAGCAGTACCAGGGCCGTCGCACTCCCCAATAGGCAAGATCCGGCTGGACGTCATCTTCGACAGCGAGAACAACTTTCGCCGCGAGCTAATCTGGTTCGAGGTCATGAATTTCTCTAGCGCCTACCACGCCATACTAGGGCGCCCAGCTCTGACCAAGTTCATGGGAGTACCGCACTACGCATACCTCAAGATGAAGCTGCCAGGCCCAAAGGGAGTGATCACCATCGATGGATGCTACAAGCGTTCGATAGAGTGCGCCTCAGACGGCTCCAAGCTGGCCGAAGCAATGATCATCGCTGAAGAGAAGCGCGTCATAATGCAGAACGTGGCGGCTCTGCAGAAGGACATGTCGGCTGGAGAGCCCAAGCCGGCTGGAGAATCGCAGTTCAAGCCCTCGCAGGGAACAAGGAAGTTCCTACTGAACGAGGAGGACCCAAGCAAGTTCGTCCTGGTCGGAGACGGCCTGGACAGCAAATAGGAAAGCGCGCTCATCGATTTCCTCCGTGAGAATCCGGACATTTTCGCATGGTGCCCCAAATACATGCCAGGTGTCCCGAGGGAACTCGCCGAGCACTCCCTTCATGTTTGACCGGATGCAAAGCCGGTCAAACAATCTTTACACCGCTTCGCAGAAGAAAAAAGAAGAACCATTTGTGAGGAGATCACACGGCTGCTCGTGGCCGGTTTCATCATGGAAGTTTTCCACCCGGAATGTCTAGCCAACCCGGTGCTGGTGTTGAAGAAGAACAAGACATGGCGCATGTGCGTCGACTATACTAGTCTCAACAAGGCCTGCCCCAAGGATCCTTTCGCCCTGCCGCGAATCGATAAGTTCATCGACTCCACCGCCGGGTGCGATCTGTTGTCTTTTTTGGACGCTTACTCGGGCTACCACCAGATGAAGCTCAATGTAACCGACCAAATAAAGACTTTGTTCATAACCCCGTATGGAGCATACTGCTACACCACCATGCCCTTCGGATTGAAGAACGCAGGCGCAACCTATCAGCACTACATGCAGAAATGCCTATAGACGCAGATTGGAAGGAACCTACATTCTTACATCGACGATGTCGTCATCAAGACCAAGGAACGACACACGCTCCTTGAGGATCTGAAGGAAATATTCGACAACCTCCGCCGTTTCCAGATCAAGCTCAACCCGGAGAAGTGCGTGTTCGGTGTCCCAGCCGGCAAGCTCCTGGGCTTTCTCGTCTTCGAGCGTGGAATCGAGGTGAACCCGGAGAAGATCGGAGCCATCGAGCGCATGGAGCTGCCACAGAACCTGCACGACTTACAGAAGTTCACCGGGTGCCTCTCTTCACTTAGCCGGTTCGTTAGCCAGCTGGGAGAAAAGTCTCTCCCCCTGTACCAGCTGATGAAGAAGACAGACAAATTTGTCTGGACAGCTCAGGCGGATGAAGCTATCCGAGACCTCAAGCGCATGCTCACCTCGCCACCCGTCCTGGCGGCACCAGCCGCAAAGGAACCCATGCTGATGTACATCGCTGCCATAAACAGAGTGGTCAGCGTGGTGCTGGTCGTCGAGCGGCCAGAGGAAGGAAAGGCTCAGATGGTCCAGCGCCCCGTATTCTATCTGAGTGAGGTGCTCTCGCTGTCCAAGCAGAACTACCCCCACTACCATAAGCTGGTATACGGCGTGTACATGGCTGCCAAGAAGCTCAAGCACTACTTCCAGGAGCATTCCATCCGGTTGGTCGCATTGGCCCCACTCGCGGAGATCATCGGCAACAAAGACGCCACTGGCCGTGTGGCGAAATGGTCCATCGAGCTCGCCGCGCATGACATCCAATATGAACCGTGCACAGCAATCAAGTCCCAAGCTTTGGCTGATTTCATCGTCGATTGGGCGGAGACACAATACTTGCCCCTAGTGCCGGACTCAACTTACTGGAAGCTACACTTCGACGGGTCGAAAATGAGAGGAGGTCTTGGAGTTAGAATCGTGATAACCTCGCCCAAGGGCGACCGGCTAGAATACGTTCTCTAGATCCACTTCAAAGCCTCCAACAACGTCGCCGAGTACGAAGCGCTCATCCATGGGCTCAAAATGGCCAAGAAGATAGGCATCCAAAGGGTGATGTGCTTCGGAGATTCGGACTTGGTGGTGCAACAAGTATCTGGCGAATGGGACGCAAGGGATGTAAACATGGCCCTCTACCATTTCTTCGTCCAGCAGCTGTGCGCTTGCTTCGAAGGCTGCGAGTTTCACCATATACCCAGAGCCAACAACGAAGACGCTGATGCTTTGGCCAGGGTTGGGTCAACAAGACAAGCCATACCGCCTGGAGTTTCTCTCGAGCACCTGCGCAAGCCCTCCATTGTCCCCTCACCAGAATCCGACTCCATTGTGCTCGACGCGGATCCAGGAGCAGCCGGTGTTGCCCCGCATCCGGGGACTACCGCGCCGCACCCGGGGACTGCTTCACCGCGCCCGGGGACTGCTTCACTGCACCCGGGGACTGCCTTGCCGCACCCGGGGGCTACCTCGATGCTTCCCATGGTCGACATCAGCGCACTTCCACCCGGCAGACCTCCCGACGCTCCGGAGCTGGTCGTCCGCGAGGAAGTCAAGCTTACCATACAGACGGTGCACACCATACGGGAGGCACACGACTGGGCGAAGCCATTCATGGATTTCCTCGCCAAGGGTGAACTTCCAACAGAAGAGGCGGCAGCACGACAATTGCGACGAAGGGCGAGCGCCTACACCATCATCAACAACGAGCTGTACAAGCGCAGCGTCGGAGGCATCTACCAACGATGCGTCAGTTGAGAGGAAGGAGCCAAGCTTCTAACGGACATACACCAGGGCGAATGTGGCCACCATTCCTCGTCAAGGGCGATAGCAGCCAAGGCCTTTCGGCATGGTTTCTATTGGCCAACGGCGCTGAAGGACGCCGAAGAAATAGTCAAGACATGCAGCGGTTGCCAGCGATTCGGCCAGTTGAAGCACATGACGTCTTCGGTGCTCAAGACAATATCGATCACCTGGTCGTTTGCAGTCTGGGGCCTGGACAGGGTTGGACCATTCAAGACAGCTCGATCCGGCACGACGCACCTGCTTGTCCCCGTGGACAAGTTAACTAAGTGGATTGAGGCGACGCCAATCAAGAAGCTAAATGGGGCGACGGTGATCAAATTCTTTACAGACATCATCATACGGTTCGGCTACCCCCACAGCATCATCACTGACAATGGAACCAACTTTGCGAAAGGAGTATTCGCTTGTTTCTGTGGGGAAAAACGGATCCGCCTAGATCTGGCATCGATCGCACACCCACAGTCCAACAGATAATGCCAGCGCGCCAATGGTTTGGTGCTAGCTGGAATGAAGCCAAGGCTCATCGAACCGCTTGTCAGGTCACCTGGATGCTGGATAGAGGAGCTGCCAGTAGTGGTCTGGAGCCTACGCACCACGCCCAATCGCTCAACCGGTTTCATGCTGTTCTTCCTCGTCTATGGGGCAGAAGCCATTCGCCACACATACATCCAGTTCGACGCACCTCGCAAGTAGCTCTACACGGAGCAGGAAGCCAAGGAGGCAAGGGAGGACAATGTGGACTTGCTCGAGGAGGTGCGCGAGTTAGCCCTGTCCAGATCAGCAATTTACCAACAAGACCTGCGCCGATACCACGCCAGCTGGATCCAGCCCACCTCTTTCCGCGAGGGAGACCTGGTGCTGCGCCTGGTCCAGAGCACCAAAGGAATGCACAAGCTGTCCCCGCCATGGGAAGGACCATTCATCGCCAGCTAGGAACTCCACAACAACTCGTACTACCTTATCGACGCGCAGCAGCTGATGAAGAACAAGGCAGATCGCTCAGACGAGGAAACGGAGCGCCCATGGAATGCCAGCCTGCTTCGGCCATTTTACACTTAGAGAAGTGTATGTATCTTCCCTTTTTTATGTAACAAGTGAACAAGAATGAGAGCCTTAGCGTATGCTAAGGACTTCTTCCCAATTCTACGCACCATCTGCATTCTTGCACCGGCTAGCCTAGGACCCACGATTTCTACAGACAGCATAATATTGCACGCGGCGCCTAGAGTAGCCTCTTCGGTTCCGGCTTCAGTACACGGCGGCTGTCGACCCGGCAAGAGCAAAGACTCAAAGCGCATGCGGCAAGAGGATGCCGACGCAGAAAGCAAGGGCGTCCAGGCGAACTGGTTGCGCCCTACAAAAGTTAAGCCAACAACAGCGAACCGAAGTATCGCGAGGCACGCCAACATAGTAATTCCTTCGGTTCCGGCTGCAGACCGCAACCCGGATGATGGCCGGCAAGGAAAAATGCTAGAAGGGACAATACTTGCTGAGAAAAGGGGAGTTGCTAGCGGCCTAACTCGAAGGGGCGCATATCTATTCTTTTCCTATGATAATTACCAACTCACGCATGAGCATATGCACAAGAAAAATAACCCAAAGCAACGCTTTGTATTGCACGACCCGAGTCACAAGTTGGCAGGAAACAAGGTGGCAAGAGAGCTTCGCCCTGGCTGGCGACCTCAGTCGGCCCGAACCTCGGGGACTACACCCAGTGGACGCGCTCCCGCGCACCCACAAACTCAAGTCAAGGTAGCCAAGAGCTACCGGCTGCTACCCACCAGCCCGAACCTCGGGACTACACCCAGTGGACGCGCTCCCGCGCACCCACAAACTCAAGTCAAGGTAGCCAAAAGAGCTTTGCCCTGGCTGGCTACCCCACCGACCTGAACCTCGGGACTACACCAGTGGAGGCTCCAGCACCTGCACTCAAGTTAAAAATCCAAAAGACCTTCGCCCCGGCTGGCTACCCCAGCCGGCCCGAACCTCGGGGACTACACCCAGTGGACGCGCTCCCGCGCACCCACAAACTCAAGTCAAGGTAGCAAAGAGCTTGCCCGGGCTACCCCTGGCCGCCCGAACCTCGGGACTACACCCAATGGACGCCTCCGCACCCACAAACTCAAGTCAGAAGCCGAAGAGCTACCGCTGGCTACCCCAGCCGACCCGAACCTCGGGGACTACACCCAGTGGACGTGCTCCCGCGCACCCAAAAAAGCAAAGTCAAGACGACAAAAAGAGCTCGACCCCGGGTGGCTGTCCCAACCGGCGAGAGCATAAAAGACTGCCAATGACGAAGACACAAAAAAAGATTAGCAGAAGGCACCAAGCCATAAAGTAGAGCACGAGGGCTCCGTGTAGATTAAAAGATCGGCGATAGAAGTCAGCCAAAGTACAGCACATCAGAGTAGCAGTTCTAACAAATACACCCGGCATCCCGAGGATCAAGAGTCAGGAGCTTGCGAATTCGAAGGAGCGGTGGCTGGATCAACAGGGGCGGCACCAGCATCAGCAGGAGGAGGTTGGCTGCTGGAGGCTACGTCGACGGGATTCCAAGGAGCTGGCTCCCAGTGGAACGGCCGTGGCTCTCCGCGGGCGCTGAAGTCACGCTCCAGGTCCACATAGGTGCCGATCTTCACCCCGAAGGCCTGGAGCGCAAGAAGGCTCTCGCGAAAACCATCGTAAGTCGTCCCAAGGTGGAAGCCGCGGTCGATCACGCTCAGGTCGACGCCAGGATACCATGAATTCACCATCGCAAGTGCCATCTCCGCGTCGCCTCGAGCATCCCACTCCTTATGCACCTCCAGCACATCGATGCCCTTAGACAGCACCACGGCCAGGATGGCCATGTCATGCACGACCAGACACGCGTCCGGCCAGATGTAGTGGAAAAGATCATTGCAAACGGCGCGCAAGCCGTTGCTCTCCTTCGCCACCACCTTGACCAGGTCGAGGGCGGTCAGGTCATGACCAACCTCCTCCAGTGGCAGCTTCTCCGTGTCCATCTCGGTCACCTCAGGATAGTGAGCTGTAGACAGATACAAAGCAGAATAAACAAACAAGATCAAGCAAGTCACGACGCAATGAAAGAGAGTAGCTGAAAAACTTACTGATGACCATCTCCGAGACGTTCTGGAGGTGCTGATTGAGCTCCTCCTCCCTGCGGGGAAGAGACTGGATTGTCCCCTCTTGCTGGGTGCAGATCATCCCAAAGTTCCTCAGCGCCTCCACCCGGATGTCAGCCGTCTTCTTGCCCCGCTCTATGCTAACCTCAAGCTGGTGCTTGACCGCGGCGAGCTGGTCAAACTGCGCTTGTCGCGCTTTGTTCGACTCCTCCAGCCGGGCAACCTCAGCCTTGAGGCGCTCCAGCTCCTTCTCCTTGTCCTGGATCATGGCTATAGGAGGATACCCGATGGTCAACAAAAAACGGGAAAATGGAGCCAATCGCCAAGACAGATCTGAAGAAGAAATCTTATGGCCAAGGTCCTTGGTGTTCCTCACCGACTCCGTAAACGCTTTCTGTAGCAAGAAAGCAAATGACCAACAGAGGCACACGCCGGATGAAACAACAGAAAACATTTGAAGGGCAACTCACCTCCATCAAAACTAGCAATTTTTTGGCCTCGCCAAGGCCCTGTTCCATTCCTTCAACCAGGTGGCGAACCTGGTTGAGCGTGACGGGTGCCGAGCCGGAGAGCTGGGCAAGGATCGTAGCCGGCGTCAGCACAGCCGGAGCTGGCCACGAGCCGGTGACGACAACCTCGTCATCATCGGCACCTGCACCCGAAGGCGCAACCACCACCATCTCCCTCCCAGCCGGCTAACCGGCATCCGGCTGAACGGCCCCCGCCGCAGCCGCCTACGCGGCCTCCGCTCCCTCCGTCACCTCCGTGATGACGGGCCTGGCGGAACTACTCGGAGCATTGCTCCAAGCCGGATTCACGCCAGCCCTTAGGAGAGGGAGAGGGGTCTTCGGGTCCTACGCAGCGGCAAGCAGCTGGCCCAAATGCGAAGACGCAGTGGCCTGGTACAGCAGCCCCGTGGTTGGAGAGCCTTCAGGCGCCCTGGGCGGAGAGGGCAAGACTGATGCGGCCGGGATGACCGCAGCCGGGGCATCCGCAGCCGGCGCAGGCGCAGCCGGCGTCCTCGCCACCTCTTCAACCGGAGGAGGAGGTGGAGGAGGCATGACGGCGGCACCTCCGTCGCCAAGTTCCATGGCTTCGCTGCAAAGCACAAAGAGTCAAAGGAGAAGCCAGCAAAACCACAGAGTGGCAAGCAAGGGCAAGAGAGATACTAACCCGGCGACGGAGGGTGGAGCAACAACTTGACGCCCTCGACGCGTCTTTTTTGTCTCAACTTGAACGGGAGCGGCAACAGGTGCCGCCCTCTTTCCCCGGGCTCTCGCCGCGGGTCTTTCTCCTGGACCCTCCTTGTCTGTGACATCGACTGTAGCACAAGAAAGGAGTAAATACCATAACCTCAAGATCAAAGGTGAAAGAAAGAGCTATGGACAGCAACCTACCATGAGGATCCGGGGGGGCATCGCCCGCCCGGACGGGAAACCCTTCGGGCTCCATCTGGGGGTACTTCTTCGGCTTCCTATCCTCCAAGAAGGACAGAAGCGGGAAGTCACCCATGCCATCTTGGGCCAGCTGCGCCGTGAAAAACTAATCAAAAAGGGGGGCATAAGGCACCCAAGGCAAGCTAAAAAATACAAGAGGCGAGGCGCAAAGTAACCAGAAAAACTTACCGACGGCGGCAGGCGGCCGCGATGGTACGGGGGGGAAGGAGTACGCCCAGTTGGCCTTGATGCAGAACTTGGAGATCATGGAGATCCAGTTCCGCAGGTCCTGGATGGGCATATCCTTCCGCGACATCCTCGTCAGATCGTTCGCGGTCGATAGATGGCACATCTTGTGCGACTGCTTCTGCATCAGAAGCACGCAACGCACCATCCACGACAAGGTGATGTCCCGGGCGGTGAGCCTCTCCATCCCCACCATCGTCTCCACCCGGGCAGCCATCCGGTCGAGGTCCACCACCGCGCCCATGCTCTTCGTCGTCCAGGCCCTCTGCGATGAGGGCACGTCGGTGAAGGGCGGGAGGAAGATCCAATCAATTTCCGTGGCATTGCTCACATAGAAGTATGTGTGCTGCCATAGCTTGACGGTGTCGGGGAGCTCGAACCGCGGCATCGGCGAGGAAGTCCGCGGGTAGACGACGCATCAGCCCATCCGCGTCAGCGGGCGACCCTTGACGACGTTCTGGGCTTTGAAGTGGAAGAATCGGAGAAAGGTCGCCACCTCGGGCCACACCCCAAGGTATGACTCGCGGCAGGCCGCAAAGTGCGACAGCTGCACCATGGTGTTGGCGCCAAGGTGGTGAAGCTGGAGGTCGAAGAAGCCAAAGAGCTGGAGGTCGAAGAAGCCAAAGAGCTGGAGGAGGAATGGGCTGACGGGGAGGCCGAACCAGCGCACGAAGTGCGTGAGGAAGACGACCCGCTCCCCCGGCCGAGTGTTCGGCACCCGCTCCCCCTCTGGTGCAAGACGGTGCTTCACAAGCAATGATGAGGGAAGAAACTTCCCCTGCCGGTACTTGTTGATGAGTTCATCGGTCACGAAGGACCTGCACCAACCGCCGCGTTGCTCCGGCAGCATCTCGACAGAGGAGGAGGCCGTGGTTGGCGAGAAGTAGGTGGCTAGCGGTGACAGGGAGAGGGCGCAAGAACAAGGAGCGGAAGGGCACAAGGAGAAGATGAGCCGGAGGATGGACAAGTGTAGGAACCGATCCCCTCGGAGCCCTATTTATCCCATAGCGCAACGTCGCTTCGCTTCGCGCGACGCGCGTGGCGCCACGGCGCGCGCCATAGCTGTGCGTCGCTTCGGCTCCAGATCCCCTGCCCCGTAGTGGTTGTCACAGAAGATCCCCGGGCTTCAGCGGGAGGCGAGGCGTGCGCCCTTGCCCCGAGGAAACGTTGTGGCACGTTTGCGTGCGCAGTTGCCCAAAACTGACGCAGCGACGCGGAAGTCAAACTGATGCGACATGCGCCAGAGCCACAAACGTGGATGACGGCACCAATGACGTCATCTAGCCCAACGTTTCGTCTTCATCTCCGCCAGCCGGTACCTGCCTTCGCTGTTTACACCTAGTGGACGGCCATCGATTCCGCAGCCGGTTTGACTCCAGCCGGAAAGCAAAAGCAAAAGCTACAGCCGGAGAAAGTAAAGCAACCTCTCAGGAAAGGAAGTAGCAGATCTTGCCCACCGGCCAAGCCCATACGTGCCCGGGGACTAGTGTCGGGGGATAACCCTCGGGTTGGGAAATCCAGGCATAAGTAGGCCGGCTCCAGAAGATGCAGGCCGCCTGGCCTCCCACAATCACAACTCTAACCGTCTGGCAAGCAAGCCCGGCTGGGCTTATAGCCTTCCCGGCTGGCCGTCTAGCCGGTGGCCAGAGGAACCGGCCAGGTGGACGTTCCCACCCGGCTCACCTCGGATTTGATGGAGAGCACAGAAGTACTGGCACTCCATGCGGGGTACGCTTCTGGCTCTCCCTCGTCATCAAGGAAGCTGGCATGCTGTCATGACCAGCGCTACCAGACAAAGATAAAGCAAGGCCAAATCGGTTCGCGTGATTGTTAAAGCAAGGGTGACGCCACAAAGGAAGCCCGGGTTACCACTAAAGAGAAGGATAACGCTAAAAGAAGGGAGGACTGGGTCCTGGACCACCGGCTGGGCCCTACAGCCGGCCCTGCACAGTAAACCCATATCCAAACAGTAAACCCTAGGATCCGAATTGTAATCTTCCCTCCCAGACCAGTATATAAGGATGGCAGAGCCAGGGTTCTATGGAGGGTGAAGAATAGAGAAAAACAAGAGTAGGAGAAGAGAATTGTTAGCATCTAGCTCCCATCTTCCTCTAGACTTCGATAGTAGCTAAGGAAACATCTCAAGGAGCACTTGTACTGAGCATCGTGCTCCCCTACATAGTTCATCTTGCAGGAGTAGGGGTGTTACCTTGCCAAGAGGGCCCCGAACCTGGGTATGTCCGTGTGTTTGCAGTGCTTCGTGCCCAAACCGTTGCGTGAGCCACCTAATGCATTCGTGTGTCCCTTCTTTGCCATCCCCGATTGCTCTGCCATGTTCCACACCACGAAAGAAAGCCAAAAGGTGGGCTAAGGGGTTTCTTGAGCAACCATCGCAATATGAGATAAATAAGGCTGATGACTACAAACGTTGTCTGCTAAGAATTGGTAGGAAGAATTCAGGAAATACTACTGCAAGCAGCGGTAATACTCCAGGAAATACTACTGCAAGCAACGGGAAAAGAGAGGTTGCGCAACTCGGAATGCAGGAAAACAAATTGATCGCCCCGCTCAAGGTGTTATCCAATACTGATCATCCGAATATTATAGCAATGGAATTTGCCAAAGGTGCTAATATTACAGTTGATCAAGCGCTAGGCGGGCATATCCCCATACAAGAGGAATTTGCATGGAGATATGAATACGGGAAGACTCTGGTCAGACCTGATGAGGTCAAATTTCTACCAACTCAAATGCGAAGACTTCATGAGTGGTACGATAAAGTCTCTACATGCGATGAAGAAGTTCAATTATCAGCGCTTCTTGTGAAAATTACAAGTGAGCATTTTAATGGTGAAGACCAGTTGCAAATTCATTTTGAGGAATTCTATATGTTATTCAAACAAGATGCCCTTGACTTGAGTCTCCTCGCTACCTATTGTCTGTAAGTGGTTCATTTATTTCTATGATAAAGTCTCTAACCCAGCTCTTTTATTGCATGTAATTATCTTCACTATATGCTATTATGCCAAATGAAGAGCGATGAATGTGATCGGAAGAAAATCTTTGACACTGGGTTCATTGACCCACACCGGTTTAATCAAGCATTGCTAAAGGAATACCCCAAGGACACAAAGCGTAACTTGCTAAGGGTCTTATTGAGGCAACATTAGAAATGAAGAATATTGTTTCCCTACAACTACAGGTAAGAGTGTTACTGCCTTGTATAGATCACTTGATTCTGCTAAGTGTAATTGATGAGTTACTGATGTATATAAACGTGCGCAGCTATCACTGGATTCTGCTAACCATTGAAGTTGACACTGGAAGAGTTGAAATCAAGGACTCGCTAATGAGAGATGAATCAGAGTACGCATTCATTAAAGATGCACCCTAGAGGTAATTTCAGTCATTATCACACTATATCGGTCTCTTTCGTTCATATATATATATGAGATATCAAATAACTAATAACACATTTTTTTGCCGGGCAGGGTTTGGAAAGCTTTCATCAATGTTACGGTTGGTGAATTTAAAGACGAGCTTAGTTTTCATCGGATCAATGTAAGTAGTACGAGCTAGATCCGCGCATCTCTTCAATTTTAGTTTCAATACCATCATGTCATGCTTGATTATTATTTGATTGAAACCTTTTGTCGTAAAGTGCGAGAGGCAGCCACCAGATACTAATCTATGTGGATACTTCGTGTGTGAGTACATTCGCTCCGAGGTCAGTGAGCGGGACAAAGGGACATTTTTAGAAGTATATGAGCAATATATTCACAATTTTTGTTGAGTGTCATTCATAATATTTGTTATGACTATTGATATTCATATTGACCTCCTTCTTTTATGTATAGTTGGAAAGATTGCGGGAGAATCTCGATCCAAGGAAGCGTCGGGTAGAAATTCAAGAGGAATTTGCGGGATTTCTTGTTGACCATGTCAAAAACCCAGAAGGAAAATACCATACCTCCGGCTACCCGTGATTTAATGAACTTGTAACCGAATAGACGGGTTGTGATCTCCATTTATCTATATATTTATGTAATGTAGAATTATATCTATATAATTATGACGATGTTGTGTTTAATGGGTTTCTTCGTTGCATGTCACTTTACGCAAAACGCAACCTTCCTCTACCTATCCTCTTGCCGTGGCAGAACCCCGCATTCGGCTACCGCCGCAGAAATCGGCCCCAAAATTCTGCCGCGGCAAAAACCTGCATCGGCTGCCGCGGCAGAAAACGGCCCCAAAACTCTGCCGCAGCGGAAACCCCCATCGGCTGCCGCGGCAGAAAATGGCCCCAAAAATCTGCCGCGGCAGAAACCCCCGAATTGGTAAAATGCTGCTCCGGCAGAAAGGAACTAGTCTCGGCCCATAATACGGACCGGGACTAAAGACCACCCCCCTCCGCACTGCTATGCTACCACGTGCACAGCCTTTAGTCCGGGCCCGTAACTGGACCGTGACTAGAGGCTGGGACCTCTAGTCTCGTTTCCGTAGTCCCGACTGGCAATCCGGGACTAGAGGCCCTCTAGGACCAGGACTAGTGCCCCATTCTCCACTAGTGTGTGAAGATTGTTGCTACTCCCCCAACTACCAAGGCAAGTGGTGCTTCATGTATTTGTCCCATTATTTTGAATACGCACTAGTGATATTTTGTGTAGGGCTTGCATGAAATTTTTGCTAAGTATCTATATGCTATGCTATGGAAAATCCTAGTAGTTGTAGTCTTCGTAGAATTATTCTCTAAGTTAATATACTTGTTTATATCATGCTTATCCTAGCTAGTAGTAAACAAGGGTGGATTATATACACATGCTATGGAAATTTTACTAAGTCTTTGACTTATGTTTTTGCTTAATAAAACAACTATGTGAATGAATCACCTGGGTGGAGTGGACAGAATGGTTTGCGTTGAGTGGTTACTCAGGGGTCTACATGGTGTATCTCACTTGTGGAAAGCCACCCAGGAACAAACGGATTTGAGATACTTAGTGTTTAGAAGCTTCTAGTGCAGCCACATGACATATGGGCTCTGCCTTGATCATATAGGTTGCAATAACTTAGTCAAATGGATAGATGGTGTTAGGGTGATAGGATGGAACGCGTCCATTTTGTCTAAGGGAAGGCTTCTGAAAGATCTCATCTTGATGCATGCGGAGTCTTGTGGGGAAAGTGCACCACCTCTCGAGAAGGAAAAATCTAAGTACTTAGCCATGTCCCCGGCGACGGACAATTTGAGCATCAAGACATTGAAGCTATCAAGGATCTCCTCATCCCAATTTCTAAGTTAAATTTTTTTGGTTGAACAAGGGTTAAAGGTTCCTCAATATTCATTGGTGGTTCCTTGGGAGTTTTTGACAAACAAAAACTTAGTGTTTTTCAACCGATAGGAAAAACCTATTTTGAGCAAAGCAATCCGAAGATACACTTAGCCAAATTCATATAGAAGTTGTACACTACTATTCTACTATGGTATCACTTGCCAATACTATTCCAATGTATTGACCCACTGTGGCTGTAACTTATGATGTTGCAGGATACTCTGATGTGGATTAGGGTTATGAGTCTACACTCAACATGCTTGACTATGGCACATGAATATGAAGACTTTACTTTATTTTACTTATGTTATGAACACTTGTACTAGCCTTTGGCTATGGAGTTGTAAAAGACTATGTTATCTCTGGAATGACGATGTAATAAAGACCTTTGTATTTGTGTACTTCATCTTAAACTGTGGATGCTAGCAATTGATCCAGGGACTAGCATTGCAATCACAGGGATCCTTTACCTTATAAAGGTGGGGTCTTACAGATGGTATCAGAGAACTGAGTTGCCTGTAGGATTATGACCCTAGGTTGGATTAGACTAAGAAAACCACTCGGGAAAAATGCAGCTCCTTGCAAAATTCCACACTTGTCTTCTTCTTCTCGTAAACGTTTCTAAGTCTTCTTTCTCATCTCAATTTGTAGATGGCCACCATCAACGAAGCCGTCAAGAAGGGACCACTCATGACCATGACTTTAGAATGTGAGACGGAGTTTCCCAAAGCACTCAAAACCCTTATGGTTAGCTTGAGGATACATGGTTAGGCCGTATACAAAGGATTTCCAGTTATAGATGAAGGAGAAGAATATTGGTGGGTACAACTTCATTTGTACAAAAATAAGGGAGACAACCACAAAGAGTCGGGATTCTACATGGGCACCAACTCAGAAATGTATACAACATTCTTTGACTCTAGCTTGGAATGCTAGCAAGGAGCTTGGTGAAAGACTCAAGTGTAGAATGATCAATACTAAAAACGACCTTGAAGAGGAGAAGAAGTATACCCAAGACTTAGAGACCACCATAAAATGTCTAAGGGAGGATATCATAGACTTAGCATAAAATGTCTAGTTGGACCACCACACTTGTCGTTTTTCTCGCAAAACATTGTCTATGTTATGTTGAACCTTAGTGTTTGTATTAGTTTTTGGAATGGCATGTTGTATGTTTTATTGTCAAATGTGCTTGTGTTTTTGGCTGTCTTGTGATTTTTCTCTACTTGTACTTTTTCTAACCTTTCTCTATCTTATACAATACTCCCTCCTTCCCAGCACTTAGGGCGTAAATAATTTTTCAGTTTTTCATCAAGTCTTAAGGCGCGCCCTCCACTAGATCGTCAAGTTTCCTACTTTGACCTTCTTTCCGTCTGCCTCAGCCACAAAAACCGGGTCAAGAAGCTGAAACGGAAGGAGAAATAAAAGGCTGGAGCAGTTATTGTGGTGTTGTGATTGGGCATGCATGTGAGCAGTTATTGTGAGGTTGGGGGCAAGAAAAAAGAAGGCCACCGTAAGAGAGAAACGAGGATTCAGGATAGCATACGAGACAATTATGGAGGTTTCCTCCCGTGTGCATGCAAGGGTAAATTAGGAAGTTCTAGAGTAGATTTCTCTCTACCGATCTCTTCTTAATAACCGCGCTAGCAAATATACGTCTTATGCTCTGAGATGGAGGGAGTAGATGCCTAACATTGTTATCAGCACTGTCGAGGAGTTCAAGGGAACTCGTTTCGGTTATCATTTTGTGGAGATCACTAGTGTGCTTAACCTTCCACTTCCTAGTATCACGACACTCCAGCTCACCAAGTTTGAGAGGAAGGACCTTTGGGGATTCAGAGTCACACAGCCGGGACGCCAGATGGAGCCACCCACGGAGGAGATCACCTTCAAGCTGATGCATGATGACAAGGAGAAGGGCTTAGATGTAGTCATGCAGGAGTTACTTTGACGTCTTATTGGGAGACACTCCACCGATCTTAGAGGCCTCTACTTTCACCCGTTCGGGTGACGTGACGAGTAGGGTGAGGCTGTAGAGTACGATGAAGCTACTAGAGAGACGATTGAGCCAGTTCGTCTATACCTTCAGGACCTAGAGGGTCTTATTAGACACCTCGACATGGAGAGGACCAACGTCATTCTTAGCAATGACGAGGTCCAGGTTCAGTTGAGGGAGAAGGATAAGCTCTTCACGGAGAAAGATGAGATCGTCAAAGAGATGGAGGCAAGATTCGAGAGCCAGGACAAGAAGTTCAAGAGTAAGGAGAAAAGAGTCCAAGACAGAAACAAGAAGATCGGGGAGGTGAAGACTGAGTTAGAGGCCAAGGACTTCGAGATCGAGACCCAGCAGGGAGTGATCGAGAGGCTGCGCTCACAAAAGAGAGCTCTCCGTGCGAAGGTCGAGGCGTTGACCACCAATGTCGATGAGTACAAGACAACCATGGAGTCAGCCGGACTTACACTTGTTGACATGGAGGTTGACATGGAGTAGTAGTATAGACTACTCGACTATCATTTATCTATCATACTTTGATTATTGAGTCGCAATGACCATCCAACATGTGTATGGCTTGTCATTGTGTGTCTACATTTTCAAAACCGGTTGTTTACGTCGTTCAAACTCTATGTTATTTTGAGCTTGGTTATTATGATTGTTACTATGTGATGTATTGTGCATGTTAAGCATCTATGGGTATCTCATTCTTGTCCTTATTGAAACCACAAATTACTCCCCATCGTGCCAATCCCAACCAAAACAACAACAATAACATCACTCCCAAGATGCAATAGTTGATGACAGCTCAAGCTCAACTGATGTAGATGGTGACGCATTTCATGCAAAATCAGAATCAGAAAAACAATAACAACAACAACAACAACAACAATCAGAACAATCCTCTAGCATATGACATGCTCACCAGATTTCTAAGACTGAGGCCTGCAAAGTTCTCTGGAACAACTGATCCGATGGTAGCCAATGACTGGTTACGTTCTGTGAATAAGGATTTAGTCACTGTTGGCTGCACCGACGAGGAAAAAGTCAGGTTCGCAGCACATCTGCTCGAAGGACCAGCAGCAACCTGGTTGGACAACTTTTAGATCACCACTCCCCTTGAAGATGTGACTTGGGATATTTTTGAGGATGGTTTCCGTAGAGCTCACATCTCATCCGGAGTGATGAACTTGAAGAAGATGGAGTTCCAATCTGAAAAATCGTCACCGCAGTGTGGCAGAGTACATTGAGGAGTTCAACAATCTGGCGAGCTATGCACCGGATGTAGTTGATATTGATGCTAAGAGGAAGAAGAAGTTCCTCAAAGGATTGAATGATGAATTGAACCTGCAACTATATGTTTCCTATGTCCCAACATATCAATCACTCCATGACAAGGCCACCATCTTGGAAAACAAGATGAAACAGGTTGAGGGAAGGAAGAGTAAACATAACTTTGTTACGCACAACTCGGGTTCGTCTCACAAGCTTTCCCATAATGATGATAGTGGAAGTTCTGGATTCCACAAGCATGGGAAATACAACAGCCACCACAACCACATCCGTCACCATGAGAACAAGCATCATCGCAGTCATGATAGTAACAAGTATAAGAACCACAAGAGTGGACACAAGAGCCATCAGAGTGGAAGTGGTAATGGGAGTAAGCCTTTAAAGAAAGATCTCAGTCAGGTTGAGTGTTTCGAGTGTAAGACGATGGGGCATTATGAAAATGAGTGCTCAGAAATGAAAGTTGAAGGAGCCAACAAGCCCAACCCTTTCTAGAAGGGACAAGTGAACCACATCAGCGTGGAAGATATCTATGAGGAGTCTGATGCTGTGGCTGGTAAGTTCAAGCTCAATTCTTTTCCAGCACTTGTTCTTTTTAATACTGGCGCATCACGTTAATTCATATCAAGCGCATTTGTTGATAAAAAATGGACTTCCTACTGAAACTATTGGATGTCCTATAAAAGTAAGCTCTCCTGGTGGAGAGATGATAGTGAACTTTGGATGCCATGATCTAGTGATAGAATTTGGAAAGTATAAGTTTCCAGTTAGTTTGATAATCCTAGATTCCCAAGGATTGGATGCTATTCTCGATATGGATTGGATGACTAAGTATGAAGGAGTACTAGATTGTGCAAATTGTACTATCACACTCACTACCCCGGATAAGAAACGGATTAGGTTCAAGTCTAATTTTGAATCTAAAGGGAGTAAGTTAAATTCTCTTAAGGGGGTTAGCATAGATAGTGTGCTAATTGTGAGAGAGTATCCGGATGTGTTTCCAAAATAATTGCCTGGAATGCCACCAGATAGAGATGTAGAGTTTCTGATTGACTTGTTGCCAGGATCTGGACCAATAGCAAAGAGACCCTACAAGATGTCAGTTGATGAGCTGAAAGAACTCAAGAAACAACTTGGAGAGCAGTTGCAGAAAGGATTTATTCAACCAAGTTCTTTGTCTTGGGGTGCACCAGTTCTGTTTGTGGAGAAGAAAGGTAGAAGTCAAAGGTTATGCATAGACTATCGTTCACTCAATGAGGTGACTATCAAGAACAAGTATCCTTTGCCTAGAATCAACGATCTGTTTGATCAGCTAGAAGGAGCCCGTGTGTTCTCAAAGATTGATCTCCGACCAGGCTACTTTCAGCTTAAGATTAGAGAGAAAGACATACCTAAGACTGCTTTCACCACTAGGTATGGGTTGTATGAGTACACCGTGATGCCATTTGGTTTGACAAATGCACCAGCCTATTTCATGAATATGATGAACAAAGTGTTCATGGCATTTCTTGACAAGTTTGTTGTCGTATGCATCGAAGATATTTTGATTTACTCCAAGAGCAAAGAAGAGCATGAAGAGCATTTGCTCTTGATACTTGAGAAACTCAGGGAGCACAAGCTGTATGCCAAATTCAGCAAGTGTGAATTCTGGTTGAATGAAGTAGGATTTCTTGGACATATTGTATCGGGAGATGGTGTAGCTGTTGATCCCGCAAAAGCGTCAGTTGTAACTGAGTGGGAATCTCCTAAGAAAGTGAAAGAAGTTCGTAGTTTCCTCGGCTTGGCAGGATATTATAGAAGATTCATTGAGAATTTCTCAAAGTTAGCTAACTCGATGACAGAATTACTTAAGAAAGACAAGAAGTTTGACTGTACTGAAGGATGTGAACTCAGTTTCCATGAACTGAAGAAGAGACTAGTGTCAGCACCGGTCTTATGTCTGCCAGATTTGGAAAAGTATTTCCAAGTTTATTGTGATGCATCTCACCAAGGACTAGGTGGAGTCTTGATGCAAGAAGGGAAAGTTGTGTCTTATGCCTCGAGAGAACTCAAAACTCATGAAGTGAATTATCTTACTCATGACTTACAGTTAGCCTCTGTTGTCCAGGCACTCAAAACATGGAGACATTATCTTTTGGGAAAACGATGTGAAGTGTTCACAGATCACAAAAGTCTGAAGTATATCTTTACTCAGAAAGAAATCAATATGAGACAAAGAAGATGGCTTGAGCTCATCAAGGACTATGACTTGAGTTTGCAATACCATCCCGGTAAAGCAAATGTTGTAGCGGGTGCTTTAAGCCGTAAGGTTTATGTGAATGGCCTTACTAAGGGAGAGTTGCCAGATGATCTGTGTGCCCAATTCAAAGATCTCAGATTGGAGATAGTGTCGGAAGGATATCTCATGTCATTGGATGTTCAACCCACATTGTTGGATAGGATCAAGAAAGCCCAAAAGATGGACAAGGAAATTGATGAGATCAAAGGAATAATGAAAAAGGGGAAAGCTAAAGGTTTCCATGAAGACGAATAGGGTACTTTATGGTATGGAAAACGTATCTGTATTCCACAAGATCCAGAACTTCGGAAACTAATTCTGCAAGAAGCACACAACTCACCATATTCCATTCATCCGGGTAACACCAAAATGTACATGTACGTGAAGGAAAGATTCTGGTGGAATAATCTCAAGATAGACATCGCAGAACATATTGCATTGTGTGATGTGTGTAGTCGAGTGAAAGCGGAACATCAGAAACCGGCAGGATTACTGCAACCACTACCAATTCCTGATTGGAAGTGGCACAAGATTGGAATGGATTTCATCATCGGACTGCCAAGGACTAGATCAGGATATGATTCTATCTCGGTTGTTGTAGATCGCCTAACTAAGGTGGCTCATTTCATACCCGTAAAGACCACATATACAAGTGCTAAGTTAGCAAAATCTATATGAACATGATTATATGTCTTCATGGTATACCCAAGAGTATTTTGTCTCATAGAGGAACTCAATTCACTTCCCATTTTTGGCGACAACTGCATGAGTCATTGGGAACGAGATTGGAGTTCAACATAGCTTTTCACCCCAGACTGATGGGCAGACAGAAAGAATCAATCAGATTCTGGAGGATATGTTGAGGGCATGTGCCCTAGACTATGGTGCTAGTTGGGATGAAAGTCTGCCTTACGCAGAATTCTCTTACAATAACAGCTATCAAGACATCACTGAGATGGCTCCATTTGAATTTCTCTATGGAAGGAAGTGTACTACGCCATTGCTATGGAGTGGTGTAGGAGAAATAAATTTATTCGAACAAGAACTGATTAAGGAAGCTGAAGAGAAAGTCAGATTAGTAAGGGACAGATTGAAGATAGCACAGTCTCGATAGAAAGGCTACACGGATTCAAAGCGTAGAGAGGTCACCTATGAGGTGGGTGATAGAGCCTATCTTAGAGTCTCACCACTCCATGGTGTGAAGAGATTTGGGATCAAAGGAAAGTTGGCTCCAAGATATCTTGGACCATTCAAAATCTTAAGTAGCAAAGGAGAAGTGGCTTACGAGATTGAGTTACCCGAATCACTGTCTACCATTCACAATGTATTTCACGTAAGTCAGTTGAAGAAATGCCATCCGGAGATGGAAGAAACTTCTTTGAAGGATACTATACCTTTGGAAGAGGTTTAGTTGGAGAGTGATCTCACCTATGAGGAGAAACCTATCAAGATTCTTGAGACTGCAGAAAGAGTTACTCGAACCAAGACTATCAAATTCTACAAAGTTTAGTGGAACCATCATTCCAAAGTGGAAGCAACTTGGGAAAGAGAAGATGACCTTCAGAAAGATCACTCTCACCTATTTGCTAGCCAATCCGAATCTCGAGGACGAGATTCATCTTAAGGGGGTTAGATTTTAACATCCCAAAAATAATGATTTGTAAAAGTTTGAATTTCATTCATACACTCATAGCATCCTTGGCTTGCACAAAAAAATTCAAAACAAAATTCAAAATAAAACCATTTATATGCCTAATATCTATATATCAATAATGCATGGTTTTATTTTATTTTTCAAAGTGTCAAAGTGATTTTGACTAAACAGTAGTGTTTTATACACAATTATGTGCAAAGGTTTCACTGCAAAAACCTAGAGGAGTTTTGAATTCAAAACCATTTGAATTTAGTTTGATTTGTTTCCTGAAAAACCAAAATAGAAAAAGAGAGAAGAAAAGGAAAAGGGCCGGCGCCACCATTTCAGCCCAACAACAGAAGCAGCCCGCTAAGCCCACCCGGCCATATTCCCGTCCCCCTCTCTCTCACCGTCACTCGTTGTACCCCTCTCGCTGATAGACATGGCCCACTTCCACCTCAGCTCGTCTTCCCCCAATCACGCCCGCAGACCACGTCGCCGCTGCCGTTGCTCCGTTGATGGCGCGACGTAAATGCCCTTGATTCCGCGAGCGTTTCTCGTCGTGCCTCTGCCTACTTAAGCCCCTACGCCCCACGGCCATTTCCCCTCACTCAGCACACTCTCTCTGCCACTAGACTGCCGGTAATTCGCATTGCGACGCCGCTGCTCGACCCTCTCCGGTGAGCTATTCCGGCTAACTCTGGCCGCCCCTTGCCCTATGTTGCATGCAGTCGTACTCCCCTTGCTTGTGCGCTTCATCTCATGCCCTTAGTTTGTCTGATCATGACCTAGGTCAACGGATTCTTCAACCACCGCAAGTGCCCGACGCCCCACTCATCTCTGGCAAGAAATTCGGTAAGAAATCGAGCGCCCCTTGACTTCTAGATCAAACGCCCGTGTGCGCCACGTCTTTGAGCAGCCACTGATGTGGTTTATTTGTCCTAGGGAGGCCCAGAGCATCGCTGTCGTCTCCGTCAAGCCGTGCCCGACGCCTGCAAGCTTTCCGACGAGCTCCTCCGGCCACCACAACATGCCCCCGTCCACGCTGACGACACGTTGAGCATCAGCGTGACCCTGCGAGTCCAGTAAGCCAAACCACAGCCCCAACCCCCTCTGTAGATGCCAGAGCATCACTAACAGTGCGTTGCTGCCACGTCGCCGTCGCCAGTGCCACCAGGCTATGGTCGTTTGAGCTAGCGCCTCCAGGCTATGGTCGTAGGGCTAAGATTAGATCCAGCGCGAAATGGTATCCTTGGATCTAGGCCACTGGATCTGACTTAGATCCAAACTCCATGTTGGCCGATCCGCGCGAAGCGGTACAGACCAATTAGAAGCGTCCACATGTCTGAGAATTAGATTTAAAATCTATTTTTGAATCTATTAGAGATTCAAACTTGTAAAATTCATAACTTGAGTTAAGTTTATCCAAAAAATGCAAATAATATACCATTGAATTCAGAAAATAGTGTATTTTTTCCTAAGTAATGTATATTGTTTAGTATTTAATTAAGATATTAGTTAGTATATAGTGTATATATAGTATATTTTGTCCTAAATAGTGTATTTTTTCCTAAGTAGTGTATATTGTTTAGTATTTAGGATATTAGTTAGTATTTAGTGTATATATATTGTATTTTTTCCTAAATAGTGTATTTTTTGGTCAAATCCATACCTAATTTAGGATATGCCGGGGCATCCTCATAGCCAACTCGGCCAGAGCGAGGGAGTACTACGCTCTAGGGTATTGTACAAGACTGGGCTCCGCCAGGCTGGCACTGGGAGGTGCTACCGTCAGGGATGCGTAGCTTGGTGAGGAATCCGGGTGTCGTCGTCTACTCGGATCTTCTTTGGTGGAGGTCACATGGCCCAGGCAGTGTGTAGAGGGAGCCGGCCCCCGAGGAGGTGGTACGACGTCGCGTCAGGGAGGAGGACGAGCACATCCGTCGCTATATGGTGATGTTGGACGCTAGGGTGGCCCCCATACCTAGCAGGTTATTCAGGGATATCACCCTAGTTATAGTCCGGTGATGGTTCCAACTATATGGTTGGTCACATCCCGTGGCTCAGGAACCGGTAGTCGACGTTGAGTTTGAGCGATGTTATCAGACAATATGTTTTTTTATGATATTACTACTTTGTCGTTATTCGAGATGTATTATGACTTTTTTGTTGTTTTTTGAGATGTTATTCGAGATGTTATATGATATTAATACTTTTGTTGTCATTCGAGATGTTATATAATTTTATTACTCATATATGCACATTATGTCATAGCAGTTATTCTATGGACCACTTCAACAGTAGATAAGGTGAAGAGCCTTTATTTGATATGATACTGGGTGGTGGAGGACCGCTCCCCTATCAGGATGGAGCTCTCGTCGATCAGGGTGGGGAAGAAGACTGTGGAGCAGAAGATGGCTCACAGTTTCTAAATGAGTCCGGTGAAGGAATAGAGATAGTACCTCAATTCGAAGCGCATACTAGTTTTAATTTTCAAGATGGCTTGGAAAATGATGGACCAGCCTTGACAAAGTCTGGTGAGGTATATTATTAAGCCTCTTGATCACTAGTAGATAGATGCATTAATTGATTTGTGTGTGTATATATATATTAACGAATGTTGTTTCTTATTTTAGACATCCACATCGACCAAGTCAGTTAAAAATAGTAAACGAGCACCGGCCAAAGGGATGCCCGATGATGCGCATCTCACAATTGTTGAGGTCTCTCTAGTGGGCGTCCCGTTGCTTCCCATAAAGAACGCAAACACATTTTTTCATCAATGTGGATTTGTTGTTAGGGACAACGTCCCGGTCAGCATTATCAACTGGAATAAGCCAGCAAAGGCCGATGAATGTTCTATGAGTTATGTCGAGGACAGATACAAAGAAATACTATGGGATAAGCATTCGCCATTTCACCCTACCGGTCTTAGAGACAAAGGAGGCGACAGATGATATGAGGTCCAAAGTTAAGCATTTCTCTCTTAAGAAGATGGCCCAACAATTCAATAACTATAAGAAAAGATTGTACAATGAATATCTCAAGGAAGGAAAAGTTCCAGCATTCGAGGACTCACTAGAGAAGCAGCGGCCTCACTGGGAAAGATTTCTAGACCACAAGAAATCAGCAATAGCAAAAAAAAAGGTCCGCAAAGAATAAATAAAATGCTGAAAAAAAGAAATATCACCATACGATGGGGACAGGTGGCTACAGGACTTCCGTTCCTAAGTGGGAGGAAGACAAGAAAGCCTTGCGTGCCCAAGGGCTCACTCCAGCTGCAGAGGACTGGCCCATCAGTGTAAGGAATTGGTTACTTGCCCATGGGGCAAAGTATGACATGGAAACATGGGAGTTAATATTCGATAAAAAGTCCAATGTTGCTACACCCCATGGAGAAATTGTTAAAACAATTGAGGAGGTTAAAAAGGGTGACTTCAAACCCGACAGAGAGAACGACGAGCTGACAAAGGCCCTCGGGAATCCTGAAAAACCAGGAAGAACACGAGGCTTTGGACCTTCTGTGCTGTGGAAGACTAGGTTTCCTGAGGACACTGAATCCTATAGAAGCCGAGCGAGGGCAAAGAAGTGGAAGGAGATAGAGGAGGCATCACGGTTGTGTAGCGTGGAAAGAAAGAACGAGAAAATATATGCCATGATAAAGGAGAAACAGAAGCAGCTGTACGAAATGAGCCAGCAAGGGCCAACTCATGAGCGTCTAGAAGAAAGTGCCGGTGTCCCATATCAGTGGAGAAGCAGTGTCGCTTCCACAACGGCCGATCCGATAGATCTCTATCCCGTGGACAATATCACTGAGAAGACAAGCTGCGAGCTGCATGTGGGAGTGATGAACTTATCCTTCAAGATGGCTCTCGGCTATGCTTTATCTTGTGAACCTGAAGCACGCTGGCATTGCAAAGAGATTCCATATGGCTATGCTCGTGTCGGGGTGGATGATATTCTACCTCAATATGAATCACTACAACTTGACACCCCTGGACCTGAACATGAGAGCACGCTAGGAGAAGTCAGGGGCTCTATCATTCTATGGCGCAAGAAATACATCGTGTTTCCAGGCTCACCCAAGCCACCACCTTCTCATCCGCGTCAGCCGAGTCTTCCGCCTCCAGCAAGTCTCTAACCCAGCTATTTTATTGCATGTAATTATCTTCACTATATGCTATTATGCAGAATGAAGAGCGATGAATGTGACCGGAAGAAAATCTTTGACACTGGGTTCATCAACCCACACCGGCTTAATCAAGTATTGCTAAAGGAATACCCCAAGGACATGGAGCGTAACTTGCTAAGGGTCTTATTGAGGCAACATTAGAAACGAAGAATATTGTTTCCCTACAACTACAGGTAAGAGTGTTACTGCCTTGTATAGATCACTTGATTCTGCTAAGTGTAATTGATGAGTTACTAACGTATATAAACGTGCACAGCTATCACTAGATTCTGCTAACCATTGAAGTTGATGCTGGAATGAAATCAAGGACTCGCTAATGAGAAACGAATCAGGGTATGCATTCATTAAAGATGCGCTCCAGAGGTAATTTCAGTCATTATCGCACTATATCGGAGTCTTTCGTTCATATATATATATATATATATATATATATATATATATATATATATATATATATATCCTGAGATATCAAGTAACTAATAACGCATTTTTTTGCCGGGCAGGGTTTGGAGAGCTTTCACCAAAGTTACTGTTGGTGCATTTAAAGACGAGCTTAGTTTTCATCGGATCGATGTAACTAGTACGAGCTAGATCTGCGCATCTCTTCAATTCTAGTTTCAATACCATCATGTCATGCTTGATTATTATTTGATTGAAACCTTTTGTCGTAAAGTGCGAGAGGCAGCCACCAGGTACTAATCTATGTGGATACTTCGTGTGTGAGTACATTCGCTCTGAGGTCAGTGAGCTGGACGGAGGGACATTTTTAGAAGTACGTGAGCAATATATTCACAATTTTTGTTGAGTGTCATTCATAATATTTGTTATGACTATTGATATTCATATTGACCTCCTTCTTGTATATATAGTTGGAAAGATTGCAGGAGAATCTCGATCCAAGGTAGCGTCTGGTAGCAATTCAAGAGGAATTGGTGGGATTTCTTGTTGACCATGTCATAAACCTAGAAGGAAAATACCATACCTTTGGCTACCCGTGATTTAATGAACTTGTAACCAAATAGACGGGTTGTGATCTCCATTTATGTATATATTTATGTAATGTAGAATTATATCTATATAATTATGACGATGTTGTGTGTAATGGGTTTCTTTGTTGCATGTCACTTTACGCCAAACGCAACCCTCCTCTACCTATCCTCCTGTCGCGGCAGAACCCCGCATTCGGTTACCGCCACAGAAATCGGCCCCAAAATTCTGCCGCGGCAAAAACCCGCATCGGCTACCGCGGCAGAAAACGGCCCCAAAACTCTGTCGCGGCAGAAAATGGCCCCAAAACTCTGCCGCGGCAGAAACCCCCATCGGCTGCCGTGGCAGCCGAATTGGTAAAATGCTGCTGCGGCAGAAAGGAACTAGTCCTAACCCGTAATACGGACCGGGACTAAAGACCACCCCCCTCGTACTTCTACGCTGCCACGTGCACAGCCTTTAGTCCCGGGCCGTAACTAGACCGAGACTAGAGGCTGGGACCTCTAGTCCTATTTCCGTAGTCCCAGCTGGCAATCCGGGACTAGAGGTCCTCTAGGACCGGGACTAGTGCCCCGTTCTCCACTAGTGTGTGAAGATTGTTGCTACTCCCCAACTACCAAGGCAAGTGGTGCTTCATGTATTTGTCCCATTATTTTGAATCACTACAAGAAATCTGGCAATATATGACCCTCTATTTTCGTCACAGAATCGTCATAATAGTCTTTTTATGACGATTTTATGACGATTTTGAGATCGTCGAAAGCTGGGCGTCGCAAACGAACTATAACGACGTTTTTGGTAAAATCGTCATAACCTTCTATGACGATATTGGATCGTCATAACGTCTATGACGATCCAATATCGTCACGGGCCATCTAGCATGCCAAGTCAGATCCCACGTGGCTGATCCTACATGGCAAAATTGTGACGAAATTAAATCGTCTTAAATCAAAATCAGCCCAGTCCATTTCTGGATTCCACATGGGCTTAGCCCAACTATTCTGGATTGATTTTCTCATCAAATCTGGTTAGCTACATGGGCCAAGCCCATCATTCAAGCATTTTTTTTGTTTCGTTGCATTGGCCTTTTCTTTGGACAGATTTTTACTTTGGGCCTTCTTATTTTGGGCGGTCACACGGTGTTCCATAATTCATACGGTCCAGTTGCAAGTATATATTTTCTCGAATTAAAATCTAACAATTTAATCAAGACCAATGAATATACAAAATCATTTTGATTCAAACAGAGCACATTATGATCGGCACATTACAATCATACACAGTTCTACATAGAGATCGGCACATTACAATCATACACAGTTCTACATAGTTCACATCAGTGGAGCTACCAAAATACAATAAAAAATTTATAGAAAGAATAAAATCCAAACTTCTTCACGCTTTCTCTTCCTGGAACTTCTTCATGCTTCCTCTTCCTGGAACTCTCTGAACAGTACACTCTGAACAAAGCTTCAGAGTGGATATACACTCTCAAAGTCGTAATCTGTACTTGCCAAAACAACCGAAAGCAGTAAAAATACTAACACGAGGATGAAATCTTATAATTTGTGTATGAAGTCATAGCATATAAGCTATTCTTATCCATTACTTAGCCAATGTAGTTCTGTACATAGATTTTTTAAGAAACAAGAAACTATTACCAAAGGAAGAATGGTTAGTTGGTTAGTTTGCTCTCAGAAATGAATAGCGTGTTGCACTGTTAAAAGTTCATCATTGAGCTAAACTTTAGAAAGGGGCAAGTTTCACCAAAAGTAGCATCTGTTCATATCAGTATATTTTGCCTCAGTACAACATCATAGGCTGGAGAGGGGCAAGTTTCACCATGACAGCTAAGGTAATAAGATAAAGATTCCACAAATATCAAGTTTTCACTTGATCTCATCCACACCAGCAGGTCCCACTTGCAAGCAGCTTGCGCATCAACATGCAA
Source organism: Avena longiglumis (assembly GCA_030063025.1). Lineage (NCBI taxonomy): Eukaryota > Viridiplantae > Streptophyta > Magnoliopsida > Poales > Poaceae > Avena > Avena longiglumis. The sequence goes on from CP125975.1 coordinate 506,557,324, forward strand.
GTAGATGCTGTCAACACCAGAGCAGACCAGGAAACCAGATAAGAAGGAACAGCCGTAGCTAACAATTACCTGGCCACACTCCACAACACATCCACACAAAGTTACCATCGGAGTGTTATACCTCACCCTCAATCAACTCTGGTTGCTCCTTGGAGCCATCCAGGAGCTAGAAGTAGAGGGATTCACAGCAAAGGCAACATGGTTGCAAGGTAGGAGGAGGCAAGAAGCACTAGTAGTCCAAAGAAGAACTAGCCAGCATATCAAGTATCAGGATAGGATTCAAAATAGGTCCAGCAAGGAAGAAGGAGGAGAAGGATTTCCAGGACAGGATGCATGGAAGCTTATATTAGTAGCATAACAAGATCAACAATCATATCTTGTAGCAGGTAGAACTTTACAATATTTTCAGCATATGTATTCTCTTTTGCATCAGCATCTTGGGAAAATAAAGAGACTAATACCCATCAAATCCACCCCTATACCATTTCAACTAGATGATCATCTAGGAGGATTGGATGAGGGTGTTCTCTCAAATTTACATAGAGATGCTATGTATGTTCCTCATAGAGAAATAAAAAGATACACCATAATCTCTGTTCTTATTTAGAGTTGGCCTCAGCCTTTGCATCCTAGGCAGGGGCTATAGCACACTTCTACTAATCATACCAAGGCCATAAAAGCATACAAATCATCTTTGCATAAACCAGCAAGCATGAGGGATTGCTGGGCACAAATCCAAAAGAATTGGAATTGCACCTCAAGCACAATCCCAAACTCACTCCCACTAAACTCTCAATCTAGTCTCTAAAACTAGAACATCAGCCCTTCAACAAGTTTGATAATAAATCCTTTTCTTAGATATTCAAAAATATCTAAGAATCATTTTATATTTTAAAACAAAGGTAACTGAATTACACACTGCTCATCTTCACAGTTTGATTCAAGGAAACTAGAACTCATATAGCTCCAGCAATTGAACAAAAATACAGGCCATAGGGGATTTGCAACATCACAAAACATGCTCTTTAAATGAAATCATCTTCATAGCCATTTGGCTAGGAATCATTTAGATTATTGTTGTCATATGGACAGAGTAATAATATTGATCATCCATTTATACTTATAAATATTACACAAATAATGTTTATCATTTTCCTAGCAGTAATTCTAGAATCAAAGCTATACCTTATTTCACATCGGATCGACGGAGAATAAAGCATTTTCCTAGAAAGTGTTTACGGAATCATTTTAGTGAATATTCCATGGTCATATAAGTTCTGAATCCACTAGCTACTTGCATCCAACAATAATTTCAAGCCAAAATGATTTCCAGATCATTTTCCTAACCAATTCAACTAGGAATCAGTGTCAATAGTTCTTAACTATCAACATGAACTAGCAAATGTTCAGACCAGCAAGTATCCCAAACAGATAAAATCCAAACCAATGGTTTGAATTTTCATGTCTACTATAATCATCCAGAAGGGTTTCTCAGATCATCTACCCAGATTAAGCGTAACATAAACCTACCCTTACCATAGTACCTCATCATTTAATCACGAGTGCGAAATTAAAACAGGGCCTTGAGACCATCACAAGTAAACCAAGCATGTCAATTGAGCATCAAACCAGAGCTAAGGTATCTCCACCAGACACAGTTATTCACCAGATGTGAACCCTAGGTTCAGATATGAAATCTAGACAGTGGGAAATCATAGAAGGAGCACCTACCTGGGGCGAGTTCTATCTCGCCGGAGAGGAGGCAGAAGGAGTATCGACGGAAACGGCAACACGGAACACCACGGGGAAGGCTTCACCATACACCACCACCTAGCCCAGCATCAATCTCACCACCAAGGCGGCAGGAGCAGCCACAGGGCCTGACATCCTACACCGGCCTAGAATACCAACTTCAGTGAGTGGCGGCGCCAGAAGCGAACTAGTGCAAGAATAACACAAATCAGTAACACCATCAACCAAGGCATGCCAGGACAAACACAAGTGCAAGAAGTATACATCAGTAATTAACCACCAGAAAAGATACAAAAGCTTAGAGAGCAAAGCACACAAAGGGTACACTATTTGACTAGTAGTCAGCACCACATATCGACCTATACTTTAACAGAAAAACAAACTAGACAGTCAAATATAAAAATGGAATATAGTATGATTTGTTACTCCAAGAATTAAAAGTATGACAAACTAGCTAGTAAAGTAACATGTAAATAGTTATATAGTAACTAGACTACTATGACGATTACTGCAAAGCAAACCATGTATTTAATTAGTGGTACAGTTGTATAGTAACATAAAACCATGTATTTAATTAGTGTTACTATATAACGACGACTACTATGTTATTATATAACTGGCATCATCCCCATCATACATTGTGGCACTGCAAAAGCAAACCATGTATTTAATTAAGGAACAACCACTGCTAGGATAAAGTAAACAAAAGGCACAACTACACATATAGCAGTTTAGCACAGCACAAGCACATAAGCGATACCGATGCGACAATCGGCATAAGCGTACTAGTACAATCGGCACATATAGCAGTGAGGCACAACAATCAAGCATAAGCGATGCAAAGACACATATAGCGATTCGATGACAAGCATAAGCGATACCGGTACAAGCGGCGAGATATAGCAGTTCACTAGTTCGGCACCGGACAAAGCGTCAATTTCAAGAACTGAATACAAACTCTATGAAGTAAACTACTTGATGATCACGATGAAACGATCAAAAGAAGAACAAGCAATACATGAATCACAGTAAGATAAGTGAGGCAACTACCATTAGAGCTAAGAAGCTGTCCATGAAATTATATACATGGTTAATGAGGCATTTATACTTCTACTATTTTGTAATAGAAATTTGTCTGGACTAAGGGACATAAAGCATCAATCTATCCGAACTAGGGGACACCAAGCATTAATATCCAGAGATATGAAATTGGTAACAAACATCATACGTCCATTGCCTTATAGCCTCTCTCGAGCAAACCATTCACAACATAGTACCAGCTTAAACATACACAAATTACTCAAGGCATCGCTCTTACTAAAAGGTCGGATGTGCTGGAGCTGTACTACTCTCTCGTCTCTAGATAGAGTTGGGGTCAAGCATCCATGGAGCACGCAACCATGATTTTGGAATCACGAATAGATCCAGGAGATGGGAGGATAAGGTAGGTTGGCGTATATATACCTCGGGTTGGTGGAATCACGAATAGATCCGAAGGCCTTGGCGGCTTGGCGTCTGCTGACCCCTCCTGGTGGTCGTCCCCGCTGAATCCCACTAGCAGCACGGGCCACCCACGCCTCCATCTGCATCAGCGGCTGGCCACCCACGCCCACCCACGTCTCCATGGTCGCGGTAGCGGCGCATCTGGAAGATCCGGGCATCCTTCCGACAGACCTCCCCTCCTCTTCAGGCACGGGTGTTACTTGTGGTAGGGCTCGCCGGCGATGCAGAGGATGTCGTTGAGGCCGCCGACGGTGGGTGTGAGGGCACAAGATCGAGTAGGGAGGTTCAGGCGGTGGTTCTAATGCTTGGAGGAAGAAGGGAAACACGTACGCGGATGGAGAAGCAGCGACATGAGAGGACCGGGGAGGATGTGGATGGAAGACGGCGTTGATTAGGGGTGGGGTGGGGGTGGCGGCGGCAGCATGGATTGGATCTTGGGCGGCAGCTCTGGGTGGGTCGGGTCGACACGGAGGCGCGGGGTGGCTCGGGATCTGACACAAGGGAAGAGAAGAGAGGAGGAGGTGGTGGAAACTGCGGGAAGCAACCACGGCGCACAGCCATGGCGGCCTGGCCGCCATCCATGATTGAGAGAGAGGAGAGGTAGGTCGGGTGGCGAGCGACACAGTGAGGAGCAAGGGGATTAGGGTTGCTGTCGAGCAGAGAGAGAGGAAGGAGTGGCGGCGGGGTCTGCGAGGAGGAGCGATGGGATTAGGGTTTGGCACATGAATATACAATATATAGAAATTGACATGTAGACATGCCACGTAGACAGAATTGCTGATGTGGCCAACCAGTCAATTCAACGTATTAGATTTTAGATTATATGATGATTTAAATTCGTCATAATGAAGCATAAATAATCCTCTAAGTTGTATCCTAGTGATTATGACGATTTTATATGCTGAAATTACGACGATTTGACACAAATCGTCATAATTTTATAGGATTTTGACCTATACAAATAACCTATGGCCAGCTTATGCCAAATCGTAATATATTTATGACGATTTCATTTCCCGTCACTATGAGAAGGTCACAAGTTAACACATTTCTTGTAGTGAATATGCACTAGTGATATTTTGTATAGGGCTTGCATGAAATTTTTTCTAAGTATCTATATGCTATGCTATGGGAAATCCTAGTAGTTGTAGTCTTGGTAGAATTATTCTCTAAGTTAATATACTTGTTGATATCATGCTTAGCCTAGCTAGTAGTAAACAAGGGTGGATTATATACACATGCTATGGAAATTTTACTAAGTCTTTGACTTATGTTTTTGCTTAATAAAACAACTATGTGAATGAATCACCTGGGTGGAGTGGAAAGAATGGTTTGTGTTGAGTGGTTAGTCAGGGGTCTACCTGGTGTATCTCACTTGTGGAAAGCCACCCAGGAACAAACGGATTTGAGATACTTAGTGTTTAGAAGCTTCTAGTGCAGCCACATGACATATGGGCTCTGCCTTGATCATATAGGTTGCAATAACTTAGTCAAATGGACAGATGGTGGTAGGGTGATAGGATGGAACGTGTCTATTTGGTATGAGGGAAGGCTTCTAAAATATCTCGTCTTGATGCATGCCGAGTCTTGTGGGGAAACTGCACCACCTCTCGAGAAGGAAAAGTCTAAGTACTTAGCCGTGTCCCCGGCAACGGACAATTTGAGCATCAAGACATTGAAGCTATCAAGGATCTCCTCATCCCAATTTCTAAGTTAAAAACTTTTGGTTGAACAAGGGTTAAAGGTTCCTCAATATTAATTGGTGGTTCCTTGGGAGTTTTTGATAAACAAAAACTTAGTGTTTTTCAACTGATAGGAAAAACCTATTTTGAGCAAAGCAAGCCTAAGATACACTTAGCCAAATTCATATAGAAGTTAGAAACTACTATTATACTATGGTATCACTTGCCAATACTATTCCAATGTATTGACCCACTGTGGCTGTAACTTATGATGTTGCAGGATACTCTGATGAGGAATAGGGTTATGAGTCTACACTCAACATGCTTGCCTGTGGCACATGAAGATGAAGACTTTACTTTATTTTACTTATGTTATGAACACTTGTACTAGCCTTTGGCTATGGAGTTGTAAAAGACTATGTGGAATGACGATGTAATAAAGACCTTTGTATTTGTGTACTTCATCTTAAACTGTGGATGCTAGCAATTGATCTAGGGACTAGCATTGCAATCACAGAGATCCTTTACCTTATAAAGGTGGGGTCTTACAAATGGTATCAGAGCACTGTGTTGCCTGTAGGATTATGACCCTAGGTTGGATTAGACTAAGAAAACCACTAAGGAAAATTGCAACTCCTTGCAAAATTCCACACTTGTCTTGTTCTTCTCATAAACCTTTCTAAGTCTTCTTTATCATCTCAATTCATAGATGGCCACCATCAACGAAGCCGTCAAGAAGGGACCACTCATGACCATGACTTTAGAATGTGAGACGGAGTTTCCCAAAGCACTAAAAACCCTTATGGTTAGCTCGGGAATACATGGTGAGGCCGTATACAAAGGATTTCCAGCTATAGATGAAAGAGAAGAATATTGGTGGGTACAACTTCACTTGTACAAAAACAATGGAGACAACTACAAAGAGTCAGGATTCTACATGGGCACCAACTCAGAAATGTATACAACATTCTTTGACTCTGCAAGAAATGCAGCTTGGAATTCTAGCAAGGAGCTTGGTGAAAGACTCAAGTGTAGAATGATCAATACTAAAAACGACCTTGAAGAGGAGAAGAGGTATACCCAAGACTTAGAGACCGCCATAAAACGTCTAAGGGAGGATATCATATACTTAGCATATGAGTGAGAATTGTAACGTACTCCGCTAGTTGGATCACCACACTTGTCGTTTTTCTCGCAAAAAATTGTCTATGTTATGTTGAACCTTAGTGTTTGTATTAGTTTTTGGAATGCCATGTCTTGTATGTTTTATTGTCAAATGTGCTTGTGTTTTTGGTTGTCTTGTGATTTTTCCCTACTTGTACTTTTTCTAACCTTTCTCTATCTTATACAATAGATGCCTAACATTGTTATCAGCACTGCCGAGGAGTTCAAGGGAACTCGTTTCGGTTATCGTCTTGTGGAGATCACTAGTGTGCTTAACCTTCCACTTCCTAGTATCACGACACTCCAGCTCACCAAGTTTGAGAGGAAGGACCTTTGGGGATTCAGAGTCACACATCCGGGACGCCAGATGGAGCCACCCACGGAGGAGATCACCTTCAAGCCGATGCATGATGACAAGGAGAAGGGCTTAGATGTAGTCATGCAGGAGTTACTTGGACGCCTTATTGGGAGACACTCCACCGAGCTTAGAGGCCTCTACTTTCACCCGTTCTGGAGACATGACGAGCAGGGTCAGGCTGTAGAGTACGATGACGCTACTAGAGAGACGATTGAACCAGTTCGTATGTACCTTCGGGACCTAGAGGGTCTTATTAGACACCTCGACATGGAGAGGACCAACGTCATGCTTAGTAATGACGAGGTCCAGGTTCAGTTGAGGGAGAAGGATAAGCTCTTCGCGAAGCAAGACGACATCATCAAAGAGATGGAGGCTAGATTCGAGAGACAGGACAAGAAGTTCAAGAGTAAGGAGAAAAGAGTCCAAGACAGAAACAAGAAGATCAGGGTGATGAAGGCTGAGTTAGAGGCCAAGGACTTCGAGCTCGAGACCCAGCAGGGAGTGATCGAGAGGCTGCGCTCATAGAAGAGAGCTCTCCGTGCGAAGGTCGAGGCCTTGACCACCAATGTCGATGAGTACAAGACAACCATGGAGTCAGCCAGACTTACACTTGTTGACGTGGAGGTCGACATGGAGTAGTAGTATAGACTAGTCGACTATCATTTATCTATCATACTTTGATTATTGAGTCGCAATGACCATCCAACATGTGTATGGCTTGTTATTGTGTGTCTACATTTTCAAAACCGGTTGTTTACGTCGTTCAAACTCTATGTTATTTTGAGCTTGGTTATTATGATTGTTACTATGTGATGTATTGTGCATGTTAAGCATCTATGGGTATCTCATTCTTATCCTTATTGAAACCACAAATTACTCCCCATCGTGCCAATCCCAACCAAAACAACAACAATAACGTCACTCCCAAGATGCAGTAGTTGATGACAGCTCAAGCTTAACTGATGCAGATGATGACGCAGTTCATACAAAATCAGAATAACAATAACAACAACAACAATTAGAACAATCCTCCAGCATTTGACATGCTCACCATATTTATAAGACTGAGGCCTGCAAAGTTCTCTGGAACAACTGATCCGATGGTAGCCAATGATTAGTTATGTTCTGTGAATAAGGATTTAGTCACTGTTGGCTGCACCGACGAGGAAAAAGTCAGGTTCGTAGCACATCTGCTCGAAGGACCAGCAGCAACCTGGTTGGACAACTTTCAGATCACCACTCCCCTTGAAGATGTGACTTGGGCTATTTTTGAGGATGGTTTCCGTACAGATCACATCTCATCCGGAGTGATGAACTTGAAGAAGAAGGAGTTCCACAATCTGAAGCAGCGTCACCGCAGTGTGGCAGAGTACATTGAAGAGTTCAACAGTATGGCGCGTTATGCACCGGATGAAGTTGATACTGATGCTAAGAGGAAGGAGAAGTTCCTCGAAGGATTGAATGATGAATTGAACCTGCAGCTATCTGTTGCCTATGTCCCAACATATCAATCACTCTATGACAAGGCCACCATCTTGGAAAACAAGATGAAATAGGTTGAGGGAAGGAAGAGGAAACATAACTTTGATAAGCACAGCTCGTGTTCATCTCACAAGCTTTCCCATAATGATGATAGTGGAAGTTCTGGATTCCACAAGCATGGGAAATACAACAGCCACCACAACCACAACCGTCACCATGACAACAAGCATCATCGTAGTCATGACAGTGACAAGTATAAGAACCACAAGAGTGGACACAAGAGCCACCACAGTGGAAGTGGTAATGGGAGTAAACCTGTAAAGAAAGATCCCTGTCAGGTTGAGTGTTTCAAGTGTAAGAAGATGTGGCATTATGCAAATGAGTGACCAGAAAAGAAAGTTGAAGGAGCCAACAAGCCCAACCCTTTCTAGAAGGGACAAGTGAACCACATCAGCGTGGAATATATCTATGAGGAGTCTGATGTTGTGGCTGGTAAGTTCAAGCTCAATTCTTTTCCAGCACTTGTTATTTTTTATACTGGAGCATCCAATTCATTCATATCAAGCGCATTTGTTGATAAAAATGGACTTCCTACTGAAACTATTGGATGTCCTATAAAAGTAAGCTTTACTGGTGGAGAGATGATAGTGAACCTTGGATGCCATGATCTAGTGATAGAATTTGGAAAGTATAAGTTTCTAGTTAGTTTGATTATCCTAGATTCCCAAGGATTGGATGTTATTCTGGGTATGGATTGGATGACTAAGTATGAAGGAGTACTAGATTGTGCCAATCGTATTGTCACACTCACTACTAGATTGTGCCAATAGTACTGTCACACTCACTACCTGGGTATGGATTGGATGACTAAGTATGAAGGATAAGAAACGTATTAGGTTCAAGTCTAATTTTGAATCTAAAGGGAATAAGTTAAATTCTCTTAAGGGGTTAGCATAGATAGTGTGCTAATTGTGAGAGAGTATCCGGATGTGTTTCCGGAAGAATTGCCTGGAATGCTACCAGATAGAGATGTAGAGTTTCTGATTGACTTGCTGCCAGGATCTAAACCAATAGCAAAGAGACCCTACATGATGTCAGTTGACGAGTTGAAAGAACTCAAGAAACAACTTGGAGAGCAGTTGCAGAAAGGATTTATTCAACCAAGTTCTTCGTCTTGGGGTGCACCAGTTCTGTTTGTGGAGAAGAAAGGTAGAAGTTAAAGGTTATGCATAGACTATCATTCACTCAATGAGGTGACTATCAAGAACAAGTATCCTTTACCTAGAATCAACGATCTGTTTGATCATCTAGAAGGAGCCCGTGTGTTCTGAAAGATTGATCTCCGATTAGGCTACTTTCAGTTTAAGATTAGAGAGAAAGACATACCTAAGACTGCTTTCACCACTAGGTATGGGTTGTATGAGTACACCGTGATGCCATTTGGTTTGACAAATGCCCTAGCCTATTTCATGAATATGATGAACAAAGTGTTCATGGAGTTTCTTGAAAAGTTTGTTGTCGTATTCATCAACCATATTTTGATTTACTCCAAGATCAAAGAAGAGCATGGAGAGAATTTGCGCTTGATACTTGAGAAGCTCAGGGAGCACAAGTTGTATGCCAAATACAGCAAGTGTGAATTCTGGTTGAATGAAGTAGGATTTCTTGGACATATTGTATCGGGAGATGGTGTAGCTATCGATCCCGCAAAAGTGTCAGCTATAACTAAGTGGGAATCTCCTAAGAAAGTGAAAGAAGTTCGTAGTTTCCTCGGCTTGGAAGGATACTATAGAAGATTCATTGAGAATTTCTCAAAGGTAGCTAAGTCGATGACAGAATTACTTAAGAAAGACAAGAAGTTTGACTAGACTGAAGGATGTGAATTCAGTTTCCAAGAACATAAGAATAGACTAGTGTCAGCACCGGTCTTATGTCTGCCAGATTTGGAAAAGGATTTCCAAGTCTATTGTGATGCATCTCACCAAGGACTAGGTGGAGTCTTGATGCAAGAAGGGAAAGTTGTGGCTTATGCCCCGAGACAACTCAAAACTCATGAAGTTAATTATCCTACTCATGACTTAAAGTTAGCCTTTGTTGTCCATGCACTCAAAACATGGAGACATTATCTTTTGGGAAAACGATGTGAAGTGTTCACAGATCACAAAAGTCTGAAGTATATCTTTACTCAGAAAGAAATCAATATGAGACAAAGAAGATGGCTTGAGCTCATCAAGGACTATGACTTGAGTTTACAATACCATCCCGATAAAGCAAATGTTGTAGAGGATGCTTGAAGCCGTAAGGTTTATGTGAATGGCCTTACTAAGGGAGAGTTGCCAGATGATTTGTGTGCCCAATTCAAAGATCTCAGATTGGAGATAGTGTCGGAAGGACATCTCATGTCATTGGATGTTCAACCCACATTGTTGGATAAGATCAAGAAAGCCCAAAAGATGGACAAGGAAATTGATGAGATCAAAGGAATAATGAAAAAGGGGAAAGCTAAAGGTTTCCATGAAGACGAATAGGGTTGGAAGTGGAATAATATTAAGAGAGACATCGTAGAACATATTGCATTTTGTGATGTGTGTAGTCGAGTGAAAGCAGAACATCAGAAACCGGCAGGATTACTGCAAAGACTACCTATTCCTGATTGGAAGTGGGACAAGATTGGAATGGATTTGTCACATCCCAAGATTTTCCAAATCTTGTAATGTGAAAAATAAATGAATAAAATAAAACTTTGTTGATTTTCAGGGTGAGAAGAAACTTTTTGAATTCAAATGGGAATCTTCAAACCTATTTTTGATTAATATAAAACCTAAAGGAATTTAAAAAGATAAACATTTAATAAAGGAAAAATAAAATATTGGGATTCACTATTTTGAAATCTTTTAATAAAAGATTTGATTTAAAAATGAGAAGGAAGAAAATTAATAAGGAATTATTTTAAAAGAGCCAAACAAAAACTTGGCCAAACCTTTGAAATAAAATATTTCTATTTAATAAAAATAGTAAAGGTTTATTTAAATAAAATAATAAGGATTTAATATCCAAGTTTATTAAAAATAAAAGGTTTTACTATTTTAAGTAAAACATCAAAAACTTATTTATTTGTTTTAAACAAGTTTTCCAAATATCTTATATTCTCAAATAAAACCTACTATTTGGTTTTGGAAATAATTAGTTTTCAAATGGAGATTTTAAATAAAACAAATTCTATTTTGATTTATTAAACAAGGTCTATTTATTTAATTAATAATGGACCCTAAAATAAAAATATTGTTTTATTTTGGGAAATGGTTTATGTTATTAAACAGAACCAAATTCAATTGCATTGTTTGGTGAATGTTTGATTTAGTTTGGATTGTTTGATTTGTTGTTTTATTTTCAAAACAGAAAATAGGAACAAAAAAGGAAAAAACAATTTGAAAGAAAAAAAATAAGAATCAGACATAGCCCACTCGACAAGCCCACTAAGCCCAGTCCAGCCCAGCTACACTTTCCTCTCTGCGAAACGTTTTCTACCTAAAACCGCACCCGCAGAGAGACCGATTGGTGGACCCTCTTTCCCTCTCACTCCCTCGCTAACGCCCGGACCCCACACAGCCAGCTCACCTCCTTCTTCCTCGCGCAGACGACGCCTGTCGTTTCCTCCTTAACGCCGGCGATCAATTCGCGTGATTAACAGCCATTACTCCCCCTGCGACCACGCAGTATTAAACGCCTACGCCTTTTCCTCCTTTAGCCTCAAACCCCGCAGCACGAGAGCCCCCAGGCCGACGGAATTTCGAGCCACACTCCCACTGCTCCGACGAGCTTCCTCCTCCAATTCCGGCGAACCCAGCCACCTCCTTGCCTCCCCGACCAAGCACACATACTCCCCACTCCCAGGCGCTTCTCCCTGTACCTCCCATTCAACCGCGGGCGCCCCAGAACATCGGAAACCACTCCGACTGAGCGCCGTCGTGTCTGCCTTCTTCTCCGGCGAAATTCCCTGGTAAGAACAGACCACCCCGCGCCTTATCGTTCACGCACGCGTCATCGCCTCGACCATGCGCATCTAACCATGCCCTCTGTTTGCCTTTTCGTGATCTGTACCGACGACTCCGACCACGACTAGAGCCACCCGACGCCGTTCTCTACTCTGGTGAGGAATCGCTGTTGTCCCTGTGCGCCCCTTGCCAAGCCGACCGTACCTTGAGCATCCCCACGTCACTGCGATCACGGTGAGCATCCCCACATCGTTCTTTGCTTCCTAGAACCGCCGCTAGCCCATCGTCCGACCGTCGCCGCCGTCTGCCGCCGCGCAGCGCCGCCAGCTTTTGGTCAAACACGCGAGAGCCGTTAGATCTCCATCCCGTGGCATAGACAGAACGACTTAAGTGAACAGGTATGGGAGCATCTGAGCCGTACGATTCGCATTAGATCGAACGCACCACAGAGCTGATCCAACCGAAGCGGTACCAGCCAATGACATTGCGACGCATGGCCAGTTTCGATTTAAAAACAAGTTTGAAACCAGATTTGAGTTGCAAATTGAAACCCTTGTAACTTTTGATCCACACGTCCAAAAATTGCAAACTTTATATCAATGGAATCAGTGGAACAATCCCTGGCCAACCATGGTTTTTGTTTAGTAAAAAGCCTCTGGTAAAATGTTTGATTTTGAAGAAACATTTGTATGCTTGTTTGGATTAGAAAAATTGTTCAAAAATGTTTTTGAGGTTGAAATCTTGGCAAATTAGTTTGTGGTGAACTTACTGACCCAAGGAACCAACCCATGATTTTAAAAAATGGATTTTGTGAAGTTTAGGAATAAAAACTTGATTTAGCCATTTCTAGTCAAATAAAAATATTGATTTTGCTATGGAAATGACTTTGGAGTAAAAACTCTGGGAAAATGATTTGGATCAAACCTACTGACCCTAAAACACCAAGTTTTTAGAAACAACAACTTATTTGGTAAACAACATGGAGTTTTTGATTTGATAAAATCATTTTCCACCACATAAAATGATGAATGGATTTAAAAATGGTTTATGAATAAAACCCTTTTGCAAATGACTTTGCCGCTTTTGGAAGTTACCACCTTGAACCTTACAAAGCTTAGAGCCTAGTAGAAACCATCTTTGCAAATAAAACTATCTCTTGCATGCATACATGCATGACTTAGATCCCATTGTTTTATGTGTGTGGAATGTTTGATTGATTATTGGTTTGGAATGCTAGTTGATATTGTGTTTGCTTGATTGATTGTAGTGAATTTAGAAAAGTGTGAGTCTAGCCAGATCAAGAAGTGAACCAACATTCCCTACCAAAAGAAAGGCAAGTTACACTATCATCTAAAGTCCTACTATTTTCATTATACTTATTGGATTTTGAAAACATGCATGAAAAGAATTTCTATACTTATGCTATGCTAAATCCAAATAGGATTCCCTATACATTCCTTAGTGAAAACAATGTAGTTGTTACATGCTTAGCCATGCTATATTTTGAAAAGAGATACATGTTGAGATTTTATGAAGTTGAGAAAAGGACTTGTGTTTTTATATAATAAAACAAGGACTCAATGAACCACCTGGGTGGACAAGGATACTTTGAGTTTTGGAGAAGGTGGCAACAAAAGGAACCATGTCTATGGCAATCTCTTTGTGTTGTGCTCCAAAGGAAACCACCCAGGAAACTTAGAGATTGAACATGTTTCTCCAATTGTGGCTTTCGTGTGCAACCACATGCTATTTATGGCTCTGGCTTAGTCAACTACATTGACCCATGCATTGTCTTCAGGTTACTGGACATGAGGACCTGGAATCCTGCATGGGTACTGAAGACAAGCTAGCAATGGTGTATGGGAGGACCTTCTGGAAAGATTTCGTCACATTCTCAATCTGCCGGTACTCCATCTTGGTGAGCACCAATACAGTGGACACTAGTGGCAACAAGATGAGACTATGACATGTTGGTAAAGTGTACTACTTCTGCAGAAGATAATAAAATCTAACTACTTAGCCGTGTCCCTGGTTATGGACAATACTGAGCAACTAAAGCTTGAAGCTATGGGAAATCTCGACATTCCAATTTCTAAAAGAAAAATTTTTAAGTGACAAGAAAAGACTTGATGAACTTGGGGTTACCAAGGAGCTCAAGAGATTTTGATAAAACTTGATGCACTTGGGGGTACCAAGGAGCTCAAGAGATTTTTGACAAGGACTTGAATACTTAGGGATACCAAGGAGTTCAAGGGATTTTGATAAAGAGATTTGACAAAGGAAACAAAACCATTTGAAAAGATAGGATAAATTATTGCTTTCTGCAAATGAGCCTAAAATCCTACTTAGCTAAATATGCATATAATGATAGGATCCACTTATATTCAACATAGTAGTGAAACTTGCCAATACAATTCAAATGTATTGACCCTTGTGGCTGTAACTTGTAATGTTGCAGGATTGATTGATTTTAGTGAAGATTGATTGATTAGGATTACAAAGTCTACAACCAACATGTCTGCCTATGGCACTATGAAGATGAAGGACCCCATGACTATAGTTATTCCGCTGCAATGTAATGTAATAGCCAAATGAGCTATGTAATATGTAATAAAATTATGTTATTCCTAGTTATAAAGTTATATTATGACCTTTGTTTCTTGATATTACATCTTAACTGTGGATGCTAACTATTTATCCAGGGACTAGCATTGTAAACACAGGGATCTCTACCTTATTAAAGGTTGGGAACCCTACAGATGGTATCAGAGCATTGTGTTGCCTGTAGGATTTGTAAACCTAGGATTGGACAAAAACCCTTAGAAAAATAGGAGTTGTTTTGTTCCAAAATTTATTTACAAACAATCTTGTAAACTCTTTCCTCAACCATTTTGGTTTCAACTCTACATCTCTTCTATTTTAAACTTGATGGAAAAACCTACCCCATGACCAAAGACTACACCATGTGCAAAGGATTCCATCAACTCTAATGACTTCAACTTCTTCAACTGTAATGACTTCAACTTCTTCAACTCTAATGACTTCAACATCTTCAGCATGTTCACCAAGGAATTCCAACTTGGATACCACTAAGGACTACAAGTGAGACAACGAAATCTTGCTCAAGAATTAGAGACTAAGGGAATGCAAAAATTAGAAGGAGCCTACATCATTTGAAGTATTGTAACCAAGAGTTTTTCTCAAGGAAACCATGATCTCAAGTAAGAAGAAGCAACCAAGAAGGATGGAAAGATCACAAGTGAACCATATAGATGGACCACCATATTTTAGTTATGACAAACTCACCAACTCATGTGGTGTAACAAAAATATTTTGTTGCCTAGGTATGTGCTTGAACTTTATTGTTTGAGTGAAAAGTTGTTTGTGAATGCTTGCACATTGCTTGAGTGAATTGAGATGTGTGTGATTAGAATTGATTCCTTAGAAATATCTTTCATATTCTAATCTCCATTCAACCCAAACAGATGACTACTCCAAGAGACTCCAACGTCAAGGTTGATGACACCAACTCCAACCAAGAGGACAGCATGAAAGAGCTCATAGCAACCCAGAACCAGTTGAACCAAGTGACAGCTCAATTCATAGCCAACACCAGTGGAGAAGATCCAACCTGTCACATCCCAAGATTTTCCAAATCTTGTAATGTGAAAATAAATTAATAAAATAAAACTTTGTTTGATTTTCAGAGCCAGAAGAAACTTTTTGAATTCAATTGGGACCTCAAACCCATTTGAATTAAATAAAAACCTAAAGGGATTCATAAAGTTAAACATTTAATAAAGGAAATTAAAAATGTTTTGGAATTACTATTTTGGATCCTTTAATAAAAGATTTGATGGATTTACAAATAAAGATTATTTAATAAAGCCAAATTAACCCTTGACCAAACTATGGGAATTAAAACATTTAGTTTTAAATAAAAAATAATAAAAGTTTATTTGAAAATAAAATAATAAGGAATTAATATCAAATTTTATTCAAATAAAAAGTTGTACCATTATAATTAAACATCAAAACCTATTAAATTGTTTTAAATAGGTATTCCAAGTATTTTATATCCTCTAATAAAACCTACCAAAGTGTTTTGGCTTTATTTTAGATTTCAAAATAAATATCTAAATAAAACAAATCCTATTTGAAATAATAATGAAAGTCTATTATATTTAATTAATAATGGACCCTAAAATAAAATGTTATTTTGTTTCAAAACAATCTCCAAGTATTCTTTGTTTACAAATGATACCTACTGGTTTGGTTTGGGAAAATATTTTGGAATTTAAATGGAGATTTATTAAATAAATCATATCATATTTGATTAAATAACTATGATCTATTTTATATTAAACAGATCCAAAAAGGAATGAAAATATTATTTTATTTTGGAGTATTGGATTATGTTGTTGAACAGAACCAAAAACACAATGCAAAGTTTAATGATTGTTTGAATTGTTTGAAATATTTGAATGCTTGAATAATTGTTTGAAATGGAAAGATTGGGTTATGTTGAGTGGTTACACAAGACCATGGACCTGGCTTGTGTATCTCACTTGTGGAAGGCCACCCAGGAAACAAAGGGATTTGAGATGTCAAATGTTGAGAAGCTTCAAGTGCAACCACTTGGCAATATGGGCTCTGCCATGATCATATAGGTTGCAAGAACTTATCCATATGGACAGTGGGTGGTAGTGTTTGATATGTTGGAGCGCGTCCATTTTGTTCTAAGGGAAGGCTTCTGAAAGATCTTGTCTTGGGAAACCAAGTCTTGTGGGGAAAGTGCACCACCTCTGCAGAGTGTAAAATCTAAGTACTTAGCCATGTCCCTGGTAAAGGACAATCTGAGCATCAAGACATGGAAGCAATCAAGAATCTCATCATTCCAATTTCTAAATTAAAATCTTGTGGTTTGAACAAGGGTTGTTTGAATTCTTCAATCATTGATGGAGAGATGGCTTGGTACAAGGATCTTGAAATCTTTGATTGAGGGAAATGATTTTGTCAAGCAAAAACTTAGTATTTTCAAAATGATAAGAAAAATCTATTTTGAGCAATGCAAGCCTCAACTC
This sequence comes from Avena longiglumis, assembly GCA_030063025.1. Taxonomy (NCBI): domain Eukaryota; kingdom Viridiplantae; phylum Streptophyta; class Magnoliopsida; order Poales; family Poaceae; genus Avena; species Avena longiglumis. Next base: position 506,574,344 of record CP125975.1, read on the forward strand.
CACTTAGCCAAATGCATATAGTTGATAGACTCCACTATACTACCATAGTATCACTTGCCAATACAATTCAAATGTATTGACCCTTTGTGGATGTAACTTGTATGTTGCAGGTTTGATTGATTTTAGTGAAGATTCATTGTTTAGGATTACAAAGTCTACAACCAACATCTGCCTGTGGCACTTAGAAGATGAAGGACCCATGCTTATAGTTATTCCGCTGCAATGTAATGTAATAGCCATATGAGCTATGTAAGATGTAATAAATCTATGTTATTCCTGGTTATAAAGTTATATTATGACCTTTGTTTCTTGATATTACATCTTAACTGTGGATGCTAGCTATTGATCCAGGGACTAGCATTATAAAACATAGGAGGCTCTATCTTATCTAAGATTGGGATCTCTATAGATGGTATCAGAGCATTGTGTTGCCTGTAGGATTTGTAAACCTAGGATTGGACAAAAACCCTTAGAAAAATAGGAGTTATATTTTGTTCCAAAAACTTAAATTACAAACACACTTGTAATCTGTTTCCTCAATCATTTTGGTTTCAACTCTACTTCTCTTCTACTCAACTTGATGGAAAAACCTACCCATGGCCAAGGACTACACCATGTGCAATGGATGACTTCAACATCTTCAACTCTAATGACTTCAACATCTTGAGCATGTTCACCAAAGACTTCCAACATGGAAAATACTAAGGACCACAAGTGAGACAAGGAAATCTTACTCAAAATTTAGAGACTGAGGAAATGGAAAATAAAAAGGAACCATCAACAACTTTGAAGTATTGTAACCAAGAGTTTGTCTCAAGGAAGCCATGATCTCATGCAAAGGGAAGAAAGATCACAAGTGAACCATATAGATGACCACCATAATTTAGTTAAGACAAAACACACTAACTTGTGTGGTGTAACAAAAATATTTTGTTGCCTAAGTATGTGCTTGAACCTTGTATGAGTGAAAAGTTTGTTTTGTGATTGCATGCACATTGCCTGTGTAAATTGTGAAGTGTGTGATTAGAAATATTTCCTTAGAAAATATCTTGCCATTCTAATCTCCCTTCAAACCAAAACAGATGACTACTCCAAAGGACTCCAACATCAAGGTTGATGACACCAACACCAACCAAGCTGACAGCATGAGAGAGCTCATAGCAACTCAACATCAGTTGAACCAACTGACAGCTCAGTTCCTAGCCAACAATAGTGATAAAGATCCAGCACTGCAAAAGTTTTTGGAGGAACAATCCCAACTGATGCTTAAGGTGACTAATCAAATGATTAGCATGGAAGAAAGCTATCCTCAAGGAGTTTATGATAACAAGGATGACAAGAATGTTGTTCTGGATGGAGCCCCAGCTTGCATTATTTGTGGAGACAAGGATCATACTTCCACGGAGCATGAAGGACAATGCCCCAATTGTGATGAAGACCATCCTGTTGGACAATGCCCCACCTCTCAAGCTACATGCTACCTTTGTGAAGGAAGTGATCATACTCCTGGCCTATGTCCCATCTATGCCATGGTAGAACAAAGGAAACAAGAAGGATCCAAGTCTACCAAAGGAAAAGGACCACTTATACCTCCAAGCAAGACAACCCAATTCAAAGGATCAAAGAAAATCAAGAAGCCCAAGCAAGACATGAGCCTTGTACAATGTCGTAAATGTAAGGAAATGGGACACTACTCCAGTGGATGCCCAGAGAACAAGAAGAATAAAGGATTGACCAAGTGTGGTGCAACAAGCATAACGAACCAGGTCATTATGTAGCAACTTGCCCACAAGAGCCACGTAAAGAACTCAATGACATTCATTGTTTCAATCAAGAATCCAGGACACTATGCAAGCAACTGTCCAGAAAGGATGAAGAACAAGTTGAACAAGCCCATGGAGAAACTCAACCTTGGTCCATGAGTCAAGCATAGGAATAAAGCAAAGGTTTAACATAGAGAAATTCCAGGACCCAAGAAGGCCAATATGTAATTTTTGTTTGAAAATTTTTAAGGGTGGTAGTACCCTAGTTGTTTTGAACTTGCTTGTAACCCTAGCCTCCCCAAATCTCGGGACGAGATTTATTTTAAGGGTGGTAGCTTGTCACATCCCAAGATTTTCCAAATCTTGTAATGTGAAAATAAATTAATAAAATAAAACTTTGTTTGATTTTCAAAGCCAGAAGAAACTTTTTGAATTCAATTGGGACCTCAAACCCATTTGAATTAAATAAAAACCTAAAGGGATTCATAAAGTTAAACATTTAATAAAGTAAATTAAAAATGTTTTGGAATTACTATTTTGGATCCTTTAATAAAAGATTTGATGGATTTACAAATAAAGATTATTTAATAAAGCCAAATTAACCCTTGACCAAACTATGGGAATTGAAACATTTAGTTTTAAATAAAAAATAATAAAAGTTTATTTGAAAATAAAATAATAAGGAATTAATATCAAATTTTATTCAAATAAAAAGTTGTACCATTATAATTAAACATCAAAACCTATTAAATTGTTTTAAATATGTATTCCAAGTATTTTATATCCTCTAATAAAACCTACCAAAGTGTTTTGGCTTTATTTTAGATTTCAAAATAAATATCTAAATAAAACAAATCCTATTTGAAATAATAATGAAAGTCTATTATATTTAATTAATAATGGACCCTAAAATAAAATGTTATTTTGTTTTAAAACAATCTCCAAGTATTCTTTGTTTACAAATGATACCTACTGGTTTGGTTTGGGAAAATATTTTGGAATTTAAATGGAGATTTATTAAATAAATCATATCATATTTGATTAAATAACTATGATCTATTTTATATTAAACAGATCCAAAAAGGAATGAAAATATTATTTTATTTTGGAGTATTGGATTATGTTGTTGAACAGAACCAAAAACACAATGCAAAGTTTAATGATTGTTTGAATTGTTTGAAATATTTGAATGCTTGAATAATTGTTTGAAATAACAAAACAGGAAATAGAAATAGAAAAAGAAAAAGAATTAGACAGAAAAAAATAGAACAGCCCAACAATCTGGCCCAACAACCCACTTAGCCCAGCTCCCCCTCACCCCGAAGAAAACGATTCACACCAAATAACTAACCCACACCGAGACTGACTGGTGGACCTCCCCCTTTCTCTCCTTTTCTCACTGACAGAGGACCCCACACCCTCGCTCTTCTTCCCACCCCGGACTGGTTCTTCCCTCTCTCGCCGTTCAGGGCTTAATTTCTCGGCTTGATTACGCCTTAACGCAGCCACCTTAACTCGCAGTAATCAAGCTCGATAAAACTCCAGACGTCCTCTCGTTTCCCTCGACCCTCCTCAAGCGCCTCGGGCCGAAGAATTTTGCCAGACACTTCCCTGTCTCCGACGACCTTCCTCGCCAAAATCCGACCAGCACACACCACCCCGAGCCTCCCCGAGCACCCTGGCAGCTCCCCCACTCCCAGACCTTCCTCCCCGTACCACCCATTTGACCGCGGGCGCCCAGAGCATCGGCTTCGACAACATCTGACCGCGCCGCCGTCTGTCTCACCTCCGACGAGCTCCTCCGGTAATTCCAGACCACCCGACCCCTCCCGTTCACGCACACATCTTTGCCATGGTCTTGCGCAGCTAACGTCCTCCGGTTGACTTCCCGTGGACCACAGCATCGTCCTCGACCTCGACCGCACGCGACCGTCTCCAGAACCAACTCCGGTGAGAAATCCTGCCCATCCCCGTGCGCCCCTTGCCACGACGACCACACGAACAGCATCACCTCATCCTCGCGACTTCGGTGAGCTTGCTCCCTCACTGTTTCGTTTCCTGCCTCGCTAGCGCCGCTTACTGACCGCTCGCCGTTCACGGTAACATTCCGCCAGATTCTTGGCGAGCGATGTGACCGTCCGATACAAATTCGAAGCACACGATTGAATGACTTATCGAAGGGGTATCGAGCAACCAGTGCCGTGCGATCCCACTTAGATCTAACGATCCAGAGAGGTCAATCCGACCGAACCGGTACCAACCAGTTAGATAACGCCGCGTGTCACCAGATAGATTGAAATTAGAATTTGAAATCAGAATTATTTACAAACTTCAAACCCTTATAACTTTTGATCCACACGTCCAAATTTGGTAAATTTTATATCAATAAATTCAGGAGAACAAGCCCTAGCCAACTGTGGAATTATTTTAGCAAATATTATCTGTTTGTTTGCTTATTTTTGCAGATTCATTTGTAGGCTTATTTAGAGTAGAAAAATTGTTTAAAATTGAATTTAAGGATAAAACCTTTGCAAATTGGTTTGTTGTGACCTTACTGACCCTAGGAACCAAACCTTGGTATTAAAAAAATGATTTTTGTAAGATTTAGGTTGGATTACTTGACTTAGTCATTTTCTAGCCAAATAAAAAGAATTGATTTTATTATGGGAATGTTTATGGGAAGAAAACTTTGAGTAGATGGTTTGGACCAAACCTACTGACCAAAACACCAAGTTTTGCAATAGCAACTCATTTGGTGAACCCTATAGGCTAATGCCTTAATAAAAATATTTCTACACCACATAAAATAACACTTTGTTTTGAAAATGGTTTTAAAGTGAAACCTTTTGCAAATGACTTGGCCACTTTAGGAAATGACCATTAGATGTACCCAAATGACTATGACCCACTAGGAACCACTTTTTCAAACAAAACAAAGCTTGGCATGCTTGCATGCATTTCTTTGACTTTGTTATTTATGTGTGTTGTTTTGCTTGATTGGTAGATTGAGTTTGTGCCTTGCTTGATTGATTTGTAGTGACTTGAAGAGTGTGATTGTTGCAAAGATCAAGAAGTGAACCTATACTCTACCAAAAAGGCAAGTGATGCTTCATACTTTCACTCCCAATACTTTCTCTATGCATTAGTGATTTTGCTAAGTAAAACTTGCATGGATTTTGCTAAGTATAGATCTTGCTATAGGAAAACCTAGTAGATGAATCCTTAGTAGGATTTCCTAAGTTAAGTTTCCTATTACTATCAAGCTTAGCCTAGCTAATAGAAAACATGGGTGGAATATATATTCACACTATGGAAAAATATTCTAAGTCTAAGGACTTAGGTTTTGTTTAATAAAACAACTAAGTTAATGAATCACCTGGGTGGAAATGGAAAGATTGGGTTATGTTGAGTGGTTACACAAGACCATGGACCTGGCTTGTGTATCTCACTTGTGGAAGGCCACCCAGGAAACAAAGGGATTTGAGATGTCAAATGTTGAGAAGCTTCAAGTGCAACCACTTGGCAATATGGGCTCTGCCATGATCATATAGGTTGCAAGAACTGAGCCATATGGACAGTGGGTGGTAGTGTTTGATAGGTTGGAGCGCGTCCATTTTTGTCTAAGGGAAGGCTTCTGAAAGATCTTGTCTTGGGAAACCAAGTCTTGTGGGGAAAGTGCACCACCTCTGCAGAGTGTAAAATCTAAGTACTTAGCCATGTCCCTGGTAAAGGACAATCTGAGCATCAAGACATGGAAGCAATCAAGAATCTCATCATTCCAATTTCTAAATTAAAATCTTGTGGTTTGAACAAGGGTTGTTTGAATTCTTCAGTCATTGATGGAGAGATGGCTTGGTACAAGGATCTTGAAATCTTTGATTGAGGGAAATGATTTTGTCAAGCAAAAACTTAGTATTTTCAAAATGATAAGAAAAATCTATTTTGAGCAATGCAAGCCTCAACTCCACTTAGCCAAATTCATATAGTTGATAGACTCCACTATACTACCATAGTATCACTTGCCAATACAATTCAAATGTATTGACCCTTTGTGGCTGTAACTTGTATGTTGCAGGTTTGATTGATTTTAGTGAAGATTCATTGTTTAGGATTACAAAGTCTACAACCAACATCTGCCTGTGGCACTTTGAAGATGAAGGACCCATGCTTATAGTTATTCCGCTGCAATGTAATGTAATAGCCATATGAGCTATGTAAGATGTAATAAATCTATGTTATTCCTGGTTATAAAGTTATATTATGACCTTTGTTTCTTGATATTACATCTTAACTGTGGATGCTAGCTATTGATCCAGGGACTAGCATTGTAAAACACAGGAGGCTCTATCTTATCTAAGATTGGGATCTCTACACAACCCTGCAAGGATTTTTGGAAACTCAAGGCCAACCGATGCTTAAGGTGACTGATCAAATGATCAAAATGGAAGAAAGCTATTCCAAAAGAGTTTGTGAAAACAAGGATGACAGAAATGTTATTCTAGATGGAGCCCCAGCTTGCATTATTTGTGGAGACAAGGATCATACTTCCAAGGAGCATGGAGATCAATGCCCCAACTGTGAAGAGAAACATCCTGTTGGACAATGTCCCACTTCTCAAGCTACTTGCTACCTATGTGAAGGAAACAACCATGTTCCTATCCAATGCCCCATCTATTCCATTGTTGAACAAAGGAAACAAGGTGGAGTGCAACAAATGATTGCAAACCATCAAGAAGGATCCAAGTCTACCAAGAAGGTTGATGACAAAGGAAAAGGTCCACTTATACCTCCAAACAAAACAACCCAATTCAAAGGACCAAAGAAAAATTATCCAAAGAGCAATAGAAGGCCCAGGAAGCATGTAGACATTCCTACCTACCAGATAACATATGAACAACATGAACTGGATGCACTCCTAGCTTTGGAGAAACCCAAAAAGCAAAAGAAGGACAAAAGCCATGTGCAATGTAATAAATGTAAAGAAATGGGACACTATTCCAGTGAATGCCCAGAGAACCAGAAGAATAAGGAGATTGGCCAAGTGATGTGCAACAACTGCAAAGAGCTAGGCCATTATGTAGCAACTTGTCCACAAGAGACACGTAAAGAACTCAAGGATATCAACTGTTTCAATTGCAAAAACCCAGGACATTATGCAAGCAATTGTCCAGAAAATATGAAGAACAAGTTAAACTAGCCTATGAAGGATCTCAATCATGGACCATGAGTCAAGAGTGGAAACAAAGGACACAATGCAGATGTTTGCCCAGAGAAGTTTCCCCAGGATCCCAAGAAGGCCAATATGTAATTTTGTTTGAAATTTTTAAGGGTGGTAGTACCCTAGATGTTTTGAGCTTACTTGTAACCCTAGCCTTCCCAAATCTCGGGACGAGATTTATTTTAAGGGTGGTAGCCTGTCACATCCCAAGATTTTCCAAATCTTGTAATGTGAAAAATAAATGAATAAAATAAAACTTTGTTGATTTTCAGGGTGAGAAGAAACTTTTTGAATTCAAATGGTAATCTTCAAACATATTTTGATTAAGATAAAACCTAAAGGGATTTAAAAAGATAAACATTTAATAAAGGAAAAATAAAATATTGGGATTCACAATTTTGAAATCTTTTAATAAAAGATTTGATTTAAAAATGAGAAGGAGGAAAATTAATAAGGAATTATTTTAAAAGAGCCAAACAAAAACTTGGCCAAACCTTTGAAATAAAATATTTCTATTTGATAAAAATAGTAAAGGTTTATTTAAATAAAATAATAAGGATTTAATATCCAAGTTTATTAAAAATAAAAGGTTTTACTATTTTAAGTAAAACATCAAAAACTTATTTATTTGTTTTAAACAAGTTTTCCAAATATCTTATATTCTCAAATAAAACCTACTATTTGGTTTTGGAAATAATTAGTTTTCAAATGGAGATTTTAAATAAAACAAATTCTATTTTGATTTATTAAACAAGGTCTATTTATTTAATTAATAATGGACCCTAAAATAAAAATATTATTTTATTTTGGGAAATGGTTTATGTTATTAAACAGAACCAAATTCAATTGCATTGTTTGGTGAATGTTTGATTTAGTTTGGATTTTTTGATTTTCAAAACAGAAAATAGGAACAGAAAAGGAAAAAACAATTTAAAAGAAAAAAAAAGAATCAGACACAGCCCAGTCGACAAGCCCACTAAGCCCAGTACCAGCCCAGCTACACTTTCCTCTCTGCGAAACGTTTTCTACCTAAAACCGCACCCGCAGAGACACCGATTGGTGGACCCTCTTTCCCTCTCACTCCCTCGCTGACGCCCGGACCCCACACAGCCAGCTCACCTTCTTCTTCCTCGCGCAGATGACGCCTGCCGTTTCCTCCTTAACGCCGGCGATCAATTCGCGTGATTAACAGCCATTACTCCCCCTGCGACCACGCGGTATTAAATGTCTGCGCCTTCTCCTCCTTTCCCCTCAAACCCCGCAGGACGAGAGCCCCCAGGCCGACGGAATTTCGAGCTACACTCCCACTGCTCCGATGAGCTTCCTCCTCCAATTCCGGCGAAACCAGCCACCGCCTTGCCTCCCAGACCAACCACACATACTCCCTACTCCCAGGCGCTTCTCCCTGTACCTCCCATTCAACCATGGGCGCCCAGGCGTCGTGACCACTCCCGTGGCGCGCAGGTCTGCCTTCTTCTCCGGCGAAATTCCCTGGTAAGAACAGACCACCCCGCGCCTTCTCGTTCACGCATGCGTCATCGCCTCGACCATGCGCATCTAACCATGCCCTCTGTTTGCCTTCTCGTGATCTGTAGCGACGACTCCGACCACGACCAGAGCCGCCCGACGCCGTTCTCTACTCCGGCAAGGAATCGCTGTTGTCCCTGTGCGCCCCTTGCCAAGCCAACCTTACCTTGAGCATCCCCACGTCACTGTGATCACGGTGAGCATCCCCACATCGTTCTTTGCTTCCTAGAACCGCCGCTAGCCCATCGTCCGACCGTCGCCGTCGTCTGCCGCCGCGCAGCGCCGCCAGCTTTTGGTCAAACACGCGAGAGCCGTTAGATCTCCATCCCGTGGCATAGACAGAACGACTTAAGTGAATAGGTATGGGAGCATCTGAGCCGTACGATTCGCATTAGATCGAACACACCACAGAGCTGATCCAACCGAAGCGGTACCAGCCAATGACATTGCGACGCGTGGCCAGTTTCGATTTAAAAACAAGTTTGAAACCAGATTTGAGTTGCAAATTGAAACCCATGTAACTTTTGATCCACACGTCCAAAAATTGCAAACTTTATATCAATGGAATCAGTGGAACAAGCCCTGGCCAACCATGGTTTTTGTTTAGTAAAAAGCCTCTGGTAAAATGTTTGATTTTGCAGAAACATTTGTATGCTTGTTTGGATTAGAAAAATTGTTCAAAAATGTTTTTGAGGTTGAAATCTTGGCAAATTAGTTTGTGGTGAACTTACTGACCCAAGGAACCAACCCATGATTTTAAAAAATGGATTTTGTGAAGTTTAGGAATAAAAACTTGATTTAGCCATTTCTAGCCAAATAAAAATATTGATTTTGCTATGGAAATGACTTTGGAGTAAAAACTTTGGGAAAATGATTTGGATCAAACCTACTGACCCTAAAACACCAAGTTTTGAGAAACAACAACTTATTTGGTAAACAACATGGAGTTTTTGATTTGATAAAATCATTTTCCACCACATAAAATGATGAATGGATTTAAAAATGGTTTATGAATAAAACCCTTTTGCAAATGACTTTGCCACTTTAGGAAGTGACCACCTTTAACCTTACAAAGCTTAGAGCCTAGTAGAAACCATATTTGCAAATAAAACTATCTCTTGCATGCTTACATGCATGACTTAGATCCCATTGTTTTATGTGTGTGGAATGTTTGATTGATTATTGGTTTGGAATGCTAGTTGATATTGTGTTTGCTTGATTGATTGTAGTGAATTTAGAAAAGTGTGAGTCTAGCCAGGTCAAGAAGTGAACCAACATTCCCTACCAAAAGAAAGGAAAGTTACACTATCATCTAAAGTCCTACTATTTTCATTATACTTAGTGGATTTTGAAAACATGCATGAAAAGAATTTCTATACTTATGCTATGCTAAATCCAAATAGGATTCCCTATACATTCCTTAGTGAAAACAATGTAGTTGTTACATTCTTAGCCATGTTATATTTTGAAGAGAGATACATGTTGAGATTTTATGAAGTTGAGAAAAGGACTTGTGTTTTTATATAATAAAACAAGGACTCAATGAACCACCTGGGTGGACAAGGATACTTTGAGTTTTGGAGAAGGTGGCAACAAAATGAACCATGTCTATGGAAATCTCTTTGTGTTGTGCTCCAAAGTAAACCACCCAGGAAACTTAGAGATTGAACATGTTTCTCCAATTGTGGCTTTCGTGTGCAACCACATGCTATTTATGGCTCTGGCTTAGTCAACTACATTGGGAAGACCCATGCATTGTCTTCAGGTTACTGGACATGAGGACCTGGAATCCTACATGGGTACTGAAGACAAGCTAGCAATGGTGTATGGGAGGACCTTCTGGAAAGACTTCGTCACATTCTCAATCTGCCGGTACTCCATCTTGGTGAGCACCAATCCAGTGGCCACTGGTGGCAACAAGATGACACTGTGACGTGTGGGTAAAGTGTACTACTTCTGCAGAAGATAATAAAATCTAAGTACTTAGCCGTGTCCCCGGTTATGGACAATACTGAGCAACTAAAGCTTGAAGCTATGGGAAATCTCGACATTCCAATTTCTAAAAGAAAAAATTTTAGGTGACAACAAAAGACTTGATGCACTTGGGGTTACCAAGGAGCTCAAGAGATTTTGATAAAACTTGATGCACTTGGGGGTACCAAGGAGCTCAAGAGATTTTTTACAAGGACTTGAATAATTGGGGATACCAAGGAGTTCAAGGGATTTTGATAAACAGATTTGACAAAGGAAACAAAACCATTTGAAAAGATAGGATAAATTATTGCTTTCTGCAAATGAGCCTAAAACCCTACTTAGCTAAATATGCATATAATGATAGGATCCACTTATATTCAACATAGTAGTGAAACTTTCCAATACAATTCAAATGTATTGACCCTTGTAGCTGTAACTTGTAATGTTGCAGGATTGATTGATTTTAGTGAAGATTGATTGATTAGGATTACAAAGTCTACAACCAACATGTCTGCCTGTGGCACTTTGAAGATGAAGGACCCCATGAATATAGTTATTCCGCTGCAATGTAATGTAATAGCCAAATGAGCTATGTAAGATGTAATAAAATTATGTTATTCCTGGTTATAAAGTTATATTATGACCTTTGTTTCTTGATATTACATCTTAACTGTGGATGCTAGCTATTGATCCAGGGACTAGCATTGTAAACACAGGGATCTCTACCTTATTAAAGGTTGGGAACCCTACAGGATTTCGTCACCGGACTGCCAAGGACTAGATCAGGATATGATTCTATCTCGGTTGTTGTAGATCGCCTAACTAAGGTGGCTCATTTCATACCCGTAAAGACCACATATACAAGTGCTAAGTCAGCCAAAATCTATATGAACATGATTATATGTCTTCATGGAGTACCCAAGAGTATTGTGTCTGATAGAGGAACTCAATTCACTTCGCATTTTTGGCGACAACTGCATGAGTCATTGGGAACGAGATTGTAGTTCAGCACAGCTTTTCACCCCCAAACCAATGGACAGACAGAAAGAATCAATCATATTCTAGAGGATATGTTGAGGGAATGTGCCCTAGACTATGGTGCTAGTTGGGATGAAAGTCTTCCTTACGCAGAATTCTCTTACAATAACATCTATCAAGCCATCATTGAGATGGCACCATTTGAATTTCTCTATGGAAGGAAGTGTACTACGCCATTGCTATGGAGTGGTGTAGGAGAAAAAAATTTATTCGGACCAGAACTGATTAAGGAAGCTGAAGAGAAAGTCAGATTAGTAAACAGATTGAAGATAGCACAGTCTCGACAAAAAAGCTACACAGATTCAAAGCGTAGAGAGGTCACCTATGAGGTGGGTGATAGAGCCTATCTTAGAATCTCAACACTCCGTGGTGTGAAGAGATTTGGGATCAAAGGAAAGTTGGCTCCAAGATATATTCGACCATTCAATATCTTAAGTCACAAAGGAGAAGTGGCTTAAGAGATTGAGTTACCTGAATCACTGTCTGCCGTTCACAATGTGTTTCACATAAGTCAGTTGAAGAAATGCCATCCAGAGATGGAAGAAACTTCTTTGAAGGGTACTATACCTTTGGAAGAGGTTCAGTTGGAGAGTGATCTCACCTATGAGGAGAAACCTATCAAGATTCTTGAGACTGCAGAAAGATTTACTCGAACCAAGACTATCAAATTCTGCAAAGTTCAGTGGAACCATCATTCCAAAGTGGAAGCAACTTGGGAAAGAGAAGATGACCTTCGGAAAGATCACCCTCACCTATTTGCTAGCCAATCCGAATCTCGAGGACAAGATTCATCTTAAGGGGGTCAGATTTGTAACATCCCAAAAATCATGATTTGTAAAAGTTTGCATTTCATTCATACATCATAGCATCCTTGGCTTACACAAAAAAATTCAAAACAAAATTCAAAATAAAACCATTTATATGCCTAATATTTATATATCAATAAGGCATGGTTTTATTTTATTTTTCAAAGTGTCAAAGTGAATTTGACTAAACAGTAGTGTTTTATACACAATTAGGTGCAAAGGTTTCACTGCAAAAACCTAGAGGAGTTTTGAATTCAAAACCATTTGAATTTAGTTTGATTTGTTTCCAGAAAAATCAAAATAGAAAAAGAGAGAAGAAAAGGAAAAGGGCCGACGCCACCGTTTCATCCCAACAACAGAAGTAGCCCGCTAAGCCCACCCGGCCATCTTCCCTTCCCCTACTCTCTGACCCGCACTCGTTGTACCCCTCTCGCTGACAGACATGGCCCACTGCCACCTCAGCTCGTCTTCCCCAAATCATGCCCGCAGACCACGTTGCCGGTGCCGTTGCTCCGTTGATGGCGCGGTGTAAATGCCCTTGATTCTGCGAGCGTTTCTCGCCGTGCCTATGCCTACTTAAACCCCTACCCCCCACGGACATTTCCCCTCACTCGGCACACTCTCTTCGCCACCAGGCTGCCGGTAATTCGCATTGCAACGTCGCTGCCCGACCCTCTCCGGTGAGCTATTCCGGCTAACTACGTCCGCCCCTTTCCCTCTATTGCATGCTGTCGTACTCCCCTTGCTTGTACGCTTCATCTCATGCCCTTAGTTTGTCTGCTCATGACCTAGGTCGATAGATTCGTCAACCACCGCAAGTGCCTGACGCCCCTCTCATCTCCGGTAAGAAATTCAGTAAGAAATCGAGCACCTCTTGACTTCTAGATCAAACGCATGTGTGCGCCATGTCTTTGCGCAACCAATAATGCGGTTTATTTGTCCTAGGGAGGTCCAGAGCGTCGCTGTCGTCTCCGTCAAGCCGTGCCCGATGCCTACAAGCTTTTCGACGAGCTCCTCAGGCCACCACAGCATGCCCCTGTCCACGCCGATGACACGTTGAGCATCAGCGTGACCCTATGAGTCTAGTAAGCCAAACCACAGCCCCCAACCCCCTCTGTAGATGCTAGAGCATCAATAACAGTGCGCCGCCTCCGTGTCACCGTCGCCAGCACCGCCAGGCTATGGTCGTTTGATCTAGCGCCACCAGGCTATGGTCGTTTGAGCTAGCGCCGCTCGGCTATGGTCGTAGGGCTAAGATTAGATCCAGCGTGAACCGGTATCCTTGGATCTGGGCCACTGGATCTGACTTAGATCCAACGCTCCATGTTGGCCGATCCGCGCGAAGAGGTACGGACCAATCAGAAGCGTCCACGTGTCTGAGAATTAGATTTAAAATATGTTTTTGAATCTATTAGAGATTCAAACTTGTAAAATTCATAACTTGAGTTATGTTTATCCAAAAAATGCAAATAATATACCATTGAATTCAGAAAATAGTGTATTTTTTCCTAAGTAATGTATATTGTTTAGCATTTAATTAGGATATTAGTTAGTATATAGTGTATATATAGTATATTTTGTCCTAAATAGTGTATTTTTTCCTAAGTAGTGTATATTGTTTAGTATTTAGGATATTAGTTAGTATTTAGGATATTAGTTATATTGTATTTAGGTAAGCGTAGGGATGGATGGACGGGTATTGCATGGACGAGTCTAAACATGTAACTTCAAGATCTTGGGCATTGCAGATAAATAATAATAAGCATCCAAGTACTAGAAAATCCTAGGCATGTGCTCCAAATATAGTCATACGTGCTCGCAATGAGAACTTGCACAACATCTTCTGTCCAGCCATCCCGTGGCAGCGGGGCGTCTAGGGAACTACTGGCAATTAAGGTGCTCCTTTTAATAGAGCACCGAAGTAAAGCATTAACACTCCGTGAACACATGTGATCCTCACACCACAGCCATCCCCTCCGGTTGTCCCAATTAGTGTCACTTTGGGGCCTTTGGATCCGGACAATGATATGTGTACATAACTTGTAGATAATATCACAAACAATACTATCATAATGATTCAATAATAAGTTCAGATCTGAGATCATGGCAATCGGGCCCTAGTGACAAGCATTAAGCACAACAAGTTGCAACAAAGTCAAATAGCACTAATAGAGATACTAAGCACTATGCCCTAACAGATCTTATTCGATTACATGATAGAACTCATCCAATCCCTACCATACCCAAGCCTATAGTGGGGGATTACTTACTCATGGATGAGGGAAACATCGGTGGTTGATGGAGCTACGTTGGTGATGACGATGACGATGATCCTCTCCAAATTCCCCGTCCCGGCAGGGTGCCAGAACGGAGTTTCTGGATCCGAATCTTGGTTTCTGGTGGCGGCGGTGGAGCGGAACTCTTTATGGAAAACTATCGAACCCCCCTTGGTTTTTAGGTCGAAAGGCAACTTATAGGTGTAGAGGGAGGCCGAGGAGCTGCCTAGGGTGGCCTCACCCCCTCCAGGCGCGAGGTTAGGTGGGCCCGCGCCTGGGATGGGTCTGGGCCCTCCAGGACGCCTCTCTGTCTGCCCCTCTGGCTCCGTGTGATCTTCTGGTTAAAAATAGTTTTTGGCATATTTTCCGGGATTTTTCCTGATAGTTGATTTTCTGCACAAAAACAAGACACTAAGGTAATTCTGCTGAAAACAACGTTAGTCCGTGTTAGTTGTATCCAAATCGCACAAGTTTAGAGGAGAAACAATAGCAAAGTATTCGAGAAAGTAGATACGTTTTGGACGTATCAAGTCCCCCAAGCTTAGCTTATTGCTTGTCCTCTAGCAATTCAGTTGAAAACTGAGTGCAATAAAAGAACTTTCACGAACACTTTGCTTCATATGATGTAAATATTCTCAGCATAGGAGTAGATGCTTAGACAGTTCATAATAAGGAGTATGCAACCAAGTCTGCTCAATAGTCATTGCAAGCTATGAAGAGAAACCAACTCAATAATAATAAGTAGCATGAAACATAAACATAAGCAACATTGCAATGCTCATAATAAGGTATGATAGAGTGGTATCTCGCTTGCCTTTGTTTGAAGAGCACAATATAAATGCCAAGGAACCTCTGAAATTCACATGAAGACTAGAGATAAAGATATCAGAGATACAAGCATCAAAGTCATGACATAATTAACCAAGTTTTGGAAAAAAACACAAAAATGACAACTATGCTCTCAAGAAGGTGCTCATAGAATAAGTGGTGACTCAACAAAGTTGTGAAAACGGTTTTGTGAATGTTTGAAAGGCTTCCCAATGCTGAAAGGAAGGTACTCATTAGATTTGAGCTATCATTGCCCCTATCATAAGCATCTTCATGTGGTTAAGGTGAAAGTGAGGTCCACTCTGAATCATATGCTTGACAGACCATAGACTAGAAATCCCAAGTCCCTTGTTTACGAGGGTCGCTCCGCATGCTACTCAACTTTGGTCACCTGAAAGTTCTTGTCATTGTAAATACATGCATATCATCGAGAACCGCCAACGGGGTACCCCTTGCGCATGGTACAGGAGCTTTCCCATAACCAAAATGACAAGGCAAGCAGACAATCAGCATCTCAGGAATCTTTTTATTTACCATATGCATAGCTTTTTATTGAGGACGCTTCACAGATGCTCATTATAGTGATGCTGCAAGTTTCCACCATGATTAGGCATGGCTTAGGCTAGCGGCCCAGGCGTTTCTCTAACACAATGTATAAACTCCATGAACTAACAACTTCCCCTTTTATTTCACATCGTCGACATCCGTAAACAAAAGAGCAAGGAATCATTTGGATGAGATATCCAAAAAGTGTTGAAAGCGTTCCCCGTGACAGCACGGTTCTTTCGTGGACTAGTCACAATGGTTTAGAATTATTAAGCGCAAAGAATAAAGTGTGCCATCAAGTTCATGAGAGCTTTACTAACTAACTTTCTCAAAACAGAGAAACATTTTATTTTGGAAGAAAACATGGTAGATAGAATATGCACTGAAATATCAAATTATGCTAATAGGTAGGTATGGTGGACATAGCGGGCAATATTGGTTTTGGGGAGTTGGAAGCACAGGTAGAGCACGTACTTAGTGCAAGTGAAGGCTAGCAAAAGAGAGGGAGCGACAAACGAGAGAGCAATAGCTGTCATAATCATGCTTGCAACAAAACAGGACTAATTATGGCATGAAAGTGATACAAGAACTCTAAGGCAAAATAAATCGTCGAGGAGGATACCAAAATGTCATACCAAAGTATGAATAAAACAATACAAGCAAACATTCATATGACATGCTACAAACTATTAGCAAGCTGGAGTTAATCATAGACAAGCAAGAACTACTAAGCATCCATAATGACATACACCTTAAACAAACAGGCTAAGCATGATCACAATTATGAGTATATGTACAAAAATGAAACAGACACTACTAGGAAACTAGCTATAGATAGACAGACCTTCTGTGGCGCATGGTTCTGACCATGCGCCACAAAAGTTGTCCAGTGGCGCATTTCAACAAATGCGCCACAGAAGTCTTCACACTTATGTGGCGCATATAGGAAAAATGCTCCACAGAAGTTAGAACTTCTGTGGCGCATATGTCCATATGCGCCACAGAAGTTCCAACTTCTATGACGCATTGTCACATCCCAAAAATTTTCAAATTTTGAAATGTGAAAAATAATAAACAAAATAAACAATTGTTGATTTTTAGGGTGAGAAGAAACTTTTTGATTCCATTTGGAAACATCAAAACCTATTTTTGATCAAATAAAATCCTAAAAGGATTTTAAAAGATAAACAATTAATAAATAAAAATTATAATAGTTGGAATCACTATTTTTGGATCTTTTAATAAAAAGATATGGATTTCAAAAGCAAAGGTAGAAATATAAATAAGGATTATTTTATAGAGCCAAATTAAATCTTGGCCAAGCTTTTGAAATAAAATATTTCTGTTTGATAAAAAGAGTAAAGGTTTATTTAAATAAAATAATGAGGATTTATTCATATCGAATTTTATTAAAGTAAAGGCTTTTCCATTTTAAATAAACACTAAAACTTGTTAATTTATTTTAAATAAGATTTCCAAGTGTTTTTGTTTTTCAAATTAAACCTACTGAAATGGTTTCGATATTATTTAGATTTCAAATAGAGTTTTTAAATAAATTAAATCCTATTTGAATTAATGACTAAGGTCTATTTATTTAATTATTAATGGATCCTAAAAAGAATAAAAATTATTTTGTTTTGGACTTTGATTTGTGTTGTTAAACAGAATTAAAATCTACACAAAGTTTGGCAAAGGTTTGAATTCATTTGGGTGTTTGAATTGTTTGAATAAAATCAAAAAAGAAATTGCAAATGGAAAAAGAAAAAGCTTCCTGTATAAAAAAAAGTGAATCAAACCCAGCCCAGCAAACAGGCCCAGCAAGCCCAACCCGCAGCCCAACTAAACCCCCGTAGTGAATCGTTTTCTTACGCGCGAGGACACCCCCTCAGACGCTGACAGCAGGACCCCACTCCCACTTCCTACACCTCGCTGACAGACGGACCCCACCATGCCAGCACATCGTCTTCAACCCGCGACCACGTCCCCCTGCCGTTGCAGCCGATTGATTGTCGGCGTCAATACGCGTTGATGGCGCAGTAACTTCCTCTCGCGACCACGCTCTCATAAGCACCTCTTCCTCCTCGCCATTTCCCCTCAGACCCCGCTGCCAGAGAGCCACCAGGCTGCCTCGAATCGGCTTTGCACCGCCGCTGCTTCGGCAACCTTCTCCGAGCAATTCCGGCGCCGACCAGCCGCCCCTCGCCTCCCACTGCACACGAGCTTGTTCCCCATCGCCAGGCGCACCTTCCCATAGCCCTAGCTCGCTCCCGCGCGCTCTAGAAGCTCGGCTTCGTCAACATCAGAGCGCCACCGACGACGCGTCTACTCTGGCGAAGTCTCCCTGGTAAGCCAGACCGCCCCAAGCTCTCCTGTTGATGCTCCCGTACTCCCCACGTTAGCCCGCGTCTAACCATGCCCCTATCTTGCCTTAGGGCGATCTGCTGCTCCGTCCCCGATGACAAACAGAACCGCCCGATGCCGCTGCACACTCCGACGAGCAATCACCGCCGTTCCTGTGCGCCCCTTGGACAGTTGCGACCACCTCAAGCTTCACCTCGACCACGCGAACACTGTGAGCCACTTCCCCCTTTCCCTCGCTTCCTAGCTTCGCCAGAAACCTCCTGCCCGAGCGTGCGCCACCGCCAGCCGCCGCTAGCGCCGCCAGGCAATGGTCAAAACCATCTGAGCCGTTAGATCGTGATCCAGTGGACGCGATAGATTGACTTAACCGAAGGGGTACGTGTGATCTGTGCCGTGCGATTAAGTGATATCCTGCGGTCAGAACGGCTTTATCCAAACAAAACGGTACCAACCAATAGGAATGCACCACGTGGACAGGGTTTTGTTTAAAACCAGAAATTAGAATTTGTTTGATATGCAAACTTGTAAAATTCATAACTTTAATTCTACACGTCCAAATTTTGCAAATTTTATATCAATGGATTCAGCTGAACAAGTACTTTGCAACCATGCACTTTGTTTAATGATTTTCTTTTGGAAAATTGGTTGAAATTGCAGAAACTTGTGTAGGCTTATTTTGAATATAAAAATTGTTCTAGATATATTTTTAATATGAAATCTTTGCAAAATGGTTTGTTGTGAACCTACTGACCCTAGGAACCAACTTACGGATTTAAAAATGTATTTGGTGAAGTTAAGGAATAAATATTTGAGTTAGCTCATTTCTAATCAAATAAAAATATTGATTATGGTTTAGAAATGATTTTTAGAGTGAAACCTTTGGGAAATGATTTTATTCAAACCTTCTGACCCTAAACACCAAGTTTTCAGAATTAAAATATATTTGGTGAACTCTTTAAAGAATATTGCTTTGCTAAAAGAATTTTCAACCACATAAAATAATGATTTGATTTAAAAATGGTTTATAGATAAAACCTTTGGCAAATGGTTTTACCACTTTAGTAAATGACCACTTTTGAACTTTACAATGTTTAGAGCCTAGTAGAAACCACTTTTGCAAGTAAAACTATCTTTTGCATGCTTGCATGCATGACCTTGTTTCTAGTATTTTATGTGTGATAAATTGGTTGGAATGCTAGTTGAATTTGTGTTTGCTTGATTGATTTGTAGTGGAATTAGAAGAGTGTGATATTTGCAAGATCAAGAAGTGAACCAACATTCTCTACTAAAAAGGCAAGTGACACTATCATCCAAGTCCTACTATTTTCATTACACTTAGTGGATTTTGTAACATGCATGATAAGGACTATAATATTTTATGCTATGCAAAATCCTAATAGGATACCCTTATATCTCCCTTAGTGGAAACATTGTAGTTGTAGTAAGCTTAGCCCTGCTATATATTTGGGATGGGATACATGATATGATTATATGAAGTATTGAAAAGTTATATGTTTTATATAATAAAACAAGTATTCAATGAACCACCTGGGTGGACAAGGATACTCAAGATTGGACAAGGTGGCAACAAAAGGAACCATGTTTATATGGCTATCTCTTTTTGTATGTGCACTAGAAGAAAACCACCCAGGGACTTACAATGGCTTCCGTGTACAGTCACATGCTAAATGGGCTCTGGCTTAGTCAACTACATAGTGGAAGACCCATGCATTGGCATCTTCAGGTTAACTAGAATTGTGTAAGGGAAATTATCCCTACATTGGTGCCTGGTTGACAAGCTAGCATTGCGTATTGGGAGGACTTCTATGGAAAGACTTTGTCACATTCTCGATCTGCCAGTACTCAATTTTGGTGATTACTTATCCAGCGGCCACTGGTGGCAACAAGACGAGATTGTGTCATGTGGGTAAAGTGTACAACTTCTGCAGAAGATCAAAAATTCTAAGTACTTAGCCGTGTCCCCGGTTATGGACAATACTGAGCAACTAAGGCCTAAAGCTATGGAAGATCTCAACGTTCCAATTTCTCAAAGTAAAACTTATGGTGACAACAAAGGATTTGAAGCACTTCGAGTTTTCCAGGAAGTTCAGAAAGATTTGACAAAGATCAAAAACTATTTTGAAAAGATAGGATAAAACTATATTGCTTTCTGCAAAAGAGCCTAAACCCTACTTAGCCAAATATGCATGTAAATGACAGGATCCACTTATTTCTACATAGTAGTGAAATCTGCCAATACAATTCAAATGTATTGACCCTTGTGGCTGCAACTTATTATGTTGCAGGTTTGTTTGATGTTAGTGAAGTCTATTGATTAGGATTACAAGTCTAAAATCAACATGATTGCCTATGGCACTTTGAAGATGAAGGACCCCATGCTTTATAGATATTCTGCTGCAATGTAATGTGATAGCCTAATAAGCTATGTAAGATGTAATGAATTATTTTATTCTTGGTTATAAAGTTGTATTATCTATACTATTAAAAAGATTGAGACCGTTGGTCACCCAGCCAAAT
Organism: Avena longiglumis; assembly: GCA_030063025.1. NCBI lineage: Eukaryota > Viridiplantae > Streptophyta > Magnoliopsida > Poales > Poaceae > Avena > Avena longiglumis. The sequence continues at coordinate 506,595,219 of CP125975.1, forward strand.
TTTCCGTCTGCCAGTAAAATACGAATTTGCCCCTGATAGTTCCAACTTATTACAAGACTTGCCACCGCCAAAGTCAAACTACGGTTCGGTCGGTTCCTCGATGAGCTCGGCCTCGTGTGGAAAGAGGAAATCGGGGGCGAGAGAGAGGATGGGAGAGGGCAGCGCTGCCGGCCGGCGGCGGCCACGAGGGGTTAATCTCGAGGCCGAGGATACCGCGAAGTCAAATTACCGTACCCAGTCGCTCACGGTGCTCTCCTTGACAATGGACGTGCGCCGCCCCATCGATCCCAGCGCCACCGTGTTCGCTCGCCCTCCTCTGAAACTCCAGTTCCTCGAGCTCCTGCTACCTTGCCGGCCAACGCCGCGACGCCACTCAGGCCACGTTCTTCCGTCGCATCGGCCTTCGTGTGATTGGATCATCGGCCTCTTGGTCTCGTGGGGATTGGATCACCGGCGATGGACTGGAGCGTTGTCCACGTTGTCGCCCCCTAACTGAAACGCCGGCCTCCTGGAGCTCCTGATGGTGGTCGCCTAGCCAGAGCTTCTGCTGTTGCCGCTCCCATACGCCGTCCGTCGTCCGTGGGCGCCATCCAGCAGAGCAGATCCCCCTGCGCCGCCTCGACCTGCACGCCGGCAACATCAGAAGCATCGGCGGACGGTGCGCTGCTTCTGGGACGGGGTGCTGGCCAGAAGCATCGGCGCCGTGCTATAGACGGGAGGATTCGGTCGTCTCCGGACATAAATTTCACTGAGAGGGCACCATTTATTTTCGACTCAGTCTTGGTCTGTAGGAGCTCTGTGTCAGAGTGCCGCCTGTGCAGTATGGAAATTAGTAGGCTTTGACTGCAGCGGTTGCATCTCTATCAATTGAATTTTTATTCCAAGTCTTTGTTATTGTCAATGACCAGACGGATATGAATTAGTCTGGGAGGAAAAATCAAGGATCTTGGCTGTGAAGAAGTTTGTCCCCATGCGATCTTGGGTGTGAAGAAGTTCATCACGTTGTTTATCGACGCCACGTTAGAAGTTTTGTCTCCCATGTTCAAGCTCAAGGTGGGTTAGGGACAGATGGCTAATGAAAATATCCATGGTTTCCACCTAGGTTTTCAATGAAGTTGTGGTTACCCATGAGTTTAGTTCATGATAGTGCCTAATATATCTCTTCTCTATCACAAAAAAAATCGTACTGAAAGCAAATTTGATCAGTAAGAGGTGTACCGGACTTGAAGCCACTTAGATTGCTTATCCTCTTTTTGTTTATTTTAATTATTATTCATGTCAACCATCTCACATATAAAGTCAAGAAAATATTGAGTTCAACTTCAAATTGAGCTACTCATGTGGACGTCATATGCACTAAGATAATGGAAGCCATACAAGTAGTGAAGCGAGAGCCATTCGGGAGCTAGATTCAGTTTACCATCTGAAGATCTTAACACATCCAATGGATGTCTATAACTTTGAATATGTCAAGTGTGGCATCCCGCAAAACCACTACTAGAAAATCGCGTTGAATTTGTGCATTGCATCGTCATCATCATGCATTGTTTGCTAAAACTATGTTTGAAAAACCCGTGTTGTTTTCTAAACTCCCCTCTTTATCTTTAAACATCAAAACCGGGTCCCCGGAATACTTTGTTTTGGCCGCTATCGGTTTGCCAACGGCCCGTTTTAAACAAATAAAATTTATATTATTTTTAGTAGGGGCAGTCGAACGGGCCAACCCGACCCGAACGACCGCCCCAGTTTTTCTAAACGGTCCAACCTGCCTACCACATCTAATCCTAAACCCACCTAAAGTCCTACCCACCCCAGCCTCCACCTCACTCTCCCCAATCACATCACGCCACCTCAGCGGAGCCACCCCCACCCCCAATCACTCCCTGACACGTGGCCTAGCCTCCCTCCCCACTCTCCATCTCTCTTTCCCTCCCCACCACAAAAACCCTCCCAGGCTCACACACACGCACGCACACCGCATGCAGCACACGCCGATCGCACGCCTGTGTGGCCCCCCAGGCCCACGCGGGACCCGCTTCCCTGGCAGCTTGTTCCCCTAGGCCCACGCGGACCTGCCTCCCACGCGACGCGCTCTCCTCCTCTCTCCCCTTCGTCCTCACGCGACCCCGGTACCAGAGCCTTCCTCGCGCCCGTGGCCTCCCCCGAGCCGCAGACGCGGCCCCCACCCCGCCAGGCTCCTCTTCCCCAGCCTCGCGCGTCCTCCACCGCTTCGCTGGCGCCCAGCCTCCTCCAAGGCCTCGCCTCCTCCCTGCTCGCCAGCCACCTCCGCCTCACAGACTCCGCTGTCGCTCAGCGAGCTCCCTCGGCTCCGCCCCTTCCCTCGCGGAGATCCTCTCGCGGCAACCCTCCTCCCTGCAGCCCGACCCTCACCGCTGGCCTGAGCGAGCCAACCGCCTGCCCTCCGCTGAGCCGCCGCTGCCTCCGGCGTCCACCGCCACCGCCGCAGAGCCGCCTCCTCGACGTCCTCGACCTCCCCGCCTCCGCCTCCAACCCCGCTCCTCCGGCGAGCAGGCCGCGCTCCGCCTCGTCGCTCCTCACCGTCTCCGTCGCCCAGGCCCCGTCGCCGAACCCCGCGCCCGCCCTGCGCTGGCCGCGGCTTCCACCGCCTGCCTTGCCGCGCCCAGGCCCCGCCGGAGCCGCCCCCTCTCCAGCTCGCCGCCGGCAGAGGCCTCTGGCCGCGCCTCCCAAGCCCGTCCGCCTCCTCCGCGAGCAGGCCACCTCGTCGCCGGCGAAGACCGCCACGCCCTCCTCCGTCGGATCCCCGCAGCAACCCTGCAGGCCCGCGACCCCGCCCCGCACCGTGCGGCCCTCCTCCTCGCGTCTCGCCCCGCCCCTAGACCATCCGCTGTCGAGAACCGCCCAGTTCACCACCGCCGACGCCACTCGAGGAACCGTCGACAAGACCGTCGGCGCCATTTCAAGACCATCATCGACATCCAGAAGCAGAACCTTGAAGACCTAGAGACCGATCCGGGACGCCAAGATCTGCTGCCCGGACGCCTTGACCTTCACGGATCCGACGCCCGAGAACACGGAACGACCAGATCTCCTTCACGGACGTTTCCGAACCCGAGGATCGCCAAGAACGCCCCGGTACAACAAGTGCTTTACCCCGACAAGAGCTTCGCCACGACAATAACGACAAAGAACTGGTAGTCCGAAGCCCGACGCCAGACCAAGTACTTCCTCGCGGAACCACAAGAGCTTCTCCTAGATAACCGCCAAGGTCGTCATCGGAACCACAAGGCCGTTGCAGTGAACTCGACAAGATCTACCCTAGTAAACCGAGAACGCCCCCGGAGTCCGAGAACGATCCCGCCAAGGCCGTCGAACCCTGAACCCTGGACCCCGACCCCGAACCCCGGAACCCTATCAAGATCGTCGAGCCCCCTCTGATGTGTGACCCCTTTTCCTCGAACCCTATTTTATAATATATCAATTTGTTGCACATTAAATTGTCATTCCGCAGGCATAGCATTGGTTTGGGGGCCTTATGCCGTTTCACCTAATAATTAAATATGGGGCCCATATGCGGGCAAATCTACTCTCATATCGGCCTCATTTAAACATGTGTAGCGAACCGGTTCCATCTGTTGCATTGATAAAACAACATTTAAACTGCGGGGCTTCTAAATAACTTGAACCCTTTTAACTAATTGTCGGGACCCCGGTTCCGCTTAATCTTGACCTAATTGCATCGCACCTTGCCATGCCATGCATCATACATGCATCATGCCGATCTTCTGCCATCGTCTTAAATACCGCATCCGGTTTTCTTCTAGTGTTTTGGATCTTCGCGGATAAGGCCGTTGAGTTGATGTGAGCTTCGCCCCGATCTTCGGATGAACCTTTCGACAATGTTTTCAGGCGAGCATCTCCCCCTTTCTACCTATCTTAATTTTATAGTCTTTATTCCCTCCCGTTGATCTATTGCTATCTGTGTTGCGATGCTCTAGTTTTCGTACCCTTTGATATCCCCTGCAGCCGTATATTGCCTTGGACACACCCTATTACCTGTTGTTTGGTAGATAGTTGGACTTGCGCGTCGTAGTTGCTTGCTCAAGTGCTGATGTGTGTCGTCATAGGCCTGATTCTTGATGTATTGCCGCATGATGTTGATGTTGGAGATGATTCTAGTTTTACTTATCGTCACTTTAAATTCTGTTTAACAACTAAAATTGAATAAGCAGAGGCATCAGTGGGTGATAGATAATATTTGGTTTCCGAACGCCCACTTGTGTCCCGTAAGACCCCGAGTACTTGATACCCGTTCCTTGTTTTTGCGCGCTATCCACATCCGGGAGGTATATGGGACCCCCCTGAGCCAGAGCTTGATTCAGTCTTATTTCTTGGGGCCACAAACTAGTTTGAGGTTTTATTACGATCCTGTACTTATGCCATGTTTTACTGCTTTATTTACGATTGTGCAGTCGCATAATCGCATTGTTAGGATCAATGGCACGATTCCGCGGTGTCGACAAGCCCAGCCACACTTTCGGGTTCCCGTCGTTCTGGTCCCGTCCCCATAACCTTGAGGCCGTCTCGAGCTTGCTTACTCCGTGGATTCTACTCTAAGGGTGGCCCCTGAAATATTTCTGAATCCTGTGATTGTTCGTGAAAGCCTCGTTGGGTTTTGATTTGGTTTTTCCGAGGTTGATCGAGTGTGTTGCTATTGGTGCACCCGCCGGGTAAAACTTTCTGAAAGCCGTGTCCGCGGATATGGACGACTTGGAGCAAAGTTTCTTGATCATAGACAAGCATAACTAAAGTTTACTGCTATTAATTTGACTTATAATGACTAGTAATCAGCTTCACTATAACGGAATGGCTAATTAATCGCCCACCATTGCTTGTTTGGTTGTCGCTTGACAAAATGTATCTCGACTAGTAAGTATTGCAACTTCAACGAAATGGCTGAATAAAAGTACCAACAACTTGGGTTTTGGGTTTATCTCATGCTATCATGTCGATTAGTAATTATTGCAACTATCACGAATGGTTAACTAAAAGTGCCCATGCTTACTTTATCGTGATTATCTAAATCTGACTAGTAAAGCGCCACCACTATAACTGAATAAATAAAACTGCCAACTGTGTGAGTTCCTCGGTTGACTTCCTCGTTAGGTCTCGAGGGGGAAACACCAGGATGGGTTTGTTTGGTGTTAGCTTCAGGTTGGATCCGGATAGGTCATCCTCACCCCTCTCTGATATATGCCAGTTGTATCGAGTCTCTATAGGTTGTCCAGTGCATGCTGCCGCTGCCGCTTCAGTCCACCATACCTATGTAGGCGAGGACCGCCAAATTCTAGCCTCGCTGCATCGGCCTCGATCGACGCTCCTTCTTTTTCCCTTTGCCTTCTTGCCGCACCCCTTTTGTTTAAGCAGGTTTGAGATCGTATCATTAGCAGGGTTACCCTTCCGGCTTGGCCTGGGCAGGGTTATGGACGCCATTGGTTATTCTTCAGGGCTCTTAGCCCATTTGCTTCTTGTCCGTAGTCGGACGCTCTACCGTTTTCAAGGTGATTTGGATCTTTGTATATTACATCTGTATTCTTGACTCTCTGAGTCGCTGTTATAGATATCTGTTCTGTGGGTCCCATCGAGGACTGTTGTGTAATGTTATTACTTCGTTTTCCACCCGCACGAAAGTGCCTGGTGGGCACCTTTGAATCGTTTCTATGCGGGTTTGGCGAATTTTGCTAAAACTTGCATAGGTCCGATTCTGAGGGTGTTACATCAAGCGACTAAAAAAGAAGCAGCCGAGGCTTGTTCAGTTGTTTTGATTATTTCTTGCCCTCTGCCGATGCAGTTTAAGTCATTCAAGTGTTGCGGTAAAGGGATTTGCGTAGGCAATCTGTCTGAGTTACATTTCATCTTAATTCTTGACTATTCTTTCTCAAATTTGCAATGCGGTAGAACCATGGCAAGGCGCCATGGAAATGACGCCGACCGCAAAGGGGAGGAAAATGGTTTGGCCAGTTCTAGAGGGCGGATTGCGATGGTTGGTGGACTTCGACGACAACGATGCTTCTATCCCCTCCTCTCCGACAAAACAAAAGGTATAAATTATGCGCTTAACTGCTCGTGTTCATAATATGATTGTTTCTATCTAATTTTTTCCGTAGCAACACACGGGTATTCAGCTAGTGACCTTTGTTTCTTGATATTACATCTTAACTGTGGATGCTAGCTATTGATCCAGGACTAGCATTGTAAACACAGGGATCTCTACCTTATTAAAGGTTGGGAACCTTACACGCATATGGACATATGCGCCACAGAAAGCTCGGGTGGACCCTATCACGAATTTTCATTGACTGTACTCTGACCAATATTCTGTGGCGCATATGACCATATGCGCCACAGAAGTTCATCTTCTGTGGCGCATAGGAAAAGCAGATTCTACCCCCCCTCCCAGGATCGCCTTTTTATCATTGCAAAAAATAATAGAAAATAGAAAACACTTCAAAAAATAAAATCCTTTCACATAGTGATAGGTAATATGGTCTAGTTTGTAGGAAAATTAACAAACATGCATTTCGACTTTTTATGCAAAAAAAGTTTATGCCACGGTAAAACGGCCGTAACTTTTGCATACGATGTCGGAAAAATACGTATAATATACCAAAATGACGAGAACGAGATTTCGCATCCGCTCGCAACGACCTATGGTCGTTTAGCGATTATTTAGATTTTCAAAATTCGAAAAGAGTAAAAGGTTATGGCCAAAAGATTATTTTTTCCTGCAAAAAAAATAAAAAAGGAGGACAAACTTCTGTGGCGCATTTCTTCCATATGCGCCACAGAAGTCTTCGCCAAAATTCGAAATTTGAATACCGCCCTTCTCCCTCTCTTATACTCTTCCACTCCTCCACCTTCCCCTCCTCACCTTCTCCTCCTCCTCCACCCCGGTGAGATCCTCCTCCTCCTCTTCCTCCACCCCGGTGAGCTTCTCCTCCTCCTCCTCTTCCTCCACCCCGGTGAGCTTCTCCTCCTTCACCACCACCCCGGTAAGCTCCTTCCTCCTCCACTCCGGTGAGCTCTTCCCTCCTCCACCCCGGTGAGCTCCTCCTCCTCCTACCACCTCCCTCCTCCTCCACCCCGGCGAGCTCCTCCTCCTCCACCCCGGCGAGCTCCTCCTCCGGCGACCATCTCCTCCTCCTCCTCCTCCTACGGTGGCCTCCTCCTCTCCTCCACCGGCGACCTCCACCAGTCACCTCCTTCTCTCCTCCATCGGCGACCCCCATCTCCGGCGAGCACCACCTCTGGCTAGATCTGGCCGGTTTTTTTTTTGAAATTTGAAAAAAACTTCTGTGGCGCATATTGGCCAAATGCGCCACAGAAGTTTGAGATCTGGTTCGGGACTTTTGTGGCGCATTTTGGCAATATGCGCCACAGAAGTTTTTCAGACTTCTGTGGCGCATTTCAATATGCGCCACATAACCGCAATTTAGTGGCGAGATAACAGTGGCGTATCCCATATGCGCCACAGAAGACTCAAAATGGTGCGTCACTGATAGGCCTTTTCCTAGTAGTGAGATTGAGTTAGTTACCAGCCTCTTACCACACCTCGAGTTGTCTTAATCTTCATTATTGCCCTTCACTTGTGTGACTTGAATAATTAACATGAAACCAAAATCCACTGAGGATGGCTGAACCCTGCAAAGAACCCACAAAACCAGAGAAAAATAACAAATATTTTTGGTGTTTTCAATTTTTTAGAAACAAGCAAACAAAGAAAAACCAAACAAAAACAAAGCAAACCAAACAAGCAAAATCTTTTTGGATTTTTATTTTAAGGCAAACCAAAGCAAAGAAACAAACCAAGAGAAACAACGAAAATATTTTTTGGTATTTTTGGGTTTTTGGAAAGAATCAACAAAAAATAAAAAGAAAGCGAAACAATGGATATACAAAGAACCGACCGAACATGATATATATATGAGTGTGATGCCGGTGTACCTCCCCTCAAGCTTAGGATTTTGGCCTAAGTGGGGCTCAATAGCGCGGATAGTACCCCCATGCTGGTGGGTCATTATATGAATGATCATAGTCAGGCACCTGCGATGAAGAAGAAGACGCGCCCCAATCAAATAAGGGCTGCTGGTATGAAGACTCTCCCAATTTGGAGGGCTGAACCGAATTGTCTTCGGCATCCTCTTCAACATTCTCTTCTTGCTGGGAGAGTTCCCCCACATAAGTGTCAAGGTCCTCCTCCGTAAGTGACCATCCTTGCTTGTTATCAAAGTTAAACAAAGAAGGTGCAGGCAAATAAACTATTTTCTCAGTCTGACCCTTTCTCCGACCTTGCTATGCAAAATATATTTCATATGGTAAACTTCTCACATTGGCTCCCAAAGAAACCAAACCATGCTGAATCATGGATTCAATATCAAGCCTCTATATGGGGAACTGAAAATCTGAAAAGTGAGGCTCTAAACCATGGAAAGCTAGCAACCTAGAAGCAATGGGACCTCCACAAATTCCACCCTTCTCACAGTTGGTGGTGAGGCGGTGAGCTATCAAAGCACCTAAACTATAAGAACTAGTCCTATTCAGAGCAGCTACGATAAAAGCTAGATCAAAAGAAGATAACTTCCTAGCAATCTTTCTAGCAAGAACACACATGGTAATGAAATAGGAAAAGTATCTAATAGCTGGGAGCTGGATGTTCCGAATTTTACCACTTTCCTTTGAGAAGTCAAAACCTTGGCAAATCTCAGCATACAAATCAACAAGTGACTTGGGACTCTCCTTGATCTTCTTACAAGATCCCCACTGAGGTACTCTAATTGCTGCACAGAAATCAGCAAAAGGCAGGTCGACAGGTATATTATATATTTTGTAATGGACCATGGGATTAGAAGTAGACCAAGTGAACGGGAATTCCTGCACAAAATCTATGGTTATCTTAACATATTGGATTGGTTCACCTTCAACAAAGTGTTCCAACCCTGCATTTGTTACCATAGTTTGGAAATCTTGGAGGATCCCCGCATCTCTCATAAATTCATGGCATGGATATATGGAAGGAAAAATTGCCTCCTCACGATGAACCTTCATTGGCTCATGCACCATCAAGTCATATTGATTCTGTGGATAAGCACTCATCTTCCTTGCTGAAATTTTTAGACAACCATCAAACCAAGTGATTTCTAAGTTGATAAAAGATGAGCAACTACTATAGGAACTTGCTAGAGGACTATACATGCATCAAAACAAAGTTTCTAAGCAAAGAACAATCACACAAGCTCAAACAACCTGTCACCTATAGCAGCAAAATACACAAGATACAATCTACCAATCACAAATCTAATTGGACAAGTGGAGAAGGCACATACCAAGGAGCAAACCCTCCAAAAATCATCACTTGAGATGTGCTGAACAAGGAGATCGAAAATCGCGAGCAAGAACAGCAAGAACTCGAGCTTGAGCAATTTTTCCGGTGTTTTTCGGCAGAGAGAAAGAAGGTGGCTTTGAGGAGGTAGCCTGGAGGGGCCCAGGTGGGCCAAACCTCCTAGGTGCCACCCCTAGGTAGGCCGCGCCTAACCTGGGTGTGGTGGCCTGGGGTGGCCCCCTGGGTCACTTCAGGTGTCTCTCTGCCCCTTTTTCGGGGGAAAATTTATTTTGAATTTTCTGGGATTTTTTGGGAAACTTTATTTTTGGCCAATTTTCAGGGTATGAAAATTGATTTTCTCGCAGAAACAGTTTTTCAGAAGAAGCAAAAGAAAACCAAAAGACAAACTACAGGATCTCTAAGAAACTCAAACAAGCAAACAACTAGCAAAACAAAAGCTAAAGCAAAGACTAGGAAGGAGAAAGGAAAATGAAAGCAAGTATAACCACAATGGAAACATTATTTTGTTCATTAAAATCCTTTTGTTAACAAGGTTGATCAAGTCTTGTTACCAAAACAATCTTATATGAAACAAAACTTTGCATTCCACAAGGTGATTATGTTACCTCATACTTTATAGCAATGGTCCCAATTATAATAGTTTCAAAATTTTCTTGTGGAATGGGACAATATATTTCTCCAACCTTGATGCCCTCAATATTTTCAATGGAATTCAGGCAATATATCTTAACAACCTTATTGGGGAAATAGACAGTGTGCTATTTGTCATTAATATTGAATGTTACTTTCCCTTGATTGCAATTGATGACAGCACCGGCAGTATTAAGAAAAGGTCACCCAAGAATAATAGACATATTATCATCTTCAGGCATTTTAAGCACAACAAAATTAGTTAAGACCATGCAATTATGAGCAACTTGAACAGGAACATCCTCACATATACCAACAGGAATAGTAGTTGACTTATCAGGCATTTGCAGATAAATATTAGTTGGTATCAACTTTTCTAGTTGGAGTCTCTTGTAGAGAGAAAAAGGCATAACACTAACTCCTGCTCCCAAATCACATAAAGAAGTTCTAACATAGTTATTCTTAATGGATCAAGGAATAGTTGGTATACCTAGATCACAAAGTTTCTTTGGAACCTTACCATTGAAGGAATAATTAGCAAGTAGAGTCGAAATGTCCTCATTAGGAATCTTCCTTTTATTAGAGACAATATCCTTCATATACTTTGAATAAGGAGGCAAATTAATAGCATCAGTCAAAGGAATTTGCAAAAATAAAGGTTTCATCCACTCACAAAACATGTTGTAGTGTTCTTCCTCCTTTCACTTGTGTTTCTTACCTGGAAAAGGCATAGGTTTCTGTACCCAAGGTTCTCTCTCTTTACCATTTTTATTAGCCATAAAATCTTCCTTTGTGTACCTAGTATTCTTAGTGTGCTTCTCAGATTCTTCCTCACCTTCATCCTTATCAGGAGACTCATTTTTATTATTACCATTCTTAGTTTCAGCATCAGAGACAGATATACTATTAGGATCTATAGCAGGTTCAAGTGGTTTCTCAACTATCTGATGTTTATTTTTCTTTCTCTTAAGAGGACTATCAGTATCTTCACCTTGTCGAGAATCATGCTCTATTCTTTTAAGGTGTCCTTCATGATATAAAGGATCTTGAGTAGCTATACCACTCCTTGTTCTAATTCCATAAGCATGTTTATCTCATGAAGCATTACCAAGCATATCCTTTTGTACCTTAGCAAGTTGATCAAGTTGGGTTTGAACAATTTGAAAGTGTTTACAAAGCATTTTAATATCATTAGAAGTTCTTTCCACAATATATTTCAACTCATGGATATCTCTAGAGTTTTCCAATAAATGATTTTGAACTTGATTATTAAAATACCCTTGCTTAACAATAAAAGTGTCAAGTTCCTCTAAACATTGATCAGGAGGCTTACCATAAGGAATATCACCTTCATCAAAGTGTTGGAGAGAGTGTACCTCAGTAGTAGATGAGTGGGGAATTGGCTTACATAATTCTTCTATAGGAGGTAGATTCTTCACATGTTCAGCTCTAATACATTTCTCCTTTAGACACTTCTTAGCTTCCTTCATCACTTCATCATTTAATGCAATAAATCCCCTCTTCTTTGTTGTTGGTGCTGGAATTGGTTCAGGAACAACTGGTTTAGGAGTAATAGGCTCAGGTGTATTCAGCTCAGTTAAAGTGTAAAGGTACCAACCTTTAATAAGGTAGAGATCCCTGTGTTTACAATGCTAGTCCCTGGATCAATAGCTAGCATCCACAGTTTAAGATGTAATATCAAGAAACAAAGGTCATAGTACAACTTTATAACCAGGAATAAAATAATTCATTACATATTACATATCTCATTTGGCTATCTCATTACATTGCATCAGAAATAAATATAGAGCATGGATTCCTTCATCTTCAAAGTGCCACAGGCAATCATGTTGGTTGTAGACTTGTAATCCTAATCAACATACTTCACTAACATCAAACAAACCTGCAAGATAATAAGTTACAACCACAAGGGTCAATACATTTGAATTGTATTGGCAAGTGATACTATGGTAGTATAGTGGAGTCTATCATCTATATGCATTTGGCTAAGTGGAGCTTAGGCTTGCTTTGCTCAAATAGATTTTCCTTATCATTTGAAAACACTAAGTTTTTATTTGTCAAAATCACCCAAGGCATCTACCAATCATTGATTGAAGATTCTTTAACCCTTGTTCAACCACAAGTTTTTAACTTAGAAATTGGGATGAGGGGATCCTTGATAGCTTCCATGTCTTGATACTCAAATTTTCCATTGTCGGGGACACGACTAAGTACTTAGATTTTACTCTCTCGAGAGGTGGTGCACTTTCCCCACAAGACTCGACATGCATCGAGACAAGATCTTTGAGAAGCCTTCCCTTAGACCAAAATGGACGCGTTCCCAAACCTATCACCCCCTACCACCAACTGTCCATCTAGCTAAGTTATTGCAACCTATATGATCTAGGTAGAGCCCATAATGCCATGTGGCTGCACTTGAAGCTTCTCAACATTTGACATCTCAAATATCTTTATTCTTAGGTGGAATTCCACAAGTGTGATACAGCAGGGTAGTCCATGGAAATGGGCCCTGAGTAACCACTCAACACAAACCATTCTCACCATTCACCCAGGTGATTCATTCACATAGTTGTTTTATTTAACAAAACACAAGTCATAGACTTAGAAATATTTCATAGCATGAATATAATCCTCCCTTATTTTCTACTAGCTAAGGTAAGCATGATAGTATTAGGGATCTTATCTTAGGGAAAATTCTACTAAGGCATCATCTACTAATATTTCCCATGGCATAGCATACTTAGTAAAAAATTCATGCAAGTCCTACTTAGAAATATCACTAATGCATAGTGAAAATAATGGGACAAAAGTATGAAGTACCACTTGACTTTTTGGTAGAGAATATAAGTTCACTCCTTGATCTCGCAATATTCACACTCTTCAAATTTCACTACAATTCAATCAAGGCACAAATTCAATCTAGCATTCAATTCATCACATAAAATAATAAAAACAAAGCAATGCATGGAATCATGCAAAAGATTGTTTTATTTGAAAAAGTGGTTTCTAATAGGTTATAAACATTTTAAAACACCTATTGTTCTTTTATAAAAGTGGCAAAACCATTTGATATTAATTAGTGAAAATGGCCACTTTAAATCATTTTTGTTTTGCTAGAAATGAGTTTAATCAAAGTAATAATTTCTGATATTATCCAATTTGTTTTTAAACACCAATATTAATATTTATGGTCAAAGTTTTTAAAACAAAATCATTTACACAAGGTTTCACTCGAAAATCATTTTTAAAACAAGCACCATTTTATTTTACTAGAAATGCCTTTATCAAAGTAATAATTTTTCTAGGGTTTAATCAAATACATTTTTAAATCCAAAACTTTGTGTCTAGGGTCAGAGAGTTTAAATAAAATCATTTTCCAAAGGTTTTACTCAAAAAGCATTTTTAAACCATAATCAATATTTTATTTAACTAGAAATGCTTTTATTCAAAGGAATAATTCCTAATTTTCAGAAAATATAATTTTAAATCCACAAGTTGGTTTTATGGTCAGTAGGTTCAAAACAATCCATTTACAAAAAATTTTACCCTAAAAACATTTTTAGAATAAATTTTATACTCAAAATATGCCTACACATGTTTCTGCAAAAACAAAAAATTTTACAGAAACAAATCACTAAACAAAGGGCATGGTTGGATAGTATTCTTTTTACTGATTCCATTGATATAAAATTTGTAAAATTTGGACATGTAGATTTAAAGTTATGAATTTTTCAATTTCAAACATCTAATAGGATAGTTTCTGTTTTTAAAACAGAATACAAGACACATGGAGCATTTCAATAAGCTAATACCGGTTCATTTGGATTGCGAAGTTACAACCGTTGGATCTAAAGAGATCTGGGCGTCTCAGATGAAATCGTACCCCTACGGTTAAGTTCTAATTCTAGTACTTCAATCAGGATCCAACGAACCACAGCAACCTGATCATGGATCGTCGGCGCTGGCCAACAGCGAACAGCGGCACGGCTCTGCTCGCGGTGGTTCTCACGAAGCAGGAAGCAAAGGAGGGAGGAAATATGCTCACAGTGTTCGCGTGATCGCAGTGAATATCAAGGTGGTTTCCTTCTGTCAAGGGGCGCCTGGTAGCGGCGGCGATTGCTCACCGGAGATGGCGTCGGCATCAGGCGTCTCTGTTCGTCATTTTGGCGAAGTTTTAAGCCACGGGAAAGCGATAAAAACGATCTGTTAGACAAACGAGAAAGAGGAGAACAATCGAGTGTTAACCAGAGAGGAGGGGGCGATCTGTGCTTATGGGGAGGGGTCGCCGGAGTTGGAGAAGTTCTCGGTGGCGCTCGGGTGATGACGAAGCCGAGCTTCTAGCGCGTGGCGAGTTGGGGCTATGGGCAGGTGCGCTTGACGATGGGGAATAAGCTAGTGGGTGCCAGGAAGTGGTAGGTGGCCGGAGTGATTTGTCCGGAGTAGCTCGTCGGGGCAGTGGTGGTGTGGATCAAAATTAGAGCAGCCCTGGGACAGAGAGGGAGGGGCGAGTGAGGGGAAATGGAGAGGGGGACTGGGCGGTTAAGAGAGCGTGATCACTGGGAGGAATTAATCATCCATTTACTCGAATTGATGCTAGCAATTAGAGGCAGCAACGACAGAGAGGGGAGGAAGAACGAGTCGTGCGGGTGGGAGAGATGATGACGGGGCAGTGGGGCCTGGCGTCATCGAGGTGAGTGGGGGTTCGGTGGGGTCTTCTGTTCAGTGATCGAGTGGGTTAAATTTCTGGTGCGAAGCGTTTTCTGCGGGGAAGAGAGAGAGAGAGAGGCCTCTGGTGGCCTTGCTGGGCTTGTTGGGCTGGGCTGGCTTTATTTCATTTTTTCTTTTCTGTTTTCCTTTTTCTTTTTCTCATTTCTTTTTCTATTTTGAATTCATTCAAATTATTTCAAACCCTTTTTCATTTCAAATCTTTTCAAACTTTTCAGTAAGTTTTCTATACTGTTTTAAACATGTATTTAAAGTCCATTTTAGAATAATTTTCCCTTATTCTTTTATGGTTTATTAATTAATTAATTTAGACACTTGTCTTTATTTAATTGAAATTTCAAATATGTTTTCAAACTTCTATTTGAAATCCAAATTTTACCAAATCATTTTCAGTAGGTTTTATTTATTCATTATTATGAATAATTCACTTTGAATTATTTAGAATATTTTAATATGAGTTATTATTCATTTAAATTAGGCATTTTCTTTATTCAAATGAAATCAAATATGGTTTTATACCATTATAAATTTTATTCAGATAATTCTTTGATTCCATTTAAGTTAATTAAATAATTTTATTCCACTTGGGCAATTTCCAATTTATTATTTTCCCATCATTTAATTAATCATTTCTATTAGGGATTTTGTCTTTACTTAAATATAATTTAGAATATGGTTTTATCCATATAATTTTATTGGAATAATCTTTATCCCTTTATTTTATTTGAATTATCTTTATTCCATTTTCTTATGGATTTAATTCAAGTTTTAAATTGTCTTTTAAATAATTCCTTTGGAATTTATTATTTAGTTTAGGCAATTTGTCTTCATTTAAATAAAATTGGATATTGATCAATCCTTATCATTTTATTTAAATAATATTTTACTCCTTTTTATTATTCAGTAAGCTTTCAATTTATTTGTTTAGCCAAGATTTATTTTTTGTTTTTAAATATTCCTTATTTATTTATTTCTTTCTTTCTTTGTCTTATAAAATCCATATCTTTTTATTTATAGATCAAAAATTGGTGATTCCAATTTGTATGATTTTATTTAATATATGTTTATCCTTTTAAATTCTTTTAGGATTAATTTGTTCAATATTTGGTATGGATTTTAGATAGGAGCTTTATTAGCTTTGGAATTTATTTCTTTTTATCTAATTAAATTCATAAGTTTTTATCCATGGTTCCAAATTGAATGAAATCAATTTCTATGGTTTTATATGTTGGAATTATGCCCTAGAGGAAATAATAAATATGTTATTATTATAATTCTTGTTCATGATAAAGTTTATATTCCATGGTAGAATTGTATTAAGCGGATACTTTAATACTTGTGTGGTTTATGAACAACACCGTGTACTTAGTATGCCTCTATGGACTAGCTCATTGATTAATGATGGTTAAGGTTTCCTAACTATAGACATGAGTTGTCGATTAATAATGAGATCATATCATTGGGAGAATGATATGATGGATAGACCCAAACTAAGCGGAGCAATTAGATCGTGTCATCGCGTTCATCTTTGCGAAGCTTTTCTTATGTCAAATATTGTATTCCTTAGACCATGAGATAATACAACTCCCTGGTATCGGAAGAAAGCTTTGAGGTCATCAAACGTCATCCTATGAGAGGGTGATCATAAAGGTGTCTCTCAGGTGATCGGAAAGTACCTGTTGGGTTGTATGTATAGAGATGGGATTTGTCCCTCCCAAGTCAGAGAGATATACTTCGGGCCCACTCGGTAATCGATATCAACACCGCTTGCTAGCATGTGGTTAAGGAGTTAATCACAAAGTGATATCGGATTATGGAGCAGTAAAGTACTTGCGTGAGCGATATTGAACTAGGTATGTGATGCAAGCGATCAAATCTCGGGCAAGTAAAATATCGCGAGACGAAGGGAATATATATATGGGATTGATTGAATCCTGGCACTATGGTTCATCCGATATTATCATCGATGAATGTGTGGGAGTCAATATGGGTTTCCAGACCCCGCTGTTGATTATTGATATAAGATCATGTCTGCATATTCTCGAACCCGAAGGGTCACACACTTAACGTGTCTTGATGCTAGGATAGATTGGATAATTGGTTTATGAATTTTTGTTCGGACTCTCGGATGGGATCCGGGACATCACGAGAGGTTCCGGAATGGTCCGGAGAATAAGATTCATATAAGGCAATGCAGTTTTTGGAGTTCGGAATTGTTTTGATTTAATCGGTATTGTACCGGAAGCTTTTAGAACCTTGGGAGGGGACCCACCTGCGGGAGGGGCATGGGCCTATGAGGGAGTGCCCTGGCCGCATTGGGCCAGGGGAACAGGGCCCCATAGGGCCCAGCCGGCCAAACGTAGGGCAAACCCTAGGAGAGCTTCTAGAAGGGGGGAAACTTGCCCCCCACTCCTCCCTCCTTGGCCGCCGGCCCTAGGGCTTGGGGGAGGGGAAAGGGCTGGCCGCCCATCCCTTTATATAAAGAGGGCTGGGGGCACACCCCCTCCCACACCTCCTCCTCAAGCCCTAGCCGCCCTACTGCCCTCCTCTCTCTCTCCCTCCCGACTGCACATAGGCGAAGCCCTGCTGCAGAAACTCTCCACCACTTGCACCGCGCCGTCACGTTGTAGATCCAATCCGTCTCTCCACCATACTTGCTGGACCGAGAAAGGAGGAGACGTCGAGGTGCCGCACGTGTGCATCTCTCGGAGGCATCGCCACTTGCGGTGTTAGATCGGATCGGATCACGAGGAGGAGAAGCGAGTACGACTACATCACCCACGTTCCGTCGAAAGTTCCGCCACGCGAATCTTCAAGGGTATGAAGATATCATCTATTCCCCCTCATTGTTTGCATCTCCTAGATTAGATCTTGGCTTTCCCCGTTCGCATCCGTAGAAAATTTTGATTTACTATGCTGCGAAACCCTTCATTATAATGTTTTTATTTATCATTTTTTATCATTTATAAATGTTTGTTGCTGAATTTTTATATGGATAAAATCCATATTCTTAGAGAGATCTTGGAAATTATTTTCTTCCATTAGGGTTTTGGTTTAACTTTTCCAAGTGTTTAAATTTTCAAGATACATTTATTGATGAATGCATTTCACTTGATTGAAATTTGTTTGATTCCCTTTTTATTCAAAGTTTATTCAAGATGGGTTTTGTTGTTTCCATTTAGAATCAAAAAGTTTCTTTTCACCCTAAATTTCAACAATTATTTTTTTTTATTTTTTTTCACATTACAAAATTTGGAAAATTTTGGGATATGACATGAGGTCCAATCATCATAATTCTTGCTTATCTTGGTCATTAATTCTTCAGCATCTCTAGGAGTCCTTTTCCTGAAAACACAATCAGGAAAGCTATCTAGGTAGGTCCTAGAATCATCAGTTAGTCCATTATAATAAAGATCAAGAAGCTCATTCTTAGGTAATGGACATCCAGGATGTGCATGAATCAAGGCACAAAACCTTGTCCATGACTCAGGCAATTTCTCTTCTTCTCCGTATTTAAAATCAAAAAGTCTCTGCAAAGCAGCATGTCTAGCACTGGGAGGAAAATATTTCTGGAAGAAAGAAGCAATCAAGCAATCAGTGCTATCAATGGAACCAGGAGGTAATCTATTTAACCAAGCCCTAGCTTCTCCTTTTAGTGAAAAAGGGAAGATCTTAGCAACAAAGTAATCGCGCATCTTAAAATCATCAGAGAACAAAGCACTCATAGTAGAAAGCTCATTCATATGAGCCACAACACTGTCATTTCCAGTCCCACAAAAAGGTTCTTTCTCAACAATATCCAAATAAGATAAATCAAGAGAGAAATCAAAATCTTCATCTTTAATATCTATGGGAGAAGTGGCAAACTTAGGATCAGAGGACAACTTAGGCATAATAGTACGCCTAGCAAGGAGACTCTTCATAGCACTAGTACCATGTGTGTTTCGGCACTCTTCAACAAAATCATCAGTGAACTCAACGTAACCATCATTAATATCATAACTCTCACTAGCCTTAGGTGAGCTAATAGGTGTAACAGTGTCTTCACTAGGAGTTTTGGTATTTCCTAGACCAGCCATAGTAGCATCTATAAAAGGACCTAATGAACCACTCGCATCAAGCACAGTAGAAGTAACATCATGAGTATCAAAAGCAGTTTCAGACTCAGTAGTACTAGCAGTGTGTGTAGCATGTGTATGTGGTGGTGGTGTGACAAGTTTACTTATAACAGACGGTGAATCAAGAGCAGCAGAGGTGTTTAGGACCATACCTCTTCTTGTAGTGGATGGTAAAATATGGAACTTTCCATCACGAGACTTCCCCATGATGAAAAGAGTAGCAGTGAACAATAATAGATCCAAGTGAACTTACAAATAAAGCTATGCTCCCTGTGGCGCTTGGAAAATAGTCTTGATGACCCACAAGTATAGGGGATCACAACAGTCTTCGCGGGTAGTATTAACCAATTTATTGATTCGACACAAGGGGAGCCAAAGAATACTTGCAAGCCTTAACAACTGAGTTGTTAGTTCAGATGCACCTGGAAATAGTTCTTGCTCATAGAAGTTTATCAGTAGCAATAGCAAAGCAACAACAATAGCAACAGCAACAGTGAAATAGGAGCAATTGTAATAGTAACGGTAACAGTAGGATTCGAGTGCGGTAGGCATAGGGATGGATGGACGGGCGTTGCATGGACGGGTCTAAACATGGAACTTCAAGATCTAGGGCATTGTAGATAAATAATAATAAGCATCCAAGTACTAAACAGTCCTAGGCATGTGCTCCAAATATAGTCATACCTGCTCGCAATGAGAACTTGCACAACATCTTCTGTCCAGCCAGCCCGTGGCAACGGGGCCTCTAGGGAACTACTGGCAATTAAGGTGCTCCTTCTAATAGAGCACCGGAGCAAAGCATTAACACTTCGTGAACACATGTGATCCTCACACCATAGCCATCCCCTCTAGTTGTCCCAAGTATTGTCACTTTGGGGCCTTTGGATCCGGACAATGATATGTGTACACAACTTGCAGATAATATCACAAACAATACTATCATAATTATTAAATAATAAGTTCAGATCTAATATCATGGCACTTGGGCCCTAGTGACAAGCATTAGGCACAACAAGTTGCAACAAAGTCAAATAGCACTAAAAGAGATACTAGGCACTATGCCCTAACAGATCTTATTCGATTACATGATAGAACTCATCAAATCCCTACCATCCCCAAGCCTACAACGGGGGATTACTCACTCATGGATGAGGGAAACATCGGTGCTTGATGGAGATGCGTTGGTGATGACGATGGCGATGATCCTTTCCAAATTCCCCGTCTCGGCAGGGTGCCAGAACAGAGTTTTTGGATCCGAATCTTGGTTTCTGGTGGCAGAGGTGGATCAGAACTCTTTCTGGAAAACTATCGACCCTCCCTCGATTTTTAGGTCGAAAGGCAACTTATAGGCACAAAGGGAGGCCGAGGAGATGCCTAGGGTGGCCTCACCCCCTCCAAGCGCGGGGTCAGGTGGGCCCGCGCCTAGGGTGGGTCTGGGCCCCCCAGGCCCCCTCTCTGTCTCCCCTTCTTGCTCCGTGGATCTTCTGTGAAAAATAGTTTTGGCATATTTTCCTGGATTTTTCCTGATAGTTGATTTTCTACACAAAAACAAGACACCAAGGTAATTCTGCTGAAAACAACGTAAGTCCTTGTTAGTTGTATCCAAATCGCACAAATTTAGAGGAGAAAAAATAGCAAAGTGTTCAAGAAAGTAGATACGTTTTGGACGTATCACTCCTCATCCCAATTTCTAAGTTAAAAACTTGTGGTTGAACAAGGGTTAAAGGTTCCTCAATATTCATTGGTGGTTCCTTCGGAGTTTTTGATAAAGAAAAACTTAGTGTTTTTCAACTGATAGGAAAAACCTATTTTGAGCAAAGCAAGCCTAAGCTACACTTAGCCAAATTCATATAGAAGTTAGAAACTACTATTCTACTATGGTATCACTTGCCAATACTATTCCAATATATTGACCCACTGTGGCTGTAACTTATGATGTTGCACGATACTCTGATGAGGATTAGGGTTATGAGTATACACTCAACATGCTTGCCTGTGGCACATGAAGATGAAGACTTTACTTTACTTTACTTTACTTACTTATGTTATGAACACTTGTACTAGCCTTTGTCTATGGAGTTGTAAAAGACTATGTTATCTCTGGAATGACAATGTAATAAAGGCCTTTGTATCTGAGTACTTCATCTTAAACTGTGGATGCTAGCAATTGATCCAGGGACTAGCATTGCAATCACAGGTATCCTTTACCTTATAAAGGTGGGGTCTTACAGCTAGCCTAAGGAATGCCTAATCATGGTAGAAACTTGCAGCATCACCATAGTGAGCAATCTATGAATCTTTCTTCTTATACAAAAATAAAGACATACTGAAAAGAGGAAAGAGAGAAAAAAGCACCATTTTCCCATGGTAAATAAGAGATTGCTGAGATGCTCACTGTCTGCTTGCCTTGTCATTTTGATTATGGGTTAGCTCCTGTATCATGTGAAAGGGGTACCCCGTTGGCGGTTCTTTATGATACACATGTACTTACAATGACAAGAACTTACCAGTAACAAAAGTTGAGTAGCATGAGGAGCGGCCCTCTCACTCAAGGGACATGAGATTGCCAACTTATATTTCGTCAAGCATATACTTCATCTTTGTACACTTTAACCTTAATCACCTCTAGATGCTTATGATAGGGGTAAGGAGAGCTCAAATCTAGTAAGTACCATAATCTTTTGAAAGCTCTTTATGAACTTGAAATCCATGTTTCCCTCTATGAAGGGCCTTTATCCTACTTCTAAGTTGAGTCAGTAAACCTATTCCTCTCCATCTCCAGTAAGCATTTGAGTTGTTGTGTTTCAGGCATTCATATGATGATTTATTCAACCATGTTCTTTATCTTCCTTGTTTGCACAAGACTCTTATCTAATGAGTATTACTTTGAAAGCCATCATTGTGAAAAACCTTTTATGTTTGAGCAAAGAGTACTCTTGTTGTAAAACTTCTACAAAAGCTTTGTTTGAAAACTGTTTGCCAACTATTCTCTAACCGAGAACAAAGTTTGCCAATCCCAATTATGATTTATCTTTATGCATCTTTATTGTGACTCCTATACTTGTTGCAAGCCAAGTTATTGTAACACCCTCGCCTGATAAGGCTGAGTTCATGTGTATAGTACCAATCCCTGGATCGGTTCACTGGCACACACAGTACAGATGAATACCAAAGAATTTAACTGTGCATCACAAATAACAAATTTATCCAGAATTGCAATTATTACAATAATTCTTAGCTCAAGGCTAGCTCAATATCAAGTAGCATACGGAAGCATAAACAATTGATAGGCTCCATCTTCAATTGTGCCACAGGCGAACAACTATTGACTGGAGTATCGCGACCTATTCGATCACTCAGAATTGGAATAATAACCTACAACATAAAACGTAGTATCCCCGAAGGGTCAATACATGGAATGTATGGCAAGTAGCGCTAAATAGGGAGACAATAGACTTACAAACTACATGCTTATTTGGCTGGTGGAGTTGTGGCTAGCTTGCATTTACAAATACCTTTGTCCTACTTTCATAAATAATTTTTGTCTTTCTTTAAAAAGATCCCAATTAAGTTATCCCATCAACATTAAAGCAGTTAAGAAATTAGAATGAGCGAGAAACATGTCATGAACTCAATATCAAGCAAATCGAATGTCCATAACCGGGGACATGGCTAATCGATTAGTTTATACACCATGTAGGGGTTAGTACACTTACCGATGAGACTTGGCCAGTCCAGCTCGTACCACCACTCTCATATTGGGTGATGATAGGGAGAAGTCCAAGAAGGGACTGTTCTAGAAGTAGCTCCCCAAACCCGACACACACCGTACCAACCTACCAAAATTCTACATCTCTGGATATGTGGGTTCGAGTTACCACAACCTACTGAGTCCAACCAACCACCCATTTCATTATTGGCACATGGTTCTACACGTAAGCTACCAAATAAAGAAGCCAATCGTTTTCTCTTGATACCTGGGTGCCTTTCCGTAGTGATTCCACCAAAAAATATTAATCCCATCACACCCAGGAGATTCATTGATTAAGTTGTTTTTAGTTTTCACAAACCAACACTTTTAGAAACAACTTTCAATGGTGTAACCCAGCCCTCGGTTATCATAGCACGGCTAAGCACATCTACCAATGGTGGCTCATCTACAAGATATCCCTACCACATAATAGGACATAGCATAGCGATAGTAATCCCTATCATGCAACTACAAAATACACCACAATGCATTAAAAATAGTAGGACAATAATTGTCACATCCCAAGATTTTCCAAATCTTGTAATGTGAAAATAAATTAATAAAATAAAACTTTGTTTGATTTTCAGAGCCAGAAGAAACTTTTTGAATGCAATTGGAACTTCGAACCCATTTGAATTTAATAAAAACTAAAGGGATTTAAAAATATAAACATTTAATAAAAGGAAATAAAAACATTTTGGAAATACTATTTTGAAACTTTTAAATGAAAGGATTTGATTTCAAATGAAATAGAAGTTTTATAAATAAAGATTATTTTATAGAGTTCAATTAAAACTTGGCCAAGCTTTGGGAATTAAAAACATTTCATTTTAAATAAAATAGCAAAAGTTTAATTAAAAATAATAAAGGATTGCTTAAATAAAATAATAAGGAATTAATATCCAAACTCTATTTAAATAAAAGGTTTTACCAATTTAATTGAAACATCAAAACTTATTAAATTATTTAAAATAAGTTTTCCAAATATTTGTTATTCAAAAATAAAAACCTACTAAAGTGTTTTGGCTTTATTTTAGATTTCAAAATAAATATCTCAATAGAACAAATCCTATTTATTTTAATATTGAAAGTCTATTATATTTAATTAATAATGGACTCTAAAGTAGAAGGTTATTTTGTTTTTAAACAAATTTCCAAGTATTCTACATTTCCCCAAATAAAACCTACTGATTTGGTTTTGAAAATATTTGGGTTTCAAATAAAGATTTTATTAATAGAATCAAACTCTATTTGATTTAATAACTAAGGCCTATTTTAATGGACCCTATATAACAAAATGTTATTTTTATTTTAAAACAAGCTTTCCAAATATTCCTTAATTCCAAATACAACCTACTGAATGGTTCAAAATTTATTTAGTTCTCAAGTGGAGCTTTGAATTAAATCAATACTATGGATATAATAATTAGAACATGCATTGAATTAAATAGTAATAGCCCCTATTATTAAAATTATTAATTTGAATTTGGATTTTGGTTCATGTTACTGAACAGAACTAATTTCAATATTACAAGTTTGGGTGTTGTTTGAATTGATTTGAACCATGTTTGTTTGATAGAAATTTCAAAACAGAAATTGAAAATAGAAAAGGAAAAAGATTTAGACAGGAAAAAAATAGAACAGCCCACCATCTGGCCCAACTAAGCCCAGCAGCCCAGCCCCCCCTCACCCGAAAGAAAACGTTTCTCACTCCGTTTCTGACCCACACCGAGACTGACTGGTGGACCTCCCCCTCTCCCCCTCCTGTTCTTCCTCTTCACCCCGCACGACCACTTCTTCCCCCTCGCCGGCCGTTGCAAGCTTTGAATTGCGGCATCAATACGCCTTAACGTGGCCACCTTAACTCGCAGCGATCATGCACCTTTAAGCGCTCGCCCCTCCTCTCCGTTTCCCCCTGTCACCCCGCAGTATCACGCCTCCAGGCCGCCACAATATCTCCTCGACTGCCTCTGTCTCCGACGACCGCTCTCACCAATTCAGGCCAGTACACGCCACCCCCTGCCTTCTCGAGCACCCTAGCAGCTTCCCCAGTCCCAGACGCTTCTCCCCGTGTCCTTCACTCGACCGCGGACGCCCCAGAACTTTGGCTTGGACTAGCTCTGAGCGCCGCCGCGTCTTCTTCTCCGTGAAGCTTCCTGTAGAATCCGGCCGCCCCTCTGCTTCTCGATCATGCTAGCATCTTCGCCTTGGTCTTGCGCACCTAATCGTGCCCTCCGTTTGGCTTCTCGTGATCGACAGCGTCGCCTCCAACCGCAACCAGGACCCCCTGACGCTGTTCGCAACTCCGACGAAGAATTCCTGCAACCCTAGTGCGCCCCTTGACCAACCGCGAGTACCTTGAGCTTCGAC
This sequence comes from Avena longiglumis, assembly GCA_030063025.1. NCBI lineage: Eukaryota > Viridiplantae > Streptophyta > Magnoliopsida > Poales > Poaceae > Avena > Avena longiglumis. Next base: position 506,620,213 of record CP125975.1, read on the forward strand.
GTGTTCTCCTGAGCCTGGTGAGCATCTCCTTACACTTCCTTGCTTCACCTTCGCCGCCATGGCCGCTCGCGCCGCCGGTAACATCGCCGCCGGTTCTGGCTAGTTGATAGGAACCGTTAGATCGTCATCCATCGGCTAGGAAAGAAAGTGAGCGAAGGGGTATGCGTCGATCTACGCCGCACGTTTCCAGTTAGATCCTGTGGTTCACGTTGCCGATCCGGCCGAACCGGTATCGACCAATAAAACGGCGACGCGTGGCCAGGATTAAAACAAAAAACAGATTTGAATCAGAATTATTTGCAAACTTCAAACCCTTGTAACTTTCAAACCACACGTCCAAAAATTACAAATGTTATGTCGTTGGATTCAGGAGAACAAGCCCTAGCCAACTGTGGAATTAGTTTAGCAAATAGTATCTTTTTATTTGCTCATTTTTGCAGATTCATTTGTATGCTTGTTTAGAGTATAAAAATTGTTTAAAATTGAATTTAAGGATAAAACCTTAGCAAATTGGATTGTTGTGACCTTACTGACCCTAGGAACCAACCCTTGGTATTAAAAATGATTTTTGTAAGATTTAGGTTGGATTACTTGACTTAGTCATTTTCTAGCCAAATAAAAAGAATGGTTTTTGTTATAAAAATGTTTATGGAAAGAAAACCTTAAGGAAATGTTTTGGACCAAACCTACTGACCTAAAACACCAAGTTTTGCAAAGTAGCAACTCATTTGGTGAACAACTTAAGAGTTTTACCTTGATAAAAACATTTTTCACCACATGAAATGATGAATGGATTTAAACGTGGTTTTGGATAAAACCCATTTGCTAATGACTTTGCCACTTTGGTAAATGACCAATTTGGATCTTACAAGGTTTAGAAACCCCATAGAGACCCTATTTGCAAAATAAAACCATCTTGTGCATGCTCCCATGCATGAATTGGTTTCCATTGTCTTGTGTGTGAATTTGTTTGAGTGATTATTGGTTTGGAATGTAAATTGAATTGGTGTTTGCTTGATTGACTTGTAGTGAAGTGTGAGACTAGCAAGATCAAGGAGTGAACTACCATTCCCTTCCAAAAAGGCAAGTGATTCTTCATACTTTTTGTCCCATTACTTTCTCTATGCATTAGTGATTTTGCTAAGTAAAACTTGCATGGATTTTGCTAAGTATAGACCTTGCTATAAGAAAACCTAGTAGATGAATCCTTAGTAGGATTTTCCTAAGTTAGAGATTCCTACTACTACCAAGCTTAGCCTAGCTAATAGAAAACATGGGTGGAATATATATTCACACTATGGAAAAATATTCTAAGTCTGAGGACTTGTGATTTTGTCTAATAAAACAACTAAGTTAATGAATCACCTGGGTGGAATGGGATAGCTTGGTGGAGATTGGTTGAGTGGTTCACAAGGCCATGGACTTGGATTGTGTATCTCACTTGTGGTATGCCACCCAGGAACAAAGAGATTTGAGATGTCAAATGTTGAGAAGCTTCAAGTGCAACCACTTGGCAATATGGGCTCTGCCATGATCATATAGGTTGCAAGAACTTAGCCAAATGGACAGTGGGTGGTAGTGTTTGATAGGTTGGAGCGTCCATTTTGGTCTAAGGAAGGCTTCTGAAAGATTTTGTCTTGGGAAACCAAGTCTTGTGGGTAAAGTGCACCACCTCTGCAGTGTAAAATCTAAGTACTTAGCCATGTCCACAGGTAAAGGACAATTTGAGCATCAAGACATGGAAGCAATCAAGAATCTCATCATTCAAATTTCTAAATTAAAACTTGTGGATTGAACAAGGGTTGTTTGAAATCTTAAATCTTTGATTGGTAGATGCCTTGGAAAGGATCTTCCATCTTTGATTGAGAAAAATGAGTTTGTCAAGCAAAAACTTAGTATTTTCAAAATGATAAGAAAAATCTATTTTGAGCAATGCAAGCCTCAACTCCACTTAGACAAATGCATATAGATGATAGACTCCACTATACTATCATAGTATCACTTGCCAATACAATTCAAATGTATTGACCCTTTGTGGCTGTAACTTGTAATGTTGCAGGTTTGATTGATTTTTAGTGAAGAATGAATGTTTAGGAATACAAAGTCTACAACCAACATCTGCCTGTGGCACTTTGAAGATGAATGACCCATACTTATAGCTTTTCCATTGCAATGTAATGTAATAGCCAAATGAGCTATGTATGATGTAATAAAATTATGTTATTCCTGGTTATAAAGTTATAATATGACCTTTGTATCTTGATATTACATCTTAACTGTGGATGCTAGCTATTGATCCAGGGACTAGCATTGTAAACACACGAGGAATCTACCTTATTAGGTTGAGACCCCTTACAGATGGTATCAGAGCATTGTGTTGCCTGTAGGATTTGTAAACCTAGGATTGGACAAAAACCCTTAGAAAAATAGGAGTTGTATTTTGATCCAAAACTTATTTACAAAAACACTTGTAAACTCTTTCCTCAACCATTTTGGTTTCAACTCTACATCTCTTCTACTTCAACTTGATGGAAAAACCTACCCCATGACCGAAGACTACACCATGTACAAAAGACCTCTTCAACACTTTCAACTCTAATGACTTCAACATCTTCACATATTCACCAAGAACTTCCAACATGAATACCACTAAGTACTACAAGTGAGACAAGGAAATCTTGCTCAAGATTTGGAGACTGAGGGAATGCAAAATAAGAAGGAACCATCAACAACTTTGAAGTATTGTAACCAAGATTTTATCTCAAGGAAACCATGATCTCATACAAGAAGAATCATAAAGGAAGGAAAGATCACAAGAGAACCATATAGATGGACCACCATATTTTAGCTAAGTCAAAAACACACCAACTTATGTGGTGTAACAAAAATATTTTGTTGCCTAAGTGTGTGCTTGAACTTTATTGTTTGAGTGCAAAGTTGTTTGTGAGTGTTTGGTTTGTGATTGCATGCCCATTGTTTGTGTGAATTGTGATGTGTGTGATTAGAAATAATTCCTTAGAAATATCTTGCCTATTCTAATCTCCCTTCAACCCAAACAGATGACTACCCCAAAAGACTCCAAGGTTGATGACACCAAAAACAACCAAAAGGACAACATGAGAGAACTTATAGCAACCCAAAACCAGTTGAGCCAAGAGACAACTCAGCTTTTAGCCAACAACAATGGACTAGACCCAGCCATACAAAGTATTTTGAAACTTCAATCCCAATTGTTGCAAGGATTGGTTACTCAAATGATTAACATGGGAGAAAACTTTTCCCAAGGAGCTAATGACAACAAGGATGACAAAGATGCTATTCTAGAAGGAACCCAAGCTAGCAATATTTTTAGAGACAAGGATCATGCATCCAAGGAACATGAAGATCAATGCCCCAAGAAGAGAGAAAGATCTCCCACCTATGAAGAACATGAACTAGAAGAACTCCTAGCTTTGGAGAGACCCAAAAAGAAGAAGAAAGACATAAGCCAGTTGCAATGTTACAATTGCAAAGAGATGGGAAACTATGCCAGTGAATGCCCAGAAAAGAAGAAGAGACAAGAAGTCACACAAAAGCTAGTGAAACCCAAGATAAGGAAGGATTTTAGCCAAGTGATGTGCAAACACTGCAATGAGTTAGGACATTATGCAAACTACTGTCCAGAAAAGATGAAGCATAAGATAAACCAGCCTATGAGAGATCTCAACCTTGTCACATGTTTCAAATGCAAGGAACTAGGCCACTATGCCAACAATTGTCCAGAAAGGATGGAGAACAAGTTAAACAAGTCCATGGAGAAGCTCAACCTTGGCCCATGAGTCAAGTATGGAAATAAGGGTCACTATGCAAAAGTTTGCCTAGAGAAATTTCCCCAGGATCCCAAGAAGGACAATATGTAATTTTTGTTTGAAATTTTTTAAGGGTGGTAGTACCCTAGTTGTTTTAAACATGCTTGTAACCCTAATCTTCCCAAATCTCGGGGCGAGATTTATTTTAAGGGTGGTAGCCTGTCACATCCCAAGAATTTCCAAATCTTGTAATGTGAAAATAAATTAATAAAATAAAACTTTGTTTGATTTCCAGAGCCAGAAGAAACTTTTTGAATGCAATTGGAACTTCGAACCCATTTGAATTTAATAAAAACTAAAGGGATTTAAAAATATAAACATTTAATAAAAGGAAATAAAAACATTTTGGAAATACTATTTTGAAACTTTTAAATGAAAGGATTTGATTTCAAATGAAATAGAAGTTTTATAAATAAAGATTATTTTATAGAGTTCAATTAAAACTTGGCCAAGCTTTGGGAATTAAAAACATTTCATTTTAAATAAAATAGCAAAAGTTTAATTAAAAATAATAAAGGATTGCTTAAATAAAATAATAAGGAATTAATATCCAAACTCTATTTAAATAAAAGGTTTTACCAATTTAATTGAAACACCAAAACTTATTAAATTATTTAAAATAAGTTTTCCAAATATTTGTTATTCACAAATAAAAACCTACTAAAGTGTTTTGGCTTTATTTTAGATGTCAAAATAAATATCTCAATAGAACAAATCCTATTTATTTTAATATTGAAAGTCTATTATATTTAATTAATAATGGACTCTAAAGTAAAAGGTTATTTTGTTTTTAAACAAATTTCCAAGTATTCTACATTTCCCCAAATAAAACCTACTGATTTGGTTTTGAAAATATTTGGGTTTCAAATAAAGATTTTATTAATAGAATCAAACTCTATTTGATTTAATAACTAAGGCCTATTTTAATGGACCCTATATAACAAAATGTTATTTTTATTTTAAAACAAGCTTTCCAAATATTCCTTAATTTCAAATACAACCTACTGAATGGTTCAAAATTTATTTAGTTCTCAAGTGGAGCTTTGAATTAAATCAAAACTATGGATATAATAATTGGAACATCCATTTAATTAAATAGTAATAGCCCCTATTATTAAAATTATTAATTTGAATTTGGATTTTGGTTCATGTTACTGAACAGAACTAATTTCAATATTACAAGTTTGGGTGTTGTTTGAATTGATTTGAACCATGTTTGTTTGATAGAAATTTCAAAACAGAAATTGAAAATAGAAAAGGAAAAAGATTTAGACAGGAAAAAAATAGAACAGCCCACCATCTGGCCCAACTAAGCCCAGCAGCCCAGCTCCCCCTCACCCGAAAGAAAACGTTTCTCACTCCGTTTCTGACCCACACCGAGACTGGTGGACCTCCTCCTCTCCCCTTTTCCCACTGACGCAACGGCCCCACTCCTCCTGTTCTTCCTCTTCACCCCGCACGACCACTTCTTCCCCCTCGCCGGCCGTTGCAAGCTTTGAATCGCGGCATCAATACGCCTTAACGTGGCCACCTTAACTCGCAGCGATCATGCACCTTTAAGCGCTCGCCCCTCCTCTTCGTTTCCCCCTGTCACCCCGCAGTATCACGCCTCCAGGCCGCCACAATATCTCCTCGACTGCCTCTGTATCCGACGACCGCTCTCACCAATTCAGGCCAGTACACGCCACCCCCTGCCTTCTCGAGCACCCTAGCAGCTTCCCCACTCCCAGCCGCTTCTCCCCGTGTCCTTCACTCGACCGCGGACGCCCCAGAACTTTGGCTTGGACTAGCTCTGAGCGTCGCCGCGTCTGTCATCTTCTCCGGCGAGATTCCCAGGTAGAATCCGGCCGCCCCTCTGCTTCTCGATCATGCTAGCATCTTCGCCTTGGTCTTGTGCACCTAATCGTGCCCTCCGTTTGGCTTCTCGTGATCGACAGCGTCGCCTCCGACCGCAACCAGGACCCCCTGACGCCGTTCGCAACTCCGACGAAGAATTCCTGCAACCCTAGTGCGCCCCTTGACCAACCGCGAGTACCTTGAGCTTCGCCGTGTTCTCCTGAGCCTGGTGAGCATCTCCTTACACTTCCTTGCTTCCTGCTTCGCCAGCGCCGCCGCCAACTGGCCGCTCCGCCGCTCGCCGGTAACATCTCGCCGCCAGTTCCTGGCTAGTTGATAGGAACCGTTAGATCGTCATCCATCGGCTAGGAAAGAAAATGAGCGAAGGGGTATGCGTCGATCTGTGCCGCATGTTTCCAGTTAGATCCTGTGGTTCACGTTGCCGATCCGGCCGAACCGGTATCGACCAATAAAACGGCGACGCATGGCCATGATTAAAACTAAAAAACATATTTGAATCAGAATTATTTGCAAACTTCAAACCCTTGTAACTTTCAAACCACACGTCCAAAAATTACAAATGTTATGTCGTTGGATTCAGGAGAACAAGCCCTAGACAACTGTGGAATTAGTTTAGCAAATAGTATCTGTTTATTTGCTCATTTTTGCAGATTCATTTGTATGCTTGTTTAGAGTATAAAAATTGCTTAAAATTGAATTTAAGGATAAAACCTTTGAAAATTGGATTGTTGTGACCTTACTGACCATAGGAACCAACCCTTGGTATTAAAAATGATTTTTGTAAGATTTAGGTTGGATTACTTGACTTAGTCATTTTCTAGCCAAATAAAAAGAATGGTTTTTGTTATAAAAATGTTTATGGAAATAAAACTTTAAGGAAATGTTTTGGACCAAACCTACTGACCTAAAACACCAAGTTTTGCAAAGTAGCAACTCATTTGGTGAACAACTTAAGAGTTTTACCTTGATAAAAACATTTTTCACCACATGAAATGATGAATGGATTTAAACGTGGTTTTGGATAAAACCCATTTGCTAATGACTTTGCCACTTTGGTAAATGACCAATTTGGATCTTACAAGGTTTAGAAACCCCATAGAGACCCTATTTGCAAAATAAAACCATCTTGTGCATGCTCCCATGCATGAATTGGTTTCCATTGTCTTGTGTGTGTGAATTTGTTTGAGTGATTATTGGTTTGGAATGTAAATTGAATTGGTGTTTGCTTGATTGACTTGTAGTGAAGTGTGAGACTAGCAAGATCAAGGAGTGAACTACCATTCCCTTCCAAAAAGGCAAGTGATTCTTCATACTTTTTGTCCCATTACTTTCTCTATGCATTAGTGATTTTGCTAAGTAAAACTTGCATGGATTTTGCTAAGTATAGACCTTGCTATAAGAAAACCTAGTAGATGAATCCTTAGTAGGATTTTCCTAAGTTAGAGATTCCTACTACTACCAAGCTTAGCCTAGCTAATAGAAAACATGGGTGGAATATATATTCACACTATGGAAAAATATTCTAAGTCTGAGGACTTGTGATTTTGTCTAATAAAACAACTAAGTTAATGAATCACCTGGGTGGAATGGGATAGCTTGGTGGAGATTGGTTGAGTGGTTCACAAGGCCATGGACTTGGATTGTGTATCTCACTTGTGGTATGCCACCCAGGAACAAAGAGATTTGAGATGTCAAATGTTGAGAAGCTTCAAGTGCAACCACTTGGCAATATGGGCTCTGCCATGATCATATAGGTTGCAAGAACTTAGCCAAATGGACAGTGGGTGGTAGTGTTTGATAGGTTGGAGCGTCCATTTTGGTCTAAGGAAGGCTTAAAGATTTTGTCTTGGGAAACCAAGTCTTGTGGGTAAAGTGCACCACCTCTGCAGAGTGTAAAATCTAAGTACTTAGCCATGTCCCTGGTAAAGGACAATTTGAGCATCAAGACATGGAAGCAATCAAGAATCTCATCATTCAAATTTCTAAATTAAAACTTGTGGATTGAACAAGGGTTGTTTGAAATCTTAAATCTTTGATTGGTAGATGCCTTGGAAAGGATCTTCCATCTTTGATTGAGAAAAATGAGTTTGTCAAGCAAAAACTTAGTATTTTCAAAATGATAAGAAAAATCTATTTTGAGCAATGCAAGCCTCAACTCCACTTAGCCAAATGCATATAGATGATAGACTCCACTATACTATCATAGTATCACTTGCCAATACAATTCAAATGTATTGACCCTTTGTGGCTGTAACTTGTAATGTTGCAGGTTTGATTGATTTTTAGTGAAGAATGAATGTTTAGGAATACAAAGTCTACAACCAACATCTGCCTGTGGCACTTTGAAGATGAAGGACCCATACTTATAGCTTTTCCATTGCAATGTAATGTAATAGCCAAATGAGCTATGTATGATGTAATAAAATTATGTTATTCCTGGTTATAAAGTTATAATATGACCTTTGTATCTTGATATTACATCTTAACTGTGGATGCTAGCTATTGATCCAGGGACTAGCATTGTAAACACACGAGGAATCTACCTTATTAGGTTGAGACCCCTTACAGATGGTATCAGAGCATTGTGTTGCCTGTAGGATTTGTAAATCTAGGATTGGACAAAAACCCTTAGAAAAATAGGAGTTGTATTTTGATCCAAAACTTATTTACAAAAACACTTGTAAACTCTTTCCTCAACCATTTTGGTTTCAACTCTACATCTCTTCTACTTCAACTTGATGGAAAAACCTACCCCATGACCGAAGACTACACCATGTACAAAAGACCTCTTCAACACTTTCAACTCTAATGACTTCAACATCTTCAGCATATTCACCAAGAACTTCCAACTTGGATACCACTAAGTACTACAAGTGAGACAAGGAAATCTTGCTCAAGATTTGGAGACTGAGGGAATGCAAAATAAGAAGGAACCATCAACAACTTTGAAGTATTGTAACCAAGATTTTATCTCAAGGAAACCATGATTTCATACAAGAAGAATCATAAAGGAAGGAAAGATCACAAGAGAACCATATAGATGGACCACCATATTTTAGCTAAGTCAAAAACACACCAACTTATGTGGTGTAACAAAAATATTTTGTTGCCTAAGTGTGTGCTTGAACTTTATTGTTTGAGTGCAAAGTTGTTTGTGAGTGTTTGGTTTGTGATTGCATGCCCATTGTTTGTGTGAATTGTGATGTGTGTGATTAGAAATAATTCCTTAGAAATATCTTGCCTATTCTAATCTCCCTTCAACCCAAACAGATGACTACCCCAAAAGACTCCAAGGTTGATGACACCAAAAACAACCAAAAGGACAACATGAGAGAACTTATAGCAACCCAAAACCAGTTGAGCCAAGAGACAACTCAGCTTTTAGCCAACAACAATGGACTAGACCCAGCCATACAAAGTATTTTGAAACTTCAATCCCAATTGTTGCAAGGATTGGTTACTCAAATGATTAACATGGGAGAAAACTTTTCCCAAGGAGCTAATGACAACAAGGATGACAAAGATGCTATTCTAGAAGGAACCCAAGCTAGCAATATTTTTAGAGACAAGGATCATGCATCCAAGGAACATGAAGATCAATGCCCCAAGAAGAGAGAAAGATCTCCCACCTATGAAGAACATGAACTAGAAGAACTCCTAGCTTTGGAGAGACCCAAAAAGAAGAAGAAAGACATAAGCCAGTTGCAATGTTACAATTGCAAAGAGATGGGAAACTATGCCAGTGAATGCCCAGAAAGAAGAAGAGACAAGAAGTCACACAAAAGCTAGTGAAACCCAAGATAAGGAAGGATTTTAGCCAAGTGATGTGCAAACACTGCAATGAGTTAGGACATTATGCAAACTACATCCGAAAAGATGAAGCATAAGATAAACCAGCCTATGAGAGATCTCAACCTTGTCACATGTTTCAAATGCAAGGAACTAGGCCACTATGCCAACAATTGTCCAGAAAGGATGGAGAACAAGTTAAACAAGTCCATGGAGAAGCTCAACCTTGGCCCATGAGTCAAGTATGGAAATAAGGGTCACTATGCAAAAGTTTGCCTAGACAAATTTCCCCAGGATCCCAAGAAGGACAATATGTAATTTTTGTTTGAAATTTTTTAAGGGTGGTAGTACCCTAGTTGTTTTAAACATGCTTGTAACCCTAATCTTCCCAAATCTAAAGTAGATTTATTTTAAGGGTGGTAGCTGTCACATCCCAAGAATTTCCAAATCTTGTAATGTGAAAATAAATTAATAAAATAAAACTTTGTTTGATTTCCAGAGCCAGAAGAAACTTTTTGAATGCAATTGGAACTTCGAACCCATTTGAATTTAATAAAAACTAAAGGGATTTAAAAATATAAACATTTAATAAAAGGAAATAAAAACATTTTGGAAATACTATTTTGAAACTTTTAAATGAAAGGATTTGATTTCAAATGAAATAGAAGTTTTATAAATAAAGATTATTTTATAGAGTTCAATTAAAACTTGGCCAAGCTTTGGGAATTAAAAACATTTCATTTTAAATAAAATAGCAAAAGTTTAATTAAAAATAATAAAGGATTGCTTAAATAAAATAATAAGGAATTAATATCCAAACTCTATTTAAATAAAAGGTTTTACCAATTTAATTGAAACACCAAAACTTATTAAATTATTTAAAATAAGTTTTCCAAATATTTGTTATTCACAAATAAAAACCTACTAAAGTGTTTTGGCTTTATTTTAGATGTCAAAATAAATATCTCAATAGAACAAATCCTATTTATTTTAATATTGAAAGTCTATTATATTTAATTAATAATGGACTCTAAAGTAAAAGGTTATTTTGTTTTTAAACAAATTTCCAAGTATTCTACATTTCCCCAAATAAAACCTACTGATTTGGTTTTGAAAATATTTGGGTTTCAAATAAAGATTTTATTAATAGAATCAAACTCTATTTGATTTAATAACTAAGGCCTATTTTAATGGACCCTATATAACAAAATGTTATTTTTATTTTAAAACAAGCTTTCCAAATATTCCTTAATTTCAAATACAACCTACTGAATGGTTCAAAATTTATTTAGTTCTCAAGTGGAGCTTTGAATTAAATCAAAACTATGGATATAATAATTGGAACATCCATTTAATTAAATAGTAATAGCCCCTATTATTAAAATTATTAATTTGAATTTGGATTTTGGTTCATGTTACTGAACAGAACTAATTTCAATATTACAAGTTTGGGTGTTGTTTGAATTGATTTGAACCATGTTTGTTTGATAGAAATTTCAAAACAGAAATTGAAAATAGAAAAGGAAAAAGATTTAGACAGGAAAAAAATAGAACAGCCCACCATCTGGCCCAACTAAGCCCAGCAGCCCAGCTCCCCCTCACCCGAAAGAAAACGTTTCTCACTCCGTTTCTGACCCACACCGAGACTGACTGGTGGACCTCCTCCTCTCCCCTTTTCCCACTGACGCAACGGCCCCACTCCTCCTGTTCTTCCTCTTCACCCCGCACGACCACTTCTTCCCCCTCGCCGGCCGTTGCAAGCTTTGAATCGCGGCATCAATACGCCTTAACGTGGCCACCTTAACTCGCAGCGATCATGCACCTTTAAGCGCTCGCCCCTCCTCTTCGTTTCCCCCTGTCACCCCGCAGTATCACGCCTCCAGGCCGCCACAATATCTCCTCGACTGCCTCTGTATCCGACGACCGCTCTCACCAATTCAGGCCAGTACACGCCACCCCCTGCCTTCTCGAGCACCCTAGCAGCTTCCCCACTCCCAGACGCTTCTCCCCGTGTCCTTCACTCGACCGCGGACGCCCCAGAACTTTGGCTTGGACTAGCTCTGAGCGTCGCCGCGTCTGTCATCTTCTCCGGCGAGATTCCCAGGTAGAATCCGGCCGCCCCTCTGCTTCTCGATCATGCTAGCATCTTCGCCTTGGTCTTGTGCACCTAATCGTGCCCTCCGTTTGGCTTCTCGTGATCGACAGCGTCGCCTCCGACCGCAACCAGGACCCCCTGACGCCGTTCGCAACTCCGACGAAGAATTCCTGCAACCCTAGTGCGCCCCTTGACCAACCGCGAGTACCTTGAGCTTCGCCGTGTTCTCCTGAGCCTGGTGAGCATCTCCTTACACTTCCTTGCTTCCTGCTTCGCCAGCGCCGCCGCCAACTGGCCGCTCCGCCGCTCGCCGGTAACATCTCGCCGCCAGTTCCTGGCTAGTTGATAGGAACCGTTAGATCGTCATCCATCGGCTAGGAAAGAAAATGAGCGAAGGGGTATGCGTCGATCTGTGCCGCATGTTTCCAGTTAGATCTTGTGGTTCACGTTGCCGATCCGGCCGAACCGGTATCGACCAATAAAACGGCGACGCATGGCCATGATTAAAACTAAAAAACATATTTGAATCAGAATTATTTGCAAACTTCAAACCCTTGTAACTTTCAAACCACACGTCCAAAAATTACAAATGTTATGTCGTTGGATTCAGGAGAACAAGCCCTAGACAACTGTGGAATTAGTTTAGCAAATAGTATCTGTTTATTTGCTCATTTTTGCAGATTCATTTGTATGCTTGTTTAGAGTATAAAAATTGCTTAAAATTGAATTTAAGGATAAAACCTTTGAAAATTGGATTGTTGTGACCTTACTGACCATAGGAACCAACCCTTGGTATTAAAAATGATTTTTGTAAGATTTAGGTTGGATTACTTGACTTAGTCATTTTCTAGCCAAATAAAAAGAATGGTTTTTGTTATAAAAATGTTTATGGAAATAAAACTTTAAGGAAATGTTTTGGACCAAACCTACTGACCTAAAACACCAAGTTTTGCAAAGTAGCAACTCATTTGGTGAACAACTTAAGAGTTTTACCTTGATAAAAACATTTTTCACCACATGAAATGATGAATGGATTTAAACGTGGTTTTGGATAAAACCCATTTGCTAATGACTTTGCCACTTTGGTAAATGACCAATTTGGATCTTACAAGGTTTAGAAACCCCATAGAGACCCTATTTGCAAAATAAAACCATCTTGTGCATGCTCCCATGCATGAATTGGTTTCCATTGTCTTGTGTGTGTGAATTTGTTTGAGTGATTATTGGTTTGGAATGTAAATTGAATTGGTGTTTGCTTGATTGACTTGTAGTGAAGTGTGAGACTAGCAAGATCAAGGAGTGAACTACCATTCCCTTCCAAAAAGGCAAGTGATTCTTCATACTTTTTGTCCCATTACTTTCTCTATGCATTAGTGATTTTGCTAAGTAAAACTTGCATGGATTTTGCTAAGTATAGACCTTGCTATAAGAAAACCTAGTAGATGAATCCTTAGTAGGATTTTCCTAAGTTAGAGATTCCTACTACTACCAAGCTTAGCCTAGCTAATAGAAAACATGGGTGGAATATATATTCACACTATGGAAAAATATTCTAAGTCTGAGGACTTGTGATTTTGTCTAATAAAACAACTAAGTTAATGAATCACCTGGGTGGAATGGGATAGCTTGGTGGAGATTGGTTGAGTGGTTCACAAGGCCATGGACTTGGATTGTGTATCTCACTTGTGGTATGCCACCCAGGAACAAAGAGATTTGAGATGTCAAATGTTGATAAGCTTCAAGTGCAACCACTTGGCAATATGGGCTCTGCCATGATCATATAGGTTGCAAGAACTTAGCCAAATGGACAGTGGGTGGTAGTGTTTGATAGGTTGGAGCGCGTCCATTTTGGTCTAAGGGAAGGCTTCTGAAAGATTTTGTCTTGGGAAACCAAGTCTTGTGGGTAAAGTGCACCACCTCTGTAGAGTGTAAAATCTAAGTACTTAGCCATGTCCCTGGTAAAGGACAATTTGAGCCTCAAGACATGGAAGCAATCAAGAATCTCATCATTCAAATTTCTAAATTAAAACTTGTGGATTGAACAAGGGTTGTTTGAAATCTTAAATCTTTGATTGGTAGATGCCTTGGAAAGGATCTTCCATCTTTGATTGAGAAAAATGAGTTTGTCAAGCAAAAACTTAGTATTTTCAAAATGATAAGAAAAATCTATTTTGAGCAATGCAAGCCTCAACTCCACTTAGCCAAATGCATATAGATGATAGACTCCACTATACTATCATAGTATCACTTGCCAATACAATTCAAATGTATTGACCCTTTGTGGCTGTAACTTGTAACGTTGCAGGTTTGATTGATTTTTAGTGAAGAATGAATGTTTAGGAATACAAAGTCTACAACCAACATCTGCCTGTGGCACTTTGAAGATGAAGGACCCATACTTATAGCTTTTCCGTTGCAATGTAATGTAATAGCCAAATGAGCTATGTATGATGTAATAAAATTATGTTATTCCTGGTTATAAAGTTATAATATGACCTTTGTATCTTGATATTACATCTTAACTGTGGATGCTAGCTATTGATCCAGGGACACAGGAGGAATCTACCTTTGTAAACACAGGAGGAATCTACCTTATTAGGTTGAGACCCCTTACAATAATCATGAACAAATTAGCATCTACTTGCCTTGGTTGTAGTTGAAGTCATTCAAGCACTCGTTGCATTCACACACGTTGCACTCATCGCAATCTATCGATCAAACAATTGCATACAACATAAACAACCATACAATCATAAACAAATGCACATAGAGATCAAACAAATGCAACAAATGCATGCATGGCAATTTAATAAGTCACAATGGTTGTTATTTTAGTTCTCTAAACAATACTGAAGTATATGATGCATGCAAGAGACCAGTTAATGCAATGGAGTACTTGTTATTAATAATTACTTGCCAATATAGGATTTTTAATAGTCCTGTTGTAACGCCTATCTTAACTACCGAATTAAATTTGTTTCTGGTGTTTACTGGATAGAGGACGTCAATACGAACCAGTAGGCATTGGATTCACCTTAATCGGAGTTATAAATCTTTTCTTATGATTTAAGTAGTGTTTAATGGGTTTTAAATCATTTATATAGTTTCTGTTGTCTACAAATCAAACTAAAATTATATCTTTAATCTCCATGGAATTTTGATTCCAAGGACATATTATTTGTAATTTTCTTAGCAGTACTCGAATTACTATGATTTTAATACTCTAAATAAGCCATTAACCTATTTATTTAATTTTTGCCAAACCATAGAGTATTTTCCTGAACAAATTACATATTGATGATCTACTTGGAACCTGCTTTCCATCGGTATGTTATTTATATTTTTGTGATATGCAAATAATTTACTATAAATTTAATGATTTCTAAAGCCATTAAAAATAATTAAATTGCTACGTGGTAAATAATCCACAAAAGATGGATCCAACCAGACATTATTAATCTACATTATAGTAGCTTCAATTTGATATATTTTTCATATTTTTTGGAGTTACAGATAATTTCCTATGAATTTATTAACCTAAAAGACCATTAAAACTAATTAAATTACTGCATTAAACGTATACTGGAAAGGTTGGATCTAAACTAATAAGATTATTCTACGTAAAATTATCTTCAATTTGATATATCATATGCAATTTTTAGACGTACTATGAATTTCTAATAAATTTTACAAGTTAGATCTATAATATGCAATTTTAAATTAGAATGAAATATTCCAGAGAATATTCCGCTCACTGGACAGGTTGACTTTGCATGCTGACTAGGACTAGACGCTGACCTGACGACGACATGGCATTGATGAGGAAGCTGACCGGGATGACGATGTGGCATGTATCGATTTGATTGAATCTCGACCGTCGGGATAGGATCCGGTGGCTAAAAGAAGAGATTGACCCTATTTTGGCTCAGAATAGACAAGAAAGAGATCTGTGTTAGAGAGACAAATACATAGGTCAAATTTAAAAAGTTACAACATGAAAGTTGTGAGGAATCATTAGTCCTACCTTCTCACCAAAGGAATTTGGATTTGAAGAAACGAGCGCGAGTAGATCCTGGATTTACACCGTCATATCTGAAATATTGCGGTGCGAAATTCTCCGGCTGTGGTGGATGAAAAGAGGTGAGGTTTGTCGGGACTGAAATATTTCAGCGAGATCTACAAATTTCGTGTTTTGGCCGAAGGCAAACGATGAAGTCTAGATGAGTGAATAAACGAAATAAGATTCGGGGATGTGTAGATTCTGGATTTCGAGAAGGAAAACTCATACAGCTGTGGCTCCACAGGTTTATATGGATGTTTAGGATGGTGGAGAGATATGTTTTGGACTAGAAATAAACGGAAGTTTATTCGCAGTTGTAGCTAAAAAGATATAAGAGTTTGAATAGAGATAGGTCTAGAAAATCAATTTTTGCACGCTTTTAAAGCACGTGGGAGAACGATCAGTGCGCGTGCATGGCTGCTCCCGCAGTCTGCTAGCTGGGCTGGCCGGTTGGCCCAATGGTTTCTTATTTCTTTTTCTTTTTTTTTCTATTTTGGTATTTTCTTTATATCTTTTGCATATGAAATCCAAATGATATGATTATTGTTTCTAATTTTTTCTAAAATCAAATAGATAATTTTAAGATCATATTTTTAATATTTTTACTAGCTTTCAAGTAGTGGATTTATAAATCCTTGTATATTTCATTTTATCTATATCTTTATTTTTTGTATTTATTACATAAATTTTTCATAATAGCTCCAAATAAGCTCAATTTTGTTTCTAAAATTTTGTAATATTCATTAGATCTTTTTAGGCTATAATTTAGCAATAATCTCTGCCTTTGCAACAGTGGGTTTTTATACAGCCATTTTAATTCCCTTTAGGAACAAAGTGGCATATACTAGTCCTTTATTTTGATTTTGAAATTTTTATTCATGCAAATATGCAATGCAATGCTGATGAATGTCAGGCAAATGCATTTTTGTCTAGTACCAGTTTCCTAAAATCTTGGAATGTGACAGACTAACCCCTGTTAAGATGAATCTCGTCCCGAGATTCGGAATGGCTAGCAAGGTTTAGGAAGTGTTGTCGAGGCTAACCCCCTTAAGAAAAATAAACTTGCATTTCAAAGGCTAGTTGATAAACTATATCTTGTTCCTCCTCCCTCTAGGATTGTGAGTGTGTTATCTTATTGTGCACAAACTATGTGACCTCCATATTTAACCATCCATTCTATGTCTAGTATTTCATCTAATCCATGTGAATCCAATATAATGCACTAGTGGAAAGGTTATATACTCCAATATCTATGGTCTAATGTTGGCATTTGTTTTGGATAGCACAGATGAGTTTATAGATAGAAAGACTAGAGAAGTAATACTACCCATAACTATATGAAGCAAGCAATTAGCACACAAACACACAATCAACAAAAACAATACCCAATCCAAAAATAGTTTTGTTTATGTTCTAGAAGTTTTTTTAGTGGCATACCATCTATAAAATAGTTTTCCATTGAATACTATTCGTTTGGGGGTGAACCTACAATCATAAAAGCAATGGACAAAATTTGTCCTGAAACTACAGCGGTGTTCACGAATTTTTATGGGCACCTTAAACTCATTTGGAAGTTTAGCCAATTTTTGTACATATAGTACAGAAAGTTTCGCACCAAACCCTATTTTTTTAGATGTTTCCCAGTTACCAAAAGAACATGAAAAATCATACAATACAGCAGCTTTAGCAGAAAACTACAGCAAAAATATCATGGATTTCTAATCAAAGCCTTCATTAATATATTATGGAATCTCACAAAAGTATTCTGGAACTTTAAGATATCAAATAGCACAACCTAAACATAATAAATCAACTATCAAACAAGTTCTTACAACAATCGATGGCTATATCTAAACGGAGTCATATCAAAACTATATGGTAGACATCATCTAACTATTCTAAATCTAGCACTTTCTTGCACAAGTGTTCATCTAGAAGTTTGAACAAGATGATATTAGAAAAGATAGATGAAGGATTACAAGAATCTAATAAGTACAAAATTATGAGTTCATTGCTAGATAGAGCCTTCCTTCTATATTTTAAAAGAGAAGAGTATGAGAATTGAAGTGATAAGAAGATACTAGATAGAAGTGTAATAAGAGAATAGATAGAATCATATAGTGTTTATAATTTTCATATGGTTTTCCTAATCCATTGCTAGGTCACGATCCTACAGTCAACGCACTGCTCTGATACCATCATGTAACATGCTCGCCTGATAAGGCTGAGTTCATGTGTATAGTGCCAATCCCTGGATCGGTTCACTGGCACACACATTCCAGATGAATACCAAAAAATTTAACAGTGCATCATAAATAACGAATTGATCTAGAATTGCAATTATTACAATAATGCTTAGCTCAAGGCTAGCTCAATATCAAGTAGCATACGGAAGCATAAACAATTGATAGGCTCCATCTTCAATTGTGCCACAGGCGAACAACTATTGCGTGGAGTATCGCGACCTATTCGATCACTCAGAATTGGAATAATAACCTGCAACATAAAACGTTGCAGCCCCGAAGGGTCAATACATGGAATGTATGGCAAGTAGCGCTAAATAGGGAGACAATAGACTTAGCAACTACATGCTTATTTGGCTGGTGGAGTTGTGGCTAACTTGCATTTACAAATACCTTTGTCCTACTTTCATAAACAATATTTGTCTTTCTTTGAAAGGATCCCAATTAAGTTATCCCATCAACATTAAAGCAGTTAAGAAATTAGAATGAGCGAGAAACATGTCATGAACTCAATATCAAGCAACTCAAATGTCCATAACCAGGGACACATCTAATCGATTAGTTTATACACCCTACATGGGTTAGTACACTTTACCCATGTGACTTGGCTAGCCCAGCTCGTACCACCACTCTCATATTGGGTGATGATAGGGAGACGTCCAAGAAGGGACCGTTCGAGAAGTAGCTCCCCAAACCCGACACGCACCGTACCAACCTACCAAAATTCTACATCTCTGGATACGTGGGTTCGAGTTACCACAACCTACCGAGTCCAACCAACTGCCCATTTCATTATTGGCACATGGTTGTACACGTAAGCTACCAAATAAAGAATCCAATTGTTTTCTCTTGATACCTAGGTGGCTTTCCGCAATGATACCACCAAAAAATATCAATCCCATCACACCCAGGAGATTCATTGATTAAGTTGTTTTTAGTTTTCACAAACCAACACTTTTAGAAACAACTTTCAGTGGTGTAACCCAGCCCTCGTTTATCATAGCACGGCTAAGAACATCTACCAACGGTGGCTCATCTACAAGAGATCCCTACCACATAATAGGACATAGCATAGCGATAGTAATCCCTATCATGCAACTACAAAATACACCACAATGCATTGAAAATAGTAGGACAATAATCATGAACAAATTAGCATCTACTTGCCTTGGTTGTAGTTGAAGTCGTTCAAGCACTCGTTGCAATCACACACGTTGCACTCCTCGCAATCTATCGATCAAACAATTGCATACAACATAAACAACCATACAATCATAAACAAATGCACATAGAGATCAAACAAATGCAACAAATGCACGCATGACAATTTAATAAGTCACAATGGTTGTTATTTTAGTTCTCTAAACAATACTGAAGTATATGATGCATGCAAGAGACCAATTAATGCAATGGACTACTTTTTATTAATAATTACTTACCAATATAGGGTTTTTAATAGTTATGTTGTAACGCCTATCTTAACTGCGAATTAAATTTGTTTCTGGTGTTTACTGGATAGAGGACGTTAATACTAACCAGTAGGCATTGGATTCACCTTAATCAGAGTTATAAATCTTTTCTTATGATTTAAATAGTGTTTAATGCGTTTTAAATCATTTATATAGTTTCTTTTGTCTACAAATCAAACTAAAATTATATCTATAATCTCCACGGAATTGTGATTCCAGGGACATATTATTTTTAATTTTCAGAGCAGTACTCGAATTACTATGATTTTAATACTCTAAATAAGCCATTAAAATATATATTTAATTTTTGCAAAACCTTATAGTATTTGCCTGAACAAATTACATATTGATGATCTACTTGGAACCTGCTTTCCATCGTATATTATTTATATTTTTGTGATATGCAAATAATTTACTATAAATTTAATGATTTCTAAAGACATTAAAACTAATTAAATATCTACGTGGTAAATAATACGCAAAATATGGATCCAACTAGACATTATTATTCTACATTATAGTAGCTTCAATTTGATATATTGTTCATATTTTTTGGAGTTACAAATAATTTTCTATGACCATTAAAAGACCATTAAAACTAATTAAATTACTGCATTAAACGTATACTGTAAAGGTTGGATCTAAACTGATAAGATTATTCTACGTAAAATTATCTTCAATTTGATATATTATATGCAATTTTTAGACGTAGTATGAATTTCTAATAAATTTTACAAGTTAGATCTATAATGTGCAATTTTAAATTGGAATGGAATATACCAGAGAATATTCCGCTGACTGGATAGGTTGACTTTGCATGCTGACTAGGACTAGACACTGACCTGGAGATGACGTGGCGTTGATGGGGAAGCTGACTGGAATGACGATGTGGCATGTATCGATTTGATTAAATCTCGACCGTCGGGATAGGATCCGTTGGCTAAAAGAAGAGATCGACCCGATTTTGTCTCAGAATAGACAAGAAAGAGATCTGTGTTAGAGAGACAAATCCGTAGGTAAAATTGAAAAACTTACAACATAAAAGTTGTGAGGAATCATTAGTCCTACCTTCTCACCAAAGGAATTTGGATTTAAAGAAACGAGCTCGAGTAGATCTTGGATTTACACCATCATATCTGAAATATTGCGGTGCGAAATTCTCCGGCTGTGGTGGATGAAAAGAGGTGAGATTTGTCAGGATTGAAATATTTCGACGAGATCTACAACTTTTGTGTTTTGGCCGAAGGAAACGATGAAGTTTAGATGAGTGAATAAACGAAATAAGATTCGGGCATGTGTAGATTCGGGATTTCGAGAAGGAAAACTCATACAGCTGTGGCTCCACGGGTTTATATGGAGGTTTAGGACGGTGGAGAGATAGGTTTTGGAATAGAGAACAAGTAGAAACAAACGAAAGTTGATTCGGAGTTTTAGATAAAAATATATAAGAGTTTGAATAGAGATAGGCCTAGAACATCAATTTTTGCACGTTTTTTAAAGGACCTGAGAGAACGATTAGTGCGCGTGCATGGCTGCTCCCACAGTCTGCTAGCTGGGACGGCCGATTGGCCCAATGGTTTTTTTTTCTTTTTTTTTCTATTTTGGTATTTTCTTTATATCTTTTGCATACGAAATCCAAATGATATGATTCTTGTTTATAAATTTTTCTAAAATCAAATAGATCATTGTAGGATCATATTTTTAATATTTTTATTGGTTTTCAAGTAGTGGGTTTATAAATCCTTGTATATTTCATTTTATCTATATCTTTATTTGTTTGTATTTATTCCATAACTTTTTCATAATAGCTCCAAATAAGCTCAATTTTGTTTCTAAAATGTTGTAATATTCATTGGAGCCATTTTAATTCCCTTTAGGAACAAAGTGGCATATACTATTTAGGGGTTTAGTTCTTTATTTTGATTTGGAAATTTTTATTGATGCAAATATGCAATGCAATGCTGATGAATGTCATGCAAATGCATTTTTTTCTAGCCCCAATTTCCTAAACTATTGGGATGTGACATTTATATAATGGTGAGTTGCTTTATTCTATGAGTTGTGTATTGGTAAGTCTGATGCTTCTTGTCCGTATTCTTTTATCGACACTTCACTCCATAAACATGTGGACATGTTTACTGAGCTTAGTTTTCGCTTGGGGAGAAGCGAAGGTCTAAGCTTGGGGGGAGTTGGTACGTCAAATTTGCATCACCATTCTATATCATAATTTTCCTCTACTCATTGATATATGTCTTATTATGAGGTCTTACCTATGTCTTTTCCTTTGTTTTTGCATGTTGTATGATTCCCCTAGGCCCATAAATGGTGAAGTATCATGTAGTCGACATTCACATGACAACACTAGAAGGATAGCACCACAACTTAAATACTAAACCATTGAATAATAACTCAACACAAATCCACTACTAACAACATGACTTCTCCCATGTCCTCAAGAACTAAACGAACTACTCATGAGACATCATATGGATCAAGATCAAAGATGATATGGTAATGGATAGCAATCTGAACATAAACAATAATCCAATGGTTCCACTCACAAGCATTAACTACAATAGTAATCAACACCGTGAAAGTTTCCCCTACGAACTATATATGCAAGTATTCAACATGATTGTTACAGTGGGATGGAGTGGTTATGATGGTGCTGGTGGAGATGATGGTGTGTATGATGATGATGATCCTGATGAATCCTAGCTTGACGATGGTGTTGATGGCGATGATCTCCCCTTTTCGGGAAGGAATTTCCCTGGCAGAAATTTGTCTGTCGAAGAGATCTTTCTCTCTCGGTGTTTTCCGCCCCGCAGAGGTGGCGGAATTATTTCTATGGTTGCTCCCCTGGTATTAGGGTTCCAAGAGGAAGATATAGGCGAGAGGGCGGAGTCGGAGTCCGGCCAGGTGGGCCACACCTTCCCTAGGCACGGCCCAGCGTGGACCCGCGCCTAGGGGGGTATGGCCGCCCTATGGCCCAGCTACGCGTCCCCTTTTGGCTTCCTTCGCCTTCTGGGAAAATATAATTTTCCAATATTTTCATGGCATTTTTCTGATCTTCGCGAAATTGCATCAAAACACCTTCTTTTACATTGGAATCCAGACTCTCGCAGTTCATCCTCATAATAAGACATATATCACCATTTATAGGCCTAGGGTAATCATCCAACATGGAAAAACAGAGGAAAAGACATAATTAATACCTCATAATAAGACATATATCAATGAATAGAGGCAAATTATGATGTAGAATGGTGATGCAAATTGGACGTATCAACTCCCCCCAAGCTTAGACCTTCGCTTGTCCCGAAGCGAAAACTAAGCTCAGTAAACAAGTCCACATGTTTATGGAGTGAAGTGTCGATAAAAGAATACGTACAAGAAGCATCACACTTACCATTACACAACTCATAGAAGAAAGCAACTCACCATTATATAACTTAGCTTGCAACAAATACAGTAGTCACAATAGAGATGGATAAAGATAAATCATAATTGGAATTGGCAAACTTTGTTCCTGGTCAGAGAATAGCTGGCAAACAGTTTCACAAAAATCTTTTTGTAGAAGTCTTCACAACAAGAGTACTCTTTGCTCAAACATAAAAGGTTTTTCACAATGAAGGATTTCAAAGTAATACTCAATAGATAAGAGTCTTGTGCAAACAAGGAAGATAGAGAACATGATTGAATAAATCATCATATGAATGCTTGAAACACAACAACTCAAATGCTTGCTGGAGATAGAGAGGAAGTAGGTTTACTGACTCAACTTGGAAAATAGATGAAAGGTCCCTTCATAGAGGGAAGCAGGGATTTCAAGTCATAAAGAGCTTCCAAAATATTATGGTACTTACTAGCTTTGAGCCCTCATTGACCCTATCATAGGCATCTTGAGATGGTTAAGGTCAAACTGAACAAGGATGGAGTATATGCTTGACAGAATATAAGTTGGCAATATCATGTCCCTTGAGTACAAGGGCCACACCTCATGCTACTCAACTTTAGTCACCGGTAATTTCTTGTGATTGTAAGTACATGTGTATCATAAAGAACCGCCAACAGGGTACCCCTTGCACATGGTACAGGAGTTGTCCCATAACCAAAATAACAAGGCAAGCAGACAATGAGCATCTCAGCGATCTTTTTATTTACTCTGTGCATAGCTTTTTATTGAGGATGCTTCATAGAATGCTCACTATGGTGATGCTGCAAGTTTCCACCATGATTAGGCATGGCTTAGGCTAGCGGCCCAGGCGTTTCTCTAACACACATACATCACTCCATGGACTTACAAGTTCCCTCTTTATTTCACACCGTCGACATCCGCAAACAAAAGAGCATGATATCAACTATGTACAACGTACAGGTGCAATGTTGAAAGCGTTCCCCGTGACAGCACGGTTTTGCTAATCCCAACGTATAGATGTAAGCATATACAACTTCGATGACACAACGGTTCAAGTCTATTAGGGGCAAGAAAATAAGGTGTGCCATCAAGTTCATGAGAGCTTTACTAACTAGTTTTCACATAACAAAATACTTTTTGATTCGAAAGATAGATGAAGCTTGATAATTTTCTTGGAATAGCAAATGCTAATAGGTAGATATGGTGGACACAAAAGGCACAGGTTTTAGTTTAAAGGGATTGGAAACATGAGAAGTATGCCTTCTCAAAACAGGTTTTTGGCTAGCAAGGCTGGGTAGCAAGCAAAAGAATTGAAGGAAACAAGCAAACATACAAGTAATAAAGCCAAACATGCAATCTTTCTTGAAGACACAAAAGATCTTAAATAAAGAATACTAAGCTGATGAGCCAATCAAAAAGAAAATAAATGATACAAAATACCTGTAAGCTTTTCCTCTTTTCCTTTCAAACCTCAAATTTTTTTGCTACTGACCAGAACATCGGTTTGCCAAAACCAATTTAGATCTACTTGATGCTCCCAAAGTGATGCCAATACTGATCAACAAGATCAATCATATAATAGAGATTGCAAACTAAAATAAGAAGTGCAAAAAGTAAAAGATGAGACTTCTCATTAATATTCCATAAAAGCACTCACACCAAGGGATACATAGATAATCAACTAAAGGAGAGGTACTTCCACATGCAAACCAAAATATAAGATAACTTCTCGACCAAAGATATGAATCCACTTAAAAAGGTAAAAGATAAAAGATAATGATGGTGATACCATGGCACTCCCCAAGCATGGAACAAGGCAATGGGATGACAAAACTGATGACAAATTACTCCTTTGGTGGTGGTGGTGTTCCCTTGAAATCATGAGACTTCCAAGGTAAAGGTTCCCCATCTAAAAAGGATGTCTTGTGTCGTGGTGGTGTCACGGCAGATGCCATGGGTAGGCTTAAGTTGGGGGCCGAATGGGTGCTTGTGGTCACCGGGGAGGGAGTGCACGGTCTTGCCATGCACGAAGAACAAGATGAACTCTCCACACTTAGGAATTTGATTAATACTTGAGATTTACAAGTGCTCCTTGAGCTGTATGAACTACTATACAAGGCACTAGTTCCCTACTTGGTCCAACCTCCTTCTAGTACTGCTATGCCCCTCCTTATATAGTGTAGGGGTTCCCAATCTTAGATAAGATAGAGCCCTCTTGTGTTTTACAATGCTAGTCCCTGGATCAATAGCTAGCATCCACAGTTAAGATGTAATATCAAGAAACAAAGGTCATAATATAACTTTATAACCAGGAAAACATAATTTTATTACATCATACATAGCTCATATGGCTATTACATTACATTGCAGCGGAATAACTATGGTCAAGTGGTCCTTCATCTTCAAAGTGCCACAGGCAGATGTTGGTTGTAGACTTTGTAATCCTAATCAAACAATCTTCACTAAAATCAATCAAACCTGCAACATACAAGTTACAGCCACAAAGGGTCAATACATTTGAATTGTATTGGCAAGTGATACTATGGTAGTATAGTGGAGTCTATCATCTATATGCATTTGGCTAAGTGGAGTTGAGGCTTGCATTGCTCAAAATAGATTTTTCTTATCATTTTGAAAATACTAAGTTTTTGCTTGAAAAAATCATTTCCCTCAATCAAAGATTTCAAGATCCTTGTACCAAGCCATCTCTCCATCAATGATTGAAGAATTCAAACAACCCTTGTTCAAACCACAAGATTTTAATTTAGAAATTGGAATGATGAGATTCTTGATTGCTTCCATGTCTTGATGCTCAAATTGTCCTTTACCAGGGACATGGCTAAGTACTTAGGTTTTACACTCTGCAGAGGTGGTGCACTTTACCCACAAGACTTGGTTTCCCAAGACAAAATCTTTCAGAAGCCTTCCCTTAGACCAAGATGGACGCGCTCCAACCTATCAAACACTACCACCCACTGTCCATTTGGCTAAGTTCTTGCAACCTATATGATCATGGCAGAGCCCATATTGCCAAGTGGTTGCACTTGAAGCTTCTCAACATTTGACATCTCAAATCTCTTTGTTTCCTGGGTGGCATTCCACAAGTGAGATACACAACCCAAGTCCATGGCCTTGTGTAACCACTCAACATATCCCAATCCTTCCATTCCACCCAGGAGGTTCATTAACTTAGTTGTTTTATTAGACAAAATCCCTAGTCCTCAGACTTAGAATATTTTCCATAGTGTGAATATATATTCCACCCATGTTTTCTATTAGCTAGGCTAAGCTTGGTAGTAGTAGGAATCTTAGCTTAGGAAAATCCTACTAAGGATTCATCTACTAGGTTTTCCTATAGCAAGATCTATACTTAGCAAAATCCATGCAAGTTTATTTAGCAAAAATCACTAATGCATAGAAAAGTAATGGGATAGAAAGTATGAAGCATCACTTGCCTTTTTGGTAGAGTATAGGTTCACTTCTTGATCTTTGCAACAATCCCACTCTTCAAGTCACTACAATTCAATCAAGCAAGGCACAAACTCAATCTACCAATCAAGCAAAACAACACACATAAATAACAATGTCAAAGAAATGCATGCAAGCATGCCAAGCTTTGTTTTGTTTGAAAAAGGTGGTTCCTAGTGGGTCATAGTCATTTGGGTAAATCTAATGGTCATTTCCTAAAGTGGCCAAGTCATTTGCAAAAGGTTTCACTAAAAAAAAAACCCTTTTCAAAACAAAGTGTTATTTTATGTGGTGTAGAAATATTTTTACTAAGGCATTAGCCCATAGGGTTCACCAAATGAGTTGCTATTGCAAAACTTGGTGTTTTTAGGTCAGTAGGTTTGGTCCAAACCATCTACTCAAAGTTTTCTTCCTTTAAACATTTCCATAATAAAATCACTAATTTTATTTGGCTAGAAATGGACTAAACTAATTAATCCATTCCAAACTTTTCCAAATTCATTTTCCAAACCATGGGTTGGTTCCTAGGGTCAGTAGGGTCACAATAAACCAATTGGCAAAGGTTTGATCTCAAAATTCATTTTTAAATGATTTTTCTAATGTTAGCAAGCACACAAAAGAATCTGCAAATTCAAACAAGCTACCAGTTACTATTTGCTAAACTAAGGGTAGGGTTGGTTAGGTCTTGTTCTCCTGAATTCATTGATATAAAATTTGCCAAATTTGGACGTGTGGATCAAAAGATATAAGGGTTTGAAGTTTGTAAATAATTCTGATTTCAAATTCTGATTTAATCTATCTGGTGACACGCGGCAGCTTCTTATTCGGGGGTACCGCTTCGCTGCGGATCACGCCCAGATGCGTTGGATTAAGTCTAATCGTGCGGCACAGATCGCTTGATACCCCTTCTCTTAAGTCGTTCTATCCAAGCCTCAGGATCAAGATCCAACGGTCCGAATCTATTGACCTAGAACTGGCGGCGGTGGATTCCGTCGCGCGGCGGCGGCGGCTCGGCAGTGGCATCGCCGGTGTTACCGGAAGCGAGAAAGAGAGAGAGGGGGCTCACCTGATTCGTGGGATGATGCTGATGCTCATCGTGCTCTTGGGGAGGCAGGGGGCGCACGGACGTGTTGATAATCTCTCGCCGGAGTTGCGCTTCACCTCGGGCGCGGCCAGATGTCGTCGGAGGCGAGCGTCTGGGGCGCAAGCGAGATATGCGACTCATCAGGAAGATACACATGAGTTCAAGGTTCGCGAAAACACTCACCAATGAGCCAGGGGCGCACGAAGTCGTCGGCTATGGCTCACCGGAGTTGAGCTTATCGTCGGTGGCGCTCAGGCGTGGACAGAGTCGAGGTTGTAGGTCATGTGCGGGCAAGCTGGTGCTATGGGAAGGTTCGCCTGGAGGTGGAAAGAAAGTTTGGGTGTGCCAGAGAGCAAGGGGGGGCGTGTAGCAGCCGGAATCGATAGTGGAAGTCGTCGGAGACAGAGGAAGCTCTCGGGTCGAATTGTGGCAGCCTCGGGGCGGAGAAGGAGTGGTGACAGAGGGGAATGGAGGAGAGGGCGTGGGCGATTAAGACAGTGTGACTACCGCGAGGGATTAATGCTGCAATAAGGCGCATTCAATCGAGGAAGCAACGGCAGCAACGGTGGCGAGGAAAGGAAGAAGCAGTCGTGGGGTGGGTGAGAAAGATGAACAGTGGAAGGGGTCCACTCGTCAGTGAAGAAAAAGAATAGAGGGGAGGTCCACTTGTCAGAGGCTTGCGGGTTGTTTCAGTCGGTGAAGAAAACGGTTCGGGGTGGAGAGGAGGTGGGCTGGTGGGCTTCCTGGGCCGGGGTAGTTGGGTCTGGTCCACTTTCATTTTTTTTTATTCTGTATCCTTTTCTTTTCTTATTTCTGAATTCTGTTTTGAATTTCCAATCAAACAATTCACACCCAAATCAATTCAAACAATCATTCAGCTTGTAAATTTGAATTTGATTCTGTTTATCAATATACCCAAATTCCAGAATAAAATAATAACTTTATTCTTTTTAAGATCCATTCTTTATTTAAATAAAATGGATATTTTAGTTATTTAATAATATAGGGTTTGTTTTAATTAATATAATCTTCATTTAAAATCCAACCACTTTCAAATCCAAATCAGTAGGTTTATTTGGAAATAAAGGATATTTTGATACTTGTTAAAAATAAAATAATCCTTTTTCTTTAGGGTCCATTAATAATTATATATAATGGGCTTAGTTATTAAATCAAATAGAGTTTGATTTTATTAATAAAATCTTTATTTGAAACTAAATATCTTCAAAACCAAATTAGTGGGTTTTATTTGGGAAATATAGAATACTTGGAGATTTGTTTTAAAATAGAATAACATTTTATTTTAGGGTTCATCATTAATTAATATAATAGACTTTCATTATTATTTCAAATAGGATTTATTTTATTTGAGATATTTATTTTGAAATCTAAAACAAGCCCAAACACTTTAGTAGGTTTTATTAGAGAATATAAAATATTTGGAAAACCTATTTAAAACAATTTTAATATGTTTTGATGTTTTAATTAATTTGGTAAAACTTCTTATTTTAATAAAGTTTGGATATTAATTCTTTATTATTTTATTTTAAATAAACCTTTGTTGTTTTTATTCAAACTAAATGTTTTAATTCCCAAAGTTTGGTCAAGGTTTAATTTGGCTTTATTAAATAATCTTTATTTATAAATCCACCTTTTCCTTTTGAAAACCAAATCTTTTATTAAAGGATCCAATAGTAGTAATTCCAAAACATTTTTAATTTCCTTTATTAAATGTTTATCTTTATGAATCCCTTTAGGGTTTTATTTAATTCAAATGAGTTTGGAGTTCCAATTGAATTCAAAAAGTTTCTTCTGGCTCTGAAAATTTAAACAAAGTTTTATTTTATTCATTTATTTTCACATTACAAGATTTGGAAAATCTTGGGATGTGACATATAGGCAGTGCTAGCTAGGTTATACCCCTTAGGGTTCTAGGGTTACTGTTTGGATCTTGGTACCTACAATGTGGGCCGGGTCATGGGCTTGCCCTAAGCCCAGTGGCCAGTCCACAAAGCTAGACAGCTAACGGTCTTCTGGTACGTCGCCTCCTGTTCCTTTTGGCATCACGTGGTAACTTTGTACGTCAGCCCTTGCTTTGGGCGTCACCCAGCTCCTTTTGTGTCACCCGGCGTCGCCCTTCTCTTTTGACCATGATTTTACCATGGTCCCTCCTGAGCCTCACTCGATAAGGTGCCACGCGTCCTATCTGACTCGGCCAATCCTCGGGAGACTCGTCTCGTTGATTCCTGCAAGGTTAACATCTTTGTCTTATACGGGCCGACATAGTTTCTATGTCGGCCGCATACGGTTCTCTTACCCGGTCATACTTACTCAGCATAAGCGAAGCTGGGCTGTGTTTTACCCCTTGTGACCCTACCGGGGGTTATTCCCCTGACATTAGTCCCCGAATCTGGTGAGGTATAGAAGTTCTAGCTGTTAGGCGTCTCCAGGTTCCTTTAATGTAATTGGAACTTTTTCTTTTGTCCTTATCCTTCACTTATGGTGCACTGTTGGCACGATTTTGTATTTTGCCGAGTCTGTCTGAAAGTTTTCGGGTCTATTCTTTGACTTTCTGGCCCGTTTTCGCCTCGTGCCGAGTCATTTTGGCCAATTTCGAGTCATTTTCGGCGTGCCTCAGTCACTGACAGCTGGTAATCATGGTTACTTGCCTCAAATTTTGTTCCAAGCCCTGACTGCACAGTGACGGCTGCGCAATTATTCTCGGTCACTATGGTAGTCCCATTGGTCAGCGCCCCTTGTCCGTCCTTTCATGACGTGGCAGGGGATTTTCCGTGTACTGTAGTCATGTGGCGCCCGTTGATTGGTTCACTCGGCCGGGTACACGGCCACACGCTGGCCGCATGGTGTAGGGGGATCCCACGATTGGGGTTTTTACTGCCCTTAAGTAGGGGTGAGGGGGTTACAACTTCCCTCGCCCGTTCAGTTTCCCCCCTACCTCTTCTTCTTCCTTGCGCCTTCAAAATTAAACCTCCCCCTCTGCGGTTCCTCTTGCCTTCTGCTCTTGCCTTGTGATTTCCCTTTTCCTCTTCTTATTCCGCTACGGGTCCTTGTTCTTCCAAACCTCTTCCCACGATGGAGGAGATTGAGTCTAGGAGGATCATGGACGCACGCGACGATGCCAAAGGGGCTGAGGAGCAGGAGGTTCCCACCGGCGAGCACGGTGGCTAGGAGGGTTCGGAGGTCTCCACCGAGGAGCTCGAATGGCTCCACTCCATCAGACGCATCCTGCTCCAGGTCGACTGCCGTCTCCCCACCAGTGAGATCTCCCCCAAACCCGATGCCAATGAGCGGGTGGTTTTCCTTTCTCACTTCGAGCGGGGTTTTGCCTTGCCTGACAACACTTTCTTTTCTTCGTTTATTTCCACCTTCCATCTTCAGACCCATCATATTCCTGCCAATGCGATTGGCTCCCTTTCCTGTTCTATTTCCGCTTGCGAGGCCTACCTCGGAATTTGGCCTACAGTTCTTCTGTGGGCCAAGTACTTTAGTTTTAGGGTCTAAGTCATTCCCCAGCCTAGCGCTCCTCGAGCCGAGAAGCGGATGACTCGGTGCGGTGCCGCTAGCATCACACCCATGAGATACTCCATCTTTCCTCGGGTTACTGGCCTATACTCTTGCAAGAAATTTCATAGGACTTTCTTCTATGTCAAAAACAACGGGTCCACCGATAACATACGACTCCCCCCTTTCTCGGATGAGGTCCCCAGAAAGAAGTTCTGGCAGCTTGACCCACGCAACCAAGACGCCACGGTGAACAAGGCCAATGTGATCTTGGAAAGGTTGTTGTTGCCGGATGAGAACTTTCATCTCGCTGACACGGACCTCATGTGCACCTTCATCTCATGCCGAGTAAGCCCCATTCAAGCCAGGAGCCACAAGATGTGTTTCATGAGTGGCTCCCATGACCCTACTCGGCACTCTACGAAGGATCTTAACCATGATTCCATGGCTCGCCGAGTAAGCTCGATCTTCAAACTGAACTTGGCGGATGATGACCCACAAGTGTAGGGGATCGCAACAGTCTTCGCGGGTAGTATTACCCAATTTATTGATTCGACACAAGGGGAGCCAAAGAATACTTGCAAGCCTTAACAACTGAGTTGTCAATTCAGCTGCACCTGGAAATAGTTCTTGCTCATAGAAGTTTATTAGTAGCAATAGTTTGTAGTAGCAACAACAAAGCAACAGTAGTAGTAACAACAATAGTGAAAAAGTAGCAATAGTAACAGTAATAGTAAACAGTAGGATTCGAGTGCGGTAGGCATAGGGATGGATGACGGGCGTTGCATGGACGAGTCTAAACATGTAACTTCAAGACCTAGGTCATTGCACATAAATAATCACAAGCATCCAAGTACTAAACAATCCTAGGCATGTGCTCCAAATATAGTCATACATGCTCGCAATGAGAACTTGCACAACATCTTCTGTCCAGCCAGCCCATGGCAACGGGGACTCTAGGGAACTACTAGCAATTAAGTTGCTCCTTTTAATAGAGCACCGGAGCAAAGCATTAACACACCATGAACACATGTGATCCTCACACCACATCCATCCCCTCTAATTGTCCCAATTATTGTCACTTTGGGGCCTTTGGATCCGGACAATGATATGTGTACACAACTTGCAGATAAGACCACAAACAATACTATCGTAATGACTCAATAGTAAGTTCAGATCTGAGATCATGGCACTCGGGCCCTAGTGACAAGCATTAAGCACAACAAGTTGCAACAAAGTCAAATATCACTAATAGAGATAATAGGCACTATGCCCCTACCAGATCTTATTTTATTACATGATAGAACTCATCCAATCCCTACCATCCCCAAGCCTACAGCGGGGGATTACTCACTCATGGATGAGGGAAACATCGATGGTTGATAGAGATGCGTTGGTGATGACGATGGCCATAATCCTCTCCAAATTCTCCGTCCCGGCAGGGTGTCAGAACGGAGTTTCTAGATCCGAATCTTGGTTTCTGGTGGCGGCGGCAGAGCGGAACTCTTTCTGGAAAACTACTGAACCCCCGTGAGTTTTTAGGTCAGAAGGCAACTTATAGACGCGAAGGGAGTCCGAGAAGCTGCCTGGGGTGGCCAAACTTCCCCTAGGCGTGGGGTCAGTGGGCCCATGCCTGGGGTGGGTCTGGGCCCCCCCAGGCCTCCCCTCTATCTCCCCTTCTGGCTCTGTGGATCTTCTGGTGAAATATAATTTTTGGCATATTTTCCGGGATTTTTCCCGATAGTTCATTTTCTGCACAAAAACAAGACACCAAGGTAATTCTGCTGAAAAAAGCGTCAGTCCATGTTAGTGGTATCCAAATCACACAAGTATAGAGGAAAAACAATAGCAAAGTGTTCGAGAAAGTAGATACATTTTGGACGTATCAACTCCCCCCAAGCTTAATTTATTGCTTGTCCTCAAGCAATTCAGTTGAAAACTGAGTACGATAAAAGAACTTTCACGAACACATTGCTTCATATGATGTTAATATTCTCAGCACAGGAGTAGATTCCTAGACAATTCATAATAAAGAGTATGCAACTAAGTCTACTCAATAGTCATTGCAAGCTATGAAGAGAAACCAACTCAATAATAATAAGTAGCATGAAACATAAACATAAGCAACATTGCAATGCTCATAATAAGGTATTATAGAGTGGTATCTCGCTTGCCTTTGTTTGAAGAGCACAATATAAATGCCAAGGCACCTCTGAAGTTCACATGAATACTAGAGATAAAGATATCAGAGATACAAGCATCAAAGTCATGACAGAATTAACCAAGTTTTGAGACAAACACAAGAATGACAATTATGCTCTCAAGAAGGTGCTCATAGAATAAGTGGTGACTCAACAAGGTTGTGAAAACGGTTTTTGAAAGGTTTGAAAGGCTTCCAAATGCTGAAAGGAAGGTACTCATTAGCTTTGAGCTCTCATTGCCCCTATCATAAGCATCTTATGTGGTTAAGGTGAAAGTGAGGTCCACTCTGAATTATATGCTTGACAGACCATATACTGAAAATCCCGAGTCCCTTGAGTGCGAGGCCACTCCGCATGTAACAACCCTAGTTTCATTAAATATTAATTATGATTAAATGTGCATTCATGAGCATCATCATATTAAAATGCATGCATGAAATAAAAATGGTCTCAAAACCCTAACCCTACCTTCCCACTCTATTTGAAAATCAATTTAAATGGCTTTTGAATTTTGAAAACCTAAAAAATATTTGGAACCCAAATGGTTATAATGGGTCCCTTATTGTTTTCATATGTTTATAAAAGTTTCTATATTTTGAAAATATTCAAAACAGATTTGGATTTGAAATTTACAAAAGAGAAAATGCAAAACATAAATAGGAAAAGAATTTACAAAGAAAAATATATGTATAACCTAAGTGGGCCGAGCCCATCTCTTCTCCCCTTCTTTCTCTGCCACCCACGCGTAGACGCCAGCAGCCGCTGCCCTCGCTTTGCTACAGCCCATCTGGCCCGTCTGCAACCCAAGCCAGCCCGCCTCAGCCCTATACCGGTTCGGCCTTCTTTCATCGTCGTCTTCCTCGCCGGTCGATCGGGGAAGCAGCTGTGTGTCGTTCCGCCGTCGGCCGCCGCGCGCCAAGATCAACGCCGCCACTCCCGAGCGTCTACTTGATCCCAGAGCCGCCGCGGAGAAACCCTAGCCCCCAGTTTTCCTCTTTTCTCTTCTCCTGCGCGCAAACCCTAGCCCTAGCCTTGCAGACGCCGGTGAGCTCCACCGTCTCCGGTCGCCCCGGGCCAAGCTGAGGCTACCCCTGTGACCGCCTCGTCCCCCTCATTCTCCTCCAAGGAGAACGCACGCCCGGACGACCTCCTCTGGCCTGAATCGAGCACGAAAGCGTCGTCGGCCGCCGCAGTCGACATCTCGATTCGTCGTCGTCCGTCCTACTCGAGCTTCGCCGACCCCTCCATCACGCTCGTGGTGAGCCGCTAGTCACGCCAGACCCCTTCTCTACTCTCCTTGCTTCCTGGTTCGACCTCCTTCCGTGCGCCACCGAGCGCCGCCACAGAAGCTTGTCGGGAACGAAGCTCCGATGACCATTTGGTCACTGCGCTGCCACTTTCTGGCTCCCCTTGCTCCCCTATATCCAGCACACACATCCGCGCGGCCCTGCTCGCCTCTAGCATCGAGCCTGTGGCCATCTGGGAGGATCCCCTCCATTGATGACATTAGCATGATGTCATGCTGATGCCATATTATCTTTTCCTTTTGTTTTATTATTTTTAGTAAATATTTTCTGTAATTATTAAATCCCTAACAGGTGGGTCGAGTAATAAACATATTCAGAAATGTTTCTGATTAATAAAAATGTTTAAGTAATTATAAAATGTAAATTATTTTATAATACTCTAAAAATGATTTAAAATGAATTAAAATTTGAGAAATTCATAACTAATTCATTTTAAATCATAAAAATACAAATAATATATCAAAATGTTCAGAAAAATGAATTCTACCTAATTAAGTTATAACCATGCATTGATAAGTAACTTAAATTGCAAGTTTAATTAGAACAACAAAACAACTCCTCTCATATCACTACTAGAGAAAAGCTTATGCGAGGCGCACCTAAAAGCTTATGCGAGGTGCAGCTTCAAGCCACAGCTATTTTTAATGCTAGGCGCATATGATATGCGCCTCCTATACTTCACATATGTGAGGCATATATAGATATGCGCCTCCTATATTATTATGCGAGGCGCATATCGATATGCGCCTCGCATATGTGAAGTATAGGAGGTGCATATCATATGCGCCTCGCATATGTTTTACAATGCGCCTCGTATATTTATAGTATATGCGCCTCCTATAGTGTCCTATATGCGCCATCAGTAATATTTTCGAAATTCATGTTTTACAGACCACTATAAATAATAATATACAGATATTCAAATATACAATATAGTCCAGAATACAGTATAAAGAGCACAGAATTTTTCAGAAACTTGCAATTTGCCAAAGCATAATAGAACCAACATGAATACAATACATTACACATCAATCATGACATACAAGTTCATACATCAAGTGTTTGTGCCACAAGTTCACAAACTCTGCTCCTCCACAAGTTCACAACTAAAACTCTGCTCCATGCCGGGTGGAGGAGGTACCGCGAGATGAGGTAGAACACAGAGTCCTGCCTGGGGAACATCCAGGCGAGCTCCTCCTGGTACGCCGGGTTGACGAACAGGCTGGGCAGCATGTAGGAGTCCGTCCTCAACACCACCCACTGCACCCGGTGGATGAACGACCGGCGGTGGTCGTCGCAGTAGGCGAGCCTGTTCGCCGGAGCCGCGGCATGGTCGAGGTGGACATACACGAAGCGGTGCTCGGACGCCGGCCCGGTGTCGTTGCGCAGCGTCACGTTCCCATAGCTCTCCGCCGCGCCCACCCAGAGGTCCTTGTAGCCCTCCAGCGGGAAGTCGAGAGGTAGCAGCCATGTCGCGCCCTGGAACGGCTCGCAGAAGAGGTCGACGAACGTCTTGCCCCGATCGACAAGCAGCACGCGGCTGGTGAGCGTCGCGTAGAGGAAGGCGGAGACCGTGGCGAGCACGCGGTTGCCCAGGCCCCGGTACGACAAGACAGCAAAGCTGGCAGCCGCCGACGGCGATGTCGCCCATTACTGAATATTTCGCCGATTTCAGCGCCGAAGCTCTCGCGTATGGCTCGATGCGGCCGCACCTTGTAGGGGCCTCCCGCCCTCAGCGCCGAGGAGGTACGGCGCCAGCGTCATGTTCTTCGGTAGTACACGGACTGGTACCGTGGCGCAGGACTGTTCGTCGAATCCGGGAAGTAGCAGGCCGAGAAGAATGTCTCTTGGGTTAGTAAGCGGCGGAGAGGTGGTGCAAAGCAGCTCCTCCATCTTGCGCATGTTCTCCTCCACCGCCCTCGTGGCTGCTCCTCAGACACGATCGCTCGCCATCTCCTCCGCGATTTTTCCTCTCTCCCATTTCGCTATCACTTGAGGTGTTGAGGGAGATGGGGGCATTTAACGGGAATGGGGAGTAGTGGAGAGAGGGAAAGCTGCGCGCCAATAAATCCGTGGTGGGCGGGAGGGGAGGTGGACGTGAGGACTGGTCTACGGACCGTCGGCTATCTGTACGACGCTTTATTCACGGGCTAGCAAGTTTGGCAAGGATGGACATGCGTGAATTCGGAGTGTAATTCGAGGAATGGAATCGAGTGATTTTAAGCAAAAGTAACGTGCGTGATATTCGGATTTTCCAAGTGTAATACATTGAGAAAGAAATAATCGATAGATTTGTCTTGGTGGAGGAGGAAGAAGTGACACAAGTGAGTGGGGTGGTAGTTGGCTCCATGTGCAAAAAGCTGGAAAAAAGTGGTGCCAGGTTATGCGAGGCGCATATCGCACAATATGCGCCTCCTATAATTCAAACTATAATATGCGCCTCTCATATGCGGCCACCTACCTCCGCCCGGGCCCGCAGGAGTTACTTGAGGCGCATATGACCATATGCGCCTCGCATATTATCAAATATAGGAGACGCTATAACCATATGCGCCTCGCATATTCATGCACCTACCAACACGCGGGCCCACACAGATTATGCGAGGCGCATTCTGCCCATATGTGCGTCGCCTATCTAATATATAGGAGGCGCATATGATTGGAATGCGCCTCGCATAATATGGGGCTGCTAGATTTAGTCCGTACAGGGATTATAGGAGGCGCATTCTTATCATATGCGCCTCGCCTATTTTTATACTAGAGGCGCATGGAGAAGGAGTGTGCCTCGCCTATTTTATAGGAGGCGCATATGGTCTAAATGTGCCTCGCATAAGCATGTCTCCTATAGCCTTTTCTCTAGTAGTGTATGAATCCGGGTTTTTCCCGAATTAGGGTTTTGTACCCTCGGGAACCCGATTAAGTTGTCAAGCATGCCTTAGGGGTTTATTTCAATGAAATTTAACTTGTCATATCATCATACCTTCTTGAGCATTGCATCGATGCCATGTGTTGATTGTTTCCTTTATTTCCGGTGTTTGGTTCTTCCCCGGTAGAATACGATATCGGAATCGAGATCAAGATCGAAGCCTAAGATCAACACCGTCGAAGCTCGAAGACCAATACTTGATCAAATATAACCAAGTCAAGTACCATATGTCCGAAGCTCTGCTTTCCGGATATCAACTGGCAAAGGCAAGTGAAGCCCCACACATGATATAATCCTATGTTTTTGAGCATTTCAATTCTTGCCTTATGCATACGATTCCAAAGTTTTTATCGATAGATAGAGTAATCCTATATGATGCATGTTTCCTTTGAAGCCTATATTCCCTGATCCACTGATCCTAGCATAACTAGGGTTTGGCCTGTAAATCGTTGCCAGAGCTATTACATCTGTTGCGCTTAGCCATGCTTAGCTGTTACCACTGATCCATCCGGTTGATGAATCAGAGCTGTGAATGAACCTAGTTTGACAGGATGACATGGTATGATCAGAGATGGATAATAAACATGCTAAGGCTTGTATGGGAGGCCATGTGGGTTGTGGTTTTTGCAGTCCCATACTTGCCACCCTTAGGACCCGATGTTCTTGCCTCTTGAACAAAGACGAGCGTACAGCCACACGGGGGCCTGGAAACCCCCTCGACCAACTAACTTTCCTAGTAGATTCCATGAGTCACATAGTTTGGGCGTTCCATTCGACATATGCATTCTGGCTCTTCTCGAAGGAGGTGAAGGAGGTGCATTCATACAGGTACGTAAGCGTGGCAGGGAATGGGAGATGCCCGGCATCCGTAATCTCAAACCCTGTTCACATTATTAGGGACCGACTTCAGGACTCAACCTGTTACGGCGGCTTATCCCTAGTGCGTGTGTCACATCCCAAGATTTTCCAAATCTTGTAATATGAAAAATAAATGAATAAAATAAAACTTTGTTGATTTTCAGGGTGAGAAGAAACTTTTGAATCCAATTGGAAACTTTCAAAACCCATTTGGATCAAATAAAATCTTAAAGGGATTTAAAAAGTTAAATAAACAATAAACTTGAAATATTTAAAATTACTATTTTGGATCTTTTAATAAAAGATTTGGTTTTCAAAATAAAAGGTAGACTTATAAATAAGCATTATTTTATAGAGCCAAATTAAACCTTGGCCAAGCTTTTGAAATAAAATGTTTTGCTTTGATCAAAAGAGTAAAGGTTTATTTAAATAAAATAATGAGGATTTAATAATATCCAAATTTATTAAAAATAAAGGTTTTACCATTTTAATTAAACATCAAAAACTTGTTAAATTATTTTAAACATGTCTTCCAAATATTTTATACTTTCAAATAAAACCTACTGATTTGGTTTTGTTAATTTTTAGATTTCAAATGGAGATTTTATTAAATAAAACAAAACCTAATTTGAATTAATAATTAAGGTCTATTTTATTTAATTATTAAATAGATCCTAAAAAGAATAAAAATATTATTTTTGGACTTTGGCTTATGTTGTTAAACAGAACCAAAACTCAATACAAGTTTGGAGGAAGTTTGAATTGTTTTGGATGTTTGATTTGTTTGAAATTCAAAACAGGAAATTCAAACAGAAAAAGGAAAAAGCAATCAGAAATAAAAAAATATGAAATGGACTCGACCCAACCAGCCCAGCCCACAAAGCCCAACAGTCCAGTTCCTCTCACCCCACAGAAAAACGCTTTGCACCGCGAAAGAAACCCACTAAGTCACTGACTCGTGGACCCCATCTCCCTATCTATCTTCCTCACTGACAAGCATGCCCCACCCTCCTATTCATCGTCTTCTAGCACGACCCCGTCGCGTTGCCGTTTCTGCCCGTTGATAGCTCCTTCAATTCCCGTTAACTGCCGCGTTAATTCGCCCAGCCGTCACGCAAGGTAAAAGCGCCTGCTCCTCCTCTCCATTTCCCCTCTCTCGCCCGGCTCTCTCGGCCACCAGGCTGCTCGGAATCATCTCCGAACCACCACAGTCTCCGGCGAGCACTTCCGTTGATTCCGGCCATTCTCCACCACGCCTCGCCCTCTTGACCACACAAGCGAGTTCCCCAGACCTCTGCGCATCTCCCAGTGGCCTCCGCTCGCTCGCGCGTGCCCCCCATCGTCGGCAACTACTTCGACTGAGCTCCGCCACTGTCTACTCCAACTCCGGCGAACTCTACTGGTAATATCCAATCGCACCGCCCTCTCTCTTTGATGCTCCGATACTTCCCACTCTTCTGTGCATCTAACGGTGTTGTTTGCTTGCTCTCTCGCGCTCAATAACGTCGCCACCAACGGAACCCGTGCGTGTCCGACGACGCCGAGAACTACGGCGAGGAATTCCGGCCGACTTTGTGCGCCCCTTCGCCAGCCAGTGCCACCTTGAGCTTCCCCAAGCTTTGGCAAACACGGTGAGCCTTCTCCTCCTCTCCCTTGTGTCCTGTATCACCGGCGACGGTCGTTCGAAGGCCGCTGCCAGCCGCCACTAGTTGGCAAGCGTCTTTGCTACAGGATCTTGATCTGACGCTCGCGATAGAATCTTAGCCGAAGGGGTATCGATCGATCTGCGCCGTGCGATGTTAGTTTAATCCTACGGTTTGAGTTTTCCGATCCAACCGAAACGGTACCAACCAATCAAAACCCTCCACGTGGCTTGAGTTTTGTTTTAAAAACAGAATAGGTTCTATTAGAGATTAGAGTTTGTAAAATTCATAACTTTCAAACCACACATCCAAATTTTACAAATTTTATATCAATGGATTCAGCAAGACAAGCCCTAGCCAACCATGCCATTTCTTTAGTAAAAAGCATCTGGTAAAAATTTTTTTTTTGTAGAAACTTATGTATGCTTGTTTAGGATGTAAAAATTGTTCAAAAATGATTTTGGGGGTAAAATCTTTTGAAAATGGTGTGTTTTGAACCTACTGACCCTAGGAATCACTTTGTGGTTTCAAAAATGTATTTGGTGAAGAAATAGAATGATTATTTGATTTAAAACCAATTCTAGACAAATAAAAATATGGTTTATTTATTAAAAATGGTTTTGGAAGAAAACCTTTGGGAAATGTTTTTTTAACTCTCTGACCCTAAACACAAAGTTTTATGGTTTGAAAACATATTTTGTGAGCCCTATAGATTAATGCCTTAGTAAAAACATTTCTACACAACATAAAATGATACCTTGTTTTGAAAATGGTATATGAAGTGAAACCTTTTAAAAATGACTTTGCCACTTTATAAAAATGACCATTAGGTGTTTTCAAATGTTTATGACCCATTAGGAACCACTTTTTCAAATAAAACAAAGCTTGGCATGCTTGCATGCATTACTTTGATTTTAACATTTTATGTGATGTTTTGCTTGAATGGTAGATTGAAATATTGTTTGCTTGATTGAATTGTAGTGACTTGAAGTGTGTGAACATTGCAAAGATCAAGGGTGAACTTATACTCTCTACCAAAAAGGCAAGTGATGCTTCATACTTTTGTCCCATTACTTTCACTATGCATTAGTGATTTTTCTAAGTAAAATTTGCATGTAATTTTTGCTAAGTATAAACCTTGTTATGGGAAATCCTAGTAGATGAAACCTTAGTAAAATTCCTAAGTTAAGACTCCTACTACTATCATGCTTAGCCTAGCTAGTAGAAAACAAGGGTGGAATATATATTCACACTATGGAAAATTTTCTAAGTCTGAGGACTTGTGTTTTTGTTTAATAAAACAACTAAGTTAATGAATCACCTGGGTGGAATGGTAATTGCTTGGTGGTTTTTGGTTGAGTGGTTACACAAGGACAGGGGACTGGTGAACCTTGTGTATCTCACTTGTGGATGGCCACCCAGGAACAAAGAGATTTGAGATGTCAAATGTTGAGAAGCTTCAAGTGCAGCCACTTGGCATTATGGGCTCTGCCTGGATCATATAGGTTGCTAGAACTTAGCCATTTGGACAATTGGTGGTAGTGGGATGATAGGTTGGAACGCGTCCACTTGGTCTAAGGAAAGGCTTCTGAAATATCTTGTCTTGGTGAAACCAAGTCTTGTGGGGAAAGTGCACCACCTCTGCAGAGTGTAAAATCTAAGTACTTAGCCATGTCCCTGGCAAAGGACAATTTGAGCATCAAGACATGCACTACTAGGAAAACGGCTATAGGTAATCAGCACATCCGTGGCTCACATGGTTGAAGTGCCCCACGGCTAAAACAGGCGTGGCTCACCTGTGGGCAGTGCCCTGCTAATAAATAGAACAACCGTGGCGCACATGACTATAGTGCGCCACAGATGTGTGTGGGCCAGGGCCCTGTTGGCCACACGCCAAACATCTGTAGCGCACTATAGTCATGTGCGCCACAGTTGTTAGGGTCATCTGTGGCGCACGTGTTCCTGGTGCGCTACACCTAAGCGCATGCCCCCCTCTGCTCTGAAACGGCCACAAACTTCTGTGGCGCACTCGGCCTAGTGCGCCACAGGGAGTAGGAGCATCTGTAGCGCACATGGAATAGTGCGCCACAAATGTTTGTACTCCCTGTGGCGCACTAGGGCCGTGTGCGCCACGGATGTGTCGATTTCTTTTGGACAGCACTTTATGTGCACATGTGTGACCACATCCACCACCCCACACTTCACTTTCCCCTTCTTCTTCCTCCTTAGATCTAGTCGGGATCTTCTCCTTCCCACCTCAATTTCTCCACACATTCACCATTATTAGCATGTAAAACTTGCTTTGGATGTTACATAAGTAATAGAGGAGGTCTCCGGTCTCTCATCTATCCTTCTCCGGTCGACGCGCGCACCTCTCATTTCCATCTTTCTCGCGATCGGTCTCTCATCTCGGTAAGTTATCCATGTAAGGATGTGTTCATGTGTATATGGATGATGTGCTCATATGTATGTAGATGATCGATGCTCATGATGTGTGTATGTGGAGAGGATCGATGGTCATATGTGTGTGTATATGGAGAGTATCGATGATGCTCATGCATGTGTGCTATGGAGAGGATAATGATATGTTCATGTGTGTATGGATCGGTCTCTCTCTCTTGTGTTTGTATGTGAACAAGTTGCCATTTGTTTTGCCAAAATGTTGATTCATTTCCATTTTGGCAAGACTTTGGCATTTCGCAAAGGTCCTAATTTTAGGATAGGTCATGCGAAATTTTCTATCGACCATTGCATGCATGCATTCATTATGTGGTTCTAATAGACTTCAAAATTGTACCGTGTACATCGTGCAGCAAAATGGTCCGCATAATGAGCAAAGGCATTGTGGCTAGATTTTTGAAATGTGCGACGCCGACATGATACGAAATAACAAGATATAAGATGTCCGCAGAAGATGCAAACTCAATGGGTGATCGACCCAGATTCCGGAATCAGCGCACCTGCTCCGCCATGGTTTCATGGATGGATACACTCGTTGGATAAGCGGCGACGTAGATGATGGAGACGGTGAAGAAGGTGGCCAACATGGCGATGATCATCACGGCGAGAACGGCGAGATGATGAAGAGTCTCTGGAGATGGTGAAGGTGCAAGGCATCGATGATGATGATCTAGATGCCGAGGAGCGAGCGGCGATGGAACAACGTCGCCTGGGTGCGGACCCTTATGTGCAAGAGCTGCTTCTCAGCGCATTTAGTAACGCCAGGGCTGCCGCTAGAGAGAAAACCAAGCTTGCGCAACTTGAGAAAGACGCGGTTACTCCATTGTATGAAGGATGCAGGCCCGATGATACCCGGTTGAATGTAACGCTCAAGGCTATGGAGATGAAGGCAAAGCACAAATTGAGCGACGCAAGCTTCGATGATATGATGGCATTCTGGCAAGATCGTATCCCGGAGGGGAACACATGTCCAACTAGTATCGAGGATGCCAAGAAAATCGTCTGTCCTATCGATCTACCGCACGTTAGATATCACGTATGCATCAACGATTGCATCATTTATCGGGGCGAGGACGCGGAGAAAACCACATGTCCGGTGTGTGGCGTGAGTCGATACAAGAAAGGGAAGAAAGCACCTCGAAAAGTGGTATGGTACTTTCCTATCACTCCTCGTCTGCAGCGCTATTTCGCGGACCCTAAGGAAGCAAAGCTCATGCGATGGCATGCGGAAAGGAAGAAGCTGGAGATGATGATGACCGAAAAGGATGAGCTGGCCGACGCACCCTTCAGATGCTAGCTGCTGGAAAGCATTGGACCTCTAATTCCCAAAATTCGGTGAGATTCGAGGAACATCGGGCTTGGTGCGAGCACCGATGGACTCAATCCGCTCGGTGAGCAGCGCATGACTTGGCCCGTGTTTGTATGGATGTACAACCTCCCTCCATGGTTGTGCATGAAGAAGAAGTACATACAAATGAGTATGCTAATTCAAGGGCCGAAACAACCTGGTACCGACATCAATCTGTATCTCAGGCTGTTGAAAGAGGAGCTAGCCACGTTATGGGAATCTGGAGCCAATACTTACGACGCCGTCGCACAAGATTATTTCACTATGAGAGCCGCGTTGATCACTACGGTGCAAGACTATCCAGGTTGCGAGTATATCTCGGGGCAGGTTATCCAAGGATTCTGCGCATGCGTTAGGTGCATGGATAACACAAGCTATCTCCAACTAGAGAAAGATCCAGGGTCATCGAAAACCGTGTTCATGGCGCAACGGAGGTGGCTCGGCAAGAATGATCCATGGAGAAAACGTGGAGACCTGTTCGATGTCAAATCAGAGACCCGAGGAATCCCAGAGCGTAGGAGCAGCGAAGAAGTGGAAGAGTTGCTGAAAAAATGGAAAGATTGTCCTAAGCCTGGAAAGAAGCGAAAGAGGCAGCAACAAGACAAGCCGCTGATGAAGGTATGGAAAACAAGGTCTGTTTTCTGGGAGTTGCCATACTGGAAGTTTGTCCGCACGCCTCATAGCCTCGACATCATGCATATCATGAAAAACGTGTGCGAGAGTCTGGTCGCCACCATAATCAACATGCCAGATAGGACGAAAGATGGTCCGAAAGCAAGGCACGACCTGATATGCTTGGGTATCCGGAAGGAGCTTCACGAAGGACTCACTACTCCTGATGATCAGGAAGATGACGATGATCATGAGTCGGAGACGACACAAGGTCGTCGGAAGGGTAAAAAGTTCAAGAAGAACGAATATTACTGCCCTCCTTCTTGCTTCACTCTAAGCCAGGATGAGATCAAACAGTTTTTCAAGTGCCTTCTAGGAGTCAAATTTCCTTACGGCTACGCGG
The DNA here is from genome assembly GCA_030063025.1 of Avena longiglumis. Classification (NCBI taxonomy): domain Eukaryota; kingdom Viridiplantae; phylum Streptophyta; class Magnoliopsida; order Poales; family Poaceae; genus Avena; species Avena longiglumis. Next base: position 506,664,824 of record CP125975.1, read on the forward strand.
GCAAGATAAGAGATACCTAGACGAGGCGAAGCAGAGGTTCAGTGGCATGAAGTCTCACGACTGTGCCGTGCTAATGACGCAGGTACTTCCGGTCGCACTAAGAGGGATAATGGACGAGCACGTCCGTGAAACGTTATTTGGCCTATGAAAGTTTTTCGACGTCATCTCTAGGAAGTCGATTGGCTTGAATCAGCTCGGAAGGCTACAGGAGGAGATTGTGGTGATACTATGTGAGCTTGAGGTCTACTTCCCACCCGCATTCTTCGACATTATGGTGCATCTGCTGGTCCATGTCGTGGAGGACATCGTACAACTCGGGCCGATGTTCCTCCGCAGCATGATGGCGTTCGAAACGATGAACGGACACATCAAAGGATAGGTTCGCAACAGGTCCCGTCCAGATGGAAGCATAGCCAAGGGCTTTCTGGACGAAGAGTGCATCTTTTTCTGCATGAATTATCTAGACATCGAGAACCCTGTCGGTCTTCCCGTCAACAGACACCTTGGCAAGATCGACGGATCTGGTCACCGAGAGGGTCGTCGACAACGCATGCGCATTTCGATTTTCGACGCGCAGACTTTGATCGAGAAAACCTCGTCGCGCTACAGCATTTAGAACTGGTCGATCCTTGGGTACAGAAGCACAAAAGGTTAATCGAGAAGAAGTACAGTGACCGGGGCATACAGAGGACGCAGGGAGAAATAATCAAAGAGCACAACTCATATTTCACGCGTTGGTTTAGGCGACGCCTTGATAATCCCCCGCGCTCGCATTCTTCTGACACGGAAAAGATCATATTCACCTTGTCGCAGGGACCGATGCAAAACCTGGTGACCTATCAGGCGTATGATATCAACGGCTACACATTCTACACGGAGGAAAAGGACAACAAGTGTGATTATCAGAACTCAGCGTAACATCGAATTCTACACCGATGACAACGTGAAGGAAAGATTCTACGGAAGAATCGAGGAGATCCGGGAGCTCGACTCTCGTGGAGAAAAGGTGCCGATGTTCCGTGTCGGATGGGCAAAGAGCGTCGAAGAGAAGACCGGTATTTCACTACCATGGTTATACCCAAATCCAAGGCACGGTGCAAACGTGGCGCGAAAAATGAACCATGGGTACTGCTACCAAAGTGGACCAATGTTTTTCATCACCGACCCGACAAAGCCTAGCCGTGTTGTCGTGAGGAGAGGAAAAGAAACATCATCGGAATGGATGGAGTCGCCAACGAGCAAGACTTCACCAAGACGACCCAAAGATTGAAGATTTACGACTATGATGCAAAGAACATACATCACAAGAAGAAAAGGACAACCCTACCCAAAAAGGTAGCTGCTCGAAAGAACAAACATTAAAGTGCCGGGGCTAAATTATTCAACTGCGACAAAGAAGGGAAAAAGATTGTAAAACGCTAGCTCAAAAAATATTGTAAAACGCGTGGTCAAAAAAGATTGTAATATTCATGGACAAATTATTATGAAATTTAGTTATACTTTCAATCATATTTGTAACACTTTTATGACATATATTATCACTTTTGGGCATTTTTGGAATATTTAAAAGTATTTTAAAAACAAAACAAAATTTGTATGGCATGTATCACCACTTTTGGAACATTTTAAAGTATTTTTTGGAACATTTTAAAGTATTTTTAAAGTAAAAATAAAAAAGTGGAGCACCAGGATTCGAACCTGGGTGCTCATGGTTTAGAATAGAGCTAAGGGCAGAACCAGTGGGGTAAGTGAGTACTAGTGTTAACTAGTGGGACGGACGCCCTCTTATCTGATAGTCCAACCCACACACGCGTAGCGCACCCTGGCCAAGTGCGCTACGGATAACCGTAGCGCACTTGGTCAGGGTGCGCTACGCGTGTGTGGGTTGGACTAGTCAACTGCGCGCGTGAGCCAGCCCTCCCATCGTCGTCCTCAGACACATCGTACCCATCCCCATCCCCATCCCCGCATCGAGGCACCGCCGCCGCATACCAAGAGGAGGAGGCCGCCACGCCAGGAGGAGGAGGCCTCCACGCTAGGAGGAGGAGGAGGCCGCCTTGCCCGCGCGCTCGTTCCGTGGAGGAGGAGGTCGGTGGCGGCGAGGTTCTTGCATAGTCGGCTCCGCTCCTCCGACGGCAAGGCGCTCTGCCGCTCCCTCCCCCTCGTTACCTCGTCCGCCAGCCCTCGTCGTCGTCATCTCCCCCTCTCTCCTCGAGCAATCTCAGAGGTGAGCTCTGCCCCTCCCCTCTATCCTTCTCCCCCTCTCTCTGCTGCAATTCATTTTATTCCTGAATCCATTGCATCTGGTTAGGGTTAGGCTATTGTACTTTGGTGTTTGCAGAATGTTAGACAAAAATGTGCTAGTGCTTGCAGAATGTTAGACAAAAATGTAGTTTGGTGCTTGCAGGCTGCCTCGAGAAAGCATCTGTAATTATTGACAAAGATGGCATGTATATCTTTCTATATAAATACTGCTAGTGACCTGATGAGCGATGCTAGTTAAGTGAAGATGGCATGTATATCTTTGTATGTGTAAGACAGAGAAACCAAATGGACCGTTGATGTGCCAATTTGGTCATTTTTTTGCGAGTAATTTGGTCATTTAGTCCATGCACAATGCAAATTCTTAGCAAAACACAATGCAATGCTGAATTGATGCCACCTCTTTTAATCTACATGCCTTTGCTCTTACGAACATATAGTATGTGGATTTAGTACTTGTGCTTGCAGTATATATACTATATGTCCACCCTATAAATCCACATAATTGCAAAGATACTATAGATCAATCACTCATAGGGTGGCATCAATTCAGATTCGTAATCTATAGGGTTGATTCAGTATATATGTCACATACTGATTAATGCCACATATAGTATGTTGATCTATAGGGTTCAGAATCTATAGAATGATTTGATCCTTTTGTTAGGTTTGTTACTGTGATAGTTCATCAGTAAAAAATATTCACATTATTTTACTTATTTGCATATGGAAGTACTAAAAGCATGTGATGGTCTTGGGCCTCTTAGTGCTCAAGAGTTCATGACCATCGGTTTAGAAGCATATGGTTTAGAAGCCTCTTAGTGCTCAAGACTAAAAGCATATGGTTTAGAAGCCCTGAGATACTGTAACAGTCCCATTTTTCCTTAGCCTAGCTTGGAATATCTAGGTTTAGTATTGCCCCTATCTCATAACTTGAGATAGTTGTTGAGTAAGTGACAGATGTAAAATATGTTGCGGCTAATATTATCTGTACTTGGAAGTATTGTTCGTTTTGGGCCCCTACTCTCACCTTCATGAATCTGGAATCATAATAGAGGTATCATGGATAGCAGCGGGTTGTTCAGTGATCACTAATTTAATCTGTACTTGCAAGTATTACTTGCTTGTTTAAGGTTTGCTCTCGCTTCACAAATCTGGATTGTTAATAGATTGTTCGTTGATCATTCTTGTGGTTACCATTTATGCTTGATGTCTTGTTTGTGTGTTGACCATTTATTCTAGTTGTGCTCCATTTTGCATGAAACAGATTTATTGTGTGCTGGTTGTGCAACTTTGGCTATATCGGGCCATTTATGCTCGTTGTCGGATATGATGGCCATTTATTGTGTGCTAGCTATGGCCATATATATGCAGTTCTTGTATGAAACGAGTCCCGATTTTGCCGGAATGTTGATTAACTTCCGCTTTGTAAATCGGCACTCTAGTTTAAGAAAATTAGCAAAGGTCATGCCGGATTTTTCCGTGCATTTAACCAATTATTTGTTTTTATTAATGCAAAGATGTGTGACAACGACGAGGTTGGATGTTCTAAGCGCATCGGCTGAAGGAGAACTCACCTCGAATAAACAATTGACATTCGAGGCGGCCCAGAAGACGATGAAGAATATCATCCTTCGGAGAGCGAGGATGATGAGATGGAAGACGCGGAGGAAGAAGCCAAGGAACGGCGACGATGAAACCACGATGGGTGCGAGGGCACAGGAGTGGTAGCAACCTCCTAAGAAGAAGAAGAAGCCGAAGGACCGGCGCCCAACACGGCCGGCATCGGGAGGAAATTACCAAGTGAGCCCATCAGGGTTCCTTTGGAGCCCGCCTTGTCGTCAAAGGGCACGGTGGGCAAGTGGCGGCGATCACCTGACAACCATCTCGATCAACACCGAGAATCTCCGCATAAAGATAATGGCCACTTGCGCACACCTCTTCGAGAAGTGCACGCAAGATACAAGTTCCCCGCTAAGTATCGTAACACAAATTATCATGGGAACGGTAAACAAATCCGCCTCACAAAGATGAGCACCACCGCCACTGGAGAACACGGATAAAGAAGAAGATCTATAAAGAAGGCAAAAGTCTCGAGGAGATCCAGAAGATTGACCCGCAGATCACAAGATCGCTATGGGAGTTCAAGGAGAGGTGTGAATCGAAAGAGCCCGCCGAGTAATCGGGAAAGGTGTTGCAGCGATGAATATAGGTCATCACCATCTCGGATCTGGTGGATACGTAACCATGGAGGCCAAATGGAATAAGGAGGACGAAGAGTATATATTCAAGGGGATAGAAAACCCCTTTGCTAAATTCGAACCCGGGCAGGTTCGAAACTTCATCAGGGCCTGTTACCATGTGGACCCAAAAACCAAACAACTCACCGCGGATCTTGTGGTGAAGGAATTCGAGGAAATTGTGGTAAGTATAATCTAATTACCACGGATCAACTCAATTGTAATCTAATCGATGATCTAAATGATTCACTGTTACTTCTTCTGCAGGAGGAGGAAATTGTTGCTAGTCATGGATCCTGTGGTTCCTCATCCTGTGGGTCGACGGGCCACCCGTGGGATAACCCTTTTAATGAGGCGATGAACCGCCAAGAAAATAGAGCCGGTTACGAAGAAGCCGTCGTCGGCTGGCCGTCTGGCCGGCCTCGGGGGTAAGAATTGGGTGGATCATTTTGGTCCACCGCCGAGGACGCATGTGGCGCCGTCGGGAAGGAGCGAGGAGGAAAACCGAGAGGTTCAAGAACTTAAGGCACAAGTGGCGCGGATCCCGCAGATCGTCCAAGACAACCTGGCAATCACACTTACGTCCTTCCTGCCTACCTTGGTGGATTCAATAGCGAACTGGAGTGCGGGTGGTCGAGTAGGGCCGTGCCCGATTCCAAGCATGGTCATCAGCCACTCGAACAACACGGCGTCGACGAATCAGGCGAACTACGTGTTCGTGACTCCGCCCGCTAGCACCGCGGCGCCGCAAGTGTTGGTGACTCCCCCTACCATCACCGCGGCGCCGGAGTACATGTTGGTGCCCCCCTGCCATCATCGCGGCGGCACCGGAGCTCCAAGCACCCGTCGGTAGGGAGAATACACCGGCGGCCAGCACCGCGCCATCAAGCAGCCCTTCCGTCTCTTGCATGCCCGTCGCCGTATGCGGTGCGTCGACATTAGCTGATCTCGACGCCATCATGGTAAACAAATTGCTTTAATTACCGCCTTTCATGCCATCTATATATTACTCTTGTGGCATCTCGCTCTGACGACGCCGTACATGTTTTCTGCAGACGGATGTTCCTTGCACTCTCTTATGCTACGTGAACAACGAGCTGAGGGATGTTGCCAAGGGTACCATCGTTCAACCCTTGCAGCGCACGTTCCAATCAAAGCCGATGCCAGATAGCGTGCACAGGGTTAAAATTAGTCGGGTGCTAAGGGGCTGCGACGACCTGGAACCTCCCATTCAACCCCCAGGAGCGGATGAAGAAGAGCCGTTTGTCCTCAGAAGTTGCTTCGGCTTGTTCTTGCTATGGCCAAAGAGCATGATCCGTTTGGGGACGGCGGGGGCCATCACGCCACAGACAACAGCACCGCCTGTCGTGCAATGACAAGCGGTGGAAGGCCCCCTTACCGCCCTCGCCACCTCCACGCGGTGGGTCGGATGATCATGTTGATGATATGCACATGGCGCAGGATCCGGCCGAGGACGACGAAGACTGGAATGATCACTTCTTCAGCACTCAGTTTGGCAACGAAGAAGACCTAGCTGGTGGCCCCACAGAGAAAGCCACTATCACCAAGCGTCTGTTTGGTTCTCAGGAGACGCCTCCAGCTTGCGCCTTTACAGCCAATCGATACAACCAACCGCCCTTTATTCTAAGCCCCGACACACTACATAGGGCGGCCGGTGCTCATATTATGTGCCCGCCCGCTCCAAAAGGAAAAAGGGCAGGAAAAGAAAATCTAGCAGCTCGAGCCAGCCGGTGGCGTCAACAACTGCGAATCCGATCAGGTTTCGGGACGGGCCACCAAGACCCGAGGGTATTATGTGGAGGATTCATGTGGCGGGTGAGCCCATGCTACCTAAGAATTTGCGAAGCTTCGCCATTGAATCGCAGAGTGTGCATGACGTCTTGACGATAGAGAGACGCCTTCTATCGGAGAAAGATCCCTCGCACCCGTATTCGTGGTTAAGGTGCCACCAGCTTGGGCTTCACGACACGCCTCGCGGATCTGTTCTTCCCGCGTTCGAGGACATCTTCAATATGTTCCACCTATACCGCCGCACTATACCATGGTCCATCTTTTCTCTCACCGCCATGCAGATCATTAGAGAGAACACACCGGCATCGCTATAGTGGACCCTACTACATGCGTGACGGATGCTTGGGTTCCCACGAACGACGATCGTGGCCTCGTACCTAAAAAGAATCCTCGTGGCGAACAAGACAAAGGAATACATTCTCGTGCCTTACTTTCCCGAGTAAGTCGTTATTCACTCGCCACCGTCGATTGGCTTTATTAGATCATCATCATTCTTTTTCCAACACATTCCATTTGAATTGTTTGCGCAGAGATGAACACTGCACGCTCATCTCCTTATCGCCGAAGCATTCCCACGCCACGTATTTCGACTCGGGGAGTCTAGAAAAGAAGAAAAACTACGACAAGATCAAGAAAGTTATGGATGATGCTCTCACTGGCTTTGCCTCGACGGAAGGCACCAGCTTCGTGCGTAAGAAGGTCAAGTTCGGCAGGCACGTCTTCAACCACGTAACGGAGTTCCCCTGCGTGAAGCAGCCGGAAAACAGTAATAAGGAAGCCTACTACGCACTCCATCACATGAGGGCGTTCCTACTTGACCAGCAGAATTCTACGCGGATCATCTCAAACAAGGGCAAGCAAAGGCCAAGATCAATGATTCGGATATTAGACAAGAGATGTATCGCATCCAGAGCAGCTTTGGGGCAATCATCTTTGTGATGTCATGACTTGGGGGATCTTCTACGAGGAAATATCCCGAATAACCGACATAGAAGATCGCCTAGAGATGCAGGGTGACTATAGGAAGTGCATGACGAGACAGTATGCCCCTCCCTGCTCTAAGCCGAGCTGTAAGGCTTGATGTTGGCCTAGTTGTAGTTACAAACTATAGATGACCTTTGTGTGTGTGTGGACGACAAGTGAACTTATTTTGCTTATTATTATATATCGATCAATGCTTGGTTTTTTTGCTTACTCTTGGGTCCTTTGCTCAATTTAGTCCTTCTTTTTTTCCTTACTCTTTTTTCGAGAATAATGCCGATGATTGAAATGTCGTGGTACACTATATATGTGAATGTGCTATGATGGGACTGTGAGCCTTGTGATATGCACAAGTCCAGGTCTTGTGCATCCTACTTGGCTCACAGTTCCATCGTAGCATATTCCTGTGTCCAACGACCTATGTATATATATGAGGCATTCTTTTCGAGTTATTTTTGTCTTTTTCGAGAATATGCCGATGATTGAAATGTCGTGGCACAATATATATGTGAATGTGCTATGACGGGATAGTTAGCCTTGTGATATGCACAAGTCCAGGAATTGTGCATCCTACTTGGCTAACTGTTCCGTCATAGCATATTCCGGTGTCCAACGACCTAGATAGTTATATATGAGGCATTCTTTTCGAGCTACTTTGGTCTTTTTTGAGAATAATGCCGATGATTGAAATGTCGTAGCACACTATATATGTGAATGTGCTACGATGGGATCAGACGCCTTGTGCTATGCACAAGTCCGTGTTGTGCATCCTACTTGGCGACAGTTTCGCGTAGCATATTCGTGTCCAACGACCTATGTATATATATGAGGCATGATTTTTGAGTTACTTTGGTATTTTTCGAGAATAATGCCGATGATTGAAATGTCGTGGCACACTATATGTGAATGTGCTGCGATGGGATTGTTCGCCTTGTGCTATGCACAGTCCGTGTTGTGCATCCTACTTGGCGAACAGTTCCATCGTAGCATATTCTGTGTCGAACAACCTAGTTATATATGAGGCATGCTTTCTGAGTTTGGTCTTTTTGATTTAGGAGTACTTTCTATAAGTGTATCTTCATATGCGACTTTAATTATATATGTGTTTTTCAATAGTCGGTTAATTATTATTGTCAACTTATAGATGACGTGGTACGTCGTGTACAAGGGACGGGTTCCCGGAGTCTACGATGATTAGGAAGACTGCCGGAGACAGGTGCACCGTTTCAGCGGCAGTAACTACAAAGGGTACAACACTATGGCGGAGGCGGAAGCTAGATACACGCGCTATCTAGCGGGAGTTAGGACAAGGAACCGGATGAAGACCTCCACCTTCGTCGCGGCGGTGATCATGCTTATCTTCTTTGGTTATTTATCCCGCGTTTGTGTCTAGCTAGTTAGTTTAGATGTCTAGGCGAGCTTCCGAGCTCTAACTTGTTCGATCGACACATGTATTAGCATGTCACCAACTACTACTTTGTAACATGATCAAAACAATGTAACTTAGACTATGTATTCATGTATGAGACTTATCTATATGTATTTGTTTCAATCTTGTTTTTCATATTGAGTATTTATATATATAATTGTATATCTTGTATCTGTGTGTGTATATCTGCTATAATATTGTATATAATATGTATTGCATATAATCTGGCTCGGAAATTAAAAAAAAATACATCTGTGGCGCACATGGTCTACCTTCTGTGGCGCACTACACCTAAAGCGCACCATGGAAGTTTAGTGGCGCACTAGGTAGTGCGCCACAGAAGATCCTGGGTAGCGCACCATGCCAAACTTCGTGGCGCACTAGGAGGTGCGCCACGCCTATCTCTCACAACCGCGTGGCGCACTAGGCGGCGCCCGTGAGAGATAGTCAGAGCGCAAGGCCCGTGGCGCACTGTTAGTGCGCCACGGATGGGCATTTCTGGTGCGCCACTAACGGCCTGTTTCCTAGTAGTGATGGAAGCTATCAAGAATCTCATCATCCAAATTTCTAAGTTAAAAACTTGTGGTTGAACAAGGGCTAAAGGATCTTCAATCTTTGATTGGGAGATACCTTGGGAAAGATTATTTTGTCAAGCAAAAACTTAGTGTTTTCAAATGATAAGGAAAATCTATTTTGAGCAATGCAAGCCTAAGCTCCACTTAGCCAAATGCATATAGATGATAGACTCCACTATACTACCATAGTATCACTTGCCAATACAATTCAAATGTATTGACCCTTATGGCTGTAACTTGTTATGTTGCAGGTTTGTTTGTTATTAGTGAAGTTGATTGATTAGGATTACAAGTCTACAACCAACTTGTCTGCCTGTGGCACTTTGAAGATGAAGGACCCCATGCTTATGGATATTCTGCTGCAATGTATTGTAATAGCCAAATGAGCTATGTAAGATGTAATAAAATTATGTTATTCCTGGTTATAAAGTTGTATTATGACCTTTTTTTCTTGATATTACATCTTAACTGTGGATGCTAGCTATTGATCCAGGGACTAGCATTGTAAACACTGGGATCTCTACCTTATTAAAGGTTGGGAACCTTACAGATGGTATCAGAGCATTGTGTTGCCTGTAGGATTTGTAAACCTAGGATTGGACAAAAACCCTTAGAAAAATAGGAGTTATATTTATTCCAAAACTTATTTACAAACAATCTTGTAAACTCTTTCCTCAACCATTTTGGTTTCAACTCTACATCTCTTCTACTTCAACTTGATGGACAAACCTACCCCATGGCCAAAGACTTCACCATGATCTAAGGACTTCTTCAACTCTAATGACTTCAACTTCTTCAACTCTAATGACTTCAACTTCTTCAACTCTAATGACTTCAACTTCTTCAACTCTAATGACTTCAACATCTCCAGCATTTTCACCAAGGGACTCAACCTTGGATATCACTAAGGACAAGTGAGATAAGGAATCTTGCTCAAGATTTGGAGACTAAGGAAATACAATTTAGAAGGAACCATGATCACCTTTGAAGTTTTGTGACCAAGAGTTTTCCCAAGGAAACCATGATCTTATGCAACAAGAACCAACCAAGAAAGATGGAAAGATTTCAAGTGAACCATATAGATGGACCACCATATTTAGTTAAGTCAAACAGACCAACTTATGTGGTGTAACAAAAATACTTTGTTGCCTAAAAATGTGCTTGAACTTTGTTGTTTGAGTGAAATGTTTGGCTTGTGATTGCTTGCACATTGCTTGAGTGAATTGTGATGTGTGTGATTAGAATTATTTCCTTAGAGATATCTTGCCTATTCTAATCTCAATTCAACCCAAACAGATGACTACTCCAAGAGACTCCAACACCAAGGTTGATGACACCAACACCAACCAGGAGGACAACATGAGAGAACTTATAGCAACCCAAAACCAGTTGAGCCAAGAGACAACTCAGCTTTTAGCCAATAACAATGGACTAGACCCAGCCATACAAAGGATTTTGAAGCTTCAATCCCAATTGTTGCAAGGATTGGTTACTCAAATGATCAACATGGGAGAAAACTTTTCCCAAAGAGCTAATGACAACAAGGATGGCAAAGATTTTATTCTAGAAGGAACCCAAGCTAGCAATATTTGTGGAGACAAGGATCATACATCCAAGGAGCATGAAGATGAATGCCCCAAGAAGAGAGAAAGATTTCCCACCTCTGAGGTGAGGTATGAAGAACATGAACTAGAAGAACTCCTAGTTTTGGAGAGACCCAAAAAGAACAAGAAGGACATAATCCAGTTGCAATGTTACAATTACAAAGAGATGGGACACTATGCTAGTGAATGCCCAGAAAAGAAAAAGAACCAAAGAAACAAACAAGAGGCAATGATATCAAAGGAAAAGAGAGATATCAGCCAAGTGATGTGTTTCAAATGCAAGGAGCTAGGCCACTATGCAAACTTCTGTCCAGGAACGTTACCTCAAGATCCCAAGCAAGCAAAGATGTAAACTAGTTGGAAATTTTTAAGGGTGGTAGTACCCTAGTTGTTTTGAGACTACTTGTAACACTAGCCTTCCCAAATCTCGGGACGAGATTTATTTTAAGGGTGGTAGCCTATCACATCCCAAGATTTTCCAAATCTTGTAATGTGAAAAATAAATGAATAAAATAAAACTTTGTTGATTTTCAGGGTGAGAAGAAACTTTTGAATCCAATTGGAAACTTTCAAAACCCATTTGGATCAAATAAAATCCTAAAGGGATTTAAAAAGTTAAATAAACAATAAACTTGAAATATTTAAAATTACTATTTTGGATCTTTTAATAAAAGATTTGGTTTTCAAAAGAAATGGTAGACTTATAAATAAGGATTATTTTATAGAGCCAAATTAAACCTTGGCCAAGCATTTGAAATAAAATGTTTTGCTTTGATCAAAAGAGTAAAGGTTTATTTAAATAAAATAATGAGGATTTATTAATATCCAAATTTATTAAAAATAAAGGTTTTACCATTTTAATTAAACATCAAAAACTTGTTAAATTATTTTAAACAAGTCTTCCAAATATTTTATACTTTCAAATAAAACCTACTGATTTGGTTTTGTTAATTTTTAGATTTCAAATGGAGATTTTATTAAATAAATCAAAACCTAATTTGAATTAATAATTAAGGTCTATCTTATTTAATTATTAAATAGATCCTAAAAAGAATAAAAATATTATTTTTGGACTTTGGCTTATGTTGTTAAACAGAACCAAAACTCAATACAAGTTTGGAGGAAGTTTGAATTGTTTTGGATGTTTGATTTATTGTTTGAAATTCAAAACAGGAAATTCAAACAGAAAAAGGAAAAAGCAATCAGAAAGAAAAAAATAAGAAATGGACTCGACCCAACCAGCCCAGCCCACTAAGCCCAACAGTCTAGTTCCTCTCACCCCGCAGAAAAACGCTTTGAACCGCGAAAGAAACCCAGTAAGTCACTAACTCGTGGACCCCATCTCCCTATCTATCTTCCTCACTGACAAGCATGCCCCACCCTCCTGTTCATCGTCTTCAAGCACGACCCTGTCGCGCTGCCGTTTCTGCCCGTTGATAGCTCCTTCAATTCCCGTTAACTGCCGCGTTAATTCTCCCAGCCATCACGCAAGGTAAAAGCGCCTGCTCCTCCTCTCCATTTCCCCTCTCTCGCCCGGCTCTCTCGGCCACCAGGCTGCTCGGAATCGTCTCCGAACCACCACAGTCTCCGGCGAGCACTTTCGTCGATTTCGGCCATTATCCACCACGCCTCGCGCTCTTGACCACACAAGCGAGTTCCCCAGACCTCTGCGCATCTCCTAGTGTCCTCCTCTCGCTCGTGCGTGCCCCCCATCGTCGGCAACTACTTCGACTGAGCTCCGCCACTGTCTGCTCCAACTCCGGCGAACTCTACTGGTAATATCCAATCGCACCGCCCTCTCTCTTTGATGCTCCGATACTTCCCACTCTTCTGTGCATCTAACGGTGTCGTTTGCTTGCTCTCTCGCGCTCAGTAACTTCGCCACCAACGGAACCCGTGCGTGTCCGACGACGCCGAGAACTACGGCGAGGAATTCCGGCCGACTTTGTGCGCCCCTTCGCCAGCCAGTGCCACCTTGAGCTTCCCCAAGCTTCGGCGAACACGGTGAGCCTTCTCCTCCTCTCCCTTGCGTCCTGTATCACCGGCGACGACCTCGTCTGAGCGCTGCCGCCAGAGCGCCGCCGCCAGCGCCGCCACTAGTTGCCAAGCGTGCTGCACGCCGTAGGATCTTGATCTGACGCTCGCGATAGAATCTTAGCCGAAGGGGTATCGATCGATCTGCGCCGTGCGATTTTAGTTCAATCCTACGGTTTGAGTTTGCCGATCCAACCTAAACGGTACCAACCAATCAAAACCCTCCACGTGGCTTGAGTTTTGTTTTAAAAACAGAATAGGTTCTATTAGAGGTTAGAGTTTGTAAAATTCATAACTTTCAAACCACACGTCCAAATTTTACAATTTTATATCAATGGATTCAGCAAAACAAGCCCTAGCCAACCATTCCATTTGTTTAGTAAAAAGCCTTTGGTAAAATGTTTGTTTTTGCAGAAACTTATGTATGCTTGTTTAGGATGTAAAAATTGTTCAAAAATGATTTGGGGGTAAAATCTTTTTCAAATGGTGTGTTTTGAACCTACTGACCCTAGGAATCACTTTGTGGTTTCAAAAATGTATTTGGTGAAGAAAAAGAATGATTCTTTGATTTAAAACCAATTCTAGTCAAATAAAAATATGGTTTATTTATTAAAAATGGTTTTGGAAGAAAACCTTTGGGAAATGTTTTGTTTTAAACTCTCTGACCCTAAACACAAAGTTTTATGGTTTTAAAACATATTTTGTGATCCCTATAGATTAATGCCTTAGTAAAAACATTTCTACACCACATAAAATGATACCTTGTTTTGAAAATGGTATATGAAGTGAAACCTTTTGCAAATGACTTTGCCACTTTATAAAATGACCATTAGGTGTTTTAAAATGTTTATGACCCATTAGGAACCACTTTTTCAAATAAAACAAAGCTTGGCATGCTTGCATGCATTACTTTGATTTTAACATTTTATGTGATGTTTTGCTTGAATGGTAGATTGAAATATTGTTTGCTTGATTGAATTGTAGTGACTTGAAGTGTGTGAACATTGCAAAGATCAACGGTGAACTTATACTCTCTACCAAAAAGGCAAGTGATGCTTCATACTTTTGTCCCATTACTTTCACTATGCATTAGTGATTTTTCTAAGTAAAATTTGCATGGAATTTTTGCTAAGTATAAACCTTGCTATGGGAAATCCTAGTAGATGAAACCTTAGTAAAATTCCTAAGTTAAGACTCCTACTACTATCATGCTTAGCTTATCTAGTAGAAAACAAGGGTGGAATATATATTCACACTATGGAAAAATTTCTAAGTCTGAGGACTTGTGTTTTTGTTTAATAAAACAACTAAGTTAATGAATCACCTGGGTGGAATGGTGATTGCTTGGTGGTTTTTGGTTGAGTGGTTACACAAGGCTAGGGGACTGGTGAACCTTGTGTATCTCACTTGTGGATGGCCACCCAGGAACAAAGAGATTTGAGATGTCAAATGTTGAGAAGCTTCAAGTGCAGCCACTTGGCATTATGGGCTCTGCCTGGATCATATAGGTTGCTAGAACTTAGCCATTTGGACAGTTGGTGGTAGTGGGATGATAGGATGGAACGCGTCCACTTGGTCTAAGGAAAGGCTTCTGAAAGATCTTGTCTTGGTGAAATCAAGTCTTGTGGGGAAAGTGCACCACCTCTGCAGAGTGTAAAATCTAAGTACTTAGCCATGTCCCTGGCAAAGGACAATTTGAGCATCAAGACATGGAAGCTATCAAGAATATCATCATCCAAATTTCTAAGTTAAAAACTTGTGGTTGAACAAGGGCTAAAGGATCTTCAATCTTTGATTGGGAGATACCTTGGGAAAGATTATTTTGTCAAGCAAAAACTTAGTGTTTTCAAATAATAAGGAAAATCTATTTTGAGCAATGCAAGCCTAAGCTCCACTTAGCCAAATGCATATAGATGATAGACTCCACTATACTACCATAGTATCACTTGCCAATACATTGAAATGTATTGACCCTTGTGGCTGTAACTTGTTATGTTGCAGGTTTGTTTGTTATTAGTGAAGTTGATTGATTAGGATTACAAGTCTACAACCAACATGTCTGCCTGTGGCACTTTGAAGATGAAGGACCCCATGCTTATGGATATTCTGCTGCAATGTATTGTAATAGCCAAATGAGCTATGTAAGATGTAATAAAATTATGTTATTCCTGGTTATAAAGTTGTATTATGACCTTTGTTTCTTGATATTACATCTTAACTGTGGATGCTAGCTATTGATCCAGGGACTAGCATTGTAAACACAGGGATCTCTACCTTATTAAAGGTTGGGAACCTTACAGCGTGACTCATGGTTTCGGCGAAAGCAAGGTAAAGGTCGTGGTCAACCACTCTCTGCCGACCTTCCCAGGAAGAGGGCTAATGTTATCTGGCATTAAGAATCAGTTGGTACGTGTGGGTAAAGTTGTACACCCCTGTAGGGTTATTAATCTTTTCGAAAATCTGTGTCCGCTGTTATGGACGAACTTTGGAATGGATGTGAAGATCATAGAGAAGTTGAACATAATCGTAAAACTTGGCAAGTTAAGTAATGTGTGCTTAAGGATGCTTCCTCCGGGATCGAGGGGGTGATCCTAGATAGGTTCAGCTGATGATGATTCGGTGGATATCAAGAGATGATCAAAGTTAGAGATATCGCTCTCTTATCCCCTTTTAAAATATTCTGTTTAGTCGAGATTCTTCTCCCTCTTGTTTTACAAAACAAAGATGGCCTTATGCAAAAATAACTCCACCAGCCATAAGTCTTGCGGAGTACACCCTATACTCACCCTTGCTTTGTTGATTCTTTTGCAGCAGTGTAAGTGTTACCATATAAGATGAGTTCTTCACGGCATCGACATCGACGAGTAGTTTGGAGTTCCTAGTCGGCAGTCCGGGATCTATAGATTGGACGTCATCGTTATGCTTCAGGCCTCTTAGGCCGTTTGTTAAGTTTTCTATACTTAATAGCATAACTTGCATTCCGTTGTTTGATGTTTTTGGTCAGTGACCTCTACTTGTAATATTTTGGTTCTTCGCTCAGTTATGAGCTCGCTGTAATAAATTTTGTGTCGTAGGGTCACTGTTGTGTTATCAATTCTTTCTCTGTACACTTTCGAGATTAGGTTAGGCTTATGTTCAGACGAAGGTCTGGGATTTGTCTAGCCTTAATCCCGGGGGTGTCACACCGCATACTACTCAACTTTGGGTCTAGGAAAGTTCTTGTCATTGTAAGTATTTGCATATCATCGAGAACCGCCAACGGGGTACCCCTTGCACATGGTACAGGAGCTTTCCCATAACCAAAATGACAAGGCAAGCAGACAACGAGCATCTCAGCAATCTTTTTATTTACTATATGCATAGTTTTTTATGGAGGATGCTTCATAGATGACTCACTATGGTGATGCTGCAAGTTTCCACCATGATTAGGCATGGATTAGGCTAGCGGCCCAGGCGTTTCTCTAACACAGAATACAAACTCCATGGACTCATAAGTCCCCCTCTCATTTCACATCGTTGACATCCGCAAACAAAAGAGCAAGGTATCAACTAGATATAAACGTATCTAAAAAGTGTTGAAAGTGTTCCCCAGGATATCACATTTCTGCTGACTCCCAGCATATAATTTGCAAGCATATAACTTTCATGGACTAGTCACAATGGTTCAGGATTATTAAGTGCACAAAATAAAGTGTGCCAGCAAGTTCATGAGAGCATTACTAACTAACTTTCTCAATATAGACAAACAATTTATTTTGTAAGAAAACACGGCATATAGAATATGCATTAAAGTAGAAAATGATGCTAATAGGTAGGTATGGTGGACACAGCTGGCAATATTGGTTTTGGGGAGTTGGAAGCACAGGTAGAGGACATACTCACTGCGAGTGAAGGCTAGCAATAGAAAGGGAGTCACAAACGAGAGAGTGATAGCTGTCATAATCATGCTTGCAACAAAACAAGACTAATTATGGCATGAAAGTGACACAAGAACTTTGAGGCAAAATAACTCATCGAGGCTTACTGACTATTGATTAGTCATATGCATGCGTGAGTATGTGCCAAGTCGATTCACATGAACTATCAGGGGAGGATACCACAATATCATATACCAAAGTATGAATAAAACAATGCAAGCAAACATTCAAATGACATGCTATAAACTATTAGCAAGCTGGAGTTAATCATATACAAGCAAGAACTACTAAGCATCCATAATGACATACACCTTACAAAAATAGGCTAAGAATGCTCACAATGATGAGTATATGTACAAAAATGAAAACAAATAAAGTTCGTTGCCAGCCTCTTACCACTCCTCGAGTTGTCTTAATCTTCATTATTGCTCTTCACTTGTGTGACTTGAATGATAACATGAAAACCAATATCCACTAAGGACGGCGGAACCCCTGCGAAGAAATCACAAAACCAAAGAAGAACAACAAATATTTTTGGTTCTTTCGATTTTTAGAAACAAGCAAACAAAGAAAAACCAAGCAAACAAGAAGCAAACAAAAAAACGCAAAATATTTTTGGATTTTTCTTTAAAGGCAAACCAAAGCAAAGAAACAAACCAAGAGAAACAACGAAAATATTTTTGGTATTTTTTTGTTTTTGAGAAAGAAGCAACAAGAACCAAAAAGAAAGTGAAACAATGGATATACAAAGAACCGACCGAACATGATATATATATATGAGTGTGATGTCGGTGTACCTCCCCCCAAGCTTAGGCTTTTGGCCTAAGTGGGGCTCAATCCCATGGCATCCAAGAAGATACGTCTCTGTAGTATGTCGAGGAAACTTCCTCGTCCTGGTACGAGCTCGAGGCCTCCCCTGTGTAATGCGTAGGGTCATATGAGGGCACTTTCCCCTGATAGTGCCCGTGGAAGTTGAGAGAGCGCAGCTTGTCATCCATCTCACCCTTCGTGCGTGACCAAGGTCCCTGAGAAATACTGAGAAAAGTGGTTTGGGGTAGAGGGATCTCTCTCTCTCTTCCCCGTCAATAAACAACATTCTATAAACCAGGTTATCATGAGTAGAGCTAGAGGTGAAAAAGTGGTGCGCCTTCATGGCAGCAAGATCAAGCCTCAGAGGAGCCAAAACTATATCATGTGGATCAAGAGCAATTGCCCAAGGTAGCAGCGATATGAGTAGAAATCATTCCCCCATAAATGTGTCCCTTAGCATCTAAACGGCGAGCAATGAGGGAACCAAGATTATACTTATCCTAACCGTAGAGCACAACAGCAAAGAACGCCAATTGATAGTTGGATATATTCCTAGTGTTCTCCCTACCAAGAACACTAGTGGTAAGATAGTAGGAAAAATACCCGATGGCTGGAAGTTGGATGTTCTTTGTCTTCCCTCGGTGAGCTCTACGGTCATCATCATTGGTTGTTCCTCGGTAAATCTCTAACAGATCAGCAGGTAGAGCTGTAATCTTCTTTAATGATTGATTTGTACCCAGTCCCAAGGCTTTTCAAAATTTCTTCAAAGTCATAGAATGAGCCCTGCCATAGATTTTAAAAGACATAGTAGGCTTGAACAAACTATTAGTAAAGGAGAAACTCTCCACAAATGATTTAGTAAGCAAAGCATATTCTGCACTCTCATCCTGCATGAAACTTGTTAGACCATCCCTCTCAATCAAATCCATGAAATCATTAAGGATCCCAGCAGCTCGCAGGAAAGTTTGACAAGGAATGGTGGAGGGGTGCGCATCCCCTTCATCTCCCTCATAACTAAACCGCGGACTGATGAGATCCTCATTGTATGAGGGTCTAGAACTGGTAGATGACCTTGGAAGCCTTGCCCTTCTGGGTGCATCACTCTAAAAAATGTCACCAAAGGTGTGGTGGTCCATGACTTCCCTATGCTGAAATTTTTAAACAACCATCAAACCAAGTGATTTCTATGTTGATAAATGATGAGCAACCACTATAGGAACTTGCTAGAGGACTACACATGCATCAAAATAAAGTTTCTAAGCATAGAACAAGCATGCAAGCTCAAACAACCTGACACCTATAGCAGCAAAATACTCAAGATACAATCTACCAATCACAAATCTAATTGGACAAGTGGAGGAGGCACATACCAAGGAGCAATCCCTCAAAAAATCAGCACTTGTGATGGGCTGAACAAGGAGATCAAAAATCGCGAGCATGAACAGCAAGAACTCGAGATTGAGCAAGTTTTCCGGTGTTTTTAGGGAGAGAGAAATAAGGTGGCTTTGAGGAGGCAGCCTGGAGGGGCCCAGGTGGGCCAAACCCCCCTAGGCGCCACCCCTAGGTAGGTCGCGCCTACCCTAGGTGTGGTGACCTGGGGTGGCCCCTGGGTCATCTCAGGTACCTCTCTGCCCCTTTTTTCGAGGAAAAATTTATTTTGAATTATCTAGGATTTTACGGGAAACTTTATTTTTGGCCAATTTTCAGGGTATGAAAATTGATTTTCTTGCAGAAAAAGTTTTTTCAGAAGAAGCAAAAGCAAACCAAAAGCCAAACTACAAGAGCTCTAAGAAACTCAAACCATCAAACAACTAGCAAAACTAAAGCTAAAGCAAAGACTTGGAAGGAGAAAGGAAAAGGAAAGCAAGTATAACCATAATGGAAACATTATTTTGTTCATTAAAATCCTTTTGTTAACAAGGTTGATCAAGTCTTGTTACCAAAACAATCTTAAATGAGACAAAACTTTGTATTCCACGAGATGATTATGTTACCTCATACTTGATAGAAATGGTCCCAATCATAATAGTTTCAATATTTTCTTGTGGAATGGGACAATATATTTCTCCAACCTTGATGCCTTCAATATTTTCAATAGAATTCAGGCAATAAATTCTAACAACCTTCTTGGGGAAATAGAAAGTGTGCTCTTTGTCATTAATATTGAATGTTACTTTTCCATGATTACAATTGATGACAGCATTTGCAGTATTATGAAAAGGTCTCCCAAGAATAATAGACATATTATCATCTTCAAGCATTTCAAGCACAACAAAATCAGTTAAAACCATGCAATTATGAGTAACTTGAACAGGAACATCCTCACATATACCAACAGGAATAGTAGTTGACTTATCAGCCATTTTCAAAGATATATCAGTTGGTATCAACTTTTCTAGCTGGAGTCTCTTGTAGAGAGAAAAAGGAATAACACTAACTCCAGCTCCCAAATCACATAAAGCAGTTCTAACATCATTTTTCTTAATGGAGTAAGGAATAGTTGGTATACCTGGATCACCAAGTTTCTTTGGAACCTTACCATTGAAGGAGTAATTAGCAAGCAAAGTAGAAATCTACTTATTAGGAATCTTCCTTTTATTAGAGACAATATACTTCATATACTTTGAATAAGGAGGCAACTTAATAGCATCAGTCAAAGGAATTTGCAAAAATAAAGGTTTCATCCACTCACAAAACTTGTTGTAGTGTTCTTCCTTCTTTGACTTGTGTTTCTTACCTGGAAAAGCCATAGGTTTCTGCACCTAAGGTTCTCTCTCTTTACCATGTTTATTAGCAATAAAATATTCCTTAGTGTACCTAGTGTTCTTAGTATGTTTCTCAAGTTCTTCCTCAACTTCCTCCTTATCAGGAGACTCATCAATATTACCACTCTCAGTTTCAGCATCAGAGATAGATATACTATTAGGATCTACAGCAGGTTCAAGTGGTTCCTCAACTATCTTATGTTTATTTTTCTTCCTCTTATGAGGACTACCACTATCCTCAACTTGTTGGGAATCCCACTCTATTCTTTTAGGGTGTCCTTCAGGATATAAATGATCTTGAGTAGCCGCACCACTCCTAGTTTTAATTCCATAAGCATCTTTATGTCCAGAAGCACTAACTAGCATATCCTTTTGCACCTTAGCAAGTTGATCAAGTTGGGTTTAAACCATTTGAAAGTGTCTACAAAGCATTTTAATATCATTAGAAGTTCTTTCCACAAAATCTTTCAACTCATTGATAGCTCTAGAGTTTTCCAATAAATTATTCTGAATTTGATTATTAAAATGACCTTGTTTAACAGTAAAAATGTCAAGTTCCTCTAAGCATTGATCAGGAATCTTACTATAGGGAATATCACCTTCATCAAAGTGTAGGAGAGAGTGTACCTCAATAGTAGATGAGTGGGGAATTGGCTTACTTAATTCTTCTATAGGAGGTAGATTCTTCACATCTTCAGCTCTAATACCTTTCTCCCTTAGACAATTCTTAGCTTCCTTCATCACTTCATCATTTAATGCAATAATTCCCCTCTTTTTTGGTGTTGGTGTTGGAATTGGTTCAGAAACAACTGGTTCAGGAGTAATAGGCTCAGGTGTATTCAGCTCAGTTGAAGTCCAATCATCATAATTCTTTCTTATCTTGTTCATTAATTCTTTAGCATCTGTAGGAGTTCTTTTCCTGAAAACACAATCAACAAAGCTACCTAGGTAGGTCCTAGAATCATCAGTTAGTCCATTATAATAAATATCAAGCAACTCATCCTTAGGTAATGGACATCCAGGATATGCGTGAATCAAGGAACATAATCTTTTCCATGACTCAGGCAATTTCTCTTCTTCTCCCTGTTTAAAATCAAAAAGTCTCTGCAAAGCAGCATGTCTAGCACTGGGAGGAAAATATTTATGGAAGAAAGAAGCAATCAAGCAATCAGGGCTATCAATGGAACCAGGAGGTAATCTATTAAACCAAGCCCTAGATTATCCTTTTAGTGAAAAAGGGAAGATCTTAGCAACAAAGTACTTGCGCATCTTAAAATCATCAGAGAACAAAGCACTCATAGTATAAAGATCATTCATATGAGCCACAACACTCTCATTTTCAGTACCACAAAAAGGTTCTTTCTCAACAATATATAAATAAGATAAATCAAGAGAGAAATCATAATCTTTATCTTTAATATCTATGGGAGAGGTGGCAAACTTAGGATCATAGGACTTCCTAGGTATAATAGTAGGTCTAGCAAGGAGACTCTTAATAGCACTAGCACCATGTGTGTTTTGGCACTCTTCAACAAATTCATTAGTGAGCTCTATGTAACCATCATTAATATCATAACTCTCACTAGACTCAGGTGAGCTAACAGGTGTAACAGTGTATTCACTAGGAGTTTCGGTATTTCCTATACTAGCCATAGTAGCATCTAGAAAAGGACCTAATGAACCACTCGCATCAAGCACAGTAGAAGTAACATCATGAGTATCAAAAGCAGTTTCAGATTCAGCAGTAGTAGTAGTGTGTGTAGCATGAGCATGTGGTGGTGGTGTGACAAGCTTATTTATAAAAGACGGTGAATCAAGAGCAGCAGAGGTGTTTAGGACTGTACCTCTTCTTCTAGTGGATGGTAAAATAGGGAACTTTCCATCACGAGACTTCCCCATGATGAAAGGAGTAGCAGTGAACAATAATAGATCCAAGTGAACTTACAAATAAAGTTATGCTTCCCGGCAAGAGCGCCAGAAAATAGTCTTGATGACCCACAACTGTAGGGGATCGCAAAAGTCTTCGTGGGTAGTATTACCTAATTTATTGATTCGACACAAGGGGATCCAAAGAATACTTGCAAGCCTTAACAACTGAGTTGTCAGTTCAGCTGCACCTGGAAATAGTTCTTGCTCACAGAAGTTTATCAGTATCAACAGTTTGTAGTAGCAACTGCAAAGCAACAACAGGAGTAACAGCAACAGTGCTACACTAGCAATAGTAACAGTAATAGTAAACAGTAGGATTCGAGTGCGGTAGGCATAGGGATGGATGACGGACATTGCATGGACGAGTCTAAATATGTAATTACAAGACCTAGGGCATTGAAGATAAATAATAACAAGCATCCAAGTACTAAACAATCCTAGGCATGTGCTCCAAATATAGTCATACGTGCTCGCAATGAGAACTTGCACAACATCTTTTGTCCAGCCAGCCCGTGGCAGCGGGGCCTATAGAGAACTACTGGCAATTAAGGTGCTCCTTTTAATAGAGCACCTGAGCAAAGCATTAACACTCCGTGAAAAAATGTGATCCTCACACCACAACCAGCCCCTCCGGTTGTCCCAATTATTGTCACTTTGGGGCCTTTGGATCCGGACAATGATATGTGTACACAACTTGCAGATAAGACCACAAAAAATACTATCATAATGATTCAATAATAAGTTCAGATCTGAGATCATGGCACTCAGGCCCTAGTGACAAGCATTAAGCACAACAAGTTGCAACAAAGTCAAATAGCACTAATAGAGATACTAGGCACTATGCCCCTAACAGATCTTATTCGATTACATGATAGTAGTCATCCAATCCCTACCATCCCCAAGCCTACATCGGGGGATTACTCAGTCATGGATGAGGGAAACATCTGTGGTTGATGGAGATGCGTTGGTGATGATGATGGCGATGATCCTCTCCAAATTCCCCATCCCGGCAAGGTGCCATAACGGAGTTTCTGGATCCGAATCTTGGTTTCTGGTGGCGGCGACGGAGTGGAACTCTTTCTGGAAAACTATCAAACCCACCTGAGTTTTTAGGTCAGAAGGCAACTTATAGATGCGTAGGGAGGCCGAGAAGCTGCCTGGGGTGGCCAAACCTCCCCCAGGCGTAGGGTCAGTGGGCCCAAACCTGGGGTGGGTCTGGGTCCCCCAGGCCTACCCTCTGTCTCCCCTTCTGTCTTCGTGGACATTCTAGTGAAATATAATTTTTGGCATATTTTCTAGGATTTTTCCTGATAGTTCATTTTCTGCACAAAAACAAGACGCCAAGGTAATTCTGCTGAAAACAGCGTCAGTCCATGTTAGTGGTATCCAAATCACACAAGTATAGAGGAAAAACAATAGCAAAGTGTTCGAGAAAGTAGATACGTTTTGGACGTATCAGCTGATGATTGGGCTTGGAGCTGCCCTCCATTTAGCCGGGTCAAGCCTGTCCCCTGGGTAAGTTTCCGAGTCACTTTTACTACCGAGTCTTCTTTAGCTTGTTTGCTACTCTTAGTCTAGTTTTCGATACTTATTCTATTTGTTTTTCGTAGAATCTTGTTCACCAGGTTGATGATAGTACTATCCCTCCTTGTGGTTACAACGAGGATCGCCCAGACTCTGACGAAGTCGAGTATGACTTGGAGTGCTTCATGCTCATTCCGCATGCGGTTGCTGCTTCAACTTCGGGTAAGATTCAATCTCGATACCCCTTACAAGATTGGTCTGACGATGATGAGGATGATGATTGTATGATTTTGGAGGTACATGCCTTGTGACCTTAGCCCTATAACTTACTCGAGTAAGCTTGTCATTTACTTATGCAGCTGGCTAGGTACATGACACTCGTCCTCTCGCCGTGGGCGGAGTCGGAAAGATCCCCGTCGCCAAGACGAATAAGCGATGCGGGGCCTCCTCCAGTACTCAGCCATCCAATAAGAGCAAGGCTACTCTGGCTACTTCTGCTGCTGCCACGCTGGCTGACACTCGCAAAGCTATTGGGCGCCGAGTCACACATCGCACGCCACGCGATCCGGTTGTCACCGGGTAAGCTTTTATGTTCTGCTTACATTATGTTTTTCCTTCTTATTCATTGCTACTGTTTTCTTATGCATGTCTTGTTGTTTTCAGCGTTGCACCTCTTTCGGCTAACCAGGCTGCTCCTAGCATCGCCTCGCTGCTAAGACCTGCACCTGCTCCGACTGATTCTACGGTGCAGAACCCCGTCTGAGTTGAGGCTCCCACTGTTGAGGCTCATGCTTCTTAGTGTCAGTTAGACCTGTTGGAGATATGCCCTAGAGGCAATAATAAATGTAGTTATTATTATATCTTTGTGTTTATGATAAATGTTTACATTCATGCTATAACAGTATTAATAAGGAAACATTAATACTTGTGTGATTTGTAAACTAAATTAGAGTCCCTAGTAAAGCCTCTTTATAATACTAGCTTGTTGGTTAATAAATGATTGTGGTTTCCCTATCATGAACATTGAGATGTTATTAACAACAAGATCATATCGTTAGGAGAATAGTATGATGGACATACTCCTATAGATAAGCGTAGCATAAAGATCGGGTCATTTTAATAGTTCAATTGCTATATGCTTTCTGATACATAGTAACCTAATTCCTTCGACCATGAGATCATGCTTATCACCATCACCGGAAGGATGCTTTGATGACATCAAACACCACAACGTAACTGGGTGGCTATAAATGTGGCATTGAGTGTTCGGAAAGTATGGGTTGATACACATGGATCAAGAGTGGGATTTGTCCATCCATATGACAGATAGATATACTCTGGTCCCTCTCGGTGGAATGTCATCCAATTGGCTTGCAAGCATGTGACTGGCTCACAAGGGATCACATATCACGGGAACGAGAAAAGAGTACTTATCAGTAACGAGGTTGAACTAGGTATGCAGAGATACCGACGATCAAAACCTCGGATAAGTAAACTATCTTGAGACAAAGGGAAATTGGTATCGCATGTAAGTGGTTCATTCGATCGCAAATTAATCGTAGAAATATGTGGGAGCCATATGAATTTCCAGATTCCTCTATTGGTTATTGATCGGAGAAGTGTCTCGATCATGTCCCGCATAATTCACGAACCGTAGGGAGACGCACTTAAGGATTCGATGTTGTTGAGTAGTTACGGAATGATGAGTAAGATACTGAATGTTGTTCGGAGTCTCGGATGGGATCCGGGATATCACGAGGAGATCCGGAATGGTCCGGAGAATAAGATTCACATAAGGAAAGTCCTGTTTCGGGGTTGGAGAATGATTCCGGTGTTTTCATCAGGAATGTTCTAGAAGGTTCCGGAATGTCTGGCACTCCAGAGGGGAAGGGTACATGAATGTGTCATAACAAGTTGGAATGGTTGCATCATGTACTAGGTGTCATCGCTGAGCAAAATAAAGGGATAAATCAAATCCTAGTTTGAAAAGTCAAACGCCAATTTGAAAAAGTCAAACGGCAAGTTTGTTTGGTGGAGGGAGAGTAGGAAACCTACTTGGGGAGGAGTTCCTCCCCCTCCACCGCCGGCCTTGGAGGACGAGTTGGGGGAGGACTCCCTCCCCCTTGGCCGGCGCCCTCCACCTATAAAAGGAGGGGCAGGGCTGCCCCTCTAGACCTACACCTCCACCACCCAAAACCCTAGCCCTAGCCGCCGACCCTCCTGCAGCCGCCGCCGCCCTAGGGAAAACCCTAGACGCCGACTTGGGGCTTCCCCCAAGACCTAGCCGCCGGCCTAGCCCTCTCTCCTTGGTATGTCTAAACCCTAGATCACCGAGGCCTCTCTCATAGTCCACTATACTCGCTCCGGCTTAAGGCGAAGCCCTACGAGATCTCCCCTCTACTTCCTGCAGACCACGCCTTGCCGGGAATCACGAGGAGAGTGCTACAACCTCCGCTGCCTACTGGAACAAGGGAGAGGAAGGTCTTCATCGAGTACCGAACGTGTGACCGACTGCGGGAGCACTGCCGAAACGCAGCGCTGGAAGGATCATCTACACGATCTTGAGATCGGCAAGAGTACGACTACATCACCCACGAGAATTCTCTCTCGTTAAACACTTTGGAATCTTCGAGGGTGAGTTATTCTACCGACTCGTTGCTACAATCTAGTAGATAGATCTTGGCTTGTTTGTTTGTATGCGGTAGAATTTTTTGTTTTCCATGCTATGAACCCCTACAGTGGTATCAGAGCCGTGTCTATATTTAGATCTGTTGCACGAGTAGAACAAAATGGTCATTGTGGGCGGTGATGCTTTTATTATCAATTGCTTCTTGTGTACTTTGCATCTTGCGGTATGATGGGATGAAGCGGCCCGGGCTAACCTTACATGACATCGTTCATGAGACTTGCTCCATGCTCAACATGCAACTTGTATTGCATAAGTGGCTTTGCGGGTGTCTGTCTCTCCCATTATAGTATAGATCCAATTTACAACGGGCACTTCATAGTTCAAACATCAACGTTGTGGTTATTGTTCGTAAGTTAGATCGACACTTATTGAAAGCCCCAAACCACGTAAAATATGCAAAGAAATTAGAGGCGTCTAACTTTTTTTTGCAGGGGTGTGCTGTGATGTGATATGGCCATGATTGTGATTATATTTGATGTTTGCAATGTTCCTTATTATAAGTTGGCAACCAGCAGGAGCCATATGGTTGTCTTTAATTTCTGTTAAGACCCGCGTGTCTATTCAAAGTAGTTGTAATAGTTGAAGCTGGTGGACGACAATCATGGAGCAGCGTCATTGACCTTGATGCAATGCCGGTGATGATGGAGATCATGTTCGTGCTTGAAGATGGAGATGGGAAGCACAAAGAAGAAAGGCCATATCATATCACATATTATGAATTGCATGTGATGTTAATCCTTTATGCATCTTGTATTGCTTAGTTAACGACGGTAGCATTATAAGATGATCCCTCATGCACATGAATTTCAAGTTCTGAAGTGTTCATCCTTAGTAAGCACCGTTGCTAAAGCTTGTTGTTTCGAAGCACCATGTGATGATTGGGTGTGTTAGATTCTGCAAGTGTATACAACGTGAGCAAGCCAGATTTTCTCATGCGGATGCTAAGGTTTGATCTTGACGAGCCTAGCATGTACAAACATGGTCTCGGAACACGGATCACCGAAAGGTAAAGCATGAATCATATAATAGATATGATGAACATGTCGATTGTTAGCCATTGAAGCTACATCAACTCTCGTGATGATCGGTTTTGATGTGGTGGATTTGGTTCGTGTGGTCACTAAAACAATGTGAGGGATATTGTTTTGAGTGGGAGTTCACCTAGATTAATTAAACTATTAATTAGAACTCAATTTGTCATAAACTTAGTCTAAACTATTGCAAATATGTTGTAGATCAATGGCGGCCCCTACTATCAATTTTAATGCGTTCCTAGAGAAAGAAAAGTTGAAAAACAATGGAAGCAACTTCGCGGATTGGTTCCGCAATTTGAGGATTTTCCTCAATGCTGGTAATTTGACCTATGTGCTGGATGCACCGCTGGGTGACCCGTCTGCAGCTGATGCTACCGATGAAGTAAAGAATGTTTACCTCGCTCGGAAGACTCAGTACTCCAAAGTTCAGTGTGCTATCTTGTATGGTTTAGAATCGGAGATTCAGAAAAGGTTTGAGAATTCAGACCCACATGATATTGTCCGTGAACTCAAACTGATATTTGAGACTCACCCGACAGTTGAGAGCTATGAGGCTTCTGAAAAGTTCTTTAACTGCAAGATGGAAGAGGGCAGCTCCGTCAGTGAGCATGTGCTTAAAATGTCTGGGAACGCAAACAAACTCCAAAGCTTGGGTATAGTGATTCCTAATGCTTTGGGGATTTACCGTGTCCTCCAATCACTACCACCAAGTTACAAGAACTTTGTGATGAACTACAATATGCAAAGCATGAACAAGCGGTAACCAAAACTCTTCTCCATGTTAAAATCTGTAGAAGTGGAGATCAAGAAAGAGCACCAAGTGTTGATGGTCAATAAGACCGCCAAATTCAAGAAAGGAAAGTCTAAGCAAAAGGGACACTTCAAGAAGGGTGGTAAGAAGGTTACCGCACCGACGAAGAAGACCAAGGCTGGACCTAAGCCTGATACTGAGTGCTTTTACTGCAAGGGAGAAGGTCACTGGAAGCGGAATTGTCCAAAGTACTTGGCGGATTTTAAGAACGGCAACATCAAGAAGAAAGGTATATCCGATATACATGTTATTGATGTGTATCTCACTAGTACTCGTAGTAGTGCTTGGGTATTTGATACTGGTTCGGTTGTTCATATTTGTAACTCGAAACAGGTGCTGCAAAATAAACGGAAGCTAGCGAAGAACGAGGTGACGATGCGCGTAGGAAATGGATCAAAGGTTGATGTGATCGCGGTCGACACGCTACCTCTTCATCTACCATCGGGATTAGTTTTATACTTAAATAATTGTTATTTGATTTCTGCGTTAAGCATGAACATTATATTGGGATCTTGTTTATTGCGAGACAGTTACTTGTTTAAGTCCGAGAATAATGGTTGTTCGATTTATATGAGTAATATGTTTTATGCACATGCACCTTTGATAGATGGTCTATTCTTATTGAATCTCGATAGTGGAAATACACATATTAATAACATTGAAGCTAAACGTTTGAAATTGAGCGATAACTCGACTTATATGTGGCACTGTCGGCTTGGTCACATTGGAGTGAAGCGTATGAAGAAACTCTATTCCGATGGACTTATTGAATCACTTGATTTCGAATCACTTGAAATATGCGAAGCATGTCTGATGGGTAAAATGACTAAGACTCCATTTTCTGGTATGATGGAGCGAGTTATGGACTTATTGGAAATCATACATACCGATGTGTGTGGTCCAATGAGTGTAGCATCGCGCGGTGGTTATCGTTATGTTCTTACCTTCACGGATGACTTGAGTAGATATGGGTATATCTATTTCATGAAACATAAGTCTGAAACTTTCGAGAAGTTTAAGGAATTTCAAAGTGAGGTGGAGAATCAACGTAACAAGAAGATTAAATTTCTACGTTCTGATCGTGGAGGTGAATATCTAAGTTACGAGTTTGGCGAGCATTTGAAGAAATGCGGAATACTTTCACAATTGACACCGCCAGGAACACCACAGCGTAATGGTGTGTCCGAACATCGTAATCGAACTCTCTTAGATATGGTTCGTTCTATGATGTCACTTACAGATTTACCGCTATCATTTTGGGGTTATGCATTAGAAACAGCTGCATTCACTTTAAATAGGGCACCATCTAAATCCGTTGAAACGACACCATATGAATTATGGTTTCGGAAGAAACCTAAATTGTCGTTACTTAAAGTTTGGCGTTGCGAAGCCTATGTAAAGAAGTTACAGCCAGAAAAGCTTGAACCCAAAGCGGAAAAATGCATCTTCATAGGATACCCGAAGGAAACTATTGGGTATACCTTCTATCATAGATCCGAAGGCAAAATATTCGTTGCCAAGAATGGATCCTTTCTAGAGAAGGAATTTCTCTCGAAAGAAGTGACTGGAAGGAAAGTAGAACTCGACGAGGTTGTCAAACCTTCTCTCGAACTTGCGAGTAGCGCAGCACCGGAAGAAGTTCATGTGGTGCCTGCACCAATAAGAGAGGAAGTTAATGATGATGATCATGAAACTTCGGTTGTAGTTGCTACAGAACCTCGCAGGTCAACAAGAATTCGTACCACTCCTGATTGGTATGATCATGTAGAGGTCCCAACCTTCAATAAGGTAGAGATCCCTGTGTTTACAATGCTAGTCCCTGGATAAATAGCTAGCATCCACAGTTAAGATGTAATATCAAGAAACAAAGGTCATAATACAACTTTATAACCAGGAATAAAATAATTTATTACATCTTACATAGCTCATTTGGCTATCACATTTCAATGCAACAGAATATCTATATAGCATGGAGTCCTTCATCTTCAAAGTGCCATAGGAAATCATGTTGGTTGTAGACTTGTAATCCTATTCAACACACTTCACTAACATCAAACAAACCTGCAACATAATAAGTTGCAGCCACAAGGGTCAATACATTTGAATTGTATTGGCAAGCTTCACTACTATGTAGAATTAAGTGGATCCTATCATTACATGCATATTTGGCTAAGTAGGGTTTAGGATCATTTACAGAAAGCAATATAGTTTTATACTATCTTTTGAAAATAGTTTTGATCTTTTGTCAAATCTTTCTGAACTCCTTGGAAATCTCCAAGTGCTTCTAATCCCTTGTTGTCACCATCAAGTTTTACTTTGAGAAATTGGAATGTCGAGATCTTCCATAGCTTCAGGCCTTAGTTGCTCAGAGTTGTCCGTAACCGGGGACACGGCTAAGTACTTAGAATTTGATCTTCTGCAGAAGTTGTACACTTTACCCACATGACACAATCTCGTCTTGAGGCCACCAGTGGCCGCTGGATAAGTACTCACCAAAATGGAGTACCGGCAAATCGAGAATGTGACAAAGTCTTTCCATAGAAGTCCTCCCACTACACAATGCTAGCTTGTCTACCAGGCACCAATGTAAGGATATATTTCCAATACACAATTCTAGTTAACCTGAAGATGCCAATGCATGGGTCTTCCACTATGTAGTTGACTAAGCCAGCGCCCATTTAGCATGTGGCTGTACACGGAAGCCACTGTACGAGAAACATGTTCAATCTCTAAGTTACTAGGTGGTTTTCTTCTAGTGCACACACAAAAAGATAGCCATATAAACATGGTTCCCTTTTTTGCCACCTTGTACAATCTTGAGTATCCTTGTCCACCCAGGTGGTTCATTTAGTACTTGTTTTATTATATAAAACATATATCTTTCCAACACTTAATATAATCATATCATGTATCCCATCCCAAATATATAGCAGGGCTAAGCTTACTACAACTACAATGTTTTCACTAAGGAAGATATAAGGGTATCCTATTAGGATTTAGCATAGCATAAAATATAGTAGTCCTTATCATGCATGTTTCAAAAATCCACTAAGTGTAATGAAAATAGTAGGAATTGGATGATAGTGTCACTTGCCTTTTTAGTAGAGAATGTTGGTTCACTTCTTGATCTTGCAAATATCACACTCTTCTAACTTCACTACAAATCAATCAAGAAAACATATATTCAACTAGCATTCCAACCAATTTTATCACACATAAAATAATAGAAACAAGGTCATGCATGCAAAAGATAGTTTTACTTGCAAAAGTGGTTTCTACTAGGCTCTAAACATTGTAAAGTTCAAAAGTGGTCATTTACTAAAGTGATAAAACCATTTGCAAAAGGTTTTATCTATAAACCATTTTTAAATCAAATCATTATTTTATGTGGTTTAAAATGCTTTTATCAAAGCAATATTCTTTAAAGGGTTCACCAAATAAATGGCAAGAAGCCATGAAATCCGAGATTGGATCCATGTACGAAAACCAAGTATGGACTTTGGTGGACTTACCGGATGGCCGGAAGGCTGTCGATAAAAAATGGATTTTCAAGAAGAAAACATATGCTAATGGTAATGTTACTGTCTATAAAGCTCGACTTGTCGCAAAAGGGTTTCGACAAATTCAAGGAGTTGACTACGATGAGACTTTCTCACCAGTAGCGAAGCTAAATTCTTTGAGGATTTTGTTAGCAATCGCTGCATATTACGATTATGAGATATGGCAGATGGATGTCAAAACAACATTCCTCAATGGAGACATTGATGAAGAGTTGTATATGATGCAACCCAAAGGTTTTGTCGATCCTAAAGATGCTAACAAGGTATGCAAACTTCAATGGTCCATATATGGATTGAAGCAAGCATCCCAAAGTTGGAATCAACGTTTTGATAAGGTGATCAAAAGTTTTGGTTTTATACAAACTTATGGAGAAGCTTGTATTTACAAGAAAGTGAGTGGGAGCTGTGTAGCATTCTTAATACTATATGTAGATGACATATTGTTGATTGGGAATGATGTAGAACTTCTTAATAGTGTCAAGGAATATTTGAATAATAGTTTTTCAATGAAATATCTTGGCGAAGCAGCTTACATATTAGGCATAAAGATTTATAGAGATAGATCGAGACGCCTAATATCATTGTCACAAGGTACATATTTGGACAAAGTTCTAAAGAGGTTTGGAATGGAGGATAGCAAGAAAGGATTCTTGCCCATGTTGCCCAATACGACCTTGAGTAAAAATCAAAGTCCAGCAACGGCAGAGGATAGAGAAAGGATGAGTAAGACTCCCTATGCCTCAGCCATAGGTTCTCTAATGTATTCCATGCTATGTACTAGACCCGACATTGCATATGATGTTAGTTTAACTAGCAGATATCAAAGTGATCCAGGAGTGGATCATTGGACAGCGGTCAAAAACATCCTTAAGTACTTGAGAAGAACTAAGGATATGGTTCTTTCTTATGGAGGTGATGAACAACTCGTTGTTAATGGTTACACCGATGCTAGTTGGAACACCGATCCGGATGATTCTAAATCTCAATATGGATACGTATTTACTTTGAATGGTGCAGCGATTGGAGGAGTGCAAAGCAAAGCGTTGTGGCGAGATCTTCAACTGAATCGGAATACATAGCTGCTTCGGAGGCTTCACAAGAAGTGATATGGATGAAGGAGTTCATTACAGAGCTCGGTGTGGTTCCAAGTGCGCTGGACCCAATGTCTATCTACTGTGGTAACATGGGCACCATAGCCAATGCGCAAGAACCAAGGTCACACAAGAAGCTGAAGCACATCAAGCTACATTTTCATGCTATTCGAGAACATGTCCAAGATGGTGACATAAAGATTTGCAAAGTACACACAGATCTGAATGTGGCGGATCCGTTGACTAAACCTCTCCCGAGGGCAAAACATGACCAACACCAAACTGCTATGGGTGTTCGGTATATACCATGTAATCTAGATTAGTTGACTCTAGTTCAAGTGGGAGACTGTTAGAGATATGCCCTAGAGGCAATAATAAATGTAGTTATTATTATATCTTTGTGTTTATGATAAATGTTTACATTCATGCTATAACAATATTAACAAGGAAACATTAATACTTGTGTGATTTGTAAACTAAATTAGAGTCCCTAGTAAAGCCTCTTTATAATACTAGCTTGTTGGTTAATAAATGATTGTGGTTTCCCTATCATTAACATTGAGATGTTATTAACAGCAATATCATATCGTTAGGAGAATGGTATGATGGACATACTCATATAGATAAGCGTAGCATAAAGATCAAGTCATTTTAATAGTTCAATTGCTATATGCTTTCTGATACATAGTAACCTAATTCCTTCGACCATGAGATCATGCTTATCACCATCACAGGAAGGATGCTTTGATGACATCAAACACCACACCGTAACTAGGTGGCTATAAAGGTGGCACAGAGTGTTCGGAAATTATGGGTTGAGACACATGGATCAAGAGTGGGATTTGTCCAACCATATGACGGATAGATATACTCTGGGCCCTCTCGGTGGAATGTCATCCAATTGGCTTGCAAGCATGTGACTGGCTCACAAGGGATCACATATCACGGGAACGAGAAAAGTGTACTTATCAGTAACGAGGTTGAACTAGGTATGCAGAGATACCGACGATCAAAACCTCGGATAAGTAAACTATTGTGAGACAAAGGGAAATTGGTATCGCATGTAAGTGGTTCATTTGATCACAAAGTAATCGTAGAAATATGTGGGAGCCATATGAATTTCCATATTCCTCTATTGGTTATTGATCGTAGAAGTGTCTCGATCATGTCCGCATAATTCACGAACCGTAGGGACACACACTTAAGGATTCGATGTTGTTAAGTAGTTATGGAATGATGAGTAAGAGACTGAATGTTGTTCGGAGTCTCGTATGGGATCCGGGATATCACGAGGAGATCTGAAATGGTCCGGAGAATAAGATTCACATAAG
Organism: Avena longiglumis; assembly: GCA_030063025.1. NCBI lineage: Eukaryota > Viridiplantae > Streptophyta > Magnoliopsida > Poales > Poaceae > Avena > Avena longiglumis. Next base: position 506,699,222 of record CP125975.1, read on the forward strand.
GAAAGTCCTGTTTCGGGGTTGGAATGATGAGTTACTCTTTATGTCCTTATGCCAAGCTTGCATGCTAGAGTTTCAATCCCTAGTCCTCGAGGTTACTGCCGAGTGAGGAACTTACTCGGCTGTAAGCTCTTAAGCAATAACTTAGCTTTTATTCCCTTATGCCAAGTTCGCATGTTAGACTTTCAATCCCTAGTCCCCGAGGTTATTGCCGAATGAATAACTTATTCGGTTGTAAGCTCTAAGATAGGAGTCACTCTTTATCCGGCTTTGAGCTTGACTTTTCCATTTATTCACGGTCCTTTTCCTTTGTGCAGCTTACACATAATGAGAGCACCAAGGTGCATCAAGCTCTCCTCCTTTAACATGCAAGCTCGAGCTCGCTTATGAGAAGCTGCAAGTCAAGACTCAAGGCCAAGGTAATATTCTTACCCGCCATATCTTTATTTGGTGTACCTTTCTTTGCCACATTTTCTTAGTCTATTCTCGCTCTTTTCCCACAGCTTCTGCCCAGTCCACCATCGACACGCTCCATTCGCAGATACAGAGAGTAAGTTCTTATCCTTGCTTTGCTATTTGTTGTTCATGCCATTATCTTGCCTTGTTATCCTGACGGATCAAGATAGTTCTATCGCTGCTGACGAGTAATTTGTTTCAAATAAGCAGAGAAGCACCAAGCCGAACTCTAGAAGGAGCGAGACGAGGTGACTCAGCTGAAGAATCTAATGGCCGACATGGAGCAGAAACACTTATCTGAGGTGAAGGGGCTGAAGGAAGAGTTTGCCGAGAAAGACGGCTGACACGCCGCCAGCACCGAGACAACCAGGGAGCTGCTAAAGGAGACTGAGTCGGCCAACATGAATCTGGACGCACTCCAGGCCAAGGCCAAGGCTTGGCAAACCAAACTCGGCACCATCAGCTCTTTTCTCGGTAGTGAGTTCTTACGTTTTTTTGCACTGTACTTTCTTGTTCTTGACTTTGTCATTCTTTTTGTCACTTTGCTAACATTCTCTTTTTCTTGCAGAGAATTTTTCCGAAGCTGATTTCTTCGCCATTTAGGCCATAAGGAAGGTGAGAGCGAATTTTGGTGCTCCAGCTGATGGCGAGGTGACTAACGATGAGCATCTCGAAGCACTGTGGGAGCGCGTCAAGACCCTCAAGTCCTGCGGCTTGGACTTGCTCAAATCAGCCATTCATGCGTTCCACATGCTCTGTCCGGATGAAGATGCACCTGCACTCATCGAGCCTCTTGCTGAAAAGCTGCTTCAGACCGAGGACAGGCTGGATCAGTGGCGAGAGGCGGCCGACCGAGCTGCAGCGGATAAGGCCCTTTCCTTCGTGCTCTCCTGGTACGAGGACATCAATCCTGATGTGCTTGCACGCATAAGGGGGACAGGAAGTGGTTGAATGACCCTGAGTTGATCAAGAGACGCCAAGAGCGAGCCTATGCCATGATCGAGTACACTACGGTACACTCTTGGTGCGACGGGCCCAGCTTCCTCGACCTTCACTACTAGAAAAAAGGCTATAGGAGACATGCTTATGCGAGGCACATTTAGACATATGCGCCTCCTATAAAAATAGGCGAGGCGCACTTTGCGATATGTGCCTCTAGTATAAAAATAGGCGAGGCGCATATGATAAGAATGCGCCTCCTATAATCCCTGTACGGACAGAATCTAGCAGCCCCATATTATGTGAGGCGCATTCTAGTCATATGCGCCTCCTATATATCAGATAGGCGAGGCGCATATGGACAGAATGCACCTCGCATAATCTGTGTGGGCCCGCGTGTTGGTAGGTGCACGAATATGCGAGGCGCATATGGTTATATGCGCCTGAATATTTGATAATATGCGAGGCGCATATGCTCATATGCGCCCCAAGTAACTCCTGCGGGCCCGGGCGGTGGTAGGTGGCCGCATATGCGAGGCGCATATTGCTATATGCGCCTCCTATAGTTTGAATTATAGGAGGCGCATATTGTGCAATATGCGCCTCGCATAACCTGGCACCACTTTTTTCAGATCCCCTTTCTATTTCAAAAGTCAAACCACGGTCTGTTCAGATCTTTATTTGTCTAAACATATTTGCAACTGTTTTGTTCTAAACAAAATAAAATAAATATAGTATAATAAAAACCTATTTTATCCCCGGGGAGGCAGCCCAGCCATTTAGCCAGGCCACCTACAACCCAGGCACAATCAACCTAAACTAACCCTAATCTTGAAACCCTAGATCCCTATCTGCCTACCCAACCCCACGTTTTCCCTTCCAGCCGCCGCCACCCATCGCTACACACGCATCTGTCACGCACGCACGCTCCCTCCCCCCAGTCAAAGCCCGAGCCCCACCCGCGACCCCTGGCCCACCTGGCCGCGAGACCCACCTCGCAGTGCCTCGACCAAAACCACCCGCAAGCCCCGATCCCCTCGCTTTGCTCGCGAACCCCACCTCCCTGCCCTCGTGCCAATCTCCCAATCCCGAGCCCGCCGCCAGCGCTGGTGCAACGCCCGCCTCGCTCGGCCGCCAGCCCTCCTCTTCTCGTCTCCCCGAGATCCACAAGGTTCTGCCGCTGTCGGCCCCTCCCTCTTCCACGCCCTCGCCCTCAACCTCGTCGGGTCCCAGGCGTCGCTGCAGCCGCCCTGGATCCCCTGCCCTCGATGCCCCCCTTGCCTTCGTCCTCCTCTCGGTCGGCATCCGCGTCCCCGCCGCTGGCCGGAGCTCGAGCTCCATGACCGGCGCCACCCCAGGCCTCCTGCGCGCGCCGCCGCTTCCCGTCGCCGTGGGACCCCATCGTCGGCCACCTCCTCCGCCTCCCCGTGCAGGCCCCCTCCCCGCCAGCATCCGGTTTTCTTGGCCAGTGTCGGCCGCTGCCTGCTGCCCGAGCTCTCCCCGCGTGCTGCAAGCTCCGCAAGCCGCAGTCGCACCCAGGCCCTATTGGAGTGGGTTTGGTGCAGGCACAACGGTTTCAGTAACCGAGGGGTGGTGTTGAAGCTTGGTGGTGATGTTGCTAAGTACAGTCGCTCGAGTTGTTATCGACAAGAGCTTCATCTGCTGTGATGCTCTGTGGTACACCAAGTTCTCCCCAAGTCCTCGCGATAGCCGAAGGTGATGCTCCCGGAAGCCGAAGACCTTGTCGAATCTAAACCACTTCAGACCGTCAAGATCTCCTTCGAAGGTGTAATGTGATTGTGAACTTGTACTCGGAGGTGTGAACTTGTGGCACAAACACTTGATGTATGAACTTGTATGTCATGATTGATATGTAATGTATTGTATTCATGTTGGTTCTATTATGATTTGGCAAATTGCAAGTTTCTGAAAAATTATGTGCTCTTTATACTGTATTCTGGACTATATTGTATATTTGAATATCTGTATATTATTATTTATAGTGGTCAGTAAAACTTGAATTTCAAAAATATTACCGGAGGCGCATATAGGATACTATAGGAGGCGCATATACTATAAATATCCGAGGCGCATTGTAAAACATATGCGAGGCGCATATGATATGCGCCTCCTATAATTCACATATGCGAGGAGCATATCGATATGCGCCTCATAATAATATGCGAGGCGCATATCGATATGCGCCTCGCATATGTGAAGTATAGGAGGCGCATATAATATGCGCCTCGCATAAAAAATACCCGAGGCTTGAAGCTAGAGGCGCATATGATATGCGCCTCGGATAGGCTTTTAGGTGCGCCTCGCATAGGCTTTTCTCTAGTAGTGCTTGGCGAACCACTTGTCAAAGTTGCTGATGAAGAGGGTGCCGACAGCAAGGCCACCGAGTCAGATGATCCTGAAGACTCGGCTACTGATGCCCCTGACTCGGCAGATGCTCCAAGACTTCTCCTCCGAGTCCTGCTGCTTCTTAGACTGAATAGGACAAACACTTGAACTTTGATGAATCCCCGGTATGCCAAGTACAAATGTAATATACATTGCACTTATGTTTGGTTGTGTGCCTTTTGATAATGCTTTAAATATCTAGTTATGTTCTGAGTGTGAATCATCCAAGGGCAAGTCCCCGAGTCTCATTTTGCCATTTCACCTTTCGTTGCTTTGGCTTTTGTCTACCTTCTTTGGCATTCGACATTAGAGTCTCAAAGTACTAAGGATATAGTTAGCGGGTATGAAACTTAGATCACTTGGCCGAGGATCATTCAATAAACAATGTAATATAACCTGCAGTGGGTTAGGAAAAAGACATAGGGTTGACTCACGTTTCTCCTTGTACTTATCCGGCGTTCGTGTTTACTTGTCATGCATCATTTCCTCTTGCTTGCCATGAAGCCGTGTTTTCGGACAACAGCATAGTCGAAGAGTTGATTTTTTCTGAGTAAACACTACTTGTTCCGAGATAAGCTTTGGGTGTCACGCCAGCTGACATAAAATAATCGAAAGGGAAAACATAAGGGGCAGTCCCCGAGTCAGTTTTTTCGAGTCATACCATTTTATTATTAGCACATAGCCGGCACAAATGTTTGACATATGAGAGTTTGAGTGATACATGCATTGCTTCTCCTAAGTGTAGAAGGGGCAAAGAAATGCCACATTCCATGGCCTTTTGGTCTCATCACCTGATCTATCCGCCTTGTTCTTTTGCGCTTCACGAGCATCTATGAGATAATATGAATCATTGTGCAATGCTTTGCTTACAATGAATGGAACTTCCCATGGGGGTGATAACTTATGCATTCCAGCTGTGCGCTGCACTAGCCTTATATCACTACTAGAGAAAAGCCTATCCGAGGCGCACCAAAAATCCTATCCGAGGCGCATATCACATGTGCCTCTAGCTTCAAGCCTCGGGTATTTCTTATGCGAGGCGCATCTGATATGCGCCTCCTATACTTCACATATGCGAGGCGCATATCGATATGCGCCTCGCATATGTTTCAGAATGCGCCTCGGGTATTTATAGTATATGCGCCTCGGGTATTTATAGTATATGCGCCTCGCATATGTTTCAGAATGCGCCTCGGGTATTTATAGTATATGCGCCTACTATAGTATCCTATATGCGCCTCCGGTAATATTTTCGAAATTCAAGTATTACAGACCACTATAAATAATAATATACAGATATTCAAATATACAATATAGTCCACAAAATTTTTCAGAAACTTGCATTTTGCCAAAGCATAATAGAACCAACATGAATACAATACATTACACATCAATCATGACATACAAGTTCATACATCAAGTGTTTGTGCCACAAGTTCACACCTCCGAGTACAAGTTCACAATCACATTACACCTTCGAGTACAAGTTCACAATTCACATTACAACTCCAACGACGTAGCTCTACCTAGATGAAGTAGAACACAACCTACAATGAAGAGCAACAAGGTGGTGATCACAAGGAAGTTCCTCCACTTCTTCCTTCCATGCCTCCTCCACTTCTCTTCCGCCACCTCTCTAATCTCATAGCCTTGGTAGCTGTTGCCCGAGAAGTTGTTCACTTGCTTCTGGCAGTCTTTCCGCTCCTCGTACACACCTGGAACCCGACCGACGTACACGACATAACACCTCGGCATCTCCTACACATAATAAAGATGATATTACTTATGTCAGTGGAAAGCAATAGCTAGCAGTTCACAAAGATAGAATCATGCATATATATATATGGGTGCAACAAAATGTAAGAAATCACATTCTAATCATCGGCATTTCGAAGAAAGACCAAAAAAAAGCAAACCAAGAATGACTTGGATTAGTGCCTCATACTTAGATTGGGCACAGAAATAACAATGCTCGCTGTTTGATCTCATGCGGCAAGTAGAGTATATGCCCAAATTACTAGTCTACTTGGCACACAAGATCGAGCAATGGCCCATGAAATATGCGAGGCGATTACGGTCATATCGTACCTCCGAGGATGCTTGTTTCAAAGGAAGCATCACCGCAACAAGTATTGTAGGCGCATCAGACATTTGGGTATAAACAAAAACAAGCAAAAGTAAAACTCAGAAGAAGTGCAACCAAGATGGCCCAAGGAGATAAATGCAACCGCTTAGCGACAAAATGCACAAGCAAAGACACGGTGATGTTCTTGACAAGGGGACATAGATTTGAAGCATCGTAAACACTTCCTTTCCTTTAAGCGAAACACCACAGAAAAGTTATAAACCGAGACACCACCAAAAAGGCGAATATGAAGCAACCTAACCTTGATTCCACCTTTCTCCTCAGCAACTTGGCCTTTGAAGAGAGTAGTCAATGGTGCCGCCAACACCAACAACGACAATATCGACTTGAGCACACTTCCATCATTTAGCTGAACTGCGGTGACACGTAAGCAAGGAAACAAAGTTCGCAGGTAAACATATGGGTTTACTTGTAGGCATGTCTTGCCTTATCAGCCTAGTCTGAAAATGGACCCTAGGACAATGGTGCATTAACAGCAGTAGTTTAACACAGTTTCTTCAAATGTAATAAAATTGATTTGCCCCAAGGTTGAACAGGAAAAAAAATCCTCGCTAATTTCATCCACAAACTAGAAGATTCGATAGTTGGCTAACCACTAACCAAGAGGGATTATCCACACAGACACAATGTGGTTGATCGGATAAACCATACGGTGATAGCATGGCAATTACCAGTGCTGGAGCATACACCCTTACAGTGAAAGGTGCATCCACACGGGTAATCAAAGCAGTTGAGGTGAACTGTATGGCAAGCAGGTTGAATCTCACAGATCATGAATGGCCAAAATGAAAAAAGAAAACAGGGGAACTTGTCACCGATACCTTTCTCTGAGTACCATTCAGGCAAGAGCCTCTCGCCTCCGCTTCCCACGCACACATGGAATCCTGGTAGTCTTGCAGGATCTATTAACAGACAACACAACACGAGTTACTATATAAAAGGTCCAATAAACGATAGGGGGTTTTAAAACATGGAGCAGGCATCAAAGGGGAAAAGACTTTGACTGAAAAACTTACTCTGAGGAAAGAGATACGCCTTGCTGAGGGCGGGACGCTCGTAAGGAGCCACCTGGATCAGAAATCATGGCACGAAATAAGTTGCATCCCCACATGTTATTTTAGACAAGTAAGAGTAAAACTAGACACAGCTATATAGCTAGCACAGACAAAAATTATCACTAGTTTTTCAGGAAATGTCATGTCACCAAGGGGCCTGATAAAGACAAGTGCTATTTTTGCACCCTTGATTCCGACTCCCTTGCACCGAAGTATTTGGAGGTTACATAATGCCAGTACAAACAGACCGTTTACTGGTAACCGGCATCGCAGGCAGAAGGGTTGGTCAGTCTGGTAGTGGTAGCCTGGTAGTAATCTAGTTGGTAGTGTTATGAGTGACAGCAACCAGTGTTTGGTTCAGTTAGCAATAGTAAGCAGTGTTAGTTTAGGGTTGCGGACGCAAACTGGATATTTGGTACTACGAGCATGTGGATGATCCGTGTAGGCTTTTACGGGCAAGGCGACACTTATTAGCGCGTCGGATCGGATAAGATCTTCAGAGAGTGAAAAGGCAGGACCATCTAGTCTAGAATTAAACATGTGCGACTCCAGTTGATCCAGCGTGGCTGGGCCTCTTTGCAAGGTACGTGTGGCAATATCGTTTTCTGGTGATCGGTGAAGTGTTGTTGCAGAAGTAGGCAGAAGGTTGGTTGGTCGGTCTGATCGGAATCTATTTGTGCTTTGATATGAAGGAACCGGTGTGAGTGAATTCAGTTAGTTACTAACACATTATTAAGCAGTAGCGTTGATTCTGATTCGACGCAGACTGGATATCTGGCAGGCACGAGCATATGGATAATGAGTAGAGGCTTCGATGGACAACTATAATGGTTGTGTGAGATGACCTCTTGAGAGAGTGAAACAGTGCAGGGCCATCTAGTCTAGAATTGTACATGGGCGATTCCAGTTGATCCAGCGTGGCTGGGACACTTGAGCCGGTGAATAGAATAGCAGCACGCAGAATCATGTTATGGGTAACATGTATTACTAGAATTGTTTAGAGCAGAGAGGATAATTACGGCCTCCTTGGAGATGATGGCGAGCTCCCCTGGCTGGACGCCCTGCTTGACGAACTCCCGCGCCGCGTAGCCCTGTCACAAGCGGACGCACATGTTTAGGAACAAATTGAAACCGCGATGAAGAGGGAGATCCAGGATCGATCTGGCCGCCGCAGGGATTGGATAGAACCGCGAGCGCGCGCGCGTGAAGGGACGGACGTACCCCTGAGACCCCGCCGCCGAGGACGACGTACTTGAAGTGCTTCTCCGTGGCCATGGCTGCCTGCCTCCCTGCCTGGTTCTCCGACGATTGATCGATCGGGCGGGCGGGCGGGGCACTGGGTGGAGAGGAGGAAGAAGAGGAGAGATTTGGGTTGTTGGCGAGTGTGGCAGGCCGAGGCCGGGGACGGGGAGGCACCGGCGTCCAACACGCGGGCCCACACAGAATATGCGAGGCGCATTCTGGTCATATGCGCCTCGCATATTGTCAAATATAGGAGGCGCATATAGCCATATGCGCCTCGCATATTCGTGCACCTACCAACACGCGGGCCCACACAGAATATGCGAGGCGCATTTTGGTCATATGCGCCTCGCATATTATCAAATATAGGAGGCGCATATAGCCATATGCGCCTCGCATATTCGTGCAACTACCAACACGCTGGCCCACACAAAATATGCGCGCATTTCGCCTATATGCGCCTCGCCTATCTGATATATAGGAGGCGCATATGTCTAGAATGCGCCTCGCATAATATGAGGCTGCTAGATTCTGTCCGTACAGGGATTATAGGAGGCGCATTCTTATCATATGCGCCTCGCCTATTTTTATACTAGAGGCGCATATCGCAATGTGCGCCTCGCCTATTTTTATAGGAGGCGCATATGCTAAATGTGCCTCGCATAAGCATGTCTCCTATAGCCTTTTCTCTAGTAGTTCATCACGGACACTATGTGCTATAAGCATGTCTCCTATGTCTCCTATACATTACATTCTGAGTAAACACTACTTGTTCCGAGATAAGCTTTGGGTGTCACGCCAGCCGACATAAAATAATCGAAAGGGAAAACATAAGGGGCAGTCCCCGAGTCAGTTTTTTCGAGTCATACCATTTTATTATTAGCACATAGCCGGCACAAATGTCTGACATATGAGAGTTTGAGTGATACATGCATTGCTTCTCCTAAGTGTAGAAGGGGCAAAGCAATGCCACATTCCATGGCCTTTTGGTCTCATCACCTGATCTATCCGCCTTGTTCTTTTGCGCTTCACGAGCATCTATGAGATAATATGAATCATTGTGCAATGCTTTGCTTACAATGAATGGACCTTCCCATGGGGGTGATAACTTATGCATTCCAGCTGTGCGCTGCACTAGCCTTAGCACCATATCCCCTTCTCGAAAAACATGAGGTTGAACTTTCCGGCTATGTTAGCGTTGGAGACTTTGCTGATATATAGCGGACCTGGATAATGCCAGTTCCCTTGCTTCTTCGAGTAAGTCAACTCCATCTTCTCAGGCCTCTTTTACCTCGGCTTCCGAGTATTGCCTTACTCTAGGCGAATCATATTCTATGTCGGCAAGAAAAACTGCTTCTGCCCCATACACAAGGAAAAATGGCGTATAGCCTGTTGATCGATTCGGAGTTGTCCTTAGAATCCATAGCACTGAGGGTAGTTCCTCTATCCAACAACCAGGTGATCTCTGGAGTGGTTCCATCAAGCGGGGTTTTATCCCGGATAAAACTAAGCCATTAGCTCGTTCAACTTGTCCATTTGATTCTGGATGAGCGACCGATGCTACATCGAGTCTTATTCCGTTTTTTCCGCAGAATAGAGCAAAATCTCCTTCAACAAAGTTTGTGCATTTTCTGTGATTACACTTTGTGGGTAACCATATCTTAGGATTATGTCCCTTAAGAATGTGACAGCTGTTTTACCGTCCAATTTTTTGATAGGCTTCACTTCTATCCATTTGGTGAACTTATCGATCATCACCAGTATATGAGTCATGCCTCCCCTTGATGGTTTGAACGGTCCTACCATATCTAGGCACCATACTAGAATGGCTAAGTGATTGGTATAGTCTTTAATTCAGACGCTGGTAAGTGTGACTTGGATGCATAATGTTGGCAACCATTGCATTTTCCGACTAGCTCTTGTGCCTCTGCCAGTGCAATTGGCCAATAAAACCCATGTCGGAATGCCTTGGCCACCAATCCTCTTGAGGATGCGTGGTGCCCACATTCTCCTTGGTGAATATCCAATAAAATTGCCTGGCCTTTCTCCGAACTGATACAACGCTGCAGCACACTCGTTACACTTCTCTTATACGGCTCCTTGTTGATTATAGTGTATGCTTTTGCTCTTCTTTTTGTTTGCCTTGCCAATATCTCATCATTCGGCAAAGTTCCATCCTTTAAGTAGTTGAATATTGGTTGTGCCGATGCTGGTATTAGTGGCTCCGGATATGCTTCCCCATCAACTTCCATTGGCTAAGCCAACATATGTTCTGCCGACATGACCTTAGGAGTCCCCGAGTGTGACTCGGCTATCCCTGAGGTGAACGGATCAGTCCCCGAGAGTGATTTGGTTACCTCTGTGGTGAAAGGATCAGTCCCCGAGTGACTTGCACCTGCCCCTGAGTCAATATCCATTGGCACAACGTCTGACTCCTGATTCACCGGGGTGACCCTTAATGACTCGGATTCTGGTGACGGCTTGATCGACAGTTTCCTAAGGTGTTCCAATGCTATTCCTGGTGGTATTTCTTGCCAAGATGAACCTAGTTTGTATAGTACATCTACTGCTTCATTCTCTGCTCTTGGGACGTGGTGGAATTCACACTCGTCAAAGTATCCCGAAATTTGTTGCACATGGAAACGATATAGTGCCATGTTTGTGTCCAACACGTCCCAGTGCCCAGACACTTGCTGAATCACCAAATCCAAATCGCCAAAGCACATGATCCTTTTGATGCCAATCTCTTTGGCCACTTTGATGTCGTGGACAAGTGCTTCATACTCGTCAACGTTATTGGAAGCAGCAAAATGGATCTGTAACACATACTTGAGCTGATCCCTCTTTGGCGATGTGAGCACTATCCCGACGCCCAGACCCATTTTCTTCTTGGACCCGTTAAAATGAATTTTCCAGTAATTCGGGTCTGGGAGTGGTGGTTCGTACTGCATCTCCATCCAATCTACGAAGAAATCTGCAACAGCTTGAGATTTAATTGCATCTCGCCCATCATACTATGGAGTATATGGTGCTAGCTCTATGGCCCATTTTGCGACTCGTCCACTAGCATCTTTGCTGCCTAATATATCCAAGATACGCGCCTGACATATTACCCGGATTGGGTGTTCTTGAAAATAATGTTTTAGCTTCTTTGCTGCCATATATACCCCATATGTCATTTTCTGATAATGAGGGTAATTCTGTTTCGATACAGAGAGCACTTCGCTCAAGTAATAAACTGGTCTTTGGACTGATTTGCCCTTCTTCGTGTTCAACCACTATTACTGCACTTACAACTCTGTTGGTTGCAGCGACATAGAGCAACATTGGCTCTTTGGACAGTGGTGATGCTAATATTGGTGCTGTTGCCAACATTTTCTTTAATTCATGGAAAGCACTATTAGCTTGCTGTGTCCATGTGAATTTGTTTGATTTTTTCATCAGTTGATATAGTGGCAGGGATTTTACACCTAGCCGACTAATAAATCTTCTCAACGAGGCCAGGCATCCTGTGAACTTCTGGACATCGTTGAGGGTTTTTGGAAATTCCATGCTTTCGATGGCCCTGATCTTTGTCGGGTTAGCCTCAATTCCTAGGCTGGATACAAGAAATCCGAGTAACTTGCCAGCTGGGACACCAAATGTGCATTTTTCCGGGTTAAGCTTCATCCGGAATCTTCTCAAGTTTGTGAATGTTTGACGCAAGTCCTCGATTAGAGTATGACTTTGTTTGGTTTTTATCACCACGTCATCGACGTATACTTGAACATTTTTGTCCAATTGATCTTGCAAGCATTTTTGCATGCATCTTTGATATGTTGCACCTGCATTTCTCAATCCAAATGGCATGGTACGATAGAAATAAGCCCCGTACGGGGTGATAAAAGCTGTCTTTATTTGATCATTCGGATTCAGTGGTATCTGATGGAATCCAAAATATGCTTCCACAAATGACAACTCACACCTAGCAATAGAATCTATGACTTGGTCGATCCGTGGCAGGGGAAATGGATCGTTTGTACATGCCTTATTGAGGTTCGTGTAATCAATACACATGCGACATACCACTGCCACGTTCGGGTCATCCTTTTTCTTCTCGACCAAGACTGGATTTGTTAACCAATCCGGGTGCAGTACCTCCATGATGAATCCAGCGGCTAAGAGCCTGGCTATCTCGGCAGCTATCACTTTCCTCCTATCTTTGGCGAAGCGGCAGAGGGGTTGCTTCACCGGCTTGGCATCCGGCCTTACATGAAGAGAGTGCTTAGCCAGCTCCCTTAGAACTCCTTGCAAATCCCGTGTGGACCATGCAAAGATATCCCGATTCTCACGGAGGAAGCTGGTGAGCTCGCTTTCCTATTTGTCAGTGAGGCCATCCCCAATGGTAACTGTACGCTCTCGGAAAGTCTCATCCACTTGTACCTTCTTTGTCTCTTTGGTAGCTTGAAATGACACACTGCCATGCGGATTAGTGAGTGTCGGCATAGACATGTGTGCTGCTTTGGCCAATGCTGCCACCCTCCAACATTTGATGCTTTTCATGTGCTATGACCAGTGACTCGGCCAGTGAAGATCCGTATGAGGCGCAAGCGATGGACCTTTTGTAATCTCCCTCAATTGTAATCACCCCACATGGGCCTGGCAGCTTCATCTTCAAGTAGGAAATGTGAGGAGTAGCCATAAACTTTGCCATAACCGTCCTACCAAGTAAGGCATGATACGAGCTAACCAAATCAACCACCTCGAACTCTATGGATTCAGTGCGACAATTCTCTTTGTTGCCGAATAAGACGTCGACCCAGATCTTGCCAATTGGCTCACAGGACAATCCCGGCACAATCCATGGAAAGTTGTCTTAGTCGGCTCCAGCATGTTCATGGTAATGCCTAACTTGAGCATGGTATCCTTGTACATGATGTTAATGCTACTGCAATCGTCAATCAGTACCTTGGAAAACTTCACATTGATATCAGGGCCCATGAACGTTGGATCTAAGACTAGAGCATATCCTCCTGGGGTTGGCATGATCTTGGGGTGATCCTTTATGCTCCAAGTTATTTCTTGCTCAGACCAGTGCATGTACTTAGGAATTGCCAGCATTGTGGCATTCACCTCCATCATCCGTCTCTGCTGACTCTTTTTGTCATTCGGCTCCGTGACGAAGATGACATAGCTCTGGTGATGTTCTCTGTACTCATTTCTAGTTCTGTGGCCGACGTGAGCGTCGTCGCCTCTTGGATTGTGCATCTGGTGCACAGTTTCCCTTCTCTTGATTATGATACCTTGGCTGCCTGTTTTCATATCTGTTATCCGTTCCCATAGCCTCAGCATTTCCTCCTGTGAGTGGTGGAGGGGGAGATGGTGGTAGCTGCTTACTTGACAAATCCACTCTATCTCCTTTCTGAAACCAAGTGCATTGTCTTGTTGTGTGATTTGCTAGCTTACTCGGACTAGGTGTGTGAAATTTACACGGCTGGTCCAGCATCATCTCATAGGTATACTTCTGTTGGTCCTGATACTGTTTCCTTTGTTCATATGGCTTTTTGCCATCATTCTTTGGCACCCACTATTGTTGTCCACTTGTCCTTTGACGTTGGCTACTTCCAGCATCTGGAAGATCCTGACTCACGGCCGCGACCTGAGTTGAACCATATTTGTAGTCTGGCCTTTCATCTCTTCTTTTTCTTCAGTATTCGGATCTTTCCTGGCGCCTTTGCGACCCGGCAGCGTCATAGATCTGAGTCTCAGTCATCCCATTTGTCGATATGAGCAGAGGCTGAGTCGGATCTCCCAACGCATATGAGTCAGCAATCCTTATTGTTTCTGCCAAGCTTGCCGGCATATCTCTCTGTAACCTTTGCCACAAGACACTTCCGTGTCTGCAACCTTGAGCGAACCAAGCGATTGTCTGTGACTCGATTACCCCTTCGCAAGAGTTGCGCATTGTGCACCATCTTGTGAGGAATTATCTATCTGTCTTATTAGGCCTTTGCTTGCACATTGCTAGCTGTTGTGGGCGATTCGGCCTCTTGTAGGTATTTTTGAAATTGCTCACAAAAGTTTCCTGGAAATCGATCCAGCTGTTGATGCTTACAGGTGGCAAATTGTTCAGCCATACCCATGCTGGTCCTTCCAGCATTTGCGGTACATACCGTCCTACCCACCTCAAATTTCCCTGTGTGATTTTCACAACAGTTCCATAATCTATGAGCCAGTCGTACAACTTTGTGCTTCCATCGTAAGTTTTTGTTCCTCTGGCCAGCTGGAAGTTTGGTACAGGAGGCTCCTTCATGATCCTTGGGTGGTGGACCCTGTTGACCTTGCGACTCAATCATCTCTGTCATCTTTATTCGGTCAAGCTTCAGCCTTGCGTCATCCGGCTGAAGGTTCCTGCCTCCGAGTCTGGCTCCCATCGCTTGATACGCGTGATCCGGCAATTCATACCCGTCGTTCTCCATTGCCGAGTAACCATCATTGTATCTATTTGTGTTCGGGTCAGCAGGCTGTTGTACTGCTTTTCCCGCGCTTTGTTGTCTTCTCTCAGGTTGTGCTGGTGCGTTATTCGGTGCTTTATTTCCTCCTCCTGCCGAGTGAGCTCCACGCCTAGGTTGAGGCGCAAAATTTTGCCCCGCATTGTCATTTCTTTTGCCTGCTTCCCTCTCTCGGCCTGCATTTTCCTAATTCTCATTTCCTTGGTCATTATTCCTTCTCGTTCCCTATGCATGCGCTGGGTTTCCTGAGCCATTGTCGGGTCACAAGTGATCATCTGCTTGTTCCTCCCTGAATCCACACTCTTTTCTTTTCTCGGTCTTGGCGCCACTCCGGGTGAGGATGTCGTGTGACCTGATGATCTTGCCGGGATAGGAGTCACCGAGTGAACCAGCTGTGACCTCCCTGCTATACCCGGATTCGCCATGTAGTATGCTTCATTCAGCATGCTAGCTGCTCTTACCAGTTCATTAACTCGCTCTTGTTGTCTTTTCTTTGCTTCTCTCGTCAGATGGGGTAATTCTGCCATTGCTGCTTGTGCGGCTCGCAGGTTAGCTATTACTGCGTTGTATGTCGGCTGCATAGCTGTTTCCTTGCTGTTCTCTGGTGTTATTTTTGATGTTTCATTCGCCATCTCCTCATTGAGGTTTCTTCCTCTTAACCTACTTGCATCAAGCCGGGTATTTGCGCCCTTGACTCGATTTGCCGAGTTGAGCTTTCGGATTGTAATATCCACATATTGTTGTAACTGTGCTAACTCCTTGGCTTTCTCCAGAACCTTTATCCTATCCTCCTCTAACTCGGCTTGCACACGTGCCGGATCAGTTGCCTGCGCAACTGGCTCTGCCAACTTATATATCGCATCTTGCAGCTCTTTAGCCCTCTTACTCCTAGCTATGTTTTATAGCTTTTCTAGCGGTGCCTTTGCTGTTCTTGCAGCCTTTGGTTTCTCCTCATGATTTCCTCCCTCTGCATTCTCATTCACTACTGGAGCTATTGGTGGAGCTGCTGGGTCAGGAGCTGTCATCATTGCCTCAATGGAGACGAGTTGGTGAAGCTTCCCAACGACAAGAATCATTGGCGGATCCAGTGCCAGGATGACATGCTCCGGATATGCATGCTCCACACGCACGGCGACATAGACCTGGTGCTCGCCGAACTTGATGAAGCAACCGCCCCTAGGAAACGGCTTGGTCCCGAAGAACCCCGCGTTGTCGCTAACAAAGTTGAGCGCTCCAAACCTCTAGATGAGGCCGGAGTAGACGTGATCGCCGGTCTTGGCGATGAGGTTGCCTGTCCGGATGAAGACTCCATCGAGCACCTGCTTCTGCCCCACGGTGGGCGCCAAATGTCGTGGTGGTGTCACGACAGATGCCATGGGTAGGCTTAAGTTGGGTGCCGAATGGGTGCTTGTGGTCACCAGGGAGGGAGTGCACGGTCTTGCCATGCACGAAGAACAAGATGAACTCTCCACACTTAGGAATTTGATTGATACTTGAGATTTACAAGTGCTCCTTGAGCTATATGAACTAGTGTACAAGGCACTAGTTCCCTACTTGGTCCAACCTCCCTCTACTACTGCTATGCACCTCCTTATATAGGCATTGCCAGCTAGGTTATACCCCTTAGGGTTCTAGGGTTACTGTTTGGATCTTGGTCCCTACAATGTGGGCTGGGTCATGGGCTTGCCCTAAGCCCAGTGGCCCATTCCACAAAGCTAGACAGCTAACGGTCTTATGGTACGTCACCTCTTGTTCCTTTTGGCGTCACGCGGTAACTTTGTATGTTAGCCCTTGCTTTGGACGTCACTTGGCACCTTTTGTGTCACCTGGTGTCGCCCTTCTCTTTTGACCATGATTTTACCATGGTCCCTCCTGAGCCTCACTCGGAAAGGTGCCACGCCTCCTATCTGACTCGGCCCATCCTCGGGAGACTCGGCTCATTGATTCCTGCAAGGTTAACATCTTTGTCTTATACGGGCCGACATAGTTTCTATGTCGGCCGCATACGGTTCTCTTAGCCGGCCGTACTTACTCGGCGTAAGCCCAGCTAGGTTGTGTTTTACCCCTTGTGACCCTACCGGGGGTTATTCCCCCGATATCTTGGTTTCCACAATCCTGAAACTAGCAGAAGAGCTTATGCGATCAAATCTAGCCTCATACTCACAGTTTTGGTTATGTATGTCGTAGAGTTGTGCTTGTAATTGGTTGGTGGTATGATGGAGTGAAAGGATTTCATCCCTAAGCTCGTCAACCTCCTTGATACGTTGGAAACGTATCTATAATTTTTGATGCTCCATGCTTGGTTTGTATCTACTTTGTTTTACTTGTCTACACTTTGAGGTGCTTTTTACATGTTTTC
The DNA here is from genome assembly GCA_030063025.1 of Avena longiglumis. Lineage (NCBI taxonomy): Eukaryota > Viridiplantae > Streptophyta > Magnoliopsida > Poales > Poaceae > Avena > Avena longiglumis. The sequence continues at coordinate 506,716,313 of CP125975.1, forward strand.
TGGTACTAACCTATTAACAAGTTGCAATAGTGCCAGATGCCTGTTTTATGCTGTTTTGGGTTTCAGAAAAGTTAGTAAAGAAATATTCTCGGAATTTGACAGGACGAAGGACAAAGTTAATAACTTTCCGTGGAGAACAAGAAGTCTAGAGGAGAGCCCGAGTGGGGCGGCCAGAGGGGCCAGACCCTCCCCCCCCCCCCCAGGCGCGGATGGGACCTAGCCTGCGCTTGGCTAGGGTTTGGCCGCCCTGGTGGCCGCCTCGGTCTCCCCCTTCGCCTATAAGAAGCCCCTGATGCAGAAGCTCTAAGTACTCGATCAATATTCCACGAAACCGTCTGGAGCCTCCGCCACCATTGTCCCTAGATCGGGGGATCTGAAGCTCTTCCCAGCACCCTGCCGGAGGGGAGATCATCCCGGAGGCCTTATCTCCATGCGGTGACCAGCATACCACTGCATGTGTAGTACACTATAGTCGTTGACATGACATCCACAGAACACCGTTCCGTAAATATCACATCCCTCAGAGTGGTATAACAGAAACATTGCGGGTCCATATTACAAACATACACACGTTATTATTATTATTACAATACCAGAAGTTCAAGGCTTCGAAAAGATTCAACTTACACACCAAATTATAAAGTGTTTCAGAGGAATTCAAAAGTAGCAACTCCAAATTGAGCTCTTGCTATATATTGTTCATGTTGCCCGGCTCAAGTGGATCCTAGAACTATAGCAATTATTCGGACTCTTGGAACTCTCCTCCATAGACGATATCGTAGTCCTCCCCTTCTATGGCTCCATACAGATTGGTCTCTTCAAAGACCTCCTCTTGACTCTCCATTTCATACATTGGTGTATCTTCTGTATTCTCAAAGTCTAAGCAAGGATTCAAAGGAAAGGGTGAGTAACAGCGTTACTCAGCAAATTCATTATATGCAAGGTGGGAAGTTTGATGCTCTAACTACCACCTCGGACTATAAGTCCTTCGCACTATGAAGTTTTTGTAAATCTTTCTTCAAAGATTGATTTTATTATAAAAATCTATGATCATAGGCCTTCATAGGTTGACCAGAACTTTCATGGAGTTCCTTTCCTGCCCCGTTCGTAGCTCCTTCAGGGACCAGGGAGTAACAAGTTACAATTCTTACACTCTGCAGAGGTGCGTTACTTTACCCATGAGAGATCAACTCCTTGTTGCACAACCGGGCGTACTTTCCCGTCCACAATTCCATGATGTGGGGCCCAGTAGTTGGTCCAAGCCAATCACTGCCCTCTCCGTAACCCCATATGTCTGCACGATCCTTCGGGGCTGGCTCACCTCCGTTAAGCCACCTTTCGGGCAGGCTAGAACCCTAATGAGTCCCGATGACTCTATGAGATGGTGATGCCTAGGTAAGTACCTTATTGGTCAGGCTAAACCCCTGGCAGCCACTCATAGATAATCTAGACATAAAACGCAAGTCCTAAGGGTGCCCACCCGTATTTCATGTTAAGATAGTCTTGCCTCCATACAAAGGGAAAAGGATACAACTGACTTCTCCATCCCATTCCAAATCTCATGGTTAACGCGTGATATACGGCGCTAGAATCACTGATGTCATGGGTTATTAATTCCTAATTGTTCATCATTATTGCAGTTAGAACCCTAATTTCTATTGCTCTATCATATCATCACTTAGGATGATATCTAAGATTTAGTATCTTGAGAAAATAATGTTTTCTTTTTCTATAATATAGATGATAACACACAATTCGCAAATACTTTGATAAAAACTCTTCAAAGGACATGAGCAAGTGATGAACTTTCCTTGTGATGGCAAGGTAGTGAATTCTGATGCTTGCACTGGACCTTGAGCTTCTATGTCTACAAAAACATCATTATTGCCCGGTAAGGACAATATTTAAAGAAGCAAAATGATTATGCAAAGTAATGTAATGCATCATTTAGCTTTACATATATTCTCCCCCATTTATTTAAATTATAAAAATTCTTTTAATAATAAAGAATTTATAAATATTAATTTTTAATATTTATTGAATATTGTATTCTTTCATTTAAGTTCAATTTATTTCTATTATATTTAATTAATAATTCCTTTAAGAATTATTATTAAATATCAAAAATTGATATTAAATATTTGTTTAATATTTTTCTAAAATACTACAATATTAATATATAATGAAAGTGATTTTTATTTATTTTTATAATCTTTCAAGAATTTTGTAAAATTCCATAAAGAATATATATATTACAAAATTCTTAATAAAATTTATATGTCTAAACTTTTATCTTTTAATTTATTTGGATAGTTTGGATTATTGTGAATCCAAAAATATTTTATTAATAATTTTGTTTGAACTTTTATTTTATTTCTAGAATTTATTTAAGTTTAGGGGCATTTTAGTCTTTTTCCAATTATTAAAACAAGCTCTAAAAGATTTGGGCTGATTGTTTGGGGTTTATTGGGCCCTTTTGGCCGAGTAGGGCAAAGTCAAAACAACACCCGAAGGGATATTGGCCCAACCTAGCCCAACACTCCATGTCTCTCTCTCGAGCTCACCCCTCTTCTTCTCCTTCCTCGACCCTGTGGTCAGCGATGTCACCGTCGGCGATTCACGCCGCCGTGGACCTCCCTGTCCGCCGTCGTGGTGCAGGATGAGGTTGTCGGCCCCACTCTTCCCTCCTGTCCAATTCGATTTGGACCAGGAGCCCTCCTGCGGCCAGATCGATGTCGTTCCAAACCCTAGGGTTTGGGTTTGGCGTTGGTGCTGACGCCGCCGCTGCTGTCATGTGCCGTGGTGACGCTCCTCGCCCCCAGGCGTGGCTATGGTCGCTTCCGTGGCGTTGTGTGGGTCGCAGTGCCCCCTTGGGGTTGCTCCTCGTGCCGCCGTGGTCGTCGGCCTCCTCTGCTTCCTCTTCTATTCTACAGCGAGGACCTTTGGTAAGTTGTTCCTCTCCCTCTCGTGCACTCGGTGCTAGGCCATCCCATGCTAGATGTTGGTAGTGGCCTTTCATGGTTAGTGTCCTGTCTGATTCAGATGGTTTGATCTGTTTAGGGTTCATACCCCTCTGTGGATTAAATATTTGATGAATTGGATCATGTATTGATGATCCTTGAATCTGTTGAGTGGTGACTTACTGTGGATTACTGCTGATGGTTAGCTGTGGTGATGCTAGTGGTTTAATAACTCACCACTGTCATTACTTGGTTAATGACAGTGAGTGTTGTGTGATGAAGTCACTGTCTTAGTACTGTTGACTTAAGAATTCATATATAGCTTGAGATCAAAATGGTTTTTTATAGTGAAGATATGTATATATGAACATTCCTGGTTATGATTCTTGTGATTAAGATCAGGAAAATGATTTATAGTTGGTTGGATCTGTGAAGATTTGATGCTTAACCTACTTAGTTTAGAACTGTTCTTGTGACACCATCCTTGTATGGCACACAACATTAGATTCTATTACTTGGTTTGGTTTTGTTCAAGCTTAAGATGAGTTTGGCAATAAAGATAAGTAGAAACTTCTTTTCTTAAATCCCTAAGACCCATGATGTTGGTCTTAGGTTTAGGGATTAAGCCTTTATCTTGTTGATTCTCATGGATTGGTTCTGGTAGTGATACCAGCTACTGTTTCTTGAATCAAAGTTGGGGAAAAATGATTGTAGGCTTGATAACTTATATAAATCCATAAGATTAAATTCTAAGGTTCTACTCTTGTCTTAGAGATGTACCTAGAAGTTTAAATCTTGGCTATATTCATTCTTGAATTGAAATATAGCTTGATAGCTTAGATCAATGATGTTGTCCTGATATCTAAGTTGGATCTTTATAGTTTTCTGGTTGCTTTTAGTGTTTAAAAGTTCAGTGATGGATTCACCCCAATTGGGTGCTTTCTGAGAATTTGAGTAAGAGTCAGATCATGTATGCTTGTCTAATCTGATACAGATAGATCATGTGATGGTCTATTTTACTCACCACACTTATTTGATGCTGGGGTTGCTAGTGGTTGTTCTTGTGGTAGCTTGATCTGGTGCTCTCCTGGTATTTCTAGCTCCTGGCTTGTCCTTGATCTAGCCCTTCACCTCCTGGTCCTGGTGGCTTGATCTTGGTCTTGCTATCCACCTGATCTTCCCCCTCCTTATGTCACCATTTTGGTGATGTGATCCAGGGTTTTGATTGGTGTTATCTAGCTTGGCTTTGGCTTGGTTTAGCTGCTGGGCTACTGTGCTTGGTGTGTATGAACAAGAAAGTGGTGTGGGGTTGGCTTCCCACGGCTGTGTTGATCGTTTTTTTGATTGTGCTGTTGTTGTGGTGCTGACAGCACACACCATGCAGTTTGGTGTGTGTGCTTCTTGTGTGTCTGATGCACACCTTGGATATGCTCTGGTTGTGAAGTTACTTTTATCATATTACCTTTTACCTGGCTGGTGAAACTTGCCCTTCCTTGCTGTTTGGAGTTATTTGAATTCTGGCTTAAAATTATGAAATATATATTCTTTCATATTGGTGAAACTTGCCCCCTTAAATTACTCAATGATGAAAAAGTGAACAGTGCACTTCACTGTCAAATCTGAGAGTAAAATATTTCTAATCCAAACTTTCTTTCTATTTTAAGTTTCTGTTTATTTTGCAGGTACCAGATTTGAAGATCAAGACTTTAGTTTTAGGTTTTTCTTTTTCTTTATAGAATAGTCACTTGTAATATCTCTCTGATTCAATTGTAATCTTTAATTTATTCTTTTGTATTTTTTATTTTTATTCTTTTGTAATAAATAGTGAAATAATATTCAATAAATAAAGATTATTCTTTTATTTCTTTATTATTGTAAAGTTTATGTCACATCCCAAAATTTCCCAAATTTTGAAATGTGAAAAATAAATAAACAAAATAAAATTTTGTTGAAATTTCGGGTGAGAAGAAACTTTTTGATTCCAATTAGAAATATCAAAACCTATTTTGATCAAATAAAATCCTAAAGGGATTTAAAAAAGATAAACAAATAATAAATAGAGTTATAATAGTTGGAATCACCATTTTTGGATCTTTAAATAAAAAGATATGGTTTTTATAAGCAAAGGTAGAAATATTAAATGAGGACTATTTTTTTAAAGAGTCAAATAAATTCTTGGCCAAGCAAATGAAATAAAATATTTCTATTTGATAAAAAGAGTAAAGGATTATTTAAATAAAATAATAAGGATTTATTAGTATCCAATCTTATTTAAGTAAAGGTTTTTCCAATTTAAATAAACACAAAAACTTGTTAAAGTATTTTAAATAAAAATTCCAAGTGTTTTGTTTTCCAAATAAAACCTACTGAAAAGGTTTTGGTATTATTTAGATTTCAAATAGAGTTTTAAAATAAATTAAATCCTATTTGAAATAAAGACTAATGTCTATTTATTTAATTATTAATAGATCCTAATAGAATAAAAAAAATATTTTATTTTGGACTTTGGAACATGTTGTTAAACAAATTAAACTATACCTAAAGTTTGGTGGTGGTTTGAATTCAAATGGAGTTGAATTGTTTGAAATATAATCAATACAGAAATTCAAAACAGAAAAAGAAAAAGCGTTCAGTATAAAAAAAGAAACTAACCCAACCCATCTGGCCCAGCCCAGCAGCACAGCCCAACTAAAACCCCCTGGCGAAACGTTTTCTTACTCGCGGATTAACCCACTCGGCAACTGACTTGGTGACCCCACGTGCATTTCCCCCACCACGCTGACCGCTGGACCCCACTGCCCCGTCATCGTCTTCTTCCCCACCGCGATGACCAAGCCTCCCCCTCGTCACCATTTCTGTTGTTTATTCCTCGAGTTAATTCGCGTTATTGCAGCCATCACTCTCCCTGCGACTACGCCATACTTAATCGCCCCTATCCCCTCTACCTTTCCCCTCACTTGCCTCTCCCACTCTGCCACCAGGCTGCCGTAATTGTGAGCTCGCACCCCACTGTCTCCGACGTGTTCTCCGGCCAATTACGGCCAACACCGCCAGCCCCGTTGCCCCCAGAGAAAACGAGTAGGATCCCCAGTACCAGGCGCACCTCCCTGTGCCTTTCCCTCGCCCGCGTGCGCCCCAGAGGCTCAGCAACCTCGACGACACATCGGCACCACCGTCTGACCCTCTCCGGCAACCTTTCCCTGTAAGCCCGTCCTCCCCTATCTCCCTAGATGATGCCCCTACACTCGCCGTAGCCTTGCGCGTCTAACACCACTGCTTGCTTGCTCTCTCGTGGTCTGCAGCCTCGCCCCCGTCAACAACAGGAAGTGCCCGACGCCGCGGCAACTCCGACGAGCAATCCCTCTGTAACCCGAGCGCCCCTCGACGAACAGAGACCACGTCAAGCTTCTCTGCACCTCTGTGAACCCTATGAGCACCTCCGTTCCCACTCTTGCTTCCTGGTTCGTCAGCAACGACACTGACAGAGCGCTCCGTCGCTCGCCGCCGCGCCAGCGCCGCCCATTCCCGGTCTGGCAGTTGTGATCTGTTGGATCTCAATCTGTTGGCTAGGATAGATTCATTTAATCGAAGGGGTATGTTGGATCTGAGCCGTGCGATGTGTTTTAAATCCAACAGCCCACAGAGCGCGATCCAGCCGAAGCGGTACCGTCCAATAGTATCAAGCCACGTGGACAGAGTTTGAATTAAAACAGAAATTAGAATCTATTAGATATGCAAACTTGTAAAATTTATAACTTTAATTCTACATGTCCAAATTTTGCAAATTTTATATCAATGGAATCAGAAGAACAAGTACTTTGCAACCATGCACTTTGTTTAATGTTTTTCTTCTGGAAAATTGTTTTAAATTGCAGAAACTTGTGTAGGCATAATTTGAATATAAAAAATTTTCTAGAAATATTTTTTAAGATGAAATCTTTGCTAATTGGTTTGTTTTGAACCTACTGACCATAGGAACCAACTTATGGATTTAAAAATGTATTTTGTGAAGTTAAGGAATAAATATTTGAATTAGCACATTTCTAGTCAAATAAAAAATATTATTTATGGTTTAGAAATGATTTTTGAGAAAAGCCTTTAGGAAATGTTGTGATTCAAACCTTCTGATCCTAAACACCAAGTTTTGTGAATTAAGAACATATTTTATGAACTATATAAAGTTATTACTTTGATAAAAAATATTTTCAACAACATAAAATATCACCTTAGCATAATATTTGGTTTATGAGATCAAACCTTTTACAAATGGTTTTACCACTTTAGTAAATGACCACTTTGAGCTTTAAAATGTTTAGAGCCAAATAGAAACCACTTTTCTAAATAAAACTATCTTTTGCATGCTTGCATGCATTGCCTTGTTTCTAATATTTTATGTGTGATAAATTGTTTGAATGTTGGTTTGAAAATGTGTTTGCTTGATTGAATTGTAGTGAAGTTAGAGGAGTGTGATATTTGCAAGATCAAGAAGTGAACCAAACATTCTCTACTAAAAAGGCAAGTGGCACTATCATCCAAGTCCTACTATTTTCATTACACTTAGTGGATTTTTGTAACATGCATGATAAGACTACTATATTTTATGCTATGATAAATCCTATTAGGATACCCTTATATATTCCTTAGTTAAAACATTGTAGTTGTAGTAAGCTTAGCCCTGCTATATAATTGGGATGGGATACATGATATGATTATATGAAGTGTTGGAAAGATATATGTTTTATATAATAAAACAAGTACTCAATGAACCACCTGGGTGGAAAAGGATACTCAAGATTTGGACAAGGTGGCAACAAAGGGAACCATGTTTATATGGCTATCTTTTTGTGTGTGCACTAGAAGAACACCACCTAGGGACTTAGAGATTGAACATGTTTCTCGTACAGTGGCTTCCGTGTACAGCCACATGCTAAATGGGCTCTGGCTTAGTCAACTACATAGTGGAAGACCCATGCATTAACATCTTCAGGTTAACCAGAATTGTGTAAGGGAAATATATCCCTACATTGGTGCCTGGTAGGCAAGCTAGCATTGTGTATTGGGAGGACTTCTATGGAAAGACTTTGTCACATTCTCGATCTGCCAGTACTCCATCTTGGTGAGTACTTATCCAGCGGCCACTGGTGGCGTCAAGACGACATTGTGTCATGTGGGTAAAGTGTACAACTTCTGCAGAAGATCAAATTCTAAGTACTTAGTCGTGTGCCCGGTTATGGACAACTCTGAGCAACTAAGGCCTGAAGCTATGGAAGATCTCGACATTCCAATTTCTCAAAGTAAAACTTGATGGTGACAACAAGGTATTAGAAGCACTTGGAGTTTTCCAAGGAGTTCAGAAATATTTGTCAAAAGATCAAAACTACTTTGAAAAGATAGGATAAAACTATATTGCTTTCTGCAAATGAGCCTAAACCCTACTTAGCCAAATATGCATGTATTGATAGGATCCACTTATTTCTACATAGTAGTGAAACTTGCCAATACAATTCAAATGTATTGACCCTCGACTTATGATGTTGCAGGTTTGTTTGATCTTAGTGAAGTGTGTTGAATAGGATTACAAGTCTACAACCAACATGATTGCCTGTGTCACTTTGAAGATGAAGGACTCCATGATATAGTTATTTCTGTTGCAATGTAATGAGATAGCCAAATGAGCTATGTAAGATGTAATGAATTATTTTATTCCTGGTTATAAAGTGGTATTATGACCTTTGTTTCTTGATATTACATCTTAACTATGGATGCTAGCTATTGATCCAGGGACTAGCATTGTAAACACAGGGATCTCTACCTTATTAAAGGTTGGGAACCTTATAGTTTATTGCTTATTTCCATAAGTTACATTTTGTAACTCATTATTGAATGAAGTTTTGGAATATTCATTTTATTGATTATCTTCTTTCACTTAAAGTTTGAGTTATTATTGGTTAACTCTTAATTAAATCAAATACTCAAACATCATTCAAAATTCTTTTGAATTATAATTCAAACACTCAATTTTTAAATTCAAATTTCCTTTCCCAAAACAGTCTAATCCACAAAGATCATATCAAAGTCTATCACAATCCTTCCTCAAGACTATACCTAATCTCGAAGAATGAAAGAAACTCTGATCACTTTAGGTTTTTGTTTGGCGAAAAATTTACCCACAATTTTACAAATGAATGCATGCAATTTCTCAGATTCCTAAATCTACCCTTCGTTGGTTCCTAAATGCTGGCATGTTACACTCAGGTATGATTTGTGAGTAGTTCCACCTTGGACTATGGGTCCATGTAGTATCTAGATGGTTGTATCTCCTCCTTTGTGCTTTCATGTATAGATCTTGTGATCTCCGTTCATGATCAAGATCTAATCTATTTGTACTCATGCATGTTGTGTTTGTGGGGATCCGATGGATATTGAGATTATTATGTCGGTTTGATTAATGGTTCTATCTTGATGATTCTATCATGTCTGTGTTGTTTGTGATCTTGCATGCTCTCCGTTGCTAGTGGTTATCTTGGCCAAGTAGTTGCTAGTGACTCCAAGAGAGAGTATTTATGCTCGATAGTGGGTTCATGCCTCTAGTTTCCAAGGGAAGTGACAATAATCTCTTCGGTTGTAGATGTGATGTTGCTACTAGGGAGAAAACAACGCTCTCTTGTTCATGGAACATGTGGACTGTTTACATTACACACTTTGCTTAAAGCAGTTGTTTGTTGCTTGCAACTTAATACTGGAGGGGGTTCGGATGATAACCTAAAGTTGGACTTATAGTCATAGATGCAGTTGGATTACGGTCTATGTATACTGTTGTATTTCCCAATCAACCTCATAGGATCTTTCTGGCTAGTAATTGCATTGTTATGCCTTGCTCAGTTCCTGTCAATTGCCCCGCTGTAATTTTTTTGCCCTTCATGCCATGTTGTTTATCTAAGGAGAGCACCTCTCGTGAACTATGGACCCCGGTACAATCTTTACCATTGATACATCATCCACTGTTACTTTTTTACTTGCTGCAAACCATTACCTTCCACACCATATGTTTAATCCTTTGTTACAACAAACCGGTGAGCTTGATAACCTCACCGATTCGTTAGGGCAAAGTCTTGAGTTTGTGTTGTGCAGGTCTCCACGTTGCTTCCAACACCTGTGTGACATTTCCTTCCTCCTTCTGGTTTGATAACCTTGGTTTTTACTGAGGGAAATCTTGATGTTTTGCTCTTCATACCTTGCTCTTAGGGTTTCCAACGAAGCACTCTTCCTCCCTGTTGAGTGTAGCATCAAGTAATTTCTGGCGCCGTTGCCGGGGAAACTAAGGATGTCTTCACAAGGGGAGTCCTTACTTCCTTTCTCTTTACTTTGTTTTTAGTTTGTTGTTTCTTTTGTTTGGTTTTGTTTTCCTCTTTTCAGAAAAACACAAAAAAATTAGTTCCTACTCTAGTTGCCACCCTGTTCTAGCTCACTATGTTGCTCCCCAAGTTCACCTAGAAAGATATTGCAATAGGTAGTGGCTCCATAATTGGGAAAGACAATATTGAAGAATTATTGAATTATGTTAGAAAGCATGAGGATAAATCTATAGTAGAGCTTGCTCCTAATTATGAAATTGCTTCAGCTTCTTTAGTTTATATGTTGGAGGCTAGGTTTGTTAGCCTTAACCCCTTCATGCAATTCTTATTCCTAAAAATAAAAGAAGAGAAGAATGCTGAAAAAAGGGAATTCATCCTTGAAACTTTATCAAAAGAATTCCATGATGTTTCTAGGGAAGCCAAAAAGGTTTTCGAACGTTTCAATATGTTAGGTTCGAGTGTAGATGTTGTGGGTATTTTTGATAAAACTAAGCCTAGAGAAGAATTCAATATACCCATACCCTTTAAACTTGTTGGAATGCATTAAGCCTTTGAAAAGAACTTTGATTGGATTGCCCCTAAAAATCTTTTAGTTGAAGGTAGTAAACCAAAGAGAGATGAGAAAGGATCCTCCAAAACCCATTTGGATGAGATACCTTTCATAGTTGAAGATTTTGCAAGTATGAATGTTAATGCTTCTTCATTTGAAAATACTTGATTCTTCTTGCTTCTTGTGCCTAACTTAAAGGAGTTAAAGAAAAGTACTTGTTGGGAGATAACCCAAGAGTTTCCTTGAGTCTTGAAAGTTATTAATTCTGTAATAACCTCTAATTATCCTTTTTGTTTTCTTTTTGTGCCAAGAATGACCTCTAATGAGAGGGAAATAAGATTTGGGGAGTTGTTGTCCCAAAAAAGATTTCTGTCCTCCACCAACAAAAATTCGTGAGGGGATCTGTAACTCGGATTGAGCTGATATTTTACAAATAAATCCCCCAGTATGTTAGCTAACTTTCTTTAGTTCAACACTTTTTGATTTGAGCAACAGAAGATGTTCGAAAAAAATCGTTTCTACCTGCTGGTCTGTTTTGACAGATTTCTGCCATTATTTGCATTTGCTTCTTATTGATTCCTTTTTGAGCTCTGTTTAGGTAAATTGAGTTTCTTTGAAGGATTTACTTCAGTAGCTTATGTTTTTAGTGAAACGTATTGCTGTTCTAAAGCTTTGCCATTGGTCTAATATCTTTTGAATAGGCTAATGTTGCTAATAAAGATTGTGTGAAGTTTTGTATGAAGGAAAAATTTCAAGTGTAGAGAGAGAATGATGCAATGAGATGAAGAATGGACAAAAGCTCAATCTTGGGGATGCCACCATGGTTTCACCCCAAGAAATATCCAAGAGGTACAAGCTTCAAAGCTTGGGGATGCCCAAGACATCCCCTTCTTCATCAATAAAAATCGCAGGTCTGTCTAGACACTTCACTTTTATTGTTTCATGCACAGTTGTGTTGTTCTTGGAGCGTCTTAGTTTTTGTTTGCTTTGCTTAGTTTGTTTAGTTTTATTTAGTAGTTTGGATCCCCTTTCCCGCTGTGTTGTTTTGCAAATAAGTTTGCTTGGTGTTTGGAAAGGAGTAGTAAGTTCTTGCTTGAAGTGCAAGAGGAGCTTGCATTGACTGTGACTTAGACTTTAGCATGACATGATAGGTGTTGTTTTAGAATTATGCTTAGTGATTATTGTTGTAGCATGTCTTGTTCCAAACAATTGGAATTGCTTAGTGTGCCTTGAAGAAATTATGCGTTGTTTTAGCATGCAAAAGCATAGTATTGTGGTATTCTCCTTTTATGTTTTGCTTGGGTTGACTTGGCAAATGCTTACACCATGTTATGACTATGACAAGTCACCATTAGCCTGTATGATCATTTATTCCTTGACTTGTAGTACCACTCTTTGCTTTGATTAGTTTTCTTTGTTGCATTGCATAATTACGGCCATTATTGCTCTCTTAGTTGGTTGCTCCTAGTCCTTTGGTATCCTCCACTTGTATGAGTAAGTTCTACTCATGCTTCCAACTCCCAAGAAACCAAGTTTTTCCAAAGTGTCCACTATAAACTCCTATGCATGGTGTGTTACACCATTCCAAGTATATTCTTGTTTTCAACTATATTCCAATTAAAAACTATTTTGTTATGTGAAAACTTAGTGATTAAAGCCCTCATGAACTTGATGGAACATTTTATTCTTTGCCCCTAATAAACTTGAACCATTGAGGCAACTTTTTTTGTATATTCTTGCACTTATAAGTTGGGATTAGCAGAACCGTGCTGTCACGAGGAACGTTTTCTACATTGCACTAGTACTTTTTGTACTTTGTTGATATCATTCTCTTTTGTCTATGGATGTTACCGGTGTGAAATGAAGTGGGAACTTGTAAGTCCATGGAGTTTATATTCTGTGTTAGAGAAACGCCTAGGCCATGCATAATCATGGTGCAAACTTGCAGCATCACCATAGTGACATCTATGAAGCATTCTTCTTATAAAAAAAGAGACACATTGAGAAAAGAGGAAAGAGAGAAAAAAGAACCATATTCCCATGGTACATAGGAATATTGCTGAGATGCTCATTGTTTGCTTGCCTTGTCATTTTGGTTATGGGAAAGCTCATGTACCATGTGCAAGGGGTACCCCATTGGCGGTTCTCAATGATATGCAAATACTTATAGTGACAAGAACTTGCTTGGGCCCTATGTTGAGTATCCATGAGGTGTAGCCCTCATATTCAAGGGGCTTGAGATTGCCAACTTATACTTTGTCAAGCATATACTCTAGCTTTGCCACTTTAACCTTAACCACTTCAAGATGCTTATGATAGGGGCAATGAGGGCTGAAAGCTAATAAGTACCATAATTTTTGGAAGCTCTTTTTGAAACTTGTAATCCCTGCTTCCTTTATAAAAAGGCCTTTCTTCCACCACTATTGAGTCTCCACCTTCTACCTTTAGGCACCATTAAGAGAGAATAGTTGTCGTTCTGTGTGTAGTGTTCCAAAGCTTATTAATTGATGCATATTGTGTTATTACTTGTTCTTGTGTTACTTGTTTCTAGTCACCCTTGTGAACTTTGAATGTGTCCTATGCATCTATATTGCTACTCTATGAGGGACAATCTGATTGACACTTTGCTATGTTTTCTGTATGTGAAACAAACAAACGTTTTTGAAATGCATATTATTCATGATCTTTGTTTGTAGCTTTCCATGTTGCATGCATAGTTACTATGACCTACTGTTAGAACTCCATTCTTTCATGCACATGTTTAGAGTTCTTTGATCCCAGCTTTCAATGTTTGCAAATGGTTGGATCTTTATTGTGAGGGTGCATGTTCACCTCAAAAATTATTCTTTTTATCACTTACCTACTCGAGGACGAGAAGTAGTTAAGCTTGGGGATGCTGATACGTTGGAAACGTATCTATAATTTTTGATGCTCCATGCTTGTTTTGTATCTACTTTGCTTTACTTGTCTACACTTTGAGGTGCTTTTTACATGTTTTCTGGTACTAACCTATTAACAGGTTGTAACAGTGCCAGATGCCTATTTTCTGCTGTTTTTGGTTTCAGAAAAGTTAGTAAATAAATATTCTCGAAATTGGACGGGACGAAGGACAAAGTCAATAACTTTCCGTGGGGAACAAGAAGTCCAGAGGAGAGCCCAAGGGGCCAGAGGGCAGACCCTCCCAGTGTGGGTGGGCCCTATCCGCGCTAGGGTTTGGCCACAGCGGCCGCCTCGGTCTCCCCCTTCGCCTATAAGAAGCCCCTGATGCAAAAACTCTAAGTACCCGATCAATATTCCACGAAACCGTCTGTAGCCGCCACCACCATCATCCCTAGATCGGGGGGATCTGAAGCTCTTCTCGGCACCCTGCCGGAGGGGAGATCATCCTGGAGGCCTTCTCTCCGGTATGATTCATGAGTATTTCCACCTTGGACTATGGGTCCACGTAGTATCTAGATGGTTGTATCTCCTACTTTGTGCTTTCATGTATAGATCTTGTGAGCTCTGTTCATTATCAAGATCTAATCTATTTGTAATCATGCATGTTGTGTTTGCGGGGATCCGATGGATATTGAGATTATTATGTTGGTTTGATTAATGGTTTTGTCTTGATGATTCTATCATGTCTGTGTTGTTTGTGATCTTGCATGATCTTCGTTGCTAGTGGTTATCTTGGCCAAGTAGTTGCTAGTGACTCCAAGATGGAGTATTTATGCTCTATAGTGGGTTCATGCCTCTAGTTTCCAAGGGAAGTGACAATAATCTCTTCGGTTGTAGATGTGTTGTTTCTACTAGGGAGAAAACAACGGTCTCGTGTTCATGGAACATGTGGACTGTTTACCTTACACACTTTGTTTAAAGCAGTTGTCTCTTTCTTGCAACTTAATACTAGAGGGGGTTCAGATGATAACCTGAAGGTGGACTTCTAGTCATAGATGCAGTTGGATTACGCTCTATGTATATTGTTGTATTGCCCAATCAACTTCATAGGATCTTTCTGGCTAGTAATTGCATTGTTATGCCTTGCTCAGTTCCTGTCAATTGCCCCGCTGTAATTTGACTACCCTTCATGCCATGTTGTTTATCTAAGGAGAGCACCTCTAGTGAACTATGGACCCCAGTCCAATCTTTACCATTGATACATCTTCCAGTGTTACTTGTTTACTTGCTGCAAACCATTACCTTCCACACCATACGTTTAATCCTTTGTTACAGCAAACCGGTGAGCTTGACAACCTCACTGATTCGTTGGGGAAAAGTCTTGAGTTTGTGTTGTGGAGGTCTCCACGTTGCTTCCAACACCTGTGTTATGTTTCCTTATTCCTTCTGGTTCGATAAGCTTGGTTTCTACTGAGGGAAATCTTGCTACTGTGCTCTTCATACCTTGCTCTTGGGGTTTCCAACAAAGCACTCTTCCTCCCCGTTGAGTGTAGCATCACTCCTCCTTGTGCTTGGTGATGATTTCTGAACTTATCTTATGGATGATGTCCACTTCGCGTTCCGCCATCTTCTTGTACCTGAAAACTTCCTGTTCCAACGCTTCCATCCCGTCTTCCAGACTGCCTTCTCCTTTAGGGCCTTGAACTTCCTTCATCTGCACCTCCCCATCCTTAAGAATAAATTCCTTGGGGTGAATCTTCAACTCATACATGTACGGTTTGATATCATCCGAGGAGGAATCCTCTTTGGGTGATCCAGAGGAATACATTGTAGCTCCAAAACTGAGAATCTGCCTGACGGAAACAGATCGAAACAAAAACACGACGAGAACACGCTGCACAAACCTCGGGGGATTCGAGGGGTTATATATTACGAAGTTTCAATGCATAAGGGAGGTACTGGTACGAAAACAAGGCGGAGACGGAGCTCGGGGGGCACACACCCCCTCCAGGCGCGACCAGCTAAGGCCTGCACCTGGGGTGGGTGTGGCCACCCCGGCCTCCGTTTCTGTAAACACCCGGATTTTTAATCCCAGATGCCTGTTATGCCATACATCGCAATCCCAGGATTACCATTTTTGTGAGACATAACAGATTGGATATCATAGTACATCATCCATTACAAACCATACAGAAGGTCTTACACAAATAAAGGATCTCATGATCCAGTATTAACACAATTCAAGAAGCGGAATAACGTAATAATAACGGTAGCATGGGCGAAGCTCCATCTTCATGGTCACAGGCAATGCTGACGATGGGAGATGATCCTAGTTGTCGTAACCTTCCTCCTGTCCGTCTTCCTGATAGTCCTCTTCATAGTCTGGCCACGAGAATAGCCAGGGAAAAAGCCATGAGTACTCCTTAAGTACTCGCAAACTAATACTAACAAGTTAAGTGGTTTTTGGGTAGGAAATACTAAGCTCTAGGTTGTTTTCCAAAAATCCAGATTTATCTCTACTGAGTTCAGAAGCAAAGAAAGCTAGTTGAAAGTTTTATAACACATAAGTGGGAACTTGAATTTCATGTCACAACTCTGTTGTGGTCAAGTCAAAGTCATCAATCATTTTGAAAACATCTGACGACGGAATAGTATGGCCACTCCAACTGTCCATAACTGCGGACGCGGCTATTCGAATAGTTTGACACTCTGCAGAGGTGGTACACTTTCACCACAACATTCGATACATCCGTCATGAACAATCCTGAATTCACCATAGTCAGTATGCGGATAATCAATCCTAACCTTTCAATTACACGCCCTAGTATAGGCACCTCTCCTGTGAGTTTGGCCTCCCAACCATGACCAACTGTCATCTTGGGAACTGCATAGGTGGACAATCTTCACAAGGTAGCCTCAGCTCAAACCTTGGCCGCAAGGGAACCCATACTGAGGTATATAAATTTTCAGTCAAGCCCTACCCAAATTTCGGGTATTGTGGTTATACGGTAAAATTGGAATGGTATCACATCTAGACAACCATCAGTTTTATAAAGGGCTAAGGCTCATGCCTTAACATTTTTATCATCCAAATCATATGGTGTTCAAGAACACATGTCAAAAAATTTCATTAGAATGACTCATCATTCTAAGGTTTTCATAACCATTTTCACCAAGTATTCCATCTAAAGTTGATCAAGTTTTATGCTTAGCACTAGCATCTACAAGTGGGGGTAAACACTAATGAGGGGTGGTAAACAAGTGTACCTTATCTAAGTTCAATCTCATGCCTCAGGATGACATCAAGATTATCTAACTTAGGCCAAGTTTTATGCTCTTTATGCTACCTTTAAATAATCTCCCTAAACTCTACAAATCACTAAGTAAACTCTAATAGAAAGCTTTGATAAATAAATAAAATACTACGCTTGCAAATAAAACTAGGATGGGGTATCCAATGTATCTAACCAAGCATGCCGAAGGCATTGCATAGGTTATCTAACTTCCACAGTTGCAAGTGTTAGCTTGCTTAGATAGTAGCTTGCTAAGTCAACTTGTATAGTAAGGCTTGCCTTGTGCAGAGCAGTGGTTGAAGTTCTCCTCGGCTTCTTCCTCGTAGTATTCTCCTTCCTCCTCGTATCCTTGGTCGGTACTAGCGTCTATAAATAAATACGAGGTACACAATCACTAAACAATACTTAATTACTTTTACTTATCACACCAAGGTTTTCACTAGATGATCTAGCATCATAAAAAATATTACAATTATCAAAGTAGTTGTCTTATTTATTTTATTTTTGAAGAAGTAATTTCTACTCATTGAAAAACTACTTAAGATTTAATATTCTCCAACTAAAACATGGGATCATGTTGACTAATGTCATCACCAGATATTTTAGTACATGAGAATGTGATTTAAATTGGTGTCACAATTTAATAAGGTTTAACATTTTTTATTTTAATTAATTAAAGTAACTAAAATGGCCTATGAGGCATTCTTTTATTGCTTGACCATTATTTCTGCAAGTAAACCTATATATTTTTATATATTCTGAAAGGTCTTGTTAAATATGATTTTTGAGAGTTGGAATCAACTCAAAAGCTTTTGTGGTTGAATTTTGAAAAATGTTTGAATGCAGGAAAGCTTCTGCCTTGTTATTTTTACTATAGATGATCTACAAATCCAATTGGTTTGAATCCAATGGGCTTGGATTAAGCATTCTAGTACCTTTCTAAAAAAATTGGTTTCATGCATTTTGGTTCAGTGATCGAGCTAGGTTGATTTTGAAATTGGGTATAGAACTAGGTTTGAAACTATAAGAATAAATCTAAATTTGAATTACTTGGTCACGCGGGATGCTAACTGGGCCGGCCCATGGTGCACAGCGCACGCGCGGGTGAGTTTAAGTGAATGACCCCACCAGTCAGCGAGACAGGGGGTGCAAGCGGTACGAGGTGATCTAGGCCGCATGATCAAACTCTAATCCAACGGTTGGGACCTATCATCTCCGCCGGGCAACGCCGGCGAGACAGAACCCTAGTGCGGCCAGTGGGGGTGGGGTCTCACCAGGGCTCAGGCGAAGGTCGGCGATGGGGGCGAAAGACAAAGTCGACGACGGAGACCTCCTAGTACCAACGGATTATCCTGGGGAGACTCCAATCAATAGCTCCTTTCTTCCTCCTCCGTGGCAGACTCCGGCCAAATTCCAGCGATGTGTTGCTCGCCTTGCACCGGGGGCGAGGTGGGGTGCTTCAGAGAGAGAGGGGAGTGAGATGGTGTGAAGAAATCGAGCGGGGGTGGCCTCTATTTATAGTGCCATAAGGGGACCGAAGGGCGCGGGCGGAGCTCGTCGTGGTCGTCATCACAGCGAGCTACTAGCACGGGCAAAGGTAGGCGACGGTGCTATGTTCCTTGGCAAAGCTTAACAGCATGGTCATGCGGCTTGGGGCGATGCGAGATGGTCGGAACACATCGACGCTCTGGGCGGGTGTGACGGCTGTTTTAATGGCGGACGGGCTCTCCTGGTCGCGCGGCGACGAACGGGCGTTTCTGGCAGTCTCCTAGGGTGGTGGCGATCCTGCTTGCACGCAGCAAGGGCGGCGCACGGTCTGTGGGCGTGTGTCATGGGTGGCGCTCTGGCGCGCTCTCGGCATGCTCACAGAAAATCTGGGCACGAGCGTTGCGTGTGGTCCAGTGGCTGGCAAGGCTCAAGGCTTGGACAGGGGGTGGCGTTGGATGGTGGTCAGTTTCCCAGACAAGGTTGGCGAGGCTAGAGCTGCTCCTAGCTGGCTGGCGGCATTGGGGTGACAAGGGTGCTCTCGGCATGCTTGCCATTGATGGTATGGTCTGGTTTACAGTGAGCTAGAGTGGCTTAAACAAGTTAGATGATCTACTGAGGGTGTAGTGTGAGCTAGATAGGGAACAAGTTAGGCCAAAATTACTACTCACTATAGTGTTTAATGTTTGTTGGTTTGGTGTTTGCAAGCTGTTTGATGAAATGGCTGAAAGAGATTCAAATTTGAATTTTTGATTCAAACTTTGTGGGTGTGATAGTTACATACTTGGGAGTCTCTGGTTAGCTGGAAAGGTCAAGGGGCACTGGTTTGGTTGGTTTTTTGAAAATGGGTGATCTTCCCATATGTTAAAGATTCAATTTTGAAATGTCATTTGAATCAAGTTGCCAAATTTTTCTGTGGGTTAGAACGGTGGCCTTGGATTGATTTTTACTTGTTCTAGCAAGGGGTGAAAATAAATAGAAATGTTTCTGTTTGAAATCTTGGACTAGAAACACTCAAAGTGGCCTAGTGAGCAAGATTGGCAAAAATGACCATTTGCTTATTTTGTTTTGTTTTTTATTTTTCTTGATTTGTTTCTGCTTGGAAATGTTTTAGATGATGTCTTTTCCATATTTAAACCATGCCTTGCTATTTAGATCAATCATACAAGTCCATTCATGCATTCATACAATCATCACATACACACATTGCATTCATGTGATGTTAATTAACAGAAGTTTTTGTTAACCCCAATTTTGGTGATTGGAATTGGATAATCATTGTTCAATATTTTTGGGATGTTACAGTTTCCTCCTCTGTTCCATCTTGTAATCTTCCATATGTATTAAAAACATCAAAAATATAAAAATATTAGGCTTTCACAAACCTTCTGTTTTCACCGCTTTTACCTATTCAAAGACGAACTCTACAGATTCTGGTGTTTGGTTTCTGATAAATTCCGGAGTCGCCATTTTAATGATATCAATATCTTTGTTATAAGAATATCTAGAAATATAATGTTTTAGCCTTTAACCATTCACCACTTGTGTTGTGTCATCCTTCATAGAAGATATTTTGATAGCACCTGAGCGATATACTTCCTTAATAACAAATGGTCCTTCCCATTTTGAGACTAGTTTCCCTGCAAAAAATCTGAGACGAGACCTATACAAAAGAACTTTCTCACCAACATGGAACTCCCTATTGAGAATTATCCTATCATGCCATATTTTTACTTTTTCCTTAAAGAGCCTAGCATTTTCATAAGCTTCACTTCTCCACTCATCTAGATTACTCAAGTTGAGCAATATTTTCTCGCCGGCAAGACTAAAATCTCTATTCAATTCTTTCACTGCCTAATAAGCTTTGTTTTCTAGTTCTAAAGGCAAGTGACAAGCTTTCCCATAGACCATTTTGTAAGGAGACATCCCCATAGGATATTTATAAGCAGTTCTATAAGCCCACAAAGCGTCATTCAACTTTTTAGCCCAATTTTTTCTAGATCTATTAACAGTCTTCTGCAAGATAGATTTAATTTACCTATGGGAAAGTTCTACTTGCCAACTAGTTTGGGGGCGATAAGCTGAAGCAATTCTATGGTTAACATCATATTTAGCAAGAGTTTTCCTAAAACCACCATGAATAAAATGAGAGCCTCCATCAGTCATGAGATATCTAGGCACACCAAACCTAGGAAAAATAACATCTTTAAGCATTTTTAAAGAGGTCTTACCATCAGCAATATTTGTAGGTATGGCTTCTACCCACTTTGTAACATAGTCAACAACAACAAGAATATGAGTATACCCTTTTGAAGGAGTAAAGGGACCCATAAAGTCAAATCCCCAACAATCAAAAGGTTCAATAACAAGAGAATAATTCATAGGCATCTCATTGCATCTAGAAATGTTACGAACTCTTTGACATTCATCACAAGATAAGACAAACTTCCTTGCATCCTTGAAAAGGGTAGGCCAATAAAATCCAGATTGTAAAACTTTTTGTGCAGTCCTATCCCCAGCATGATGTCCTCCATAAGCACTGTCGTGACATTTTCTCAATATCTCTTGTTGTTCAAATTCTGGAACACATCTTCGCATAATACCATCTACTCCTTCTTTATATAAGTGTGGGTCATACCAAAAGTAATGCCTTAGATCATAAAAGAATTTTCTTCTTTGCTGGGCTATAAAGGTTGGAGGCAAGTACTTGGAAACAATAAAGTTATCATAATCATCATACCAAGGACTCTCATGTGGACTTAACCTTATTGCAGCCAACTACAAATTTGGAAAACTATCATTAATAGGCAAAGGGTCAAAATAAATATTTTCCAAACGAGATAAATTGTCAGCAACAGGATTTTCAGCACCCTTCCTATCTACAATATGCAGATCAAACTCTTGTAAAAGCAACACCCATCTAATAAACCTAGGCTTAGCGTCCTTATTTGTCATAAGGTACTTGATAGCAGCATGATCAGTATGAATAGTACCATTTGAATCAAAAATATAAGGTCTAAACTTATCACAGGCAAAGATTACAGCTAAGAACTCTTTTTCAGTAGTAGCATAATTATTTTGAGCAGCGTCTAGAGTCTTGCTAGTATAATGAATAACATTCAACTTCTTATCAACACGTTGCCCAAGGATAGCACCCACAGCAAAATCACTAGCATCACACATATTTTCAAAAGGTAAACTCCAATCAGGTGGTTGAAAAATAGGAGCAGTAGTCAAATTTTTCTTCAAAGTTTCAAAAGCTTCCTTACAATCATCATAAAAAACAAAAGGTACATCTTTTTGAAGAAGATTAGTAAGGGGCTTTGAAATTTTGGAGAAATCTTTAATAAACCTCCTATACAAACCAACATGACCAAGGATACTACAAATACCTTTAACATCTCTAGGACAAGGCATCTTCTCAATTGCTTCAATTTTTGCTCTATCAACTTCAATGGCTCTTTCAGAAATTTTTTGTCCAAGAACAATCCCTTCATTAACCATGAAATGGCATTTCTCCCAATTAAGAACAAGGTTGGTTTCTTCACATCTCTGCAAAACTTTATCAAGGTTGTGCAAACAGTTATCAAAAGAAGTTCCATAGACGGAAAAATCGTCCATGAAAACCTCCACAATTTCTTCGCAAAAACCATGAAAGATAGCAGACATACATATCTAAAAATGTAGCAGGAGCATTACATAAACCAAAAGGCATACGCCTATAAGCATAAGTTCCATAAGGACAAGTGAAAGTGGTTTTATCTTGGTCCTGCGCTTTCACAGCAATTCGAGAGAACCCAGAATAACCATCAAGGAAACAAAAGTCAGTCTTTTTAGACAACCTTTCTAGCATTTGATCAATAAAGGGCAAAGGATAATGATCTTTATTAGTAACTTTATTAACCTTTCTAAAACCAATTCACATCCTATACCCAACCACTACTCTTTGGGGTATAAGATCATTATTTTCATTAGGCACAGCAGTAATTTCCCTTTCTTTGGAACACAATGAACGGGGCTAACCCATTGACTATCATCAATAGGGTAAATTATACCAGCATCAAGGAGTTTTAATACCTCATTTCTTATCACATCCTTCATCTTAGGATTTAGACGGTGTTGGTGCTCAACAACTAGTTTTGCATCAGGTTCTATATTAATAGCATGCTTACATATAGTAGGAGAAATTCCTTTTAAATCATCAAGAGTATATCCCATAGCTCCTCGGTGTTTCTTCAATATCTCCAATAACCTCTCTTCTTCCTTTCCTGAAAGTTTAGAGCTAATAATAATAGGATAAACTTTCTTATCATCAAGATAAGCATATTTAAGATCATCAGGTAAAGGTTTTAATTCGAAAACAGGGTCCCCTTTAGGTGGTAGTGTGGTACCCAAATCTTCCACAGGTAAATTATGCTTAAGTTGCTCAGGCTGACGAAGAAAAACCTCATCAATATCATTTCGTTGCTTCATGAATACATCACTTTCATGATCTTCCATAAATTGCTGCAAGGCATTGTTAGGAGCAAGAGAAATAGCAGAAAGTTGGTCAACCCTAAAATCCTCATTAGGTAGTTCTTTTTTATAAGGAGTTTTAGCAAATTTGGAAAAATTAAACTCATAGGACTCTCCATCAAACTTAGTCAAAACTTTTTCCTTCCTACAATCTATGATAGCCCCATAAGTATTCAAGAAGGGTCTACCAAAGATAATAGGATAGGTTTTACTAGCTTCTTTACCAAGTACTAGAAAATCAACAGGATATTTAATCTTACCACAAAGAACCTCCACATCTCTTACGATGCCAATGGGACCAATTTCATGCATAATTTCCCCTTGAATCAAAAAGAGAAATTTTGCTTGTGGAGCAAGAGGAATTATGCATGAAATCAAAAAGATGTCCAAGGTCATAGACTGAAATCAAAAAGAGGTCCAAGGTCATAGACTGAATCAAAAAGAGGTCCAAGGTCATAGACTAAAATCAAAAAGAGGTCCAAGGTCATAGAGTGCATCAAAAAGAGGTCCAAGGTCATAGACTGAAATTATGCTTGGACCTCCATATTAGCAAGGTGAATAACCACATCAATGTCCTCAAGCTCACAAGGACCAATTTCATGCATAATTTCCCTGTAAAGCTCATAAGGAATAGCACTAGAACTAGCACCAATATCACACAAACCATATTAGCTATGATCACCAATTCTAACATAAAGCACTGGGACACTAGCTTTTCTAGCTTTTTTAGGATGAGAGACAATATTAGAAGCGTCTTCACAGAAGACAATGTGCTCATCCTCTATATTTCTAGTGACAAGATCTTTCACAATAGCTACCACAGGTTCAATATTTATTTGCTCATCAGGTTCCATAGTTTTCTTTGTGCTTTTACTAACCACATTAGCTATGATAGAATGTTCCTTTACCTTAGTAGGAAAAGGGATTTTCTCAACGTAAGGTTCATGCAAAATAGGATCAACGGTACAAACTTCTATGCTAGTAGGAATAAGAGTGACAATGTCTTTGAAAGGAGCATGGTACTTGTCCCACTCCTTTTTGGGAATTTCAATATAAGAGGCAAAGGCCTCAAAACATTTTGCAAGAACTTGAGAGTCAAGACCATACTCATTACTAATATCATGGAAGCCATCAGTTCCCATAAAAGATTTAATGCATTCATAATCATAGTTTATACCTGACTTGAGGTGTGATTCCATAGACCCCCCACTCTAAAAAGTTATAAATGTTCCAAATGGTAGAATTGCCCCCGTGTGTATTATCGAATGGCAAGGAAGGGTAGACCGCCGACGGGCCCAAAATAACTCACCCTAAACCACGTATGCGGTGTTTCCATGTCAGAGGATAGGTGTAAGTATTTTATCTGGGTTGGCCACTTATTTTTCCATGTCGCATGCATAGAATACCTCGTGTACTTACGTGCTTTAGGACCGTATGGCTTTGGAGAGTTGTACATACGTGGTCTAAACTTTTTGAATCACGATCATGCCCACCTGCGCGAAGAGGTATCAGTTTATCAGAGCCGTCGATCTAATATGTCTCCTTCTTTTCGTTCCTTTGGGGGTTTATTGAATCAGAAGTCACCTGAGTTTCTTCCTTTGTCATTCTCCCAAGCTTCAGTGTTCTATTGAATACGGTCTAGGAGATCCCATTTAGCTTCTTCTTTCATACGTGTGAATGATCTAGCATAGGAAGCATCTAGTAAATATTTATCATGAAGAGAAATCCTAGCATAAAAGTTATTGATAATAATATTAGGGAGTTCATGAATATGACATTTAAGCATTAGTAACTTCAATCTCCCCGAAGATTGAGATGTACTCTCTCCATCACGAGGCCAAAAGTTATATATAAGATTTCTATCCTTATGAATCTCACTAGGAGGATAAAATTTAGAATAAAAGAGAGATGCCATCTCCTCCCATTCCATGGATTGTCCATTCTTCAGCAGCTTTTACCATTCTTTAGCTCTCCCTTTCAAGGATATGGAGAGTAACTTCTTCTTCAGCTGTTCAGTTGTGATACCTGCACACTTAAACAACCCGCTCATGGATAAAAAGCAATAAATCACCAGGATGGACAGTTCTATCCACTAAATAAGAATTATCCATAACACGATCAAAAATGCTTGTAGGTATCTTAAAAGGATCTATCTCAACAGGTGGTGGTTCATCCACTACCCTAACAGTGTGTCACATCCCAAAATTTTCCAAATTTTGAAATGTGAAAAATAAATAAACAAAATAAATAGTTTTTGAAATTTAGGGTGAAAAGAAACTTTTTGATTCCAAATGGAAACATCAAAGACCCATCTTGGACAAACTTTGAATGAAAAGGGATTTAAAACATAAACAAATAACAAATAAAATTATAAAAGTTGGAATCACCATTTTTGGATCCTTAAATAAAAAGATATGGTTTTTATAAGAAAAGGAAGAAATAATAAATAAGGACTATTTGAAAGAGCCAAATTAAAACTTGGCCAAGCAAATAAAATAAAATATTTTGTTTAGTAAAAAGAGTAAAGGATTATTTAAATAAAATCATGAGGATTTATTATTATCCAATTTCATTTAAGTAAGGACATTTCCCATTTTAAATGAACATTAAAAACATAATAAAGTATTTTAAATAATAATTCAAAGTGTTTTATTTTTAAATAAAACCTACTAAAAAGGTTTGGTAAAATTTAGATTTCAAATAGAGTTTGAAAACATTAATAAATCTTATTTGAATTAAGACAAGGGCCTAATTTAAATAATTAATATACCCTAAAAAGAATGAAAGAGATATTCTAAATTTGACTTTAGAATATGTTAATAAATAGTATTAAAATATACACAAAGTTTGGCAAAGGTTTGAATTCAATTAGTGTTTGAAATCATTTGAATAAAATCAAAACAGAAAATCAAATGGGAAAAAGAAAAAGAAACAGTAAAAGAAAAAAATAAAAGGACCCAGCCCAGCTAACCTAGCCCAGTCTAGGCCCAACTAGCCCACTCTCCCTCCCTCTAACGCGAACCGTTTTTCACCGCAGAACCAACCCGCCCCCTCACTGATCGCTGACCCCCACCGCCTCTCTCTCTCTCTCACTGTCAAGCAGACCCCACCTGCCAGATCCTTCTTCAACACCCCCCGCGGTGACCACGCCCTCGCTGGCCGTTTTTGGCCATAACTTTCTCGCGTTAATTCACTTCATTGCAGGAGTAAACCTCGCCCATGAACACGTGTACTTAAGCACCTGCCTCTCCTCTCTCATTCCCCTCGCTCACACCACCCTCTCCGCCACCAGGCCGCTTCGATTTCGCCTGAGCCATCTCTCTGCTCCGACGAGCCTCGCAAGCGATTCCGGCAAGCCCAGACCGCGCCTTGCCCCCTCGGCCACGTGAGCATGTTCCCCATCTCCTGGCGAACCTCTCCATAGCACCAGCTCACTCGCGCGTGCTCTGCATCGTCGTCAATGTCAACACTAAGCATCATCGTCGTCTGTTTCCACTCCGGCGAGTTCTGCAGGTAGTGTCTGACTGCCCCTCTCCTCCTCCTTCACACGCGTGTACTCACCACTCTCCCGCGCATCTAAAGGCACCTCCCTTTTCCTCTAGCGTGCACCATAGCCTCGCCTTCGACGACTTCTGAGCGCACCCAACGATGACATCGACTCCGGCGAGCAATTGACAGCAACCCCGTGCGCCCCTTGACAAACGGCGAGCACGTTAAGCATCCTCTCGTCGTTGCGAATCTGGTGAGCTACCCCTCTCTCTCTCTCTCTAGCCTCCTTAATCGCTGGCAACTGAACTGACTGACCGCGCCGCCGCCGTTCACCACCGCCAGCGCCGCCAGAAGATGACCAGTAGCTGTGAACCGTTGGATATTGATCTAGTGGCTATGATAGAACATAACCCGAAGGGGTATCCTCTGATCTGTACCGTGCGTAGTCATGTAGATCTGACGGATCAGAGAGGTCGATCCAACCGAAGCGGTACCAGCCAGTAGGAACGTGACGCGTGGCCTGTGATTCGTTTTAAAAACAGAATAGAATCTATTAGATGTTTGATTTTGTAAATTGCATAACTTTAAATCTAGACGTCCAAATTCTGCAAATTTTATATCAATGGAATCAGAAAAAAAAACTCTATCCAACCATGTACTTTGTTTAATGAATTGCTTCTGGAAAATTGGTTGTTTTGCAGAAACTTGTGTAGGCATAATTTGGATATAAAATTTATTCTAGAAATATTTTTATGGTAAAATCTTTGGAAAATGGATTGTTTTGAACCTACTGACCATAGAAAACAACTTATGGATTTAAAAGTGTATTTTGTGAAGCTAAAGAATAAATCTTTTAATAAAAGCATTTCTAGCTAAATAAAAATTGTTGAATATGTTTTAAAATGCTTTTTGAGTAAAACCTTTGGAAAATAATTTGATTTAAACTCTCTGACCCTAAACACTAAGTTTAGGATTTAAAAATATATTTTATGAACCCTATAAATTATTACTTTGCTAAAAAGCATTTTCAACAACATAAAATATTACTTTGCTAAAAAGCATTTTCAACAACATAAAATATTACTTTGGTATAAAAATGGTTTATAAATAAAACCCTTTTGCAAATGGTTTTAATAATAAACACTTGACCATAAAACACTAACATTTTTGTTTAAAATGTATTTGTCAAACACTAGAAAATATTACCTTGATTTAAACCATTTCTAACAAAACAAAAATGACTTAAAGTGGCCATTTTCACTAACTTGATATCCAATGTTTTGCCACTTTTATAAATGACCAATATGTGTTTTAAAATGTTTATAACCTATTAGAAACCACTTTTCCAAATAAAACAATCTTTGGCATGCTTGCATTCATTGCTTTGTTTTTATTATTCTATGTGATGATTGCTTGAATGGTAGATTGAATATTTGCTTGCTTGATTGAATTGTAGTGGAATTTGAAGAGTGTGACTATTGCAAGATCAAGCAGTGAACTTATAATTCTCTACCAAAAAGGAAAGTGGTGCTTCATACCTTTGTCCATTATTTTCACTATGCATTAGTGATATTTCTAAGTAGGACTTGCATGGAATTTTCTAAGTATAAGCTATGCCATGGGAAATTCTAGTAGATGAAACCTTAGTAGAATTTTCCTAAGTTAAGATTCCTACTACTATCATGCTTAGCCTAGCTAGTAGCAAACAAGGGTGGTTATATATACATGTTATGGAAATTTTGCTAAGTCTTTTGACTTATGTTTTTGCTTAATAAAACTACTAAGTGAATGAATCACCTGGGTGGAAAGGGACTTGCTTGGAAGGATTTTTGTTGAGTGGTTACACAAGGCCCATTTCTATGGTTTACCTTGTGTATCTCACTTGTGGAATGCCACCCAGGAACAAAGAGATTTGAGATGTCAAATGTTGACAAGCTTCAAGTGCAGCCACTTGGCATTATGGGCTCTGCCTGGATCATATAGGTTGCAATAACTTAGCCAAATGGACAGTTGGTGGTAGGGGTTTGATAGGCTTGGAGCGCATCCATTTTGGTCTAAGGGAAGGCTTCTGAAAGATCTTGTCTCGATGCATGTCGAGTCTTGTGGGGAAAGTGCACCACCTCTACAGAGTGTAAAATCTAAGTACTTAGCCATGTCCCTAGCAATGGACAGTTTGAGCATCAAGACATGGAAGCTATCAAGAATCTCCTCATCCCAATTTTCCAAGTTAAAACTTGTGGCTGAATAAGGGTTGAAGGATCACCAATTTCTATTGGGAGATGCCTTGGGTGATATTTGAGAAACAAAAACTTAGTGTTTTCAAATGATAAGAAAAATCTATTTTGAGCAAAGCAATCCTAAGCTCCACCTAGCCAAATGCATGTAGATGATAGTTACCACTATACTACCATAGTATAACTTGCCAATACAATTCAAATGTATTGACCCTTGTGGCTGTAACTTATTATGTTGCAGGTTTGTTTGATGTTAGTGAAGTGTGTTGATTAGGATTACAAGTCTACAACCAACATGATTGCCTGTGGCACTTTGAAGATGAAGGAATCCATGCTATATAGTTATTTCTGCTGCATTGTAATGAGATAGCCAATTGAGCTATGTAAGATGTAATGAATTATTTTATTCCTGGTTATAAAGTTGTAATATGACCTTTGTTTCTTGATATTACATCTTAACTGTGGATGCTAGCTATTGATCTAGGGACTAGCATTGTAAACACAGGGATCTCTACCTTATTAAAGGTTGGGACCTCTACACAGTGGTAGTAGTTTTCCCAAACAGAAAACCAAGTGGGTTATCCATATTGGAAACAAAGAAACAAATAGAAACAAAAGCAATACTCACAGTAGAAGTTTCCTTTACCAATTCCACTCTTCAATAGCGCTTCACTCCCCGGCAACGGTGCCAGAAAATAGTCTTGATGACCCACACGTATAGGGGGTGTACCGCAGTACTTTCGATAAATAGGAGTGTTGATCCCAATGAGGGGCAGAAGGTGTTGACTAGTGGTATGGAGCAGGAAATCTCTGTAATTACTTAGAAAACGGATTTTTAGGGGTTTTCTGATAGAGTAACAAAACAAAGTGCAAGTAATAAAGACAACGAGCAAATGCAGCAAGTGTCCCAATCCTTTCTTATCAAAGGACAAGCCGATGGATTATAAGGACCAAACGTTCTCGAGGACACATGGGAATTCTGTCAAGTGCTTTCGCTTCAAATAGCTAAGTACTCTTCTTTGGTGTTGTAAGTGTTGTGTGGGTGAGCCTGTGCTAATGTACCGACGTTACTTGGACTAATACATACTTGTGATTAAACCCCCTACAAGCATCCACAACTACATGAAACTAATTAAGATATAAACCTAACCACAGCCTTAAACTCTGAGATCCTACACTCCCTAGTGCAAAGGTGTCCTAACGGGGGTTCACGTTTCTGTCACTCTAGCAACCCCACAATTAGTAGCCAAATACACAATGCATTCCCCTAGGCCCATAAATGTCGACGTTCACATGACACCACTAGAAGAATAGCACCACAACTTAAATACTAAACCATTGAATAATAACTCAACAAAAATCCACTACTAACAACATGACTTCTCCCATCTCCTCAAGAACTAAACGAACTACTCACGAGACATCATATGGATCAAGATCAAAGATGATATGGTAATGGATAACAATCTGAACATAAACAATAGTCCAATGGTTCCACTCACAAGCATCAACTACAATAGTAATCAACACTGGGAAAGTTTCCCGTACGAACTATGGAAGTATTCAACACGATTGTTACAGCGGGATGGAGTGGTGATGATGGTGCTGGTGGAGATGATGGTGTGGATGATGATGATGATCCCGATGAAGCCTAGCTTGACGATGGTGTTGATGGCGACGATCTCCCATCTCTGGGAAGGAATTTCCCCGGCAGAAATCTGTCTGCGAGAGAGATCTTTCTCTCTCGGTGTTTTTCGCCCCGCAGAGGCAGCGGAATTCTTTCTGTCGTCGCTCCCCTGGTATTAGGGTTCCGAGAAGAAGATATGGGTGAGAGGGCGGAGTCGGAGGCCGGCCAGGTGGGCCACACCTGCCCTATGTGCGGCCAGGGGGACCCGCTCCTAGGGGGTGTGGGCCCCCTGTGGCCTAGCTACGCCTCCCCTTCTGGCTTCCTTCGTCTTATGGGAAAATATAATTTTCCAATATTTTTTTGGTATTTTTCTGATCTTTGTGAAATTGCATGAAAACACCTTCTTTTCCATCGGAATCCAGACTCTAGCAGTTCATCCTCCAAGAATCATCCAACATGCAAAAACAGAGGAAAATACATAAGTAATACCTCATAATAAGATATATATCAATGAATAGAGGCAAATTATGATATAGAATGGTGATGCAAATTGGACGTATCAGTCAACTACATGATACTTCACCATTTCTGGGCCTACGGGAATGCATTGTGTATTTGGCTACTAATTGTGGGGTTGCTGGAGTGACAGAAACTTGAACCCCCGTTAGGAAACCATTACACAAGGGAGTGTAGGATCTCAGAGTTTAAGGCTATGGTTAGGTTTATATCTTAATTGCTTTCTTGTAGTTGTAAATTCTTGCAAGGGGTTTAATCACAAGTATGTATTAGTCCAAGTAAGGTCAGTACATTAGCGCAGGTTCACCCACACAACACTTATAAAATCAAAGAAGACTACTCAGCTATATGAAGCGAAAGCACTTGACAGTATTCCCATGTGTCCTCGAGAACGTTTGGTACTCATTAGTATTTCCACTGGCTTGTCCTTTGCTAAGAAAGGATTGGGACACTTTCTGCAATTGTTTGCTGTTTTATTTACTTGCACCTTATTTCCTTGCTTTATCAAAAAAACTCTAAAAATCCATTTGCTAAGTATTTATAGAGATTTCCTGCTCCATACCACTAGTCAACACCTTCTGCTCCTCGTTGGGATTGACACTCCTATTTATCGAAAGTACTACGATACACCCCCTATACTTGTGGGTCATCAAATGCCAGGTCAAGTCGGATGCCCTTCTCCCAACAATAGTCTTCCACTTCTCCGAGTGACAAGTTGCTGCCGTTGTCGGTGATAATGCTATGTGGGAGACCAAATCTCACCACTAGATCTCGTACAAACCTAAGGGCAGTTGCCTCGTCAATCTTTCTAATGGGTTTAGCTTCTATCCATTTGGTGAATTTATCAACTGCTACTAGCAGATGCGTAAACCCACATGGTGCCATCTGTAATGGACCAACCATGTCTAGCCCCCGGAATGCAAATGGCCAAGTTATTGGTATTGTTCGCAATTCTTGAGCTAGAACATGTGGTTATCGGGCATAGTACTGGCATCCCATGCATGTCTCAACCAGCTTGTTGGCGACCGCCTTGGTAGTCAGCCTATAGAACCCTTGCCGGAAGGCTTTGGAGACTAACGATCGAGGAGCGGCGTGATGCCCGCAATCTCTGAGATGGATCTCTTGAAGGATTTCAATACCTTCTTGCTAGGAAACACACTTTAGGTATACACCAGTGGTGCTTCTTTTATAGAACTGTCCATTGATTATGGTATAGCCCTTTGCTCGATGTACTATTTGCCCACTTTTGACCTTGTCAATGGGCAAAGTTTCGTGTACGAGATACTCCATGAACGGTTTTGTCCAAGCCGGAGGGACCTTTGTCACTATGTGAACAAAAGAGTCAACTCTATCTAGGTTCTCAGGGTCCGGTCCCTTAACGGATGGTGTCCGTAGATTCTCCAGAAAAACGCCAGGAGGAATTTGTTTGCGCCTTGATCCAAAATTTGATAGCAGATCAGTCGCCTCATTTTCCTCCCTCTTGACATACTTGACTTTGTAACCCAAGAAGCTCTTGGATATCTCATCCACTTCGTCTCGATATGCCGCCATCATAGGGTTCCGCGCATTCCAGGTGCCAGCCACCTGTTGGGCAACCAAGTCAGAATCTCCACAACAAACTATGCGCTTGATGCCAATATCCTTGGCTACGCGAAGTCTGTGAATGAGTGCTTCATATTCCTCCATGTTATTTGTAGCCTCAAAGTGGATCTGTAGAATGTAGTGCGGCTTTTCCCCTGTTGGTGACTGTAGCAGTACACCAGCCCCCAAGCCGTTGAGTAGCTTTGATCCGTCAAAGTGCATGACCCAGTATTCTGGCTCTGGTACAGGGGTAGCATCTAGCATCTCCGTCCAATATACAATGAAATCCGCCAATACATGTGATTTTATAGCGTCACGTCTCTTGTAGGTGATCTCGAAGGCGGCAAGCTCAATGCCCCACTTCGCACCCTTCCTGTAGCGTCACTGTTGTTGATAATGTCGGTCAGTGGAGCTTTGCTCACAACTGTGATAGGGTGCTCCTAGAAGTAGTGCCTTAGCTTGCGAGAAGCAAGGAACACTCCATAATCTAGCTTCTGGTAGTGCGGGTAATGCTACTTGGACTCCGTCAAGACCTCGCTTACATAGTAAATTGGTCGTTGCACTCCGTACTCATGTGTTGGTTCTTTCTGCTCTACCAATACAACGATGCTGATTACATGTAGATCAACATAGGTTCGATACGCTCGGGCGCTGCAAGTATAGGTGCCGAGGAAAGTATCTCCTTTAGCTTCTTGAGTGCAGCATCTGCTTCGTCCGTCCATGTAAATTTTTCTACCTTCTTCAAAGAACTTATGCATGAGCTTTCTCTCCAAGTCGGTCGTGAACGGCTTCTTCTTTGCAACGCAGCCTATAAGCCGTTGGATGTCCTTCAGGCATGTCAGACGGTTTATGTTTAGGATGGCCTTGATCTTCTCCGGGTTGACCTCGATACCTCACTGGGAAACGATGAAGCCCAACAATTTGCCAGCTGGAACCCTGAAGATGCACTTCTTAGGGTTAAGCATCATGTTGTATTTCCGGAGATTATCAAAGGTTTCTTTTAAGTTGGAGATTAAGTTGTTTGACTTTTTAGAAATCACCGCTATATCTTCCACATAGGCGTGAATGTTTTGACCAATTTGATCGTGTAGGAAACGATGCATAGTCCGCTGGTACATAGCACCTGTGTTTTTCAGCCCAAAGGGCATCGTGACATAGCAAAATGTGCCATAAGGTGTGGTGAATGAAGTGGCCAATTGGTCCGACTTCCTCATCTTTATTTGGTGGTATCCTGAGTATGCATCAAGAAAACACAGAAGTTTCGAGCCAGCCGTCGAGTCAATGACTTGGTCAATGCAAGGCAAAGCAAATGGATCTTTTGGGCACGCTTTGTTCAAGCCGGTGTAATCAACACACATTCTTAATTCTTTGGTTCCCTTTTGGGGGACAAGTACAGGATTGGCCACCCATCGGGTGTGAAGGACTTCTCGGATAAAACTAGCCTTAAGTAAACTAGCTATCTCTTTGCCTATGGCACGTATCTTCTCGTCTCTGAAGCGTCATATAGGTTTTTTCACCGGTTTACATTTTGGATCAATATTCAAGCTGTGCTCGGCAAGTTCCCTAGGTACACCTTTCATGTTGGCAGGTTGCTAGTCAAAGATGTCCCTATTCTCACGGAGGAACTCGACGAGCGTGCTTTCCTATTTAGGGTCCAGGTTTGTTCCAATGGCAGTGGTCTTGGAGGCATCGCCTACCACAAGTTCCACCGGCTTGGTCTCGATGGCATCCTTGAAGGCGGGATCAGAGTCAGAAATCTGCTTCTTTGATGCCGGCATCTCCGTGGCATTGACCTTGCTCTGTATCTCCTTGAATTCTTTGCTATAGAGGACAACTTCTACAAAGGCTGCTTCTCCAATCTCGCAGTCCCTTGCCTTTGTAAAGCTTCCGGATATGGTAATGACGCTGTTTGCTCCGGGTATCTTGAGCTTGTTGTAGACGAAGCATGGCTTGTCCATGAAGGTGTGGAAGATGTCATGTCCGAATATGATGTGGTACACGCTCTTGAAGGTGACCACCTCGAAGGTCATGCGTTCTTGGCGGTAATTATTAACATCGCCAAAAGCGACCTGAAGCGTGATGCACCTAAGAGATCGAGCCTCCTGGCCAGAAACTACGCCATGGAACACGGTGCTGGTACGCCTTAGGTTGCTCTCCGTTAAATTCATCTTGTGCAGTGTATCTAGGTATAATATGTTGATGCTGCTTCCACTGTCCACCATGCATTTGGTGAACTCATTGCCATCAATCAAAGGGTTGTTAACCATGGCGTATTGGTTCTCTGTAGGGATGAGGTCTGGGTGATCCTTCCTGTCCCAAGTTATTGGAATTTCTAACCAGCGCAGATACTGGGGGATTGGGGGTAGGGTGGCCATCAGTATCCTCAGCAAGGTTTTCTGTGCCCAGACATTTGGGGTGACAAGGAAAGTGTGGTAGATGGGTCCTTCTTTTCAAAGGGGTTCTTGCCTTTGACATTGCCCTTGTCGGCATGCTTGGGGTCAACGTCCTCATCCATGTCACTGGGATCCTTGGACTCCTCTTCCTTCTTCTTCCCTTTGCCCTTTTCTCACGGTCTATTCTTCTGGCTTTGCTTGTAGCCAGACTCCGGGTCCTCCTTGAGGTCATTGACGAACTTGCAATGGCGATTGGTGTGAGTGTCTTTGTCGTTGGCATCGAGGTGTACAAGGCATGGAATATCACGGTACTCCTAGTATGTTTGGGGAACACGAAGCGCTGCCGGAGTAGTTTCTCTACCCCGTTGCTGCCCACGACCGGCCCCCCGTCCTCGGCCATGCTGTCCGCCATCACCTCGTCCTACAAACATCATGGCGACCATGTCGGAGGTTTGCTTTTCTTTTGGCGGGCTCTTCCGCTTGGTGTTGTTGTTCCTCTTAGCTTGGGTTGGAACGTCTATTGCCAACAGGGAGCCACGAGCATCGTCGTCGGTAGCCGTGAACTCACTGGACAACTAGATCATCTGGTTCAGATTGAGCCTGTTGTTGTCCTGCAGGCGCTTCAAATTATGTCAGAGCAACGTACCTTTTTCCAACCCATCGATGAAGGCGGCCATGGTGGTCTGATCGTGCACTCCTGTGCAGGAACTCGTCGTATCCAGCCAGGGGGAGAGGTAGGCTCGAGATGACTCGTCCTTGTCTTGCACGCACCGTTGTAGATCGCCAATAGTGCAGGGACGCTTATACGTACCCTCGAAGTTTTTGTGAATGCTTCTTGCATGTCCAACCAGTTGCAGATGGACTTTTCGGCAAGTCATCAATCCATTGGCGGGCCGTGCCCGTCAACATCAGTGGGAGGTACTTGACGGCAATATTGGGGTTACCCCCGGTGATCTCCACCACGTTTCCGTAATCATGCAACCACGTAGCTTGTTTGGCAGTGCCGTCATAGGGCTTGATCGTCTTTTCAATCCGGAAACCCTTGGGGTAAGTTGTGGTCCGTATTACAGGTCCAAAGCAACGTGGTCCCAGGTATGGTCCTTCCCGGGCCTCGTGAATCTTGTCCAGGCGTGAACGTGCATCGTATGTCTCCGGGCTTGCTCTTTTCTTCTTGCCGCCAGGGGATGGGCTACATGAACAACATGGGCCCCCTCCGCCATGATGGCTGCTAGGTGGCGATGGAGGCGGATGTGGCAGTGGGTTAGCCTTCTTGCTGTTACCCTCCCGCGATGCTTCATGCTTGTCGGACATGGAGGGACATGGCGTGGACTGCTCTTATGTACTTGGTTGCTCTCTCCATCGTGACGGGGATGTTCCATATTGTCATGCATGACGATGCTGCCTTGTCTTGGCAAAGGCATACTCGTACGATGGTGAGCCCTTGGTTCTTCGTGATGTCGGGGAGATCAGGGCGGTGGAAATGGGCGACGAGTATGAGCTTTGCCCCCATGGTTGGAGGATATGGGGATAGCCTCCTTCCTATTGCGCGCATCCCTCCGTCTTCTCTCTGATGAACCCGTCTGGGACCCGACATCCTAAGGGATCGGTCCCTTGGCGGCTTAGGATTGCTATACTGGCAATATGCTGGGTCATACTCAAGCCTCTGAGAGGTGTCCTTTTCCTATTGTTTAACCGCCTTTGCTACAAGGTCATAGATCTGTTCCACAGATGTGGGTGATCTATCCTGCTCCAGAAGGGCTTGGCGACGGCTAGGTTGAGAATAGGAGTGGGCATGACCTACCTGCCCTTGCTGTCAATGTATGGCTTGGCTTGTGGTGGCTGTGGGGGAGCCCATCCTAGGTTTCGCCGTACACCATGATTGTTGATGGCGCGAGCCGGAGCCTTCTTCTCCTTCTGCTGCTTGAGAAAAATCTTGTACTTGGCCTCCATGGCTCTAGCTTTCTCGATTGACTTCTACGCCTTGGCTAGATCTTGATCTAGCTTTGTGCCTTGCTCCGCGATGGCATGTGCTTCCTCCAGCAGTTGCTGGCGTTTCTTGTCAAGATGGACCACGTTCCGTGTATGAGCCACGGTCATAGGTTTGACGAGCAAACTGTTGTACATCACTCTATCAACTGGAGTGATTTGGGCTGTTGTAGATGTAGATGCCGGAGGCGGAGGGTTTGCGGTGTTAGGGTTACCCAGACCGACGTTGAGTTCCTGCGGCTGTTGCGTTGGGTTAGGCGGAGGGGGCATGGCCTTTGTGCGATCATTGTCGGCTGCAACAGGTGGCCCCTTCCCCTTGTCCAGGGATTGGCAATATGTCGAGTTATATGGATTGGTTCGATGTGCGCGATATGAGTTGAGTTATCTGATTGTTCTTCCCTAAAGGCTCCCGCAGGTCTGGCTTATATAGTCGCCAGATCCTAGGGTTATAGGCAAAGTCCTAGACAGACAAGTTACAGAGTCCTACACGGTACACAACTAGTCTAACGTGTCTTGCACTCCAAGGATCTGGGTACGGTGGTGACTCCTCCGTATCCTTCCTTTATCCGGCATGGGCCTCCCTTCTAGATCCATCTAACTGGGCCACCCAGCAGGCCATGGTCCTTGCTACCAACTGTGGGCCACCCGGGTTATCCGGATTAGGGACATGCAATGGTGATAACCATTTAGCATATCCCCAACACAGTCCACGATCGCAAAGTATAACGGTAAATACTGACGAGTCAATGCAAGAAGAGTTGACCTAACGGCGGGATTTGGTTTCAACCGTTTTTTGACTGGTTCAAATGATCGTTTGGCCGTTAGATTTGTATTTACCCCCATTTGGCCCCTCTCGACAATTGGCAAAGCTACTACATCCCTTCCGCGAGATTACACACAACTTGGACCCCGCGTTTCCTTGGCGTCTGAAGTTTCAGGCCGCATATTAAAATTCTCAGGGGGGTGATAGGTCAGAGAGAGTAGATCTCATGGAAGTAGAGGAATGGAGCAGGGGTGGCAGGGTTCAGTGGTCACCATGTTGGCAAGCTTGCAGATCCAAGCGATCTTCTTCTCCTTCTCGAGTTTGCAGAGCATGAAGAGAGGGCTTAGCCTGTTGGGGGAGGTAAGTGAGCTGGAGTGGGAGAGAAAATGAGGCAGGGAGAGCTGCCAGGGTGGCCTCTGGCCTTAAAACCGAGGGGGGACTTGTCCATGATGGACTATGTCCATGGGGATAATAGGGAGGTGATGGCCAACCATTGTGCCTTAGGGGCGATGGAGTGGTGTTGTGGGGTACTGGTTCGAGCAGGGAGTGCTGGAAGTGGGTGTGGCTGCTTCCTCTAGATAAGCAAGACATTTTCATCAAGAGGCATCCCTCTCTCACTTCTCTCCAAGCATTAATGGACAAGGCTAGGGTTTTCTACAGTATCAACTACAAGGGTGGTCGACCAGAGAGTGTGGTGGTGCTGGTGGGAAGTGATGGTAAGCCTTGGTGATGGTTTGATCTTGGTTTAACTTAATACTTGCTAAGTTTGCCAAATCTGATCAAATGGGTGGTCATGAAGGAAGTTGAAAAATCTCCATTTGTCAAGGTGATATGAAGATTCTGGTAGATACATACGGTCATTGTACACCTCCAACATTTAGTTGGGATTTTTCTGATGATTAAAATTCCACTTAAAACCATCTATTCAAAAAGTAGAGAAGTGGTTTAGAGGAGATAATTTGATAATTTTACATTGGACATGGTTGGTTTTTGATGTGATATGGTCCTAAATACCATATCACACATTGGCGAATTTTATTGGAATTTATTTAGATATAAAATTATTTTTAAGCAATTATTTTGTTGTTTCTTCCATTTAAGCAAAAAGGGCAAAAGAGATAATAAAGAATCTCAAATATATTTATTTTTGAGATGGGAGCGGTGGGGTATGATGTATATAACTCAAATGTGTATTGAGTTGGCAAAGTGATTTGGAGAAAAACAAACTTTCCTTTATAGACAAGGTTTCTAGGATGTTGCCAAGTATGGAATTTAAATATTTTTAGGATCCAAATAATTATGGGGTTATTTGGGGAATTATCATATCCAAGGTAGATGATGTAAACTTGATTTTTCCATCCTAGCCATCTTGGGTTTTGAAGAATTATGGTGAAAAGGGAGAAACAAGATTTGGGGGCATCTAGGGTTTTGGTATTTTTATGCCACCAAAACATGGTTGGATTAGGGAGCTCAGAGCTCACCTTGGTAAAAGGGATAGATGGATAGCTAGAAAATGTTACATAGATAATCATGGAAGAAATATTTGGGCTTGTATGTATTTGAGGTAGTCTAGAAGGGATGGCAAACTTTGTTGAAAATAAGGCTGCCATAACAGATGAGTCATGATGCCTCATAAACCATGTGGGTTTAAGAAGCATAAGGCTACAATGTAAACAAGTGAAGTATGGATTGATAGACCATGCTTAGTAGATCATAACCATGCAAATATTTCATCAAGGGGAGGTAGCATATGGATGTGAGCTTCTGCCAAAGTAGGCAAGATGACAAGATTTGCATAAAAGATTATTATCTTGACTACAAAACCATCATGGATGAGTGGGAACCAGAATGGTTTATCCAAAGTAAAAGGTGGGATTTGGTAGTACTAATGATGTACAACAAGATTTTTCAAGTACATTCTCAATAATGCACACATATTAGAGTAGTTGAAGTTCCAAAGATTGAATCTATTTAAAGATTCCAGACTTAGCCAAACTTGGCACACTTGTGGATTTGGACTAGCTTGGGAGAAGGAGACATTTGGAGAGGGTGCAAGCGTTTATAATTATCATCAAGTGGTTGATATTGAGGTATATATTGAATAGAGGGGATCCATGCTTGTGTTTGGTCTTTGAGGGGTTGGATTCTATTACAAAGGATTAGCTCAGGATTGATCTGGTTAAGTAGATTTGAGATTCACTCCAGTGACTCAAGATAGATTGAGTTTGGATTGCTTAGTTTGAGATTTAAGATCTCAAATATTGGTTTTATCCCTAAGGATGAGCTACTAGATTATCTCACTCTAGTTCCTAAGCAATCAAGGCAACTCATCTATTTAAACTTATCACCTAATACTAAGGTTACCATCAAGTCTAACTTGAGGTAAGCATGGGTGTTTTGAAGGGGTTGTGATTTTGAATCAAGATAAGGACCTCTTGGTATTTCTACCAATATTGGATGAAAAGGTTTTAGAAAAGGTTTTGGAAAAACCTAGAGGTAAGAGTAGTTGAAGTTATGTCTTGAAAACATAAGGAGATTATATATAGGTCTCCATAGTTTTGTTAATAGAACTAATAAAGTAATTTGTTGGATCAAAGTTATCTTGGATCAAGTTTGAATTGTCAGAATGTTTGAGAATAATAAAGATGAGCCAAGAAATCTCTTTTGTAAAATAGTTTTTGTCAACTGGGGTTAAGGTAAGGAGTAAATCATCTATTACACAAGCAGTTGCATGAACACAAGAAAACAAGTAAGCAAACATTGCAACACTTAATAAGAAAAAGGTTTTGTTCCCCCTGATTTTTCCCTTTTTGACAAAAGATTAGGTTTGCTGAAATTGGGATGTTACACTAGGATACATGAGAAGAGAAACATGATCCCCATCCACACCACGCGTCGCCTAACCCCATGGCGATACGGGGGCTGACCGCCTCGAAGGCCCTCCCCACTCCTCCCGCCTCGCTACTACCACAGGTCCGGAAGGTCTTCTCCCTGAGTGGCGCCCCCTTACCTAGGGCGGCTAGGACGAGCTCCGGTCGTTCTATGATAGCGCGGGGATGCGACACCCTATGACAAGCTCAGCGTGACGAAGGATGTCGAGGTGGTGGTCAACCCGACAGTGTTTCCCCTGTAGCGGCGGACTACACATCCAGGACCGACTTGGTCCTTGGGCATGGGATGGCCTGTAGGTCCAGATCTGTGGCTGCGGGCGTCGGTGGTCGAGGCTCCTGATGGCATGGATTTGTGTTTTGGTGCGTTGATCACTTGTCGCGGGTGTTTTTGGGGTGGTAGCGATGCTCCTGGTCCTCTAGGCCGAGGTGTGGTGTGTGTGGCGCATGGCGTCTTGGTGGCGCAACACTTCGGAGTGAAAATCATGCTATGTCTTTGGTCGGAGTAGGTGATAACAACGCTCGAGTGCATTGTTCCCATTCATGGAGGCGTCGCCCAAGAATGTTGCCACCTCCCTTTCCCTCTCAGGATCGTGTCTCCAGGTGAAAACCGAGATTGATTACCTGGTTAGCGATGGAAGAATCTATGGTGTCGTTTCTTTATTGGAGGCATCGCTTTTGGAGACACGGACTAGGGGATCACATGATTCTAGCATGGTGTTGCTCTGGTGTTGTTTTTGCAAAGGTTTGAACTTTAGCACACCGGGTAAAACCACTACTAGAAAATCGCTATGTTTTTCCTTTGTGCATCATCATGACGGCATGCTCATGTCATCATGCCACCTTGCATTTGAGCATCCTCATGATTGCATGCATATGTCGCATAAAATTATTTTCTAAAAGCCTATCTTTGTTTTCTAAATAACTCCCCTCTTCATTTCAAAGTATAAAAACCCAAGTGTTCCGAATATCTCTATTTGTCTAAAACTATTTATAAAATCTTTTATTAAAATGAAACAAACACATGTTTTTTCATTAAATATTTTACCGGGGAGGCATTATAACCGGTCAGGCCAGAGGCCCAACCGGACAAAACACCTACTACCCGGTCCAACCCACCTAAACTACCAGATCCCTACACCCTAATCCCCACCTTCTACAAAACCCTAACCCTACCCCCA
Source organism: Avena longiglumis (assembly GCA_030063025.1). Classification (NCBI taxonomy): domain Eukaryota; kingdom Viridiplantae; phylum Streptophyta; class Magnoliopsida; order Poales; family Poaceae; genus Avena; species Avena longiglumis. Next base: position 506,758,009 of record CP125975.1, read on the forward strand.
ACCAAAACCTAGAAAACCTACCCTGCTGCCGCCAACCAGTCCACCAACCCGATGCACCCCACACCACCCTGGTCACACCGACACGCTACATATCACTGTAGTGTAGCGCGCGCCTGCCTGCACCTGGCCTCACACCAACACAGCAACACACACAACGTGACCCGCATATAACCCACACCCCGACCGGACCCGCACCCCAACTGCGGTCTCGTGCGGGATACACACGCCCTGTACGCTTCCTCACCGCTTTCACCTGGCCCTCTCCTTGCTCGAATACACCACGTCTGACATGGTTATACCCTACGGGTACACGACCTTAGCATACCTAGTCCAGCCCAAGTAAGGCCCACGAAAACATGCGCTAGCCCATGAAGACTTTTGGGTGGCCAGGGCCCATGACGCTTTCGGATCCTTGGAGAACAAGACTAGAGTAGATAGAATATTCAAAGGGGCAAACCCTAGAACCTGTAACCGACTCGATCTATGCCCGAGACCTGCCTATCTCTATATAAAGGCCAGGAGGGCATGACGAGGAGGCTCTCTCACACATATCACAGCATACACACCTCCACGGCCCAGATTGCATCTGCGCACCCCTGTAACCTTTGGTTCCGCCGTAATCAAGAGCAGACAAGCAGGAGTAGGGTTTTCCCTCCGAGGGCCTGAACCTAGGTAAACCTCGTGTCCCTGTGTTGCTTGTTTGCTAACCGTTCCGCTATCTCCAGCATTCCCATCTTCTCCAAAACCCAAGTCCATAACAATGGGCATTGACGAGATTAAACCTCGTCAACGTCACCCCCATCCTGTGCACACCCACCGCCACTGATCCTGAAACCACCCCGTGCCGACAGTTGCGCCTCGGGATCCCCTACCTGTGTCCCTGGCCATACCTCGTGACGCGCTTCCGCACTCAGCGCCCCGCTCTCCCCCATCCTTGCATTGTGCCCATGCCTCTCTCCTCCCGCTCGCTTTTCCTCCTCGCCTCCACCAGGGTGCCCTCCTCCGGCTGCCCTCCCCATTGCTCCACCCTGCCCCGACTCTGGGCACCTCCGCCACCTCGTCGCCATGCGTCCAGTCCTCTGGACCCCGCGCCACCTAGCCCGAGCTCGCCGTCACCCCACTCTGTCGTTGTAACAACCCTAGTTTTATTAAATACTAACTAGGATTTGTCGGTGCATTCATAATCATCATCATAATATTAAAATGCATGAATGAAATAAAAATGCTCTCAAAACCCTAACCCTAGCTTCCCTCTCTATTTGAAATCAATTCAAATGGCTTTTGGAATTTTAAAAACCCCAAAAGTTTGGAAACCCAAATGGTTATAAGGGTCTCCATAGTATTTTAAATGTTTGTAAAAGTTTTTGTATTTTGAAAATAATACCTTTCAGTCTTAACCTTATGGTTATGAGTCCTATCCACAAAACACCTTTCAGTCTTGACCTTCTGTTGAATTAAAGAGTGACCCTCCTGTGTCAAAGGTAGTTCAACAGCTTGGTTTTGTTGGAATCTATCTCTTCCACCTGTAAAGATCTACTGAAGTTGTTTAGTAGAGGTTTATCTTTCGAAGTCTGTGGTCATGTTCCATTCTGTTGGAAGATCCTTCCCTCAGAAGTTTACCCTCTTCTGTAATTTCCATGGTCTCAATCCTTATGAAGACCAGCTATATATCACCTTGAAACCTTCTCCTTTTGTCTCCTCCTATACCTTGGTGTGTTTCATGTTGTTGACCTTAGAGATGTTCTCGAAGCATCTATCCATGAGTTGACCATGAGATAATCAGTTTGTGGTTCCGTGTCATTCCCTCTCTTCTTTAGTATGAGCAGCCACCTTGAAGATTATGAAGCGCTTCGTCCACTCATCATGGTGGCATGGATCAACCTCTTCGAGAAGATCGTCGAAGTTTAGTGCAACCCTGTTCATTCTATCTTTCTACCTAGGAATCTCGGGTCGAGATTCTTTTAAGGGGGATAGAATTGTAACAACCCTAGTTTTATTAAATACTAACTAGTATTTGTCTGTGCATTCATAAGCATCATCATCATATTAAAATGCATGCATGAAATAAAAATGCTCTCAAAACCCTAACCCTAGCTTCCCTCTCTATTTGAAATCAATTCAAATGGCTTTTGGAATTTTGAAAACCCCAAAAGTTTGGAAACCCAAATGGTTATAAGGGTCTCCATAGTATTTTAAATGTTTGTAAAAGTTTTTGTATTTTGAAAATAATCAAAACAGAATTACAATGAAATACAAAGAGGTAAAAGAGAAACAGAAAATAAAAAGGGTTTTATCAGAAAAAATGTTCCCTAACCTACCTGGGCCAAGCCCATCTCTCTCTCCCTCACTCTCTACCGCTCGCGTGCAACCAACCCTAGCCAGAAGTTTCAACAGAGCCCGCCCGCCTGCACTGGGCCTTTCTTTTCCGCTGCCTTCCTCGCCACCGGCGGCTCTGTCATCATGGATGTTGCGTTGCCTCGCCAAGGCCAAGATCAGCCGGACGCCTCCGAGAACCCTAGCCCTCTTTCTCCCTCTCGCGCGTGTTCCCTCCCTCTTTGTGTCGCGCGTACCCGAAACCCTAGATCGCTGACCGCCGGCGCTCCTCTATCTCCGACCACCCTCTCTTCCCCCTGAGGCCATAGGCGTGACCACTGTCGTCTCCTCGTTCTCCCCTGCCAAGCCAAGCAAGCTAGGAAGCTCTACCCTGTCCGAAATCGAGATCACCGTCCCGTCGGCCGTCTCCATGTTCACCGTCGATTCTCCTCCGTCCGTCTTCCCCTCACTCCACCGACCTCACCATCGTGCTCCTGGTGAGCAGCTGGTCCTCATGGACCCTCTTTCCTACCCCCTCTCGCTCTGTTTCACCTCACCCGTCGAACACCTACCGCCGTCGCCGTTGTCCGTCGTCGCTAGCTACCCTCCGGCGACCATTCTTGGGCGGTGCTGCTACTAACCTGTTCAGCGTGCCAGCCCACATCGAGCACGCCCATATCAGCAGCCCCGCGTGCGCCCTACCACCGAGCCCGAGCTCAATCTGTGAGCAATGGCCAAGCTGACGTCAGCATGACATCATGCTGACGCCATAAATGTTTTTCTTTTGTTTTCATAATTTCTGTAAATCATTTCTGTAAATATTAAATCCCTGACAGGTGGGTCCACCCTATAAGTGTAATAAGTATTTTAAGAAATGTTTATGATTAATAAAAATGTTTAAGTAATTCTAAATTCTAAATTATTTTATAATATTCCAAAAATGATTTAAAATGAATTAAAATTGGGAAAATCATAACTAATTCATTTTAAATCAGAAAAATACAAATAATATATCAAAATTTTCAGAAAAATGAGACCTACCTTTTTAAGCTATCATCATGCATTGTTAATCAACTCTCATGACAAGTTTAATTAGAAGAACATAATGACCCCTCTCATATGCCTTCGAAGTTTTCCCCGAGTTAGGGTTTTGTACCCTCGGGACCTCAATTAAATTGCCAAGCATGCCTTAGGGGTTTATTTCAATACAATTCAACTTGTCATATCATCATCCTTGCTTGAGCATTTCATCGATGCCATGTGTTGATTGTTTCTTTTATTTCCGGTATTTGGCTCTTCTCCGGTAGAATACGATAACGAGATCAAGATCGAAGATCAAGGTCCACACCATCGAAGGTCGAGATCAACATCGTCGAAGCTCGAAGACCAATTACTTGACCAACTATAATCAAGTCAAGTACCAGATGTCCGAAGCTCTGCTTTCTGGATATCAACTGGCAAAGGCAAGCGAAGCCCCACACATGATATAATCCTATGATTTCAAAGTATTTACATTCTTGCCATGTGCACACGATTCTAAAGTCTTTATCGATAGTTAGAGTAATCCTATATGATACATGTCACCTTTGAAGCCTATATTCCCTGATCCACTGCTCCTAGCATAACTAGGGTTTGAGCTTGTGAAGCGTTGCTAGAGCTGTTACATCGGTTGTGCTTAACCATGCTTAGTTGTTACCACTGATTCATCCAGTTGATGAATCAGAGTTGCGAATGAACCTAGTTTGACAGGATGACGTGGTATGATCAGATATGGATAATAAACATGCTAAGGCTTGTATGGGAGGCCACGGTGGGTTGTGGTTTTTGCAGTCCCATACTTGCCACCCTTAGGACCCGATGTTCTTGCCTATGGTCCAAGATAAGCGTACAGCCACACGGGGGCCTGGAAACCCCCTCGACCAACTAAATTGCCTAGTAGATTCCATGATTCACATAGTTCAGGCGTTCCATTCGACATATGCATTCTGGCTCTTCTCGAAGGAGGTGAAGGAGGTGCATTCATACAGGTAGGTAAGCGTGGCAGGTAATGGGAGATGCCCGGCATCCGTAATCTCAAACCCTGTTCACATCATTAGGGACCGACTTTAGGACTCGACCTGTTACAGTGGCATCTACCTAGTGTGTGACTCATGGTCTCGGCGAAAGCAAGGTAAAGGTCGTGTCCAACCACTCTCTGCCGGCCTTCCAAGGAAGGGGGCTAATCTATAGTGGCATTAAGAATCGGTTGGTACGTGTGGGTAAAGTTGTACACCCCTGCAGGGTTAAATCTTTTCGAAAAGCCATGTCCATGTTTATGGACGAACTTGGAGACCGGATTCAAAGATCATAGAGAACTTTAACCTAATCGTGTGCTTAAGGATGCTTCCTCATGGGTACGAGGGGGTGATCCTAGATAGGTTCAGCTGATGATGATTCGGTGGATATCAATATATGATCAAGTTAGAGATATCGCTCTCTTATCCCCTTTAAAATATTCTAATTAGTCGAGATTCTTCTCCCTCTTGTTTTACGAAACAAAGTTGGCTTTATGCAAAACAACTCCACCAGCCATAAGTCTTGCGGAGTACACCCTGTACTCACCCTTGCTTTGTTGATATTTTTGCATCAGAGTAAGTGTTACCATTGAAGATGAATTCTTTACGGCATCGACATCGACAAGTAGTTTGGAGTTCCCAGTTGGTAGTCTGGGATCTATGGATTGGACGTCCACTACTAGGAAAACAGCTATAGGTAATCAGCACATCCGTGGCTCACATGGTTGAAGTGCCCCACGGCTAAAACAGGCGTGGCTCACCTATGGGCAGTGCCCTACTAATAACTAGAACAACCGTGGCGCACATGACTATAGTGCGCCACGGATGTGTGTGGGCTGTGGCCCTGCACACGCCAAACATCTCAGCGCACTATAGTCATGTGCGCCATGGTTGTTAGGGTCATCTGGCGCATGTGTTCTGGTGCGCCACGCCTAAGCGCATGCCCCTCTCGCCTCAAACGACCACAAACATGGCAAGATTTCGGCCTAGTGCGCCACAGGAGTAGGAGCATCTGGGCGCACATGGTGTAGTGCGCCATAGATGTTTGTACTCCCTGGCGCACTAGGGCTGTGCGCCACGGATGTGTCGATTTTTAGGACAGCACTTTATGTGCACATGTGTGACCACATCCACCACCCCACACTTCACTTTCCCCTTCTTCTTCCTCCTTAGATCTAGTCGGGATCTTCTCCTTCCCACCTCAATTTCTCCACACATTCACCATTTTTAGCATGTAAAACTTGCTTTGGATGTTACATAAGTAATAGAGGAGGTCTCCGGTCTCTCATCTATCCTTCTCGACGCGCGCACCTCTCCTTTCCATCTTTCTCGCGATCGGTCTCTCATCTCGGTAAGTTGTCCATGTAAGGATGTGTTCATGTGTATATGGATGATGTGCTCATATGTATGTAGATGATCGATGCTCATGATGTGTGTATGTGGAGAGGATCGATGGTCATATGTGTGTGTATATGGAGAGTATCGATGATGCTCATGCATGTGTACTATATGGAGAGGATAATGATATGTTCATGTGTGTATGGATCGGTCTCTCTCTCTTGTGTTTGTATGTGAACAAGTTGCCATTTGTTTTGCCAAAATGTTGATTCATTTCCATTTTGGCAAGACTTTGGCATTTCGCAAAGGTCCTAATTTTAGGATAGGTCATGCCGAAATTTTCTATCGACCATTGCATGCATGCATTCATTATGTGGTTCTAATAGACTTCAAAATTGTACCGTACATCGTGGCAGGCAAAATGGTCCGCATAATGAGCGAAGGCATTGTGGCTAGATTTTTGAAATGCGGCACCGACATGATACGAAATAACAAGAGATATAAGATGTCCGTGCGTAAGATGCAAACTCAACTGGGTGATCGACCCGTATTCCGGGAATCTGAGCGCACTCGCCCGCCATGGTTTCATGGATGGGTACACTTGGATAAGATGGCGACGATATGATGGAGACGGTGAAGAAGGTGGCCAACATGGCGATGATCATCATCACGGCGAGAACGGGCGAGATGATGAAGAGTCTCGGAGATGGTGAAGGTGCGAAGCGCACCGGGATGATGATGATCTAGATGCCGGAGGAGCGTAGCGATGGAACAACGTCAGGGGTAAAGGGACCCTTATGTGCAAGAGCTGCTTCTCAAGCGCATTTAGTAACCCCAGGGCTACCGCTAGAGAGAAAGCCAAGCTTGCGCAACTTGAGAAAGACGCGGTTACTCCATTGTATGAAGGATGCAGGCCCGATGATACCCGGTTGAATGTAACGCTCAAGGCTATGGAGATGAAGGAGAAGCACAAATTGAGCGACGCAAGCTTCGACGATATGATGGCATTCTGGCACGATCGTCTCCCAGAGGGGAACACATGTCCAACTAGTATCGAGGATGCCAAGAAAATCGTCTGTCCGCTCGATCTACCGCACGTTAGATATCACGTATGCATCAAAGATTGCATCATTTATCGGGGCGAGGACACGGATAAAACCACATGTCCGGTGTGCGGCGTGAGTCGATACAAGAAAGGGAAGAAAGCACCTCGAAAAGTGGTATGGTACTTTCCTATCACTCCTCGTCTGCAGCGCTATTTCGCGGACCCTAAGGAAGCGAAGCTCATGCGATGGCATGCGGAAAGGAAGAAGCCAGGAGATGATGATGACCCCGAAAAGGATGAGCTGCTGACGCACCCTTCGGGATGCTAGCTGCTGAAAGCATTGGACCTCGAATTCCAATTCGGTGGAGATTCGAGGAACATCGGGCTTGGTGCGAGCACCGATGGACTCAATCCGTTCGGTAGCTGTGAGCAGCACGCAAAGACTTGGCCCGTGTTTGTATGGATGTACAACCTCCTCCATGGTTGTGCATGAAGAAGAAGTACATACAAATGAGTATGCTAATTCAAGGCCGAAACAACCTGGTACCGACATCAATCGTATCTCGGGCTGTTGAAAGAGGAGCTAGCCACGTTATGGGAATCGGAGCCAATACTTACGACGCCGTCGCACAAGATTATTTCACTATGAGAGGCGTTGGTCACTACGGTGCAAGACTATCCAGTTGCGGGTATATCTCGGGCAGGTTATCCAAGGATTCTGCGCATGCGTTAGGTGCATGGATAACATAAGCTATCTCCAACTAGAGAAAGATCCAGGTCATCGAAACCGTGTTCATGGCGCACGGAGGTGGCTCGGCAAGAATGATCCATGGAGAAAACGTGGAGACCTGTTCGATGGCAAATCGAGACCCGAGGAATCCCAGGCGTAGGAGCAGCGAAGAAGTGGAAGAGTTCGAAAAACTGGAAAGATTGTCCTAAGCACGGAAAGAAGCGAAAGAGGCAGCAACAAGACAAGCCTTGATGAAGGTATGGAAAACAAGGTCCATTTTCGAGTTGCCATCTTGGAAGTTTCTCCGACGCCTCATAGCCTCGACATCATGCATATCACGAAAAACATGTGCGAGTCCGGTCGCCACCATAATCAACATGCCGATAGGACGAAAGATGGTCCAAAGCAAGGCACGACCGATATGCTTGGGTATCCGGAAGGAGCTTCACGGAGGGCACTACTCGATGATCGTGAAGATGACGATGATCATGAGTCGGAGACGACACAAGGTCGTCGGAAGGGTAAAAATTTCAAGAAGAACGAATATTACTGCCCTCCTTCTTGCTTCACTCTAAGCCAGGATGAGATCAAACAGTTTTTCAAGTGCCTTCTAGGAGTCAAATTTCCTTACGGCTACGCGGGCAAGATAAGCAGATACCTAGACGAGGCGAAGCAGAGGTTCAGTGGCATGAAGTCTCACGACTGTGCCATGCTAATGACGCAGGTACTTCCGGTCGCACTAAGAGGGATAATGGGTGAGCACATCCGTGAAACGTTATTTGGCCTATGCAAGTTTTTCGACGTCATCTCTAGGAAGTCGATTGGCTTGAATCAGCTCGGAAGGCTACAGGAGGAGATCGTGGTGATACTATGTGAGCTTGAGGTCTACTTCCCACCCGCATTCTTCGACATTATGGTGCATCTGCTGGTCCATGTCGTGGAGGACATCGTACAACTCGGGCCGATGTTCCTCCACAGCATGATGGCGTTCGAAAGGATGAACGGACACATCAAAGGATACGTTCGCAACAGGTCCCGTCCAGATGGAAGCATAGCCAAGGGCTTTCTGGCCGAAGAGTGCATCTCTTTCTGCACGAATTATCTAGACATCGAGAACCCTGTCGGTCTTCCCGTCAACAGACACCTTGGCAAGCTCGACGGATCTGGTCACCGAGAGGGTCGTCGCATACTGCATGCAGACTTCGATTTTCGACGCGCAGACTTTGATCGAGCAAACCTCGTCGCTCTACAGCATTTAGAACTGGTCGATCCTTGGGTACAGAAGCACAAAAGGTTAATCGAGAAGAAGTACAGTGACCGGGGCATACAGAGGACGCAGGGAGAAATAATCAAAGAGCACAACTCAGATTTCACGCGTTGGTTTAGGCAGACGCTCCTTGATAATCCCCCGCGCTCGCATTCTTCTGACACGGAAAAGATCATATTCACCTTGTCGCAAGGACCGATGCAAAACCTGGTGACCTATCGGTATGATATCAACGGCTACACATTCTACAGAGGAAAAGGACAACAAGTGTGATTATCGAACTCGGTAGCGTAATTCTACACCGATGACAACGTGAAGGAAAGATTCTTCGAAGAATCGAGGAGATCCGGGAGCTCGACTACTGTGGAGAAAAGGTGCCGATGTTCCGTGTCGATGGGCAAAGAGCGTCGAAAGAAGACCGTATTTCACAACCATGGTTATACCCAAGCAGCCAAATCCAAGGTCACGGCAAACGCGTGGCGCAAAAATGAACCGTGGGTCTTGGCTACCAAAGTGGACCAATGTTTTTCATTACCGACCCGACAAAGCCTAGCCGTGTTGTCGTGAGGAGAGGAAAAGAAACATCATCGGAATGGATGGAGTCGCCAACGAGCAAGACTTGACCAAGACGGCGATCCAAAGATTGAAGATGACGATGACTACGATGCAGCAACATACATCACAAGAAGAAAAAGGACAACCCTACCCAAAAAAGGTAGCCCGTTCGAAAGAAGAAACATTAAAGTGCCGGGGCTAAATTATTCAACCGCGACAAAGAAGGGAAAAAAGATTGTAAAACGCTAGCTCAAAAAATATTGTAAAACGCGTGGTCGAAAAAGATTGTAATATTCATGGACAAAGTATTATGAAATTTAGTTATACTTTGAATCATATTTGTAACACTTTTATGACATATATCACTACTTTTGGGAAATTTTGGAATATTTAAAAGTATTTTAAAAACAAAAAAAAACTTGTATGGCATATATCACCAATTTTGGGCATTTTTTGGAACATTTACAAATATTTTTAAAATAAAAATAAAAAAGGTGGGCACCAGGATTCGAACCTAGGTGCTCACAGGTTTATAGAATAAAGGAGTGGCTGGAACCAGTGGGATAAGGTGAGCTAGTAGTAACTATCGGGGTGGCAGCCCTCTTATCAGCTAGTCCTACCCACTTAGGCGTAGCGCACCCTGGCCAAGTGCGGTACGGTTATCCGTAGCGCACTTGGCCAGGGTGCGCTACGCCTAGTGGGTAGGACTAGTTGAGGCACGCCCTCCCCATCGTCCTCAGACACAGCTAGATCGTCTAAGTCCCTCCCCGCATCGTCCCCATCCCCATCGACGACGCGCCGCCGCTGCTAGGAGGAGGAGGCCGCCGCATCCCAGGAGGAGGAGACCGCCACGCCAGGAGGAGGAGGAGGCCGCCACGCTAGGAGGAGGAGGAGGCCGCCTTGCCCACGCGGCGGTTGGTGGCGGCGAGGTTCCTGCATCGTCGGCTCCGCTCCTCCGGCGGCAAGGTGCTCTGCCGCTCCCTCCTCCTCGTTACCTCGTCCGCCAGCCCTCGTCGTCCTCATCTCAGAGGTGAGTGCCGCCCCTCCCCTCTCTCCTTCTCTTCCTCTCTCCTCGAGCAATGGTTAGGGTTAGCACCTGATGATTCAATTGATGCCTCTGATGGTTAGGGTTAGCAATGGTTAGGTTAGGTTAGCACCTGATGGAATTGACATTTTTTCCTAATGATTGGTGGTTGTCTGACAAAATGAGATGGCCATGGGAGTTCAGAGAAGTCCATGGGAATTTTCTGTCACAAAAACGAGCAAACATGGGAATCTAGCAAAGCACATGTAGGTGTCCCTGGCTGGCTAGATCATTAACACAACATGAACATTTGGCTAGATCAGTAACAAAAATGAAGAACTAAACAGGTACCAAGTAGCTAAGAATTGACATTATGTTTGACAGTGAGCTTACAGTGATCTTCCACTATGTTAGATAAATCTTGATGGTCGATTGGATGTTAGATAAAATTTGGCCTAACATGTTACTTTCATCATACAGTGGGCATACTGTTATCTTTCACAAGTAGATAAATGACCCATGATCTAAGACATGTTACTGTCGAGGCAATGTAGATGCTAGTGTCATAAAATCTGGAGCTTTGGGTTCTACTTGGCCAAATTTAGAAATCTAGAGCTTTGGGTTCTACTTAGGGAAGGGGAATTGGGAAACAATGGCTCATCTGCTCATGTAGCTCTAGATTTAATTGTTGGTGCTTAATCATCACTTGATGTTTCCATTGCTGTCGTGTTTGTATGAGGTCTCAGTCAGATGTAGTTAAGTCTGGATGCAGTAGTTTGCTCCTCTACTAGTCAAGCACATGCCAAGGTTAAGAGTAGCAAGCTGAAGGTTAGGGTCCTGAGTTTATTCTGTGTAGCAAGCTTCAGGTTAGGTTTAGAGTAGCAAGATTCAGGTTAGAGGTTTAGGTTAGGTTCTTCTATTGTATATCTGCTTGATAAAATAATTAGGTCCAGTGTATGTGGTCTGGAATAGCCTGGTTCAGCTGCATTGATTGGGAAGTGGTGACAGGTTTTAGGTGATGCCGGTTTATGGTTTGGAAGCATGGTGTGTGAATTGGTGCACTAAACTTGTTTTCTTGGGATATTAGCTCGTTTGCCACCACTATAATTGGGTCATCATGAAATAGTGGAACTTACGAAATAGGGGTCATCACCATAATGCGATTAGAACAGCAAGAGTAATTGATGCGATTAGAAGTAATTTGACATATATAAAATTGACACTGGGGCCACATGATGCTTCACCATAAATACACTCTGTGATGTCTGATTAAGCCCAGCCCCAAGTACAAAGATGGCTGTTCAGGAGGAAACTCCTCCATAGTTGGGCAGTCAATAAAATCATGAGCATTTTACTTACATGAGTGATCATGCAAATTATGAATAGTATGGTTTTAGTCTTGATCCTGGTGATGGTCTAGTAGTCTTTGAAGGCACTACTGCAAACAATATGTTGCAGTGAATATATAAAATGAATATGTGCTGAACCAAATGTGTGAATATAAACTTGTATTTGCTTCTTTGTCGCGGTTGTGTATTTGCTTGTTGTCATATTTATTATCATATAAACTTGTATTTGCTTGATGTCATATAATGACAGGTGCTATAATCTGCATGTATTTGCTTGATGTCATCAATGACAGGTGATATAATATGTGGTGATATAATTTTAGCACTTGAAAATGTGCTTGTGCTTGTATGAAACACTTTATTATGTGTGTATGCAGGTTCTTGTATGAAAAGAGTCCCGATTTTTGACGGAATGTTGATTAACTTCCGTTTCGGCAGAAATCGGGCACTCCTAGTTTAAGAAAATTAGCAAAGGTCATGCCGGATTTTTCCGTGAATTTAACCAATTATTTGTTTTTTATTAGTGCAAAGATGTGTGACAACAACGAGGCTGGATGTTCTAAGCGCATCAGCGCTGAAGGAGAACTCAGACCTCCGAATAAACAATTGACATTCTGGGAGGCCCAATGGCTAGGCGATGAAGAATACCATCCCCAGGAGAGCGAGGATGATGAGATGGAAGACGCGGAGGAAGAAGCCGAAGGAACGGCGGACGATGAAACCACTGATGGCGGCGAGGGCACAGGGAGTGGTAGCAACCCTCCTAAGAAGAAGAAGAAGAAGAAGAAGAAGCCGAAGGACCGGCGCCCGAACACGGTCGGCACGGTCAGGGAGGAAATTACCGAAGTGAGCCCATCAGGGGTTCCTTTGGAGCCCGCCCTTGTCGTCAAAGGGTACGGTGGGCAAGTGGCGGCGATCACCCGGACAACCATCTCGATCAACACCGAGAATCTCCGGCATAAAGATAATGGCCACTTGCGCACACTCCTCTTCGAGAAGCTGCACGCAAGATACAAGTTCCCCGCTAAGTATCAGAACACAAATTATCATGGGAACAAAGTAAACAAATCCGCCCTCACAAAGATGAGCACCGCCTACAGCGGTGGAGAACCGGATAAAGAAGAAGATCTATAAAGAAGGCAAAAGTCTCGAGGAGATCCGGAAGATTGACCCGATCACCGAAGATCAGTTCCGGAGTTCAAGGAGAGGTGTGAATCGAAAGAGCCCAGCCAATAGTAATCGGGAAAGGTCGCAGGCGATGAATATAGGTCATCACCATCTCGGATCTGGTGGATACTGAGAATCATGGAGGCCAAATGGAATAAGGAGGACGAAGAGTATAGATCCAAGGGATAGAAACCCTTTCCTAAATTCAAACCGGGCAGGTTCGAAACTTCATCGGGGCCCGTTACCATGTGGACCCAAAACCAAACAACTCACCGCGGATCCTGCGGTGAAGGAATTCGAGGAAATTGTGGTAAGTATAATCTAATTACCGCGGACAACACGATTGCAATCTAATCGATGATCTAAATGATTCACTGTTACTTCTTCTGCAGGAGGAGGAAATTGTTGCTAGTCATGGATCCCAGGGTTCCTCATCCCAGGGGTCGACGGCGGCCACCCGGTGGGATAACCCTTTTAACAGGGCGATGAACCGAGCCAAGAAAATAGATCCGGTTACGAAGAAGCCGTCGTCGGCTGGCCGTCTGGCCGGCCTCGGGGGTAAGAATTATAGGGGTTCGTAGCATGGAAAACAAAAAAATTCTATCGCATACAAACAAACAAGCCAAGATCTATCTACTAGATTGTAGCAACGAGTCGATGGAATAACTTACCCTCGAAGATTCCAAAGCGGTTAACGAGAGCAGATTCTCGTGGGTGATGTAGTCGTACTCTTTCCGATCTCAAGATCGCGTAGACGATCCTTCCGGCGCTGCGTTCCGGCAGCGCTTCCGCAGTCGGTCACACGTTCGGTACTCGACGAAGACCTTCCTCTCCCTTGTTCCAGCGAAATGGAGGTTGTAGCACTCTCCTCGCGATTCCGAAGACAACGGCGTGGTACCGAAGTAGAGGGAGATCTCGCAGGCTTCGCCTTAAGCCGGAGCGAGTATGGTGGAGTATGAGAGAGAGATCTATTAGTGGTCTAGAGATTAGACACACCAATTAGAAGTCTCTAAACCGTAGGCTAGAGCAATTAGAAGCTCTAAACCAAAACGGCTCTAAACCGGAGATTAGAGGATAGGAACTTGTGTGTCTAGAGGAGGAGGCCCCTCCTTTTATAGGTGGGAGGCGGCCAAGGGAGGAGTCCCTCCCAAGTCGGCCTTGGTTGGCGCCGCTTGCGAGGACTCCTTCCCAAGTCGGTTCCAACCACCTCTTGCATGTTTCCACAGCTTTGTTTCCCACGTTTCTGTTTTCCACTTTCTGTTTTAGCGTTTGACTTTCAAACTGGCAGTTTGACTTTTCAGTTTTGGAACAGCAAGAACACTTAGTACATGATGCAATCATTCAATATGTAATGACACATTCATGTAACCTCCCCCGGTAGTGCCGGATAATCCGGAACCTTCTAGAACATTCCCGATGAAAACACCGGAATCATTCCCGAACTCCGAAACGGGACTTTCCTTATATGAATCTTATTCTCCGGACCATTCCGGATCACCTCGTGATATCCCGGATCCCATCCGATACTCCGAACAACATTCGGTCTCTTTCTCAAAATACCATAACTACTCAAACAACGTCGAATCCTTAAGTGTGTCTCCCTACGGTTCGTGAATTATGCGGACATGATCGCGACACTTCTTCGAACAATAACCAATAGAGGAATCTGGAAATTCATATGGCTCCCACATATTTCTACGATTACTTTGTGATCGAATGAACCACTTACATACGATACCAATTTCCCTTTGTCTCACGATAGTTTACTTATCCGAGGTTATGATCGTCGGTATCTCTGCATACCTAGTTCAACCTCGTTACCGATAAGTACTCTTTTCTCGTTCCCGTGATATGTGATCCCTTGTGAGCCAGTCACATGCTTGCAAGCTAATTGGATGACATTCCACCGAGAGGGCCCATAGTATATCTATCCGTCATATGGATGGACAAATCCCACTCTTGATCCATGTGCCTCAACACATACTTTCCGAACACTCAATGCCACCTTTATAGCCACCCAGTTACAGTGTGGTGTTTGATGTCATCAAAGCATCCTTCCGGTGATGGTGATTAGCATGATCTCATGGTCGAAGGAATTAGGTTACTATGTATCAGAAATCATATAGCAATTGAACTATTGAAATGACTTGATCTTTATGCTACGCTTATCTATAGGAGTATGTCCATCACATCATTCTCCTAATGATATGATCCTGTTGTTAATAACATCTCTATGTTCATGATCAGGAAACCATGATCATATATTAACCAACAAGCTAGTTTAACAAGAGGCTTTACTAGGGACTCTTATTTTAGTTTACAAATCACACAAGTATTAATGTTTCCGGTTAATACAATTATAGCATGGTATGTAAACATTTATCATAAGTGTGAAGATATGATAATAACCACTTTATTATTGCCTCTTGGGCATATCTCCAACAGTCTCCCACTTGCACTAGAGTCAATAATCTAGTTTCAAACCTTTGTGTATATAACACCTATGGCTTTCCGGTGTTGTATGTACACGATTGCTAGTGGTCAACTGATCTCCGGATCTGACACTTCCAGGTCCGTGTGTAATTGCATGTCTTTGCGTCTCTACGCATCACTCATTCTCTAATGAGATGGCTTTGTATAAATTTGGTCTTTCGGTGTGACCTTTAGTTCTTTGGGGTTAAAACATGTTGATAATATTGTCGCACAATATATCTTCATAGTATTATCCCTCTGTGAACTACACCTAGTTTGATAACAAACTACTTGACACAAATGCCCTCTTTTGCTGCTATAATAGCAGTCATATACTTAGCCTTTTGTTGTAGTATCTGTCACAATGTCTTAACTTTGGAACTCATCCAAATCCATTATGGAACTCACTTTCCATTATATTGTGCCACCCTTAGTTTAGATTGAGATAAACTTAATTTGTACTTTGTGACAAAACTAGTATCAATGTAGTACTTTTACAATGAACTAACCATTTATTTGTCACTTCGACAAATAATATACTCTTAGTTCTTCCAAAAGATCATAAGAATATCCTTACTATTGTCCAATGATCATCTGACGAATCATTCTGGTATATGCTCACAACATTTAGAGCATAGGACATATCTGGAATTGTACATATCACAGTATGATTGATATAAATACTCTTTGTGATTTCATACATCAAGTATCAATCTATACTTGATTATTTGTTTCACTTTACCAAATGTCAATACACTTGAATATATCATCAACATTTGAACTCTTTCAATCCTTTCTATGCGACAAGAACCTTTCTTGTAGTTTCTATATTGAACTCATTCAATATCTCGTCTATGTACTTCTGGCACAACCATATTAGTGTCTATTGATGCCAAATATTTGGGTTTTGCCTAAGTCTTTCATCGGGATGAAATTCTTAATATGTGTTAATAAAAGATATATTATTTCCAATCAACAATATGTCTTCCACATAATGTATTAGAAACATGTCTTAGCGCTCCCACTTAATTTCTTGCAAATGCAAGCATCTCCATCGTCTCTGATGAACTTTTAAACTCCTTTAACATTTTCATCACTGTGAAGATTCCAACTCCGCGATGCTCACTTTAACCATTGAAGTTTGCATATGCTTTTAGCATCCTTTTGAATTAACAAAACCCTATGGACCGTGTTATGCACATGTCCTAGGTAACGATTCTATTAGAAGAACTTGTTTTGTTTATTCAACTACCATATAACAAATTATATGTAGTGGTTGCTACATTAATCCGTCTAGACTAAATATCACTATGAAAGATCAAATCTTGTCATAGTCAACCTTTGAACATTTTGTGAACTCTTTCCCAACATGTCGACTATTTCATAGATGTAAAACATCCATGTCTATTTCTTTATAGATCCAGACACAACTGTAAGGTCTTACACCTTTCTCGAGGGTCCTTCAAGTTCAAAACTTGATTTCTCGTGTATGGAACTATCACGGTTTTTATGGCTTCAAGCCATTTGACAGAGTCAGGGCCCATCATCGCTTCTTTGCATGTAGTCGGTTCATTATTCTCAAATAATGATTCAACCCTCAAATCTTGGTATTTGATTGTTTAACCGATCTACTTGTTTCAATAGGAACTTAGATCTCCGTGACCACAACCTTTGAGGCACGTGAGCCATAAGCATTGTTGATTCCTCCGGAACACTTTTCGGTGCTGCGCAACTTTGCACATATAGCTAAGGTTCCTTTAACCTTATCAAAGTTCTATTGTCCTCCCACTTTTCTTTTCACGAAAAATTCCTTCCCAAAGAAACTTGACGTTCTAAGCGACAAACACTTTTTTCTCTGGTGTTATGGAGGAATACTCAACAGTTATACAAAGACAGGTTCATCCGACTTTGGTTGCAAACATCTTTCTTATGCATAACAAACCATTGTTTAAGAAAGGACAACTTGGGTTTTATCCCAAACCATAACTTTATATGGTGTCATTTCAACGGATTATGATGGAGCTCTTTTCAGTGGAAAAACGGTAATCTCTAAAGCTTTTAATCTTTAAAATATAATGGCAGTTTTATGAATTATACCTTTGATCTTACCTTGTCAAACAAGGTTTAATTACATATCTCGAGCTCCATACTCTTATGGTGTTTGAAATGCAAATCCACTTTAACGATTCCTTAAATCTTAGGTATTATGCTAAACTTGTAACTTAAATATTTTCCTTTATGATCTTATCATAAACTATTCATATTCTTGTTACAATGATTTTGCACTTCATCTTGAAAGTCTTTGAACTTTTCAAGTGTTTCATACTTTATCCTTATTAAGTAAATATTCATATATTCACTCAAATTTTCGGAGAAAGCATATGAAGTTGAAATCCATCGCTTTTGACTACACATAATGAGTTTCGTACAACAATATGTACAAGTTCCAATAAGCTAGTCATTCGTTCCCTTTTGGCCTATGAACGAAGTTTTAATTATCTCTAGGAAAGTTTCACAAGTGTCATTTGATCAAAATCAGAAGACTCCAAAATTCCATCCACATGGAGTTTCTTCATGTTTTCTTTCCATTATAATTTAAACGGCGATGTCACTTCCTAAGTGATATTTCAATTAATTTGTCTTTCGACATTTTTAGCACTAGTTTTATGGATGTGATTTCTCCAACGAGATTTGTGAATCATCCATCTTTTATGGATTACGGTAATTTATTTGAACAACCCTTTTGTTCTCATAATACCTGATAAAACAAATCTTGAAGGCAAGCTTTGATGTTTAACGAGCAACACAATAACCCTTTATTTGTTCTCGATGAACATCATCACATATTCTTTTGCTAGTTACTTAGGCCATTGTAGTTCATGAATTGTGTTGTTTCGTATGACGATTCACACCAACAAATTCAGTATCAAATACTTAAGAACCACATTGTTTAATAAGCAAAGAATATAGCTTAACATGTATATCATCTATATACTTAAGCTGAACAATTCTAGTCTTTTCTTTTTTGCCATATATTTATAAGATTCTCTTTCAGTATTTCCTTTTCTGTTTGAAAGAATCTATCAACATCAGTAGTGGAGTCATACATATGACACATAATCCAAAGCGTTTATAATTAAATACCAATGTCTTTGGACTTGCACTTTGAAGTAGATCACCTATCATCAAATGTTTGGTGTTCTTTCAAATTCCTTTCTTTAGTAATCTCTTGGTGTAGTAAACATCTTACCTACATCAAATATTCACCCTCATCATGGATTTATCCATGATCAAGCTACTTTTAGCTTGTAACGGTGAATCACAAGTATAATGTTGCTCTCCAAAACCTTTTGGAGGATTAGGACAACTAGTGTCTCCAACCTTTTGCAAATTCTCATCAAATATGAGAACATGACTTTTGCCATATTATACTCTATCATGTTGTAACCAATACTTCGTTTCAGATATCACAATATCTTCCACACATCATGGTTTCGAAACAACTCTTTCAGATCCTAGATAACCTTGATATTAAGAGAATCCTTTGAATATCAAGAATCATGGAGACAAACATGATACTTATATACTAACACTTGGAATTGTTACTCTTGATTTAATACTAATTATTAAACTTCATGGAGTAAGGAACTTCTTGAAAGTTTGCAATAGGACTTTTAAACTTTAGATTAACACTTCAAAACAATATGATACCAGTTCGTAAAGTAACTCACCAGAATTCTATAGTTCTATCATCTCAATTATAACTAAGCGCAGGTGGTAGCGGATGCCAATGACTACAACAACTATGCAAATTCACTTTGATTTAGTTTATGATAAATTGAGTTCTAATTAATAATTAAATTAATCTTGGTGAACTCCCTCAAAACAATATCCCTCACATTGTTTTAGTGATCACGAACCAAATCCACCACATCAAAACCGATCATCACGAGAGTTGATATAGCTTCAATGGCAAACAATCAACATGTTCATCATATCTACTATATGACTCATGCTCTACCTTTCGGTAATCCGTGTTCCCGAGGCCATGTCGTACATGCTAGGCTCGTCAAGATCAAACCTTAGTTTCGCATGAGCAAATCTGGCTTGCTCACGTTGTATACACTTGCGTAATCTAACACATCCTATCATCACGTGGTGCTTGAAACAACAAGCTTTAGCGGTGCTAACTAAGGGTGAACACTTTATGACTTGAAATTCATGTGCATGAGGGATCATATTATAATGCTACCGTCGTCTACTAAGCAATACAAGATGCATAAAGGATTAACATCACATGCAATTCAATAATATGTGATATGATATGGCCTTTCTTCTTTGTGCTTCCGATCTCCATCTTCAAGCACGAACATGATCTCCATCATCACCGGCATTGCATCAAGGTCAATGACGCTTCTCCATGGTTGTCGTCCACCGGCTTCAACTATTACAACTACTTTGAATAGACACGCGGGTCTTAACAGAATTTAAAGACAACCATATGGCTCCTGCCGGTTGCCTACTTACAATAAGGAACATTGCATACATCATATATAATCACAATCATGGCCATATCACATCACAGCACACCCCTGCAAAACAAAGTTAGATGCCTCTACTTTCTTTGCATGTTTTACGTGGTTTGGGGCTGTTAATAAGTGTCGTTCTAACTTACGAACATGAACCACAACATTGATACTAGTATTGTTAATCACCCGTTGTAAATTGTATCTTAACTATGCTAGGAGAAACAGGCACCCGCAAAGCCACTTATGCAATACAAGTTGCATGTCAAGCGTGGAGCAAGTCTCATGAACGATGTCATGTAAGGTTAGCCCGGGCCGCTTCATCCCAACATACCGCAAGATACAAAGTACACAAGAAGCAATCGACAATAAAAGCATCAATGCCCACAATGACCATTGTGTTCTACTCGTGCAACAGATCTACATATAGACACGGCTCTGATACCACTGTAGGGGTTCGTAGCATGGAAAACAAAAAATTTCTATCGCATACAAACAAACAAGCCAAGATCTATCTACTAGATTGTAGCAACGAGTCGATGGAATAACTTACCCTCGAAGATTCCAAAGCGGTTAACGAGAGCAGATTCTCGTGGGTGATGTAGTCGTACTCTTTCCGATCTCAAGATCGCGTAGACGATCCTTCCAGCGCTGCGTTCCGGCAGCGCTTCCGCAGTCGGTCACACGTTCGGTACTCGACGAAGACCTTCCTCTCCCTTGTTCCAGCAGGCAGCGGAGGTTGTAGCACTCTCCTCGCGATTCCGGCAGCACAACGGCGTGGTACCGGAAGTAGAGGGGAGATCTCGCAGGGCTTCGCCTTAAGCCGGAGCGAGTATGGTGGAGTATGAGAGAGAGATCTATTAGTGGTCTAGAGATTAGACACACCAATTAGAAGGCTCTAAACCGAAGGCTAGGGCAATTAGAAGCTCTAAACCAAAACGGCTCTAAACCGAAGATTAGAGGATAGGAACTTGTGTGTCTAGAGGAGGAGGCCCTGCCCCTCCTTTTATAGGTGGGAGGGGCGGCCAAGGGGAGGGGAGTCCCTCCCCAAGTCGGCCTTGGTTGGCGCGCCGGCTTGCAGGGACTCCTTCCCCAAGTCGGTTCCAACCACCTCTTGCATGTTTCCCACAGTTTGCTGTTTCCCACAGTTTCCTGTTTTCCACAGTTTCCTGTTTTAGCCGTTTGACTTTCAAACTGGCAGTTTGACTTTTCAGTTTTGGAACAGCAAGAACACTTAGTACATGATGCAATCATTCAATATGTAATGACACATTCATGTACCCTCCCCGGTCTTGGACAATCCGGAACCTTCTAGAACATTCCCGATGAAAACACGGAATCATTCCCGAACTCCAAACGGACTTTCCTTATATGAATCTTATTCTCCGGACCATTCCGGATCACCTCGTGATATCCCGGATCCCATCCGAGACTCCGAACAACATTCGGTCTCTTTCTCATAATACCATAACTACTCAACAACATCGAATCCTTAAGTGTGTCTCCCTACGGTTCGTGAATTATGCGGACATGATCGAGACACTTCTCCGATCAATAACCAATAGAGGAATCTGGAAATTCATATGGCTCCCACATATTTCTACGATTACTTTGCGATCGAATGAACCATTTACGTACGATACCAATTTCCATTTGTCTCACGATAGTTTACTTATCCGAGGTTATGATCATCGGTATCTCCGCATACCTAGTTCAACCTCGTTACCGATAAGTACTCTTTTCTCGTTCCCGTGATATGTGATCCCTTTGTGAGCCAGTCACATGCTTGCAAGCTAATTGGATGACATTCCACCGAGAGGGCCTAGAGTATATCTATCCGTCATATGGATGGACAAATCCCACTCTTGATCCATGTGCCTCAACACATACTTTCCGAACACTCAATGCCACCTTTATAGACACCCAGTTACGGTGTGGTGTTTGATGTCATCAAAGCATCCTTAGGTGATGGTGATTAGCATGATCTCATGGTCGAAGGAATTAGGTTACTATGTATCAGAAAGCATATAGCAATTGAACTATTGAAATGATTTGATCTTTATGCTACGCTTATCTATAGGAGTATGTCCATCACATCATTCTCCTAATGATATGATCCTGTTGTTAATAACATCTCTATGTTCATGATCAGGAAACCATGATCAAATATTAACCAACAAGCTAGTTTAACAAGAGGCTTTACTAGGGACTCTTATTTTAGTTTACAAATCACACAAGTATTAATGTTTCCGGTTAATACAATTATAGCATGGTATGTAAACATTTATCATAAGTGTGAAGATATGATAATAACCACTTTATTATTTCCTCTTGGGCATATCTCCAACAAGAATTGGGTGGATCATTTTGGTCCACCGCCGAGGACGCATGTGGCGCCGTCGGGAAGGAGCGAGGAGGAAAACCGAAAGGTTCAAGAACTTAAGGCACAAGTGGCGCGGATCCCGCAGATCGTCCAAGACAACCTAGAAATCACCCTCACGTCCTTCCTGCCTACCTTGGTGGAGTCAATAGCGAACTGGAGTGCGGGTGGTCGAGTAGGGCCGTGCCCGATTCCAAGCATGGTCAGCAGCCACTCGAACAACGCGGCGCCGACGAATCAAGCGAACTACGTGTTCGTGACTCACTTCGCTACCATGCGCCGCAAGTGTTGGTGACTCCCACGCCATCACCGCGGCGCGGAGTACATGTTGGTGCCCCCATCGTCGCGCGGCACGGAGCTCAAGCACCCGTCGGTAGGGAGAATACACGGCGGCACCGCGCCATCAAGCAGCCGTCTCTTGCCGCCCGTCGCCCGTATGCGGTGCGTCGACATTAGCCGATATCGGCGCCATCACGGTAAACAAATTGCTTTAATTACCGCCTTTCATGCCATCTATATATTACTCTTGTGGCATCTCGCTCGACGACGCCGTACATGTTTTCTGCAGACGGATGTTCCTTGCACTCTCTTATGCTACGTGAACAACGGTGAGGATTTTGCCAAGGTACCATCGTTCAACCCTTGCAGCCACGTTCCACTCAAAGCCGATGCGAGATAGCGTGCATGTGGTTAAAATTAGTCGGGTGCTAAGGGCATGACGACTGGAACCTCCCATTCAACCCCGAGGCGGATGAAGAAGAGCGTTTGTCCTCGAAGTTGCTTGCTTGTTCTTGCTATGGCCAAAGAGCATGATCCGTTTGGGGACGGCGGGGCCATCACGCCAGACAACGGCATCACCGCTGTCGTGCCGGCGACAAGCGGTGGCAAAACCTACCGCCCTGCCGTCACCTCCACGCGGTGGGTCGGATGATCATGTTGATGATATGCACATGGCGCAGATCCGCCGAGGACGAAGAAGGCGGAATGATCACTTCTTCAAGACTCGGTTTGGCAAAGAAGACCTAGATGGTGGCCCCACAGAAAGCCACTATCACCAAGCATCTGTTTGGTTCTCGGAGCGCCTCCGACTTGCGCCTTTATAGAGCGGTGATACAACCAAGCCCTTTATTCTAAGCCGACACACTACATAGGGCGGCCGATGCTCAGTTGCGGTGCCTGCCGCTCTCCAAAAGGAAAAAAGGGCGGAAAAGAAAATCTAGTAGCTCGAGCCGGTGGCGTCAACAAGCGCGAATCCGATCAGGTTTCGGACGGGCCACCAAGACCCGAGGTATTATGTGGAGGATTCATGTGGCGGTGAGCCCATGCTACCTAAGAATTTTCGGAAGCTCGCCCGATTCGGGCAGAGTGTGCATGACGTCTTGGCGATAGAGAGACGCCTTCTATCGGAGAAAGATCCCTCGCACCCGGTATTCGTGGTTAAGGTGCCACCAGGCTTGGGCTTCGTCGACAATGCCCCCGCGGATCTGTTCTTCCTGCGGTTCGAGGACATCTTCAATATGTTCCACCTATACCCGCTGCACAATACCATGGTCCGTCTCTTTTCTCTCAGCCTGGCCATGCAGATCATTAGAGAGAACACACCGTGCATCGCTATAGTGTACCCCTACTACATGTGTGACGGCTGCTTGGGTTCCCCCGCCGAACGACGTATCGTGGCCTCGTACCTAAAAAGAATCCTCGTGGCGAACAAGACAAAGGAATATATTCTCGTGCCTTACTTTCCCGAGTAAGTCGTTATTCACTCGCCACCGTCGATTGGCTTTATTAGATCATCATCATTCTTTTTCCAACACATTCCATTTGAATTTTTTGCGCAGAGATGAACACTGCACGCTCATCTCCTTATCGCCGAAGCATTCCCACGCCACGTATTTCGACTCGGGGAGTCTAGAAAAGAAGAAAAACTACGACAAGATCAAGGAAGTTATGGATGATGCTCTCACTGGCTTTGCCTCGACGGAAGGCACCAGCTTCGTGCGTAAGAAGGTCAAGTTCGGCAGGCACGTCTTCAACCACGTAACGGAGTTCCCCTGCGTGAAGCAGCGGAAAACAGTAAGAAGGAAGCCTACTACGCACTCCATCACATTAGGGCGTTCCTACTTGACCAGCAGAATTCTACGCTGCCAGATCATCTCAAACAGTGGGCCGAAGCAAAGGCCTAGATCAATGATTCGGATATTAGACAAGAGATGTATCGCATCCAGCAGCAGTTTGGGGCAATCATCTTTCGTGATGTCATGAGTTCGGGGGGGGATCTTCTACGGAGGAAATATCCCGAATAACCATGACATAGAAGATCGCCTACAGATGCGGGTGACTATAGGAAGTTCATGGCGAGACAGGCGTCCTCCGTTCCCTAAGCCGAGCGGAAGGCTTGATGTTGGCCTAGTTGTAGTTACAAACTATAGATGACCTTTGTGTGTGTGTGTGACGACAAGTGAACTTATTTTGCTTATTATTATATATCGATCAATGCTTGGTTTTTTGCTTACTCTTTGGTCCTTTGCTCAATTTGGTCCTTCTTTTTCCTTACTCTTTTTTCGAGAATAATGCCGATGATTGAAATGTCGTGGCACACTATATATGTGAATGTGCTACGATGGGACTATGAGCCTTGTGATATGCACAAGTCCAGGTCTTGTGCATCTTACTTGGCTCATAGTTCCATCGTGCATATTCTGTAATCAACGACCTATGTATATATATGAGGCATTCTTTTCGAGTTATTTTTGTCTTTTTCGAGAATATGCCGATGATTGAAATGTCGTGGCACAATATATATGTGAATGTGATATGACGGGATAGTTAGCCTTGTGATATGCACAAGTCCAGGAATTGTGCATCCTACTTGGCTAACTGTTCCGTCATAGCATATTCCTGTGTCCAACGACCTAGCTAGTTATATATGAGGCATTCTTTTCGAGCTACTTTGGTCTTTTTCGAGAATAATGCTGATGATTGAAATATCGTAGCACACTATATATGTGAATGTGCTACGATGGGATTGTACGCCTTGTGCTATGCACAAGTCCAGGTGTTGTGCATCCTACTTGGCGTACAGTTCCGTCGTAGCATATTCCTGTGTCCAACGACCTATGTATATATATGAGGCATGATTTTTGAGTTACTTTGGTCTTTTTCGAGAATAATGCCGATGATTGAAATGTCGTGGCACACTATATGTGAATGTGCTGCGATGGGATTGTTCGCCTTGTGCTATGCACAGTCAGTGTTGTGCATCCTACTTGGCGAACAGTTCCATCGTAGCATATTCCTGTGTCGAACAACCTAGTTATATATGAGGCATGCTTTCTGAGTTTGGTCTTTTTGATTTAGGAGTACTTTCTATAAGTGTATCTTCATATGCGACTTTAATTATATATGTTTTTTCAATAGTCGGTTAATTATTATTGTCAACTTATAGATGACGTGGTACGTCGTGTACAAGGGACGGGTTCCCGGAGTCTACGATGATTGGGAAGACTGCCGGAGACAGGTGCACCGTTTCAGCGGCAATAGCTATAAAGGGTACAACACTATGGCGGAGGCGGAAGCTAGATACACGCGCTATCTAGCGGGAGTTAGGACAAGGAACCAGATGAAGACCTACACCTTCGTCGCGGCGGTGATCATGCTTATCTTCTTTGGTTATTTATCCCACGTTTGTGTCTAGCTAGTTAGTTTAGATGTCTAGGCGAGCTTCCGAGCTCTAACTTGTTCGATCGACACATGTATTAGCATGTCACCAACTACTACTTTGTAACATGATCGAAACAATGTAACTTAGACTATGTATTCATGTATGAGACTTATCTATATGTATTTGTTTCAATCTTGTTTTTCATATTGAGTATTTATATATATAATTGTATATCTTGTATCTGTGTGTGTATATCTGCTGTAATATTGTATATAATATGTATTGCGTATAATCTGGCTCGGAAATTTAAAAAAAAAACAAAAAATACATCTGTGGCGCACATGGTCTACCTTCTGTGGCGCACTACACCTAAAGCGCACCAAGTTTAGTGGCGCACTAGGTAGTGCGCCACAGAAGATCCCAGGGGTAGCGCACCATGCCAAACTTGGCGCGCTTGAGGTCTTCGCCTATCTCTGCACAACCGTGGCGCACTAGGCAGTGCGCCACGGCTGAGAGATAGCCGTAGCGCAAGGCCCGTGGCGCACTGCTAGTGCGCCACGGATGATGTTTCCAGGTGCGCCACTAACGGCCTGTTTCCTAGTAGTGGTCATCGTTATGCTTCAGGCCTCTTAGGACATTTGTTAAGTTTGCTATACTTAATAGCATAATTTGCCTTCCGTTGTCTGATGTTTGTGGTAAGTGACCTCTGCTTGTAATATTTTGATTCTTCGCTCAGTTATGAGCTTGCTGTAATAAATTTTTGTGTCGTAGGGTCACTGTTGTGTTATCAATTCTCCCTCTGTATGCTTTCAAGATTTAGGTTAGGCTTAAATCAGACAGAGGTCTGGGATTTGCTAGACCTAATCCCGGGGGTGTCACAGTCGTCGCCACCGGTTTCCCCTCTATAGCGACCCCCTCCTCACTCGCCGGTCCCGACGCCCTCAACCGCCTTTGACCGTCCTCCTTGCCCTCTTTCCGCCTCCTCACCCGGTGCGCCGCCTCGTCTCCTCGTTGGTGCTCCGCTGCCATTGTCATATGCTCGCCACGCGCGCCTTGCGAGCCTATGCCAGCCTCCCGTCCGTCGGCCTCTCTCCCTACCGCCGGCCATGGACTCCGTCCCCGAGCGCCAACGACTACCCCGCGCTAGGTTCTCCCCATGTGCTGCCACCTGCCTCATGGATCCTTTTTGATCTAATGCTGCTAGTGTGGTGCCCCGATTCAGGGGTATAGTATTGTTTCACAGATGAGTGGCGACCTACTGGTGCCTCTGCTCACTCCCGCGGTCCTTTCGGTAGACAAGATCTTCAAGGTCAAATACACCGTCGTGCACATCAGACCGACCTCGCCAAAATCTACATCAAAGACGAAACCCCAAGAACTCTGTCGCGGTACCCGGACATCTTCTGCACGGAACCGTCAGAACACGCAAGACCACTGGTCCCCGATCCCTTCAAGTTTCTCCATCGATGCCAAGAACGCCCACGCGAATCCGGAGCCCCGAACCCTCGAAACCAAGTTTGCCGAATCCCCCCAATGTGTGACCCTATCCGAGACCCCCACTATTTTTATAATATATAATATTTCACTTGTTGCATATAAAATTGTCATGCTTGCATATATATATCATGTGGTTTGGGGGATTTTAGCCGATTCACCTCATAATTAAATATGGAGACCATATGCGGGAGAACCTAGTATTATCTTGACTCCAGTTAAATTTGTGTAGGGAACTGATGGTTGCAAGTGCGCAGATCGTTTGTAGCTAGTTTCAAAGTTAAGATGTCGATCCCACAGGGAGCCCAAAGGTATGTGTTTATTGGTGAAGTCTCTATCACACCCGAAGTTGTCATAGGTCTTCGAGTGAATTGACTGCAAGTGTTGAAATAAAAGTAGATTTTGGATTAAATGAAAGTACTTAAATAAAACTAGAATGTAAACTTCGGAAATAAAAAGCATAAAAGTCAAAGTAGGCGCGGGGAGATTCAGTTCATTGTGATAGTAATGTGCTAGGTGGATGAGTGATAAGTGTAACAATTATAATCTTATAAGTATGTCTGTAGGCGAGCAACCCATAATTAGCCGGAACTCCTCTTGGTAGATTTTATCCCAACTTCAATAATCCTACTAGGCTGTTTACCACAACCATGATCAGTCACTAGTCGATTAAGATTCTTTAGGTTGCTTAGCAATTAAGCTCCTTGGATCGGACTAATGCAATAAGCTCGGTGGCTCCCTGTTATCCTCGATTCAAACTAGTTTCCCATTGATCTCCCCGTGTCACTCGAGGGTCGCTGGTCTGCTAGAAAACAAGATTCTATCTATGTAGAACAAAGCATCATGTTGTTTGGGCCCTTAATTGGAAAAAAGGCATTAAACATCCCACAGATAGTCAAGCACACATAATATAGTAATTAAAATCGACCACAAACTTAATAGAAATTATATAGGTAGATCACATCACACCAATCCCCTACATCTCCCACGCCCAAGGGAACTAACCCACACATGAGAGAAGAAAGCATCATCGATATAATTAAATAAAGGGAGTTCTTCTTAATATTGCCTTGGAGATCCATAATAAGAAATAGAATAAATCCAACACAATTCAACATAGGAAGAACAATCTCAAACCCTAATCTTGCAAGGTGGAGATCTCTCTCTCTCTCTCAAGTACAAGTAATGGCTATGTAGGTTTGGTGGCTGGTAGTTCGAAGATCGTGGAGCGAGATGAAGAACGTCTTCTCCTTCTTCTCCGGATCTCTTCTTTCTCTCTTCTGGATGGGATGGCGGCTCGTGTGTTCTGTTTTCGTCCTCGGCCTCTTCATGAAAGTTGTCCCTTTTAATAAGACGAAGGGGATGGCAGCTATACGGTGGGAACTATACGGCCGAAAAAATATTACCGCTATATAGTTAATCGTTAAAGCTTCAGTAAATTCCCCTCGATTGCTTCCAAAAAGAGACTTGCTTATTTTCGTCTGAATATTGTGTTTTTGCTGTTAAATCATTCTGTTGATATTCAGAACCTGAAACACACATTAAAAACCAAGTTTTCTTTGCTACCGAAGTATTAGTGTTAGGTAAAGCTAGAAAACAATCAAATCCAAACGAAAATCATCGATAAAATCCATAAAAAATGTGTAGAATCTCACAGCTATCAACTCCCCTAAGCTTAGATGTTGCTCTCCCTCGAGTGATAACGAAATAAGAAAGGATAGCGGAGATTTGAAACTGAAATAAAAGAACTTACAAGCTTGAATTGGTGTCAAATTCTTTTCTTCACATTTCATGCAATCTTAAACATGATCATACAAATATTCACAAGATTGCACTGAGTTCACTTCCTAACCACGTATATCTTGCTAGCAAATAAATCATATGCCTGGGCGAGTGTCGAGAGCTTAGCTAGGAAAGTGAAACAAATCTTTTTGGTTTCTCTCTTATTGAGAGATGAAAACTTTTTGCTCTTGTTCCTTTAATCAATTAAGAGTACTCAAGTTTGCACCAAGAACATTTAATTTAAGAACAACTCATCTACTCCCACGTCAAAATTTTAAGACTCTCAAAGCACCTTTTTCTTTTCCTTGTTTTTCAAAAACTTCAACTCTTTCATAGATAAATCATGCCACTGTTTTTAACATATTAATTGGGGTTGTGTTGAACACTCGTGACCATGGTAATAGATAGTTGTTGAGCAATAGTGGGTCAGAGAAGTACTACAACTTCACTTGGAACGTAAAACCACGAGGATACTAAATTTTTTACACATCATAGCATTGCAGGTACAGACGTTTATATAACTCAATAGCTGAAATCATGTGGTTTCACACATTTAGTTCGTTTGTTGGCCAGCGGAGTTAATAGTTCCCCATGGAGTACGACAGTGTTTGTAGTGACACGCATAAAGCAATATCCTACTGTAATTATTAGAAAAGGCAGTGGCATAATCTCTACTACTTCGAAGTATCCATTTTATCAGACAATTTCATTCAAGGGTGCTATCGAGTATATTTAATTACATTAAGCTCAATGGGGTTGTGTAGTTTCTAAAATCAAATCCTTTGGGCTAAACATGGACTCAAGCCATCTCTTGGATGCTTTTTCTTATTGTAAAAATGTCGAACATATTTTAACCAAGTTCATTGCTCATAGTTTCAAAGCTAAAGGAGGACACTAGCAAGGGAATAGAATTTATAAGATAACAAATTAGGTGGGGAATGACTCAAGTGCAAGCGAGTAAATAATTGTAGGATCAATTTAAAGTTGCAGGAGAGGTGAGTAAAGGAATGTGATACCTCCTCTTGCTTTCTTCGTTCTTGTACTTGAGTCGAATCCCCTCTATATTTCCCTAATGCCAAGTCACCGGAAATTGAGCAATCTTCGAGAAAGACAAAGAAACAAATTTGCAAATAAAGGTTACATCTAATTTTTTGTGTTTTTGGTTTTAAGAATGCAAACTAAAAGTAAACATGCAATTTTTCGGAAAGAAAACAAATCAAAAGAAGAAATAAAAAATATGAATGAAAGTTTGGAGGTTTTCAAAACCTCCCCCAAGCTTAGGTTCTTGCCATGCTTAGTTGTTGCCGTCGTTCGATGGCGGTTGATGGTGCTGCTGGTAGTAGTCAGGGAAGTAGGTCATGAAGTTACCAAAGGTGTGATCGTTAAGGCACTCACATCTTCACTTACTCCATGCAGAGTCTGGTCAATCTCCCTAACGCGTTGGTTGAGCTGCAGAAAATCCTGATAGGGGACATTGTTGAACCCCTGCTGCTATTTCTGCTGATGGGGCCATTGGTCCCAAGGTTGCTCCTGCTGCTGTTGTTGTCTCTCCCATGCGGGGTTGTACTCCTGCTCCTGCTCATCCTACTTCCCTCCTTCTTCCTCTTCATCGGAGTCAGGATAGAGCTCCGCCATGATCTCAATCACTTGATCCTTGGTGAGGATCCAGTTGTCCCTTCCCTGATCCTCGAAGGCTTATGGGCAGTGCAGTGGTACTTGATCATCCTGCACAACATTAAGATAACCAAATTGATAGGCTTGGAGCCTCCTGTTAGCTTGGTAAACACCGAGGAAGCCACAAGCAGTTATATATTTGACATCCATAAGTATGGATCCATCAACAGGTTGCACAATAGGAATTCCAATTTCATGGGCTTGGATTAGGTGGGTTACCATTCCACCGATGCGAATATCACCTTTATTTTTGTTGCTCTGGTGGCGGAGGTGCCGGAGACATAGAGCTGCTGGAGTGGGACTCTATGACGCATTAGGGAAGAGCGCCTTGGTGATCATGGCCATGTCTGCATTGGCCATCGTGCCGATATCTCCTCTTCCTAACAAAGTGTTAGTAAGAAACATAGCAACGTAACCGATGGTTGGGTTCTTAATGGTGGACATCTTCTTCTGATAGAAGTCCCTACCACCATTAACAGAAACAACCTCCCAAGTATTTTCACTCGAGACGTTATACAAGTTTGTAATAGTTGGTTCCCCTTCTTGAGGGAATCCATAAGCATCACAGAATTGTTGATAGGTAATTTGGTACGGCCGTTGGTTAACGGTGAAATTTATCATGCATGCATTACCTTTCTCCATGTAGTCGTCGTAGAAGGAGGAAAAGAACTCATGGGTGAACCATAGTGGTTGGCATTGGCGAGGTTGGCGAGTCCTGCATTTGCACATAGGTAGTCAAAGTCCGCCTTTAACTCTGCTGAGTTGAGAAAGCCGTTACCGGCCCATCGTGTGGGAAGCACCTTCCTCGCTAAAACCATGGTGTACTTGTTGTCGATCTCAGCCCGGAGCCCTGAACCCTCACCATGTTGGCGCTTGCTCTTACGAAAAATACTACCGAGCTTGTTTATCTTGATGCA
Source organism: Avena longiglumis (assembly GCA_030063025.1). Classification (NCBI taxonomy): domain Eukaryota; kingdom Viridiplantae; phylum Streptophyta; class Magnoliopsida; order Poales; family Poaceae; genus Avena; species Avena longiglumis. The sequence goes on from CP125975.1 coordinate 506,789,757, forward strand.
CTGAGAAATTTCAACATAAAACCTTAGGCATATAGTTTCTACATCATATATGAACGAATCTACGTGGAGGAATTCAATCCTAACGTGAGAAATCAAAAGAGAAAATCAATCAAGCTTGAATTCACCCACTAATTTAATGAGAAGATTTCAACCATGGAATTCTGAAAATAAAGCATGGATAGGGAGATAAACATACTGATCTATTGACTTCCCCACTCAAACGAACGAAATCCGCGAAGAATTGAGAGTTCTTGAGAGGTTTTGAGAGTTTTTGTAGCATCCCAGTTGTCTAACCCCTGTAATGCTACATGTTATAATAATAAAAAGGGCCACTTCCAACATATAATTGTTGCATCATCATATCATGCTCATACCATCATACCACCTTGCATTTAAGCATCATATAAAACCTTTTCTTGTTTGGTTCTTATCTCATGTGCATGATTAATTGTAGTTGCCTCTTGATATTGTATTTGGTTCTTGATATATTGTTAAATGCCCAAGTTGAGTTGAGGGCATCTCTCTTATTGACTCCACCACCTTTTCTTTCACCACCTTGTAATTCCACCATCCAACTAATCTGAGCTTGGCATTTTGTTGATTATCTCTAGCTCATGATTGGTTGTTTGGATTACACCCATCATCTTTTGCTTGGCCTTTGCCCACCTTTTGGGAATGCATATGAATAATGCCATATTAATCTTATTGTTTTCACAAGGATAAATTGGGCATTAATTATCTTGCATGGGCCATGCAAGTGCCACCTTTTCTAGTTTGGTTTTTGCTTGAATTCTAAGTGGATCATCTTCCCTTTGTTCAAATCATGTTTTGCCTTGTAGTTTCTTCACCATATCTTCTACCTCTCTTTTCCCTTTAGCTTAACCCTATCCCCATGCTCCATGCACACACATGTGCTAATGTGGCATTCACAAACCTTAAACCACCTTCCTCTCTCTATCTCTTTTCTTGGATCATGCTTGGTCATTATTTGGAACATGCATGGACCAAAGAATAACCCCATCACCACATAAACATCTCTCCCTACCTTCCCCCCCCCCTTTCTCCTTTTTCTTGGTTTTGTGGGTTGTATAAGAAGCTTGCATGACCAAGTTAAGTACCACCTCATTCTTACCCATCTTAGCAAACTCTAAAACCTCCCCCATGCTATCTCTCCTTTCTACCCTAAACAAAACCCTAATCTACACCTTCTCCCTAAGCAAAACCCTAGCTACCCCTCCCCTTCCCTACTACCTAGCATGATCATCCCATGCCATACCCATCCTAGCTAAATGCCTACACCACACCTTGCTAATCCCAAACCAAAGCACCCCTCCCCTCTCCTCTCCACTCTAGCTTTCCACCCCTAAAATCTATCTTGCATGCTCACATGGGCATCATGCCCTAGCTACCCCACCCCTCATCTAACCTAGACCGAACCACCTCTCCCTCTCTTTCTTTTCTCTCCCTCTCTCTCGCCACTGCCCCCTCTAACCCTACCTGCCGAGCCCTCCCACCTGCAGCCCCCAGCAGCCCGAAAGCACGCATGCCATGCGGCATCCATGCACGTGAAGTGCACGCCCTGCCCCTCCCCCACGCTAGCCACGCCATCCACCTGCCCCGCTGCTCTTATCCTTCCCCTCGCCCTAGCTTTCCCCAGATCCCCCCAGACCTCTCTTCCTCCCCCATGCCTTCCTTCTCCCTTCCCCTGCGATCCACAGCCCGCATGGCCTCTAAACCCTAGCGGCGACCCCCCCTCAGCGCCCCTTCGCTCCAGCGTTCCCCGAGGCGCGCCGGCAGTACCAGGAGCAGCGACGACCTCCCCTGCTTCGCCCAGGACACGAGGACCCCGCCGTAGCCTCGCCGGAGCGACCACGCCGTCGTCGTGCCCGGAGTGCTCTGCCGTTTCTCGACCCGAGCCCGCCGGCGGATCCGGACCTCCCCGAGCCTCGCCACCCGCGCCGTCGAGCTGCTGGTGAGCTCCTCTCTTCCTGCACAACATCTCTCCCTCTCGCCGCGTCGCCGTTGCTCGCTGAAGCGCAAGGCTGGCGCTGTCACATTGGCGACAGAATTGCAGCAGAGATCCGGTCAAGTTCGAGCCACAAGGCTCACTGAAAGCCGCCTCCGCTAGCACCCTGTACCAAAGTTGTAGACCCAATTGTCGTCTCCATCTTTCGTTTTGGCGTCGACGTCTGAAACGCGCTTAGGTTCGCGCCATCGTCGGCCAAAGATCCGCCAACGCAGCCGCCAAGGCTGCATGCTGCCGTCGAACTGGTAGCATGGCAGCTTTGCGTTTAGACCCCAATTTTTCCCGCCTAAACCCGCGGTCCTCGGCCCACCTCCCAGCTGTTGGTTTTATGAAAAAGGCTCCCAGTTCCTTGTGTTTCAACCCGGTCCCGGATCGCCACCGTGTCGCCAGATCCGCCGAGTGACGCAGGCGTGGCCCGCTGTAGCTTGGTCCCACATCGTGACGGTAGCTAGGATCAGCCGGTGCACTTTGGTTTCTCTGCAAGGCCTGGTAAGCTCAGGTCCACCTGTAAGCGGCTGGGTTTGCTGTGTCTGAGTGCGAAAAGTTGTCTGTGTCTGTTTTTTTTATTCAAATCTTTTTCTGAATATTTAAAATTCAAATAAATTTCAGATTTGAATAACTTTTCAATTGTAAATCCAAATTTGACAAATAATATATGTTTGGATATCAGAAAAATGAGAGGATTCCAAATATAACAGCCAATTTGCCTTTTGCACATTTAAAATTCCAAGTTTATTTAAATTACCACAAATGCCACTGGAATTTAAATAATTAATAACTTTTGATTTATAATTCCAAATTTAGCAAATGATATGTCTAAAACGATCAGCTCGACGAGACCTTTCTGTTTATGCTATCCATGACTTCAATTGCAGCATGCATCATATAAAAATATAGTGAACAGCAACTGTTATGGCAACAAATGTGATTCCAAAACCCCATTAAAATGTTATTACTTGTCCTCCACACCTCACCATGCCATGCTACCTTATTGCCATGTAAATGGTGCATCATTCATCATTGCATGATTGTTTGCTTGACGCATCTTATTCATATGATTGTGCTCTATATTCATGTTGGCCTTGTTTGTTTGGTTTTTCTCGGATAGACACTGAGCAGGGGTTGTATCAAGAGAACCAGGAGCACTACCCAGATCCGTCCCTTGCTTCAACTGAGTTAACAGGCAAGCACTTCCACATGCTTGCATACATACAGTACCTATTGCCTCTATCTTATTCTTGCATCATTGAGTCGCGATTGCATTAAATTGAATCCCAAGTATGCATAGCCTTTACTTTTAAACCCCACCAAGCTTGTTTCCTCCATCCCATGAGCCACTACTATAGGAGTTATTTAAGCCATGCGAGTCGTAGAACAGCATGTGTAGGGTTTGTGAGAGTCCGTGAATAACGAGGTACCTAAACAACTTAACCTGAGTAGTTCTGGGATAACTAAAGAAAGTGGCACCGGTGAGCAACATCTGCTATTTGGTTTTTCCTGCTCACTTGTGTCCCGTAAGACCCCGAGTACTTGATTCCTGTTCCTTGATTTATCGCTATCCACATCCGGAGGTATATGGGACCCCACAGGCCGAGCTTGATTCCGTCTTATTTCTTGGGGCCACAAACTAGTTTGAGGTCTTATTTACTATCCTGTACTTATGCCATGCTACTTTCTGCATTTAATTTGTGCGAGGAGCACACTGTACTGTTTAGGATCGGGACACGATTCCGCGGTGTCGACAAGCCCAGCCACACTTTCGGGTTCCCAGTCGTTCACAGCCGTCCACCCAAACCTTGAGCCGCCTCTGAGTCACCGCTTGCTATGGATCTACTTAAGGTGGCCTCGAAATAATTCTGAATCTTGTGATTGTTCAGTGAAAGCCTCGGGTTTTGATTTGGTTTTTCCGAGGTTGATCGAGCGTGTTGCTATTGGTGCACCCGGCCGGTAAAACTTTCTCAAAGCCGTGTCCGCGGATATGGACGACTTGGAGCACGTTTCTTGATCATAGACAAGCATAACTAAAGTACCGCTTTAATCGACTAAGTAACTTGACTAGTAAATAGTGAAACACTCATGGAATGGTTAATAAAATTGCCAACGGATGGGGTTGTCCGCTTCCTTGTTGGTAAGCAGGGAGGAGGATGGATCGGATGAGATTACCATTATAACTGTTGTACTTAATTCACGGACCTCCGTCTATCATTGGTTAGGCGGATGGTTAGCGTTTATCTGTAGAACTGCTAGGGTTTATCTTTCGCTGCAATTGCGTCACCCCAGGTTGTGTCCCCTTTAGAGGCATTAAGACTTGCTGAGTACCCTTAGGGTCTCACACGATAAATTCTTGATTCAGATGAACAGGTACCTTCACAGGATGGATACTGGGTGGAAGAAGCCGAAGATGTGGGCAACGATCGTTCGGTGTAGAGATTCCGGGAACGGGGATCCGTGAGACCTGTAGTTGGGATGTGCTTATTTCTATGGCATCTTATGCCGATTTGCTTCTTATCCGTACTCGGATTTTGTTTGCCGCTTCCGCATGATACTCTGATGTGTGTTGTATGAGGAGTTATCCTAAAATATAGATCTATCTAGGACATTTGAATCTTGCCGTATGGCGTTGCTATATTTCCTTTCTTTCTAGATGGTATGGCTCTGATGTACTCTTGTATGGTGGCTTGCGTACATACCCACTTGTGTACGTAGTTGATCCCTTCGCTGCCGACCACGCCCGCCAGACAGTCCCGTTGAGAGGGTAGTGGTTGGGACGTCTGAAAGGACTACCAAAGGAGTGGCTTTTGGGGCCCCACCGTACTATTTCAACCACTACCACTCATCCAGGCTTGTATCTAGGAGCGTAGTTCACCGAGGTAGTTACAATTGGTATCAGAGCCATCCCGACCTTCAGGGTTTCAGCCAAACGATCGTTGTCAGTCTAGCAAATATTTTGAGTAGTTATGTATATTAGGGAAAAACAAACGCGAGAGTAGGACTGCTTCCACTTTTCTTCTTACCCTCCCACCCACCCTTTTCTGGTAAGGAAGTGCAACGTTTTCAATCCTCTTCTCAAAGTTCAAACTAGGATTCACGTGTTCTGGGTTTCCGTAGTACCATAGGTTGTGTGTGTGTGTCTGTGTGTAATCCCTTATCTATCTGTTGCATCCAAGTTGTTATCTTATCTGCCTTTGGTTATCAACTGTTGGTACATTCCATACCGACGGGCTTTTGCAAACCGACGCAATCTATCTTCCTCTTGTATCCGACGCTATCTTGTTTGGGGTGTTCGTTTCCGTAGTTGCCAATCTTTAGGTTTCGTAGTGAGAAGAAGGGGTTAGGATATGTGTTCCACTTGTTCATGTGCGGAGTAATGATTTGAGTGCGGGATGGAGTCGCGACCATACCACTACTTTGATCATTCGCTTTTGTATATTGAATCGGTAGAGTCACTAATCTTGATTCGTTAAGTAATTTTGCGCATCTATTGGTATTCTAATGCCGAAATTTGTGGAAAATTTTTCTTTGATATATTTGTGTACCACACCCCTTTTCAGTCATGTGCGATATGCTTAATATCTTTTAGGTGCTATGAACTTTGTTGATATTTTAATATCATCTCAGTAAATTGTATCCTTTAATCTTGGTTAATTCCATCTTGGTACTATTTTGGATTATTATCATTCTCCATCATAGTACTGACTTGAGTTTTATATCAATGATGATGGCTCCCCACCGGATCGAGGAGGACATCCTCCGAATCGGGCTCATGTTGTCAAACATTGCAAATGCTTTGGCAGCCATGCAAGAGAACCAGAAGCACTTTGAGGAGAGAGTCAGAAGGAATGAGTTTGCTCCACTTCCTCCACCTCCCAAGCGTGGTGACATCAAGAGCTTCCTCAAGTTCAACCCTCGTCAGTTTGATTTTTCAGACCGACCTCTGGACGCGGATGATTGGCTGCGCGAGATCTCAAGGTTGCTCGAGATTGCTGATGTTCCAGAACAGGAGTGGGTAAAGTGTGCTACTCACCTTCTCAAGGGAGATGCAGCTCTTTGGTGGGAAAACTACTTGAAGGCAAGCTGCACTGGGTTCCAGCCAACTTGGGAAAGGTTCACTGCAGCTTTCAAAGAACAGTTTCTCTCAGAGATTGTGATGGAAAGGATGAAGGAGGCTTTCCTCAACCTGAAGCAGGGAAATGATAACGTCAACACCTATATCAGGAACTTCATGAATCTATCCCGTTATGGTGGTGATGAGGTATCTGATGATAAGAAGAAGCAGAAAAGGTTCAGGCAAGGGCTCAATGCGTCGATCAAGTATGCAATCACACATGGAAGACCGGCAACCTTCCTGGAACTACAAAGACAAGACTGCAAGAGGAGGCAAGCAGGCAAATGTTTGAGGAGTCCAAGAAACATAACAGGGATGCATCAAGCTCTGCAGTTATGGCAGCTCCTTCTAAGCGGCGTGTCTGGGTTCCTAACACCCCACCGTCGCTCCCGGCTCCACCAAGACCTGCAAGTTTCGCTTCAAGGCCACCAAACTTCACCACTGCGTCTCCCAGGGGCTACAACAACCATTACCCTGGAGCGCCTGGCGGAGTCCCTGGCTACTCTGCTCCACGTCCACACGGTGCTTGCTTCACATGTGGAGATCATGGTCATCCCAGCTGGAACTGCCCAATGAAGAACAAAGCTCTCCCTCCACCCCCGCCAAGATCTGCAACAAGCTCTCCTTCGGTTCGTGCACCACCGCCTCGGGCTCTCAACATCAACACTAAGCCCGGGTCTGCGGTTGTTCGCGCCAACTGCGTCAACGCCTCTCAAGATGAGCTCGCACCTAGAGTTGTCATGGGTATGCTTTCAGTTAACTCAGTTCCTGCACGAGTTCTCTTTGATTCTGGTGCATCGCATTCCTTTGTGTCTCACAAGTTTGCAAATGAGAATGACTTAGCAATGGAGCCTATTCTTAAGCGGTTAATGGTTATTTCTCCTGGAGCAAATATGGTAGCATCTAAGATCAGTCATGGCAATAAAGTTGAGATTGGTGGTTCTTCATTCTTGGCTTCTTTGATTGTTCTGGGCAACTCTGACATTGATGTCATCTTGGGCATGGATTGGTTGACAGCAAATGCAGCTGTGATTGATTGTGCTGAACGCTCAGTGTCTCTGAAGATTCCTGAAGGCCACATAGTCTTTTCTCCAAGTCTGACTCCTGCTGTCCAGCTCTATTCCTTGGCTGCTCTGAATAATGATGCTATGGAAGCTATTCAGAGGGTACCAGTGGTCTGTGAGTTCCCGGATGTCTTTCCTGAAGAGTTGCCAGGTATGCCTCCGGATCGCGAGGTTGAATTCGTGATTGAGCTTGAACCTGGAACGACTCCTATCTCCAAGAGGCCATATAAAATGGGTCCTTCTGAGTTGGCTGAACTCAAACGACAGCTTGATGAACAAGAGAAGTTGGGTTTCATTCAACACAGCACTTCTTCTTGGGGTAGCCCAACAATCTTTGTGAAGAAGCGTGACAGAACCGATAGGCTATGTGTTGACTACCGGGCGCTCAATGCTAAAACCATCAAGAACAAATATCCTCTCCCTCGGATAAATGATCTATTTGATCAGCTGGCAGGAGCTGTGGTGTTCTCTAAGCTGGACTTGAGAAGTGGTTATCACCAAATCAAAATTCGCAAAGAAGATGTGCCCAAGACAGCTTTCACCACCCGCTATGGCCTGTATGAGTACACGGTCATGTCTTTCGGCCTCACCAACGCACCTGCTACCTTCTCGAGGCTGATGAACTCCGTTTTCATGGAGTACCTGGACAAGTTTGTTGTGGTATATCTGGATGATATTCTGGTTTATTCCAAATCCAAGGAGGAGCATGAAGAACACCTGCGGTGTGTCCTAAACAAGCTTCGTGAGAACCGCTTGTATGCAAAGTTCTCAAAGTGTGAGTTTTGGTTGCCTGAAGTAACATACTTGGGTCATGTTATCTCTGCCAAGGGCATTGCAATCAACCCGGAAACCGTGAAGACAATAGTTGAATGGCTTCCTCCTGCTAATGTCAAGGAAGTGCGGAGTTTTCTCGGCTTGGCTAGCTATTGCCGTCGCTTTGTGCAGAACTTCTCGAAGATAGCAAAGCCTCTTACCGATCTCCTCAAGAAAGGCAAGAAGTACCTGTGGACTCCTGCTTGTCAAGAAAGTTTTGAGACACTCAAAGAGAAGCTCACTTCCACACCAGTCTTGGTTCCTCCGGATACATCTAAGCCTTTCCAGATATTCTGTGACGCCTCTTTGCAAGGATTGGGTGCGGTCCTTATGCAAGAGAGACAGGTGGTTGCTTATGCTTCTCGTCAGTTGAAGACGCATGAGATCAACTATCCCACACATGACCTCGAGCTAGCAGCAGTGGTCTTTGCTTTGAAGCTATGGAGGCACTACTTGCTTGGTAACCGTTGTGAGATCTTCTCGGACCACAAGAGTTTGAAGTATATCTTCACTCATCCTGATCTCAACCTTCGGCAGAGGAGATGGATTGAAGCAATCAATGACTTTGATGTGACCATCAACTACACTCCAGGAAAAGCAAATGTCATGGCAGATGCGCTTAGCCGTAAAGCTTATGTCAACAACCTCATGTTAGAAGAGCAGCAGCCCCTCTTGTGCGAGGAATTCCGTCAGCTCAACCTTGAAGTTGTGGAACAAGGGCATCTCCTGAATCTTCTGGCTACTCCTCTCTTGGAAGAACAGATTCGTTCTCGTCAGCTTGGTGATCCGCACACCAAAAAGCTCATCGCTAAGCTTGACCTTCCGAAGTATGAGTCCTTCCACGTTGATGATCAAGGCACGCTCTTCTTTGAACACCGGATGTTTGTTCCAAACTACCCGGGTCCGAGACCAAGTTCTCAAGGAGGCACATGATTCGGTTCTTTCTATCCATCCCGGCAGCACAAAGATGTATATGGACTTGAAAACACAATCTTGGTGGCACAGGTTGAAACGGTATTGCGCCAAGTATGTCTCGAGAATGTGATGTTCTGCAGAGTCAAGGCTGTCCATCGAAACCATTTGGTCTTCTACAGCCATTGAAACCTCCGGAATGGAAATGGGAGAAAGTAGAGATGGACTTCATCACTGGCTTCCCAAGATCGCAGAAGGGCAACAATGCAATTTTTGTTGTCATCGACAGGCTTTCTAAAGTGGCTCATTTCTTCCCAGTCAAAGAAACAATTTCTGGAATTCAGTTGGCTGAGCTCTATATCAACAGGATTGTCTCTTTGTATGGGGTTCCACTTGAAATCAGCTCAGACCGTGGGAGCATCTTCACCTCAAAGTTCTGGGAGAGTTTCCAAAAAGCTTTGGGAACAAAGTTGAACTTCAGCACTGCTTACCACCCTCAGTCGCAAGGACAAGTGGAGAGAATCAATCAAATTCTGGAGGATATGCTTAGAGCCTGCGTCATCTCTTTTGGCATGAAGTGGGAGGAGTGTCTTCCATATGCTGAATTCTCCTACAACAACAGCTTCCAGAAGAGTCTGAAGATGGCACCATTCGAGGCTCTCTATGGTCGCAAGTGCAGAACTCCGATTGGTTGGTCAGGTGCAGGAGAAAGAATCTGGTTTGGCCCTGACATTGTAACTCAAGCAGAGGAGAAGGTGCATATCATTCTGGAGAACCTGAAGATTGCTCAGAGTCGTCAGAAGAGCAACTATGACAGGAAGCACTCAGATATGGTATATGCCCCTGGTGATCTCGTCTACCTTCGTGTCACTCCCATGAGAGGAACACACCGCTTCGGTATCAAAGGAAAGTCGGCTCCTAGATACATCGGTCCTTTCAAGATACGTGGTAGAAGAGGAGAAGTTGATTATGCACTGGAGCTTCCGGAAAAACTCAAAGTCCATGATGTTTTCCACATCTCTCAGCTCAAGAAGTGCTTCAAAGACCCCGGCAAGACCGTGGATCATGAACTAATCGACCTCCAAGAAGATCTCTCTTATCAAGAACACCCCACCAAAATCCTTGAGACCGCAGAACGAAGGACGCGCAACAAGTCCATCAAGTTTTGCAAGGTGCAGTGGTCACACCATTCTGTTGATGAAGCAACATGGGAGCGTGAAGATGAACTCCGTGCCAACCATCCTTCTCTCTTTGTATCTTCTTCTTCTTCCTAGAATCTCGGGGCGAGATTCCTGTTTAGTGGGGGAGAGTTGTAGCACCCCAGTTGTCTAACCCCTGTAATGCTACATGTTATAATAATAAAAAGGGCCACTTCCAACATATAATTGTTGCATCATCATCATATCATGCTCATACCATCATACCACCTTGCATTTAAGCATCATATAAAACCTTTTCTTGTTTGGTTCTTATCTCATGTGCATGATTAATTGTAGTTTCCTCTTGATATTGTATTTGGTTCTTGATATATTGTTAAATGCCCAAGTTGAGTTGAGGGCATCTCTCTTATTGACTCCACCACCTTTTCTTTCACCACCTTGTAATTCCACCATCCAACTAATCTGAGCTTGGCATTTTGTTGATTATCTCTAGCTCATGATTGGTTGTTTGGGTTACACCCATCATCTTTTGCTTGGCATTTGCCCACCTTTTGGGAATGCATATGAATAATGCCATATTAATCTTATTGTTTTCACAAGGATAAATTGGGAATTAATTATCTTGCATGGGCCATGCAAGTGCCACCTTTTCTAGTTTGGTTTTTGCTTGAATTCTAAGTCGATCATCTTCCCTTTGTTCAAATCATGTTTTGCCTTGTAGTTTCTTCACCATATCTTCTACCTCTCTTTTCCCTTTAGCTTAACCCTATCCCCATGCTCCATGCACACACATGTGCTAATGTGGCATTCACAAACCTTAAACCACCTTCCTCTCTCTATCTCTTTTCTTGGATCATGCTTGGTCATTATTTGGAACATGCATGGACCAAAGAATAACCCCATCACCACATAAACATCTCTCCCTACCTCCCCCCCCCTTTCTCCTTTTTCTTGGTTTTGTGGGTTGTATAAGAAGCTTGCATGACCAAGTTAAGTACCACCTCATTCTTACCCATCTTAGAAAACTCTAAAACCTCCCCCATGCTATCTCTCCTTTCTACCCTAAACAAAACCCTAATCTACACCTTCTCCCTAAGCAAAACCCTAGCTACCCCTCCCCTTCCCTACTACCTAGCATGATCATCCCATGCCATACCCATCCTAGCTAAATGCCTACACCACACCTTGCTAATCCCAAACCAAAGCACCCCTCCCCTCTCCTCTCCACTCTAGCTTTCCACCCCTAAAATCTATCTTGCATGCTCACATGGGCATCATGCCCTAGCTACCCCACCCCTCATCTAACCTAGACCGAACCACCCCCTCTCCCTCTCTTTTTCTTTCCTCTCTCCCCTCTCTCTCTGCCTACCGCCCCCCCCCTCTAACCCTACCTGCCCAGGCTCCCAGCCCACTGCCCCTGGCCCCTGGCAGCCCGAGCACGCATGCCAGCTCGCGCGCGCCCATGCACGTGAAGTGCACGCCCTGCCCCTCCCCCACGCTAGCCACCCCATCCCCCTGCCCCGCTGCTCTTATCCTTCCCCTCCCCCTAGCTTTCCCCAGATCCCCAGACCTCTCTTCCTCCCCATGCCTTCCTTCTCCCTTCCCTGCGATCCACAGCCGCATGGCCTCTAAACCCTAGCGGCCCTCAGCGCCCTTCTCCAGCGTTCTCCGAGGCGCTAGCAGTACAGGGCGTGTGACCTCCCCGCCAGACACGAGGACCCCCGTAGCCTCGCCGGGCGACCACGCCGTCGTCGTGCGGAGTGCTCTGCGTTTCGACCAGCCGGCCGGATCCGGACCTCCCGAGCCTCGCCACCCGTCGGCTGCTGGTGAGCTCCTCTTCCCAGACAACATCTCCCCTCCTCTCGCCGTGCGTCTCGTCAGCGTGCCGGCGCCTGCTTGGCCGCGCGTCCTGTGGCAGCTAGCCGCAGCAGAGATCCGGTCAAGTTGAGCCACCTGCCGCGCTTCTGAGCCGCCTCCGCGCTAGCACCCTGTACCAAAGTTGTAGACCCAGCTGTCGTCTCCATCTTTCGTTTTGGCGTCGACGTCTGAAACGCGCTAGGTTCGTCGCCATCGTCGGCCAAAGATCCGTCCAGACGCAGCCCGGTAGTTGCTCATTGCCGTCGAACGGTGGCGGCAGCTTTGCGTTTAGACCCCCACCCTTTTTCCCGCCTAAAACCCGCAGTCCTCGGCCCCACCTCCCAGCGTCTGTTGGTTTTATGCAAAAAGGCTCCCCAGTTCCTTGTGTTTCAACCCGCGGTCCCCGGATCGCCACCGTGTCGCGTATCCGCTGAGTGACGCGTGTGCGTGGCCCCGCTGTAGCCGGTCCCACCTGTCAGCGACGGTAGCTAGGATCAGCCGCGGTGCCACTGGTTTCCTGCGCGCGTGGGCCTGGGTAAGCTCAGGTCCACCTGTAAGCGGCTGGGTTTGCTGTGTCTGAGTGCGAAAAGTTGTCTGTGTCTGTTTTTTTTTATTCAAATCTTTTTCTGAATATTTAAAATTCAAATAAATTTCAGATTTGAATAACTTTTCTTTTGTAAATCCAAATTTGACAAATAATATATGTTTGGATATCAGAAAAATGAGAGGATTCCAAATATAACAGCCAATTTGCCTTTTGCACATTTAAAATTCCAAGTTTATTTAAATTACCACAAATGCCACTGGAATTTAAATAATTAATAACTTTTGATTTATAATTCCAAATTTAGCAAATGATATGTCTAAAACGATCAGCTCGACGAGACCTTTCTGTTTATGCTATCCATGGCTTCAATTGCAGCATGCATCATATAAAAATATAGTGAACAACAACTGTTATGGCAACAAATGTGATTCCAAAACCCCATTAAAATGTTATTACTTGTCCTCCACACCTCACCATGCCATGCTACCTTATTGCCATGTAAATGGTGCATCATTCATCATGGCATGATTGTTTGCTTGACGCATCTTATTCATATGATTGTGCTCTATATTCATGTTGGCCTTGTTTGTTTGGTTTTTCTCGGATAGACATCGAAAGGTTGTATCAAGAGAACCAGAGCACTACCTGGATCCGTCCCTTGCTTCAATCGAGTTAACAGGCAAGCACTTCCACATGCTTGCATACATACAGTACCTATTGCCTCTATCTTATTCTTGCATCATTGAGTCGCGATTGCATTAAGTTGAATCCCAAGTATGCATAGCCTTTACTTTTAAACCCCCACCAAGCTTGTTTCCTCCATCCCATGAGCCACTACTATAGGAGTTGTTTGAGCCATGCAGTCGAGAACAACATGTGTAGGGTTTGTGAGAGTCCGTGAATAACGAGGTACCTAAACAACTTAACCTGAGTAGTTCTGGGATAACTAAAGAAAGTGGCACCGGTGAGCAACATCTGCTATTTGGTTTTTCTGCTCACTTGTGTCCCGTGAAGACCCCGAGTACTTGATTCCTGTTCCTTGATTTATCGCTATATCCACATCCGGAGGTATATGGGACCCCCGGCCGAGCTTGATTCCGTCTTATTTCTTGGGGCCACAAACTAGTTTGAGGTCTTATTTACTATCCTCACTTATGCCATGCTACTTTATGCATTTAATTTGCGAGGAGCACACTGACTGCTTAGGATCGGGACACGATTCCGCTGTCGACAAGCCCAGCCACACTTTCGGTTCCCAATGCTCACACCGATACCCAAACCTTGAGCCCGTCTGAGTCACCGGCTTGCTATGGATCTACTTAAGGGGTGGCCCCCTGAAATAATTCTGAATCTTGTGATTGTTCAGTCGTGAAAGCCTCGTTGGGTTTTGATTTGGTTTTTCCGAGGTTGATCGAGCGTGTGTTGCTATTGGTGCACCCCGGCCGGGTAAAACTTTCTGAAAGTCGTGTCCGCGGATATGGACGACTTGGAGCACAGTTTCTTGATCATAGACAAGCATAACTAAAGTACCGCTTTAATCTGACTAAGTAACTTGACTAGTAAATAGTGAAACACTCATGGAATGGTTAATAAAATTGCCAACGGATGGGGGTTGTTCGTCCGCTTCCTTGTTGGTAAGCAGGGAGGAGGATGGATCGGATGAGATTACCATTATAACTGTTGTACTTAATTCACGGACCTCCGTCTATCATTGGTTAGGCAGATGGTTAGCGTTATCTCAGAGAACTGCTAGGGTTTATCTTTCGCTGCAATTGCGTCACCCTGTGTTGTGTCCCCTTTAGAGGCATTAAGACTTGCCGAGTACCCTTAGGGTCTCACACGATAAATTCTTGATTCAGATGAATGTACCTTCACGGATTGATCTGGTGGAAGAAGCCGAAGATGTGGGCAACGATCGTTCGGTGTAGAGATTCCGGGAACGGGGATCCGTGAGACCTGTAGTTGGGATGTGCTTATTTCTATGGCATCTTATGTCGGTTTGCTTCTTATCCGTACTCGGATTTTGTTTGCCGCTTCCGCATGATACTCTGATGTGTGTTGTATGAGGAGTTATCCTAAAATATAGATCTATCTAGGACATTTGAATCTTGCCGTATGGCGTTGCTATATTTCCTTTCTTTCTAGATGGTATGGCTCTGATGTACTCTTGTATGGTGGCTTGCGTACATACCCACTTGTGTACGTAGTTGATCCCTTCGCCGACTCACGCCCAGACAGGTCCCGTTGAGAGGGTAGTGGTTGGGACGTCTGAAAGGACTACCAGTGAGTGGCTTTTGGGGCCCCACCGTACTATTTCAACCACTACCACTCATCCAGGCTTGTATATAGGAGCGTAGTTCACCGAGGTAGTTACAGTTTTGGAGGGAGGGTTTGAGAGAAATAATGAGAGGAGGAAGAATCTTGCCCTGCCCCGACCCGTTTAAGTGGTCGGGCCAAACTATACGGCGGGAGCTCTACGGCCGGGTTAAGTAGCTCCCGCCGTATAGTTGTGGTGGCGGCGAGATTTAGGGTTTCCCTACACCAAATCACAACTATACGGTCACAACTATACGGCCGGACCTTCTGTATCTGAACCCCAAGTTTTGAGAATTTTGTCGATAACTATACGGCCGCAACTATATGGCTGGAATAAATATTCCTGCCGTATAGTTGGTCGTTAGACCTTCTAGAACATGCCTTTTCACCCGAATTTTCAGAGTTGCATTTTTTTATATGAACAATATTGTTAAGCTAGTTTCTACAGATAAAAATCAATCTTTATTTTCTACTCCAAATCTATGCATATTCAGTCGGCATTTCTATTAATTTTTTACAGCTACATCTTTAAGGTCGCGCTTCCGCAAAAATTTCTGTTAAAAAGTTGTAGGAATGCGATGAACATCTTATTATCTAAATTTAATTTATTTTATTGATATGATGGGTTGACTCCCATTAAGCATTTTATTTAAGAATGGTTGATATTTAAACCCCTTGTTTGTTCTGGAATTCCTACCTTTGGCTGCCCTTTATCAAAGGCACTTACCACATGAACTTGTTCTGCCGGTGGAACATACATTTTTCTTGCTTCTAGTTTCTTTGGAAAATACTAGATTATTTCAGCATCATAAACATTGAAGATTATTTTACCTTTAGCACAGTCAACTGACGCCCCTGCAGTGCTAAGAAAAGGTCTTCCAAGTATTATAGATAATTTTTCATCCTCCGGCATTTCAAGAATAATAAAGTCAATGGGAATTACATGCTCATCTATTCTAAGTAGAACATCTTCAATCATACCCACAGGTTGTTTAGTGGATTTGTCAGCCATCTATAAAGTGATAGAAGTCAGGGAATATTCCCCTAATCCTAACCTTTTATAGAGGGAGTATGACATTACACTAACCCCCGCACATAAATCACATAAAGCATTATGAATATCAGTTTTACCTATTGACCATGAAATAGTTGGTATCCCGGGATCTCCTGACTTAGATAATAGGCTCCCATCAGCGGGGTAACTAGTTACCATGGAGACGGTTTCAATTATTTCTTTCTACTAAGAATGTCACGGAGAAATTTAGAATAGGCAGGCACTTTTATTGCATCCACAAATGGAATTTCTAGACGAAAATCATTAAATTCCTTTGTAAAAGAGTTATAGATTGCCTCATCCGGTGCTTTATTTTTAAGATCTGGATATGGAAGTTTCTTACCTTTATCATTTAACTTTTGTGGAGGATCAGGATCTTTAGTTGCTTCCTTTTGTTGTTGCTTGTTGCCTTTCTTCTTTTCTATTGCAACAAGTTCATCTTCTTTGCTTGTGTCTTTTTCTTATCTTGGATCAACAGTCTCTACATCAGAGTTATAACTGTCATTCTGTGCGTCATTTTTCTCCTCCAAGGTTTGATCTTGTGTGTCTTGAGTAGTGTCATCTTGAGGATCCACCAATGTATCATCTTCCTGGCTTGCTTTGAGCAAAGCTTTTTCCTTTCGATCTTTTTCAGCTTCATATTTTGGTGGTCCTAATGGTCCTTTAACAACCGCACCTCTTCTTGTAACTACATTAGTAGAAACAAGAATATTTATATCATCGCGAAGAAAAATTTGATAAAAATATGCTATTTGTTCACATTGGGTTTCAATCATACTGAGGTACTTGTTAAATAATTTTATTTCTTGGCCAATCTTATCATAATTTTCTGTAAGTTCGGCCAAAATCTTTTTATGTCTTTGAAATTGCTTATGCAATTTATTATAAGACTTTGCTTGTTGATGTTTCAATTCTTGAAAAACTTTTCTACTTTCATCCTCTTCAGTAAAAACTTGAAACAAATCTACTTTGCTTTCCTTAACAAGTTCAGAAGGTATACCTTTTTATTTCATGGTTTTACGTACTTTAGGCATAAGATCAGGATTTATACGAAGTATTCCCTTTTCTTGCTTAGTACCAAAATTCAGATTATATAAAGAATCATTATTACCCCTAGTAGACATCAATTCTAAACATGCTTTAACAGTTAAAGTGTTTATCGATCCTCCTGCTGATAAATGTAGCAACTCTCTACATTGAGTATTAAGACCGTGGTAAAATAAGTGGCAAACAGTTGACTCAGAATATCCATGATTAGGAATACTATTGATCATTCCAAAGAATCTTTCCCAGGCATGTGGGTAGTTTTCTCCCACGTTCTGACTAAAGTTTCCTATATTCTTTCTAAGTTCTGTTACCTTTGTGAAAGGATTAAACCTATTTATAAATTTAACAATGCAGTTTTCCCAATATTTAATATAATGGCGAGGGAGAGAATATAACTAGTCTAGAGCTTTACCTTTAAGAGACCAACGAAATCGTTTTAAACGAGAGAATTCTCTAGGCAAACCTTTTGGTCCAAGTGATGTTATCACATCGTCGAACTCTCTAAGATGTCTTCCTGGGTCTTTATCTTCCCTTCCGCTGAAAGCTTTTTCCTGCAAAATTTTAATAATCTCACCATCAAATCGATATTCCCTAACTCCAGGGTTAGGAAATTCTATTGTTTGTTTAAGAAAAGCAGAATTTGGAGCACTGTATTCTCTGAGAGTCTTCTCATGTTTCTTGGGAGTTGTCCTATGAATGGACATGATTTCCATGAAGTCACTTAAGTTTTCAACTTCAACTTTATTCGACCTCAAAAGTTTTTCAATAATTTTCTTGCGCCTTTGCGATCAAGATAATATGGTAGATAAGCTCTACCAGAGCGTGTAGACCCTTTGTCTCCTAGGGAGACCATCTTGTAATAGTATCACCTGAAAGATCAAGAGACAAAACACTTGGCGCTTAGATCCCTGGCAACGGCGCCATAAAATAGCTTGATGGCTGCAAGTGCACAGATTGTTTGTATCTAGTTTTGAAGTTAAGATGTCAATCCAACAAGGAGCCCAATGGTAAGTGTTTATTGGTGAAGTCTTTATCACACCCGAAGTTGTCACAGGTCTTCGAATGAATTGACTGGAAGTGTTGAAATAAGAATAGATTTTGGATTAAACGAAAGTATTTAAATAAAACTAGAGTGTAAACTTTAGAAATAAAAAGTATAAAAGTAAAGAACGATTTGTTTGTTGTTTTCTACAGATGACAAAGTAGGCGCGGGGAGATTCAGTTCATGGTGATAGTGAATGTGTCAGGTGGATGGATGATAAGTGTAACAATTATAATCTTATAAGTATTTGTGTAGGTGAGCAACCCATAATTAGTCGGAACTCCTCTTGGTAGATTTCATCCCAACTTTAATAATTCTACAAGCCTGTTTACTACAACCATGATCAGTCACTAGACGATTAAGACTCTTCAAGTTGCTTAGCAATTAAGCTTCTTAGATCGTACTAATGCAATAAGCTCTGTGGCTCCTCGTTATTATCGAGTCAAACTAATTTGCCACTGTTATCCCCATGTCACTCGAGGTTCGTTAGTCTGCTAACAAACAAGATTCACTACAGGAAATAACTAAGACGCCGACGGCCAAAGGTCGGGGCCGTCGGTAGTCGTTTTCTCGGCCACCGACCAGCCCGCCGTCACAGAGATGATGCAGGGTAGCCCTCGGCATAGTGTGGCCGTCGGCGTAGTAGCGAGGTATGTGCCGACGGTGGCCCTCGACGTAGATATTGCCCTCGGCGTAGCCCCAGTTCAAACATGATAACGGAAACGGCGTTAGGCAGCCAAGATGTGCCGACGGCCTGGCCGTCGGCACAGCCTCCAGATTTTTTTCCCTTTTCATAATTTTTGAAAACTCATAACTAAATCATTCTAATTCAGAAAAATACAAATAATATATCAAAATTTGCAGAAAAAAAATCTATCTATCTACACTCAAATATTACACATTTATAAACAAAAATTAAGTTAAATATAAAACATTATATATAGTTTAAAACGGGCATTATAAATTCAAAAACGATCCAAACAATGCGAAACCTTCGCGTGGTGTCATATTATGTGACATAGTTAGAAGGAAAAATATCAAACTTGGTATATTTATTATGTCTCAAAAAACCTTCACAAAATGATCTATCTCGTTCGAGGTTTCTTGGCTTTCGGGTCAAATGACCAATGTTATGGCTAGAATGAAGGCATAGTTTGTGATAATGTGTCGATATTTTGCATAATTGTGCATCATGTGATGGTGAACAATGTTTCAGGAGGAAGTTTTCCTTTTCATCGTACCAAAAAGCCATTTTTCATTTTCCGAGTGCAAAAAACGGACGGTTTTGTGAAGCAACCAACAAATGGCTAATTCAAAATGCTACCGTCACATTTTTCAAAAATACTAGACCACCTTACATGTATAATTTCATAACAGGGGGATCTCAAACATTTCCGTCTATGCCTGGTGAAAAAGACAAATTCCTGCCGAATCGGTAGGAAGTAGGTCAGATATGCACTATAGGTACATGATCGGATGCTCATGATTTTTTACAAAAATCATTTTGAGGTTAAAAATATGTTGTTTCATCATAGATCCACTTCAAGTTTAGCGAGTCTCGGCCCTGAGCTAAGAATCTTCATGCCCGCCCTTCGACAAAGTATAACGATAGTTTAAAACGGGCATTATAAATTCAAAAACGATCCAAACAATGCGAAACCTTCGCGTGGTGTCATATTATGTGACATAGTTAGAAGGAAAAATATCAAACTTCGTATATTGATTATGTCTTAAAAAACCTTCACAAAATGGTGCGACCACTACACCTTGCAAAACTTGCTAGACTTGTTGCAAGTCTTGCGTTTTGCTTGAGAAACAACGGGTTAGAAGAGTTGAAGGATTGTCGTGAGACAAGAAGGATAGGATGGGTATAGCTCCGGTTTTCCCAAGAATCATGATAAAAGAATATAACCACTTGTGAAAGAAAAGGAGAAGATGATGTATCATGGATAAAGAAAGACACACCATTAAGATTAAAGATTTACCGATACGAGAGAGGATGAATCTTTGTCTCGCCGGAAGAAAGGAGCTAGATTGGAGAGGTTTTGAACCACTATTACAATAGCATCGTATCTTCTCTCGGATTTGAGAAAAGAAGTTCGGAAACAATATTGCCTTCAAACAATAAAGTCCCTTGATATCAACAGAAAGATTTGGTTAGACATCGTCGGATTAGATTCTTGTTGCGCCGGTAAGAACCAAGGATCACGCAATTTAGGTGCGCAGATATAACTTCCAGAGATGGATGTGAAGCCAGATCATGGTGGAATCCCGAGAAGCAAAGAATATGGAGGATCTGGAGTTTATTGTAGAGATACTTATTGCTTTCTTTAGCCTTGAGGCTAACGCAATAGATTTGCGGTTGATGGCATCAACCATAATTGGCTTTACCACGTAAAAGAATTGATGAAATAAAGAGAGAGATAGTTTCCTTTAATCTTGTTTGGGGATATCGAGCATCGAGAAAGACGAGGATAGAAAAAGGTTTGCGTTGTTTCCACCAGATAATTGAGGATTTTGCTCCGTAGAAAGGGTGAGATCACCAACAAGATATTATTGATTACTTACTTGAGAGAGCACTCGGAAAAAACAAGGACGGAAGTAAAAGCATCGAGGATAAAGGCCACTTCTAACTTCCGTGGAATGAGTGAAATCACATTAATTCACCAATTCAATGTACAAGAGCGAATGATAAGAGTAGTGGTATGGTAGCTACTCCATCCCGCACTCAAAGCATTACTCGCACATGAATAAGAAAATCATGCAACCCAACTACCAAAAGCATCAAGGTGTTGGCAAAACTCATAGAACTCCGTTAGAAAACAAGGATAGATGCAAACGATTCGCGGATTCATAGATAGATAAAGATGATGATGTTGTCGTCATGTCGAAGTACCAAGCCACCGGATAGATATAAAGGAAGATCACGGAGACAATCGCAAAATTTCACAGATATAGAAAAGATAGCACCACTTGAATGTAAGGAATACAAGATCCGGAAGGTCTTCATGGCCTCAGTGGATTGAGCATAGACGATAGAGCGAGAGGGTTTCAAGAGATTACTTAACGAGATTGAGGTGAAAGAACTCCATGTTCTTCTTGAAATGATTGAGAGAGATTTAGCAGCCTTGAGGAAATCTTCAGCGGAACGACGATGATAACTTGCCAACAAGGAACAACTCCGGATTGGTTGAAGATGGAGGATGGAATTAACAATGGACTTGCTGATTCCAGAGTTGAAGTAATGTATTTAGCAGAAGGACGTGGTCGAGATATGTGACTTCAAAAAGTCAGAATTCTCACTTTGAGACTTTGCACACAGGCAGTGCTCACGAAGCTCGAGAGAAAGAGACACAGATGATCTTCCATGTCCTTCCATAGATATCGAATAGGCAAGCATATTATCAACATATACCACCATGGATTAACAAGATATTCCCAGAATACCAAGTTCAAGAGGCGGGAGAACGAACAAATGCTCAAACACTTTACGAGCTCCACGCTCTTTGAAAGATCAACGTTACGGTAAGGATTCTGTTGAAGAAGATGCTAATGAATAGGTTAACTGGTCCTTCGAAGAAAAGAGATGCCACACGGTTCACATTGTCGATCGGATCACGGTTACAAAGATAAAGAGATCTTGGATAAGAACCGATGATAGCTCATACCTTAAGCAAAGCTATCGAGACGAAAAAGATGCAATTCCCTCGTATCCGGAGAGAATCATGCGGATATGGGGTTCAAAAGGATGTGCGACATGATGGATGATGATAGACCACCGTAGTGCTTGGAGAAACTCGGATTGCCAAAGATGCTTGAATATGCATAGATATGATCATGTACTCAAAATCACAGGAGATAACCGTCACCATTTGGAGGATAGTGGTGATTGCATTTTCCATATTCCACTCAAGATAAGTGTCATATAGCTATGTCGAGAACCAAATTACAATCACCAAAGATCGGATCGACATGTTATGTAATTAGCCCAAGAGAATTGGAGATGAAATGAAACTCTAGGATTAAGCGTCGGTGACAAAGAATGAGTTAGCATGGACATGCTGATAAAAGGAGATAGATAATGTTTCACACGGTCGAAAAGGAGTGGAAGCACAGATGTATCAAAGAAAATTTTTCCGCATTTTCGGCATTAAAATACCAATAGATGCGCAAAAACACTTATCGTAGCGATTAGCAATTGATGGTTTCACGAATGTGGAGTTGCTAGAAGGAAGGACACCCTTAAGAAGATGGCACGGTTAACAAGGAGTCGATAGATCGCTAGTATTCAAAAGCTCACAAGATGGAATGTACCAACAGTTGATAACCAAAGGCAGATAAAGATAACATGTTGGATACAACAGATAGACAAGGAATTACACACACACACAACCTATGGTACTACGGAAACCCAGAACACGTGAATCCTAGTTTGAATTTAAGAAGAGGATAGAAAACGTTACACTTCCTTACCAGAAAAGGGTGGGTGGTTAAGAAGAAAAATGGAAGCAGTCCTACTCTCGCATTTTTTTCCCTAGTATACATAGCTACCAAAAATATTTGCTAGACTGACAACGACCATTTGGCTGAGACCCTGAAGGGAGGGATGGCTCTGATACCAATTGTAACTACCTCGGTGAATTACACTCCTAGTTACAAGCCTGGATGAGCGGAAATGGTTAAAATAGTACGGTGGGGCCCAAATGCCACTCACAGGTAGACCTTTCGGCCGTCCTAACCATTTCCAAACATCGGGACAAGAACGTGCGGCGTAATCGGCAGGCGAAGGGATCAACTACATACACAAATGAGTATGTATGCAAGCCACCATACAACAGTCCTCAAATCCATTCCATCTAAAAGAAATAGAAATATTGCAACGCCATACGGCAAGATCCAAATGTCCTAGATAGATATAATAGTTTAGGATATCTCCTCATACATCAAACATCAGAGTATCAGGCGGAAGCGGCAAACAAGATCCGAGTACGGATAAGAAGCAAATCGGCATAAGATGCCCCATAATAAACACATCCCGCCCACAGATCTCACGGATCCCCGTTCCCAGAATCTCTACACCGAATGATCGTTGCCCACATCGTCCATCTCCTCCACCCAAAGATCCATCTTGTGAGTGTACTGCTCATCCGAATCAAATAATTTATCGTGAGACCCTAGGGTACTCAAAGAAGTCTTTATGCCTCTAAAGTGGACACAACTTGGGTGACGCAATTGCAGCAAAAGATAATACCTAACAATTCTATGGATACTCGCTAACCATCCGCCTAACCAAAGATAGACGGATGCCCGTGAATTAATAACAGCTTATAATAAAGAATTAATAGATCCATCCTCTTCCTCGCTTACGAGGAAGCGATTTAACACCCCATCCGCTGGCAGTTTTATTATCCATTCCATGAGTGTTGCACTATTTACTAGTCAATTACTTAGTCAAATTAAAAGCGGTACTTTAGTTATACTTGTCTATGATCGAGAAACCGGCTCCAAGTCGCCCATAACATGACACGGCTTTCAGAAAGTTTTACCATAGGTGCACAAATAGAAACACACACTCGATCAACCTCGGAAAAACCAAATCAAAACCCAACGAGGCATTCACGACAAAGCGATCACAGGATTCAGAAATATTTCAGGGGGCCACCCCATTAAGCTACCCGCAACGGTTGGCGGCTCGAGACGGACTCAAGGTTTGCGTCAATGGTCAGAACGATCGGGAACCAAAGTGTGACTGGGCTTGTCGATACTGCAAAACACTCCGCTTCAAATAAAGACAGTGCTCCTCGCACAAACTTAAATAAAGCAGTAAAGCATGGCATAAGTACAGGATAGTAATAAAGCCCCAAACTACTTGTGGCCCCAAGAACTAAGAATGAATCAAGCTATGGCTCAGGGGGGTCACATAAACCTCCCGGATGTGGATAGCGCGAATATTCAAGGAACAGGAATCAAGTACTCGGGTCCCACGGGACACAAGTGAGCATGAAAACCAAATAGCAGATATTGCTCACCGTGCCACTTTCATTAGTTATCCCATTACTACTCAAAGTTAAGTTGTATAGGTACCTCGTTATCCATCGACACTCACATACCCTACACATGTCGTTCACGACCCGCATGGCTCAAACAACTCCTGTAGTAATGGCTCATGGGATGCAGGAACAAGCTTTGGGGTTAAAAAGTAAAGGCTATGCAAGATTTGGGATTCATTTAATGCAATCGATTCAATGATGCAAGAATAAGATAGAGGCAATAGGTACTATATGTATGCAAGCATGTGGTAGTGCTTGCTGGCAGCTCGATTGAAGCGAGAGAAGGATCAGGTAGTGCTCCGGGTTTCTTGATATATCCCTCGCTTCGTCTATTCGAAGAAGAACCAAACAAACAAGGGCCAACATAAATAAAGGGCACAATCATATAAATAAAATGCGACAAGCAAACAATCATGCCATGATGAATGATGCACAATTTGCATGGCAATAAAGTAGCATGGCATGGGTGAGGTGTGGAATACAAGAATAAAGCCTTTATTGAGTTTTGGTCACATTTTATACTCCAAAAAGTTGCTGTATACTTTATATTTATATGATGCATGCTGCAATACAGAACATGGAAAGCATAAAAATAAAGGTCTCGTCGAGCTAATCATTTTAGACATATTATTTGTCAAATTTGGAGTTATAAAACAAAAGTTATTAATTAATTAAGGAAAAGGGCATTTTGTTGTAGTTTTGATCAACTCGAAAGATTAAAGTGTTCAAAATATATTTTGAAGGGCATATTTGAATTCCTCACATTTTTCTGATTTCAAAACATATATTATATGTATTATTTGGATTTATAAATTAAAAGTAATTAAAACAGAATTAAATTCATATTTAAACATTTCTGGAAAACATTTTATCTAAACAGAAAAACATACAGACTTTTTATACCCAGAGGCAGCTAGCCCTGTGGCGACGGTGGGACCGATCTTGAATCAAGGCTGTGCTTTTTCTCACATGAGCTACTCTAGCCGCAGAGGTTGACAGGTGGGCCTCTAGGCGGCGGGGCCTAGCAGTGGCAGCAGGCACACGTGGGCGATCTAGGGCGTGGGGGAGGGGTCTGTCCGTGATGGCCAGGATTTTCCGGGGGGTTTTCTTGCAAGAATGTTCCGGGGCTGACAGGTGGGGCTCCTGGGACGGCGGGTTCAGGCGGGAAAAAGGGCAGGGGCTCAAGCGCAAAAAGGACATCGGCTGCTGCACGCTGACGGACAAGGTGCTGCCGGCGGCGGAAAAACTGGCCGTCTTCCGACGACGATGGCGACGCATACATCGGATTTAATCGCCGCCACAAAAACGAAAAACGAAGAGGGGACGTAGGGCTACAACTTTCGTGCAGGGAGCAACTACGGGGGTGGGCTGTGCTGGCCGGGCTTCGACGAGGAACAGAGGGCCAGGGGGGACCTGGGGCTGCGGCTGCCCGCCCGCGCACGGTACGCGGCGCGCGCAGAGCGCTCGACGGAAGGCGGCGGAGCTACGGCGCAGGAGGAAGAAGGGGGACGTGTCTGGGAGGCGCAGGGGCTCACCGTGGTGTCGCCGGCGTGGTAGTTCGTGCGGAGGTGGAGGGGATCTGGCGCCGGGCTCGTGGCGGCTTCATCGGCTCCCTCGGCATGGTGGCGACGGCGACGCCCGGCGAGGCCTGCACGGCTGCAGTCCAGGCGACGGTGAGGTAGCGGGAAAGGTACTGTACTCCTAGATCGGCTTGACGTCCACCGGAATGGGCGATGAGGGAGTCGTGGCTAGGGTTTAGGAGGAGGAGATGGCCATGGCGGCTTGGGAGGAAGAAGGGGAAGGGGTGAGGGGCTTGGGCGCCTCCTGGATGGGATCTGGGTGGGTGAGGCGGCAGAGAGGAAAGGGAGCACATGGGGTGGTGGTTGCTTTGCAAAAAATGAGGAGGAGGGTGATCGGGTAGGTATTCTCTCCCTCCTTCTTCTCTTTGTCTTGAAGCCAAAGAAAGGAGTGGGGAGGGTAGATGAGGGGTGAGACGTGGAGGGGCCTGCCTGGTAGGGAGAGAGGGGGAAGCCGAGAGAGAGAGGGTGAGGTGAGGTTTTGTGTGAGGGTGGATTAGAGCTAGGGTAAGGAGAGAGGACAAGAGAGAGAGGTTGATGTGGTGGTGGCTTTTTGGCAAGACCAAACTAGATCAAGCAAAAGGAGTGGGGAGAGAGATGAGAGGAGATCCACTCAAGAAAAGAACCAAATAAAATCCAAAAGACTAGAATGTGGTGGTTCTTGCATGGCCCATGCAGAATAATTAGTGCCATGCTTATTCTTGTGAAAATAATAATATTTGCATGGCATTATTCTTATGCATTCCCAATATCCAAGCAAAAGAATTTAAAGGAAAGCTCCAAGTGGAGTAGATGGAGATGATCATATTTGATTATAATTGGGACTTGCTAGTGTGTATATTCCACTAGATGTTTAATAGTCCCAAAAATATCCCAACATGAGCATAATTCCATAATAATCCATATGAAAGCTAGGAAAAAGGTTCCACTCACAAGGCATTTAAAGGTGGCTCCACCTATCACTAATGTGAAGACAACATGATGCTAATATGAGAGCATGTGGAAATAGAATTGGATCCATCCCAACCCACATGAGCTAGAGGGGAAACCAAATAAGTGCAAAGCTCATATTTAGTTGGATGGTGGAATTATAAGGTGGTGGCAGAGAAAGGTGATGGAGTTGAATAAAAGATATGCCCCCAACTCAACTTGGGCATTTAAACAATATATCAATAACCAAATACAATATCAAGAGGCAAATACAATTAATAATGCATATGAGAGAAGAACCAAAACAAGAAGGGTTTTATATGATGCTCAAATGCAAGGTGGCATGATGACATGAGCATGATATAATTATGATGCAACAATTATATATAGGAAGTAGCCATTATATATAGACTAGGCTAGTAGCATTGCAATTGTTAGACAATTGGGATGCTACAAGCAACCACCAAATGGCTAATTCAAAATGCTACCATCACATTTTTCAAAAATACTAGACCACCTTACATGGATAATGTCATAACAGGGGGATCTCAAACATTTCCTTCTATCCCTGGTGAAAAAGACAAATTCCTGCTGAATCGGCAGGAAGTGGGTCACATATGAACTACAGGTACATGATCGGATGCTCATGATTTTTTACAAAAATCATTTTTAGGTTCAAAATATGTTGTTTCATCATAGAGCCACTTCAAGCTTAGCGAGTCTCATCCCCGAACTAAGAATCTTCATGCCCGCCCTTCGACAAAGTATAACGATGGTTTAAAACGGGCATTATAAATTCAAAAACGATCCAAACAACATGAAACCTTCGCGTGGTGTCATATTATGTGACATAGTTCGAAGGAAAAATATCAAACTTGGTATATTGATTATGTCTCAAAAAAACCTTTACAAAATGACCTATCTCGTTCGAGGTTTCTTGACTTTTGGGTCAAATGACTAATGTTATGGCTAGAATGAAGGCATAGTTTGTGATAATATGTCCATATTATGCATAAGTATGCATCATGGGATGGCGAACAATATTTCAGGAGGAAGTTTTCCTTTTCGTCGCACCAAAAAGCCGTTTTCCATTTACCGAGTGCCAAAAACGGACGGTTTTGTGAAGCAACCACCAAATGGCTAATTCAAAATGCTACCGTCACATTTTTCAAAAATACTAGACCACCTTACATGGATAATTTCATAACAGGGGGATCTCAAACATTTCCGTCTATCCCTGGTGAAAAAGACAAATTCCTACCGAATCGGTAGGAAGTGGGTCAGATATAAACTACAGGTACAAGATCGGATGCTCACGATTTTTTACAAAAATCATTTTTAGGTTCAAAATATGTTGTTTCATCATAGATCCACTTCAAGTTTAGCAAGTCTCAGCCCCGAGCTAAGAATCTTCATGCCCGCCCTTCGACAAAGTATAACGATAGTTTAAAACGGGCATTATAAATTCAAAAAAGATCCAAACAATGCGAAACCTTCGCGTGGTGTCATATTATGTGACATAGTTAGAAGGAAAAATATCAAACTTGGTATATTGATTATGTCTTAAAAAAACCTTCACAAAACGATCTATATCGTTCGAGGTTTCTTGGCTTTCGCGTCAAATGACCAATGTTTTGGCTAAAATGAAGACATAGTTTATGATAATGTGTCGATATTGTGCATAACTGTGCATCATGTGATGGCAAACAATGTTTCAGGAGGAAGTTTTCCTTTTCGTTGCACCAAAAAACCGTTTTCCATTTTCCGAGTGCAAAAAACGGACGGTTTTGTGAAGCAACCACCAAATGGCTAATTCAAAATTCTACCGTCACATTTTTCAAAAATACTAGACCACCTTACATGGATAATGTCATAACAGAGGGATCTCAAACATTTCCTTCTATCCCTCGTGAAAAAGACAAATTCCTGCCGAATCGGCAGGAAGTGGGTCACATATGAATTACAGGTACATGATCGGATGCTGATGATTTTTTACAAAAATCATTTTTAGGTTCAAAATATGTTGTTTCATCATAGATCCACTTCAAGTTTAGCGAGTCTCAGCCCCGAGCTAAGAATCTTCATGCCTGCCCTTCGACAAAGTATAACGATGGTTTAAAACGGGCATTATAAATTCAAAAACGATCCAAACAACATGAAACCTTCACGTGGTGTCATATTATGTGACATAGTTAGAAGGAAAAATATCAAACTTGGTATATTGATTATGTCTCAAAAAAACCTACACAAAATGACCTATCTCGTTCGAGGTTTCTTGGCTTTCAGGTCAAATGACCAATGTTTTGGCTAAAATGAAGGCATAGTTTGTGATAATGTGTCCATATTGTGCATAACTGTGCATCATGGGATGGCGAACAATGTTTCAGGAGGAAGTTTTCCTTTTCGTCGCACCAAAAAACCGTTTTCCATTTTCCGAGTGCAAAAAACAGACGTTTTGTGAAGCAGCCACCAAATGGCTAATTCCAAATGCTACCGTCACATTTTTCAAAAATACTAGACCATCTTAAATGGATAATGTCATAACATGGGGATCTCAAACATTTCCTTCTATCCCTGGTGAAAAAGACAAATTCCTACCGAATCGGTAGGAAGTGGGTCACATATGAACTACAGGTACATGATCGGATGCTCATGATTTTTTACAAAAATCATTTTTAGGTTCAAAATATGTTGTTTCATCATAGAGCCACTTCAAGTTTAGCGAGTCTCATCCCCGAGCTAAGAATCTTCATGCCCGCCCTTCGACAAAGTATAATGACGGTTTAAAACGGGCATTATAAATTCAAAAACGATCCAAACAACATGAAACCTTCGCGTGGTGTCATATTATGTGACATAGTTCAAAGGAAAAATATCAAACTTGGTATATTGATTATGTCTCAAAAAAACCTTCACAAAATGACCTATCTCGTTCGAGGTTTCTTGACTTTTGGGTCAAATGACCAATGTTATGGCTAGAATGAAGGCATAGTTTGTGATAATATGTCCATATTATGCATAAGTATGCATCATGGGATGGCGAACAATGTTTCAGAAGGAGGTTTTCCTTTTCGTCGCACCAAAAAGCCGTTTTCCATTTACCGAGTGCAAAAAACGGACGGTTTTGTGAAGCAACCACCAAATGGCTAATTCAAAATGCTACCATCACATTTTTCAAAAATACTAGACCACCTTACATGGATAATTTCATAACAGGGGGATCTCAAACATTTCCGTCTATCCCTGGTGAGAAAGACAAATTCTTGCCGAATCGGTAGGAAGTGGGTCAGATATGAACTACAGGTACATGATCGGATGCTCATGATTTTTTACAAAAATAATTTTTAGGTTCAAAATATGTTGTTTCATCATAGATCCACTTCAAGTTTAGCGAGTCTCAGCCCCGAGCTAAGAATCTTCATGCCCGCCCTTCGACAAAGTATATACGATTGTTTAAAACGGGCATTATAAATTCAAAAACGATCCAAACAACATGAAACCTTCGCGTGGTGTCATATTATGTGACGTAGTTAGAAGGAAAAATATCAAACTTAGTATGTTGATTATGTCTCAAAAAAACCTTCACAAAATGACCTATCTCGTTCGAGTTTTCTTGACTTTCGGGTCAAATGACCAATGTTATGGCTAGAATGAATGTATAGTTTGTGATAATGTGTTCATATTATGCATAAGTGTGCATCATGAGATGGCGAAAAATGATTCAGGAGGAAGTTTTCCTTTTCGTCGCACCAAAAAGCCGTTTTTCATTTTCCGAGTGCAAAAAACTGACGGTTTTGTGAAACAACCACCAAATGGCTAATTCAAAATACTACCGTCACATTTTTCAAAAATACTAGACCACCTTACATTGATAATTTCATAACACGGAGATCTCAAATATTTCTGTCTATCCCTGGTTAAAAAGACAAATTCCTGCCGAATCGGTAGGAAGTAGGTCAGATATGAACTACAGGTACATGATCGGATGCTCATGATTTTTTACAAAAATCATTTTTAGGTTTAAAATATGTTGTTTCATCATAGATCCACTTTAAGTTTAGCGAGTCTCAGTCCCGAGCTAAGAATCTTTATGCGTGCCGTTTTAAACGGGCAAATGAAATTATGATAAGAATCACGGCATAGTTTGTGATAAGTTGATATTGATATCATATTTGGATTCCTCTCATTTTTCTAATCAATTTAGACAGATTATTTGCCGAATTCCTATTTACAGATTTAAAGATATTAATTATTCCATCTTAAATAAAAAATACAAAAAAAATAAAATCATTATATTTTTATTTGAATTCAATAATATTTTTACTTATTCATTGTTGTTTACTTAAATAATTGCTTGTCATTTCAAAAAATACAACCATATGACACGATGATATAAGAGTTAATAGGAATGATATCCTATTATTAACAACAATGAGTAAATTGCTTTGTGGGAAGAGATTCTGAAGGAACGAGGAAGTTAAGCGTGCTAGAACTGGAGTAGTGCTAGGATGGGTGACCGAACGGGAACTTTGACTAAGACTGCAATTTAATCAATTATTAACTATAAATAGTGTTAAAATAATTAAAGCGGGAGATTAAGGAGTCAAATAATTCGAAGATTAAAAAAATAAAAATTAGGCTATGCCGACGGCCAGGCCTTCTGCGTAGCTCCATTCCTGTGCCGACGTCTTGGCCGTCGGCGTAGCTCCAAGCTAAACCGTTAGCCAAAACGGCCGTTGACTAACACGCAAAGCCCGCTGGAAGACGCTGTGCCGAGGGGGAGGGGCTGTGCCGACGAGGACGTACGCCGACGGTCACCGTCGACATAGCCTGTGCCGGCGCCAATTTGGCGCTGTGCCGACGGCAGCCGGCCGTCGGCGTAGCAATTATTTTCTGTAGTGATTTTATCTTTGTAGAACAAAATATTATATTGTCCAGTCCCTTAATTGAACAACAAGCATTAAGCACCCCACAGATAATCAAAATGACTCATCTTTTTATATTTACTAATTATTAAAGGCACCATTGAAGCTCCCATGTTAATTCTCCCTGGCAGCCGTCGCAGGCCGTGGGTAGATTCGAGACGTTAATTCCCAACCGAAAGTCAAACAGAAACTAAACCAAACGCATGGTCTCTTGCCTCTCATGCGCTGCGCCGCCATCGCCGCCGCGGTTCTGGAGAGGTCTTTTTTTTTTTTTTTTTTTTGAACAGAGAATGGGTGCTGACGCACCCAAATATATTGCAGCTCAAAAACATTGTACATCAAGGATTACAAACCCAATTTGCCGTATCGTGTCGATAGCAGCCAAGATTGGGCATAACTGGCTGTTATGAGCTGGGTTCCTGCAAGAACAAGTAGGCTCAGATCCTATTGATCTTCTTGCCTGTTGAGCACAGTTGTGAGCTACCCCATTAACTTCCCTTTTGATATGGAAGATGGATCCTAGAAGAGGGTGAGATAGATTCTGATATTCTATTGCTTGCCTTCTAATTTCCCAAATCATGTTTTTATCTGATGCCCCTTGAGCAACAGCAGCTTTTGCCAAAGAGAGATTATCAGTGAAGAAAATGGGCCTTGAGAGCTTCAGAGCATTAGCAAACGATGCAGCCAGGAGCATAGCCTGGGCCTCAGCCTGCAAAGGGGAAGGTACATCTTCTTTGGATGCCAGAATGAAAACGTCAGTCCTTTCTTTTCCCTGAAAAGACTCAGAAAAATAAATGCCAATGCCAGCTGGGACAGCCGAAGTCTATTTCAGCTGTTCTGGAGAGGTCAGGTCACCAAACAATAATCCAACAGGTTGAGCTGACCGATGTAGCCATGGGTAAGATTTTGCCACAGATTAATTAGCGCATCTAGCTAACTTTGCACAGGAGAAGCAGATCGATTAAGATTCAACCAGGCCAGCTTACGTGTGCGTTTTGCCTAATCTAACAGGTTCGGCTCATCGATATTGCTATGGGTAAGCTAGCACAAGAGATTAATTAGATCATCTAGGGCAATTGATGGACCCATCGGTTCAGCTAGTACATACTTTGTTGCTACGTGCACGTTTTTCTTTGGCCAAAAGCACCAGTCATCGGTGTTCGACGATCGAACCACTCAAGTCCACCTCGCCGGAAAGTACATGCCGCGCGTCTCGAGTATGTGCCAACCAAGGATGCGCGAGCAAGGATGGCATATCAGTCCATCAGACCGTCTATTTCAGGCATAGCTTGCGTTATGCTTTATAATTTGAGTTGTATCTAGCCATTTAGATGGGGTCTAGTTTGAGCGTCCTCTCCTCGTAGGCCCCTTGAGAGTCGACTCCTGCACCTCGTCGCCGCCCCTTTCCCCCCTGCTCTCCGACGGCACCGCCGTCTGGCGTGAGGATGGGTTAGGAGGTTGGCTCCTCTATGTAATTAGTAGATTTAGGACTAGCTTTATGCTGTATTTCGTCCTTGTGGTGGACTGGCTTTGCATTCCTTCATGTTTAATATTTCTATTGCAAACATGCCATTTCAAGGGTTGAAACAAATATACTCTTGGTACAGAGCTGCTCAAACACTGGTAGAAAACGCCCCATGCGTCCCGGTTGGTAAGGGCCATTAGTCCCGGTTGCCCAACCGGGACGGGGCAATCGGGACTAAAGCTCTAACCTTTAGTCCCGGTTGCCCCACCAACCGGGACAAATGGGGGCACACGTGGCGGCATCAGAGCGCGAGGGGGGGGGGGTGGAGCATTAGTCCCGGTTCGTAACACGAACCAGGACTAATAACCTGCTGCCGCGGCAGAGATTTGGCTCATTTCTCTGCCGCGGCAGAGAATTCATTTTGGCACATTTTGTTGCCGCGGCAGCATTTTCGCCACTTTTTGTGCCGCGGCAGAGAATTCATTAAGGTTGTTTTATTGTTTATTTAGTGTTTTGCACTTATCAACGAAGGAACCTTATATTACACAAGATCATCATGACAATATTATATTCAATACACGGATCGAGTTCATGCACTACATACGAAAGTTGCTATTCGATGCTACCGTCCAATTCCTTCAAAGTTGCTATTTTTACAATCCCTATTGTCTATACACAGCAGAATAGTATTCCCCTTTCGGGTCTAGGACTTCTACATCCAAAAATCCCGCCAATTCCTCCTGAATTGCTCGTACGCGATCCATTGGCAGAAGACCGTCCCGTAGACGTTCGATCTGATTTAAAAAAGGAGTCAGCTTATATGAATGAAACTAAACACAATTTGTTTGAAATTAAAAACTATAGAAATTGTTTACGTACGTGGAGTTGCTCTAAATTTCTGCCCTTCTCATCGCACGTCTGCCGGATGAACTCGCAAACATAGTATCCACAGAGATTGTTACCTGGTCCCTGCACAGCACTTTACGAGAACAGAGTTCAATCAAAATAATAATCAAGCATGATAATAATTGTATCAAAACTAGAATCAAAGAGATGCGCGGATATAGCTAGTGGTGCTTACATCTAGTGCTTCAAATGTAAGCTCCTCTTTCCAAACACCCATAGCCTTTTTGGTAAACCTTTTCCAAGCTGCCCGTGAAGAAAACGAATAAAATAAGTTATTAAGTACTTGATATCATAAAATTCACGAACGTTGCCGATATAGTATCGTAATGATTAGAATTACCGCTGGAGAAGTATCTGCATGTCCTTCCACGTCTCAAGGGGTTTATGTTTCGAGTCCATGACTAGTACACGCCCTTTGTCAAGTTGAATGATTAACAGAATATAGTGGTACCTGCGAATGCAGAACTAATCAATTATATACTTAACATCGAGTAAGCGAAATAGAAAGTGTATACAAGACAATAACACTCACTGGAAGTTTTAAGGAAATAGTATTTCCCTTTTGGTTTCTTGAAACCTTAACGCGTGTACTATATTATCCTCCGTATCCTGGGGGCTTATTGTGAGATTAGCTTCATGAACCCAATATGGGTCAATGAAGCCAATGTCATAGATTTGTCCTCTGCTGCATTCGAGAATCTTCATTCTGCATATTACAGTATGATTATATACATGCAATAAACAAAATAATATAGCTGGAGACTAAATTAATTACAGAATTAGTACTTACAGACAATAGGCACTGATGATCGATTTGTACAAGGCGTCTTGATTGAATAATTGAAATAGTTCATCAAATTCAATGGATATCATGTCATCCCTTTCTTTCCCATGATGCTTTTTTGTAACCCTCAACACTATCCAGTTAGCCCCGGCGGACGTGGCATGCATGTACCAGTTATGCAATCTTCTCATTTTTGTTGAAAGATTGTTTACCTCCTCAGGTTTGACGAGAGGTTTGCCGTACTGGTATTTGTATGCTACTTCACTCACAGGGAAGAACTCTAACCGGGATAAGTACTGGGCAATACTCATACCTTGAGCAGCGGCAGCTTCTCAGACAGCAACTACCTCTGGATCATACTGCTCTTCGGCCCCATATTTGCTCGACCCCACATTGGTTTGAGAAATCACCTTGAGAGGGGCGCAAGTCTGTTTTGCTTGTTCTCCGAGCTGGGCAACAGATTTCCCGCTTGCATCAGTACTGCTCTTCGAGGCTTTTTGTGCCGCATGTGACTTGAGCATAGAACGGTCATAGTCTGATGACAGCTTTGGCTCGGGTTGATGAAGATTCTTTAGCATTTTAAACACTTTGGATTTTTCTTCTTTGGTGCTGGGTAACTCTGGCTCTTTCGGCCGCCTCAGCTTAGCGAAAAACGCTGTCGTTTCCGCATCAACGATTGTCGCAGTCTCCTCTTCAGTACAGTCATAAGCTCTCTTGGGAGGAACCTTTGGTACTTTTGGAAGAGGCTCTTGTTTACGTTTCGGCGATCGCTTACGACGCGCAGTAGCGGTACGCTTACGCTTTTTATCCTGAGGCGCCGGCGATGGCTCCCGCGGCGATGGCTGCACCGGAGATTGGTGAGGCGACGGAGCTGGGTGAGGCGACGAAGACGGCTGCCGCGGCGGCGACGACCTCGCTGGAGACGGGTGAGGCGGCGGCGAAGATGGCCTTGGCGTGTGATTTCGAAGCACGATACATTCCTTCGGCCATAGAATGGTGACGTTTGTTGCCTCACCAAAGTCACATCCCTTCACCAAATAGGTAGTGAAGATCCAAAACCTCAAAGGTGGGCATGATTTAATCCACGCCGACAACAGCGTAGCCCTCTGGAACCGGACGACAGTGGTAAGTTGGTGTGGGTCCAATTGGTAAGGCATAGCCGACCGTCACCTTCATTGATATGTTCACAACTTTGACATGTAGCTCGCAGTGTGTCATCTCTGTGATATCATCCACTGGGTAGCCAACAGTAGCCATCGTCGGTGCATCATCGTCATCGCCATTGTCATTACCCGGGACCTCGGTGGAAGCCACACTGCTTTTTCGATTATTCGATAGGCCGGTAGCATCGAATGCAGTGTGCTACTGAGATGGGCCGGTAGTACTTTTCTCTTTAAGTGCGTTAATTTCATCTTGTTGTTTCTTTAATCGTTCTTTAATTAAACGCATTCGCTCTTTCTGACTATCTGCTTCAACTGCCGCCCTGCCCTTACTCCTCTGACGGCTTCTATCAGGATATTTCTTCCTCTCTTCGGGAAACCCAGTCCTCCATGGTTGGGAGCCGCTTGTGCCTCGTGTTCGTCCATCATGTTTCTTATTCCCAAGGGCGAGTGTGAGCTCATCATTCTCTCTATCGGGAATGAAGTCCCCATCTTTAACAACCTTTACTGCTTTTCTGATCCTCTCGATTGGCAAGGGGTCTTCTTTATGTCGTATGTTATATATACACCTCCCTTCCGAGTCCAACGTGCCCCCATGCCCGTAAAACCAATTCCTTGCATGTTCTACCCAATCATCTCTGGGTGATCTTTTTATCACGCAGTTCGCTCAAGTTTCTCCCACTTAGGAATGCCACCCTATAGCCACCTTGCCCCATAGTATGGTGATACTTCTTGTTAGCGACATTCAGCTTATTCGCTTCGGACATTTTCTTAGCCTTTTCCGATGTCTTGTATTCCACAAACTCAGCGTAATGGTTTTATCTTCTCAAACTGAATATTCTTGAAATCGAGTCTTCTTTTTCACGACATAGTCAAGGTGCAATCTTTTCTTCTAGTTGGTGAAACATCGGGCCATCTTCTTCAAAGCCCACTCTCGACCTTAGCCTCCATGGCTCTCCCATGTTGTGGCGTCCTCAATTGGATCCTCCGCATTTGGATCCAGCTCTATCTTCAGTAGTTTGAAATTAACCATGAGCCTCTTCCACAGTAAATCTTTGGCGTGGTTAGGGACAAATAAACATGTTCCCTCTTCATCCGCATTAGCAGGCCTATTCCAATTTCTAATGGTGATCGGGATTAAGTCCCTAACGATTACTCCGCATTGTGCCACAAATTTGGTTGCGACAACTTCGGGAGCTGTCGGTTTGCCGTCTTCAGCGACATCTTCGATCCTGAACCTCTCATGGTCTTGCAACTTTTTGGTTGGGCCTCGTCTACTCTTTTCAGTAGATTCCTTCGATCCGGAGGGCTAAAAGAAGAAAGATCGTCGTTACTATTTCTATATAGATAGCAGATGATTAATTAATGAATTGATTTATATTACATGCACCTCGCCGGAGCGGTCGTCTTCTCGATTACACAAGGCATCGCCTTCTCCCTCGCGGAAGGCAACACCTTCAACCTCAAACAAGTTGTCTATTCCGGTAAAAAGAGGATAACCCTCACCGAGTTGTTCGTAAACGTTGATACGTCTAAATTATCTTCCCACGGATCACACCTTGGATCAACTCTTCCTTTTCTTCGCCTCTCGACGTGTGGGTCCATATTTTACGCATAGGTGGAAAACGAATAAGTCAAAGCGGCTAAAGGAGAAAGTTAAGGAGAAACCCTAATATATACATACACAATAATAAAATGAAGAGAAACCCTAAACCTAAACCTAGCTACAAAAGGAAACCGTGTAGTAGATAGGTAACTCTAGCTAAAATCAACTAAAATCAATATTCGAGTTAGAGGGTGTAAAACCTAGTTCGGAGAAACCTGATGCATATGAGAGGGAACATGAGTATAAGGCTACAAAAGGAAACTATCCAGCAGATAGGTAACACTAGATACTAACAAAATAGCATATTGAATCGATTTAAGAGGGTTCTAATGCTCGGAGAAGGCACATCGAACCCACATGCACCTAAGGGGTATTAATGATTCCTTATCTAACCACAAAGTTGACAATGTGAATCGGTGCAGGGCTACCCACAAGGATTCCAGGTGGGGCCGAAGACCAATAATACCAAACTAATTAATAAACCTAATAATACCTAACTAATAATAAACCTAATAATCGAAACACCGAAAAGAAAGTATGATGATATGACAAGTTAATTTGCATTGGAATGTAACCCTAAGACATGCTCGACGATTTAATCGGGGTTCCGACGGGTGAAAACCCTAACTCGGGGAAACTCCGGAACATATGAGAGGGGTGCATTTGTTCTTCTAATTATACTTGTCATTTTAATTGTTGAACAATGCATGATTATAGGTTAAATAGATAGGTTTCATTTTTCTGAACAATTTGCTATATTATTTGTATTTTTCTGACTTATAAATAAAAAGATATTGAATTTACAAGTTTATATCAATTTCTAGAATTATTAAATCATTTAAAATTGAATTACTGTGTCAATATGACATCAGCAAAGGGTTGGGTTTTTTACCAGATGTAACCTAGCCATCACATCGAGTCTTTGGGCCCTAGGCCACATCGCCAAGCCACCGGTGGTCAAAGGTCAGCGGGCCGTGGGCCACGCTACTTGACGCCACGGCCGCCATTCACGCCTCGCACTACCGCTGGCCGCCGCTGCTTACTACGCCATTGGTTCGCCGCCGCGCTCGCCTCAGATCTCAGAGTCACAGCGACGGCGACGACAACGTGGGCTCAGAGTCGCCCGAACCCGTAACCAGATCGGAGAGAGGGGCATACCTGCTGGCGGCGATGACGCGCGGCGGCGGTTGGAGGTGCTGGCGCGCGCGGCTGGAGGGATGACGAAGAGCCGACGGAGGTGCTGGCGATTCGCACGGGGAGGAGCGCGCGGCGGTCGAGGATGAGCGCGCGACGGCCAAAGAGCCGACGGAGACGAAGGTGGAGGCGGCGGCGTCGATGAAAGCAGAGGAAGAAGCAGAGAAGTGAGATGGGGAAGAAGAAGAGGAGGCGCCAAGATTATAATTAAAGGATTTTAGTCGGTTGGTGGCTCCAACCGGGACTAGAATCATATCCGGTTGGTGGCACCAACCGACGATAGTCCAATTTTCAGCGGTGAAGGACGCGAAGGGTCTTTAGTCGGTTGGTGGCTCCAACCGGACGTATTCCCTGCTTTTCAAATTTTTCGATTATTTTCTCTCGTTCACTTTATTTTTATTTTGGGGTTTAAATTTGTAATGTTTTTCAATGATAATTACTTTGGAATTTAGAAAACTTTAAACATAAAAAGTGTTTGAATTTGAATAACTAATTCAAACCATTTTCTGCTTTGAAAAATAATTAATGTAACCATTTAAACTATGAACCATTTAAAATTAATAATGAAATAACTTATATTTTTTAAATATTAATTTGGAATTTAGAAAAACTTTAAACATAAAAAGTGTATGGATTTGAATAAATAATCCAGAACCAATTTCTATTTTTAAAAAATAATTAATGTAACCATTTAAAATTAATAATGAAATAACTTATATTTTTAAATATTAATTTGGAATTTAGAAAAACTTTAAACATAAAAAGTGTATGGATTTGAATAAATAATCCAAAACCATTTTATATTTTTAAAAAATAATTAATGTAACCATTTAAAATTAAAAATGAATTAACTTATATTTTTTAAATATTAATTTGGAATTTAGAAAAACTTTAAACATAAAAAGTGTTTGGATTTGAATAAATAATCCAAAACCATTTTCTATTTTTAAAAAATAATTATTGTAACCGTTTAAAATATGAACCATTTACAATTAAAAATGAATTAACTTATAAGTAATTCAAAACCATTTTCTATTTTTAATGGGCGGAAAAAAGAGGACGAAAAATAATGGGCGGAAATAAAATTTGATTAGGATAGAACTGGAATTAAAGTACATAACACAACTAACACAAAGTTACATAGAAGAACTGAAAATTAAGATACATGGCCAGATTAAGCCACAATCGGCCGAACTTGTTTTGCAATGTTGGAATAATTCAGTCATGCTCCCGCCACACTGTAATACTCGCCATCAGTAGTCGTACATGCCGCTGCATGTAAATCGCCGCCGGGTCGCCGTAGTTGAACCTTGAAGGTTGAGTACGAGTGGGCTGGACTTGAGGGTAGCGCAGGCGGGGGCTAGAGTCGGCGGCCGTGTCGTAGGCCATGACACTCTAGAGAGTCCGGCCGCGCCACCACAGCCGCCGGCCGGCCTCGTTGAAGTTCAGAGGAGGTGGGCCCTCCTCCTCGTGCCTGGCGAGTTCCCTCTCACGCCGATCCACGAAGAAGGCTTCCCAAGTTGGAAATAGTCGGGATGCCATCTGGGATTCCTCCGCTGCTCCGGAGTGAGCTCGAAGTAGTAGTGGTTCGTGATGGCCATCCGACGCGCTACACCTAGAGGGACAGGAGGAACCAGCACGCCTCCGGCGCTCAGCATCCAGCCGACGGGGACACACTAGCCCGGCGGGCAGGGGTAGTTTGAGGCGCAAAGCGCCTCCGCCTCCCTGGGAGTTAGTGCTACGGTGGAAGCCATGGGAAAGAGTGATGAGGTTGCAGATATGAGTCTAGAGATGTGCAATGACAATGGAGACCAACCCTACATATATATATATATAATATAGTGAAGAACTGGCGGGAAGAACTGGCGGGAAAAATGGCGGGAAGAAAAATGGCGGGAAAAATGGCGTGTCGACATTATGTCGTGCGGAGTGTACCTTGTCCCGGATGGTGTCACCAACCGGGACTAAAGATGAAAAATGGTCGAACAGGTGTGCATGAAGATAGGGGACGAGCATCGTTAGAACTTGCATTGGATCTCTGAAGA
Source organism: Avena longiglumis (assembly GCA_030063025.1). Lineage (NCBI taxonomy): Eukaryota > Viridiplantae > Streptophyta > Magnoliopsida > Poales > Poaceae > Avena > Avena longiglumis. Next base: position 506,830,342 of record CP125975.1, read on the forward strand.
AACCACATATTGCGATTCAACAAAGGATTTTTTCAAAAAATCACGGGCGATAGATCATGTACATGTAGTACAAACCGGACCCACTTCCTGCCGATTCGGCAGACATTTGTCCTTTTTACCCGGGATGGACGAAAAGGTTTGAGATGTACCGGTTGGGAGATAGTCCATGTAAGGTGGTCTAGTATTTTAGGAAAATGGGACGGTAGCATTCTGAAACGGCATTTTGGTGGTTACTTCACAAAACGACCCGTTTTTTGCGCTCGGAAAATGGAAAAGGGCTTTTCCGTGTGACAAAAAGGAAAACTTCCTCCTGCAACATTGTTCTCCATACCAATGTCCACACACATGAATAATATGGGCACAACATCACAAACTATGCCGTGATTCAGCACATAACATCGGTCATTTGGACCGAAAGCCATGAAACCTCGAACATGATAGGTCATTTTGTGAAGGTTTTTTCGAAACATGATCAATATACCAAGTCTGGTATTTGTCCTTTCAACTATGTAACAAAATATGACACCACGCGAAGGATTTTCATTTTTCAGATTTTTTTTGAATTTATTATGCCCGTTTTGAATTATCTGAATTTCTAACTATGGTCGAACCGGTCTGCATGAAGATAGGGGATGAGCATCGTTAGAACTTGCATTGGATCTCTGAAGAAACCACATATTGTGAGTCTAAAAATGATTTTTCAAAAATCACGGAGATAGATCATGTACTGTAGTACAAACCGACCCACTTCCTACCGATTCGGCAGACATTTGTCCTTTTACCCGGATGGACGAAAAGGTTTGAGATGTACCGTTGGGAGATAGTCCATGTAAGGTGGTCTAGTATTTTAGGAAAATGGGACGGTAGCATTCGAAACGGCATTTTGGTGGTTACTTCACAACGACCCGCTTTTTGCGCCGAAAATGGAAAAGGATTTTCGTATGCAAAAAAGGAAAACTTCCCCCTGCAACATTTTTCTCCATACCAATGTACACACACATGCATAATATGGGCACAACATCACAAACTATGCCGTGATTTAGCACATAACATCGGTCATTTGGACCGAAAGCCATGAAACCTCGAACATGATAGGTCATTTTGTGAAGGTTTTTTCGAAACATGATCAATATACCAAGTCTGGTATTTTTCCTTTCAACTATGTAACAAAATATGACACCACGCGAAGGATTTTATTGTTCGGTTTTTTTGAATTTATTATGCTCGTTTTGAATTATTTGAATTTCTAACTATGGACTACCACGCGAAGGATTTTCATTGTTCGGCAGGCATTTAGTCCCGGATGTAGTCACAAACCGGGACTAAAAATATTTTCCGCCATTTCCCACCTCTTCCCGCCAAGTTTTCCCACCCTTTCCTTTCTACTAGAGCTTTTAGTCCCGGATGTAGTCACAAACCGGGACTAAAAATATTTTCCGCCATTTCCCACCTCTTCCCGCCAAGTTTTCCCGCCCTTTCCTTTCTGCTAGAGCTTTTAGTCCCGGATGTAGTCACTAACCGGGACTAAAGATATTTCCCGCCATTTCCCAAAGCTTCACGCCAAGTTTTCCCGCCCTTTCCCTCTATATTTAGCGTGATCGTTTCATGGCTATCCACACATCCACACCTTCCTCTCTTAGAACAATGGACAACGCCATCTTGGGCCATTCGACCTCGAGGAGACCGAGGCCTGTGCGCCTCAACTACCCTTGTCCGCCGGCTACCGTCGCCACGCCGGATGCCGAGCCGAGGGGTTCCTATCCCTCCTGTCCCTCAAGGTTCCGCACGCCAGGTGGCCATCACAAACCACTTCTACCACGAGCTCACGCCGGAGCAGCGGATGGATCCCCAGTGGGATCCCGACAACTACGACACCTGGAATGCCTTCTTCGCTAATAGGCGGGAAAGGGAGCTCGCCAGGTACGAGGGTGATGGCCCGCCACCGGTGAACCACAATGAAGCCGGTCGTCGTCTGTGGTGGGCGAACCGTACTATCATCAGAGTGATGCGCTACATCGCCGGGGAAGACCATCCTCGCCTACGATACCCACGAGTCCACCCGCCACAGGCCCCACACTGTCCCGGCGGTAGCGGCATCGTCTTCCAGGAGACCCCTCTCACACCCACCGTGAATCCGAGGCTGGAATGGCCCCTGGTATATGCCATGGATGGGCTGAGGATCCCCGGAGTGGTAGGTGACGATGACGATGATGATGAAGACGACGATGAAGACCCTAAAGCTGTATACTATAGGACTAGGCATGATTATGACTAAAGGGGGCGGCTTTAGTCCTGAGTGTTAGCTAGTCCCGGTTTGTCCCGGTTTTTAATATTATTAAATGTCTTGAGTGTTACCTAATAAATAGAGGGAAATGCCTATATAAAGAGAGGGTTCATATTTAGTCCCGGTTGGAGAAACCAACCGCGACTGAAGGGATTGCGGCAGAGTGGGCCAGGCAACACTAATAATAGGGGTGAGTGTGGACATTATGTCGTGCAGCTTGTACCTTGTCCCAGATGGTGTCACCAACCGGGACTAAAGATGAACCTTTAGTCCCGGTTGGAGACACCAACCGGGACTAAAGATGAGTCAGCACTAATAATAGAGGTGAGTGTCGACATTATGTTGTGAGTGTCGACATTATGCCGAGCTGCTTGTACTATAAATATGCATCCTTGTGAGTCCAGTCCTCCAGCCAGTTTGAGGCATCTCCAAGATGGTTTTCGAGAGCAGGGATACCACTGCGGGCCAGTTCAAGGAGATGCCGACGCAGCCAGTCCTCCGCATCTCCGAGAAATGGTCATAGAGGCACTCCCTAATATGTGAAATTAGTTAGCTCGAGGCGTATTGATCTAGTTAGTGAAGTTACAAGCTGCAAGATGGTTTTCGAGAGCAGGACACCACTGCGTCCAGTTTGAGGAGATGCCGACGGGCAGTCCTCGGCATCTCCGAGAAATCGGTCATAGAGGCACTCCTAATATGTGAAATTAGTTAGCTCGAGGCGTATTGATCTAGTTAGTGAAGTTACAAGCTGCAAGATGGTTTTCAAGAGCAGGACACCACTGCGGCCAGTTTGGAGATGCCGACGAGCCAGTCCTCCGGCATCTCAGAAATTGGTCATAGAGGCACTCCTAATATGTGAAATTAGTTAGCTCCGAGGCGTATTGATCTAGTTAGTGAAGTTACAAGCTACAAGATGGTTTTCGAGAGCAGGACACCATCGCTGCCAGTTTGGAGATGCCGACGGAGCCAGTCCTCCGCATCTCCGAGAAACTGGTCATAGAGGCCTTTATCTAATATGTGAAATTAATATTAAAAGCGAGACTACAAAACCGGGACTAAAGGCCACAAACCGCGAAAGATATCCTTGGTCAAGCCACAAACCGCGAAAGACATGAACTAGAGTTACATAATATGAGCATGAACTTCTTGGCATATGTCATTCCTTATGACCGCTTGGGCGTAACCATGGAGCATCTTCTTTACTTAACGGAATGCTTGGGCCAGTTTTCCTTTGTGAAGGGCAGAATTTCATCAAACTTATTATAATCTTCTGACATGTCTGTCTTGTCCTCGATTCCCATGATGTTTCTTTTCCCTGAAAGAACTATGTGACGCTTTGGCTCATCATATGATGTATTCGTTTGCATATTTTTTTTTTTTCGGTCTGGAGGACATGTCCTTCACATAGAAAATCTGAGACACATCATTGGCTAGGACGAATGGTTCATCTCTATAACCAAGATTGTTGAGATCCACTGTTGTCATTCGCATAAATGGTCTATCTTTACCCTTCCCATTCAGGTTGACCCATTTGCAGCGAAACAAAGGGACCTTAAAAGAGACTCCATAGTCTAGTTCCCATATCTCCTCTATGTAACCATAATATGTGTCCTTTTGTCCATTCTCGTCTATTGCATCAAAGCGGACACCACTATTTTGGTTGGTGCTCTTTTTTATCTTGGGCGATCGTGTAGAATGTATTCCCATTTATTTCGTACCCTTGGAAATTCAATACAGTAGAAGATGGTGACACGGCCAACAAGTATAGCTGATCTCCAACAGTGGTGTCATTCAAGAGATGTGTCCGCATCCAACCACCAAAAGACTTCATGTGTTCATCTATAATCCATGATTCAGGCTTCCCCGGGTTTTTGGAGCGTACAATATTCTTGTGTTCCTCGATATACGGAGCTGCCAAGGTGGAATTATGTAGAACTGTGTAGTGTGCTTTAGTGAAAGAATCCCCGTCCCTACATATCATTGCTTTCTTTCCCAGCGTGCCTTTTCCACTTAGTCTTCCCTCATGCCATGAGTCAGAAACACCAATCGGCTTAAGGTCAGGAATAAAGTCAACACAAAACTCAATGACCTCCTCTGTTCCATAGCCCTTGGAGATGCTTCCTTCTGGTCTAGCACGGTTATGAACATATTTCTTTAAGACTCCCATGAACCTCTCAAAGGGGAACATATTGTGCAGAAATACCGGACCGAGAATGGCAATCTCTTCCACTAGATGAACTAGGAGATGTGTCATAATATTGAAGAAGGATGGTGGGAACACCAATTCAAAACTAACAAGACATTGTACCACATCCTTCTGTAACCTTGGCAGAATATCTGGATTGATTACCTTCTGAGATATTGCATTAAGGAATGCACAACTTCACAATGGGTACTCGAACATTTTCCGGTAGAAGCCCCTCAATGCAATCGGAAGCAACTGTCATAATCACGTGATACCATGAGACTTCAGGTTTTGGAACTTTTTCTCGCCATATTTATTATCCCTTTATATTAGATGAGAAGCCCGGCACCTTGATCTGTAAAGGACTTCAAAAGATTTCCTTCTCGCTTTGGTAAGAGCATAGCTGCACGATTTAAGACGCCTTTATCCGTCTTGTTATCTGTATGCATGTTCTTTGGGTCTTTCATAATTTTTGGTCCTCCTTGCTTGGTGTATCTTTTGTCTTCCCATACACGCCTAGGAATCCTAGCAGGTTCACGCAGAGATTCTTCGTCACGTGCATCACGTCGATTGAAGAGCGGACACAGGACTTTCCAATATGGCAGCTCCCAAAATATAGATTTCTTCTTCCACATGGGTGCGTGTCCTGTAGCGTCGTTCGGAACTGATTGACCGGGACCCTTTCCAAAGATTACTTCTATGTCCTTGACCATACCAAATACATCATCACCAGCAGGAGTTCAGCTTCTTCGGTGATCGCCTCACCTTTGAAATGCTTGCCTTTCTTTCTTACGGGATGATTGGTCGGAAGAAATCGTTGATTCACCAGTACACAACCTTCTTGCATTTATGCAAATATGTACCTTCGGTCTTATCTAAACAGGTGCATGCCTTATATCCTTTGTTTGTCATCACGAAAGGTTACTAAGAGCAGGCCAATCATTGATGGTTACGAATAACAACCCTCGAGATTAAATGGCTCCTGTTTGTTCTCATCCCATACGTACACCTGGTTTGCCCCACAAATGTAAGAGTTCTTCAACTAATGGCCTAAGGTACACATCAATGTCGTTGCTGGTTGCTTCGGCCTTGCATGAGCACCGCATCATAATGAACTTACGCTTCATGCACAACCAAGGAGGCAGGTTGTAGATACATAGAGTCACGGGCCAGGTCTGATGCAACTCTGCTCCCCAAAAGGATTCATGACATCCGTATTTAGACCAAACCATAAGTTCCTTGCGTCACCGCAAAGTGGGAAGTCTCTCTCGATTTTTCTCCATTGTGACCCATCGCCAGGTGTCTCAACTTCCTTCTTTCTTACGGTCTTCTTTGTGCCATCGCAACAACTGGCATGCTCTTTGTTTCTGAAAATGTGTTTCAACCTTGGTATTATAGGAGCATACCACATAACCTTAGCAGAACCCTCTTCCGGGCTCTCCTCAACATCACCAGGGTCATCTCGTCGATCTTATACCGAGCAGCGTTGCATACCGGCATTTATCTAAATTCTCATACTCCTTACATGTAGAGGATGCGATCATTAATGCATGCATGTATCTTTTGCACATCTAATCCCGAGAGAGAGTCTTCTTTGCTTCAGTAGGTACTCTCGGGAAGTTCGTTATGTTTTGGAAACTTGACTTCATCATTTTCAGCATCTTTTCAAATGAGGAGTCAGTTAGACCACACTCTGCCTTCCATCGCAACAACTCCGGTGTGGTACCGAGCTTTGTGCTGCCATCTTTACAATTTGGGTACAACAATTTCTTGTGATCTTCTAAAATGCCCTCTAACTTCAACTTCTCATTTTCTTTCACAGTCGCTTTGCATCGAAATGACCCTACCAAGTTCATCAGCTCATCGATGCCCGTTCTTCACCTCTTTCCTCTCCATTGTCTTCCATTGCAGTATCACTGTATTCAGGAAACATATGATGATAGTTGTTATCATCATCTTCTTCTTCACCATCTTCCATCATAACCCCTCTTTCCCCGTGCTTGGTCCAGCAATTATAGTTGGGCATGAAACCTTTCATAATCAGGTGGCCGCGAATGATTTTCGAGGAAGAGTACTCCTTGTTGTTCCGACATTGAACACATGGACAACGTATAAATCCATTCTCTTTGTTTGCCGTAGCCACATCGATAAATTTATTCACGCCTTTGATATACCCGGCTACCCGCCGGTCACCGTACATTCATTCCCGACCGTTCATCTACATCATATAAGTAAGTTTATCAAAAAACAGGACATCATAAATAGTGAAATAACCAATTCACACCGACACATGAATTGTATCAATGACCTAGAAAAGATAAGATTGCTAACCTCGATCGAGGGAAATAAAGAGGAGAAAGCTCAAGTGCGTCTCGGACACCTTCTAAAATTTTGTTCTATGAGAAATTCAACGGGATTATTCACTCAAACATTTCAACAAACACCTTCAATGCATGCATGAGAAAAAACTAGCACACCCCCTCACACCTTCCACCATTCGAAAAAACAGAGTGGAGACAGAGGGGGCTGGGGCGTTGCATTTATAGAGGGCAGGGGTCTTTAGTCCCAAAGGTGCGTGCCACGCCACGTGGTTGTGGCCAAACCTTTAGTCCCGGTTGGTGGCTCCAACCGGGACGCATGCCCCTTGGCCCCGTGCCCGCTCCAACCGGGACGCGTGTCAGCATTAGTTCCGGTTGGTGGCGCAACCGGGACTAATGCTCCGAGGGGTCGCGAACGGATAGCCCGTTTTCCTCTAGTGAAAATTTATTCTTTTTGGGCTAATGTATCTACGCATATATTTCTGACTGAACGGTGCAAATAAGTACACCGTATCATATTCCATGGTTGCCAGAACGGATGAGGTAAGCTATATCATGACACTTCATCAAGTGCAGATAGTATACTGTTATATGCTTTACCATACGGATATCGCATGTTTTATTGTGTAACCTGCTATTAGTTAAATTAGGTACAGTAAGTGTCCCTGCTGTTTTTTTGATATTAAATTCGTATCACTGTAATGGACCTATGGTCATGGTTAATCCAATACCCTTATTACCATGTTCTCAGTTATGTTATATAAGATTAAAATAATAAAAATGAGAATAGGAACACATCATGTTCAAGTGTTTGTCTTCTAGACATTTTTTGTGCAGAGGTTGTTACAGAAACAAATTGTCTTTTCACTAAACCATTACGTGTAGTTGCTAGACCTTTTTTACTTTGTAGCACCAACTGGTATGTAGTTTAATGGATTCATTGAAATGTAATTCATATTACCCGATGTATGTTATAGAGGAGTTATCTCTAAAAAATATTCTTTTAATCTTAGACATAGATGACATGCCTACTGTAGTGTACTAGAACCCACCTTTGGTTGAGCTGCCCAAAAGCTGGTCGACTTAGCTTGGATTATTGAACTACAACATAAAAAGAAAATAAGACTCCTTAATTTATTCACATGTATTTTCGTGAAGTCCAGTTCATGTGGGATATCTAAAATAAAAATATTAAAGGTTCCTATATATAATCATATATGTCCATCATCGAGAAACTAGAAAGGCGCGAGACATTTATGACTTTGTGGCCATTTCATAATATTGCATAGTTTTCCCTACTTTTAAAAGAATACAATAATATAATAAATGTCGTCCACTCATTATTAAAATGAGTAATAAAACCATTGTAATAAATTTCATAGTTTATTTTCTACAAGGTGTAAAAAAGAATTTTATTATAATTTCTGGGTAGTATGGATTTTCTAAGAATATATGGTAGAATTCATAAAATTGCTAGCCCGTGCAGGTGCATGGGTTAGGGACTAGTAATATAGTAATTAAAATCAACCACAAACTTAATGGAATTATATAGGCACATCACATCTCACTAATTCCCTACATCTTCCACGCCCAAGGAAACTTACTCACACATGAGAGAAGAAAGCATCATTGATATAATTAAATAAAGGAAGTTCTTGATATTACCATGGAGATCCACAATAAGAAATAGAAATAAATCCAACACAATTCAAGATATGAAAAACAATCTCAAACCCTAGTCTTGCAAGGTGGAGATCTCTCTCTCTCTCTCTCACTCAAGTACAAGTAATGGCTATGGAGGTGTGGTGGCTGGAAGATCGAAGATCGTGGAGCGAGATGAAGAACGTCTTCTCCTTCTTCTCCGGATCTCTTCTTTCTCTCTTCTGGATGGGATGGCGGCTCGTGTGTTCTTTTTTCGTTCTCGGCCTCTTCATGAAAGTTGTCCCTTTTAATAAGATGAAGGGGATGACAACTATACGGCGGGAACTATACTGCCGGAAAAATATTCCCTCCGTATAGTTGCTCGTTAAAGCTTCAGTAAATTCTGCTTGATTGCTTCCAAAAAGAGACTTGCTTGTTTTCATCTGAATATTGTGTTTTTGTTGTTAAATCTTTCTGTTGATGTTCCAAACCTGAAACACACATTAAAAACCAAGTTTTCTTTGTTACGGAAGTATTAGCGTTAAGTAAAGCTAGAAAACCATCAAATCCAAACAAAAACCATCGATAAAAACCATAAAAAATGTGTAGAATCTCACGGCTACCAGGAACCGCCTTGTTTTTCCTTGTTAAGTCAACATTTAAATTGCGGGGTATCTAAACAACATGAACATCTAATTAATTGTCGAGACCCCGATTCCGCTTAATATTGCCTAATTGCATCGCATCTTTGTCATGTCATCCATCATACATGCATCATGCCCGATCTTCTGTCGTAGTATTAAATAGTGTATTCGGTGTTTTTCTAGTGCTTTGCTTCTTCGTAGATTAGGCAGTTGAGTTGATGCGAGTGCTAATCCGATCTTCGGATGTACCTTCGACATTGTTTACCAGGCGAGCATTCTCCCCCTTTCTACCTATTTTACATTTCTAGTCTTTACTTCCTCCTATTGATCTGTGTTGCGATGCTATAGATTCTGTATCCATTTATATTCCTTGCAGCCCGTATATTTCATGGACATCTCCTATTATCTGTTGTTTGGTAGATAGTTGGCCTTGCGAGTCGTAGTGCTTGCTCAGGTGTTGTTCGATGTCGTCAAGTACCATAGTTGTTGGAATGTGGCCATACACTTTATGTTGGAGATGATCATGACTTAAATTACAACTTGATATTAAAATGTTGGGAATAGTTATAACTAATGTAGAGGCACCGGTGGGGTGATTTGGTTTTTAACCGCTCACTGGTGTCCCGTAGGCCCTCGAGTACTTGATACTTGTTCCTTGACTATCACACTATCCGCATGTGGGACCATGAATCCCCTTAGCAAGAGCTTGAGTCATATCTATTTCTTGGGGCCACAAAATAGTTTGGAGCGTTATTACTATCATGTACTTATGCCATGCTTTACTTCTCATTTACTATTGTTGCTCGAGGAGCATTTACTACTGTACTGTTTTGGATCACAACACGATTTCGCGGTATTGACAAGCCTAGTCACACTTTCGGGTTCCCAGTCATTTACAGCCGTTCTCGCAAACCTCTGGGTCCGTCGTGGAGCCAGCCAACTTCGTAGCGGGTAGCTTAGCGGGGTGGCCCTGAAATATTATATGAATCTTGTTTATTGCTTTGTCGTGATGCCTAATTGGGTTTTCATTTGATTTTTCCGAGGTTGATCATGCGTATGTTGCTAATTGTGCCCCCTGCAGGGTAAATCTTTCCGAAAGCCTTGTCCGCGGTTATGGGTGACTTGGAGGATAGTATCTTGATTATAGACAACTATAACTAAAGTAGTGCTGTAAATTTTACTTTGGAATGACTAGTAATCAGCTTCACTACAAAGGAATGGCTAAATAAAAGTACCAACAACTGCTATATTTTTGATGTCTCATGATATTTGTATATGAGTAGTAAGTATTGCAACTACAACAGAATGGTTAACTAAAACTGTCCACTGCTTATGATATCAGGATGACTCATGCTATCTATATTTGACTAGTAAGTGCTGCAACTATAATGGAATGAATAAAACTGCCAATTGTGTGAGTTCCTCGGTTTGACTTCCTCGTTTGGTCTCGAGGGGGATTCAGATAGGTTTTTCTTATCTCTTTTTGATAGCCACCAGTTATATCGAGTCTCTATAGATTGTTTAGTGCATGCTACGCTATGCTTCAGTCCACCATACCTATGAAGGGAATATGCCCTGAGAGGCAATAATAAAGTTGTTATTATATGTATTCCAAGTATATGATAGATGTTTATTTTGCATGCTATAATTGTATTAATATGGAAACGTTAATACATGCGTGTTTAATAAACAAATAGAAAGTTTCTAGTTATGCCTCTCTTATAAACTAGCTCGTAGATTAACAAGATGATCAATGTTTCCTGATCATGGACATTGAATGGTGTTAATAATGTGGTCACAACATTGTTGGAATGATGTGATGAACATTCATCCGAAGTATAGCATTACGATCAGAGTTATTGTGTTTATATTGCTATAACATTATACGAAGTAATCCCCTTAGACCATGAGATCCCTCAGACATGTTCGAGGAGCTCGCCATAGAGGCACTCCCTAATTTAATTTGGTAGCTCCTTGGCGTGTTCATGTTTTTGTTCTTAATTTCTTGCTTAACTGGCCGATGATTAACTTAAATGCTATGGCGCCACTATATATATGTGCCTTCATAGTTTTGGTACTTATTTTTGTTTCAATGGATTTTGTGACGATAGGTAGAAGAAAGAAGAATATTTTGTTGCTCGACGGTGACATGATGCACTCTGAACCGACCGGATTTCAAGACAACGTGTCAAACCAAGATATGTATATAGGATGAACTCATGTATCTATGTGCTTCGATGAATCAAATGAATTTCTAGAACTATATGTGCCAAATTAACCAGATATACAAAGATAGAACCCACACAAAATCTATCCATTTCTAGAGCATGAAATGAGCTAAAACAAGCAATGAGAGCTGAAATGATGAAGTTGCTAACCTCTTAGGACCCTTGATAGATGTGGAGCCAAAAAATCTTCACAAATCTTGAGAAAAATGGGGAAAAACTCAAGCTTGAGGGGAGAATTTGAGAGGGATGATTGTGTGAGCTTGAAATGGCTCAGGCTGGAAAGGGGAAGAAGATATAGTCAGGGACTTTAGTCCCGGTTTGAGAAACAAACCGGGGCTAAAGGTCCACGCATCTGCTCTTTTCCAGCGCCAGACCCTTTAGCCCCGGTTTGTTAAACGAACCGGGGCTAAAGTTCCCATACGAACCGGGGCTAATGTCTTCTGGTCCCTGCGGCCGTTTCTAACCGTTTGGACCAGGACATTAGTCCCGATTTGTACCTGAATTGGAACTAATGCTCTGGAGCAAAGGTCCGTTTTCTACTAGTGAATTGCAACAAAATATTAGCTCGTGGCAATAATATTGATATGTTGCCACGATTTAATTTTGTTGCCATAATAAAGTCTGTTGTTGCAAGACAGACCAGATATTTCCACAAAATATATATTTGTGGTAATATTTAGCACATATTGCCACAATATATTTCCGTTGCTAAATAGTAGTGATATCGCAACAATGTTAAAAGGCATCACATGTCAAACCGGATTTATAATGTTTTATTACTCCGGATTTTGACAAATCCGACCTCATGTCAGGATCAAATAATTTTATTTATTTTGACAAGAAAAATGCTCTTTTTTATAAATTATGGCACCCAGATTTTTTTCGCTGCCTAAATTAATTTGTTCTTGGTTCTACCTTGCGGCCCAATCTAGCGTCAAGCCAATTTTCTAATGAAAATCTGAACTGACTAGTACGAAAACTTTGGCTTTCCGTTAATTAATTTTGCAGTTTTGCTAGTTCTCACGCGCCTGAGAACTTCTTAGGTCTCGGTCGCCTCTTTCACCGTTCGATTTATCTCGTGATTTGTGCAAACTGAAAGTTACACATAAGTTACAACTAGGATGTAACTGAGAATTTAATGAGTTGCAACTAGGTTGCAACTGAGAATTAGTATAAATATTATGAGTTGCAACTAGGTTGCAACTGAGATTTTAGTAAAAATATTAAAATAACATCAGCGACTTAGACATAACTAGTTTTCAGGCGCTTGAGATCTAGGCACTCTCTTAATTTGTGGATTCCCCAAAATAATCGGTTCCGTAACTTTCGGTGCCTAAGCCCACGACACACCATAAACTGTTTAGTTTTTTTCTTCATAGCTTCGACACTTTTCCTCTTCCTTTCGGCATCACGACGCCGGGAGATTTTATAATTTGGCACGTTTTACTTATCTTATTTATAATTTGTCACACTTTACTTAGCCTTTTATAATTTGCCGCATATTACACTGATTTCTTTCTAATTTGCTATATTTCTCTTTTTACAGATCTATTCCTTTTTCAACACTGAAATACACTGTGAAATACAGTATCCACATAACCTTTCGGAAAATCATACCTAGCTCAACCGATGGAAACCACGAGCGATCAGCTCCGGCGCAGGGAGCCGAGCGGTGCCTCTGGCCCATCAACCAGCTCCGGCGAGAGGAGCAAGCAGAGCTCTAACGCCACCGGCGTGACTGCTCGGCCCTAGCATCGGCACGTCGTGCACGGATGCGTCGTACCTGTCCAAGATCTCGAAGTTGCATGCCTGCACATACCCGCACGCTGCGTTCTCTCCTAGATCGCCCACTAGTGACGTGCTCAAGCTCACGGAAGCGCCGCCAACACTGCTCGGGAAGGGGGGGTGTCCGGGTGTGCACCTCCGCTTGATGGGTGGCGCCCCCGGGACGCCGCCGCTGCTCGGGACGAAGACAAAAGCATCGCAGTTTGTTTATTGGGAACACCAGTTGACAAAGCAAAATCAAAACGAAAGAAAATTCTTCACGTTCAGGCTACTACATCCACAACGTAAAACATCAAGAAGCTCAAGCAGGAGCTGTCAGCTGTGGCATAGGGGACCATTCTAAAACAAGAACAAATTTGTAGCTTGGCCGATCCTAGGTCGCCAACGGACTGCTAACAACAGAGACGATTGACTGGACTTGCTAGGAAGAACAAGCAGACACACACATCTTAACCTTTGCAATCTTCTAATCTCGTTTGCAGAACCGTGCCAAAGCTGCATATCCACACCGCTCACCTCTAGGAGCAGGAGGAGCCGCCTCGAGGAGGGATTCTGCCCTTGGTCCGCCCGGTGTCGCCGGCCGGCAGTAGCTCCGCACCTCCTCCGCCGTTCATGGTGGGTGCGCTGTCCGTGGTCGCCGCCGGGAAATAGGTCGATGTGCCTACTATGTCTGTACGTGGTGACCACCGCGGTGCTCCCGTGGTCTGGCTGCGCTGGCGACGGCGCTCCCGGCCCGTCCCAGGTCTTTTGTTTTTTCCTTTGCCGCACAAGGGAACGAGGTGATGGGACGATCAATCTTGATTTCCCTCGGTCCAGCTAGGTATAATTTGCCAAAAGGGTACGTAGCTACTGTATTTCACAGTTATAAAAAAGAAATAGATCTGTAAAAGGAGAAATATGGCAAATTAGAAAGATATTAGTGTAATGTGTGGCAAATTGTAAAGTGCTAAGTAAAGTGTGGCAAATTATAAAGGAGTTAAGTAAGACGTGGCAAATTGTAAAATCTCCCCCACGACGTCAGTTCGGAAGATCTAAGGTACACTAATTTCCTCTCCTAATTCTATGGGCGCACAAAGAATATATCGAAACCAATCTCTCGTCTTTCAGTTATAGAACAATCTGAGCGGTAGTCGGGCGTATGGGGAGGCGGATGAACCGGAGGAGATCTCGATGCCGCCGGTCGCCTCGGTGCATCTCCGTCGTATTCTCGGGCCCTGCCGCAGAGTACCACCTTCCCCGACGCGTCTGCGTCAAGGTTCTCGTCTCTGGGGTCGCACCAGATGAGCACGCCAGTCCGGACCCGGAGGTGAATTCGGTGTCGGTGAAGGTTGCAATCTGGGCGCTCCATGATGGACATAATGAGGATTCGACGTTTCTGATCCATAGGAGTAGGCGATCCGACCAGGAGCTCGTTCAGGGTTTCAGAGAGGATCTGGCTACCCGACGCCGGCGTCTCGATTCTGGGATTCGTGGTTCGTCCGCCCGGCCATTGGCACGAAGGTGAGTGCTCTGTTGGTGTGTGCAGGAATCAGCCGGAGTGTGTCAGCGAGATGTGGGATGGATCACCGCGGTTTGCATGATCTAGAGGGGGACGGATCCAACCACTTGTAAATTCTATTCTTCTGGAGTCGATCTCATCGTCCCTGGTCCTGGTATCCTCTTTATTTGTTACGTATTTAGCCTCTCTGAAATTTTGAATAACATATTCGACATTCTAGCACAGGAAACCTTGGAGTTGTGGAAGAAAATACACCTTTTCTCGTCATTGAACCTTGAGAAGGAGTTCTTGGATTTTACTTTTAATGGTGTTCTTCCCATGTCCACGCAGACCTCATAAACTGGTGTGGCATTGGGTACAAGACAACACATGATTGCTCCTAACCAACTTGCGTAAGATGCTAAAAGCCATTCCTGTTCATCCATAGAAGGTAATTCAAACACTCTAATGTAGAGTGATTTTGATAACTAAAGATGTTCCTTGTACACGTGCAATCTGTGATGGAAGAATTTGTTTTCCAATGCATGGAAATTGTTTAATTTTCTCATTGTAAGATGGAGAGCACTGACTTAAAAAGTTGCAAGTTCACTTGTTTAATTAGTTCCGCATGATACAGAGCTTGTACCGAAGACATAGGGTATGCTAATTTCCATCTTTGCATAGACCATCTATTTAGCCTGGCATCCACATAAGTGGCTTTATCATATTTTAAAAGCTGATGACTCAAAAGTAAATTGCAGCCAGGCATATATTAGTTGTTCTGGTAATATGATGATGTAGCATAACTATCTCTGGAATGTATGCATATGATTTTCTTTTCCTTAAAAAAATAGTCCACTTTTGTCATGCGGATGTGTAGACTTTTTTTTAGAATAGATGTTGTGTAAACCTAACTTGTCTAACCAGATGTAACACTGCATCAAACTAAATTAGTTGACTTATGAAAACTTCTATATTTTCTAACTCAATGGGCTTGCTCTGTGTCTTGCAGAAATACAAGTGAAGTTCAAGATCAGATGGAGCATACCAGTCCTAAAGCTTTACATAGTACCTTGAAAAAAATAATGATGGACACTAAGTTTTATTTCATTATGTTAGATTTCCCCCCTCTATTAGCTATAATTTTCCTTGTCGGATATTACATGTATGATTAATATATGTACTTTTTTTACTGTTTACTATATGGATTCTTTGGTCTGTGACATATGCAATAATATCGAATGTATGTATTGTATTTTGATGTAGCATGTAATAGTTTTGATGTATAATCATGCATATTCCGTGTAACAAGATATTATCATATCCGATTTTCATTGCGATGGCCATCCAACATTAAATATTTTTTTGTTGTGACACGATATCACCGTGAAATAGTTTTTGTTGTAATAACCTATAGCCACGGAATACGTTTCCTTGTAATAGCATATCGCGACAAAAAATGTTTCATTGTGGTAGAATTTTACGGTATCATGTCGTTGTTGCTATAGGCTGTCACCACAATATTCTCTTTGTTGCAAAAGATTATTGCAATGCCCAAGATCTTGTTGTATTAGGCTATCACGACGAAGAACAACCGTAGCAACATGCATGTTTGGCAACAAAATAAATTGTGGCGATATATACCAAAATTGTTGCAGTAACATATTTTATTGCAACAAACAAAAAGTTGTGGGAAAAGCCTATTACCATGCGTTATATCGCAACGGTTGGCAACGAATGACATTTCGTGGCAATAGATACATATTGCCACAATTCTTTATGTATTCGACAAAGGATTTTGTTGCAATAGACCCGGATCCTTGTAGTATAATACTCGGAGAGAGCAGAGTAGACTCGGCTAAGAATGAGGTTATGCCAAACAGTGCGTCCTAAGCAGTAAATGCTGGCAGAAAGAGAAATTCCAATTACATTAAAGGAACCTTGAGACGCCTAACAGCTAGAACTGCTAGACCGCACCCGCTTCGGGGACTAATGTTGGGGGGATAACCCCCGGTAGGGTCATAAAGGGTAAAACATTGCCCAGCTTGGCTTGCGCCGAGTAAAGAAAGAACCAGGCCGGGTAAATACGGCCGGGTAGGATAGTCATGTGCGGCCGACATTGAAACTATGTCGGCCCAGAAAAGACAAATATGTTAATCTTGCAGGAACCAACAAGTCGAGTATCACGGGGGAGGGCCGAGTCAGGTAGGACGCGTGGCATCTTTCCGAATGAGGTTCAGGAGGGACCATGGTAAAACACAGTCAAAAGAGAAGGGAAACGTCGGGTGACACGAAAGGAGTCGGGTGACGCCTAAAGCAAGGGATGACGTATAAATTTACTGCATGACGCCAAAAGAACTGGAGACGACGTACATGAAGACCATTAGCTGTCTAACTTTATGGACTGGGCCACTAGTCTTAGTACAAGCCCATGACCCAACCCGTATCATGAAGACCAAGATCCAAACAGTTATCCTAGGACCCAAAGGGGTGTAACCTAGCTAGCCATCGCCTATATAAGGAGGGGTATAGCTAGGGTTTGAGGAGGTTGGGCCTGGTAGGGAACTAAGGCACTGAAGCTTTGTTCATACAGCTCAAGTAGCACTTGTAAACATCTAGGATCAATAAAATTCCCAAGTGTGGAGAGTTCATCTTGTTCTTCATGCGTGGCAAGACCGTGCACACCCTCCCCGGTGACCTCAAGCATCCATTCCGCCCCCAACTTAAGTCTACCCATGGCATCTGCCGTGACACCACCACGACAAGAGGTGCTCTCCTTAGATAAACAACATGGCATGAAGGATAAACAAATTACAGCAGGGCAATTGATAGGAACTGAGCAAGACATAACAATGCAATACCAGACAAAAAGATCCTATGAGATTCGATTGGGCAATACAACAAGATACATAGACCGCCATCCAACTATATCTATGACTAGAAGTCCACCTTTGGGTTATCATCCGAACCCCCTCCGGTATTAAGTTGCAAGCAACAGACAACTGCTTTAAGCAAAGTGTGTAAGGTAAAAAATCCACTTGTTCTATGAACAAGAGACCGTTGTTTTCTCCCTAGTAGCAACAGAACATCTACAATCGAAGAGATTTCTGTCACTTCCCTTGGAAACTAGAGGTATGCACCCACTATCGATCATAAATACCCCCTCTTGGAGTCAATAGCAACTACTTTGCCAAGATAGCTACTAACAACGGAGAGCATGCAAGATCACAAACAACACAGACATGATAGAATCATAAAGACAAAACCATTAATCAATCTGACATAGTAATCTCAATATCCATCGGATCCCTGCAAACACAACATGCATGATTACAAATAGATTAGATCTTGATCATGAACGGATCTCACAAGAGCTATACATGAAAGCACAAGGAGGATATACAACCATCTAGCTACTACATGGACCCGTAGTCCAAGGTGGAACTACTCACGCATCATACGGCAGAAGAATGCCTCCAGGATGATATCCCCTCCAGCAGGGTCCCGGGAAGAACTTCAGATCCCCCCAATCTAGGGACGATGGTGGCGATGGCTATAGACAGTTTTGTGGAGTTTTGATCGGGTGCCTATGGTTTATCCATCGGGGTCTTCTTATAGGCGAGGAGGCGAGGCAGGGGGTGCCCGGGGGGGCCACACCCTGCCCAGGCGTGGGCTAGGCTTGGACACGCCTGGGGGGTGTGGCCACACCGTGGTGCCCCTCCGTCTCGTCTTCTGGATTCGTGTCGCCCACGGTAAAATATTGACTTTGGCTTTTGTCCCGTCCAATTCCGAGAATATTGATTTTCTACCTTTCTGGAACCAAAAACAGAAGAAAATAGGCAACTGGCACTGTGGCAACTTGTTAATATGTTAGTTCCAGAAAAGATATAAAAACACCTCAAAGTGTAGACAAAGAAAAGCAAAGTATGTACTAAACAAGCATGGAACATCAAAAATTATAGATACGTTTCCAATGTATCACCCATGACATGTGAACGTTGGGCTGTGGGATTGTCACCTCCGTGACGCCTCTTCTGCTCTTATATCCCTCTGACCGTTGTCTGTAGCGCTTGGCACTGTACAGATTCCTAGGGGAGAGACAAAGCGTCGTGTTGACTTCGGAGCTTGTTCTCTCCTTCTCTTGCAAGCTTCCCTATAACTCGGCCTCGCCATGTATGACTCTGCAAAGCTCACACCTGCAAGTACAAAGCATAGTAGATACAGTGCCGACAAACGCAATATGTCGTCCGAGTTAAGCCTTACCAGCCTTACTCGGGTTAATCCAGTCCTTATTCGGAGGACATTTGTATTATTCGGTCGGGTCATCCGTTGACCCGGTCAATACCTCGGTAGGCTTTGCCCCTTTTACTTTAGCTTCACCCTACCTGGGGTCATCCCCCAAACATTAGTCCCCGAAGCTGGTGCGGTCTCTGTGACTTTAGTCAGCAAGGCCATAGCAAGTTCATTTTCATTCGGAACTTGAATCCGTGTTGCCGACTTATCTTTCAGTCGGCCTATTTTCAAGGGGTACATTGATTTCTGCATTGTTGGTCTTCTAAATTATCATGATTCTTTCTGAGTTAAGACTCTAGTCGTCGAATCATTCTACTTCATTTGGGTTATTTCCCTTAGCTTCCCTCATAAGCTTTGTCCTATGAGTCATAACCATTGAGCGTTGCCTCATTTTTTGAGCCACTATAGTAATTACTAACACGGGGATTGTTATCCCTGCGAGCAGTCAAGTCTCGCAGTGTCTCTTCGATTACCGCAACGGTCACTGTGGGCGGATCGTTCCCCCTGCCGTGTAACCGACCCTGTGGAACCACTCAGCGGTTGCCAGCGCGCGATACACGCGTGTATGTGGCAACCACCGCAGCTGCACAATTGTAACATCCCAGCATTTAGGAACTAACGAAGGGTAGATTTAAGAATTTGGAATGTTACAAGCATTCATCTGTGAAAATGTGGGTAAAATTTTCGCCAAATAAAAACCTAAAATCCTAAAGCGATCAAGGTGTCTTTCATACTTTGAGAATAGATATAGTCTTGAAGGATGATTGTTATAGACTTTGATATGATATTTGTGGATTTATGTGTTTTGGGAAATGACATTTCAATTTAAAACTTGAGTGTTTGAATTATAATTAAAAAGAATTTTGAATAATGTTTGAATATTTGATTCAATTAAGAGTTAACCAATAATAACTCAAACTTTATATAAAGAAAGTAATTAAGAATAAGAATCTCCATTTTATATTTTCATTCAATAAATAAGTTACAAAAAATGTAACTTATGAAAATCATCCACAATTCTTACAATAATAAATAAATAAATAATAATATGTCTTTATTGATAATAGTACAATCTTTATTACAAAATAATAAAATAAAGATTACAAAAGGGTAGAACTAAAATTACAAAATAATAAAGAATATTACATATGACTATTCTACAAATAAACCTAAACTAAATTCTTGAATTCCCAAGTCTGGTACCTGCAAAACAAACACAAACAAAAAAATAAAGAAAGTTAAGGTTAAAATTATATTACTCTCAGACTTGTTAGTGAAGTGCACTGATCAAGTTTCATCATTGAGTAATCTTATAAAAAGGGGCAAGTTTCACCAATATGAAAGAATGTATCTTTCATAATTTTAAGCCATAAGTCAAATAACAGCAAGCACACAGGCAAGACACACACCAAATTGCATGGTCTGTGCTGTCAGCACCTTAGAAACAGCCCAGCAACACAAAACTGCTCAACACAGCCGTGGAGAAGCACTAGAGCATCTCTTCATTGCTCACACACACACACAAGAACAGCTAGCTTAGCCAGAGCCAAATAAACCAGCAACACCATCTCACACCAGATCAAGCCACATATCACCTGATGGTGACATAAGGAGGGGAAGGATCTGGTGAATAGCAAGGCCAAGCTCACAGGAGCTAGGAGGAGCAAAGTTCCTCAAGGCCAAGCACAAGCATCAAGGGAACACAAGAACAACATCAAGAGGAGAAGGATTGGATCAAACCAGCAACACCACCAGCACATCAAGCCATCACTAGCATAGATTTTGTGGTGAGCATCATAAACAACCATGTGATATTTTTATCTTATCCAAGAAAAATATATGTGCTGATGCATAAGACAACCTCTCAATAATCACCCAAGTGGGGTGAAGCTATCCTAGAGGTTTTAAACATAAAGATCAAACTCTTTTCAAAACACCAAATTCTCAGACCAGCGTCACAGAATTGGTGATACCAAAGGCAACCTCTATATTCTATCATTTGTTCTTACAAAATCTGGGCACATCTCCAAGAAGGAGTAGCACCTCAGATTTTATAAGCCACAAACAAAACCATATATATTAACCAACTAGGATCTAAGATCTAGTAAGCAGTTGATGTCTTAACCAATTTGGAAAATGACAGCAACATAAGAGCTTAGTTCCTAGAGCCTCAGACCAACATCATTGGCTAGATCAAACAATAAGTTTCCCAACTTATCTATCAACATCCATCAAGTCCCAAAAATGACTATAAGTATAGTCAGTAACAAGATCTACTTATGTACCATCTTAAGAAGGTTTCATAAGCACTGACCTTATCACAAAGATAATCAAATAGTCCAATCTACACAAATCATCTATCAAATCATCTCTCTGGAATTAGATACAGGGGTCATATCCTAATTATTTATTCATGATTAAAGAATCATTAGATTCTATTGAATAAAATTTAGACCAAGCATAATCTGGCAAGCCAACAATAACTAAGTCAGTAAATTTTCACTGACTAGATCATTGCCAGTATCAAGATACTGACAACAGATAAACACATCAATTCACTAGAGTACCAACCAGAGGCAATACTATGCAACTCTAACATTTAATCCAACCTTAGTCACAAATCAACAACAGCATCACACAATCAAATGGGGGTGACCACACTGAGGTGCAGAGCACCCAAATCCCCATTAAACAGCATAACCAGATCATAGGAGCATCTTACAAGCACCAGAGATGAACCCTAGTAGCAATACAAGCAAAAACTATATCTGGACACTAGATACACACAAAGGAATCCAAGGTGATAAGATGAACTTGGATCCACGAAGACATAACTCACCAGGGTCCTTGCCGACGAATTAAATAGGAAGCAGAATGGCCGACGAGCCCGCGGCGGCACAGGGAGCACCCTAGAGGGCGCTGCAACCTGCACCAGCCACAGCGTTGGCCACAGCAATACACGGGCACCACACCTCACCAAGGGAGGGTCCACGGCGGCGGCATCAGCACTTTCCTCAAACCCTAGGGTCCGGGAAGGGGCTAGCCTGACCAGGGTAGGACCCCAGGATCAAATCGAACTGGACCAGATGGACGAGCGTGGTGGACAACCTCACCCCGCACCATGGCGGCGGCCAGGACGGTCCACGGCGGCGCGAATCGCCGGCGATATCATTGCTATCCACGGGGTCGGGAGAGAAGAAGAAGAGAGGTGAGATCGAGGGAGAGACAGAGAGTGAGTTGGGCTGGGTGGGCCGAAAACCCTTCAAGGTGTTATTTTGACCTTACCCTACTAGGCCACAAGGGCCCAATAAAACCAAAAACACAGCCCAAACCATTTAGAGCCTGCTTTTAATAAAAAGGAAAAGACCAAAATGCCCCTAAATTTAAATAAATTCTAGAAAATAAAATAAAAGTCCAAAAATTATAAATAAAATATTTTTGGATTCACAATAATCCACACTATCCAAATAAATTAAGAAATAAAATTTTAGACATATAAATTTTATTAAGAATTTTATAATATATATATTACTTATGGAATTTTACAAAATTATTGAAAGATGATAAAAATAAATAAAAACCACTTTCATTATATACTAATATTATAGTATTTTAGAAAAATACTAAACAAATAATTAATATCCATTTTTGATATTTAATGACAATTCTTAAAAGTATTACTAATACAAATAAAAAAGAAATAAAATAAAAGATTACAATATTCTAATATAAATAATAAAAATTAATATTTATAAATCCTTTATTATTAGAAATAATTTTTATAATAATGGGGAGAAGGAATATCAAATTAAATGATGCATTACGTTACTTTGCATAATCATTTTGCTTCTTTAAATATTGTCCTTACCGAGAAATAATGATGTTTTTGTAAAGCTCAAGGTCCAGTGCAAGCATCAGACTTCACTACCTTGCCATCACAAGGCAAGTTCATCACTTTCTCATATCCTTTGAAGAGTCTTTATCAAAGTATTTGCAAATTTTGTGTTATCATATCTACTCTAAAGAAAGAAAATATTATTTTCAGAAATAAATAAATCTTAGATATCATCCTAAGTGATGATATAATGGAGCAATATAACTTAGTGTTCTATTTGCAACAATTAGGGACTTAATAACCCCTAACATCAGTGATTCTAGCGCTGTATATTACGTGTTAGCCATGAGATTTGGAATGGGACAGAGAAGTCAGCTATATCTTCTTCCTCTCGCATGAAGCCGGATATGCAGGTCGTGGCTGTTATCCTCGTAGCGTGCATATTAATTGGTAATTCGTAGAGGATATGCAGCATATGGGTGGGAACCCTCATCGTCCCACGATAGTTCTGGCATCTAACGGTTTGTACAAACCATTGCCGTAATTCACTATGTAGGCATGGTGTACACCAAGGAGGCATGCGAGGTCGCGAAGGGGGCAGTGATTGGCTTGGACCAACTACTGGGCCCCACATCATGGAATTGTGGACGGGAAAGTACGCCCGGTTGTGCAACAAGGAGTTGGTCATTCATGGGTAAAGTAACGCACCTCTGTAGAGTGTAAATTGTAACTTGTTACTCCCTGTTCCGGGAAGGACTACGAACGCGGCAAGAAAGGAACTCCATGAAAGTTCTGGTCAACCTATGAAGGCTGATGATCATAGAATTTTTATAATAAAATCAATCTTTGAAGAAAGATTTACAAAAACTGCATAGTGCCAAGGATTTATAATCCAAGGTGGTAGTTAGAGAATCAAAATTCCCACCTTGCATATAATGAACTTGTTTGGTAATGCAGTTACTCATCCTTTCCTTTGATCCCTTGCTTAAACTCTGAGGATCCCGAAGATGTGCCAATGTATGCAGCTGAATGCCAAGAAGATGTGTTCTACGAGGAGCCTAACCTGTCCGGAGGTTTTGAAGAAGTGGATTACGAAAACCGCTATGGTGTCGATGATAACGAGTCCAACTAAGTATCCCTAGTTAGTAGTAACCAACGGATCTGAGCAACATGAACTCTATAGAATAAGCTGCTGAGCTCAACTCCTATCGGAGTTGCTACTTTTAAATTCCGCTGAAACACTTTATATTTTGGTTTGTAAGTTGAAACCTTTTGAAGTCTTGAACTTCTGGTATTGTAATAATAATGTGATGATGTTCCTTTTGCCTATCCTCACAACGACACGACTAGGCTTTGCCGGATCCATTTTTGGTGAAGTGAAAATGAGTTTCCAATGTTTTGCTGAAATGTTGATTCATTTCCGTTTCGGCAAATTTCTGGCAATCCGCGGATATCCTATATTTAGGAAAGGTCATGCCGAAATTTTCTAGCGAGGTCCATGCATTGGAGTTGTTCTAATTCTCTTGCTCTCTGTACCACGTAGGCGACCATGGTCCGCATGATGAGTGAAAAGATCGTGGCTAGGTGGATGGGTTGTGCGATGGCCAACATGGTACGAAATAACATGACAGAGATAAGATGTCCATGTCAAAGCTGCAAGCTGATGTATGTCGTCAAGCATGATTCCGGAATATTAGAGTCGCACCTACTTCGTCGTGGTTTCATGGATGGCTACACTCGATGGATAGGTGATGAAGATTTTGAGGACGTCAATGGGGCTGTAGGAAATGAGGAAGGGCATCAGGACAACAACGACGATGGCGAACATGATCATGAAGATCAAGATGTCGGAGAATATGAAGTTGCACATGACCATGAAGATCAAGATGCCGGAGCAGATGATGTCGAACATGATCATGGAGATCAAGATGCTGGAGAAGCACCGGAGTCAGGATGGGTGCGGGACCCTCATGTTCAAGCACTACTTCTCAAGGATACGAGTAACGCTAGAGCTACCGCTAGAGAGAAAGCCAAGCTGGCGCAACTAGAGATAGACTCGGTTACTCCATTGTATGAATGATGTAGGCACGGGGATACCCGCTTGAATGTAACGCTTAGGGCTCTGGAGATGAAGGCAAAATACAAATGGACTGACGTAAGCTTTGACGAGAGCATGGATTTCTGGCACAATTGTCTTCCTGAGGGGAACACGTGTCCAACCAGTATCGAGGAGGACAAGAAAGTCATGTGCCCTATCGATCTACCACATGTTAAATACCACGTCTGCATAAATGATTGCATCATTTATTGGGGCGAGGATGCGGAGAGAACCACATATCCGGTGTTCAACGCTCCTCGATACAAGAGAGGGAAGAAGGCTCCTCGAAAAGTGGTATGCTTCTTCCCGATCACTCCTCGTCTGCAGCGATATTTTGCGGACCTTAAGGAAGCAAAGCTCATGCGCTGGCATGCAGAAAGAAAGAAGCCAGAAGATGATGATCTAGAAAAGGAGGTGAGGCCGAGGCACCTTTCAGATGCTAGCCAGTGGAATGCATTGGACCTCGAATACCCACTATTTGGGAATGATCCAAGGAACCTCGGGTTGGGTGCGAGCACTGATGTACTCAATCCGTTTGGCAGTCAGAGCATCACGCATAGCACCTGGCCTGTGTTTGTATGGATCTACAACCTTCCCCCCTGGTTGTGCATGAAGAATAAATACATGCACATGAGTATGCTAGTTCAAGGGCCAAAACAACCAGGAACAAACATCAATCTATATCTCCGGCTATTGAAAGAGGAGCTAGCCACATTATGGGAAGTCGGAGCCAATACGTGGGACGCTGTCGCAAACGATTATTTCCCCATGAGAGTCGCGTTAATCACAACGGTGCAAGACTATCCTGACTATGGTTATTTCTCGGGGCAGGTGGTCCAAGGATTCTGTGCATGTGTTAGGTGCATGGATAACACAGATCACCTCCAACTAGAGAAAGATCCTGGGTCATGCAAAACCGTGTTCCAGGGGCATCAAAGGTATCTTCCCAAGGATCACCCTTGGAGAAAACATGGAGATCTGTTCAATGTGGAAGTTGAGATTAGAGGACCCTTGGATCGGAGGAGCGGCACAGAAATCGATGAGTTTTTGAAAAACTGGAAAGAGTGCCCCGCACCGGGAAAGAAGCAAAAGAAGACTAAGCCACTAATGAGGGTATGGAAAGCGAGGTTTGTTTTCTGGGAGTTGGAATACTGGAAGCTCCTACGCACTCCCCATAGCCTTGATCTCATGCATATAACGAAGAACGTGTGTGAGAGTCTACTTGGCACCCTACTTAACATGTCGGAGAGGACCAAAGATGGGCCAAAAGCAAGGCATGACTTGATAGTGTTGGGGGTCAGGACGGACCTTCATGGAGGATGCAAACGTGTTGAAGATGATGATCATGAAGAGGAGATAAAAGGTCGTCGCAAGGGCAAAAAGGTCAAGAAGTACTCTAAATATCACTGCCTTGCAGCGTGCTTCACTCTAAGTCAGGAGGAGGTCTGGCAGTTTATGAAGTGCCTCCTAGGAGTCAAATTTCCTTACGGCTACGCGGGAAAGATAAGCAGATACCTAGACGAGGAGAAGCAGCGTTTTAGCGGGATGAAGTCGCACGACTGTGTCGTGTTGATGACGCAGATACTTCCAGTTGCAATCCGAGGGATAATGAACGAGCATGTTCGTGAAACTCTGTTTGGCCTCTGCAACTTCTTCGATGTCATCTCTCGAAAGTCGATCAGCGCGACACAACTGAAGCGGCTACAAGAGGACATTGTAGTGATACTATGTGAGCTTGAGATGTACTTTCCGCCCGCATTCTTTGATATAATGGTGCATCTGCTGGTCCATGTCGTGGAAGACATCGTCCAACTCGGGCCTCCATTTCTATGCAACATGATGCCGCTCAAAAAGATGAATGGATACATCAAAGGATACGTTCGCAATAGGTCACGTCCGGATGCAAGCATAGCAAAGGGATTTCTGACTGAAGAATGCATCTCCTTCTGCACGAATTATCTAGACACCGAGAATCCTATTGGTCTACCCTTCAACAGGCACCTTGGCAGGCTCGCTGGATGGGGTCACCGCGAGGGTCGGCGTGAAATGCATGCCAACTTTGACTTGCGACTCGCCGACTTTGAAAGAGCATGCTTAGTCGCATTACAGGGCATAGAAGTGGTCGATCCTTGGATTATAGAGCACCAAAGATTTATTGCAAAGAAGTACAGTGAACGGGGACAACCAAGGACGAGAGCAGAAATAATCAGAGAGCACAACTCTGATTTCCTGCGTTGGTTCAAGACCGAGCTTCTGGCTAATCCCCCGCAGCGTAATGCTTCCACGGAAGAAAAGCTGGTATTCGCCTTGTCATAGGGCGCCGAGCGCAACCTAGTGACCTATCAGGCATATGATATTAATGGCTACACGTTCTACACTGAGAAAAAGGACATGAACTGCGAGTATCAGAACTCTGCGGTAACGGGGATATTCTACACCGATGACGTCAAGGAAAGATTCTATGGAAGAATCGAGGAGATCTGGGAGATCGAATTTTGTGGAGAGAAGGTGCCAATTTTCCGTGTCAGATGGGCCAAGAGCATCGAGAAAGAAGGACGATATTTCACCACCATGGTTATGCCCGAAGCCAAATCCACCAAGTCTGCCGGCGCGAACGTCACCGCGAAGAATGAGCCATGGGTATTGGCTAGCAAACTAGACCAATGCTTCTTCATCACCGATCCGGCAAATCCCAGTCGTGTCGTCGTGAGGAGAGGCAAAAGAAACATCATTTAAATTTACTGGAATTGCACTCCTGTAAGTCCTCCGCGTCCTAAGTCGAATTGTGCCAGCATATGTTCCAGATTCGAGTCGAGGGACTTGAATCTGAAAAAGATTGTGTTGTTTTGTCCTAAGACAGCTAACTGACCCTGATCCGTCGGGAGAGTCAGGCACACGCATCAATAATCCCTACACGCTCAAATCATTCTCTAGCAAACAGAGATATCCGCACCGAAAAGAATGAGGAGTCCTCAGCCGAATCTACGATTCGACTGAACACTCAGGGGCTACTGACATGGTTATACCCTACGGGTACACGACCTTATCATACCTAGTCCAGCCCAAGGAAGGCCAACGAAAACATGCGCTAGCTGTCGGGGGGATAACCCCCCGGTAGGGTCACGAGAGGGGAAACATAGCGCAGCTGGGTTGGCTGCGAGTAAAGAACGAACCAGGTCGAGTAAGAGCGGCCGGGTAAGATAATCATGAAAACCGACATACATACTATGTCGGCCCGCATAGGACAAAGTTGTAACCCTTGCAGGAACCAACGAGCCGAGTTAATCGAGGAGAGGCCGGGTCAAGGAGGACACGCGGCACCTTTCCGAGTAAGGTTCGGGAGGGACCATAAAGCATGGTTAAAAGAGAAGGGCGATGCCGGGTGACACAAAACGGAGCCGGGTGATGCCCAAAGCATGCGTTGACGTACAAAGTAACGACATGACGCCAAAAAGAACAAGAAGCAGCGTACCAGAAGACCGTTAGCTGTCAAGCTTTATGGACCGGGCCTCTAGGCCTAGGGCAAGCCCATGACTCGGCCCACATTGTAGGGACCAAGATCCAAACAGTAAACCCTAGAACCCAAGGGAGTATTAGCTAACTAGCACTGCCTATATAAGCGAGGGGATAACAGTAGTAGAAGGAGGCTGGACCAAGTAGGGAACTAGTGTTGAGAACTCTAGCCTAAACAGCTCAAGGAGCACTTGTAATCTTTGGGGAATCAATCGAATTGCCAAGTCTGGAGAGTTCTTCCTATTCTTTGTGCATGGCTCGACCGTGTACTCCCTTCCCGGTGACCACAAGCACCCATTCGGCCCCCAACTTACGCCTACCCATGGCATCTGTCGTGCCACCACCACGACAGTTGGCGCCCACCGTGGGGCAGAAGCAGGTGCTTGATGGAGTCTTCATCCGGACGGGCAGCATCATCGCCAAGACCGGCGAGCGCGTCTACTCCGGCCTCATCCAGAGGTTTGGAGCTCTTAAGTTCGTCAGCGACAACGCGAGATGCTTCGGGACCAGGCCATTCCCTAGGGATGGTCGCTTCATCAAGTTCGGCGAGCACCAGGTCTACGTCGTGGTGCGCGTGGAGCGCGCATATCCTGAGAGCGTCATCCTGGCGCTGGATCCACCAGTGATTCCTGTCACCGGGAAACTTCACCAACTCGTCTCCATGGAGGTAATGATGACAACCCCAAACCCTGCAGCTCCTCCAGTAGTTCCAGTGGTGAATGAGAACGTAGAGGGAGGAAATCATGAGGAAACGCCAATGGCTACGAGAACAGCAAAAGCGCCGCTGGAAAAAACCAGAGAACATAGCTAGGAGCAAGAGGGCTAAGGAGCTACATGAAGAGATAGATAAGTTGGTAGAGCCAGTGGCACATGCAATTGACCCGGCACGTGTGCAAGCCGAGTTGGAGGAAGCCAGGATCAAAGTCCTGGAGAAAGCCAAAGAGCTAGCACAGTTACAGCAGGACGTGGATATCACCATCCGAGATCTTAACTCGGTGAATCAATTCAAGGGCGCAAAGACCCGGCTTGATGCAACGAGATTGAGAGTAAAGAACCTCAACGAAGAGCTGGTAGATGCAACATCAAAGATAAAACCGGAGAACAGCTGTGAGATAGCCATGCGGCCAACATACAACACAGAAGCAGCTAATCTATGAGCAGCGTAAGCAGCAATGGCAGAATTACCCCACTTGGAGGGAGAAGCAAAGAAAAGGCAGCAAGAACGAGTCAATGAGTTAGTGAAAGCAGCGAGCATGCTGAATGAGGCATATTACAGAGAAAATCCGGGTATAGCAGGGAGGTCACAACTGGTTCACTCGGCGACTCCTGTCCCGACAAGATCGGCTGGGCACACAGCATCCTCTCCCGGAGCGGCACCTAGGCCAAGAAAATAAAAAAGTGTGGATTCAGGAAGAAACAAGCAGATGGTCGCCTATGATCCGGCAGTGATTCAAGGAAACCCGGCGCATGCGCAAGGGGAAAAAAGAAATAATCCTCGAGAAAATGAGAACCAGGAAAAAATTGGGCAGAGAAATGACAACGGAGGGTAAAATTTTGCTCCTCATACTCGGTGCGCAACTCACTCGGCAGGAGGAGGAAATCCAGCTCCGAATAACGCGCCAGCTCAGCCGGAAAGAAGACAGCAAAGCGCGGGAAAAGCAGTTCAACAGCCTGCTGACCCGAACATGAATAAGTATAATGATGGTTAGTCGGCCATGGTAAATGACGGGTATGAACTTCCGAATCATGCATATCAAGCAATGGGAGCAAGGTTTGGAGGGAGGAACCTTCAGCCGGATGATGCCAGGCTGAAGCTTGACCGCATAAAAATGGCCGAGATAATTGAATCACAAGGTCCGCAGGGTCCACCGTGTTTTGGCCCAAGGATAATGAAGGAGCCACCGGTGCCAAATTTCCAGCTGGCCAGAGGGACAAAACGTACGATGGAAGCACAAATCCAGAGGACTGGCTCATAGATTATGGAACCGCTGTGAAAATCGCGCAGGGAAACTTGAGATGGGCAGTACGTTATGTGCCGCAGATGCTGGAAGGACCAGCTCGAGTATGGTTGAACAATTTGCCACCCGGAAGCATCAACAGTTGGATTTATTTTCACGACGCTCTCGTGAGCAATTTCACGAGCACTTACAAGAGGCCGAATCGCCCACAACAACTAGCAATGTGCAAGCAGAGACCGAATGAGACAGACAGGGAATTCCTCACAAGGTGGTGTACGATGCGTAACTCTTGCGAAGGGGTGATCGAGCCACAAGCAATCGCATGGTTTGCACAAGGATGTAGACATGGAAGTGTGCTGTGGAAAAGGTTACAAAGATATATGCCGGCAAGCCTGGCAGAGACGATAAGAATCACCGACTCGTATGTGTTAGGAGATCCGACTCTGCCGCTACTCACGTCGGTAGACGGGATGACTGAGACTCAGATCTATGACACTGTCGGGTCGCAAAGGCGCCAGGAAAGATCCGATTACAGAAGCAAGAGAAGAGACGAGAGGCCGGATTACAGGTATGGTTCGACTCAGGTTGTGGCTGTGATTCAGGATCATCTAGATGCTGGAAGCAGTCAGCGTCAAAGGACAAATGGTCAACAACAATGGGTGCCAAAGAATGACGGAAAAAGGCCATACGATCAGAGGAAGCAGTATTAGGACTGACAAAAATACACCTACGAGATGATGCTGGATCAACCATGTAAGTTTCACACGCCCAGTCCAAGTAAGCCGGAAAATCATCAACAAGGCAATGCACTTGGTTTCATAAAGGAGATAGAGTGGACTCGCCGAATAAGCAGCTGCCACCACCTCCCCCTCCACCACTTATAGGAGGAAATTCTCAAGCAGTAGGAGCGGATAACAGATATGAAAACAGGCAGCCGAGGTACCAGAATCAAGAAAGAAGAGAAGCTGTGCATCAGGTGCACAATCCAAGAGGTGACAATGCCCATGTCGGCCATGGAACTAGAAATGAGTACAGAGAACATCACCAGAGCTATGTTGTCTTTATCACAGAGCCAAATGATAAGAAGAGCTAGCAGCAACGAATGATGGAAGTGAATGCCATGATGCCGGCAATTCCCAAGTACATGCATTGGTCTGAGCAAGAAATAACTTGGAGTATAAAAGATCACCCCAAGATCATGCCAACCCCTGGAGGATACACTCTGGTTCTGGATCCAACGTTCATGGGCCCAGATATCAACATGAAACTTTCAAAGGTGTTAATCAATGATGGCAGTAGCATCAACATCATGTACAAGGATACTATGCTCAAGTTAGGCATTACCATGAACATGCTGGAACTGACTAAGACAACTTTCCACGGTATCGTGTCGGGATAGTCCTGTGAGCCAATTGGCAAAATCTGGGTCGACGTCTTATTCGGCAACAGAGAAAATTGTCGCACTAAAGCCATAGAGTTCGAGGTGGTAGATTTGGTCAGCTCATATCATGCCTTACTCGGCAGGCCGGCTATGGAAAAATTCATGGCTACTCCTCACATCGCTTACTTGAAGATGAAGCTGCTAGGCCCATGTGGGGTGATCACAGTTGAAGGAGATTACAAAATATCTATTGCTTGTGCCTCAGCCGGATCTTCACTGGCCGAGTCACTCGTCATAGCACAAGAGAAAAGTCAGATGTTATAGGTGGCAGCATTGGCCAAAGCAGCACAAATGTCTATGCCGGCACTCACCAACCCGCATGGCAGCGTGTCATTTCAAACTACCAAGGAAACCAAGAAGGTGCAGGTGGATGAAACTTTCCCAGAGCGCACAGTTACCATTGGGGCTGTCCTGACAGACAAATAGGAAAGCGAGCTCACCAGCTTCCTCCGTGAGAATCGGGACATTTTTGCATGGTCCACTCAAGATCTGCAACGAGTTTCGAGGGAGCTAGCTGAGCACTCTCTTCATGTAAGGCCAGATGCAAAGACGGCGAAGCAACCCCTCCGCCACTTCGCCGAAATTAGGAGGAAAGTAATTGCTGTTGAGATTGCAAGACTCTTAGCTGTCGGATTCATCATGGAAGTACTGCACCCGGACTGGTTGTCAAATCCAGTCTTGGTCGAGAAGAAAAAAGACGACCCGAACGTGGCAGTGGTATGGCGCATGTGTATTGATTACACGAACCTCAATAAGGCGTGTCCAAAAGACCCATTTCCTCTGCCACAGATCGATCAAGTCATAGATTCTATTGCTGGGTGTGAGTTGTTGTCATTTGTGGATGCGTATTGTGGATTCCATCAGATACCATTGAATCCGGATGATCAAAAAAATACAGCTTTTATCACCCCGTATGGAGCTTATTGCTATCGTACCATGCCATTCGGATTGATAAATGCAGGCGCAACATATCAAAGATGCATGCAAAAATGCTTGCAAGATCAATTGGACAAAAATGTTCAAGTATACGTCGATGACGTGGTAATAAAAACCAAACAAAGTCATACTCTAATTGAGGACTTGCGTCAAACATTCGCAAACTTGGGAAGATTCCGGATGAAGCTTAACCCGGAAAAATGTACATTTGGTGTCCCGGCTGGCAAGTTAATCGGATTCCTTCTATCCAGCAGAGGAATCGAAGCTAACCCAACAAAGATCAGGGCCATCAAAAGAATGGAATTGCCAAAACCCCTCAATGATGTCCATAAGTTTACTGGATGCCTGGCCTCGTTGAGCAGGTATGTTAGTCGGCTAGGTGAAAAAGCCCTACCACTATATTAGCTGATGAAGAAATCATAAAAAATCACATGGACACAGCAAGCCGATAGCGCTTTCCATGAATTAAAGAAAATGTTGGCAACATCACCAATATTAGCGTCACCATTATCCAAGGAGCCAATGTTGCTCTATGTCGCCGCAACCAACAGAGTTGTAAGTGCAGTAATAGTGGTTGAACGTGAAGAAGGGGCAAATCAGTCCAAAGACCGGTGTATTACTTGAGAGAAGTGCTCTCGGTCTCGAAACAGAATTACCCGCATTATCAGAAGATGACATATGGGGTATATATGGCAGCAAAGAGGCTGAAACATTATTTTCAAGAACACCCAATCCGGGTAATATGCGAGGCACCTATCTCGGATGTATTGGGCAGCAAAGATGCCAGCGGCCGAGTCGCCAAATGGGCCATAGAGCTTGCACCTTATACTCCACAATATGATAGGCGAGATGCAATAAAGTCTCAGGCTGTTGCAGATTTCTTTGTGGACTGGATGGAAATGCAGTACGAACCACCACTGCCAGATCCGAATTACTGGAAAATGCATTTTGATGGGTCCAAGACGAAAATGGGTCTGGGCGCTGGGATAGTGCTCACATCTCCAAAGAGGGATCAACTGAGGTATGTGTTGCAGATTCATTTTGCTGCTTCTAACAACGTTGCCGAGTATGAAGCATTGGTCCATGGCATTAAAGTATCCAAGGAAATTGGTATCAAAAGGATCATGTGTTTTGGCGATTCGGATTTGGTGATTCAGCAAGTGTCCGGACATTGGGATGCGCTGGACGCAAACATGGCATTATATCGCTTCCACGTGCAACAAATTTCGGGATATTTTGACGGTTGTGAATTTCATCACATTCCTAGAGCAAAAAATGAGGCAGCAGATGTATTATCCAAACTAGGATCATCCAGACAAGCAATACCACCAGGGGTAGCGTTGGAGCATCTCAGGAAGCCATCGATCAAGCCGTCACTAGAGTTCGAATCAATCAGGGTCATTCCGCCGAGTCAGGAATCAGAGGCAGTGCCAATGTACATCGACTCAGGGGTAGGTTCGAGTCACTCGGGGACTGATCCGTTCAATTCAGGGGTCGCCGAATCACACTCGAGGACTCCTCAGGTTATGTCGGCAGAGCATATGTCGGTGGAACCGATGGACATTGATGTTTAAGCAGATCCGGAACCATCAATACCAACATGGGCACAACCAATATTCAGTTATTTGAAAGATGGAACTTTGCCGAGTGATGAAACATTGGCAAGGCAGACAGCACGAAGGGTGAAAGATACACCATAATCAACAAGGAACTCTACAAGAGAAGTGTGACAAGTGTACTGCAGCGTTGTATCAGCTCAGAGAAAGGCCAGGAGATCTTATTGGATATCCATCAAGGAGAGTGCGGGCATCATGCGTCATCAAGAGCATTGGTAGCCAAGGCATTCCGACATGGATTCTACTGGCCAAGTGCATTGGCGCAAGCACAAGATTTAGTCGGAAGATGCAGTGGTTGTCAACACTATGCGTCCAAGTCGCATTTACCAACATCTGAATTGAAAACCATACCAATTACTTGGCCTTTTGCAGTATGGTGCCTAGATATGATAGGACCATTCAAACCAGCAAGGGGAGGCATGACTCATATCTTGGTCATGATTGATAAGTTCACCAAGTGGATAGAAGTGAAACCAATCAAGAAATTGGACGGTAAAACAACTGTTACATTATTAAGAGATATAATCCTTAGATATGGTTACCCACACAGTGTGATCACTGACAATGGCACAAACTTTGCCGAAGGAGTTTTTCTCGCTTTTGTGGGAAACATCGAATAAGACTCTATGTGGCATCAGTCGCTCATCCAAAATCAAATGGACAAGTTGAACGGGCTAATGGCTTAGTTCTGTCCGGGATAAAACCCCGCTTAATGGAACCACTCCAGAGATTACCTGGTTGTTGGATAGAGGAACTACCCTCAGTACTGTGGAGCCTAAGAACAACTCTGAACTGGTCAACTGGTTATACGCCATTTTTTCTCGTATATGGGGCTGAAGCAGTTTTGCCTGCCGACATAGAATATGATTCGCCAAGGATAAGGCAATACTCGGAAGCCGAGGTAAAAGAGGCCCGAGAAGATGGAGTAGACTTACTCGAAGAAGCAAGGGAACTGGCATTCTCCAGATCCACTATATATCAACAAAATCTCCAACGCTACCATAGCCGGAAAGTGCAACCTCGTGTTTTTCGAGAAGGAGATATGGTGCTAAGGCTGGTGCAGCGCACAGCTAGAATGCATAAATTATCACCTCCATGGGAAGGTCCATTCATTGTAAGCAAAGCATTGCACAATGATTCCTACTATCTCATAGACGCTCGTGAAGCGCAAAAGAACAAGGCGGACAGATCAGGAGATGAAACCAAAAGGCCATGGAATGTGGCACTGCTTCGTCCCTTCTATACTTAGGAGAAGCAGTGCATGTATCACTCGAACTCTCATATGTCGGACGTGTTTTCGGGCTATGTGCTAATAATAAAATGGTATGATTCGAAAAACTGACTCGGGGGCTACCCCTTAAGTTTTCCATTTTAGTTATTTTACATCGGCTGGCGTGATACCCGAAATTTATCTTGGAACAAGTAGTGTTTACTCGAAAGAAATCAACTCTTCGACTATGTTGTTGTCCAAAAACACGGCTTCATGGCAAGCATGAGAAAAATATGTAAGACGGGTAAACACGAAAGCTGAATAAATGCAAGGGAGAAACGCGAGTCGGCTTTAATTTTTGCCTAACTCTCTGCAGGTCGCGTTATACTACGTGTCGAGTAATCTCGGCCAAGTTATCCAAGTTTCATACCCGCTAACTATATCCTTCGTACTTTGAGATCCTAATGTCGAACACCGAAAAATATAGACAAGGGCCAAAGGCAAGGAAAGGTGACACGACAAAATGAAACTCGAGGACTTGCTCTTGAATGATTCGCACTCGGAGCATAACGCAAACATATAAATCTTATCCAAAAGCACACAATCAAACTTAAAAGTGCAATGTATGTTACATATGTACCCGGCATACTGGGGATCTGATCAAAGTTCGAGTGTTGCTTAGCCTAAGGTACAGAAGAACTCGGAGGAGCGTTCTCGGAGCCAGGAGTGGTGCTTGGAGCATCGGCCGAGTGAGGGGCATCTGTGGCTGAGTCATCTGGATCATCTGACTCAGTTGCTTCGCTATCGCCACCCTCTGCATCAGCAACTTTAACGAGCGGGTCGCCAAGGTTGAGGAAGCTGGGCACTTAACACCAAGCGTGCACCTTGGTGTACTCGATCATGGCATAAGCTCGCTCCTGGCGCTTCTTGATCAGCTCCGGGTCATTCAGCCATTTTCCATCACCCCTTATGCGAGCAAGAACATCAAGGTTGATGTCCTCGTACCATGGAAGCATGAAGTAAAGAGCCTTGTCCGCTGCAGCTCAGCCGACCGACTCACGCCATTGATCCAACCGGTCCTCAGTAAGGAGCAGTCTCACGGAAAGTGGCTCGATGAGTTCGGGTAGGTTTTCATCCGGACAGAGCATGCGAAACGCATGGATAGCCGATTTGAGAAAGTCCACACCACAAGACCTAAGGGTCCTGACCCATTCAACACTGCTGCGAGGAGCTCCTCCATAGACACCTCGCCATCAGCAGGAGCACCAGCTTCAGCTCTCGCTTTCTTCATGGCTCGGATGGCAAACATGTTGGCCTTAGGAAAATTCTCTGCAAGCAAAAGAGAAAGTTAGCAAACAACAAGGGCAGATAGAGGAGGTCCAGAAAAGGACTTATGCGGTGTGTAAAGAGTAAGAACTCACTACCGAGAAAGAAGTTGATGGCGGCGAGATTGCTATGCCAAGTCTTGGTCTTGGCTTGAAGGGCGTCAAAGTTCAGGTTTGTCGACTCGACCAATGACTCGGCCTCATCGAGCAACCTCTTGGTCTTCTCGGCACTAGAAGCCTATTGCTCGCTCTTCTCGGCAAGCTCTTCCTTCAGCCCTTTCACCACGGCCAGGTGCTTCTGCTCCGTCTCGGCCATCATTTTCTTCAGCCGAGTCACCTCATCTCGCTCCTTCTGGAGTTCGGCTTGGTGCTTCTCTGCTTATTCAGAACAAATATTTGTTAGTACCAACATAAAAATTTCAGCTATTGGCTTAGGAAGGCAAGAAATATACTCTTGGCCTCGCTGATTTGCGAGTGAAGATCATTGATGGTAGACTGAGTAATGGCTGTGGAACAAGAGCGAGAGGAAAAAATGAGAAGATGAACCAAGGAAAATTGCATCAAATAGAAAAGAGGAAGAGCAAAGATATTACCTTGGCCATAGGTGTCAGTCTTTAGCTTCTCATACGCAAGTTCGAGCTTGCGATGCGCCAGGACGAGAGCTTGGTGCACCTTGGTACGCTCGTTATGCATAAGCTAATCAAAGAAGTCAAAAAATAAGGAAGAGTCAAGTCAGGCGACCTGCTGAATAAAGAAAAGCTTAAGAGTTTACAGCCGAGTAGGTTCCTTACTCGGTAGTAACCTCGAGGGCTAGGGATTGAAGCTCTAACATGAGTTTGGCTCAAAACAATCAAAGAGCATAAGAGCTTACAGCCGAGTAAGTTCCTTACTCGATAGTAACCTCGAGGGCTAGGGATTGAAGCTCTAACATGAGTTTGCCATAAATAAATCAAAGAGCTTAAGATCTTACATCCGAGTAAGTTCCTTACTCGGCAGTAACCTCGAGGGCTAGGAATCGAAGCTCTAACATGCAAGCTGGGGATTCAAAGATTAAACTGTTTGGTGAGAGATTACGAACGAGTAAGTGCTTTACTTAATCATAACCTCGGGGACTAGGTGATAGGTATAAAGGAAATACTTAACAGTACAAAAGAGTAAGAATTTACTTTACCTCGTTTATTTCGTCGGCGCGGGCCATCAGAGTAATGTCCTGCTGGGTTATGTCGGAGACGACCTTGGGGCCCAGCTTCAGTTTCTAGCTGGCACGAGTGCTGACCTCCTGCTCGCCTGCTGCATTCCATGCCACGACGTAAGGCTCAGCCAAACCAAGGCTCTTGCCGTTGAGCGTCCGAGTGAGAACCTGACCCGTTTTCAGGGCGGTTCCCACAGTGGCATGGGCTGCGGCAGTAGAAGTATGGAGGGTAATAGCCCTGGAGCCATCACCTGACCCAGCAGCCGCGGATTCGTCCCCCTTACCCGTTGAAGCGAACACTGTCGCCGACGTAGGAGGCCGAATCTGAGGAGCAGAACCCGGAGCGCAAACTAGCGTTGTTTGCTTGGAAGAGGTGGATTTGCCAGATGAGGGGCGAGTAGAGCCAGAAGCCTTGGGCTGGGTCGCCCTTTGTAAGTGGAGAGCGAAGGATTTGAAGAAGAACGTGGAGCCCCCGACTAGGCTCAGCGGTTCTTGGTCCAAGATCGAGTTGTTCATTCACATCGACTTGAGGATGATGCGAGGCGATAGCAGAGGGTTTCTCGGCGCCAGATGCGCGAGCACCAAGATCGGGAAGTTTCTCCTGGCCAGCGACAGGGGCGCTAGCCGAGTGATCCACCAGGTCTGACTAACACTAAGAAGTGTGAGCCTCAATAGTGCGAGCCTCAACCCGGACTGGACTCGGAGCCGTTGAGTCAGCTGGAGGAGGTGCAGACCTAAGCGGCGAGGCAATGCTAGAAGCAGCCTGATTCGCCGTCAAAGGTTCAACACTAAAAACAACAAGATATATAATAGAACTACAGTAATGAGAAAGAAAAGAGAAGAGAAGGCAAGGTGCAAAAACTTACCCGGTGACAACCGGGTCGCGGATGACTCGGCGCGTGACTCGGCGCCCAGCAGCTTGGCGAGTCACACTCAGGCTGGCAGCAACAGGGGCAGCAGGAGCTGCTGGATTCAGCTTGTTCTTCTTGGACGGCTGAGTGCTGGAGGAGGCTCTGCGTCGCTTAGGCTTGGCGACGGGGATCTTGCCGACTCCACCCACGGCGAGAGGAGGAATATCATGTACCTGGCCAGCTGCATAAGTAAATAACGGGCTTACTCAGATAAGAAAAGAGATTAAGCTCACAAGGCATGTACCTCCAAAAGCGTACAATCATCATCCTCATCATCGTGAGACCAATCTTGTAAGGGATTGCGAGATTGACTCTTACCTGAAGCTGAAGCAACCGCAGCGTGCGGGATGGGCATGAAGCACTCCAGGTCATACTCGAACTCATCCGAGTCAGAGCGATCCCCGTTATAGCCAGCAGGAGGGACAGTACTATCATCAACCTGGTGAAGGAGATTCTGTGAAGGAAAAACAGAATGAGAAACTAAAGAACTAAACTAAAGAGTGGCAAAAGAGCTAAAGCTTACTCAGCGAGATGGTAATCCGGAAAACTTACCCAGGGGACAGGCCTGACCCGGCTAAACGGTCCGCAACTCCAAGCCCAATCATCCGCCAAGTTCAATTTGAAGATTAAGCTTACTCGGCGGGCAATGGAGTCATGGGTGAGATCCTTCGTGGAATGCGGAGTGGGATCATGGGACCTGCTCATGAAGCACATCTTCTGGCTCCTTTCTCGGATGGGGCTAACCTGACGTGAGATGAAGGTGCACATGAGGTCAGAATGAGCGAGATGAAAGTTTTCATCCGGCGACAGCAACCTTTCCAGGATAGCGTTGGATTTTTTCACCGCAGCATCTTGGTCGCGCGGGTCAAGTTGCCAGTGTTTCTTGTGCGGAACCTCATCCGAGAAAGGGGGAAGCCGGATGTTATCAGTGGACCCGCTGTTTTTGACATAGAAAAAGGTTCTATGCCACTTCTTGCAAGAATTGATACCAGCAACCCTAGGAAAGATGGAATCCCTCCTGGGCGTGATGCTGGCGGCACCGCACCGAGTTGGCTTCTTCTCGGCACGGGGAACTTTAGGCTGGGGAACAACCTAAACTTTAAAGCTAAAGTACTTGGCCCCCAAAAGAACTGTAGGCCAAATTTCAAGGTACGCTTCACAAGCAGAGATGAAGTAAGAAAGAGAGCCAATTGCATTGGCAGGAAGATGGTGGGTCTGCAGATGGAAGGTAGAAAGAAACGAGGAAAAGAAGGTGCTCATAGGAAGAGCAAAACCACGTTCGAAGTGGGAAAGGAAAACTACCCGCTCGCCAGCTTGAGGTTTGGGGGAGATCTCACCGGAGGGGAGACGGCAATCCACTTGCAGTGGAATGCGTCTGGTGGAGCGGAGCCACTCCACCTCTTCGGTGGAAACCTCTGAGCCTTCCCAGCCACCGCGCTCGCCGGCGGGAACCTCCTGCTCCTCAGCACCATCAGCGCCGTCGCGAGCGTCCATGGGGTCGGCAGTGTATGTCTCGTCCACGAAAAGGAGAGGCTTGGAGCAGCGTCCATGCTGGAATGGAAAGAAGACAGATGCAATTGCAACGAAAGAGCAAGAGGAAGAAGGAACCGCAATTGGGGCAGTTCGATTTTGCGGGCGCGAGGAAGAAGAAACGCAAAGGGAAAACTGAACGGGCGTGGGGGAAGTGGAAACCCCCAACCCCTACTTAAGGGCAGTAAAACCCCCGGTCGGGGGATCTATCTGTGCCGTGCGGCCAGCGTGTGGCCGTGTACCGGGCCGAGAAAGCCAGTCAGAAAGTGCCACGTAGCCAAGGATACACGAAAAATCCAGTGCCACGTCACCACTAGAAGGACAAGAGGCGCAGGTCGATGTGACTGCCACAGTGACGGGGAATAACTGCACAGCCGTCACTGTGCCGCTAGATCTTGGAACAAAAATTGAGGCAAGTAATCATGATTACCAGCTATCAGTGACTAATGTGCGCCGAAAATGACTCAAAATTGGCCAAAGTAACTCGGCTCGAGACAAAAATGAGCCAAGAAGTCAAAGAGTTGACCCGAAATTGTCAGACTAACCCGGCAAGGTGCGAAATAGAGATGGATAAAGACAAAAACTAAGTTCCATTCACACAAAAGGAACCTGGAGACGCCTAACAGATTGAACTTCTAGACCTCACCAGCTTCGGGGACTAATGTCATGGGGGATAACCCCCGGTAGGGTCACGAGAGGGGAAACATAGCGCAGCTGCGTTGGCTCCGAGTAAAGAACGAACCAGGCCGAGTAAGATAAGCATGAAAGCCGACATACATACTATGTCGGCCCGCATAGGACAAAGTTGTAACACTTGCAGGAACCAACGAGCCGAGTTAATCAAGGAGAGGCCGGGTCAAGGAGGACACGCGGCACCTTTTCGAGTAAAGGTTCAGGAGGGACCATGGTAAAGCATGGTCAAAAGAGAAGGGCGACGCCAGGTGACACAAAAAGGAGCCGGGTGACGCCCAAAGCATGCGCTGACGTACAAAGTAACGGCATAACGCCAAAAAGAACAAGAAGCAGCGTACCAGAAGACCATTAGCTGTCAATCTTTATGGACCGGGCCTCTGGGCCTAGGGAAATCCCACGACCCGGACCACATTGTAGGGACCAAGATCCAAACAGTAAACCCTAGAACCCAAGGGGGTATTAGCTAACTAGCACTGCCTATATAAGGGAGGGCATAGCAGTAGTAGAAGGAGGTTGGACCAAGTAGGGAACTAGTGTTGACAACTCTAGCCTAAACAGCTCAAGGAGCACTTGTAATCTTTGGGGAATCAATCGAATTGCCAAGTCGAGAGAGTTCTTGATGGGGATGTGCCTACCGGGTATACCCAGCAGGACGTTTTCGACTGGCCCAAGAACTGGCGAGTGGGCCTGCAAGATGGCGACTGGATCAAAGCCCAGCGAGGATCTAAGCGACTGGAAGCTGAAGGCCCAGGCGAGTAGATAGGCCCAGTCGGGTTAGGTTAAACGAGTACCGAAGCCTTAACTGATTCGGTTGAGATATGTAAACCCTAGGGGAGGTGAGCCTATATAAACCTCCTTGCAGGGCGTGTAGAGATACGTTCCATCATACACCTAAGCGACTCGCCGCCTAGCCGCCGAGCTCGCCCATTGTACCACCTCCATAATACAATCTAGCAAGAGAAGGTCTTTACCCTCCGGAAGCGAACCTGGGGTGTCTCTGCCCTCATCTCGCACCGCAGATGGCTGGCCGCCCTTGCCCCTCGTTCTACTACTCATTGCCGATTGCAGCATCTGCTGTGACCATTCCCACAACAGTGGCGCCCACCGTTGGGCCTGGCCGGTCTGGCAGGTGTTCTGCGGCGAGATCCAATCTGCCCATCAACGAAATGGTCGCCACCGGCCGCATGATAGCGATCGGCGAGATGCTCTGAATCTTGCCGAGCAGCTACGTTCCGGCAGCGCGACCCGTCACGCACAGCGTGATCCTGCCGGTCGGCACGATCAGCCTCTTCATCGGCCTCACCGACGTCATCGTCTCGGAGGACTCGGCTCGCATCCGTGAGTCGTCCACGCGATCGGCTCTCCGAGAGCCAGATCCGCACGATCCATCGCCTCGCCTCTGAGTACAACTCGGCCCACAGCGACGTGGCCAAAAACTCAGCGGCCGCAGAAGACGCGACCCTCAACGACGACGCCGACTCGGCGACCCCGACGACACTCGCCGGGTCCATCATCGTGGCTTCACCCGCGGGCTCCATCACCCAGGTCTCCAACGTGGGAGACTTCGAGAACCCCTCCATCCTCGGGATCTTCGAATTCGACTCCGGGTCGGAAAACTCCGCCGACCTCCGCGACGAAACCGGTCGCCACGCCGCAACCTACATGGCGACCGGCACCGAGCCGCCGGAGGACCCCTTCTCCACCCCAATCCCCCCTAACGCCACGACAACGGAGGTCGAGGAACTCCGCCTGAAACTGGCGGAGGCGATGCGCAAGGAGCAAGCTGAGCGCGAAAAATTTCGCCTCGAGCAGGTGACGGCGCAGGAACTATCGCGCTACCATCAGCGGAGGTCGCGCTGAACCCCACCGCTCAGGGCGCGCCTGAACTTCGACGACGAAACGACCCGGCCAGGTGGCGAGCGTCTGCGAACGCGCCACCAGAGGAAGAAGCGCCCCCCCACGGGATCGGCGATGGGCGCCCACCTCCACCCAACCGCACACCTCCGTGGACCAGCGCAGATAGTAGTCTCCTCACGGGAGCGAGACGCAACGGCCTCCCAATGTTCTCCACCCGATGGACAACCTTGTGGCAGGCCGAAAGCAGCGACAACATCACGGCCACGGCGACGGTGCCCTCTGATCCAAGACGTCGGGCCCTGCCGCAAGGCCGTCGAAAGCAAACGCGGCGCCGACTCGCAGGGTCGAGTATACTCGCGTTCTTCGGGAAGCAGAGCGGCTTCAAGCGGCCGCCCAATGGCGGCAAACACCCTCAACTTCCCGCCACCGGAGCCACTGCAGCTCCAACACCGACCCGCGAACGCGGCACTCTCCACCAACGACCCCAGGCCAGCGACCAACTTCGTCGCCGCCAACGGTCAATCCATCGACGCCCGCACCCACATCATCAACAACCAAAGCTGGCGCGCACGCCAGACCGACAACCTGCGACA
Organism: Avena longiglumis; assembly: GCA_030063025.1. Lineage (NCBI taxonomy): Eukaryota > Viridiplantae > Streptophyta > Magnoliopsida > Poales > Poaceae > Avena > Avena longiglumis. The sequence continues at coordinate 506,873,905 of CP125975.1, forward strand.
CACCCTAACCAATCGCCGCGACGGCGAACCCATGGGGTCGCTCAGTCGACTCGGCCCAAAGTGCTTCAGACCAATGATCCGAGGCGAGAAGTACCCGCCAAACTTCAAGGCGCCGAAGGAGATAGAAAAGTACGACCCCTCGTACGACCCCGCCGTTTGGCTCGATACATACCTCATGGCGATGGGGATCGCAGGCCACACCGACCTGCTAGCCGCCCGTTACCTCCCCCTGATGATGGAGGGGACATGCAGGCAGTGGATCAACACCCTCCCCCGGCGATATCGACTCCTGGGAGGAGATGCGCGACGCCTTCGTCAGGCACTTCGAGTGCTCCTACACCCGCGCCACCACCATCGAGGACCTGGAGCGATGCGTCCAGGGACCCCGCGAGTCGACCCGCAACTGGGTCCAACGGTGGCAAGAACTCTGGTACAACGCGGTCGGCATCCACCCGGACACCGCGATCCATTGCTTCAAGACCTCGTGCCGCTACGAGCCCCTGGTCGCCAAGCTCAAGCGACACTCTCGCACACTCGACAACATACCGGACCTCCTCGAGATCGCCAAACGGTACGCGGAGGAAGATCCAAACTAGGAAACCGACGACGAGTCGGGAGCTCAACGCCGCACGAGCGGCAACGACAGCGGACGACGGTCCGACCTACGCTACAGCAACACTCGCCTCACCGGCAAGCGCCGTAGTGACGGGCGAGTCGACTTCGTCTAACGCCGCACGCATAACGCGAGCCAAGAGCTTCCGCGCGATAGGGGACAACGCGCGACGGCGGAAAACAAACCAAGCCAAGGTTCGACCGCGGCCCTCCTTAACCAACCGTGCGTTTCATAGCGGGAAGGAAGCCGCACGCACGACCGCCGACTGCCACACCCTCAGGGAGATCGAGAAGGCACGGCGAGCACGGGAGGACCCCGACAACGACCCGCCAAACGGCGGAAAATTCGGAAAAGTGGCCGGCTCGCTCCATACCTTCACAGGCTTCAACACGAAGCGCGAGAAGAAGGTCATCGCCTGCGCCGTCGCCGTCAACGCGGTGGCTCAGGTGGACGTTCCCCAGTTCCTCAACTGGTCGGAGCAGCCCATCACTTGGAGCCGCCAAGACCACTCGCCACGCATCGAGTACCCAGGACGAGTCGCCCTGGTGGTCAAGCCTAAGGTCGGCGACTACTGGCTCCCCAAGACATTGATGGACGGCGGCAGCTCCATCAACATCCTATACCTGGACACCTTCAGGCGGCTGCGACTCCCGCAGTCGATGATCGAGACGACCCACACCACGTTCCATGGCATCGTCCCCGGTCGGAAGGCGTACCCGATCGGCAAGGTCACGCTGCCAGTCACCTTCGGCACACCAGCAAACTTCCGCACCGAGCGGATCGTCTTAAAGCTGGTGCCCTTCGACAGCCCCTACCACTGCGTCCTGGGGCGCCAGGCGTTCGCCAAGTTCATGGAAGCACCCCACTACGCGTACAACGCAATGAAGCTCCCCGGGCCGTGCGGCGTCATCACCATCAACGGCGACCCCGACATGGCCGCCGAGTGCGAGGCCAAAGGAGCCGAACTCGCTGACGCCGTCATCACGGCAGAGACCAACCACGCCGATGAGCTCGCCAAGTACGCAAGCGGGGTCAACAACGACGACCCCGCCATACTCAAGAAGCCCAACTCGGAGGGCGCAAATACCTCAACCTTCGAGGCGACGACGCACACTCGCACCGTCGAGCTGGTCCCAGGCGACTCCAGCCAGACGGTGACAATCGGGACGGGTATGAGCCCAGCCTAGGAAGGCGCGCTCATCGAGTTCCTCCGTGAGAACAGGGACATCTTCGCATGGAAGCCCCCTGACATGCCTGGTGTCCCTAGGGAGCTCGCTGAGCACAAGCTAAACACCGACCCCAAAGTGCGACCCGTCAAACAGTCGCTGCGGCCCTTCAATGAAGAGCGCCGCCGAGCAATCGCCGAGGAGGTGCAGCGTCTACTCGCTGCAGGCTTCATCCGGCCAATCAAATACTCCAAGTGGCTGGCAAATCCAGTCCTGGTCGAGAAGAAGAACGGGACCTGGAGGATGTGTATCGACTACACAAACTTGAACAGCGCCTGCCCAAAGGAGCAGTTCATCCTCCCGCGGATCGACCAAATAATCAATTCCACCGCGGGCTCGGAGTCGCTATGTTTCCTCGATGCCTACTCTGGGTACAACCAGATCAAAATGGCCGTCGAGGACGAGGAGAAGACGGCGTTCATCACGCCATTCGGAGCCTTCTGCTACACTGCCATGACCTTCGGCCTCAAGAACGCCGGGGCGACCTACCAGCGGTGCATGCAAGAGTGCCTTGCGAGCCAAATTGGCCGCAACATCCACGTCTACATCGATGACGTGGTCGTAAAGTCCGCTCGCCAGGGTGACCTACTCGTCGACCTGGCGGAAACATTCGCCAACTTGCGAAAATACAAGATAAAGCTTAACCCAGGCAAATGCACCTTCGGTGTACCAGCAGGACAACTACTAGGGTACGTCGTCTCCAAGCGACGGATCGAGGCGAACCCCACGAAAATCGACACGATCGCCCGGCTCGGCAAACCCGAGTGCCTGCGCGACGTCCAGAAACTGGCGGCGAGTAGCTCTCGGTCGCTTCATCCCCGCTGGCGAAAAGCGATGCCCTATACCTTGATGCAAGAACCCCACCTTTCAGTGGGACAAGGAGGCGGATGACGTGCTCCACGACCTCAAGCAGGTGCTACTCGCCGCACCGCTACTCGTCGCCCCCGCCGACAAAGAACCCTTGCTAGTTTACGTCGCGGCTTTCGAGCGCGTCGTCAGCGCTGTCATGGTCGTTGAGCGACCGGAGGAAGGAAAGTAGCGCCTAGTGCAGCGACCGGTGTACTACATCAGCGAGGTCCTCACCGAGTCGCGCCAGCGGTACCCGCAGTACCAAAAGCTGGTATACGTGGTCTTTCGAGCTCAGCGGCGCCTGCCGCACTACTTCCAGGAGCACCCGATCACAGTCGTCTCCTCAGCACCACTGCAAGACATCATCCGCAGAAGCAGGCGGCCAGGCGAAGTCGCCAAGTGGGCCGTCGATCGGCGTCCACAACATCAAATACGAGCCATGAAAAGCGATCAAGTCGCAGCTAGCGGACTTCATCGCCGATCGAAGAGGCCCCAGCGGAGAAGCTGCCATACCTACATTATCGAGCCTCGCCTCGACGGCTCCAAGAACGCGGACGGCGCAGCGCAGGATCGTGCTAACTTCACCGAAGGCGACAAGCTCGCCACATCCTCCGCCGACTTCACCCTGCACCAACAACATGGCCGAGTACGAGGCCCTACTCCACGGCATGCGAGCTGCCAAGTAGATGAATGTCAACCGCCTACTCTGCTACGGAGACTCCAACCTCGTCGCGGGGCAAGTCGCTGGCACCTGCGACGCCGTCTCCCCCACCATGGCGGCGTACCGCCAAGCAGTGGACAAGCTGGGCGGACACTTCACAGTTACTCGCCGAGTGGATCGACAGGCGGAAAAACGAGGAGGCCGACGCACTCTCTCGCATTGGGTCGGCTCGACTCGCACCACCCGCCGGCGTCTTCCTCGACACAATAACCAAGCCATCAGTCTCTCCCCCGAGGGAGATCGACATCGGAGTCCCGTTACAGCCGGAGGCAGCCCTAGTCGCACTCGTCACCGAGTCAGACGACTGGACCAAGCCCTACATCGCCTACCTGGAGTCCGGCACCTTGCCGGCAGACGAGACGGATGCTCGGATGATCGCACGCCGATGCAAGTCCTACACCATCATCGACGGCGAGCTCCATAAGAGCAGCGTCACCGGCGTGTTCCAACGCTGCGTCCAACCCGCCGAAGGATGCAAGATCCTCCACGACATCCACTCCGGTGACTGCGGCCACCACGCCGGTGCCCGCTCTCTGGTCGCCAAGGCTATGTGGCATGGCTTTTACTGGCCCACCGCACACGCCGATGCTGTTGACATTGTCCAGCGGTGCACCGGGTGCCATAAGTATGCCAACCAGACGCACGTGCCGAGCACAGCGCTCAAAACAATCCCCATCACCTGGCCATTTGCCGTGTGGGGCATGGACATGGTAGGCCCCTTCAAAAAGGCTCCTTCCGGCTACACCCACCTCCTGGTCGCGGTCGACAAATTCACAAAGTGGGTGGAGGCCAAGCCAGTCCGGAAATGTGATGGGAAGACCGCCACTAAATTCCTACGCGAGCTCATATATCGCTACGGGTTCCCAAACAGCATAATCACGAACAACGGCACCAACTTCGCCAAAGGAGCCATGGCCGAATTCTGCAAAGAGCACCACATCCGGCTCGACCTCGCGTCGGTCGCCCACCCGGAATCCGACGGCCAGGCGGAACGGGCCAATAAAAGCATCCTCCATGGCCTAAAGCCGCGACTCCAAGTACCACTCGAGCGCACCGCCGGGTGCTGGGTCGAGGAGCTGCCCTCTGTCATCTGGGGGATCTGCACCTCGGTCAACAGATCGACAGGATTCACCCCCTTCTTCATGGTATACGGCGCCGAGGCAGTCATGCCCACCGACCTCGAGCACGACTCGCCACGGGTCGTCCACTACATGGAGGCTGCAAACGAATTCGCCCGCCAAGACGGAGTCGATCAACTCGACGAGGCACGTGACCTCGCCTGGTCACGCACCGCCATCTACCAGCAGGGACTCCGCCGCTACCACAGCCGGCGGGTGAAACCTCGCACCTTCCAAGAAGGCGACCTGGTGTTGCGCCTCATCCAGGACAAGAAGGGCATGCATAAGCTCTCCCCTCCGTGGGAGGGACCATTCGCCATCGGGCGAGTACTCGGCAGCGACGCCTACTACCTCATCGACGTCCGCGGGGACGGCGAACTCGACGTCAAGCGACCATGGAATGTAAACCTCCTACGGAAGTTCTACCCCTAGAACCCCACATATGTACTCTCCAGTCGCTATGAAATAAAAAGAATCGGTTACCGCAAATTGCGTCTACTCTCCGTGTCTTGTGCCACTCGCACTCATACTAACAGTGTCAAGCTAACCGTAGCAGTCAACCTTTGGTCAAGCGATCGGCACGGCTAAGTAGTGCGATGCAAAAGCACTGGGTCACCTCAGGTTTTACATCGTCCACGAAAAACGCCTACCCAGAGCCCCATCGGAGTCGCCTAGCCCGACTGGCTCTACGAGCCAAGACAACTGCCTTCGCTTCTCACAGCGACCACGATCCTCCGCATCCTCGACATAGCGACTCGAACGGCCATTACCACGCTCGGGGACTGATGACCAGTTCAGCGCGAGCGGCTCGGGAAAACGCCAAGTATGAGAGCATGCCCAGGACTCGCCACCCGACTGACCCCACGGGCCAGGCAGGAGTGATGCGCTCAAACTAACGCGCCAAGTCCTTACCCACCCTCGAGTCGCGCCTAGAACAACCAAGTACCATGCTCGGGGACTCGGCCACCCGACCTCGTTCGCGCAAGGGAAAACGGCGAAGTACAGAGCGCTCAAGGGAGTCGCCTAGCGATTGACTCTTTGAGTCTGGGCGAGTTGACCACAATAACAAAACATTCAAAAACAACAAACATATCACACAAGAGGTAAACCCCACAAAAGGGCGGACGCGCTCGGGGACTCGTTCAAACCACAATCACAAAACACATGACAAATCCCAAAACAGACACGATGTATCATTCAATAGCATGTCGCATTGTCTCAAATTACAAAATATGCCCATACGGTAGACCTGCTACTAACGCCTCAGGGCAAACTACCCTATTCTGCAGGTTTGGACGACGACTCGCCAGCACCCCGGCGATTGCGGATGAACGGCGTGTACGGGTTTGACGGATATGTCGTCAGCTCACCCGCCATCGCCGCGCGGAAGGGCTGCTCGACCTTGAAATCCCGGTGCTGCGGCTCGGGGTCGTTGGGCGCGACGACCGTCTCCTGGTACGGGAGGAGGTCGCCCATTGCCCAGACATGCTCGGAGTACATCGCGACGCAGTCCGTCAACTTGAGCACCTCAGAAAGCTCCACCGCGCCAGTCGATGACGGATAGCCACTCATCACGTCGTAGAGGTCGAAGTTCTCCGGGAAGTGAGAAAGTCCAAGGCTAAGCGCCATCGCTGCTCCGCGCCGAAACGCCGATCGCGTCATGAATTCAACAACCGAGGGCGCCTTCTCCAAGTACTTCCACACCTCGACGAGGTCGCTGGGAATTACCTCCGTGGGTGATATCTCCTGGAGGTAGGCTCGGATGCACGTCGCCGACAACGTCGCCGAGTCGACGAGCGTGGTAACACACCGCCGCGCGTCGAACGAGCTCGCCTCTTCCGCGCTATCCAGGATGCTACCTGCGAATAGAAGACAACAGTGAGTACATCGGGTATCACAACAAAACACATGTTCTGGCGGAGGCAGATACACTTACCAATCAATGGGCGCGAGAGATCCGTGATGAAGCATTGAAGCGAAGTATAGTCGTCCTGAAGCCCAGCAACAAGGGCGTCGGACACTTTACGATCCTCTGCGGCGGCGGTAATAGCGGCCTTGGATCGCCCATCCGCCGAGTTCGCTTCTTCCCTTGCCTCCCTCAGCTCGCGCTCGAGTTCGGCGATCCGCTCCTCGGCCGAGCTCAATGCCGATTGAGCCACCGCCAACTCACCCGCTGGGACAAGCCCCTGGCGAGCTTCCTCTGCCTTCGCGGCAACCGCCTGAAGCCCCCTATTCGCCTCTTGGACGGTGGCCAGTTCCTTCTCCGCGCGGTGCTTCGCTGCCAACCGGTCAGCTGATTCACGTTGCAGACCCTGCACATCATTCAAACACTTAATCAAAGCAACATCCTAAGTGCCCACCCTCTGAAATTCAGCGAGTGCGCACTCGGGGACTAGCAATCAAAAATTCCTAAGTGCCCACCCGCTGAAATTCAGCGAGTGTGCACTCAGGGACTGGCAATCAAAAATTCCTAAGTGCCCACCCGCTGAAATTCAGCGAGTGCGCACTCGGGGACTAGCAATCACAAATTCCTAAGTGCCCATCCGCTGAAGTTCAGCGAGTACGGACTCGGGGACTGGCAATCAAAAAAACTCCTAAGTGCCTACCCGCTGAAATTCAGCGAGTACGCACTCGGGGACTGGACGCGAAAAATAACAACTATACACCAAAAGAATCAGACCGCTGCAATACACCGACCTGATCCTCGGGGACTGGACATCCTGGATGGCTACGCCAAGCATACCATGAAGTTGTATCGCGTCCACGGACGCGAGGAGAGCTGGTGTGTGCCCACGACGCTGCTCGACTTACGCATCGGCAACCCTAGGTGCACGGCTCGAGGGCGAAGTTCCACTCGCTATGGCCGCTTTGGCCATGAAGCGCGGGAATGTTGCGATGGAGGCACCCGCACCAAAGGAGGTTGGCTCGGCCGCTCCAGGCAAAGGAGCGCTCTCTTTCGTGGATGCGGCTGCCTCTGTTGCGGGTTCAGACAGCGCGACCTCCGTGTCGTCAGAGATCGTGACGACATCATCGCCCTTGGCCTTCTTGCCGCCATCCGTAGGGACGACGACCTCGTCCGCCTTCCTCTTACGGGAAGGATCCTCCTCGCCGACGACGGGTGGCACCTTAGCCATGGTTGGGTGGCCCATCTTCTTCACTCCGGTCCTATAAATCAATCATGTAAGCAAGATAATTCAAGCTATTATGGAAGACAAAGGTAGGAGAGCAAACCCACTTGGCGACTGGAATGAAGCGTAGCCCCGTGCGGATGCCGGCTGGCTTCTCCAGTTCAGGGCCCAGTCGGCGGCTGAGCCCCATTTCCAGGACGTCGCGTGCCCAAGACACGGATGGCTTCTTCGTCGTCGAGGCCGCAACGGGAGCCTCTAGGACATCTTCGGCAGGAGCTTCCCTGCAAGGCGAAGCCGCCGCAGCCGGAGCATCCCCCAGTACAGAAACTGGGGCAAATGGTGGAGGCATCGAAGCCAGTGGCATCTCGACAGTGGCCGTGTCCAGCGCGGCTGCCTTCGGTGGCGCCTCGTCCTTGGCCGGGCTGGGGGCATCGGAGCTGCTCGCCGAGTGGGGTGGCGAGGCCGGCCTCATCGGCTTCGTCTTCCTCTTTGGAGGGGCCTTCGCCTCTTTCTCCTTCTTCTTCTTCTTCTTCGATAGAGTGGCCTGGCAGTGCGAGGTGGTCTCCGGAAGTTCTTCATCGTCATCATGACGCTCGAGGCTTTTGCTCGCCTCAAGATCACGTTGACGCTGCCCGCGGGTTTTGCGGACCAGCGGGGCGACTTCCTCCTCGGACTCGTCGTCGCCGTCACTCTTGTCGCTCCCGGCGTCACCCTTGGTGGGAGGCGACTCGCCCATGTCCTGGACGGACGAGCTCGAATTCTCGTCGTCCCAAGGCGGGAGCCATCCTTCCACCACTTGGAATAGCTACAATGAACGCAAGGTGAAATTAGAATGACCGCGACTGCAAAAACTGCGACTGCGAATGAAGCGAGGTGATTACCGTTGGGGCTGGACGCTTTGCGGTGTACGGGGCGACCCCGGCTTGTGCGTCCAAGTACACCGCCTGGGTGATCTTCTTCAGTGCTGCGGTGTAGTCCTCGAGATTCCACTCGTCGAGGCAGGACTTCGTCGAGTCCTCCCGGCCGGCGTACTGGTACATGTAGTGCTCGCGCCGAGCCAGCGGGACGAGCCGCCGCCCGAGCCAGCAGTTGTAAAAGTTGATCGTCTGGAGGCCCTTCTTCGCATCGCGGATGGTTTGGAGCATTTCGTCCCACAACCATCCGCTGGTCGCCGGGGAGCTTGCCTGGAAGACGCGCGTTCGGACCGGTTGGCGATCCGTGGGATCGCCGTCTCGCCCTCGGTCGCCTCGCACGTAGAACCAAGATTTTTTCCGCCGCCGCTTTGGCGGGCAGCATCAAGTCGTCGAAGCCTTCGACTTCACCGAGTTAGTCGCGCGGCAAGCATTGGGCCGCCCGCTTCCTCGCGGCTGATCCGTCCGTGGAACAGATCTTGCCAAAGATGGAAGTAGGGCCGGCAGCCCAGGTAGCATTCGCAGAATGCCACGAAGATGGCGAGCTCCTCGATGCTGTGAGGACCCAGATCCGATGGTTGGATCCCGTAGTAAGCGCAGAAGCGCCGGAAGAACAGGGACGTGGGGAATCCTAGCCCCTGTTCTAGATGGCTGGTGAAGCAGATGAATTCCTTCTCGCGCGGGCTCGGGGTCACCTCTCCGGCCGTGGGGATGCGCCAGCAGCCGGTTCGCAGGATCCCGGCCTCCTCAAAGGAAGCCAGTTGTGCCCTCGTACACTTAGATCTACCCCAAGGTTCGGTGGAGAGGGCCATGGCGGGAGGATTTGTGGGGGGTCGGAGGATTTCTGGTCGGCTGGATCGCGATGCGAAGGGAGGCGAAAGTGCGCGCAATCGGAGGGAATGGCGAGAAGGTGGTTCTCTGATCGCCTACCATTCCCCTTATATAGCGGTTGTTACCCGCCAAATCAGGGAGCCGTTACCGCGCGATGATTACGCCAAAAGTTACCGTTGGATTACCCCAACGGCTAGTTTGACCACGTTCAACGGTCCAACTTCAGCCACTCGGCTCGCCGACCTGATCACTATGGCAGTGTTTCGCCGACTCGACTCGCCAAAGCTGCGACCTGGATGACTAGTTTTTTCCTTTATACAGGATCCCGCCGACGATTCGACTGGATGTCTACTCTGAAGCCGTATACTCCGACTGCCAGCAGCCACCTACGCCTAATCGACGACGGACTCGGGGACTACTGATGGGGATGTGCACCGGGTATACCCAAAGAGACGTTCCGGCCCAAGAATCGGCGAGTGGGCTCAAGAAGGGCGATCGGATCAAAGCCCCAAGGATCCAAGCGACTAGAAGTCAAGGCCCAAGCGAGTAGATAGGCCTCGGGTTAGGTTAAGCAATCGAAGCCTTAACTGATTCGGTTGAGATATGTAAACCCTAGGGGAGGTGAGCCTATATAAACCTCCCTGTAGGGCGTGTAGAGATACGTTCCATCATACACCTAAGCGACTCGCCGCCTAGCCGCTGAGCTCGCCCATTGTACCACCTCCATAATACAATCTAGCAGGAGTAGGTCTTTACCCTCCGGGGGGCCGAACCTGTGTAAAACCCTGTGTCTCTGCTCTCATCTCGCACTGCAGATGGCTGGCCGCCCTTGCCCCTCGTTCTACTACTCGCTGCCTATTGCAGCATCTGCCGTGACCATTCCCACGACAGTTCTTATTGTTCTTCGTGCATGGCTTGACCGTGTACTCCCTCCCCGGTGACCACAAGCACCCATTCGGCCCCCAACTTAAGCCTACCCATGGCATCTGTCGTGCCACCACCACGACACTAGCCCATGAAGACTTTCGGGTGGCCAGGGCCCATGATGCTTTTGGATCCTTGGAGAACAAGACTAGAGAAGATAGAATATTCAAAGGGGAAAACCCTAGAACCTGTAACCGACTCGATCTGTGCCCGAGACCTGCCTATCTCTATATAAAGGCCAGGAGGGCACGACGAGGAGGATCTCTCCCACATATCACCGCATACACACCTCCATGCCAGATTGCATCTGCGCACCCCTGTAACCTTCGGTTATGCCGTAATCAAGAGCAGACAAGCAGGAGTAGGGTTTTCCCTCTGGGGGCCTGAACCTGGGTAAACCTCGTGTCCCCGTGTTGCTGGTTTGCTAACCATTCCGCGATCTCCAGCATCCCCATATTCTCCAAAACCCATGTCCATAAAAATGGGCATTGACGAGATTAAACCTCGTCAATAGGTGACCTCCCTACGCTTTGGATCTGCGTAGCTCTTTTGTCGGGACTGTGCTATCTTCAATCTGTCCTTTACTAGCTTGACTTTCTCTTCAGCTTCCTTGATTAGCTCTGGCCCGAACAAGTTTCTTTCTCCAACACCATTCCACAACAATGGTGTAGTACACTTTCTCCCATAAAGAAATTCAAACGGTGCCATCTCAATACTGGCTTGATAGCTGTTGTTATAAGAGAATTCTGCGTAAGGCAGACTTTCATCCCAACTAGCTCCATAATCTAGGGCACATGCCCTCAACATATCCTCTAAAATCTGGTTGGTCCTTTCTGTCTGTCCATTAGTCTGGGGATGAAAAGCAGTACTAAATTCCAATCTCGTTCCCAATGACTCATGCAGTTGCCTCCAAAAAAGGGAAGTGAATTGAGTTCCTTTATCCGACACAATACTCATAGGTACTCCATGTAGACACACAATCCTATTCATATAAATCTTGGCTAACTTAGCACTTGTATAGGTTGTCTTCACGGGTATGAAATGATCCACTTTAGTTAGACGATCCACTACGACCCAAATAGAGTCATATCCTGATCTAGTCCTTGGAAGTCCAGTGATGAAATCCATGCCAATATTGTCCCACTTCCAATCAGGAATAGGTAGTGGTTGTAACAATCCTGCTGGTTTCTGATGTTCCGCTTTCACTCTACTACATACATCACACAAAGTAATATGTTCGGCGATGTCCTTCTTGAGATTATTCCACCAAAATCTTTCCTTCACATCCATGTACATTTTAGTGTTACCCGGATGAATGGAATATGGTGAGTTGTGTGCTTCTTATAAAATCAGTTTCCGAAGCTCCGGATCTTGCGGAATGCAGATACGTTTTCCATACCATAAAGTACCCTGTTCGTCTTCATGGAATCCTTTGGCTCAATATTTTCCTTGATCTCTTCAATTTCCTTGTTCGTCTTTTGGGCTTCCTTGATTTTGTCCAACAATGTGGGTTGAACATCCAATGACATGAGACGTCCTTCAGGCACAATCTCCAATCTAAGATCTTTGAATTGGGCACACAGATCATCTGGCAACTCTCCCTTAGTAAGGCCATTCACATATACCTTATGGCTTAGTGCATCCGCTACAACATTTGCTTTACCGGGGTGGTATTGCAAACTCAAGTCATAGTCCTTGATGAGCTCTAGCCATCTTCTTTGTCTCATGTTGATTTCTTTCTAAGTGAAGATATACTTCAAACTTTTGTGATCTGTGAACACCTCACATCGTTTTCCCAAAAGATAATGTCTCCATGTTTTGAGCACATGGACAACAGAGGCTAACTCTAAATCATGAGTAGGATAATTCACTTCATGAGTTTTGAGTTGTCTCGAGGCATAAGCCACAACTTTTCCTTCTTGCATCAGAACTGCACCCAATCCTTGGTGAGATGCATCACAATAAACTTGGAAATCCTTCTCCAAATCTGGCAGACATAAGACTGGTGCTATTACTAGTCTCTTCTTCAACTCTTGGAAACTGAGTTCACATCCTTCAGTCCAATCAAATTTCTTGTCTTTCTTGAGTAACTCCGTCATTGGCTTAGCTACCTTGGAGAAATTATCAATGAATCTTCTATAGTATCCTGCCAAACCAAGGAAACTATGAACTTCTTTCACTGACTTAGGAGATTCCCACTCAGTTACAGCCGACACTTTTGCAGGATCAACTGCTACACCATCTCCTGACACAATGTGTCCAAGAAATCCGACTTCATTCAACCAGAATTCACACTTGCTGAATTTGGCATACAGCTTATGTTCTCTAAGCTTCTCAAGTATCAAACGCAAATGTCCTTCATGCTCTTCATTGCTCTTGGAGTAGATCAAAATATCATCGATGAAAACGATGACAAACTTGTCAAGAAACTCCATGAACACCTTGTTCATCATATTCATGAAGTAAGCTAGTGCATTGGTCAAACCAAATGGCATCACGGTGTACTCATACAATCCATACCTATTGGTGAAAGCAGTCTTAGGTATGTCTTGTTCCCTTATCTTAAGCTGAAAATAGCCTGACCGGAGATCAATCTTTGAAAACACACGGGCTCCTTCTAACTGATCAAACAAGTCATTGATTCTGGGCAAAGGATATTTGTTCTTGATAGTTACCTCATTGAGTGAACGATAATCTATGCATAACATTTGACTTCTATCTTTATTTTCCACAAACAAAACTGGTGCTCCCCAAGCCCAAGATAAAGAACTTGGTTGAATAAATCCTTTCTGCAATTGCTCTCCAAGTTGTTTCTTGAGTTCCTTCAACTCATCAACTGACATCTTGTAAGGTCTCTTTGCTATTGGTCCAGATCCTGGCAGCAAGTCAATCAGAAATTCCACATCTCTATCTAGTGGCATTCCCGACAATTCTTCCGGAAACACATCTGGGCATTCTCTCACAATTAGCGCACTGTCTATGCTAACCCCCTTAAGAGAATTTAGCTTACTCCCTTTTGATTCAAAGTTAGACTTGAATCTAATCCGTTTCTTATCCGGGGTTGTGAGTGTGACAGTATGATTGGCACAATCTAGCACTCCATTGTACTTGGTCATCCAATCCATTCCCAAAATTACATCCAGTCCTTGGGAATCTAGGATTATCAGACTAACTGGAAACTTATGCTTTCCAAATTCTATCACTAGATCACGACATCCAAGACTTACTATCATATCTCCACCGGGAGAACTTACTTTTATAGGACACCCAATATTTTCAGTTGGAAATCCATTTCTATCAATAAATGCTCTTGATATGAATGAATGTGATGCACCAGTATCAAAAAGAACAAGTGCTGGAATAGAACTGAGTTTGAACTTACCAGCCACAACATCAGGTTCCTCATATATCTCTTCCACATTGATGTGGTTCACTTGTCCCTTTTGGAAAGGGTTGGGCTTGTTTGCACCTTCAACTTTATTTTCTGGACACTCATTAGCATAGTGCACCATCTTATTACACTTGAAGCATTCAACCTGACCGAGATCTTTCTTGACAGGCTGACTTCCACTACCACTTCCACCTCCATTGTGGTGGGTCTTGTATCCACTCTTGTGGTTCTTATACTTGTCATTATCATGACTGCGATGATGCTTGTTGTCATGATGACGGTTGTGGCTGTGGTGGTTGTTGCACTTTCCATGTTTGTGGGATCCAGAACTCCCACTATCATGATGATGGGAACACTTGTGAGACGATCCCGAGCTGTGCTTATCGAAGCTATGCTTCCTCTTCCTACTCTCAACCTGTTTCATTTTGTTCTCCAAGATGGTAGCCTTGTCACAAAGTGATTGGTAGGTTGGGACATAGGAAACAGACAGCTGCAGATACAGTTCATCATTCAGTCCTTCGAGGAATTTCTCCTTCCTCTTGGCATCAGTATCAACTTCATCCGGTGCATAACGCGCCAGATTGTTGAACTCCTCAATATATTCAGCCACGTTGCGGTGACGCTGCTTCAGATTGTGGAACTCGTTCTTCTTCAAATTCATCACTCCGGATGAGATGTGAGCTGTACGGAATCCATCCTCAAAGATAGGCCATGTCACATCCTCAATGGGGGTGGTGATCTGAAAGTTGTCCCACCAAGTTGCTGCTGGCCCTTCCAATAGATGTGTTGCAAACCTAACCTTCTCTTTGTCGGTGCAGCCGATAGTTACTAAATCCTTGTTCACAGAATGTAGCCAATCATTGGCCACCATTGGATTAGTGGTTCCTGAGAACTTTGCAGGCCTCAGTCTTAGAAATCTGGTGAGCATGTCAAATCCTGGCGGATTATTCTGGTTGTTGTTGTTGTTATTCTGATTCTGGTTCTGCATGAAAGTGGTCATCATCTGCATCAGTTGTGCATGTGCTGTCATCAACTATTGTATCTCGGGGGTGACATTGTTGTTGTTTGGGTTGGGGTTGGCACGCCGAGGAGGCATCTGTGGTTTTAATAAGGATAAGAATGAGATACCCATAGATGCTTAACATGCACAATACATCACATAGACAATCACAATAACCAAGCATCAAAATAACATAGAGTTTGAACGACATAAACGACAAGTTTGGAAATGCAAACACACCATAGCAAGCCACCCACATGTTGGATGGTCATTGCGACTCAATAAATCAAAGTACGGTAGATGAAAGATAAACGAGTAGTCTACACTACTCCTCCGCATCAATCTCCACATCAACAAGGGTAAGACCTGCATTCTCCATAGCGGTCTTGTATTCCTCAACATTAGTACTCAAGGCCTCTATCTTGGCCCTAAGAGCCCTCTTCTGTGAGTGAAGCCTCTCGATCACTCCCTGCTGATGCTCAAGCTCGAAGTCCTTGGCCTCTAGATCTTCCTTCATCTCCCGGATCTTCGTGTTCCTGTCTTGGACTCTCTTCTCCTGGCTCTTGAATTTCTTGTCCTGGCTTTCAAACTTGGCCTCCATTTCCTTGATTATCTTATCTTGCTCCACGAAGAGCTTGTCCTTCTCTCGGAGCTGAACCTGGAGCTCGTCATTGCTAAGCATGACGTTGGTCCTATCAGTATCTAGGTGCCTAATAAGACCCTCTAGGTCCTGAAGGTACAGATGAATCGGCTCCATCGTCTCTCTAGTAGCATCCTCGTACTCTATAGCCTCACCCTCCTCGTTGCATCTCCCGAAGGGGTGAAAGTAAAGACCTCTAAGCTCTATGGAGTGTCTCCCTACCAGGCGCCCAAGTAACTCCTGCATGACTACATCTAAGACTTTCTCCTTGTCGTCATGCATCAGCTTGAAAGTGATGGTCTCCGTGGTTGGCTCTGTCTGGCGTCTCGGCTGAGTGACTCTGAAGCCCCAAAGGTCCTTCCTCTCAAACTTGGTGAGTGGAAGTGTCATGATGCTAGGAAGTGGAAGGTTGAGCACACTAGTGAGCTCAATGAGACGAGTACCAAAACGAGTTCCTTTGAACTCCTCGGACGTGTTGATAACAACCTTAGGCATCTATTTTTATAAGATAGAGAAAAGTTAGAATCAACACAAGTAGAGAAAAAAATCACAAGACAAAATATCACAAGCATATCTTTTGCAACAAACACACAAGTCATGGCATACACAAATCCATTACATGCATCAAAGGTTCAACATAACTTAGACAAATTTTTTGGAAGTAAAAATGATAAATGTGGTGGTCCAACTAACGGAGTACATTACAATCCCCACTCACTTGCCAAGTTAGCTATCAGGGCATCCCTAGAGGCAATCTGTCGATCTTGATCACATGATTCCATTGCTAAATCTATGATGTCTTCTCTTAGACGTTGGTTAGCAGCCTCTAACTCATGGGTATGCTTCTTTTCTTCTCTAAGGTCATTTTGGGGGTTGAGCATTCTGCACTTGAGTCTATCACCAAGCTCCTTGATAGCATTCCAAGCTACATTTCTTGTAGAGTCAAAGAATGTTGTGTGCATTTCTGAGCTGGTGACCATGCAGAATCCTGACTCCTTGTGGTTGTCTTCCTTGTTTCTGTACAAGTGAAATTGCACCCACCAATACTCTTCTCCTTCATCCATCACAGGGAATCCCTTGTACACAGCTGCACCATGTATCCCCATGGTAACCATAAGGTTCTTGAGAGCCTTGGGAAATTCAGACTCACACTCCAAAGTCATGGTCATGAGTGGTCCCTTCTTCACGGCTTCGTTGATGGATTTAATCTACAAATGGAGATGAGAAAGAAGATTAGAAAAGTTTATGAAAAGAAAAAGACAAGTGTGGAAATTTTCAAAGTGTTGAAAGTTTTTCCTTAGTGGTTTCTAATCCAATCCTAGGGTCATAATCCTACAAGCAACACAGTTCTCTGATACCATCTGTAAGACCCCACCTTTATAAAGGTAAAGGTCCTTGTGATTGCAATGCTAGTCCTTGGATAAATTGCCAGCATCCACAGTTTAAGATGAAGTACACAGAAACAAAGGTCATTATTACATCGTCATTATAGAGATAACATAGTCTTTTACAACTCCATAGCCATAGGCTAGTACAAGAGTTTATCATAACAATATAAAATAAAAGTCTTCATATTCATGTGCCACAGGAAAGCATGTTGAGTGTAGACTCATAATCCTAATCCTCATCAGAGTAACCTGCAACATCACAAGTTACAGCTACAGCGGGTCAATATATTGGAATAGTATTGGCAAGTGATACCTTAGTAAAATAATAGTATCTAACTTCTACATGATTTTGGCTAAGTGTAGCTTAGGCTTGCTTTGCTCAAAATAGGTTTTACCTATCAGTTGAAAACACTAAGTTTTTATTTGGCAAAAACTCCCAAGGAACCACCAATAGAAATTGGTGAGCCTTTACCCTTGTTCAACCACAAGTTTTAACTTGGAAAATTGGGATGAGGAGATTCTTGATAGCTTCCATGTCTTGATGCTCAAATTGTCCATTACCAGGGACACGGCTAAGTACTTAGTTTCTTCCATCTGCAGAGGTGGTGCACTTTCCCACAAGACTTGATTTTCACCAAGACAGGACCTTTTAGAAGCCTTACCTTCGACCAAAATGGACGCTCTCCAAACCTATCATCCCCTACCACCAACTATCCATTTGGCTAAGTTATTGCAACCTATATGATCCAGGCAGAGCCCATATTGCCATGTGGCTGCACTAGAAGCTTCTTAACATTTGGCATCTCAAATCCCTTTGTTCCTGGGTGGCATTCCACAAGTGAGATACACAAGGTTCACTAGTCCCCTGGCCTTGTGTAACCACTCAACATAAACCAATCCACCATTCCACCCAGGTGTTTCATTTACTTAGTTGTTTTATTAAACAAAACATAGTCAAAGACTTAGAAATATTTTCCATAGCATGTGTATATAATCCACCCTTGGTTGCTACTAGCTAGGCTAAGCATGGCAATATTAAGTATCTTAACTTAGAGAAAATTCTAACAATTCTACAACTACTAGGATTTCCCAAGCATAGTACTTAGCAAAAATTATCATGCAAGCCCTATACAAAAATATTTCTAATGCATAGTCAAAATATTGGGACCAAAAGTATGAAGCACCACTTGCCTTGGTAGTTGGGGGGACTAACAATAATCCTCACAGTCACAATCACCACTAGCATCAAAATATACACATAAAATGATAACACCAAATTCACATATCAAAATAAACAAGCAAAAATATATGAATGCACGCAAATGACATGTGATGATTTTTCTAAACCCAACAAGACAAGTCAATAGTACTGATCACTAAACTAAACATTTATATATCAAATAAACTTTATTTAGTCTTTAAAACATTTTCCAATTAATTTGTATACACAAAATAAACTTACAAATGTCTCTTCAAAAACAACTTATTTTACAAAATAAATTAATTAAACAAAGTACATGGTTGGATAGGATTATTTTTCCTGATTCCATTGATATAAAATTTGCAAAATTTGGACGTGTGGATCAAAAGTTATGAATTTTGCAAGTTTGAACATATAATAGATCTAAATTCAGATTTTAAATCTGAACTCTAGCCACGCGGCAGTTTCTGATTGGACGGTACCGGTTTGGCCGGATCACGATTGCGAGCCGTAGGATCTAACTAACGTTGCACGGCCCAGATCTAATCATACTGTTTCTCTACAGATCTAATCAAGGCCTTTGGATTTAGATCCGATGGATCAGATCCATCTGACCAGGAACCAGCGGCGCAAATGGCACTTGCGGCGGTGACTCCTCTGGAGGTGACACGACGGCAAGGCTAGGGGGGCAGGGGAGGTGCGCTGGTGCCTACCGAGGTCGCGAAGACGTGGGGATGCTCGACGTGGTCGTGGTTGGGACGGAGCTGCACGGACGCAAACAGAATCGCTCGCTGGAGTCCTTCTCACCGTCGGGTGCTCCCAGTTGAAGACGAAGGCGACATCCTAGGCCACACAGAAACAAAAGGCAAGCATCAACATGTGCGCAAGAACCTGGCAACACAGGCGCGTGAACTAGAGGTAGGGGCGGTCAGTGCTCACCACAATAGCTCACCGGAGCTCGTCGGAACTGCGGCGGTGTTCTGCGAAATATGGGCGACCTGGTGGCGGAGCGAGCGAGTGGAGTGAGGGGAAATGTGCGGGGTGGGGAGGGGGTTTTGTAGCCAGAACAGGGACAGGAATCACGCGTTGTATCAATGGGATTTAAGCGGGATTAAATGCGGCGTCACTCCGCGGTGGTAACGGCGGAGCGAGTCGTTGCGCGGTGATTGAGGACGATGATGACGGGGCAAGGTGGGTCCAAGGAATCAGCGAGTGGGTGCGCGCGGGCAGAGTGATAAACAGAGAGGAGAGGGGAAAGTTCCCGGGTGGGCTCGTAGGCTGGTTCTGCGGCTAGGCCTGTTTGGTGGCGCCGGCCCTTTCTGATTTCTTTTATCTTTTTATTTTTCTGTTTTGATTTTCTGGAATCATTTTGAAATGTTTTTCAAATGAATTTGAATTAAAACTCTTTCTGGATTTTTGTAAAAGTGAAACATGTACATTTTTGTGTATAGAGTATTGTTGTTCACTCAAATTTCCATTTCCATTGATATATAAAATAAACCTTGCCTTTATTATTTATTTATATAAGACATAAGAATGGTTTTGAATTCTCATTTTATTTTGAAAACTTTGCCCAAGCTTTGAAAACAACATTCAATCCTATGTTCAAATCTTTTCTGGTCAAAACAAATATTCTCATAATAGAGAGTAGCAATAAGGCCATTGATTTGCTTACATAAAATAATAGACAACAAATGCTTCTATTTTTGAAATCTTATTTTGAAAATGGTCCTAAAATGATTATGAATGCATGAATGATATGCAGACTTTGAAATCATGATTTTTGGGATGTTACAGTTTATGTGACAATTGGCACGATGTCATATTGAGCCATATTTAAGTTGCTTCACAACCAAAAAAAATGTTGTCACTTGGAAAAATTGAAATAGGATTTTCCCTTTGTAAGCAAAGCTTGATTAGCCAAGATGCACCCAATGTGCGGCGTACAAGACATGGACATGGTACCAGCAACTATGGATATGCAGGTCAAAAAAGAAACTACGGCTGTGACCTTGGCCATCTCGTTTGAAAGACGACAGATGTCTATCAACTCATTAAATGCTCGAAAGCGTACATGTGTCTAGGTCTATCTGACGGGGATAGCCTCCCCCAAGTGGGAGTGGGAGTAGCGTACTAAAATATCCCGCCCATCCATTCAAACATCCAGTGATAAACATACTTCACCTTTTTTAGAATGAAAATTCCTCTTCTATCCCTGCTCCGTAAACAAGAACCCGAGGAGCAATGCAATAATAGAGGGATATAGGTGGTAATTTTTCGTTCCCCCACATGCATGACCCCATCGACCTGGTTCACTACCCTTCTCCAATAAGCATATTTACCTGCCCCCTCCGGCCTTACACTGGTTTTAAGTACCCACAATGCAAGTGCCCCGCTTGTCAGTGACCCACAATTACAGGAAGTAGATATTCCCATCATTTTCAGTTCAAAATTCGAACATTTTTATCTAAACCGAGATAAACTTGTTAAACCCTAGCCAAGCAGGGTATCATGCACTTATAGATAAAATTTGAGATACTTTCATTAAATTGGGAAACACCATTCTATTCGATGAATATAAGCATGAAGCTTGATCATTATTGAAATTTCCCTAAACGCTAAACAACCCCTAAAACATAAATCCTAAGGTCACGTTTGATTTGCAGGATTCCTAGAACATAGGAGTAGGAAAACCATAGGATTGGAGTGGTATGGCCTCATGAGTCCTATAATAATAGAAAATTGCATGAATTTGGATCAAGTACGTCTTTTAATCATAGGTAAAGAAAAGGAATTCAAACATGAGGTTAGGGTGAATGCAAATTTTCCTACAAAATAGAGAGAAAAGGAATCCTTTGAAGGAACCACTATGGATTGTAATCCTTTGAATCAAACGACCAACATTTTTATATTTTCTAAGGGACAAAATACTTCACAAATCATTTGAAATTCATTTTAATCAAACAAGCCCTAAACCCCTAAATACTAAACCCTAAACCCTCAACCCATAATTAAACCCTTACCAAGAAGGTATCATGCACTTATAGATCAAAATTTGAGATACTTTTAGTAAATTGCGGTAACACCATTCTATTCCACAGATATAACAATAAAGTTTGAACATTCTTGAAAAATATTGAAACCCTAAACCCCTAAAGCCTAAAAATTTACACCCTAAACCCTGAAAGCCTAAAACCCTAAACACTACCCCCTATAACGTGACCAAGAAGGTATCATGCACTTATAGATAAAATTTGAGATACTTTTATTAATATAAATTGGGTAATGTCATTCTATTTGACGAATATAAGCATTAAGGTTGAACATTATTGAAAAATCGAAAAATCCAAAACCCTATACAACCCCTAAAACCTAAACCAAAATACTAAAACCATAAACCCTAAACCCTCAACCCATAATTAAACCCTAACCAAGCAGGGTATCATGCACTTATATATCCAAATTTTATAGATACTTTCACTAAATTGCGGTAACACCATTCTGTTCCACACATATAAGCATAAAGCTTGAACATTATTTAAATTTCCCTAAACCCCAAACCCCTAAAAGGCCCTAACTAAGCAGCAGGTATATCATCCACTTATAGATCAACAATTGAGATATACTTTCATTAAATTACGCTAACGCCATTCCATTCCATGAATCTAAGCATAAAATCTTGAAAACATGATTGAAAATTCCCTAAAACCTAAACTTGTAACCATATAACCCTAAACCCTAACCAAGCAGGTATCATGCACTTTTAGATCAAATTTTGAGATACTTCCATTAAATTGCACTAACGTCATTCTAATTCATGAAAGCTCGAACATTATTGAAAATTCCCTAAAGTACCCTAATCCCCTAATAAATCCTAAACCATAAGCCCCCTATATATACCCCAAAAAACCCTAAACCCTCCACCCCTAACCCTAAGCTCAGACATATTATTGAAAAATTCCTAAACCCTAAACTACCCCTAAAAAACCAAAACCCTAAACCATCAATACTATCAAGCCCTAGTAAACCCTAAAACCTGAAACACTAAACCCCTACACCCTAAAACCCAAAACACTAAACCACTAAACCTTGATCGAGCGGCTGTCATGCACACTTATAGATCAAATTAATTTTCAGATACTTTTATTAATTCGGGTAACACCATTCTAGTCGATGAATATAGGCATAAAGCTTGAACATCATTGAAAATTCCCTAAACCCTCGACCATAAACAACCCCTAAAACTTAATTCATAAAAACCCATAAATACTAAAACCCTAAAATATGAACCCACATACACCCTAACCAAGCATGTATCAAGCACTTATAGATCAAAATTTGAGATGCTTTCTGTAAGATCCCTCCTATGTAAAGGAAAGGATCCCTGTGATTGCAATGCTAGTCCCTGGATCAATGCTAGCATCCACAGTTTAAGATGAAGTACACAGAAACAAAGGTATTATTACAAGTCATTCCAGAGACAAACATAGTATTTACAACTCCATGGACATAGGCCTAGTAAAAGAGTTTAAATATGTAATAAGATAAATAAGTCTTCATCTTCATGTGCCACAGGCAAGCATGTTTAGTGTAGACTCATGACTCCTAATCATCATCAGAATATCCTGCAACATCACAAGTTACAGCCACAGTGGGTCAATACATTGGAATAGTATTGGCAAGTGATACCTTAGTAGAATATTGGTTGACTAAGTACTATATGCATTTTGGCTAAGTGTAGCTTAGGCTTGCTTTGCTCAAAATAGGTTTTGCCTATTATTTGAAAACACTAAGTTTTTCTTTGTCAAATTCTTTCCCAAGGAACCACCAATATACATTGGGGTCCTTCACCCTTGTTCAACCACAAGTTTTTACTTAGAAATTGGGATGAGGAGATTCTTGATAGCTTCCATGTCTTGATGCTCAAGTTGTCCAATACCAGGGACATGGCTAAGTACTTAGATTCTTCCATCCGCAGAGGTTGTGCACTTTCCCCACAAGACTTGATTTTCACCAAGACAGGACCTTTCAGAAGCCTTCCCTTAGACCAAATGGACGCGTTCCAACCTATCATCCCACTACCACCAACTGTCCAAATGGCTAAGTTATTGCAACCTATATGATCCAGGCAGAGCCCATATTGCCAAGTGGTTGCACTAGAAGCTTCTTAACACTTGGCCTCTCAAATCCCTTTGTTCCTGGGTGGCTTTCCACAAGTAAGATACACATGGTAAACCATAGAAATGGGCCTTGTGTAACCACTCAACATAACCCATTCCTTCCATTCCACCCAGGTGTTTCATTTACTTAGTTGTTTTATTAAACAAAAACATAGTCCAAAGACTTAGAAATATTTATTCATATAATGAATATATAACCACCCTTGGTTGCTACTAGCTAGGCTAAACATGGCATTGTTAAGACTTAGAAATATTTCTAGCAATTCTACAACTACTAGGATTTCCCAAGCATAGCATATAGATCAAAATAACCATGCAAGACTAGCAAAAATATTTCTAATGCATATTTGAAAACATAGGAATGAATCATGAAGCACCACTTGCCTTGGTAGTTTGGAGAGTAGCTACAATCCTCACAGTCACAATCACTATTTGCACCAAAATCTACACATAAAATGATAGCGCCAAATCACATACAAAACAAATACAAGCAAAAATATATGGATGCATGCAATATGATATGTGATGATTTTCTATACTCAACAAGACAAGTGCACAGTACTGATGCATAAACAAGTTCAAAACTTGCCAAACAACCTTTATTTGAACATTAAAACATTTCCCAAATAATTGATATACCCAAAATAGGCCTACACATGTTTCTGTAAAAACAACCATTTTAACAGAGGCAAAACATTAAACACATTTCATAGATGGAAATGATTTTCTCTCCTGATTCCATTGATATAAAATTTGTCAAATTTGGACGTGGCATTCAAAAGTTATGAATTAAACAAAATCAAACATCTAATAGATCTAATTCAAAATTTTAAAACCAAACTCGTGCCACGCGGCGCTTTCTAACTGGCTGATACCGCTTCGCACCGGATCATGTTTCCGAACCGTTAGATCTAACTAAAACGCGCGGCTCAGATTAAAACATACTGCTTCGCATATGTTCTATCGTGTCCGATAGATCTAAATCGAACGGCTCTCAGCGACTGACCAACAAGTGGCGGCGCTGGCGGCGGCGACAGGCGGCGGCGGCTCTGTCAGAGTTGTTGCCGACGTTCTAGGTCGCATGGGAGAGGGAGAAGGGGCTTATTGTGCTCGCCGTGTACTAATGATGCTCAAGGTGGGCTTCGATGGCGAAGGGGCGCGCAGAGGTGGTCGTTGGAGCTCGTCGGAGTCGTGCACGGCGTCGGGTCCTTGCAGACGGAGTTGTTGCCGATGCTCTAGACCTACCTAGCACAAACCAGAGGCATCATTAGCTGCGCCAGGACAAGGCGAACCTAGTCATATGCAAAAGGGGTCAAGGGGCGCTCAGTATTTACCGTAATCGATCGCCGGAGTTGAGTGGCGGCTTGGTCATTTGCAGAAATGAACAGGGATGGCGTCCTAGGTCACGAGCAGGCAAACAAATGGTATCAGAAGGTGCACTAGGACATGCTGGTCGCACTCGTTTGAATTAGAGGCACAGGGGCGGTCAGGACTCACCGGAATTTGCTGCCGGAGATGCTCAGTACCGCGGCGGCGCGAGGGTAAATTCTAGCAGCCTGGTGGCGCTCTTTGCTTGGGGTTTGGGGGAAAATGGAGAGGGGGCAGTTTTGGAGATATGCCCAAGAGGCAATAATAAAGTGGTTATTATCATATCTTCACACTTATGATAAATGTTTACATACCATGCTATAATTGTATTAACCGGAAACATTGATACTTGTGTGATTTGTAAACTAAAATAAGAGTCCCTAGTAAAGCCTCTTGTTAAACTAGCTTGTTGGTTAATATATGATCATGGTTTCCTGATCATGAACATAGAGATGTTATTAACAACAGGATCATATCATTAGGAGAATGATGTGATGGACATACTCCTATAGATAAGCGTAGCATAAAGATCAAGTCATTTCAATAGTTCAATTGCTATATGCTTTCTGATACATATTAACCTAATTCCTTCGACCATGAGATCATGCATATCACCTTTACCGGATGGATGCTTTGATGACATCAAACACCACACCGTGAATCGGGTGGCTATAAAGGTGGCATTGAGTGTTCGGAAAGTATTGGTTGAAACACATGGATCAAGCGTGGGATTTGTCCATCCATATGACGGATAGATATACTCTGGGCCCTCTCGGTGGAATGTCATCCAATTAGCTTGCAAGCATGTGACTGCTCACAAGGGATCACATATCACGGAACGAGAAAAGAGTACTTATCGGTACGAGGTTGAACTAGGTATGCAGAGATCAAGCGATCATAACCTCGGATAAGTAAACTATCGTGAGACAAAGGGAAATTGGTATCGTATGTAAGTGGTTCATTCAATTGCAAAGTAATTGTAGAAATATGTGGAGCCATATGAATTTCAGATTCCTCTATTGGTTATTGTTCGAGAAGTGTCTCGATCATATCCGCATAATTCATGAACCGTAGGGAGACACACTTAAGGATTCGACGTTGTTTGAGTAGTTATGGTATTATGAGAAAGAGACCGAATGTTGTTCGAGTCTCGGATGGGATCCGGATATCACGAGGTGATCTGGAATGGTCCGGAGAATAAGATTCATATAAGGAAAGTCCGTTTGAGTTCGGGAATGATTCCGTGTTTTCATGGAATGTTCTAGAAGGTTCGGATTGTCCAAGCACTCGGGGTACATGAATGTGTCATTACATATTGAATGATTGCATCATGTACTAAGTGTTCTTGCTGTTCCAAAACTGAAAAATTCAAACTGCCAGTTTGAAAGTCAAACGGCTAAAACAGGAAACTGTGAAAACAGAGCTGTGGGAAACAGGAAGCTGGAAACAAGCAAGAGGTGGTTGGAACCGACTTGGGTGAGGAGTCCTCCAAGGTGGCGCCAACCAAGGCCGACTTGGGAAGGACTCCCTCCCTTGGCCGCCCTCCCACCTATAAAAGGAGGGCAGGGCCTCCTCCTCTAGACACACAAGTTCCTATCCTCTAATCTCGGTTTAGAGCCGTTTTGGTTTAGAGCTTCTAATTGCTCTAGCTGCGGTTTAGAGCCTTCTAATTGGTGTGTCTAATCCCTAGACCACTAATAGCTCTCTCTCATACTCCACCATACTCGCTCGGCTTAAGCGAAGCCTGCGGATCTCCCTCTACTTAGGTACCACGCCATTGTCTGCCGGAATCGCGAGGAGTGCTACAACCTCCGCTGCTAGAACAAGGAGAGGAAGGTCTTCGTCAGTACCGAACGTGTGACCGATCGAGCGCTCTGCGAGCATGGCCGGAAGGATCGTCTACGCGATCTTGAGATCGAAAAAAGAGTACGACTACATCACCCACGAGAATCTGCTCTCGTTAACCGCTTTGGAATCTTCGAGGGTAAGTTATTCCATCGACTCGTTGCTACAATCTAATAGATAGATCTTGGCTTGTTTGTTTGTATGCGATAGAAAAAATTTGTTTTCCATGCTACGAACCCCTACAGTGGTATCAGAGCCGTGTCTATATGTAGATCTGTTGCACGAGTAGAACACAATGGTCATTGTGGGCGTTGATGCTTTTATTGTCGATTGCTTCTTGTGTACTTTTCATCTTGCGGTATGTTGGGATGAAGCGGCCCGGGCTAACCTTACATGACATTGTTCATGAGACTTGCTCCATGCTTGACATGCAACTTGTATTGCATAAGTGGCTTTTATGGTGCTGCTTTCTCCTAGCATAGTTAAGATCCAATTTACAACGGGTGATCAACAATGCTAGTATCAATGTTGTGGTTCTTGTTCGTAAGTTAGAACGACACTTATTGAAAGCCCCAAACCACGTAAAATATGCAAAGAAAGTAGAGGCGTCTAACTTTGTTTTGCAGGAGTGTGCAGTGATGTGATATGGCCATGATTGTGATTATATTTGATGTATGCAATGTTACTTATTGTAAGTTGGCAACCGGCAGGAGCCATATGGTTGTCTTTAATTTATGTTAAGACCCGCGTGTCTATTCAAAGTAGTTGTAATAGTTGAAGCCGGTGGACGACAACCATGGAGAAGCATCATTGACCTTGATGCAATGTCGGTAATGATGGAGATCATGTTCGTGCTAGAAGATGGAGATCGGAAGCACAAAGAAGAAAGGCCATATCATATCACATATTATGAATTGCATGTGATGTTAATCCTTTATGCATCTTGTATTGCTTAGTAGACGGTAGCATTATAATATGATCCCTCATGCTCATGAATTTCAAGTCATAAAGTGTTCACCCTTAGTTAGCACCGTTGCTAAAGCTTGTTGTTTCGAAGCACCACGTGATGATCGGGTGTGTTAGATTCTACAAGTGTATACAACGTGAGCAAGCCAGATTTGCTCATGCGGAAACTAAGGTTTGATCTTGACGAGCCTAGCATGTACAGACATGGCCTCAGGAACACGGATTACCGAAAGGTAGAGCATGAGTCATATAGTAGATATGATGAACATGTTGATTGTTCGCCATTGAAGCTATATCAACTCTCGTGATGATCGGTTTTGATATGGTGGATTTGGTTCGTGTGATCACTAAAACAATGTGAGGGATATTGTTTTGAGTGGGAGTTCACCTAGATTAATTTAATTATTAATTAGAACTCAATTTATCATAAACTAAATCAAAGTGAAATTGCATAGTTGTTGTAGTCATTAGCATCCGTTTACCACCTTGCGCTTAGTTATAATTGAGATAATAGAACTATAGAATTCTGGTTAGTTACTTTACGAACTGGTATCGTATTGTTTTGAAGTGTTAATCTAAAGTTTAAAAGTCCTATTGCAAACTTTCAAGAAGTTCAGTTACTCCATGAAGTTTAATAATTAGTATTAAATCAAGAGTAACAATTCCAAGTGTTAGTATCATGTTTGTTTCCATGATTCTTGATATTCAAAGGATTGTCTTAATATCAAGGTTATCTAGGATCTGAAAGAGTTGTTTGAAACCATGATGTGTGGAAGATATTGTGATATCTGAACGAAGTTTTGGTTGCAACATGATAGAGTATAATATGGCTAAAGTCATGTTCTCATATTTGATGAGAATTTGCAAAAGGTTGGAGACACTTGTTGTCCTAATCCTCCAAAAGGTTTTGGATAGCAACATTATACTCATAATTCATCTTTATAAGCTAACAGTAGCTTGATCATGGACGATTCCATGATAAGGGTGAATATTTGATGTAGGTAAAATGTTTACTACACCAAGAGATTACTAAAGAAAGGAATTTGAAAGAACACCAAATATTTGATGATGGTGATCTACTTCAAAGTGCAAGTCCAAAGACATTGGTATTTAATTATACACGCTTTGGACTATATGTCATATGTATGACTCCACTATTGATGTTGATAGATTCTTTCAAACAGAAAAGGAAATACTGAAAGAGAATCTCATAAATATATGGCAGAAAAGAAAAGACTAGAATTCTTCAGTTTAAGTATATAGATGATATACATGTTATGGCTATATTCTTTGCTTATTAAACAATGTGGTTCTTAAGTATTTGATACTGAATTTGTTGGTGTGAATCGTCATACGAAACAACACAATTCATGAACTACAATGGCCTAAGTAACTAGCAAAAGAATATGTGATGATGTTCATCGAGAACAAATAAAGGGTTATTGTGTTGCTCGTTAAACATCAAAGCTTGCCTTCAAAGATTTGTTTTATCAGGTATTATGAGAACAAAAGGGTTGTTCAAATAATTGCCGTAATCCATAAAAGATGGATGATTCACAAATCTCGTTGGAGAAATCACATCCATAAAACTAGTGCTAAAAATGTCGAAAGACAAATTGATTAAAAGATCACTTAGGAAGTGACATCGCCGTTTAAATTATATTGGAAAGAAAACATGAAGAAAATCCATATGGATGGAATTTTGGAGTCTATTTGATTTTGATCAAATGACGCTTGTGAAACTTTCCTAGAGATAATTGAAACTTCGTTCATAGGCCAAAAGGGAACGAAAGACTAGCTTATTGGAATTTGTACATATTGTTGTACGAAGTCCATTATGTGTAGTCAAGAGCGATGGATTTTAACTTCATTTGCTTTTTCCGAAATTTTGAGTGAATATATGAATATTTACTTAATAAGGATGAAGTATGAAACATTTGGAAAGTTCAAAGACTTTCAAGATGAAGTGCAAAATCATTGTAACAAGAATATAAACAGTTTATGATAAAGATCATAAAGGAAGATATTTGAGTTACAGAGTTTAGCATAATACCTAAGATTTAAGGAATCGTTCCGTGGATTTGCATTTCCCGAAACACCATAAGGGTATGGAGCGTCGAGATATGTAATTAAACCTTGTTTGACATGGTAAGATCAAAGGTATAATTCATAAACTGCCATTATATTTTAAAGATTAAAAGCTTTAGAGATTACCGTTTTTCACCTGAAAGAGCTCCATCATAATCCGTTGAAATGACACCATATAAAGTTATGGTTTGGGATAAAACCCAAGTAGTCCTTTCTTAAAACATTGGTATGCTATGCATAAGAAAGATGTGTGCAACCAAAGTCGGATGAACCTGTCTTTGTATAAATGTTAAGTATTCCTCCATAAAACACCGGAGACAAAAGTGTTTGTCGCTTAGAACGTCAAGTTTCTTTGAGAAGGAATTTTCGTGAAAAGTTAAGTGGGAGGACAATAGAACTTTGATAAGGTTAAAAGAACCTTAGATATATGATCAAAGTTGCGCAGCGCCGAAAAATGTTCCGGAGGTAGCAACAATGCTCATGGCTCACGTGCCTCAAAGGTTGTGGTCACGGAGATCCAAGTTCCTATTGAAACAAGTAGGTCGGATGAACAATCAAATACCAAGATTTGAGAGTTAAATCATTATTTGACAATAATGATCCGACTACGTGCAAAGAAGCGATGATGAGCCCTGACTCCGTCAAATGGCTTGTAGCCATAAAATCCGTGATAGTTCCATACACGAGAAATCAAGTTTTGAACTTGAAGGACCCTCGAGAAAGGTGTAAGACCTTACAGTTGTGTCTGGATCTATAAAGAAATAGACATGGATGTTTTTCATCTATGAAATAGTCGACATGTTGGGAAAGAGTTCACAAAATGTTCAAAGGTTTACTATGACAAGATTTGATCTTTCATAGTGATATTTAGTCTAGACGGATTAATGTAGCAACCACTACATATAATTTGTTATATGGTAGTTGAATAAACAAAACAAGTTCTTCTAATAGAATCGTTACCTAGGACATGTGCATAACACGGTCCATAGGGTTTTGTTAATTCAAAGGATGCTAAAAGCATATGCAAACTTCAATGGTTGAAGTAAGCATAGCGGAGTTGGAATCTTCACTATGATGAAACTGTTAAAAGAGTTTAATTTCATAAGAGACAATGAAGATGCTTGCATTTGCAAGAAATTAAGTGGGAGCGCTAAGACATGTTTCTAATACATTATGTGGAAGACATATTGTTGATTGGAAATGATGTATCTTTTAACACATATTAAGAATTTCATCCCGATGAAAGACTTAGGCAAAACCCAAATATTTGGCATCAATAGACGCTAATATGGTTGTGCCAGAAGTACATAGACGAGATATTGAATGAGTTCAATATAGAAACTACAAGAAAGGTTCTTGTCGCACAGAAAGGATTGAAAGAGTTCAAATGTTGATGATATATTCAAGTGTATTGACATTTGGTAAAATGAAACAAATAATCAAGTATAGATTGATACTTGATGTATGAAATCACAAAGAGTATTTATATCAATCATACTGTGATATGTACAAATCCAGATGTGTCCTATGCTCTAAATGTTGTGAGCATATACCAGAATGATTCGTAAGATGATCATTGGACAATAGTAAGGATATTCTTATGATCTTTTGGAAGAACTAAGAGTATATTATTTGTAGAAGTGACAAATAGATGGTTAGTTCATTGTAAAAGTACTACATTGATACTAGCTTTGTCACAAAGTAAAAATTAAGTTTATCTCAATCTAAACTAAGGGTGGCACAATATAATGGAAAGTGAGTTCCATAATGGATTTGGATGAGTTTCAAAGTTAAGACATTGTGACAGATACTACAACAAAAGGCTAAGTATATAACTGCTATTATAGCAGCTAAAGAGGGCATTTGTGTCAAGTAGTTTGTTATCAAACTAGGTGTAGTTCACAGTGGGATAATACTATGAAGATATATTGTGCGACAATATTATCAACATGTTTTAACCCCAAAGAGCTAAAGGTCACACTGAAAGACCAAATTTATACGAAGCCATCTCATTAGAGAATGAGTGATGCGTAGAGATGCAAAGACATGCAATTACACACGGACCTGGAAGTGTCAGATCCGGAGATCAGTTGACCACTAGCAATAGTGT
Source organism: Avena longiglumis (assembly GCA_030063025.1). Lineage (NCBI taxonomy): Eukaryota > Viridiplantae > Streptophyta > Magnoliopsida > Poales > Poaceae > Avena > Avena longiglumis. The sequence continues at coordinate 506,905,403 of CP125975.1, forward strand.
ACATACAACACCAGAAAGCCATAGGTGTTGAATACACAAAGGTTTGAAACTAGATTATTGACTCTAGTGCAAGTGGGAGACTGTTGGAGATATGCCCAAGAGGCAATAATAAAGTGGTTATTATCATATCTTCACACTTATGATAAATGTTTACATACCATACTATAATTGTATTAACCGGAAACATTGATACTTGTGTGATTTGTAAACTAAAATAAGAGTCCCTAGTAAAGTGTCACATCCCAAGATTTTCCAAATCTTGTAATGTGAAAATAAATGAATAAAATAAAAACTTTGTTTGATTTTCAGGACCAGAAGAAACTTTTTGAATTAAAATGGAACTTCAAACCCATTTGAATTAAAATAAACCTAAAGGGATTTAAAAATATAAACATTTAATAAAAGGAAAATAAAAACATTTGGAGATATTATTTTGAAACAATTAAATAAAAAGATAGTTTTCAAATGAAAAGGTGGATTTATAAATAAAGATTATTTAATAAAGCCAAATTAAACCTTGACCAAAATTTGGGAATTAAAAACATTTAGTTTTGAATAAAAATAACAAGGGTTTATTTAAAATAAAATAATAAGGAATTAATATCAAATTTTATTCAAACAAAAGGTTTTACCATTTTAATTAAAAACATCAAAACTTAGTAAATTATTTAAATAAGTTTTCTAAGTATTTTATTTTCTTAATTAAAAACTACTAAAGTGTTTTGGCTTTATTTTAGATTTCAAAATAAATATCTCAATAAAACAAATCCTATTGGATTTAATAATGAAAGCCTATTATGTTAATTAATAATGGACACTAAAATAAATGGTTATTTTGTTTTAAAACAAATCTCCAAGTATTCTATATTTCCCAAATAAAACCTACTAATTTGGTTTTGAAAATATTTAGGTTTCAAATAAAGACTTTAGTAATAAAAATCAAACTCTATTTGATTAATAACTAAAGCCCATTTTATTTAATTACTAATGGACCCTATAGCAAAAATGTTATTTTGTTTTAAACAAAGTTTCCAAGTATTCTTTATTTCCAAATGATACTTACTAGTTTGGTATTAGAAAAATATTTTGGAATTTAAATGGAGATTTATTAAATAAATCATATCATATTTGATTAAACAACTATGGACTATTCTATATTAAATAGATCCTAAAAAGAATAAAAATATGATTTATTTTGGAATGTTGGTTTATGTTGATAAACAGAACCAAGTTCAAAGAATTGAAATGTGGTGTTTGTATGAATTTATTGGATTGATTGAATTGTTGTTTGAAATCCAAATCAGTAAATAAAAAATAGAAAAAAAACAAAGCAGACAGAAAAAAAAAAGTAAACCGACCCAACCCAGGCAGCCCAGTAGGCCCAGTACCAGCCCAGTCTTTTCCCTCTCCATGAAACGTTTTCCCACTCGGTATCTGACCCGCGGAGAAACTGGCATGTGGCCGTCTTCTCCCTCTCACTCAAACACTGACCAACGGACCCCACACCCTCCTGTTCATCTTTCTCACCCGCCTCGACCGTTCTCCCCCGCCCTGCCATTGATTCCTCGGCTTAATTCGCCTTGATGCCTCGAGTTAAACCTGCAACGATCATGCACCTTAAATCGTCACCCTCTCCTCTCTCGTTCCCCTCAGACTCCTCCCCAAAGCTCGCCCCCAGGCCGCTCCATTTCCTCCCCGAACGTCCTCTGCTCCGACGAGCTGTCGCAGCAATTCCGGCCAACTCCGACCACCCCTCTGCCTCTACTTCACGCGAGTGGACTCCTCTCGACCTCACGCATCTCCTAGTACTCCTGGTTCGACCGCGGGTGCTCCAGAGTGTCGACGACGACAACCTCCAGCATCGCCGCCGTCTGCCTCCGCTCCGACGAGTCCCACCGGTGAGACCAGACCACCCCTTCACCTCTCATTCAAGCACACAGATTTGCCTTGATCCCGCGCACCTAACCATACCTCTCCTTTGCCTTAGCGCGGTCCTAAACATCGCCAACGACGACAACCTGAGAGCACCGTCGCCGCAGCTGCTCCGACGAGCAATTAGCAGCAACCCCTTGCGCCCCTCGAGTAGCCGACCCCACCTCGAGCATCAGCAGGTCTCTGTGAGTCTGTTAAGCCTTGCCAGCGTCTCCCTCGCTTCCTGCATCGCCAGCTCCGCCGCTAGCAGAGCGCCGCTTGTGAGCGAGCCAGCCTTTATGGTCGGGGCACTGAGAGCCGTCCGATTTTGATCCATTGGATAGGATAGAAAGTAGAGCGAAGGGGTATGCATCGATCTGAGCCGCGCATTGATAGTTAGATCCAACGGCCAGCGTCGCCCGATCCGGCCGAACCGGTATCGCCCAGTAAGATAACGACGTGTGTCAGTAGTTGAGTTAAAACAGATTTTTGAAATCAGATTGATATGCAATTTTCAAACCATTGTAACTTTCAAACCACACGTCCAAATTTGACAAATTTTATATCAATGAAATCAGGAGAACAAGCCCTAGCCAACCATGGCCTTAGTTTGACAAATAGTATCTGTTAGCTTGTTTGAATTTGCAGAAACATTTGTGTACTTGTTTAGATTAGAAAAATTGTTTAAAAGTGATTTTTTGATTAAAACCTTTGCAAAATGGTTTGTTGTGATCTTACTGACCCTAGGAACCAACCGTTGGTGTTAGAAATGATTTTTGTAAAATTTAGGTTAGATTACTTGACTAAGTCATTTTCTAGCCAAATAAAAGGAATAGTTTTTATTATAAAAATGTTTATGGAAAAGAAACTTTGAGAAAATAGTTTGGACCAAACCTACTGACCCAAAAACACCAAGTTTTGCAATAGCAACTCATTTGGTGAACAACTTAAGAATTTTGCCTTAATAAAAACATTTTTCACCACATGAAATGATAAATGGATTTAAAAATAGTTTTTGGACAAAACCCTCTTACTAATGACTTTGCCACTTTGGTAAATGACCAAATTGGATCTTACAAAGTTTAGAAACCCATAGAGACCCCCTTTGCAAAATAAAACTATTTTGTGCATGCTCCCATGCATGACTTAGATTCCATTACTTTGTGTGTGTGAATAATTGTTTGTTTGACTTTGGTTGGAATGTGAATTGAATTTGTGTTTGCTTGTTTGACTTGTAGTGAAGTGTGAGACTAACAAGATCAAGGAGTGAACTACCATTTCCTTCCAAAAAGGCAAGTGATGCTTCATACTTTCTATCCTATTACTTTCACTATGCATTATTGATTTTGCTAAGTAAAACTTGCATGGATTTTGCTAAGTATAAATCTTGCTATAGGAAAACCTAGTAGATGAATCCTTAGTAGGATTTTTCCTAAGTTAGAGATTCCTACTACTACCAAGCTTAGCCTAGCTAATAGAAAACATGGGTGGAATATATATTCACACTATGGAAAAATATTCTAAGTCTAAGGACTTGTGATTTTGTCTAATAAAACAACTAAATTAATGAATCACCTGGGTGGAATGGAATAGCTTGGTGGAGAATGGTTGAGTGGTTCACAAGGCCATGGACTTGGATTGTGTATCTCACTTGTGGAATGCCACCCAGGAAACAAAGGGATTTGAGATGTCAAATGTTGAGAAGCTTCAAGTGCAACCACTTGGCAATATGGGCTCTGCCATGATCATATAGGTTGCAAGAACTTAGCCATATGGACAGTGGGTGGTAGTGTTTGATAGGTTGGAGCGCGTCCATTTTGGTCTAAGGGAAGGCTTCTGAAAGATTTTGTCTTGGGAAACCAAGTCTTGTGGGTAAAGTGCACCACCTCTGCAGAGTGTAAAATCTAAGTACTTAGCCATGTCCCTGGTAAAGGACAATTTGAGCATCAAGACATGGAAGCAATCAAGAATCTCATCATTCCAATTTCTAAATTTAAATCTTGTGGTTTGAACAAGGGTTGTTTGAATTCTTCAATCATTGATGGAGAGATGGCTTGGTACAAGGATCTTGAAATCTTTGATTGAGGAAATGATTTTGTCAAGCAAAAACTTAGTATTTTCAAAATGATAAGAAAAATCTATTTTGAGCAATGCAAGCCTCAACTCCACTTAGCCAAATGCATATAGATGATAGACTCCACTATACTACCATAGTATCACTTGCCAATACAATTCAAATGTATTGACCCTTTGTGGCTGTAACTTGTATGTTGCAGGTTTGATTGATTTTAGTGAAGATTGATTGTTTAGGATTACAAAGTCTACAACCAACATCTGCCTGTGGCACTTTGAAGATGAAGGACCCATGACTATATTTATTCCGCTGCAATGTAATGTAATAGCCTAATGAGCTATGTTTGATGTAATAAAATTATGTTATTCCTGGTTATAAAGTTATATTATGACCTTGTTTCTTGATATTACATCTTAACTGTGGATGCTAGCTATTGATCCAGGGACTAGCATTGTAAAACACAGGAGGGATCAACCTTATCAGGTTGGGACCCCCTACATAAAGCCTCTTGTTAAACTAGCTTGTTGGTTAATATATGATCATGGTTTCCTGATCATGAACATAGAGATGTTATTAACAACAGCATCATATCATTAGGAGAATGATGTGATGGACATACTCCTATAGATAAGCGTAGCATAAAGATCAAGTCATTTCAATAGTTCAATTGCTATATGCTTTCTGATACATAGTAACCTAATTCCTTCGACCATGAGATCATGCATATCACCTTTACCGGATGGATGCTTTGATGACATAAAACACCACACCGTAACTGGGTGGCTATAAAGGTGGCATTGAGTGTTCGGAAAGTATTGGTTGAAACACATGGATCAAGAGTGGGATTTGTCCATCCATATGACGGATAGATATACTCTGGGCCCTCTCGGTGGAATGTCATCCAGTTAGCTTGCAAGCATGTGAATGGCTCACAAGGGATCACATATCATGGGAACGAGAAAAGAGTACTTATCGGTAACGAGGTTGAACTAGGTATGCAGAGATATCGACGATCATAACCTCGGATAAGTAAACTATCGTGAGACAAAGGGAAATTGGTATCGTATGTAAGTGGTTCATTCGATCGCAAAGTAATCATAGAAATATGTGGGAGCCATATGAATTTCCAGATTCCTCTATTGGTTATTGTTCGGAGAAGTGTCTCGATCATGTCCGCATAATTCACGAACCGTAGGGAGACACACTTAAGGATTCGACGTTGTTTGAGTAGTTATGGTATTATGAGAAAGAGACCGAATGTTGTTCGGAGTCTCGGATGGGATCCGGGATATCACGAGGTGATCTGGAATGGTCCGGAGAATAAGATTCATATAAGGAAAGTCCCGTTTCGGAGTTCGGGAATGATTCCGGTGTTTTCATCGGGAATGTTCTAGAAGGTTCCGGATTGTCCGGCACTCCGGGGGGGAGGGTACATGAATGTGTCATTACATATTGAATGATTGCATCATGTACTAAGTGTTCTTGCTGTTCCAAAACTGAAAAAGTCAAACTGCCAGTTTGAAAGTCAAACGGCTAAAACAGGAAACTATGGAAAACAGGAAACTGTGGGAAACAGGAAACTGTGGGAAACAAGCAAGAGGTGGTTGGAACCGACTTGGGGGAGGAGTCCCTCCAAGCCGGTGCGCCAACCAAGGCCGACTTTGGGAGGGACTCCCCTCCCCTTGGCCGCCCCTCCCACCTATAAAAGGAGGGGCAGGGCCTCCTCCTCTAGACTCACAAGTTCCTATCCTCTAATCTCCGGTTTAGAGCCGTTTTGGTTTAGAGCTTCTAATTGCTCTAGCCTGCGGTTTAGAGCCTTCTAATTGGTGTGTCTAATCCCTAGACCACTAATAGCTCTCTCTCATACTCCACCATACTCGCTCGGCTTAAGGCCTGCGGGATCTCCCTCTACTTAGGTACCACGCCGTTCTTACCGAATCGCGAGGAGAGTGCTACAACCTCCGCTGTCTGGAACAAGGGAGAGGAAGGTCTTCGTCAGTACCGAGCGTGTGACCGATCATGAGCTGCGGAACGCAGCCGGAAGGATCGTCTACGCGATCTTGAGATCGGAAAGAGTACGACTACATCACCCACGAGAATCTGCTCTCGTTAACCGCTTTGGAATCTTCGAGGGTAAGTTATTCCATCGACTCGTTGCTACAATCTAATAGATAGATCTTGGCTTGTTTGTTTGTATGCGATAGAAAAAAAAAATTCCATGCTACGAACCCCTACAGGCAGAGGGGGTTGAAGTAGCAAGGACGCGGGCCTGATTTACTCATGCATTGAACGGGAATTGACGCCGCGAATTAAATAGGAAACGCCCGGCGCGATTTGGGGATGAACCAGTCGCTAGGGGTGGATACGACGACTGCCATGTGGGCCGCGGTTGTCAGCGAGAGAAAGAAAGAGGGAATGGGCCCAGGCGGTCAGTGACTCTGTGGGTACGGCTATGAGTGAGAGAGAGAGAGGGGAAAACCCCGAGTGGGCTTAGTGGGCTGGTTTCACTATTGGGCTAGATTAGTAGCGCCGACCTTTTCTTATTTATTTACTCCTTTTCTTTTTCTATTTGAATTTCCAGGAAACATTTTCAAATGATTTCAAAACCATTTGAATTCAAACTTTTTTCTGGATTTTTGTAGAGTGTAACACTCATATTTCTGGGCATAAAATCATGTGGTCTCTCTGTATTAGCTTGGCTCTATAGATCAAACAAAATAAACAGTGACTTAGCACTTGATTTGAACAAGTTTTAGAAATGGTTTTAAATCTATATTTGTTTTGTAAACTTTGGTTTAAGCACTAGCAATCAAGCAAAACAATCTGAGAGCAACAAGGTTTGGTTTTGAACAAATAATCTCCCATTGGAGAGTAGCATTTGATTAATGTCTGATCACATAAAATCATAGCTCTCAAGTTCTGTTTTCTTTCAAATGAGTTTGAGTTTTTTGATCCCTAAATGATATGCATGCATGCATGATATGAAGTCTTTCAAAACATGATTTTTGGGACGTTACACTTTCATTGAATTTGCTGTATGCTATTATATTCCATGAATATAAGCATAAAACTTGAACATTATTGAAAATTTCCTAAACCCTAAACCCCTCAACCTATAGTCAAACCCTAACTAAGCATGTATCATGCACTTGTAGATTCAATTTTGAGATACTTCCATTAAATTATGGTAATGCCATTCTAATCCACGATTAAAAGCATAAAGCGGCTTGAACATTATTGAAATTTCCTGAAATCATAAAACCCTAAACACTAAACCCCTAAACCCTAACAAAACAAATATCATGCACTTTTAGATAAAATTTGAGATACTTACATTAAATTGGGCAACGCCATTATATTTAACGAATATAAGCATAAATCTTGAACATTATTGAAAATTACCTAAACCCTAATAAATAAACCCTAAACCCCTAAATACTAAAACCCTAAACCCTTCAACCCATAATTAAATCATAACCAAGCAGGGCATCATGCACTTATAGATCCAAATTTGAGATACTTCCATTAAATTGCGGTAACACCATTATATTCCACAATTATAAGCATAAAGCTTGAACATTATTGAAAAATATCTAAACCCATAGAAGATCATGACTAGGCAGGTGCATCATCCACTTGCTCTAGTGGTATGGTGTATTTTAAGATATAAGACAAGATAAAGATATGATAAGAATTAGGGAATATTTGATTCGTAGGATAAAAATATAGGAATATGAAAAATATAGGATTTTAATGTCATGACCAATCCAATCCTACAGGAATTCCTATGAACCAAAGTTCGTTTGACTCCGCCGTAGGAAAAACAAAGGATTCTGAAAAAGAGGTAGGAGTGCATGTTTGATTTCCTATGAAATCTAGCAGTAATCCTTAGGAAAAATTCCTACGTGAATCAATCCTGCAAATCAAATGACCATCGTAGTAAAATTTCCCATAGTATTTAATCCTTAGGAAAAATTCCTACGTGAATCAATCCTGCAAATCAAATGACCATCATAGTAAAATTTCCCATAGGATTTAATCCTACAAATTTCCTATGCCAATCCTTTGAATCAAATAAGCCCTTACTACTGCGAATGGCCGATCTTTTGAATACCCTTCCCTCCCGATGTTTGGGAAGCATGTTTTTGCTCAAAGTCACACTTCTTAAAATTTTGCCAACTACATAGAAAAATGTGTTTAAGTTTATAATACCTAATCAGTATTGCTACAACTATTATGAAATATACATCCATATGGTGCGCATTACATATTGTAGACATTGGTAATTTTTCTCTATAAGTTTGATTAAATTTTGGATTTGTTGACTTTGACAAATAATTACTACTCCAATATGCATTATAGTTTGGGATATATATAGGGAGTAGTACTACAACAAAGAATATGTCTCGGAAACCGAAGAGCAAGAGGGCAGCTGCGAGGAGGAGTTGAAGGTGGTGCGATATCAGAGCACTCCATGATGATGGGTTTCTGACATGAGGTACTAGTAGTACTATATCTTTTACAGCGTACACACTCTACTACTAGAAGGAGTAATAAATTTGCAAAACAAATTTGTTTTTTCTCTCACCATCCATCTCTCCTCAGCGACCCCGCGCGCACCGGCCGGTTGATCTCTGATGCTACACTCAACAGGGAGGAAGAGTGCTTTGTTGGTAACCCCAAGAGCAAGGTATGAAGAACACATCTGCAAGATTTATCTCAGTAGAAAACAAGGTTATCGAACCATAAGGAGGAAGGAAACGTCACACAGGTGTTGGAAGCAACATGGAGACCTTCACAACACAAACTCAAGACTTTGCCCCAACGAATCAGTGAGGTTGTCAAGCTCACTGGTTTGCTGTAACAAAGGATTAAACGTATGGTGTGGAAGGTAATGCTTTGCAGCAAGTAAACAAGTAACAGTGGAAGATGTATCACTGGTAAAGATTGGACCGGGTTCCATAGTTCACTAGAGGTGCTCTCCTTAGATAAACAACATGGCATGAAGGGTAAATAAATTACAGCGGGGCAATTGACAGGAACTGAGCAAGGCATAACAATGCAATTACTATCCAGAAAGATCCTATGAAGTTGATTGGGCAATACAACAATATACATAGACCGTAATCCAACTGCATATATGACTACAAGTCCACCTTCAGGTTATCATCTGAACCCCCTCCAGTATTAAGTTGCAAGCAACAGACAACTGATTTAAGCAAAGTGTGTAAGGTAAACAGTACACATGTTCCATGAACAAGAGACCGTTGTTTTCTCCCTAGTAGCAACAACACATCTACAATCGAAGAGATTATTGTCACTTCCCTTGGAAACTAGAGGCATGAACCCACTATCGAGCATAAATACTCCCTCTTGGAGTCACTAGCAACTGATTGGCCAAGATAACCACTAGCAACAAAGAGCATGCAAGATCACAAACAACACAGACATGATAGAATCATAAGTACAAAACCATTAATCAAACCAACATAAATATCCATCGGATCCCCGCAAACACAACATGCATGATTACAAATAGATTAGATCTTGATCATGAACGGAATTCACAAGATCTATACATGAAGCACAAAGGAGGAGATACAACCATCTAGCTACTACATGGACCCATATTCCAAGGTGGAACTACTCACGAATCATACCGGAGAGAAGGCCTCCGGTATGATCTCCCCTCCGGCAGGGTGCCAGGAAGAGCTTCAAATCCCCCCCCCCGATCTAAGGATGATGGTGGCGGCGGCTACAGACGGTTTCGTGGAATATTGATCGGGTACTCAGAGTTTCTGCATCGGGGGATTCTTATAGGGGAAGGGGGAGACTGAGGCGGCCGCCAGGCGCGGGCTAGGTCCCACCCATGCCTGGGGGGTCTGGCCCCTCTGGCCGGCCCCTCGGGCTCTCCTCTGGACTTCTTGTTCCCCACGGAAATTTATTGACTTTGTCCTTCGTCCCGTCCAATTTCGAGAATATTTATTTACTAACTTTTCTGAAACCAAAAACAGCAGAAAACGGGAATCTGGCACTGTTGCAACTTGTTAATAGGTTAGTACCAGAAAACATGTAAAAAGCACCTCAAAGTGTAGACAAGTAAATCAAATTAGATACAAAACAAGCATGGAGCATCAAAAATTATAGATACGTTTCCAACATATCAGCATCCCCAAGCTTAACTCCTGCTCGTCCTCGAGTAGGTAAGTGATTAAAAAGAATAATTTTTGAGGTGAACATGCACCCTCACAATAAAGATCCAACCATTTTCAAACATTGAAAGCTGGGATCAAAGAACTCTAAACATGTGCATGAAAGAATGTAGTTCTAACAGTAAGACAAAGTAACTATGCATGCAACATGGCAAGCTACAAACAAAGATCATGAATAATATGCATTTGAAAAACGTTTGTTTGTTTCACATACAGAAAACATAGCAAAGTGGCAATCAGCTTGTCCCTCATAGAGTAGCAATATAGATGCATAGAACACCTTCAAAGTTCACAGGGGTGACTAGAAACAAGTAGCACAAGAACAAGTAATAACACAATATGCATAAATTAATAAGCTTTTGAACACTACACACAGAATGACAACTATGCTCTCTTAATGGTGCCTAAAGGTAGAAGGTGGAGACTCAATAGTGGTGGAAGAAAGGCCTTTTTGTAAAGGAGTCAGGGATTACAAGTTTCAAAAAGAGTTTCCAAAAATTATGGTACTTATTAGCTTTTAGCCCTCATTGCCCCTATCAAAAGCATCTTGAAGTGGTTAAGGTTAAAGTGGCAAAGCTGTAGTATATGCTTGACGAAGTATAAGTTGGCAATCTCAAGTCCCTTGAATATGAGGGCTACACCTCATGGATACTCAACTTAGGGCCCAGGCAAGTTCTTGTCATTGTAAGTATTTGCATATCATTGAGAACTGCCAATAGGGTACCCCTTGCACATGGTACAGGAGCTTTCCCATAACCAAAATGACAAGGCAAGTAGACAATGAGAATCTCAGCAATCTTCTTATGTACCATGGGAATATGGTGATTTTTTCTCTCTTTTCTCAATGTGTCTCTTTTTTTATAAGAAGAATGCTTCATAGATGTCACTATGGTAATGCTGTAGTTTCCACCATGATTAGGCATGGCTTAGGCTAGCGGGCCAGGGGTTTCTCTAACACAGAATACAAACTCCATGGACTTACAAGTTCCCACTTAATTTCACACCGGTAACATCCATAGACAAAAGAGCATGCTATCAACGGAGTACAAAAAGTACTAGTGCAATGTTGAAAACTTTCCCCGTGACAGCACGGTTCTGCTAATCTCAACTTATAAGTGCAAGCATATACAACAAAGTTGCCTAAATGGTTCAAGTTTATTAGGGGCAAAGAATAAAATGTGCCATCAAGTTCGTGAGGGCTTTAATCACTAAGTTTTCACATAACAAAATAGTTTTTAATTGGAAGATAGTTGAAAACAAGAATATAATTGGAATGGTGTAACACACCATGCATATGAGTTTATAGTGGACACTTTGGAATAACTTTGTTTCTTGGGATCTGGAAGCATGAGTATAACTTACTCATACATGTGGAGGCTAGCAAAAGACTGGGAGCAACCAACTAAGAGAGCAATAATGGCCATAATTATGCAATGCGACACAGCAAACTAATCAAAGCAAAGAGTGGTACTACAAGTCAAGGACTAAATGATCATAGAGGCTAATGGTGACTTGTCATAGTCATAACATAGTGTAAGCATGTGCCAAGTCAACCCAAGCAAAACATCAAAAGAGAATACCACAATACTATGCTTTTGCATGCTAAAACAACGTATAATTTCTTCAAGGCACACTAAGAAATCCCAATTGTTTGGAACAATACATGCTACAGCAATAATCACTAAGAATAATGCTAAAACAACACCTAGCATGTCATGCTAAAGTCTAAGTCACAGTCAAGTCAAGCTCCTCTTGCACTTCAAGCAAGAACTTACTACTCCTTTCCAAACACCAAGCAAACTTATTTGCAAAACAACACAGCGAGAACGGGGGTCCAAACTACTAAAGAAAACTAAACAAACTAGGAGAAGCAAACGAAAATTAAGACGCTCCAAGAACAACACAACTGTGCATGAAACAATAAAAGTGAAGTGTTTATACAGACCTGAGCTTTTTATTGATGAAGAAGGGGATGCCTTGGGAATCCCCAAGCTGTGACGCTTTTACCTCTTGGATATTTCTTGGGGTGACACCATGGTGGCATACCCAAGCTTGAGATTTTGTCCATTCTTCATCTCATTGCATCATTCTCTCTCTACACCTGAAATTTTTCCTTCATACAAAACTTCACACAATCTTCATTTGCAACATTAGCTTATTCAAAAGATATTAGACCCCTGGCAAAGCTTTAGAACAACAAGTATTTTCACTAAAAACACAAGCTACTGAAGTAAATTCTTCAAAAAAAACTCAATTTACCTGAAGAGAACTCAAAAAGGAATCAATAAGAAGCAAATGCAAATAATGGCAGAAATCTGTCAAAATAGACCAGCAGGTAGAAACGAATTTTTTTGAACATCTTCTGTTGCTCAAATTAAAAAGTGTTGAACTAACGTAAGTTAGCTAACATACTGGGGTATTTATTCGTAGAATATCAGCTCAATCCGATTTACAGAGCCTCCTCGCAAATATTTTTGGTGGAGGACAGAAATCTGTTTCGGGAGAGCAACTCCCCAAATCTTACTTACCTCTTATTAGAGGTTATTTTTGGCACAAAAAGCAAACAAAAAGGATAAGGAGAGGTTATTACAGAAGTAATAACTTCCAAGACTCAAGGAAACTCTTGGGTTATCTCCCGACAACTACTTTTCTTTAACGTCTTTAAGTTAGGCACAAGAAGCAAGAAGAATCAAGTATTTTCAAATGAAGAAGCATTAACATCAAATCTTTCTTTCAAAGGAGGAGCAAAAAGCAAATTCTCTCTCCTCATAGGGAAGTGTTCAATACCTTTATTGAATGGAAAATGATATTTTATGGTGCCTTCTTTCATATCAATGATGGCACCAACTGTTCTAAGAAAAGGTCTTCCCAAAGTAATAGGACAAGAAGCATTGTATTCAACATCCAAAACATAGAAATCCACAGGGACATAAGCATTATTAACCATAATGAGAACATCATTAATACTCCCCATGAGTTTCTTTTTAGCATTATCATTAAATGGGACATCCAAATAACAATCTTCTAATGGTGGCAAATCAAGCATTTCATAAATCTTTCTATGCATAATAGAGATACTAGAACCAAGATCACATAAAGCTTTGAGATCAAAGTCATTCACTTGCATATTGATAATGGGTTCCCAACTATCTTCTACTTTCCTAGGAATAGAAGCCTTATGTTTTAGCTTATCTTCCTTAATCTTAACAAGAGCATCTGTAATGTGTTTGGTAAAGGCAACATGCATATCACTAGCATCAGGACTTCTAGCAAGCTTTTGTAGGAACATAATCACTTTCAAAATATTGCAACCATCAATATCAAAATCAAACTTAGCATCACTAGTAGTAGAATCAATAGGCTTAGGCATAGTAGGAGGAGGAATAGGGGCTACTTGTGGTTTAGTGGTGATAGTGCACACACTATTGTTTCTATCAATTTCAGCTTCCCTTTCCCACCTAGCAGGAAGTTGAGCTAACAGCCTAACATTTTCATCAATAGTAACTTGTATGGCATGAGCAGTAGCAAAGGTGTTTTCCATAGTTTTAGGTTTAGCAGCCATTTTATTAACCAAGGAAGTTTGAGTTTCAGACAAAGAGGATATATTTTTCTCAACAGTTAAAAGCTTTTCCTCTATAGTCTTATTGAAAGTGGTTTGTTTACTAATAAAGTCCTTGAGCATGACTTCAAGTTCAGAGGGGGAACTTCTAGCATTATTGTAAGAGCTTCCATAGGAATTGCCATTATTAGGAGGATAAGGCATATAATTGTTGTTGCTACCAAAATTATTCCTATAGGCATTGTTGTTGAAATTGTTGTTTCTAATGAAGTTCACATCAACTTGCTCTTCTTGAGCAACCAAAGAGGCTAAGGGAACACTATTAGGATCTAGAGGAGATTTCCCATTAATAAGCATAGACATAATAACATCAATATTTTCACTCAAAGAGGAAGTTTCCTCAACAAAATTTACCTTCTTACCATGTGGAGCTCTCTCAACATGCCATTCAGAGTAGTTAACCATAATATTATCAAGGATCCTTGTTGCAGCGCCCAAGGTGAGTCCCATAAAAGTACCTCCAGCAGCAGAATCCAACAGGTTTCGTGAGGAGAAGTTCAAACCTGCATAATTTTTTTTGGATAATCATCCAAGCAGTGATTCCATGAGTAGGACAATTTTTAACCAAAGATTTCATTCTTTCCCAAGCAAGAGCAACATGTTCACTATCAAGCTGTTTAAATTTCATAATATCACTTCTCATAGCAATAATATTAGCAGGAGGATAGTACTTTCCAGTAAAAGCATCTTTGCACTTAGTCCAAGAATCAATACCATTTTTAGGCAAAGATAGCAACCATTCTTTAGCTTTTCCCATCAAGGAGAAAGGAAAAAGCCTGAGCTTAATAATATCTCCATCTACATCCTTATACTTTTGCATCTCACAAAGTTCAACAAAGCTATTAAGATGGGCAGCAGGATCATTAGACCCAGCACCAGAAAATTGCTCTCTCATCACAAGATTCAACAAAGCAGGCTTAATTTCATGAAAGGTAGCATCAGGAGAAGGTGGAGCAATAGGTGTGCTAAGGAAATCATTGTTGTTGGTGCTAGTGAAGTCACACAACTTGGTGTTCTCAGCAGAGTTCATTTTGGCAAAGGTGGGGAAGCCAAAAACAGCAGCAGCACCTAGAGCGGGAACTAATTTTTTTGTGTTTTTGAATAAGGCAAGCAAACCAAGCTAGACTATTTTTTTTGGGTTTTTTGAAAAGAGGCAAACAAAACCAAGCAAAAGAAACAAAGCAAACTAAAAACAAAGTAAAGAGAAAGGAAGTGAAGGAATCCCCTTGTGAAGACGTCCTTAGCCTCCCCGGTAACGACGCCGGAAATTACTTGATGCTACACTCAACAGGGAGGAAGAGTGCTTCGTTGGTAACCCCAAGAGCAAGGTATGAAGATCACAGCAGCAAGATTTCCCTCAATAGAAACCAAGGTTATCAAACCAGAAGGAGGAAGGAAACGTCACACGGGTGTTGGAAGCAACGTGGAGACCCGCACAACACAAACTCAAGACTTTGCCCCAACGAATCAGTGAGGTTGTCAAGCTCATCGGTTTGCTGTAACAAAGGATTAAACGTATGGTGCGGAAGGTAATGGTTTGCAGCAAGTAAACAAGTAACAGTGGAAGATGTATCAATGGTAAAGATTGGACCGGGGTCCATAGTTCACTAGAGGTACTCTCCTTAGATAAACAACATGGCATGAAGGGTAAAAAAATTATAGCGGGGCAATTGATAGGAACTGAGCAAGGCATAACAATGCAATTACTAGCCAGAAATATCCTATGAAGTTGATTGGGCAATACAACAATATACATAGACCGTAATCCAACTGCATCTATGACTAGAAGTCCACCTTCAGGTTATCATCTGAACCCCCTCCAGTATTAAGTTGCAAGCAACAGACAACTAATTTAAGCAAAGTGTGTAAGGTAAACAGTTCACATGTTCCATGAACAAGAGACCGTTGTTTTCTCCCTAGTAGCAACAGCACATCTACAACCGAAGAGATTATTCTCACTTCCCTTGGAAACTAGAGGCATGAACCCACTATCGAGCATAAATACTCCCTCTTGGAGTCAATAGCAACTAATTGGCCAAGATAACCACTAGCAATGGAGAGCATGCAAGATCACAAACAACACAGACATGATAGAATCATAAAGACAAAACCATTAATCAAACCAACATAATAATCTCAATATCCATCGGATCCCCGCAAACACAACGTGCATGATTACAAATAGATTAGATCTTGATCATGAACGGAGCTCACAAGATCTATACATGAAAGAACAAAGGAGGAGATATAGCCATCTAGCTACTACATGGACCCATAGTCCAAGGTGGAACTACTCACGAATCATACCGGAGAGAAGGCCTCCGGGATGATCTCCCCTCCGGCAGGGTGCCGGGAAGAGCTTCAGATCCCCCCGATCTAGGGACGATGGTGGAGGCGACTACAGACGGTTTCGTGGAATACTGATCGGGTACTCAGAGTTTCTGCATCGGGGTCTTCTTATAGGCGAAGGGGGAGACTGAGGCGGCTGCCAGGGCGGCCAAACCCTAACCAGGCGCGGGCTAGGGCCCACCTGTGCCTGGGGGAGGGGGTCTGGCCCCTCTGGCCGGCCCCTCGGGCTCTCCTCTAGACTTATTGTTCCCCACGGAAAGTTATTGACTTTGTCCTGCGTCCCGTCCAATTCCGAGAATATTTCTTTACTAACAGCAGAAAATAGGCATCTGGCACTGTTGCAACTTGTTAATAGGTTAGTACCAGAAAACATGTAAAAAGCACCTCAAAGTGCAGACAAGTAAAGCAAAGTAGATACAAAACAAGCATGGAGCATAAAAAATTATAGATACGTTTCCAACGTATCAATCTCTCCCTCGTCCACAGCCAGGCGCTGCGCTGCACACGTGTGCCTTGGTATGGCTGCATTGTGACTCTTGCGTGCTCGTCATCTGCGGTACTGTACACAGGAAGGAACCACTTTGGGTCGTAGAGGCAAATTTCAATAGAATTCAAACTTTTCTGGTATTGCCTTAAAACAATGAATGTTCATACATTGTACACCGCAATAGCTAATTTCGTCCCTAAATATTTCGAAAAGGGGCCAAATTTTTAATAAAATAGGCTTTTAGATCGAGATGTTGATTCTTGTAAAATAGGAAGCTTAAAATGGTTTAAAACGCACATGACCTAGCTATAACACACTTGTAGTTCCACTCTTGAGATACTTTGAGAAAATTGTCGTAAAATCGGATTATTGCACGGATATATAGCTACAAATCTTGAAAATTTATGAAACCTGGTAATATCAATTAAATAGGCTACACTGGTGGCATTTTAGCCATATACTACCTTATAGTTGCTTCACACAAAAACATTGTTGTCACTTTCATTAAATTACGCTAACGCCATTCCATTCCATGAATATAAGCATAAAGCTTGAACATTATTGAAATTGCCCTAAAACCTAAACCTTAAACCCCTCAACCCTAAACCCTCACCAAGCATGTATCATGCAATTCTAGATAAAAATTTTAGACCGATACTTTCATTAAATTGCGCTAACGCCATTATTTTTCACGAATATATCCATACGACTCAAACATTAATGAAAATTCCCTAAACCCTAACTCCCTAAACCCTAAACCCTAAGCCCTATACCCCTAAACCCTAAACCTGACCAAGCAGGTATATATCATATACTTATAGATCAAAAATTGATTTATAATGTTCCTAAGTCAATTTATTCGACGACTATAAGCATAAATCTCGAACTTCAATGAAAATTCCTAAATACCTAAACCCCTAGCCCTAAAACAAGAAAAAATAAACCCATAAAACCTAAACCCTAACACCTTAAACACTAAACTCCTAAACCCTGATAAATTAAGCAGTTATCATGCACACTTATATATCAAAGTTTGAGATACTTTTATTAAATTGAACAACGACATTTTGTTCGACGAATATAACCATGAAGCCAGATCATTGTTGAAAAATTCCTAAACCCTAAACAACACATAAAACATAAACCCTAAACCCCTAAATACTAAAACACTAAACCCTTAACCCCTCAACCCATAATTAAACCCTAACCAAGAAGGTTTATCCTACAATTATATATATATATCCAAATTTGAGATACTTTCATTACATTGCGTTAATGCCATTCTCTTCCACGAATATAATAATAAAGTTTGAACATTATAGAAAAGACCCTAAACCCCTAAACCTATAATTAAACCCTAACCAAGTAGGTATCATGCACTTATAGATCCAAATTTGAAATACTTTCATTTAATTGAGATAATGCCATTATGTTGCACACATATAAGCATAAAGTTTGAACATTATTGGAAATTCCATAAACCCTAAACCCATAAACCATAAACACCTAAACGACCCTGACTAAGCAGCAGGAATATATATCATCCACTTATAAATCAACATTTGAGATATACTTTCATTAAATTACGCTAACGCCATTCCATTCCACGAATCTAAGCATAAATCTTGAACATTATTGAAAATGCCCTAAAACCTAAACCTTTAACCATATAACCCTAGCTAAACGCTGACCAAGCAGGTATCATGCACTTATAGATCAAATTTTGAAATACTTTCATTAAATTGCGCTAACATCATTCTAATTCACGAAAGCTCGAACATTATTGAAAATTCCCTAAAGTACCCTAATCCCCTAATAAAGCCTAAACCACAAGCCCCCTATATATACCCCTAAAAACCCTAAACCCTCAACCAGTAACCCTAAGCTTAGACATATTATTGAAAAATTCCTAAAACCTAAACCCTAAACTACCCCTATAAAACCAAAACCATAAACCATCAATACTATCAAACCCTAGTAAACCCTAAAACCTGAAACACTAAACGCCTACACCCTAAAACCCGAAACACTAAACCCCTAAACCTTGTTCGAGCAGCTGTCATGCACACTTATAGATCAAATTAATTTGCATATACTTTTATTATTTCAGGTAACGCCATTCTATTCGACGAATATAGGCATAAAGCTTGAACATTATTACAAATTCCCTAAACCTCAACCCTAAACAACCCCTAAAACTTAAATCCTCAACCCATAAATAATACTAAAACCCTAACCCTCAACCCATATAAACCCTAACCAAGCATGTATCACGCACTTATAGATCAAAATTGGAGATGCTTTCATTAAATTTTGGTAGTGCTATTATATTCCATGAATATAAGCATAAAGCTTGAACATTATTATTGAAAATTCCCTAAACCCCTCAACCCATAAATAAACCCTAGCCAATCAGGTATCATGCACTTATAGATTCAAATTTGAGATACTTTCATTAAATTATGGTAATGCCATTCTATTCCATAATTAAAAGAATAAAACAGCATGAACATTATTGAAAATTACAGAAACCATAAAACCCTAAACACTAAACCCCTAAACCCTGACCAAACAAGTATCATGCACGTTTAGATAAAAATTGAGATACTTGCATTAAATTGGGAAACACCATTATATTCGCGAATACAAGCATAAAGCTTGAACATTGTTGAAAATTACCTAAATCCTAACAAATAAACCCTAAACCCATAAATACTAAAACCCTAAACCCTTCAACCCATAATTAAACCCTAACCAAGCAGGGTATCATGCACTTATAGATTCAAATTTTAGATACTTCCATTAAATTATGGTAACACCATTCTATTCCACAGTTAAAAGCATAAAGCAACTTGAAAATTATTGAAAATTCTAGAAACCATAAAACCCCAAACAATAAACCCCTAAACCCGACCAAACAAGTATCATGCACTTATAGGTAAAATTTGAGATACTTGCATTAAATTGGGCAACGCCATTATATTCGACGAATATAAGCATAAAGCTAAACATTGTTGAAAATTACCTAAACCCTAAACCCCTGAATAATAAAACCCTAAAACCTTCAACCCATAGTTAAACCCTAACCAAGCAGGGTATCATGCACTTATAGATCCAAATTTGAGATACTTCCATTAAATTGAGGTAACGCCATTATATTACACGATTATAAGCATAAAGCTTGAGAATTATTGAAAAATTCCTAAAACCCTAAACGACCCTGACCAGGCACGGGTATCATCCACTTGTAGTGCTATGGTATTGTAAGAGATAAGACAAGATAAAGATAAGGTAAGAATTACTACCGTGAATGGTTGATCTTTTGAATAACTTTCCCTCCCAATGTTTGGGAAGCAAGTAAAAATTTTGAAATAGGAAAAGTTTGAATTTTTTGCCGCCAAGGACTAAAGTGGTTTCCTTACTATGTATTACTCCTACTCCACACCAAAGCACCAATGCGGCTGCCGAAAACGCCAGAGAAACAGAGTCGCCCCTCAAACAAAATAAACAGATCCGCCATAC
This sequence comes from Avena longiglumis, assembly GCA_030063025.1. Classification (NCBI taxonomy): domain Eukaryota; kingdom Viridiplantae; phylum Streptophyta; class Magnoliopsida; order Poales; family Poaceae; genus Avena; species Avena longiglumis. Next base: position 506,925,577 of record CP125975.1, read on the forward strand.
GGAGGCACACGTGCGCAGCGCCATGCTGTGGACGAGGGAGAGATCATCCGGGCCGGTGCGTGAGGGGGGAGGGGTGGAGAGAAATTCCCTAAACCCTAAACCCTAAACAACCCCTAAAACCTAAACTCTAAACCCACAAACACCCTAACAAAGCATGTATCATGCACTTATTGATCAAAATTTGAAATACTTTCATTAAATTGAGGTAACGCTATTCTATACCATGAATATATGCATAAATCTTGAGCATTGTTGAAACTTCCCTAAACCCCAAACCCCTAAAACCCAAACCCTAAACTCCTATCTTATCTTACCACTATATAGTGTACGATTAGATTTTATTGACTGTTGTATTAAGACTCGTTAATCCCAACATTCTCAGCCGTCGGATCTTCTTTTCCATTTCATTACAGCTTCTGCTAGAAGATACTATTGATAGTCTTTAGCACAATGAATTCTATGCACAAACCTCAAAACACACTTCTCCATCATAATAGAATTAATATTCTCCATCATTTCTCTAGATCATGTTACCAAGATTTTTCAAGTATTAGGTTTAGCTAATAATAAACGTTGACTTCTAGATGATACAAACTACAAGAACCAAATATACAACCATACTTTATACAATTTTTAAATTTTGGGAGCTTTACCTATTATATAATCTTAGCACCATATATAGTGTATGAATAACTTTTTGATCGAACTTTGACTGTTGGATCAGATCGACCAGCAAATCCCATATTTGCAAACTGTTGGATCTTCTATCCATTCTAGCTTCTAGAAGCTAGATTCTCTATTGAAAATCTTTACCACAATGATTGCTATGCACAAATCTGACAACACACTTCTTAATAATTTTGGAATCTTATTCATCATTTATCCAGAGCATATATGTCGAGTATTAGTTAGCTAATAGGTTGATTTATACACAATACAAAGTACAAGAACCAATATACACCCCATACTTTATGGACGGCGCTCAAAATTATAATTATTTTTGAGCATCACTTGTTATAGTTATATACAAAAATGATATGTCATACTGCTATTATCTGATTCTCATGTGTACAAGGCACATGCAACTTATTCGTCACTATATAACGTATGAATAACTTTGAACTTTGACTCTTCGATGAAGATTGGAAAATCCAAAAATTGCTAACTGTTTGATGAAGATTCCATTGATACTTACATGCAAGGCATGTGGTGACTTACTAGTCTAATTTAATACTACAACTACTACTATGTTACTAGTACTACTACTATGTTACTAGATCAAAATCTACCCCCTTCTTTTCTTCTTCATCGACTTCTTTTTCTAACTATTCAGACACACACACCGCCGTTCCTAAATTTCCCTCATTTTTTGAACCTCATGACAGTAGAGTGAAATCCCTATTGCCTCATTTTATTTATTAATATAAGATTTTTTACATCAAGGACTTACAACATTTAGATGTGGTGTGGCTCGGTGACATAGAGCATGTTGGGAGACCCCAAGAGCAAGGTGTGATGAGCACAGCAGCAAGTTTTCCCTCAGTTATGAAACCAAGGTTATCGAACCAGTAGGAGTAAGGAAACAACTCCAAGGTGTTGCTAACAACTTGGAACCTGTAAAACACAAACTTAATACTTTGCCCCAACTTACAATGAGGTTATCAATCTCACCGGTTTGGTGAAAACAAAAGGATTAAAGTATAGTGTGGAAGATAGTAGTTGCTTGTATAAAGTAAACAATAAACGGTAAACAGTAGATGGTGTATCAATGATAAAGGAATGGACCGAGGTCCACAGTTCACTAGAGATGTTCTCCTTAATATAGATAGAATGTTGGGTGAACAAATTACAGCGGGAAAATTGACAGATTAAGAAAGCATAACAATGCATCTACTAGACATCTTGACTCCTACGAGATTTGATTGGGCATTACGACATAATACATAGACCGTAATCAAACTGCATCTATGACTAATAATCCACCTTCAGGTTATCATCCAAACTCTTTCCAGTATTAAGTTACAAGCAACAGATAATTGCATTAAGCAATGTGTGTAAAGTAAACAATACAATTGCCCCATGGACAAAGGATTGTTGTTTTCTCCCTAGTAGCAACAACACATCTACAACCTTAGAGATTTCTTTCACTTCCCCAGATTACTAGAGGCATGAACCTACTATCGAGCATAAATACTCCCTCTTGGAGTTACAAGAATCTACTTGTCCAAAGCATCTACGAACAATGGAGAGCATGTAAGATCACAAATAACATAGACATGATAGAATCTATAATCAATCTAACATAGTATCTCATCTAGCTACTATATGGACCCATAGTCCAAGGGTGAACTACTCACACATCACTTCGGAGGCTGGCATGGTGATGAAGAAGGCCTCCGGGATGATCTCTCCCCTCTGGCAGGATGCCGAGAAGAGCTTTAGATCCCCCTTCCCTCCCCCTCCCCCCGATCTAGGGACGATGGTGGCGGCGGCTACGGACTGTTTCATGGATATTTGATCGGGACCTTAGGGTTTCTGCATCAGGGTGCTTTTATACGCGAAGGGGCAAGGTCGGTGGGCGCCTGAGGGGCCCACACCTGTGGATAGCGCGCCCCCTGGCCGCATCGCCACCAGGTGTGGCCACCTCGCGGCTCTACTTCGGCTGCTCTCTGAACTCCGTGTTCCTTCTGGTAAAATATTAACTTTGGCTTTTGTCCCGTCCAATTCCGAGAATATTTCCTTACTAGCTTTTCTGAAACCAAAAACAGCAGAAAATAGGCAGCTGGCACTGCGACATCTTGTCAATAGGTTAGTTTCGGAAAATATATAAAAATACCTCAAAGTGTAGGCAAAACATAAGAAATTCGATACAAAACAAGCATGGAGCATAAAAAATTATAGATATGTTTACGACGTATCAAGCATCCCCAAGCTTAACTCCTGCTCATCCTCGAGTAGGTAAGTGATAAAAAGAATATTTTTTGAGGTGACATGCTATCACAATTTTCATACAAAAATATTTGTAAATCATTGGTAGCTGGGATGGAAGTACTGTAAACATGAGCATGAAAGATGTAGTTCTAACAATAAGACATAGCAACTACATTGTAACATGAAAAAGGTACAAACAAAGATCATGAATAACAATGCATTGAAAGACCTTTGTTTGTTTCACATACAGAAAACATAGCAAGAGTAGTATTCAGCTTGTTCTTCATGGTGTAGCAAAACATAAATGCATAGGACACCTTCAAAGTTCATAAGGGTGACTAGATACAAATAATTTAAGAACAAGCAATATCAACAATATGAATCAATCAATAAGTTTTGTGACAATGCACATTAAACTAAGAATAAAAAATATGCTCTCTTAATTGGCGCATAAAGATAGAATATGGAGACTCAACATAAAAGTAAGAAGAAAGGCCCTTCATTGAGTGAAGCAGGGATTTCAAGTTTCATAAAGAGCTTCCAAAAATAATGGTACATATTAGCTTTCATCTCTCATTGCCCCTATCATAAGCATATTGAAGTGACTAAGGTTACAATGAAACAAATATGAAGTATATGCTTGACAGATCATAAGTTGGCAATCTCATGTCCCTTGAGTACAAGGGTCGTTCCTCATGCTACTCAACTTTAGTCACAAGAAAGTTCTTGTGATTGTAAGTATATGTGTATCATAGAGAACCGCCAACGGGGTACCCCTTACCCCATGACACAGGAGCTATCCCATATCAAAATGACAAGGCAACAGACAGTGAGCATCTCAGCGATCTTTTTATTTGCTATTTTCATAGGTTTTTGTTGAGGATGCTTCACAGATTGCTCACTATGGTTATGCTACAAGTTTCCACCATGATTAGGCATTCCTTAGGCTAGCCGCCCAGGCGTTTCTCTAACACATATATAATACTCCATGAACTTACAAGCTCCCCTTATATTTCACATCGCTGACATCCGTAAACAAAAGATCTTGATATCAACTGGATAATATGTTAAGGTGTTGAAAGAATTCCCCATGACAACATGGTTCTTCTAATTCCCAACTTATAAGTGCAAGCATATAAGCAACATAGATGACACAATGGTTCAAGTTTATTAGGTGCAAGAAGTAAAGTGTGCCATCAAGTTTGTGAGAGCTTTAATCACTAATTTTCACATGACAAGTTTAATTTGGAAGATAGATAAAAACATGAATATACTTGGAATGGTGTAACACACCATGCATAGGAATTTATAGTGGACTCTTTGGAATAACTTGGTTTCTTGGAAGTTGGAGGCATGACTAGAGCTTACTCACTACAAGTGGAGGCTAGCAAAAGACTGGGAGCGACCAATTAAAAGAGCAATAATGGCCATAATCATGCAAAGCGACAAAACATTATCAATTAAAGCATAAAGTGGTATCACAAGTCAAAAACTAAATGATCATAGAGGCTCGGGTGACTGTTTCATAGTCTTAAGATGGTGTAAGCATGTGCCAAGTCAACCCAAATAAAGCATCAAAGGAGAATTCCACAATATTATGCTTTTGTATGCTAAAACAACGCATGATTATTTCAAGGCACATTAAGCAATCTCAATTGTTTAGAACAAGTCATGCTACAGAAATAATCACTAAGCATAAGGTCAAGGAAACATCTAGCATGACATGATAAATTCTAAGCCACAGTCAAAACAAGCTCCCTTTTATACCACTTTAAGCATGAAACTTTCTACTCTTTTCCAACACCAATCAACTTATTTGAAACAAAATGTGAATGCTGAGGTCCAACTAATTTATTCAGCAAACCAAACAAAAGAAAACTAAAAACAAAAACAAAGACGCTCCAAGAACAACACAATAGCGCAAGAAACAATAAAAATGAAGTGTCTAGAAAGAGACCTGAGATTTTTGTTGATGAAGAAGGGGATGCCTTGGGCATCCCCAAGCTTTGAAGCTTGTACCTCTTGAATATTTGTTGGGGTGACATGGGTGGCATCCCCAATCTTGAGCTTTTGTCCATTGTTCATCTCATTATATCATTCTTCCCCTACACTTGAAAATTTCCTTCATACAAAACTTCACCCAATCTTCATTAGCAACATTAGTGTATTCAGGATAATAAGCCTTTGGGTTTAGTTCCAACACAAGTAAAACTTTTATTAAAACACAAGCCACTGTAGCAATTCCTTTTAAAATCTCAAGTGATCAAAGAGAACTAAAAAAGAAACTGATTAAGAGGCAAATTCAAATAATGGCAGAAATCTGTCAAAACAGACCAGCAGGTAAAAACCGATTTTTTCGAAGACCTTCAGTTGATCAAATCGAAAATTGAATGAAAGTTAGATAATAACCTGGGACATAAGCACAGAGAATTATATCTCAATCCGACGTACTGGGATTCTTCACTAATTTTTACAGTGAAGCACAGAAATCTGTTTCGGGACAGCAACTTCCCCAAATCTTACTTATCTCATTGGAGGTTATTCTTCGCATAAAAACCACACAAAAAGGATAATGAGAGGTTATTACAGAAGTAATAACTTCTAAGACTCAACAAAAGAAAAACCTACTGAAATTTGGGTTATCTCTCAATTAGTACTTTTCTTCAATGCCTTTAAGTTAGGCATAGGAAGCAAGAATCAAGTATTTTCGAATGAAGAAGTATTAAGATAAATTCTAGAAATTTCTTCAACAAGGCATGGTATCTCATCCAAATAAGTTCTAGAGGATCCTCTCTCCATGGTGGTCTTCCTCTTCCTCTCTTTAGTCCTCCTGGAGTTCATCCATGTGGACAAGGATTTTTTCCAGAGAGTTCCAACATCCATTATAGGGTACATCCCTCTAATTTTGGTCATCTGTGATAATACAAAATGGTTCATGTATTCCTTATATGAGTATACTGTGAATCTAATTCCATGCTTGGTTTGGAATTTATGATAGTGATTTCTTTTGATTTGGATAAAGATTGATTTAAAGCCTGCTTTTATCTAGATGGTATATACAGATACCATTGTTCTTTCCTTTGTTTGATTAACTATCTCCCTTATAGGATGAATGTCCAGAATGATTGTAGATTTGCATATAAAGATGATTCCTAGCAGTAGTTCTAGGAAATTGATTTGCTATCTTATATGAATAAGATGAATAGGCAAAGTTGAATGGCCTTGGTTATGAGATAAAGAAATTATTATATTAAGAGGATACTTTCTGCTTACTAGCAGAAAAATCAAGTATACCGGATTGGTGCCAGAGATATTCCTATGATAATCAGCTGTGTGGAAAAAATATGATTGCATGATATTATTCTTGTTTGCTGTCATTCTTGACAGTAATAATATAAAGGTATTATTCCTGATTTTGTGAATCCATAAACCAATCTCTTGGATTATTTACTATAATAGTCCACTCAAGTATCATATAAATATTTATCGCATTTAGATGATGATACTACTTTTACTTGTACTGATTAAATCTCTGTGAATGATTATTTTAGAGGAAAAGAAATGATTCCTAACTGATTTTTATTTTTAGGAAAATAATTTGATGTATCTAGTTTATGAAAGCTTGCAAATGAGATCTTAATAATAAGTAGATGACTTTTACCTTGGCTTCTATTGAGGTGCTACCCAATATTTGGGATGTGCCTAATAGAAGATCATGAATGAATTTGCTTATATCATATTTCAAACTGGTGAATACTAGCTTAAATCAATGATGTATAGGCTGAGATTTAGGCTATGGAATTGAACAAATGGAATGATGTATTTTCAGGCAGAAAATGATTCCCCTAAAAACTGGGTAAGAAAATGATTTGAAGTGATACCATGTGGATGTAACTCATTCTGTTTACCTGGGTATTTGATGTTTGAATGAAATGATTCCTAAATTAATTTTTTAGGAAAGTGGTTAATGTATTTGGCTTATGGAAATTTGCATAAGATGGTTTAATGATAGATAGATGATTGTTATCTTAATTTCTGTCGAGGTGCTACCCAAAATTTAGGATGTGCCCAACAGAAAAACTTTTTTTTAATGGATGGTATCTAGTTTAAAAACTAGAAAGTATCAGTTTGGATCAGTGATGCACAGTCTGAGACCTAGGCTGAAGTTTGAACAAGTGCTATTTCACTGCCCCTTTTCTTAAAAATCCTATGATGTGCAGAACATGTCTCTTGCATGAATACTCAGGATATTTCTCATCAACTATTTTATATACATGCATGTGATCAAGTATTAGATCAAAAGATTGTAGGTTTACCTTGGATCTAGAGTATATTGTGGTAGCTATTTCCTGGTGTTGTTGTTGCATGTTATCCTAGTGTCTATAGTTGCTGGTTATTCCTCCTTGACCTTGCTCTGCAACTCCTGAAACTATACCTGCTCCTCCTTAATTAGGATTGTTTCTTCTCTAGCTTGTCCTTGCACAACACCTGATCCACCCCCTCCTATTTAGTTATCATGGTGGTAAACTGATAGGGTTTCTATAAGGTTTTGCTAGCTGAGATGATGGAAATCTGGCTGAAAATGTATGTGGTTCCCTGTGTGTTCTTGAGAAAGAACTCAGGTTGTGGTTGTGAACTGGTAAGCAAGATATGCTTGCTATGGGCGAGCTATGACTTTATGCCCTATTCATCTCACTTGATGTTGACAGCACACTAGTTGCATGTGGTGTGTGAGCTACTTGACTGTTGGTTGTACCTATGGATCAGATCAAGTGAAAGGTTGATATTTCCTCATGTTTTTACCTCTTTACTTTCTTATCTGGCTTTGGTGAAACTTGGCCCTGTCAAAGGCCAAGGATGTAGTACCGAGGCCTCTAACCTGACAAGAACAGATTGCTATGGTTTTGTGAAACCTTCCCCTTTAAGATTAGCTCAATCATGAAGCAATTAACAGTGCATCCCACTGTTTACTACTGAGATCAAAATCATTTAAACTGACCCATCTCTCTTAGTTTCTTTGTTTTCTAATCTTATTTGCAGGGATCCAGTAAGAAGAAAGGATTAGGAAGATGAAGAAATCTCGTTAAAGAAAATCCTATGATTTTCATTTATTATTGTGTATTCATATACTTGTAATTTCTTTTTTTCCTTTTCAACATTTGTAAAAACAGTAATGTTTGTATTTTCGTTCAAATGTTATTCTTTTGTGATTATTCCTAGAAATTGTAAAGATATTGTAATATTATTTATTTGATAATAAAGTAAATATTTTCTCCATTATTGTGAATTGGAACTTATAAATATTCATATCTTGTTTATAATTACTAATTCAATTCTTAATTATTGTTGTAATTCTTTTTTCCTTTTGTATAAATGTAAGACTTTGCAATATTTGTTCCAATTACTTTCTATTTTATATTTATTATAAAATCATATTATATTTTTCAAGAAATTCCATTTCTATAAAATATTTAAATATTCCAGAATTCATTTGTGTTTTCTATTCTAAATTCACTTGAATTCAAATACATGCTTGAATCACTTCCCCCTTAAACAAAGAGTTCTGCAAAGGTCATGTTGAAATCTATCGCAATTGCGTTGACGTTTCCACCAGAACAAGAGAGATCTCGATCCCTCTTTTGCTCTTTTAGTTTTGCGCGAAAATTCCGTGAATTTTCTATGCATGGATGCAATGCACACTTCTGAGTTTAGCTTATTTCTAAGCTCTAACGCTGGGATGTTACATCCGCGAACATTGTTCCCTTCTTGAAGGCGCTGGTGTGGCTCCCCTCTTTCCACCTGCGGGCTCGGGTGAAAACCCAAGATCCTCGGATCGAGCAGTGGCGGCGCTAGGCGTTGTGCTCTTCTTGAAGACGCTTCCTTGGAGCTCATGGTGTGTGGCTCTCCAAAGTTTGTCCAGCAAAGTTGCGGTGCCTCTGGCGTTGGTTCTTCATAGGGCGTTCTTCGGCAAAGCTTGCTTCGTGTCCTGCTTCTTCGGCTGACCTTGGAGCTCTTCAAAGGCATGGGGAGAAGGTGCGCTCCTAGTGGCGGTCTCCGTGTGAGCTATTCGTGTCTCAGCGGTCTTCGTGCGAGCTATCCGTGTCTCGGCGGTGTGCAGCGTGTGTTGGTGAGCCGGCCTAGGCTCTAGGGTGAGCTTCGGCCCGACATCTCTGCCCATGTTTACGGTGTGTCGGTCTGTCTGCTAGGGTGAGCTTCGGCCCAACGCCTTTTCCCGCCCTACTAGTTCTCAGTCTCGTCAGAGTAGTCCGTTAGGCGCTCTTCCCCTCGGTTGTAGTCTCTTTGGTTGTGGGTGTATGCAGTTCAATGTTGTAAGCTGGGTTCAACACTTTGTATCCTTGTCTCCGTTTGGGCGTTATTAATTTAACGTCGGGCCTTATGGCCTATTATCTAAAAAAAAAAAAGCTCGGTAGTTGGGAGATCACAATTCAGCCAAAATCAATCACGACAAAGGTTAGTTAAATTTATACAGGCAGGTATTCTGCGTTTTACTCACTGTTAAGTACTAGTCCATTGCAGAAAGGAAAAACATCAGTTACAGACGCAGTGAAAAAGCACATCCCGAATATATTCCTCGCTACGGCCGTTTTGACGGAGCATCTCGGTCCACTTCCTTGTAGTCTCCTGCTGCTTGGCCGCCGCCTTCTTGTGTAAGAGGAGCTCATACTCGTCGGCGGCGCCAAGTCCCGACAGGAAGGCGTTGTACCCTGTCATGAGCTCACTGAACCCCCACTTCCGCACCAGCTCAAGGAATCGGCCAAAGCTGTCGTCGCGGGAGAGCGGGGGATCCCCGTCCTCCACCTCCCTCCACTCCGCCAGCACCTTCAGGTCGTACAAGTCGGGGAAGAAGACGTTGCATAGGTGCAGGAACGCCTCGCGCTTGGGTGGGAGGGTGCCGCCGTTCAGGTGCCTGACCAGGTACGCCATGTCGGCGGCACCGTCCCGCGTGACCCAGACGCCCTCGGGCACCGCGGCACGGCTGCACGCCCGAAAAGCCTCGCACACGCGCGAGGGGTCGGCGTCCTCGTGCCCGTCGCCCAGATGGAACCGCCAGACGCGGCCGCCGAGGGCCAGCACGCCGTCGGGGTTGAGGAGGGCGAGACCGACGACCTGCCTGGATGGTGCGCGATCGATGGCGGCGCGGACGGCCTCGTAGGCCCCGTCCAGGGTGCGGGCGGGGCCCGGGAGATCTAGGGAGGTGGCCACGGCGGCGATGGGGAAGTCGCGGGCGCAGGCGCGGAGGAGATACAGCTCTTCCTCCTCGTTGCTTGCCCGGACGTCCACCACCTGCACCTTGGATACATCACGCGGCGCTGGCGACATCCCCGCAAAAATCGAATCTAGTTCCCACCCTCCGTCCCTTTGCGTCTCCTCCCCCAGTCTCCCTCACTAATTATATTATCCCGTACTCCCGTTTCTAGCCGGACACGGATTTGGGGCAAACCTGGCCAACCGGCCGGCCCGGCACGGCCCAGGCTCTGGACGTGCCAAACGGGCCGGCATGCTACGTGCCCAGCTTCGAGGCCGGAGCCCGGTACCTGGGCTAAACGCGCCTTCCCGCGGCACGTCAAGCACGTGGGCCGTCATGTGGGCTGTTGCTGTTTTCTGTTGGTTCGTCCAAATTTTTACTATATAATATAATATACTATATAATTTGTCTAGAGGTGGTTTTCGTTCGGGTTGGGTTGGTCCGTCATAAAATGAGCGCCTTAAATCGGTCGTGTTCGGTTCGAAGGGCCACTGCAGAAGAGTTCGTACCGAACTCGATCTCTCCCGAAACCCGAATAGAATCCTACCAAATTGCTCTGATTAATTTCTTGAGTCCTAGCTCACCAAAATCCAGTAATATTTTCATCCATCCATCGTCCTCCACAAAGCCGGTGACTTAGGCTGTGGCGTCATGCACCCTCAACGATGGAGGACATTGCATGCCTCGGTCCCCGAGCCCACCTGCCTGGTCGGTGTTATGTGGCGTGACCTAGGGCCGCCGACGACTCAGGCGCAAGTTCCCCGATCGCCGCCTCCTCTCCGGTGACCTGCGTGCCTTCCCGCGATCTCCTCCCTCCCTGGCCGACGAGCCCCTGCCCCGCCTCCTCTCATGTGACCTGCGTGCTTTCCCTGTGTGTGGCATCCCGCAAAACCACTACTAGAAAATCGCGTTGAATTTGTGCATTGCATCGTCATCATCATGCATTGTTTGCTAAAACCATGTTTGCAAAACCCGTCTTTGTTTTCTAAACGCCCCATCTTATTCAAACACCGGAAACCGGGTCCCCGAAATATTTTGTTTTGTCATTGCCGGTTTGCAACGACCAATTAAATTAAATAAAATTATAATTATTTTGGGTGGGCGGTCGAGCAGTCCGAACCGAACGACCGCCCAGAAAACTAAATCGTCCAGCTATCCCGCCTCTAATCCTAGACCTACCCAAAACTACCCACACACACCCTCCACCTCACTCCACCCAATCACCTTTGCCACCTCATCTTCCCTCACCCTCAACCACTCACAAACCGCCATCTCACCCACCTCTCTCTCTCTCCTTTTTTCCTCCTCACACAACCACCCACCCTGGGCACACAAACTCACGCACACGCCAGGCCTTGTGACAAGATCCCTACCAAAGACACATCACCCCACCAGACGCGCCCTACCGGCCAGCTGGGCCCCACCCCTCCGCCCACTCGCCCGGTGCTCAACCACTCCCACCCTGGCGGCGGTCCCACTGGCCTACCCAGCAGCCCCCCTGTGCTTCTTCCCAACTCCACCCCGTTCCCCTGCTTCCAGCGGCCTCCCTCTCACCTCACCTCGCCCCGTTCTCCCTCTCCCTCCCCTCTCAGGCCACCGCCCCTCCTCCCAGGCTCGCCCGCCCTCACCCCAGCGCCCGCGCCTGCGCTCCCGCCGCCCCGCAACCTTCTCCGCATGCAGCATCTCGCCACGCTCGCCCCACAACCGCAGCTGCCCAGCAGAGCTCCTCCCGAGACCAGCGCCGTGCGCCACCACGCCAAAGCAACCCCGCCGCCTGGACCTTCTTCCCCGCCTCCGTCTGCGGCTCCGGCCAAGGCGCCCATGTCTCCCAGCCTCGAGCGCCCGTCGTCGTCCCGGCCGCACCGCTCCACCGTGGCCTCACGCTCCTCCTTCCTCGTCGGTTCCCCCAGGTGAGCCGCCACCTTTCGGCTCCCGTCGGCCGGCGCCTCGTCGCTAGCCCTTGGCCATGCCGCCCTCGCCTTCCACGGCGTCCCCAACCTCGTCGCCCGTTCCTCTCGGCACCCTCGTCGTGTCCCGGGCCCCCATGGCGCGTTGCGTCTGCCTCGTCCCGTGGCGTCCAGCCAGTAGCCCTCCCGAGTTCGGTCGCCAAGATGAAGCGGGCACCCGTCCTATGTGGCCTACTCTTCTCTGTTTTGCGGGCCTCGCACAGCCGCCGGTGTTGTTCGGCATGCGAGTGTCGCCTTGTCTCTACAGGGGCATCCCTGCCAGCCAAGGCCATATGTTGGTGTGTTTAATGTCACAAGACCCCTCTTAGACAAAACCAACATGAAGTCAACAATGTCGATTCAAGATCTTCACCAACGAAAGGCAAGTGAACACGGGCCCCGCAGCCGGACCACAATATCTACCGCCCTAGAACACCCAGGTCGACGACACGGATACGACATGATCTTCTCGGACACCAGGATTCATCGAGGGCCCGGAACGACAAGTACTCCCTCGAGAACTTCCCCCGGAACATCAAGTCTCCAAGACACCCGTAACCGAAGGCCGCTGACGCGGAACCGCAAGAGCTTCTCCAAGACCACGAATGCAACAAGAACGGCCGCACCGACGCCATGACCGTCAACGTGAACCGAAGACCCCCGGATGCGCCAAGACCTACCCGATATCCGAGAACGTTCCGCCGAGACCAATCCGCCGAACCCTGGACCCTGAGACCGACCCCGAACCCCGGAACCCCAAGATCGTCGACCACCCCTCAATGTGTGAACCCTTTCCTCGAACCCTATTTTATAACATAATAACAACTTGTTGCATATTTAAATTGTCATACTCGCATGCATATCTGTGGTTTGGGGGCCTTAGGCTGATTCACCTCTTAATTAAATATGGGGCCCATATGCGGGCGAATCTAGTCTCATATCGGCCTCATTTAAACTTGTGTAGCGAACCGGTATCTTATCTTGCCTTGTTAAAACAACATTTAATTTGCGGGGTTCTAAATAACTTGCACCACCTAATTAATGTCGGGACCCCGGTTCCGCTTAATTTGACCTAATTGCATCGCACTTTGCCATGCCATGCATCATACATGCATCATGCCGATCTTCTGCCGTTTTATTAAATATTGCATCCGGTGTTTATTCTAGTGTTTTGCTTCTTCGCGGATAAGGCCGTTGAGTTGATGTGAGCTTCGCCCCGACCTTCGGGTTGAACCTTCTACGATGTTTTCAGGCGAGCATCTCCCTCTTTCTACCTATCTTACTTTTATAGTAATTTACTCCTTCCTGTTGATCTATTGCTATCTGTGTTGCGATGCTCTAGTTTTCGTACCCGTGAAATCCTCTGCAGCCCTATATTGCCTTGGACACATCCTATTACATTGTTTGGTAGATAGTTGGACTTGCGGCGTCGTAGTCGCTTGCTCGAGTCTTGATGTGTCGCCATATGCCACGATTCTTGATGTATTGCCGCATGTTGATGTTGGAGATGATTCTAGTTTTACTTATCGTCACTTTAATTTCTGTTTAACAACTAAAATTGAAATAAGCGAGAGGCATCGGTGGGTGATAGATAATATTTGGTTTCGACGCCCACTTGTGTCCCGTGAAGACCCCGAGTACTTGATACTGTTCCTTGATTTATCGCTATCCACATCCGGGAGGTATATGGGACCCCGAGCGAGCTTGATTCAGACTTATTTCTTGGGGCCACAAACTAGTTTGAGGTTTTATTTACGATCTGTACTTATGCCATGTTTCTTGCTTTATTTACGATTGTGCGAGGTCTTTGCATCTTGCTTAGGATCGGGACACGATTCCGGTGTCGACAAGCCCGTTTGGGGTTCCCGATCGTTCCTGACCGTGTGCAGACCTTGAGGCCGTCTCGGAGCTTGCTTACTCGTTGGATTCTACTTAAGGGTGGCCCCACAAATATTTCTGAATCCTGTGATTGTTCATCGTGAAAGCCTCGTTGGGTTTTGATTTGGTTTTCGAGGTTGATCGAGTGTGTGTTGCTATTGGTGCACCCGGCCGGGTAAAACTTTCTGAAGCCGTGTCATGGATATGGACGACTTGGAGCATGATATCTCGATCATAGACAAGCATAACTAAAGTTTCTGCTATAAATTTGACTTATAATGACTAGTAATCAGCTTCACTATAATGGCATGGCTAATTAATCGCCCACAATTGCTTGTTTGGTTGTCGCTTGCGACAAATGTACTGACTAGTAAATCTTGCAACTACAAGCGGAATGGCGAATAAAAGTTCCAACAAGCTTTGGGTTTTGGGTTATCTCATGCTATCTGTACCGGGTTAGTAATTGTTGCAACTACAACGGAATGGTTAACTAAAAGTGCCCACTGTTTACTTTATCAGGACGATTATCTAAACCTGACTAGTAAAGTGCCACAACTATAACTGAATAAGTAAAGCCAGCGTGTGAGTTCCTCGGTTGACTTCCTCGTTTGGTCTCGAGGGAAACACCGAGATGGGTTTGTTTGGTGTTAGCTTCAGTTGGATCCGGATAGGTCATTCTCACCCCTCTCGATAACTCGGTTGTATCGAGTCTCTACAGTTGTTTAGTGCATCTGCCGCCGCTCGATCCACCATACCTATGTAGGCGAGGACCGAATTCTAGCCTCGCTGTCTTGGCCTCGATCTTGGCTCCTTCTTTGTTTTCTGCTTTGCCCTTTGTCGGCGCCTTTTGTTAAGCGGTTTTTCGTGATCGGCCGTTAGCGTGGTTAACCTTCCGCTTGGCTTTGGCAGGGTTATGGACGCCAATGGTTATACTTGGGCTCTTAGCCCCATTTGCTTCTTGTCCGTGGGACGCTCTACCGTTTTCAAGGTGATTTGGATCTTGTACATTATACTGTATTCTTGACTCTTTGAGTCATTTGTTATATATATCTTTGTGGGTCCCATCGAGGACTGTTGTGTGATGTTATTGCCGTTTTCCACCCGCACGAAAGTGCTGGTGGGCACCTTTGAATCGTTTCTATGCGGGTTTGGTGAATTTTGCCCAAACTTGCATAGGTCCGATTCGAGGGTGTTACAGAGTGGTATCGAGCTCAGCGATTCGATACCCACAAGTCCATCTGTAGGATAACCTAGCTAACGGCAGTAGAGTGTCAAAACTATTTTGCAAAATCGGTTGGATAGTTACGATTAGGTCGATTTTACTCCTTACCCTCTGCTGTTCTCCTCTTACCTCTCGTGTTTTGAATCCTCTCTTCTCTCTCTTGAGTCCGAGATTTCTCGTGGTTGGGTTTCCGTCGTACCTTCAGGGTTTCGCTTTCTTCCTTTTATAACGGAGGTGCTACGATCATCAATCTGCAATTTGTCTGTTGTACCCTTCCTCCAATCTTTTGTTCTTGAGCTCCTTATCCCTATGTGTTCCTTGCCGGATATCAGTGTCGTTGAAAAACATATGAGAAGGACGAGCATTGGTGAAGTTGGAGTATACCTTGAGCATGTGTTGTTCATGCCAATGGAACCACCGCGAAACCTAATCATTGTGCCTTTCATACGATTTCTGCTGGCAGCATTCCTTTGTTCCGGATACCACCTATGAAGATCTTCAGTCTAAATCTCGAGAGTTGAGTTGCCGATTTCCCTACTCATGTATAGAGTTGATAGTTAGGGTACGGGATGGACTGATCACCCTACCCGACTCTTACTGTTCGCTCTGTACATCGAACTGGTGGATCAATGTAACTTTTCTCTCTTCTTACGGAAGTTAGGGGTGGCTTTATTTGTGGATACCTCTACCTTCGACCTTTTGTTCCGGAGTGTTCTCTCGACGATCAGGAGCAACGACCTTTGTTGGTGGTGTCGCCGATTCCAAGATGGAGGATGAACTCTTGTTAGTGGTGTCGCGAGGATCTACACGAAGCGCGAGAAGACGCAGATCGCCGACCTTCCTTCCGGTACCATGAGGCGGATCTCGAGGGCGAGATCCCTTGTTAGTGGTGTCGAATTGTGGCATCCCGCAAAACCACTACTAGAAAATCGCGTTGAATTTGTGCATTGCATCGTCATCATCATGCATTGTTTGCTAAAACCATGTTTGCAAAACCCGTCTTTGTTTTCTAAACGCCCCATCTTATTCAAACACCGGAAACCGGGTCCCCGAAATATTTTGTTTTGTCCGCTGCCGGTTTGCAAACGACCCAATTAAATTAAATAAAAATTATAATTATTTTGGGTGGGGCAGTCGAACGGTCCGAACCGACCGAACGACCGCCCCAGAAAAACTAAATCGGTCCAGCTATCCCGCCCCTCTAATCCTAGACCTACCCAGAAAACTACCCACACACACCCTCCACCTCACTCCACCCAATCAACCTTTGCCACCTCATCTTCCCTCACCCCTCAACCACTCACAAACTGCCATCTCACCCACCCTCTCTCTCTCTCTCCTTTTTTTCCCTCCACTCACACAACCACCCAGCCCCTGGGCACACAAACTCACGCACACACGCACGCAGCGCGCGGCCAGCATCCCTACCCAGCACACATCACCCCGCCTGCACGCGCCCTACCCGCTGACCGCTGGGGCCCCCACCCCTCTGGCCCACTCGCCAGCCGCTCAACCACCCCACCCCACCAACCGGCCGGTCCCACCTGGCCCACCCGCAGCAGGCCCCCTCCCCTGTGCTTCTTCCCCAACTCCACCTGCCCCGTTTCCCCCAGCGCCCCGCGGCCTCCCTCTCACCTCACCTCGCCCCGTGCTCCCTCTCCCTCCCCTCTCAGGCCACCGCACCGCCCCCTCCCAGGCTCGCACCGCCCCTCACCCCGCGCCCGCCCGCCCGCGCCAGTCCGCCTCCGCCCCTGCAACCTTCTCCTCGCGGCCACAGCAGCTCGCCGCACCCCCTCTCGCTTCCCTCGCAGCGCTGAGCTCCTCCCGCAGCGCCTGCGCCACGCCACCACCCAGCAACCCCGCCGCCTGGACCTTCTTCCCCGCCTCCGTCTGCGGCTCCGGCCAGCAGCGCGCCCGCCCGTCTCCCGCCTCGAGCAGCGCCCGTGCGTCGTCCCGCCCGCACCGCTCCACCGCGGCTCGCGCTCCTCCTTCCTCGTCGGTTCCTCCCGGTAGCCGCCACCCTCGGCTCCCGTCGGCCGGCGCCTTCACTGCCGCTAGCCGCCCGCGGTGGCCCCCTCGCCTTCCGCCACGGCCGTCCCCAACCTCGTCGGCCGCCGTTCCTCCTCTGCGGCACCCTCCGTCGTGTCCCCGGGCCCCCATGGCGCGTTGCGCCGTCTCTGCGTCCCCGTGGGCGTCGGCGCCCAGCGTAGCCCCTCCTCCCCGAGTTCGGTCGCCGCCGTTAAGGAAGCGGGCACCCGTCCTATGTGGCCTACTCTTCTCTGTTTTGCGGGCCACGCACAGCCGCCGGTGTTGTTCGGCATGCGAGTGTCGCCTTGTCTCTACAGGGGCATCCCTGCCAGCCAAGGCCATATGTTGGTGTGTTTATGTCACAAGACCCCTCTTAGACAAAACCAACATGAAGTCAACAATGTCGATTCAAGATCTTCACCAACGAAAGGCAAGTGAACACGGGCCCCGCAGCCGGACCACAAGATCTACCGCCCCAGAACACCCAGGTCGACGACACGGATACGACATGATCTTCTCGGACACCAGGATTCATCGAGGGCCCGGAACGACAAGTACTCCCTCGAGAACTTCCCCCGGAACATCAAGTCGCCAAGACACCCGTAACCGAAGGCCGCTGACGCGGAACCGCAAGAGCTTCTCCAAGACCGCGAATGCAACAAGAACGGCCGCGCCGACGCCATGACCGTCAACGTGAACCGAAGACCCCCGGATGCGCCAAGACCTACCCGATATCCGAGAACGTTCCGCCGAGACCAATCCGTCGAACCCTGGACCCTGAGACCGACCCCGAACCCCGGAACCCAAGATCGTCGACCACCCCTCAATGTGTGAACCCTTTCCTCGAACCCTATTTTATAACATAATAACAACTTGTTGCATATTTAAACTGTCATACTCGCATGCATATCTGTGGTTTGGGGGCCTTAGGCTGATTCACCTCTTAATTAAATATGGGGCCCATATGCGGGCGAATCTAGTCTCATATCGGCCTCATTTAAACTTGTGTAGCGAACCGGTATCTTATCTTGCCTTGTTAAAACAACATTTAATTTGCGGGGTTCTAAATAACTTGCACCACCTAATTAATGTCGGGACCCCGGTTCCGCTTAATTTGACCTAATTGCATCGCACTTTGCCATGCCATGCATCATACATGCATCATGCCGATCTTCTGCCGTTTTATTAAATATTGCATCCGGTGTTTATTCTAGTGTTTTGCTTCTTCGCGGATAAGGCCGTTGAGTTGATGTGAGCTTCGCCCCGACCTTCGGGTTGAACCTTCTACGATGTTTTCAGGCGAGCATCTCCCTCTTTCTACCTATCTTACTTTTATAGTAATTTACTCCTTCCTGTTGATCTATTGCTATCTGTGTTGCGATGCTCTAGTTTTCGTACCCGTGAAATCCTCTGCAGCCCTATATTGCCTTGGACACATCCTATTACCTGTTGTTTGGTAGATAGTTGGACTTGCGCGTCGTAGTCGCTTGCTCGAGTGCTGATGTGTGTCGCCATATGCCACAGTTGCTGATGTATTGCCGCATGTTGATGTTGGAGATGATTCTAGTTTTACTTATCGTCACTTTAATTTCTGTTTAACAACTAAAATTGAAATAAGCAGAGGCATCGGTGGGTGATAGATAATATTTGGTTTCGAGCCCACTTGTGTCCCGTAAGACCCCGAGTACTTGATACCTGTTCCTTGATTTATCGCGCTATCCACATCCGGGAGGTATATGGGACCCCCCTGAGCCAGAGCTTGATTCAGACTTATTTCTTGGGGCCACAAACTAGTTTGAGGTTTTATTTACGATCCTGTACTTATGCCATGTTTCTTTGCTTTATTTACGATTGTGCAGGTATCGCACCTTGTCTGTTAGGATCGGGACACGATTCCTGGTGTCGACAAGCCCGTTTGGGGTTCCCGATCGTTCACAGACCCGTATTACCACCTTGAGGCCGTCTGAGCTTGCTTACTCCGCTATGGATTCTACTTAAGGGTGGCCCCTGAAATATTTGAATCCTGTGATTGTTCAATCGTGAAAGCCTCGTTGGGTTTTGATTTGGTTTTCGAGGTTGATCGTGTGTGTTGCTATTGGTGCACCCGGCGGGTAAAACTTTCTGAAAGCCGTGTCGCGGATATGGACGACTTGGAGCCTGATATCTCGATCATAGACAAGCATAACTAAAGTTCTTGCTATAAATTTGACTTATAATGACTAGTAATCAGCTTCACTATAATGGCATGGCTAATTAATACTGCCCACAATTGCTTGTTTGGTTGTCGCTTGCGACAAATGTACCTGACTAGTAAATCTTGCAACTACAACGGAATGGCCGAATAAAAGTTCCAACAACTGCTGGGTTTTGGGTTATCTCATGCTATCTGTACCGGATTAGTAATTGTTTCAACTTCTAGGAATGGTTAACTAAAAGTGCCCATTTTACTTTATCGTGACGATTATCTAAACGACTAGTAAAGTGCAACTATAATCGAATAAGTAAAGCGCCAGCGTGAGTTCCTCGGTTGACTTCCTCGTTTGGTCTCGAGGGGGAAACACCAGGATGGGTTTGTTTGGTGTTAGCTTCAGGTTGGATCCGGATAGGTCATTCTCACCCCTCTCTGATAACCGTCAGTTGTATCGATTCTCTACAGGTTGTTTAGTGCATCTTCACGCTTTCGATCCACCATACCTATGTAGGCGAGGACCGCCGAATTCTAGCCTCGCCGTGTACTGGCCTCAGTACTGACGCTCCTTCTTTGTTTTCTGCTTTGCCCTTTGTCGGCGCCCCTTTTGTTAAGCAGGTTTCGTGATCGACGCCGTTAGCAGGGTTAACCTTCCGGCTTGGCCTGGGCAGGGTTATGGACGCCAATGGTTATACTTCAGGGCTCTTAGCCCCATTTGCTTCTTGTCCGTAGCCGGACGCTCTACCGTTTTCAAGGTGATTTGGATCTTGTACATTATACCTGTATTCTTGACTCTTTGAGTCGCTGTTATATATATCTGTGCTGTGGGTCCCATCGAGGACTGTTGTGTGATGTTATTACTTCGTTTTCCACCCGCACGAAAGTGCCTGGTGGGCACCTTTGAATCGTTTCTATGCGGGTTTGGTGAATTTTGCCCAAACTTGCATAGGTCCGATTCTGAGGGTGTTACACTGTGGTTCGGCTTCGCTGCTGGTCGCCCGTGCAACCTCGCCGCCTTGTGCCCGCAAGCTCCACTATAGGATCTGCCTCGTCCCCTGGCGCGGCCGCGGCTCGCCATGGCTGCTGATCTTACATATGTGTACATGTTGTTCGTGCTACAAGAGGAAGACAATCTATCGGGTGGAAAAATTGTTTACGGAAGTGAGGATTAAATCCGCGGAATGGAATCGTGGATCGGTGGGGAGTAAGTTTCGTGTTTAATACGAAGCGTTTAGATATCTGAAATGACTGGAATCTTCAGGACAAGATCCGTTCATGGCTGTAGTTCAGTTACACTTTGTTTATGAAGGTGTTATATGGAAGAGGAAGGTTACCGGTCCTGAGTGGGGCTGAAATGGGCCTTTCTTTTGGTTTGGTTAAACTTTTTTATTTCTTTTCCTTTTTTTCTATCTTTATTTCTATACTAGGGTTTTGCTATTTGACACAAGTTTACAAATTCTTCAAATAAGAAACCAGCAGTTTCAATAAAACAATATAATCATATTGGAATCTTAGGAACATATTTTCCTATCCAATTGTTTTTTATAAAATCATTTTAGTTGTGGTAAATCCATTATGAACTTTACAAATTCCCTAAATAAATTTTTGATTGTAAATTCCCATAACATTTGTATAGATCCAAAATGAATATGCAATACATATAAATCATTTCCAACTATATTATGAGAAATGTCACATTATTCTCTCCTCTTTTGTTTTATTCTTTATTTGGAAATTGATTTAAATATGTTTAAAACCCAAAATGCAACAAAAAGTCCAAAATGGAATATTTATCCAACATGTTTACTAATAATGGAGAAGTCATACTATTCAGAATTAACGCCGTATGTGCTAATATGGTTCGGCTATTGTTTTGTAGGAAACTAACACTACGGTGGTCGTTTCCTTTGGCACATCGAATCCTAACTATATATTTGTAATTTTTTATAAATCATATTTATATATAAGATAAGAAACAAAAATTTAATGAATCATGGCAACGCACGGGTCTAGATTGTTTATAGACGAGGCAGCTTGTTCCTGGGATGTTTTATTACATCATTTATAGACAGATTGTTTGTTAAAGAATTAAATTTTTAAAAGATTTTTGTCCATGGTATAAATTCATGCAGTGGTCTAATTGCCCTTGCGGCCTTGCTGTATGTACAGGTAAGCATCCATTTAATTGTAAAAACTAGATTTTTTTGAATAACTAATTTCATGATACTAAATGCATGATGGATTTCAAGCGAACTAGACTATACAATTTACTTCGGTTGTAAACACAGTTGGGCTTAACTGGCTTTCGCTCTTAGATGAGACCAACAACAATTATCCTCAAGTAAATCATTATACTGATTTCAAATATTTTACTATGTATATTTGTTGTACAATTAATATAATTATTTATTTACCACATGATATATGTGGTCAGCAACCTAAAAAAAAATTGTTTTTAGCAATGCATGTGCCGTAGCAACGCACGGGCATTCAGCTAGTAAACCTATAATATGAACCGAATCTATTACATATCAACTAATTGGTGGTGGTCTAGTGTTTCAGTGGAGTTTGGGAGGTTGCGAGGGTGCGAGTTTGACTCCCGCCAGCTCCTTTTTTGAATTATATTTCTGAAAAATCGAAGACATATGCTAAACGGGCCGTGTCGGGCTGGCCCGCTCCTTTTTTGACTTATATTTCTGAAAAATCGAAGACATATGCTAAACGGGCCGTGTCGGGCTGGCCCGCGTGCTTGAGATCGCAGCCCGGGCACGGCACCGTGCTTCGCGGGCTGGCACGTCACGGGCCGGGCCAGTGTCGTGCTTTTTCCGCGGGCTGCGGGTCGGCCCGACCCGTTGGCCAGATTTGATTTGGGGCAATATTAGTATTCTGGGTACTACGCGTTCTCACGGTATCTATAACGGCCAACCCAAACAGTCATCGCCTTTTTGAAACTGTCACGTTCTCATGGTATCTATACCGGCAAAGTCATGTCGATAGAGCTCTTCGCGGCAGTCTGGGCGAGTGGAGTGGGTGGAAATGAGACTGTCTCGCCAACAGAGCTGGCATACGTCCTTTTTTGCAGCGTCCGGCACTCCCTGGGCGTACCCGGGAACCTGGGTTCGGCCTGGGTAGGTCGGACCAAAACACGCCGAAATCCGGACGAAAACAAGTCCCTGGGCACGCGACTGGGCCGATTTTTTATGTCCGGACTGAATTTCGGATCGGCGTCCTGAGTAGGCGAGTGGAGATGCTTTGAGTATTTTGGGGTACTACGCGTTCTCACTGTATCTATCCCGGTGTGCCCGCGGCGTGCGACCATCCCTGCGACATGGATACGTGGCGCTCATCCCGCGACTTCTTCCCCCGCGTGCTTTAAGGCGCTGAAAAAAAAATCGTAAACACGGTTATATATAACCCCGTAATATCGCGTTCGTTCAGCAACCACCTCGTTGGGGCGACTTCGTTGGAACGTAGATCTAGCGGTGGCAGAAGCAGTACGTTCTTCGTGCAGCTCATCCACTCGTCACACAGTCACCCGTTCACCTCCGCAGGGCAGACAACGATGTCAAACTATAGCTGGTCGGTTAATCGCAGGGTGCTTCGATCTCTCCGCATAGGAGACGCCGGCGCCAGATTGCTGGGTGCATAGCTCAGGTCGAGTAATCACGTCGTGCCTTCCTATAGCTCATGTACTCCATGCTTTACAGGGCAGAGCAGGGTGGCATGTTGCTGCTTCGTCTTCTCCTGATTAGCCAGCTGCCTAGCTCGCTTTATACGGCGAGGTCCTATTGAATAATGATGAGTTTCTATCGTGCATCTAATTCGATCTGTGGTTGCGTCGGTCCGGACGCGCGCGAATAGCATGGACGTCGTGTCCGCGCATGCCACTGTGCCCACCCGCCAGCCACACGCGGCATTGATTTCAGACGCGATCAGCAGCACCGATTCAGACGCAACCGCAGCAGCGATTCAGAGCGCTGTGCGGAAGGCTGACCGGCGGCAGCCTACGCCATCAATGGCGACGCGACGACACGCTAACCCACTGGGCGCCGCCTGCGTTCTCGCGCCGGCATTGATGGCGGCGAGCGGAAAGCGCTCGTCATGGGCGAAGGGGTTATTTAACCGTACGCCCTTCGGTGCCGCACTCCTCACCTCTCGCCATCGCAAACCCTAGCCGCCGTCGCCACCACCACCACCGCGAATGATGAAAACACCGTCGTGACTAAAGAAGGGGAGGGGCAAGAACGACCACGAGGCGTCTGGCTCTAGCAGCCAGCGCTCCGGCCGGATGTCGGCCTTCCTCCGCGGCACGTCCCTGCCGTCCCTGCCGCGGCCGGAGGATTTCCAGGGCCACCGCATGGAGGCTCGCCCGCCACCGCAGCCGGAGGGAGAGCGCCGCGATCGCCGGTACTTCCGCATCACAGAGTGCGAGCGCCGCTGGAGGGAGGGACGGGGCATCCAGCACAACGACATGTCCCTCCCAACCGGCTGACACCTCAACCGGGACCGTGTCCTGGTGCCGCCGGTGCCCAAGGAGGGCAAAGGGATGGAAGAGGAGATCCGCCACCGGATCACGGGCCTCCCGCCGGTCCTACGGTGGGACCCTGTCTACTAGAGCTCAGCCTACTGGAAGAAGTGGCTCGACCGGGAGCACAAGGTGTGTCGTGCCACCACATCCACCATGACCTGCAGCCGGGGGAGGTCTACCCCATCCCCTACACCGACTCGGATGAGAAGGGCACTATCAACCACTCCGACGTCGAGCTCGGAAGCGAGGATGGCAACGGCGAGGGCGGCGACAACGACATCGTCGTCAAGCAGGAGGCGATGGACGACATCGACGCCAACCTTCCCCCGAAGTACCACGAGGTACTGGCACGGGGCTACGACGAGGACGCCTTCACCGAGCAGGCGGTTGCGGCCAGCGCGCAAGAGGAGGAGGCCCTGTGGCACGACTATGAGGAGGCCCTCGCGCTCACCCGCATGGTGGCTGATAGGAACGCCCAGCTGCCTCCACCGTCGCCGCTGCCGGTTTGGGCGCCTTCAATCGTGTCGGAGGTGGGCATGGAGCTGGCGCACCTCCAACAGTGGGAGACATGGCCTATGCGGGCGATCAACCTGACATGGTTATACCCTCCGGGTACACGACATCAGCTTACCTGGTCCAGTCCAAGGAAGGCCTACAAGAATATACGCGGCCCATGGAGGTTTTCGGGTGGGCCAAGCCCATGACATCTTCGGATCCTTGGAGAGGAAGACTAGAGCAGATAGAATATTCAAAGGGGCAAACCCTAAACTTGTAACCAAATCGATAGGTGCCAGGGACCTGCCTATCTCTATATAAAGGCTAGGAGGGCACGACGAGGAGGCCCTCTCTTATACCACCGCATACACACCTCCATGCTAGATTACATCTCACACTCAGAATCTTCGGGCCCGTAATCAAGAGCGATAAGCGGAGTAGGGTTTTCCTCCGGCCCGAACACAGGTAAATCTCGTGTCCCCTAGTTGCTTGTCTGTTAACCGTTCCGTGATCACCAGCACCCCCATCTTCTCCAAAACCCAAGCTCATAACAATGGGCATTGACGAGATTAAACCTCGTCAATTGGCGTCGTCTGTGGGAATAGGGGGCGCTGATTGTGCGATCGTGACGGTCCTGACAAAAGCGATCTACAACTCCTCGGCAACGGAGATCCATCTCCTCTTCGGCGCTTTCAATTTCACCGCCCACTCGCCAGCCACCATGAAGGACTTCGAGCCCGTAGGCGACGGGCTCGAGATCCTGTTCAGGAGCTTCTTCTTCCAGGTGGGACATACCAGCATTCTCTGCCTCACAGAGCGGGTGCCACTGCCATCGATCAGGACCTCCTTGTGGGCTCCGCATCCCGTGCTATGCACGTCGACATCGGCAGATGAGTCATACGATAACAGCAACTACAACTCACATATGTGTGATCCTTCGTCGGATGAAGGGACCTACGGTTCCGGATCCGAAAGCTGCGGCAGCAGCGATCCAACCTACGTACGCTACTAGTGCGCCGTGGTCATCCAAAGCGATGTGGAGCAACAACCACCAGGCTCGAGTGCACACATGCTGCCGCCTAACCCACAGGGTAGAAACGGCGACAACAAGAGGCAGCCATCCCCCCCGCCCAACGATCACGACACTGATGCCAATCGGGTAATCCACCTCAGCGAGGAAGGATGGAATCAAGCACGTGAAGCCATGGCGGGTAACAAGATCCTGCCCGTAGGTGCCTCACGGGACCTACTGATGGCATACCATCTGCTCCTCATCAAAGAGCACAAAAAGCAGGTGAAGATGCAAGAGGTACTCGAAAAACGCAAGCAAGCGGCCTCGGAGTCTAGCGCGTGGCGAGCTGCGCTCTCCGCCATGGGCGGCTCCATCTTGCACGGCAATCAAGCCAACAAGCATCACTCTCGCACGGACAACATGGATCCCGCTGCGCAATGCGAGGTGACCCGAACCCTCAACACATCCTTCATGGAGATGGACGCCAACGACAACATCACCTCGAAGACGCTGCAAGCCGCAATCATAGCCACTACAACATATCTCGTGTCCCATCCACCTCCGGTGGGAGACCCGAAGAGAGCCATGCACAAGTCCGCGCTAGCCGGACTCGGACTCATCGGAGCTGCGCTCCATGATGAAACTCCTGCGAAGCCGAAAAAGAAGGCTGCGGTCAGATTCAACCGCAGTCCAACACCCTCATCCGACGAGGAGGAACACGATCTACCTCGACGACGCAAGAGTCCACGATGTCGTAGCCGCGACTACGACGCTCCAAGCAAACTCGCCCAGCGCAAGATCGACAAAGCACGCGCCAAGCGCGCGTGCTCATCCGAATCCGAAGAGGATGACAACGAAGGAGAACTCTGTAGAGATCGATGCTTCAGCAGATCTGTATGGCGGACACAGATGCCGAGGAACTTCAAGCTTCCCTCGGACACTCCGAAATTCGATGGCACGGAGGACCCTAAGGCGTGGCTCAGCGACCACGTGTCGTCCGTCAAGCTGCACGGCGGCAACAAAAACACCGTCCTGCAAAACCTTCAGCTGCAGCTGATAGGTGCAGCCCGGATCTGGCTTAGCAGTCTGTCCTCAGGCTCGATCCGAAACTGGGAGGAGCTGGCATACAGCTTCATCTGAAACTTCAAAGGCACCAGCAAGAGGCCAGCTTCGATCGAGGAGCTTCGGGCCTGCACCCAGCGTACGGGCGAGTCCATTCGCTCATACATACTGCGCTGGACCAACATCAAAAACTCTGCTGCGCACATATCGGAAGAGAGAACGACCGATGCCTTCAAGGACGGCATCAAACGCCCTGACTTCAAGGAAGAACTTGAGCGCGTCAAGCCCAAGACACTGGACCACCTCATGGACATCGCCAACAGGTGGGCCGATGGCGAGGATTCCCTCCACCGAGCACATTCAGATGAGGAGGATGAGTACAGCCGCAGACGTGAACGCCGTAGCAAACGAAGATCGCGCGTCTACGGCGATCGCGATGGACCCGACATAGTCGCGACTGGCTACGCTGACCGCCGCAACGAGAGCAACCACAACAGTGGCAGATACCGTGGAAACAACTTCCGCGATGGAGGACGCTCAACGCAAACGTGGCAACGCCGTGGCCGCGATGACAAGCCCTCGGCATACGAAGGGTTTTTAGGCCCGTGCACCATCCACTTCTACGGATTGCAAAAAGAAGGCCAGCCATATGCTCAAGGACTACCGCGAGTTCCAAAAACTCAGCGGGAGCATGGCCCAGATGATACATCAGATCCCGAACCCTGGGTTCAGACACGCACCCGCACTAGGCGACATCGCCCACGGAGATCCTCCACCACCACCCACGGGACCTGCGAATCACCCGAACGCATCCGCACAAAACAACGGCGTAAACAGGTACCCCGTGCCGAAAGGATCGCTGATGATCCAAAAAGGGCGCTCGACAAACAGGGTGCAAAAGAAGATCACCCGCCAAGTCAACTTGGCTGTGACCGCTCCACCCGCCACCCTGAGTACCTTAGCGGTTCGGAGTCGTGCATCAAATTCACCCGTTCGGATCACCCCCGCCAGATCCCTCGCCTAGGACATGCTGCCCTGGTGCTCGAGGCACAGATCGGAGGGTTTGAGATGAGACGCGTCTTCATCGACGGTGAAAGCGGCATCAACCTGATGTTCGCCAGCACCCTAGCAGCAATGCAGATCCTGCTGTGCATATTGGAACAATCCGACACAACATTCCACGACATCATCCTAGGGAAGGGCATACCCCTTGCAAAGATATGGCTCGACGTCATCTTCGGCAAGCCCGACAACTTTTGGTGCGAGCGACTCGAGTTCGAAGTGGTGGATTGGCCATCACAATACCACGCCATCCTCAGGCGTGTGGCATTCGCAAGGTTTCTGGCAGTACCGCGCTATGCGTACCTGCTACTCAAAATGCCAGGACCTAGGGGCGTCATCACGGTCCACGGGAGCTTCACCAGGTTGGATCACTGCGACAGGGACTTCAACAGAATGTCCAGTCATTCGGCATGCAAGAGGAGCTTACAAGGCTCCGAGAGGTGGCGGACAATGGGGCACCCCCAGTCTCGAGGCAAAACACACCCGACATGTCGTTTGACTCAACGGTCAACACAAAAAAGGTGCAGGTCCACCCGACGGACGCCTCCAAGACGGCGCTGATCGCCAACGACCTCATCCCCGCATAGGAAAGCGTGCTCGTCGAATTCCTCCGTGAGCGCTGGGAAATCTTCGCCTGGTGTCCTGCGGACATGCCAGGAGTTCCCAGGGAATTCTCCGAGCACGCACTCAATGTGTTCCCAGATGCTAAGCCCGTCAAACAGTCCATCCGACGACTGTCCGAGCCACGGGTTGAAGCCATCGGAGTGTTCTGCTACAACACAATGCCTTTCGGGCTGAAGAACGCAGGTGCCACGTACCAGCGGTGCATGTAGGCATGCCTAAAGAGCCAGATCGGCCGCAACATACAGGTCTATGTAGATGACATAGTAATCAAAACAAGGGATGCCAAGACACTGATCGACGATCTCCACGAGACGTTCGACAACCTTGATCGCTACAAGATCAAGCTGAACCGAGAAAAGTGCGCAAGGTCCCATCTGGCCAACTTCTTGGCTACTTCATCTCCCAGCGAGGAATCGAGGCGAACCCGAAGAAAATCCGGGCCATAATGGCCATGGAGAAACCGAAGAACCTCAAGGGTGTCCAGCAGCTCGCTGGATGCATCGCGGCGCTGAGAAGATCCATCAGCCGTATGGGTGAAAAGGCCCTGCCTTTCTATCAGCTTCTATGCAAAGCAGACAAATTCGAATGGACACGTGAAGTCGACGACGCATTCGAAGATCTGAAGCGGCTGCTCTCCACCTCGCCCGTCCTGGTCACGCCAAAGGAACGTGAGCCTCTACTTCTATACATAGCAGCCATGCATCAAGTGGTAAGCACTGTGGTCATGGTCGAACGACCCGAAGATGGCAAGACTCATTGGGTCCAATGCCCTATCTACTACCTCAGCGAGGTATTGACGCCAACAAAACAGAGATACCCTCACTACCAGAAACTCGCCTACGGCGTGTTCATGACGGCTTGTCGGCTGAGCCACTACTTCCAAGAGCATCATGTGATGGTCGTCAACGAGGCACCGCTGAACATCATCCTGGACAACCCATATTAAGAGGATACTTTCTGCTTACTAGCAGAAAAATCAAGTATACCGGATTGGTGCCTGAGATATTCCTATGACAATCAGCTGTGTGGAAAAAATATGATTGCATGATATTATTCTTGTTTGCTGTCATTCTTGACAGTAATAATATAAAGGTATTATTCCTGATTTTGTGAATCCATAAACCAATCTCTTGGATTATTTACTATAATAGTCCACTCAAGTATCATATAAATATTTATCTCATTTAGATGATGATACTACTTTTACTTGTACTGATTAACTCTCTGTGAATGATTATTTTAGAGGAAAAGAAATGATTCCTAACTGATTTTTATTTTTAGGAAAATAATTTGATGTATCTAGTTTATGAAAGCTTGCAAATGAGATCTTAATAATAAGTAGATGACTTTTACCTTGGCTTCTATTGAGGTGCTACCCAATATTTGGGATGTGCCCAATATAAGATCATGAATGAATTTGCTTATATCATATTTCAAACTGGTGAATACTAGCTTAAATCAATGATGTATAGGCTGAGATTTAGGCTATGGAATTGAACAAATGGAATGATGTATTTTCAAGCAGAAAATGATTCCCCTGAAACTGGGTAAGAAAATGATTTGAAGTGATACCATGTGGATGTAACTCATTCTGTTTACCTGGGTATTTGATGTTTGAATGAAATGATTCCTAAATTAATTTTTTAGGAAAGTGGTTAACGTATTTGGCTTATGGAAATTTGCATAAGATGGTTTAATGATAGATAGATGATTGTTATCTTAATTTCTGTTGAGGTGCTACCCAAAATTTAGGATGTGCCCAACAGAAAAACTTTTTTTTAATGGCTGGTATCTAGTTTAAAAACTAGAAAGTATCAGTTTGGATCAGTGATGCACAGTCTGAGACCTAGGATGAAGTTTGAACAAGTGCTATTTCACTGCCCCTTTTCTTAAAAATCCTATGATGTGCAGAACATGTCTCTTGCATGAATACTCAGGATATTTCTCATCAACTATTTTATATACATGCATGTGATCAAGTGTTGGATCAAAAGATTGTAGGTTTACCTTGGATCTAGAGTATATTGTAGTAGCTATTTCCTGGTGTTGTTGTTGCCTGTTATCCTAGTGTCTATAGTTGCTGGTTATTCCTCCTTGACCTTGCTCTGCAACTGCTGAAACTATACCTGCTCCTCCTTGATTAGGATTGTTTCTTCTCTAGCTTGTCCTTGCACAACACCTGATCCACCCCCTCCTATTTAGTTATCATGGTGGTAAACTGATAGGGTTTCTGTAAGGTTTTGCTAGCTGAGATGATGGAAATCTGGCTGAAAATGTATGTGGTTCCCTGTGTGTTCTTAAGAAAGAACTCAGGTTGTGGTTGTGAACTGGTAAGCAAGATATGCTTGCTATGGGCGAGCTATGACTTTATGCCCTATTCATCTCACTTGACGTTGACAGCACACTAGTTGCATGTGGTGTGTGAGCTACTTGACTGTTGGTTGTACCTATGGATCAGATCAAGTGAAAGGTTGATATTTCCTCATGTTTTTACCTCTTTACTTTCTTATCTGGCTTTGGTGAAACTTGCCCCTGTCAAAGGCCAAGGATGTAGTACTGAGGCCTCTAACCTGACAAGAACAGATTGCTATGGTTTTGTGAAACCTTCCCCTTTAAGATTAGCTCAATCATGAAGCAATTAACAGTGCATCCAACTGTTTACTACTGAGATCAAAATCATTTAAACTGGCCCATCTCTCTTAGTTTCTTTGTTTTCTAATCTTATTTGCAGGGATCCAGTAAGAAGAAAGGATTAGGAAGACGAAGAAATCTCGTTAAAGAAAATCCTATGATTTTCATTTATTATTGTGTATTCATATACTTGTAATTTCCTTTTTCCTTTTCAACATTTGTAAAAACAGTAATGTTTGTATTTTCGTTCAAATGTTATTCTTTTGTGATTGTTCCTAGAAATTGTAAAGATATTGTAATATTATTTATTTGATAATAAAGTAAATATTTTCTCCATTATTGTGAATTGGAACTTATAAATATTCATATCTTGTTTATAATTACTAATTCAATTCTTAATTATTGTTGTAATTCTTTTTTCCTTTTGTATAAATGTAAGACTTTGCAATATTTGTTCCAATTACTTTCTATTTTATATTTATTATAAAATCATATTATATTTTTCAAGAAATTCCATTTCTATAAAATATTTAAATATTCCATAATTCATTTGTGTTTTCTATTCTAAATTCACTTGAATTCAAATACATGCTTGAATCACTTCCCCCTTAAACAAAGAGTTTTGCAAAGGTCATGTTGAAATCTATCGCAATTGCGTTGACATTTCCACCAGAACAAGAGAGATCTCGATCCCTCTTTTGCTCTTTTAGTTTTGCGCGAAAATTCCGTGAATTTTCTATGCATGGATGCAATGCACACTTCTGAGTTTAGCTTATTTCTAAGCTCTAACGCTGGGATGTTACATCCGCGAACATTGTTCCCTTCTTGAAGGCGCTGGTGTGGCTCCCCTCTTTCCACCTGCGGGCTCGGGTGAAAACCCAAGATCCTCGGATCGAGCAGTGGCGGCGCTAGGCGTTGTGCTCTTCTCGAAGACGCTTCCTTGGAGCTCATGGTGTGTGGCTCTCCAAAGTTTGTCCAGCAAAGTTGCGGTGCCTCTGGCGTTGGTTCTTCATAGGGCGTTCTTCGGTAAAGCTTGCTTCGTGTCCTGCTTCTTCGGCTGACCTTGGAGCTCTTCAAAGGCATGGGGAGAAGGTGCGCTCCTAGTGGCGGTCTCCGTGTGAGCTATTCGTGTCTCAGCGGTCTTCGTGCGAGCTATCCGTGTCTCGGCGGTGTGCAGCGTGTGTTGGTGAGCCGGCCTAGGCTCTAGGGTGAGCTTCGGCCCGACATCTCTGCCCATGTTTACGGTGTGTCGGTCTGTCTGCTAGGGTGAGCTTCGGCCCAACGCCTTTTCCCGCCCTGCTAGTTCTCAGTCTCGTCAGAGTAGTCCGTTAGGCGCTATTCCCCTCGGTTGTAGTCTCTTTGGTTGTGGGTGTATGCGGTTCAATGTTGTAAGCTGGGTTCAACACTTTGTATCCTTGTCTCCGTTAGGGCGTTATTAATTTAACGTCGGGCCTTATGGCCTATTATCTAAAAAAAAGGCTCGGTAGTTGGGAGATCACAATTCAGTCAAAATCAATCATGACAAAGGTTAGTTAAATTTATACAGGCAGGTATTCTGCGTTTTACTCACTGTTAAGTACTAGTCCATTGCAGAAAGGAAAAACATCAGTTACAGACGCAGTGAAAAAGCACATCCCGAATATATTCCTCGCTACGGCCGTTTTGACGGAGCATCTCGGTCCACTTCCTTGTAGTCTCCTGCTGCTTGGCCGCCGCCTTCTTGTGTAAGAGGAGCTCATACTCGTCGGCGGCGCCAAGTCCCGACAGGAAGGAGTTGTACCCTGTCATGAGCTCACTGAACCCCCACTTCCGCACCAGCTCAAGGAATCGGCCAAAGCTGTCGTCGCGGGCGAGCGGGGGATCCCCGTCCTCCACCTCCCTCCACTCCGCCAGCACCTTCAGGTCGTACAAGTCGGGGAAGAAGACGTTGCATAGGTGCAGGAACGCCTCGCGCTTGGGTGGGAGGGTGCCGCCGTTCAGGTGCCTGACCAGGTACGCCATGTCGGCGGCACCGTCCCGCGTGACCCAGACGCCCTCGGGCACCGCGGCACGGCTGCACGCCCGAAAAGCCTCGCACACGCGGGAGGGGTCGGCGTCCTCGTGTCCGTCGCCCAGATGGAACCGCCAGACGCGGCCGCCGAGGGCCAGCACGCCGTCGGGGTTGAGGAGGGCGAGACCGACGACCTGCCTGGATGGTGCGCGATCGATGGCGGCGCGGACGGCCTCGTAGGCCCCGTCCAGGGTGCGGGCGGGGCCCGGGAGATCTAGGGAGGTGGCCACGGCGGCGATGGGGAAGTTGCGGGCGCAGGCGCGGAGGAGATACAGCTCTTCCTCCTCGTTGCTTGCCCGGACGTCCACCACCTGCACCTTGGATACATCACGCGGCGCCGGCGACATCCCCGCAAAAATCGAATCTAGTTCCCACCCTCCGTCCCTTTGCGTCTCCTCCCCCAGTCTCCCTCACTAATTATATTATCCCGTACTCCCGTTTCTAGCCGGACACGGATTTGGGGCAAACCTGGCCAACCGGCCGGCCCGGCACGGCCCAGGCTCTGCACGTGCCAAACGGGGCGGCATGCTACGTGCCCAGCTTCGAGGCCGGAGCCCGGTATCTGGGCTAAACGCGCCTTCCCATGCACGTCAGCGTGGCCGTGCTATTCTTTCTGTTTTCATTGGTTCCAAATTTTTACTATATAATATAATATACTATATAATTTGTCTAGAGGTGGTTTTCGTTCGGGTTGGGTTGGTCCGTCGTCCGTCGCGAGCCTGCTAAATCGGTCGTGTTCGGTTCCAGAAGGGGCCACCGCTGCAGAAGAGTTCGTACCGAACTCGATCTCTCCCGAAACCCGAATAGAATCCTACCAAATTGCTCTGATTAATTTCTTGAGTCCTAGCTCACCAAAATCCAGTAATATTTCCATCCATCCATCGTCCTCCACAAAGCCGGTGACTTAGGCTGTGGCGTCATGCACCCTCAGCGATGGAGGACATTGCATGCCTCGGTCCCCGAGCCCACCTGCACGAGTCAGGTGTTATGTGGCGCGGGCGTGACCTAGGGCCGCCGACGACTCAGGCGCAAGTTCCCCGATCGCCGCCTCCTCTCCGTTGACCTGCGTGCCTTCCCGCGATCTCCTCCCTCCCTGGCCGACGAGCCCCTGCCCCGCCTCCTCTCATGTCACCTGCGTGCTTTCCCTGTGGTTCTGCTACGCTGCTGGTCGCTCGTGCAACCTCGCCGCCTTGTGCCCGCAAGCTCCACTATAGGATCCGCCTCGTCCCCTGGCGCGGCCGCGGCTCGCCATGGCTGCTGATCTTACATATGTGTACATGTTGTTCGTGCTACAAGAGGAAGACAATCTATCGGGTGGAAAAATTGTTTACGGAAGTGAGGATTAAATCCGCGGAATGGAACCGTGGATCGGTGGGGAGTAAGTTTCATGTTTAATACGAAGCGTTTAGATATCTGAAATGACTGGAATCTTGAGGACAAGATCCGTTCATGGCTGTAGTTCAGTTACACTTTGTTTATGAAGGTGTTATATGGAAGAGGAAGATTACCGGTCCTGAGTTGGGATGAAATGGGCCTTTCTTTTGGTATGGTTAAACTTTTTATTTCTTTTCCTTTTTTTCTATCTTTATTTCTATACTAGGGTTTTGCTATTTGACACAAGTTTACAAATTCTTCAAATAAGAAACCAGCAGTTTCAATAAAACAATATAGTCATATTGGAATCTTAGGAACATATTTTCCTATCCAATTGTTTTTTATAAAATCATTTTAGTTGTGGTAAATCCATTATGAACTTTACAAATTCCCTAAATAAATTTTTGATTGTAAATTCCCATAACATTTGTATAGATCCAAAATGAATATGCAATACATATAAATCATTTCCAACTATATTATGAGAAATGTCACATTATTCTCTCCTCTTTTGTTTTATTCTTTATTTGGAAATTGATTTAAATATGTTTAAAACCCAAAATGCAACAAAAAGTCCAAAATGGAATATTTATCCAACATGTTTACTAATAATGGAAAAGTCATACTATTCAGAATTAATGCCGTATGTGCTAATATGGTTCGGCTATTGTTTTGCAGGAAACTAACACTACGGTGGTCGTTTCCTTTGGCACATCGAATCCTAACTATATATTTGTAATTTTTTATAAATCATATTTATATATAAGATAAGAAACAAAAATTTAATGAATCATGGCAACGCACGGGTCTAGATTGTTTATAGACGAGGCACCTTGTTCCTGGGATGTTTTATTACATCATTTATAGACAGATTGTTTGTTGAAGAATTAAATTTTTAAAAGATTTTTGTCCATGGTATAAATTCATGCAGTGGTCTAATTGCCCTTGCGGCCTTGCTGTATGTACAGGTAAGCATCCATTTAATTGTAAAAACTAGATTTTTTTGAATAACTAATTTCATGATACTGAATGCATGATGGATTTCAAGCGAACTATACTATACAATTTACTTCGGTTGTAAACACAGTTGGGCTTAACTGGCTTTCGCTCTTAGATGAGACCAACAACAATTATCCTCAAGTAAATCATTATACTGATTTCAAATATTTTACTATGTATATTTGTTGTACAATTAAAATAATTATTTATTTACCACATGATATATGTGGTCAGCAACCTAAAAAAAATATTTGTTTTTAGCAATGCATGTGCCGTAGCAACGCACGGGCATTCATCTAGTAAACCTATAATATGAACCGAATCTATTACATATCAACTAATTGGTGGTGGTCTAGTGTTTCAGTGGAGTTTGGGAGGTTGCGAGGGTGCGAGTTCGACTCCTGCCAGCTCCTTTTTTGAATTATATTTCTGAAAAATCAAAGACATATGCTAAACGGGCTGTGTCGGGCTGGCCCGCTCCTTTTTTGACTTATATTTCTGAAAAATCGAAGACATATGCTAAACGGGCCGTGTCGGGCTGGCCCGCGTGCTTGAGATCGCAGCCCGGGCACGGCACCGCGCTTCGCGGTCTGGCACGTCACGGGCCGGGCCCGTGTCGTGCTTTTTCCGCGGGCTGCGGGTCGGCCCGCAAAAGCCCGGCCCGTTGGCCAGATTTGATTTGGGGCAATATTAGTATTCTGGGTACTACGCGTTCTCATGGTATATATAACAGCCGACCCAAACAGTCATCGCCTTTTTGAAACTGTCACGTTCTCATGGTATCTATACCGGCGAAGTCATGTCGATAGAGCTCTTCGCGGCAGTCTGGGCGAGTGGAGTGGGTGGAAATGAGACTGTCTCGCCGACAGAGCTGGCATACGTCATTTTTTGCAGCGTCCGGCGTTCCCAGGGCGTATCTGGAAAACTGGGTTCGGCCTGGGTAGGCCGGACCAAAACACGCCGAAATCCGGACGAAAACAAGTCCCTGGGCACGCGACTGGGCCGATTTTTGATGTCCGGACTGAATTTCGGCGTTCGGATCGGCGTCCTGAGTAGGCGAGTGGAGATGCTCTGAGTATTTTGGGGTACTACGCGTTCTCACTGTATCTATCCCGGTGTGCCCGCTGGCGTGCAACCATCCCTGCGACATGGATACGTGGCGCTCATCCCGCGACTTCTTCCCCCGCGTGCTTTAAGGCGCTGAAAAAAAAATCGTAAACACGGTTATATATAACCCCGTAATATCGCGTTCGTTCAGCAACCACCTCGTTGGGGCGACTTCGTTGGTACGTAGATCTAGCGGCGGCAGAAGCGGTACGTTCTTCGTGCAGCTCATCCACTCGTCACACAGTCACCCGTTCACCTCCGCAGGGCAGACAACGATGTCAAACTACAGCTGATCGGTTAATCGCAGGGTGCTTCGATCTCTCCGCATAGGAGACGCCGGCGCCAGATTGCTGGGTGCATAGCTCAGGTCGAGTAATCACGTCGTGCCTTCCTATAGCTCATGTACTCCATGCTTTACAGGGCAGAACAGGGTGGCATGTTGCTGCTTCGTCTTCTCCTGATTAGCCAGCTGCCTAGCTCGCTTTATACGGCGAGGTCCTATTGAATAATGATGAGTTTCTATCGTGCATCTAATTCGATCTGTGGTTGCGTCGGTCCGGACGCGCGCGAATAGCATGGACGTCGTGTCCGCGCATGCCACCCGCCACGCCGCGGCATTGATTTGACGCGATCGAAGACCGATTCACGCAACCGCGCAGCCGATTGAGCTGTGCGGAAGGCTGACCGGCGGCAGCCTACGCCATCAATGGCGACGCGACGACACGCTAACCCACTGGGCGCCGCCTGCGTTCTCGCGTCGGCATTGATGGCGAAGGAGCGGGAAGCTGCGCCTGTTCGCGGGCGAAGGGGTTATTTAACCGTACGCCCTTCGGTGCCGCACTCCTCACCTCTCGCCATCGCAAACCCTAGCCGCCGTCGCCACCACCACCACCGCGAATGATGAAAACACCGTCGTGACTAAAGAAGGGGAGGGGCAAGAACGACCACGAGGCGTCCGGCTCTAGCAGCCAGCGCTCCAGCCGGATGTCGGCCTTCCTCCGCGGCACGTCCCTGCCGCCCCTGCCGCGGCCGGAGGATTTCTAGGGCCACCGCATGGAGGCTCACCCGCCACCGCAGCCGGAGGGAGAGCGCCGCGATCGCCGGTACTTCTTCATCACAGAGTGCGAGCGCCGCTGGAGGAAGGGACGGGGCATCCAGCACAACGACATGTCCCTCCCAACCGGCTGACACCTCAACCGGGACCGTGTCCTGGTGCCGCCGGTGCCCAAGGAGGGCAAAGGGATGGAAGAGGAGATCCGCCACCGGATCACGGGCCTCCCGCCGGTCCTACGGTGGGACCCTGTCTACTAGAGCTCAGCCTACTGGAAGAAGTGGATCGACCGGGAGCACAAGGTGTGCCGTGCCACCACATCCACCATGACCTGCAGCTGGGGGAGGTCTACCCCATCCCCGACATCGACTCGGATGAGAAGGGCACTGTCAACCACTCCGACGTCGAGCTCGGAAGCGAGGATGGCAACGGCGAGGGCGGCGACAACGACATCGTCGTCAAGCAGGAGGCGATGGACGACATCGACGCCAACCTTCCCCCGAAGTACCACGAGGTACTGGCACGGGGCTACGACGAGGACGCCTTCACCGAGCAGGCGGTTGCGGCCAGCGCGCAAGAGGAGGAGGCCCTGTGGCACGACTATGAGGAGGCCCTCGGCCACCCGCATGGTGGCGATAGGAACGCCCATTTGCCTCCACCGCCGCCGGTTTGGGCGCCTTCAATCGTGTCGGAGGTGGGCATGGGTGGGCGCACTCCAGCGATGGGAGACATGGCCTATGCGGGCGATCAACCTGACATGGTTATACCCTCCGGGTACACGACATCAGCTTACCTGGTCCAGCCCAAGGAAGGCCTACAAGAATATACGCGGCCCATGGAGGTTTTCGGGTGGCCCAAGCCCATGACATCTTCGGATCCTTGGAGAGGAAGACTAGAGCAGATAGAATATTCAAAGGGGCAAACCCTAAACTTGTAACCAAATCGATAGGTGCCCGGGACCTGCCTATCTCTATATAAAGGCTAGGAGGGCACGACGAGGAGGCCCTCTCTTATACCACCGCATACACACCTCCATGCTAGATTACATCTGCGCACCCCTGTAACTTTCAGTTCCGCCGTAATCAAGAGCAGACAAGCAGGAGTAGGGTTTTCCCTCCGGGGGCCTGAACCTGGGTAAATCTCGTGTCCCCTAGTTGCTTGTCTGTTAACCGTTCCGTGATCTCCAGCACCCCCATCTTCTCCAAAACCCAAGATCATAACAATGGGCATTGACGAGATTAAACCTCGTCAATTGGCGTCGTCTGTGGGAATAGGGGGCGCTGATTGTGCGATCTTGACGGTCCTGACAAAAGCGATCTACAACTCCTCGGCAACGGAGATCCATCTCCTCTTCGGCGCTTTCGATTTCACCGCCCACTCGCCAGCCACCATGAAGGACTTCGAGCCCGTAGGCGACGGGCTCGAGATCCTGTTCAGGAGCTTCTTCTTCCAGGTGGGACAGACCAGCATTTCCTGCCTCCCAGAGAGGGTGCCACTGCCATCGATCAGGACCGCCTCATGGGCTCCGCATCCCGTGCTATGCACGTCGACATCGGCAGATGAGTCATACGATAGCAGCAACTACAACTCAGATCTGTGCGATCCTTCGTCGGATGAAGGGACCTACGGTTCCGGATCCGAAAGCTGCGGCAGCAGCGATCCAACCTACGTATGCTACTAGTGCGCCGTGGTCATCCAAAGCGATGTGGAGCAACAACCACCCGGCTCGAGTGCACACATGCTGCCGCCTAACCCACAGGGTAGAAACGGCGACAACAAGAGGCAGCCATCCCCCCGCTCAACGATCACGACACTGATGCCAATCGGGTAATCCACCTCAGCGAGGAAGGATGGAATCAAGCACGTGAAGCCGTGGCGGGTAACAAGATCCTGCCCGTAGGTGCCTCACAGGACCTACTGATGGCATACCATCTGCTCCTCATCAAAGAGCACAAAAAGCAGGTGAAGATGCAAGAGGTACTCGAAAAACGCAAGCAAGCGGCCTCAGAGTCTAGCGCGTGGCGAGCTGCGCTCTCCGCCATGGGCGGCTCCATCTTGCACGGCAATCAAGCCAACAAGCATCACTCTCGCACGGACAACATTGATCCCGCTGCGCAATGCGAGGTGACCCGAACCCTCAACACATCCTTCATGGAGATGGACGCCAACGACAACATCACCTCGAAGACGCCGCAAGCCGCAATCATAGCCACTACAACATATCTCGTGTCCCATCCACCTCCGGTGGGAGACCCGAAGAGAGCCATGCACAAGTCCGCGCTAGCCGGACTCGGACTCTTCGGAACTGCGCTCCATGATGAAACTCCTGCGAAGCCGAAAAAGAAGGCTGCGGTCAGATTCAACCGCAGTCCAACACCCTCATCCGACGAGGAGGAATACGATCTACCTCGACGACGCAAGAGCCCACGATTTCGTAGCCGCGACTACGATGCTCCAAGCGAACTCGCCCAGCGCAAGATCGACAAAGCACGCGCCAAGCGCGCGTGCTCATCCGAATCCGTAGAGGATGACAACGAAGGAGAACTATGTAGAGCTCGATGCTTCAGCAGATCTGTATGGCGGACACAGATGCCGAGGAACTTCAAGCTTCCCTCGGACACTCCGAAATTCGATGGCACACAGGACCCTAAGGCGTGGCTCAGCGACCACGTGTCGTCCGTCAAGCGGCACGGCGGCAACAAAAACACTGCCCTGCAATGCCTTCAACTGTAGCTGATAGGTGCAGCCCGGATCTGGCTTAGCAGCCTGTCCTCAGGCTCGATCCAAAACTGGGAGGAGCTGGCATACAGCTTCATCTGAAACTTCAAAGGCACCAGCAAGAGGCCAGCTTCGATCGAGGAGCTGCCCGCACTGCACCAGACGGGCGAGTCCATTCGCTCATACATACTGCGCTGGACCAACATCAAAAACTGTGCTGCGCACATATCGGAAGAGAGAACGACCGATGCCTTCAAGGACGGCATCAAACGCCCTGACTTCAAGGAAGAACTTGAGCGCGTCAAGCCCAAGACACTGGACCACCTCATGGACATCGCCAACAGGTGGGCCGATGGCGAGGATTCCCTCCACCGAGCACATTCAGATGAGGAGGATGAGTACAGCCGCAGACGTGAACGCCGTAGAAAACGAAGATCGCGCGTCTACGGCGATCGCGATGGACCCGACATAGTCGCGGCTGGCTACGCTGACTGCCGCAACGAGAGCAACCACAACAGTGGCAGATACCGTGGAAACAACTTCCGCGATGGAGGACGCCCAACGCAAACGTGGCAACGCCGTGTCCGCGATGACCTACCCTCGGCATACGACAAGTTTTTAGGCCCGTGCACCATCCACTTCTACATTGACAAGCATGATGGCAAAAAGAAGGCCAGCCATATGCTCAAGGACTACCGGGAGTTCCAAAAACTCAGCGGGAGCATGGCCCAGATGATACATCAGATCCCGAACCCTGGGTTCAGACACGCACCCGCACTAGGCGACATCGCCCACGGAGCTCCTCCACCACCACCCACGGGACCTGCGAATCACCCGATCGCATCCGCACAAAACAACGGCGTAAACAGGTACCCCGTGCCGAAAGGATCGCTGATGATCCAAAAAGGGCGCTCGACAAACAGGGTGCAAAAGAAGATCACCCGCCAAGTCAACTTGGCTGTGACCGCTCCACCCGCCACCCTAAGTACCTCAGCGGTTTGGAGTCCTGCATCAAATTCACCCGTTCGGATCACCCCCGCCAGATCCCTCGCCTAGGACATGCTGCCCTGGTGTTCGAGGCGCAGATCGGAGGGTTTGAGATGAGACGCGTCTTCATCGACGACGAAAGCGGCATCAACCTGATGTTCGCCAGCACCCTAGCAGCAATGCAGATCCCGCTGTGCATATTGGAACAATCCGACACAACATTCCACGGCATCATCCTAGGGAAGGGCATACCCCTTGCAAAGATATGGCTCGACGTCATCTTCGGCAAGCCCGACAACTTTTGGTGCGAGCGACTCGAGTTCGAAGTGGTGGATTGGCCATCACAATACCACGCCATCCTCGGGCGCGTGGCATTCGCAAGGTTTCTGGCAGTACCGCGATATGCGTACCTGCTACTCAAAATGCCAGGACCTAGGGGCGTCATCACGGTCCACGGGAGCTTCACCAGGTTGGATCACTGCGACAGGGACTTCAACAGAATCTCCAGTCATTCGGCATGCAAGAGGAGCTTACAAGGCTCCGAGAGGTGGCGGACAATGGGGCACCCCCAGTCTCGAGGCAAAACACACCCGACATGTCGTTTGACTCAACGGTCAACACAAAAAAGGTGCAGGTCCACCCGACGGACGCCTCCAAGACGGCGTTGATCGCCAACGACCTCATCCCTGCATAGGAAAGCGTGCTCGTCGAATTCCTCCGTGAGTGCTGGGAAATCTTCGCCTGGTGTCCTGCGGACATGCCAGGAGTTCCCAGGGAATTCGCCGAGCATGCACTCAATGTGTTCGCAGATGCTAAGCTCGTCAAACAGTCCATCCGACGACTGTCCGAGCCACGGGCCGAAGCCATCGGAGTGTTCTGCTACAACACAATGCCTTTCGGGTTGAAGAACACAGGTGCCACGTACCAGCGGTGCATGTAGGCATGCCTAAAGATCCAGATCGGCCGCAACATACAGGTCTATGTAGATGACATAGTAATCAAAACAAGGGATGCCAAGACACTGATCGACGATCTCCACGAGACGTTCGACAACCTTGATCGCTACAAGATCAAGCTGAACCGAGAAAAGTGCGCCTTCGGCGTCCCATCTGGCCAACTTCTTGGCTACTTCATCTCCCAGCGAGGAATCGAGGCGAACCCGAAGAAAATCCGGGCCATAATGGCCATGGAGAAACCGAAGAACCTCAAGGGTGTCCAGCAGCTCGCTGGATGCATCGCGGCGCTGAGAAGATCCATCAGCCGTATGGGTGAAAAGGCCCTGCCTTTCTATCAGCTTCTATGCAAAGCAGACAAATTCGAATGGACACGTGAAGTCGACGACGCATTCGAAGATCTGTAGCGGCTGCTCTCCACCTCGCCCGTCCTGGTCACGCCAAAGGAACGTGATCCTCTACTGCTATAAATAGCAGCCATGCATCAAGTGGTAAGCACTGTGGTCATGGTCGAACGACCCGAAGATGGCAAGACTCATGGGGTCCAATGCCCTATCTACTACCTCAACGAGGTATTGACGTCAACAAAACAGAGATACCCTCACTACCAGAAACTCGCCTACGGCGTGTTCATGACGGCTTGTCGGTTGAGCCACTACTTCCAAGAGCATCAGGTGATGGTCGTCAACGAGGCACCGCTGAACATCATCCTGGACAACCCATAAGCCACAAGACGCGTAGCCCTGTGGGGCATCGAGTTGTCCGCTCTAGACATAGTCTATGAGAAGCGCCATGCGATCAAGTCTCAGGTCCTACCGGACTTCCTCGTCCACTGGATGGATCTGCAGCTGCTAGACACCCCGGATATGACACAGTCATGGATGATGCACTTTGACGGCTCCAAGCGCGAAGATGGAGCAGGAGCCGGGGTCATACTGACATCCCCGCAGGCCGACAATATGAAGTACGTCCTCCGGATGAAATTTCGAGCTTCCAACAACGAAGCCGAATCCGAGGACCTCATCCATGGCATGAGGATGGCCAAGATCTGTGGCGCAACGTGCCTGGCCATCTACGGTGACTCGAACCTCTTCGTCCAGCAGACGATGAACGAGTGCGGCGCACACGCCGCCAACATGATCGCGTACCGCGCGCTCTACAACCCACTCAAAGGAGACTTCGACGGCTGCGATCTTCGGCACGTTGGAAGAGAAAGCAATGAAGAAGCCGACAGACTCACCAATATCAGCTCCACCAGCGCACGGGTGCCACCAGGTGTGTTCATCGAACAAATCTGCCTGTCATCCATCAAAAGTAAATTCCCCAAGGGATCACCCGAAGAAGCAGAGTACTCGGGGGCTGCGCTACCCAAAGGACAAGAAGGACCCGAAAAGCTCGACACAGAGGTCGCAGTGGTCAACCTGATGCAGGTCATGGCAGTCGAAGAAACATGGACGCAGCCGTACCTATGGTACCTGATAAACAGGGAACTGCCTGATGACCCGACAGATGCCCGACGCATATCTCGCTATTCAAAAGCCTTCACCATCATCAATGGCGAGCTGTACAAGAGCAGTATTCCGGGTGTACTCCAAAGGTGCGTCACCATCGGTGATGGCAAAACCATCCTCCAAGACATCCACGAGGGAGACCTGGCCCTCCGGCTGCGCCCAAGGTCCTTCGTCGAAGGAGACCTGGCCCTCCGACTCAAATAAGAGCGGCCGAAAAGCTCGAGTCACCCTGGGAAGGACCCTACATCATCATCGAAGTCATCCCAGGTGGCGCCTACTGCCTCAAGCACGTGGAGTCTGGAGTCACATACTCCAATCCATGGAACGTCGCACAATTGCGACACTTCTACCCCTAGCTATCCCCCCGTTTACTTTCAATAAGGCTACTCAGCCGAACAATGTACCTCATCATTACGATTTGAATAAAAGCTAAGTGTCTCACCCGAAAATTTATCTTTCACTCGCATTTCTTTATGCTACAACATACTCGGGGGCTCCCCCTCACCTCACGACCTCGTTGACTGAGGATAACGCATGTACACCTGAGTAGCTGATCACGCCAGGCTAACGAAAAGGCATGCATACAAACAAGCACTACGTGTTAATACAATCAATCTTTACAGCAAAGGGAACAACACGCCCAGTCAAAAAATATACAAGTTTTACATCTATCTTTTTTACAGGAACTACCTATTCTGAAGGATCACCTGCGCACGATGCTCAAAGAGATCTACAACTTCTTCGGCATACTTCCTAACAGCCGCATAGTGCGGGCGCATGTCCCAGAGGCCACCATATGGTCGAGGGGGAGGTCCAGCCGCCACAGCCACAAGATTCATATCAGGGCGATGCAGTCGCATGAGGGAAAGGGCGGCCTTCACCCCCGCAATCAACTGGTGCCGCACCAACTCCCTGACGTGACGCAGGTCTCGAAACTTTGCCAGCAAATCCCAAAGAACTGATGGCACTTCATCAAGAGGAAACATGACGTGTAGAATCGACGCCAGGGAAGTCTTCACCT
The DNA here is from genome assembly GCA_030063025.1 of Avena longiglumis. NCBI lineage: Eukaryota > Viridiplantae > Streptophyta > Magnoliopsida > Poales > Poaceae > Avena > Avena longiglumis. The sequence continues at coordinate 506,970,222 of CP125975.1, forward strand.
GCCGCAGCACCCGTGACACCCGGTGGGAACGATACTGCACAGTCGCAAGAACCATTGCACGGTCGTGATCCATCCAAAAAAAGCCTCTGACTTCCATATCCTACTGGGTCAAGCAGTTGTCCGAACTGCAACGCGCTCCTTCTCCTCTCTCGGAACAAGGTTAGCACCTGCAATACCTACAAAGTAAGATGACCTGCACAACAGGTGCATCCGAAAAAGAGCAGCAGCTCGAAGAAACTTACACTGCAACTGCTCGGCCAACTGCCACATCTCCCCCATCAGATATTCCTCTCTGGCGGCACCTCGCTCCGCCTTCGACTTCCGAACGTCCGCATGGCCTCGGATGCCAAGCAACTCCTTCTGAAGACTGCGGACACGGTCACGAATAAAAACAAGCTGCGACGCATCATCCAAGGATGGTTGTGGCTGCGGAGCAGTCAAAGTATTGATGGGGTCATCACCTGAAGGTCCCTAAGGAAAACGCAAAGGACTTAAACAACATATGACTGGGCAACAACTCGAAGGCTCATTATATACAACAAAAGCCACTGTGTGGCACAAGAGGTGTTCATCGGCACATTACAGCAAAAGTAGAAGGTAACTACCCTAGAACTACAAAGACAAAGCCTAAGCAGCTGCATCCTGAGTGGCCTCGGAGCCAGAGCGCCTGCCCTTGACCTCCTCCTGCTGCTTCCCCGCATACTCCGCTAGGAGGTCAATAAGCTTCAGCCCATAGCGCTTACAGTGAGCGGCGAAGAGAGCGAAGGCTACCTCGGAACCATCGGGGGCCGTTGGCATGTGGGAGGTGACCTGATGAAGATCCAGCTCCGCGCCGGACGCCATGGCCATTGCCAACCCCATGGATGCGTTGATGCCCTTCTGCTTGCGCTTGTAGGCTGCAGGCGCATCCACTGTCAGCGCATCCGCCAAAGAGTCAACGTCCTCAAGGGAAAAGCCCTTGGGAACAAGCTCCTTGTAGAAGCGCCCAAGTACCTCATTGGCTATGGCAAGAGAGCCAACCACAGTACTGCAGCGGTCTTCGACCGCCGCAACAACATCATCCAAAGCACTACCGTGCTCTAGAGCACTGGTATTGAACTCAACGCTTGCGGCATCTAGATAAACGGAAAGTACAGTAAGAATAGAATAAAGACACAGGGGTGCGGCAGCCTAAAACACCAAAGAAAGGCAAAAATACTCAGCAGAGACAGCCTTGGCAGCAGTCGTTAGCTTTTCGGCACCTCCTTCTTGCGCGAAGCTGCAGCGGTAGCAAGCTGCTGCTCGCGATCCGTGGCTTCCTGCTGCAGGCGCTCCTTCGCCGCGGCTGCGTTAGCCATCTCTTGCTCGAGGCGCTCCTTCGCCCCAACATCATCTTCGGCCTTCTTCTCCGCTCGCCCAAGGCTCTTTTTGAGAGCATCAAGCTCGCGGAGGGTAGTGTTATTCTCTTCTGCACAAGACAACAAAAACATTCGTGAGCTCAACAAGCTAGCAAGCAGACGACAAAATAGAGGATTAGTTATGGATGTACCTTAAAGCTGCCGCAAGCTGGCCTCCAACGCCAGGTGCTGCTTCACCAGCTGGTTTGCACCTTGCACAAAAGGCTACAAGAAGAAACAACTTGTCAAGACAAGGGCTTGGGGGCTGCGCCCAAGAAGCGAGCAAAAGAACAAACACATGAAAAACGCTCGGGGGCTCCCCCCGAAGCACGCAAAAAAAATCAAAGATCAACAGACGATATGAAAACATGGCCCGGGGGCTCCCCCCACAGCAAAGGAAATAGAACTTACATGTTCAGACGGAGACTCCGAGGGTCCCGGTGCAGTCTTCTGGGAGACGATCACCCGAACCTCCTGTGGAGAAGGGTTCGGAGCTGCGCCCCAAGAGGTGGCCACCATCTGAGAGGGAGGATGCGTCATCTTTGACTCCCCTACCATCTCCTGAGTGGCATTGCTAAAAGAGCCCTCAGATGAATGGCTGCAAAGGAAGGCACCAGTCAACGACAAGAATACAAGAAAAGTAGCCAAAGGCACTCGAAGGCACTTACGAGTCCATATCACTCAAGTCAAAAATAGGCAGAGCCTTCTCGCCTTTCTTCTCTTCCTTCTTCCTCTTCGCTGGCGGCTACGGCGCTACAGCCCGCATAGGAACGACCGTGATAGGAGAGGACGAGGCACCATCACCTCCACTGTGGCAAAGAAGGAATGACGGGTCCCTAGGCGTTGGCGGAGTTGAGGCATCCGAAGATTCGCTCGAGCTCCGTACCCTCTTTCGGGTCTGCCCCTCGCTCGCCTCGGGAGCCTCCTCAGTAGGCGACTGCACCGGGGGAAGATCGGACACGGAGTGCACGATTTCGTTGTTCGGCTCATCCGAAAACCGTTTGGGTAGTGGAGGCACCATGCCAGGTACCTTGAACTCCTGCACAATGAAGACAAACTATCAGGAAATATAATTGCAAAGGAAAAGCACTCGAAAATAGCGCTACACGCACGTCCCAGATCTACACCTGTGGAATGGGTCGAGAAGAACTGAACGGAGGAGTCCGCGACTTCCCCGGAAGGTCCTCGTCGAACTTGTACTTCAACAACGGCCGGAGGACTCTGTCAACATCCCCCTTGGAGAGCTCCTTAGCCGCAATTCTTGTTGGGTCGTGGCGGCCAGAATAAAGGAACATCAGGTGCGTCCTAGGCTGGAGTGGCTGCACCCGACGTTTGAGGAAGGTACGGATGATGTCCACACCGTTCACCTCCTTCTCCGGAATCACCTGGAGGTCCTGCACCCGACGGTAGAGCTCCTCTATCTCCTCCACTTCACCCTCTAGGATACGGTTCTTCCAGGACCTCTTCGGTTGGATATTCTGGGTGGAGTCGAAAGGGGCAAGGCCAAAGTTTTGCCTGTCCACTCTGGAGTCATGGATATAAAACCACTTCCTCCGCCAGTTATGGACGGACTCGGACATAGAGAAAGAGAAGAAAAGATAAGTAGATCGAAGAGAAATGACGCAGCCGCCAATCGGATAAACTCCGTCGAAGCCGGATTGCCTCTTCACGGAATAGATCTTCCGGAAGAGGCCAAAGTGTGGTTCGATATCGATCCAGCACTGGCAAAAAGCAACGAAGCAGGCGATGTCAAGAAGAGAATTGGGGGAAATATGGTGGAGTTGAATGCCATAGAAGAACAACAGCCCACGAAGAAAGTCGTGGACTGGGAAAGAAAGTCCACGAATAATGAAGGCGACGAACATCACCCAAAACCCAGCAGGAGGACGGGGAAATACCTCGTCGCCAGGGATATTGAAGGCCTCCTTGTCTTGCAGAATCAAGCCCGGCAACACGGAGCTTGCGTACATCACCCTCGCGAATCTCCGTGCGCCGCCACCCACCATCGGTGGAGCGAGCGGCGGTAGTGCCCTTCTTGCCGCCGGCAGCAGCATTGGTGCCCCATGCGGCGGAAACCTTCTTCGGCATGCCCCTCACAGCGCGTCGACGGCGCTGGTTCGAGCGCAGGAAAGAGGAAGGGAATGATCGGAGAACTTCTAGCGCGTGGTGAGAAAAGCTCAAGAAAATGGAAGCACCAGAAAGCAAGTGGCTAGGGTAAAAACAAATTACAATTTTTCCCCACAGTTATAACGACGAAGGCGATGAACAGGGACCATTCATCTGGAAGCCCTAGCGTCAGGATCAGATCCTACCGTCCACGTGTCAACACAGCAGCGAACCGTCGCACGCACGCCGTCCACTACGCATAGAAATCGAGGAGACGCCATAATTCTCGCCACATCGTGCGTGACCAGTCAACTCAAAGTCAGAAAGTGGAACCCCCGTTTTTCCATTCACATCACCTCTGGCGCCGCAGACGCCTGAGGTCACCAATCGTCAGCACTGACGTCATCATCACCACACCAGTAATGGTTTGAAATCTTCGGCAGACAAAAGTACTCACTCGAATCTACGATTTGAACAACTACTTGGGGGCTACTCCTATCAGGAGCGCTGGCCGCGCACCCGAGGAAGAAATAAGGTACTACACATATGATCTATTATTCGAGTCCTACGCCGAGTCTACGACTCCACTATGGACTCGGGGGCTACTCCCATAGGGAGCATTGATTCAAGCATCCGAAAAAATTGTGTCCTACGGACTTGAAGCACACAATGGTTGAATTAAAGTCTCTGCTCGAGTCTACGACTCAAACAGACACTCGGGGATACTCCCATAGCGACCGCTGGTCGCGCACCATATGAACTATTCGAATGAGATCCTTCGGATCAGAATGCAACAAACTGTTTGGCAACTTTGCCCCAATCAATGCTAAGTGAGCAACATCCTCCTTGGCCACCCGAAACACCTTCGCGTTGATAAAATTTCGGATGTTGCATCTGCGATGCAAAGTTAAGACCTACGGATATCATCTGATGACCTGGTATCGCACCTGACTGCGCTCTGCTATTATAAATCCGTGCCAGCAGGAGCGATGAAAATCCTGACGGACGCGTTGGGTACATCATTCGAAAACTACTGGGATTCGACTCCTGTAAGACCTCAACGGCCTGAGTCGAATTACGCCAGCATCTGTTCTGTATTCGAGTCTAGGGACTCGAATCTGAAGAAGATCATGTTGTTTTGTCCTAGGACAGTTAACTGACCCTGATCCGTTAGGAGAGTAGGGCTCACGAATCAACAATCCCTACACAACTGGACCCGAAAGATTGAAGAGTCCTCAGCCAAATCTACGATTCGGCTGAACACTCGGGGGCTACTGACATGGTTATACCCTACGGGTACACGACATCAGCATACTTGTTCCAGTCCAAGGAAGGCCCACAATAATATACGCGGCCCATGGAGGTTTTCGGGTGGCCCAAGCCCATGACATCTTCGGATCCTTGGAGAGCAAGACTGTGGCATACCGCAAAACCACTACTAGAAAATCGCGTGGAATTTGTGCATTGCATCGTCATCATCATGCATTGTTTGCCAAAACTATTTTCACAACATCCGTTTTGTTTTCTAAAACGCCCCCTCTGGATTCAAACATCAACATCCGGGTCGCCGGAATATTTTGTTTTGCCCGATATCGGTTTGCAAAAGCTTTGTTTGAGATAAACAAAATTATTTATTATTTTAGCGGGGGCAGTCGAACGGGCCGTTCCGACCCGAACGACCAACCCCAGAAGATTACAAATGGTCCACCCTAATCCCTAAACCTACCAGCTAACCTACCCAGCCCAACCCTCCACCTCACCCTAGCCAATCAACATGTGCCACCTCGCCCTCTCCTCTTCCCCCCACCAACCAGAAGCTGCCACATCACTCCCTCACCCCATCTCTCTCTCCCCTCTCTCTCACCTTCCACCACACACCCCACCAGCTAGCAACACACGCACACCACGCACGCGTCCCCCACCCCCTGGCGCCTGGGTCCCACCCCTCTACCCTGGACCGCCCGACCCCACTCTCACCGGCACCCCCGCTCAGCCCCGACCCCATCGCCTCTCCTCCCCTGCTCATCTTCCTCCTCTGCCCCTCACGCGCGCGGCAGCCCCCCCTCTGCTCCCCTCCTCCTTCCACCGCCGCCCTCCCATGGCCGCCATCTCGCCTCCGCCCGAGCCAGCTCGCCCAACAGCTCTCCCGCCCCTCCGCGCGTCTGCGCTTGACCAGCGCCGCCTGCGAGCTCCGCCCAGCTCCTCCCCGGCCCCTCGCCTCGCTCTTCTTGGCGCCCTCTCACGGCCGCCAGCGCCACCACCCGCATCGCCTACCTCCGCCCTCCTCTGCTCCTCGCTCGCGTCGTCCGCCGACCCTCCGCAGCCCGAGCACCGCCGCCTGCAAGCTGCGCGCCCGCCGTCCCTTCCCGTTCGCCGCGCCGCTCACGCTGCCTCCGCCTCCGCCCGGCGCCGCGGCCGCCTTCCCTCCACCGTCCCGCCGTCGCCTCGCCAAGCCCCGCGTCGCCGCGCGCTGCCAGCCGCGCCCTGCTCGCTCGCCGCCGGCGAGCTCGCTCCACCGCCCTCCCCCGTGGCTCCTCCTCTCCTCCGCGACCTTCCCCGTCACCGCGCGTCCCGCCGACGACCTGGGCGTCACCTCGTCCGCCGACCCTCCCTCGAGGCCGCCTCCCCGAGCCCGCGGGCCCCTCGTCAACCCCGTGAAGGCCCCCTCCTCGCCACGACCGCGTCGTTGTGCGGTCGAGCGAGCGCCCTCGACCCTGCGGCGCCCGGCCTCCCATGGACGCGGACTCTGCTGTCGCGCGTGCGCCGCCAGAGCTGCTCGCCACGACCGCCGTCGCCCTGCTGTTTTCCCACACGTCCGAAGACCCAGGATGTACGGATCGTCGCCCTGATGGCCGTAGGACGTCGAGTTCTACTTCTGGATCCACCACGGTCTACCGAAGGCTGGCGGAGACATGAACCCCGAAGAACGACCGTACCAAACCCGGCGCCGCTCCAAGATCCCCTTCACGGAGTTGATGACCCGAGGGCCGGCAAGATCGCCACGGATGCGACAAGTTCTCCATCACGGAGCATCAAGACCGCCTCACGAGCCGAACCCTCGGGACCGCCAAGTTCGCCGAGACCCTAGACGCAAGATCTCCTTCATGGGACGACAAGTACTCCGACATGGACCCGATTGGAGCGAAACCGAAGACGGTAGGTGCGACAAGTACTACTATCACGGACATCGAGTGCCAAGATCGCCCACAGAGAATCGCAGTTGTCGAGACCCTGAGGACCCGTTCCTGGAGACAAAGACCGGACCCGACAAGATCGTCGCGACGACAAGAACGGCACCGACCGAAACAAACCCGATGCGCCCAAGACGCGACCAAGCCCTCTACCGGACGCCAAGACCTACCCGATCCAAGACCCTAACCTGGACCACGAGACGAACCACGAACCCGGAACCAAGATCGCCGAACCGTAATGTGTGAACCTTTTCCCGAGCCCTATCTTAGAAATGCTAAATATAAAACTTGTCGCATCTTAATTGTTCATGCATGCTTATGGTCTTGTGGTTTGGGGCCCTTATGTCGATTCACCTAATAATTAAATATGGGGCCCATATGCGGGCAAATCTAGCCTTATATTGGCCTCATTTAAATTTGTGTAGCGAACCGGTATCTTATCTTGCCTTGTTATAACAACATTTAAATTGCGGGTTAGCTAAATAACATGAACCATCTAATTAATTGTCGGGGCCCCGGTTCCGCTTAATATGAACCAATTGCGTCGCACCTTTGCCATGCCATACATCATACTTGCATCATGCCGATCTTCTGCCGTTGTATTAAATAGTGCATCCGGTGTTTCTTCTAGTGTTTTGCTTCTTCGCGGATAAGGCCGTTGAGTTGATGTGAGCTTCGCCCCGATCTTCGGTTTAAACCTTCGACAATGTTTTCAGGCGAGCATCTCCCCCTTTCTACCTATCTTACTTTTATAGTATTTATTCCCTCCTGTTGATCTATTGCTATCTGTGTTGCGATGCTCTAGTTTTCCGTACCTTGGATATTCCCTGCAGCCTCATATTGCCTTGGACACATCCTATTACCTGTTGTTCGGTAGATAGTTGGAATTGCGCGTCGTAGTTGCTTGCTCAAGTGCTGATGTGTGTCGTCATATGCCACAGTTGCTGATGTATTGCCGCATGTTGATGTTGGAGATGATTCTAGTTTTAATTATCGTCACTTTAATTTCTGTTTAACAACTAAAATTGAGATAAGCAGAGGCATCGGTGGGTGATAGAAAATATTTGGTTTCCGGACGCCCACTTGTGTCCCGTAAGACCCCGAGTACTTGATACCTGTTCCTTGATTTATCGTGCTATCCACATTCGGGAGTAGTATGGGATCCCCGAGCGAGCTTGATTCATCTTATTTCTTGGGGCCACAACTAGTTTGAGGTTTTATTTACGATCCTGCTTATGCCATGCTACTTTCTGTATTTACATTTGTGTGAGGAGCACATCTTTATTTAGGATCGGGACACGATTCGCGGTCGACAAGCCCACCACACTTTCGGGTTCCCGATCGTTCACACCGTCTACCTAAACCTTAAGTCCGTCTGAGTCGGTGGCCGTTGCGGATTCTACTTAAGGGTGGCCCCTGAAATATTTCTGAATCTTGTGATTGTTCATCGTGAAAGCCTCGTTGGGTTTTGATTTGGTTTTTCCGAGGTTGATCGAGCGTGTGTTGCTATTGGTGCACCCCGGCCGGGTAAAACTTTCTGAAAGCCGTGTCCGCGGATATGGACGACTTGGAGCACAGTATCTCGATCATAGACAAGCATAACTAAAGTTTATTGTCATGAATTTGACTTTATAATGACTAGTAATCAGCTTCACTATAACGGAATGCCTAATTAATACTGCCCACAATTGCTTGTTTGGAGTGTCGCTTGCGACCATTGTACCTGACTAGTAAGTGTTGCAACTACAACGGGATGGCTGAATAAAAGTACCAACAACTGCTGGGTTTTGGGTTTATATCATGCTATCTGTATCTGATTAGTAATTGCTGCAACTATAACGGAATGGTTAACTAAAAGCGCCCACTGCTTATTTTATCAGGATGAATATCTATATCTGACTAGTAATTACTGCAACGATAACTGAATAAGTAAGCGCCATGTGAGTTCCTCGGTTGACTTCCTCGTTTGGTATCGAGGGGGAAACACCAGGATGGGTTTGTTTGATGGTAGTATCAGGTTATCTCCGAATAGGTCTTTCTTATCCCTCTCTGATTGTCGCCAGTTGTATCGAGTCTCTATAGGTTGTTTAGTGCATCTTTGCCGCTGCTTGATCCACCATACCTATGTGGCGAGGACCGCCGAATTCTAGCCTCGCCGGTGTCTTGTCCTCGATCTTGGCTCCTTCTTTTTCCTTTGCCCTTTGTCGGCACCCCTTTTGTTTAAGCAGGTTTGAGATCGACGTCCTTAGCAGGGTTACCCTTCCGGCTTGGCCTGGGCAGGGTTATGGACGCCATTGGTTATTCTTCAGGGCTCTTAGCCCCATTTGCATCTTGTCCATAGCTGGACGCCCTATCGTTTTCAAGGTGATTTGGATCTTTGTATATTATATCTGTATTCTTGACTCATGGAGTCGCTGTTATATATATCTGTTCTGTGGGTCCCATCGAGGACTGTTGTGTAATGTTATTACTTCGTTTTCCGGCCGCGAAAGTGCTGGTGGGCACCTTTGAATCGTTTCTATGCGGGTTTGGCGAATTTTGCTCAAACTTGCATAGGTTCGATCTGAGGTGTTACAGTGGTATCGAGCTCGTGGTTGGGATACCCCACAAGTCCAGCCTGTAGGATAACCTAGCTAACGGCCGAAGTAGAAGTGTCAAAACTATTTTTGAAAATCGGTTGGATCGTTCTGGTTAGGTCTGGTTTTACTCCTTACCCCTCTGCTATTCTCCTCTTACCTCGACGTGTTTGAATCCGCTCTCTTCTCTCTCTTCGAGTCCAGGAATTCTCGTGGTTGGGTTTCCGTCGTACCTTCAGGGTTTCGAATTCTCCCTTTTGTAATGGAGGTGCTACGATCATCAATCTGCAACCGGTCTGTTGTGTCCTTCATCCACTCTTTTGTTCTTGAGCTCTTTATCCATATGTGTTCCTTGCTGGATATCCGTGTCGTTGAAAAACATATGAGAAGGACGAGCTTTGGTGAAATTGGAGTCGACCTTGAGCATGTGTTGTTCATGCCAACGGAACCATCGCGAAACCTAATCAGTGTGTCTTTCATAGATGGACGAGGCGGTGCCGCCGAAGTACATCGACCTCGACCCGTAGATGGACGAGGCGGTGCCGGCGCGCGAAGATCGGTAGCTAGGGCTAGGATTAGTTTAACTTATGTTTTTATATTTTGAATGTAAATTAAGTACAAAATTTGCTAGTTTTTCGCGTGAGTTGTTTGTGTTTGAATCTGAAAAAAAGTTACCTCGTCCAGCGCGGACAAATGGGTCACGCCGTTGGGCGCGGCTAGCCGGACAGGTCGGATTCCCTACCCATATAGACCGCGGCCCGACCCAAATGGATAAAAATGGACCGTTTGGAATAACCGTTTTGGTCGGTCCGATGGAGATGCCCTCAGTTTGCACCAATTATTTTTTGTCGCTGAGAAAACCAAATTTTCTTTTTCAATACACCCTTGACACCAATTCTAGAAGGGACAGAGTGATGGCCGTCCTCAGCCAGCATGGAGGCCCATATGTCAGAATTCAGGCTCTTGCAGATTTTTATAAAATAATACAATTTTTTAATAATTTTTAGGAGTAGCAATTTATAAATCTAGCCCATTGGTAGCTTAGGTCTTGCCGAATGGCTTTTAGTCGGCCTGGCCCTGACCGAATGGGTTGTCGTCTGGTGACCATCATGCAACCGGCCAGGCCTAGGCCAACTGCACCAATCGATTAGGCACTGGCCGATTGCTTCATTCGGTCATGTTCAGACCTTAGGCCTTGGCCGATTATACTAATAGTCTTAGGCCATGCCAAATCCTACATGATCAATGCAACGCTACGTGATTAACCTAAACATAGACAATGTTAGTTCCAGCCCGCCTCTTTTTTTCGCCATTTTTCTTCCGCCATCGTTTCTCGCCATTTCCCCCACCAGCGTTTCCTGCCGTTTTTCCCGCCACTGTTTCCTGCAAGATTTATCCCGCCATTGTTTCCTGCCATTTTCTCCCGCTGACTCTGCCTAGTGCCTCTATAAATTCAGGCACCGATATGTTTTCTTCCACCAGTTCATATGCTCCTCCTCGTTCTCTGGCCAATCCTTCCGAGATTCCATCATGAGTGTGCCTTGTTCAGACCCCGAGTATAGGCCTAGGAAGATGAAAGATGCAAGGTTGCTAGAGGGTTTAAACAAGAGCGTCGTTGGTGCGGCCATCTCGCCAAAGCGAAGGAGTCGTTCGATTTCTCCACTTGCATGGGCATGGAGTTTTTCATGTGTGCCAACTATGATGCAAGCCTGCCTCGGCAAGCAAGTTCGTCATACGAGAGGCCTCCAGTATGTTCCCAAAGCATGATGAATATGAATAATTTACGTTATTATGTGTTCTTTTATTCATTCCATTAATATTCTTGTAGTATCCTCCTTCTCTTTGCAAGTGGTACCATTGGATTGACACAAAGCGGACAACTTGGGACATGAAAGAGATTCATGATAGTAATCGGGCTGTGTGGGCTGACTTTCATGTTGACAAACATGTCAAAAAGATGGCCGAATGGGAGAAGAAGGGACAGGAGAGAGAGAGTTTAAAAAAATAAGAGAGGAGAGAGCTCGGAACCGGGAGATAAACAGGAAGAGGATGGAGGAAGAGGAAGAGTGCAAGTATGTGGAGGAACAACTATGCAAGGAAGCCCGTGAGGCGGAAAGGAAGATATTAAGAGAAAGGGTTGCTGAGGCGCAAGCGATAGAAGAATGTGGGGACAAGACCGGAAAGTACCCACGCTGGACTTAGGGAAGGTATATGTATGTCTCAGTAGCAGTGTATCTTCATTTTAGTTGTAATATCCTGATGTGTCTTTATTTTAGTTGTAGTGTCATGATGTATCTTCATTTTAGTTGTAGTGTCGTGATGTATCTTATTTTCCGCATTACTTTGTAGTTGTCAATTAATTTCAGAGACAATGTATCTAAAATGTTTTCCGTCATAATGTCAAACCCTAACTAAGCATGTATCATGCACTTGTAGATTCAATTTTGAGATACTTCCATTAAATTACGGTAATGCCATTCTAATCCACGATTAAAAGCATAAAGCAGCTTGAACATTATTGAAATTTGCTGAAATCATAAAACCCTAAACACTAAACCCCTAAACCCTAACCAAACAAGTATCATGCACTTTTAGATAAAATTTGAGATACTTACATTAAATTGGGCAACGCCATTATATTTGACGAATATAAGCATAAAGCTTAAACATTATTGAAAATTACCTAAACCCTAAACCCTAATAAATAAACCCTAAACCCCTAAATACTAAAACCCTAAACCCTTTAACCCATAATTAAATCCTAACCAAGCAGGACATCATGCACTTATAGATCCAAATTTGAGATACTTTCATTAAATTGCGGTAACACCATTATATTCCACAATTATAAGCATAAAGCTTGAGCATTATTAAAAAATCTCTAAACCCATAGATGATCATGACCAGGCAGGTGCATCATCCACTTGCTCTAGTGGTATGGTGTATTTTAAGATATAAGACAAGATAAAGATATGATAAGAATTAGGGCATATTTGATTCATAGGATAAAAATGTAGGAATATGAAAAATATAGGATTTCAATGTCATGACCAATCCAATCCTACAGGAATTCCTATGAACCAAAGTTCGTTTGACTCCACCGTAGGAAAACCAAAGGATTCTGAAAAAGAGGTAGGAGTGCATGTTTGATTTCCTATGAAATCTAGCAGTAATCCTTAGGAAAAATTCCTACGTGAATCAATCCTGCAAATCAAATGACCATCGTAGTAAAATTTCCCATAGTATTTAATCCTTAGGAAAAATTCCTACGTGAATCAATCCTTCAAATCAAATGACCATCGTAGTAAAATTTCCCATAGGATTTAATCCTACAAATTTCCATGCAAATCCTTTGAATCAAACAGGCCCTTACTATTGCGAATGGCCGATCTTTTGAATAACCTTCCCTCCCGATGTTTGGGAAGCAGATTTTTCTCAAAGTCACACTTCTTAAAATTTGGCCAACTACATAGAAAAATATGTTTAAGTTTATAATCCCTAATCAGTATTGTTAGAACTATTATGAAATATACATCCATATGGTGCGTATTACATATTGTAGACATTGGTAATTTTTCTCTATAAGTTTGATCAAATTTTGGATTTTTTGACTTTGACAAATAATTACTACTCCTATATGCATTCTAGTTTGGGATATATATAGGGAGTAGTACTACAACAAAGAATATGTCTCAGAAACGGAAGAGCAAGAGGGAAGCTGCGAGGAGGAGTTGAAGGTGGTGCGATATCAGAGCACTCCATGATGATGGGTTTCTGACATAAGGTACCAGTAGTACTATAGCTTTTACAACGTACACACTCTACTACTAGAAGGAGTAATAAATTAGCCAAACAAATTTGTTTTTTCTCTCACCATCCATATCTCCTCGGTGACGCCGCGCGCACCGACCGGTTGATCTCTCCCTCATCCATAGTCAGGCGCTGCACTGCGCACGTGTGCCTTGGTATGGCTGCATTGTGACTCTTGCGTGCTCGTCATGTGCGGTATTGTACACAGGAAGGAACCACTTTGGGACCTGGAGGAAAATTTCAATAGAATTCAAACTTTTCTGGTCTTGTCTGAAAACAATGAATGTTCATACATCGTACACCACAATAGCTAATTTCGTCCCTAAATTTTTCGAAAAGGGGCCAAATTTTGAATACAATAGGATTTTAGATCGAGATGTTGAATCTTGCAAAATAGGAAGCTTAAAATGGTTTAAAACGCACATGACCTAGCTATAACACACTTGTAGTTCCACTCTTGAGATATTTTGAGCAAATTGCCGTAAAATCGGATTATTGCACGGGTATATGGCTACAAATCTTGAAAATTTATGAAACCTGGTAATATCAATTAAATAGGCTACACTGGTGGCATTTTAGCCATATACTACCTTATAGTTGCTTCACACAAAAACATTGTTGTCACTTTCATTAAATTACGCTAACGCCATTCCATTGCATGAATATAAGCATAAAGCTTGAACATTATTGAAATTGCCCTAAAACCTAAACCTTAAACCCGTCAACCCTAAACCCTCACTAAGCATGTATCATGCAATTCTAGATAAAAATTTGAGACTGATACTTTCATTAAATTGCGCTAACGCCATTCTTTTTCACAAATATATCCATACGACTCAAACATTAATGAAAATTCCCTAAACCCTAACTCCCTAAACCCTAAACCCTAAGCCCTATACCCCTAAACCCTAAACCTGACCAAGAAGGTATATATCATATACTTATAGATCAAAAATTGAGTTATAATTTCATTAAATTGTTCCTAAGTCAATTTATTCGACGACTATAAGCATAAATCTCGAACTTCAATGCAAATTCCTAAAACCCTAAACCCCTAGCCCTAAAACAAGAAAAAATAAACCCATAAAACCTAAACCCTAACACCTTAAACACTATACTCCTAAACCCTGACAAATTAAGTAGTTATCACACTTATAAATCAAAGTTTGAGATACTTTTATTAAATTAGACAACGACATTCTGTTCGACGAATATAACCATGAAGCCAGATCATTGTTGAAAAAATCCTAAACCCTAAACAACACATAAAACCTAAACCCTAAACCCCTAAATACTAAAACACTAAACCCTTGACCCCTCAACCCATAATTAAACCCTAACCAAGAAGGTTTATCCTACAATTATATATATATATATATCCAAATTTGATATACTTTCATTACATTGTGGTAACGCCATTCTCTTCCACGAATATAATAATAAAGTTTAAACATTATTGAAAAGTCCCTAACCCCTAAACCTATAGTTAAACCCTAACCAAGTAGGTATCATGCACTTATAGATCCAAATTTGAAATACTTTCATTTAATTGCGGTAATGCCATTATGTTCCACACATATAAGCATAAAGTTTGAACATTATTGAAAATTCCATAAACCCTAAACCCATAAACCATAAACACCTAAACGACCCTGACTAAGCAGCAGGAATATATATCATCCACTTATAAATCAACATTTGAGATATACTTTCATTAAATTACGCTAACGCCATTCCATTCCACGAATCTAAGCATAAATCTTGAACATTATTGAAAATGCCCTAAAACCTAAACCTTTAACCAAATAACCCTAGCTAAACCCTGACCATGCAGGTATCATGCACTTATAGATCAAATTTTGAGATACTTTCATTAAATTGCGCTAACATCATTCTAATTCACGAAAGCTCGAACATTATTGAAAATTCCCTAAAGTACCCTAATCCCCTAATAAAGCCTAAACCACAAGCCCCCTATATATACCCCTAAAAACCCTAAACCCTCAACCAGTAACCCTAAGCTTAGACATATTATTGAAAAATTCCTAAAACCTAAACCCTAAACTACCCCTATAAAACCAAAACCATAAACCATCAATACTATTAAACCCTAGTAAACCCTAAAACCTGAAACACTAAGCGCCTACACCCTAAAACCCGAAACACTAAACCCCTAAACCTTGATCGAGCAGCTGTCATGCACACTTATAAATCAAATTAATTTGCATATACTTTTATTATTTCAGGTAACGCCATTCTATTTGACGAATATAGGCATAAAGCTTGAACATTATTACAAATTCCCTAAACCTGAACCCTAAACAACCCCTAAAACTTAAATCCTCAACCCATAAATAATACTAAAACCCTAACCCTCAACCCATATAAACCCTAACCAAGCATGTATCATGCACTTATAGATCAAAATTGGAGATGCTTTCATTAAATTTCGGTAGTGCTATCATATTCCATGAATATAAGCATAAAGCTTGAACATTATTATTGAAAATTCCCTAAACCCCTCAACCCATAAATAAACCCTAGCCAAGCAGGTATCATGCACTTATAGATTCAAATTTTAGATACTTTCATTAAATTATGGTAATGCCATTCTATTCCATAATTAAAAGCATAAAACAGCTTGAACATTATTGAAAGTTACAGAAACCATAAAACCCTAAACACTAAACCCCTAAACCCTGACCAAACAAGTATCATGCACTTTTAGATAAAAATTGAGATACTTGCATTAAATTGGGAAACACCATTATATTCGCGAATACAAGCATAAAGCTTGAACATTGAGGAAAATTACCTAAATCCTAACAAATAAACCCTAAACCCATAAATACTAAAACCCTAAACCCTTCAACCCATAATTAAACCCTAACCAAGCAGGGTATCATGCACTTATAGATTCAAATTTGAGATACTTTCATTAAATTATGGTAACACCATTTTATTCCACAGTTAAAAGCATAAAGCAGCTTGAACATTATTGAAAATTCTAGAAACCATAAAACCCCAAGCAATAAACCCCTAAAACCTAACCAAGAAAGTATCATGCACTTATAGGTAAAATTTGAGATACTTGCATTAAATTGGGCAACGCCATTATATTCGATGAATATAAGCATAAAGCTGAACATTGTTGAAAATTACCTAAACCCTAAACCCCTGAATAATAAAACCTTAAAACCTTCAACCCATAGTTAAACCCTAACCAAGCAGGGTATCATGCACTTATAGATCCAAAATTGAGATACTTCCATTAAATTGAGGTAACGCCATTATATTACATGATTATAAGCATAAAGCTTGAGAATTATTGAAAATTTCCTAAACCCCTAAACGACCCTGACCAGGCATGGGTATCATCCACTTGTAGTGCTATGGTATTGTAAGAGATAAGACAAGATAAAGATAAGATAAGAATTACTACCGTGAATGGTTGATCTTTTGAATAACTTTCCCTCCCAATGTTTGGGAAGCAAGTGAAAATTTCGAAATAGGAAAAGTTTGAATTTTTTGCCGCCAAGGACCAAAGTGGTTTCCTTCCTATGTATTACTCCTACTCCACACCAAATCACTAATGCGGCTGCCGAAAACGCCAAAGAAACAAAGTCGCCCCCTCAAACAAAATAAACAGAGCCGCCATACCGAGGCACACATGCGCAGCGCCATGGTGTGGACGAGGGAGAGATCATCCGGGCCGGTGCGCGAGGGGAGAGGGGTGGAGAGATGATAGGAAGCGAAGGAGAGAGAAAACACACATTTTTTTGCGTGCATGGGTCCTGAAGTTTACTACTAGTAGAGTGGAGTACACTATAAGGCGGTAGGAGTATCTCGTGTCAGGAACCCATCATAATAAACTTTCCTCTGACATCGAACCGCCTTCAACTCCTCTTATCTCTTTGTTGCTGCCCTCTTCCCCTGCCTACGTTTTATTCTCTCTACATGTTTAACGCGTGGACAGAGATCATCATATGTCCAAGCAAAAGAAATTGACATGGTTTAGTAAATTGGCATGTTGTCAATTTATTGCAAGAATTTAGCCAGTAAGATTGAATTGGTTTATCCATTAAACATGTTAGTTTGTGCGACAATTAGCACCATATCATATTGAGCCATAACCTTTGAAGTTGCTACACAACCAAAATCAATGTTGTGACTTGGAAAAATTAAAATTGGATTTTCCCTTTGTAAGCAAAGCTTGATTGGCCAAGATGCATCCAATGTACGGATTACAAGACATGGACACGGTACCAGCAACTATGGCTATGCAGGTAAAAAAAAGCAACTATGGCTGTGACCTTGGTCATCTTGTTTGAAAGACGGCAGATGTCTATCAACTCATTAAATGCTCGAAAGCATACATGGTCTAGGTCTATCTGATGGGGAAGACATCCCCCAAGTGGGAGTGGGAGTAGCGTACTAAAATATCCCGCCCATCCATTCAAACTTCCAGCCCCAAACATACTTCAACTTTTTTAGAATGAAAATTCCTCTTATATTCCTGCTCCGGAAACAAGAACCCGAGGAGCAATGCAACAATAGAGTGATATAGGTGGTAATTTTGTGTTCCCCCACATGCATCACCCCATCGACCTGGTTCCCTGCCCTTCTTCAATAAGCGTATTTACCTACCCCCTCCGGCCTTACACTGGTTTTATGGACCCACAATGCAAGTGGCCCGCTTGTCAGTGACCCATAATTATGGCGAGTATAGATTCCCATCGTTTGCAGTTCAAAATTCGACCATTTTTCGCTAAACTGAGATGAACTCGTTAAACCCTAACCGAGCAGGCATCATGCACTTATAGATAAAATTTGAGATACTTTCATTAAATTGGGCAACACCATTCTATTCGACAAATATAAGCATGAAGCTTGATCATTATTGAAATTTCCCTAAATGCTAAATAACCCCTATAACATAAATCCTAAGGTCTCGTTTGATTTGCAGGATTCCTAGAACATAGGAGTAGGAAAACCATGGGATTGGAGTGGCATGACCTCTTGAATCCTATAAGAATGGAAAATTACATGAATTTGGATCAAGTACGTCTTTTAATCATAGGTAAAGAAAAGGAATTCAAACATGAGGTTAGGGTGAATGGAAATTTTCCTACACAATAGAGAGCAAAGGAATCCTTTGAAGGAATCACTACAGATTGTAATACTTTGAATCAAACGACCAACATTTGTATATTTTCTAAGGGACAAAATCCTTCACAAATCCTTTGAAATTCCTTTGAATCAAACAAGCCCTAAACCCCTAAATACTAACCCTAAACGCTCAGCCCCTCAACCCATAATTAAACCCTAACCAAGTAGGTATCATGCACTTATAGATCCAAATTTGAGATACTTTCAGTAAATTGCGGTAACGCCATTCTATTCCATAGATATAACCATAAAGTTTGAACATTATTGAAAAATCCTCAAACCCTAAACCCCTAAAGCCTACCTACACCCTAAACCCTTAAAGCCTAAAACCCTAAACACTACCCCATATAACATGACCAAGAAGGTATCATGAACTTATAGATCAAATACGAGATACTTTTACTAATATAAATTGGGTAACACCATTCTATTTGACGAATATAAGCATAAAGCCAACATTATTTGAAATACAAAAACCATAAACCCTAAACAACCCCTAAAACCTAAAGCCTAAACCCCTAAATACTAAAACCATAAACCCTAAACCCTTAACCCATAATTAAACCCTAACCAAGAAGGGTATCATGCACTTATAGATCCAAATTTTTGAGATACTTTCATTAAATTGCGGTAGCGCCATTCTGTTCCACGAATATAAGCATAAAACTTGAACATTATTGAAAGTTCCCTAAACCCTAACCCTCTAAACTCTAAACCTTAAAAGCCCTAAATCCTAAACCCTAAACCCCTAAACGACCTTGACAAAGCAGGTATCATCTCCTCGCATATCAACATTTGATATATACTTTAATTAAATTATGCTAAAGCCATTCTATTCCACGAATATAAGCATATAGCTTGAACATTATTTAAAATGCCATAAACCCTAAACCCTAAACCCCTAAAACCGAAGCCCTGAAAACTAGAATTAAACCCGGAACACTAAACCCCTAAACCCTGACAAATAAACGGCTATCATATGCACACTTACATATCAAATTTTGAGATACTTTTACTAAATTGGGTAACGCCATTCTATTTCACGAAAATAGGCATACAAATCAAATATTATTGAAAATTCCCTTAACCCTAAGCCCTGCAAAACCTAAACTCCAAGCCCTATACCCCTAAACCCTAAAAACCATAAACCTGTAAACCCTAACCAAGCAGGTACCATGCACTTCTAGATCAAAAATTGAGATACTTCCATTAAATTGTTCCTAAGTCATTATATTCCACAAATTTAAGCATCGGGCTCGAAGTTTATTGAAAATGCCCGAAACCCTAAACCCGAAACCTCTAAATCCTAAAACTAAAAACCCTAAACCCCTAAACCTCGCCAACAAGCAGCTATCATGCACACTTATAGATCAAATTTTGAGATACTTTTATTAAATTGGCTTGGTAACGCCATTCTATTCGACGGATATATGCATAAAGCTTGAACATTTTTGAAAATTCCCTAAACCCTAGACAACCCCTAAAACCTAAACCCTAAACCCACAAACACCCTAACAAAGCAGGTATCATGCACTTATTGATCAAAATTTGAAATACTTTCATTAAATTGAGGTAACGCTATTCTATACCATGAATATAGGCATAAATCTTGAGCATTGTTGAAACTTCCCTAAACCCCAAACCCCTAAAACCCAAACCCTAAACTCCTATCTTATCTTACCACTATATAGTTGAAACATCCCTAAAATCATGTTTCAAACTCATGCATATCATCCATGCATCCATGATCATTTAGGATTTCATTTCAAACAAATCAATTCAAAAACAGGAGAATATGAGCTCATTATTTTATGTGATCAGCATTTAAAGCAAATGCCACTCTCCAATGAGAGATTGTTGTTCATTGAACCAAACCTTGTTGTCTTATTGCTCTCAGATTGTGTTGCTAGATTTCTAGGATTTAAACCAAGGTTTCAAAAGAAATATGATTTGAAAACCAATTTCTAAACCTATTTAAAAACTAGTGCTATGTCACTGCTTATTTTATTTTATTCCAAGTGACTAGGCCAATTCAAAGTGACCACTTGGTTTTGTGCCCATATTTGTGAGTGTTGCACTCTACAAAAATCCTGAAAAGATTTGAATTCAAACAACTTTTGAAATTATTTGAATTTGATTCCTGAAATTGCAAACAGAAAAAGAAAAGGAGAAAATAAATAGAAAAGGGTCGGCGCCACCTTTCTAGCCCAACAACAGAATCAGCCCACTAAGCCCACCCGGGTTCCCCCTTCTCCCTCTATCACTAGCAGACAAACCCACAGAGTCGCTGACGCAAGGACCCCACCTCCTCTCTATTTCACTCGCTGGCAAGTGGACCCTGCGACCATGTCGCTGCCGTTAATCACGCTGCCGAGGCGCCGCGCTCATTGTTACCTCGCCGCAGTCACTACGAGCTTAATTGCCATTGATTCTGCACGTACTCGCCGCCCCTCCCGCCTACTTAAACCCCTCTGCACCGCGAACATTTCCCCTCACCTAGCGCCACCACTCTGCCACCAGTGCCTCAGATTCGCCTTGCACCGCCAAGCAGTAACCCTCTCAGGCGACCAATCCTGGTAAACTCCGTGCGCCCCTTCCTCTCTGGTTCATGCAGACTGCTTCGCAACATCCTTGCGCTTCTCCTGATGTCTTTGGTTCATCCTATACTGCCCCAGGTCGTCGATTTCATCAAGCACTGCAAGTTCTCGACGATGTCTCCAACTCCGGCGACAAAATTCGGTGAGCCTCGTGTTCCCCTCCGTCTCTGAATCACACGAACATGTTCGCCTGCATCTAGCGCATCTGCTGACACTCTTCGTTTGGATCCTCGCGTCCCAGAGCGTCGCCTTCGTCTTCGACAGCAAGAATCTGACGCCACCAGCAACTCCGACGAGCTCCCTCGGCCACTACAGCGCACCCCTTGACCATCCATCGCCACCTTGAGCATCAGCAACACACGGCGAGCTTGGTAAGCCCCTTCTCCCTCTCCCGCACGACCTAGAACACCGGTAGCAGCTCTGACAGAGACGCCGCCGCCAGCCGCCGCCGCTAGCGCTGCCAGAGTGTGGTCGTTTGATCGCGCACCGTTGGATCCAGATCTGACGGGCTAGATTAAACACTTAAGCGAAGGGGTACGAATAGATCTGTGCCGTGCAGTTTAAGTTAGATCTGACGCCTCACATACGCGATCCAGAGGGAACCGGTACGCACCAATCAGAACATGACGCGTGGCTAGGATTTAGATTTAAAATCAGGATTTGAATCTATTAGATGTTTGATTTTGTTTTAATCATAACTTTTGATTCCCACGTCCAAATTTGATGAATTTTATATCAATGGAATCAGGAGATAAAGCCCTTTCCAAATATGCAATGTGTTTAATGTTTTGTTTCTGTTAAAATGGTTTTATTTATAGAAACATGTGTAGGCCTATTTTGTGTATATAAATTATTTGAAAATTGTTTTAGTGTTCAAATAAAGTTTGTTTGGTAAGTTTTGAACTTGTTTTTGAACCAGTACTGTGCACTTGTCTTGTTGAGTTTATAAAATCATCACATATCATATTGCATGCATCCATATATATTTTTGCTTGTATTTATTTGTATGTGATTTGTTGCTATGATTTTATGTGTAGATTTTGGTGCCAATAGTGATTGTGATTATGAGGATTGTAGCTACTCTCCAAACTACCAAGGCAAGTGGTGCTTCATGATATTTGATCCCTATGTTTTTCTATTATGCATTAGAAATATTTTTGCTAGTCTTGCATGGTTATATTTTGCTTATATGCTATGCTTGGAAAATCCAAGTAGTTGTAGAATTGCTAGAAATTTCTAAGTTAAGATGCTTATATATGCCATGCTTAGCCTAGCTAGTAGAAACCAAGGGTGGTGAAACTATTCATGTTATGATAAAATATTTCTAAGTCTTTGGACTTGTGTTTTGCTTAATAAAACAACTAAGTGAATGAAACACCTGGGTGGAATGGAAGGAATGGTTTATGTTGAGTGGTTACACAAGGCCCATTTCTATGGTTTACCTTGTGTATCACACTTGTGGAAAGCCACCCAGGAACAAAGGGATTTGAGAGGCCAAATGTTAAGAAGCTTTTAGTGCATCCACTTGGCAATATGGGCTCTGCCTGGATCATATAGGTTGCAATAACTTAGCCATTTGGACAGTTGGTGGTAGTGGGATGATAGGTTGGAGCGCGTCCATTTGGTCTAAGGGAAGGCTTCTGAAAGGTCCTGTCTTGGTGAAAATCAAGGCTTGTGGGGAAAGTGCACAACCTCTGTAGATGGAAGAATCTAAGTACTTAGCCATGTCCCTGGAAAAGGACAACTTGAGCATCAAGACATGGAAGCTATCAAGAATCTCCTCATCCCAATTTCTAAGTAAAAATTTGTGGTTGAACAAGGATGAAGGACCTCAATGTCTATTGGTGGTTCCTTGGGAAAAGTTTTTGACAAAGAAAAACTTAGTGATTTCAACTAATAGGCAAAACCTATTTTGAGCAAAGCAAGCCTAAGCTACACTTAGCCAAAATTGCATATAGTATCTAGTCCACCAAAATTATACTAAGGTATCACTTGCCAATACTATTCCAATGTATTGACCCACTGTGGCTATAACTTGTGATGTTGCAGGTTATTCTGATGAGGATTACGAGTCATGAGTCTACACTCAACATGTTTGCCTGTGGCACATGAAGATGAAGACTTTTATCTATTTACTTATTTAAACTCTTGTACTAGGCCTGTGGCCTTGGAGTTGTAAAGACTATGTTTGTCTCTAGAATGACTGTAATAATGACCTTTGTTTCTGTGTACTTCATCTTAAACTGTGGATGCTAGCATTGATCCAGGGACTAGCATTGCAATCACAGGGATCCTTTTTCCTTTATAAAGGAGGGATCTTACAGATGGTATCAGATCCAGGTTGTTGCCTGTAGGATTATGACCCTAGGATTGGAAACCACTAAGGATTTTTTTTCAACAACTTCCACACTTGTCTATTCTTCTCGTAAACTTTTCTAATCTTCTTTCTCATCTCTATTTGTATATGAACTCCATCAACGAAGCCGTAAGGAAAGGACCACTCATGACAATGACTTTGGAATGTGAGACAGAATTCCCCAAGGCTCTCAAGGACCTCATGGTTGCACTGGGAATACATGGTGTAGCTGTGTACAAAGGTTTTCCTGTGATGTATGAAGGAGTTGAGTACTGGTGGGTGCAAATTCACTTGTATAAAATCAAGGAAGACAACCACAAAGAATCAGGGTTCTGCATGGTCACCAATTCAGTGGTGCACACTACATTCTTTGATTCAGCAAGGGATGCGGCTTGGAAAGCCATCAAAGAACTTGGTGATAGAGTCAAGTATAGAATGCTCAACATCTAGAATGACCTAAAGGAAGAGAAGAAACATACCCAAGAGTTGGAGGCTACCAACCAAACTTTAAGAGGAGACGTTATAGATTTAGTAATGGAGTCATGTGCTCAAGATAGACTGATTGTTTCTAGAAATATTACGTTAGCCAACTTGGCAAGTGAGATAGGATTGTAAGCGTACTTCGTTAGTTGGACCACCACACTTATCATTCTATTTTCCAAAAGTTGTTTAAAATAAGTTGAACCTTGGTTGTTGTAATGGATCCATGTATGCCATGACTTGTGAGTTTGATTTCCAAAGTTATGCATGTGATGCCTTGTCTTGTGACTTGTCTTAATATTGTGTTGATTCTAACTTTTTCTATCTTATTAAATAGATGCCTAATGTTACCATCAACACTGTTGAAGAGTTCCAAGGAACTCGTTTTGGCCCTCGTATTATTGAGCTCACTACTTTGCTCAATCTCCCTCTTCCTACCATCATGGTGCTTCCCCTCACCAAGTTTGAGAGGAAAGACCTTTAGGGTTTCAAGGTCAATCAGCCGGGCCTTGAATGAGCCTACCACGGAGGCTATCATCTTCAAGATCATGCACGATGACAAGGAGAGAGGCTTAGAGGTAGTCATGCAGGACTTGATTGGACGTCTGTTAGGGAGACACTCTCGACAGGTTAGAGGTACTCACTTCCACGCCTTCGGTAGACGTGATGAGGATGGAGAGGCCATCGAATTCGAGGACATTTCGAGGGAGAAAGCAGAGCCGATTCGTCTATACCTCCAGGACTTAGAGGTTCTTCTTAGGCACGTGGACACTGATAGGAACAACGTCATGCTCAGCAATGACGAACTCCAGGTGCAACTTCGTGAGAAGGACAAGCTCTTCGCGGAGCAAGATGAGATAGTCAAGGAGATGGAGGCAAAGTTCGAGAGTCAGGACAGAAAGTTCAAGAGTCAAGAGAAGCGAGTCCAAGATAGGAACAAGAGGATTCGAGACATGACTGCAGAACTAGAGAACAAGGATTTAGAGCTCGAGCATCAGCAGACTGTGATTGAGAGGCTTCGTTCTCAGAAGAGGGCTCTCAAAGCCAAAGTAGAGACCTTGACCACCAATGTCGAGGAATACAAGACCGCTATGGAGAATGCAGGTCTTATTACCTTTGTGGAGGAGGAGGTTGATGCCGAGGAGTAGTGTTGACTACTCATTTATCATTTATTTACCATGCTTTATTTGAGTCGCAATGACCATCCAACATGTGGATGGCTTGCTATTGGTGTGTTTACTTTGCAAACTTGTTATCTTGTTGTTGAACTTTTATTATTATGATGCATGCTTGGTGATTGTTTATGTGATGTATTGTGCATGATAGCATCTATGGGTATCTCATTCTTATCTCTATTGAACAAACCACAGATGCCTCCTCGTCATGCCAATCCCAACCCCAACAACAACATCACCCCTGAGATGCAGCAAATGATGACAGCTTAGACTCAGCTGATGCAGATGATGACTACGTTCATCTAGAACCAGAACAACAACAACAACAATAACAACAATAATAACAACAACAACAACCCACCGGGTTTTGACATGCTTACCAGGTTCTTGAGATTGAGGCCAGCAAAGTTCTCAGGAACAACTGATCCTATGGTGTCCAATGATTGGCTACGCTCTGTGAACAAGGACTTGGTAACAGTTGGCTATACTGATGAAGAGAAAGTCAGATTTGCAGCTCACTTGTTGGAAGGACCAACAACTACTTGGTGGGATAACTTCCAGATCACCACTCCCATTGCGTATGTGACATGGGCTATCTTCGAAGATGGTTTCCGTACTGCTCACATCTCATCCGGAGTGATGAGTTTGAAGAAGAAAGAGTTCCATAATCTGAAGCAGCGCCACCGCAACGTGGCTGAATATATTGAAGAGTTCAACAATCTGGCGCGTTATGCACCGGATGAAGTTGACACTGATGCTAAGAGGAAGGAAAAGTTCCTTGAAGGATTGAATGATGAACTGAACCTGCAGCTATCAGTGGCCTATGTTCCCACTTATCAGTCTCTTTGTGATAAGGCTGCTATTTTGGAGAACAAAATGAAGCAAGTTGAGACTAGGAAGAGAAAGCACTCGGACAAGCACATCTCGGGATCGTCTCACAAGCGTTCCCATTATAATGATAGTGGAAGCTCGGGATCCCACAAGCATGGGAAATTCAATAAGCACCACAACCACAACCGTCATCATGACAACAAGCATCACCGTAGTCATGACAATGACAAGTACAAGAACAAGGGTGGATATAAGAGCCACCACAGTGGTAGTGGAAGTGGTAGTGGAAGCCAGCCTGTCAAGAAGGATCTCAGTCAGGTTGAGTGTTTCAAGTGCAATAAGATGGGGCATTATGCAAATGAATGCCCAGAAAAGAAAGTTGAAGGACCCAACAAGCCCAACCCTTTTCAGAAGGGACAAGTGAACCACGTCAATGTGGAGGAAATCTATGAGGAGCCTAATGCTGTTGCTGGTAAGTTAAAACTCAATTCTATTCCAGCACTTGTTCTTTTTTATACTAGAGCATCGCATTCATTCATATCAAAATCATTTTTTGATAGAAATAGGTTTCCAACTAAAAACATTGGGTGTCCAATAAAAGTTAGTTCTCCAGGTGGAGATATGATAGTAAGTCTTGGATGCCGGAATCTAGTGATAGAGTTTGGAAAACGTAAGTTTCCAGTGAGTCTGATAATCCTAGATTCTCAAGGACTGGATGTAATATTGGGAATGGATTGGATGGCTAAGTATGAAGGAGTACTAGATTGTGCTAATCGTACTCTTGCACTCACAACCCCGGAGAAGAAACGGATTAGATTCAAGTCTAACTTTGAATCAAAAGGGAGTAAGATAAATTCTCTTAAGGGGGTTAGCATAGACAGTGTGCCAATTGTGAGTGAATATCCGGATGTGTTCCCAGAAGAATTACCAGGGATACCACCAGATAGAGATGTGGAGTTTCTTATTGATTTGCTACCAGGATCTGGACCAATAGCAAAGAGACCGTACAAGGTGTCAGTTGATGAACTGAAAGAACTCAAGAAACAACTTGGATAACAGTAGCAGAAAGGATTTATTCAACCAAGTTATTCATCTTGGGGAGCACCAGTTTTGTTTGTGGAGAAGAAAGATAGAATTCAAAGCTTATGCATAGATTACCGTTCACTCAATGAGGTGACTATCAAGAACAAATACCCTTTGCCTAGAATCAATGACTTGTTTGATCAGCTAGAAGGAGCTTGTATTTTCTCAAAGATTGATCTCCGGTCAGGTTATTTCCAGCTCAAGATAAGAGAGCAAGACATACCTAAGACAACATTCACCACAAGGTATGGATTGTATGAGTATACCGTGATGCCATTTGGTTTGACCAATGCACCAGCATACTTCACGAATATGATGAACAAGGTGTTCATGGAATTTCTTGATAAATTTGTTGTCATTTTCATCGATGACATTTTGATCTACTCCAAGAGCAAAGAAGAACATGAAGGACATTTGCTTTTGATACTTGAGAAGCTTAGAGAGCATAAACTGTATGCCAAATTCAGCAAGTGTGAATTCTGGTTGAATGAAGTTGGATTTCTTGGACACGTTGTGTCAGGAGATGGAGTAGCAGTTGATCCTGCCAAAGTTTCAGCTTGACTGAATGGGAATCTCCCAAGTCAGTGAAAGAAGTTCGTAGTTTCCTTGGTTAGCAGGTTACTACAGAAGGTTCATTGAGAATTTCTCCAAGGTAGCTAAGCCTATGATAGAATTGCTAAATAAAGACAAGAAATTTGCTTGGTCTGAGGGTTGTGAACTCAGCTTTCAAGAATTGAAGAAGAGACTTGTGACAGCACCAGTCTTGTGTTTGCCCGATTTGGAAAAAGATTTCCAAGTATATTGTGATGCATCTCATCATGGTTTAGGTGCAGTACTTATGCAAGAAGGAAAATGTAATATCCCTCCTTTATAAAGGAAAAGGATCCGTGTGATTGCAATGCTAGTCCCTGGATCATTGCTAGCATCCACAGTTTAAGATGAAGTACACAAAAACAAAGGTCATTACTACAGTCATTCCAGAGACAAACATAGTCTTTACAACTCCAAGGCCACAGGCCTAGTACAAGAGTTTGAATAAGTAAATAAATAAAAGTCTTCATCTTCATGCCACAGGCAAACATGTTGAGTGTAGACTCATGACTCCTAATCCTCATCAGAGTAACCTGCAACATCACAAGTTACAGCCACAGTGGGTCAATACATTGGAATAGTATTGGCAAGTGATACCTTAGTATAATTTAGGTGGACTAGATACTATATGCAATTTGGCTAAGTGTAGCTTGGCTTGCTTTGCTCAAAATAGGTTTTGCCTATTAGTTGAAATCACTAAGTTTTTCTTTGTCAAAACTTTTCCCAAGGAACCACCAATAGACATTAAGGTCCTTCACCCACAAGTTTTTACTTAGAAATTGGGATGAGGAGATTCTTGATAGCTTCCATGTCTTTATGCTCAAGTTGTCCTTTTCCAGGGACATGGCTAAGTACTTAGATTCTTCCATCTGCAGAGGTTGTGCACTTTCCCCACCAGACTTGATTTTCACCAAGACAGGAACTTTCAGAAGCCTTCCCTTAGACAAAATGGACGCGTTCCAACCTATCATCCCACTACCACCAACTGTCCAAATGGCTAAGTTCTAGCAACCTATGTGATCCAGGCAGATCCCATATTGCCAAGTGGCTGTACTAGAAGCTTCTTAACACTTGGCCTCTAAAATATCTTTGTTCCTGGGTGGCTTTCCACAAGTGAGATACACAAGGTAAACCATAGAAATGGGCCTTGTGTAACCACTCAACATAAACCATTCCTTCCATTCCACCCAGGTGTTTCATTTACTTAGTCGTTTTATTAGGCAAAACACAAGTCCAAAGACTTTGAAATATTTTCATCATAGCATGTATATTTCACCAACCCTTGGTTGCTACTATCTAGGCTAAGCATGGCATAGATAATCATCTTAACTTAGAAATTTCTAGCAATTCTACAACTACTAGGATTTCCCAACATGGCATATAAGCAAAAATATAGCATGCAAGACTAGAAAAATATTTCTAATGCTTAGTAGAAAACATAGGGATAAAAATATTCATGAAGCACCACTTGCCTTGGTAGTTTGGAGAGTAGCTACACTCCTCACAATCACAATCACTAGCACCAAAATCTACACAAAGAATCATAGCCACAAATCACATACAAAACATATACAAACAAAAATATATGAATGCATGCAATATGATAAGTGATGATTTTTAAAACTCAACAAAGCAAGTGTACAGTACTGGTTCATAAACAAGTTAAAAACTTGCCAAACAACATTTATTTAAACCTTAAAACATTTCTTAAACAATTCATATACTCAAATTATCCCTACACAAGTTTCTGCAAATAAAACCATTTTAACAGAAGCAAAACATTAAACACATTACAGAATTAGAAAGGGCTTGTTCTCCTGATTCCATTGATATAAAATTTGTTAAATTCTAACGTGGTGATCAAAAGTTATATCCAAAACAAATTCAAACATCTAATAGATTTAAATCCTGATTTTAAATCTAAACAGCTGCCACGCGTCTTAACCTGATTGGCGCGTACCGGTTCGTGTTGGATCACGCTTCTGAGCCGCTGGATCTGACTTAATCGCACGACCCAGATCTAACTATACCGCTTCGTTAAGTGATCTAATCTCACGCGCTGGATCCAGATCCAACGGTCCTAGATCAAACGACCATAGCTGGGCGGCGCTGGCGGTGGCTACTGGCGGCGGCGAGCTCTGCCTACGGCGGCGCGGCGAAGATGCTTACCAGGATCGCGACGAAGCACTGATGCTCAACCTGGCGACGGCTTGGCAAGGGGCGTACGGACATGGTCGCTGGATCTCGTCGGAGTTGCGGGCGGCGTCTGTTGCTTGCTGTTGAGGACGTTGCCGAGGCTCTGCGTCGACCTAGCACAAACCAGAGGGTGTAGGAGATGCGCAAGGGCCTGGCGAAAAGGCAGTACCAAAGGGGAGGCAAGGGGCGGTCTCATCTTACCTGAATCGCACGTCGGAGTCGAGCGGCGGCTCAGGTGCTCGCGGGTGAGAACGAGGACGTCGCTCTGGGTCATGAGAAAGCAAATGGAGGGCATTAGCGGATGCGCAAGGTCATGCTGGTCACAGTGGTTTGACCTAGAGGCAGAGGGGCAGTCTGTGCTTACCGAGATTCGTCGCCGGAGTGCGTCTGTCTGCGGCGGTGCAAGGGCAATTGCGGGCAGCCTGGGGGCGTGGAGGTGGTGCTAGGTGAGGGGAAATGGCCGCGGTGCAGAGGGGGTCTTATAGCCAGATCGGGGGCGAGGATCGCGCGGCGTATCAATGGAAATTAAGCGCGTACTGATTGCGGCGAGGTAACGGCGGAGCGAGCGTCGCGGCCGCGCGTGATTGGCGACGAAGACGACGTGGTCGCAGGGTCCACTCGTCAACGAGTTAAACAGAGGGGAGGTGGGGTCGTGTGGTCAGTGACCTGGTGGGTGTGTCTGCGAGTGACAGAGAGAAAGGGGGGAACCCGGGTGGGCTAACTGGGTTGGATTCGTAGTTGGGCCAAATAGGTAGCGTTGGCCTTTTTCCATTTCTTTTCTCCTTTTCTTTTTTGTTTTGATTTTCTGAAATGATTTTCAAATCCAAATCAAATGAGTTTGAATTCAAATCTTCTCTAGGTTTTTATACTGCAAACCTTGCACTCAAATGTGTGTCAAACACTACTGTTTAATCAAAACACTTTGATCAAATGAAAATAAAAATAAAACCAAGCCTTTATGATATATATACAATAGGCATAATATTGGTTTTATTCACTCATTTTGTTTTGAAACTTTGTTCAAACTTTTATTGGTGCCTAAGTTTGAATTTCAAACCTTACTGAATCAAAAAAAGTACTCTTATCATTGAAAGATAGCACTAGGGCTAGAGCAAACTTACATGAAATATGAGCATATAAGCTTCTGTTTTGAAATGATTTGTTTGAAATGAAATTCATATGATCATGGATGCATGGATGATATGCATGTGTTTGAAACATGATTTTAGGGATGTTACAAATCACCCCCTTAAGGTGAATCTCGCCCTCGAGATTCGGATTGGCTAGCAAATAGGTGAGGGTGGTCTTTCCGAAGATCATCTTCTCTTTCCCATGTTGCTTCCTCTTCAGAATGATGGTTCCACTGCACTTTGCAAAATTTGATAGTCTTAGTCCGTGTGACTCTTTCTGCAGTCTCAAGAATCTTGATAGGCTTCTCCTCGTAAGTAAGATCACTTTCCAATTGTACCTCCTCCAAAGGTATAGTGTCCTTCAAAGAAGTTTCTTCCATTTCTGGATGACATTTCTTAAGCTGACTCACATGAAACACATTATGGACAGCTGACAGAGACTCTGGCAATTCAATTTCATAAGCAACTTCTCCTTTACGACTCAGAATCTTGAATGGTCCAACATATCTTGGGGCTAACTTTCCTTTGACTCCGAACCTCTTCACTCCACGAAGTGGTGACACTCTAAGATAAGCTCTATCACCAACTTCGTAGGTGACTTCTCTACGCTTAGGATCTGCGTAACTTTTCTGTCGGTACTGTGCTATCTTCAAACTGTCCTTAACCAATTTGACCTTCTCTTCGGCTTCTTTGATAAGTTCTGGTCCAAACAAACTTCTTTCTCCCACACCATTCCATAACAATGGGGTGGTACACTTTCTCCCGTAGAGAAACTCAAATGGTGCCATCTCACTGCTGGCTTGATAGCTGTTGTTATAAGAAAATTCTGCATAAGGCAGACTTTCATCCCAACTGGCTCCATAGTCTAGGGCACATGCCCTCAACATATCTTCAAGAATCTGATTAGTACTTTCTGTTTGTCCATCAGTTTGAGGATGAAAAGCAGCGCTGAATTCCAACCTCGTTCCCAATGAATAATGTAGCTGTCTCCAAAAATGGGAAGTGAATTGAGTTCCCCTATCAGACACAATACTCTTGGGCACTCCATGTATCCATACAATTCTACTCATATAGATTTTGGCCAACTTAGCACTTGTATTAGTTGTCTTCATGGGTATGAAATGAGCCACTTTGGTTAGCCGATCCACTACTACCCAAATAGAATCATATCCTGACCTGGTCATTGGTAATCCGGTAACGAAATCCATACCAATCTTGTCCCACTTCCAATCAGGAATAGGTAGTGGTTGAAGCAAACCTGCTGGTTTCTGATGTTCCGCTTTCACTTTACTACACACATCACACAAAGCAATATGTTCGGTGATGTCCTTCTTGAGATTATTCCACCAAAATCTTTCCTTCATGTCCATGTACATTTTGGTGTTACCCGGATGAATGGAATACGGTGAGTTGTGTTCTTCTTGCAAAATCAGTTTCCGAAGCTCCGGATCTTGTGGAACACAGATACGTTTCCCATGCCATAAATTACCCAGTTCGTCTTCATGGAATCCTTTGGCTTTTCCTTTGCCAATCTTTTCCTTAATTTATTCAATTTCACTATCAGTCTTCTGGGCTTCTTTGATCTTGTCCAACAGAGTGGGTTGAACATCCAAAGACATGAGATGTCCTTCAGGCACAATCTCCAATCTGAGATCTCTGAATTGGGCACACAAATCATCGGGCAATTCTCCCTTGGTAAGGCCATTCACAAAAACCTTACGGCTTAAAGCATCCGCTACAACATTTGCTTTACCGGGATGGTATTGCAAACTTAAGTCATAGTCCTTGATGAGTTCCAGCCATCTTCTTTGTCTCATATTAATTTCTTTCTAGGTGAAGATATACTTCAAACTCTTGTGATCTGTGAACACTACACATCGCTTTCCCAAAAGATAGTGTCTCCATGTTTTGAGTGCATGGACAACAGAGGCTAACTCCAAATCATGAGTAGGGTAGTTCACTTCATGAGTTTTGAGTTGTCTCGAGGCATATGCCACAACTTTTCCTTCTTGCATAAGTACTGCTCCCAAACCATGATGAGATGCATCACAATGTACTTGGAAATCTTTTTCCAAGTCTGGTAGACACAAGACTGGTGCTGTCACAAGTCTCTTCTTCAATTCCTGAAAGCTGAGTTCACAACCTTCAGACCAAGCAAATTTCTTGTCTTTCTTTAGCAATTCCGTCATAGTCTTAGCAACCTTGGAGAAATTCTCAATGAACCTTCTGTAGTAACCTGCTAAGCCAAGGAAACTACGAACTTCTTTCACTGACTTGGGAGATTCCCATTCAGTTACAGCTGAAACTTTAGCAGGATCAACTGCTACACCATCTCCTAACACAACGTGTCCAAGAAATCCAACTTCATTTAGCCAGAATTCACACTTGCTAAATTTGGCATATAGTTTATGCTCTCTAAGCTTCTCAAGTATCAATCGCAAATGTCCTTCATGTTCTTCTTTGCTCTTGGAGTAGAATAAAATGTCATCGATGAAAACGACAACAAACTTATCAAGGAATTCCATGAACACCTTGTTCATCATATTCATAAAGTATGCTAGAGCATTGGTCAAACCAAATGGCATCACGGTATACTCATACAATCCATACCTTGTAGTGAAAGATGTTTTTGGTATGTCTTGTTCTCTTATCTTGAGTTGGAAATAACCTGACCGGAGATCAATCTTCGAGAACACACAAGCTCCTTCTAGCTGATCAAACAAGTCATCTATTCTCGGCAAAGGGTATTTGTTCTTGATAGTCACCTCATTGAGTGAACGGTAATCTATGCATAACCTTTGAATTCTATCTTTCTTTTCCACAAACAAAACTGGTGCTCCCCAAGATGAAGCACTTGGTTGAATAAATCCTTTCTGCAACTGCTCTCCAAGTTTTTTATTGATTTCTCTCAGTTCATCCACTGACATCTTGTACGGTCTCTTTGCTATTGGTCCAGATCCTGGTAGCAAATCAATAAGGAACTCCACATCTCTATCTGGTGGCATTCCCGACAATTCTTCCGGAAACACATCCGGATATTCACTCACAATTGGCACACTGTCTATGCTAACCCCCTTAAGATAATTTAGCATACTCCTTCTTGCTTCAAAGTTGGTCTTGAATCTGATTCTTTTATTTTCTGGAGTTGTGAGTGAGACAGTATGGTTGGCACAATCTATCACTCCCTTATGCTTAGTCATCCAGTCCATTCCCAAAATGACATCCAATCCTTGGGAATTTAGGATTGTCAAGTTAACGGGAAACTTATACTTCCCAAACTCTATGACTAGATCATGACATCCTGAATTCACTATCATTCCTCCGCCAGGAGAACTTACTTTTATAGGACACCCAATAGTTTCTACCGGCAGTTCATTTCTTTCAACAAATGCTCTTGATATGAATGAATGAGATGCACCAGTATCAGAGAGAACAAATGCTGGAACAGAATTGAGTTTGAACTTACCAAAGACAAAGATCGGCTCCTCATAAATTTCCTCCACATTGATGTGGTTCACTTGTCCCTTCTGAAAAGGGTTGGGCTTGTTGGGTCCTTCAACTTTCTTTTCTGGGCATTCATTTGCATAATGCCCCATCTTCTTGCACTTGAAGCATTCAACCTGACTAATGTCCTTCTTGACAGGCTGGCTTCCACTGCCACTTCCATTACCACTGTGGTGGCTCTTATATCCACCCTTGTGGTTGTTGTACTTGTCATTGTCATGACTACGGTGATGCTTGTTATCATGACGGTTGTGGTTGTGGTGCTTGTTGAATTTCCCATGCTTGTGGGATCCTGAGCTTCCACTATCATCATAATGGGAACGTTTGTGAGACGATCCCGAGATGTGCTTGTCTGAGTTCTTTCTCTTCCTGCTCTCAACTTGCTTCATTTTGTTCTCCAAAATAGCAGCCTTATCACAAAGAGACTGGTATGTGGGAACATATGCCACAGCCAACTGCAGGTTTAGCTCATCATTCAACCCTTCGAGGAACTTTTCCTTCCTCTTAGCATCAGTGTCAACTTCATCCGGTGCGTAACGCGCCAGATTGTTGAACTCCTCAATATATTCAGCCACACTGCGGTGGCGCTGCTTCAGGTTATGAAACTCTTTATTTTTCAGACTCATCACCCCAGATGAGATATGAGCAGTACGAAAGCCATCCTCAAAGATAGACCATGTCACATCTTCTATGGGAGTGGTGATCTGGAAGTTATCCCACCAAGTGGCGGCTGGTCCTTCTAGCAAGTGTGCTGCAAATCTGACCTTTTCTGCATCAGTACAACCCACAGTTACCAAGTCCTTGTTCACAGAGCGTAGCCAATCATTGGCCACCATGGGATCAGTCGTTCCTGAGAACTTTGTTGGCCTCAATCTCAAGAACCTGGTAAGCATGTCAAAACCCGGTGGGTTGTTGTTGTTATTGTTGTTATTTTTTTTTTGTTGTTGTTGTTGTTGTTTTGGTTCTGGATGAACGTCGTCATCATTTGCATCAGCTGAGTCTGAGCTGTCATCATTTGTTGCATTCTGGAGTGATGTTGTTGTTGTTGGGGTTGGGATTGGCACGACGGGGAGGCATCTGTGGTTTGTTCAATAGAGATAAGAATGAGATACCCATAGATGCTAACATGCACATTACATCACATAAACAATCACAAAGCATGCAACATAATGAGAAAGGTTCAACAACCAGATAACAAGTTTGCAAAGTAAAACACACACAAATAACAAGCCATCCACATGTTGGATGGTCAAATAACAAGTTCCCAACAATAAGTATGATAATAAATGATAAATTAGTAGTCAACTCTACTCCTCGGCATCAACCTCCTCCTCGACAAAGGTAAGACCTGCGTTCTCCATCGCGGTCTTGTATTCCTCGACACTGGTGGTCAAGGTCTCTATTTTGGCTTTGAGAGCCCTCTTCTGGGAACGAAGCCTCTCAATCACCGTCTGCTGATGCTCGAGCTCGAAGTCCTTGGCCTGCAGTTCTTCAGTCATGTCCCGAATCCTCTTGTTCCTATCCTGGACTTGCTTCTCCTGACTCTTGAACTTTCTGTCCTGGCTCTCGAACTTTGCCTCCATCTCCTTGACTATCTCATCTTGCTCCGCGAAGAGATTGTCCTTCTCGCGAAGTTGCACCTGGAGTTTGTCATTGTTGAGCATGACGTTGGTACTATCAGAGTCCACGTGCCTAATGAGAGCCTCTAAGTCTTGGAGGTATAGGCGAATTGGCTCCGCTGTCTCCCTCGAAGTGTCCTCGAAGTCGATGGACTCTCCATCCTCATCACGTCTATCGAAGACATGGAAGTGAGTACCTCTAACCTGTCGAGAGTGTCTCCCCAGCAGACGTCCTATTAGATCCTGCATGACTACCTCAAGGCCTCTCTCCTTGTCATCGTGCATGAGCTTGAAGACGATGGCCTCCGTGGTAGGCTCAGTCTGGCGTCCGGGCTAGTTGACCTTGAAACCCCAAAGGTCTTTCCTCTCAAACTTGGTGAGGGGAAGCACCATGATGGTAGGAAGAGGGAGATTGAGCAAAGTAGTAAGCTCAACAATACGAGGACCAAATCGAGTTCCCTGGAACTCCTCAACAGTGCTGATGGTAACATTAGGCATCTATTTAATAAGATAGAAAAAGTTAGAATCAACACCATTTAAGATAAAACACAAAGCAAAACATCACATACATATCCTTGGAAATCAAAACACACAAGTCATGGCATACAAGAATCCATTACAACAACCAAGGTTCAACTTATTTTAAAGCAACATTTGGAAAATAAGGTGATAAGTGGTGGTCCAACTAACGAAGTACGTTTACAATCCTATCTCACTGGATTTGTTGGCTAACATAATGTTTCTAGAAGCAATCAGTCTATCTTGCTCACATGACTCCATCACTAAGTCTATAATGTCTCCTCTTAAGGTTTGGTTGTTAGCTTCCAACTCTTGGGTATGTTTCTTCTTTTCCTTTAGGTCATTTTGAAGGTTGATCATTCTGCACTTGACTCTATCACCAAGTTCTTTGATGGTCCTCCAAGCTGCATCCCTTGCTGATTCAAAGAATGTAGTGTGCACCACTGAATTGGTGAACATGCAGAATCCTGATTCCTTGTGGTTGTCCTCCTTGTTTTTATACAAGTGAAGATGCACCCACCAGTACTCAACTCCTTCATCCATCACAGGAAAACCTTTGTACACAGCTGCACCATGTATTTCCATTGCAACCATGAGGTCCTTGAGAGCCTTGGGGTATTCTGTCTCACACTCCAAAGTCATTGTCATGAGTGGTCCTTTCCTCACGGCTTTGTTGATGGAGTTCATCTACAATTAGAGATGAGAAAGAAGATTAGAAAAGTTTACGAGAATAATAGACAAGTGTAGAAGTTGTTGAAATTTTTTCCTTAGTGGTTTCCAATCCTAGGGTCATAATCCTACAGGCAACACAGTGCTCTGATACCATCTGTAAGATCCCTCCTTTATAAAGTAAAAGGATCCATGTGATTGCAATGCTAGTCCCTGGATCATTGCTAGCATCCACAGTTTAAGATGAAGTACACAGAAACAAAGGTCATTATTATAGTCATTCTAGAGACAAACATAGTCTTTACAACTCCAAGGCCACAGGCCTAGTACAAGAGTTTGAATAAGTAAATAAATAAAAGTCTTCATCTTCATGTGCCACAGACAAACATGTTGAGTGTAGACTCATGACTCCTAATCCTCATCAGAGTAACCTGCAACATCACAAGTTACAGCCACAGTGGGTCAATACATTGGAATAGTATTGGCAAGTGATACCTTAGTATAATTTAGGTGGACTAGATACTATATGCAATTTGGCTAAGTGTAGCTTGACTTGCTTTGCTCAAAATAGGTTTTGCCTATTAGTTGAAATCACTAAGTTTTTCTTTGTCAAAACTTTTCCCAAGGAACCACCAATAGACATTGAGGTCCTTCACCCTTGTTCACCCACAAGTTTTTACTTAGAAATTGGGATGAGGAGATTCTTGATAGCTTCCATGTCTTGATGCTCAAGTTGTCCTTTTCCAGGGACATGGCTAAGTACTTAGATTCTTCCATCTGCAGAGGTTGTGCACTTTCCCCACCAGATTTGATTTTCACCAAGACAGGACCTTTCAGAAGCCTTCCCTTAGACCAAATGGACGCGTTCCAACCTATCATCCCAATACCACCAACTGTCCAAATGGCTAAGTTCTAGCAACCTATGTAATCCACGCAGAGCCCATATTACCAAGTGGCTGCACTAGAAGCTTCTTAACACTTGGCCTCTAAAATCTCTTTGTTCCTGGGTGGCTTTCCACAAGTGAGATACACAAGGTAAACCATAGAAATGGGCCTTGTGTAACCACTCAACATAAACTATTCCTTCCATTCCACCCAGGTGTTTCATTTACTTAGTTGTTTTATTAGGCAAAACACAAGTCCAAAGACTTTGAAATATTTTCATCATAGCATGTATCTTTCACCAACCCTTGGTTGCTACTATCTAGGCTAAGCATGGCATAGATAAGCATCTTAACTTACAAATTTCTAGCAATTCTACAACTACTAGGATTTCCTAGCATGGCATATAAGCAAAAATATAGCCTGCAAGACTAGCAAAATATTTCTAATGCTTAGTAGAAAACTTAGGGATAAAAATATTCATGAAGCACCACTTGCCTTGGTATTTTGGAGAGTAGCTACACTCCTCACAATCACAATCACTAGCACCAAAATCTACACAAAGAATCATAGCCACAAATCACATACAAAACATATACAAACAAAAATATATGAATGCATGCAATATGATAAGTGACGATTTTTAAAACTCAACAAAGCAAGTGTACAATACTGGTTCATAAACAAGTAAAAAACTTGCCAAACAACATTTATTTAAACCTTAAAACATTTCTTAAACAATTCATATACTCAAATTATCCCTACACAAGTTTCTGCAAATAAAACCATTTTAACAGAAGCAAAACATTAAACACATTGCATAATTAGAAAGGGCTTGTTCTCCTGATTCCATTGATATAAAATTTATCAAATTCTAACGTGGGGATCAAAAGTTATAGCCAAAACAAATTCAAACATCTAATAGATTTAAATCCTGATTTTAAATCTAAACAGCTGCCACGCGTCTTAACCTGATTGGCGCATACCGGTTCGCGTTGGATAACGCTTCTGAGCCATTGGATCTGACTTAATCGCACGACCCAGATCTAACTATACCGCTTCGTCAAGTGATCTAATCTCACGTGCTGGATCCAGATCCAACGGTCCTAGATCAAACGACCATAGCTGGGTGGCGCCGGGCGGTATCGGCGGCGGCGAAGCTCGCTATGGCGTGGCGCTACAGGTGGCTCTAGGGTCGTCGGAGATGCTTACCAGGATCGCGACGAAGCACTGATGCTCAACCTGGCGACGGCTTGGCAAGGGGCGCACGGACACGGTCGCTGGAGCTCGTCGGAGTTGCGGGCGGCGTCTGTTGCTTGCTGTCGAGGACGTTTTCGAGGCTCTGCGTCGACCTAGCATAAACCAGAGGGTTTAGGAGATGCGCAAGGGCCTGGCGAACAAGGCAGTACCAAAGGGGAGGCAAGGGGCGGTCTCATCTTACCTGAATCGCACGTCGGAGTCGAGCGGCGGCTCAGGTGCTCGCGGGTGAGAATGAGGACGTCGCTCTGGGTCATGAGAAAGCAAACGGAGGGCATTAGCGGATGCACAAGGTCATGCTGGTCACAGTGGTTTGAACTAGAGGCAGAGGGGAGGTCTGTGCTTACCGAGATTCGTCGCCGGAGTGCGTCTGTCTGCGGCGGCGCAAGGGCAATTGCGGGCAGCCCGGGGGCGTGGAGGTGGTGCTAGGTGAGGGGAAATGGCCGTGGTGCAGAGGGGGTATTATAGCCAGAGCGGGGGCGAGGATCACGCGACATATCAATGGCAATTAAGCGCGTACTGATTGCGGCGAGGTAACGGCGGAGCGAAGGCCGCGACAGCGTGATTGACTTTAAGACGATGTGGTCGCAGGGTCCACTCGTCAGCGAGTTAAACAGAGGGGAGGTGGGGTCATGTGGTCAGTGACCTGGTGGGTGTGTCTGCGAGTGACAGAGAGAAAGGGGGAACCCGGGTGGGCTAACTGGGCTGGTTTCGTAGTTGGTCCAGATAGGTAGCGCTGGCCTTTTTCCATTTCTTTTCTCCTTTTCTTTTTCTGTTTTGATTTTCTGAAATGATTTTCAAATCCAAATCAAATGAGTTTGAATTCAAATCTTCTCTAGGTTTTTATACTGCAAACCTTGCACTCAAATGTGTGTCAAACACTACTGTTTAAACAAAACACTTTGATCAAATGAAAATAAAAATAAAACCAAGCCTTTATGATATATATATACAATAGGCATAATATTGGTTTTATTCACTCATTTTGTTTTGAAACTTTGTTCAAAATTTTGTTGGTGCCTAAGTTTGAATTTCAAACCTTACTGAATCAAAACAAGTACTCTTCTCGTTGAAAGATAGCACTAGGGCTAGAGCAAACTTACATGAAATAATGAGCATATAAGCTTCTGTTTTGAAATGAAATTCATATGATCATGGATGCATGGATGATATGCATGTGTTTGAAACATGATTTTAGGGATGTTACAGAAAAGTTGTAGAGTATGCCTCGAGACAACTCAAAACTCATGAAGTGAACTATCCTACTCATGATTTAGAGTTAGCCTCTGTTGTCTATGCACTCAAAACATGGAGACATTATCTTTTGGGAAAGCGATGTGAAGTGTTCACAGATCACAAGAGTTTGAAGTATATCTTCACCTAGAAAGAAATTAACATGAGACAAAGAAGATGGCTAGAACTCATCAAGGACTATGACTTGAGTTTGCAATACCACCCCGATAAAGCAAATGTTGTAGCAGATGCTCTAAGCCATAAGGTTTTTGTGAATGGCCTTACTAAGGGAGAATTGCCAGATGATTTGTGTGCTTAATTTAGAGATCTTAGATTGGAGATTGTGCCTGAAGGACATCTCATGTCTTTGGATGTTCAACCCACTTTGTTGGACAAGATCAAAGAAGCCCAGAAGACTGATAATGAAGTTGAAGAGATTAAGGAAAAGATCGGCAAGGGAAAAGCCAAAGGATTCTATGAAGACAAACAGGGTACTTTATGGCATGGAAAACGTATTTGTGTTCCACAAGATCCGGAGCTTCGGAAACTGATTTTACAAGAAGCACACAACTCACCGTATTCCATTCATCCGGGTAACACCAAAATGTACATGGATATGAAGGAAAGATTTTGGTGGAATAACCTCAAGAAGGACATCGCCGAACATATTGCTTTGTGTGATGTATGTAGTAGAGTGAAAGCGGAACATCAGAAACCAAAGAAGTTTGATTCAACCACTACCTATTCCTGATTGGAAGTGGGACAAGATTGGTATGTATTTCATTACCGGATTGCCAAGGACCCGGTCAAGATATGATTCTATTTGGGTAGTAGTGGATCGCCTAACTAAAGTGGCTCATTTCATACCCGTGAAGACAACCTATACAAGTGCTAAGTTAGCCAAGATCTATATGAGTAGAATTGTATGTCTACATGGAGTACCCAAGAGTATTGTGTCAGATAGAGGAACCCAATTCACTTCTCATTTTTGGAGGAAATTACATGAGTCATTGGGAACGAGGTTGGAATTCAGCACCGCTTTTCATCCTCAGAGTGATGGACAAACAGAAAGGACTAATCAGATTCTTGAAGATATGTTGAGGGCATGTGCCCTAGATTATGGAGCCAGTTGGGATGAAAGTCTGCCTTACGCAGAATTTTCTTATAACAACAGCTATCAAGCCAGTATTGAGATGGCACCATTTGAGTTTCTCTATGGGAGAAAATGTACCACCCCATTGCTATGGAATGGTGTGGGAGAAACAAGTTTGTTCGGACCAGAACTTATCAAAGAAGCTGAAGAGAAAGTCAAGCTGGTTAAGGACAGATTAAAGATGGCAAAGTCCCGAAAGAAAAGCTACGCAGATCCTAAGCGTAGAGAAGTCACCTATGAAGTTGGTGATAGAGCTTATCTTAGAGTGTCACCACTTCGTGGAGTAAAGAGATTTGGTGTCAAAGGTAAATTGGCCCGAAGATATGTTGGGCCATTCAAGATTCTAAGTAGCAAAGGAGAAGTAGCCTATGAGATTGAATTGCCAGAGTCCTTGTCAGCTATTCATAATGTGTTTCATGTGAGCCAGCTTAAGAAATGTCATCCAGAAATGGAAGAAACTTCTTTGAAGGATACTATACCTTTGGAAGAGGTTCAGTTGGAGAGTGATCTCACTTATGAGGAGAAACC
Organism: Avena longiglumis; assembly: GCA_030063025.1. Taxonomy (NCBI): domain Eukaryota; kingdom Viridiplantae; phylum Streptophyta; class Magnoliopsida; order Poales; family Poaceae; genus Avena; species Avena longiglumis. The sequence goes on from CP125975.1 coordinate 507,012,253, forward strand.
TATCAAGATTCTTGAGACTGCAGAAAGAGTCACACGGACTAAGACTATCAAGTTCTGCAAAGTACAGTGGAACCATCATTCCGAAGAAGAAGCAACATGGGAAAGAGAAGATGATCTTTGGAAAGACCACCCTCACCTATTTGTTATTAATCCGAATCTCGAGGGCGAGATTCACCTTAAGGGGGTTAGATTTGTAACATCCCTAAAATCATGTTTCAAACTCATGCATATCATCCATGCATCCATGATCATTTAGGATTTCATTTCAAACAAATCAATTCAAAAACAGGAGCATATGAGCTCATTATTTTATGTGATCAACATTTAAAGCAAATGCCACTCTCCAATGAGAGATTGTTGTTCATTGAACCAAACCTTGTTGTCTTATTGCTCTCATATTGTGTTGCTAGATTGCTAGGATTTAAACCAAGGTTTCAAAACAAATATGATTTGAATACCAATTTCTAAACCTATTTAAAAACTAGTGCTATGTCACTGCTTATTTTATTTTATTCCAAGTGACCAGGCCAATTCAAAGTGACCACTTGGTTTTGTGCCCATATTTGTGAGTGTTGCACTCTACAAAAATCCTGAAAAGATTTGAATTCAAACAGCTTTTGAAATCATTTGAATTTGATTCCTAAAATTGCAAACAGACAAAGAAAAGGAGAAAAGAAATAGAAAACGGCCGGCGCCACCTTTCTATCCCAACAACAGAATCATCCCACTAAGCCCACCCGGGTTCCCCCTTCTCCCTCTCTCACTCGTAGACAAACCCATAGAGTCGTTGACGCAAGGACCCCACCTCCTCCACCACGTCGTCGTCGTCATCAATCACGCGCGGCCGAGGCGCTCGCTCGCCGCATACCATCGCGAGCTTAATTGCCATTGATTCTGCGTGTAATCGCCGCCCCCCTCCCGCATACTTAAACCCCTCTGCACCGCGAACATTTCCCCTCACCTAGCGCCACCACTCTGCCACCAGGCTGCCCGTATTCGCCCTTGCACCGCTGCAGGCAGAACCCTCTTCGGCGACCAATCCTGGTAAACTCCATGCTCCCCTTCCTCTCTGGTTCATGCAGACTGCTTCGAAACATCCTTGCGCTTCTCCTGATGTCTTTGGTTCATCCTATACTGCCCCAGGTCGTCGATTTCATCAAGCACTGCAAGTTCCCGACGACGTCTCCAACTCCGGCGACAAAATTCGGTGAGCCTCGTGTTCCCCTCCGTCTCTGAATCACACGAACATGTCCGCCTGCATCTAGCGCATCTGCTGACACTCTTCGTTTGGATCCTCGCGTCCCAGAGCGTCGCCTTCGTCTTTGACAGCAAGCATCTGACGCCACCAGCAACTCCGACGAGCTCCCTCGGCCACTACAACGCGCCCCTTGACCAGCCATCGCCACCTTGAGCATCAGCAACACACGGCGAGCTTTGTAAGCCCCTTCTCCCTCTCCCGCGCGACCTAGAATGCTGGTAGCAGCTCTGACAGAGACGCCGCCGCCAGCCGCCGCTGCTAGCGCCGCCAAAGTGTGGTCGTTTGATCGTGCACCGTTGGATCCAGATCTGACGGGCTAGATAGAACACTTAAGCGAAGGGGTACGAATAGATTTGGGCCGTGCAGTTTAAGTTAGATCTGACAGCTCACAGACGCGATCCAGAGCGAACCGGTACGCAGCAATCAGAACATGACGCGTTGCTAGGATTTAGATTTAAAATCAGGATTTGAATCTATTAGATGTTTGATTTTGTTTTAATCATAACTTTTGATTTCCACGTCCAAATTTGATGAATTTTATATCAATGGAATCAGGAGAGAAAGTCCTTTCCAAATATGCAATGTGTTTAATGTTTTGTTTCTGTTAAAAAATGGTTTTATTTACAGAAACATGTGTAGGCCTATTTTGTGTATATAAATTATTTGAAAATTGTTTTAGTGTTCAAATAAAGTTTGTTTGGTAAGTTTTGAACTTGTTTTTGAACCAGTACTGTGCACTTGTCTTGTTGAGTTTAGAAAATCATCACATATCATATTGCATGCATCCATATATATTTTTGCTTGTATTTATTTGTATGTGATTTGTTGCTATGATTTTATGTGTAGATTTTGGTGCAAATAGTGATTGTGATTGTGAGTATTGTAGCTACTCTCCAAACTACCAAGGCAAGTGGTGCTTCATGATATTTGATCCCTATGTTTTTCTACTATGCATTAGAAATATTTTTGCTAGTCTTGCATGGTTATATTTTGCTTATATGCTATGCTTGGAAAATCCTAGTAGTTGTAGAATTGCTAGAAATTTCTAAGTTAAGATGCTTATCTATTCCATGCTTAGCCTAGCTAGTAGCAACCAAGGGTGGTGAAACTATTCATGTTATGATAAAATATTTCTAAGTCTTTGGACTTGTGTTTTGCTTAATAAAACAACTAAGTGAATGAAACACCTAGGTGGAATGGAAGGAATGGTTTATGTTGAGTGGTTACACAAGGCCCATTTCTATGGTTTACCTTGTGTATCACACTTGTGGAAAGCCACCTAGGAACAAAGGGATTTGAGAGGCCAAATGTTAAGAAGCTTTTAGTGCAGCCACTTGGCAATATGGGCTCTACCTGGATCATATAGGTTGCAATAACTTAGCCATTTGGACAGTTGGTGGTAGTGGGATGATAGGTTGGAGCGCGTCCATTTGGTCTAAGGGAAGGCTTTTGAAAGGTCCTGTCTTGGTGAAAATCAAGGCTTGTGGGGAAAGTGCACAACCTCTGCAGATGGAAGAATCTAAGTACTTAGCCATGTCCCTGGTATTGGACAACTTGAGCATCAAGACATGGAAGCTATCAAGAATCTCCTCATCCCAATTTCTAAGTAAAAACTTGTGGTTGAACAAGGGTGAAGGACCCCAATGTATATTGGTGGTTCCTTGGGAAAGAATTTGACAAAGAAAAACTTAGTGTTTTCAAATAATAGGCAAAACCTATTTTGAGCAAAGCAAGCCTAAGCTACACTTAGCCAAAATGCATATAGTACTTAGTCAACCAATATTCTACTAAGGTATCACTTGCCAATACTATTCCAATGTATTGACCCACCGTGTCAGAACTTGTGATGTTGCAGGATATTCTGATGATGATTAGGAGTCATGAGTCTACACTAAACATGCTTGCCTGTGGCACATGAAGATGAAGACTTATTTATCTTATTACATATTTAAACTCTTTTACTAGGCCTATGTCCATGGAGTTGTAAATACTATGTTTGTCTCTGGAATGACTTGTAATAATACCTTTGTTTCTGTGTACTTCATCTTAAACTGTGGATGCTAGCATTGATCCAGGGACTAGCATTGCAATCACAGGGATCCTTTTTCCTTTATAAAGGAGGGATCTTACAATAGTGTACGATTAGATTTTATTGACTGTTGGATTAAGACTCGTTAATCCCAACATTCTCAGCCGTCGGATCTTCTTTTCCATTTCATTACAGCTTCTGCTAGAAGATACTATTGATAGTCTTTAACACAATGAATTCTATACACAAACCTCAAAACACACTTCTCCATCGTAATAGAATTAATATTCTCCATCATTTCTCTAGATCATGTTACCAAGATTTTTCAAGTATTAGGTTTAGCTAATAAAAAACGTTGACTTCTAGATGATACAAACTACATGAACCAAATATACAACCATACTTTATACAATTTTTAAATTTTGGGAGCTTTACCTATTATTTAATCTTAGCACTATATATAGTGTATGAATAACTTTTTGATCGAACTTTGACTGTTGGATCAGATCGACCAGCAAATCCCTTATTTGCAAACTGTTGGATCTTCTATCCTTTCTAGCTTCTAGAAGCTAGATTCTATATTGAAAATCTTTACCACAATGATTGCTATGCACAAATCTGACAACACACTTCTTAATAATTCTGGAATCTTATTCATCATTTATCCATAGCATATATGTCGAGTATTAGTTAGCTAATAGGTTGATTTATACACAATACAAAGTACAAGAACCAATATACACCCCATACTTTATGGACGACGCTCAAAATTATAATTATTTTTGAGCATCACATGTTATAGTTATATACAAAAATGATATGTCATACTGCTATTATGTGATTCTCATGTGTGCAAGGCACATGCAACTTATTCGTCACTATATAATGTATGAATAACTTTGAACTTTGACTCTTTGATAAAGATTGGAAAATCCAAAAATTGCTAACCATTTGATGAAGATTCCATTGATACTTACATGCAAGGCACGTGGTGACTTACTAGTCTAATTTAATACTATAACTACTACTATGTTACTAGTACTAATACTATGTTACTAGATCAAAATCTACCCCCTTCTTTTCTTCTTCATCGACTTCTTTTTCTAACTATTCAGACACACACACCGCCGTAATTTCCCTCATTTTTTGAACCTCATGACAGTAGAGTGAAATCCCTATTGCCTCATTTTATGTATTAATATAAGATTTTTTACATCAAGGACTTACAACATTTAGATGTGGTGTGGCTCGGTGACATAGAGCATGTTGGGAGACCCCAAGAGCAAGGTGTGATGAGCACAACAGCAAGTTTTTCCTCAGTTATGAAACCAAGGTTATCGAACCAGTAGGAGTAAGGAAACAACTCCAAGGTGTTGCTAACAACTTGGAACCTGTACAACACAAACTTAATACTTTGCCCCAACTTACAGTGAGGTTATCAATCTCACCGGTTTGGTGAAAACAAAAGGATTAAAGTATAGTGTGGAAGATAGTAGTTGCTTGTAGAAAGTAAACAATAAACGGTAAACAGTAGATGGTGTATCAATGATAAAGGAATGGACCGGGGTCCACAGTTCACTAGAGATGTTCTCCTTAATGTAGATAGAATGTTGGGTGAACAAATTACAGCGGGAAAATTGACAGATTAAGAAAGCATAACAATGCATCTACTAGACATCTTGACTCCTACGAGATTTGATTAGGCATTACAACATAATACATAGACCGTAATCAAACTGCATCTATGACTAATAATCCACCTTTAGGTTATCATCCAAACTCCTTCCAGTATTAAGTTGCAAGCAACAGATAATTGCATTAAGCAATGTGTGTAAGTAAACAATACAATTGTGTAACACCCTCAGAATCGGACCTATGCAAGTTTTAGCGAAACCCGCCAAACCCGCATAGAAACGATTCAAAGGTGCCCACCAGGCACTTTCGTGCGGGTGGAAAACGAAGTAATAACATTACACAACAGTCCTCGATGGGACCCACAGAACAGATATATATAACAGCGACTCAAAGAGTCAAGGATACAGATATAATATACAAAGATCCAAATCACCTTGAAACGATATAGCGTCCAGCTACGGACAAGATGCAAATGGGGATAAGAGCCCTGAAGAATAACCAATGGCGTCCATAACCCTGCCCAGGCCAAGCCGGAAGGGTAACCCTGCTAACGGCGTCGATCTCAAAACCTGCTTAAACAAAAGGGGTGCCGGCAAAGGGCAAAGGAAAGAGAGGAGCGTGATCTTGAGGCCAAGACACGAGGCTAGAATTCGGCGGTCCTCGCCTACATAGGTATGGTGGACTGAAGCGGCAGCGGCAGCAAGCACTAAACAACCTATAGAGACTCGATACAACTGACGGTTATCAGAGAGGGATAAGGATGACCTATCCGGATCCAACCTGAAGCTAGCACCAATCAAACCCATCCTGGTATTTCCCCCTCGAGACCAAACGAGGAAGTCAACCGAGGAACTCACACAGTTGGCAGTTTTATTTATTCGGTTATCGTTGCAGCAATTACTAGTCAGGTATAGGTAATCATCCTGATAAAGTAAGCAGTGGGCACTTTTAGTTAACCATTCCGTTATAGTGGAAACACTTACTAGTCAGATATGAATAGCATGAGATAACCCTTAAACCCAGCAGCTTGTTTTACTTTTATTCAGCCATTTCGCTAGAAGTTGCAATACTTACTAGTCAGGTACAATGGTCGCAGGCGACAATCCAAACAAGCAGTCAGGCAGTATTATTAGCCATTCCATTAGAGTGAAGCTGATTACTAGTCATTATAAAGTCAAATTTATAGCAATAAACTTTAGTTATGCTTGTCTATGATCGAGATATCGGCTCCAAGTCGTCCATATCCGCGGACACGGCTTAGAAAGTTTTACCCGCCGGGTGCACCAATAGCAACACACGCCGATCAACCTCGGAAAACCAAATCAAAACCCAACGAGGCTTTCACGATCGAACAATCACAGGATTCAGAAATATTTCAGGGGCACCCTTAAGTAGATCCCACAACGGTACCGACTCGAGACGGGCTCAAGGTTTGGGTATACGGTGAACGACTGGGAACCCAAAGTGTGGCTGGGCTTGTCGACACCATGGAATCGTGTCCCGATCCTAAATAAAGACAAAGGTGCTCTCACACAATTTAAATACAGAAAGTATCATGGCATAAGTACAGGATCGTAAATAAAACCTCAAACTAGTTTGTGGCCCCAAGAAATAAGACTGAATCAAGCTCTGGCTCAGGGGGGTCCCATATACCTCCCGGATGTGGATAGCGCGATAAATCAAGGAACAGGTATCAAGTACTCGGGGTCTTACGGACACAAGTGGCTGCTCGAAACCAAATATTTTCTATCACCCACCGATGCCTCTGCTTATTTCAATTTTAGTTGTTAAACAGAAATTAAAGTGACGATAAGTAAAACTAGAATCATCTCCAACATCAACATGCGGCAATACATCAGCAACTATGGCATAAGACGACACATATCAGCACTTGAGCAAGCAACTACGACGCGCAAGTCCAACTATCTACCAAACAACAGGTAATAGGATGTGTCCAAGGCGATATAAGGCGGCAAGGGATATCTCAGGTACGGAAACTAGAGCATCGCAACACAGATAGCAATAGATCAACAGGAGGGAAGTAAATACTATAAAAGTAAGATAGGTAGAAAGGGGGAGATGCTCGCCTGAAAACATTGTCGAAGGTTTTCCCCGAAGATCGGGGCGAAACTCACATCAACTCATCGGCCTTATCCGCGAAGAAGCAAAACACTAGAAGAAACACCGGATGCAATATTTAATACAACGGCAGAAGATCGGCATGATGCATGTATGATGTATGGCATGGCGAAGGTGCAATGCAATTAGGTCATGTTAAGAGGAACCGGGGTCCCGACAATTATTTCAAGTGGTTCAAGTTATTTAGAACCCCCGCAATTTAAATGTTGTTTTAGCATGGCAACAGATAGTACCGGGTTCGCTACACAAGTTTAAATGAGGCCAATATAAGGCTAGATTTGCCCGCATATGGGCCCCATATTTAATTATTAGGTGAATCGGCATAAGGCCCCCAAACCACAGATATGCATGCGAGATGAATGATTAAGTATGCAACAAGTTGCTATTATGTTATAAAATAGGTTATCGAGGAAAAGGGTCACACATTTAGGGTTCAGATCTTGTTAGGGTTCGACGAACCGGGGTTCCGGGTCCGTGGTTCGACGGGAGCAGATCTCGGGTTCGTGGTTCGACGGGTCGCTCGGACTCGGGTTAGGGTCTTGGCGCATCCGGTTCTCGTGGCATGTTGTCGCCGTGGCGTCGGACGAGGCACTTGTCGCGTCGGGGTCTCGGTGTCGGGTGCAGGTCTTGGCGTTCTCGGGAAGAAGAACTTGTCTCATCTGGGGTGAAGTACTTGGCATGCTGCGTCGGCGACCTTGGCGTCTGAGGTTCTTCTCCGAGTCCGTGGGGCGTCCGAGAAGCAGGTCTTGTCGGGTCAGAAAAGAGGTCTTGCGGTTTCCGTGTCTTCGGTTCCATGAAGGCGCGCTTGTCCTTCGCGATGGCGAGCTCGATGTCCCGAGAAGATCTTGGCAGGGGGTCTTGTCGGCGGAACTTGTCGGATCCCCGATTGATGTTAGCTCCTCTTCGGAACCTTGGTGTTGGATGTACTCGCGACACGTTTTACAAAGACAAAGACGCACGCTGCTCTGGCGGTGCAAACGGACACAGAAGGAACCGCGGCTGCTTGCGTGGCACACGGACGGAGGGTTCGCCCGGCGGGACGAAGGCGTCCGACGCGACAGAGGCGGCGTGGGTCGAGGGTGCGGCTAGGGCCGCGCTGGCGGGCGGCGAAGCTTGGCGGCGCGCATGGGAGGACGTGGCTGGAGGTGAGGTGGCGGCGAGCTCGACGTGGAGGGGCGGGTGACGGCCGAGAAGGAGATGCGGGCCGACGCGGGCCCGCGTGGGGGGGGCTCGGTGAGGTCGCAGAGGAGGGAGGGGTGCGAGGGCGCGAGGCGGACGGGCGGTTGCTGCGTAGGGCGGCCGCAGCAGCGGGGGAGGAGCTTCCGGCGAGCTCGGCCGACGCGGGCGACGGGAGGCTCCCGGGCGGAGGCGACGAGGCGTGGGTGGAGGCGTGAGGCCGGGCGTGGGGCGGCGGCCTGGTCATGGGCAGGGCGACAGAGGACGAGCGGGGCTGACGCGGTGGAGGTGAGGAAGGCCGGGCGGCAAGCGGTGGAGGCCGAGCGAGGGCCAAGCGACGGGGATCATGGGAGGCGCTGAGGGCGAGGCGGCTGCCAAGGAGCGCCGGGTGGAGAGGCGAGCCTCGTCGGAGGAGAGGAACTGGAGGCGGGGCGGGGTGAGCGGCCTCCATGAGGCGAGGGGCGGCCATGCGGGAGGCGAGGGGAGCGCGAGAGAGAAGGAGAAAGAGGGAGGAGGAGAAGGACGCGAGGGGTGGCCTGGGATCGTGGGGCCGGGCGGGCCTGTGGCAGTGGGGTTTGGGGTGGACAGGGTGGACAGGTGGCGTGGGGTGTGGTGGGTGGGGCGACCAGGTCCAGGGGAGCGGGTCGAGGTTGGGGCTCACAAGGGGCTGTGGGCTGGCCGCAGTGTACGCGCATGTGTGCTTGTGTGCTGGCTGAGGGTGAGAGAGAGGGGTGAGGGGTGACATGGCAGGTGTGGTTGGTTGAGGGAGTTGGGGAGGTGAGGTGGCGGAATCCGATTGGGTGGGGTGAGGTGGCTGTGGGTGGGTAGGATAGCTGGGTAAGTTTAGGAATTATGGGTGGTCCGTTTGTATTTTCCGGGTGGTCGTCGGGTCATTTGGCCTGCTCGACCGCCCGCTTAAAATAATTTAATATTTTTATTTGATTAAAACATGGCCTTTGCAATCCAATGCGAGACAAAATAAAATAATTCCGGACAAGCCCGGGTTTTGGGTTTTGAATAAAGACGGGGCGTTCAATATAGAAAACAAAAATAGGGTTTTTAGCAAAATGGTTTCAAACAGATAGATGCATGCTGATGTTATGCTGATGCACCGAGACAAGACATGCGATTATGACGATGCGATGCACGAATTTAACGCGATTTTCTAGTAGTGGTTTTGCGGGATGCCACAATTCGACACCACTAACAATGCATCTCGCCCTCGAGATCCGCCTCATGGTACCGGAAAGAAGGTCGGTGATCTGCATCTTCTCGCTTCAGGTAGATCCTCGCGACACCACTAACGAGGGTTTCTTCTCCATCTGGAAAACGGCGACACCACCAACAAAGGGTCGTTGTTCCTGACCGTCGAGAGAACACTCCGGGGAAACAAAGGACGGAGTTGAAGGTAAGGACACCCCTAACTTCCATGGACGGAGTAAAATTGCTGGATCCACTGATTCGACATACAAGAGCGAATGATAAGAGAAGTGGTAGGGTAGCTACTCCATCCCGCACTCAAACCATTACTCTGCACGCGAATAGACGGATTATGCAACCGACTCTCGGAATTAGACTGAAGATCTCGACAAGCGAGGTTCAGGAACAAAGGAATGTGGCCAGCAGAAATCGTATGAAAGACACACTGATTAGGTTCCGCGATGGTTCCATTGGCATGAACAACACATGCTCAAGGTTAACCCCAACTTCACCAAAGCTCGTCCTTCTCGTATGTTTTTCAACGACACTGATACCCAGCAAGGAACACATATGGATAAGGAGCTCAAGAACAAAAGATTGGAGGAAGGGTACAATGACAAGTTGCAGATTGATGAACGTAGCACCTCCGTTACAAAAAGGAGAAAGCGAAACTCAAGGTGACGGAAACCCAACCACGAGAAATCGGACTCAAGAAAAGATAAGAGGGTAGGTTCAAAACACGTCGAGATAAGAGGAGAGTAGCAGAGGGGTAAGGAGTAAAATCAGACCTAACCAGAACTATCCAACCGATTCTGCAAAATAGTTTTGACTCTCTACTTGGGCCGTTAGCTAGGTTATCCTACAGGCTGGACTTGTGGGGTATCGCAACTGCTGAGCTCTGATACCACTCTGTAACACCCTCAGAATCGGACCTATGCAAGTTTTAGCGAAACCCGCCAAACCCGCATAGAAACGATTCAAAGGTGCCACCAGCACTTTCGCATGGTGGAAACGAAGTAATAACATTACACAACAGTCCTCGATGGGACCCACAGTAGATATATATAACATGACTCAAAGAGTCAAGGATACGATATAATATACAAAGATCCAAATCACCTTGAACGATATAGCGTCCACTACGGACAAGATGCAAATGGGGCTAAGAGCCTCAAGAATAACCAATGGCGCCCATAACCCTGCCTGTGCCAAGCCGAAGGGTAACCTCGCTAACGGCCGATCTCAAAACCTGCTTAAACAAAAGGGTGCCGCAAAGGACAAAGGAAAGAGAGGAGCGTCGATCGAGGCCAAGACAGCGAGGCTAGAATTCGGCGGTCCTCGCCTACATAGGTATGGTGGACTGAAGCGGCAGCGGCAGCAAGCACTAAACAACCTATAGAGACTCGATACAACTGACGGTTATCAGAGAGGGATAAGGATGACCTATCCGGATCCAACCTGAAGCTAGCACCAATCAAACCCATCCTGGTATTTCCCCCTCGAGACCAAACGAGGAAGTCAACCGAGGAACTCACACAGTTGGCAGTTTTATTTATTCGGTTATCGTTGCAGCAATTACTAGTCAGGTATAGGTAATCATCCTGATAAAGTAAGCAGTGGGCACTTTTAGTTAACCATTCCGTTATAGTGGCAGCACTTACTAATCAGATATGAATAGCATGAGATAACCCTTAAACCCAGCAGTTGTTGTTACTTTTATTCAGCCATTTCGTTGTAGTTGCAATACCTACTAGTCAGGTACAATGGTCACAAGCGACAATCCAAACAAGCAGTTGTGGGCAGTATTATTAGCCATTCCATTAGAGTGAAGCTGATTACTAGTCATTATAAAGTCAAATTTATAGCAATAAACTTTAGTTATGCTTGTCTATGATCGAGATACTGTGCTCCAAGTCGTCCATATCCGCGGACACGGCTTTCAGAAAGTTTTACCCGGCCGGGGTGCACCAATAGCAACACACGCTCGATCAACCTCGGAAAAACCAAATCAAAACCCAACGAGGCTTTCACGACTGAACAATCACAGGATTCTGAAATATTTCAGGCACTTAAGTAGATCCCGCAACGGCCACCGACTCAGACGGGCTCAAGGTTTGGGTATACTGTGAACGATCGGGAACCCGAAGTGTGGCTGGGCTTGTCGACACCGCGGAATCGTGTCCCGATCCTAACAAGACAAAGGTGCTCCTCGCACAATTTAAATACAGAAAGTAGCATGGCATAAGTACAGGATCGTAAATAAAACCTCAAACTAGTTTGTGGCCCCAAGAAATAAGATGAATCAAGCTCGCTCGGGGTCCCATATACCTCTCGGATGTGGATAGCGCGATAAATCAAGGAACAGTATCAAGTACTGGGTCTTACGGGACACAAGTGGGCTCGAAACCAAATATTTTCTATCACCCACCGATGCCTCGCTTATTTCAATTTTAGTTGTTAAACAGAAATTAAAGTGACGATAAGTAAAACTAGAATCATCTCCAACATCAACATGCGGCAATACATCAGCAACTATGGCATAAGGCGACACATATCAAGACTTGAGCAAGCAACTACGACGCAAGAAGTCCAACTATCTACCAAACAATGTAATAGGATGTGTCCAAGGCGATATAAGGCGGCAAGGATATCTCGTACGAAACTAGAGCATCGCAACACGTATAGCAATAGATCAACAGGAGGGAAGTAAATACTATAAAAGTAAGATAGGTAGAAAGGGGAGATGCTCTTTGAAAACATTGTCGAAGGTTTTCCCAAGATCGGGCGAAACTCACATCAACTCATCGGCCTTATCCGAAGAAGCAAAACACTAGAAGAAACACCGGATGCAATATTTAATACAACGGCAGAAGATCGGCATGATGCATGTATGATGTATGGCATGGCGAAGGTGCAATGCAATTAGGTCATGTTAAGCGGAACCGGGGTCCCGACAATTATTTCAAGTGGTTCAAGTTATTTAGAACCCCCGCAATTTAAATGTTGTTTTAGCATGGCAACAGATAGTACCGGGTTCGCTACACAAGTTTAAATGAGGCCAATATAAGGCTAGATTTGCCCGCATATGGGCCCCATATTTAATTATTAGGTGAATCGGCATAAGGCCCCCAAACCACAGATATGCATGCGAGATGAATGATTAAGTATGCAACAAGTTGTTATTATGTTATAAAATAGGTTATCGAGGAAAAGGGTCACACATTTAGGGTTCGGCAGATCTTGTTAGGGTTCGACGAACTCGGGGTTCCGGGGTCCAGGGTTCGACGGGGAGCAGATCTCGGGGTTCAGGGTTCGACGGGTCGTTATCGGACTCCGGGGTTAGGGTCTTGGCGCATCCGGGTTCTCAGGGCATGTTGTCGGTCGTGGCGTTCGGTACGAGGAACTTGTCGCGTCAGGGTCTCGGTGTCGGGTGCAGGTCTTGGCGTTCTCGGGAAGAAGAACTTGTCTCATCTAGGGTGAAGTACTTGGCATGCTGCGTCGGCGACCTTGGCGTCTGAGGGTCTTCTCCGAGTCCGTGGGGCGTCCGAGAAGCAGGTCTTGTCGGGTCGGAAAAGAGGTCTTGCGGTTTCCGTGTCTTCGGTTCCATGAAGGCGCGCTTGTCCTTCGCGATGGCGAGCTCGATGTCCCGAGAAGATCTTGGCAGGGGGTCTTGTCGGCGGAACTTGTCGGATCCCCGATTGATGTTAGCTCCTCTTCGGAACCTTGGTGTTGGATGTACTCGCGACACGTTTTACAGCACAGCACGCACGCGCGTCTGCGACAAGCAAACGGACACGGCAGGAAGGAACCGCAGCGGCTGCTTGCGTGGCACACGGACGGGAGGGTCTGCCGCCGGCGGGGACGAGCGGCGTCCGACGCGGACAGAGGGCGGCGCGGGTCGAGGGTGCGGCCAGGGCCGGCGCTGGGCGGCGGCGGAAGCCGGCGGCGCGCAAGACGGAGGACGTGGCCGGCGGGAGGTGGCCCGACGGCGAGCTCGACGTGGAGGGGCGGCGGACGGCCAGAGAAGGAGATGCGGTCGGGCCGACGCGCTCGCGGGGGGGCCTGGTGAGGTCGCAGAGGAGGAGGTGCGAGGCAGGGCGCGAGGCGGACGGCGGTTGCTGCGTAAAGGGGCGCGGGCGGGAGGAGCCCGCTGGCGAGCTCGGGCCGACGCGGGCGACGGGAGGCTCGGAGGGGCGACGAGGCGCGGGTGGAGGCGTGAGGGCGCCGGGCGGGCGGCCTGGTCGCGGGGCGGCGACGCCAGAGGGCAGGCGGTGACGCGTCGAGGTGAGAGGAAGGCCGCAAGCGCGGTGGAGGCCGGAGCGAGGTCGCGCCGCGACGGGGACTGGGAGGCGGCGCAGGCGGAGGCGCGGCTGCGGGAGCGCCGGGGTGGAGAGGCGAGCCTGTCAGGAGGAGAGGAACTGAGGGGGCGGGGTGAGCGGCCTCCCAGGCGAGAGGGCGGCCATGCGGGGAGGCGAGGAGCGCGAGCGGAGAGAGAGAAGGAGAGAGGGAGGAGGGAGGGAGGCGGGTGGCCTGGGATCGTGGGCCTGGGCGGGCCTGTGGCAGCGGGGTTTGGGTGGACAGGTGGACAGGTGGCGGGTGTGGGCGTGGGCGAGGTGGTGGGGGCGACTGGGTCCAGGAAGCGGGTCAGCGGTTGGGCAAGGCCAGGGGCGCGGGGCTGCAGGTACGCGCATGTGTGCTTGTGTGCTGGCTGAGGGGTGAGAGAGAGGGGTGAGGGGTGACATGGCAGGGTGTGGTTGGTTGAGGGAGTTGGGGAGGTGAGGTGGCGGAATCCGATTGGGTGGGGTGAGGTGGCCAGGGGTGTGGGTAGGATAGCTGGGTAAGTTTAGGAATTATGGGTGGTCCGTTTTGTATTTTCTGGGGTGGTCGTTCGGGTCATTTGGCCCGTTCGACTGCCCCGCTTAAAATAATTTAATATTTTTATTTGATTAAAACATGGCCTTTGCAATCCAATGCGAGACAAAATAAAATAATTCCGGACAAGCCCGGGTTTTGGGTTTTGAATAAAGACGGGGCGTTCAATATAGAAAACAAAAATAGGGTTTTTAGCAAAATGGTTTCAAACAGATAGATGCATGCTGATGTTATGCTGATGCACCGAGACAAGACATGCGATTATGACGATGCGATGCACGAATTTAACGCGATTTTCTATTAGTGGTTTTGCGGGATGCCACAAATTTCCCCATGGACAAAGGATTGTTGTTTTCTCCCTAGTAGCAACAACACATCTACAACCTTAGAGATTTCTTTCACTTCCCCAGATTACTAGAGGCATGAACCTAATATCGAGCATAAATACTCCCTCTTGGAGTTACAAGCATCTACTTGGCCAAAGAATCTACGAACAATGGAGAGCATGCAAGATCACAAATAACATAGACATGATAGAATCTATAATCAATCTAACATAGTATCTCAATATCCATCTAGCTACTATATGGACCCATAGTCCAAGGGTGAACTACTCACGCATCACTTCGGAGGCTGGCATGGTGATGAAGAAGGCCTCCGGGATGATCTCTCCCCTCCGGTAGGATGCCGAGAAGAGCTTTAGATCCCCCCCACCCGATCTAGGGACGATGGGGGCGGCGGCTACAGACCGTTTCATGGATATTTGATCGGGTCCTTAGGGTTTCTGCATCAGGGTGCTTTTATACGCGAAGGGGCAAGGTCGGTGGGCGCCCGAGGGGCCCACACCTAGGGCTAGCGCGCCCCCTGGCTGCATCGCCACCAGGTGTGGCCACCTCGCGGCCACACTTCGGCTGCCCTTCGAACTCCGTGTTCCTTCTGGTAAAATATTAACTTTGGCTTTTGTCCCGTCCAATTCCGAGAATATTTCCTTACTAGATTTTCTGAAACCAAAAACAGCAGAAAATAGGCAGCTGGCACTGCGGCATCTTGTCAATAGGTTAGTTTCGGAAAATATATAAAAATACCTCAAAGTGTAGACAAAACATAAGAAATTCGATACAAAACAAGCATGGGGCATCAAAAATTATATATATGTTTATGACGTATCAAGCATCCTCAAGCTTAACTCCTGCTCGTCCTCGAGTAGGTAAGTGATACAAAGAATAATTTTTGAGGTGACATGCTATCACAATTTTCATACAAAAATATTTGTAAATCATTGATAGCTGGGATGAAAGTACTCTAAACATGGGCATGAAAGATGCAGTTCTAACAATAAGACATAGCAACTACGTTGTAACATGAAAAAGGTACAAACAAAGATCATGAATAACAATGCATTGAAAGACCTTTGTTTGTTTCACATACAGAAAACATAGAAAGATTAGTATTCAGCTTGTTCTTCATGGTGTAGCAAAACATAAATGCATAGGACACCTTCAAAGTTCATAAGGGTGACTAGATACAAATAATTTAAGAACAAGCAATATCAACATTATGAATCAATCAATAAGTTTTGTGACAATGCACATTAAACTAAGAATAAAAACTATGCTCTCTTAATTAGCGCATAAAGATAGAATATGGAGACTCAACATAAAAGTAAGAAGAAAGGCCCTTCATTGAGTGAAGCAGGGATTTCAAGTTTCATAAAGAGCTTCCAAAAATAATGGTACATATTAGATGTCATCTCTCATTGCCCCTAGCATAAGCATATTGAAGTGACTAAGGTTACAATGAAACAAATATGAAGTATATGCTTTACAGATCATAAGTTGGCAATCTCATGTCCCTTGAGTACAAGGGTCGTTCCTCATGCTACTCAACTTTAGTCACAAGAAAGTTCTTGTCATTGTAAGTATATGTGTATCATAGAGAACCGCCAACGGGGTACCCCTTACCCCATGACACAGGAGCTATCCCATATCAAAATGACAAGGCAACAGACAGTGAGCATCTCAACGATCTTTTTATTTGCTATTTTCATAGGTTTTTGTTGAGGATGCTTCACAGATTGCTCACTATGGTTATGCTACAAGTTTCCACCATGATTAGGCATTCCTTAGGCTAGCCGCCCAGGCGTTTCTCTAACACATATATAATACTCCATGAACTTACAAGATCCCCTTATATTTCACACCGCTGACATCCGTAAACAAAAGATCTTGATATCAACTGGATAATATGTATAGGTGTTGAAAGAATTCCCCATGACAACATGGTTCTGCTAATTCCCAACTTATAAGTGCAAGCATGTCGTGGGAATGACCACGGCAGATGCTGCAATCGGCAGCGAGTAGTAGAACGAAGGGCAAGGGCGGCCAGCCATCTGCGGTGCGAGATGAGGGCAAAGACTCAGGGGTTTACCCAGGTTCGGCCCCCCGGAGGGTAAAGACCTACTCCTGCTAGATTGTATTATGGAGGTGTTTACAATGGGCGAACTCGACGACTAGGCGGCGAGTTGCTTGGGTGTATGAGGGAACGTATCTCTACTCACCCCTTAGGGAGGTTTATATAAGCTCACCTCCCCTAGGGTTTACATATCTCAACCAATTCGGTTACAACCTTGTCAATCGTTTAACTCAGACCGACCGGCCTATCTACTCGCTCGGCCGTCGACCTTCGCCGCCTGGTACCTTCTGGGCTTTGATCCACTCGCGTTCGCAGTTCACTCGCCACCTTTTGGGGGCCGGAACGCCCCGAGGATACCCCAAGAGGCATATCCCCATCGAGTCCCCGAGGCCGTCGTTGATTAGGCACGGGTGGCCGGCAGTCGGAGTATACGGCTTCCGGCATCCGAATAATCGTCGTGGGCCTCTGTCTGAAGGAAAAATCCGGCGAACCAAGTTGCGCCTTGGGTGAGCCGAATCAACGGGTCACGGCCCCGGCGAGTAACTTAGCGAGCCGAGTGGCAGGAGATGGACCGTCGGGCGTGGTCAAACTAGCCGTTAAGGTAACTTAACGGTAACTTTCGGCGTAATCATCGCGCGGTAACGGCCCCCTAATTTGGCGGGCAGCTCCAGCTATATAAGAGGAATGGTAGGCTATCGGAAAGCCAACCGCCCACCATTTCTTCCGAGTACGCACGTCTCCCTTCCTTTGGTTCCGCGATCTGATCGACCCGCAATCCTCCGACCTCCAAGGAAATCCTCAGCCATGGCCCTCTCCACTGAATCTTGGGGCAGATCCAAGTGCACCAGGGCGCAGCTGGCCTCCTTCGAGGAGGCCGGAATCCTGCGGGCCGGCTGCTGGCGTATCCCCGCAGCCGGAGAAACGACCCCGAACCCGCGCGAGAGAGAGTTCATCTGCTTCACTAGTCACCTCGAGCGGGGCTTAGGGTTTCCCACCTCTCTGTTCTTCCGGCGCTTCTGCGCCTACTACGGGATCCAGCCCTCGGATCTGGGTCCCCATAGTATCGAGCAGCTCGCCATCTTTGTGGCGTTCTGCGAGTGTTACTTGGGCTGCCGGCCCTATTTTCCCTTGTGGCAAGATCTGTTCCACGGACGGATCAGCCGCGAGGAAGCGGGCGGCCCAATGCTAGCCGCGGGCGGCTTAACCTTCCAACTCAAATCCAAAGCCTCCTTCTTCGACCTGATGCTGCCGGCCAAAGCAGCGAGCGACTGGAAAAAGTCTTGGTTTTATGTGACCGAGGCGACCCGGCGACGAGGCGGCGATCCCATGTACTCGCCAACCGCCCGAGCCACGCAATCTCCAGGTCGTCAGGCCCCCCGCGACCAACGGATGGTCGACGAGATGCTCCAGACCATTCGTGGTCTGAAGAAGAAGGGGCTCCAGACGGTGAACTTGTACAACTGCTGGCTTGGGCGGCGGCTCGTTCCGCTCGCCCAACGCGAGCATTACATGTACCAAAGACATCGCCGAGAAGACTCGACGAAGGCCTCGCCGAAAGTGGAAGCCGGAGGACTACCTCCTGGCTGAAGAGGATCACCAGCGGCATACACGGCGCAGGCCGGGCTCCCTCCATACACCGCGTCCGCCCAACGGTAATAATTTTATCTTGTTCGCAGTCGCAGCATATGCAGTCGCGGTAATTCTAACTTTGTTCCATGTTTAACGCAGCTATTTCAGGTGGTGGAAGGGTGGCTACCACCCGCCGATGACGAGAGCTCCGGGCCATCCGCCCAGGACACAAGCGAGTCGCCCCCCGTCAAGGGTAACGAGGACGACGAGGACGAATCCGAAGAGGAGATCGCCCCACTGGTCCGAAAGACCCGCGGGCAACGTCAGCGCGAACTCGAGGCGAGCAGGAGCCTCGAGCGTCATGACGACGACGAAGAACTCCCGGAGACCACCTCGCTCCATCAGGCCACTCCCGCGAAGAAGAAGAAAGAAAAATAGGCGAGGGCCCCCCTGAGGAGGAGGACGAAGCCGCCGAAGATGGCCTCACCGCCGCGCTCAGCGAGCAGCTCCGATGCTCATAGCTCGGACGGTGACGGGACGGCCCCGCCAACGACCACGCTAGATGCGCCATCCATGGAGGCACAGCTGGCCTCGATGCCTCCGCCCTTCGCGCCGGTCTCCGGGCTAGGGAAGGCTCCAGCTGAGGCGACCGCCGCAGGAGGTCCCAGCGTGGCGGTCTCGCCGCAAGGAGGCTCCGTTGCAGCTCGTAAGGAAGCCTCATGAAGGCGCCCGGAGGCGCCAACCGCTACCTCAACATCAAAGAAACCGTCCAGTATCCTGGCCCTGGCGCCTGAACGGGGCTCGATGCGGTTGGGCCCCGAGCTGGAGAAACCGCCGGCCTTCGCGCAGGGCTGCGTTTCATTCCATCGCCAAGTGAGTGTACTCGGCTTCGCCTTTCTCTTAGTATTTTGAATGTTTTTCCTGAATTGTCTCGGCAGGGACCGAGTGAAGAAGATGGGCCACCCGACGGTGGCCAAGGTGCCCTCCGCCACTAGCGAGGAGGACCCTTCCGTAAGAGGAAGGTGGACGAGCCGGTCGCCGCTTCCACGGAAGGCAAGAAGGCCAAGAGCGATGACATCGTCATTTGCTCTCGACGACACGGCAGTCGCGCGGTTGGGCCGCTGTGGAAGCGACCGCCCACGGCGGGAGGCATTGCTGTTTAGACCGGAGGAAGCGAGCTCCTTTGGGGCGGGTGCGTCAATCGCTACCTTCCCCCGCTTCATGACCAAGGCGGCCACGGCGAGTGAGGCTGCGACTCCGAGCCCCGCTCCAGAGACCGCCGACGCTGAGATTGACCAACGTCGCGGGCACACACCGGCGCTGCTTGCGTCCGTGGACGCGGCGCAACTGCACGGCATGCTTGGCGCGGCCATCCAGGTACCTCCAGTCCCCGAGGATCAGGTCGGTGCTTTGCAGCGGCCTGATTCTTTATAGTTACTTGTTTTGTGCGTTCGAGTCCAGTCCCCGAGTGCGCACTCGCTAAATTGTAGCGGGTGGGCACTGAGTAATTTTCGAGCCGCCAGTCCCCGAGTGCGCACCCGCTAAATTGTAGCGGGTGGGCAGTTAGTAATTTTCGAACCGCCAGTCCCCGAGTGCGCCTCCGCTAAATTATAGCGGGTGGGCACTGAGTAATTTTCGAACCGCCAGTCCCCGAGTGCGCCTCCGCTAAATTATAGCGGGTGGGCACTGAGTTATTTTCGTGTGTACTGACTTTGAAGATTTGCAGGGTTTACAACTGGAGTCGGCAGAGCGATTGGCTGCGAAGCAGCGTGCTGAGAAGGAGTTGGGCGCTCTCCAAGAAGTAAACAAGGATCTTCAGGCAGTTGCTGCACAGGCGGAGGTGGCTCGCCAGGAGCTTGTCCCTGCTGGCGAGCTGATGGCGGCGAGATCTGCGTTAAGCACTGCTGAGCAAAGGATCGCCGACCGAGCGCGAATCGCGGGAGGCGAAAGAAGAAGCGAGCTCGCGAACGGCGAGCTAAGGCCGCCGCTTTGCCGCGAAGAAGACCGGAAGGTGTCGGAAGCCCTCATCGTTGGGCTTCAAGGCGATAAAACGCCGCTCAAAGCTTCATCACGGGCTCGCCCCGCTGCTCGGTGAGTGCGTCTTCCCGCCTTTGTAGTTATATTGTTTGTGGTTTCGTGGTGCTCACTCGCTTCCGCCTAGCAGGCCGTGTGATTGGTAGCCATGAAGAAGCGAGCTTTCTTGATGCTAGGGAGTGCGTGAGCATGCTCGCCGACCGGCGGCGCTGTCGGCGACTTGCATCCGCCTACCTTCAAGAGATGTCGCCCACGGAGGTTATTCGGTGACCTCGTTGAGGTGTGGAGTACTTGGAGAAGGCGCCGCGGTCGTGGAGTTCATGACACGAGCGGCGTTTCGTGGAGCGCCGACGGCTCGAGCCGGACTCGCCCACTTCCCGAAGACTTCGACCTCGGCGATGTGACGAGTGGGTACCCTTCATCGTCGGGCGCGGTGGATCTGTCGAAGTTCTTAAGCTGCGAACGTGCGCCGCGTACTCGGGCGTGTTTGGGCGACCTCCTTCCGTACCAGGAAACGGTCGTCGCGCCGAACGACCCCGAGCCGCCGCATCGCGACTTCAAGGTCGAGCAGCCCTTCCGTGCGGCGATGGCGGGCGAGCTGACGACGTATCCATCGAACCCGTACACTGCGTTCATCCGGAAGCCCCGGGACGCTGGTGCATCATCGTCGAAGCCTGCGGAATAGTGTAGTATGCCTAGATAAGTTAGTAGCAGTTCTGCCGAACAGGCATAGTTTGTAATATAAGACATTGCGATGTGCGATTGAATTGGATGTTGTGTCCGTTTTGCTAAGAATTGTCGTGTTTTGGATTTGATTTTAGGATGAGTCCCCGAGCGTGTCCGCCCTTTTGTGGGGTTCATCTTGTATATGATGTTTGTTGTTATCATGTGTGTTGTTAGTTTAGTCGACTCGCCCGAGCTCGGAGAGCCAGTCGCACGGCGACTCCCTAGAGTGCTCTTTACTTTACCGTTTTCCCGTGCGCGAACGGAGCCGGGTGGCCGAGTCCCCGAGCGTGGTACTTGGTATTTCGAGGCGCGACTCGAGGGTGGTTGAGGACTGAGCGCGTTGGTGTGGGCGCGTCACTCCTGCCTGGCCCGGGGGGTCAGTCGCGTGGCGAGTCCCGGGCGTGCTCTCTTACTTGACGTTTTTCCCTGACCGATCGTAACGAACTGGTGTGCAGTCCCCGAGCGTGGTACTTGGTCGTTCGAGTCGCTACGTCGAGGATGCGGAGGACAGAGGCCGCTGTGAGAAGCGAGGGCAGTTGTCTTGGTTTGCAAAACCAGTCGAGCTAGGCGACTCCAATGGGGCTCCGGATTGGCGTTTTTCGTGGACGACACAGGACCTGAGGTGACTCAGTGCTCCTATATCGCACTACTTGGCCGTGCCGGTCGCTGTACCAAAGGTTGACTTCTGCATGTTAGCGTGATGCTGTTATTACGAGTGCGAGTGGCACAAGGCATGGAGAGTAGACGAATTTTGCGGTAACCGTTTATTTTTTATTCGTAGCGACCGGAGAGTACATGTGTGGGGTTCTAGGAATAGAACTTCCGGAGGAGATTTACATTCCATGGCCGCCTGACGTCAAGTTCGCCGTCCCCGCGGACGTCGATCAGGTAGTAGGCGTCGTTGCCTATTACGCGCCCGATGGCGAACGGACCTTCCCACGGAGGGGAGAGCTTGTGCATGCCCTTCTTGTCCTGGATGAGGCGTAACACCAAGTCGCCTTCCTGGAAGGTGCGTGTTTTCACTCGTCGGCTGTGGTAGCGGCGGAGCCCTTGCTGATAGATAGCGGTGCGCGACCGGGCGAGGTCGCGTGCTTCATCGAGTTGGTCGAGCCCGTCTTGGCGGGCCAGTTCGTTTGCGGCCTCCGTATAGTGGACGATCCGCGGCGAGTCGTGTTCGAGGTTGGTGGGCATGACAGCTTCAGCGCCGTAGACCATGAAGAAGGGGGTGAATCCCGTCGACCTGTTGACCGAGGTGCGGATTCCCCAGATGACGGAGGGAAGCTCTTCGACCCAGCACCCAGAGGTACGCTCGAGTGGTACTTGGAGTCGCGGCTTCAGGCCGTGGAGGATGCTTTGTTGGCTCGTTCACCGACCGTTGATTCCGGGTGCGATCGACGAGGTCGAGCGGATGTGGTGCTCTTCGCAGAATTCGCCATTGCTCCTTGGCGAAGTTTGTGCCGTTGTCCGTGATGATGCTGTTAGGGAAACCGAGTGGTATATGAGCTCGCGAGAACTTAGTGGCGATCTTCCGTCGCACTTCGGACTGGCTTGGCTTCTACCCACTTTGTGAATTTGTCGACGGCGACCAGCAGTGGGTGTAGCGGGGGGCCTTCTTGAAGGGGCCGACCATGTCCATGCCCCACACGGCGAATGGCGGTGATGGGGATTGTTTTCAGCGCCCGAACTTGAACGCGGCCGGTTGGCGTGCCGGCACCCGGCGCAGCGCTGGACGATATCGACTGCGTCGGCGTGTGCGGTGGGCCAATAGAAGCCGTGTCGCATAGCCTTGGCGACCAAGGAGCGTGCGGCAGCGTGATGGCCGCAGTCGCCTGAGTGGATGTCATGTAAGATTTTGCGTCCTTCAGCCGGTTGGACGCAACGTTGGAACACGCCGGTGACGCTGCGCTTGTGTAGCTCACCGTCAATGATGGTGTAGGACTTACATCGGCGAGCGATCATTCGAGCGCTTGTCTCGTCTGCGGGCAGGTTGCCTGTCTCCAGGTAGGCGATGTAGGGCTTGGTCCAGTCGTCTGGCTCGGTGACGAGTGCGACCAAGGTTGCCTCTGGTTGGAGGGGGACTCCGATGTCGATCTCCCTCGGGGGAGAGACCGATGGCTTGGAGATTGTGTCGAGGAACACGCCGGCGGGTGGTGCGAGTCGAGCCGACCCGATGCGAGAGAGGGCGTCGGCCTCCTCGTTTTTCCGCCTGTCGATCCATTCGACGGAATAGCCGGTGAAGTGGCCGCCCAGCTTATCCACCTCTTGGCGATACGCTGCCATGGTAGGGGAGACGGCGTCGCAGGTGCCTGCGACTTGTCCCGCGACGAGGTCGGAATCTCCGTAGCATCGAAGGCGATTGACGCTCATCTCCTTTGCAGCTCGCATGCCGTGGAGTAGGGCCTCGTATTCGGCCATGTTGTTGGTGCAGGGCGTGAATTCGAGGCGGAGGATGTAGCGGAGCTTGTCGCCTTTTGGTGAAGTCAGCACTATCCCCGCGCCTGCACCGTCTGCGTTCTTGGAGCCGTCGAAGTGCAGGTTCCAGTAGTGGAGGTACGGCGGCTTTTCTGGCTGTTGGGCCTCCTCCCAGTCGGCGATGAAGTCTGCCAGTGCCTGGGACTTGATCGCCCTTCGTGGCTCGTATTTAATGTTGTGGACGCCGATTTCGACAGCCCACTTGGCGACCCGCCCGGTCGCCTCGCGATTGCGGATGATATCTTGTAGTGGTGCTGAGGAGACGACCGTGATGGGGTGCTCCTGAAAGTAGTGCGGCAAGCGCCGCTGAGCCCTGAAGACCGCGTATACCAGCTTCTGGTATTGTGGGTATCGCTGGCGCGATTCGGTGAGGACCTCGCTGATGTAGTAAACCGGCCGCTGGACTGGGCGCTCCTTTCCTTCCTCCGGTCGTTCGACGACCATTACAGCGCTGACGACGCGCTCGGACGCCGCGACGTAAACCAGCATGGGCTCTTTGTCGACGGGTGCGGCGAGTAGTGGTGCGGCGAGTAGCACCTTTTTGAGGTCGCGGAGCGCGTTGTCCGCCTCCTTGTCCCACTGGAAGGTGGGATTCTTGCGCATCAGGCGGTATAGGGGCATCGCCTTTTAAGCCAGGGGATGAAGCGGCCGAGAGCCGCTACACGCCCGCCAGCTTCGACGCGCAGCACTCGGGTTTGCCGAGCCGCGATCGTGTCGATCTTCGTTGGTTTGCCTCGATCCCTCGTTTGGAGACGACGCACTTAGTAATTGCCCGCGGGTACAAGGTGCACTTGCTCGGTTGAGCTTTATCTTGTACCTCCGCAGGTTGGCGAAGGTTTCCGCTAGGTCGGCGAGGTCTCCTTGGCGGCGGATTTCACGACCACGTCGTCGATGTAGACGTGGATGTTGCGCCAATTTGGCTCGCGAGGCATTCTTGCATGCACCGCTGGTAGGTCGCCGGCGTTCTTGAGGCCGAAGGTCATGGCGGTGTAGCAGAATGCTCTGAATGGCGTGATGAACGCCGTCTTCTCCTCATCCTCGACAGCCATTTTGATCTGGTTGTACCCGGAATAGGCGTCGAGGAAACACAGCGACTCCGAGCCCGCGGTTGAATCGATTATCTGATCGATCCGCGGGAGGACGAACTGCTCCTTTGGGCAGGCGCTGTTCAGGTTTGTGTAGTCGATACACATTCTCCAGGTCCCGTTTTTCTTCTCGACCAGGACTGGGTTTGCCAGCCACTTGGAGTACTTGATTGGCCGGATGAAGCCTGCAGCGAGCAGGCGCTGCACTTCTTCGGCGATTGCTCGACGGCGCTCTTCATTGAAGGGCCGTAGCGACTGCTTGACTGGTCGCACTTTGGGGTCGGCGTTTAGTTTGTGCTCAGCGAGCTCCCTAGGGACACCAGGCATGTCGGAGGGTTTCCATGCGAAGATGTCCCTATTCTCACGAAGGAACTCGATGAGCGCGCCTTCCTACGCTGGGCTCATGCCTGTCCCGATCGTCACCGTCTGGCTGGGGTCGCCTGGGACCAGCTCGACGGTGCGGGTGTGCGTCGTGGCCTCAAAGGTTGAGGTGTTTGTGCCCTCTGAGTTGGGCTTCTTGAGTATTGTGGGGTCGTCATTGTTGAGCCAGCCAGATTTGGCGAGCTCGTCGGCGTGATTAGCTTCCGCCGCGATGACTGCGTCGGCGAAGTTCGCTCCTTTGGCCTCGCATTCGCGCCATTTCGGGTCGCCGTTGATGGTGATGACGCCGCACGCCCGGAGCTTCATCGCTGTACGCCAGAGCGGGTGCCGCCATGAATTTGGCGAACGCTGGCGCCCAGGACGCAATGGTAAGGGCTGTCGAAGGGCACCAGCTCAAGACGATCCGCCGGCGGAAGTTTGCCGGAGTGCGAAGGTGACGGGTAGCGTGACCTTGCCGATCGGGTATGCCTTCCGACCGGGACGGCGCCGTGGAACGTGGTGTGGGTTGTTCGATCATCGATCGCGGAGCCGCAGCCGCTGAAGGTGTCGAGGTAGAGGATGTTGATGGAGCCGCCGCCCATCGAGTCTTGGGGAGCCGAGTCGCCGACCTTGGGCTTGACCACCAGGGCGACTCGCCCCGGTACTGGCGCGTGGCGAGTGGTCTTGCGGCTCGGTGATGGCTGCTCACCAGTTCAGAACCGGGGACGCTGTCTGGGCCACCGCTGACGGCGATAGCGCTGGCGATGACCTTCTTCTCGCCGTGTTGAAGCCGTGAAGGTGTGGAGCGAGCCGGCTACTTTGCCGAATTTTCCGCCATTTTGCGGGTCGTTGTCGGTGTCCTCCCGCGCGTGCCGTGCCTTCTCGATTTCCCTGAGGGTGTGGCAGTCGGCGGTGGTGTGCGTGGCGGGCTTTCCTTCCCTGCTGTGAAACGCACACGGTTGGTTAAGGAGGGCCGCGGGATCGAACCTTGGCTTGTTCTTGTAGTTGCCGCCATCGCCGCTGTTCTCCGTCGCGGGCGGTAGCTTTTGGCTCGCCAGCGTGCCCTGCAGCGACGAAGTCGACTCGCCCGTCGTTGCGGCGCTTGCCCGTGAGGCGGGTGCCGCTGTAGCGTAGGTCGGTTCGGCGTCCGCCGTCGTTGCCGTTCGTGCGGCGTTGCCCCCCTGACTCGTCGTCGACGTCTTGGTTGGGGTCCTCCTCGGCGTACCGCTTGGCGATCTCGAGGAGGTCGGGGATGTTGTCGAGTGTGCGGGCATGTCGCTTGAGCTTGGCGACTAGGGGCTCGTAGCGGCACGAGGTCTTGAAACAGTGGATCGCGGTGTCCGGGTGAATGCCGACCGCGTTGTACCAGAGTTCTTGCCACCGTTGGACCCAGTTGCGGGTCGACTCGCGGGGTCCCTGGACGCATCGTTCCAGGTCCTCGATGGTGGTGGCGCGGGTATAGGAGCACTCGAAGTGCCTGACGAAGGCGTCTCGCATTTCGTCCCAAGAGTCGATACTGTCCTGGGGGAGCGTGTTGATCCATTGCCTGCACGTCCCCTCCATCATCAGTGGGAGGTAACGGGCGGCGAGTAGGTCGGTGTGACCCGCGATCCCCATGGCCATTAGGTATGTGTGCCGATCATGGGTCGTCACGAGTCGTATTTTTCGATTTTTGGCGCCTTGAAGTTTGGCGGGTACTTTTCGCCGGATCATTGGTCCAAGCACTTAGGTCCTAGTCGATCGGCGACCCCATGGGCTCGCCATCGCGCCAGTGTTTAGTGTGTGCCGAAGTCGTCGCCGGGCTGGGCGCGCCAGTTTTGGTTGTTGATGATGTGAGTGCGCGCCAACGGGTTCTCCGCTGGCGGCGACGGTTGGTCGCTGCCCGACCATTGGAGAGCGCCGCTCGCTGGTCGGCGTTGGAGCTGCAGTGGCTCGTGGCGGCAATTGAGGGTGTTTGCCGCTGGGCGGCCGCTGAGGCCGCCCGCTCCCGAGGATCGCGAGTACACTCGCTTCGCGAGTCGGCGCCGCTTTTGCTGCTCCATGGCTTTTGCGAGCAGGCCTTGACGCATCGGATCTGTAAGGCGCCGCCGCGGCCGTGATGTCGGCCGCGCTCGCTCGCCACGAGGTTGTCCATCGGGTGGAGAAGCGATGGTAGGCCGTTCGCGTCTCGCTCCCGTGAGGAGACGACTATCCGCGCTGGTCCTCAGGAGGTGCGGTTGGGTGGTGGTGGGGCACCCATCGCCGTTGATCCTGGCGGGGGTCGAGCGCTTCCCCCTGGTGGCGCGTTCTCGCAGATCGTGCGCTCGGCTATGCGAGCCGGGTCGTTCTCGTCGTCGAAGTTCAGGGTGCGCCCCTGAACGGTAGGGTTCAAGCGTGACCTGATCCGCTGCTGGTGGTAGCGTGACAGTTCTTGCGCTGTCACTTGCTCGAGGCGAAATTTCTCACGCTCGGCCTGCTCCTTGCGTCTTTGCCTCCCAGCGGAGTTCCTCGACCTCCGTCGCCGGTGGCCATGTAGGTCGCGGCATGGCGACCGGTGCCTTCGTGGAGGTCGGCGGAGTTTTCCGACCCGGAGTTGAGTTCGAAGATCCCGAGGATGGAGGGGTCCTCGAAATCTCCCGCGTTGGATACCTGGGCGATGGAACCCGCGGACGAGGCCGCGGTGATGGATCCGGCGAGTGACGCCGGGGTCGCCGAGTCGGCGTCGTCGGTGAGGGCCACATCTTCTGCGGCCGCTGAGTTCTCAGCCACGTTGCTGTGGGCCGAGTTGTACTCGGAGGCGAGGTGGATCGGCGGACTGGCTCGGAGAGCCGATCGCGTGGTGGCGACTCGCGGATGCGAGCCGAGTCCTCCGAGGTGATGACGTCGGTGAGGCCGACGAAGAGGCTGATCGTGCCGATCGGCAGGATCACGCTGTGCGTGACGGGTCGTGCCGCCGGGACGTAGCTGCTCGGCAAGATCTGGAGCATCTCGCCGATCGCTATCATACGGCCGGTGGCGACCGTCTCGTTGATGGGCAGATTGGATCTCGCCGCAGAACACCGGCCAGACCGGCCAGGCGCCACTGTCGTGGGAATGACCACGGCAGATGCTGCAATCGGCAGCGAGTAGTAGAACGAAGGGCAAGGGCGGCCAGCCATCTGCGGTGCGAGATGAGGGCAAAGACTCAGGGGTTTACCCAGGTTCGGCCCCCCGGAGGGTAAAGACCTACTCCTGCTAGATTGTATTATGGAGGTGTTTACAATGGGCGAACTCGACGACTAGGCGGCGAGTTGCTTGGGTGTATGAGGGAACGTATCTCTACTCACCCCTTAGGGAGGTTTATATAAGCTCACCTCCCCTAGGGTTTACATATCTCAACCAATTCGGTTACAACCTTGTCAATCGTTTAACTCAGACCGACTGGGCCTATCTACTCGCCCGGGCCGTCGACCTTCAGTCGCCTGGTACCTTGCTGGGCTTTGATCCACTCGCCGTTCCGCAGGCCCACTCGCCAGCCTTTGGGCCAGTCGGAAACGTCCCGCTGAGGATACCCCAGTAGGCATATCCCCATCAAAGCATATAAGCAACATAGATGACACAATGGTTCAAGTTTATTAGGTGCAAGAAGTAAAGTGTGCCATCAAGTTTGTGAGAGCTTTAATCACTAATTTTCACATAACAAGTTTAATTTAGAAGATAGATAAAAACATGAATATACTTGGAATGGTGTAACACACCATTCATAGGAATTTATAGTGGACTCTTTGGAATAACTTGGTTTCTTGGGAGTTGGAGGCATGACTAGAGCTTACTCAGTACAAGTGGAGGCTAGCAAAAGACTGGGAGCGACCAATTAAAAGAGCAGTAATGGCCATAATCATGCAAAGCGACAAAACATTATCAATTAAAGCATAAAGTGGTATCACAAGTCGAAAACTAAATGATCATAGAGGCTCGGGTGACTGTTTCATAGTATTAAGATGGTGTAAGCATGTGCCAAGTCAACCCAAATAAAGCATCAAAGGAGAATTCCACAATATTATGCTTTTGTATGCTAAAACAACGCATGATTCTTTCAAGGCACATGAAGAAATCTCAATTGTTTGGAACAAGTCATGCTACAGAAATAATCACTAAGCATAAGGTCAAGGAAAAATCTAGCATGCCATGATAAATTCTAAGCCACAGTCAAAACAAGATCCCTTTTATACCACTTTAAGCATGAAACTTTCTACTCTTTTCCAACACCAATCAACTTATTTGAAACAAAATGCGAATGCTGGGGTCCAACTAATTTATTCAGCAACCCAAACAAAAGAAAACTAAAAACTAAAACAAAGACGCTCCAAGAACAACACAATAGCGCAAGAAACAATAAAAATGAAGTGTCTAGAAAGAGACCTGAGATTTTTGTTGATGAAGAAGGAGATGCCTTGGGCATCCCCAAGATTTGAAGCTTGTACCTCTTGAATATTTCTTGGGGTGACATGGGTGTAATCCCCAATCTTGAGCTTTTGTCCATTCTTCATCTGTGGCATCCCGCAAAACCACTACCAGAAAATCGCGTTATTTTTGTGCATTGCATCATCATGACCGCATGCTCAAGTCATCATGCCACATTGCATTTGAGCATCGTCATCATCTTGCATGTGCTTGTATAAAACTATTTTCGGAAAAACCGGTTCTTGTTTTCTAAACGCCCCGTCTTTATTCAAACGCAAAACCCGGGTCTCCGGAATATTT
Source organism: Avena longiglumis (assembly GCA_030063025.1). Classification (NCBI taxonomy): domain Eukaryota; kingdom Viridiplantae; phylum Streptophyta; class Magnoliopsida; order Poales; family Poaceae; genus Avena; species Avena longiglumis. The sequence goes on from CP125975.1 coordinate 507,041,942, forward strand.
GTTTTGTCTACCCGCGGGTTTGCAAAAGCCCGGTTTTAATAAATAAATTATTTAATTATTTTAGTGGGGGCAGTCGAACGGGCCGACCTGACCCAGTCGACCACCCCCAGAAATAAAAACGGTCCACCAGAATCCTAAAACTACCCAACCTAGTCTACCCACCCCACCAGCCACCTCACCCCACCCAATCCGCTCTCGCCACCTCACCTCTCTCCCTCCCTCCACCACTCACCTGCTGCCACATGGCCCTACCCGATCCACACACGCCAGCCCCACCCCTCTCAACCTCCCCACCCGCGCCAGCCACTCTCCACTCATCCCCGGTCCCACCACCTGACCCCACCACTCCGGCCCCACTCGTCCTGCCCCGCTGCTATCCCCTTCCCTCTCGCCCCGCCTCCTCCGCGCCCCGCTCTCCCTCCTTTCCTCCCCGCGCTCGTCTCCCCCGCCTCTGTCCCGCTCCCGAGATGCTGCCGCCGCCACCAGTCCCTGGCGCTCGCGCCGCCGGCCACCTCCGCGCGGCCGACCTCGCCGACCCCGGCTGCTCCCTCCTCCGCCTCGTCTCTCCCTCCCCGAGCTCCCTCCGCCGCCACCGTCCGCGCTCCGCCTCGCCGGTCCGTCTCCCGATTGTCGCTGCCGCCCTCGTCCCGGGTGTCCTCCTCCTGCGAGCCCGCCTCGTGCCCTTCCTCGGCCCAAGCCCATCGCGCCAACAACCCCCCGCGCCACGGGCTCCTCCGGCCGCCCAGCGCCTCCGCGCCGCCAGGATCCTCTCTCCGCCGCCGTCGAGAACGCCACCGCCTCCAGCACGTGACCGGCCCCCGTCGACCTCGCCGTCCCTGGCAGCACGCGTCCGCCTCCGCTGCGCCTCTCTGCACCATCGCGGGGCCCGGCCCGGCCCTCATCTGCAGCAGCCCTGCGAGCCCCGCAAGCCGCAGGCACGCGCCGCGCCCTCCTCTGCGCCTCGTCAGCTCGTCTCACCGCCAAGCTCCTCGCTCCATGCGCCTCCCGACGCGTACCAAGTGCGAGTCCAAGATCTGCCGCGATGCATGGTCTCCACAAAATGCAAGGATGCGACACCCTCTTCGTTGACAAGTTCTGCTGCTAACCCGATCGGGGACGTTGGCAAGGTCCCCCGGAGAAAGAACATGGTGTCGCCCAAGGGACCATACCGGACCCGGCACCACTCAAAGAACCACCAACAAGATCTTCGACCCAGGACATCCCACCCGCTTCACAAAACGCCAAGATCTCCCAGTGCCGAGACCACGAGTCCTCCTTCACGGAAACCACGAGATCTCCGTCCAGAACCCGACGAACCATCGGCAGTGGATCCGAGTCCGTCGCCAACGCCATGACTTTCGGAAAGGACCCGACAAGATCGTCGACCCAGACGTAAAGTTCTCCACCCCGAAGACCGATCCCCGAAGGCCGAACCCTCGGACGCCAAGTTCGCCGAGAATCTAGATGCCAAGCTCTTCTCATCGACAAGACCGGCCGATCCGCGGAACCGACAAGAGCGACCGCTTGGACCCAAGATCCCCGGCACGTCACGTCAAGTTCTCCGTCTTGTATCCGCTACCGCTGATCCGGTCGAACCCTGGACCCCGAGACCTACCCCGAACCCCCGGAACCCCAAGTTCGTCGAGACCCTAATGTGTGAACCTTTTCCCGAGCCCTATTTTATAAATGGTCAACTATATAAATTGTTGCACATTTAATTGTCATACTTGCATGCATATTACCATGTGGTTTGGGGGCCTTATGCCGATTCACCTCATAATTAAATATGGGGCCATATGCGGGCAAATCTAGTCTCATATTGGCCTCATTTAAATTTGTGTAGCGAACCGGTGCCATCTTTTGTCTTGATAATGCAACATTTAAATTGCGGGGTAGTTAAACAACATGAACCACCTAATTAATTGTCGAGAACCTGGCTCCGCTTAATATGACCTAATTGCATCGCATCTTTGCCATGCCGTACATCATACATGCATCATGCCCGGTCTTCTGCCGTAATCTTAAACATTGCATCCGGTGTTTATTCTAGTGTTTTGCTTCTTCGCGGATAAGGCCGTTGAGTTGATGTGAGCTTCGCCCCGATCTTCGGTTGAACCTTCGGCAATGTTTTCAGGAGAGCATCTCCCCTTTTCTACCTATCTTACTTTTCTAGTATTTATTCCCTCCTTTTGATCTATTGCTATCTGTGTTGCGATGCTCTAGTTTTCGTACCCGTGATATCCCTTGCAGCCTTATATTGCCCTGGACACCTCCTATTACCTGTTGTTTGGTAGATAGTTGGACTTGCACGTCGTAGTCGCTCGCTCAAGTGCTGTTGCGTGTCGTCCAGTGCCACAGTTGTTGATGTATTGCCGCAAGTTGATGTCGGAGATGATCATGGTTTTACTTATCGCTCACTTTAATTCCTGTTTAACAACTAAAATTGAAGTAAGTAAGCAGAGGCATCGGTGGGTGATAGATAATATTTGGTTTCCGACCGCCCACTTGTGTCCCGTAGGACCCCGAGTACTTGATACCTGTTCCTTGGTTTATCGCGCTATCCACATCCGGGAGGATTATGGGACCCCCCTGAGCCAGAGCTTGATTCAGTCTTATTTCTTGGGGCCACAAACTAGTTTGAGGTTTTATTACTATCCTGTACTTATGCCATGCTTTACTGCTTTATTTACGATTGTGCGAGGAGCACACTGTAATGTTTAGGATCGTGGCACGATTCCGCGGTGCCGACAAGCCCAGTTTTGGGTTCCCAGTAGTTCACAGCCGTCCCCACAACCTTGAGTCCGTCTCGGAGCCGGCCGGCTTCGTTACGGGTCTACTTTAAGGGGTGGCCCCCTGAAATATTTCTGAATCCTGTGATTGCTTTGTCGTGAAGGCCTCGTTGGGTTTTGATTTGGTTTTTCCGAGGTTGATCGAGCGTGTGTTGCTATTGGTGCACCCCGGCCGGGTAAAACTTTCTGAAAGCCGTGTCCGCGGTTATGGACGACTTGGAGCACATTATCTCGATCATAGACAACTATAACTAAAGTAGTGCTATCAATTTGACTTTATAATGACTAGTAATCAGCTTCACTATAATGGAATGGCTAAATAATACTGCCAACAATTGCTTGTTTGGGGTCGCTTGCGACCATTGTACCTGACTAGTAAGTATTGCAACTACAACGGAATGGCTAAATAAAAGTATCAACAACTGCTGGGTTTTGGGTTATCTCATGCTAATTGTATTTGACTAGTAAGTGTCGCAACTACAACAGAATGGTTAACTAAAAGTGCCCACTGCTTATTTTATCAGGATGGTTATCTATACTTGACTAGTAATTGCTGCAACGATAACTGAATAAATAAAACTGCCAACGGTGTGAGTTCCTCGGTTGACTTCCTCGTTTGGTTTCGAGGGGGAAACACCAGGATGGGTTTGTTTGATGATAGAATCAGGTTGGTTCCGAATAGGTCTTTCTTATCCCTCTCTGATAGCCGCCAGTCGTATCGAGTCTCTATAGGTTGTTTAGTGCATGCTGCCGCTGCCGCTTCAGTCCACCATACCTATGTAGGCGAGGACCGCCGAATTCTAGCCTCGCCGTGTCTTGGCCTCGATCTTGACGCTCCTCTTTTCCTTTGCCCTTTGTCGGCACCTTTTTTGTTTAAGCAGGTTTTGAGATCGGCGTCGTTATAGGGTTACCCTTCCGGCTTGGCCTGGGAAGGGTTATGGGCCTCATTGGTTATTCTTGGGGCTCTTAGCCCCATTTGCATCTTGTCCGTGGACGCTCCATCTTTCAAGGTGATCTGGATCTTTGTACCGTATATCTGTATTCTTGACTCATGGAGTCGTGTTGTATATATATCTGTTCTGCGAGTCCCATCGAGGACTGTTGTGTAATGTTATTACTTCGTTTTCCACCCGCACGAAAGTGCCTGGTGGGCACCTTTGAATCGTTTCTATGCGGGTTTGGCGGGTTTCGCTAAAACTTGCATAGGTCCGATTCTGAGGGTGTTACAGAGTGGTATCAGAGCTCAGCAGTTGCGATACCCCACAAGTCCAGCCTGTAGGATAACCTAGCTAACGGCCAAAGTAGAGTGTCAAAACTATTTTGCAAAATCGGTTGGATAGTTCTGATTAGGTCTGATTTTACTCCTTACCCCTTTGCTATTCCTCTCTTACCTCTACGTGTTTTGAATCCGCTCTCTTCTCTCTCTTCGAGTCCAGGATTTCTCGTGGTTGGGTTTCCGTCGTACCTTCAGGGTTTCGCTTTCTCCCTTTTGTGACGGAGGTGCTACGATCATCAATCTGCAACTTGTCAGTTGTACCCTTCATCCAATCTTTTGTTATTGAGCTCTTTATCTATATGTGTTCCTTGCTGGATATCCGTGTCGTTGAAAAACATATGAGAAGGACGAGCATTGGTGAAGTTGGAGTATACCGTGAGCATGTGTTGTTCATGCCAATGGAACCATCGCGGAAACCTAATCATTATGTCATCATGCCACATTGCATTTGAGCATCGTCATCATCTTGCATGTGCTTGTATAAAACTATTTTCGGAAAAACCGGTTCTTGTTTTCTAAACGCCCCGTCTTTATTCAAACGCAAAACCCGGGTCTCCGGAATATTTGTTTTGTCTACCCGCGGGTTTGCAAAAGCCCGGTTTTAATAAATAAATTATTTAATTATTTTAGTGGGGGCAGTCGAACGGGCCGACCTGACCCAGTCGACCACCCCCAGAAATAAAAACGGTCCACCAGAATCCTAAAACTACCCAACCTAGTCTACCCACCCCTCCAGCCACCTCACCCCACCCAATCCGCTCTCGCCACCTCACCTCTCTCCCTCCCTCCACCACTCACCTGCTGCCACATGGCCCTACCCGATCCACACACGCCAACCCCACCCCTCTCAACCTCCCCACCCGCGCTAGCCACTCTCCACTCATCCCCGGTCCCACCACCTGACCCCACCACTCCGGCCCCACTCGTCCTGCCACGCTCTCATCCCCTTCCCTCTCGCCCCGCCTCCTCCGCGCCCCGCTCTCCCTCCTTTCCTCCCCGCGCTCGTCTCCCCCGCCTCTGTCCCGCTCCCGAGATGCTGCCGCCGCCAGTCCCTGGCGCTCGCGCCGCCGGCCACCTCCGCGCGGCCGACCTCGCCGACCCCGGCTGCTCCCTCCTCCGCCTCGTCTCTCCCTCCCCGAGCTCCCTCCGCCGCCACCGTCCGCGCTCCGCCTCGCCGGTCCCGTCTCCCGATCGTCGCTGCCGCCCCGTCGTCCCCGGGTGTCCTCCTCCCTGCGAGCCCGCGGCCTCGTGCCCTTCCTCGGCCCAAGCCCATCGCGCCGCCAGCAACCCCCCCCGCCGCGCCACGGAGCTCCTCCGGCCGCCCCAGGCGCGCCTCCCCGCGCCGCCAGGGATCCTCTCCCTCCGTGCCGTCGAGAACGCCACCGCCTCCAGCACGTGAACGGCCCCCGTCGACCTCGCCGTCCCTGGCAGCACGCGTCCGCCTCCGCTGCGCCTCTCTACACCACCGTGGGGCCCGGCCCGGCCCTCTTCTGCAGCAGCCCTGCGAGCCCCGCAAGCCGCAGGCACGCGCCGCGCCCTCCTCTGCGCCTCGTCAGCTCGTCTCACCGCCAAGCTCCTCGCTCCATGCGCCTCCCGACGCGTACCAAGTGCGAGTCCAAGATCTGCCGCGATGCATGGTCTCCACAAAATGCAAGGATGCGACACCCTCTTCGTTGACAAGTTCTGCTGCTAACCCGATCGGGGACGTTGGCAAGGTCCCCCGGAGAAAGAACATGGTGTCGCCCAAGGGACCATACCGGACCCGGCACCACTCAAAGAACCACCAACAAGATCTTCGACCCAGGACATCCCACCCGCTTCACAAAACGCCAAGATCTCCCAGTGCCGAGACCACGAGTCCTCCTTCACGGAAACCACGAGATCTCCATCCAGAACCCGACGAACCATCGGCAGTGGATCCGAGTCCGTCGCCAATGCCATGACTTTCGGAAAGGACCCGACAGGATCGTCGACCCAGACGTAAAGTTCTCCACCCCGAAGACCGATCCCCGAAGGCCGAACCCTCGGACGCCAAGTTTGCCGAGAATCTAGATGCCAAGCTCTTCTCATCGACAAGACCGGCCGATCCGCGGAACCGACAAGAGCGACCGCTTGGACCCAAGATCCCCGGCACGTCACGTCAAGTTCTCCGTCTTGTATCCGCTCCCGCTGATCCCGTCGAACCCTGGACCCCGAGACCTACCCCGAACCCCCGGAACCCCAAGTTCGTCGAGACCCTAATGTGTGAACCTTTTCCCGAGCCCTATTTTATAAATGGTCAACTATATAAATTGTTGCACATTTAATTGTCATACTTGCATGCATATTACCATGTGGTTTGGGGGCCTTATGCCGATTCACCTCATAATTAAATATGGGGCCATATGCGGGCAAATCCAGTCTCATATTGGCCTCATTTAAATTTGTGTAGCGAACCGGTGCCATCTTTTGTCTTGATAATGCAACATTTAAATTGCGGGGTAGTTAAACAACATGAACCACCTAATTAATTGTCGAGAACCTGGTTCCGCTTAATATGACCTAATTGCATCGCATCTTTGCCATGCCATACATCATACATGCATCATGCCCGGTCTTCTGCCGTAATCTTAAACATTGCATCCGGTGTTTATTCTAGTGTTTTGCTTCTTCGCGGATAAGGCCGTTGAGTTGATGTGAGATTCGCCCCGATCTTCGGCTGAACCTTCGGCAATGTTTTCAGGCGAGCATCTCCCCTTTTCTACCTATCTTACTTTTCTAGTATTTATTCCCTCCTGTTGATCTATTGCTATCTGTGTTGCGATGCTCTAGTTTTCGTACCCGTGATATCCCTTGCAGCCTTATATTGCCCTGGACACCTCCTATTACCTGTTGTTTGGTAGATAGTTGGACTTGCGTCGTGAGTCGCTCAAGTCTTTGTGCGTGTAAATCGATGCCACAGTTGTTGATGTATTGCCGCAAGTTGATGTCGGAGATGATCATGGTTTTACTTATCGCTCACTTTAATTCCTGTTTAACAACTAAAATTGAAGTAAGTAAGCAGAGGCATCGGTGGGTGATAGATAATATTTGGTTTCCGACCGCCCACTTGTGTCCCGTAGGACCCCGAGTACTTGATACCTGTTCCTTGATTTATCGCGCTATCCACATCCGGGAGGATTATGGGACCCCCCTGAGCCAGAGCTTGATTCAGTCTTATTTCTTGGGGCCACAAACTAGTTTGAGGTTTTATTACTATCCTGTACTTATGCCATGCTTTACTGCTTTATTTACGATTGTGCGAGGAGCACACTGTACTGTTTAGGATCGTGGCACGATTCCGCGGTGTCGACAAGCCCAGTTTTGGGTTCCCAGTCGTTCACAGCCGTCCCCACAACCTTGAGTCCGTCTCGGAGCCGGCCGGCTTCGTTGCGGGTCTACTTTAAGGGGTGGCCCCCTGAAATATTTCTGAATCCTGTGATTGCTTTGTCGTGAAGGCCTCGTTGGGTTTTGATTTGGTTTTTCCGAGGTTGATCGAGCGTGTGTTGCTATTGGTGCACCCCGGCCGGGTAAAACTTTCTGAAAGCCGTGTCCGCGGTTATGGATGACTTGGAGCACATTATCTCGATCATAGACAACTATAACTAAAGTAGTGCTATCAATTTGACTTTATAATGACTAGTAATCAGCTTCACTATAATGGAATGGCTAAATAATACTGCCAACAATTGCTTGTTTGGGGTCGCTTGCGACCATTGTACCTGACTAGTAAGTATTGCAACTACAACGGAATGGCTAAATAAAAGTATCAACAACTGCTGGGTTTTGGGTTATCTCATGCTAATTGTATTTGACTAGTAAGTGTCGCAACTACAACAGAATGGTTAACTAAAAGTGCCCACTGCTTATTTTATCAGGATGATTATCTATACCTGACTAGTAATTGCTGCAACGATAACTGAATAAATAAAACTGCCAACGGTGTGAGTTCCTCGGTTGACTTCCTCGTTTGGTTTCGAGGGGGAAACACCAGGATGGGTTTGTTTGATGATAGAATCAGGTTGGTTCCGAATAGGTCTTTCTTATCCCTCTCTGATAGCCGCCAGTCGTATCGAGTCTCTATAGGTTGTTTATGTTGGGCCACGCGGAGATAAAATAAAATTTTCCTCTAACGTGGTGATCCCAAGATCTAGCTGAGGTAGAAGGCCACGAGGTTTACCACTAGACGCGCGGTTGCGGATTACTGATGAAGCGTCGATTGATGCGATGGATCCTCACGATCCGATCGTCCCGGTGCTGATCGCGACAAAGACCTCTTTGGTATCCACACGCATACAAGGAGGAGCGGCGAACTGCTAGGTTCGTTACGGCGGCTGGACTGCTGTGGAGCTAGGGTTTCCAACACATGGAATGACCTAACCAAAACCGATTAACCCTTCTGGGTTACTGTGCTCCACAATATATAGGGAGTGAACGTGGGCTCTGCTCGCGCGACCCATTCACTAAAGCCCATATAAAACTAGTCACCGTGAGTCCAACTCACTAACTCAGTCCTAATCTGGTTTAGGTCCAACCCAACCAGATTACAGATTCGGATCCAATCCGAACTTGCTCCCGCTCTTAAGTGTGTGACCCCGCAGGCTCATGGTTACTTGGACACGATTAGAGTCCGACTCACAATCGATCAATCGGCATCGGCTCCTAGCGTAACGCATCAGCTCCCAAGTACCAAAGAGTCATGACGACTTGCCTTTTCAATGCGACTTACGTCTGAGTCCCTTTTGCCTCACGATATACCTTGTCAGACTATAGGCGAATATATGTCATCCCTTAAATAGTCCGACTCTCTTCTCGATCCGAGATAAGTGATTCACCCGACTAACTCTTAGTCGATCGCCTCGGTTAACACTTAACCGAGCCGCGCATGGCCATGCTTTCCGAATCATATCTCACGAGAGGGCCCAGAGAATATCTCTCCGAGTGGAGGGGCAAAATCCCATCTTGGTTATTCACATCACGCAGCTTGATTCTCAGTCGACCCGAACGCTGCCTTTATAACTGCCCAGTTACGGATCAGCGTTTGACAGAACCTAAGTCGGTGATCCTCAACTCGGACTATGCAACAACCTCAGGTCTAAGGATTACATTGATTGAGATATACAAATGACAGCTTAGTTCGTTGTACCTCAATATGGTTCAATCTGACTCGCTAAACTCTTTAGCCTAGTCTGTGTAAGTTGGAATAGCATCTCCATGCCCATGACAAGTGGAACCGAGTCATCAAGCCAACTTTCACATTGGTCTAAGTTGTGTGTCCAGCACAACCTCAATGACCAAGGATATTTAGTACAAACAACATGAATGCATAGTTCCACAACTGAATCACATATTCAATGATACACATCAGATGTTTATACAAGGACTACTTAATAACTTTATGAATACAATGGGAAATCTCATCATACATGATTGCCTCTAGGGCATATTCCCAGATCTCCCACTTGCACTAGAGTCAATCTTCCGACATCATATGTCTAAGCATCTAATGCCCATGGCTCTTAGGTGCGCCTCATGCTTCGGGGGTAACGGCTTTGTCAACGGATCCATAATATTTGCATCCGTGTGTACCTTGCATAACTTGATATCACCCGATCCACTTGGCGAATTAGGTGGTACCGCATGAGTATGTGCTTGTTCTTCGGTGTTGTCTAGGTTCCTTGGCTTGTGCAATAGCACCATTGTTGTCACAATACACGCCCAATGGATTGACGAGCCCTGAACCACACCAAGATCCATGAGGAAATTCCTCATCCAAACAGCTTCCTTCTGCCTCCGAGGCAATATATTCACCTACATTGTGACGCGGACACGTCTCTTGCTTGGAACTTTTCCAGCTCACGCACCTCCGTTTATAATAAACACGTATCCGGATTGCGGCGAGAATCATCGAGTCGGTGAGATAACTCGCATCCGTGTAACCCTTTACACCGAGTTCATCTTCACCACCATAAACCAAGAACATATCCTTAGTCCTTCTCAAGTACTTTAGGATATTTTTAGCATGTCGATGGATCTCTCCAGATCAGCACGGTATCGCTCACAACACTTAGAGCATAGGAAACATCCGGCCTAGTACAAATCATGGCGTACATGATGGATCCGACTGCAGAAGCATATGGAATCGCACTCATCCGACTTCGCTCATCAGTTGTCGAAGGACACTGAGTCTTGCTAAGTTTTACACCATGGGACATCGGTAAGAACCCTTTCTTAGACGATTCCATGTTGAACTTTTTCAACACTTTGTCCAAATAAGTACTCTGACTCAATCCAATGAGCCTCCTTGATCTATCTCTATAGATCCGGATTCCGAGGATGTATGTTGCCTCACCCAAGTCTTTCATTGAGAAACTCCTTTCCAATGATTCCTTGGTTTCTTGCAACATCTGGACATCATTTCCAATCAGTAATATGTCATCCACATATAATATTAGAAAATTTACTTTGTTCCCACTAAACTTCTTGTACAAACAAGAATCATGATCACTCTTGATGAAGCCAAACAATTTGACTACCTCATCAAAGCGAATGTTCCAACTCCGAGATGCTTGCTTCAACCCATAAATGGATTTCTGAAGTTTGCATACCTTGTCAGCATTAGCCGGATCGACAAAACCCTCGGGCTGTATCATATACACGTCCTCGGTTAAATTTCCGTTAAGGAAAGCCGTTTTGACATCCATCTGCCATATCTCATAGTCGAAATAGGACGCTACAGCTAACATGATCCGAACTGATTTAAGCATCGCTACGGGCGAGAAAGTCTCGTCGTAATCAACTCCTTGAACTTGTCGGAACCCCTTCGCGACAAGGAGTGCCTTATAGATTGAAACATTTCCATCCATATCAGTTTTCTTCTTAAAGACCCATTTGCACTCGACGGGTCTTGCACCGTCTGGCAGATCAACCAAGTTCCAAACTTGATTTTCATCCATGGACTTTATCTCGGATCTCATGGCTCCAAGCCATGACTCGAATCGATCCCACCATCGCTTAGAATAATTTGCTGGCTCATCAACATCTAACAGTAACACATCACGAACACTTCGTAATCTTGCCGATCTTCGTAGTACAGGTGCTACTGTCGGCTCAGCTGCCACGATCGGCTCAACCTCCAAGGTTTTTGCCGATTCGCTATTAGCCGATTCGCTATTAGCCGATTCCTCTCGAATTTCTTCGAGTTGCACCGTGCTCCCACTTACTCCCCGACTGAGAAACTCTTTCTCAAGGAAGACACCGTTCCGAGCGACAAACACTTTGCCCTCTTCTCGGTTGTAGAAGTAGTAACCCAAGGTTTCCCTCGGATACCCCACGAAAATACATTTATCCGACTTGGCCGTAAGCTTGTCTGATCAAGTCGCTGACAAAAGCTTCACAACCCCAAATCTTAAGAAAAGACAAACTCGGCTTTTGCTGTCCACATCTCATGCGGTGTCTTCTCTACCGATTTTGATGGTACTTTGTTTAGTGTGAACGCTGTTTCTAGACAATAACCCCAAAATGATAAAGGCAGATCATCGACTCATCATTGATCGTACCATGTCCAACAAGGTCCGATTCCGCCTTTCCAAACACCATTCCTTTGTATGCGTTCTGGCGGAGTAAGTTGAGGAACTATTCCACAACTTTTCAGATGGTCATCAAACTCATGGCTCATGTACTCGCCTCCTCGGTCCGGAAGAAACTTTATTTTCATGCCGAGTTGATTCTGCTTCATTCTGAATTCTGTGAACTTTTCAAAGGCTTCCGACTTATGTTTCATCAAGTAGATATATCCATACCTACTCAAATCATCAGTGAAGGTAATGAAGTACTCATAACCACCCCTGGCTGTCGTGCTCATTGGTCCACATACATCACTATGTACTAGTCCCAACAAGTCGGACGCCCTTTCGCAACTCTTTGCAAAAGGTGTCTTGGTCATTTTGCCGAGTAGGCAAGATTCGCATGTCTCGAACGACTCTAAGTCGAACGGGTTAGAGTCCATCATCATGGAGCTTCTTCATGCGTTTCCAACTTATATGACCAAGCCGACAGTGCCAAAAGTAAGTCATATTCAGATCATTTGGTTTCAACCTTTTAACATTTATGTTATAAACCGACTCACCATCAAGATTCAAAATAAATAACCCGTCACGGGCGGGTGCAAAGCCGTGAAACATATCATTCAAATACAAAGAACAACCATTATTCTTGATATTCGACTCATAGCCTTGCCTCATCAAACATGAAGCGAAATAATGTTTTTGAGCCTTTGGAACGTAATAACAATTATTTAGTTCCATAATGAATCCGGAAGGTAAATGAAGTTGCATCGCGTCGACTTCCAATGCAACTCTTGCTTTGTTGCCGACTCGAATATCAACCTCGCCTCTTGCTATGCTCCTAGTTCTTACCGGTCCAACGAGTTGCAGATGTGAATAACTGATCCGGTATCATATACCCAAGAACTATTAGGTGCATCGCAAGATATATGTCTATAACATTGCAAACAAGTGTACGAGTCGGAAGTCATACCTCCACTCTTGGCTTTGTCCAAGTACTTGTTGCGTTCCTCTTCCAATGGCCATCCGCCTTGCGGTAGAAGCAAGTGGATCCGGTGAAGGAGATGGCTTAGTCCACGAGGAAGCGCTTGGGACAGGTCTGAGCACCTTTCCTCGACTTAGCCTTCTTCTTAGTCCAAGAACTCTTCTTGAACTTAGCCTTATTACGCACCATCAACACTTGGTGGTGCCCTTCTTGAGATCCGCTCTGCTTGAGCATCCCATGTAATTCGGTGAGCTTCTTATCCATACCATGCATGTGGTAGTTCGAAATGAACTGCCCATATGCACTAGGAAGAGAGTTCGAATTATATCCGTAGCGAACTCTTCGCTTATGGGGTAGCCAAGCCTCTCCAGAGGCACGTAACCAACCATTTTGATCACATGCGGACTCATGGATCACCATCCTTAATCTTGCAACTCAGCAAAGCACGAGAGACTTGATACCTCTCGGTCTTCTTTGAGCACGAACATACTTTTGAGGCTTTCGATCATATCGTAGGCCTCAACATGCTCGAACTGCTTTTGCAAGTCCGGTTCCATGTGAGCAAGCATAAGACAGCTAATATCCGTGGACTCATCCTTAGCCCGACGGTAGGCATTGGTGGCAGTGACAGTCGCATTCTCATTCGGCTCATCTGGAAGTGGGTTGTCTAGGACATGGTCCTTCTTTTCTTGTTTGAGAACAATTCTCAGATTTCGATACCAGTTGGTAAAATTAGTGTCGTTCAGTTTATCTTTCTCAAGGATAGTTCTCAACGCAAAACCGGATATCGAGAGTGATCGCTACTTGGTGCCATGATCTACAACAGAAAATATGCAAAACACTTAAGACATGTATTCATAAAAGAGCAAGCATATTAAACATTTTAATATTTTATGCTCCCACTAGAACCAACACCCCTCCGATGGTTACTTAGTGATTTAGGATCCTAAATAAGCAAGTCGGCTAGTGAGCTTTAGCATCACCGCTAGCCGCCAAGTGATCTAGGTAGACAACTCCTTGTCAATCGCATCTCATGCGACTCCTGTTGGACGGGTGGCATCACATGCCCCGGCTCCCATCCGACCTTTCCCCGAGTCCCACAACCGTTGTGATAGACCCGTCTAGCTTACCGAGTGTTTCTGCAGTAAGAGTCCGACTCAAACCCACCTAGTCGGAAAGAATTGGCAGCACCTCAATTTTATGAGCCCACTACCAAAAATGTCCGACTTGTGATGGTGCAAACACTGGCGGGAAAACCGACTAGACCTTCTTTGAGGGATTAAATTTTACCGACTATCTAATAGAGGTAAAACTGAGACATAACATTAACACAAAATAAAGCAATTATAATGTGAAATGGTATGGCTCTCTTCATGGCGATCTCCATCTCCACAAAGCCTGTAATCCGACTCGTGCCAACTCTTGTCACTTGCCGTCTTACTCCATGTCGCCGACATGTACAACGCCTTGCATGCCTCTGGGTTCTCAAACAGCTACACTAGCTTAGTAAAGTAAATTACATAGAGAATCCGACACGCAGTCGTTATACAATAAAATGACACACCTAGGCTCCGGTAATGACAAAAACCGTGATTCGCAGATCACGTATGGATTACACACATACATCACATGCACATGAACCATACCATTCACAACTTCCTGCAAAAACAAGTTATGCATAGATACAATATCTACGGGCGTTGTGAAACTCGCAACGACATCTAAGGCTTCTGACGGTATGGCGGTCCTCGCTGGTGGCGGGGATCGAGGCGGCGCCCCTGGTCTTGAGCAGCGCGACGATTTTTCAGCGTAGATCTCATCTATGATCCGGACATGGATTCGACCATCGTTCGATTCGATCAAACTCTTTGATCTTTGATCACCGCTCGGATTTACGTGTCACAATCTACCCGATGGCGGAAGCCGGGGTAGGGTATGTCGTTCCATGACCTCAGCAGTATGATCACGGAAATCAGATCTACCATTCCCCGAGTATAGTTGATCCAATCAACTTCATACAAAACTGATCTATCTCATAGATCGACCACCAAACAGCACATAGATCTCATCTATAGCCTACCGCATATCACATATGCGAGATCTCGAGCCTAAAACCGAAGCTATCGCCTGATACCCTTTGTTGGGCCACGCGGAGATAAAATAAAATTTTCCTCTAACGTGGTGATCCCAAGATCTAGGCGAGGTAGAAGGCCACGAGGTTTACCACTAGACGCCGGTTGCGGATTCTCGATGAAGCGCGTCGATTGATGCGGCAGTCCTCACGATCCGATCGTCCGGTGCCGATCGCACAAAGACCTCTGCTGGTATCCACACGTACAAGGAGGAGCGCCGGCGGCGAACTGCTAGGTTCGTTACGGCGGCTGGACTGCTGTGGAGCTAGGGTTTCCAACACATGGAATGACCTAACCAAAACCGATTAACCCTTCTGGGTTACTGTGCTCCACAATATATAGGGAGTGAACGTGGGCTCTGCTCGCGCGACCCATTCACTAAATCCCATATAAAACTAGTCACCGTGAGTCCAACTCACTAACTCAGTCCTAATCTGGTTTAGGTCCAACCCAACCAGATTATGATTCGATCCAATCCGAATTTGCTCCCGCTCTTAAGTGTGTGACCCCGCAGGCTCATGGTTACTTGGACACGATTAGAGTCCGACTCATAATCGATCAATCGGCATCGGCTCCTAGCAGAACGTACCGACTCCCAAGTACCAAAGAGTCATGACGACTTGCCTT
The DNA here is from genome assembly GCA_030063025.1 of Avena longiglumis. NCBI lineage: Eukaryota > Viridiplantae > Streptophyta > Magnoliopsida > Poales > Poaceae > Avena > Avena longiglumis. The sequence goes on from CP125975.1 coordinate 507,057,334, forward strand.
TTCAATGCGACTTACGTCTGAGTCCCTTTTGCCTCACGATATACCTTGTCAGACTATAGGCGAATATATGTCATCCCTTAAATAGTCCGACTCTCTTCTCGATCCGAGATAAGTGATTCACCCGACTAACTCTTAGTCGATCGCCTCGGTTAACACTTAACCGAGCCGCGCATGGCCATGCTTTCCGAATCATATCTCACGAGAGGTCCCAGAGAATATCTCTCCGAGTGGAGGGGCAAAATCCCATCTTGGTTATTCACATCACGCAGCTTGATTCTCGCCGACCAACGCCTTTATAACTGCCGCCACGGATCAGCGTTTGATGTAACCTAAGTCGGTGATCCTCAACTCGGACTATGCAACAACCTCAGGTCTAAGGATTACATTGATTGAGATATACAAATGACAGCTTAGTTTGTTGTACCTCAATATGGGTCAATCCGACTCGCTAAACTCTTTAGCCTAGTTTGTGTAAGTTGGAATAGCATCTCCATGCCCATGACAAGTGGAACCGAGTCATCAAGCCAACTTTCACATTGGTCTAAGTTGTGTGTCCAGCACAACCTCAATGACCAAGGTATTTAGTACAAACAACATGAATGCATAGTTCCACAACTGAATCACATATTCAATGATACACATCAGATGTTTATACAAGGACTACTTAATAACTTTATGAATACAATGGGAAATCTCATCATACATGATTGCCTCTAGGGCATATTCCCAACAGTTTAGTGCATGTTGCCGCTGCCGCTTCAATCCACCATACCTATGTAGGCGAGGACCGCCGAATTCTAGCCTCGCCGTGTACTGGCCTCAGTACTGACGCTCCTCTTTTTCCTTTGCCCTTTGTAGGCACCCCTTTTTGTTTAAGCAGGTTTTGAGATCGACGTCGTTAGCAGGGTTACCCTTCCGGCTTGGCCTGGGCAGGGTTATGGACGCCATTGGTTATTCTTCAGGGCTCTTAGCCCCATTTGCATCTTGTCCGTAGTCGTACGCTCCATCTTTTCAAGGTGATCTGGATCTTTGTACCGTATATCTGTATTCTTGACTCATGGAGTCGTGTTGTATATATATCTGTTTTGCGGGTCCCATCGAGGACTGTTGAGTAATGTTATTACTTCGTTTTCCACCCGCACGAAAGTGCCTGGTGGGCACCTTTGAATCGTTTATATGCGGGTTTGGCGGGTTTTCGCTAAAACTTGCATAGGTCCAATTCTGAGGGTGTTACATCATCTCATTATATCATTCTTCCCCTACACTTGAAAATTTCCTTCATACAAAACTTCACCCAATCTTCATTAGCAACATTAGTGTATTCAGGATAATAAGCCTTTGGGTTTAGTTCCAACACAAGTAAAACTTTCATTAAAACACAAGCCACTGTAGCAATTCCTTTTAAAATCTCAAGTGATCAAAGATAACTAAAAAAGAAACTGATTAAGAGGCACATGCAAATAATGGCAGAAATCTGTCAAAACAGAACAGCAGGTAAAAACCCATTTTTTCGAAGACCTTATGTTGCTCAAATCGAAAAGTGTTGAACTAATGAAAGTTAGATAATAACGTGGGACATAAGCACAAAAAATTATAGCTCAATCCGACGTACTGGGATTCTTCACTAATTTTTACAGTGAAGCACAGAAATCTGTTTAGCAACTTCCCTAAATCTTACTTCTCTCTCATTGAAGGTTATTCTTGGCATAAAAACCACTCAAAAAGGATAATGAGAGGTTATTACAGAAGTAATAACTTCTAAGACTCAACAAAATAAAAACCTACTGAAATTTGGGTTATCTCTCAATTAGTACTTTTCTTCAACGCCTTTAAGTTAGGCATAGGAAGCAAGAATCAAGTATTTTCGAATGAAGAAGCATTAAGATAAATTCCAGAAATTTCTTCAACAAGGCATGGTATCTCATCCAAATAAGTTCTAGAGGATCCTCTTTCCGTGGTGGTCTTCCTCTTCCTCTCTTTAGTCCTCCTAGAGTTCATCCATGTGGACAAGGATTTTTTCCAGAGAGTTCCAACATCCATTATAGGGTACATCCCTCTAATTGTGGTCATCTGTGATAATACAAAATGGTTCATGTATTCCTTCTATGAGTATACTGCGAATCTAATTCCATGCTTGGTTTGGAATTTATGATAGTGATTTCTTTTGATTTGGATAAAGATTGATTTAAAGCCTGCTTTTATCTAGATGGTATATACAGATACCATTGTTCTTTCCTTTGTTTGGTTAACTATCTCCCTTATAGGATGAATGTCGAGAATGATTGTAGATTTGCATATAAAGATGATTCCTAGCAGTAGTTCTAGGAAATTGATTTGCTATCTTATATGAATAAGATGAATAGGTAAAATTGAATGGCCTTGGTTATGAGATAAAGAAATTATTATATTAAGGGGATACTTTCTGCTTACTAGCATAAAAATCAAGTATACCTGATTGGTGCCTGATATATTCCTATGATAATCAGCTGTGTGGAAAAAATATGATTACATGATATTATTCTTGTTTGCTGTCATTCTTGACAGTAATAATATAAAGGTATTATTCCTGATTTTGTGAATCCATAAACCAATCTCTTGGATTATTTACTATAATAGTCCACTCAAGTATCATATAAATATTTATCTCATTTAGATGATGATACTACTTTTACTTGTACTGATTAACTCTCTGTGAATGATTATTTTAGAGGAAAAGAAATGATTGCTAACTGATTTTTCTTTTTAGGAAAATGGTTTGATGTATCTAGTTTATGAAAGCTTGCAAATGAGATCTTAATAATAAGTAGATGACTTTTACCTTGGCTTCTATTGAGGTGCTACCCAATATTTGGGATGTGCCCAATAGAAGATCATGAATGAATTTGCTTATATCATATTTCAAACTGGTGAATACTAGCTTAAATCAATAATGTATAGGCTGAGATTTAGGCTATGGAATTGAACAAATGGAATGATGTATTTTCAAGCAGAAAATGATTCCCCTGAAAACTGGGTAAGAAAATGATTTGAAGTGATACCATGTGGATGTAACTCATTCTGTTTACCTGGGTATTTGATGTTTGAATGAAATGATTCCTAAATTATTTTTTTAGGAAAGTGGTTAATGTATTTGGCTTATGGAAATTTGCATAAGATGGTTTAATGATAGATAGATGATTGTTATCTTAATTTCTGTTGAGGTGCTACCCAAAATTTAGGATGTGCCCAACAGAAAAACATTTTTTTAATGGCTGGTATCTAGTTTAAAAACTAGAAAGTATCAGTTTGAGTCAGTGATGCACAGTCTGGGACCTAGGCTGAAGTTTGAACAAGTGCTATTCCACTGCCCCTTTTCTTAAAAATCCTATGATGTGCAGATCATGTCTCTTGCATGAATACTCAGGATATTTCTCATCAACTATTTTATATACATGCATGTGATCAAGTGTTGGATCAAAAGATTGTAGGTTTACCTTGGATCTAGAGTAGATTGTGGTAGCTATTTCCTGGTGCTGTTGTTGCCTGTTATCCTAGTCTCTATAGTTGCTGGTTATTCCTCCTTGACCTTGCTCTGCAACTCCTGAAACCATACCTGCTCCTCCTTGATTAGGATTGTTTCTTCTCTGGCTTGTACTTGCACAACACCTGATCCACCCCCTCCTATTTAGTTATCATGGTGGTAAACTGATAGGGTTTTCTGTAAGGTTTTGCTAGCTAAGATGATGGAAATCTGGCTGAAAATGTATGTGGTTCCCTGTGTGTTCTTGAGAAAGAACTCAGGTTGTGGTTGTGAACTGGTAAGCAAGATAGGCTTGTTATGGGCGAGCTATGACTTTATGCCCTATTCATCTCACTTGATGTTGACAGCACACTAGTTGCATGTGGTGTGTGAGCTACTTGACTGTTGGTTGTACCTATGGATCAGATCAAGTGAAAGATTGATATTTCCTCATGTTTTTACCTCTTTACTTTCTTATCTGGCTTTGGTGAAACTTGCCCCTGTCAAAGGCCAATGATGTAGTACTGAGGCCTCTAACCTGACAAGAACAGATTGTTGTGGTTTTGTGAAACCTTCCCCTTTAAGATTAGCTCAATCATGAAGCAATTAACAGTGCATCCCACTGTTTACTACTGAGATTAAAATCATTTAAACTGACCCATCTCTCTTAGTTTCTTTGTTTTCTATTCTTATTTGCAGGGATCCAGTAAGAAGAAAGGATTAGGAAGATGAAGAAATCTCGTTAAAGAAAATCCTATGATTTTCATTTATTATTGTGTAAACAGTAATGTTTGTATTTTCGTTCAAATGTTATTATTTTATGATTATTCCTAGAAATTGTAAAGATATTGTAATATTATTTATTTGATAATAAAGTAAATATTTTCTCCATTATTGTGAATTGGAACTTATAAATATTTATATCTTGTTTATAATTACTAATTCAATTCTTAATTATTGTTGTAATTATTTTTTCCTTTTGTATAAATGTAAGACTTTGTAATATTTGTTCCAATTACTTTACTATTTTATATTTATTATAAAATCATATTATATTTTTCAAGAAATTCTATTTCTATAAAATATTTAAATATTCCATAATTCATTTGTGATTTCTATTCTAAATTCACTTGAATTCAAATACATGCTTGAATCACTTGCCCCTTAAATAAAGAGTTCTGCAAAGGTCATGTTGAAATCTATCGCAATTGCGTTGACGTTTCCACCAGAACAAGAGAGATCTCGATCCCTCTTTTGCCCTTTTAGTTTTGCGCAAAAATTCCCTAAATTTTCTATGCATGGATGCAATTCACACTTATGAGTTTAGCTTATTTCTAAGCTCTAACGCTGGGATATGTTACATCCGCGAACATTGTTCCCTTCTTGAAGGCGCTGGTGTGGCTCCCCTCTTTCCACCTGCGGGCTCGGGTGAAAACCCAAGATCCTCGGATCGAGCAGTGGCGGTGCTAGGCGTTGTGCTCTTCTTGAAGACGCTTCCTTGGAGCTCATGGCGTGTGGCTCTCCAAAGTTTCTCCAGCAAAGTTGCGGTGTCTCTGGCGTTGGTTCTTCATAGGGCGTTCTTCGGCAAAGCTTGCTTCGTGTCCTGCTTCTTCGGCAGACCTTGGAGCTCTTCAAGGCACGGGGAGAAGGTGCGCTCCTAGTGGCGGTCTCCGTGTGAGCTATTCGTGTCTCAGCGGTCTTCGTGCGAGCTATCCGTGTCTCGGCGGTGTGCAGCGTGTGTTGGTGAGCCGGCCTAGGCTCTAGGGTGAGCTTCGGCCCGACACCTCTGCCCATGTTTACGGTGTGTCGGTCTGTCTGCTAGGGTGAGCTTCGGCCCAACTCCTTTTCCCGCCCTGCTAGTTCTCAGTCTCGTCGGAGTAGTCCGTTAGGCGCTCTTCCCCTCGGTTGTAGTCTCTTTGGTTCACTAGAGGAAAAAGGGCCATCCGTTCGCGACCCCTCGGAGCATTAGTCCCGGTTGCGCCACCAACCGGGACTAATGCTGGCACGCGTCCCGGTTGGAGCGGGCACGGGGCCAGGGACCATGGGTCCCGGTTGGTAAGGGGGCATGCGTCCCGGTTGGAGCCACCAACCGGGACTAAAGGTTTGGCCACAGCCACGTGGCGTGGCACGCACCTTTAGTCCCGGTTGCTGGCTTCAACCGGGACTAAAGACCCCTTGTCGCCTATAAATGTAACGCCCCCTCTGCCTCCACTCTGTTTTTTCGAATGGTGTAAGGTGTGAGGGTGTGTGCTAGTTTTTTTTCATGCATGCATTGAAGGTGTTTGTTGAAATGTTTGAGTGAAAAATCCCGTTGAATTTCTCATGGAACAAAAATATAGAAGGTGTCCGAGACGCACTTGAGCTTTCTCCTCTTTATTTCCCTCGATCGAGGTTAGCAATCTTATCTTTTCTAGGTCATTGATACAATTCATGTGTCGGTGTTAATTGGTTATTTCACTATTTATGATGTCCTGTTTTTTGATAAACTTACTTATATGATGCGATGAGCGGTCGGGAATGGATGTACCGGCGTGGTAGCCGGTATATCAAAGGCGTGGATAAATTTATCGATGTGGCTACGGCAAACAAAGAGAATGGATTTATCGTTGTCCATGTGTTCAATGTCGAACAACAAGGAGTACTCTTCCTCGAAAATCATTCACGGCCACCGATTATGAAAGGTTTCATGCCCAACTATAATTGCTGGACCAAGCACGGGAAAGAGGGGTTATGATGGAAGATGGTGAAGAAGAAGATGATGATAACAACTATCATCATATGTTTCATGAATCTGATATCGCAATGGAAGATAATGGAGAGGAAAAAGGTGAAGAACGGGCATCGATGAGCCGATGAACTTGGTAGGGTCATTTCGATGCAAAGCGAGACTGTGAAACATAAAATGAGAAGTTGAAGTTAGAGGGCATGTTAGAAGATCACAAGAAATTGTTGTACCCAAATTGTGAAGATGGCGGACAAAGCTCGGTACCATTTGGAATTGTTGCGATGGAAGGCGAGTGTGGTCTAACCGACTCCTCATTTGAAAAGATGCTGAAAATAATGAAGCCAAGTTTCCAAACATAACGAACTTCCCGAGAGTACCTACGAAGTAAAGAAGACTCTCCGTCTCTGGGATTAGATGTGCAAAAGATACATGCATGCATTAATGACTGCATCCTCATCATGTAAGGAGTATGAGAATTTAGATAAATGCCGGTATGCAACGCTGCGGTATAAGATCGACGAGATGACCTGGTGATGTTGAGGAGAGCCCTCCTAACAGGGTTCTGCTAAGTTATGTGGTATGCTCCTATAATACCAAGGTTGAAACGCAATATCGAAACAAAGAGCATGCCATGTTGTTGCGATGGTACAAAGAAGACCGTAAGAAAGACGGGAGTTGAGACACCTGGCGATGGGTCACAGGAGAAAAATCGAGAGAGACTTCCCGACTTTGCGGTGACGCAAGGAACTTATGGTTTGGTCTAAATACGGATGGCATGAATCCTTTTGGGGAGAAGAGCTGCGATCCACACACTGGCCCGTGACTCTATGTATCTACAACCTGCCTCCTTGGTTGTGCATGAAGCGTAAGTTCATTATGATGCCAAGTGCTCATCCAAGGCCCAAGCAACCGGCAACGACATTGATGTGTACCTTAGGCCATTAGTTGAAGAACTCTTACGGTTGTGGGGCAAACCAGGTGTACGCGTGGGATGAGAACAAACAGGAGCCATTTAATATACGAGGGTTGTTATTCGTAACCATCAATGATTGGCCTGCTCTTAGTAACCTTTCAGGACAGACAAACAAAGGATATAAGGCATGCACCCACTGTTTAGATAAGACCGAAGGTACATATTTGCATAAATGCAAGAAGGTTGTGTACCTAGCGAATCGACGATTTCTTCCGACCAATCATCCCGTAAGAAAGAAAGGCAAGCATTTCAAAGGTGAGGCGATCACCGAAGAAGCTGAACTCCCACCGGTGATGATGTATTTGGTATGGTCAAGGACATAGAAGTAATCTTTGAAAGGGTCCCGGCGGTCAATCAGTTCCGAACGACGTCGCTACAGGACACGCACCCATGTGGAAGAAGAAATCTATATTTTGGGAGCTGCCATATTGGAAAGTCCTGCGTGTCCGCTCTTCAATCGACGTGATGCACGTGACAAAGAATCTCTGCGTGAACCTGCTAGGATTCCTAGGCGTGTATGGGAAGACAAAAGATACACCTGAAGCACGGGAGGACCAACAAATTATGAAAGACCCAAAGAACATGCATACAGATAACAAGACGGATAAAGGGCGTCACTTAAGTCGTACATTTATGCTCTTATCAAAGCAGAGAAGGAAATCTTTTTGAAGTCCTTCACAGATCAAGGTGCCGTCGGGCTTCTCATCTAATATAAAGGGATAATAAATATGGCAGAAAATTTCCAAAACCTGAAGTCTCATGATCACGTGATTATGACGCAGTTGCTTCCGATCGCATTGAGGGGCTTCTACGAGAAAATGTTTGAGTACCCATTGTGAAGCTGTGTGCATTCCTCAATGCAATATATCAGAAGGTAATCAATCCAGATATTCTGCCAAGGTTACAGAAGGATGTGGTACAATGTCTTGTTAGTTTTGAATTGGTGTTCCCACCATCCTTCTTCAATATTATGACGCATCTCTGGTTCATCTAGTGGAAGAGATTGCCATTCTCGGTCCGTATTTCTACACAATATGTTCCCTTTGAGAGGTTCATGGAGTCTTAAAGAAATATGTTCATAACCGTATACAGAAGGAAGCATCTCCAAGGGATATGGAGCAGAGGAGGTCATTGAGTTTTGTGTTGACTTTATTCGACCTTAAGCCGATTGGTGTTTCGACTCATGCATGAGGGAAGACTAAGTGGAAAAGGCACGCTGGGAAAGAAAGCAATGATATGTAGGGACGGGATTCTTTCACTAAAGCACACTACAGTTCTACATAATTCCACCTTGGCAACTCCAGATATCGAGGAACACAAGAATATTGTACGCCCAAAACCCGGGAAGCTCGAATCATGGATTACAGATGAATACATGAAGTCTTTCGGTGGTTGGATGCGGACACATCTCTTGAATGACACCACTGTTGGAGATCAGCTATACTTGTTGGCACACACCATCTTCTCTTGTATTGAATTTCCAAGGGTACGAAATAAATGGGAATACATTCTACACGATCGCCCAAGATAAAAGAGCACCAACCAAAATAGTGGTGTCCGCTTTGATGCAATAGACGAGAATGGACAAAAGAACACATATTATGGTTACATAGAGGAGATATGGGAACTAGACTATGGAGTCTCTTTTAAGGTCCCTTTGTTTCCGCAAAATGGGTCAACCCGAATGGGGAAGGGTAAAGATAGACCAGTTGTATGGAATGACAACAAGGGATCTCAACAATCTTGGTTATAGAGATGAACCATTCGTCCTAGCCAATGATGTGTCTCGGTTTTCTATGTGAAGGACATGTCCTCCGCATCGAAAAAGAAAAAATATGCAAACGAATACATCATATGATGAGCCAAAGCGTCACATAGTTCTTCAGGAAAATAAACATCGTGGGAATCGAGGACAAGATGTACATGTCAAGATTATAATAAGTTTGATGAAATTCCGCCCTTCAAAGGAAAACCCACCCAAGCATTCCGTTAAGTAAAGAAGATGCTCCATGGTTACGTCAAGCGGTCATAAGGAATGACATATGCCAAGTTCATGCTCATATTATGTAACTCTAGTTTATGTCTTTCGCGGTTTGTGGCTTGACCAAGGATATCTTTCATGTTTGTGGCCTTTAGTCCCGGTTTTGTAGTCTCGCTTTTAATATTAATAAATGTCTTGAGTGTTAGTCCCATTTTGTGGCTGGACCGAGTGCCTCTATGACCAGTTTCTTGGAGATGCCGGAGGATTGGGCTCATCGGCATCTCCCCGAAACTGGTCGAGTGGTGTCCCTGCCTCGAAAACCATCTTGCAGCTTGTAACTTCACTAACTAGATCACGCCTGAGCTAACTAATTTCACATATTAGGAGTGCCTCTATGACCAGTTTCTCGGAGATGCCGGAGGAGGCTCCGTCGGCATCTCCACGAAACTGGCCGCATGGTGTCCGCTCTCGAAAACCATCTTGCGGCTTGTAACTTCACTAACTAGATCAATACGCCGAGCTAACTAATTTCACATATTAGGAGTGCCTCTATGACCAGTTTCTGAGATGCCGGAGGACTGGCCCGTCGGCATCTCCTCGAACTGGCCGCAGTGGTGTCCTCGCCTCGAAAACCATCTTGCAGCTTGTAACTTCACTAACTAGATCAATACGCCTGAGCTAACTAATTTCACATATTAGGAGTGCCTCTATGACCAGCTTTCTCGGAGATGCCGAGGACTGGGCTCGTCGGCATCTCCTCGAACTGGCCGCAGTGGTGTCCTCGCTCTCGAAAACCATCTTGCAGCTTGTAACTTCACTAACTAGATCAATACGCCGAGCTAACTAATTTCACATATTAGAGTGCCTCTATGACCAGTTTCTCGGAGATGTCGGAGGACTGGCTCGTCGGCATCTCCCCGAACGGTCGTAGTGGTGTCCTCGCTCTCTAAAACCATCTTGGAGATGCCTCAAACTGGCCGGAGGATCGGACTCACAAGGATGCATATTTATAGTACAAGCAGCTCGGCATAATGTCGACACTCACGACATAATGTCGACACTCACCCCTATTTATTAGTCTTGACTCATCTTTAGTCGGTTGGTGTCTCCAACCGACTAAAGGTTCATCTTTAGTCCCGGTGACACCATCCGGGACAAGGTACAAGCCGCACGACATAATGTCGACACTCACCCCTATTATTAGTGTTGTCGCCCACTGGCCAAGAATCCTTGATCGCGGTTGGTTTCTCCAACCGAGACTAAATATGAACCCTCTCTTTATATAGGCATTTCCCTCTATTTATTAGGTAACACTTAAGACATTTATTAATATTAAAACCGGACAAATCGGGACTAGCTAACACTGTGCCTAAAGCCCCTTTAGTCATAATCATGCCTAGTCCTATAGACGCAGCTTGTGGTCTTCATCGCCGTCATCATCATCGCCATCGCCACCGCCACTCCGGGATCCTCGGCCCATCCATGGCATATACCAGGGCCATTCCAGCCTCGGATTCACGGCGGGTGGGAGAGGGTCTCTCTGGAAGACGATGCCGCTACCGGGGACATGTGGGGCCTGTGGCGGGTGGACTCGTGGGCACCGTGAGGCGGATGGTCTCCCGGCGATGTAGCGCATCACCGATGATAGTACGGTTCTCCCACCACGCACGACGGCCGACTTCGTTGTGGTTCACCGTGGCGGCCATCACCCTCGTACCTGGCGAGCTCCCTTTCCCGCCTATTAGCGAAGAAGGCATTCCAGGTGTCATAGTTGTCGGGATCCCACTGGGGATCCATCCGCTGCTCCGGCGTGAGCTCGTGGTAGAAGTGGTTTGTGATGGCCGCCTGGCGTGCGGAACCTTGAGGGACAGGAGGGACAGGAACCCCTCCAGCGCTCAGCATCCAGCCGGCGGGCGGCCGGTACCCCGGTGGACAAGGGTAGTTGGAGGCGCACAGTGCCTCGGTCTCCTCGAGGGTCAGAATGGCCCAGTAGGCGTTGTCCATTGTTCTAAGAGAGGAAGGTGTGGATGTGTGGATAGCCATGACACGATCACCCTAAATATAGAGGGAAAGGGCGGGAAAACTTGGCGTGAAGCTTTGGGAAATGGCGGGAAATATCTTTAGTCCCGGTTAGTGACTACATCCGGGACTAAAAGCTCTAGTAGAAAGGAAAGGGCGGGAAAACTTGGCGGGAAGAGGTGGGAAATGGCGGAAAATATTTTTAGTCCCGGTTTCAGAATGCTACCGTCCTATTTTCCTAAAATACTAGACCATCTCAAACCTTTCATATTATGTTACATAGTTGAAAGGAAAAATACCAGACTTGGTATATTGATCATGTTTTTCTAAATTCCAAATTGATATTAAAAAATATAAGTTAATTCATTTTTAATTGTAAATGGTTCATATTTTAAATGGTTACATTAATTATTTTTTAAAACAGAAAATGTTTTTGAATTATTTATTTAAATCCAAACACTTTTTATGTTTAAAGTTTTTCTAAATTCCAAATTAATATTCAAAAATATAAGTTAATTCATTTTAAAAGGTTACATTAATTATTTTTTAAAAATAGAATATGTTTTTGAATTATTTATTCAAATCCAAACACTTCTTATGTTTAAAGTTTTTCTAAATTCCAAATTGATATTAAAAAATATAAGTTAATTAATTCATTTTTAATTGTAAATGGTTCATATTTTAAATGGTTACATTAATTATTTTTTAAAAGAAAATGTTTTGAATTATTTATTCAAATCCAAACACTTTATGTTTAAAGTTTTTCTAAATTCAAATTAATATCAATATATATTAATTCATTTTAACATTTTATATATTTATTTTTTTTTAAAATTTGATTTTTTTTTATTTTATTCATCAACAAACTTCTCTTTCTTAGTTTTTTTCTTTTAAATTCAAATGATTAAAAAAATATAGTAAATTCATTTTTTTAAAAAAAAAATGGTTCATATTTTAATGGTTACATTAATTTTTTTTAAACAAAAAATTTTTTGAATTATTTATTCACCAAACAACACTTTATGTTTAAAGTTTTTCTAAATTCCAAATTAATTATCATTTAAAAAACAATACAAATTTAAACCCCAAAATAAAAAATAAGGGAATAGAGAGAAAATACGAAATTTTTTGAAAGCGAGAATATGTCGGTTGGAGCCACCAAGACTAAAGACCCTCGCTAACCCTTGGGCTTGAAAATATTGAGTATAGGTCGTTGGTGGCTCCAACGACGTATATTTCTTTAGTCGGTTGGAGCCACCACGGGACTAAACCCTCTTGGTTATAACAGCGCCTCTTCTTCTTCTTCTTCCCCCCATCACTTCGTGCTTCACCGACGCAAGACAACCGCCTCGACGCCGCAAGCTGCCCGAACTCGCCGCCCCCGACGCCGTCAGGCTGCCCGCGCCGCCGCCTCACCGTCAGCTGCCCGTGGTCGCTGGTGCCGCCGTCAAGCTTCCGCGCCACCGCCCGTCAGTGCCTAACGACGTCGCCACCTCAACGGCCGTCGCCGCTGGCCGTCACCGCCGCCAGATGCGGCACGCCTCCGTCCTCCCCTCTCCATCATGCCTCTGTCCTCCCCCTCCTCCTCCTCCCCAGCGCCATGGGCGTGCACCGAGGTGGGTGCGGCAATGGCCGAGATGTCTTGGCGGCGGCAATGCGAGATGTCGGCCAGCGGCGTCAGCGTCTTCGGCGGCGTCGGTGATGCGGCGAGATGTCTTGGCTGCTCCCCTGTTTCCCCTTTGCTTGCGTGGCTGCTGAGGTGGCTCCGGGCCCCACCTGTCAGCCACTATGGCTAGTTCTTACTATGGTGCAAAAGGTTTAAACATTTGATTTAATAATTTCAGAATTTGAATAAAACTTGTAAATTCAATAACTTTTAATCTGTAATTCAGAAAAATACAAATAATATACCAAAATGTTCAGAAAAATGAGATCTAACTATTTAACCTATAATCATGCATTGTTCAACAACTTTCAAGACAAGTTTAATTAGAAAACAAAATCAACCCCTCTCATATACTCCGGAGTTTTGCCGAGTTAGGGTTTTCACCCCTCGGAACCCCGTTTAAATTGCCGAGCATGTCTTAGGGTTACTTTTTAATACAAATTAACTTGTCATATCATTATCCTTGTCATACTATGGTGCAAAAGGTTTAAACATTTGATTTAATAATTTCAGAATTTGAATAGAACTTGTAAATTCAATAACTTTTAATCTGTAATTCAAAAAAATACAAATAATATACCAAAATGTTCAGAAAAATGAGAACTATATATCTATGCCATAATCATGCATTGTTCAACAACTTAAATAACAAGTTTAATTAGAACACCCTAGTAACCTAACAGGTGATTCCGGAGTTCCTTGAGTTAGGGTTTGCGCCCCTCGGAACCCCGATTAACTTGTCGAGCATGCTTTAGGGTTACATTCCAATGCACATTAACTTGTCGTATCATCATCATTGCTTGAGAATTGCATCGATGCCATGTGTTTTGTTTCCCTTTCTTTCCGGTGATTTGGTTCTTCTCGGTAGAATACGATATCGAGATCGAGATCGATTCCAATATGGTATTTTGTTAGTATCTAGTGTTACCTATCTGCTGGATAGTTTCCCTTTTGTAGCCTTATACTCATGTTCCCCTCTCATATGCATCCGAGGTTTCTCCGAACTAGGTTTTACACCCCTCGGAACTCCGGAATATTGATTTTAGCTAGAGTTACCTATCTACTACACGGTTTCCTTTTTGTAGCTAGGTTTAGGGTTTCTCTTCATTTTTATTATTGTGTATGTATATATTAGGGTTTCTCTTTAACTTTCTCCTTTAGCCGCTTTGACTTATTCGTTTTTCCACCTATGCAGAAAATATGGACCCACACGTCAGAGACGAAGAAAAGGAAGAGTTGATCCAAGGTGTGATCCGTGGGGAAGATAATTTAGACGTATCAACGTTTACGAACAACTCGGTGAGGGTGATCCTCTTTTACGGAGTAGACAACTTGTTTGAGGTTGAAGGTGTTGCCTTCCATGGGAGAAGGCGATGCCTTGTGTAATCGAAGACGACCGCTCCGCAAGGTGCATGTAATATAAATCAATTCATTAATTAATCATCTGCTATCTATATAGAAATAGTAACGACGATCTTTCTTCTTTTAGCCCTCCGGATCGAAGGAATCTCGAAAAGAGCGACGAGGCCCAACCAAAAGTTGCAAGACCATGAGAGGTTCAGGATCGAAGATGTCGGTAGAGCGGCAATGACAGCTCGAAGTTGTCGCAACCAAATTTGTGGCACAATGCGAATGTCGTTAGGGACTTAATCCCGATCACCATTAGAAATTGGAATAGGCCTGCTAATGCGGATGAAGAGGAACATGTTTATTTGTCCCTAACCACGCCAAAGATTTCTTGTGGAAGAGGCTCATGGTTAATTTCAAACTACGAAGATAGAGCTGGATCCAAATGTGGAGGATACAATTGACGACGCCTTACAACCTGGGAGAGCCATGGAGGCTAAGGTCAGGGGTGGGCTTTGAAGAAGATGGCCCAGTGTTTCACCAACTGGAAGAAAAGATTGCACCTTGACTATGTCGTGAAAGAGAAGACTCGATTTCAAGAATATTCAGTTTGAGAAGATAAAACCATTACGGTATGAGTTTGTGGAATACAAGAAATCGAAAAAGCTAAGAAAATGTCTCAAACGAATAAGCTGAATGTCGCTAAGAAGTATCACCATACTATGGGGCAAGGTGGCTACAAGGTTGGCATTCCTAAGTGGGAGAAACTTGAGCGAGAACTGCGTGATGAAAATATCACCCCAGAGACAGACGATTGGGTAGAACGTGCAAGGAATTGGTTTTACGGGCATGGGGGCACGTTGGACTCGGAAGGGAGGTGTATATATAACATACGACATAAAGAAGACCCCTTGCCAATCGAGAGGATGAGAAAAGCAGTAAAGGCTGTTAAAGATGGGGACTTCATTCCCGATAGAGAGAATGATGAGCTCACACTCGCCCTTGGAAATAAGGAACATGATGGACGAACACGAGGCACAATAGGCTCCCAATCATGGAGGACTGGGTTTCCTGAAGAGAGGAAGAAATATCCTGATAGAAGCCGTCAGAGGAGTAAGGACAAGGCGGCAGTTGAAGCAGAAAGTTAGAGAGCGAATGCGTTTAATTGAAGAACGATTAAAGCAACAACAAGATGAAATTAACTCACTTAAAGAGCAAAGTACTACCGGCCCATCTCAGCAGCACACTGCATTCGATGCTACCGGCCTATCGAATAATCGAAAAAGCAGTGTGGCTTCCACCGAGGTCCCGGGTGATGACAATGGCGATGCCGATGATGCACCGACGATGGCTCTTGTTGGCTACCCAGTGGATGATATCACAGAGATGACACACTGCGAGCTACATGTCAAAGTTGTGAACATATCAATGAAGGTGGCGGTCGGCTATGCCTTACCAATTGGACCCCCACCAACTTACCACAGTCGTCCGGTTCGGAGGGTTACGCTGTTGTCGGCGTGGATGAAATCATGCCCACCTTTGAGGTTTTGGATCTTCACTACCCCGCGGTGAAGGGGATGATTTGTGGGTGACGAAAAAACGTCACCATTCTATGGCGAAGGATTGTATCGTGCTTGAAATCACACACCAAGGCCATCTTCGCCGCCTCACCCGTCTCCGGCGAGGTCGCCGCCGCTTGGCAGCCGTCTCCGTCGCCTCACCGGCTCCGTCGCCTCACCAATCTCCGGTGCAGCCATCGCCGCGGGAGCCATCGTCGGCGCCTCAGGATAAAAAGCGTAAGCGTACCGCTACTGTGCGTCGTAAGCGATCGCCGAAACGTAAACAAGAGCCTCTTCCAAAAGTACCAACGGTTCCTCCCAAGAGATCTTATGATCTTGAAGAGGAGATCTGGGCAATCGTTGATGCGAAGCAGCGTTTTAAGCTAAGGCGGCCGAAAGAGCCGAGTTCCCAAAGACCAAAGAAGAAAAAGCCAAAGTGTTGAAAATGCTAAAGACTCTTCATCAACCCGAGCCAAAGCTGTCATCGGACTATGAGCGTTCTATTCTCAAGTCACATGCGGCACAAAAAGCCTCGAAGAGCAAGATTGATGCAAGCGAAATCTGTTGCCCGACTCGGAGAACAAGCAAAAGCAGACTTGCGCCCTCTCAAGGTGATTTCTCAAACCAATGTGGGGTCGAGCAAATATGGGGCGAAGAGCGGTATGATCCAGAGGTAGTTGCACTGTCTGGAGAAGCTGCTCAAGGTATGAGTATTGCCAGTACTTATCGATTAGAGTTCTTCCCATGAGTGAAGTAGCATACCAATACCAAGACGGAAAACCTCTCGTCAAACTCCGAGGAGGTAAACAATCTTCCAACAAAAATGCGAAGATTTCATAATCGGTACATGCATGCCACAAGGGCCGGGCTAACTGGATAGTGCCGAGGGTTACAAAAAGCATCATGGGAAAGATAAGGATGACATGATATCCATTGAATTTGATGAACTATTTCAATTATTCAATCAAGACGCCTTGGACAAATCGATCATGAGTGCCTATTGTGCGTAAGTACTAATTCGTAATTAATTTAGTCTCCATCTATAATATTTTGTTTATTGCATGTATATAATCATACTTTAATATGCAGAATGAAGATTCTCGAATGCAGAGGACAAATCTATGACATTGGCTTCATTGACCCATATTGGGTTCATGAAGCTAATCTCAAAATAAGTCCCGGATACGGAGGATAATATAGTACACGTTAATGTTTTAAGAAACCAAAAGGAAATACTATTTCCTTACAACTTCCAGTGAGTGTTATTGTCTTGTATACACTTTCTATTTCGCCACTCGATGTTAAGTATATAATTGATTAGTTACGCATTCGCAGTACCACTATATTCTGTTAATCATTCAACTTGACAAAGGCGTGCACTAGTCATGGACTCGAAACATAAACCCCTTGAGACGTGGAAGGACATGCAGATACTTCTCCAGCGGTAATTCTAATAATTACGACACTATATCGGCAACGTTCGT
This sequence comes from Avena longiglumis, assembly GCA_030063025.1. Taxonomy (NCBI): domain Eukaryota; kingdom Viridiplantae; phylum Streptophyta; class Magnoliopsida; order Poales; family Poaceae; genus Avena; species Avena longiglumis. The sequence continues at coordinate 507,074,587 of CP125975.1, forward strand.
GAATTTTATGATATCAAGTACTTAATAACTTATTTTATTCGCTTTCACGCCGGCGCTTGGAAACGGTTCACCAAGAAGGCTAGGGTGTTTGGAAAGAGGACCGTACATTTCAACCACTAGATGTAAGCACCACTAGCTATATCCGCGCATCTCTTTGATTCTAGTTTTGATACAGTTATTATCATGCTTGATTATTATTTTGATTGATCTCTGTTGTCGTAAAGTGCCTGACGCAGGGACCAGGTAACAATCTATGTGGATACTATGTATGCGAGTTTATCCGGCAGACGTGCGATGAGAAGGGCAGAAATTTAGAGCAACTCCACGACGTCGTAAACAATTTCTATAGTTTTTAATTACAATCAAATTGTGTTTAGTTTCATATTCATATAGGCTGACTCCTTTTTAAATCAGATCGAACGTTTACGGACGGTCTTACAAAGAATCGACACGAGCAATACAGAGGAATTGGCGGATTCTTGGATGCAAGTCCTAAACACACAAGGGAATACTACTCGCTGTGTATAGACAATAGGAATTGTAAAATAGCAACTTTCAAGAAACTGGCCGGTAGCATCGAATAGCAACTTTTGTATGTAGTGCATGAACTCGATCCGTGTATTGAATGTAATGTTGTCATGATGATCTTGTGTAATATAAGTTTCCTTCATTGATAAGTGCAAAACACTAAATAAACAATAAAACAACCTAAATGAATTCTTCCGCGGCACAAAAGTGGCGAAGATCCGCGGCAACAAAATGTGCCAAATGAATTCTTCGCGGCGCAGAAATGGGTCAAATCTCGGCGCAAGAAGTTATTAGTCCCGGTTCGTGTTACGAACCGGGACTAATGCTCCACCCCCCTCGCGCTCTGATGCCGCCACGTGTGCCCCCATTTGTCCCGGTTGATGGGGCAACCGGGACTAAAGGTTGGAGCTTTAGTCCCGATTGCCCCGTCCCGGTTGGGCATCCGGGACTAATGGCCCTTACAAACCGGGACGCATGGGGCGTTTTCTACCAGTGGTTGTGGGTGTGTGCAGTTCAATGTTGTAAGCTGGGTTCAACACTTTGTATCCTTGTCGCCGTTTGGGCGTTATTAATTTAACGTCGGGCCTTATGGCCTGTTATCTAAAAAAAGGCTCGGTAGTTGGGAGATCACAATTCAGCCAAAATCAATCATGACAAAGGTTAGTTATTGTAGATCAGAGCTCAAACATAGTTGTTTCGCCTTGTCATGAAAATGCTTTACTTTATGTAACTAGTCATGAACGAGAACTAAGAATTTGCTACTAGATCATCTAACCTGAGCACTTTCCCATATTGATACCATGTGCTATGTTGTATATCCACAGTTGAATTTATCACAAAATAACATGAACTGCTCATGGTCAAGTGATGCCATTCAAGCCCTAAAATCTTCAGGGTCCGCAGTATTACTTAAACCCTAAAATCAGCTACAGTAATTTACACAGGCAGGTATTCTGCGTTTTACTCACTGTTAAGTACTAGTCCATTGCAGAAAGGAAAAACATCAGTTACAGACGCAGTGAAAAAGCACATCCCGAATATATTCCTCGCTACGGCCCTTTTGACGGAGCATCTCGGTCCACTTCCTTGTAGTCTCCTGCTGCTTGGCCGCCGCCTTCTTGTGTAAGAGGAGCTCATACTCGTCGGCGGCGCCAAGTCCCGACAGGAAGGCGTTGTACCCTGTCATGAGCTCACTGAAACCCCACTTACGCACCAGCTCAAGGAATCGGCCAAAGCTGTCGTCGCGGGCGAGCGGGGGATCCCCGTCCTCCACCTCCCTCCACTCCGCCAGCACCTTCAGGTCGTACAAGTCGGGGAAGAAGACGTTGCATAGGTGCAGGAACGCCTCGCGCTTGGGTGGGAGGGTGCCGCCGTTCAGGTGCCTGACCAGGTACGCCATGTCGGCGGCACCGTCCCGCGTGACCCAGACGCCCTCGGGCACCGCGGCACGGCTGCACGCCCGAAAAGCCTCGCACACGCGGGAGGGGTCGGCGTCCTCGTGCCCGTCGCCCAGATGGAACCGCCAGACGCGGCCGCCGAGGGCCAGCACGCCGTCGGGGTTGAGGAGGGCGAGACCGACGACCTGCCTGGATGGTGCGCGATCGATGGCGGCGCGGACGGCCTCGTAGGCCCCGTCCAGGGTGCGGGCGGGGCCCGGGAGATCTAGGGAGGTGGCCACGGCGGCGATGGGGAAGTCGCGGGCGCAGGCGCGGAGGAGATACAGCTCTTCCTCCTCGTTGCTTGCCCGGACGTCCACCACCTTCACCTTGGATACATCACGCGGCGCCGGCGACATCCCCGCAAAAATCGAATCTTGTTCCCACCCTCCGTCCCTTTGCGTCTCCACCCCCAGTCTCCCTTCCTAATTATATTATCCGGTACTCCCGTTTCGAGCCGGACACGGATTTGGGGCAAACCTGGCCAGGGCCGGCCCGGCACGACCCAGGCCCTGCACTTGCCAAACGGGCCGGCACACGGCACGGCCTGTCGTGGCCCGCCAAGCCACGTGCCGTGTCGGGCCGTGCTACGTGCCCAGCTTCGAGGCCTGAGCCAGGTACTGGCTAAACGGGCGCCCGCAGACGCCAAGCGCGTCAGCGTGAGTCATGCTGTTTTCTGTTGGTTCGTCCAAATAAATCTATAATATGCATCGAATCTGTTACATATTAACTAACTGTTGGTTGTCTGGTGGTTGAGTGGAGTTTGGTACGTCTTGAGGTTGTGAGTTCAACTCCCACCAGCTCTTTTTTTTGACTTATATTTCCTGGGCACGGCACCGTGCTTCGCGGGCTGGCACGTCACGGGCCGGGCCGGGCCATGTGCCGTGCTTTTTTCACGGGCTGCGGGTCGGCCCGCAAAAGCCCGGCCCGTTGGCCAGATTTGATTTGGGGCAATATTAGTATTCTGGGTACTACGCGTTCTCATGGTATATATAACAGCCGACCCAAACAGTCATCGCCTTTTTGAAACTGTCACGTTCTCATGGTATCTATACCGGCGAAGTCATGTCGATAGAGCTCTTCGGCGATGGGCGAGTGGAGTGGGTGGAAATGAGACTGTCTCGCCGATGTAGCCGCATACGTCATTTTTGCGTCCGGCGTTCAGGCCCTGTATGATTCGAAGCGGGTTCACGGGTAGGCCGGACCAAAACACGCCGAAATCCGGACGAAAACAAGTCCCTAGGCACGCGAATGGACCGATTTTCGACGTCCATACTGAATTTCGGCATTTGGATCCGCGTCCTGGGTAGGCGAGTGGAGATGCTCTGAGTATTTTGGGGTACTACGCGTTCTCACTGTATCTTTCCCGGTGTGCCCGCGGCGTGCGACCATCCCTGCGACATGGATACGTGGCGCTCATCCCGCGACTTCTTCCCCCGCGTGCTTTAAGGCGCTGAAAAAAATCGTAAACACGGTTATATATAACCCCGTAATATCGTGTTCGTTCAGCAACCACCTCGTTGGGGCGACTTCGTTGGAACGTAGATCTAGCGGTGGCAGAAGCGGTACGTTCTTCATGCAGCTCATCCACTCGTCACACAGTCACCCGTTCACCTCCGTAGGGCAGACAACGATGTCAAACTACAGCTGATCGGTTAATCGCGGGGTGCTTCGATCTCTCCGCATAGGAGATGCCGGTGCCAGATTGCTGGGTGCACAACTCGGGTCGAGTAATCACGTCGTGCCTTCCTATAGCTCATGTACTCCATGCTTTACAGGGCAGAGCGGGGTGGCATGTTGATGCTTCGTCTTCTCCTGATTAGCCAGCTGCCTAGCTCGCTTTATACGGCGAGGTCCTATTGAATAATGATGAGTTTCTATCGTGTATCTAATTCGATCCGTGGTTGCGTCGGTCCGGACGCGCGCGAACATCGCGGACGTCGTGTCCGCGCATGCCACTATGCCCACCCGCCAGCCACACGCGGCATTGATTTCAGACGCGATCAGCAGCACCGATTCAGACGCAACCGCAGCAGCGATTCAGAGTGTTGTGCGGAAGGCTGACCGGCGGCAGCCTACGCCATCAATGGCGACGCGACGACACGCTGACCCACTGGGCGCCGCCTGCGTTCTCCCGCGCCGGCATTGTTGGCGAAGGAGCGGGAAGCTGCGCCTGTTCGCGGGCGAAGAGGTTATTTAACCGTACGCCCTTCGGTGCCGCACTCCTCACCTCTCGCCATCGCAAACCCTAGCCGTCGTCGCCACCACCACCACCGCGAATGATGAAAACGCCGTCGTGACTAAAGAAGGGGAGGGGCAAGAACGACCACGAGGCGTCTGGCTCTAGCAGCCAGCGCTCCGGCCGGATGCCGGCCTTCCTCCGCTGACGCCTCGCCGCCCTGCGGCCGGAGGATTTCGTGGTCGCCAGATGGAGGTTCGCCCACCGCCCGGAGGAGAGCGCGATCGCCGGTACTTCCGCATCATAGAGTGCGAGCGCCGCTGGATGGAGGGACAGGGCATCCAGCACAACGACATGTCCCTCCCAACCGGCTGACACCTCAACCGGGACCGTGTCCTGGTGCCGCCGGTGCCCAAGGAGGGCAAAGGGATGGAAGAGGAGATCCGCCACCAGATCACGGGCCTCCCGCCGTCCTCTGGTGGGACCACATCTACGAGCTCACCTCTTTGGAAGAAGTGGCTCGACTAGGAGCACAAGGTGTGCCGCGCCACCACATCCACCATGACCTGCATCCGGAGGAGGTCTACCCCATCCCCGACATCGACTCGGATGAGAAGGGCGCTATCAACCACTCCGACGTCGAGATCGGAAGCGAGGATGGCAACGGCAAGGGTGGTGACAACGACATCGTCGTCAAGCAGGAGGCGATGGACGACATCGACGCCAACCTTCCCCCGAAGTACCACGAGGTACTGGCGCGGGGCTACGACGACGACGCCTTCACCGAGCAGGCGGTTGCGGCCAGTGCACAAGAGGAGGAGGCCCTGTGGCACGGCTATGAGGAGGCCCTCGCGCTCACCCGCATGGTGGCTGATAGGAACGCCCAGCTGCCTCCACCGTCGCCGCTGCCGGTTTGGGCGCCTTCAATCGCGCCGGAGGTGGGCATGGAGCTGGCGCACCTCCAACAGTGGGAGACATGGCCTATGCGGGCGATCAACCTCACATGGTTATACCCTACGGGTACACGACATCAGCATACCTGTCCAGCGCAAGGAAGGCCTACAAGAATATACGCGGCCCATGGAGGTTTTCGGGTGGCCCAAGCCCATGACATCTTCGGATCCTTGGAGAGCAAGACTAGAGAAGATAGAATATTCAAAGGGTCAAACCCTAAACTTGTAACTGAATCGATAGGTGCCCGGGACCTGCCTATCTCTATATAAAGGCTAGGAGGACACGACGAGGAGGCCCTCTCTTATACCACCGCATACACACCTCCAAGCTAGATTACATCTGCGCACCCCTGTAACTTTCGGTTCCGCCGTAATCAAGAGCAGACAAGCAGGAGTAGGGTTTTCCCTCCGGGGGCCTGAACCTGGGTAAATCTCGTGTCCCCTAGTTGCTTGTCTGTTAACCGTTCCGCGATCTCCAGCACCCCCATCTTCTCCAAAACCCAAGCTCATAACAATGGGCATTGACGAGATTAAACCTCGTCAATTGGCGCCGTCTGTGGGAATAGGGGGCACTGATTGTGTGATCGTGACGGTCCTGACAAAAGCGATCTACAACTCCTCGGTGATGGAGAGACATCTCCTCTTCAGCGCTTTCGACTTCACCGCCCACTCGCCAGCCACCATGAAGGACTTCGAGCCCGTAGGCGACGGGCTCGAGATCCTGTTCAGGAGCTTCTTCTTCTAGGTGGGACAGACCAGCATTCTCCGCCCCCCAGAGCGGGTGCCACTGCCATCGATCAGGACCGCCTGGTGAACTTGTTTGCTATTTGTGGTTGTTTGTGTAAGACTATGTCGTACTCCACAGTTTGGTACTATGTTTGGTATTCATGGATTTCTGGATTTATCTATCATGGACCCCATGGAATTCTGGAATTATGGATCATATTTGATGACATATGGATTCATGGAATTTTCTATGTATGCCTTGGCTATAGATTCCGGTGGTATGACTTTTCTCTCCAAACCTTAAAAGTAGTGTTCTACCTAGTGTGTGTATTTGTATTCAAATGCAAATCTTAAATATGCACACATCTAGGGGGAGCGCCTTTCATTATCTAAGGTGGCACTTGCAGTCTCTTTGCAAATCCTAGTATTGTCATCTAACACCAAAAGGGAGATTAAAAGAACATTTCTTAATCCCTAGTGTTTTGTGTGTTAGATAACAACACCAAGGATCATTTAATGTGTGTTGAAGTGTTGCAGCTCAGAAATCTACCTTTGGGGCGGATAATCCGCCCCACTGGCGGATAATCCGCCTCCCTCCGCCAAGCATGTGCAAGCCCTGGAAGGGAACATTGGCGGACTTCCGGACAGGCGGATAATCCGCCCCAAGATCTTCTCCAAGCTTCACCAAGGCGCAAGCCCCAGAGAGGGCGGAGTTTCCCGAGATTCCGCCTTGGGCGGAGTTTTCCTTGAGGCGGATAATCCGCTTGGGGAAGGATAATCCGCCCCAAAGTTGTGCACGGCCAGATCTGGGAGGGTATTTAAGCCAGCAATCCCCTCCTGCCAGGACTCTTGATTCATCTCGAAAAGAACGATCGATCTCAAAAGTTCATACAAGAGTGCTCCACCTAGATCCATCCAAAGGCCCCATCCCTTTGGGAATCAAGGAGGAGAACTCGACCTTCATCATCGCAATCAAGCGCTTCATCTCCTCTCCATTCATTTGGAGAACCTCCGATCTAGTATTTCTTGCAAAGATCTAGATCCTTGTTTTGTTTATATTGATAAACCTTGTTTTTGTGACTTTTGTTGTCATCCCGGAGCCCCAATTCGGTTGTGGGTGTGTGCCCGATAGTGTTGTAAAAGGCACCTGCCTCGAAGGGATCCAATAGTGGAGAAGGTGGATCAGCCTCGTGGCGAGATCCATCGGAGAATAGGGTGAGGCCTATTGTGGCGTGGTGGTCTTAGAACCGCCCACCCCTCCAACGCAGATGTACTTCCCTTAACAAGGAAGGAACTGCGGTAAAACAAATCCCTGTGTCTCCGCGTGCTCCACTACGGTTTCCTCGCTCCTCTTTTACATGCTTAGTAGTTAGGGTTCCATATCGGGACCTTCTAGTAGTTGCATATCTAGAGAATTTACTTTGTGTCAAGCCTAAAATTGAAAAAGTACATTAAAATTGGTTAGCACCTATTCACCCCCCCCCTCTAGGTGCCCATACGATCCATTTCAATTGGTATCAGAGCCTCGGCTCTTATTTCGGGCTTAACAGCCTAAGAGAAGTATGGGTTCCAAGGGAGATGGGAGTGATGCTCCGGAGGTAGTCACCATGAACGATCTCAAGACGTTGGAAACAACCTTGGTGAGTTCTATGGAGGCTAAGATGGAAGAGATGCGTCAATTGATAATGCCTCTCCACATCCGCAAAGATCACCTCCATCTAACTCTGAGGATACCACTCCGCAATCCAAGGAAACGGGTAAAACTGTTTCCAAAGATAACGAAGTGGTAGGTGATGATACAAGTAAGAGCTCCTCCTCGAAAAAGGATAGCGGTAAGGATGGATACAATGAGGTTTCTCATGTGTATTCCCCTGATCCGCCTATTCCTCACCCACATATACATAATAGGGGTGATCCACCCAAACTGCGACTTCTACTTTCTCTCAATGGCAATTTTTGATGAAATCTCATGTGCAGTTCCTCCATAGAGTTGTGGAAGATCATCGAAAATGGTCTTCATGTTGGAAATCCTAACAATCTCACAAGGAGAGAAGTGGTCGATAGCCAACTCAATGCTACGGCCCTACACATGATACAGCTTGGTGTGGGAGATAAAGACATGCCACACATTCACATCTTAGCACAAATTAAAGAAGCTTGGGATGCTCTCACCGAGCTCTTCATCGGAAATGAAAGTATGAGAAGGAATAGATATGATGCCTTGAGCAATGAAGTCAAGGATTTATATCTTTGGATGGAGAAGACCACGAGGACATGTATAGGAGGCTCAAGGCAATAGCTACTACCTTGAAACCACAGCTTATGTTGATGATGCTTGGATCAAGCGCAGTATGTCGGTGCTCTTATGCCATTTGAGCCTGATTTGAAAAGTCTCCAAGGTAGGCATAATTATCACCTCATGTCATCCAATGAGGTAATGCAAGAAATGGCCGCATTCAAAGTGGCTGCCAAGAATGTCAAGATGCTCGTGTTCGAGCTATGGGGATGCAAAGGGGGTAAACATGGCTTTGAAGACTAGTGTGATTGATCATGATGAATATGTGGTAGAAGGCTGGACTGTCCAAGATATAAAAGGATCCACGGACAATACTTGGCTCTTTATGCACGAAACTTTTGGAAAGATCCACCAAGGCTAAAGCTGAACTAGATCGCAAAAGTGGAGCCTATGGAAGAAAAAAAATGGTCCCAAGCTGAGAACATGCTTTAATTGTGGTGACCGGCTGCACTTCGTAGCTGAGTGTCCATATCAAAGTAGAGAGGATAATGGAGGAAGACTCATTTTCAAGGACAAATCAAAAGCTCCACGAAGAAACAGTTTGTAAAGAAAATGCTCCTTTCAAGAAGCAACCAAAGATTGTTCTAGTAGCTCAAGAAGAATATTCATCGGGGAGTGAAGATGAGGACGAGGACGATAGCTCTCAAGAGGTGGCTGCTATAGCCACCACATCTACATCAATATCACTCTTCGACTCTCCAAACGAAAACATCATCAACAAGAATCCTACTTGTCTCATGGCAAGAAGCTCCGAGGTAACTTCTTCTAACTCTTCCTTTCCCAAGGCTATGATAGACATGGATGATCCTGCTAGTCTTAAGGTTAAAGAAGAGATTATTGCCTTTGATTATTTCTATACTAACTTGCAAGGTGAGCACAAAGTTCGTTTTGAGGCTCTTATGGATCAGTTGGCTCAAAACGAAGCACTCCTCGAAGAAAAGGGCAGAATTGAAAGGGAGGATGCAATGGAAATTGCATCCCTAAAAAATGCTCTTGAAGAAGAAGAAGAAGCTCGGGTCTCTCTTGAAGAGAGGCTTGAGTCTATGGAAGAGTCACATGAAGAAATTGTGACTAAACTCATATTAAGGAACGTGACAATGCGGTCACCAAGGCAAAGAAGTTAAAGAAGGAAAGGATTGACTTTGGGGCTGCTCATGATAGACTCTCCGAGGAATTGGAGAAACTTGACAATGCTCACAAGGCGTTGAAAACGAGTTCTCTATCCTCAATGAGTCACATGATCCCTTCAAGCTTCAAAGTCGATTGGCCATATATGATACTCCTAGCTCGTCCAACTCAACATATAGTAACAAGGAAAATGCTAATGTGGAAAAAGGAGTGATCAAGGACACCACAAAGGACAAAGGTGTGCTTGATGAACTCCTTGACAAGCAAAGGTCAAATCATGGTAGAGAGGGACTTGGGTATGTCACCAAGTCCAAGAAGAAGAAAACCAAGAAGAACAAGACCAAGAATGTGCAATTAAAGACAAGCACGGGTGAGAAGGTTGTCACAAAAGACAAGACTAATAATATTGGTTTTGCGGGTCTCACAATCAATTATGAACTCTTTTGTGATGATTATGGCGATGTTTATGTATTATGTTGGTCCCTTTTATGAATTTATTGCTTGGTCTATTTGGGTCCCAAAGACCCTTGTTACTAACATGAAAGGACCCATTGAAAAATGGGTACCTAAAACCAAGAAGTAATTTTCTTAAAAGGGCTATGCTTCCGGTGGGTCGAAATGGGTGCTGGATAGTGGCTGCACTAGTCATATGACCTAAGCAAGGAGATCATCACGGAGATGCGTCCAAATCTTGATAATATCAGCCTCCTATGGTGATAAGTCTAAATCTCGGTATTGGGTCTTGGCAAGGTTGTGGTTGCACGATATGTCTCGTGGACGTCATGCTTGTTGAGACCCTTGGCTATAATCTTCTTTCCGTCGTGCCCTTGGCAAGATGGGTTTTGCTGTTTTTATCGATGATGATTTGGTGGTACTCTTATGGAGCAAGTCTCTAAAGGTCGCTTTCGTTGGATACGCCGAAAATGACTGTATGTGGTGGACTTCTCGGGGAAAACCACTTCGGGTCCGATGTGTCTATTCGAAAAGGCCGACGTGGGCTGGCTATGGCATCGCCGTTTAGCCCATGTCAACATGAGAACTTTGCAAAGTCTCCAAAAGGGTGGCCACATTCTTGGACTAAAAGACAATGTCTCTTTTGCCAAAGATCGTATTTGGGGGCCTGTGTTGAAGGAAAAATGCATGATTCTCCCCACAAGAGGAAGACTATTGTGTCATCGAAGAGGATCTTGGAATTACTCCATGTGGATTTATTTGGACCTCCTTCTCATGCAAGTCTTGGTGGGAAGAAATATTGCTTGGTCATCGTCGATGATTACTCAAGATATACATGGGTATATTTCTTCAAGCTGAAAAGTGAGACTCAACAAACTGTCATCGACTTTGCCAATGAAGTTCAACGTCAACACAATGTTCCCATATTGGCAATTAGAAGTGACAATGGCACAGAATTCAAGAACTACACTTTAAACGAGTTTCTTAGCGAAGAGGGGATTAGACACCAATATTCCGCTGCGTACACCCCTCAACAAAATGGTGTAGCCGAGAGGAAGAACCGGACTTTGATGGATATGGCAAGATCTATGCTAGCTGAATTTAAGTCTCCTTATAATTTTTGGGCTGAAGCCATATTCACTGCTTGTCACTCATCAAACCGGCTTTACCTTCGGAAGATCTTGGACAAGGCCCCATATGAAATACTTACCGGCAACAAACCCAACATATCATACTTCAGGGTATTCGGGTGTAAGTGTTTCTTTCTTATTAAAGGTGTCCGTTTGTCAAAATTTGAATCCAAGGCTTTAGAGGGTATATTTGTTGGTTACGGTTTAATCCCACACTTATAGAGTCTACAACAAGCTCACTGGGATTGTTGTAGAATCTTGTAGTGTGGAGTTCGATGAAAATAACGGCTCCTTTGTAGGGCAAGTTGATGTTTGTGATGCAGCTGTTGAAGAACCCCAAGATGCCATAAGAAGAATGGGCGTGGATTTTCCGCCCATTGAGGAACCCCTTGTGGCGGATCGGGAAGGACAATGCTGCACTCAAGTGGAGCCCTCATCTTCACAAGATCAACAAGCCCCTACTGTTGGAGAAAATCCTGCACCAACATCACAATCTGCTGAAGACCATCTGTCCCCTAGACAAGCTGGTAGTCCCAGGCCGGACTATCCGCCCCCTCCAAGGGGCGGACAATCCGCCCCTGGCACTCCAACTTGTTCCAGAGGATCCGAAGGAGAATTCAACAACTCTGAAGCTCCCAGGCCGGATTCTCCGGCCCCCGAGGGCGGATTATCCGGCCCTGGGTCTCCAAATCCAGTCAGGCTTTCTCAGGAAGATGGTTCTGGTACTTCACCGCCAGACGGATAGTCCGCCCTCCAAGGCGGATTATCCGGCCTCAAGAAAATGTTCAAGAACAATCTTACAAGATACCGGTGACCAAGATCAAGGACAAGGTAGTAATCAAGACAAGGATACAACAATTGAATCCACTCCTTCAAGAAACAATAAGGATATTGAGGCTCGTCGCAAGGCTCGTCGATCGCAACCTTGAACTAAGAGGTCACACTCTTGACAAGGTAGTTGGTGATCTACGACGAAGGGTATCCACTCGAAGAGAGCTTGCTAGCTTCTGTGATCATCAAGCTCACATTTCCATGGTTGAACCAAAGAAGGTTTTTGATGCTCTTGAAGACCCAGATTGGGTTGTTGCAATGCATGAAGAATTAAACAACTTCGAACGCAACAAAGTGTGGAAGCTCGTAGAAAAGCCAAAGGATTGCCGTAATGTTATCGGCACCAATTGGATCTTCAAGAACAAACAGGATGAAAATGGCATTGTTGTGAGGAATAAAGCACGACTCGTGGCTCAAGGATTCTCTCAAGTAGAAGGGATTGATTTTGGCGAGACCTACGCTCCTGTGGCTCGCCTTGAGTCCATCCGTATCCTTCTTGCATATGCAGCTCTTCATAATTTTAAGTTACAACAAATGGATGTTAAGAGCGCTTTCCTTAATGGTCCTCTACATGAGTTAGTATACGTCAAGCAGCCCCCGGGGTTTGAGGACCCCAAATTTCCGAACCATGTCTACAAACTCGATAAGGCGCTCTATGGCCTTAAACAAGCCCCACGTGCGTGGTATGAGCACCTTAAAGAGATTTTGCTAGACCGTGGATTCGAAGTTGGGCAAATCGATCCCACTCTTTTTACTAAGAAGGTCAATGGGGAGCTTTTTGTATGCCAACTCTATGTAGATGACATTATTTTTGGCTCTACTAACCAAGCTTTTAACGATGAATTTTCAAAGCTTATGACCCATGTGTTTGAGATGTCCATGATGGGTGAGCTCAGGGTTCTTTCTTGGATTTGAAATCAAACAACTTAGAGAGGGAACCTTTATTAATCAAGCTAAATACATCCAAGACATGCTCAAAAGGTTCAAGATGACGGATCTCAATGGCGTTGCTACCCCAATGCAAACAAAGTGTCATCTTGAGCTCGATCCCAAGGGTAAAGATGTGGATCAAAAGGTATACCGATCCATGATCGGCTCTCTACTTTACCTCTGCGCATCTAGGCCCGATATCGTGTTAAGTGTAGGAGTGTGTGCAAGGTACCAAGCCGCTCCTAAAGAAAGCCACTTAGTGGCGGTCAAGCGAATCTTCCGATATTTGGTTCATTCCCCAAATTTTGGGTTATGGTATCCCAAGGGTTCAAGTTTCTCTCTGTGTGGTTACACCGATTCAAATTGGGCTGGTGACAAAGATGATAGGAAATCAACCTCTGGTGCATGCCAATTCTTGGGCAGGTCTCTAGTGTGTTGGTCATCAAAGAAACATAATTGTATTTCACTCTCAACCGCCGAAGCTGAATATGTTGCTGCTGCAAGTGCTTGTACTCAATTGTTATGGATGAGGCAAACTTTAAAGGAATATGGTGTCAATTGTGACAAAGTGCCTCCTTTATGCGACAATGAAAGTGCTATCAGAATTGCTTACAATCCTGCAAAGATACAAGAACAAAACATATAGAGATTCGCAACCACTTTATTCGGGATCATGTTGCTCGTGGAGATATTGCTCTGTCATTTGTGAGCACGAAGAACCAACTTGCGATATTTTCACGAAGCCCTCGATGAAGCAAGATTTTGTTATTTGCGGAATGAGCTAAATATCGTAGATTCAAGGAGCTTGGCTTGACTATTCTCGCACACTCACTTGCTCTTTTTCATGTATTTGGTTTAGATGTGGGCATAGACATAGGGGAGTGGTCCTAATTGATTGGGCCAACCCTCCCCCATCATGCCGAAAGCAAGTAAAATCATTTCCTTAATATCATTTTGTGATATGTGGGTCATCGATGAGCATTGGTTTTGAACTCAAGATACATCTTCGGTGTCATGCCATGCGCTCCAACATGGTGGCTTGCCACCGCCTCTTCCTCGAGAAGAGTTGGTTTTCATGGGTCTCGTTGGATTTTCTTGCATACCTTTTGTTCTTATGGAAAACACACTCAAATTTGGCTTTTGATTGATTTGATTCTTGCAAATTTGGGTGTAGTACCATCTCGTTTGATTCTCTCATCCCAAGCCTTTCCTCCTTTCCTCCTCGACGAGGATGAGGCGGCGTGATCTCCAGGGACGTTAGCATCGCTCTTCTTCCTTTTTGGCGTTTCGATGCCAAAGGGGGAGAAGTAGTTCTATTAGGTCTCGTGGATTTGCAAGGGTCGGGCACAAGCTTTTCGTTTTTAGTCGTTTTTCATTTGCTTGCTTGTGCCTTTTCTAGCGTGAACTTTTTGCTATTTGTGGTTGTTTGTGTAAGACTATGTCGTACTCCACGATTTGGTACTATGTTTGGTATTCATGGATTTACGGATTTATCTATCATGGACCCCATGGAATTCGGAATTATGGATCATATTTGATGACATATGGATTCATGGAATTTTCTATGTATGCCTTGGCTATAGATTCGGTGGTATGACTTTCTCTCCAAACCTTAAAAGTAGTGTTCTACCTAGTGTGTGTATTTGTATTCAAATGCAAATCTTAAATATGCACACATCTAGGGGGAGCGCCTTTCATTATCTAAGGTGGCACTTGCCGGTCTCTTTGCAAATCCTAGTATTGTCATCTAACACCAAAAAGGGGGAGATTGAAAGAACATTTCTTAATCCCTAGTGTTTTGTGTGTTAGATAACAACACCAAGGATCATTTAATGTGTGTTGAAGTGTTGCAGCTCAGAAATCTACCTTTGGGGGCGGATAATCCGGCCCCACCAGGGGCGGATAATCCGCCCCTCCCTCTGCCCAAGCATGTGCAAGCCCGGAAGGCGGAACATTGGCAGACTTTACGGGCGGATAATCCGCCCCCCAGGGGGGCGGATAATCCGCCCCTCCTACTCTTCGCCAAGGCAAGCCCGGAGGCGGAGTTTTGGCGGACTTTCGGCCACGGATAATCCGCCCCACGGGGGGGCCGGATAATCCGCCCCCCAAGATCTTCTCCAAGCTTCACCAAGGCGCAAGCCCCAGAGAGGGGGCGGAGTTTCCCCCGGAGATTCCGCCCTTGGGGCGGAGTTTTCCTTGGGGGCGGATAATCCGCCCCAAGTGGGGGGCGGATAATCCGCCCCCAAAGTTGTGCAACGGCCAGATCTGGGGAGGGGGTATTTAAGCCAGCAATCCCCCTCCTGCCAGAACTCTTGATTCATCTCGAAAAAGAACAGATCAGATCTCAAAAGTTCATACAAGAGTGCTCCACCTAGATCCATCCAAAGGCCCCATCCCTTTGGGAATCGAAGGAGGAGAACTCGACCTTCATCATCAGCAATCAAGCGCTTCATCTCCTCTCCATTCATTTGGAGAACCTCCGATCTAGTATTTCTTGCAAAGATCTAGATCCTTGTTTTTGTTTATATTGATAAACCTTGTTTTTGTGACAGCTTGTTGTCATCCCGGGAGCCCCCAATTCGGTTGTGGGTGTGTGCCCCGATAGTGTTGTAAAAGGCACCGGTTCCCGCCTCGAAGGGATCCAATAGTGGAGAAGGTGGATCAGGCCTCTCGTGGCGAGATCCATCGGAGAATAGGGTGAGGCCTATTGTGGCGTGGTGGTCTTAGAACCGCCCACCCCTCCAACGCAGATGTACTTCCCCTAACAAGGAAGGAACTGCGGTAAAACAAATCCCTGTGTCTCCGCGTGCTCCACTACGGTTTCCTCGCTCCTCTTTTACGTGCTTAGTAGTTAGGGTTACATATAGGGAAATTCTCGTAGTTGCATATCTAGAGAATTTACTTTGTGTCAAGCCTAAAATTGAAAAAGTATATTAAAATTGGTTAGCACCTATTCACCCCCCCTCTAGGTGCCCATACGATCCATTTCAGCACGGCAATCAAGCCAACAAGCATCGCTCTCGCACGGACAACATGGATCCCGCTGCGCAATGCGAGGTGACCCGAACCCTCAACACATCCTTCATGGAGATGGACGCCAACGACATCATCACCTCGAAGACGCCGCAAGCCGCGATCATAGTGGCTACAACATATCTCGCGTCCCATCCACCTCCGTTGGGAGAACCGAAGAGAGCCATGCACAAGTCCGCGCTAGCCGGACTCGGACTCATCAGATCTGCGCTCCATGATGAAACTCCTACGAAGACGAAAAAGATGGCTGCGGTCAGATTCAACCGCAGTCCAACACCCTCATCCGACGAGGAGGAACACGATCTACCTCGACGAAGCAAGAGTCCACGATGTCGTAGCCGCGACTACGATGCTCCAAGCGAACTCGCCCAGCGCAAGATCGACAAAGCACGAGCCAAGCGCGCGTGCTCATCCGAATCCGAAGAGGATGACAACGAAGGAGAACTCTGTAGAGCTCGATGCTTCAGCAGATTTGTATGGAGGACACAGATGCCGAGGAACTTCAAGCTTCCCTCGGACACTCCGAAATTTGATGGAACACAGGACCCTAAGGCGTGGCTCAGCGACCACGTGTCATCCGTCAAGCTGCACGGCGGCAACAAAAACACCGCTCTGCAATGCCTTCAACTGCAGCTGATAGGTGCAGCCCGGATCTGGCTTAGCAGCCTGTCCTCAGGCTCGATCCAAAACTGGGAGGAGCTGGCATACAGCTTCATCTGAAACTTCAAAGGCACCAGCAAGAGGCCAGCTTCGATCGAGGAGCTTCGGGCTTGCACCCAGCGTACGGGCGAGTCCATTCACTCATACATACTGCGCTGGACCAACATCAAAAACTCTGCTGCGCACATATCGGAAGAGAGAATGACCGATGCCTTCAAGGACGGCATCAAACGCCCTGACTTCAAGGAAGAACTTGAGCGCGTCAAGCCCAAGACACTGGACCACCTCATGGACATCGCCAACAGGTGGGCCGATGGCGAGGATTACCTCCACCGAGCACATTCAGATGAGGAGGATGAGTACAGCCGCAAACGTGAACACCGTAGCAAACGAAGATCGCGCGTCTACGGCGATCGCGACGGACCCGACATAGTCGCGGCTGGCTACGCTGACCGCCGCAACGAGAGCAACAACAACAGTGGCAGATACCGTGGAAACAACTTCCGCGATGGAGGACGCCCAACGCAAACGTGGCAACACCGTGGCCGCGATGACGAACCCTCGGTATACGACAAGTTTTTAGGCCCGTGCACCATCCACTTCTACATTGACAAGCAGGATGGAAAAAAGAAGGCCAGCCATATACTCAAGGACTACCGCGAGTTCCAAAAACTCAGCGGGAGCATGGCCCAGATGAGACATCAGATCCCGAACCCTGGGTTCAGACACGCACCCGCACTAGGGGACATCGCCCACGGAGCTCCTCCACCACCACCCACGGGACCAAAGAATCACCCGATCGCATCCGCACAAAACAACGGCGTAAACGGGTACCCCGTGCCGAAAGGATCGCTGATGATCCAAAAAGGGCGCTCGACAAACAGGGTGCAAAAGAAGATCACCCGCTAAGTCAGCTTGGCTATGACCGCTCCACCCGCCACCCTTAGTACCTCAGCGGTTCGGAGTCCTGCATCAAATTCACCCATTCGGATCACCCCCGCCAGATCCCTCTCCCAGGACATGCTGCCCTGGTGCTCGAGGCGCAGATCGGAGGGTTTGAGATGAGACGCGTCTTCATGGATGGCGAAAGCGGAATCAACCTGATGTTCGCCAGCACCCTAGCAGCAATGCAGATCCCGCTGTGCAGACTGGAACAATCCGACACAAATTCCACGACATCATCCTAGGGAAGGGCATACCCCTGGGAAAGATATGGCTCGACGTCATCTTCGGCAAGCCTGACAACTTTCGGTGCGAGCGACTCAAGTTCGAAGTGGTGGATTGGCCATCACAATACCACGCCATCCTCGGGCGCGTGTCATTCGCAAGGTTTCTGGCAGTACCACAATATGCGTACATACTCAAAATGCCAGGACCTAGGGGCGTCATCACGGTCCACGGGAGCTTCACCAGGTTGGATCACTGCTACAGGGACTTCAACAGAATCTCCAGTCATTCGGCATGCAAGAGGATCTTACAAGGCTCCGAGAGGTGGCGGACAATGGGGCACCCCAGTCTCGAGGCAAAACGCACCCGACATGTCGTTTGACTCAACGGTCAACACGAAAAAGGTGCAGGTCCACCCGACGGACGCCTCCAAGACGGAGCTGATCGCCAACGACCTCATCCCCGCATAGGAAAGCGCGCTCGTAGAATTCCTCCGTGAGCGCTGGGAAATCTTCGCCTGGTGTCCTGTGGACATGCCAGGAGTTCCCAGGGAATTCACCGAGCACGCACTCAATGTGTTCCCAGATGCTAAGCCCGTCAAACAGTCCATCCGACGACTGTCCAAGCCACAGACCGAAGCCATCGGAGTCGAAGTCAACAGACTGCACGACGCTGATTTCATCAGGGAGATCAAGGAAAGTGAGTGGCTGGCCAACACCGTGATGGTCCCTAAAAAGGACACGGACATCCTGCGGATGTGCGTGGACTTCACATCGCTGAACAAGCACTGCCCGAAGGATCACTTCCCTCTCTCTCAGATTGATCAGATCATCGATTCAACGGCAGGATGCAAGAAACTCTCCTTCCTCGACGCCTACTTAGGCTACAACCAGACTCAACTAAATGTCGAAGACCAGGAGAAAACGGCGTTCATTACGCCGTTCAGAGTGTTCTGCTACAACACAATGCCTTTCGGGCTGAAGAACGCAGGTGCCACGTACCAGCGGTGCATGTAGGCATGCCTAAAGAGCCAGATCGGTCGCAACATACAGGTCTATGTCGATGACATAGTAATCAAAACAAGGGAGGCCAAGACACTGATCGACGATCTCCATGAGACATTCGACAACCTTGATCGCTACAAGATCAAGCTGAACCGAGAAAAGTGCGCCTTCGGCGTCCCATCTGGCCAACTTCTTGGCTACTTCATCTCCCAGCGAGGAATCGAGGCGAACCCGAAGAAAATCCGGGCCATAATGGCCATGGAGAAACCGAAGAACCTCAAGGGTGTCCAGCATCTCGTTGAATGCATCGCGGCGTTGAGCATATCCATAAGCCGCATGGGTGAAAAAGCCCTGCCTTTTTATCAGCTGCTACGCAAAGCAGACAAATTCGAATGGACACCTGAAGTCGACGACGCATTCGAAGATCTGAAGCGGCTGCTCTCCACCTCGCCCGTCCTGGTCACGCCAAAGGAACGCGAGCCTCTACTGCTAGACATAGCAGCCATGCATCAGGTGGTAAGCACTGTGCTCGTTGTCGAACGACCCGAAGATGTCAAGACTCATGGGGTCCAATGCCCTATCTACTACCTCAGCGAGGTATTGACGCCAACAAAACAGTGATACCCTCACTGCCAGAAACTCGCCTACGGCGTGTTCATGACGGCTTGTCGGCTGAGCCACTACTTCCAAGAGCATCAGGTGATGGTCGTCAACGAGGCACCACTGAACATCATCCTGGACAACCCATAAGCCACAGGACGCGTAGCCCTGTGGGGCATCGAGCTGTCCGCTCTAGACATAGTCTATGAGAAGCGCCATGCGATCAAGTCTCAGGTCCTACCGGACTTCCTCGTCCACTGGATGGATCTGCAGCTGCCAGACACCCCGGATATGACACAGTCATGGATGATGCACTTGACGGCTCCAAGCGCGAAGATGGAGCAGGAGCCGGGGTCATATTGACATCCCCGCAGGGCGACAATATGAAGTACGTCCTCCGGATGAAATTTCGAGCTTCCAACAACGAAGCCGAATATGAGGCCCTCATCCACGGCATGAGGATGGCCAAGATCTGTTGTGCAACGTGCCTGGTCATCTACGGTGACTCGAACCTCGTCGTCCAGCAGACGATGAACGAG
Source organism: Avena longiglumis (assembly GCA_030063025.1). NCBI lineage: Eukaryota > Viridiplantae > Streptophyta > Magnoliopsida > Poales > Poaceae > Avena > Avena longiglumis. The sequence continues at coordinate 507,094,180 of CP125975.1, forward strand.
TGCGGCACACACGCCGCCAACATGATCGCGTACCGCGCGCTCTACAACCCACTCGAAGGAGACTTCGACGACTGCGATCTTCGGCACGTTGGAAGAGAAAGCAACGAAGAAGCCGACAGACTCGCCAATATCAGCTCCACCTGCGCACGGGTGCCACCAGGTGTGTTCCTCGAAAAAATCTGCGTGTCATCCATCAAAAGGAAATTCCCCAAGGGATCACCCGAAGAAGCAGAGCACTCGGGGGCTGCACTACCCGAAGGACAAGAAGGACCCGAAAAGCTCGACACAGAGGTCACAGTGGTCAACCTGATGCAGGTCATGGAAGTCGAAGAAACATGGACGCAGCCGTACCGATTGTACCTGATAAACAGGGAACTGCCTGATGACCCGACAGATGCCCGACGCATATCTCGCTAGTCAAAAGCCTTCACCATCATCAATGGCGAGTTGTACAAGAGCAGTATTCCGGGTGTACTCCAAAGGTGCGTCACCATCGGTGATGGAAAAACCATCCTCCAAGACATCCACGAGGGAGACCTGGCCCTCCGGCTGCGCCCAAGGTCCTTCGTCGAAGGAGACCTGGCCCTCCGACTCAAACAAGAGCGGCCGAAAAAGCTCGAGTCACCCTGGGAAGGACCCTACGTCATCACCGAAGTCATCCCAGGTGGCGCCTACCGCCTCAAGAACGTGGAGTCTGGAGTCGCATACTCCAATCCATGGAACGTCGCACAATTGCGACGCTTCTACCCCTAGCTATCCCCCCGTTTACTTTCAGTAAGGCTACTCAGCCGAACAATGTACCTCATCATTACGATATGAATAAAAGCTAAGTGTCTCACCCGAAAATTTATCTTTCACTCGCATTTCTTTATGCTAGAACACACTCGGGGGCTCCCCCTCACCTCACGACCTCGTTGACTGAGGATAACGCATGTACACCTGAGTAGCTGATCACGTCAGGCTAACGAAAAGGCATGCATACAAACAAGCACTACGTGTTAATACAATCAATCTTTACAGCAAAGGGAACAACACGCCCAGTCAAAAAATATACAAGTTTTACATCTATATTTTTTACAGGAACTACCTATTCTGAAGGATCACCTGCGCACGATGCTCAAAGAGATCTACAACTTCTTCGGCATACTGCCTAACAGCCGCATAGTGCGGGCGCATGTTCCATAGGCCACCATCTGGTCGAGGGGGTGGTCCAGCCGCCACAGCCACAAGATTCATATCAGGGCGATCCAGTCGCATGAGGGAAAGGGCGGCCTTCACCCCCGCAATCAACTGGTGCCGCACCAACCCCCTGACGTGACGCAGGTCTAGAAACTTCGCCAACAAATCCCAGAGAACTGATGGCACTTCATCAAGAGGAAACATGACGTGCAGAATCGATGCCAGGGAAGTCTTCACCTGCCGCAGCACCCATGACACCTGGTGGGCACAATCCTGCAGAGTCGCAAGAACCGTTGCACAGTCGCGATCCATCCAGAAAAAGCCTCCGGCTTCCATATCCTGCCGGGTCAAGCAGTTGTCCAAACTGCAACGCGCTCCTTCTCCTCCCTTGGAACAAGGTTAGCACCTGCAACACCTACAAAGTAAGATGACCCGCACAGCAGGTGCATCCGAAAAAGAGCAAAGAGCTCAAGAAACTTACATCGCAATGCTCGCCAACTGCCGCAGCTCCCCCATCAGATATTCCTCTCTGGCGGCACCTCGCTCCGCCTTCGACTTCCAAACGTCCGCATGGCCTCGGATGCCAAGCAAATCCTTCTGAAGAGTGCGGACACGTTCACGAAGAAAACAAGTCATGACGCATCATCCAAGGATGGTTGTGGCTGCGGAGCAGTCGAAGTATTGATGGGGTCATCACCCGAAGGTCCCTAAGGAAAACACAAAGGACTTATAACAACATATGACTGGGAAACAGCTCGAAGGCTCATTATATACAACAAAAGCCACTACGTGGTATAGGAGGTGTTCATCGACACATTATAGCAAAAGTAGAAGGTAACTATCCTAGAAATACAAAGACAAAACCTAAGCAGATGCATCCTGAGTGGCCTCGGAGCCAGAGCGCCTGCCCTTGACCTCCTCCTGCTGCTTCGCCGCATACTCCGCCAGGAGGTCAATAAGCTTGGGCCCATAGCGCTTACAGTGAGCGGCGAAGAGAGCGAAGGCTACCTCGGAACCATCGGGGGCCGTTGGAATGTGGGAGGTGACCTGATGAAGATCCAGCTCCGCTCCGGACGCCATAGCCATTGCTAACCCCATGGATGCGCTGATGCCCTTCTGCTTGCGCTTGTAGGCTGCAGGCGCATCCACTGTCAGCGCATCCGCCAAAGAGTAGACGTCCTCAAGGGCAATGCCCTTGGGAACAAGCTCCTTGTAGAAGCGCCCAAGGACCTCATTGGCTTCGGCAAGAGAGCCAACCACAGTACTGCAGCGGTCTTCGACCGCCGCAACAACATCATCCAAAGCACTACCATGCTCTAGAGCACTGGGATTGAACTCAATGCTTGCGGCATCTAGATAAACGGAAAAGTACAGTAAGAATAGAATAAATACACAGGAGTGTGGCAGCCGAAAACACCAAAGAAAGGCAAAAATACTCAGCAGAGACAGCCTTGGCAGCAGTCGTTAGCTTTTCGGCACCTCCTTCTTGCGTGAAGCTGCAGCGGTAGCAAGCTGCTGATCGTGATCCGTGGCTTCCTGCTGCAGGCGCTCCTTCGCTGCGGCTGCGTTAGCCAGCTCCTTCTCGAGGCGCTCCTTCGCCCCAACATCATCTTCGGCCTTCTTCTCCGCTCGCCCAAGGCTCTTTTTGAGAGCATCAAGCTCGCGGAGGGTAATGTTATTCTCGTCTACACAAGACAACAAAAACATTCGTAAGCTCAACAAGCTAGCAAGCAGACGACAAAATAGAGGATTAGTTATGGATGTACCTTGAAGCTGCCGCAGGCTGGCCTCCAACACAGGTGCTGCTTCACCAGCTGGTTTGCACCTTGCACAAAAGGCTGCAAGAAGAAACAACTTGTCAAGACAAGGGCTCGGGGGCTGCGCCCAAGAAGCGAGCAAAAGATCAATCACATGAAAAACGCTCGGGGGCTCCCCCCGAAGCACGCAAAAAAATAAAAGATCAGCAGACGATACGAAAACATGGCCCGGGGGCTCCCCCCACAGGAAAGGAAATAGAACTTACATGTTCAGACGGAGACTCCGAGGGTCCCGGTGCAGTCTTCTGGAGACGATCACCCGAACCTCCTACGGAGAAGGGTTCGGAGCTGCGCCCCAAGAGGTGGCCACCGTCTGAGAGGGAGGATGCGTCATCTTCGCCTCCCCTACCATCTCCTGAGTGGCATTGCTAAAAGATCCCTCAGATGAATGGCTGCAAAGGAAGGCACCAGTCAATGACAAGAGTACAAGAAAAGTAGCCAAAGGCACTCGAAGGCACTTACGAGTCCATATCACTCAAGTCAAAAATAGGCATAGCCTTCTCGCCTTTCTTCTCTTCCTTCTTCCTCTTCGTCGGCGGCTGTGGCGCTACAGCCCGCACAAGAACGACCGGGATAGGAGAGGACGAGGCACCATCACCTCCACTGTGGCGAAGAAGGAATGACGGGTCCCTAGGCGTTGGCGGAGTCGAGGCATCCGAAGATTCGCTCGAGCTCCGTACCCGCTTTCGGGTCTGCCCCTCGCTCGCCTCGGGAGCCTCCTCAGTAGGCGACTGCGCCGGGGGAAGCTCAGACACAGAGTCCACGATTTCGTTGTCCGGCGCATCCGGAAACCATTCGGGTAGTGGAGGCACCATGCCAGGTACCTTGAACTCCTGCACAATGAAGACAAACTATTAGAAAAGATAATTGCAAAGGAAAAGCACTCGAAAATAGCTCTACGCGCATGTCCCAGATCTACACCTGCGGAACGGGTCGAGAAGAACTGAACGGAGGAGTCCGCGACTTCCTCGGAAGGTCCTCGTCGAACTTGTACTTCAACAGCGGCCGGAGGACTCTGTCAAGATACCCCTTGGAGAGCTCCTCAGTCGCAACTCTTGTTGGGTCGTGGCGGCTAGAATAAAGGAACATCGGGTGCGTCCTAGCCTGGAGTGGCTGCACCCGACGTTTGAGGAAGGTACGGATGATGTCCACACCGTTCACCTCCTTCTTCGGAATCACCTGGAGGTCCTGCACCCGACGGTAAAGCTCCTCTATCTCCTCCACTTGACCCTCTAGGATACGGTTCTTCCAGGACCTCTTCGGTTGGATTTTCTGGGTGGAGTCAAAAGGGGCAAGGCCAAAGTTTTGTCTGTCCACTGTGGAGTCGTGGATATAAAACCACTTCCTCCGCCAGTTCTGGACGGAGTCGGACATAGAGAAAGAGAATAAAAGAGCAGTAGGTCGAAGAGAAATGACGCAGCCGCCAATCGGATAAACTCCGTCGGAGCCAGATTGCCTCTTCACGGAATAGAGCTTCCGGAAGAGGCCAAAGTGTGGCTCGATATCGAGCCAGCACTGGCAAAAAGCAACGAAGCAGGCGATGTCAAGAAGAGAATTGGGGGAAAGATGGTGGAGTTGAATGCCATAGAAGAACAACAGCCCACGAAGAAAGTCGTGGACTGGGAAAGAAAGGCAACGAATAATGAAGGCGACAAACATCACCCGAAACCCAGCAGGAGGACAGGGAAATACCTCGTCGCCGGGGATCTTGACGACCTCCTTGTCTTGCGGAATCAAGCCCCACTCACAGAGCTTGCGTACATCACCCTCGCGAATCTCCGTGCGCCGCCACCCACCATCGGTGGAGCGAGTGGCGGTAGTTCCCTTCTTGTCGCCGGCAGCAGCACTGGTGCCCCCTGCGGAGGAAACATTCTTCGGCATGCCCCTCGCAGCGCGTCGACGACGGTGGTTCGAGCGCAGGAAAGAGGAAGGGAATGATCGGAGAACTTCCAGCGCGTGGCGAGAAAAGCTCAAGAAAATGGAAGCAGTTGAAAGCAAGTGGCTAGGGTAAAAACAAATTACTATTTTTCCCCACGGTTATAAGGACGAAGGAGATGAACAGGGACCATTCATCTGGAAGCCCTAGCATCAGGATCAGATCCCGCCGTCCACGTGTCAACACAGCAGCGAACCGTCGCACGCACGCCGTCCACTACGCATAGAAATCAAGGAGACGCGATAATTCTCGCCACGTCGCATGTGACCAGTCAACTCAAAGTCAAAAAGTGGAACCCACGTTTGTCCATCCACATCACCTCTGGCGCCGCAGACGCCTGAGGTCACCAATCGTCAGCACTGACGTCATCATCACCACACCAGCAATGGTTTGAAATCTTTGGCAGGCAAAAGTACTCACTCGAATCTACGGTTTGAGCAACTACTTGGGGGCTAGTCCTATCAGGAGCGCTGGCCGCGCACCCGAGGAAGAAATAAGGTACTAAAAATATGATCTATTCTTCGAGTCCTACGTCGAGTCTACGACTCCACTATGGACTCGGGGGCTACTCCCATAGGGAGCATTGATTCAAGCATCCGAAAAAATTGTGTCCTACGGACTTGAAGCACACAATGGTTGAATTAAAGTCTCTGCTCGAGTCTACGACTCGAACAAACACTCGGGGCTACTCCCATAGGGAGCGCTGGTCGCGCACCCTATGAACTATTCAAATGAGATCCTTCGGATCAGAATGCAAAAAACTTTTTGGCAACTTTCCCCAATCAACGCTAAGTGAGCAACATCCTCCTTGGCCACCCGAAACACCTTCGCGTTGATAAAATTTCGGATGTTGCGTCTGCGATGCAAAGTTAAGACCTACGGATATCATCTGATGGCCTGGTATCGCACCTGACTACGCTGTGCTATTATAAATCCGTGCCAGCAGGAGCGATGAAAATCCTGACGGACGCGTTGGGTACATCATTCAAAAACTACTGGGATTCGACTCCTGTAAGACCTCAACGGCCTGAGTCGAATTACGCCAGCATCTATTTCGTATTCGAGTCTAGGGACTCGAATCTGAAGAAGATCATGTTGTTTTGTCCTAGGACAGTTAACTGACCCTGATCCGTTAGGAGAGTAGGGCTCACGAATCAACAATCCCTACACAACTGGACCCAAAAGATTGAAGAGTCCTCAGCCGAATCTACGACTCGGCTGAACACTCGGGGGCTACTGACATGGTTATACCCTACGGGTACATGACATCAGCATACCTGGTCCAGCCCAAGGAAGGCCCACAAGAATATACGCGTCCCATGGAGGTTTTCGGGTGGCCCAAGCCCATGACATCTTCGGATCCTTGGAGAGCAAGACTAGAGCAGATAGAATATTCAAAGGGGCAAACCCTAAACTTGTAACCGACTCGATAGGTGCCCGAGACCTGCCTATCTCTATATAAAGGCTAGGAGGCCCCGACGAAGAGGCCCTCTCTCATACCACCGCATACACACCTCCACGCCAGATTACATCTGCGCACCCCTGTAACTTTCGGTTCCGCTGTAATCAAGAGCAGACAAGCGGGAGTAGGGTTTTCCCTCCGGGGGCCTGAACCTGGGTAAATCTCGTGTCCCCTAGTTGCTTGTCTGTTAACTGTTCCGCGATCTCCAGCACCCCTATCTTCTCCAAAACCCAAGTTCATAACAATGGGCATTAACGAGATTAAACCTCGTCACAACCCTCCTGCTCCCGCTCCCACTCTGGCCCTGCCGCCGCCCAACCTCTGGATGCCGCCGAAGTACATCGACCTCGACCCGTAGATGGACGAGGCGGTGCCGGCACACGAAGATCGGTAGCTAGGGCTCGGATTAGTTTAACTTATGTTTTTATATTTTGAATGTAAATTAAGTACAAAATTTGCCAGTTTCTCGCGTGAGTTGTTTGTGTTTGAATCTGAAAAAATTTACCTTATCCAGCGCGGACAAATGGGTCGCGCCATTGGGCGCGGCTAGCCGGACAGGTCGGATGCCCTACCCATATAGACCGCGGCCCGACCCAAATGGATAAAAATGGACCGTTTGGAATAACCGTTTTGGTCAGTCCGATGGAGATGCCCTCAGTTCGCACCAATTGTTTTTTGTCGATGAGAAAACCAAATTTTCTTTTTCAATACACCCTTGACACCAATTCTAGAAGGGACAGAGTGATGGCCGTCCTCAACTAGCATGGAGGCCCATATGTCAGAATTCAGGCTCTTGCAGATTTTTATAAAACAATACAATTTTTTAATAATTTTTAGGAGTAGCAATTTATAAATCTAGCACATTGGTAGCTTAGGTCTTGCCGAATGGCTTTTAGTCGGCCTGGCCCTGACCGAATGGGTCATCTTCTGGTGACCAGCATGCAACCGGCCAGGCCTAGGCCAACTGCACCAATCGATTAGGCACTGGCCGATTGCTTCATTCGGTCATGTTCAGACCTCGGGCCTTGGCCGATTATACTAATAGTCTTAGGCCAGGACAAATCCTACATGATCAATGCAACGCTACGTGATAGACAATGTTAGTTCCAGCCTGCCTCTTTTTTTTCGCCATTTTTCTTCCGCCACCATTTCTCGCCATTTTCCCCCACCAGCGTTTCCTGCCGTTTTTCCCGCCACTGTCGCTTACTCTGCCTAGTGCCTCTATAAATTCAGGCACCGATATGTTTTCTTCCACTAGTTCATATGCTCCTCCTCGTTCTCTTGCCAATCCTTCCAAGATTCCATCATGGGTGTGCCTTGTTCAGACCCCAAGTATAGGCCTAGGAAGATGAAAGATGCAAGGTTGCTAGAGGGGGTTAAACATGAGCGTCGTTGGTGCGGCCATCTCGCCAAACCGAAGGAGTCGTTCGATTTCTCCACTTGCATGGGCATGAAGTTTTTCATGTGTGCCAACTATGATGCAAGCCTTCCTCGGCAAGCAAGTTCGTCGTACGAGAGGCCTCTAGTATGTTCCCAAAGCATGATGAATATGAATAATTTACGTTATTATGTGTTATTTTATTCATTCCATTAATATTCTTGTAGTATCCTCCTTCTCTTTGCAAGTGGTACCATTGGATTGACACAAAGCGGACAGCTTGGGACATGAAAGAGATTCATGATAGGAATCGGTCTGTGTGGGCTGACTTTCATGTTGACAAACATGTCAAAAGGATGGCCGAATGGGAGAAGAAGGGACAGGAGAGAGAGAGAGTTTAAAAAAATAAGAGAGGAGAGAGCTCGGAACCGGGAGATAAACAGGAAGAGGATGGAGGAAGAGGAAGAGTGCAAGTATGTGGAGGAACAACTATGCAAGGAATCCCGTGAGGCGGAAAGGAAGATATTAAGAGAAAGGGTTGCTGAGGCGCAAGCGATAGAAGAATGTGGGGACAAGACCAGAAAGTACCCACGCTGGACTTAGGGAAGGTATATGTATGTCTCAGTAGCAGTGTATCTTCATTTTAGTTGTAATGTCCTGATGTATCTTTATTTTAGTTGTAGTGTCATGATGTATCTTCATTTTAGTTGTAGTGTCGTGATGTATCTTATTTTCCGCATTACTTTGTAGTTGTCAATTAATTTCAGAGACAATGTATCTTAAATGTTTTCCGTCATAATGTCAAACCCTAACTAAGCATGTATCATGCACTTGTAGATTCAATTTTGAGATACTTCCATTAAATTACGGTAATGCCATTCTAATCCACGATTAAAAGCATAAAGCAGCTTGAACATTATTGAAATTTCCTGAAATCATAAAACCCTAAACACTAAACCCCTAAACCCTAACCAAACAAGTATCATGCACTTTTAGATAAAATTTGAGATACTTACATTAAATTGGGCAACGCCATTATATTTGACGAATATAAGCATAAAGCTTGAACATTATTGAAAATTACCTAAACCCTAAATCCTAATAAATAAACCATAAACCCCTAAATACTAAAACCCTAAACCCTTTAACCCATAATTAAATCCTAACCAAGCAGGACATCATGCACTTATAGTTCCAAATTTGAGATACTTTCATTAAATTGCGATAACACCATTATATTCCACAATTATAAGCATAAAGCTTGGAGCATTATTGAAAATTATCTAAACCCATAGAAGATCATGACCAGGCAAGTGCATCATCCACTTGCTCTAGTGGTATGGTGTATTTTAAGATATAATACAAGATAAAGATATGATAAGAATTAGGGCATATTTGATTCATAGGATAAAAATGTAGGAATATGAAAAATATAGGATTTCAATGTCATGACCAATCCAATCCTATAGGAATTCCTATGAACCAAAGTTAAATCCGACTCCACCGTAGGAAAAACAAAGGATTCTGAAAAAGAGGTAGGAGTGCATGTTTGATTTCCTATGAAATCTAGCAGTAATCCTTAGGAAAAATTCCTACGTGAATCAATCCTGCAACCAAATGACCATCTTAGTAAAATTTCCCATTGTATTTAATCCTTAGGAAAAATTCCTACGTGAATCAATCCTTCAAATCAAATGACCATCGTAGTAAAATTTTCCATAGGATTTAATCCTACAAACTTCCTATGCAAATCTTTTGAATCAAACAGGCCCTTACTAATGCGAATGGTCGATCTTTTGAATAACCTTCCCTCCCGATGTTTGGGAAGTAGGTTTTTGCTCAAAGTCACACTTCTTAAAATTTGGCCAACTACATAGAAAAATATGTTTAATTTTATAATCCCTAAGCAGTATTGTTAGAACTATTATGAAATATACATCCATATGGTGCGCATTACATATTGTAGACATTGGTGATTTTTCTCTATAAGTTTGATCAAATTTTGGATTTGTTGACTTTGACAAATAATTACTACTCCTATATGCATTCTAGTTTGGGATATATATAGGGAGTAGTACTACAACAAAGAATATGTCTCGGAAATGGAAGAGCAAGAGGGCAGCTGCGAGGAGGAGTTGAAGGTGGTGTGATATCAGAGCACTCCATGATGATGGGTTTCTGACATGAGGTACTAGTAGTACTATAGCTTTTACAGCGTACACACTCTACTACTAGAAGGAGTAATAAATTAGCAAAACAAATTTGTTTTTTCTCTCACCATCCATCTCTCCTTGGTGACCCCGCGCGCACCGGCCGGTTGATCTCTCCCTCGTCCATAGCCAGGCGCTGCACTGCGCACGTGTGCCTTGGTATGGCTGCATTGTGACTCTCGCATGCTCGTCATGTGCGGTATTATACACAGGAAGGAAACACTTTGGGCCCTGGAGGCAAATTTCAATAGAATTCAAACTTTTCTGGTCTTGTCTGAAAACAATGAATGTTCATACATCGTCCCTAAATTTTTCGAAAAGGGGCCAAATTTTGAATACAATAGGATTTTAGATCGAGATGTTGAATCTTGCAAAATAAGAAGCTTAAAATGGTTTAAAACACACATGACCTAGCTATAACACACTTGTAGTTCCACTCTTGAGATACTTTGAGCAAATTGCCGTAAAATCGGATTATTGCATGGATATATGGTTACAAATCTTGAAAATTTATGAAACCTGGTAATATCAATTAAATAGGCTACACTGGTGGCATTTTAGTCATATACTACCTTATAGTTGCTTCACACAAAAACATTGTTGTCACTTTCATTAAATTATGCTAACGCCATTCCATTCCATGAATATAAGCATAAAGCTTGAACATTATTGAAATTACCCTAAAACCTAAACCTTAAACCCCTCAACCCTAAACCCTCACTAAGCATGTATCATGCAATTGTAGATAAAAATTTGAGACTGATACTTTCATTAAATTGCACTAATGCCATTCTTTTTCACAAATATATCCATACGACTCAAACATTAATGAAAATTCCCTAAACCCTAACTCCCTAAACCCTAAACCCTAAGCCCTATACCCCTAAACCCTAAACCTGACCAAGCAGGTATATATCATATACTTATAGATCAAAAATTGAGTTCTAATTTCATTAAATTGTTCCTAAGTCAATTTATTCGACGACTATAAGCATAAATCTCGAACTTCAATGAAAATTCCTAAAACCCTAAACCCCTAGCCCTAAAACAAGAAAAAATAAACCCATAGAACCTAAACCCTAACACCTTAAACACTATACTCCTAAACCCTGACAAATTAAGTAGTTATCACACTTATAAATCAAAGTTGAGATACTTTTATTAAATTAGACAACGACATTCTGTTCGACGAATATAACCATGAAGCCAGATCATTGTTAAAAAATTCCTAAACCCTAAACAACACATAAAACCTAAACCCTAAACCCCTAAATACTAAAACACTAAACCCTTGACCCCTCAACCCATAATTAAACCCTAACCAAGAAGGTTTATCCTACAATTATATATATATATATATATCCAAATTTGAGATACTTTCATTACATTGCGGTAACACCATTTTCTTCCACGAATATAATAATAAAGTTTGAACATTATTGAAAAGTCCCTAAACCCCTAAACCTATAATTAAACCCTAACCAAGTAGGCATCATGCACTTATAGATCCAAATTTGAAATACTTTCATTAAATTGCGGTAATTCCATTATGTTCCACACATATAAGCATAAAGTTTGAACATTATTGAAAATTCCATAAACCCTAAACCCATAAACCCTAAACCCCTAAATGACCCTGACTAAGCAGCAGGCATATATATCATCCACTTATAAATCAACATTTGAGATATACTTTTATTAAATTACGTTAACGTCATTCTATTCCACGAATCTAAGCATAAAGCTTGAACATTATTGAAAATGCCCTAAAACCTAAACGTTTAACCATATAACCCTAGCTAAACCCTGACCAAGCAGGTATCATGCACTTATAGATCAAATTTTGAGATACTTTCATTAAATTGCGCTAACATCATTCTAATTCACGAAAGCTCGAACATTATTGAAAATTCCCTAAAGTACCCTAATCCCCAGGCCCGGTCCTGAGAATTTAGAGGCCCGGGGCGAACATGGAACTCAGGGCCCCTTAAAAATTAACATATATAAAAATTGGTATATCAAATAACACTTAAACATCCAAAAGAGTTATTCATATAAGAAATATTTCCATACATATTCGGTGATCACCATGATGTATTGGATCATCATGGCAAAATCATAGGGGAGAGACATGTTAATTACATACCTTCTCTATATCTTCAGGCTGTTGCTTTCGGGTTGCGTAGTCACTAATTACTTGGAGTGCATATTATGAAGTACAGTGCAAATTCTAATTATACTGTAGCAAAGAGGGATTTGTTAATTTCATCCTACTAGTCAAGTTTATTAACAACCTTAGACCATCTCGGGTCCTAAGCTGTTCAAACTAGAAAAAGCTACAGAGTAATATGTGAACATTTTGCTTAAGCATATCACATTGGTTCGAACCCACCTTGCCAAGGAAAAGGTTCGCTGGTTTCTTCTTTCTTGTGAGGTTTTCTCTCCTTTCTCCAAACTCGACCAATTATTTCATCTAATCCATGTCAAAGAGACACCTAATCTGGTTGAGTATCAACATAAATTAAAAATCTAAACTAGGGGACGTCCATACCTCTCATCAGTCATCCCCCTATTAAGTCCCAAGGTGTCCTAATTTTACATCTACTTATTCTTATTTACCAACAATGAAGTAGGGAGAAGAGATTTTGTACCGAAGGGAACAACCGTACCTTGAGATTCTGGAGCTGGTATTTGCATTTTTTCCTATTCGATCGATTGGAACTGAGTCCAACATACACGAGACAAGACCGTCGCTCTCCAAAATGCATGCAGCCGCCATGGTTATTCTCTCGTGCAGATGCGATCAGGATTTCCGAGGTCAATCGTCGCCGGTCTTTCCCTAGTTTGTTCCTTGGCACAAGTGACCAAACCCTCCCGTGCAGTGCAAAGGTCTGTTCTAACTTGGACCGGGCCTTCACGTATATTTTTTTTTGAGGGTATATATGAACTACACATCTAGCAGGGCCCCATAGTTTCATGGGCCCGGGGCGGCTGCCCCTCCCGCCCTGCCCCAGGGCCGGCCCTGCTAATCCCCTAATAAAGCCTAAACCATAAGCCCCCTATATTTACCCCTAAAAACCCTAAACCCTTAACCACTAACCCTAAGCTCAGTCATATTATTGAAAAATTCCTAAAACCTAAACCCTAAACTACCCCTATAAAACCAAAACCATAAAACAACAATACTATCAAACCCTAGTAAAACCTAAAACCTGAAACACTAAACGCCTACACCCTAAAACCCGAAACACTAAACCCCTAAACCTTGATCGAGCAGCTGTCATGCACACTTATAGATCAAATTAATTTGCATATACTTTTATTATTTCGGGTAAACACATTCTATTCGACGAATATAGGCATAAAGCTTGAAAATTATTACAAATTCCCTAAACCTCAACCCTAAACAACCCCTAAAACTTAAATCCTAAACCTATAAATAATAGTAAAACCCTAACCCTCAACCCATATACACCCTAACCAAGCATGTATCATGCACTTATAGATCAAAATTGGATATTCTTTCATTAAATATCAATAGCGCCATTATATTGCATGAATATAAGCATAAAGCTTGAACATTATTATTGAAAATTCCCTAAACCCCTCAACCGATAAATAAACCCTAGCCAAGCAGGTATCATGCACTTATAGATTCAAATTTGAGATACTTTCATTAAATTATGGTAACGCCATTCTATTCCACAATTAAAAGCATAAAACAGCTTGAACATTATTGAAAATTACAGAAACCATAAAACCCTAAACACTAAACCCCTAAACCCTGACCAAACTAGTATCATGCACTTTTAGATAAAAATTGAGATACTTGCATTAAATTGGGTAACACCATTATATTCGCGAATACAAGCATAAAGCTTGAACATTGTTGAAAATTACCTAAACCCTTACAAATAAACCCTAAACCCATAAATACTAAAACCCTAAACCCTTCAACCCGTAATTAAACCCTAACCAAGCAGGGTATCATGCACTTATAGATTCAAATTTGAGATACTTCCATTAAATTGTGGTAACACCATTCTATTCCATAGTTAAAAGCATAAAGTAGCTTGAACATTATTGAAATTTCTAGAAACCATAAAACCCCAAAAAATAAACCCCTAAAACCCGACCAAAAAAGTATCATGCACTTATAAGTCAAATTTGAGATACTTGCATTACATTAGGCAACGCCATTATATTCGACGAATATAAGCATAAAGCCGAACATTGTTGAAAATTACCTAAACCCTAAACCCCTGAATAATAAAACCCTAAAACCTTTAACCCATAATTAAACCCTAACCAAGCAAGGTATCATGCACTTATAGATCCAAATTTGAGATACTTCCATTAAATTGAGGTAACACCATTATATTACAAAATTATAAGCATAAAGCTTGAGAATTATTGAAAATTTCCTAAACCCCTAAACGACCCTGACCAGGCACGGGTATCATCCACTTGTAGTGCCATGGTATTGTAAGAGATAAGACAAGATAAAGATAAGATAAGAATTACTACCGTGAATGGCTGAACTTTTGAATAACTTTCCGTCCCAATGTTTAGGAAGCAAGTGAAAATTTCAAAACAGGAAAAGTTTGAAATTTTTTCCGCCAAGGACCAAAGTGGTTTCCTTCCTATGTACTACTCCTACTCCACACCAAGTCACTAACACGGCTGCCGAACACGCCAGATAAACAGAGTCGCCCCCTCAAACAAAATAAATAGAGCCGCCATACCGAGGCACACGTGCGCAACGCCATGCTGTGGACGAGGGAGAGATCAGCCGGGCCGGTGCGCGAGGGGAGAGGGGTGGATAGATGATAGGAAGCGAAGGAGAGAGAAAACACACATTTTTTTGCGTGCATGGGTCCTGAAATTTACTACTAGTAGAGTGGAGTACACTATAAGGCGGCAGGAGTATCTCGTGTCAGGAACCCATCATAATAAACTTTCCTCTGACATCAAACCGCCTTCAACTCCTCTTCTCTCTTTGTTGCTGCCCTCTTCCCCTGCCTACGTTTTATTCTCTCTACATGTACAATGCGTGGACAGAGATGAGCATATGTCCAAGCAAAAGAAATTGACATGGTTTAGTAAATTTTCATGTGTAACATCCCAAAAATATGAAACAATGATCATCAAACTCTAATCACTAAAATTAGTGTTAACAAAAACTTTGATTAATTTAAAGTCATATGAATGCATGTGTGTATTTGATGATTTGATAAATGCATGAATAGAATTGTGTGATTCAACTAAATAGTAAGGAATGGTTCTAAGATGAATATAACATCATATAAATCATTTCCAACCAGAAACAAATAAAGAGAAAATCAAAAACAAATCAATTAAAGCAAATGGTCATTTTTGCCAATCTTGTTCACTAGGTCACTTTGAGTGTTTCTAGTCCAAGATTTCAAATAGAAACTTTTCCAATTCTTTTCACCCCTTGCTAGACCAAGTAAAATTGAACCTAAGCCCACCTTTCAAACTTGCAGAAACATTTGGCAACCTCATTCAAATGACAATTCAAAATTGAATCTTTATCATATGTGAATATCACACATTTTCAAAACCCAACCAAACCAATGCCCCTTGTCTAATCCAACTAACCAGAGACTCCCTAGTATGTGCCTAGCAAACCCACCAAGTTCGAATCCAAAATTCAAATTTTAATTTCTTTCGGCCATTTCATCAAACACATTGTGATCAGCAAACAAACAAACACAAAACACTATAGTGTGCAGTAATTTTGGCCAACCTTATTCCCTCTCTAGCTCTCACTACACCCTGTGTAGATGAACTAGCCAAATTGACAAGCCTTAGCACCACTGTGAGCTTGGCATAGCCATTAATGGTGACCATGCCGAGCCCCTTTTCCACCCCAAATGTGGATAGCAAGCTACACGCCTCTCTAGCCTCGCCAACCTTATCTCACAGACGCAGCACCTTCCACCGCCACTCCATGTCCCAGCCCCGAGCGCAGCTAGCCCCTGGACCACCCGCCAAGCACGCACCCAGTTTCTCTGCGGCCATGCTGAGAGCACGCTAGAGCGCCCCGCTCGACATGCTCACACCGACCGCGCGCCGCCCTCGCTGCTTGCGTGCGTGATCACCACCGCCCCAGCAACCCCGCAGACATGCCCATTCGCCGCCATGCGGACCACGCACTCTGTGCGCCATTAAATTCGCCATCGGACCTGCCCAGAGCATCGACGTGTTCCGACCGATCAGCACCGCCCCACGCTTCGCCACCACACCGTTGAGCTTCGCTAGGGAGCACCACACTGTCCCCTACCATCGCCCATGCCATTAGCCCTCTATGCTGTCAACCATGACGAGCTCAGCCTGCGCCCGTTGGTCCCCTTCAGCCACTATAAAAGGAGGCCTCCCCCACTCGTTTTCTTCACACCAGTTCACTCCCCACCTCTCACTGTCCACCCCCACTCACCTCCGGATCAAGGCGAGTAGTGCATCGCCGGAATTTGGCCGGAGACTATTGCGAAGGAGGAACAAGGGCGTCGTTGATTGGAGCCGCCCCAGGAGGAGCTGTCGTTACCAGGAGAACCGCCGTCGTCGACTTCGTCGTTCGCCCCCGTCGCCGACCATCGCTTGATCCCCGGTGAGCCTCCCACGACCCCCACTTGCCGCGTTAGGGTTCTGTCTCGCCGGCGCTGCCCGACGTGGACAATAAACCAAAGCCGTTCGATTAGAGTTAGATCGTGTGTTCCACAACCCCACATACCCCTTAGCCACTCGTTGTCTCACTGACGAGTGGGGTCACTCACTTAACCAGCCCGCGTGTGCGCTGTGCGTAGTGGGCTGGCCCAGTAAAACATCCCGCGCGACCCAACAATTCAAATTTAGTTTTATTCATTTAATTTCAAACACAGTTTTGTACCTAGATTCAAAAATCAACCCAGCTCGATTCACTGAACCAAAAAGCATGAAACCAATTTTGTTAGAAAGGTACTGGAATGCTTAATCCAAGCCTTTTGGATTCAAACCATTTATAATTGTAGATCACCCATGGTAAAAATAACAAGGCAGAAGCTTTTATGCATTCAAACATTTTTCAAAATTCAACCATAAGAGCTTTTGAGTTGATTCCAACTCTCAAAAATCACATTTGACCATAAATTTCAGAATATATAAAAATATATAGGTTTACTTATAGAAATAATGATCAAGTAATAAAATAATGCCACATAGGCATTTCTAGTCACTTTAATAAAATAAAATAAAAAGGTTAAACCTTATTCAATTGTGACACCACTTGAAATCACATTCCCATGTACTGAAATATGTGGTGATTACATGTGTCAACATGATCCCATGTTTGAGTTGGAGAATATTAAATCTTAAGTAATTTTTCAATGACTAGAAATTACTTTTCTAAAATAAAATAAATGAGAAAAGTGCTTTAATATTGTAATGTTAGTGATGATGCTAGATCATCTAGTGTGCACCTTTGTGTGAAGATTAGCAATAGTTAAGTATTGTTTGGTGATTGTGTACCTCGTATTTATTTATATATGCTAGTACCAACCAAGGATACGAGGAGGAAGGAGGATACTACGAGGAAGAAGCTGAGGAGAACTTCAACCACTGCTCTGCACAAGGAAACCTTATACCAACATCCTAGCAAGCTAACACTTGCAA
The DNA here is from genome assembly GCA_030063025.1 of Avena longiglumis. Lineage (NCBI taxonomy): Eukaryota > Viridiplantae > Streptophyta > Magnoliopsida > Poales > Poaceae > Avena > Avena longiglumis. Next base: position 507,111,833 of record CP125975.1, read on the forward strand.
GATACCCTACTTATGCAAGCCTAATACTACTAGTTGAATTAGAAAGCTATTAACTGAGCAAGCTAACACTTGCAACTTAGCAAGCTTACACTACTTGATACCCAATCCTAGTTTTACTTGCAAGCTTAATACTTTAATTTCTTTATCAAAGCTTTCTCTTAGAGTTTAATTAATGACTTGTAGATTCTAGAAAGATAATTGAAGGTAGCATAAAGAGCATAAAACTTGGCCTAAGTTTGATAATCTAGATGTCATCCCGAGGGATGATATTTTACTTAGATAAGATACACTTGTTTACCACCCCTCATCAGTATTTACCCCCACTTGTAAATGCTAGTGCTAATCATAAAACTTGATCAACTTTAGATGGGAATACTTGGTGAAAATGGTTATGAAAACCATAAAATGATGAGTCATTCTACTGAAATGTTTTGACATGTGTTTCCGAACACCAGATGATTTTGATGATGAAAATGTTAAGGCATGAGCCTTAGCCCTTTATAAAACTGATGGTTGTCTGGATGCGATACCATTCCAATTTTACCGTACAACCACAATACCCAAAAATTGGGTAGGGCTTGACTAGAAATTTATATACCTTAGTATGGGTTCCCTTGCGGCCAAGGTCTGAGCTGAGGCTACCTTGTGAAGATTGTCCACCTGTGAAGTACCCAAGATGACAGTTGGTCATGGTTGGGAGGCCAAACTCACAGGAGAAGTGCCTATACTAGGGCGTGTAATGGAAAGGTTAGGATTGATTATCTGCATACTGAGTATGGTGAATTCAGGATTTGTTCCTGACGGATGTAACGAATGTTGTGGTGAAAGTGTACAATCTATGCAGAGTGTCAAACTATTCGAATAGACGCGTCCGCGGTTATGGACAGTTGGAGTGGCCATACTGTTCCCCCGTCAGATGTTTTTAAAATTACTTGTGAAATGATTTGTGCCTTTGACTTGACCACAACAGAGTTGTGATATGAAATGCAAGTTCCCACTTAGGTGCTATAAAAATTTCAACTAGTTTTCTTTGCTTCTGAACTTAGTAGAGGTAAATCTGGCTTTTTGCAAAAAAAACCTAGAGCTTAGTATCCTACTACAAAAACCCCCTTCACTTATTAGTATTAGTTTGCGAGAACTTAAAAAGTACTCATGGCTTTGTTCCTGGCTATTCCCATGGCCAGACTATGGAGAGGAGTACGAGGAAGAAGGACAACAGGAAGGTTATGACAACTAGGATCATCTCCCATCGTCAGCATTGCTTGTGACCATGAAGATAGAGCTTCGCCCACGCTATCGTTACTATTACGTTTCCGCTGCTTGTATTGTATTAAGAACTGGATCATGAGATCCTTATTTGTGTATGACCTTATGTATGGTTTGTAGTGGATGATGTACTGTGATATCCAATCTGTTATGTCTCGCAAAAATGGTAATCCTGGGATTGCGATGTATGGCGTAACAGGCATCTGGGATTAAAAATCCAGGTGTTGACAAGTTGGTATCAGAGCCATCCTGACCATAGGAGACCCTAGTTAGAATGGACGTTAGAATCAAAAACTTAGTTTCAAAACCAAAGCAAGTAAGTATTTACAAAAACTTATCCTTATTCTTATCACTTGGATTCCTTTATGAAAATTCATGTTCCTCAAAAATTCTTGCAAACTTACATAAAATTTGACACACTTGATCACTCTACTAACTTACTCATCCTATATTCTTATAGATAGACGTGAAGTACAACAAGTGTTATCAGTTGGGGAATGGAGGAGACCTCATCTTTGAGCGTGACTTGGACCAGCTGTCGGAGATGCTGGAGCGTCCGCACCCCGAGTTTTTCGGAGCTCAGCTCAATGATAAAGAAGGAGAACATCTATAGTGGATAGTTGTTGCAAGTCTCTGAGGAAAGATTGAACCCCCACTACAGAAGGAATTCAGTTCACCTTAAGAGAGAACAACTGGCTCGATGGACTTGCCAGGGCCATGCAGGAAGCTCTCGCTCGTCTGTGTGGGCAGAGTATCAATCAAATCAAGGGAACCCGCTTTGAGTTCTACCCAAGGCGTGATGTTATGGGACAACCACTGGAGGCCCCATACCACCACGAGCTGAAGAGTCAATTAGACCACCTCAGTTTCATGATGTATGACCGTCAGAAGGAGTTGGACAATGCCCGTTCCTACGCCAACCGCAACTATGCCCTCGCTGTCAAGAAGGATCGAACCATCGCCATGCTTGTGAGGGATCACAAGTATTGTCACCGTCAGCTCGATAAGAAGGAGCGCATCATTTCCCGTCTTCGCCACCAGATCTCGGATTTGGAGGAGACCATTCACGAGAGAGACATGCAGCTGGAGGAGAAGGAGAATGCAGGGGAGGACATTCGTGGAGACCCCCACTCCTACCTCAGTGATGATGATGACTTTCTGGAGGATCAGGACATGGACTTCTTCACCGATGAGGATGACTTCGCCTTCATCGATGATGATGATGATTGATGAGGAAACTGACTCCGAGGAGTAATAGCACTTGAGCACTAACGTTAGTGAGTTGTATTCGGTCCCACTGTATCGTAGCTTCACAGAATGGTTCTTAAATCCATATGTTTTCCTCTGTTGTGGTATGTGTTTGTGTCATGTGCTATGAATGAATGAACAGCAAGTTGCTAGAAAAAAACTGAGTCAAACTTTAAAAACTTCACAAAACCCTGAACCTTAGAAATTTCCCTCTTTTCTCATGATATATCTCAATCTTCACATGCCTCGCGGAGGAAGCAACTCAGCCCCAGACCCGACGTTGCAAATCTTGCAAATGTTGTTTTCTAACCGCGAAGCTGAAAGAGCCAAACGTCAAGCCAACTTAGACACCCTTCAACAGATAGCTCAGATGGCCAACAACAATCAAGGCCATGGAAATCAGGACAACCATGGATCTAAGCTCAAGAATTTCCAGAACACCAATCCACCTGTTTTCACTAAGTCAAAGAGCCCCTAGATAAAGATGATTGGCTGCAAACCATGGAGAACAATCTAGAAGTGGCAGGAGTAGAAGCTAACGAGAAAGTGTTGTTTGCTACCCACTATCTGGCTGGAGATGCAAGAGTATGGTGGAACAGCATTCGCACAATGAATGGAGGTCACATGATGACTTGGGAAGAGTTCAAAGTCAAGTTTAGTAGAACCCATGTGCCATCGGGTTTGATCAAAAGAATGAGAGATGAATTCAGGGAACTGAAACAAGGGAGAATGACAATAGTGGAATACCGTGAAAAATTCTTGTCATTGGCTAGGTATGCACCGGATGAGATCGACACTGAAGCCAAGAAGAAAGAGAGATTCCTGAATGGTTTGCATGATGAAATGCAGACAGTGTTAGTCAATATCCCCTTCGCAGATATTGAAGCCTTAGTTGACTGCCATTCAAATAGAAGGAAATACCAACCAAGCTAATGATAACCGCAAGCGTCGTATGATGAATCAACCAGGAACCCACCATACCCCAAAGTATCGCCCCAACCCATCTCCAGGATTTGCCCCAAGAAACAACATACCCCCGATGAACCGTCCGACCTATCCCAACCGTGGAAATCCAAGGCCCGAAGGAAAACACAACAAACCCGGCAACTCCAGCAATTTTAACCGTGCCCCACCTAAGTTCAACAACAACAATGCCACCACCAACACCAACACTGCCCCAAGGACTAGAAGCAATTTTGTGCCTGTTGTAGCAAAGGACAAGTCGCAAGTGACTTGTTATGAATGCGGAACCAAGGGTCACTATTCCAATGAGTGCCCCAAGAAGATTGCCGCAGCCCCGAATGCAAATGCCCCAGCTCAACATCAGTGTCGTGTTCAGCCCAGAAGGAGGTTTTCCCCATGGAACTCGCTCAACCGCAACGGCCATCTCTTTCTCATGCATGCTAAAGAAGCCCAGGAAGTGCCAGATGTCGTGTTGGGTATGTTTTCTGTTAACTCGGTACTTGCAAGAGTGTTGTTTGATTCTGGAGCATCGCACTCATTTGTTACTGAAGAATTTGCATGCACTAGTAAGATTCAACCAACCAAATTGAAGCATGTTATGATTGTTCAAATACCTTGTTCAACCACCAAGGCTAGGCAAATTTCCAAAGCCGTCCCTATCCGCATCCATGGCATAGCTTTTTATGCTAATCTAATAGTACTTGGAACCAGAGGTTTGGAAGTAGTACTAGGAATGGATTGGATGTCCAAACATAAAGGATTAATCGACTGTGCCAAGAAAGCCATAACCATGACCAGTACAGCCGGAACATCATTCGAGCATGTATCTGAAACCTTGCCCCGTCAATTCAAGTGCAATAAGAGTATAGCCTAGCAAACTATTGACCAAGTACGGATAGTCTGTGAATACCCTGATGTATTTCCAGATGTTTTGCCCGGTATGCCCCCAGATCGGGATATCAAGTTTATCATTGAACTAATACCTGGAACCGGACCCATTGCCTAGAGACCATATAGTATGAACCCGTCTGAACTAGTAGAACTAAAGAAGCAACTGGATGCCATGCAAGAAATTGGATTGATTCAACCAAGTGCGTCGCCATGGAGATCACCTGTTTTATTTGTGGATAAGAAATATGGAGGTAACCGTTTGTGTACGGATTATCGGAAGTTGAATGATGTCACCATCAAGAACAAGTACCCGTTGCCAAAAAGAGAAGATCTGTTTGACGAGTTGACTGGTGCAAAAGTGTTTTCTAAGATTGATCTTAGAACTGGTTATTATCAATTCAAGATTTGTGCAGAGGATATTCCAAGGACTTCCTTTACCACCAGATATGGATTATACGAGTATACTTTCAAGTCTTTTGGATTAACCAATGTCCCCGCTTATTTCATGAACCTCATGAATAAGATTTTTATGGACTTCCTGGATAAGTTTGTCGTTGTTTTCATCAATGACATTCTAAATTATTCCAAATCAGAAGAAGAACATGAGTTACACCTAAGGACCATTCTTGGAACCCTTAGAGAGCATCAGCTATACGCCAAGTTTAGCAAATGTAAATTCTGGTTACAGGAGGTAGGATTCCTCACACATATCGTATCAGCCGGAGGAATTGCTGTTGACCCTGTGAAGGTGAAAGATGTGGAAGATTGGCAAGCCCCAACCACTCAAACCCAAGTTCGTGCATTTCTCGGATTAGCGGGATACTACCGCAAGTTTGTAGAAGGATTCTCGAGCATTGCAAGACCCATGACCCAATTGTTGAAGAAAGATAAGAAGTTTGAACGGACAGACAAATGTGAAATGAGTTTTCAGGAACTCAAGAGGAGATTGATTTCAGCCCCAATCTTGATCATGCCAGATATCACGAAGCCCTTCGATGTGTATTGTGACACATCCAAGATCGGACTCGGATGTGTGCTAATGCAAGAAGGCAAAGTTATATCTTATTTATCCCAACAACTGAAGCAGCATGAACAGAATTACCCAACCCATGAACTTGAACTCGCAGCCGTAGTTCTAGCCCTGAAGACATGGATGCATTATCTGATGGGAAACCGTTGTGAGATTTATTCAGATCATAAGATCTTGAAGTATATATTCACTCATAAGGAGCTGAATATGTGGCAGAGAAGATGGATTGAGCTAATCAAGGATTATGATCTAGACATTCACTATCACCCCGGTAAAGCCAATGTGGTAGTAGATGCCCTTAGCAGATTGTCATGTCGCTTGAACTCCATGATTTTGAAGGAGCCACCAATTTTGCACAAAGAGATGGAAGATTTTCGAATGGAATTAGTAAGTGAAGGATTTTTGGCTAGCATAGAACTTCAACCCACTTTGATCAGTCAGATCAAAGAGGCGCAGAAAGGAAATGCTAGTATCGATGGAATCAAACGTGGAAGTGAGTACCTCTAACCTGTCGAGAGTGTCTCCCCAGTAGACGTCCTATCAGATCCTGCATGACTACCTCAAGGCCTCTCTCCTTGTCATCGTGCATGAGCTTGAAGACGATGGCCTCCGTGGTAGGCTCAGTCTGGCGTCCGGGCTAGTTGACCTTGAAACCCCAAAGGTCTTTCCTCCCAAACTTGGTGAGGGGAAGCACCATGATGGTAGGAAGAGGGAGATTGAGCAAAGTAGTAAGCTCAACAATACGAGGACCAAAGCGAGTTCCCTGGAACTCCTCAACAGTGCTGATGGTAACATTAGGCATCTATTTAATAAGATAGAAAAAGTTAGAATCAACACCATTTAAGATAAAACACAAAGCAAAACATCACATACATATCCTTGGAAATCAAAACACACAAGTCATGGCATACAAGAATCCATTACAACAACCAAGGTTCAACTTATTTTAAAGCAACATTTGGAAAATAAGGTGATAAGTGGTGGTCCAACTAACGAAGTACGTTTACAATCCTATCTCACTGGATCTGTTGGCTAACATAATGTTTCTAGAAGCAATCAGTCTATCTTGCTCACATGACTTCATCACTAAGTCTATAATGTCTCCTCTTAAGGTTTGGTTGTTAGCTTCCAACTCTTGGGTATGTTTCTTCTTTTCCTTTAGGTCATTTTGAAGGTTGATCATTCTGCACTTGACTCTATCACCAAGTTCTTTGATGGTCCTCCAAGCTGCATCCCTTGCTGATTCAAAGAATGTAGTGTGCACCACTGAATTGGTGAACATGCAGAATCCTGATTCCTTGTGGTTGTCCTCCTTGTTTTTATACAAGTGAAGATGCACCCACCAGTACTCAACTCCTTCATCCATCACAGGAAAACCTTTGTACACAGCTGCACCATGTATTTCCATTGCAACCATGAGGTCCTTGAGAGCCTTGGGGTATTCTGTCTCACACTCCAAAGTCATTGTCATGAGTGGTCCTTTCCTCACGGCTTTGTTGATGGAGTTCATCTACAATTATAGATGAGAAAGAAGATTAGAAAAGTTTACGAGAATAATTGACAAGTGTAGAAGTTGTTGAAATTTTTTCCTTAGTGGTTTCCAATCCTAGGGTCATAATCCTACAGGCAACACAGTGCTCTGATACCATCTGTAAGATCCCTCCTTTATAAAGGAAAAGGATCCATGTGATTGCAATGCTAGTCCCTAGATCATTGCTAGCATCCACAGTTTAAGATGAAGTACACAGATACAAAGGTCATTATTACAGTCATTCCAGAGACAAACATAGTCTTTACAACTCCAAGGCCACAGGCCTAGTACAAGAGTTTGAATAAGTAAATAAATAAAAGTCTTCATCTTCATGTGCCACGGACAAACATGTTGAGTGTAGACTCATGACTCCTAATCCTCATCAGAGTAACCTGCAACATCACAAGTTACAGCCACAGTGGGTCAATACATTGGAATAGTGGCAAGTGATACCTTAGTATAATTTAGGTGGACTAGATACTATATGCAATTTGGCTAAGTGTAGCTTGACTTGCTTTGCTCAAAATAGGTTTTGCCTATTAGTTGAAATCACTAAGTTTTTCTTTGTCAAAACTTTTGCCAAGGAACCACCAATAGACATTGAGGTCCTTCACCCTTGTTCACCCACAAGTTTTTACTTAGAAATTGGGATGAGGAGATTCTTGATAGCTTCCATGTCTTGATGCTCAAGTTGTCCTTTTCCAGGGACATGGCTAAGTACTTAGATTCTTCCATCTGCAGAGGTTGTGCACTTTCCCCACCAGATTTGATTTTCACCAAGACAGGACCTTTCAGAAGCCTTCCCTTAGACCAAATGGACGCGTTCCAACCTATCATCCCACTACCACCAACTTTCCAAATGGCTAAGTTCTAGCAACCTATGTAATCCACGCAGAGCCCATATTGCCAAGTGGCTGCACTAGAAGCTTCTTAACACTTGGCCTCTAAAATCTCTTTGTTCCTAGGTGGCTTTCCACAAGTGAGATACATAAGGTAAACCATAGAAATGGGCCTTGTGTAACCACTCAGGTAAACTATTCCTTCCATTCCACCCAGGTGTTTCATTTACTTAGTTGTTTTATTAGGCAAAACACAAGTCCAAAGACTTTGAAATATTTACATCATAGCATGTATATTTCACCAACCCTTGGTTGCTACTATCTAGGGTAAGCATGGCATAGATAAGCATCTTAACTTAGAAATTTCTAGCAATTCTACAACTACTAGGATTTCCTAACATGGCATATAAGCAAAAATATAGCATGCAAGACTAGCAAAATATTTCTAATGCTTAGTAGAAAACATAGGGATAAAAATATTCATGAAGCACCACTTGCCTTGGTAGTTTGGAGAGTAGCTACACTCCTCACAATCACAATCACTAGCACCAAAATCTACACAAAGAATCATAGCCACAAATCACATACAAAACATATACAAACAAAAATATATGAATGCATGCAATATGATAAGTGATGATTTTTAAAACTCAACAAAGCAAGTGTACAGTACTGGTTCATAAACAAGTTAAAAACTTGCCAAACAACATTTATTTAAACCTTAAAACATTTCTTAAACAATTCATATAATCAAATTATCCCTACACAAGTTTCTGCAAATAAAACCATTTTAACAGAAGCAAAACATTAAACACATTGCATAATTAGAAAGGGCTTGTTCTCCTGATTCCATTGATATAAAATTTGTCAAATTCTAACGTGGGGATCAAAAGTTATAGCCAAAACAAATTCAAACATCTAATAGATTTAAATCCTGATTTTAAATCTAAACAATGCCGCTGCGTCTTAACTCGATTGGCGTCTGGGTTCGATGGATCACGCTCGAGTCTGGATCTGACTTAATCGCACGACCCAGATGTAACTATACCGCTTCGTCAAGTGATCTAATCTCACGTGCTGGATCCAGATCCAACGGTCCTAGATCAAACGACCATAGCTGGGCGGCGCTGGCGGTGGCTACTGGCGGCGGCGTGGCGCTATAGGTGGCTCTAGGGTCGTCGGAGATGCTTACCAGGATCGCGACGAAGCACTGATGCTCAACCTGGCGACGGCAAGGCGCGACACGGACACGAGCTGGCTCGTCGGAGTTATGGGCGTCATTGCTTGTTGTCGAGGACGTTGTCGAGTCTCTGCGTCGACCTAGCACAAACCAGAGGGTTTAGGAGATGCGCAAGGGCCTGGCGAACAAGGCAGTACCAAAGGGGAGGCAAGGGGTGGTCTCATCTTACCTGAATCGCACGTCGGAGTCGAGCGGCGGCTCAGGTGCTCGCGGGTGAGAATGAGGACGTCGCTCTGGGTCATGAGAAAGCAAACGGAGGGCATTAGCGGATGCGCAAGGTCATGCTGGTCACAGTGGTTTGAACTAGAGGCAGAGGGGAGGTCTGTGCTTACCGAGATTCGTCGCCGGAGTGCGTCTGTCTGCGGCGGCGCAAGGGCAATTGCGGGCAGCCTGGGGGCATGGAGGTGGTGCTAGGTGAGGGGAAATGGCCGCGGTGCAGAGGGGGTCTTATAGCCAGAGCGGGGGCGAGGATCGCGCAGCGTATCAATGGCAATTAAGCGCGTACTGATTGCGACGAGGTAACGGCAGAGCGAGCGTCGCGACCGCGCGTGATTGACGACGAAGACGACGTGGTCGTAGGGTCCACTCGTCAGCGAGTTAAACAGAGGGGATGTGGGGTCGTGTGGTCAGTGACCTGGTGGGTGTGTCTGCGAGTGACAGAGAGAAAGGGGGAACCCGGGTGGGCTAACTGGGCTGGATTCGTAGTTGGTCCAGATAGGTAGCGCTGGCCTTTTTCCATTTCTTTTCTCCTTTTATTTTTCTGTTTTGATTTTCTGAAATGATTTTCAAATCCAAATCAAATGAGTTTGAATTCAAATCTTCTCTAGGTTTTTATACTGCAAACCTTGCACTCAAATGTGTGTCAAACACTACTGTTTAAACAAAACACTTTGATCAAATGAAAATAAAAATAAAACCAAGCCTTTATGATATATATACAATAGGCATAATATTGGTTTTACTCACTCATTTTGTTTTGAAACTTTGTTCAAAATTTTGTTGGTGCCTAAGTTTGAATTTCAAACCTTACTAAATCAAAACAAGTACTCTTCTCGTTGAAAGATAGCACTAGGGCTAGAGCAAACTTACATGAAATAATGATCATATAAGCTTCTGTTTTGAAATGAAATTCATATGATCATGGATGCATGGATGATATGCATGTGTTTGAAACATGATTTTAGGGATGTTACAGAAAAGTTGTAGAGTATGCCTCGAGACAACTCAAAACTCATGAAGTGAACTATCCTACTCATGATTTAGAGTTAGCCTCTGTTGTCTATGCACTCAAAACATGGAGACATTATCTTTTGGGAAAGCGATGTGAAGTGTTCACAGATCACAAGAGTTTGAAGTATATCTTCACCCAGAAAGAAATTAACATGAGACAAAGAAGATGGCTAGAACTCATCAAGGACTATGACTTGAGTTTGCAATACCACCCCGGTAAAGCAAATGTTGTAGCAGATGCTCTAAGCCATAAGGTTTTTGTGAATGGCCTTACTAAGGGAGAATTGCCAGATGATTTGTGTGCTTAATTTAGAGATCTTAGATTGGAGATTGTGCCTAAAGGACATCTCATGTCTTTGGATGTTCAATCCACTTTGTTGGACAAGATCAAAGAAGCCCAGAAGACTGATAAGGAAGTTGAAGAGATTAAGGAAAAGATCGGCAAGGGAAAAGCCAAAGGATTCTATGAAGACAAACAGGGTACTTTATGGCATGGAAAACGTATTTGTGTTCCACAAGATCCGGAGCTTCGGAAACTGATTTTACAAGAAGCACACAACTCACTGTATTCCATTCATCCAGGTAACACCAAAATGTACATGGATATGAAGGAAAGATTTTGGTGGAATAACCTCAAGAAGGACATCACCGAACATATTGCTTTGTGTGATGTATGTAGTAGAGTGAAAGCGGAACATCAGAAACCAGCAGGTTTGCTTCAACCACTACCTATTCCTGATTGGAAGTGGGACAAGATTGGTATGTATTTCATTACCGGATTGCCAAGGACCCGGTCAAGATATGATTCTATTTGGGTAGTAGTGGATCGCCTAACTAAATTGGCTCATTTCATACCCGTGAAGACAACCTATACAAGTGCTAAGTTAGCCAAGATCTATATGAGTAGAATTGTATGTCTACATGGAGTACCCAAGAGTATTGTGTCAGATAGAGGAACCCAATTCACTTCTCATTTTTGGAGGAAATTACATGAGTCATTGGGAACGAGGTTGGAATTCAGCACCGCTTTTCATCCTCAGACTGATGGACAAACAGAAAGGACTAATCAGATTCTTGAATATATGTTGAGGGCATGTGCCCTAGACTATGGAGCCAGTTGGGATGAAAGTCTGCATTACGCAGAATTTTCTTATAACAACAGCTATCAAGCCAGTATTGAGATGGCACCATTTGAGTTTATCTATGGGAGAAAATGTACCACCCCATTGCTATGGAATGGTGTGGGAGAAACAAGTTTGTTCGGACCAGAACTTATCAAAGAAGCTGAAGAGAAAGTCAAGCTAGTTAAGGACATATTAAAGATAGCAAAGTCCCGAAAGAAAAGCTACGCAGATCCTAAGCGTAGAGAAGTCACCTATGAAGTTGGTGATAGAGCTTATCTTAGAGTGTCACCACTTCGTGGAGTAAATAGATTTGGTGTCAAAGGTAAATTGGCCCGAAGATATGTTGGGCCATTCAAGATTCTAAGTCGCAAAGGAGAAGTAGCCTATGAGATTGAATTGCCAGAGTCCTTGTCAGCTGTTCATAATGTGTTTCATGTGAGCCAGCTTAAGAAATGTCATACAGAAATGGAAGAAACTTCTTTGAAGGATACTATACCTTTGGAAGAGGTTCAGTTGGAGAGTGATCTCACTTATGAGGAGAAACCTATCAAGATTCTTGAGACTGCAGAAAGAGTCACACGGACTAAGACTATCAAGTTCTGCAAAGTACAGTGGAACCATCATTCCGAAGAAGAAGCAACATGGGAAAGAGAAGATGATCTTTGGAAAGACCACCCTCACCTATTTGCTAGCCAATCCGAATCTCGAGGGCGAGATTCACCTTAAGGGGGTTAGATTTGTAACATCCCTAAAATCATGTTTCAAACTCATGCATATCATCCATGCATCCATGATCATTTAGGATTTCATTTCAAACAAATCAATTCAAAAACAGGAGCATATGAGCTCATTATTTTATGTGATCAGCATTTAAAGCAAATGCCACTCTCCAATGAGAGATTGTTGTTCATTGAACCAAACCTTGTTGTCTTATTGCTCTCAGATTGTGTTGCTAGATTGCTAGGATTTAAACCAAGGTTTCAAAACAAATATGATTTGAAAACCAATTTCTAAACCTATTTAAAAACTAGTGCTATGTCACTGCTTATTTTATTTTATTCCAAGTGACCAGGCCAATTCAAAGTGACCACTTGGTTTTGTGCCCATATTTGTGAGTGTTGCACTCTACAAAAATCCTGAAAAGATTTGAATTCAAACAGCTTTTGAAATCATTTGAATTTGATTCCTAAAATTGCAAACAGACAAAGAAAAGGAGAAAAGAAATAGAAAACGGCCGGCGCCACCTTTCTATCCCAACAACAGAATCAGCCCACTAAGCCCACCCGGGTTCCCCCTTCTCCCTCTCTCACTCGTAGACAAACCCATAGAGTCGTTGACGCAAGGACCCCACCTCCTCCACCACGTCGTCGTCGTCATCAATCACGCGCGGCCGAGGCGCTCGCTCCGCCGTTACCTCGCCGCAGTCACTGCGAGCTTAATTGCCATTGATTCTGCGCATAATCGCCGCCCCCCTCACGCCTACTTAAACCCCTCTGCACCGCGAACATTTCCCCTCACCTAGCGCCACCACTCTGCCACCAGGCTTCCCGTATTCGCCCTTGCACCGCCGCAGGCAGAACCCTCTTCGGCGACCAATCCTGGTAAACTCCATGCGCCCCTTCCTCTCTGGTTCATGCAGACTGCTTCGCAACATCCTTGCGCTTCTCCTGATGTCTTTGGTTCATCCTATACTGCCCCAGGTCGTCGATTTCATCAAGCACTGCAAGTTCCCGACGACGTCTCCAACTCCGGCGACAAAATTCGGTGAGCCTCATGTTCCCCTCCGTCTCTGAATCACATGAACATGTTCGCCTGCATCTAGCGCATCTGCTAACACTCTTCGTTTGGATCCTCGCGTCCCAGAGCGTCGCCTTCGTCTTCGACAGCAAGCATCTGACGCCACCAGCAACTCCGACGAGCTCCCTCGGCCACTACAGCGCGCCCCTTGACCAGCCATCACCACCTTGAGTATCAGCAACACACGGCAAGCTTTGTAAGCCCCTTCTCCCTCTCCCGCGCGACCTAGAATGCCGGTAGCAGCTCTGACAGAGACGCCGCCACCAGCCGCCAGAGTGTGGTCGTTTGATCGTGCACCGTTGGATCCAGATCTGACGGGCTAGATAGAACACTTAAGCGAAGGGGTACGAATAGATTTGGGCCGTGCAGTTTAAGTTAGATCTGACATCTCACAGACGCGATCCAGAGCGAACCGGTACGCACCAATCAGAACATGACGCGTGGCTAGGATTTAGATTTAAAATCAGGATTTGAATCTATTAGATGTTTGATTTTGTTTTAATCATAACTTTTGATTCCCACGTCCAAATTTGATGAATTTTATATCAATGGAATCAGGAGAGAAAGCCCTTTACAAATATGCAATGTGTTTAATGTTTTGTTTCTATTAAAATGGTTTTATTTACAGAAACATGTGTAGGCCTAGTTTGTGTATATAAATTATTTGAAAATTGTTTTAGTGTTCAAATAAAGTTTGTTTGGTAAGTTTTGAACTTGTTTTTGAACCAGTACTATGCACTTGTCTTGTTGAGTTTAGAAAATCATCACATATCATATTGCATGCATCCATATATATTTTTGCTTGTATTTATTTGTATGTGATTTGTTGCTATGATTTTATGTGTAGATTTTGGTGCAAATAGTGATTGTGATTGTGAGGATTGTAGCTACTCTCCAAACTACCAAGGCAAGTGGTGCTTCATGATATTTGATCCCTATGTTTTTCTACTATGCATTAGAAATATTTTTGCTAGTCTTGCATGGTTATATTTTGCTTATATGCTATGCTTGGAAAATCCTAGTAGTTGTAGAATTGCTAGAAATTTCTAAGTTAAGATGCTTATCTATGCCATGCTTAGCCTAGCTAGTAGAAACAAAGGGTGGTGAAACTATTCATGTTATGATAAAATATTTCTAAGTCTTTGGACTTGTGTTTTGCTTAATAAAACAACTAAGTGAATGAAACACCTGGGTGGAATGGAAGGAATGGTTTATGTTGAGTGGTTACACAAGGCCCATTTCTATGGTTTACCTTGTGTATCACACTTGTGGAAAGCCACCCAGGAACAAAGGGATTTGAGAGGCCAAATGTTAAGAAGCTTTTAGTGCAGCCACTTGGCAATATGGGCTCTGCCTGGATCATATAGGTTGCAATAACTTAGCCATTTGGACAGTTGGTGGTAGTGGGATGATAGGTTGGAGCGCGTCCATTTGGTCTAAGGGAAGGCTTCTGAAAGGTCCTGTCTTGGTGAAAATCAAGGCTTGTGGGGAAAGTGCACAACCTCTGCAGATGGAAGAATCTAAGTACTTAGCCATGTCCCTGGAAAAGGACAACTTGAGCATCAAGACATGGAAGCTATCAAGAATCTCCTCATACCAATTTCTAAGTAAAAATTTGTGGTTGAACAAGGATGAAGGACCTCAATGTCTATTGGTGGTTCCTTGGGAAAAGTTTTTGACAAAGAAAAACTTAGTGATTTCAACTAATAGGCAAAACCTATTTTGAGCAAAGCAAGCCTAAGCTACACTTAGCCAAAATTGCATATAGTATCTAGTCCACCAAAATTATACTAAGGTATCACTTGCCAATACTATTCCAATGTATTGGCCCACTGTGGCTGTAACTTGTGATGTTGCAGGTTATTCTGATGAGGATTAGGAGTCATGAGTCTACACTCAACATGTTTGCCTGTGGCACATGAAGATGAAGACTTTTATCTATTTACTTATTTAAACTCTTGTACTAGACCTGTGGCCTTGGAGTTGTAAAGACTATGTTTGTCTCTGGAATGACTGTAATAATGACCTTTGTTTCTGTGTACTTCATCTTAAACTGTGGATGCTAGCATTGATCCAGGTACTAGCATTGTAATCACAGGGATCCTTTTTCCTTTATAAAGGAGGGATCTTACAATAGTGTACGATTAGATTTTATTGACTGTTGGATTAAGACTCGTTAATCCCAACATTCTCAGCCGTCAGATCTTCTTTTCCATTTCATTACAGCTTCTGCTAGAAGATACTATTTATAGTCTTTAGCACAATGAATTCTATACACAAACCTCAAAACACACTTCTCCATCATAATAGAATTAATATTCTCCATCATTTCTCTAGATCATGTTACCAAGATTTTTCAAGTATTAGGTTTAGCTAATAATAAATGTTGACTTCTAGATGATACAAACTACATGAACCAAATATACAACCATACTTTATACAATTTTTAAATTTTGGGAGCTTTACCTATTATATAATCTTAGCACTATATATAGTGTATGAATAACTTTTTGATCGAACTTTGACTGTTGGATCAGATCGACCAGCAAATCCCATATTTGCAAACTGTTGGATCTTCTATCCTTTCTAGCTTCTAGAAGCTAGATTCTATATTGAAAATCTTTACCACAATGATTGCTATGCACAAATCTGACAACACACTTCTTAATAATTCTGGAATCTTATTCATCATTTATCCATAGCATATATGTCGAGTATTAGTTAGCTAATAGGTTGATTTATACACAATACAAAGTACAAGAACCAATATACACCCCATACTTTATGGACGACGCTCAAAATTATAATTATTTTTGAGCATCACATGTTATAGTTATATACAAAAATGATATGTCATACTACTATTATGTGATTCTCATGTGTGCAAGGCACATGCAACTTATTCGTCACTATATAATGTATGAATAACTTTGAACTTTGACTCTTTGATGAAGATTGGAAAATCCAAAAATTGCTAACCGTTTGATGAAGATTCCATTGACACTTACATGCAAGGCACGTGGTGACTTACTAGTCTAATTTAATACTACAACTACTACTATGTTACTAGTACTACTACTATGTTACTAGATCAAAATCTACCCCCTTCTTTTCTTCTTCATCGACTTCTTTTTCTAACTATTCAGACACACACACCGCCGTAATTTCCCTCATTTTTTGAACCTCATGACAGTAGAGTGAAATCCCTATTGCCTCATTTTATGTATTAATATAAGATTTTTTACATCAAGGACTTACAACATTTAGATGTAGTGTGGCTCGGTGACATAGAGCATGTTGGGAGACCCCAAGAGCAAGGTGTGATGAGCACAACAGCAAGTTTTTCCTCAGTTATGAAACCAAGGTTATCGAACCAGTAGGAGTAAGGAAACAACTCCAAGGTGTTGCTAACAACTTGGAACATGTACAACACAAACTTAATACTTTTCCCCAACTTATAGTGAGGTTATCAATCTCACCGGTTTGGTGAAAACAAAAGGATTAAAGTATAGTGTGGAAGATAGTAGTTGCTTGTAGAAAGTAAACAATAAATGGTAAACAGTAGATGGTGTATCAATGATAAAGGAATGGACCGGGGTCCACAGTTCACTAGAGATGTTCTCCTTAATATAGATAGAATGTTGGGTGAACAAATTACAGCGGGAAAATTGACAGATTAAGAAAGCATAACAATGCATCTACTAGACATCTTGACTCCTACGAGATTTGATTAGGCATTACAACATAATACATAGACCGTAATCAAACTACATCTATGACTAATAATCCACCTTTAGGTTATCATCCAAACTCCTTCCAGTATTAAGTTGCAAGCAACAGATAATTGCATTAAGCAATGTGTGTAAAGTAAACAATACAATTGCCCCATGGACAAAGGATTGTTGTTTTCTCCCTAGTAGCAACAACACATCTACAACCTTAGAGATTTCTTTCACTTCCCTAGATTACTAGAGGCATGAACCTAATATCGAGCATAAATACTCCCTCTTGGAGTTACAAGCATCTACTTGGCCAAAGAATCTACGAACAATGGAGAGCATGCAAGATCACAAATAACATAGACATGATAGAATCTATAATCAATCTAACATAGTATCTCAATATCCATCTAGCTACTATATGGACCCATAGTCCAAGGGTGAACTACTCACGCATCACTTCGGAGGCTGGCATGGTGATGAAGAAGGCCTCCGGGATGATCTCTCCCCTCCGGTAGGATGCCGAGAAGAGCTTTAGATCCCCCCCGATCTAGGGACGATGGGGGCGGCGGCTACAGACCGTTTCATGGATATTTGATCGGGTCCTTAGGGTTTCTGCATCAGGGTGCTTTTATACGCGAAGGGGCAAGGTCGGTGGGCGCCCGAGGGGCCCACACCTAGGGCTAGCGCGCCCCCTAGCTGCATCGCCACCAGGTGTGGCCACCTCGCGGCCCCACTTTGGCTGCCCTTCGAACTCTGTGTTCCTTCTGGTAAAATATTAACTTTGGCTTTTGTCCCGTCCAATTCCGAGAATATTTCCTTACTAGCTTTTCTGAAACCAAAAACAACAGAAAATAGGCAGCTGGCACTGCGGCATCTTGTCAATAGGTTAGTTACGGAAAATATATAAAAATACCTCAAAGTGTAGACAAAACATAAGAAATTCGATACAAAACAAGCATGGGGCATCAAAAATTATAGATATGTTTATGACGTATCAAGCATCCCCAAGCTTAACTCCTGCTCGTCCTCGAGTAGGTAAGTGATAAAAAGAATAATTTTTGAGGTGACATGCTATCACAATTTTCATACAAAAATATTTGTAAATCATTGATAGCTGGGATGAAAGTACTCTAAACATGAGCATGAAAGATGCAGTTCTAACAATAAGACATAGCAACTACGTTGTAACATGAAAAAGGTACAAACAAAGATCATGAATAACAATGCATTGAAAGACCTTTGTTTGTTTCACATACAGAAAACATAGAAAGAGTAGTATTCAGCTTGTTCTTCATGGTGTAGCAAAACATAAATGCATAGGACACCTTCAAAGTTCATAAGGGTGACTAGATACAAATAATTTAAGAACAAGCAATATCAACATTATGAATCAATCAATAAGTTTTGTGACAATGCACATTAAACTAAGAATAAAAACTATGCTCTCTTAATTGGCGCATAAAGATAGAATATGGAGACTCAACATAAAAGTAAGAAGAAAGGCCCTTCATTGAGTGAAGCAGGGATTTCAAGTTTCATAAAGAGCTTCCAAAAATAATGGTACATATTAGCTGTCATCTCTCATTGCCCCTATCATAAGCATATTGAAGTGACTAAGGTTACAATGAAACAAATATGAAGTATATGCTTGACAGATCATAAGTTGGCAATCTCATGTCCCTTGAGTACAAGGGTCGTTCCTCATGCTACTCAACTTTAGTCACAAGAAAGTTCTTGTCATTGTAAGTATATGTGTATCATAGAGAACCGCCAACGGGGTACCCCTTACCCCATGACACAGGAGCTATCCCATATCAAAATGACAAGGCAACAGACAGTGAGCATCTCAACGATCTTTTTATTTGCTATTTTCATAGGTTTTTGTTGAGGATGCTTCACAGATTGCTCACTATGGTTATGCTACAAGTTTCCACCATGATTAGGCATTCCTTAGGCTAGCCGCCCAGGCGTTTCTCTAACACATATATAATACTCCATGAACTTACAAGCTCCCCTTATATTTCACACCGCTGACATCCGTAAACTAAAGATCTTGATATCAACTGGATAATATGTATAGGTGTTGAAAGAATTCCCCATGACAACATGGTTCTGCTAATTCCCAACTTATAAGTGCAAGCATATAAGCAACATAGATGACACAATGGTTCAAGTTTATTAGGTGCAAGAAGTAAAGTGTGCCATCAAGTTTGTGAGAGCTTTAATCACTAATTTTCACATAACAAGTTTAATTTGGAAGATAGATAAAAACATGAATATACTTGGAATGGTGTAACACACCATGCATAGGAATTTATAGTGGACTCTTTGGAATAACTTGGTTTCTTGGGAGTTGGAGGCATGACTGGAGCTTACTCAGTACAAGTGGAGGCTAGCGAAAGACTGGGAGCGACCAATTAAAAGAGCAATAATGGCCATAATCATGCAAAGCGACAAAACATTATCAATTAAAGCATAAAGTGGTATCACAAGTCAAAAACTAAATGATCATAGAGGCTCGGGTGACTGTTTCATAGTATTAAGATGGTGTAAGCATGTGCCAAGTCAACCCAAATAAAGCATCAAAGGAGAATTCCACAATATTATGCTTTTGTATACTAAAACAACGCATGATTCTTTCAAGGCACATTAAGAAATCTCAATTGTTTGGAACAAGTCATGCTACAGAAATAATAACTAAGCATAAGGTCAAGGAAACATCTAGCATGCCATGATAAATTCTAAGCCACAGTCAAAACAAGCTCCCTTTTATACCACTTTAAGCATGAAACTTTCTACTCTTTTCCAACACCAATCAACTTATTTGAAACAAAATGCGAATGCTGGGGTCCAACTAATTTATTCAGCAACCCAAACAAAAGAAAACTAAAAACTAAAACAAAGACGCTCCAAGAACAACACAATAGCGCAAGAAACAATAAAAATGAAGTGTCTAGAAAGAGACCTGAGATTTTTGTTGATGAAGAAGGAGATGCCTTGGGCATCCCCAAGATTTGAAGCTTGTACCTCTTGAATATTTCTTGGGGTGACATGGGTGGAATCCCCAATCTTGAGCTTTTGTCCATTCTTCATCTCATTATATCATTCTTCCCCTACACTTGAAAATTTCCTTCATACAAAACTTCACCCAATCTTCATTAGCAACATTAGTGTATTCAGGATAATGAGCCTTTGGGTTTAGTTCCAACACAAGTAAAACTTTCATTAAAACACAAGCCACTGTAGAAATTCCTTTTAAAATCTCAAGTGATCAAAGAGAACTCAAAAAGAAACTGATTAAGAGGCAAATGCAAATAATGGCAGAAATCTGTCAAAACAGAACAACAGGTAAAAACCGATTTTTTCGAAGACCTTATGTTGCTCAAATCGAAAAGTGTTGAACTAATTAAAGTTATATAATAACCTGGGACATAAGCACAGAAACTTATAGCTCAATCCGACGTACTGGGATTCTTCACTAATTTTTACAGTGAAGCACACAAATCTGTTTCGGGATAGCAACTTCCCTAAATCTTACTTCTCTCTCATTGAAGGTTATTCTTGGCATAAAAACCACACAAAAAGGATAATGAGAGGTTATTACAGAAGTAATAACTTCTAAGACTCAACAAAAGAAAAACCTACTGAAATTTGGGTTATCTCTCAATTAGTACTTTTCTTCAACGCCTTTAAGTTAGGCATAGGAAGCAAGAATCAAGTATTTTCGAATGAAGAAGCATTAAGATAAATTCCAGAAATTTCTTCAACAAGGCATGGTATCTCATCCAAATAAGTTCTAGAGGATCCTCTCTCCGTGGTGGTCTTCCTCTTCCTCTCTTTAGTCCTCCTGGAGTTCATCCATGTGGACAAGGATTTTTTCCAGAGAGTTCCAACATCCATTATAGGGTACATCCCTCTAATTGTGGTCATCTGTAATAATACAAAATGGTTCATGTATTCCTTCTATGAGTATACTGCGAATCTAATTCCATGCTTGGTTTGGAATTTATGATAGTGATTTCTTTTGATTTGGATAAAGATTGATTTAAAGCCTGCTTTTATCTAGATGGTATATACAGATACCATTGTTCTTTCCTTTGTTTGGTTAACTATCTCCCTTATAGGATGAATGTCGAGAATGATTGTAGATTTGCATATAAAGATGATTCCTAGCAGTAGTTCTAGGAAATTGATTTGCTATCTTATATGAATAAGATGAATAGGTAAAGTTGAATGGCCTTGGTTATGAGATAAAGAAATTATTATATTAAGGGGGTACTTTCTGCTTACTAGCATAAAAATCAAGTATACCTGATTGGTGCCTGAGATATTCCTATGATAATCAGCTGTGTGGAAAAAATATGATTACATGATATTATTCTTGTTTGCTGTCATTCTTGACAGTAATAATATAAAGGTATTATTCCTGATTTTGTGAATCCATAAACCAATCTCTTGGATTATTTACTATAATAGTCCACTCAAGTATCATATAAATATTTATCTCATTTAGATGATGATACTACTTTTACTTGTACTGATTAACTCTCTGTGAATGATTATTTTAGACGAAAAGAAATGATTCCTAACTGATTTTTCTTTTTAGGAAAATGATTTGATGTATCTAGTTTATGAAAGCTTGCAAATGAGATCTTAATAATAAGTAGATGACTTTTACCTTGGCTTCTATTGAGGTGCTACCCAATATTTGGGATGTGCCCAATAGAAGATCATGAATGAATTTGCTTATATCATATTTCAAACTGGTGAATACTAGCTTAAATCAATGATGTATAGGCTGAGATTTAGGCTATGGAATTGAACAAATGGAATGATGTATTTTCAAGCAGAAAATGATTCCCCTGAAAACTAGGTAAGAAAATGATTTGAAGTGATACCATGTGGATGTAACTCATTCTGTTTACCTGGGTATTTGATGTTTGAATGAAATGATTCCTAAATTATTTTTTTAGGAAAGTGGTTAATGTATTTGGCTTATGGAAATTTGCATAAGATGGTTTAATGATAGATAGATGATTGTTATCTTAATTTCTGTTAAGGTGCTACCCAAAATTTAGGATGTGCCCAACAGAAAAACATTTTTTTAATGGCTGGTATCTAGTTTAAAAACTAGAAAGTATCAGTTTGAGTCAGTGATGCACAATCTGGGACCTAGGCTGAAGTTTGAACAAGTGCTATTTCACTGCCCCTTTTCTTAAAAATCCTATGATGTGCAGGTCATGTCTCTTGCATGAATACTCAGGATATTTCTCATCAACTATTTTATATACATGCATGTGATCAAGTGTTGGATCAAAAGATTGTAGGTTTACCTTGGATCTAGAGTAGATTGTGGTAGCTATTTCCTGGTGCTGTTGTTGCCTGTTATCCTAGTGTCTATAGTTGTTGGTTATTCCTCCTTGACCTTGCTCTGCAACTCCTGAAACCATACCTGCTCCTCCTTGATTAGGATTGTTTCTTCTCTGGCTTGTACTTGCACAACACCTGATCCACCCCCTCCTATTTAGTTATGATGGTGGTAAACTGATAGGGTTTCTGTAAGGTTTTGCTAGCTAAGATGATGGAAATCTGGCTAAAAATGTATGTGGTTCCCTGTGTGTTCTTGAGAAAGAACTCAGGTTGTGGTTGTGAACTGGTAAGCAAGATAGGCTTGTTATGGGCGAGCTATGACTTTATGCCCTATTCATCTCACTTGATGTTGACATCACACTAGTTGCATGTGGTGTGTGAGCTACTTGACTGTTGGCTATACCTATGGATCAGATCAAGTGAAAGATTGATATTTCCTCATGTTTTTACCTCTTTACTTTCTTATCTGGCTTTGGTGAAACTTGCCCCTGTCAAAGGCCAATGATGTAGTACTGAGGCCTCTAACCTAACAAGAACAGATTGCTGTGGTTTTGTGAAACCTTCCCCTTTAAGATTAGCTCAATCATGAAGCAATTAACGGTGCATCCCACTGTTTACTACTGAGATCAAAATCATTTAAACTGACCCATCTCTCTTAGTTTTTTTGTTTTCTATTCTTATTTGCAGGGATCCAGTAAGAAGAAAGGATTAGGAAGATGAAGAAATCTCGTTAAAGAAAATCCTATGATTTTCATTTATTATTGTGTAAACAGTAATGTTTGTTTTTTCGTTCAAATGTTATTATTTTATGATTATTCCTAGAAATTGTAAAGATATTGTAATATTATTTATTTGATAATAAAGTAAATATTTTCTCCATTATTGTGAATTGGAACTTATAAATATTTATATCTTGTTTATAATTACTAATTCAATTCTTAATTATTGTTGTAATTATTTTTTCCTTTTGTATAAATGTAAGACTTTGTAATATTTGTTCCAATTACTTTACTATTTTATATTTATTATAAAATCATATTATATTTTTCAAGAAATTCTATTTCTATAAAATATTTAAATATTCCATAATTCATTTGTGATTTCTATTCTAAATTCACTTGAATTCAAATACATGCTTGAATCACTTCCCCCTTAAATAAAGAGTTCTGCAAAGGTCATGTTGAAATCTATCGCAATTGCGTTGACGTTTCCACCAGAACAAGAGAGATCGTGATCCCTCTTTTGCTCTTTTAGTTTTGCGCAAAAATTCCCTGAATTTTCTATGCATGGATGCAATGCACACTTATGAGTTTAGCTTATTTCTAAGCTCTAACGCTGGGATATGTTACATCCGCGAACATTGTTCCCTTCTTGAAGGCGCTGGTGTGGCTCCCCTCTTTCCTCCTGCGGGCTCGGGTGAAAACCCAAGATCCTCGGATCGAGCAGTGGCGGCGCTAGGCGTTGTGCTCTTCTTGAAGACGCTTCCTTGGAGCTCATGGCGTGTGGCTCTCCAAAGTTTGTCCAGCAAAGTTGCGGTGTCTCTGGCGTTGGTTCTTCATAGGGCGTTCTTCGGCAAAGCTTGCTTCGTGTCCTGCTTCTTCGGCAGACCTTGGAGCTCTTCAAAGGCACGGGGAGAAGGTGTGTTCCTAGTGGCGGTCTCCGTGTGAGCTATTCGTGTCTCAGCGGTCTTCGTGCGAGCTATCCGTGTCTCGGCGGTGTGCAGCGTGTGTTGGTGAGCCGGCCTAGGCTCTAGGGTGAGCTTCGGCCCGACACCTCTGCCCATGTTTACGGTGTGTCGGTCTGTCTGCTAGGGTGAGCTTCGGCCCAACGCCTTTTCCCGCCCTGCTAGTTCTCAGTCTCGTCGGGGTAGTCCGTTAGGCGCTCTTCCCCTCGGTTGTAGTCTCTTTGGTTGTGGGTGTGTGCAGTTCAATGTTGTAAGCTGGGTTCAACACTTTGTATCCTTGTCGCCGTTTGGGCGTTATTAATTTAACGTCGGGCCTTATGGCCTGTTATCTAAAAAAAGGCTCGGTAGTTGGGAGATCACAATTCAGCCAAAATCAATCATGACAAAGGTTAGTTATTGTAGATCAGAGCTCAAACATAGTTGTTTCGCCTTGTCATGAAAATGCTTTACTTTATGTAACTATTCATGAACGAGAACTAAGAATTTGCTACTAGATCATCTAACCTGAGCACTTTCCCATATCTGATACCATGTGCTATGTTGTATATCCACAGTTGAATTTATCACAAAATAACATGAACTGCTCATGGTCAAGTGATGCCATTCAAGCCCTAAAATCTTCAGGGTGCGCAGTATTACTTAAACCCTAAAATCAGCTACAGTAATTTATACAGGCAGGTATTCTGCGTTTTACTCACTGTTAAGTACTAGTCCATTGCAGAAAGGAAAAACATCAGTTACAGACGCAGTGAAAAAGCACATCCCGAATATATTCCTCGCTACGGCCCTTTTGACGGAGCATCTCGGTCCACTTCCTTGTAGTCTCCTGCTGCTTGGCCGCCGCCTTCTTGTGTAAGAGGAGCTCATACTCGTCGGCGGCGCCAAGTCCCGACAGGAAGGCGTTGTACCCTGTCATGAGCTCACTGAAACCCCACTTACGCACCAGCTCAAGGAATCGGCCAAAGCTGTCGTCGCGGGCGAGCGGGGGATCCCCGTCCTCCACCTCCCTCCACTCCGCCAGCACCTTCAGGTCGTACAAGTCGGGGAAGAAGACGTTGCATAGGTGCAGGAACGCCTCGCGCTTGGGTGGGAGGGTGCCGCCGTTCAGGTGCCTGACCAGGTACGCCATGTCGGCGGCACCGTCCCGCGTGACCCAGACGCCCTCGGGCACCGCGGCACGGCTGCACGCCCGAAAAGCCTCGCACACGCGGGAGGGGTTGGCGTCCTCGTGCCCGTCGCCCAGATGGAACCGCCAGACGCGGCCGCCGAGGGCCAGCACGCCATCGGGGTTGAGGAGGGCGAGACCGACGACCTGCCTGGATGGTGCGCGATCGATGGCGGCGCGGACGGCCTCGTAGGCCCCGTCCAGGGTGCGGGCGGGGCCCGGGAGATCTAGGGAGGTGGCCACGGCGGCGATGGGGAAGTCGCGGGCGCAGGCGCGGAGGAGATGCAGCTCTTCCTCCTCGTTGCTTGCCCGGACGTCCACCACCTGCACCTTGAATACATCACGCGGCGCCGGCGACATCCCCGCAAAAATCGAATCTTGTTCCCACCCTCCGTCCCTTTGCGTCTCCTCCCCAAGTCTCCCTTCCTAATTATATTATCCGGTACTCCCGTTTCGAGCCGGACACGGATTTGGGGCCGCAAACCTGGCCAGGGCCGGCCCGGCACGACCCAGGCCCTGCACTTGCCAAACGGGCCGGCACACGGCACGGCCAAGCCACGTTCCGTGTCGGGCCGTGCTACGTGCCCAGCTTCGAGGCCTGAGCCAGGTACCTAGGCTAAACGGGCCCCGCACGCCAAGACGCGTGGGCCATGTGAGTTGTTCTTTGTTTTACGGTTCGTCCAAATAAATCTATAATATGCATCGAATCTGTTACATATCAACTAACTGTTGGTGGTCTGGTGGTTGAGTGGAGTTTGGTAGGCCGTGAGGGTATTCTGGGTACTACGTATTCTGACGGTATCTATAACGGCCGACCCAAACAGTCATCGCCTTTTTGAAACTGTCACGTTCTCATGGTATCTATACCGGCGAAGTCATGTCGATAGAGCTCTTCGCGGCAGTCTGGGCGAGTGGAGTGGGTGGAAATGAGACGCCTCACGGCAGGCCGGCATACGTCATTTTTGCGATGTCCGGTTCCCTGTATGCACTGAAGCGGGTTCTACTGGTAGGCGACCAAAACACGCCGAAATCCGGACGAAAACAAGTCCCTATGCACGCGAATGGACCGATTTTCGACGTCCAGACTGAATTTCGGCATTTGGATCCGCGTCCTGGGTAGGCGAGTGGAGATGCTCTGAGTATTTTGGGGTACTACGCGTTCTCATTGTATCTTTCCCGGTGTGCCCGTGGCGTGCGACCATCCATGCGACATGGATACGTGGCGCTCATCCCGCGACTTCTTCCCCCGCGTGCTTTAAGGCGCTGAAAAAAATCGTAAACACGGTTATATATAACCCCGTAATATCGTGTTCGTTCAGCAACCACCTCGTTGGGGCGACTTCGTTGGAACGTAGATCTAGCGGCGGCAGAAGAGGTACGTTCTTCATGCAGCTCATCCACTCGTCACACAGTCACCCGTTCACCTCCGTAGGGCAGACAACGATGTCAAACTACAGCTGATCGGTTAATCGCGGGGTGCTTCGATCTCTCCGCATAGGAGACGCCGGCGCCAGATTGCTGGGTGCACAACTCGGGTCGAGTAATCACGTCGTGCCTTCCTACAGCTCATGTACTCCATGCTTTACGGGGCAGAGCGGGGTGGCATGTTGATGCTTCGTCTTCTCCTGATTAGCGGTACCGCTTAGCTTATCTGGCGAGGTCCTATTGAATAATGATGAGTTTCTATCGTGCATCTAATTCGATCCGTGGTTGCGTCGGTCCGGACGCGCGCGAACATCGCGGACGTCGTGTCCGCGCATGCCACTATGCCCACCCGCCAGCCACACGCGGCATTGATTTCAGACGCGATCAGCAGCACCGATTCAGACGCAACCGCAGCAGCGATTCAGAGTGTTGTGCGGAAGGCTGACCGGCGGCAGCCTACGCCATCAATGGCGACGCGACGACACGCGACCACTGGCGCCGCTCCCGCTCTCACCGCATTGTTGGCGAAGGAAGCGAAGTCGCGCTGTTCGGGCGAAGAGGTTATTTAACCGTACGCCCTTCGGTGCCGCACTCCTCACCTCTCGCCATCGCAAACCCTAGCCGTCGTCGCCACCACCACCACTGCGAATGATGAAAACTCCGTGACTAAAGAAGGGAGGGCAAGAACGACCACGGCGTCTGCTCTAGCAGCCGGCTCCGGATGCCGGCCTTCCTCCTAAGACGTCCTGCGGCCGGAGGATTTCCAGGGCCGCCGCATGGAGGTTCGCCCGCCACCGCGGCCGGAGGGAGAGCGCCGCGATCGCCGGTACTTCCGCATCACAGAGTGCGAGCGCCGCTGGATGGAGGGACGGGGCATCCATCACAACGACATGTCCCTCCCAACCGGCTGACACCTCAACCGGGACCGTGTCCTGGTGCCGCCGGTGCCCAAGGAGGGCAAAGGGATGGAAGAGGAGATCCGCCACCAGATCACGGGCCTCCCGCCGGTCCTACGGTGGGACCCTGTCTACCAGAGCTCAGCCTACTGGAAGAAGTGGCTCGACTAGGAGCACAAGGTGTGCCGCGCCACCACATCCACCATGACCTGCAGCCGGAGGAGGTCTACCCCATCCCCGACATCGACTCGGATGAGAAGGGCGCTATCAACCACTCCGACGTCGAGCTCGGAAGCGAGGATGGCAACGGCGAGGGTGGTGACAATGACATCGTCGTCAAGCAGGAGGCGATGGACGACATCGATGCCAACCTTCCCCCGAAGTACCACGAGGTACTGGCGCGGGGCTACGATGACGACGCCTTCACCGAGCAGGCGGTTGCGGCCAGTGCACAAGAGGAGGAGGCCCTGTGGCACGGCTATGAGGAGGCCCTCGCGCTCACCCGCATGGTGGCTGATAGGAACGCCCAGCTGCCTCCACCGTCGCCGCTGCCGGTTTGGGCGCCTTCAATCGCGCCGGAGGTGGGCATGGAGCTGGCGCACCTCCAACAGTGGGAGACATGGCCTATGCGGGCGATCAACCTCACATGGTTATACCCTACGGGTACACGACATCAGCATACCTGTCCAGCGCAAGGAAGGCCTACAAGAATATACGCGGCCCATGGAGGTTTTCGGGTGGCCCAAGCCCATGACATCTTCGGATCCTTGGAGAGCAAGACTAGACAAGATAGAATATTCAAAGGGTCAAACCCTAAACTTGTAACTGAATCGATAGGTGCCCGGGACCTGCCTATCTCTATATAAAGGCTAGGAGGGCACGACGAGGAGGCCCTCTCTTATACCACCACATACACACCTCCATGCTAGATTACATCTGCACCAGAAACTTCGGTTCCTTGGTAATCAAGAGCGCAAGCAGGAGTAGGGTTTTCTCCGGGCCCGAACACAGGTAAATCTCGTGTCCCCTAGTTGCTTGTCTGTTAACCGTTCCGCGATCTCCAGCACCCCCATCTTCTCCAAAACCCAAGCTCATAACAATGGGAATTGACGAGAAGAAACCTCGTCAATTGGCGCCGTCTGTGGGAATAGGGGGCATTGATTGTGCGATCGTGACGGTCCTGACAAAAGCGATCTACAACTCCTCGGTGATGGAGAGCCATGTCCTCTTCAGCGCTTTCGACTTCACCGCCCACTCGCCAGCCACCATGAAGGACTTCGAGCCCGTAGGCGACGGGCTCGAGATCCTGTTCAGGAGCTTCTTCTTCTAGGTGGGACAGACCAGCATTCTCCGCCCCCCGGAGCGGGTGCCACTGCCATCGATCAGGACCGCCTGGTGGGCTCCGCATCCCGTGCTACGTACGTCGACATCGGCAGATGAGTCATACGATAGCAGCAACTACAACTCAGATCTATGCGATCCTTCGTCGGATGAAGGGACCTACGGTTCCGGATCCGAAAGCTGCGGCAGCAGCGATCCAACCTACGTACGCTACTAGTGCGTCGTGGTCATCTAAAGAGATGTGGAGCAACAACCACCAGGCTCGAGTGCACACATGCTGCCGCCTAACCCACAGGGTAGAAACGGCGACAACAAGAGGCAGCCATCCCCCCCCGCCCAACGATCACGACACCGATGCCAATCGGTTAATCCACCTCAGTGAGGTAGGATGGAATCAAGCACGTGAAGCCGTGGCGGGTAACAAGATCCTGCCCGTAGGTGCCTCACGGGACCTACTGATGGCATACCATCTGCTCCTCATCAAAGAGCACAAAAAGCAGGTGAAGATGCAAGAGGTACTCGAAAAATGCAAGCAAGCGGCCTCGGAGTCTAGCGCGTGGCGAGCTGCGCTCTCCGCCATGGGCGGCTCTAGCTTGCACGGCAATCAAGCCAACAAGCATCGCTCTCGCACGGACAACATGGATCCCGCTGCGCAATGCGAGGTGACCCGAACCCTCAACGCATCCTTCATGGAGATGGACGCCAATGGCAACATCACCTCGAAGACGCCGCAAGCCGCGATCATAGTGGCTACAACATATCTCGCGTCCCATCCACCTCCGTTGGGAGACCCGAAGAGAGCCATGCACAAGTCCGCGCTAGCCGGACTCGGACTCATCAGATTTGCGCTCCATGATGAAACTCCTGCGAAGACGAAAAAGATGGCTTCGGTCAGATTCAACTGTAGTCCAACACCCTCATCCGACGAGGAGGAACACGATCTACCTCGATGACGCAAGAGTCCACGATGTCGCAGCCGCGACTATGACCCTCGAAGCAAACTCTCCCAGCGCAAGATCGACAAAGCACACACCAAGCGCGCGTGCACATCTGAATCCGAAGAGGATGACAACGAAGGAGAACTCTGTAGAGCTTGATGCTTCAGCAGATCTGTATGGCGGACACAGATGCCGAGGAACTTCAAGCTTCCCTCGGACACTCCGAAATTCGATGGCACGGAGGACCCTAAGGCGTGGCTCAGCGACCACGTGTCGTCCGTCAAGCTGCACGGCGGCAACAAAAACACCGTCCTGCAAAACCTTCACCGCGGTGATAGGTGCAGCCGGATCTGCTTAGCGATCGTCCTCGGGCTCGATCCAAACGGGAGGAGCTGGCTTCATCATCGAAACTTCAAAGGCACCAAAGAAGAGGCCTTCGATCGAGGAGCTTGCCTGCACCAGACGTCTGCAGTCCATTCGCTCATACATACTGCGCTGGACCAACATCAAAAACTCTGCTGCGCACATATCGGAAGAGAGAACGATCGATGCCTTCAAGGACGGCATCAAACGCCCTGACTTCAAGGAAGAACTTGGGCGCGTCAAGCCCAATACACTGGACCACCTCATGGACATCGCCAACAGGTGGGCCGATGGCGAGGATTACCTCCACCGAGCACATTCGGATGAGGAGGATGAGTATAGCCGCAGACGTGAACGCCGTAGCAAACAAAGATCGCGCGTCTACGGCGATCGCGATGGACCCGACATAGTCGCGGCTGGCTATGCTGACCGCCGCAACGAGAGCAACCACAACAGTGGCAGATACCATGGAAACAACTTCCGCGATGGAGGAAGCCCAACGCAAACGTGGCAACACCGTGGCCGCGATGACAAACCCTCGGCATACGACAAGTTTTTAGGCCCGTGCACCATCCACTTCTACATTGACAAGCAGGATGGCAAAAAGAAGGCCAGCCATATACTCAAGGACTACCGCGAGTTCCAAAAACTCAGCGGGAGCATGGCCCAGATGAGACATCAGATCCCGAACCCTGGGTTCAGACACGCACCCGCACTAGGCGACATCGCCCGCGGAGCTCCTCCACCACCACCCACGGGACCAAAGAATCACCCGATCGCATCCGCACAAAACAACGGCGTAAACGGGTACCCCGTGCCGAAAGGATCGCTGATGATCCAAAAAGGGCGCTCGACAAACAGGGTGCAAAAGAAGATCACCCGCTAAGTCAGCTTGGCTGTGACCGCTCCACCCGCCACCCTTAGTACCTCAGCGGTTCGGAGTCCTGCATCAAATTCACCCATTCGGATCACCCCCGCAAGATCCCTCTCCCAGGACATGCTGCCCTGGTGCTCGAGGCGCAGATCGGAGGGTTTGAGATGAGACGCGTCTTCATGGACGGCGAAAGAGGCATCAACCTGATGTTCGCCAGCACCCTAGCAGCAATGCAGATCCCGCTGTGCAGACTGGAACAATCCGACACAACATTCCACAGCATCATCCTAGGGAAGGGCATACCCCTGGGAAAGATATGGCTCGACGTCATCTTCGGCAAGCCTGACAACTTTCGGTGCGAGCGACTCGAGTTCGAAGTGGTGGATTGGCCATCACAATACCACGCCATCCTCGGGCGCGTGTCATTCGCAAGGTTTCTGGCAGTACCGCAATATGCGTACCTGCTACTCAAAATGCCAGGACCTAGGGGCGTCATCACGGTCCACGGGAGCTTCACCAGGTTGGATCACTGCTACAGGGACTTCAACAGAATCTCCAGTCATTCGGCATGCAAGAGGATCTTACAAGGCTCCAAGAGGTGGCGGACAATGGGGCACCCCAGTCTCGAGGCAAAACGCACCCGACATGTCGTTTGACTCAACGATCAACACGAAAAAGGTGCAGGTCCACCCGACGGACGCCTCCAAGACGGAGCTGATCGCCAACGACCTCATCCCCGCATAGGAAAGCGCGCTCGTAGAATTCCTCCGTGAGCGCTGGGAAATCTTCGCCTGGTGTCCTGTGGACATGCCAGGAGTTCCCAGGGAATTCACCGAGCACGCACTCAATGTGTTCCCAGATGCTAAGCCCGTCAAACAGTCCATCCGACGTTGTCCAAGCCACGGCCAAGCCGCCGGTCGAAGTCAACAGATCGCACGCTGATTTCATCAGGGAGATCAAGGAAAGTGAGTGGCTGGCCAACACCGTGATGGTCCCTAAAAAGGACACGGACATCCTGCGGATGTGCGTGGACTTCACATCGCTGAACAAGCACTGCCCGAAGGATCACTTCCCTCTCTCTCAGATTGATCAGATCATCGATTCAACGGCAGGATGCAAGAAACTCTCCTTCCTCGACGCCTACTTAGGCTACAACCAGACTCAACTAAATGTCGAAGACCAGGAGAAAACGGCGTTCATTACGCCGTTCAGAGTGTTCTGCTACAACACAATGCCTTTCGGGCTGAAGAACGCAGGTGCCACGTACCAGCGGTGCATGTAGGCATGCCTAAAGAGCCAGATCGGTCGCAACATACAGGTCTATGTCGATGACATAGTAATCAAAACAAAGGAGGCCAAGACACTGATCGACGATCTCCATGAGACGTTCGACAACCTTGATCGCTACAAGATCAAGCTGAACCGAGAAAAGTGCGCCTTTGGCGTCCCATCTGGCCAACTTCTTGGCTACTTCATCTCCCAGCGAGGAATCGAGGCAAACCCGAAGAAAATCCGGGCCATAATGGCCATGGAGAAACCGAAGAACCTCAAGGGTGTCCAGCAGCTCGTTGAATGCATCGCGGCGCTGAGCATATCCATCAGCCGCATGGGTGAAAAGGCCCTGCCTTTCTATCAGCTGCTACGCAAAGCAGACAAATTCGAATGGACTCCTGAAGTTGACGACGCATTCGAAGATCTGAAGCGGCTGCTCTCCACCTCGCCCGTCCTGGTCACGCCAAAGGAACGCGAGCCTCTACTGCTATACATAGCAGCCATGCATCAGGTGGTAAGCACTGTGCTCGTGGTCGAACGACCCGAAGATGGCAAGACTCATGGGTTCCAATGCCCTATATACTACCTCAGCGAGTTATTGACGCCAACAAAACAGTGATACCCTCACTACCAGAAACTCGCCTACGGCGTGTTCATGACGGCTTGTCGGCTGAGCCACTACTTCCAAGAGCATCAGGTGATGGTCGTCAACGAGGCACCACTGAACATCATCCTGGACAACCCATAAGCCACAGGACGCGTAGCCCTGTGGGGCATCGAGCTGTCCGCTCTAGACATAGTCTATGAGAAGCGCCATGCGATCAAGTCTCAGGTCCTACCGAACTTCCTCGTCCACTGGATGGATCTGCAGCTGCCAGACACCCCGGATATGACATAGTCATGGATGATGCACTTCGACGGCTCCAAGCGCGAAGATGGAGCAGGAGCCGGGGTCATATTGACATCCCCACAGGGCGACAATATGAAGTACGTCCTCCGGATGAAATTTCGAGCTTCCAACAACGAAGCCGAATCTGAGGCCCTCATCCACGGCATGAGGATGGCCAAGATCTGTGGTGCAACGTGCCTGGTCATCTACGGTGACTCGAACCTCGTCGTCCAGCAGACGATGAACGAGTGCGGCACACACGCCGCCAACATGATCGCGTACCGCGCGCTCTACAACCCACTCGAAGGAGACTTCGACGGCTGCGATCTTCGGCACGTTGGAAGAGAAAGCAACGAAGAAGCCGACAGACTCGCCAATATCAGCTCCACCTGCGCACGGGTGCCACCAGGTGTGTTCCTCGAAAAAATCTGCGTGTCATCCATCAAAAGGAAATTCCCCAAGGGATCACCCGAAGAAGCAGAGCACTCGGGGGCTGCACTACCCGAAGGACAAGAAGGACCCGAAAAGCTCGACACAGAGGTCACAGTGGTCAACCTGATGCAGGTCATGGAAGTCGAAGAAACATGGACGCTTGCACTGGATGTACACGATAAGCGAGAACGCACGATGACCCGACAGATGCCCGACGCATATCTCGCTAGTCAAAAGCCTTCACCATCATCAATGGCGATTTGTACAAGAGCAGTATTCCGGGCGTACTCCAAAGGTGCGTCACCATCGGTGATGGAAAAACCATCCTCCAAGACATCCACGAGGGAGACCTGGCCCTCCGGCTGCGCCCAAGGTCCTTCGTCGAAGGAGACCTGGCCCTCCGACTCAAACAAGAGCGGCCGAAAAAGCTCGAGTCACCCTGGGAAGGACCCTACGTCATCACCGAAGTCATCCCAGGTGGCGCCTACCGCCTCAAGAACGTGGAGTGCAGGTCGCATACTCCAATCCATGGAACGTCGCACAATTGCGACGCTTCTACCCCTAGCTATCCCCCCGTTTACTTTCAGTAAGGCTACTCAGCCGAACAATGTACCTCATCATTACGATATGAATAAAAGCTAAGTGTCTCACCCGAAAATTTATCTTTCACTCGCATTTCTTTATGCTAGAACACACTTGGGGGCTCCCCCTCACCTCACGACCTCGTTGACTGAGGATAACGCATGTACACCTGAGTAGCTGATCACGTCAGGCTAACGAAAAGGCATGCATACAAACAAGCACTACGTGTTAATACAATCAATCTTTACAGCAAAGGGAACAACACGCCCAGTCAAAAAATATACAAGTTTTACATCTATGTTTTTTACAGGAACTACCTATTCTGAAGGATCACCTGCGCACGATGCTCAAAGAGATCTACAACTTCTTGACATCTTGATAACGCTACAACGATAGTGCGCATGTCCCATAGGCCACCATCTGGTCGAGGGGGCGGTCCAGCCGCCACAGCCACAAGATTCATATCAGGGCGATCCAGTCGCATGAGGGAAAGGGCGGCCTTCATCCCCGCAATCAACTGGTGCCGCACCAACCCCCTGACGTGACGCAGGTCTAGAAACTTCGCCAACAAATCCCAGAGAACTGATGGCACTTCATCAAGAGGAAACATGACGTGCAGAATCGACGCCAGGGAAGTCTTCACCTGCCGCAGCACCCATGACACCTGGTGGGCACAATCCTGCAGAGTCGCAAGAACCGTTGCACAGTCGCGATCCATCCAGAAAAAGCCTCCGGCTTCCATATCCTGCCGGGTCAAGCAGTTGTCCAAAATACAACGCGCTCCTTCTCCTCCATTGGAACAAGGTTAGCACCTACAACACCTACAAAGTAAGATGACCCGCACAGCAGGTGCATCCGAAAAAGAGCAGCAGCTCGAAGAAACTTACACTGCAGCTGCTCGGCCAACTGCCGCAGCTCCCCCATCAGATATTCCTCTCTGGCGGCACCTCGCTCCGCCTTCGACTTCCAAACGTCCGCATGGCCTCGGATGCCAAGCAAATCCTTCTGAAGAGTGCGGACACGTTCACGAAGAAAAACAAGCTGCGACGCATCATCCAAGGATGGTTGTGGCTGCGGAGCAGTCGAAGTATTGATGGGGTCATCACCCGAAGGTCCCTAAGGAAAACACAAAGGACTTATAACAACATATGACTGGGAAACAGCTCGAAGGCTCATTATATACAACAAAAGCCACTACGTGGTATAGGAGGTGTTCATCGACACATTATAGCAAAAGTAGAAGGTAACTATCCTAGAAATACAAAGACAAAACCTAAGCAGATGCATCCTGAGTGGCCTCGGAGCCAGAGCGCCTGCCCTTGACCTCCTCCTGCTGCTTTGCCGCATACTCCGCCAGGAGGTCAATAAGCTTCGGCCCATAGCGCTTACAGTGAGCGGCGAAGAGAGCGAAGGCTACCTCGGAACCATCGGGGGCCATTGGAATGTGGGAGGTGACCTGATGAAGATCCAGCTCCGCTCCGGACGCCATGGCCATTGCTAACCCCATGGATGCGCTGATGCCCTTCTGCTTGCGCTTGTAGGCTGCAGGCGCATCCACTGTCAGCGCATCCGCCAAAGAGTCGACGTCCTCAAGGGCAAAGCCCTTGGGAACAAGCTCCTTGTAGAAGCGCCCAAGGACCTCATTGGCTTCGGCAAGAGAGCCAACCACAGTACTGCAGCGGTCTTCGACCGCCGCAACAACATCATCCAAAGCACTACCGTGCTCTAGAGCACTGGGATTGAACTCAATGCTTGCGGCATCTAGATAAATGGAAAAGTACAGTAAGAAAGAATAAATACACAGGAGTGTGGCAGCCGAAAACACCAAAGAAATGCAAAAATACTCAGCAGAGACAGCCTTGGCAGCAGTCGTTAGCTTTTCGGCACCTCCTTCTTGCGCGAAGCTGCAGCGGTAGCAAGCTGCTGCTCGCGATCCGTGGCTTCCTGCTGCAGGCGCTCCTTCGCTGCGGCTGCGTTAGCCAGCTCCCTCTCGAGGCGCTCCTTCGCCCCAACGTCATCTTCGGCCTTCTTCTCCGCTCGCCCAAGGCTCTTTTTGAGAGCATCAAGCTCGCGGAGGGTAATGTTATTCTCGTCTGCACAAGACAACAAAAACATTCGTAAGCTCAACAAGCTAGCAAGCAGACGACAAAATAGAGGATTAGTTATGGATGTACCTTGAAGCTGCCGCATGCTGGCCTCCAACGCAGGTGCTGCTTCACCAGCTGGTTTGCACCTTGCACAAAAGGCTGCAAGAAGAAACAACTTGTCAAGACAAGGGCTCGGGGGCTGCGCCCAAGAAGCGAGCAAAAGATCAAACACATGAAAAACGCTCGAGGGCTCCCCCCGAAGCACGCAAAAAAAATCAAAGATCATCATATGATACGAAAACATGGCCCAGGGGCTCCCCCCACAGCAAAGGAAATAGAACTTACATGTTCAGACGGAGACTCCGAGGGTCCCGGTGCAGTCTTCTGGAGACGATCACCCGAACCTCCTGCGGAAAAGGGTTCGGAGATGCGCCCCAAGAGGTGGCCACCGTCTGAGAGGGAGGATGCGTCATCTTCGACTCCCCTACCATCTCCTGAGTGGCATTGCTAAAAGATCCCTCAGATGAATGGCTGCAAAGTAAGGCACCAGTCAACGACAAGAATACAAGAAAAGTAGCCAAAGGCACTCGAAGGAACTTACGAGTCCATATCACTCAAGTCAAAAATAGGCATAGCCTTCTCGCATTTCTTCTCTTCCTTCTTCCTCTTCGCCGGTGGCTGTGGCGCTACAGCCCGCACAAGAACGACCGGGATAGGAGAGGACGAGGCACCATCACCTCCACTGTGGCGAAGAAGGAATGACGGGTCCCTAGGCGTTGGCGGAGTCGAGGCATCCGAAGATTCGCTCGAGCTCCATACCCGCTTTCGGGTCTGCCCCTCGCTCGCCTCGGGAGCCTCCTTAGTAGGCGACTGCGCCGGGGGAAGCTCAGACACAGAGTCCACGATTTCGTTGTCCGGCGCATCCGGAAACCGTTCGGGTAGTGGAGGCACCATGCCAGGTACCTTGAAATCCTGCACAATGCAGACAAACTATTAGAAAAGATAATTGCAAAGGAAAAGCACTCGAAAATAGCTCTACGCGCACGTCCCAGATCTACACTTGCGGAACAGGTCGAGAAGAACTGAACGGAGGAGTCCGCGACTTCCTTGGAAGGTACTCATCGAACTTGTACTTCAACAGCGGCCGGAGGACTCTGTCAAGATCCCCCTTGGAGAGCTCCTCAGTCGCAACTCTTGTTGGGTCGTGGCGGCTAGAATAAAGGAACATCGGGTGCATCCTAGCCTAGAGTGGCTGCACCCGACGTTTGAGGAAGGTACGGATGATGTCCACACCGTTCACCTCCTTCTTCGGAATCACCTGGAGGTCCTGCACCCGACGGTAGAGCTCCTCTATCTCCTCCACTTGACCCTCTAGGATACGGTTCTTCCAGGACCTCTTCGGTTGGATTTTCTAGGTGGAGTCAAAAGGGGAAAGGCCAAAGTTTTGCCTGTCCACTATGGAGTCGTGGATATAAAACCACTTCCTCCGCCAGTTCTGGACGGACTCGGACATAGAGAAAGAGAAGAAAAGAGCAGTAGGTCGAAGAGAAATGACGCAGCCGCCAATCGGATAAACTCCGTCAGAGACGGATTGCCTCTTCACGGAATAGAGCTTCCGGAAGAGGCCAAAGTGTGGCTCGATATCGAGCCAGCACTGGCAAAAAGCAACGAAGCAGGCGATGTCAAGAAGAGAATTGGGGGAAAGATGGTGGAGTTGAATGCCATAGAAGAACAACAGCCCACGAAGAAATTCGTGGACTGGGAAAGAAAGGCAACGAATAATGAAGGCGACGAACATCACCCGAAACCCAGCAGGAGGACAGGGAAATACCTCGTCGCCGGGGATCTTGACGGCCTCCTTGTCTTGCGGAATCAAGCCCCGCTCACGGAGCTTGCGTACATCACCCTCGCGAATCTCCGCGCGCCGCCACCCACCATCGGTGGAGCGAGTGGCGGTAGTTCCCTTCTTGTCGCCGGCAGCAGCACTGGTGCCCCCTGCGGAGGAAACATTCTTCGGCATGCCTCGCGGTAGCGTCGGCGGCCAGTGGTTCGAGCGCAGGAAAGAGGAAGGGAATGATCGGAGAACTTCCAGCGCGTGGCGAGAAAAGCTCAAGAAAATGGAAGCAGTTGAAAGCAAGTGGCTAGGGTAAAAACAAATTACAATTTTTCCCCACGGTTATTGTAGGGGTTCGTAGCATGGAAAACAAAAATTTTCTATCGCGTACAAACAAACAAGCCAAGATCTATCTATTAGATTGTAGCAACGAGTCGATGGAATAACTTACCCTCGAAGATTCCAAAGCGGTTAACGAGAGCAGATTCTCGTGGGTGATGTAGTCGTACTCTTTCCGATCTCAAGATCGTGTAGACGATCCTTCCGGCGCTGCGTTCTGGCGCTCCCGATCGGTCACACGTTCGGTACTCGTGAAGACCTTCCTCTCCCTTGTTCCAGTGACGGCGGAGGTTGTAGCACTCTCCTCGCGATTTCGGCGACTGTGGCGTGGTAGGAAGTAGAGGAGATCCTGAGGCTTCGCCTTAAGCCGGAGCGAGTATGGTGGAGTATGAGAGAGGGCTATTAGTGGTCTAGAGATTAGACACACCAATTAGAAGGCTCTAAACCGCAGGCTAAAGCAATTAGAAGCTCTAACCCAAAACGGCTCTAAACCGGAGATTAGAGGATAGGAACTTGTGTGTAGAGGAGGAGGCCCTGCCCCTCCTTTTATAGGTGGAGGGGCTGGCGCGCCAGGGAAGGGGAGGAGAGTCCCTCCCCAACTCGGCCTAGGCTGGCCGCCGGCTTGGAGGAGATGGACTCCTCCTCCAAGTTGGTTTCAACCTCCTCTTGCTTGTTTCCCACAGTTTCCTGTTTCCCACAGTTTCCTGTTTTCCACAGTTTCCTGTTTTAGCCGTTTGACTTTCAAACTGGCAGTTTGACTTTTCAGTTTTGGAACAGCAAGAACACTTAGTACATGATGCAATCATTCAATGACACATTCATGTACCCTACCGGTCTTGGGACAATCCGGAACCTTCTAGAACATTCCCGATGAAAACATGGAATCATTCTGAACTCAAAAGCGGGACTTTCCTTATATGAATCTTATTCTCCGGACCATTCCGGATCACCTCGTGATATCCGGATCCCATCCGAGACTCGAACAA
The DNA here is from genome assembly GCA_030063025.1 of Avena longiglumis. NCBI lineage: Eukaryota > Viridiplantae > Streptophyta > Magnoliopsida > Poales > Poaceae > Avena > Avena longiglumis. The sequence continues at coordinate 507,151,191 of CP125975.1, forward strand.
CATTCGGTCTCTTTCTCATAATACCATAACTACTCAAAACAACGTCGAATCCTTAAGTGTGTCTCTACGGTTCGTGAATTATGCGGACATGATCGAGACACTTCTCGAACAATAACCAATAGAGGAATCGGAAATTCATATGGCTCCCACATATTTCTACGATTACTTTGCGATCGAATGAACCACTTACATACGATACCAATTTCCCTTTGTCTCACGATAGTTTACTTATCCGAGGTTATGATCGTCGGTATCTGCGCATACCTAGTTCAACCTCGTTCGATAAGTACTCTTTTCTCGTTCCGTGATATGTGATCCCTTGTGACCTAGTCACATGCTTGCAAGCTAATTGGATGACATTCCACCGAGAGGGCCAGTATATCTATCCGTCATATGGATGGACAAATCCCACTCTTGATCCATGTGTTTCAACCAATACTTTCCGAACACTCAATGCCACCTTTATAGCCACCCAGTTACGGTGTGGTGTTTGATGTCATCAAAGCATCCATCCGGTAAAGGTGATATGCATGATCTCATGGTCGAAGGAATTAGGTTACTATGTATCAGAAAGCATATAGCAATTGAACTATTAAAATGACTTGATCTTTATGCTACGCTTATCTATAGGAGTATGTCCATCACATCATTCTCCTAATGATATGACCCTGTTGTTAATAACATCTCTGTGTTCAGGAAACCATGATCATATATTAACCAACAAGCTAGTTTAACAAGAGGCTTTACTAGGGACTCTTTTATGTTTACAAATCACACAAGTATTAATGTTTTCGGTTAATACAATTATAGCATGGTATGTAAACATTTATCATAAGTGTGAAGATATGATAATAACCACTTTATTATTGCCTCTTGGGCATATATCCAACAGTCTCCCACTTGCACTAGAGTCAATAATCTAGTTTCAAACCTTTGTGTATTCAACACCTATGGCTTTCTGGTGTTGTATGTACACTATTGCTAGTGGTCAACTGATCTCCGGATCTGACACTTCCAGGTCCGTGTGTAATTGCATGTCTTTGCGTCTCTACGCATCACTCATTCTCTAATGAGATGGCTTTGTATAAATTTGGTCTTTCGGTGTGACCTTTAGTTCTTTGGGGTTAAAACATGTTGATAATATTGTTGCACAATATATCTTCATAGTATTATCCCTCTGTGAACTACACCTAGTTTGATAACAAACTACTTGACACAAATGCCCTCTTTTGCTGCTAAAATAGCAGTCATATACTTAGCCTTTTGTTGTAGTATCAGTCACAATGTCTTAACTTTGGAACTCATCCAAATCCATTATGGAACTCACTTTCCATTATATTGTGCCACCCTTAGTTTAGATTGAGATAAACTTAATTTGTACTTTGTGACAAAGCTAGTATCAATGTAGTACTTTTACAATGAACTAACCATCTATTTGTCACTTCTACAAATATTATACTCTTAGTTCTTCCAAAAGATCATAAGAATATCCTTACTATTGTCCAATGATCATCTTACGAATCATTCTGGTATATGCTCACAATATTTAGAGCATAGGACATATCTGGATTTGTACATATCACAGTATGATTGATATAAATACTCTTTGTGATTTCATACATCAAGTATCAATCTATACTTGATTATTTGTTTCACTTTACCAAATGTCAATACACTTGAATATATCATCAACATTGAACTCTTTCAATCCTTTCTGTGTGACAAGAACCTTTTCTTGTCGTTTCTATATTGAACTCATTCAATATCTCGTCTATGTACTTCTGGCACAACCATATTAGCGTCTATTGATGCCAAATATTTGGGTTTTGCCTAAGACTTTCATCGGGATGAAATTCTTAATACGTGTTAATAAAAGATACATTATTTCCAATCAACAATATGTCTTCCACATAACGTATTAGAAATATGTCTTAGCGCTCCCACTTAATTTCTTGCAAACGCAAGCATCTTCATTGTCTCTGATGAAATTAAACTCTTTTAACAGTTTCATCATAGTGAAGATTCCAACTCCGCTATGCTTACTTCAACCATTGAAGTTTGCATATGTTTTTAGCATCCCTTGAATTTAACAAAACCCTTTGGACCGCGTCATGCACACGTCCTAGGTAACAATTCTATTAGAAGAACTTGTTTTGTTTATTCAACTACCATATAACAAAATTATATGTAGTGGTTGCTACATTAATCCGTCTAGACTAAACATCGCTATGAAAGATCAAATCTTGTCATATACAACCTTTGAACATTGTTGTGAACTCTTTCCCAACATGTCGACTATTTCATAGATGTGAAACATCCATGTCTATTTCTTTATAGATCCAAACACAACTGTAAGGTCTTACACCTTTCTCGAGGGTCCTTCAAGTTCAAAACTTGATTTCTCGTGTATGGAACTATCACGGATTTTATGGCTTCAAGCCATTTGACGGAGTCAGGGCCCATCATCGCTTCTTTGCATGTAGTCGGATCATTATTGTCAAATAATGATTTAACTCTCAAATCTTGGTATTTGATTGTTCATCCGACCTACTTGTTTCAATAGGAACTTAGATCTCCGTGACCACAACCTTTGAGGCACGTGAGCCATGAGCATTGTTGCTGCCTCCGGAACACTTTTCGGTGCTGCGCAACTTTGCACATATAGCTAAGGTTCCTTTAACCTTATCAAAGTTCTATTGTCCTCCCACTTTTCTTTTCACGAAAAATTCCTTCCCAAAGAAACTTGACGTTCTAAGCGACAAACACTTTTTGTCTCTGGTGTTATGGAGGAATACTTAACAGTTATTCAAAATAACATACAAAGACAGGTTCATCCGACTTTGGTTGCAAACATCTTTCTTATGCAAAGCATACCAATATTTAAGAAAGGACAACTTGGGTTTTATCCCAAACCATAACTTTATATGGTGTCATTTCAACGGATTATGATGGAGCTCTTTTCAGTGGAAAAACGGTAATCTCTAAAGCTTTTAATCTTTAAAATATAATGGCAGTTTTATGAATTATACCTTTGATCTTACCATGTCAAAACAAGGTTTAATTACATACCTCGAACGCTCCATACCCTTATGGTGTTTCGGGAAATGCAAATCCACGGAACGATTCCTTAAATCTTAGGTATTATGCTAAACTTGTAACTCAAATATCTTCCTTTATGATCCTATCATAAACTATTTATATTCCTGTTACAATGTTTTTTTACTTCATCTTGAAAATCTTTGAACTTTTCAAATGTTTCATACTTCATCCTTATTAAGTAAATATTCATATATTCACTCAAATTTTCGGAGAAAGCATATGAAGTTGAAATCCATCGCTTTTGACTACACATGATGGACTTTGTACAACAATATGTACAATTTCCAATAAGCTAGTCTTTCGTTCCCTTTTGGCCTATGAACGAAGTTTTAATTGTCGCTAGGAAAGTTTCATAAGCGTCATTTGATCAAAAATCAAAAGACTCCAAAATTCCATCCATATGGATTTTCTTCATGTTTTGTTTCCAATATAATTTAAACGGCGATGTCACTTCCTAAGTGATCTTTCAATCAATTTGTCTTTCGACATCTTTAGCACTAGTTTTATGGATGTGATATCTCCAACGAGATTTGCAAATCATCCATCTTTTATAGATTACGGCAATTATTTGAACAACCCTTTTGTTCTCATAATACCTGATAAAACAAATCTTGAAGGCAAGCTTTGATGTTTAACGAGCAACACAATAACCCTTTATTTTGTTCTCGATGAACATCATCACATATTCTTTTGCTAGTTACTTAGGCCTTTGTAGTTCATGAATTGTGTTGTTTCGTATGACGATTCACACCAACAAATTCAGTATCAAATACTTAAGAACCACATTGTTTAATAAGCAAAGAATATAGCCATAACATGTATATCATCTATATACTTAAACTGAACAATTCTAGTCTTTTCTTTTCTGCCATATACTTATGAGATTCTCTTTTAGTATTTCCTTTTCTTTTTGAAAGAATCTATCAACATCAATTAGTGGAGTCATTCATATGACACATAGTCCAAAGCGTGTATAGTTAAATACTGATGTCTTTGGACTTGCACTTTGAAGTAGATCACCATCATCAAATGTTTGGTGTTCTTTCAAATTCCTTTCTTTAGTAATATCTTGGTGTAGTAAATATTTTACCTACATCAAATATTCACCCTTATCATGGAATTATCCATGATTAAGCTACTATTAACTTGTAACGGTGAATCGTGAGTATAATGTTGCTCTCCCAAAAACTTTTGGAGGTTTAGGACAACTAGTGTCTCCAACCTTTTGCAAATTCTCATCAAATATGAGAACATGACTTTAGCCATATTATACTCTATCATGTTGCAACCAAAACTTCGTTTCAGATATCACAATATCTTCCACACATCATGGTTTCTGAAACAACTCTTTCAGATCCTAGATTACCTTGATATTAAGACAATCCTTTGAATATCAAGAATCATGGAAACAAACATGATACTTATACACTAACACTTGGAATTGTTACTCTTGATTTAATACTAATTATTAAACTTCATGGAGTAACCGGAACTTACTGAAAGTTTGCAATAGGACTTTTAAACTTTAGATTAACACTTCAAAACAATACGATACCAGTTCGTAAAGTAACTAAGCAGAATTCTATAGTTCTATTATCTCAATTATAACTAAGCACAAGGTGGTAAACGGATGCCAATGAATACAACAGCTATGCAAATTCACTTTGATTTAGTTTATGATAAATTGAGTTCTAATTAATAATTAAATTAATCTAGGTGAACTCCCACTCAAAACAATATCCCTCACATTGTTTTAGTGATCACACGAACCAAATCCACCACATCAAAACCGATCATCACGAGAGTTGATATAGCTTCAATGGCGAACAATCAACATGTTCATCATATCTACTATATGACTCATGCTCTACCTTTCGGTAATCCGTGTTCCTGAGGCCAAGTCTCTACATGCTAGGCTCGTCAAGATCAAACCTTAGTTTCCGCATGAGCAAATCTGGCTTGCTCACGTTGTATACACTTGTAGAATCTAACACACCCGATCATCACATGGTGCTTCGAAACAACAAGCTTTAGCAACAGTGCTAACTAAGGGTGAACACTTTATGACTTGAAATTCATGTGCATGAGGGATCATCTTATAATGCTACCGTCGTCTACTAAGCAATACAAGATGCATAAAGGATTAACATCACATGCAATTCATAATATGTGATATGATATGGCCTTTCTTCTTTGTGCTTCCGATCTCCATCTTCAAGCACGAACATGATCTCCATCATTACCGGCATTGCATCAATGTCAATGACGCTGCTCCATGGTTGTCGTCCACCAGCTTCAACTATTACAACTACTTTGAATAGACACGCGGGTCTTAACATAAATTAAAGACAACCATATGGCTCCTGCCGGTTGCCAACTTACAATAAGGAACATTGCATACATCAAATATAATCACAATCATGGCCATATCACATCACTGCACACCCCTGCAAAACAAAGTTAGACGCCTCTAATTTTCTTTGCATGTTTTACGTGGTTTGGGGCTTTCAATAAGTGTCGTTCTGTGGCATCCCGCAAAACCACTACTAGAAAATCACGTTGAATTTGTGCATTGCATCGTCATCATCATGCATTGTTTGCTTAAAACTATTTTCGCAAAGCCCGTTTTGTTTGCCAAACGCCCCATCTTTAATCAAGTATCAAACCCCGGATGCTGCCGGATATTTTTCTTGTCCAAAACTATTTACAAAGTTCGTCGCAATCAAATAAAAATATTAAATTATTTTGGGCGGGGCAGTCGAACGGGCCGATTGACCCGAACGACCGCCCCAGAAATTAATCGGTCCAAATAGATCGGTCCACCTATTTCCTAGAGCTACCAGCTAACCTACCCCAACCCTTCCCTCCACCTCACCCCATCCTATCACAGGCTGCCACGTCACCCTGCCTCTCCCTCCCAATCCCCACCGCCACTTGTCCCAGCCCTCTCTCTCTCTCCTGGACAACCCCTCTTTTCCACAGGACCCACGACACCCACCCAGGCACACACGCACTCCCACGCACAAGGTGCCCTGCTTGATCCTGGCACAGCCCGACCCGCCTCCCACCCACGCGGCCCCGTTCTCCCCAGCTCCCTCTCCCCCGATACCACCCTCCCCGCTCGGCCTCCCTCACGCAACCACCATGGCCGACCGCCTCGCCCTCCCTCCGCCGTCCGGCAAGCTCGCTCCCTCCCTCCGCCGCCTCTGGCCGCGCCCCTGCCTTCTTCTCCCTCTCCGGCGACCGCCTCCACCCCTCGTCCCCAACCTTCTCTCCTCCGGCCCCGCAACACCCCGTCGCCGCCGCCGCCGGGTCCTCCCTCTCCGGCCGCGTCCCTGCGCCGCCCCGCACCCCGCATCCTCCTCCCACCTCACCGCCTCTCCGCACCACCTCCGCCTCTGTGGCGCTCCCGCCCCCTCCGGCGCTCCACTGTGCCGCCTCGGCAGCTTGGCGCCATGGCAGCTTCGCCTGAAACCTCCCTCCAACCTCGTCCATGGCCGCCACGTCCACCGTCTCCCCATGGGACCTCTCCCTTCGCGAGTCCCTTGCCGCCACAGCGCCGTCCTCCTCCGCTTCGCCCGCGCCCGCGCTCGCTTTCAAGGGCCTCTCCGGCGCACGCCCGAGCCAGCGCCGCCGTCCGCCCGCCGCCTCTGGCCCGCCTCGGCTTCGTCCCGGCCCCGTCGCCCCGCCGGCCAAGTCGCCTCCTCCGCGCCCTGCGCCGTCCGTGCGCCAAGCCGCCGAGCCGCCTCGCCATCTTCCCCGACGCCGTCGTCGCCAGGAACCTCACCCGGTACAACCGCATCAGCCAAGGCCATGAAGGGGTGCAGCTCTGCCTCGTCAGCAACGGCCCCGGTGCGTGCAGACCTGCGTCTTCGTCCTGGAGGGCATCGACGTGAGTCAGATGGGCAATGACCACAAGCTGAGCGTGTTCGGGTGTGCCTCGGAGTCCACAGTGCGGTCAAGGAGGTGCCAGCCTTCCTCAAAATGTTTTCCACATGATGAGGCTCTGCACATTAGGGGATCTGGCGCCGAGACCAGCTCGCTAACATACTTCGTACCGACATGATCTTCCTCGGAACTTCGACATGGAAACGTCAAGACCCACTACCCAGAGATTGCCAGAACACCCAGTTCATCGAGAACCCGAAGACCCGTTCCCGGAGGCGAATACCGATCCCGCGGAACCTCAAGATCTTCCCCGACACCGAGGACGTCTACACGGGACGACAAGATTGCCACCGGACGCGAAGTCCTTCTTCCCGGACACGACAAGTACACCCCCCCTCGAGGACGCCGAGATCTACAATCGGACCCGAGGACACCGAGACACGATGCGACAAGTACTTCATCCCGAACACCATGATCGTCGACATGACCCGGAGACCCCGGATGCGGCAAGACCTACCCCAGTTTTCCGAGAACGTTTCCGCCGAGACCGAACCGTCGAACCCTGGACCCTGAGACCGACCACGAACCCCGGAACCCCAAGTTCGCCGAACCCTAATGTGTGAACCCCTTCCCGAAACCCTATTTTATAACATAATAACAACTGTTGCATATTAATCATTCACCTTGCATGCATGCTTTCATGTGGTTTGGGGGCCTTATGCCGATTCACCTAATAATTAAATATGGGGCCCATATGCGGGCAAATCTAGTCTCATATCGGCCTCATTTAACTTGTGTAGAGAATCGGTACCATATCTTGCCATGTTAAACAACATTTAAATTGCGGGGTAGCTAAACAACTCGAAGCATATAATCATTTGTCGGGACCCCGGTTCCGCTTAATATGACCTAATTGCATCGCACTTTGCCATGCCATGCATTATACATGCATCATGCCGATCTTCTGCCGTTGTATTAAATATAGCATCCGGTGTTTCTTCTAGTGTTTTGGTTCTTCGCGGATAAGGCCGTTGAGTTGATGTGAGCTTCGTCCCGATCTTCGGTTGTTCCTTCGACAATGTTTTCAGGCGAGCATCTCCCCCTTTCTACCTATCTTACTTTTATAGCATTTACTCCCTCCTGTTGATCTATTGCTATCTGTGTTGCGATGCTTTAGTTCTCGTACCTGTGATATACCATGCAGCCCTATATTGCCTTGGACACATCCTATTACCTGTTGTTTGGTAGATAGTTGGACTTGCGCGTCGTAGTCGCTTGCTCAAGTGATGTTGCGTGTTGTCAAATGCCACAGTTGTTGATGTATTGCCGCATGTTGATGTTGGAGATGATCCTAGTTTTACTTATCGTTCACTTTAATTTCTGTTTAACAACTAAAATTGAAATAAGCAGAGGCATCGGTGGGTGATAGAAAATATTTGGTTTCCGAACGCCCACTTGTGTCCCGTAAGACCCCGAGTACTTGATACCTGTTCCTTGATTTATCGCGCTATCCACATCCGGGAGGTATATGGGACCCCCCTGAGTCAGAGCTTGATTCCGTCTTATTTCTTGGGGCCACAAACTAGTTTGAGGTTTTATTTACGATCCTGTACTTATGCCATGCTACTTTCTGTATTTAAATTGTGCGAGGAGCACACTGTACTGTTTAGGATCGGGACACGATTCCGCGGTGTCGACAAGCCTAGTTTTGGGTTCCCAGTCGTTCATAGCCGTCCACCCAAACCTTGAGTCCGTCTCGGAGCTTGCTTACTTCGTTGCGGGTAGACTCCAAGGGGTGCCCCCCTGAAATATTTCTGAATCCTGTGATTGTTCAGTCGTGAAAGCCTCGTTGGGTTTTGAGTTGGTTTTTCCGAGGTTGATCGAGCGTGTGTTGCTATTGGTGCACCCGGTAAAAACTTTACGAAAGCCGTGTCCGGATATGGACGACTTGGAGCACGATATCTCGATCATAGACAAGCATAACTAAAGTTTATTGCTCTAAATTTGACTTTATAATGACTAGTAATCAGCTTCACTATAATGGAATGGCTAAATAATCGCCCACAATTGCTTGTTTGAATTGTCTTGCGACCATTGTACTGACTAGTAAATCTTGCCTTCTAGCGGAATGGCTGAATAAAAGTACCAACAAGCTGCTGGGTTTTGGGTTATCTCATGCTATCGAATTTGATTAGTAATTGTTGCAACTTCTAGCGGAATGAATAACTAAAAGGGCTTTGCTTCTTTTATCGGGACAATTATCTAAACCGACTAGTAAAGTGCATAACTATAAGCGAATAAGTAAAGCGCCAGCTGTGAGTTCCTCGGTTGACTTCCTCGTTTGGTCTCGAGGGAAACACCGAGATGGGTTTGTTTGATGGTAGTAAAGTTGGTTCGGATAGATCCTTCTTACCCTCTCGATCGGCGCTTGATGTATCGAGTCTCTATAGGTTGTTTAGTGCATCTTGCCTGCCGCTTGATCCACCATACCTATGTGGCGAGGACATGAATTCTAGCCTCGCCGTGTCTTGGCCTCGATCTTGGCCTCCTTCTTTTCCTTTGCCCTTTGGCACCCATTTTTGTTTAAGCAGGTTTGAGATCGGCCCGTTAGCGGGGTTACCCTTCGGCTTGGCAGGCAGGGTTATGGGCGCCATTGGTTATTCTTGGGGCTCTTAGCCCCATTTGCATCTTGTCCGTAGCTGGACGCTCTATCGTTTTCAAGGTGATTTGGATCTTTGTATATTATATCGTATTCTTGACTCTTTGAGTCGCCTATATATATCTTACGTGGGTCCCATCGAGGACTGTTGTGTAATGTTATTACTTCGTTTTCCACCCGCACGAAAGTGCCTGGTGGGCACCTTTGAATCGTTTCTATGCGGGTTTGGCGAATTTTGCTCAAACTTGCATAGGTCCGATTCTGAGGGTGTTACACGTTCTAACTTACGAACAAGAACCACAACATTGATACTAGTATTGTCAATCACCCGTTGTAAATTGAATCTTAACTATGCTAGGAGAAACAGGCACCCGCAAAGCCACTTATGCAATACAAGTTGCATGTCAAGCGTGGAGCAAGTCTCATGAACGATGTCATGTAAGGTTAGCCCGGGCCGCTTCATCCCAACATACCGCAAGATGCAAAGTACACAAGAAGCAATCGACAATAAAAGCATCAATGCCCACAATGACCATTGTGTTCTACTCGTCTGCAGATCTACATATAGACACGGCTCGATACCCTTGTAGGGGTTCGTAGCATGGAAAACAAAAATTTCTATCGTACAAACAAACAAGCCAAGATCTATCTATTAGATTGTAGCAACGAGTCGATGGAATAACTTACCCTCGAAGATTCCAAAGCGGCGGTTAACGAGCGATTCGTGGGTGATGTAGTCGTACTCTTTCCGATCTCAAGATCGTGTAGACAATCCTTAGGCTCTGCGTTCGGCAGCGCTCCTTGATCGGTCACACGTTCGGTACTCACGAAGACCTTCCTCTCCCTTGTTCCAAAGCAGCGGAGGTTGTAGCACTCTCCTCGCGATTCGGCGACCTGGCGTGGTACCGGAAGTAGAGGGAGATCCAGCGAGGCTTCGCCTAAGCGGCAGTATGGTGGAGTATGAAGAGGGCTATTAGTGGTCTAGAGATTAGACACACCAATTATAAGGCTCTAAACCGAGGCTAAAGCAATTAGAAGCTCTAAACCAAAGCGGCTCTAAACCGGAGATTAGAGGATAGGAACTTGTGTGTGAGGAGGAGGCCTGCCCTCCTTTTATAGGTGGAGGGGCTGGCGCCAGGAAGGGAGGAGAGTCCCTCCCAACTCGGCCTAGGCTGGCCGGCTTGGAGAGGACTCCTCCTCCAAGTTGGTTTCAACCTCCTCTTGCTTGTTTCCCACAGTTCTGTTTCCACAGTTTCTGTTTTTCCAGTTTCTTGTTTTAGCGTTTGACTTTCAAACTGGCGGTTTGACTTTCAGTTTTGGAACAGCAAGAACAATTAGTACATGATGCAATCATTCAATGACACATTCATGTACCCTCCCGGAGTCTTGGACAATCCGGAACCTTCTAGAACATTCCGATGAAAACGGAATCATTCCCGAACTCAAGCGGGACTTTCCTTATATGAATCTTATTCTCCGGACCATTCCGGATCACCTCGTGATATCCCGGATCCCATCCGAGACTCCGAACAACATTCGGTCTCTTTCTCATAATACCATAACTACTCAAAACAACGTCGAATCCTTAAGTGTGTCTCCCTACGGTTCGTGAATTATGCGGACATGATCGAGACACTTCTCCGAACAATAACCAATAGAGGAATCTAGAAATTCATATGGCTCCCACATATTTCTACGATTACTTTGCGATCGAATGAACCACTTACATACGATACCAATTTCCCTTTGTCTCACGATAGTTTACTTATCTGAGGTTATGATCGTCGGTATCTCTGCATATGTGATCCGCATAGAAACACCCTCAGAATCGGACCTATGCAAGTTTGAGCAAAATTCGCCAAACCCGCATAGAAACGATTCAAAGGTGCCCACCAGGCACTTTCGTGCGGGTGGAAAACGAAGTAATAACATTACACAACAGTCCTCGATGGGACCCACAGAACAGATATATATAACAGCGACTCCATGAGTCAAGAATACATGTATAATATACAAAGATCCAAATCACCTTAAGAACGATATAGCGTCCAGCTACTGACAAGATGCAAATGGGGCTAAGAGCCCTGAAGAATAACCAATGGCGTCCATAACCCTGCCCAGGCCAAGCCGGAAGGGTAACCCTGCTAACGGCGTCGATCTCAAAACCTGCTTAGACAAAAGGGGTGCCGACAAAGGGCAAAGGAAAAAGAGGCGTCGATCGAGGCGATGCAGCGAGGCTAGAATTGGCGGTCGTCGCCTACATAGGTATGGTGGACTGAAGCGGCAGTGGCAGCAAGCACTAAACATCCTAGATAGACTCGATACAACTGGCGGATATCAGAGAGATATAATAATAACCTAACCTGATCCAACCTGAACCTAACACCAAACAAACCCATCTGGTGTTTCCCCTCGAGACCAGACGAGGAAGTCAACCGAGAACTCACACGTTGGCAGTTTATTTATTCGATTATCGTTGCGGTAATTACTTGTCGGTATAGATAATCATCACGATAAAATAAGCGTGGGCACTTTTAGTTAACCATTCCGTGATAGTTGCAACAATTACTAATCAGTGCGATAGCATGAGATAAACCCAAAACCCAGCAGTTGTTGGTACTTTTATTCAGCCATTTCGTTGTAGTTGCGATTTACTAGTCGGTACAATGGTATAGCGACACTCCAAACAAGCGATTGTGGGCAGTATTAATTAGCCATTCCGTTATAGTGAAGCTGATTACTAGTCATTATAAGTCAAATTTATAACGATAAACTTTAGTTATGCTTGTCTATGATCGAGATCTTGTGCTCCAAGTCGTCCATATCCGGACACGGCTTTGAAAGTTTTACCGGCGGGGTGCACCAATAGCAACACACGCTCGATCAACCTCGGAAAAACCAAATCAAAACCAACGAGGCTTTCACGGTGAACAATCACAAGATTCAGAAATATTTGGGGGCCACCCTTAAGTAGATCCATAGCAAGCCGGTGACTCGAGACGGCTCAAGGTTTGGGTAGACGGTGTGAGCATTGGGAACCCGAAAGTGTGGTTGGGCTTGTCGACACCGCAGAATCATGTCCCGATCCTAACAGACAGGTGCTCTCGCACAATTTAAATACAGAAAGTAGCATGGCATAAGTACAGGATCGTAATTAAAACCTCAAACTAGTTTGTGGCCCCAAGAAATAAGACGGAATCAAGCTCTGGCTTAGGGGGGTCCCATATACCTCCCGGATGTGGATAGCGCGATAAATCAAGGAACAGGTATCAAGTACTCGGGGTCTTACGGGACACAAGTGGCGTCGAAACCAAATATTTTCTATCACCCACCGATGCCTCTGCTTATTTCAATTTTAGTTGTTAAACAGAAATTAAAGTGACGATAAGTAAAACTATGATCATCTCCATCATCAACATGCGGCAATACATCAACAACTGTGGTATATGACGACACACATCAGCACTTGAGCAAGCAACTACGACGCGCAAGTCCAACTAGCTACCAAACAACAGGTAATAGGGTGTGTCCAAGGCAATATAGGGCTGGACGGTATATCACAGGTACGGAAACTAAAGCATCGCAACACAGATAGCATAGATCAACAGGAGGGAAGTAAATACTATAAAAGTAAGATAGGTAGAAAGGGGGGAGATGCTCGCCTGAAAACATTGCCGAAGGGTTCAACCGAAGATCGGGGCGAAGCTCACATCAACTCAACGGCCTTATCCGCGAAGAACCAAAACACTAGAATAAACACCGGATGCAATATTTAATACAACGGCAGAAGATCGGCATGATGCATGTATGATGCATGGCATGGCAAAGGTGCGGTGCAATTAGGTCAGATTAAGCGGAACCGGGGTCCCGACAATTAATCTATGGTTCAAGTTGTTTAGAACCCCCGCAGTTTAAATGTTGTTTTAGCATGGCAAAGGATAGCACCGGGTTCGCTACACAAATTTAAATGAGGCCAATATGAGACTAGATTTGCCCGCATATGGGCCCCATATTTAATTATTAGGTGAATCGGCATAAGGCCCCCAAACCACATGATATGCATGCGGGATAACAATTAAATATGCGACAAGTCGTATTATGTTATGAAATAAGGTTTCGGAAAAAGGGTCACACATTGAGGGTTCGGCGGATCTTGTTAGGGTTCGACGAACTTGGGGTTCCGGGGTTCGGGGTCGGTCTCGGGGTCCAGGGTTCGACGGAACGTTCTCGGGCTCCGGGGTAGTTCTTGGCGTTGCGGGAAGCTGGACTTGGTTCGGCGTCGGGGCGCATCGGATTCTTCCGGTCGAGGTCGTTCTTGTCGTCACGAGGACCTTGTCGGGTCTGTGGTTCGGGTCGGACTTGTCGTTCGGGATGCAGCACTTGGTGTCCGGGACGGAGTACTTGGCGTCCGCGAGGGAGTACTTGGTTCGGCGTCGGGTTCGGCCGCCTCGGAACGGTCTTGAGGTCTCGACAAACTTGGTGTTTCCGGCATCTCAGTCGAGGATCCGGGCATCCGGGTTCTCGGTGCGATGGAGACCTTGGGTACCCTCTTGATCCTCGGTGGCGAACTTGGGGCTCACCGGGGTGTTCGGGGTTCCGTGAGGTAGACCTTGTAGTACCGTTGTTGGTTGCGATCTTGACGGGCGCGATGTTACGGGCTTCGATGCACGAGTCCGGAAGATCTTGGCGATGTTGGAGCGGTCCACGGTACGTAGTTCTCCTCTCGGGGACTTGGTATCGCCATGGAGCAGCGACTTTGCACGCGTGTCATCAATCTATCACCACCGGGGCCTCGAACGCCACACGCTTGGGGTCGGAGGAGGGTCCACGTGTCGGCTCGGGCGAGTCCACGGCGGTAGGCCGGGCGAGATGGTTGACGAGGCCTGGAGGGGCTCGGGCAGCGGGTCGAGGGAGGCGCCGACGGGCCGGGCGGGCGGGCTGCAGTTCACGCTGGCTCGGCGAGCCCAGTCGGCGAGGCGGCGAGGGCGCAGCGACGGAGGCGGGCGGTCGCGAACTGCGGGTGGCGGGATCCGCGAGGGCGGTCGCGGTGGGGGCGACGGACAGCGAGGGCGGAGCTGCGCGGAGGCGCATGGCGGCGGTCGCGCGGAAGCGAGCGGCTCGACATCGGGCGGCGCCGAGGGCGGAGGCGCATGGCGGCAGCGGGGCTAGGAGGAGGCAGGGCGGAGGAGATCCAGGCGCACGGGCGCAGATTAAGGGCCGGGCGAGCTTCTGCAGAGGCGGGGCGAGGGAGGCGGCCGGAGAGGAGAGGCGGGTGGAGGCGTGCTCGGCCTCGGTCGCGGGTGGCGCCCCGGAGGCGGCGATGAGGGAGGGCAGGCCGGGAGGTAGAGGTTGAGCGGGCGAGGTCGAGCAAGGGAGGCGCAGGCGAGTGGGCGTCGGGTAGCGAGCGGCCAGAGAGAGAGAGAGGTTGGGAGGAAGAAGAGGAACAGCGCGCGACAGGTGGGGGTGGTGGGTCCCAGGGGCCTGGGGGTTGGCTCGTGTGTGGCGGTGTGTTGCGTCGAGTGCCGAGTGTGGTGTGGGGGGAAACCAGGTGTGGGGCTGCTGGGGGGGTTGGTGGTGAGGTAGGCTAGGCCACGTGGCAGCTAGGGAGTGGTTAGGGAAGAGGGGAGAGATGAGGTGGCGTCCAGGGATTGGGTGGGGTGATGTGGAAGGAGGGGGTGGGTAGAGTTTTAGGTAGAATAGGTTTTAGGTTTGGACCGATTAATTTCTGGGGGTAGTCGTTCGGGTCTATTCGGCCCGTTCGACTGCCCCTACTGAAAATAATTAAACTCTTTATTTGTTTTTAAACGGGCCGTATGTAACCGATAGCGGCCAAAATAAAACATTCCGGGGACCCGGTTTTTGATGTTTGAAAATAAAGAGGGGCGTTTAGAAAACAACACGGGCTTTGCAGACATAGTTTTAGCAAACAATGCATGATGATGACGATGCAATGCACAAATTCAACGCGATTTTCTAGTAGTGGTTTTGCGGGATGCCACAAGTCCTCAGCCGAATCTACGACTTGGCTGAACACTCGGGGGCTACTGACATGGTTATACCCTACGGGTACATGACATCAGCATACCTGGTCCAGCCCAAGGAAGGCCCACAAGAATATACGCGTCCCATGGAGGTTTTCGGGTGGCCCAAGCCCATGACATCTTCGGATCCTTGGAGAGCAAGACTAGAGCAGATAGAATATTCAAAGGGGCAAACCCTAAACTTGTAACCGACTCGATAGGTGCCCGGGACCTCCCTATCTCTATATAAAGGCTAGGAGGCCCCGACGAAGAGGCCCTCTCTCATACCACCGCATACACACCTCCACGCCAGATTACATCTGCGCACCCCTGTAACTTTCGGTTCCGTTGTAATCAAGAGCAGACAAGCGGGAGTAGGGTTTTCCCTCCGGGGCCTGAACCTGGGTAAATCTCGTGTCCCCTAGTTGCTTGTCTGTTAACTGTTGCGCGATCTCCAGCACCCCCATCTTCTCCAAAACCCAAGTTCATAACAATGGGCATTAACAAGATTAAACCTCGTCACAACCCTCCTGCTCCCGCTCCCACTCTGGCCCTGCCGCCGCCCAACCTCTGGATGCCGCCGAAGTACATCGACCTCGACCCGTAGATGGACGAGGCGGTGCCGGCACACAAAGATCGGTAGCTAGGGCTCGGATTAGTTTAACTTATGTTTTTATATTTTGAATGTAAATTAAGTACAAAATTTGCCAGTTTTTCGCGTGAGTTGTTTGTGTTTGAATCTGAAAAAAAGTTACCTTGTCCAGCGCGGACAAATGGGTCGCGCCATTGGGCGCGGCTAGCCGGACAGGTCGGATGCCCTACCCATATAGACCGCGGCCCGACCCAAATGGATAAAAATGGACCGTTTGGAATAATCGTTTTGGTCAGTCCGATGGAGATGCCCTCAGTTCGCACCAATTGTTTTTTGTCGCTGATAAAACCAAATTTTCTTTTTCAATACACCCTTGACACCAATTCTAGAAGGGACAGAGTGATGGCCGTCCTCAGCCAGCATGGAGGCCCATATGTCAGAATTCAGGCTCTTGCAGATTTTTATAAAATAATACAATTTTTTAATAATTTTTAGGAGTAGCAATTTATAAATCTAGCACATTGGTAGCTTAGGTCTTGCCGAATGGCTTTTAGTCGGCCTGGCCCTGACCGAATGGGTCATCGTCTGGTGACCAGCATGCAACCGGCCAGGCCTAGGCCAACTGCACCAATCGATTAGGCACTGGCCGACTGCTTCATTCGGTCATGTTCAGACCTCGGGCCTTGGCCGATTATACTAATAGTCTTAGGCCAGGCCAAATCCTACATGATCAATGCAACGCTACATGATTAACCTAAACATAGACAATGTTAGTTCCAGCCCGCCTCTTTTTTTTCGCCATTTTTCTTCCGCCACCATTTCTCGCCATTTTCCCCCACCAGCGTTTCCTGCCGTTTTTCCCGCTACTGTCGCTTACTCTGCCTAGTGCCTCTATAAATTCAGGCACCGATATGTTTTCTTCCACCAGTTCATATGATCCTCCTCGTTCTCTCGCCAATCCTTCCAAGATTCCATCATGAGTGTGCCTTTTTCAGACCCCAAGTATAGGCCTAGGAAGATGAAAGATGCAAGGTTGCTAGAGGGGGTTAAACATGAGCGTCGTTGGTGCGGCTATCTCGCCAAACCGAAGGAGTCGTTCGATTTCTCCACTTGCATGGGCATGAAGTTTTTCATGTGTGCCAACTATGATGCAAGCCTTCCTCGACAAGCAAGTTCGTCGTACAAGAGGCCTCTAGTATGTTCCCAAAGCATGATGAATATGAATAATTTATGTTATTATGTGTTATTTTATTCATTCCATTAATATTCTTGTAGTATCCTCCTTCTCTTTGCAAGTGGTACCATTGGATTGACACAAAGCGGACAGCTTGGGACATGAAAGAGATTCATGATAGGAATCGGGCTGTGTGGGCTGACTTTCATGCTGACAAACATGTCAAAAGGATGGCCGAATGGGAGAAGAAGGGACAGGAGAGAGAGAGAGAGTTTAAAAAAATAAGAGAGGAGAGAGCTCGGAACCGGGAGATAAACAGGAAGAGGATGGAGGAAGAGGAAGAGTGCAAGTATGTGGAGGAACAACTATGCAAGGAAGCCCGTGAGGCGGAAAGGAAGATATTAAGAGAAAGGGTTGCTGAGGCGCAAGCGATAGAAGAATGTGGGGACAAGACCGGAAAGTACCCGCGCTGGACTTAGGGAAGGTATATGTATGTCTCAGTAGCAGTGTATCCTCATTTTAGTTGTAATGTCCTGATGTATCTTTATTTTAGTTGTAGTGTCATGATGTATCTTCATTTTAGTTGTAGTGTCGTGATGTATCTTATTTTCCGCATTACTTTGTAGTTGTCAATTAATTTCAGAGACAATGTATCTTAAATGTTTTCCGTCATAATGTCAAACCCTAACTAAGCATGTATCATGCACTTGTAGATTCGATTTTGAGATACTTCCATTAAATTACGGTAATGCCATTCTAATCCACGATTAAAAGCATAAAGCAGCTTGAACATTATTGAAATTTCCTAAAATCATAAAACCCTAAACACTAAACCCCTAAACCCTAACCAAACAAGTATCATGCACTTTTAGATAAAATTTGAGATACTTACATTAAATTGGGCAACGCCATTATATTTGACGAATATAAGCATAAAGCTTGAACATTATTGAAAATTACCTAAACCCTAAATCCTAATAAATAAACCCTAAACCCCTAAATACTAAAGCCCTAAACCCTTTAACCCATAATTAAATCCTAACCAAGCAGGACATCATGCACTTATAGTTCCAAATTTGAGATACTTTCATTAAATTGCGATAACACCATTATATTCCACAATTATAAGCATAAAGCTTGGAGCATTATTGAAAATTATCTAAACCCATAGAAGATCATGACCAGGCAAGTGCATCATCCACTTGCTCTAGTGGTATGGTGTATTTTAAGATATAATACAAGATAAAGATATGATAAGAATTAGGGCATATTTGATTCATAGGATAAAAATGTAGGAATATGAAAAATATAGGATTTCAATGTCATGACCAATCCAATCCTATAGGAATTCCTATGAACCAAAGTTCGTCTGACTCCACCGTAGGAAAAACAAAGGATTCTGAAAAAGAGGTAGGAGTGCATGTTTGATTTCCTATGAAATCTAGCAGTAATCCTTAGGAAAAATTCCTACGTGAATCAATCCTGCAACCAAATGACCATCTTAGTAAAATTTCCCATTGTATTTAATCCTTAGGAAAAATTCCTACGTGAATCAATCCTTCAAATCAAATGACCATCGTAGTAAAATTTTCCATAGGATTTAATCCTACAAACTTCCTATGAAAATCTTTTGAATCAAACAGGCCCTTACTAATGCGAATGGTCGATCTTTTGAATAACCTTCCCTCCCGATGTTTGGGAAGTAGGTTTTTGCTCAAAGTCACACTTCTTAAAATTTGGCCAACTACATAGAAAAATATGTTTAAGTTTATAATCCCTAAGCAGTATTGTTAGAACTATTATGAAATATACATCCATATGGTGCGCATTACATATTGTAGACATTGGTAATTTTTCTCTATAAGTTTGATCAAATTTTGGATTTGTTGACTTTGACAAATAATTACTACTCCTATATGCATTCTAGTTTGGGATATATATAGGGAGTAGTACTACAACAAAGAATATGTCTTGGAAATGGAAGAGCAAGAGGGCAGCTGCGAGGAGGAGTTGAAGGTGGTGTGATATCAGAGCACTCCATGATGATGGGTTTCTGACATGAGGTACTAGTAGTACTATAGCTTTTACAGTGTACACACTCTACTACTAGAAGGAGTAATAAATTAGAAAAACAAATTTGTTTTTTCTCTCACCATCCATCTCTCCTCGGTGACCCCGCGCGCACCGGCCGGTTGATCTCTCCCTCGTCCATAGCCAGGCGCTGCACTGCGCACGTGTGCCTTGGTACGGCTGCATTGTGACTCTCGCGTGCTCGTCATGTGCGGTATTATACACAGGAAGGAAACACTTTGGGCCCTGGAGGCAAATTTCAATAGAATTCAAACTTTTCTGGTCTTGTCTGAAAACAATGAATGTTCATACATCGTCCCTAAATTTTTCGAAAAGGGGCCAAATTTTGAATACAATAGGATTTTAGATCGAGATGTTGAATCTTGCAAAATAGGAAGCTTAAAATGGTTTAAAACGCACATGACCTAGCTATAACACACTTGTAGTTCCACTCTTGAGATACTTTGAGCAAATTGCCGTAAAATCGGATTATTGCATGGATATATGGCTACAAATCTTGAAAATTTATGAAACCTGGTAATATCAATTAAATAGGCTACACTGGTGGCATTTTAGTCATATACTACCTTATAGTTGCTTCACACAAAAACATTGTTGTCACTTTCATTAAATTACGCTAATGCCATTCCATTCCATGAATATAAGCATAAAGCTTGAACATTATTGAAATTACCCTAAAACCTAAACCTTAAACCCCTCAACCCTAAACCCTCACTAAGCATGTATCATGCAATTGTAGATAAAAATTTGAGACTGATACTTTCATTAAATTGCGCTAACGCCATTCTTTTTCACAAATATATCCATACGACTCAAACATTAATGAAAATTCCCTAAACCCTAACTTCCTAAACCCTAAACCCTAAGCCCTATACACCTAAACCCTAAACCTGACCAAGCAGGTATATATCATATACTTATAGATCAAAAATTGAGTTATAATTTCATTAAATTGTTCCTAAGTCAATTTATTCGACGACTATAAGCATAAATCTCGAACTTCAATGAAAATTCCTAAAACCCTAAACCCCTAGCCCTAAAACAAGAAAAAATAAACCCATAAAACCTAAACCCTAACACCTTAAACACTATATTCCTAAACCCTGACAAATTAAGTAGTTATCACACTTATAAATCAAAGTTTGAGATACTTTTATTAAATTAGACAACGACATTCTGTTCGACGAATATAACCATGAAGCCAGATCATTGTTGAAAAATTCCTAAACCCTAAACAACACATAAAACCTAAACCCTAAACCCCTAAATACTAAAACACTAAACCCTTGACCCCTCAACCCATAATTAAACCCTAACCAAGAAGGTTTATCCTACAATTATATATATATCCAAATTTGAGATACTTTCATTACATTGCGGTAACACCATTTTCTTCCACGAATATAATAATAAAGTTTGAACATTATTGAAAAGTCCCTAAACCCCTAAACCTATAATTAAACCCTAACCAAGTAGGTATCATGCACTTATAGATCCAAATTTGAAATACTTTCATTAAATTGTGGTAATTCCATTATGTTCCACACATATAAGCATAAAGTTTGAACATTATTGAAAATTCCATAAACCCTAAACCCATAAACCCAAAACCCCTAAATGACCCTGACTAAGCAGTAGGCATATATATCATCCACTTATAAATCAACATTTGAGATATACTTTTATTAAATTACGTTAACGCCATTCCATTCCACGAATCTAAGCATAAAGCTTGAACATTATTGAAAATGCCCTAAAACCTAAACCTTTAACCATATAACCCTAGCTAAACCCTGACCAAGCAGGTATCATGCACTTATAGATCAAATTTTGAGATACTTTCATTAAATTGCGCTAACATCATTCTAATTCACGAAAGCTCGAACATTATTGAAAATTCCCTAAAGTACCCTAATCCCCTAATAAAGCCTAAACCATAAGCCCCCTATATTTACCCCTAAAAACCCTAAACCCTTAACCACTAACCCTAAGCTCAGTCATATTATTGAAAAATTCCTAAAACCTAAACCCTAAACTACCCCTATAAAACCAAAACCATAAACCATCAATACTATCAAACCCTAGTAAAACCTAAAACCTAAAACACTAAACGCCTACACCCTAAAACCCGAAACACTAAACCCCTAAACCTTGATCGAGCACCTGTCATGCACAATTATAGATCAAATTAATATGCATATACTTTTATTATTTCGGGTAAACACATTCTATTCGACGAATATAGGCATAAAGCTTGAAAATTATTACAAATTCCCTAAACCTCAACCCTAAACAACCCCTAAAACTTAAATCCTAAACCTATAAATAATAGTAAAACCCTAACCCTCAACCCATATACACCCTAACCAAGCATGTATCATGCACTTATAGATCAAAATTGGAGATTCTTTCATTAAATATCAATAGCGCCATTATATTGCATGAATATAAGCATAAAGCTTGAACATTATTATTGAAAATTCCCTAAACCCCTCAACCGATAAATAAACCCTAGCCAAGCAGGTATCATGCACTTATAGATTCAAATTTGAGATACTTTCATTAAATTATGGTAACGCCATTCTATTCCACAATTAAAAGCATAAAACATCTTGAACATTATTGAAAATTACAGAAACCATAAAACCCTAAACACTAAACCCCTAAACCCTAACGAAACAAGTATCATGCACTTTTAGATAAAAATTGAGATACTTGCATTAAATTGGGTAACACCATTATATTCGCGAATACAAGAATAAAGCTTGAACATTGTTAAAAATTACCTTAACCCTAACAAATAAACCCTAAACCCATAAATACTAAAACCCTAAACCCTTCAACCCATAATTAAACCCTAACCAAGCAGGGTATCATGCACTTATAGATTCAAATTTGAGATACTTTCATTAAATTGTGGTAACACCATTCTATTCCATAATTAAAAGCATAAAGTAGCTTGAACATTATTGAAATTTCTAGAAACCATAAAACTCCAAAAAATAAACCCCTAAAACCCGACCAAACAAGTATCATGCACTTATAAGTCAAATTTGAGATACTTGCATTACATTGGGCAACGCCATTATATTCGACGAATATAAGCATAAAGCCGAACATTGTTGAAAATTACATAAACCCTAAACCCCTGAATAATAAAACCCTAAAACCTTCAACCCATAATTAAACCCTAACCAAGCAAGGTATCATGCACTTATAGATCCAAATTTGAGATACTTCCATTAAATTGAGGTAACACCATTATATTACACAATTATAAGCATAAAGCTTGAGAATTATTGAAAATTTCCTAAACCCCTAAACGACCCTGACCAGGCACGGGTATCATCCACTTGTAGTGCCATGGTATTGTAAGAGATAAGACAAGATAAAGATAAGATAAGAATTACTACCGTGAATGGCTGAACCTTTGAATAACTTTCCGTCCCAATGTTTAGGAAGCAAGTGAAAATTTCAAAACAGGAAAAGTTTGAACTTTTTCCGCCAAGGACCAAAGTGGTTTCCTTCCTATGTACTACTCCTACTCCACACCAAGTCACTAACACGGCTGCCGAACACGCCAGATAAACAGAGTCGCCCCCTCAAACAAAATAAATAGAGCCGCCATACCGAGGCACACGTGCGCAACGCCATGCTGTGGACGAGGGAGAGATCAGCCGGGCCGGTGCGCGAGGGGATAGGGGTGGATAGATGATAGGAAGCGAAGGAGAGAGAAAACACACATTTTTTGCGTGCATGGGTCCTGAAATTTACTACTAGTAGAGTGGATTACACTATAAGGCGGCAGGAGTATCTCGTGTCAGGAACCCATCATAATAAACTTTCCTCTGACATCAAACCGCCTTCAACTCCTCTTCTCTCTTTGTTCCTGCCCTCTTCCCCCGCCTACGTTTTATTCTCTCTACATGTACAATGCGTGGACAGAGATGAGCATATGTCCAAGCAAAAGAAATTGACATGGTTTAGTAAATTTTCATGTGTAACATCCCAAAAATATGAAACAATAATCATCAAACTCTAATCACTAAAATTAGTGTTAACAAAAACTTTGATTAATTTAAAGTCATATGAATGCATGTGTGTATTTGATGATTTGATAAATGCATGAATAGAATTGTGTGATTCAACTAAATAGTAAGGGATGGTTCTAAGATGAATATAACATCATATAAATCATTTCCAAGCAGAAAAAAATAAAGAGAAAATCAAAAACAAATCAATTAAAGCAAATGGTCATTTTTGCCAATCTTGTTCACTAGGTCACTTTGAGTGTTTCTAGTCCAAGATTTCAAACAGAAACTTTTCCAATTCTTTTCACCCCTTGCTAGACCAAGTAAAATTGAACCTAAGCCCACCTTTCAAACTTGCAGAAACATTTGGCAACCTCATTCAAATGACAATTCAAAATTGAATCTTTATCATATGTGAATATCACACATTTTCAAAACCCAACCAAACCAATGCCCCTTGTCTAATCCAACTAACCAGAGACTCCCTAGTATGTTCCTAGCAAACCCACCAAGTTCGAATCCAAAATTCAAATTTTAATTTCTTTCGGCCATTTCATCAAACACATTGTGATCAGCAAACAAACAAACACAAAACACTATAGTGTGTAGTAATTTTGGCCAACCTTGTTCCCTCTCTAGCTCTCACTACACTCTCTGTAGATGAACTAGCCAAATTAACAAGCCTTAGCACCACTGTGAGCTTGGCATAGCCATTAATGGTGACCATGCCAAGCCCCTTTTCCACCCCAAATGTGGATAGCAAGCTACACGCCTCTCTAGCCTCGCCAACCTTATCTCACAGACGCATCACCGTCCACCGCCACTCCATGTCCTAGCCCCGAGCGCAGCTAGCCCCTGGACCACCCGCCAAGCACGCACCCAGTTTCTCTGCGGCCATGCCGAGAGCACGCTAGAGCGCCCCGCTCGACATGCTCACACCGACCGCGCGCCGCCCTCGCCGCTTGCGTGCGTGATCACCACCGCCCCAGCAACCCCGTAGACATGCCCATTCGCCTCCACGCGGACCACGCACTCTGTGCACCATTAAATTCGCCATCGGACCTGCCCAGAGCATCGACGTGTTCCGACCGATCAGCACCGCCCCACGCCTCGCCACCACACCGTTGAGCTTCGCTAGGGAGCACCACACTGTCCCCTACCGTCGCCCATGCCATTAGCCCTCTATGCTGTCAACCATGACGAGCTCAGCCCGCTCCCGTTGGTCCCCTTCAGCCACTATAAAAGGAGGCCTCCCCCACTCGTTTTCTTCACACCAGTTCACTCCCCACCTCTCACTGTCCACCCCCACTCACCTCCGGATCAAGGTGAGTAGTGCATCGCCAAAATTTGGCCGGAGACTATCGTGAAGGAGGAACAAGGGCGTCGTTGATTGGAGCCGCCCCAGGAGGAGCTGTCGGTACCAGGAGAACCGCTGTCGTCGACTTCGTCGTTCGCCCCCGTCGCCGACCATCGCTTGAGCCCCGGTGAGCCTCCCACGACCCCCACCTGCCGCGTTAGGGTTCTGTCTCGCCGGCGCTGCCCGACGTGGACAATAAACCAGAGCCGTTCGATTAGAGTTAGATCGTGTGGTCTACAACCCCACATACCGCTTAGCCACTCGTTGTCTCACTGACGAGTGGGGCCACTCACTTAACCAGCCCGCGTGTGCGCTGTGCGTAGTGGGTCGGCCCAGTAAAACATCCCGCGCGACCCAACAATTCAAATTTAGTTTTATTCATTTAATTTCAAACACAGTTCTGTACCTAGATTCAAAAATCAACCCAGCTCGATTCACTGAACCAAAAAGCATGAAACCAATTTTGTTAGAAAGGTACTGGAATGCTTAATCCAAGCCTGTTGGATTGAAACCATTTATAATTGTAGATCACCCATGGTAAAAATAACAAGGCAGAAGCTTTTCTGCATTCAAACATTTTTCAAAATTCAACCATAAGAGCTTTTGAGTTGATTCCAACTCTCAAAAATCACATTTGACCATAAATTTCAGAATATATAAAAATATATAGGTTTACTTATAGAAATAATGATCAAGTAATAAAAGAATGCCACATAGGCATTTCTAGTCACTTTAATAAAATAAAATAAAAAGGTTAAACCTTATTAAATTGTGACACCACTTTAAATCACATTCCCATGTACTGAAATATGTGGTGATTACATGTGTCAACATGATCCCATGTTTGAGTTGGAGAATATTAAATCTTAAGTAATTTTTCAATGAGTAGAAATTACTTTTCTAAAATAAAATAAATGAGAAAAGTGCTTTAATATTGTAATGTTAGTGATGATGCTAGATCATCTAGTGTGCACCTTTGTGTGAAGATTAGCAATAGTTAAGTATTGTTTGGTGATTGTGTACCTCGTATTTATTTATAGACGCTAGTACCAACCAAGGATACGAGGAGGAAGGAGGATACTACGAGGAAGAAGCTGAGGAGAACTTCAACCACTGCTCTGCACAAGGCAACCTTATACCAACATCCTAGCAAGCTAACACTTGCAAGATACCCTACTTATGCAAGCCTAATACTACTAGTTGAATTAGAAAGCTATTAACTGAGCAAGATAACACTTGCAACTTAGCAAGCTTACACTACTTGATACCCAATCCTAGTTTTACTTGCAAGCTTAATACTTTAATTTCTTTATCAAAGCTTTCTCTTAGAGTTTACTTAATGACTTGTAGATTCTAGAAAGATAATTGAAGGTAGCATAAAGAGCATAAAACTTGGCCTAAGTTTGATAATCTTGATGTCATCCTGAGGGATGATATTTTACTTAGATAAGATACATTTGTTTACCACCCCTCATCAGTATTTACCCCCACTTGTAAATGCTAGTGCTAATCATAAAACTTGATCAACTTTAGATGGGAATACTTGGTGAAAATGGTTATGAAAACCATAAAATGATGAGTCATTCTACTAAAATGTTTTGACATGTGTTTCCGAACACCAGATGATTTTGATGATGAAAATGTTAAGGCATGAGCCTTAGCCCTTTATAAAACTGATGGTTGTCTGGATGCGATACCATTCCAATTTTACCGTACAACCACAATACCCGAAAATTGGGTAGGGCTTGACTGGAAATTTATATACCTTAGTATGGGTTCCCTTGCGGCCAAGGTCTGAGCTGAGGCTACCTTGTGAAGATTGTCCACCTGTGCAGTACCCAAGATGACAGTTGGTCATGGTTGGGAGGCCAAACTCACAGGAGAGGTGCCTATACTAGGGCGTGTAATGGAAAGGTTAGGATTGATTATCCGCATACTGAGTATGGTGAATTCAGGATTTGTTCCTGACGGATGTAACGAATGTTGTGGTGAAAGTGTACAATCTATGCAGAGTGTCAAACTATTCGAATAGACGTCATGATTATGGACAGTTGGAGTGGCCATACTGTTCCCCCGTCAGATGTTTTTAAAATTATTTGTGAAATGATTTGTGCCTTTGACTTGACCACAACAGAGTTGTGATATGAAATGCAAGTTCCCACTTAGGTGCTATAAAAATTTCAACTAGTTTTCTTTGCTTCTGAACTTAGTAGAGGTAAATCTGGCTTTTTGCAAAAAAAACCTAGAGCTTAGTATCCTACTACAAAAACCCCCTTCACTTATTAGTATTAGTTTGCGAGAACTTAAAAAGTAGTCATGGCTTTGTTCCTGGCTATTCCCATGGCCAGACTATGGAGAGGAGTACGAGGAAGAAGGACAACAGGAAGGTTATGACAACTAGGATCATCTCCCATCGTCAGCATTGTTTGTGACCATGAAGATGGAGCTTCGCCCACGCTATCGTTACTATTACGTTTCCGCTGCTTGTATTGTATTAAGAACTGGATCATGAGATCCTTATTTGTGTAAGACCTTATGTATGGTTTGTAGTGGATGATGTACTGTGATATCCAATATGTTATGTCTCGCAAAAATGGTAATCCTGGGATTGCGATGCATGGCGTAACAGGCATCTGGGATTAAAAATCCAGGTGTTGACAAGTTGGTATCAGAGCCATCCTGACCATAGGAGACCCTAGTTAGAATGGACGTTAGAATCAAAAACTTAGTTTCAAAACCAAAGCAAGTAAGTATTTACAAAAACTTATCCTTATTCTTATCACTTGGATTCCTTTATGAAAATTCATGTTCCTCAAAAATTCTTGCAAACTTACATAAAATTTGACACACTTGATCACTCTACTAACTTACTCATCCTATATTCTTATACATAGACGTGAAGTACAACAAGTGTTATCAGTTGGGGAATGGAGGAGACCTCATCTTTGAGCGTGACTTGGACCAGCTGTCGGAGATGCTAGAGCGTCCGCACCCCGAGTTCTTCGGAGCTCAGCTCAATGATCAAGAAGGAGAATATCTATAGTGGATAGTTGTTGCAAGTCTCTGAGGAAAGATTGAACCCCCACTACAGAAGGAATTCAGTTCACCTTAAGAGAGAACAACTGGCTCGATGGACTTGCCAGGGCCATGCAGGAAGCTCTTGCCCGTCTGTGTGGGCAGAGTATCAATCAAATTAAGGGTACCCGCTTTGAGTTCTACCCAAGGCGTGATGTTATGGGACAGCCACTGGAGGCCCCATACCACCACGAGCTGAAGAGTCAATTAGACCACCTCAGTTTCATGATGTATGACCGTCAGAAGGAGTTGGACAATGCCCGTTCCTACGCCAACCGCAACTATGCCCTCGCTGTCAAGAAGGATCGAACCATCGCCATGCTTGTGAGGGATCACAAGTATTGTCACCGTCAGCTCGATAAGAAGGAGCGCATCATTTCCCGTCTTCGCCACCAGATCTCGGTTTTGGAGGAGACCATTCACGAGAGAGACATGCAGCTGGAGGAGAAGGAGAATGCAGGGGAGGACATTCGTGGAGACCCCCACTCCTACCTCAGTGATGATGATGACTTTCTGGAGGATCAGGCCATGGACTTCTTCACCGATGAGGATGACTTCGCCTTCATCGATGATGATGATGATGAGGAAACTGACTCCGAGGAGTAATAGCACTTGAGCACTAACGTTAGTGAGTTGTATTCGGTCCCACTATATCGTAGCTTCACAGAATGGTTCTTAAATCCATATGTTTTCCTCTGTTCTGGTATGTGTTTGTATCGTGTGCTATGAATGAATGAAAAGCAAGTTTCTAGAAAAAAACTGAGTCAAACTTTAAAAACTTCACAAAACCCTGAACCTTAGAAATTTCCCTCTTTTCTCATGATCTATCTCAATCTTCAGATGCCTCGCGGAGGAAGCAACTCAGCCCCGGACCCGACGTTGCAAATCTTGCAAATGTTGTTTTCTAACTGCGAAGCTGAAAGAGCCAAACGTCAAGCTAACTTAGCCACCCTTCAACAGATAGCTCAGATGGCCAACAACAATCAAGGCAATGTAAATCAGGACAACCATGGATCTAAGCTCAAGAATTTCTAGAACACCAATCCACCTGTTTTCACTAAGTCAAGGAGCCCCTAGATAAAGATGATTGGCTGCAAACCATGGAGAACAATCTAGAAGTGGCAGGAGTAGAAGCTAATGAGAAAGTGTTGTTTGCTACCCACTATCTGGCTGGAGATGCAAGAGCATGGTGGAACAGCATTCACACAATGAATGGAGGTCACATGATGACTTGGGAAGAGTTCAAAGTCAAGTTTAGTAGAACCCATGTGCCATCGGGTTTGATCAAAAGAATGAGAGATGAATTCAGGGAACTGAAACAAGGGAGAATGACAATAGTGGAATACCGTGACAAATTCTTGTCATTGGCTAGGTATGCACCGGATGAGATCGACACTGAAGCCAAAAAGAAAGAGATATTCCTGAATGGTCTGCATGATGAAATGCAGACAATGTTAGTCAATATCCCCTTCACAGATATTGAAGCCTTAGTTGACTGCCATTCAAATAGAAGGAAATATCAACCAAGCTAATGAGAACCGCAAGCGTCGTATGATGAATCAACCAGGAACCCACCATACCCCAAAGTATCGCCCCAACCCATCTCCAGGATTTGCCCCAAGAAACAACATACCCCCGATGAACCGTACGACCTATCCCAACCGTGGAAATCCAAGGCCCGAAGGAAAACACAACAAACCCGGCAGCTCCAGCAATTTTAACCGTGCCCCACCTAAGTTCAACAACAACAATGCCACCACCAACACCAACACTGCCCCAAGGACTAGAAGCAATTTTGTGCCTGTTGTAGCAAAGGAAAAGTCGCAAGTGACTTGTTATGAATGCGGAACCAAGGGTCACTATTCCAATGAGTGCCCCAAGAAGATTGCCGCAGCCCCGAATGCAAATGCCCCAGCTCAACATCAGTGTCGTGTTCAGCCCAGAAGGAGGTTTTCCCCATGGAACTCGCTCAACCGCAATGGCCATCTCTTTCTCATGCATGCTGAAGAAGCCCAGGAAGTGCCAGATGTTGTGTTGGGTATGTTTTCTGTTAACTCAGTACTTGCAAGAGTGTTGTTTGATTCTGGAGCATCGCACTCATTTGTTACTGAAGAATTTGCATGCACTAGTAAGATTCAACCAACCAAATTGAAGCATGTTATGATTGTTCAAATACCTTGTTCAACCACCAAGGCTAGGAAAATTTCCAAAGCCGTCCCTATCCGCATCCATGGCATAGCTTTTTATGCTAATCTAATAGTACTCGGAACCAAAGGTTTGGAAGTAGTACTAGGAATGGATTGGATGTCCAAACATAAAGGATTAATCGACTGTGCCAAGAAAGCCATAACCATGACCAGTACAGCCGGAACATCAGTCGAGCATGTATCTGAAACTTTGCCCCGTCAATTCAAGTGCAACAAGAGTATAGCCTAGAAAACCATTGACCAAGTACGGATAGTCTGTGAATACCCTGATGTATTTCCAGATGTTTTGCTCGGTATGCCCCCAGATCGGGATATCAAGTTTATCATTGAACTAATACCTGGAACCGGGCCCATTGCCTAGAGACCATATAGTATGAACCCGTCTGAACTAGTAGAACTAAAGAAGCAACTGGATGCCATGCAAGAAATTGGATTGATTCAACCAAGTGCGTCGCCATGGAGATCACCTGTTTTATTTGTGCATAAGAAAGATGGAGGTAACCGTTTGTGTACGGATTATCGGAAGTTGAATGATGTCACCATCAAGAACAAGTACCCGTTGCCAAAAAGAGAAGATCTGTTTGACGAGTTGACTGGTGCCAAAGTGTTTTCTAAGATTGATCTTAGAAATGGTTATCATCAATTCAAGATTTGTGCAGAGGATATTCCAAGGACTTCATTTACCACCATATATGGATTATACGAGTATATTTTCAAGTCTTTTGGATTAACCAATGCCCCCGCTTATTTCATGAACCTCATGAATAAGATTTTTATGGACTTCCTGGATAAGTTTGTCGTTGTTTTCATCAATGACATTCTAAATTATTCCAAATCAGAAGAAGAATATGAGCTACACCTAAGGACCATTCTTGGAACCCTTAGAGAGCATCAGCTATACGCCAAGTTTAGCAAATGTAAATTCTGGTTACAGGAGGTAGGATTCCTCAGACATATCGTATCAGCCGGAAGAATTGCTGTTGACCCTGCGAAGGTGAAAGATGTGGAAGATTGGAAAGCCCCAACCACTCAAACCCAAGTTCGTGCATTTCTCGGATTAGCGGGATACTACCGCAAGTTTGTAGAAGGATTCTCGAGCATTGCAAGACCCATGACCCAATTGTTGAAGAAAGATAAGAAGTTTGAACGGACAGAAAAATGTGAAATGAGTTTTCAGGAACTCAAGAGGAGATTGATTTCAGCCCCAATCTTGATCATGCCGGATATCACGAAGCCCTTCGATGTGTATTGTGACGCATCCAAGATCGGTCTCGGATGTGTGCTAATGCAAGAAGGCAAAGTTATATCTTATTTATCCCAACAACTGAAGCAGCATGAACAGAATTACCCAACCCATGAACTTGAACTCGCAGCTGTAGTTCTAGCCCTGAAGACATGGATGCATTATCTGATGGGAAACCGTTGTGAGATTTATTCAGATCATAAGAACCTGAAGTATATATTCACTCATAAGGAGCTGAATATGCGGCAGAGAAGATGGATTGAGCTAATCAATGATTATGATCTATACATTCACTATCACCCCGGTAAAGCCAATGTGGTAGCAGATGCCCTTAGCAGATTGTCATGCCGCTTGAACTCCACGATTTTGAAGGATCCACCAAGTTTGCACAAAGAGATGGAAGATTTCCGAATGGAATTAGTAAGTGAAGGATTTTTGGCTAGCATAGAACTTCAACCCACTTTGATCAGTCAGATCAAAGAGGCACAGAAAGGAAATGCTAGTATCGACGGAATCAAACATCGTATCGGTACAGGCAAAGTACCCGGGTTCACCGAAGACGAAGAAGGAGTTATGTGGTACAAAGGAAGCCTTTGTGTACCAGCAGATTCGGTTTGAAAGAAGTTATTTTGAAAGAGGCCCATGATACTCTTTATTCTATCCACCCCGGAGGAACGAAGATTGTGACACCCCCGATATCAGGGCTAAACAAATCCCAGACCTCCGTCTGAGATAAGCTTAACCTTGAGCTTGATATTATCCAGTGAAGAATCGATAACACAGCAGTGACCCTACGACACAAAAATTATTACAGCAAGCTCATAACTGAGCAGAGAACCAAATTATTACAAGCAGAGGTCACTGACCACAAACATAAAACAACGGAAGGCAAATTATGCTATTAAGTATAGAAAACTTAACAAATGGCCTAAGAGGCCTGAAGCATAATGATGACGTCCCGGCCCATAGATTCCAGGCTGCCAGCCGGGAACCCCAAGCTACTAGTCGATGTCGATGTAGTACCAAACTGATCTTCAGGGGAACACTTACTCTGCCAAAAGTATCAACAAAGCAAGGGTGAGTACAGGGTGTACTCCGCAAGACTTATGGCTGGTGGAGCTATTTTGCATAAAGCCATCTTTGTTTATAAAACAAGAGAGAGAAGAAGCTCGTCTAATCAGAGTATTTTAAAAGGGGATAAGAGAGTGACATCTCTAAAGTACTGATCATCATCTTTTCATATCCACCAAATCACCATCATCTACCAACTAGGATCACCCCCTCGTACCCATGAGGAAGCATCCTTGAGCACACGTTGATCTGCCAAATTTTATGATTAGGTTATAGTTCTCTATGATCTTAGAATATGGTCACCAAGCGTTCATAACTGTGAACATGGATTTTCGAAAAGATTTAACCCTGCAGGGGTGTACAACTTAACCCACACATACCAACCGACTCTTAATGCCAACGTTTTAGCCCTCTTCCTTGGAAGGCCGACAGAGGGTGGTTGGCCATGACCTTTACCTTGCTTTCGCCGAGACCATGAGTCACGCAATAAGTATTGTTCCGCCGTAACGGGTCAAATCCCGAATCCGGTATTTAAAGATGTGAGGCGAGGTTGGTTCCCCAGGGGCTCCATCGACCCCAAGCAACCCCGGCCATGATTACCTACCTGTTATGATGCACCTTTCACCCGAAAAATCTTTCAAAAGATTTTCTATGCATATGTCGAATGGAACGCCCGAACTATGTGACTCATGGAATCTACTAGGCAAGTTAATCAGGCGAGGGGTCCCAAGCCCCGTGTGGCTGTACGCTCATCTCGGTTCCAAAGGCAAGAACTCGGTTCCTAGTGGTGGAGAGCATGGGACTAGAAAAACCACATCCCACCGTGGCCTCCCATACAAGCCTTAGAATGTTTAATTTCATATCACTGATCTCATCTCAACACATTCTCCTGTAAGACTAGATTCTCTTGCATCTGATACATCATCTGGATGGACCAGAACTGACAGCTATGCATGGCTAATAAAGACTCAGATATAAGCTCTAGCAGTGCACACAAGCCAAACCTAGTTATGCTAGGAGCTATGGATCGGGTAATATAAGCTCAAAGGGAGTAATGCAATAGATAGGATACTCTATTTATCGATAAAATATCACAATATAATCGTATGCATCATGGAAGAATTGAAATGCTTTCGAAATCATAGGATTATATCATGATGGGGCTATGCTTGCCTTTGCTAGTTGATAGCAGATAAGCAGATCTTAGGGAGCCTTGTACTTGACTTGGTTACAGTTGGTCAAGTATTGTTCGTCGATCTTCGATATTCGTCGGTGTTGACCTCGGTCTTCGATCTCGATCTTGATATCTTATTCTACTGAAGAAGAACCAAACACCAGAAAGAGAGGGAAACAATCAACACATGGCATCGTTCCAATGCTCAAGCAAGTATGATGATATGACAAGTTAAATTGTATTGAAAAGTAACCTTAAGGCATGCTCGACAAATTAAATGGGGTTCCAAGGGGTGAAAACCCTAACTCGAGGAAACTCCAGAACACATGAGAGGGGTTGATTTTTTTCTCTAATTAAACTTGTCATTTGAGTTGTTGATCAATGCATGATTATATCTTAAAGATATAGCTATCATTTTTCTGAACATTTTGATATATTATTTGTATTTTTCTGAATTACAGATTAAAAGTTGATTAATTTACAATATTATACCAATTTCTGAAAATATTAAGAAGGTTCATTACATCTTTATGACGTCATACAGGGCTGGGAACATTTCTCACTGGGTCTGAGGCTACCCCCAGTCACTGACGAATAGGCCCCGCGGGTGTATTTTATATTTCCAGAAAAGAATTACAGAAACATTTAAGAAAATGAAAAGGGGATTACTGCATCAACATCAGCATGGAGAAGCTCTCAGATTGGGGCTCAAATCCGTGGATTCACTGCACGCGCGGGCTTGTGCTTAGTCTTGTTAGAAAGAGGAGATCGAGGCAGACCCAGTGGTGGCAGCGCTGCCCTCTTGTGGTCATCGGAATAGGGCACGCAACGGCGGCGAGCGGCGGAGCTTGCAGACGGTCGTGATGGGGAGTAAACAGAGCGAGAGGAAGGGAAAAGAGGGGCTCTGTAGCACGGAAATCTCACCCTGATGCTTGTGGAAGGGTCATAGGAGGCAGAGGAGGACGAAATCATCCATGGCGACGACGGCCAGAGTCGGGGAAGGAGATGTCGATTCCGTCGACTGAGGATGCTTCGGCTTGCTCTGCTTGGCAGGAAGAACGAGTCCACCAGTGCGAACTCATCGGTGGCCAAGGCTCGGACTGGGGCGGTCGTAAACGGCGGAGATCATCGTGGCCCGAGAGCTAGGGTTCGGACCGGAGAAGAAATTGGGGAAGAGGGAGAGGATAAGGCTCGTCCGGCAGCGGCAACGGGTTTTATAGGCGTCGACGACGTCGGTAGCGTGCATCTCCTCTAGCGGGAATCACGGCGAGGCGGGGACGGCGCCAGCGTCGACACACAGCAGCTCTCCTCGTCGGCGTCCTTCTGTCGACGAAGAATAAAGGAAGAAAAGGGACGACGGGTATGGGCTGGCTGCGGGCTTCGCTTGGGCCAAGGTGGGACGCAGAAAAGGGAGAGAGGAGAGGGAGTTGCTGGGCTGCGGCCTGGTTGGCGTCCTGGCTCTTTTTTTTATCAGAACTCTTTTTCTATTTCCTATTTGCCTTTGTGTTTGTAATTTCAAATTCATATCTGTTTTGAAAGCTTTCAAAAATACCAGAGGATTTTATAAAACATAAGAAATACTTATGAACCCTTATATTCCATTTGGGCTCCATTATTTTTGTTATTTCAAAATTATTCAAAATCATTTGAATGGATTTGCAAATAGAAAGAGAGGGAAAAGCTAGGGTTTTAGGGTTTGATTTAATTATTTAATGCACAATTTAAGATATGATGCTCATGACGCACAAAACAAATCCTAATATAAGATTAACAAAAACTGGGGTGTTACAAAGATGTATAAGGATTTGAAGGAGCAATTTTGGTGGCATAAGATGAAGAGAGAAATCGGAATCTATATCGCCAAGTGTGATATCTGTCAGAGAGTCAAGGAAGGACATGAAAGACCCGCAGGACTGTTGCAACCATTACAGATTCCGGAATGGAAATGGGATTCAGTTCGAATGGACTTTATCACCGGATTGCCTACTTCTACTAGGGGAAATGACTCTATCTGGGTCATAGTGGACAGATTGTCCAAAGTCGCCCATTTCTTACCAGTCAAGACCACATACCAGAGTTCGAAGCTAGCAGAGTTGTACATCGCTAGAATCGTCAGTTTGCACGGAGTCCCCAAGAACATCGTATCGGATCGAGGAACCCAGTTTACCTCGAGATCCTAGAAGAAAGTCCAAGAAGGTTTAGGAACTCGGCTAGATTTCAGCACAGCGTATCACCCTCAGACTGATGGACAAACGGAGCGAGTAAATCAAATACTCGAAGATATGCTGAGAGCATGTGTGCTAGAGTATGGATCTAAATGGGAAGACTGTCTGCCTTTCGCGGAATTTTCATACAACAATAGTTATCAAGCTAGTCTGCAGATGTCCCCATTTGAGTTCATGTATGGAAGGAAGTGTCGCACCCCTTTGAATTGGTCGGAAGTAGTAGAGAGTCAGATTTTCGGACCCGACATCCTACGAGAGGCAGAAGAGAAAGTTCACAATATTCGTGAGCACCTCAAGACCACCCAGTCAAGACAGAAGAGTTATGCTGACAAGAGACGTCGAGACCTCGCTTTCAATATCGGAGATTTTGTGTATCTCAAAGTGTCGCCTTTGAAAGGAATGTAGTGTTTCCAGCTAAAAGGAAAGTTAGCCCCCAGATATATCGGACCTTTCAAGATTCTGAATCGTCGAGGAGAAGTATCATATCAATTGGAACTGCCAGAGGAAATGTCAGCAGTGCACAATGTGTTCCATATATCGTTACTTCACAAATTCCTTGAAGTTCCAGAAAAGACTAAAGTTTTCAAGAACATCGATCATCGGACCATAGAGATCAACGATGACCTGACATATCCCGAAGTACCCATCCGTATTTTGGAAGAAGCTTTCAGAACTACCAGAACCCGAAGCATCAAGTTTCTCAAGATTCAGTGGAGCAACCACACCGAGGAAGAAGCTACCTGGGAGCGAGAAGATCACATCAGGACGGAGTTTCCCGATCTCTTTAAATCCTAGGTAATCTTTTTTCTTCTTTTTAAAATCTCGGGACGAGATTTTTTTTAAGGAGGGAAGGTTTGTAACATCTAAAAAATATGAAACAATGATCATCAAACTCTAGTCACTAAAATTAGGGTTAACAAAAACTTTGATTAATTTAAACTCATATGAATGCATGTGTGTATGTGATGATTTGATAAATGCATGAATAGACTTGTGTGATTCAACTAAATAGTAAGGAATGGTTCTAAGATGAATATAACATCATCTAAATAATTTCCAAGAAGAAACAAATAAAGAGAAAATCAAAAACAAATCAATTAAAGCAAATGGTCATTTTTTCCAATCTTGTTCACTAGGTCACTTTGAGTGTTCCTAGTCCAAGATTTCAAACAGAAACTTTTCAAATTCTTTTCACCCCTTGCTAGACCAAGTAAAAGTGAACCTAAGCCCACACTTTCAAACCTGCAGAAACATTTGGCAACCTCATTCAAATGACAATTCAAAATTGAATCTTTATCATATGTGAAGATCACACATTTTCAAAACCCAACCAAACCAATGCCCCTTGACTAATCCAACTAACCAGAGACTCCCTAGTATGTGCCTAGCAAACCCACCAAGTTTGAATCAAAAATTCAAATTTGAATTTCTTTCGGCCATTTCATCAAACACATTGTGATCAACAAACGAACAAACACAAAACACTACAGTGTGCAGTAATTTTGGCCAACCTTGTTCACTCTCTAGCTCTCACTACACTCTCAGTAGATGAACTAGCCAAATTAACAAGCCTTAGCACCACTGTGACCTTGGCATAGCCATTAATGGCGACCATGTCGAGCCCCTTTGCCACCCCTAATGTGGACAGCAAGCTACACGCCTCTCTAGCCTCGCCAACCTTGTCTCACAGACGCAGCACTGTCCACCGCCACTCCCTGTCCCAGCCCCGAGCGCAGCTAGCCCCTGGACCATCTGCCAAGCATGCGCCCAGTTTCTCTGCGGCCATGCCGAGAGTGCGCCAGAGTGCCCCACTCGACACGCTCGCACAGACCGCGCGCCGCCCTCGCCGCTTGCGTGCGTGATCACCACCGCCCCAGCAACCCCGCAGACATGCCCGTTCGCCTCCGCGCGGACCACACACTCTATGCGCCATTAAATTCGCCGTCGGACCCGCCCAGAGCATCGACGAGTTCCGACCGATCAGCACCGCCCCACGCCTCACCACCACACCGTTGAGCTTCGCCAGGGAGCACCGCACCGTCCCCTACCATTGCCCATGCCATTAGCCCTCAATTCCGTCGACCACGACGAGCTCAGCCCGCGCCTGTCTGTCCCCTTCAGCCACTATAAAAGGAGGCCTCCCCCACTCGTTTTCTTCACACCAGTTCACTCCCCACCTCTCACTGACCACCCCCACTCACCCCCTGAGCAAGGAGAGCAGCGCATTGCCAGAATTTGGCCAGAGTCTGCCACGGAGGAGGAAGAAGGGCACCATTTATTGGAGCCGTCCCAGGAGGAGCTGTCGATAGCAGGAGAACCGCTGTCGTCGACTTCGTCGTTCGCCCCCATCGCCGACCATTGCCTTAGCGCCGGTGAGCCTCCCACGACCCCCACCTGCCGCGTTAGGGTTCTATCTCCCCGGCGCTGCCCTTCATGGACGATGAACCAGAGCCGTTCGATTATAGTTAGATCGTGCGTTCCACAGCCCCCCATACCGCTTCTCCACTCGTTGTCTCACTGACGAGTGGGGTCACTCACTTAACCAGCCCGCGTGTGCGCTGTGCGTAGTGGGCCGGCCCAGTAAAACATCCCGCGCGACCCAGCAATTCATATTTAGTTTTATTCATTTAATTTCAAACACAGTTCTATACCTAGATTCAAATATCAACCAAGCTCGATTCACTAAACCAAAAAGCATGAAACTAATTTTGTTAG
Source organism: Avena longiglumis (assembly GCA_030063025.1). NCBI lineage: Eukaryota > Viridiplantae > Streptophyta > Magnoliopsida > Poales > Poaceae > Avena > Avena longiglumis. The sequence goes on from CP125975.1 coordinate 507,189,812, forward strand.
GAAGTTACTGGAATGCTTAATCCAAGCTTGTTGGATTCAAACCATTTAGAATTGTAGCTCACCCATGGTAAAAATAACAAGGCAGAAGCTTTTCTGCATTCAAACATTTTTTTAAATTCAACCATAAGATCTTTTGAGTTGATTCCAACTCTCAAAAATCACATTTGACCATAACTTTCAGAATATATAAAAATATATAGGTTTACTTACAGAAATAATTATCAAGTAATAAAAGAATGCCACATAGGCATTTCTAGTCACTTTAATAAAATAAAATAAAAAGGTTAAACCTTATTAAATTGTGACACCACTTTAAATCACATTCCCATGTACTGAAATATGTGGTGATTACATGTGTCAACATGATCCCATGTTTGAGTTGGAGAATATTAAATCTTAAGTAATTTTTCAATGAGTAGAAATTACTTTTCTAAAATAAAATAAATGAGACAAGTGCTTTAATATTGTAATGTTAGTGATGATGCTAGATCATCTAGTGTGCACCTTTGTGTGAAGATTAGCAATAGTTAAGTATTGTTTGGTGATTGTGTACCTCGTATTTATTTATAGACGCTAGTACCGACCAAGGATACGAGGAGGAATGAGGATACTACGAGGAAGAAGCCGAGGAGAACTTCAACCACTGCTTTGCACAAGGCAAGCTTATACCAAAATCCTAGCAAGCTAACACTTGAAAGATACCCTACTTATGCAAGCCTAATACTACTAGTTGAATTAGCAATCTATTAACTGAGCAAGCTAACACTTGCAACTTAGCAAACTTACACTACTTGATACCCAATCCTAGTTTTACTTGCAATCTTAATACTTTAATTTCTTTATCAAAGCTTTCTCTTAGAGTTTACTTAATGACTTGTAGATTCTAGAAAGATAATTGAAGGTATCATAAAGAGCATAAAACTTGGCCTAGGTTGGATAATCTTGATGTCATCCTAAGGCATGAGATTTTACTTAGATAAGATACACTTGTTTACCACCCCTCATCAGTATTTACCCCCACTTGTAGATGCTAGTTCTAATCATAAAACTTGATCAACTTTAGATGGGAATACTTGGTGAAAATGGTTATGAAAACCTTAGAATGATGAGTCATTCTACTGAAATGTTTTGACATGTGTTTCCGAACACCAGATGATTTTGATGATGAAAATGTTAAGGCATGAGCCTTAGCCCTTTATAAAACTGATGGTTGTCTAGATGCGATACCATTCGAATTTTACCCTACAACCACAATACCCAAAAATTGGGTAGGGCTTGACTGGAAATTTATATACCTTAGTATGGGTTCCCTTGCGGCCAAGGTCTGAGCTGAGGCTACCTTGTGAAGATTGTCCACCTATGCAGTACCCAAGATGACAGTTGGTCATGGTTGGGAGGCCAAACTCACAGGAGAGGTGCCTATACTAGGGCGTGTAATGGAAAGGTTAGGATTGATTATCCGCATACTGAGTATGGTGAATTCAGGATTTGTCCCTGACGGATGTATCGAATGTTGTGGTGAAAGTGTACAATCTCTGTAGAGTGTCAAACTATTCGAATAGCCGCGTCCGCGGTTATGGACAATTGGAGTGGCCAAACTGTTCCCCCCTCAGATGTTTTTAAAATGTCTTGTGAAATTATTTGTGCCTTTGACTTGACCACAACAGAGTTGTGATATGAAATGCAAGTTCCCACTTAGGTGTTATAAAACTTTCAACTAGTTTTATTTGCTTCTGAACTTAGTAGAGGTAAATCTGGCTTTTTGCAAAACAACCCTAGATCTTAGTATCCTACTACAAAAACCCCCTTCACTTATTATTATTAGTTTGCGAGTACTTAAAAAGTACTCATGGCTTTGTCCCTGGCTATTCCCATGGCCAGACTATGGAGAGGAGTACTAGGAAGAAGGACAACATGAAGGTTACGACAACTAGGATCATCTCCCATCGTCAGCATTGCCTGTGACCATGACGATGGAGCTTCGCCCATGCTATCATTACTATTACGTTATTCCGCTGCTTGTATTGTATTAAGAACTGGATCATGAGATCCTTATTTTGTATGACCTTATGTATGGTTTGTAATGGATGATGTACTATGATATCCAATCTATTATGTCTCACAAAAATGGTAATCCTGGGATTGCGATGTATGGCATAACAGGCATCTGGGATTACAAATCCGGGTGTTGACAGCATGTTGTCAATTTATTGCAAGAATTTAGCCAATAAGATTGAATTTTTTTATCCATTAAACATGTTAGTTTGTGTGACAATTGGCACCATGTCATATTGAGCCATAACCTTTGAAGTTGCTACACAACCAAAATCAATGTTGTCACTTGGAAAAATTAAAATTGGATTTTCCCTTTGTAAGCAAAGCTTGATTGGACAAGATGCATCCAATGTACGGAGTACAAGACATAGACACGGTACCAGCAACTATGGCTATGCAGGTCAAAAAAAGCAACTATGGTTGTGACCTTGGTCATCTTGTTTTAAAGATGGCAAATGTCTATCAACTCATTAAATGCTCAAAAGCGTACATGCGTCTAGGTCTATCTGATGGGGACAACATCCCCCAAGTGGGAGTGGGAGTAGCGTACTAAAATATCCCGCCCATACATTCAAACATCCAGCCCTAAACATACTTCACCTTTTTTAGAATGAAAATTCCTCTTCTATTCCTGCTCCGGAAACAAGAACCCGAGGAGCAATGCAACAATAGAGGGATATATGTGGTAATTTTGCGTTCCCCCACATGCATCACTCCATCGACCTGGTTCCCTGCCCTTCTTCAATAAGCGTATTTACCTACCCCCTCCGGCCTTACACTCGTTTTATGGACCCACAATGCAAGTGCCCCGCTTGTCAGTGACTCAGAATTATGGGAAGTATAGATTCCCATCGTTTGTAGTTCAAAATTCGAACATTTTTCGCTAAACTGAGATAAACTCGTTAAACCCTAACCAAGCAGGGCATCATGCACTTATAGATAAAATTTGAGATACTTTCATTAAATTGGGCAACACCATTCTATTCGACAAATATAAGAATGAAGCTTGATCATTATTGAAATTTCCCTAAACGCTAAATAACCTCTATAACATAAATCCTAAGGTCTCATTTGATTTGCAGGATTCCTAGAACATAGGAGTAGGAAAACCATAGGATTGGAGTGGCATGACCTCTTGAATCCTATAAGAATAGAAAATTACATGAATTTGGATCAAGTACGTCTTTTAATCATAGGTAAAGAAAAGGAATTCAAACATGAGGTTAGGGTGAATGGAAATTTTCCTACAAAATAGAGAGCAAAGGAATCCTTTGAAGGAATCACTACGGATTGTAATACTTTGAATCAAACGACCAACATTTGTATATTTTCTAAGGGACAAAACCCTTCACAAATCCTTTGAAATTCCTTTGAATCAAACAAGCCCTAAACCCCTAAATAATAAACCCTAAACCCTAAAACCTCATCCCCTCAACCCATAATTAAACCCTAACCAAGTAGGTATCATGCACTTATAGATCCAAATTTGATATACTTTTAGTAAATTGCGGTAACGCCATTCTATTCCACAAATATAACCATAAAGTTTGAACATTATTGAAAAATCCTCAAACCCTAAACCCCTAAATCCTAAAAACCTACACCCTAAACCCTTAAACCCTCAAACCCTAAACACTACCCCCTATAACATGACCAAGCAGGTATCATGCACTTATAGATCAAATACAAGATACTTTTATTAATATAAATTGGGTAACGCCATTCTAATTGACGAATATAAGCATAAATCCAACATTATTGAAAATACAAAAACCATAAACCCTAAACAACCACTAAAACCTAAAGCCTAAACCCATAAATACTAAAACCATAAACCCTAAACCCTTAACCCATAATTAAACTCAAACCAAGAAGGGTATCATGCACTTATAGATCCAAATTTTTGAGATACTTTCATTAAATTGCGGTAACGCCATTCTGTTCCACGAATATAAGCATAAAACTTGAACATTATTGAAAGTTCCCTAAACCCTAACCCTCTAAACTCTAAACCTTAAAAGCCCTAAATCCTAAATCCTAAACCCTAAACCCCTAAACGACCTTGACAAAGCAGGTATCATCTCCTCGCATATCAACATTTGATATATACTTTCATTAAATTATGCTAAAGCCATTCTATTCCACGAATATAAGCATATAGCTCGAACATAATTGAAAATTCCATAAAACCTAAACCCTAAACCCCTAAAACATAAGCCCTGAACACTAAAATTAAACCCAGAACACTAAACTCCTAAACCCTGACCAATAAACAGCTGTCATATGCACACTTATATATCAAATTTTGAGATACTTTTACTAAATTTGGTAACTCCATTCTATTTCACGAAAATAGGCATACAAATCGAACATTATTGAAAATTCCCTTAACCCTAACCCCTCCAAAACCTAAACTCAAAGCTCTATACCCCTAAACCCTAAAAACCATAAACCCTCAACCCGTAAACCCTAACCAAGCAGGTACCATGCACTTATAGATCAAAAATTGAGATACTTTCATTAAATTCCTAAGTCATTCTATTCCACAAATTTAAGCATCTGGCTCGAAGTTTATTGAAAATACCCAAAACCCTAAACCCGAAACCTCTAAATCCTAAAACCTAAAACCCTAAACACCTAAACCTCGCCAACAAGCAGCTATCATGCACAATTATAGATCAAATTTTGAGATACTTTTATTAAATTGGCTGGGTAACGCCATTCTATTCGACGGATATATGCATCAAGCTTGAACATTTTTGAAAATTCCCTAAACCCTAAACAACCCCTAAAACCTAAACTCTAAACCCACAAACACCCTAACGAAGCAGTTATCATGCGGTTATTAATCAAAATTTGAAATACTTTCATTAAATTGAGGTAACGCTATTCTATACCATGAATATAGGCATAAAGCTTGAACATTGTTGAAACTTCCCTAAACCCCAAACCCCTAAAACCCAAACCCTAAACTCCTATCTTATCTTACCACTATATAGTGTACGATTAGATTTTATTGACTGTTGGATTAAGACTCGTTAATCCCAACATTGTCAACCGTCGGATCTTCTTTTCCATTTCATTACAGCTTCTGCTAAAAGATACTATTGATAGTCTTTAGCACAATGAATTCTATGCACAAACCTCAAAACACACTTCTCCATCGTAATAGAATTAATATTATCCATCATTTCTCTAGATCATGTTACCAAGATTTTTGAAGTATCAGGTTTAGCTAATAATAAACGTTGACTTATAGATGATACAAACTACAAGAACCAAATATACAACCATACTTTATACAATTTTTAAATTTTGGGAGCTTTACCTATTATATAATCTTAGCACTATATATAGTGTATGAATAACTTTTTGATCGAACTTTGACTGTTGGATAAGATCGACCAACAAATACCATATTTGCAAACCGTTGGATCTTATATCCATTCTAGCTGCTAGAAGCTAGATTCTCTATTGAAAATATTTACCACAATGATGGCTATGCACAAATCTCACAACACACTTCTTAATAATTTTGGAATCTTATTCATCATTTATCCAGAGCATATATGTCGAGTATTAGTTATCTAATAGGTTGATTTCTACATAATACAAAGTACAAGAACCAAAATACACCCGATACTTTACGGACGACGCTCAGAATTATAATTATTTTTTAGCATCACCTGTTATAGTTATATAAAAAAATGATATGTCATACTTCTATTATATGATTCTCATATGTGCAAGGCACATGCAACTTATTCGTCATTATATAATGTATGAATAACTTTGAACTTTGACTCTTTGATGAAATTGGAAAATCCAAAAATTGCTAACCGTTTTATAAAGATTCCATTGATACTTACATGCAAGGAACGTGGTGAATTACTATTCTAATTTAATACTACTACTACTACTATGTTACTAGATCAAAATCTACCCCCTTCTTTTCTTCTTCAGTGACTTCTTTTTCTAACCGTTAGACACACACACCGCCGTTCCTAAATTTCCCTCATTTTTTTGAACCTCATGATAGTAGGGTGAAATACCTATTGCCTCATTTTATGTATTAATATAAGAAGTTTTACATCAAGGACTTACAACATTGAGATGTGGTGTGGCTCGGTGACATAGAGCATGTTGGGAGACCCCAAGAGCAAGGTGTGATGAGCACAGCAGCAAGTTTTCCCTCAGTTATGAAACCAAGGTTATCGAACTAGTAGGAGTAAGGAAACAACTCCAAGGTGTTGCTAACACCTTGGAACCTGTACAACACAAACTCAATACTTTGCCCCAACTTACAGTGAGGTTGTCAATCTCACCGGTTTTGTGAAAACAAAAGGATTAAACGTATAGAGTGGAAGATAGTAGTTGCTTGTAGAAAGTAAACAATAAACGGTAAATAGTAGATGGTGTATCAATGATAAAGGAATGGACCAGGGTCCACAGTTCACTAGAGGTGTTCTCCTTAAGATAGATAGAATGTTGGGTGAACAAATTACAGCGGGAAAATTGACAGATTAAGAAAGCATAACAATGCATCTACTAGACATCTTGACACCAACGAGATTTGATTGCGCATTACAACATAATACATAGACCATAATACAACTACATCTATGACTAATAATCAACCTTCAGGTTATCATCCTAACCCCTTCCAGTAATAAGTTGCAAGCAACAGATAATTGCATTAAGCAATGTGTGTAAAGTAAACAATACAATTGCCCCATGGACAAAGGATTGTTGATTTCTTCCTAGTAGCAACAACACATTTACAACCTTAGATATTTCTTTCACTTCCCCATATTACTAGAGGCATGAACCTACTATCGAGCATAAATACTCCCTCTTGGAGTTAAAAGCATCTAGTTGGCCAAAGCATCTACGAACAACAGAGAGCATGCAAGATCACAAATAACATAGACATGATAGAATCAATAATCAATCTGACATAGTATCTCAATATCCATCGGATCCCCGCAAACACAACATGTATGATTACAAATAGATGATCTTGATCATGAATGGAGCTCACAAGATGTAAACATGATAGCACAAAATAGAAGAAACAACCATCTAGCTACTGTATGGACCCATAGTCCAAGGGTGAACTACTCATTCATCCCTCCGGAGGCTGGCATGGTGATGAAGAAGACCTCCGGGATGATCTCTCCCCTCCGGCAGGATGCCGAGAAGAGCTTTAAATCCCCCCAATCTAGGGACGATGGTGGCGGCGGCTACGGACTGTTTTGTGGATATTTGATCGGGTCCTTAGGGTTTTTGCATCAGGGTGCTTTTATACATGAAGGGGCAATGTCTTTGGGCGCCCGAGGGGCCCACACCTAGGGTTGGCGCGCCCCTGGCCGCGTCGCCACCAGGTGTGGCCACCTCGCCCACTTTGGCTGCCCTCCGAACTTCGTGTTCCTTCTGGTAAAATATTGACTTTGGCTTTTGTCCCGTCCAATTCCGAGAATATTTCCTTACTAGATTTTCTGAAACCAAAAACAACAGAAAATAGGCAACTGGTACTACGGCATCTTGTCAATAGGTTAGTTCCGGAAAATACATAAAAATACCTCAAAGTGTAGACAAAACATAAGAAATTCGATACAAAATAAGCATGGAGCATCAAAAATTATAGAAATGTTTACGACGTATCAAGCATCCCCAAGCTTAACTCCTGCTCATCCTCAAGTAGGTAAGTGATAAAAAGAATAATTTTTTAGGTGACATGCTATCACAATTCTGATACAAAAATATTTGTAAAGCATTGGTAGGTGGGATGAAAGTACTCTAAACATGAGCATGAAAGATGTAGTTCTAACAATAAGAAATAACAACTACGTTGTAACATGAAAAAGGTACAAACAAAGATCATGAATAACAATGCATTGAAAGACCTTTGTTTGTTTCACATATAGAAAACATAGCAAGAGTAGTATTCAGCTTGTTCTTCATGGTGTAGCAAAACATAAATGCATATGACACCTTCAAAGTTCATAAGGGTGACTAAATACAAATAATTTAAGAATAAGCAATATCAACATTATGAATCAATCAATCAGTTTTGGGACAATGCACATTAAACTAGGAATGAAAACTAAGCTCTCTTAATTGGTGCATAAATATAGAACATGGAGACTCAACATAAAAGTAAGAAGAAAGGCCCTTCATTGAGTGAAGCAGGGATTTCAAGTTTCATAAAGAGCTTCCAAAAATAATGGTACATATTAGCTTTCATCTCTCATCGCCCCTATCATAAGCATCTTGAAGTGATTAAGGTTACAGTGAAACAAATATGTATATGCTTGACAGATCATTAGTTGGCAATCTCATGTCCCTTGAGTACGAGGGCCGTTCCTCATGCTACTCAACTTTAGTCACAAGCAAGTTCTTGTCATTGTAAGTATATGTGTATCATAGAGAACCGCCAACGGGGTACCCCTTACCCCATGACACAGGAGCTATCCTATATCAAAATGACAAGGCAACAAACAGTGAGCATCTCAGCGATCTTTTTATTTGCTATTTTCATAGGTTTTTATTGAGGATGCTTCACAGATTTCTCACTATGGTTATGCTACAAGTTTCCACCATGATTAGGCATGGCTTAGGCTAGCCGCCCAGGCGTTTCTCTAACACATATATCATACTCCATGAACTTACAAGGTCCCCTTTTATTTCACACCGCTGACATCCGTAAACAAAAGATCTTGATATCAACTGGATAATATGTATAGGTGTTGAAAGCGTTCCCCATGACAACATGGTTCTGCTAATTCCCAACTTATAAGTGCAAGCATATAAGCAACATAGATGGCATAATGGTTCAAGTTTATTAGGTGCAAGAAGTAAAGTGTGCCATTAAGTTTGTGAGAGCTTTAATCACTAATTTTCACATAACAAGTTTAATTTGGAAGATAGATAAAAAACATGAATATACTTGGAATGGTGTACCACACCATCCACGGGAATTTATAGTGGACTCTTTGGAATAACTTGGTTTCTTGGGATTTGGATGCATGAGTAGAGCTTACTCGGTACAAGTGGAGGCTAGCAAAAGACTAGGAGCGACCAATTAAGAGAGCAATAATGGCCATAATCATGCAAAGAGACAAAACATTATCAATTAAAGCATAAAGTGGTATCACAAGTCAAAAACTAAATGATCATAGAGGCTCAGGTGACTGGTTTATAGTCTTAACATGGTGTAAGCATGTGCCAAGTCAACTCAAATAAAGCATCAAAGGAGAATACCACAATATTATGCTTTTGTATGCTAAAACAACGCATGATTCTTTCAAGGCACATTAAGCAATCTCAATTGTTTGGAACAAGTCATGCTACAGAAATAATCACTAAGCATAAGGTCAAGGCAACATCTAGCATGACATGATAAATTCTAAGCCACAGCCAAAACAAGCTCCCTTTTATACCACTTTAAGCATGAAATTTTCTACTCTTTTCCAACACCAATCAACTTATTTGAAACAAAATGCGAATGCGGGGGTCCAACTAATTTATTCAGCAAATCAAACAAAATAAAACTAAAAACAAAAACAAAGACGCTCCAAGAACAACACAATAGTGCATGAAACAATAAAAATGAAGTGTCTAGAAAGAGACCTGTAACATCCCAGCATTAGAGCTTAGAAATAAGTTGAACACAGATGTGTGAATTGCATTCATGCATAGAAAATATGAATAATTTTTGCGCTTTTAAATAAAAACTTGTCAAAGAGATTGAAGCTTCTCTTAACTTGATGGAATTGAAGTAGATCATCAAGTTGACTGCGATAAGTTTCAGTATGACCTTTGCTAAAACCTTATTTTGGGTAAACATGATTTGATCTAAGGGTAGATCAAATATAATAAAAATTAAACCCTAACACATTAGTTAATGATTTATGTTTGATCCTTAGGTGATCATATCATAGTATTCATTATACAACTTATGAATACCAGATTATAAACATAACTTAATTAATAAGAATGTAACAACTAAATCTTAATCTCATTTTACTTATACCATGAGTATCATGGAACTACCTAACTTTAACTCTCTAGTGTGATTGAGTAGGAAAGAAACCAAAGTTAAAATCATTCACCATATAGTTTTCTTTCCATACCAATCATTATCATATCTATTGAATCCTATCCTTATATTTGTTGTTCATCAATATTGAGTAATCCACTATTGATTCACCAATTATTAACCTATCAATTCTTGACCTATCAACTCCTGTACTTATTATACCATTCACTTAAGGCTTATAAAGAAAGAAGTCCGAAGAGGTAACTAGTGATGCTAGTTTTAGATGTTATCTATAGGATGGGAGTGATTGTAGAAATCAAATCAATATGGTAACAAAGAAGATTACAAGGATGAAGTCTGAAGATAGTTACCAGGAGTAGTCCTATTGGATCAAGTAGGCATAGTCAATGAATTATGTCTCTTACTCCAATAGAGCTAAACAGAAGATAATTATAATACAACTTTAATGTTGTATTGATGAAGCCTTGTTCAGCCAACTGGAAACCTGAATCATAAAAGATCAAAGGATTATAATGATCATGCCTTATTCACCAATATTGAATGCTTATATCATGTATAACTGACATTGGTGGATAAACCATGATTGAACCATAGTATAGATATATTATCCTAGATTAGTCATTACAAGTCACATTATAATGTGAGGTTGGAATAGTAGATACTGGAGTTAAGAAGAGACAAGATAGTATGAATAAGGTGATGCTAGAGTAAGATTGGATTAAAGAAGTAGTATTTTCCTCTTTGGAAATACTAAGCACTTGAGGTGAAGTAGGATTTGATGTATACATCTATTGAAGTGATATTAGTGAAGGATGATTAAGGAAGAGTATGATTGGAGTTAGAAGTAACCACTTGTTGGATTGCGGATTATCAGCAATAGAGTAGTTGATATAGCCAAGTATAGATATAAATGATTATGAAAAGCTTTAGTGTCAAGCTCATTAGATTTACAAATGGATTTAGAAGAATAAAAGGTGGATAAGAATATTCTGTAAAGCAAAGCTCATCATGTTAGCACATGATGATGGACATAGAGAAGTAGTATATCTAGGAAAGGAATTCCTTAATCAGAAGTCCAGAATTATGAAGTATGGAATATAGGAATCCTTGTTAAAGCCTAAACTTTAAATCTTAAACCTAACATAATATTCCTTTCATATTATTGATCTATCATCTTATCTCCATACAACTTTATTGGAATAATTTCCTATATCAAAATACATCAGCACATCTTTGTCATTCCTAACTATCATAATTATATGTACTTAGGAGTTACCTTTATCAATTATTTTCCATAAGATCTTCTAGGAAATAACTTTCTTATATAAAAGATGAAGTCATTCTTGAACACCAACATAAGAACAATCTGTCTTAACCAATAAGCTTTATTCATATAAATAAAAGGATGAACAAAAATATTAAAACTCCTAAAACCATGGTAAAAAATTACAATTTAAAACCCTAACTTTTATTTCAATCATATATGCCTAGAAACTATAGTTATCAATTCTCTCTCATAATTCATTTCAAATAATAACCATTTATTTTAAAGAGTGAGATTAATAAAGATCATGAACATAAAAATAATATGTTTAGCCATTAACCCTTACTCACATCAATAAAAGAAATATGAGAATATCAAATCTTTAAGAACTTATGGTAAAGCATTTTCAATTCAAATTTTAACTCTTATGTTAGTAATAATAAAATATATATATGTATAAGAAAATAAAGAAGTGATAACTTTATACAATAAAAGTTCATAAATAGTTCAAAATAAATTATTATTGATGCTTGTATTCAACAAAGAACTTTTATAAAGAAAGATTCCTAAAACAAATAAAAAAATACAAAAGGGAAAAAAACAGATAAGAGAAAACGAAACAGTGAGGAAAAAACTGCAACCAGGCCGCAGCCCAACTTCCCTCTCTCTTATCCGTCGCCCACGAGCAACCTACAACAGCCCAGTAGCAGCCCAGCTAGGACAACATCCAGTAAATCTCTCTGGCTGACAAGTGGGCCAGCTGAGGGATTGCGGGTTGAGTTTGGATTTTTATCAGGGGTTTTTTCGCAAAATATCGTCGTCTTCCTCGTGCGTCACAAGCACCTCGCTGGAGGGGTTCGTCGCCGCCCGATGTCGCCGCCGTCGTCAGCCGAGCGTCGCGATTCCTGCCACCATCCCAGAGGACGATAAGAAGGCCACGACTACACCTCTGCTCTATCTCATCCTCTCTCACTCGCCACTCTCTTCCTCCCTGTCTTCTCTTTGGATCGAAACCCGAGCTCGCCGGACATCTCTATTCCCATCGTCTCCGGCTGTCCTAGGCCAAGCCAAGACCACCATTCGACTCCACTTGCTCGACTTTTTCATCCCCCCAGAGGAATCGACGTCGTTCGACCTAAATCGACATCGCCATCACCGACGTTCCATCGCCAGTCGACACCATTCCCAGTGATTCCGACCATCTCCCGTCTTGTCGACTACTCCACGGGATTCCTGGTAATGCTCTAAGCATGTTAGTGCTCTCCTTTTTCTTGTTCTCTTCCTAGTTTAAGTTTTAGCCGGACATCGTCGTCGACCATCGCAGTTGTTGGTCGCCGGAGTAGCTCCGACGACCAAAACGGAGCGGTGCCACCAGCAATCAACTCTGCGTGCTCGTCCGCGTCCAGCAGTGCCTTTTCCGCGTGCAAGCATCCTCCCAATCGATCGATTGAACTTTGATCTCGGGGTAAGAGTTCGTGTGACGTCATGATGACGTCATGCTGGCGTCATCCTTGACCAAGTTCACCCTGTTGACTGGTCTTTGCCCATGTGGCATGTGACGTGGCCTAGGGCCCAAGGGTCAGTGTCTGGGCTAGGTAGGTTTGCCGTATAAAAAGTCTGTGCCTGTTTAGAAAATAATTAAAACATTCAAATTTCAAATATTCCAGAAATAAAATAAAATGATTAAATCTTGTAAATTTAATATCTTTTGTTTTATAAATCAGAAAAATACATATAATATATGAAAATGTTTAGAAAAATAAAATCTACGACTTAAATATATTATTAAATATAATTATAATGATTATCTAAATAAATATTATTTAATAAATACTTTATAAAGTTTTAATACTTTGATAATTAATATTTTAATAATGGTAAATGTTAAAAATCTAAATAAAATACTAAAAATCTTAGAAAAATAAGAATTAGAGTTTAAAACTATAATTATACATTATTATTCCTCTTAATTAAATATTTATTATTTATTAAGTATTTATATAGTAATAAACCTTATTAAAATCATATCTTATTATTTATAAATCACAAAAATAAATGTAATATACCAAAATGATCACAAAAATAATACCTACATGTTAAAAATATGATATTCCACTTTTAAGTTAAATAAAAAGTTAAACACTTTAATAACTTGAATTTAGACCTATTTCCTTAGTTAATAATTCATCTAATGTCAAATAAAATATGTTAATATTTCTTAAATTAATGAATTTAGTCTAATAAAAAGTATTAGTATTAAATATTCATAATATAAGTCAAAATGGTTCACCACATTTTAAATACAATTTTATTAAATCATCTCTCAACCATTAATGTAGATTATTTTATACAAGAATCCTTATCCAATCTAAAATCTCCAAGATTAATTATAATAAAATAAAAACCATTCCTTTACTTTAACCACAGGATTATAAACAAATCAAAACACTATAGTAAGTTCATAAGTAGTAAATAATATTGTTTACTGGATTATAAATCATAATCACACCCTTATAGGAAGGTAAATTCCTTTATACCATTATCATGTAAATAAATCACTACTCCAATAGAAGTAATGCCATTCTTGAGTAACTTTAAAGAAACAATATAAAGTGAACAAGATACAAGTATCATAAGTAATACACCCTAAGTCTATCTACATTCTTAAAGTTACTTATAGTTACAAAGCCTTAAGTATAATGCTAAAGACTTTATTATATACTTTATAGTTAACTTTGGTCTGTTATAATTAAATTGTAAGGCATCTTAATACCAAACCAACCCAGTTAAGAACCAAGATAGATAAGTCTCAAATACTACTAATATCATTATTCCAGTAAAGGCAATTCCTTCTAACTCAAAGACTATAACAAGAAAGAACACCACATAAAGTTAACTTAAAAGCTTAAATGCTTCTACTTAGTTGAGTAAGATTTTCTTCAAAAGTTATTCGTTTTGCCACTTCAATCAACATATGACAATTAATATTAAACACCTTACATATTGTCTTGAAGACCGTGAGTGCATAATCTTGCAATCACAAAAGGAAAGTTCACACTTGCTCATGTCCTTTGATTATTTTCTATAAAGTATTTTATAAATCCAGTGTTGTCATCACCTGCATTTGAAAAAGGTCAAAAAACACTATTTTCATAATAATGTGATTATAGGTTATTTACCATGAGGTAATAACCTACTATAAGTGTTCCGGTGGTAAAGGAACATATTATCTAAGACTTAACAACCAATGTCGTGAGTGATTCTTGCACTGTATATTACGCGTTGACCATGAGATTTGGAATGGTACAGAGAAGTCAGTTGTATCTTTTCCCTCTCGCATGGAGCTGGATGTGCGGGTCATGGCTGTTATCACTCGTAGCGTGCATATTATATGGTAATTTATAGAGGATATGCAGCATATGGGTGGGAGCCCTCAATGTCCCACGATAGTTCCGGCATCTGAACGGTATGTACTGCCATTGCAGTAATTCAATAGGTGGGCTGGCGTACACCAAGGATACATGCGGGGTCACGGAGAAGGCAGTGATTGGCTTGGATCTTAGTCTGGGCCTCACACCAAGGAAGTGTGAACGAACCTGCAATTCGTATGTGCAACAAAGCTAAGATTTCTCATGGGTAAAGTGAAGCATGTCTGCAGAGTGTAAGAACTATAACTTGTTACTCCCTGTTTCGAGAAGGAGCTGCGAACGCAGCGGGAAAGGAACTCCATGAAAGTTCTGGTAAACCCGTGAAGGCTGATGGACATAGTTTTTCAGAATAAAAGCAACCTTTGAAGAAATGTTTACGAGAACTTGCATTGCCTATGACCTATGGTCTGTGGCTGTAGAGATAGTGCATCAAACACTCCTTTTCTAGTGAACTTGCTGAGTACGCTCGTACTCAAAGTATCTTCTTAACCCTTGCTAGGTTCTAAAGCCAGTATAGACGACGTCTACATCAACTTATGCTCCAGGAACCATCATCAAAAGCTAAAGCTCTTCAATGAAGTCAAGGAAGTCAACATATATATCAACTCAAGTGAAGACGAAGTTGCGGATTAGATAAGAATAGAATCTCTAGCCATAGAACCTACTTCTATAGATTATTGCAATAGTAGCAATGCAAGCCTCAATATTTTAGATACTAGTCTGTTAGTATAATAGATTTGAGTTGTTTATTTCTGATTCTTCTTTGAAAGAAGTTTCTTTTTCTCTCTTTAACCTAGAGTGTTCTCTGGATCTTGTGTAAAGAGTTGAGTTGTAACCTATAGTCATGTCTTGGACCTGTTGTGTTTCTGTTGTACTACTCTAAGGGGTGTAATACTAGTGAACGGTGTTTCATTGGTGTTATATCAACGACTATAGTGTACTACATCATGCAGTGGTATGTTGGGTCACCGCAAGACCTGAGATTTTTTTGATGAAGAAGGGGATGCCTTGGGCATCCCCAAGCTTTGACGCTTGTACCTCTTGAATATTTCTTGGGGTAACATGGGTGGCATCCCCAAGCTTAAGCTTTTGTCCATTCTTCATCTCATTATATCATTATTCCCCTACACTTGAAAATTTCCTTCATACAAAACTTCACCCAATCTTCATTAGCAACATTAGTGTATTCAGGATAATAAGCCTTTGGGTTTAGTTCCAACACAAGTAAAACTTTCATTAAAACACAAGCCACTGTAGAAATTCCTTTTAAAAGGTCAAGTGATCAAAGAGAACTCAAAAAGAAACCGATTAAGAGGCAAATGCAAATAATGGCAGAAATCTGTCAAAACAGACCATCAGGTAAAAACCGATTTTTTCAAAGACCTTGTGTTGCTCAAATCGAGAAGTGTTGAACTAACGAAAGTTACATAATAACCTGGGGCATAAGCACAGAAAATTACAGCTCAATCTGGCGTACTAGGATTCTTCACTAATTTTTACAGTGAAGCACAAAAATCTGTTTCGGGACAGCAACTTCCCCAAATCTTACTTCTATCTCATTGGAGGTTATTCTTGGAACAAAAACCACACAAAAAGGATAATTAGAGGTTATTATATAAGTAATAACTTCTAAGACTCAACAAAAGAAAAACCTACTGAAATTTGGGTTATCTCACAATTAGTACTTTTCTTTAACGCCTTTAAGTTAGGCTTAGGAAGCAAGAATCAAATATTTTCAAATGAAGAAGCATTAAGATCAATTCCAGTAATTTCTTCAACAAGGCATGGTATCTCATCCAAATAAGTTCTAGAGGATCCTCTCTCGGTGGTGGTCTTCCTCTTCCTCTCTTTAGTCCTCCTAGAGTTCATCCATGTGGACAAGGATTTTTTCCAGAGAGTTCCAACATCCATTATAGGGTACATCCCTCTAATTGTGGTCATCTGTGATAATACAAAATGGTTCATGTATTCCTTCTATGAGTATACTGTGAATCTAATTCCATGATTGGTTTGGAATTTATGATAGTGATTTCTTTTGATTTGGATAAAGATTGATTTAAAGCCTGCTTTTATCTAGATGGTATATACAGATACCATTGTTCTTTCCTTTGTTTGATTAACTATTTCCCTTATAGGATGAATGTCCAGAATGATTGCAGATTTTCATATAAAGATGATTCCGAGCAGTAGTTCTAGGAAATTGATTTGCTATCTTATATGAATAAGATGAATAGGTAAAGTTGAATGGCCTTGGTTATGAGATAAATAAATTATTATATTAAGAGGATACTTTCTGCTTACTAGCAGAAAAATCAAGTATACCTAATTGGTGCCTGAGCTATTCCTATGATAATCAGCTGTGTGGAAAAAAATATGATTACATGATATTATTCTTGTTTGATGTCATTCTTGACAGTAATAGTATAAAGGTATTATTCTTGATTTTGTGGATCCATAAACCAATCTCTTGGATTATTTACTATAATAGTCCACTCAAGTATCATATAAAGGTATATCTCATTTAGATGATGATACTACTGTTACTTGTACTGATGAACTCTCTGTGAATGATTATTTTAGAGGAAAAGAAATGATTCCTAACTAATTTTTCTTTTTAGGAAAATGATTTGATGTATCTAGTTTATGAAAGCTTGAAAATGAGATCTTAATAATAAGTAGATGACTTTTACCTTGGCTTCTATTGAGGTGCTACCCAATATTTCGGATGTGCCCAATAGAAGATCATGAATGAATTTGCTTATATCATATTTCAAACTGGTGAATACTAGCTTAAATCAATGATGTATAGGCTTAGATTTAGGATATGGAATTGAACAAATGGAATGATGTATTTTCAAGAAGAAAATGATTCCCCTAAAAACTGGGTAAGAAAATGATTTGAAGTGATACCATGTGGATGTGACTCATTCTGTTTACCTGGGTATTTGATGTTTGAATGAAATGATTCCTAAATTAATATTTTAGGAAAGTGGTTAATGTATTTGGCTTATGGAAATTTGCATAAGATGGTTTAATGATAGACAGATGATTGTTATCTTAATTTCTGTTGAGGTGCTACCCAAAATTTAGGATGTGCCACTACTAGGAAAATGGCTATAGGTAATCAGCACATCCGTGGCTCACATGGTTGAAGTGCCCCACGGCTAAAACAGGCGTGGCTCACCTATGGGCAGTGCCCTACTAGTAACTAGAACAACCGTGGCGCACATGACCATAGTGCGCCAGATATGTGGGCGAGGGCCTGCTGCCGCACGCCAAACATCCGTAGCGCACATAGGGTAGGTGCGCTACGGTTGTTAGTGTCAACCATGGCGCACATGGGGGGTGCGCTACGCCTAAACGCATTTCCCTCTCTGCTGTGAAACGGCCAGACACATCCGTGGCGCACTATGGCATGTGCGCCACGGATGTATAAACTTAGTAGTAGGGCACCTTGACCTAGTGCCCTACGCCTAACTATCCTGCACCAACTCCACCCCCCCGGTGGATCGCCTTTTTAGGCTTTGCAAAAAATAAAAGAAAATGATAAACACTTCAAAAATTAAATCCTTTCATATTTAGGTAGGTAATGTGGTATAGCTTTTAGTAAAATTAACAAACATGAGTTTCGACTTTATTTGCAAAAAAAAAGTCATGCCACGGTAAAATGGCCGTAACTTTTGCATACGATATCGAAAAAATCGTATAATATACCAAAATGACGAGAACGAGATTTCGCATCCGCTCGCAACCACCTCCGGTCGTTTAGCGATTTTTTAGATTTTCAAAATTCAAAAAGAGTAAAAAGTTACGGTCAAAAGACCGTTTTTCCTGCAGAAAAAAAATAGAGGGCAACTTACCCGTAGCGCACCACCACCTAGTGCGCCACGGATAAGCTTGGGCGGGATTCAAATTTGAATCACCACCCCTCCCACCTACCCCTATTCCCTCCCTCTTCTCCTTTTCCTTCTCTCTTCTCCTCCTCCTTTTCCTTCTCTCTTCTCCTCCTCCTCCTCCTCTTCCTTTCCTTCTTCTCCTTCCCTTGCACTGACGATGGCGACGGTGGCCTTCTCCTCCTTCTTGCTCCGGCATCCTCCTCTCCTTGCAGTGACGATGGCGATGGCGGCGACGACCTTCTCCTCCTCCTTGCAGTCACGACGGCGACGACATCCTTCCTTGCGGCCTCCTCCTCCTTGCAGTTACGAAGAGCGACGACGAGCTCCGACGACCGCCAACAACCTCCTTCTCCTTGCGGCGACCTCCTCCCTTCTCCAGCCACACCTCCTTCTCCCTCTCTTCCTCGATGCCGGCGAGGAGTAGCACAACCACGGCCTCCCGCACCTCCCTGCGGTGGTAGGTCGTGGCCACGGCCATCATCCTCCAGCGAGGCGACACGACGGCGGCGATGCGGACCCGATTGCTTTGCAATTCAAAACGAGGGTGTTTTTTGCATTTTTTTTTATTTTTGAAAAAAACATCCGTGGCGCACCTGTACCCCTACTCGTGGCCTATCTCGATATAACCGTGGCGCACCATGCAGTGCTCCACGGCTACGAGATAGCCGTAGCGCGAGGCCCGTGGCGCACTGCTAGTGCGCCACAGAAGGCCTTTCAGGTGCGCCAAGAATAGGCGTTTTTCTAGTAGTGGCCCAACAGAAAAACATTTTTTTAATGGCTGGTATCTAGTTTAAAAACTAGAAAGTATCAGTTTGGGTCAGTGATGCACAGTCTGAGACCTAGGCTGAAGTTTGAACAAGTGCTATTTCACTGCCCCTTTTCTTAAAAATCCTATGATGTGAAGATCATGTCTCTTGCATGAATACTCAGGATATTTCTCATCAACTTTTTTATATACATGCATGTGATCAAGTGTTGGATCAAAAGATTGTAGATTTACCTTGGATCTAGAGTAGATTGTGGTAGCTATTTCCTGGTGCTGTTGTTGCCTGTTATCCTAGTGTTTATAGTTGCTGGTTATTCCTCCTTGACCTTGCTCTGCAACTCCTGAAACTATACCTGTGTTATCGCCATATTTTGGCCAACGAAGGAGATGGGCCGTGATCAAGATGGGCTTGGAAGATGTGTATATTCAACGTGTTGTTGGATCGGCCTAGTACGTAGAATTGGGCTAAACTGCCCGTGTATCTTGTATCAGTTTAGGTTCCGTTTCAGTTTAGGTAAAGATAGAGTTGTAGAGTTATTCCAAAAAGTAGAGTCTCCGGACTATAAATATGTACCTAAGGTTATCGAAAAAAGGAGGACAATCACGTTCACAACAAACACAATCTCGGCGCATCGCCACCCCTTGTTTCTAGGGTTTCTTTCGGGTAAGTGTCATGCTGCCTAGATCGCATCTTGCGATCTAGGCGATATCTACTATCGTTACCTGGTTTTACTCGTACTGAAGCGTTGTTGATGGCGAGTAATACCATTATCATAGATTGTTTGAGGCTAGCATCGGTGTTTTTCATTATTATCGTCGAAAGTTATGCTACCTCTAGTTATCTCGCTACCCTTGCACCTTTTCCCAAGTGTAAGGGTAGCATCTTGCTTGATCTTTATTTAGCTGATTCGATCTGTTACGGTTACACCTTGCTCACCAAGGTTTAGTTTGATATCTACGTAGCCAGGCCTTACAAACGGGTTGAAAGATCCAGTAGTACGTAGGGACGTGGTTTATTTGTTCTAGAGAAGTTGTTCCGGTAATTGACTTTACGTTAGTTATTAGGCCTTTTCTAGGGTTAATATTCTTCATCTTTTGTACATACCAGGCTCAATTACGTGTAGGACGTTCCAGTTACGTAGTGAAAACATTAAACTGTCGTGGATCGATTTAACTTGTAGTGATCAAGCAAAACCCCATGTTATCGTAAATCTAATGCAGAACCATGGGGCAATCGGCTCTAGGAGCCGATTTACAGGGAAACCTGGGAGCCGGTCACGGCTCGAATTTTACGTATACTTGTTTACCATGCAGGAAATCAATCGAGCAATCCTTCACCTTCGACCAGGTATAGGTCAGGCACGCCCTCGAACCAAGCCGGACGTGTGCGGAGTTTTGCGGCCGTCCCGAGGGACCAGGCCCACCAGCGTTCTGGAGCCTCCGGCTCTTCGTTGTTCGTCGCTGCTCGCCGGTGGGTTTTGGCAGGCAACACATTCTCGCACGCCGGTGGGACCTTCAACAACGTCTACATCAACATCCGACGCTGCGATGGAGAATGCACGATCACTTCTGACGATCTACCTGACGAGCACAAGGCCAAGTATGACGAGATCAAGGCTCTCTTCGAAGAAGACCTCATCAGCTCTTTTGAGAGGACCCGTAAGCATGGCATCAAGTGGAGGGGGTTCTCCCCCGAGGGTGCCCTCGATGAGGTAGATCTGTCTGTTCCTTCGGAGGAGCGCACCAGAGCTCTACGACAGGAAGTCAACTACATGGTGGCTCATTCTCTGCACCGCCATTCTGAGAGCCTGGTGAACGCTTTCGAGCGGATCGCGGTTCGCGTAGTTCAGGAGATCATGAAACATCAGTACTCTCCGTCGGGGCCTACTCTGGGGACTCACCAGGGAGAAAGACCGCTCCAGACCAGGCCACAGCTGCCATTCACACTTGCAGCTCCAGAGCCGCCAGGAGCAGCGGCTTATGTCGTCTACAAGGCTGGAGGCGACCCAGGCGATTGCCAATTCCTGTTTGAGCCACCTAAGGAAATCCCACACGGGTATATATGCGCCTACGTGCCGGACTGCAATAACCTGACACGCACCAAACAGATTGCAACCGCAGGAGTCTCTGGGCAGGATCTTGAGGCGAGCATGTCGGCGATATGTCCGGATGGACGCCGACAAACAGCGTGGCTAGCCAAGTATGCCAATGGAACAAGTAATGAGAATCTAGCCCCTACAGCTCAAACAAGGAGCAAATCGGTACCATCTCGAGGGACCCGGTTGCGTCAAGAGAAGAACAATCGGCTATTCAAAGCCGTATTCAACGAAGTTTGATCGATTCCGCCGCCACCCAAGTATAAGCTCCCCGAGTTCTCAAGGTTCGGTCGGAAGGGTCAAGCTCGATCGAGCACATAAGCCGATACCGCACAACTAGGCATGATTTCGCATCGGATCGGATCTGGCGTAAGATTTTTTGCGCAATCGACAGACCAGCCTTTGGGTGGTACACCGCCGCCACTGATTCAATTCATACCTAGAAGCAACTGGAAGAGCGGTTCCACATCCAAGTACCATTGAGGCTAACGAGGCTGGCATTGCAGACTGGCGCAGTGCGGCGAAGCGGGAGAGCTGTAGAATACATCCAGCTTCAGACCGTTAAAACCGATGTTTCTCACTCGTTTAAGCGAGAAGGAAGCACGAGCTGGCGGTGTTGGGTCTTTAGCACCCATCAAGGATCCGCTTTCAAGTGAGTACAACTCATTGGCGCACATGGCCCGAAATCGGCGATGTATGAACAGCGCCACCCTGAGTTGTACCAAGACAAATTCAAACGTCCGATAGGCCTGGTCGATACAGAAGAAGGTAATCCTACGCAAGACCAGGAGGTGGCCGTAGCTGAATGGGCTCGGGGGGCAGATCCTGTAGCCTGCAAATGGGTAAAACAGCAAGGGCCTGCAAAAGGGTTCGACTTCGATGTGAGCAAAGCCGAGCAGATATTCGATTTACTGCTGAAGGAGAAGCAGCTGAGGTTACCCGAAGGCCACAAAATCCCTACGGCTCAGGAAATGAACGGGAGACCATACTGCAAGTGGCATCACTCGTTCACCCACATCACCAATGAGTGCAAAGAGCTTCGTCGCCAAATCCAAATGGCGATAGAACAAGGCCGTCTGATCCTTGGGTAGTTCGCCATGAAAGTGGACACAAACCCATTTCCCGGCGTCAATATGGTAGAACTCAGTCGCTCCGCGAGGCGTCAGCTGGATTTCTCGTTCGGCGTTAATATGGCAGGGTCTGGGTACCACCATGACACGTACAAGCAGGAGGGAGGTGTCCGCTCTCGGAGCAAAGAAAGAGAGGAGGCTAGTCCACGCGACCGGCCAAGCCACAATGACAGGCGGTACTTAACAGAGGAAAAAGTGAGGAGAGTGCGATATCAGAAGCCACATTCCACGCATCTCCTTAACAAGTATGAGCGCCAGTATGACCGACGTCGCCGGCGCGACAGAGACGACGAGAGATATGAACACCTTGCTAGGGGACCGTCAAAAGAAAAGGAAGGCGCAGACAAACATTGGGATTGTCCTTTCTTCAAGTATTGCTGGGACGCGGGAATGAGCCGATTGCCTACAGTCGACAACTGCCCAGAATGCGGTCAGCAGAAGGAGGACACGAGGCCAGTGTCAGTGTTCAAACGTCTAGGGCCTCTTCCACCCCAGAGTCGTGGCAGGGAGTCCGCTCGAGCAGAAGACCTCGAGAAGCCAAAGAATGACAAAGACGAAGACAGATATCACCGTCCAAGGTGGTGTCCCGACTCGAACACACCCGAAGCGTAGAGTGCAGCGCTGCGTAATTGGAGGAAGCAAGCGCAGATTCCACGCTTTAAAGAAAGCACGGCCCGATCTGGCCGTCAAAATTAGGCAGACCCTGGAAACGGAAGACCGCCCGACAAGGAAATAATGGCGCCCCAAACCAGCAAAAGCCGATGCACAGACATCGACTGGCACAAACGTGGTGTTTGTACTACCGTCAGAATTCTGCGCGCCAAGAACCAATGAGCTACCAGCACGCGGTTTGATTGCGTCCACGGCGGTTATCTTTGAGAAGCCACGTGAGAAGGGTTACAAACATCTGAAAGCCCTGTACCTGCGGGGTTACATCAATGGGCAACCTGTCAGCAAGATGTTGGTGGACACCGGGGCGGCAGTCAATATCATGCCATACTCCATGCTACGGCGTTTGGGACGCTCCACTGCAGATTTGATCAGCACCAACGTCACGTTAAGCGACTTCAACGGTCGACTGGAAACGCAGGCGTCTTGAACGTAGACCGTGGGCGAAAAAACCATCCCCACGTCATTCTTCGTCGTGGACAGAAAAGCACTTACACTTTGTCTTGCTAGGAAGGGATTGGATTCACGCTAATTGTGCATTCCGTCCACAATGCACCAGTGCACGATCGATGGGGCGGAGATGAAGTGGAGGTCATCCACGCAGATGATTCTATCGAGATTTCCATAGCTGCATGAACGTCGGGAAGCGAAGACCAAGAGCCGATCTCCGGAATCAGTAGACTAGGCTGAGCGCATTGAAGCTACAAAAAGCGGGGTGAGGCTAGTCTTATCCAATCGGACTTACAGTAGAAAAGCCCACGATCATAGGTATGCGCCGATCCTCGCGATCGGCCACAAAAATAGAAAGCAGCGATCATCGACAAGCGGCTCATGTAGTCGAAAGAGAGATGCTCGCCATTGTAAAACAATAAGGTGTAAACCGTCCTTGACTAATGCAAGCAAAGGGGGCGATTCAAGCAATCGCCCAAATTATTTTTGTTATCCTCACCTACCGCTTGCC
The DNA here is from genome assembly GCA_030063025.1 of Avena longiglumis. Taxonomy (NCBI): domain Eukaryota; kingdom Viridiplantae; phylum Streptophyta; class Magnoliopsida; order Poales; family Poaceae; genus Avena; species Avena longiglumis. The sequence goes on from CP125975.1 coordinate 507,214,139, forward strand.
TGTTTAGCATCGATTTGACAGTGACGGGAAGCTAGTGCGGGTTCACATCCGCCGATGAACTAGAAGAAATCGACATTGGTCACGGGATAAGCCACGACCAACATTTATCGAAGAAGTTAGATCCGATGCGGGGCCCGATGATAGCCTGTTGAAACAATATCCAGATCGCCGCACGGGACTACACAGATGCACAGGTTAGACAGAGCATCATCGAGCATCGACTCCGCTCAAAAAAGGATTTCGCCATTTCAGAATGAGCATGACAAATGAAGGCGAAATGCGGAAGAAGTCAAGAAAGAGGTCGAGAAAATGTTGACCAAGTTAATCGGGCCATGCGGTATCTTTGAGTGGATTTATAGTATCGCACTGTAGAGAAAAGGATGGCGGTGGCATGTTGCCATAGATTTTCGGGATCTCAACAGAGCTACCCCAAAGGATGAGTATCCGATGCGTGGCGTAAACATTAATCAATGCAGCGGTGGTCATAAGATTTTGAGCTTCATGGACGGCAATGCGGTTACAACCAGATCTTCATGGCTCCGGAGACATACACAAGACGCATTGAGTCCTGTGGTCGTGGGGTTATTTGAATATGTAGTCATGACATTTGGACTGAAAATGCCGGCGCCACGTACCAAAGGGCCATGAATTATATTTTCATGATCGATCGGCAAAACCGGTGGAGATTTACATCGACGACGTGGTGGTCAAGTCGCTTGATTACGGACACACGGACGATCGCAACGCGTCTGGACCGAACAAGAAAATTCAGCTACGGATGAATCCAAAGAAGTGTGCCTTCGGGTGACGCCGGTCAGTTCTGGGTTTTTGGTCCATGAACGCGAATTGAAATCGGCTGAAAAGTCGAGGCAAGGCGTAACGATGAAGCCACCCACCACGAAGAAAGAACTGCAGTCCCTCATCGGCAAGATCAACTTCGGAAGATTCATCTCTAACTGTTAGGAAGGATAGAGCCGTTCATGGGACTAGTAAAAATCAAATCGAGGAATTCCCGGGGCGAACAACAACGAGCCTTCGACGAGATCAAAGAATATCGACAAAGCCGCGGTGTTGGTTCCACCCCAGGACGGACCGTTCTACATTTACTTGTCGAGTCGACACGTCCATCGCCTCAGTGGTGGTGCAAGTTTATGATGGGCTGGAGCGAGTCGTATTTTACATAAGCAGAAGGATGCTGGACGCGGAGACAAGGTATCCCGATATCGATAAATTGTGCCTCTGCCTGTTTTTCACCTGCACCAAGCTGCGCCACATTTTGCTATCAGCAGAGATCATCATCATATGCAAATCAGACGTCATAAAGCATATGCTGTCGGCTCCTATGTTAAAAGGCCGATTGGGCAAATGGATGTTTGCATTATCAGAGTTTGACATCCGGTATCAACCCGCGAAATCAGTTAAGGGACAGGCGCTGGCCGATCTTATCGCTGAAAGGATCAACACTAACATAGCAGCACTGTCCATAAGAGCGTGGGCTATGTTTTTCGACGGATCAGTTTGTGACGATGGCTGCGGCATCGACATTTTACTCGTGTCACCCCGGGGGGCAACATTTTCCTTCTCCATCAGATTGTCTACCTCTCGCACCAACAATGTAGCCGAGTACGAGGCGATAGGCAAAGGAATGGAGTTACTCCTCGAAGCCGGAGCAGAAGCAGTGGAAGTTTTTGGAGACTCCAAGTTGGTGATTTCCCAACTCACGGAGGAGTACAAGTGTGAGAGCGAGTCCCTCTTCCCATTATGGTTTAATCGCTGGTGAGCTGATGGCGCAGTTCCGGTACATAAACTTCACCTGGATCCCACGGTCGCAGAATACAGAGGCAAATGATCTTGCACAAATGGCTTCAGGCTACAAGGATGTAGCAGAAGGAGCCGATGTTCAGGTACAGTTCCTGGAAGCTGACGACTGGAGAGCCGATATCTTCAATTACTTGAAGGATTCGGCTCGGGGGGCACCTAAACGGATAAGATACAAGGCCATGAAGTACGTGCTTATTGGGGATGACATGTTTTACAGGACTCTGGAAGGGCTATTGCTCAAATGCCTGGGGACAGCCGAGGCCAATCGGCTCCTACACGAGGTACACGAAGGCGCCTGTGGAACTCACCAATCGGCTCATAAGATGAAATGGTTGATCAGGCGATCAGGGTTTTATTGGCCCACCATGCTTGAGGACTGTTTCAACTACTACAAAGGGTGTCAAGCATGCCAGAAATTTGGCAAAGTTCAGATGGTACCTGCGTCAGCAATGAAACCCATCATCAAGCCTTGGCCATTCCGAGGTTGGGGCATGGACATGATCGGCAAAATCAATCCTCCATCAAGCAAAGGCCACATGTGGATTTTGTCTATCACTGATTATTTCACTAAGTGGGTGGAAGCTGTCCCGATGAAATCAGTGAACTCGAAGGATGTTATCAACTTTGTGAAAGAACATGTCATCCATAGATTCGGGATTCCCCAAACTATCACGACCGATGGAGGTTCGGTCTTCATTTCTCACGAGTTTAGAAAGTTCTGTGAGGACACGGGGATCAAGCTGATTAGATCATCTCCGTACTATGCTCAAGCAAATGGGCAAGCTGAGGCATCCAACCAGAGCCTCATCAAGCTGATCAAGAGAAAAGTCGATGAGCACCCTAGGCGTTGGCACGAGGTTTTGTCAGAGGCGTTATGGGCTTATCGCATGTCATGCCATGGAGCAATAAAAACCTCGCCATACCATCTAGTATATGGACAAGAAGCCGTATTACCTTGGGAAATTACGGCTGGATCGAGACGCGTCACTTTTCAGGACGATCTAACAACCGAAGAATACGCAGCCCTGATGAGTGACAGTGTGGAGGATCTAACCGAGCTCAGGATGTGGTCACTGGAGAAAATCAAAGAGAACAAGGCCAAGGTAGCTCGTGCATATAACAAGAAAGTGAGGCCAAAGGAGTTCCACGTTGGTGATCTAGTATGGGAAGCTGTGTTGCCATTGGGGACTAAGGATGCAACATATGGTAAATGGTCTCCAAATTGGCACGGGTCGTACAGGGTCGATCAAGTTTTAAGAGGAAACGCATACATGCTCGAGCAGCTGGATGGCGTAAAATTCCCAGTGGCGGTCAACGGCCAACATCTCAAGAAATATTTCCCAAGCATGTGGGATGATGGACAGTAAAATGTGGAGGCCGATACATGGAATCGGCCGAACAGAAAAAAAAAAGAAAAGCAAAATGTATAGCCGATGCACGGTCATCGACTTTAGAGGTTCACACATGTTCACACATGTTACAAACAGATGCCAGTTTACACATACGAGCTACTGAAGAAATGCCTCGAAGGCGTGGAGGGCGTCAGCACAGACACGATCCGCCTCGGCGATCTCGGCTTCGTCATCTTCATCCTTGCCCGTCACTAGCTATTTTTTCAGGGCACATATTTCGATGGGCAATTGGAGATCTGGGTCGCCCTTTTTTGAAGAAGGTCGCAGGTTACCGTTTGAAGCTAAAGAAGTGGCTGTTTAAGTGTGCCTAAGTATGCGACTGAGTTGACCTTGTCAACGATTTCGGGAAAGCCGATGTGCATCGGCTCTTTGAGTTATAGCTTGGTTGACTGTGAGAACGTAACAAGGTGAAAGCCGATGCGTTGCTATCGGCTCTTGGAACATCGACCTATTGTGGCTATCGGCAAGATTAAGGGCGAACAAGGCAATCTTTGGGAAACAGATTCTCATTCATTCGAAAGATGATTGATTACAAAAGGATGATTGATTACAAAAGGGAGCCTGCTACTACTACTACTACTACTAATACTGGTTCCTAATCTAAAGGCCGAGATCATCGCCGCTGTCATCGCCGCCGTTTTGTTCGCTGTCTTCAGCGCTGCTGCCGGCGTCGTCTTCGCTGCTGCTGCTGAAGAAATCAGCAGGGGCCTCCTCGTCCTCGTCGTCATCTTCGGTGTCTTCGCTGGACCCGGAAGCGCTTCCGTCGGTACTGTCCGGAGGAGGTGTCTTCCTCGATTCTTCCTCCTCATCGGAGGACTCGGCGCCGTCCCACGACCAGAGTCGCCACTGCTCTTCGCTTCAGTTCCCGTCAACGAGGAAGCTAGGCTCTTCGCCCGTCGATCGAGGACGCATCGTCCTCTAACCAGACAGCGAAATCACAGTCCCTTTCGTCCCACCATCGTGGGGCGAAAATCTTATCTGACGCCGCGGGTGTTACAGCGTCGGCTCTCGGTCACCGATCTTGTTGGAGGCGTGGGAAGGCAGACGGAGGGAGAGAGGAGGCCATGGCGAAGAAACAGGGTTTTTGGCGGAGGAAGAAGGGTTTTCAGCCACTTGGGAGAAGATGGGGACCGAATGCTGCATTTAATTTAAATAAGGGAATGGTGGAGAGACGGTTCAATGCCATAGCGGTTTCCCAGTTGTCTTGCCAAAATCGTCAAATCATGCAATGCGGAGGAGTTGAGAAGACAGGCATCATGATGAAGGGGTAGCGTGGCGATTACATTACGCCACGATTCGTCAACGCTGACCGATAAAAAAAGAGGAGAAGAAGAAAAAAACAAAGTGGTTTTGGAATTATCATTGCCAAAACCAGGGGCATGTTATCGCCATATTTTGGCCAACGAAGGAGATGGGCCGTGATCAAGATGGGCTTGGAAGATGTGTATATTCAACGTGTTGTTGGATCGGCCTAGTACGTAGAATTGGGCTAAACCGCCCGTATCTTGTATCGCTTTAGGTTCCGCTTCAGTTTAGGTAAAGATAGAGTTGTAGAGTTATTCCAAAAGTAGAGAGTCTCCGGACTATAAATATGTACCTAAGGTTATCGAAAAAGGAGGACAATCACGTTCACAACAAACACAATCTCGCGCATCGCCACCCCTTGTTTCTAGGGTTTCTTTCGGTAGTAGTGTCCTTTGCCTAGATCGCATCTTGCGATCTAGGCGATATCTACTATCGTTACCGGTTTTACTGCATCAAGCGTTGTTGATGGCGAGTAATACCATTATCATAGATTGTTTGAGGCTAGCATCGGTGTTTTTCATTATTATCGTCGAAAGTTATGCTACCTCTAGTTATCTCGCTACCCTTGCACCTTTTCCCAAGTGTAAGGGTAGCATCTTGCTTGATCTTTATTTAGCTGATTCGATCTGTTACGGTTACACCTTGCTCACCAAGGTTTAGTTTGATATCTACGTAGCCAGGCCTTACAAACGGGTTGAAAGATCTAGTAGTACGTAGGGACGTGGTTTATTCGTTCTAGAGAAGTTGTGCCGGTAATTGACTTTACGTTAGTTATTAGGCCTTTTCTAGGGTTAATATTCTTCATCTTTTGTACATACCAGGCTCAATTACGTGTAGGACGTTCCAGTTACGTAGTGAAAACATTAAACTGTCGTGGATCGATTTAACTTGTAGTGATCAAGCAAAACCCCATGTTATCGTAAATCTAATGCAGAACCATGGGGCAATCGGCTCTAGGAGCCGATTCTGAGAAACACAGGAGCCGGTCACGGCTCGAATTTTACGTATACTTGTTTACCATGAAGGAAATCAATCGAGCAATCCTTCACCTTCGACCAGGTATAGGTCAGGTGTGGCATCTCGAACCAAGCCGGGGCGTGTCGGAGTTTTGCGGGCCGTCCGAGGGACCAGGGCCCACGGCGATTACAGGAGCCTCCGGCTCTTCGTGTTGCTTTCGTCATTGCTTTCATGGGTGGGTTTTGGCAGGCAACAACCTGCTCCTCCTTGATTAGGACTGTTTCTTCTCTGGCTTGTCCTTGCACAACACCTGATCCACCCCCTCCTATTTAGTTATCATGGTGGTAAACTGATAGGGTTTCTGTAAGGTTTTGCTGGCTGAGATGATGGAAATCTGGCTGAAAATGTATGTGGTTCCCTGTGTGTTCTTGAGAAAGAACTCAGTCTGTGGTTGTGAACTGGTAAGCAAGATAGGCTTGCTATGGGCGAGCTATGAGTTTATGCCCTATTCATCTCACTTGATATTGACAACACACTAGTTGCATGTGGTGTGTGAGCTACTTGACTGTTGGTTGTACCTATGGATCAGATCAAGTGAAAGATTGATATTTCCTCATGTTTTACCTCTTTGCTTTCTTATCTGGCTTTGGTGAAACTTGCCCCTGACAAAGGCCAAGGATATAGTACTGAGGCCTCTAACCTGACAAGAACAGATTGTTGTGGTTTTGTGAAACCTTCCCCTTTAAGATTAGCTCAATCATGAAGCAATTAATAGTGCATCCCACTGTTTACTACTGAGATCAAAATCATTTAAACTGACCTATCTCTCTTAGTTTCTTTGTTTTCTATTCTTATTTGCAGGGATCCAGTAAGAAGAAAGGATCAGGAAGATGAAGAAATCTCGTTAAAGAAAATCCTATGATTTTCATTTATTATTGTGTATTCATATACTTGTAATTTCCTTTTTTCCTTTTCAACATTTGTAAAAACGGTAATGTTTGTATTTTCGTTCAAATGTTATTCTTTTGTGATTATTCCTAGAAATTGTAAAGATATTGTAATATTATTTATTTGATAATAAAGTAAATATTTTCTCCATTATTGTGAATTGGAACTTATAAATATTTATATCTTGTTTATAATTACTAATTCAATTCTTAATTATTGTTGTAATTCTTTTTTCCTTTTGTATAAATGTAAGACTTTGTAATATTTGTTCCAATTACTTTAATATTTTATATTTATTATAAAATCATATTATATTTTTCAAGAAATTCCATTTCTATAAAATATTTAAATATTCCATAATTCATTTGTGATTTCTATTCTAAATTCACTTGAATTCAAATACATGCTTGAATCACTTCCCCCTTAAACAAAGAGTTCTGCAAAGGTCATGTTGAAATCTATCGCAATTGCGTTGACGTTTCCACCAGAACAAGAGAGATCTCGATCCCTCTTTTGCTCTTTTAGTTTTGTGCGAAAATTTCCTGAATTTTCTATGCATGGATGCAATGCACACTTTTGAGTTTAGCTTATTTCTAAGCTCTAACGTTGGGATGTTACATCCGCGAACATTGTTCCCTTCTTGAAGGCGCTGGTGTGGCTCCCCTCTTTCCACATGCGGGCTCGGGTGAAAACCCAAGATCCTCGGATCGAGCAGTGGCGGCGCTAGGCGTTGTGCTCTTCTTGAAGACGCTTTCTTGGAGCTCATGGCGTGTGGCTCTCCAAAGTTTGTCCAGCAAAGTTGCGGTGCCTCTGGCGTTGGTTCTTCATAGGGCGTTCTTCGGCAAAGCTTGCTTCGTGTCCTGCTTCTTCGCCTGACCTTGGAGCTCTTCAAAGGCACGGGGAGAAGGTGCCCTCCTAGTGGCGGTCTCCGTGTGAGCTATTCGTGTCTCAGCGGTCTTCGTGCGAGCTATCCGTGTCTCGGCGGTGTGCAGCGTGTGTTGGTGAGCCGGCCTAGGCTCTAGGGTGAGCTTCGGCCCGACACCTCAGCCCATGTTTACGGTGTGTCGGTCTGTCTGCTAGGGTGAGCTTCGGCCCAACGCCTTTTCCCGCCCTGCTAGTTCTCAGTCTCATCGAAGTAGTCCGTTAGGCGCTCTTCCCCTTGGTTGTAGTCTCTTTGGTTGTGGGTGTGTGCAGTTCAATGTTGTAAGCTGGGTTCAACACTTTGTATCCTTGTCGCCGTTTGGGCGTTATTAATTTAACGTCGGGCCTTATGGCCTGTTATCTAAAAAAAAGGCTCGGTAGTTGGAAGATCACAATTCAGCCAAAATCCCCAGCGGTGTGTCTCAACATTCATTTTTGTAAATCATGACAAAGGTTAGTTATTGTAGATCAGAGCTCAAACATAGTTGTTCGCCTTGTCATGAAAATGCTTTACTTTATGCAACTATTCATGAACGAGAACTAAGAATTTGCTACTAGATCATCTAACCTGAGCACTTTCCCATATCTGATACCATGTGCTATGTTGTATATCCACAGTTGAATTTATCACAAAATAACATGAACTGCTCATGGTCAAGTGATGCCATTCAAGCCCTAAAATCTTCAGGGTGCGCAGTATTACTTAAACCCTAAAATCAGCTACAGTAATTTATACAGGCAGGTATTCTGCGTTTTACTCACTGTTAAGTACTAGTCCATTGCAGAAAGGAAAAACATCAGTTACAGACGCAGTGAAAAAGCACATCCCGAATATATTCCTCGCTACGGCCCTTTTGACGGAGCATCTCGGTCCACTTCCTTGTAGTCTCCTGCTGCTTGGCCGCCGCCTTCTTGTGTAAGAGGAGCTCATACTCGTCGGCGGCGCCAAGTCCCGACAGGAAGGCGTTGTACCCTGTCATGAGCTCACTGAAACCCCACTTACGCACCAGCTCAAGGAATCGGCCAAAGCTGTCGTCGCGGGCGAGCGGGGGATCCCCGTCCTCCACCTCCCTCCACTCCGCCAGCACCTTCAGGTCGTACAAGTCGGGGAAGAAGACGTTGCATAGGTGCAGGAACGCCTCGCGCTTGGGTGGGAGGGTGCCGCCGTTCAGGTGCCTGACCAGGTACGCCATGTCGGCGGCACCGTCCCGCGTGACCCAGACGCCCTCGGGCACCGCGGCACGGCTGCACGCCCGAAAAGCCTCGCACACGCGGGAGGGGTTGGCGTCCTCGTGCCCGTCGCCCAGATGGAACCGCCAGACGCGGCCGCCGAGGGCCAGCACGCCATCGGGGTTGAGGAGGGCGAGACCGACGACCTGCCTGGATGGTGCGCGGTCGATGGCGGCACGGACGGCCTCGTAGGCCCCGTCCAGGGTGCGGGCGGGGCCCGGGAGATCTAGGGAGGTGGCCACGGCGGCGATGGGGAAGTCACGGGCGCAGGCGCGGAGGAGATACAGCTCTTCCTCCTCGTTGCTTGCCCGGACGTCCACCACCTGCACCTTGGATCCATCACGCGGCGCCGGCGACATCCCCGCAAAAATCGAATCTTGTTCCCACCCTCCCTCCCTCCCTTTGAGTCTCCTCCCCAGTCTCCCTCCCTAATTAAATTATCAGGTACTCCCGTCTCGAGCCGGACACGGATTTGGGGCAATATTAGAGCATCTTCACCTGGGCTGACCTATAGGGTCATCCCAAACAGTTTGGATAGACGGTTCCCGGTCTGTTCGGCCAGCGGTGCCCAGTAGCGCGACCCATTTATCCGTGCTGGCCATCAACGCCGGCGTATTTCTAGTGTAGCGCGACCCATTTATCCGTGCTGGTCATCAACGCCGGCGTATTTCTAGTGTCTTCCCGTCACCATGCCGTCTCTCGTCTTTTTTTCCCGTCGTTTTCCGTGAGTTCTCGACGTTTTCCGGCGCGGCCATAAAAGAGGAAGGTCGTCGAGCTATCTTCGACCATACCCACGCAACCCACAACACAAAAAACCACCATGCCTGGCCGCCGGCATCGACACGGCGAGCTCTATGGCAACCCCGATGCCGGCAGAGAAGGGGTGCCCGAGCGACCGCTGCCGTCGTGGTGGCCGATTCTGCCAGAGTTGCCGAACGTGCTGCCTCCTTCGATTCCGGAGCGCCCGCGGATTTACAGGATGAGAACACCGCCGGTTCGCCCATTCTACAGCTATCACGTGACCACCGGTGAGCCTTTCACGACGGCGGTGGTGGAACACGTCTTTCTGCCGGAATACCGGCGATTGGACCAGCTCGGATTGGTGCGTGGCGACCTCCGGGAAGCGGTGCGGGCCAATCCTGACGATGCTTCCCTGCGTGTCCTCCTCGCCCGAGCTGAAGAGGAGGTGCAGACGCAAAGAGCGCTCATCAATTCTCTCAATGACGAATGGTGTATCTGACCCGCCGCAGCCGCCGCCCAGCGCCGGCGGCCACGCGTAGTCTTAGGTTGTGTGGCGTGAGTGTAACCATGTTTCAAGGCTTGAATAAAGATTTTCATATCAAATGGCCAATGCCTACATTCATACATCATACATGGCGCGCGCACAGCCTAGCCTACTCGTCAGAGTCGGAAGAGGAGTCGGAGTGGTAGCTGCGGCGACACATGGTGTGGTCGAAGACGCTGATGCCGAACTTTCCTTCACCGTCGTACTTGAAGACGACGATGTTGCACGCTTCAATCTTGTGCGAGAGGGCGAAGCGCTCACAGCCGTTGCCGAGGTACATCTGGCCGAGGTGGTGACCGCAGGTCATTGGGTACCGCCGTCTGAAGCCGTTTGCCCGCAGCATGGCGAGCGGGGGCGAATCGTCGCCGATTAGCGTCACGAACCCGCGGGACAGGAGCAGCCTGTCACGCGGCATGCCGTGGTGGATGGCCATGGCGAACTGGGTGCCTGGGTCAAAATCTTCTGGCGACGACAACGTTGAGGGAGAGCGTGGTGGCGCGGTGAGTTGGCCGCGTCCTCCACGCCTCCCTCGGCGTCCACGGACGCCACAGCCTCCCCTCGACCCAGTACCGCCGGCCATGGCTAGCTGCAAGCAGTGGAGAAGGAAAATGGGAAGGAGGAGAGGGATGGTGTTCTGTGTGAGAGAAGATGGCCGCGGGTGGCCGGTTAAAAAGGGCCGGCATCGGATGTCGGTGTGGCATCCCACAAAACCACTACTAGAAAATCGCGTTGATTTTGTGCATTGCATCATCATGACCGCATGCTCATGTCATCATGCCACATTGCATTTGAGCATCGTCATCATCTTGCAATTGCTTGCATAAAACTATTTGAAAGACACATCCTTATTTTCTAAACGCCCGTCTTTGTTCAAACGCCGTCGGTCTCCGGATTATTTTGTTTTGTCCGCTATCGGTTTGCAAAAGCCACATGTTAAACAAATAAAATATTTAATTATTTTTAGTGGGCGGTCGAGCGGGCCGATTCGACCCTCGACCACCCCGAAGATAAAACGGTCCACCTAAATCAGCCCCCTCTAATTCCTAAAACCACCCAAACCTATCCTACCCACCACTCACATTCGCCACCTCACCCTCCCCAATTTCCTACCCACCCGCCACCTCATCAATCCACCATTCCCTCTCTCCTCTCTCACTGCAGCCTCCCTACCCCTCTCTGTCTCCGGGCCCCACCCTTTGCCAGTCCCCCCACTCTCTCTCTCCCCTGGTCAACACTCCCCCCCGCCTGGACCCCACCTGGGCCCCACCCCGCGTGGCCCCGACCCCACGCCCGGCCCCACTCACCTGCTGCCCCAATCTCTCCTCCCACCTTCTTCCTCCTCTAGCCCACCCCGACGCCCCTCTCCCCACCTCCTCTCTCGCCTCACCCTCCTCGGCACCGCCTCTGCCCAGCCTCTCCTCCCAGCGCTCTCCCGTTCCCCTCCTCCCGTGGCCAATCACCTCTCTCCCGCTCGCCACCAGCTCGCCACCGTCCTCCTCCTGGCCTCCCGCATCCCCCTGCCTCTCGGCCGCCTCCCGCCTGCACCTCAGCCCTCTCCGGCGTCTCCGCCCGCTCACCGCCCGCCTAGCTCTCGCCCGAGCTCACTCGCCTCCTGCGCGCCCTCGGCCTCGCGGTCCGCGCCACCGCCGCCTCAGCGCCCGGTTCGGCCGCGCCGCCCGTCGTCGTGCTTCACCTCCTCGGCCCGAGCTTGCCCCGCCTCGTCGCTCCTCCTCCTCCTCGGCCCGGCGCCGATCCGTGAAGCTCCTCGTCTCGCCGGGCCCCTCGAGCTCCGCCCAGCGCCCCGGCCGAGCCGCGCATGGCCCTCGCCGTCCTCGCCCGCGGCCTCCTCGGTAGCGCCCGCCTCTTTCGCCCGTGACGCGTCCACCTTCGCCGCCGTCTGCGTCGGCCCGACCGGCGCCGACCACCTTCCTCGTCTCCGGTGCCGTCCACCTCGTCGGCACGTCCGGCCGCTCGAAGCCATCACCTTCCTCGCTGCTACTTGAAGCGAGTTGGTGACTTGTTTAAGCCAATGCCCGGGTGGTTTGTCAAGAACAATTGGACATCAAGGTCTCAAAACCGGAACACCAAGTTGTGAGCCACAATCCAAGGACTCCTACATGGCCGAGATCTTCGTACATGGAACACCAAGATCCCCGACCTGATGGAACTTCCGAAGACCGAACCCAAACCCGTTGAACCACCGGCGCCAAACCCTCGGCACGACAAGAACTCCCTCATGGAAACCGAAGGCAACAACGTCGGATCCTCGAGTTCTCCTACATGGACCCTCAAGATCTTCTTCCTAGAACCCGAAGAACGACCCCGGCGAGACCGAACCCCGTCGAACACCAAGACCCTCGGGATCGCCAAGTTCTTCGACCCGAGACCCCGGGGCGACAAGTACTTCATCCCGAACGCCACGACCGTCGACAAGACCCGAAGACCGCGGAATGCCAAGCTCTCCCGTGGGACCCCGAAGACCGAACCCGACCCGCCTAGTTCTTCCTCTCGGATCCGAGGACGACAAGTTCTCCTTCCCGGACGCCGAGCTCGCCGAGAACCCGGATGCGACAAGATCTGCCCCGTTGTTCGAGAACGTTCCCGCCGAGACCGACCCCGGCGAACCCTGAACCCTGAGACCAAACCCCGAACCCTGGAACCCCAAGATCGTCGAACCCTAATGTGTGAACCCCTTCCCGAAACCCTATTTTATAATATAATACCACTTGTCGCATATTAATTGTTCATGCATGCATCCTTGTCTGTGGTTTGGGGGACTTATGCCGACTCACATTATAATTAAATATGGGGCCCATATGCGGGATATCTTGTCTTATTCCGAACTCCATTTAAATTTGTGTAGCAAACTGATGCCATGTTTCGCCTTGATAAGACAACATTTAAATTGCAGGGTACCTAAACAACTTGAACCATATATTTAATTGTCGGGACCCCGGTTCCACTTAATATTGCCCAATTGCATCGCACCTTGCCATGTCATACATCATACATGCATCATGCTCGATCTTTTGCCGTAGTATTAAATAGTGCATCCGGTGTTTATTCTAGTGTTTTGCTTCTTCGCGGATAAGGCCGTTGAGTTGATGCGAGTGTCGATCCGATCGTCGGATGAACCTTCGACAATGTTTTCAGGCGAGCATCTCCCCCTTTCTACCTATCTTACTTTTATAGTATTTATTCCCTCCTGTTGATCTATTGCTATCTGTGTTGCGATGCTCTAGTTTCGTACCCTTGATATCCCTTGCAGCCTTATATTGCCGTGGACACCTCCTATTACCTGTTGTTTGGTAGATAGTTGGACTTGCGCGTCGTAGTCGCTTGCCCTAGTGCTGTTGCGTGTCGTCCAGTACCACAGTTGTTGGAGTGTTGCCGCATGTTTAAGGTTGGAGATGATCATGGCTTTAATTTCCGTTCACTTTATTTACTGTTTAACAACTAAAATTGAAGTAGGTAAGCAGAGTCATAGGTGGGCAATAGATGTTATTTGGTTGTTAACCGTCCAATTGTGTCCCGTAGGACCCCGAGTACTTGATACCTGTTCCTTGAATTTTCGCGCTATCCACATCCGGGAGGATTATGGGACCCCCCTGAGCCAGAGCTTGATTCATTCTTATTTCTTGGGGCCACAAACTAGTTTGAGGTTTTATTTACGATCCTGTACTTATGCCATGATTTACTGCTTTATTTAAATTGTGCGATGGATAGCACTTTGTCTTGTTTAGGTAAGCGGAGTGTTTTCGTGGTATCGACAAGCCCGTTTGGGTCCCGATCGTTTCTGACCATGGCACCAACCTTGAGTCCGTCTCGAAGTCAGCTAACTTCGTTGCGGGTAGCTTAATGGGGTGGCCCCCTGAAATATTTCTGAATCCTGCGATTGCTTTGTCGTGAAGGCCTCGTTGGGTTTTGATTTGGTTTTTCCGAGGTTGATCGAGTGTGTGTTGCTATTTGTGCACCCCTGCAGGTAAACTTTCTGAAAGCCGTGTCGCGGTTATGGATGACTTGGAGCACGATGTCGATCATAGACAACTATAACTAAAGTAGTGCTATAAATTTGACTTTATAATGACTAGTAATCAGCTTCACTATAATGGAATGGCTAAATAAAACTGCCAACAATTGCTTGTTTGGGTTGTCGCTTGCGACCATTGTACCTGACTAGTAAGTATTGCAACTACAACGGAATGGCTATATAAAAGTACCAACAACTGCTGGGTTTTGGGATATCTCATGCTAATTGTATCTGACTAGTAAGTGACGCAACTACAATGGAATGGTTAAATAAAAGTGCCCACTACTTATTTTTATCAGGATGACTATCTATACCTGACTAGTAATTGCTGCAACGATAACTGAATAACTAAAACTGCCAACTGTGTAAGTTCCTCGGTTGACTTCCTTGTTTGGTCTCGAGGGGGAAATACCAGGATGGGTTTGTTTGGCGTTAGAATCAGGTTGGTTCCGAATAGGTCTTTCTTACCCCTCTCTGATAGCCGCCAGTTGTATCGAGTCTCTATAGGTTGTTTAGTGCAAGCTGCCGCTGCCGCTTCAGTCCACCATACCTATGTAGGCGAGGACCGCCGGATTCTAGCCTCGCCGTGTATTGGCCTCAGTACTGACGCTCCTCTTTTTCCTTTGCCCTTTGTCGGCACCCCTTTTGTTTAAGCAGGTTTTGAGATCGACGTCGTTAGCAGGGTTACCCTTCCGGCTTGGCCTGGGCAGGGTTATGGACGCCATTGGTTATTCTTTAGGGCTCTTAGCTCAATTTGCATATTGTCCGTACTCGGACGCTGTATCATTTTCAAGGTGATTTGGATCTTTGTACTGTATATCTGTATCCTTGACTCATTGAGTCGCTGTTATATATATCTGTTCTGTGGGTCCCATCGAGGACTGTTGTGTAATGTTATTACTTCGTTTTCCACCGCGAAAGTGCTGGTGGGCACCTTTGAATCGTTTCTATGCGGGTTTGGCGGGTTTCGCTAAAACTTGCATAGGGCGATCGAGTGTTCTGAGTGGTATCGAGCTCAGCGTTGCGATACCCCACAAGTCCAACTGTAGGATAACCTAGCTAACGGCGAAGTAGAGTCAAAACTATTTTTGCAAAATCGGTTGGATAGTTACGATTAGGTGCGATTTTACTCCTTACCCCTCGCTATTCTCCTCTTATCTCGGCGTGTTTGAATCGCTCTCTTCTCTCTTTGAGTCCGAGATTTCGTGGTTGGGTTCCGTCGTACTTTGGTTTCGCTTCCTCCTTTGGTAGCGGTGTTGCTACATCTGGTCTTCATGCTATCCGAGGAATCCCGTGCGGTGGACTTCTCTTTGTTCCTTCTCGTGCTTTTCGGTGTTTTCCGGCGACGACATCATCGCGCCGGATCCGATCTGATGCATCCCTCCTTTGTTTCCGAACCTCGTTTGTCGAGATCTTCAGTCTGACTCCGAGAATGGTTGCACGCTTTTCCACTGATTGTGCGGAGTAATAGTTTGGGTGCGTGATGGACTGGCCCCCATGCCGACTACCCCTTCTATTCACTTTTGTACATTGAAGTGGATGAGAATGCATCGGTTCTCTCTTTCCATCGAAGCTAGAGGTGGCTTTATTTGTGATACCTCTACCTTCGCCCTTTTGTTTCCGGAGTGTTCTCTCGGCGATCACGGACAACGACCTCTTGTTAGTGGTGTCGCGAGGATCTACACGATGCGAGAAGATTCAGATCGCCGCCCTTCTTCCCGGTACCATGAGGCGGATCTCGAGGGCGAGATCCATTGTTAGTGGTGTCGAATTGTGGCATCCCGCAAAACCACTACTAGAAAATCGCGTTGATTTTGTGCATTGCATCATCATGACCGCATGCTCATGTCATCATGCCACATTGCATTTGAGCATCGTCATCATCTTGCAATTGCTTGCATAAAACTATTTGCGGAAAGACCTGTCCTTATTTTCTAAACGCCCCGTCTTTGTTCAAACGCAAATCCGGGTCTCCGGATTATTTTGTTTTATCCGCTATCGGTTTGCAAAAGCCCTGTGTTAAACAAATAAAATATTTAATTATTTTTAGTGGGGCAGTCGAACGGGGCGATTCGACCCAGTCGACCACCCCCAGTATTAAAACGGTCCACCTAAATCAGCCCCCTCTAATTCCTAAAACCACCCAAACCTATCCTACCCACCACTCACAGCTCGCCACCTCACCCCTCCCCCAATTTCCTACCCACCCTGCCACCTCATCAATCCACCAGTCCCTCCCCTCTCCCTCTCTCACCCGCAGCCTCCCTACCCCCTCTCTCTGTCCCCCGGGCCCCACCCGCACCTGCCGGTCCCCCTGCCCCACTCTCTCTCTCCCCTGGTCAACACTCCCCCCGCCTGGACCCCACCTGGGCCCCACCCCGCGTGGCCCCGACCCCACGCCCGGCCCCACTCACCTGCCCCGCTGCCCCCAATCTCTCTCCCTCCCCACCTTCTTCCTCCTCTAGCCCACCCCGACGCCGCCTCCCCCACCTCCTCCTCTCTCCGCCTCTCACCCCGCCCCGCCACGGGCCTCTCCTCCCAGGCGCTCTCCCTGTTCCCTGCGCCTCCGGCCCACCCTCTCCGCCTCCACCACCACTGCGCTCGCCGCCCGCCTCTTCTCCTTCCACGGCGACCCCTCGCCAGTCTGCACCGCCGCCCTCCTCCTTGGCCTCCCGCATCCCTCCCTCTGCCTCTCCGCCGCCTCGCCGCCTCCACCTCTCGGCCCTCTCCGCCCGCCCGCGCTTAGCCCCTGCTCCGCCCGAGCTCCGCCCGTCGCCTCCCGGCCTCGGCCTCGCTGGTCCAGCGCCGACCACCGCCTCAGCCTCCCGGCCGCGCCGCCGGCCACGTCGTGCTTCACCTCCTCCGGCCCGAGCTCGCCTCGGCGCTCCCTCCTCCTCCTCGGCCCGACGCTGACCCGGCGAGCTCCTCCGTCCTCGCCCAGGGCCCCCTCCCCCGAGCTCTGCCCGCAAGCGCCCCCGGCCGAGCCCGCCGGCATGGCCCTCCTCGCCTTCGTCCTCGCCGCGGCCTCCTCAGCGCGCCCGCCTCCCGGTCTTCTGCCCAGCGGCCGCGTCCACCTTCGCCGCCGTCTGCGTCGGCCCGACCGACGCCGACCACCTTCCTCGTCTCCGGTGCCGTCCACCTCGTCGGCACGTCCGGCCGCTCGAAGCCATCACCTTCCTCGCTGCTACTTGAAGCGAGTTGGTGTCTTGTTTAAGCCAATGCCCGGGTGGTTTGTCAAGAACAATTGGACATCAAGGTCTCCAAAACCTGGAACACCAAGTTGACAGAGCCACAATCCAAGGACTCCTACATGGCCGAGATCTTCGTACATGGAACACCAAGATCACCGACCTGATGGTACTTCCGAAGACCGAACCCAAACCCGTTGAACCACCGGCGCCAAACCCTCGGCACGACAAGAACTCCCTCATGGAAACCGAAGGCAACAACGTCGGATCCTCGAGTTCTCCTACATGGACCCTCAAGATCTTCTTCCTGGAACCCGAAGAACGACCCCGGCGAGACCGAACCCCGTCGAACACCAAGACCCTCGGGATCGCCAAGTTCTTCGACCCGAGACCCCGGGGCGACAAGTACTTCATCCCGAACGCCACGACCGTCGACATGACCCGAAGACCGCGGAACGCCAAGCTCTCCCGTGGGACCCCGAAGACCGAACCCGGCCCGCCTAGTTCTTCCTCTCGGATCCGAGGACGACAAGTTCTCCTTCCCAGACGCCGAGCTCGCCGAGAACCCGGATGCGACAAGATCTGCCCCGTTGTTCGAGAACGTTCCCGCCGAGACCGACCCCGTCGAACCCTGAACCCTGAGACCGAACCCCGAACCCTGGAACCCAAAGATCGTCGAACCCTAATGTGTGAACCCCTTCCCGAAACCCTATTTTATAATATAATACCACTTGTCGCATATTAATTGTTCATGCATGCATCCTTGTCTGTGGTTTGGGGGCCTTATGCCGACTCACATTATAATTAAATATGGGGCCCATATGCGGGATATCTTGTCTTATTCCGAACTCCATTTAAATTTGTGTAGAAAACTGATGCCATGTTTCGCCTTGATAAGACAACATTTAAATTGCAGGGTACCTAAACAACTTGAACCATATATTTAATTGTCGGGACCCCGGTTCCACTTAATATTGCCCAATTGTATCGCACCTTGCCATGTCATACATCATACATGCATCATGCTCGATCTTTTGCCGTAGTATTAAATAGTGCATCCGGTGTTTATTCTAGTGTTTTGCTTCTTCGCGGATAAGGCCGTTGAGTTGATGCGAGTGTCGATCCGATCGTTGGATGAACCTTCGACAATGTTTTCAGGCGAGCATCTCCCCCTTTCTACCTATCTTACTGTTATAGTATTTATTCTCTCCTGTTGATCTATTGCTATCTGTGTTGCGATGCTCTAGTTTCGTACCCTAGATATCCCTTGCAGCCTTATATTGCCGTGGACACCTCCTATTACCTGTTGTTTGGTAGATAGTTGGACTTGCGCGTCGTAGTCGCTTGCTCTAGTGATGTTGCATGTCGTCCAATACCACAGTTGTTGGAGTGTTGCCGCATGTTTAAGGTTGGAGATGATCATGGCTTTAATTTCCGTTCACTTTATTTACTGTTTAACAACTAAAATTGAAGTAGGTAAGCAGAGGCACACGTGGGCAATAGATGTTATTTGGTTGTTAACCGTCCACTTGTGTCCCGTAGGACCCCGAGTACTTGATACCTGTTCCTTGAATTTTCGCGCTATCCACATCCGGGAGGATTA
This sequence comes from Avena longiglumis, assembly GCA_030063025.1. Classification (NCBI taxonomy): domain Eukaryota; kingdom Viridiplantae; phylum Streptophyta; class Magnoliopsida; order Poales; family Poaceae; genus Avena; species Avena longiglumis. Next base: position 507,232,839 of record CP125975.1, read on the forward strand.
TGGGACCCCCCTGAGCCAGAGCTTGATTCATTCTTATTTCTTGGGGCCACAAACTAGTTTGAGGTTTTATTTACGATCCTGTACTTATGCCATGCTTTACTGCTTTATTTAAATTGTGCGATGGATAGCACCTGTACTATTTAGGTAAGCGGAGTGTTTTCGCGGTATCGACAAGCCCAGCTTTTGGGTTCCCAATGCTGACCACCGGCACAAACCTTGAGTCCGTCTCAAGTCACTAACCGTTGCTATGGTAGCTTAATGGGTGGCCCCAAATATTTCTGAATCCGCGATTGCTTTGTCGTGAAGGCCTCGTTGGGTTTTGATTTGGTTTTTCCGAGGTTGATCGAGTGTGTGTTGCTATTTGTGCACCCTCAGGTAAAACTTTCAAAGCCGTGTCCATGTTATGGACGACTTGGAGCACAGTATCTCGATCATAGACAACTATAACTAAAGTAGTGCTATAAATTTGACTTTATAATGACTAGTAATCAGCTTCACTATAATGGAATGGCTAAATAAAACTGCCAACAATTGCTTGTTTGGGTTGTCGCTTGCGACCATTGTACCTGACTAGTAAGTATTGCAACTACAACGGAATGGCTAAATAAAAGTGCCAACAACTGCTGGGTTTTGGGATATCTCATGCTAATTGTATCTGACTAGTAAGTGACGCAACTACAATGGAATGGTTAAATAAAAGTGCCCACTGCTTATTTTTATCAGGATGACTATCTATACCTGACTAGTAATTGCTGCAACGATAACTGAATAACTAAAACTGCCAACTGTGTAAGTTCCTCGGTTGACTTCCTCGTTTGGTCTCGAGGGGGAAATACCAGGATGGGTTTGTTTGGCGTTAGAATCAGGTTGGTTCCGAATAGTTCTTTCTTACCCCTCTCTGATAGCCGCCAGTTGTATCGAGTCTCTATAGGTTGTTTAGTGCAAGCTGCCGCTTGATCCACCATACCTATGTAGGCGAGGACCGCCAATTCTAGCCTCGCTGCAATCGGCCTCGATCGATGCTCCTCTTTTTCCTTTGCCCTTTGTCGGCACCCCTTTTGTTTAAGCAGGTTTTGAGATCGACGTCGTTAGCAGGGTTACCCTTCCGGCTTGGCCTGGGCAGGGTTATGGACGCCATTGGTTATTCTTCAGGGCTCTTAGCTCAATTTGCATCTTGTCTGTACTCGGACGCTGTATCGTTTTCAAGGTGATTTGGATCTTTGTACTGTGTATCTATATCCTTGACTCATTGAGTCGCTGTTATATATATCTGTTCTGTGGGTCCCATCGAGGACTGTTGTGTAATGTTATTACTTTGTTTTCCACCCGCACGAAAGTGCCTGGTGGGCACCTTTGAATCGTTTCTATGCGGGTTTGGCGGGTTTCGCTAAAACTTGCATAGAGCCGATTCTGAGGGTGTTATAGTCGGCGTGGATGCCGAAGAGGGGCATTGAAGTGTACAGTCAGTAGGGCAGGCGTCGGGCGGCGCCTGCAGCGGCGGTGGAGAGTTTGTCGTCCTGTCAGTCACCGTGTCGTCGCATCGCCATTGATGGGGCAGGCTGCTGCCGGTCAGCCTTCCGCCAGCGCCTCTAAATCGATGCCGCTGCGTGCATATGAATCGGTGTCGCTGACCTCGTATGAAATCAATGTCGCGTGTGGCTGGCGGGAGGGTCAAGGTGGCTAACGGGTGGGCTAGTAGCACGCGCGGGAACGACATCTGTGCTATTCGCGCACCTCCGGGCCAACGCAACCGAGCCCCAGATTAGATGCATATATGGGTTGGGCCGGACGCGTTTCGCCGAATGGGTCGCCATGCTGGGGCACCGCACATGCACCGCACGTCCGCACTGATAGTTTTGGACACGCGTAGACCGTTTGGGTCGCCCAGTGGAGATGCCCTCCATCGGGGCTATCCAAACGATCCGATCGTGTCCAAATAGGTTCGTGTGGGACATGTGCGACGCTCCAGCGGTACCACCCATCCGGACTGACGCACCCCGGACCGACCCATCCGGACATCAATCTGGGTCACGGATGCGTCTGCCCGGACTGACGCGAACACAGGCTGGCCCAGATGCAGACGCCTATGGACCTTCTTCTGTTGGGTTGGGCTGTCCGTTTTCGTCCATTTGAGTCGCGTTGTTGTGCGTGCTCGACCGTACAGGCCAGACCATGACCCTAAATCGTCCGTGGCACGACCCAAATGGATAGAATCAGACCATTTGGGCCCTCCGGTGGAGAAGTCCTTAGTGTATTGGGGTACTACGCATTCTCAATTCGCACCAATTGTTTTTTCTCGCTGAGAAAACCAAATTTTCTTTTTCAGTACACCCTTGACACCAATTCTAAAAGGGACAGGAAAACTTTGAATACTAGATATGACCCCAAAATAATGGGGGTCAAGGTCGGCCAGTGAGACAATGGGGGATAAGCTTCATCGTCGAGAGGGAAACAACCCGAATCACCAGCTAAGGCCCCTAAATGAACGCTCTATGATAAAGGCGATGGGGGTGCAAATACAACCAAGAGTTTTGCCTAGAACCAGCGACCCTTTAAAGAGTGCGTAATATCTCATTGATTAGAGTGATGGTCGTCCTCAGCCAGCATGGAGGCTAATATGTCAGCCCGTTCTCCCTGAGGGCTCAATCCTAAAACTAGTTCAGGCTCTTGCGATTTTTTATAAAATAATATAATTTTTTATTTATTTCTAGGGGTAAAAATTTACAAATATTATTGGCTTCGGTCTTGCCGAATGGCTTTCAGTTGGTCTGGCCTTGACCGAATGGCCGTCGGATGGTGACCAGGATCGGCCAGGCCCAGGCCGACTGCACCAATCGGTTAGATCCTGGCGGATTGCTTCATTCGGTCATGCCTAAGCCGAACGGCCAGGCCTTGGCGTTTACAGTAATAGTCTTAGGCCAGGCCAAATCCTACATGATCAATGCAACGCTACGTGATTAACCTAAACCTAGACAACATTAGTTCGAGCCTTGCCTCTTTTTTCATGCCTTTTTCTCTTGCCATCGTTTCCTGTCGTTTTTCTCCCGCCTATTCTGCCCGGTGCCTCTATAAATCCAGGCATCGATGTGTTTTCTTCCACCAGTTCATCTCCTCCTCGTTCTCTCACCAATTCTTCCGAGATTCCGTCATGAATGTGCCTCGTTCAGACCCAGAGTATAGGCCTAGGAAGATGAAAGATGTCGGGTTGCTAGAGGGGGTGAAACAAGAGCGCTGTTGGTGCGGCCATCTCGCCAAAGTGAAGGAATCGATCGATTTCTCCACTTGCATGGGCATAAAGTGTTTCATGTGTGCCAACTACGATGCAAGCTTGCCCCGACAAGCAAGTTCGTCGTACGAGAGGCCTCCGGTATATTCCTAAAGCATGATGAATATGAATGATTTACATTATTATGTGTTATTTTATTCATTCCATTAATGTGCTTGTAGTCTCCTCCTCCTCTTTGCAAGTGGTACCATTGGATTAACATGGAGCAGCCATGATGACCCACAAGTATAGGGGGTGTATCGCAGTACTTTCGATAAATAGGAGTGTCGATCCCAACGAGGAGCAGAAGGTGTTGAACAGTGGTATGGAGCAGGAAATCCCTGTGAATACTTAGCAAACATAATTTTAGTGGTTTCCTGATAAGGCAACAAAACAAAGAGCAAGTAAAAAAGGTAACGAACAAACGAAGCAAGTGGCCCAATACTTTCTTAGCAAAGGACAAGCCGGTGTAAATACTTATAAGGACCAAACGTTCTCGAGGACACATGGGAATTCTGTCAAGTGCTTTCGCTTCAAGTAGCTGAGTACTCTTCTTTGGTGTTGTAAGTGTTGTGTGGGTGAACCTGTGCTAACATACCGACCTTACTTGGACTAATACATACTTGTGATTAAACCCCCTGCAGACATCCGTAACTACATGAAAGTAATTAAGATATAAATCTAACCACAACCTTAAACTCTGAGATCCTACACTCCTTTGTGCAAAGGTGTCCTAACGGGGTTCAGTTTCACCCCAAGAACCCCACAGTTAGTAGCCAAATACACAATACATTCCCCTAGGCCCATAAATGGTGAAGTATCATGTAGTCGACGTTCACATGACACCACTAGAAGAATAACACCACAACTTAAATACTAAACCATTGAATAATAACTCAACACAGATTCACTACTAACAACATGACTTCTCCCATGTCCTCAAGAACTAGACGAACTACTCACAAGATATCATATGGATCAAGATCAAAGATGATATGGTAATGGATAACAATATGAACATAAACAATAATCCAATGGTTCCACTCACAAGCATCAACTACAATAGTAATCAACACCGGGAAGGTTCCCCTAATGAACTAAAGCAATTACCAACGCAATTGTTACAGTGGGATGGAGTAATGATGATGGTGCTGGTGGAGATGATGGTGTGGATGATGATGATGATCCTGATGAAGCCTAGCTTGATGATGGTGATGATGGCGACGGTCTCCCCTCTCCGGGAAGGAATTCCCCCAACATAAATCTGTCTGCCGTAGAGATCTTTCTCTCTTGGTGTTTTCCGCCCCCAGAGGCGGCGGAAATCTATTTGTGGTCCCTCCCCTGGTGTTACGGTTCCGTAGGGAAGATATAGGCGAAGGGGCAGAGTCGGGAGCCGGGCAGGTGGGCCACACCTGCCCTCGGCGCGACCTAGGGGGGCCGCGCCTAGGGGTGTGGGCTCCCTGCGGACCCTCTTCGCTCCTCCTTCTGGCTTCCTTCGTCTTCTGGAAAAATTACCATTTTCCCGTATTTTTATGGTATTTTTCTGATCTTCGTGAAATTGCACGGAAACGCCTAGGGCATCTCCAAGAATCATCCAACATGCATAAGCAGATGAAAATCCATAAGTAATACCTCATAATAAGACATATATCAACGAATAGAGGTAAATTATGATATAGAATGGTGATGCAAATTGGGCGTATCAACTCCCCCAAGCTTAGACCTTCGCTTATCCCCAAGCGAAAACTGAGCTCAGTAAACATGTCCATAGGTTTATGGATTAAAGTGTCGATAAAATAATATGAACAAGAAGCATCACACTTTCCATTGCACAACTCATAGAAGAAAGCAACTCACCCCATTATATAACTTAGCTTGTAACCAAGTACAACAGTCACAATAGAGATGCATAAAGATAAATCATAATTGGAATTGGCAAACTTTGTTCTTGGTCAGAGAACACCTGGCAAACAGTTTCACAATTTATTTTGTAGAAGTTTCAAAATAGGAGCACTCTTTGCTCAAAAACGTTTTTCACAAGTGAAGGCTTTCAAAGTAATACTCAATAGACAAGAGTTTTGTGCAAACGAGGAAGATAAAGAACATGATTGAATAAATCACCATATGAATGCTTGAAACACAACAACTCAAATGCTTGCTTGAGATAGAGAGGAAGTAGGTTTACTGACTCAACTTGGAAGTAGGAGAAAGGTCCCTTCATAGAGGGAAGCATGGATTACAAGTCATAAAGAGCTTCCAAAATATCATGGTACTTACTAGCTTTGAGCCCTCATTGCCCCTATCATAGGCATCTTAATATGATTAAGGTTAAAGTGAACAAGATGGAGTATATGCTTGACGAAATATAAGTTGGCAATCTCATGTCCCTTGAATATGAGGGCCACTCCTCATGCTACTCAACTTCAGTCACCGGTAAGTTCTTGTCATTGTAAGTACTTGCGTATCATTGAGAACCGCCAACGGGGTACCCCTTGCACATGGTACACGATCTTTCCCATAACCAAAATGACAAGGCAAGCAGACAATGAGCATCTCAGCAATATTTTTATTTACTATATGCATAGCTTTTTATTGAGGATGCTTCATAGATAGCTCACTATGGTGATGCTACAAGTTTCCACCATGATTAGGCATGGCTTAGGCTAGCGGCCCAGATGTTTCTCTAACACAAAATACAAACTCCATGGACTTACAAGCTCTCTTTTTATTTCACACCGGTGACATCCACAGACAAAAGAGCACAATATCAACGGTGTACAGAGTATAAGTGCAATGTTGAAAATGTTCCCCGTGACAGCACGGTTCTACTAATTCCAACATATAGATGCAAGCATATACAACTTTGATGTTCACAATGGTTTAGGTCTATTAGGGGCAAGAAAATAAGGTGTGCCATCAAGTTCGTGAGAGCTTTACTGTCACATCCCAAGATTTTCCAAATCTTGTAATGTGAAAAATAAATAAATAAAATAAAACTTTGTTGATTTTCAGGGTGAGAAGAAACTTTTGATTCCAATTGGAAACTTTCAAAACCTATTTGGATCAAATAAAATCCTAAAGGGATTTAAAAAGTTAAATAAACAATAAAGTTAAAAATATTTGGAATTACTATTTTTGGATCTTTTAATAAAAGATTTGGTTTTCAAAAGAAAAGGTAGATTTATAAATAAGGATTATTTTATAGAGCCAAATTAAACCTTGGCCAAGCTTTTGAAATAAAATGTTTTTTTTGATTAAAAGAGTAAAGGTTTATTTAAATAAAAATAAGGGGAGTTTATTATTAAACCAATTTTATTAAAATAAAGGTTTTACCATTTTAATTAAACATCAAAACATGTTATTTTATTTTAAACAAGTTTTCCAAGTATTTTATATTTTCAAATAAAACCTACTGATTTGGTTTTGATAATATTTAGATTTCAAATGGAGTTTTAAATAAATCAAATCCTATTTGATTTAATAACTAAGGACTATTTTATAAATGGATCCTAAAAAGAATAACAATATTATTTTGTTTTGGACCTTGATTTGTGTTGTTAAGCAGAACTAAAAGGGATGCAAAGTTTAGCAAGGTTTTGAATCCATTTGAGTGTTTGAATTGTTGTTTGAAAATCAAAACAGAAAATCAATTAGAAAAAGAAAAAGACATTCAGAAAAAAAAAGGGATCAGACCAAGCCCAGCCCATCCCAGCCCAGCAGCCCACCTCTCTCCCCAGCAAACCGTTCTTTTCTCACTCGGGAAATTACCCGCACAGAGGATGACGACTGGACCCCACACTCACGCTCTCTCTCTCACAGACAACCAGGACCCACACACTGTTCATCGTCTCCACCCTACGACCACTTCCTCACCCGTTTCTGCATTGATCTCGCGGGAGTAATTCTCGTCAATGCAGCGAGTAATGTCTGTCATCAATCACGCTCGATAACTCGCCTGCGTTCCCTCTATCTTTCCCTCGCCTGACCTCTCTCGCCAGTGGCTGTTCCAATTCAGAGCCACACCACCTCTGACTCCGGCGAGCTCCGCGGGAAATTCCGGCCACACCTCGCCGCCCCTCAACTCCCTCTGCACGCGAGCTTGTTATACATCGCTGCATTCTCCCAAATCCAACTTCTTGGTCGACCACTCTAGACGCTCGGCTTCGTCAACATCTGAGCACCACCGACGACGCGTCTACTCCGGCGAAATCTCCCTGGTAAGCCAGACCGCCCCGAGCCCTCTCAATGACACTCCCTTACTCCCCTTGGTCGTACGCATCTAATTCTTCCTTCCACTTGCCTCGGCACGACCTGCAACTCTGTCCCCGACAACCTCCAGAGGCACCCGCCGCTCGCAGCAACTCCGGCGAGAGATTAAAGACGAACCCGTGCGCCCTCGATGAGCTGCCACAATGTTGAGCTTCAGAGTCACTCCGCGAACCCGGTGAGCATCCCATATCTCTTCCTAGCATCCTACATCGCCGACGAGCTTGCTGTCTGACCGTGCGCCGCCAGTCGCCGCCGCCAGCACCACCAACCTATGGTCAAACGACTGTGGACCGTTAGATCTTCATCTGATGGCTTGAATAGGTTGACTAATCGAAGGGGTAAGGATGAACATGTGCTGTGCGATCAAGTTGGATCCTGCGGTCTGTGTCTGTTGATCCGCACGAAACATTTTTGACCAATAGGAATGCACCACGTGGCCTGGAGTTTGTTTATAAGACAGAAACATTTCTATTAGTGGCTTGAATTTGTAAATTGCATAACTTTTGATCCACACGTCCAAAAATTGCAAATTTTATATCAATGGATTCAGAAAAGCAAGCCCTAGCCAACCATGCCTTTTGTTTAGTAAAAAGCTTCTGTTAAAATGTTTGTTTTTGCAGAAACTTATGTATGCTTGTTTAGGTTATAAAAATTGTTCTAAAATGTTTTTGGGGATAAATCTTTTGCAAATGGTGTGTTTTGAACCTACTGACCATAGGAATCACTTTGTGGTTTCAAAAATGTATTTGGTGAAACAAAAGAATGAACCTTGGATTTAAACCATTTCTAGTCAAATAAAAATAAGGTTTATTTATTAAAAATGGTTTTGGAAGAAAACCTTTGGGAATTTTTTTTTAAACTCTCTGACCCTAAACACAAAGTTTTATGGTTTGAAAACATATTTTGTGAACCCTATATATTAATTCCTTATTAAAAACATTTCTACACCACATAAAATGATACCTTGTTTTGAAAATGGTTTATGAAGTGAAATCTTTTGCAAATGACTTTGCCACTGTACAAAATGACCATTAGGTGTTTTCAAATGTTTATGACCCATTAGGAACCACTTTTCAAACAAAACAAAGCTTGGCATGCTTGCATGCATTACTTTGACTTTATCATTTCATGTGATGTTTTGCTTGATTGGTAGATTGAAATGTTGTTTGTTTGATTGAATTGTAGTGACTTGAAGATTGCGATTGTTGCAAAGACAAGGCGTGAACTTATACTCTCTACCAAAAAGGCAAGTGATGCTTCATACTTTTGTCCCATTACTTTCACTATGCATTAGTGATTTTTCTAAGTAAAACTTGCATGGAATTTTTTCTAAGTATAAACCATGCTATGGGAAACCCTAGTAGATGAAACCTTAGTAGAAAATTTCCTAAGTTAATATTCCTACTACTATCAAGCTTAGCTTAGCTAATAGAAAACAAGGGTGGAATATACATTCATACTATGGAAAAATTTCTAAGTCTGAGGACTTGTGTTTTTGTTTAATAAAACAACTAAGTTAATGAATCACCTGGGTGGAATGGTAATTCCTTGGTGGTTTTTGGTTGAGTGGTTACACAAGTCCCATGGCTATGGTTTACCTTGTGTATCACACTTGTGGATTGCCACCCAGGAACAAAGAGATTTGAGATGTCAAATGTTGAGAAGCTTCAAGTGCAACCACTTTGCATTATGGGCTCTGCCTGGATCACATAGGTTGCTAGAACTTAGCCATTTGGACAGTTGGTGGTAGTGGGATGATAGGTTGGAACGCGTCCATTTGGTCTAAGGAAAGGCTTCTGAAAGATCTTGTCTTGGTGAAACCAAGTCTTGTGGGGAAAGTGCACCACCTCTGTAGAGTGTAAAAACTAAGTACTTAGCCATGTCCCTGGCAAAGGACAATTTGAACATCAAGACATGGAAGCTATCAAGAATCTCATCATCCAAATTTCTAAGTTAAAAACTTGTGGTTGAACAAGCAGGGTTGAAAGGATCACCAATTTTTATTGGGAGATTCCATGGGAAAGATATTTTCTCAAGCAAAACTTAGTGATTTCAAATGATAAGGAAAATCTATTTTGAGCAAAGCAAGCCTAAGCTCCACTTAGCCAAATGCATATAGATGATAGACTCCACTATACTACCATAGTATCACTTGCCAATACAATTCAAATGTATTGACCCTTTGTGGCTGTAACTTGTTATGTTGCAGGTTTGTTTGATATTAGTGAAGTTTAATGAATAGGATTACAAGTCTACAACCAACATGTCTGCCTGTGGCACTTTCAAGATGAAGGACCCCATGCTTATATATATTCTGCTGCAATGTAATGTAATAGCCAAATGAGCTATGTAAGATGTAATAAAATTATGTTATTCCTGGTTATAAAGTTGTATTATGACCCTTGTTTCTTGATATTACATCTTAACTGTGGATGATAGCTATTGATCCAGGGACTAGCATTGTAAACACAGGGATCTCTACCTTATTAAAGGTTGGGAACCTTACAGATGGTATCAGAGCACTGTGTTGCCTGTAGGATTTGTAAACCTAGGATTGGACAAAAACCCTTAGAAAAATAGGAGTTGTATTTGTTCCAAAACTTATTTACAAATAATCTTGTAAACTCTTTCCTCAACCATTTTGGTTTCAACTCTACATCTCTTCTACTTCAACTTGATGGACAAACCTACCCCATGGCCAAAGACTTCACCATGAGCTAAGGACTTCATCAACTCTAATGACTTCAACTTCTTCAACTCTAATGACTTCAACTTCTTCAACTCTAATGACTTCAACTTCTTCAACTCTAATGACTTCAACATCTTCAACATTCTCACCAAGGACCTCAACCTTGGATATCACTAAGGACTACAAGTGAGACAAAAAATCTTGCTCAAAGATTTGGAAACTAAGGAAACACAACTTAGGAGGAGCCATCAACACCTTTGAAGTTTTTAGTGACCAAGAATTTTTCCCAAGGAAACCATGATCTCATGCAAGAAGAATCAACCAAGAAGGATGGAAAGATTTCAAGTGAACCATATAGATGGACCACCATATTTAGTTTAAGTTAAACCCACCAACTTATGTGGTGTAACAAAAATATTTTTGGTTGCCTAAAAATATGCTTGAAACTTGTTGTTTGAGTGGAATGTTTGTTTGTGATTGCTTGCACATTGCTTGTGTGAACTGTGATGTGTGTTATTAGAATTATTTCCTTAGAAATCTTTTTCCTAATCTAATCCCAATCCAACTCAAACAGATGATTTCTCCAAGAAACTCCAACTCAAGGATGGTGACAACAACAACCAAGAGGACAACATGAGAAAACTCATAGTAACCCAAACCCAGTTGAGCCAAGAGACAACTCAGCTTTTAGCCAACAACAATGGACTAGACCTAGCCATATAAAGGATTTTGAAACTTCAATCCCAATTGTTGCAAGGATTGGTTACTCAAATGATCAACATGGGAGAAAACTCTTCCCAAAGAACTAATGACAACAAGGATGGCAAAGATGTTATTTTAGAAGGAACCAAAGCTTGCAATATTTGTGGAGACAAGGATCATACATCCAAGGAGCATGAAGATCAATGCCCTAATTGTGAAGAAGAAAGTCATATCTCTAGTAACTGCCCCAAGAAGAGAGAAAGATTTCCCACCTTTGAGGTGAGATATGAAGAGCATGAACTAGAAGAACTCCTAGCTTTGGAGAGACCCCAAAAGAAGAAGAAGGACAAAAGCCAGTTGCAATGTTACAATTGCAAAGAGATGGGACACTATGCCAGTGAATGCTCAAAAAAGAAGAAGAGCCAAGAAGACAAACAAAAGCTAATGAAACCCAAGATGAGGAAGGATATTAGCCAAGTGATGTGCAACCACTGCAAAGAGTTAGGACATTATGCATCATATTGTCCAGAGAAGCCACCTCAAGACCTCAACCTTATCACATGTTTCAAATGCAAGGAACTAGGCCACTATGCAAACTTCTGTCCAGGAAAGTTACATCAAGATCCCAAGTAAGACAAGATGGAATCTAGTTGGAAAATTTTTAAGGGTGGTAGTACCCTAGATGCTTTGAGCCAACTTGTAACCCCTAGCCTCCCCAAATCTCGGGACGAGATTTATTTTAAGGGTGGTATCCTGTCACATCCCAAGATTTTCCAAATCTTGTAATGTGAAAAATAAATAAATAAAATAAAACTTTGTTGATTTTCAGGGTGAGAAGAAACTTTTGATTCCAATTGGAAACTTTCAAAACCTATTTGGATCAAATAAAATCCTAAAGGGATTTAAAAAGTTAAATAAACAATAAAGTTAAAAATATTTGGAATTACTATTTTTTGATCTTTTAATAAAAGATTTGGTTTTCAAAAGAAAAGGTAGATTTATAAATAAAGATTATTTTATAGAGCCAAATTAAACCTTGGCCAAGCTTTTGAAATAAAATGTTTTGTTTTGATTAAAAGAGTAAAGATTTATTTAAATAAAAATAAGGGGAGTTTATTATTAAACCAATTTTATTAAAATAAAGGTTTTACCATTTTTATGAAACATCAAAACATGTTATTTTATTTTAAACAAGTTTTCCAAGTATTTTATATTTTCAAATAAAACCTACTGATTTGGTTTTGATAATATTTAGATTTCAAATGGAGTTTTAAATAGATCAAATCCTATTTGATTTAATAACTAAGGACTATTTTATAAATGGATCCTAAAAAGAATAAAAATATTATTTTGTTTTGGACCTTGATTTGTGTTGTTAAGAAGAACTAAAAGGGATGCAAAGTTTATCAAGGTTTTGAATCCATTTGAGTGTTTGAATTGTTGTTTGAAAATCAAAACAGAAAATCAATTAGAAAAAGAAAAGGACATTTAGAACAAAAAAAGGGATCAGACCAAGCCCAGCCCATCCCAGCCCAGCAGCCCACCTCTCTCCCCAGTGAACCGTTCTTTTCTCACTCGGGAAATTACCCGCACAGAGGATGACGACTGGACCCCACACTCACGCTCTCTCTCTCGCAGACAACCAGGACCCACACACTGTTCATCGTCTCCACCCTACGACCACTTCCTCACCTGTTTCTGCATTGATCTCGCGGGAGTAATTCTCGTCAGTGCAGCGAGTAATGTCTGTCATCAATCACGCTCGATAACTCGCCTGCGTTCCCTCTATCTTTCCCCTCTCTCGCCCGACCCTCTCTGCCTCAGGGCTGTTCCAATTCGGAGCCACACCACCTCTGACTCCGGCGAGCTCCGCGGGAAATTCCGGCCACACCTCGCCGCCCCTCAACTCCCTCTGCACGCGAGCTTGTTATACATCGCCTGGCGTACCTCCCAGCGTCAACTTCTTGGCCGCGACCACTCTAGACGCTCGGCTTCGTCAACATCTGAGCACCACCGACGACGCGTCTACTCCGGCGAAATCTCCCTGGTAAGCCAGACCGCCCCGAGCCTCTCAATGACACTCCCTTACTCCCCATGCTCGTACGCATCTAATTCTTCCTTCCACTTGCCTCGGCGCGACCTGCAACTCCATCCCCGACAACCTCCAGAGGCACCCGCCGCTCGCAGCAACTCCGGCGAGAGATTAAAGACGAACCCGTGCGCCCCTCGACGAGCTGCCACAACGTTGAGTTTCAGAGTCACTCCGCGAACCCGGTGAGCATCCTATATCTCTTCCTAGCATCCTACATCGCCGGCGAGCTTGCTGTCTGACCGCGCGCCGCCAGTCGCCACCGCTAGCACCACCAACCTATGGTCAAACGACTGTGGACCGTTAGATCTTCATCTGATGGCTTGAATAGGTTGACTAATCGAAGGGGTAAGGATGAACCTGTGCTGTGCGATCAAGTTGGATCCTGCGGTCTGTGTCTATCGATCCGCACGAAACGTTTTTGACCAATAGGAATGCACCACGTGGCCTGGAGTTTGTTTATAAGACAGAAACATTTCTATTAGTTGTTTGAATTTGTAAATTGCATAACTTTTGATCCACACGTCCAAAAATTGCAAATTTTATATCAATGGATTCAGAAAAGCAAGCCCTAGCCAACCATGCCTTTTGTTTAGCAAAAAGCTTCTGTTAAAATGTGTTTTTGCAGAAACTTATGTATGCTTGTTTAGGTTATAAAAATTGTTCTAAAATGTTTTTGGGGATAAAATCTTTTGCAAATGGTGTGTTTTGAACCTACTGACCATAGGAATCACTTTGTGGTTTCAAAAATGTATTTGGTGAAACAAAAGAATGAACCTTGGATTTAAACCATTTCTAGTGAAATAAAAATAAGGTTTATTTATTAAAAATGGTTTTGGAAGAAAACCTTTGGGAAATGTTTTGTTTTAAACTATCTGACCCTAAACACAAAGTTTTATGGTTTGAAAACATATTTTGTGAACCCTATAGATTAATGCCTTATTAGAAACATTTCTACACCACATAAAATGATACCTTGTTTTGAAAATGGTTTATGAAGTAAAATCTTTTGCAAATGACTTTGCCACTTTACAAAATGACCATTAGGTGTTTTCAAATGTTTATGACCCATTAGGAACCACTTTTCAAACAAAACAATGCTTGGCATGCTTGCAGGCATTACTTTGACTTTATCATTTCATGTGATGTTTTGCTTGATTGGTAGTGTAAGATCCCTCCTTTGTAAAGGAAAAGGATCCCTGTGATTGCAATGCTAGTCCCTGGATCATTGCTAGCATCCACAGTCTAAGATGAAGTACACAGATATAAAGGTCATTTATTACATCCATTCCAGAGATAACAATAGTCTTTACAACTCAAGGCCACAGGCCTAATACAAGAGTTTGAATAAGTAAATAAATGTAAGTCTTCATCTTCATGGGTCACAGGCAAACATGTTGAGTGTAGACTCATGACACCTAATCCTCATCAGAGTAACCTGCAACATCACAAGTTACAGCCACAGTGGGTCAATACTTTGGAATAGTATTGGCAAGTGATACCTTAGTATGTTTTAAGTGGACTAGTTACTATATGCAAATTTGGCTAAGTGTAGCTGGGCTTGCTTTGCTCAAAATAGGTTTTTCCTATTAGTTGAAATCACTAAGTTTTTCTTTGTCAAAACGTTTCCCAAGGAACCACCAATAGACATTGGGGTCCTTCACCCTTGTACACCCACAAATTTTTACTTAGAAATTGGGATGAGGAGATTCTTGATAGCTTCCATGCCTTGATGCTCAAGTTGTCCATTGCCATGGACTTGGCTAAGTACTTAGATTTTTCCATCTGAAGAGGTTGTGCACTTTCCCCACCAGAATTGGTTTCACCAAGACAGGACCTTTCAGAAGCCTTTCCTTAGACCAAATGGACGCGTTCCAACCTATCTTTCCCACTACCACCAACTGTCCAAATGGCTAAGTTCTAGCAACTTATGTGATCCAGGCAGAGCCCATATTGCCAAGTGGCTGCACTAGAAGCTTCTTAACACTTGGCCTCTAAAATCTCTTTGTTCCTGGGTGGCTTACCACAAGTGAGATACACAAGGTAAACCATATCCATGGGCCTTGTGTAACCACTCAACCAAAAACCACCAAGCAATTACCATTCCACCCAGGTGATTCATTGACTTAGTTGTTTTATTAAGTAAAACAAGTCCAAAGACTTAGAAATATTTTCATCATAGCATGTATATTTTACCAACCCTTGTTTGCTACTAGCTAGGCTAAGCATGGCATAAATAGTATCTTAACTTAGAAACTTCCTAGCAATTCTTCAACTACTTAGGATTTCCCAACATGGCATATAGGAAAAATAATAACATGCAAGACTTAGCAAAATATTTCTAATGCTTAGTATAAAATATAGGGATAGAATTATTCATGAAGTACCACTTGCCTTGGTAGTTGGGAGAGTAGCACTCTTCACAATCAGAATCACTAGCACCAAAGTCTACACAAAGAATGGTAGCAACAAATTACACACAACATATACAAACATACAAAAATATATATATGAATGCATGCAAAATGCTAAGTTATGATTTTTAAAACTCAACCAAGAAAGTGCAAGGTACTAATTCACTAACAAGATAAAATCTTGCCAAACAACCAATATTTATACCCTAAAACATTTCCTAAATATTTCAAACACCCAAATTAGTCCTAAAAAAGTTTCTGCAAATAAAGCCTTTTTAACAAAACCTAAACACTAAACACATTGCATATTTTGAAAGAGATTGCTCTCCTGATTCCAACGGTTTAAAATTTTTCAAATTCTAACGTGGGTATCA
Organism: Avena longiglumis; assembly: GCA_030063025.1. NCBI lineage: Eukaryota > Viridiplantae > Streptophyta > Magnoliopsida > Poales > Poaceae > Avena > Avena longiglumis. The sequence goes on from CP125975.1 coordinate 507,248,641, forward strand.
AAAGCTATAGCTAATTCAAAATTGAATATAAATCAGGTTCAAATTCTGTTTTAAAATCAAACCCTAGCCACGCGTCTGTTTCCTATTGGCCGATACCGTTTCACTCAGGATCACCCTTCCGCGCCGTCAGATCAAGTCAGATCCAACGCGCCAGATTCAAAGAAAACGTTTCGCTCAGATCTAATCTAGTCCTTACGATACAGATCTAATGGCTACCGTTGCTCTAACCATAGCCTAGCGGCGCTAGCGGCTGCGGCTGGCGGCGGCGCGTCTGTCAGTGCCAGTGCTGGCGTTCTAGGTCGCCCGGGGGGGGGGGAAGAGGGTTCTTACCAGAACCGCAGGGACGAGGTGAAGCTCAACGTGGCGGTGGCTTGGCAAGGGGCGCTCGGAGTCGTCGGGGATTCCTCGCCGGAGTTCGCGAACGCGTCGGGTACGGCTGCTGGTCGACGTTGGCGAGGTTCTGCGTCGCGGGGGAGAGGTCGCCGGAGTTCGAGCAGAGAGCGGTGGCGCTCAGTCGTTGTCGTTGCCGAGGCAGAATTCGTCGGCGAGGTCGTCGGAACAGCGGCAGCGTCGGGCGAGTTGCGAGCAGCCTGGTGGCGTGGTGAGGAAATTGGGTGAGGGGAAATGGCCGCGAGAGGGAGGGGCTTAAGTAGGCAGAGGCTCGACAAGAAACGCTCAGTGATTCAATGCCAATTACGCCGCAGAATCAACGCAGCAACGGCCAGCGACGATGTTCGTGCGCGGAATCTGGGGAAGACGATGACGACGTGGACGGGGCCCGCTTGTCAGCGAATAGAACAGAGGGGGAGTGGGGTCCGGGTGTCAGAGGCTCGCTGGGTGCGTCTGCGCGTGAGAGAGAGAGAGGGGACCCGGGTGGGCTAGCTGGGCTGGTTTCACTATTGGGCCCAAAGTCTGGCGCCGACCCTTTTCTTTTTCTTTATTCCTTTTCTATTTCTGATTTGATTTTCTGGAATGAATTTCAAATGATTTCAAACTCAAATTGAAATCAAATCTTTTCAGGAATTTTTTAGGGTGCAACATTCATATTTCTGGGCATAGAAACATGTGGTCTCTCTGCTCAAGCTTGGTCCTTTGATTAAACAAAATAAATAGTGCTATAGCACTTAATTTGAAAATGTTTTGGAAATGGTTTTCAACCATTTTTATTTTGTATAATTATGTTCAAATTCCACACTCAATCCAATCAACAAGGAAGAAAACAAACTTGGTTTAAAACACTTAAGCTCTCAAATGGGGATGGCCATTTGATTTAAGTTTGCTCACATAAAATGATAGCACTATGTGCTTCTGTTTTCTTGAAATTGGTTTGAAATTGATCTCAAAACTATATGCATGCATGAATGATATGCAATCTTTGAAATCATGATTTTAGGGATGTTACAGGTAGATTGAAATGTTGTTTGTTTGATTGAATTGTAGTGACTTGAAGATTGCGATTGTTGCAAAGACAAGGCGTGAACTTATACTCTCTACCAAAAAGGCAAGTGATGCTTCATACTTTTGTCCCATTACTTTCACTATGCATTAGTGATTTTTCTAAGTAAAACTTGCATGGAATTTTTGCTAAGTATAAACCATGCTATGGGAAACCCTAGTAGATGAAACCTTAGTAGAAAATTTCCTAAGTTAATATTCCTACTACTATCAAGCTTAGCTTAGCTAATAGAAAACAAGGGTGGAATATACATTCATACTATGGAAAAATTTCTAAGTCTGAGGACTTGTGTTTTTGTTTAATAAAACAACTAAGTTAATGAATCACCTGGGTGGAATGTTAATTGCTTGGTGGTTTTTGGTTGAGTGGTTACACAAGGCCCATGGCTATGGTTTACCTTGTGTATCACACTTGTGGATTGCCACCCAGGAACAAAGAGATTTGAGATGTCAAATGTTGAGAAGCTTCAAGTGCAACCACTTGGCATTATGGGCTCTGCCTGGATCACATAGGTTGCTAGAACTTAGCCATTTGGACAGTTGGTGGTAGTGGGATGATAGGTTGGAACGCGTCCATTTGGTCTAAGGAAAGGCTTCTGAAAGATCTTGTCTTGGTGAAACCAAGTCTTGTGGGGAAAGTGCACCACCTCTGCAGAGTGTAAAATCTAAGTACTTAGCCATGTCCCTGACAAAGGACAATTTGAGCATCAAGACATGGAAGCTATCAAGAATCTCATCATCCAAATTTCTAAGTTAAAAACTTGTGGTTGAACAAGGGTTGAAAGGATCACCAATTTTTATTGGGAGATTCCATGGGAAAGATATTTTGTCAAGCAAAACTTAGTGATTTCAAATGATAAGGAAAATCTATTTTGAGCAAAGCAAGCCTAAGCTCCACTTAGCCAAATGCATATATATGATAGACTCCACTATACTACCATAGTATCACTTGCCAATACAATTCAAATGTATTGACCCTTTGTGGCTGTAACTTGTTATGTTGCAGGTTTGTTTGATATTAGTGAAGTTTAATGAATAGGATTACAAGTCTACAACCAACATGTCTGGCTGTGGCACTTTGAAGATGAAGGACCCCATGCTTATAGATATTCTGCTGCAATGTAATGTAATAGCCAAATGAGCTATGTAAGATGTAATAAAATTATGTTATTCCTGGTTATAAAGTTGTATTATGACCCTTGTTTCTTGATATTACATCTTAACTGTGGATGCTAGCTATTGATCCAGGGACTAGCATTGTAAACACAGGGATCTCTACCTTATTAAAGGTTGGGAACCTTACATTTACTAACTAGTTTTCACATTACAAAATACTTTTTAATTCAAAATATAGATGAAGCTTGAGAATTTGCTTTGAATAGCAATAATGCTAATAGGTAGATATGGTGGACTCAAATGGCATAGGTTTGGTTCAAAGGGATTGGAAACATGAGAAATATGCCTTCTCAAAACAGGTTTTTGGCTAGCAAGGCTGGGTAGCAAGCACAAGAGTTGAAGGAAACAAGCAAACATACAAGTAATAAAGCCAAACATGCAATCTTCCTTAAAGACACAAACGATCTTAAATAAATAATACTAAGTTTATGAGCCAATCAAGAAAGAAAATAAATGATACAAAATACCTGCAAGCTTTTTCTCTTTTCCTTTCAAACGCCAAAAAGTGTTGCTACTGACCAAAGTTTGGTTTGCCAAAACCAATTTAGAGTTACTTGATGCTCCCAAAGTGATGCCAATACTGATCAACAAGATCCATCATATAATAGCGATTGCAAACTAAAATCAAAAGTGCAAAAAGTAAAAGATGAGACTTCTCATTAATATTCAATAAAGGCACTCACACCAAGGGATACATAGATAACCAACACTAATGGAGAGATACTTCCACATGCAAACCAAACTATAAGATAACCTCTCTACCACAGATATGAATCCACTAAAAAGGTAAAAGATGAAAGATAATGGTGGTGATACCGCGGCACTCCCCCAAGCTTGGAACAAGCCAAGTGGATGCCAAACCTGATGATGAATTACTCCTTTGGTGGTGGCGGTGTTGCCACCTTGTTTAGGATAAGAAAACCTTCCAGCATCTTACGAATCTTGTTGTTCTCCTCTTGAATTTCATCCACCTTCATCCTCAAAGAACGATATCTTTCACAAAACTCATCACTGGTTCGAAGGGCTTCCACTGCCTCGAGGCACTATCTGAAGTCTGGATCGAAGGCTATGATTCCCTGCATGTTCCGAGAAAAAGTATCCCCAGTATTAATTTCTCCTACAAAAGTAGGTTTCATTGCCCTTGTCCCTACTGCGATTTGTTCTTCCAACTTTATCTCCTCCACGGGCTTCTTGCCTTTATCGTCGGCGGAGGCCATGACACTCTAAACTCCAGAAGATTTCCTGACAGAAACAGATCGAAATGAAAACACGATGAGAACACGATGCACGAACCTCAGGGGATACGGGGGTTTATATATTACGAAGTTTCAATGCATAAGGAAGGTACTGGTACGAAAAAGAGGCGGAGACGAAGCTCGGAGGTGGCACACCCCCTCCAGGCGCGGCCAGGCTGGGCCCGCGCCTGGGGTGGGTTTGTCCACCCCGGACTCCGTTTCCTCCTATGTTCCATCTCGTAATCTTCCTCATGTATTAAAAAAATAAAAAATACAAAAAGATTGGATTTTCACGAACCTTTGTTTTCACCACTTTTACCTATTCAAAGATGAACTCTGCAGATTCCTTTTCTCCTTCTCCTAGAAATTTCCTTCATACAAACCTTTGCACAAACTTAATGACAACATTAGTGTAATAAAAAACAATAAACCTTTAGGTTCACACTTCAAATGAAAACCCATCAAAACAAAGGCTCTGTAAGAGGCAAATGCAAAAGATGGCAGAAATCTATCAAAACAGTACATCAGGCAAAGATTGATTTTTTCGAAAACATTCTATTGCTCAAATCAAAAAGTGCATAACTAATTAAAGTTGGGTAACAACCTGAAGAACAAGCTCAGAAAAATGCAGCTCCATCCGAAGTACCGAGCTTCCTCACGAATTTTTACAATGCAGCATAAAAATCTGTCCCAGGACAGCCATTTTTCACAACTCCTCTACTTCACAAAAGCAGTTGAACTTGACACAAAAACCAAAACAGAAAGGATAAGGAGAGGTTATTACTGAGGTAATAACTTTCAAGACTCGACAAAACTCTTGGGTTATCTCCCAACAAGTACTTTTCTTTAATGCCTTTAAGTTAGGCTTGAATCTTTCAAAGATGCTCACACAGGAGATATATATTTGAAGTGAAAGAGAGCATCAAGAAGCAAATAACCAACACATTTGAGTCTAACCCACTTCCTATGCATGAGAGTAACATGAGAATACGAATTGTTGAAACAAAAATCCACTAGCATAGGAAGACAAAACAGATGCAACTTCAAAGCTTTCAACATAAAATGGGGAAACTTAACATTATTGAGATGCATAAAACCATGTTTCCCTCTCTCATAATAACTTTCAGTAGCACTTTGAATAAAGTTGACAATATAACTATCACTAGCAACAACTTTATCATCAGAATAAGAATACTTATAGTCACCAAAAAGAGGTCCAAGGTCATAGACTGGATCAATAGAAGCAAGTTTTTCCATCCTAAAATCTTTATTAGGCAAGCTATTTTCACAAGGAGGTTTAGCAAATTTGGAAAAGTTAAACTCATAAGAATATCCATCAAACTTAGTTAAAACTTTTTCCTTCTTACAATTAATAATAGCTCCACAATTAGTTTTGCTAGCTGCTGAATTAAGCACTAGAAAATCAACAGGATACTTAATCTTACCGCAAAGAAACTCCACATCTCTTACAATGCCAATGTGGCAAATGGTTTCCTTATTAGCAAGGTGAATAACCACATCAATGTCCTCAATCTCACAAGGACCAATCTCATGCATAATTTCCCTATAAAGCTCATAAGGAATATCACTAGAACTAGCACCAATATCACACAAACCATAATAGCAATGATCACCAATTTTAACAGAAAGCACATGAACACTAGCTTTTCTAGCTCCACCAGGATGAGAGATAATATTAGAAGCGTCTTCACAGAAGACAATGTGCTCATCCTCTATATTTCTAGTGACAGTGTCTTTCACAATAGCAACCATAGGTTCATCATTAATTTTCTCACCAGGCTCCACAATTTTCATTATACCTTTGTTATTTGCACTAATAATCATTAAATACTCATTTACCTTAGATGGGAAAGGTATTTTCTCAACATAAGGTTTAGGCACAATATGATCAATAGTACAAACTTCAGTACTTCTAATAGCAACATGACTAACAACATCTTTATAAGGTGCATGGTACTTATTCCACTTCTTCTTGGGAATTTCTATGTAAGAGGCAAAGACCTTAAAATAGTTGGCAATACTTTGGGAATCAAGACCAAACTTATTACTAATATCACGGAAGCCATCAGTTCCCATAAAGGATTTATTGCATTCATAATCATAGTTTATACCTGACTTTCTTCCGTTGTCATTCTCCCGGGATTCAGTGTTCTCTTGAATACGGTCTAAAAGATCCCGATTTAGCTTCTTCCTTCATACTTTTGAATGATCCAGCACAAGAAGCATCTAGTAAATCTTTGTCATGAAGAGAAAGCCTAGCATAAAAATTATTGATAATAATATTGTTAGGGAGTCCATGAATATGACATATAAGCATTAGTAACTTCAATCTCCCCCAAGCTTGAGCTGTACTCTCTCCATCACGAGGCCAAAAGTTATATATAAGATTTCTAGCCTTATGAATCTCACTGGGAGGATAAAATTTAGAGTAAAATAGAGATGCCATCTCCTCCCATTCCATGGATTGTCCATTCTTCAGCAACTTATACCATTCTTCAGCTCTCCCTTTCAAGGATATGGAGAGTAACTTCTTCTTCACCTATTGAGTTGTGATACCTGCACACTTAAACAACCCACATAATCCATGGATAAATAGCAAATGATCACCAGGATGGATAGTTCCATCCCCTAAATAATAATTATCCATAACACGATCAACAATACTTGTTGGTATCTTAAAAGGATCTATCTCAACAGGTGGTGGTTCCTCTACTACCCTTTCATTGGTAGTAGTTCTCCCAAACAGAAAACCAAGTGGGTTATCCATATTGGAAACAAAGCAACAAACAGAAACAAAAACAATACTCACAGTAGAAGCTTCCTTTACCAGTTCCACTCTTCAATAGCGCTTCACTCCTCGGCAACGGCGCCAGAAAATAGTCTTGATGACCCACAAGTATAGGGGGTGTATCGTATTACTTTTGATAAATAGGAGTGTCGATCCCAACGAGGAGCAGAAGGTGCTGGAAAGTGGTATGGAGCAGGAAATCCCTGTGAATACTTAGCAAACGGATTTTTAGTGGTTTTCTGATAAGGCAACAAAACAAAGAGCAAGTAACAAAGGTAACGAACAAATGGAGCAAGTGGCCCAATCCTTTCTTAGCAAAGGACAAGCCGGTGGAAATACTTATAAGGACCAAACGTTCTCGAGGACACATGGGAATTCTGTCAAGTGCTGAGTACTCTTCTTTGGTGTTGTAAGTGTTGTGTGGGTGAACCTGTGCTAACATACTGACCTTACTTGGACTAATACATACTTGTGATTAAACCACCTACAAACATCTGTAACTACAGGAAAGTAATTGAGATATAAATCTAACCACGGCCTTAAACTCTGAGATCCTACACTCCCTTGTGCAAAGGTGTCCTAACGGGGGTTCAGGTTTCTGTCACTCTGGCAACCCCACAATTAGTAGCCAAATACACAATGCATTCCCCTAGGCCATAAATGGTGAAGTATCATGTAGTCGATGTTCACATGACACCACTAGAAGAATAGCACCACAACTTAAATACTAAACGATTGAATAATAACTCAACACAAATGCACTACTAACAACATGACTTCTCCCATGTCCTCAAGAACTAGATGAACTACTCACAAGACATCATATGGATCAAGATCAAAGATGATATGGTAATGGATAACAATCTGAACATAAACAATAATCCAATGGTTCCACTCACAAGCATCAACTACAATAGTAATCAACACCGGGAAGGTTTCCCCTAATGAACTAAAGCAATATCCAACACAATTGTTATAGCGGGATGGAGTAATGATTATGGTGCTGGTGGAGATGATGGTGTGGATGATGATGATGATCCCGATGAAGCCTAGCTTGATGATGCTATTGATGGCGACGGTCTCCCCTCTCCGGGAAGGAATTCCCCCAGAAGAAATCTGTTTGCCGAAGAGATATTTCTCTCTTGGTGTTTTCCGCCCCCAGAGGCGGCGGAAATCTATATGTGGTCCCTCCCCTGGTGTTAGGGTTCCATAGGGAAGATATAGGCGAAGGGGCAGAGTCGGGAGCCGGGCAGGTGTGCCACACCAGCCCTAGGCGCGTTCTAGGGGGGACCCGCGCCTAGGGGGGTGTGGCCCCCCTGCGGCCCCTCTTCACTCCTCCTTCTGGCTTCCTTCGTCTTCTGGAAAAATAATATTTTCCCATATTTTTTCTGGTATTTTTCTGATCTTCGCAAAATTTCAACGAAACGCCTTGTTTTCCATAAGAATCCAGACTCCGGCAGTTCATCCTCCAAGAATCATCCAACATGCATAATAAGATGAAAATCCATAAGTAATACCTCATAATAAGACATATATCAATGAATAGAGGTAAATTATGATATAGAATGGTGATGCAAATTGGGCGTTGATGGCGCCTAAGTTGATGTAGGAGCGCTTCGTTGGAAACCCCAAGAGCAAGGTGTGAAGCAGCACAACAGCAAGTCTTCCCTCAGTAGAGACCGAGGTTATCAAACCAGAAGGAGGAAGGAAACGACACATAGGTGTTGGAAGCAACGTGGAGACCTGCACAACACAAACTCAAGACTTTGTCCCAACGAATCAGTGAGGTTGTCAAGCTCACCGGTTTGCTGTAACAAAGGATTAAACATATGGTGTGGAAGGTAATGGTTTGCAGCAAGTAAACAAGTAATAGTGGAGGATGTATCAATGGTAAAGATTGGACCGGGGTCCATAGTTCACTAGAGGTGCTCTCCTTAGATAAACAACATGGCATGAAGGGTAAACAAATTACAGCAGGGCAATTGACAGGAACTGAGCAAGACATAACAATGCAATTATTAGTCAGAAAGATCCTATGAGATTCGATTGGGCAATACAACAAGATACATAGACCGCCATCACATCTACAAGAGACCACATGTTCCATGAACAAGAGACCATTGTTTTCTCCCTAGTAGCAACATCACATCTACAACCGAAGAGATTATTGTCACTTCCCTTGGAAACTAGAGGCATGAACCCACTATCGAGCATAAATACTCCCTCTTGGAGTCACTAGCAACTACTTGACCAATATAACCACTAGCAACGGAGAGCATGCAAGATCACAAACAACATAGACATGATAGAATCATAAAGACAAAACCATTAATCAAACCAACATAATAATCTCAATATCCATCGGATCCCCGCAAACACAACATGCATGATTACAAATAGATTAGATCTTAATCATGAACGGAGATCACAAGATCTATACATGAAAGCACAAATGAGGAGATACAACCATCTAGCTACTACATGGACCCATAGTCCAAGGTGGAACTACTCACACATCATACCGGAGAGAAGGCCTCCGAGATGATCTCCCCTCCGGCAGGGTGCCGGGAAGAACTTCAGATCCCCCGATCTAGGGATGATGGTGGTGGCGGTACAGACGGTTTCGTGGATTTTTGATCGGGTCCCCAGGGTTTCTGCATCAGGGGCTTCTTATAGGCGAAGGGGGAGGCCGAGGAGGCGGCCAGGGCCACAAAACCCTAGCCAGGCACGGGCCCACCTCTGGCCGCGCCTGGGGGGGGTCTGGCCCCTGTGGCCGGCCCCTCTGACTCCCCTCTGGTCTTCTTGTTCCCCACGGAAAGTAATTTACTTTGTCGTTTGTCCCGTCCAATTCCGAGAATATTTCTTTACTAACTTTACAGAAACCAAAAACAGCAGAAAACAGGCATCTGGCACTGTTGCAACTTGTTAGTATCTTAGTACCAGAAAACATGTAAAAATCACCTCAAAGTGTGGACAAGTAAAGAAAAGTAGATACTAAACAAGCAGGATCATCAAAAATTATAGATACGTTTCCAACATATCAGGCGTATCAAGCCATCGTGGGCCATGAAAGAGATTCATGATAGGAACCAAGCTGCATGGGCTAACTTTCATGCTGACGAACATGACGAAAATATGACCGAATGGAGATCGGAACAGGGAGATAAACAGGAAGAGGGTGGCGGAAGAGGAAGAGTGCATGTATGTAGAGGAAGGGCCGTAAGAAGGCCCGTGAAGCGGAAAGGAAGAGATTAAGAGAAAGGGTTGTTGAGGCGCAGGCGGTAGAAGAACGTGGGGACAAGTCCGGGAAGTACCAGCGCTGGACTTAGGGAAGGTATATGTATGTATCGGTAGCAAAGTATCTTCATTTCAGTTATAATGTCCCGATGTATCTTTATTTTAGTTTCAGTATCATGATGTATCTTTATTTCAGTTGTAGTGTCGTGATGTATCTTATTTTCCGCATTATTTTACAGTTATCAGTTAATTTTGGAGACAATGTATCTTAAATGTTTCCCGCCAAAATGTTTCCTGCTTAGTTCTTCCCGTCAATGAGTTCCCGTCATTTCTTGTTGGTTTACTCTATAAAAACCCCTCCTCACGAAGCTATGTAAGCACACCATTCTCGTCGAGAGTACCACTATGTCATTGGCTTTTCCCCACAAAAATATGTTCGAAGACCTTTTTTTTATTTCGCCAAGACTTGTAGGATAGACAATAATCCAGCCCAATTGGAGGGACTCATCGCTAGTGATTATCTCCTCACTGAGCTGGGTGAGGTAGTATGTAGGAGAGGGCGACCATCGATGACCCTAGAGGAGATACAACAAGACATTATCAGGATCAATGCAAGGTGGAACAAGGTCAAACACAAGAGTGAATCTGAAATTTAGTGGTAGGATGAGAACCCTTGGTTGTGGATAGAATAGAGCGAACAAAACATAATATCTTCATGCCGGTGATCATTGGCACCAGCGCGAGAGCTAAGTGGGACAAGGCGCTGGCCCGGAAAAAGGCATCGTCAAAGGGCAAGGGCAAGGCATCGTCGAAGGGTAAGGGTGAGGCATCGTCGAAGGATAAGGGAGAGACATCGTTGAAGGGTAAGGGCGAGGCAATTACCTATCAGAGGAAGAATCAGAGCAAGGCATAGTCGTAGGGAGAGGGCGCTGTTATTTGTATCTTAATTACCTATCACAAGTTATATTGAACTCTATTGCAAGCTAAGTTGAAGTGTTTGTCGAATAAAAATGTGAAATAATAGAAAAGTGTCTTATACACAGATAAATACATGTCTCATACATAGATAGATATATGTCTTGTACATAGATAGATATATGTCTCATACATAGATAGGTAGACATGTCTGCCGTGTCAGTGACGTCGTCTGCCATGACACTCATGTGGTGGATTAGGGGGCATCGTCTAGCCGAACCTATGGGGCAGCCGAACTTCTCGCAGAGGAATCACTAACCCATGCTCGTCGTTGTCGTGGTTTTGTCGACACGTACGCCATAGGGGTATCCCAACGGCGAGTTTAGAGGCGTGGGGGGAAGACGAAGAGCGTCCGGGTCGGCGTGACACAGTTTACCCAGGTTTAGATCTCACGACGGTGGTGAGATCCTACTCCTGCTATAAATCACTATAATGGCAATACGCCGAGTTACAGGATTGGGGGTTCTCTATGTGCGGGTAGTGTTATGCACTTGGTGTTCTTGTGTTCTTCCCTAAAGGCCCCCGTAGGCCGGCATATATGAGCGCCAGGACCTAGGGTTACATGGAGAGTCCCAGCCGGATACGGTTACAGAGTCCTAGACTAACACTAACTAGTATTCGTGTCCTCCAAGGCTCCGGCTTCCATCTATGACGGTGGCACGTCGCCTTTCATATCCTGGCTGGACCTCCGTCTTGTCTATCAGCAACTGGGCTGCCCGGTTATACCATAGGCCTAACCACCAACTGTGGGCCACCCGGCCTTGCCGGTATGAGACTATGTCGTAGGTATACCCATTTGGTATATCCACAACAGTAGCCCCGGAGTTCTTCAAGATCCTCGCGTTCCTCCGTCTAGCTTTGAGCGTAAGCACCATGTTGTCTTCAACTTGTAGGCATGCTTCGCGAAGAATCTTGGAGAGCTCCCATATCATATTCTCATCCGACTAAGCCTAGCCAAAGAGTTACTTGTATGCTTCTACGAACGAATCCAAGGCGGAGAACTCTCTAATGAATCGTTAGCGTTTCTTCCAAGCTCTAGGAATGTCTTCAATATCATCATCCATCCGGGATGGTATGCAAGCCGGAAAAAATCACGGCTACTGGGCCACGATCGTAAAGGCTGCCAAACTACCAACTTAGAGCCAACAAAGTCACAGACATAAGAGCTTGCCGAATTAAGGTCTTAGAGCCTCTCAAGTCATGGATGTTCAGGCCATCGAGCCGTGTAACCCAGGAAACTTCCATGAAGGCAAAGTTAATCTCAAGCCCCCAAGTTTCGCTAGACGGATTCTTCACCGTCTTGAAAGTTTTGTTGACATAACCATATGTAGCCCCCGAGCATTGAGTCGGCTTCATCGAAGGCGGCTTGATGCTCAAAATAACATGTATAATTGTACATCAAACTATTGTAGCCCCCGAGCGCCAAGTCGGAATTTCAAAAGAAATTCGTCTTGGTGCTCTCAGAGTAGTTTTAGAGAAAATGTGAATAGTGTAGCCCCCGAGCGCCAAGTCGGAAATAATTTCGGCTTAGTTCTCCAGAGAGAACTTCACAAAAATTCAACACCGGATTAGCCCCCGAGCGTCAAGGTGGAATTCACATGAATTTTCCGGCTTGATGCTCAAAGAGAACTAAACCATGTCTTGGAGATCATTGTACTGTATCCCCCGAGGTTTGTTCCAGCTTGGACGCAAGGCGGGACAAAGCTCTTAAATTTAGAGATGTCAAGCCCCCGAGCATCGATCCGACATCCTCAAAGGCGGCTCAAGTCTTGGTCAACAATTGCAATTGCAGCCCCCGAGGTGTCAAGCCCCCCATGGTGGGCGCCAACTGTCGTGGTTTTGTCGACACGTACGCCATAGGGGTATCCCAACGGCGAGTTTAGAGACGTGGGGGGAAGACGGAGAGCGTCCGGGTCGGCGTGACACAGTTTACCCAAGTTCATATCTCACGACGGTGGTGAGATCCTACTCCTGCTATAAATCACTATAATGGCAATACGCCGAGTTACAGGATTGGGGGTTCGCTGTATGTGGGTAGTGCTGTGCACTTGGTGTTCTTGTGTTCTTCCCTAAAGGATCCCGTAGGCCGGCTTATATGAGCGCCAGGACCTAGGGTTACATGGAGAGTCCCAGCCGGATACGGTTACAGAGTCCTAGACTAACACTAACTAGTCTTCGTGTCCTCCAAGGCTCCGGCTTCCATCTATGACGGTGGCACGTCGCCTTTCATATCCTGGCTGGACCTCCGTCTTGTCTATTAGCAATTGGGCCGCCCGGTTATACCATAGTCCTAACCACCAACTGTGGGCCACCCGAGCTTGCCGGTATGAGACTATGTCGTAGGTATACCCATTTGGTATATCCACAACAGTCGTACTGAGTTTCCTGTGTGGGGTCTAGGGGAGGAGTCTAAAAAATGTTCAACCAACTGCTTTACATCATGAAATCCTGAGTGTTTTGATCAACGTCGTGATCACTCGTCCACACGGATCCGGACATAGATGACTGATAGCCAGTCATAGACCCCTGCACTCGGCTCCTACACATGAAAACCGAAGTATATAATAAATTGATATGAACCGAGCCTCGACACTTTCCGTCTAAGACACGTACCTTGTGGCTGTGGCTGGGGATGAAACCCGTAGTTCGGCGCGGGAGGGTGGCCCCAAGGCCCCTGCTGCTACTGCCATGACGAACCTCCACCCTAAAAAGGTGGATGATGCTGCCACAAGTCGACAGAAGACTGCTACTACCACGACGAACCTCTAGCCTAGTCTGGGAGGAGGTCTCGACATCGTCTATGGTGTAAGTCATAGACGCGGAGATGGTCGTAGGGGTGAGGGTGGACGTGGCTGGTGCTGGTGCGTCGAGTGATGCCGAGGCTATTGTGGTGCCGGGTGGTGAGCAATGTCCGAAGAGCGGGTGCACGTTATAACCGTGTGGACACGTCGTAGCTTATCCTCTAGGCGACCTAGCCAGGTATGTTGGTCCTGGCATTGTATAAGCAGAGGTCCGGATGAATGGGAGCATCTGTAATCAGCTCTCTCCATCTCAAGATCGGATATCAACTATGCCTGCAATTGTCACAACTAGGTTAAAAAAATGGACATGAAACTATGTAACAAGTAGGTGCATTAGATAAAGACAATGTATTACCGCGTGCTATCTGCTGCCCATATTAGACTGGCTCGGATAACTATCCCAAGTAGCTGCGCCCGACATCTCCTCTGGGTGAGACTGTTGCGCGATGTACAGACGTGTGGCGTTTATGTAGATATCCAAATAGTTGTTGAATTCTTCCATGTCAGAGTGGGCATCCAAGTCCTAGACTCGTGTTGTAGTGGTGTCCAGCTTTGCAATGTACACCCCAACCCTGTGGAGCCAACCAGTGGCGGTCTTTCTACTTCCCTCCATTGACAACCTACAATTGGAAAGTGATTGTGGTTAGTCAATAAATCATGTAAGATGGAAGAAATGTGTAAAAGAAACATATGTGTGGACGGCCGAAGGTATGGCACTCTCCGTAGGACGAGGATCAACCAACTGGAGAAGATTGAACTGCCTCATTACTCTCTGTAGGGTCATCTCCTTTGCCTGCATGTAGAAGATGATCTTCGATTTTGTAGCCAATACGTAGCGTCTCTAGTGTAGAGAATAGAAATCCCCATGTATTCCCCATCCCTGTGGAATCTAGCATTGATGGCTGCATTCGTGTAGGTCTCTCACATGATCGCCAGTATGTCAAACTGTTCAGACAATGCGGGGTAGCAAACCCTCACCTGACCATGATAAAAGTGTCTCTACAAAAAAATAAAAGTGTCTCTACAAAAAAACTTTGTCATTTCCGGTCATAGTGTACGTGAACTAATTAATGGAAGTATGTCAAACTTTGCCCATACCATGCGGCGTGTCCAAACTGTACCAAAAGTAGGTAAGCTGACGAGCTCTGCATCGAACAATCCGGTCGGATGGTGTAAGACCTCACCCTTTAAGGTAAAGGTCCCTCTGATTGTAGTGCTAGTCCCTAGATCGAATTGCTAGCACCCACAGTTTAAGATGAAGTACACAGATACAAAGGTCATTATTACATCAAAATTCTAGGAGTACAATAGTTCTAACAACTCATTAGCCCAAGGCTAACATATAAAGAGTTCTCATTACATAGCATATAAATAAAGTCTTTATCTTCATGTGCCACATGCAAATATGTTGAGTGTAGACTCATAACCCTACTCACCATTAGAGTAACCTGCAACATAATAAGTTACAGCCACAAGGGGTCAATGCATTTGGAATTGTATTGGCAAATGATTTCATAGATATATAGTAGAGACTATCAACTACATGAATTTGTCTAAGTGTGGTTCAGGCTGGCTTTGCTCAAATAAGGTTTATCCTACTAGTTTGAAAATACTAAGTTTTCTTTACAAAAACTCTAAGGAACCACCAATAGACATTAGTGAACCTCTACCCTTGTTCACCCACAATTGTTAACTTAGAAAAATTGGGATGAGGAGATTCTTGACCCTTTCGATGTTTTTGATGCTCATAATGTCCATAACCGGGGACACGACTAAGTACTTATGTTTTACCGTCTCGAGAGGCGGTGCACTTTCCCCACAATACTCGACATGTATCGAGACAAGACTTTTAAGAAGCAATCCCTCAGACCACCATGGACGCGTTCCATCCTATCAACTCTACCACCATCTGTCCATCCGGCTGAGTTCTTGCAACCTAGTTGGTCAAGGCAGAGCCCATATGCCATGTGGTTGCACTGGAAGCTTCTCAACACTAAACATCTCAAATCTCTTTGTTCCTGGGTGGCCATCCACAAGTGTGATACACAGGGTAAACCATATACATGGACCCTGTGTAAACACTCAACACAAACCATACAAGTCCCATTCCACCCAGGTGTTTCATTAACAAGTTGTTTTCTTAGTCGAAAACACATAGGCATAATCTTTCCATAATATCATAACATGAATTTTCCACCCACTAATTCTAATAGCAAGTCTAAGCATTCTCCTATACCATGGCTCTTAACTTAGGAAACATCCTACCAATATATAAACTATAGGATCTACCATACAATAGCATTATACTTTGAAAACTACCATGCAAGTCCTTCCAAAAAATATCACTAGTTCAATAGGTAAAATAATAGGACAAAAGATGGAGTATCACTTGCCTTGGTAGCTAGGGTAATAGGTACACTCCTCACATCAAACACTTCACAATCCACAAAGTCTACACAACAAAATTAACAACAAATATTCACAAATCAATATACACACAAAAATAATATGAATGCATGCAAAATGCAATGTGATGATTTTCTACACTTCTAAAATCAAACTCTATAGTACTGAAGACAAAGCATACATTCTAAATTTAAATAACACAAAACCACCTAAAAATAATATTCTAAATAATTTTTATAGTCAAAATAGTCCTACAAATGTCTCTGCATAAAATACTAATTTTACAGAAGCAAATGACCAAAGCAAGGACATATATGCAAAGGTATCATTTTTCTGAATCCATATACACCTAATTTGTAATTTCTGGATTTACAGAACAAAAGTTATGAATTTTGCAAGTTTAAACACCTAATAGATAAAATCTGTATTTTAAATCTAATTCACAGACACGCGGTAGCTTCTGATTGGTGCGTACCGGTTCATGCTGGATCACACTCGCGCACCGTCAGATCTAAGTGAGATCTAGCAGCTCAGATATGCCCGTACCTGTTCACGCATAGTTCTAATCTCGACCACCGGATCCAGATCGAGTGGATCAAATCGGTTCGACCTAAAACTAGCGGCGTGCATGGCAACTACGGCAGTGACGCTTCTGACGGCGATGTTCTGGCGAAGCCAAGGGGTAAGGGAGGGGGCACTGGGGCTTACCAGATTCACGGCGACAAGGTGAAGCTCAAGGTCGCCGCGGATGGCGGAGGGGCGCATGGACACAGTCGGAATCTCTCGTCGGAGTAGCGGTGAGCGTCGGGTGCTCATAGTCGACGACGGGGGCGACGTCTTGGGGAACAAGCGGACAAGCGGCAGCCATCAGAAGAAGCGCAAGAAGCAGGCGAGCACAATCGTTTGAACCAAAGTCAAGGGGCGCATGGGGCTCACCGTAATCACTCGCCAGAGTTCGTCGGGGCAGCGGGGGTGCGAGAGGAAATTGAGGTAGCCTGGCGGCGCTCTGGTGGTTCTGAGTGGGGGGGGGGGAATGGGGCTGATAACAAGGGCGTTAAGTAGCCGGGGAGAGGGACAGAATTACGCTGGCATTCAACGGCAATCAACGTTCTTTGATTCAGAGGAAACGGCCGCAGCGGAGCTGGTCTCGCGCGATATTTTGGGACGAAGGGGGTGTGGTGGCAGCGGGGACCACATGTCAGCGAGGGGGTGCGCGCGCAGAGTGAGAAACAGAGGGGGAGAGGGGGAATTCCCGGGTGTGCTTGCAGGGCTGCTAGTTGGGCCTGGCCAGATGGCTGGTTGGGTTCTTTTTTTCCTTTTTCCTTTTCTATTTATGTTTTGATTTTCCAAATAGGATTTGAATAACCAAATCAAATCCAAATCTTTTAAAACTATCACCAAACTTCTGTGGGGCGATCCTAGTATTTAAAAGTGTGTCAAACACATCAAATCACTCCAAAACATTTTGGTTAATAAAATAAAAATAAAATACATGCCCCATACATGTAATATAAAAGGGTATAAAATAGGGTTTTCTTGGGTTTTAGAATTTGAATGTTTTGTGCAATGTAAACATGCCATGATGATATGAATGCAATGAAAATGTTTTGGATTTGATGAAATTTGGGATGTTACAGATGGTCACCCAAATCAGCGAATGGGAAGATGCTCCTAGGAACAAAGCTGCAACAGTAGTGGGAATCCAAGAAATCCTAACTTAGACGCCTTATGCTGGTAACCGCTGCACATAACTCGGTACATAGCCACTAAGACCGTAGAACCCCAACTCCTTTGTGTAATCATGTCGGCGCTAGTTGCATTAGCAGTCTCCAATGGAATAGGGATGTAGTGGGTGGTGACCTGGTTCTTGGTGAACGTCGCCTTTCCGAGAAGCCAAATTATGTATGCCTCTAAGCACCGAGTAATCTGTGGCTTAGTCAAATGGGTCTCTGGATAGCCTAAACTTTGGATCTGCATTGATCAAAGATAGTTTAATAAGTAAAACCATAGGATGATACGGTGCATTGTCTAACAGAATAATGAAAAGTTAGTGAACACACCTGAAATCCTAGTAAACAGTCGAACTTGGGTCCGTGATCGTCGTGCTCAAAGGGACCACTAATACCCTAGAAACATTGTGCCATATTTTATTGCCAACTTGTCGGTTCCTGCAGCGGTCGAATGGGATGGCCTGCCAAAGGAAGTTCCAACAGGTATGACACATCTTGGAGAGTAGGAGCCATCTCTCTCCAGTGAAAGTGAAAAGTGTGGGTCTCAGGCCTCCAGCGGTCAACCGAGCGGGTGAGCAACGACTGGTCATATAACAGGCGTGTAGAGTCTCCAGTGTCCTCAACCAGATGAGCGAAAGGTAAAATCCCATCCCAATTCAACCTACATATCCAAATAGCATGTCAAATCATTTAGTGCGTCTCAAAAATACTCATATAATGCATGATTAAATCGTATCTAGCAACCCAAGTCGGGTGTATCCTCTAGTTTACATTAGGAGTGCGAGTGACCAAGGGCTCGAGGATCTAGGATCATCCTCCAAAATTCTAGCACGATGCTTCTTTTCAATGTATGCATTGAGAAACCCGTATATTCTCTCCATTTTTGCACAATTTACAAATTAAAACATAGTTATTCACAAATTACAAATTAAAACATAGTTTTCCACATATTACAAATTGAAACATAGTTGTTCACATGTTACAAATTGAAACATAGTTTGTCACATATTACAAATTGAAACATACTTCATCACATATTACAATCATACATTACAAATAATAACATAGTTCTTCACATATTACAAATTGAAACATAGTTGTTCATATATTACAAATACTAACATACTTCGTCAAATATTACAAACTGAAACATAGTTCTTCATATATTGGGTCAACACCTAGTTTCGGCCGCATCCTCTACCTCTTTGACCTCATGTCCTGCGTCCTTGCGCATGTACTAAGCCTATACCGAAAGTGGGACAATGAGTATCCCTATGACCAATATGTTGCATAGAAAACATTGTCGAGTTGGGCCTCCAGCTTCTACTTCGTCCATACCATTCCGGATACACCTACACTAGCGTATGCCTCTGCATGTTCGATTAGACCAGGGTGGGGGATGTACTTCCTTTCACCAGGGTTAACAGTGCTGAAATTGCCCACTACTCGAAATCCTGACATCTAACCGGTCCAGGTATTGACCATAGATTCTTTCGGGAAGTAGGAAGACACGAACGAGATAGCGTCCATCCCTAGCTATCCACAGGCAGCAAGAACATGCAAGCATTGCAGGTGAAGCAACTTTGGTTTGTTGCAGGTGCACTCACAGGTTGGCCATTGCTCATTTGCAATCTTCACCTCATGCATCCTTAGCTCATTACCACAACCAAACTTATCGGTGGCTATCGATATAATTTTGCAACACTAACTCATAGATGCTATTATTTTCGAGCGCTCGGATGGGTCATGCGAACATCTCATAGAGGATCCAACACTGACAATCTAATGACAAGCAAGGCTGAAGTGCGAGGTTTCCGTGTGTTACTTAGGCCAGTTTCTTGTCATGTTAATAAGTTATATAACTCATATGCATATTAAGTTAATAAGTCATTTGACCTGAAAACTTGCCATGACATTTCTACTCATGTTTTGTTGTTCTATCTACGAATGATTAATTCAGAAAATGTCCATATAGTCATTTTAATGCTATCGTTTTGGTGTTTCAATTGCTTTCATCCTTCCAAGCCATCTAGCTAGTTTGAATCATACATCTGGTCATTTTTAATGCTATAATTTTGGTGTTTTTCAAGAGTTTTCATCCTTTCAAACCAGCTAACTCGGTTTTAAATGTCATGCCTTAATGCAGAGCAAGGACAATAGAGTATAAGGACCAGAGTTCCAGCTACTCGACTCGGATACTACTGGCAGATAGATCAGGAGTCGCACCCGCTTGAGGAGGAGCTAGTGTGAGCCTGAACAAGCTACTGTAAGTTCATACTTACTTAAATCTTACGGGTCACCCTTAAGCTTTTTGTCTTGTGAACAAGGTCCATTATGTATATGGATAGCTCTTAAGGTGCACTTTTTTGGCTTATGTGTGGTTTATTCATACATAGTGGATGCCCAGCATGTGCCGCATTGGAATATTTGGGTGTCTAAGAGAATATTTTTCTTACTATACCTAGGTCTAAACACTAGAGAGGGTGAGTCTAGCTAAGTTTTTCTGGACCCTCGATCTAGTACAAGACCTATGTCTTTATTGTTTCTTTCTACCTAGATGAGTGGGTCCCCTATTTGGTGTAAACGGTGGAGCAGATTTTATTTTCTTAGACGCGAGTCTAGTAAATTTCTTAGCCACGTCTAGTCAGGCTCACACTATGTTTGATCTTAAATGATCTCTAATTTATATAATACTACTCTTTTCCCTTATTCTTTGTTTTAATCCTTTCACCATAGTTTACCAGGGCGCGGTTAAAACCAAGGAGGAGTCCTCGGAAGGCAGGACTGAAAGTTGTGATCTCTATTCTCATTCATGCTCCCATTGTATTTCTGAAGCAAACAACTTACTTAATATTCCACCTAGAACACCTCCTACATGTGATAAATATATAAAGGTTGTATTGCATGCAAAAAAGAAATGGTGTAGCTGCTCTTAGATCTGTAGCTGAAATGCCGAAGAAGAGGATAGATGATACATTGAAGATGTAACATCCCTAAAATCATGTTTTCAAAGATTTCATATCATGCATGCATGCATATCATTTAGGGATCAAAACTCAAACTCATTTGAAAGAAAACAGAATTTGAGAGCTATGATTTTATGTGAACAACATTAAATCAAATGCTACTTTCCAGTGAGGGGTTATTTGTTCTAGAACCAAACCTTGTTGCTCTCAGATTGTTTTGCTTGATTGTTAGTGCTTAAACCAAAAATTTACAAAACAAATATGGATTTAAAACCAAATTCAAAACTTGACAAAATCAAGTGCTATGTCACTGTTTATTTTGTTTGATCAATAGGACCAAGCTAATACAGAGAGACCACATGTTTTTATGCCCAGAAATATGAGTGTTACACTCTACAAAATTTTGAAAAGGTTTGAATTCAAATGGCTTTTGAAATCATATGAAAATGTTTCCTGGAAATTCAAATAGAAAAAGAAAAGGAGTAAACAAATAAGAAAAGGCCGGCGCTGCTAATCTAGCCCAACAGCAAAACCAGCCCACTAAGCCCACACG
This sequence comes from Avena longiglumis, assembly GCA_030063025.1. NCBI lineage: Eukaryota > Viridiplantae > Streptophyta > Magnoliopsida > Poales > Poaceae > Avena > Avena longiglumis. Next base: position 507,269,984 of record CP125975.1, read on the forward strand.
GGGTTTTCCCCTTTCTCTCTCACGCGCACCCACTCGACCCCATGCTCGCTGACTAGTGGACCCAAGCGCCACACAAGCATTGTCTCTAGCCACGCACACTCACGACCCCATCGACACCGTCGTTACCTCATCACTGCCGCGATTGATGCAGTCTTGATTGCCGGCGTTTCCTCGCGAGATTCTCGCCCCCGCTCCAGCTATAAGACCCCCTCTCCTCGCTGCTCATTTCCCCTCACTCAATTTCCTCTCCACGCCACCAGGCTGGCCGTAGTCTTGCCCACACCGCCGCAGTACCGACGATCTCCGACGAGCCATCACGGTGAGCTCCGACCGCCCCCTGTATCTGGTTCAAAACAGCGTGACCAACGTGTCCTTGCGCGTTCACTGATGCCTTTTGTTTGCTTTCTCATGACCCAGGATGCCGTCAACATTCGTACCTGCAAACAACAGAACCGTCGCTCGACTCCGACGAGCGATTGAGGTAAAGTCTGACTGCCCCTGGACTCCTCCTTGATCCAGTAGTATTCGCCGTAGTCTTGCGCACCTCCTGATATCACTGGTTCATGTTAGGGTGATCCAGAGCGTCGCCAACGTCTTCGTCACCGAGTACCTGACGCTACGCTCAACTCCGACGAGCTCCTACGGCCACATCAACATGCCCCTATCCATGCCAGCAGCACCTCGAGCTTCCTTGCGACTTTACGACGCCGGTAAGCAACATCACTGTCCCCAGCCCTCGCTAGAATCGCCAATCCATCGCTGGCAGAGCCGTCGCCGTCGCCAGCAGCCATTGCGCCGCCCATCTATGGTCAAAGCATCAAGGATCGTTGGATCCAGATCTAGAGGCTAGGATTAGATTAGAGGGCGCAACGGTATGTTTTAATCTGAGCCGTGCATCGTCACTTATATCTTGCGGCTCGCAAGCGTGATCCGTCCGAACCGGTATCAACCAATAGGAACACGCCGTGTGTGTGTTAGTTTGATTTAAAATCTGAATTTAGATCTATTAGATGTTTAAACTTGTTTAATTCATAACTTTGATTTCCATGTCCAAATTTGACAAATTTTATATCAATGGAATCAGGAGAGAAAGCCCTTTCCATTTATGCAATGTGTTTAATGTTTTGTTTCTGTTAAAATGGTTATTTTTACAGAAACATGTGTAGGCCTATTTTGTGTATAACAAAAATTTGGGAAATGTTTTAATGTTCAAATAAAAGTTGTTTGGCAAGTTTTGAGCTTGTTTATGAATCAGTACTGTGCACTTGTCTTGTTGAGTATAGAAAAAATCATCACATATCATATTGCATGCATCCATATACTTTTGCTTGTATTTATTTTGTACGTGATTTGGTGATATCATTTTTATGTGTAAATTTTGGTGCAAATAGTGATTGTGATTGTGAGGATTGTAGCTACTCTCCAAACTACCAAGGCAAGTGGTGCTTCATGATTTTATTCCTATGATTTTAAATATGCATTAGAAATATTTTGCTAGTCTTGCATGGATATTTTTGATCTATATGCTATGCTTGGGAAATCCTAGTAGTTGTAGAATTGCTAGAAATATTTCTAAGTCTTATCAATGCCATGCTTAGCCTAGCTAGTAGCAACCAAGGGTGGTTATATCCATGCTATGAATAAATATTTCTAAGTCTTTGGACTATGTTCTTGTTTACTAAAACAATTAAGTGAATGAAACACCTGGGTGGAATGGAAGGAATGGGTTATGTTGAGTGGTTACACAAGGCCCGTTTCCATGGTTTACCTTGTGTATCTCACTTGTGGAAAGCCACCCAGGAACAAGGGGATTTGAGCGGCCAAATGTTAAGAAGCTTCTAGTGCAGCCACTTGGCAATATGGGCTCTGCCTGGATCACATAGGTTGCAATAACTTAGCCATTTGGACAGTTGGTGGTAGTGGGATGATAGGTTGGAACGCGTCCATTTGGTCTAAGGGAAGGCTTCTGAAAGGTCCTGTCTTGGTGAAAATCAAGTCTTGTGGGGAAAGTGCACAACCTCTGCAGATGGAAGAATCTAAGTACTTAGCCATGTCCCTGGTATTGGACAACTTGAGCATCAAGACATGGAAGCTATCAAGAATCTCCTCATCCCAATTTCTAAGTAAAAACTTGTGGTTGAACAAGGGTGAAGGACCCCAATGTCTATTGGTGGTTCCTTGGGAAAGATTTTTATCAAAGAAAACTTAGTGTTTTCAACTGATAGGCAAAACCTATTTTGAGCAAAGCAAGCCTAAGCTACACTTAGCCAAAATGCATATAGTATTTAGTCCACCAATATTCTACTAAGGTATCACTTGCCAATACTATTCCAATGTATTGACCCACTGTGGCTATAACTTGTGATGTTGCAGGTTATTCTGATGATGATTAGGAGTCATGAGTCTACACTCAACATGCTTGCCTGTGGCACATGAAGATGAAGACTTATTTATCTTATCTTAAATTTGAACTCTTGTATTAGGCCTGTGTCCATGGAGGTTGTAAAAGACTATGTTTGTCTCTGGAATGATATGTAATAATGACCTCTGTTTCGGTGTACTTCATCTTAAACTGTGGATGCTAGCATTGATCCAGGGACTAGCATTGCAATCACAGGGATACTTTCCTTTACAAAGGAGGGATCTTACAGATGGTATCAGAGCACTATGTTGCCTGTAGGATTATGACCCTAGGATTGGAAACCACTATGGAAAATTTTTCAACAACTTCCACACTTGTCTTTTCTTCTCGTAAACTTTTCTAATCTTCTTTCTCATCTCTATTTGTAGATGAACTCCATCAACGAAGCCGTGAAGAAGGGACCACTCATGACTATGACTTTGGAATGTGAGACAGAGTTCCCCAAGGCTCTCAAGGACCTCATGGTTGCCATGGGAATACATGGTGCAGTTGTGTACAAAGGTTTTCCTGTGAGGGATGAAGGAGTTGAGTACTGGTGGGTGCAAGTTCACTTGTATAAAAACAAGGAAGACAACCACAAGGACTCAGGATTCTGCATGGTCACCAACACAATGATGCACACCACATTCTTTGATTCAGCAAGGGATGCAGCTTGGAGGGCCATCAAAGAACTTGGTGATAGAATCAAGTGCAGAATGCTTAACACCCAGAATGACCTTAGGGAAGAAAAGAAGCATACCCAAGAGTTAGAGGCTACCAACCAAAGCCTAAGGAAGGACATCATAGACTTAGCAATGGAGTCTTGTGATCTAGACAAACAGATTTCCTCTAGGGATGCCCTGTTAGCCAACTTGGCAAGTGAGATGGGATTGTAATGTACCACATTAGTTGGACCACCACACTTATCATTTTGTTTTCAAAAATGTTGTCTAAATAAGTTGAACCTTGGTTGTTGTAATGGATCCATGTATGCCATGACTTGTGTGTTTTGATTTCCAAAATTATGCATGTGATGCCTTGTCTTGTGATTTGTTTTAAATGGTGTTGATTCTAACTTTTTCTATCTTATTAAATAGATGCCTAATGTTACCATCAGCACGGCTGAAGAGTTCAAGGGAACTCGTTTTGGCCCTCGTATTATTGATCTCATTAGTTTGATCAACCTCCCTCTTCCTACCATCATGGTGCTTTCCCTCACCAAGTTTGAGAGGAAAGACCTTTGGGGCTTCAAGGTTAATCAGCCCGGACGCCAGACTGAGCCTACCACGGAGGCAATCATCTTCAATCTCATGCACGATGACAAGGAGAGAGGCCTAGAGGTAGTCATGCAGGACTTGATTGGACGTCTGTTAGGGAGACACTCTCGACAGGTTAGAGGTACTCACTTCCACACCTTCGGTAGACATGATGAGGATGGTGAGGCCATTGACTTCGAGGATACTTCGAGGTAGACAGCAGAGCCGATTCGTCTATACCTCCAGGACTTATAGGTTCTTCTTAGGCACGTAGACACTAATAGGACCAATGTCATGCTCAGCAATGACAAACTCTAGGTGCAGCTTCGTGAGAAGGACAAGCTCTTCGCGGAGCAAGATGAGATAGTCAAGGAGATGTAGGCCAAGTTTGAGAGTCAGGACAGAAAGTTCAAGAGTCAAGAAAAGCGAGTCCAAGATAGGAACAAGAGGATTCGAGACATGACTGCAGAACTGGAGGCCAAGGACTTCGAGCTCGAGCATCAGCAGACTGTGATTGAGAGGCTTCATTCGCAGAAGAGGGCTCTCAAAGCTAAAGTAGAGACCTTGACCACCAATGTCGAGGAATACAAGACCGCTATGGAAAATGCAGGTCTTACATTTGTTGATGAGGAGGTTGATGCCGAGGAGTAGTGATGACTACTCATTTACTTTTATTTATCATGTCTTTGATTATTGAGTTGCAATGACCATCCAACATGTGGATGGCTTGCTATTGGTGTGTTTACTTTGCAAACTTGTTGTCTATGTTGTTGAACTTTTATTATTATGATGCATGTTTGGTGATTGTTTATGTGATGCATTGTGCATGTAAGCATCTATGGGTATCTCATTCTTATCTCTATTGAACAAACCACAAATGCCTCCCCGACGTGCCAATCCCAACCCTAACAACAACAACATCACCCCTGAGATGCAGCAAATGATGACATCTCAGACTCAGCTGATGCAAATGATGACTACGTTCATCCAGAACCAGAACAACAACAACAACAACAATAATAACAACAATAACAACAACAATCAGAACAACCCACCGGGTTTTGACATGCTTACCAGATTCTTGAGACTAAGGCCAACAAATTTCTCAAGAACTACTGATCCTATGGTGGCCAATGATTGGCTACGCTCTGTGAACAAGGACTTGGTAACTGTTGGCTGTACTGATGAAGAAAAAGTCAGAGTTGCAGCTCACTTGTTGGCAGGACCAGCATCCACTTGGTGGGATAACTTCCAGATCACCACTCCCATTGCGGATGTGACATGGGCTATCTTCGAAGATGGTTTCCGTACTGCTCACATATCATCCAGAGTGATGAGTTTGAAGAAGAAAGAGTTCCATAACTTGAAGCAGCGCCACCGCAGCGTGCCTGAATACATTGAGGAGTTCAACAATCTGGCGCGATATGCACCGGATGAAGTTGACACTAATGCTAAGAGGAAGGAAAAGTTCCTTGAAGGGTTGAATGTTGAACTGAACCTGCAGTTAGCTGTGGCCTATGTTCCCACATACCAGTCTGTTTGTGACAAGGCTGCTATTTTGGAGAACAAGATGAAGCAAGTTGAAAGTAGGAAGAGAAAGCACTCTGACAAGCACAACTCGGGATCGTCTCACAAGCGTTCCCATTATGATGATAGTGGGAGTTCTGGATCCCACAAGCATGGGAAGTTCAACAAGCACCACAACCACAACCGTCATCATGACAACAAGGGTCACCGTAGTCATGACAATGACAAGTACAAGAATCACAAGGGTGGATATAAGATCCACCACAGTGGAAGTGGCAGTGGAAGCCAGCCTGTCAAGAAGGATCTTAGTCAAGTTGAGTGTTTCAAGTGCAAGAAGATGGGGCATTATGCAAATGAATGCCCAGAAAAGAAAGTTGAAGGACCCAACAAGCCCAACCCTTTTCAAAAGGGACAAGTGAACCACATCAATGTGGAGGAAATTTATGAGGAACCTGATGCTGTTGCTGGTAAGTTCAAACTCAATGATGTTCCAGCATTTGTTCTCTTTGATACTGGTGCATCTCATTCATTCATATCAAGAGGATTTGTTGAAAGAAACGAACTACCGGTAGAAACTATTGGGTGTCCTATAAAAGTAAGTTCTCCTGGCGGAGAAATGATAGTGAATTCAGGATGTCATGATCTAGTCATAGAGTTTGGGAAGTATAAGTTTCCCGTTAACTTGATAATCCTAAACTCCCAAGGATTGGATGTTATTTTGGGAATGGACTGGATGTCTAAGCACAAGGGAGTGATAGATTGTGCCAATCATACTGTCTCACTCACAACTCCAGAAAATAAGAGGATCAGATTCAAGACCAACTTTGAAGCAAAAAGAAGTAAGCTAAATTCTCTTAAGGGGGTTAGCATGGACAGTGTGCCCATTGTGAGTGAGTATCCGGATGTGTTTCCGGAAGAATTGCCGGGAATGCCACAAGATAGAGACGTGGAATTTCTTATTGATTTGCTACCAAGATCTGGACCAATAGCAAAAAGACCGTACAAGATATTAGTTGATGAGTTGAAAGAACTCAAGAAGAAACTTGGAGAACAGTTGCAAAAAGGATTTATCCAACCAAGTTCTTCATCTTGGGGAGCACCAGTTTTGTTTGTGGAAAAGAAAGATAGAAGTCAAAGGTTATGCATAGATTACCGTTCACTCAATGAGGTGACTATCAAGAACAAATACCCTTTGCCTAGAATCAATGACTTGTTTGATCAGTTAGAAGGAGCTTGTGTGTTCTCAAAGATTGATCTCCGGTCAGGTTATTTCCAGCTCAAGATAAGGGAACAAGACATACCTAAGACAGCTTTTACCACAAGGTATGGATTGTATGAGTATACCGTGATGCCATTTGGTTTGACCAATGCACCAGCATACTTCATGAATATGATGAACAAGGTGTTCATGGAATTTCTTGATAAGTTTGTTGTCGTTTTCATTGATGACATTTTGATTTACTCCAAGAGCAAAGAGGAGCATGAAGGACATTTACGTTTGATACTTGAGAAGCTTAGAGAGCATAAGCTGTATGTCAAATTCAGCAAGTGTGAATTTTGGTTAAATGAAGTTGGTTTTCTTGGACACGTTGTGTCAGGAGATGGTGTAGCAGTTGATCCTGCTAAAGTTTCAGCTGTAACTGAATGGGAATCTCCTAAGTTAGTGAAAGAGGTTCGTAGTTTCCTTGGCTTGGCAGGATATTACAAAAGATTTATTGAGAATTTCTCCAAGGTAGCTAAGCCTATGACAGAACTTCTAAAGCAAGACAAGAAATTTGCTTGGTCAGAAGGTTGTGAACTCAGCTTTCAAGAATTGAAGAAGAGGCTAGTGACAGCACCAGTCTTGTGTTTGCCAGATTTGGAGAAAGATTTCCAATTGTATTGTGATGCATCTCATCATGGTTTAGGTGCAGTACTTATGCAAGAAGGAAAAGTTGTGGCTTATGCCTCGAGACAACTCAAAACTCATGAAGTAAACTACCCTACTCATGATTTAGAGTTAGCCTCTATTGTCCATGCACTCAAAACATGGAGACATTATCTTTTGGGAAAGCGATGTGAAGTGTTCACAGATCACAAAAGTTTGAAGTATATCTTCACCCAGAAGGAAATTAACATGAGACAAAGAAGATTGCTAGAACTCATCAAGGACTATGACTTGAGTTTGCAATACCACCCCGGTAAAGCAAATGTTGTAGCGGATGCTCTAAGCCATAAGGTTTTTGTCAATGGCCTTACTAAGGGAGAATTGCCAGATGATCTATGTACCCAATTTAGAAATCTCAGATTGGAGATTGTGCCTGAGGGACATCTCATGTCTTTGGATGTTCAACCCACTTTGTTGGAAAAAATCAAAGAAGCCCAAAAGATGGACAAGGAAATTGAAGAGATTAAGGAAAAGATTGGCAAGGGAAAGGCCAAAGGATTCCATGAAGATGAACAGGGTACTTTATGGCATGGAAAACGTATCTGTGTTCCACAAGACCCGGAGCTTCGGAAACTGATATTACAAGAAGCACATAACTCACCATATTCTATTCACCCGGGTAACACCAAAATGTACATGGATATGCAGGAAATATTTTGGTGGAATAATCTCAAGAAGGACATCGCCGAACATATTGCTTTGTGTGATGTATGTAGTAGAGTGAAAGCGGAACATCAGAAACCAGCAGGATTGTTACAACCACTACCTATTCCTGATTGGAAGTGGGACAAGATTGGCATGGATTTCATCACTGGATTGCTGAGGACCAAGTCAGGATATGATTATATTTGGGTAGTAGTGGATCGCCTAACTAAAGTGGCTCATTTTATACCCGTGAAGACAACTTACACAAGTGCTAAGTTATCCAAGATCTATATGAGCAGAATTGTATGTCTACATGGAGTACCCAAGAGTATTATATCTGATAGGGGAACCCAATTCACTTCTCATTTTTGGAGGCAGCTACATGAGTCATTGGGAACGAGGTTGGAATTCAGCACTGCATTTCATCCTCAAACTGATGGACAGACAGAAAGGACTAATCAGATTCTTGAAGATATGTTGAGAGCATGTGCTCTAGACTATGGAGCCAGTTGGGATGAAAGTCTGCCTTACGCAGATTTTTCTTACAATAACAACTATCAAGCCAGTATTGAGATGGCACCATTTGAGTTTCTCAATGGGATAAACTGTACCACCCCATTGTTATGGAATGGTGTGGGAGAAAGAAGTTTGTTCGGACCAGAACTCATCAAAGAGGCTGAAGAGAAAGTCAAGCTGGTTAAGGACAGATTGAAGATAGCACAGTCCCGACAAAAGAGCTACGCAGATCCAAAGCGTAGAGAGGTCACCTATGAAGTAGGTGACAGATCTTATATTAGAGTGTCACCACTTCGTGGAGTGAAGAGGTTTGGTGTCAAAGGTAAATTGGCCCCAAGATATGTTGGACCATTCAAGATTCTGAGTCGCAAAGGAGAAGTAGCTTATGAGATTGAATTGCCAGAGTCTTTGTCAGCTGTTCATAATGTGATTCATGTGAGTCAGCTTAAGAAATGCCATCCAAAAATGGAAGAGAATTCTTTGAAGGATACTATACCTTTGGAAGAGGTCCAATTGGAAAGTGATCTCACATATGAAGAGAAACCTATCAAGATACTTGAGACTGCAGAAAGAGTTACTCGGACTAAGACTATCAAGTTCTGCAAAGTTCAATGGAACCATCATTCCGAAGAAGAAGCAACATGGGAAAGAGAAGATGAACATCAGAAAGACCACCCTCACCTATTTGCTAGCCAACCCGAATCTCGAGGGCGAGATTCACCTTAAGGGGGTTAGATTTGTAACATCCCTAAAATCATGTTTTCAAAGATTTCATATCATGCATGCATGCATATCATTTAGGGATCAAAACTCAAACTCATTTGAAAGAAAACAGAATTCGAGAGCTATGATTTTATGTGAACAACATTAAATCAAATGCTACTTTCCAATGAGGGGTTATTTGTTCTAGAACCAAACCTTGTTGCTCTCAGATTTTTTTGCTTGATTGCTAGTGCTTAAACCAAAAATTTACAAGACAAATATGGATTTAAAACCAAATTCAAAACTTGACCAAATCAAGTGCTATGTCACTTTTTATTTTGTTTGATCAATAGGACCAAGCTAATAAAGAGAGACCACATGTTTTTAAGCCCAGAAATATGAGTGTTACACTCTACAAAATTCTGAAAAGTTTTGAATTCAAATGGCTTTTGAAATCATATGAAAATGTTTCCTGGAAATTCAAATAGAAAAATAAAAGGAGTAAAGAAATAAGAAAAGGCCGGCGCTGCTAATCTAGCCCAACAGCAAAACCAGCCCACTAAGCCCACACGGGGTTTTCCCCTTTCTCTCTCACGTGCACCCACTCGACCCCGCGCTCGCTGACTGGTGGACCCAAGTGCCACACAAGCATCGTCTCTAGCCACGCACCCCCACGACCCCATCGACACCGCCGTTACCTCATCACTGCCGCGATTGATGCGGTCTTGATTGCCGGCGTTTCCTCGCGAGATTCTCGCCCCCGCTCCAGCTATAATACCCCCTCTCCTTGCTGCTCATTCCCCTCACTCAATTTCCTCTCCACGCCACCAGGCTGCCCGTAGTCTTGCCCACACCGCCGCAGCACCGACGTTCTCCGACGAGCCATCACGATGAGCACCGACCGCCCCCCTGTCTCTGGTTCAAACCAGCGTTACCAGCGTGTCCTTGCGCCTTCACTGATGCCTTTTGTTTGCTTTCTCATGACCCAGGCTGCCGTCACCATTCGTACCTGCAAACAACATAACAGTCGCTCGACTCCGACGAGCGATTGAGGTAAAGTCCGACCGCCCCTCGACTCCTCCTTGATCCAGTAGTATTCGCCGTAGTCTTGCGCACCTCCTGATATCACTGGTTCATGCTAGGGTGATCCAGAGAATCGCCAACTTCTTCGTCACCGAGCACCCGACGCTACGCTCAACTCCGACGAGCTCCTACGCCCACATCAACACGCCCCTATCCACGCCAGCAGCACCTCGAGCTTCCTCGCGACTTTGTGACGCAGGTAAGAAACACCACTGTCCCTAGCCCTCGCTAGAATCGCCAATCCATCGCCGGCAGAGCCGTCGCCGCCGCCAGCAGCCATTGCGCCGCCCATCTGTGGTCAAAGCATCAAGGATCGTTGGATCCAGATCTAGAGGCTAGGATTAGATTAGAGGGCGAAACGGTATGTTTTAATCTGAGCTGTGCATCGTCACTTAGATCTTGCGGCTCGCAAGCGTGATCCGCCCGAACCGGTATCAACCAATAGGAACACGCCGCGTGTCTGTTAGTTTGATTTAAAATCTGAATTTAGATCTATTAGATGTTTAAACTTGTTTAATTCATAACTTTTGATTTCCACGTCCAAATTTGACAAATTTTATATCAATGTAATCAGGAGAGAAAGACATTTCCATTTATGCAATGTGTTTAATCTTTTGTTTCTGTTAAAATTGTTATTTTTACAGAAACATGTGTAGGCCTATTTTGTGTATAACAAAAATTTGGGAAATGTTTTAATGTTCAAATAAAAGTTGTTTGGCAAGTTTTGAGCTTGTTTATGAATCAGTACTGTGCACTTGTCTTGTTGAGTATATAAAAAATCATCACATATCATATTGCATGCATCCATATATTTTTGCTTGTATTTATTTTGTATGTGATTTGGTGCTATCATTTTTATGTGTAGATTTTGGTGCAAATAGTGATTGTGATTGTGAGGATTGTAGCTACTCTCCAAACTACCAAGTCAAGTGGTGCTTCATGATTTTATTCCTATGATTTTAAATATGCATTAGAAATATTTTGCTAGTCTTGCATGGATATTTTTGATCTATATGCTATGCTTGGGAAATCCTAGTAGTTGTAGAATTGCTAGAAATATTTCTAAGTCTTATCAATTCCATGCTTAGCCTAGCTAGTAGCAACCAAGGGTGGTTATATTCATGCTATGAATAAATATTTCAAAGTCTTTGGACTATGTTTTTGTTTACTAAAACAACTAAGTGAATGAAACACCTGGGTGGAATGGAAGGAATGGGTTATATTGAGTGGTTACAGAAGGCCCTTTTCCATGGTTTACCTTGTGTATCTCACTTGTGGAAAGCCCCCCAGGAACAAAGGGATTTGAGAGGCCAAATGTTAAGAAGCTTCTAGTGCAGCCACTTGGCAATATGGGCTCTGCCTGGATCACATAGGTTGCAATAACTTAGCCATTTGGACAGTTGGTGGTAGTGGGATGATAGGGTCGAACGTCCCATTTGGTCTAAGGGAAGGCTTCTGAAAGGTCCTGTCTTGGTGAAAATCAAGTCTTGTGGGGAAAGTGCACAACCTCTGCAGATGGAAGAATCTAAGTACTTAGCCATGTCCCTGGAAAAGGACAACTTGAGCATCAAGACATGGAAGCTATCAAGAAATCTCCTCATCCCAATTTCTAAGTAAAAACTTGTGGTTGAACAAGGGTGAAGGACCCCAATGTCTATTGGTGGTTCCTTGGGAATGATTTTTATCAAAGAAAACTTAGTGTTTTCAACTGATAGGCAAAACCTATTTTGAGCAAAGCAAGCCTAAGCTACACTTAGCCAAAATGCATATAGTATTTAGTCCACCAATATTCTACTAAGGTATCACTTGCCAATACTATTCCAATGTATTGACCCACTGTGGCTGTAACTTGTAATGTTGCAGGTTATTCTGATGATGATTAGGAGTCATGAGTCTACACTCAACATGCTTGCCTGTGGCACATGAAGATGAAGACTTATTTATCTTATCTTAAATTTGAACTCTTGTATTAGGCCTGTGGCCATGGAGTTTGTAAAAGACTATGTTTGTCTCTGGAATGACATGTAATAATGACCTTTGTTTCTATGTACTTCATCTTAAACTATGGATGCTAGCATTGATCTAGGGACTAGGATTGCAATCACAGGGATCCTTTACTTTACAAAGGAGGGATCTTACAGAAGAGAATCCCCATGTACCGATCTCTTGTTGAGGATACCGACACTTTGTAATCTTTTAGAATGCAAATCTTGTTTAATGATATGTTGTAATAAAATTTTATTGTTGTGTAATAAGTAGTTTAAATTTTCACATGTTTATTAATTGACGTCTGGACATTCATGTGTTGTTCTACAAAATAATTCGGCGCTTCCAAAAAAGGCCAAATTAGTAACATGCCAGAACAGAATGATCAATGAAACGACATGAGCATGGACGGTCCAAAATGAACAGTAATGGTCAAAACAATAAAATGCCAAAAGAGTAAACGACCAAACATTAAAGGGACAAAACAGTAAATGGCCAGAACAGTAAAAGGCCACAACAGTAAAGGGACATAACAGTTAAACGGTCATGATAGGAAAAATACAAAACAGTGAAAGGCCGAAAGAGTGAAAGACCGAAGTAGTGAAAGGTCGAAACAGTACCAGGACAGAGCAGTAACATTTAGTTCAGTAGCCCGCCTAAACAGACGAATGCCAAAACAATAAATGGCATGAACAGTTGATGCAGCTTAGTTCACTGTAGAGCTTCGTTGGGATACTCCAAGAGGAAGGTGTGAAGAGCACAACAGTAAGTTTTCCCTTAGTTATGAAACCAAGGTTATCAAACCAGTAGGAGTAAGGAAACAACTCCAAGGTGTTGCTAACAACTTGGAACCTGCACAACACAAACTCAAAACTTTGCCCCAACATACAGTGAGGTTGTCAATCTCACCGGTTTGCTAAAAACAAAGGATTAAACGTATAGTGTGGAAGATAATAGTTGCTTGTAGAAAGTAAACGGTAACAGTAGATGATGTATCAATGATAAAGATTGGACCCGGGTCCACAGTTCACTAGAGGTTTTTTCCTTAAGATAGATAACATGCTGGGTGAACAAATTACATCGAGGCAATTGACAAATTGAGATAGCATAACAATGCATATACTAGACATCATGACTCCTACGAGATTTGATTGGGCATTACAACAATATACATAGACCATAATACAACTACATCTATGACTCATAATCCACCTTCAGGTTATCATTCGAACCCCTTCTAGTATTAAGTTGCAAGCAACAGATAGTTTCATTAAGCAATGTGTGTAAAGTAAACAATACAATTGTTCCATGTACAAAATATTGTTGTTTTCTCCCTAGTAGAAACAACACATCTACAAACTTAGAGATTTCTGTCACTTCCCCATATTACTAGAGGCATGAACCTACTATCGCGCATAAATACTCCCTCTTGGAGTCATAAGCATCTACTTGGCTAAGATAGCTACTAGCAACGGAGAGTATGCAAGATCACATATAACACAGACATGATAGAATCAACAATAAATCTGACATAGTATCTCAATATCCATCTAATTCCCACAAACACAACATGTATGATTACAAATAGATGATCTTGCTCATGAACGGAGCTCATAAGATCTAAACATGACAGCACAAAGGAGGAGAAACAACCATCTAGCTACTGTATGGACCCATAGTCTAAGGGTGAGCTACTCACGCATCATACCAGAGGCTGGTATGGTGATGAAGAAGCCCTCCGGGATGATCTGTCCCCTCCGGCAGGGTGTCGGGAAGAGTTCCAGATCCCCCTGGATCTAGGGACGATGGTGGCAGCGGCTACAGACTGTTTCGTGGAGATTTGATCGGGTGCTTAGGGTTTCTGCATCGGGGCGACTTTGTAGGTGAAAGGGCAAGGTCGGTGGGTGCCCGAGGGGCCCGCACCTGGTAGCGGTGCCCCCTGGGCCGCGTAGCCCTAGGGTGTGGCCACCTCGTGGTCCCCCTTCGGCTGCCCTTCGGACTCTGTGTTTTCTCTGATAAAATATTGACTTTGGCTTTTGTCCCATCCAATTCCGAGAATCTTTTCTTACTAGCTTTTCTAAAACTAAAAACAGCAAAAAAAGGCAACTGGCACTGCGACATCTCGTTAATTGGTTAGTCCCAGAAAATGTATAAAAATACCTCAAAGTGTATACAAAACATAACAAAGTTGATACTAAACAAGCATGGAAAATAAAAAATTATAGATACGTTTACGACGTATCAACAGTAACAGACCCAAAATCCTGATGGGTTGGAATAGTAACAGGCGTGAATACTAATAGACCTGAATATTAAAATGCTAGATGGTCAGAAGGCCAGAACAGTAAAAGAACGGATTGACAACAGGCCAGAAAAGTAGAAAGCCAGATTAACAGTAGGCCTGAACATTACCGGGCCAGCATGGCGTAGGCCACAAGTGGCTGCATAGTGTTGGGATGACGTGGGCCTTATGTATGCCGAAACAGTGACGGGCGTGAATGTTCACAGGCCGCAGTGGGCTGCACTAATGGCACCATTTTAAATAGTACAGGGCGAAACATTAACAGACTGTCTTTATGTTGGGCTATCCTTATTGGCCAACGCACTTAATAATTAACAGTCCTAGGCTAGGCCTGGCTTCTTCCATGGTTTCCATTACCGTTAACAGCGGTAATTGGCCATTAATGCATTTACCACGTGGCAGTTTGCATGACATTAGCAGTCAACATGGCTGGCATATGGATCTACGACGAAACAAGTTTTCGTGGCTGAAGGGTGCGATCCGCCTTGGTCTAAAAACCCCGTGGTAGATTTTTTTGTGATAGGGCTTTTACCATGAATGACATAAGTCATAGAAGGCTTTTCAACCACGGAAAATGGGCCTTCAACCACAAAATCATCCGTTGTAAAAGCTATTTTTTCTTGTAGTGAGATGAAGGACTACAAAGTTATTTGGTGATGATTTCATTATATATCTTATGGATGATACTCCCACTTCTACTTCAGAAGCCTATGCAGCTCATTATGCTGACTACTGGAAGGAAGTTGTCCGAAGCGAGATGGAATCCATCTTAGCTAATGAAACTTGGGAAGTCACTCATCGTCCTTATGGGTGCAAACCTGTAGGATGTAAGTGGGTGTTCAAGAAAAATCTTAGACCTGATGGTACTACTTAAAAGTACAAGACATGTCTTGTGGCCAAGGGTTATACCCAGAAATAAAGTGAAGACTTCTTCGATACCTACTCACTTGTAGCCAGATTGAACACTATTTGAGTACTACTATCCTTGGTTGCCTCACATGGTCTTCCTTTTCATCAAATGGATGTTATGACAACTTTTCTAAATGTAGAGCTAGATGAGAAAATTTATATGGATCAGCCTAATGGATTTGTAGTAGATGGTCAAGAAGGAAAGGTGTGTAAGTTAGTGAAGTCTTTGTATGGTCTTAAGCAAGCTCCTAAGCAGTGTGATGGCTGTGAAAATAGCCATATTTCTCCATGTTTAAATCACATTTTAGTTAAACAAATGGCCAAGAATCTCTTTAGCCTTGCTACTAATGACTAATTATTACAAATATATGCAATCCCTTGCTTTAAATTGTGTTGTGCAGGAAATCACACTTTTAAGGCGAAATCAGGAGCTATTAATGAAGTTTTTGAGGTTGTTTACACGACCAAGCAAACCTAGGTCGAAAACCCATTGACTAGAGGCTAAATGACCATTGGTAAGGGCAAAGGTCTGCCCGTACGGCTACCCATACCATGTCTAGTGGCATCGTCTTGTCAAACCCTACAATTTTCGTGAAGACGCCTATATATTTTGAGGTCTCGGCCGTCGCGCAGAGAGCCGCCATTCTCAGATTGCATCACAACACCACCGAAGGAAATCTATCACCATAGTTCATTCTCTCCATCCTTCATCCTCTCCATGGCCATAGCCATTAGCTTGTACTTGAGATCTCATTGTGATTTAGTGACCATTGTAAGAATATTTGATTTTAATCTAAATATTTTGCACAATGTTTTCTATCTTTGATCTTATTGTTATGATTGACTAGTTCTTATGGGCTGCGGGTTGGGATGAAACCTCGCAGCGATTATGTGCATCTAATTCATGGAAATATTGTGTATTGATTGAGATTTGTATCTTTGTTTCTTTATCTATTGTCTCGATCTATGGACTTGTAGGTACCCAAGATCCTAGAAATTTATAAAGGCTTGAGGTGATATACTTGAAGAGCAGCGATTTCGTAGAAAACCCAGTATTAGAAAGGGGATTATGATCTTTGTTTAGCGATATATTTGGAAACAAAATTAATATCACTTCTTAAGACTTTGATCTATATTATCACTTAATAATTATTATAGCCTGGTATTTCACAATACAATGGTTGGATCAAAATACTATTTGTCATGCAGGGGTACAGCACCAACAGCCAGCGCTTCCTCTATGACTTTGGCGTCTCCATGATCAGGATAGGCAACGTACCCCCGCTCAACGCCTCCGCCAGACAGATCCGCATGAAATGCAGCGCCGTCAACTGACCATGCATCGCAACATCCGATGTTTTGTGTTTTGGATGTGTGTATGTTCGTGAGATCGTCCTCTCGTGGTGTGCGCGGTTAAGTTCCGTTTGGTATAAACTATAGCTAGGATGCGAAGCTACTCGTCCTCTAAACCTGCAGCTGCATCGCAGTTCGTGGGACAATCTTCATACATCGATTGAGGGCTTCTCCACTGGTCCCGACTCATCCGGTTGCTCCAAATGGTTCGTTTGGCTCGGGCCGCAATCAATTTAGGGTTATGGTCCGATCTGTCTGGCTGATCGCGCCCATGGGCCCGATCCATCTGTCCGTCTCCCTCCCGCTGTCACCGGTTGACAACCTCGTGATGGGGCGTTAATGGTGACACGACGTCAGCTATCAGCGCCGACGGCTTCCTGCGCGGTCGGCGTTGCCTGCCGTTGTTTCCCGTGCACGTCTCGCTTCCCACGGCGAGAAAACTTCCCGCGCATCCCATGCCATTTTCCGCCTCCACCGCGGTCTATAAAAGACAGTCGCCGGCGTGGTGGAGACAATAAGCCCCAAAACAAGAGCAAACCAGCAGCTGAAAAAGCGCCAGCCACCAGCAGCCATGCCTCACCGCAAGATCGCCAACTGGACGAAGATCCGGGAGATGTGTCGCCCCCTTTCCTGGACGTGGAGGTCGATGAGGTACACCTCGAGGCCATGTTGCTGTCCTGGCGCATGAGTGATGTGAAGGTGCTGGCCTTCGAGAAGGAAGGCCATGTCGCTGAGTTGGCGCTGCAGCGGGTGGTAGAGGCGGTAGCCATGGTGGCCGCCTAATTGGCGGTGAGCGACATACACCACGTCTCTGCTAAGGAGGCGGTGGCCTTGGAGGCTACATCACCGGCTCTTCGCGAGATCCGCAATGAGGCGACCATGACCACGCTGGAGGAGGTGGTCAAGGAGGCCGCCAAGGTCCCTATCCGCGAGCTCTGCCACGCCGCCAAAGCATGCAGTGACACGGAGGAGGAGCATCGCGATCACATCGCCGACTCGGCGGCGGAGGAGGAGCACGTGGCTCTGGATGCTAAGGCGGCAGTCGCGTGGGATCTCGTCAACGGCGATGAGACGAAGGTGGAAGAGGACGATGAGGAGGAGGGGGAGGAGGTGGATCAACTGGAGGCGGCGATCGTCGTCCCTGTGCAGATAGCGCAGGTGCTGGGCTTCAGCCCCAATGGTGCTCCGATTCTGGCTCCGGATCCTTCTCCGGTGGAGTTACTCATGGTTGAGGCGAAGGAGCTCGCCGACCAGGAAGCGAGGGACCACTAGGCCGCCGAGATGGACAAGGCCCTGGTGTCGTTGTTATGGAAACGATAGTGCCTGAGCAGGCTAGTTAGTGGTGTGGGAGCGAGTAGGGAAGCGAGCGACGACGTCCATAGGCGGTATTGGGCACAAGCATGTGTTGGGGACACAAAAAGTACCCAGGTTCCGGGCCCTCGTGGTGAGGTAACACCCCTACTCATGCCGATCTGACTATCTTGATGAAGATAAAGGACTACAAGGGCTCCTTGAGCTGTACCGGTGGTCTAGATAGAAGAAGAAGGAACTAGCCCTTGCTACAATGCCCCTGCCGCCTCTTATATAGGCGAGGCGGCATGGGAAAAGACACAACCAACTGGCGGGTCCCATAGGCGGGCCCGGCCGACTATTCCAGTACAGTATCTCTCCTCCCTGACGTCTTGCATAGTGTCGCGCCCCCGGCTAGCACGGAAACAGCGGAGGCCGCCCCGGCCGACACAGGCAGCGGATCCTGTTCCCGCCCGACACGGGTACAAGCCGTCTTCTCTGGCGTTGGTTCCACTGCGTCTATCCTCATGTCTGGCCTCTATCTGCTAGGCTGCGGAGCACTGTGCCCTATGTCATTCGTCTATCCTGCCGGCTGGCTAGGTTGCCCTAGTCGGCTAGCCGTCTCATCCATATTTCTCTTGCCGCCTGGTACGATCCTGCCGGCTACCTTGTCCGGCTAGGTGCCTTGCCTGCGTCTTCTTATCCGGCTAATTGGTTCGCTGGCTTGCTTTGCGTCTGGCCTTCTTCCTGACTTGCACTTGAGTTTTTACACCTGGCTCGGTCAGCCGGATGTCAGTTATATTGCCTCTGCATCTTGTCCGGTTAGCCAACCCGGGGGTGATCCCCCCGACACTAGACCCCGAGAACGCGTAGATTCCACCCTTAGGCGAAATGTGCGTGGGCTCCAAAGCTAGTTTGAATTCGTGTTTGGCTGAGTTCTGCGGTTGAGTTGCTCGGCTACATCATCACAGACGTCAGCCACGAGCGTGATGATGACCCTGCTGCGACGTGCGGTGACACGTTATGTCAAGCGCCGCCTCGGGAACCATCACCTGCACTTCGCCTGCCGTGTCCTGGATCTTTTGTGCATTCCGCGCTGGCACAGACGATCTGGCTGGCGTTGGATGTATGCGGTGCCACCACGTGGTGAGCCGGAGGTTGCCTTGCCTGGCCCTTAAGTACCACGCACGTCACACCGTCGCCCCCACTCACCATTTTCCCCCCTTTTTCTCGCCGCTGAAGCTTCTTCGCTCCTCTGCATCTTATTGCTTTCTCGCACCCGCGCCGCCGACGAGCTTGCAACGCCTCCATCCCGCTGGCGCCGCCCATTTCTTTCTTGTCGGAGTGACGGGCCACCGCTTCTCCTCTGCCACTCCTTCTCATCCTTTTCCTCCCGTTTCTCCTCCACCAAACGTCGTCGATGTCGAGATGGCTGAAAGTCGTGGCGCCTAGTGCGGCTCCTCCATCACGGAGGAGCAGACCAAAAAGTACAGGCGCGCCCGCCTGCTGCCGACCACCGGTGAGGTCGGGGTGCGCCTCGCGCCAGCCGGCGAAATCTCGCAGGCGCCGCAAGCCGGCGAGCGTGTCGTCTTCCTCGCGCATCTCGCGCGCGGCCTGGCCTTCCCGGCCAGTGCCTTCTTCCTCACCTTCCTTGCCCACTTCGATATTCGCCTCCGCTGTCTCGGCCCCAACGTAGTCGGCATCTTGGCGCACTTCGTAGCCTTCTGCGAGTGCTATCTCGGGATCCAGCCAGATCTCGGGCTCTTCTGCCGTCTCTTCCTCATCCGACCGTAGGTGAAGTATGCCAAGGGACCGCTCATGCCCTACGACGGCGCCTCAATCTACTCCCGCGTGTAGACCGGCTACCCCAAGTTCAAGCTTCATGACACGGTTAAGCTGTGGCAGCAGACGTACTTCTACGTACGCAACTTGGGTGGCGACGACCACCTCAACCTGCCGGCCTTCCAGGACATCGAGTACACCTGGGTGAACTAGGAGTAGAAGCATTATGGCTCCAATCCCGAGGCGGAGGAGCTGCTGCACCGGATGAGGGCGCTGGTCACAGCTTGCCTAACTGGCGTCGACGTGACGCTCAGCTGGGCCTCTCGGCTAATGATGCCCCTCCAGCAGCGAGCACACAATATGTGCTACTACTCCGGCCACCTGGACCCAACCCGTCTCTCCCGCCGTGATCCCCCATTTGCCAAGCTCTACGAGTGGGTCTGGATGATCACGAAGGATAAGATCAAGGCCGACTGGTCCTTCGGCCTTGCCCCCTACCACCGCGAGAACCGCGCTCCCCGGGTGTAGCATCCCAGTTGTCTAACCCCTGTAATGCTACTGGTTATAATAATAAAATGGGCCACTTCCAACATATAATTGTTGCATCATCATCATATCATGCTCATGTCATCATGTCCCCTTGCATTTGAGCATCATATAAAACCCTTTTCTTGTTTGGTTCTTATCTCATGTGCATGATTAATTGTAGTTGCCTCTTGATATTGTATTTGGGTCTTAATAAACTGTTAAATGCCCAAGTTGAGTTGGGGGCATCTCTCTTTTTGACTCCACCACCTTTTCTATCACCACCTTATAATTCCACCATCCAACTATTCTGAGCTTGGCATTTTGTTGATTTATCTCTGGCTCATGATTAGTTGGTTGGAACCCACCCTTGATCTTTGCTTGGCCTTGCCCACCTTTTTGGGATGCATATGAACAATGCCATAATAATATCATTGTTTTCACAAGGATAATTTGGCATTAATTATTTTGCATGGGCCATGCAAGTGACACCTTTTCCAGTATTTGGTTTTTGTTTGCATTTTAAGTGGAGCACCTTTTCTTTTGCTTAGCCTGGTTTGGGCTTGTAGCTTCTTCATCAAACCATCTCCCTCTCTTCTTCCCTTTAGCTAAACCCCTACCCCATGCTCCATGCACACACATGTGCTAATGGGCATGCACAACCTTAAACCACCATCCCTTTCTTGGATCTTGCTTGGCAAATTTTGGATCATGCATGGACCAAAGTAGCAACCCCCATCACATGACCATCTCTCTCTTCCTCTCCCTCTTTTCTTGCTTGATCTTGCCTAGGGCTTGCTTGTAGTTTGCTTGATCAATCTAAAGTACCACCTTCTCTCCACCCTTACCTCTCTAACAAAACCCTAATCCCTACCTTCCCTAAGCTAAACCCTAAGCTAAACCCAAACCCCATGCTAGCTAAATTAACAATCCCACTTAGCCTATGCTAAGCCTAAGTACTCCCTCTCTCCCTCTCCACTCTAGCTAGCAACCCTAAACCCTTCTAGTTGGTCCCAAACCACCATGTCCCTCTACCCTCCTTCCTCCAAGTTTCTAGCTCGACCACCCCTTGCCCTACCCCATCTCTCCCCTCTCTCTTCCATGCAGGCCCCACCTCCCTACCCTAGCTCCACCCCACACGCCCTAGGAACACTATCCTAGCCCGAGCACGCCCCTCCCCTCTCCTTTTTCCTCTCCTCTAGCCTCACCGCCACGCCTGTGGCCACCCGCCACCTCACCCTCCTCCTTAGCCTGCCGGCCCCTGGCCCCCCATGCTGAGCACGTGAGGGAGGAGTAAAGGTGGCCGATGCCACCTTCCTCCCATCAAACCCTCCCCCACGCAACCCTCCTGCCCCGATCTTATCCTCCCCCAACCTCTCTGACCTCCCCAGATCCGTCCCAGCAGACTGCACCGCTCCCCTCCTTTACCCTTCTTCTACACCGCCCCAACGTCCTCTCGCCGCCCACGCCAGCTACCCCCTCCTGCCCCATTAGATCTAGCCGGTGAAGAGTTGCTGCGAGGTGTCGAGGAAGCCCCTGGAGCCGCTGCGACGTCCCCGTGCCCAGCAGCGAGGAGGAGAAGGACCAGCACCGCCAGAACCTGCCGCGCCGCCCCCGAAAACCCTAGCTCCTGGAGCGTCTGCTACACCGTCGCACGGCTGCTCCCCGCCCCGATCCAAGCCCTCCATCAGCCTCGCGGTAAGCCACCGATCCTCCTGACATGCTCGCAATCGCCTCTCGCCGCCGACGTTCGCTTGCTGAGCGCCGCTGCACCGCCGTGTTTCGCTGCATCCACCCGTGCCGCTTAGCGCCTTACTAGCGTCCTCCTCCCTGTCAACAACCCTAGGCCCAGCCCGGTGGTAGCCGCCCTCGCTGGCGCATCCGCAGTCGCGAGATCGAGCCCCGCGCCTGCTTTTCCTTTGTCGCCAGGCGTGTTCGCTGCCAGAGGAAGATCCACGAGCGTGGCGTTTACACATACCCTCCTTTTTGCCTCGCCAACCCGCAGCCCCTCACTGCTGCCTGGCTTTTTTTATAAAAGAGTCCTTAGGTTTTGTTTATTCAACCCATGGTCCTCAGATGTTCCTTGTGCAGGCGCAGAGAACCCCTGGCCCCACCTGTCATGACTCAGGGTAGGTTAGGCTGAGTGTAAAACATCCCAGATGCTGTTTTCAAATTCAAATTCTGTTTAAATAATTTATAAATTCAAATTCATTTCAGATTTGAAATAACTTTTGCAATATAAACCCAAATTTGACAAATGATATATGTATGAATATCAGAAAAATGAGAGGATTCCAAATATGACCTTCAATTTGACTTTTCCACAATTAAAATTCCAAGTTTAGTAAAATTACCACCAATGCCACTGGTTTTTCGATAATTAATAACTTTTGTTTTATAATTCCAAATTAAGCAAATGATATGTCCAAAATGATCAGCTCGACGAGACCTTTCTGTTTATGATATCCATGACTTCATTTGCAGCATGCATCATATAAAAATATAGGGAACAGCAATTGTTATGGCAACAAATGTGATTCTAAAACCCAATTAAATGTTATTTTCTTGTCCTCCACACCTCACCATGCCATGCTACCTTTCTTGCCATGTAAATTGTGCATCATTCATCATGGCATGATTGTTTGTTTGACGCATCTTATTCATATGCTTGTGCTCTATATTCATGTTGGCCTTGTTTGTTTGGTTTTTCTCGGATAGACACTGAGCAGGGGTTATATCAAGAGAACCAGAGCACTACCCAGATCCGTCCCTTGCTTCTACTGAGACACCAGGCAAGCACTTCCACATGCTTGCATACATACAGTTCCTATTGCCTCTATCCTATTCTTGCATCATTGAGTCGCGATTGCATTAAACTGAATCCCAAGTATGCATAGCCTTTACTTTTAAACCCCACCAAGCTTGTCCTCCATCCCATGAGCCAATACTATAGGAGTTGTTTGAGCCATGCAGTCGTGAAACGACATGTGTAGGGTATGTGAGTGTCTGTTGGATAACGAGGTACCTAAACAACTTAACCCGAGTAGTTCGGGATAACTAAAGAAAGTGGCACGGTGAGCAACATCTGCTATTTGGTTTTCCTGCTCACTTGTGTCCGTAAGACCCCGAGTACTTGATTCCTGTTCCTTGTTTTATCGCGCTATCCACATCCGGAGGTATATGGGACCCCCGGGGAGCTTGATTCCGTCTTATTTCTTGGGGCCACAAACTAGTTTGAGGTTTTATTTACTATCCTGTACTTATGCCATGCTATGTTACGTATTTAAATTGTGCGAGGAGCACCTTGTCTTGTTAGGTAAGCGGAGTGATTACGCTGTATCGAGGGCAAGTCCCGATTGGGGATCTGCGTCGCTTCTGACCATTGACGCAAACCTTGAGTCCGTCTCAAGCTTGCTTACTTCGCTTCGGGTGTACTCAAGGGTGGCCCCTGAAATATTTGAATCTGTGATTGTTCAGTCGTGAAAGCCTCGTTGGGTTTTGATTTGGTTTTTCCGAGGTTGATCGAGCGTGTGTTGCTATTGGTGCACCCCGGCCGGGTAAAACTTTCTGAAAGCCGTGTCCGCGGATATGGACGACTTGGAGCACAGTTTCTCGATCATAGACAAGCATAACTAAAGTACCGCCTTAACCTGACTAAGTAACTTGACTAGTAAGTAGTGCAATACTCATGAAATGGTTAATAAAATTGCCAACGGATGGGGGGTTGTTCGTCCGCTTCCTTGTTGGTAAGCAGGGAGGAGGATGGATCGGATGATATTACCATTATAACTATTGTACTTAATTCACGGACATCCGTCTATCATTGGTTAGGCGGATGGTTAGCATTTATCTGTAGAACTGCTAGGGTTTATCTTTCGCTGCAATTGCGTCACCCCAGGTTGTGTCCCCTTTAGAGGCATTAAGACTTGCTGAGTACCCTTAGGGTCTCACACGATAAATTCTTGATTCAGATGAACAGGTACCTTCACAGGACGGATACTGGGTGGAAGAAGCCGAAGATGTGGGCAACGATCGTACGGTGTAGAGATTCCGGGAACGGGGATCCGTGAGACCTGTAGTTGGGATGTGCTTATTTCTATGGCATCTTATGCCGATTTGCTTCTTATCCGTACTCGGATTTTGTTTGCCGCTTCCGCATGATACTCTGATGTGTGTTGTATGAGGATTTATCCTAAAATATAGATCTATCTAGGTCATTTGAATCTTGCCGTATGGCTTTGCTATATTTCCTTTCTTTCTAGATGGTATGGCTTTGATGTACTCTTGTATGGTGGCTTGCGTACATACCCACTTGTGTACGTAGTTGATCCCTTCGCCTGCCGACTACGCCCGTCTGCAGTCCCGTTGAGAGGGTAGTGGTTGGGACGTCTGAAAGGACTACCAGTGAGTGGCTTTTGGGGCCCCGCCGTACTATTTCAACCACTATCACTCATCCAGGCTTGTATCTAGGAGCGTAGTTCACCGAGGTAGTTACAATTGGTATCAGAGCCATCCCGACCTTCAGGGTTTCAGCCAAACGGTCGTTGTCAGTCTAGCAAATATTTTGGTAGTTATGTATATTAGGGAAAAACAAACGCGAGAGTAGGACTGCTTCCACTTTTCTCCTTACCCTCCCACCCACCCTTTTCTGGTAAGGAAGTGTAACATTTTCAATCCTCTTCTCAAGATTCAAACTAGGATTCACGTGTTCTGGGTTTCCGTAGTACCATAGGTTGTGTGTGTGTGTGTGTGTGTGTGTAATCCCTTGTCTATCTGTTGCATCCAAGTTGTTATCTTATCTGCCTTTGGTTATCAACTGTTGGTACATTCCATACCGACAGGCTTTTGCAAACCGACGCAATCTATCTTCCTCTTTGTAGCCGACGCTATCTTGTTTGGGGTGTTCGTTTCCGTAGTTATCAATCTTTAGGTTTCGTCGTGAGAAGAAGGGGTTAGGATATGTGTTCCACTTGTTCATGTGCGGAGTAATGATTTGAGTGCGGGATGGAGTCGCGACCATACCACTACTTGTATCATTCGCTTTTGTATATTGAATCGGTAGAGTCACTAATCTTGATTCCTTAAGTAATTTTGCGCATATATTGGTATTTTAATGCCGAAATTTGTGGAAAATTTTTCTTTGATATATTGTGTACCACACTCCTTTTCAGTCGTGTGCGATATGCTTAATATCTTTTAGGTGCTATGAGCTTTGTTGATATTTTAATATCATCTCAGTAAATTGTATCCTTTAATCTTGGTTAATTCCATCTTGGTACTATTTTGGATTATTATCATCTTCCATTATAGTACTGACTTGAGTTTTATATCAATGACAGGATGGCTCCCCCACGCCGGACTGAAGAGGACATCCCTCCGGAACTGGGCTCAGCGCTGTCAAGCATAGCTAATGCTTTGGCGGCAATGCAAGAGAACCAGCAGCGCTTTGAGGAGAGCGTCAGAAGGAACGAGTTTGCTCCACTTCCTCCACCTCCCAAGCGTGGTGACATCAAGAGCTTCCTCAAGTTCAACCCTCGTCAGTTTGATGTTTCTGACCGACCTCTGGACGCGGATGATTGGCTGCGTGAGATCTCAAGGTTGCTCGAGACTGCTGATGTTCCAGAACAGGAGTGGGTCAAGTGTGCTACTCACCTTCTCAAGGGAGATGCAGCTCTTTGGTGGGAGAACTACTTGAAGGCAAGTTGCACTGGGTTCCAGCCTACTTGGGAGAGGTTCACTGCAGCTTTCAAAGAACAGTTTCTCTCAGAGATTGTGATGGAAAGGATGAAGGAGGCTTTCCTCAACCTGAAGCAGGGAAATGATAACGTCAACACCTATATCAGGAACTTCATGAACCTGTCTCGCTATGGTGGTGATGAGGTATCTGATGACAAGAAGAAGCAGAAAAGGTTCAGGCAAGGGCTCAATGCGTCGATCAAGTATGCAATCACACAAGCAAGACCGGCAACCTTCCTAGAACTACAGCACACAGCACTGCAAGAGGAGGCAAGCAGGCAAATGTTTGAGGAGTCCAAGAAACATAACAGGGATGCATCAAGCTCTGCAGTTATGGCAGCTCCTTCTAAGCGGCGTGTCTGGGTTCCTAACACCCCACCGTCGCTCCCGGCTCCACCAAGACCTGCAAGTTACGCGCCAAGGCCATCAAACTTCACCACTGCGGCTCCCAGGGGCTACAACAACCCTTACCCTGGAGCGCCTGGCGGAGTCCCTGGCTACTCTGCTCCACGTCCAGCTAGTGCCTGCTTCGTGTGTGGAGATCCTGGACATCGAAACTGGAACTGTCCAATGAAGAACAAAGCTCTCCCTCAACCCCCGCCAAGATCTGCAACAAGCTCTCCTGCGGTTCGTGCACCACCGCCTCGGGCTCTCAACATCAACACTAAGCCCGGGTCTGCGGTTGTTCGCGCCAACTGCGTCAACGCCTCTCAAGCTGAGCTCGCACCTGGAGTTGTCATGGGTATGCTTTCAGTTAACTCAGTTCTGACGAGTTCTCTTTGATTACGGTGCATCGCATTCATTTGTGTCTCACAAGTTTGCAAACGAGAATGAGTTAGTCCTGGTTCCTCTCCAAAAGAAGTTAATGGTTCTCTCTCCTGGAGCAACAATAGCAGCTTCTAAAATCAGTCATGGAAATCAAGTTGACATTGGTGGTTCTTCATTCTTGGCTTCTTTGATTGTTCGGCGATTCGATATTGATGTCATTTTGGGCATGGATTGGTTGACAAATGCAGCTGTGATTGATTGTCTTTGAACGCCAAGTATCTCCTCAAGATTCTCAAGGCCACATAGTTTTTTCTCCAAGTCGACTCCTGTCGGCTCTATTCCTTGGCTACTCGAATAATGATGCTATGGAAGCCATTCGGGTGTACCGGTGGTCCGTGAGTTCCCGATGTCTTTCTGAAGAGTTGCTGGTATGCCTCCGGATCGCGAGGTTGAATTCGTGATTGAGCTTGAACACAGGCGGCTCCTATCTCCAAGAGGCCATATAAAATGGGTCCTTCGAGTTGGTGAACTCAAACGACAACTTGATGAACAAGAGAAATTGGGTTTCATTCAACACAAGACTTCTTCTTGGGGTAGTCCAACAATCTTTGTGAAGAAGCGTGTGAGAACCGATAGGCTATGTGTTGACTACGGGCTCTAAATGCTAAAACCATCAAGAACAAATATCCTCTCCCTCGGATAAATGATCTATTTGATCACCGGCAGAGGCTGTGGTGTTCTCTAAGCTGGACTTGAGAAGTGGTAATCACCAAATCAAAATTGCAAAGAAGATGTGCCCAAGACAGCTTTCACCACCCGCTATGGCCTGTATGAGTACACGGTCATGTCTTTCGGTCTCACCAACGCCTTCGCTACCTTCTCGAGGCTGATGAACTCCGTTTTCATGGAGTATCTTGATAAGTTTGTGGTGGTATATCTGGATGACATTCTGGTCTATTCCAAGTCTAAGGAGGAGCATGAAGAGCACCTGCGGTGTGTCCTGAACAAGCTTCGTGAGAACCGCTTGTATGCAAAGTTCTCTAAGTGTGAGTTTTGGCTGCCTGAAGTAACATACTTGGGTCATGTTATCTCTGCCAAGGGCATTGCAGTCAATCCGGAAACCGTTAAGACAATTGTTGAATGGCTTCCTCCTGCTAATGTCAAGGAAGTGCGGAGTTTTCTCGGCTTGTCTAGCTATTGTCGTCGCTTTGTGCAGAACTTCTCGAAGATAGCAAAGCCTCTTACCGATCTCCTCAAGAAAGGCAAGAAATATCTGTGGACTCCTGCTTGTCAAGAAAGTTTTGAGACACTCAAAGAGAAGCTCACTTCCACGCCAGTCTTGGTTCCTCCGGATACATCTAAGCCTTTCCAGATCTTCTGTGATGCCTCTTTGCAAGGATTGGGTGCAGTCCTTATGCAAGAGAGACAGGTGGTTGCTTATGCCTCTCGTCAGTTGAAGACGCATGAGGTCAACTATCCCACACATGACCTTGAGCTAGCAGCAGTGGTCTTTGCTTTGAAGCTTTGGAGGCACTACTTGCTTGGTAACCGTTGTGAGATCTTCTCGGACCACAAGAGTTTGAAGTACATCTTCACTCAGCCTGATCTCAATCTTCGGCAAAGGAGATGGATTGAAGCCATCAATGACTTCGATGTGACAATCAACTACACTCCAGGAAAAGCAAATGTCATGGTAGATGCGCTTAGCAGAAAAGCTTATGTCAACAACCTCATGGTGGAAGAGCAGCAGCCTCTCTTATGCGAGGAATTCCGTCAGCTAAACCTGGAAATTGTGGAACAAGGGCATCTCCTGAACCTTCTGGCTACCCCTCTCTTGGAAGAACAGATTCGTTCTCGTCAGCTTGGTGATCCGCACACCAGAAAGCTCATCTCTAAGCTTGGCCTTCCGAAGTATGAGTCCTTCCACGTGGATGATCAAGGCACGCTCTTCTTTGAACACCGGATGTTTGTTCCAAACTACCCGGGTCTGAGAGACCAAGTTCTCAAGGAGGCACATGATTCGGTTCTTTCTATCCATCCTGGCAGCACAAAGATGTACATGGACTTGAAAACACAATACTGGTGGCCTGGGTTGAAACGGTATTGTGCCAAGTATGTCTCAGAATGTGATGTCTGCCGCAGAGTCAAGGCTGTCCATCAGAAACCATTTGGTCTTCTACAGCCATTGAAACCTCCGGAATGGAAATGGGAGAAAGTTGAGATGGACTTCATCACTGGCTTTCCAAGGTCGCGAAGGCAACAATGCAATTTTGTTGTCATCGACAGCTTTCTAAAGTGGCTCATTTGTTCCCATCAAAGAAACAATTTCGGAATTCAGTTTGAGCTCTATATCAACAGAATTGTCTCTCTGTATGGGGTTCCACTTGAAATCAGTTCAGACCGTGGGAGCATCTTCACCTCAAAGTTCTGGGAGAGTTTCCAAAAAGCTTTGGGAACAAAGTTGAACTTCAGCACTGCTTACCACCCGCAGTCTCAAGGACAAGTGGAGAGAATCAATCAGATTCTGGAGGATATGCTTAGAGCTTGCGTCATCTCTTTTGGCATGAAGTGGGAGGAGTGTCTTCCATATGCTGAATCCTCCTACAACAACAGCTTCCAGAAAAGTCTGAAGATGGCACCATTCGAGGCCCTCTATGGTCGCAAGTGCAGAACTCCGATTGGTTGGTCAGGTGCAGGAGAAAGAATCTGGTTTGGCCCTGACATTGTAACCCAAGCAGAGGAGAAGGTGCATATCATTCTGGAGAACCTGAAGATTGCTCAAAGTCGTCAGAAGAGCAACTATGACAGGAAACACACGGATATGGTATATGCCCCTGGTGATCTCGTCTACCTTCGTGTCACTCCCATGAGAGGAACACACCGCTTCGGTATCAAAGGAAAGTTGGATCCTAGATACATCGGTCCTTTCAAGATACGTGGTAGAAGAGGAGAAGTTGCTTATGCACTAGAGCTTCCGGAAAAACTCAAAGTCCATGATGTTTTCCATATCTCTCATCTCAAGAAGTGCTTCAAAGACCCCAGCAAGACCGTGGATCATGAGCTAATCGACCTCCAAGAAGATCTGTCTTATCAAGAACACCCCACCAAAATCCTTGAGACCGCAGAACGAAGGACGCGCAACAAGTCCATCAAGTTTTGCAAGGTACAGTGGTCACACCATTCTGTTGATGAAGCAACATGGGAGCGTGAAGATGAACTCCGTGCCAACCATCCTTCTCTCTTTGTATCTTCTTCTTCTTCTTCCTAGAATCTCGGGGCGAGATTCCTGTTTAGTGGGGGAGAGTTGTAGCATCCCAGTTGTCTAACCCCTGTAATGCTACTGGTTATAATAATAAAATGGGCCACTTCCAACATATAATTGTTGCATCATCATCATATCATGCTCATGTCATCATGTCCCCTTGCATTTGAGCATCATATAAAACCCTTTTCTTGTTTGGTTCTTATCTCATGTGCATGATTAATTGTAGTTGCCTCTTGATATTGTATTTGGGTCTTAATAAACTGTTAAATGCCCAAGTTGAGTTGGGGGCATCTCTCTTTTTGACTCCACCACCTTTTCTATCACCACCTTATAATTCCACCATCCAACTATTCTGAGCTTGGCATTTTGTTGATTTATCTCTGGCTCATGATTAGTTGGTTGGAACCCACCCTTGATCTTTGCTTGGCCTTGCCCACCTTTTTGGGATGCATATGAACAATGCCATAATAATATCATTGTTTTCACAAGGATAATTTGGCATTAATTATTTTGCATGGGCCATGCAAGTGACACCTTTTCCAGTATTTGGTTTTTGTTTGCATTTTAAGTGGAGCACCTTTTCTTTTGCTTAGCCTGGTTTGGGCTTGTAGCTTCTTCATGAAACCATCTCCCTCTCTTCTTCCCTTTAGCTAAACCCCTACCCCATGCTCCATGCACACACATGTGCTAATGGGCATGCACAACCTTAAACCACCATCCCTTTCTTGGATCTTGCTTGGCCAATTTTGGATCATGCATGGACCAAAGTAGCAACCCCCATCACATGACCATCTCTCTCTTCCTCTCCCTCTTTTCTTGCTTGATCTTGCCTAGGGCTTGCTTGTAGTTTGCTTGATCAATCTAAAGTACCACCTTCTCTCCACCCTTACCTCTCTAACAAAACCCTAATCCCTACCTTCCCTAAGCTAAACCCTAAGATAAACCCAAACCCCATGCTAGCTAAATTAACAATCCCACTTAGCCTATGCTAAGCCTAAGTACTCCCTCTCTCCCTCTCCACTCTAGCTAGCAACCCTAAACCCTTCTAGTTGGTCCCAAACCACCATGTCCCTCTACCCTCCTTCCTCCAAATTTCTAGCTCGACCACCCCTTGCCCTACCCCATCTCTCCCCTCTCTCTTCCATGCAGGCCCCACCTCCCTACCCTAGCTCCACCCCACACGCCCTAGGAACCCTATCCTAGCCCGAGCATGCCCCTCTCCCCTCTCCTTTTTTTCCTCTCCCTCTAGCCTCACCTGCCATGCCCCAGGGCCACCCGCCAGCCTCACCCTCTCCTCCTTAGCCTGCCGCCCCCCGCCCCATGCTGAGCACGTGAGGGAGGAGTAAAGGTGGCCGATGCCACCTTCCTCCCATCAAACCCTCCCCCACGCAACCCTCCTGCCTCGATCTTATCCTCCCCCAACCTCTCTGCCCCCTCTCTGACCTCCCCAGATCCGTCCCAGCAGCCTGCACCGCTCCCCTCCTTTACCCTTCTTCTACACCGCCCCAACGTCCTCTCGCCGCCCACGCCAGCTACCCCCTCCTGCCCCATTCGATCTAGCCGGTGAAGAGTTGCTGCGAGGTGTCGAGGAAGCCCTGGAGCTGCCGCGTCCCGTGCTCAGCGAGGAGGAGAAGGACCAGCACCGCTGTAACATGCCGCGCCCGAAACCCTAGCTCCTGAGCTGCTACACCGTCGCACGGCTGCTCCCCGCCCCGATCCAAGCCCTCCATCAGCCTCGCGGTAAGCCACCGATCCTCCCAGACATGCTCTGCAACCGCCTCGCTTCCTGCCGTCGACGTTCGTTGCCGAAGCCGCTGCACCGCCGTGCGTTCGTCAGATCCACCGTGCCGCTTAGCGCCTTACTAGCGCCCTCCTCCTCCTCAACAACCCTAGGCCCAGCCGGTGGTAGCGCCCTCATTGGCGCATCCGGTCGCGAGATCGAGCCCGCGCCTGCTTTTCTCTGCTGCACGGCGTGTTCAGTTCGTCAGCAGAGGAAGATCCACAGTAGCGCGTGGCCGTTTTACACATACCCCCTCCCCTTTTTGCCTCGCCAACCCGCAGTCCCCTCGGCCCCGCTGTCAGCGTCTGTTGGCTTTTTATAAAAAGAGTCCTTAGGTTTTGTTTATTCAACCCGCGGTCCTGTATGTTCCCAGGCACTGGCGTGTGGGCCAGAGAACCCCCTGGCCCCACCTGTCTGCGACTCAGGGTAGGTTAGGCTGAGTGTAAAACATCCCAGATGCTGTTTTCAAATTCAAATTCTGTTTAAATAATTTATAAATTCAAATTCATTTCAGATTTGAAATAACTTTTGCAATATAAACCCAAATTTGACAAATGATATATGTATGAATATCAGAAAAATGAGAGGATTCCAAATATGACCTTCAATTTGACTTTTCCACAATTAAAATTCCAAGTTTAGTAAAATTACCACCAATGCCACTGGTTTTTCGATAATTAATAACTTTTGTTTTATAATTCCAAATTAAGCAAATGATATGTCCAAAATGATCAGCTCGACGAGACCTTTCTGTTTATGATATCCATGACTTCATTTGCAGCATGCATCATATAAAAATATAGGGAACAGCAATTGTTATGGCAACAAATGTGATTCTAAAACCCAATTAAATGTTATTTTCTTGTCCTCCACACCTCACCATGCCATGCTACCTTTCTTGCCATGTAAATTGTGCATCATTCATCATGGCATGATTGTTTGTTTGACGCATCTTATTCATATGCTTGTGCTCTATATTCATGTTGGCCTTGTTTGTTTGGTTTTTCTCGGATAGACACTGAGCAGGGGTTATATCAAGAGAACCAGGAGCACTACCCAGATCCGTCCCTTGCTTCTACTGAGACACCAGGCAAGCACTTCCACATGCTTGCATACATACAGTTCCTATTGCCTCTATCCTATTCTTGCATCATTGAGTCGCGATTGCATTAAACTGAATCCCAAGTATGCATAGCCTTTACTTTTAAACCCCACCAAGCTTGTCCCTCCATCCCATGAGCCAATACTATAGGAGTTGTTTGAGCCATGCGAGTCGTAGAACAGCATGTGTAGGGTATGTGAGTGTCTGTTGGATAACGAGGTACCTAAACAACTTAACCTGAGTAGTTCTGGGATAACTAAAGAAAGTGGCACCGGTGAGCAACATCTGCTATTTGGTTTTTCCTGCTCACTTGTGTCCCGTAAGACCCCGAGTACTTGATTCCTGTTCCTTGTTTTATCGCGCTATCCACATCCGGGAGGTATATGGGACCCCCCTGGGCCAGAGCTTGATTCCGTCTTATTTCTTGGGGCCACAAACTAGTTTGAGGTTTTATTTACTATCCTGTACTTATGCCATGCTATGTTCTCAGATTTAAATTGTGCGAGGAGCACATCGCTTAGGTAAGCGCAGTGATTACGCTGTATCGAGTCCCCGATTGGGGATCTCTGTCGCCATGTACCATTGACGCAAACCTTGAGTCCGTCTCAAGCTTGCTTACTTGCTATGGTGTACTCCAAGGGGTGGCCCCCTGAAATATTTCTGAATCCTGTGATTGTTCAGTCGTGAAAGCCTCGTTGGGTTTTGATTTGGTTTTTCCGAGGTTGATCGAGCGTGTGTTGCTATTGGTGCACCCCGACCGGGTAAAACTTTCTGAAAGCTGTGTCCGCGGATATGGACGACTTGGAGCACAGTTTATCGATCATAGACAAGCATAACTAAAGTACCGCCTTAACCTGACTAAGTAACTTGACTAGTAAGTAGTGCAATACTCATGAAATGGTTAATAAAATTGCCAACGGATGGGGGGTTGTTCGTCCGCTTCCTTGTTGGTAAGCAGGGAGGAGGATGGATCGGATGAGATTACCATTATAACTATTGTACTTAATTCACGGACATCCGTCTATCATTGGTTAGGCGGATGGTTAGCGTTATCTCAGAGAAGCTAGGGTTTATC
Organism: Avena longiglumis; assembly: GCA_030063025.1. Lineage (NCBI taxonomy): Eukaryota > Viridiplantae > Streptophyta > Magnoliopsida > Poales > Poaceae > Avena > Avena longiglumis. The sequence goes on from CP125975.1 coordinate 507,303,914, forward strand.
TTTCGCTGCAATTCGTCACCCTGTGTTGTGTCCCCTTTAGAGGCATTAAGACTTGCTGAGTACCCTTAGGGTCTCACACGATAAATTCTTGATTCAGATGAACAGGTACCTTCACAGGACGGATACTGGGTGGAAGAAGCCGAAGATGTGGGCAACGATCGTACGGTGTCCGAGAACGGGGATCCGTGAGACCTGTAGTTGGGATGTGCTTATTTCTATGGCATCTTATGCCGATTTGCTTCTTATCCGTACTCGGATTTTGTTTGCCGCTTCCGCATGATACTCTGATGTGTGTTGTATGAGGAGTTATCCTAAAATATAGATCTATCTAGGTCATTTGAATCTTGCCGTATGGCTTTGCTATATTTCCTTTCTTTCTAGATGGTATGGCTTTGATGTACTCTTGTATGGTGGCTTGCGTACATACCCACTTGTGTACGTAGTTGATCCCTTCGCCTGCCGACTACGCCGCCCGTATAGGTCCCGTTGAGAGGGTAGTGGTTGGGACGTCTGAAAGGACTACCAGTGAGTGGCTTTTGGGGCCCCGCCGTACTATTTCAACCACTATCACTCATCCAGGCTTGTATCTAGGAGCGTAGTTCACCGAGGTAGTTACACCGGGTAAGTTCCCTTGCTGCCTTTCTCTTCCTTTTTTTCTTGTCCAGAATCATTGCTTGATCCGGCTCGACTTGCTTTTCTTTCTTTGCAGACCTTCCCCTGCATCATCCGGGAGGAGGGCGAGGAGCCCCTCCAGGTCTTCACCGCCGACCTCATCAAGCCACGCTCGCACCGAACTAGCGAGGGTTCGGACAGCGAGGAAGGGTTCTTCTATAGCCAGAACGACGAGGCAGTGGAGGTCCCGCACGGCCTCGCGCCGGAAGAGAGAAACATCACTACGCCGCCCGAGCCGGCCCTAAATCGAGCCAGCAAGGGGAGCTCGAGCCACGCTCTCGCTCCCGAGGATCCGTCTGCTAAACGCAGCCGGGTGGGCGTCCCTCCATGCCCTGGCCGGGCCGAAGGCACCCGGAAGAGGACCGGTGCACCAGTGGTGCAGGGTTGAGTCTGTCTTCCCCTTATCTTGCTTTCCTTGCCATCTTGCACTTGCTCTTTTTCTCATTCTTTCCTTAACCTTGCTTTTTCCTCCGCCGTTCTCTTCTTTCCTTGACCGCGAGCCCGACTCACAATGCGCCTGCCTCTCCGCCTCACAACCTTCCTGTCCAGCCGGATGCTCCCTCGATAACTTCTCCCCCACCCCCGCCTGAAGTCATGCCCCCGCCAGAGCCGGAGACCTTGGTTCAGCCGGCTCCCACCGCGCCCGTGAGCGCGTCGGGCCAGCCGACTGCGGCTTCCATCTTGGGCGGGGGCCCTTTAGCCGGTGCGGGGAGCTCTCATGCTGATGCGGTGGAGGACATCGACTCCGACGAGGAGGTGACACTGCAGTGGGCGATTGCCGTCTACGACGCCCCGGCCACTCTAGCCGGTCTTTTGGCGTCGCTCCCTTGGAGGCGGGGGCTATGCTGCAAACCCTCGAGGGCAACCTCGAGGCTGGGTTCAGGGATTGCCGGCAGCTCCAAGCGACGCTGGCCAGTGCCAACCAGGCCGCCTCGGAGCAGCTGGCTGCACCGGACGGGACTGCACGGAGTAAGTTCCCCATCTTGCCTTTTTTTTTGTCAGACTACCTTCTCACTTCTTTTTCTTCTGGACTTGCCACAGCCGTCATGGTTTGTGTGCATGATACATCCAAAACGTATCTACTTTCTCGAACACTTGTGGGTCATACTACCCGCGAAGACTATTGCAATCCCCTACACTTGTGGGTCATCAAGACTATTTCTGGCGCCGTTGCCGGGGAGAATAGCTCTTTTTGTAAGTTCACTTGGATCTATTATTGTTCGTTGCTACTCCTTTCATCATGGGGAAGTCTCGTGATGGAAAGTTCCCTATTTTACCATCCACTACAAGAAGAGGTACAATCCTAAACACCTATGCTGCTCTTGATTCACCGTCTGTTATAAGTAAGCTTGTCACACAACCACCACATACTCATGCTACACACACTGCTACTACTGCTGAATCTGAAACTATTTTTGATATTCATGATGTTACTTCTACTGTGCTTGATGCGAGTGTTTCATTAGGTACTTTTCTATATGCTACTATGGCTAGTCTAGGAAATACCGAAACTCCTAGTGAAGACACTGTTACACCTGTTAGCTCACCTGAGGCTAGTGAGAGTTATGATATTAATGATGGTTACATTGAGTTCACTGATGAATTTGTTGAAGAGTGCCGAAACACACATGGTACTAGTGATATTAAGAGTCTCCTTGCTAGACTTACTATTATGCCTAAGTTGTCCTCTCATCCTAAGTTTGCTACTTCTCCCATAGACATTAAAGATAAAGATTATGATTTCTCTCTTGATTTGTCTTATTTAGATATTGTTGAGAAAGAACCTTTCTGTGGGACTGAAAATGAGAGTGTTGTGGCTCATATGAATGAGCTTTCTACTATGAGTGCCTTATTCTCTGATGATTTTAAGATGCGCAAGTATTTTGTTGCTAAGATCTTCCCTTTTTCACTAAAAGGAGAAGCTAGGGCCTGGTTTAATAGATTACCTCCTGGTTCCATTGATAGTCTTGATTGCTTGATTGCTTGATTGCTTCTTTCTTCCAGAAATATTTTCCTCCTAGTGCTAGACATGTTGCTTTGTAGAGACATTTTGATATTAAATAGGGAGAAGAAGAGAAATTGCATGAGTCATGGACAAGGTTCTATGCCTTGATTCATGCATATCCTGGATGTCCATTACCTAAGAATGAGCTTCTTGATATTTATTATAATGGACTAACTGATGATTCTAGGACCTACCTAGATAGCTTTGCTTATTGTGTTTTCAGGAAAAAGTCTCCTACAGATGCTGAAGAATTAATGGCTAAAATAAGCAAGAATTATGATGATTGGACTTCAACTGAGCTGAATACACCTGAGCCTATTACTCATGAACCAGATGTTCCTGAACCAATTCCAACACCAACACCAAAGAAGAAAGGAATTATTGCAGTAAATGATGAAGTGATGAAGGAAGCTAAGAAGTGTCTAAAGGAGAAAGATATTAGAGCTGAAGATGTGAAGAATCTACCTCCTATAGAAGAATTATGTAAGCCAATTCCCCACTCATCTACTATTGAGGTACACTCTCTCCAACACTTTGATGAGGGTGATATTCCCTATAGTAAGCCTCCTGATCAATGCTTAGAGGAACTTGACATTTTTATTATTAAGCAAGGTAATTTTAATAAACAAGTTCATAATCATTTATTGTAAAACTCTAGAGCTATCCATGAGTTGAAAAATATTGTGGAAAGAACTTCTAATGATATTAAAATGCTTTGTAAACACTTTCAAATGGTTCAAACCCAACTTGATCAACTTGCTAAGGTACAAAAGGATATGCTAGTTAATGCTTCAGGAGATAAACATGCTTATGGAATTAGAACTAGGAGTGGTATAGCTACTCAAGATCCTTTATATCCTGAAGGACACCCTAAAAGAATTGAGCAGGATTCCCAACAAGGTGAAGATATTAGTAGTCCTCATAAGAGAAAGAAAAAGAAACATAAGATAGTTGAGGAACCACTTGAACCTGCTGTAGATCCTAATAGTATATATGTCTCTGATGCTGAAACTGAGGGTGGTAATGATAAAAATGAGTCTCCTAATAAGGAGGAAGGTGAGGAAGAACCTGAGAAGCACACTAAGAACACTAGGTACACAAAGGAAGATTTTATTGCTAATAAACATGGTAAAGAGAGAGAACCTTGGGTGCAGAAACCTATGCCTTTTCCAGGTAAAAAACACAAGTCAAAGGAGTAAGAACACTATAACAAGTTTTGTGAGTGGATGAAACCTTTATTCTTGCAAATTCCTTTGACTGATTCTATTAAGTTGCCTCCTTATTCAAAGTATATGAAGGATATTGTCTCTAATAAAAGGAAGTTTCCTAATGAGGAGATTTCTACTTTGCTTGCTAATTGCTCCTTCAATGGTAAGGTTCCAAAGAAACTTGGTGATCTAGGTATACCAACTATTCTTTGCTCTATTAAGAATAATTATGTTAGAACTGCTTTATGTGATTTGGGAGCTCGAGTTAGTGTTATGCCTTTTTCTCTCTTCAAGAGAGTCCAGCTACAAAAGTTGATACCAACTGATATTTCTTTGCAAATGGATGATAAGTCAACTAATGTTCCTGTTGGTATATGTGAGGATGTTCCTGTTCAAGTAGCTCATAATTGCAGGGTTTTAACTGATTTTGTTGTGCTTGAAATGCCTGAAGATGATAATATGTCTATTATTCTTGGGAGACCTTTTCTTAATACTGAAGGTAATGTCATCAATTTTAATCAAGGAAAAGTAATATTCAATATTAATGACAAAGAGCACATTGTCTATTTCCCCAAGAAGGTTGTTAAGAGCTATTGCCTGAATTCCATTGAAAATATTGAAGGCATCAAGGTTGGAGAAATATATTGTCCCATTCCACAAGAAATTTTTGAAACTATTATGATTGGGACCATTGCTATCAAGTATGAGGTAACATAATCACCTTGAGGAATGCGAAGTTTTGCTTCATATGAGATTGTTTTGGTAACAAGACTTGACCAACCTTGTTAACAAAAGGATTTTTATGAGCAAATGTTTCCACTGTGGTTATACTTGCTTTCTTTTTTCCTTTCTCATTCCTAGTCTTTGCTTTAGATTTTGTTTTGCTAGTTGTTTGCTTGTTTGAGTTTCTTAGAGCTCCTGTAGTTTGGCTTTTGGTTTGCTTTTTCTTCTTCTAAAAAAACTGTTTCTGCTCCTCGAAAAAAGGGGCAGAGAGGCACCTGAAGTGACCCAGGGAGACACCCCAGGGCAACACACCCATGGTAGGCGCGGCATACCAGGAAGTGGAGCCTGGGGGGTCTGGCCCACCTGGGCCCCTCTAGGCTGCCTCCTCAAAGCCACCTTCTTTCTCTCTCCCGAAAAACACCGGAAAACTTGCTCAAGCTCGAGTTCTTGCTGTTCTTGCTCGCGATTTTTGATCTCCTTGTTCAGCCCTTCTCAAGTGCTGATTTTTGCAGTGATTGCTCCTTGGTATGTGCCTCCTCACTTGTCCAATTAGATTTGTGATTGGTAGATTGTATCTTGAGTATTTTGCTTCTATAGGTGATAGGTTGTTTGAGCTTGCATGCTTGTTCTTTGCTTATAAACTTTGTTTTCATGCATGTGTAGTGCTCTAGCAAGTTCCTATAGTGGTTGCTCATCATTTATCAACTTAGAAATCACTTGGTTTGGTGGTTTTTTAAAAATTTCAGCAAGGAAGATGAGTGCTTATCCACTGAATCAATATGACTTGATGGTGCATGAGCCAATGAAGGTTCATCGTGAGGAGGCAGTTTTTCCTTCCATATATCCATGCCATGAATTTATGAGAGGTGCGGGGATCCTCCAAGATTTCCAAACTATGGTTACAAATGCAGGGTTGGAACACTTTGTTGAAGGTGAACCAATCCAATATGTTAAGCTATCCATGGCTTTTGTGCAGGACTTCCGGTTCACTTGGTCTACTTCTAATCCCATGGTCCATTACAAAATATATAATATACCTGTCGACCTGCCTTTTGCTGATTTCTATGCAGCAATTAGAATACCTTAGTGGGGATCTTGTGAGAAGATCAAGGAGAGTCTCAAGTCACTTATTGATTTGTATGGTGAGATTTGCCAAGGTTTCGACTTCTCAAAGGAAAGTGGTAAAATTCGGAACATTCATCTCCCAGCTATTAGATACTTTGCCTATTTCCTTACCAAGTGTGTTCTTGCTAGAAAGTTGTCTTCTTTTGATCTAGCTTTGATTGCAGCTACTCTAAATAGGAATAGTTCTTATAGTTTGGGTGCTTTGATAGCTCACCGTCTCACCACCAACCATGAGAAGGGTGGAATTTGTGGATGTCTCATTGCTTCTAGGTTGCTAGCTTTCCATGGTTTAGAGCCTCACTTTTCAGATTTTCAGTTCCGCATAGAGAGGCTTGATATTGAATCTATGATTCAGCATGGTTTTGTTTCCTTGGGGGCTAATGTGAGAAGTTTACCATATGAAATATCTTTTGCCCAGCAAGGTCGGAGAAAGGGTAGGACTGAGAAAATAGTTTATTTGCCTGCACCTGCTTTGTTTAACTTTGATAACAGGCAAGGATGGTCACTTATGGAGGAGGGGGTTGACACTTATGTGGGGGAACTCTCCCAGCAAGAGGGGAATGTTGAAGCGAATGCCGAAGACAATTCGGTTCAGCCCTCCAACTTGGGAGAGTCTTCATACCAGCATCCCTCGTTTGATTGGGGCGCGTCTTCTTCTTCATCGTAGGTGCCTGACTATGATCATTCCTATGATGACCCACCAACTTGGGGTTACTACCCGCGCTATTCATCCCCACTTAGGACAAAATCCTAAGCTTGGGCGGAGGTATACCGACATCGCACTCATCTATATGTTATGTTCGGTCGGTTCCTTGTATATCCATTGTTTTCGCTTTCTTTTTGGTTCTTGTTGCTTCTTTCTCAAAAACACAAAAATACCAAAAATATTTTTGTTGTTTCTCTTGGTTTTTTTATTTGCTTTGGTTTGCCTTAAAAGAAAAATCCAAAAAGATTTTGCTTTGTTTGGTTTGCTTTGTTTTTGTTTGTTTTTTCTTTGTTTGCTTGTCTCTAAAAAATCGAAAACACCAAAAATATTTGTGTCTCTTATTTGGTTTTGTGAGTTCTTTGCAGGGTTCATCCGTTCTCAGTGGATTTTGGTTTCATGTTATCATTCAAGTCACACAAGTGAAGGGAAATAATGAAGATTAAGACAACTCGAGGAGTGGTAAGAGGCTGGTAATGAACTCTATTTATATACTCATCATTGTGAGCATGCTTAGCCTGTTTGTGTAAGGTGTATGTAATTATGGATGCTTAGCAGTTCTTGCTTGTCTATGATTAGCTCCAGCTTGCTAATAGTTTGTAGCGTGTCATATGAATGTTTTCTTGCATTTTTTTATTCATACTTTGGTATGATATTGTGGTATCCTCCTCTGACTATGCATGTCAATCGACTTGGCACATGATCACACATGCATATGACTAATCAATAGATAGTAATACTCGATGATTTATTTTGCCTCAGAGTTCTTGTATCACTTTCATGCCATAGTTAGTCTTGTTTTGTTGCAAGCATGATTATGACAGCTATTGCTCTCTCATTTGTCGCTCCCTCTCTATTTCTAGCGTTCACTTGCACTGAGTATGTGCTCTACCTGTGCTTCCAACTCCCCAAAACCAATATTGCCAGCTGTGTCCACCATACCTACCTATTAGAATTATTTGCTACTTCAGTGCATATTCTATATGCCGTGTTTTCTTCCAAAATAAAATGTTTGTCTGTGTTGAGAAAGTTAGTTAGTAAAGCTCTCACGAACTTGATGGCACACTTCATTCTGTGCACTTAATAATCCTGAACCGTTGTGACATGTCCATGAAAGTTATATGCTTGCAAATTATATGCTGGGAGTCAGCAGAACCGTGCTGTCACAGGAAACGTTTTGAACACCTTTTAGACATATTTATATCTAGTTGATACCTTGCTCTTTTGTTTGCGGATGTCAATGATGCGAAATGAAAGGGGGACATGCGGGTCCATGGAGTTTGTATTCTGTGTTAGAGAAACGCCTGGGCCGCTAGCCTAAGCCATGCCTAATCATGGTGGAAACTTGCAGCATCACCATAGTGAGTCATCTATGAAGCATCATCAATAAAAAACTATGCATATAGTATATAAAAAGATTGCTGAGATGCTCATTGTCTGTTTTCCTTGTCATTTTGGTTATGGGAAAGCTCCTGTACCATATGCATGGGGTACCCCGTTGGCGGTTCTCGATGACATGCAAATACTTACAATAACAAGAACTTGCCTGGACCCAAAGTTGAGTAGTATGCGGAGTGGCCCTCGCACTCAAGGGACTTGGGATTTCCAGTCTATGGTCTGTCAAGCATATGATTTGGAGTGGACCTCACTTTCACCTTAACCACATAAAGATGCTTATGATAGGGGCAATGAGATCTCAAAGCTAATGAGTACCTTCCTTTCACCATTTGGAAGCCTTTCAAACTTGCAAAACCCGTTTTCACCGCCTTGTTGAGTCACCACTTATTCTATGAGCACCTTCTTGAGAGCATAGTTGTCATTCTTGTGTTTGTTCCAAAACTTGGTTAATTATGTCATGAATTTGATGCTTGTATCTCTGATCTCTTTACTTCTAGTCTTCATGTGAACTTCAGAGGTGCCTTGGCATTTATTGTTCTCTTATTGAGTAGACTTAGTTGCATACTCATTATTATGAATTTCCTAGGCATCTACTCCTGTGCTGAGAATATTTACATCATATGAAGCAAAGTGTTCGTGAAAGTTCTTTTATTGCACTCAGTTTTCAACTGAATTGCTTGAGGACAAGCAATAAGCTAAGCTTGGGGGAGTTGATACGTCCAAAATGTATCTACTTTCTCGAACACATTGCTATTGTTTCTCCTCTAAAATTGTGTGATTTGGATACAACTAACACGGACTGACGTTGTTTTTAGTAGAATTACCTTGGTGTCTTGTTTTGTGCAGAAAATCAAGTATTAGGAAAAATTCCGGAAAATATGCCAAAAATTATATTTCACCAGAAGATCCACGGAGCCAGAAGGAGAGACGGAGAGGAGGCCTTGGGGCCCCAGACCCACCACAGGCGTGGACCCACCACTGGCCGCGCCTAGAGGGGGTGCAGCCTCCCCAGGCAGCTCCTCGGCCTCCCTCCACGCCTATAAGTTGCCTTTCGACCTAAAAACTGAGGGGGGTTTGATAGTTTTCCAGAAAGTGTTCACCTCCGCCGCCGCCACCAGAAACCAAGATTTGGATCGAGAAAATCCGTTCTGGCACCCAGCCGGGACGGGGAATTTGGAGAGGATCATCACCATCGTCATCACCAACACATCTCCATCAACCAACGATGTTTCCCTCATCCATGAGTGAGTAATCCCCTGCTGTAGGCTTGGGGATGGTAGGGATTGGATGAGTTCTATCATGTAATCGAATAAGATCTGTTAGGGCATAGTGCCTAGTATCTCTTGTGCTATTTGACTATGTTGCAACTTGTTGTGCTTAATGCTTGTCACTAGGGCCCGAATGCCATGGTCTCAGATCTGAACTTATTATTGAATCATTATGATAGTATTGTTTGTGATCTTATATGCAAGTTGTGTACACATATAATTGTCCGGATCCAAAAGCCCAAAGTGACAATAATTGGGACAACCGGAGGGGATGGCTATGGTGTGAGGATCACATGTGTTCACGGAGTGTTAATGCTTTGCTCCGGTGCTCTATTAAAAGGAGCACCTGAATTGCCAGTAGTTACCTAGAGGCCTCGCTGCCACGGGCTGCCTGGACAGAAGATGTTGTACAAGTTCTCATTGCGAGCACATATGACTATATTTGGATCACATGCCTAGGATTGTTTAGTACTTGGATGCTTGCTATTATTTATCTGCAATGCCCTAGATCTTTAAGTTACATGTTTAGACTTGTCCATGCAATGCCCTCCATCCATCCCTATGCCTACCCCACTCGAATCCTATTGTTATTGTTACTATTACTGTTACTATTTCTACTGTTCACTGTTGTTGTTACTGCTGTTGTTGCTACTACCAAACTATTTCTACTGATAAACTTCTGTGAGCAAGAACTATTTCCAGGTGGAACTGAACTGACAACTCAGTTGTTAAGGCTTGCAAGTATTCTTTGGCTCCCCTTGTGTCGAATCAATAAATTGGGTAATACTACCCGCGAAGACTATTGCGATCCCCTACACTTGTGGGTCATCTGCAAATATGAGATGGATGGTCGACGACTCAACGTGTCTCACCGGATAACTCCGCGCTTCGCCTATAGAACAAGGAGTGGCACTCCAAGGTCAACCGTCTTGAGACCGCGGTGAAGGAGCGCGATGACTCCCTTGCCAGCCGGGCCACTGCCTTTGATATCCTGGATAAGGAGGTCACCTAGCTGAAGGAGCACACCTCCTTCCTCGAGGATGAGATGATGAAGATCGGGAACGTCACCAAGGGTAAGACCGGTTGCCTCGTCCTTTCATTTTCATCCGACTTCTTTTAACGAATTGTCTTTTTGACATCAGTTTCTGATCAAAAGGCTTCTACAAGTAGATGCCCTCGCCTACAACCGGGTGCAGCGAGTTGCACCGGGTGAGAAAGCCTACGCGCGGGATCTGGTGGAGCAACTTGGGGAGGACTCTGCCAAACTTTGCAAGGCTGGCGCTGCCATCCACGACCTCGTCTTCCCGGGTGATCTCCTGCCGGAGACCATGTGCGCCCTTAACATCAAGCTTGGCGACGCGCCGAATGCCATCGACCGGCTCCGCGAGCTCGCCGCTCGCGCCGACTCCGAGATGGCTCTGGTACTGATGTTGAGTTGGTACAAGGACGCGCGCGTGGAGAAGCTGACGGAGGGCTTCCGAGCCGGCGCAGAGCTCCCCATCGTGCGTTGGGCCAACCTAGGACTTTGATCCGCCACCATCACGATCGCCAGCTACACCGACATCGACGAGGTGTTCTCCTAGGCGGAGGCGTCCTCCTAGTTGGGCGGGGCCAGCTCAGCTCCTCACGGCAAGGGGTAGGTGGCGTGAAGAAGAAGAAAGGACCCCCGGGATGTCGGGCATAATTGTACCTAGCTTTTGGTCCTATGAACTTATGCTTCAGAACCTTGGATCTGCGGGGGCTTCGTCCCCTACCGTTTAATTATTATCGGCCAGAGCCGAAGGGAGATTTTACTGTCCGACTAACATTTGTTTTTCGAAAACTAGCTCGTGCTTTTCTGAACACTTAGTCACTTTCTCATGTACGATGTTGTTTACGCTGCACCTTGCTGGGCAGCCGGGTTGCGGTCTGGAGCCAGAGCCGAAGGGAGCTGACAATACACCATGCATGGTACTAGAGGCTTAGTAGCCGGAAAATACCAACTATGCATATGCCTGGACTGTCCAATCTGTCGCATCTTTCACCATTTTTCATGCGGGATGCCCCGGGGTTTTTCTCTTACTAGCCGGACATCCGGGTTGCGGTCTATTGCTGAGATGAAGAGTGGGCCTTCAGCATCATCGAACACTTCTTTGTCGGCTTATAGAATTAGCAGGTCGGGCCAACCAGTGAGACCCCGCGGTTAGGGGTCGACGGAAGCCAGAAAAACACTGCAGAATTTATTCAGAAACGAACAACAATGAAATGTCTGTTAAGGAGCCCCCGAGCGTCTGTTGGGGTTCCACATCTTTCATGCATTCAACATACACTGATTTGCGACTAAGTGTAAAATGGTCGAAGCAGGTCCGCGTTCCACGGCCGCTCCGTCTCCTCGTCCGATTTGTCCATCTTGTTCTTGTGCGGCATCTATGCATCGATGATGTTGTAGGAATTGTCGTGCAGTGCCTTGCTGATGATGAAGGGCCCTCCCATGGAGGGGACAGCTTGTGCATTCCCTTCGTGAAGGGATATGCAGCATAGTAAATCAAAAAAATTCTACGGATGCAAACGAGAAAGCCAAGATCTAATCTAGGAGATGCAATCAACGAGAGAGATAGATGAGATCTTCATACCCTTGAAGAAATCGCACAGCGGAAACGTTCAACAGAACATGGGTGATGTAGTCGAACTAGCCTTCTCCTCCTCGCAATCCGATCCGATCCAACACAGCAAGTGACGGCGCCTCCGAGAGATGCACACATATGGTGCCGCAACGTATCCTCCTTCCTTGGTCCAACAAGTGGGGTGGAGAAATAGATTGTATCTACAACACGACGGCGTGGTGCTTATGGTGGAGAATTTCTGCAGTAGGGCTTTGCCTACAGGCAGTCGGGAGAGAGAGAGGTGGAGGGAAGCAGTAGGACAACTAGGATTGGAGGAGTAGGGGGGAGGGGTGCGCCCCTGCCCACCTTATATAGGGGGCTGGCCGTCCCCCTTGGACCCTCCTCCAAGCCCTAGGGAGGCGGCCCCAAGGGTTGGAGTGGGGGGCAAGTGTCCCCCCTCCTTCTAGAAGATCTCCCCTAGGGTTTCCCCTAGGCTGGCTGGCTGGGCCTTTGGGGCCTTGTGCCCCTGGCCCAATGCAGCCAGAGCACTTCCCCTTAGGCCCACGCAGGCACCCTGTTGGAATTATGCCCTAGAGGTAATAATAAATATGTTATTATTATAATTCTTGTTCATGATAAAGTTTATATTCCATGCTAGAATTGTATTAAGTGGAAACATTAATACTTGTGTGGTTTGTGAACAACACCGTGTCCCTGGTACGCCTCTAAGGACTAGCTCATTGATCAATGATGGTTAAGGTTTCCTAACCATAGACATGAGTTGTCAATTGATAATGAGATCATATCATTGGAGAATGATATGATGGACAGACCCAAACTAAGCGAAGCAATTAGATTGTTTCATCGTGTTCATCTTTGCGAAGCTTTTCCTATGTCAAATATTGTATTCCTTAGACCATGAGATAATGCAACTCACTGGTACCGGAAGAAAGCTTTGAGGTCATCAAACGTCATCCTATGAGAGGGTGATCATAAAGGTGTCTCTCACGTGATCGGAAAGTATCTGTTGGGTTGTATGTATCGAGATGGAATTTGTCCCTCCCAAGTCGGAGAGATATACTTCGGGCCCACTCGGTAATCGATATCAACACCGCTTGCAAGCATGTGGTTAAGGAGTTAATCACAAAGTGATATCGGATTACGATTAAAGTACTTTGCCGTGAACGAGATTGAACTAGGTATGACGGTACCGACGATCGAATCTCGGGCAAGTAAAATATCGCGAGACGAAGGGAATATATATATGGGATTGATTGAATCCTGGCATCGTGGTTCATCCGATATGATCATCGATGAATGTGTGGGAGTCAATATGGGTGCCTAGACCCCGCTGTTGATTATTGATAGAAGATCATGTCTGCATATTCTCGAACCCACAGGGTCACACACTTAACGTATCTCGACGCTAGGATAGATTGGATAATTGGTTTATGAATTTTTGGTCGGAGTCTCGGATGGGATCTGGGACATCACGAGAGGTTCCAGAATGGTCCGGAGAATAAGATTCATATAAGGCAGTGCGGTTTTTGGAGTTCGGAATTGTTCCGGGTTAATCGGTATTGTACCGGAAGCTTCTAGAACCTTCCGGAAGGGGACCAACGTGGCCCCACCTTCCGGGAGGGGGAATGGGCCTATGAGGGAGTGTCCTGGTCGCATTGGGCCAGGGGCACAAGGCCCCATAGGGCCCACCCGATCCTAGAGAGTTTAAATCGTTTAAACTAGAGATAGGGTTTCTAGAAGAGGGGAGAGTCCATGCCCCCCACTCCTTATCCTTTGGGCTTGGGGGAGGGGCTAGGGCTGCGCCCCCCCTCTATATAAAGAGGGGTGGGGGCGCACCAACCCCACACACCTCTCCTCCAAACCCTAGCCGCCTTGCTAGCTTTCCTCTCTCCCTCCCGACTGTTTGTAGGCGAAGCCCTGCTGCAGAAATTCTCCACCATATACACCACGCCGTCGTGTTGTAGATCCAATCTATCTCTCCATCATACTTGCTGGTCCGAGGAAGGAGGAGACGTCGAGGTGCTGCACGTGTGCATCTCACGGAGGCACCGCCACTTGTGGTGCTAGATCGGATCGGATCGCGAGGAGGAGAAGCGAGTACGACTACATCACCCACGCCCGTTTAACGCTCATTGGCGAATCTTCAAGGGTATGAAGATCTAATCCAATCTCTCTCGTTGATTGCATCTCCTAGATTAGATCTTGGCTTTCCCTCTGTTCGCATCCGTAGAAAATTTTGGTTTACTATGCCGCGAAACCCCTTCACACCCGACAAGTGGGCCCACGTTGGTCCCACTCCGGAACCTTCTAGAACCTTCCGGTACAATACCGAATACTCCGAAACAATTCCGAAATCCAAAAACTGCTTTCCCTTATATGAATCCTATTCTCCGGACCATTCTGGAACCTCTCATGATGTCCTGGATCTCATCCGAGACTCCGAACAAAAACTCATTAACCAATTATCCATTCTATCCTAGCGTCGAAGCACGTTAAGTGTGTGACCCTACGGGTTCAAGAATATGCAGACATGATCTTCTATCAATAATCAACAGCGGGGTCTGGAAACCCATATTGACTCCCACATATTCATCGATAATCATATCGGATGAACCACGATGCCAGGATTCAATTAATCCCATATATGTATTCCCTTCTTCTCGCGACATTTTACTTGCCCGAGATTCGATCGTTGGTATCGGCATACCTAATTCAATATCGTTCATAGCAAGTACTTTACTCGTTCCATAATCCGATATCACTTTGTGATTAACTCCTTAACCACGTGCTTGCAAGCGATGTTGATATCGATTACCGAGTGGGCCCGAAGTATATCTCTCTGACCCGGGAGGGACCACTACAAGGAATCTAGCTATATATGACCCTCCATTTTCGTCACGAAATCATCATAGTAGTCTGTTTATGATGATTCTATGACGATTTTGAGATCGTCGAAAGCTGAGCGTCTCAAATGAACTATAACGACGATTTTGGTGAAATCGTCATAACCGTCTATGACGATATTGGATCGTCATAACCGTTATGACGATCCCATATCATCACGGGCGGTCTAGCCTCGCCAGGTCAGATCCTATGTGGCTGATCCGATGTGGCAAAATTATGACGAAACTAAATTGTCTTAAATCAAAATCAGCCCAGTCCAATTTGATGGTGTATATGGGCCTAGCCCAGCAAATTCTGGTGTGTTTATGTTTTTTCTATCAATTTGCGTCTGTTACATGGGCACAGCCCATCAATTATTTTCTAATTTTAGGCCTTTTTACAGACTATTTATTTCTATTTTCGGCCTTTTTTTCGAGAGGGTCCAAATTGTCAGTTCCTTCTAGAGTTGGTCCTAGTTGTCAGTACCTTAGAGAGATGGTCCCAATCGTCAGGTTTTGGTTTTTTCCATAGCCAATTAACAATCAATATTCCACTCAGAAAGCAGAAAGAAAATAGATGAAAATCTTTAAATAGGTGACAATACACAATCTGATAGTCAGCACAGTTATACACACATGGAATTCCCACTTTACATCACAACCAATTCAACCATCGAATCTTTCATACCCTGGAATCTACAAATTAAACTCTTAGCAGGTACTCTGGAACTTCTTCAGCACATAGCTGTTGTAAACAAGACGATTTTCTTTGTGTACTCGACCTTGGCCGTCTTTCAGCAGGTCAACCAATCAACATCCTTGCATTTCAAACAGCTAAGTACCATTAGCACAGGAACAAATCACCAAAATGCGCATGTACAAAGCAATGGAAACAATGGAATTTGTACTAGGGGATAACAAGGAATCTTCCAAATTTGTTGTGTTTTATTGATGAAGTTATAACATCAAAGTGTCCTATATGAGTCATGATAGTAATCAGTTCTTATACTACTATAGGATGGAATCACCACTAAAAACTTAGCAGATGAGATCCGACCTAGTTCGAATTGTCTCAGCATTCCACCTAGGCAGATTACTATCAATAACACACTACTAACCATATATTTCTTCTTCTCATACTGAATCAAAATAGTATCTAACTGCCTGAGAGATTAAGTTTCCAGATGCATCAATCAACCAACAAGAATATATAGATGCAAGGGGAAGAGAGTCGCTTACCACAGGGACCAGCTTGTTATTGGGGTGCTTCTCCTTGTAGTCCTTCCTAAACCCCTCCCTGCAGACACAAAACACACAAACAATCTAATAAGGATGCAAGTTAAAAGAAAAAGAAAATCTTCATTCGACTTAGGAAAGCAATTTCCCAAACATTTTAGTCAGAAGAGAAGGCCTTGGCCGTGCATCTGTATTTTGGTGTGAAAGGAAAGTAAATGAACCAACAGAAAGCTATCAATGGTAGTAGTTGCAAGTTTTGGTTACAAGTAAACAAAACATTGTGCAGCATTGGTCTCACAAAGCATTTAGTTTGCTATCTACTGTAGTTGTGCTCCTTCAAGATTACTAAAAGAGGAAAAAACAAATAATCTAGTGTAGTCAGGAATACACGTGAGGCTAATATACAATAGACACAACTGGCACAAGCAATATACAACATAGTTACTCAACTAAACAAGCTATCAGACCTTTCACAACTTTAAGAACAACACAAGTACTTAGAGTTCTGGGAGACCTCCATCTTCTTGATCTACTCACGCAAACTGGTAGTGTACCTAGCAAATACACAACACAGGTAAGAGTCACCTCACATTTGCAAGAATGAAGCAAGAAAGCATACACATGTAACATGTCGCTACGTCGATTTCCCTTTCTCATGCTGCTTTGATGTGGGGTACTTGTCTACAAAATTCCCAGTGCATACTACTAGTTCTGTAGCATTTAAAAGTACTACGTACTGCTGTATCTTCCTTTGTTTTTGGTGAGGAAGGGACAAATGAAGACAATGCAGCGAGCATATTGGAATAAGGAAAAACATATCATCATTCATATCTATGAAGATCTTAATCTAAGGAAATTAGGCTATCAAACAACATGGAATTTTGTATGCAATCATGTTGGTAGATCTTTTATTTATGTTTACAATGAAGAAGAGTGACCACAACAGCAAGGTAAGAAAGAGCAATTGTATCAACTCCATGAACACTTCATCTCCTTTGGCTGCTTCATTTCTGGAAGGTTGTTGCATTTTCAATAATAGACTGATTGCTTTAATTCATACATTGTACTCAAAAATATATATTACACAAAAGCTAACAATTTAAAAGTCATTTCAGTACTTCAATGTATACTACACCAGGAGCTTTTCAATCATTACTTCTATATATCATCCTATTTGATTTACATAAAAGAACAAACCTATGTTGTCTTTGACAGTAAGAGAACGATAACTAACTTGAGTGCTCAAAACTCTGTAGTAATCATTTTATTGTTTTCTCGGATTTGTGGTGCAAGAATAGCAGACATGTCCGAGCAAGAACAACTAACCAAAACCAGCACCAATTTCTAATCGCAAAACTGGTTGATGTCATGAAGAACTGAAGACGACACCAACAGATATGTTGTGCATACTAGGGAGCTCCTCCTTGCAGAAACAAATTACACCGAAACCAGGTATTCATTTCACTTAGATTCCATACCAAACAAATGAATACACTATATGCTGAACAAGTAATTCACAGGATACAGGTCATGCATGGACTCAAGTAATTCACAAATAAGGTATTTGCCTTATAACATGATCATGCATGGACTCGACTTGTTATTCACAGGATACAGGTCATGTAAGTACTAGGCCTACTAATCATGTAAGTACTTAGCAAGTAATTCAACATCCAGGCATTCAATGTTTAAGAGAGATCCTAGATATTTTCAATGATTCCTAGAATAGCTAAGCAACAAGCTACTGAAAACTTGGAATACCAATTAAAGATTGCATGACTAAAATAACCAAGCGAATGAGCATCCAACAGTTACAGCTAGAAGCACAGAAGACTAGAGTTCTACCCTCAGCAATTATATGCGCCAAGAACCATGAATCTCTTCTTATATGATCCAAGAACCACGAATCCCCACCCCGCAAAAAAACATGAATCCACGCGGTCGATCTTCCTACAGGTCACGTTCGTGTAAGTCTAGTTCCCAACTCAGAACCCCAGGACAGCAGGCTTCGGTCTTACCTGACAGCGTGGTCTGAATGGGGTGTTCTTGAAGAGGAGAACGGTGACGTGCTCGTCGGCCTGCAACTTCTACGGTGTGTCGAAGAACACAGAAGACCAAGCCAGAGGGGATCTGGTGGAGGAGGCCTCTGAGGAAGGGAGCAGCTCTGCAGGGAGATCGACATCGTGGGATCCTGTTTCAACAAATAGAAAGGATTAGAGGAGGATGGGCAGAAGGTGATGGGGAGAGAGGGAGATGGGTGGTGCTTCTTCCTGTTCTTGCCGTCGAGGAGGGGAGAAGAAGATGGAGAGGGAGATCTGGGCGCAACAGAGGCCGGGGCGTGACATAGGGTAGTGGGACCTTGGGGGCTGTTATCGCCATATTTTGGCCAAAGGAGGAGATGGGCAGTAATCAAGATGGGCTTGGAAGATACATATATGCAACGTGTTGTTGAATCGGCCTTGTGCGTGGATTTGGGCTAAATTGCCCGTGTATCTGTATATTGTAGTAGTTTCCGTTTCGGTTTAAGTAAGAGATAGAGTTGTTAGGTTATTCCAAAGATAGAAAGTCTCCGGACTATAAATATGTACCTAAGGTTATTGAGAAAAGGAGGACAATCACGTTCACAACAAACACAATCTCGGCGCATCGCCACCCCTTGTTTCTAGGGTTTCTTTCGGTAAGTGTCATGTCTTGGCTAGATCGCATCTTGCGATCTAGGCGATTCGCTATGCGTTATCCGGTGTTACTCGTATCAAGCCTTGTTGATGGCGAGTAATACTATTATTATAGATTTGTTTAGGTTTGCATCGCATTTTCGCTATGATTGTTTAGTTATGCTACCTCTAGTTATCTCACGCTGCCTTTGCACCTTTTCCGTGCAAGGGTAGCACCTTGCTTGATCTTTATTCACCGATTTGATCCGTTATAGTTTTGCCTTGTTTTCCAAGGTTTAGTTTGATATCCACGTAGTCGCCTTGCAAATGGGTTGAACGATCCAAGAGTACGTGAGTATATGGTTTGCTAATTCGAGAGGAGTTGTTCCGGAATTGACTTTACGTCGGTTGTTAGGCCTTCTAGGGTTAGTTTTCTATCATCTTTGTATTTACCGTGCTCAATTACGTGTAGGATGTTCCAGCTTACGTGGTGAACGTTAAACCGTCAGAGATCGATTTAACTTGTATTGATGAAGCAAAACCCCATGTTATCATAGATTTAATGCAGAACCATGGGATAATCGGCCCAGAGCCGATTCATTGTGGAAACCCGGGAGCCGGTCACGGCTCAATTTTACGTATGCTTGTTTACCATGCAGAAACTGATCAAGCAATCCATCACCTTCGACCAGGTATAGGTCGTGGCACGCCTTGCATTAGCCGTGACGTGTGCCGAGTTTTGCGGTTGCTGCCCGAGGGACCAGGGCCCACCAGCAGTTATGGAGCCTCCGCTCTTCGTGTTGCTCGTCGCTGCTCGCCGGTGGGTTTTGACAGCAACACATTCGCACGCCAGTGGGACATTCAACAAGATCTGATCAACATCCGACGCCACGATGGGGGATGATCGTCACGCACGACGATCCGCACGAGGAGCACAAGGCAAGTATGATGACATCAAAGCTCTTCAAGCCGATCTCATCGGCTTTTGAGAGGACTCGTAAGCATGGCATCGTGGAAAGGGTTCTCACCCGAGGGTGCTCTTGATGAGGTGGATCTGTCTTCCTTCGAGGAGCGCACTGAGCTCTGCGACAGAAGTCAACTACATGGTGGCTCACTCTTCACCGTCATTCCGAGAGCCTAGTAAACGCTGAGCGCATCGCGTTCGCGTAGTTCAGAGATCATGAAACATCGATACTCTCCGCGGGGCCTACTCTAGGGACTCACCAGGAGAAAGACCACCTGCATCAGTGCCACACCGCCATTCAGACCGGCAGCTCCGGAGCCACCGTGGGTAGCGTCACGTCGTCTACAAGGTCGAGGTGACCCAGCGATTGCCGCCCTGTTTGAACCACCTAAAGAAATCCCACATGGATATGTGTGCACCTACGCGTCGGACGCAATAACTCGACACGCACGAACCAGATTGCAACCGCAGGGATTACAGGGCAGAGTTCCCGAGCAGGGCTTGAGGAGTGTATCGAGCAGGATGTCCGCATAGACGCTGATAAACAAAGCGGCTAGCCAAGTATGCCACCGAACGAGTCATGAGAATTTAGCCCCGCAGCTCAAACGGTGGAGCAAATCCGTACCATCCCGAGAGATCAGTTCGCTTCGCGTCAAGAGAAGGACAATCGGCTATTCCAAGCCGCATTCAACAAGTTTGATCCGATTCCGCCACCCAAGTATCGGCTCCCCGAGTTCTCAAGGTTTAGCGGATCGAAGGTCGAGCTCGATCGAGCATGTGAGCCGATACCGCACAATTAGGCATGATTTCAGCATCGGATCAGCCAGAAGGTTCTTTTTGCGCATCGACAAGACCAGCTTTTGGGTGGTACACCTCGCCATCGGATTCGATCCGCACTGAAGCAACCGGAAGAGCAGCCCACATTCAAGATCATTCGAAGCTACCGAGGCTGGCATTGCAGATCCGCACAAAAGTGCAAAAGCGGGAGAAACGGTAGCCGAGTACATTCAGCTTTCAGATCACAAGAACCGATGTTACTCACTGCTTAATCGAAAAGAAGCCGAGTCAAGGGTTGGGTCTCAAAGACCTATCAAAGATCTGCTTTCCAAGTAGAGTACAACTCATTGGCGACATGGCCTGTTTGACAATGTATGAACAATGCCACCGAGTTGTACCAAGACAAGTTCAAACGTCCGATAGGCCTGGTCGACACAGAAGAAGAGGATCCTACACAAGACCAGGAGGTGGCCGTATGAATGGGCTCGGGGGGCAGATCCTGTGTCCTGCAAATGGGTGAAGCAGCAAGGGCCTGCAAAAGGGTTCGACTTCGATGTGAGCAAAGCTGAGCAGATATTCGATTTACTGCTGAAAGAAAAGCAGCTGAAGTTACCCGAAGGCCACAAAATCCCTACGGATCAGGAGATGAATGGGAGACCATACTGCAAGTGGCATCACTCGTTCACCCACACCACCAATGACTGCAAAGAGCTACGTCGCCAGATCCAAACGGCGATAGAACAGGGCCGTCTGATCCTGGGGCAATTCGCCATGAAAGTAGACACAAACCCATTTCCCGGCGTCAACATGGTAGAACATGACCACTCCACGAGGCGCCGCTGGATTTCGCTCGATGTTAATATGGCAGGACCTGTGTACCACCATGGCACATATAAGGAGGAAGACGTCGCCTCGGGCAAGGAAAGAGGAGGCTGGTCCACGCGACCGCCCCGTTATGACGACAAAGTGATTTAACCGAGGAGCAAGTGAGAAGCGTCGTATCAGAAGCCACACTCCACGCATCTCCTTAACAAGTATGAGCGTCAGTATGACCGACGTCGCCGGCGCGATAGGGATGATGAAAGATATGAGCACCTCGCTAGGGGAAAGTCAAAGGAAAAGGAAGGCATGGACAAACATTGGGATTGTCCCTTCTTCAAGTATTGCTGGGATGCCGGAATGATCCGGTTGCCTACGATCGACAACTGCCCAGAATGTGGACAGCAGAAGGATGACACAGGTCCAGTCTCAGTGTTCAAGCGTCTAGGGCCTCTCCCTCCTCGAGCAAAAGACCTCGAGGAGCCAATGGGTGGAGAAGACGAAGACAGATATCATCGGCCAAGGTGGTGCCCCGATGGACTCAGGCACACCCAAAAGCATCGAGTTCAGCGGCTGCGTAACTTGGAGGAAGCCGAAGCACGGTACCTCCACGCTTTAAGGAAAGCACGGCCCGATCTGGCCGTGAAAATCCGGCAGACCTTGGAAACGGAGGATCGTCCGAAAAAGAAAGAGTGGCGCTTAAAGCGAAAGCCGGCGAAGACATCGGCACACACATGGTGTTCATACTTCGCCGAGTTTTGCGCCAAGAACCAAAGAGCTGCCAAGGCACAGCTTTGATCGCGCCCACGCCGTTATCTTTGAAAAGCCACGTGAGAAGGGCTACAAACATCCGAAAGCCCTGCACCGCGAGGTTACATCAATGGGCACTGCCGTCAAGATGTTGGTTGACACCGAAGCAGTCAATATAATGCCATACTCCATGCTACGGCGTTTGAGACGCCCATTGCAGACCGATCAAAATCAACGCCACGTTAAGCGACTTCAACGGCCAAACTTCGAAACACAAGGCGCATCAACGTGGATCCGACCGTGCAGAAAACCATCCCTACGTCATTCTTCATCGTGGACAGAAGCACCTACGCCCGCCTTGCCGGGAGAGATTGATTCACGCCAATCGCTGCATTCCATCCACGATGCACCGGTTTAATACAAAGGATGGATATGAAGTGGAGGTCATCCATGCAGATGATTCGATCGAGATCTCCATAGCTGCATGAACGTCTGGGAAGGTACGACCAAGAGCCGATCTCTGGAATCGTCTAGACGGTGAGCGCATTGAAGCTACAAAAACGGGGTGAGGCTGGTCTTATCCATCGCCCGACAGAGTAGCAAAGTCCACGATCAGTGGTATGGCGGCGATCCTCGCGATCGCCACAAAAATAAAAGCAAGAATCTTACGACAAGGTGTCATGCAATGTAGTAGGGAGATTCCCTGCCATTGTAGAGCACAAATAAGGTGTAAACCGTCCTTGACTAATGCAATCAAAAAGGGGGCCGATTCAGGCAATCGGCCCAAATTATTTATGTTATCCTCACCAACTATTTGCCCCGTGTTTAGCATCGATTTAGCAGGTGACGGAAAGCTAGGGTATGGGTTTACCTCCGCTGATGAGCTAGAGGAGATTGACATCGGTCCTGGGGATAAGCCACGACCAACATTCATCATCAAGAAGTTAGATCCGAGTCTGCGGGGTCCAATGATAGCTTTGTTGAAAGAATATCCAGACTGCTTTGCCTGGGACTATACAGAGATGCCCGGGTTAGACAGGAGCATCATCGAGCATCGACTCGCTAAAAAGGGTTTCGCCATTCCAGCAATGAGCACGACAGATGAAAGCGAAATTTTGGAGGAAGTCAAGAAAGAGATCGAGAAAATGTTGTGACCAAGTTAATCGGGCCATGCGGTATGCCGAGTGGATTTCTAGTATCGCACTGAGAGAAAAGGATGGCCGGGCGTGTTGCCATAGATTTCGGATCTCAATAGAGCTACTCGAAGGATGAGTATCCGATGCCAGAGCGTAGACATTAATCAACGTGGCTGCTGGTCATAAGATCTTGAGCTTCATGGATGGCAATGCGGTTACAACCAAATTTTTATGGCTCGGAAGATATACACAAGACGCATTTAGAGTCCTGTTCGTGGGTTGTTTGAATATGTAGTCATGACATTTGGATCAAGAATGCCGTGCCACATACCAAAGAGCCATGAATTACATTTTCCATGATCTGATCGGCAAGCTGGTGGAAATTTATATCGATGACGTGGTGGTCAAGTCTGCTTCAGTACAAGGACATTTGGACGATCTGCAATGCGTCCTAGACTGAACAAGAAAATTCGGGCTACGAATGAATCCAAAGAAGTATGCCTTCGGGGTGACGGCCGGTCAGTTCTTGGGTTTCTTGGTCCATGAACGCGGAATTGAGATCGGCCTGAAAAGTCAAGAGGCAGTGCGAACATTGAAGCCACCCACCACGAAGAAAGAACTGCAGTCTCTCATCAGCAAGATCAACTTCGTCAGAAGATTCATCTCCAATCTGTCAGGAAGAATAGAGCCGTTCATGGGACTTGTGAAAATTAAGTCTGATGAGGAGTTCCGCTGGGGGACAGAACAACAACGAGCCTTCGACGAGATCAAAGAGTATCTAACGAAACCGCCAGTGTTGGTCCCTCCCCAGCCGGATCGGCCGTTCTACATTTACTTGTCCGTAGCTGACACGTCCATCGCCTCGGTGGTGGTGCAAGTTTATGATGGTCTAGAGCGAGTTGTGTTTTACATCAGCAGAAGGATGCTGGATGCAGAGACAAGGTACCCTGAGATTGATAAGTTGTGCCTCTGCTTTTTCACCGCACTAAGTGCGCCACATCTTGCTCTCAGCAGAGATTATCATCATATGCAAATCAGATGTCATAAAGCACATGCTTTCGGCTCCTATGTTGAAAGGCCGACTCGGCAAATGGATGTTTGCATTATCGGAAATTGACATTCGGTATCAACCCGCGAAAGCGTTAAGGGTCGCATTGCGACCTTATTGCCGAAAGAATCAACATCGATATAGCAGTCTGCTCTATACGAGCGTGGGCTATGTTTTTCGATGGATCGGTTTGTGATGATGGTTGCGGCATTGGCATTCTACTCGTGTCGCCTGGGGCAACATATTCCTTCTCCATCAGGCTAGCTACCCCTCGCACCAACAACGTCGCCGAGTATGAGGCGATACGAAAGGGAATGGAGTTGCTCATCGAAGCTGGAGCAGAGGCAGTGGAAATTTTTGGAGACTCCAAATTGGTGATTTCCCAACTCACGGAGGAATACAAGTGTGAGAGAGAGTCGCTCTTCCCATTATGGTTGCAGTGTCGTGAGCTCATGGCACAGTTCCGGTGCATAAATTTTAGCTGGATCCCGCGATCGCAGAATTCAGAGGCGAATGATCTCGCACAAATGGAATCAGGCTACAAGGACGTAGCAGAGGGAACTGATGTTCAAGTACAGTTCCTGGAGGCGGACGACTGGAGAGCCGATATCTTCAATTACTTGAAAGATTCGGCTCGGGGGGCACCTAAACGGATAAGGTACAAGGCCATGAAGTATGTGCTTATCGGGGACGACATGTTCTACAGGACTCTGGAAGGGTTACTGCTCAAATGTCTGGGACCAACCGAGGCCAATCGGATCCTACACGAGGTACACGAAGGCGCCTGTGGAACTCACCAATCGGCTCACAAGATGAAATGGTTGATCAGGCGATCAGGGTTTTATTGGCCCACCATGCTTGAGGACTGTTTAAATACTACAAAGGGTGTCAAGCATGTCGAAATTTGGAAAATTCAGATGGTACCACACAAGAATGAACCCCATCATCAAGCCTTGGCCATTCCGAGGTTGGGGCATGGATATGATCGGCAAGATCAATCCTCCATCAAGCAAAGGCCACATGTGGATTTTGGCCATTACGGATTATTTCACTAAATGGGTGGAAGCCGTCCCTATGAAGTCGATGAACTCAAGGATGTCATCAATTTTGTGAAAGAACACATCATTCATAGATTCGGATCCCCAAACTATCACGACCGATGGAGGTTCGGTCTTCATTTCTCATGAGTTTAGAAAATTCGTGAGGACACGGAATCAGTCGATCCGATCATCTCCATACTATGCTCAAGCAAATGGGCAAGTCAAGCCCAACCGAGCCTTATCAAGCCGATCAAGAGGAAAGTCGATGAACACCCTAGGAGGTGGCATGAGGTTTTGTCGAGCTTTATGGGCTTATCGCATGTCATGTCATGGAGCGATAAAACCTCGCCATACCATCTAGTCTATGGACAAGAAGCCGTGTTGCCCGGGAAATTACTGGATCGAGACGTGTCACTTTTCGTAACGATCTAAGAATCAAGAATATGCACGATGAGTGATGTGTTGAGGATTTAATTAAGCTCAGTGTGGTCGCTGAGAAAATCAAAGAGAACAAGGCCAAGGTAGCTCGTGCATATAATAAGAAGGTGAGACCAAAGGAGTTCCACGTTGGCGATCCGGTGTGGGAAGTCATTGCCATTGGGGACTAAGGATGCAGCATATGGTAAATGGTCTCCAAATTGGCACGGGCCATACAGGGTCGATCAAGTTTTAAGGGGGAACGCGTACATGCTTGAGGAGCTGGACGGCGTGAAATTCCCAGTGGCTGTCAACGGTCAACATCTCAAGAAATATTTGCCAAGCATGTGGGATGATGGACAGTGAAATGTGGGGGCCGATACATGGAATCGGCCAGATAAAAAAATATAGCCGATGCACAGTCATCGACTCTAGAGGTTCAAACTGTTACGAGCAGGTGCCAGTTTACATGAACGAGCTATTGAAGGAATGCCTCGAAGGCGTGGAGGGCATCAGCACGGACATGATCCACCTCGGCGATCTCGGCTTCGTCATCTTCGTCCTTGCCCATCACTAGCTGATTGTTCAGGGCACGTATTTCCGCCAGATCAGTCTTCAGTTGAGCTTTGAGGCCTTCTGCTTCGTCTTGGGAGCGGGCGATGTATGCTTCCTTGTCACGAATGAGCTGTTTAGTCGCCCGGACCTTCTCTTCAAGATCCTCCAACTCCTTTGTCAAGGATGCAAGCTCGGCGGTACTGACAGAGGTGTCAGTTTTGGCATCCAGAGACGCCTTTTTCTCGTTGAGCTGCTGACATCTGTCTGCAATATCGGCCTTCAGCGGGAGTTGGGCGCGGCGCAGATTAATCCTCTCACGAGCCAACTTCACCCTTGACCCGTAGAAAGACAGAGTTACAACTGGCCAAAGCTTCACCTGCAATGCTACTGGGAGTTGGTCCTTGATTTCGGCAAGAACACTCTTCACCTCTTCAGAACCCTCGATCAACTTCTCGATCGGGGAGGACAGCAAGGCTTTGAGACGCTGAAATTGAGGTGGAACAGCCCTAGCTCGTGGTTCATCGTTGGCAACAGAGGGAGCTGGTTCGATGGATTCAGGGTCGAACGTCAGCAGGCCTGAGATATCACAACCCTGGCAGGCCGAAATGGCGTCAGTATGCGTCCAACATGGAAGGATGAGCCGAACGAAGCGAACGTACCTTTCCTAAGATCAAGGGGGTAGCAGATGACGAGACAATCGACTTGTGTGTTGTTGCTGGGGGCTTGTCCGAGGTGGTAGCCGTTTCATCTACGCCTTCAGGGATTACTAGATCCAGCCTTGTGAGAGGCATCGGCACTGCCCCGGCTTTCCCACTAGAAGCGTCAGTCGTCTGCATGGAAGGTGCTTAGCCGATGTAAATAATGATGAATCGGCAGATAAAAAAGAAACAATTGGTGAGAGCATGGAGGGTGATGACTTTCGAAACCTCCTGGCTCGACGAAGAAGTTTGCAGTCCCTTGCGAGCCCTCTTGGGGCTCACAGCTGGCCCCGCCTCGACTGGTGCTCGGGGTCCGCAGAGTTCAGAACCGCCTTTTCACGGAGCCGATGGTGGTAAATCTGGCTGGCTCGGTGTGTTGGTCCTCTCAGAGTCTGTTGGACCCGATTCTCCTCGATTGGATTGTGTGTCCTCGCTGGAGGTGTCTTCGACGGAAGCCTGTAAGAAAAGGAGAGCTAGTAATCACGAGCATGTTTGCAAGGATGAAAGAGATCAACCAAAGCGTGGATCAGCGTACACGCGAGCTTTCTGGAGAAGGGCTCCGGCGCCTCAAAGTCTTCCTGGCGGCTACCTTCCTCGCCACCGTTCTTGTTTTAGTTGGAACTCGAGAGGCGGCTGACCTAGGAGTTGTTTGGTGCTTGGAAGCCGATTGTGGTGATATCGGCTGGTTCTGCATCAGGACCTTTTTCAAAGGTGACGAATTTTTGCAGAAAAGGACCACAGGAGCTGGTGGGAAGAATTCGAAGGGGGAGCCGTCACTGTGCGTGGGTTCAGGACCATCTTGTTGCTGCAAAGAGACAGAGTGGGTTATTAGAAGAATCATTTGTGAAGCTGCATCAAGAAAATTTACAAGTAGTGGTACCTGTTCTATGGGGATATCATATTCAGCATCAAGCTGTTCCAGCAACGGTCCTAGAGCTCTCCTGAAGGCATGAGTCTTCCACATCGACCACCAGTTCTCAAAACCATCGGTTGATGAAGCGAAGGTGAGGTTGTTAGGAATTGAGATGGTCAGAGCATCGAAGAAGGAATAACACCTTTGACTGGTGAGAGGATCGGGCAGGTCAGCTCTGCTCTCTGTAAGATGGTGGAGAAAGAAATGGGGAGGTACTTGTCCAAGGCCAAATTGTCGAGCCACTACAACCGACTGGTAGAATTCATATCCAGGCTTGATTATTCTGTTGGATGTGCTCATGCCAACTGGAAGGAAACAGGGACGGATCACAGTGGAAAATAGCTGCCGAGTGCTGGTGTCATCGGCAAAGTTGTCTAACTGAAGGAGATTGGATTTTCAAAGTATTCCGATTCTTCCAGGTAAGGAAAGAAGATAGGATTGTCCAGGCCCTGGAAGAAAATGCTGAACCACTTGGATGCTTCCTGAGGGATCAGTTTACTACCTGGCAGTCTATACAAAGCTTGGCCGTAGCTGGTGCATCGGATCTGCTTTCCTTTGGCGTCTGGAAAGGTGCAACTCGCCAAAAGGGGGAAGTTTGGGACATGGTTTTGAAAATACAGCTGAGCCCATAGCTGAATGAACCACCAAGGACCTCCTGTTTTGACTGCTATGCCGGAGAACAGTTTGACAGACATCAACTGGAGATATCGATAGACCTCTCCAAGGAACAGTTTGCCGATGCCAAGTTGAGTGCCTTTGGCAAGTTCGTAGGCCAGGGAGAGATAATTCTTGGTTGGAGCAAGGGAAGGGCCACAGAATATGAAATGTTCCAGCCAGAAGTTGAGGAAAGCCGTGTGTTCTTTCTCTGTGACAGGGCCTTTAGTTTTCATGTGGCTTTGAATATAGGCACCCCAGTTCGTGCAGTCTGTTTTGGAAGAAAGCTTGTAGGGGACCTTTGTCAGATTAAAAGCAGAGGGGCTGGGTGATGTAACGTCGCATCAAGAATCATCACCACGTCTAACAGAGTTGGCGTCATGGGGCCATGACCGAACATGAAGCAGTTCAAAGCATCGGACCAGAAATAGCCGATGGTTTTTAAAAGGTTTTCATGTTTCTCGAGGGGAGACAATGACAAATACAGGGCATCGGCTATTCCCGTGGTTTCCCATTGAGATTGGTAAGTTTTGGCTACCCTGTTGTACCAAGAGACCCAATGTTCAGGGGGATTAGGCCAGGCTCGCAAGCAGTCGGCCCAAGAATTCAAATCTAGGTTTTGGCTTTAAGGGGATTCTGTTGCTTCATAAGAGATCGGATGGGCAGGACTAGAGTCTGTGACGGCCAAGAGAGAGAATTTGGGAGAGAAGGATGCGGCAGAATGTACGAAACCTAAAAAATTTAATGGTGGAATAAAGCATTAATTCGTGTGTTTGCCATTAATTCTAGCACCGTGTTCAGATCATGAGGAGTAGGCGACTTCGGACTGCAGACCGCTTTGTTGGTATTGGACGATTCCGCCATCTAGTTTGCGGCGGAGATGGATCTATGCAATTGGGGATCGAGGGTTCTTGTCATGTAAGCTCGATCTGGTCGGTGAGCAATTGGAGATCTGGGTCGCCCTTTTTTGAAGAGGGTCGCAGGCTACCATTTGAAACTGGAAAGTGGCCGCTCATATTTGTCTAAGTATACGACCAAATTTGACCTCGTCAATGTTTTGGGAAAGGCCGATGTTTCACCATCGGCTCTTTGGGCTTTGACTTAGTTGATTGTATGAGCGTAGTATGGTGAAAGCCGATACATTACTATCGGCTTCTGGAGCGTTGACCTATTTTGACTATCGGCAAAAGCGAATTGGAAAAGCAATCTTTGTTGATTCAAAAGACGATTGTTTACAATGGAGCCGATTGCTTACAAAAGGAAATCTACTACTAGTATTACTACTACTAGTTCCTAATCTAGAGGCCGGTGTCGTCGCCGCTGTCTTCGCCGTCGTCGTACTCGCTGTCCTCAGCGCTGCTGCCGGCGTCGTCTTCGCCGCTGCTGCTGAGGATGTCAGCGGGGGCCTCCTCGTCCTCGTCGTCGTCTTCGGTGTCCTCGCTGGACCCGGCGCGGAAGCGCTTCACCGGCGGGTATTCATCGGAGGAGGTGTCCTCCTCCGCTTCCTCCTCCTCGTCGGAGGATTCGACGCCATCCCAGGACCAGGCGTCGTCGGAGCTCTCCACCTCCAGTTCCCCGCCGACAAGGAACTGGAGGCCCTCCTCGCCGGCCGTGGACGTCGTCCTCCGACCAAGCGGCGAAATCAATCCTCTCGTCCCACCATTGTGGGGCGAGAGCCTCGTACGCCGCCATTGGCGGGTGCTCCGGCGTCGGCTCTCGGTTGCTCATCGTGTTGGAAGATTGGGAGGAAAGGGCGGACGATTTGGAGGAAGAAGAGGAGGCCATGGCGGAGGAAGAGGGTTTTCTCGGCGGAGGAAGAGGGTTTTTTGGCTAATGGAGGAAGATGGGGGCTGCAAACTGCTCAGATGAATTTAAATAAGGGGAATAGTGGGAGGTGGTTCAATGCCATAGCGGTTTCCCGGAATGTGGTGCCAAAATTGTCAAATCATGCACTGCGGAGAAGTTGAGAAGACAGGGCATCATGATGAAGGGGTGGCGTGACGATTCTGCTCTGCAACGCGTAACCCGATAAAAAAAAGAGGGGAAGAAAAAACATCAACAGAGTGGTTTCGGAATTATTATTGCCAAAACCAGGGGGGCATGTGTTATCGCCATATTTTGGCCAAAGGAGGAGATGGGCCGTAATCAAGATGGGCTTGGAAGATACATATATGCAACGTGTTGTTGAATCGGCCTTGTGCGTGGATTTGGGCTAAATTGCCCGAATCTCAGTATATTGTAGTAGTTTCCATTTCGGTTTAAGTAAGAGATAGAGTTGTTAGGTTATTCCAAAGATAGAAAGTCTCCGGACTATAAATATGTACCTAAGGTTATTGAGAAAAGGAGGACAATCACGTTCACAACAAACACAATCTCGGCGCATCGCCACCCCTTGTTTCTAGGGTTTCTTTCGGGTAAATGTCATGGCTAGATCGCATCTTGCGATCTAGGCAGTATCTGCTTATGCGTTATCTGGTGTTACTCGTACTGAAGCCTTGTTGATGGCGAGTAATACTATTATTATAGATTTGTTTAGGTTTGCATCGGTACTTTTTGCTATGATTGTTTAGTTATGCTACCTCTAGTTATCTCGCTGCCTTTGCACCTTTTCCCGGGTGTAAGGGTAGCACCTTGCTTGATCTTTATTCAGTCGATTTGATCCGTTATAGTTTTGCCTTGTTTTCCAAGGTTTAGTTTGATATCCACGTAGTCAGGCCTTGCAAACGGGTTGAACGATCCAGTAGTACGTGAGGATATGGTTTGCTAATTTGAGAGGAGTTGTTCCGGGAATTGACTTTACGTAGGTTGTTAGGCCTTCTCTAGGGTTAGTTTTCTATCATCTTTTGTATTTACCAGGCTCAATTACGTGTAGGATGTTCCAATTACGTGGTGAGAACGTTAAACTGTCGTAGATCGATTTAACTTGTATTGATGAAGCAAAACCCCATGTTATCATAGATTTAATGCAGAACCATGGGATAATCGGCTCCAGGAGCCGATCTGTGGAAACAGGGAGCCGTCACGGCTCGAATTTTACGTATGCTTGTTTACCATGCAGGAAACTGATCGAAGCAATCCATCACCTTCCTGACCAGGTATAGGTCAGGTGGCACGCCCTTGCATTAGCCAGGACGTGTGCCGGAGTTTTGCGGGCCGTTGCCCGAGGGACCAGGGCCCACCAGCAGTTCTGGGAGCCTCCCGGCTCTTCGTGTTGCTCGCCGGTGGGTTTTGACAGGCAACAGGGGCCACGATGGTTGTGGCCTTGGCATTGCACCCATGGGACACCTTTCGTGCCGAGCGTATCCATATGGCTGCTAACGTGGGGACATGGAGGGCCTGGCCGGAGTCCAGATCGCGAGGTTGCTGCGGGCACGAGCAGGGAGGCGGACGAGGTGCTCCAGGGCAGCCGGAGTACAGATCGCGTGGGGTAGTTCGGGCTAGAGGGAGATGCAGAACGTGGCCATCGAGGCGCCGCCGTCCATAGCGAGGGAGGTCAGGGCTTCGTCGTCGTCGCTAGAGGAGAAGCTAGGGTTCACTCGATATGGATGGGGTTGGGCACAGGGGGAAATCCAGTGAGGGGAGATGGGGGCCGAGGGTGAGGGGGCGGAGGTGGTGGGGAGGGGGAGGAGGGGAGCCAGGGATCTGGGTGGCCGACGAGGTGGTGAGGAGTTCATCCGGGGGCGATGGCGGCGCGCGGGGGTGGGTGAGAGACTGAGAGAATACAAGGGTGGGATGCGGTGAGTTTGAGTGTGGCCAAGGGACGAGAAGTGGGCGAGCGGAGATGGTCACTGGCGCGGTGTGGCGGCGGCTGGCGGTGAGAGGGATAAGGGTTATTGTTAGACTTTAGAGGATGGAGGGGGTCAGGGCGGCGGGGGATTTGGTATGTGCCGCGTGTGCGAACGAAATTTTTGCACTGTACGCACGCGATGGATGCCAGGTCATCGATCCACGCCAAATTTTCACAGACCACCATCCCACCGTTCATCAAGTTCACATCAACGGCTGATATTTGTTCTTCTCTTATATCTCAATATGCCTAGCGATTATGACGATTCCGTCTATAGAAACTATGACATTTTTTAGAGAAATCGTCATAGTTTACTTAGGATTTGGTTCTATCAAACAGTATATGACCATCAGATGTGGAATCGTCATAAATCTATGACGATTTCGTTCACGGTCACTACCAAAACGTCATAGATTGACACATTTCTTGTAGTGGAAAAATTCCATCTCGATACATACAACCCAACAAGTACTTTCCGATCACCTGAGAGACACCTTTATGATCACCCTCACATAGGATGACGTTTGATGACCTCAAAGCTTTCTTAGATACAGTGGAGTTGTATTATCTCATGGTCTAAGGAATACAATATATGACATAGGAAAAAGCTTCGCAAAGATGAACACGATGACACGATCTAATTGCTCTGCTTAATTTGGGTCTGTCCATCATATCATTCTCCTAATGACATGATCTCATTATTAATCGACAACTCATGTCTATGTCTAGGAAACCTTAACCATCATTAATCAATGAGCTAGTCCATAGAGGCGTACTAGGGACATGGTGTTGTTCATAAACCACACAAGTATCAAAGTTTCCACTTAATACAATTCTAGCATGGAATATAAACTTTATCATGAACAATAATTATAAAATAACATCTTTATTATTGCCTCTAGGGCATAATTCCAACACTTCGTATCTTGTATCAGCCGGAACACCAGGTCACCTTCGCAGAACGCGACGGGCTGGATGCGGTTGGAGTGATACCGGCGCAGCCCTTGCTGATAGATGGCCGATCTAGAAAAAGACAGCTCACGGGCCTCCTCGAGGAGGTCCATGCTATCCTCCATTGCCTCCTAATTCTCCTTCTCCGTGTGGTGGATCCAAGGCACTTGGAACCGCACCAAGCTCAGTGATGAAGTTACCGATCCAAACTCCTTCACTTGATGCTTCTGAAGCAGCCATGTATTCCGCTTCTATTGTAGATCCCGCGATCACGCTTTTCTAGTAGCTTCTCTAGCTCATAGCTCCTGCATTCAAAATATAAATGTATCCTGCCTGAGATTTAGAATCATCCGGGTCGGTGTCGAAACTAGCGTCAACGTAACCTTTTACGACGAGCTGCTCATCACCTCCATAGACCAAGAACATTTCTTTAGTCCTATTTAAATACTTTAGGATGTTCTTTACAGTTGTCCAGTGTTCCACTCCTGGATCACTTTGGTATCTGCTCGTCAAACTAAGAGCATTGGACACATCCGGTCTAGTACATAGCATGGCATACATGATAGAACCTATGGCCGAGGCATATGGCACTTTGCTCATAGTATCTCTATCGTTTACCGTAGCTAGACACTGAGCCTTGCTCAATATCTTACCTGAAAACATGGGCAATGAACCTTTCTTTGCTTTATCCATTCTGAACCTTTTCAGAACTTTGTCTAGATATGTACTTTGTCTTAAAGCTATTAGGCGTCTTTGTCTATCTCTATAGATTTTGATGCCTAATATGTAAGCAGCTTCTCCTAGGTCTTTCATTGAATTTTTTTTATTCAAATAACTCTTCACATCGTTAAGCATACCGATGTCATTTCCAATAATCAATATGTCATCCACATATAGTACTAAGAATGTCACCGAGCTCCCACTCACTTTCTTGTAGATATAATCTTCGTAGCAATTTGGAACAAATCTAAAGCTCTTGATCACTTGATCAAAACGAAGGTTCCAACTCCGAGATGCTTGCTTCAGTCCATAAATGGAACGCTGAAGTTTGCACACCTTATTAGCATCCTTAGGATCGAAAATACCTTTGGGCTGCATCATATACAACTCTTCATCAATATTGCCATTGAGGAACACAGTCTTGACATCCATCTGCCATATTTCATAATCATGAAATGCAGCAATTGCTAATAAAATCCGAATGGACTTAAACATCGCTATGGGAGAGAAAGTCTCATCGTAGTCAACACCTTGAACTTGTCGAAACCCTTTTGTGACAAGCCGAGCTTTATAGACAGTAACATTACCATCAGCGTCCATTTTCTTCTTGAAAATCCATTTGCACTCAACGGCCTTACGGTCGCTAGGAGGGTCCACCAAAGTCCATACTTGGTTTTCTCTCATGGATCCCAATTCGGATTTCATGGCCTCTAGCCATTTCTCAGAGTTTGGGCTCATCATTGCTTCCTCATAATTCGTAGGTTCACTGTTGTCTAACAACAAGACGGGTAATACATGGTTGCCGTACCATTCAGGAGTGGCACGTGACCTTGTCGACCCGCGAAGTTCAGTAGTAGAATCGTTCGAAGTTCCATGATCCTCGTCATTAGCTTCCTCTCTTGTTGGTGCAGACAGCACTGGAACAATTTCAGGTGCTGCGCTACTCTCCAACTCGAGAGAAGGTTCAATAACCTCATCTAGCTCTACCTTCCTCCCACTCACTTCTTTCGAGAGAAACTCCTTCTCAAGAAAGGATCCGTTCTTTGCAAGAAACACTTTGCCTTCGGATCTGTGGTAGAAGGTATATCCAATCGTTTGCTTAGGGTATCCTATGAAGACGCATTTCTCCGCTTTGGGTTCGAGCTTGTCCGGCATCAACTTCTTGACGTAAGCTTCGCATCCCCAAACTTTAAGAAACGACAACTTAGGTTTAGCACCAAACCACAGTTCATACGGTGTCGTCTCAATGGATTTAGATGGTGCCCTATTTAAAGTGAATGCAGCGGTTTCTAATGCATAACCCCAAAATGATAACGACAAATCTGTAAGAGACATCATTGATCGCACCATATCTAATAGAGTTCGATTCCGGCGTTCAGACACACCATTGCGCTATGGTGTTCCGGGTGGCGTGAGTTGCGAAACGATTTTGCTTGCTTTGAGATGCGTGAGAAAATCATAACTCAAATATTCACCTCCACGATCGGATCGTAGAAATTTAATTTTCCTGTTACAATGGTTTCCCACTTCGTTCTGAAATTCTTTGAACTTTTCAAACGTTTTAGATTTATGTTTCATTAAATATATATACCCATATCTACTTAAGTCATCAGTAAAAGTGAGAAAATAGCGATATCCACCGCGCGTTGAAACACTCATTGGTCTGCATACATCGGTATGTATGATTTCCAATAAGTCCATTGCTCGCCCCATTATTCCGGAGAACGGGGTTTTGATCATCTTGCCCATGAGGCACGGCTCGCACGTGCCAAATGTTTCAAAATCAAGAGACTCCAAAAGTCCATTAGAATGGAGTTTCTTCATGCGTTTTACACCAATATGACCTAGACGGGAGTGCCACAAATAAGTTGGATTATCACTATCTACTTTGCATCTCTTAGCCTCAATGTTATGGATGTGCGTTTCATCGCTTTCGAGATTCAGAAGAAATAAACCATTCACAACAGGTGCATGACCATAAAAGATGTTATTCATATAATAGAACAACCATTATTCTCCGATTTAAATGAATAACCGTCTTGCAATAAACACGATCCAAATATGATGTTCATGCTCAATGCAGGCACATAATAACATTTATTAAGGTTTAAAACTAATCCCAAAGGTAAAACTAAGGAGAGCGTGCCGACGGCCATCACATCAACTTTTGATCCATTGGCAACGCGCATCGTCACCTCATTCCTTGCTAGCCTCCATCTATTCCGTAGCTCCTGTTTCAAGTTACAAATATTAACAACTGAACCAATATCATATACCCAGGCACTACAACGAGCGCTAGTAAGGTAAACATCAATAACATTTATATCAAATATACCTTTAATGGTGCCAGCCTTCTTGTCCGCTAAGTACTTGGGATAGTTGCGCTTCCAGTGACCCTTGTACTTGCAATAGAAGCACTCAGTGTCCGGCTTAGGTCCAGACTTGAGCTTCTTCTCTGCAGGGGCAACGCGCTTGCCGCTGCCTTTCTTGAAGGATTTCCTTGCACCCTTACCATTCTTAAAGCTAGGGGCCTTGTTAACCATCAACACATGATTATCTTTATTGATATCCACCTCCGCAGCTTTCAGCTTAGTGAAGAGCTCAGTGATCATATCAGTGGAACCAATCTGATTGTGAGTAACTACAAAACCTTTGTAGCTAGGAGGGAGAGGTTGCAGAACCCTGTCAATCTTGATATCTTCTGGAATCTTTTAGTCCAGTTGCTCAAGACGTTGAGTGTAGCCCGACATCTTAATCGCGTGCTCACTAACGGAACTCCCTTCCTCCATCTTGCAGTTAAAGAACTTCTCAGAGATCTCATATCTCTCAGAACGGGCCTGAGTCTGAAACATGGTTTTTAGTTCCTCAAGAATCTCAAAGGGCCCGGCGAACTCCTCAAAACGATTTTGAAGGTCTGGTTCCATAGCAAACAACATGGTACTCTTAATCACTCCATAATCATCTTTGCGCGAATGATAAACAGCTTTTTCATCAGCCGGCGCATCAATAGAAGGGGCGTCACCTAGCGCTTTCTCTAGTACATAGTCCTTTTGTCCGCCAGCGAGAATGATTCTCAGATTGCGGAACCAGTTGGTGAAGTTAGACCCATTGTTCTTAAGCTTTTCTTTCTCAGCAAAAACGTTGAAGTTGAAGTTGGACTTAGCCATTTGATCTAAAAAATTTGCAAGTACAATTTAGACTATGGTCATGATAACTAGTTCAACTTAATCAAATTACTAGATGAACTCCCACTAAATTCAACATCCCTCAAGTTGTTTAGTGAACATGATCCAAATTCACCACACCTAATCCGATCTTCACGAGAAGAGATGTGGTTTCAATGGTGGACAATAAAGTGTCGATCATATCATTCATATGACTCATGTTTAACCTTTCGGTTCGTGTGTTCCGAGGCCATGTCTGTACATGCTAGGCTCGTCAAGTCAAACCCAAGTATTTCCGCATGTGTAAAACTGGCTTGCACCCGTTGTATGTGAACGTAGAGTTTATAGCACCCGATCATCACGAGGTGCTTGAACACGACGAACTTTCGCAACGGTGCATACATGGGGAGAACACAATTTTATCTTGATCTTTAAGTGAGGAATCATCTTATAATGCTACCGTCGCGATCTAAGCATAATAAGATACATAAAAGGATAAACATCACATGCATATAATTTTATGTGACATGGTATAGCCAATCTCCACGCAATGATCTCCATCTTGTGCGCGCCAGCATGATCTCCATCACTCCACCATGATTGCCTCCACCACGAATAGCAACTACAACTATTGCTAACTACTTAGCGATAAAGCAAAGCTATTACATGGCGTATAAGAAGTTGACACACATGTCATACATGGTTATAAAGACAACCATATGGCTCCTGCCGGTTGTGAACTCATCGACATGCAAGTCGTGAAATATTACAAAACATGATCATTGCATACATCATACACATCATGTCTTGGGCCATACCATATCACAAAACACTCCCTGCAAAAACAAGTTAGACGCCTCTACTTTGTTGTTGCATGTTTTACGTGGCTTATGGGAGTAATAAGCTAAGAACGATTCTTACCTATGGAAAGCCACAACGATGATAATATGGTTGCTAACATCCGGTGTAAATCCCATGACTACTATAGTGAGAGAAACTGGCATCCACAAGCCGCATGTGTGGAACAAGCCACACGTCAAGTGCGGAGCCGGTCTCCATGAACGAGGTCGTAAGTTGGCCCAGGCGCTCGATCTCACTATGTCGCGCCATAAGAAATACACAACAAGAGGCTTGCAACAGAAAACATCAATGGCCGCAACAAGCATGTTGCGTTCTACTCGTGAAACACATCTACGCATAGATCTAGCTCTGATACCACTGAAGGGATTCACAGCATAGTAAATCAAAAAAATTCTATGAATGCGAACGAGAAAACCAAGATCTAATCTAGGAGATGAAATCAACGAGAGATATAGATGAGATCTTCATACCCTTGAAGAAATCGCACAGCGGAAACATTCAACAGAACGTGGGTGATGTAGTCGAACTAGCCTTCTCCTTCGCGCGATCCGATCCGATTCAACGCCATAAGTGACGTCGCCTCCGAGAGATGCACACGTACGGTGCTGCGACGTCTCCTCCTCCTTGGTCCAGCAAGTGGGGTGGAGAAATAGATTGGATCTACAACACGACGGCTTGGTGCTTATGGTGGAGAATTTCTGCAGCAGGGCTTCTTCTACACGCAGTCGGGAGAGAGAGAGAGAGGTGGAGGGCAGCAGTAGGACGGCTAGGGTTGGAAGAGTAGGGGGGAGGGGTGCACCCCTGCCCACCTTATATAGGGGGATGGCCGGACCCCTTGGCCCCTCCTCCAAGCCCTAGGGCGGCGGCCCCAAGGGTTGGAGTGGGGGGCAAGTTTCCCCCCTCCTTCTAGAAGATCTCCCCTAGGGTTTCCCCTAGGCTGGCCGGCTAGGCCTTTGGGGCCTTGTGCCCCTGGCCCAATGCGGCCAGGGCACTTCCCCTTAGGCCCACGCGGATCCCCGACAAGTGGGCCCACGTTGGTCCCACTCCAGAACCTTCTAGAACCTTTCGGTACAATACCGAATACTCCAAAACGATTCCGAAATCCAAAAACTTCTATCAATAATCAACAGCGGGGTCTGGAAACCCATATTGACTCCCACATATTCATCGATGATCATATCAGATGAACCACGATTCCAGGATTCAATTAATCCCATATATGTATTCCCTTCGTCTCGCGATATTTTACTTGCCCGAGATTCGATCGTTGGTATCGACATACCTAGTTCAATCTCGTTCATAGCAAGTACTTTACTCGTTCCGTAATCCGATATCACTTTGTGATTAACTCCTTAACCACGCGCTTGCAAGTGGTGTTGATATCGATTACCGAGTGGGCCCGAAGTATATCTCTCCGACTCGGGAGGGACAAATTCCATCTCGATACATACAACCCAACAAGTACTTTCCGATCACCTAAGATACACCTTTATGATCACCCTCACACAGGATGACGTTTGATGACCTCAAAGCTTTCTTCCGATACTAGGGAGTTGTATTATCTCATGGTCTAAGGAATACAATATATGACATAGGAAAAAGCTTCGCAAAGATGAACACGATGACACGATCTAATTGCTCTGCTTAATTTGGGTATGTCCATCATATCATTCTCCTAATGACATGATCTCATTATTAATCGACAACTCATGTCTATGGCTAGGAAACCTTGACCATCATTAATCAATGAGCTAGTACATAGAGGCTTACTAGGGACACGGTCTTGTTCATAAACCACACAAGTATCAAAGTTTCCGCTTAATACAATTCTAGTATGGAATATAAACTTTATCATGAACAAGAATTATAATAATAACATCTTTATTATTGCCTCTAGGGAATTATTCCAATACTTCGTATCCTGTATCAGCCGGAGAACGCGACGGGATGGATGCAGTTGGAGTGATACAGGAGCAGCCCTTGCTGATGGATGGACGATCTAGACAAAGACAGCTCACGGGCCTCCTCGAAGAGGTCCATGCTATCCTCCATTGCCTCCTAATTCTCCTTATCCGTGTAGAGGAGCTTGCGGGGCGAGTCGAACTCGATGTCCGCCACGAGGACCGCTTCCGAGCCGTAGGTGAGGAAGAACGGGGTGAAGACGGTTGATCGATTCGGAGTGGTGCAGAGGCTCCATAGCACAGCCTGGAGTTCCTCGATCTAGTAGTCAGGTGATCGCTCTAGTGGCTCAATTACCCGGGGCTTGATTTCGGTTATCACCAAGCCGTAGGCTCTTTCCACCTGCCCGTTGGACTGCAGGTGCGCGACGGATGCGAGGTCCAGCCAAATCCCCTTGTTGGCAGAACCGGGCGAAGGCTCCCTTGGCGAAGTTCGTGCCGTTGTCGATGATGATGCTGCGGGGATAACTGTAACATCCCAAAAATCATAATTTTAAACTCATTCATACCATTTTGCATCATTCATGCATTTAGGGTTTTTCTCAAAAATCATTTAGAAAGGGGATTTGAGTTATGAATTCATGTGGGCATATTGTCCCAATTTAACATCATCCTGTTAATATTGAATGTTTAAATACTTCAATGCTTGCCTTCATTGATGGAAAGAATAGGAGAAATTTTAAACCCCAAAGATTTCAAATTTAGGAATAAATTCTAAAACCCATTTCAAATGTTTGCAAACAGGAACAATTCCTATTTATTATTAAAACCAAGCTGGACCAAGCTTTGCAATATAACCACCTAGTTTTGTGACTGTTTGGAATCCACAAAACCCTACAAAAATTCCCAAGGCAATCTGATTTCAAAAGGATTTGAATTCATACCAAAATTCATACCAGAAATTGGAAATAGAAAAAGAAAAGAACTTCTGAATAGAAAAGGGCCACGCGGCTAGGATCCGCCCAAGAGAAGAACAAGCCCAACAAGCCCACCGGGAATTCCTTTCTCCTCTCACACGAGCACACACTGAGCCACCGACGGGTCCCCACATTCATCGCGTGCACCTTGCTGACGAGTGGACCCTGGACACGCGGTCATCGTCTTCCCCAAAACTCGCTCGCGACCACGTCGCTGCTGCAATGACTGCCGGTGATGGCGCGGGTTAATTGGGCCATTAAACGCAGGCGTTTCTTGTCGACTCCCAGGCTATAAGATCCCCACCACCCCACGGTCATTTTCCCCCAGTCAATCGCACACTCACGCCCCCAGGCTGCCCTCAAACCTCCGCGAGTCGCCACGACAGAGCCCCATCCGGATCAATTCCGTGAGCTTGAGTTCCCTCATCTCCCATTCACCCTATCTTATTCAGTGAACTCATACGCATCTTCTGACACTCGCCGTTTGTCTTCGCATGACCCCTAGCGTTGGCAACGTTGACGACTGGCCGCCACCATCTTCTTCACGAACTCCGGCGACCCCTCTCCGTAAGTAACCACCACCCCTTGCCCTCTGGTTGATACGCATGGAATCCTCATCATCGTGCGCATCTGACAGTGTCCCTATTTTGGCCTAGCACGACGAGGAACCTCGCCAACGACGACAACTGACCGTGGCTGACATTTTCGCGAACTCCGGCGAGCAATTCCAGTAAGTTTTGAGCGCCCCCTGCTTTCTTATTCACCCGAGCATGTTCGTAGTTGTCCTGCGCATCTTCTAAACCCATTGGTTCGTGCTCAGGCGACGCAGAACATCGGCAGCAACTCCGACAAACCTCACTTGACGCCAGACGAAACTCCGAGGTCTAGAGCCCATCTTGAACGCCCTCCACAAGTCGATTACGACGAGCTTCAAGAACCTCCGGCGAACCTGGTAATACCCTCTCCTCTCGCGGACAACCTAGAACGCGCATCCTTATCGATCGGCCGCCTTTGTCATTACCGGCGGCGCCTTCGTTTTAGTCAAATGAATCTTAGCCGTTAGATCTGTATCCTACGCGTATAAACACTTCACTTATCGAAGGGGTACGGACAGATCTGAGCCGCGCAACGTTAGTTAGATCCAACGGCTCAGAAGGGTGATCCGGTGCGAACCGGTACGCGCCAGTAGAAACGCGACGCGTGGCAAAGTTTTAGATTAAAACAGAATTCAAAATCTGAATTAGATTCAAACTTCAAATGCTTGTATCTTTCAAACGACACGTTGGATTTTTGCAAACTTTATATCGTTGAGTTCAGCAAGACAAGGCCTATCAGAATATACCTTTTGTTTAGCATATAGTAACAGTTAAAAATGTTTTATTTGTGGAACAAGTTTGGGGCTATTTGAGATATAAAAATGTCTTTATAAAATTTTGTTATGGACAAATAGGTTTATTGGACAAACTGGTGGCATGTTATACTTCAGTAGTCATGAACACACACTTGGTAGAATTTTTCAAAACTTAACACATGGTAAAATTCTTGCATGCATGCATTCATATAATTTTGGTTATGTTTAAATGTGTATAATTGTATGTGTTGATCTCTTGTGTAGATTTTGATTGTGATTGTGATTGTGAAGAGTGCTACTCCCCACACTACCAAGGCAAGTGATATTTGCATGAATATATATTTGTCCTATGTTTTGAACTAGCATTAGATATTTTATTATACTATTGCATAATATTTTGTCTAATGAAAAGGTGGGAAATCCTATGTAGTCTACTAGCATTGTTAGGGAGTTATCCCTAAGATAAGTTGCCATACTTGCTTAGCCTAGCTTATAGAAAATAAGGGTGGTGAACATCTATATATATACTATATGATAAAATATTCTAAGTCAAGAGATTTATGTTTTCTTAATAAAACTACTAAGTTAAATAAACCTCCTGGGTGGAATGGAATGTATGGGTTATGTTGAGTGGTTACACAAGGCC
The DNA here is from genome assembly GCA_030063025.1 of Avena longiglumis. Lineage (NCBI taxonomy): Eukaryota > Viridiplantae > Streptophyta > Magnoliopsida > Poales > Poaceae > Avena > Avena longiglumis. Next base: position 507,346,517 of record CP125975.1, read on the forward strand.
ATGGACTTGGGTTGTGTATCACACTTGTGGAATGCCACCCAGGCACAAAGAGGTTTGGAGGCCAAGTGTGGAGAAAGCTTACAGTGCAACCACTTGGCAATATGGGCTCTGCCATGATCATATAGGTTGCCAGAACTTAGTCAATTTGGACAGATGGTGGTAGTTGGGTTGATAGGTTGGAGTGCGTCCATTTTGACTAAGGAAAAGCTTCTGAAAGGTCCTGTCTTGGGAAACCAAGTCTGGTGGGGAAAGTGCACAACCTCTGCAGATGGAAAACCTAAGTACTTAGCCTTGTCCAAGGAAATGGACACTTGAGCATCAAGACATGGAAGCCACAAGAATCTCATCACTCCAACTTCTAAATAAAAACTTGTGGGTGAACAAGGGTGAAGGACCTCAATGTCTATTGATGGTTTCCTTGGGAATGTTTTGACAAAGAAAAACTTAGCAATTTCAACTAATAAGTAAAACTTAATTTTAAGCAAAGCAAGCCAAGCTACACTAGCCAAATGCATATAGAACTATAGACCACTTAAAATATACTAAGGTATCACTTGCCAATACTATTCCAAAGTATTGACCCTCTGTGGCTGTAACTTGTGATGTTGCAGGTTACTCCGATGATGAGTAGGAGTCATGAGTCTACACTCAACATGCTTGCCTGTGGCACATGAAGATGAAGACTTGTGTTTATTTACTTATTCCTAAAAACTCTTGTATTAGGCCTATGGCCCTGAGTTGTAAAAGACTATGTTTATCTCTGGAATGAATGTAATAAACGACCTTTGTATCTGTGTACTTCATCTTAAACTGTGGATGCTAGCATTGATCCAGGGACTAGCATTGCAATCACAGGGATCCTATCCTTTATAAAGGAGGGGTCTAACAATAACCGAACCGGATGATGTTGTCCCGGAAGAAGGTGACGACCGTGGCACCGTCTAGCTTCCGTATCGGCTTCGCCTCGATCCACTTGGTGAACTTGTCAACCACCACCAGCAGGTGGGTCATGCCGGCTTGGGCTCGCTTGAAGGAGCCAACCATGTCCAGCCCCCAAACAGCAAATGGCCATGTGATCGGTATGGTATTGAGTGCTAAGGTCGACATGTGCCTTAGCCGGCCGAACAGTTGGCACCCGTTGCACGCGCGAACCAGCTGGTCCACATCCTACGAGGCGGCAGGACAGTAGAACATGTGGCGCATTGCCTTCTCCACCAGGGCGTGAGAAGAGGCGTGGTGGCCGCACTCCCCCTGGTGGATCTCTTTTAGCAGCCGGTAGCCGGTATCTGCATCGACGCACCGCTGAAAAACACCTGCCGCGCTGCGCTTGTACAGCTCCTTGTTGATGATGGTGTACGTGTGCACGCGGCGCCGGATTTGCCTTGCCTCCACCTTGTCAGCCAAGAGATCGCCGTTGAGGAGGTAGTTCATGAAGGGCTGGGCCCAGGATGGCACTTCCCAGATAGTGAAGACACTAGCCGGCATGATATGGAGCTCATCCGGGGGTCGGCCGGGTGGGATGCACGAGTTGGCAACCCCCGAGCCTTTTGAATTTCTCGAAGATGGCTTGCTTGAGGAGGAGGAATCCCCCGGGACATTTGAGCCGGAGGGCACAATAGCAGGGCCCTGCTCTTTCGAGCCGGCGGCCCCTGGGTCTGCTACCGAGATGATGGACTCGGATTCCGGAGAAGGGGTGATGCTGGGCTTGCGGAGGTGCTCCAAGAAACTCCAGGCGAGATGACCTCTCTGGTGGATCCGACTCGCGCGAGCGCATCGGCTGTCTCGTTGTTGTCACAGGGAACATGGTGGAATTCACATCCCTCGAAGCTGGCACTGAGCATCTAGATGTGGAACCAGTACAGGGCCATGTTCGCGTCCTGAGCGTCCTACTCGCCAGATACTTGTTGCACCACCAGATCGGAATCGCCGAAGCAAAGTATCCGGCGAATGTCAATGTCTTTCGCGAGCCGGAGCCCATGCGCGAGCACCTCGTACTCGGCGACGTTGTTTGACGCGGTGAAGTGGATCTGCAGCACATATTCCAGCCGGTCTCCCTTGGGCGACATGAGCACGATGTCGGCTCCCAAGCCCCCGCGCATCTTCGAGCCGTCGAAGTGCAGCTTCCAGTAGTCAGAATCAGGAACAGGCGGCAGGTATTGGTTCTCCGCCCAGTCGACGAAGAAATCTGCCACCGCCTGAGACTTGATCGTGATCCTGGGCTCGTACCGGATGCAGTGGTGGCTAGCTCGATGGCCCACTTGGCCACTGATGGTGGCTCGGTTGATTGTAGAGCTTTGGTGGGAGACCCCAAGAGGAAGGTATGATGAGCACAGCAGCAAGTCTTCCCTCAGTAAGAAACCAAGGTTATCGAACCAGTAGAAGGAAGGAAATGACTCAAAGGTGTTTCTAGCAACTTGGAAACCTGCACAACACAAACTAAAGACTTTGCCCCAACGAACAGTGAGGTTGTTAATCTCACCAGTTTGCTGAAAACAAAGGATTAACTGTATGGTGTGGAAGGTAATGGTGGTTTACAGAAAGTAAACAGGAATAGTGGAAGATGTATCAATGGTAAAGATTGGACCGAGGTCCATAGTTCACTAGAGGTGTTCTCCTTAAGATAAACAACATAACATGCTAGGTAAACAAATTACAGCAGGGAAATTGACATGACAGAGCAAGGCATAATAATGCAATACTAGACATTCATGATCCTATGAGATTTGATTGGGCATTTGATACGTCCAAAACATATCTACTTTCTCGAACACTTTGCTATTGTTTTTCCTCTAAACTTGTGTGATTTGGATACAACTAACACAAACAGACACTATTTTTAGCAGAATTACCTTGGTGTCTTCTTTTTGTGCAGAAAATGAACTATCAGGAAATATGCCAAAAATTATAGTTCACCAGAAGATCCACGGAGCCAGAAGGGAGACAGAGGGGAGGCCTGGGGTCCCAGACCCACCCAGGTGTGGGCCCACTAACCCCGTGCCTAGGGGAGGTTTGGCCACCCCAGGCAGCTTCTCGGCCTCCTTCCACGTCTATAAGTTGCCTTCTGACCTAAAAATAGAGGGGGGTTCGATAGTTTACCAGAAAGAGTTCCGCTCCGCCGTTGCCACCAGAAACCAAGATTCGAATCCAGAAACTCCGTTCTGGCACCCTGCCGGGATGAGGAATTTGGAGAGGATCATCACCATCGTCATCACCAACGCATCTCCATCAACCACCGATGTTTCCCTCATCCATGAGTGAGTAATGCCCCGCTGTAGGCTTGGGGGTGGTAGGGATTGTATGAGTTCTATCATGTAATCGAATAGGATTTGTTAGGGGCATAGTGCCTAGTATCTCTATTAGTGCTATTTGACTTTGTTGCAACTTGTTGGGCTTAATGCTTGTCATTAGGGCCCGAGTGCCATGATCTCAGATCTTAACTTATTATTGAATCATTATGATAGTATTGTTTATGGTCTTATCTGCAAGTTGTGTACACATATGATTGTCTGGATCCAAAGGCCCCAAAGTGAAAATAGTTGGGACAACCGGAGGGGATGGTTGTGGTGTGAGGATCACATGTGTTCATAGAGTGTTAATGCTTTGCTCCAGTGCTCTATTAAAAGGAGCACCTTAATTGTCAGTAGTTCCCTAGAGGCCCCGTTGTCGTGGTATTGCCGACGAGTACGCCATGGAGGGGTCCTTACAGTGCGTGTTTAGAGACGTGGGGTAAGGCGGACGGTTGATGGGTACGAGGTAACACAGCTTACCCAGGTTCAGATCCCACAACGGTGGCGGAATCCTACTCCTGCTATAAATCACTATAATGGCAATACGCCGAGTTACAGAGATAGGTTCGCTATGCGAGGTTGTATGAATCGATACTAGGTTGTGACCTAAAGGCTCCCATGGGCCCGACTTATATAGTCACCAGGTCCTAGGATTACAGGGAAAAGTCCTAGCCGGACAGGTTACAGAGTCCTACACCGTCTATTACTAGTCTTGTGTATCTTGCACTCCAAGGCCCCGGGTACGCTGGTGACTCCACCGTAGCCTTCCTTTATCCGGCATGGGCCTCCCTTCTGGATCCATCTAACTGGGCCGCCCAGCAGGCCATAGGCCATGCTACCGACTATGGGCCACCCGGGTTATCCGGATAAGTGACATGCTATGAGGATACCCATATAGCATATCCCCAACAATAGCCCCCAGAGAACTCCGAGATCTTGCGCCATCTTGCCACTTCAGATGAATGCTCCATCTAGTTGGATGTCGGCAAATCGTCAAGCAATATCTTGTAGTCCTCCCAAAGAACCCTGCAAAGTTTTCTCCGTCTTCAACTTATAAGCCGGAGAAATGCTGAATCTTCCATTGTACTCTTCCATAGTCGGATTGAATCCGTCTATGTCGGAATCTTTGATGTGACGGCTCATCTGCCCATGTCAGCTAGGACGACATAGGATTAGATCAGCGATGCCTCGTAACTCACACATGCAGAGAACGCAATCATATCCGATTTCCCTGCGCGAGCGATACGAACCGTTGGCGGCGACGGTTGGATACGTGGCGAAATTTACGCGCACGTTCGCGAACACGTCGTCTACGCGGCAACCGTCTGATCAAGTTGCAAGAATCTTGACGCCGAGGATGATAAATAGTAACCGTGGGGAAATTTCCACTTTTTACCTCATTCTCCTCGCATCATCTTCTTCCTCCAGCGCACGCCCCTTCGAGCTCTCCGCTTCCAACTCGCGAGAAAACCCTAGCTTCCAATCTGCACCAGTCACATCCATCCTCACTCCATGGCCAGCAGCAGCACCTCTCCCTCCATGGCGGCATCGAGCGAAGCCGGCGAGCTCCATTGTCGTGCCTCCAGAGGGCCTAGTCATCCCCGCATCGGCGGTTATCGAGTCCACCGGCGGTGACCTTAATCTGGCGGCGCTAGAGCCGTTGGAGGAGGAGCCAGACTCGCACAAGGGTGACTGGCGTGGCTCAGATATCACTGACCGTGATATCCAAGAGATGATCGCCGAAGGTTACCTTCCTGCGACGGAGGGGCTCACCTGGCGGGCGGCGCCGGCCAGCGAGGTGACACCTTCTCCCCAAGCCGGAGAAAAGGTGTACCTCAAAGCTCAACTGTTACGCGGCGTCTCCCTGCCCATCTCCAACTTCTTCCTCTCCGTATTGAATCACTATAGAGTCCAGCCCCAGAACCTTTCCCCCAATAGTATCTTAGTGCTTAGAAACTACGCGGCACTTTGCGAGGGATACTTAGGGATAAAGCCTAGGTTAGACCTTTTTGTGTACTTCTTCACCGTCAAACGTGAAGACGGACATATCAAGGAGGAGCTTAGGAACTGTGGCACCATAAGCTTCAAGATTCGACCTGGTCGGCGGTTCCCCGACATCATCGGCCACGAGTCCTGCAAGAATTGGCAACGAACGTACTTTTACGGCCCAGACATCCTGCTTCCTGGCCGACAAGTCACGTACCCGGACTTTGTTGATGGAGCCGCCGCTGAAGCCTCGTCATGGAGATCCCAGGCCTCCCTTCCCTCCAACCTCTACTCTTCTCGTGCGATAAGGCGAATCGAATGGTTTGTAGAGACGGGTTTGACTGGCTTGGACCTAGCCATGTGCTAGTTCATCAGGTGAATCCAACCTCTGCAGCACCGCAAGAAGATCATGCACGAGTATACCAGTGACAGAAGGGATAGCCTCCGCATCTCCGTGGACAACTTCTCGAGCGACTCCGTCAAGCTCCGCCTTAAGGACATCGTCAAGGTGAAGGATAAGAAGCGCGGCTTCACCATCACCTATGACATGTTCGTAGACAGCAACTGCCCAAAGGTAGGTTTTTATTTTCCGTGTACGACATATACTCCAGTTCTTCCGTCTTGCAAATATAATCTTATCTTAACACGGTGATTTCTTACTTAACAGCTTAGCGACATAGATGAGATGAGCATGGCTCCTCAAATCTATGATCCAAAGATGAAGGAAGTCATGGTCGTGTCCGACGACGAAGCTCCGTTGGCACGGAAGCGGAAGAGCTCCACCTCTGACGCTGCCGACGGAGGCAAGAAGAAGACGGAGGGTGGAGCCTCCAAAAAGACTACCGCCGCCCTGGAGGCGGAAAAGAGAAGAACCACCAGGATACCCTTTGCTAAAGCACCCACAGTAGTGTAAGCTTCTCATTCTCCGACATTGTCTATTTATCTGTCTTGCTCCTGTACTTATGCATTTTGCACGTTTCAGGAAGAAAGCCACGACTAGCCTCAAGAAGACCTCCAAAACATCGGGGGATTCTCAGAATATTAAAGACATACTGCATCATGACGCCTCCCCCGCCATCGCCCCTACTACTCCTGCCGTCAAGACCTCGTCTGCCCCGACAAGCTCATAAGCTAAGGAGGCATCAGTGAAGGTAATATGCCCTAGAGGCAATCATACAGATGATTACATTTCATATGTATCCATGAGTTATTGTTATGTTCCTTGAAACTCTTTACTTGTATGGTTATTTAAGAGTTGTCCCTAGTCGGAGTTCATGTGAGGACACACGTGAATATTAGACTAGAACATCGATTGGTTGATGACTATGTTTCGCAAGTCATAGACATGGATATGTCAAACCAATGAAGTGGACACATGTTATGAACATGGGGTTGGACTAACCCAACATGAGACTGGCAATTAGTTGCAGCTCTCTCTCTACACATCGTGTACGTTTTGTCCTTAGACCTAAGATTGTCGCATGTACTTGAGATGTGGATCGACCTACTTTGGGGCTATCAAACGCTGCACCGTAACTGGGTAGTTATAAAGGTAGCTTTCGGGTTTGTCTTGAAACATGCTGCAAGGCATGGTCAATCAAGATGGGATTTGCCCCTCTCTTCTTGAGAGAGATATCTCTAGGCCCCTCGAGTGATCAGATCCACAAATGCATGGCCGTGCTACATAAGGTTAAGAGTTAACCTAGTAAAGGGATTCTGAATCGCAGTATCGAAAAAGGGAGGTCAGCTTGGAGCTAGACCAAATATCGTGAGGCAAAGGGAAAGACATGTACTAAACCTTGTGATGGTTCGTCCGATATGATCTTTGTATGCGTTTAGGAGTTGGCACGTCTTACTAGAGGCCGCTACCAACTATTGACAGAATAAGTGTATTCGTGTCATGTCTATACGTATATGAACCTAGAGGGTCACACACTTAAGGGGCTGGAAGCCTAATGAGGATTGGATCCGAATTAGACCAGGCTTAGGCTACTAATGGGCTACTAATGTAGAAGCCCACTAGGGATGCCTATATAAGAGAGGGTGGGGCGAGATGACCAGGGTGAGACCTCAGAACATTCCACCCAGCCGCCACTCCTCACGCCTATGTCGCGCGCGCGGACCTAGCAGTCCGGCGTCTGACGCTTCCACCCTGTACGTGTGGATACATCGGAGGCGCTGCATCTGTAACGCTTGGACGAGCCACGAAAGGGGAGCTGCTCGTGGGATGAGGACAAGGAGGAGACGTGGAACGTCTGCACTGCCTCGACGCGCTTCATCAATTCCGCAACTGCGCGTCTAGTGGTAATCCCGCGATCTATGACAACAGTAATCCTGGTATACGCGGTAGAAATTTTTTGATTTGCGCTAGTGTAGCCTACCCGTATCCCTTCAATCAGGCCCTTCCATCATGGAAGTGGATTCTGGCGCCTCTACTGAACTCGTTGTTGTCGGCGAGCAGGCAACGCAGGAGAGCACCGCTCAACAAATGGCTGAAGCTCCGGCTAAGTATGCCATCGGTGGCCGCAAGGAGGTGGTGGAAGCTGGTACTTCTGCCGTTGGCGGCGCCCCCGCATCCGAGAAAACCATAGTCTATCCGAAGATAGTCTATCCGGTACTTACACCGGGTAGCACTGCTTTGGTTCCTGGTGTGGCGCCGACATCTCCGACGTGCAGTCTAGAGGAGCTCCGCCGGCAAGCAGAAATCTTGCAAGGAAATAGCGAATCCTTTGCCAAGCTGCTGGCCGAGAGTGCTACATATCTCAAGATCATCGCACTTGTAAGTTTTCTTTGCCTTTTACATTTCATATGAGTATCCCACTGTAGCCCCCGAGGATGTAGACGGAAAACCATAGGTTTTGCATCTATATGCTCTAAGAGTGACTAAGCTAGAAAAAACTCACTGTAGCCCCCAAGCATTTAGATGGAATGGACTATTACGACTAGATGCTTTAAGAGTAGCATACTTAGTGTTTTATAAATTTCAATACTGTAGCCCCCAAGCTTCTAGTTGAAACTGAATTAGTTCCGACTAGATGCTTAAAGAAAAGCTAAGCAGACATCCGAGTGAAAAACTTTATACTGTAGCCCCCGAGCTTCTAATCGAGAACTGAATTAGTTCTGACTAGATGCTCAAAGAAAGCTAAGCATATTGTTAAGTCAAAAACTCTCGCTGTAGCCCCCGAGCGTCTAGATGGAAAACTTCCGACTAGATGCTCCAAGCAGACTAAACAACGGTTAACTTTGTCCTTTTTTCCATAGAACGAGAATGCTCTGAGGGGCATGGCCAATGGAAAGTACCAGAAGATGTGTGCAGATCTAGAAGCTGAAAAGGGTAAAACTGCCTTGTTGAAGGAACAAATCACCAAGAGAAAGCGTCTGTTTTCTAATGCGCATTCCGACTTTGTTTTGTGCCCACATTCTCCGAGTACTCACTGTGTACTTTTCTTTCTCCGACATGCAGAAACCATCGCCAAGGCTAAGAATATTGTCGAGCAATCCAAGCACATTCAAGAGCTGGATAGTGAGAACAAAATTCTTAAGCAGGAGAGGAAGGACATACTGAAAATGAATGAGGAGTCGATGAAAGACTTGCAGGACTCCACCATCGAGGAAATCAACCGCTTGAAGGACGAGATCGCGATCTTAAAATATCAGAAGTGAGCTGCTGATGAGCAGAATCACCGCCATGGCGAGGCGTACAAGCTCCTCCAACAAGAGAAACAATCCTTGGCGGACACCCTTTGGCAAGCTGAAGCCAGCATCTTCAGTAAGTTTTCTCCGCCTTGGATTTCTGTAGTCTGGATACTTTGAATTGTTGAACTCATGCGCTCCTTGTTGGAATTTGCAGCTCCTATGGGTTTAACCAGATCTCCTCCTCCAGCCAAGGAATGCATGGTCCTTGCCGGCAACTTCATCAACCCCACCATCACCCAAGCCAAGGAGATTGCCAAGCCCCTCCAAATAAACATCAAGGCATCAGACTCCGTGGCGAAGTACTCGGAGATTCTGCACCGAGCCCCCGAGCGTATCACGAGCTAGAAAGCTTCATGTGCACGGGCTGGCGCAAGGATGGTGATGTCAATGGTGAAGGTGCACTACGAAGGTGCCGACATCGACACGGTGACCTCTGGTATCCCCGACGTCGACGATGACGACAAATAGATTGATCATGAAGCCATCTTGTCGTCACTCGCGGGTTATGACACCAGAGTTGCCGAGTTGGTGGACATCGACATCTTCGTTCCCATGAACATCATCGACATTGACAACCAAGATTCCTCCAAGTCCCACCACAGTGCCGACGTTGAGGGTGATTCTCCGGCTGGTGACGATGCTGCCTCCAAGTCACCTGCACCAAAGGAGTGAAAAACAACTTTGTAATATTTGTTTCACCTTTGGTTGTATGCGGAAAAAACTTGTTGATGTAACTTAAGGCGGAACACAATGGTTGTTTATTTCCTGCTTCTTAAGAACTAGTTTCCAGCATGTATATATATTTTTTAAGCAAGTTCTGGCTTATCCATTACTTTGGTTCTTATGCTTGACTTTTCGTGAGTCGGAATACTCGTTGTCGGAACCATGCGCTTAGGTGATGATTCCGAATTGCACCGTCAATAAACTGAGCACAGAATCGCCGACAATAAGTGCCGAAAGTCACTACTCCAGAATCCACATAAAAACGAAAAAGAACGTGTAAACCAGAAAACTTAAGCTAACGCCCGTAGGAAGAATTTTCACAAGTGCAAACGCAAAGCTTGTGCATAAAGGTTTTACATCATCTAAAAATGAACACTAAAGGAGGTAAAAGACTCAGAAATATGAGTCAACCAGAGAGCTTTATTTCATTGATCATATAAGAGGTACACAATTAGAAAAAAATGCTAAGTGTAGAAAGGACGTAGCTGTGCTATGTTCCATGGCCGATCAAGCTCCGGGTAGTCATCATCCGGATCACCTCTCTTACACTTATGATCATCGTTGGGTCTATCCTTTAGCTCACGATTGTCAACAAGGTAGTAAGACCCATTGAGTAGCGCCTTGCTTATGATGAACGGTCCTTCCCATGGCGGGGATAATTTGTGTGACCTCTTGTGCTTAAGTCGGAGCACCAGATCCCCCTCTTTAAATGAGCGATGCCGAACACGGCGACTATGGTAGCTGCGTAGCTTCTGCTGGTAGATGGCAGATCTTTTCCACTCCTATTTTACCCGTGGGGCACTTCAACCATGTGAGCCACGGATGTGCGGATTACCTATAGCCCTTTTCCTAGTAGTGTTAAGAAAAGTGTGTAAGGTAAACAATCCACTTATTCTATGAACAAGAGACCGTTGTTTTCTCCCTAGTGACAACAACACATCTACAACCGAAGAGATTTCAGTCACTTCCCTTGGAAACTAGAGGCATGAACCCACTATCGAGCATAAATACCCCCTCTTGGAGGCACTAGCAACTACTTGGCCAAGATAGCTACTAACAACGGAGAGAATGCAAGATCAAAAACAACACATACATGATAGAATCATAACGACAAAACCATTAATCAATCTGACATAGTAATCTCAATATCCATCGGATCCCCGCAAACACAACATGCATGATTACAAATATATTAGATCTTGATCATGAACGGAGCTCACAATATCTATATATGAAAGCACAAGGAGGAGATACAACCATCTAGCTACTACATGGACCCATAGTCCAAGGTGGAACTACTCACGCATCATACCGGAGAAGAAGGCCTACGCGACGATCTCCCCTCCGGAAGGGTGCTAGGAAGAACTTCTGATCCCCCCGATCTAGGGATGATGGTGGTGGCGGCTACAGAAGGTTTCATGGAGATTTGATCGGGTTCCTAGGGTTTCTACATCGAGGGCTTCTTATAGGCGAGGAGGCGAGGCAGGGGGTGCCCGGGGGCCCACACCCTGCCCAGGCGCGGACAAGGCTTGGCCGCGCCTGGGGGGGGTATGGACACCCTGTGGCGCCCCTCCGTCTCGTCTTCTGGATTCGTGTGGCCCATGGTAAAATATTGACTTTTGCTTTTGTCCCGTCCAATTCCGAGAATATTGATTTTCTCCCTTTCTGGAACAAAAAACAGAAGAAAACAGGCAACTGGAACTATGGCAACTTGTTAATAGGTTATTTACAAAAAATATATAAAAACACCTCAAAGTGTAGACAAAGCAAATATAGACAAGCATGGAACATAAAAAATTATAGTTACGTTTCAGACGTATCAAGCATCCCCAAGCTTAACTCCTGCTTGTCCTTGAGTAGGTAAGTGATAAAAAGAATAATTTTGAGGTGAAATGCACCATCAAAACCAAGATCAAACCATTTGCAAGTATTGAAAGCTGGGATCAAAGAACTCTAAACATGTGCATGAAAGATGGAGTTCTAACAATAAGACAAAGTAACTATGCATGCAACATGAAAGGCTACAAACAAAGATCATGAATAACATGCATTGAAAAACGTTTGTTTGTTTCACATATAGCAAACATGGCATAGTGGCATTCAGATTGTCCCTCATGGAGTAGCAAATAGATGCATAGGACACCTTCAAAGTTCATAAGAGTGACTAGATACAAATAGCACAAGAACAAGTAATATCACAATATGCATCAATCAATAAGTTTTGTGACACTACACATAGAACTAAGAATGGCAACTATGCTCTCTTAATTGGTGCCTAAGGATAGAAGGTGGAGACTCAATATTAGTGGAAGAAAGACCCTTCATAAAGGGAAGCAGGGATTTCAAGTTTCAAAAAGAGCTTCCAAAAATTATGGTACTTGTTAGCTTTCAGCTCTCATTGCCCCTATGATAAGCATCTTGAAGTGATTAAGGTAAAGTGAACAAACTAAGGAGTATATGATTGACAAAGTATAAGTTGTCAATCTCATGTCCCTTGAGTACGAGGGCCGCTCCTCATGCTACTCAACTTTAGTTACTTGCAAGTTCTTGTCATAGTAAGTATATGCGTATCATAGAGAACCGCCAATGGTGTACCCCTTGCACATGACATAGGCGATTTTCCCATATCACAATGACAAGGCAAGCAGACAATGAGAATATAAGCAATGTTCTTATTTACCATGGGAATATGGTGTTGTTTTCTCTCTTTCCTCTTTTCTCATCTTTTTTTTTGAATCTGATATCTCTTTTTTTATAAGAAGAATGCTTCATAGATGTCATTATGGTGATACTGCAAGTTTCCACCATGATTAGGCATGGCTTAGGCTAGCGGCTCAGGCATTTCTCTAACACAAAATACATAACTCCATGGACTTACAAGCTCCCCTTTTATTTCACACTGACGACATCCACAAACAAAAGAGCATGATATCAACTGGGTAGATATTTACAGGTGTTGAAAGCGTTCCACGTGACAGCATGGTTCTGCTAATCCCAACGTATAAGTGCAATCATATACAACATAGATGACACAATGGTTCAAGTTTATTAGGGGCAAGAAAAATAAAGTGTGCCATCAAGTTCATGAGAGCTTTAATCACTAAGTTTTCACATGACAAAATACTTATTAATTGGAAGATAGATGAAAACAAGAATATACTTGGAATGGTGTAACACACCATGCATAGGAATTTATAATGGACACTTTGGAATAACTTGGTTTCTTGGGAGTTGGATGCATGAATAGAGCTTACTCATACAAGTGGAGGCTAGCAAAATACCGGGAGCAACCAACTAAGAGAGCAATAATGGCCATAATCATGTAGAGCGACAAAACATTACTAATCAAAGAATAAAGTGGTACTACAAGTCAAGGACTAAATGATCATAGAGGCTATGGTGATTTGTTCATAGTCATAACATGGTGTGAGCATGCTCCAAGTCAACCCAAACAAAGCATCAAAGGAGAATACCACAATACTATGCTTTTGTATGCTAAACACGCATGATTCTTTCAAGGCACATTAAGCAATCTCAATTGTTTGGAACTGTAGGGTTCGCAACATACAAAACAAAAAAAATCCTATGATGGGAACTATGTACCAAGATCTAGCTACTAGATACAAATAACGGGCGTATGTATATCCGTAGAGAACATACCATTGAAGACCGACAAAGCTTAACAAGTTAAACTCGTGGTTGATGTAGACGATCTCTTGCCGATCTCAAGATCGAGAGGAAGTCCTAGCGCCGCAAAACAGCAGCGCATCCGTGCTCACACACACATACAAGACACCGAGCAACCTCTGCCTACTCGCTCCAGCGATCACTACAAGAGGACCCATCCTACAACAACACATCTATATGTATCTAGATGTCCATATAAGGTGTTGCTAGCACCCATACCAACGAAAGAGTATGCGTTGCATTTTTGGGCGTTGCAAAGATACAATGCAACGCATATATATCCGTTGGTAACCAATTGGTAAACGTTGCAAAGTAGCTGCAGATGGAAAGCAATGGTAGTATTCGTTGGTAGATAATGCATCTGGTTTAAATAATTTCTAGATTGGGTGGCCTGATGGATTAAATAATTCATTTCAACGCAACCATTAATTTATAGATTGGGTGGCCCGATGGATTCACATACGGTTGTATTTGTTTTACTCAGAAGGAGAATATGCTTATAAGATATGTACGACAACACACACAAACAAATCACACATTATGAACACATTGCATGAAGAAACCATTCAATATTTATTATTAGAATGACAATTCGATACATGAAAATCATTTTGAATGAACATAGCTTACAATCTTACATCAAAATATGATATCTAACTAACTAACTAATCCTATATACTATATTCTTCCAAATGTCCTGCCTTCTAATGTATATAGCTGATATCAGTCCTTCCTGATCTTTTGGGCCTGCAAAGACAAAGTTCTATTTTTAGAATAGATGTGGAGAAGATCCAAGTTCCTAGTTTACCTCAGAGGAGCTAAGACAACATCAGTATGATCTCGTATATATAGGAACACAACTGGGAGCATTATAGACCATCTAGTAGCCCAAAACTATCATTGTTTATTATAGGAATTTCAAAATTTCAAGAACCATGGGAATCTTCTATCGTTTGGAATAAAGGTACCTTAGTTCTTTTATATTATGTAGTAGGCATATACATGATTGCTAGCTATTGTAGCAGTTGTAGCCTACAACCAATAAGAGTTACCATTTATGTATATGATAATTACATACTAATGAATCAAGATTGGAAAAGCAAGTTGCTCCTTGCCAAAACGAGAGTCAAGGTGCAACAGTACGAACATATTAAAACAGAATAAGGTCTCTAACACTAGTGGAAACAAGGTCTTTTGTTGATCCCGAAAAGGGGCTTTAACACCGGTTCTTCTACGAACCGGTGTTAAAGGGGGGCATGGCGTGGCCCTGCGGCATTAAGCCCCCTTTAACACCGGTTCGTGCCACGAACCGGTGTTAAAGGTCCCCACTAGTGGCTCACCACCCCTTTAACACGGTTCGTGGCATGAACGGTGTTAAAGGGGCTATAAGACACCACCCAGCCCACACACCCCACTCTTCCATTCTTTCACATTTTGGAGCCTAGCAAGAGGGTGTGAAGAGTGCTAGTTTGTGTTTTTTCATATGCACTAGAGGTGTTCGGTGAAATGCCCGAGAGCTCAAAATAAGCTTTCTTGTTGCTCTTTCGTCTCGGTCGAGGGGCCAAGAACTATAGTTTCATGTGTCATTGATGTAATATATATATAAATGGTCATCTCCCTATTATTTTTGATATATACTACATATTAATGCAGATGAATTGGCAATGGATGTACGGTGACCGCACTTCCGAGTACATTACGGGCCTCCAAAATTTCATCGTTGTGGCTAATGCAAACCGTGGTCACAATGGTTTTATGTCGACCGTGTGTTCACCGTCGAACAAGAAAGACTACTCAAATACCAGAACCATTCACGCCCACCGCTTGATCCGGTTTCATGCCCAGCTATAATTGTTGGACCAAGCACGGAGAAAAAGGGGTTGTGATGGAAGACAACGAAGAAGAAGAGGATGATGAAAACTATCATAATATGTATCCCGAATATGATGATAATGCAACGGAGGTAGATAATGAAGATCAAGAGGGAGCGAGATGGGCCCGATGACGATCTTGGTCGGGCCATTCGATGCAAAGGAAGAATGTGAAACGAAAAGGAGAAGGAGAAGCTGGCAGATGTTAAATGATCACAAAACATTGTTGTATCCAACTTGCGAAGATGGCCACAAAAAGCTAGGTGCCACATCGGATTTGCTGCAATGGTAGGCAAAGAATGGTGTGTGACGCATTTTCAAAGTTGTTGATAAAATGAAGAATCTTCTTCCAAGAAATAATGAGTTGCCCGACATACATACCAAGCAAAGAAGCTTATCGCCCTCTAGGATTAGACGTGCGAAGATACATGCTGCATTAATGACTGCATCCTCTACCGCGGTGAGAAGTACGAGAATTTGGATGCATGCCCGTATGCACGCACTTGATTATAAGATCGACGAGACGATCTGGCGATGTTGAGGGCGAGGCCCCTAGGAAGAAGGTTCCTCCAAGGTTATGTGGTATGCTCCTATAATACCACGGTTAAAACGTCTCTTCGAAATAAAGAGCATGCCAAGTTATTGCGATGGCACATGGAAGACCGTAAGAAAGACGCGATGTTGAGACACCCGATGGGTCACAGTGGAGAAAAGTCGATCGAGAGTACCGGACTTCGACGCGTGACGCAAGGAACTTAAGGTTTGGTCTAAATGCAGACGGCATGAATCCTTTTGGTGAGCAGAGCTGCAGTCAAAGACCTGGCCTGTGACCCTATGTATCTATAACCTTCCTCCTTGGTTGTGTATGAAGAGGAAGTTCATTATGATGCCGTGCTCATCCAAGGCCCGAGGCAACCCGCAACGACATTGATGTGTACCTAAGGCCATTAGTTGAAGAACTTTTACAGCTGGGCCAAACCAGGTGTACGTATGTGGGATGAGCACAAAGGGAGCCATTTGACCAACGAGCATTGCTTTCGTAACCATCAATGATTGGCCGCTCTTAGTAACATTTCAGGCGGATAAACAAGGGATACAATGCATGCACACACTGTTTAGATGATACCGAAAGTGTATATTTGGATAAATGTAAGAAGGTTGTGTACCTAGGGTATCGCCGATTTCTTCCGAACACGCATCCAAAAGAAAGAAAGGCAAGCATTTCAAACGTCTGGCGTAACCCGAGGAAGCCGTCCTCCGTCGGTGAGGAGGTATTTGGTATGGTCAAGGACCTAGAAGTAATCTTTGGAAAAGGTCTTGGCAGTCTATCTGTTCCGAATGACGATGCCGGACACGCGCCCATGTGGAAGAAGCAATCTATATTTTGGGACCTACCCTATTGGAAAGTCTTAGAGGTCCGCTCTTCAATCGACGTGATGCACGTGACGAAGAATGTTTGCGTGAACCTGCTAGGCTTTCTAGGAGTGTATGGGAAGACAAAAGATACACCGAAAGCACGACAGGACCAGCAACGTCTGAAGGCCCCTAAAGAGCCTATGCATCCTGAGAACGAGAAGGGTAAACGATGCCACTTAACTCCTGCCAGCTACGCTCTTACCAAAGCAGAGAAGGAAATCTTTTTTGAATGTCTGAGCAGTATCAAGGTCCCGTCTGGCTTCTCGTCGAATATAAAGGGAATAATAAATATATTCTCGGTCCTGTATTTCTACACAATATGTTCCCCTTTGAGAGGTACATGGGAGTCTTAAAGAAATATGTTCATAACCGTGCTAGGCCAGAAGGAAGCATCTCCAAGGGCTATGTAACAGAGGAGGTCATTGAGTTCTGTGTTGATTTTATTCCTGACCTTAAGGCGATTGGTGTTCCAGAATCATGACATGAGGGGAGACTACGTGGAAAAGGCACCCTAGGATGTAAAGCAATGATATGTAGGGACGGACATTCTCTCAATCAAGCACACTACACGGTTTTACAAAGATCTATCTTGGTTGCCCCGTATATCAATGAACACAAGAATTTAATACGCCTCAAACACCCGGGCGGTCGATGAATGGATTATAAGTGAACACATGGCGAGTTTTGGCGGTGGCAAAGACTTCTCACGAATAACACCTGTTGGGGATCAGTTGTACTTGTTGGCGTGACACCGTCTTCGATGTATGTACTTTCCAAGGGTACGAGATAAATGGGAATACATTTTACACGATAGGCCAAGATAAAAGAGCACCAACCAAAGCAGTGGTGTCCGCTCGATGCAGAAGACAATGGGCAAAAGACCACGTATTATGGGTTCATAGAGGAGGTAGGGGAACTTGACTATGGACCTAATTTTAAGGTCCCCTTGTTTCGATGCAAATGGGTCAAGCTAACAGGAGGAGGGGTTGAGGTAGACAAGAAGTACGGAATGACAACGGTGGATCTCAACAATCTTATGAAGAACTTAGACGAACCATTCGTCCTAGCCAATGATGTGTCTCAGGTTTTCTATGTGAAGGACATGTCCTCCAGACCAAAAAAAAGAAAAAATATGCAAACGAATACATCATATGATGAGCCAAAGCGTCACATAGTTCTTTCAGGGAAAAGAAACATCGTGGGAATCGAGGACAAGACAGACATGTTAGAAGATTATAATAAGTTTGATGAAATTCCGCCCTTCACAGTGAAAACTGACCCAAGCATTCCGTTAAGTAAAGAAGATGCTCCATGGTTACGTCTGAAGCGATCTTAAGGAAGGGCATATGCCAAGAAGTTCATGCTCATATTATGTAACTCTAGTTCATGTTTTTAATATTAATACATGTCTTGAGTGTTAGTCATGTTTTGTGGATGGACCGGGACTATGAGAATAAGTTGTCCCGATTCGTACTTACCATTAAGATCTGATCTCCAAACGCGCGCGGTCACATATTAGGGAGTGCCTCTATGACCAGTTTCTTGGAGATGCCGGAGGACTAGGCTCCGTCGGCATCTCCCTGAAACTGGCCGTAGTGGTGTCCCCGCTCTCGAAACCATCTTGCAGCTTTGTAACTTCTCTAACTAGATCAATACACCAGGAGCTAACTAATTCCACATATTAGGGAGTGCCTCTATGACCAGTTCTCGGAGATGCCGGAGGCTGGGCTCCGTCGGCATCTCCCGAATCGGCCGTAGTGGTGTCCTGCCTCAAACGGGCCGGAGGACTGGACTCACAAGGATGCCTATTTATAGTACAAGCAGCTCGACATAGTGTTGACACTTACAAAATAATGTCGACACTCACCCCTATTATTAGTGCCGACTCGTGTTTTGTCTTGGGATGGTGTCTACAACCGACTAAAGGTTCATCTTTAGTCGATTGGTGTCTCCAACCGGACTAAAGTTCATCTTTAGTCGGTTGGTGACACCATCCGGGACAAGGTACACGCCATACGACATAATGTCGACATGCACTCACCCCTATTAGTCTTGACTCGTGTTTTGTCGGTTGGTGTCTCCAACCGGGACTAAGTTCATCTTTAGTCGGTTGAGACACCAACCGACTAAAGGTTCATCCCGCCATTTTTCCCGCCATTTTTCTTCCGCCATTTTTCTTCCCGCCAGTTCTTCCCTCCAGTTCTTCCCGCTAGTTCAATATATATATGTAGGGGGTTGGCCTCCATTGTCATTGCACATCTCTAGACTCATATCTGCAACCTCATCACTCTTTCCCATGGCTTCCACTGTAGCACTAACCCCTAGGGAGGCGGAGGCGCTTTGCGCCTCTACCCTGCCCAGACTCTTGTGTCCCCGTCATTTGGATCTTTGGCGTCGAGGCGTGCGGTTCCTCCTGTCCCTCTAGGTGTGGCGCCGGATGGCCATCACGAACCACTACTACTTGAGCTCACGCCGAGCAGCGGAGGAATCCCGGATGGCATCCCGACTATTTCCCTACTTGGGAAGCCTTCTTCGTGGATCGGCATGAGAGGCGCTCGCACGAGGAGGACGGCCCACCTCCTCCTAACTTCAACGAGGCGGCCGTCGGCTATGGTGGCGCGTCGGACTCTCCAGAGCGTCATGGCCTATGACATCGCCGACTCTAACCCCGTCTGCGCTACCCTCAAGCTAGCCCACGCTACCCTCAAGTCCAGCCCAGCGTACTCTCCAGAGGTTCAATTACAGCGACCCGGCGGCGATGATGGCGGCCAATCTGACGACTACGATGGCGAGTATTACAGGTGTAGGCAGGAGCATGACTGAATCACTCCAAAATTCCGAAACAAGTTCGGCCGATTGTTACTTAATCTGGCCATGTATCTTAATTTTCAGTTCTTTTATGTATCTTAATTTTCAGTTCTAGTTCGGCTTTATGTAACTGTCTCAAAATGACCTATCTCATTCGAGGTTTCTTGGCTTTCAGGTCAAATGACCAATGTTATGGCTAGAATCAAGGCATAGTTTGCAAGAGGAGTTTTCCTTTTTATCGCACCAAAAAGGCATTTTCCATTTTCCGAGCATAAAAAACGGACGGTTTTGTGAAGCAACCACCAAATGGCTAATTCAAAAAACCACCAACACATTTTTAGGTTCACAATATGCTATTTTATCAAAAAACAATGCAAGTTGAGCGAGGCTTGGTGAGATACAAAAGATGCGACATTTAAATATCCAATCAATTCAAAAATGTTAATACAAAAGATGCGGCATTAAAATATGATTTGATCTAATAAAAATCATTTTTTAGATGCTTAATATTTCTTATGTTCAAAGTTTTAGGATTTAACAATTTATTTTTGTTTGAATTGAATAATCAAAATTTATATGTAAGTGTTTTAATTATTTTTAAAAATTTCATGTAAAGTAAATATAAAATGATTTACATGAAAGTATAGTATTATTTTTCTGAAAATTATGATATATTATTCATATTTTTCTGAGTTGAAATGAAAAAGATATGAATTTTCTAAATTCATATCATATTTTTTGAATTAAAAAAGCCCCTTTAATGCATGAAATAATGCCCCTTTAACACGGTTCGAGACAGGTGTTAAAGAACATTATTCGTTCAGCACCCCTTTAACACCGGTTTGTGGCTGAAACGTGTTAAAGAAATCTGCTGAATCCCTTTAACACCGGTTCGTGGCACGAACGGTGTTAAAGGGTGTATAAATTCACCTTCCCTTCCTTTCTTCCCCAGTAGCAGCCAGATCCGCCATCACGTCACGCACCGCCACGCGCCATCGGAGCAGAGAAGCGCCGCCACCTCTGCCGCCCGTTGGAACCGCCTCATCGAAGATCATCTCCACCAAGGAATCGACCCAGCGTGCTTGAATCATCGCCATCGACCTCTTCTCTTCCGGACGTCGCCACTCTCCGACGAATCCGACGCTTCGACCGCACCTCGCCTCGACCCTCATTGCATCCGTGGTGAGCCTGCGGTCCTCACAAAACTCCTCTCTCGCCTCCTCTCGCTCTCTGTCGCTGGCGCCACGAGCATCTGCAAGCCCCGCCGCCGCGCGCCGCCGTGTGTCGTGCTCCGACGACCATTCCAGGGAGGCGCCGCCACTATCTGGCTCCCCGCGACGCCCTCTCTCTATCTCGCCCCTCCGCGCATCCAGGCGAGCACGGGATCATTGGATCCTTGCTCGATCCGAGGGTGAGCTCCATTGCTGATGTCATGCTGACATCAGCATGAGGCAATAACTCATTTTCTTTTATTAATTAATTTCAGTAAATATTAAATATGACAGGTGGGCCATGCATGTCAGGGTTTTAATCAATTCTGTAAATATTTTCTAAAAATAATAAAAGTCTGACATGTGGGCCCAAGTTTGGAAATTAATTTAAATATTCCAAAAATGTTTAAAGTGAATTAAAATTTGGGAAATTCATAACTAATTCATTTGAAATCAGAAAAATACAAATAATATACCAAAATGTTCAGAAAAATGAAATCTATCTAACTAAGCTATAATTATAAATTGTTAATCAACTTTGATATCAAGTTTAATTAGAAGAAGCAATTGAACCCCATAGGTGATTCTGATGATTCCCCTGTTTTAGGGTTTGGATCCTCGGAACCCCCTCTAAAGTGATCAAGCATGTTTTAGGATTCAATTCAACACCGTTTAACTTGTCATATCATCCATATTGTATGAGCATTGCACATGCCATGTGTTGAGAGTTGTTTTCTCTTTTCCGGTGATTGGTTCTCGCGAATAGGAACCGAACCCGAAGCTGAAGTCAACGCCACCGAAGAGCAGAACCAGTTAGTATGGATCCACTTAGTAGAAACCTTGAAGAAGAAGAAATAATGGAGAACATTATTGATGAGGACACCTCACAATATCTGAACTTGGAGGGACATGATGACGACAACTCAAGTACTAGTCATGGAGAAGATGAAGACTCCGGTGAACGCAATTTAATGGTTACAAAGTCCGGCGAGGTATATGCATTGATTAAGCCTCTGCTGACTTCCACAAACAATCTTCTTCTACATGTATTAATTAACACTTGTTTCTTCTTTTAGCCCTCTGGATCGACCAGCCAGCAACCATCTTCTTCTACGAAAAAGAGCAAGCGAGGCACGAGCCAGCGGTTGAAAGATCGTGCAAAGTTCACGATCGAAGCAGTCCGTGTTGATGGCAGGCCGATGGAGCCCAAGAAGGCCGCAGACAAATTTGTACGTCAGGCTGGAGTTCTTGTTAGGGACCAAATCCCAATCACAATTGAAAATTGGAATAAGCCAAAGAAGGGCGACGGTACCTTTGTCGATGATGATCCAAAGAAACGCTTTGGAATTCGTTGTTGGTAAATTTCACCCTTCCGCCAGAGGAGGATGAAAACAACCCGTTATAAAGGAAAAGGTCAAAGAGTGGACTCTAAAGAAGATGGCTGAGGCTTTCCAACTAGAAGACAAAATTGAACAAATTTGTCAAATCATGAGACTCCAAATTTCAAGACACATATTATGCAAAATAAGACCTCACCGCCCGAATTTAAGACATATAAAAAAGTGCTATAGCTAAAAAGAGGTCGAAACCAATACGCTTAATGCCCCAAGAAGGAATATCACCAGAGGACGGGTCGGTGGCTACATATCTCAGAGGCCTAAGTGGGAGGAAGCTGAGAAGGCCCCGCGCGAGAGAGATCACACCCCAGAAACATGGGTGGGACCTACGTGCAAAGACTTGGTTCTACGGAATCAGGGCAAGGTTGGACCCGTAAATGATTGTGTATCTTCCCAACCATCCTTGCCAAACCCGTCAACGAACTAATCACGACATACGAGGAAACATCCGCCAGACCTTCCATCCCGACAGAGAGAATGACCAGCTCACACGCCATCGGTAAAAAAGAACACCTGGACATGCACGAGGCACGGGTATGACATGGAAGGATGGGTTTGCCGATCGAGCGACTCTTACAGATGGCGCGCGAAAAGAAAAGGAGCGTATAGCGGATGACCCAGATAGAACATGCACTTGCGGCGCAGCGCAAGTGAATGCACAACAGAGCCATCAAGCTACGGCCCATCTCAACGGCACGAAGAGCCTGCATTGAAGCTGCCCGCGCCTGCATCGCTGAAAAGCAGTGTGGCTTCCACGGAAAACGCAGCCCACGCTTGAAATGACGGGTCCTCGATACCCGTGGATGAGATCACGAGAGCGAACACGCTGAGCTGCATGTGAGATTAATGGGCTTATCCATTAAGGTGGCCGGCTATGCCTTACATCTTGTAGCTGGTGGAACTTACCACTGCCGACCGATTCCAGATGGCTATGCTATTGTCGGGGTGGATGAGGATGTGAAGGAATATGAGGAAGCACAGCTTGACCATGCTACAGGTGAAGGGGAAACTCAACTCAAATTTGCAGTGAAAACAACCATTCTTTGGAAGAAGGAACACATTGTGCTTCCAAATTGAGGTCACTGCACCCCCGCCTCTCAGCTGTCAGCTGAGCCGCTTCAGCTATCTCTGCTGCAGCCATCTCCGGGGCAGCCATCTCCGCCCGTCACCATCTCTGCTGGCAGCCATCTCCGCCCGTCACCATCTCTCTGACAGCCATCTCCGGCCCGTCAGCCATCTCGTGCGCGGCAGCCATCTCCGGCCCGTCAGCCATCTCCGGTGCTTCATCCATCTCCTCAGCGTAAGAGGAAGAGCACTGCCACGAGGAGCATTAGTAGCACTGCCACAAAGAAATCCGCAGGAAACCGTACGCCAAAGAGTTCAAAAAACTACGTCCTGCAGCCTTCCGCCAAGCCATTGCCGGTTTTACCGTGGAATCGCAACGACGAGGAGACCAATAGGATCTCGGAAGAACAGGTCAAGAAATTCTTTGCACCTAGACGGGCCGAGCCAAAGGAGAAAATAGATCCGGCGGTGGTGGAGAAGTTTTACAATAATCTTTTGAAACCTGAAACCCCACTTGTGCCGGACTACGAGCGCAAGGCGCCGTAGGGAGACTGAAAGTAGCAGTCGTGAGGCACCCCAGAAAACAGTTCCCATGCTCGGAGAGCAGGAAAACCAATCATGTGCCCCGCTCCAAATGTTCGACACACGAGACGCTCCTCCCGTAAATGATTACGAGGCAGAGCTACAAAGAAAGGCCAATGAGATGAGGATGACTTACATTGCATACTTGAACGTCATGGGAGACAACTTGCCCAAATGCGATGCCAACCCCATAAGCCATGGAAGTATGGGAAGAATCTCGTTAAGAAAGAGGAGCTCAAGAATCTACCAACAAAGATGCGAAAATTGCACAAGTGGTACCTTCATTTCTGCAAGACGAGAAAGGTAGAATGGATCACGGCGCATATAAGAGATCAGATTTTCTTGTGCGGAGACGACTCAATCGACTTCAACATTCAAGACTTGCATTTTATATTCAATCAGAAGGAACTCGACAAATCTGCCATCATCCTTTATTGTGTGTAAGTACTATTTCTGTAATTTTTATCTCATCTCATTCACTTCATTAATTGCATGTATATATATATATATGCTCACCATATATGTATATAATATTATGCAGGAAAAAGGTTATGGAATGCATGAAAGGAGGCCCTTTTGACATTGGGTTCGTTGACCCAAATAGAGTTCATGAAGAAGTGGTAAGAGACAAACCCGGGAAAACAGAAGATTACTTGCTAAAGTCTTTACTGAGACAACAAACCAAAAGGGAAATACTATTGCCTTACAACTTCTCGTGAGTACTGTTACCCTCTCTCTTGTACACATTCTGTTTCGGCTTACTCGATGTTAAGTGTAATTGATGATGAGTTATGCGGCGTAGGGTTCCACTTTATTCGCTAGTCATTCAACCCGACTCAGAAAAGTCCTTGTCATGGACTCGTTTAAAAGAAAAAGAGCTATGGGCAGACTTTAGAGAGATGCTCCAGAGGTAATTTCAATCATATTATCGCACTAGATCGGCAACTTTCGTGACAATAAGTAATTAATTACTCCTTTATCCATTTTCTTTGTCGGACAGGGTTTGAAAAATGTTCACGGGCAGGGCCGTGGGTGAATGGTCAGAAGAACTAAAATTTGTAGACCAAAATGTAAGTAATACTAGATAGCTTCCAATTCCATTATATCATGCTTTATTGATTATTATTTTGATTGAACTCTCTATTCTCGTAAAGTGCGCGCATCAGGGACACGGCAATAACTTATGTGGTTACTATGTTTGCGAATTCATTCGCAACACGATATGTGCGACGGGCGAAGCCGCACTAGAACAACTTAGAGTAAGTAAACAAAGTCCACAACATTATTTTATTACCATCAATTGTGTTGAGTTTTATTCTTATATATATATTTATGGCCCATTCTTCATATATATTCAGATCGAACGGATGCGGGACCAACTCCTACCATTTGAACGCATACGAGCCATTCAAGAGGAATTGGCGGGGTTCATACTTGATGAGGTCGTCACGCCTGGCGGAGAACTCTTTAGATATCCACCAAAATGAATGATGACGATGTATGTGCCGATGACGATGTATGTGCCGATGACGATGTATGTGCCGATGACGATGTTTGTGTATAATAATAGTTGCTTAATTATTCATGTACTCGTATGTACCGATGACGATTTATAAGTATACCACTCCCGATCGATTCCCCCTCGCCCTCCTCGTAGAAATACGCCTAACGGGCAGAGAGAAGTTCTGCGCGGCAGCGGCAGGAAAACGGCCTAAATCTCTGCCGCGGCAGAAGAACCTTTAACACCGGTTCCATATACGAACCGGTGTTAAAGGGGGGGGCTGAGGCCTGCGGCAGCCCCACGTGTGCCACCCTTTAACACCGGTTCGTATAAGAACCGGTGTTAAAGGGGCCAACCCTCTAACACCGAACCCTCAACAGCGGTTGGGGAACCGCTGTTAGAGGGCCCTCCCAACCGGAGTTAAAGGGGGGGCTCTACACTAGTGTAAAGTAGTATATTGGCTACTATGTACTGCTACTGAACCGGCGAGAGTATTTGCCAAAGCAAACCGGTGGACATATTATAATGTGATAAATTATCTATACACTACACAAATTTCAACACTCACTCTCAAAAGAACAAAAAAAATTCAGACATACCATAGCAACTAATATATAGAAGAAAAACACATAAGGCTAGTTTTTTTTGAACAAGGAGTTGGAGGAAACAGAGAAGGCAAATTTACCAGATTGAATAACGGATCACTAAGTTATAAATGTACAAAATATCAGTAACCATTAGTTTTTAGGAATGCAGGATCAGAAACTAAGAAGTGTGTCAACCCCTCGTGCATCCCCCACGAAGATCGAAACCTGCACAACACCTTGCAAAAAATATTAATATAGCCACATCTGTAATTAAGAAGCACACAACAAGTTCCTGTAGCATCCTTCGCAAAAAATTCTCCAATGACTGGTTCTCCTCGCAGCAGTACCGGTCTGTTCTGCACAATCAGATGAGAACTCGGCTTAAAATACATGCGTATGTATTTGTAACAAACAACAATTAGAGAAGGAGCAGAGCAAGCACAGTCGATGAAGCAGGACAAGTAAGAATGAATCAAAGTAGTTTTATTGATGAGCCAACTACGGCAAGTTGTCAGCCTCGGTATTGGAGAATAAATCAACCTCACTAGAGGAAAAAGGGCTATCCGTTCGCGACCCCTCGGAGCATTAGTCCCGGTTGCGCCACCAACCGGGACTAATGCTGGCACGCTGCACAGGTTGCCGGCACGAACGGGCCAGGCGTCCGGTTGGAGCCACCAACCGGGACTAAAGGTTTGGCCACAGCCACGTGGCGTGGCACGCACCTTTAGTCCCGGTTGCTAGCTCCAACCGGGACTAAAGACCCCTGCCCTCTATAAATGCAACGCCCCAGCCCCCTCTGCCTCCACCTTACATGGACTATCTCCCAACCGGTACATCTCAAACCTTTTCGTCCATCCCGGGTAAAAAGGACAAATGTCTGCCGAATCGGCAGGAAGTGGGTCCTGTTTGTACTACAGGTACATGATCTATCGCCCGTGATTTTTTGAAAAAATCATTTTTAGACTCGCAATATGTGGTTTCTTCAGAGATCCAATGCAAGTTCTAACGATGCTCGTCCCCTATCTTCATGCACATCGGTTCGACCATAGTTAGAAATTCAGATAATTCAAAACGGGCATAATAAATTCAAAAAATATCCAAACAATGAAAATCCTTCGCGTGGTGTCATATTATGTTACATAGTTGAAAGGAAAAATACCAGACTTGGTATATTGATCATGTTTCGAAAAAACCTTCACAAAATGACCTATCATGTTCGAGGTTTCATGGCTTTCGGTCCAAATGACCGATGTTATGTGCTGAATCACGGCATAGTTTGTGATGTTGTGCCCATATTATGCATGTGTGTGGACATTGGTATGGAGAACAATGTTGCAGGAGGAAGTTTTCCTTGTTGTCGCACGGAAAAGCCCTTTTCCATTTTCCGAGTGCAAAAAACGGGTCGTTTTGTGAAGTAACCACCAAAATGCCGTTTCAGAATGCTACCGACCCATTTTCCTAAAATACTAGATCACCTTACATGGACTATCTCCCAACCGGTACATCTCAAACCTTTTCGTCCACCCCGGATAAAAAGGACAAATGTCTGCCGAATCGGCACGAAGTGGGTCCGGTTTGTACTAGAGGTACATGATCTATCGCCCGTGATCTTTTGAAAAAATCATTTTTAGACTCGCAATATGTGGTTTCTTCAGAGATCCAATGCAAGTTCTAACGATGCTCGTCCCCTATCTTCATGCACACCGGTTCGACCATAGTTAGAAATTCAGATAATTCAAAACGGGAATAATAAATTCAAAAAAAATCCGAACAATGAAAATCCTTCGCGTGGTGTCATATTATGTTACATAGTTGAAAGGAAAAATACCAGACTTGGTATATTGATCATGTTTCGAAAAAACCTTCACAAAATGACCTATCATGTTCGAGGTTTCATGGCTTTCGGTCCAAATGAACCGATGTTATGTGCTGAATCACGGCATAGTTTGTGATGTTGTGCCCATATTATGTATGTGTGTGAACATTGGTATGGAGAACAATGTTGCAGGAGGAAGTTTTCCTTTTTGTCGAACGGAAAAACCCTTTTCCATTTTCAGAGCGCAAAAAACGGGTCGTTTTGTGAAGTAACCACCAAAATGCCGTTTTAGAATGCTACCGTCCCATTTTCCTAAAATACTAGACCACCTTACATGGACTATCTCCCAACCGGTACATCTCAAACCTTTTCGTCCATCCCGGGTAAAAAGGACAAATGTCTGCCGAATCGGTAGGAAGTGGGTCCGGTTTGTACTACAGGTACATGATCTATCGCCTGATTTTTGAAAAATCATTTTTAGACTCGCAATATGTGGTTTCTTCAGAGATCCAATGCAAGTTCTAACGATGATCGTCCCCTATCTTCATGCACACCGGTTCGACCATAGTTAGAAATTCAGATAATTCAAAACGGGCATAATAAATTCAAAAAAAATCCGAACAATGAAAACCCTTTGCGTGGTGTCATATTTTGTTACATAGTTGAAAGGAAAAATACCATACTTGGTATATTGATCATGTTTCGAAAAAACCTTCACAAAATGACCTATCATGTTCGAGGTTTCATGGCTTTCGGTCCAAATGACCGATGTTATGTGCTGAATCACGGCATAGTTTGTGATGTTGTGCCCATATTATGCATGTGTGTGGACATTGGTATGGAGAACAATGTTGCAGGAGGAAGTTTTCCTTTTTGTCGCACGGAAAAGCCCTTTTCCATTTTCCGAGCGCAAAAAACGGGTCGTTTTGTGAAGTAACCACCAAAATGCCGTTTCAGAATGCTACCGACCCATTTTCCTAAAATACTAGATCACCTTACATGGACTATATCCCAACCGGTACATCTCAAACCTTTTCGTCCACCCCGGATAAAAAGGACAAATGTCTGCCGAATCGGCACGAAGTGGGTCCGGTTTGTACTAGAGGTACATGATCTATCGCCCGTGATCTTTTGAAAAAATCATTTTTAGACTCGCAATATGTGGTTTCTTCAGAGATCCAATGCAAGTTCTAACGATGCTCGCCCCTATCTTCATGCACACCGTTCGACCATAGTTAGAAATTCAGATAATTCAAAACGGGAATAATAAATTCAAAAAAAATCCGAACAATGAAAATCCTTCGCGTGGTGTCATATTATGTTACATAGTTGAAAGGAAAAATACCAGACTTGGTATATTGATCATGTTTCGAAAAAACCTTCACAAAATGACCTATCATGTTCGAGGTTTCATGGCTTTCGGTCCAAATGAACCGATGTTATGTGCTGAATCACGGCATAGTTTGTGATGTTGTGCCCATATTATGTATGTGTGTGGACATTGGTATGGAGAACAATGTTGCAGGAGGAAGTTTTCCTTTTTGTCGCACGGAAAAACCCTTTTCCATTTTCCGAGCGCAAAAAACGGGTCGTTTTGTGAAGTAACCACCAAAATGCCGTTTTAGAATGCTACCGTCCCATTTTCCTAAAATACTAGACCACCTTACATGGACTATCTCCCAACCGGTACATCTCAAACCTTTTCGTCCATCCCGGGTAAAAAGGACAAATGTCCGCTTAGGTAGGAAGTGGGTCCGGTTTGTACTAAGGTGTACATGATCTATCGCCTGATTTTTGAAAAATCATTTTAGACTCGCAATATGTGGTTTCTTCAGAGATCCAATGCAAGTTCTAACGATGCTCGCCCCTATCTTCATGCACACCGTTTCACCATAGTTAGAAATTCGATAATTCAAACGGCATAATAAATTCAAATAAAATCCGAACAATGAAAATCCTTCGCGTGGTGTCATATTATGTTACATAGTTGAAAGTAAAAATACCATACTTGGTATATTGATCATGTTTCGAAAAAACCTTCACAAAATGACCTATCATGTTCGAGGTTTCATGGCTTTCGTCCAAATGACCGATGTTATGTGCTGAATCACGGCATAGTTTGTGATGTTGTGCCCATATTATGCATGTGTGTGGACATTGGTATGGAGAACAATGTTGCAGGAGGAAGTTTTCCTTTTGTCGCACGAAAAGCCCTTTTCCATTTTCCGAAGAAAAACGGGTCGTTTTGTGAAGTAACCACCAAAATGCCGCTTCGTAATGCTACCGTACCATTTTCCTAAAATACTAGACCACCTTACATGGACTATCTCCCAACCGGTACATCTCAAACCTTTTCGTCCATCCCGGTAAAAGGACAAATGTCCGCCGAATCGCAAGAAGTGGGTCCGTTTGTACTAGGTACATGATCTATCGCCCGTGATTTTTTGAAAAATCATTTTAGACTCGCAATATGTGGTTTCTTCAGAGATCCAATGCAAGTTCTAACGATGCTCGCCCTATCTTCATGCACACCGTTCGACCATAGTTAGAAATTCGATAATTCAAAACGGCATAATAAATTCAAAAAATCCGAACAATGAAAATCCTTCGTGGTGTCATATTATGTTACATAGTTGAAAGGAAAAATACCAGACTTGGTATATTGATCATGTTTCAAAAACCTTTACAAAATGACCTATCATGTTCGAGGTTTCATGGCTTTCGGTCCAAATGAACCGATGTTATGTCTTGAATCACGGCATAGTTTGTGATGTTGTGCCCATATTATGCATGTGTGTGGATATTGGTATGGAGAACAATGTTGCAGAGGAAGTTTTCCTTTTGTCGCACGGAAAAGCCCTTTTCCATTTTCCGAGCGCAAAAACGGGTCGCTTTTGTGAAGTAACCACCAAAATGCCTTTTCGTAATGCTACCGTCCCATTTTCCTAAAATACTAGACCACCTTACATGGACTATATCCCAACCGTACATCTCAAACCTTTTCGTCCATCCCGGTAAAAGGACAAATGTCCGCCGAATCAGAGAAGTGGGTCCTGTTTGTACCAGGTACATGATCTATCGCCGTGATTTTTGAAAAATCATTTTAGACTCGCAATATGTGGTTTCTTCAGAGATCCAATGCAAGTTCTAACGATGCTCGCCCCTATCTTCATGCACACCGTTCGACCATAGTTAGAAATTCAGATAATTCAAAACGGGCATAATAAATTCAAAAAAATCCAAACAATGAAAATCCTTCGTGGTGTCATATTATGTTACATAGTTGAAAGGAAAAATACCAGACTTGGTATATTGATCATGTTTCAAAAACCTTCACAAAATGACCTATCATGTTCGAGGTTTCATGGCTTTGTCCAAATGACCGATGTTATGTGCTGAATCACGGCATAGTTTGTGATGTTGTGCCCATATTATGCATGTGTGTGGACATTGGTATGGAGAACAATGTTGCAGAGGAAGTTTTCCTTTTGTCGCACGGAAAAGCCCTTTTCCATTTTCCCGAGCGCAAAAACGGGTCGCTTTTGAAGTAACCACCAAAATGCCGCTTCAATGCTACCGTACCATTTTCCTAAAATACTAGACCACCTTACATGGACTATCTCCCAACCGGTACATCTCAAACCTTTTCGTCCATCCCAGGTAAATCGGCAGGAAGTGGGTCCGGTTAGTACTACAGGTACATGATCTATCGCCTGATTTTTGAAAAATCATTTTAGACTCGCAATATGTGGTTTCTTCAGAGATCCAATGCAAGTTCTAACGATGCTCGCCCCTATCTTCATGCACACCGTTCGACCATAGTTAGAAATTCATAATTCAAAACGGCATAATAAATTCAAAAAAATCCGAACAATGAAAATCCTTCGTGGTGTCATATTATGTTACATAGTTGAAAGTAAAATACCATACTTGGTATATTGATCATGTTTCAAAAACCTTCACAAAATGACCTATCATGTTCGAGGTTTCATGGCTTTCGTCCAAATGACCGATGTTATGTGCTGAATCACGCATAGTTTGTGATGTTGTGCCCATATTATGCATGTGTGTGACATTGGTATGGAGAACAATGTTGCAGAGGAAGTTTTCCTTTTGTCGCACGGAAAAGCCCTTTTCCATTTTCCGAGCGCAAAAACGGGTCGCTTTGTGAAGTAACCACCAAAATGCCGCTTCGTAATGCTACCGCCCATTTTCCTAAAATACTAGACCACCTTACATGGACTATCTCCCAACCGGTACATCTCAAACCTTTTCGTCCATCCCGGTAAAAGGACAAATGTCTCCCGAATCCAAGAAGTGGGTCCGTTTGTACTACATGTACATGATCTATCGCCGTGATTTTTGAAAAATCATTTTTAGACTCGCAATATGTGGTTTCTTCAGAGATCCAATGCAAGTTCTAACGATGCTCGTCCCCTATCTTCATGCACACCGGTTCGACCATAGTTAGAAATTCAGATAATTCAAAACGGGCATAATAAATTCAAAAAAAATCCGAACAATGAAAATCCTTCGCGTGGTGTCATATTATGTTACATAGTTGAAAGGAAAAATACCAGACTTGGTATATTGATCATGTTTCGAAAAAACCTTTACAAAATGACCTATCATGTTCGAGGTTTCATGGCTTTCGGTCCAAATGAACCGATGTTATGTGCTGAATCACGGCATAGTTTGTGATGTTGTGCCCATATTATGCATGTGTGTGGATATTGGTATGGAGAACAATGTTGCAGGAGGAAGTTTTCCTTTTTGTCGCACGGAAAAGCCCTTTTCCATTTTCCGAGCGCAAAAACGGTCGCTTTTGTGAAGTAACCACCAAAATGCCTTTTGAATGCTACCGTCCCATTTTCCTAAAATACTAGACCACCTTACATGGACTATATCCCAACGGTACATCTCAAACCTTTTCGTCCATCCCGGTAAAAGGACAAATGTCTGCCGAATCGGAAGGAAGTGGGTCCGGTTTGTACTACAGGTACATGATCTATCGCCCGTGATTTTTTGAAAAAATCATTTTTAGACTCGCAATATGTGGTTTCTTTAGAGATCCAATGCAAGTTCTAACGATGCTCGTCCCCTATCTTCATGCACACCGGTTCGACCATAGTTAGAAATTCAGATAATTCAAAACGGGCATAATAAATTCAAAAAAATCCAAACAATGAAAATCCTTCGCGTGGTGTCATATTATGTTACATAGTTGAAAGGAAAAATACCAGACTTGGTATATTGATCATGTTTCGAAAAAACCTTCACAAAATGACCTATCATGTTCGAGGTTTCATGGCTTTCGGTCCAAATGACCGATGTTATGTGCTGAATCACGGCATAGTTTGTGATGTTGTGCCCATATTATGCATGTGTGTGGACATTGGTATGGAGAACAATGTTGCAGGAGGAAGTTTTCCTTTTGTCGGAAAAGCCCTTTTCCATTTTCCGAGCGCAAAAAAAGCGTTTTGTGAAGTAACCACCAAAATGCCGTTTCAGAATGCTACCGCACCATTTTCCTAAAATACTAGACCACCTTACATGGACTATCTCCCAACGGTACATCTCAAACCTTTTCGTCCATCCCGGTAAAAGGACAAATGTCTAGAATCGGTAGGAAGTAGGTCCGGTTTGTACTACAGGTACATGATCTATCGCCCGTGATTTTTTAAAAAAATCATTTTTAGACTCGCAATATGTGGTTTCTTCAGAGATCCAATGCAAGTTCTAACGATGCTCGTCCCCTATCTTCATGCACACCGGTTCGACCATAGTTAGAAATTCAGATAATTCAAAACGGGCATAATAAATTCAAAAAAATCCGAACAATGAAAATCCTTCGTGTGGTGTCATATTATGTTACATAGTTGAAAGGAAAAATACCAGACTTGGTATATTGATCATGTTTCGAAAAAACCTTCACAAAATGACCTATCATGTTCGAGGTTTCATGGCTTTCGGTCCAAATGACCGATGTTATGTGCTGAATCACGGCATAGTTTGTGATGTTGTGCCCATATTATGCATGTGTGTGGACATTGGTATGGAGAACAATGTTGCAGCAGGAAGTTTTCCTTTTTGCATCGGAAAAGCCCTTTTCCATTTTCCGAGCGCAAAAACGGGTCGCTTTGTGAAGTAACCACCAAAATGCCGTTTGAATGCTACCGTCCCATTTTCCTAAAATACTAGACCACCTTACATGGACTATCTCCCAAGTACTGTCATTGGTATTGCACGCAGATGCTCTGGGGTAGCTTACGAGGGAGCAAGGCGACGGAGAATCCGGGAGCGAGATTGGCACACGATGTACCCAGGTTCACGTCCCCTCGGTGGAGGATCGCTACGTCCTGCTATCAATCCAGTATATGATCATAGATTGGTTTACATGGGAGCCGCCGTAGGCGGAGGGAGACTAGATCTAATATGACGTACCCCTTGGTGGCTTTATATATGCAGCCAGTTAGGGTTTACAAGTGCTTTAGTGGGCTTTCTATTAGAGTCGCCGTCTTGGGCCTCGATCGGCCGATCGTTCGGGTCGAGCAGCGGTCGTTGGGTCGAGCAGCGTCGATCGCCGTATCCGGCGAGTCGACCCGCTCTATGTTTGGCGATCCAGCTGGCGAATCCGCTTCGTGGGTATACCCCGATTGGTATTCCCCCATCAGTAGTCCCCGAGCGCGTTGTTGATTTGACGCGGGCTTGAGGCAGGGCGCGGAGAGTCTTGATGATGGGTCGTGGCGAATCAGCGACGAGCTCCTGAATAGAGAAAAGAACCGTGAAGCGGGAGGCGGTCGGCGTGAGCCAGTCGGTGATGGCCAGTTGGCGAAAGACACAGGGCGTCGGTGAAGCTGCCTGTTGCGGCGAGTCCTCGAACGTGGAGCCTGCCGAGTCCCCGAGCGCGGCGAGTGGAGAGGTCGAGCGACCGGCGAGTCCGCGAGTGTGTGGCGTACGCGAGGGCGAGTCCGCGATGACAAGTCCCCGAGCGTGTGGCGTACGCGAGGGCGAGTCATGATGGCGAAGTCCCGAGAATGTCGAACGCGAGGGCGAGACCGCGGTGGCGAGTCCCCGAGCGTGTTGAGTACGCAAGGGCGAGTCCGCGATGATGGCGAGTCCCCGAGCGTGGAGAGTACGCGAGTAGCGAGTCCATGGTGGCGAGTCGATGAGGGCGAGCCGCGGTCGTGGAACCACGCGTACACGCAGCATGCCTAGGAGTAGTCCCCGAGGCTCGAGTTGGCTTGCAGAGGCGACTTGAGGCTCATATTTTGAAAATAGTAGTGGTTGTTGCCGAGCGTGGCGAGCTACGAGGTTGAGCGACCGGCGGGCACCGAGTCCCCGAGCGCGTCGAGTGGCGAGGTCGAGCGACCGACGGGCACCGAGTCCCCGAGCGTGGCGAGTCCGTGATGATTGCGAGTCTGCGAGGGGAGAGTCCCCGAGTGTGGCGAGTCCGCGATGATTGCGAGTCCGCGAGGGGAGAGTCCCCGAGTGTGGCGAGTCTGCGATGATTGCGAGTCCGCGAGGGGAGAGTCCCCGAGTGTGGCGAGTCCGCGATGATTGCGACTCCGCGAGGGGAGAGTCCCCGAGCGTGGCGAGTCCGCGATGATTGCGAGTCCGCGAGGGGAGAGTCCCCGAGTGTGGCGAGTCCGCGATGATTGCGAGTCCGCAATGATGTTGATTGCGCTGTTTTGTTAGCGAGTCTCTCGTCTTGGCCGGGGGCTACCGCATGGCGACTCCAAAGATGTCTCTCGACTTGGCGTTCTTCCTGGACGATCCGAGGCTCGGTTTGCGAGTCCTCGTCCGCAGTACTTAGCCGTGTGAGTCGCACTGTCTAAGGTTGAGGAGGACATGGTGCTGTTTGTGTAGCACTACCATTTGTCTTGGCCCGGAAGGCCAGTCGAGCAAGGCGACTCCAATGATGGCTCTCGGTTAGCGTTTTTCTTGGACGATCCGAGGCTCGGTTTGCGAGTCCTCGTCCGCACTACTTGGCCATTGCGAGTCGCTCTATCAAAGGTTGACAAAGGCGAATTGATTTTTCCCGGAGGGAAGAGACACCCAGTGGTGAGTCCATGCAGCGTGGCAAGCGACCCTCTCTGGTGACTCGGACGATGAAGGTCCCTTAGTAGGCGTGACGCATTTATTCGACAGCGGACGGGTCGCACGGCGCTTAACCGGAAAAAGTCGACGCGCGTAAAGTGATCGCACTATGGCGAAGTCGACGCGCGACACGGGTCGACGCGCGGACGGAGGTCGCGCTGGCGAAGTCGACGGCGGACACGGGTCAACACGGCGGACGGGGTCGCGCTATGGCGAAGTCGACGCGGCGGACACGGGTCGACGCGGACGGAGGTCGCGGCGGCGGCGGTCGACGCGCGACGCTGGTCAACGCGGCGGACGGGGGTCGCGCTATGGCGAAGTCGACGCGGCGGACGGAGGTCGCGCTATGGCGAAGTCGACGACGGCGGGGCCGTGAAGTTGAGGTCGCGATGGCGATCCCGCGGCAGGCGAGTCGCGACAGGTGAGTCCCCGAGCCTAGCGAGTCCGCGTTTAAGCGTGTCCGTGTTTAGGCGAGTTCCACAGTATGACAAGTCCGTGACAGAGGAGTGGTGTGAGGGCGATTCCGTAATGGCGAGGTCGCGATGATGAGCCCGCGGCAATCGAGCGACGGAGTCATCTCCTTCGCGACTCTATTATATCAAATGGGTCGTGATACGTATGAAAATAAACACACACGCACATTAATAATTAGATCAAATAGTAATTATTTTGAGAAAATACAGTAAACGAGAAACATATGTGATTATTAGTCCTGACCGTATACACTTGACGTGTGTTTGTTATGCCAGAACTCCTCGCAAGTAGTAACGCCAATATAACAAGAGATTATATCTAAATTAGATAATCAAACAGTAATAATTATAGAGAGAGAAAAGGCATGGGATTGAATAAAGAATTCTTTCATGCATGACCGCATGAATTTTTCCACGCTCAACTTGCTGGTGCATCTTCGTGGCTTGATTCACCTTTTCCTTTATCTGGAACGGCGGCCAGTAGCCATCGATCTTCGATCAATGACTCGCGATGAGCTCATCGACGGGTGGCAATACTGAAGCAGAACCTGCGAGTAGACGTGATTTATTCACGCGAGCGCCGTCGAGGTCGTTGATCTGCATGCATAGATTGACTCTGACCCGATGCGTATCAGTTAATTAGATAGAATAATCAGATGACTAAATAATCAATTAGAAGGAGAAGAAATTAGATCGATAGAAACAGATCAGAGCGTATAGCCGGGAATTTTCCGAGTCAGACGCATGGGGAGGCTGCCGTATCTAGCCGACCGGCCTTTTTCAGACGACGCGCCAGATGCAATCTAGCCGCCGGCGACGGTGAGGGATCCCGCCCCGGATTGTCACCCTCCAAGCACCGCTAGCCCCACGGTGAGGGATCCCAACCGGATTATCTCAAACCTTTTCGTCCATCCCGGTTAAAAAGGACAAATGTCTGCCGAATCGGCACGAAGTGGGTCCGGTTTGTACTACAGGTACATGATCTATCGCCCGTGATTTTTTGAAAAAATCATTTTTAGACTCGCAATATGTGGTTTCTTCAGAGATCCAATGCAAGTTCTAACGATGCTCGTCCCCTATCTTCATGCACACCTGTTCGACCATAGTTAGAAATTCAGATAATTCAAAACGGGCATAATAAATTCAAAAAAAATCCGAACAATGAAAATCCTTCGCGTGGTGTCATATTATGTTACATAGTTGAAAGGAAAAATACCAGACTTGGTATATTGATCATGTTTCGAAGAAACCTTCACAAAATGACCTATCATGTTCGAGGTTTCATGGCTTTCGGTCCAAATGACCGATGTTATGTGCTGAATCACGGCATAGTTTGTGATGTTGTGCCCATATTATGCATGTGTGTGGACATTCGTATGGAGAACAATGTTGCAGGAGGAAGTTTTCCTTTTTGTCGCACGGAAAAGCCCTTTTCCATTTTCCCGAGCGCAAAAACGGGTCGCTTTGTGAAGTAACCACCAAAATGCCGCTTCGTAATGCTACCGACCCATTTTCCTAAAATACTAGATCACCTTACATGGACTATCTCCCAACCGGTACATCTCAAACCTTTTCGTCCACCCGGATAAAAGGACAAATGTCTCCGAATCCAAGAAGTGGGTCCGGTTTGTACTAGAGGTACATGATCTATCGCCTGATCTTTTGAAAAATCATTTTAGACTCGCAATATGTGGTTTCTTGAGAGATCCAATGCAAGTTGTAACGTTGCGCGTCCCCTATCTTCATGCACACCGGTTCGACCATAGTTAGAAATTCAGATAATTCAAAACTGGCATAATAAATTCAAAAAAAATCCGAACAATGAAAATCCTTCGCGTGGTGTCATATTATGTTACATAGTTGAAAGGAAAAATACCAGACTTGGTATATTGATCATGTTTCGAAAAAACCTTCACAAAATGACCTATCATGTTTGAGGTTTCATGGCTTTTTCGGTCCAAATGACCGATGTTATGTGCTGAATCACGGCATAGTTTGTGATGTTGTGCCCATATTATGCATGTGTGTGGACATTGGTATGGAGAACAATGTTGCAGGAGAAAATGGTTTTGAATTATTTATTTAAATCCAAACACTTTTTATGTTTAAAGTTTTTCTAAATTCCAAATTAATATTCAAAAATATAAGTCAATTCATTTTAAAAGGTTACATTAATTATTTTTTAAAAATAGAAAATGGTTTTGGATTATTTATTCAAATCCATACACTTTTATGTTTAAAGTTTTTCTAAATTCCAAGTTGATATTAAAAAAATATAAGTTAATTCATTTTTAATTGTAAATGGTTCATATTTGAAATGGTTACATTAATTATTTTTTAAAACAGAAAATGGTTTTGAATTATTTATTTAAATCCAAACACTTTTTATGTTTAAAGTTTTTCTAAATTCCAAATTAATTCATTTTAAAAGGTTACATTAATTATTTTTTTAAAATAGAATATGTTTTTGAATTATTTATTCAAATCCATACACTTCTTATGTTTAAAGTTTTTCTAAATTCCAAATTGATATTTAAAAAATATAAGTTAATTCATTTTTAATTGTAAATGGTTCATATTTTAAATGGTTACATTAATTATTTTTAAAATGTAAAATGGTTTTGAATTATTTATTCAAATCCAAACAATTTTATGTTTAAAGTTTTTATAAATTCCAAATTAATTATCATTTAAAAACAATACAAATTTAAACCCCAAAATAAAAAATAAGGCGGAACAGAGAAAATACCTGAAATTTTTGAAAGCAGAATATGTCGGTTGAGCCACCAACCGACTAAAGACCCCGCCAACCCTTGGTGCTGAAAATATTGAGTATAGGTCCCGTTGGTGGCTCCAACCGACGATATCTTTAGTCCTGCTGAGCCACCAACCGACTAAATGTCCTTTGGTTATAACCCTTTAGCCCTTCCTCTTCTTCCTTCCCCATCACTTCTACGCTTCACCGACATGCACAACCGCCTCGACGCCGCAGATGCCCAAGCTCGCCGCCCGACGCCGCCGCCGCCCGAGCCCACGCCGCCGCCGCTCCATCCGCCAAAGACCGCCGCCTCTGCGCCGCACTCGGCCGCCCACGACTCCGTCTTCTCGACCCGACCGTGCTCGCCGCCAATTCGCTCAACCTTGACCTCCCGCTCTCTTCGACCAACCTCACGCGCAGGGTGAGCAAGCGAACCTTCCGGATGCCTCCTTCCTTCCTCTCATCGTAGTTCATGCTCGCGCTTAGATTCCGCTCACGTCGGCCGCCGTTGTACCACCTTCTCCGCAAATCAGTAGGGGCGGCGCCAATTTTAAGTAGGCGCGGCGGCGCAAGTAGGCGCCGGCGCGGCATTGGCGATCAAGGCGGCGGCTGGCGAGCCACGCCGACGGCCCACGGCTCACGCCGACGTGGCCCATGGTGGCTTGTCTTGATGTGGCCTAGGCCCAAAGACTCAAAGGATGGCTAGGTTCTCTTGGTAAAAAACCAACCCTTTGCGATGTCATATTGACACGAATTCAATTTTAAATGATTTAATAATTCCAGAAATTGATATAAACTTGTAAATTCAATATCTTTTATTTATAAGTCGAAAATACAAATAATATATCAAATTGTTTAGAAAAATGAAACCTATCTATTTAACCTATAATCATGCATTGTTCAACAATTTAAATGACAAGTATAATTAGAAGAACAAATGCACCCTCTCATATGTTAGGAGTTTCCCGAGTTAGGGTTTTCACCGTCGGAACCCCGATTAAATCGTCGAGCATGTCTTAGGGTTACATTCCAATGCAAATTAACTTGTCATATCATCATACTTGCTTGAGCATTGCATCGATGCCATGTGTTGATTGTTTCCTTTCTTTTCGGTGTTTCGATTATTAGGTTTATTATTAGTTAGGTATTATTAGGTTTATTAATTAGTTTGGTATTATTGGTCTTCCACCGGGTCACCAATGTGGGTAGCCCTGACCGATTCACATTGTCAACATCGTGGTTAGATAAGGAATCATTAATACCCTTAGGTGCATGTGGGTTCGACGATGTGCCTTCGCCAGGCATTCGAACCCTCTTAAATCGATTCCAATATGGTATTTTGTTAGTATCTAGTTTACCTATCTGCTGGATAGTTTCCCTTTTGTAGCCTTATACTCATGTTCCCCTCTCATATGCATCCGAGGTTTCTCCGAACTAGGTTACACCCTCGAACTCCTAATATTGATTTTAGTTGATTTTAGCTAGAGTTACCTATCTACTACACGGTTTCCTTTTTGTAGCTAGGTTTAGGGTTTCTCTTCATTTTTATTATTGTGTATGTATATATTAGGGTTTCTCCTTAACTTTCTCCTTTAGCCGCTTTGACTTATTCGTTTTTCCACCTATGCGGAAAATATGGAACCACACGTTAGAGACGAAGAAAAGGAAGAGTTGATCCAAGGTGTGATCCGTGGGGAAGATAATTTAGACGTATCAACATTTCTAAACAACTCCGGTGAGGGTGATCCTCTTTTTACTGGAATAGACAACTTGTTTGAGGTTGAAGGTGTTGCCTTCCGCGAGGGAGAAGGCGATGCCTTATGTAGTCGAGAAGACGACCGCTCCGGCGAGGTGCATGTAATATAAATCAATTCATTAATTAATCATCTGCTATCTATATAGAAATAGTAATGATGATCTTCCTTCTTTTAGCCCTCCGGATCGAAGGAATCTACTGAAAAGAGCAGACGAGGCACAACGAAAAACTTGCAAGACCATGAGAGGTTTAGGATCGAAGATGTCGCTGAAGACGGCAAACCGACAGCTCCCGAAGTTGTCGCAACCAAATTTGTGGCACAATGTGGAGTAATCGTTAGGGACTTAATCCCGATCACCATTAGAAATTGGAATAGGCCTGCTAATGCGGATGAAGAGGGAACATGTTTATTTGTCCCTAACCACGCCAAAGATTTACTGTAGAATAGGCTCATGGTTAATTTCAAACTACCGAAGATAGAGCAGGATCCAAATGCGGAGGATCCAGTTGAGGACGCCTTACAACATGGGAGAGCCATGGAGGCTAAGGTCAGGGAGTGGGCTTTGAATAAGATGGCCCAGTGTTTCACCAACTGGAATAAAAGATTGCACCTTGACTATGTCGTGAAAAACAAGACTCCCGATTTCAAGAATATTCAGTTTGAGAAGATAAAACCATTCTGGGCTGAGTTTGTGGAATACAAGAAATCAGAAAAAGCTAAGAAAATGTCTGAAACGAATAAGCTGAATGCTGCTAAAAAGAAGTATCACCATACTATGGGGCAAGGTGGCTACAGGGTTGGCATTCCTAAGTGGGAGAAACTTGAGCAGGAACTGCGTGATAAAAAGATCACCCCAGAGACAGACGATTGGGTAGAACGTGCAAGGAATTGGTTTTACGGGCATGGGGGCACGTTGGACTCGGAAGGGAGGTGTATATATAACATACGACATAAAGAAGACCCCTTGCCAATCGAGAGGATCGAAAAGCAAGAAGGTCGTTAAAGATGGGGACTTCATTCTCGATAGAGAAAATGATGAGCTCACACTCGCCCTTGGAAATACGGAACATGATGGACGAACACAAGGCACAATAGGCTCCCAATCATGGAGGACTGGGTTTCCCGAAGAGAGGAAGAAATATCCTGATAGAAGCCGAGGAGTAAGGACAGTATGGCGGTTGAAGAAAGTCGAAGAGCAAATGCGTTTAATTGAAGAACGATTAAAGCAACAACAAGATGAAATTAACACACTTAAAGAGCAAAGTACTACCAGCCCATCTCAGCAGCACACTGCATTCGATGCTACCGGCCTATCGAATAATCGAAAAGCGATGTGGCTTCCACCGAGGTCCCGGTGATGACAATGGCGATAGCGATGCACCGACGATGGCTCATGTTGGCTACCTAGTGGATGATATCACAGAGATGACACACTGCGAGCTACATGTCAAAGTTGTGAACATATCAATGAAGGTGGCGGTCGGCTATGCCTTACCAATTGGACCCACACCAACTTACCACTGTCGTCCGGTTCCAGAGGGCTACACTGTTGTCGGCGTGGATGAAATCATGCCCACCTTTGAGGTTTTGGATCTTCACTACCCTGATGGTGAAGGATATGTGATCTTTGGGTGACGCAAAAACGCCACCATTCTATGGTCAAGGATTGTATCGTGCTTCAAATCACACGCCATCTTCGCCGCCGCCTCACCCGTCTCCAGCGAGGTCGTCGCCGCCGCGGCAGCCGTCTTCGTCGCCTCACCCGGCTCCGTCGCCTCACCAATCTCCGGTGCAGCCATCGCCGGCGCCTCAGGATAAAAAGCATAAGCGTACCTCTACTGTGCGTCGTAAGCGATCGCCAAAACGTAAACAAGAGCCTCTTCCAAAAGTACCAACGGTTCCTCCCAAGAGAGCTTATGACTATACTGAAGAGGAGACTGCGGCGATCGTTGATGCGGAAACGACAGCGTTTTTCGCTAAGCTGAGGCGGCCGAAAGAGCCAGAGTTCCCCAACACCAAAGAAGAAAAAGCCAAAGTGTTGAAAATGCTAAAGAATCTTCATCAACCCGAGCCAAAGCTGTCATCAGACTATGAGCGTTCTATTCTCAAGTCACATGCGGCACAAAAAGCCTCGAAGAGCAGTACTGATGCAAGCGGGAAATCTGTTGCCCAGCTCGGAGAACAAGCAAAACAGACTTGCGCCCCTCTCAAGGTGATTTCTCAAACCAATGTGGGGTCGAGCAAATATAAATAAGAGCGGTATGATCCAGAGGTAGTTGCACACGGAGAAGTCCGCTGCTCAAGGTATGAGTATTGCCTAGTACTTATCGCTTAGAGTTCTTCCCGTGAGTGAAGTAGCATACAAATACCAAGACGGAAAACATCTCGTCAAACTCGAGGAGGTAAACAATCTTCCAACAAAATGCGAAGATTGCATAATCATACATGCATGCCACAAGGGCCGGGCTAACTGGATAGTCTTTGAGGGTTACAAAAAGCATCATGGGAAAGATAAGGATGACATGATATCCATTGAATTTGATGAACTATTTCAATTATTCAATCAAGACGCCTTGGACAAATCGCTCATCGCCTATTGTCCGTAAGTACTAATTTCAGTAATTAATTTAGTCTCCGTATATTATTTTGTTTATTGCATGTATATAATCATCTTGTAATATGTAATGAAGATTCTCGAATGCAGCAGAGGACAAATCTATGACATTGGCTTCATTGACCCATATTGGGTTCATGAAGCTAATCTCAAAATAAGCCCCCAGGATACGGAGGATAATATAGTACACGCGTTAAGGTTTCAAGAAACTAAAAGGGAAATACTATTTCCTTACAACTTCCAGTGAGTGTTATTGTAGCGTTCCCAACCTTTAATAACGTAGAGATCCCTGTGTTTACAATTCTAGTCCCTGGATCAATAGCTAGCATCCACAGTTAAGATGTAATATCAAGAAACAAAGGTCATAATACAACTTTATAACCAGGAATAAAATAATTCATTACATCTTACATAGCTCATTTGGCTATCACATTACAATACAGCAGAATATCTATATAGCATGGAGTCCTTCATCTTCAAAGTGCCACAGGCAGATGTTGGTTGTAGACTTTGTAATCCTAGTCAATCAAACAATCTTCACTTAAAAACAATCAACCTGCAACATTACAAGTTACAGCCACAAGGGTCAATACATTTGAATTGTATTGGCAAGTTTCACTTTTAAATGATAATAAGTGGATCCTATCATTACATGCAAATTTGGCTAAGTAGAGTTTAGGGTTCATTGGCATAAAGCAATATTTTATCCTATCTTCTCAAAATGGTTTTGGTCTTTTGTCAAATCTCATTTCCAAGATCCT
Organism: Avena longiglumis; assembly: GCA_030063025.1. Taxonomy (NCBI): domain Eukaryota; kingdom Viridiplantae; phylum Streptophyta; class Magnoliopsida; order Poales; family Poaceae; genus Avena; species Avena longiglumis. Next base: position 507,390,613 of record CP125975.1, read on the forward strand.
TGAACTCCTTGGTAGACACTCAAGTGTTCAAGTACTTGTCAAAAATCCTTGAGCACCTTGGTAACCCCAAGTGCTACAAGTTTTCTCAAAACTCATGAGTTCCTTGGTAACCCCAAGTACATCATGCTCTTATGCACCTTGGTAACCCCAAGTGCAACAAGCTTAACAAAGTCTCTTTGAATTCCTTGGTACCCCCAAGTGCATCAAGTTTTTATATTAGAAGTTAGAATGTCGAGATCTCCCATAGTTCAAACTTTAGTTGCTAGTATTGTCCATAACCGGGGACACGGCTAAGTACTTAGATTTTATTAACTTCTGCAGAAGGAGTACACTTTACCCACATGACACAATCCCATCTTGTTGCCACCAGTGGCCTACTGGATTAGTGCTCACCAAGATGGAGATCTTGCAGACCGGGAAAGTGACTAAGTCTTTCCAAGAGGTCCTCCCACACATCATTGCAAGCTTGTCTTCACCCCCATGAAGCATTCGGATCCCCATGTCCCAGAACTAAAGACAATGTATGGGTCTTCCTAATGTAGTTGACTAAGCGAGCCATAATAGCATGTGGTTGTACGAAAGCCACAATTGGAGAAACATGTTCAATCTCTAAGTTTCCTAGGTGGTTTTCAGTTGGAGCACAACACAAAGTGATTGCCATAGACATGGTTCCCTTTTGTTGCCACCTTCTCCAAAACATAAAGTGTCCACCACCTAGGTGGTTCATTGAGTCCTTGTTTTATTATATAAAAACACAAGTCCTTTTCTCAACCTTTGTAAAATCTCAACATGTATCTCTTTTCAAAACATAGCATGGCTAAGCATGTACAACTTCAATATTTCCACTAAGGAGTGTATAGGGAATCCTATTAGGATTAGCATAGCATAAGTATAAAACATTTTCATGCATGTTTACAAAATCCACTAAGTATAATGAAAATAGTAGGTCTTTTGTATGATAGTGTAACTTGCCTTTTTGTTTAGGGAATGATAGTCACTCCTTGATCTTGCTAGTCTCACACTTTGCTAATTTCACTACAATCAAACAAGCATAGTATCAAGTAGCATTCCAGCATTCAAACAATAATTCTCATACACAAAGCAATGGTTCCTAAGTTTTGTAGGAAGAGGGTTCTATTGCAAAGTTGGTCTCTACTAGGTTTATAAACTTTGTAAGGTCCACATTGGTCATTTACCAAAATGGCAAAGTCATTAGTTAGAGGGTTTTGCCCAAAGTCTATTTTAAAGTCCATTCAACATTTTATGTGATGAAAATTATTCTTTTTAAAGTAAAACCTTATGTTTTTCACTAAGTGAGTTGCTCTTGGCAAGGCTTGGTGTTTTGGGTCAGTAAGTTTGTTCCATAACATTTTCCCAAGGTTTTCCTTGCAACAACTTTTCCATAAAACAGTTTAATGAGTTTTATTTGGCTAGAAAATGACTTAGTTAATTAATTCAACTTAAATTTCACAAAAATCATTTTTAACACTATGGGTTGGTTCCTAGGGTCAGTAGGATCACACAAATCCATTTTGCAAAAGATTTAATCCTAAAATCAGTTTTAAACAATTTTTATATTCTAAACAAGTACACAAAAGTTTCTGTAATTTCAAACAAGCTAACAGATACTATTTTCAAAACTAAGGCCATGGTTGTTTAGGGCTTGTTCTCCTGATTTTATTGATATAAAATTTGTCAAATTTGGACGTGTGGATCAAAAGTTATAAGGATTTGAAGTTTGCAATTTAAATCAGATTCAATTTCTGTTTAAAGTAAGGGGACACGCGGTTTCCTACTTGGATGGTACCGGTCATTTGGGATCGCGTTGTGGGCGTTGGATCTAGTCGATCAATTGGCTCAGAGGACATACCCCTTGACGATAAGTGATCTAATCGTGACCGCTAAATCTAGATCGAACAGATCGGGCGTGTTTGACCACGATCGGCCATGACGGTCTTTGGCGGGCGGTTTATCAGTCGATGATGGTTCCGGCGATACAGGAAGCGAGAGAGAGATAGGGTATGCTCACCAGGCTCAGGGGGTCACGGTGAAGCTCTGGGTATTGCTGGCTTGACAAGGGGCGCTCAGAGACGGTCGAAATTTCTCGTCGGAGTTGGGAATCGGCGACGGACGCGTCAGGTAGTCGTCGGGGACAGCGCTGTGGATCACCTCAAAGCGAAATGACGACCCGGTTAGATGCGCAGGAACAAGGCAAGGTTGTGTGCGTGAACGAGAAAAAGAGGGGCGACTGGAATCTACCTGTGGGGCTCGCCGGAGTTGAAGTCAGTCGCGGTGCTGCAGGTCGTCGTTGAAGGCGAGGTTCCAGGGCACCCGCGGTTGAATGGAAGGCACTGACAGAAGCGCCAGGGAGTAGTGAGTGCGTCTGTGTGCTTGTGGAGGCAGGAGGGGGTGTGGTTCAGCCGGAATCGAAGGAGGACGGTGGTCGGAGCTGCGGCGGTGCGTGCTCAAATTGTAGCAGCCTCGGGACAGAGAGGGGGTGGCGACTGAGGGAAAAGGAGAGGAAGGTGCTGGCGCTTAAGTACGCAGGGTCAGAGGCGAGATTAACGTGGCCATTAAGAGGAATTAAGCGCGCGGATTGATGACTGGGAACGGCAGCGTGGTTTGGGGAAGAAGGGGTCGTGCGGGTGAGAACGATTTAATGAGTGGCGGGTCCACCGCTGGGAAAAGAAACAAGGGAAAGGTCCATCGTCGTTGTCACCAAGGGTTAGCTAACGCTGCGAATCATTTCTCAAGGGTAAGGAGCTGGTTGGTGGGCTTAGTGGGCTGCCTGGGTTGGGTTGGCCCTTTTCCATTTTTTTTTATTCTGTGTTATTTTTCCTTTTCTATTTTATTTCCTGTTTTGATTTTCAATCCACTTATTCAATCATTCAACAATTTCAAACTTTTTTTTTAACTTTGCATTGTGTTTTTGGTTCTGTTTAGTAGTATAATCCAACTTCAAAATAGAATAACATTTTAAATCTTTTTAGGTTCTATTTATTAATTAATTAATTAAAGATGGACTATGGTTTATTAAATAAACAAGATTTGGTTTATTTAATAGAATTTCTATTTTAAATCCAAATACTTTCAAATTCAAATCAGTAGGTATCCTTTGGAAATAAAGAATATTTGGAAAACTTGTTTAAAATAATATAGCCTTTTATTTTAGGGTCCATTAATGATTTAAATAATATAGATTTTCTTTATTGATTCAAATAGGATTTATTTAATTGAGTTATTTATTTGAAACCTATAAATAAGCCAAAACACTTTAGTAGGCTTTATTAGAGATTATAAAATATTTGGGAAAACCTGTTTAAAATAATTTAATAAGTTTTGATGTCTTAATTTAAAATGGTAAAACCTTTTATTTGAATAAAATTTGATGTTAACTCCTTATTACTTTATTTTAAATAAGCCTTTGTTATTTTTATTCAAAACTAAATATTTTTAATTTCCAAGGCTTGGTCAAAGTTTAATTTGGTTTTATTAAATAATCCCTATTTGTAAAAACTTCTATTTCATTTGAAAACAAATCTTTTCATTTAATTGTTTCAAAGTAGTATTTCTAAATGTTTTTATTTTTCCTTTTATTAAATGCTTATCTTTTTAAATCCCTTTTTGGTTTATTTTAATTCAAATGGGTCTGAAGTTCCAATTGAATTCAAAAAGTTTCTTCTGGCTCTGAAAATTAATTAAAGTTTTATTTTATTCATTTATTTTCACATTACAAGATTTGGAAAATCTTGGGATGTGACAGTTATTGTCTTGTATACACTTTCTATTTCGCTTACTCGATGTTAAGTACATAATTGATTAGTTCTGCATTCGCAGGTACCACTATATTCTGTTAATCATTCAACTTAACAAAGGGCGTGTACTAGTCATGGACACGAAACATAAACCCTTTGAGACGTGGAAGGACATGCAGATACTTCTCCAGCGGTAATTCTAATCATTACGACACTATATCGGCAACGTTCGTGAATTTTATGATATCAAGTACTTAATAACTTATTTTATTCGTTTTCTACGCCGGGCAGCGCTTGAAAACGGTTCACCAAGAAGGCTAGGGGTGTTTGGAAAGAGGAGCTTACATTTCAACCACTAAATGTAAGCACCACTAGCTATATTCGCGCATCTCTTTGATTCTAGTTTTGATACAGTTATTATCATGCTTGATTATTATTTTGATTGAACTCTGTTCTCGTAAAGTGCCTGACGCAGGGACCAGGTAACAATCTATGTGGATACTATGTATGCGAGTTCATCCGGCAGACGTGCGATGAGAAGGGCAGAAATTTAGAGCAACTCCACGTACGTAAACAATTTCTATAGTTTTTAATTACAGTCAAATTGTGTTTAGTTTCATATTCATATAGGCTGACTCCTTTTTTAAATCAGATCGAACGTCTACGGGACGGTCTTCTGCCAAAGGATCGCGTACGAGCAATTCAGGAGGAATTGGGCGGGATTCTTGGATGCAGAAGTCCTAAACACACAAGGGGAATACTACTCGGCTGTGTATAGACAATAGGAATTGTAAAAATAGCAACTTTCAAGAAATTGGCCGGTAGCATCGAATAGCAACTTTTGTATGTAGTGCATGAACTCGATCCGTGTATTGAATGTAATGTTGTCATGATGATCTTGTGTAATATAAGGTTCCTTCGTTGATAAGTGCAAAACACTAAATAAACAATAAAACAACCTAAATGAATTCTCTGTCGCGGCACAAAAAGTGGCGAAAATGCTGCCGCGGCAACAAAATGTGCCAAAATGAATTCTCTGCCGCGGCAGCAAGTTATTAGTCCCGGTTCGTGTTACGAACCGGGACTAATGCTCCATTCCCCCTCGCGCTCTGATGCCGCCACGTGTGCCCCCATTTATCCCGGTTGGTGGGGCAACCGGGACTAAAGGTTAGAGCTTTAGTCCCGATTGCCCCGTCCCGGTTGGGCAACCGGGACTAATGGCCCTTACCAACCGGGACACATGGGGCGTTTTCTACCAGTGTCTGCAAGTTCCTGTTATGTACGCCTGCATACAATGAAGTTATGCAGTACTTTAAATAAATTAGAATTTGTATACCCATAACAATTTATATTTTTAGGTTCACTTGTCATGGCTATTGTAAGAAGAGGATAACTTCATAAGTATATAATTCTAATTAAAGCCACTAGACCACAATTTAAGTCTATGAAATACATGTTACAAGCAAGAAGAATTAGGTTAGTCTGATTCTAATCATCTGTCCACACACATAATAGAGCGGTCCTAAATTTAAAATTTACCAGGACAACAATACAACATACGATGCAGCTCTGAACTACCATCTAACACGTTCTATCTGTTGAAACAAATAGATGTGTCCGCTGTAAAATTGCAGAGTAAATCGTTCATCATTATAACTTCAGCTTACCTTGTACTGCATGGCAAAGTAAAAAAATGTTTCAGTTAGATATCTCCTCATACTAGGATAAAATGTACAACGACAATGCATATAGGGATTCACGGATTCAATCGCAGAGCTAGATTGGAAGATTCTAATTATTTTATCAACGATTCTTGATCTCACACTTGTGCCTAGCAAAGTCCTAATCATCTTGACACAGCAAGCTCGTCTTACTTCACATCCGAATCACAAGAAGCAATTTAATCAAGAATACAAGAAATAGGGTTAGAGGGCAGGGCAGAACCTTCAAGGAATGTGCAGGAAAGGGATCCGCGTGGAGAAGGTTGGGAAGACTCAGCATCATCAATGAAGGGGAATCCACACAGGAAGAGCAGCGGTGGAGAGAACCCGACGGCACCATCTTCACGCACGGTCGTGAGAGCTTGTTGTGCCTCTAGGACGAAGAAATATTTGGGAGATTCATTCATATAGTCGGCGCGTTCCAAAATCTTAACCGCGACCAGCCAAACAATTCGAATCTGGAGAGTACACAAATAAGTACAGCCCAATTTCGCAGCACATCCTCCCACTCCAGCTATCGTACAACACCGTCCCGGTGTATGGGAGAGAGAAGGGTGAAGAGAGAGCTCACGATGCGACAGGATGGCAGTGCTCGACGTAGATGGATACGGCGGCGGGAATTCATGAAGACGAAGTGGGCCGTTGGTCCTTTGTGAGCCCCAATACCGGCCGCCACAGGTCATCGCCGAGGGAGGATATGGAAGAACGGTCATGATGCAAGCCGGGAGAGAGCGGATGGAGGCGGCTAGGTCTGGGGAGGAACTACAGGGTGCGGGCGTGTGTGTTCGTGGATGGTGGGGTTAAAGAAGAAAACAAGAAAAGGGAGTCATGGTGGGCTGGGCTCATTTTCTTTTAGTGCATAGGAATTTGTACAATGGATTGATACTTAGAGTCATCCGGATCGGTGTCAAAAGTGTCGACATAACACTTAGCGACGAGCTCTTCTTCACCTCTGTATACAAGAAACAAATCCTTAGTTCTTCGCAAGTACTTAAGGATATTCTTGACCGCTTTCCAGTGTTTCGAACCTGGATCCGATTGGTACCTACTAGTCAAACTAATAGCATGTGCCACATCCGGTCTTGTACATAGCATGGCGTACATTATAGAGCCTATGGCTGAAGCATAGGGAACTTTGTCTATTATCTCTCTTTCTTTCGTCGTAGCCGGACTTTGAGTCTTACTCAATGTCATGCCTTGCAACATAGGTAATAACCCCTTTTTACTTTCGTCCATTTTAAACTTCTTTAAAATCTTATCAAGGTATGTACTTTGCGATCGCCCTATTAGGCGCCTAGATCTATCTCTATATATCTTTATGCCTAATATGTATGATGCTTCACCTAGGTCCTTCATTGAAAATTTGCTATTTAAATAACTTTTAACACTGTTTAAAAGATCTATATCATTTCCGATCAATAATATGTCATCCACATATAATATCAGAAATGCAACATTGCTCCCACTCACTTTCTTTTAAATACAAGGTTCTCCATAAGTTTGGACAAATCCAAACTCTTTGATCACCTCATCAAAGCGGAGATTCCAACTTCGTGATGCTTGCTTCAATCCATAGATGTATCACTGAAGCTTGCACACCTTGTTAGCATCCTTAGGATCGACAAAACCCTTTGGTTGCATCATATACAACTCTTCTTCAATATTGCCATTGAGAACGCGGTTTTGACATCCATCTGCCATAATTCATAATCGAAATATGCAGCAATTGCTAACATAATCCTAACTGATTTTAGCATCACCACGGGAGAGAATGTCTCATCGTAGTCAACTCCTTGAATTTGTCGAACCCCCTTTGTGACAAGTCGAGCTTTATAGACAGTCACATTAACATCAGCGTCAGTTTTTATTTTGAAAATCCATTTATTCTCCACGGCCTTTCGGTCGTGAGGTAAGTCCACCAAGGTCCAAACCTGGTTTTCATACATGGATTCCATCTCGGAATTCATGGCATATAACCATTTGTTGGAAACTCTCATCATCGCTTCTTCATACGTCGCAGGGTCATCATTTTCATCAACCATGAAATTAATGATAGGATTTCCGTACAGCTCGGGAGCTGCACGCGTCCTTCTAGACCTGCGAGGTTCGGTAGTACTCTCTTTCGGAGTTTCATGATCATTATCATTAGTTCCTTCTTCAACTGGTGAAGCCAACTCCGTAACAACTTCTGGCGCTACGCTACTCGCCATACTTTGAAGAGAAGGTTCAATAACCTCTTCGAGTTCTACCTTCTGACTACTCACGCCTTTCGCGAGAAACTCTTTCTCTAGAAAGGATCCATTCTTGGCAACAAAAACCTTGCCCCCGGATCTGTGATAGAAGGAATACCCAATAGTTTCCTTAGGGTATCCTATGAAGACGCATTTTTCTGCTTTGGGTTCGAGTTTATCCGGTTGAAGTTCCTTCACATAAACATCGCATCCCCAAACTTTAAGAAATGACAGCTTAGGTTTGTTTCCAAACCACAATTCATACGGTGTCTTTTCAACGGATTTAGATGGAGCCCGATTTAAAGTGAATGCAGCAGTTTCTAGTGCATAACCCCAAAATGACAACGGCAAGTCCGTCAGAGACATCATAGATCGAACCATATCCAATAAAGTACGATTACGCCGTTCCGACACACCATTTCGTTGTGCTGTTCCGGCAGGTGTGAGTTGTGAACCAATTCCACACTCTTTCATGTGAGTGCTAAACTCGTAACTTAGATACTCACCTCCATGATCGGACCATAGAAATTTGATCTTTCTATTACGATGATTTTCCACTTCATTCTGAAATTCCTTGAACTTTTCAAAGGTTTCAGACTTGTGTTTCATCAAGTAGATATAACAGTATCTACTCAAATTATTCGTGGAAGTAACAAAATAACGATATCCACCTCGCGCCGACACACTCATTGGACCACATACATAAGAATGTATGATTTCCAATATATCTGTCGCCCGTTCCATTAAACCGGAAAACGGCGTTCTAGTCATCTTGCCCATAAGGCATGGCTCACATGTGTCAATTGATTCAAAATCAAGTGATTCCAAAAGTACATCCAAATGGAGCTTCTTCATGCGTTTAACGCCAATATGACCTAGACGGCAGTGCCACATATATGCGGATATATCATCATTAAGTTTAATCCTTTTAGCATCAATATTATGAATATGTGTAACACTATTATCGAGATCCAATGGAAATAAATCATTCATCATCGGTGCATGACCATAAAAGATTTCATTCATATAAATATAACAAAGATTGTTCTCGGATTTAAATGAATAACCACTTCGCATCAAACACGATCCAGATACAATGTTCATGCTTAGTGCTGGCACTAGATAACAATTATTCAAGTTTATTACTAATCCCGACGGCAAGTGGAGAGGAAGAGTTCCGACAGCAATCACATCAACACTTGATCCATTGCCGACACGCATCTTGACCTCACCCCTTGCTAGCGGTCGCTTGTTCCGCAGCCCCTAATTCGAGTTACAAATATTAGCAACTGAACCGGTATCAAATACCCAGGTGCTACTGCGAGCACTAGTCAAGTACACATCAATAACATGTATATCATATATACATTTGTTTGCCTTGTCGACCTTCTTGTCTGCCAAATTCTTGGGGCAGTTGCGTTTCCAGTGGCCAATCCCCTTACAATAGTAGCGCTCGGTATCAGACTTAGGTCCAACTTAGGGTTTCTTTTCTGGCACGGCAATCGACTTTCCGCCCTTACTTCCCTTCCGTTTCCCTTCTTGTATTTCTTGAAACCAGTGTTCTTATTGATCATCAACACTTGATGTTCCTTTTTGATCTCCACTTCTGCAGTTTTAAGCATTGTCAGAAGCTCGAGGAGAGACTTCTTCGTGCCTTGCATATTATAGTTCATCACGAAGATCTTATAGCTAGGTGGGAGAGACCGCAGAACAAGATGGGGGCCTAAGTCAATGGGAATCGTTATTCCCAAGGACACAAGATTATCGACATAACCCGACATCTTGAGTACATGCTCACTTACAGAGCTGTGCTCTTCCATCATGCAGCTAAAGAACTTTTCTGAAGCATTGTAGATCTCTACAGCAGCATGTGTGTCAAAAATCATTTTCAACTCACTCATTGTATCAAATGCATTGCCGTTTTTGAAACTCTTTCGAAGTTTTGGCTCTAGCCCATACAATATGCCGCAATGAACTAAGTTGTGGTCCTCCTGACGAGTCTGATAAACATTCTTCTGCTCGTCAGGGGCATCATCGAAAGGTGGGGGGCCTAGCGGCACTTCTAGCACATATTGCTTTTGTGCAGCAGAGAGGAAAATCCTCAAATTCATGGCCCATTCGGTAAAGTTACTACCATTCATTCCAAGTTTCTCTTTCTCCATGAACACATTGAAATTAAAAGCAGGTGGTGCCATCTACAATAGAATTTGTAAAGTTTAGACTAAGTTTATGATAGATTGAGTTCAACTAATCCACATTACGAATGAACTCCCACTCAAAAACGACATCCCTCGTGCCTGTTTGGTGATTACATGAACCAAATCCACTACACCAAGTCCGATCATCACGTGAGTCGGTGTAGCTTCAAAGGCGAGCATCAAATGGGCATCATATCTACTATATGACTCATGCTTAACGTTTCGGTCCGTGTTTCGAGGCCATGTCTGTACATGCTAGGCTCGCCAAGTTAGAACCTTAGTATTCGCGTGTGTAATTGTCTTACACCCAAAATATGGTCGTGGATCCAAGAACACCCGATCATCATGTGATGTCTTGGAGCGACGAAAACATAATCAGTGCATACTAAAGGAAGAACACATTCTTATCTTGATATTTAAATGAGGGATCATCTTATTATGCTAATAAAATGCCAAACAAGAAATATAAGATGCTATCAAACATCACATGTTTATTAGTGAAATGATATGGTTCCCGCATATGATCTCTATCATGTGCACCGTGGTATGATCACTATCATACCTTTATGTGTAAGGCCAAGGTCTATGGAACTTACATGTTATGTGTGTTCTATGTCGTGGTATTGCCAACGAGTACGCCTTGGAGGGGTGCTCACAGTGCGTGTTTAGAGACGTGGGGTAAGGCGGACAGTTGACGGGTACGAGGTAACACAGCTTACCCAGGTTCAGATCCCACGACGGTGGCGGAATCCTACTCCTGCTATAAATCACTATAAGGGAAATACGCCGAGTTACCGAGATAGGTTCGTTGTGCGAGGTTGTATGAATCGATCTAGGTTATCTGAAGTTGTCTATGAACGTGCCCTAAAGGCTCCCATAGGCCCGACTTATATAGTCGTCAGGTCCTAGGGTTACAGGGAAAATTCCTAGCCAGACAGGTTATAGAGTCCTACACCGTCTATTACTAGTCTTGTGTATCTTGCACTCCAAGGCACCGGGTACGCTGGTGACTCCACCATAGCCTTCCTTTATCCGGCATGGGCCTCCCTTCTGGATCCATCTAACTGGGCTACCCAGCAGGCCATAGGCCATGCTACCGACTATGGGCCACCCGGGTTATCCGGATAAGTGACATGCTATGAGGATACCCATATAGCATATCCCCATCAATAGCCCCCGGAGAACGCCGAGATCTTGCGCCATATTGCCTCTTCAGATGAATGCTCCATCTAGTTGGATGTCGGAAAATCGTCAAGCAATATCTTGTAGTCCTCCCAAAGAACCCTGCAAAGTTTTCTCTGTCTTCAACTTGTAAGCCGGAGAAATGCTGAATCTTCCATTGTACTCTTCCATAGTCAGATTGAATCCGTCTATGTCGGAATCTTTGATGTGACGGCTCATCTGCCCATGTCAGCTAGGACGACATAGGATTAGATCAGCGATGCCTCGTAACTCACACATGCAGAGAACGCAATCATATCCGATTTCCCCGTGCGAGCGATACGAACCATTGGCGGCGACGGTTGGATATGTGGCGAAATTTACGCGCACGTTCGCGAACACGTCGTCTACGCGGCAACCATCTGATCAAGTTGCACGAATCTTGACGCCGAGGATGATAAATAGTAACCGTGGGGAAATTTCCACTTTTTACCTCATTCTCCTCGCATCATCTTCTTCCTCCAGCGCGCGCCCCTTCGAGCTCTCCGCTTCCAACTCGCGAGAAAGCCCTAGCTTCCAATCTGCACCAGTCACATCCATCCTCACTCCATGGCTAGCAGCAGCACCTCTCCCTCCATGGCGGCGTCGAAGCGGCATGGCCGGGCGAGCTCCATTGTCGTGCTCTAGAGGGCCTAGTCATCCCGTGATCGCGGTTATCGAGTCCACCGGCGGTGACCTTAATCTGGCGGCGCTAGAGCCGTTGGAGGAGGAGCCAGACTCGCACAAGGGTGACTGGCATGGCTCAGATATCACTGACCGTGATATCCAAGAGATGATCGCCGAAGGTTACCTTCCTGCGACGGAGGGGCTCACACCGGCGGCGCTGCCGCCGAGGTGACACCTTCTCCCAAGCCGAGAAAAGGTGTACCTCAAAGCTCAACTCACATGGCGTCTCCCTGCCCATCTCCAACTTCTTCCTCTCCGTATTGAATCACTATAGAGTCCAGCCCCAGAACCTTTCCCCCAATAGTATCTTAGTGCTTAGAAACTACGCAGCACTTTGCGAGGGATACTTAGGGATAAAGCCTAGGTTAGACCTTTTTGTGTACTTCTTCACCGTCAAACGTGAAGACGGACATAGCAAGGAGGAGCTTAGGAACTGTGGCACCATAAGCTTCAAGATTCGACCTGGTCGGCGGTTCCCCGAAATCATCGGCCACGAGTCCTGCAAGAATTGGCAACGAACGTACTTTTACGGCCCAGACATCCCGCTTCCTGGCCGACAAGTCACGTACCCGGACTTCGTTGATGGAGCCACCGCTGAAGCCTCGTCATGGAGATCCCAGGCCTCCCTTCCCTCCGACCTCTACTCTTCTCGCGCGATAAGGCGAATCGAATGGTTTGTAGAGACGGGTTTGACTGGCTTGGACCTAGCCATGTGCTAGTTCATCAGGCGAATCCAACCTCTGTAGCACCGCAAGAAGCTCATGCACGAGTATACCAGCGACAGAAGGGATAGCCTCCGCATCTCCGTGGACAACTTCTCGAGCGACTCCGTCAAGCTCCGCCTTAAGGACATCGTCAAGGTGCAGGATAAGAAGCGCGGCTTCACCATTACCTTTGACATGTTCGTAGACGGCAACTGCCCAAAGGTAGGTTTTTATTTTCCGTGTACGACATATACTCCAGTTCTTCCGTCTTGCAAATATAATCTTATCTTAACACGGTGATTTCTTACTTAACAGCTTAGCGGCATAGATGAGATGAGCATGGCTCCTCAAATCTATGATCCAAAGATGAAGGAAGTCACGGTCGTGTCCGACGACGAAGCTCCGTTGGCACGGAAGCGGAAGATCTCCACCTCTGACGCTGCCGACGGAGGCAAGAAGAAGAAGACGGAGGGTGGAGCCTCCAAAAAGACTACCGCCGCCCTGGAGGCGGAAAAGAGAAGAACCACCGGGATCCCCTTTGCTAAACCACCCCCAGTAGTGTAAGCTTCTCATTCTCCGACATTGTCTATTTATCTGTCTTGCTCCTGTACTTATGCATTTTGCACGTTTCAGGAAGAAAGCCACGACCAGCCTCAAGAAGACCTCCAAAACATCGGGGGCTTCTCGGAATATTAAAGACATACTGCATCATGACGCCTCCCCCGCCATCGCCCCTACTACTCCTGCCGTCAATACCTCGTCTGCCCCGACAAGCTCATAAGCTAAGGAGGCATCAGTGAAGGTAATATGCCCTAGAGGAAATCATAGAGATGATTACATTTCATATGTATCCATGAGTTATTGTTATGTTCCTTGAATATCCATATCAGGAAACTTGTATTGATTGGCAATTATGTGAATTATTTGTGAAACTCTTTACTTGTATGGTTATTTAAGAGTTGTCCCTAGTCGGAGTTCATGTGAGGACACACGTGAATATTAGACTAGCACATCGATTGGTTGATGATTATGTTTCGCAAGTCATAGACATGGAGATGTCAAACCAATGATGTGGACACATGTTATGAACATGGGGTTGGACTAACCCAACATGAGACTAGCAATTAGTTGCAGCTCTCTCTCTACACATCGTGTACATTTTGTCCTTAGACCTAAGATTGTCACATGTACTTGAGATGTGGATCGACCTACTTTGGGGCTATCAAACGCTGCACCGTAACTGGGTAGTTATAAAGGTAGCTTTCGGGTTTGTCTTGAAACATGCTGCAAGGCATGGTCAATCAAGATGGGATTTGCCCCTCTCTACTTGAGAGAGATATCTCTAGGCCCCTCGAGTGATCAGATCCACAAATGCATGGCCGTGCTACATAAGGTTAAGAGTTAACCTAGTAAAGGGATTCTGAATCACAGTATCGAGAAAGGGAGGTCAGCTTGGAGCTAGACCAAATATCGTGAGGCAAAGGGAAAGACATATACTAAACCTTGTGATGGTTCGTCCGATATGATATTTGTATGCGTTTAGGAGTTGGCACGTCTTGCTAGAGGCCGCTACCAACTATTGACAGAATAAGTGTATTCGTGTCATGTCTATACGTATATGAACTTAGAGGGTTACACACTTAAGGGGCTGGAAGCCTAATGAGGATTGGATCCGAATTAGACCAGGCTTAGGCTACTAATGGGCTGCTAATGTAGAAGCCCACTAGGGACGCCTATATAAGAGAGGGTGGGGCGAGATGACCAGGGTGAGACCTCAGGCCATTCCACCCAGCCGCCACTCCTCACGCTTATAAAGCGCTGGACCTAGCGTCCGGCCCCGACGCTTCCACCCTGTACGTCTGGATACATCGGAGGCGCTGCATCTGTAACGCTTGGACGTTCCACGAAAGGGGAGCTTCTCGTGGGATGAGGACAAGGAGGAGACGTGGAACGTCTGCACTGCCTCGACGCGCTTCATCAATTCCGCAACTGCGCGTCTAGTGGTAATCCCGCGATCTATGACAACAGTAATCCTGGTATACGCGGTAGAAATTTTTTGATTTGCGCTAGTGTAGCCTACCCGTATCCCTTCAATCAGGCTCTTCCATCATGGAAGTGGATTCTGGCGCCTCTACTGAACTCACTGTTGTCGGCGAGCAGGCAAAGCAGGAGAGCACCGCTCAACAAATGGCTGAAGCTCCGGCTAAGGATGCCATCGGTGGCGGCAAGGAGGTGGTGGAAGCTGGTACTTCTGCCGTTGGTGGCGCCCCCGCATCCGAGAAAACCATAGTCTATCCGAAGATAGTCTATCCGGTACTTACACCGGGTAGCACTGCTTTGGTTCCTGGTGTGGCACCGACATCTCCGACGTGCAGTCTAGAGGAACTCCGCCGGCAAGCAGAAATCTTGCAAGGAAATAGCGAATCCTTTGCCAAGCTGCTGGCCGAGAGTGCTACAAATCTCAAGATCATCGCACTTGTAAGTTTTCTTTGCCTTTTACATTTCATATGAGTATCCCACTGTAGCCCCCGAGGATGTAGACGGAAAACCATAGGTTTTGCATCTATATGCTCTAAGAGTGACTAAGCTAGAAAAAACTCACTGTAGCCCCCAAGCATTTAGATGGAATGGACTATTACGACTAGATGCTTTAAGAATAGCATACGTAGTGTTTTATAAATTTTAATACTGTAGCCCCCAAGCTTCTAGTTGAAACTGAATTAGTTCCGACTAGATGCTTAAAGAAAAGCTAAGCAGACATCCGAGTGAAAAACTTTATATTGTAGCCCCCGAGCTTCTAATCGAGAACTGAATTAGTTCCGACTAGATGCTCAAAGAAAGCTAAGCATATTGTTAAGTCAAAAACTCTCGTTGTAGCCCCCGAGCGTCTAGATGGAAAACTTCCGACTAGATGCTCCAAGCAGACTAAACAACGGTTAACTTTGTCCTTTTTTCCACAGAACGAGAATGCTCTGAGGGGCATGGCCAATGGCAAGTACCAGAAGATGCGTGCAGATCTAGAAGCTGAAAAGGGTAAAACTGCCTTGTTGAAGGAACAGATCACCAAGATAAAGCGTCTGTTTTCTAATGCGCATTCCGACTTGGTTTTGTGCCCACATTCTCCGAGTACTCACTGTGTACTTTTATTTCTCCGACATGCAGAAACCATCGCCAAGGCCAAGAATATTGTCGAGCAATCCAAGCACATTCAAGAGCTGGATAGTGAGAACAAAATTCTTAAGCAGGAGAGGAAGGACATGCTGAAAATGCATGAGGAGTCGATGAAAGACTTGCAGGACTCCACCACCGAGGAAATCAACCGCTTGAAGGACGAGATCGCGATCTTAAAATATCAGAAGCGAGCTGCCGATGAGCAGAATCACCGCCATGGCGAGGCGTACAAGCTCCTCCAACAAGAGAAACAATCCTTGGCGGACACCCTTTGGCAAGCTGAAGCCAGCATCTTCAGTAAGTTTTCTCCGCCTTGGATTTCTGTAGTCTGGATACTTTGAATTGTTGAACTCATGCGCTCCTTGTTGGAATTTGCAGCTCCTATGGGTTTAACCAGATCTCCTCCTCCAGCCAAGAAATGCATGGTCCTTGCCGGCAACTTCATCAACCCCACCATCACCCAAGCCAAGGAGATTGCCAAGCCCCTCCAAATAAACATCAAGGCATCAGACTCCGTGGCGAAGTACTCGGAGATTCTGCGCCGAGCCCCCGAGCGTATCACGAGCTGGAAAGCTTCATGTGCACGGGCTGGCGCAAGGATGGTGCTGTCAATGGTGAAGGTGCACTACGAAGGTGCCGACATCGACACGGTGACCTCTGGTATCCCCGACGTCGACGATGACGACAAAGAGATTGATCATGAAGCCATCTTGTCGTCACTCGCGGGTTATGACACCAGAGTTGCCGAGTTGGTGGACATCAACATCTTCGTGCCCATGAACATCATCGACATTGACAACCAAGATTCCTCCAAGTCCCACCACAGTGTCGACGTTGAGGGTGATTCTCCGGCTGGTGACGATGCTGCCTCCAAGTCACCTGCACCAAAGGAGTGAAAAACAACTTTTTAATAATTGTTTCACCTTTGGTTGTATGCGGAAAAAACTTGTTGATGTAACTTAAGGCGGAAAACAATGGTTGTTTATTTCCTGCTTCTTAAGAACTAGTTTCCAGCATGTATATATATTTTTTAAGCAAGTTCTGGCTTATCCATTACTTTGGTTCTTATGCTTGAATTTTCATGAGTCGGAATACTCTTTGTCGGAACCATGCGCTTAGGTGATGATTCCCAATGGCATCGTCAATAAACTGAGCACAGAATCGCCGACAATAAGTGCCAAAAGTCACTACTCCAGAATCCACATAAAAACGAAAAAGAACGTGTAGACCAGAAAACTTAAGCTAACGCCCGTAGGAAGAATTTTCACAAGTGCAAATGCAAAGCTTGTGCATAAAGGTTTCACATGATCTAAAAATGAACACTAAAGGAGGTAAAACACTGAGAAATATGAGTCAACCAGAGAGCTTTATTTCATTGATCATATAAGAGGTACACAATTAGAAAAAAAATGCTAAGTGTAGAAAGGACGTAGTTGTGCTATGTTCCATGGCCGATCAAGCTCCGGGTAGTCATCATCCGGATCACCTCTCTTACACTTATGATCATCGTTGGGTCTATCCTTTAGCTCACGATTGTCAACAAGGTAGTAAGACCCATTGAGTAGCGCCTTGCTTATGATGAACGGTCCTTCCCATGGCGGGGATAGTTTGTGTGACCTCTTCTGCTTAAGACGGAGCACCAGATCCCCCTCTTTAAATGAGCGATGCCGAACACGGAGACTATGGTAGCTGCGTAGCTTCTGCTGGTAGATGGCAGATCTTTGGCATGCCAAAACGCGCTCCTCTTCGAGAAGGTCAACATCTAGGCGTTTGGATTCTTCAGCGTCATCTTCGTCGTAGGCGGCAACTCTTGGTGCATCATGGAGTATGTCGGAAGGCAAGATGGCTTCTGCTCAATATACCATGAAGTAAGGGATGTAGTCGGTGGATCTGTTGGGTGTAGTTCGTAAACTCCACAGCACAGACGGCAATTCTTCCGCCTAGGATCCAGCTGCTCTATGTAGCAGTGCCTCAAGACGTGGCTTGATTCCCTGCAAAATTAATCCATTGGCTCGCTCAACCTGACCATTGGATTGTGGGTGTGCCACAGATGCAAGGTCAAGTCGGATGCCTTTCTCCCAACAATATGCCTCCACTTCTCCAAGTGACAAATTGCTGCCATTGTCGGTGATAATGCTATGTGGGAGACCAAATCTCACCACTAGATCCCGGACAAACCTGAGGGCAGTTGCTCCATCAAGCTTTCTAATGGGTTTAGCTTCTATCCATTTAGTGAATTTATCAACTGCTACAAGCAGTCGTAAACCTTGTGGTGCCGTTTGTAACGGTCCCACCATGTCTAGCCCCCAGACTGCAAACGGCCAAGTTATTGGTATTGTTCGTAGTTCTTCAACAGGAACATGCGGTTGTCGGGCATAATACTAGCATCCCATGCATGTCTCAACCAGCTTGTCAGCGTCCGCCTTCGCGGTCAGCCAGTAGAATCCTTGCCGGAAGGCTTTCGCGACCAATGATCGGGGAGCGGCGTGATGCCCGCAATCTCCGAGATGGATTTCGTGTAGGATTTCCATACCTTCTAGCTGGGAAACACACTTCAGGTATACACCAGTAGTGCTCCTTTTGTAGAGTTGCCCATTGATTATTGTATAACCCTTTGCTCGTCGTACTATTTGCCGTCTTTCGACTTCGTCGTCGGGCAAAGTTCCGTGTTCGAGATATTCCATGAATGGTTTTGTCCAAGCCGGAGGGACCTTAGTCACCATGTTGACGAAAGAGTCAAATCTATCCGGGTTGTCGAGGTCGGCCCCTTTCACAGATGGTGTGCGCAGGTGCTCTAGGAAAACTCTTGGCGGAATTTGCTTGTGCCCTAATCCAAGCTTAGACAGCAGATCAGCCGCCTCGTTTTGTTCCCTAGGTACATACTTGACTTCATAGCCTAAGAAGCTCTTGGCTATCTCGTCCACTTCGTCTCGATATGCCGCCATCATAGGATTCCGCACATTCCAGGTGCCAACCACCTGCTGGGCAACCAAGTCGGAATCTCCACAGCAAACTATGCGCTTGATGCCAATATCCTTGGCTACACGCAGTCCGTGAATAAGTGCTTCATACTCTGCCATGTTGTTTGTAGCCTCGAAGTGGATCTGCAGAACGTAGTGTAGCTTGTCTCCTGTTGGTGACTGTAGCAATACACCAGCCCCCGAGCCGTTGAGCAGCTTTGATCCGTCAAAGTGCATCACCCAGTATTCTGGCTCTGGCAACGGAGTAGCATCTGGCATTTCCGTCCAATCTGCAACAAAATCCACCAAGGCTTGTGAGTAGCATCTGGCATTTCCGTCCAATCTGCAACAAAGTCCGCCAAAGCTTGTGACTTGATAGCGTCGCGTCTCTTGTAGGTGATCTCGAAGGCGGCGATTTCAATTCCCCACTTCGTGACCCTTCCTCTAGCGTCGCTGTTATTGATAATGTCAGACAGTGGAGTCTTGCCCACCACCGTGATTGGGTGCTCCTGAAAGTAATTCCTCAGCTTCCGAGAAGCAAGGAATACTCCATAAGCTATCTTTTGGTAGTGCAGGTAACGCTGCTTGGACTCCGTCAAGACCTCGCTCACATAGTAAACTGGTCGTTGAACTCCGTTCTCATAGCCTGGTTCCTTCCGCTCTACCACGACGACGATGCTGATAACCCGGTTGGTTGCCGCCATATAAATTAACAGGGGCTCTCCAGGCTCGGGTGCTGCAAGGATGGGCGCTGAGGAAAGAATCTCCTTGAGCTGCTTCCATGTTGCATCTGCTTCGTCCGTCCATGTGAATTTTTCCGCCTTATTCAGCAACTTGTACAGCGGCAGAGCCTTCTCTCCAAGTCGGTTGACGAACCGACTAACTGCTACAACACAACCTTTTATTTGTTGAATGTCCTTTAGGCATGTTAGACGGTTTATGTTTAAGATGGCCTTGATTTTCTCCGGGTTGACCTCAATTCCACGCTGGGAAACGATGAAACCCAACAATTTGTCGGCTAGAACCCCGAAGACGCACTTCTTAGGGTTAAGCATCATGTTGTATTTCCGGAGATTATCAAAGGTTTCTTTTAAGTCGGAGATTAAGTCATTTGACTTTTTAGACATCACCGCGATATCGTCCACATAAGCGTGAACGTTCCGACCAATTTGGTCGTGGAGGCAATGTTGCATTGTCTGCTGGTACGTAGCACCTGCGTTTTTCAGCCCAAAGGGCATCGTGACATAGCAAAACGTGTCGTATGGGGTAGTGAACAAAGTGGCCAGTTGGTCCGACTTCCTCATCTTGATCTGGTGGTATCCTGAGTATGCATCGAGAAAACACAAAAGCTTCGAGCCAGCCGTCGAGTCAATGACTTGGTCAATGCGAGGCAAAGCAAACGGATCTTTGGGACATGCTTTATTCAAGACGGTGTAATCAACGCACATTCTTAATTCATTGGTTCCCTTTTTTGGGAAAAGTATAGGATTTGCCACCCATTGGGTGTGAAGGACTTCTCGGATAAATCTAGCCTTAAGTAACCTAGCTATCTCTTTGCCAATGGCGCGTCTCTTCTCATCTACAAAGCATCGTAGAGGTTGTTTCACTGGTTTACATTTTGGATCAATGTTTAAGCTGTGCTCGGAAAGTTCCCTAGGTACACCTTTCATATCGGCAGGTTGCCAGGCAAAGATGTCCCTATTCTCATGGAGGAACTCGACGAGTGCGCTTTCCTATTTGGGATCAAGGTTCGTCCCAATGGCGGTGACCTTGGAGGCATCGCCTACCACATGTTCCACCGGCTTGGTCTCGATGGCGGCCTTGAATGCAGGAGCGGAGTCGGAGATCTGCTTCTTCAACGCGGGCATCTCTGAGTCATTGACCTTGCTCTGGATCTCTTTGAATTCTTCGCTGTAGAGGACAGCTTCTGCAACGGCTGCTTCATTGATCTCGCAGTCCCTTGCTTTGGTAAAGCTTCCGGATACGGTGATGACACTGTTTGGTCCGGGTATTTTGAGTTTGTTGTAGACGAAGCATGGCTTGGCCATGAACGTGTGGAATATGTCGCGGCCGAATATGACATGGTACACGCTCTTGAAGGGGACCACCTCGAAGGTCATGCGCTCTTGGCGGTAATTGTTAACGTCGCCAAAGGCAACCTGAAGTGTAATGCACCCAAGTGACCAAGCCTCCCGACCAGGAACTACGCCGTGGAAGATGGTGTTGGTACGCCTTAGGTTTGCCTCTGTCAAGTTCATCTTCTGCAGTGTATCCAGGTACATGATGTTGATGCTGCTTCCACTGTCCACCATAAACTTGGTGAACTCTACACCGTCAATCAAGGGGTTGATGACCATGGCGTACTGGTTCTCCGTAGGTACGAGGTATGGGTGGTCCGTCCTGTCCCAAGTTATTGGAACCTCCGACCAGCGCAGGTACTAGGGAACTGGGGGAGAGTGGCCATCAGGATCCTCAAAGGTCTTCTGTTGTCGGACGGTGGGGGTGCCAAGGAAAGTGTGGTAGACTGGAGCCTTCTTTGAGAAGGGGTTATTGCCCTTGTCGTCGCTCTTGGCGGCGTGCTTGGGGTCAACGTCTTCGTCCATATCACTTGAATCCTTGGACTCCTCCTCCTTCTTCTTCCCCTTGCCCTTGCCTCGCGGTATGTTCTTCCGAATTCGCTTGTAGCCGGACTCCGGGTCTTCCTTGAGGTCGTTGACAAACTTGCAGTGTCGATTGGTATGGGTGGCCTTGCCGTTGGCATCGAGGTGTACGAGGAACGGCATATTGCAGTACTCCTCGTAGGTTTGGGGAACGCGGAACGGCTCCGAGGTTGTTTCACTAACTCGCTGCTGCCCACGGCCAGCTCCCCTTCCTCGGCCACGTTGTCCGCCATCACCTCGTCCTGCAAAGGTCATAGCGACCATGTTGGTAGATTGCTTTTCTTCTGGAGCGGTTTTCCTCTTTGTACTGCTGTTCCTCCGAGCTTGAGTTGGAACGGATATTGCCGGCAGGGACCCGCGAGCATCGTCGTCAGCAGCTGCGAACTTACTAGCCAACTGAATCATCTGATTCAAGTCAAGCTGGTGATTGTCCTGCAAGCGCTTCAGCTTATGTCGGAGCAACGTGCGTCTTTCCAATCCGTCGATGAAGGCGGCCATGGCGGTCTGAGCGTGCACTCCTGCGCAGGAATTCTTCATATCCAGCAAGCAGGACAGGTAGGCGCGAGATGTCTTGTCTTTCTCTCGCATGCACCGCTGTAGATCACCCACAGTGCAGGGATGCTTGTATGTACCCTCAAAGTTCTTGGTGAATGCTTCTTGCATGTCCAACCAGTTGTAGATGGATTTCTCCGGCAAGTCATCGATCCATTGACGGGCCGTGCCCGCCAACATTAATGGGAGGTACTTGACAGCGACGTTGGGGTTGCCTTCGACAATCTCCACCGTGTTGTCGTAGTCCTGCAACCATGTGGCTGGCTTGGCGGTGCCGTCATAGGGCTTGATGGTCTTGTCAATCCAAAAACCTTTGGCGTAAGTTGCGGACCGTATTGCAAGTCCAAAGCAACGTGGTCCCAGATATGGTCCTTCCCGGGCCTCGTGGATCTTATCGATCCGCGATCGTGCGTCGTATGGCTCCGGGTTCTTCTTGTCAACAGGGGATGGGCTGCGTGAACGATGCAGGCCTCCTCCGCCATGGTGACTGCTTGGTGGTGACGGAAGCGGAGGTGGCGGTGGGTTAGCCTTCTTGCTGTTACCCTCCTGCGACGCCTCATGCCTGTCACGGTTGCTTGTCGGATGCGGAGGGTCATGGCATGACCTGCTCTTGTGTCCTTGGTTGCATTCTCCGTCATGACGGGTCTGCTCCGCCTTATCGCGGATGACGATGCCGCACTGCTTTGGTGGGGGCATATCCGCACGATGGTGAGTCTTGTAATCTTCGCGATGTCGAGGGGATCGGGGCGGTGGCGATGAGCGATGAGGTCGGGCCTTTTCTCCGTGGTTGGAGGATATGGGGATAGCATCCTTCCTATTGCGCACATCCCTCCGTCTTCGTTCTGATGAACTCGTCTGGGACCCGACATCAAGAGGAGATCTGTCCCTTGGCGGCTTGTACTGGCTAGATTGGCAGAGCGCTAGGTTAGACTCAAGCCTCTGAGAGGTGGCCTTTTCCTGCTGCTTTACCGCCTTGGCCACTAGGTCGTAGACCTATTCCATTGCCTCAGGCGATCTATCCTGCTCTAGAAGGGTCTTGGCGACGGTGAGGTTAAGGAGTGGGGTGGGCATCACCTGCTTGCCTTCACTGTCAATGTATGGCTTGGCCTGTGCCAGCTTCGAGGGAGCCCATCCTAGGTTGCGCCGTACACCAGGATCGTTGATGACGCGAGCCGGAGCTTTCTTAGCCTTCTGCTGCTGCAATAAAGTCTTGTACTCAGCCTCCATTGCTCTAACTTTCTCTATGGACTTCTGCGTGTTAACCAGATCTCGATCTAGTTTAGTGCCTTGCTCCGCGATGGCCTGCGCTTCCTCCAGCAGCTGCTGGCACTTCTCGTCAAGCTGAGTCACGTTCCGGATATGAGCAACGGTGAGTGGCTCGACGAGGAGATTGTCGTACATCACTCTATCAGCTGGAGTAACTTGGGCTGCTGCAGACGTAGATGCTGGAGGTGACAAGTTTGTGGTGTTGTTGTTGCTTGGGCCGGTGCCGAGTTCCTACGGCTGCTGCACTGGGTTAGGCGGAGGAGGCATGACTTTTGCGCGATCATCGTCAGCAGCAATAAGTGGCCCCTTCCCTTTTTCCAGTGTTGTAGGAGGAGCTCGTCCGGGTTGATCTTCATCCATCGCCGTCCCAATGGTGATGAACACCCCTCGAGACGTGACGGCGTTTTTGGCTTGCTCGTCGCGCGAGTACTCCTCCTCCATATCCTGCATAGCGGAGTCTAGCTCTTCTGGACTGAAGTCTATCTCCTCTGAATCTGCACTGAAATCGGCATAAAGCGCGTCAATGACATAGTCGGAGGGTGCCAGGACTTCCTCAATGACGGGCGGTGGAGGTGCAACGGCCTCGACGATAACTGGAGGTGGTGGTGCTACTGCGACGATGGCGGCGGGAGGCGGTGGCGGCGGTTGCTGAATCGGAGGTTCTCCGTCTCTGAGCGCAAGCTCCATCTGGGCTGCTACGTCAGCTTCCGCATAGTTATTGACGGTGCTCACCATCTCTTCGAGGGTAAGGCGTCCTGTTGTCTGCTGCCGTCTTAAAGAATGTCGGAGAAGCGTGCCACGGTCCAGTCCTTCCACGAAGTGATACAAAGCGTTATCATCGGGGTAGTGGGCTAGATCGGCTCATATATAGAGCCACCTGGCCAGCGGGGGTTTTCGCCTTCTCTCTGAATGCAACACGCCAGATCGAAGATGGTAACCATGCCGACGAACTTGGATCTCTGCTGTCCAGACGCACGGGCGAAGCCGGCGGATTTGCAGTGATCTTCCACATTTATGTCCTGCACAGGGGTGGTTTGGGTGGGCCTTGAATTTTTCCGATCTTTGCCGGCAAACTCCGAGGAGAGATCCAACATCGACCCTTCCGCGAACGTATCCTGCCCATAGGCGGTCCGTGCGGGCCTTGATGCTTTCCGATCTTTGTCGACAAACTCCGAAGAGAGACCCGACATCAATCCTTCTGCGACGGTATCCTGCCCGTAGGCGGTCCGTGCGGGCCTTGATGCTCCTCCGACTCCCAGGAAACTAGTGCCCGAGTCGGTTTCGCCGATGAAGAGGTGGATGTCTCCGATAGGAACGATTGAACACCACGTAGGGTTCGTCTTCGCCGGGATCCAGAACTCGTTAGGAGGGACGATCGGAACGTTGCTGTAGAAGAGAACACGGCCGATGGCTACGGTTTCGCTGATTCCCGCGAAGATCTTTGTCCTCGCCCGCTGAAGAGCCTGAAGCGCCTCTTGCCCCACGGTGGGCGCCAACTGTCATGGTATTGCCGACGAGTACGCTATGGAGGGGTCCTCACAGTGCGTGTTTAGAGACGTGGGGTAAGGCGGACGGTTGACGGGTACGAGGTAACACAGCTTACCCAGGTTCAGATCCCACAACGGTGGCGGAATCCTACTCCTTCTATAAATCACTATATTGGCAATACACCGAGTTAAAGAGATAGGTTCGCTGTGCGAGGTTGTATGAATCGATACTAGGTTGTGCCCTAAAGGCTCCCATGGGCCCGATTTATATAGTCGCCAGGTCCTAGGGTTATAGGGAAAAGTCCTAGCCGGACAGGTTACAGAGTCCTACACCGTCTATTACTAGTCTTGTGTATCTTGCACTCCAAGGCTCCAAGTACGCTGGTGACTCCACCGTAGCCTTCCTTTATCCGGCATGGGCCTCCCTTCTGGATCCATCTAATTAGGCCTCCCAGCAGGCTATAGGCCATGCTACCGACTATGGGCCACCCGGGTTATCCGTATAAGTGACATGCTATGAGGATACCCATATAGAATATCCCCAACACCCGTTGCCACGGGCTGGCTGGACAGAAGATGTTGTGCAAGTTCTCATTGTGAGCACGTATGACTATATTTGGAGCACATGCCTAGGATTGTTTAGTACTTGGATGCTTCTTATTATTTATCTGCAATGCCCTAGTTCTTTGAAGTTACATGTTTAGACTCGTCCATTTAACGTCCGTCCATCCATCCCTATGCCTACCGCACTCGAATCCTACTGTTATTGTTACTGTTACTATTGTTATTGTTTCCCTGTTGTTGTTGTTGCTTTGTTGTTGCTACTGATAAACTTCTGTGAGCAAGAACTATTTCCAGGTGCAGATGAACTGACAACTTAGTTGTTAAGGCTTGCAAGTATTCTTTGTCTCCCCTTGTGTCGAATCAATAAATTGGGTAATACTACCCGCGAAGACTATTGCGATCCCCTACACTTGTGGGTCATCAGCATTACAACAAGATACATAGACCGCCATCCAACTGCATCTATGACTAGTAATCCACCTTCAGGTTATCATCCGAACCCCCTCCAGTATTAAGTTGCAAGCAACGGATAACTGCTTTAAGCAAAGTATGTAAGGTAAACAGTCCAATTGTTCCATGAACAAGAGATCGTTGTTTTCTCCCTAGTAGAAACAGCACATCTACAACCTTAGAGATTTCTGTCACTTCCCCAGATAAAATAGAGGCATGAACCCACTATCGAGCATAAATACTCCCTCTTGGAGTCACTAGCATCTACTTGGCCAAGATAGCTGTCACATCCCAAGATTTTCCAAATCTTGTTATGTGAAAAATAAATGAATAAAATAAAACTTTGTTGGTTTTCAGGGTGAGAAGAAACTTTTTGAATCCAATTAGAAACTTTCAAAACCTATTTGATCAAATAAAATCCTAAAGGGATTTAAAAAGATAAATAAACAATAAAGTTAAAAAATATTTGGAATTACTATTTTGGATCTTTTAATAAAAAGATTTGGTTTCAAATAAAATATTTGAAAATATAAATAAGAATTATTTTGTAGAGCCAAATTAAACCTTGGCCAAGCTTTTGAAATAAAACATTTTGTTTTGATCAAAAGAATAAAGATTTATTTAAAGAAAATATTAGGGATTTATTAATACCCAATTTTGTTAAAGTAAAGACTTTCCCTTTTTAATAAAACCTTAAAACTTATTAATTTATTTTAAATAAGATTTCCAAGTATTTATTATTCTCAAATAAAACTACTAAAGTGTTTCTGGTTTTATATTTAGATTTCAAAAAGATAAAGATTTTATTAAAACTAATTCTATTTGAATTAAATGACTAAGGTCCATTTTATTTAATTATTAATGGGTCCTAAAAAGAATATTATTATTTTGTTTTTGGACTTTGGTTTGTGTTGTTAAAACAGAACCAAATTCAATTGCAAAGTGTGGTGGAAGTTTGTATTGTTTTGAATGTTTGGTTTGTTGTTTGAAATTTCAAACAGAAAATCGAAATGGAAAAAGATAAAACAATTAGAAAAAAATAGAACCAGACCTGACCCAACTAAGCAGGCCCAGGAAGCCCAACTCCAGCCCACCATCAATACCCAGCGAAATGTTTTTCTACACACAGACTCGCACCCGCGAAGTCACAGAAAGGTGGACCCTCTTCCCCTCTCTCTCCCCCACTAACGACAGGACTCCACACCACTGTTCATCGTCTTCAAACCCGCGCTGATTCCTCCTCGCTGTTTCCTGCCGTTGATTGCTCGAATCAATACGCGTAAATGGCACAATGAATCCTCCCTGCGACCACGCACTCTTAATCGCCAGCAACTCCTCTTCCTTTCCCCTCAGAACCCATTCGACCAGAGCCACTAGGCTGCTCTGAATTTCCCTGGCACCGCCACTGCTCCGACCACCGTCCCCAACAAAATCCGGCGAGCCTAGCCACCTCCTTGCCTCCTCGACAAAGCTCACACACTCCCCAGACCTAGGAGCTTCTCCCTGTGCCTTTCGTTCACTCGCGGGCGCCCCAGAACCTCGGCTTCGACAACCTCTGAGCGCCGCCGCGTCTGCTTCTCTCTCCGGCGAAGTTTCCTGGTAAGAACCAACCACCCCGAGCTCTCTCAATCATGCACGCATCATCGCCTTGACCTTGCGCGTCTAACCATGCTCTCTGTTTCCCCCTCGAGAACCGTAGCGCCGTCCCCGACGACCACCAGAGCCGTCTGACACCGACGACGTCTCCGGCGAGCGATTAATTCCGCTCCAGTGCGCCCCTCGCCAGATCAGCATCACCTCGAGCTTCACCGCGACCCTGCGAACACGGTGAAACCTTCCTCTTCCTTCTTTGCTTCCTGTAACCGCCGCTAGCACCTCGTCCGAACGTGCGCCGCCGCTCACCACCGTCAGCGCCGCTCGAGTTTGGTCAATCAGATGTACACCGTTAGATCTTGATCCTATGGCTAATAATAGAACCTGAGCGAAAGGGTACGAGCTCTTCTGAGCCGTGCGATCTGATTAGATCCAACGCCCCACATAGGCCGATCCGTGCGAACCGGTATCGACTAGTAGTTTTGCGCCGTGTGGCACCAGTTCTGTTTAAAACAGAATTTGAAATCCGATTTAGATGCAAATTTGAAAACCTTGTAACTTTTGATCCACACGTCCAAAAATTACAAACTTTATATCAATGGAATCAGTGGAACAAGCCCTAGCTAACCATGCAATTTGTTTAGTAAAAAGCTTCTGGTAAATTGTTTGTTTTTGCAGAAACATTTGTATGCTTGTTTAGGTTATAAAAATTATTCCAAAATGATTTTGAGGATGAAATCTTTGCAAATTGGTTTGTGGTGAACCTACTGACCCTAGGAACTAACCCATGGATTTAAAAATGTATTTTGAGAAGTTTAGGAATAAAAACTTGATTTAGCCCATTTCTAACCAAATAAAAATATTGATTTTGTTATGGAAATGACTTATGAGAAAAACCTTTGGAAAATGATTTGATTCAAAGCTAATGACCCTAAACACCAAGTTTTGTGAACTAACAACCTATTTGGTGAACAATGTAAAATTGTTGCTTTGCTAAAAACAATTTCAATCACATGAAATGATGATTGGATTTAAAAATGGTCTATAGATAAAACCCTTTTGCAAATGGTTTTGCCACTTTGGAAAATGACCACTTTGAACCTTACAAAATTTAGAGCCTAGTAGAAACCACCTTTGCAAATAAAACTACTTTTTGCATGCTTGCATGCATGGCTTAGTTTCTATTATTTTATGTGTGTGAATTGTTTGATTATTGGTTGGAGTGCTAGTTGAATTTGTGTTTGCTTAATTGACTTATAGTGAAGATAGAAGAGTGTGAGATTAGCAAGATCAAGAAGTGAACCAACATTCCCTACCAAAAAGGCAAGTTACACTATCATCCAAAGTCCTACTATTTTCATTATACTTAGTAGATTTTTGAAACATGCATGAAAAGGATTTCTATACTATATGCTATGCTAAATCCTAATAGGAAACCCTTATACATTCCATAGTGAAAACATTGTAGTTGTAAAATGCTTCGCCATGCAACATATTTTGAGAAGAGATACATGTTGAGATTTTATAAAGATGAGAAAAGACTTGTGTTTTATATAATAAAACAAGTACTCAATGAACCACCTGGGTGGACAAGGTTACTCAAGTTTTGGACAAGGTGGCAACAAAAGGAACCATGTCGATGGCAATCTCTTTGTGTTCTGCACCAAAAGAAAACCACCCAGGGACTTAGAGATTGAACATGTTTCTCCAACAGTGGCTTTCGTGTACAGCCACATGCTAATATGGCTCTGGCTTAGTCAACTACATTGGGAAGACCCATGCATTGTCCTCAGGTTAACTGGAAATGAGGGAACTAGGAACCCTACATTGGTGCCTGAAGACAAGCTAGCAATGGTGTATGGGAGGACCCTCTGGAAAGACTTCGTCACATTCTCAATCTGCCAGTACTCCATCTTGGTGAGTACTTATCCAGCGGCCACTGGTGGCAACAAGATGAGATTGTGTCATGTGGGTAAAGTGTACAACTTCTGCAGAAGATAAAAAAATCTAAGTACTTAGCCCTGTCCCCGGTTATGGACAATACTGAGCAACTAAAGGCCTGAAGCTATGGGAAATCTCGACATTCCAATTTCTAAAAGAAAAACTTCTTAAGTGACAACAAAAGGCTTGAAGCACTTGGGGAGTACCAAGGAGCTCAAGAGACTTTGATAAAAACTTGAAGCACTTGGGGATTTACCAAGGAGCTCAAGAGATTTTGATAAAAACTTGAAGCACTTGGGGTGTACCAAGGAGCTCAAGGGATTTTGACAAAGACTTGAAAAACTTGGGATTTACCAAGGAGTTCAGAAAGATTTGACAAAGACCAAAACTATTTTTAAAAGATAGGATAAATTATTGCTTTCTGCAAATGAGCCTAAAACCCTACTTAGCCAAATATGCATGTATTGATAGGATCCACTTATATTCTACATAGTAGTGAAACTTGCCAATACAATTCAAATGTATTGACCCTTGTGGCTGCAAATTGTTATGTTGCAGGTTTGTTTGATGTTAAGTGTGTTGATTAGGATTACAAAGTCTACAACCAACATGTTTGCCTGTGGCACTTTGAAGATGAAGGACCCCATGCTTATAGATTTTCTGCTGCAATGTAATGTAATAGCCAAATGAGCTATGTAAGATGTAATAAAATTAAGTTATTCCTGGTTATAAAGTTGTATTAAGACCTTTGTTTCTTGATATTACATCTTAACTGTGGATGCTAGCTATTGATCCAGGGACTAGCACTGTAAACACAGGGATCTCTACCTTATTAAAGGTTGGGACCTCTACAATAGCTACTAGAAACGGAGAGCATGCAATATCTCAAAAAACACAGACATGATAGAATCAATAAGATAGAATCATTAACCAATCTTACATAGTAATCTCAATATCCATCGGATCCCCTTAAACACAACATGCATGATTACAAATAGATGATCATGATTACAAATAAGTCTTGCAAGTATTCTTTGGCTCCCCTTGTGTTGAATCAATAAATTGGGTAATACTACCTGCGAAGACTATTGCAATCCCCTACACTTGTGGGTCATCAAGACTATTTTCTGGCGCCGTTGCCAGGGAGCATAGCTTTATTTGTAAGTTCACATGGATCTATTATTGTTCACTGCTACTCCTTTCATCATGGGGAAGTCTCGTGATGGAAAGTTCCCTATTTTACCATCCACTACAAGAAGAGGTACAATCATAAACACCTCTGCTGCTCTTGATTCACTGTCTGTTATAAGTAAGCTTGTCACACCACCACCACATACTCATGCTACACACACTGCTACTACTGCTGAATCTGAAACTGTTTTTGATACTCATGATGTTACTTCTACTATGCTTGATGCGAGT
Source organism: Avena longiglumis (assembly GCA_030063025.1). Classification (NCBI taxonomy): domain Eukaryota; kingdom Viridiplantae; phylum Streptophyta; class Magnoliopsida; order Poales; family Poaceae; genus Avena; species Avena longiglumis. The sequence goes on from CP125975.1 coordinate 507,421,175, forward strand.
GGTTCATTAGGTCCTTTTCTAGATGCTACTATGGCTAGTCTAGGAAATACCGAAACTCCTAATGAATACACTGTTACACCTGTTAGCTCACCTGAGGCTAGTGAGAGTTATGATATTAATGATGGTTATATTGAGCTCACTAATGAATTTGGTGAAGAGTGCCGAAACACACATGGTCCTAGTGCTATTAAGAGTCTCCTTGCTAGACGTACTATTATGCCTAAGTTGTCCTCTGATCCTAAGTTTGCTACTTCTCCCATAGACATTAAAGATAAAGATTATGATTTCTCTCTTGATTTGTCTTATTTAGATATTGTTGAGAAAGAACCTTTCTGTGGGACTGAAAATGAGAGTGATGTGGCTCATATGAATGAGCTTTCTACTATGAGTGCCTTATTCTCTGATGATTTTAAGATGCGCAAGTATTTTGTTGCTAAGATCTTCCCTTTTTCACTAAAAGGAGAAGCTAGGGCCTGGTTTAATAGATTACCTCCTGGTTCCATTGATAGTCTTGATTGCTTGATTGCTTCTTTCTTCCAGAAATATTTTCCTCCTAGTGCTAGACATGCTGCTTTGCAGAGACATTTTGATTTTAAATAGGGAGAAGAAGAGAAACTGCCTGAGTCATGGACAAGGTTATGTGCCTTGATTCATGCATATCCTGGATGTCCATTACCTAAGAATGAGCTTCTTGATATTTATTATAATGGACTAACTGATGATTCTAGGACCTACCAAGATAGCTTTGCTTATTGTGTTTTCAGGAAAAGGACTCCTACAAATGCTGAAGAATTAATGGCTAAAATAAGCAAGAATTATGATGATTGCACTTCAACTGAGCTGAATACACCTGAGCCTATTACTCCTGAACCAGATGTTCCTGAACCAATTCCAACACCAACACCAAAGAAGAAAGGAATTATTGCATTAAATGATGAAGTGATGAAGGAAGCTAAGAAGTGTCTAAAGGAGAAAGGTATTAGAGCTAAAGATGTGAAGAATCTACCTCCTATAGAAGAATTATGTAAGCCAATTCCCCACTCATCTACTATTGAGGTACACTCTCTCCAACACTTTGATGAGGGTGATATTCCCTATAGTAAGGATCCTGCTCAATGCTTAGAGGAACTTGACATTTTTATTGTTAAGCAAGGTAATTTTAATAAACAAGTTCATAATCATTTATTGGAAAACTCTAGAGCTATCCATCAGTTGAAAAATATTGTGGAAAGAACTTCTAATGATATTAAAATTCTTTGTAAACACTTTCAAATGGTTTAAACCCAACTTGATCAACTTGCTAAGGTACAAAAGGATATGCTAGTTAATGCTTCATGAGATAAACATGCTTATGGAATTAGAACTAGGAGTGGTATAGCTACTCAAGATCCTTTATATCCTGAAGGACACCCTAAAAGAATTGAGCGGGATTCCCAACAAGGTGAAGATAGTGGTAGTCCTCGTAAGAGAAAGAAAAAGAAACATAAGATAGTTGAGGAACCACTTGAACCTTCTGTAGATCCTAATAGTATATATGTCTCTGATGCTGAAACTGAGGGTGGTGATGATAAAAATGAGTCTCCTAATAAGGAGGAAGGTGAGGAAGAACCTGAGGAGCACACTAAGAACACTAGGTAGACAAAGGAAGATTTTATTGCTAATAAACATGGTAAAGAGAGAACCTTGGGTGCAGAAATCTATGTCTTTTCCAGGTAAGAAACACAAGTCAAAGGAGGAAGAACACTATAACAAGTTTTGTGAGTGGATGAAACCTTTATTATTCTTCCAAATTCCTTTGACTGATGCTATTAAGTTGCCTCCTTATTCAAAGTATATGAAGTATATTGTCTCTAATAAAAGGAAGTTTCCTATTGAGGATATTTCTACTTTGCTTGCTAATTACTCCTTCAATGGTAAGCTTCCAAAGAAACTTGGTGATACAGGTATACCAAATATTCCTTGCTCTATTAAGAATAATTATGTTAGAACTGCTCTATGTGATTTGGGAGCTCGAGTTAGTGTTATGCCTTTTTCTCTCTACAAGAGAGTCCAGCTAGAAAAGTTGATACCAACTGATATTTCTTTGCAAATGGCTGATAAGTCAACTACTGTTCCTATTGGTATATGTGAGGATGTTCGTTCCTATTCAAGTAGCTCATAATTGCATGGTTTTAACTGATTTTGTTGTGCTTGAAATGCCTGAAGATGATAATATGTCTATTATTCTTGGGAGACCTTTTCTTAATACTGCAGGTGCTGTCATCAATTGCAATCAAGGAAAATTAACATTCAATATTAATAACAAAGAGCACATTGTCTATTTCCTCAAGAAGGTTGTTAAGAACTATTGCCTGAATTCCATTGAAAATATTGAAGGCATCAAGGTTGGAGAAATATATTGTCCCATTCCACAAGAAAATTTTGAAACTATTATGATTGGGACCATTGCTATCAAGTGTGAGGTAACATATCACCTTGTGGAATGCAAAGTTTTGCTTCATATAAGATTGTTTTGGTAACAAGACTTGATCAACCTTGTTAACAAAAGGATTTTTATGAGCAAAATAATTTTTCCACTATGGTTATACTTGCTTTCTTTTTTCCTTTCTCATTCCTAGTCTTTGCTTTAGCTTTTGTTTTGCTAGTTGTTTGCTTGTTTGAGTTTCTTAGAGCTCCTGTAGTTTGGCTTTTGGTTTGCTTTTTCTTCTTCTAAAAAAATTGTTTCTGCGAGAAAATCAATTTTCATACCCTAAAAATTGGCCAAAAATAACCCAGGGAGACACCCCAGGGCCCCACACCCATGGTAGGCGCGGCCTACCAGGAAGTGGCGCCTGGGGGGGGGTCTGGCCCACCTGGGCCCCTCCAGGCTGCCTCCTCAAAGCCACCTTCTTTCTCTCTTCCGAAAAACACCAGAAAACTTGCTCAAGCTCGAGTTCTTGCTGTTCCTGATCGCGATTTTCGATATCCTTGTTCAGCCCTTCTCAAGTGCTAATTTTTGCAGGGATTGCTCCTTGGTATGTGCCTCCTCCACTTGTCCAATTAGATTTGTGATTGGTAGATTGTATCTTGAGTATTTTTCTACTATAGGTGATAGGTCGTTTGAGCTTGCATGCTTGTTCTTTGCTTAGAAACTTTGTTTTGATGCATGTGTAGTCCTCTAGCAAGTTCCTATAGTGGTTGCTCATCATTTATCAACTTAGAAATCACTTGGTTTGATGGTTGTCTAAAACTTTCAGCAAGGAAGATGAGTTCTTATCCACTGAATCAATATGTGACGAGGTTTAATCTCATCAATGCCCATTGTTATGGACTTGGGTTTTGGAGAAGATGGGGATGCTAGAGATCGCGGAACGGTTAGCAAACAATCAATACGGGACACGAGGTTTTACCCAGGTTCAGGCCCCCGGAGGGAAAACCCTACTCCTGCTTGTCTGCTCTTGATTACGGCGGAACCGGTGATTACAGGGGTGCGCAGATGCAATCTGGCGTGAAGGTGTGTATGCGAAAGTATGAGTCGAGAGATCTAGGATGTGCCCTCGTGGCCTTTATATAGACTTAGGCAGGTCTCGGGTATAGACCTAGTCGGTTACAAGTTCTAGGGTTTTACCCCTTTGAATTTCCTATCTACTCTAGTCTTGCTCTCCAAGGATCCGAAGGCATCATGGGCCTGGGCCACCCGAAAGTCTTCATGGGCCGGCGTATATTTGTCGTGGGCCTTCCTTGGGCTAGACCAGGTATGCTGAGATCATGTACCCGCGGGGTATAACCATGTCAGTATCCCCCGAATGATCAGTTGAATCGCAGATTCGACCGAGGACTCTTCAATCCTTCGGGTGTGACTATGTATTTCAATAGTTCAGGTGTAGGGATTGTTGATACGTGTGCCTGAATCACCCGACGGATCAGGGTCAATTAACTGTCTTAGGACGAAGCAACACGATCTTCCTCAGGTTCGAGTCCCTCAACTCGAAACTAGAACATATGTTGGCGTAATTCGACTCAGGCCACGGAGGACTTACAGGAGTGGAATTCCAGTGAATTTAATTGATGTACCCAACGCGTCCGTTGGGATTTTTCATCGCTTCTGTTAGAACGGGTTTTTACTAGCAGAGCGCAGTCGTGTGTGTTGCCAGGACATCAGATGATATATGTAGGTCTTATCTTTTTGTCGCAAACACAGCATCCGAATATTTATCACCTCGTAGGTGTTTCGGGTGGTCAAGGAGAACGTTGCTTACTTAACGTTTAATTGGGGCAGAGTTTTCCAAAAAGTTTTGCATGCTGATCCGAAGGATCGCAGTCGAAGAATTCATAGGGTGCGCGGCCAGCGCTCCCTATGGGAGTAGCCCCCGAGTGTCTGTTCGAGTCGCAGACTCGAGCGGAGACTTTAATTCAGACGTTGTTCAGTTGTAAGTCCGTAGGACACAAAATTTTCGTATGCTTAAATCCATCCTCCCTATGGGAGTAGCCCCCGAGTCCGTAGTGGAGTCGTAGACTCGAAGTAATAGTTTGCTTCTATTTATCTTTCGGGTGTGCGGCCAGCGCTCATGATAGGAGTAGCCCCCGAGTAATTGGTCGAGTCGTAGATTCGAGTGAGTACTCTTAGCTTTGAAACCGAAAAAATTGTAGATGTTGCTAGTGTAGCTTTTGATGACGTCAGTGCTGACGATCGATGACCTCAAGCATCTGCTGCGCCAGAGATGACTTGACTGGACGAACATGGCTCACACTGTCTGACCTTGAATTGACCGGTCACGCGCGGCGTGGAGATAATTACGGCGTCGCCTCGATTTCCGCGCGTAGTGGACGGCGTGTTAGCGACGGTTTGTTGTGATGCTGACACGTGTATGGCCAGATCGTGCCGTTGGCGTTAGGTCTTCTTGATGGACGCATGCCGTGCGTCATCCTCGTCGTTATAATCCTTGGGGAAAACTTTAGTTTGTTTTCACCGCATCTATTCTTGCTTTCACTGCTTCCTTGTGTTCTGAGAGCTCTTGCTGCGCGCTGGAATATTCCTTCACATTTCCTTCTTCCATCCTGCGCTCTCGCCACCGGCGCCACCCTACCGCGATGGGGAAGCCGAATAAGTCATCATCTGGGGTTGGTACCAGCGCCGCTGGAGGGAAAAAAGCGCCGCCGCTACCCGTGTCACCGACGGTGGCTGGCGGCGATCGGAGACGCGGGAGAGTGATCTCCGCAAGCTTCATGGCGGGCACGATCCCGCAGGATAGGGAGGCCGTCAAACTCCCAGGCAATGAGGTAATCCCCCGTCCCCCCGCTGGGTTTCGGGTTATGTTCCTCGCCTTTGTCATTCGCGGATTTTCCTTCCCAGTCCACGACTTCCTTCGTGGACTGCTTTTTCTATATGGTGTCCAATTGCACCATCTTTCCCCCAATTCTCTTCTTCACGTTTCTTGTTTTATCACCTTCTGCGAGTGCTGGTTCGGTATTGAGCCGCACTTTGGCCTCTTCCGGAAACTTTATTCCGTGAAGAGGCAATCCGGTTCGGATGGTGTTTATCCCATTGGGGGTTGCATCATCTCCCTCAAGACCAATCTGCTTTTATTTTCTTTTTCCATGTCCGAATCTGTTCAATACTGGCGGAGGCGATGGTTTTATATCCGCGACTTCGTAGTGCCTGGGCAGGATTTTGGTCTTGTTCCTTTTGACCCCTCCCAAAAGATCGAGCCGAAAAGGTCTTGGAAAAACAAGATCTTGGATGGCGAGGTGGCGGAGATAGAGGCTCTCTATCGTCGGGTGGAGGATCTCCAGTTGATTCCGGACAGGGAAGTGAACGGTGTGTATATCATCCACACTTTTCTCGGCGCCGGTGCAGCCACCTGAGCTAGGGCGCACCCGATGTTCCTTTATGCTGGCCGGCGTGATCCGACGAGGGTTTCGACTAAGAAATTCTCCCAGGGAGATCTCGACAGGGCCCTTCATGCGTGCTGAAGTTCAAGGCTGGAGAGGATATCCCGGGTAAGTCGCTGACTCCTCCGTTTTCTTCTTCTCTTCCTGTTCCACAGGTGTAGATCCGTGCGCGTAGCGCTATTTTTCGACTGCATTGTATTTGTGTTGGTTTTCCTAACAAATTATTCTTCTCTTGTGCAGAGCTTCAAAGTGTCGGGTATGTCGCCTCCATTACCCGAAGTATATCCGGATGCTCCAGATAATGATGTGGTGGATTCCATGTCCGAGTTTCCATCGGCGCGATCTCCGGCTGAAGATGCCAACGAGTCGAGCGAGGACCACACTCTCAAACGATCACGGAGTTCGAGTGAGTCTTTGGATGCTTCAATTCCTCCGACTCCTAGGAACCCTCTGTGTCTTGAGCGTCAAAGTGATGGGCATGGAGGCTCTTACCTTCCAATTCTTGCTCTTCCCGTGCGGGTTGTAGCGCCGCACCCGCCAGCGAAGCAAAAAAAGGAAGAAAATAAGGAAGAGAAAAAGGAAGAGAAGAAAGAGGAGAAGAGGGTCCGAAGGATCCCTCCTGTCTTCAACCTGAGCGAGCTTGACTCGTAAGTTTCCTCTGCACTGCGTTTTCTCTACTGTTTACTTTGTTCTTGTACTAATTTGTTCGTGTGTAGGCACTCTTCCAACGACTCCTCTAGCGATGGTGCTCGGGAGATGACGGGGGAGTCGAAAGTCGCGCCTCCTCCTCCTCAGACGGTGGCAACTTCTAAGGGCGCTGCTCCGAACCCTCCTCTGTGGGAGGTTCAGGTGGTTGCGCCTCAGAATTTTGCTAGAGGACCTTCGACATCGCCATCAGATCATGTAAGTCTACTGCCACGTGGGGAGCCCCCGAGCGTTTGTAAAAGAGTTTTCTTGTTTTGTTCTTCCTTCGAGTCTCGGGGGGAGCCCCCGAGCGTTTTCGTGTGCGTATTTTGCTTATGTTCTTTTCTGTTGGGCGTAGCCCCCAAGTCCTTTTTCTAACTAGTAGGTCTTCTTCCTGCAGCCTTTTGTGCAGGATGCCAAGCGACTGGTGCCGAAGCACCTGGTGCTGGAGGCCAGCCTCAAACAGCTTCAAGGTACTGTTATGCCTTTGATGTTTGCTTCTTTGTGTATTGTTGTCATGTTATCTGACACTTGTATTATTTGAATGCAGAGGAGCATAACACCTCCCTTCATGAGATTGATGCTCTCAAAAAGATCCTTGGTCAAGCGGAGAAGAAGGTCGAGGTCGCCGCTGGTGCGAAGGAGCGTCTTGAGCTGGAGCTGGCTACTGCAGCCGAGGCTAAGGAGCGTCTGCAGCGGGAGGCCACGGACCGCGAGGAGCAGCTTGACACTGCTGCGACTACGCGTGAAAGAGAGGTGGCTGGCAAGCTCATGGCGGCTGCCAAGGCTGTTTCGGGTAAGTATCTTCACTTCCCTCTTTTTTGGCTGTATTGTCTTTCTTCTTTGATGCTTTGTTCATTCCTTCTCTCTCTTTTTTTGTCTCAGATGACTCGGGCATAGAGTTTGATCGCGGTGCTCTGGTGCACGGTAGTGCCCTAGATGATGCTACTGCAACTGTTGAATATCGCTGCAGCACCGTCGTCAGCTCACTCGCCAAGGCCAAGGAGGTCCTTGGCCGCTTCTACAAGGAGCTTGTCCAAAGGCGCGGCCCTTGATGATGTTGACGCCCTGGCGGAGGCAACCTTGTCGACCAAGCGCTGCGCGCATAAGCAGAAGGGCATCGGCGCATCTGTCGGGCTGGCGATGGCTTTGGCGGCTGGAGTGGAGCTGGACCTATCCCAGATCACCTCCCGGATGCCGACGACTGCGGATGGATCCGAGGTAGCCTTCGCTACCTACTCTGCTCGCTGTAAGCGATATGGACCAAAGCTAATTGATTTGCTGGCCGAGTACGCACTACGGCAGCAGGGGAAGCCAAGGTGAGGCAGTCCGGCTCCGAGGCTACTCAGGGTACCGCATCTTAGGTGTTGTAGCTGTAGGATAGCTGTAGTTTTCTTTTGTTGTAATTATGTTGATGAACAAATCCTTGTGCGAAGTAGTGGCCTTTTATGCACTTAATGAATTTGTTGAGATGTGTTCTCCTTCGTCTGAGTGTTCATGTATTTTGCCTTTCTGCTGCTCTAGGGTTCTTCGGGTGCTGGTCCCGTTGACATCTCCCCTGCCGCGCGACTGCGGCCATCCCTGGATGATTCGGTGCAGCTTGCTTTTCTTCGAGACCGTGTTTGTAATCTCGATAAGGAGTTTCTTGGGGTGCGTGGATGTCACATCCCAAGATTTTCCAAATCTTGTAATGTGAAAAATAAATGAATAAAATAAAACTTTGTTGATTTTCAGGGTGAGAAGAAACTTTTTGAATCCATTTAGAAACTTTCAAAACCTATTTGGATCAAATAAAATCCTAAAGGGATTTAAAAAGTTAAATAAACAATAAACTTCAAAATATTTAAAATTACTATTTTTGGATCTTTAAATAAAATATTTGGTTTTCAAAAGAAAAGGTAGATTTATAAATAAGGATTATTTTATGGAGCCAAAATAAACCTTGGCCAAGCTTTTGAAATAAAACATTTTGTTTTGATAAAAAAATAGTAAAGGTTTATTTAAATAAAATAATAAGTATTTAATATCCAATTTTATTTAAGTAAAGGCTTTTCCCATTTTAAATAAACACTAAAACTTATTTATTTATTTTAAATAAGTTTTCCAAGTATTTTATATTCTCAAATAAAACCTACTGAAGTGTTTTGGTGTTATTTTAGATTTCAAAATAAAGATTTTAATAAAACAAATCCTATTTGATTTAATAACTAAGGTCCATCTTATTTAATTATTAATGGACCCTAAAAAGATTAAAAATATTATTTTATTTTGGACTTGTTTTGTGTTGTTAAACAAAACTAACACAGTACAAAGTTTGGTGAATGTTTTGATTTGATTTGTAGATTGATTGGTTTGATTGAATTCAAAACAGAAATTAGAATTAAAAAAATAAAAAAAGTAATCAGGAATAAAAAATAGAATCTGGTCGACCCAACCCAGCAGCCCAACTAGGCCCAGCAGCCCATTTCCCTCTCTCCCCCGAAGTGTTTTTCTCTCACTCACCAGACGACACGCTAAGCCAATGACTGGTGGACCCTCGTTCCCTCTCCTCTCTCTCTCGCTGACCAGCCGACCCCACCCCTCATGTTCATCGTCCTCACCCGCGACGACCTCTTCTCCCTCCCCTCGTCGCCGTTTCTGGCTGTGATTCCGCGGCTTAAATTCACCTTAATGCGGCCACCATTACTTGCAGTGATCACGCCCATTTAAACGCCAGTGTCTCCCTTCCATTTCCCCTCTGTCTCCTCCCCCAAGTGCGCCCCCAGACTGCCGAATTTCGCCAGACACCGCCCACTGTCCGACGACACTCCGGCGAGGATTCCGGTAGCACCACGCCACCCCTTACCTCCTCGAGCATGCAGATGTGATCCCCATCTACTTTCGGACCTTTCCGCATCGCCAGCTCGCTCGCGCGCGCCCCTAAGCCTCGACAACGACGACTCCCAGCGACGCCACCGTCTGGTTTAACTCCGGCGAGTACCCCAGGTAGCTTATGTCCGCTCCTTCCCCTCTCGTTTACGCACACACCATCGCCGTTTCTTTGCGCGTCTGACCATGCGTTTCGTTTGTCTCCTGGTGATCCATAGCACCGTCCTCGTCGATGACTGAGCGTGGCCGAGGCGCAGCTCCACTCCGGCGAGCGATTAAGCCCGCTCCAGTGCGCCCCTCGCCAAGACAGCACCACCTTGAGCTCCCCCACGACGTTGCGATCACGGTGAGCCTTCGCCTCCTCTCCCTTGCGTCCTGTATCACCGGCGACGACCCCGTCTGAGCGCTGCCGCCTGAGCGCCGCCGCTAGCGCCGCTGAGTATTGGTCAGAGTAGTTAGGACCGTTGGATTTGGATCTGACGATTAGGATAGAAAGTAAGCGAATGGGTACGCACGCTTCTGAGCCGTATGATTCCACTTAAATCCTACGGTCTGTGTTAGTCGATCCACCCGAACCGGTATCGACCAGTAGTTGAGCGCCGCGTGTCACTAGTTATGTTTAAAATAAATTTTGAATCTGATTTAGATGCAGATTTTAAAACCTTATAACTTTTGATCCACACGTCCAAAAATTACAAACTTTATATCAATGGAATCAGTGGAACAAGCCCTAGCCAACCATGCCATTTTTTTAGTAAAAAGCTTCTGGAAAAATGTTTGTTTTTGCAGAAACATTTGTATGCTTGATTAGATTATAAAAATTGTTCAAAAATGATTTTGGGGATAAAATCTTTTGCAAATGGTGTGTTTTGAACCTACTGACCATAGGAAACACGTTGTGGGTTCAAAAATGTATTTGGTGAAGAAAAAGAATGATTCTTTGATTTAAAACCAATTCTAGCCAAATAAAAATATGGTTTATTTATTAAAAATGGTTTTGGAAGAAAACTTTTGGGAAATGTTTTTTTTTAACTCTCTGACCCTAAACACAAATTTTTATGGTTTGAAAACATATTTTGTGAACCCTAGAGATTAATGCCTTAGTAAAAACATTTTTACACCACATAAAATGATGCCTTGTTTTGAAAATGGTTTGTGAAGTGAAACCTTTTGCAAATGACTTTGCCACTTTACAAAATGACCAATGGGTGTTTTCAACATGTTTATGACCCATTAGGAACCACTTTTCCAAATAAAATAATCCTTGGCATGCTTGCATGCATTATCTTGGTTCTATGATTTTATGTGTTGTTTTGCTTGATTGGTAGATTGAGTTTGTGCCTTGCTTGATTGAATTGTAGTGACTTGAAGAGTGTGATTGTTGCAAGGACAAGGAGTGAACTTATACCCTCTACCAAAAAGGCAAGTGATGCTTCATACTTTGTCCCATTACTTTCACTATGCATTAGTGATTTTTCTAAGTAAAACTTGCATGGAATTTTGCTAAGTATAAACCTTGCTATAGGAAAACCTAGTAGATGAAACCTTAGTAGAAATTTTCCTAAGTTAAGATTCCTATTACTATCATGCTTAGTTTAGCTAATAGAAAACAAGGGTGGAAATATATTCATACTATGGAAAAATTTCTAAGTCTGAGGACTTGTGTTTTTGTTTAATAAAACAACTAAGTTAATGAATCACCTGGGTGGAATGGTAATTGCTTGGTGGTTTTTGGTTGAGTGGTTCACAAGGCCCATGTTTATGGTTGACCTTGTGTATCTCACTTGTGGATGGCCACCCAGGAACAAAGAGATTTGAGATGTCAAATGTTGAGAAGCTTCAAGTGCAACCACTTGGCATTATGGGCTCTGCCTGGATCATATAGGTTGCAAGAACTTAGCCATATGGACAGTTGGTGGTAGAGTTTGATAGGTTGGAACGCATCCATTTTGGTCTAAGGGAAGGCTTCTGAAAGATCTTGTCTTGGTGAAACCAAGTCTTGTGGGGAAAGTGCACCACCTCTGCAGAGTGTAAAATCTAAGTACTTAGCCATGTCCCTGGTAAAGGACAATTTGAGCATCAAGACATGGAAGCAATCAAGAATCTCATCACTCAAATTTCTAAGTTAAAAACTTGTGGTTGAACAAGGGTTAAAGGATCTTCAATCTTTGATTGGGAGAAATGATTTTTGTCAAGCAAAAACTTAGTGTTTTCAAATGTTAAGGAAAAATCTATTTTGAGCAATGCAAGCCTCAACTCCACTTAGACAAATGCATATAGATGATAGACTCCACTATACTACCATAGTATCACTTTCCAATACAATTAAAATGTATTGACCCCTTTGTGGCTGTAACTTGTTATGTTGCAGGTTTGATTGATTTAGTGAAATGTGTTGTTTAGGATTACAAAGTCTACAAACAACATGTCTGCCTATGGCACTTTGAAGATGAAGGACCCCATGCTTATAGATTTTCTGCTGCAATGTAATGTAATAGCCAAATGAGCTATGTAAGATGAAATAAAATTATGTTATTCCTGGTTATAAAGTTGTATTATGACCTTTGTTTCTTGATATTACATCTTAACTGTGGATGCTAGCTATTGATCCAGGGACTAGCATTGTAAACACAGGGGACTCTACCTTATTTAAAGGTTGGGACCCTTACAGATGGTATCAGAGCATTGTGTTGCCTGTAGGATCTGTAAACCTAGGATTGGACAAAAACCCTTAGAAAAATAGGAGTTGTATTTGTTTCCAAAACTTATTTACAAACAATCTTGTAAACTCTTTCCTCAACCATTTTGGTTTCAACTCTACATCTCTTCTATTTTCAACTTGATGAAAAACCTACCCCATGGAAAAAAACTTCACCACGAGCTAAGGACTTCTTCAACTCTAATGACTTCAACTTCTTCAACTCTAATGACTTCAAATTATTCAACTCTAATGACTTCAACTTCTTAAACTCTAATGACTTCAACCTCTTCGGCATATTCACCAAGGACTTCAACCATGGTTATCACTAAGGACAAGTGAGACAAGGAAATCTTGCTCAAGATTTGGAGACTAAGGAAACACAAGTTAGAAGGAGCCTACATCACCTTTGAAGTTTTTTCTGACCAAGAATTTTCCCAAGGAAACCATGATCTCATGCAAGAAGAACCAACCAAGGATGGAAATATCACAAGTGAACCATGTAGATGGACTACCATATTTTAGTTAAGTCAAACACACCAACTTATGTGGTGTAACAAAAATATTTTTGGTTGCCTAAAAATATGCTTGAAACTTGTTGTTTGAGTGGAATGTTTGTTTGTGATTGCTTGCACATTGCTTGAGTGAATTGTGATGTGTGTGATTAGAATTATTCCCTTAGAAATATTTTGCCTGTTCTAATCCCAATCCAACCCAAACAGATGACTTCTCCAAGAAACCCCAACATCAAGGATGATGACAACAACAACAACAACAACAACAACAACAACAACAACAACAACAACAACAACAACAACAACAACAACAACAACAACAACAACAACAACAACAACAACAACAACAACAACAACAACAACAACAACAACAACAACAACAACAACAACAACAACAACAACAACAACAACAACAACAACAACAACAACAACAACAACAACAACAACAACAACAACAACAACAACAACCAAGAGAACAACATGAGAGAACAACTACTAGCAAACAAACCCAGTTGAGCCAAGTGACAACCCATCTTTTAGCTAACAACAATGGATTAGACCCAGCTATACAAAGGATTTTGAAACTTCAATCCCAATTGTTGCAAGGGATGGCCACTCAAATGATCAACATTGGAGACAACTCTTCCAAAGGAGTTTATGACAACAAAGATGACAAAGATGTTATTTTAGAAGGAACCAAAGCTTGCAATATTTGTGGAGACAAGGATCACACTTCCAAGGAGCATGGAGATCAATTCCCCAATTGTGAAAAGAAACATCCAACTAATCAATGCCCCACATCTCAAGTTACTTGCTTCCTGTGTGAAGGAAATAGTCATGTCCCTATCCAATGCCCCATATATTCCATAATTCAACCAAGGAAACAAGGTGGAGTGCATAAACAGTTTGTAAACCCTCATGAAGGAACAACTTCTACCAAGAAGGATGAGGACAAAGGAAAATCTCCACTTGTACCCCCATGCAATGTGACCCAATTTAAAGGACCAAAGAAGAGGCATATGAATTATCCAAGGATCAATAGAAGGTCAAAGAAACCAGTAGACATTCCTACCTATGAGATAACATATGAAGAACATGAACTAGAAGCACTCCTAGCTTTGGAGAAACCCAAGAAAAAGAAGAAATGCCCCAACCCTAGCAAGAAGGATATTACTCAAGAACAATGTTACACTTGCAAAGATATGGGACACTATGCCAATGAATGCCCAGAAAAGAAGAAGAACCAAAGAAACAAACAAGAGGCAATGATACCAAAGGAAAAGAAAGATATCAGCCAAGTGATGTGTTTCAAATGCAAGGAACTAGGCCACTATGCAAACTTCTGTCCAGAAAAGATGAAGCACAATATAAACCAACCTATAAAAGATCTCAGCCTTGTCACATGTTTCAAGTGTGAAAACAAAGGACACTATGCAGATGTTTGCCCAGAGAAGTTTCCCCAAGATCCCAAGCAAGCCAATATGTAATTTAGTTGGAAAAATTTTAAGGGTGGTAGTATCCTAGTTGTTTTGAGCCTACTTGTAACCCCTAGCCTCCCCAAATCTCGGGATGAGATTTATTTTAAGGGTGGTAGCCTGTCACATCCCAAGATTTTCCAAATCTTGTAATGTGAAAAATAAATGAATAAAATAAAACTTTGTTGATTTTCAGGGTGAGAAGAAACTTTTTGAATCCATTTGGAAACTTTCAAAACCTATTTGGATCAAATAAAATCCTAAAGGGATTTAAAAAGTTAAATAAACAATAAACTTCAAAATATTTAAAATTACTATTTTTGGATCTTTAAATAAAAGATTTGGTTTTCAAAAGAAAAGGTAGATTTATAAATAAGGATTATTTTATGGAGCCAAAATAAACCTTGGACAAGCTTTTGAAATAAAACATTTTGTTTTGATAAAAAAATAGTAAAGGTTTATTTAAATAAAATAATAAGGATTTAATATCCATTTTATTTAAGTAAAGGCTTTTCCCATTTTAAATAAACACTAAAACTTATTTATTTATTTTAAATAAGTTTTCCAAGTATTTTATATTCTCAAATAAAACCTACTGAAGTGTTTTGGTGTTATTTTAGATTTCAAAATAAATATTTTAATAAAACAAATCCTATTTGATTTAATAACTAAGGTCCATCTTATTTAATTATTAATGGACCCTAAAAAGATTAAAAATATTATTTTATTTTGGACTTGTTTTGTGTTGTTAAACAAAACTAACACACTACAAAGTTTTGTGAATGTTTTGATTTGATTTGTGGATTGATTGGTTTGATTGAATTCAAAACAGAAATTAGAATTAAAAAAAAGAAAAAAAGCAATCAGGAAGAAAAAAAAATAGAATCTGCTCGACCCAACCCAGCAGCCCATTTCCCTCTCTCCCCCGAAGCGTTTTTCTCTCACTCACCAGACGACCCGCTAAGCCAATGACTGGTGGACCCTCGTTCCCTCTCCTCTCTCTTGCTGACCAGCCGACCCCACCCCTCCTATTCATCGTCCTCACCCGCGACGACCTCTTCTCCCTCCCCTCGTCGCCGTTTCTGGCTGTGATTCTGCAGCTTAAATTCACCTTAATGCGGCCACCATTACTTGCAGTGATCACGCCCATTTAAACGCCAGCGTCTCCCTTCCATTTACCCTCTGTCTCCTCCCCCAAGTGTGCCCCAGGATTCCAGCGACACCGCCACGCCACCCTTACCTCCTCGAGCACGCAGCTGTGATCCCCATCTCTGGCGGACCTTTCCGCGCGCCCGGCTCGCTGCGTGCCTCGAGCCTCAGAACGAGCGACTCCAGCGCCACCGTCTAGTTTAACTCCGGCGAGTACCCTAGGTAGCTTCTGTCCGCTCCTTCCCCTCTCGTTCACGCACACACCATCGCCGTGTCTTTGCGCGTCTGACCATGCGTTTCGTTTGTCTCCTGGTGATCCATAGCACCGTCCTCGTCGACGACTGAGCGTGGCCGAGGCACAGCTCCACTCCGGCGAGCGATTAAGCCCGCTCCAGTGCGCCCCTCGCCAAGACAACACCACCTTGAGCTCCCCCACGACGTTGCGATCACGGTGAGCCTTCGCCTCCTCTCCCTTGCGTCCTGTATCACCGGCGACGACCTTGTCTCGACCGCTGCTTTGGCCCGCCCTTGCCCGAGTATTGGTCAGAGTAGTTAGGACCGTTGGATTTGGATCTGACGATTAGGATAGAAAGTAAGCGAATGGGTACGCACGCTTCTGAGCCGTATGATTCCACTTAAATCCTATGGTCTGTGTTAGTCCATCCACCCGTACCAGTATCGACCAGTAGTTGAGCGCCGCGTGTCACTAGTTCTGTTTAAAAGAAATTTTGAATCTGATTTAGATGCAGATTTGAAAACCTTATAACTTTTCATCCACACGTCCAAAAATTACAAACTTTATATCAATGGAATCAGTGGAACAAGCCCTAGCCAACCATGCCATTTGTTTAGTAAAAAGCTTCTGGAAAAATGTTTGTTTTTGCAGAAACATTTGTATGCTTGATTAGATTATAAAAATTGTTCAAAAATGATTTTTGGGATAAAATCTTTTGCAAATGGTGTGTTTTGAACCTACTGACCATAGGAAACACTTTGTGGTTTCAAAAATGCATTTGGTGAAGAAAAAGAATGATTCTTTGATTTAAAACCAATTCTAGCCAAATAAAAATATGGTTTATTTATTAAAAATGGTTTTGGAAGAAAACTTTTGGGAAATGTTTTGTTTTAAACTCTGTGACCCTAAACACAAAGTTTTATGGTTTGAAAACATATTTTGTGAACCCTAGAGATTAATGCCTTAGTAAAAACATTTTTACACCACATAAAATGATGCCTTGTTTTGAAAATGGTTTGTGAAGTGAAACCTTTTGCAAATGACTTTGCCACTTTAAAAATGACCAATGGGTGTTTTCAAAATGTTTATGACCGAATAGGAACCACTTTTCCAAATAAAATAATCCTTGGCATGCTTGCATGCATTATCTTGGTTCTATGATTTTATGTGTTGTTTTGCTTGATTGGTAGATTGAGTTTGTGCCTTGCTTGATTGAATTGTAGTGACTTGAAGAGTGTGATTGTTGCAAGGACAAGGAGTGAACTTATACCCTCTACCAAAAAGGCAACTGATGCTTCATACTTTGTCCCATTACTTTCACTATGCATTAGTGATTTTTCTAAGTAAAACTTGCATGGAATTTTGCTAAGTATAAACCTTGCTATAGGAAAACCTAGTAGATGAAACCTTAGTAGAAATTTTCCTAAGTTAAGATTCCTATTACTATCATGTTTAGCTTAGCTAATAGAAAACAAGGGTGGAAATATATTCATACTATGGAAAATTTTCTAAGTCTGAGGACTTGTGTTTTTGTTTAATAAAACAACTAAGTTAATGAATCACCTGGGTGGAATGGTAATTGCTTGGTGGTTTTTGGTTGAGTGGTTCACAAGTAACATGTTTATGGTTGACCTTATGTATCTCACTTGTGGATGGCCACCCAGGAACAAAGAGATTTGAGATGTCAAATGTTGAGAAGCTTCAAGTGCAACCACTTGGCATTATGGGCTCTGCCTGGATCATATAGGTTGCAAGAACTTAGCCATATGGACAGTTGGTGGTAGAGTTTGATAGGTTGGAACGCGTCCATTTTGGTCTAAGGGAAGGCTTCTGAAAGATCTTGTCTTGGTGAAACCAAGTCTTGTGGGGAAAGTGCACCACCTCTGCAGAGTGTAAAATCTAAGTACTTAGCCATGTCCCTGGTAAAGGACAATTTGAGCATCAAGACATGGAAGCAATCAAGAATATCATCACTCAAATTTCTAAGTTAAAAACTTGTGGTTGAACAAGGGTTAAAGGATCTTCAATCTTTGATTGGGAGAAATGATTTTTGTCAAGCAAAAACTTAGTGTTTTCAAATGTTAAGGAAAAATCTATTTTGAGCAATGCAAGCCTCAACTCCACTTAGCCAAATGCATATAGATGATAGACTCCACTATACTACCATAGTATCACTTGCCAATACAATTCAAATGTATTGACTCCTTTGTGGCTGTAACTTGTTATGTTGCAGGTTTGATTGATTTAGTGAAGTGTGTTGTTTAGGATTACAAAGTCTACAACCAACATGTCTGCCTGTGGCACTTTGAAGATGAAGGACCCCATGCTTATAGATTTTCTGAGGCAATGTAATGTAATAGCCAAATGAGCTATGTAAGATGTAATAAAATTATGTTATTCCTGGTTATAAAGTTGTATTATGACCTTTGTTTCTTGATATGACATCTTAAATGTGGATGCTAGTTATTGATCCAGGGACTAGCATTGTAAACACAGGGGACTCTACCTTATTTAAAGGTTGGGACCCTTACAGTGGCCATGCCGACGTTTGGAAGTCCAAGGCGGATCGCAGTTCGGCCAGAGAGGAGTACTTGATGGAGGAATTGCTTCGACTGTCTGAGCAGCTTCAGTGTAAGTTTTTTCGAGCTGCTGCTCATTTCTTCGGATGCACCTGCTGGCTTTGCATCTTACTTTTGTGCAAGTATCGCAGGTGCTAACCTTGCTCCAAGGGAGGAGAACAAGCGTGTTGCTGTTCGGGTCAATTGTTTGACTCAGCAGGACATGGAAACCGGCGGGTTCTTCTGGATGGATCGCGACCGTGCCATGGCTATGGCAATGGTGCAGGATCGCGTTCACCAAGTGTCATAGGTGCTTTGTCAAGTGCAGACGTCGCTTGCATCGGTTCTGCATGTGATGTTTCCATTGGACGCTGCACCGACGACCCTTTTTGGTCTTCTGTCTAAATTTTGGAGCGTGACTCATGTCCAGGAACTGGTGAGGCAGTAGCTCGTCGTAGGGGTGAAGGCTGCATTGTCCCTTGTTAGGCTGCATCGTCCAGACGTAGATTTGTCTGTTGTAGCGGCTGGGCCACCTCTTCGGCCGGATGGTGGCGAGTGGGATATGCGTCCGCATTATGCGGCTGTAAGGCAGTATGCCGAACAGGTCGTAGATTTGTTTGAGCAGCGTGCTCAAGTTATTCTTCAGGATAGGTAGTACCTGTAAAAGAGATAGATGTAAAAAAATTATATTTCGACTGGGCATGTTGTGCCCTTTGTTATAAAGATTTGGTTGTTTGTTTGAGCACGCAGTGCTTTTTTTGAGTATGTGTCCTTTTCGTTAGCCTGACGTTGCCATCTACTCAGGTGTACATGTGTTATCCTCAGTCGATGAAATCGTGAGGTGGGGGGAGTCCCCGAGTGCGTTTGTAGCATGAAGTAAATTTTGGGGCGAGACACTTAGCTTTATTTATATCGTAATGGAGGAAGTACATTGTTTGGCTGAGTAGCCTTGGGTTAAAATCCTTATTGAAAGTAAAGGGTAGGTAGCTAGGGGTAGAAACGTCGCAAGTGTGCGATGTTCCATGGGTTGGAATATGCGACTCCAGACTCCACGTGCTTGAGGCGATAGGCGCCACCTGGGATGACTTCGGTGATGATGTAGGGTCCTTCCCACGGTGACTCGAATTTCTTCGGTCGCTCTTGCTTGAGTCGCAAGACGAGGTCTCCTTCGACGAAGGACCTTGGGCGCAGCCGGCGGCTGTGGTAGTTGCGGAGACTCTGCTGGTACACCGCTGATCGAGCTGCTGCTACGTCTCTTGCCTCGTCGAGTGTGTCGACGGCGTCTTCGAGTGCAGCCGTGGATTCGGCTTCGCTGTAAGCGATGACCCGGGGGGCCTGGTGGCGTGCCGGTGGTAGCAACCGGCTCCATGCACCATGAAGAACGGCGTGTAGCCGGTGGAGCTGTTTGGCGTGGTGCGCAAACTCCATAAGACGGATGGTAGCTCTTCCGTCCAGGCTCCAGCCTTTCGCTCGAGTGGGCTCATGAGGCGCTTCTTGATGCCCGCGCTGATTAGGACATTGACCTTTTCTACCTGCCCATTCGTTTGCGGGTGAGCCACGGAGGCGTATGTGATGTTGATTTCGAGGCCTTCGCAGAAGTCTTGGAATTCTTTGGAGATGAAGTTCGTTCCATTTTCGGTGATGATGCTGTGCGGTACGCCAAATCTGTAGACAATGGATTCAAAGAACTTGACAGCAGTCTTGCCCTTTTGGTTGGTGACCGGCATGGCTTCGACCCACTTGGTGAATTTGTCGACTGCGACCAGGAGTTAGACGTGCCCCCCTTTCGAGGACTTTGGCAGTTTGCCGATCATGTCGAGGCCCCATTAAGCAAAGGGCCAGGCTATAGGTATGGGTCTGATCTCTGACCCGGGTGCATGTGGTTTGTCGGCGAACCTTTGGCACCCCTTGCATATTCGGACGATGTCCTTTGCATCGCTCATGGCCGTTGGCCAGTAGAATCCAGCTCGTAGAGCTTTGGCGACAAGGGAGCGGCTGCCTGCGTGATGGCCGCAGATGCCCTCATGGATGTCTTGGAGGATGGTTTTTCCGTCACCGATGGTGACGCACCTTTGTAGTACACCCGTAATACTGCGCTTGTACAGCTCACCGTTGATGATGGTGAAAGCTTTTGACCGACGAGATATGCGCTGGGCATCCGTCGGGCTGTCAGGCAGTTCTCCGTTTATCAAGAACTGGAGGTACGGTCGCGTCCAAGTTTCTTCGACTGCCATGACCTGCATCAGGTTGACCATAGCGACCTCTGTGTCCAGTTTCTCGGGTCCTTCGTGTCCTTCGGGTAGCGTAGCCCCCGAGTGTTCTGCTTCTTCGGGTGGTCCCTTGGGGAATTTCCGCTTGATGGATGGTACGCAGATCTATTCGAGGAACACACCCGGTGGCACCTTTGCGCAGGTGGAGCCGATGTTGGCGAGTCTATCGGCCTCCTCGTTGCTTTCTCTCCCAACGTGCCGAAGTTCACAGCCGTCGAATTCTCCTTCAAGTGCGTTGTAGAGTGCGCGGTACGCGATCATGTTTTCAGCGTGTCTGTTGCACTCGTTCATCGTCTGCTGGACAACGAGGTTGGAGTCACCGTAGATGACCAGGCGTGTTGCGCCGCAGATCTTCGCCATCCTCATGCCGTGAATGAGGGCTTCGTATTCGGCCTCATTGTTGGAAGCTCGGAATTTCATCCGAAGGACGTACTTCATCCGTCGCCTGGGAGGTCAAGATGACTCTGCTCGACTTCACGCTTGGAGCCGTCGAAGTGCATCGTCCATGACTGCGACATGTCTGGGGTGTCTGGCAGCTGCAGCTCCATCCAATGTACAAGGAAGTCCGGGAGGACTTGAGACTTCATTGCGAGTCGCTTCTCGTAGACGATGTCCAGGGGTGACAGCTCGGTGCCCCATAGGGCCACGCGTCCTGTGGCCTCTGGGTTATTCAGGATGCTGTTCAGGGGTGCTTCGTTGACGACCATCACCTGGTGCTCCTGGAAGTAATGGCTCAACCGATGAGCCTTCATGAACACGCCGTAGGCGAGTTTTTGGTAGTGAGGGTACCTTTGTTTTGTTGGCATCAATACCTCGCTGAGGTAGTAGATTGGGCGTTGGACCCCATGGGTCTTGCCTTCTTCGGGTCGTTCGACCACTAGAACGGTGCTGACCACCTGGTGTGTGGCTGCTATGTACAGCAGCAGAGGCTCGCGCTCCTTTGGCGTGACCAAAACAGGCGAGGTGGGGAGTAGCCGTTTGAGGCTCTCGAACACATCGTCGGCTTCGGGCGTCCACTCGAATTTATCTGCCTTACATAGCAGCTGGTAGAATGGCAGGGCCTTCTCGCCCATGCGGCTGATGAATCTGCTTAATGCCGCTATTCGTCCTACGAGCTGCTGGACACCCTTGAGGTTTTTCGGCTTCTCCATCGCCATGATGGCCCGGATTTTCTTCGGGTTCGCCTCGATCCCTCGCTGAGAGATGAAGTACCCAAGCAGCTGACCCAATGGGACGCCGAAAGCGCACTTTTCTGGGTTGAGCTTGATCCTGTAGCGAGCGAGGTTATCGAACGTCTCGCGGAGATCGTCGATGAGCATTCTTGCCTCCCTGGTTTTGATGACTATGTCGTCGACATAGACTTGGACGTTGCGACCGATCTGGTCCTTGAGGCATGCCTGCATGCATCGCTGGTACGTGGAACATGAGTTCTTTAGCCCGAAGGGCATTATGTTGTAGCAGAACACTCCGAACGGTGTAATAAACGTTGTTTTCTCTTGATCTTCGACCTTGAGTCGAATCTGGTTGTAGCCTGAGTATGCGTCGAGGAAGGAGAGTTTCTCGCATCCTGCGGTCGAATCGATGATCTGGTCGATCCAAGGAAGAGGGGAGTGATCCTTTGAGCAGTGCTTGTTCAGCGACGTGAAGTCCACGCACATCCGCAGGATATCCGTGTCCTTCTTGGGAACCATCACTGTATTTGCGAGCCACTCGCTTTCTTTGATCTCCCTGATGAAGTCTGTGGCGAGTAGCCTGTTTATTTCCTTCCTGATGGCTTTGGCCCGTGGCTCAGACAGTCTCCGGATGGACTGCTTGACTGGCTTGGTGTCTGGAAAGATGTTGAGTGCGTGCTCGGCGAATTCCCTGGGAACTCCTGGCATGTATGCAGAACACCAGGCGAAGATTTCCCAGCGCTCACGGAGGAATCCGACGAGCGCGCTCTCCTATGCGGAGCTGAGGTCGTTGGCGATCAGCGCCATCTTGGAGGCACCCGTCGGATGGACCTGCACCTTCTTTGTATTGACGGTGGAGTCGAAGGACATGTCAGGTGCGTTTTTTCGTGCGACTGGGGGTGCCCCATTGTCCGTCACCTCGCGGATCCTTACGAGCTCCTCCTGCATGCCGAATGATTGGGAGATTTTGTTGAAATCCCTGTCGCATTGGTCCGATCGGGTGAAGCTCCCGTGGATTTTGATGACGCCCTTTGGTCCTGGCATCTTGAGTAGCAGGTATGCCTAGTGTGGGACAGCCAAGAACCTTGTGAATGCTACACGCCCGAGGATGGCGTGGTATTGTGATGGCCAGTCCACCACTTTGAATTCGAGTCGCTCGAGTCGGAAGTTGTCCGGCTTGCCGAAGATGACGTCGAGCCATATTTTACCCAGGGGGAATATGCCCTTTCCTGGGACGATGTCGCAGAACGTTGTGTCTGACTGTTCTAGGCTGCACTGCGGGATCCGCATTGCCGCTAGGGTACTTGTGAACATCAGGTTGATGCCGCTGCTGCCGTCCATGAAGACACGGCTCATCTCGAAACCTCCGATCTGCGCCTCCAGCACCAGGGCAGCATGATCTGGGCGAGGGATCTGGCAAGGGTGATCCGAACGACTGAAAGTGATGCAGGACTCCGATCCGCTGAGGTACTCAGGGATGGCGGGTGGAGTTGCCACAGCCAGGTTGATCTGACGGGTGATTTTCTTCTGCACCCTATTCGTGGGGCGCCCTTTCTGGATCATCAGTGCTCCTTTCGGCGGGGGATATCTATTTCTAGCGTTGTTTTGTGCTGGTGCGACTGGTTGGTTCGGGCCTCCTACAGGTGGCGGAGGAGGAGCTCCATGCGCTATTTCACCTGGTGCGGGTGTGTTCCCGAATCCAGGAAGTGGAGCTTGCTACCTCATCTGGACCATGCTTTCGCTGAGTTTCTGGAACTCGCGGCAGTCCTTGAGCATGTGGCTTGCCTTCTTCTTGCCATCCTGCTTGTCGATGTAGAAGTGGATGGTGCATGGACCCGAAAGTTTTTCGTATGCTGAGGGTCTGTTGTCACGGTCGCGGCGCTGCCACGACTGTGCTGGGCGCCCTCCATCGCGGAAGTTTCCTCCGCGGTATCCTCCGTTGTTGCGGGTGGCGTCGTTGCGGCGATCGGCGTAGTGGGCCGCGACCATGTCAGGTCCATCACGATCCTCGTAGACACGTGATCTTCTCTTGCTATGGCGCTCTCGTCGTTGGCCGTAGTCGTCCTCTTCTTCCGATTGTGCTCGGTGGATGGAATCTTCGCCGTCAGCCCACCTGTTGGCGATGTCCATGAGGTGGTCGAGTGTTTTGGGCTTGACGCGTCCGAGTTCCTCCTTGAAGTCTTGGCGCTTGACGCCGTCCCTAAAGGCATCGATGGCCCTCTCTTCGGAGATGTGTGTTGCGGAGTTCTTGGTGTTGGACCAGCGTAGTATGTACGAGAGAATGGATTCGCCCGTTCGTTGGGTGCAGGCTCGCAATTCCTCGATTGAGGCAGGCCTCTTGCTGGTGCCTTTGAAGTTTCTGATGAAGCTATAAGCTAGCTCATCCCAACTTCGGATGGACCCTGAAGATAGGCTGCTAAGCTAGATCCGGGCTGCACCTGTCAGCTGCAGCTGAAGGCATTGCATGGAGGTTTCCTTGTTTCCGCCGTGCAATTTGACGGATGACACGTGGTCGCTGAGCCATGCCATTGGGTCCTGTGTGCCGTCGAACTTCGGAGTATCCGAAGGAAGCTTGAAATTTCACGGCATCTTTGTTCGTCGAACAGATCTGCTAAAGCATCGGGCTCCGCAGAGTTCTCCTTCGTCTTCGTCCATCTCGGATTCAGACGAGCATACGCGCTTGGCTCGCGCTTGGCTCGCGCTTTGTCGATTTTGCGCTGTGTGAGCGCGTCCCTGGCGTCGTAATCGCGGTTGCGGTGGCGCGAACTCTTGTTCCTTCGAGGAAGGTCATGGTCCTCTTCTTCGGATGAAGGGGTTGGGTTGCGGTCGAACCTGACCGGAGCTTTCTTCTTCGGCTCCGTAGGAGCTTCCTGGTGGAGCGCGGCTCCGAAGAGTCCGAGTCCGGTAAGTGCGTAATTGTGCATGGCTCTTTTCGGGTCCCCCTCCGGTGGTGGGTGGGCCGCGTACGAAGTGGCTGCCATGATCGCAGCCTGCGGCGTTTTCGGGATGACGTTGCTGTCGGCGTCCATCTCCATGAAGGATGTGTGGAGGGTTCGGGTCACCTCACGGCGCTCATTGGGATCCATGTTCTCCATCCGAGAGCGGTGCTTGTTGCCTTGGTTGTCGTTCGAGCTGAAGCCGATGCCCATGGCAGAGAGCGCTCGTCGCTACCGGACTCGAGGCTTGCTTGCGTTTGTCAAGCACCTCCTGCATCATGACCTGCTTCTTGTGCTCCTCGATCAGGAGCAGATGGTAGGCCATCAGCAGATCCCGGGAGGAGTCTGCAGGCAGGACTATGTTTCCCGCCACGGCGTTGCGTTCCTGGGCCCATCCTTCTTTGCTAAGTCGGATGACATGGCCGTTGTTGTCCCCTTCGGGTGGGGGGGACTAGCTTTTTCTGTTGCCGCCGTTTCGATCTGGCGGTTTAGGTGTTGGGTTGGGCGGTGGGTTGGGCGCCTGCTGGTACACGTCGCTCTGGATGACTATGGCGCATTGGTAGCACTCATAGATTGGTCTGCTGCTGCCGCAGCTTTCGGATCCGGAACCGTAGGCCCCTTCATCTGTTGATGATGTTGTGCGTAGCACAGGGTGTGGGGCCCATGAAGCGGGCCTGATTGATGGTAGGGGCACCCGCTCAGGGAGGCGGAGGGTGCCAGTTTGCCCCACCTAGAAGAAGAAGCTCCCGAACAGGATTTCGAGTCTGTCGCCTACGGGCTCGAAGTCCTTCATGGTGGCCGGTGAGTGGGCGGTAAAGTCGAAAGCGCCGAAGAGGAGGTGACTCTCTGTCGCCGCAGAGTTGTAGATCGATCGGGTTGGGACCATCACGATCGCACAATCAGCGTCCCCAGTTCCCACAGACGGCGCCAATTGACGAGGTTTAATCTCATCAATGCCCATTGTTATGGACTTGGGTTTTGGAGAAGATGGGGATGGTGGAGATCGTGGACCGGCTAGCAAATAAGCAATACGCGACACGAGGTTTTACCCAGGTTCAGGCCCCCGGAGGGAAAACCCTACTCCTGCTTGTCTGCTCTTGATTACGGCGGAACCGGTGATTACAGGGGTGCGCAGATGCAATCTGGCGTGGAGGTGTGTATGCGAAAGTATGAGTCGAGAGATCTAGGACGTGCCCTCCTGGCCTTTATATAGACTTAGGCAGGTCTCGGGCATAGACCTAGTCGGTTACAAGTTCTAGGGTTTTACCCCTTTGAATTTCCTATCTACTCTAGTCTTTCTCTCCAAGGATCCGAAGGCATCATGGGCCTAGGCCACCCGAAAGTCTTCATGGGCCGGCATATATTTGCCGTGGGCCTTCCTTGGGCTAGACCAGGTATGCTGAGATCATGTACCCGCGGGGTATAACCATGTCAATATGACTTGATGGTGCATGAGCCAATGAAGGTTCATCGTGAGGAGGCAGTTTTTCCTTCCATATATCCATGCCATGAATTTATGAGAGGTGCGGGGATCCTCCAAGATTTCCAAACTATGGTTACAAATGCAGGGTTGGAACACTTTGTTGAAGGTGAACCAATCCAATATGTAAGCTATCCATGGCTTTTGTGCAGGACTTCCGGTTCACTTGGTCTACTTATAATCCCATGGTCCATTATAAAATATATAATATACCTGTCGACCTTCCTTTTGCTGATTTCTGTGCAGCAATTAGAGTACCTTAGTGGGGATCTTGTGAGAAGATCAAGGAGAGGATCAAGTCACTTATTGATTTGTATGGTGAGATTTGCCAAGGTTTCGACTTCTCAAAGGAAAGTGGTAAAATTCGGAACATTCATCTCCCAGCTATTAGATACTTTGCCTATTTCATTACCAAGTGTATTCTTGCTAGAAAGACTGCTAGAAAGTTGTCTTCTTTTGATCTAACTTTTATTGCAGCTGCTCTAAATAGGAATAGTTCTTATAGTTTGGGTGCTTTGATAGCTCACTGTCTCACCACCAACCATGAGAAGGGTGGAATTTGTGGATGTCTCATTGCTTCTAGGTTGCTAGCTTTCCATGGTTTAGAGCCTCACTTTTCAGATTTTCAGTTCCGCATAGAGAGGCTTGATATTGAATCTATGATTCAGCATGGTTTTGTTTCCTTGGGGGCTAATGTGAGAAGTTTACCATATGAAATATCTTTTGCCCAGCAAGGTCGGAGAAAGGGTAGGACTGAGAAAATAGTTTATTTGCCTGCACCTGCTTTGTTTAACTTTGATAACAGGCAAGGATGGTCACTTACGGAGGAGGGGGTTGACACTTATGTGGGGGAACTCTCCCAGCAAGAGGGGAATGTTGAAGCGGATGCCGAAGACAATTCGGTTCAGCCCTCCAACTTGGGAGAGTCTTCATACCAGCAGCCCTCGTTTGATTGGGGTGCGTCTTCTTCTTCATCGCAGGTTCCTGACTATGATCATTCCTATGATGACCCACCATCTTGGGGTTACTACCCGCTCTATTGAGCCCCACTTAGGCCAAAAGCCTAAGCTTGGGGGGAGGTATACCGACATCGCACTCATCTATAAATTATGTTCAGTCGGTTCCTTGTATATCCATTGTTTTCGCTTTCTTTTTGGTTCTTGTTGCTTCTTTCTCAAAACACAAAAATACCAAAAATATTTTTGTTGTTTCTCTTGGTTTGTTTCTTTACTTTTGTTTGCCTTAAAAGAAAAATCCAAAAAGATTTTGCTTTGTTTGGTTTGCTTTGTTTTTGTTTGGTTTTTCTTTGTTTGCTTGTCTCTAAAAAAATCGAAAACACCAAAAATATTTGTTGCTCTTATTTGGTTTTGTGAGTTCTTTGCAGGGTTCAGCCGTTCTCAATGGATTTTAGTTTCATGTTATCATTCAAGTCACACAAGTGAAGGGCAATAATGAAGATTAAGACAACTCGAGGAGTGGTAAGAGGCTAGTAATGAACTCTATTTGTTTCATTTTTGTACATATACTCATCATTGTGAGCATGCTTAGCCTGTTTGTGTAAGGTGTATATCATTATGGATGCTTAGCATTTCTTGCTTGTCTATGATTAGCTCCAGCTTGCTAATAGTTTGTAGCATGTCATATGAATGTTTGCTTGCATTGTTTTATTCATACTTTGGTATGATATTATGGTATCCTCCTCTGACTGTTCATGTGAATCGACTTGGCACATGCTCACACATGCATATGACTAATCAATAGTCAGTAAGCCTCGATGATTTATTTTGCCTCAGAGTTCTTGTATCACTTTCATGCCATAGTTAGTCTTGTTTTGTTGCAAGCATGATTATGACAGCTATTGCTCTCTCATTTGTCGCTCCCTCTCTATTGCTAGCCTTCACTTGCACTGAGTATGTGCTCTACCTGTGTTTCCAACTCCCCAAAACCAAAATTGCCTGCTGTGTCCACCATACCTACCTATTAGCATTATTTGCTACTTCAGTGCATATTCTATATGCCGTGTTTTCTTCCAAAATAAAATGTTTGTCTGTGTTGAGAAAGTTAGTTAGTAAACCTCTCACGAACTTGATGGCACACTTTATTCTATGCACTTAATAATCCTGAACCATTGTGACCTGTCCATGAAAGTTATATGCTTGCAAATTATATGCTGGGAGTCAGCAGAACTGTGCTGTCACAGGGAACGTTTTCAACACCTTTTAGATATATTTATATCTAGTTGATACCTTGCTCTTTTGTTTGTGGATGTCAACGATGCGAAATGAAAGGGGGACTTGCGAGTCCATGGAGTTTGTATTCAGTGTTAGAGAAACGACTAGGCCGCTAGCCTAAGCCACGCCTAATCATGGTGGAAACTTGCAGCATCACCATAGTGAGTCATCTATGAAGCATCCTCAATAAAAAACTATGCATATAGTAAATAAAAATATTTCTAATATGCTCATTGTCTGCTTTCCTTGTCATTTTGGTTATGGGAAAGCTCATGTACCATATGCAAGGGGTACCCCGTTGGCGGTTCTCGATGACATGAAAATACTTACAATAACAAGAACTTGCCTGGACCCAAAGTTGAGTAGTATGCGGAGTGGCCTTCGCACTCAAGGGACTTGGGATTTCCAGTCTATGGTCTGTCAAGCATATGATTTGGAGTGGACCTCACTTTCACCTTAACCACATAAAGATGCTTATGATAGGGGCAATGAGAGCTCAAATCTAATGAGTACCTTCCTTTCAGCATTTGGAAACCTTTCAAACTTTCAAAAAACGTTTTCACCACCTTGTTGAGTCACCACTTATTCTATGAGCACCTTCTTGAGAGCATAGTTGTCATTCTTGTGTTTGTTCCAAAACTTGGTTAATTATGTCATGACTTTGATGCTTGTATCTATGATATCTTTACTTCTAGTCTTCATGTGAACTTTAGAGGTGCCTTGGCATTTATTGTGGTCTTCAAACAAAGGCAAGCGATATACCACTCTATCGTACCTTATTATGAGCATTGCAATGTTGCTTATGTTTATGTCTCATGCTACTTATTATTCTTGAGTTTCTTTCTCTTCATAGCTTGCAATGACTATTGAGTAGACTTAGTTGCATACTCCTTATTATGAATTGCCTAGGCATATACTCCTATCCTGAGAATATTTACATCATATGAAGCCAAGTGTTCGTGAAAGTTCTTTTATCGCACTTGGTTTTCAACTGAATTGCTTGAGGACAAGCAATAAGCTAAGCTTGGGGGGAGTTGATACGTCCAAAATGTATCTACTTTCTCGAAAACATTGCTATTGTTTCTCCTCTAAACTTGTGTGATTTGGATGCAACTAACACGGACTAACGCTGTTTTCAGCAGAATTACCTTTGTGTCTTGTTTTGTGCAGAAAATCAACTATTAGGAAAATTCCCGGAAAATATGCCAAAAATTATATTTCACCAGAAGATCCACGGAGCCAGAAGGAGAGACGGAGAGGAGGCCTTGGGGCCCCTGACAAACCCCAGGCGCGGGCCCACCACTGGTCGCACCTAGAGGGCGTGCAGCCTCCCCAGGCAGCTCCTCGGCCTCCCTCCACGCCTATAAGTTGCCTTTCGACCTAAAAACCGAGGGGGGTTTGATAGTTTTCTAGAAAGAGTTCCGCTCCGCCGCCGCCGCCAGAAACCAAGATTCTGATCGAGAAACTCCGTTCTGGCACCCTGTTGGGACAGGGAATTTGGAGAGGATCATCACCATCGTCATCACCAATGCATCTCCATCAACCATCGATGTTTTCCTCATCCATGAGTGAGTAATCCCCCGCTGTAGGTTTGGGGATGGTAGGGATTGGATGAGTTCTATCATGTAATCGAATAAGATCTGTTAGGGCATAGTGCCTAGTATCTCTTGTGCTATTTGACTTTGTTGCAACTTGTTGTGCTTAATGCTTGTCACTAGGGCCCGAGTGCCATGATCTCAGATCTGAACTTATTATTGAATCATTATGATAGTATTGTTTGTGATCTTATCTGCAAGTTGTGTACACATATCATTGTCCGGATCCAAAGGCCCAAAGTGACAATAATTGGGACAATCGGAGGGGATGGCTGTGGTGTGAGGATCACATGTGTTCACGGAGTGTTAATGCTTTGCTCCGCTGCTCTATTAAAAGGAGCACCTTAATTGCCAGTAGTTCCCTAGAGGCCCCGCTGCCACGGGCTGTGATGAGGACATCCATATACTTACACCTACCCCAGTTACTACTAATGATGTTCCAGCTGCTAATAACAAGGATTGGACCAATTACAAGAGCTCGTGCTAAGCTACTAGAACAACAGGTGAATTTGTTTCTTAATGAGCCTGATGTTTTACTTAATGAGAATTTTATACTGCCTAAGTCTATGTGTTATTGTATGATCAGGTACGTTGGAAAAGAAGGTATAGCACGTAGCGAGGAGGCGAAGCACATGGAGCAAGGTGTGTTGATCAATAGGGAAAGCGCAAGGGAGGAAGCGCAAGGAGCTACAAAGGAAGGGATCAACACTGCGAGTCTCCGTGGATGAGAAACGATGCCAAATCGCCATTAGAAGAGTCTCGCTGGGCCCAATATGTTGCCACGGCAGGAACAGGCTTGTGCGCCTAGAAAGCTGTCCCGTTTGGATCAGCATGTATCTTAGTTGTAGTCGTTTGCGTCTTGGACTCTTATCCTAGTCTCCCCCTCTCTCTTAAATAGATGGGGTTACCGTTTCTTTCGGGGCAGATCACGTTAAAATATTTTGGAGTTGATTCTTTTTAGAACCTCTGAAATTACCCTATGATCGAATTATCTACTGCAATTGAGTGTGATCTGTTGTTCCATTGGGAATTAGTAGATTACAAACTACCATTCGTGGTCAACGGCTGCGTGCGCAAGAGCGTGGTGTTGTGAATATCCCACAGGGTTCGAGAGATGTTGCATTGGCATCAGGGTTCGAGCAGGGGAGTTCATAGCTACAGGCTAGTTATCTATCATCCACCATCATCATCGACAAGTGCTTGCTGAGAAGATCGGGCCACCCCATATCATCTTGGTACCAGATTCCCTCGTTTACTCGGTGAGCATCCATAGATTAGTTATTGTTTTTGTCCTATACAGAAAAAGCCATACAAAAATATTTGCCCTAGCCTAGATTGCATCGTTTTCAAGTATTAGTTGCTGGTCGTGTCTTCTCGTAGATCCGATCTGCAGGTTTTTCTCGTAGGAGTCTAGTTTCCGTTTGTGTTTAAGTTTAGGGTTTTGATCTTGTTTTCCACCAAGTCCACCATTACCGTTTTCCGCAAGTTTCCATCTACTTTTCCGAGTCCACATAGCATACTTTGGTGTTTTCAAACCTAGATACAGCCTATCTACCGTGATCCGCGTTTCAGGAACGCACTCACGAGACTAGTTGCTTTGCTCGACAGGATGCTCATTAGGGTTTTGAAAGTGCTCAATTTTCGCCCCGACAAACCGGATTATCCGGCCCTCCCTAGTTTGCATTCGTTTTGCATTGAGTCGTATAGTTGAAAAATAATAGACAAGGAAAAGAGATTCAGTATCAAAAAAGAGAAAGAATCGAGCTACAAGCGTGACAAAAAGAGATATCAAAGTGTGCTTTATTGGAGGCCTAGCTGATCATAACACTTATAGATTGAGCAATCTTGTGCCTGTTTATTTTGAGCTATTACTAGCGTCTCTCTAGTGCATTGCAATATTCCTGTTCATAAATTGCTTTGCCACGTTTACTTCCACCGTGTGTGTTTCTTGGGTTATCATAACGATCAGCACTAGGACTTGTTTGCTGTGTAGTTAGGATACCATACCTACAACTCCACCATCAATAACCTGTGTGCCTGTGATCGTTCTCCATACCCTTGATATTCACTTCATCACATCAGTGCATTAGTTGTTGATTTCGAATTGGTACAACATCTCTATTCACTTTGGAACAGTAAGATCTACTTTCTTGTCAGTGTGAGTGAATTGAGTGTTCCACCAAACAGATTTTATTTATTGCACTAATCTACTAATCATGTCTACTAGTGCTTCTGATGTTGTAGCACAGAAAAAGAAGGATGATGAGTGTGTCAATTGGGGGGAATATGAAGCATTGATCCCATTTGACACTAGTGTTTAACAACAAAATAGATGCCATTGACAAGAGTCTTCAGTACGTGCAAGTGACTTTGGAAGCAAACGTTCGGGACGTGGCTACTATCAAGACACAAGTGACAGACCTCAACACAAACGTGACAGCTTTGCAGTGTTCCGTAGAGGCCTTGACACTTTCTATTGAGCAATGGCAACAGCAACCAATGCATGAGGAGCTCGAGGATGAAGCTGATGGCAGTGTTGCTGGTGCGGCGCCACTAGGCAGGGGACGTCCTAATGATCCTGCACCTGCACCATTACATGGTCGTGGTTTTGCCCCTATAGGTCGTGCTCAGCGTGTACCTATACAGCCGGTTGATGATGGTTTGGGCAAGCCTAAATTTTCGATTCCCATGTTTGATGGTTCCATTGATCCTGAAGATTATTTGACATGGGATTTGAAGATAGAGAAGCTCTGGCGCTTGTATGAGTATACTGAAGAAAAGAAGGTGAAGCTTGCAGCGTCAGAATTTGATGGTTATGCTTTGCGTTGGTGGGATGCTCTCATTCAGCAAGGATGATAATGACCTTCCGGTGATGACTTGGCGAGAGATGAAGCGTATCATGAAGTAACGTTTTGTACCCACCAATTACTTGCGCTCTGTTTTTGACAAGTTGACACAATTGAAGCAAGGGAACTTGACAGTTGATGAGTACTACATGGAGATGGAGATGCTTATGCAACGTGCTCGAATCCGAGAATCACTTGAGATAACCATGCAGCAATTTCTCAACAATTTGAGGTTACCCATAAAGAGCATAGTGCGTCATCACAAGTATGAGAACATGAACGAACTTTTGCATCATGCTAGAGAGGCCGAGTCACAGCTCGCGGAGGAAGCTAAAGCACGTCGTTTTCCAACCACTAGCTGGTTCCCCAGGGCCACGCCATCTCCTATGGCTCCTCCTGCAGCGACCAGCTACCCTACTACATCGGCGGCCAAGTCTGTCCCCTCGCCCTCTTTTGGTTCTAATGCTAAGAAACCAGCTGCTCCTTCTACTAGTACGGGTTCGAATATGTCAACTGTACGCACTCGCGATGTGGAGTGCCACACTTGCGGAGGTAGAGGGCACTATCAGAGAGATTGTCTAAACCGCAAGGTGATGTTTGTCAATGATCAAGGAGAATATGAGAGTGGAGATGATGTTGATTCTGATGATCATGGTGTTGATTATGAAGAGGAAGGTCTGGATGCCTTTCCTGCACATGCACCTACTATCATGGTATCTCCACGCATTCTTAGTGTGCAGCCCATTGTTGAATCTCAGCGCTGCAATTTGTTCCAAACAAAAGCTCTTGTTGGGCCTAACAAAGCTTGCAAAGTAATTATTGATGGAGGTAGCTGCAGGAATCTTGCAAGCAAGGAGTTATGTGCCAAGCTGAATTTATCTTATTTGCCTCATCCTAATCCATACTACATTCAGTTGTTAAGTGACAGTGGTGAGATGAAAGTAAACCATATGGTGCGAGTGAATTTTGAAATAGGGCCATACAAAGATTCTATTGATTTTGATGTGGTTTCAATGACTGTTTGCCATTTTTTATTGGGTCGGCCTTGGTTATATGATCGCCATGTGCAACACAATGGCCGTGCCAATACTTATCACTTGGAGTTTACAGGCAAGAAGATTAACCTGCAACCAATGACACCACAACAGATTGTCAATGAGTCTAGACAGAAAATAGAGGTGACTTTGAAAGATGCTTCTGTTGGAGGCCGTGAGAGTGTTGCAGCAGTACATGATGTTATAGAGCCTACAAAAAGTGATATAAAGAAAAGAGAGAGAGAGAGCCTACCCTAGTAATGCTAGCCACCAAGGAAGGTATGAGAGAGTTTCGAGAGGATCCTAGTGCCATGCCGCTTGTGCTCATATATAAGGGCGAGGTTTTAGTTTCTAACGACATGACCCCTATTTCTCTTGGTGTCTCTACTGTTTTGCAGGACTTTGGTGATGTGTTTCCAGAGGAGGTGCCCGCTGGACTTCCTCCCATGCGTGGCATAGGGCATCAGATTGATCTTATTTCTAGGAGCCACATTACCTAACCGTGCACCCTACCGGACCAACCCCGACGAAACTAAGGAGATACAGAAACAAGTACAAGAACTACTCGACAAAGGGTACATTCGTGTTTCTCTTAGCCCTTGTGTTGTTCCTGTTATTTTAGTTTCTAAGAAAGATGGTACATGGCGCATGTGTGTAGATTATCGAGCTATTAATAACATCACTATTCGATATCGTCATCCTATTCCACGCTTAGAAGATATGCTTGACGAATTGAGTGGTGCTGCTATTTTCTCTAAGATTGATTTGCGTAGTGGTTATCATCAAATTAGGATGAAAGAAGGGGAGGAGTGGAAAACTGCTTTCAAAACTAAATTTGGTTTATATGAATGGCTAGTCATGCCTTTTGGGCTTACTAATGCAGCTAGTACATTCATGAGATTAATAATCATGTTTTGAGAGAATTCATTGGTTGTTTTGTGGTTGTTTATTTTGATGATATTCTTATCTATAGCCACAACGAAACTAAACATTGTAATCATATCCGACAAGTTTTGTAAGTGTTGCGTGATAATCAATTGTATGCTAATCTTGAGAAATGCACATTTACAAAAGATAAGGTCATATTTTTGGGTTATGTTGTATCTAAGCATGGGATAGAAGTAGATCAATCTAAAATTAAGTCAATTCAGAATTGGCCTATTCCCATGAATGTTAGTCAAGTGCGTAGTTTCCATGGATTAGCTGGATTCTATAGACGATTTGTGAAGGATTTTAGCACTATTGCTGCATCATTGAATGATTTGACTAAGAAAGGTGTGCCATTTGTGTGGGGGCAGCCCAAGATATTGCATTTGATACATTGAAACGTTTGCTTACTTCTGCACCATTACTTGCATTGCCTGATTTTGCAAAGCAATTTGAAGTTGAATGTGATGCTAGTGGTATAGGTATTGGTGACGTTTGATGCAAGAGGATCGCCCTATAGCATATTTTTCTGAGAAACTTACTCGTGCTAGATTGAACTATCCTATATATGATAAAGAATTGTATGCACTTGTTCGTGTACTAGAAGTTTGGCAACATTATTTGTGGCCAAAAGAGTTTATCATACATTCTGATCATGAAGCTTTAAAGTATCTAAAAGCTCAATCAAACTTGCATAGGAGATTAGCTAAATGGGTTGAGTTTGTTAAATCTTTTCCATACAACATTCAATATAAGAAAGGAAAATAGAATGTCGCTGATGCTTTGTCTAGAAAAAACATGCTATTAATAAATCTTGATGTTAAAATTTCTGCTGCGCCATCCTCTGGTGATAGCGTTTAAATTCTATGACAGGGGTGTTGTTTGCTTTCCGCTTTCAGTTTGTTGTCTCCCGAAAAGTTCGGCCAGATAGACAACATCTTACGACGAAACCTTGGGTGTCTCAAAGCGTGCATACATGCAAGGAAGACCACAATACAGAGCAGTGTGATGCCCTTTTGTACTTAAAATATAAACCATTTAAGTTGTTAGAATGGTTTTGTAAAACTTAAAATTGGGAAAGAATGTAGCACATATCACCCGATTCCAATAAAAAAACAACTCAAAGTCTGATCTCAAAAAGAAAAAATACGGAATTATAAATTGTTTAAATATGACTTTAGTTGTTGTCATAAGTTGGAACCCTATTAATGTCACACTTCCTTCCAATATATGGAATATGATATGGTCATGGATACATACAAATGGGCAAGAGGAGAAGCGTTTCAAACTTTTTCAGAAACAACAAATTTCAATTATTCTTTATTACACAGGAAACAAAACCAATGAGGCTCGCTTATTGCTGTAAACTACACAAGTACTCCCTCCGTTTCAAAATATAAGATGTTTTAGGTTTGTAAAGAAAGTGAATCTAGACTTCTTTTAGTGTGTAGATTCATCTCGAAGTTGAGTGAACCTATATACTAAAATAAGTCAAGATACATTTGATTCACAAACCTAAAACATCTTATATTTTGAAACGGAGAGAGTATATGACAACGAAGCAAGACTTAATTAGCTCAACAACTCAAAGTCTCTTAACTATCTCTACACCACTCATATTGTAGATTAAAAACCGGGAAGTTTGAAAGTAGATCAAATTTTGGTGTATAATTAAAGAATAACAATGCACCATGGTACTTGATATTTGTTTTCTAGATTTAAAAAGTATGTTGCAATTAGTTTTGCGAGACTGGGTGTAGGATAGAAAAACAATGCTACATTCTTTCTATGCTCAGTAGAACATGAATTCATATGAAGACTTCTATGATTACAGAGTTTTTCCCCATGTGACAACATTTAGTACAATAAGCTAGGTGTACTCAACAGACCTGTTCACCGATAAAGGCTATGCCAAGATGCATAAATTGCTTTTTTTTGTAATCCACATACAGCTATGCATGCATGGACAGTGGCATATTTCCTAGTTGTATTGAGATCCGACGGAAGCAAAATGGCCTACACTTTGTGTGTATCAAAAATCAATGGCAGTGTATAATAAATATTGTATGAATGAAAAGGTGAATAAAGATAAAACACCGCAAGAACATATGGTTTATTTGTATTAACACATTGTGTATTATTTTGTGTATTATTAGGACGCTTCAGCCTTAGGGCACAGAAATCAACGAACTAAGAAAACTAAAACTTCTATGCAAAATGTGTCCAAATTTTGAAGGCCAAAAGACAACAGTTGTGCGTAGCATTTAAGGCTGGAGCTCTTTCAATGGCAAACCGTCGAACACACCAAACCTCCACATCAGCTTGGATCAAACTTGTACCCATGTATGTCAAGTGACTCATGTTTTTCCAGCTTCTTGCCATGACAAACAACTTAGAATTCAACTGCAGCTACTTTAGGACCTTCCTGCAAAAATCACAACCTAGTTCTTGCACACATCAAATCAGATATGAGAATAAACCATGTTAATCTGAAGAAATAAGTTTATAAAAAGAGGAAAAAATGCACTGATTCAGTTATGCCCAGCAAAGCAACATGAACATCAAAATGGATAGCATAAAACTCTACAGACATTGTACTTACTCTGTCAAAAATGATAATTGAAAAATAAGTGCTTACTGCTTTCTTGTATAGTGTTCATACTTCAACAGAGCAAGCAATATTGTGATGTAGAAAGGCTTTTAAAAGCATGATTTGGAATTTAATGCTAACAAAATTTTAGAGAAATAGTGAAGTTCTTAGTACTACTCTGATGTGTAATTCAAGTTTTTACGCTAGTCAACTAAAGTTGTAAGCATTTTACAAAAAAGTTGTTAGAAACCATATTAAATGAAACAATTAAATTCTTATTTTCCCCGAGTTTATGTTTAGCTGATATATTTTCTCAGTGTGTGTTACCTATAAGAAAACAAGCTTTATGTCTAGGGCGTCATCTACTAAGTCTCAAAGAAGTGTAATCTAAAATGACTAACAGTAAGAATATATTCCAGTATAGTTACTTATAAATAAACCTTCTGAAGTCAACCATTTTTTATAGGTATAGAGGGACTCAAGTAAGAGCGTATTATGTGTACATAAATGTAAAGAGCCTGATCTTCCAGCAAATTATATGAGAATTAAATACAACCTTAAAATTCAGAACATAATTAATACTAATTCATGGAAAGTAAGAAACCTGCTAGGAAATACTAGGAAGAAGGAACTGGTGATCGGCGAAGGAAAAGTAGTGATTGGAACAAGAATTCAACCTCATAATGTTGTTGACAGATGGTGTAAGATGCCTTGGCTCTACCGGTTTCCAAGCCCAAAGGAGCTTAGCTTCAAAGATAATCTTCACCGACAGCAACCGCTCTCCTACCAGCACCAATAAATCCGCCACCTCATCAGGGGCTGTAGGTATCGCTTGTCATGACGCACGAAGGAGAACCAGATCTTATCCTAATCCCCCTGCAATAATCACTGCAGATGGTAAAAAAATCATCGTGGGTATTCCTCTTATAGTTGTAATACTAATATGACAAACAATATTTGATACATCACATGCACACATAGTGTTGCGAATATACCAGGTCTCACTGCCCCAAAACCTTCCAAGTGACTAAATTTTAGTTTTCAACTCTCTGTTTTCCTTGTTCATGTATGCTAGCTAGGGCTGGTACTCATGGCACTGTTTTCACAAGAAATATTGTAAACATAAGAGCTGAGAAACACCATAAGAAAACATCAGCCATGTAGCACATGCTAATTTTCAACACCTCACCTAAATGACTAAAGTGTCATGCAGAATTTGACAATGTAAGAAATTTAGCTTTGAGTCTAGCGAGCAATTTTTTCGAGCATACCTACCACAATTGATTTTCCTCAAAAAGAGAAGATCAAGACAGGTCACCAGATTGGAGGCAAAGTAAAAATGATAATCAAACGCACCACCATTTTATATGAAATTATGCAATCCTTCTTGAAACATAAGTCACCTCAGCAATATGTATGGCACCCACTATGAATTCAGTTCCTAGTTTGTTCACAGCATTCCCGAACACTTCATATGTTATGCAACGTATAAAGCAACCCAAACCAAAAAATATTTCTTATTGCACAATGTTATTACAATTAGGATACCATAGAAGTTGTGCTTCCTCGAAAAGTGCAATTGGATAGAAAATTAAACTTATCTAAAACCATACGATAGTGTAGATCCTTTATTTACCATCAAAGAATTAACTTTTATCAGCTAAAAGGCAAGGCCGTGGACATGAATGCTCTAGGAAGAAAATGAAGATCACAAAAATGGCTACATGTCTATATGCTTGAGATGGCAAAAAATGAAAAATCAAGACTGTAAATGCATTGATATATCTATCTTACTCTACGTCCATGAAACATAAATTTATTCAACAAAGTCAGAAGAATAGTCTCGCAGAAAAATAGTCATTCATGTCTCAGGTTGTTGTGATTGTGTTACCAATTAATTCAAATAATCTATTGTTAAATCATACTGCAAGTTAAGATATGGTCCATGCGCCCACACAATGATTGACTCTTAACAGACAATGTCTCTTGACACAATAAATGGATCTCTAGAACATGCAATCTGAACAACACATGAGGAAACCACAAATTAAAGTGGTAAATTGCCAAGGATAAATAACATATATCCAAAAATAGTGCAACATAGTCCTGAAATTGCAGACCGGAGATCCTCCTTAGCCTACCATGTGCAAGGTGAACAACTCCTTAAGTTGCCGCTGCAGAGTATACATGTACTACACGCTGATCTGCCGAGCGAGACATTAGCCAAAAAGACACAATAATAATTGATTTCGTCAAGGATAGATTAGATCGACATATTCCTCCAATATACAAATCCTTAAGGCTTAGCGATGTTAGGAGCATAGGAAATACTATTATATTACCAGGTTAATTTCATCAATGCTAAATCACTATATTCTTCCAATACATTTAAAATTGATGTCGCAACACATTTAGTAAGCGATTCACTTAATCTCGCATGTAAGCTAACAAAAGTATCAAACAATGTATGTAGTGTTACTGCCCCAACTATAGTTCGAGCGTGAAACAATCCTATGGAGCAAAATAACTTTTCCAAAAACTGGAGGTGCATAAATAATCGATGCACGTTATGGTTCTTGCAAGGCAGTACTGACCACGTAATCGCCATCTCTCATACATGATGGCCATGCCTTATTACTGTTGAATGCAAACCATTCCCTCCCACTAAAAAATCATCATCGAACCTAAGGCGCATTTGCATATTCTAGTCCACCATAGATTGTTGCTCTGTCAGGCATTCCATCGAACACCTAGCAAACAAATAAAAAATATTGAGAACAAATGCCCTCTTGCTGAAGTTGTAAAGGGAACTGAGACCCCATCAACAGTGCAAGGTTATCTAAGAAACTTGCAAGCTGCAAGATAAAAGCGTTGTTCACCAATCCAACACAAAAGGTTAGCATAATCGCATCCTTCCCTAAGGTCAAATCTTAGTGTGTGTGAAAGAGAGAGAGAGGTGGGACGGGACGCGGACCTTGTCGTCTATGGCGGGGTCGAGGTAGAGGCGAACGGGACAGGATGCGTACCCTAGAGGTGGCCGATGTCCTGTCTAGCGCCGCCGCAACACGTCCTGGTAGGCAGCGGCACACCGCAAGGATCGTGGCGACCTCCTGCAGCTTTACCACCTTCTCCTCCAAGCTCTGGTGCATCTGTGTCTCCGTCGATTCCTGTTCGCGGGAAACGAACTCCCATCCAGGGAGGCGCGGATGTCCCGTCCAGCTCCGCCGAAGCGAATCTCCATCGGCGGCGCGGCACACAGCGAGGTCCGTGGCGGCTTCTTGCAGCTCCCGCGCCGCCTGCTCTTCTAGCCTCCAGCGCGTCGTCATCGCCGGCCATTGCCCTGCCGCGGGAGAGGGATGGAGAGGCGGAATTTGGGACTGACAAGGATGCGGCGGCGACCTGCGCGTGTGGGCAAAATTTATGGGGTGGGAAGGAGGAACTGGCTTGAGTCGGTTCACTTTTTCTTTAAAAAAAAAGAGTCCGACGCTCACACCAACACGTGGACAGATTGGTCCCAAACAATGTGATTCGCTGGTGCAACGAGAGATCGCTAATCCTAGGGAGCTTAGTGCTCCTTAGGGATTTGTGCACTTTATGCAACTCATAATGATTTTTCTGAACTATATCGTTTGTGTGCTCTTAGAAACGCATGGGATAAGTATCATATACATGATGGATATTTGTTTCGAGCTAACAAACTATGTATTCCAGAATCATCGTTGTGTTTGTTTTTAGTGCAGGAATCACATGCTGGTAGTTTGATGGTGGTTTGATGGGTCACTTTGGGCGTGAGAAGACATTACTCATGCTTGCTGATCATTTTTATTGGCCCAAGATGAGGCGTGATGTGTACAGATTTGTGAGTCGATGCATTACATGTCACAGGTCGAAATCCAAATTGAAGCCTCATGGTTTGTATACCCCTCTCTCTGCGCCAACTGCACCATGGGAAGACATTAGTGTGGATTTTGTGCTAGGTCTACCTAAAACCCAGAAAGTGCATGATTCTATATTTGTGGTAGTAGATAGATTCTCTAAGATGGCTTATTTTATTGCACGCCAAAAGCGACGCATGTTGCTAACCTGTTTTTCAGGGACATTGTGAGATTACATAGAGTACCAAGAACAATTGTTTCTGATAGGGATGTGAAGTTTATGAGCTACTTTTGGAAGACTTTATGTGGGAAGTTGGGAACGAAGCTACTATTCAGTACTACTTGTCATCCCCAGACAGATGGTCAGACAGAGGTGGTGAATAGAACATTATCCCAACTCTTAAAGACTATGATAAAGAAGAATCTAAGGGAGTGGGAAGAGTGTTTGCCACATGTCGATTTTGCTTACAATAGGGCAGTGCATTCAACCACTCAACTTTGTCCTTTTGAGGTGGTGTATGGTTTCAAGCCATTGACACCACTGGATTTGTTACCTCTACCATTACATGAGAGAGTTGATATGGAGGCATCAAGACGTGCAGACTATGTGAAGAAGATTCATGAGAAGACTCGAGAGGCTATTGAGAAGAAAGGCAAGAACATTGCTGCTGCAAGAAATCAAGCAAGGAAGGAAGTGTTTCTCAAACCTGGTGATATGGTTTGGGTACATATGTGCAAGGATAGGTTCCCATTGTTGCGCCAATCCAAGTTGAAGCCGCGCGGTGCTGGTCCTTACAAGGTGTTAGCCAAGATTAATGATAATGCCTACTCGATTGGTATACCTATTGCTGAATTCGGTGGAGCTAGCAACAGTTTCAATGTTGCTGATTTATCACCATATGATGGAGAAGACCTTGGAGCGTCGAGGTCGACGCCTTTTGAAGGGGGGAGATGATGAGGACATCCATATACTTACACCTACCCTAGTTACTACTAATGATGTTCCAGCTGCTAATAACAAGGATAAGTCCAATGAGATTAGGATTGGATCAATTACAAGAGCTCGTGCTAAGCTATTAGAACAACAGGTGAATTTGTTTCTTAATGAGCCTGATGTTTTACTTAATGAGAATTTTATACTGCCTAAGTCTATGTGTTATTGTATGATCAGGTACGTTGGAAAAGAAGGTATAGCACGTAGCTAGGAGGCGAAGCACATGGATCAAGGTGTGTTGATCAATAGGGCAAGCGCGAGGGAGGAGAGGGAGGAAGCGCAAGGAGCTACAAAGGAAGGGATCAACACCTGGCAGAGTCTCTGCCGCGGCAGAGAAACGATGCCAAATCACCCGCAGTAGAAGAGTTCGCCATGCACGCTTTAGGCCCAATATGTTGCCACGGCGAGAACAGCTGGCGCCTAGAAAGCTGTCCCGTTTGGTCGGCATGTATCTTAGTTGTAGTCGTTTGCGTCTTGGACTCTTAGCCTAGCCGCCTCTCTCTTAAATAGATGGGGTACCGTTTCTTCAAGGCACCACGTTAAAATATTTTGGAGTTGATTCTTTTTAGAACCTCTGAAATTACCCTGTGATCGAATTATCTACTGCAATTGAGTGTGATCTGTTGTTCAATTGGGAATTAGTAGATTGCAAACTACCGTTCGTGGTCGACGGCTGCGTGCGCAAGAGTGTGGTGTTGTGAATATCCCATAGGGTTCGAGAGCTGTTGCATTGGCATTAGGGTTCGAGCGGGAGAGTTCATAGCTATAGGCTAGTTATCTATTATCCACCATCATCATCGACAAGTGCTTGCTGAGAAGATCGGGCCACCCCATATCAGGCTGGCTGGACAGACGATGTTGCGCAAGTTCTCATTGCGAGCACGTATGACTATATTTGGAGCACATGCCTAGGATTGTTTAGTACTTGGATGCTTGCTATTATTTATCTGCAATGCCCTAGATCTTTAAGTTACATGTTTAGACTTGTCCATGCAATGCCCGTCCATCCATCCCTATGCCTAGCTGTGTCCACCATAACTACCTATTAGCATCATTTGCTACTTCAGTGCATATTCTATATGCCGTGTTTTCTTCCAAAATAAAATGTTTGTCTGTGTTGAGAAAGTTAGTTAGTAAACCTCTCACGAACTTGATGGCACACTTTATTCTGTGCACTTAATAATCCTGAACCATTGTGACCTGTCCATGAAAGTTATATGCTTGCAAATTATATGCTGGGAGTCAGCAGAACCGTGCTGTCACAGAGAACGTTTTCAACACCTTTTAGATATATTTATATCTAGTTGATACCTTGCTCTTTTGTTTGCGGATGTCAACGATGCGAAATGAAAGGGGGACTTGCGAGTCCATGGAGTTTGTATTCTGTGTTAGAGAAACGCCTGGGCCGCTAGCCTAAGCCACGCCTAATCATGGTGGAAACTTGCAGCATCACCATAGTGAGTCATCTATGAAGCATCCTCAATAAAAAACTATGCATATAGTAAATAAAAATATTTCTGATATGCTCATTGTCTGCTTTCCTTGTCATTTTGGTTATGGGAAAGCTCATGTAATGCAAGGGGTACCCCGTTGGCGGTTCTCGATGACATGAAAATACTTACAATACCAAGAACTTGCTTGGACCCAAAGTTGAGTAGTATGCGGAGTGGCCCTCGCACTCAAGGGACTTGGGATTTCCAGTCTATGGTCTGTCAAGCATATGATTTGGAGTGGACCTCACTTTCACCTTAACCACATAAAGATGCTTATGATAGGGGCAATGAGAGCTCAAATCTAATGAGTACCTTCCTTTCAGCATTTGGAAACCTTTCAAACTTTAAAAAACCGTTTTCACCACCTTGTTGAGTCACCACTTATTCTATGAGCACCTTCTTGAGAGCATAGTTGTCATTCTTGTGTTTGTTCCATAACTTGGTTAATTATGTCATGACTTTGATGCTTGTATCTATGATATCTTTACTTCTAGTCTTCATGTGAACTTTAGAGGTGCCTTGGCATTTATTGTGGTCTTCAAACAAAGGCAAGCGAGATACCACTCTATCGTACCTTATTATGAGCATTGCAATGTTGCTTATGTTTATGTCTCATGCTACTTATTATTCTTGAGTTGCTTTCTCTTCATAGCTTGCAATGACTATTGAGTAGACTTGGTTGCATACTCCTTATTATGAATTGCCTAGGTACTCCTATCCTGAGAATATTTACATCATATGAAGCCAAGTGTTCGTGAAAGT
Source organism: Avena longiglumis (assembly GCA_030063025.1). Lineage (NCBI taxonomy): Eukaryota > Viridiplantae > Streptophyta > Magnoliopsida > Poales > Poaceae > Avena > Avena longiglumis. Next base: position 507,465,433 of record CP125975.1, read on the forward strand.
TCTTTTATCGCACTCGGTTTTCAACTAAATTGCTTGAGGACAAGCAATAAGCTAAGCTTGGGGGGAGTTGATACGTCCAAAATGTATCTACTTTCTCGAACACATTGCTATTGTTTCTCCTCTAAACTTGTGTGATTTGGATGCAACTAACACGGACTAACGCTGTTTTCAGCAGAATTACCTTGGTGTCTTGTTTTGTGCAGAAAATCAACTATTAGGAAAAATCCCGGAAAATATGCCAAAATTATATTTCACCAGAAGATCCACGGAGCCAGAAGGAGAGACGGAGAGGAGGCCTTGGGGCCCCTGACAAACCCCAGGCGCGGGCCCACCACTGGTCGCGCCTAGAGGGGGTGCAGCCTCCCCAGGTAGCTCCTCGGCCTCCCTCCACGCCTATAAGTTGCCTTTCGACCTAAAAACTGAGGGGGGTTCGATAGTTTTCCAGAAAGAGTTCCGCTCCGCCGCTGCCACCAGAAACCAAGATTCTGATCGAGAAACTCCGTTCTGGCACCCTGCTGGGACAGGGAATTTGGAGAGGATCATCACCATCGTCATCACCAATGCATCTCCATCAACCACCGATGTTTTCCTCATCCATGAGTGAGTAATCCCCCGCTATAGGCTTGGGGATGGTAGGGATTGGATGAGTTCTATCATGTAATCGAATAAAATCTGTTAGGGCATAGTGCCTAGTACCTCTTGTGCTATTTGACTTTGTTGCAACTTGTTGTGCTTAATGCTTGTCACTAGGGCCCGAGTGCCATGATCTCAGATCTGAACTTATTATTGAATCATTATGATAGTATTGTTTGTGATCTTATCTGCAAGTTGTGTACACATATCATTGTTCGGATCCAAAGGCCCAAAGTGACAATAATTGGGACAACCGGAGGGGATGGCTGTGGTTTGAGGATCACATGTGTTCACGGAGTGTTAATGCTTTGCTCCGGTGCTCTATTAAAAGGAGCACCTTAATTTCCAGTAGTTCCCTAGAGGCCCCGCTGCCACGGGCTGTGATGAGGACATCCATATGCTTACACCTACCCCAGTTACTACTATTGATGTTCCAACTGCTAATATCAAGGGTAAGTTCAATGAGATTAGGATTGGACCAATTATAAGAGCTCGTGCTAAGCTACTAGAACAACAGGTGAATTTGTTTCTTAATGAGCCTGATGTTTTACTTAATGAGAATTTTATACTGCCTAAGTCTATGTGTTATTGTATGATCAGGTACGTTGGAAAAGAAGGTATAGCACGTAGCGAGGAGGCGAAGCACATGGAGCAAGGTGTGTTGATCAATAGGGAAAGCGCAAGGGAGGAAGCTCAAGGAGCTACAAAGGAAGGGATCAACACCTGGCAGAGTCTCTGCCGTGGCAGAGAAACGATGCCAAATCATGCCACGTTAGAAGAGTCCTGCTGCGACACGCTTTAGTCCCAATATGTTGCCACGGCAGGAACAGGCTTGTGCGCCTAGAAAGCTGTCCCGTTTGGCTCAGCATGTATCTTAGTTGTAGTCGTTTGCGTCTTGGACTCTTAGCCTAGCCGCCCCCTCTCTCTTAAATAGATGGGGTTACCGTTTCTTTCGGGGCAGATCACGTTAAAATATTTTGCAGTTGATTCTTTTTAGAACCTCTGAAATTACCATGTGATCAAATTATCTACTGCAATTGAGTGTGATCTGTTGTTCCATTGGGAATTAGTAGATTACAAACTACCATTCGTGGTCAACGGCTGCGTGCGCAAGAGCGTGGTGTTGTGAATATCCCACAGGGTTCGAGAGCTGTTGCATTGGCATCAGGGTTCGAGCGGGAGAGTTCATAGCTACATGCTAGTTATCTATCATCCACCATCATCATCGACAAGTGCTTGCTGAGAAGATTGGGCCACCCCATATCATCTTGGTATCAGATTCCCTCGTTTACTCGGTGAGCATCCATAGATTAGTTATTGTTTTTGTCCTATACAGAAAAAGCCATACAAAAATATTGCCCTAGCCTAGATTGCATCGTTTTCAAGTATTAGTTGCTGGTCGTGTCTTCTCGTAGATCCGATCTGCAGGTTTTTCTCGTAGGAGTCTAGTTTTCGTTTGTGTTTAAGTTTAGGGTTTTGATCTTGTTTTCCACCAAGTCCACCATTACCGTTTTCCGCAAGTTTCCATCTACTTTTCCGAGTCCACATAGCATACTTTGGTGTTTTCAAACCTAGATACAGCCTATCTACCGCATCCGTGCCTAGGAACGTACCCACGAGACTAGTTGCTTTGCTCTGACAGGATGCTCATTAGGGTTTTGAAAGTGCTCAATTTTCGCCCCGACAAACCGGATTATCCGGCCCTCCCTAGTTTGCATTCGTTTTGCATTGAGTCGTATAGTTGAAAAAAAATAGACAAGGAAAAGAGATTCAGTATCAAAAAAGAGAAAGAATCGAGCTACAAGCGTGACAAAAAGAGATATCAAAGTGTGCTTTATTGGAGGCCTAGCTGATCATAACACTTATAGATTGAGCAATCTTGTGCCTGTTTATTTTGAGCTATTACTAGCGTCTCTCTAGTGCATTGCAATATTCCTGTTCATAAATTGCTTTGCCATGTTTACCTCCACCGTGTGTGTTTCTTGGGTTATCATAACGATCAGCACTAGGACTTGTTTGCTGTGTAGTTAGGATACCATACCTATAGCTCCACCATCAATAACCTGTGTGCCTGTGATCGTTCTCCATACCCTTGATATTCACTTCATCACATCAGTGCATTATTTGTTGATTTCGAATTGGTACAGCATCTCTATTCACTTTGGAACGGTAAGATCTACTTTCTTGTCAGTGTGAGTGAATTGAGTGTTCCACCAAACAGATTTTATTTATTGCACTAATCTACTAATCATGTCTACTAGTGCTTCTGATGTTGTAGCACAGAAAAAGAAGGACGACGAGTGTGTCAATTGGGGGGAATATGAAGCATTGATCCCATTTGACACTAGTGTTTAACAACACAACAGATGCCATTGACAAGAGTCTTCAGTACGTGCAGGTGACTTTGGAAGCAAACGTTCGGGACGTGGCTACTATCAAGACACAAGTGACAGACCTCAACACAAACGTGACAGCTTTGCAGTGTTCCGTAGAGGCCTTGACACTTTCTATTGAGCAACGGCAACAACAACAAATGCATGAGGAGCTCGAGGATGAAGCTGATGGCAGTGTTGATGGTGCGGCGCCACTAGGCAGGGGACGTCCTAATGATCCTGCACCTGCACCATTACATGGTCGTGGTTTTGCCCCTATAGGTCGTGCTCAGCGTGTACCTATACAGCCGGTTGATGATGGTTTGGGCAAGCCTAAATTTTTGATTCCCATGTTTGATGGTTCCATTGATCCTGAAGATTATTTGACATGGGATTTGAAGATAGAGAAGCTCTGGCGCTTGTATGAGTATACTGAAGAAAAGAAGGTGAAGCTTGCAGCGTCAGAATTTGATGGTTATGCTTTGCGTTAGTGGGATGCTCTCGTTCAGCATAGAAAGGATGGCAATGACCTTCCGGTGATGACTTGGCGAGAGATGAAGCGTATCATGAAGGAACGTTTTGTACCCACCAATTACTTACGCTCTGTTTTTGACAAGTTGACACAATTGAAGCAAGGGAACTTGAAAGTTCATGAGTACTACATGGATATGGAGATGCTTATGCAACGTGCTCAAATCCGAGAATCACTTGAGATAACCATGCAGCAATTTCTCAACAATTTGAGGTTACCCATAAAGAGCATAGTGCGTCATCACAAGTACGAGAACATGAACGAACTTTTGCATCATACCCCTCTCTCTGCGCCAACTGCACCATGGGAAGACATTAGTGTGGATTTTGTGCTAGGTCTACCTAAAACCCAGAAAGGGCATGATTCTATATTTGTGGTAATAGATAGATTCTCTAAGATGGCTTATTTTATTGCCTGCCACAAAAGCAACGACGCGTCGCATGTTGCTAACCTGTTTTTCAGGGACATTGTGAGATTACATAGAGTACCAAGAACAATTGTTTCTGATAGGGATGTGAAGTTTATGAGCTACTTTTGGAAGACTTTATGTGGGAAGCTGGGAACGAAGCTACTATTCAGTACTACTTGTCATCCCCAGACAGATGGTCAGACAGAGGTGGTGAATAGAACATTATCACAACTCTTAAGTACTATGATAAAGAAGAATCTGAGGGAGTGGGAAGAGTGTTTTCCACATGTCGATTTTGCTTACAATAGGGCAGTGCATTCAACCACTCAACTTTGTCCTTTTGAGGTGGTGTATGGTTTCAAGCCATTGACACCACTGGATTTATTACCTCTACCATTACATGAGAGAGTTGATATGGAGGCATCAAGACGTGCAGACTATGTGAAGAAGATTCATGAGAAGACTCGAGAGGCTATTGAGAAGAAAGGCAAGAACATTGTTGCTGCATGAAATCAAGCAAGGAAGGACGTGTTTCTCAAACCTGGTGATATGGTTTGGGTACATATGTGCAAGGATAGGTTCCCATAGTTGCGCCAATCCAAGTTGAAGCTGCGCGGTGCTGGTCCTTACAAGGTGTTAGCCAAGATTAATGATAATGCCTACTCGATTGATATACCTATTGCTGAATTCGGTGGAGCTAGCAACAGTTTCAATGTTGCTGATTTATCACCATATGATGGAGAAGACCTTGGAGCGTCGAGGTCGACGCCTTTTGAAGGGGGGAGATGATGAGGACATCCATATACTTACACCTACCCCAGTTACTACTAATGATGTTCCAGCTGCTAATAAAAGTCCAATGAGATTAGGATTGGATCAATTACAAGAGCTCGTGCTAAGCTACTAGAACAACATGTGAATTTGTTTCTTAATGAGCCTGATGTTTTACTTAATGAGAATTTTATACTGCCTAAGTCTATGTGTTATTGTATGATCAGGTACGTTGGAAAAGAAGGTATAGCACGTAGTTAGGAGGCGAAGCACATGGAGCAAGGTGTGTTGATCAATAGGGCAAGCGCGAGGGAGGAGAGGGAGGAAGCGCAAGGAGCTACAAAGGAAGGGATCAACACCTGGCAGAGTCTCTGACGCGGTAGAGAAACGATGCCAAATCCTGCCACGGTAGAAGAGTTCTGCCGCGGCACGCTTTAGGCCCAATATGTTGCCACGGCAGGAACAAGCATGTGCGCCTAGAAAGCTGTCCTGTTTGGGTCGGCATGTATCTTAGTTGTAGTCGTTTGCGTCTTGGACTCTTAGCCTAGCCGCCCCCTCTCTCTTAAATAGATGGGGGTACCGTTTCTTTCGGGGCAGACCACGTTAAAATATTTTGGAGTTGATTCTTTTTAGAACCTCTGAAATTACCCTGTGATCGAATTATCTACTGCAATTGAGTGTGATCTGTTGTTCCATTGGGAATTAGTAGATTGCAAACTACCGTTCGTGGTCGACGGCTGCATGTGCAAGAGCGTGGTGTTGTGAATATCCCACAGGGTTCGAGAGCTGTTGCATTGGCATCAGGGTTCGAGCGGGAGAGTTCATAGCTACATGCTAGTTATCTATCATCCACCATCATCATCGACAAGTGCTTGCTGAGAAAATCGGGACACCCCATATCAGGCTGGCTGGACAGAAGATGTTGCAAGTTCTCATTGCGAGCACGTATGACTATATTTGGAGCACATGCCTAGGATTGTTTAGTACTTGGATGCTTGCTATTATTTATATGCAATGCCCTAGATCTGTAAGTTACATGTTTAGACTTGTCCATGCAATGCCCGTCCATCCATCCCTATGCCTAGCGACCGAATCCCATCATCAAGTATCATGTACTATTGCATCGTTCACTGTTGTTGTTATTGCTGTTGTTGCTACTACCAAACTGTTGCTACTGATAAACTTTTGTGAGCAAGAACTATTTCCAGGTGCAGCTGAACTGACAACTCAGTTGTTAAGGCTTGCAAGTATTCTTTGTCTTCCCTTGTGTCGAATCAATAAATTGGGTAATACTACCCGTGTAGACTGTTGCGATCCCCTACACTTGTGGGTCATCTGAGCAGCGCGAGATGTACCGGCTGACGCACTCCAACGTGCTTCTCAGCCGGGATAACTCCGCGCTCCGCCTATAGAACAAGGAGTGGCACTCCAAGGTCGACCGACTTGAGACCGCGGTGAAGGAGCGCGACGATTCCCTTGCCAGCCGGGCCACTTCCTCTGATCTCCTGGATAAGGAGGTCACCCAGCTGAAGGAGCACACCTCCTTCCTCGAGGACAAGCTGATGAAGATCGGCTACGTCGCCAAGGGTAAGACTGGTTGCCTCGTCCTTTCATTTTCGTCCGACTGCTTTTGTCGGATTGTATTTTTGACTTTAGTTTCTGATCAAAAGTCTTCTATCCGCAAGTAGATGCCCTCGCCTATGACCGGGTGCAGCGGGTTGCACCGGGTGAGAAAGCCTGCGCGCGGGATCTGGTGGCGCAGCTTGTGGAGGACTCTGCCAACCTTTGCAAGGTTGGCGCTGCCATCCACGACCTCGTCTTCCCGAGCGAGCTCCTGTCGGAAACCATGGGTGCCCTTAACATCAAGCTTGGCGACGCGCCGAATGCCATCGACCAGCTCCGCGAGCTCGCCGCTCACGCCGGCTCCGATATGGCTCTGGTACTGATGCTGAGTTGGTACAAGGACGCGCGCGTGGAGAAGCTGACGGAGGGCTTCCGAGCCGGCGCATAGCTCCCCATCGTGCGATGGGCCAACCTAGGACTTTGATCCGTCGCCATCACGATTGCCAGCTACACCGACATCGACGAGGTGTTCTCCTCGGCGGAGGCGTCCTCGTAGTCGGGCGGGGCCGGCTCAGCTCCTCACGGCAAGGGGCCGGTGGCGTGAAGAATAAGAAAGAATCCCCGGGATGTCAGGCGTAATTGTACCTAGCTTTTGGTCCTATGAACTTGTGCTTCAGAACCTTGGATCTGCGGGGTATTCGTCCCCCGCCGTTTAATTATTATCGGCCAGAGCCGAAGGGAGCTTTTACTGTCCGACTAACTTTTGTTTTTTGAAAACTAGCTCGTGCTTTTCTGAACACTTAGTAACTTTCTCATGTACGATGTTGTTTACGCTGCACCTTGCTGGGCAGCCGGGTTGCGGTCTGGAGCCAGAGCCGAAGGGAGCTGACAATACACCACGCACGGTACTAGAGGCTTAGTAGCCGTAAAATACCAACTATGCATATGCATGCCTGGCACTACTAGGAAACAGGCTGTTAGTGGCGCACCCGAAATGCCCATCCGTGGCGCACTAGCAAAGGCGCCACGGCTCTTGGCTATCTCTCGGTAGTGGCGCCTAGTGCGCCACGCTTGTGTAGAGATAGGCGAAGCGCCTCTAGTGCGCCAGTAAGTTTGGGATGGTGCGCTACCACAGGATCTTCGTGGCGCACTGTTATCGCCATATTTTGGCCAAAGGAGATGGGCCGTGATCAAGATGGGCTTGGAAGATGCGATATTCAACGTGTTGTTGGATCGGCCTAGTGCGTGGATTTGGGCTAAATTGCCGTGTATCTTGTATCATAGTAGGATTCGTGTTAGTTTAGGTTCCGTTTGGTTTAGGTAAAGATAGAGTTGTAGAGTTATTCCAAAAGTAGAGAGTCTCCGGACTATAAATATGTACCTAAGGTTATTGAGAAAAGGAGGACAATCACGTTCACAACAAACACAATCTCGGCGCATCGCCACCCCTTGTTTTCGAGGGTTTCTTTCGGGTAGTGTCATCTTGCCTAGATTGCATCTTGCGATCTAGGCGATTTTACTTATGCGTTATTTGGTGTTACTCGTCTTGAAGCCTTGTTGATGGCGAGTAACATTATTATCATAGATCTGTTGAGGTTAGCATCGGTGTTCTTCGTTATAATCGCTTGATTTTGCTACCTCTAGTTGTCTCGCTACCTTTGCACCTTTTTTCCCAAGTGCAAGGTAGCACCTTGATCTTTATTCACCGATTCGATCTGTTATGGTTGTGCCTTGCTCGCCAAGGTTTAGTTTGATATCTACGTAGTCAGGCCTTACAAACGGGTTGAACGATCCAAAGAAATACGTAGGGACGTGGCTTATTCGTTCTAGAGAAGTTGTTCGTAATTGACTTTACGTTGGTTATTAGGCCTCCTCTAGGGTTAATATTCTTCATCTCTTGTACATACCAGGGCTCAATTACGTGTAGGACGTTCGATTCGTGGTGAAAACATTAAACTGTAGATCGATTTAGCTTGTAGTGATCAAGCAAAACCCCATGTTATCGTAATCTAATGCAGAACCATGGCAATCGGCTCTAGGAGCCGATTCACTGTGGAAACTCGGGAGCCGGTCGCTCGAATTTTACGATACTTGTTTACCATGCGAAATCAATCGGAGCAATCCTTCACCTTCCCGACCAGGTATAGGTCGGTGGCATCTCGAACCAAGCCGTGGCGGCGTCGGAGTTTTATGGCCGTTGCCCGAGGACCAGGGCCCACCATTAGCAGGAGCCTCCGGCTCTTCGTGTTGCTCGTCGCTACCGCCGTGAGTTTTGACAGCAACACATTCAGCACGCCGGTGGGACCTTCAACAACGTCTACATCAACATCCGACGCGCAATGGAGAATGACCAGTCCACGCACGACGAGCTTCAAGAGCACAAGGCGAGTATGACGAGATCAGAAACCTCTTCGAAGCCGATCTCATCGGCTCTTTTGAGAGGACCCGTAAGCATGGCATCAAGTGGAGGGGGTTCTCCCCCGAGGGTGCTCTTGATGAGGTGGACCTGTCTGTTCCTTCGGAGGAGCGCACCAGAGCTCTACGACAGGAAATCAACTACATGATGGCTCATTCTCTTCACCGCCATTCTGAAAGCCTGGTGAACGCTTTCGGCGGCGGTCGTAGTTCAAGAAATCATGAAACATCAATACTCTCCGTCGGGGCCTACTTTAGGGACTCACCGGAGAAAGACCGCTCCGCACTAGGCCGCAATGCCATTCACGCCGCGCCCTGAGCCCACGGGAGCAGCGACGTCGCCTATAAGGCCGGAGGCGATCGCCAATTCTGTTCGAGCCACCTAAGGAAATCCCACACGGATACATTTGCACCTACGTGCGGATCGCAACAACCCGCCACGCACCAATCAGATTGCAACCGCAGGAGTTTCGCCAGGGGTTCTCGGGCGGAGCTCGGGAACAGGCTTCGAGCAGCGATGTCCGGGTGGACGCCGATAAACAAAGCGTGGCTAGCTGGCACGCCATGGAACAAGCCATGAGAATCTAGCCCCGTAGCTCAAGCAAGTGGAGCAAATCCGCACTATCTTGAGAGACCGGTTACCGTCAAGAGAAGGACAATCGGCTATTCAAAGCCGTACTTCAACGAAGTTTGATCCGATTCCGCCGCCATCCAAGTATCGACTCTCGAGTTCTCAAGGTTTAGCGGTCGGAAGGATCGAGCTCAATCGAGCACGTGGCCGATACACCGCACAACTAGGCATAATTTCGCATCGGATCGATGCGTAAGGTTTTTGGCGCAATCTCGACAGACCGCTTTTGGGTGGTACACCTCGCGCCACCGATTCGATTCAGACTGAAACAACTCGGAAGAGCAGTTCCACATCCAGTACCATTCGAGGCTACCGGTGGCATTGCACTGGCGCAGTGCGGCAGCGAGGAGAAAGCGATGAGTACATCCAGCGCTTCAGGACCGTCAAGAACCGATGTTACTCCGCTCGTTTAACTGAGAAGGAAGCATCGACCTGGCAGTGTTGGGTCTCTCAGCACCCATCAAGGATCTGGCTTTCCAAGTAGAATACAACTCATTGGCGCACATGGCCCAGAAACTGACGATGTACGAACAGCGCCACCCTGAGTTATACCAAGACAAGTTCAAGCGTCCGATAGGCCTGGTCGATACAGAAGAAGGTGATCCTACGCAAGACCAGGAGGTGGCCGTGGCTGAATGGGCTCGGGGGGCAGACCCCGTGTCCTGCAAATGGGTGAAACAGCAAGGGCCTGCAAAAGGGTTCGACTTCGACGTGAGCAAAGCTGAGCAGATTTTCGATTTACTGCTGAAAGAGAAGCAGCTGAGGTTACCCGACGGCCATAAAATCCCCACGGCTCAGGAAATGAACGGGAGACCATAATGCAAGTGGCATCACTCGTTCACCCACACCACCAATGACTGCAAAGAGCTACGTCGCCAAATCCAAATGGCGATAGAGCAAGGCCGGCTGATCCTTGGGCAGTTCGCCATGAAGGTGGACACAAACCCATTTTCTGGCGTCAACATGGTAGAACTCGATCGCTCATGGCGCCACTGAATTTTTTCGCTCGTGTTAATATGGCAGGGTCTGGGTACCACCATGACACGTACAAGGAGGAAGGTGGTCGCTCTCGGGGCAAAGAAAGAGAAGAGGCTGGTCCATGCGACCGGCCCGGCCATAACGACAAGCGGTACTTAACAAAGGAACGGGTGAGGAGAGTGCGGTATCAGAAGCCTCATTCCACGCATCTCCTTAACAAGTATGAGCGACAGTATGACCAACGGCGCCAGCACGATGGAGACGATAAAGGATATGAGCACCTCACTAGGGGACCGTCAAAAGAAAAGGAAGGCGCAGAAAGACATTGGGATTGTCCTTTCTTCAAGTACTGCTGGGACGCGGGAATGAGCCGATTGCCTGCAGTCGACAACTGCCCGGAGTGTGGACAGCAGAGGAAGGACACGAGGCCAGTTTCAGTGTTCAAACGTTTAGGGCCTCTCCCACCTCGAGAGTCCACAGGAGTCCGCCGAGCAAAGGACCTCGAGAAGCCAAGGGATGACGAGGAAGAAGACAGATATCACCGTCCAAGGTGGTGTCGACGGACTCGACATACCCAAAAGCGTAGAGTGCGGCTGCGTAACTTGGAGGAAGTCAAAGACAGTATCTCACGCTTTAAAGAAAGCGGCCCGATCTAGCCGTCAAAGTCGCGCAGACCTTGAAACGGAGACCGCCCGACAAAGAAAGAGTGGCGCCCAAACAAATAAAAGCCGATGCACGACATCGGCGGTACAAACATGGTGTTCATACTCCGCCGAGTTCTCGCGCCAAGAACCAATGAGCTACCAGGTGGCGATTCATTGCCCACGGCGATTATTTTGAGAAGCCACGTGAGAAGGGCTACAAACATCTGAAAGCCCTGTACCTGCGAGGTTACATCAATGGGCAACCTGTCAACAAGATGTTGGTAGACACCGGGGTGGCAGTCAATATTATGCCGTACGCCATGCTACGACGTTTGGGGCGCTCTACTGCAGATCTGATCAAAACCAACGTCACGTTAAGCGACTTCAACGGCCAGTCTTCGGAAACACAAGGCGTACTGAACGTGGATCCGATGGGCGAAAAACCATACCCACGTCATTTTTCGTCGTGAACAGCAAAAGTACCTACGCTGTCTTACTAGGTAGAGATTGGATTCACGCTAATTGCTGCATTCCATCCACGATGCACCAGTGCCTCATACAGTGGGACGGAGATGAAGTGGAGGTCATCCATGCAGATGATTCTATCGAGGTTTCCATAGCTGGCATGAACGTCTGGGAAGCAGAAGACCAAGAGCCGATCTCTGGAATTAGTTTAGACGGCTGTGAGCGCATTGAAGCTACAAAAAACGGGGTGAGGCTGGTCTTATCCACTGGCCTGACAGAGTAGGAAAGTTCACAACCATGCGTGGTACGGCCGATCCTCGCGATCGGCCACAAAAAATGAAAAGCACCAATCACACGACAAGAGGATCATGCAGTCGTAGCAGGGAGACGCCATGCCATTGTAAAACAATAAGTTGTAGACCATCCCTGGCTAATGCACGCAAAAAGGGGGCCGATTCAGGCGATCGGCCCAAATTATTTTTGTTACCCTCACCCACTGTTTGCCCTGTGTTTACCATCGATTTAACAGGTGACGGAAAGCTAGGGTATGGGTTTACATCTGCTGATGAGCTAGAAGAGATCGACATTGGTCCTGGGGATAAGCCACGGCCAACATTTATCAGCAAGAAGTTAGACCCAAGTCTGCGGGGTCCGATGATAGCTCTGTTGAGAAGATATCCAGACTGCTTCGCCTGGGACTACACAGAGATGCCCGGGTTAGACAGGAGCATCATTGAGCATCGACTCCCGCTTAAAAAAGGATTTCGCCATTTCAGACGAGCACGACAAATGAAGGCGAAATTCGGAAGAAGTCAAAAAGAGGTCGAGAAAATGTTGACGCCAAGTTAATCAGCCATGCGGTATCTGAGTGGATTTCTAGTATAGTACCGTGAGAGAAGAAGGACGGCCGATGGCGTGTTGCCATAGATTTTCGGGATCTAAACAGAGCTACCCCAAAGGATGAGTATCCGATGCCGGTGGAGACGCGTTAATTAACGCAGGCGGTCATAAAATCCTGAGCTTCATGGATGGCAATGCGGTTACAACCAAATTTTATGGCTCGGAAGATATACACAAGACGGCGCTCGAGTCGAGGCTCGTGGGGTTGTTCGAGTATGTAGTCATGACGTTCGATGAAGAATGCCGCGCCACTTACCAAAGGGCCATGAATTACATTTTCCATGATCCGATCGGCAAGTTGGTGGAAATTTACATCGATGACGTGGTGGTCAAGTCTTCCGTGCACGGACACTTGGACGATCTTGGTAGCGTTTGGACCGAACAAGAAAATTGACTACGGATGAATCCAAAGAAGTGTGCCTTCGGGTCACGGTCGGTTCTTGGGTTTTGGTCCATGAACGAGGGATTGAGATCGGCTGAAAAGTCGAGGCAAGACGGACAATGAAGCCACCTACCACAAAGAAAGAGCTGCAGTCTCTAATCGGCAAGATCAACTTCGTCGGAAGATTCATCTCCAATTTGTCAGGAAGAATAGAACCGTTCATGGGACTGGTGAAAACTAAATCTGACGAGGAATTTCGCTGGGGGGCAGAACAGCAACGAGCCTTCGACGAGATCAAAGAATATCTGACGAAGCCGCCAGTGTTGGTTCCGCCCCAGCCGGACAGACCATTCTACATTTACTTGTCAGTGGCTGACACGTCCATTGCCTCGGTGGTGGTACAAGTTTATGATGGGCTAGAACGAGTCGTATTTTACATAAGCAGAAGGATGCTGGATGCAGAGACAAGGTATCCTGATATCGATAAGTTGTGCCTCTGCCTGTTTTTCACCTGCACCAAGCTGCGCCACATTTTGCTATCAGCAGAGATCATCATCATATGCAAATCAGACGTCATAAAGCACATGTTGTCGGCTCCTATGTTGAAAGGCCGACTGGGCAAATGGATGTTTGCATTATCAGAGTTTGACATCCGGTATCAACCCGCAAAAGCAGTTAAGGGACAGGCGTTGGCCGACCTTATCGCTGAAAGGATCAACACTAACATAGCAGCACTATCTATAAGAGCGTGGGCTATGTTTTTTGATGGATCGGTTTGTGACGATGGCTGCGGCATCGGCATTTTACTTGTGTCGCCTCGGGGGGCAACATTTTCCTTCTCCATCAGATTATCTACCTCTCGCACCAACAACGTCCGCCGAGCGAGGGCAATACGCAGGGGAATGGAGTTACTCCTCGAAGCCGGAGCAGAAGCAGTGGAAATTTTTGGAGATTCCAAGTTGGTGATTTCCCAACTCACGGAGGAGTACAAGTGTGAGAGCGAGTCCCTCTTCCCATTATGGTTGCACTGCCGTGAGCTGATGACACAGTTCCGGTACCTAAACTTCACCTGGATCCCGCGGTCGCAGAACATAGAGGCAAATGATCTTGCACAGATGGCTTCAGGCTACAAGGATGTAGTAGAGGGAGCCGATATTCAGGTACAGTTCCTGGAAGCTGACGACTGGAGAGCCGATATCTTCAATTACTTGAAGGATTCGGCTCGGGGGGCACCTAAACGGATAAGGTACAAGGCCATGAAGTATGTGCTTATTGGGGATGACATGTTTTACAGGACTCTGGAAGGGTTATTGCTCAAATGTCTGGGGACAGCCGAGGCTAAGAGGCTCCTGCACGAGGTACACGAAGGTGCCTGTGGAACTCACCAATCAGCTCACAAGATGAAATGGTTGATCAGGCGATCAGGGTTTTATTGGCCCACCATGCTTGAGGACTGTTTCAACTACTACAAAGGGTGTCAAGCATGTCAGAAATTTGGAAAAATTCAGATGGTACCCGCGTCAGCAATGAACCCCATCATCAAGCCTTGGCCGTTCCGAGGTTGGGGCATGGATATGATCGGCAAAATCAATCCTCCATCAAGCAAAGGCCACATGTGGATTTTGGCCATTACTGATTATTTCACTAAATGGGTGGAAGCTGTCCCGATGAAATCAGTGAACTCAAAGGATGTTATCAACTTTGTGAAAGAGCATGTCATCCATAGATTCGGATTCCCAAACTATCACGACCGATGGGGGTTCGGTCTTTATTTCTCGTGAGTTTAGAAAGTTCTGCGAGGACATGGGGATTAAGTGATCGGATCATCTCCATACTATGCTCAAAGGGCTAATGGGCTGAAGCATCCAACGAGCCTCATCAAGTGATCAAGAGAAAAGTCGATGAGCACCCTAGGCGTTGGCACGAGGTTTTGTCGAGGCATTGTGGGCTTATCGCATGTCATGCCATGGGGCGATTAAAACTTCGCCATATCATCTAGTATATGGACAAGCCGTATTGCCACAGGAAATTACGGCGGGATCGAGACGTGTCACTTTTCAGGACGATCTAACAACTGAAGAATATGCAACCCTGATGAGTGACAGTGTGGAGGATTTAACTGAGCTCAGGCTGTGGTCGCTTGAGAAGATCAAAGAGAACAAGGCCAAGGTAGCTCGTGCAAACAACAAGAAAGTGAGGCCAAAGGAATTCCACGTTGGTGATCTGGTATGGGAAGCTGTGTTGCCATTAGGGACTAAGGATGCAACATATGGCAAATGGTCTCCAAATTGGCACGGGCCATACAGGGTTGATCAAGTTTTAAGAGGAAACGCATACATGCTTGAGGAGCTGGACGGCGTGAAATTCCCGGTGGCAGTCAACGGTCAACATCTCAAGAAATATTTCCCAAGCATGTGGGATGATGGACAGTAAAACATGGGGGCCGATACATGAAATTGGCCAGGTAAAAAACACGTGAGATGTTGGACAGTAAAGTATGTAGGGGGCCGATACTGAAAATCGGCCGAATAAAAAAAATATAATATATAGCCGATGCATGGTCATCGACTCTAGAGGTTCACATATGCTACAAACAGGTGCCAGTGTCCACATACAAGCTACTGAAGAAATTTTCATTCTGGACCGTCATTAGCTGTTTGTTCAGGGCACATATTTTGATGGGCAATTGGAGATCTAGGTCGCCCTTTTTTGAAGAGGATCGCAGGTTACCGTTTGAGACTAAGAAGTGACCGTTTAGGCTTGCTTGAGCGTGTGACCAAGTCAGACCTTGTCAACGTTTTTGGGAAAACCGATATGCATCGACTCTTTGAGCTGTGCCTGGTTGACTGCGTAAACGTAGCAAGGTAAAAGCCGATGCGTTGCTATCGGCTTCTGGAGCATCGACCTATTTTTGTTATCGGCAAAATTGGGGCGACAAGAGCAATCTTCGAGAGAACGGATTTTTTCATTTCATTCAGAAGTTGGTTGCTTACAAAAGGACTGATCGGTTACAGAAGGGAGCTTATGACTACTGCTGTTACTGCTACTGGTTCCTAATCTAGGCCGAGGTCGTCGCCGCCGCCGCCGCCGCCTTGTGCGCTATCCTCGCGCCGCTCGTCGGCTGCTTCGCCTTTGAAGAAGCCGCCAGGGCTTCCTCGTCTTCGCCGTCGGTGTCCTCGCTGGACCCGTGCGGAAGTACTTCACGGCTGGTACTCCTCGGAGGAGGTGTCCTCCTCTTCCTCCTCTTCGGAGGAGTCGACGCCGTCCCGTGACATGGCGTCGATGTCTGCCTCGCATTCCCCATCGCAAGGCGCAGGTCTTCTTCGCCGGTTAAGGACGCGTCGTCCTCCGACCAAACGGCGAAATCCCAACCCCTCTCGTCCCACCATTGTGGGGCGAGAGTGTTGTACGCCGCCATCGGTGGATGCTCCGGCGTTGGCTCTCGGTCACTCATTGAGTTGGAGGCGTGGGAGGACAGGCCAGAGGAAGCAGAGGAGGCCATGGCGAAGAAACAAGGTTTTTTCGGCGGAGGAAGAAGGGTTTTTTGGCTGTTGGAGGAAGATGGGGATTGCGAACTGCTTAGGTGGATTTAAATAAGGGGAATAGTAGAGAGACGGTTCAATGCCATAGCGGTTTCCCAGAATGTGCTGCCAAAATCGTCAAATCATGCACTGCGAAGGAGTTGAGAAGACAGGGCATCATGATGAAGGGGTGGCGTGACGATCCTGTTCTGCAACGCATTCTGTCAACGCGCAACTCGATACAAAAAAAAAGAGGAGGGGGAAGAAAAATATATATATATCAGCAGAGTGGTTTTGGAATTATCATTGCCAAAACCAGGGGGGCATGTGTTATCGCCATATTTTGGCCAAAGAAGGAGATGGGCCATGATCAAGATGGGCTTGGAAGATGCGTATATTCAACGTGTTGTTGGATCGGCCTAGTGCGTGGATTTGGGCTAAATTGCCCGTGTATCTTGTATCATAGTAGGCTTCGTGTTAGTTTAGGTTCCGTTTCAGTTTAGGTAAAGATAGAGTTGTAGAGTTATTCCAAAAGTAGAGAGTCTCCGGACTATAAATATGTACCTAAGGTTATTGAGAAAAGGAGGACAATCACATTCACAACAAACACAATCTCGGCGCATCGCCACCCCATGTTTTCGAGGGTTTCTTTCGGGTAAGTGTCATGCTGCCTAGATTGCATTTTGCGATCTAGGCAGTACTTTTCCTTATGCGTTATTTGGTGTTACTCGTACTGAAGCCTTGTTGATGGCGAGTAACATTATTATCATAGATCTGTTGAGGTTAGCATCGGTGTTCTTCGTTATAATCGTTTGATTTTGCTACATCTAGTTGTCTCGCTACCTTTGCACCTTTTTCCCAAGTGCAAGGGTAGCACCTTGCTTGATCTTTATTCAGCTGATTCGATCTGTTATGGTTGTGCCTTGCTCGCCAAGGTTTAGTTTGATATCTACGTAGTCAGGCCTTACAAACGGGTTGAACGATCCAGTAGTACGTAGGGACGTGGCTTATTCGTTCTAGAGAAGTTGTTCCGGTAATTGACTTTACGTTGGTTATTAGGCCTCCTCTAGGGTTAATATTCTTCATCTCTTGTACATACCAGGCTCAATTACGTGTAGGACGTTCCAGTTACGTAGTGAAAACATTAAACTGTCGTAGATCGATTTAGCTTGTAGTGATCAAGCAAAACCCCATGTTATCGTAAATCTAATGCAGAACCATGGGGCAATCGGCTCTAGGAGCCGATTCACAGGGAAACCTGGGAGCCGGTCACGGCTCGAATTTTACGTATACTTGTTTACCATGCAGGAAATCAATCGGAGCAATCCTTCACCTTCCTGACCAGGTATAGGTCAGGTGGCACGCCCTCGAACCAAGCCAGGGCGCGTGCCGAAGTTTTGCGGGCCGTTGCCCGAGGGACCAGGGTCCACCAGCAGTTCTGGGAGCCTCCCGGCTCTTCGTGTTGCTCGTCGCTACCCGCCGGTGAGTTTTGACAGGCAACAACTACCTAGTGCGCCACTAAACTTCCATAGTGCGCTTTAGGTGTAGTGCGCCACAGAAGGTAGACCATGTGCTCCACAGATGTATTTTTTGTTTTTTTTTTTAATTTCCGAGCAAGATTATATGCAATACAGATTATATACAATATTACAACAGATATACAAACACTGATACAAGATATACAATTATATATATAAATACTCAATATGAAAAACAAGATTGAAACAAATACATATAGATAAGTCTCATACATGAATACATAGTCTAAGTTAATTACATTGTTTCGATCATGTTACAAAGTAGTAGTTGGTGACATGCGAATACATGTGTCGATCGAACAAGTTAGAGCTCGGAAGGTCGCCTAGACATCTAAACTAGCTAGCTAGACACAAACGCGGGATAAATAACCAAAGAAGATAAGCATGATCACCGCCGCGACGAAGGTGTAGGTCTTCATCCGGTTCCTTGTCCTAACTCCCGCTAGATAGCGCGTGTATCTAGCTTCCGCCTCCGTCATAGTGTTGTACCCTTTGTAGCTATTGCCGCTGAAACGGTGCACCTGTCTCCGGCAGTCTTCCCAATCATCGTAGACTCCGGGAACCCGTCCCTTGTACATGACGTAGCACGTCATCTATAAGTTAACAATAATAATTAACCGATTATTGAAAAAAAACATATATAATTAAAGTCGCATATGAAGATACACTTATAGAAAGTACTCCTAAATCAAAAATACCAAACTCAAAAAGCATGCCTCATATATAACTAGGTTGTTCGACACAGGAATATGCTACGATGGAACTGTTCGCCAAGTAGGATGCACAACACCTGGACCTGTGCATAGCACAAGGCAAACAATCCCATCGCAGCACATTCACATATAGTGTGCCACGAAATTTCAATCATCGACATTATTCTCGAAAAAGACCAAAGTAACTCAAAAAGCATGCTCATATATATACATAGGTCGTTGGACACAGGAATATGCTACGATGGAACCGTACGCCAAGTAGGATGCACAACACCTGGACTTGTGCATAGCACAAGGCGTACAATCCCATCGTAGCACATTCACATATATAGTGTGCCACGACATTTCAATCATCGGCATTACTCTCGAAAAAAGAGTAAGGAAAAAAAGAAGGACCAAAATGAGCAAAGGACCAAAGAGTAAGCAAAAAACCAAGCATTGATTGATATATAATAATAAGCAAAATAAGTTCACTTGTCGTCCACACACACACACAAAGGTCATCTATAGTTTGTAACTATAACTAGGCCAACATCAAGCCTTCTGGATCGGCTTAGGGAACGGGAGGACGCCCTGTCTCGTCATGAACTTCCTATAGTCACCCTGCATCTCTAGGCGATCTTCTATGTCACGGTTATTCGGGATATTTCCTCCATAGAAGATCCCCCCCGAAGTCATGACATCACGAAAGATGATTGCCCCAAATCGCCTTTGGATGCGATACATCTCTTGTCTAATATCCGAATCATTGATCTTGGCCTTTGCTTCGCCCACTGCTTGAGATGATCTAGCAGTAGAATTTTGCTGGTCAAGTAGGAACGCCTCATGTGATGGAGTGCGTAGTAGGCTTCCTTCTTCTGTTTCCTACCGCTTCACGCAGGGGAGCTCCGTTACGTGGTTGAAGACGCGCCTGCCGAACTTGACCTTCGTACGCATGAAGGTGGTGCCTTCCGTCGAGGCAAAGCCAGTGAGAGCATCATCCAGAACTTCCTTGATCTTGTCATAGTTTTTCTTCTTTTCTAGACTCCCGAGTCGAAATACGTGGCGTGGAATGCTTGCGATAAGGAGATGAGCGTGCAAAGGTTCATCTCTGCAAAAAATTCAAATGGAATGTGTTGGAAAAGAATGATGATGATCTAATAAAGCCAATCGACGGCGAGTGAATAACGACTTACTCGGGAAAGTAAGGCACGAATGTATTCATTTGTCTTATTCGCCACGAGGATTCTTTTTAGGTACGAGGCCACGCCGTCGTTCGTGGGGAACCCAAGCCGTCACACATGTAGTAGGGGTCCACTATAGCGATGCCCGGTGTGTTCTCTCTAATGATCTGCATGGCCAGGCTGAGAGAAAACAGACGGACCATGGTATAGTGCAGCGGGTATAGGTGGAACATATTGAAGATGTCGTCGAACCGCAGGAAGAACAGATCCGCAGGGGCATTGTCGACGAAGCCCAAGCCTGGTGGCACCTTAACCACGAATACCGGGTGCGAGGGATCTTTCTCCGATAGAAGGCGTCTCTCTATCGTCAGCACGCCGTCATGCACACTCTACAGTTCCGAACTGGCGAGCTTCCGCAAATTCTTAGGTAGCATGGGCTCACCCGCCACATGAATCCTCCACATAATACCCTCGGGTCTTGGTGGCCCGTCCCGAAACCTGATCGGATTCGCAGTTGTTGACGCCACCGGCTGGCTCGAGCTGCTAGATTTTCTTTTCCTGCCCTTTTTTCCTTTTGGAGAGCGGGCATGCACTATCGAGCACCGCCGCCCTATGTGTGTCGGCTTAGAATAAAGGGCCGGTTGGTTGTATCACCGGCTCAGAAGGCGCAAGCTGGAGGCGTCTCCTGAGAACCAAACAGACGCTTGGTGATAGTGGCTTTCTCTGTGGGGACACCAGCTAGGTCTTCTTCGTTGCCAAACTGAGTGCTGAAGAAGTGATCATTCCAGTCTTCGTCGTCCTCGGCCGGATCCTGCGCCATGTGCATATCATCAACATGATCATCCGACCCACCGCATGGAGGTGACGGCGAGGGCGAGGTTTGCCACCGCTTGTCGCCGGCACGACAGCGGGTCTTGTTGTGGCGTGATGGCCCCCGCCGTCCCCAAACGGATCATGCTCTTTGGCCATAGCAAGAATAAGCGGAAGCAACTTCTGAGGACATACGGCTCTTCTTCATCCGCTCCTGGGGGTTGAATGGGAGGTTCCAGGTCGTCGCAGCCCCTTAGCACCCGACTAATTTTAACCCTGTGCACGCTATCTGGCATCGGCTTTGAGTGGAACGTGCACTGCAAGGGTTGAACGATGGTACCCTTGGCAACATCCCTCAGCTCGTTGTTCACGTAGCATAAGAGAGTGCAAGGAACATCCGTCTGCGAAAAACATGTACGGTGTCGTCAGAGCGAGATGCCATAATTTGTGTTCTCCAGCTGGCCAGGGCGGTGCTCATCTTTGTGAGGGCGGATTTTTTTACTTCGTTCCCATGATAATTTGTGTTCTGATACTTAGCGGGGAACTTGTATCTTGCGTGCAGCTTCTCGAAGAGGAGTGTGCGCAAGTGGCCATTATCTTTATGCCGGAGATTCTCGGTGTTGATCGAGATGGTTGTACGGGTGATCGCCGCCACTTGCCCACCGTACCCTTTGACGACAAGGGCGGGCTCCAAAGGAACCCCTGATGGGCTCACTTCGGTAATTTCCTCCCTGACCGGGCCGACCGTGTTCGGGCACCGGTCCTTCGGCTTCTTCTTCTTCTTCTTCTTCTTCTTCTTCTTCTTCTTCTTCTTCTTCTTCTTCTTCTTCTTCTTCTTCTTCTTCTTAGGAGGGTTGCTACCACTCCCTGTGCCCTCGCCGCCATCAGTGGTTTCATCGTCCGCCGTTCCTTCGGCTTCTTCCTCCGCGTCTTCCATCTCATCATCCTCGCCTCCGGGATGGTATTCTTCATCGTCTTCTAGGCTGGGCCGCCTCCCGAATGTCAATTGTTTATTCGGAGGTCGAGTTCTCCTTCAACGATGCGCTTTAGAACATCCAGCCTCGTGGTTGTCACACATCTTTGCACTAATAAAAACAAATAATTGGTTAAATACACGGAAAAATCCGGCATGACCTTTGCTAATTTTCTTAAACTAGAGTGCCCGATTTACGCGAAACGGAAGTTAATCAACATTCGGCAAGAATCGGGACCATTTCATACAAGAACCGCATACACACATAATAAAGTTCTTCATATACAAGCACAAGCACAATTTCAAGTGCTTCATAACCAATTGCATTTAATGCTTCTTTGTCATTTGCTGCAATCCTACAACATCTAACTTAGAAGCACAAATGATAGCAAGCAAGAAAATGACAAGGAACTGATAGCAAGAAAATGACATCAAAGTTCCATTTTACTACAAATAAATAATTGATAGCGACAAATAAAACCCAAGAAATTGACAAAAACATAAGCATACATACATGTTTTAACATGAAAGAACAGCATAATTGACAATTAGGTTTTCTTTTTACTACTTCAGACTAAGCAAATGAGAATACAAATGACAAAGACAATTGACGAATTTACTACATTTACTACTACATTGGCATAGTGGTAACTATTCCTACTTGTCTAGATTACATGCTTCAATGGTTATACTCCATCTAATCTAAAACTAGCAGGTCACTAAGGATTGGCCATAAGGACTGAAAATGTACAAGTTTCAACACACGCATCTCCGGACAAAGGCCCCATCTATGTCAATACAACATGATGCAACACGGTACATCCTGAATACATCTTTTCCATAATCACACGTAATATATATATCAAGAGATAGAGAAACACCGATTCAACAAGTGCTTCGATTGTAGGGAGCAAAAGGTGTCCACCATCGATATATGATATCAAATGAAAAATACAACTTTTCCCATAAAATAAGATATGATAACACATGATGACAACTTCAAAATTAATGACACAAGAATGTTGACATATTACTCTAGAAAACCCTTCTTGCTAGATCAAGGTGAGAACAAGAAACAAACTTATCTCTCAAATCACTACACTAAGAGTCTAGCAACTAAGAATGGGCAAGGATAACCACTATCAATATTTACATTATGATCGATACCCAGTGCCAATATAAACAGTTATAATACACAACCGGATACAAAATAAGATGACTTGAGGTGAGGGTAGATGGGGTGGCTGGTTCAGTTGGTGCTCGCCGCATTGGTCTGGCCTTCGAGATTGGAATTTTATCACAGGAGAAGAAGGAAAAGATCATTTCAGGGACATGCATGTAGGCCTCCCTCCCTAACTAATCCTTTCCCAAAAGGATTGTCGAGACATGTCTAGGCTTCAAGTCCAAGACATAGATTACTAGATGATGATATGCACCTGTGAATTGAACTATCCTTTTCTTTTTCTTATTATCTCTGTCGATCAAGTGCCTTCGTTTCGCAGCATGTCCTGGCCCAAAATAAAAACAAAACTTCCCAGATGAAAGAAAGAAAGAAAGAAACAGTTGTTGCTTCTTCTTCTTTTAGCAAAATGCTGATTGCTAAATTCTAAAAAAAAACTTATTGCTTCTGCTGAGCAGTTCTCTAACAATTTGTTTTCCATTGTGTTTGTTCTTGAGTTTTTTAACCGACAATGGAGCTGATGATGAACTCATGACCAGGACAGAGCGACCAGGACAGAGCTGATGATGAACTCATGAACTCGATGATGGCCTCACAATCGCAAATATCCTGAAAAACCATAATAATGTGCCAATGCGTAATCACCAACTCTTGACTGTATCCCATGATCACATCCTCCATTTTCCCTCTCACCCAACCCACTGGTCTGTCCTATCATTCCATTTCGCCATTTGTTTATCCATAAGTCTGATTTGCTGATGCTATCTAGTAGTGAAAATTGTATTACTAGACCGAGATTGTGTTGATAAAAAAGATGAGGACAAGGTGAGTGAATTTCAGTGGGAGAGAGGGGAGAGAGGGAGAGAGAGAGGGAGAGAGGGAGAGAGGGAGAGAGGGGAGAGGTGACGCTCACCTCTGACGGGCGGACGACGGGCGGACGACGACGGGCGGATAACGGCGGCCTCCACCTCCTGAGACGCGACAACTGCTCCTCCTCGGACACGGGCCTCCTCCTGAGACGCGGGCGGACCTCCTCCTCGGACACGGGCGGACCTCCTCCTCCTCGGGCGTGGGCAGGCCTCCTCCTCCTCCTCAGACGCAGCGGCGGCGGATCGAGTGCTCGGGCTGAGAGATGGGGATGAGAGAGGGGGTCGGGCGTCACGTGTGGATAAAGCCACTTAGGCGTAGCACACTGAGCCATAGTGCGCTACAGATATCTGTAGCGCACTATGGGCTAGTGCGCTATGTCTATCGGCTTCTAACTACTGCATAAGAGAACTACAGCCCCACTAGCTAACAACTATACTAGCCTATCCCACTGGTTCTGCCTACTACTCTATTCTAAACCTGAGAGCACCCAGGTTCGAATCCTGGTGCCCCAATTTTTTGTTTTTATTTTAAAAATACTTTTAAATATTCCAAAAAATGCCCAAAAGTGGTGATATATGCCATAGAAGTTTTATTTTGATTTTAAAATACTTTAAAATATTCCAAAAATGCCCAAAAGTGATAATATATGTCATAAAAGTGGTACAAATATGATTTAAAGTATAACTAAATTTCATAATAATTTGTCCATGAATATTACAATCTTTTTCGACCACGCGTTTTACAATATTTTTTGAGCTAGCGTTTTACAATCTTTTTTCCCTTCTTTGTCGCGGTTGAATAATTTAGCCCCGACACTTTAATGTTTCTTCTTTCGAACGGGCTACCTTTTTTGGGTAGGGTTGTCCTTTTTCTTCTTGTGATGTATGTTGCTGCATCATATTCGTCATCATCTTCAATCTTTGGATCGCCGTACTGGTCGAAGTCTTGCTCGTTGGCGAATCCATCCATTTCGATGATGTTTCTTTTTCCTCTCCTCACGACAACACGGCTAGGCTTTGTCGGGTCGGTAATGAAAAAACATTGGTCCACTTTGGTAGCCAGTACCCACGGTTCATTTTTCGCGGCCAGGTTTGCCGTGACCTTGGATTTGGCTGCCGGGTATAACCATGGTTGTGAAATACCGGTCTTCTCTTCGACGCTCTTTGCCCATCTCGACACGGAACATCGGCACCTTTTCTCCACAGAGTCGAGCTCCCGGATCTCCTCGATTCTTAGTAGAATCTTTCCTTCACGTTGTCATCGGTGTAGAATTCGGCGTTACGCTGAGTTCGATAATCACACTTGTTGTCCTTTTCCTCCGTGTAGAATGTGTAGCCGTTGATATCATACGCCGATAGGTCACCAGGTTTTGCATCGGTCCTGCGACAAGGTGAATATGATATTTTCCGTGTCGGAAGAATGCGGCGGGGATTATCAAGGGCGTCTGCCTAAACCAAAGCGTGAAATCTGAGTTGTGCTCTTTGATTATTTCTCCTGCGTCCTCTGTATGCCAGTCCTTTTCTTCTCGATTAACTGTTGTGCTACACCCAAGGATCGACCAGTTCTAAATCTGTAGCGCGACGAGGTTTGCTCGATCAAAGTCTGCGCGTCGAAAATCGAAGTGCGCATGCGATGTCGACGACCCTCTCGGTGACAGATCTGTCGATCTTGCCAAGGTGTGCTGGCGGGAAGACCGGTGGTTCTCGATGTCTAGATAATTCGTGCGAAGAGATGCACTCTTCGCCGAAAGCCCTTGGCTATGCTTCCATCCGGACGGGACACTGCTATGACGTATCCTTTGATGTGTCCGTTCATCCTTTCGAACGCCATCATGCTTCGGAGGAACATTGACCCGAGTTGTACGATGTCCTCCACGACATGGACCAGCAGATGCACCATAATGTCGAAGAATGCGGGTGGGAAGTAGACCTCAAGCTCACATAGTATCACCACGATCTCCTCCTGTAGCCTTCCGAGCTGATTCAAGCCAATCGACTTCCTAGAGATGACGTCGAAAAACTTGCATAGGCCAAATAACGTTTCACGGACGTGATCGTCCATTATCCCTCTTAGTGCGACCGGAAGTACCTGCGTCATTAGCACGCGATACCGTGAGACTTCATGCCATCGAACCTCTGCTTCGCCTCGTCTAGGTATCGCTTATCTTGCCCGTAGCCGTAAGGAAATTTGACTCCTAGAAGGCACTTGAAAACTGTTTGATCTCATCCGGCTTAGAGTGAAGCAAGAAGGAGGCGTAATATTCGTTCTTCTTGAACTTTTACCCTTCCGACGACCTTGTGTCGTCTCCGACTCATGATCATCGTCATCTTCACGATCATCGGGAGTAGTCGTCCTCCGTGAAGCTCCTTCCGGATACCCAAGCATATCGGTGCCTTGCTTTCGGACCATCTTTCGTCCTATCGGCATGTTGATTATGGTGGCGACGGACTCTCGCACGTTTTCGTGATATGCATGATGTCGAGGCTATGAGGCGTGCGGAGAAACTTCCAAGATGGCAACTCGGAAAAGCAGACCTTGTTTTCCATACCTTCATCGAAGCTTGTCTTGTTGCTTTGCCTCTTCGCTTCTTTCCGTGCTTAGGACAATCTTTCCAGTTTTTCAGCAACTCTTCCAATTCTTATGCTCCTATGCTCGGGATTCCTCGGGTCTCTGATTTGCCATCGAACAGGTCTCCATGTTTTCTCCATGGATCATTCTTGCCGAGCCACCTCCGGTGCGCCATGAACACGGTTTTCGATGACCCTGGATCTTTCTCTAGTTGGAGATAGCTTGTGTTATCCATGCACCTAACGCATGCGTAGAATCCTTGGATAACCTGCCCCGAGATATACCCGCAACCTGGATAGTATTGCACCGTAGTGACCAACGCGGCTCGCATAGTGAAATAATCTTGTGCGGCGTCGTAAGTATTGGCTCGATTCCCATAACGTGGCTAGCTCCTCTTTCAACAGCCCGAGATACTGATTGATGTCGGTGCAGGTTGTTTCGGCCCTTGAATTAGCATACTCATTTGTATGTACTTCTTCTTCATGCACAACCATGGAGGAGGAGGTTGTACATCCATACAAACACGGGCCAAGTGCTCTGCGTCTGCTCGGCTACCGAACGGATTGAGTCCATCGGTGCTCGCACCAAGCCCGATGTTCCTCGAATCTCCACCGTGCGGAATTCGAGGTCCAATGCTTTCCACTGGCTAGCATCTGAAGGGTGCGTCCGCAGCTCATCCTTTTCGGGGTCATCATCATCTCCTGGCTTCTTCCTTTCCGCATGCCATCGCATGACCTTCGCTTCCTTAGGGTCCACGAAATAGCGCTGCAGACGAGGAGTGATAGGAAAGTACCATACCACTTTTCGAGGTGCTTTCTTCCCTTTCTTGTATCGACTCACGCCGCACACCAGACATGTGGTTTTCTCCGCGTCCTCGCCCCGATAAATGATGCAATCGTTGATGCATACGTGATATCTAACGTGCGGTAGATTGAGAGGACAGACGATTTTCTTGGCATCCTCGATACTAGTTGGACATGTGTTCCCCTCCGGGAGACGATCGTGCCAGAATGCCATCATATCATCGAAGCTTGCGTCGCTCAATTTGTGCTTTGCCTTCATCTCCATAGCCTTGAGCGTTACATTCAACCGGGTATCATCGGGCCTGCATCCTTCATACAATGGAGTAACCGCGTCTTTCTCAAGTTGCAAGCTTGATTTCTCTCTAGCGGCAGCCCTGGCGTTACTAAATGCCTTGAGAAGCAGCTCTTGCACATAAGGGTCCCGCACCAGCCGACGTTGTTCCATCGTAAATGCGCTCCTCCGCATCTAGATCATCATCATCCGGTGCTTCCGCACCTTCACCATCTCCGGAGACTCTTCATCATCTCGCCCGTTCGCCGTGATGATGATCATCATGTTGGCCACCTTCTTCACCGTCTCCATCATCTACGCCATCGCTTATCCAACGAGTGTATCCATCCATGAAACCATGGCGAGCAGTGCGCTCAGATTCCGGAATGGTCGATCACCGATTGAGTTTGCATCTTACGCGGACATCTTATATCTGTCTTGTTATTTCGTATCATGTCGGCCGTCGCACATTTCAAAAATCAAGCCAAAATGCCTTCGCTCATTATGCGGACCATTTTTGGCTGCACGGTGTACACGGTACAATTTTGAAGTCTATTAGAACCACATAATGAATGCATGCATGCAATGGTCGATAGAAAATTTCGGCATGACCTATCCTAAAATTAGGACCTTTGCGAAATGCCAAAGTCTTGCCAAAATGGAAATGAATCAACATTTTGGCAAAACAAATAGCAACTTGTTCACATACAAACACAAGAGAGAGAGAGAGATCGAGACCGATCCTTACACACATGAACATATCATTATCCTCTCCATATGCACATGCATGAGCATCATCGATACTCTCCATATACACACACATATGACCATCCTCTCCACATACACACATCATGAGCATCGATCATCTACATACATATGAGCACATCATCCATATACACATGAACACATCCTTACATGGACAACTTACCGAGATGAGAGACCGATCGCGAGAAAAGATGGAAAGGAGAGGTGCAGCGTCGGGAGAAGGAGATGAGAGACCGGAGACCTCCTCTATTACTTATGTAACATCCAAAGCAAGTTTTACATGCTAAAAATGGTGAATGGGTGGAGAAATTGAGGTGGGAAGGAGAAGATCCCGACTAGATCTAAGGAGGAAGAAGAAGGGGAAAGTGAAGTGTGGGGTGGTGGATGTGTGGTCACACATGTGCACATAAAGTGCTGTCCTAAAAAAATCGACACATCTGTGGCGCACACGGCCCTAGTGCGCCACAGGGAGTACAAACATCTGTGGCGCACCATGCCATATGCGCCACGGATGATCCTACTCCCTGTGGCGCACTAGGCCGGGTGCGCCACATATGTTTGTGGCCGTTTCACAGAAGAGGGGGGCGTGCGCTTAGGCGTAGCGCACCCCCCCATGTGCGCCACAGATGACACTAACAACCGTGGCGCACATGACTGTAGTGCGCTACAGATGTTTGGCGGCGCAGCAGGCCCGCCCACACATCATGGCGCACTATAGTCATGTGCGCCACGGTTGTTCTAGTTACTAGTAGGGCACTGCCCACAGGTGAGCCACGCCTTTTTTAGCCGTGGGGCACTTCTACCATGTGAGCCACGGATGTGCTGATTACCTATAGCCGTTTTCCTAGTAGTGTGGACTGTCCAATCTATCGCATCTTTCACCATTTTTCATGTGGGATGCCCCGGGCTTTTGCTCTTACTAGCCGGACATCCGAGTTGCGGTCTGTAGCTGAGATGAAGAGTGGGACTTCAGCATCATCGCACACTACTTTGTCGGCTTATAGAATTAGCAGGTCGGGCCAACCAGCGAGACCCCGCGGTTAGGGGTCGACGGAAGCCAGAAAAACACTGCAGAATTTATTCGGAAACGAACAACAATGAAATGTCTGTCAAGGATCCCCCGAGCGTCAGTTGGGGTTCCACATTTTTCATTCCTTCAACATACACTGATTTGCGACTAAGTGTAAAATGGTCGGAGCAGGTCCGCGTTCCACGGCCGCTCCGTCTCCTCGTCCGATTTGTCCATCTTGTTCTTGCGCGACATCTATGCATCGATGATGTAGTAGGAATTGTTGTGCAGCGCCTTGCTGATGATGAAGGGCCCTCCCATGGAGGGGACAACTTGTGCATGCCCTTCGTATCTTGTATCAGCCGGAACACCAGGTCACCTTCGTAGAACGCGACGGGCTGGATGCGGTTGGAGTGATACCAGCGCAGCCCTTGCTGATAGATGGCCGATCTAGACAAAGAAAACTCACGGGCCTCCTCGAGGAGGTCCATGCTATCCTCCATCGCCTCCTAATTCTCCTTCTCCGTGTAGAGGAGCTTGCGAGGCGAGTCGAACTCAATGTCCACCGCGAGGACCGCTTCTGAGCCGTAGGTGAGGAAGAACGGGGTGAAGACGGTTGATCGATTCGGAGTGGTGCAGAGGCTCCACAGCACAGCCTGGAGTTCCTCGATCTAGCAGTCAGGTGATCGCTCCAGTGGCTCGATCACCCGGGGCTTGATTTCGGTTAGCACCAAGCTGTTGGCTCTTTCCACCTGCCCGTTGGACTGCAGGTGCGCGACGGACGCGAGGTCCAGCCAGATCCCCTTGTTGTGGCAGAACCGGGCGAAGGCTCCCTTGGCGAAGTTCGTGCCGTTGTCGGTGATGATGTTGTGGGTATAACTGAACCGGATGATGATGTCCCAGAAGAAGGTGACAACCGTGGCACTGTCTAGCTTCCGGATCGGCTTCGCCTCGATCCACCTGGTGAACTTGTCCACCACCACCACCAGCAGGTGGGTCATGCCGGCTTGGGCTCACTTGAAGGAGCCAACCATGTCCAGCCCCCAAACAGCAAATGGCCACGTGATCGGTATGGTCTTGAGTGCTAAGGTCGGCATGTGCCTTAGCCGACCGAACAGTTGGCACCCGTTGCACACGCGAAGCAGCTGGTCCACATCCTACGAGGCGGTAGGCCAATAGAATATGTGGCGCATTGCCTTCTCCACCAGGGCGTGAGAAGAGGCGTGGTGGCCGCACTCCCCCTGGTGGATCTCTTTTAGCAGCCGGTAGCCGGTATCTGCATCGACACACCGCTGAAAAACACCTGCGGCGCTGCGATTGTACAACTCCTTGTTGATGATGGTGTACGTGTGCATGCGGCGCCGGATTTGCCTTGCCTCCACCTTGTCAGCCGGGAGCTTGTCGTTGAGGAGGTAGTTCATGAAGGGCTGGGCCCAGGATGGCACTTCCCAGATAGTGAAGACACTAGCCGGCATGATATGGAGCTCATCCGGGGGTCGGCCGGGTGGGATGCACGAGTTGGCAACCCCCGAGCCTTTTGACTTGCTCGACGATGGCTTGCTTGAGGAGGAGGCATCCCCAGGGACTTTTGAGCCGGAGGGCATAATAGCAGGGCCCTGCTCTTTCAAGCCGGCGGCCCCCGGGTCTGCTACCCAGATGATGGACTCGGATTCCGGGGAGGGGGTGATGCTGGGCTTGCGGAGGTGCTCCAAGAAACTCTAGGCGGGATGGTCGCTCTGGTGGATCCGACTCGCGCGAGCGCGTCAGCTGTCTCGTTGTTGGCGCGGGGAACATGGTGGAATTCACATCCCTCGAAGCCGGCACTGAGCAGCTAGATGTGGAACCAGTATAGGGACATGTTGGCGTCCCGAGCGTCCCACTCGTCGGATACTTGTTTCACCACCAGATTGGAATCGCCGAAGCAAAGTATCCGGGGGATGTTGATGTCTTTCGCGAGCCGGAGCCCATGCGCGAGCACCTCGTACTCGGTGACGTTGTTTGACGCGGTGAAGTGGATCTGCAGCACGTATTCCAGCCAGTCTCCCTTGGGCGACATGAGCATGATGTCGGCTCCCAATCCCCCGCGCATCTTCGAGCCGTCGAATTGCAGCTTCCAGTAGTCAGAATCAGGAACCGGTGGCAGGTACTGGTTCTCCGCCCAGTCGACGAAGAAATATGCCACCGCCTGAGACTTGATGGTGATCCTGGGCTCGTACCGGATGCAGTAGGTGGCCAGCTTGATGGCCCACTTGGCCACTAATGGTGGCTCGGTTGATTGCAGAGCTTCGTTGGGAGACCCCAAGAGGAAGGTATGATGACCACAGCAGCAAGTCTTCCCTCAGTAAGAAACCAAGGTTATCGAACCAGTAGAAGGAAGGAAACGACTCAAAGGTGTTTCTAGAAACTTGGAAATCTGCACAACACAAACTAAAGACTTTGCCCCAACGAATAGTGAGGTTGTTAATCTCACCAGTTTGCTGAAAACAAAGGATTAACTGTATGGTGTGGAAGGTAATGTTGGTTTATAGAAAGTAAACAGGAATAGTGGAAGATGTATCAATGGTAAAGATTGGAATGAGGTCCATAGTTCACTAGAGGTGTTCTCCTTAAGATAAACAACATAACATGCTGGGTAAACAAATTACAGCAGGGCAATTGACATGACATAGCAAGGCATAATAATGCAATACTAGATATTCATGATCCTATGAGATTTTATTGGGAATTTGCTACGTCCAAAACGTATCTACTTTCTCGAACACTTTGCTATTATTTTTCCTCTAAACTTGTGTGATTTGGATACAACTAACACGAACTGACACTGTTTTCATCAGAATTACCTTGGTGTCTTGTTTTTGTGAAGAAAATGAACTATCAGGAAATATGCCAAAAATTATATTTCACCAGAAGATCCACGGAGCCAGAAGGGGAGACAGAGGTGAGGCCTGGGGGGCCCAGACCCACCCCAGGCGCGGGCCCACTAACCCCGCGCCTGGGGGAGGTTTGACCACCCCAGGCAGCTTCTCGGCCTTCCTCCACGTCTATAAGTTGTCTTCTGACCTAAAAACAGAGGGGGGTTCGATAGTTTTCCGGAAAGAGTTCCGCTCCGCCGCCGCTACCAGAAACCAAGATTTGGATCCAGAAACTCCGTTTTGGCACCCTGCCGGGACGGGGAATTTGGAGAGGATCATCGCCATCATCATCACCAACGCATCTCCATCAACCACCGATGTTTCCCTCATCCATGAGTGAGTAATCCCCCGATGTAGGCTTGGGTATGGTAGGGATTGGATGAGTTCTATCATGTAATCGAATAAGATCTGTTAGGGGCATAGTGCCTAGTATCTCTATTAGTGCTATTTGACTTTGTTGCAACTTGTTGTGCTTAATGCTTGTCACTAGGGCCCGAGTGCCATGATCTCAGATCTTAACTTATTATTGAATCGTTATGATAGTATTGTTTATAGTCTTATCTGCAAGTTATGTACACATATCATTGTCTGGATCCAAAGGCCCCAAAGTGACAATAATTGGGACAACCGGAGGGGATGGCTGTGGTGTGAGGATCACATGTGTTCACGGAGTGTTAATGCTTTGCTCCGATGCTCTATTAAAAGGAGCACCTTAATTGTCTGTAGTTCCCTAGAGGCCCCGCTGCCACGGGCTGGCTGGACAGAAGATGTTGTGCAAGTTATCATTGCGAGCACGTATGACTATATTTGGAGCACATGCCTAGGATTGTTTAGTACTTGGATGCTTGTTATTATTTATCTGCAATGCCCTAGTTCTTTGAAGTTACATGTTTAGAATCATCCATGCAACGCCCGTCCATCCATCCCTATGCCTACCACACTCGAATCCTACTGTTACCGTTACTGTTACTATTGCTATTGTTTCCCTGTTGTTGTTGCTTTGCTGTTGCTACTACAAACTATTGCTACTGATAAACTTCTGTGAGCAAGAACTATTTCCAGGTGCAGCTGAACTGACAACTCAGTTGTTAAGGATTGCAAGTATTCTTTGTCTCCCCTTGTGTCGAATCAATAAATTGGGTAATACTACCCGCGAAGACTGTTGCGATCCCCTACACTTGTGGGTCATCAGCATTACAACAAGATACATAGACCGCCATTCAACTGCATCTATGACTAGTAATCCACCTTCAGGTTATCATCCGAACCCCCTCCAGTATTAAGTTGCAAGCAACGGATAACTTCTTTAAGCAAAGTGTGTAAGGTAAACAATCCACTTGTTCCATGAACAAGAGATCGTTGTTTTCTCCCTAGTATAAACAACACATCTACAACCTTAGAGATTTCTGTCACTTTCCCGAATTAAATAGAGGCATGAACCCACTATCGAGCATAAATACTCCCTCTTGGAGTCACTAGCATCTACTTGGCCAAGATAGCTACTAGAAACAGAGAGCATGCAAGATCTCAAACAAAACAGACATGATAGAATCAATAAGATAGAATCATTAACCAATCTGACATAGTAATCTCAATATCCATTGGATCCCTTAAACACAACATGCATGATTACAAATAGATGATCTTGATCATGAACAGAGCTCACAAGATCTCAACATGGTAGCACAAAGGAGGAGATACAACCATCTAGCTACTACATGGACCCGTAGTCCAAGGTGGAATTACCCACACTTCATATCAGAGGCTGGCATGATGATGAAGAAGGCTTCCGAGATGATCTCCCCTCTAGCAAGGTGCCAGGAAGAGTTTCAGATCCCCCCGATCTAGGGACGATGGTGGCGGCGGCTACAGACTGTTTCATGGAAGATTGATCGGGTATTTAGTGTTTTGGTATTGGGGGCTTCTTATAGGCGAAGATT
This sequence comes from Avena longiglumis, assembly GCA_030063025.1. Lineage (NCBI taxonomy): Eukaryota > Viridiplantae > Streptophyta > Magnoliopsida > Poales > Poaceae > Avena > Avena longiglumis. The sequence goes on from CP125975.1 coordinate 507,499,164, forward strand.
CGAGGTTGGGGGCACCCAGGGTGGCTGCACCCCCCAGGCGCGGGCTAGGACTGTCCGCGTGGATAGGGGGTGTGGCCCCCCGGTGGCTCTTCTCCGTCTCCTCTTCTGGATCCGTGTTACCCATGGTAAAATATTGACTTTGGATTTTGTCCCGTCCATTCCGAGAATATTGATTTTCTGCCTTTTCTGGAACCAAAAACAGAAGAAAACAGGCAAGTGGCACTGTGGCATCTTGTTAATAGGTTAGTACCAGAAAACATATAAAAACACCTCAAAGTGTAGACAAGCAAGGTAAAGTATATACTAAACAAGCATGGAACATCAAAAATTATAGATACGTTTTCGACGTATCAGCCACTCGTCCTGTGGCATCCCTGTTGCCAAAGATCTCTCCCAAAGGCGCGGTGGACATCATGGTGAGCGGATGCTCCTAGAAGTAGTGCTTGAGCTTATTGAAGGCTAGGTAGACGACGTAGAACATCTCTTCTGGTAGTGGGGGTAGTTCTGCTTGGAGAGGGAAAGCACCTCCCTAAGGTAGTAGATGGGTCGCTGAACCGGCTGGGCCTTGCCTTCCTCGTGGCGCTCCATCGACAGGACGACGCTGACGACCCGGTTGGTGGCGGCTATATAGAGCAACACCGGCTCCTTATCAGCCGGCGTGGCGAGAACCGGCGCTGTGGATAGCATGCGCTTGAGGTCGTGGAATGCGGCATCCGTCTGCGCAGTCCAAGTGAACTTGTCCGTCTTCTTCATCAGCTGGTACAACGACAGTGCTTTCTCCCCAGGACGGCTGACGAATCGGCTGAGGGAGGCCAGGCATCCGATGAACTTCTAGACACCGAGTAAGCTCTTAGGCAGCTGCATCATCTCGATGGCCGCCACCTTCTACAAATTGGCCTCGATCTCTTGGATTGACACGAGGAAACCGAGGAGCTGTCCGGCTGGCATGCCGAACACGCACTTCTCCGGGTTCAACTTCATCTGGTACCGGCAAAGATTCGCGAATGTCTCGCCGAGATCCTCCAGTAGGGTCTGCTTCTCCTTCGTCTTGATGACGACATCGTCCATGTAAGCGTGCGCATTCCGGTCGATCTGCGAGTTCAACATTTCTGCATGCACCGTTGATAGGTAGCACATGTATTCTTCAGGACGAATGGCATGGTTACATAGCAGTAAGCCGCATATGGGGTGATGAACGATGTTTTCAATTGGTCAGTCGGGTTTAACTGGATCTTATTGTAACTAGAGTAACAATCAAGGAAGGAAAGCAGATCGCAGCCGACCGTAGAGTCAATGACTTGATCAATACGGGTCAGAGCGAAAGGGTCTTTCCGGCATGCCTTGTTTAGGCTCGTGTAGTTGATACACATGCGCCAAGTCTTGTTCTTCTTCAACACCAGGACTAGGTTGGCTAGCTAGTCTGGGTGGTACACTTCCATGATGGAGCCGGCAGCAAGTAGCCGGACGATCTCGTCGCCGATGACCTTCCTCTTGTCCTCCACGAAGCGACAGAGGGGCTGCTTGACCGGCTTGGCATCAGGCTGCACATGAAGCGAGTGCTCGGCGAACTCCCTCATCACACCCGACATGCCTTTGGGAGATCATGTGAAGATGTCCCAATTCTCACGGAGGAAGTCGACAAACGCGCTTTCCTATTTGCTGTCCAAGCCGACACCAATTGTGACGCACTTAGAGGGGTCATCCAGATCGAGCGGGATGTGCCTGGTGTCCTTGGACGGCTGGAACGCCATGTCCCCAGCCGGCTTCAAGCCAGCCAACACCACCTGCTACAACATGGCAACGTTGCACAGCATCTCGCGCTTCTCTTCGGCAATGAGCAAGGCCTCGGCTATCTTCGCGCCTTCCTTCGCGCATGCCATGGAGCGCCTGTAGCAGCCGGCCACAGTGATCACACCGTTCGGCCCCAACAACTTCATCTTGAGGTATGCATAGTGGGGCACCGCCATGAACTTTGCGAGGGCAGGGCGCCCAAGAAGAATGTGGTAGGTGCTGGCGAGGTTTACCACCTCAAACCAGATTGGGTCGCGCCGGAAGTTCTCCTCCGAGCCGAATATGAAGTCCAGCTGGATCTTGCCCAATGGGACACATGGTGGCCCAGGCGCGACGCCGTGGAACACATTGGTCGAGGGCTGCAAGTCGCACTCCTGGATGCCCAGCTTCTCCATGGAAGACCGGTAGAGCAGGTTGAGGCTGCTCCCACTGTCTACCAGTATGCGCGAGAATCGGCAGGTGCGCACGTCGAATATGAGAAGAGGTTCTAGCACCATCGCGTAGCCCCCGGGATTCGGGAGCAGATCTATCTAATCCTCCCGGCTCCAGGTGATGGGAGTCTCGGACCAGTTGAGGCACAGGGGAACCGGGGGAACGACATCGTTCACCTCTGCAGTGCATTGCTTCCAGTTGCGACTATCGGTCAGCTCGGCCTCGAAGATGTGGTAGTTCTCGTGCTGCTGAGGGTAGGCCCTGTTGCCGTTGTTGTTGACGGCTTCCCTAGCCGGTGGTGGGGTCCGCCAGGAGGGGGTGGGGGAGAGGAGGTAAGCCAGCCTGCTCCTTGATCTGCCGGGTCCAGCTGCACTATCGAGTGGTGTGTGTAGCCGTCTTGAAGGCGCCGTTGTGGTAATTGCATGGACCATCAAACATCTGCACAAAGGTGAAGGTGTTCCTCTGCCTCCTGTCGTTGCCAGCCGGTGTGCCTTGCACCGTGTTGACTTGTATCTGGTGGTAGCGGGGCTTCTGCTCAACCGGACGCTTGCCCTGGTAGAGGTTGTCGCCACCAGGCCGCCTGGACGATCCGGCATCTCCACCTTGTCTGGCCTGCTTCTCTCGAGCCGGCTCGGTGGGAATTGGCCGTCCCTCCGCATTCACCCGGAGGGGCTTCTTCATTGTCGTGTCCGTGGTGGTGTACTGGTCATCAACGGTCATTAGCTCTGCCATGGTCTTGGGCTCATCGCACAGCAGCCGGTGACGTAGCATCGTGCCATCCCGGCACCCTTTGATGAAGAAACCAATTGCTTGATTCTCCACCACCCCTTTGCAGGAGTTGCATAGCTCGGTCCAGCGGGCGAGGTATTCGTGATCCGACTCGCAGTCCCCTTGGGCGCATAGAGAGAGATCGCGGGCTCTACCCGAACGCTTGTAAGTGCCGTTGAAGTTCCAGATGAAGACCTTCTCGAAGTCAGGCCATGCGTTGATGCTGTTGGCGCAAGGATGTTGAGCCAGGTTCTCGTCGAACCGGTCAACATGAGGGGCACGTAGCACACCGCCACACGCTTGTTGCCATGGGCGATTTTGACTGCTGTGATATAGTCGATCAGCCGGTCTTCCGCTTCATGCTGCTGTCATACTTGGGGGTGTCCCGTGGCAGGGAGAACTTGTCAGGGAATGGCTCCTCCCAGATACGTGGCCCGAAGCACACTAGTCCGGTTGCATCTTCATCCTCCGTGACGCGAGATTGCGCCAGGAGGTCGATTCTGTCACGCACGTCCGGCTCAACCGGATTGGGCGCTCCCACCCGACCAGTGAGGCAGGATGGGGGAGGGGGTGGATGGTGGTTCTAGCCAGCCGGAGGCGATGGTGGGTAACTCGTAGCGTCTTGGTCTCCACGGGGTTAGCTGCTGTCGGATTGGCGAAGCTTGGAGCGCGGGTGCGCATGGTGCTGGCCCGGAGATGCGGAGTACTCGGTCTGGCGAGGTCCTCCCCGGCTACCTCCACCCGGGTGGTTCCCTCTGGAGCTGTCTCCCTCCTCGTACGCGATCTGAGCGGCCTCAGCCTGCTCGTCAGCCACTCATAGCAGGTGTTGCACCTGCTGAAACTATCGCATCTTTTCCTCCCCCTCCATATGGGGTAAGTATTCCACGACGGTTCGCGCCGCCCGGACATTCTTGACCGCGGTGTCGTACACAGGCGGTGGGAAGTACGTGTGAGGGCCCGACTCGATGTCTTGCTGGAAATGGGCGCCCAACTCTCCTCCGCGACGCTGCACGGAACCCAACCAGCTAGGATCTTGATTAGCCGGGGTGAGGCCGCGGGCGCGATGGTACTCGCGGATGTTTCTCTCCATCTGGTACTTGGTAGAGGCCAGTCTTTGATCCTAGTGAAGCAAACGCTCTCGCGTCGCCTCGATCTTGGCGATTGCCTCGTCTGGGTTCTCTCCCAGATGAACCGGAGCGAGGACATCCTCGATAACTTCTTCCACCACTCACTTTTCACGTAGGGGAGTGCACATGCCGACTATGTCTCTGGTGCGCTCGAGAGCGAGATGATGGCCATGCCTGGGGCCAGCCATCATCACCTCCGTGCTATGGGGCGCGAAGAGCACGCTGCCGGCTAAGGGCAGCGACTCAGCGAAGGAGACGACCTCCCGAGGGAAACCCTCCGGCACGGTGGCGACGTAGACGGCAGGTCGCCGAACAGCAGAACAGAGCCGCCTGTCGGGAAACTGGAGCCAACAAAGCAGCGGGTGTTGTCGATGACGCAGTCGAATTTTCCTAGCGTGAGCACGAGGCCAGAGGCCACGCGCTCGCCTGACGAAGTGATAGGTCCCGTGTGAAACATCACTCCGGTTACCACCATCTTCGCCCCACGATGGGCGCTTGATACGTCGTGAACTTATTTATCTATAATTTTTGATGTTCCATGCTTGTTTGGTATCAACTTTTCTATGATTTGTCTACACTTTGAGGTATTTTTATACATTTTATGGGACTAACCTATTAACAAGATGCCGCAGTGCCAGTTGCCTGTTTTATGTTGTTTTTGGTTTTAGAAAAGAGAGAAAAGAAATATTGTCGGAATTGGACGGGACAAAAGCCAAAGTCAATATTTAACCCGACACGACACGGAGCCCGAAGGAGAGACGGAGGAGGGCACCAGGGCGTCCACACCATACGGTGGCGCCGGCCCCCTGACCGCGCGACCACATGGTGTGGGCCTCCTGTCCCTCCACCAACCTTGTTCTTTCGCCTACTTATACGTCTCCTCGAGACGTAAACCTAACGTGGATCAGATCTCCACAAAAACTTCCACAGCACCGCCGCCACCGAAGAGGAGATTCGGGGGACAGAAGTCTCTGTTCCGGCACCCTGCCGGGATGGGGAATTTCCCCCGGAGCCATATCCATCGACTCCACCACCATCTCCATAGCCGTTGCTGACTCCCATGATGAGGAGGGAGTAGTTCTTCCTCGAGGCTAAGGGCTCTACCGGTAGCTATGTGTTCATCTCTCTCTCTATGCGTGATATTATTGTTATCATGAGATTTATAATCAAGTAGATCTACTCTGCTACTCAAGTGCTTTAATTAATCCCCCACTATCCCCACGTGTGTGAAGGTGACAGTGTGCACACCGTGTGGCACTTAGGCTAAAGATTACAGAAAGAATTGTCATGAGTTATATTTTGAGTTGGTTGTCTCTATGAAATTGTGGTGTTTGTTGGAACCATCTAGCGCTCAAGGTGGCAGTGTGGGGTTATCTAGATGGGGAATGCGAACTTTGAGGTGTGCTATTATAGACCTACCGTGGATTAGAGTTGTCCAACCGAAGAGTAGTTCAGAGTAGAATAATGAAGAGAAGATATTTATATGAGAGTGTCCACTAGTGAAAGTATGATCCCTAGGCCTTGTCTCTAAGCATTGAAACACCATTTACAACTAGTCCTATTACATGTTTGCTTGCTTCCATCTTTATTTCATATTGCCTTTAGTTTCTTCCTCCCCGTCAAGCTCTTTTCTAGAAACGTTGTCTTATAATCATCCACATTACTTGTATTTTACTATCTCTTCGCCGAACTAGTGCACCTATACACCTGACAAGTGTATTGGATGTGTTGGGGACAAAATAGACTTCTTGTATCTTGATTATAGGGTTGCTTGAGAGGGATACCTTTGACCACTTCCTCCCTGAGTTTTATAAACCTTGGGTGATCCACTTAAGGGAAACTTGCTGCTGTTCTACAAACCTCTGCACTTGGAGGCCCAACATTGTAGACAAAAATAGAAGCATGCGTAGACATCAGCGCCAACTATCGTTGTTATGGAAACGACAGTGCTTGAGCAGGCTAGTTAGTGGTGTGGGAGCGAGCAGTGAAGAGAGCGACGACGTACACATGCGGGATTGGGCACAAGCATGCGTCGGGGACACAAGAAGTACCCAGGTTCGGGGCCCTCGTGGTGAGTTAACACCCCTACTCCTGCCGATCTGACTATCTTGATGCACACAAAGGACTACAAGGGCTCCTTGAGCTGTATCGGTGGTCTAGCTTAAATAAGAAGGAACCAGCCCTTGCTATGATGCCCCTGTCGCCCCTTATATAGGTCGAGGTGGCATGGGCAAAGACACAGCAGACAGGCGGGCCCCACAGGCGGGCCCAGCCGACTATTCATGTATAGTATCTCGCCTCCCTAACGTCTTGCATAGTGCCGCGCCCCTCATCCGGCATGTAAACAGTGGAGGCCGCCCAGGCCGACACGGGCGGCGGCTCCTGTTCCCGCCCGACACGGGTACGGGCCGTCTTCTCCGGCGTCGGTGTCGTTACCTCTGTCCTCCTGTCTGGCCTCTGTCTGCTAGGGCTGCGGAGCATTGTGTCCTACGTCAACCGTCTGTCCTATCGTCCAGCTAGGTTGCCCTAGCCGGCTAGCCATCTCGTTCGTCTTGCTCTTGCTGGCTGGTACGATTCTGCCAGCTACCTTGTCAAGTTGGAGAGACCCATCCGGCTAGGTGCCTTTCCTGCGTCTTCTTATCCGGCCGATTGATTCGCTGGCTTGTTTTGCGTCTGGCCTTCTCCCTCACCCGCTCTTGAGTTTTTACATCCGGCTGGGTCAGTCGGCTGGCAGTTACATTGCCTCTGCATCTTGTCCGGTTAGCCTACCGGGGGTGATCCCCCGACACCTGGCGAACCGGGCGGCGGAGGACCACACGAAGGCGGTGGGCAAGGTGGTGGCTCGCGACCATGCGCGCGACCGTCACCGTGAATGCATCCTGCAGCAAGCCATCTGGTCCGTTAGGGCGGCGATCGACGGGGCCAGCGGCAGCGACAACGGTGGCCACAAAAATGGTGGCCGTGGCAACAACGGCGATTAGCCGCCGCGACGTCCTCCTGTTACGTCCAAAATGTATCTACTTTCCTGAACACTTTTGCTATTGTTTCTCCTCTAAACTTGTGTGATTTGGATAAAACTAACACGAACTGACGCTGTTTTCAGCAGAATTACCTTGATGTCTAGTTTTTGTGCAGAAAATCAACTATCACGAAAAATCCCGGAAAATATGCCAAAAATCCTATTTCACCAGAAGACTCACGGAGCCATAATACGAGACGGAGTGGGGCCCTGGGGGACCAACACACCCCAGTCGCGCGGGCCAGGCCTGGCGGCACCTGGAGGGGGTGGCCGCCCTAGGCACCTCCTCGGCCTCCCTCTTCGCCTATAATATGCCTTCTGACCTAAAAACTCAGGGAGGTTCGACGTTTTTCTAGAAAGAGTTCCGCTATACCACCACCGAAACCGCAATCGGAACCGTAAACTCTATTCGGCACTCGCCGACGGGAATTTGGAGAGGATCATCGCCATCATCATCAACAACACCTCTCCATCAACCATCCATGAGTGAGTAATCCCCCGCAGTAGGCTATGGGGATGGTAGGGATTGGATGAGTTCTATCATGTAATCGAATAAGATTGTTAGTGCATGGTTCCTAGTATCTCTATTAGTGCTATTTGACTTTGTTGCAACTTGTTGTGCTTAATGCTTGTCACTAGGGCCCTAGTGCCATGATCTCAGATCTGAACTTATTATTGAATCATTATATAGTATTGTTTGTGATCTTATCTGCAAGTTGTGTACACATATCATTGTCCGGATCCAAAGGCCCCGAAGTGACAGAAATTGGGACAACCTGAGGGGATGGCTATGATGTGAGGATCACATGTGTTCACGGAGTGTCAATGCTTTGCTCTGATGCTCTATTAAAAGGAGTGCCTTAATCGCCAGTAGTTCCCTTGAGGCCCCGTTGCAACAGGCTGGCTGGACAAAAGATGTTGTGCAAGTTCTCATTGCGAGCACACATGACTATATATGGAGCACATGCCTATGATTGTTTAGTACTTGGATGCTTTATCTTATTTATCTGCAATTTCCCTAGATCTTGAAGTTACATGTGTAGACTTGTCCATGCAACGCCCGTCCATCCATCCATATGCCTACTGCACTCATATCCTACTGTTTTCTACTACTGTTACTATTCCTCTTGTTCTACTGCTACTGTTGCTTTGCTTTTGCTACCACAAACTGTTGCTACTGATAAAATTCTGTGAGCAAGAACTATTTCCAGGTGCAGCTGAATTGACAACTCAGTTGTTAAGGCTTGCAAGTATTCTTTGGCTCCCCTTGTGTCGAATCAATAAATTGGGTAATGCTACCCTCGAAGACTGTTGAGATCCCCTATACTTGTGGGTCATCAAGACTATTTTCTGGCGCTGTTGCCGGGGAGCATAGCTTTATTTGTAAGTTCACTTGCATCTATTATTGTTCACTGCTAGTCCTTTCATCATGGGTAAGTCTCGTGACGGAGAGTTTCCTATTTTACCATCCACTACAAGAAGAGGTACGGTCCTAAACACCACTGCTGCTCTTGATTCACCATCTGTTATAAGTAAACTTGTTACACCACCACCACATACACATGCTACACACACTGCTACTACTGCTGAATCTGAAATTGCCTTAGATACTCATGATGTTACTTCTATTGTGCTTGATGCAAGTGGTTCATTAGGTCCTTTCCTAGATGCTACTATGGCTAGACTAGGAAATACTGAAACTCCTAGTGAAGACACTATTACACCTGTTAGCTCACCTGAGTCTAGAGAGAGATACGATATTAATGATGATTACATTGAGTTGACTGATGAATTTATTGAAGAGTGCCAAAACACACATGGTGCTAGTGCTATTAAGAGTCTCCTTGAGAGATGTACAATTATTCCTAAATTGTCCTCTGATCCTAAGTTTGCCACCTCTCCCATAGATATTAAAGATGAAGATTATGATTTCTCTCTTGATTTATCCTATTTAGACATTGTTGAGAAAGAACCTTTTTATGGGACTGAGAATGAGAGTGTTGTGGCACATATGAATGAGCTTTCTACTATGAGTGCTTTATTCTCTGATGATTTTAAGATGCGCAGGTACTTTGTTACTAAGATCTTCCCTTTTTCACTAAAAGGGGAAGCTAAGGCTTGGTTTAATAGATTACCTCCTGGATCCATTGATATCCCTAAATATTTTCCTCCTAGTGCTAGACATGCTTATTTGCAGAAACTTTTTGATTTTAAACAAGGAGAAGAAGAGAAATTGCCTGAGTCATGGACAAGGTTTTGTGCCTTGATTCATGCACATCTTGGATGTCCATTGCCTAAAAATGAGCTTCTTGATATTTACTATAATGGACTAACTGATGATTCTAGGACATACCTAGATAGTTTTGCTGATTGTGTTTTTAGGAAAAGAACTCCTACAGATGCTGAAGAGTTAATGGCTAAAATAAGCAAGAATTATGATGATTGGACTTCAACTGAGTTAAATACACCTGAGCCTATTATTCCTGAACCAGTTGTGCCTGAACCAACTCCAACACTAACACCAAAGAAGAGGGGAGTTATTGCATTAAATGATGAAGTGATGAAAGAAGCTAAGAAGATGTGAACAACTACCTCCTATAGAAGAATTATGTAAGCCAATTCCCCACTCATCTACTATTGAGGTACACTCTCTCCACTTTGATGAAGGTGATATTCCCTATGGTAAGCCTCATGATCAATGTTTAGATGAACTTAACACATTTATAGTTAAACAAGGTAATTTTAATAAACAAGTTCAGAATCATTTATTGGAAAACTCTAAAGCTATTAATGAGTTGAAATATATTGTGGAAAGAACTGCTAATGATGTTAAAATGCTTTGTAAACACTTTCAAATGGTTCAAACGCAAATTGATCAACTTGCTAAGGTACAAAAAGATATGCTAATTAATGCCTCAGGAGATAAACATGCTTATGGAATTAGAACAAGGAGTGGTATAGCTACTCAAGATCCGTTATATCCTGAAGGACACCCTAAAAGAATTGAGCAGAATTCTCAACAAGCTGAAAGTAGTGGTAGTCCTTATAAGAGAAAGAAAAAGAAACACAAAAGAGTATAGGAACCACCTGAACCTGCTGTAGATCCTAATAGTATATCTGTCTCAGATGTTGAAACTCAGAGTGGTAATGATAAAATTGATGCTCCTGATAAGGAGGAAGTTGAGGAAGAACCTGAGAAGCACACTAAGAACACTAGGTACACTAAGGAATATTTTTATTGCTAATAAACATGGTAGAGAAAGAGAACCTTGGGTGCAGAAACCTATGCCTTTTCCCAATAAGAAACACAAGTCAAAGGAAGAAGAACACTATAACAAGTTTTGTGAGTGGACGACACCTTTATTTTTTCAAATTCCTTTGACTAATCCTATTAAGTTGCCTCCTTATTCAAAGTATATGAAGGATATTGTCTCTAATAAAAGGAAGATTCCTAATGAGGAAATTTCTACTTTGCTTGCTAATTATTCCTTCAATGGTAAGGTTCCAAAGAAACTTGGTGATCCAGGTATACCAACTATTCCTTTCTCTATTAAGAATAATTATGTTAGAACTGCTTTATGTGATTTGGGAGCTGGAGTTAGTGTTATGCCTTTTTCTCTCTACAAGAGACTCCAGCTAGAAAAGTTGATACCAAGTGATATATCTTTGCAAATGGCTGATAAGTTTACTACTATTCGTGTTGGTATATGTGAGGATGTTCCTGTTCATGTGGCTCATAATTGCTTGGTTTTAACTTATTTTGTTGTGCTTGAAATGCCTAAAGATGATAATATGTCCATTATTCTTGGGAGACCTTTTCTTAATACTACAGGTGTTGTCATCAATTGTAATCCAGGGAAAGTAGCTTTTAATATTGATGACAAAAAGCATACTATCTATTTCCCCAAGAAAGTTGATTAAATCTATTGCCTGAATTCCATTGAAAATGTTGAGAGCATCAAAGTTGGAGAAATATATTGTCCCATTCCACAAGAAAGTTTTGAAACTATTATGATTGGGACCATTGCTATCAAGTTTGAGGTAACATAATAACTTTGCGGAATGCAAAGTTTTGCTTCATCTAAGATTGTTTTGGTAACAAGACTTGATCAACCTTGTTAACAAAAGGATTTTAATGAATAAAGCAATGTTTTCATAGTGGTTATACTTGCTCACTTTTACTTTTCTCATTTCTAGTCTTTTTTTCTCTTGTTAGATTTAGTTTTGCTAGTTGTTTGCTTGTTAGAGTGTCTTAGAACTTTTGTAGTTTTGGTTTTTGTTTTCTTTTGCTTCTTATAAAAAATCTGTTTCTGCGAGAAAATCAATTTTCATACCCTGAAAATTGGCCAAAAATAAAGTTTCCCGAAAAATCCCAAAATATTCATATTAAAATTTTCCTCGAGAAAAGGGGTAGAGGGACACTGAGTGGCCTGGGGACCCACTGTGCCAAGACACCCTGGTGGCGCGGCCAGCCTGTGGCGCTGGCCTGGGTGGGGCCCACCTGTGGCCTCCAAGTTGCCTCCTCCCATCCACTTCTTTCTCTCTCCTGAAAAACACCGGAAAAATTTCTCAAGCTCGAGTTCGTGTTTTCTTGCTCCTGATTGTCGATCTCCTTGCTTAGCCCATCTTTCCTGCTGATTTTTGGAGGGATTGCTCCTTGGTATGTGCCTCCTCCACTTGTCCAATTAGGTTTATGATTGGTATATTGTATCTTGAGTATTTTTCTACTATAGGTGTCAGATTGTGTGAGCTTGCATGCTTGTTCTATGCTTAGATATTTTATTTTGATGCATGTTTAGCCCTCTAGCAAGTTCCTATAGTAGCTCCTCATCATTTATCAACTTGGAAATCATTTGGCTTGATTTTTGTCTAAAAATTTCAGAAAGGAAGATGAGTGCTCACACACTGAATCAATATGATTTGATGGTACCTGAGCCAATGCAAGTCCATCATGAGGAAGGAGTCTTCCCTTCCATATATCCATGCCCTGAATTTATGAGAGCCGCGGGAATCTTCCAGGATTTCCAGACTATGATTACTAATACAAGGTTGGAACACTTTGTTGAAGAAGAACCATATCAGTATGTTAAGCTAACCATGGCTATGGTGCAGGATTTCCGGTTTACTTGGTCCTCGTCTAATCACATGGTCCATTATAAAATCTACAATATAGCTGTCGACCTGCCTTTTGTTGATTTCTATGCATCTATTAGAGTGCCCTATTGGGGATCTCGCGAGAAGATCAAGGAGAGGCCTAAGCCACTTATGGATTTATATGCTAAAATTTGCTAAGGTTTCGACTTCTCGAAGGAAAGTGGTAAAATTCGGAACATTCAGTTCCCATCCATTAGATATTTTTCCTATTTCATTACCAAGTGTGTTCTTGCTAGAACAATTGCTAGAAAGTTATCTTCTTTTGATCTAGCTTTTATCTCAGCGGCTTTGAATAGGGATAGAACTTATAACCTGGGTGCTTTGATAGCTTTCCGTCTTACCACTAACCGCGAGAAGGGTGGAATTTGTGGAGGTCTCATTGCCTCTAGGTGGCTAGCTTTCCATGGTTTAGAGCGTCACCATTCAGATTATCGGTTCCCCATAGAGAGGCTTGATCTTGATTCCATGGTTCATCATAATTTTGTTTCTTATTGGGCTACTATGGGAAGTTTAATGTATGAATTATACTTTGTCAAGCGTGGTTGGAGAGGGGGTAGGACTGAGAAAGTATTCTATTTGCCTGCACCTTCTTTGTTTAATTTTGTTAACAGGCAAGGATGGTCACTCACGGAGGAGGAGTTTGACACTTACATGGTGGAGCTCTCCCAGCAAGAGGAGAATGTTGGAGAGGATGCCGAAGATGATTCGGTTCAGCCCTCCATCATGGGCGAGTCTTCATACCAGCAGCCCTCCTATGATTGGGGCGTGTCTTCTTCTTTATCACGAGGGCCTGATTATGATCATTCCTATGATGACCCACCAGTTTGGGGTTACTATCCGCGCTATTGAGCCCCACTTAGGCCAAAAGCCTAAGCTTGGGGGGGAGGTATACCGACATCACTTTCATCTTTATATCATGTTTCGTCGGTTCTTTGTATATCCATTGTTTCGCTTTCTTTTTGGTTTTTGTTTTCCCAAAACACAAAAGTACCAAAAATATTTTCATCGTTTCCCTTGGTTTGTTTCTTTGCTTTTTAGCTTTGGTTTGCCTTAAAGAAAAATCCAAAAAGATTTTGCTTTTTTGTTTTTTCTTTGTTTGATTGCCTTTACAAAATCGAAAACACCAAAAATATTTGTTGGTCTTCTTTAGTTTTGTGAAGTTCTTTGCAGGGTTCAGCAGTCTTCAGTGGAGTTTGGTTTCATGTTATTATTCAAGTCACACAAGTGAAGGGCAATAATGAAGATTAAGACAACTTGAGGTGTGGTAAGAGGCTGGTAACGAACTCTATTTGTTTTCATTTTTGTACGTATACTCATCATTGTGAGCATGCTTAGTCTGTTCATGTAAGGTGTATGTTATTTATGGATGCTTAGTAGTTCTTGCTCTCTTATGATTAGCTCTAGCTTGCTAATAGTTTGTAGCATGCCATATGAATGTTGGCTTGCATTGTTCTATTCATAACTTGGTATGATATTGTGGTATCCTCCTCTGAATGTTTCATGTGAATCGACCTGGCACATGCTCATGCATGCATATGACTAAACAATAGCCAGTAAGCCTCGATGATTTATTTTGCCTCATAGTTCTTGTATCACTTTCATGCCAAAATTAGTCTTGTTTTGTTGCAAGCATGATTATGACAGCTATTGCTCTCTTGTTTGTCGCTCCCTCTCTATTGCTAGACTTCACTTGCACTGAGTATGAGATCTACTTGTGCATCCAACTCCCCAAAACCAATATTCCCACAGTGTCCACCATACCTACCTACTAGCATCATTTGCTATTCAGTGCATATTCACTATGCCTTGTTTTCTTCCAAATAAATTTTTTGACTGTTTTGAGAAAGTTAGTTAGTAAAGCTCTCACGAACTTGATGGCACACTTTATTTCTTGCACTTAATAAACCTGAACTATTGTGACTTTCCATGAAAGTTATATGCTTGCAAATTATAGGTTGGGAGTTAGCAGAACCGTGTTGTCATGCGGAACGCTTTCAACACTTGTGGATACATATCAAGTCGATACCATGCTCTTTTGTTTGCGGATGTAGTCGGTGTGAAATAAAAGGGGAGATTGTAAGCTCATGGAGTTATATATATGTGTTAGAGAAACGCCCGGGCCGCTAGCCTAAGCCATGCCTAATCATGGTGAAAACTTGCAGCATAACCATAATGAGCAATCTATGAAGCATCCTCAGTAAAAACCTATGCGAATAGCAAATAAAAAGATCGCTGAGATGCTCATTGTCTCCTTACCTTGTCATCTTGATCACGCGATAGCTCTTGTATCATGTGCAAGGGGTACCCCGTTGGCGGTTCACTATGATATGCATGTATTTATGATAACAAGAACTTACAGGTAACTAAAGTTGAGTATCATGAGGAGCGGCCCTCGTACTCAAGGGACATGAGATTCCTAGTTTATGGTCTGTCAAGCATATAACTCATATTGGACCTCACTTTCACCTTAACCATCTAAAGATGCCTATGATAGGGGCAATGAGAGCTCAAAGCTAATGACTACCTGCGGTGACCCAGCATACCACTGCATGTGTAGTATACTATAGTCGTTGACATGACATCCACAGAACACCATTCCGTAAATATCACATCCCTCAGAGTGGTACAACAAAAACATTGCGGGTCCATATTACAAATGTACACACATTATTATCATTACAATACCGGAAGTTCAAGACTTCCAAAAGATCCAACTTACAAACCAAAATATAAGATGTTCAGCGGAATTTAAAAGTAACAACTCCGACTAGGAGTGGGGCTCAACAACTTATTCTATAGGGTTCATGCTGCTCAGCTCCGTTAGTTACTACCAACTAGGTACTTATGTGGACTTGTTCTAATCAACACCGTAGCAGATCTCGTAGTCCACGTCTTCAACTCCTTTGGATAGATCAGGTTCCTCGTAGAACACATCTTCTTGGCATTCAGCTGCATACATTGGCACGTCTTCGGGATCCTCAGAGTCTAAGCAAGGGATAAAAGGAAAGGATGAGTAACAGCGTTACCCAACAAGTTCATTATATGCAAGGTGGGAAGTTTGATGCTCTAACTACCACCTTGGAAAATCCTTGGCACTATGAAGTTTTTGTAAATCTTTCTTCAAATATTGATTTTATTCTGAAAAACTATGACAATCAGCCTTCACAGGTTGACTAGAACTTTCATGGAGTTCCTTTCCTGCCGCGTTCGTAGCTCCTTCCCGGAACAGGGAGTAACAAGTTACAGTTCTTACACTCTGCAGAGGTGCGTTACTTTACCCATGAGAGATCAACTCCTTGTTGCACAACCAGGCGTACTTTCCCATCCACAATTCCATGATGTGGGGCCCAGTAGTTGGTCCAAGCCAATCACTGCCCCCTTCGCGACCCCGCATGCTTCCTTGGTGTACACCATGCCCACATAATGAATTACGACAATGGTTTGTACAAACCGTTAGATGCCAGAACTATCGTGGGACGTTGAGGGTTCCCACCCATATGCTGCATATCCTCTACAAATTACCAACTAATATGCACGCTACGAGGATAACAACCACGGCCTACACATCCGGCTTCATGCGAGAGGAAGAAGATACAACTGACTTCTCTGTCCCATTCCAAATCTCATGGCTAACGCGTAATATACGACGCTAGAATAACTGATGTCAGGGGTTGTTAAGTCCCTATCTGATTATCATTGTTGCAATTAGAACTCTAAGTTCTATTGCTCCATTATATCACCACTTAGGATGATATCTATGATTTCTTTGTTTATGAAAATAATATTTTATTTCTTTTATATCATATATGATAACACACAATTTGCAAATACTTTGATAAAGACTCTTCAAAGGACATAAGCAAGTGATGAACTTGCCTTGTGATGGCAAGGTAGTGAAGTCTGATGCTTGCACTGGACCTTGAGCTTCTAGTTCTACAAAAAACATCATTATTGCCCGGTAAGGACAATATTTAAAGAAGCAAAATGATTATGCAGATAATGTAATACATTATTTAAATTTATATGCATTTACCCCAAAAATTTCCGTTTTGAGTAATAAAGGGTTTATAAATATTTCTTTATATTTATAACATGTATTGATTTATTTTATTTTATTTCCCTTTATTTGACTTTTATTGATTTAATAATTCCTTTAGGAATTTTTAATTATACCTTAAATTTTTTACTAAATATTTATTTAGTGTTTTTCAAAAATATTATAATATTAATAAATAATGAAAGTAATTTTTATTTATTTTAATCACCTTTCAATAATTTTGTAAAATTCCACAAGGAATATTTAAATTACAAAATTCTTATAAAAATTTGAATGTCCAAAATTTTATATCTTATTTTATATGGACAGAATGGATTATTTTGAATCCAAAAAAAATTTATTTATGATTTTTGGACTTAAATTTTATTTTCTATCGTTTTATTGAGGTCAGGGGTATTTTGGTCTTTTCCAATTAATCAAAAGATTTATTAAATATTCTAGGCTGGCCCTTGGGCGTATTGGGCCAGGTGGCCCAATAGGGCAGGGTCAAATGACTACCCCAAAGGGTTTTGGCCCACCCATCCCACTCTGCCTTCTTCTCTCCCTCGACCTCATCTCCTCCTCCTCTCTCTCGATCTATTCTCGCCGTCGTCGGCCGTTCTGGCCGCCGCCGCGGTGCGAGTTGGGCTTGTCCACGACGCTTGTTCTTCTATCCATGTGGATTTGACCCTGGGGCTTCCCCGTGGTCAGTTCCACCCCATTCCCGAACCCTAGGGTTCGAAAAAGATGATGTCGCCGCCGCCGCGATCCCGCCTGTGGTGGTGTACTGGTCTCGTGCGCGATCCCGCCTGTGGTGGTGTATTGTCCATCGCCGTGGCAGGAGCAGGTTGCAGCGCCCCTCTAGGTGCTCCCTGTGCCGCCGCGGTGCGTCGGCCCCTCTGCTTCCTCTTCGATTCATCAGCGAGGACCTCGGGTAAGTGGTCTCTGTGGTGTTCGTTCATGCTACTGCCTTGAATCCTTTTGGTGTGTAGCTAGTGGCTTCTGATGTTGAGTGATGATGTGCTGATTGGGTTCATCTCAAGATTAGGGTTCATAACCCCTCTGTTGATCACATCTAGGATGCTTTCGATCTAATGTTGATCATATTTGATCATGTGAAATGATTGCTTGCTGTGGTTAAGGATTGATAGTAACTTTGATGTTACTAGTTGCCTGTCAGATTTGTCCTAGTGGTAATCTCCCATGATCCAGGCTAGTTGTTTCAATCAAATCCTTAATTGGATTATGTTGTTGGTCTGAGGCTTTACTCTACTGTCAGTTTGCATGTACTAACAGTATTTGCTTACTGCAATTATATTGTTGACTTGTCTCAGATTTTACTTACTAAATCAAATCATTGCTTGCAATAATTTCTGTGAATGTATAAATGATTTAAGGTTGATTCCTGGCATTTGGCTCAGGAAAATGATATGTAATGATTTGTCCCTTTTCCTGTGGAAGCTAAGTAAAGATTGGTTTTAGCTCATTAAGAACTTGTCCTTGTGATACCCTTGTATTCTGGCACACAAGTGATTGGGTTTTTATTTCTGGGCTTAGCTTGATTATGCTTGTGATTAAAACTGATAAGATAATATGGAAGCTTTCTTATCTTGCCTATGATGTTGGTCTGAGGCTCTAGGATTTAATTCCTAGTTAGTTGAGCAATAATTTGTTTGAATCTTGTAGGATTATAGGTGCTACTCTCTCTTTGAGAGATGTGCCCTAATCTAATAGGATCAAATGAAAATGATCTAAGTTGCAAAAATAACACTAAACCCAGTGATGCTGGTCTGAGGGTTTAGTGTTTGTGGTTGAGCTTGATCTTGATTTCTTATCCTTATGCTTGAATTCTTTAGGATAGATTCACCTCTCTTGGGAGCATATTGAGAGATCATTACATAAAGCAACACATGCTTTTGTTTAAATATTCTGAAGAAAGCATGTGATGGTTTTATGAGACTCACCACAAGATTTGATGTTGGTGTAGTATATTGATGATGATCTTGATCTTGGTCTGGATCTTGATCTACTTTAACTGTGCTCCTGAGCTTGCTCTTGAGTTTGCCTGCTCCTCCTAGCTCCTGGGCTTGACCTTGCTGTTCACCAGATTCATCCCTCTCCTTATGTCACCATCCTGGTGATGTTTGGGTTAATCTGGGTGGTTGGTTTGGCTGCTATTCTTGGTTTACTTGCTGTTCACCCTGGCTGTGTTGTGTTGTGGTGTGGTGTGGTAAAGTGATGCACTGAGGTGCTTCCCCACGGTTGTGCTCTGGTTTTGTTTGATCTAGCTGTGCTTGTGAAGTCGACAACACACCCTTTGCATGCTTGTGTGCAGCCTGTGTGCCTGCTATGCACATATGGATAGGTTCAGAAATTTGAACTTACTATTACCAATCTACTTTTACCTTGGCTGGTGAATTGGTCCCTTTTGGCTGTCATTTGCATTCTGGCTGTGCATTCATGAAAGATGAAATCTTTCATATTAGTGAAACTTGCCCCTCTTTAACATTTCTCAATGATGAGATTGTCAAGTGCACCTCACTGACATATCTGAGAGAAATATATACTAACACTAATCTTGTTTTATTTCTGTTTAATCTTTGTTTTGCAGGTTCAAAGATAAAGATGAAGATTTAGTGTAGGTTTTAGATATAGGATATTTAATAGATGTAATTTTCTTAGTCCTTTGTAATTTTTCTTTTGTAATTCTTGTAATCTTTATTTTATTCAATTGTAATAAAGATTATATTATTATTAATAAAGAATATTCTTATTCTTTATTCTGTTGTAACTTGTTTATGTCTTTATAATATGAAAATGAATTTCATAATTTCTATTGTTTGGAGATTTAAGTTATACTACCTATATCTTAATTAATTTAAGATTCACATCCTCTATCTAAATCATTTTAATTATTATTCAAACACTTAAGTTTATTAAATTCAAACCCATTTCAAAACACACATAATTCTTGTAAGATCACATCAAAGTTTATAACAATCCTCCTTTAAGTCTAGACATAATCTTAAAGTAAGAAGGAAACATTGATCACTTAAGGTTTTATTTGGCGAAAATTTTACCCACCTTTTCACAAATAGATGCATGCAACAATACATAATCCTAAATCTACCCTTCGTTAGGTTCCTAAATGCTGGGATGTTACAGACTTCCCCCCTTAAATTAAACTTCGTCCCGAAGTTTGTGGAGATGTACCTGAATAGTTCTGGATAAGCTTTTCTTAAATCCTCTTCTTTCTCCCATGTGGCTTCTCTCTCAGGGTGATGTTCCCATTGGACTTTGCAATATTTGATTGCTCTATTCCTCAATCTTTTCCAGTTTTCTTCCAGAATCTTACAAGGTTTTTCAATATAGGTCAGGTATGCTTGTAGTTCTATCTATTGATGTGTTATTGCATCATCAGGAACTTTCAAACATTTGCGGAGTTGTGATACATGGAAGACATTATGTACTTGAGCCAGTCTTGATGGTAACTCTAAAGCATAAGCTATAGTTCTGTTTTAACTCAGTATCTTGAATGGTCCGATATATCTTGGACTCAATTTCCCTTTAACTCCGAACCTTTTTACTCCTTTCATTGGACTTACTTTCAAATAGACCATATCTGCTACTTCTGGATGCCGTGATCTTCGGCTTTGATCCGCATAACTTTTCTGCCTGCTTTGGGCTATTTTCAGTCTATCCCTGATCTTATCAATGATGTCTTGTCTCTCCTTGATATATTCTGGTGCAAATTCTTTGCTGCTTCCAGGTTCATACCAACATATTGGTGATCTACACTTCCTTCCATACAGAACCTCATATGGAGATGCCTTCAGACTACTCTGATAGCTATTGTTATAAGAAAATTCTGCCAAAGGTAGGTGACCTTCCCATGTTCCTCCAAAATCTAGTGCACAAGCTCTCAACATGTCTTTTAGTATTTGGTTTGTTCTTTCAGTTTGACCTCCTGTCTCAGGATGATATGCCGTACTGAAATCTAACTTTGAACCAAGTGCTTCATGCAATTGCTTCCAAAATGCTGAAGTAAACACCGATCCCCTATCAGTTACGATCTTCTTGGGTATTCCATGCTTACTTACTATCTCTTTGACATATACTTCAACTAACTTCTCTGCATTATCCTTTTGATTTACTGGAATAAAATGTGCACTCTTCGTGAGTCGGTCCACAATTACCCATATCATATCCTTCTTTTTTGGTGTCATAGGTAATCCTGTAATGAAGTCCATACCTATTTCCTCCCACTTCCATTCAGGAATTTCTAAGGGTTGTAATGGTCCTGCTGGATTTTGATGTTCTGCTTTCACCCTTTGACAAGTATGGCATTCAGATACATATTTAGCAATATCTCTTCTCATGTTATTCCACCAGAATAGTTCTTTCAAATCCATATACATCTTAGTACTCCCTGGATGTATAGAATATGGTGTATCATGTGCTTCTTTGAGTATGACATTTCTGATCTCAGTCACATCTGGAACACATAGACGGTCTTGGAACCATAAAGACCCATAATCCCCAAGGCGAAAAACTGATTTTTGCCCTTGAGATATCCTCCGAATTTCCTCAGCAATAAATGGATCTTCTTCTTGCTGTCTAAACATTTCTTGCTTAAGATCACTGTCCTGCTCTGCAACTACCTGCATAGTCGCTAATCCTCCAAGAACCTCTGTTCTGATGAATTGAAGTTCTAATCTTTCCAAGTCCATTTGTAACTCTTTTGGTAACTCTCTATTGCTAGGCTGAATATCTGCACTCTTTCTGCTTAAAGCGTCTACTACAACATTTGCTTTCCCTCGGGTGTAATTGATTGTTAGATCATAATCCTTGATTAATTCCAACCAATGTTTCTGCCTCATATTCAATTCCTTTTGAGTGAAGAAGTACTTGAGACTTTTATGATCAGTGTATAACTCACATCTGGCTCCATAAAGAAAATGCCTCCATCCTTTCAGTGCAAAAACTACTGCTGCTAACTCTAAATCATGAGTTGGATAGTTGACTTCATGTGGTTTCAATTGTATTGAACCATAAGTAATTACTTTCCGATATTGCATTAATACACAACCCAAACCTTCTTTAGATGCATCACAATATATGGTGAAATCCTTCCCTGTTTCAGGAACTGCTAAGATCGGAGTTGTGGTTAATCTTGTTTTCAACTCTTGGAAACTTGCTTCACACTTCTCATCCCACTTAAATGGTGTACTCTTACTTAATAATTTGGTCATTGGTCCGGCTATTTTAGAGAAACCTTCAATGAATCTCTGATAATAACCAGCCATTCCAAGGAAACCTTGAATTTGTTTCACATTGGTTGGTGTAGTCCATTCTAGTACCGACTGAACTTTATATGGATTCACAGCAATCCCATCTTTACTGATCACATGACCAAGGAATTCTACCTCATCTAACCAGAACTCACACTTACTGAACTTAGCATAAAGCTTATGTTCCCTTAAAGTCTGCAATGCAATTCTCAAATGGTCAGCATGCTCTTCTTTATCCTTGGAATATATCAGAATACCATCAATAAAGACGATGACAAACTTATCCAAATATGGCATGAAGATCTTGTTCATCAGATTCATGAATATTGCCGGTGCATTAGTCAAACCAAATGGTACCACCAGATACTCATGGTGTCCATATCTTGAGACAAATGCTGTTTTTGGAACATCTTCCGGCTTGATTTTTATTTGATGGTATCCAGATCTTAAATCGATCTTTGAAAATACTCCATCTCCTTTCACTTGATCAAACAAATCTTGAATTCTTGGTAAAGGATACTTATTATTGATCGTCACGTTGTTCAGGTTTCTATAATCACCACACATCCGTCTTCCACCATCTCTCTTATCCACAAAGATTACTGGTGTTCCCCATGGGGATACACTTTCCTGTATAAATCCTTTTCTTGCTAACTCATCAATTTGCTCCTTGAGTTCTTTCAACTCCTTAGGTCCCATTTTATATGGTGCTTCAGCTATTGGTGTTGTACCAGGTATTAGGTCAATGGTGAACTCTATCTCCCAGTCTGGTGGCATTCCCGGTAATTCTGTTGGAAAAACATCTTGGAATTCATTAACTATCGGAATCTCTTCTAATTTAACTTCTTTCATTGAATTCAACTGCAGATCCACCATGATATGACTGTGTTTATCAGCCTGGTAAACTATCCTTGCCCCGCTTGGAGTTTTGATCGAGGCAGTTTTCTCCTCACAATTAATCTGAGCTCCGTGTTCCATCATCCAATCCATCCCCAGCACTACTGCAATTCCCTTCAAAGGAATCACATAAAGGTCTGCAAAATATGTACAACCACATATCGAGATAACCTGATCTTGTTTTATGTGGCGTACAGTCACATTCCCTCCTGCCGTAACTACGGTCATAGGACGTTCTAACGTTGCCCTTCTAATCACGAAATTATCACAAAATTCTTCAGAAATGAATGAAGTAGTTGCACCAGTATCAAATAGAACTTTGTCGGGATTGGTAAGGATATTGAGCGTACCTATCACTGCATGCTCCTAATTATCCATCTCCTCGAGGGTTGCACAGTTCAGTTTTCCGGTTGGTCGGTTTCTCTTGCCATTATTATTCTTGCCATTGTTTCCCCCTTTATTGGGCTGTCCATTTCCTCCACTGGCTTTTCCTCCTCCCTTGGTAGGCCATCCTCCCGGTGGTTTGCTCGGACAATCCGGGTTGATATGCCCCTTCTGACCACAACCGTAATAGATCACTACAGGCTTTTTGCACTCCCTCTAGAAATGCCCTGGAATTCCACAGTTGTTACAGATAACATTCCTTCTCAGATTAGATTGATTTCCACCACTGTCCTTGTTATTGTTATTGTTGCCATAATTCCTATTCCGAGGTTTGAACTCCAGGTTAGGTTTAGGTTTGGTTGCCTGAATTCTCTTGGTTTCCTTCTTGGCTCTCTTCCTCCGGTCCTCTTGGACATTCTTATAATCATCTTCAAAAGTAATGGCTGCGTCCAACAACTGCTGATAAGTTTGCTTATTGTCTAACCTTAGCTGCATCTTCACAAACGGATTTAATCCACGCAAGAAACGTTTCTTCCTCTTCTCTTCAGTGTTAACATCCTCCTCAACATAACGAGACAGTTGGCTAAACTCCCGGATGTACTTCATGACACTAGTATATCATTGCTGAAGCTCCTCAAATTCTCTCCGCTTCAACTCCATGACGCTTTCCGGAACATGATATTCACGGAATCTCTGCTTAAACTCCTCCTAGGTAAACTCCCTTCCTGGTGGTTGCATGGCTAATTGATTTTCCCACCATGATGTCAGTCCGGTCGTGAGATGAGTTGCATACCTCAATTTTTCCTCATCATTGCAACCTACAGTTTTTAGCTTCCTCTCTGTATCTGCTAGCCAGTCTTCTGCATCCATTGGTTCAGGAGATGATGCAAAAGGTAACGGTCTTGCATTCTGGAAATCAGATAAACTCACTCCTCCACCTTTAGGTGCCCTCTGATTTGCTCTACCCAAAAATTCTTCCATGAACTTGTTCTGGGTCTCTTGCATCATTTGCATACATTGCATAAAGTTCTGCTCCATTAACATCCTCATTGGTGGTGGTGGTAATGTGCCTTGATTTGCTGCATCGTCATCGGCCTTTTCCTTGGCCTCACGCTCCATTCGCTGCTGCTCAGTTTCCATTTCTACCCCCGTATCCATGACCCCCTAGTCCTGCATCATAAAGCGAATACTCATAATTACATCATGCACATGTGTTCTGAGCTCGACTTTATGCACAGAACTAGTCACACAATGAAGATCCAAAAAAATCCAAATTTGCATTTCACACATCATACATAATATCATAATGATACAAAGTCATTACAACATATACCATATTGGTATTTTACAAAACTACCTTATTTGTAGAGTACAATACAGAGTACTTGATACTACTGTCTAAATTGTCTCTTTCTAATAGTAACTACGCTCATCATACATGCCTGATGTCCAACCATGATGACGTGTTGACCGTCGCACAGTTTGTGGAACAAATGGCCTTCCAGGAGGAACATACTATGCATCTGAAGTATCAGGACTTGAGTCATTACTCAACCTGAGCGCACCGACTCCCTCCAGCTCAGCTGAAAAGTCTTCAGAAACATATTCAACATTATCTCCAGCCTGCATCCCCTGAGCTGCATTCCTTGAGTTGTCAACAGAATACGCAGATCCTGCTGCTTCCCAGGTTCTCTCGTGGACAAGATAATCAAATACTGGATAATGTATATTCCCTGGGTTTTGAGAAGATGTTGATGATTCAAACACTCTCTCCTCAGGATCTTCTTCTTCATCCTGATCATCTATTGACATGGTATTTCTACTTCTGTTATTAGGATTCATCCTTGCACCCATCCAACTAGATTGTCCAACATTTTTGTCAGAACCATCTGTGGACATCTGGTGTTCATGAGATCCATTATATGATCCCATTCTCCATCCATCCGAGTTCTCAATAGGAAGTTTTGAGTCAGAATCATCCTCTAAGCCCTGTGGTACTGCATACCGCATATCTATAGTAGGATCATGTGTAGGTTTAGGTCTTGGTGAATAAGGATATGGTATAAAAGATTCTGGATCTATAGGTATATCCTTAAAGATAGGTGTTGCACTACTACCTGCTTCTTTCTCTAGCTGGAATGCTAACTGCTTCCTCCTTTCCGGATCAGTTAGATCCTCTAACATGTCATTTTTGTCTTCAACAATCACTTGATGAGTCTTATAAAAAGAAGCAACGAGTGTTCGGTATCTATCCATAAACTTGGAAGCTAACTTAGGATGCTTCTTAACCAAATTAAGATGATCCGATCTAGGCTCCGAGTCTATGGAATCATGAGGTATCACAGAAAATGTGCTACCTTCTAGCTCCTTGGTTTTCTGCTCCCGGATATTAGCTATTGCCTCCACAACAGCAACATGATAGGCTGCTAAATGACTCCTACCTTCTCCTATGGGTAGATCGTGGTATAGTCCAAGCTTCTCTGGAAGTTGGATACTCACACTACTTGGATAACATCCGGCCATCTAGATAAGTGATAGTGTTCAC
Organism: Avena longiglumis; assembly: GCA_030063025.1. Lineage (NCBI taxonomy): Eukaryota > Viridiplantae > Streptophyta > Magnoliopsida > Poales > Poaceae > Avena > Avena longiglumis. The sequence goes on from CP125975.1 coordinate 507,524,608, forward strand.
TGGGATTCTAGTTGGAAAATTAAAAAGCTTTAAAAGTTGACGAAGTTGATCTGTAAACGACCCTTGATAATCATCAAGAGTCTCCTCTTTCCTTACCAAAGTCTGTTTTGGAAACTTTGGTGCCATATTTCTGTATATTAGAAAAATAATTTTCATTAGTATCCAATGAAATATTGCATCATAACAAAGAATTATCGCACTAAAACATATACCGGAATATTCTCATTTGAATACCCATTATATTACTTTTAGAGAATTCTTTATCGTTGCTAATTCTCCTACAGGTAATACCCTTTACTAGGTTTCCAACCTAAGGTCAAAGCAATTTGCTCTGATACCAACTGCGGTGACCCATCATACCACTGCATGTGTAGTATACTATAGTCGTTGACATGACATCCACAGAACACCGTTCTGTAAATATCACATCCCTCAGAGTGGTACAACAGAAACATGCGGATCCATATTACAAAAGTACACACATTATTATCATTACAATACCGGAAGTTCAAGACTTCCAAAAGATCCAACTTACAAACCAAAATATAAGATGTTCACCAGAATTTAAAAGTAAAAACTCCGACTAGGAGTGGGGTTCAACAGCTTATTCTATAGGGTTCATGCTGCTCAGCTCCGTTAGTTACTACCAACTAGGTACTTATGTGGACTTGTTCTAATTAACACCGTAGCGGATCTCGTAGTCCACGCCTTCAACTCCTTCGGATAGATCAGGTTCCTCGTAGAACACATCTTCTTGGCATTCAGCTGCATACATTGGCACGTCTTCGGGATCCTCAGAGTCTAAGCAAGGGATAAAAGGAAAGGATGAGTAACAGCGTTACCCAACAAGTTCATTATATACAAGGTGGGATGTTTGATGCTCTAACTACCACCTTGGATTATAAATCCTTGGCACTATGAAGTTTTTGTAAATCTTTCTTCAAAGATTGATTTTATTCTGAAAAACTATGACAATCATCCTTCACAGGTTGACTAGAACTTTCATGGAGTTCCTTTCCTTCCGCGTTCGTAGATCCTTCCCGGAACAGGGAGTAACAAGTTACAGTTCTTACACTCTGCAGAGGTGCGTTACTTTACCCATGAGAAATCAACTCCTTGTTGCACAACCAGGCGTACTTTCCCATCCACAATTCCATGATGTGGGACCCAGTAGTTGGTTCAAGCCAATCACTGCCCCCTTCGCGACCCCGCATGCCTTCTTGGTGTACACCATGCCCACATAATAAATTACGGCAATGGTTTGTACAAACCGTTATATGCCAGAACTATCGTGGGACGTTGAGGGTTCCCACCCATATGCTGCATATACTCTACGAATTACCAATTAATATGCATGCTACGAGGATAACATCCACAACCTGCACATCCGGCTTCATGCGAGAGGAAGAAGATACAACTGACTTCTCTGTCCCGTTCCAAATCTCATGGCTAACGCGTAATATACGGCGCTAGAATCACTGATGTCAGGGGTTGTTAAGTCCCTATTTGATTATCATTGTTGCAATTAGAACTCTAAGTTCTATTGCTCCATTATATCACCACTTAGGATAATATCTATGATTTATTTGTTTATGAAAATAATATTTTATTTCATTTATATCATATATGATTACACACAATTTGCAAATACTTTGATAAAGACTCTTCAAAGGACATGAGCAAGTGATGAACTTGTCTTGTGATGGCAAGGTAGTGAAGTCTGATGCTTGCACTGGACCTTGAGCTTCTAGTTCTACAAAAACATCATTATTGCCCGGTAAGGACAATATTTAAAGAAGCAAAATGATTATGCAGATAATGTAATGCATTATTTAAATTTATATGCATTTACCCTAAAAAGTTCCTTTTTGAGTAATAAAGGGTTTATGAATATTTTTTTAATATTTATAACATGTATTGATTTATATTATTTTATTTCCCTTTATTTGACTTTTATTGATTTAATAATTCCTTTATGAATTTTTAATTATACCTTAAATTTATTACTGAATATTTATTTAGTGTTTTTCAAAAATACTATAATATTAATAAATAATGAAAGTGATTTTTATTTATTTTAATCACCTTTCAATAATTTTGTAAAATTCCACAAGGAATATTTAAATTACAAAATTCTTATAAAAATTTGAATGTCCAAAATTTGATATCTTATTTTATTTGGACAGAATGGATTATTATGAATCCAAAAATATTTTAGTTATGATTTTTGGACTATTATTTTATTTTCTATCATTTTATTGAGGTCAGGGGTATTTTGGCCTTTCCAATTAATCAAAAGATTTATTAAATATTCTGGGCTGGCCCCTTGGGCTTATTGGGCCAGGGTGGCCCAATAGGGCAGGGTCAAATGACTACCCTGAAGGGTTTTGGACCACTCTGTCTTCTTCTCTCCCTCGACCTCATCACCTCCTGCTCTGTCTCGCCCCCGTGGCCGACAATGCCGCCACCGTCAATTCTCGCCGTCGTCGGCCATTCTGGCCGCCGCCGCGGTGCGAGTTGGGATTGTCGACGACGCTCGTTCTTCTATCCATGTGGATTTGATCCTGGGGCTTCCCCGTGGTCAGTTCCACCCCATTCCCGAACCCTAGGGTTTGGAAAAGATGATGCCACCGCCGCCGCGATCCCGCCTATGGTGGTGTACTAGTCTCGTCTTGCCATCGCTGCAGTGTGCGGTGCGCCCTCTGGTGCTCCCATGTGCGTCGGCCCCTCTGCTTCCTCTTCGATTCATCAGCGAGGACCTCGGGTAAGTGGTCTCTATAGTGTTCGTTCATGCTACTGCCTTGATTCCTTTTGGTGTGTAGCTAGTGGCTTCTGATTGTTGAGTGATGATGTGTTGATTGTGTTCATCTCAGGATTAGGGTTCATAACCCCTCTGTTGATCACATCTAGGATGCTTTCGATCTAATGTTGATCATATTTGATCATGTGAAATGATTGCTTGCTGTGGTTAAGGATTGATAGTAACTTTGATGTTACTAGTTGCCTGTCAGATTTGTCCTAGTGCTAATCTACCATGATCTAGGCTAGTTGTTTCAATCAAATCCTTAATTGGATTATGTTTTTGGTCTGAGGCTTTACTCTACTGTCAGTTTGCCTATACTGAAAGTGTTTGCTTACTGCAATTATACTGTTGACTTGTCTAAGATTTTACTTACTGAATCAAATCATTGCTTGCAATGATTTCTGTGAATGTATAAATGATTTAAGGTTGATTCCTGGCATTTGGCTCAGGAAAATGATATGTAATGATTTGTCCCTTTTCCTGTGGAAGCTAAGTAAAGATTGGTTTTAGCTCATTAAGAACTTGTCCTTGTGATACCCTTGTATTCTGGCACACAAGTGATTGGGTTTTTATTTCTGGGCTTAGCTTGATTATGCTTGTGATTAAAACTGATAAGATAATATGGAAGCTTTCTTATCTTGCCTATGATGTTGGTCTGAGGCTCTAGGATTTAATTCCTAGTTAGTTGAGCAATAATTTGTTTGAATCTTGTAGGATTAGAGGTGCTACTCTCTCTTTGAGAGATGTGCCCTAATCTAATAGGATCAAATGAAAATGATCTAAGTTGCAAAAATAACACTAAACCCAGTGATGCTGGTCTGAGGGTTTAGTGTTTGTGGTTGAGCTTGATCTTGATTTCTTATCCTCATGCTTGAATTCTTTAGGATAGATTCACCTCTCTTGGGAGCATATTGAGAGATCATTACATAAAGCAACACATGCTTTTGTTTAAATATTCTGAGGAAAGCATGTGATGGTTTTATGAGACTCACCACAAGATTTGATGTTGGTGTAGTATATTGATGATGATCTTGATCTTGGTCTGGATCTTGATCTACTTTAACTGTGCTCCAGATCTTGCTCTTGAGTTTGCCTGCTCCTCCTAGCTGTTGTTTTACCTGTTGTTCCTGATTCATCCTTCTTCTCCTTATGTCCCATCCCGTGATGTTTGGGTTAATGGTTGGTTGGGTGGTTGGTTTACTTTGTTCTTGGTTTACTTGTTGTTGTGTGGTATGGTGGTGGTGGTGTGTGTGGTAAAGTGATGCACCGAGGTGCTTCTCACTGATGTTTTGTTTGTTTGATCTAGTTGTGCTTGTGAAGTCGACAGCACACCCTTTGCATGCTTGTGTGTGTGCAGCCTGTGTGCCTTCTATGCACATATGGATAGGTTCAGAAAATTTGAACTTACTATTACCAATCGACTTTTACCTTGGCTGGTGAATTGGTCCCTTTTGGCTGTCATTTGCATTCTGGCTGTGCATTCATGAAAGATGAAATCTTTCATATTGGTGAAACTTTCCCCTCTTCAACATTTCTCAATGATGAGATTGTCAAGTGCAACTCACTGACATATCTGAGAGAAATATATACTAACACTAATATTGTTTTATTTCTGTTTAATCTTTGTTTTGCAGGTTCAAAGATAAAGATGAAGATTTAGTGTAGGTTTTAGATATAGGATATTTAATAGATGTAATTTTCTTAGTCCTTTGTAATTTTTCTTTTGTAATTCTTGTAATCTTTATTTTATTCAATTGTAATAAAGATTATATTATTATTAATAAAGAATATTCTTATTCTTTATTCTGTTGTAACTTGTTTATGTCTTTATAATATGAAAATGAATTTCATAATTTCTATTGTTTGGAGATTTAAGTTATACTACCTATATCTTAATTAATTTAAGATTCACATCCTCTATCTAAATCATTTTAATTATTATTCAAACACTTAAGTTTTTTAAATTCAAACCCATTTCAAAACACACATAATTCTTTTAAGATCACATCAAAGTTTATAACAATCCTCCTTTAAGTCTAGACCTAATCTTAAAGTAAGAAAGAAACATTGATCACTTAAGGTTTTATTTGGCGAAAATTTTACCCACCTTTTCACAAATAGATGCATGCAACAATACATAATTCTAAATCTACCCTTCGTTAGGTTTCTAAATGCTGGGATGTTACACTACCTTACTTTCAGCATTTGGAAGCCTTTCAAACTTTTCAAAACCTTTTCACTTCCTTGTTGAGTCACCACTTATTCTATGAGCACCCTCTTTAGAGCATAGTTGTCATTCTTAGTGTAATGTGCTTGTCTCAAAACTTGGTTAATTATGTCATAACTTTGATGTTTGTATCTCTGATATCTTTACTTCTAGTCTTCACTTGAACTTCAGAGGTGTCTTGGCACTTATATTGTGCTCTACAAACAAAGGCAAGCGAGATACCACTCTATCATACCTTCTTATGAGCATTGCAATGTTGCTTATGTTTATGTTTCATGCTACTTATTATTATTGAGTTCGAATCTCTTCATAGCTTGCAATGACTATTAAGTAGATTTAGTTGCATACTCCTTATGATAAATTGTCTAAGTATCTATTATTGTGCTGGAATATATACATCATATGAAGAAAATGTGTTCGTGAAAGTTCTTTTATCGCACTCAGTTTTCAACTGAATTGCTTGAGGACAAGAAATAAGCTAAGCTTGGGGGGAGTTGATACGTCCAAAACGTATCTACTTTTCCGAACATTTTTGATATTTTTTCTCCTCTAAACTTGTATGATTTGGATACAACTAACACGGACTAACGCTGTTTTCAGCAGATTACCTTGGTGTCTAGTTTTTGTGCAGAAAATCAACTATCAGGAAAATCCCGGAAAATATGCCAAAAATCCTATTTCACCAAAAGACTCGCGGAGCCAGAATACGAGACAAAGTGGGGCCCTGGGAGGCCCACACCCCCCAGCCATGAGGGCCAGGCCTGGCTGCGCCTAGAGGGGGTGTGGCCACCCCAGGCACCCCCTTGGCCTCCCTTTTCGCCTATAAGATGCCTTCTGACCTAAAAACTCAGGGGTGTTTGACTTTTTTCCAGAAAGAGTGTTGCCGTGTCGCCACCACCAGAAAACGCGATTCGGAACCAGAAACTCCGTTCTGGCACCCTGTCGGGACGGGGAATTTGGAGAGGATCATCATCATCATCATCATCATCAACAACGTATCTCCATCAACCATCCATGTTTACCCCATCCATGAGTGAGTAATCCCCCGCAGTAGGCTATGGGGATGGTAGGGATTGGATACGTTCTATCATGTAATCGAATAAGATTGTTAGGGCATGGTGCCTAGTATCTTTATTAGTGCTATTTGACTTTGTTGCAACTTGTTGTGCTTAATACTTGTCACTAGGGCCCGAGTGCCATGATCTCAGATCTGAACTTATTATTGAATCATTATGATAGTATTGTTTGTGATCTTGTCTGCAAGTTGTGTATATATATTATTGTCCGGATCGAAAGGCCCTGAAGTAACAGAAATTGGGACAACCTGAAGGGATGGCTATGATGTGAGGATCACATGTGTTTACGAAGTGTTAATGCTTTGCTCCGGTACTCTATTAAAAGGAGTGCCTTAATTGCCAGTAGTTCCTTTGAGGCCCCGCTGCAACGGGCTGGCTGGACAAAAGATGTTGTGCAAGTTCTCAATGCGAGCACACATGACTATATATGAGGCACATGCCTATGATTGTTTAGTACGTGGATGCTTTATCTTATTTATCTGCAATTGCCCTATATCTTGAAGTTACATGTTTAGACTTGTCCATACAACGCCCATTCATCCATCCCTATGCCTACCGCACTCATATCCTACTGTTTTCTACTACTGTTACTATTGCTCTTGTTCTACTACTGTTGTTGCTTTGCTTTTGCTACCATAAACTGTTGCTACTGATAAACTTTTGTGAGTAAGAACTATTTCTAGGTGCAGCTGAATTAACAACTCAGTTGTTAAGGCTTGCAAGTATTCTTTGACTCCCCTTGTGTTGAATCAATAAATTAGGTAATACTATCCTCGAAAGACTGTTACGGTCTCCTATACTTGTGGTTCATCACCTCCTCCAGTAGTAGCCATAGCCTTAGCTGTCCGCACGCGTTCGGGCCGACGCAACGGTTGTCTAGATTAGATGGACGGATGAGTCAAGTCGGACGCGTTTGTCCGGATGGGTCAAGTCGCTGAAACGCCGTGAACGTCTCGCGGATCCGTCCGGACAACGGATGGATTAAACCGTTGGAGCGCCACGTACATCTCATGCGTCGGCCCAGACGAGTTCGGACACGTCGGACGGGTGGATCGAGCCGGTGAAGATGGCCTGAGTGATGAGTGGTGGTACCTATCTGGGGTCTTCCACATATGCCACGAAAAATCAATAAAAGAATCTCTGTAGCTGCCGCTGCGGTTTGATTGGTAGGTGTGTCGTTCAGTTGAAGTCTTGAACAAGCAAGAGTGAAATTAAGGCCATGCCAGCGGCTCCTTAATTTGCAAGGACCTTCAGGCGGCACTGCCTTTCCGTGTCCCGTTCATCATCGACTGTTCTGAGAAGGATGCCTCGTCCTCTCTATGATTAGAGATCTAATTAAGTAATTAGACTATCCGAATGGAGTACAATCGAATCCAAATAAGGAACTTTTCGAATACGTGGCGCATGATGCGGTGACAAAGCGACAGCATTGATCGCACACAGGCAGGTCAAAATCATAGGCATCGACCGACATTGTGGTACACTGTTCCGAATGCGATCTAGCTCTGACCGGCCGGGGAGCAAAGACTCTACAGCGGTTTGCGGTTACTCGTCAAGCAGTTGGGAAAATAGAGTTGCGTACTTTCGACTTCAGAATGAGATTCACGAAATTATGAGCAATTCTTCAATTCTTTGCAACAAGGTCTCTTCATCCCGTGGGTGAATATTTTTGTTGAATAAAACGAGCAATTTTGTCTTATTTTATTTAAAAAAATAAAAAAGAATTAATAGGTTTATTTGCAGAGAAATCGGCCAAAAACTCATACAAATACACCAATATTATCATGAAACCCGATCATATTGACACATCACCACAGCCAGCCTGGCTACCCACACGAAACATAGACACACAAGGAGAGCCACGTCGAGGTTGCCACGAGCGTCATCATCATCACTCCTTTGCGATCCAGTGACTCTGACTTCATTGACGACTTCCCAAACTGAGCTTCACAGACAGCGCCAAAGCCCATGTCTGCCCATGCCATCGATTTGCCACATGCGTCAAGGACAGACAGCTCCGACTCAGACAACGAGCTTCACAAGAGAATTATGTTGATCTTGTGCCGAACGAGACTTTGCAAAGGCCATCGGTGGCCGGTCATCATTGTCGCCTAGACACGCTCCACCGCAGCTCCGACTCTATAGCAACACAGCGATGCAGAAGAAACCCTCGAACAAGCTGGAAAAACCGACTACTAATTTTATTCTAGCGAGAATAGCGCATGAGATCATCCGATCATGAGAAAGCCTATTGTCCCTTCTCTACTAGATATGAATCATTCTCCCACTCTTCTTCAATCTTCCTAAAGTTTGATTGCCACATCCAACTAATTCTGGTTATAGTCATAGTCAAAATTTATAAGGTTTTACCTGAAAAAATATAAGGTTTTACCAGATATTTAGGAAAAAGATACATCGTCTGCAATAAAACTTATAGTAGTGGAGTTCAAAATGTACATTTATATTATTTATGTTTCATATTACAAATGTCGTTTTTTCCTTATATTTTTTGTCAAACTTGATAAAGTTCAGGGGTATTGAGAAACCATGTCCAGGAGAGAGCCAACAGGAGGCCCTTGTAAATCCCGTCTAGGGTCCCCCCTCCCCTCACCGGTAGCACTAAGGGTCCACTTCGTCTCTGGTGGCTTTGGGGCCTTGGAGGTATGGTGGACCATGGATCATTGCCAGCGGGAGGGTTTCAATTCTTTGTTTAGGTTGTTTTTTAGTGTATTCTTTTGGATGACGACGCGAGGACTATATCCATAAACCAGAATAAGGTTTCTCCATGTTCTATCCTCGCTCTGGTGGTGAGTCTAGTGTTAACGGAGGGCACGTGGAATCGTTGGTCCGGAAGATCTCCTGGGATCCAAACGGTTTTCGTGTTTGTTGATGTGGTTCCAGTTAGTTGTTATCATTGACGATGGTTGTTGCTCTGGTACGTTGGTTCTTTGAGGTCTTAGCACGATGACTTCTTGTTTGTCTAGTACAATAAGGTCTATCACGACAAGCTTTATTCGGCACCAGTGATGAAGTGACGAGAATGACGGTGCATGTTCGGATCACACTAGTATTTGTAGTGTTGCTGAGTGGTCTAAGGACATATTTAAATAAACTAGAAAATTGCCCGTGCGTTGCAACGGGTTTATATTTATCTTAAATTTAAAGTTTTGTTTTATCATAGTCCATTAAAAGTAGGTTAGGTTTCACCCAAATGTTAATCCTCTTGCATGCCCCCATCATATAACAATCCTCACACAAGTAAGAAGAACTCACCATTTACTTTTCAACTTCTTTGTTTGCATCATGCATATACAAAAGTATAAAATAGTCATGCAGAAAAACACTTATTGTATTGCATAGAAGAGCACTAAATTTGTAAGATCTTGTTAAAATTTTAGCAGCATAGTCATTCCGACTGCTCTTACAAGGAGTAGCACTCATTCATTGGTTATCACACACTTTCCTATTTTATCCAACCCACGACCAAATTATTCTTATAGTATGGCATGGACATCATGGGATGTCGTTATACAAACCTTGTCCTTATGACCTACCATGCGTTGTGTGAAGACCTTGAACGTGTTTGGTTAGCGATTTTGTAACGTAATCCAATTACTGTGTTAATTTATACCGTTAAAATATGTTGGGTTCAATTCTCCCATAAACAAGTACTATGTAATCAAATCCCACCTCTTTAGGAAACTGTTACCGGTCACCCCCCCCCCCTCCGGTAACAGCTACGAGCCTGGCCGAAATCGACTTCGTCTTCTCTTTGCCCGCGCCTTCTACAGGGAGTCCCGCCACCGGCTGCCCGACCCTTCTCCACCGAGTCCTGCCGCCGGCTGTCCACCCCTTCTCCACTGAGTCCCGCCACCGGCGCCGGGTGCGGTACAGGCCGGCAACCCCTCCCTCGACTTCCTCTTCTTCACCACCAGTGGCGCCATGTGAGGGCATACAGTCGCTTTGGCCATGGATCCCCAAGCTTTGAGATACCTACTGATTCGTTTCTGGATTCCTTCTCCTCCACTTTCTAACCATTTTGGAGCCCTCCTCCAGATCTTTGTTTAGATTTGGGATTTTTCTTGGAATTTTGTGGTGTCACTACTAGAAAAACGCCTATTCGTGGCGCACATGAAAAGGCCTTCTGTGGCGCACTAGCAGTGCGCCACGGGCCTCGCCACGGTGACTATTCAGAGTGGCGCATCGCATGGTGCGCCACGAAGTTTAGATACGTGGCGCACATGCCGGCGCCACAAGTTTGGGCAGGTGCGCCACGCAGATGAATGATAACCGTGGCGCACTAGGTGTCTGCGCCACGGATATAAATTTCAAAATTCAAAAAAGCAGCAGATCTGGATCTCCTCGTCAGTGTTGCCGGCGTCGCAGGGCGTTGCCTCGTCGTCGTCGTCGTCGGAACTGCAAGGAGGAGGAGGAGAATAGGAGGAAGAGGAGGAGAAGAGGAGGAGGAGGAGGAGGAGGAGGAGGAGGAGAAGAGGAGGAGGAGGAGGAGGAGAGGGAGAGGAGGAGGAGGAGGAGGGAGGGGGGGAGAAGAGGAGGAGGAGGAGAAGAAGAAGAGGAGGAGGAGGAGGAGGAGAGGAGGAGGAGAAGAGGCCGTCGTTGCACCGCCGTCGCGAGGAGGAGGAGAAGGAGGCCGCCGTTGCACCGCCGTCGCCCGTTGTCACTGCGAGGAGGAGAAGGAGGTCGACGTCGCGCCATCACTGCAAGAAGAGGAGAAGGGGAAGGAGGAGAAGGGAGAAGGGAGAAGGAAGAAGGAAGAAGGAGAAGGGAGAGGAAGAGGGAAAAGGGGAAGGGAAAAGTGGAAAGGGAAAGGGAGAGGAAGAGGGAAAAGGGGAAAGGGAGGAGGAGGGCGGGGTGGGGATTCAAATTTGAATCCCGCCCAAGCTTATCCGTGGCGCACTAGGTGTAGGTGCGCTACGGATAAGTCGCCCTGTTTTTTTTTTTGCAGGAAAAAACGGTTTTTTGACCATAACTTTTTACTCTTTTCGAATTTTGAAAATCTAAAAAATCGCTAAACGACCTTAGGTCGTTGTCTCGTTCTCGTCATTTTGGTATATTATACGATTTTTTTCGATATCGTATGCAAAAGTTACGGCCTTTTTACCGTGGCATAACTTTTTTTTGCAAATAAAGTCAAAACTCATGTTTGTTAATTTTACTAGATGCTATACCACATTACCTACCTAAATATGAAAGGATTTAATTTTTTGAAGTGTTTATCATTTTCTTTTATTTTTTGCAAACCCTAAAAAGGCGATCCACGGGGGGTGGAGTTGGTGCATGCCACTAGCCATAGTGCGCCACAGAAGTTGTACAAACTTCTGTGGCGCACTATGCCATGTGCGCCACAGATGCTTGTGGATGGTTCACAGCAGAGAGGGGCGTGCGCTTAGGCGTAGCGCACCCCCCCATGTGCGCCACAGATGACACTAACAACCGTGGCGCACATGACTATAGTGCGCTACAGATGTTTGGCGTGCGGCCAACAGGGCCCTGGCCCACACACATCTGTGGCGCACTATAGTCATGTGCGCCACGGTTGTTCTAGTTACTAGTAGGGCACTGCCCACAGGTGAGCCACGCCTGTTTTAGCCGTGGGGCACTTCAACCATGTGAGCCACGGATGTGCTGATTACCTATAGCTGTTTTCCTAGTAGTGTGTTCATGATCTGAAGATACGGTAGGAAAAAAATCGTGATGTATCCTTTTCCGTTACCTGTAATGAACCAAACAGATTTGAAAAGTTCCCATTCCATTACCATTACCGTGCGTGAATTGATTCCATTACCAATTACGTTTCTAGAACTGAAACAAACACGTTCCTTGTGTGTTTCCAACAATTCTTATACATATATTTTCAATATTCTTCACGACCTGTAACATGTACAGACATTATTTGTACAATTTTACATGATTGTGCCTGCAGAGTATGTTCTTAGTCAAATAGTGAAAGAACATGTTGGGCCCCTATGTGTGGTTTTGGTAATTAATGACAATTTTTATGGACTAATGTGTGTATTAAGTTATACTTGTAGGATTTGTCTATTGGCATCGCTTGGAGCATGTGTTGGCTTCAAGGTCGATGAAATGCAAAGAAGAAATGTTGTGCAAACTCAATATGCGAGGTCGATGATGAGGAATTAAGAAAGGCGTTCCATCTTGAGAAGGGCAAGATCGTCTCCGTTGAGCTCAAGTGGAATGCTCAAGGCAAAGGTATAATCTTGATAGGTTTTCCCTTTTGCCAGTCTCACGTTGTGTGTGTGAGACCAGATTTAGGATAGATAATCGTACTATCAAGAGGGGCTCTCGTATGAGTAATTCGGCCACATCGTTCGGAAAAAGCTCAAACCTTTGCATACTTGCTCATCGTATTTGGTTGTTATTTGGTCTTATTCATGTAAGGATATAGAGCTTGTGGTAATCTCCATAACAAGCTCTTGTTCATCAAAATTGGATCTTCCATATATATCTTGTTGCGATTTTGATTTATGCGGCTGTTCGATTTCTCACCAAGTGAGGTATATCACATTATTCTACTTGATATTTTGTCACTTGGTGATAATCAATATTTCCACTTTTTATTGGGAAGCCCCTGTTGTCCTCTATCCAACGCAATTGGAATCGGGTCAATCGGAGCTACCGTTTAAAAGTTACGTCCGTTTAAATATTTGCTTTTTAATTTTAAAAAGAAAAAAACAGTGTTTCTAGGCCGACCGGTACTACCGGGCCCAATACCGGTCGTGCCTGGCTGCGCGCAGCCCATTCCTGAGTGTCCCGGTACTTTTAACCGGTTCTACCGGACCGGCCCGGTAGTACCGCCCGGTGGGCTGGTACTACCGGCCGGCCCAGTTTTTCTTATCCAATTTCGTCTTTTCAGATCTCGATATGCTCGCGCTACGCGTTGACCTGCCTCAGCGCTGCCGCTGCGTGTGCTCGCTAGGCCGCTTTGCTTCGCTTGATGCGCGGCTCTTCTGTTGCTTTGCTGCTACCGCCCATCTGCACAGATGTCTTGGTCCTCTTCTTTGCCTTGCGCTGCCTTCTTCTCACACTCTTTGCTGTTGTCTGCCTCGCAAGACGCACGCCCTGCCGCTCGCGTTGGTTCTTGCTGGCTGCTGCTTCTCTCTCATACATGTGTTGACTTTCCCCTTTTGCTGCTATTCATGCTACCGGTCCTGATCTGAAAAACGCCCAAACGGCTAGTTTTTCTGGGTCCCTATTTAAGGCTTTGGCCTTTTTTAGTTTAGTCAGCTCCTCGATTATCTATTAGGCTAAACTTTATCCACACTTTCTCTAGATCTTGAAGCTTGCCTAATCTTTTCCCTCCGATAATTCTTGCCCATATTTGAGTGGAAGAGAGAGGAGATCTAGCCCCACGTTTTGACCTAACCGATTTATCTCTTTGTGAGTGCATCTTTGGAGATCTAGATTTTGGGGGATTTTGTGTCTCTCTTTGATTCCTCCTCTCTTGTTCCCCCAATAGTTTTAGTAGCTTTGATGGAACTTGAGAGTGAGGGATTTGAGAATCTTTGTGGTGTTCTTGCCATTTGCATTTGTTGCATCGGTTTGAGTTCTCCTCAGAGGATTTGGTTTGAATTACTCATTGGAGCTTGTCCCTCTTGGGTTCTTGGAACCCTAGACGGTTTGTGGCCTTGGTGGCATTGTGGCCTTGGTGGTGTTTGTTGGGAGCCTCCAATTAAGTTGTGGAGTTGTGCCCCAACCTTGTGAGAGGTTCCGGTTGCCACCGACAAGTGCACCGATAGTGAAAGTGTGGATCGATCCCATTGGAGTGAGATTCACCGGAGAATAAGGGAGGCCTTTTGTGGCATTGGTGGTTTGATACCACTCCCTCTCCAAACGAGACGTACTCCATGTTGGGAGGAACTCGGTAAAATATCGGTGTCCTCGCGTGACTTGGTTATCTCTATACCCGAGCTCTTTACTTATGCACTTTACATTGTGATAGCCTTCGTGCTTGAAGTAATATATATCTTGCTATTACTTTGTTGCTTGTATTGCTTAGCATAAGTTGTTGGTGCACATAGGTAAACCTTAGTTGTTTCTAGGTTGTGCTTTACAAAGTAAACACTAGTTTAATTTTGCCTTTGTTGAGCCACTATAGGAAAAGTTTTAATCGCCTATTCACCCCCCCTCTAGGCGACATCCGTATCCTTTCAATTGGTATCAGAGCCCGGTCTCTCATTTTAGGCTTCACCGCCTTGAGAGTAAAGATGTCGGCTAGATGATTAGTGCACAATGATATGTTCATATTCGATGGCACAAATTATGATATATGGAAAAATCGCATGCTCATTCATTTTCGGGACATGGACCCAAATTTGGAGCGTATTGTAGATATAGGTTTTTGTAGAGGGAGTGTACCAACCTTACAACAATATAAGATGGTGTCCCCTGTGTTTACAATGCTAGTCCCTGGATCAATAGCTAGCATCCACAGTTAAGATGTAATATCAAGAAACAAAGGTCATAATATAACTTTATAACCAGGAATAACATAAGTTTATTACATCAAACATAGCTCATTTGGCTATTACATTACATTGCAGCGGAATAACTATAAGTATGGGTCCTTCGTCTTCAAAGTGCCACAGGCAGATGTTGGTTGTAGACTTTGTAATCCTAATCAATCAATCTTCACTAAAACAATCAAACCCGCAACATACAAGTTCTGACCACAAAGGGTCAATACATTTGAATTGTATTGGCAAGTGATACTATAATAGTATAGTGGAGTCTATCATCTATATGCATTTGGCTAAGTGGAGTTGAGGCTTGCATTGCTCAAAATAGATTTTTCCTTAACATTTGAAAATACTAAGTTTTTGCTTTGATAAAATCATTTTTCTCAATAAAAGATTGAAGATCCTTTAACCAAGGCATCTCTCAATCAAAGATTGAAGATTTCAAACAACCCTTGTTCAAACCACAAGTTTTTATCTTAGAAATTTGAATGATGAGATTCTTGATTGCTTCCATGTCTTGATGCTCAAATTGTCCTTTACCAGGGACATGGCTAAGTACTTAGATTTTTCACTCTGCAGAGGTGGTGCACTTTCCCCACAAGACTTGGTTTCCCAAGACAAGATCTTTCAGAAGCTTTCCCTTAGACCAAAATGGACGCGCTCCAACCTATCAAACACTACCACCCATGTCCATATGGCTAAGTTCTTGCAACCTATATGATCATGGCAGAGCCCATATTGCCAAGTGGTTGCACTTGAAGCTTCTTAACATTTGACATATCAAATCTCTTTGTTCTGGTGGCAATCCACAAGTGTGATACACAAGGTTCACCAGTCCCTGGCCTTGTGTAACCACTCAACCAAAAACCACCAAGCAAGTCCCATTCCACCCAGGTGATTCATTAACTTAGTTGTTTTATTAAACAAAACACAAGTCCTCAGACTTAGAAATTTTTCCATAGTGTGAATATATATATTCCACCCATGTTTTCTATTAGCTAGGCTAAGCTGGATAGTAGTAGGAATCTTAACTTAGGAAAATCCTACTAAGGATTCATCTACTAGGTTTTCCTATAGCAAGGTTTATACTTAGCATAAATTCCATTCAAGTTTTACTTAGCAAAATCACTAATGCATAGTGAAAGTAATGGGACAAAAAGTATGAAGTATCACTTGCCTTTTTGGTAGAGTATGGGTTCACTCCTTGTCCTTGCAACAATCACACTCTTCAAGTCACTACAATCCAATCAAACAAGGCACAAACTCAATCTACCAATCAAGCAAAACAGCACACATAAAAATCATAGAACTAAGATAATGCATGCAAGCATGCCAAGCTTTGTTTTGTTTAAAAAATAGGTTCCTAATGGGTCATAAGCATTTGAAAGCACCTAATGGTCATTTTGTAAAGTGGCAAAGTCATTTGCAAAAGGTTTCACTTTAAAAACCATTTTCAAAACAAAGTATCATTTTATGTGGTGGAGAAATGTTTTTACTAAGGCATTAATCTATAGGGTTCACCAAATAAGTTTTCAAACCACAAAACTTGGTGTTTGGGGTCAGAGAGTTTAAAACAAAACATTTTCCAAAGGTTTTCTTCCAAAACCATTTTTAATAAATAAACCACATTTCTATTTGACTAGAAATGGTTTTAAATCAAAAATCATTATTTTGTTTCACCAAATAAAATTTTGAAACCAAAAAGTGTTTCCTATGGTCAGTATGTTTGATCCAAAACATTTTCCCAAAGTTTTCTTTACAAAAACATTTTCATAACCAAAATCTTTATTTTCATTTGGCTAGAAATGGGCTAAATCAAGTTTTCCATCCTAAACTTTACCAAATACATTTTCCAAACTATGGGTTGGTTCCTAGGGTCAGTGAGTTTACAACAAACCATTTTGCAAAGGTTTTAACACAAAAAACATTTTTAAACAATTTTTACATCCTTAGCAAGCATACAAATGTTTTTACAAAAACAAACACTCTAACAGATACTATTTGCTAAACCAAGGGCATGGTTGGCTAGTGTTTGTTCCACTGATTCCAATGATACCAAATTTGCAATTTTTGGACGTGTGGATCAAAAGTTACATGAGTTTCAAATTGCAATTCAAATCTGGTTTCTATCTGTTTTTAAATCAGAAACCTGGCCACGTCCACGATTGGATTGACGGTATCGGGTGGATCACGCGCTACGGTCGTGATCCATCAAATCGTGGTCCGAAGGCATACCCTTCGCGTTAAGTGATCTATCGAGCGTCGGATCAAGATCCTACGGTGCTAGCGTGCTCGACCATTTGCGCCGGCGGTGGCGGCGGCGGTCGATGGCGGCGCTGGCGAAACAGGAAACGAGGGAGGAAAAGAACATGCTCACCGTGCTCGCAAGGACGTGGGGAAGCTCAAGGTGGTGTCGTCTTATCGAGGGGCGCACTGGAGCGGACTTGATTGCTCGCCAGAGTGGAGCTGCGCCTCGGCCTTGCTTAGTCGTCGTCGAGGACGGCGCTAGGGATCACTCGGAGGCAAACAAAATGCACGGTCAGATGCGCCAAGTCACGGCGAAGGTGTGTGCTTGAACGAGAGGGGAAGCGGCGGTCTGTTCTTACCAGTAGGCTTCGTCGGAGAAGAAGGCAAACGCGGCGGCGTTCGGGAGCTTGTCGTAGTCGACGCTCTGGGGCACCCGCAGTTGATTGAAGGGCACAGGCAGATGCGTCAGGAGGTGGGGAGTCTCCTAGTGTGCTCAAGGAGGCACGGGGCGGTGTTGAGTCGCCGGAATCGGCACCGGAGTGTCGTCGGAACAGAGCCGCTCGAGGAGAAATTGGGGCGGCCAGGGGGCGTGTCGAGGTGGGGCGACAGAGGGGAACCAGAGAGGGGAGAGGGGCGCTTTAACTTGCTTGGTCAAGGGGCTGATTAACGGCGTGGTTAACGCAAATTACGGGTTGGTTTAGCACTGCAACGGCGAGGGGGAAGGCATGGTCCGCGGGTGGGGAAGAAGGGGAATGTGGCGGTGGGGTCCTCTGGCAGCGAGAGTAGGAAGGGGAAACGAGGGTCCACGAGTCAGTGACCTAGCGGGTTGCTTCTACGGTGGAAAACGATTCACTCGCTGAGAGGGGGAGGTGGGCTAGGTTGGGCTGAGTTGGGCTAGGATAGTTGGGCCAGTCCGTTTTCATATTTTTTCTGTCTAATTAATTTAACCTTTTCTAATCAATTCCTGTTTTGAATTTCAATCAACTATTCAAACATTCAAACAATTCAAACAATCTCCACACTTGAAATGAGTTTTTGGTTCTGTTTATCAACATAAACCAAATCCCAAAATAAAATAATATTTTTATTCTTTTTAGGATCCATTCATTAATTAAATAAAATGGATCTTTAGTTATTTAATAAAATAGGGTTTGATTTAATTAATAAAATCTCCATTTGAAATCCAAATATTTTCAAAACCAAATCAGTAGGTTTTATTTGGAAATAAAGAATACTTGGAAACTTGTCCAAAATAAAATAATATTTTTATTTTAGGTTCCATTAATAATTAAATAAATGGACCTTGGTTATTAAATCAACTATGTTTTGTTTTATTAAAATATTTATTTTGAAATCTAAAATAAAACCAAAAAACTTCAGTAGGTGTTAGTTGAGAATATAAAATACTTGGAAAACTTATTTAAAATAAATAAATAAGTTTTTATGTTTATTTAAAATGGGAAAAGCCTTTACTTAAATAAAATTTGGATACTAAATCCTTATTATTTTATTTAAATAAATCTTTACTATTTTTATCAAAACAAAACATTTATTTAAAAATATTGGCCAAGGTTTAATTTGGCTATATAAAATAATCCTTATTTATAAATCCACCTTTTCATTTGAAAACAAAATCTTTTATTAAAAGATCCAAAATAGTAATTCCCAAAATATTTTATTTTCCTTTATTAAATGTTTATCTTTATAAATCCCTTTAGGATTTATTTGATTCAAATTGGTTTGAGGTTCCATTTGAATTCAAAAAGTTTCTTCTGGCCCTGAAAATCAAACAAAGTTTTATTTTATTCATTTATTTTTCACATTACAAGATTTGGAAAATCTTGGGATGTGACAGGCTACCACCCTTAAAATAAATCTCGTCCCGAGATTTGGGGAGGCTAGGATTACAAGTTGGCTCAAAACAACTAGGGTACTACCACCCTTAAAAATTTTCAGACAAAAATTACACATTGTCCTTCTTGGGATCCTAGGAAAACTTCTCTAAGCAAACATTTGCATTGAGTCCTTTGTTTCCATGCTTGACTCATGGGCAAAGTTTGAGATCCTTCATAGACTTGTTTAACTTGTTCTTTATCTTTTCTGGACAATTGTTTGCATAGTGGCCTAGTTCCTTGCATTTGAAACACATCACTTGGCTGATATCTTTCTTTTCCTTTGGTTTCATTGCCTCTTGTTTGTTTCCTTGGTTCTTCTTATTTTCTGGGAATTCATTGGCATAGTGTCCCATCTCTTTGCAATTGTAACATTGTACTTGAGTAATATCCTCCTTGTTAGGGTTGGGGCATTTCTTCTTCTTCTTCTTTTTGGGTCTATCCAAAGCTAGGAGTTCTTCTAGTTCATGTTCTTCATAGGTGGGAGATCTTTCTCTCTTCTTGGGGCATTGATCTTCATGCTCCTTGGATGCATGATCCTTGTCTCTAAAGATATTGCTAGCTTGGGTTCCTTCTAGATTAGCATCTTTGTCATCCTTGTTGTCATTAGCTCTTTGGGAAAAGTTTTCTCCCATGTTGATCATTTGAGTAACCAATCCTTGCAACAATTGGGATTGAAGTTTCAAAATCCTTTGTATGGCTGGGTCTAGTCCATTGTTGTTGGCTAAAATCTGAGTTGTCTCTTGGCTTAACTGGTTTTGGGTTGCTATAAGTTCTCTCATGTTGTCTTCTTGGTTGGTGTTGGTGTCATCATCCTTGATGTTGGTGTCTCTTGGAGTAGTCATCTGTTTGGGTTGGATTGGGATTAGAATAGGCAAAAGATTTCTAAGGAATCAATTCTGATCACACACATCACAATTCACTCAAACAATGTGCAAGAATTCACAAACCAAACATTTCACTCAAACAAAGTTCAAGCACATACTTAGGCAACAAAATATTTTTGTTACACCACATAAGGTGTGTTTGACTTAAACAAAATATGGTGGTCCATCTATATGGTTCACTTGTGATCCTTCCTTCCTTCTTGGTTGATTCTTCTTACATGAGATCATGGTTTCCTTGAGGAAAATCTCTTGATTACAATAACTTCTAGTGATGTGAGCTTCTTCTAAACTTTGCATTCCCTCAGTCTCTAAATCTTGAGCAAGATATCCTTGTCTCACTTGTAGTCCTTAGTGGTATCTAAGTTGGAAGTCCTTGGTGAACATGCTGAAGATGTTGAAGTCATTAGATTTGAAGAAGTTGAAGTCATTAGAGTTGAAGAAGTTGAAGTCATTCTTTGCACATGGTGTAGTCTTGGGCCATGGGTAGATTTTTCCATCAAGTTGAAATAGATGAGATGTAGAGTTGAAACCAAAATGGTTGAGGAAAGAGTTTACAAGTGTTTTTGTAAATAAGTTTTTGGAATAAGACAACTCCTATTTTTCTAAGGGTTTTTGTCCAATCCTAGGTTTACAAATCCTATAGGCAACACAATGCTCTGATACCATCTGTAGAGGGAGTGTCCCAACCTTACAACAATATAAGGTGGTGTCCCCTGTGTTTACAATGCTAGTCCCTGGATCAATAGCTAGCATCCACAGTTAAGATGTAATATCAAGAAACAAAGGTCATAATATAACTTTATAACCAGGAATAACATAAGTTTATTACATCAAACATAGCTCATTTGGCTATTACATTACATTGCAGCGGAATAACTATAAGTATGGGTCCTTCGTCTTCAAAGTGCCACAGGCAGATGTTGGTTGTAGACTTTGTAATCCTAATCAATCAATCTTCACTAAAAACAATCAAACCTGCAACATACAAGTTACAGCCACAAAGGGTCAATACATTTGAATTGTATTGGCAAGTGATACTATAATAGTATAGTGGAGTCTATCATCTATATGCATTTGGCTAAGTGGAGTTGAGGCTTGCATTGCTCAAAATAGATTTTTCCTTAACATTTGAAAATACTAAGTTTTTGCTTTGATAAAATCATTTTTCTCAATCAAAGATTGAAGATCCTTTAACCAAGGCATCTCTCAATCAAAGATTGAAGATTTCAAACAACCCTTGTTCAAACCACAAGTTTTTATCTTAGAAATTTGAATGATGAGATTCTTGATTGCTTCCATGTCTTGATGCTCAAATTGTCCTTTACCAGGGACATGGCTAAGTACTTAGATTTTTCACTCTGCAGAGGTGGTGCACTTTCCCCACAAGACTTGGTTTCCCAAGACAAGATCTTTCAGAAGCTTTCCCTTAGACCAAAATGGACGCGCTCCAACCTATCAAACACTACCACCCACTGTCCATATGGCTAAGTTCTTGCAACCTATATGATCATGGCAGATCCCATATTGCCAAGTGGTTGCACTTGAAGCTTCTTAACATTTGACATATCAAATCTCTTTGTTCCTGGGTGGCAATCCACAAGTGTGATACACAAGGTTCACCAGTCCCCTGGCCTTGTGTAACCACTCAACCAAAAACCACCAAGCAAGTCCCATTCCACCCAGGTGATTCATTAACTTAGTTGTTTTATTAAACAAAACACAAGTCCTCAGACTTAGAAATTTTTCCATAGTGTGAATATATATATTCCACCCATGTTTTCTATTAGCTAGGCTAAGCTGGATAGTAGTAGGAATCTTAACTTAGGAAAATCCTACTAAGGATTCATCTACTAGGTTTTCCTATAGCAAGGTTTATACTTAGCATAAATTCCATGCAAGTTTTACTTAGCAAAATCACTAATGCATAGTGAAAGTAATGGGACAAAAAGTATGAAGTATCACTTGCCTTTTTGGTAGAGTATGGGTTCACTCCTTGTCCTTGCAACAATCACACTCTTCAAGTCACTACAATCCAATCAAACAAGGCACAAACTCAATCTACCAATCAAGCAAAACAACACACATAAAAATCATAGAACTAAGATAATGCATGCAAGCATGCCAAGCTTTGTTTTGTTTAAAAAAGAGGTTCCTAATGGGTCATAAGCATTTGAAAGCACCTAATGGTCATTTTGTAAAGTGGCAAAGTCATTTGCAAAAGGTTTCACTTTAAAAACCATTTTCAAAACAAAGTATCATTTTATGTGGTGGAGAAATGTTTTTACTAAGGCATTAATCTATAGGGTTCACCAAATAAGTTTTCAAACCACAAAACTTGGTGTTTGGGGTCAGAGAGTTTAAAACAAAACATTTTCCAAAGGTTTTCTTCCAAAACCATTTTTAATAAATAAACCACATTTCTATTTGACTAGAAATGGTTTTAAATCAAAAATCATTATTTTGTTTCACCAAATAAAATTTTGAAACCACAAAGTGTTTCCTATGGTCAGTATGTTTGATCCAAAACATTTTCCCAAAGTTTTCTTTACAAAAACATTTTCATAACCAAAATCTTTATTTTCATTTGGCTAGAAATGGGCTAAATCAAGTTTTCCATCCTAAACTTTACCAAATACATTTTCCAAACTATGGGTTGGTTCCTAGGGTCAGTGAGTTTACAACAAACCATTTTGCAAAGGTTTTAACACAAAAAACATTTTTAAATAATTTTTACATCCTTAGCAAGCATACAAATGTTTTTACAAAAACAAACACTCTAACAGATACTATTTGCTAAACCAAGGGCATGGTTGGCTAGGGTTTGTTCCACTGATTCCAATGATACCAAATTTGCAATTTTTGGACGTGTGGATCAAAAGTTACATGAGTTTCAAATTGCAATTCAAATCTGGTTTCTATGTGTTTTTAAATCAGAAACATGGCCACGCGTCACGATTGGATTGGACGGTACCGGTTCGGGTGGATCACGCGCTACAGTGCATTGGATCTAGTCAAATCGTGTGGTCCAGAAGGCATACCCCTTCGCGGTTAAGTGATCTATCGGGAGCGTCGGATCAAGATCCTACGGTGCTAGCGTGCTCGACCATTTGTGAGCGGCGCCGGCGGTGGCTAGAGGCGGCGACGGTCAGATAGTGGCGGCGCTGGCGAAACAGGAAACGAGGGAGGAAAAGAACATGCTCACCGTGCTCGCAAGGACGTGGGGAAGCTCAAGGTGGTGTCGTCTTATCGAGGGGCCCACTGGAGCGGACTTGATTGCTCGCCGGAGTGGAGCTGCGCCTCGGCCTTGCTTAGTCGTCGTCGAGGATGGTGCTAGGGATCACTCGGAGGCAAACAAAATGCATGGTCAGATGCGCCAAGTCACGGCGAAGGTGTGTGCGTGAACGAGAGGGGAAGCGGCGGTCTGTTCTTACCAGTAGGCTTCGCCGGAGAAGAAGGCAAATGCGGCGGCGTTCAGGGAGCTTGTCATAGTCGACGCTCTGGGGCGCCCGCAGTCGATTGAAGGGCACATGCAGATGTGTCAGGAGGTGGGGAGTCTCCTAGTGTGCTCAAGGAGGCACGGGGCGGTGTTGAGTCGCCGGAATCGGCACCGGAGTGTCGTCGGAACAGAGCCGCGCGGGGAGAAATTGAGGCGGCCTGGGGGCGTGTCGAGGTGGGGCGACAGAGAGGGGAGAGGGGCGCTTTAACTTGCTTGGTCAAGGGGCTGATTAACGGCGTGGTTAACGCAAATTACGTCGGGTTTAATTCGCCTACAATGGCCGGCGAGGGGGAAGGCGTGGTCCGCGGGTGGGGAAGAAGGGGAATGTGGCGGTGGGGTCCTCTGGCAGCGAGAGTAGGAAGGGGAAACGAGGGTCCACGAGTCAGTGACCTAGCGGGTTGCTTCTGCGGTGGAAAACGATTCACTCGATGAGAGGGGGAGGTGGGCTAGGTTGGGCTGAGTTGGGCTAGGATAGTTGGGCCAGTCCGTTTTCATATTTTTTTTCTGTCTGATTAATTTAAACTTTTCTAATCAATTCCTGTTTTGAATTTCAATCAACTATTCAAACATTCAAACAATTCAAACAATCTCCACACTTGAAATGAGTTTTTGGTTCTGTTTATCAACATAAACCAAATCCCAAAATAAAATAATATTTTTATTCTTTTTAGGATCCATTCATTAATTAAATAAAATGGATCTTTAGTTATTTAATAAAATAGGGTTTGATTTAATTAATAAAATCTCCATTTGAAATCCAAATATTTTCAAAACCAAATCAGTAGGTTTTATTTGGAAATAAAGAATACTTGGAAACTTGTTCAAAATAAAATAATATTTTTATTTTAGGTTCCATTAATAATTAAATAAATGGACCTTGGTTATTAAATCAAATAGGTTTTGTTTTATTAAAATATTTATTTTGAAATCTAAAATAAAACCAAAACACTTCAGTAGGTGTTAGTTGAGAATATAAAATACTTGGAAAATTTATTTAAAATAAATAAATAAGTTTTTGTGTTTATTTAAAATGGGAAAAGCCTTTACTTAAATAAAATTTGGATACTAAATCCTTATTATTTTATTTAAATAAATCTTTACTATTTTTATCAAAACAAAACATTTATTTAAAAATATTGGCCAAGGTTTAATTTGGCTATATAAAATAATCCTTATTTATAAATCCACCTTTTCATTTGAAAACAAAATCTTTTATTAAAAGATCCAAAATAGTAATTCCCAAAATATTTTATTTTCCTTTATTAAATGTTTATCTTTATAAATCCCTTTAGGATTTATTTGATTCAAATTGGTATGAGGTTCCATTTGAATTCAAAAAGTTTCTTCTGGCCCTGAAAATCAAACAAATTTTTATTTTGTTCATTTATTTTTCACATTACAAGATTTGGAAAATCTTGGGATGTGACAGTTTTTCTCCTCCTATGGATTTCAAAAATCTATCTTGTGAGGATGAGAAAAACTTATATCTCGATGCTCAAGATTCTAATGTTCTTGTTAATGCTTTGAGTTATGTTGTTACCTCTTCAATCATTCCTTTTTGGAGCGCTCATGAGTTATGGACAAAACTTCAAGATAAATATAGCAAGTCCAACATTATTGAGGATGATTGTGTTGCTTCCACTTCCGGTCGAGATGAGTTCTCATCGTCTACCACTTCACCAACATGTGATTTTTCACAAGGTAATGATATGGTGAGTGGTGATAGAAATTGCAATATGGATAGTGTGTTCACTATTTGTAATCCCTCATATCTATCCAGTTGCAATGATCTATCTTTGGACCTTAACACTTCTAGTACTCAAAATTCCTCACATGCTTGTGTTAATAGTCCTTGCATATCATGTAGAAATGACTTGAACAAATCTCATGATGATATGCTCATATTGTCTTGTTGCCATGATAAAAATGCTTCTATTTCCTCTAGTGCTTGTGTTGCTAACCATGTAGAGGAAAATGAAGATTCTATGAGCCAAGACAAGGTCTTGAAGAGAGCTACAAGTGCAATCTCATCATCACCTTCCTCCGGTTCTCACATGTGCCTTATGGCTAAGGGAACAAAGGTAACCTCTTTGAATCCCACTGTATCTCATGATGATGATGAGGTTGAGAGTGATAATGATGATTATAGAGGTAAGTATGATATTACCTCTATTAAGAAAATGGGAGAGGTTGTCTATAGTGCTCTCTACAAAAATAAAATTGCTTCCTCCAACCTTCTTGAAATCTTGAATTATGCTATAGAAGGCAATGATCTTATTGAGGAGCAAGAAAACATAATTGATGAAAAGTTTGTGCTTGAGCTTAATTATGCTAATGAAATTGCTCAACTAAATGACTCCCTTGAAGAAGAACAAACCACCAAAGAATCTCTTGAGGAGACTTTCACTCTAGAATTATCTAGAGTAAAAGAATACCATGATAGAGAACTTGTGGTGGCAAACTCCTTCAAAAGTAAAAATGATGAGACTCAAGTTGCTTATGCTAAACTCCTTGAGGATTTTGAGCACCTCAAAAATGGCTCTAGGGTCATAAAGGGTGAGCTCATCAAACTCACCGAGTCACATGAGCAACTTAAAGCCTCATATTCAAAAGAGCTTGCCAAGTTGCCCTCACCTCTTGCAAATTGTGATGATGCTTGTGCTACTAACTCTATTTCTTGTGAGGCATCTATTTTGAAGGAGAATGTTGAGCTAAAGGCTCAACTTGCTTTGCTAACTAGCAACTATGGGAAATTAGAAGAAAGTCATGTTAAGCTCTCGAGCTCGCATGAGGATCTTCTAGTTTCTCATGGTAGGCTAAAGTTAGCTCATGAGGCCATCGTGTCAAAGGTAACATCTAGTGGGCCTCATGTGGACATTAGCACTACATCTACTCCAAATGTTATATTGCCATATGCTAGTCCTTGTAGTTCATCCTCTCACAACCATAATATATCTTGTGATGAATTACATTCCGTGCCTTGTTGCTCTAACAATGTAGCATCTACTTCCTCTAGTGTTTTTGTTGAAACTAACCATGTAGAGGAAATCAAAAGGCTCAAGGCTCAAGTCACTTATTTGAAGAATGACTTGAAAAAGGGTCATCAAGGGAAGGTCACACTCAACAAAATCTTGAGTGTGCAAAAATCCCCCAATGACAAGAGTGGGCTTGGATTCAACTCCAATTTCAAGAACAAGTCCACTATCAAGTTGAAGCACAAGGATAACAAGAAGAATGGCCAAGATCAAGTCAAGAATCCGGCCAACATTGTTTGCTTCAAGTGCAAGGAAGAAGGGCATCATGTCAAACATTTCCCATTAAAGAAGAAGTCCCTTGGCAAGAAGCAACAAGGGAAGCGGCCTCAAGCTCTACATCTTGTTAGAGATGGGCCTCCTCCCAAGAAGACTCAAGCTCTTCCTCAAGTTGTTTCGTCATCGAAAAAGAAAGCTGGCAAGAGTAGAACTTGCTACATATGCCGCGAGAAGGGGCACATTTCTTCCTCATGCACTATTGGTATCTCCTCATCCCATCCTATCTTGATTGATGATGCTTATTCTCTTTGTAAGGATGAGGTTGGCAATGTGTTTGCCAAATTTGTTGGTGCTCAATGTGGGTTCAAGAAAATAACCATTTGGGTTGCCAAACCTATTGTGACTAACCTCTTAGGACCCAACTTGGTTGGGGACCAACAAGCCAAAACTTGATCAATAGGTGTGTTTTGGAGGGCATTGGAGTCTTGGCTACATTATGAAGAATTGAGGGATCTTCATCAATTATTATTGTTAAGCCAATTCATTTGTATTATCATGATTATATTATATTTACAATATTCCTCCTTGCGGTAACATATGCTTAACTCATTACATTGAAAGTTACTCGCCCCTTGTGCATGTGTTGGTTTTGTATCTTTCATGCTTTTGTACATGTTGTGCTTTCCACTTAATTATCTTGAGGTATCAAGCATATTTATGTATGATTAGGTGGCACACCATGTATGTGTGTTTCTTATGTTTGAGCCTTTCTTGGTTATATTTGGTGTCTTATTTGGCTCTTGTGAGAAATTAATGGATTATCCCATTTTGGGGGAGTGCTATGCTTGGGCATTCCACAATCCTAAAATTGTGTGTACATGAGGAATACTACCTAGTATTTATATTGGATTATTGTCTAGTCTCTATGTGGTATAATTCTCATGAGAAATTTAAGTTTTATAATGTCCATTACTTATCTCTATTTGTATTATTTTGCCTCGTGTTGGTTTTATGGTAGTATCACATTATGGGGGAGTCATATGCATAGTGCATATTACAATCCTAGAAAATGTGAATATTCGAGGTTGTGTCACTTAGAATTGATATTGATAATTATCTAGCACCTATGTGACACATTTGCTCATACAAGTTCCAATTTGCTTGAATGCCTTTATTGATCTTATTTTGGATCTTGTATATGAGAGTGTTTCTTGGTATGTGTTTCCTCATATTTAGATCTCTATATCATCATGGAAACCATTTGCTTCAAGTTACTCTAATCACTAGTGATTGTGTGACTATTGGAAGCTACCAAGAATCTTGTTCAAAGTATCATGCTCAATTCTTATATTTAGTTATATGCTTCTTGTTGTGACTATGATCTTGGATATATATGCAAGCTACCTTGGGAAATTATTCCAAATATTTCTTGTCCTTGGACAATGAGTAATTTATGGTAGAATTTGTTGATCATATTCACTTTGGCCTTTGCTTAATATTTTCCTATCTTTGGACAAGTAAATGTTTTGTGTGCTCCCATGTATTCCTTGCTACTTTTTGGATCTTATTATTTTATTGGTATCCTCTTGTGTTTTATTTAATGTAGGTAGTAGTGATGATCCCATTTGTGTGAATTTTGCATTCAAAAGGAAAATCCTACATAATGCACTATCCATGGGGGAGCTATCCTATATTATTTAGAACACTCATATTTATGCTTCTTTGTTTTGATCCATATCGGGTTTTTTTTGTGCTTGGAACCTCAATCTTTTCGTTTTGATACTTTGTGCCATCATGAGAAGTTTGGGGAGTTTGGTTTCTTATTGGAACCTTGCTCTTTTTGGGAGTTGGTTTTGTCTCATTCCTTGTTTCATGATTTGACCATTTTAGAATGAGATAAATCCGTGAGCATTTTTATTTCTATCTATTTTTTCTCTTCTGGCCTTAGCCTAGTTCATTTGTTGAACTTGTGATCTTTCATGTGTTGAATTGGTTCTTTGATACAATTTGGACACCGCTTGTCTTGCCACACTCTTGTGTGTGCCATCTTGGTTCACTTGGTGTTTTTGTTCAAATTGTATCTCATTTTTGGTTCTTGAAAGCCTTGTGCATGCATATTTACTACATATCTATATTATGGCATGCTTGCTTTCTTTGATCCAATATATAGGGGAAACTCCACCAAATCCCATCTGCTAAGTGTGTGCATGAAATTTAATTTCATATCAATATGCACATATTTATGTGGAGTCTCTCCTATGTATTGTAGTTGCACTAACTACATTGGACCCAATAAGTTTGGGGACCATTTTGTACTTAAATGTGTTTTAGGTACATTGGAGATATATTGGACGCTTGTGTCTCAATTTTGAAGAAGTGATGCTTAGAAGAAAATTTGAGGCAAGCTATAGGATGATCAACGAATTCATATCCTCTACATCCTACCAATTATATCTCGGTAACAAGTATCTCTTTATCATGCTCACATATCTTGATTCCAACCATTTGTCGGTTGCCTTCTAGCATGAATTAATGTATTTGTAATTGGTGTAGTTCTAGCCATGGTTTTAAGATGACTCTCTATTGTATATGTATTTAAGTTGAGATGAGTGCATATAATTGGGACTATACAAAATCATGCATATGATCCTCCAATCCCAAATATGTCAATCTAGCAATTTTACTGCCTATCATTTCATCAACTTCTCTCATATGCAATAATGAGATTTTTGCTAGTCTATTCTATCTTATGATACTTGTTGCGTTTGTCCATATATTCCAACTTTCTCCTTTTCCCTTGGTGATAGTTGTAATATATATAGTGTGTTGGTGTTTGAAGCTCATTAACGTACAATAAGATATATGTGAGCCTTTGGCCATGCTTTGAAGCTAAAATCTTATTGATATATGTTATGACTTCATTTTTGCCTTTCATGTGCTTTCTTGTATAATCTTATTTATGTGTGCATATTTATTCTTTGGCATATGTCTTTGTGATGTTTTCCAGTTAGAGACATATGCACATATGCGGAGATAATTTTAGTTGATTTTTAATCCTTGGAGACCACCTTTCTATTTCTTTTGATTCTTCGGTGGCTATGAGTGCTTGTTCCTCTTGTTTGCATCATTGAGCACTCATATTTGTTCTCTCATGCCTTGTATTGTTAAATGAATTCAGATGAGTGAGGATTCCATGATTATGCACCTTGTTACCAATTACATTTATCATAATTGGTGTATTATCTTTAGGGAGCTCATCCAATTCATTTAATAATGCTCAGTTGTCTCCTTTCTCATTTAGTGTGTTTTAAATGCTTATGGGGGAGCGAGGATTCCATATTTGTGCATTATGTATTCCAATGCATTTATTTTAAAATTATGCATAAATCTTGGGGATCTTCTCTATTTGTTACTTCAAACACGTTTTTGCTCATATCATAATATCTCGTAGTTTCCATTTGAACTCATGTGTTGTTTTCAATTGGTTTGTCGGACCTTGTAAATTGCTTGCATCATTTGACTTTATTTTGGAAATTTTCGGATCCTCGATATAGTTCTACTCCCTCCTAAGCATTCATCATTCTATATGTGCGAAGGCACACCTTTGGAGGAATTATTACTATATTTGACTTCTAGAACTTGTCACCCATTTCGGCAATCGATGCCAATGGGGGAGAATTTTTAGAGGGTTTAAGGGAAGTTGGTTGATTCTTTGAGTTTGTTCTTAAGCATTTGCCTCTCATGCTCTTGCATCTTTGTTGTTGCTTAGTATGTGGTATATATAGAGGAAACTCCACCAATGATCACACATGCATAGATTGTGGGGGAGTTTGCTCTATATATGGTGGCGGTACCAATATAACATACTCTTGTAGTATTTGATATTGGTATTACCGTTTTATTCATTAATATTCCTTATATAAACCCTCTTAAAGGGATTGTCATCAATTACCAAAATGGGGGAGATTGAAAGAACATGTTGGGCCCCCATGTGTGGTTTTGGTAATTAATGACAATCTTTATGGACTAATGTGTGTATTAAGTTATACTTGTAGGATTTGTCCATTGGCATCGCTTGGAGCATGTGTTGGCTTTAAGGTCGATGAAATGCAAAGAAGAAATGTTGTGCAAACTCAATATGCGAGGTCGATGATGAGGAATTAAGAAAGACGTTCCATCTTGAGAAGGGCAAGATCGTCTCCATTGAGCTCAAGTGGAATGCTCAAGGCAAATGTATAATCTTGATAGGTTTTTCCTTTTGCCGGTCTCACGTTGTGTGTGTGTGAGACCGGTTTTAGGATAGATAACCGTACTATCAAGAGGGGCTTTCGTATGAGTAATTCGGTCACATTGTTCAGAAAGAGCTCAAACCTTTGCATACTTTCTCATCGTATTTGGTTGTTATTTGGTCTTATTCATGTGAGGATATAGAGCTTGTGGTAATCTCCATAACAAGCTCTTGTTCATCAAAATTGGATCTCCCATATATATCTTGTTGCGATTTTGATTTATGCGGCTTTTCGGTTTCTCACCAAGTGAGGTATATCACATTATTTTACTTGATATTTTCTCACTTGGTGATAATCAATATTTCCACTTTTTATTGGGAAGCCCTTGTTGTCCTCTATCCAACGCAATTGGAATCGGGTCAATCGGAGCTACCGTTTAAAAGTTACGTCCGTTTAAATATTTGCCGTTTTAATTTTAAAAAGAAAAAAGAAAAACAGTGTTTCTGGGCCGACCGGTACTACCGGGCCCAGTACCGGTCGTGCCTGGCAGCGCGCAGCCCATTCCTAAGTGGCCCAGTACTTTTAACCGGTTTCACCGGACCTGCCCGGTAGTACCGGCCGGTGGGCCAGTACTATCGGCCGGCCCAGTTTTTCTTACCCAATTTCGTCTTTTCAGATCTCGATTCGCTTGACCTTGACCTACCAGCTCCTCCGTCTGGCGACTGCACCCGCCGAGCTGCGTGTGCTCATTGGCCCGCTCTGCTGCTGCTGCTTGCCGCCGCCGCCTCGCATGCGGCCTGAAAGCCGCTGCTCTTGCCGCTCGCTTCTTCTTATCGCCCATCAGGCACTGCATGCTGGGCCCCGCGCTACTCTGCCTTGCTACTGCGCTGCTGGTGCTCTCTCTCACACCCGCGCACCTGCAGCGTCGCTGGGCGGTGGGCCCTCGCTGCCTGCTACTGGCTGCTTGCCGCTACGCATGCTGCCACAGACGCCTGCCGCTCGCGTTGGTTCTCGCTGGCTGCTGCTTCTCTCTCTCATACATGTGTTGACTTTCCCCTTTTGCTGCTATTCATGATACCGGTCCTGACCTAAAAAAACGCCCAAACGGCTAGTTTTTCTGGGCCCTATTTAACGCTTTGGCTTTTTTTTAGTTTAGTCAGCTTCTCGATTATCTATTAGGCTAAACTTTGTCCACTTGCTCTAGATCTTAAAGCTTGCCTAATCTTTTCCCTCCGATGATTCTTGCCCATATTTGAGTGGAAGAGAGAGGAGATTTAGCCCCACGTTTTGACCTAACGGATTCATCTCTTTGTGAGTGCATCTTTGGGGATCTAGATTTTGGGGGATTTTGTGTCTCTCTTTGATTCCTCCTCTCTTGTTCCCTCAATAGCTTTAGTAGCTTTGTTGGAACTTTAGAGTGAGGGATTTGAGAATCTTTGTGGTGTTCTTGCCATTTGCATTTGTTGCATCGGTTTGAATTCTCCTCGGAGGATTTGGTTTGAATTACTCATTGGAGCTTGTCCCTCTTGGGTTCTTGGAATCCTAGACAGTTTGTGGCCTTGGTGGCGTTTGTTGGGAGCCTCCAATTAAGTTGTGAAGTTGTGCCCCAACCTTGTGAAAGGTTCCGGTTGCCACCGACAAGTGCACCGATAGTGGAAGCGTGGATTAATCCCATTGGGGTGAGATTCATCGGAGAATAAGAGAGGCCTTTTGTGACGTTGGTGGTTTGATACCACCCCCTCTCCAAACGAGACGTACTCCATGTTGGGAGGAACTTGGTAAAATATCGGTGTCCCCGCGTGCCTCGGTTATCTCTATACCCGAGCTCTTAACTTATGCACTTTATATTGTGATAGCCTTCGTGCTTGAAGTAATATATATCTTGCTATCACTTTGTTGCTTGTATTGCTTAGCATAAGTTGTTGATGCACATAGGTAAACCTTAGTTGTTTCTAGGTTGTGCTTTACAAAGTAAACACTAGTTTAATTTCGTCTTTGTTGAACCACTTTAGGAAAAGTTTTAATCGCCTATTCACCCCCCATCTAGGCGACATCCGTATCCTTTCAAATAGAATAAGGATTATAAACATCACTAGATAATAATTTGCTTAGCCAGTTTAGTCATCGAACCTTTTACGACAACAGGAAATATGGTACGGAGACAGGTTTCCTGCGTGCATTCCTTTCCACAGGAATTAACAATCTTAATAAACAAGCACCGAATGGCAATTAGCAAATTAGAATTCAGCGGCTTTAACAGGAAGTGTAGAAACATGGAACGGCACAAGAACTAAACCTTTTTATCGTCATGCAATACATCCTTTGAGCAAATCTAGCTGACCAGATAACAAATCCAGCTTAAGCTCCTATTGGACCAGCGCAAGCTGACCAAATCCATCGGACAAATCAAACCTGAAAAACTTGACATATTACCCTAAGAATGCAGAAACCAAATCTGGTCACTTTTTCACGAGCCGAATCTAATAAAATAAAAATGGTACTCCCTAAGACCCATATTAGTTGATTTGGATTTATCTAGATTTGGATGAATCTAGACATTATTTAGTGTGTAGATTCATTTAAATTTTGACAAATCCATGTCAACTAATGTGGGTCGAAGGAAGTAGCATACCGGGTAGGAAACAAATCACATGGAGAATCCATGAAATAAAGTCACATCGGGAGAAACATTGAGGAGCCGTGGAGGTTGGGAAACAGAACGAGCAGGGGTCGTGAACCAGAAAAGCAGTGCGTCTTATTTGAACCCGATGTAAAAAGAGGAATGAATCCTTAGCGGACGGTGACTCGGTGAGCACCAGCTAGGCCGTCGGCTCATCCCCCTTGATCCGCTACTTGCTTGCCTCCGTCGCGGTTATCGTGGCCAAGCCTGCGTCGGGTGCCCTGGCGTGACGGTCACTAATCGTCTCGATCCGCTACTTAGTCGTCTCTGTCAGCGTAGTCATGGTCTAGGCCAGCGCTGACACGGAGGCTTCCTTGGTGATGGTCGGCGAGGGCGGCTTCTTTGTGGTCGGCGACCTTATAGGTGCGTCCTCTGCTTCTTAGTGGTTGCGCTGGAGGTGGATGTTGAAAATATAAGCAATAATCCATATGATTTAATCCGAATAATAAACAGACAGTAGTAAAACTAATCATGCAGATCAAAAAAGTAGATGAATAGATTACATCTATAGGAGATAAACCTATCACATCTACACCAAACGCTAGAATAAAGAACTCTAGCATAATCTGAAAAAGACAGTTGACTATCACGTACAGTGTAGGCTGAATAGCAGCCACAGCGGTCGCAGCAGCGTCGCCCATGTTGTGGTTGTCGAAGAGGTCGCTGACGTCCGGGAAGAAGTCGTCGTTCGGGAACTCGTCGTCGGACGACGACGTGGTTGCCAGTAGTCGCGCTTGAACGCTCCCCAAAAACCTGATCGCCCCTCACCCGTATAGGTTCACGAGAGGCGGGGTTCCGGAGGCCTATTGTTCCGATCTGCGGTGCACGCCGCAAGCCGGGATGGAGAAGACGAAAGCGGCGGCGCAAGGTTCTGGAGGTAGGCGCGTGTGTGGGATTGATTCGGTGCCGATTAGGTTTAGCCCAGGCGCTTATATAGTGCAGGTTAGGAGGATCGTGGGCTTAACCCACGTCCGAGTCGGTAACAGCCACGTCCATAAAAACTGGAAACGGCTGTAATTAACGCGTCCGTTAATGACTCATAATCAGTATTCCCAACCAGCAAAATAAAGCTCGGCTCGGCGAGATTCCCGCAACCTGCGGCGCGCGCGCGCGTCGTGACGAGGCGAGGCGAGGCGGACGGCGTCGGAGGAGGAGTGTAACTACTCTTCTTGTCACACCTTAGTGATTGGTGCAACACTCTACTATATAAGGTTGTCTAACTCCTATTCAACTAGCAATGTGGGACTAAACTTTAGCACCACTAGCACAGCCATATGCTGCCATATACAAGTGGGCCAAAGAGAATTTCAGAATTTTTCTAATGGGCCAACAGCCCAAAACTCACCAAATTCCAACAATCCCCCACAAAGTCTCATTGGCACATCACATCACTTTTCTTCGAGAACATTGTTTTATATACCGGTGTGTAGTGGAGACTGTTAAGTTGAACTTCCACGTTAAACTTCATGCTACACTAGCTAGCAACTTGAATAGTGGACTATGCCTTGAACTACAAGTTTTCTGCAGCGGCTCCCCCCCACCGCTCTAGTCTCCTCTCTCCTCTCTTTCTAGCTTCTCCAGATCTGGGCCGGATGGCGTTGAGATTGGGTGAGGGACCCCTCCCGTGTATAGAAGTAGTCTAGATTAGGTTTATTTTCCTGTATGCCCCGGTGGCGTTTGGCGTGATGCCCTTGGGGGTTTCCTTGCCGGAGTTCCATATCTGCTCCTGGCAGTGGGTGGTGGTGGTGTGGCTTCTCGTGGTGCTCCTATGGAGGGAGCCGGAGGCGAGTGGCCGCTCTGCAACCACGCCCCCTTCAATAAAGCTTGGTTCTGGTGGATTTGACAACGGCGGAAGAAGCTGCGGTTCCCCTCTCTTCTCTTGTCATGGTGGCGAGGAAGGTTGGGGCTCTCACGGCGGAGGCTGCTGGTGGTCGTATCTGTAGCAGAGGAGAGGTTCTTCCCCTCTTGGGAGTTTTCCCACGCCGACGACGGCTTCGTCGGTGTACTCTATGGCCGAAAGGCGGCCACTCCCGCCTCTGGCTCAGGTTACGGCTTCTCCCGGCCGGATTCCATTGGTCGTCTTCAACCTCCAGGCCTTTGCGCCGCTTCGGAGGCCCTTTGGTTTCAGTACAGGTTGCTCCTGCCTCATCGCCCCAAGTGGTATCGTCCCCGGCGACGATGAGGTCGCCTGTGCTGAGGCGCTGAACTGTGGTGGAGATGGAGCTGTCCTCGATTGCTTTTCTTCTTTTTCTTTTCATGACTTCTATGCAACTTGTAAGGATCTGCTTGTAATGCTTAGCTTCTCTGAGGTCCTTTCTGTAATATGTAACTCCACCTTTTAATGGATGAATCTCTAGGTCCTTCGGGACCGTCCTCTGTTAAAAAAAAACAAGTTTTCTGCGTGCTAGTTTCACACAAAATCGAGACCGATACAGGGCTACCGTCGGCTTCCCCGCGGTTTGGAGCTTATGCGTTATACTCCAGGGCCTTTCATGAGTTTATTAGAGAGCACCCAATTTTCACGGACTGCGATGTTTGACAGTCAGACTCACATAGGTGTGTTCCTCAAGAGATGTTCTGCAGGACAACATCTCCGCTTATAAAAAGCCACTTAGAACACATTAAGATAAATATCAACCTGCCATGCAGATTAAGAGAGTATTGCATCTTTATGGAGATGTAAATATAATATGAGAATACTCTCCTCTTAGCTGACCAACAGCTTGTCTCCCAGCTCTAATTCACGGGATATCCGATCATATAGAGTGGGTTGCCACTGGGATCAAATCATAATGTGGGTCTCAAACCCATCTCCCTCGATGCATTATCTATCACATTATGTGATAAACCCTTTGTGAAGGGATCTGCCAGATTTTTAGATGTTTGGATATAATCCAACGCAATAACTCCGGAGTTTCTCAGTTTCCTGACAGATTTCAATCTCCTCTTCACATGACTTGATGACTTCATATTATCCTTAGAACTGTTTACTTTGACGATCATAGTTTGATTATCACAGTTCATCGCGATGGCGGGTATTGGTTTTTCAACCACAGGTAAGTCCATCAAGAGCTCACGAAGCCACTCTACTTCAACAGTGGCCGTGTTTAATGCTATGAGTTCTGCTTCCATTGTTGACCTCGTTAAGATGGACTACTTGCAAGACTTCCAGAAAATAGCGCCACCACCAAGTGTAAACAAATAACCACTTGTGGCCTTAATCTCATCAGCATCAGATATCCAATTTGAATCACTATTTTCAACACCCGGATTTTTAATCCCAGATGCCTGTTATGCCATACATCGCAATAAAGGGTTTCGCGGCATAGTAAATCAAAATTTTCTACGGATGCGACCAGAGGGAAAGCCAAGATCTAATCTAGGAGATGCAAACAACGAGAGAGATTGGATTAGATCTTCATACCCTTGAAGATTCGCACAGCGGAACGTTCGTCGGAACGTGGGTGATGTAGTCGTACTCGCTTCTCCTCCTCGCGATCCGATCCGATCTAGCACCACAAGTGGCGGTTCCTCCGTGAGATGCACACGTGCAGCACCTCGACGTCTCCTCCTTCCTCGGACCAGCAAGTATGGTGGAGAGATGGATTGGATCTACAACACGACGGCGTGGTGTATATGGTGGAGAATTTCTGCAGCAGGGCTTCGCCTGCAAACAGTCGGGAGGGAGAGGGGAGGGCAGCAGGGCAGCTAGGGTTGGAGGGGAAGGTGTGAGGGGTTGGTGCGCCCCCACCCCTCTTTATATAGAGGGGGGCGCAGCCCTAGCCCCTCCCCCAAGCCCAAACCGGTGGCCCCAAAGGATAAGGAGTGGGGGGCAAGGAAACCCCCCTTCTAGAAACTCTATCTCGAGTTTAAACCTCTCTAGGCCGGCTGGGCCCTATGGGGCCTTGTGCCCCTGGACCAATGCGGCCAGGGCACTCCCTCATAGGCCCATGACCCCTCTGGAAGGTGTGGCCACGTTGGTCCCCTTTCGGAAGGTTCTAGAAGCTTCCGGTACAATACCGATTAACCCGGAACAATTCCGAACTCCAAAAACTGCACTGCCTTATATGAAACTTATTCTCCGGAACACTCCGGAACCTCTCGTGATGTCCCGGATCCCATCCGAGACTCCGAACAAAAACTCATAAACCAATTATCCAATCTATCCTAGCGTCAAGACACGTTAAGTGTGTGACCCTGCGGGTTCGAGAATATGCAGACATGATCTTCTATCAATAATCAACAGCGGGGTCTGGGCACCCATATTGACTCCCACACATTCATCGATGATCATATCGGATGAACCACGATGCCAGGAAGGAATCAATCCCATATATATATTCCCTTCGTCTCGCGATATTTTACTTGCCCGAGATTTGATCGTCGGTACTATCATACCTAGTTCAATCTCGTTCACAGCAAGTACTTTACTCGTTCCGTAATCCGATATCACTTTGTGATTAACTCCTTAACCACATGCTTGCAAGCGGTGTTGATATCGATTACCGAGTGGGCCCAAAGTATATCTCTTCGACTTGGGAGGGACAAATCCCATCTCGATACATACAACCCAACAGATACTTTCCGATCACCTGAGAGACACCTTTATGATCACCCTATCATAGGATGACGTTTGATGACCTCAAAGCTTTCTTCCGATACCAGGGAGTTGTATTATCTCATGGTCTAAGGAATACAATATTTGACATAAGAAAAGCTTCGCAAAGACGAACACGATGACAGGATCTAATTGCTTCGCTTAGTTTGGGTTTGTCCACCATATCATTCTCCCAATGATATGATCTCATTATTAATTGACAACTCATGTCCATGGTTAGGAAACCTTAACCATCATTAATCAATGAGCTAGTCCATAGAGGCGTACTAGGGACACGGTGTTGTTCACAAACCACACAAGTATTAAAGTTTCCGCTTAATACAATTCTAGCATGGAATATAAACATTATCATGAACAAGAATTATAATAATAACATCTTTATTATTGCCTCTAGGGCATAATTCCAACAGTCTCCCACTTGCAC
This sequence comes from Avena longiglumis, assembly GCA_030063025.1. NCBI lineage: Eukaryota > Viridiplantae > Streptophyta > Magnoliopsida > Poales > Poaceae > Avena > Avena longiglumis. Next base: position 507,562,936 of record CP125975.1, read on the forward strand.
TAGAGTCAATAATCTAGTTTACATTTGGCAACAATCTCGCACCCATGGCACCGAGGTCTGATCATGTTTGACACGTGGAAGAGGTTTAGTCAATGGATCTGCGACATTCAGATATGTATGTACTTTGCTAATCTTCAGATCTCCATCTGCTATATAATCTCAGATTATATGAAACTTGCGGTTGATATGCTTGGTCTTTGAATGATATCTTGGTTCCTTAGCGAGTGCTATGGCGCCAGTGTTGTCACACAATATCTCCAGTGGGTCCAATGCACTTGGAACCACGCCAAGCTCAGTGATGAAGTTCCTGATCCAAACTCCTTCACTTGACGCTTCTGCAGCAGCCATGTATTCCGCTTCTACTGTAGATCCCGCGATCACGCTTTGCTTGCAGCTTCTCCAGCTCACAGCTCTTCCATTCAAAAAATAAACGTATCCTGTCTGAGATTTAAAATCATCCTTGTCGGTGTCGAAACTAGTGTCGACGTAACCTTTTACGACGAGCTGTTCATCACCCCCATAGAATAAGAACATTTATTTAGTCCTATTCAGGTACTTTAGGATGTTCTTCACGGCTGTCCAGTGTTCCACTCCTGGATCACTTTGATATTTGCTCGTCAAACTAAGAGCATTGGACACATCCGGTCTAGTACACAACATGGCATACATGAAAGAACCTATGGCCGAGGCATAATGCACTTTGCTCATAGCTTCCCTATCATTTACCGTAGCTGGACACTGAGCCTTGCTCAATATCTTACCTGACAACATAGGCACTAAACCTTTCTTTGCCTTATCCATTCTGAACCTTTTCAGAACTTTGTCTAGGTATGTACCGCTTAAAGCTATCAGGCGTCTTTGTCTATCTCTATAGATTTTGATGCCCAATATATAAGCAGCTTCACCTAGGTCTTTCATTGAAAAACACTTGTTCAAATAACTCTTCACATCGTTAAGCATGTTGATGTCATTTCCAATAATCAATATGTCATCCACATATAGTACCAGAAACGTCACCGAGCTCCCACTCACTTTCTTGTAGATACAATCTTCGTAGCAATTTGGAACAAATCCAAAGTTCTTGATCACTTGATCAAAACAAAGTTCCAACTCTGATATGCTTGCTTCAGTCCATAAATGGAACGCTGAAGTTTTAACACTTTATCAGCATCCTTAGGATCGACAAAACCTTCGGGTTGCATCATATACAACTCTTCATCAATGTTGCCATTGAGGAAAGCAGTCTTGACATCCATCTGCCATATTTCATAATCATGAAACGCAGCAATTGCTAATAAAATCCGAATGGACTTAAACATCGCTACGGGAGAGAAAGTCTCATCGTAGTCAACACCTTGAACTTGTCGAAAACCTTTCGCGACAAGCCGTGCTTTATAGACGGTAACATTACCATCCGCGTCCGTTTTCTTCTTGAAAATCCATTTGCACTCAACGGCCTTTCGGTCGCTAGGAGGGTCCACCAAAGTCCATACTTGGTTTTCGCTCATGGATCCCAATTCGGATTTCATGGCTTCTAGCCATTTCTCAGAGTCTGGGCTCATCATCGCTTCCTCATAGTTCGTAGGTTCACTGTTGTCTACTAACAAGACAGACAGGTTTCCGTACCACTCGGAGAGGGCACGCGACCTTGTCAACCTGCGACGCTCAGTAGCAGCATCGTCCGAAGCTTCATGATCCTTGTCATTAGCTTCCTCTATTGTTGGTGCAGGCGGCATTGGAACAATTTCAGGTGTTGCGCTACTCTCCAATTCAAGAGAAGGTTTAATAACCTCGTATAGCTCTACTTTCCTCCCACTCACTTCTTTCGAGAGAAACTCCTTCTCAAGAAAGGAACCGTTCTTTGCGACAAACACTTTGCCTTCGGTTTTGTGATAGAAGGTATACCCAATAGTTTCCTTAGGGTATCCTATGAAGACGCATTTCTCCGCTTTGGGTTCGAGCTTGTCCGGCATCAACTTCTTGACGTAAGCTTCGCATCCCCAAACTTTAAGAAACGACAACTTAGGTTTAGCACCAAACCACAGTTCATACGGTGTCGTCTCAACGGCTTTAGATGGAGCCCTATTTAAAGTGAATGCAGCGGTTTCTAATGCATAACCCCAAAATGATAACGGAAAATCAGTAAGATACATCATTGATCGGACCATATCTAACAAGGTTCGATTCCGGCGTTCAGACACACCATTGCGTTGTGGTGTTCCGGGTGGCGTGAGTTGTGAAACAATTCCGCTTGCTTTAAGATGCGTGAGAAAATCATAACTCAAATATTCGCCCCCACGATCGGATCGTAGAAACTTAATCTTTTTGTTAAGATGGTTCTCCACTTCATTCTGAAATTCTTTGAACTTTTCAAACGTTTTAGATTTATGTTTCATTAAATAGATATACCCATATCTACTTAAGTCATCGGTAAAAGTGAGAAAATAGCGATATCCACCGTGCGTCGAAACACTCATCGGTCCGCATACATCGGTATGTATGATTTCCAACAAGTCCGTTGCTCGCTCCATCATACCGGAGAACGGGGTTTTGATCATCTTGCCCATGAGGCATGGTTCGCATGTGTCAAATGATTCAAAATCAAGAGACTCCAAAAGTCCATCAGAATGGAGTTTCTTCATGCGCTTTACACCAATATGACCTAGACGACAGTGCCACAAATAAGTAGTATTATCACTATCTACTTTGCATCTCTTAGCCTCAATGTTATGGATGTGTGTTTCATCCCTTTTGAGATTTAGAATAAATAAACCATTCACAATAGGTGCATGACCATAAAAGATGTTACTCATATAAATAGAACAACCATTATTCTCCGATTTAAATGAATATCCGTCTTGCAATAAACAAGATCCAGAAATAATGTTCATGCTCAACGCAGGCACATAATAACACTTATTAAGGCTTAAAACTAATCCCGAAGGTAAAACTAAGGAGAGCGTGCCGACGGCCATCACATCAACTCTTGATCCGTTGCCAACGCGCATCGTCACCTCGTCCCTCGCAAGCCGCCGTCTATCCGTAGCTCCTGTTTCGAGTTACAAATATTAGCAACTGAACCGGTATCAACTACCCAGGCACTACAACGAGGGCTAGTAAGGAAAACATCAATAACATGTATATCAAATATACCTTTGATGGTTCCAGCCTTCTTGTCCGCTAAGTACTTCGGACAGTTGCGCTTCCAGTGACCCTTGTCCTTGCAATAGAAGCACTCAGTGTCCGGCTTAGGACCAGACTTGAGCTTCTTCTCAGTAGGGGCTGTGCGCTTGCCGCCGCCCTTCTTGAAGGGCTTCTTTGCTCCCTTACCTTTCTTAAATGTGGGGGGCTTGTTGACCATCAACATATGATTATTCTTTTTGATGTCCACCTCCGCTACTTTCATCTTAGCGAAGAGCTCAGTGATCATATCAGTGGAACCAATCTGATTGTGAGCAACTACCAAACTTTTGTAGCTAGGAGTGTCAATCTTGAGCTCCTCTGGAATCTTGCAGTCCAGTTGCTCAAGGAGTTGAGTGTAGCCCGACATCTTAATGGCGTGCTCACTAACGGAACTCCCTTCCTCCATCTTGTAGTTAAAGAATTTCTTAGAGATCTCATATCTCTCAAAACGGGCCTGAGTCTGAAGCATAGTTTTCAGCTCCTCAAGAATCTCAAAGGGCCCGGTGAACTCCTCAAAACGATTTTGAAGATCAGATTCCATAGCATACAACATGGCGATCTTAATCAAATCATAATCATCCTTGCGCGACTGATAAACAGCTTTCTCATCAGCCGACGCATCTACAGCAGGGGCGTCACCTAGCGCTTTCTCAAGAACATAGTCCTTTTGTCCGCCAGCGAGAATGATTCTCAGAATGCGGAACCATTTGGTGAAGTTAGACCCATTGTTTGTAAGCTTTTCTATCTCAGCAAAAACGTTGAAGTTGAAGTTGGACTTGGCCATGTGATCTACAGTATTTGCAAGTACAACTTAGACTATGTTCATGATAAATAGTTCAACTTTTAATCAAATTACTAGATGAACTCCCACTAAATTCAACATCCCTCAAGTTGTTTAGTGAACACGATCCAAATTCACCACACCTAATCCGATCATCACGAGAAGAGATGTGGCTTCAATGGTGGACAACGAAGTGTCGATCATATCATTCATATGACTCATGCTTAACCTTTCGGTTCATGTGTTCTGAGGCCATGTCTGTACATGCTAGGCTCGTCAAGTTAGACCCAAGTATTTCCGCGTGTGCAAAACTGGCTTGCACCCGTTGTATGTGAGCGTAGAGTCTATAGCACCCGATCATCACGTGATACTTGGACACGACGAACTTTCGCAACGGTGCATACTCAGGGAGAACACAGTTTTTATCTTGATCTTTAAGTGAGGAATCATCTTATAATGCTACCGTCGCGATCTAAGCATAATAAGATACATAAAAGGATAAACATCACATGCATATAACTTTATGTGACATGGTATAGCCAATCTTCGCGCAATGATCTCCATCTTGTGCGTTCCGTCATGATCTCCATCACTCCACCATGATTGCCTCCACCACGAATAGCAACTACAACTATTTCTAACTACTTAGCGATAAAGTGAAACTATTACATGGTGCATAAGAAGTTGACACACAGGTCATACACAATTATAAAGACAACCATATGGCTCCTGCCGGTTGTGTACTCATCGACATGCAAGTCGTGAAACATTACAAAACATGATCATCGCATACATTATACACATCACATCTTGGGCCATACCATATCACAGAACACTCCTGCAAAAACAAGTTAGACGCCTCTACTTTGTTGTTGCATGTTTTACGTGGCTTATGGGAGTAGATGCTAAGAACGATTCTTACCTACGGAAAGCCACAACGGTGATATTATGGTTGCCAAACTCCGTGTTAATCCCATGACAACTATAGTGAGAGAACCGACATCCACCACCGCATGTGTGGAACAAGCCACACGTCAAGTGCGGAGCGGTCTCGCTAACGACGTCGCGTAAGGTTGGCCTGGACCGCTTCAATCTCACTATCCCGCCATAAGAAGAACACAAACAAGAGGCTTGCAGAAAAAACATCAACGCGCAACAATCATGTTATGCGTTCTACTCGTGAAACACATCTACGCATAGATCTAGCTCGATACCACTTAAGGGTTTGGCGGCATAGTAAATCAAAATTTTCTCGGATGCGAACAGAGGGAAAGCAAAGATCTAATCTAGGAGATGCAAAAACAGAGAGATTGGATTAGATCTTCATACCCTTGAAGATTCAAGCAGTGAACGTTCATTTAACGTGGGTGATGTAGTCGTACTCGCTTCTCCTCCTCGCGATCCGATCCGATCTAGCACCACAAGTGGCGGTGCCTCCATGAGATGCACACGCAGCACCTCGACGCCTCCTTCCTCGGACCAGCAAGTATGGTGGAGAGATGGATTGGATCTACAACACGGCGTGGTGTATATGGTGGAGAATTTCTGAAGCAGGCTTCACTGCAAAATCGGGAGGAGAGGGAGGGCAGCAGGAAGCTAGGGTTGGAGGGAAGGTGTGAGGGTTGGTGCACCCCACCCCTCTTTATATAGAGGCGCAGCTATCCCTCCCCAAGCCCAAACCCGGCCCCAAAGGATAAGGAGGGGGGCAAGGAAACCCCTTCTAGAAACTCTATCTCAGTTTAAACCTCTCTAGGCGGCTGGGCCCTATGGGGCCTTGTGCCCTGGCCCAACACGGCCAGGGCACTCCCTCATAGGCCCATGCCCCTCCCGGAAGGTGTGGCCACGTTGGTCCCTTCCGGAAGGTTCTAGAAGCTTCGGTACAATACCGATTAACTCGGAACAATTTGAACTCCAAAACTGCTTTGCCTTATATGAATCTTATTCTCCGGACCACTCCGGAACCTCTCGTGATGTCCCGGATCCCATCCGAGACTCCGAACAAAAACTCATAAACCAATTATCCAATCTATCCTAGCGTCGAGACACGTTAAGTGTGTGACCCTGCGGGTTCGAGAATATGCAGACATGATCTTCTATCAATAATCAACAGCGGGGTCTGGGCACCCATATTGACTCACACACATTCATCTATGATCATATCGGATGAACCACGATGCCAGGAAGGAATCAATCCCATATATATATTCCCTTCGTCTCGCGATATTTTACTTGCCCGAGATTTGATCGTCGGTACTGTCATACCTAGTTCAATCTCGTTCACAGCAAGTACTTTACTCGTTCCGTAATCCGATATCACTTTGTGATTAACTCCTTAACCACATGCTTGCAAGCGGTGTTGATATCGATTACCGAGTGGGCCCAAAGTATATCTCTTCGACTTGGGAGGGACAAATCCCATCTCGATACATACAACCCAACAGATACTTTCCGATCACCTGAGAGACACCTTTATGATCACCCTCTCATAGGATGACGTTTGATGACCTCAAAGCTTTCTTCCGATACCAGGGAGTTGTATTATCTCATGGTCTAAGGAATACAATATTTGACATAAGAAAAGCTTCGCAAAGACGAACACGATGACACGATCTAATTGCTTCGCTTAGTTTGGGTCTGTCCACCATATCATTCTCCCAATGATATGATCTCATTATTAATTGACAACTCATGTCCATGGTTAGGAAACCTTAACCATCATTAATCAATGAGCTAGTCCATAGAGGCGTACTAGGGACACGGTGTTGTTCACAAACCACACAAGTATTAAAGTTTCCGCTTAATACAATTCTAGCATGGAATATAAACATTATCATGAACAAGAATTATAATAATAACATCTTTATTATCGCCTCTAGGGCATAATTCCAACACGCAATCCCAGGATTACTATTTTTGCGAGACATAACAGAATTGGATACCATAGTACATCATCCATTACAAATCGTACATAAGTTCTTACACAAATAGGGATCTCATGATCGAGTTCTTAATACAACTTCAAGCAGCGGAATACGTAATAATAACGGTAGCGTAGGCGAAGCTCCATCTTCGTGTTGGAGATATGCCCAAGAGGCAATAATAAAGTGATTATTATCATATCTTCACACTTATGATAAATGTTTACATACCATGCTATAATTGTATTAACCGGAAACATTAATACTTGTGTGATTTGTAAACTAAAATAAGAGTCCCTAGTAAAGCCTCTTGTTAAACTAGCTTGTTGGTTAATATATGATCATGGTTTCCTAATCATGAACATAGAGATGTTATTAAACAACAGGATCATATCATTAGGAGAATGATGTGATGGACATACTCCTATAGATAAGTGTAGCATAAAGATCAAGTCATTTTAATAGTTCAATTGTTATATGCTTTCTGATACATAGTAACCTAATTCCTTCGACCATGAGATCATGCATATCACCTTTTCCAGATGGATGCTTTGATGTCATCAAACACCACACCGTAACAGGGTGGCTATAAAGGTGGCATTGAGTGTTCAGAAAGTATTGGTTGAAACACATGGATCAAGAGTGGGATTTGTCCATCCATATGACGGATAGATATATTCTGGGCCCTCTCGGTGGAATGTCATCCAATTAGCTTGCAAGCATGTGACTGGGTCACAAGGGATCACATATCACGGGAACGAGAAAAGAGTACTTATCGGTAACGAGGTTGAACTAGGTATGCAGAGATACCGACGATCATAACCTCGGATAAGTAAACTATCGTGAGACAAAGGGAAATTGGTATCGTATGTAAGTGGTTCATTCGATCGCAAAGTAATAGTAGAAATATGTGGGAGCCTTATGAATTTCCAGATTCCTCTATTGGTTATTGTTCGGAGAAGTGTCTCGATCATGTCCGCATAATTCACGAACCGTAGGGAGACACACTTAAGGATTCGACATTGTTTGAGTAGTTATGGTATTATGAGAAAGAGACCGAATGTTGTTCGGAGTCTCGGATGGGATCCGGATATCACGAGGTGATCCGAATGGTCCGGAGAATAAGATTCATATAAGGAAAGTCCCGTTTGGAGTTCGGGAATGATTCCGTGTTTTCATCGGAATGTTCTAGAAGGTTCGGATTGTCCGACTCGGGAGGGTACATGAATGTGTCATTGAATGATTGCATCATGTACTAAGTGTTCTTGCTGTTCCAAAACTTGAAAGTCAAACGCGGTTTGAAAGTCAAACGGCTAAAACAGGAAACTGTGGAAAACAGGAAACTGTGGGAAACAGGAAACTGTGGGAAACAAACAAGAGGAGTTTGAAACCAACTTGGAGGAGGAGTTCCTCTCCTCCAAGCCGGCGCCCAGCCCTAGGCCGAGTTGGGGAGGGACTTCTCTCCCTCCCTGGCGCGCCTAGCCCCTCCACCTATAAAAGGAGGGGCAGGGCCTCCTCCTTGAGACACACAAGTTTCTACCTCTAATCTCCGGTTTAGAGCCGTTTGGTTTAGAGCTTCTAATTGCTTTAGCCTGCGGTTTAGAGCCTTCTAATTAGTGTGTCTAATCTCTAGACCACTAATAGCCCTCTCTCATAATCCACCATACTCGCTCCGGCTTAAGAAGCCTCGGATTTCCTCTACTTAGGTACCACCGTTGCTTTTGCCGGAATAGCGAGAGAGTGCTACAACCTCCGCTGCTGGAACAAGGGAGAGGAAGGTCTTCGTAGTACCGAACGTGACCGAATGGAGCGCCGCTTAACGAGCCTGGAAGGATCGTCTACACGATCTTGAGATCGGAAAGAGTACGACTACATCACCCACGAGAATCTGCTCTCGTTAAACACTTTGGAATCTTCGAGGGTAAGTTATTCCATCGACTCGTTGCTACAATCTAGTAGATAGATCTTGGCTTGTTTGTTTGTATGCGATAGAAAATTTTTGTTTTCCATGCTACGAACCCCTACAGTGGTATCAGAGCTGTGTCTATATGTAGATTTGTTGCACGAGTAGAACACAATGGTCATTGTGGGTGTTGATGCTTTTATTGTCGAATGCTTTTTGTGTACTTTGCATCTTGCGGTATGTTGGGATGAAGCGGCCCGGGCTAACCTTACATGACATCGTTCATGAGACTTGCTCCACGCTTGACATGCAACTTGTATTGCATAAGTGGCTTTGCGGGTGCCTGTTTCTCCTAGCATAGTTAAGATTCAATTTACAACGGGTGATTGACAATACTAGTATCAATGTTGTGGTTCTTGTTCGTAAGTTAGAACGACACTTATTGAAAGCCCCAAACCACGTAAAACATGCAAAGAAAATTAGAGGCGTCTAACTTTGTTTTGCAGGGGTGTGCTGTGATGTGATATGGCCATGATTGTGATTATATATGATGTATGCAATGTTCCTTATTGTAAGTTGGCAACCGACAGGAGCCATATGGTTGTCTTTAAATTCTGTTAAGACCCGCGTGTCTATTCAAAGTAGTTGTAATAGTTGAAGCCGGTGGACGACAACCATGGAGAAGCATCATTGACCTTGATGCAATGTCGGTGATGATGGAGATCATGTTCGTGCTTGAAGATGGAGATCGGAAGCACAAAGAAGAAAGGCCATATCATATCACATATTATTGAATTGCATGTGATGTTAATCCTTTATGCATCTTGTATTGCTTAGTAGACGATTTAGCATTATAAGATGATCCCTCATGCACATGAATTTCAAGTCATAAAGTGTTCACCCTTAGTTAGCACCGTTGCTAAAGCTTGTTGTTTCGAAGCACCACGTGATGATCGGGTGTGTTAGATTCTGCAAGTGTATACAACGTGAGCAAGCCAGATTTGCTCATGAGGAAACTAAGGTTTGATCTTGATGAGCCTAGCATGTACAGACATGGCCTCAGGAACACGGATTACCGAAAGGTAGAGCATGAGTCATATAGTAGATATGATGAACATGTTGATTGTTCTCCATTGAAGCTATATCAACTCTCGTGATGATTGGTTTTGATATGGTGGATTTGGTTCGTGTGATCACTAAAACAATGTGAGGGATATTGTTTTGAGTGGGAGTTCACCTAGATTAATTTAATTATTAATTAGAACTCAATTTATCATAAACTAAATCAAAGTGAATTTGCATAGTTGTTGTAGTCATTGGCATCCGTTTACCACCTTGCGCTTAGTTATAATTGAGATGATAGAACTATAGAATTCTGGTTAGTTACTTTCTGCCGGTATCGTATTGTTTTGAAGTGTTAATCTAAAGTTTAAAAGTCCTATTGCAAACTTTCAAGAAGTTTCGTTACTCCATGAAGTTTAATAATTAGTATTAAATCAAGAGTAACAATTCCAAGTGTTAGTATATAAGTATCATGTTTGTCTCCATGATTCTTGATATTCAAAGGATTCTCCTAATATCAAGGTTATCTAAGGATCGAAAGAGTTGTTTGAAACCATGATTTGTGGAAGATATTGTGATATCTGAACGAAGTTTTAGTTGCAACATGATAAAGTATAATATGGCTAAAGTCATGTTCTCATATTTGATGAGAATTTGCAAAAGGTTGGAGACACTAGTTGTCCTAAACCTCCAAAAAGTTTTGGGAGAGCAACATTATACTCACGATTCACCGTTACAAGCTAATAGTAGCTTGATCATGGATAATTCCATGATAAGGGTGAATATTTGATGTAGGTAAAATATTTACTACACCAAGAGATTACTAAAGAAAGGAATTTGAAAGAACACCAAACATTTGATGATGGTGATCTACTTCAAAGTGCAAGTCCAAAGACATTGGTATTTAACTATACACGCTTTGGACTATGTGTCATATGAATGACTCCACTAATTGATGTTGATAGATTCTTTCAAGCGAAAAGGAAATCTTGAAAGAGAATCTCATAAGTATATGGCAGAAAAGAAAAGACTAGAATTGTTCAGTTTAAGTATATAGATGATATACATGTTATGGCTATATTCTTTGCTTATTAAACAATGTGGTTCTTAAGTATTTGATACTGAATTTGTTGGTGTGAATCGTCATACGAAACAACACAATTCATGAACTACAATGGCCTAAGTAACTAGCAAAAGAATATGTGATGATGTTCATCGAGAACAAAATAAAGGGTTATTGTGTTGCTCGTTAAACATCAAAGCTTGCCTTCAAGATTTGTTTTATCAGGTATTATGAGAACAAAAGGGTCGTTCAAATAATTGCCGTGATCTATAAAAGATAGATGATTTGCAAATCTCGTTGGAGATATCACATCCATAAAACTAGTGCTAAAGATGTCGAAAGACAAATTGATTGAAAGATCACTTAGGAAGTGACATCGCCGTTTAAATTATATTGGAAAGAAAACATGAAGAAAATCCATATTGATGGAATTTTGGAGTTTATTTGATTTTGATCAAATGACGCTTGTGAAACTTTCCTAGAGATAATTAAAACTTCGATCATAGGCCAAAAGGGAACGATAGACTAGCTTATTGGAACTTGTACATATTGTTGTATGAAGTCCATTATGTATAGTCAAGAGCGATGGATTTCAACTTCATGTGCTTTGTCCGAAAATTTGACTGAATATATGAATATTTACTTAATAAGGATGAAGTGTGAAACATTTGAAAAGTTCAAGGACTTTCAAGATGAAGTGCAAAATCATTGTAACAAGAATGTAAATAGTTTATGATAAGATCATAAAGGAAGATATTTGAGTTACAAGATTAGCATAATACCTAAGATTTAAAGGAATCGTTCCGTGGATTTGCATTTTCCCGAAACACCATAATAGTATGGAGCGTTCGAGATATGTAATTAAACCTTGTTTGACATGGTAAGATCGAAGGTGTAATTCATAAAACTGCCATTATATTTTAAAGATTAAAAGCTTTAGAGATTACCGTTTTTCCACTGAAAAGAGCTTCATCATAATCCGTTGAAATGACACCATATAAGGTTATGGTTTGGGATAAAACCCAAGTTGTCCTTTCTTAAACATTGGTATGCTATGCATAAGAAAGATGTGTGCAACCAAAGTCGGATGAACCTGTCTTTGTATAAACTATTAAGTATTCCTCCATAAACACCGGAGACAAAAGTGTTTGTTGCTTAGAACGTCAAATTTCTTTGAGACGGAATTTTTTCGTGAAAAGTTAAGTGGGAGGACAATAGAACTTTGATAAGGTTAAAAGAACCTTAGCTATATGTGCAGAGTTGCGCAGCGCCGAAAAATGTTTCGGAGGCAGCAACAATGCTCATGGCTCACGTGCCTCAAAGGTTGTGGTCACGGAGATCTAAGTTCCTATTGAAACAAGTAGATCGGGTAAACAATCAAATACCAAGATTTGAGGGTTGAATCATTATTTGAGAATAATGAACCGACTACATGCAAAGAAGCGATGATGGGCCCTGACTCCGTCAAATGGCTTGAAGCCATAAAATCCGTGATAGTTCCATACACGAGAAATCAAGTTTTGAACTTGAAGGACCCTCGAGAAAGGTGTAAGACCTTACAGTCGTGTTTGGATCTATAAAGAAATATACATGGATGTTTCGCATCTATGAAATAGTCGACATGTTGGGAAAGAGTTCACAAAATGTTCAAAGATTGACTATGACAAGATTTGATCTTTCATAGTGATATTTAGTCTAGACGGATAAATGTAGCAACCACTACATATAATTTTGTTATATGGTAGTAGAATAAACAAAACAAGTTCTTCTAATAGAATTGTTACCTAGGACGTGTGCATGACATGGTCCATAGGATTTTGTTAATTCAAAGGATGCTAAAAGCATATGCAAACTTCAATGGTTGAAGTAAGCATAGCGGAGTTGGAATCTTCATTATGATGAAATTGTTAAAAGAGTTTTAATTCATCAGAGACAATGAAGATGCTTGCGTTTGCAAGAAATTAAGTGGGAGCGCTAAGACATGTTTCTAATACATTATGTGGAAGACATATTGTTGATTGGAAATGATGTATCTTTTATTAACACATATTAAGAATTTCATCTCGATGAAAGACTTAGGCAAAACCTAAATATTTGGCATCAATAGATGCTAATATGGTTGTGCCAGAAGTACATAGACGAGATATTGAATGAGTTCAATATAGAAACTACAAGAAAGGTTCTTGTTGCACAGAAAGGATTGAATGAGTTCAATGTTGATGATATATTCAAGTGTATTGACATTTGGTAAAGTGAAACAAATAATCAAGTATAGATTGATACTTGATGTATGAAATCACAAAGAATATTTATATCAATCATACTGTGATATGTACAAATCCAGATATGTCCTATGCTCTAAATATTGTCAGCATATACCAGAATGATTCGTAAGATGATCATTGGACAATAGTAAGGATATTCTTATGATCTTTTGGAAGAACTAAGAGTATATTATTTGTAGAAGTGACAAATAGATGGTTAGTTCATTGTAAAAGTACTACATTGATACTAGCTTTGTCGCAAAGTACAAATTAAGTTTATCTCAATCTAAACTAGAGGTGGCACAATATAATGGAAAGTGAGTTCCATAATGGATTTGGATGAGTTCCAAAATTAAGACATTGTGACAGATACTACAACAAAAGGCTAAGTATATGACTGCTATAATAGCAGCTAAAGAGGGCATTTGTGTCAAGTAGTTTGTTATCAAACTAGGTGTAGTTCACAGTGGGATAATACTATGAAGATATATTGTGCGACAATATTATCAACATGTTTTAACCCCAAAGAACTAAAGGTCACACCGAAAGACCAAATTTATACAAAGCCATCTCATTAGAGAATGAGTGATGCGTAGAGACGCAAAGACATGCAATTACACACGGACCTGGAAGTGTCAGATCCGGAGATCAGTTGGCCACTAGCAATCGTGTACATACAACACCAGAAAGCCATAGGTGTTGAATACACAAAGGTTTGAAACTAGATTATGGACTCTAGTGCAAGTGGGAGACTGTTGGAGATATGCCCAAGAGGCAATAATAAAGTGATTATTATCATATCTTCACACTTATGATAAATGTTTACATACCATGCTATAATTGTATTAACCGGAAACATTAATACTTGTGTGATTGTAAACTAAAATAAGAGTCCCTAGTAAAGCCTCTTGTTAAACTAGCTTGTTGGTTAATATATGATCATGGTTTCCTGATCATGAACATAGAGATGTTATTAAACAACAGGATCATATCATTAGGAGAATGATGTGATGGACATACTCCTATAGATAAGTGTAGCATAAAGATCAAGTCATTTTAATAGTTCAATTGCTATATGCTTTCTGATACATAGTAACCTAATTCCTTCGACCATGAGATCATGCATATCACCTTTTCCAGATGGATGATTTGATGTCATCAAACACCACACCGTAACAGGGTGGCTATAAAGGTGGCATTGAGTGTTCAGAAAGTATTGGTTGAAACACATGGATCAAGAGTGGGATTTGTCCATCCATATGACGGATAGATGTATTCTGGGCCCTCTCGGTGGAATGTCATCCAATTAGCTTGCAAGCATGTGACTGGGTCACAAGGGATCACATATCACGGGAACGAGAAAAGAGTACTTATCGGTAACGAGGTTGAACTAGGTATGCAGAGATACCGATGATCATAACCTCGGATAAGTAAACTATCGTGAGACAAAGGGAAATTGTTATCGTATGTAAGTGGTTCATTCGATCGCAAAGTAATCGTAGAAATATGTGGGAGCCATATGAATTTCCAGATTCCTCTATTGGTTATTGTTCGGAGAAGTGTCTCGATCATGTCCGCATAATTCACGAACCGTAGGGAGACACACTTAAGGATTCGACGTTGTTTGAGTAGTTATGGTATTATGAGAAAGAGACCGAATGTTGTTCGGAGTCTCGTATGGGATCCGGGATATCACGAGGTGATCCAGAATGGTCCGGAGAATAAGATTCATATAAGGAAAGTCCCGTTTCGGAGTTCGGGAATGATTCCGGTGTTTTCATCGGGAATGTTCTAGAAGGTTCCGGATTGTCCGGCACTCCGGGGGGGAGGGTACATGAATGTGTCATTGAATTATTGCATCATGTACTAAGTGTTCTTGCTGTTCCAAAAACTTGAAAGTCAAACTGCCAGTTTGAAAGTCAAACGGCTAAAACAGGAAATTGTGGAAAACAGGAAACTGTGGGAAACAGGAAACTGTGGGAAACAAACAAGAGGAGTTTGAAACCAACTTGGAGGAGGAGTTCCTCTCCTCCAAGCCGGTGCCCAGCCCTAGGCCGAGTTAGGGAGGGACTCCTCTCCCTCCCTGGCGCGCCTAGCCCCTCCACCTATAAAAGGAGGGGCAGGGCCTCCTCCTTGAGACACACAAGTTTCTACCTCTAATCTCCGGTTTAGAGCCGTTTGGTTTAGAGCTTCTAATTGCTTTAGCCTGCGGTTTAGAGCCTTCTAATTGGTGTGTCTAATCTCTAGACCACTAATAGCCCTCTCTCATGATCCACCATACTCGCTCCGGCTTAAGGTGAAGCCCTACGGGATTTCCCCTCTACTTCCGGTACCACGCCGTTGTGCTGCCGGAATCGCGAGGAGAGTGCTACAACCTCCGCTGCCTGCTGGAACAAGGGAGAGGAAGGTCTTCGTCAAGTTCGAACGTGTGACCGATTGCGGAAGCGCCGGAACGCATGGCCGGAAGGATCGTACACGATCTTGAGATCGGAAGAGTACTACATCACCCACGAGAATCTGCTCTCGTTAAACACTTTGGAATCTTCGAGGGTAAGTTATTCCATCGACTCGTTGCTACAATATAGTAGATAGATCTTGGCTTGTTTGTTTGTATGCGATAGAAAATTTTTGTTTTCCATGCTACGAACCCCTACACTTCAGGGTCACAGGCAATGCTGACGATGGGAGATGATCCTAGTTGCCGTAACCCTCCTGGGGTCCATCCTCCAGGTACTCCTCTTCATAGTCTGGCCATGGGAATAGCCAGGGACAAA
Source organism: Avena longiglumis (assembly GCA_030063025.1). NCBI lineage: Eukaryota > Viridiplantae > Streptophyta > Magnoliopsida > Poales > Poaceae > Avena > Avena longiglumis. The sequence continues at coordinate 507,578,884 of CP125975.1, forward strand.
GCCATGAGTACTCTTTAAGTACTCGCAAACTAATACTAACAAGTGAAAGGGGTTTTTTTGGATAATAGGACACTAGGCTCTAGGGGTATTTTGCAAAAGCCAGATTTATCTCTACTAAGTTTAGAAGCAACGAATGCTAGTTGAAGTTTTATAACACCTAAGTGGGAACTTGTATTTCATATCACAACCCTGTTGTGGTAAGTCAAAGTCTCAATTCATTTCACAAGTCTTTTGAAAACATCTGACGGGGGAACAGTATGGCCATTAATAATCCATAACCGCGACACGGCTATTCGAATAGTTTGACACTGCAGAGATTGTACACTTTCACCACAACATTCGATACATCCGTAGAACAAATCCTGAATTCACCATACTCAGATGCGGATAATCGATCCTAACCTTTCAATTGCACGCCTAGTATAAGCACCTCTCCTGTGAGTTTGGCCTCCCAACCATGACCAACCGTCATCTTGGAGTGCTGCAGTGGACAATCTTCACAAGGTAGCCTCAGCTCAGACCTTGGCCGTGAGGGAACTGATACTAAGGTATATAAGTTTCCAGTCAAGCCCTACCCAATTTTCGGGTATTGTGGTTGTACGATAAAATTGGAATGGTATCGCATCCAGACAACCATCAGTTTTATAAAGGGCTAAGGCTCATGCCTCAACATTTTCATTACCATAAATCATCTGGTGTTCGGAAACACATGTCCAAAACATTTCAATAGAATGATCCATCATTACAAGGTTTTCATAACCATTTTTCCACCAAGTATTCCCATCTAAAGTTGATCAAGTTTTATTCTTAGCACTAGCATCTACAAGTGGGGGTAAGTACTAATGAGGGGTGGTAAACAAGTGGAGTTTCAACTAAGTTCAATCTCATGCCTTAGGATGATATCAAGATTATCTAGCTTAGGCCAAATTTTATGCTCTTTATGCAACCTTCACATATCTTTCTAGTATCTACAATTCACTGAAGTAAACTCTAAGTAATAGCATTGATAAAGAAATGAAGTAATAAGCTTGTAAGTAAAAACTAGGATTGGTTTATCAAGTGGGTAAGATCATCTATGCTTAAGGCATATAGTTGGCATGGTGACACGCAAGTATTAGCTTGCACAGTATCGGTATAAGCTTGCTAAATTGCAAGTGTTAGCTTGCACATTCAACTAGTAGCATTAGGATTGCTAAAGTAGAGTATCTTGCAAGGGTTACCTTTCCTTGTGCAGAGCAGTGGTTGAAGTTCTCCTCAGCTTCTTCTTCGTAGAATTCTCCTTCCTCCTTGTATCATTGGTCGGTACTAGCGTCTATGAATAAATATGAGGTACACAATCACTAAACAATACTTAACTACTTGCAATCATCACACAAAAGGGTCCTATAGATGATCTAGCATCATCACTAACATTACAAGATTAAAGCTTGGTTTAAATCCTTTTATTTTTAGAAAAGTAATTTCTACTCATTGAAAAACTACTTAAGATTTAATATTCTCCAAACCAAACATGGGATCATGTTGACACATGTCATCAACACATATTTTAGTCCATGGGAATGTGATTTAAAGTGGTGTCACAATTAATAAGGTTTTACCCTTTTATTTTAATTAAATAAAGTGACTAGAAATGCCTATGTAGCATTCTTTTATTACTTGAACATTATTTCTGTAAGTAAACCTATATATTTTTATATATTCTTAAAGGTATGGTTAAATGTGATTTTTGAGAGTTGGACTCAACTCAAAAGCTATTATGGTTTTAATTTGAAAAAAAATTGAATACAGAAAAGCTTCTGCTTTGTTATTTTTACCAAGGATGATCTACAGATCCAAATGACTTGAATCCAACGGGTTTGGATTTATAATTCCCAGACCTTTCTAACAAAATTGGTTTCATTCAATTTGGTTCACTGAATCGATCTGGCTTGATTTTTAAAATTGGGTACAGAAGTGTGTTTGAAATAAAATGGAAAAGGTTAAATTCAAATAACTGGGCTGCGCGGGAAGTGATACTGGGCCGGCCTGCTAAGCACAGCACTTACACGGGCTGGTTAAGTCTCTGTCCCCACGCGTCAGTGAGACGAGGGGGTGCGAAGCGGTATGGGGCGATGTGGTGCGTTCGATCTGGTTCTAATCCAACGGCTGAGGGTCATCGTCGACGTTGGGCAACGCCGGCGAGACAGAAACCTAGCGCGGGCAGTGGGGGTCGTTGGGGGCTCACCGGGGTTCAGGCGAGGGTCGGCGAGGCGGGCGAACGACGAAGTCGACGACGGCGAACCTCCTGGTACCGGCAGCTTCTCCTGGGGCGGCTCCAATCGCTGGCTCCCTTCTTCTCCAGCAGCGGTGGGCTCCGGTGAAATTCCGGCGAAGCGCTGCTCACCTTGCTCCGGGAACGGGGTGGGACGATCAGTGAGGAGAGGGGAGTGAGATGGTGTGCTCAATTCGGCTGGGGGTGGCCTCTATTTATAGTCACGACAACGAGACCGGACGGCATGGGCAGGCGACGGTGGCGACATGGCTACGGGCTGCTAGAGGCATTGCCGGCGGTGGCGATCGATCGGTGGTCTCCTGGCGATGCTCTACGGCTTTAATGCACGTGTAGGGGCGGTGCGGTTTGGTCTGGAACGTGCGATGCTCTGCGCGGCCGAGGCGGCCTCTTCGACGGCGAGCGGTGGCTGTGAGGCATGGGGCGGCAAACGGGGATGTCTAGCGGTCTCCTGGGTTGGTGGCGATCAAGTATGCACGCGGAGAGGGCGGCGCACGGTCTGTGGGCTTTGGTCGAGGGTGGCACTCTGGCACATGCTCGGCATGGTTGACAGAGACACGGGCGCGGCGTTCCTGGGTGCTCTGGTCTGTGTCTTCGAGGCAGGTCTGGTCGAGAGGGGGCGGTGAGGCATGGGTGATCTTCCAGACAAGGTTGGCACGGCTAGTTTCTCTCCTAGCTTGCTGTCTACACTGGGATGGCATGGTGAGCTTCGGCTGTTCACCATTGATGGCATTGCCAAGCTTACAGTAGGGCTTGTGCTGGGTTTAGTTAGCTAGATGATCTACTGAGGTTGATGTGAGCTAGAGAGGAAACAAGTTAGGCAAGAATCACTGCTCACAATAGTGTTTGGATTTTGTTTGATTTGTATCTGCAAGGTGTTTGATGAAATGGCCGCAAGAATTCAAGTTTTGAATTTTGAAAAGATTTTTGGTGGGTGTGCTAGGTTGGTGCTGGTGAGTCTGCAGATGCTTGGGTTTTGAAAGTTGAGCTTGTTTGAGTGGTTTTTGAAAAAGTGGGATCTTCCCATATGATAAAGATTCAATTTTGAATTGTCATTTAAACTATGCATTTGAATGTTTCTGGATGATCACAAGGTGGGCCTTGATACTTTTTTATGAGTAATATCAAGGGGTGTAAAGATCCAAATAAGTTTTTGTTAAGTTCTGAAAGTTTGAGACAGCCAAAGTAGGCATGGGAGTTAAATTGGTCAAAATGACCATTCCCTTATTTTGTTTGTTTTGATTTATTTCTCTTTGGGAAAAGTTTGGGAATTGTTTAGATGATGTTTATTTCACCTAAGAATCCATTTACAAGCAAAGGAACACACAAACAAGTTGGTTCAAAAGAATTCAAAATGAAATGCATACACACATGCATGCTTTCATATTTTTATTTAGAAAAGTTTTTGTTAACCCTAATTTTGGTGATTAGAGTTTGATGATCTAAGTTTAGTTTTTTTGGGATGTTACAAACCTTCCCCCCTTAAACAAAATCTCGTCCCGAGATTTGAAAAAGGACGAAAAAGATTACCTAAGATTTGAAGAGATCGGGAAACTCTGTCCTGATGTGATCTTCGCGCTCCCAGGTAGCTTCCTCTTCTGTGTGGTTGCTCCACTGAATCTTGAGAAACTTGATGCTTTGGGTTCGGGTAGTCCTGAAAGCTTCTTCCAAAATACGGATGGGTACTTCGGGATAGGTCAGTTCATCGTTGATCTCTATGGTCCGGTGATCGATATTCTTGAACACTTCGGTCTTCTCTGGGACTTCGAGACACTTGCGAAGTAACGAGATATGGAACACATTATGCACGGCTGCATCTCTTCGGGTAGTTCCAATTGATACAACACTTCTCCTCGATGGTTCAGAATTTTGAAAGGTCCGATATATCTAGGGGCTAACTTTCCTTTGAGTTGGAAACGCTGCATTCCCTTCAATGGCGACACTTTCAGATACACAAAATCTCCGATGTTAAAGGCGAGGTCTCGACGTCTCTTGTCGGCATAACTCTTCTGTCGGGACTGGGCGGTCTTGAGGTGCTCACGGATCTTGTGAACCTTCTCTTCTGCTTCTCGTAGGATGTCGGGTCCGAAAATATGACTCTCTCCTACTTCCGACCAGTTCAAAGGGGTGCGACACTTCCTTACGTACATGAATTCAAATGGGGCCATTTGCAAACTAGCTTGATAACTGTTATTGTATGAGAATTCTGCAAACGGCAGACAGTCTTCCCACTTGGATCCATATTCTAACACACATGCTCTCAGCATATCTTCGAGTATTTGATTTACTCGGTCCGTTTGTCCATCGGTCTGAGGGTTATATGCGGTGCTGAAATCTAGGCGGGTTCCTAAACCTTCTTGGACTTTCTTCCAGAATCTCGAGGTAAACTGAGTTCCTCAATCCGATACGATGTTCTTGGGGACTCCATGCGAACTAACTATTCTAGCGTTGTACAACTCCCCTAGCTTCGAACTCTGTTATGTGGTCTTGACGGGCAAGAAATGGGTGACTTTGCACAATCGGTCCACTATGACCCAGATAGAGTCATTTCCCCTACAAGAAGTAGGCAATCCGGTGATAAAGTCCATTCCAACGGAATCCCATTTCCATTTCGGAATCTGCAATGGTTGCAACAATCCAGCGGGTCTTTGATGTCCTGCCTTGACTCGCTGACATATATCACACTTGGCGATATAGCTTCTGATTTCTCTTTTCATCTTATGCCACCAAAATTGCTCTTTTAAATCTTGATACATCTTAGTTCCTCCTGGATGGATAGAATAAATAGTATCATGATCCTCCTTCAAAATAACTTCTTTCAACTCAGAATCTGATGGTACACAAAGGCGTCCTTTGTACCACAGAACTCCTTCTTCGTCTTCAGTGAATCCGAGTACTTTGCCTGTACCGATACGACGCTTGATTCCGTCGATACTAGCATTTCCCTTATGCGCCTCTTTAATCTGACTGATCAAAGTGGGTTGGAGTTCTATGCTAGCCAAAAATCCTTCACTTACTAATTCCATTCGAAAATCTTCCATCTCTTTGTGCAAGCTTGGTTGCTCCTTTAAAATCATGGAGTTCAAGCGGCACGGCAATCTGCTAAGGGCATCGGCTACCACATTGGCTTTACCAGGGTGATAGTGAATGTCCAGGTCATAATCCTTGATTAGCTTAATCCACCTTCTCTGTCTCATATTCAGCTCCTTATGAGTGAATATATACTTCAGGCTCTTGTGATCCGAGTAAATCTCACAACGGTTTCCCATCAGGTAATGCATCCATGTCTTTAAGGCTAGAACTACGGCTGCGAGTTCGAGGTCATGGGTTGGGTAATTTTGCTCATGTTGCTTCAGTTGTCGGGATAGATAAGATATAACTTTGCATTGTTGCATTAGCACACATCCGTGACCGATCTTGGATGCGTCACAATACACATCGAAGGGCTTCGTGATATCCGGCATGATTAAGATTGGGGCTGAAATCAATCTCCTATTGAGTTCTTGAAAACTCGCTTCACATTTGTCGGTCCATTCAAACTTCTTGTCCTTCTTCAGCAATTGGGTCATGGGTGCAGCGAGAATCCTTCTACGAACTTGCGGTAATATCCCGCCAATCCGAGAAATGCACGAACTTGGGTTTGAATGGTTGGGGCTTGCCTATCCTCTACATCTTTCACTTTGGCAGGGTCAACGGCAATTCCTCCGGCTGATACAATGTGACCGAGGAATCCTACCTCCTGTAACCAGAATTCACATTTGCTAAACTTTGCATACAGCTGATGCTCTCTAAGGGTTCCAAGAATGGTCCTTAGGTGTAGCTCATGTTCTTCTTCTGATTTGGAATAAATCAGAATGTCATTAATGAAAACAACGACAAACTTATCCAGGAAGTCCATAAAAATCTTATTCATGAGATTCATGAAATAAGCGGGGGCATTGGTTAATCCAAAAGACATGACTATATACTCGTACAATCCATATCTGGTGGTAAAGGCAGTCTTGGGAATATCCTCTACACGAATTTTGAGTTGATGATACCCAGATCTAAGATCAATCTTAGAAAACACTTTGGCACCGGTCAACTGATCAAACAAATATTCTATCTTGGGCAAGGGGTATTTGTTCTTGATGGTAACATCATTCAACTTCCGATAATCCATACACAAACGGTTACCTCCATCTTTCTTGTCCACAAACAAGACAGGTGATCTCCATGGTCACTTGGTTGAATCAATCCAATTTCCAGCATGGCATTCAGTTGCTTCTTCAGTTCTGCTAGCTCAGACGGGTTCATACTATATGGTCTCTGGGCTATGGGTCCGGTTCCGGGGATTAGTTCAATGATAAACTCGATATCCCGATCTGGGGGCATACCGGGCAAAACATCTGGAAATACATCGGGGTATTCACAGACTATTCGGACTTGGTCAATGGTAGGTTGGGCTATACTCTTGTTGCACTTGAATTGACGAGGTAAGGTTTCAGATATATGCTCGACTAATATTCCGGTTGTACTGGTCATGGTTATGGCTTTCTTAGCACAGTCAATTAATCCTTTATGTTTGGACATCCAATCCATTCCTAGTACTACTTCCAAACCTTTAGTTCCAAGTACTATCATATTTGCATAAAAATCTATGCCATGGATTCGGATAGGGACGGATTTGCAAATTTGCCTAGCCTTGGTGGTTGATCCGGGAATTTGAACAATAATAACATGCTTCAGTTTGGTTGGTTGAATTTTACTAGTGCATGCAAATTCTTCGGTGACAAATGAGTGCGATGCACCAGAATCAAACAACACTCGTGCAAGTACTGAATTAACAGAAAACATACCCAGCACGATGTCTGGCGCTTCCTGAGCTTCTTCAGCATGCATGAGAAAAAGACGGCCATTGCGGTTGAGCGAATTCCCTGGGGCAAACCTTCTTCCTGGCTGAACACGACGTTGTTGCTGAGCTGGGACATTGGCATTGGGTGTTGTGGCATTCTTCTTGTTGGGGCACTCGTTGGAGTAGTGACCCTTATTTCCACAGTCATAACAAGTCACTTGCGACTTGTCCTTTGCTGCACTAGGCACAACATCGCATCCAGTCCTCGGGGCAGTGTTGGGGTTGGGAGTAGCATTGTTGTTGAACCTGGGTGGGGCACAGTTGAAATTGCTAGAGTTGTCGGGGTTGTTGTTATTTCCTCCGGGCTAGGGTTTCCACGGTTGGGATAGGTCGGACGGTTCATCGGGGGTCTGTTGGTTTTTGGGCCAAATCCTGGAGATGGGTTAGGGCGATACTTTGGGGTCTGATGGGTTCCTGGTTGATGCATCATGCGACTCTTGCGGTTCTCATTGGCTTGGTTGATCTTTCCTTCCATCTGGATGGCAGAGTCGACAAGGGCTTCAATATCAGCAAAGGGGATATTGACTAACACTGTCTGCATCTCATCATGCAGACCATTCAGGAATCTTTCTTTCTTCTTGGCTTCGGTGTCGATCTCATCCGGGGCATACCTAGCTAATCACAAAAATTTGTCACGGTATTCTACTACGGTCATCCTTCCTTGCTTCAGTTCTCTGAACTCGTCTCTCATTCTCTTGATCAAACCTGGGGGCACATGGGTTCGGCTGAACTTGACCTTGAATTCCTCCAAGGTCATCATCTGGCCTCCGGTCATTGCATGCACACTGTTCCACCATGCCCTGGCATCTCCGGCTAGATAGTGGGTGGCGAATAGAACTTTCTCATTAGCTTCCACTCCGGCGACTTCTAGGTTATTTTCCATGGTTGGCAGCCAATCATCGGCATCTAGGGGTTCTTCCGACTTAGTGAAAACAGGTGGGTTGGTATTCTGGAAATTCTTGATCTTAGATCCATGGTTGTCCTGATTTCCATGGCCTTGGTTGTTGTGGGCTAGCTGAGCTATCTGTTGCAGAGTGGATAGGTTGGCTTGACGTTACGCTCTTCACCATGGTCAGAGGTCAACATTTGCAGGATCTGCAACATCGGGTCCGGGGATGAACCACTTCCTCCGCGTGGCATCTGAAGATTGAGATAGATCATGAGAAAAGAGGGAAATTCCTAAGGTTCTGGGATTTTGAAAAGTTTTAGATTTTGACTCAAATTTTCTAGTAACTTGCTTTTCATTCATTCATTCATTCATAACACACATTACAACACACACCACAACAAAGAAAAACTGATGGTTTTAAGAACCATTCTGAAAACTACGATACAGTGGGACCGAATACTACTCACTACATTTGGTCACTAGCGTAGTTGTGAGTTTTACTAAAAGTGATCTAGGGTGCAAAATTTGATGTAAGCTTTGAAATAATTTTAGAGTAGCGTGAATTTTTATAAAAGAGTCCAAGAGGTAAGAATGATAATAAGTTTTTGTAAATATTTGCTTCTTTTGGTTTTGAAACTAAGTTTTTGATTCAAACGTCCAGTCTAACTAGGGTCTCCTATGGTCAGGATGGCTCTGATACCAACTTGTCAACACCCGGAATTTTAATCCCAGATGCATGTTATGCCATACATCGCAATCCCAGGATTACTATTTTTGCGAGACATAACAGAATTGGATACCATAGTACATCATCCATTACAAAACGTACATAAGTTCTTACACAAATAGGGATCTCATGATCCAGTTCTTAATACAACTTCAAGCAGCGGAATACGTAATAATAACGGTAGCATAGGCGAAGCTCCATCTTCGGGGTCACAGGAAATGCTGACGATGGGAGATGATCCTAGTTGTCGTAACCCTCCTGGGTTCAACCTCCAGGTACTCCTCTTCATAGTCTGGCCATGGGAATAGACAGGGACAAAGCCATGAGTACTCTTTAAGTTCTCGCAAACTAATACTAACAAGTGAAAGGGGTTTTTGGATAATAGGACACTAGGCTCTAGGGTTGTTTTTCAAAAGCCAGATTTATATCTACTAAGTTTAGAAGCAACGAATGCTAGTTGAAGTTTTATAACACCTAAGTGGGAACTTGTATTTCATATCACAACCCTGTTGTGGTCAATTCAAAGTCTCAGTTCATCTCACAAGTCTTTTGAAAACATCTGACGGGGGAACAGTATGGCCACTAATCGTCCATAATCATGACGCGCTATTCGAATAGTTTGACACTCTGCAGAGATTTTACACTTCCACCACAACATTCGATACATCCGTCAGGAACAAATCCTGAATTCACCATACTCAATATGCGGATAATCGGTCCTAACCTTTCAATTACACGCCCTAGTATAAGCACCTCTCCTGTGAGTTTGGCCTCCCAACCATGACCAACCGTCATCTTGGGTACTGCACAGGTGGACAATCTTCACAAGGTAGCCTCAGCTCAGACCTTGGCCGTGAGGGAACTGATACTAAGGTATATAAGCTTCCATTCAAGCCCTACCCAATTTTCGGGTATTGTGGTTGTACGATAAAATTGGAATGGTATCGCATCCAGACAACCATCAGTTTTATAAAGGGCTAAGGCTCATGCCTCAACATTTTCATTACCATAAATCATCTGGTGTTCGGAAACACATGTCCAAAACATTTCAATAGAATGATCCATCATTCCATGGTTTTCATAACCATTTTTCCACCAAGTATTCCCATCTAAAGTTGATCAAGTTTTATGCTTAGCACTAGCATCTACAAGTGGGGGTAAGTACTAATGAGGGGTGGTAAACAAGTGGAGTTTCAACTAATTTCAATCTCATGCCTTAGGATGACATCAAGATTATCTAGCTTAGGACAAATTTTATGCTCTTTATGCAACCTTCACATATCTTTCTAGTATCTACATTTCACTAAAGTAAACTCTAAGTAATAGCTTTGATAAAGAAATGAAGTAATAAGCTTGTAAGTAAAAACTAGGATTGGTTTATCAAGTGGGTAGGATCATCTATGCTTAAGGCATATAGTTCGCATGGTGACACGCAAGTATTGGCTTGCATAGTATCAGTATAAGCTTGCTAAATTGCAAGTGTTAGCTTGCACATTCAACTATTAGCATTAGGCTTGCTAAAGTAGAGTATCTTGCCAGGGTTAGCTTGCCTTGTGCAGAGCAGTGGTTGAAGTTCTCCTCGGCTTCTTCTTCGTAGAATACTCCTTCCAGCTCGTATCCTTGGTTGGTACTAGCGTCTATGAATAAATACGAGGTACACAATCACCAAACAATACTTAACTACTTGCAATCATCACACAAAAGGGTCCTATAGATGATCTAGCATCATCACTAACATTACAAGATTAAAGCTTGGTTTAAATCCTTTTTTTTTAGAAAAGTAATTTCTACTCATTGAAAAACTACTTAAGATTTAATATTCTCCAAACCAAACATGGGATCATGTTGACACATGTCATCACCACATATTTTAGTCCATGGGAATGTGATTTAAAGTGTTGTCACAATTTAATAAGGTTTTACCCTTTTATTTTAATTAAATAAAGTGACTAGAAATGCCTATGTAGCATTCTTTTATTACTTGAACATTATTTCTATAAGTAAACCTATATATTTTTATATATTCTGAAAGGTATGGTTAAATGTGATTTTTGAGAGTTGGAATCAACTCAAAAGCTATTATGGTTTTAATTTGAAAAATGTTTGAATGCAGAAAAGCTTTTGCCTTGTTATTTTTACCAAGGATGATCTATATATCCAAATGACTTGAATCCAACGGGCTTGGATTCAGAATTCCCAGACCTTTCTAACAAAATTGGTTTCATTCAATTTGGTTCACTAAATCGATATGCGTTGATTTTTTAAAATTGGGTACAGAAGTGTGTTTGAAATAAAATGGAAAAGGTTAAATTCAAATAACTGGGCTGCGCGGAAAGTGATACTGGGCCGGCCTGCTAAGCACAGCACTTATACGGGCTGGTTAAGTCTCTGTTCCCACGCGTCAGTGAGACGAGGGGGTGCGAAGTGGTATGGGGCGATGTGGTGCGTTCGATCTGGTTCTAATCCAACGGCTGAGGGTCATCGTCGACGTTGGGCAACGCCAGAAAGACAGAAACCTAGTGCGGCCAGTGGGGGTCGTTGGGGGCTCACCGGGGTTCAGGCGAGGTTCGTCGAGGCGGGTGAACGACGAAGTCGACAACGACGAACCTCCTGGTACCGGCAGCTTCTCCTGGGGCGGCTCCAATCGCTGGCTCCCTTCTTCTCCAGCAGCGGTGGGCTCCGGTGAAACTCCAGCGAAGCGCTACTCGCCTTGCTTCGGGAACGGGGTGGGACGATCAGTGAGGAGAGGGGAGTGAGATAGTGTGCTCAATTCGGCTGGGGGTGGCCTCTATTTATAGTCGCGAAGACGAGACCGAACGGCATGGGCAGGCGACGGTGGCGACATGGCTACGGGCTGCTAGAGGCATGGCCAGCGGTGGCGATTGATCGGTGGTCTCCTGGTGATGCTCTACGGCTTTAATGCGCGCGTAGGGGCGCTACGGTTTGGTTTGGAACGTGCGATGCTCTGCGTGGCCGAGGCGGCGTCTTTGACGACGAGCGGTGGCTGTGAGGCATGGGGCGGCAAACGAGGATGTCTGGCGGTCTCCTAGGTTGGTGGCGATCATGTATGCACGCGGCGAGGGCGGCGCGCGGTCTGTGGGCTTCGATCGAGGGTGGCGCTCTGGCGCATGCTCGACATGGTTGACAGAGGCACGGGCGTGGCATTCCTGGGTGCTCTGGTCGGTGTCTTCGAGGCAGGTCTGGTCGATAGGGGGCGGTGAGGCATGGGTGATCTTCCAGACAAGGTTGGCACGGCTAGTTTCTCTCCTAGCTTGCTGTCTACACTGGGGTGGCATGGTGAGCTTCGGTTGTTCACCATTGATGGCATTGCCAATCTTACAGTAGGGCTTGTGCTGGGTTTAGTTAGCTAGATGATCTACTAAGGTTGATGTGAGCTAGAGAGGAAACAAGTTAGGCAATAATCACTGCTCACAATAGTGTTTGGATTTTGTTTGATTTGTATCTGCAAGGTGTTTGATGAAATGGCCGCAAGAATTCAAGTTTTGAATTTTGAAAAGATTTTTGGTGGGTGTGCTAGGTTGGTGCTGGTGAGTCTGCAGATGCTTGGGTTTTGAAAGTTGAGCTTGTTTGAGTGGTTTTTGAAAAAATGGGATCTTCCCATATGATAAAGATTCAGTTTTGAATTGTCATTTAAACTATGCATTTGAATGTTTCTGGATGATCACAAGGTGGGCCTTGATACTTTGTTATGAGTACTATCAAGGGGTGTAAAGATCCAAATAAGTTTCTGTTAAGTTCTGAAAGTTTGAGACAGCCAAAGTAGGCATGGGAGTTAAATTGGTCAAAATGACCATTCCCTTATTTTGTTTGTTTTGATTTATTTGTCTTTGGGAAAAGTTTGGGAATTGTTTAGATGATGTTTATTTCACCTAAAAATCCATTTACAAGCAAAGGAACACACAAACAAGTTGGTTCAAAAGAATTCAAAATGAAATGCATACACACATGCATGCTTTCATATTTTTATTTAGAAAAGTTTTTGTTAACCCTAATTTTGGTGATTAGAGTTTGATGATCTAAGTTTAGTATTTTTGGGATGTTACAACTATAACCCTCAAGTACCCGTGGATACCCAGTATAGTGAATACCGTAACTCGTAGTGCCTTTCAAATAGAGCAATACTCTTTCAAGAGCATTCCAATGATCATCTCCAGGATTTGACACAAATCGACTCAGTTTGCTTACAGCAAAGGAGATGTCAGGTCTAGTAGCGCTGGCTAAATACATGAGCGAGCCAATGATTTGAGAATATCTCAATTGATCTTTAGCATTCCTTCGATTCTTTCGAAGTAGCACACTCGAATCATAAGGCGTTGGAGAAGAATTGTAGTCGCTATACCCGAAGAGATTCAATATCTTTTCCACATAGTGAGACTGAAGCAATGTAATCCCACCATTGTCATCCTCTAGTAGCTTGATGTTTAAAATTATATCAGCCACTCCCAACTCCTTCATCTCAAAGCAGCGAGATAGGAACTCTTTGACCTTCTCGATAACAGCGAGGTTGGTCCCAAATATCAATATGTCATCAACGTAGAGACACATAATAACTCCCTCGCCCCCACCATGGCGATAATACACACATTTGTCAGCTTCATTTACAACAAAGCCTTCAGCAGTTAAAGTTCTTTCAAACTTCTCGTGCCACTGCTTAGGAGCTTGCTTAAGACCATACAAAGACTTCACTAACTTACACACCTTTCCTTCTTGACCATCTACTACAAATCCGTCAGGCTGCTCCATATAAATTTCCTCATCTAGCTCTCCATTTAGAAAAGCTGTCTTAACGTCCATTTGATGAACGAGAAGACCATGTGAGGCAGCCAAGGAAAGTAGTACTCGAATAGTGGTCAATCTGGCTACAGGTGAGTAGGTATCGAAGAAGTCTTCACCTTCCTTTTGGTCATAACCCTTAGCGACAAGACGTGCCTTGTACTTTTCAATAGTACCATCAGGTCTAAGCTTTTTCTTGAACACCCACTTACATCCTACAGGTTTGCACCCATAAGGACGATCTGTGATTTCCCAAGTACCATTAGCTAAGATGGAGTCCATCTCGCTTCGGACAGATTCCTTCCAGTAGTCAGCATCTTGAGATGCATAGGCTTCTGAAATAGAAGTGGGAGTATCATCCGCAAGGTACACAATGAAATCATCACCAAATGACTTTGCAGTCCTTTGTCTCTTGCTCCTTTTGTGAGCTTCATTGTCATCCTCCACGGGATCATCGGAGTGTTCTATCGGCATAGTGGGTTCAGGAATTATAGAAAATTCCTGACTAGATGAACTAGTCATCTCCTGATTTGATGATCTAGACATACCTTTCATAGGAAAGATGTCCTCAAAGAAAGTCGCATCATTCGACTCCATAATTGTACCAACATGCATGTCAGATAACTCAGATTTTATTATCAAAAATCTATAGCCAATGCTACGAAAAGCATATCCCAGAAAACACAATCAACGGTTTTTGGTCCAAGCTTTCTCTTATTGGGTATTGGAATATTGACTTTCGGCAAACAACCCCAAGTTCGTAAGTAAGAGAGTTTAAGACTTTTCTTTTTCTATTACTCAAATGGAGTCATGGTTTTATCCTTTACAGAAACACGATTTAGGACATGACACGCAGTCATTAGCGCCTCCCCCCACCATTCCTTAGAAAGACCCGATGTATCTAACATGGCGTTAACCGAATCAGTTAGAGTGTGGTTCTTCCTTTCGGCCACCCCATTTGACTGAGGTGAGTAGGGAGGCGTCCTCTCATGTATAATACCGTGTTCCATACAGAATAAATCAAATTCGTTTGAAAAGTAATCTCCACCACGATCCGACCTTAGCCGCTTGATTTTAAGATCAAGTTGGTTTTCTGCCTCAGCTTTATAGATTTTGAAGTAGTTCAGAGCTTCATATTTAGATTTCAGAAGATAAACATAACAATATCAAGTGGAGTCACCAATCAACGTCATAAAGTATCTTTTTCCACCTTTTGTCAACACACCATTCATCTCACAAAGATCTGAATATATAAGTTCTAGCGGTGCTAATTTTCTCGGTTCCGCAGCCGTATGAGACTTGCGGGGTTGCTTTGCTTGCAGACAAACTTGGCACTTAGAACCTTTGACAGTGGTAAATTTCGGAATTAAACTCATATTGTCTAGCCGCGTCATGCAACCAAAGTTAATATGACAGAGTCGTGAATTCCAAACATTGGACTCATTATCATTGCAAACATGATTAATAACTTTAGTACATGAGTCTGACAAAGACAAGCGGAACAGACCTCCGCACTCATAACCTTTTTCAACAAATTGTACATACTTAGAAATTACAACTTTATTGGACTCAAAAACCAACTTAAAGCCATCTCGTCATAAAAGCGATCCGCTGACGAGATTCTTATTGATGGAGGGAACGTGCTGCACATTCTTCAGCTGTACGGTCTTCCCCGAAGTAAACTTCAGATTTACCGTACCAACACCATGAACAGAAGCACGTGAGCCGTTTCCTATCAGCACGGAAGAGGTCCTTGAGACCTGATAAGAGGAAAACATGGAGATATCAGAACACACATGTGTATTAGCACCCGTGTCTATCCACCAATCAGGAGAATGATATACTGAAAGGATAGTAGGTAAAATACCGTACCCAGGATCCTTCATCTCAGTATCGCTAATAACAACATTAGCGGACTTGACGTTGTTCCCATGTTGACGCTTGTCAAAGCGATTAGGGCAGCTAGGAGCCCAATGATCAGGGTCACCACAGACGTGGCAAGAGCCTTTCCTCTTATCATTTTTCTTCTTGAAGTTGGTTGAGTGCGTGGCCTTGTTCTTGCCATCGAACTTTCCCTTTCCTTCAGTTTGTTCTTATTCTTAAACTTGTGGGATTGGAAGTTTTTCCTCTGCACTAAATTGGCAGTAGAATCTCCCTCAAGTCCTCGAGCAGTTTTATCCTTTGCTCTCGCCTTCTCTTCCATATGAAGAGACCCAATGAGATCCGTAACGGAAAACTCTTGTCTCTTATGTTTCAGAGAAGTAGCAAAGTTCCTCCACGAAGGAGGAAGCTTGGCAATAATGCCACCAGCCACAAATTTGTCCGGTAAGGAACACTTGAACTGCTCAAGTTCTTTAGCAAGTGATTGTATCTCATGAGCTTTCTCAACGACGGAGCGCTCATCAACCATCATGTAGTCCTAGAATTGCTCCATGAAATATAGCTCAGTGCCAGCGTCCGAGACCCCAAACTTGGCCTCGAGCGCTTCCCACGCGTCCTTGCCATTATCAAATGACATATAAGGGTCAAAAATGTTATCCCCAAGAACACTGAACAAAGCCGCCATAAATATGGTATCGGCTTTCTTAAAGTTCGCTTCCTGCTCAACAGAAAGATCTCCTTCAGGCTTGCCAAGAGTGGCGCTATAGCAGTTTAGGTTTTCAAACCAGATAAATGCTCTCTTGCGCCATCTCTTATAGTGCATGCCATCAAAAGGAGGCGGCCTAGTAGCCGCGGCTACACCAGTGGAATTCAGTTGCCTATAATCAGGTTTTTGGATTGTTAAAAATATAAGCAATAATCCATATGATTTAATCCGAATAATAAACTGATAAATCATGATCATACAAACAGTAGTAAATGCAGATCAACAAAGTAGATGAATAGATTACATCTATAAGAGATAAACCTATCACATCTACACCAAACGTTAGAATAAAGAACTCTAGCATAATCTTAAAAAGACAGTTGACTATCACGTATAGTGTAGGCTGAATAGCAGCCGCAGCGGTCGCAGCAGCGTCGCCCATGTTGTGGTTGTCGAAGAGGTCGCTGAAGTCCGGGAAGAAGTCGTCGTTCGGGAACTCGTCGTCGGACGACGACGTGGTTGCCAGTAGTCGCGCTTGAGCGCTCCCCAAAAACCTGATCGCCCCTCACCCGTACAGGTTCGCGAGAGACGGGGTTCCGGAGGCCTACTGTCCCGATCTGCGGTGCACGCGCGTGTGTGGATTAATTTGGTGCCGATTAGGTTTAGCCCGGGAGCTTATATAGTGCAGGTTAGGAGGATCGTGAGCTCAGTCCATGTCCGAGTCGGTAACAGCCACGTCCATAAAAACTGGAAACGACTGTAATTAACGCGTCCGTTAATGACTCATAATCAGTATTCCCAACCAGCAAAATAAAGCTCGGCTCAGCGAGATTCCCGCAACCCGCGGGGCACGCGCGTCGTGGCGAGGCGTGGCGTGGCGTGGCGTGGCGAGGCGGGCGGCGTCGGAGGAGGAGTGCGCAAGGGCTACTCTTCTTGTCACACCTTAGTGAGTGGTGCAACACTCTACTATATAAGGTGGTCTAACTCCCTTTCAACTAGCAATATGGGACTAAACTTTAGCACCACTAGCACAGCCATATGCTGCCATATACAAGTGGGCCAAAGAGAATTTCAGAATTTGTCTAATGGGCCAACAGCCCAAAACTCACCAAATTCCAATAGATGTGGCGGGGCTCGGGATGGGGAGGGCAGCGGCGACACAATTCATGAATTTGTTACTTCATGGGAAGACCGAATAAGTATCTGGGAGACGTGGCGTTGGCTGTTGCCGGCGAGGGAGACCAGGATGTAGGGAGAGGGACGGGCAAGCTCTCCTGACGGCGTTGGAGACCTGGGCTGCAGCAAGGGAGCGGCCGGCGGCGGTGCTCCGGCCAAGCGCTCGCGATGATCTAGGCACATATGCGGGTTCTTACAAGGGGAAGGTCTAATCGAGGGGCTAGTGAGCTCCCGTCTGCCTCCTTCGAAGTCGTTTATCCCCGCCGCCGCCCGGTCCTCCTCTGCTCAACCCTGCCGCCTCATCGCTCCCATCCTCCGCCACCGCTCTTCACCTGCGCGAGCGCCGCCGGCCGACCCTGCAGCTGGGCCTCGCCCCGACGCCGTCACCAGGCTTTTCTCGCCAGCGACCCCCGCCGCCAAGCCCGCCAAGCCCGCCAGCGACCCCCGCCGCCGCCCTGCGCTCGCGCGAGATGGGGATGACCCGCCGCCCTATGCCCGTGCGAGATGGGGATGACCGGTTCGGTCAGCTCGTTTTTTTGGGCTGTTTGACTTGGCGGTGGCCGTCCTCATAGTATCTTCGAACATACAGGGGCAAAAACGTCCATAAAAAATCGGAACGAAATTCGGAAGGACGAACCTACCTATGTGTAAATTAGTAGATAGATAGTGTTACTTTCATGCTTTATACTGCCCTTTGATGATCATTTATAGATTGGTAAATTTTTTATAACTTTTTTTTTATAAAATTTAACTTTGAATAAACCCAGAAGATTGAAGTAAATAAAACCAAAGTGAGTAACCATGTGCACTATCGAATGAGTGTCAACAAATCACAACAAGGACCAGGCGTCTGTTCTATATATTATTCAAGGAAAAAAAGCGCTATAGCAAATAGCGTCAGTCTTAGAAATACGCAATTAGTGTGATCTAGCTATCGCGCTATAGCATGCTATTAGGGAATATGCCGCGGCGTAACGTGTGATCCCGTGAAATAGTTGGTCAGATATACTGTTGGAGATCACCCGATATATAATTTAGTATATATTGTTGTCTCAAGTTAACGTGAAAGATAGTTGTACTATTTTTCCTGATAAAAGAGGCAAAGGGCTATAAAATTATTGTTGAAGAATTAAAAAGCTCAAAAGAATCTAAATTGCCTATAATGAATAGTGGCCTAAAATTAGCTATCATGAATTTATGTCTAGGAGAGTGTGTCAGAAAATTATCGCAAAAGAATAACTACTGGTGAATTACCGAAAGAGAATCCCTGACCGTTAAGGAGTTATATTTGGAGTACATATAGGGGGAATTACGACCGTGAGAATGTGTCCGAATATACTGCCAAAGAATAGAATAGAATTCCACGAAATTTACCGCGAGAGAATTACGGTGGTGGAAGTACTCACCGCCAAGGAGATCTAGATAATTGTGGTCGGGAAATTACATACAGAAAATCATCTTGAAAAACTATTAGTCAAAGTATGAAAAGGCAAAAAAAATACACCATAGGGAAGACAGAGAAAATTATTGGCGGGAAAAGATATGTATGTCAGGAAATTACCGAAATACCGGTTTATGTCAAAAATTATTGTAAAAAATTACCGTTCGTGCACTATCGACGAAAGGCCATCAAAGGGCTATCAGGGACCCATCAGAAAATTATTGCTGTGTAAGTTGTTCGACTTATCGTGACGCAAGATACATATAATTGTGGTCCAGAAATTAAATACAGAAAATCATCTCGGAAAAATATTAGTCAAAGTATGAAAAAGAAAAAATACACCTTAGGGAAGACCGAGGAAATTATTGGTGGGAAAAGATATGTATCTCGGGAAATTACCGAAATACCGGTTTATGTCGGAAAATTATTGTAAAAAATTACCGTTCGTGCAATGTCGACGAAAGGCCGTCAAAGGGTTATCAACGACAAATTAACCATCAGAAAATTATTGTTGCGTAAGTTATTCGACTTATCGCGACACATTGGCCAAAAGTATAAAGTCACTTAAAATTTACAGTCCAAAAAAATTAGGGCAGTGCGATGTGTCGTGATGCCGTTCGCCAAACGAAGAAAGTTTGTTGGAATTGCCATGCAAAATAATAGTCGAAAAAATATAGATGTGCGCACTAGTGCAGGGCCCCCCCTTTAACTCCGGTTAGGAGGGCCCTCTAACAGCGGTTCCCCAACCGCTGTTGAGGGTTCGCTGTTAGAGGGGGGGCCCTTTAACACCGGTTCTTATACGAATCGGTGTTAAAGGGTGGCGCACGTGGGGCTGCCGCAGGCCTCAGGTCCCCCCTAACACCGGTTCGTATCTGGAACCGGTGTTAAAGGTTCTTCTGCCGCGGCAGAGTTCTGCCGCGGCAGGAAAACGGCCTAAATCTCTGCCGCGGCAGACTTCTGCCTCTGCCCCGTTCTGGGCGTATTTCTGCGGGAGGGGGGAGCGAGGGGGAATCGATCGGGAGCGGTATACACATAAATCGTCATCGGTACATACGAGTACATGAATAATTAAGCAACTATTATTATACACAAACATCGTCATCGGCACATACATCGTCATCGTTCATTTTGGTGGATATCTAAAGAGTTCTCCGCCAGGCGTGACGACCTCATCAAGTATGAACCCCGCCAATTCCTCTTGAATGGCTCGTATGCGTTCAAATGGTAGGAGTTGGTCCCGCATCCGTTCGATTTGAATATATATGAAGAATGGGCCGTCAATATATATATAAGAATAAAACTCAACACAATTGATGGTAATAAAATAATGTTGTGGACTTTGTTTACTTACTCTAAGTTTTTCTAGTGCGGCTTGGCCCGTCGCACATATCGTGTTGAGAATAAACTCGCAAACATAGTACCCACATAAGTTATTGTCGTGTCCCTGATGCGCGCACTTTACGAGAATAGAGAGTTCAATCAAAATAATAATCAATAAAGCATGATATAATGGAATTGGAAGCTAGCTAGTATTACTTACATTTTGGTCTACAAATTTTAGTTCTTCTGACCATTCACCCACGGCCCTGCCCGTGAACCTTTTCCAAACCCTGTCCGGCAAAGAAAATGGATAAAGGAGTAATTAATTACTTATTGTCAGGAAAGTTGCCGATCTAGTGCGATAATATGATTGAAATTACCTCTCGAGCATCTCTCCAAAGTTTGCCCATATCTCTTTTTCTTTTCGTAACGAGTCCATGACAAGGACTTTTCCTGAGTCGGGTTGAATGACTAGCAGAATAAAGTGGAACCTATGCACGCATAACTCATCATCAGTTACACTTAACATCGAGTAAGCTGAAATAGAATGTGTACAAGAGAGAGGGTAACAGTACTCACGAGAAGTTGTAAGGCAATAGTATTTCCCTTTTAGTTTGTTGTCTCAGTAAAGACGTTAGCAAGTAATCTTCTGTTTGCCCGGGTTTGGTTTCTACCACTCCTTCATGAACTCTATTTGGGTCAACGAACCCAATGTCAAAAGGGCCTCCTTTCGTGCATTCCATAACCTTTTTCCTGCATAATAGTATATACATATATGGTGAGCATATATATATACATGCAATTAATAAAGTGAATGAGATGAGATATAAATTATAGAAATAGTACTTACACACAATAAAGGTTGATGGCAGCTTTGTCGAGTTCCTTCTGATTGAATAGAAAATGCAAGTCTTGAATGTTGAAGTCGATCGCGTCATCTCCGCAGAAGAAAATATCATCTCTTATATGCGTCGTGATCCATTCTACCTTTCTCGTCTTGCAGAAATGAAGGTACCACTTGTGCAATTTTCGCATCTTTGTTGGTAGAGTCTTGAGCTCCTCTTTCTTGACGAGATTCTTCCCATACTTCCATGGTTGTATGGGGTTGGCATCGCATTTGGGCAAGTTGTCTCCCATGACGTTCAAGTATGCAATGTAAGTCATCCCCATCTCATTGTCCTTTCTTTGTAGCTCTGCCTCGTAATCATTTACAGGAGGAGCGTCCCGTGTGTCGAACATTTGGAGCGGGGCACATGATTGGTTTTCCTGCTCTCCGAGCATGGGAACTGTTTTCTGGGGTGCCTCACGACTGCTACTTTCAGTCTCCCTACGGCGCCTTGCATCCGCCTTCAAAATCTGGCATTCGTAGTCCGGCACAAGTGGGGTTTCAGGTTTCGAAAGATTTTTGTAAAACTTCTCCACCACCGCCGGATCTATTTTCTCCTTTGGCTCGGCCCGTCTAGGTGCAAAGAATTTCTTGACCTGTTCGTCGGAGATCCTATTGGTCTCCTCGTCGCTGCGATTCCATGGTAAAACCGGCAATGGCTTGGCGGAAGGCTGCGGGACGTAGTTTTTTGAACTCTTTGGCGTACGGTTTCCTGCGGATTTCTTTGTGGCAGTGCTACTGATGCTCTTAGTGGCAGTGCTCTTCCGCTTACGCTGAGGAGATGGCTGAAGCACCGGAGATGGATGACGGGCCGGAGATGGCTGCCGCGCAGGAGATGGCTGAAGCGCCGGAGATGGCTGCCGCGCAGGAGAAAGCTGAAGCTTCAGATCGGCCGACCTGGAGACGGCGGGGGTGCCAGTGACCTCCAATTTGGAAGCACAATGTGTTCCTTCTTCCAAAGAATGGTTGTTTTCATTGCAAATTTGAGTTGAGTTTCCCCTTCACCTGTAGCATGGTCAAGCTGTGCTTCCTCATATTGCTTCACAACCTCATCCACCCCGACAATAGCATAGCCATCTGGAATCGGTCGGCAGTGGTAAGTTCCACCAGCTACAGGAGGTAAGGCATAGCCGACAGCCACCTTAATGGATAAGCCCATTAATCTCACATGCAGCTCAGCGTGTTCGCTCTCCGTGATCTCATCCACGGGGTATCGAGGACCCGCCATTTCAAGCGTGGGCTGCATGTTCTCTGTGGAAGCCACGCTGCTTTTCCGCGCAGAGTCTGGGCCGCCGGCAGCTTCCAATGCAGGCTCTTCGTGCCGCTGAGATGGGCCGGTAGCTTGATGGCTCTGTTGTGCATTCACTTGTGCCTGCAGCGCCGCAAGAGCATGTTCTATCTGTGTCATCCGTTCTGTACGCTCTTTTTCTTTTCTGCCGCGCCATCTGTAAGAGTCGCTCCAGCCGGCAAACCCATCCTTCCACGTCATACCCCCTGTGCCTCGTGCATGTCCAGCGTGTTCTTTTTTACCGATGGCGCGTGTGAGCTGGTCATTCTCTCTGTCGGGATGGAAGGTCCTGACGGCTGTTTTCTCGTATGCCGTGATGAGTTCAGTGACGGGTTTGGCAAGGAGTGTTGGGAAGATACACAATCATGTTTCTAGGTCCAACCTTGCCCCGATTCCGTAGAACCAAGTATTTGCACGTAGGTCCCACCCATCTGTCTGGGGTGTGATCCCTCTCTCGCGCAGGGCCTTCTCAGCTTCCTCCCACTTAGGCCTCTGAGATATGTAGCCACCACTACTAGGAAAACGGCTATAGGTAATCAGCACATCCGTGGCTCACATGGTTGAAGTGCCCCACGGCTAAAACAGGCGTGGCTCACCTATGGGCAGTGCCCTACTAGTAACTAGAACAACCGTGGCGCACATGACTATAGTGCGCCACAGATGTGTGTGGGCCAGGGCCCTGTTGGCCGCACGCCAAACATCTGTAGCGCACTATAGTCATGTGCGCCACGATTGTTAGTGTCATCTGTGGCGCACATGGGGGGGGGTGCGCTACGCCTAAGCGCACGTCCCTCTCTGGTGTGAACCATCCGCAAGCATCTGTGGCGCACATGGCATAGTGCGCCACAGAAGTTTGTTCTCTCTGTGGCGCACTATGGCATGTGCGCCACAGATGTAGTGGCATGCACCAACTCCACACACCCCCGTGGATCGCCTTTTTAGGGTTTGCAAAAAATAAACGAAAATGATAAACACTTCAAAAAATTAAATCCTTTCATATTTAGGTAGGTAATGTGGTATATCTTCTAGTAAAATTAACAAAATTGAGTTTCGACTTTATTTGCAAAAAAAAGTTATGCCACGATAAAAAGGCCGTAACTTTTGCATACGATATCGAAAAAAATCGTATAATATACCAAAATGACGAGAACGAGATTTCGCATCTGCTCGCAACCACCTATGGTCGTTTAGCGATTTTTTAGATTTTCAAAATTCGAAAAGAGTAAAAAGTTACGGTCAAAAAACCGTTTTTTCCTGCAGAAAAAAAAATACAGGGCGACTTATCCGTAGCGCACCTACACCTAGTGCGCCACGGATAAGCTTGGGCGGGATTCAAATTTGAATCCCCACCCCGCCCTCCTCCCTTTCCCCTTTTCCCTCTTCCTCTCCCTTTCCCTTTCCACTTTTCCCTTCCCCTTTTCCCTCTTCCTCTCCCTTTCCCTTTCCCTTCTTCCTTCTTCCTTCTTCCTTCTTCCTTCTTCCTTCTCCCTTCTCCTCCTTCCCCTTCTCCTCTTCTTGCAGTGATGGCACGACGTCGACCTCCTTCTCCTCCTCCTCGCAGTGACAACAGGCGACGGCGGTGCAACGGCGGCCTCCTTCTCCTCCTCCTCGCGACGGCGGTGCAACGGCGGCCTCCTTCTCCTCCTCTTCCTCCTCTTCCTCCTGTTCTTCTCCTCCTCTTCCTCCTCTGCCTCCTCTTCTTCTTCTCCTCCTCTTCTCCTCCTCCTCCTCTTCTTCTCCTCCTCTGCCTCATCTTCTTCTTCTTCTCCTCCTCTTCCTCCTATTCTCCTCTTCCTCCTCCTTGCAGTTCCGACGACACCGACGCTGGCAGCATCGTGGCGATGGCGACCTGCACCGACGCGCGGCCGCACTGACGACGAGATCCAGATCTGCTGCTTTTTTTTTGAATTTTGAAATTTACATCCGTGGCGCATATCGTTTCATACGCGTGGCGCACCTGCCCAAACTTCGATCGCATGTGGCATGCGCCACGTCTCTAAACTTATGGCGATTAGGCAGTGCGCCACAGAATTTTAAACTTCTGTAGCGCAAGGCACATGGCGCACTGCTAGTGCGCCACAGATGATGTTTCATGGTGCGCCACTAAAGGCCATTTTCCTAGTAGTGCACCTGACCCCGTCCTCTGGTGATATTCCTTCTTCAGGGCATTAAGCGTATTGGTTTCTGACCTCTTTTTAGCTATAGCACTTTTTTTATATGTCTCAAATTCGGGCCAGTGAGGTCTTATCTTCGCATAATATGCGTCTTCGAAATTTGGAGTCTTGCCAGATTTGACAAATTTGTTCAATTTTGTCTTCTAGTTGCGAAAAGCGTCACCCATCTTCTTTAGAGTCCACTCTTTGACCTTTTCCTTTATAACCGGGTTGTTTTCATCCTCCTCTGGCGGAAGGGTGAAATTTACCAACAACGAATTCCAAACGTTTCTTTGGATCTATCATCGACAAAGGTATCGTCGCCCTTCTTTGGCTTATTCCAATTTTCAATTATGATTGGGATTTGGTCCCTAACAAGAACTCCAGCCTGACGTACAAATTTGTCTGCGGCCTTTTTGGGCTCCATCGGCCTGCCATCAACACGGACTTCTTCGATCGTGAACTTGACACGATCTTTCAACCGCTGGCTCGCGCCTCGCTTGCTCTTTTTCGTAGAAGAAGATGGTTGCTGGCTGGTCAATTCAGAGGGCTAAAAGAAGAAAAAAAACGTTAATTAATACATGTAGAAGAAGATTGTTGGTGGAAGTCAGCAGAAGCTTAATCAATGCATATATCTCGCCGGATTTTGTAACCATTAAATTGCGTTCACCGGAGTCTTCATCTTCTCCATGACTAATACTTGAGTTGTCGTCATCATGTCCCTCCAAGTTCAGATATTGTGAGGTGTCCTCATCAATAATGTTCTCCATTATTTCTTCTTCTTCAAGGTTTCTACTAAGTGGATCCATAGTTTCTAAAACAATAATATTATCTAGAGTAAGAGTGTAAACATTCAAGTGGACTTGGATTCATACACAAATATACATATTATTCATACAAAAATACACAAATAAATACACAAATGAGTCAGAGGTCCAATTTGTATACAAGTTTTAATCTATGCATGTAGTACAATTTATCGAGCAAACAAGTTTTAATCAGGATGATTCAGCAATCACACACGTGGCAGACACGTGGAGCTCACCAGTGGGGTGACGTTGGTCTCGTCGGGCGGCGGTGCTCGTCGGGCGGCGGTGCTCGTCGGACGGATGCGGCGTTCTCGTCGGGCGGCGGTGCTAGCGGCGGGCGGCGTCGGCGTTGAGGCGTGGCCTACGAGCTCCGAAGCGGCGGCGGCGAGACGCCTCTGACGGGAAGAGAGCGAGGTGGTCAGGGCTCCTCGAAATAGGCTTGCGCCCCGCTATATTAATATAGCAATCACAAGATACAACGACAATGTTGGAGCAACAGAAAAGCAACAGCAAAATCTAACCCAAAAGAAAATAAAGAGAAAAATAAAAGAAACAAATGCCGACATCGAGCAAATCGACGAACGAAAACGACCCGTGACCGCTGCGCCCTCCGGAGTTTCCCCCGATACCCCGACATCGATGGCATACTATACCGCCATGGCCACCACCGGAGCTCGCACCACCTAGGCCGCCCCTGCAGCCGAGAGGGGAGGTCGTCCCCGTACACTAAACTACACTAAATAACCCTAAACTAATACTAACTAATTAACTAAATAAAATACTAACTAATACTACTAATAATTAACACTAAACTAACCCAAAAAAAGATACTAAACTAATACTAACTAATTAACTACTAAAAAAGATACTAACTAATACACTAAACTGCTAATAATTAACTAATACTAACTAATTAACACTAAACTAACACAAAAACTAACAAAATAAAATACTAATAAACTAGCTAGTACTAATTACCTCTACGAGCGGGCCGGTGGCGGGGCGCCGGTGGCGGGGCAGCTGGCAGCGCGGGCCGGTGGCGGGGCAGCTATGGTGGAGGCGCGGGCGGCGGTATGGTGGAGGCGCGGGCGCCGGTATGGTGGAGGCATCATGAGGTCGGCTGGCGGGAAGCGTGGCACAGCTAGGGAAGCGCGAAAGCCTTGGCGCGAGCGACGGTGGCGCGGGCTGGGAAGCGGACGTCGGACGGCGATGAGCGACGTCGGGCGCGAGGATGACGGACGCTGGCGGCGAGCGCAGGCAGCGATGGACACAGAAGCGGCGATGGAGGCGGCGAGGCGAAGCTCCTCCGCCGAACCGGTTCGTGGGGGAAGAGAGAGGAAGGGGAGAAGGCGGGCATTTAATACCTCCCCCTTTAACACCGGTTCCAGCCACGAACCGGTGTTAAAGGGGGGAGATTCCGTTTCCCGCGCTGTTATCACCATATTTTGGCCAAAGGAGGAGATGGGCCGTAATCAAGATGGGCTTGGAAGATACGTATATGCGACGTGTTGTTGGATCGGCCTTGTGCGTGGATTTGGGCTAAATTGCCCGTATGTCAGATATTGTAGTAGGTTACGTTTGGTTTAGGTAAAGATAGAGTTGTAGAGTTATTCCAAAGATAGAAAGTCTCGGACTATAAATATGTACCTAAGGTTATCGAGAAAAGGAGGACAATCACGTTCACAACAAACACAATCTCCAAGATCGCCACCCCTTGTTTCTAGGGTTTCTTTCGGGTAATATGTTGCCTAGATCGCATCTTGCGATCTAGGCGATTTGCTTATCGTTATTTGGTGTTACTCGTCTTTGAAGCCTTGTTGATGGCGGGTAATACTATTATCATAGATTTGTTGAGGCTAGCATCGATACTTTTCGCTATGATTGTTTAGGATATGCTACCTCTAGTTACCTCGCTACCTTTGCACCTTTTCCCGGGTGTAAGGGTAGCATCTTGCTTGATCTTTATTTAGTTGATTCGATCCGTTATGGTTGTGCCTTGTTCTCCAAGGTTTAGTTTGATATCCATGTAGTCAGGCTTTACAAACGGGTTGAACGATCCAAGAGTAATGAAGGATATAGTTTGCTAGTTCGAGAGGAGTTGTTCTAAATTGACTTTACGTCGGTTGTTAGGCCTCCTCTAGGGTTAGTTTTCTATCATCTTTTATATCTACCAGCTCAATTACGTGTAGGACGTTCCAATTACGTGGTGAAAACGTTAAACCGTCAGAGATCGATTTAACTTGTAATGATGAAGCAAAACCCCATGTTATCATAGATCTAATGCGTAACCATGGGATAATCGGCTCTAGGAGCCGATTCACGTGGAAACCCGGGAGCCGGTCACTCGAATTTTACGTATACTTGTTTACCATGCAGAAATCAATCGGCAATCCTTCACCTTCGACCAGGTATAGGTCGTGGCACGCCTCGAACCAAGCCGGGACGTGTGCGGAGTTTTGCGGGCCGTTGCCCGAGGGACCAGGGCCCACCATAGCCTGGAGCCTCCCGCTCTTCGTGTTGCTCGTCGCTGCTCGCCGTGGGTTTTGACAGCAACACATTCGCACGCCGGTGGGACATTCAACAAAGATCTGCATCAACATCCGACGCCGAGATGGGGACAAACCGATCACGCATTTGACGAGCTGCACGAGGAGCACAAGGCGGTATGATGACATCAAAGCTCTCTTGAAGCCGATCTCATCGGCTCTTTGATAGGACCGTAAGCATGGCATCGTGGAAAGGTTCTCACCCGAGGTGCTCTTGATGAGGTGGATCTGTCATTCTTCGTGAGGAGCGCACTGAGCTCTGCGACAGAAGTCAACTACATGGTGGCTCATTCTCTTCACCGCCATTCCGAGAGCACAGTAAACGCTTTCGAGCGGATCGCAGTCGCGTAGTTCAGAGATCATGAAACATCGATTCTCCGTCGGGCCTACTCTGGGGACTCACCAGGAGAAAGACCGCTCAGGCCAGGCCACCGTTGCCATTCACACTTGCAGCCCGGAGCCACCAGGCAGCGGCGACGTCGTCTACAAGGTCGGAGGCGACCCAGCGATTGCCGCCTGTTTGAGCCACCTAAAGAAATCCCACATGGATATGTGTGCACCTACGTGCGGACTGCAATAACGACACGCACCAACAGATTGCAACCGCGATTTCTGGCGGGAGTTCTGGGCGGGGGTTTCAAAGAAGCGTTTCGAGCAGCGATATGCAGGATGGACGCCGATAAACAGGCGTGGTTATCCAAGTATGCCACTGGAACGAGTCATGAGAATCTAGCCCCTGCAGCTCAAACAGTGGAGCAAATCCGTACCATCTTGAGAGACCGGTTCGCCGTGCCGAAGAGAAGGACAATCGGCTATTCAAAGCCGTACCCTAACGAGTTTGATCTGATTCCGCTGCCACCCAAGTATCGGCTCCCTGAGTTCTCAAGGTTTAGCGGTTCAGAAGGGTCGAGCTCGATCGAGCACGTGAGCCGATACCTGGCACAGCTAGGCATGATTTCAGCATCGGATCGATTGCGCGTAAGGTTCTTTCGCGATCTCACAGACCAGCTTTTGGGTGGTACACCTCGCTGCCACCTGATTCGATCCAGACCTGGAAGCAACTATAAGAGCAGTTCCACATTCAGTATCATTCAGAGGCTACCGAGGCTGGCATTGCAGACCTGGCACAGGTGCGGCAAAAGCGAGAAATTGGCGAGTACATCCAGCCGGGGATCGCTAAGAACCGATGCTACTCAGCTCGTTTAACTGAAAAGAAGCAGTCGAGCTGGCAGTGTTGGGTCTCTCAGCACCCATCAAGGATCTGGCTTTCCAAGTAGAGTACAACTCATTGGCGCACATGGCCCAGAAACTGACGATGTATGAACAGCGCCACCACGAGTTGTACCAAGACAAGTTCAAGCGTCCGATAGGCCTGGTCGTCTGAAAGAAGATGATCCTACACAAGACCAGGAGGTGGCCGTGGCTGAATGGGCTCGGGGGGCAGACCCTGTGTCCTGCAAATGGGTGAAGCAGCAGGGGCCTGCAAAAGGGTTCGACTTTGATGTGAGCAAAGCTGAGCAGATATTTGACTTACTGCTGAAAGAAAAGCAGCTGAAGTTACCCGAAGGCCACAAAATCCCTACGGCTCAGGAGATGAATGGGAGACCATACTGCAAGTGGCATCACTCGTTCACCCACACCACCAATGACTGCAAAGAGCTACGTCGCCAGATCCAAACAGCAATAGAGCAAGGCCGTCTGATCCTGGGGCAGTTCGCCATGAAAGTAGACACAAACCCATTTCCCGGCGTCAACATGGTAGAACACAGTCACTCCACGAGGCGTCAGCTGGATTTCTCGTTCGATGTTAATATGGCAGGATCTGGGTATCACCATGGCACATACAAGGAGGAAGGCGGTCGCTCTCGGGGCAAAGAGAGAGAGGAGGCTGGTCCACGCGACCGGCCTAGCCACGATGACAGGCGGTACTTAACTGAGCAACAGGTCAGAAGCGTGCGATATCAGAAGCCACACTCCACGCACCTCCTGAATAAGTATGAGCGTCAGTATGATCGACGTCGCCGGCGCGATAGAGACGATGAGGGATACGAGCACCTCCCTAGGGGAACGTCGAAAGAAAAGGAAGGCGTCGACAAGCATTGGGATTGTCCTTTCTTCAAGTATTGCTGGGATACGGGAATGAGCCGATTGCCTACAATCGATAACTGCGCCGTAATGTGGACAATGGAAGGAGGACACGGGGCGGTTCGTGTTCAGCGTCTAGGGCCTCTCCACCTCGAGCCGATCTGGAGTCCGCTCGAGCAAAAGGTCTCGAGGAGCCAAGGGACGACAAAGAAGAGGACAGATATCACCGTCCAAGGTGGTGTCCCGACGGACTCAGACACACCCAAAAGCGTAGAGTGCAGCGGCTGCGTAACTTGGAGGAAGCCGAAGCACAGTATCTCCACGCTTTAAAGAAAGCACGTCCCGATCTGGCCGTTAAAATTCGGCAGACCTTGGAAACGGAAGACCGCCCGAAAAGGAAAGAGTGGCGCCCCAAACCTGTAAAAGCCGATGCAAAGACATCGGCTGACACAAACATGGTGTTCATACTTCCGTCGGAATTCTGCGTGCCAAGAACCTGCGAGCTACCAGTGGCACAGTTTGACTGCGGCCCACGGCCGGTTATCTTTGAGAAGCCACGTGAGAAGGGCTACAAACATCTGAAAGCCCTGTACCTACGAGGTTACATCAATGGGCAGCCTGTCAGCAAGATGTTGGTGGACACCGGGCGGCGATCAATATAATGCCATACTCCATGCTACGGCGTTTGGGACGCTCCATCGCAGATCTGATCAAAACCAACGTCACGTTAAGCGACTTCAGCGGTCGAGACTTGAACGCAAGGCGTCGAGCGTGGATCCGACCGTGGCAGAAAAACCATCCCTACGTCATTCTTCGTCATAGGCAAAAGCACCTCTGCTGTCTTGCTAGGGAGAGATTGGATTCATGCTAAGTTGCATCCCATCCACGATGCACCATTGCGTCTGATGGGATGGAGATGAGGTGGAGGTCATTCATGCGAGATGATTCTATAGAGATCTCCATAGCTGGCATGAGCGTCAGGAAGCGAAGACCAAGAGCCGATCTCCGGAATCAGTCTAGACGGTGTGGCGCATTGAAGCTACAAAAAGCGGGGTGAGGCTGGTCTTATCCATCGGCTCGACAGAGTAGCAAAGTCCACGATCGTACGTGGTACGGCCGATCCCTGCGATCGGCCACAAAAAATAAAAAGCAGCAATCTTACGACAAGCAGATCATGTAGTCGTAGCAGGGAGATCCCCTGCCATTGTAAAACAATAAGGTGTAAACCGTCCTTGACTAATGCAATCAAAAAGGGGGCCGATTCAGGCAATCGGCCCAAATTATTTTTGTTATCCTCACCTACTGCTTGCCCTGTGTTTAGCATCGATTTGACAGGTGACGGAAAGCTAGGGTATGGGTTTACATCCGCTGACGAACTAGAGGAGATCGACATCGGTCCTGGGGATAAGCCACGACCAACATTTATCAGCAAAAAGTTAGATCCGAGTCTGCGGGGTCCGATGATAGCTCTGTTGAAAAAATATCCAGACTGCTTCGCCTGGGACTATACAGAGATGCCTGGGTTAGACAGGAGCATCATTGAGCATCGGCTCCCGCTTAAAAAAGGATTTCGGCCATTCCAGCAGCGAGCACGACAGATGAAGGCCGAAATTCTGGAAGAAGTCAAGAAGGAGGTCGAGAAAATGTTGACAGCCAAGTTAATCAGGCCATGCAGGTATGCTGAGTGGATTTCTAGTATCGTGTAGAGAGAAAAGGACGACGTGGCGTGTTGCCATAGATTTTCGGGATCTCAACAGAGCTACTCCAAAGGATGAGTATCCGATCGGTAGCGTAGACGTTAATCAACGCGGCTGGTCATAAGATCTTGAGCTTCATGGATGGCAATGCCGGTTACAACCAGATTTTATGGATCCGAAGACATACACAAAAGCGTTCAGGGTCCCGAGTTCGATGGGGTTGTTTGAATATGTAGTGATGACATTTGGACTGAAAATGCCGCCACGTACCAAAGAGCCATGAATTATATTTTCCATGATCGATCGGCAAGCTGGTGGAAATTTACATCGATGACGTGGTGGTCAAGTGCGCTTGGTGCAAGGACACTTGGACGATATGCAGCGTCTGGACCGAACAAGAAAATTCGACTCGGATGAATCCAAAGAAGTGTGCCTTGGGTAACGGGTCGGTTCTTGGGTTTCTTAGTCCATGAACGGAATTGAGATCGGCTGAAAAGTCGGGAGGCGGTCACGAACAATGAAGCCACCCACCACGAAGAAAGAGCTGCGGTCTCTCATCGGCAAGATCAACTTCGCGACGATTCATCTCCAATCATCGGGAAGAATAGAGCCGTTCATGGGACTGGTGAAAATTAAATCCGACGAGGAATTCCGGCGGGGCGAGAACAACGAGCCTTGACGAGATCAAAGAATATCTAAAGCCGCGGTGTTGGTTCCGCCAGCCAGAACCATTCTACATTTACATCAAGATGTCGACACGCCCATCGCCTCGGTGGTGGTGCAAGTTTATGATGGGCTGGAGCGAGTTGTATTTTACATCGCGGAAGGATCCGGATGCGAAACAAGGTATCTGAGATCGACAAGTTGTGCCTCACTTTTTCACCTGCACCAAGCTGCCACATCTTGCTATCAACGGAGATTGTCATCATATGCAAACGTCATAAAGCACATCTTTGTCCCCCTATGTTGAAAGGCCGATTGGGCAAATGGATGTTTGCATTATCGAGTTTGACATCCGGTATCAACCCGCTAGCGCTTAAGGTCAGGCATTGGCCGACCTTATCGCTGAAAGGATCAACACTAACATAGCAAAGACTTGTCTATCTGGCGTGGGCTATGTTTTTCGATGGATCGGTTTGCGACGATGGGTGCGGCATCGGCATGCTACTCGTGTCGCCCCGGGGGGCAACATTTTCCTTCTCCATCAGGTTATCTGCCCCTCGCACCAACAACGTCGCTGAGTATGAGGCGATACGCAAAGGAATGGAGTTGCTCATCGAAGCTGGAGCAGAAGCAGTGGAAATTTTTGGAGACTCCAAATTGGTGATTTCTCAACTCACGGAGGAATACAAGTGTGAGAGTGAGTCGCTCTTCCCATTATGGCTGCAATGCCGCGAGCTGATGGCACAGTTCCGGTACATAAACTTCACCTGGATCCCGCGATCGCAGAATACCGAGGCGAATGATCTTGCACAAATGGCTTGGCTACAGGGCGTAGCGAGGAGCCGATGTTCGGTACAGTTCACAGGCGATCGGAGAGCCGATATCTCCAATTACTTGAAGGATTCGGCTCGGGGGGCTCCTAATCGTATAAGGGACAAGGCCATGAATTACGTGCTTATTGGAGACGACATGTTTTACAGGACTATGGAGGGTTATTACTCAAATGTCAGGGACAGCCGAGGCCAATCGGCTCCTACACGAGGTACAGGCGCTGTGGAACTCACCAATCGGCTCACAAGATGAAATGGTTGATCAGCGATCGGGTTTTATTGGCCCACCATGCTTGAGGACTGTTTCAAGTACTACAAAGGGTGTCAAGCATGTCGAAATTTGGGAAAATTCAGATGGTACCGCGTCGACAATGAACCCCATCATCAAGCCTTGGCCATTCCGAGGTTGGGGCATGGATATGATCGGCAAAATCAATCCTCCATCAAGCAAAGGCCACATGTGGATTTTGGCCATTCGATTATTTCACTAAATGGGTGGAAGCTGTCCCGATGAAGTCAAGTAAACTCAAAGGATGTTATCAACTTTGTGAAAGAACATGTCATCCATAGATTGGATTCCCCAAACTATTACGACCGATGGAGGTTCGGTCTTCATTTCTCACGAGTTTAGAAAGTTCTGAGGACACGGGGATTAAGTCGATCGATCATCTCCATACTATGCTCAAGCAAATGGGCAAGTGAAGCATCCAACGAGCCTCATCAATGATCAAGAGAAAAGTCGATGAGCACCCTAGGCGTTGTACGAGGTTTTGTCGAGGCGTTATGGGCTTATTGCATGTCATGCCATGGGCGATAAAAACCTCGCCTTACCATCTAGTCTATGGACAAGAAGCCGTATTGCCACAGGAAATTACGGCTGGATCAAGACGTGTCACTTTTCGAGACGATCTAACAATCGAAGAATACGCAACCACGATGAGTGGCGTTGAGGATTTAAGCGAGCTCGGTGTGGTCGCTTGAGAAAATCAAAGAGAACAAGGACAAGGTAGCTCGTGCATATAACAAGAAAGTGAGGCCAAAGGAGTTCCACGTTGGTGATCTGGTATGGGAAGCTGTGTTGCCATTAGGGACTAAGGATGCAACATATGGTAAATGGTCCCCAAATTGGCACGGGCCGTACAGGGTCTACATGCTTGAGGAGCTGGACGGCGTAAAATTCCCAGTGGCGGTCAACGGTCAACATCTCAAGAAATATTTCCCAAGCATGTGGGATGATGGACAGTGAAATGTGGGGGCCGATACATGAAATCGGCCAAATAAAAAAAAATATATAGCCGATGCACAGTCATCGACTCTAGAGGTTCAAACTCCTGGCGAGATGCCGGTTTGCAGAAACAAGCTACTGAAGAAATGCCTCGAAGGCGTGGAGGGCGTCAGCACGGACACGATCCACCTCGGCGATCTCGGCTTCGTCATCTTCGTCCTTGCCCGTCACTAGCTCCTTGTTCAGGGCACGTATTTCTGCCAGATCGGTCTTCATTTGAGCTTTGAGGCTTCGCCCGTCTTGGGAGCGGGCGACGGATTCTTCCTTGTCGCGAATGAGCTGTTTAGTCGCCCGGACCTTCTCTTCAAGATCTTCCAACTCCCTTTTCAAGGATGCGAGCTCGTGATCGACAGAGGTGTCGGTTTGGCATCGAGACGCCTTTCTCGTTGAGTGGCGACATCATGCGATATTGGCTTTCAGTGGGAGTTGGGCGCGGCGCAGGCTGATCCTCTCACGAGCTAACTTCACCCTTGGCCCGTAGAAAGACAGAGTTACAACTGGCCAGAGCTTCACCTGCAATGCTACTGGGAGTTGGTCTTTTATTTCAGCCAGAACGCTCTTCACCTCCTCAGAACCCTCGATCAACTCTTCGATCGGGGAGGACAGCAGGGCTTTAAGACGCTGGAATTGAGGTGGAACAACCCTGGCTCGTGGTTCATCAGCAGCAACAGAGGGAGTTGGTTCGATGGATTCAGGGTCGAACGTCAGCAAACCTGAAATATCACAACTCTGGCAGCCCGAAAAAGCGTCAGTATACGTCCAAACGTGTAAGGAGGAGCCGAAAGAAGCTCACGTACCTCTCCTAAGATCGAGGGGATAGCAGATGAAGAGACGATCGGCTTGTGTGTGGTTGCTGGGGGCTTGGACAAAGTGGTAGCCGTTTCATCTGCGCCTTCGGGGATTGCTAGATCCGGCTTGGCTAAAGGCATCGGCGCTGCCCCAGCTTTCCCACTAGAAACGTCAGTCGTCTGCATGGAAGGTGCTTAGCCGATGTAAATAATGATTAATCGGCAGATAAAAGAAGTACGTGGTAAGAGCGTGAAGGGTGCTGATTTTCGAAACCTCCTGGCTCGATGAAGAAGCTTGCAGTCCTTTGCGAGCTCTCTTGGGACCTGACTGGCCCGCCTCGACCGATGCTCGGGGCGTGGGTTCGAGGCAGACCTTTTCCTGGAAGCCGATGGTGATGAATCTGGCTGGCTCGGTGTGATGGTCCTCTCAGAATCTGTTGGGCCCAATTCTCCTCGATTGGTCTGAGTGTCCTCGCTGGAGGTGTCTTCGACGGAAGACTATAAAAAAGGAGAACCAGTGAGCACGAGCATGTCTGCAGGAATGGAAGAATGAGAAGGATCGACCAAGGCATGAATCAGCCTACATGTGAGCTTTCTGGAGAAGGGCTCCGGCGCCTCAAGGTCTTCCTGGCAGCTACCTTCCTCACCATCGTTCTTGTTTTAGTTGGAACTCGAGGGGCAGCTGACTTAGGAGTTGCTTGGTTCTTGGAAGCCGATTGTGGTGTTATCGGCTGTTTCTGCATTATGACCTTCTTCAAAGGTGGCGAGTTTTTGCAGAAAAGAACCACGAGAGTCATGGAAAGAACTTCGAAGGGAGAGCCATCACTGTGCGTAGGTTCAGGGCCATCTTGTTGCTGCAACGAGAAAGAGTGGGTTAGTAGAAGAATCATTTGTGAGCTGCATCAAGAAAATTTACAAGTAGTGGTACCTGTTCCACGGGGATGTCATAGTCAGCATCGAGCTGTTTCAGCAACGGTCCCAGAGCTCTCCTGAAGGCGTGAGTCTTCCACATCGACCACCAGTCTTCAAAGCCATCGGTTGATGAGGCGAAGGTGAGATCATTAGGAATTGGGATGGTCAGAGCATCAAAGAAGGAATAACACCTTTGGCTGGTGAGAGGATCAGGCAGGTCGGCTCTGCTCTCTGTAAGGTGGTGGAGAAAGAAGTGGGGAGGTACTTGTCCAAGGCCAAATTGCCGAGCCACTACGACTGGCTGGTAGAATTCATACCCAGGCTTGATTATTCTGTTGGATGTACTCATACCAACTGGAAGGAAACAGGGACGAATCACAGTGGAAAAGAGCTGCCGAGTGCTGGTGTCATCGGCAAAATTGTCTAGCCTGAAGGAGAGTGGGTTTTCAAAATGTTCAGATTCTTCCATGTAAGGAAAGAAGATAGGATTGTCCAGTCCTTGAAAGAAAATACTGAACCATTTAGACGCTTCCTGAGGGGTCAGCTTACTGCCTGGCAGTCTATACAAAGCTTGGCCATAGCTGGTGCATCGGATCTGCTTCCCTTTTACATCTGGAAAGGTGCAACTCGCCAAAAGGGGGAAGTTTGGGATGTGGTTTTGAAAATACAGCTGAGCCCATAGCTGAATGAACCACCAAGGGCCACCTGTTTTGACTGCTATGCCAGAGAACAGCTTGACAGACATCAACTGGAGATATCGATAGACCTCTCCAAGGAACAGTTTGCCGATGCCAAGTTGAGTGCCTTTGGCCAGTTCGTGGGCTAAGGAGAGATAATTCTTGGTGGGAGCAAGGGAAGGGCCACAGAAGATGAAATGTTCCAGCCAGAAGTTGAGAAAGGCTGTGTGTTCTTTCTCTGTGACAGGGCCCTTTGTTTTCATGTGGCATTGGAGATAGGCACCCCAGTTCGTGCAGTCTGTTTTAGAAGACAGTTTGTAGGGGACCTTGGTCAGTTTAAAAGCAGAGGGGCTGGGTGATGTGACATCCAGACCAGTAATCATCACCACGTCTAACAGAGTTGGTGACATAGGGCCATGACCAAACATGAAGCAGTTCAGAGCGTCAGACCAGAAGTAGCCGATGGTTTTCAGAAGATTCTCATGTTTCTCAAGGGGAGACAATGACAGATGCAAGGCATCGGCTATTCCCGTGGTTTCCCATTGGGATTGGTAAGCTCTGGCTACCCTGCTGAACCAAGAGACCCAATGTTCAGGGGGATTAGGCCAGGCTCGCAGGCAGTCGGCCCAAGAGTTCAGATCTAGGTCTTGGCTTACGAAGGGGATTCTATTTGCTTCGCAAGAAATCAGATGGGCAGGACTAGATTCTGTACGAGGGCCAAGGCAGAGAGAATTTGGGAGAGAAGGATGCGGCAGTAGAATGTCTGAAACCTAAAAATTTAATGGTGGAATAAGGCATTAATTCAGGTGTTCGCCATTAATTCTGATCGTGTTCATACTGCGAGGAAGTAGGCGTACCTTCAGACCAGAGACCTCTGGGTTGGTGTTGGACGATTCCGCCATCTAGTTTGCTGGCGGAGATGGATCTGTGCAGTTGGGGATTGAGGGTTCTTGTCGCTGCGAGCTCAGTCTAGTCAGTGGGCAATTGGAGATCTGGGTCGCCCTTTTTGAAGAGGGTCGCAGGTTACCGTTTGAAACTGAAAAGTGGTCGTTTAGGTTTGCCTAAGTATGCGACCAAGTTTTGACCTTGTCAACGTTTTTTTGAGAAAGCCGATGCGTTGCCATCGGCTCTTTGAGATTTGACTTGTTTGACTGTATGAACGCAGTGTGGTGAAGGCCGATACGGTGCTATCGGCTTCTGGAGCATCGACCTATTTTGACTATCGGCGAAATTGGGTCGGGAAAAACAATCTTCGATTTGGAAAAGTAATCTTCATTCATTCAAAAGCTGATTGCTTACAAAAGTTTGATTGATTACAAAAAGAAACCTACTACTACTACTACTACTACTACTACTACTACTACTACTACTACTACTACTACTACTACTACTACTACTACTACTACTGGTTCCTAATCTAGAGGCCGAGGTTGTCGCCGCTGTCGTCGCCGCCATCTTGTTCGCTGTCCTCAGCGCTGTTGCCGGCGTCGTCTTCGCTGCTGCTGCTGAAGAAGCCAGCGAGGGCTTCCTCGTCCTCGTCCTCGTCTTCGGTGTCCTCGCTGGACCCGGCGCGGAAGCGCTTCACTGGCGGGTACTCGTCGGAGGAGGTGTCCTCCTCCGATTCCTCCTCCTCGTCGGAGGACTCGGCGATCCCGAGACCAGCGTCGTCGCTGCCTCGCCTCCGGTTCCCGTCGACGAGGCTGCGCAGGCCCTCCTCGGTGCCGGCGTCGCTGCCCTCCGACCAAACGGCGAAATCCCAATCCCTCTCGTCCCACCATTGTGGGGCGAGAGTATTGTACGCCGCCGTGGGCGGGTGCTCTGGCGTCGGCTCCCGGTCGCTAATACTGTTGGAAGACTGGGAGGAGCGGGCGGAAGAAGAGGAGGCCATGGCGAAGAAGAGGGTTTTTTCGGCGGAGGAAGAGGGTTTTTTGGCTACTGGAGGAAGATGGGGACTGCGAACTGCTCAGATGAATTTAAATAAGGGGAATAGTGGGAGGCGGTTCAATGCCATAGCGGTTTCCCAGAATGTGCTGCCAAAATCGCCAAATCATGCACTGCGAAGGAGTTGAGAAGACAGGGCATCATTATGAGGGGGTGGCATGACGATTCTACTCTGCAACGCGTAACCCGATGTGAAGAAAAAACATCAGCAGAGTGGTTTTGGAATTATTATTGCCAAAACCAGGGGGCATGTGTTATCACCATATTTTGGCCAAAGGAGGAGATGGGCCGTAATCAAGATGGGCTTGGAAGATACGTATATCCGACGTGTTGTTGGATCGGCCTTGTGCGTGAATTTGGGCTAAATTGCCCGTGTATCTGTATATTGTAGTAGGTTACGTTTCGGGTTAGGTAAAGATAGAGTTGTAGAGTTATTCCAAAGATAGAAAGTCTCCGGACTATAAATATGTACCTAAGGTTATCGAGAAAAGGAGGACAATCACGTTCACAACAAACACAATCTCCAAGATCGCCACCCTTGTTTCTAGGGTTTCTTTCGGGTAAGTGTCATGCTGCCTAGATCGCATCTTGCGATCTAGGCAGTATTTGCTTATGCGTTATTTGGTGTTACTCGTACTGAAGCCTTGTTGATGGCGGGTAATACTATTATCATAGATTTGTTGAGGATAGCATCGATACTTTTCGCTATGATTGTTTAGGATATGCTACCTCTAGTTACCTCGCTACCTTTGCACCTTTTCCCGGGTGTAAGGGTAACATCTTGCTTGATCTTTATTTAGTTGATTCGATCCGTTATGGTTGTGCCTTGTTCTCCAAGGTTTAGTTTGATATCCATGTAGTCAGGCCTTACAAACGGGTTGAACGATCCAGTAGTACGTAAGGATATAGTTTGCTAGTTCGAGAGGAGTTGTTTCGGTAATTGACTTTACGTCGGTTGTTAGGCCTCCTCTAGGGTTAGTTTTCTATCATCTTTTATATCTACCAGGCTCAATTACGTGTAGGACGTTCCAATTACGTGGTGAAAACGTTAAACTGTCGTAGATCGATTTAACTTGTAATGATGAAGCAAAACCCCATGTTATCATAGATCTAATGCAGAACCATGGGATAATCGGCTCTAGGAGCCGATTCACAGGGAAACCTGGGAGCCGGTCACGGCTCAAATTTTACGTATACTTGTTTACCATGCAGGAAATCAATCGAAGCAATCCTTCACCTTCCTGACCAGGTATAGGTCAGGTGGCACGCCCTCGAACCAAGCCAGGACGTGTGCCGGAGTTTTGCGGGCCGTTGCCCGAGAGACCAGGGCCCACCAGCAGTTCTGGGAGCCTCCCGGCTCTTCGTGTTGCTCGTCGCTGCTCGCCGGTGGGTTTTGACAGGCAACACGCGCGCATTTATTACAACCCCCCCTTTAAAACCGGTTCCAGCCACGAACCGGTGTTAAAGGGTGGGGGTGGTGTGCGCGGGAAACGAAATAAATGCCCCCCCTTTAACATCGGTTCCTGTCTGGAACCGGTGTTAAAGGGGGGGCATTTATTTCCTGCATTAAAGGGGCATTTTTATTCAAAAAATATGATATGAATTTAGAAAATTCATATCTTTTTCATTTCAACTCAGAAAAATATGAATAATATATCATAATTTTCAGAAAAATAATATCTATCCATTCATGTAAATCATTTTATATTTACTTTACATGAAATTTTTCAAAATAATTAAAACACTTACATATAAATTTTGATTATTCAATTCAAACAAAAATAAATTGTTAAATCCTAAAACTTTGAACATAAGAAATATTAAGCATTAAAAAAGATTTTTATTAGATCAAATCATATTTTAATGCCGCATCTTTTGTATTAACATTTTTGAATTGATTGGATATTTAACTGTCGCATCTTTTGTATACACTTGAATCTCACCAAGCCTCGCTCAACTTGCATTGTTTTTTGATAAAATAGCATATTGTGAACCTAAAAATGATTTTTGTAAAAAATCATAAGCATCGTATCATGTACTTGTAGTTCATATCTGACCTACTTCCTACCGATTCGGTAGGAATTTGTCTTTTTCACCAGAGGTGGACGGAAAGGTTTCAGATCTCCCTGTTGGTACATTGTGCATATAAGGTGGTCTAGTATTTTTGTAAAATGTGTTGGTGGTTTTTTGAATTAGCCATTTGATGGTTGCTTCACAAAACCGTCCGTTTTTTTCTGCTCTGAAAATGGAAAATGCCTTTTTGGTGCGATAAAAAGGAAAACTTCCTCTTGCAACATTGTTTGCCATGCCATGATGCACATGTATGCACAATATGGCCATATTATCACAAACTATGCCTTGATTCTAGCCATAACATTGGTCATTTGACCTGAAAGCCAAGAAACCTCGAATGAGATAGGTCATTTTGTGAAGGTTTTTTCGAGACATAATCAATATACCAGATAAAGCCAAACTAATAGCCAACTAATAGTAAGTTACATAAAGCCAAACTGGAACTGAAAATTAAGATACATAAAAGAACTGAAAATTAAGATACATGGCCAGATTAAGTAACAATCGGCCGAACTTGTTTCGGAATATTGGAGTGATTCAGTCATGCTCCTGCCTACACCTGTAATACTTGCCACTGTAGTCGTCGTACTCGCCACCGCCTTCATCGCTGTCGTCGGGTCCAGTAATTGAACCTCTGGAGAGTACGCGTGGGCTGGACTTGAGGGTAGCGCGTGGGCTGGACTTGAGGGTAGCGCAGACGGGGGTTAGAGTCGGCGGCAGTGTCATAGGCCATGACGCTCTGGAGAGTCTGACCGTGCCACCATAGCCGACGGCCGGCCTCGTTGAAGTTATGAGGAGGTGGGCCGTCCTCCTCGTGCCTGGCGAGCGCCCTCTCACGCCGATCCACGAAGAAAGGCTTCCCAAGTAGGGAAATAGTCGGGATGCCATCTGGGATTCCTCCGCTGCTCCGGCGTGAGCTCGAAGTAGTAGTGGTTCGTGATGGCCATACGGCGCGCCACACCTAGAGGAACAGGAGGAACTGGCACGCCTCCGATGCTCAGCATCCAGCCGACAGGGACACAGTAGCCTGGCGGGCAGGGGTAGTTCGAGGCGCAAAGCGCCTCCGCCTCCCTGGGGGTTAGTGCTACGGTGGAAGCCATGGGAAAGAGTGATGAGGTTGCAGATATGAGTCTAGAGATGTGCAATGACAATGGAGGCCAACCCTACATATATATAGTGAACTAGTGGGAAGAACTGGAGGGAAGAACTGGCGGGAAGAAAAATGGCGGGAAGAAGAACTGGCGGGAAGAAAAATGGCGGGATGAACCTTTAGTCCCGGTTGGAGACACCAACCGGGACTAAAGATGAACCTTTAGTCCCGGTTGGAGACACCAACCGGGACTAAAGATGACACCAACCAGGACAAAAAACACGAGTCAGCACTAATAATAGGGGTGAGTGTCGACATTATGTCGTGCGGCGTGTACCTTGTCCCGGATGGTGT
Organism: Avena longiglumis; assembly: GCA_030063025.1. Taxonomy (NCBI): domain Eukaryota; kingdom Viridiplantae; phylum Streptophyta; class Magnoliopsida; order Poales; family Poaceae; genus Avena; species Avena longiglumis. The sequence continues at coordinate 507,621,058 of CP125975.1, forward strand.
CACCAACCGGGACTAAAGATGAACCTTTAGTCCCGGTTGGAGACACCAACCGGGACTAAAGATGAGTGTCGACATTATTTCGTAAGTGTCGACACTATGTCGAGCTGCTTGTACTATAAATAGGCATCCTTGTGAGTCGGTCCTCCGGCGGTTTGAGGCTATGCCTTACCTCCTTTCGAGCAGGGACACCACTACGGCGGTTCGAGGAGATGCCGACAGAGCCCAGTCCTCCGGCATCTCCGAGAAACTGGTCATAGAGGCACTCCCTAATATGTGAAATTAGTTAGCTCCCAGGTGTATTGATCTAGTTAGAGAAGTTACAAAGCTGCAAGATGGTTTTCGAGAGCAGGGACACCACTACGGCCAGTTTCAGGGAGATGCCGACGGAGCCTAGTCCTCCGGCATCTCCAAGAAACTGGTCATAGAGGCACTCCCTAATATGTGACCGCGCGCGTTTGGAGATCAGATCTTAATGGTAAGTACGAATCGGGACAACTTCTTCTCATAGTCCCGGTCCATCCACAAAACATGACTAACACTCAAGACATGTATTAATATTAAAAACATGAACTAGAGTTACATAATATGAGCATGAACTTCTTGGCATATGTCCTTCCTTATGATTGCTTCAGACGTAACCATGGAGCATCTTCTTTACTTAACGGAATGCTTGGGTCAGTTTTCACTGTGAAGGGCGGAATTTCATCAAACTTATTATAATCTTCTGACATGTCTGTCTTGTCCTCGATTCCCACGATGTTTCTTTTCCCTGAAAGAACTATGTGACGCTTTGTCTCATCATATGATGTATTCGTTTGCATATTTTTTCTTTTTTTGGTCTGGAGGACATGTCCTTCACATAGAAAACCTGAGCCACATCATTGGCTAGGACGAATGGTTCGTCTAAGTTCTTCATAAGATTGTTGATATCCACCGTACTCATTCCGTACTTCTTGTCTACCTCAACCCCTCATCCTGTTAGCTTGACCCATTTGTATCGAAACAAGGGGACCTTAAAATTAGGTCCATAGTCAAGTTCCCATATCTCCTCTATGAACCCATAATACGTGGTCTTTTGCCCATTGTCTTCTGCTGCATCGAAGCGGACACCACTGTTTTGGTTGGTTCTCTTTTTATCTTGGCCTATCGTGTAAAATATATTCCCATTTATCTCGTACCCTTGGAAAGTACATACAGTCGAAGAAGGTGTCCTGGCCAACAAGTACAGCTGATCCCCAACAGTGGTGTTATTCGTGAGAAGTCTTTGCAGCCAGCCGCCAAAACTCGCCATGTGTTCACTTATAATCCATTCATCAGACTGTCCCGGGTGTTTGAGGCGTATTAAATTCTTGTGTTCATTGATATACAGGGCAACCAAGATAGATCTTTGTAAAACCGTGTAGTGTGCTTGATTGAGAGAATGCCCGTCCCTACATATCATTGCTTTACATCCTAGGGTGCCTTTTCCACGCAGTCTTCCCTCATGTCGTGATTCTGGAACACCAATCGCCTTAAGGTCAGGAATAAAATCAACACAGAACTCAATGACCTCCTCTGTTACATAGCCCTTGGAGATGCTTCCTTCTGGCCTAGCACGGTTATGAACATATTTCTTTAAGACTCCCATGTACCTCTCAAAGGGGAACATATTGTGTATAAATACAGGACCGGGAATGGCAATCTCTTCTACTAGGTGAACCAGGAGATGCGTCATAATATTGAAGAAGGGTGGTGGGAACACCAACTCAAAGCTGACAAGACATTGGGCCACATCTGTTTGTAACCCTGGTAGGCTTTCTGGATCGATTACCTTCTGAGATATTGCATTGAGGAATGCACATAGCTTCACAATGGGTACTCGAACATTTTCAGGTAGAAGCCCCCTCAATGCAATCGGAAGCAATTGTGTCATAATCATGTGGCAGTCATGAGACTTCAGGTTTTGGAATTTTTTCTCTGCCATATTTATTATTCCCTTTATATTCGACGAGAATCCATACGGGACCTTGATACTGCTCAGACATACAAAAAAGATTTCCTTCTCTGCTTGGGTAAGAGCGTAGGCTGGCAGAGTTAAGTGGCATTTACGCTTCTCGTTCTCGGGATGCATAGGCTCTTCAGGGCCTTGACGTTCTTGGTCTTGCGTGCTTAGGTGTATCTTTTGTCTTCCCATACACTCCTAGAAAGCCTAGCAGGTTCACGCAAACATTCTTCGTCACGTGCATCACGTCGATTGAAGAGCGGACCTCTAAGACTTTCCAATAGGATAGGTCCCAAAATATAGATTGCTTCTTCCACATGGGCGCGTGTCCGGCATCGTCATTCGGAACAGATAGACTGCCAGGACCTTTTCCAAAGATTACTTCTAGGTCCTTGACCATACCAAATACCTCCTCACCAGTACAGAGGACAGGCTTCCTCCGGGGTTCTGCCAGACGTTTGAAATGCTTGCCTTTCTTTCTTCTTGGATGCGAGTTGGAAGAAATCGGCGATACCCTAGGTACACAACCTTCTTACATTTATCCAAATATACACTTTTAGTATCATCTAAACAGTGTGTGCATGCATTGTATCCCTTGTTTTTCTGCCCTGAAATGTTACTAAGAGCAGGCCAATCATTGATGGTTACGAAAAGCAATGCTCGTAGGTCAAATGGCTCCCCTTTGTGCTCATCCCACATACGTACACCTGGTTTGGCCCACAGCTATAACAGTTCTTCAACTAATGGCCTTAGGTACACATCAATGTCGTTGCCGGGTTGCCTCGGGCCTTGGATGAGCACTGGCATCATAATGAACTTCCTCTTCATACACAACCAAGGAGGAAGGTTATAGATACATAGGGTCACAGGCAGTCTTTGTATGCAGCTCTGCTCACCAAAAGGATTCATGCCGTCGTACTTAGACCAAACCTTAAGTTCCTTGCGTCACGTGCGAAGTCCGGGTACTCTCGCTCGACTTTTCTCCACTGTGACCCATCAGCGGGGTGTCTCAACATCGCGTCTTTCTTACGGTCTTCCATGTGTCATCGCAACAACTTGGCATGCTCTTTATTTCTGAAGAGACGTTTTAACCGTGGTATTATAGGAGCATACCACATAACCTTGGCGGAACCTTCTTCCTAGGGGCCTCGCCTCAACATCGCCAGGATCGTCTCGTCGATCTTATACTGCAATGCAAGTGCATACCGGACATGCATCCAAATTCTCGTACTTCTCACATGGTAGAGGATGCGATCATTAATGCATGCATGTATCTTCTGCACGTCTAATCCTAGAGGGCAAACAACCTTCTTTGCTTGGTATGTCTTGTCGGGCAACTCATTATTTCTTGGAAGAAGATTCTTCATTTTACCAACAACTTTGAAAATGCGTATCGGTCACACCATTCTCTGCCTTCCATTGCAGAAATCCATGTGGCACCTAGCTTTTTGTGGCCATCTTCGCAAGTTGGATACAACAATGTTTTGTGATCCTTTAACATCTGCTCCACTTCTCCTTCTCCTTTTCGTTTCACATTCTTCCTTTGCATCGAATGGCCCGACCAAGATCGTCATCGGGCCCATCCTCCCTCTTGATCTTCATTATCTATCTCCGTTGCATTATCATCATATTCAGGATACATATTATGATAGTTGTCATCATCCTCTTCTTCTTCGTTGTCTTCCATCACAACCCTTTTTCTCCGTGCTTGGTCCAACAATTATATGGGCATGAAACCGGATCGAAGCGGTGGGCGTGAATGGTTACGGTATTTGAGTAGTCTTTCTTGTTCGACGGTGAACACACGGACAGCACATAAAACCATTGTGACCACGGTTTGCATTAGCCACAACGATGAAATTTTGGAGGCCCGTAATGTACTCGGAAGTGCGGTCACCGTACATCCATTGCCGATTCATCTATTAATATGTAGTATATATCAAAAATAATAGGAGATGACCATTTATATATATAGTACATCAATGACACATGAAACTATAGTTGCCGACCTCGACCAAAGGAAAGAGCAACAAGAAAGCTTATTTTGAGCTCTCGGGCATTTCACCGAACACCTCTAGTGCATATGAAAAAACACAAACTAGCACTCTTCACACCCTCTTGCTAGGCTCCAAAATGTGAAAGAATGAAAGAGTGGGGTGTGTGTGGCTGGGTGGTGGTGTCTTATATAGCCCCTTTAACACGGTTCATGCCACGAACCGGTGTTAAAAGTCTGTAAACCCTTGCAGGGGACCTTTAACACCGGTTCGTGGCACGAACCGGTGTTAAAGGGGGCTCCTTTTTTGCCGCAGGGTCCACGCTGGTACGGCTCCCCCTTTAACACCGGTTCGTGGAAGAACGGTGTTAAAGCCCTTTTTCGGGATCAACAAAAGACCTCGTTTCCACTAGTGGCGACTTACCACCGGACACAATTGGGCAAAAGTATAAATTGCAATACCTGACGTGGAACGCTGGATCAAAAATCGACGGACTGACATTAAACTCTGGAACCAAATCGACGGCCAAAAAAGAAGTACGCACAGTTCATGACGTGTCGTGAGGCCATTCGCCAAACGAAGAAAATTTATTGAAATTGCCATGCAAAATTACAGTCGAACAATTATAGATGTGTGACTTATGGCCAGACGATTGAGCAAAATTATAAATTGCAATACCTGACTTGAAATGATGGATCAAAACTCGACAGCCAAAAAAGAAGCTGCACTGTTCATGCATATGGTACTGTTCATATGAACAGTGCGTGGATAGTGCCACACGACGTTGGGGCGCCGAGAGGCCGCTAACCCCACGCGTCTTAATATATAGGTATATTAACAAAAAAATATACACTAATTTATTTAGCGAGACATGGCTCACAACGCTATAGGGAGGGACGCTATTTTTTACCATGATATTATTGGCACCGCCGTACCTATCACTGCTCCGTTTGAAAGTAAAAATTACCCTAAACCCTAAACCCTAAAAATTACGGTAAGTGGGCACCTCTCTCCCGGGCCTCTCGCGCGGGGGGCTCCGGAGAGCCCCAAACCCTAGCTCGCGTCCCCCGCTGATCTCCTCCTCACAGCCTTTGCTGGCGGCCGGGCGGTGGCTGGCACCGTCGGCGGCGGCGAAGGGTGGACGCGCCCTCACGGGCCTCTCTCGCGCGGGAGGGGACGCATCTGGGCGGTGTCGGGTTGGGATGGTGGCGGTGCGCGCCGGTGCACGACGGAAGGCGCTGTGGCGTTGGCCTCGAGTGGTGTTGCTGCTGCGTTGGGAGTGGGGTGCTTTGGTGGGCTACCTGGCGTGGTGTGATGTCTGCGGATCTGGGCGGCGGCGGCTGGCGGCGGGGTTCTGGCGCTTTCGGCCTCCTCCATGGCGGGCAGGTGGCGGAGCTCGGTGCCGGCGCGGCGAGGCGGTCGGCTTGGTGGCCGTCGATGGCGGTCTGATGCAGGGGTCTCGATCGGGCGGGCGCTGGCGGATGCACACGCGCGCTCGGCTCCTCTGGCGGGCCTGGTAGTGCCCTCCTGGCAACGCGGGCGTGGAGACCTGAGGCTGGCTTGGCGGCCGTTAGCGGTGGCAGGGGTGGTTCGGCAGGGCTAAGATTGGAGGTGGCGGCGGCCGGGGAGGGCTGGTCGCGTCAAGCCCTCCTGGCGCTTGGCTGTGCCCTCCGCCGACACCGACGAGGTGGGTGTCGATCTCGTCGATCTGGCTGGGTCTTTGGCGGGCCTAGGCACAGTGGCGGCGGCTTCAGGGAGGGCTCTGGCGCTCGGCCTCCTCCATGCGGGCTTGCGGCGGTTCTCCCCCGGTCGGTGTCGACGAGGAGCTGGGCGGAGGCATGAGGCAGCGTCTTCTCGGTCGTGCGGGACGGTGGTGGACCAAGCCATGGTGACTTCTTCGGCATGCTGCTGCGACGACGGGGTGTACGACAAGGGCGCTGGCGGCATTCCCGCAGGTAGGGCTGGAGGTGCGTGATTTCCCGGACGAAAGTCTTGGCCGTTTCGGTACAGGCGGCGACGACGCCCATGGGCGCCGATCCCCTCCTTGGAGGCGTCGCTGAGGGACGTCGGCACTACTCCGCTCTCAACCTGGTGCTGTCTCCGGGTGAAAGCCCAGGTTCTGTGAACCGGCGCGATGGCGGTGCTCAACGCCGTTACTCTGTTGGGAGCTTCGTGTTGGAGACACGGCGTGGCGGCCCTAGTTGTGATCCTTCGACTTTTAGTATTTTGCTTGGAGTTGTAGTGGCTTGGTGGCAGTCTTCGGATTTGCCTGTCGTGTGTGTGTTGGGTGTGTGAAGTTTAGACTGCGCTTGTTGTTTACAACAACTGGCAGTCGTTCTTGTACTCAAACCTCTGCCTTTTATAAAATTATGGTACGTCTTTGGCATACTCTCAAAAAAGAAAGTAAAAATTACGCGCACCAATAGGAAGCGCGGCATGCATTACCCTCGTTAAAAAAAAAGGAAACGCGGCATGCAATGCATGCAATGCAAGTGACTTTGTTTTTTCGCATACCTACCTGCATGCATGAACTGGCATCTGAAAAGGACACCGGGCGGGACGGAATCCCCTGGACAGAAAATGATTGAGCCATCCATCCTTCGGATCCAAGCAAAGCGCCTCTCGTGATCGCCAGGACTCTGCCTATAAAAGCTTTGCTCTCGACAGACCGAGACCGTGAACCACCGAGCCACATGCACACAGAGTGAGAGTACAGCACCTACCTGAAAACACACGTACGTACGATCGAACCTGTACACGCAGGCTTTCCATTCTGCCGGGAAAATATGGCTATTGGCGTGTATGGTGCTGCCGCTCGCGCCGTCCTACTCCTGGCCGTCGCCGCCGTGCTCGTGCCCGGCCTCGGCGTCCGCGGCGGCGCAGCGCAGCAGCAGCTGAGCGAGCGGTTCTACGACGGGTCGTGCCCGGGCGTGCACAGGGTCGTGCGGCGCGTGCTGAAGGAGGCGCACCAGGCCGACCCGCGCATCTACGCCAGCCTAACCCGCCTCCACTTCCACGACTGCTTCGTCCAAGTAAGCAATGGAACCAGCCTTCCGCCCGCCGTACGTGCATAGTGTTTTAAACTTTGATCGTCGTCAGGGATGCGACGGGTCGATCCTGCTGGACAACAGCTCGAGCATCGTGTCGGAGAAGTACGCGAAGCCCAACAACAACTCGGCGCGCGGGTACCCGGTGGTGGACGATGTCAAGGCGGCGCTGGAGAAGGCCTGTCCTGGCGTCGTCTCCTGCGCCGACATCCTTGCCATCGCCGCCAAGGTCTCCGTCGAACTGGTACGTACATATATAGAGGCAACGTGTATGGACCGATGTATAATAACAGTATAAATACATGTTCTCTCGCATCTGTCAATTCCATTAGTGTTGGAAGTTCCTCAAAAGCGAACTCCATTGGAAGTTGACCCATGGACACATGCTTGGCTAGCTACCAACATGGCAATGTATGTACTGCTAGCTAAAAGGTGCGGTAGCTGCAGCCTACATATGCTAGAGTCTGCCCCGCAGCAATCATTCAGAACCCGTCGGTGCAAAATAATTGAGCGCTACCGATAGCATTCCATTGCCTGAATTTTTAGAGCAACCGAAACGCGACAATCTCTACCGGTCAGGCAGGCACGTGGTTTCCATAGCAAAACTGCAAAAGACAGAACGTAGCTAGCTAGTACGAGGTGGGGATAACCAAAGTCACATCGCACCGGCTGTCAATCTATCGGCACCAGACGTTGCATCACACCAAACCTTTCCATTCAGTGTCGTTCTTTAATCCAACACACTGTCTGCTGTCACATGACGAACGGACGTCTCATGGATCACATTCACATGCGTGCGTGCAGTCCGGAGGCCCCCGGTGGCGCGTCCAGCTGGGCCGGCGCGACGGCACCACGGCCAACATCACGGGGGCCAACAGCCTCCTCCCGAGCCCCCGCAACAACCTCACCACGCTCCAGCGCAAGTTCGCCGCCGTCGGCCTCGACGACACCGACCTCGTCGCCCTCTCAGGTACGTCGTCTGCTGATCTCGATCTTCATGCCGTACGTGATTCTGACGCTCGATCGTTACCTCGTGGATTAATTGCAGGCGCGCACACGTTCGGGCGCGCGCAGTGCCAGTTCGTGACGGACAGGCTCTACAACTTCAGCAAGACGGGGAAGCCGGACCCGACGCTGGACGGCGGCTACCGGGCGCTGCTGGCGGCGAGCTGCCCGCGGCGGGGCGGGAACAAGACGGCGCTCAACGACCTCGACCCGACCACGCCCGACGCCTTCGACAAGAACTACTTCACCAATCTCGAGGCCAACCGCGGGTTCCTCCGCTCCGACCAGGAGCTCTTCTCCACGCCCGGCGCGCCCACGGCCGCCATCGTCGACCGCTTCGCCAGCAGCGAGAAGGCCTTCTTCAGGAGCTTCGCCGCGTCCATGATCAAGATGGGGAACGCCAAGCCGCTGACCGGCGGACAGGGGGAGGTCCGGAAAAACTGCAGGAAGGTCAATGGGAGCTAGAAATTAAAACGGGGATGCGTCGTCAGGTTGTAAATGCGATGAATTTCAGTTCAGGCATTTGTTTTTTTTTTTTGGGTCATGTGTAATGTTTCCATCTACGATGCGCTCAAGCATGCATGTACTTTATTTAAACACTTTAATTTATAAATTTATTCGGTTATTTATGCACGCCATTAATCATGTTCGCGGCCAGGAAATAATTATAAATTAGGAACATAATTAATCAAGTAACATCTCGTGTTCTGTTATCTGTCGACAATGAAACCCAGCTCGTGTGAGTAGTATGGAAAAAAAAGTAAGCATCTCGTGCTTGGTCACCGATTACTGTTAGCTATATACGCCGCAGCCTGGCATCAGGCCAAATGCCTTGCAAGCATGCAAGATTCCTTAAATTCAGATAAACATCAATGTTCATGTAATACTTGATAATACAAATTCCCCAAAATGAACACTCAATCACAGATAAATCACCAAGGGATGAGTAAATTAAGAGAAACAGGGATGAAACAACAGAGAAGAGGGTGTGAGATGTAGAAATGTTCGAGATGATCCATTTAGGTTACACAAACGAACTTATATAGCTTTGATGCAACGGATAATAAAAGGAAATGAAAAGAAATGAGCGGCAGCGACATGCTTCAGACTGGAGTTGAGAAACATGGTTTGACGCCAAACGGCTACATGTCACTTGAATTTGCGCCCTGTGATCACCTTCAACGAAACGGTATCCAACGTTGTGAGTTGTCCGATAGCTGTAGTGAGAAATGTGGATCAACAGCTGCTCACTGCTCCCATCTGAATTTAAGCTGGTCATGGTAATTCCTTCCCTTGAGTTCATTCTCGTCCTTGATGATGGAAGGTCGGAAATACTCATGGGCGGACACACATGTATTCATGGGTATTCAGCTGAATTATCCTATAGCTTACGCGTGAGAGAAACGCAGCGTGCTGAGCACCGGCTCGCGCTTAGCTATAGTGCTCACGCGCTTAGCTACAACAAAAAAATTCAAAAAAGAAAAACAGCGAACCGGCCACTAGAGGTATGGAGAAATATCTGGTTGGCGTGGTCGTTCCTCCTACTTCCCCAAGCAATCCCGTGCCCATCGCCTCCTCTCTAATCCCATCATACCACCGCCGCCGCGCCGTCTCGAGGGATCCCCTCCATGGCGATGGAGGCGAGCGCCCCCCCCCCCTCCCCCCCTCCATAGTCGTCTTCCTAGCCCTACTCTCCTATTCTCGGGCTGTCTTCGCGCCTGTCCTCGACAAACTGGTGTCCGCCGAGATCTATGGGAGCATCCTGTGTTCGGCAAGTAAAGTGAAAACCCAACCGCGCTGCAGCACCCATCTCCACGACCCACGACAAACCCTCACGACGGCGCCGCTCTGGCCAATCTTCTTTCCCCACCTTGAACCGCCGACGGCGTGCCTCCTCATCCCATACGGCCATGCGCTCCAACCCAATTTCCCCTTTCAGCCGCGCCGCCCAGCGCTGCAGGTCAGACTGGCCCCAATCTTGCCGCCTCCGAAGGGGAGGTAGGTGATGTACCTGCCATCCATGGCGAGAGGGATGAGGAGGACGCAAACGTGAAGGTTGAAGAGAGTTGTTGGCCACGTTTCCACATGGTTGGTCACACAACAGTCGAGTTCCCTCCTAAGAGGTGAACGAATTTGGCATCTCCTGCATTTATTATAGTTTTTTTAGTTTGATTGGAGGTTGAATTTGGGGATTTTGATGTTCTTGCTCACATCAATTATTTCACCGAGTCATATTAGTGTCATGCTGGTGATCTGCTAAGAAGTGTATGCTGGTAATCTGCTACGGTTAGTTTGAATCTAAAGGATAGAGACATTTCTAGATTTGCATGAGAACATCTAGGCGTCTTAAATCCTGAACCCCTTGAAATCTTGTGCTCAACTGAAATTGGGACGAATGCAATGTTCAGTTTCTGTAGGTATGAATAACTATTCACTATGCTCTGACCTAATTGCTTCTATTGTTGTGGAGTTTTGTAAAAGCTTGAATCAGTTGAGCAGATATACAATAAAATATGTGCCAAGCAAGTTGACAGAACTCAACTGCTATCCAAGAGTTGTATTCTGGACTCAACTGCTAGGTATTGAAGTACCATACATCAGAAGTTACGAGATGAAGAGATGTAGCTCTGACTCCTTGCTGCAAGCGTATGATTTTATTTGCTTAGTGATATGTACACCACATACATGGACTTCGGAACTATTGTTGAACTATATTTGCACCTGTTATAGTTAAATAATGTAGTATTCATTTGATGGAGTACTTATATATGCAGAAAATATTGGCTAAATACTCATCTTAGCCCTTATATGCAAGCCCCGACACAAAATGTAGATATCATACTTATTATCGTGCATAAGACTAGGTGGTGAATCATGTGATTCCATCAGAACCTTGTAGAAGATCTCAAGAAAATGTACAAGCACCAGGTGGTGAATAACGATGCAGACAATGTCAAATCTGAGACTGAATCGAAGTTGGCAACCTTGCAGGACAGTCTAACCACAATGTTCGATCAACTCTCAAACCTTTCGGGTGTCATGGCCCGGCTGTCAGAAAATGTGAGACGGGAGTTGGAGATCGCCGGCTCTAATGTCAGTGATCGGCCTAGGTAAGTTATAATTAAGATCATACTAGATCATTTTGAGCTCATGTGTTAGCTGTATAGGATAAAGAAAGAAGTTTCTTCTGGATTTGAAATAATAAGGATGGTGATATTTAGTTTTGGTATACTGTGAAATTGTACATTTCTTTGCATGGTTGTAATATCTTGGTTTTTAATAATTGGGACCAGCCCCAGTGTCTGGAACCAAACTGTTCTGATTAGTGTTGGGTAAAGTTTTTCGAAATACCGATGAGTGAGAACTGAATTATCTGTAATGTTTCATGACTTTTAACATCTGATTCATGATGAGTGAGAACTCAATTATCAAATAAGAAGTTCTGCACACCTGGATGTCCTAGGTTTTTTGCCTTTTGCTTTTTCACCTTTGTAATTGTAAAGAGATCACTTGAAGCAATTAAAATATGATGAATTTTCATATGAAAAAATAGCATAATATTGCATGCATGATTAATTATTATTATTATTGCGTTCTTAAGTCTGATAGCAAAGTTGTAACATGCACATATTCAGTCAAGGGTAGGACTTAATCAGGACAAATGGTCTATCTTTGAGATTTGCTAAGTCCTTTTTAGTTTATAAGTGTATCACATGGAGCAATCGAAATATGATGATTTTTCTTTAGTAAAACCATCAGAATACCGCATGAATGATTAGTTATCATATTTTTTGCTTCATTGAGTCTGATAGCACACCACATCTTCAGTCAAGTGCGATTAAAATCAGCACAAACGTCCTATGACTTGAGAATTGTTATGTTAGTTTTATTTTCAGTGTCAATGTGAAATATTGGTGACAAAATGTGAATTTCAATTCCAGGCGTTAATTATGGAAAGAGAACCTTAAGTTGTAAAATCAAAATGAGAAATTTGGAGCATCTGGGTCTCTAAACTTAAACATTCATATATGCATGTAGAGTTATTTATCTATCTGTTAATTGAAAACCACCATAATGTTTTGGTGTTAGTTCCCCAAAAAGATGATTTTAGGGTTGTTTAGAAGTTGTGGCCATTTTCAGTTGTACTACACCATTTATTTAAATGTTACACATAAGCTAACACCTCCTATCTCAATTTCAGTTGCAGTGTTAAGTTGGAATCTTGATGATAAAAATGTGTATTAAGTTCAAGTCCTCAACTGTAGAAAGAGAACCTTGAGTTCTTCAATCAAAATAATATATTGGAGCATCGGGATCTCTATACTAATATATATATATATATATATATATATATATGTATATATATATGTATATAGTATGTTACCTTTATGTTATTCTAACCAGTATATTTTAGTTAGTGTCCAAGACAGATTATATCTGCCCTCCTTCAAAGTTGATTCCATTTGAAGTTGTCAGCACACCATTTGTTTAAATTCCATACATAAGATAACACATGTTTTTTGAGCTACATGCCACTTCTCTAGAACACTTTGCCATCTGTTTTGGTAACTTTTATTCCATCTCAAATTAAGTTTATATTTCTGCAAAGCATTGCTCTTATCTGAAAACTCCTGTCCTTTTCCATGAATGGTCAAAATGATCATATTAAGCGTGTTTATATTTGATCTAGGGTCTCCTAAAAGTTTTAGAAGTGAAGTAGCAGTATTTCATGTAACAGTAAGAAATAAGCACCATGAAATTTTGTAGCTTCACATGGTTTCTTTCTCACATTGTGCTCACCTCCCATCTCCTCACTGATGCATCTTTCTTTGGTATGAGGCCGCTCTCTAAAGCCTCCTTGTTGTATGAGGCCGCTCTCTAAAGCCTCCTTGTTGCCACCAATTTCTCATGTGGATGTGGGTGCATGGACGCCAATCCTGAGAGAGTGGAAGAAAGGGAGGATGAAAAATGAGATGCAGTTCTTCATTTTAAGGGGATGAGAGAGAGGAACAGGACCAGCTATACCTAGCGAGATAGACACCATGCACGTGTTCTACCGGCAGCCGGACCTGGTCATCTCTATGAATGACTTTGACAATGACGTAACTGGCCTTGAGTTGTCATAATAATCTGACCGGCAAACACACCTTTTGTCTTCTCAGGCAAAATCCTTACCTATATGCTCTTTATTTCTTGCTATTAGACAATGCGCTCTAATACTTGATACTTTAAAGTGAGAAAACAATGAAAATTCTTTGGGATAGATTGCTGCAAAATAGCAAAAGTATGAACATTATCGGCCAGAGAATTACTCAGATAACCGGCACCTTTGCTTGCTCATATTCATTTTATATTCTTGTTTACTAGCATCTTACTAATTGAAGGCGAGCTATTGTATCATTCAATCCGATGACTCCAATTTTAATATCGACCTTACTTATATTGTGCACATCCTTTTGAAATAAGTGGAGTAGATAAGTTCTCCATTGTCGACATAAATATAAGATTAATCGCTTGCATGCCAAAGAAGCTTGAACTGGGCTTATACCTAGCTAAACATTCCAACATAGAGCAGTGTGTAATATATGTCAGCATAATTCCATATGGTGAGACAAAGGTGATGAAAAGACTGAACAATTCAGATTTTACCTGTGTGGCAAAAAGTGCCTTCCTTTCTATTTTGTTTACCATCGGTATAAAAAATTAGGAAAACTAAATGCGTTACGCCTACGTTTCTATTTTGTTTACTGTCGTTATAAAAAACCAGAAAAACTGAATACATTACAGAGGACATCAACACATCTGAAAACACCTGCAGACCCACCATCCTTACCACGCAATATAGTCGGCGCGGCGAAGCGTGCCTTCCCGTCTAGTATCCATTAGTTTTTGGCAAAAAGATCATGTAATAGTATTAGGTACAACTAATCTAGCTAGCCGCTTGGTCCATAGCATCTCCACACGAAATTTTGCTAACACCAGCAGTAGCTTGGCTCCAGTAATAGTCGTGAGGCACCACTAATCCCTCTCCAGGCTTCTTGGTACCTCACAGGAGTATGTGAGACGGCGAGCGATTGGTTCAGTTGCCGAGGCGAGACAATTTCTTTTCTAATTTATGAACTAGCAAATTGCTTGCTCTTTCAGTTAGATTATTTATTGATTGATTGCGACTCTATCGATCCAATGATGATCTAGGTTGCAACTGTATTGAATTTGTGGCAAGAACATACTTATACAGAAATGAAGAGGAACAATGGTGTTTTGAAGATATTGTGGGAGAGAGTTTCAAAGACAAAAATGACTGGTTCCACCTCTACACCAGAACTAGAACTGTCAAGTGTTGCATTGGATTTTTTATACCTTGAATACCCATTGGAAATATTTTGTGCCCGCCCATGGAAATACTGTATGGATAAAGGGTTCATCCTCCCTGTTAAGTGCTTCAGCAAACAGATTAACCCACTTGATTTGCCACTGAACAACTTACTCATTGTTTTTAGGGATCACTCTTCTGGCAAGTGTCTGCTCTAGAGCAGCTCTGATATTGGCCTCACTATCAACTATTGATAGCTCAGGACTAGGCACTGTTTTGGCTCAAGAACGAGAAAAGAGTACATATCGGTAACGAGATTAAACTAGGTATGGAGATACCGATGATCGATCTCGGGCATGTAATATATTATGAGACAAAGAGATTAAGTTACTAGCGTAAAAGGTTCTCATGATCATGAGAAGTCATCGTTGAATGTGTGGGAGTCAGTATGGATCTCCAGGTCCTGCTTCTGATTATTGATCCGAGAGTGGTCTCGATCATGTCCACATTATTCGCGAACCGTAGGGTGACACACTTAAGATACATCGACACCATTTTGGAACAAATATGTTCTAGACAAAAAGAATTGCAAAGCGTAGGAATTATTTCACTAGACACCGGAATTGTTTTGGGTGAAATTGCTGAAATTGTTTCTGCATGTGAAATAGATTACTAGCAAGGGGTTTTATGTGAATATTTGTTAATTAATGTAGTTGACAAAAAATCTGAATAAATAAATAAAATAAGTTTTATTTAATGAGAGATTACATTAAATTTGGAGGAAATTTAATGGGATTTTGAGTGGAGAAATGAAGGGGCAAATTGTGAGTGGGAGCTCCACCCATATGAATGGAGGAAGGGGTGGGGGCAGCCACCATGGCCGCCGGCCACACCCCTTGGGGTCCCCCTCCTCCTATATAAAGCCCCCTCTCCCTCTCTCACACTCACACCTCCTCGTGAAGGATCTCTCTCCCCCTCTAGTTTATCCCCCATGGTCTCGGACTAGCGAGATACATGTTCCGGTGGCTTTTCGTGTGGAAAGAGTTGTTGCTTCCGCTGCATCGATGGAGCGAGGAGGCAGAGGTTGCTCGGTGGCTTGAACGTGTGTGCGAGCATGGATGCGCTGCCGATTTGCGGCGCTGGACTTCTTCTCGATCTTAAGATCGGCAAGCGTTCGTCTATATCATCCACGAGTACAACCTTGTTAAACTTTGTTCGTCTATAAGGGTATGTTCTCTATGGATATATATCCACCTGTTGCTTGTATCTAGTAGATAGATCTTGGTACTCGGTTGTTCCCATCGTAGGAATTTTTTGTTTTCTATGCTGCGGACCCTACATCGAAGGCAACCGCCGTTCCCGTCCAGACCCCCATCCCCGCTTCCACCGTAGCCACCGGCGAGAAGGCTCCCGCCGGTTTAGGAAAGATCCCGCACAGCGGGGACCCCTATGAGGAGGACCCCTACGACACTAGCATCCCCGACCCATGGTCGGAGGTAACTAGGGTTTTATCCCCTTCCTTTGTTCTCCCCCATTCCCATCATTGGATGCTAGATCATGTGTTATTAGGGTTCGGCTGTTCGTATTTTCAATCGTTGGATGCTAGTTATTTTTACATTAGCTAATCCTCTTGTGTTAGATATCGTATTTCGATGAATGCCCTCGTATTTCAATCCTATTTTATTTGTCCTCTGAGTTGCAGTTAAGGGATTCCCTAGTTAGTACTAGTGATGATCTATAGTTGGGATCAGTATTGAATTTGTTTAGAGATTTGGGGATTGGGGGAATAATCAGGGGATTTATATCGGTTAATTTATGCAAGTAATCAATCCCGGCAATTATGTCATTATTGCATTCTACTGTTTTTCCAACAGGTGGATAGCAGCGACGTCTGCAACGACGACGAGTCCAAGGACGTCAAGACTCGTCAAGTGGTGAGGAGGCTGAAGTCTGGCAAGTACGACAACTTCTTCAATGATGACGTCTACAGGTTCCCCTTCTGCACTAGGAGGCTACACGCCACCGACTTCAACTCCCTCGTGAAGCATGTCGAGGACGTGAAGACCTACGGCCCATCCTTGAACTTCAACGGCTTCAGAGCCAAGCACCAGGCACTAGTTTTTCACCTTCGCAACCTACAGAAGGTGGCCATTGAGGAGGATCGCATGCCCCCGATCAAGCCCAATGCGCCGAAGGCCAAGGGACAGGGCAGCAAGAAGTGGAGGAAGCGCCAGAGGGAGGATGCGGAGGCCCTCCTAGCAGAGGCCATGACAGTTGGGCCACACAGAGATAAAACAAAACCTTTTCCTCTAACATGGTGATCCCAATATCTAGCCGAGGTAGAAGGCAACGAGGTTTACCACTAGACGCGCAGTTGCGGATTACTGACGAAGCGCGTTAGTTGATGTCGTGTAGTCCTTTGCGATCTGATCGTCCTGGTGCTGATCGTACATCACCTCTGCTGGTATCCACACGTACAAGGAGGAGCACCGCGTGACTGCTAGGTTCGTGACCAGTAGGACTGCCAGGAGCTAGGGTTTCCAACACATGGAATGACCTAACCGAACAACGATTAACCTTTCTGGGTTACGGTGCTCCACTATATATAGGGAGTGAACGTGGGATCTGTTCGCGCGGCCCATTTACTAAAGCCCATATAATATTAGTCCCTATGATTCCGACTCACTGACTCAGTCCAAATCAGGCTCGGGTCTAACCCAACCAGATTTCCAGTTCAGATCCAATCCGAACTTGCTCCCGTTCTTAAGTGTGTGACCCCGCGGGCTCATGGCTACTTGGACACGATTAGAGTCCGACTCTCAATCGATTAGTCGGTAGCAGCTCCTAGCAGAACGTGCCGACTCCCAATTACCAAAGAGACATGAAGACTTGCCTTTCCAATGTGACTTGCGTCCGAGTCCCTTTTGCCTCACGATATACCTTGTCAGACTATAGGCGAATAATTGTCATCCCTTAAATAGTCCGACTCTCTTCTCGATCCAAGATAAGTGATTCATCCGACTAACTCTTAGTCGATCGCCTCGGTTAACACTTAACCGAGTCGTGCATGGCCATGCTTTTCGAATCATATCTCACGAGAGGGCCTAGAGAATATCTCTCCGAGTGGAGGGGCAAAATCCTATCTTGGTTATTCACATCACGCAGCTTGATTCTCAGTCGAACCGAACTCTGCCTTTATAACTGCCCAGTTACGGATCAGCGTTTGACAGAACCTAAGTCGGTGATCCCCAACTCGAATTATGCAATAACCTCAGGTCTAAGGATTACATTGATTTAGATATACAAATAACAACTTGTTCGTTATACCTCAATATGGGTCAATCTGACTCGCTAAACTCTTTAGCCGAATCTGTGTAAGTCGGAATGGCATCTCCATGCCCATGACAAGTGGAACCGAGTCATCAAGCCGACTTTCACATTGGTCTATGTTATGTGTCCAGCACAACCTCAATGACCAAGGATATTTAGTACAAACAACATGAATGTATAGTTCCACAACCGAATCACATATTCAATGATACACATCAGATGTTTATACAAGGACAACTTAATATCTTTATGAATACAATGATAAATCTCATCATACATGATTGCCTCTAGGGCATATTCCCAACACTGACGGGCCACTAACCTTGTGCTGCTGCTGCTGTAAAGCAGCTTCTTTTGTTTTGTCTGTGTTGAACGTGTCCGCTGCTGCTGAGCAGCCTAATTGTCGAACCTTGTTTAAGTACCATACTATATATCCTATATTAGCTGCTTTATCTAAATATGCTCTGTTTACTGAATATATTTATCATGTTGGTTAGATTTGCTGCTCTAGATTTGCTACCAGATTGGGAAAAAAACGAGGGCCAAAAGAAATCATGAATAAAGAGAGAAGTTGCTCTAGATTTGCAACCTTTTTGGCCAAAAAACACAACTTTTAATGAGATAAAGGGGAAAATACGCTTTTAAAAAGGCCAATCATAAAAATAACAAAAAATAAAACTTCCAATTTAGGCGACAAAACACACGTAACCACCAAACGCGTCCCACATGGTCCCACACCACATTCCTCATAACGTGTTCCCAACAAGCCGGCCCCACGCAGTCCAACATGGCATGGCCCTACATGTCAGCATAACGCGTACCTGACCAACTGGTCCTACTTGTCAGAACGTAACGGCGAGGGTCCATTACGGGACCTGAATGAACGTGGCCCACTTGTCAGCACGTAATAGCAAGGGTGACGGACAACAAGTTCCAGACTGATGACCCACAAGTATAGGGGATCGCAACAGTCTTCGAGGGTAGTATTATCTAATTTTGAATTTAGGAAATCGAGTAGGAAATTTTGAGACGATCAATTTGGTATATTAAACTTTTTTTTCCGACATCGTATGCAAAAGTTACGGCCGTTTTACTGTCCCATGGACTTTTTTTGCAAAATACATCGAAATTCTTTTTTTCAATTTTTCCTACAACTATACCCCAAAATAAAACAACAACTTCAAGGAATTATTTTATCATTTTCATTTATTTTTTACAAAAGTTAAAAGGCGATCCAAGGGAGGGTGAAATCTATGTTTCCATGTTCTGTGGCGCATATCTATATATGCGCCACAGAAGTTCATATTTAGGTATACGCCACAAAACTTTGGTCAACTGAATCCTGTGGTGGCTCGTACCCTCACTTTCTGTGGCGCATATGTCCATATGCGCCACAGAAGTTTCCAACTTCTATGGCGCATTTTTCCTATATGCGCCACAGAAGTGTGAAGATTTCTGTGGCGCATTGTCTAAAATGCGCCACTGGACAACTTTTGTGGCGCATGGTCAGAACCATGCGCCACATAAGGTCTGTCTATCTATAGCTGGTTTCCTAGTAGTGTGTGTACACAACTTGCAGATAAGATCACAAACAATACTATCATAATGATTCAATAATAAGTTCATATCTGAGATCATGGCACTCGGGCCCTAGTGACAAGCATTAAACACAACAAGTTGCAACAAAGTCAAATAGCACTAATAGAGATACTAGGCACCATGCCCTAACAATCTTATTCGATTACATGATAGAACTCATCCAATACCTACCATCCCATAGCCTACAGCGGGGGATTACTCACTCATGGATGAGGGAAACATGGATGGTTGATGGATAGGCGTTGTTGATAACGACGGCGATGATCCTTTCAAAATTCCATGTCCCGACAGGGTGCCAACACGGAGTTTCTGGTTCCGAATCGCGGTTTCTGGTGGTGGCGGTGCAGCAAAACTCTTTCTGGAAAAATGTCAAACCCCCTCGGTTTTTAGGTCAAGGGGCAACTTATATGCGAAGAGGGAGGCCGAGGGGGTGCCTGGGGTGGCCACACCCCCTCCAGGCGCAGCCAAGCCTAGCCGGCGCGGCTGGGTGTGGGCCCCCCAGGGCCCCACTCCGTCTCGTATTCTGGCTCCGTGAGTTGATACGTCATAAACGTATCTATAATTTTTGATGCTCCATGCTTTTTTAGTATCTACTTTGCTTTGTCTACATTTTGAGGTGCTTTTTACATGTTTTCTGGTACTAACCTATTAACAAGTTGCCACAGTGCCAGTTGCCTGTTTTATGTTGTTTTTGGTTTCAGAAAAGCTAGTAAATAAATATTCTCGGAATTGGACGGGACAAATGCCAAAGTCAATTACTTTCCATGGGGAACAAGAAGTCCAGAGGGGAGAAGAGGAAGCGTGCCAGGGAGGCTAAACCCCCCCGAGGCGCGGCAAGGGGTGGGCCCACGCCTGGGTAGGGTTTGACCCCCCTGGTCGCCTCCTCGGCCTCCCCCTTCGCCTATAAGAAGCCCATGATGCAGAAACCCTAAGCACCTGATTAAATCTCCACGAAACCGTCTATAGATGCCGCCACCATCGTCCCTAAATCGGAGGGATCTGAAGTTCTTCCCGGCACCCTGCCGGAGGGGAGATCATCCCGGAGGCCTTCTCTCTGGTATGATGCGTGAGTAGTTCCACCTTGGACTATGGGTCCATGTAGTAGCTAGATGGTTGTATCTCCTCCTTGTGCTTTCATGTATATATCTTGTGAGCTCCGTTCATGATCAAGATCTAATCTATTTGTAATCATGCATGTTGTGTTTGCGGGGATCCGATGGATATTGAGATTATTATGTTGGTTTGATTAATGGTTTTGTCTTTATGATTCTATCATGTATTTGTTGTTTGTGATCTTGCATGCTCTCCGTTGTTAGTAGCTATCTTGTCCAAGTAGTTGCTAGTGACTCCAAGAGGGGGTATTTATGCTCGATAGTGGGTTCATGCCTCTAGTTTCCAAGGGAAGTGACAGAAATCTCTTCAGTTGTAGATGTGTTGTTGCTACTAGGGAGAAAACAACGGTCTCTTGTTCATGGAACATGTGGTCTATTTACCTTACACACTTTGCTTAAAGCAGTTGTCTGTTGCTTGCAACTTAATACTAGAGGGAGTTTGGATGATAACCTGAAGGTGGACTTCTAGTCATAGATGCAGTTGGATGGCGGTCTATGTATCTTGTTGTATTGCTCAATCGAATCTCATAGGATCTTTCTGACTAGTAATTGCATTGTTATGCCTTGATCAGTTCCTGTCAATTGCCCTGCTGTAATTTGTTTACCCTTCATGCCATGTTGTTTATCTAAGGAGAGCACCTCTAGTGAACTATGGTCCCCGGTCCAATCTTTACCATGTATACATCTTCCACTGTTACTTGTTTACTTGCTGCAAACCATTACCTTCCACACGGTACGTTTAATACTTAGTTACAGCAAACCGGTGAGCTTGACAACCTCACTGATTCGTTGGGGCAAAGTCTTGAGTTTGTGTTGTGCAGGTCTCCGCGTTGCTTGCAACACCTATGTGACGTTTCCTTCCTCCTTCTGGTTCGATAACCTCGGTCTCTACTAAGGGAAGACTTGCTGATGTGCTCATCGCACCTTGCTCTTGGGGTTTCCAACAAAGTGCTCCACGTCAGCACCATCAATAAGTTTTCTGGCGCCGTTTCCGGGGAGGCTAAGGACGTCTTCACTAGGGGAGTCCTTCACTTCCTTTCTCTTTACTTTGTTTTTAGTTTGCTTTGTTTATTTTGCTTGGTTTTGTTTGCCTCTTTTAAAAAAAACAAAAAAAAATTAGTCTAGTTTGGTTTGCTTGCTTTATTCAAAAACACAAAAAAAATAGTTCCTACTCTGGTTGCTGGTTTGTTATTGCCTTGCTTGGTCATGCTTTCTATCAATGGATGGTTTCTTTGAAACTAGTTCTTATTGGCAAGGTGGGTTCACGGAAGAACAAAAGTATTATTATAAGGAACATCGTTTATCACAAAAAGGTAAACACTTATGGGAACAAATTGATAAGTTGAATACTATTGCTAGAGAGGTGTGCTCTACTTATAATGTTACTTATTGCTTTGACAAGTCTTGTTGCTATAGGAGGTATAAACACCTGCCTTTTCAATGTGAGCATAATGATAATGTTACCATATCCTCTTATGTTAAAGGAAATTATGACTTTGATGATGTGGAACAAATTGAAGAATTTATTGCTTTCAAGGGTGTATTTGAACTTGCCAGTTTGCTTAAAAGTACTGATGATGCACCTTATGAACATGAGTTTTATGAGATACTTAAATTTTGCTTTGATAATTACAAGGAAGAAAATGGCTATATTATTGAATATTTTAATAGGTGCTTTCCACAAATGGAAGAGACTATTGCCTTGCAAGAGCCTATGGAAGAAGAAATTGCTGAAACAGGAAGCTCATTAGATGAAAAAGAGAAGGATGAATGTTATGCTCCTGTGGATTCTTTTGAAATATCTATTATAGGTAAAACTTGTGATGATGTTCCTATTCCTGTTACCTATAGTAGTGATCATGATAGGGAAAGCACACCACTTTTAATATTGAAAATCTCTTTGGTACCAATTCTGAAAATTCTATTGCCTATGATGATACTTTACCTCCAATTTATGACGATTACAATGATGATATTGATATTTTCAGTCCACCTAATATTGAGTAGAAAATTGATTGTGATTACAATATGCCTCCTATATTTGATGATTATGGTGATGAGAATAATAATGATAGCTATCTTGTTGAATTTTCTCCCACTACTTATGTGGAGAATAATAATCATTTTATGCATGTGGCTCGTGATAAGAATGTTTTATGTGATAGTTATATTGTCAATTTTATTCATGATGCTACTGAAAGTTATTATGAGAGAGGAAAACATGGTCTTATGTATCTCAACAATATTAAGTTTCCCCTCTTTATGTTGAAAATCTTGAAGTTGCGCTTGTTTTGCTTTCATATTCTTGTTGCTTTGTGCTTTAATGACTTGTTTCTTTACAAGATTCCGATGCATAGGAAGAGGGTTAGACTTAAATGTGTTTTGAATTTGCTTCTTGATTCTCTCTTTGACTTCAATTCATAATTCTTATGTGAGCATCTTCTCAAGCTATCAAGCCTAACTTAAAGGCGTTAAATAAAAGTACTTGTTGGGAGATAACCCAAGAGTTTACTCTAGTCTTGGTAGTTATTACTTCAGTACTAATCTCTCCTTATCCTTTTTCTTTGCTTTTTGTGCCAAGAATGACATCTAATGAGAGGGAAGTAAGATTTGGGGAGTTGCTGTCCCAAAACAGATTTCTGTCCTCCACCATAAAATTTCTTGAGGAGTCTTTGTAACTCGGATTGAGCTCAGAATTTACTAGTAAATCCCACTGTATGTTATCTAACTTTCGTTAGTTTAACACTTTTTTATTTGAGCATCATAAGATATTCGAAAAAATCGGTTTCTACCTGCTGGTCTGTTTTGACAGATTTCTGCCATTATTTGCATTTGCTTCTTATTGATTCCTTTTGAGTTCTCTTTTAGGGAATTGAGATTTTTGAAGGAGTTACTACAGTAGCTTGTGTTTTTAGTGAAAATACTTCCTGTTACAAAGCTTTGCCATAGGTCTAATATCTTTTGAATAAACTAATGTTGCTAATGAAGATTGTGTGAAGTTTTGTATGAAGGAAAAATTTCAGGTGCAGAGAGAGAACGATGCAATGAGATGGAGAATGGACAAAAGCTCAAGCTTGGGGATGTCACCATGGTGTCACCTCAAGAAATATCCAAGATGTACAAGCGTCAAAGCTTGGGGATGCCCAAGGCATCCCCTTCTTCATCAATAAAAAGCTCAGGTCTGTCTAGACACTTCGTTTTTATTGTTTCATGCACAGTTGTGTTGTTCTTGGAGCGTCTTAGTTTTGGTTTTCTTTGCTTAGTTTTTTTAGTTTGTTTGAGTAGTTTTGACCCTCGTTATCGTTGTGTTGTTTTGCAAATAAGTTGCTTGGTGTTGGAAAGGAGTAATAAGTTCTTGCTTGAAGTGCAAGAGGAGCTTGCATTGACTGTGACTAGACTTTAGCATGACATGCTAGGTGTTGTTTTGGCATTATGCTTAGTGATTATTGTTGTAGCATGTCTTGTTCCAAACAATTGGGATTTCTTAGTGTGCCTTGAAGAAATTATGCGTTGTTTTAGCATGCAAAAGCATAGTATTGTGGTATTCTATTTTGATGCTTTGCTTGGATTGACTTGGCACATGCTCACACCATGTTATAACTATGACAAGTCACCATTAGCCTCTATGATCATTTAGTCCTTGACTTGTAGTACCACTCTATGTTTTGATTAGTAATGCTTTGTTGCGCTGCATGATTATGGCCATTATGCTCTCTTAGTTGGTTGCTCCCAGTCTTTTGCTAGCCTCCACTTGTATGAGTAAGTTCTACTCATGATTCCAACTCCCAAGAAACCAAGTTATTCCAAAGTGTCCACTATAAACTCCTATGCATGGTGTGTTACACCATTCCAAGTATATTCTTGTTTTCAACTATCTTCTAATAAACTTGAACCATTGTGTAACACCCCCGGTCACTCCGGACCGACGGCTGTCACTTCTGGCAGCTCAATAGGATCTCTAGACTAACCCCACAGACCAACACTAGTCTTTTCTGCGCACTTTGTCCTC
The DNA here is from genome assembly GCA_030063025.1 of Avena longiglumis. Taxonomy (NCBI): domain Eukaryota; kingdom Viridiplantae; phylum Streptophyta; class Magnoliopsida; order Poales; family Poaceae; genus Avena; species Avena longiglumis. The sequence goes on from CP125975.1 coordinate 507,645,448, forward strand.
ACTCGTGCGCACCCGGTTACCCACTTCCCGGTCGGTCACCCATCCTAGAATTGCTTTAGGCCAAGCACGCTTAACCTTAGAGTTCTTTTCGAATGAGCTTCCGGAAAAGAAGTTGCAACTTGTTGGTATGGGTTTCCTATCAATCCTTTTGAGCCATGCGCCAGGGTCTCACATACACCCACCCTTAGAAGATCGACGTCCTCGTCGATCAACCACAAGCCAGGAACGTCCCCTCTTGGCACACGTCTGTGCGTCCAGTGCCGGCACATGTGCCATGCCGTGTCCACTCCGGGCCACACGCGCCATGTGCCACATGTCCGCCACTAACCCGCAGACGCCCGTTTAACCGCGAGAACCTGGCTCTGATACCAATTTGTAACACCCCCGGTCACTCCGGACCGACGGCTGTCACTTCTGGCAGCTCAATAGGATCTCTAGACTAACCCCACAGACCAACACTAGTCTTTTCTGCGCACTTTGTCCTCACTCGTGCGCACCCGGTACCCACTTCCCGGTCGGTCACCCATCCTAGAATTGCTCTAGGCCAAGCACGCTTAACCTTAGAGTTCTTTTTGAATGAGCTTCCAAAAAAGAAGTTGCAACTTGTTGGTATGGGTTTCCTATCAATCCTATTGAGCCATGCGCCAGGGTCTCACACATTGTGGCATCTATGTTGTATATGCTTGCACTTATACGTTGGAATTAACAGAACCGTGTTGTCATGGGGAACGTTTTCAACATTGCACTTATACTTTGTACTCAGTTGATATCATGCTCGTTTGTTTATGGATGTCACCGGTGTGAAATAAAGAGGGAACTTATAAGTCCATGGAGTTTGTATCCTGTGTTAGAGAAACGCCCGGGCCGCTAGCCTAAGCCATGCCTAATCATGGTGGAAACTTGCAGCATCACTATAGTGAGCTATCTATGAAGCATCCCCAATAAAAAGATATGCATATAGTAAATAAAAAGATCGCTGAGATGCTCATTGTCTGCTTGCCTTGTCATTTTGGTTATGGGAAAGCTCATGTACCATGTGCAAGGGGTACCCCATTGGCGGTTATCAATGATATGCAAGGTTATCAATGATATGCAAATACTTACAATGACAAGAACTTACCTGTGACTGAAGTTGACTACGCATGAGGAGTGGCCCTCGTATTCAAGGGACTTGAGATTTCCAACTTATACTTCGTCAAGCATATACTCCATCTTTGTCACTTTAACCTTAATCACTTCAAGATGCTTATGATAGGGGCAATAAGGGCTCAAAGATAGCAAGTACCATAATTTTTGGAAGCTCTTTTTGAAACTTGAAATCCCTGCTTCCTTTACAAAAAGGCCTTTCTTCCATCATTATTGAGTCTCCACCTTCTACCTTTAGGCACCATTAAGAGAGCATAGTTGTCATTCTGTGTGCAGTGTTCTAAAGCTTATTGATTGATGCATATTTTGATATTACTTGTTCTTGTACTATTTGTTTCTAGTCACCCTTGTGAACTTTGAAGGTGTCCTATGCATCTATTTGCTACTCTATGAGGGACAAGTTGATTGCCATTACGATATGTTTTCTGTATGTGAAACAAACAAACGCTTTTCAATGCATGTTATTCATGATCTTTGTTTGTAGCTTGTCATGTTGCATGCATAGTTACTATGTCCTATTGTTAGAACTCCATCTTGCATGCACATGTTTAGAGTTCTTTGATCCTAGCTTTCAATGCTTGCAAATCGTTGGATCTTTATTGTGAGGGTGCATGTCACCTCAAAAATTATTCTTTTATCACTTACCTACTCGAGGTCGAGCAGGAGTTAAGCTTGTGGATGCTTGATACGTCAGAAACGTATCTATAATTTTTTATGCTCCATGCTTGTTTAGTATCTACTTTGCTTTGCTTTGTCTACACTTTGAGGTGCTTTTTATACTTTTTCTGGTACTAACCTATTAACAAGTTATCACAGTGCCAGTTGCCTGTTTTCTGTTGTTTTTGGTTTCAGAAAATCTATTAAAGAAATATTCTCGGAATTGGACGGGACAAACGCCAAAGTCAATTACTTTCCGTGGGGAACTAGAAGTCCAGAGGGGAGACGAGGAAGCGTGCCAGGGCGGCCACTCCCCCCCTAGGCATGGCCAGGGGTGGTCCTGCACCTGGGTAGGTTTTGACCCCCCTGGTCTCCTCCCCGGCCTCCCCCTTCGCCTATAAGAAGCCCCCGATGCAGAAACCCTAAGCACCCGATCAAATCTCCACGAAACCGTCTGTAGCTGATGACCCACGAGTATAGGGGGTGTATCGTAGTACTTTTGATAAATAGGAGTCTCGATCCCAACGAGGAGCAGAAGGTGCTGAACAGTGGTATGGAGCAGGAAATCCCTCTGAATACTTAGCAAACTGATTTTTAGTGGTTTTTTGATAAGGCAACAAAAAAAGTGCAAGTAATAAAGACAACGAACAAACGGAGCAAGTGGTCCAATCCTTTCTTAGCAAAGGACAAGCCGGTGGAAATACTTATAAGTCCCAAACGTTCTCGAGGACACATGGGAATTCTGTCAAGTGCTTTCGCTTTAAATAGCTGAGTACTCTTATTTGGTGTTGCAAGTGTTGTGTGGGTGAACCTGTGCTAATGTACCGACCTTACTTGGACTAATACATACTTGTGATTAAACCCCCTGCAAACATCCGTAACTATAGGAAAGTAATTAAGATATAAATCTAACCACAACCTTAAACTCCGAAATCCTACACTCCCTTGTGCAAAGGTGTCCTAATGGGGGTTCAGGTTTCTGTCACTCCGGCAACCCCACAATTCGTAGCCAAATACACAATGCGTTCCCAAAGGCCCATAAATGGTGAAGTATCACGTAGTCGACGTTCACATGACACCACTAGAAGAATATCACCACAACTTAAATACTAAACCATTGAATAATAACTCAACACAAATCCACTACTAACAACATGACTTCTCCCATGTCCTCAAGAACACAACGAACTACTCACAAGACATCATATGGATCAAGATCAAAGATGATATGGTAATGGATAACAATCTGAACATAAACAATAATCCAATGGTTCCACTCACAAGCATCAACTACAATAGTAATCAACACCGGGAAAGTTTCCCCTAAGAACTAAAGCAATATCCAACACAATTGTTGCAGGGGGACGGAGTGGTGATGATGGTGCTGGTGAAGATGATGGTGTGGATGATGATGATGATGATCCAGATGAAGCCTAGCTTGACGATGGTGTTGATGGCGACGGTCTCCCCTCTCCGGGAAGGAATTCCCCCGGCAGAAATCTGTCTACCGGAGAGATCTTTCTCTCTCGGTAGTTTCCGCCCCCTAGAGGCAGCGGAAATCGATATGTGGTCACTCCCCCGGGCTTAGGGTTCCGTAGGGAAGATATAGGCGAAGGGGCGGAGTCGGAGGCCGGGCAGGTGGGCCACACCTGCCCTAGGCGCGGGGTCAGGTGGGCTCACGCCTAGGAGGGTGTGCTCCCCATGCCCCTCTTCGCTCCTCCTTCTCGCTTCCTTCGTCTTCTGGGAAAATAATATGTTTCCATATTTTTCTGGTATTTTTCTGATCTTCGCGAAATTGCATCGAAACGCCTTCTTTTCCATCAGAATCAAGACTCCGGCAGTCCATCCTCCAAGAATCACCCAACATGCATAAACAGATGAAAAACCATAAGTAATACCTCATAATAAGACAAATATCAATGAATAGAGGTAAATTATGATATAGAATGGTGATGCAAATTGGGCGTATCAACTCCCCCAAGCTTAGACTTTGCTTGTCCCCAAGCGAAAACTAAGCTCAGTAAACATGTCCACAGGTTTATGGAGTGAAGTGTCGATAAAAGAATACGAACAAGAAGCATCAAACTTACCATTACACAACTCATAGAAGAAAGCAACTCACCATTATATAACTTAGCTTGCAACCAAGTACAACAGTCACAATAAATATGCATAAAGATAAATCATAATTAGAATTGGCAAACGTGTTCTTGGTCAGAGAACACCTGGCAAACAGTTTCACAAAAAGCTCTTTGTAGAAGTTTCAAAACAGGATCACTCTTTGCTCAAAAAGGTTTTTCACAAGTGAAGGCTTTCAAAGTAATACTCAATAGATAAGAGTTTTATGCAAACAAGGAGGATAAATAACATGATTGAATAAATCACCATACGAATTCTCGAAAAACAACAACTCAAATGCTTGCTGGAGATAGAGAGGAAGTAGGTTTACTGACTCAACTTGGAAGTGGGAGAAAGGTCCCTTCTTAGAGGGAAGGAGGGATTACAAGTCATAAAGAGCTTCCAAAAGATTATGGTACTTACTAGCTTTGAGCCCTCATTGCCCCTATCATAGGCATCTTGAGATGATTAAGGTTAAAGTGCACAAATATGGAGTATATGCTTGACGAAATATAAGTTGGCAATCTCATCCTACTCAACTTTGGTCACATGTAAGTTCTTGTCATTGTAAGTATTTGCATATCATTGAGAACCGCCAACGGGGTACCCCTTGCACATGGTACAAGAGCTTTCCCATAACCAAAATGACAAGGCAAGAAGATAATGAGCATCTCAGTGATCTTTTTATTTACTATGTGCATATCTTTTTATTGAGGATGCTTCATAGATAGCTCACTATGGTGATGCTACAAGTTTCCACCATGATTAGGCATGGCTTAGGCTAGCGGCCCAGGCGTTTCTCTAACACAAGATACAAACTCCATGGACTTACAAGTTCCCTCTTTATTTCACACCATTGACATCCATAGACAAAAGAGGACGATATCAACTGTGTACACAGTACAAGTGCAATGTTGAAAACGTTCCCCATGACAGCACGGTTCTGCTAATTCCAACGTATAGATGCAAGCATATACAACTTCGATGGCACAATGGTTCAAGTCTATTAGGGGCAAGAAATAAAGTGTGCCATCAAGTTCATGAGAGCTTTACTAACTAGTTTTCACATAACAAAATAATTTTTAATTTGAAAGTACATATTTGGATAAAGTTCTAAAGAGGTTTGGAATGGAAGATAGCAAGAAAGGGTTCTTGCCCATGTTGCCCAATACGACCTTGAGTAAAACTCAAAGTCCGACAACGGCAGAAGATAGAGAAAGGATGAGTAAGACTCCCTAGGCCTCGGCCATAGGATCTCTAATGTATGCCATGCTATGTACTAGACCCGACATTGCATATGCTGTTAGTTTAACTAGCAGATATCAAAGTGATCCAGGAGTGGATCATTGGACAGCGGTAAAAAACATCCTTAATTACTTGAGAAGAACTAAGGATATGGTTCTTTCTTATGGAGGTGATGAACAGCTCGTTGTTAATGGTTACACCGATGCTAGTTGGAACACCGATCCGGATGATTCTAAATCACAATCTGGATACGTATTTACTTTGAATGGTGCAGCAGTTAGTTAGAGGAGTGCAAAGAAAAGCGTTGTGGCGAGATCTTCAACTGAATCGGAATACATGGCTTCTTCAGAGGCTTCACAAGAAGCGATATGGATGAAAGAGTTCATTACAGAGCTGGGTGTGGTTCCTAGTGCACTGGACCCAATGTCTATCTACTGTGATAACATGGGCGCCATAGCCAATGCGCAAGAACCAAGGTCACACAAGAAGTTGAAGCACATCAAGCAACGTTTTCACGCTATTTGAGAACATGTCCAAGATGGGGACATAAAGATTTGCAAAGTACACACAGATCTGAATGTGGCGGATCCATTGACTAAACCTCTCCCGAGGGCAAAACATGACCAGCACCAAACTGCCATGGGTGTTCGGTATATTACCATGTAATCTAGATTAGATGACTCTAGTGAAAGTGGGAGACTGTTGGAGATATGCCCTAGAGGCAATAATAAATGTAGTTATTATTATATCTTTGTGTTTATGATAAATGTTTACATTCATGCTATAATAGTATTAACAAGGAAACATTAATACTTGTGTGATTTGTAAACTAAAATAGAGTCCCTAGTAAAGCCTCTTTATAATACTAGCTTGTTGGTTAATAAATTATTGTGGTTTCCCTATCATGAACATTGAGATGTTATTAACAACAAGATCATATCGTTAGGAGAATGATATGGTGGACATACTCCTATAGATAAGCGTAGCATAAAGATCAAGTCATTTTAATAGTTCAATTGCTATATGCTTTCTGATACATAGTAACCTAATTCCTTCGACCATGAGATCATGCATATCACCTTCACCGGAAGGATGCTTTGATGACATCAAACACCACACCGTAACTGGGTGGCTATAAAGGTGGCATTGAGTGTTCGGAAAGTATTGGCTGAGACACATGGATCAAGAGTGGGATTTGTCCATCCATATGACGGATAGATATACTCTGGGCCCTCTCAGTGGAATGTCATCCAATTAGCTTGCAAGCATGTGACTGGCTCACAAGGGATCACATATCACGGGAACGAGAAAAGAGTACTTATCAGTAACGAGGTTGAACTAGGTATGCAGAGATACCAACGATCATAACCTCGGATAAGTAAACTATCGTGAGACAAAGGGAAATTGGTATCGTATGTAAGTGGTTCATTCGATCACAAAGTAATCGTTGAAATATGTGGGAGCCATATGAATTTCCAGATTCCTCTATTGGTTATTGTTCAGAGAAGTGTCTCGATCATGTCCGCATAATTCACGAACCGTAGGGAGACACACTTAAGGATTCGACGTTGTTTGAGTATTTATGGAATGATGAGTAAGAGACCGAATGTTGTTCGGAGTCTCGGATGGGATTCGGGATATCACGATGAGATCCGGAATGGTCCGGAGAATAAGATTCATATAAGGAAAGTCCTGTTTCAGGGTTGGAGAATGGTTCCGGTGTTTTCATCGGGAATGTTCTAGAAGGTTCCGGAATGTCCGGCACTCCGAAGGGGAAGGGTACATGAATGTGTCATACCAAGTTGGAATGATTGCATCATGTACTAGGTGTCATCGCTGAACAAAATAAAGGGTTTAATCAAATCCTAGTTTGAAAAGTCAAACGGCTATTTTGGGAAGTGGAGGGGAAGGTGGAAGCTGAGTTGGGGAGGAGTTCCTCCCCTCCACTTCTTGCATTACCGGATTTCAATAGGGGCGGGGCGTGAGGGGCGGGGCAGGGCGGCGCTCGCGCGCTGCAGAGAGGAGGCGCGCGGCGTGAGGGGACGGTGGCGGAGCTGGGTGGACGCGGGCTGTGGGAAGGCTGGGGGCGGACGGCGAGGCGGCCACCGGCGACGGGGGGGGGGGCGCTGTCGGTGCGAGGCCAGGGAGAGAGAGCCGGCGCGAGGTAGGGGACGGGGTGGGTGCGGGGGCTAGCGTGCGTGTGGCTCGTGGGTGGGGCCCAGGGAGGAGGGATCGGGTGTGGCCGGCGCGCGCGTGTGTGGTGTTGTGTTGGGTGTGTGCCAGCGTGAGTAGAGTGTGTGGGCAGGTTGGTGGGGGTGGTGAGAGAGGGAGAGAGAGGGGTGATGTGGCAGGGAGGGATTGGGTGAGGGAGAGAGAGGGGTGAGGTGTCACTAGGAGATTGGGTGGGGTGATGTGGCCAAGGGGTGTGGGTAGACTAGTTGGTCACTTTAGGTTTTTAGGAGGTGGGCCGTTTGTAAAACCTGGGGGTGGTCGTTCGGGTCGAAACGGCCCGTTCGACTGCCCCCGCTAAAATAATTAAACTTTTTATTTGTTTTAACCGGGCCATATGCAAACCGATAGCAACAAACAAAATATTCCGGCGACCCGGGTTTTGCATTTGAATTAAGATGGGGCGTTTTAGAAAACAAAACGGGCTTGCGAACATAGTTTTATGCAAACAATTCATGATGATGACGATGCAATGCACAAATTCAACGCGATTTTCTAGTAGTGGTTTTGCGGGATGCCACAATTCGACACCACTAACAATGGATCTCGCCCTCGAGATCCGCCTCATGGTACCGGAAAGAAGGCCGGCGATCTGCGTCTTCTCGCTTCGCGTAGATCCTCGCGACACCACTAACGAGGGTTCATCCTCCATCTTGAAAACGGCGACACCACCAACAAAGGGTCGTTGTTCCTGACCGTCGAGAGAACACTCCGGGGAAACAAAGGACGAAGTTGAAGGTAAGGCCACCTCTAACTTCCATGGACGGAGTAAAACTGCTGGATCCACTGATCCGGCGTACAAGAGCGAATGATAAGAGCAGTGGTAGGGTAGCTACTCCATCCCGCACTCAAACCATTACCCTGCACACGAATAGGCGGATTAAGCAACCAACTCTCGGAATCAGACTGAAGATCTCGACAAACGAGGTTCGGAACAAAGGAGTGATGCAGACTCTACTTCGGATCTGGCGTAGATGATGCCGTTGCGTCGGAAACACCAGAAGAGACAACAGAAATCGTATGAAAGACACAATGATTAGGTTCCGCGATGGTTCCATTGGCATGAACAACACATGCTCAAGGTCGACTCCAACTTCACCAAAGCTCGTCCTTCTCATATGTTTTTCAACGACACTGATATCCAGCAAGGAACACACATAGATAAAGAGCTCAAGAACAAAAGATCGGATGAAGGGCACAACAGACAAGTTGCAGATTGATGATCGTAGCACCTCCGTTACAAAAGGAAGAAAGCGAAACCCTGAAGGTACGACGGAAACCCAACCGCGAGAAATCCTGGACTCGAAGAAAGATAAGCGAGTAGATTCAAAACACGTCGAAATAAGAGGAGAATAGCAGAGGGGTAAGGAGTAAAATCAGACCTAATCAGAACTATCCAACCGATTTTGAAAAATAGTTTTGACACTCTACTTCGGCCGTTAGCTAGGTTATCCTACAGGCTGGACTTGTGGGGTATCGCAACCGAGCTCGATACCACTGAACACCCTCGAATCGGCCCTATGCAAGTTTTAGCAAAACTCGCCAAACCCGCATAGAAACGATTCGAAGGTGCCCACCAGGCACTTTCGTGCGGGTGGAAAGCAAAGTAATAACATTACACAACAGTCCTCGATGGGACCCACAGAACAGATATATATACAACAACGACTCAAAGAGTCAAGAATACAAATATACGGTACAAAGATCCAAATCACCTTGAAAACGATAGAGCGTCCAGCTACGGACAAGATGCAAATGGGGCTAAGAGCCCTGAAGAATAACCAATGGCGTCCATAACCCTGCCCAGGCCAGGCCGGAAGGGTAACCCTGCTAACGGCGTCGATCTCAAAACCTGCTTAAACAAAAGGGGTGCCGACAAAGGGCCACGGAAAAAGAAGGAGCGTCAGTACTGAGGCCAGTACACGGCGAGGCTAGAATTCGGCGGTCCTCGCCTACATAGGTATGGTGGACTGAAGCGGCAGCGGCAGCATGCACTAACAACCTATAGAGACTCGACACCACTGGCGACTATCAGAGAGGGGTAAGGAAGACCTATTCGGGTCCAACCTGATACTAGCATCAAACAAACCCATCCTGGCGTTTCCCCCTCGAGACCTTCGAGGAAGTCAACCGAGGAACTCACACAGTTGGCAGTTTTACTTATTCAGTCATAGTTGCCGCAATTACTAGTCAGGTTTAGATATTCATCCTGATAAAGTAAGCAGTGGGCACTTTTAGTTAATCATTCCGTGATAGTGGCAACACTTACTAGTCAGATACATTTAGCATGAGATAAACCCAAACCCAGCAGTTGTTGATACCTTTACTTAGCCATTCCGTTGTAGTGAAGCTGATTACTAGTTATATCGGATACAAGTCAATTTAAAACAGTAAACTTTAGTTATAGTTGTCTATGATCAAACACTGTGCTCCAAGTCGTCCATAACCGCGGACACGGCTTCTCGAAAAGATTTAACCCTGCAGGGGTGCACCAAAGTATCCACAGGCACTTCGACCCTTTTTGCCGATCGCTTAACATACACCCATCGGTATGTCGGGGCCTAAGTCACGACGTTCCTGCACCCAAAGCACGGGGGCCACCCCACTAAGTACACCCGCAACGAAGTCGGCGGTCTCCGAGACGGACTTAGGGTTTGCGACTATGGTCATGCTTACGCCAGATCCCCAATCGGGGACTGTCGATACCGCGTAATCACTCCGCTTACCTAAACAGTACAGTGTGCTCCTCGCACAAACGTAAATACATAAGTAGCATGGCATAAGTACAGGATAGTAAAACACCTCAAACTAGTTGTGGCCCCCAGTACAATACTTTGAAATCAGGTAATTATCAATGGGGGGCCCATATCTCCCCACCTGTGGTTAGCGCGCTCGATCTCGGAACAGGTGTCAAGAACTCGGGTCCTACGGGACACAAGTGGGCGGTCGGAAACCAAATCTTACCTATCACCCACCGATGCCTCCGCTTAATTCAATTTTAGTTGTTAAACAGGAATTAAAATGAACAATAAGTAAAGCCATGATCATCTCCAACATCAACATGCGGCAATCCTCCAACAGTTGTGGTACATGACGACAAGCAAAACACTTGAGCAAGCGACTACGACACGCGGGTCCAACTATCTACCAAACACAGGTAATAGGATGTGTCCAAGGCTATATATGGCTGCAAGGGATATCACAGGTACGAAACTAGAGCATCGCAACACAGATAGCAAAGATCAACAGGAGGGAAAATAAATACTAGAAAAGTAAGATAGGTAGAAAGGGGGGATGCTCGCCTGAAAACATTGTCGAAGGTTCATCCGAAGATCGGGTCGACACTCGCATCAACTCAACGGCCTTATCCGCGAAGAACCAAAACACTAGAGGAGACACCGGATGCACTATTTAATACAACGACAGAAGATCGGCATGATGCATGCATGATGTATGAAATGGCAAAGGTGCGATGCAATTAGGCCATATTAAGCGGAACCGGGGTCCCGACAAATGATTATATGGTTCAAGTTATTTAGATACCCCGCAATTTAAATGTTGTCTTAACAAGGCAAAAGATAGCACCGGTTCGCTACACAAATTTAAATGAGGCCAATATAAGACTAGATTTGCCCGCATATGGGCCCCATATTTAATTATTAGGTGAATCGGAATAAGGCCCCAAACCACATATATGCATGCGAGTATGACAATCCAATATGCAACAAGTTGTTATTATGTTATGAAATAGGGTCCGAGGAAAGGGTTCACACATTAGGGGTCGCGACGGTCTTAGGTTTCCGGGGTTCGGGGTCGGTCTCAGGGTTCGACGGAGTCGGTCTCTGCGGAAGCGGATACTAGAAGGAGAACTTGTCGGGTCCCACGGGGTCGATCTTGCCATTGCGAGGGTCTGGTCGGGCCCGTGCAACCGATTCGGTCTTGGCATTCAGGATGAAGTTCTTGACGTTTCTTGTCTTGTCGAAGTCCCGGTTGCTCTATGGCGAAGAACGTAGCGTCATCGGGGTCCGAGAAGGAGATCTTGACGCGGCACCGGGTACGGGATCGGCCTTCGGGTCTTGGTCGGATCGTCGGTAGTTCTTGGTGTCCGGGGAACTCCGGGTCCGGGGCTCGCCGCTACGCGAGGTAGATCTTGTCAAACTCGGCTCCTTCGCCCCTAGCTTCCACGAAGAAGCACTCGGGATCTCGATCAATTGTCGGTGCTGAGCTCGTTGTCCGGGGGTTCCTCTGGTTCCGATGAAGATCTTGGCGAGAGGGAACTTGGGGTTTGCGGGGTCCGATTACCGGTGTCGACTTGTCGTCTCCACACCAATTCACTTAGCACCACTTGGTACTACCCAGGGACCTGCACGGGTGGAGGCGGTGACATCGGCGACGACGGAACACGGGCCGGCGCACGCTGGGCGGAGGCGGAGCGGTGGCTCGCTGAACCGGCAAGGGAGGCGGGCACGTCGCTGGCTGGGACGCCTCGCTGCATCGACAAGGAGCTCGGAGGCCGCGCGGCCTGGCAGGGGCCCGCCGAGGCAGGCTTGGGCCGGGCGGCTCAGCGGACGAGGTGGTCAGACGCGGGGCGGGCTCGGGGCCGCGGTGCACCTCGGCCACCACCGGCCGACGATCGCGGAGGCCTGGGAAGGCGGCTGCGCAGGCGCCGGGCGAAGGCGTGGGGAGCTTGGGAGGCGCCGTGTTGCAGAGCTCAAGGAGGCCGAGGACGGCGCGACCAGGCGGAGCGGAGGCCGCAGGGGACGACGGGGTGCCGGGCGAGGTAGGCGAGGGGCTCGGGACGGCGCCGGGCGCGCGAGGGGAGGTCGAGGCCGACGGGAGCGGAAGGAGAGAGGAGGGGCGCGAGGCGGGTCCGCGAGGTCGCGGGTGGAGGTGGCCAAGGCGTGACGCGGGCCGGGTTGGAGGCGGGTGATGGTGGACGGCAGTGGTGGCTTGGCGAGGACGGAGGCCGGGCGAGGTCGGGGGGCGAGCCTGGCCGCGAGAGGAGCGAGGCGGCCGGGACGACGGAAGCTTGCAGGCGGGCGGCGCCACACTGCAGAGAGGAGGCGCGCGACGTGAGGGGACGGGCGAGCGGGTGGCGTGGATTGGGCGCTGGGAAGGCCAGGGCGGCGGACGGCGAGGCGCCACCGCGACGGGGTGTCGGCGAGGCCAGGAGAGAGAGCCATGAGGTAGGGGACGGGTGGGTCGGGGCTAGCGTGCGTGTGGCTCTGGGTGGGGCCTGTGGAGGAGGGATCGGTGTGTGGCAGTGCAGGTGTTGTGTTGGGTGTGTGCCAGCGTGAGTAGAGTGTGTGGGCAGGTTGGTGGGGGTGGTGAGAGAGGGAGAGAGGGGTGATGTGGCAGGGAGGGGAAGGTGGAAGCCGAGTTGGGGAGGAGTTCCTCCCCTCCACTTTTTTGATGAGCTAAAAAAGAGGCTCACCGAAGCACCACTTCTTGCATTACCGGATTTCACAAAAACCTTTGAGATTGAATGTGACGCTAGTAGTATTGGCATTGGTGGCGTCCTTATGCAAAATGGGCGTCCTATTGCTTAACATAGTGAGAAACTTGATGGCGCACGCCTAAACTATCCCATTTATGACAAAGAACTTTTTGCCTTGGTTCGAGTTCTTCAAGTGTGGCAACACTATCTTTGGCCCAAAGAATTTATCATACATTCCGACCATGAGTCGTTGAAGTACCTTAAGGGCCAAGCCAATTTGAGTAAAAGGCACGCAAAATGGGTTGAGTTCATGGAGTCTTTTCCTTACATTGTCAAATACAAGAAGGGCAAAGAAAATGTGGTAGCGGACGCCTTATCTCGCAAAAACACAAGCCTTCTTACACGACTCGAAGTAAATGTTTTGGGTATTGATGACATCAAATCTTTGTACGCGTCCGACCCTTTCTTTGGACCAATATTTGCACAATGTTCAATAGACAAAGGGATTGATGATTTCTATTTGCATAAGGGTTTTCTTTTCAAACAAAACAAGCTTTGCATTCCGAAGTCGTCTCTCCAACTTTTGCTTCTTCAAGAGTCCCATGGTGGAGGCCTTATGGGTCACTTTGGTCGTGACAAGACATATGACATGCTCTCCACTCACTACTTTTGGCCAAAGATGAAGCGCGACGTGGAGCGCCACGTCCAACGATGCACTACATGTATCCAAGCTAAGTCTAAGTCCAACCCCTTTGGTCTTTATATGCCATTGCCTATTCCTCATGCACCTTGGTCGGACATTACCATGGACTTTGTGTTAGGTTTGCCTAGATCTAAACATGAACATGATTCTATATTTGTAGTAGTGGATCGCTTTTCCAAAATGGCACATTTCATTCCGTGCCATAAGACCGATGATGCTTCACATGTAGCAAATTTGTTTTTCAGGGAAATAATTCGGATACACGGTGTGCCAAGAACAATCGTCTCCGACCGCGATGTAAAATTCATGAGCTACTTCTAGAAGACTCTCATGGCCAAGCTCAGCATCAAGCTCCTCTTCTCGTCCGCCTCGCATCCTCAAACCGATGGACAAACCGAGGTCGTCAATCGAAGTCTTGGCACACTCCTCCGGGTGTTGATAAAGAAGAACCTTAAAGATTGGGAGGAATGTATTCCACATGCCGAGTTCGCCTACAACCGCGCCAAGCACTCCACCACCATGAGGAGCCCGTTCATGATCGTCTACGGCTTCGAGCCTCTCACCGCGCTCGATATCCTTCCACTTCCACTTCATGAACGTGCCAATATGGACGTTGTCAAGCGTGCTCAAACAATGAAGAAACTCCATGAAGACACAAGAGCTACGATCGAGCAACAAGTCCTTCGCCAAGCATCAAGGATAAACAAGAACAAGAAAGAGATGATCTTTGATGAGGGCGACCTTGTGTGGATACACTTAAGTAAGGACCGCTTCCCCAAGGAACGTGACTCCAAGCTCAAGCCAAGAGGTGATGGACCATACAAAGTGCTCAAGAGGATAAACAACAACGCCTATATCATTGATATCCCAACATCAAAGTATCTTGTGAGCTCGACATTCAATGTCAAGGACCTATCACCCTACCATGGAGAAAATGACGTTGTGAAGGTTGAAGAGTCGAGGACGACTCTTTCCCAAGGGGGAAGCTGATGCAGCCCGTACCACGAACGCTACTACATCGACTCCCACAAGCTCCCCAAGTGGACCCATGACTCGCGCCCGAGCCAAACTCCTACAAGCTAAGGTGAACTCGCTCCTCTCCTTGTGTGACTTTGATACACCCTTGGATGGCCTGCTACTTCAAACGCATACCTTGTGCATCACCAGGTACGAAGAGAAGGACCCAGTGGACGGAGGAGCTGGAGCGAAAGCAACCAGTCGCTGCCAGACGCCAGCGGTACTACCGGCTGACGCGACCGGTACTACCGGTTCAAGAGGTACTACCGGGGCCCGCCACCGGACGCTCCAGGAGGAACCACTCCACGCCCCAGACGCCAGCGGTACTACCGGAGCCACAACCGGTGGGCGGGTATACGCCTCCTACCGCTCATAGCAGGCGACTCGACGGAAGCTCTAGGACATGGCGGTACTACCACCAAGCGGTATTACAGATGCCCGGTACTACGGTTGCCCAACCGTGGGTCCGACTGAACCTGAACACCTCTATTCGCCCAAATACTGCACCTTTCCATATTTTCCTATTTCGTTCTGAAACTGCCCCTGTTTATGTGGTTGGACTATAGATAGCCCCCACCCTCTATTGTAAACCCTAGACTTTGATAATAATAGATTAAGGAAACCCTTTGAGGAACTTATATCTATTGGTCTCATTCTCCTACCAAGGAGCACCGGATTATCCACCCCCCTCTTGGATCTTGCCTAGTGCGTTCAAGTTGTACAAGGCCTTGGGTTCTCAGTTTATCGCCCCCAAGTCGTCAAGATCTCACCAAGCACCTCGTCCCCCGTTGTTGGCGTGGAGAGCGAGCTTCGCCCAACACCGATCCTAGGGATTATGTTGGACCGGTTGCCACCGGCATGAGTTATCGGCGTGTATCGTTTTTTGTGTGCGTGAGTTCGTCGGGTTCTTCGTGGCGTGTGTTCGTGGATTCCATCCCCTTTCCCCCTCCCACCGCTTTACCCTCGATTCCCACGGAGATTCGTGAAAGATCGGGCCAACCCAAGGGGTTACCCCATAACAGAAACCCTACAGTGGTATCAGAGCCGTGTCTATATGTAGATCTGTTGCACGAGTGGAACACAATGGTCATTGTGGGAGTTGATGCTTTTGTTGTCGATTGCTTCTTGTGTACTTTGCATCTTGCGGGACGGTGGGATGAAGCGGCCCGGGCTAACCTTACATGACATCGTTCATGAGACTTGCTCCACGCTTGACATGCAACTTGTATTGCATAAGTGGCTTTGCGGGTGCCTGTTTATCCCAACATAGTTAAGATTCAATTTACAACGGGTGATTGACAATGCTAGTTGTTTGAGATATGCCCAAGAGGCAATAATAAAGTGGTTATTATCATATCTTCACACTTATGATAAATGTTTACATACCATGCTATAATTGTATTAACCGGAAACATTAATACTTGTGTGATTTTTAAACTAAAATAAGAGTCCCTAGTAAAGCCTCTTGTTAAACTAGCTTGTTGGTTAATATATGATCATGGTTTACTGATCATGAACATAGAGATGTTATTAACAACAGGATCATATCATTAGGAGAATGATGTGATGGACATACTCCTATAGATAAGCGTAGCATAAAGATCAAGTCATTTCAATAGTTCAATTGCTATATGCTTTCTGATACATAGTAACCTAATTCCTTCGACCATGAGATCATGCATATCACCTTTTCCGGATGGATGCTTTGATGTCATCAAACACCACACGTAATGTGAGGTGGCTATAAAGGTGGCATTGAGTGTTCAGAAAGTATTGGTTGAAACACATGGATCAAGAGTGGGATTTGTCCATCCATATGACGGATAGATATACTCTGGGCCCTCTCGGTGAAATGTCATCCAATTAGCTTGCAAGCATGTGACTGGCTCACAAGGGATCACATATCACGGGAACGAGAAAAGAATACTTATCGGTAACGAGGTTGAACTAGGTATGCAGAGATACCGACGATCATAACCTCGGATAAGTAAACTATCGTGAGACAAAGGGAAATTGGTATCGTATGTAAGTGGTTCATTCGATCGCAAAGTAATCGTAGAAATATGTGGGATCCATATGAATTTCCAGATTCCTCTATTGGTTATTGTTCGGAGAAGTGTCTCGATCATGTCCGCATAATTCACGAACCGTAGGTAAGGATTCGATGTTGTTTGAGTAGTTATGGTATTATGAGAAAGAGACCGGATGTTGTTCGGAGTCTCGGATGGGATCCGGGATATCACGAGGTGATCCGGAATGGTCCGGAGAATAAGATTCATATAAGGAAAGTCTCGTTTCGGAGTTCGAGAATGATTCCGTGTTTTCATCGAATGTTCTAGAAGGTTCGGAATGTCCCAACTCCGGAGGAAGGGTACATGAATGTGTCATTGCATATTGGAATGATTGCATCATGTACTAAGTGTTCTTGCTGTTCCAAATAAAGGATTAAATTGAATCCTAAAACTGAAAAGTCAAATGGCGGTTTGAAAGTCAAACGGCTAAAACAGAAGCTGGGAAACAAGCAAGGAGGTTGAAACCAACTTGGAGGAGTCCTCCTCTCCAAGCCAAGGCCACCAAGGCCGACTTGGGGAGGGAATCCCTCCCCTTGGCCGCCCCTCCCACCTATAAAAGGAGGGGCAGGGCCTCCTCCTCTAGACACACAAGTTCCTATCCTCTAATCTAAACCCTCGCCACAGCCTCCGGTTTAGAGCCGTTTTGGTTTAGAGCTTCTAATTGCCCTAGCCTTCGGTTTAGAGCCTTCTAATTGGTGTGTCTAAACCCTAGAACACTAATAGCTCTCTCTCATACTCCACCATACTCGCTCTGGCTTAAGGCGAAGCCCTGCGAGATCTCACCTCTACTTCCGGTACCACGCCGTTGTGCTGCCGGAATCGCGAGGAAAGTGCTACAACCTCCTTTTCTTTGGAACAAGGGAGAGGAAGGTCTTCGTCAGTACCGAGCGTGTGACCGATTGCAAGGAGCGCCGAACGTAGTCTTGGGAAGGATCGTCTACGATCTTGAGATCGGAAGAGTGACTACATCACCCACGAGAATCTGCTCTCGTTAACCGCTTTGGAATCTTCGAGGGTAAGTTATTCCATCGACTCGTTGCTACAATCTAGTAGATAGATCTTGGCTTGTTTGTTTGTATGCGATAGAAAATTTTTGTTTTCCATGCTACGAACCCCTACAGTGGTATCAGAGCCGTGTCTATATGTTGATCTGTTGCACGAGTAGAACACAATGGTCATTGTGGGCGTTGATGCTTTTATTGTCGATTGCTTCTTGTGTACTTTGCATCTTGCAGTATGTTGGGATGAAGCGGCCCGGGCTAACCTTACATGACATCGTTCATGAGACTTGCTCCACGCTTGACATGCAACTTGTATT
This sequence comes from Avena longiglumis, assembly GCA_030063025.1. Lineage (NCBI taxonomy): Eukaryota > Viridiplantae > Streptophyta > Magnoliopsida > Poales > Poaceae > Avena > Avena longiglumis. The sequence continues at coordinate 507,663,390 of CP125975.1, forward strand.
GCATAAGTGGCTTTGCGGGTGCCTGTTTCTCCTAGCATAGTTAAGATCCAATTTACAACGGGTGATTAACAATACTAGTATCAATGTTGTGGTTCATGTTCGTAAGTTAGAACGACACTTATTAAAAGCCCCAAACCACGTAAAACATGCAAAGAAAGTAGAGGCGTCTAACTTTGTTTTGCAGGGGTGTGCAGTGATGCGATCTGGCCATGATTGTGATTATATATGATGTATGCAAGTTCCTTATTGTAAGTTGGCAACCGGCAGGAGCCATATGGTTGTCTTTAATTTATGTTAAGACCCGCGTGTCTATTCAAAGTAGTTGTAATAGTTGAAGCCGGTGGACGACAACCATGGAGAAGCGTCATTGACCTTGATGCAATGCCGGTGATGATGGAGATCATGTTCGTGCTTGAAGATGGAGATCGGAAGCACAAAGAAGAAAGGCCATATCATATCACATATTATGAATTGCATGTGATGTTAATACTTTATGCATCTTGTATTGCTTAGTAGACGGTAGCATTATAAGATGATCCCTCATGCACATGAATTTCAAGTCATAAAGTGTTCACCCTTAGTTAGCACCGTTTCTAAAGCTTGTTGTTTAGAAGCACCACGTGATGATCGGGTGTGTTAGATTCTACAAGTGTATACAACGTGAGCAAGCCAGATTTGCTCATGCGGAAACTAAGGTTTGATATTGATGAGCCTAGCATGCGGACATGGCCTCGGGAACACGGATTCCGAAAGGTAAAGCATGAGTCATATAGTAGATATGATGAACATGTTGATTGTTCGCCATTGAAGTTGCATCAACTCTCGTGATGATCGGTTTTGATGTGGTGGATTTGGCTCATGTGATCACTAAAACAATGTGAGGGATATTGTTTTGAGTGGGTGTTCACCTAGATTAATTTAATTATTAATTAGAACTCAATTTATCATAAACTAAATCAAAGTGAATTTGCATAGTTGTTGTAGTCATTGGCATTCGTTTACCACCTTGCGCTTAGTTATAATTGAGATAATAGAACTATAGAATTCTGGTTAGTTACTTTCAACTGGTATCGTATTGTTTTGAAGTGTTAATCTAAAGTTTAAAAGTCCTATTGCAAACTTTCAAGAAGTTCGGTTACTCCATGAAGTTTAATAATTAGTATTAAATCAAGAGTAACAATTCCAAGTGTTAGTATATAAGTATCATGTTTGTCTCCATGATTCTTGATATTCTAAGGATTCTCTTAATATCAAGGTTATCTAGGATCTGAAAGAGTTGTTTCAGAAACCATGATGTGTGGAAGATATTGTGATATCTGAAACGAAGTTTTGGTTGCAACATGATAGAGTATAATATGGCTAAAGTCATGTTCTCATATTTTATGAGAATTTGCAAAAGGTTGGAGACACTAGTTGTCCTAAACCTCCAAAAGTTTTTGGGAGAGCAACATTATACTCACGATTCATCGTTATAAGCTAAAAGTAGCTTGATCATGGACGATTCCATGACAAGGGTGAATATTTGATGTAGGTAAAATGTTTACTACACCAAGAGATTACTAAAGAAAGGAATTTGAAAGAACACCAAACACTTGATAATGGTGATCTACTTCAAAGTGCAAGTCCAAAGACATTGGTATTTAACTATACACGCTTTGGACTATATGTCATATGTATGACTCCACTATTGATGTTGATAGATTCTTTCAAATGAAAAGGAAATATTGAAAGAAAATCTCATAAGTATATGGCGAAAAGAAAAGACTAGAATTGTTCACTTGAGTATATAGATGATATACGGTTATGGCTATATTCTTTTCTTATTAAACAATGTGGTTTCTAAGTATTTGATACTGAATTTGTTGGTATGAATCGTCATACGAAACAACACAATTCATGAACTACAATGGCCTAAGTGGCGGCAAAAGAATATGTGATGATGTTTATCGAGAACAAATAAAGGGTTATTGTGTTGCTCGTTAAACATCAAAGCTTGCCTTCAGGATTTGTTTTATCAGGTATTATTAGAACAAAAGGGTTGTTCAAATAATTTCCGTAATCCATAAAAGATGGATGATTCACAAATCTCGTTGGAGAAATCACATCCATAAAACTAGTGCTAAAAATGTCGAAAGACAAATTGATTAAAAGATCACTTAGGAAGTGACATCGCCGTTTAAATTATATTGGAAAGAAAACATGAAGAAAATCCATATGGATGGAATTTTGGAGTCTATTTGATTTTGATCAAATGACGCTTGCGAAACTTTCCTAGAGATAATTAAAACTTCGTTCATAGGCCAAAAAGGAACGAATGACTAGCTTATTGGAACTTGTACATATTGTTGTACGAAGTCCATTATGTGTAGTCAAGAGCGATGGATTTCAACTTCATATGCTTTCTCCAAAAATTTGAGTGAATATATGAATATTTACTTAATATGGATGAAGTATGAAACATTTGAAAAGTTCAAAGACTTTCAAGATGAAGTGCAAAATCATTGTAACAAGAATATAAACAGTTTATGATAAAGATCATAAAGGAAGATATTTGAGTTACAAAGTTTAGCATAATACCTGAGATTTATGGAATCGTTCTGTGGATTTGCATTTCCCGAAACACCATAAGAGTATGGAGCATTCGAGATATGTAATTAAACCTTGTTTTACATGGTAAGATCAAAGGTATAATTCATAAAACTGCCATTATATTTTAAAGATTAAAAGCTTTAGAGATTACCGTTTTCCTTTGAAAGAGCTCCATCATAATCCGTTGAAATGACACCATATGTTATGGTTTGGGATAAAACCCAAGTTGTCCTTTCTTAAACATTGGTATGCTATGCATAAGAAAGATGTTTGCAACCAAAGTCGGATGAACCTGTCTTTGTTAAGTATTCCTCCATAACACCGGAGACAAAAGTGTTTGTCACTTAGAACGTCAAGTTTCTTTTAGAAGGAATTTTTCGTGAAAAGTTAAGTGGGAGGACAATAGAACTTTGATAAGGTTAAAGAACCTTAGCTATATGTGCAGAGTTGCTTGAGACCGAAAAGTGTTAGGAGGCGACAACAATGCTCATGGCTCACGTGCCTCAAAGGTTGTGGTTATGAAGGTCAAAGTTTACATTGAACCAAGTAGGTCGAGTAAACAATCAAATACCAAGATTTGAGGGTTGAATCATTATTTGAGAATAATGAACGTACTACATGCAAAGAAGCGATGATGGTCCTCGACTCGTAAAATGGCTTGAAGCCATAAAATCCGTGATAGTTCCATATACGAGATCAAGATTTGAACTTGAAAGACCCTCCGGGAAGGTACAAGACCTTACGATGTATTTGGATCTATAAAGAAATAGACATGGATGTTTCACATCTATGAAATAGTCGACATGTTGGGAAAGAGTTCACAACAATGTTCAAAGGTTGTATATGACAAGATTTGATCTTTCATAGCGATTTTTAGTCTAGACGGATTAATGTAGCAACCACTACATATAATTTGTTATATGGTAGTTGAATAAACAAAACAAGTTCTTCTAATAGAATTGTTACCTAGGACATGTGCGTAACACGGTCCATAGGGTTTTGTTAATTCAAAGGATGCTAAAAGCATATGCAAACTTCAATGGTTAAAGTGAGCATCATGAGTTGGAATCTTCAACGTGATGAAACTTAAAGGAGTTTAAAAGTTCATTAGAGACAATGAAGATGCTTGCATTTGCAAGAAATTAAGTGGGAGCGCTAAGACATGTTTCTAATACATTATGTGGAAGACATATTGTTGATTGGAAATAATGTATCTTTTATTAACACATATTAAGAATTTCATCCCGATGAAAGACTTAGGCAAAACCCAAATATTTGGCATCAATAGACGCTGATATGGTTGTGCCAGAAGTACATAGACGAGATATTGAATGAGTTCAATATAGAAACTACAAGAAAAGGTTCTTGTCGCACAGAAAGGATCGAAAGAGTTCAATGTTGATGATATATTCAAGTGTATTGACATTTGATAAAGTGAAACAAATAATCAAGTATAAATTGATACTTGATGTATGAAATCACAAAGAGTATTTATATCAATCATCTTTGTGATATGTACAAATCGGATATGTCCTATGCTCTAAATGTTGTGAGCATATACCGTAATGATTCGTAAGATGATCATTGGACAATAGTAAGGATATTCTTATGATCTTTTGGAAGAACTAAGAGTATATAGATGGTTAGTTCATTGTAAAAGTACTACATTGATACTAGCTTTGTCACAAAGTACAAATTAAGTTTATCTCAATCTAAACTAAGGGTGGCACAATATAATGGAAAGTGAGTTCCATAATGGATTTGGATGAGTTCCAAAGTTAAGACATTGTGGAGATACTACAACAAAAGGCTAAGTATATGACTGCTATTATAGCAGAAAAGAGGGCATTTGTGTCAAGTAGTTTGTTATCAAACTAGGTGTAGTTCACAGAGGATAATACTATGAAGATATATTGTGCGACAATATTATCAACATGTTTTAACCCCAAAGAGCTAAAGGTCACACCGAAAGACCAAATTTATACAAAGCCATCTCATTAGAGAATGAGTGATGCGTGAAAGCATAAATACATGCAATTACACACGGACACGGAAGTGTCGATCCGGAGATCAGTTGACCACTAGCAATCGTGTACATACAACACCGGAAAGCCATAGGTGTTGAATACACAAAGGTTTGAAACTAGATTATTGACTCTAGTGCAAGTGGGACTGTTGGAGATATGCCCAAGAGGCAATAATAAAGTGGTTATTATCATATCTTCACACTTATGATAAATGTTTACATACCATGCTATAATTGTATTAACGGAAACATTAAAACTTGTGTGATTTGTAAACTAAAATAAGAGTCCCTAGTAAAGCCTCTTATTAAACTAGCTTGTTGGTTAATATATGATCATGGTTTCCTGATCATGAACATAGAGATGTTATTAACAACAGGATCATATCATTAGGAGAATGATGTGATGGACATACTCCTATAGATAAGCGTAGCATAAAGATCAAGTCATTTCAATAGTTCAATTGCTATATGCTTTCTGATACATAGTAACCTAATTCCTTCGACCATGAGATCATGCATATCACCTTTTCCGGATGGATGCTTGATGTCATCAAACACCACACCGTAACAGGGTGGCTATAAAGGTGGCATTGAGTGTTCAGAAAGTATTGGTTGAAACACATGGATCAAGAGTGGGATTTTGTCCATCCATATGACGGATAGATATACTCTGGGCCCTCTCGGTGAAATGTCATCCAATTAGCTTGCAAGCATGTGACTGGCTCACAAGGGATCACATATCACGGGAACGAGAAAAGAATACTTATCGGTAACGAGGTTGAACTAGGTATGCAGAGATACTAACGATCATAACCTCGGATAAGTAAACTATCGTGAGACAAAGGGAAATTGGTATCGTATGTAAGTGGTTCATTCGATCGCAAAGTAATAGTAGAAATATGTGGGAGCCATATGAATTTCCAGATTCCTCTATTGGTTATTGTTCGGATAAGTGTCTCGATCATGTCCGCATAATTCACGAACCGTAGGGAGACACACTTAAGGATTCGACGTTGTTTGAGTAGTTATGGTATTATGAGGAAGAGACCGAATGTTGTTCGGAGTCTCGGATGGGATCCGGGATATCACGAGGTGATCCGGAATGGTCCGAACAATAAGATTCATATAAGGAAAGTCCCGTTTCGGAGTTCAGAAATGATTCCGGTGTTTTCATCGGGAATGTTCTAGAAGGTTCCGGAATGTCCGGCACTCCGGAGGGGAAGGGGTACATGAATGTGTCATTGCATATTGGAATGATTGCATCATGTACTAAGTGTTCTTGCTGTTCCAAATAAAGGATTAAATTGAATCCTAAAACTGAAAAGTCAAATGGCCAGTTTGAAAGTCAAACGACCAAAATAGGAAACTGTGGGAAACAAGCAAGAGGAGGTTGAAACCAACTTGGAGGAGGAGTCCCTCCTCTCCAAGCAGCCAGCCACCAAGGCCAACTTGGGGAGGGACTCCCTCCCCTTGGCCGCCCCTCCCACCTATAAAAGGAGGGGCAGGGCCTCCTCCTCTAGACACACAAGTTCCTATCCTCTAATCTAAACCCTAGCCACAGCCTCCGGTTTAGAGCCGTTTCGGTTTAGAGCTTCTAATTGCCCTAGACTTCGGTTTAGAGCCTTCTAATTGGTGTGTCTAAACCCTAGACCACTAATAGCTCTCTCATACTCCACCATACTCGCTCCGGCTTAAGGCGAAGCCCTGCGAGATCTCCCCTCTACTTCCGGTACCACGCCGTTGTCTCTTGAGGAAAGTGCTACAACCTCCGCACTCGGAACAAGGGAGAGGAAGGTCTTCGTCGAGTACCGAACGTGTGAATGACTGCGGAAGCGCTGCCGGAACGCAGCGCCAGAAGGATCGTCTACACGATCTTGAGATCGGAAAGAGTACGACTACGTCACCCACGAATCGCTCTCGTTAACCGCTGGAATCTTCGAGGGTAAGTTATTCCATCGACTCGTTGCTACAATCTAGTAGATAGATCTTGGCTTGTTTGTTTGTATGCGATAGAAAATTTTTGTTTTCCATGCTACGAACCCCTACATGGTATCGAGCCGTGTCTATATGTTGATCTGTTGCAGAGTAGAACACAATGGTCATTGTGGCGTTGATGCTTTATTGTCGATTGCTTCTTGTGTACTTTGCATCTTGCGGTATGTTGGGATGAAGCGGCCGGGCTAACCTTACATGACATCGTTCATGAGACTTGCTCCACGCTTGACATGCAACTTGTATTGCATAAGTGGCTTTATGGTGCTGTTTCTCCTAGCATAGTTAAGATCCAATTTACAACGGGTGATTAACAATACTAGTATCAATGTTGTGGTTCATGTTCGTAGTTAGAACGACACTTATTAAAAGCCCCAAACCACGTAAAACATGCAAAGAAAGTAGAGGTCTAACTTTGTTTTGCGGTGTCTGATGATGCGATCTGGCCATGATTGTGATTATATATGATGTATGCAAGTTCCTTATTGTAAGTTGGCAACCGGCAGGAGCCATATGGTTGTCTTTAATTTATGTTAAGACCCGCGTGTCTATTCAAAGTAGTTGTAATAGTTGAAGCCGGTGGACGACAACCATGGAGAAGCGTCATTGACCTTGATGCAATGCCGGTGATGATGGAGATCATGTTCGTGCTTGAAGATGGAGATCGGAAGCACAAAGAAGAAAGGCCATATCATATCACATATTATGAATTGCATGTGATGTTAATACTTTATGCATCTTGTATTGCTTAGTAGACGACGGTAGCATTATAAGATGATCCCTCATGCACATGAATTTCAAGTCATAAAGTGTTCACCCTTAGTTAGCACCGTTTCTAAAGCTTGTTGTTTAGAAGCACCACGTGATGATCGGGTGTGTTAGATTCTACAAGTGTATACAACGTGAGCAAGCCAGATTTGCTCATGCGGAAACTAAGGTTTGATATTGATGAGCCTAGCATGTACAGACATGGCCTCAGGAACACGGATTACCGAAAGGTAAAGCATGAGTCATATAGTAGATATGATGAACATGTTGATTGTTCGCCATTGAAGTTGCATCAACTCTCGTGATGATCGGTTTTGATGTGGTGGATTTGGCTCATGTGATCACTAAAACAATGTGAGGGATATTGTTTTGAGTGGGTGTTCACCTAGATTAATTTAATTATTAATTAGAACTCAATTTATCATAAACTAAATCAAAGTGAATTTGCATAGTTGTTGTAGTCATTGGCATTCGTTTACCACCTTGCGCTTAGTTATAATTGAGATAATAGAACTATAGAATTCTGGTTAGTTACTTTACGAACTGGTATCGTATTGTTTTGAAGTGTTAATCTAAAGTTTAAAAGTCCTATTGCAAACTTTCAGTAAGTTCCGGTTACTCCATGAAGTTTAATAATTAGTATTAAATCAAGAGTAACAATTCCAAGTGTTAGTATATAAGTATCATGTTTGTCTCCATGATTCTTGATATTCTAAGGATTCTCTTAATATCAAGGTTATCTAGGATCTGAAAGAGTTGTTTCAGAAACCATGATGTGTGGAAGATATTGTGATATCTGAAACGAAGTTTTGGTTGCAACATGATAGAGTATAATATGGCTAAAGTCATGTTCTCATATTTTATGAGAATTTGCAAAAGGTTGGAGACACTAGTTGTCCTAAACCTCCAAAAGTTTTTGGGAGAGCAACATTATACTCACGATTCATCGTTATAAGCTAAAAGTAGCTTGATCATGGACGATTCCATGACAAGGGTGAATATTTGATGTAGGTAAAATGTTTACTACACCAAGAGATTACTAAAGAAAGGAATTTGAAAGAACACCAAACACTTGATAATGGTGATCTACTTCAAAGTGCAAGTCCAAAGACATTGGTATTTAACTATACACGCTTTGGACTATATGTCATATGTATGACTCCACTATTGATGTTGATAGATTCTTTCAAACAGAAAAGGAAATATTGAAAGAAAATCTCATAAGTATATGGCAGAAAAGAAAAGACTAGAATTGTTCAGCTTGAGTATATAGATGATATACGGGTTATGGCTATATTCTTTTCTTATTAAACAATGTGGTTTCTAAGTATTTGATACTGAATTTGTTGGTATGAATCGTCATACGAAACAACACAATTCATGAACTACAATGGCCTAAGTAACTGGCAAAAGAATATGTGATGATGTTTATCGAGAACAAATAAAGGGTTATTGTGTTGCTCGTTAAACATCAAAGCTTGCCTTCAGGATTTGTTTTATCAGGTATTATTAGAACAAAAGGGTTGTTCAAATAATTTCCGTAATCCATAAAAGATGGATGATTCACAAATCTCGTTGGAGAAATCACATCCATAAAACTAGTGCTAAAAATGTCGAAAGACAAATTGATTAAAAGATCACTTAGGAAGTGACATCGCCGTTTAAATTATATTGGAAAGAAAACATGAAGAAAATCCATATGGATGGAATTTTGGAGTCTATTTGATTTTGATCAAACGACGCTTGTAAACTTTCCTAGAGATAATTAAAACTTCGTTCATAGGCCAAAAGGAACGAATGACTAGCTTATTGGAACTTGTACATATTGTTGTACGAAGTCCATTATGTGTAGTCAAGAGCGATGGATTTCAACTTCATATGCTTTCTCCAAAATTTGAGTGAATATATGAATATTTACTTAATATGGATGAAGTATGAAACATTTGAAAAGTTCAAAGACTTTCAAGATGAAGTGCAAAATCATTGTAACAAGAATATAAACAGCTTTATGATAAAGATCATAAAGGAAGATATTTGAGTTACAAAGTTTAGCATAATACACGAGATTTATGGAATCGTTACTGGATTTGCATTTCCCGAAACACCATAAGAGTATGGAGCATTCGAGATATGTAATTAAACCTTGTTTTACATGGTAAGATCAAAGGTATAATTCATAAAACTGCCATTATATTTTAAAGATTAAAAGCTTTAGAGATTACCGTTAGAGCTCCATCATGATCCGTTGAAATGACACCATATGTTATGGTTTGGGATAAAACCCAAGTTGTCCTTTCTTAAACATTGGTATGCTATGCATAAGAAAGATGTTTGCAACCAAAGTCGGATGAACCTGTCTTTGTTAAGTATTCCTCCATAACACCGAGACAAAAGTGTTTGTCACTTAGAACGTCAAGTTTCTTTTAGAAGGAATTTTTCGTGAAAAGTTAAGTGGGAGGACAATAGAACTTTGATAAGGTTAAAAGAACCTTAGCTATATGTGCAGAGTTGCGCAAAGAAAAGTGTTGGAGGCAACAACAATGCTCATGGCTCACGTGCCTCAAAGGTTGTGGTTATGAAGGTCAAAGTTTCATTGAACCAAGTAGGTCGAGTAAACAATCAAATACCAAGATTTGAGGGTTGAATCATTATTTGAGAATAATGAACGTACTACATGCAAAGAAGCGATGATGGTCCCTGACTCCGTAAAATGGCTTGAAGCCATAAAATCCGTGATAGTTCCATATACGAGAGATCAAGATTTGAACTTGAAAGACCCTCTGGGAAGGTACAAGACCTTACAGTCGTATTTGGATCTATAAAGAAATAGACATGGATGTTTCACATCTATGAAATAGTCGACATGTTGGGAAAGAGTTCACAACAATGTTCAAAGGTTGTATATGACAAGATTTGATCTTTCATAGCGATTTTTAGTCTAGACGGATTAATGTAGCAACCACTACATATAATTTGTTATATGGTAGTTGAATAAACAAAACAAGTTCTTCTAATAGAATTGTTACCTAGGACATGTCGTGTAACACGGTCCATAGGGTTTTGTTAATTCAAAGGATGCTAAAAGCATATGCAAACTTCAATGGTTAAAGTGAGCATCATGAGTTGGAATCTTCACTGTGATGAAACTGTTAAAGGAGTTTAAAAGTTCATTAGAGACAATGAAGATGCTTGCATTTGCAAGAAATTAAGTGGGAGCGCTAAGACATGTTTCTAATACATTATGTGGAAGACATATTGTTGATTGGAAATAATGTATCTTTTATTAACACATATTAAGAATTTCATCCCGATGAAAGACTTAGGCAAAACCCAAATATTTGGCATCAATAGACGCTGATATGGTTGTGCCAGAAGTACATAGACGAGATATTGAATGAGTTTAATATAGAAACTACAAGAAAAGGTTCTTGTCGCACAGAAAGGATCGAAAGAGTTCAATGTTGATGATATATTCAAGTGTATTGACATTTGATAAAGTGAAACAAATAATCAAGTATAAATTGATACTTGATGTATGAAATCACAAAGAGTATTTATATCAATCATACTGTGATATGTACAAATCCAGATATGTCCTATGCTCTAAATGTTGTGAGCATATACCAGAATGATTCGTAAGATGATCATTGGACAATAGTAAGGATATTCTTATGATCTTTTGGAAGAACTAAGAGTATATAGATGGTTAGTTCATTGTAAAAGTACTACATTGATACTAGCTTTGTCACAAAGTACAAATTAAGTTTATCTCAATCTAAACTAAGGGTGGCACAATATAATGGAAAGTGAGTTCCATAATGGATTTGGATGAGTTCCAAAGTTAAGACATTGTGACAGATACTACAACAAAAGGCTAAGTATATGACTGCTATTATAGCAGCAAAAGAGGGCATTTGTGTCAAGTAGTTTGTTATCAAACTAGGTGTAGTTCACAGAGGGATAATACTATGAAGATATATTGTGACAATATTATCAACATGTTTTAACCCCAAAGAGCTAAAGGTCACACCGAAAGACCAAATTTATACAAAGCCATCTCATTAGAGAATGAGTGATGCGAGAAAGCAAATACATGCAATTACACACGGACTGGAAGTGTCGGATCCGGAGATCGATTGACCACTAGCAATCGTGTACATACAACACCGGAAAGCCATAGGTGTTGAATACACAAAGGTTTGAAACTAGATTATTGACTCTAGTGCAAGTGGGAGACTGTTGGAGATATGCCCAAGAGGCAATAATAAAGTGGTTATTATCATATCTTCACACTTATGATAAATGTTTACATACCATGCTATAATTGTATTAACCGGAAACATTAAAACTTGTGTGATTTGTAAACTAAAATAAGAGTCCCTAGTAAAGCCTCTTATTAAACTAGCTTGTTGGTTAATATATGATCATGGTTTCCTGATCATGAACATAGAGATGTTATTAACAACAGGATCATATCATTAGGAGAATGATGTGATGGACATACTCCTATAGATAAGCGTAGCATAAAGATCAAGTCATTTCAATAGTTCAATTGCTATATGCTTTCTGATACATAGTAACCTAATTCCTTCGACCATGAGATCATGCATATCACCTTTTCCGGATGGATGCTTGATGTCATCAAACACCACACCGTAACAGGGTGGCTATAAAGGTGGCATTGAGTGTTCAGAAAGTATTGGTTGAAACACATGGATCAAGAGTGGGATTTTGTCCATCCATATGACGGATAGATATACTCTGGGCCCTCTCGGTGAAATGTCATCCAATTAGCTTGCAAGCATGTGACTGGCTCACAAGGGATCACATATCACGAAGCGAAAAGAATACTTATCGGTAACGAGGTTGAACTAGGTATGCAGAGATACTAACGATCATAACCTCGGATAAGTAAACTATCGTGAGACAAAGGGAAATTGGTATCGTATGTAAGTGGTTCATTCGATCGCAAAGTAATAGTAGAAATATGTAGAGCCATATGAATTTCAGATTCCTCTATTGGTTATTGTTCGGATAAGTGTCTCGATCATGTCCGCATAATTCACGAACCGTAGGAGACACACTTAAGGATTGACGTTGTTTGAGTAGTTATGGTATTATGAGGAAGAGACGAATGTTGTTCGAGTCTCGGATGGGATCCGGATATCACGAGGTGATCCGGAATGGTCCGAACAATAAGATTCATATAAGGAAAGTCCGTTTCGGAGTTCGAAATGATTAGGTGTTTTCATCGGGAATGTTCTAGAAGGTTCGGAATGTCCCAAGACTCGGAGGAAGGGTACATGAATGTGTCATTGCATATTGGAATGATTGCATCATGTACTAAGTGTTCTTGCTGTTCCAAATAAAGGATTAAATTGAATCCTAAAACTGAAAAGTCAAATGGCCAGTTTGAAAGTCAAACGACCAAAATAGGAAACTGTGGGAAACAAGCAAGAGGAGGTTGAAACCAACTTGGAGGAGGAGTCCCTCCTCTCCAAGCCGGCGCGCCACCCAAGGCCGACTTGGGGAGGGACTCCCTCCCCTTGGCCGCCCCTCCCACCTATAAAAGGAGGGGCAGGGCCTCCTCCTCTAGACACACAAGTTCCTATCCTCTAATCTAAACCCTAGCCACAGCCTCCGGTTTAGAGCCGTTTTGGTTTAGAGCTTCTAATTGCCCTAGACTTCGGTTTAGAGCCTTCTAATTGGTGTGTCTAAACCCTAGACCACTAATAGCTCTCTCTCATACTCCACCATACTCGCTCCGGCTTAAGGCGAAGCCCTGCGAGATCTCACCTCTACATCCGGTACCACGTTGTCTTTGGGAATCGCGAGAAAGTGCTACAACCTCCGCTTTCTTTGGAACAAGGGAGAGGAAGGTCTTCGTCAATCCGAACGTGTGAATGATCTGAAGCGCTGGAGCAGCGCCAGAAGGATCGTCTACACGATCTTGAGATCGGAAAGAGTACGACTACATCACCCACGAGAATCTGCTCTCGTTAACCGCTTTGGAATCTTCGAGGGTAAGTTATTCCATCGACTCGTTGCTACAATCTAGTAGATAGATCTTGGCTTGTTTGTTTGTATGCGATAGAAATTTTTTGTTTTCCATGCTACGAACCCCTACACTAGTATCAATGTTGTGGTTCTTGTTCGTAAGTTAGAACGACACTTATTGAAAGCCCCAAACCACGTAAAACATGCAAAGAAAGTAGAGGCGTCTAACTTTGTTTTGCATGGGTGTGCAGTGATGTGATATGGCCATGATTGTGATTATATTTGATGTATGCAATGTTCCTTATTATAAGTTGGCAACCGGCAGGAGCCATATGGTTGTCTTTAATTTTGTTAAGACCCGCGTGTCTATTCAAAGTAGTTGTAATAGTTGAAGCCGGTGGACGACAACCATGGAGAAGCGTCATTGACCTTGATGCAATGTCGGTGATGATGGAGATCATGTTCGTGCTTGAAGATGGAGATCGGAAGCAAAAAGAAGAAAGGCCATATCATATCACATATTATGAATTGCATGTGATGCTAATCCTTTATGCATCTTGTATTGCTAAGTTAACGACGGTAGCATTATAATATGGTCCCTCATGCACATGAATTTCAAGTTCTAAAGTGTTCATCCTTAGTAAGCACCGTTGCTAAAGCTTGTTGTTTTGAAGCACCACGTGATGATCGGGTGTGTTAGATTCCGCAAGTGTATACAACGTGAGCAAGCCAGATTTGCTCATGCGGAAGCTAAGGTTTGATCTTGACGAGCCTAGCATGTACAGACATGGTCTCGGAACACGGATCACCGATAGGTAAAGCATGAATCATATAGAAGATATGATGAACATGACGATTGTTCGCCATTGAAACTATATCAACTCTCGTGATGATCGGTGTTGATGTGGTGGATTTGGTTCGTGTGATCACTAAAACAATGCGAGGGATATTGTTTTGAGTGGGAGTTCACCTAGATTAATTTAACTATTAATTAGAACTCAATTTGTCATAAACTTAGTCTAAACTATTGCAAATATGTTGTAGATCAATGGCGGCCCCTACCATCAATTTTAATGCGTTCCTAGAGAAAGAAAAGTTGAAAAACAATGGAAGAAACTTCGCGGATTGGTTCCGCAATTTGAGGATTGTCCTCACTGCTGGTAATTTGACCTATGTGCTGGATGCACCGCTGGGTGACCCACCTGCAGCTACTGCTACCGATGAAGTAAAGAATGTTTACCTCGCTCGGAAGACTCAGTACTCCACAGTTCAGTGTGCTATCTTGTATGGTTTAGAATCGGAGCTTCAGAAAAGGTTTGAGAATTCAGACCCACATGATATTGTCCGTGATCTCAAATTGATCTTTGAGACTCACGCGGCAATTGAGAGCTATGAGGCTTCTGAAAAGTTCTTTAACTGCAAGATGGAAGAGGGCAGCTCCGTCAGTGAGCATGTGCTTAAGATGTCTGGGCACGCAAACAAACTTCAAAGCTTGGGTATAGTGATTCCTAATGCTTTGGGGATTTATCATGTCCTCCAATCACTACCACCAAGTTACAAGAACTTTGTGATGAACTACAATATGCAAAACATGAACAAGCAGTTGCCAGAACTGTTTGCTATGTTAAAATCTGCAGAAGTGGAGATCAAGAAAGATCACCAAGTGTTGATGGTCAATAAGACCACCAAATTCAAGAAAGGCAAGTCTAAGCAAAAGGGACACTTCAAGAACGGTGGTAAGAAAGTTACCGCTACGAAAGAAGACCAAGGCTGGACCTAAGCACGACATCGAGTGCTTTTCTTGCAAGGAGAAGGTCTGAAGCGGAATTTCCCAAAGTACTTGGCGGATTTGAAGAACGTCAACATCAAGAAGAAAGGTATATCTGATATACATGTTATTGATGTGTATCTCACTAGTACTCGTAGTAGTGCCTGGGTATTTGATACTGGTTCGGTTGCTCGTATTTGTAACTCGAAACAGGTGTTGCAGAATAAACGGAAGCTAGCGAAGAACGACGTGACGATGCGCGTGGGAAACGGATCAAAGGTTGATGTGATTGTAGGGGTTCGTAGCATGGGAAATAAAAATTTTCTACCGCATGCAAACAAACAAGCCAAGATCTATCTACTAGATTGTAGCAACGAGTCGATAGAGGAACTCACCCTCGAAGATTCCAAAGCGGTTAACGAGAGCAGATTTTCGTGGGTGATGTAGTCGTACACTTGCCGATCTCAAGATCGCGTAGACGATCCTTCCGGCGTTGCGTTCGCCCGCAGGGTCACATGATCGGTCATTTCGACGAAGACCTTCCTCTCCTTGTTCCAACAGCGGAGGTTGTAGCACTCTCGCGATTCGCAAAGACAACGGCGTGGTACCTAAGTAGAGGGAGATCCCGCAGGCTTCCTTAAGCCGAGCGAGTATGGTGGAGTATGAGAGAGAGCTATTAGTGGTCTAGGGTTTAGACACACCAATTAGAAGGCTCTAATCCGAAGGCTAGGGCAATTAGAAGCTCTAAACCAAAGCGGCTCTAAACCGGAGTCTAGGGCTAGGATTTAGATTAGAGGATAGGAACTTGTGTGTCTAGAGGAGGAGGCCCCGCCTCCTTTTATAGGTGGGAGGGGGACAAGAGGGAGTCCCTCCCAAGTCGGCCTTGGGTGGCTGTCTTGGAGAGGAGGGACTCCTCCCAAGTCGGTTTCAACCTCCTCTTGCTTTTTCCCTCGCTTCTGTTTTAGCGTTTGACTTTCAAATGGCCATTTGACTTTTCAGTTTTAGGATTCAATTTAATCCTTTATTTGAAACAGCGAGAACACTTAGTAAATGATGCAATCATTCCAATATGTAATGACACATTCATGTACCCTTCCCCGAAGTGCGGACATTCCGAACCTTCTAGAACATTCGATGAAAACACGGAATCATTCCCGAACTCAAACGGACTTTCCTTATATGAATCTTATTATCCGGACCATTCCGGTCACCTCGTGATATCCTCGATCCCATCCGAGACTCAACAACATTCGGTCTCTTTATCATAATACCATAACTACTCAAACAACGTCGAATCCTTAAGTGTGTCTCCCTACGGTTCGTGAATTATGCGGACATGATCGAGACACTTCTCCGAACAATAACCAATAGAGGAATCTGGAAATTCATATGGCTCCCACATATTTCTACGATTACTTTGCGATCGAATGAACCACTTACATACGATACCAATTTCCCTTTGTCTCACGATAGTTTACTTATCCGAGGTTATGATCGCTTGTATCTCTGCATACCTAGTTCAACCTCGTTACCGATAAGTACTCTTTTCTCGTTACCGTGATATGTGATCCCTTGTGATCCAGTCACATGCTTGCAAGCTAATTGGATGACATTCCACCGAGAGGGCCCAGAGTATATCTATCCGTCATATGGATGGACAAATCCCACTCTTGATCCATGTGCCTCAACACATACTTTCCGAACACTCAATGCCACCTTTATAGCCACCCAGTTACGGTGTGGTGTTTGATGTCATCAAAGCATCCTTCCGGTGGTGGTGATTAACATGATCTCATGGTCGAAGGAATTAGGTTACTATGTATCAGAAAGCTTATAGCAAATGAACTATATTAAATGACTTGATCTTTATGCTACGCTTAACTATAGGAGTATGTCCATCACATCATTCTCCTAATGATATGACCCTGTTGTTAATAACATCTCTGTGTTCGATCAGGAAAACATGATCATATATTAACCAACAAGCTAGTTTAACAAGAGGCTTTACTAGGGACTCTTATTTTAGTTTACAAATGTAGGGTTCCCAATCTTAGATAAGATAGAGCCCTGTGTGTTTTACAATGCTAGTCCCTGGATCAATAGCTAGCATCCACAGTTAAGAGGTAATATCAAGAAACAAAGGTCATAATATAACTTTATAACCAGGAATAACATAAGTTTATTACATCAAACACAGCTCATTAGGCTATTTCATTACATTGCAGCGGAATAACTATGGTCAAGTGGTCCTTCATCTTCAAAGTGCCACAGGCAGATGTTGGTTGTAGACTTTGTAATCCTAATCAAACAATCTTCATTAAAATCAATCAAACCTGCAACATACAAGTTACAGCCACAAAGGGTCAATACATTTGAATTGTATTGGCAAGTGATACTATGGTAGTATAGTGGAGTCTATCATCTATATGCATTTGGCTAAGTGGAGTTGAGGCTTGCATTGCTCAAAATAGATTTTTCTTATCATTTTGAAAATACTAAGTTTTTGCTTGACAAAATCATTTTTCTCAATCAAAGATTTCAAGATCCTTGTACCAAGCCATCTCTCCATCAATGATTGAAGAATTCAAACAACCCTTGTTCAAACCACAAGATTTTAATTTAGAAATTGGAATGATGAGATTCTTGATTGCTTCCATGTCTTGATGCTCAAATTGTCCTTTACTGTGGACATGGCTAAGTACTTAGGTTTTACACTGCAGAGGTGGTGCACTTTCCCCAAAAGACTTGGTTTCCCAAGACAAAATCTTTTCGAAGCCTTCCTTAGACCAAAATGGACGCTCCAACCTATCAAACACTACCACCCACTGTCCATTTGGCTAAGTTCTTGCAACCTATATGATCATGGCAGAGCCCATATTGCCAAGTGGTTGCACTTGAAGCTTCTCAACATTTGACATCTCAAATCCCTTTGTTTCCTGGTGGCATTCCACAAGTGAGATACACAAGGTTCCTGGCCTTGTGTAACCACTCAACATAACCCAATCCTTCCATTCCACCCAGGTGATTTATTAACTTAGTTGTTTTATTAAACAAAAACATAAGTCTTCAGACTTAGAATATTTTTCCATAGTGTGAATATGTTTTCCACCCATGTTTTCTATTAGCTAGGCTAAGCTTGATAGTAGTAGGAATCTTTAACTTAGGAAAATCCTACTAAGGATTCATCTTCTAGGTTTCCTATAGCAAGGTTTATACTTAGCAAAATCCATGCAAGTTTTACTTAGCAAAATCACTAATGCATAGTGAAAGTAATGGGACAAAAAGTATGAAGCATCACTTGCCTTTTTGGTAGAGAATATAAGTTCACTTCTTGATCCTTGCAACAATCACACTCTTCAAGTCACTACAAATAAATCAAGCAAGGCACAATCTCAATCTACCAATCAAGCAAAACAACACACATAAATAACAAAGTCCAAGAAATGCATGCAAGCATGCCAAGCTTTGTTTTGTTTGAAAAAGTGGTTCCTAGTGGGTCATAGTCATTTGGGTTCATCTAATGGTCATTCTCTAAAGTGGCTAAGTCATTTGCAAAAGGTTTCACTTAAAGACCATTTTCAAAACAAAGTGTTATTTTATGTGGTGTAGAAATATTTTTATTAAGGCATTAGTCCATAGGGTTCACCAAATGAGTTGCTATTGCAAAACTTGGTGTTTTGGTCAGTAGGTTTGGTCCAAACTATTTTCTCAAAGTTTTCTTTCCATACACATTTTCATAAATAAAACTATTCTTTTTATTTGGCTAGAAAATGACTTAGTTAAATAATTCAACTTAAATTTCACAAAAATCATTTTTAACACTATGGGTTGGTTCCTAGGGTCAGTAGGGTCACAACAAACCAATTGGCAAAGGTTTGATCTCAAAATTCATTTTTAAATGATTTTTTAATGTTAGCAAGCACACAAAAGAATCTGCAAAATCAAACAATTTATCAAATACTATTTGCTAAACTAAGGGTAGGGTTGGCTAGGGCTTGTTCTCCTGAATTCATTGATATAAAATTTGCCAAATTTGGACGTGTGGATCAAAAGATATAAAGGTTTGAAGTTTGCAACAATTTACATTTTCAAATTCTGTTTTAAACAGAATAATGAACACGTGTCCTATTCTAATTACCGCTTTGCGTGGATTGACGAGGGGGGCCGTTGGATTTTAGTTGCATCGCACGGTCCGAGATGTTACTTACCGCTTCACTAAATTCTATCGTGGCCTTACGATGACGATCCAACGGTTAGGCACACCACCAGATGGGCGGCGATATGCTACCGGTGAGCGTGAGCGGCCATTAAGCGGCGCGATGCAGGAAGCGAGGGAAAGAGGGAGGAAGCTCACTGTGTTCGTGGGGCGATGCTGATGCTCAACGTGGTACGGGTGGTTGAAGGCGCCTGGTTGGGCGAATTCCTCACGGAGTTGCGACGTCGTCGGGTGGTCGTCGTGGACGAGGATAGGGAGCGCCTAAGACAAACGGAGAATGCATTAGGTTCGTAGAGGCGAGTATGTGTGCATCATCGAGACGGAAGGGCGGTCGAGTTTACCCGCGAGCCACGGAGAAGAAAACAGGCGCGGCTCGAGCTAGTCCAAGCCCAAGCTCTGGGGCGTCCGCGGTCAAATGGGTGGTACGGGGAGGAAGGTCTGGGAGTGGGGAGGCTGCCAGGGTGCTCGGAAAGGCTCGGGGTGGTGTGGGTTGGTCGGATTTTGGCGAGGAAGGTCGTCGGAGCCGAGGTGCTCGAGCGAAATCGAGGCGGCCTGGGCGGTCTGGGAAGAAGGCGAGGGAAAGCGGAGAGGAATCAGGGCGATTAAAACAGTATGGTTGCGGGAATTAAGTGTGGCGTTAACGCAATTGATGCCCGTGAATCAATGCTGCAACGGCGAGAGAAGGGAGAAGCGAATGGGGTGGAGAAGAAGGAGGGCAGTGGGGTCCTCTCGGTGGGAAAAAGAAGCGAGGGAGGTCCACCATTCGGTGTCCGAGTGGGTTGCTTCAGGGTGAGAAAAGTAACGCCGGGGAGGGAATCTGGGGCTGTTAATGGGCCTCGTGGCTGGTCTGCTTCTCTTTTTTTCTGTCTAATTGTTTTATTCTTTTCTATTTTATTTTCTGATTTGATTATTTAAACACATGATTCAATCAACCAAATAAATTCAAAACAGCACATTTCAATTCTTTGAACTTGGTTCTGTTTATCAACATAAACCAATATTCCAAAATAAATAATATTTTTATTCCTTTTTAGGATCTATTTCATATAAAATAGACCATAGTTATCTAATCATATATGGGATGATTTATTTAATAAATCTCCATTTAAAGTCCAAAATATTTCTCCAAATCAAATCAGTAGGTATTATTTGGAAATAAGAATACTTAAAATACTTGTTTATAATAAAATAACATTTTATTATAGGTTCCATTAATAATTAAATCAAATGGACCTTAGTTGTTAAATCAAATAGAGTTTGATTTTATTAATAAAATCTTTATTTGAAACTAAATATCTTCAAAACCAAATTAGTGGGTTTTATTTGGGAAATATAGATTACTTGGAGATTTGTTTTTTAAAATAAAATAACATTTTATTTTAGGGTCCATTATTAATTAATATAATAGACTTTCATTATTATTTCAAATAGGATTTATTTTATTTGAGATATTTATTTTGAAATCTAAAATAAAGCCAAAACACTTTAGTAGGTTTTTATTAGAGAATATAAAATACTTGGAAAACCTATTTAAAATAATTTAATAAGTTTTGATGTTTTAATTAAAATGGTAAAGCCTTTTATTAAATAAAGTTGGATATTAAATCCTTATTAATTTATTTTAAATAAACCTTTGCTAAATTTATTTAGAATAAAATGTTTTAATTCCAAAACTTGGCCAAGTTTTAATTTGGATTTATAAAATAATCCTTATATGTAAAACTTCTATTTCATTTGAAAACAAATCTTTTCATTTAATTGTTTCAAAATAGTATTTCCAAATGTTTTTATTTTCCTTTTATTATATGTTTATCTTTTTAAATCCCTTTAGTTTTTATTCAATTCAAATGGTTTTGAAGTTCCAATTACATTTAAAAAGTTTCTTCTGGCTCTGAAAATCAACAAAGTTTTATTTTATTAATTTATTTTCACATTACAAGATTTGGAAAATCTTGGGATGTGACAACAAATCACACAAGTATTAATTAATGTTTCATTATTTAATACAATTTATCATAGCATGTGTACATTTATCATAAGTGAAGATATGATTGACCACTTTATTATTGGCATATCCTTGGGCATATCTCCACTTTCCCACTTGCACTAGAGTCAATAATCTAGTTTCAAACCTTTGTGTATATAACACTCTGGCTTTCCGGTGTTGTATGTACACGATTGCTAGTGTTCAACTGATCTGGATCTGATACACTCCAAGTCCGTGTGTAATTGCATGTCTTTGCGTCTCTACGCATCCTCATTCTCTAATGAGATGGCTTTGTATAAATTTGGTCTTTCGGTGTGACCTTTAGTTCTTTGGGGTTAAAACATGTTGATAATATTGTACAATATATATATCTTCATAGTATTATCCTCTGTGAACTACACCTAGTTTGATAACAAACTACTTGACACAAATGCCCTCTTTGTCGCTATAATAGCATACATATACTTAGCTTTTGTTTGTAGTATGTCACAATGTCTTAACTTTGGAACTCATCCAAATCCATTATGAACCTTTCACTTTCCATTGTGTGCCACCCTTAGTTTAGATTGAGAGATAAACTTAATTTGTACTTTGTGACAAAACTAGTATCAATGTAGTACTTTTACAATGAACTAACCATCTATTTGTCACTTCTAAACAAATATACTCTTAGTTCTTCCAAAGATCATAAGAATATTCTTACTATTGTCCAATGATCATCTTACGAATCATTAATCATTATGGTATGCTCACAACATTTAGAGCATAGGACATATCGGATTTCACATATACAAGATGATTGATATAAATACTCTTTGTGATTTCATACATCAAGTATCAATCTATACTTGATTATTTGTTTCACTTTACCAAATGTCAATACACTTGAATATATCATCAACATTGAACTCTTTCAATCTTTCTCGTATGACAAGAACCTTTTCTTGTAGTTTCTATATTGAACTCATTCAATATCTCGTCTATGTACTTCGCACAACCGTATTAGCGTCTATTGATGCCAAATATTTGGTTTTGCCTAAGTCTTTCATCGGGATGAAATTCTTAATATGTGTTAATAAAAGATACATTATTTCCAATCAACAATATGTCTTCCACATAATGTATTATAAACATGTCTTAGAGCACATCATTAATTCCTTGCAAATGCAAGCATCTTCATTGTCTCTAATGAACTTTTAAACTCCTTTAACAGTTTCATCATAGTGAAGATTCCAACTCCGCGATGCTCACTTCAACCATTGAAGTTTGCATATGCTTTTAGCATCCTATGAATTAACAAAACCCTATGGACCGTGTTATGCACATGTCCTAGGTAACGATTCTATTAGAAGAACTTGTTTTGTTTATTCAACTATCATATAACAAAATTATATGTAGTGGTTGCTACATTAATCCGTCTAGACTAAATATCACTATGAAAGATCAAATCTTGTCATAGTCAACCTTTGAACATTGTTGTGGACTCTTTCCCAATATGTCGATTATAGATGTGAAAAATCCATGTCTATTTCTTTATAGATCCAGACACAACTGTAAGGTCTTACACCTTTCTCGAGGGTCCTTCAAGTTCAAAACTTGATTTCTCATGAATGGAACTATCACGGATTTTATGGCTTCAAGCCATTTTACGGAGTCAGGGCCCATCATCGCTTCTTTGCATGTAGTCGGTTCATTATTCTCAAATAATGATTCAACCCTCAAATCTTGGTATTTGATTGTTCATCCGACCTACTTGTTTCAATAGGAACTTGGATCTCCGTGACCATAACCTTTGAGGTACGTGAGCCATGAGCTTTGTTGCTGCCTTCGGAACACTTTTCTTGCTCGCAACTCTGCACATACAGCTAAGGTTCTTTAACCTTATCAAAGTTCTATTGTCCTCCCACTTAACTTTTCACGAAAAATTCCTTCTCAAAGGAACTTGACGCTTTAAGTGACAAACACTTTTGTCTCCGATGTTATGGAGGATTACTTAATGCTTATTGAAATAACATACAAAGACAGGTTCATCCGACTTTGGATGCAAACATCTTTCTTATGCATAGCATACCAATGTTTAAGAAAGGACAACTTGGGTTTTATCCCAAACCATAACTTTATATGGTGTCATTTCAACGGATTATGATGGAGCTCTTTTCAGTGGAAAAACGGTAATCTCTAAAGCTTTTAATCTTTAAAATATAATGGCAGTTTTATGAATTATACCTTTGATCTTACCATGTCAAACAAGGTTTAATTACATATCTCGAACGTTCCATACTCTTATGGTGTTTCGGAATGCAACTCCACTAACGATTCCTTAAATCTTAGGTATTATGCTAAACTTGTAACTTAAATATTTTCCTTTATGATCTTATCATAAACTATTCATATTCTTGTTACAATGATTTTGCACTTCATCTTGAAAGTCTTTGAACTTTTCAAGTGTTTCATACTTTATCCTTATTAAGTAAATAATCATATATTCACTTAAATTTTCGGAGAAAGCATATGAAGTTGAAATCCATCGCTTTTGACTACACATAATGGATTTCGTACAACAATATGTACAAGTTCCAATAAGCTAGTCATTCGTTCCCTTTTGGCCTATGAACGAAGTTTTAATTATCTCTAGGAAAGTTTCACAAGCGTCATTTGATCAAAAATCATAAGACTCCAAAATTCCATCCACATGGAGTTTCTTCATGTTTTCTTTCCATTATAATTTAAACGGCGATGTCACTTCCTAAGTGATCTTTCAATCAATTTGTCTTTCGACATTTTTAGCACTAGTTTTATGGATGTGATTTCTCCAACGAGATTTGTGAATCATCCATCTTTTATGGATTACGGTAATTTATTTGAACAACCCTTTGTTCTCATAATACCTGATAAAACAAATCTTGAAGGCAAGCTTTGATATTTAACAAGCAACACAATAACCCTTTATTTGTTCTCGATAAACATCATCACATATTCTTTTGCTAGTTACTTAGGCCATTGTAGTTCATGAATTGTGTTGTTTCTTATGACGATTCACACCAACAAATTCAGTATCAAATACTTAAGAACCACATTGTTTAATAAGCAAAGAATATAGCCATAACATGTATATCATCTATATACTTAAACTGAACAATTCTAATCTTTTCTTTTCTGCCATATACTTATGAGATTCTCTTTCAGTATTTCCTTTTCTGTTTGAAATAATCTATCAATATCAATAGTGGAGTCATACATATGACACATAATCCAAAGCGTGTATAATTAAATACCAATGTCTTTGGACTTGCACTTTGAAGTAGATCACCTATCATCAAATGTTTGGTGTTCTTTCAAATTCCTTTCTTTAGTAATCTCTTGGTGTAGTAAACATCTTACCTACATCAAATATTCACCCGCATCATGGATTTATCCATGATCAAGCTACTTTTAGCTTGTAACGGTGAATCGCAAGTATAATGTTGCTCTCCAAAACCTTTTGGAGGATTAGGACAACTAGTGTCTCCAACCTTTTGCAAATTCTCATCAAATATGAGAACATGACTTTTTCCATATTATACTCTATCATGTTGTAACCAATACTTCGTTTCAGATATCACAATATCTTCCACACATCATGGTTTCTGAAACAACTCTTTCAGATCCTAGATAACCTTGATATTAAGAGAATCCTTTGAATATCAAGAATCATGGAGACAAACATGATACTTATATACTAACACTTGGAATTGTTACTCTTGATTTAATACTAATTATTAAACTTCATGGAGTAACCGGAACTTACTGAAAGTTTGCAATCCGACTTTTAAACTTTAGATTAACACTTAAAACAATACGATACCAGTTCGTAAAGTATCTAACCATAATTCTATAGTTCTATCATCTCAATTATAACTAAGCGCAATGTGGTAAACGGATGCCAATGACTACAACAACTATGCAAATTCACTTTGATTTAGTTTATGATAAATTGAGTTATAATTAATACTTAAATTAATCTTGGTGAACTCCCACTCAAAACAATATCCCTCACATTGTTTTAGTGATCACACGAACCAAATCCACCACATCAAAACCGACCATCACGAGAGTTGATATAGCTTCAATGGCGAACAATCAACATGTTCATCATATCTACTATATGACTCATGCTCTACCTTTCGGTAATCCGTGTTCCTGAGGCCATGTCTGTACATGCTAGGCTCGTCAAGATCAAACCTTAGTTTCCGCATGAGCAAATCTGGCTTGCTCACGTTGTATACACTTGTAAAATCTAACACACCCGATCATCACGTGGTGCTTCGAAACAACAAGCTTTAGCAACGGTGCTAACTAAGGGTGAACACTTTATGACTTGAAATTCATGTGCATGAGGGATCATCTTATAATGCTACCGTCGTCTACTAAGCAATACAAGATGCATAAAGGATTAACATCACATGCAATTCATAATATGTGATATGATATGGCCTTTCTTCTTTGTGCTTCCGATCTCCATCTTCAAGCATGGACATGATCTCCATTATCACCGACATTGCATCAAGGTCAATGATGCTTCTCCATGGTTGTCGTCCACCGGCTTCAACTATTACAACTACTTTGAATAGACACGCGGGTCTTAACAGAAATTAAAGACAACCATATGGCTCCTGCCGGTTGCCTACTTACAATAAGGAACATTGCATACATCATATATAATCACAATCATGGCCATATCACATCACAGCACACCCCTGCAAAACAAAGTTAGACGCCTCTAATTTTCTTTGCATGTTTTACGTGGTTTGGGGCTTTCAATAAGTGCCGTTCTAACTTACGAACAAGAACCACAACATTGATACTCGTATTGTCAATCACCCGTTGTAAATTGGATCTTAACTATGCTAGGAGAAACAGGCACCCGCAAAGCCACTTATGCAATACAAGTTGCATGTCAAGCGTGGAGCAAGTCTCATGAACGATGTCATGTAAAGTTAGCCCGGGCCGCTTCATCCCAACATACCGCAAGATGCAAAGTACACAAGAAGCAATCGACAATAAAAGCATCAACGCCCACAATGACCATTGTGTTCTACTCGTGCAAACAGATCTACATATAGACACGGCTCTGATACCACTGTAGGGGTTCGTAGCATGGAAAACAAAATTTTCTACTGCATGCAAACAAACAAGCCAAGATCTATCTACTAGATTGTAGTAACGAGTCGATAGAGGAACTCACCCTCGAAGATTCCAAAGCGGTTAACGAGAGCAGATTCTCGTGGGTGATGTAGTCGTACTCTTGCCGATCTCAAGATCGCGTTAACGATCCTTCCAAGGCTTGCGTTAGCGGCGCTCCTGATCGGTCACACATTCGGTACTCGAAGACCTTCCTCTCCCTTGTTCCAAGGCGGCAGAGGTTGTAGCACTCTCCTCGCGATTCCGGCTGGCGTGGTACCGGAAGTAGAGGGGAGATCCCGCAGGGCTTCGCCTTAAGCCGGAGCGAGTATGGTGGAGTATGAGAGAGCTATTAGTGGTCTAGGGTTTAGACACACCAATTAGAAGGCTCTAATCCGAAGGCTAGGGCAATTAGAAGCTCTAAACCAAAGCGGCTCTAAACCGGAGTCTAGGGCTAGGATTTAGATTAGAGGATAGGAACTTGTGTGTCTAGAGGAGGAGGCCCTGCCCCTCCTTTTATAGGTGGGAGGGGCGGCCAAGGGGAAGGAGTCCCTGCCCTAGTCGGCCTTGGGTGGCGCGCCGGCTTGGAGAGGAGGGACTCCTCCCCCAAGTCGGTTTCAACCTCCTCTAGCTTGCTTCCCTCAGTTTCCTGTTTTAGCCGTTTGACTTTCAAACTGGCCATTTGACTTTTCAGTTTTAGGATTCAATTTAATCCTTTATTTGAAACAGCGAGAACACTTAGTACATGATGCAATCATTCCAATATGTAATGACACATTCATGTACCCCTTCCCCAGTCTGGGACATTCCGGAACCTTCTAGAACATTCCCGATGAAAACACCGGAATCATTCCCCAACTCCGAAACGGGACTTTCCTTATATGAATCTTATTCTCCGGATCACCTCGTGATATCCCGGATCCCATCCGAGACTCCGAACAACATTTGGTCTCTTTCTCATAATACCATAACTACTCAAACAACGTCGAAGTGTGTCTCCCTACGGTTCGTGAATTATGCGACATAATAACCAATATCGAATGAACCACTTACATACGATACCAATTTCCTTTGTCTCACGATAGTTTACTTATCCGAGGTTATGATCGTCGGTATCTCGCATACCTAGTTCAACCTCGTTCCGATAATTACTCTTTTCTCGTGATATGTGATCCCGATGGGGATATGCCTACCGGGTATACCCAGGGGCGTTCCGAGCCCAAGACCCGAGTGGGCTGTGAGCAGTGGATCAAAGCCCGGCCGAGTTGAGCGATCGAAGTCAAGGCCAGGCGAGTAGATAGGCCCGGTCGGACTAGATTAAACGACTATTGAAGTCAGAATCGAATCGGTTGAGATATGTAAACCCTAGGGGAGGTGAGCCTATATAAACCTCCCAATAGGGCGAGTAGAGACACGTTCCCTCATACACCCAAGCGACTCGCCGCCTAGCCGCCGAGCTCGCCCATCGTAACACCTCCATAATACAATCTAGCAGGAGTAGGTCTTTACCCTCCGGGGGGCCGAACCTGGGTAAAACCCTGTGTCTTTGCCCTCATCTCGCACCGCAGATGGCTGGCCGCCCTTGCCCCTCGTTCTACTACTCGCTACCGATTGCAGCATCTGTCGTGACAATTCCCACGACAGTGGCGCCCACCGTGGGGCCTGGCCGGTGTTCTGCGGCGAGATCCAATCTGCCCATCAACGAGACGGTCGCCACCGGCCGCATGATAGCGATCGGCGAGATGCTCCAGATCTTGCCGAGCAGCTACGTCCCGGCGGTGCGACCCGTCACGCACAGCGTGATCCTGCCTATCGGCACGATCAGCCTCTTCGTCGGCCTCACCGACGTCATCGTCGCGGAGGACTCGCCAGATCCGCTGAAGTCGCCGCGCGATCGGCTCTCCGAGAGCCAGATCCGCACGATCCACCGCCTCGCCTCCGAGTACAACTCGGCCCACAACAACGTGGCCGGGAATTCAGCGGCCGCAGAGGATGCGGCCCTCACCGACGACGCCGACTCGGCGACCCCGGCGTCACTCGCCGGATCCATCACCGCGGCCTCATCCGCGGGCTCCATCGCCCAGGTCTCCAACGCGGGAGATTTCGAGGACCCCTCCATCCTCGGGATCTTGAATTCGACTCGGGTCGGAGAACTCCGCCGATCTCCGCGATGGAACCGTCGCCACGCCGACCTACATGGCCACCGGCGCCGATCCGCCGGAGGATCCTTTCTCCACCCCAATCCTCCTAACGCCACGGCAGCGGAGGTCGAGGAACTCCGCTGGCTGGCGGGCGATGCGCAAGAGCAAGCCGAGCGCAAAAATTCGCCTCGGCGGTGGCAGAGGCTGTCACGCTACCACCAGCAGCGGATCAGGTCACGCTGAACACCACCGTTCAGCGCCACGAACTTCAACGACTAAACGACCCGGCCCGTGGCGTGGCGCGATCTGCGAACGCGCCACCAGGAGGAAGCGCCGCCCGCCAGGTATCAGCGGCGCCCACCTCCACCCAACGGCACCTCCTGTGGACCATCCGGATAGTAGTCTCCTCACGGAGCGAGGCGAACAGCCTCACTATTCTCCACCCCAATGGACAACCTCGTGGCAGGTCGCAGCAGCCGACACCATCACAACCACCGGCGGCGCCCTCTGAGATCCAATACGTCAGGCCTCTGCTCAAGGCCGTCGAGCAGCAAAAGCGGGCGCCGACTCGGCAGGTCGAGTATACTCGCGTTGCTCGGGAAGCGAGCGGCCTCAAGCGCCAGCGGCAAACACCCTCAACTGCCGCCACCAGAGCTGCAGCTCCAACACCGACCAGCGAGCAGCCTCTCCCAACGACCCGGGCCGGCAACCAACCTTGTCGCCGCCAACGGGCAACCCAACGACGCCTACTACCTCATCGACGTCCGCGGGGACGGCGAACTCGACATCAAGCGACCATGGAATGTAAACCTCCTCCGGAAGTTCTACTCTTAGAACCCCACACATTTACTCTCCAGTCGCTATGAAATAAAAAGAAATGGTCACCGCAACTTGCGCTTACTCTCCATGACTTGTGCCACTCGCACTCGTAAAAACAGCGTTATGCTAAACGCAGAAGTCAACCTTTGGTACAGCGATAGGCGCGGCTAAGTAGTGCGGTGTAAGAGCACTGAATCACTTCAGGTCTTGTACCGTCCACGAATAACGCCAACCCGGAGCCCCATTGGAGTCGCCTAGCTCGACTGGTTCTACGAGCCAAGACAACTGCCCTCGCTTCTCACAGCGACCTTGGTCCTCCGCATCCTCGGCATAGCGACTCGAACGGCTAAGTACCACGCTCGGGGACTGAAAACCAGTTCGCCGCGAGCGGTAAGGGAAAACACCAAGTAAGAGAGCATGCCCAGGACTCGCCGCGCGACTGACCCCACGGGCCAGGTAGGAGTGACGCGCTCACACCAACGCGCCAAGTCCTCAACCACCCTCGAGTCGCGCCTAGAACTACCAAGTACCACGCTCGGGGACTCGGCCACCCGACCTCGTTCGCGCACGGGAAAACGGTAAAGTACAAAGCACTCAAGGGAGTCGCCTAGCGACTGGCTCTTCGAGCTCGGGCAAGTCGACTAAAACATCAAAACACATAACAACAACACATACATCATATACGAGGTAAACCCCACAAAAGGGCGGACGCGCTCGGGGACTCGTCCAAAATCAATCAAAAGCACACAAACAAATATCAAAATAGACACGACGTCTCATTCAATCACACATTGCATTGTTTCATGTTACAAAATATGCCCGCGTGGCAGAACTGCTGCTAATGCCACAAGGCAAACTACCCTACTCTGCAGGCTTCGAAGACGACTCGCCAGCATCCCGGCGACTGCGGATGAACGCCGTGTACGGGTTGGATGGATACGTCGTCAGTTCACCCGCCATCGCCGCGCGAAAAGGCTGCTCGACCTTGAAGTCACGATGCGGCGGCTTGGGGTCGTTTGGCGCGACAACCGTCTCCTGGTACGGCAGGAGGTCGCCCATCGCCCAGACACGTTCCGAGTACGTGGCGACACGTTCTTGCAACTTGAGGACCTCGGACAGCTCCACCGCGCCAGTCGATGATGGATACCCACTCGTCACATCGTCAATGTCGAAATCCTCGGGGAAGTGAGCGAGTCCAAGGCTCAGCGCCGCCGACGCTCCACGCCGAAACGTCGACCGCGTCATGAACTCAACGACCACGGGTGCCTTCTCCAAGTACTTCCACACCTCAACGAGGTCGCTTGGAATCACCTCCGTGGGCGATATTTCTTGGAGGTAGGCACGGATGCACGTCGCCGACAACGTCGCCGAATCGACGAGCATACTCACGCACTGCCTCGCGTCGAGCTAGCTCGCCTCTTCTTCGCTATCAATGATGCGACCTGCGAGTAGAAGACAATGATAAGTATGACAGACACCACAAAAACCACAACTATTATAAAGGGGAGATGCACTCACCAAGCAACGGGCGGGCGAGTCCCGTGATGAAGCACTGAAGCGACGTGTGGTCGTCCTGAAGCCCAGCAATAAGGACTTCCGACACCTTGCTATCCTCTTCAGCGGCCGCAATGGCGGCCTTAGCTCGCCCGTCCGCCAAGCTCGCTTCTTCTCTCGCTTCTCGCGATTCGGCCGAGGTCGGCGATCCATTCAGCGGCACCAGAGCGAATCGCGCCGCCACTAACTCACCAATGGGACAAGCCCCTAGCGAGCTTCCTCTGCCTTCACAAGTAGCAGCTGAAGCCCTTGTTCGCCTCACGGATGATGGCTAGCTCCTTCTCCGCTGCCTCATGCCAATCGGTCCGACTCCGTGCAGACCACGCATCACCAAAAAGTCGGTCAAACGAAATTCCTAAGTGCCCACTCGCTGAAATTCAGCGATGCGCACTCGAGACTGGCGATCAAGAAATTCCTAAGTGCCCACTCGCTAAAATTCAGCGTGCGCATCGACTGGCGATCAAGAAATTCCTAAGTGCCCACTCGCTGAAATTCAGCGATGCGCTCGAGGGTGGCGATCAAGAAATTCCTAAGTGCCCACTCGTTGAAATTCAGCGAGTGCGCACTCGGGGACTGGATGCGAAAATAAAATAAAAAAAAACGAGAAATTATAAGAATCAAGCCGCTGCAAAGCACCGACCTGATCCTCGGGGACTGGATGTACCTGGATGCCGCGCCGAGCATGCCATGGAGTTGTATCGCGTCCACGGATGCGAGTAACTCCGGCGTGTGTCCACGACGTTGGTCGACTTCAGCATCGGCGGTCCCAGGAGCATGGCTCGAGGGCGTATCCTCACTCGCCGTGGCCGCCTTGGTCACGAAGCGGGGGAAGGTAGCGATAGAGGCACCCGCTCCAAGGGAGGTCGCTTCCGCCGTTCCAGGCAAGGAAGCACCCTCCTTCGTAGACGCGGCTGCCTCCACCGCGGGCCCGGCCAGCGCGACCGCCGCGTCATCAGAAATCGTGACGACATCATCACCCTTGGCCTTCTTGTTGCCGTCCGCCTTCCTCTTGTGGGAAGGGTCCCCCTCGCTTGCGGCGGAAGGTACCTTGGCCACGGTCGGGTGGCCCATCCTTTTCACTCCGGTCCTGCGCATTAATCAAGTCAACAGAGACAATTGGAATAGTCATGGAAAATAAGGAAGGGTGAGCGCACTCACTTGGCGACTGGGATGAAACGCAGCCCCGTACGAAGGCCGGCCGGTTTTTCCAGTTCAGGGCCCAATCGACGACTGATCCCCAGTTCCAGGACGTCGCGTGCCCAAGACACGGACGGCCTCTTCGTCGTTGAGGCGCGGTGGCGCCTCAGGACATCCTCGGGAGCCTCCTCGCGAGTTGGGGCCCATGGCGGAGCCTCCTTGCGAGGCGAAGCCGCCGCAGTTGGAGCCTCCTTGCGAGGCGAAGTCACCGTAGCCGGAGCCTCCCCCAGCCCAGATACTGGGGCGAATGGCGGAGGCATTGAGGCCAGCGGCACTTCCATGGTCGCCGCGTCCAGCGCGGTTGCCGCTGGTGGCGCGCCGTCACCGGCTGAGCTGGGAGCATCAGAGCTGCTCGCCGAGTGTGGCGGTGAGGCTGTTCTCGACGGCTTCATGTTCTTCTTCGGGGAGGCCCTCGCCTCCCTTTCCTTCTTCTTCTTCTTCTTTGACGGGGTGTCTTGACGGCGCGAGGTGGTCTCTGGGAGCTCGTCGTCATCGTCATGACGTTCGAGGCTTCTGCTTGCCTTGATCTCGCGCTGTCGTTGCCCGCGGGTCTTTCAGACCAGTGGGGCGACCTCCTCTTCGGACTCGTCCTCGTCGTCTTCGTTGCCCTTGGTAGGCGGCGATTCGCCTATGTCCGGGCCCGAGCTCTCATCATCCGAGGGTGGGAGCGACCCTTCCACCACTTGGAATAGCTGCAACAAATACAAGACGAAATCAGAATTATCATGTTGCATTTATCGACTGCGAACAAGGTAAAGAAATTACCGTGGGAGCCGGACGCTTCGCGGTATAGGGGGCGACCCCAGCCTGCGCATCCAGGTACACCGCCTGGGTAATCTTCTTCAACGCTGGGAGATAATCCTCCAGCTTCCACTCGTCGAGACATGCCTTCGTCGAGTCTCCCCAGCCCGTGTACTAGTACATGTAGTGGTCGCGGTGGGCGAGTGGGACGAGCCGCCGCCCGAGCCAGCAATTGTACAAGTTTATCGTTTGAAGGCCCTTCTTTTTCAGACCGTGGATGGTCTGGAGCATCTCGTCGACGACCATCCGCTGGTCGCCGGGGAGCTTGCCGACTTGAAGATTGCGCGGCTCGGAGCGACTAGCGGAGTACCGCGGGATCGCCACCTCGCCCTCCGGGGTCGCCTCGGCCACGTAGAACCACGTCTTCTTCCAGTCGCTTGCTGCCTTGGCGGGTAGCATCAGGTCAAAGAAAGAAGCTTTGGACTTGAGCTGGAACGTCAAGCCGCCCGCGGCAAGCATTGGGCCGCCTGCCTCCTCGCGGCTGATCCGTCCGTGGAACAGATCTTGCCACAAGGGGAAGTAGGGCCGGCAGCCCAAGTAGCATTCGCAGAACGCCACGAAGATGGCGAGCTGCTCGATGCTATGGGGACCCAGATCTGAAGGCTGGATCCCGTAGTAGGCGCAGAAGCGCCGGAAGAATAGGGACGTAGGAAACCCTAGCCCCCGCTCGAGATGACTGGTGAAACAGATGAATTCCCTCTCTCGCGGGTTTGGGGTCGTTTCTCCGGCTGCGGGGATACGCCAACAGCCGGCTCGCAGGACCCCGGCCTCCTCGAAGGAGGCCAGCTGTGCCCTTGTGCACTTGGACCTACCCCACGGCTCGGTGGAAAGGGCCATGGCCGAGAGATTGGTTGGAGATCGGAAGATTTCGGGTCGGCTGGATCGCGGAGCGAAGGAAAGAAAATGCGCACTCGGAAGAAGTGGTGAGGAGTTGGCTCTAACCGCTCGCCATTCCCTTATATAGCGGAGTTACCGCCAAATCGTGAGCCGTTACCACGCGGTGATTACGTCAAAAGTTACCGTTGGATTACCTCAACGGCTAGTTTGACCACGCTGACGGTCCAACTTCACGCCACTCGGCTCGCCGACCCGATCACTAAGACGGTGTTTCCGCCGACTCGACTCGGCCAAGGCTGAAACGGATCCTTGGTTGTCTCCTTTATACAGAGCCCGCCGACGATTCGACTGGTGCCTACTCTAAAGTCAGATACTCCATCGCCCGGCTACCTACGCCTAATCGACGACGGCCTCGGGGACTACTGATGGGGATATGCCTACCGGGGTATACCCAGCAGGACGTTTCCGACTGGACCAAGACCCGGCGAGTGGGCCTGCAGAACGGCGAGTGGATCAAAGCCCAGCCAGGAGTTGAGCGACTGGAAGCTGAAGGCCCAGGCGAGTAGATAGGCCCAGTCAGACTAGATTAAACGAATATTGAAGATGTAACCGAATCGGTTGAGATATGTAAACCCTAGGGGAGGTGAGCCTATATAAACCTCCCAATAGGGCGAGTAGAGACACGTTCCCTCATACACCCAAGCGACTCGCCGCCGAGCTCGCCCATTGTAACACCTCCATAATACAATCTAGCAGGAGTAGGTCTTTACCCTCCGGGGGGCCGAACCTGGGTAAAACCCTGTGTCTTTGCCCTCATCTCGCACCGCAGATGGCTGGCCGCCCTTGCCCCTCGTTCTACTACTCGCTGCCGATTGCAGCATCTGCCGTGACAATTCCCACGACAGATCCCTTGTGAGCCAGTCACATGCTTGCAAGCTAATTGGATGACATTCCACCGAGAGGGCCCAGAGTATATCTATCCGTCATATGGATGGACAAATCCCACTCTTGATCCATGTGCCTCAACACATACTTTCCGAACACTCAATGCCACCTTTATAGCCACCCAGTTACGGTGTGGTGTTTGATGTCATCAAAGCATCCTTCCGGTGATGGTGATTAACATGATCTCATGGTCGAAGGAATTAGGTTACTATGTATCAGAAAGCTTATAGCAAATGAACTATATTAAATGACTTGATCTTTATGCTACGCTTAACTATAGGAGTATGTCCATCACATCATTCTCCTAATGATATGACCCTGTTGTTAATAACATCTCTGTGTTCATGATCAGGAAAACATGATCATGTATTAACCAACAAGCTAGTTTAACAAGAGGCTTTACTAGGGACTCTTATTTTAGTTTACAAATCACACAAGTATTAATGTTTATGGTTAATACAATTATAGCATGGTATGTAAACATTTATCATAAGTGTGAAGATATGATAATAACCACTTTATTATTGCCTCTTGGGCATATCTCCAACAGTGATCGCGGTCGGCACCCTACCTCTTCATCTACCATCGGGATTAGTTTTATACTTAAATAATTGTTATTTGGTGCCTGCGTTAAGCATGAACATTATATCGGGATCTTGTTTATTGTGAGACGGTTACTTGTTTAAGTCCGAGAATAATGGTTTTTCGATTTGTATGAGTAATATGTTTTATGCATATGCACCTTTAATAGATGGTATATTCTTATTGAATCTCGATAGTGGAAATACACATATTAATAACATTGAGGCTAAACGTTTGAAATCGAGCGATAACTCAACCTATATGTGGCACTGTCATCTTGGTCACATTAGAGTGAAGCGTATGAAGAAACTCCATTCCGATGGACTTCTTGAATCACTTGATTTCGAATCACTTGAAAGATGCGAAGCATGTCTGATGGGTAAAATGACTAAGACTCCATTTTCTGGTTTGATGGAGCGAGCTACGGACTTATTGGAAATCATACATACCGATGTGTGTGGTCCAATGAGTGTAGCATCACGCGGTGGTTATCGTTATGTTCTTACCTTCACAGATGACTTGAGTAGATATGGGTATATCTATTTCATGAAACATAAGTCCGAAACTTTCGAGAAGTTTAAGGAATTTCAAAGTGAGGTAGAGAATCAACATAACAAGAAGATTAAATTTCTACGTTCTGATCATGGAGGTGAATATCTAAGTTACAAGTTTGGCGAGCACTTGAAGAAATGCGGAATACTTTCACAATTGACACCGCCGGGAACACCACAGCGTAATGGTGTGTCCGAACGTCGTAATCGAACTCTCTTAGATATGGTTCGTTCTATGATTTCACT
This sequence comes from Avena longiglumis, assembly GCA_030063025.1. Taxonomy (NCBI): domain Eukaryota; kingdom Viridiplantae; phylum Streptophyta; class Magnoliopsida; order Poales; family Poaceae; genus Avena; species Avena longiglumis. Next base: position 507,699,566 of record CP125975.1, read on the forward strand.
TACAGATTTACCGCTATCATTTTGGGGTTATGCATTAGAAACAGCCGCATTCACTTTAAATAGGGCACCATCTAAATCCGTTGAAACGACACCGTATGAATTATGGTTTGGGAAGAAACCTAAATTGTCGTTCCTTAAAGTTTGGGGTTACGAAGCCTATGTAAAGAAGTTACAGCCGGACAAGCTTGAACCCAAAGCGGAAAAATGCGTCTTCATAGGATACCCGAAGGAAACTATTGGGTATACCTTCTATCATAGATTCGAGGGCAAAATCTTCGTTGCCAAGAATGGATCCTTTCTAGAGAAGGAATTTCTCTCGAAAGAAGTGACTGGAAGGAAAGTAGAACTCGACGATGTTGTCGAACCTTCTCTCGAAATTGCGAGTAGCGCAGCACCGGAAGAAGTTCCTGTGATGCTGTTGCCTGTCAAAACCCACCGGCGAGCAGCGACGAGCAACACGAAGAGCCGGGAGGCTCCCAGGACTGCTGGTGGGCCCTGGTCCCTCGGGCAACGGCCTGCAAAACTCCGGCACACGTCCTGGCTGATTCGAGGGCGTGCCACCTGACCTATACCTGGTCAGGAAGGTGATGGATTGCTTCGATCAGTTTCCTGCATGGTAAACAAGTATACGTAAAATTCGAGTCGACGGCTCCGTGTTTCCATGAATCGGCTCACGAGCCGATTATCCCATGGTTCTGCATTAGATCTATGATAACATGGGGTTTTGCTTCATCAATACAAGTTAAATCGATCTACGACTGTTTAACGTTTTCACCACGTAATTGGAACATCCTACACGTAATTGAGCCTGGTAGATATAAAAGATGATAGAAAACTAACCCTAGAGGAGGCCTAACAACCGACGTAAAGTCAATTCCCGGAACAACTCCTCTCGAATTAGCAAACCATATCCTCACGTACTACTGGATCGTTCAACCCGTTTGCAAGGCCTGACTACGTGGATGTCAAACTAAACCTTGGAAAACAAGGCAAAACTATAACGGATCAAATCGACTGAATAAAGATCAAGCAAGATGCTACCCTTACACCCGGGAAAAGGTACAAAGGCAGCGAGATAACTAGATGTAGCATAATTAAACAATCATAGCAAAAAGTACCGATGCTAACCTAAACAAATCTATGGTAATAGTATTACTCGCCATCAACAAGGCTTCAGTACGAGTAACACCAAATAACGCATAAGCAGATACTGCCTAGATCGCAAGATGCGATCTAGGCAACATATTTCTAAAAGAAACCCTAGAAACAAGGGGTGGCGATGCGCCGAGATTGTGTTTGTTGTGAACGTGATTGTCCTCCTTTTCTCAATAACCTTAGGTACATATTTATAGTCCGGAGACTTTCTATCTTTGGAATAACCCTAACAACTCTATCTCTTACTTAAACCGAAACGGAACCTATACAATATAAGATACATGGGCAATTTAGCCCAAATCCACGCACAAGGCCGTTTCAACAACACGTTGCATATATGTATCTTCCAAGCCCATCTTGATTACGGCCCATCTCCTTCTTTGGCCAAAATATGGCGATAACAGATGCCTGCACCAATAAGAGAGGAAGCTAATGATGATGATCATGAAACTTCGGTTGTAGTTGCTACAGAGCCTCGCAGGTCAACGAGAACTCGTACCACTCCTGATTGGTATGATCCCGTTATGAGTGTGATGTTGGTGGACAACACCGATGACCCTGCAACATATGAGGAAGCGATGATGAGCCCAGATTCCAATAAATGGCAAGAAGCCATGAAATCCGAGATTGGATCCATGTACGAAAACCAAGTATGGACTTTGGTGGACTTCTGGATGGCGGAAGGCTGTCGAGAACAAATGGATTTTCAAGAAGAAAACAGATGCTGATGGTAATGTTACTGTCTATAAAGCTCGACTTGTCGCAAAAGGGTTTCGACAAATTCAAGGAGTTGACTACGATGAGACTTTCTCACCAGTAGCGAAGTTAAAGTCTGTGAGGATTATGTTAGCAATCGCTGCATATTATGATTATGAGATATGGCAGATGGATGTCAAAACAGCATTCCTCAATGGAGATATTGATGAAGAGTTGTATATGATGCAACCCAAAGGTTTTGTCGATCCTAAATATGCTAACAAGGTATGCAAACTTCAACGATCCATCTATGGATTGAAGCAAGCATCCCAAAGTTGGAATCAACGTTTTATAAGGTAATCAAAAGTTTTGGTTTTATACAAACTTATGGAGAAGCTTGTATTTACAAGAAAGTGAGTGGGAGCTTTGTAGCATTCTTAATACTATATGTAGATGACATATTATTTATTGGGAATGATGTAGACCTTCTTAATAGTGTCAAGGAATATTTGAATAATAGTTTTTCAATGAAGGATCTTGGCGAAGCAGCTTACATATTAGGCATAAAGATTTATAGAGATAGATCGAGACGCCTAATATCATTATCACAAAGTACATATTTGGACAAAGTTCTAAAGAGGTTTGCAATGGAAGATAGCAAGAAAGGGTTCTTGCCCATGTTGCCCAATACGAACTTGAGTAAAACTCAAAGTCCAACAACGGCAGAAGATAGAGAAAGGATGAGTAAGACTCCCTATGCCTCAGCCATAGGATCTCTAATGTATGCCATGCTATGTACTAGACCCGACATTGCATATGCTGTTAGTTTAACTAGAAGATATCAAAGTGATCCAGGAGTGGATCATTGGACAGCGGTAAAAAACATCCTTAAGTACTTGAGAAGAACTAAGGATATGGTTCTTTCTTATGGAGGTGATGAACAACTCGTTGTTAATGGTTACACCGATGCTAGTTGGAACACCGATCCGGATGATTCTAAATCACAATCTGGATACGTATTTACTTTGAATGGTGCAGAAGTTAGTTGGAGGAGTGCAAAGCAAAGAATTGTGGCGAGATCTTCAACTGAATCGGAATACGTGGTCGCTTGGAGGCTTCACAAGAAGCGATATGGATGAAAGAGTTCATTACAGAGCTGGGTGTGGTTCCTAGTGCGTTGGACCCAATGTCTATCTACTGTGATAACATGGGCGCCATAGCCAATGCGCAAGAACCAAGGTCACACAAGAAGCTGAAGCACATCAAGCTACGTTTTCACGCTATTCGAGAACATGTCCAAGATGGGGACATAAAGATTTGCAAAGTACACACAGATCTGAATGTGGCGGATACGTTGACTAAACCTCTCCCGAGGGCAAAACATGACCAGCACCAAACTGCCATGGGTGTTTGGTATATTACCATGTAATCTAGATTAGATGACTCTAGTGCAAGTGGGAGACTGTTAGAGATATGCCCTAGAGGCAATAATAAATGTAGTTATTATTATATCTTTGTGTTTATGATAAATGTTTACATTCATGCTATAATAGTATTAACAAGGAAACATTAATACTTGTGTGATTTGTAAACTAAAATAGAGTCCCTAGTAAAGCCTCTTTATAATACTAGCGTGTTGGTTAATAAATGATTGTGGTTTTCCTATCGTGAACATTGAGATGTTATTAACAACAAGATCATATCGCTAGGAGAATGATATGGTGGACATACTCCTATAGATAAGCGTAGCATAAAGATCAAGTCATTTTAATAGTTCAATTGCTATATGCTTTCTGATACATAGTAACCTAATTCCTTCGACCATGAGATCATGCATATCACCTTCACCGGAAGGATGCTTTGATGACATCAAACACCACATCGTAACTGGGTGGCTATAAAGGTGGCATTGAGTGTTCGGAAAGTATTGGTTGAGACACATGGATCAAGAGTGGGATTTGTCCATCCATATGACGGATAGATATACTTTGGGCCCTCTCGATGGAATGTCATCCAATTAGCTTGCAAGCATGTGACTGGCTCACAAGGGATCACATATCACGGGAACGAGAAAAGATTACTTATCAGTAATGAGGTTGAACTAGTTATGCAGAGATACCAACGATCATAACCTCGGATAAGTAAACTATCGTGAGACAAAGGGAAATTGGTATCGTATGTAAGTGGTTCATTTGATCACAGAGTAATCGTTGAAATATGTGGGAGCCATATGAATTTCCAGATTCCTCTGTTCGTTATTGTTTGGAGAAGTGTCTCGATCATGTCCGCATAATTCACGAACCGTAGGGAGACACACTTAAGGATTCGACGTTGTTTGAGTAGTTATGGAATGATGAGTAAGAGACCGAATGTTGTTCGGAGTCTCGGATGGGATTCGGGATATCACGAGGAGATCCGGAATGGTCCGGAGAATAAGATTCATATAAGGAAAGTCCTGTTTCGGGGTTGGAGAATGGTTCCGGTGTTTTCATCGGGAATGTTCTAGAAGGTTCCGGAATGTCCGGCACTCCGAAGGGGAAGGGTACATGAATGTGTCATACCAAGTTGGAATGATTGCATCATGTACTAGGTGTCATCGCTGAACAAAATAAAGGGTTTAATCAAATCCTAGTTTGAAAAGTCAAACGCCAATTTGAAAAGTCAAACGGCTATTTTGGGAAGTGGAGGGGAAGGTGGAAACCGAGTTGGGGAGGAGTTCCTCCCCTCCACCGCCGGCCCCTTGGGAAACCGAGTTGGGGAGGGACTCCCCTCCCCTGGCGCGGCCCCTCCACCAATATAAGGAGGGGCAGGGCTGCCCCTCCTAGCACACAAGATCTCCACCCAAAACCCTAGCCCCGGCGCCGCCACCTCCTGCTGCCGCCGCCTAGCTAAACCCTAGCCACCGGCTTGCCCCATCCTTGGTGTGTCTAAACCCTAGATCACCGAGGGCTCTCCCATAGTCCACCATACTCGCTCCGGCTTAAGGCAAAGCCCTGCGAGATCTCCCCTCTACTTCATGTACCACGCCGTTGTGCTGCCGGAATCGCGAGGAGAGTGCTACAACCTCCGCTGCTTGCTGGAAAAAGGGAGAGGAAGGTCTTCGTCGAGTACCGAACGTGTGACCTCTCATGAGCGCCACGAGCAGCAATGGGAAGGATCGTCTACGCGATCTTGAGATCGGGAAGAGTACGACTACATCACCCACGAGAATCCGCTCTCGTTAAACACTTTGAAATCTTCGAGGGTGAGTTATTCCATCGACTCGTTGCTACAATCTAGTAGATAGATCTTGGCTTGTTTGTTTGTATGCGGTAGAAATTTTTTGTTTTCCATGCTACGAAACCCTACAAAAAAGTATTGCTACTGACCAGAACTTGATTTGCCAAAACCAATTTAGATCCACTTGATGCTCCCAAAGTGGTGCCAATACTGATCAACAAGATCCATCATATAATAGAGATTGCAAACTAAAATAAGAAGTGCAAAAAGTAAAAGATGAGACTTCTCATTAATATTCCAATAAAGGCACTCACACCAAGGGATACATAGATAATCAACTAAAGGAGAGATACTTCCACATGCAAACCAAACTATAAGATAACCTCTCTACCATAGATATGAATCCACTAAAAAGGTAAAAGAAAAAATATAATGGTGGTGATACCGCGGCACTGCCCCAAGCTTGGAACAAGCCAAGGGGATGCCAAACCTGATGATGAATTACTCCTTCGGTGGTGGTGTTGCCCCCTTTTTTAGGATAAGAAAACCCTCCAGCATCTTACGAAGCTTGTTGTTCTCCTCTTGAAGTTCATCCACCTTTATCCTCAAAGCACGGTATCTTTCACAAAACTCATCAGTGGTTCGAAGGGCTTCACGCCTCGGGCAAGATTCAAGTCTGGACCAAAGGCTATGATTCCCTGCATGTGACGAGAAAAAGCATCCGCAGTGTTAATTGATCCTACAAAAGTAGGTTTCCTTCCCCTTGTTCATGCGGCGGTTTGTTCTTCCAACTTTATCTCCACGGGCTTCTTGCCTTTGTCGTTGGCGGAGGCCATGGTGCTCTAAACTTGAGAAGATCTCCCGACAAAACAGATTGAAATGAAAACACGACAAGAACACGATGCATGAACCTCGGGGGATCCGGGGGTTATATATTACGAAGTTTCAAGGCATAAGGAAGGTACCAACATGGAAACGAGGCGGAGACGGAGTTCGAGGGTTGCACACCCCCTCAGGCACGGCCAGTCTGGGCCCACGCCTGGGGTGGGTTTGTCCACCCCGGACTCCATTTCCTCTTCAGTTCCCTCTCGTAGTCTTCCTTATGTATTAAAAACATCAAAAATATAAAAAGATTGGGGTTTCACGAACCTTCTGTTTTCACCACTTTTACCTATTCAAAGACGAACTCCGCAGATTCCTTTTCTCCTTCTCCTGAGAATTTCCTTCATACAAAACCCTTGCACAAACTCAATGACAACATTAGTGTAAGCAAAAACAATAAACCTTTTGGTACACACTTCAACTGAAAACCCATCAAAACAAAAGCTTCTGTAAGAGTCAAATGCAAATGATGGCACAAATCTGTCAAAACAGATGTCACATCCCAAGATTTTCCAAATCTTGTAATGTGAAAAATAAATGAATAAAATAAAACTTTGTTGATTTTCAGGGTGAGAAGAAACTTTTGATTCCAATTGGAAACCTTCAAACCCTTTTGATCAAACAAGTCCGAAAGGGATTTGAAAAGTTAAACAATTACTAAAGAAAATATTTTGAATAAGTGAAATTACTATTTTGGATCTTTTAATAAAAAGATTTGGTTTTCAAATGAAAAAGAATTGATTTATAAATAAATATTATTTTATAGAGACAAATTAAACCTTGGCCAATATTTTGAAATAAAATGTTTTGTTTTGATTAAAAATAGTAAAGGTTTATTTAAATAAAATAATAAGGATTTAATATCCAATTTTTTTATTTAAGTAAAGGCTTTTCCCATTTTAAATAAACACAAAAACTTATTTATTATTTTAACTAAGTTTCCAAGTATTTTATATTCTCAAATAAAACCTACTGAATTATTTTGGTTTTATTTAGATTTCAAATAAAGATTTTAAATAAAACAAATCCTATTTAATTTAATAACTAAAGTCCATTTTATTTAATTATTAATGGAACCTAAAATAAAAATGTTATTTTGTTTTAAACAAGTATTTCAAGTATCTTTTATTTTCAAATAAAACCTACTGATTTGGTTTTGAAAATATTTGGATTTCAAATGGAGATTTTATTAAATAAATCAAAACCTATTTTGAATTAATAATTAAAGGTCTATTTTATTTAATTATTAAATAGATCCTAAAAAGAATAAAATTATTTTATTTTATTTTGGGACTTTGGTTTATGTTGTCAAACAGAACCAAAACTCAATACAAGTTTGGAAGTGTTTGATTTGTTTGTTTGAATTTCCAAAACAGAAATTAGTATTGGAAAAACAAAAAGGTTTCACACAGAAAAAAAATGTGAATTGGACCTGACCCAACTGAGCCAGCCCAATAAGCCCACTCGCAGCCCAGTTTCTCTCCCTCCCGAAGAAAAAGGTTGACACCAACTTACTGACCCACGCAGACGCTGACAAGTGGACCCCGTCCCCTCACTCCCTTTCTCACTGACCAGCGGACCCCACCCCTCCAGCTCACCGTCTTCAACCCCGCGACCAATTCTTTTCCCGTCTCTGCCACTGATTTCGCGTCGTCAATTCGCCTTAATGCCGCGATTAAACCTCACAGTGATCACGCGTGATAAATCCCCTCTTTCTCCTCTTCCATTTCCCCCAAACACCACGCCTCGAGAGCCACCAGGCTGTCTCAAGTTTCTTCTGCACCGCCGCCGTCTCTGACGAGGTTCTCGGCCAATTCCGGCGGCTCCGCATCGCCCCTTGCCTCCACGACCAAGCTCACATCCTCCCCAATCCCTGGCGCATCTCTCTGCATCCCCAGCTCGCTCGCGCGTGCCTCACAGCGCCAGCAACGACCTCAACTGACAACACTGCCGTCTGCAGACAACTCCGGTAAGCCACATCGCCTGAACCCGTGCGCGCCTTGACCAGAGCCTCACACCATTTTGTTCGCATGTGCCTTGTGATCATCCAGGTACTCGCCAACTAGTCGCGCAGGACCCATAGCCTCGCCCCTGTCGACGTCTGACCGCACTGAGGCCCAGATCAACTCCGGTGAGCAATTAAAGACGAACCTGCGCGCCCCTCGACGAGCTGCCACAAGGTTGAGCATCAGCAGGCTTCAGCGATTCTGGTGAGCTACCCCTCTGCTCCCCTTGCCTCCTAAATCACCGGCGACCGCACCGTCTGAGCGCGCCGCCACCAACCACCGCCGCCAGCGCCGCCACTTTGTGGTCAAATAGATCAGGGCCATTCGTTTTAGATCGGACGCGTAGGAACAAGCGACTTAAACGAAAGGGTGAGAACTGATCTGTGCCGCACGATCTCATTTTAATCCAACGCCTCGTAACGCTTGATCCGCACGAACCGTTTTCGACGAATCAGAACAGCCCACGTGTCCAGTGCTTTGTTTAAAAACAGAAATGTGTCTATTAGAGATTCAATTTTGTAAATTCCATAACTTTAGTTCCACACGTCCAAATTTTGCAAACTTTATATCATTGGAATCAGTGGAACAAGCCCTATCCAACCATGCCTTTTGTTTAGTAAAAAGATTCTGGAAAAATGTTTGTTTTTGCAGAAACATTTGTATGCTTGTTTAGCATGTAAAAATTATTCAAAAATGATTTTGGGGATAAAAACATTGGAAAATGGTGTGATTTGAACCTACTAACATTAGGAAACACTTTGTGGTTTCAAAAATGTATTTGGTGAAGGAAAAGAATGATTCTTAGATTTAAAACCATTTCTAGTCAAATAGAAATGTGGTTTATTTATTAAAAATGATTTTGGAAGAAAACCTTTGGAAAATGTTTTGTTTTAAACTCTCTGACCCCAAACACCAAGTTTTATGGTTTGAAAACTTATTTGGTGAACCCTATAGATTAATTCCTTAGTAAAAATATTTCTACACCACATAAAATGATACTTTGTTTTGAAAATGGTTTTTGAAGTGAAACCTTTTGAAAATGACTTTGCCACTTTACAAAATGCCCAATAGGTGTTTTCAAATGTTTATGACCCATTAGGAACCACTTTTTCAAACAAAACAAAGCTTGGCATTCTTGCATGCATTACTTTGACTTTGTCATTTTATGTGATGTTTTGCTTGATTGGTAGATTGAGTTTGTGCCTTGCTTGATTGAATTGTAGTGACTTGAAGAGTGTGATTGTTGCAAGTACAAGGAGTGAACCCATACTCTACCAAAAAGGCAAGTGATGCTTCATACTTTTGTCCCATTACTTTCACTATGCATTAGTGATTTTCTCTAAGTAAAACTTGCATGGAATTTTGCTAAGTATAAACCTTGCTATAGGAAACCTAGTAGATGAAACCTTAGTGGAACATTTCCTAAGTTAAGATTCCTACTACTATCAATCTTAGCCTAGCTAATAGAAAACAAGGGTGGAATATATATTCATACTATGGAAAATTTCTAAGCCTGAGGACTTATGTCTTTCTTAATAAAACAACTAAGTCAATGAATCACCTGGGTGGAATGGTAATTGCTTGGTGGTTTTTGGTTGAGTGGTTCACAAGGCCCATGTCTATGGTTGACCTTGTGTATCTCACTTGTGGATGGCCACCCAGGAACAAAGAGATTTGAGATGTCAAATGTTGAGAAGCTTCAAGTGCAACCACTTGGCATTATGGGCTCTGCCTAGATCATATAGGTTGCAAGAACTTAGCCATATGGACAGTTGGTGGTAGTGTTTGATAGGTTGGAGCACGTACATTTTGGTCTAAGGGAAGGCTTCTGAAAGATCTTGTCTTGGGAAACCAAGTCTTGTGGGGAAAGTGCACCACCTATGCAGAGTGTAAAATCTAAGTACTTAGCCATGTCCCTGGTAAAGGAAAATTTGAGCATTAAGACATGGAAGCAATCAAGAATCTCATCATTCAAATTTCTAAGTTAAAAACTTGTTGTTTGAACAAGGGTTAAAGGATCTTCAATCTTTGATTGAGAAAAATGATTTTGTCAAGCAAAAACTTAGTGTTTTCAAATGTTAGGGAAAGATCTATTTTGAGCAATGCAAGCCTCAACTCCACCTAGCCAAATGCATATAGATGATAGACTCCGCTAAACTACCATAGTATCACTTGCCAATACAATTCAAATGTATTGACCCTTGTGGTTGTAACTTGTTATGTTGCAGGTTTGATTGTTTTTAGTGAAGATTGATTGATTAGGATTACAAAGTCTACAACCAACATGTCTGCATGTGGCACTTTGAAGATGAAGGACCCCATGCTTATAGATATTCTGCTGCAATGTATTGTAATAGCCAAATGAGCTATGTATGATGTAATAAAATCATGTTATTCCTGGTTATAAAGTCATATTATGACCTTTGTTTCTTGATATTACATCTTAACAGTGGATGCTAGCTATTGATCCAGGGACTAGCATTGTAAACACAGGGGACTCCACCTTATATTGTGTAAAGGTTGGGACACTCCCTTTACAGATGGTATCAGAGCATTGTGTTGCCTGTAGGATTTGTAACCCTAGGATTGGACAAAAACCCCTTAGAAAAATAGGAGTTGTATTTGTTCCAAAACTTATTTACAAACAAACTTGAAAACTCTTTCCTCAACCATTTTGGTTTCAACTCTATATCTTCTACTTCAACTTGATGGAAAAACCTACCCATGGCCCAAGACTACACCATGTGCAAAGTACTTATTCAACATCTTCAACTCTAATGACTTCAACTTCTTCAACTCTAATGACTTCAACATCTTCAGCATATTCACCAAGGACTTCCAACTTGGATACCACTAAGGACTACAAGTGAGACAAGGAAATCTTGCTCAAGATTTAGAGACTGGGGGAATGCAAAAGTTAGAAGGAGTCTACATCACTTGAAGCTTTGTGACCAAGGATTTTTCCCAAGGAACCATGATCACATGTAAGAAGAAGCAATCAAGAATGATGGAAAGATCACAAGTAAACCATATAGATGGACCACCATATTTTAATTAAGACAAACACACCAACTTATGTGGTGTAACAAAAATATTTTTGGTTGCCTAAGTATGTGCTTGAACTTTGTTGTTTGAGTGCAAAGTTGTTTGAGATTGATTGCACATTGCTTGTGTCGTGGTGGTATCACGGCATATGCCATGGGTAGGCTAAAGTTGGGGCCGATGGACGTGGAGGAATCCGGGGAGGGATGACGCAGTGAAGACCGCACTCGTATGAACAAAGAGAAAGACAATGTATATTGGATTGAAGCTCTCAAGCGGGGATTACTCCTCCTTCTATACATCTAATCTCTTATAACCTTGCCATACATGTGGCTACAATCATGCTCCTGGAGCTGTTTCTCCTATCCTTCTATCTAGATCTCTCTACAAGAGTGGAGGAAGAGGGAGAAGGAGAGCTCCTAGTGAGCATAGAGGGGAGGAGCCCTTCGGGGGCCTCCCCTCAGAACGATCCCCCTGGTGCTCCTTATAAAGGGGAGCCCAGGGGACAAATCTTGTTCCCTACGATTGGCATCTAGAGAGCATATTCCTGGCATCTTCTGGAGATGCTCAGCATATGCCTTGGCATCTTTGGAGATGCTAAGGCATATTCCCTAGCATCTTCTTAGATGCCAAGGGCATATTCCGTGGGGCACGTGCCAGTCTGAACCAAGAGCGTCCAAAGACTGACACGAGACAGCAACGATCGACCTGACTTGCTGGAACTTTGGCATATAGTGTAGCTAATTCGGATTGGATAGAAATTGGAAAGAGCTATCCTGCCTGATTGCACCTAATTCGGCCTGGGGGTGGAATGATTCGGCCCAGGTAAGATCAATGCAGAAGTAGCCCAGCCGAATTACTCCTCATTCGGCCCGGGGTCGCTGGCCTGTTGGAAGCTGCGAAGGCCCAGCCGGGGTCCTCTCATTCGGCTCAGGGTCGCCGGCCTGCTTGAGGCTGAGAAGGCCCAGCCGGGGTGACACCGATTCGGCCTGGAGGGTGGAGCCTGCGGTGGGCCGAGATGACCGCGACCGGCCCATCCGGGAGAAGCGGTCGAGTCGGGGGGGCTTGCTGGTGAGGTAGTGTCCTCGCGGTGGGCCGAATCCGACCCACCCGGGGGACGCAGACGCTGGGACGCGGGATGCCGCTTGGTAGGAGCAGGCGGAGGGGATCCTGGCGGGGAGTGAGCTGTGGCTTGGCGACGCTGGCGGGATCGGTGCTGGCGCGGGGCGTTGGCGGGAGTTTGGAGGGAGAGGTAGCGCTGATCAGTGGTGGGCCGAATCCTGCCCACCTCGTCCTGGTGGAGTGGAGGGTCCGGTGATGACTCGGCTAGGTGGGCCGAATTGATATTAATTCGGCCCGTTTGTGCTCTTTGGCCTAGGCGAAACAATGGAGATAGTAGAGATAGTTATAACTTCGCCCAGCTTTTTTTTTCCTTTATCCTTTTTTGTTTATCTTTTGTACTCATATTTAATATCATTTTCTTATATATGTAGCTTACTGACTTACTTAATTCACCAACTCTGGGGTACCTGGGGGTACACCCCCGACATTAGTCCCCGAGGCTATGTGGGACTCGTAGAGTCGTGCATAGGCTTCATATTAAATATTCCCAGAGTTATCTTCTGACTTATAATCTCTTGGTTGCATAATGTTTTTGGGCAAGTTTGTGACTTTGTCCTTCTTGGGCTCTGCTCATAACCCTTCTGGGACAGTTTTCTTTTTTGACTTTTGGCCTTCTCGGGCGCTCTTCGTAACCTCTATGGGTGAGTCTCTTGATTTCTGGCCTTCGTGGGCTCAGGTCATAACCCCTTTGGGTAAGTTTCTAGACTTCTGGCCTTCATGGGCACTGGTCATAACCCCTTTGGGTAAGTTATGAGTCTTGGCTTTCTTTGGCGCTGCTCTTTTAACCTCTTTGGGTAAGTTTTACGAGTCTTGACCTTTTTTGGCACTGCTCTTTTGACCTCTTTGGGTAAGTTTTACGAGTCTTGGCCTTTTTTGGCACTACTCTTTTGACCTCATTGGGTAAGTTTATGAGTCTTGGCCTTCTTTGGCACTGCTCTTTTAACCTCATTGGGTAAGTTTATGAGTCTTGGCCTTCTTTGGCACTGCTCTTTTAACCTCATTGGGTAAGTTTATGAGTCTTGGCCTTCTTTGGCACTGCTCTTTTAACCTCATTGGGTAAGTTTATGAGTCTTGGCCTTCTTTGGCACTGCTCTTTTAACCTCATTGGGTAAGTTTATGAGTCTTGGCCTTCTTTGGCACTGCTCTTTTAACCTCATTGGGTAAGTTTATGAGTCTTGGCCTTCTTTGGCACTGCTCTTTTAACCTCATTGGGTAAGTTATGAGTTCTGGCCTTCTTGGGCTCTGCTCTTTTAACCCCATTGGGTAAGTTATGAGTTCTTGCCTTTTTGGGCATAGCTCTTTTAACCCCATCGAGTAAGTTATGAGCTCTTGCCTTTCTTGGGCATTGCTCCTTTAACCCCATTAGGTAAGTTATGAATTCTTGCCTTCTTTGGCATTTCTCTCTTAACCTCATCGGGTAAGTTATGAGTTCTGGCCTTCTTTGGCACTGCTCTTTTAACCCTATTGGGCAAGTTTATGAGTCTTGGCCTTCTTTGGCACTGCTCTTTTAACCTCATTGGGTAAGTTATGAGTTCTGGCCTTCTTGGGCTCTGCTCTTTTAACCCCATTGGGTAAGTTATGAGTTCTTGCCTTTTTGGGCATAGCTCTTTTAACCCCATCGAGTAAGTTATGAGCTCTTGCCTTTCTTGGGCATTGCTCCTTTAACCCCATTAGGTAAGTTATGAATTCTTGCCTTCTTTGGCATTTCTCTCTTAACCTCATCGGGTAAGTTATGAGTTATGGCCTTCTTTGGCACTGCTCTTTTAACCCTATTGGGCAAGTTATGAGTTCCTGCCTTCTTCGACATTGCTTTCTTAACCTCATCGGGTAAGTTTTGCGCTCTAGCCTTCTTTGGCATTGCTCCTTTAACCTCATTAGGTAAGTTATTACCCGATTCACATGATTCCAAATCCGAGTTTCCTTACTCAAAATTGACTTTATGCCTAAGTCTGAGTCATTCGACTCAACTCTGAGTTACATGATTGAATCCGGGTTAACTTATCCGAAATCCGACTTACTTTACTCAATTTTGACTTGCTTCCCGAATCTGGGTCTTCTGACTCAAATCCGAGTTTACTCATCCAAGGTCCAAGTTACTTTACTCAATTTTGACTTGCATCCCGAATCTGAGCCTTCTGACTCAAATTCGAGTTAACTCATCCAAAATCCGAGTTACTTTACTCAATTTTTTTTTTGAGCTGTACTTTACTCAATTTTGACTTGCATCCCGAATCTGAGTCTTCTGACTCAAATCCGAGTTAACTCATCCAAAATCCGAGTTACTTTACTCAATTTTGACTTGCATCCCGAATCTGAGTCTTCTGACTCAAATCCGAGTTAACTCATCCAAAATCCGAGTTACTTTACTCAATTTTGACTTGCATCCCGAATCTGAGTCTTCTGACTCAAATCCGAGTTAACTCATCCAAAATCCGAGTTACTTTACTCAATTTTGACTTGCATCCCGAATCTGAGCCTTCTGACTCAAATCCGAGTTAACTCATCCAAAATCCGAGTTACTTTACTCAATTTTGACTCGCATCCCGAATCTGAGTCTTCTGACTCAAATCCGAGTTAACTCATCCAAAATCCGAGTTACTTTACTCAATTTTGACTCGCATCCCGAATCTGAGTCTTCTGACTCAAATCCGAGTTAACTCATCCAAAATCCGAGTTACTTTACTCAATTTTGACTTGCATCCCGAATCTGAGTCTTCTGACTCAAATCCAAGTTAACTCATCCAAAATCCGAATTACTTTACTCAATTTTGACTTGCATCCCGAATCTGAGTCTTCTGACTCAAATCCGAGTTAACTCATCCAAATTCCGAGTTACTTTACTCAATTTTGACTTGCATCCCGAATCTGAGTCTTCTGACTCAAATCCGAGTTAACTCATCCAAAATCCGAATTACTTTACTCAATTTTGACTTGCATCCGAATCGAGTCTTGACTCAAATCGAAAGTTAACTCATCCAAAATCGAAAGTTACTTTACTCAATTTTGACTTGCATCCCGAATCTGAGCCTTCTGACTCAAATCCGAGTTAACTCATCCAAAATCCGAGTTACTACCTGTCATGATATAGCTTGATTTGGCGTGATGACGATAATTTGCCCTTGATATGGATCCGAGATATAGATCCGAGATTAAGCTTTGGGATATGATAATAGGGCTAACCGCTGAGAGATCTGATTCGAGATGTAGATATGAGATATAGATTCGAGATATGACGAGCTGACCAATTGTCATCCGAGATACGGGGTAATCTGTCAAGATGGTGAGATATCAATCCGAGTCATAACATAACCTGGCAATCTGGTGAACTAAAGCTTCGGCCCAAGTCTGAGATATGATTAGTACGCCGAGTCTGAATGCCAATCGGAATTATAATACACCCTGGCAAGCTGAATCGAATGTTAGTTTGAATCAGAGACAATCTACTGAGCTGAGTTAAAGGTCAATTCAAAGCATAAACAAATTGACTTCAAGTTATATCCGAATTAACAATAAGCTGGCCAGTAAGCCGAGTTAAAGGACAATTCAAAGCATACATAAACTGACTCAAATTCTATCCGACTCATAAGTAAACTGACTCAAATTCTACCTGGATCATAAACGAGCTGATTCAACTTCTATCCGAGTTATAAATAAGCCTGCTGTGGAGCTGAGTTAATGGATAATCCAAAACATAAACTAACTGACTCAAAATCTATCTGAATCACAAATAAGCTGATTCAACTTATGGCCGAGTTATAAATAAGCTGGCTGATGTACAGATCTAAATCAACATGATGTTATCTTAATCCAAAGGTGACTCTAAGGACAAGTCGGCTAGTCCCCGGGTTAAGTTCTTTTCTTCCCGGGGTGAAAGTTTGAGTGTAGGTGACTGAGTTATCTGGCACTCATATACTTGGGGAAGTGTTTGAGTGAGTCTTGGTAGGTCGTACCTGTCCTGCTGAGTTACTTGGTACTTACAGTAAGCTTGGAGTAGTGCTTGAGTCCTTCCTGCTGAGTCTTTCCTGCTTTGATGAGTTAGACTTGGAGAGCCTCTGAGCTTACCCCTTCGTTCTCTGTTCGCTTGGTGAAGCTGGATGAGCCCTATGAGGAAGAAATTGATGAAGATGTTCCCGTCCGGATGGAAACCCAACCAACGCCACTAAAGGCCCCACGGTGGGGGCCAAATGTCGTGGTGGTATCACGGCATATGCCATGGGTAGGCTAAAGTTGGGGCCGATGGACGTGGAGGAATCCGGGGAGGGATGACGCAGTGAAGACCGCACTCGTATGAACAAAGAGAAAGACAATGTATATTGGATTGAAGCTCTCAAGCGGGGATTACTCCTCCTTCTATACATCTAATCTCTTATAACCTTGCCATACATGTGGCTACAATCATGCTCTGGAGGCTTTCTCCTATCCTTCTATCTAGATCTCTCTACAAGAGTGGAGGAAGAGGGAGAAGGAGCTCTAGTGAGCATAGAGGGGAGGAGCCCTTCGGGGGCCTCCCCTCAGAACGATCCCCCTGGTGCTCCTTATAAAGGGGAGCCCAGGGGACAAATCTTGTTCCCTACGATTGGCATCTAGAGAGCATATTCCTGGCATCTTCTAGAGATGCTCAGCATATGCCTTGGCATCTTTGAGATGCTAAGGCATATTCCTAGCATCTTCTTAGATGCCAAGGGCATATTCGTGGGGCACGTGCGGTCACCGAACCAAGAGCGTCCAAAGGCCACGACACGAGAACGATCGACGACTTGCTGGAACTTTGGCATATAGTGTAGCTAATTCGGATTGGATAGAAATTGGAAGAGCTATCCTGATTGCACCTAATTCGCCCGGGGTGGAATGATTCGCCTGTAAGATCAATGCGAAGTAGCCCGGAATTACTCCTCATTCGCCCGGGTGGCCTGCTGAAGGCCCACCTGGGTCCTCTCATTCGGCTGTGGCCGCTTGAGGCTGAGAAGGCCCACTGGGTGACACCGATTCGGCACGGAGGTGGAGCTGCGGTGGGCGAGATGACATGACGGCCCATCCGGGAGAAGCGGTCGAGTCGGGGGGGCTTGCTGGTGAGGTAGTGTCCTCGCGGTGGGCCGAATCCAGCCCACCCGGGGGACGCAGACGCTGGGACGCGGGATGCCGCTTGGTAGGAGCAGGCGGAGGGGATCCTGGCGGGGAGTGAGCTGTGGCTTGGCGACGCTGGCGGGATCGGTGCTGGCGCGGGGCGTTGGCGGGAGTTTGGAGGGAGAGGTAGCGCTGATCAGTGGTGGGCCGAATCCTGCCCACCTCGGCCTGGTGGAGTGGAGGGTCAGGTGATGACTCGGCTAGGTGGGCCGAATTGATATTAATTCGGCCCGTTTGTGCTCTTTGGCCTAGGCGAAACAATGGAGATAGGCCGAGATAGTTATAACTCGGCCCAGTTCAGCTTTTTTCCTTTATCCTTTTTTGTTTATCTTTTGTACTCATATTTAATATCATTTTCTTATATATGTAGCTTACTGACTTACTTAATTCACCAACTCTGGGGTACCTGGGGGTACACCCCCGACAGCTTGTGTGAATTGTGATGTGTGAATAGAACCCTTACTTAGAAATATTTTTGCCTATTCTAATCCCAAACCAATCCAAACAGATGACTTCTCCAAGAAACTCCAACATCAAGGTTGATGACAACAACAACAACAACCAAAAGGACAACATGAGAGAACTTATAGCAACCCAAAACCAGTTGAGCCAAGAGACAACTCAACTTTTAGCCAACAACAATGGACTAGACCCAGCCATACAAAGGATTTTGAAACTTCAATCCCAATTATTGCAAGGAGTGGTTACTCAAATGATCAACATGAGAGAAAACTTTTCCCAAAGAGCTAATGACAACAAGGATGACAAAGATGCTATTCTAGAAGGAACCCAAGCTAGCAATACTTGTGGAGACAAGGATCATGCATCCAAGGAACATGAAGATCAATTCCCTAATTGTGAAGAAGAAGATCATATCTCTAGAAAATGCCCCAAGAAGAGAGAAAGATTTCCCACCCTTGAGGAACATGAACTAGATGCACTCCTAGCTTTGGAGAAACCCAAAAAGCAAAAGAAGGACAAAAGCCATGTGCAATGTCATAAATGTAAGGAAATGGGACACTGTGCTAGTGATTGCCCAGAAAAGAAGAAGAACCAAGGAAACAAACAAGAAGAATTGTTACCCAAGGAAAAGAAAGATATTAGCCAAGTGTGGTGCAACAAATGCAAAGAGCTAGGACATTATGCAAGCAACTGTCCAGAAAAGATGAAACACAAGATAAACAAGCCTATGAGGGATCTCAGCCTTGTCACATGTTTCAAATGCAAGGAGCTAGGCCACTATGCAAACATCTGCTCAAAGAAGTTTCCCCAGGATCCCAAGAAGGCCAATATGTAATTTAGTTGGAAAAAATTTAAGGGTGGTAGTACCCTAGTAGTTTTGAGCCTACTTGTAACCCCTAGCCTTCCCAAATCTCGGGACGAGATTTATTTTAAGGGTGGTAGCCTGTCACATCCCAAGATTTTCCAAATCTTGTAATGTGAAAAATAAATGAATAAAATAAAACTTTGTTGATTTTCAGGGTGAGAAGAAACTTTTGATTCCAATTGGAAACCTTCAAACCCTTTTGATCAAACAAATCCTAAAGGGATTTGAAAAGTTAAACAATTATTAAAGAAAATATTTTGAATAAGTGAAATTACTATTTTGGATCTTTTAATAAAAAGATTTGGTTTTCAAATGAAAAAGAATAGATTTATAAATAAAGATTATTTTATAGAGCCAAATTAAACCTTGGCCAATATTTTGAAATAAAATGTTTTGTTTTGATTAAAAATAGTAAAGGTTTATTTAAATAAAATAATAAGGATTTAATATCCAATTTTTTTATTTAAGTAAAGGCTTTTCCCATTTTAAATAAACACAAAAACTTATTTATTATTTTAAATAAGTTTCCAAGTATTTTATATTCTCAAATAAAACCTACTGAAGTATTTTGGTTTTATTTAGATTTCAAATAAAGATTTTAAATAAAACAAATCCTATTTAATTTAATAACTAAAGTCCATTTTATTTAATTATTAATGGAACCTAAAATAAAAATGTTATTTTGTTTTAAACAAGTATTTCAAGTATCTTTTATTTTCAAATAAAACCTACTGATTTGGTTTTGAAAATATTTGGATTTCAAATGGAGATTTTATTAAATAAATCAAAAACTATTTTGAATTAATAATTAAAGGTCTATTTTATTTAATTATTAAATAGATCCTAAAAAGAATAAAATTATTTTATTTTATTTTGGGACTTTGGTTTATGTTGTCAAACAGAACCAAAACTCAATACAAGTTTGGAAGTGTTTGATTTGTTTGTTTGAATTTCCAAAACAGAAATTAGTATTGGAAAAAGAAAAAGGTTTCAGACAGGAAAAAAAAAGTGAATTGGACCTGACCCAACTGAGCCAGCCCAATAAGCCCACTCGCAGCCTAGTTTCTCTCCCTCCCGAAGAAAACGGTTGACACCAACTTACTGACCCACGCAGACGATGACAAGTGGAC
This sequence comes from Avena longiglumis, assembly GCA_030063025.1. Taxonomy (NCBI): domain Eukaryota; kingdom Viridiplantae; phylum Streptophyta; class Magnoliopsida; order Poales; family Poaceae; genus Avena; species Avena longiglumis. Next base: position 507,719,269 of record CP125975.1, read on the forward strand.
CCCGTCCCCTCACTCCCTTTCTCACTGACCAGCGGATCCCACCCCTCTAGCTCACCGTCTTCAACCCCGCGACCAATTCTTCTCCCGTCTCTGCCACTGATTTCGCGTCGTCAATTCGCCTTAATGCCGCGATTAAACCTCGCAGTGATCACGCGTGATAAATCCCCTCTTTCTCCTCTTCCATTTCCCCCAAACACCACGCCTCGAGAGCCACCAGGCTGTCTCAAGTTTCTTCTGCACCGCCGCCGTCTCCGACGAGGTTCTCGGCCAATTCCGTGACAGCGCCTTGCCTCCCGCCAAGCTCACATCCTCCCAAGCCTCGGCGCATCTCTGCATCCCAGCTCGCTCGGCGTGCCTCACGGCACGAACGACCTCAATCGACAAAGACTGCCGCAGACAACTCCGGTAAGCCACATCGCCTGAACCCGTGCGCGCCTTGACCAGAGCCTCACACCATTTTGTTCGCCTGTGCCTTGTGATCATCCAGGTACTCGCCAACTAGTCGCGCAGGACCCATAGCCTCGCCCCCGTCGACGTCTGACCGCACCGAGGCCCAGATCAACTCCGGTGAGCAATTAAAGACGAACCCGCGCGCCCCTCGACGAGCTGCCACAACGTTGAGCATCAGCAGGCTTCGGCGATTCTGGTGAGCTACCCCTCTGCTTCCCTTGCCTCCTAAATCACCGGCGACCGCACCGTCTGAGCGCGCCGCCGCCAACCACCGCCGCCAGCGCCGCCACTTTGTGGTCAAATAGATCAGGGCCATTCGTTTTAGATCGGACGCGTAGGAACAAGCGACTTAAACGAAAGGGTGAGAACTGATTTGTGCCGCACGATCTCATTTTAATCCGCACGAACCGTTTTCGACGAATCAGAACAGCCCACGTTCCAGTGCTTTGTTTAAAAACAGAAATGTGTCTATTAGAGATTCAATTTTGCAAATTCCATAACTTTAGTTCCACACGTCCAAATTTTGCAAACTTTATGTCATTGGAATCAGTGGAACAAGCCCTATCCAACCATGCCTTTTGTTTAGTAAAAAGATTCTGGAAAAATGTTTGTTTTTGCAGAAACATTTGTATGCTTGTTTAGCATGTAAAAATTATTCAAAAATGATTTTGGGGATAAAAACATTGGAAAATGGTGTGATTTGAACCTACTAACATTAGGAAACACTTTGTGGTTTCAAAAATGTATTTGGTGAAGGAAAAGAATGATTCTTAGATTTAAAACCATTTCTAGTCAAATAGAAATGTGGTTTATTTATTAAAAATGATTTTGGAAGAAAACCTTTGGAAAATGTTTTGTTTTAAACTCTCTGACCCCAAACACCAAGTTTTATGGTTTGAAAACTTATTTGGTGAACCCTATAGATTAATGCCTTAGTAAAAATATTTCTACACCACATAAAATGATACTTTGTTTTGATAATGGTTTTTGAAGTGAAACCTTTTGCAAATGACTTTGCCACTTTACAAAATGCCCAATAGGTGTTTTCAAATGTTTATGACCCATTAGGAACCACTTTTTCAAACAAAACAAAGCTTGGCATGCTTGCATGCATTACTTTGACTTTGTCATTTTATGTGATTTTTTGCTTGATTGGTAGGTTGAGTTTGTGCCTTGCTTGATTGAATTGTAGTGACTTGAAGAGTGTGATTGTTGCAAGGACAAGGAGTGAACCCATACTCTACCAAAAAGGCAAGTGATGCTTCATACTTTTGTCCCATTACTTTCACTATGCATTAGTGATTTACTCTAAGTAAAACTTGCATGGAATTTTGCTAAGTATAAACCTTGCTATAGGAAACCTAGTAGATGAAACCTTAGTGGAACATTTCCTAAGTTAAGATTCCTACTACTATCAAGCTTAGCCTAGCTAATAGAAAACAAGGGTGGAATATATATTCATACTATGGAAAATTTCTAAGTCTGAGGACTTATGTTTTTCTTAATAAAACAACTAAGTCAATGAATCACCTGGGTGGAATGGTAATTGCTTGGTGGTTTTTGGTTGAGTGGTTCACAAGGCCCATGTCTATGGTTGACCTTGTGTATCTCACTTATGGATGGCCACCCAGGAACAAAGAGATTTGAGATGTCAAATGTTGAGAAGCTTCAAGTGCAACCACTTGGCATTATGGGCTCTGCCTAGATCATATAGGTTGCAAGAACTTAGCCATATGGATAGTTGGTGGTAGTGTTTGATAGGTTGGAGCACGTCCATTTTGGTCTAAGGGAAGGCTTATGAAAGATCTTGTCTTGGGAAACCAAGTCTTGTGGGGAAAGTGCACCACCTCTGCAGAGTGTAAAATCTAAGTACTTAGCCATGTCCCTGGTAAAGGAAAATTTGAGCATCAAGACATGGAAGCAATCAAGAATCTCATCATTCAAATTTCTAAGTTAAAAACTTGTGGTTTGAACAAGGGTTAAAGGATCTTCAATCTTTGATTGAGAAAAATGATTTTGTCAGGCAAAAACTTAGTGTTTTCAAATGTTAGGGAAAGATCTATTTTGAGCAATGCAAGCCTCAACTCCACCTAGCCAAATGCATATAGATGATAGACTCCACTAAACTACCATAGTATCACTTGCCAATACAATTCAAATGTATTGACCCTTGTGGCTGTAACTTGTTATGTTGTAGGTTTGATTGTTTTTAGTGAAGATTGATTGATTAGGATTACAAAGTCTACAACCAACATGTCTGCCTGTGGCACTTTGAAGATGAAGGACCCCATGCTTATAGATATTATGCTGCAATGTAATGTAATAGCCAAATGAGCTATGTATGATGTAATAAAATTATGTTATTCCTGGTTATAAAGTCATATTATGACCTTTGTTTCTTGATATTACATCTTAACTGTGGATGCTAGCTATTGATCCAGGGACTAGCATTGTAAACACAGGGGACTCCACCTTATATTGTGTATAGGTTGGGACACTCCCTTTACAACAGACCAACAGGTAAAGATTGATTTTTTGAAGACCTTCTGTTGCTCAAATCAAAAAGTGCAGCACTAATGAAATTTGGGTAACAACCTGTAGAACAAGCTCAGAAAAATGCATCACCATCCGAAGTACTGAGCTCCCTCATGAGATTTTACAATACATCACAAAAATCTGTCCCAGGACAGCCACTTTTCACAACTCCTCTACTTCACAAAAGTAGTTGAACTTGACACAAAAACCAAAAGAAAAAGGATAAGGAGCGGTTATTACTTCCAAGACTCGACAAAACTCTTGGGTTATCTCCCAACAAGTATTTTTCTTTAATGCCTTTAAGTTAGGCTTGAAACTTTTAAAGATGCTCACATAGGATATATATATTTGAAGTGAAAGAGAGAATCAAGAAGCTAATAACCAACACACTTGAGTCTAACCCACTTCCTATGCATGGGGTATCATGAGAAAATGAATTGTTGAAACAAAAAGCCACTAGCATTGGAAGACAAAATAGATGCAACTTCAAAGCTTTCAACATAAAACGGGGAAACTTAACATCATTGAGATGCATAAATCCATGTTTCCCTCTCTCAAAATAACTTTCAGTAGCACTTTGAATAAAGTTGACAATATAACTGTCACTGGCAAAAACTTTATCATCTGATTAAGCATACTTACAGTCACCAAAAATAGGTCCAAGGTCATAAACCAGATCAATATAAGCAAGTTGTTCCATCCTGAAATCTTTATTAGGCAAGCTATTTTCATAAGGAGCTTTAGCAAATTTGGAAAATTTAAACTCATAGGAATCTCCATCAAACTTAGTTAAAACTTTTTCCTTCTTACAATCAATAATAGCTCCACAAGTATTCAAGAAAGGTCTACCAAAAATGATAGGACAAGTTTTGCTAGCTGCTGAATTAAGCACTAGAAAATCAGCAGGATACTTAATCTTACCATAGAGAACCTCCACATCTCTGACAATACCAATGGGGCAAATGGTTTCCTTGTAAGCAAGGTGAATAACCACATCAATGTCCTCAAGCTCACAAGGACCAATCGCCTGCATAATTTCCCTGTAAAGCTCATAAGGAATAGCACTAGAACTAGCACCAATATCACATAAACCATAGTAGCAATGATCACCAATTTTAACAGAAAGCACAAGAACACTAGCTTTTTTAGCTTTAATAGGATGAGAGATAATATTAGAAACGTCTTCACAAAAGACAATATGCTCATCCTCTATATTTCTAGTGATAGTGTCTTTCACAATAGCTACCACAGGTTCAACATTCAATTGCTTACCAGGCTCCACAGTTTTCATTGTACCTTTGTTATTTGCACTAATAATCATAGAATACTCTTTTACCTTAGCTGGGAAAGGCATTTTCTCAACAGGAGGTTCAGGCACAATATGATTAGTAGTACAAACTTGAGTACTTCTAATGGGAGCATGATTAACAACATCTTTATAAGGAGCATGGTACTTATTCCACTTCTTTTTGGGAATTTCTATGTAAGAGGCAAAGGTTTTAAAATAGTTGGAAATACTATGGGAATCAAGAACAAACTCATTGTTAATATCACAGAAGTCATCAGTTCCCATAAAAGATTTAATGCATTCATAATCATAGTTTATACCTGACTTTCTTCCTTTGTCATTCTCCCAAGCTTCAGTGTTATCTTGAATACGGTCTAAGAGATCCCATTTAGCTTCTTCCTTCATACGTGTGAATGATCCAGCACAAGAAGCATCTAGTAAATCTTTATCATGAAGAGAAAGCCTAGCATAATTTTTTTTGAGAATAATATTGTTAGGGAGTTCATGAATAGGACATTTAAGCATTAGTAACTTCAATCTCCCCCCAAGCTTGAGCTATACTTTCTCCATCAAGAGGACAAAATTTATATATAATATTTCTATCCTTATGAATCTCACTGGGAGGATAAAATTTAGAGTAAAAGAGAGATGCCATCTCCTTCCATTCCATGGATTGTCCATTCTTTAGCATCTTATACCATTCTTCAGATCTCCCTTTCAAGGATATGGAGAGTAACTTCTTCTTCACCTGTTCAGTTGTGATACCTGCACACTTAAACAACCTGCACAATTCATGGATAAAAAGCAAGTGATCACCAGGATGGACAGTTACATCCCCTAAATAATAATTATCCATAACATGATTAAGAATACTTGTAGGTATCTTAAAAGGATATATCTCAATAGGTGGTGGTTCATATACTACCCTAGCAGTGGTAGTAGTTTCCCAAACAGAAAACCAAGTGGGTTATCCATATTGGAAACAAAGTAATAAGCAGTAACAAAAGCAATACTCACAGTAAAATTTTCCCTTACCAGTTCCACTCTTCAATAGCGCTTCACTCCCCGGCAACGGCGCCAGAAAATAGTCTTGATGACCCACAAGTATAGGGGGTGTATCATAGTAATTTCAATAAATAGGAGTGTCAATCCCAACGAGGAGCAGAAGGTGCTGAACAGTGGTATGGAGCAAGAAATCCCTGTGAATACTTAGCAAACGGATTTTTAGTGGTTTTTTGATAAGGCAACAAAAAAAGATCAAGTAATAAAGACAACGAACAAACAGAGCAAGTGGCCCAATCCTTTCTTAGCAAAGGACAAGCCGGTGGAAATACTTATAAGGACCAAACGTTCTCGAGGACACATGGGAATTCTGTCTGCTTTCGCTTCAAATAGATGAGTACTCTTCTTTGGTGTTGTAAGTGTTGTGTGGGTGAACCTGTGCTAATGTACCGACCTTATTGGACTAATACATACTTGTGATTGAACCCCCTGCAAACATCCGTAACAACAGGAAAGTAATTAAGATATAAATCTAACCACAACCTTAAACTCTGAGATCCTACACTCCCTTGTGCAAAGGTGTCCTAACGGGGGTTCAGGTTTTCATCACCAAGAACCCCACAATTAGTAGCCAAATACACAATGCATTCCCCTAGGCCAATAAATGGTGAAGTATCATGTAGTCGACGTTCACATGACACCACTAGAAGAATAGCACCACAACTAAAATACTAAACCATTGAATAATAACTCAACACAAATTCACTACTAACAACATGACTTCTCCCATGTCCTCAAGAACACAACGAACTACTCACAATACATCATATGTATCAAGATCAAATATGATATGGTAATGGATAACAATCTGAACATAAACAATAATCCAATGGTTCCACTCACAAGCATCAACTACAATAGTAATCAACACCAGGAAAGTTTCCCCTAAGAACTAAAGCAATATCCAACACAATTGTTACAGCAGGACGGAGTGGTGTGATGGTGCTCGACGTGGCACTTTGTTGGTAACCCCAAGCGCAGGGTGTGAAGAGCAAGCAGCAAGTTTTCCCTCAGTTGAGACCGAGGTTATCGAACCAGAAGGAGGAAGGAAATATCACACAGGTGTTGCAAACAACGTGGAGACCTGCACAACACAAACTCAAGACTTTGCCCCCAATGAACAGTGAGGTTGTCAAGCTCACCGGTTTGCTGTAACAAAGGATTAAACGTATGGTGTGGAAGGTAATGGATTGCAGCAAGTAAACAAGTAACAATGGAAGATGTATCAATGGTAAAGATTGGACCGGGTTCCATAGTTCACTAGAGGTGCTCTCCTTAGATAAACAACATGGCATGAAGGGTAAACAAATTACAGCAGGGCAATTGACAGGAACTGAGAAAGGCATAACAATGCAATTACTAGTCATAAAGATCCTATGAGGTTGATTGGGCAATACAACAAGATACATAGACCGCCATCCAACTGCATCTATTACTAGAAGTCCACCTTCAGGTTATCATCCAAACCCCCTCCAGTATTAAGTTGCAAGCAACAGACAACTGCTTTAAGCAAAGTGTGTACGGTAAACAGTCCACATGTTCCATGAACAAGAGACCGTTGTTTTCACCCTAGTATCAATAACACATCTACAACCGAAGATATTATTGTCACTTCCCTTGGAAACTAGAGGCATGAACCCACTATCGAGCATAAATACCCCCTCTTGGAGTCACTAGCAACTACTTGGCCAAGATAGCTACTAATAACGGAGAGCATGCAAGATCATAAGAAACACAGACATGATAGAATCATAAAGACAAAACCATTAATCAAACCAACATAATAATCTCAATATCCATCGGATCCTCGCAAACACAACATGCATGATTACAAATAGATTAGATCTTGATCATGAACGGAGCTCACAAGATCTATACACACTGGTAGAAAACGCCCCATGCGTCCCGGTTGGTAAGGGCCATTAGTCCCGGTTGCCCAACCGGGACGGGGCAATCGGGACTAAAGCTCCAACCATTAGTCCCGGTTGCCCCACCAACCGGGACAAATGGGGCACACGTATGCATCGAGGCGAGGGTGGAGCATTAGTCGGTTCGTAACACGAACCGACTAACTCCGCCATGGCAGATATTTGCCCATTTCTGCGCCGGGCGAAGAATTCATTTTGGCACATTTTGTTGTCACAAAGATTTTCGCCACTTTTGTGCCGCTGCAGAATTCATTTAGGTTGTTTTATTGTTTATTTAGTGTTTTGCACTTATCAATGAAGGAACCTTATATTACACAAGATCATCATGACAACATTACATTCAATACAGATCGAGTTCATGCACTACATACAAAAGTTGCTATTCGATGCTACCACCAATTTCTTGAAAGTTGCTATTTTTACAATTCCTATTGTCTATACACACCGAGTAGTATTCCCTTGTGTGTTTAGTATACGCATCCAAGAATCCCGCCAATTCCTCTCAGTATTGCTCGTGTCGATCCTTTGGTAAGACCGTCCCGTAGACGTTCGATCTGATTTAAAAAAGGAGTCAGCCTATATGAATATGAAACTAAACACAATTTGATTGTAATTAAAAACTATAGAAATTGTTTACGTACGTGGAGTTGCTCTAAATTCCTGCCCTTCTCATCGCACGTCTGCCGGATGAACTCGCATACATAGTATCCACATAGATTGTTACCTGTTCCCTGCGTCAGGCACTTCACGACAACAGAGTTCAATCAAAATAATAATCAAGCATGATAATAATTGTATCAAAACTAGAATCAAAGAGATGCGCGGATATAGCTAGTGGTGCTTACATCTAGTGGTTGAAATGTAAGCTCCTCTTTCCAAACACCCCTAGCCTTCTTGGTGAACTGCTTTCCAAGCTGCCGCGAGAAAACGAATAAAATAAGTTATTAAGTACTTGATATCATAAAATTCACGAACGTTGCCGATATAGTGTCGTAATGATTAGAATTACATGGAGAAGTATCTGCATGTCCTTCCACGTCTCAAGGGGTTTATGTTTCGAGTCCATGACTAGTACACGCCTTTGTCAAGTTGAATGATTAATGAATATAGTGGTACTGCGAATGCAAAACTAATCAATTATATACTTAACATCGAGTAAGCGAAATAGAAAGTGTATACAAGACAATAACACTCATCGGAAGTTGTAAGGAAATAGTATTTCCTTTTGGTTTCTTGAAACCTTAACGTGTACTATATTATCCTCCGTATCACGGGGCTTATTTTGAGATTAGCTTCATGAACCCAATATGGGTCAATGAAGCCAATGTCATAGATTTGTCCTCCACGCATTCGAGAATCTTCATTACGCATATTAAAGTATGATTATATACATGCAATAAACAAAATATTATAGATGGAGACTAAATTAATTACGAATTAGTACTTACGCACAATAGGCACTCATGAGAGATTTGTCCAAGGCGTCTTGATTGAATAATTGAAATAGTTCATCAAATTCAATGGATACCATGTCATCGCTTTTCCCATGATGCTTTTTGTAACCTCAAGACTATCCGATTAGCCCGCCCTTGTGGCATGCATGTACCGCTTATGCAATCTTCGCATTTTGTTGGAAGATTGTTTACCTCCTCAGTTTGACGAGAGGTTTTCCGTCTTGGTATTGGTATGCTACTTCACTCACGGGAAGAACTCTAATCGATAAGTCTTGGCAATACTCATACCTTGAGCAGTGGCGGCTTCTCCAGACAGTAACTACCGGATCATACCGCTCTTCGCCCCATATTTGCTCGACCCCAAATTGGTTTGAGAAATCACCTTGAGAGGGCGCAAGTCTGCTTTTGCTTGTTCTCCGAGCTGGGCAACAGATTTCCGCTTGCATCGATCGCTCTTGAGGCTTTTTGTCCGCATGTGACTTGAGAATAGAACGCTCATAGTCCGATGACAACTTTGGCTCGGGTTGATGAAGATTCTTTAGCATTTTCAACACTTTGGCTTTTTCTTCTTTGGTCCGGGAACTCTGGCTCTTTCGCCTCACCTTAGCTTAAAACGCTGCTTTCGCATCAACGATCATGATCTCCTCTTGATACAGTCATAAGCTCTCTTGGGAGGAACCGTTGGTACTTTTGGAAGAGGCTCTTGTTTACGCTTTCGCGATCGCCACGACGACAAGAGCGGACGCTTACGCTTTTATCCCGAGGCGCCGCGATGGCTCCATGGCGATGGCTGCACCGAGATTGGTGAGGCGACGAGCCGGTGAGGCGACGAAGACGGCTGCCAGCGGCGGCGATTTAATCGCCGGAGACGGTGAGGCGGCGAAGATGGCCTTGGCGTGTGATTTGAAGCGATACAATCCTTCGCCATAGAATGGTGACGTTTTTGCGTCACCCAGCGATCACATCCCTTCACCATCGTGGTAGTGAAGATCCAAAACCTCAAAGGTGGGCATGATTTCATCCACGCCGACAACAACAGTAGCCCTCCGGAACCGGACGACCGTGGTAAGTTGGTGTGGTCCAATTGGTAAGGCATAGCCGACCGCCACCTTCATTGATATGTTCACAACTTTGACATGTAGCTCGCGATGTGTCATCTCCGTGATATCATCCACTGGTAGCCAACAGGAGCCATTGTCGGTGCATCATCGGCATCGCCATTGTCATCACCGGGACCTCGGTGGAAGCCACACTGCTTTTCGATTATTCGATAGGCGGTAGCATCGAATGCGGTGTCTTCTTGAGATGGGGCGCCGTAGTACTTTGCTCTTTAAGTGAGTTAATTTCATCTTGTTGTTGCTTTAATCGTTCTTCAATTAAACGATTCGCTCTTTTCTCGACTTTCGCTTCAACCGCCGCCTGTCCTTACTCCTCCGACGGCTTCTATCGATATTTCTTCCTCTTCGAAACCCAGTCCTCCATGATTGGGAGCCTATTGTGCCTCGTGTTCGTCCATCATGTTCCTTATTTCCAAGGGCGAGTGTGAGCTCATCATTCTCTATCGGGAATGAAGTCCCCATCTTTAACAGCCTTTACCGCTTTTCTCATCCTCTCGATTGGCAAGGGTCTTCTTTATGTCGTATGGTATATATACACCTCCTTCCGAGTCCAACGTGCCCCCATGCCCGTAAAACCAATTCCTTGCACGTTCTACCCAATCGTCTGCCTCCGGGTGATATTTTTATCACGCAGCTTCTGCTCAAGTTTCTCCCACTTAGGAATGCCACCAGAGCCACCTTGCCCCATAGTATGGTGATACTTCTTGTTAGCGATTCAGCTTATTCGTTTCGACATTTTCTTAGCTTTTTCTCGATTTCTTGTATTCCACAAACTCATCCCGGAATGGTTTTATCTTCTCAAACTGAATATTCTTGAAATCGAGTCTTCTTTTCATGACATAGTCAAGGTGCAATCTTTTCTTCCAGTTGGTGAAACACTGGCCATCTTCTTCAAAGCCCACTCCACGACCTTAGCCTCCATGGCTCTCCCATGTTGTAAGGCGTCCTCAATCGGATCCTCCGCATTTGGATCCAGCTATCTTCGTAGTTTGAAATTAACCATGAGCCTCTTCCACAAGAAATCTTTGGCGTGGTTAGGGACAAATAAACATGTTCCTCTTCATCCGCATTAGCAGGCCTATTCCAATTTCGATGGTGATCGGATTAAGTCCCTAACGACATTCGCATTGTGCCACAAATTTGGTTGCGACAACTTCGAGTCATTTGCCTGCTCTACAATGACATCTTCGATCTGAACCTCTCATGGTCTTGCAACTTTTGGTTGGGCCTCGCTCTTTTTTTCAAGAGATTCCTTCGATCCGAGGGCTAAAAGAAGAAAGATCGTCGTTACTATTTCTATATAGATAGCGGATGATTAATTAATGAATTGATTTATATTACATGCACCTTGCCGAGCGATCGTCTTCTCGACTACACAAGGCATCGCCTTCTCATGGAAGGCAACACCTTCAACCTCAAACAAGTTGTCTACTCCGGTAAAAAGAGTATCACCCTCACCGGAGTTGTTCAGAAACGTTGATACGTCTAAATTATCTTTCCCACGGATCACACCTTGGATCAACTCTTCCTTTTCTTCGTCTCTGACGTGTGGGTCCATATTTTACGCATAGGTGGAAAACGAATAAGTCAAAGCGGCTAAAGGAGAAAGTTACACGGTGTTGAGAGATATAAACCCTAATTCGAGAAACCCTAATATATACATACACAATAATAAAAATGAAGAGAAAGGGAAACCGTAGTAGATAGGCACATCGTCGAACCCACATGCACCTAAGTTGCTTGACAATGTGAATCGGTGCAGGGCTACCCAAAGGATCGACCAGTGGGGCGAAGACCAATAATACCAAAGTAATTAATAAACCTAATAATACCTAACTAATAATAAACCTAATAATCGAAACACCGAAAAGAAAGGGAAACAATCAACACATGGCATCGATGCAATGCTCAAGCAAGTATGATGATATGACAAGTTAATTTGCATTGAATGTAACCCTAAGACATGCTCGACGATTTCATCGGGTTCCGAGGGTGAAAATCCTAACTCGGGAAACTCGGAACATATGAGAGGGTGCATTTGTTCTTCTAATTATACTTGTCATTTAAGTTGTTGAACAATGCATGATTATAGTTTAGATAGATAGGTTTCATTTTTCTGAACAATTTGAAATATTATTTGTATTTTTCGACTTATAAACAATAAGTTATTGATTTTACAATATTAAGTCATTTTCGAATTAAAAAAGGCAAATAGTTTTTACACCGGGCGCCTAGCCAGTGAGATCGATGAGGGCCCAAGTGCCAACTCAGCCTCCACGCTGCAGATAATTTTCCTACCACAGAAGCCTACCCATCGAGGTCGATCGATGGGCCCTAGGCCACATCACCGCCACGCTGAGCACGAGTGACGCCAAGACGACGTCACTGGCGCCAGCTCGCAGCAGCGGGCGGCGATAGCAGCACTCGACGCGCGGATGGGCGTTAGAGAGAGCGATGTGGAGAAAGGAGTGGCGGCGCTCCTTGTTGGTCACCGGGCGTCGCCTCGCCGAGCCGAGCGGCGCGGCGTCTGCACACGCGGGATAGTAGCAGAGGAGAGGGAGAGAAAGAAGAACCGTGAGGATCAGCAGGCTCACCAGAACACGACGGAGGTGGTGGCGAGGTCGAGGCTCGGGAGACACAATCGAATCGGAGGCGACACGCTGACGGAGCTTCAATCCAGCGATTGAGGTCACGCGAGGGAAAAGTAGCAGGGGGAGCGCGTGGGCGAGGCAGGCGGTGGCGAGCAACGCTGGTGGCGGGCGAAGCCTGCAGCGCTGGGGTGCGCGTCAAGGAGAAGCGTAGAAGTGAGATGGGGAATAAGAAGAGGAGGCGTCATTATAACGAAGGGCCTTTAGTCCCGTTGGTGGCTCCAACTGGGACTAAAGATACGTCCTGTTGGAGCCACCAACCGGGACCTATACTCCAATATTTTCAGCCCAAGCGTTGCTGTGAGGGTCTTTAGTCCCGTTGGTGGCTCCAACCGGACATATTCCTGCTTTCAAATTTTTCGTATTTTCTCTCTGTTCCGCCTTTATTTTTTATTTTGGGGTTTAAATTTGTATTGTTTTTAAATGATAATTAATTTGGAATTTAGAAAAACTTTAAACATAAGAAGTGTTTGGATTTGAATAAATAATTCAAAACCATTTTCTTTTAAAAATAATTAATGTAACCATTTAAAATATGAACCATTTACAATTAAAATGAATTAACTTATATTTTTTAATATCAATTTGGAATTTAGAAAACTTTAAACATAAGAAGTGTTTGGATTTGAATAAATAATTCAAAAACATATTCTATTTTTAAAAAATAATTAATGGCACCTTTTAAAATATGAACCATTTACAATTAAAAATGAATTAACTTATATTTTTTTAATATCAATTTGGAATTTAGAAAAACTTTAAACATAAGAAGTGTATGGATTTGAATAAATAATTCAAAAACATATTCTATTTTTAAAAAATAATTAATGTAACCTTTTAAAATGAATTAACTTATATTCTATTTTTGAATATTAATTTTTAAAACGACCCGTTTTTTGCGCTCGGAAAATGGAAAAGGGCTTTTCCATGCACAAAAGGAAAACTTCCTCTGCAACATTGTTCTCCATACCAATGTCCACACACATGCATAATATGGGCACAACATCACAAACTATGTCGTGATTCAAAGACATAACATTGGTCATTTGGACCGAAAGCCATGAAACCTCGAACATGATAGGTCATTTTGTGAAGGTTTTTGAAACATGATCAATATACCAAGTGGTATTTTTCCTTTCAACTATGTAACATAATATTACACCACGAAGGATTTTCATTGTTCGGATTTTTTTGAATTTATTATGCCCGCTTTGAATTATCGAATTTCTAACTATGGTCGAACCGTGCATGAAGATAGGGACGCATCGTTAGAACTTGCATTGGATCTCGAAGAAACCACATATTGCGAGTCTAAAATGATTTTTCAAAAATCACGGCGATAGATCATGTACTGTAGTACAAACCGACCCACTTCACGATTCCAGACCTTTGTCCTTTTACCCGGGATGGACGAAAATGTTTGAGATGTACCGGTTGGGAGATAGTCCATGTAAGGTGGTCTAGTATTTTAGGAAAATGGGACGGTAGCATTCTGAAACGGCATTTTGGTGGTTACTTCACAAAACGACCCGTTTTTTACGCTCGGAAAATGGAAAAGGGCTTTTCCGTGCGACAAAAAGGAAAACTTCCTCCTGCAACATTGTTCTCCATACCAATGTCCACACACATGCATAATATGGGCACAACATCACAAACTATGCCGTGATTTAGCACATAACATCGGTCATTTGGACCGAAAGCCATGAAACCTCGAACATGATAGGTCATTTTGTGAAGGTTTTTTCGAAACATGATCAATATACCAAGTCTGGTATTTTTCCTTTCAACTATGTAACATAATATGACACCACGCGAAGGATTTTCATTGTTCGGATTTTTTTTGAATTTATTATGCCCGTTTTGAATTATCTGAATTTCTAACTATGGTCGAACCGGTGTGCATGAAGATAGGGGACGGGCATCGTTAGAACTTGCATGGGATCTCTGAAGAAACCACATATTGCGAGTCTAAAAATGATTTTTCAAAAATCACGGCGATAGATCATGTAATTGTAGTACAAACCGGACCACTTCACGATTCGCAGACATTTGTCCTTTTACCCGGATGGACGAAAAGGTTTGAGATGTACCGTTGGGAGATAGTCCATGTAAGGTGGTCTAGTATTTTAGGAAAATGGGACGGTAGCATTGTGAAACGGCATTTTGGTGGTTACTTCACAAAATGACCCGCTTTTTGCGGAAATGGAAAAGGGCTTTTCCGATGCGAAAAAGGAAAACTTCTTCCTGCAACATTGTTCTCCATACCAATGTCCACACACATGCATAATATGGGCACAACATCACAAACTATGCCGTGATTCAGCACATAACATCGGTCATTTGGACCGAAAGCCATGAAACCTCGAACTTGATAGGTCATTTTGTGAAGGTTTTTTCGAAACATGATCAATATACCAAGTATGGTATTTTTCCTTTCAACTATGTAACATAATATGACACCACGCGAAGGATTTTCATTGTTCGGATTTTTTTGAATTTATTATGCCCGTTTTGAATTATCTGAATTTCTAACTATGGTCGAACCGGTGTGCATGAAGATAGGGGACGGGCATCGTTAGAACTTGCATTGGATCTCTGAAGAAACCACATATTGTGAGTCTAAAAATGATTTTTTCAAAAAATCACGGGCGATAGATCATGTACTGTAGTACAAACCGACTTCCACCGATTGGCAGACATTTGTCCTTTTTACCCGGGATGGACGAAAAGGTTTGAGATGTACCGGTTGGGAGATAGTCCATGTAAGGTGGTCTAGTATTTTAGGAAAATGGGACGGTAGCATTGTGAAACGGCATTTTGGTGGTTACTTCACAAAATGACCCGTTTTTTGCGCTCGGAAAATGGAAAAGGGCTTTTCCGTGCGACAAAAAGGAAAACTTCCTCCTGCAACATTGTTCTCCATACCAATGTCCACACACATGCATAATATGGGCACAACATCACAAACTATGCCGTGATTCAGCACATAACATCGGTCATTTGGACCGAAAGCCATGAAACCTCGAACTTGATAGGTCATTTTGTGAAGGTTTTTTCGAAACATGATCAATATACCAAGTCTGGTATTTTTCCTTTCAACTATGTAACATAATATGACACCACGCGAAGGATTTTCATTGTTCGGATTTTTTTTGAATTTATTATGCCCGCTTTGAATTATCTGAATTTCTAACTATGGTCGAACCGGTGTGCATGAAGATAGGGACGCATCGTTAGAACTTGCATTGGATCTCTGAAGAAACCACATATTGCGAGTCTAAAATGATTTTTCAAAAATCACGGCGATAGATCATGTAATGTAGTACAAACCGACCCACTTCCCGATTCGGCAGACATTTGTCCTTTTACCCGGATGGACGAAAAGGTTTGAGATGTACCGTTGGGAGATAGTCCATGTAAGGTGGTCTAGTATTTTAGGAAAATGGGACGGTAGCATTGTGAAACGGCATTTTGGTGGTTACTTCACAATTCGCTTTTTGCGCTCGGAAAATGGAAAAGGGCTTTTCCGTATGCATAAAAAGGAAAACTTCCTCTGCAACATTGTTCTCCATACCAATGTCCACACACATGCATAATATGGGCACAACATCACAAACTATGCCGTGATTCAAGACATAACATTGGTCATTTGGACCGAAAGCCATGAAACCTCGAACATGATAGGTCATTTTGTGAAGGTTTTTCAAACATGATCAATATACCAAGTCTGGTATTTTTCCTTTCAACTATGTAACATAATATGACACCACGCCAAGGATTTTCATTGTTCGGATTTTTTTGAATTTATTATGCCCGCTTTGAATTATCCGAATTTCTAACTATGGTCGAACCGGTGTGCATGAAGATAGGGGACGCATCGTTAGAACTTGCATTGGATCTCTGAAGAAACCACATATTGCGAGTCTAAAATGATTTTTTCAAAAAATCACGGGCGATAGATCATGTACTTGTAGTACAACCGACCCACTTCACGATTCTACAGACCTTTGTCCTTTTACCCGGATGGACGAAAATGTTTGAGATGTACCGGTTGGGAGATAGTCCATGTAAGGTGGTCTAGTATTTTAGGAAAATGGGACGGTAGCATTGTGAAACGGCATTTTGGTGGTTACTTCACAAACGACCGCTTTTTTGCGCTCGGAAAATGGAAAAGGGCTTTTTATGCGACAAAAAGGAAAACTTCCTCTGCAACATTGTTCTCCATACCAATGTCCACACACATGCATAATATGGGCACAACATCACAAACTATGCCGTGATTTAGCACATAACATCGGTCATTTGGACGAAAGCCATGAAACCTCGAACATGATAGGTCATTTTGTGAAGGTTTTTCAAACATGATCAATATACCAAGTCTGGTATTTTCCTTTCAACTATGTAACATAATATGACACCACGCCAAGGATTTTCATTGTTCGGATTTTTTTGAATTTATTATGCCCGCTTTTGAATTATCCGAATTTCTAACTATGGTCGAACCGTGTGCATGAAGATAGGGACGGGCATCGTTAGAACTTGCATGGGATCTCTGAAGAAACCACATATTGCGAGTCTAAAATGATTTTTCAAAAATCACAGGCGATAGATCATGTACTGTAGTACAAACCGACCCACTTCTCGCCGATTCTAGACATTTGTCCTTTTACCCGGGTGGACGAAAAGGTTTGAGATGTACCGTTGGGAGATAGTCCATGTAAGGTGGTCTAGTATTTTAGGAAAATGGGACGGTAGCATTGTGAAACGGCATTTTGGTGGTTACTTCACAAAATGACCCGCTTTTTGCCTTCGGAAAATGGAAAAGGGCTTTTCCGTATGCATAAAAGGAAAACTTCCTCCCGCAACATTGTTCTCCATACCAATGTCCACACACATGCATAATATGGGCACAACATCACAAACTATGCCGTGATTCAAGACATAACATCGGTCATTTGGACCGAAAGCCATGAAACCTCGAACTTGATAGGTCATTTTGTGAAGGTTTTTCAAACATGATCAATATACCAAGTCTGTATTTTTCCTTTCAACTATGTAACATA
Organism: Avena longiglumis; assembly: GCA_030063025.1. Lineage (NCBI taxonomy): Eukaryota > Viridiplantae > Streptophyta > Magnoliopsida > Poales > Poaceae > Avena > Avena longiglumis. The sequence goes on from CP125975.1 coordinate 507,736,815, forward strand.
ATATGACACCACGCCAAGGATTTTCATTGTTCGGATTTTTTGAATTTATTATGCCCGTTTTGAATTATCTGAATTTCTAACTATGGTCGAACGGTGTGCATGAAGATAGGGACGAGCATCGTTAGAACTTGCATTGGATCTCTCAAGAAACCACATATTGAAGTCTAAAATGATTTTTTCAAAAATCACGGCGATAGATCATGTACTGTAGTACAAACCGACCCACTTCCCGCCGATTCTACAGACATTTGTCCTTTTACCGGTGATGGACGAAAAGGTTTGAGATGTACCGGTTGGGAGATAGTCCATGTAAGGTGGTCTAGTATTTTAGGAAAATGGGACGGTAGCATTGTGAAACGGCATTTTGGTGGTTACTTCACAAAACGACCTGTTTTTTGCGCTCGGAAAATGGAAAAGGGTTTTTTCGAAACATGATCATTGTTCGGCACAAATTTAGCCCCGGATGTATTCTGAAACCGGGACTAAAAATATTTTCCGCCATTTCCCACCTCTTCCCGCCAAGTTTTCCCGCCCTTTCCTTTCTACTAGAGATTTTAGTCCCGGATGTAGTCACTAACCGGGACTAAAGATATTTCCCGCCATTTCCCAAAGCTTCACACCAAGTTTTCCCGCCCTTTCCCTCTATATTTAGGGTGATCGTGTCATGGCTATCCACACATCCACACCTTCCTCTCTTAGAACAATGGACAACGCCATCGGGCCATTCGACCCTCGAGGAGACCGAGGCGCCAGGCGCCCAACTACCCTTGTCCACCGGGTACCGCCCGCGGCCGGATGCCGATCTTTGGCCGAGGAGGGTTCTGTCCCTCCTGCCCTCAAGGTTCCGCACGTCAGAGGCCATCACAAACCACTTCTACCACGAGCTCACGCCGAGCGGATGGATCCCGGTGGGATCCCGACAACTATGACACTGGAATGCCTTCTTCGCTAATAGGCGTGAAAGGGAGCTCGCCAGTACGAGGGTGATGGCCCACCGGTGAACCACAACGAAGTCGGCCGTCGTGCGTGGTGGGAGAACCGTACTATCATCAAGTGATGCGCTACATCGCCGGGGAGACCATCTCGCCACGGTGCCCACGAGTCCACCCGCCAGGCCACATCGTCTGATGGCAGCGCATCGTCTTCCAGAGACCCTCTCCCACCCGCCGTGAATCCAAGGCTGGAATGGCCTGGTATATGCCATGGATGGGATGAGGATCCCGGAGTGGCGGTGGCGATGGCGATGATGATGACGGCGACGATGAAGACCACAAGAGCTGCGTACTATAGGACTAGGCATGATTATGACTAAAGGGGCGCTTTAGGCCTGAGTGTTAGCTAGTCCCGATTTGTCCGGTTTTAATATTAATAAATGTCTTAAGTGTTACCTAATAAATAGAGGAAATGCCTATATAAAGAGAGGTTCATATTTAGTCTCGGTTGGAGAAACCAACCGCGATCAAGGATTATGGCAGTGGGCCGCACAACACTAATAATAGGGTGAGTGTCGACATTATGTCGTATGCGGCTTGTCCCGGATGGTGTCACCAACCGGGACTAAAGATGAGTCAACACTAATAATAGGGGTGAGTGTCGACATTATGTCGTGAGTGTCGACATTATGCCGAAATGCTTGTACTATAAATATGCATCCTTGTGAGTCCATCCTCGGCCAGTTGAGGCATCTCCAAGATGGTTTTAGAGCGAGGACACCACTACGGCCAGTTCGGGGAGATGCCGAGCGAGCCCAAGTACTCGGCATCTCCGAGAAACTGGTCATAGAGGCACTCTAATATGTGAAATTAGTTAGCTCGAGGCGTGATCTAGTTAGTGAAGTTACAAGCTGCAAGATGGTTTTCGAGGCAGGGACACCACTGCGGCCAATTTCGTGGAGATGCCGACGAGCCCAGTCCTCGGCATCTCGAGAAACTGTCATAGAGGCACTCCTAATATGTGAAATTAGTTAGCTCGAGGCGTATTGATCTAGTTAGTGAAGTTACAAGCTGCAAGATGGTTTTCGAGAGCAGGACACCATGCGCGGCCAGTTGAGGAGATGCCGACGGAGCCCAGTCCTCCGGCATCTCCGAGAAACTGGTCATAGAGGTACTCCCTAATATGTGAAATTAGTTAGCTCCCAGGCGTATTTATCTAGTTAGAGAAGTTACAAGCTGCAAGATGGTTTTCGAGAGCAGGGACACCACTGCGCCAGTTTGAGGATATGACGAGCCGGAGCCCTCCCGGCATCTCAGAAACTGGTCATAGAGGCACTCGGTCCAGCACAAAATGGGACTAACACTCAAGACATTTATTAATATTAAAAATCGAGACTACAAAACCGGGACTAAAGGCCACAAACCGCGAAGATATCCTTCGTCAAGCCACAAACCGTGAAAGACATGAACTAGAGTTACATAATATGAGCATGAACTTCTTGGCATATGTCATTCCATATGACCGCAGACGTAACCATGGAGCATCTTCTTTACTTAACGGAATGCTTGGGTGGTTTTCCACCGTGAAGGGCGGAATTTCATCAAACTTATTATAATCTTGACATGTCATCTTGTCCTCGATTCCCACGATGTTTCTTTTCCCGAAAGAACTATGTGGCTTTGGCTCATCATATGATGTATTCGTTTGCATATTTTTCTTTTTTTCGGTCCGGAGGACATGTCCTTCACATAGAAAACACGAGACACATCATTGGCTAGGACGAATGGTTCATCTCTATAACCAAGATTGTTGAGATCCATTGTTGTCATTCCGCATAACTGGTCTATCTTTACCCTTCCCATTCAGTTGACCCATTTGCATGTAAACAAAGGGACCTTAAAAGAGATTCCATAGTCTAGTTCCCATATATCCTCTATGTAACCATAATATGTGTCCTTTTGTCCATTCTCGTCTATTGCATCAAAGCGGACACCACTATTTTGGTTGGTGCTCTTTTATCTTGGCGATCGTGTAGAATGTATTCCCATTTATTTGCACTTTGGAAATTCAATATGAGAAGATGGTGACGCGCCAACAAGTATAGCTGATCTCCAAAAGTGGTGTCATTCAAGAGATGTGTCGCATCCAACCACCGGCAGACTTCATGTGTTCATCTGTAATCCATGATTCAGCTTCCGGGTTTTGAGCGTACAATATTCTTGTGTTCCTCCATATCGGAGCTGCCAAGGTGGAATTATGTAGAAGCGTGTAGTGTGCTTTAGTGAAAGAATCCCGTCCCTACATATCATTGCTTTCTTTCCCAGTGCCTTTTCCACTTAGTCTTCCCTCATGCCGCGAGTCGAAACACCAATCGGCTTAAGGTCGAATAAAGTCAACACAAAACTCAATGACCTCCTCTGTTCCATATCCCTTGGAGATGCTTCCTTCGGTCTAGCACGGTTATGAACATATTTCTTTAAGACTCCCATGAACCTCTCAAAGGGAAAATATTGTGCAAATACCGACCGAGAATGGCAATCTCTTCCACTAGATGAACCAGAGATGCGTCATAATATTGAAGAAGGATGGTGGGAACACCAATTCAAAACTAACAAGACATTGTACCACATCCTTCAGTAACCTTGGCGAGAATATCCGGATTGATTACCTTCGAGATATTGCATTGAGGAATGCACAGCTTCACAATGGGTACTCAAACATTTTACGGTAGAAGCCCCTCAATGCAATCGGAAGCAAGCTGCGTCATAATCACGTGGATCATGAGACTTCAGGTTTTGGAACTTTTCTCTCGCCATATTTATTATCCCTTTATATTAGATGAGAAGCCCGACGGCACCTTGATACGTAAGGACTTCAAAAAGATTTCCTTCTCGCTTTGGTAAGAGCATAGTGCACGACTTAAGTGACGCCCTTTATCCGTCTTGTTATCTGTATGCATGTTCTTTGGGTCTTTCATAATTTGTTGGTCCTCCGTGCTTGGTGTATCTTTTGTCTTCCCATACACGCCTAGGAATCCTAGCGAGTTCACGCAGAGATTCTTCGTCACGTGCATCACGTCGATTGAAGAGCGGACACAGGACTTTCCAATATGGCAGCTCCCAAAATATAGATTTCTTCTTCCACATGGGTGTGTGTCCTCAGAGCGACGTCGTTCGAACTTATTGACCGGGACCCTTTCCAAAGATTACTTCTATGTCCTTGACCATACCAAATACATCATCACCAGCTGGGAGTTCAGGCTTCTTCCGGTGATCTGCCTCACCTTTGAAATGCTTGCCTTTCTTTCTTACGGGATGATTGGTCGACAGAAATCGTCGATTCTCTAGGTACACAACCTTCTTGCATTTATGCAAATATGTACCTTCGGTCTTATCTAAACAGTGGGTGCATGCCTTATATCCTTTGTTTGTCCATCACGAAGGTTACTAAGAGCGCCAATCATTGATGGTTACGAATAACAACCCTCGTAGATTAAATGGCTCATGTTTGTTCTCATCCCACGCCGCGTACACCTGGTTTGCCCCACAACCGTAAGAGTTCTTCAACTAATGGCCTAAGGTACACATCAATGTCGTTGCCGGTTGCTTGGGCCTTGGATGAGCACTTGGCATCATAATGAACTTACGCTTCATGCACAACCAAGGAGGCGGGTTGTAGATACATAGAGTCACGGGCCAGTCTTTGACTCTGCTCCCAAAAGGATTCATGCCATCCGTACTTAGACCAAACCATAAGTTCCTTGCGTCACCGCAAAGTCCGGGAAGTCTCTCTCGATTTTTCTCCTGTGACCCATCGCCAGGTGTCTCAACTCCCGTCTTTCTTACGGTCTTCTTTGTGCCATCGCAACAACCTGGCATGCTCTTTGTTTTGAACATGCGTTTCAACCTTGGTATTATAGGAGCATACCACATAACCTTAGCAGAACCCTCTTCCGAGGGGCTCTCCCTCAACATCACCAGGTCATCTCGTCGATCTTATACCGCAGCGTTGCATACCGGACATTTATCTAAATTCTCATACTCCTTACATGTAGAGGATGCGATCATTAATGCATGCATGTATCTTTTGCACATCTAATCCCGGAGGACAGAGAGTCTTCTTTGCTTCAGAGGTACTCTCGGGAAGTTCGTTATGTTTTGGAAACTTGGCTTCATTATTTTCACATCTTTTCAAATGAGGAGTCGGTTAGACCACACTGCCTTCCATCGCAACAATTCCAAGGTCGCATCGAGAGCTTTGTGCCGCCATCTTCACAATTTGGGTACAACAATTTCTTGTGATCTTCTAACATGCCCTCTAACTTCAACTTCTCATTTTCATTTCACGTCTCGCTTTGCATCGAAATGACCCTACCAAGTTCATCACCCTCATCCGATGCCCGTTCTTCACCTTTTTCCTCTCCATTATCTTCCATTGCGGTATCAACGTATTCAGAAACATATGATGATAGTTGTTATCATCATCTTCTTCTTCACCATCTTCCATCATAACCCCTCTTTCCCGTGCTTGGTCCAGCAATTATAGTTGGGCATGAAACCTTTCATAATCGGTGGCGCGAATGATTTTCGAGGAAGAGTACTCCTTGTTGTTCCGACATTGAACACATGGACAACGTATAAATCCATTCTCTTTGTTTGTCGTAGCCACATCGATAAATTTATCCACGCCTTTGATATACCCGGCTACCCGCCGGTCACCGTACATCCATTCCCAACCGTTCATCTGCATCATATAAGTAAGTTTATCAAAAAACGGGACATCATAAATAGTGAAATAACCAATTCACACCGACACATGAATTGTATCAATGACCTAGAAAAGATAAGATTGCTAACCTCGATCGAGGGAAATAAAGAGGAGAAAGCTCAAGTGCGTCTCGAACACCTTCTATATTTTTGTTCTATGAGAAATTCAACGGGATTTTTCACTCAAACATTTCAACAAACACCTTCAATGCATGCATGAAAAAAAACTAGCACACACCCTCACACCTTACACCATTCTAAAAAACAGAGTGGAGGCAGAGGGGGCTGGGGCGTTGCATTTATAGAGGGCAAGGGGCCTTTAGTACCGGTTGAAGCCAGCAACCGGAACTAAAGGTGCGTGCCAGGCCACGTGGCTGTGGCCAAACCTTTAGTCCCGGTTGGTGGCTCCAACCGGGACGCATGCCCCCTTACCAACCGGGACCCATGCCCCCGTGCAGCTCCAACGGGGACGTGCGGCAGATTAGTCCCGGTTGGTGGCGCAACCGGGACTAATGCTCCGAGGGGTCGCGAACGGATGGCCCTTTTTCCTCTAGTGACATGAAAGCACAAAGGAGGAGATACAACCATCTAGCTACTACATGGACCCATAGTCCAAGGTGGAACTACTCACGCATCATACCGGAGAAAAGGCCTCTAGGATGATCTCCCCTCCGACAGGGTGCTGGGAAGAACTTTAGATCCCCTCCCCCCCTATCTAGGGATGATGGTGGCGGTGGCTACAGATGGTTTCGTGGAGATTTGATCGGGTACTCAGGGTTTCTGCATCGGGGGCTTCTTATAGGCGAAGGGGGAGACCGAGGAGGCGGCCAGGGTTGGAAAACCCTAGCCAGGCGCAGGGTGGGTCCCACCCGCACCTAGGGTGGGGCCCACCGCGCCTAGGGTGAATCTGCCCCCCCCCTGGCTGGCCTCCCGGGCTCTCCTCTGGACTTCTTGTTACCCACGGAAAGTAATTGACTTTGTACTTTGTCCCATCCAATTCCGAGAATATTTCTTTACTAACTTTTCTGAAACAAAAAACAACAGAAAACAGGCATATGGAACTGTTGCAACTTGTTAGTAGGTTAGTACCAGAAAACATGTAAAAATCACCTCAAAGTGTGGACAAGTAAAGCAAAGTAGATACTAAACAAGCATGGAGCATCAAAAATTATAGATACGTTTCCAACGTATCATGGTGATGATGGTGCTGGTGGAGATGATGGTGCAGATGATGATGATGATCCCGATGAAGCATAGCTTGACGATGGTGTTGATGGCGACGGTCTCCCCTCTCCGGGAAGGAATTCCCCTGGCAGAAATCTGTTTGCCAGAGAGATCTTTCTCTCTCGTTGTTTTCCGCCCCCAGAGGCGGCGCAAATCTATCTGTGGTCGCTCCCCCAGGCTTAGGGTTCCGTAGGGAAGATATAGGCGAAGGGGCGGAGACGGAGGCCGGGAAGGTGGGCCACACCTGCCCTAGGCGCGGGGTCAGGTGGGCCCGCGCATAGGGGTGTGGGCCCCCTGCGGCCCCTCTTCGCTCCTCCTTCTGGCTTCCTTCGTCTTCTGGGAAAATAATATGTTTCCATATTTTTCTTGTATTTTTTTGATCTTCACGAAATTGCATCGAAACACCTTCTTTTCCATCAGAATCCAGACTCCAGCAGTCCGTCCTCCAAGAATCATCCAACATGCATAAACAGATGAAAAGCCATAAGTAATACCTCATAATAAGATAAATACCAATGAATAGAGGTAAATTATGATATAGAACGGTGATGCAAATTGGGCGTATCAGTAGCCGCCGCCACCATCGTCCCTAGATCGGGGGGTCTGAAGTTCTTCCCGGCACCCTGCCGGAGGGGAGATCATCCCGGAGGCCTTCTCTCTGGTATGATGCATGAGTAGTTCCACCTTGGACTATGGGTCCATGTAGTAGCTAGATGGTTGTATCTCCTTCTTATGCTTTCATGTATAGATCTTGTGAGCTCCGTTCATGATCAAGATCTAATCTATTTGTAATCATGCATGTTGTGTTTGCGGGGATCCGATGGATATTGAGATTATTATGTTGGTTTGATTAATGGTTTTGTCTTTGTGATTCTATCATGTCTGTGTTGTTTGTGATCTTGCATGCTCTCCGTTGTTAGTAGCTATCTTGGCCAAGTAGTTGCTAGTGACTCCAAGAGGGAGTATTTATGCTCGATAGTGGGTTCATGCCTCTATTTTTCAAGGGAAGTGACAGAAATCTCTATGGTTGTAGATGTGCTGTTGCTACTAGGGAGAAAACAACGGTCTCTTGTTCATGGAACATGTGGACTGTTTATCGTACACACTTTGCTTAAAGCAGTTGTCTGTTGCTTGCAACTTAATACTGGAGGGGGTTTAGATGATAACCTGAAGGTGGTCTTCTAGTCATAGATGCAGTTGGATGGCGGTCTATGTATCTTGTTGTATTGCCCCGTCAACCTCATAGGATCTTTCTGACTAGTAATTGCATTGTTATGCCTTGCTTAGTTCCTGTCAATTGCCCTGCTGTAATTTGTTTACCCTTCATGCCATGTTGCTTATCTAAGGAGAGCACCTCTAGTGAACTATGGACCCCGGTCCAATCTTTACCATTTATACATCTTCCATTGTTACTTGTTTACTTGCTACAAACCATTACCTTCCACACGGTACGTTTAATGATACAGCAAACCGGTGAGCTTGAAAACCTCACTGATTCGTTGGGGCAAAGTCTTGAATTTGTATTGTGCAGGTCTCCGTGTTGCTTGCAACACCTGTGTGACATTGCCTTCCTCCTTCTGGTTCGATAACCTCGGTCTCTACTGAGGGAAGACTTGCAGCTGTGCTCATCACACCTTGTTCTTGGGGTTTCCAACGAAGTGCTCCATGTCAGCACCATCATGAGTCTTCTGGTGAAATAGGATTTTTGGCATATTTTTCGGGATTTTTCTTGATAGTTGATTTTCTGCACAAAAATTAGACACCAAGGTAATTCTGCTGAAAACAACGTTAGTCCGTGTTAGTCGTATCCAAATCACACAAGTTTAGAGGAGAAACAATAGCGAAAGTGTTCAGAAAGTAGATACGTTTTGGACGTATCAACTACCCCAAGCTTAGCTTATTGCTTGTCCTCAAGCAATTTAGTTGAAAACTGAATGCGATAAAAGAACTTTCACGAACACATTTGCTTCATATGATGTAAATATTCCCAGCACAAGAGTAGATACTTAGACAATTCATAATAAGAAGTATGCAACTAAGTCTACTCAATAGTCATTGCAAACTATAAAGAGATTCCAACTCAATAATAATAAGTAGCATGAAACATAAACATAAGCAACATTGCAATGCTCATAATAAGGTATGATAGAGTGGTATCTCGCTTGCCTTTGATGGTGGAGCAAAACAAGAATGTCAAGGCACCTCTGAATGTTCAATTGAAGACTAGAAGTAAAGATATCAGAGATACAAGCATCAAAGTCATGACATAATTAACCAAGTTTTGAGACAAGCACACTAAACTAAGAATGACAACTATGCTCTCAAGAAGGTGCTCATAGAATAAGTGGTGACTCAATAAGGAAGTGAAAAGGTTTTGAAAGGTTTGAAAGGCTTCCAAATGCTGAAAGTATGGTACTCATTAGCTTTGAGCTCTCATTGCCCCTATCATAGGCATATTTAGATGGTTAAAGGTGAAAGTGAGGTCCAATATGAGTTATATGCTTGACAGACCATAAACTGGAAATCTCATGTCCCTTGAGTACGAGGGGCGCTCCTCATGCTACTCAACTTTAGTTACCTGTAAGTTCTTGTCATCGTAAATACATGCATATCATAGAGAACCGCCAATGGGGTACCCCATGCACATGATACAGGAGCTATCCCATAATCAAAATGACAAGGCAAGCAGACAATAAGCATCTTAGCGATTTTTTTATTTGCTATTTGCATATGTTTTTATTGAGGATTCTTCACATATTGCTCATTATGGTTATGCTGCAAGTTTCCACCATGATTAGGCATGGCTTAGGCTAGCGGTACAGGTGTTTCTCTAACACATATATATAACTCCATGAACTTACAAGATCCCCTTTTATTTCACACCGACGACATCCACAAACAAAAGAGCATGATATCAACTGGATATATGTATCCATAAGTGTTGAAAGTGTTCCCTGTGACAACACGGTTCTACTAACTCCCATCCTATAATTTGCAAGAATATAACTCTTATGGACAGTCACAATGGTTCAAGTTTATTAAGTACAAGGAATAAAGTGTGTCATCAAGTTCGTGAGAGCTTTACTAACTAACTTTCTCATAACAAGCAAACATTTTATTTGGAAGAAAACAAGGCATAATGAATATGCACGGAATAGCAGATGATACTAGTAGGTAGGTATGCTGGACACTGTTGGCAATATTGGTTTTAGGGAGTTGGATGCACAAGTAGAGCTCATACTCAGTGCAAGTTAAGGCTAGCAATAGAGAGGGAGCGACAAACGAGAGAGCAATAACTATCATAATCATGCTTGCAACAAAACAAGACTAATTATGGAATGAAAGTGATACAAGAACTCTGAGGCAAAATAAATCATTGAGGCTTACTGACTATTGTTTAGTCATATGCATGCGTGAGAATAAGCCAAGTCGATTCACATGAAACATTCAAAGGAGGATACCACAATATCATACCAAAATATGAATAGAACAATGCAAGCAAACATTCATATGACATGCTACAAACTATTAGCAGGCTGGAGCTAATCACAAGAGATCAAGAACTACTAAGCATCCATAAATAACATACACCTTACATGAACAGACTAAGCATGCTCACAATGATGAGTATATGTACAAAAATGAAAACAAATAGAGTTCGTTACCAGCCTCTTACCACACTTCAAGTTGTCTTAATCTTCATTATTGCCCTTCACTTATGTGGCTTGAATAATAACATGAAACCAAACTCCACTGAGGACTACTGAACCCTGCAAAGAACTTCACAAAACCAAAGAAGAACAACAAATATTTTTGGTGTTTTCGATTTTTAAAGCAAGCACACAAAGCAAAAAGAAACAAAGCAAAATCTTTTTGGATTTTTTTCTTTAAGGCAAACAAAAGCTAAAAAACAAAGAAACAAACCAAGAGAAACAACGAAAATATTTTTGGTATTTTTGTGTTTTGAGAAAGAAGAAACAAAAACCAAAAACCAAAAAGAAAGCGAAACATGGATATATAAAGAACCGATCAAACATGATATATAGATGAGTGTGATGTCGGTATACCTCCCCCCAAGTTTAGGCTTTTGGCCTAAGTGGGGCTCAAATCCATGGTGACCAAGAAGGTGCACCTTCGTAATACGATGAAGAGGCCCCTTCATCCTGGTACGAGCTCGAGGACTCCCCTGTGTAGTGAACAGAGGGGTCGTATGAGGGCGCGTCCCCCTAATAGTGTCCATGGAAACCACGAATGCGTAGCTTCTCATCCATCTCCTCCTTGGAGCATGACCAAGGTCCCTGATATATGGGAGTTGAATATTTTTTATCTTTCCACGCTGGGCTCTACGGTCATCATCATTAGTTATCCCGCGGCAGAGCTCCAACAAATCAGCGGGTTTAGCTGGAATCTTCTTCACCATCCCAGCCGTGCCAATACCCAAGATTTCACAAAATTTCTTCAATGTCATGGAGAAAGGCCTGTTATAGGTTTTGAAAGACACATTTGGTTTTAACGGGCTGTTAGAAAAAGATAAACTCTCCACAAAGGTTTTAGTGAGCGTAGCATACTGCACACTCTCATCATGCATATAACTTGTTAGTCCAACCCTCCGAACCAAGGTTAGGAAATCATTGAGAATCATTGCAACCCGCAAAAAGGTTGGATAAGGTAAGGTAGAAGGGTGTGCATCCCCCTCATCTCCCTCGTCGACAAATCGTGGTGTAATGAGATCCTCATTGTATGAGGGCCTAGCTCGGGAGGATGATCTTGAAGGCCTTGTCCTCCTAGGTGCATCACTCTCAAATATTTCACCAAAGGTGTGGTTGTCCATGACCCTTTTTTCTGAAATTTTTAGACAAACATCAAACAAGTGATTTCCAAGTTGATAAATGATGAGAAACTACTATAGGAACTTGCTAGAGGGCTACACATGCATCAAAATGAAATCTCTAAGCATAGAACAAGAATGAAAGCTCACACAACCAGTCACCTATAGAAGAAAAATACTCAAGATACAATATACCAATCAAAAATCTAATTGGACAAGCGGAGGAGGCACATACCAAGGAGAAATCCCTCCAAAAATCAGCAGCAAAGATGGGCTGAGCAAGGATATCGAAAATTGGGAGCAAGAACAGCAGGAACTCGAGCTTGAGAAATTTTTCCGATGTTTTTTGGGAGAGAGAAAGAAGTGGATGGGAGGAGACAATTTGGAGGGCCACAGGTGGGACCCACCCAGGCCAAGCGTGCCCTGGGGGCTGGCCGCGCCACCAGGGGGTGTGCTGGCCTGGTGGGTCACCCTAGGCCACTCCAGGTGTCCCTCTGCCCCTTTTTTCGAGGAAAAATTAATATGAATTTTCTAGAATTTTTCGGGAAACTTTATTTTTGGCCCACGTTCAGGGTATGAAAATTGATTTTCTCGTAGAAACAGATTTTTTAGGAGAAAAAAAAGCAAACAAAAACCAAAACTACAGAAGTTCTAAGATACTCTAACAAGCAAAACTAAAGCTAACAAGAGAAAGAGGAAAAACTAGGAAGGATAAAAGTAAAAGTGAGCTAGTATACCACTGTGAAAGCATTGTTTTGTTCATTAAAATCCCTTTGTTAACAAGGTTGATCAAGTCTTGTTACCAAAACAATCTTATATGAAACAAAACTTTGCATCCACAAAGTGATTATGTTACCTCAAACTTGATAGCAATGGTCCCAATCATAATAGTTCAAAACTTTCTTGTGGAATGGGGCAATATATTTCTCCAACTTTGATGCTCTCAATATTTTCAATGGAATTCAGGCAATATCTCTTATCAATCTTCTTGGGAAAATAGACAATATGCTCTTTGTCATTAATATTAAAAGTTACTTTTCCTTGATTACAATTGATGACATCACCTACAGTATTAAGAAAAGGTTTCCCAAGAATAATGAACATATTATCATCTTCAGGCATTTCAAGCACAACAAAATCAGTTAAAACCAAGCAATTATGAGCTACCTGGACAGGAACATCCTCACATATACCAACATGAATATTAGTTGACTTATCAGCCATTTGCAAAGATATATCAGTTGGTATCAACTTTTCTAGCTGGAGTCTCTTGTAGAGAGAAAAAGGCATAACACTAACTCCAGCTCCCAAATCACATAAAGCAGTTCTAACATAATTATTCTTAATAGAGCAAGGAATATTTGGTATACCTGGATCACCAAGTTTATTTGGAACCTTACCATTAAAGTAATAATTAGCAAGCAAAGTAGAAATTTCCTCATTAAGAATCTTCCTTTTATTAGAGACAATATCCTTCATATACTTTGAATAAGGAGGCAACTTAATAGCATCAGTCAAAGGAATTTGCAAAAATAAAGGTTTCATCCACTCACAAAACTTGTTACAGTGTTCTTCCTCCTTTGCTTGTGTTTCTTATTGGGAAAATGCATAGGTTTTTGCACCCAAGGTTCTCTCTCACTACCATGTTTTTTAGCAATAAAATCTCCCTTAGTGTTCTTAGTGTGCTTCTCGGGTTCTTCCTCAACTTCCTCCCTATCAGGAGCATCATTTTTATCATTACCACTCTCAGTTTCAGCATTAGAGACAGATATACTATTAGGATCCACAACAGGTTCAGAGGGTTCCTCAACTATTTTGTGTTTCTTTTGCTTTCTCTTACGAGGACTACCACTACTTTCACCTTGTTGAGAGTCCTGCTCAATTATTTTAGGGTGTCCTTCAGGATATAAAGGATCTTGAGTAGCTATACCACTCTTAGTTCTAATTCCATAAGCATGTTTATCTCTTGAGGCATTAACTAGCATATCCTTTTGTACCTTAGCAAGTTGATAAATTTGAGTTTGAACCATTTGAAAGTGTTTACAAAGCATTTTAATATCACTAGCAGTTCTTTCTACAATATCTTTCAACTCATTAATAGCTCTAGAGTTTTCCAATAAATGATTCTGAACTTGTTTATTAAAATTACCTTGTTTAACTATAAATGTGTCAAGTTCATCTAAGCATTGATCAGGAGGCTTACCATAGGGAATATCACATTCATCAAAGTGGAGAGAGTGTACCTCAATAGTAGATGAGTGGGGAATTGACTTGCAGAATTCTTCTACAGGAGGTAGATTCTTCACATCTTCAGCTCTAATACATTTCTCCTTTAGACATTTCTTAGCTTCCTTCATCACTTCATAATTTAATGCAATTACTCCCCTCTTCTTTGGTGTTGGTGTTGGTGTTGGTGTCGAAATTGGTTCAGGCACAACTGGTTCAGGAGTAATATGCTCAGGTGTATTTAGCTTAGTTGAAGTCCAATCATCATAATTCTTGCTTATTTTAGCCATTAATTCTCCAGTATCTGTAGGAGTTCTTTTCCTAAAAACACAATCAGCAAAACTATCTAGGTATGTCCTAGAATCATCAGTTAGTCCATTATAATAAATATCAAGAAGCTCATTTTTAGGCAATGGACATCCAGGATGTGCATGAATCAAGGCACAGAACCTTGTCCATGACTCATGCAATTTCTCTTCTTCTCCCTGTTTAAAGCAAAAAGTTTCTGCAAAGCAGCATGTCTAGCACTAGGAGGAAAATATTTCTGGAAGAAAGAAGCAATCAAACAATCAGGACTATCAATGGATCCAGGAGGTAATCTATTAAACCAAGCTTTAGCTTCCCCTTTTAGTGAAAAAGGGAAGATCTTTGTAACAAAGTACTTGCGCATTCTGAAATCATCAGAAAAAAGCACTCATAGTGGAAAGCTCATTCATATGTGCCACAACACTCTCATTTTTAGTCCCACAAAAGGTTCTTTCTCAACAATGTATATATAGGATAAATCAAGAGAGAAATCACAATTTTCATCTTTAATATCTATGGGCAAAGTGGCAAACTTAGGATCAGAGGATAGTTTAGGAATAATGGTACGTCTCTCAAGGAGACTCTTAATAGCACTAGCACCATGTGTGTTTCGACACTCTTCAATAAATTCATCAGTCATTTCAATGTAACCATCACTAATGTCATATCTCTCTCTAGACTCAGGAGAGCTAACAAGTGTAATAGTGTCTTCACTAGGAGTTTCAGTATTTCCTAGACTAGCCATAGTAGCATCTAGGAAATGAACTAATGAACCACTCGTATCAAGCACAGTAAAAGTAACATCATGAGTATCAGAAGCAGTTTCAGATTCAGCAGTAATAGTAGTGTGTATAACATGTGTATGTGGTGGTGTAACAAGCTTACTTATAACAGACGGTGAATCAAGAGCAGCAGAGGTGTTTAGGACCGTACCTCTTCTTATAGTGGATGGTAAAATAGGAAACTTTCCATCACGAGACTTCCCCATGATGAAAGGAGTAGCAGTGAACAATAATAGATCCATGTGAACTTACAAATAAAGCTATGCTCCCCGGCAACGGCGCCAGAAAATAGTCTTGATGACGCACAAGTATAGGGGATCGCAACAGTCTTCGAGGGTAGTATTACCCAATTTATTGATTCGACACAAGGGGAGACAAAGAATACTTGCAAGCCTTAACAACTAAGTTGTCAATTCAGCTGCACCTGGAAATAGTTCTTGCTCACAGAAGTTTATCAGAAGCAACAATTTGTAGTAGCAATAGCAAAATAATAGCAGCAGCAAAACATGAGCAATAGTAACAGTAGTAGCAAATAGTAGGATATGAGCGCGGTAGGCATAGGGATGGATGAACGGGCAATGCATGGACGAGTCTAAACATGTAACTTCAAGATCTAGCGCAATTACAAATAAATAAGACAAAGCATCCAAGTACTAAACAATCATAGGCATGTGCTCCATAAATAGTCATGCGTGCTTGCAATGAGAACTTGCACAACATCTTTTGTCCTGCCGGCCCGTTGCAACGGGGCCTCAAGGGAAATACTAGCAATTAAGGTGCTCCTTTTAATAGAGCACTGTAGCAAAGCATTAACACTCCATGAACACATGTGATCCTCACATCACAGCCATCCTCTCCAGTTGTCCCAATTTCTATCACTTTAGGCCTTTGGATCCGGACAATGATATGTGTACATAACTTGCAGTTAAGATCACAAACAATACTATCATAATGATTCAATAATAAGTTCAGATCTGAGATCATGGCACTCGGGCCCTAGTGACAAGCATTAAGCACAACAAGTTGCAACAAAGTCAAATAGCACTAATACAGATACTAGGCACCATGCCCTAATAATCTTATTCGATTACATGATAGAAATCATTCAATCCCTACCATTCTCATAGCCTACAGCGAGGGATTACTCACTCATGGACGAGGGAAACATGGATGGTTGATGGAGAGGCATTGTTGATGATGATGGCGATGATCCTCTCCAAATTCCCCGTCCCGGCAGGGTGCCAGAACGGAGTTTCTAGTTCCGAATCGCGGTTTCTGGTGGTGGCGGTGCAGCAGAACTCTTTCTGGAAAAATGTCAAACTCCCTCGGTTTTTAGGTCAAGAGGCAACTTATAGGCGAAGAGGGAGGCCGAGGGGGTGCCTGGGATGGCCACACACCCTCCAGGCGCGGCCAAGCCTGGCCCGCGCGGCTAGGGGTGTGGGCCCCCCAGGGCCCCACTTTGTCTCGTATTCTGGCTCCACGAGTCTTCTGGTGAAATAGGATTTTTGGCAATATTTTCCGGGATTTTTCCTGATGGTTGATTTTCTACACAAAAACTAGACACCAAGGTAATTCTGCTGAAAACAGCGTCAGTCCGTGTTAGTCGTATCCAAATCACACAAGTTTAGAGGAGAAAAAATAGCAAAAGTGTTCGGGAAAGTAGATACGTTTTGGACGTATCACAGACCGTGTGAGAGTTTCATAGTAGGGGATGGGCAAAAGTGAGGAAAAGTTAAGCGGCTGGGGAAAACCGAGTATAGCTAATGAACCAGGGGCACGAAAATAGAAACCCCAAACATAAAACTTCTACTTTATAAAAATACTAACTTATTTTTTACAAATAAAACTTGAAGCAAATATTCAAAGACATTTAATACTTTGTAGAATTTTATAAAAAATGAAAATAATACTTAAAAATAAATAAAAATCATTTTAAGATCTTGAATAAATATATTTTACTATAAAAATATTAAATATAGTTTTTTTAAATATTTTAAAGTAATAAATCCTTATCTATTTTATAAAATACCTATTTCTGATAATTCTTTAAAAACATTTCTTAAATAAGAAATAATCATAATATATTACAAAACCTTAAATATTTTACATCTGAATACTAATTCCAAAACCATAACTTGAATCTATAATAAAACGTAAGTGTAAACCATTAAGTTTATAATAATTATTTTGAACTTTAAATTCAATTTAAACACAACAACCTTTAAACTAACAATATACATCATTCATCTATATTTTGGGTGAGTGATCTTTATCTCTTAATCATTACTAACATGACGTCTGATCCTAACAAAGTACTAACATCATCTAATTTATGCTCTCGTTAATAAATTATTTTCCTAATAAAACATCCAATCTCAAACTCATCATTCATTTGAA
The DNA here is from genome assembly GCA_030063025.1 of Avena longiglumis. NCBI lineage: Eukaryota > Viridiplantae > Streptophyta > Magnoliopsida > Poales > Poaceae > Avena > Avena longiglumis. Next base: position 507,754,277 of record CP125975.1, read on the forward strand.
CTGAAACTGAATGATTCTACATTAACAACTATACTATTCAAAACCCTAAAACTTGATAATGTTCTAAAAACATTACACCTTAAGATTCACTTCTAGTTTTATAGTTAACTTTGGTCTAAACAATCATAAACATCTTAATTGAAGTTTATTCATGTTTTTATAGTTAACTTTGGTCACTTATACTACCAATTAAAGTATAATAACTCAACATCATTTGTAACCATAACAAACCCTAATGTAAACCCTAGTAACCTTCAAGATTAATTAACCTAGCCTAAATACTAGTTTCATAATAGCAAATCAAATTTTAAACTCATCAGTCACTTAAATTAAAAGTGAATGATCTCACACCCTTAATCATACTTATCATAACCCTAAAACTTGGTAATAATAAAGTCATATTACAACTTAAATTTATTTATGCTTTTATAACTTTAGTCTCAAAGCTCATAAACATCATGACTAAAAAAACTATTTATATATTTTATAATTAACTTTGGTCTATTACAATTAATCCATCTCAAGTCCAAACTATTCGAGAAATGCAAATAACCTCGATCACATTCTATTAACCATAAAATTATTTAGATCTTATCAAAGAAATATTTTCTTCAAAGGTTATTCTTTTTGCCACTTCAAACCATAACTCCATAATAGTTTATTTTAACTCTTCACCACCTAAAAGATAAACTATAATAATAGTTACATAATATAAATTAATCTCGATTATATAGTATTATTATACCTTACTTTAATGTCATGTGTGTTAGTCTTAAGTTTCTTTTAGATATATTAGCTTGTGAAGTAAATCTGAAGACACATCAAATCTTAAAAAATCACCTAAGTTCAATTCACTTTCACTATTTGGGAATTCACCTTGGGAGTTTTATAAAATGCATAACATTACTTATGCATAATAGCATATTGCTTCTTTAAACACTAGTCCTTACCAGACCAATGATGCTGTTTTCAGATATTGAATCTTCTATTGTCTTAGAGACCGTGAGTGCATAATCTTGCAATCACAAAAGGCAAGTTCACAATTTCTCATGTCCTTTAGTTATTTTCTATCAAGTATTTTACAAATCCAGTGGTGTCATCACCTGCATTTCAAAAAGGTCAGAAAACACTATTTTCATAATAATATGATTATAGGTTATTTACCAAGAGGTAGTAACCTACTATGAAAGTTCCGGTGGTAAAGGAACATATTATCTAGGACTTAACAACCAATGTCGCTAGTGATTCTTGCATTATATATTACATGTTAACCATGAGATTTGGAATGGGATTGAGAAGTCAGCTAGATCTTCTTCCTTCCGTATGTAAGCAAGAAGACCTTAATGTGACGCTATAATTCCTTGTGTGGATTCAGCATATGGGTGGGAACCCTTAGGCCCCACGATTTTGGTGTCTATATTATCTGTGAGCGGCTACTGGAGGTATAGTCAGACCTTTATGGAGCTTGCCAGGGGCACAACCGGCTCATAGAGTCTTTGGGAACTCATCAGGGTTATATCTTGCCCGAAAGGGGGATTAACAGAGATGTATTCCGGCCCGAAGGATTGTGTAGACATATAGGGTCGTGGAGAAGGGTAGTGATTGGCTTGGATCTTAGTCTAGGCCTCATACCAAGGAAGTGTGAACGAGCCTGCAACCCGGATGTGCAACAAAGCTAAGGTCTCTCATGGATAAAGTAACGCACCTCTACAGAGTCTAAGAACTGTAACTTGTCACTCCCCGTTCCGGGAAGGAGCTGCGAACGTGGTAGAAAAGGAACTCCACGAAAGTTCTGGTAAACCTGTGAAGGCTGACGGACATAGCTTTTCAGAATAAAATCAACCTTGGAAGAAATGTTTATGAAAACCTGCATTGTCTACGACCTATGGTCTGTGGCTGTAGATAGTGCATCAAACACTCCTTTTTTGTGAACTTGCTGAGTACGCTCGTACTCAACGTATCTTCTTAACCCTTGTTAGATTCTGAAGCCAATAAAGACGACGTCTACATCAACTTATGCTCAACGAAATAGACACCCAAAGCTCAAGTTCTTCAATAAAGTCAAGGGAAGTCAACATATACATCAACTAAAGTGAAGACAAAGTTGCTGATTAGATAAGAGTATAATATCTAGCCATAAACCTACTTTTATAGAGTATTGCAATAGCATCAACACAAGCCAAATAGTTAAATGCTAATTTTATTAGCATGATAGTTATGAGTTGATTATTTATGGTTATTCTTTGTAAGAAGTTTCTTTCTCTTTAACCTAGAGTATTTTTTGAATCTTTTGTAAAGAGTCGAGTTGTAACCTATAGTTATGTCTTAGACATGTTGTGTTTCTGTTGTACCACTCCAAGGGATGTAATACTAGTGAACAATATTTCATTGGTATTATGTCAATGACTATAATGCACTACATCATGCAGTGGTATGCTGGGTCACCGCAATTATAGGGCTTTAGAGAATAGATAGTTTATCTTCAGCCCCTCGTGGGTTTGACACTCAAATACTTATTGAATTATACTACGGTGATCCCCTGGACTTGGGGGTTATCAACATGAAAGCAATCTTGACAAATAATTTGAAGGATAATGCTTACACATGTAGAGGATAAGTACAAACAGATACATGTAAAGTTTGGAAATATGTACAAATATTGTGAATTATATGGTTATCATATTTGATAATTTTTTGTGATTTGTATCCAATTTACAACTAGCCATTTTTATATCGAATTACATTATGTGAGTACCTACCCTCTTAGTGTATAATTTTTTACATTTGTAGTTGCGTTTCTTACCCTAAATTACCACAAAGGTCTTACAAGGGATCCTATTGAGGAAATTCAATATCAAGAGGATTTGCGGATCTCAATCTTTGCATGGTGTGGGGGTTCAAATATGTTAATTTTAAAAGTACATGCAAATTAATTTGTACATATTTAAAAAAATAGTGTGCCTTTTGGTACTCTTAGGTTTTGGAGTATATTTTTGTCAAGTGGGTCCACAATTATCACGTGCGCTTTTTTTTCACGCCCCTTGATCTGGAAGTGGAACCTACGTTATAAAACACAACTCCCTTTCCCACCCCTAATGTTTGAGAAACACATCTTATCCTCCCTCCATCTCTATGCGGCGGCGATAGACAAGCGTAGAAGAAGCATAATAGCAAGAGGGCCAAGGGATAGCTCCACACAATAGGATCCGCCTTAGGTCGCGTCAACACATGGTCGAGCAAAAGAAAGATCTCATAGAGAGGCGCTAGAAAACCACCCACGACAGATCTCAATAGGTCGAAGAGCTTCGTATTCTAATGGCGTCGATCGAATCTGGTACCAGCGGCGACGAGTGGCTACCAAAGAGTCAGCGACCACAGAGACGAAAAAGGAGAGAGACGAAGACGACGAAAAAATCCCAACAGGTGGGCCCACTAAATCTTTAAGATCTCCTTTTCCATTTGTTGTTTCGAGCACGATGATTTTTTAGATCTCCGTGTGGACTTCTAGTTTGGTGACACAAGATCTTTAGTTTCTTTTGCTTGCATGAACCATATTGAACATTTTTGTTGCAGATTTTCTTTTTTTAGATCTGATGGATCTTAGCTTGGTATTGGTAGTCTTGATTTAGATCTCATTTTTTTTGAACTGGGTTGATTTAGATCTAGATGAGTATGGTGAAGAAGACGAATAACGTTCAATCGTCTTTTCTTTAGCAATAGCCTTATGGTACTAGTTTTTGTTTGTATATCACGTTTCGTGCGTACATATATTTTTCCAATAAATTTTGGGTTGAATAAAGTTATTCAGGGTAATTTTTGACTGTCATCGTAGAGTAAACCTAGCCCGACGGTTGTACGACCATCCACGCCCCACGGGAGCAGCGTCTTTTGCACGCTCTGCGGAGACCAGACGCGACCTTCCTCCAGAGAGCATACACCTGTACTACAGACGTTCCCCGTAGATTGTGATTTGGCCGGGAGCGCCGCCGCAAAACTGTCGCTGAGCTGGGAATTTCCGAAATAAATTCTCCAGGCAGGCAGTCAGCCAGCCACACACGCGAGTCCATTTCAAAAACATTTTTCAAAGACGAGGAACCCCGCTTTGACACACCAAAACCTTTCGAACCTCGCGTGTCAGCAATGTCGTCCCCACCACAACAGCGCCCACCTCCTCCCGCTGCCGCGCCTACCGTCACGCCCCCTCCTCCGGCGACCGCCACGCAGCCCCTGCCCCGCGCCTACCTCGCCACCTCCGCACCTCAGCGGGCCGCCGCGGCGACCCCGACGCCGCCGCCGCCGCTCTTCACCGGCCGCCCGCTAAACCCTAACCCTACCAACGCCTCCCCCGCCCACGGCATACTCTACCCCGTCGCCACGTCCTCCTACCCCGCCGCCGCTGCCGCCGCCGCCGCGGTGGCGAACCACCGCCGTATCCCACAACTCTCCGTCGGTTACCCGCGTGCCCACCCCGTCGCCGTCCCCATCGCGCCGTCCCCGCAGCCCCAGGTGCCGACGCAGCCACGGTCGTACGCTGCCGTGCCGCGGGCCGTGGTGGCCGGTGTGACGCCGCGTCCCGAACAGCCTCCGCGAGGGGTTCCTATAGTACCTCCGCAGCCTCATCCCAAGGTGAATAGCTTAATTTCAGTTTATGGGCTTTTTACTGGAAGGGAATTGCACTACAGCTCGATCCTTCCCTCAATTGTCACTATAAGGCTTGGGATCTCTCCAGTGAAATGCCTAATCAATCATGTTTCTAGGGTTTCATACGCAGGTTAAAGTGTTTAATGCCCGTGTTTGGCATTACGGTGTACTATAAATTTTGGAGACAGGGTTATGTGAATGGTCAGGCATTGGAGATTTATAGCCTGTGAAATTATTGGACATAAGAAATCATAGTATCTTGTTACTTTAGCGTGTTGCTCGATTTTACACAGTGCTGATTTGGGTTGATTTATATAGCCTTTCAGGCTTTTCTCCTTATTAGGATGTTCCTTACTTCCTTAGTGCTCAATTCTCTAGTCAAGATTATTATTTGTGATGTTCCCTTGTAACGTTTATTGTTCTTTTGGGGGAACGCCTTAGCTTAATCCAGCTCCAGCTCCAGCTCCAGCTCCAGCTGTTACTCCAACCCCTCCAGAGAATAGCAACACAAAGGAAAGGTAAACATCGAAACTACGAGCATATAAATTTTTCTTTTGCACTGACAATTTGCAAGTGAAAACTTCTAACTTGAATTCATTGCAGAGAAAGTAACAAACAAGACGCTGCAACAGTGGTGATCAATGATCGCAAAGTGAGTGCATGTTTATTAAAGCTTCATCTTTAGAGATAGAATTGAGAGATGCAATATATGTGCTCATTTATACTATTGTTAATGGTCTAGTAAAAGGAGAATGATTCTATTTTTTGATTAGTTTCAGCATGTCCAGCTGCTATTGCAAATGCAAATGGATCTAAAATCATCTGTATACTTCTGACTCATGGCATGAGTTTGTACTTTGTACTGATTTTTTATATGCTATTTTAGTTCCTAATACGGTCATATGGCCTCATAGCTCAGAGAGTTAAGTACTTTTACTATAGAGAGATGATAAATGATATGACACTGCAACCAAATTTATGTTGATCACTTTATCAAATTTATGGATGCCTTGTTTTTCAATTGGAGAGGCGAGTTGGATGTCATACAGGAACCAACATTTCTTCTGATTTTGTTTTGGTTGTTCTGAAGGTTAATGTGTTGGACAGTGAGTCAGGATCCTTGTATGCTCTTTGCCGATCTTGGGTGCGTAATGGTGTTCCACATGAAATTCAGGTTAGCATACTTCCATTTTTCATTTGAATGCATTTTACTTGCTTGTCAAAAATTTCCTTACTTCTGCATTCTCTAATCTCTACATCAGTTCCTTTTATGTTTGAAGGCGCGTCAGATATCTTTTTGGTGGCTTTTGCACTTCAATTTTTTCTCTTCACTCCTTTTAAACTGATGGATGTTCCGCAGATAAATATTTTATGTGCTGTCTGAGAAAAAAGATGTTGCTTAGGTCAAACAGAATTCGATCATTGTACTGGTCAAATGGAAATTAAGACTGTAGAACACATCTGATTTTGGGAAATTACTATTTGTTCTCCCTGACAAACTTTTGCTCACTTTTGTTTGCATTGATCTCATCCGTATATTCTATAATTCTATTCTCCAGAACACGAGTTGAGTTAAACATGATCTTCACGTTGTGTCCCAAAATATCATCAAAAGATATTTGTGGCATATTCTAGATGGAGTTATTAGCATAAAACTGGATTTATTGTTGCGTGTTTGGAGTTCCCCTTTTATTACTTTCAGGGACTGTATACATCTGGGCTCTTATTCAAAGTACTTTTCTCATTTGCCTTCTCAGCCAAGTTTTGGTGGAAACGTTGGACCACTTCTTCCAAGACCTTTGCCTGCTTCAGTTGTAGATTCTAGGCTGTCAGAAAAGGACAATGATGCTGAAGATCAAGATTCAGAAGAAGAAGAAGAGAAGGTATCCTGTAAAAAGCAAATTTACATCATTGTACTTTGTTTTAATACTTTGTTGATACAAAGGCAGTGCCGACCATACCTGTTAAATATATTCTTGTTTCAGGCAGTTCTGAATTTTTACACGTCAACTGTAATGTCCAAAGTCTGTAGCTACTCTTTGATTTTTGAATGACTAATAAGCTTCCATCAGTAGCAATATCTGAATTCTAAACATACCTCTATAAGGATATGTGCTAATTCACTGCCAACACCACTAAATAACAGATTATTAGGCAGTCCGTTCAACACTTGATACAAGTGATAACCATTTTAGTATTGTCTGCGTTTCCTCAAAAAGAGGATATAACTTCATCTATTTAGTGAGCGGGAGTTTCAGTTCTGCCCTGTTTCATTCATTTCTCACCTTTTACCTGTTTCTGTTTATAGAAGTATTTGATGCCCTGTATCCTGCATATGGTACAGTTCATTGGGACCACTTCTAATCCTTAAGATTCAATTATTTGTCTGTTATGGAAAGTCAAAACTTGTGTTTCATTTGCTCCTTGGAAGGGTTAAATTGTGTAGGTGAGCACTTCACTAAATGGTATCTAGCTACAGGTTCCAAACCAAACCTGTTGCCAAGATTGGGCTCATCTGTTGTACCTTACCCAGAAAATGTTACATTCCGAAGATTGTTTCTCATTCTTGAGACAGGACTGTTAAAGGGTCATTTTTTATAATACGATTCTTGGCGGGATTTACCTGCTTTATGATCTTTTGTTACCTTGTAGCTGTTGGTTAATTTACATCTATTGTACTTTTCTATCACCAAAAGCACCACTGCTTTACATTTAATAGTTCAGCTGTTAGACTCTGATACCATTGGATTTGATATTTTGTTGTGCAGAAGGATATTGGTGATTATACTGCAGCTGACTTATTGAAGCAGCATGTAACCCGTGCAAAGAAGATACGTGCTAAGTATGTTTTTTGTTCTTCTATCCCTCTTCTGTCTTTCTGAAATATGCTGAATCAATCACCCAAAGAAGATTAGGCCAAACAATTGTGAGGACAGTAATAGTTTTGTAGGAAAGGATTAAGTCAAAATATGACAATGGAATAGTTTTGTTTTGCTTATTAAGTTGGATAATTAGATGAGCCTTGCCATGTGCAGAGCTGAAAGCTTGTTTGTATCGGTAGTGTAACAGTTTACAACATACTCCCTCTGTTTCAAAATATAAGATGTTTTAGGTTTGTGAAGAAGATGAATCTAGACTTGTTTTAATATGTAGGTTCACTCAACTTTGAGATGAATCTACACACTAAAAGGGGTCTAGATTCATTTTCTTCACAAACCTAAAACATCTTATATTTTGAAACGGAGGGAGTACATTGGAAATTTGAACTGAACATGCAAATGTGATCTCGGATGTACTGTCTGTTATTTTCCTCCATTTTAATGCAAGTTTGTTTGGCAGATTGCGCAAGGAGCGGCAAGTCCGGATCGAAAGATACAAGCAGCGCCTTGCACTTCTTTTGCCCCCACCCCCACCTCCACCCAGCGAGCAGTGACAGACTTGCATTAATCCGTCCATGTAGTCTTTGTGTTGTCATGTCAAGTTACAGAGTCCGAAGAAGCTGAAACATCATTCCAGTTGTTGTACTGTTACTAGACTGCGTCTTTGCATAAGAATGTGTTATTATAGACAGAAGCATTTTCTTGCAACAATTTTCTCCATATAAATGTGTTTTAAGAATCTTTTTGGGTGTCAGATTGAACAATTTCTGGCAGGGGTGTTCACAAATGATTCGGATGCAAACCGTAGAACTGCCACCAGTCAGTCCCCTAGTTCATTTCCTTTGGTTAATGCCAACAGGAGCATCAGAGATGGTTACAAAAATGAGCTATGGGTTGCACGGTTTGCATCCGAACCAGTTATGAACACCCTTGATTTCTAGCTATGGCAAACTCTGCTTTTACAAGTTATTCTCCTGGGATCCGGGATATTTCCTTGTTTAGAACATCTTTTTATGAGCCTTATAATTTTTTTTTATTACATTCACTAATCAATGATTTTTATTCACGAAAAAATGGACCCCTTCGAAAGGGGAAAATTTACACAATTCAATCATCTCCGTTGGATTACTGGGGTTTTATTTGGACACAGATGGATCAGCTTCTGTTCACCACCCTGCAATTCCTCCTGATCTCCCCCATGTTCCCGGTGAGCGGGGCGATGTTGCCCATCTTGGTCATGGCAGTGGCGAAGCTCCCGAAGAAGTCAGCCTGGCTGCCAGCGAAGCGCTGGATGATCGGCGCGGTGGTGGACGCGGCGCCGCCCGGTGCGGAGAGCATCACCTGGTCGGACCGGAGCAGGCCGCGGTTGCGCACGATGTTGCCGTAGTAGCTGTTGTCGAACACGTTGGGCGTGGCCGGGTCGAGGTTGTTCAGGCGCGTGTTGTCCGTGCCCGCCGACGCCGGGCAGCTCTGCCGCAGGGTGTCCAGGAACGCCCCGTCCAGCGTCGGGTCCGGCCGCCCCGTGCCGGCGAAGTTGTCGAGCCTGTCCTGGAAGAACCGGCACTGCGCCCGGCCGATCGTGTGCGCCCCCTGGAGGGCGACGAAGTCGGTGTCGTCGAGCCCGACGGCGGCGAACTTCTGCCTGAGGACGCTGAGGTCGTCCGTCGTGGCGGGGAGGTTGTTGGAGCCGCCGAAGTTGGCCGTGGTGGAGTCCCTCCGCCCCAGCATCACACTCCAGGACGGCCCTCCTGCCAGGTCGACGGAGACCTCGGCGGCGAGCACGACGATGTCGGCGCAGGAGACGGTGCCCGGGCAGGCGGTCTCCAGCGCGGCCTTGATGTCGTCCAGCACCGGGAACCCGCGCGCGGAGTTTGCGTTCGGGTTGGAGTTCTTCTCGCTCCTTATCGTCGGGCTGTCGTCCAGCAGCAGCGATCCGTCACAGCCCTGCGCACATACACACACGCACACGTTAGTTTCAGCTCAAATCACGTACAGGGGGCAGCATGCATGATGATCGGTATGGTATGGTATGGTATGGTATGGTATGGTATGGTATGGTATGGCATGGTATGGTACGTACGTTGACGAAGCAGTCGTGGAACTGGAGGCGGATGAGGCTGGCGAGGATGCGCGGGTCGGAGGCGCGCGCCTGCTGGATGACGCGCCGCACCGTGCTGTACACGTTCGGGCACGACCCGTCGTAGTAGGACGCGCTCAGCTGCTGCGCCCCGGCGGCGCCGTGGAGCGCGACGACGGCGAGCAAGGCGCACACGGCCAGTAGTACCGCCGGAACGGGAGAAGGAGCCGCCATGTATATCTTGGCTAATTTGCTGCTAGCCCCAAGAACGATTAGCTCGTGCTGGAACCTTTTTTGTGTATCAGTCGAGAGCGTGCGTGTATGCTCTCTTGCTCGATCGGTGCTCACTAACTTTTGTTTTCGATTATCTGTCTGTGATTTGGTGGATGCCGATATTATGGCTCTACTTATAGCTAAGGTGCGAGGTTGACATGGCCGTGGGTTGAGTTGAATGTGTTGCCATCCTGCGGCTGCGATGACGACGATGCCTGGACTCGCTCCTGCAACGCGGAGATTAGCACCAACTTTTAATTAGTTTTAGCAGTGTGGCAGAAAGGGTCTTGATAGATCACCGGGACTGTGTCACTTCGAGATGGAGGCGGGCGTGAAATGGTCGTCCCGCGGTAGCTAAATTACGTGTTGATGCGATCTAGCACCGGGAGCACACACACACAACCGATCGAGAGCGTGAGTAGTACGTGCTCCTACCTCTTCTTTGCGGTCGCCCTTCACTACTTTTCTTTTAACACGCGAATCTTCGCCGGTTAGTGTTGTTAAACCCTTCTTGAACCCGTGTTTTCGTCAGCAACACTTGATACACTTCCTGGCACGGAATTAGTCCATACATCTAGTAGTAATACTAATACAATATATACATATTTACAGAATGCGGTTTGCATACGAAGTCGTTGTGAGGGGCTTTAACTACACATCTTGCTCAGTGCTGAACATTTCACTTTCCTCCCGTTGATCTTCCCGATGGTCAGATCATGACTGTGGCGGCCTAATTGGGTACAATATTCCGAAGAGAAAACGAAATAAACCTATTCTATGGGACAACGGGAAGAACCACCACGGTTCACAGGCGTCATAGCCAGTTAAACCTCGATCGGTTGTTCTTCGCAAAGAACAGAAAAAAAAAGGGTAAGCCTCGGTTGCTTTGACTACAAGAGTGAAAAGACAGGATATAGTCCGACAAAATGCCTCGGATGTGATCGGCAAGACAAAGATGGAATTCCTTTGGTACAAGGAAGGAAATCAAACGCGTTGTGTCAGAAGGAAAAAACATGGAAAAAAATAGGCTCTCTATCATTTCTTTTATGGCATGTACAACACGGTGACGTTAGCTTTTCATTATGCTTGACACGTTGGATTTTTGCTTAGCTGAAGTAGAGGAACACAAAAAAGAGAAGGCTGTCTTCCCTTAGCTAAGAGATGGTATTTTAGAAATAAGATAAGACCATTTTCTCCATTGTACTATATGTTTTCGCTTAGTCAACCAATTTTCTAGAGATAGCAATAATAGATAATACGTTGTGCAAGTTATATATTGTGTATTCTCTAAATGATGTGAAGAGCTAAGAAAAAATATCTCTTTCCTAATATTGTACATGGATCGGAGGGAGTATTCTTTTTGTCAATGTATTAATACTTCACAATAGTCCACCAGCAGAACATCCGATCCTTTCTTCTTCGTTTGGGACCTTTTCATATAATCGTCCGCAGTGGTAGAAACAAATCATGTACTCTCTCATTTTTAAAAATAATATAAGGTATAGAGATTTGTGTTAGATGTACTGTTAAGATCAACTAGTCTAGAATCATCACGGTAGATCTTTTCATGTAAAGATATAGTCAAAATCTGAGAGGGAGAGGGAGATCGGGGGAGAGAGGGAGAGAGAGGCCAACCTTCAGTGCGGCTCGAGGAGCCCGAGCCGGTGGCCATCGGGGAGGGCGACGACGTGAGCGTGGTTGAGCGAGGCGGTGGCGTCGGTGGTGCTTCCCGTCACTCTGCGCGAGCCCTCGATCGAAAAGGCGTGGGGAGTGGCGCACGACGAACCTCGTTAGTTGTGCCACCGGACCCCACCTCTTTATATACGCGCAGGTGACAGGGACCCACCAACCAGGGAGGTTGGGCGTCCCCGATCAGGACATGGTCAAGGGTACGGTCGAGCTGTTGGGCTCGATCGTGTGGATATCAACCTTACATTCTCCCCCTTGATCTCAACTTTACTTTTAACTTTATACTTTACTCGTTTCAACACAAATCAGTACATAGAGCATGTTTCATCGTCATAGCTCAATTGCCGATAGAATCAGACAACCACTATATACTTTTCTGTTTGAAACAAATCTTGTTACTTTTGGGCCTCTGTAGTCTAGGAATCATAGGCTTTCCCTTAATCCCATGCTGGCTAAGTGTTCCTTGAACACATTGGGAGGTAAGCCTTTCGTTAGCGGATCCGCAAGCATATCCTTTGTCCTTATATGCTCGAGACTTATAATTTGATCCTGGACTTTGTCCTTCACTAATACTTTATATCTATTGACTTTATAGCATTATTCGACTTGTTGTGAACATAGAATACCGCGGGCTCGTTGTCACAGTACATCTTTAGTGGCCTGCTAATGCAGTCTACCACTCTCAAGTCGGGTAGAAATTTCTTTAATCATAACGCCTGTCCCATGGCCTCATAACATGCTATAAATTTTGCATACATCGTAGATGATGCAACTATTGACTGTTTGGCGCTTCTCCACGAAATAGCACCTCCTGCGAGAGTAAAGACATATCCTGTCGTGGACTTTCTATCATCTTTATCTCCCGCAAAATCTACATCTGAATACCCTCTTATTTATAGGGAATCAGATCTTTTATATGTTAGCATGAGGCCTTTTATGCCTTGCACATAACGCAAAGCTTTCTTTACCATTTTTCAGTGCTCTATGCCTGGATTCTCTTGATATCTACCGAGTACCCTGGTAATAAAAGCTAAGTCAGAGCGAGTGCACACTTGTGCATACTGTAAGCTTCCAACGGCCGAAGCATATGGTACTGACTTCATTTGATTGATCTCATATTGATTGGACATTGAAATTTTCCAAAACTGTCTCCCTTGACTATGGAAGAAGGTGTGGCATTACTCGCATGCATATTGTATTTTTTTAGAATCTTTTCACAATATGCCTTTTGCGACAGTCCTAACACTCCATTCTTTCTATCTCGATGAATTTCTATGCGCAAAATATAAGAAGCTTCACCAAGATCTTTCATATCAAAATTTGAAGACAAGAACTTCTTTGTTTCTAGTAGTAGACTGACATCGATGCTAGCAAGCAAGATATCATCCACATACAGAAATAGGAAAATGTTTTTCCCACTGTTAAACTTTGCATAAATGCAGTTGTCCTCAACATTCTATTTAAATCCAAATCTTTTAATTGTATCATTGAACTTTAAATACCACTGCCTAGAGGCTTGCTTTAACCCATAAATGGATTTCTTTAGCGGCATCCCATATGTTCCTTCCCCTCCATGAAAAAACCCTTGGGTTATTTCATGTAAACACTCTCTTCTAAATCTCCATTTAGAAATATCGTCTTTACATCCATTTGATGCAACTCTAAGTAAAAATGTGCAACTAGTGCCATTATGATTCTGAAGGAATCCTTACATGAGACCGGAGAAAAAGTCTCATTATAATATACCCCTTCTCTTTGCGTAAAGCCTTTTGCCACAAGTCTTGCTTTATACTTTTCTGCATTCCCATTGGAGTATGATGACCCACAAATATAGGGTATCGCAACAGTCTTCGCGAGTAGTATTACCCAATTTATTGATTCGACACAAGGGGAGCCAAAGAATACTTGCAAGCCTTAACAACTAAGTTGTCAATTCAGTTGCACCTGGAAATAGTTCTTGCTCATAGAATTTTATCAGTAGCAACAGTTTGTAGTAACAAAGAAAGCAACGAACAAATAAACAGAACAATAGTAATATGAATGAAAACACTGGGATTCGAGTGCGGTAGGCATAGGGATGGATGGACGGGCGTTGCATGGACGAGTCTAAACATGTAACTTCAAGATCTAGGGCATTGCAGATAAATAAGAACAAAAATCCAAGTACTAAACAATCCTAGACATGTGCTCCAAATATAGTCATACGTGCTCGCAATGAGAACTTGCACAACATCTTCTGTCTAGCCAGCCCGTGGCAGCGGGTGAAAGTACCGACTTGATACGACTAGAGGGGGGGTGAATAGGCGTCTACCCAATTTTAATTTGTTTCTCACTTTTAGGCTCAACGAGAAAGCAAGTTATCTAGAGATGCAACTAAGTGAACAACCTAAATGCAAGAAAACAAACACCAACAACAAAAACAGTAAATAGCAAGGAGTAAAGGAAGGAACAAGAACCTGGAGAGGAGACACGGAGATGTAATTCCCGTAGTTCACTCCCAAGGAGCTACGTCTATGTTGGAGAGGTGTCGGGGCCACATAAGGTCACCCGAGCGCCACAAAGGCCTCACCTTCTTCTCCGGTGAGCTCCCCCACAAAGGAGGCCTCACAATCCACTAAACGGTGACCTTGAAGGCGCCAACCGAAACCTTTACACCGAGGTTGAGGGGGAGGCTCCACAACTCAATTGGAGGCCCTCAACGACACCTCGAAGCTTTACAACGTACGCCTTAGCTCCGAGGATGCCCTACACCGTCTAGGGTTCCAAGAAACCCAAGAGCAACAAGATCCACAAAGGATGGGTGGGGAAATCAAATCTTCTTAGGTGGAAGTGTAGATCTAGGTCACCTCCCTCACCTCTCAAAAGATCAAGTCATTTGAGTGGCTAGAGAGAGAGATCTAGTGAGGTGAAGCTCAGGCATTAATGGAGGAGAGAGAAAAATTCGAGAGAGTGGGAGGAAGAAGAGGGGTGACTTAAATAGGCCCCCTCACGCTGAACCGTTACAGCCCCCGTGACCTCACCAGAAGTTCCGGTGAGAGGCCGGAGTTCCTTGACTGGCTCCAACGGTCATCGACCGTTGACGCCGCTCTAGAAGCGCAACCGAAGTTCCGGGTCAAAGCATCGAAGTTCCGGTGAACTTCCGATGCAAGTTCCGACCAAGTTCCAGCAAATAGAACGGTTCAAAACAGAAGGTTACTGAGCCGCCACCGGAACCTGGGGCGGAACAAGGGGCGGAACTTTTGGGTCATGACGAATCGACCGAAGTTCGGCTGCGGAAGTTCCGCCAGAACTTTGGCAGGACAAGTTCCGATGCAAGTTCCGGCCCAAGTTCCGGCAAATAGAACTCTTCGAACAGAAGGTTACTGATTCACCATCGGAACTTGGGGCAGAACTAGCATCGGAACAAAGTGTAGAACAGCCCGCAGAAAAAGTTTGAGCGGAACTTCTGGCCTAGGCCGGAATTTCTGTTGAGACACAAAAGGCTCCAACAGAACAGGAACACGCTCTCTCACGGGATAATGGGATGGCTGTGGCGGTGCATATAGGTTTGTGCAAGAACAAGTGATTTCCCACAGCCTTCCAAAATGGACCCCCTCTTAATAGTACGGTGACCTAAAAACAACCGGAGAGAAACTAGGAGAAGACTAAAAGGCCACCGTCTTCATGAGATCCCAAGAGAGCATCCACCACTGTAGAAGGAGACATCAACAACGTTTCCCCTCAAACTCAAGCGCACAATTAAAACACAGTTGGGATTATCATTAACACAAAAAAATATATCATGAGAAGATATAGTCCTTTCAATCTCCCCCTTTTTGGTGTTAGATGACAATCCCAAAGATTTGCATAGAATCAAAGCAATCTTTGCAATGGACGGGACAAGCTCCCCCTGTATGTGTGCAAGGTAGAGGAAAGAACCCTAAGGACAAGACTGGCACACATACATAGAGGCTCCCCCTACCAATTGCAAAGATAGCACAAATGCAAGATACAAGAAAGGATAGAGATCATACCGGAACCAACCAAATGTGGTGGAGACAAAGGAGTAATAATAACAATAAGATCAATGAGGCTCCACCACCATATGCATATGCCCAAGATGACAACAAGATACCACACACACGACATTGCATAAGATAACACATAGTATCGAACATAACAAGGTCCACAAGCACACATAAGTTCACGGACATAAAGTCACAAGCACACAAATAAAACTATAGAGTTCGCGAGCAAGAAAAGAACAAAGTCAAGAACAGGCTCGCGACTCAACCCATGCAAATCCCGTAGACAACCTAATAGACATCTTTCTCCCCCTTTGGCATCGAGACACCAAAAAGGAAGAGAAGATCAAGCTACTCATCCCAGCCACGAGAGGGAGAAGGGGCAGACTCAGGGACCCAAGGACCCCACTCAGGCAGACCAGTGACCTCCTCCTCAGACTCATCCTCGGACCAGTTGAAGTTGTCGCGAATCCAATCCTCCTTGGGAACAGTGACAGAGCTAGTGACCGGTGAGCAAGGAATGTTGAGGGCTGCCATGATGGCCTTCTGGCGCTGAATATTGTGACGCTGATCAACATAAGCCTGATACTCGCGGTCCTGCAGAAAGCAGAAAGTTTTCTTCACTTTCCCAAGCAGCTTCTTTGCCCAAGACGGCTGCCTCCGGAGAGAAGGACCACCAGCACTAGGGCCACCAGGAGCAGAGGAAGGACCACTAGCAACATCTCGAGCCTTCTTGAGTGCAGCTTCTTTTTCTTCTTGAGTACGAGGATTTTGGTGCTTACTCACACGGAGCTTTTTCTCTTCATGAATGGTGATGTTGTCTTGAGGAAAGGGGTTGCCAGTCGTCTCAAGCCACTTGCGATTGATGAGAGTCTGTATGTAAGGAGCATAGATACAGGAGCGCTTTTCAATGAGAGTCGCCCACATCTCTGAGTAGATGAAGTGCATAATATCCATTGACCTGTCAGTGTCCCGACGAAGATAAGTCTGATGCATGAGGTCAACCTGATAGCCATGAAACTGATCAAAGTTGCCAGCCTTGGGAGAGATGGTGTTCAAGTACACCCTGCGCATGATGTCAAAAACTGGCAGCAGATGATTCACAAACCCAACAGTTCCCCACCCTTCAATGTAGAGAGGCTCCAGGACTTCAGGATCAGCAGCTTCAGGACCATGAACACGCCAACCATTTGCCCCATGGCCAGGCTGAATGGGATAGCCAAGAAGCTCAGCAAACTCATACCAAGTGGCGGTAAGAAACACGTCCCTGGTCATCCACTTCAACACACCTTCAGTAGAGGCCTGCATGCGAATAAACAGAGTTGAGTAAAACTAAGCAATAGCAGTCACATCAAAGTTCTGACGGTGCTCCATGAGGGGAACCAGCCCAAACTTCTGGCAAATATCAAGAGCCTCTCCAAAGTAAACTTGCTTCTCTTCCATGTGAGTCACATTGATGTACTTTTGAGGAGCAACCACGAACTTCTTCTTTGATGCATAAATTTCTTCATATATCTGTTCCTGACGGCAGGTGTGGAAGTGAGGGTCCAAGCAAAGACGATCACGAGGCACGAGGTAGGGATCGTAGCCCTGAATGCAGAGTAAGCTTTCTGAGACCACTTGGAAATCTTGGCTTTGGTCATGTCTGGCCCATCAGCAGTGGCCTTCTGATCAAGAGCAGGCCTCTTCCCTGCAGCAGCAGCAGCACGGCGAGCAGCAGCAGCAGCCTTCTGACGAGTAGTCTGAGTGGTCGGACGCACAACCTCAACATCTTCTTCATCAATCTTAGGAGGAATGTCAGAGGATGGTCGGCGGGCACGCTTGCCTTGGCGGGTATCTTCTTGCCCTGAGAAGAAAGCACAAGGGTAGGGAGGGAAGGTGGGATAAGTGCACAAGTTTGGAAGAGGAAACAAAAGAAATAGATTGGAAAAATACAAACAGAAAAAGTTGCATTGTCGTCGGAACTTCCGGTGAAAATGGTCCACCGGAAGTTCCGGTCGTGGCTCACCGGAAGTTCCGGTGAGGCCACGAACTGACGGTTCCAAACAGGAGTTCACTAGATCTAGGTCTAAAAGCCACAAGTACAAAAAAATTTCAAGGATGTATTGGACCAATCTACTCTAGCATGATACCCTAGGCCTACCAAGATCTTCCAACAAGTTCTAGCCAAAGAACTAGCCTAGACAAGGTGTGCCCTAAGTCAAGCCATGGTGAGAGCAAGATCTCCATTAATGGAGGGAGTTGAGGGCAAATACCGGAGTCCATGGCGGGAGATCGAGGTGGGGAAGGATCCCACGGAGCAGATCTGTGGAGGAGAGGTTGGAGACGAAGGGGCCGGAGCACCTTCGTGGAGAGGTCCTGGCCGGCAGCTGCTCCAAATAGAGGATGGGTCTTGGGGAAAAAAGAAGAAGATCCCGTTTTCCCCTAGGGCCCACCTTATATAGGACAGGGAGCACCACCGAAAGTTCCGGTCAGGGACCGGAAGTTCCGCTGACGCCAGGAAGACCATCTCAGGTTAGGAAGATAACAAGGAATAACTTGTGCAGGGAATAGAGAGGGCTTGAGGTAAGTAAAGGCTTATGATAGAGAGCTCAAACTGTGAAGAACCAAAGCCAACAAAAACCAAGAAAAACAAATAAAAACGGGTCAAAGACACAAATAAAAACGGGTCGGTGGCCGAGGCCACCTTATATAAGAGTAAATGGCTTGACACCGCGAAGATATATCTTGGGTTCATTACCAACACTCATCATGAAGCTCAAATGGTCTCCTTTAGAGACTATAGAGTATGAAAACTTTAATGTGCGCATAATAGGGATAGCGTTTGTTCATAAGAGGAACTACACTCCCCCTAAATCCATGCCTACATCCAAACAAGATACACATTGAGACGCGGGTAGGTGTGCAAGGTACTCAAGCAACATTGCTCAAATCAATGATATTTAGCTCATGCCTTAACTCTCGGAACCTTGCTTCATCAAGAGGCTTCGTGAAAAGATCCACAAGATTTGCCTTGGTGGGAACATACTCCAAAGAAATGTCTCCTCTAGCAACATGGTACTGAATGAAATGATGACGAATCTCAATGTGCTTGGTCCGGTTGTGTTGCACGGGATTGTGAGCAATAGCAATGGCACTCTCATTGTCGCAAATAAGAGGCACCTTGTCAAAAGATAGTCCAAGATCCTTCAAAGATTGCTTCATCCATAGCAATTGAGCACAACAGCTTGCGGCAGAGATGTACTCAGCTTCGGCAGTGGACATAGACACACAGTTTTGCTTCTTCGAGGACCAACAAACCAAAGATCTTCCGAGAAACTGACAAGCTCCGGAGGTTGACTTTCTTCCCACTTTGTCACCAGCCTAGTCCGTGTAACCAATGAGATCAAAGCTGGCTCCCTTGGGTACCACAACCCAAAGTTTGGGGTATGAACTAAATATCGAAAGATCCTCTTGACCGCCACCATGTGACTTTCCTTTGGTGCGGCTTGAAATCTTGCACACATACCCACACTCAACATAATATCCGGTTGGGATGCACAAAGATAGAGCAAAGAACCAATCATCGATCGATAGAGTTTTTGATCCACCTCCTTACCCTTGGGATCGAGATCAATATTAACCTTAGTTGGCATGGGAGTCTTGGCACCTTTGACTTGATCAAACTTGAACTTCTTGAGCATGTCTTAGATGTACTTGGCTTGGTTGATGAAAGTCCCTTTCCTCAATTGCTTGACTTCAAACCCAAGGAAAAACTTCAACTCCCCCATCATGGACATCTCGAAGCGATCGGTCATGAGCTTGGCAAAATCCTCATTAAAAGTTTTGTTAATAGACCCAAAGATAATGTCATCAACATAGATTTGGCATACGAACAAGTGGCCTCCAACTTTCTTAGTAAAAAGAGTGGGATCAATGAGGCCCACTTCGAAGCCACGGTCTAACAAGAGCTCCCTAAGGCAATCATACCACACACGTGGGGCTTGCTTGAGGCCATAGAGTGCCTTATTGAGCTTGTAGACATGGTTCGGAAAAAGTGGATCCTCAAAACCCGGAGGTTGCTTGACATATACCAACTCTTTCAAAGGACCATTAAGAAAAGCACTCTTAACATCCATTTGATGCAATTTAAAGTTATGATGGGTAGCGAAGGCAAGAAGCATACGAATGGATTCAAGGCGAGCAACGGGGGCATAAGTCTCACCGTAGTCGATGCCCTCAACTTGTGAGTATCCTTGGGCAACTAACCTTGCCTTGTTGCGCACGAAAATTCCATTCGCATCGCACTTGTTCTTGAAGACCCACTTGGTTCCAATGACGTTTTGACAGTCTTTGGGCCGCTCAAACAATGTCCAAACATTGTTCCTCTTGAAGTTGTGAAGTTCCTCGTTCATAGCATCAAGCCAATCATCATCTTCAAGAGCTTCGAAGACTTTCTGTGGTTCCACAAGAGAGATAAACGCATGGTGAGAGCAAAAGGAAGCTAGTTGCCTCCTAGTAGTGGAACCTTTATTGAAATCTCCATAGACATTATCAAGGATATGGCCATCTCAAACAAGCTTGGTGAGACGATAGGCTTGACGGCGGGCTTGTGCTTCAACTCGAGATTCTTGAGCTACCACTTGGTCATTTCCACCAATTGAGCCGCCGCCTTGACTATAAGCACGAACACGAGGGTCATCTTCATCAATTTCCACTTCGGGGGAGTCATCACTTGGAGAGGATCCTTGAGGATCATTGACTTGCTCTTGATCTCGACGAGCTTGACCTTGGGGAGAGCTGTGACCTTGGGGAGGATCCCCATCTTGGGGAGGTTGATGAGGTTGATGAAGAGCTTGTCCGTGGGAGGTGCCTTGAGGAGGAGCCCCATCGTGGGTAGGTTGATGTTGTTGATGAAGAGCTTGTTCTTTGGAGCTTGGAGAGTCATGAGTATGGGAAGCTTCGGAAGAGCTCGAGGGAGCTTGTGCCAAGAAAGTAGGTCCTTGAGGTGCAAGATGATCTTGTGAGAGTGAGGGCTCCACTTGAGTAGAGCTTGGTCCTTCTCCTTCGTCCATAAGGGGATCCTCAATGGGGAGGTGGAAACCCACACCCATTCTTCCTATGGCCTTGGGAGGAATTTCATCACTTGGATCACAAACACCATCTTGCCTAACAAGAGACTCATGATTTTAATCAAACTTCACGTTGCTCGTCTCTTCAACTCTTACATTGGCTTTGTTGTAGACTCTATAAGCATGGGACTGATTTGAGTAGCCAACGAAAATTCCTTCTTGAGCCTTGGATTCAAACTTGGACAACCGAACTCCTTTCTTGAGAATGTAGCACTTGCAACCAAACACCCGAAAGTAGCTAACATTAGGATTTTTCCCGGTGAGAAGTTCATAGGGGGTCTTGTTCTTTTTCTTGCGGAGATAAAGCCGGTTGGTTGCATGGCAAGCGGTGGAGATGGCCTCGGCCCAAAAGTTGTATGGAGACTTGAACTCAGCTAGCATAGACCTAGCCGCATCCATCAATGTGCGATTCTTCCTTTCAGCAACTCCGTTTTGTTGAGGGGTGTGGGGAGTGGAGTATTGATGCTTGATTCCTTCATCACTGAGAAACTCATCCAAGGTATAGTTTTTGAACTCGGTGCCATTGTCACTTCGAATTGAGAGAATAGTTGCATTGTGCTTCTGTTGAACCTCATTAGCAAAGTCAATGACGGTTTGTTAAGTCTCACTCTTGTACTTGAAAAAGAACACCCAAGTGTGTCTTGAGAAATCATCCACAATAACCAAGCAATACTTCTTGCCTCCAAGGCTATCATGAGAGGGAGGACCAAAGAGATCCATATGCAAGAGCTCCAAACACCTCTCGGTAGTGATTTGATTGAGCGTTTTGTGAGGAGTTTCATGCATGTTCCCTTCAATACAAGCCCTGCAAACACGATCTTTGGCAAAAGAAACATCGTTAATTCCAAGGATGTGGCCCTCAGAGTGAAGTCTTTGCAAAGTCCTCATGTTGACATGGGCTAGGCGGCGATGCCACAACCAGCCCTTGTCGGCTTTAGCATAGAGACATAGAGCATGAGGAGTAGTGGTCCCTGAAAAGTCCACCACATACAAGTCATGTTCTACATATCCTACAAAAGCCACCTTGAGAGACTTGCTCCACATGAGGACCACATAATGAGAATTAAAGAAAGAAGAAAGACCCATAAGAGCAAGAGCACGAACTGAGAGTAAGTTGTAACCAAGAGTTTTGACAAGCATGACGTCAACCAAGGATACATCCGGGGTTACCACCACTTTGACAAAACCCAAAACCTGAGAGCTTGTTTTGTCACCGTAGGAGACCATGGTGTTGGCAATATTGGGCCTCAATTCGGTCATGATAGACTTGCTTCCGGTCATATGACTCGTGGCACCACTATCAAGCACCCATTTTGATCATGGGAAGCATAGTCCTACAAGAAAATCAAGCCTTGGTTTTAGGTACCCATTTTGCAATGGGTCCCTTTTGTTAGTGACAAGAACCTTTGGCACCCAAATGGCCCAATGATAATCATGCGTGTAAGACGTTCCCACGTATCTAGCATATACATGACCATCATAAGATTTGCAAAGAATATAAGAGGGATTATTCTTTCCGGCAAAGTTGTCACTTTGCAAGAGGGTTAGGCCGTGTGGTACCCCTTGGGCCATGCCCTTGTTCTTTTTCTTCTTCTTGTTCTTCTTGTTGTTGTTGTTGTTGTTCTTCTTCTTCTTCTTCTTAGTCTTGGCAAGTTGATCCTTCAACACCTTGACTTCCTCTATGAGATGCTCATGCTTGCAACAAGGGTTAGGAGAGCTAGACAAGTCTATAATTTGCACAGTGGAAGACTTAGAGAGATCACAAGTTAATTGAGTTTGAAGTTGTTCATGAGCTTCAAAAAGATTTGAGAATTTACTCTCCAAGGCTTTTTGTTCCTCTTTGAGTTTATCAAGATCCTTTTGAGTACGATCATGACCACCCACAAAATCAGTATTTTCTTTCTTGAGAACCTTACTCAAAGCAAGAGCATGGTCACGTTCTTTAATAGTAGAGCTCAAAGTGTTGTTATGATCATCTACAAGATTAGACACATTTTATTCAAGATTAATTCTCATATTTTGTTCATCCTCAAGACTTTGAGTGAGAGAGGCAATTTCATCGGCGACATCTCTTTCATTTTTACTTAGCAAGTTAAGAAGTTCTTCCTTTTCATCTAAGGCATCTCTAGCATTGTCAAGTTGTGCAAGTAAGGACTCAAAGCAGTTTTTAGTTTCTTCATCTAAGGTAGCAACAAATTCACACATGTCAATCATCTCTTTCTTCACCTCTAGACCAACAAGATCAAGAGAGGAAGGCTCACTAGAGATAGGTTGAGGAGTGCGTTTTGGTGTTACCTCGGTGGCCTTGGCCATGAAGCACTTTTGGTTGGAGGAGATGACATTTTCATTTGGCGAATCGAAGAGGGATAGACGTGGAGTTGAGGTAGTGGCAATAGCAGCAACCCCCACAATCTCTCCACCATGAACTTCATCATCATCATCATCATCTTCATCCGTGCCCGAAAGATATTCTTCATGGACCACAATTGCTCGTTCCTTGTTAGTGGCGTTCTTGACGGCATAGTTCTTGTTCAAGGGATGAGGAGGTCTTGACTTGATCTTGCGAATGAGACGACCACCATTGTCTTCACGGTTCTCAAAGGGACACTTGGCCACGAAGTGACTCTTGTTGTTGCAATTGTAACACGGCCTTGCTTTGGGAGACTTGTTGGGTGAGTTGAATCTTGAGTTGTCCCTTGATCTTGACTTGAATCCGGACTTGTTCCAAAAGGCCCTTGAAGCGAGAGCAAGATGTTCGTTGAAGGCACATTTGAGATCCTCTTGAGACCACTCACTTGATGTATCATCATCATCAACTTCAATAGCCTTGGCCTTCAAAGCAAGATTCACTTTGGTTGACCCAATAGCTCTAGCTCGAGCGGACTCCGCATTCTTCTTGGCAATAGTCATGGCAATAACTTCACTCAAGACTTCTTGGGAGGTCATTAAGTGAAAGTTGGTTCTTCCCTTGATAGATTTGAGCTTTTGTTCTTCAAATGGGAGGAGAGCTTGAATGAACTTCCTCTTCATAAACTTATCATCAACATAGTGAGCCCCAAGGTCCCTCATAGTGGAACAAAGGACCTTAAGGCGCCTATACATGTCTTCGGGGGTCTCATCATCTTGCATTGCGAAACCATCGCACTCGTTGTTGATCTCATCAAACTTGGAGCTTTGGATGCTAGCATTCCCAACAAAGAGCTCGGTGAGTTGATCCCAAGCTTCCTTCGCGGTGTCAAATTGGCGAATGTGAGCAAAATCCTTTGGAGTCAAGGCCTTTTGAATCATTCCCAAAGCTGTGGCATTGAGTTGCTTGTCCACCACTTCACCTCGTGTCAACTTCTTTGGGTCATATGGAGAGAATCCATCCTCCACAATCCTCATTAACTCAATAGATGAGCTAGAAATATGTGAGTGCATTAGATATTGCCAATTGGCGAAATTAGAAGTATCTATCATGGGTGGTGCTCCTTGAGGTATAATGTGTGGCATGGGGATGGGTGGATCCGGAGTGTACTTCGGCGGTGGGGGTACCGCCGAGTAGTCCTTTCCTCCATTTTCCTCTTTGGAAGTTGGGTTCTCGGGCTCCTCGATGTTCTCACTTGGAACCTTGGTAGAGGTTTGAGAAACAAAACCAAGTCCCAAGTGAGTGGTGGCACCAAGGAGTTACCGAGGCGGACACCGTAATCATGGGAGGAACCTCGTTGGGTTGGGGTGTGTCAATAGCAACCATGGGGTTTGGCTCGAGAGACTGCAAGAGAGTCATCATTTCCTCGAACTTGGACATCATGGATGACTCCAATTGCTTGAGGTCATCCATAGTGGCCAAGTTCTTGGATTTTTCGGTTTCACTACCCCCTTCGTCGGCCATAGTCTCTTAGGCGGTAAAGCCCGAAATAAGAGCCTTTGCTCTGATACCAATTGAAAGTACCGACTTGATACGACTAGAGGGGGGTGAATAGGCGTCTACCCAATTTTAATTTGTTTCTCACTTTTAGGCTCAACGAGAAAGGAAGTTATCTAGAGATGCAACTAAGTGAACAACCTAAATGCAAGAAAACAAACACCAACAACAAAAACAGTAAATGGCAAGGAGTAAAGGAAGGGAACAAAGTAACCGGAGAGGAGACACGGAGATGTAATTCCTGTAGTTCACTCCCAAGGAGCTACGTCTATGTTGGAGAGGTATCGGGGCCACACAAGGTCACCCGAGCACCACAAAGGCCTCACCTTATTCTCCGGTGAGCTCCCCCACAAAGGAGGCCTCACAATCCACTAACCGGTGACCTTGAAGGCGCCAACCGAAACCTTTACACCGAGGTTGAGGGGGAGGCTCCACAACTCAATTGGAGGCCCTCAACGACACCTCGAAGCTTTACAACGCACGCCTTAGCTCCGAGGATGCCCTACACCGTCTAGGGTTCCAAGAAACGCAAGAGCAACAAGATCCACAGAGGATGGGTGGGGAAATCAAATCTTCTTAGGTGGAAGTGTAGATCTAGGTCACCTCCCTCACCTCTCAAAATATCAAGTCATTTGAGTGGCTAGAGAGAGAGATCTAGTGAGGTGAAGCTCAGGCATTAATGGAGGAGAGAGAAAAATTCGAGAGAGAGTGGGAGGAAGAAGAGGGGTGCCTTAAATAGGCCCCCTCGCGCTGAACCGTTACAGCCCCCGCGACCTCACCGGAAGTTCCGATGAGAGGCCGGAAGTTCCGCCCAGCCTGGCTCCAACGATCATCAGACCGTTGACGCCCGCTCCAGAAGCGCAACCGGAAGTTCCGTTCAAAACAGACCGGAAGTTCCGGTGAACTTCCGATGCAAGTTCCGGTGAACTTCCGATGCAAGTTCCGACCAAGTTCCGGCAAATAGAACGCTTCAAAACAGAAGGTTACTGAGCCGCCACCGGAACCTGGGGCGGAACAAGGGCGAACTTTGGTCATGGCGAATCTGACCGAAGTTCGCTGGCGGAAGTTCCGCCAGAACTTTTGGGAGACAAGTTCCGATGCAAGTTCCGGCCCAAGTTCCGGCAAATAGAACTCTTCGAACAGAAGGTTACTGATTCACCATCGGAACTTGGGGCGGAACTAGCGTCGGAAGAAAGTGTAGAAAAGTTTGAGCGAACTTCCGCCTAGGCGGAAGTTCGATGAGACAAAGGCTCCAACAGAACAGGAACACGCTCTCTCACGGGATAATGGGATGGCTGTGGCGGTGCATATAGGTTTGTGCAAGAACAAGTGATTTCCCACAGCCTTCCAAAATGGACCCCCTCTTAATAGTACGGTGACCTAAAAACAATAACCGGAGAGAAACTAGGAGAAGACTAAAAGGCCACCGTCTTCATGAGATCCCAAGAGAGCATCCACCACTATAGAAGGAGACATCAACAACGTTCCCCCTGAAACTCAAGCGCACAATTAAAACACAGTTGGGATTATCATTAACACAAAAAAAAGATATCATGAGAAGATATAGTCCTTTCAGCGGGGCCTCTAAAGAACTACTGGCAATTAAGGTGCTCCTTTTAATAGAGCACCGGAGCAAAGCATTAACACTCCATGAACACATGTGATCCTCACACCACATCCATCCCCTCCGGTTGTCCCAATTTCTGTCACTTCGGGGCCTTTGGATCCGGACAATGATATGTGTACACAACTTGCAGATAAGATCACAAACAATACTATCATAATGATTCAATAATAAGTAAAGATCTGAGATCATGGCACTCGGGTCCTAGTGACAAGCATTAAGCACAACAAGTTGCAACAAAGTTAAATAGCACTAACAAAGATACTAGGCACTATGCCCTAACAATCTTATTCGATTACATGACAGAACTCATCCATTCCCTACCATCCCCATAGCCTACAACGGGGGATTACTCACTCATGGATGAGGGAAACATTGATGGTTGATGGAGAGGCATTGGTGATGACGATGGCGATGATCCTCTCCAAATTCTCCGTCCCGGCAGGGTGACAGAACGGAGTTTCTGGATCTGAATCTTGGTTTGTGATGGTGGCGGCGGAGCAGAACTTTTTTTTGGAAAAATGTTGAACCCCCCTTGGTTTTTAGGTTAATGGGTAACTTATAGGCGAATAGGGAGCCCGAGGGGGTGCCTGGGGTGGCCACACCCCCTAGGCGCAGGCAGGGCCCACCCGCGCCTAGTGTGTGGGCCCCAGTGCCTCCACTGCTTTAGCTTCCTGCTCCGTGGATCTTCTGGCGAAATATAATTTTTGTCATATTTTCCGGGATTTTTCCTGATAGTTTATTTTCTGCACAAAAACTAGACACCAAGGTAATTCTGCTGAAAACAGCGTCAGACCAAGTTAGTTGTATCCAAATCACACAAGTTTAGAGGAGAAAAAATAGCAAAAGTGTTCGGGAAAGTAGATACGTTTTGGACGTATCAACTCCCCCCAAGCTTAGCTTATTGCTTGTCCTCAAGCAATTCAATTGAAAACTAAGTGCGGTAAAAGAACTTTCACGAATACATTTGCTTCATATGATGTATATATTCTCAGCACAAGAGTAGATACTTAAACCATTCATAATAAGAAGCATGCAACCAAGTCTACTCAATAGTCATTGCAAGCTATGAAGAGAAACCAACTCAATAATAATAAGTAGCATGGAACATAAATATAAGAAACATTGCAATGCTCATAGTAAGGTATGATAGAGTGGTATCTCGTTTGCCTTTGTTTGTAGAGCACAATATAAATTCCAAGACACCTCTGAAGTTCACATGAAGACTAGAAGTAAAAATATCAGAGATACAAGCATCAAAGTCACGACATAATTAATCAAGTTTTGAGACAAACACAAGAATGACAACTAAGCTCTCAAGAGGGTGCTCATAGAATAAGTGGTGTCTCAACAAGGAAGTCAAAACGTTTTTGAAAAGTTTGAAAGGCTTCCTAATGATGAAAGGAAGGTCATCATTAGCTTTGAGCTCTCATTGCCCCTATCATAGGCATCTTCATATGGTTAAGGTGAAAGTGAGGTCCAATATGAGTTATATGCTTGACAGACCATAAACTGGAAATCTCAAGTCCCTTGAGTACGAGGGCTGCTCCGCATGCTACTCAACTTTGGTTACCTGCAAGTTCTTTTCATTGTACATACATGCATATCATATAGAACCGCCAACGGGGTACCCCTTGCACATGATACAGGAGCTATCCCATGATCAAAATGACAAGGCAAGCAGATAATGAACATCTCAGCAATCTTTTTATTTACTATGTGCATAGCTTTTTATTGAGGATGCTTCACAGCATGCTCATTATGGTGATGCTGCAAGTTTCCACCATGATTAGGCATGGCTTAGGCTAGCGGCCCAGGCGTTTCTCTAACACATATATATACTCCATGAACTCACAAGCTCCCCTTTTATTTCACACCATCGACATCCGCAAACAAAAGAGCAAAGTATCAGCTGGATAGGAATCCATAAGTGTTAAAAGCGTTCCGCGTGACAGCACAATTCTTCTAACTCCCAGCATATAACTTTCATGGACAAGTCATAATGGTTCAGGATTATTAAGTGCAATGAATAAAGTGTGACATCAAGTTTGTGAGAGCTTTACTAACTAACTTACTCAAAACAGACAAACATTTTATTTGGAAGAAAACAAGGCATATAGAATATGCACTGAAATAGCAAATGATGCTAATAGGTAGGTATGGTGGACACTGTTGGCAATATTGGTTTTGGGGAGTTGGAAGCACAAGTAGAGCTCATACTCAGTGCAAGTGAAGGCTAGCAATAGTGAGGGAGCGACAAACGAGAGAGCAATAATTGTCATAATCATTCTTGCAACAAAACAAGACTAATTATGGCATGAAAGTGATACAAGAACTCTGAGGCAAAATAAATCACCGAGGCTTACTGACTATTGTTTAGTCATATGCATGCGTGAGCATGTGCCAAGTCGATTCACATGAAACTTTTAGAGGAGGATACCGCAATATCATACCAAAATATGAATAAAACAATGCAAGCAAACATCCATATGACATGATACAAGCTATTAGCAAGCTGGAGCTAATTATAGACAAGCAAAAACTAATAAGCATCCATCAATAACACACTACTTACAATGAACAGACTAAGCATGGTCACAATGATGAGTATATGTACAAAAATGAAAACAAATAGAGTTCGTTACAAGCCTCTTACCACACCTCAAGTTGTCTTAATCTTCATTATTGCCCTTCACTTGTGTGGCTTGAATAATAACATGAAACCAAAATCCACTGAGGACGGCTGAAACCTGCAAAGAACTCACAAAACCAAAGAAGAACAACAAATATTTTTGGTGTTTTCAATTTTTCAAAGCAAGAAAACAAAGCAAAAACAAACAAAGCAAAGCAAACAAAGCAAAATCTTTTTGGATTTTTCTTTTAAGGCAAACCAAAACAAAGAAACAAACCAAGAGAAACAACAAAAATATTTTTGGTAATTTTGTGTTTTTTTGAGAAAGCAGCAAGAAAACCCAAAAAGAAAGCGAAACAATGGATATACAAAGAACCGACCGAACATGATATATAGATGAGTGTGATGTCGGTATACCTCCCCCCAAGCTTAGGCTTTGGCCTAAGCGGGGCTCAATAGCGCGTGTAGTAACCCCAAGCTGGTGGGTCATCATAGGAATGATCATAGTCCGGCGCTTGCGAACAAGAAGAAGACGCGCCCCAATCAAATGAGGGTTGCTGGTATGAAAACTCTCCCAAGTTGGAGGGCTGAACCGAATCATCTTCGGCACCCTCTCCAACATTCTCCTCTTGCTGGGAGAGCTCCGCCACATATGTCTCAAACTCCTCCTCCGTAAGCGATCACCCTTGCCTACTATCAAAATTAAACAAAGCAGGTGCATGCAAATAAACTATTTTCTCAGTCCTAACCTTTCTCCAACCCTATTGGGCAAAAGATAATTCATACGGTAAACTTCTCACATTAGCCCCCAAGGAAACAAAACCATGTTGAATCATGGATTCAAGATCAAGCCTCTCTATGGGGAACTGATAATCTGAATGGTGAGGCTCTAAACCATGGAAAGCTAGCAACCTAGAAGCAATGAGATCTCCACAAATTCCACCCTTCTCTCGGTTGGTGGTGAGACGGTAATCTATCAAAGCACCCAGGTTATAAGATCTATTCCTTTTCAAAGCAGCTGCGATAAAAGCTAGATCAAAAGAAGATAACTTCCTAGCAATCTTTCTAGCAAGAACACACTTGGTAATGAAATAGACAAAATATCTAATGGCTGGGAACTGAATGTTCCGAATTTTACCACTTTTCTTGGAGAAGTCGAAACCTTGGGAAATCTCAGCATATAAATCCATAAGTGACTTGGGTCTCTCCTTGATCTTCTCACAAGATCCCCACTGATGTACTCTAATTGCTGCACAGAAAACAGCAAACGGCAGGTCGACAACTATATTGTATATTTTATAATGGACCATTGGATTAGATGTAGACCAAGTAAACCCAAAGTCCTGCACAACAGCCATGGTTATCTTAACATACTGAAAGGTTTCACCTTCAACAAAGTGTTCCAACCCTGCATTGGTAACCATAGTTTGGAAATCCTGGAGGATTCCCGCAGTTCTCATAAATTCGTGGCATGGGTATATATGGAAGGAAAGACTCCTTCCTCACGATGAACTTTCATTGGCTCAGGCACCATTAAGTCATATTGATTCGGTAGGTATGCACTCATCTTATTTTTTGAAATTTTTATACAAACATCAAACCAAGTGATTTCCAAATTGATAAATGATGAGAAACTACTATAGGAACTTGCTAGAGGGCTAAACATGCATCAAAATGAAATCTCTAAGCATAGAACAAGCATGCAAGATCACATAGCCTGTCACCTATAGCAGCAAAATACTCAAGATATAATCTATCAATCACAAATCTAATTGGACAAGTGGAGGAGGCACATACTAAGGAGCAATCCCTCCAAAAATCAACAGCAAAGAGGGGCTAAGCAACGAGATTAAAAATCGCGAGCAAAACAGCAGGAAATCGAGCTTGAGCAAGTTTTCCGGTGTTTTTCGGGAGAGAGAAAGAAGATGGCTATCAGGGGGCACCTTGGAGGGGCCCAGGTGGGCCACCCCCCTAGGCGCCACCCATAGGCAGGCCGCGCCTACCTGGGGTGTGGGCGCCTGGGGTGGCCCCCTGGGTCACTCCAGGTGTCCCTCTTCCCCCTTTTTTCGAGGAAATTTTTATTTTGAATTTTCTGGGATTTTTCGGGAAACTTATTTTTGGCCAATTTTCAGGGTATGAAAATTGATTTCCTCGCAGAAACAGTTTTTTTTAGAAGAAGCAAAAGCAAACCAAAAGCCAAACCATAGAAGTTCTAAGACACTCTAACAAGCAAACCACTAGCAAAACCAAAGCTAGCAAAAGAAAAGGCAAAGACTAGGAAGGATAAAAAGTAAATGAAAGCAAGTATAACCACAATGAAAACATTATTCTGTTCATAAAAATCCTTTTGTTAACAAGGTTGATCAAGTCTTGTTACCAAAACAATCTTATATGAAACAAAACTTTGCATTCCACAAGGTGATTATGTTACCTCAAACTTGATAGGAATGGTCCCAATCATAATAGTTTCAAAATTTTCTTATGGAATGGGACAATATATTTCTCCAACCTTGATGCTCTCAATATTTTCAATGGAATTCAGGCAATATCTCTTAGCAACCTTCTTGGGGAAATAGATAGTATGCTCTTTGTCATCAATATTGAATGTTACTTTCCCTTGATTGCAATTAATAATAGCACCTGCAGTATTAAGAAAAGGTCTCCCAAGAATAATAGACATATTATCATCTTCACGCATCTCAAGCACAACAAAATCAGTTAAAATCAAGCAATTATGAGCCACTTGAACAAGAACATCCTCACATATACCAACAAGAATAGTAGTTGACTTATCAGCCATTTGCAAAGATGTATCAGTTGGTATCAACTTTTCTAGCTGGAGTCTCTTGTAGAGAGAAAAAGGCATAACACTAACTCCAGCTCCCAAATCACATAAAGCAGTTCTAACATAATTATTCTAAATAGAGCAAGGAATAGTTGGTATACATGGATCACCAAGTTTCTTTGGAACCTTACCATTGAAAGAGTAATTAGCAAGCAAAGTAGAAATCTCCTCATTAGGAATCTTCCTTTTATTAGAGAAAATATCCTTCATATACTTTGAATAAGGAGGCAACTTAATAGCATCAGTCAAAGGAATTTGCAAAAATAAAGGTTTCATCCACTCACAAAACTTGTTGTAGTGTTCTTCCTCCTTTGGCTTGTGTTTCTTACCTGGAAAAAACATAGGTTTCTGCACCCAAGGTTCTCTCTCTTTACCATGTTTATTAGCAATAAAATCTCCCTTAGTGTACCTGGTGTTCTTAATGTGCTTCTCAGGTTCTTCCTCAACTTCCTCCTTATCAGGAGCATTATTTTTATCATTACCACTCTTAGTTTCAGCATCAGAGACAGATATACTATTAGGATCTGCAGCAAGTTCAAGTGGTTCCCCAACTATTTTATGTTTCTTTTTATTTCTCTTATGAGGACTACCACTACTTTCACCTTGTTGAGAATCCTGCTCAATTATTTTAGGGTGTCCTTCAGGATATAAAGGACCTTGAGTAGCTATACCACTCCTAGTTCTAATTCCATAAGCATGTTTATCTCCTGAGGCATTAACTACCATATCTTTTTGTACCTTAGCAAGTTGATCAAGTTGGGTTTGAACCATTTGAAAGTGTTTACAAAGCATTTTAATATCATTAGAAGTTCTTTCCACAATATCTTTCAACTCATTAATAGATATAGAGTTTTCCAATAAATGATTCTGAACTTGTTTATTAAAATTACCTTGTTTAACAATAAATGTGTCAAGTTCCTCTAAGCATTGATCAGGAGGCTTACCATAAGAAATATCACCTTCATTAAAGTGGAGAGAGTGTACCTCAATAGTAGATGAGTGGGGAATTGGCTTACATAATTCTTCTATAGGAGGTAGATTCTTCACATCTTCAGCTCTAATACCTTTCTCCTTTAGACAATTCTTAGCTTCCTTCATCACTTCATCATTTAATGCAATAACTCCCCTCTTCTTTGGTGTTGGTGTTGGATCTGGTTCAGGCACAACTAGTTCAGGAGTAATAGGCTCAGGTGTATTTAGCTCATTGAAGTCCAATTATCATAATTCTTGCTTATCATAGTCATTAATTCTTCAACATTTTTAGGAGTTTTTTTCCTGAAAATACAATCAGCAAAGCTATCTAGGTATGTCCTAGAATCATCAGTTAGTCCATTATAAAAAATATCAAGAAGCTCATTCTTAGGCAATGGACATCCAGGATGTGCATGAATCAAGTCACAGAACCTTGTCCATGACTCAGGCAATTTATCTTCTTCTCCCTTTTTAAAATCAAAAAGTCTCTGCAAAGCAGCATGTCTAGCACTGGGAGGAAAATATTTCTGGAAGAAAGAAGCAATCAACCAATCAGGGCTATCAATGGAACCAGGAGGTGATACGTCCAAAACGTATCTACTTTCTTGAACACTTTGCTATTGTTTCTCCTCTAAACTTATGTGATTTGGATACAAATAACACGGACTGACGCTGTTTTCAGCAGAATTACCTTAGTGTCTTGTTTTTGTGCAGAAAATGAACTATCAGGAAAAATCCCGGAAAATGTGCCAAAAATTATATTTCACCAGAAGACCCACAGAGCCAGAAGACGAGAAGAAGAGGAGTCCTGAGGGGCCCACACCCACCCCAGGCACGGGCCCACCACTAGCCGCGCCTGGAGGGGGTGCAGGCACCCCCTCGGCCTCCCTCTACACCTATAAGTTGCCTTTTGACCTAAAAACTGAGGGGTGTTCGATAGTTTTCCAGAAAGAGTTCCTCTCAGCCGCCACCACCAGAAACCAAGATTCGGATCCAGAAACTCCGTTCTGGCACCCTGCCGGGACGGGGAATTTGGAGAGGATTGTCGCCATCGTCATCACCAATGCCTCTCCATCAACCACCGATGTTTCCCTCATCCATGAGTGAGTAATACCCCGCTGTAGGCTTGGGGATGGTAGGGATTGGATGAGTTCTATCATGTAATCGAATAAGATCTGTTAGGGCATAGTGCCTAGTATCTCTATTAGTGCTATTTGACTTTGTTGCAACTTGTTGTGCTTAATGCTTGTCACTAGGTCCCGAATGCCATGATCTCAGATCTTAACTTATTATTGAATCATTATGATAGTATTGTTTGTGATCTTATCTGCAAGTTGTGTACACATATCATTGTCCGGATCCAAAAGCCCCAAAGTGACAATAATTGGGACAACCGAAGGGGATGGATGCGGTGTGAGGATCACATGTGTTCACGGAGTGTTAATGCTTTGCTCCGGTGCTCTATTAAAAGGAGCACCTTGATTGCCAGTAGTTCCCTAGAGGCCCCGCTGGCATGGGCTGGTTGGAAAGAAGATATCGTGCAAGTTCTCATTGCGAGCATGTATGACTATATATGGAGGACATGCCTAGGATTGTTTAGTACTTGGATGCTTGTTATTATTTATCTGCAATGCCCTAGATCTTGAAGTTACATGTTTAGACTCGTCCATGCAATGCCCGTCCATCCATCCCTATGCCTATTGCACTCGTATCCTACTGTTACCGTTACTGTTACTGTTGCTCATGTTTCACTGTTGCTGTTGCTGTTGATGTTGCTACTACCAAACTGTTGCTACTAAGAAACTTCTATGAGCAAGAACTATTTCCAGGTGTAGCTGAACTGACAACTCAGTTGTTAAGCCTTGCAAGTATTCTTTGGCTCCCCTTGTGTCGAATCAATAAATTGGGTAATACTACCCGCAAAGACTGTTGCGATCCCCTATACTTGTGGGTCATCAAGACTATTTTCCGGTGCCATTGCCGGGGAGCATAGATTTATTTGTAAGTTCACTTGGATCTATTATTGTTCACTGCTACTCCTTTCATCATGGGGAAGTCTCGTGATGGAAAGTTTCCTATTTTACCATCCACTACAAGAAGAGGTACAGTCCTAAACACCTCTGCTGCTCTTGATTCACCGTCTGTTATAAGTAAGCTTGTGACACCACCACCACATACACATGCTACTGTAGGGGTTTGTAGCATGGAAAACAAAAAAATTCTACCGCATGCACACAAACAAGCCAAGATCTATCTACTAGATTGTAGCAATGAGTCGATAGGAGCACTCACCCTCGAAGATTCCAAAGCGGTTAACGAGAGCATATTCTCGTGGGTGATGTAGTCGTACACTTGCCGATCTCAAGGTCGTGTAGACGATCCTTCTGGCGCTGCGTTTCGGCAGCTCTTCCACAGTCGGTCACACGTTCGATACTCGATGAAGACCTTCCTATCCCTTATTCCAGCAGGCAGCGGAGAATGTAGTTCTCCCCTCGCGATTCCGGCAGCACGACAGCATGGTGTCGGAAGTAGAGGGAAGATCCCGCAGGGCTTCGCCTAAGCCGATGCGAGTTATGGTGGATCTAGAGTTTCCGACAATCTAGGTTTATAAGGCCGTAGAGGAGGAGGAGGTGTCGCCGGGTAGGGTGACGGTGACGGCGGCGTGCGGCGGCGGTGGCTAGGCGGCAGCACACGGGGTGGGGAGGGCCAGGTTTGAACCCATACCCAAACCCAAGTTGGATAGAAGGAAGGACTCTTTCCTTCTTCCACTAGGAAACCATTGTTCCAGTTTGACTTTTCAAACCTTCCTTTTGACTTTCAATTTAGAGCTTTAATTCTCTCTCGCAAATGCCCAACCAAAGTGACTTAGGACATGATCCAATCATTCCACTTACCCATGACACATTCATGGACCATTCCCCTTCCGGTCCGGTGAACCTTCTAGAACCTTTTAGAACCTCTCCGATGAAAACATCAAAATCATTCCCGAACTCCGGAATCGGACTTTCCTTATATGAATCTTATTCTCCGAACCATTCTGGATCTCCTCGTGATATCCTGGATCCCATCAGAGACTCCGAAAAACATTCGGTCTCCCTACTTACATTCCATATCTACTAAACAACATCGAATCCTTAAGTGTGTCTCCCTGCGGTTCGTGAATTATGCGGACATGACCGAGACACTTATCCGACCAATAACCAATAGAGGAATCTGGAAATTAATATGGCTCCCACATATTTCTACGATTACTTTGCAATCGAATGAACCACTTACATACGATATCAATTTCCTTTGTCTCGCGATAGTTTACTTATCCAAGGTTTGATCATCGGTATCTCTGCATACCTAGTTCAACCTCGTTACCGTTAAGTACTATTTTCTCGTTCCCGTGATATGTGATCCCTTGTGAGCTAGTCACATGCTTGCAAGCTAATTGGATGACATTCCACCAAGAGGGCCCAGAGTATATATATCCGTCATATGGATGGACAAATCCCACTCTTGATCCATGTGCCTCAACACATACTTTCTAAACACTCAATGCCACCTTTATAGCCACCCAGTTACGGTGTGGTGTTTGATGTCATCAGAAAGCTTATAGCAAATGAACTATTGAAATGACTTGATCTTAATGCTACGCTTATCTATAGGAGTATGTCCACCATACCATTCTCCTAATGATATGATCTTTTTGCTAATAACATCTCAATGTTCATGATCGGGAACCCACGATCATCTATTAACCAACAAGTTAGTATTATATAGAGGCTTTACCAGGGACTCTAATTTAGTTTACAAATTACACAAGTATTAATGTTTCCGGTTAATACTATTATAGCATGAATGTAAACATTGATCATAAACACAAAGATATAATAATAACCACTTTTATTATTGCCTCTAGGGCATATCTCCAACAGTCTCCCACTTGCACTAGAATCAACTAATCTAGATTACATGGTAATATACCGAACACCCATGGCGGTTTGGTGATGGTCATGTTTTGCCCTCGAGAGAGGTTTAGTCAATGGATCCGCCACATTCAGAACTGTGTGTACTTTGAAAATCTTTATGTCACCATCTTGGACATGCTCTCGAATAGTGTGAAAACGTAGCTTGATGTGCTTCAACTTCTTGTGTGACCTTGGTTCTTGCGCATTGGCCATGGAGCCCATGTTATCACAATAGATAGACATTGGGTCCAGCGCACTTGGAACCACACCGACCTCTGTAATGAATTCCTTCATCCATATCGCCTCTTGTGAAGCTTCCAAAGAAGCTATGTATTCCGATTCAGTTGAAGATCTCGCCACAACGCTTTGGTTTGCACTCCTCCAGCTAACTGCTGCACCATTCAAATAAATACGTATCTCGATTGAGATTTAGAATCATCTGGATCAGTGTCCCAACTAGCATCGGTGTAACCATTAACAATGAGTTGTTCATAACCTTCATAAGAAAGAACCATATCCTTAGTTCTTCTCAAGTACTTAAGGATGTTTTTGACCGCTGTCCAATGATCCACTCCTGGATAACTTTGATATCTGCTAGTTAAACTAACAGCATATGCAATGTCGGGTCTAGTACATAGCATGGCATACATTAGAGATCCTATGGCTGAGGCATAGGGAGTCTTACTCATCCTTTCTCTATCTTCTGCCGTTGTAGGACTTTGAGTTTTACTCAAGGTCGTATTGGGCAACATGGGCAAGAACCCTTTCTTG
Source organism: Avena longiglumis (assembly GCA_030063025.1). Taxonomy (NCBI): domain Eukaryota; kingdom Viridiplantae; phylum Streptophyta; class Magnoliopsida; order Poales; family Poaceae; genus Avena; species Avena longiglumis. The sequence goes on from CP125975.1 coordinate 507,791,655, forward strand.
CTATCTTCCATTCCAAACCTATTTAGAACTTTGTCCAAATATGTACTCTGTGACAATGATATTAGGCGTCTCAATCTATCTATATAAATCTTTATGCCTAATATGTAAGATGCTTCGCCAAGATCTTTCATTGAAAAACTATTATTCAAATAATCATTGACACTATTAAGAAGGTCTACATCATTCCCAATCAACAATATGTCATATACATATAGTATTAAGAATGCTACAGAGCTCCCACTCACTTTCTTGTAAATACAAGCTTCTCCATAAGTTTGTATAAAACCAAAACTTTTGATTACCTTATCAAAACGTCGATTCCAACTCCGGGATGCTTGCTTCAATCCATAAATGGACCGTTGAAGTTTGCACACCTTGTTAGCATATTTAGGATCGACAAAACCTTTGGGTTGTACCATATACAACTCTTCATCAATGTCTCCATTGAGGAATGCCATTTTGACATCCATCTGCCATATCTCATAATCATAATATGCAGCGATTGCTAACAAAATCCTCACAGACTTTAGCTTCGCTACCGGTGTCACATCCCAAGATTTTCCAAATCTTGTAATGTGAAAAATAAATGAATAAAATAAAACTTTGTTGATTTTCAGGGTGAGAAGAAACTTTTTGAATCCAATTGGAAACCTTCAAACCAATTTGGATCAAATAAATACTAAAGGGATTTAAAAAGATAAACATTTAATAAAGGAAATAAAAATATTTGGAATTACTATTTTGGATCTTTAAATAAAAGATTTGGTTTTCAAAAGAAAAGGTAGATTTATAAATAAGGATTATTTTATGGAACCAAAATAAACCTTGGTCAAGCATTTGAAATAAAACATTTTGTTTTAATAAAAATAAGAAAGTTTTATTTAAATAAAATAATAAGGATTTAATATCCAATTTTATTTAAATAAAAGGTTTTACCATTTTAAATAAAACATCAAAACTTATTAAATTATTTAAAAAAAAAAGTTTTCCAAGTGTTTATTATTTTTAGATAAAACCTACTGATTTGGTTTTGGAAATATTTAGTTTTCAAATGGAGATTTTATTAAATAAATCAAAACCTATTTGAATTAATAATCAAGATCTATTTTATTTAATTATTAAATAGATCCTAAAAAGAATAAAATTATTTTATTTTATTTGGGATTTGGTTTATGTTGTTAAACAGAACCAAAACTCATTACAAGTGTGGTGAATGTTTGAATTAATTTGAATGTTTGATTTGTTGTTTGATTTTCAAAACAGAAAATAGAATTGGAAAAAGGTTAAACATTTGGAAAGAAAAAATGGAACCAGACAGCAGCCCAACTGGCCAAGCCCAACAAGGCCCAGTACCAGCCCACTCCCTCTCTCCCGAAATAAAACGTTCACACTCATTTTTGAACCCGCGCAGACACTGACTGGTGGACCTTTCCCCCTGTCTCTCTTTCTCGCTGACAGGCATGCCCCACCTCTCCAGCTCATCTTCTTCCTCCCCGCGACGACTACGCCGGCCATTTCCTGCCATTGATGCTGCGGTTAAATTCGCCTTAACGCCTTCGCCATTACTCGTTGCGACCACGCACATTAAAACGCCCACTCCTTCTCCTCCTTTTCCCTCAAACACCACAGCACGAGAGCCCCTAGGCTGCCTCAATTCGAGCTCGCAACATCTCTGCTCCGACAACCGTCCCCAGCAAATTCCGGCGAGCCCAGCCACCGCCTTGCCTCCCCGACCAAGCTCACACCTTCCCCAACCTCTGGCGCTTCTGCCTGTACCCTCCGTTCAACCGCTGGCGCCCAAGGCCGACTTCGACAACCATCGCTTGCGCTTGGCGTACGCCTCTCTCTGGCGAAGTCCCCTGGTAAGCACAGATTGCCCCACGCCTTCTCGTTCATATTCCCACACTCGCCACATCCTCCTGCATCTGACCATGCTCTTGTCTTGCCTTAGGGCGATCTGCAGCGTCGCCTCCGACCAGGACCAGAGCCACCCAACGCCGTTCCCCGTTCCAGCGAGCAATCTTGCTAGAACCAGAGCGCCCCTCGCTAGACCAACACCGCCTCGAGCTTCACCGTGACCTCCTGAACCCGGTGAGCACCTCCCCTTCCCTCCTTGCTTCCTGGAACCGCCACTAGCGCCACCGCCTGACCGTCGCCGCCGTCTGCCGCCGCGCAGCGCCGCCCATCGTTGACCAAGCAGTAGCGTCCGTAGGATCTAGATCGAACGAACGCGATAGATCATTTAAACGCCGAAGGGGTACGCAACCAGAGCCGTGCGATCTGTTTAGATCCAACGCCCCGCAGAGCACGATCCGACCGAAGCGGTACCAACCAAGAATATCGCGCTGCGCTTTCGATTTAAAAACAAATTTGAAACCAGATTTGTTTGCAGATTTGAAACCCTTGTAACTTTTGATCCACACGTCCAAAAATTGCAAACTTTATATCAATGGAATCAGTGGAACAAGCCCTAGCCAACCATGCAATTTTTTAGTAAAAATCCTCTGGTAGATTGTTTGTTTTTGCAGAAACAATTGTATGCTTGTTTAGATTAGAAAGATTGTTCAAAAATGTTTTTGAGGTTGAAATCTTGGCAAATTAGTTTGTGGTGAACTTACTGACCCTAGGAACCAACCCATGGATTTAAAAATGTATTTGGTGAACTTTAGGATGGATTAATCGATTTAGCCCATTTCTAGCCAAATAAAAATATTGGTTTTGTTATGAAAATGTTTTTGGAGTAAAAACTTTGGGAAAATGATTTGAATCAAACCTACTGACCCTAAACACCAAGTTTTGAGAAACAACAACTTATTTGGTAAACAACATGGAGTTTTTGATTTGATAAAAACATTTTCCACCACTTAAAGTGATGAATGGATTTAAAAATGGTTTACGGATGAAACCCTTTTGCAAATGACCATGCCACTTTAGGAAGTGACCACCTTGAGCCTTACAAAATTTAGAGCCTAGAGGAAACCATCTTTGCAAATAAAACTATCTCTTGCATGCTTACATGCATGACTTAGATCCCATTGTTTTATGTGTGTGAATTGTTTGATTGATTATTGGTTTGGAATGCTAGTTGATATTGTGTTTGCTTGATTGATTGTAGTGAAGTTAGAAAAGTGTGAGACTAGCAAGATCAAGGAGTTAACCAACATTCCCTACCAAAAGAAAGGCAAGTGACACTGTCATCTAATGTCCTACTATTTTCATTATACTTAGTGGATTTTGAAACATACATGAAAAGAATTTCTATACTTATGCTATGCTAAATCCTAATAGGATACCCTATACATTCCTTAGTGAAAACAATGTAGTTGTTACATGCTTAACCATGTTATAGTTTGAAAAGAGATACATGTTGATATTTTATGAGATTGAGAAAAGACTTATGTTTTATATAATAAAACAAGGACTCAATGAACCACCTAGGTGGACAAGGATACTTTGAGTTTTGGAGAAGGTGGCAACAAACGGAACCATGTCTATGGCAATCTCTTTTTGTTGTGCTCCAAAGGAAAACCGCCCAGGAAACTTAGATATTAAACATGTTTCTCCAATTGTGGCTTTCGTGTACAACCACATGCTACTTATGGCTCTGGCTTAGTCAACTACATTGGGAATACACATGCATTGTCTTCAGGTTACTGAAAATGAGGGACCTGGAATCCTACATGGGTACTGAAGACAAGCTAGCAATGGTGTATGGGAGGACCCTCTGGAAAGACTTCGTCACATTCTCAATCTGCCAGTACTCCATCTTGGTGAGTACCAATCCAGTGGCCACTGGTGGCAACAAGATGAGATTGTGACATGTGGGTAAAGTGTACAACTTCTGCAGAATATAATAAAAATCTAAGTACTTAGCCGTGTCCCCGGTTATGGACAATACTGAGCAACTAAAGCTTGAAGCTATGGGAAATCTCGACATTCCAATTTTCTAAAAGAAAACTTTTAAGTGACAACAAAAGCCTTGATGCACTTGGGGGTACCAAGGAGCTCAAGAGATTTTGATAAAACTTGATGCACTTGGGGGTACCAAGGAGCTCAAGAGATTTTGATAAAACTTGATGCACTTGGGGGTACCAAGGAGCTCAAGAGATTTTGATAAAACTTGATGCACTTGGGGGTACCAAGGAGCTCAAGAGATTTTGATAAAACTTGATGCACTTGGGGGTACCAAGGAGCTCAAGAGATTTTTTTGACAAGGACTTGAACACTTGGGAATTTACCAAGGAGTTCAAGGGATTTTGAAAAGGAGATTTGACAAAAGATCAAAACCATTTTGAAAAGATAGGAAAAATTTTGCTTCTGCAAATGAGCCTTAAACCCTACTTAGCCAAAAATGCATGTAATGATAAGATCCACTTATATTCCACATAGTAGTGAAACTTGCCAATACAATTCAAATGTATTGACCCTTGTGGATGTAACTTGTAATGTTGCAGGTTTGATTGATTTTAGTGAAGATTGATTGATTAGGATTACAAAGTCTACAACCAACATGTTTGCATGTGGCACTTTGAAGATGAAGGACCCCATGCTTATAGTTATTCCGCTGCAATGTAATGTAATAGCCAAATGAGCTATGTAAGATGTAATAAAATTATGTTATCCCTGGTTATAAAGTTATATTATGACCTTTGTTTCTTGATATTACATCTTAACTGTGGATGCTAGCTATTGATCCAGGGACTAGCATTGTAAACACAGGGGACTCTACCTTATTTAAAGGTTGGGACCCTTACAGATGGTATCAGAGCATTGTGTTGCCTGTAGGATTTGTAACCCTAGGATTGGACAAAACCCCTTAGAAAAATAGGAGTTGTATTTGTTCCAAAACTTATTTACAAACAATCTTGTAAACTCTTTCCTCAACCATTTTTGTTTCAACTCTACATCTCTTCTACTTCAATTTGATGGAAAAACCTACCCCGTGGCCAAGGACTTCACCATGTGCAAAGGACTTCTTCAACTCTAATGACTTTAACATCTTCAACTCTAATGACTTCAACATCTTCAGCATATTCACCAAGGACTTCCAACTTGGATACCACTAAGGACTACAAGTGAGACAATGAAATCTTGCTCAAAATATGGAGACTAAGGAAATGCAAAAAAAATTTAGAAGGAGTTCACCTCACATGAGGTATTGTAACCAAGAGTTTTTCTCAAGGAAACCATAATCTCATGCAAGAAGGAATCAACCAAGAAGGATGAAAAGATCACAAGTGAACCATGTAGTTGGACCACCATATTTTAGTTACGTTAAACACACCAACTTATGTGGTATAACAAAAATATTTTGTTGCCTAAGTATGTGCTTGAACTTTGTTGTTTGAGTAAAATGTTTGGCTTGAGATTGCTTGCACATTGCTTGAGTGAATTGTGATGTGTGTGATTAGAACTAATTCCTTAGAATTTTTTTTTGCCTATTCTAATCTCCCTTCAACCAAACAGATGACTACTCCAAGAGACTCCAACATCAAGGTTGATGACACCAACACCAACCAAGAGGATAGCATGAAAGAGCTCATAGCAACCCAAAACCAGTTGAACCAAGTGACAGCTCAATTCATAGCCAACACCAGTGGAGAAGATCCAACCCTGCAAGGATTTTTGGAAACTCAAGCCCAATTGATGCTTAAGGTGACAGATCAAATGATCAATATGGAAGAAAACTATTCCAAAAGAGTTTGTGACAACAAGGATGACAGAAATGTTATTCTAGATGGAGCACCAGCTTGCATTATTTGTGGAGACAAGGATCACACTTCCAAGGAGCATGGAGATCAATGCCCCAACTGTGAAGAGAAACATCCTGTTGGCCAATGTCCCACCTCTCAAGCTACTTGCTATCTATGTGAAGGAAATAACCATGTTCCTATCCAATGCCCCATCTATTCCATTGTTGAATAAAGGAAACAAGGTGGAGTGCAACAAATGATTGCAAACTATCCAGAAGGATCCAAGTCTACCAAGAAGGTTGATGACAAAGGAAAAGGTCCACTTATACCTCCAAACAAAACAACCCAATTAAAAGGGCCTAAGAAAGGGCATATGAATTATCCAAAGAACAATAGAAGGCCCAAGAAACATGTAGACATTCCTACCTACCAGATAACATATGAACAACATGAACTGGATGCACTCCTAGCTTTGGAGAAACCCAAAAATCAAAAGAAGGACAAAGACCATGTGCAATGTCATAAATGTAAAGAAATGGGACACTATTCCAGTGAATGCCCAGAGAACCAGAAGAATAAGGAGATTGGCCAAGTGAGGTGCAACAACTGCAAAGAGCTAGGCCATTATGTGGCAACTTGTCCACAAGAGACACGTAAAGAACTCAAAGATATCAATTGTTTCAATTGCAAAAACCTAGGACATTATGCAAGCAATTGTCCAGAAAAGATGAAGAACAAGCTGAACAAGCCTATGAAGGATCTCAACCTTGGACCATGAGTCAAGTGTAGAAACAAAGGACACAATGCAGATGTTTGCCCAGAGAAGTTTCCCCAAGATCCCAAGCAAGTCAACATGTAATTTAGTTTGAAATTTTTTAAGGGTGGTAGTACCCTAGATGTTTTGAGCCTACTTGTAACCCTAGCCTTCCCAAATCTCGGGACGAGATTTATTTTAAGGGTGGTAGCCTGTCACATCCCAAGATTTTCCAAATCTTGTAATGTGAAAAATAAATGAATAAAATAAAACTTTGTTGATTTTCAGGGTGAGAAGAAACTTTTTGAATCCAATTGGAAACCTTCAAACCAATTTGGATCAAATAAATCCTAAAGGAATTTAAAAAGATAAACATTTAATAAAGGAAATAAAAATATTTGGAATTACTATTTTGGATCTTTAAATAAAAGATTTGGTTTTCAAAAGAAAAGGTAGATTTATAAATAAGGATTATTTTATGGAACCAAAATAAACCTTGGTCAAGCATTTGAAATAAAACATTTTGTTTTAATAAAAATAGAAAAGGTTTATTTAAATAAAATAATAAGGATTTAATATCCAATTTTATTTAAATAAAAGGTTTTACCATTTTAAATAAAACATCAAAACTTATTAAATTATTTAAAAAAAAAGTTTTCCAAGTGTTTATTATTTTCAAATAAAACCTACTGATTTGGTTTTGGAAATATTTAGTTTTCAAATGGAGATTTTATTAAATAAATCAAAACCTATTTGAATTAATAATCAAGATCTATTTTATTTAATTATTAAATAGATCCTAAAAAGAATAAAATTATTTTATTTTATTTGGGATTTGGTTTATGTTGTTAAACAGAACCAAAACTCATTACAAGTGTGGTGAATGTTTGAAATAATTTGAATGTTTGATTTGTTGTTTGATTTTCAAAATAGAAAATAGAATTGGAAAAAGATAAAACATTTGGAAAGAAAAAAATGGAACCAGACAGCAGCCCAACTGGCCAAGCCCAACAAGGCCCAGTACCAGCCCACTCCCTCTCTCCCGAAAGAAAACGATTCACACTCATTTTTGAACCCGCGCAGACCTTGTTGGTGGCCCTTTCCCTGTCTCTCTTTCTGTGGCAGGCATGCCCCACCTCTCAGCTCATCTTCTTCCTCCTCATGACGACTCGCGGCCGTTTCCTGCCGTTGATGCCGCAGTTAAATTCGCCTTAACGCCTTCGCCATTACTCGCTGCGACCACGCACGTTAAAACGCCCACTCCTTCTCCTCATTTCCCCTCAAATATCGCAGCACGAGAGCCCCTAGGCTGCCTCAATTCGAGCTCGCAACACCTCTGCTCCGACAACTGTCCCCAGCAAATTCCGGCGAGCCCAGCCACCGCCTTGCCTCCACGACCAAGCTCACACCTTTCCCAACCTCTGGCGCTTCTGCCTGTACCCTCCGTTCAACCGCGGGCGCCCCTGAGCGTCGACTTCGACAACCAGCAGCCGCGTCGCCTCTCCCGTGAAGTCCCTGGTAAGCCTGACCACCACGCCTTCTCGTTCACGCTCCCACACTCGCCACATCCTCCTGCATCTGACCATGCTCTTGTCTTGCCTTAGGGTGATCTGCAGCGTCGCCTCCGACCAGGACCAAAGCCACCCGACGCCGTTCCCCGTTCCAGCGAGCAATCCTGCTAGAACCAGAGCGCCCCTCGCCAGACCAACACCTCCTCGAGCTTCACCGTGACCTCCTAAACCCGGTGAGCACCTCCCCTTACCTCCTTGCTTCCTGGAACCGCCGCTAGCGCCACCGCCTGACCGTCGCCGTCGCCGCCCTGCCTCATCATCGTTGACCAGCGATGGCGTCCGTAGGATCTAGATCAGACGAACGCGATAGATCACTTAAACGCCGAAGGGGTACGCAACCAGAGCCGTGCGATCTGTTTAGATCCAACGCCCCGTAGAGCATGATTCGACCGAAGCGGTACCAACCAGTAACATCGCGACGCGTGGCCAGTTTCGATTTAAAACAGTTTGAAACGGTTGTTTGCAGATTTGAAACCCTTGTAACTTTTGATCCACACGTCCAAAAATTGCAAACTTTATATCAATGGAATCAGTGGAACAAGCCCTATCCAACCATGCAATTTGTTTAGTAAAAAGCCTCTGGTAGATTGTTTTTTTTGCAGAAACAATTGTATGCTTGTTTAGATTAGAAAGATTGTTCAAAAATGCTTTTGAGGTTGAAATCTTGGCAAATTAGTTTGTGGTGAACTTACTGACCCTAGGAACCAAACCATGGATTTAAAAATGTATTTGGTGAAGTTTAGGATGGATTAATCGATTTAGCCCATTTCTAGCCAAATAAAAATATTGGTTTTGTTATGAAAATGTTTTTGGAGTAAAAACTTTGGGAAAATGATTTGAATCAAACCTACTGACCCTAAACAACAAGTTTTGAGAAACAAAAACTTATTTGGTAAACAACATGGAGTTTTTGATTTGATAAAAACATTTTCCACCACTTAAAATGATGAATGGATTTAAAAATGGTTTATGGATGAAACCCTTTTGCAAATGACCATGCCACTTTAGGAAGTGACCACCTTGAGCCTTACAAAATTTAGAGCCTAGAGGAAACCATCTTTGCAAATAAAACTATCTCTTGCATGCTTACATGCATGACTTAGATCCCATTGTTTTCTGTGTGTGAATTGTTTGATTGATTATTGGTTTGGAATGCTAGTTGATATTGTGTTTGCTTGATTGATTGTAGTGAAGTTAGAAAAGTGTGAGACTAGCAAGATCAAGGAGTTAACCAACATTCCCTACCAAAAGAAAGGCAAGTGACACTGTCATCTAATGTCCTACTATTTTCATTATACTTAGTGGATTTTGAAACATACATGAAAAGAATTTCTATACTTATGCTATGCTAAATCCTAATAGGATACCCTATACATTCCTTAGTGAAAACAATGTAGTTGTTACATGATTAACCATGTTATAGTTTGAAAAGAGATACATGTTGATATTTTATGAGATTGAGAAAAGACTTATGTTTTATATAATAAAACAAGGACTCAATGAACCACCTAGGTGGACAAGGATACTTTGAGTTTTGGAGAAGGTGGAAACAAAAGGAACCATGTCTATGGCAATCTCTTTGTGTTGTGCTCCAAAGGAAAACCACCCAGGAAACTTAGAGATTGAACATGTTTCTCCAATTGTGGCTTTCGTGTACAACCACATGCTACTTATGGCTCTTGCTTAGTCAACTACATTGGGAAGACCCATGCATTGTCTTAAGGTTACTGAAAATGAGGGACCTGGAATCCTACATGGGTAATGAAGACAAGCTAGCAATGGTGTATGGGAGGACCCTCTGGAAAGATTTCGTCACATTCTCAATCTGCCAGTACTCCATCTTGGTGAGTACCAATCCAGTGGCCACTGGTGGCAACAAGATGAGATTGTGACATGTGGGTAAAGTGTACAACTTCTGCAGAATATAATAAAAATCTAAGTACTTAGTCGTGTCCCCGGTTATGGACAATACTGAGCAACTAAACCTTGAAGCTATGGGAAATATCGACATTCCAATTTTCTAAAAGAAAACTTTTAAGTGACAACAAAAGACTTGATGCACTTGGGGGTACCAAGGAACTCAAGAGATTTTGATAAAACTTGATGCACTTGGGGGTACCAAGGAGCTCAAGAGATTTTGATAAAACTTGATGCACTTGGGGGTACCAAGGAGCTCAAGAGATTTTGATAAAACTTGATGCACTTGGGGGTACCAAGGAGCTCAAGAGATTTTTTTGACAAGGACTTGAACACTTGGGAATTTACCAAGGAGTTCAAGGGATTTTGAAAAGGAGATTTGACAAAAGATCAAAACCATTTTGAAAAGATAGGATAAATTTTGCTTCTGCAAATGAGCCTTAAACCCTACTTAGACAAAAATGCATGTAATGATAAGATCCACTTATATTCCACATAGTAGTGAAACTTGCCAATACAATTCAAATGTATTGACCCTTGTGGCTGTAACTTGTAATGTTGCAGGTTTGATTGATTTTAGTGAAGATTGATTGATTAGGATTACAAAGTCTACAACCAACATGTTTGCCTGTGGCACTTTGAAGATGAAGGACCCCATGCTTATAGTTATTCCGCTGCAATGTAATGTAATAGCCAAATGAGCTATGTAAGATGTAATAAAATTATGTTATTCCTGGTTATAAAGTTATATTATGACCTTTGTTTCTTGATATTACATCTTAACTGTGGATGCTAGCTATTGATCCATGGACTAACATTGTAAACACAGGGGACTCTACCTTATTTAAAGGTTGGGACCCTTACAACCGGTGAGAAAGTCGCATCGTAGTCAACTCCTTGAATTTGTCAAAACCATTTTGCGACAAGTCGAGCTTTATAGACAGTAACATTACCATCAGCATTTGTTTTCTTCTTGAAAATCCATTTGTTCTTGACAGCCTTCCGACCATCCGGTAATTCCACCAAAGTCCATACTTGGTTTTCATACATGGATCCAATCTCGGATTTCATGGCTTCTTCCCATGTATTGGAATCTGGGCTCATCATTGCTTCCTCATATGTCGCAGGGTCATCAGTGTTGTCCACCAACATGACACTCATAACGGGATCATACCAATCAGGAGTGGTACGAGTTCTCGTTGACCTGCGAGGTTCCGTAGTTACTTTAACGAAGTTTCAAGATCAACATCATTAGTGTCACACCCTCAGAATCGACCCTATGCAAGTTTCAGCGATTCCCACCAAACCCGCATAGAAACGATTCAAAGGTGCCCACCAGGCACTTTCGTGCGAGTGGAAAACGAAGTAATACCATTACACAATAGTCCACGATGGAACCCACAGAACAAATATATACAACAATGACTCAAAGATTCAAGAATACAGATATACAATACAAATATCCAAATCAACTTTAAAATGATACAGTGCCCGAGTACGGACAAGATGCAAATTGAGCTAAGAGCCCTGAAGAATAACCAATGGCGTCCATAACCCTGCCCAGGCCAAGCCGGAAGGGTAACCCTGCTAACGATGTCGATCTCAAAACCTGCTTAAACAAAAGGGGTGCCGACAAAGGGAAAAGGAAAAAGAGAGTGGTCAGTACTGAGGCCAGTACACGGCGATACTAGAATTTGGCGGTCCTCGTATACATAGGTATGGTGGACTGAAGCGGCAACACAGCATGCACTAAACAATCTATAGAGACTCAATACAACTGGAGGCTATCAGATAGGGATAAGAAAGACCTATTCGGATCCAACCTTAAACTATCACCAAGCATACTCATCCTGGTATTTCCCCCTCGAGACCAAACGAGGAAGTCAACCGAGGAACTCACACAGTTGGCAGTTTTATTTATTCCGTTATACTTGTGGAAATTACTAGTCAGATATAGATAGCATGAGTCATCCTGATATAATATGCAGTAAGCAGTTTTAGTTAACCATTCCGTTGTAGTTGTAGTACTTACTAGTCAGATACATATAGCATGATGCATCCCAAAACCCAGTAGTTGTCGGTACTTTTATTTAGCCATTCCGTTGTAGTGAAGCTAATTACTAGTCATTATAAAGACAAATTTATAGCACTACTTTAGTTATAGTTGTCTATGATCGAGATACTGTGCTCCAAGTCGTGCATAATCGCGGACACGGCTTTCAGAAAGTTTTACCCCGCAGGGAGGCACAAATAGCAACACACGCACGATCAACCTAGAGAAAACCCAAATGAAAACCCAACGAGGCATTACGACAGAGCAATTGCAAGATTCATATAAATTTCAGGGGGCCACCCCTCCAAGCTACCCGCGACGAAGTTGTGATGGGGATATACCTACCGGGGTATACCCAGCAGGACGTTTTCGACTGGCCCAGGTGCTGGCAAGTGGGCCTGCGGGACGGCGACTGGATCAAGACCTAGCCTGGACTCAAGCGACTGTAAGCTGAAGGCCCAGAAGTGTAGATAGGCCTAGTCGGATTAGGTTAAACGATTGCTGAAACCTTAACTGATTCGGTTGAAATCTGTAAACCCTAGGGGGTGAGTCTATATAAACCTCCCTAGAGGGCGCGTAGAGGATACGTTCCATCATACACCCAAGCGACTCGCTGCCTAGCCGCCGAGCTCGCCCCATTGTACTCTCACCATAATACAATCTAGCAGGAGTAGGTATTTACCCTCCGGGGGGTCGAACCTAGGTAAATCCTTGTGTCTCCGCCCTCATCTCGCACCGCAGATGGCTGGCCGCCCTTGCCCCATGTTCTACTACTCGCTGCCGATTGCAGCGTCTGCTGTGGTCATTCCCACGACAGTGGCACCCACCGTGGGGCCTGGCCGGTTAGGCCGGTGTTCTGCGGCAAGATCCAATCTACCCATCAACGAGTCGATCGCCACCGGCCGCATGATAGCGATCGGAGAGATGCTCCAGATCTTGCCGAGCAGCTACATCTCGGCGGCGCGACCCGTCACGCATAGCATGATCCTGCCGGTCGGCACGATCAGCCTCTTCGTCGGCCTCACCGACGTCATCGTCTCGGAGGACTCGGCTCACATCCGCGAGTCGCCGCCACACGACCGGCTCTCCGAGAGTCAGGTCCACACGATCCACCGCCTTGCCTTCGAGTACAACTCAGCCCACAACGACGTGGCTGAAACCACCGCAGCCGCGGAAGACGCGACCCTCAACGACGACGCCGACTCGGCGACCCCGGCGTCACTCGCCGGATCCATTGTGGCCGCGTCGCCCGCGGGCTCCATCACCTAGGTCTCCAATGTTGGAGACTTCGAGGATCCCTCTATCCTTGGGATCTTCGACTTCGACTCTGGGTCGGAGAACTCCGCCGACCTCCGCGACGGAACCGGCCGCCACGCCGCGACCTACATGGCGACAGGCGCCGACCCACCGGAGGATCCATTCTCCACTCTGATACCTCCCAATGCGACAGCAACGGAGGTCGAGGAACTCCGCCTGAAGCTGGCGGAAGCAGTTCGCAAGGAACAAGCCGAGCGCGAAAATTTTTGCCTCGGCGGTGGCGCAGGCTGTCGCGCTACCACCAGCTCGAATCAGGTCGCGCTGAACCCCACCGTCGGTAGCGCCACGAACCCGATGACGAGTGACCCGCCCAGCGGCGGCGCGCGATCTGCGAGAAGGCGCCGTCAGGAGGAAGCGCTCGGCCCCCACCAGGGTCGACAGCCAATGGCGCCCCACCACCACCTAACCGCGCACCACCCAGGGACCAGCCGAGGATCGTGGTCTCCTCACGGGAGCGAGATGCGAATGGCCTACCACTGTTCTCCACCCCGATGGACAACCTCGTCGCGGGCCGAGCAGCAGTCGACAACATCGCGGCCACCGGTGACGGCGCCCTACAGATCCAGTATGCCAAGGCCTTGCTCGCAAAAGTGGTCGAGCAACAAAACGCAGGCGTCGACTCACAGGGTCGGATGTACTCGCGTTCATCGGGCAGCGGAGCGGCCTTAAGTGGTCGCCCCATGGCGGAAAACACCCTCAACTGTCCGCCACCGGAACCACTGCAGCTCCAACACCGACCCGCGAACGCGGCACTCTCCACCAACGACCCCCGGACGGCGACCATCTTCGTCGCCGCCAACGGTCGGCCCGTCGATGCCCGCACCCACATCATAAACAACTAGAGCTGGCGCGCCAGCTCTACAACCTGCGGCATACCCTAACCAACCGCCGCGACGGCGAGCCAAGGGGGTCGCTAAGCCGACTCGGGCCCCGGTGCTTCGGACCGATGATCTGAGGCAAAAGATACCCGACGAACTTCAAAGCGCCGAAGGAAATAGAGAAGTACGACCCCTCGTACGATCCCTCTATGTCGCTGGATACCTACCTCATGGCAATGGGGATCGCCGGCCACACCGATCTACTAGTCGCCCGCTACCTCCCCCTGATGATGGAGGGGGCGTGCAGGCAGTGGATCAACACTCTCTCCGCGGATATCATCGACTCCTGGGAAGAGATGTGGATGCCTTCATCAGGCACTTCGAGGGTTCATACACCCGCGCCACCACCATCGAGGACCTGGAACGATGCGTCCAGGGACCTCGTGAGTCGACCCGCAGCTGGGTCCAACGATGGCAAGAACTATGGTAAAACGCGGTCGGTATCCACCCAGACACCGCAATCCACTGCTTCAAGACCTCGTGCCGCTACGATCCCCTGGTCGCCAAGCTCAAACGAGCATACCGCACACTCGGCAACATACCGGATCTCCTTGAGATCGCCAAAAGATACGCGGAGGAAGACCCAAACCAAGAAACCGACGACGAGTCGGGAGGACAACGCCGCACGAGCGGCAACGACAACGGACGACGATCCGATCTACGCTACAGCAACACTTGCCTCACCGGCAAGCGCTACAGTGACGGGCGAGTCGACTTTGTCGCCAATGCTGGATACGCGCAGCGCGAGCCCAAGAGCTTCCGCCGCGACGGGGGGCAACGCCGCGATGGCGGCAACTACAAGGCGAAGCCAAGGTTCGATCCCGCGGCCCTTCTTAACCAACCTTGTGTATTCCACAGCAGGGAAGGAAAACCCGCTACGCACACGACCGCCGACTGCCACTCCCTGAAGGAGATCGAGAAGGCACGGCGAGCGCAGGAAGACCCCGACAACAACCCGCCAAACGGCGGAAAATTCGGCAGCGTGGCCGGCTCGCTCCACACCTTCACAGGCTTCAACACGAAGCGCGAGAAGAAGGTCACGCCCGTGCCGTCGCCGTCAACGCGGTGGCCCAGGTGGACGTCTCCCAGTTCCTCAACTGGTCTGAGCAACCAATCACTTGGAGCCGCCAGGACCACTCGCCACGAATCGAGTACCCATGCCGAGTCGCCCTGGTGGTCAAGCCCAAGGTGGGAGATTACTGGCTCCCCAAGACATTGATGGACGGCGGAAGCTCCATCAACATCCTGTACCTGGACACCTTCAGGCGACTGCGGCTCCCGCAGTCGATGGTCGAGACGACCTACACCACGTTCCACGGCATCATCCCTAGTCGGAAGGCGTACCCGATCGGCAAGGTCACGCTGTCGGTCACCTTCGGCACACTGGCAAACTTCTGCACCGAGCGGATCGTGTTCGAGCTGGTGCCCTTCGACAGCCCCTACCACTGCGTCTTGGGGCGCCAGGCGTTCGCCAAGTTCATGGCGGCGCCCCACTACGCATACAACGCGATGAAGGTCCCCGGTCCGCGTGGCGTCATCACCATCCACGGCGACCCCGACAAGGCCGCCGAGTGCGAGGCCAAAGGAGCCGAACTCGCCGACACCGTCATCGCGGCAGAGGCCAACCACGCCGACGAGCTCGCCAAATACGGGAGTAGGGTCAACAACGACAACCCCACGATACTAAAGAAGCCCAACTCGGAGGGCGGCAACACCTCAGCCTTGGAGGCAACGACGCATACCCGCACCGTCGAGCTGGTCCCAGGCGACTCCAGCCAGACGGTGACGATCGAGACTGGCATGAGCCCAACATAGGAAGGCGCGCTCATCGAGTTCCTCCGTGAGAACAGGGACATCTTCACATCGAAGCCCTCTGAGCACAAACTCAACGCCGACCCCAAAGTGCGACCTGTCAAACAGTCGTTGTGGCCCTTCAATGAAGAGCGCCGCCGAGCAATCGCCGAGGAGGTGCAGCGCCTACTCGCTGCAGGCTTCATTCGGCCAATCAAATACTCCAAGTGGCTGGAAAACCCAGTCCTGGTCGAGAATAAAAATGGGACTTGGAGGATGTGTATTGATTACATAAACTTAAACAGCGCCTGCCCGAAGGAGGAATTCGTCCTCCCGCGGATCGACCAAATAATCGATATGCTTCCTCGACGCCTACTCTAGGTACAACCAGATCAAAATGGTCATTGAGGACGAAGAGAAGACGGCGTTCATCACGCCATTCGGAGCCTTCTGCTACACTGCCATGACCTTCGGCCTCAAGAACGTCGGGGCGACCTACCAGCGGTGTATGCAGGAGTGCCTTGCGAGCCAAATTGGCCGCAATATCCACGTCCACATCGACGACGTGGTAGTGAAGTACGCTCGCCAGAGCGACCTACTCGCTGACCTGGTGGAAACATTCGCCAACCTACGGAAATACAAGATAAAGCTAAACCCAGGCAAATGCACCTTCGGTGTACCAGCAGGGCAGCTACTGGGATACGTCGTCTCCAAGCGCGGGATCGAGGCGAACCCCACCAAGATCGACACGATTGCTCGACTCGACAAACCCGAGTGCCTGCGCGACGTCTAGAAGCTAGCCGGGCGAGTCGCGGCTCTGAGTCGCTTCATCCCCCGATTGGGCAAAAAGGCGATGCCCCTATACCGCCTGATGCGCAAGAACCCCACCTTCCAGTGGGACAAGGAGGCACATGATGCGCTCCGCGGCCTCAAGAAAGTGCTACTCGCAGCACTGCTACTCGCCGCCCCCGTCGACAAGGAACCCAAGCTGGTCTACGTCGCGGCTTTCGAGCGCGTTGTCAGCGCCGTCATGGTCATCGAGCGACCAGAGGAGGGAAAGGAGCGCCCAGTGCAGCGACCAGTGTACTATATCAGCGAAGTCCTCACCGAGTCGCACCAGCGCTACCTGCAATACCAGAAACTGGTATACGCGGTCTTCGGAGCACAGCGGCGACTGCCACACTACTTCCAGGAGCACTCGATAACGGTCGTCTCCTCAGCACCGTTGCACGACATCATCCGCAACCGTGAGGCGATCGAACGAGTCGCCAAGTGGGCCGTCGAGATCGGCGTCCACAACATCAAGTACGATCCGCGCAAAGTGATCAAGTCGCAGGCTCTCGCGGACTTCATCACCGACTGGGAGGAGGCCCAGCAGCCAGAAAAGCTGCCATACCTTCATTACTGGAGTTTACACTTCGACGGCTCCAAGAATGTGGACGGTGCAAGAGCAGGGATCGTACTAACCTCTCCGAAGGGCGACAAGCTACGCTACATCCTCTGCCTCGACTTCACCCCCTGCACCAACAACATGGACGAGTACGAGGTACTACTCCACGGCATGCGATCTGCCAAGGAGATGAATGTCAACCGCCTACGCTGCTATGGAGACTCCGACCTCGTCGCTGGGCAAGTCACTGGCACCTGCGACGCCGTCTCCCCCACCATGGCGGCATACCGCCAAGCAGTGGACAAGCTGGGCGGACACTTCGCGGGCTACTCCTTCGAGTGGATTGACAGGCGGAAGAACGAGGAGGCCGATGCACTCTCTCGTATCGGCTCGGCCCGACTCGCACCACCCGCCGGCGTCTTGCTCGACACCATCACCAAGCCTTCCGTCTCTTCCCCAAGGGAGATCGACATCGGAGTCCCGCTGCAACCAGAGGCAGCCCTGGTCGCACTCATCGCCGAGCCAGAGGACTGGACTATGTTGTACATCGCCTACCTGGAGGGAGGCACCTTGCCAGCAGACAAAACAGACGCCCGGATGATAGCACGCCGCTGCAAATCCGTCGTCATCATCGACGGCGAGCTCCACAAGCGCAGCATGACCGGCGTGTTCCAACGCTGCGTCCAACCCGCTGAAGGACGCAAAATCCTCCACGACATCCACTCCGGCGACTGCGGCCACCACGCCGGCGCCCGCTCTCTGTTTGCAAAGGCTATGCGACACGGTTTCTACTGGCCCACCGCACACGCAGACGCTGTCGACATTGTCCAGCGGTGCGTCGGGTGCCAGAAATACGCCAACCAGACCCACGTGCCGAGCTCGGTGCTCAAGACAATCCCCATCACCTGGCCGTTTGCCGTGTGGGGTATGGACATGGTAGGCCCTTTCAAGAAGGCCCCCTCCGGCTTCACCCACCTCCTGGTCGCAGTCGACAAATTCACAAAATGGGTGGAGGCCAACCAGTCCGGAAATGCGACGGGAAGACCGCCACCAAGTTCCTACGCGAGCTCATCTATCGCTACGGGTTCCCAAATAGCATCATCATGGACAACGGCACCAACTTCGCCAAAGGAGCCATGGCTGAGTTCTGCGAGGAACATCACATCCGACTTGACCTCACCTCAGTCGCTCACCCGGAGTCCAACGGCTAGGCGAAACGAGCCAACCAGAGCATCCTCCATGGCCTGAAGCCATGGCTCCAAGTACCACTCGAGCGCACCGCCGGGTGCTGGGTCGAGGAGCTACCCTCCGTCATCTGGGGCATCCGCAGCTCTGTCAACAGGTCGACGGGGTTCACCCCCTTCTTCATGTTGTATGGCGCCGAGGCAGTCATGCCCACCGACCTAGAGCACGACTCTCCCAGGGTGGTCAACTACACGGAGGCCGCAAATGAACTCGCACGCCAGGATGGAGTCGACCAACTCAACGAGGCACGCGACCTAGCTCGCTCTCGCACCGCCATCTACCAGCAAGGGCTCCGCCGCTACCATAGCCGGCGAGTAAGGACTCGCACCTTCCAGGAAGGCGATCTGGTGCTACGCCTCATCCAGGACAAGAAGGGCATGCACAAGCTCTCCCCCCCTTGGGAGGGACCATTCGCCATCGGGCGAGTTCTTGGCAACGACGCCTACTACCTCACTGACGTCCGAGGAGACGGGAAACTCGACGTCAAGCGACCGTGGAATGTAAACCTCCTACGGAAGTTCTACTCCTAGAACTCCCTACATGTACTCTCCACCTGCTATGAAATAAAATAGATCGGTTACTGCAAATTGCGTCTACTCTCCGTGTCTTGTGCCACTCGCAGTCGTAATAACAGCGTTAAGCTAACCGCAGAAGTCAACCTTTGGTACAGCGACCGGCACGGCCAAGTATTGCGCTTCGAGGGCACTGGGTTACCCTAGGACTCGTAACGCCCACGAAAAACGCCAACCCAGAGCCCCATTGGAGTCGCCTAGCTCGACTGGCTTACCGAGACAAGACAACTGCCCTCGCTCCTCACAGCGACCAAGGTCCTCCGCATCCTCGGCACAGCAACTCGAACGGCCAAGTACCACGCTCGGGGACTGACGACCAGTCAAGCACGAGCGACCAGGGAAAAACGCCAAGTACGAGAGCGTGCCCAGGACTCGCCACGCGACTGATCCTTCGGGTCAGGCAGGAGTGACGCGCTTACTCTAACGCGCTCAGTCCTCACCTACCCTGGAGCTGCGACTAGAACCACCAAGTACCACGCTCGGGGACTCGGCCACCCGACCTCGTTCGCGCAAGGGAAAACGGTCAAGTAAAGAGCACCCACGGGAGTCGCCCTGCGACTGGCTCTCCGAGCTCGGGCGAGTCGACCTCAATAGCAAAACAACTGACAAAACATTCAAAATCACAAACACATAACAAACGAGGTAAACCCCATAAAAAGGGCGGACGCGCTCGGGGACTCGTCCAATCAGCATTCAAAATCGCGAAACAATTCACAAAATAACACGAAGTTTCATTACAGCAGAACAAA
Organism: Avena longiglumis; assembly: GCA_030063025.1. Classification (NCBI taxonomy): domain Eukaryota; kingdom Viridiplantae; phylum Streptophyta; class Magnoliopsida; order Poales; family Poaceae; genus Avena; species Avena longiglumis. Next base: position 507,811,585 of record CP125975.1, read on the forward strand.
ATCGTTCCAAAATACAAGATGAGTCCAATGGATAATTGTTACTAACGCCCCAGGGCACAGTGCTTCTACTCCGCAGGTTTCGACGGCGAATCGCCGCCATCCCTGCGGTTGCAAATGAAGGGCGTGTAGGGGTTCGACGGGTACGTCGTCAACTCACCCGCCATCACTGCACAGAACGGCTGCTCGACCTTGAAGTCCCGATGCTTTGGCTCGGGATCGTTGGGGGCAACAGTCGTCTCCTGATAGGGGAGGAGGTCGCCCATCGCCATGACGCGATCGGAATACACCGCGGCCCGATCCGTCAGCTTCAGCACCTCGGCAATCTCCACAGAGCCTGTCGCTGAGGGGTAGCCACTCGTCACATCGTCAAGGTCGAAGTCCTCCGGGAAGTTGGCAAGCCCAAGGCTGAGAGCCGTTGCCGCCCCGTGCCGGAAGGCCGACCGCGTCATGAATTCGACGACTGGCGGCGCCTTCTCCAGATAACACCATACTTCCACGAGGTTGCTGGGAATTACTTCCGTGGGTGATATCTCCTGAAGATATGCTTGAATGCAAGTCGCGGACAACGCGGCTGAGTCGACCAGAGTGGTCACACACTGCCGCGCGTCGTACGACTGCGCTTCCTCCGAGCTGTCAATAATCCGACCTGTGGAAAGAGGTCGGCAGTGAGTACAACAATGACTCCACAATACAGCTATTACAGGCAGAGGAAAAAGGAAGAAAGGTTTACCAATTAGCGGATGGCAGAGGCCCGTGATGAAGCTTTGAAGCGAGGAGAAGTCGTTCTGCAGCCCAACAACGAGTGCGTCAGACACCTTCCGCTCTTCAGCGGCAGCCGTAACAGCAGTTTTCGCTCGCCCATCCACCGAGCTCGCCTCCGCCTTCGCTTCCTTGAGCTCACGCTCCAGATTAGTGATCCACTTCTCGGTCGTGCTCAAGGCAGATTGAGCCGCCATCAGGTCACCCGCCGGGACAAGACCCTGTCGGACCTCTTCCGCCTCGGCCGCAATCGCTTGGAGTCCCTTGTTCGTCTCCTGGACAGCAACGAGTTCCTTCTCCACGCGACAATTTGCTGCGAGCCGATCGGCCGATTCGTGCTGCAAGCCCTGCGCACAAATCAAACTGTCAATGACAATAAAATCCTAAGTGCACACCCGCTGAAATTCAGCGACTAGGCACTCGGGGACTGGAGATCAAAAATCCTAAGTGCCCACCCGCTGAAATTCAGCGACTAGGCACTCGGGGACTGGAGATCAAAAATCCTAAGTGCCGATGAAATTCAGCGACTAGGCACTCGGGGACTGGAGATCAAAAATCCTAAGTGCCCACCCGATGAAATTCAACGATTAGGCACTCGGGGACTGGAGATAAAAAATCCTAAGTGCCCACCCGCTGAAATTCAGCGACTAGGCACTCGGGGACTGGACGTTACAAAAACACTAAGAATCCGACCACTGAAATTTAGTGGCCCGATCCTCGGGGACTGGACATACCTGGATGGCTGCGCCCAGCATGTTGTGAAGCTGCAGCGCGTCCACAGACGCAAGCACGACCGAAGTACGTCCGCGACGCTGCTCGACCTCCGTCTCGGCGACCCCAGGTGTCTGGCTTGCTGGCGCCGCGCCACTCTTTGTGGCCGCCTTGGCCATGAAGCGGGGGAACGTTGCAGCGGATGTCGCGACACCACTAGGGGCCGGCTCGGCCACTTCAGGCAGGGCAACAGCCTCCTTGGTCTTCGAGGCCACTTCCGCCGCAGTCGGAGGGTCGCTCGGAGCGACTGTCGTGTCATCGGAGACCGTGACGACGTCGTCGCCTTTCGCCCTCTTGGCACCGTCTGCGGGAGCAGCGACTTCGTCAGGTTTCCTCTTCCATGAGGGGTCTTCCTTGATGACGACTGGTGGAACCTTGGCCACGGAAGGATTGCCGATCTTTTTAACTCCAGTCCTGTGAATCAACAATATGAGTCAAGTTGTCCGAATACAACGAAAGACAAGCAGGCGAACAAGACTTACTTGGCGACTGGAATAAACCGCAGACCAGTGCGGATGCTGGCTGGCTTGTCCAACTCGGGCCCCAACTTCCGACTAAGGCCCATCTCGAACACACCGTGTGCCCAAGACACAGAGGGCCTCTTCGAAGACGAGGCCGCGGCAGGAGCCTCCGTGACGACAACTGCGGGAGCTTTCGTGGGAGGTGAAGCTGCTGCGGATGGAGTAGTTCCCAACCCAGAGACCGGGGCGAATGGGGGTGGAAGCGAAGCCAAAGGTACCTCGTCCAGTGGAGCGGCAGCATCCGGCGCTATGGTCGCATGCGCCGCTTCGCCCTTAGCCGAGCTGGAGGCGTCTGAGCTGGTCGCGGATCGGGACGGAGACGTCTGCTTCACCGGCTTAGTCTTGTTCCTCGGTGGAGCCTTCACCTCCTCCTCCTCCTTCTTCTTCTTCTTCTTCTTTGACGGCGTGGCCTCATGACGCGAGGTGTGCTCGGGAAGCTCGCTGTCATCGTCATCGTGAGGCTCGAGGCTTCTACTCGCCTCGAGCTCGCGCTGATGTTGCCCGTGAGTTTTGTGAACCGTTGGGGCAGCGTCTTCTGCGGGCTCGCCTTCGTCATCATCGTCGTCATCACTCGCGTCGCTCCTGACGTCGCCTTTGGCGGGTAGCGACTCGCTCCCGTCTTGGAAGAACGAGCTCGAGTTCTCGTCATCTGCGGGTGGGAGCCATCCTTCCACCACTCGGAACAACTACAATAAAAATGAAACAACGTCGGCATAACCGCGACTGCATCAACTGCGACTGCGAATGTAGCAAAAATGATGACTTACCGTCGGAGTTGGGCGCCTTGCGGTATAGGGGGCGACCCCGGCCTTCGCGTCCAGGTACGCCGCCTGGGTGATTTTCTTCAGAGCCAGGATGTAGTCTTTGAGTTTCCACTTGGCGAGGCAGGATTTCGTCGGGTCGTCCCTACCCGCATACTCGTACATATAGTGGTCGCGGCGGGCCAAAGGCACGAGCCGCCGCCCGAGCCAGCAGTTGTAAAGGTTGATGGTTTGGAGTCCCTTCTTCTTCAGGCCGCGGATGGTTTGCAACATTTCGTCGACTACCATCCGCTGGTCCAGCGGGAGCTTACCGACCTGGAGCCGACGCGGTTCGGGCCGGTCGGCGGAGTACCTTGGAAGCGCCACCTCACCGTTTGGAGTCGCCTCGGTGACGTAGAACCAGTACTTCTTCCACTCGTTTTCCGCCTTGGCGGGCAGCATCAGGTCGAAGAACGACGCCTTCGACTTCAGCTGAAATGTCAGGCCACCCGCAGCCAGCATCGGGCCGCCTGATTCTTCGCGACTAATCCTCCCATGGAATAGATCTTGCCACAAGGGGAAGTAGGGCCTGCAGCCCAGATAGCACTCGCAGAACGCCACGAAAATGGCGAGCTGCTCGATGCTATGCGGGCCCAGGTCCGACGGCTGGATCCCGTAGAAGGCGCAGAAGCGCCGGAAGAAGAGAGAAGTGGGAAACCCCAGCCCCCGCTCCAGGTGGCTGGTGAAGCAAATGAATTCTCCCTCGCGCGGGTCCGGAGTCACCTCTCCGGCTGCGGGGATGCGCCATCTGCCGTCGCGCAGAATCCCGGCCTCCTCGAAGGACGCCAATAGCGCCCTAGTGCACTTGGATCTGCCCCATGGTTCGGTGGAGGGGGGCATTGGTTGGAAGATTCGTGGAGGTCGGGGCTCTCTAGATCGGTTGGATCGTGATGCGGAGTGGAAACGGAGATGGGCGAGATCGGAGGAAATATGAAGGAATGTTTCCCCGCTCGCCTGTCATTCCCCTTATATAGCGGTTGTTATCCGCCAATTTCGGGAGCCGTTACTACGCGGTGATTATGCCAAAAGTTACCGTTGGATTGCCCCAACGGCTAGTTTTGACCCCACTTGACGGTCCAACTTCATCCACTCGAATCGTCGCTCCGCGTGACTGGACGATTCGCCGACCCGATCACTACAACAGTGACTGACCATTCGCCGACCCCGTTCGCCCAGCTGCGACCCGATCGGTCGCCGTTATTGCGACTGGAATAACTAGTTTTTCCTTTATTCAGGAGTCCGCCGCCGATTCGACTGGGCGTCCGCATTGGACCCGTATACACCGACTGCCAGCAACCACCTGCGACCAATCAACGACGGCCTCGGGGACTACTAATTGGGATATGCCTACCGGGGTATACCCAGCAGGATGTTTCCGACTGGCCCAGGTGCTGGCGAGTGGGCATGCGGGACGGCGACTGGATCAAGACCTAGCCTGGACTCAAGCGACTGGAAGCTGAAGGCCCAGAAGTGTAGATAGTCCCAGTCGGATTAGGTTAAACGATTGCTGAAACCTTAACTGATTCGGTTGAGATCTGTAAACCCTAGGGGGTGATTCTATATAAACCTCCCTAGAGGGCGCGTAGAGGATACGTTCCATCATACACCCAAGCGACTCGTTGCCTAGCCGCCGAGCTCGCCCCATTGTACTCTCACCATAATACAATCTAGAAGGAGTAGGTCTTTACCCTCCGGGGGGCCGAACCTGGGTATCCTTGTGTCTCCGCCCTCATCTCGCACCGCAGATGGCTGGCCTCCCTTTCCCCATGTTCTACTACTCGCTGCCGATTGCAGTGTCTGTCGTGGTCATTCCCACGACAAGTTAGCCGGCTCCGGAACGGACCTAGAGGTTTGCGTCAATGGTTGTAAATTGAAGGGAATATGCCCGAGAGGCAATAATAAAGTGGTTATTATCGTATTCCTTGTTTATGATAAATGTTTATTTTACATGCTATAATTGTATTAATACGGAAACATTAATACATGTGTAATAAACAAAAAGGAAGTTCCTAGTTATGCCTCTCTTATAAACTAGCTCGTTGATTAACAAGATGATCATAGGTTTCCTGATCATGGACATTGGATGTTGTTAATAACGAGGTCACAACATTAGTGTAATGGTGTGATGAACATTCATCCGAAGTATAGCATTACGATCAAAGTCATTGAGTTTATATTGCTATAACAACTTACGAAGGGATCCTAATCCTTAGACCATGAGATCATGTCAATCACTAACACTGGAAGAGTTTCTTGATAACATCAAACGTCACACCGTAACAGGGTGATTATAAAAATGGATTCAGAACTAATAAAGTGTTATGTTGAGGCCCATGGATCGAGAGTGGAATTTGTTCATCCCGATGACGGATATATATACTCTGGGCCCTCTCGGTGATATAACATTGGTTAGCTTGCAAGCAAGTGATTTGATCACTAGAATGTTATATCACGGGAACAAGAAAAGAGTGCATGTAAGTAACGAGATCAAACTAGGTATGGATATACCGATGATCGAATCTCGGACATGTAATATATCGCGAAACAAAAGGATTAAGATACTAGCGTAAAAGGTTCCGACGATCACAAGAAAGTCATCGTTGAATGTGTGGGAGTCAGTATGGGTCTCCAGATCCCGCTTCTGATTATTGATCCGAGAGGGGTCTCGATCATGTCCGCATTATTTGTGAACCATAGGGTGACACACTTAAGATACACCGACATCCATTTGGAGCAAAAGTTTCATGCCAAAAAGAATAACAAGCGCAGGAATTTATTTCACTAGATACCGAAACGGGTTTTCGGGTGAAATTGCAGAAAGTGTTTCTGCATGTGAAATGAAATACTAGCAAGGGGTTATATGTGAATGTTTGTCATTAAAGTAATTGACAAAATTCTGAATAAATAAAAGGAGTTTTATTTAATGAGAGTTTGCATTAAATTTGGTGGAAATTTAATGGGAATTTGAGTGGGTTTTTGATTGGAGGGAATTGAAAGGCATTTGAGTGAGTGGAGTGTCCACCCACATGAATGTGGAAGATGTGGGGGCAGCCCCATGGCTGGGCGCATGGCCCCTTGGGTGCCCCCCTCTCCCTATAAAAGGAGCCCCCCTCCCTCTCTCTCACTCACACCTCCTCGTGAAGGATCTCTCTCCCCCTCTAGAATTTATTCCCCATGGTCTCGGACTAGCGAGATACATGTTCCCGGTGGCTATTCGGCAAGAAAGAATTGTGCTTCCACTGCATCGCTGGAGCAAGGAGGCGGAGGTTGCTCGGTGCCTCGAATGTGAGTGCGAGCACGGATGCGCTGCTGTTTTGCGGCGCTAGGACTTCCTCTCGATCTTGAGATCGGCAAGAGATCGCCTACATCAACCACGAGTTTGGACTCGTTAAGCTTTGTCGGTCTTCAAGGGTATGTTCTCTATGGATGTACATCCGCCCGTTGTTTGTATCTAGTAGATAGATCTTGGTACATAGTTGTTCCCATCGTAGGAAATTTTTTGTTTTCTATGCTGCGAACCCTATAGTGGTATCAGAGCCGGATCTATGCGTAGATACTTTGCACGGGTAGTACACATATGAGTATGTGGGCGATGATGATCATTTTATTGCTTCTTAGTTGTACTTTGGATATTGGTGGCATAGTGGGATGAAGCGGCCCGGACAAACTTTACATGTCCTCGCACATGAGACCTGTTCCACGCTTGACATGCAACTGGTTTTGCATAAGTGGCTAGCAGGTGTCTGTCTCTCCTACTATAGTCAATATCTAATTTGCAACGAGTTTTCAACAATTTGGTTATCCTCGTTGTGGTTCATGTTCGTAGGTAAGAACGGTTCTATCTACGAAAGCCCTAAGCCGCGTAAAATTTGCAATGGATAAATTAGAGGCGTCTAGTTTAGATTGTTGCTGGGATAGTGTTATGATATGGTGATGTTGTAAGTAGAAGTATGAGATGATACTCTTACAACACACATAACGTGTAATCTCCATAGACCTTGGACTTACACATATAGGTATGATAGTGATCATACCATGGTGCACATGATGGAGATCATATGCGGGAACCATATCATTTCACTAATAAACATGTGATGTTTTGATTGCATCTTATATTGCTTGTTTGGCGTTTTATTAGCATAATAAGATGATCCCTCATTTAGATATCAAGATAAAAATGTGTTCTTCCTTAAGTATGCACCGACAATGTTTCGTCGCTTCAAGACATCACGTGATGATCGGGTGTACTTGAATCCACGAGCATATCTCAGGTGTAAGACAGTTACACACGCGAATACTAAGGTTCTTACTTGACGAGCCTAGCATGTACATACATGGCCTCGGAACACGGACCGAAAGGTTAAGCATGAGTCATATGTTTTGATATGATGACCATATGGATGCTCGCCTTTGAAGCTATACCGACTCACGTGATGATCGGACTTGGTGTAGTGGATTTGGTTCATGTAATCACCAAAAAGGCATGAGGGATGTCGTTTTTGAGTGGGAGTTCATTTCTAATTTGGATTAGTAGAACTCAATTTATCATAAATTAAATCAAAGTGAATTTGCATAATTTGTTGTAGTCATTGGCATTCGTTCACCACCTTATGCATAGTTGTAATTGAGATAATAAAACTATAGAATTCTGGATATATACTTTACGAACTGGTATCGTATTGTGTTGAGTGTCAATCTAAAGTTTAAAGTCCTATTGCAAACTTTCAGCAAACTCTATTTACTCCGTGAAATTTAATAGTTGGTATTAAATCGAGAGTAACAATTCCAGTGTTAGTATCTTAAGTATCATGTTTGCCTCCATGATTCTTGATTGTTTTAATATCAAGTTTATCTAGGAGCTGAAAGAATTGTTTCAGAAACCATCATGTGTGGCAGATATAACGATATCTGAAACAATGTTTTGGTTGCAATATGATAGAGTATAATATATGTTCTCATATTGGATGAGAATTTGCAAAGGTTGGAGATGCTAGACATCCTAATCATCCAAAAAGGTTTTGGAAAGTAACCTTATACTCAAGATTCGTCCTTATAAGCTACAATAGCGTGATCATGAAATTCGTCATGATAAGGATGAATAGAAGATGTATGTAAAGTGTTTACTACACTAAAAAGATTACTAAAGAATGGATTTTGAAAGAATACCGATCATTTGATGATGGTGATCTACTTCAAAGTGCAAGTCCAAAGGTATTATTATTTGAATATACATGCTTTGGACTATGTGTCATGTATATGGCGCCACTTTTGATGTTTATAGATTCTTTTAAAAAGGAAAAGGAAATGCTGAAAGAGAATCTATAAAATATATTTGGCAGAAAAGAAAAGATTGGAAATATCCAATTTAGGTAGATATATGATATACATGTTATGGTTGTATTCTTTGCTTGTTAAACAATGTGGTTCTTGGGTATTGGATACCGAATTGGTTGGTATAAAATTTCATACGGATCAATGCAATTCATGAACCACAATGGCCTAAGTAACTAGCAAGAGAATATGTGATGATGTTCATCGAAAACAAACAAACCTTTGTTTGTATTTCTCGTTGACATCAAAGCTTGACTTCAAGATTTGTTTTAATAATTGTTATTTAAATCAGGTATTATGAGAACAAAGGTTGTTCAAATAATTACCGTATTCCATATAAGATGGATGATTTACAAATCTAGTTGGAGAAATCACATCCATAAAGCCTAATGCTAAAATGTCGCAAGACAAATGATTGAAAGATCACTTACGAAGTGACATCGCTGTTTAAATTATATTGGAAAGAAAACATGAAGAATCTCCATATTCATGGATTTTTGGAGTCTTTGATTTGATCAAGTGACGCTTGTGAGACTTTCCACGTGATAATTAAAACTTCGTTCAAAGGCCAAAGAAGAACGAATGACTAAATTATTGGAATTTATACATATCGATGTATGTTGTCCATTATGTGTAGTCGTAAGCGATGGATTTCAACTTCATATGTTTTCTCCGGAAATTTGAGTGAATATTCACTTAATGATAAAGAAGTATGAAATATTTGAAAAACGTTTCAAAGACTTTCAAGATGAAGTGGAAAATCATTGTAACAAGAAAATAAATGGTTTATGATTTTATCATAAGGGATTTGTTTGAGTTACAAGTGTAACAAGAAAATAAATGAATTATGATTTTATCATAAAGGGATTTATTTGAGTTGCAAGTTTAGCAAAACACCTAGATTTACATCTCCTAAAACACCATAGAAGTATGGAGTGTTTGAGATTTGTAATAAAACCTTGTGTGACATGGTTTGATCAAAGGTGTTATTTATAAAACTGCCATTATGTTTTAAAATATTAAAAGCTTTAGAGACTACCGCTTTTACACTAAAAAGAGCTCCATCTAGATCCGTTGAAACGACACCATGGAAGTTATGGTTTGGGGTAAAACCCAAGTTGTCATTTTTTAAATTTTGGTATGCTAAACATAAGTAAGATGTTTTACAACCAAAGTTGGATGAGCATGTCTTTGTAGGTTATTTCGAATAACAATTGGTTATTCCTCCATAACACCGAGGACAAAAGGGTTTGTCGCTTGAAATGTGAAGTTTCTTGAAGAAGGAATTTTTCATAAAAGTTAAGTGGGAGGACAATAAAACTTTGATAAGGTTAATGAACCTTAGCTAAATGTCTTTGAGTTAACGCTTAGGAAATGGTTAGGAGGCTATAATGCTCCTGACTTATGTGCCTCAAAAGTTGTGGTCACGGAGATCTAAGTTCTTATTGAACCAAGTCGGTCGGATAAACAAATCAAATGCTGAGATTTGAGAGTAAATCATTATTGTTTGATAATGATGAACCGACTACATACAAAGAAGCGATGATGGGCCCTAACTCCGTCAAATGGCTTGAAGCCATAAAATCCGTGATAGTTCCATACACGAGAAATCAAGTTTTGAACTTGGAAGACCCTCCGGAAAGGTGTAAAAACCTATCGGTCGTATTTGGATCTATAAAGAAACAGACATGGATGTTTCACATATATGAAATAGTCGACATGTCGTAAAGTATTTTACGACAATGTTCAAGGAGTTGACTATGACAAGATTTGATCTTTCATAGCTATATTTAGTCTGGACGGATTAAAGTAGCAACCACCACATATAATTTGTTATATGGTAGATGAATAAACAAAACAAAATTCTTCTAATAGAATGGTTACCTAGGACGTGTACATGACACGGTCCAAAGGGTTTTGTTAAAATTCAAAGAATGCTAAAAGGGCATGCAAACTTCAATGGTTGAAGTAAGCATCGCGGAGTTGGAATCTTCACCTTAATGAAAAGGAGTTTTCATCAGGAGACGATGAAGATGTTTGCATTTGCAAGAAATTAAGTGGGAGCGCTAAGACATATTTATAATACATTATGTGGATGACATCTTGTTGATTAGAAATGATGTATCTTTTATTAACAAAGTTTAAGAATTTCATTTCGATGAAATACTTAGGCAAAACCCGAATATTTAGCGTGAATGTCTATAGTGGATAGACTGTGACGCCAATATGGTTGTGCCAAACGTACATATATGAGATATTGAAGAAGTTCAATATAGAAACAACAAGAAACAGTTCTTGTTGCATGGAAAGGAATTGAATCAAGATTCAAGTGTATCGACACTTGATAAGTGAAACAAGATTCAAGTGCTTTGACACGTGATGAGTGAAATCACGAGAATGTTTTGATCAATCATACCATGATATGTACACATCCAGATATGTCCTATGCTCTAAGTGTTATGAGCATGTACCAGAATAAATCATAAAATGATCATTGAACGATAGTGAGGATATTCTTATAATCTTTTTGAAAGAACTAAGAATATATTTGTGTAGAGGTGACAAACAATTACAAATAGTTCATTGTAAAGCGTTACATTGATACTAGGTTTTTCACAAGATACAAATTAAGTTTATCTCAATTTAAACTATGGGTGGCACAATGTAATGGAAAGAAGATTCCATGATGGATTTGGATGAAATCCATAGTTAAGACATTGTGACGAATACTACAATAAAAAGGCTAAGTATATGACTGCTATAGTAGCAGCAAAGGAGGGAATTTGTGTCAAGTAGTTTGTTATCAAACTAAGGTGTGGTTCACAATGGGCTAACACTAAAGATATATTGTATGACAATAGTATCAACATGTTTTAACCCCAAGGAACTAAAGGTCTCACCAAAATACCAAATTTATACAATGCCATCTCATTGGAGAATGAGTGATGCATGGAGACGCAAAGACATGCAAATACACACGGACCTGAAGCGTCAGATCCGTAGATTATGTTAACCACTTGCAATTGCGTATATGGAACACCAGAAAGCCATATGTGTTCAATACGCAAAGTTTTCAAACTAGATTATTGTCTCTAGTGCAAGTGGGAGACTAAAGGGAATATGCCCGAGAGGCAATAATAAAGTGGTTATTATCGTATTCCTTGTTTATGATAAATGTTTGTTTTACATGCTATAATTTTATTAATACGGAAACATTAATACATGTGTGTTTAATAAACAAAAAGGAAGTTCCTAGTTATGCCTCTCTTATAAACTAGCTCGTTGATTAACAAGATGATCATAGGTTTCCTGATCATGGACATTGGATGTTGTTAATAACGAGGTCACAACATTAGTGTAATGGTGTGATGAACATTCATCCGAAGTATAGCATTACGATCAAAGTCATTGAGTTTATATTGCTATAACAACTTACGAAGTGATCCTAATCCTTAGACCATGAGATCATGTCAATCACTAACACGGAAGAGTTTTTGATAACATCAAGCGTCACCTTTAATGAGGTGATTATAAAGATGGATTCAGAACTAATAAAGTGTTATGTTGAGGACCATGGATAGAGAGTGGAATTTGTTCATCCCGATGACGGATAGATATACTCTGGGCCCTCTCGGTGATATAACATTGGTTAGCTTGCAAGCAAGTGATTTGATCACTAGAATGTTATATCACAGGAACGAAAAGAGTGCATGTCGATAGAGATCAAACTAGGTATGGAGATACCGATGATCGAATCTCGGACATGTAATATATCCTGAAACAAAGGATTAAGATACTAGCGTAAAGGTTCCGACGATCACAAGAAAGTCATCGTTGAATGTGTGGGAGTCAGTATGGGTCTCCAGATCCCGCTTCTGATTATTGATCCGAGAGGGGTCTCGATCATGTCCGCATTATTCGCGAACCGTAGGGTGACACACTTAAGATACACCGACATCCATTTGGAGAAAAAGTTTCATGCCGAAAAGAATAACAAGCGCAGGAATTTATTTCACTAGATACCGAAACGGGTTTTCGGGTGAAATTGTAGAAAGTGTTTCTGTATGTGAAATGAAATACTATCAAGGGGTTATATGTGAATGTTTGTCATTAAAGAAATTGACAAAATTCTGAATAAATAAAATGAGTTTTATTTAATGAGAGTTTGCATTAAATTTTGTGGAAATTTAATGGGAATTTGAGTGGGTTTTTGAGTGGAGGGAATTGAAAGGCATTTGAGTGAGTGGAGTGTCCACCCACATGAATGTGGAGGAGGTGGGGGAAGCCCCATGGCTTGGCGCATGGCCCCTTGGGTGCCCCCCCTCTCCCTATAAAAGGAGCCCCCCTCCCTCTCTCTCACTCACACCTCCTCGTGAAGGATCTCTCTCCCCCTCTAGAATTTATTCCCCATGGTCTCGGACTAGCGAGATACATGTTCCCGGTGGCTATTCGGCAACAAAGAGTTGTGCTTCCACTGCATCGCTGGAGCGAGGTGGCGGAGGTTGCTCGGTGCCTCGAACATGTGTGCGAGCACGGATGTGCTGCTGTTTTGTGGCGCTAGGACTTCCTCTCGATCTTGAGATCGGCAAGAGATCGTCTACATCAACCACGAGTGTGGACTCGTTAAGCTTTGTCGGTCTTCAAGGGTATGTTCTCTACGGATATATATCCGCCCGTTGTTTGTATCTAGTAGATAGATCTTGGTACATAGTTGTTCCCATCGTAGGAAATTTTTTGTTTTCTATGCTGCGAACCCTACATAAACGACCGGGAACCCGAAAGTGTGAATGGGCTTGTCGATACCGCGAAAACACTTCGCTTACCTAAACAATACAGGCGCTCCATGCGCAATCGTAAATAAAGCAGTAAATCATGGCATAAGTACATGATAGTAATAAAGCCCCAAACTAGTTTGTGGCCCCAAGAAATAATATATGACTCAAGCTCTGGCTAGGGGGATTCATGGTCCCACATGCGGATAGTGGGAATATTCAAAGAACAGGTATCAAGTACTCGGGGTCCTTCGGGACACAAGTGGACGGTTAAAAACCAAATAACATCTATTGCCCACATGTGCCTCTGCATTATTTACCTACTTCATTTTTAGTTGTTAAACTGTAATTAAAGTCATGATCATCTCCAACATAAAGCATACGGCAGTCTTCCAACAACTGTGGTACTTGACAACACGCAACAGCACTTGAGCAAGCGACTACGACACGCAAGTCCAACTATCTACCAAACAACAGGTAATAGGATGTGTCCAAGGCAATATAAGGCTGCAAGGGATACCACGGGTACGAAAACTAGAGCATCGCAACACAGATAGCAATAGATCAACAGGAGGAAATAAAGACTAGAAATATAAAATAGGTAGAAAGGGGGAGAATGCTCGCCTGAGAAATATTGCCGAAGGTTCATCCGAAGATCAGGGCGAAGCTCACATCAAATCAACGGCCTTATCCGCGAAGAAGCAAAACACTAGAAGAAACACCAGATGCACTATTTAATACTACGACAGAAGATCGAGCATGATGCATGTATGATGTATGACATGGCCAAGGTGCAATGCAATTAGGCAATATTAAGCGGAACCGGGGTCCCGATAATTAATTAAATGGTTCATGTTGTTTATATACCCCGCATTTTAAATGTTGTCTTAACAAGGAAAAATATGGCATCGGTTTGCTACACAAATTTAAATGGAGTCAATATAAGACTAGAATCGCTCGCATATAAACTCCATGTTTGATTATTAGGTGAGTCAACAAAATACCCACAAACCACAAGATTTTTGAGGGGTTCGGGTTCGGGCTTCGGGGTCTCGGACATCGGATCTGTGATGAAGGTCATGGCTGTTCCGGAGAGGATACCTTGGCGTTCCGGGGATCTTCGGGTCCAAGAAGAAGATTGTCGGTCATCGTATTCTTGTAGCAGTGCTCGGGTTACATAATGGAGATCTTGGCATACACAAACGAGACGATATGGCCGGATCACTTGGCACCAGAAACTTGGTCCTAGACTGGTGTCGAGCAATGGTCGGGCTCCTGAACAATAGCCCCACGGTCACTATCTTCCCGCACAGACCAAAGGAGATGCACTGTAAGGTCCCTCCTTTATAAAGGAAAAGGATCCCTATGATTGCAATGCTAGTCCCTGGATCAATATCTAGCATCCACAGTTAATATGTAATATCAAGAAACAAAGGTCATAATACAACTTTATAACCAGGAATAAAATAATTTAATACATCTTACATAGCTCATTTGGCTATCTCATTACAATGCAACAGAATATAATAATAGCATGGGGTCCTTCATCTTCAAAGTGCCACAGGCAGACATGTTGGTTGTAGACTTGTAATCCTAATCCTTACACTTTACTAATATCAAACAAACCTGCAACATAACAAGTTACAGCCACAAGGGTCAATACATTTGAATTGTATTGGCAAGTGATACCATGGTAGTATAGTGGAGTCTATCATCTATATGCATTTGGCTAAGTGGAGCTTAGGCTTGCATTGCTCAAAATAGATTTTCCTTATCATTTGAAAACACTAAGTTTTTGTTTGTCAAAAATCACCCAAGGCATCTCCCAATAGAAATTGGTGATCCTTCAACCCTTGTTCAACCACAAGTTTTTAACTTAGAAATTGGGATGATGAGATTCTTGATAGCTTCCATGTCTTGATGCTCAAATTGTCCTTTACCAGGGACATGGCTAAGTAATTAGATTTTACACTCTGCAGAGGTGGTGCACTTTCCCCACAAGACTTGGTTTCCCAAGACAAGATCTTTCAGAAGCCTTCCCTTAGACCAGAATGGACGCGTTCCAACCTATCATTCCCCTACCACCAACTGTCCATTTGGCTAAGTTATTGCAACCTATATGATCCAGGCAGAGCCCATATTGCCAAGTGGCTGCACTTGAAGCTTCTCAACATTTGACATCTCAAATCTCTTTGTTCCTGGGTGGCCATCCACAAGTGAGATACACAAGGTTCACCAGTACCCTGGCCTTGTGTAACCACTCAACACAAACCATTCCTTCCATTCCACCCAGGTGATTCATTCACTTAGTTGTTTTATTAAACAAACACAAGTCCTCAGACTTAGAAATTTTTCCATAGCATGAATATATATATTCCACCCTTGTTTTCTATTAGCTAAGCTAAGCATGATAGTAATAGGAATCTTAACTTAGGAAATTCTACTAAGGTTTCATCTACTAGGATTTCCCATGGTATAGTTTACACTTAGCAAAATTCCATGCAAGTCCTACTTAGAAATATCACTAATGCATAGTGAAAATAATGGGACAAAAGTATGAAGCATCACTTGCCTTTTTGGTAGAGTATAAGTTCACTCCTTGTCCTTCCTACAATCACACTCTTCAAGTCACTACAATTCAATCAAGCAAGGCACAAGTTCAATCTACCATTCAAACAATCCATCACATAAAATCATAAAAACAAGATAATGCATGCAAGCATGCTAAAGTTTGTTTTATTTGGAAAAGTGGTTTCTAAAGTTTCACAAACATTTTAAAACACCTAATGGTCATTTTATAAAGTGGCAAAGTCATTTGCAAAAGGTTTCACTTTATAAACCATTTTTAAAACAAGGTATCATTTTATGTGGTGTAAATGTTTTAGTAAGGCATTAACCTATAGGATTCACAAAACATGTTTTAAAATCATAAAACTTTGTGTTTAGGGTCAAAGAGTTTATTTCCAAAACATTTCTCAAAGGTTTTCTTCCAAAACCATTTTTAATAATTAACCCATATTTTTATTTGACTAGAAATGGTTTAAATCGAAGATTCATTCTTTTGCTTCTCCAAATACATTTTTGAAACTACAAAGTGATTCCTATGGTCAGTAGGTTCAAAACACACCATTTGCCAAAGATTTTATCCCCAAAATCATTTTGTAATAAGTTTTATAACCTAAACAAGCATACATAAGTTTCTGCAAAAACAAACATTTCACCAGAAGCTTTTTACTAAACAAAGTGCATGGTTAGAAAGTAATCTTTTTGCTGATTCCATTGATATAAAGTTTGTAAATTTTGGACGTGTAGATTTAAAGTTATAAATTTTACAAAATCACATATCTAATAGAAATGTTTCTATTTTTAAATCAAAGTCTGAGCCACGTGGATCAATCCTATAGGCTGGTACCGGTTCGGGCGGATCGGCTAACATGGACTGTTGGATTTTAAGAGGATCGTGCGGCACAGATTAATCAAAAACGGTTCGATAAGTCATCTATCCTAACCGCTGGATCGGGATCCGACGGTCCTCATCGCACTGACCATGAACTGGTGGCTGCTGGCGGTCGGAGGCGCTCGGGCGATGATGGTGCCGCGATCTGAAGCTAGAGGAGGAGTGGGGTGGCTCACCAGAATTATCGAAGCTTGCTGATGCTCAACGTGTACTTGGTTGGCGAAGGGGCGCACGGAGTCGACGGGTATTGCTTGCCGGAGAAGCTCCTGGTGACGGTGTGCTCGGGCTGGCGACATTGGCGATGCTACACAGCTCGGTAAGGAAAGACAATTAGTTCGTTAGATGCGGAAGACGATGCTGGTTACGCGGGTGTCAACGAGGAGGAGAGGGGAGGTCAGGATTTACCACGGGAGGTCGTCGGAGTTAATGCCGAAGATGGTGGCGCTCTGTCATGTTTGTTGTCGGTGTTCTAGGGCACGTGCGGTTGAGTGGTTGGTGCTGGGAGATGCGTAGGGAGATGGGGATCACGCTCGTGTGGCCAAGGGGGCAAGGCGGTGGCTGGGCTCGCCGGAATTGGCTGGGAAAGGTTGTCGGAGCAGTGGTCGTGCAAACCAAATCAGGGGCAGCCTGGGGGCAGAGGGAGGATGGCGAGCGAGGGGAAATGGAGAGGGGACGTGGGCAATTAAGAGGCGCGATTGCAGGCGGAATCAACTGACATTCTGGCGAATTTACGTGAGCTTTCAGCAGCGGCGGCGGGCGTGGTCAGCGGCGGGTGAGGAAGAAGGTGAGCTGGCGGTGGGGCCTAGCGTCAGCGAGATAGAGAGGGGTTTGGTGGGGCCTACTCATCAGTGGTTGCGCGGGTTTAGACACGGGTGAGGAAAACGCTTCAGGAGGGGAAAGAGGAGGTGGGCTGTTGGGCTTAGTGGGCCAGGTTGGGTTGGGCTGCTTCCAATTCATTTTTTTATTCTTTTTCTATTTCTTCAAATCTGTTTTGATTTTGTTTAATTGATTCAAACACCCATTTGAATTCAAACTTTTTCCAATTTTTGGATAGGTTTAAACACTGATTAGTATTGTATTCTGATGTCAATTTTTGAATAAAACCTTATTCATTTTGGGGTCTTTTATTTATTCAAAATAGGCTCTAGTTTTTAATTAGATAGGATTTAATAATAATTTTAAACCTCCATTTAAATTCTTTAAACTTTCCAATTCCTTTCAGTAGGTTTTTATTTGTTTAGTTGGTTCAAATAATTCATCTTGAATTATTTGTAAAGTATTTTAATATGATATATTAATCATTTAAGATTGGGTATTTGTTTTAATTCCCATAGGATTGGTTTAAGTCATTTTATTTTATATTGGAAGTTCTTTATCCCTTTATTTTATTTGGATTGGGATTATAATTCATTCCACTTGTTTATGGGTTAGGCCAAGATTTGGTTTGGTCTTTAAATACTCTTTATTTAATATTTCTTTCTTCATCTTATAAAATCCATATCTTTTTAATTAGAGATCCAAACTTGGGAATTCCAATTTGTGAAATCTTGTTTAATATTTGTTTATCTTTTTAAATGTCTTTAAGATCATTTGCTCACCACTTGGTATGGATTTTAGATAAGGACTTTATTAGTTTTGGAATTAAATTCCTTATCTTATTATATTCATAAGATTTTATTTATGGTTCCAAATTAAGTGAAACCAGTTTCTATGGTCTTATTTTATTTCTATTTGTCTTTATTGATCATTTGTGAATGTTTGTTGACAAAATTTTATATGGATAAAATCCATAGACTTGGAGATACTTGGAAATGATTTTATTCCATTTGGGTTTGGGGTTTGGATTTATTTTCCAAGTGTTTAAATTTCCAGATACATTCATTGAGGAATGCAATTCCCTCGTTTGGATTTTTTTTGTTGGATTCAAACTTTTACCAAAGTTTGTTCAAGATGGGATTTTAAGTGTCCATTTAGAAACAAAAGTTTCTTTTCACCCTGATTTTCAACAATAATTTATTTTGTTTATTTATTTTTCACATTACAAGATTTGGAAAATCTTGGGATGTGACAGGCTACCACCCTTAAAATAAATCTCGTCCTGAGATTTGGGGAGGCTAGGGGTTACAAGTTGGCTCAAAGCATCTAGGGTACTACCACCCTTAAATTTTTTCCAACTAAATTACATTTTGGCCTGCTTGGGATCTTGGGGAAACTTCTCTGGGCAACCATCTGCATAGTGTCCTTTGTTTCCACACTTGAAACATGTGACAAGGCTGAGATCCTTCATGGGCTTGTTTATCTTGTGCTTCATCTTTTCTTGACAGTTGCTTGCATAATGTCCTTGGTTACCACAGTTGTAACATGTGATAAGATTGAGTTCATCACGTATCTTCAGTGGACAAGTTGCTACATAATGGCCTAGCTGTTTGCAGTTGTTGCACCACACTTGGCCAATCTCCTTATACTTATTCTTCTCTGGACATTCACTGGCATAGTGTCCCATTTCTTTACAATGATTACATTGCACATGGCTTTTGTCCTTCTTTTTCTTGGGTTTCTCCAAAGCTAGGAGTGCTTCTAGTTCATGTTCTTCATATGTTATCTCATAGGTAGGAATGTCTACTGGTTTCTTGGACCTTCTATTGCTCCTTGGATAATTCATATGCCTCTTCTTTGGTCCTTTAAATTGGGTCGTATTGCATGGAGGTACAAGTGGAGATTTTCCTTAGTCCTCATCCTTCTTGGTAGACTTGGCTCCCTCTTGATAGTCTGCAATCAGTTGTTGCACTCCACCTTGTTTCCTTTGTTCAACTATGGAATAGATGGGGCATTGGATAGGGACATGATTGTTTCCTTCACATAGGTAACAAGTAGCTTGAGAGGTGGGACATTGGTCAACTGGATGTTTCTCTTCACAGTTGGGGCATTGATCTCCATGCTCCTTGGAATTGTGATCCTTGTCTCCACAAATATTGCAAGCTTTGGTTCCTTCTAGAATAACATCCTTGTCATCTTTGTTGTCACAAACTCCTTTGGAAGAGTTGCTTTCCATGTTGATCATTTGATTTGTCACCTTATGCAACAATTGGGCTTGGGTTTCAAAAAACCTTTGCAGGGTTGGATCTTCCCCACTGGTGTTGGCTATGAATTGAGCTGTCATTTGGTTCAACTGGTTTTGGGTTGCTATAAGTTCTCTCATGTTGTCCTCTTGGTTGTTGTTGTTGTCACCATCCTTGATGTTGGAGTCTCTTGGAGAAGTCGTCTGTTTGGGTTGGGTAGGGATTAGAATAGGCAAAAGATTTTCTAAGGAAATAATTCTAATCACACACATCACAATTCACACAAGAAATGTGCAGGCAATCACAAATAAACATTCCACTCAAACAACAAGTTTCAAGCATATTTTTAGGCAACCAAAAATATTTTTTCTACACCACATAAGTTGGTGGGTTTGTCTTAAACTAAATATGGTGGTCCATCTATATGGTTCACTTGCATTCTTTCCATCCTTCTTGGTTGATTCTCCTTGAATGAGATCTTTTATTCTTGAGAAAATTCTTGGTCACAAAACTTCAAAGGTGATCATGGTTCCTTCTAAGTTGTGTTTCCTTAGTCTTCAAGTCTTTGAGTAACATTTCTTGTCTCACTTGTAGTCCTTAGTGATATCCAAGGTTGAAGTCCTTGGTGAAAATGCTGAAGATGTTGCAGTCATTACAGTTGAAGATGTTGAAGTCATTAGAGTTGATGAAGTCCTTTGCACATGGTGAAGTCTTTGGCCATGGGGTAGGTTTTTCCCTCAAGTTTGAAATGGAAGAGATGTAGAATCAAAACCAAAATGGTTGAGGAAAGAGTTTACAAGATGGTTTGTAAATAAGTTTTGGAACAAATACAACTCCTATTTTTCTAAGGGTTTTTGTCCTATCCTAGGTTTACAAATCCTACAGGCAACACAATGCTCTGATACCATCTGTAAGGTCCCTCCTTTATAAAGGAAAAGGATCCCTGTGATTGCAATGCTAGTCCCTAGATCAATAGCTAGCATCCACAGTTAAGATGCAATATCAAGAAACAAAGGTCATAATACAACTTTATAACCAGGAATAAAATAATTTAATACATCTTACATAGCTCATTTGGCTATCTCATTACAATGCAGCAGAATATAACAATAGCATGGGGTCCTTCATCTTCAAAGTGCCACATGCAGACATGTTGGTTGTAGACTTGTAATCCTAATCCTTACACTTTACTAATATCAAACAAACCTGCAACATAACAAGTTACAGCCACAAGGGTCAATACATTTGAATTGTGTATTGGAAAGTGATACTATGGTAGTATAGTGGAGTCTATCATCTATATGCATTTGGCTAAGTGGAGCTTAGGCTTGCATTGCTCAAAATAGATTTTCCTTATCATTTTAAAACACTAAGTTTTTGTTTGTCAAAAATCACCCAAGGCATCTCCCAATAGAAATTGGTGATCCTTCAACCCTTGTTCAACCACAAGTTTTTAACTTAGAAATTGGGATGATGAGATTCTTGATAGCTTCCATGTCTTGATGCTCAAATTGTCCTTTACCAGGGATATGGCTAAGTACTTAGATTTTACACTCTGCAGAAGTGGTGCACTTTCCCCACAAGACTTGGTTTCCCAAGACAAGATCTTACAGAAGCCTTCCCTTAGACCAGAATGGACGCGTTCCAACCTATCATTCCCCTACCACCAACTGTCCATTTGGCTAAGTTATTGCAACCTATATGATCTAGGCAGAGCCCATATTGCCAAGTGGCTGCACTTGAAGCTTCTCAACATTTGACATCTCAAATCTCTTTGTTCCTGGGTGGCCATCCACAAGTGAGATACACAAGGTTCACCAGTCCCCTGGCCTTGTGTAACCACTCAACACAAACCATTCCTTCCATTCCACCCAGGTGATTCATTCACTTAGTTGTTTTATTAAACAAACACAAGTCCTCAGACTTAGAAATTTTTCCATAGCATGAATATATATATTCCACCCTTGTTTTCAATTAGCTAAGCTAAGCATGATAGTAATAGGAATCTTAACTGAGGAAATTCTACTAAGGTTTCATCTGCTAGGATTTCCCATGGTATAGTTTACACTTAGCAAAATTCCATGCAAGTCCTACTTAGAAATATCACTAATGCATAGTGAAAATAATGGGACAAAAGTATGAAGCATCACTTGCCTTTTTGGTAGAGTATAAGTTCACTCCTTGTCCTTGCTACAATCACACTCTTCAAGTCACTACAATTCAATCAAGCAAGGCACAAGTTCAATCTACCATTCAAGCAATCCATCACATAAAATCATAAAAACAAGATAATGCATGCAAGCATGCCAAAGATTGTTTTATTTGGAAAAATGGTTTCTAAAGGTTCACAAACATTTGAAAACACCTAATGGTCATTTTATAAAGTGGCAAAGTCATTTGCAAAAGGTTTCACTTTATAAACCGTTTTTAAAACAAGGTATCATTTTATGTGGTGTAGAAATGTTTTAGTAAGGCATTAATCTATAGGATTCACAAAATATGTTTTAAAACCATAAAACTTTGTGTTTAGGGTCAGAGAGTTTATTTCCAAAACATTTCTCAAAGGTTTTCTTCCAAAACTATTTTTAATAATTAACCCATATTTTTATTTGACTAGAAATGGTTTAAATCCAAGATTCATTCTTTTGCTTCTCCAAATACATTTCTGAAACTACAAATTTATTCCTATGGTCAGTAGTGTCGTGGTGGTATCACGGCATATGCCATGGGTAGGCTAAAGTTGGGGCCAATGGACGTGGAGGAATCCGGGGAGGGATGATGCAGTGAAGACCGCACTCGTATGAACAAAGAGAAATACAATGTATATTGGATTGAAGCTCTCAAGTGGAGATAACACCTCATTCTCTACATCTAATCTCTTATAATCTGGCCATACTTGTGGCTACAATCATGCTCCTTGAGCTGTATCTCCTATGCCTCTATCTAGATCTCTCTATGAGAGTGGAGGAGGAAGAAGAAGGAGAGCTCCTAGTGAGCAGAGAGGGGAGGAGCCCTTCGGGGGCCTCTCTCCGAACGATCCTCCCTGGTGCTCCTTATAAAGAGGAGCCCAGGGGACAAATCTTGTTCCCCACGATTGGTATCTAGGCGGCATATTCCCAGCATCTTCTTAGATGCTCAGCATATGCCTTGGCATCTTTGGAGATGCCATGGCATATTCCTCAGCATATTCTTGATGCCAAGGGCATATTCCTCATGCCATGTGCCAGTCTGAGCCCTGGGCGTCCTAAGACTGGCACGGGACTTGCTGATCTTGTCTTGTCCTGAAGGTATGTCGATGTAGCGGTCGAAGTAGCATTCGGGGGTGAATAACAGGGCGTCTGGGGTAAACTGATTCGGCCCAGACGTCCCAGGCGAAGGAGAAACTCGGCCCAGGTCTTGGATGATTCGGCCTGGGAGAAAGCATGGTCAGTGGCGAGATGTCAGCCCAGCCGGGTCCTGACATAGCCCGGCCGAGGTGGTCTTCATTCGGCCCAGACGGGGCGGCTCGTCCCTGGGCCCAGCCGGGTAATGGAGGGAGCAACCTGCTGATTCCCGCGGTGGGCCGAACTTTGCCTGAGTCGGCCCACCCGGGGGGAGGCGAGTGACGCTGGGGAGGCTCCTCGTGGTGGGCCGAATCGCCCACCCGTGAAGAGAGGCAGGCTGGCCAGGGATTCTTCTTGGAGGACGCAGGAGGTTCGGCGGGAGACCTGGCGGGAGCGCGGTTGATTCGGTTGATGGCGGCATAGAGCGAAGAGGTGGCTAGCTGGAGTAATTCGGCGCTGGGCCAGGTCGTTTGGTGGGCTGGACTGGAAGACTCGGCCCAAGAGGGTGATTCGGCTCTTAGAGCTTTAGTTCGGCCTGTTTATTGTTGGTCTGGTCCAGGAGGAGTAGTGGGAGCAGGCCGAATTGAGTCTAATTCGGCCCAGGTCCTCTTTTTGCCTTTATCTTTTTATGTTTATCTTTTGTACTTGTATTTAATATCATTTTCCTACATATGTATCTTATTGACTTACTTAATTCACCAACTCTGGGGTACCTGGGGGTACACCCCCGACATTAGTCCCCGAGGCTATGTGGGACTCGTAGAGTCGTGCATAGGCTTCA
Organism: Avena longiglumis; assembly: GCA_030063025.1. Classification (NCBI taxonomy): domain Eukaryota; kingdom Viridiplantae; phylum Streptophyta; class Magnoliopsida; order Poales; family Poaceae; genus Avena; species Avena longiglumis. Next base: position 507,835,159 of record CP125975.1, read on the forward strand.
TATTAAATATTCCCAGAGTTGTCTTCCGACTTATAATCTCTTGGTTGCATAATGTTTTTGGGCAAGTTTGTGACTTTATCCTTCTTGGGCTCTACTCATAACCTCTCTAGGCATGTTTTTTCGACTTCTGGCCTTCTTGGGATCTAGTCATAACCATTTTTGGTAAGTTTCTGGACTTCTGGCCATCATGGGCACTGGTCACAACCCCTTTGGGTAAGTTTCCAGACTTCTGGCTTCCATGGGCACTCGTCATAACCCCTTTGGGTAAGTTTCTAGACTTCTGGCCTTCATGGGCACTCGTCATAACCTCTTTGGGTAAGTTTCTAGACTTCTGGCCTTCATGGGCACTCGTCTTTTAACCTCTTTGGGTAAGTCATGAGTTCCTGCCTTCTTGGGCGTTGCTCTTTTAACCTTATTGGGCAAGTTAGGAGTTCCTGCCTTCTTGGGCATTGCTCTTTTAACCTCATTGGGTAAGTTTATGAGTTCTGGCCTTCTTGGGCACTGCTCTTTTATCCTCATTGGGTAAGTTATGAGTTCTGGCCTTCTTGGGCACTGCTCTTTTAACCTCATTGGGTAAGTTATGAGTTCCTGCCTTCTCGGGCATTGCTCTTTTAACCTCATTGGGTAAGTTTATGAGTTCTGGCCTTCTTGGGCACTGCTCTTTTAACCTCATTGGGTAAGTTATGAGTTCTGGCCTTCTTGGGCACTGCTCTTTTAACCTCATTGGGTAAGTTATGAGTTCCTGCCTTCTCGGGCATTGCTCTTTTAACCTCATTGGGTAAGTTTATGAGTTCTGGCCTTCTTGGGCACTGCTCTTTTAACCTCATTGGGTAAGTTTATGAGTTCTGGCCTTCTTGGGGACTGCTCTTTTAACCTCATTGGGGTAAGTTGTTATCTGAGTCATCTGATTCCAAATCTGAGTTATTTTACTCAAAATTGACTTTATGTCTTAAGTCTGAGTCATCTGACTCAAATCCGAGTTATATTACTCCAATCTGAATTAACTCATCCCAAATCCGAGTTACTTTACTCAAAATTGACTTTTATGTCTTAAGTCTGAGTCATCTGGCTCAAATCCGAGTTATATTACTCAAATCCGATTTTAACTCATCCCAAATCTGAGTTACTTTACTCAAAATTGACTTATATGTATTAAGTCCGAGTCATCTGACTCAAATCCGAGTCATCTGACTCAAATCCGAGTTAACTCAACTCAAATCCGAGTTATATTACTCAAAATTGACTCATATGTCTTAAGTCCGAGTCATCTGACTCAAATCCGAGTCATCTGACTCAAATCCGAGTTAACTCAACTCAAATCCGAGTTATATTACTCAAAATTGACTCATATGTCTTAAGTCTGAGTTATCTGGCTCAAATCCGAGTTATATTACTCAAATCTGAGTTAACTCAACTCAAATCCGAGTTATATTACTCAAAATTGACCCATATGTCTTAAGTCTGAGTTATCTGGCTCAAATCCGAGTTATATTACTCAAATCCGAGTTAACTCAACTCAAATCCGAGTTATATTACTCAAAATTGACTCATATGTCTTAAGTCTGAGTTATCTGGCTCAAATCCGAGTTATATTACTCAAATCCGATTTTACTCAACTCAAATCCGAGTTATATTACTCAAAATTGACTCATATGTCTTAAGTCTGAGTTATCTGGCTCAAATCCGAGTTATATTACTCAAATCCGAGTTAACTCAACTCAAATCCGAGTTACTTGTTTCACCATGATATAGCTTGATTTGGCATGATGAGGATAAGTTGCCTTTGATATGGATCCGAGATATAGATCCGAGATTAAGCTTTGGGATATGATAATAGGGCCAACCGCTGAGGGATCTGATTCGAGATGTAGATATGAGACATAGATTGGAGATGTGATAAGCTGGCCAATAATTATCCGTGATATAGGGTAATTTGGCGAGATGGTGAGATATCAATCCGAGTCATAACATAACCTGGCAATTTGGGGAACTGAACAAAGCTTCGGCATGAATCAGAGACATGATTAGTACGCCGAGTCTGAATACCAATCCGAATTATAATATCCCCTGTTAAGCTGAATCAAACGTTAGTCCGGATAAGAGACAATCTACTGAGCTGAGTCAAAGGTTAATCCGAAGCATAAACAAATTGACTCAAATTATATTCGAACCAACAATAAGCTGGACGGTAAGCTGAGTTAGAGGACAATCCAAAGCATATATAAATGGACTCGAATTCTATCCGACTCATAAGTAAGCTGACTCAAATTCTACCTGGATCATAAGTAAACTGACTCAACTTCTGTCTGGATCACAAACAAGAAGACTCAACTTATGGCCGAGTTATGAATATGCTGGCATGTGAGCTGGGTCACAGGACAACCTACGACACAAACTAACTGACTCAAAATCTGTATGAATTACCAATAAGCTGATTCAACTTTTGGCCGAGTTATAAATAAGCTGGCGGGAGTACAGATCTAAATCAACATAATGCTCTCTTAATCTAATGGTGACTATACGAATAAGATGACTAGTCCCCGGGTTAAGTTATTCTCTCCCTGGGGTGAAGGTTTGAGTGTAGCTGGCTGAGTTACATGGCACTTACAGTAAACTTGGAGAAGTGTTTGGGTAAGTTTTGCTAGGTCATAGTTGCCCTGCTGAGTTACTTGGTACTTACAGTAAGTTTGGAGTGGTGCTTGAGTCCTTCTTGCTGAGTCTTACCTGCTTTGATGAGTTAGACTTGGAGAGCCTCTGTGCTTACCTACTTGTTCTCTGTTGGCTTGGAGAAGCTGAATGATCCCTACAAGGAAGAGAACTGATGAAGGTGCTCCCGTCCGGATGGAAACCCAACCAACGCCACTAGAGGCCCCACGGTGGGCGCCAAATGTCGTGGTGGTATCACGGCATATGCCATGGGTAGGCTAAAGTTGGGGCCGATGGACGTGGAGGAATCCAGGGAGGGATGATGCAGTGAAGACCGCACTCGTATGAACAAAGAGAAATACAATGTATATTGGATTTAAGCTCTCAAGTGGAGATAACACCTCATTCTCTACATCTAATCTCTTATAATCTGGCCATACTTGTGGCTACAATCATGCTCCTTGAGCTATATATCCTATGCCTCTATCTAGATCTCTCTATGAGAGTGGAGGAGGAAGAAGAAGGAGAGCTCCTAGTGAGCAGAGAGGGGAGGAGCCCTTCGGGGGCCTCTCTCCGAACGATCCTCCCTGGTGCTCCTTATAAAGAGGAGCCCAGGGGACAAATCTTGTTCCCCATGATTGGTATCTAGGCGGCATATTCCCAGCATCTTCTTAGATGCTCAGCATATGCCTTGGCATCTTTGGAGATGCCATGGCATATTCCTCAGCATATTCTTGATGCCAAGGGCATATTCCTCATGCCATGTGCCAGTCTGAGCCCTGGGCGTCCTAAGACTGGCACGGGACTTGCTGATCTTGTCTTGGCCTGAAGGTATGTCGATGTAGCGGTCGAAGTAGCGTTCGGGGATGAATAACAGGGCGTCTGGGGTAAACTGATTCGGCCCAGACGTCAAAGTAAGGAGAAACTCGGCCCAGTCTTGGATGATTCTGGGAGAAAGCGATGGTCGGTGGCGAGATGTCAGCCAATGGTCCTGACATAGCCCGGCCGAGGTGGTCTTCATTCGGCCCAGACGGGGCGGCTCGTCCCTGGGCCCAGCCGGGTAATGGAGGGAGCAACCTGCTGATTCCCGCGGTGGGCCGAACTTTGCCTGAGTCGGCCCACCCGGTGAGTGAGGGAGGCTCCTCGTGGTGGGCCGAATGCGGCCCACCCGGCGAAGCAGAGGAGACGGCGAAGTCAGCGGGATCGCTAGAGGACGCAGGAGGTTCAAGGAGACTGGCGGGGCCTTGGTTGATTCGGTTGATGGCGGCATAGAGCGAAGAGGTGGCTAGATGGAGTAATTAGGCGCTGGGCCAGGTCGTTTGGTGGGCCGGACTGGAAGACTCGGCCCAAGAGGGTGATTCGGCTCTTAGAGCTTTAGTTCGGCCTGTTTATTGTTGGTCTGGTCCAGGAGGAGTAGTGGGAGCAGGCCGAATTGAGTCTAATTCGGCCCAGGTCCTCTTTTTGCCTTTATCTTTTTCTGTTTATCTTTTGTACTTGTATTTAATATCATTTTCCTACATATGTATCTTATTGACTTACTTAATTCACCAACTCTGGGGTACCTGGGGGTACACCCCCGACAAGTAGGTTCAAAACACACCATTTGCCAAAGATTTTATCCCCAAAATCATTTTGGAATAATTTTTATAACCTAAACAAGCATACATAAGTTTCTGAAAAAACAAACATTTCACCAGAAGCTTTTTACTAAACAAAGTGCATGGTTAGAAAGTAATATTTTTGCTGATTCCATTGATATAAAGTTTGTAAAATTTGGAAGTGTAGATTTAAAGTTATGAATTTTACAAAATCACATATCTAATAGAATTGTTTCTGTTTTTAAATCAAAGTCTGAGCCACGTGGATCAATCCTATAGGCTGGTACCGGTTCGGGCGGATCGGATAACATGGACTGTTGGATTTTAAGAGGATCGTGCGGCACAGATCAATAAAAAACGGTTCGATAAGTCATCTATCCTAACCGCTGGATCGGGATCAGACGGTCCTCATCGCACTGACCATGAACTGGTGGCTCTGCGGCGGTGGCTGGCGCTCGGGGCGATGTGATGCCGGTCTGAGGAAGCTAGAGGAGGAGTGGGGTGGCTCACCAGAATCGTCGAAGCTTGCTTATGCTCAACGTGTACTTGGTTGGCGAAGGGGCGCACGGAGTCGACGGGTATTGCTTGCCGGAGAAGCTCCTGGCGACGGTGTGCTCGGGCTGGCGACATTGGCGATGCTACACGGCTCGGGAAGGAAAGACAAGTAGTTCGTTAGATGCGGAAGATGATGCTGGTTACGCGGGTGTCAACGAGGAGGAGAGGGGAGGTCGGGATTTACCACGGGAGGTCGTCGGAGTTAATGCCGAAGATGGTGGCGCTCTGTCGTGTTTGCTGCCGGTGTTCTAGGGCACGCGCGGATGAGTGGTTGGTGCTGGGATATGCGTAGGGAGATGGGTATCACGCTCGTGTGGTCGAGGGGGCAAGGCAGTGGCTGGGCTCGTCGGAATTGGCTGGGGAAGGTTGTCGGAGCAGTGGTCGTGCAAACCAAATCAGGGGCAGCCTGGGGGCAGAGGGAGGATGGCGAGCGAGGGGAAATGGAGAGGGGACGTGGGCGATTAAGAGGGCGCAGTTGCAGAGCGGAATCACTGCGGCGTTACGGCAAATTTACACGAGCTTTCAACGGCAGAAGCGGCCGGGCGTGGTCAGCGGCGGGTGAGGAAGAAGGTGAGCTGGCGGTGGGGCCTAGCGTCAGCGAGATAGAGAGGGGTTTGGTGGGGCCTACTCATCAGTGGTTGCGCAGGTTCAGACACGGGTGAGGAAAACGCTTCGGGAGGGGAAAGAGGAGGTGGGTTGTTGGGCTTAGTGGGCCAGGTTGGGCTGCTTCCAATTCATTTTTTTATTCTGTTTCTTTTTCTTTTTTTATTTCTTCAAATCTGTTTTGATTTTGTTTAATTGATTCAAACACCCATTTGAATTCAAACTTTTGCCAATTTTTGGGTAGGTTTAAACACTAATTAGTATTGTATTCTGATGTCAATTTTTGAATAAAACCTTATTCATTTTGGGGTCTTTTATTTATTCAAAATAGGCTCTATTTTTTAATTAGATAGGATTTAATAATAATTTTAAACCTCCATTTAAATTCTTTAAACTTTCCAATTCCTTTCAGTAGGTTTTTATTTGTTTAGTTGGTTCAAATAATTCATCTTGAATTATTTGGAAAGTATTTTAATATGATTTATTAATCATTTAAGATTGGGTATTTGTTTTAATTCCCATAGGATTGGTTTAAGTCATTTTATTTTATTTTGGAAGTTCTTTATCCCTTTATTTTATTTGGATTGGGATTATAATTCATTCCACTTGTTTATGGGTTAGGCCAAGATTTGGTTTGGTCTTTAAATACTCTTTATTTAATATTTCTTTCTTCATCTTATAAAATCCATATCTTTTTAATTAGAGATCCAAACTTGGGAATTCCAATTTGTGAAATCTTGTTTAATATTTGTTTATCTTTTTAAATGTCTTTAAGATCATTTGCTCACCACTTGGTATGGATTTTAGATAAGGACTTTATTAGTTTTGGAATTAAATTACTTATCTTACTATATTCATAAGATTTTATTTATGGTTCCAAATTAAGTGAAACCAGTTTCTATGGTCTTATTTTATTTCTATTTGTCTTTCTTGATCATTTGTGAATGTTTGTTGACAAACTTTTATATGGATCAAATCCATAGACTTGGAGATACTTGGAAATGATTTTATTCCATTTGGGTTTGGGGTTTGGATTTATTTTCCAAGTGTTTAAATTTCCAGATACATTCATTGAGGAATGCAATTCCCTTGATTTGGATTTTTTCTGTTGGATTCAAACTTTTACCAAAGTTTGTTCAAGATGGGATTTTAAGTTTCCATTTAGAAACAAAAGTTTCTTTTCACCCTGATTTTCAACAATAATTTATTTTGTTTATTTATTTTTCACATTACAAGATTTGGAAAATCTTGGGATGTGACATGCACACAAGAAAGGGCACGGGTACCACCACATTATCCACTGAAGGTCATGGTTTTCAATAGAGCAACAAAACAAACAGAAGCAAAACATCCGGAGGTGCTACATGCGCACACACACAAAGACGGGCAGGTAAAAGGCAGCACATGACCTACAGGAAAAAGGGTAGGACATGACGGCAAGTAGGCGACGGCTGACGCGAGCTCGCCTACGATGGAGGCCGATGGCGCTGGCGGGGTCGAGCGATAGGAGGGCGTTGTGACGTGGGCGGCACCTCGGCTATAGGGCATCTGAACAACATGAGGGGAACAAGGTGCCACGACGAGCTCGGCTTGCAGACACCCCTAGGAGACGGGAAGGGCTGGAGGCCGCGAGAGGAGCTGAGGGATGTAGAGGCGCCATGCGGCCGAGGGAGAGTGGCGGCGCTCCGGCAAGATACAGCAAGGATGTCGGCGCTGAGGAAGCTTGAGAGGGGAGCGGAGGCCCACGGCGGCTGGAAGCCCGAGAGGGAGGCCAGGGCGGCGGAAGAAGAAGAGAGCGACGCTTGAATCAGAGAGGGCAACGAGGTCTCTCGGCAGAGGGGAGAGGATCAAGGACGTGGTGGTGGCGGGATTTGGGGAGGAGTGTGCGGTGGTTGGTGGGGATGAGAGGGTCATGATGTGAGGCAAGAGAGAGCGAGAGAACGCGTGAGTGGTGGGCCAAGGCAGGGCGACAGGTGGGATGGGCAGGTGACGGGTGATGGGATCGATGGAGAGGCGGGCATGGGTGTGTGTCGGCTGCCCGCGTGGTGTGCGTGAGTGGAGGCGTGCGGGGCTTGGTGGGGATGAGATTAGGGTTTGACCAGGTTGAGGTGGTAGGTGGCTGCGGCTGAGCTTTTGGGCCTGGCCTGCGGCTTCCTCCCCCGATAAAATTATTTTATATCTATTTATTTATTTTATTTCTTTTAAAATAAAAACATTTACAAATAGGGTTTTGACAAATAGAGACATCCGAAACACCAGGGTTTTATATTTGAAATGAAGATGGGGAATATCTAGAAAATAAAGAGGGGCTTTTCAAAAATAGTTTTAGTTGAAACATGCATGCCGATATGATGATGATGCACAGATATAAATGCATGCGATTTTCTAGTAGTGGTTTTACCCGGGGTGCTACAATAAGCTTCCTCTCTTGTTGGTGTAGGCGCCACAGGAACTACTTCCGGTGCTGCGCTACTCTCAAGTTCAAGAGAAGGTTCAACAACCTCGTCGAGTTCTACTTTCCTTCTAGTCACTTCTTTCGAGAGAAACTCCTTCTCTAGAAAGGATCCATTCTTAGCAACGAAGATTTTGCCCTCGGATCTATGATAGAAGGTATACCCAATAGTTTCCTTCGGGTATCCTATGAAGACGCATTTTTCCGCTTTGGGTTCAAGCTTGTCGGGCTATAACTTCTTTACATAAGCTTCGCAACCCCAAACTTTAAGGAACGACAATTTAGGTTTCTTCCCAAACCATAATTCATACGGTGTCGTTTCAACAGATTTAGATGGTGCCCTATTTAAAGTGAATGCGGCTGTTTTTAATGCATAACCCCAAAACGATAGTGGTAAATCTGTAAGTGACATCATAGAATGAACCATATCTAAGAGAGTTCGATTACGACGTTCGGACACACCATTACATTGTGGTGTTCCCGACGGTGTCAATTGTGAAAGTATTCCGCATTTCTTCAAATGCTCGCCAAACTCGTAATTTAGATATTCACCTCCACGATCAGATCGTAGAAATTTAATCTTCTTGTTACGTTGATTATCTACCTCACTTTGAAATTCCTTAAACTTCTCGAAAGTTTCAGACTTATGTTTCATGAAATAGATATACCCATATCTACTCAAGTCATCCGTGAAGGTAAGAACATAACGATAACCACCGCGCGATGCTACACTCATTGGGCCACACACATCGGTATGTATGATTTCCAATAAGTCCATAGCTCGCTCCATCATACCAGAAAATGGAGTCTTAGTCATTTTACCCATCAGACATGCTTCACATCTTTCAAGTGATTCAAAATCAAGTGATTCAAGAAGTCCATCGGAATGGAGTTTCTTCATACGCTTCACTCCAATATGACCAAGGCGACAGTGCCATATATATGTTGAGTTATCGCTCAATTTCAAACATTTATCTTCAATGTTATTAATGTGTGTATTTCTACAATCGAGATTCAACAAGAATAGACCATCTATCAAATGTGCATGTGCATAAAACATATTACTCATATAAATCGAGCAACCATTATTCTTGGACTTAAACAAGTAACTGTCTCGCAATAAACATGATCCGGATATAATGTTCATGCTCAACGCAGGCACCAAATAACAATTATTTAAGTATAAAACTAATCCTGATGGTAGATAAAGAGGTAGCGTGTCGACCGCGATCACATCAACCTTTGATCCATTTCCAATGCGCATCACCACCTTGTTCTTCGCTAGTTTCTGTCTATTATGTAGTACCTGTTTCGAGTTACAAATATGAGCAACCGAACCAGTATCAAATACCCAGGCACTACTACGAATACTAGTGAGATACACATCAATAACATGTATATCGGATATACCTTTCTTCTTGATGTTGCCGTTCTTCAAATCCGTCAAGTACTTAGGGAAATTCCGCTTCCAGTGACCCTCTCCCTTGCAGTAAAAGCACTCAGTATCAGGCTTAGGCCCAGCCTTGGTCTTCTTCGCCGGCGTGGTAACTTTCTTACCGCCCTTCTTGAAGTTTCCCTTTTTCTTAGACTTGCCTTGCTTCTTGAATTTGGTGGTCTTTTTGACCAACAACGCTTGGTGCTCTTTCTTGATCTCCACTTCTGCAGGCTTTAACATAGAGAAGAGTTCGGGCAACGACTTGTCCATGTTTTGCAGATTGTAGTTCATCACAAAGTTCTTGTAACTTGGTAGTAGTGATTGGAGGACACGGTGAATCCCCAAAGCATTAGGGATCACTATAACCAAGCTTTGAAGCTTGCTTGCGTGCCCAGACATCTTAAGCACGTGCTCACTGACGGATCTGCCCTCTTCCATCTTGCAGTTAAAGAACTTTTCAGAAGTGTAGCATCCCAGTTGTCTAACACCTGTAATGCTACATGTTATAATAATAAAAAGGGCCATTTCCAACATATAATTGTTGCATCATTATCATATCATGCTCATGCCATCATACCACCTTGCATTTGAGCATCATATAAAACCCTTTCTTGTTTGGTTCTTATCTCATGTGCATGATTAATTGTATTTGCCTCTTGATATTGTATTTGGCTCTTGATATATTGTTAAATGCCCAAGTTGAGTTGAGGGCATCTCTCTTATTGACTCCACCACCTTTTCTTTCACCACCTTATATTCCACCATCCAATTAATATGAGCTTGGCATTTTAATTTGGGTTATCTCTAGCTCATGTTGGTTGGTTGGATTCCACCCCTAATCTTTGCTTGGCCTTGCCACCTTTTGGGAATGCATATGAATAATGCCATGTTAATATTATTGTTTTCACAAGGATAAATTTTGGCATTTATTATTTTGCATGGGCCATGCAAGTGCCACCTTTTCTAGTATCTGGTTTTTACTTGAATTCTAAGTGGATCATCTTTTCCTTTGCTTAATCTTGTTTTGGGCTTGTAGTTTCTTCATCAAATCATCTACCTCTCTTCTCCCCTTTAGCTAAACCCCTACCCCCATGCCCCATGCACACACATGTGCTCATGAGGCATGCACCAACCAAACCACCTCTTCTCTTGGATCTTGCTTGGTCATTGTTGGAGCATGCATGGACCAAAGGAACACCCCATCATCATCATGATCATCTCTCTCTCCCTCTCCCTCTTTTGCTTGCTTTGATCTTGTTAAGGCTTGTTTGGCTAGCATGCATGGTCAATCAAGTACCCTCCCTCTATCCTACCCTCTCTTAAACCTAAACCCTAAGCCACCCTTTCCCCTCTAATCTACATCTCCCCTAAGTAAAACCCTAAGTACCTCTCTTCTCCCTTTCTAGTTTTCCTAGCATGATCACCATGCCCTACCCTAGCTCGCCCCTCTCTTCCATGCAGGCCCCACCCCAGCAACCCTCTACCATCTACCCTCCCCCACACGCCCAAGGACCCCCCAAAACCTAACCCTAGCCGAGCCGGCCCCCTCTCCCCTCCCCTCTCTGTTCTCTCTGCCTAGAAGCCCCCACCGAGCTACCCTGCCTCCCTGGCCTCGCCTACCCCACCTGCCAGCCTCCCTCTCTCCTCCCCAGCTTTGCCGCGCCACCCCTGGCCCCCATGCCGTGCACGTGAGCAGGAAAAGGTGGCACCGAGGCCACCTTCCCCTCCCCCACGCAAGCCCCCTCCTGGCCGTTCTTATCTACCCCAGCCCCCTCTCTCTCTGCCCCTAGATCTGGCCGCAGCGCCTGGCCCTCCTCTCCTCCCTCACCAACACCGCCCCAGATCCCTCTCGTCGGCCACGCCATCTACCTCGCCAGCACACACGCACCAGGAGGCGGGCGCGGAGTAGCGGGTGTCGAGGAAGCCTCACAGGACGTCTGCGACGCCCACAGGAGCCGAGGAGGAGCCCCCAGAGCAGGACCACGCCGCGCACGCAGACCCTAAGCGTCCCAGGCTCCTGCCTCGCCGCCCGATCAACGCGCCCTGCGCAGGCTGCCGGCGCACTCTCGGTGAGCACCCCGCCTCCAGACATCCTCTCGCTCCCGTCGCTTCGGGCCAGCGGACTTTCCGTCGAGCGTCTCTGCGTGGCGCCGTGTTTGTTTCGCTGGCTCGATCGCGGCCACCATATCCGGCCGCGCGCCCTTCTCTGTCAACTAACCTAACCCACCCGGTGGCGGCAGACCCTTGCGAGCGAAGGCGTGAGTTCGATCCCCCGCGGCGCATCATGGCGGCTGTCGCCGTCAGGTTTCAGGGAAGAAAAACAGTACCAGTGGGTCGTTGCAATTACCCCTCCCTTTTGCCATTGACCAGCGGTCGGCTGGCCCATTGCCGGTGTCTGTGTAGTTTTGCAAAAGGCTCGAGTTTTTCTCAAATAAACCCACGGTCCCTCTTCTTCCCAGACAACGGCGTGTGGGTCACAAACTCTGGCCCCACATGCGACCCAGGCTAGAGTAGGCTGGGTATAAAACGTCCCAGAGACTGTTTTAAAATTCAAAATAAGTTTAAATTATTTCAAATTCAAATCCAATTCAGTTTTTAAATAACTTTTCCTTTGTAATTCCAAATTTAACAAATGATATATGTTTGGATATCAGAAAAATTAGAGGATTCCAAATATGCCATCCATATTGCCTTTTGCACAATTAAAATTCCAAGTTTACTTAAATTACACTAATTGCCACTAGAATTTAAACAATCAATAACTTTTGTTTTATAATTCCAAATTTAGCAAATGATAGTTCTAAAATGATCAGCTCGACGAGACCTTTCTGTTTATGATATCCATGACTTCAATTGCAGCATGCATCATATAAAAATATAGGGTACAGCAATGTTATGACAACAAAATGTGAACCAAAACTCCACTAAAATGTTGCTACTTGTTTTCCACACCTCACCATGCCATGCTACCTTCTTGCCATGTAAATTGTGCATCATTCATCATGGCATGATTGTTTGCTTGACGCATCTTATTCATATGCTTGTGCTTTATATTCATGTTGGCCTTGTTTGTTTGGTTTTTCTCGGATAGACACTGAGCAGGGGTTGTATCAAGAGAACCAGGAGCACTACCCAGATCCGTCCCTTGCTTCAACTGAGACATCAGGCAAGCACTTCCACATGCTTGCATACATACAGTACCTATTGCCTCTATCTTATTCTTGCATCATTGAGTCGCGATTGCATTAAATTGAATCCCAAGTATGCATAGCCTTTACTTTTAAACTCCACCAAGCTTGTTCCCCATCCCATGAGCCATTACTATAGGAGTTGTTTGAGCCATGCGAGTCGTAGAACAGCATGTGTAGGGTATGTGAGCGTCTGTTGGATAATGAGGTACCTAAACAACTTAACCTGAGTAGTTCTGAGATAACTAAAGAAAGTGGCACCGGTGGGCAACATCTGCTATTTGGTTTTTCCTGCTCACTTGTGTCCCGTAAGACCCCGAGTACTTGATTCCTGTTCCTTGATTTATCGCGCTATCCACATCCGGGAGGTATATGGGACCCCCCTGAGCCAGAGCTTGATTCCGTCTATTTCTTGGGGCCACAAACTAGTTTGAGGTTTTATTTACTATCATGTACTTATGCCATGCTACTTTCTGTATTTAAATTGTGCGAGGAGCACCTTTGTCTTGTTAGGTAAGTGTTTTCGCGGTATCGACAAGCCCAGCCACACTTTCGGGTTCCCGATCGTTTCTGACCATCGACGCAAACCTTGAGCCCGTCTCGGAGTCAGCTATCTCCGTTGCGGGATCTACTTGAGGGGTGGCCCCCTAAAATATTTCCGAGTCCTGTGATTGTTCAGTCGTGAAAGCCTCGTTGGGTTTTGATTTGGTTCTTCCGAGGTTGATCGAGCGTGTGTTGCTATTGGTGCACCCCGGCCGGGTAAAACTTTCTGAAAGCCGTGTCCGCGGATAAGGACGACTTGGAGCACAGTTTCTTGATCATAGACAAGCATAACTAAAGTACCGCCTTAATCGACTAAGTAACTTGACTAGTAAATAGTGCAACACTCATGGAATGGTTAATAAAATTGCCAGCGGATGGGGTTGTTAAATCGCTTCCTTGTTGGTAGCGAGGAGGAGGATGGATCGATGAAATTACTATTATAACTGTTGTTCTTAAATTCACGGACATCCGTCTATCATTGGTTAGGCGGATGGTTAGCGTATCTGTAGAACTGCTAGGGTTTATCTTTCTGCAATTCGTCACCCAGGTTGTGTCCTTTAGAGGCATTAAGACTTCTTGAGCACCCTTAGGGTCTCACGATAAATTCTTGGTTCGGATGGACAGTACCTCCACGGAGACGGATCTTTGGGTGGAAGAAGTCAAGATGGGGGCAACGATCGTTCGGTGTAGAGATTAGGGAGCGGGGATCCGTGAGACCTGTAGTTGGGATGTGCTTATTTCTATGGCATCTTATGCCGATTTGCTTCTTATCCGTACTCGGATTTTGTTTGCCGCTTCGCATGATACTACGATGTGTGTTGTATGAGGAGGTATCCTAAAATATAGATCTATCTAGGTCATTTGAATCTTCCGTATGGCGTTGCTATATTTCCTTTCTTTCTAGATGGTATGGCTCGATGTACTCTTGTATGGTGGCTTGCGTACATACCCACTTGTACGTAGTTGATCCCTTCGCTGCCGATTCGCCCGTCTGACAGTCCGTTGAGAGGGTAGTGGTTGGGACGTCTGAAAGGACTACCAGTGAGTGGCTTTTGGGGCCCCACCGTACTATTTCAACCACTACCACTCATCCAGGCTTGTATCTAGGAGCGTAATTCACCGAGGTAGTTACAAGAAGCCTCATAACTCTCAACTGCCGCGTGAGCCTCAAATATCATTTTGAGTTCACGGACAATATCATGTGGGTCATGGTTCTCAAACCTTTTCTGAAGCTCCGATTCCAAACCATACAAGATAGCACACTGAACTGTGGAGTACTGATTCTTTCGAGCGAGGAAAATATTCTTTACCTCATCAGTAGCATCAGCTGCAGGTGGGTCACCCAGCGGTGCATCTAGCACATAGGTCAAATTACTAGCACTGAGGACAATCCTCAAATTGTGGAACCAATACGCGAAGTTGCTTCCATTGTTTTTCAATTTTTCTTTCTCTAGGAACGCATTAAAATTGATGGTAGGGGCCGCCATTGATCTACAACATATTTGCAATAGTTTAGACTAAGTTTATGACAAATTGAGTTCTAATTAATAGTTGAATTAATCTAGGTGAACTCCCACTCAAAACAATACCCCTCACATTGTTTTAGTGATCACACGAACCAAATCCACCACATCAAAACCGATCATCACGAGAGTTGATGTAGCTTTAATGGCGAACAATCAACATGTTCATCATATCTACTATATGACTCATGCTTTACCTTTCGGTGATCCGTGTTCCAAGACCATGTCTGTACATGTTAGGCTCGTCAAGATCAAACCTTAGCTTCCGCATGAGCAAATCTGGCTTGCCCCCGTTGTATACACTCGCAGAATCTAACACACCCGGTCATCACGTGGTGCTTCGAAACAACGAGCTTTAGCAATGGTGCTTACTAAGGATTAACACTTTATAACTTGAAATTTTGTGCTAGAGGGATCATATTATCATGCTACCATCGCGAACTAAGCAATACAAGATGCATAAAAGGATTAACATCACATGAAATTCAAAATATGTGATATGATATGGCCTTTCTTCTTGTGCTTCCGATCTCCATCTTGCCGAGTTGATTCTGTGCTTCATTCTGAAATTCTTTGAACTTTTCAAAGGCTTCCGACTTATGTTTCATTAAGTAGATATATCCATACCTACTCAAATCATCAGTGAAGGTAATGAAGTACTCATAACCACCCCTGGCTGTCGTGCTCATTGGTCCACATACATCACTATGTACTAGTCCCAACAAGTCGGACGCCCTTTCGCAACTCTTTGCAAAAGGTGTCTTGGTCATTTTGCCGAGTAGGCAAGATTCGCATGTCTCGAACGACTCCAAGTCGAACGAAGTTAGGAGTCCATCATCATGGAGCTTCTTCATGCGTTTCCAACTTATATGACCAAGCCGACAGTGCCAAAAGTAAGTCATATTCAGATCATTTGGTTTCAACCTTTTAACATTTATGTTATAAACCGATTCACCATCAAGATTCAAAATAAATAACCCGTCACGGGCGGGTGCAAAGCGTGAAACATATCATTCAAATACAAAGAACAACCATTATTCTTGATATTCGACTCATAGCCTTGCCTCATCAAACATGAAGCGTAAATAATGTTTCGTTGAGCCTTTGGAACATAATAACAATTATTTAGTTCCATAATGAATCCGGAAGGTAAATGAAGTTGCATCGTCGACTTCCAACGCAGCAACTCTTGCTTTGTTGCCGACTCGAATATCAACCTCGCCTCTTGCTACGCTCCTAGTTCTTACCGGTCCACGCAACGAGTTGCGGATGTGAATAACTTGATCGGTATCATATACCCAAGAACTATTAGGTGCATCGGCAAGATATATGTCTATAACATTGCAAACAAGTGTACCTGAGTCGGAGTCATACCTCCACTCTTGGCTTTGTCGGCCAAGTACTTGCTGCAATTCCTCTTCCATGGCCATCCGCCTTGCGGTAGAAGCAAGTGGATCCGGTGAAGGAGATGGCTTAGTCCACGAGGCGCTTGGGACCTGGTCCCGAGCACCTTTCCTCGACTTAGCCTTCTTCTTAGTCCAAGAACTCTTCTTGAACTTAGCCTTATTACGCACCATCAACACTTGGTGGTGCCCTTCTTGAGATCCGCCTCTGCGCTTGAGCATCCCATGCAATTCGTGAGCTTCTTATCCATACCATGCATGTGGTAGTTCGAAATGAACGCCCATATGCACTAGGAAGAGAGTTCGATTATATCCGTAGCGAACTCTTCGCTTATGGGGTAGCCAAGCCTTTCAGACTGCACGTAACCAACCATTTTGATCACATGCGGACTCGGTGGATCACCATCCTTAAGCAACTCAGCAAAGCACGAGAGACTTGATACCTCTCGGTCTTCGCTGAGCACGAACATACTTTTGAGGCTTTCGATCATATCGTAGGCCTCAACATGCTCGAACTGCTTTTGCAAGTCCGGTTCCATGTGAGCAAGCATAAGACAGCTAATATCCGTGGACTCATCCTTAGCCCGACGGTAGGCATTGGTGGCTGCGACAGTCGCATTCTCATTCGGTTCATCTGGAAGTGGGTTGTCTAGGACATGGTCCTTCTTTTCTTGTTTGAGAACAATTCTCAGATTCGATACAGTTGGTAAAATTAGTGTCGTTCAGTTTATCTTTCTCAAGAATGGTTCTCAACGCAAAACCGGATAACCGAGAGTGCGCTACTTGGTGCCATGATCTACAACAGAAAATATACAAAAAACACTTAAGACATGTATTCATAAAAGAGCAAGCATATTAAACATTTTAATATTTTATGCTCCCACTAGAACCAACACCCCTCCGATGGTTACTTAGTGATTCAGGATCCTAAATAAGCAAGTCGGCTAGTGAGCTTTAGCATCACTGCTAGCCGCCAAGTGATCTAGGTAGACAACTCCTTGTCAATCGCATCTCATGCGACTCTTGGACGGGTGGCATCACATGCCCGGCTCCCATCCGACCTTTCCCGAGTCCCTGGCGTTGTGATAGACCCGTCTAGCTTACCAAGTGTTTCTGCGGTAAGAGTCCGACTCGAACCCACCTAGTCGGAAAGAATTGGCAGCACCTCAATTTTATGAGCCCACTACCAAAAATGTCCGACTTGTGATGGTGCAAACCTTGGCGGAAAACCGACTAGACCTTCTTTGAGGATTAGATTTTACCGACTATCTAATAGAGGTAAACAGAGACATAACAATAACACAAAATAAATCAATTATAATGTGAAATGGTATGGCTCTCTTCATGGCGATCTCCATCTCCACAAAGCACGTAATCCGACTCGTGCCAACTTTTGTCACTTGCCGTCTTACTCCATGTCGCCGACATGTACAGCATATGCATGCCTTGGGTTCTCAAACAGCTACACTAGCTTAGTAAAGTAAATTACATAGAGAATCCACACGCAGGTCGTTATACAATAAAAACTGACAAGACCTAGGCTCCAAATGACAAAAACCGTGATTCGCAGATCACGTATGGATTACACACATCACATGCACATGAACCATACCATTCACAACTTCCCAAAAACAAGTTATGCATAGATACAATATCTCGGCGTTGTGAAACTCAACGACATCTAAGGCGCTTCTGACGAGGAAGCGGCGGTCCCGCTTAGCCGGATAGCGGGCGGGGATCGAGGCAGCGCCCCTCAGGTCTTGGCGGCGCCATTTTTTCCGGCGTAGATCTCATCTACGATCCGAACATGGATTCGACCATTGTTCGATTCGATCAAACTTTTGATCTTCGATCACCGCTCGGATTTACGTGTCACGGTCTACCCCGATGGCGGAAGCCGACGGTAGGGGTATGTCGTTTCACGACCTCGGCGATATGATCACGAAATCGATCTACCATTCCCGAGTACAGTTGATCCAATCAACTTCATACAAAACCGATCTATCTCATAGATCGACCACCAAAACAGCACATAGATCTCATCTATAGCCTCGCATATCACATATGCGAGATCTCGAACCTAAAACCAGAAGCTATCGCTCGATACCACTTTGTTAGCCACGAGAGATAAAACAAAACTTTTCTTGTCTAACGTGGTGATCCCAAGACCTAGAGGTAGAAGGCCACGAGGTTTACCACTAGACGCGGTTGCGGATTCGATGAAGCGCGTCATTGATGCGGCAGTCCTCACGATCCGATCGTCTGGTGTGATCGTGCGGCACCTCTGCTGGTATCCACGTGCATAAGGAGGAGCACGGCGAATGCTAGGTTCGATTCGGTACGGGCTGGACTGTGGAGCTAGGGTTTCCAACACATGGATTAACCTAACCGAACAACGATTAACCTTTTAGGGTTCTTGTGCTCCACTATATAGGGAGTGAGCGTGGGCTCTGCTCGCGACCCATTCACTAAAGCCCATATAACATTAGTCACCGTGAGTCCAACTCACTAACTCGATCCTAATCTGGTTTAGGTCCAACCCAACCAGATTATATGATTCGGATCCAATCCGAACTGCTCCCGCTCTTAAGTGTGTGACCCAGCAGCTCATGGTTACTTGGACACGATTTGAGTCCAACTCACAATCGATCAATCGGCATCTCTAGCGAGCGTCGATTCCCAAATACCAAAGAGTCATGACGACTTGCCTTTTCAATGCGACTTACGTCTGAGTCCCTTTTGCCTCACGATATACCTTGTCAGACTATAGGCGAATATATGTCATCCCTTAAATAGTCCAACTCTCTTCTCGATCCGAGATAAGTGATTCACCCGACTAACTCTTAGCCGATCGCCTCGGTTAACACTTAACCGAGTTGTGCATGGCCATGCTTTCCGAATCATATCTCACGAGAGGGCCTAGAGAATATCTCTCCGAGTGGAGGGGTGTAGCATCCCAGTTGTCTAACCCCTGTAATGCTACATGTCTTAATAATAAAATGGGCCACTTCCAACATATAATTGTTGCATCATCATCATATCATGCTCATGTCATCATGTCCCCTTGCATTTGAGCATCATATAAAACCTTATTCTTGTTGCTTCTTATCTCATGTGCATGATTAATTGTAGTTGCCTCTTGATATTGTATTTGGTTCTTACTAAATTGTTAAATGCCCAAGTTGAGTTGGGGGCATCTCTCTTTTGCCTCCACCACCTTTTCTTTCACCACCTTATATTTCCACCATCCAATAATATGGGCTTGGCCTTTTATTGAGTTTCCCTAGCCCATGTTGTTGGGTGGATCCACTCCTAACCTTTGCTTGGCCTTGCCACCTTTTGGGAATGCATATGGACAATGCCATCATAATATCATTGTTTTCACAAGGATATTTTGGGCATTAATTGTCTTGCATGGGCCATGCAAGTACCATCCACCCTAGCTTTGGCTTTTGTTTGGATTTCTAAATGGAGCCTTCTTCTTTGCTTGATCATGTTTGGTTAGTATAAAATCCTAGCTACCCCCTCTCTCTTTGGATCTTGCTTGTTCCTTTGTGGATCATGCATGGTCCATTAGAACCACATCATCACCTTGACCATCTATCTTCCCTCTCCTTCTTTTCTTGTCTGATCTTGCTAGAGCTTGCTTGAAGCTTGCATAACCAAGATTAGTTCCCCCTCCATCTTTCTTGCCCCTTAGCAAAAAACCTAAATCTACCCCATGCCCTATATCCTTCCTAGCTAGATATTCTACCCCTCACCCCTTCTATCTCAACCAAGTGACCCCTCTTGCTCTCCTCTTAGACAGGCTTCCCTCTTTTCAACCTCCTGGACACAAGGTTCAAGTTTTGAAAACCGTAGAGAGTTTGAATTTGTATTAGAGTGAAAGCAAACAAATCAAACAAAACAAAAGGGAAAAAGAAAATAAAGAGAGGACAAACACAGCAGCCCATCCGACCCAGAAATTTCGGCCCAGCTCGCTTCCCCCGGCCCATCTCACCTTCCCGGCCCAGTACCCTCCAGCCGTCATGGCGTCATTCTTCTTCTTCTTCGTCGAGTCGCTGGCGCTTCGGCCGGAATGACGGAAAGCAGCGGCAGGTAGTCCGTCCGCCGTCATCCTCGTCACCCTTCCCTCCTCTCTTATCCCCAGGTCGAAGCCCCGAACCCTAGTTCTTTTTCCCCGTCTTGCCCGGTGCCCCCTCCTCTTCCCTCGCCCGCTGTTCCGTCGGGGCCGTCGCCCGAGCCGTCCCGATCAAGCCGACGCCTCCGGCAGGAGTGCCCCACCTCCGGGTGAGTCCCGCTCGACCTCGAGCCTCGCCTTGCTCACCTGTCCGCCCGTCTGACCGCCACCGCCGCAGGTGCTCCGCGTCAGCAGCTTCGCCCGACGAACCGCGTCCGCAGTGAAGGCCGAGCCGCGAGGAACGACGCCCACGTCTACTTCCCGGCGGTCCTGAGCCTCCTGCGCCCTCTGCCGCCCGAGCAGCAGCTGTTACCCTCCGCCCGGCCATCCCTTGCCTCGATTAGTGGGAATCGACCGTGAGTACCTTCCCAAGCCCCTACCGTTTGCCCCTCTCGCTTGCCTAGCGCCGCGGTTAGTGACCCCGTGATGCCCGGCCTTGCCATGAGCCCCGGCGTTCCCCCTCGATCCCGACGCCTTGCCCGCTAACGTCAGCCCCTCTTTGTAAGATATGTAGCTGGAGCCACCCCCTACGTTTTTCGTGTTGGTACCCTGGGCCACCGCGCCGCGGTCGCGCCGCCGTCCTCGCCGGAAAAGCTCGCCGTCGCCAGGGAGCAGCGGCTTCAGAGCGACGCGTCCGTCAGACAGAGCCGCGTGCGGTTTTGCAGAAAGCCCCCTCGAGTCTCCGGTCGAGCACGCTCTGATCCCCCTAGCAACCAGTGCCCCACCTGTCAGCCGCCCTTTGTTTTAGCAGAAAACCCCCTCCCAGCAGACAGACCTCAACCCGCACTCCTCCCCCGCTGCGAGCCACGGTCCACCCCCTGGCCTCGCTGACACGTGGGACCAGTGGCTCCTTCGGGCCCGCACGTCGGCGCACTGGCTGGGCGTACTGGGTGGCGCTGCCAGCGTGAAGGTGACTGTTCCCCTACCCCACTGTCGCCGAGGGGGTGTAGCCACAGTGAGAAAGTCGCCAAGTTTCTTTTGGACCAAATAAAATTGAAATTTGTGAAATCCAATTAAATTCATATCTTTTGAAATAATTGAATTTGATCAAACTTTCAAAATGAAAAGTGACTTTTCAAATATGAATTCAACCATGTTTCTAAGTTTGACCAAGTTTGACTCTATCTAGTCAAACCTTGAACTTTGACCCTAATTAATTAATTTTGGTTTAAAATAAATTTAAATCCCAAATTCCAAATAGTTCAAGTAATATATGTTTTTGATTCAGAAAAATGAGGGGAATTCAAATATGCCATCTATTTTGTAATTTGCACAAGTAAAATTCCAAGTTTAATTAAATTACAACTTTTGCCACTAGGATTTAAATATTTAATAACTTTTGTATTATAATTCCAAATAAAGCAAATGAGTAGTCCAAATTGATCAGCTCGACGAGACCTTTCTGTTTATGATATCCATGACTTCAATTGCAGCATGCATCATATAAATATATGTTGGACAACAAATGTTATGACAACAAAATGTGACTAAAAACCAAATAAATGTTACTTCCTTGTCCTTCACACCTCACCCATGCCATGCTACCTTACTTGCCATGTAAATTGTGCATCATTCCTCATGGCATGATTGTTTGCTTGACGCATTTAATTCATATGCTTGTGCTCTATATTTATGTTGGCCTTGTTTGTTTGGTTTTTCTCGGATAGACACTGAGCAGGGGTTGTATCAAGAGAACCAGGAGCACTACCCAGAACCGTCCTTTGCTTCAACAGAGACACCAGGCAAGCACTACCACATGCTTGCATACATACAGTACCTATTGCCTCTATCTTATTCTTGCATCATTGAGTCGCGATTGCATAAAAATGAATCCCAAGTATGCATAGCCTTTACATTTAAACCCCACCAAGCTTGTTTTCCTCCATCCCATGAGCCACTACTATAGGAGTTGTGTGAGCCATGCGAGTCGTAGCACAGCATGTGTAGGGTTTTGTGAGAGTCTGATGAATAATGAGGTACCTAAACAACTTAACCTGAGTAGTTACGGGATAACTAAAGAAAGTGGCACCGGTGAGCAATATCTGCTATTTGGTTTTTCCTGCTCACTTGTGTCCGTAAGACCCCGAGTACTTGATTCTGTTCCTTGATTTATCGCGCTATCCACATCCGGGAGGTATATGGGACCCCCCTGGGCCAGAGCTTGATTCCGTCGTATTTCTTGGGGCCACAAACTAGTTTGAGGTGTTTTTACTATCCTGTACTTATGCCATGTTTACCGCTTTATTTACGATTGTGCGAGGTGCACGCTGTACTGTTTAGGTAAGCGGGATGTTTTGTGTATCGAGTCCCGATTGGGGACTTTGTCGTTCTGACCATCGACGCAGACCTTGAGTCCGTCTCGAGCTTGCTTACTCCGTTGCGGGTAGCTTAATGGGGTGGCCCCGAAATAGTTGAATCTGTGATTGTTCGGTCGTGAAAGCCTCGTTGGGTTTTGATTTGGTTTTCGAGGCTGATCGAGCGTGTGTTGCTATTGGTGCACCCCGGCCGGGTAAAACTTTCTGAAAGCCGTGTCCGCGGTTATGGACGACTTGGAGCACAGTTTCTTGATCATAGACAAGCATAACTAAAGTACCGCTTCTAATGTGACTAAAGTAACTTGACTAGTAAATAGTGCCATACTCATGGAATGGTTAATAAAATTGCCAACGGATGGGGGTTGTTAAATCGCTTCCTTGTTGGTAAGCAGGGAGGAGGATGGATCGGATGAGATTACCATTATAACTGTCGTACTTAAATTCACGGACATCCGTCTATCATTGGTTAGGCGGATGGTTAGCGTTTATCTGTAGAATTGCTAGGGTTTACCTTTTGCTGCAATTGCGTCACCCCAGGTTGTGTCCCCTTTAGAGGCATTAAGACTTGCTGAGTACCCTTAGGGTCTCACACGACAAATTCTTGATTCAGATGAACAGGTACCTTCTCAGGACGGATACTGGGTGGAAGAAGCCGATGAAGTGGGCAACGATCGTATGGTGTAGAGATTCCGGGAACGGGGATCCGTGAGAACTGTAGTTGGGATGTGCTTATTTCTATGGCATCTTATGCCGATTTGCTTCTTATCCGTACTCGGATTCTGTTTGCCGCTTCCGCATGATACTCTGATGTGTGTTGTATGAGGAGTTATCCTAAAATATAGATCTATCTAGGTCATTTGAATCTTGCCGTATGGCGTTGCTATATATTTCATTTCTTTCTAGATGGGATGGCTGTGAGGTACTCTTGTATGGTGGCTTGCGTACATACCCACTTGTGTACGTAGTTGATCCCTTCGCCTGCCGACTACGCCGCCTGTACAGGTCCCGTTGAGAGGTTAGCGGTTGGGACGTCTGAAAGGACTACCAGTGAGTGGCTTTTGGGGCCCCGCCGTACTATTTCAACCGCTATCTCTCATCCAGGCTTGTATCTAGGAGCGTAGTTCACCGAGGTAGTTACAATTGGTATCGAGCCATCCCGACCTTGTGGTTTCACCAAGCAGTCGTTGTCGATCTAGCAAATATTTTAGTAGTTATGTATATAGGGAAAAACAAAGCGAGTAGGACTGCTTCCACTTTTTTCTTACCCTCTCACCCACCCTTTTCTGGTAAGGAAGTGCAACGTTTTCAATCCTCTTCTCAAAGTTCAAACTAGGATTCACGTGTTCGGGGTTTCCGTAGTACCATAGGTTGTGTGTGTGTGTGTGTGTGTAATCCCTTGTCTATCTGTTGCATCCAAGTTGTTATCTTATCTGCCTTTGGTTATCAACTGTTGGTACATTCCATACCGACAGGCTTTTGTAAACCGACGCAATCTATCTTCCTTTTGTATCCGACGCTATCTTGTTGGGGTGTTCGTTTCCGTAGTTACCAATCTTTAGGTTTCGTCGTGAGAAGAAGGGGTTAGGATATGTGTTCCACTTGTTCATGTGCGGAGTAATGATTTGAGTGCGGGATGGAGTCGCGACCATACCACTACTTTTATCATTTGCTTTTGTATATTGGATCGGTAGAGTCACTAATCTTGATTCGTTAAGTAATTTTGCGCATCTATTGGTATTTTAATGCCGAAATTTGTGGAAAATTTTTCTTTGATATGTTTGTGTACCACACTCCTTTTCAGTCGTGTGCGATATGCTTAATATCTTTGAGGTGCTATGAACTTTGTTGATATTTTCATATCATCTCAGTAAATTGTATCCTTTAATCTTGGTTAATTCCATTTTGGTACTATTTTGGATTATTATCATTCTCCATTATAATCTTGACTTGAGTTTTATATCAATGACAGGATGGCTCCCCACGCCGGATGAGGAGGACATTCCTCCAGGCTGGGCTCACTACATCAAGCATAGCTAATGCTTTGGCAGCCATGCAAGAGAACCATGCGCTTTGAGGAGAGCGTCAGAAGGAACGAGTTCACTCCACTTCCTCCACCTCCCAAGCGTGGTGACATCAAGAGCTTCCTCAAGTTCAACCCCGCCAGGTTGATGTCGACCGACCTCTTGATGTCGATGATTGGCTGCGAGATCTCAAGGTTGCTAGAGCTGGCGATGTGCGAGCAGGAATGGGTAAAGTGTGCTACTCACCGCTCAAGGGAGCAGCTCTATGGTGGGAAAACTACTTGAAGGCTAGGCTTGGGCTCCAGCCTACTTGGGAGAGGTTCACCGCTTTCAAGGAGCGGTTTCTCTCGAGATTGTGATGGAGCGGATGAAGGATGCTTTCCTCAACTTGAAGCGGGGCAATGATAACGTCAACACCTACATCGGGAACTTTATGAACCTGTCTCGCTATGGTGGTGATGAGGTATCGATGACAAGAAAAGCGAAGAGATTGTGCAAGGGCTCAATCGTCGATCAAGTATGCACTCACGCATGCAAGACCGGCAACCTTCCCGGAACTGACATATGGCACTACAAGAGGAGGCTAGTAGGCGGATGTTCGAGGAGTCCAAGAAACACAGCGAGGATGCATCAAGCTCGGCAGCAATGGCGGCTCCTTCTAAGCGGCGTGTCGGGTTCCTAACACCCCACCGTCGCTCCGGCTCCATCAAGACCTGCAACTTACGCGCCAAGGCCATCAAACTTCACCGCTGCGGCTCCGGGGGCTACAACAACCTTACCAGGCGCTGGCGGAGTCCCAGCTACTCGCTCCACGTCCGGCTAGTGCACGCTACACGTGTGGAGATCACGGACATCGCACTGGGCATCCATTGAAGAACAAAGCTCTCCCTCAACCCCGCCAAGATCGCAACAAGCTCTCCTCGGTTCGTGCACCACCGCCTCGGGCTCTCAACATCAACACTAAGCCGGGTGCGGTTGTTCGCGCATCGCTGCGTCAACGCCTCTCAAGTGAGCTCGCACTGGAGTCGTCATGGGTATGCTTCGATTAACTCAGTTCCTGCACGAGTTCTCTTTGATTCTGGTGCATCGCATTCCTTTGTGTCTCAAAAGTTTGCAAATGAGAACGAGTTAGTCCTGGGTCCTCTCCAAAAGAAGTTAATGGTTCTTTCTCCGGGAGCAAATATGATGGCAACTAAGATCAGCCATGGCAACCAAGTTGAGATTGGTGGTTCTTCATTTCTGGCTTCTTTGATTGTTCTGGGCAACTCTGACATTGATGTCATCTTGGGCATGGATTGGTTGACAGCAAATGCAGCTGTGATCGATTGTGTTGAACGCTCAGTGTCTCTGAAGATCCCTGAAGGCCACATAGTCTTTTCTCCAAGTCTGACTCCTGCTGTCCAACTCTATTCCTTGGATACTCTGAATAATGATGCTATGGAAGCTATTCAAGGAGTACCAGTGGTCTGCGAGTTCCCGGATGTCTTTCCGGAAGAGTTGCCAGGTATGCCTCCGGATCGTGAGGTTGAGTTCGTGATTGAGCTTGAACCTGGGACAGCTCCTATCTCCAAGAGGCCATATAAAATGGGTCCTTCTGAGCTGGCTGAACTCAAACGACAACTTGATGAACAAGAGAAGTTGGGTTTCATTCAACACAGTACTTCTTCTTGGGGTAGCCCAACAATCTTTGTGAAGAAGCGTGACAGAACCGATAGGCTATGTGTTGATTATCGGGCTCTCAATGCTAAAACCATCAAGAACAAATATCCTCTTCCTCGGATAAATGATCTATTTGATCAGCTAGCAGGAGCTGTGGTTTTCTCTAAGCTCGATTTGAGAAGTGGTTATCACCAAATCAAAATTCGCAAAGAGGATGTGCCCAAAACAGCTTTCACCACCCGCTATGGCCTGTATGAGTACACGGTCATGTCTTTCGGCCTCACCAACGCACCTGCTACCTTCTCGAGGCTGATGAACTCCGTTTTCATGGAGTACCTGGACAAGTTTGTGGTGGTATATCTGGATGACATTCTGGTCTATTCCAAGTCCAAGGAGGAGCATGAAGAGCACCTGCGGTGTGTCCTGAACAAGCTTCGTGAGAACCGCTTGTATGCAAAGTTCTCCAAGTGTGAGTTCTGGTTGCCTGAAGTAACATATCTGGGCCATGTCATCTCTGCCAAGGGCATTGCAGTCAACCCGGAAACCGTGAAGACAATAGTTGAATGGCTTCCTCCTACTAATGTCAAGGAAGTGCGGAGTTTTCTCGGCTTGGCTAGCTATTGCCGTTGTTTTGTTCAGAACTTCTCAAAGATAGCAAAGCCTCTTACCGATCTCCTCAAGAAAGGCAAGAAGTACCTGTGGACTCCTGCTTGTCAAGAAAGTTTTGAGACACTCAAAGAGAAGCTCACTTCCACACCAGTCTTGGTTCCTCCGGATACATCTAAGCCTTTCCAGATCTTCTGCGATGCCTCTTTGCAAGGATTGGGTGCGGTCCTTATGCAAGAGAGACAGGTGGTTGCTTATGCCTCTCGTCAGTTGAAAACACATGAGGTCAACTATCCCACACATGACCTTGAGCTAGCAGCAGTGGTCTTTGCCTTGAAGCTGTGGAGGCACTACTTGCTTGGTAACCGCTGTGAGATCTTCTCGGACCACAAGAGTTTGAAGTATATCTTCACTCAGCCTGATCTCAATCTTGACAAAGGAGATGGATTGAAGCCATCAATGACTTTGATGTGACCATCAACTACACCCGTGCAAAGCAAGCGTCATGGCGGATGCGCTTAGCGTAAAGCTTATGTCAACAACCTCATGGTAGAAGAGCAATGACCTCTCTTGTGCGAGGAATTCCGTCACTCAACACGGAGATTGTGGAACAAGGGCACCTTACGAACCTTCGGCTGCTCCTCTCTTGGAAGAACAGATTCGTTCTCGACTTGGTGATCCGCACACTAAAAGCTCATCGCTAAGCTTGGCACTCCAGTATGAATCCTTCCATGTTGATGATCAAGGCTCTTCTTTGAACACGGATGTTTGTTCCAAACTACCGGTCGAGAGACCAAGTTCTCAAGGAGGCACATGATTCGGTTCTTTCTATCCATCTGGCGGCACAAAGATGTACATGGACTTGAAAACACAATCTTGGTGGCACAGGTTAAAAGGTATTGTGCCAAGTATGTCTCGAGAATGTGATGTACGCAGAGTCAAGGCTGTTCATCGAAACCATTCGGTCTTCTGACCATTGAAACCTCCGGAATGGAAGTGGGAGAAAGTTGAGATGGACTTCATCACGGGATTTCCTAGGTCGCGAAGGGCAACAATGCAATTTTTGTTGTCATCGACGGGCTTTCTAAAGTGGCACACTTCTTCGATCAAAGAAACAATTTACGGACTTGATTGGTGAGCTCTATATCAACGGATTGTCTCTTTGTATGGGGTTCCACTTGAAATCAGTTCAGATCGTGGGAGCATCTTCACCTCAAAGTTCGGCGAGTTTCCAAAAGCTTTGGGAGCAGTTGAACTTCACCGCTACCACCCTCGATCTCAAGGGCAAGTGGAGAGGATCAATCAGATTACGGAGGATATGCTTAGAGCTTGCGTCATCTCTTTTGGCATGAAGTGGGAAGAATGTCTTCCATATCTGAATTCTCTTACAACAATGACTTCGGAAGAGTGAAGATGGCACCATTCGAGGCTCTCTATGGTCGCAAGTGCGAACACCGATTGGTTGGTCGGTGGGAGAAAGAATCTGGTTTGGTCGACATTGTGACTCGAGAGAGGAGAAGGTGCATATCATTCGGAGAACACGAAGATTGCTCAAAGTCGTCAAGAGCAACTATGACAGAAGCACACAGATATGGTATATGCCTGGTGATCTCGTATACCTTCGTCACTCCCATGAGAGGAACACACCCGGTATCAAAGGAAAGTTGGCTCCTAGATACATCGGTCCTTTCAAGATCGTGGTAGAGGAGAAGTTGCTTATGCACTCGAGCTTAGGAAAAACTCAAAGTCCATGATGTTTTCCACATCTCTCAGCTCAAGAAGTGCTTCAAAGACCCGGCAAGGCAGTGGATCATGAGCTAATCGACCTCCAAGAAGATCTCTCTTATCGGGAACACCCCCAAAATTCTTGAGACCATGAGCGTGGACTCGCAACAAGTCCATCAAGTTTTGCAAGGTGCGATGGTCGCACCATTACATTGATGAAGCAACATGGGGCGTGAAGATGAACTCCGTGCCAACCATCCTTCTCTCTTTGTGTCTTCTTCTTCTTCCTAGAATCTCGGGCGAGATTCCTGTTTAGTGGGGAGAGTTGTAGCATCCGGTTGTCTAACCCCTGTAATGCTACATGTCTTAATAATAAAATGGGCCACTTCCAACATATAATTGTTGCATCATCATCATATCATGCTCATGTCATCATGTCCCCTTGCATTTGAGCATCATATAAAACCTTATTCTTGTTGCTTCTTATCTCATGTGCATGATTAATTGTAGTTGCCTCTTGATATTGTATTTGGTTCTTACTAAATTGTTAAATGCCCAAGTTGAGTTGGGGGCATCTCTCTTTTGCCTCCACCACCTTTTCTTTCACCACCTTATATTTCCACCATCCAATAATATGGGCTTGGCCTTTTATTGAGTTTCCTAGCCCATGTTGTTGGTTGGATCCACTCCTAACCTTTGCTTGGCCTTGCCACCTTTTGGGAATGCATATGGACAATGCCATCATAATATCATTGTTTTCACAAGGATATTTTGGGCATTAATTGTCTTGCATGGGCCATGCAAGTACCATCCACCCTAGCTTTGGCTTTTGTTTGGATTTCTAAATGGAGCCTTCTTCTTTGCTTGATCATGTTTGGTTAGTATAAAATCCTAGCTACCCCCCTCTCTTTGGATCTTGCTTGTTCCTTTGTGGATCATGCATGGTCCATTAGAACCACATCATCACCTTGACCATCTATCTTCCCTCTCCTTCTTTTCTTGTCTGATCTTGCTAGAGCTTGCTTGAAGCTTGCATAACCAAGATTAGTTCCCCCTCCATCTTTCTTGCCCCTTAGCAAAAAACCTAAATCTACCCCATGCCCTATATCCTTCCTAGCTAGATATTCTACCCCTCACCCCTTCTATCTCAACCAAGTGACCCCTCTTGCTCTCCTCTTAGACAGGCTTCCCTCTTTTCAACCTCCTGGACACAAGGTTCAAGTTTTGAAAACCGTAGAGAGTTTGAATTTGTATTAGAGTGAAAGCAAACAAATCAAACAAAACAAAAGGGAAAAAGAAAATAAAAGAGAGGACAAACAGCAGCCCATCCGACCCAGCGGCTCGGCCCACTTCCCGGCCCATCTCACCTTCCCCAGTACCCTCGCCGCGTCGTCACATTCTTCTTCTTCGACAGCAGTCGATCGCTTCGCTTTGAAGCGAAGCGGAGCGAGCAGGTGGCCGTCCGTCCGCCGTCATCCTCGTCACCCTCCCCTCTCTTATCCCGGATCAAGCCCGAACCCTAGTTCTTTTTCCCGTCGCCTTGTAGTGCCCATTCCCTCCTCTTCCCGTGCGCCTTGCTGTTCCCGTCGAGGCCCGAGCCGTCCGATCAATAAGCGCCTCCGTGAGTGCCCCACCTCGGGTGAGTCCGCTCGACCTCGAGCCTCGCCTTGCTCACTGTCGCCCGTCGGCCCGCCACCGCGGTGCTCGCGTCAGCGGCTAACCGCCCGACGAATCGCATGATGAAGGCCGAGCCATGAGCGACGCCACGTCTACTTCCGGCGGTCCTGGAGCCTCCTGCGTCCCTGCCGAGCCGCAGCTGCCACCTCCGCCCGGCCATCCCTTGCCTCGATTCCGGTGGGAATCGACCGTGGTGAGTACCTTCCCCAAGCCCCTACCGTTTGCCCCCTCTACGCTTGCCTAGCGCCGATTAGTGACCTCACGATCATCCGCCCGAGCCTGAGCCCCACAGCGTTCCCCTCTGATCCCCGACTCGCCTTGCCCGCCTAACGCGCCGCCGTCAGCCCCTCTTTGTAAGATATGTAGCTGGAGCCACCCCCTACGTTTTTCGTGTTGGTACCACAGGCCACACAGCCATTGCCGTCCTCGCCGGAAAAGCTCGCCGTCGCCAGGGAGCAGCGGCTTCAGAGCGACGCGTCCGTCAGACAGAGCCGCGTGCGGTTTTGCAGAAAGCCCCCTCGAGTCTCCGGTCGAGCACGCTCTGATCCCCCTAGCAACCAGTGCCCCACCTGTCAGCCGCCCTTTGTTTTAGCAGAAAACCCCCTCCCAGCAGCCAGACCTCAACCCGCACTCCTCCCCCGCTGCGAGCCACGGTCCACCCCCTGGCCTCGCTGACACGTGGGACCAGTGGCATCTTCGGGCCCGCACGTCAGCGCCTGGGCTGGCTGTGCCTGGGTGGCAGAAGGCTGCCGCGTGTAGGTGACCTGTTCCCCCCTACCCCACCTGTCATCGTCTGAGGGTAGGTAGCCCTGAGTGAGAAAGTCTGCCAAGTTTCTTTTGGACCAAATAAAATTCAGAAATTTGTGAAATCCAATTAAATTCATATCTTTTGAAATAATTCGAATTTGATCAAACTTTCAAAATGAAAAGTGACTGTTTTTCAAATATGAATTCAACCATGTTTCTAAGTTTGACCAAGTTTGACTCTATCTAGTCAAACCTTGAACTTTGACCCTAATTAATTAATTTTGGTTTAAAATAAATTTAAATCCCAAATTCCAAATAGTTCAAGTAATATATGTTTTTGATTCAGAAAAATGAGGGGAATTCAAATATGCCATCTATTTTGTAATTTGCACAAGTAAAATTCCAAGTTTAATTAAATTACAACTTTTGCCACTAGGATTTAAATATTTAATAACTTTTGTATTATAATTCCAAATAAAGCAAATGAGTAGTCCAAATTGATCAGCTCGACGAGAACTTTCTGTTTATGATATCCATGACTTCAATTGCAGCATGCATCATATAAATATATGTTGGACAACAAATGTTATGACAACAAAATGTGACTAAAAACCAAATAAATGTTACTTCCTTGTCCTTCACACCTCACCCATGCCATGCTACCTTACTTGCCATGTAAATTGTGCATCATTCCTCATGGCATGATTGTTTGCTTGACGCATTTAATTCATATGCTTGTGCTCTATATTTATGTTGGCCTTGTTTGTTTGGTTTTTCTCGGATAGACACTGAGCAGGGGTTGTATCAAGAGAACCAGGAGCACTACCTGAAGTCCTTTGCTTCAACAGAGACACCAGGCAAGCACTACCACATGCTTGCATACATACGATACCTATTGCCTCTATCTTATTCTTGCATCATTGAGTCGCGATTGCATAAAATGAATCCCAAGTATGCATAGCCTTTACATTTAAACCCACCAAGCTTGTTTTCCTCCATCCCATGAGCCACTACTATAGGAGTTGTGTGAGCCATGCGAGTCGTAGACACATGTGTAGGGTTTGTGAGAGTCGATGAATAATGAGGTACCTAAACAACTTAACTTTGAGTAGTTCGGGATAACTAAAGAAAGTGGCACGGTGAGCAATATCGCTATTTGGTTTTTCCTCACTTGTGTCCGTAAGACCCCGAGTACTTGATTCCTGTTCCTTGATTTATCGCGCTATCCACATCCGGAGGTATATGGGACCCCCAGGCGAGCTTGATTCCGTCGTATTTCTTGGGGCCACAAACTAGTTTGAGGTGTTTTTACTATCTGTACTTATATGCCATGTTTACCGCTTTATTTACGATTGTGCGAGGTGCACCTGTCTTTATTAGGTAAGCGGGATGTTTTCATGATATCGTGGTCCCGATTGGGGACCTGCTTTGTCGTTCTGACCATCGACGCAGACCTTGAGTCCGTCTCGAGCTTGCTTACTCGTTCGGGTAGCTTAATGGGGTGGCCCCTCAAATAGTTCTGAATCCTGTGATTGTTCGATGTGTGAAAGCCTCGTTGGGTTTTGATTTGGTTTTCCGAGGCTGATCGAGCGTGTGTTGCTATTGGTGCACCGGTAGGGTAAAACTTTCTGAAAGCCGTGTCCGCGGTTATGGACGACTTGGAGCACAGTTTCTTGATCATAGACAAGCATAACTAAAGTACCGCTTCTAATGTGACTAAAGTAACTTGACTAGTAAATAGTGCCATACTCATGGAATGGTTAATAAAATTGCCAATGGATGGGGGGTTGTTCGTCCGCTTCCTTGTTGGTAAGCAGGGAGGAGGATGGATCGGATGAGATTACCATTATAACTGTCTTAAATTCACGGACATCCGTCTATCATTGGTTAGGCGGATGGTTAGCGTTATCTGTAGAATTGCTAGGGTTTAACTTTTCTGCAATTCGTCACCCTGGTTGTGTCCCTTTAGAGGCATTAAGACTTCTTGAGTACCCTTAGGGTCTCACACGACAAATTCTTGATTCAGATGAGCAGGTACCTTCTCGGGGCCGGATCTTTGGGTGGAAGAAGCCGATGAAGTGGGCAACGATCGTATGGTGTAGAGATTAGGGAACGGGATCCGTGAGAACTGTAGTTGGGATGTGCTTATTTCTATGGCATCTTATGCCGATTTGCTTCTTATCCGTACTCGGATTACATTTGCCGCTTCGCATGATACTCGATGTGTGTTGTATGAGGAGTTATCCTAAAATATAGATCTATCTAGGTCATTTGAATCTTCTTGGTATGGCGTTGCTATATTTCATTTCTTTCTAGATGGGATGGTGTGAGGTACTCTTGTATGGTGGCTTGCGTACATACCCACTTGTGTCGTAGTTGATCCTTCGCCGCCGACTACGCCGTCTGAGGTCCCGTTGAGAGGTTAGCGGTTGGGACGTCTGAAAGGACTACCGGTGAGTGGCTTTTGGGGCCCCGCCGTACTATTTCAACCGCTATCTCTCATCCAGGCTTGTATCTAGGGCGTAGTTCACGAGGTAGTTACAAGGGCAAAATCCCATCTTGGTTATTCACATCACGCGACTTGATTCTCGATGGCCGAACCACCTTTATAAGCGCCCGATTCACGGATCAGCGTTTGAGAACCTAAGTCGGTGATCCTCAACTCGGACTATGCAACAACCTCAGGTCTAAGGATTACATTGATTGAGATATACAAATGACGACTTAGTTCGTTGTACCTCAATATGGGTCAATCCGACTCGCTAAACTCTTTAGCCTAGTCTGTGTAAGTTGGAATAGCATCTCCATGCCCATGACAAGTGGAACCGAGTCATCAAGCCAACTTTCACATTGGTCTAAGTTGTGTGTCCAGCACAACCTCAATGACCAAGGATATTTAGTACAAACAACATGAATGCATAGTTCCACAACTGAATCACATATTCAATGATACACATCAGATGTTTATACAAGGACTACTTAATAACTTTATGAATACTATGGGAAATCTCATCATACATGATTGCCTCTAGGGCATATTCCCAACAAGAGGATTCTCGTGGGTGATGTAGTCGTACACTTGCCGATCTTAAGATCATGTAGACGATCCTTCCGGCGCTGCGTTCCGGCAGTGCTTCCGCAGTCGGTCACACGTTCGATACTCGATGAAGACCTTCCTCTCCCTTGTTCTAGCAGGCAGCGGAGGTTGTAGTTATCCCCTCGCGATTCCGGTAGCATGACGGCGTGGTGTCGGAAGTAGAGGGAAGATCCCGCAGGGCTTCGCCTAAGCCGGTGCGAGTTATGGTGGATCTAGGGTTTCCGAAGATCTAGGTTTAGAAGGCCGGAAAAGGAGGAGGAGGTGTCGGCGGCGGCTAGGGTGATGGTGATGAGCCGGCGGCGGAGCAAGGCGGCGGCGACGACGACGGACGGGGTGGGGAGGGATAGGTTGTGTGCTCTTTGGGGCAGCCCTCCCCCTCTATTTATGAGAGGTAGGGAGGCTTGGGAGAGGGGAGTTTGAACCATACTCAAACCCAAGTTGGATAGAAGGAAGGACTCTTTCCTTCTTCCACTAGGAAACCATTGTTCTAGTTTGACTTTTCAAACCTCCCTTTTGACTTTCAATTTAGAGCTTTAATTCTCTCTCACGAATGCCCAACCAAAGTGACTTAGGACATGATCCAATCATTCCACTTACCCATGACACATTCATGGACCATTCCCCTTCCGGTCCGGTGAACCTTCTAGAACCTCTCCGATGAAAACATTGAAATCATTCCCGGACTCTGGAATCGGACTTTCCTTATATGAATCTTATTCTTCGGACCATTCTGGATCTCCTCGTGATATCCCGGATCCCATCCGAGACTCCGAACAACATTCGGTCTCCCTACTTACATTCCATATCTACTAAACAACATCGAATCCTTAAGTGTGTCTCCCTACGGTTCGTGAATTATGCATACATGACCGAGACACTTCTCCGATCAATAACCAATAGAGTAATCTGGAAATTCATATGGCTCCCACATATTTCTATGATTACTTTGTGATCGAATGAACCACTTACATACGATACCAATTTCCCTTTGTCTCGCGATAGTTTACTTATCCGAGGTTTGATCGTCGGTATCTCTGCATACCTAGTTCAACCTCGTTACCGATAAGTACTATTTTCTCGTTCCTGTGATATGTGATCCCTTGTGAGCCAGTCACATGCTTGCAAGCTAATTGGATGACATTCCATCGAGAGGGCCTAGAGTATATTTGCCCGTCATATGGATGGACAAATCCCACTCTTAATCCATGTGCCTCAACACATACTTTCTGAACACTCAATGCCACATTTATAGCCACCCAGTTATGGTGTGGCGTTTGATGTCATCAAAGCATCCTTCCAGTGATGGTGATTAGCATGATCTCATGGTCGAAGGAATTAGGTTACTATGTATCAGAAAGCTTATAGCAAATGAACTATTGAAATGACTTGATCTTAATGCTATGCTTATCTATAGGAGTATGTCCACCATACCATTCTCCTAATGATATGATCTTGTTATTAACAACATCTCAATGTTCATGATCGGGAAACCACAATCATCTATTAACCAACAAGCTAGTATTATATAGAGGCTTTACCAGAGACTCTAATTTAGTTTACAAATCACACAAGTATTAATGTTTCTGGTTAATACTATTATAGCATGAATGTAAACATTTATCATAAACACAAAGATATAATAATAACCACTTTTATTATTGCCTCTAGGGCATATCTCCAACAACTACACACACTGCTACTACTGCTGAGTCTGAAACTGCTTTTGATGCTCATGATGTTACTTCTACTGTGCTTGATGCGAGTGGTTCATTAGGTCCTTTTCTAGATGCTACTATGGCTAGTCTAGGAAATACTGAAACTCCTAGTGAAGACACTGTTACACCTGTTAGCTCACCTGAGGCTAGTGAGAGTTATGATATTAATGATGGTTACATTGAGTTCACTGATGATTTTGTTGAAGAGTGCCGAAACACACATGGTACTAGTGCTATTAAGAGTGTCCTTGCTAGACGTACTATCATGCCTAAGTTGTCCTCTGATCCTAAGTTTGCCACCTCTCCCGTAGATATTAAAGATAAAGATTATGATTTCTCTCTTGAATTGTCCTATTTAGATATTGTTGAGAAAGAACTTTTTGTGGGACTAAAAATGAGAGTGTTGTGGCTCATATGAATGAGCTTTCTACTATGAGTGCTTTGTTCTCTGATGATTTTAAGATGCGCAAGTACTTTGTTACTAAGATCTTCCCTTTTTCACTAAAAGGAGAAGCTAGGCTTGGTTTAATAGATTACCTCCTGGTTTCATTGATAGCCCTGATTGATTGATTGCTTCTTTCTTCTAGAAATATTTTCCTCCTAGTGCTAGACATGCTTCTTTGCAGAGACTTTTTAATTTTAAACAGGGAGAAGAAGAGAAATTGCCTGAGTCATGGACAAGGTTCTGTGCCTTGATTCATGCACATCATGGATGTCCATTACCTAAGAATGAACTTCTTGATATTTATTATAATGGACTAACTGATGATTCTAGGACATATCTAGATAGCTTTGCTGATTGTGTTTTCAGGAAAAGGAACCCTACAGATGCTGAAGAATTAATGGCTAAAATAAGCAGGAATTATGATGATTGGACTTCAACTGAGCTAAATACACCCGAGCCTATTACTCCTGAACCAGTTGTTCCTGAACCAATTCCAGCACCAACAACAAATAAGAGGGGATTTATTGCATTAAATGATGAAGTGATGAAGGAAGCTAAGAAGTTTCTAAAGGAAAAAGGTATTAGAGCTGAAGATGTGAGGAATCTACCTCCTATAGAAGAATTATGTAAGCCAACTCCCCACTCATCTACTATTGAGGTACACTCTCTCCAACACTTTGATGAAGGTGATATTCCTTATGGTAAGCCTCCTGATCAATGTTTAGAGGAACTTGACACATTTATTGTTAAGCAAGGGTATTTTAATAAACAAGTTCAGAATCATTTGTTGGAAAACTCTAGAGATATCCATGAGTTGAAAGATATTATGGAAAGAACTTCTAATGATATTAAAATGCTTTGTAAACACTTTCAAATGGTTCAAACCCAACTTGATCAACTTGCTAAGGTACAAAAGGATATGCTAGTTAATGCTTCAGGAGATAAACATGCTTATGGAATTAGAACTAGGAGTGGTATAGCCACTCAAGATCCTTTATATCCTGAAGGACACCCTAAAAGAATTGAGCAGGATTCTCAACAAGGTGAAGATAGTGGTAGTCCTCGTAAGAGAAAGAAAAAGAAACATAAGATAGTTGAGGAACCACTTAAACCTGCTACAGATCCTAATAGTATATCTGTCTCTGATGCCGAGACTGAGAGTGGTAATGATAAAAATGAGTCTCCTGATAAGGAGGAAGTGAGGAAGAACCTAGAAGCACACTAAGAACACTAGGTACACAGAGGAAGATTTTATTGCTAATAAACATGGTAAAGAGAGAGAACATTGGGTGCAAAAACCTATGCCTTTTCCAGGTAAGAAACACAAGTCAAAGGAGGAGGAACACTACAACAATTTTTGTGAGTGGATGAAACCCTTATTCTTGCAAATTCCTTTGACTCATGCTATTAAGTTGCCTCCTTATTCAAATTATATGAAGGATATTGTCTCTAATAAAAGGAAGATCCCTAATGAGGAGATTTCTACTTTGCTTGCTAATTATTCCTTCAATGGTAAGGTTCCAAATAAACTTGGTGATCCAGGTATACCAACTATTCCTTGCTCCATTAAGAATAATTATGTTAGAAATGCTTTATGTGATTTAGGAGCTAGAGTTAGTGTTATGCCTTTTTCTCTCTATAAGAGACTCCAGCTAGAAAAGTTGATACCAACTGATATTTCTTTGCAAATGGCTGATAAGTCAACTAATATTCATGTTGGTATATGTGGGGATGTTCCTGTTCAAGTTGCTCATAATTGCATGGTTTTAACTGATTTTGTTGTGCTTGAAATGCCTGAAGATGATAATATGTCCATTATTCTTGGGAGACCTTTTCTTAATACTGCAGGTGCTGTCATCAATTGCAATCAAGGAAAAGTAACATTCAATATTAATGACAAAGAGCACACTGCCTATTTATCCAAGAAGGTTGTTAAGAGCTATTGCCCGAATTCAATTGAAAATATTGAGAGCATCAAGGTTGGAGAAATATATTGTCCCATTCCATAAGAAAATTTTGAAACTATTATGATTGGGACCATTGCTATCAAGTATGAGGTAACATAATCACCTTGTGGAATGCAAAGTTTTTCTTCATATAAGATTGTTTTGGTAACAAGACTTGATCAACCTTGTTAAGAAAAGGGTTTTAATGAACAAAATAATGTTTCCACTATGGTTATACTTGCTTTCTTTTACTTCTCTCCTTCCTAGTCTTTGCTTTAGCTTTAGTTGTGCTAGTTGTTTGCTTGTTTGAGTTTCTTAGAGCTGATGTAGTTTGGCTCTTGGTTTGCTTTTGCTTCTTCTAAAAAAACTGTTGCTGCGAGAAAATCAATTTTCATACCCTGAAAATTGGCCAAAAAATATTTTTTTCCGAAAAATCCCAGAAAATTCAAAATAAAATTTTCCTCGAAAAAAGGGGCAGAGAGGCACCTGAAGTGACCCAAGGGGCCACCTCAGGCCACCACACCTATGGTAGGCGCGGCCTACTAGGTGGCGGCGCCTGGGGGGTCTGGCCCACCTGGGCCCCTCCAGGCTGCCTCCTCAAAGCCACCTTCGTTCTCTCTCCCGAAAAACACTGAAAACTTGATCAAGCTTGAGTTCTTGCTGTTATTTCTCACGATTTTCGATCTCCTTGTTCATCCCATATCAAGTGTTGATTTTTGGAGGGTTTTCTCATTGGTATGTGCCTCCTCCACTTGTCCATTTAGATTTGTGATTGGTAGATTGTATCTTGAGTATTTTGCTGCTATAGGTGACAGGTTGTTTGCTTGCATGCTTGTTCTATGCTTAGAAACTTTGTTTTGATGCATGTGTAGTCCTCTAGCAAGTTCCTATAGTAGTTGCTCATCATTTATCAACTTAGAAATCACTTGGTTTGATGGTTGTTTAAAATTTCAGAAAAGTGAAGTCATGGACCACCACACATTTGGTGATATATTTGAGAGTGATGCACCTAGAAGGGCAAGGATTCCAAGGTCATCTACCAGTACTAGACCCTCATACAATGAGGATCTCATCACTCCGCGATTTGGTGACGAGGGAGATGAAGGGGATGCACACCCCTCCACCTTTCCTTGCCAAACTTTCTTGCGAGCTGCTGGGATTCTTAATGATTTTATGACTTTGGTTTAGAGGGCTGGTCTAACAAGTTACATGCAGGATGAGTGCGCACAATATTCTTTGCTTACTAAAACATTTGTGGAGAGTTTCTCCTTTACTAACAGCATGTTCAAGCCTTCTGTATCTTTCAAAATTTATGGCAGGGCTCATTCTATGACTTTGAAGAAATTTTGCAAGGCCCTGAGACTTGGTACGGCTGGGTCATCAAAGAAGATTCCAGCTCTTCCCGCTAATTTGTTGGAGCTTTACCGAGGAATAACCAATGATGATGACCACAAAGCTCAGCGAGGGAAGATAAAGAATATTAAACTTCCAGCCATCAGGTACTTTGCCTACTATCTTGCCACCAATGTTCTTGGTAGGGAGAACACTAGTAATATTTCCAACTATCAATTGTCCTTCTTAGCTGCTGCGCTCAATAATGAGGATAAGTATAATCTTGGTTCTCTCATTGCTCGTCGCTTAGATGCTAAGGGACCCATTTATGGGGGAATTATTGCTACTCGTATTTCTGCTGCCTTGGACATTGTTGTTGATCCACATGATACAGTTTTGGCTCCTCAGAGGCTTGATCTTGCTGACATTAAGGCGCACCACTTTTTCACCACTAGCTCTACTCTTGATAACTTGGTTTATAGAATGTTGTTTATTGACGGGGAAGAGAGATATCCCTCTACCCCAAACCACTTTGTTCAGTATTTCTCAGGAACCTTGGTCACGCTCGAAGGCAGAGATGGATGACAAGCTGCACTCTCTCAAATTTCACGGGCACTATCAGGAGGAAGCACCCTCATATGACCCCGTGGTACATTACACAGGGGAGTCCTCGAGCTCATACCAGGACGAGGGAGCCTCCTCGTCATACTACGGAGATGCATCGACCTGGGCACCTTGGATTGAGCCCCACTTAGGCCAAAAGCCTAAGATTGGGGGGAGGTACACCGACATCACACTCATATATATATCATGTCCGGTCGGTTCTTTGTATATCCATTGTTTTCGCTTTCTTTTTGGTTTTTGTTGCTTCTTTCTAAAAACACAAAAATACCAAAAATATTTTCGTTTTTTCTCTTGGTTTATTTCTTTGTTTCTTTGCTTTGGTTTTCCTTAAAACAAAAAAATCCAAAATTATTTTGCTTTGTTTGGTTTGCTTTGTTTTTGTTTGGTTTTTCTTTGTTTGATTGTTTCTAAAAAAATCGAAAACACCAAAAATATTTGTTGTTCTTCTTTGGTTTTGTGAGTTCTTTGCAGGGTTCAGCCGTCCTTAGTGGATTTTGGTTTCATGATTATTATTCAAGTCACACAAGTGAAGAGCAATAATGAAGATTAAGACAAATTGTGGTGTGGTAAGAGGCTAGTAACGAACTCTATTTGTTTCATTTTTAAACATATAGTGATCATTGTGAGCATGCTTAGCCTGTTTGTGTAAGATGTATGTCATTATGTATGCTTACTAGTTCTTGCTTGTCTATGATTAGCTCCAGCTTGTTAATAGTTTGTAGCATGTCATATGAATGTTTGCTTGCATTGTTTTATTCATACTTTGGTATGACATTATGGTATCCTCCTCTGACTGTTCATATGAATCAACTTGGCACATGCTCACGCATGCATATGACTAATCAATAGTTCTTGCCTCAGAGTTCTTGTATCACTTTCATGCCATAATTAGTCCTGTTTTGTTGCAAGCATGATTATGACAGCTATTGCTCTCTTGTTTGTCGCTCCCTCTCTATCGCTAGCCTTCACTTGCACTGAGTATGTTCTCTACCTGTGCTTCCAAAATTCCCCAAACCAATGTTGCCAGTTGTGTCCATCATACCTACCTATTAGCATCATTTTCTACTTCAGTGCATATTTTATATATGTCGTTCTTTCTTCCAAAATAAAATGTTTGTCTGTTTTGAGAAAGTTAGTTAGTAAGGCTCTCACGAACTTGATGGCACACTTTATTCCTTGCACTTAATAATCCTAAACCATTGTGACTTGTCCATGAAAGTTATATGCTTGCTAATTATATGTTGGGAGTCAGCAGAACCGTGCGGTCACGGGGAACGCTTTCAACACCTTTTTGGATATCTTATCCAGTTGATACTTTGCTCTTTTGTTTCGAATGTCGACGATGTGAAATAAAAGGGGAGTTTGTGAGTTCATGGAGTTTATACATTGTGTTAGATAAAAACCTGGGCCGCTAGCCTAAGCCATGTCTAATCATGGTGGAAACTTGCAGCATCACCATAATGAGCATCTATGAAGCATCCTCAATAAAAAGCTATGCATATGGTAAATAAAAAGATTGATGAGATGCTCATTGTCTGCTTTCCTTATCATTTTGGTTATGGGAAAGCTCTTGTACCATGTGCAAGGGGTACCCCATTGGCGGTTCTCGATGATATGCATGTATTTACAGTGACAAGAACTTTCAGGTGACTAAAGTTGAGTAGCATGCGGAGCAACCCTCGTACTCAAGGGACCTGGGATTTCCAGTTTATGGTCTGTCAAGCATATGATTCAGAGTGGACCTCACTTTCACCTTAACCACTTGAATATGCCTATGATAGGGGTAATGAGAGCTCAAAGCTAATGAGTACCTTCCTTTCAGCATTGGGAAGCCTTTCAAACCTTCACAAAACCATTTTCACAACCTTGTTGAGTCACCACTTATTCTATGAGCACCTTCTTAAGAGCATAGTTGTCATTCTTGTGTTTGTTCCAAAACTTGGTTAATTATGTCATGACTTTGATGCTTGTATCTCTGATATCTTTACTTCTAGTCTTCATGTGAACTTCAGAGGTGCCTTGGCATTTATATTGTGCTCTTCAAACAAAGGCAAGCGAGATACCACTCCATCATACCTTATTATGAGCATTGCAATGTTGCTTATGTTTATGTTTCATGCTACTTATTATTATTGAGTTGGTTTATCTTCATAGCTTGCAATGAATATTGAGTAGACTTAGTTGCATACTCCTTATTATGAATTGTCTAAGCATATACTCCTATGCTGAGAATATATACATCATATGAAGCAAAGTGTTCGTGAAAGTTCTTTTATCGCACTCAGTTTTCAACTGAATTGCTTGAGGACAAGCAATAAGCTAAGCTTGGGGGAGTTGATACGTCCAAAACGTATCCACTTTCTCGAACACTTTGTTATTGTTTCTCCTCTAAACATGTGTGATTTGGATACAACTAACACGGACTAACGCTGTTTTTAGCAGAATTACCTTGGTGTCTTGTTTTTGTGCAGAAAATGAACTATCAGGAAAAATCCTGGAAAATATGCCAAAAAATATATTTCACCAGAAGACCCACGGAGCCAGAATACGAGACAGAGAGGAGGCATGGGGGCCCACACCCACCCCAGGCGCGGGCCCACCACTGGCCGTGCCTGGAGGCGGTGCAGCCACCCTAGGAACCCCCTCAGCCTCCCTCTGCGCCTATAAGTTGCCTTTCAACCTAAAAACCGAGGGGGGTTCGATAGTTTTCCAGAAAGAGTTCCGCTCTGCCGCCGCCACCTAAAACCAAGATTCGGATCCAGAAACTCAGTTATGGCACCCTACCGGGACGGGGAATTTGGAGAGGATCATCGCCATCGTCATCACCAACGCCTCTCCATCAACCATCGATGTTTCCCTCATCCATGAGTGAGTAATCCCCCGTTGTAGGCTTGGGGATGGTAGGGATTGGATGAGTTCTATCATGTAATCGAATAAGATCTGTTAGGACTTAGTGCCTAGTATCTCTATTAGTGCTATTTGACTTTGTTGCAACTTGTTGTGCTTAATGCTTGTCACTAGGGCCCGAGTGCCATGATCTCATATCTGAACTTATTATTGAATCATTATGATAGTATTTTTTGTGATCTTATATGCAAGTTGTGTACACATATCATTGTCCGGATCCAAAGTCCCCAAAGTGACAATAATTGGGACAACCGGAGGGGGTGGCTGTGGTGTGAG
The DNA here is from genome assembly GCA_030063025.1 of Avena longiglumis. NCBI lineage: Eukaryota > Viridiplantae > Streptophyta > Magnoliopsida > Poales > Poaceae > Avena > Avena longiglumis. The sequence goes on from CP125975.1 coordinate 507,878,377, forward strand.
GCATGTGTTCACAGAGTGTTAATGCTTTGCTCCGGTGCTCTATTAAAAGGAGCACCTTAATTGCCAGTAGTTCCCTAGAGGCCCTTGCCAGGCTGGTAGACGAGAAGATGTTGTGCAAGTTCTCATTGCGAGCATGTATGACTATATATGGAGCACATGCCTAGGATTGTTTAGTACTTTGATGCTTGTTATTATTTATATGCAATGCCCTAGATCTTGAAGTTGCATGTTTAGACTCGTCCATGCAACGCCCATCCATCCATCCCTATGCCTACTGCACTCGTATCCTACTATTACCGTTACTGTTAATATTGCTCTTGTTTCCTTTATTCTTGATGCTTTCTTTGTTGCTACTACCAAAGCTGCTCTTGATAAACTTCGTGAGCAAGAACTATTTCAGTCTGAGATGGCGACAACTCAGTTGTTAAGGCTTGCAAGTATTCTTTGGCTCCCCTTTGTTGAATCAATAAATTGGGTAATACTACCCGCGAAGACTGTTGGGATCCCCTATACTTGTGGGTCATCAGGAGCTAATCTATTAAACCAAGCCCTAGCTTCTCCTTTTAGTGAAAAAGGGAAGATCTTAGTAACAAAGTACTTGCGCATTTTAAAATCATCATAGAACAAAGCACTCATAGTAGAAAGCTCATTCATATGAGCCACAACACTCTCATTTTTAGTCCCACAAAAAGGTTCTTTCTCAACAATATCCAAATAGGATAAATCAAGAGAGAAATCATAATATTTATCTTTAGTATCTATGGGAGAGGTGGTAAACTTAGGATGAGAGGACAATTTAGGAATAATAGTACGTCTAGCAAGGAGACTCTTAATAGCACTAGTACCATGTGTGTTTTGGCACTCTTCAACAAATTCATTAGTGAACTCAATGTAACCATCATTGATATCATAACTCTCTCTAGACTCAGGTGAGCTAACAGGTGTAATAGTGTCTTCATTAGGAGTTTTAGTATTTCCTAGACTAGCCATAGTAGCATCTAGGAAAGGACCTAATGAACCACTCACATCAAGCACAGTAGAAGTAACATCATGAGCAACAAAAGCAGTTCCAGATTCAGCAGTAGTAGCAGTGTGTGTAGCATGAGTATGTGGTGGTGGTGTAACAAGTTTACTTATAACAGACGGTGAATCAAGAGCAACATAGGTGTTTAGGACTGTACCTCTTCTTGTAGTGGATAGTAAAATAGGGAACTTTCCATCACGAGACTTACCCATGATGAACGGAGTAGCAATGAACAATGGTAGATCCAAGTGAACTTACAAATAAAGATATGCCCTCCAGTCTTCTCGCAATGAGAACTTGCACGACATCTTCTGTCCAAACAGCCTATGGCAGCGGGGCCTCTAGGGAACTACTGGAAATTAAGGTGCTCCTTTTAATAGAGCACCGGAGCAAAGCATTAACACTCCGTGAACACATGTGATCCTCACACCACATCCATCCCCTCCAGCTGTCCCAATTATTGTTACTTTGGGACCTTTGGATCCATACAATGATATGTGTACACAACTTGGAGATAAGATCACAAACAATACTATCATAATGATTCAATAATAAGTTCAGATCTGAGATCATGGCACTCGGGCCCTAGTGACAAGCATTAAGCACAACAAGTTGCAACAAAGTCAAATAGCACTAATAGAGATACTAGACACTATGCCCTAACAATCTTATTCAATTACATGATACAACTCATCCAATCCCTACCATCCCCATAGCCTACAACAGGGGATTACTCACTCATGGATGAGGGAAACATTGATGGTTGATGGAGAGGCGTTGGTGATGACGATGGCAATGATCCTCTCCAAATTCCCCGTCCCGGCAGGGATCCAGAATGGAGTTTCTAGATCTGAACCTTGGTTTTTGATGGTGGCGGCTGAGCGGAACTCCTTTTGGAAAAAAGTCAAACTCCCCCTCGGTTTTTAGGTCAAGGGGTAACTTATAGGCGAAGAGGGAGCCCAGGGGGTGCCTAGGGTGGCCGCACCCCCTAGGCGCGGGCAGGGCCCACCTGTGCCTGGCAAGGGTGTGGGCCCCCCAGGACTCCACTCCGTTTCGTCTTCTGGCTCCGTGGATATTCTGGCGAAATATAATTTTTGGCATATTTTCCGGGATTTTTCCTGATAGTTGATTTTCTGCACAAAAACTAGACACCAAGGTAATTCTGCTGAAAATAGCGTTAGTCCATGTTAGTTATATCCAAATCACACAAGTTTAGAGGAGAAACAATAGCAAAAGTGTTCGGTAAAGTAGATACGTTTTGGAAGTATCAGAGTCATACTTTGTTTTGTAGACCCATTTGCATCCTACTGTTTTGGCTCCTTTAGGAATTTCCTCTAAGTCCCAAACATTGTTGGAACTCATCGATTTCATTTCATCTTCCATTGCCTCCACCCACTTGGCTGAGTGAGGGCTTCTCATGGCTTCTTCATATGAGGTGGGATCACCCTCCATATGAACTATTTCTGTGTTGTAAACTTTGTAATTTTCTTTAGAAATGGCTGGTCTTCTTTCTCTTTTAGACCTTCTGAGTTCGTCAGACTCTTGCTCATTTCGTGCCTCAGTTACAGCACATTTCTTGTGTGTGGCTATTCGGCTCCCTTTAAGTGGTCCTTGAGTGGGTTCAAAGTGCTCCCGGCAGCATGAGTTCCGGACCTTCTCCCATTGTTGTCATATGTGGAGTCACAATAGGTGCCTGCACCACAACCTCAGGGGTTGTCGATGGTGGAACAATAGGTAGCGAGAAAAATGGCTCCTGAGTCATCGGATTAGGTGCACGCACCCTCTTCTCCTCAAGATCGATTTTTTGAGCTACCATGCTCCCCCTCATCAATTCGTCCTCCAAGAAGACTGCATGTCTTGTTTCTACAAACTTTGTGTTTTTGTCGGGACAGTAGAAACTATAATCTTTTGATCTATCGGGATAGCTAATGAAGTGGTAGGTCACTGTTTTGGGGTCTAGCTTTGCAATATTTGGATTAAAAACTTTTGCCTCAGCTGGGCTCCCCCAGACCCTCAAGTGGCACAGAGAGGATACTCTGCCTGTCCACAACTCGTATGGTGTTTTGGGAACCTACTTGCTTGGTACTCTGTTGAGAATGTGAATGGCGGTTTTAAGCGCCTCCATCCATAATCCTAATGGGAGGGTGGAATAGCTCATCATGGTGCGCACCATATCCATAAGGGTACGGTTACGCCTTTCAGCTACTCCATTTTGTTGAGATTCGTCCGACATAGAATGCTGGGCGCCTATTCCATTTTCCTGTAAGAACCTTGCAAAAGGTCCAGGTACTTGACCATATGGAGTTTGCCGACCGTAGTACTCCCCCCACGATCAGACCGGACTATTTTAATTCTTTTATCATGCTGATTTTCAATTTTAGCTTTGAATATTTTAAATTTATCCAATGCTTAAGATCTTTTTTTAATTGGATAAATATAGCCATATCGGGAGTAATCATCTGTGAATGTTATGAACGAATCATAATCATCCACACTTTTCACAAAAAAGATCCACAAATATCAGTGTGAATGATTTCTAGTGTTGCTATACTTTGGTTTGCACCCTTTTTAATTTGCTTTATATATTTTTCTTTTATGAAATCTATGCATTATTCGATATCTGAGAACTCTAACGGAGGAAGAATGTCATTTTTAACGAGGCTTTCTATTCTTCCCCTCAAAATATGGCCTAATCGACAGTACCATAACTTCGATGAGTCATGAGTTCGTTTTTTCTTTCTTTTGTACACATAGAAAACACCTTTTCACATAGTGATAACAAATAAAGCTCATTGTGAAGCAAAGAAACACCCACATAAGCATTATTAAACCATATGGCACACTTGCCATGTCCACACGGGATACACTTATCAAGTTTCTGTGTAATGAAGACATTTAGTCTTTTCTATGTCCTATTTTTTCTGGGGACATGCTATAATTGACAACAAAGGTGTCAAACTGTTGAGGAAGTGAAGCCATTACCAAGTGAACAAGGAGTGCAACCTTTAGCTCCAAATCAGCACCCATGGGCTTAAGCTTAGCTGCCATGTTGCTCATCCGGAGTCTCTTATGCCATGTGCACCTCCATTGTACCTTTCTGTCACCAGCTGTTTCAGCAGGTGGGGCATATGTCTTTTGAATAACCAGTGAACTGACTCTTTATCTTTTCTATAAACTCTCATGCGGAAGCACACTTTGCAATTGAGCCCGCATTAGCGTTCTCAATTGTGTTTTTTATAAAAATAATGCAACTTTTGTTGGTATTAAACATCTTTTGGTTCTCTAAGGTATATGCCATCTCCAATAGAGCATGGTTCCTTTTCTTTTTTTGCCATGCAACATCATCATCTTTTCTTCTTTAAACCACAATGATGTGTAACCATAACAACAATTGCATGCATTGATCCAACGTTGGCATTAATCCAACATCATCATCTCCAATTGCATGTACTGCTAAGATCAACTAGTCTAGAATTATCACGGCAGATCTTTTCCTGTAAAGATCTAGTCGAAATCTGAGAGGGAGAGGGAGATCAGGAGAGAGAGAGAGAGAGAGAGAGGCAAACCTTCGGTGCGGCTCGAGGAGCCCGAGCCGGTGGCCATCGGGGAGGGCGACGGCGTGAGCGTGGGTGAGCGAGCCGGTGGCGTCGGTGGTGCTGCCCGTCACTCTGCGCGAGCCCTCGATCGGAAAGGCGTGGGGAGTGCCGCACGACGAACCTCGTTAGTTGTGCCACCGGACCCCACCTCTTTATATACGCGCAGGTGACAGGGGCCCACCAACCAGAGAGGTTGGGCGTCCCTGATCAGGGGTACGGTCGAGCCGTTGGGCTCGATCGTGTGGAGATCAACCTTACAATTTGTTCCCAAGTGAAACTTTTTATTCATCATATGTTTTCTACGTAAATAGAAAGAAGTATGTTTCCGTGATGTATATATTTGTTTGGTACATAGGTGTGGATATTAATGTATTATAAGTGGTGAAACTATTTTCATCTATATTAACACGTAGCTCCATCATGAAATATGTTTTCATAACATATATTTTGGGAGGAGGGTGTACATATATAGTTTCCTTTTGTCGGAGTGGGATAACTTAAAAATGGAGAACTCATATATTTTGTTGCTCCAAGACTATATCGAGGTTAGATGATATCATGATACCAACTAACATATATTTTTGGAGGAGGGTGTACATATATAGTTTCCTTTTGTCGGAGTGGGATAACTTAAAAATGGAGAAACACATATATTTTGTTGCTCCAAGACTATATCGAGGTTAGATGATATCATGATACCAACTAAAAAAGTGGAGAAAATGGTAACAAATAGTTCAAGGAATATTTACACGGATAAGTATGATATGGTGAACTAACCAACACCGAGATGCACATGTCAAAAGGGACAGTAAAAACTTTATATGAACAGTGTCCCTATTTTCTAACATATTTACTTTCTGTTTTTATTTCTCGCAATGTAGGTTGGATTTTTTAAGTGTAAAGAGTGTTTCATTAATCATCTGAATATGGGATTACACTCCTAGTGTAGCAGACCAATGGGGGCTATGAAGATTCCACTCCCGATCAACTCATAGCTAGTTTAGCTAGTTCATCTCCTGCCCTCTTACAAACCCTGTTTACTTTGTGAACTTGCACATTCTGACCATTTGGTACTAGTGATATACTTGTTTAATTTTACAAAGTTTGACCGAACCTAGAATGTAGGGTAATTAAAAAAAGTTGGGTGCTCAAGTTGTACATTAGTTAGCAGTGTACTCTTGATTGTTTGCAAATCATGTAATATAACTGTACTATTTCTTGCGTATCTATGAGAGGTGAGATAAGAATGTAAAAAAGTGACTAATAAAAAATCTATGACTTCCAAGAAAACACGTCTTATTTATGCCTCAAAAATGAAGGGGAAGCTAAACAAGAATACATGAGATTTGTCGTGAAGTTTTATTTATGGACATAAACTTCTTAGCCCCTCATGTTCACACTAGTAGGAAAAATCCTAGTGGTGGCGTTCGGAAAAGAGGTTCATGGCGTTTAAGCGGTACGACACTAACCTCACTTCATTGGTAGGTCGTAGTGGTGGCATCAACACCGAACGCCACCGGTAGAATTTCTAGTGATGACGTTTACTGTAAGCGCCACCATTATATACTCTAATTATGTATTCTAATTATGGCGTTCGTTTTGCTTTAAACGCCACAAGTGAGTTTTCAAAAAAAATAAAAATATGGTGCTCCCAATTGAACATTCACAGTACAACAAGATATATTTATAGAAATGGTAGCACATTATTATAGTCAACTGCATATAGTAGAGCTAGCTAGCTACATATAGTGTACATAGCACTAACTACTAGTCCTCAACGAATAGACGCAACCTTATCCCCTCCCCTCGCCTGAACCTTATCCTCTCGCGACTTGAGAGTCAGCCGCCGCCGGCCGGCCCAATCCGGCGCCCTCTCCGCCGGAATAGCCGGCCGGAGTTGGGAACGGAGAGGCGCCGGAGCTAGGTCTAGGTCTAGTAGGTTTAGAGTATGGCCTGTTGCCGTAGTTTGGCGCGATGCCGGGAGTTGGTGTGGAGTTCTTCAGGCCGAGCTCCTCCCTCTTGGTGGTGCTCCTCCTTCTCCGGCGGCGGAGCTGGTGGTGGAGGCGGCCATGGCTGCTCCATAAATAAGGACACAGGCGTCCTCCTTCTTGTGGTGCCTCCTCTGCTTCTCCCTCCCTGTTGGCCCGTGGCGAGGGACAGGCGTGAGAGCGGGCCAGGAGCCGGTGGGAAGGAGACCAGAAGTCATCCCTGCGGTCTTGGGCGCGGCCGTGAGGTGCCGAGCCTGCGTCGAGCCTCCATGGAAGAGGAAGACAAGGTGCGTCTCGGTTGCGGGCTTCCCTTTGGAATAAGCGCTTTCGTATTTCTGTCTTGCTCAGGGGGACATGGCGTGGTTCTCCTCTCGGCTGCCGTGGCGGCGAGGGGAGGTGGAGGCCTGTTGTTTCTTCTTAGGGGACAGGTGGTGGATGGGGTCATCGACTTGCGATTCCCATGAGTGTCATCTCCGGCAAGAGGGCAGTGCTATCTGCTCTCACAGGAGTAATGGCGAGCTCGGCCCCGGAAGCAACAAAAAGCAATGGAGTTGGGAAGCAATCTTCTTGAGCACCACCTCGGCGGTGATAGCCGTCCGACATCCAAGGCCGAGCGGCCTATCCGAGCCGGCGAAGGGTCCGGCATTTGTCAAACCTCCTCGGAGGCCCCTATCGAGGTCGACGATCGCGTTTCCCGTCTGCTCGGAAGCAAGTGGTTTTGTCCCCGCGTCCGAGTTTGATGGCGGTGTGTTCGGCTTCCAGCTCGGCGGTGGAGAAAGAGAAGGACTTGATTGCTATTTTTCATCTTTTAGCGAGGTCTTTTCTACTTTTACCAGGGACCTATGTTTTTTTCTTTATTTTATGGGGTCCTTTGTTATCAGTTGTACATCCACCGTTTGGATTTAATATATGCTTCCCGTCCCTTCGGGGACATCCTTGTTCAAAAAAAAATACTAGTCCTCAACGAGATTATCGGCAATGAAGGTGCCATACCTAATAAAAACAACAGGAATCACGTCATCTGAATAAGCGTCAGAGTCCGTCGATGCTCCAGGGCCTTGGTAGTCGAAGTAGGTCATGCGATCTTCATAGAGATAGAAGACCAACTTCTTTTGGACGTCCATCGCATAGGCATCAATCATTGCAGTCCACCTCGGATCACCGAAAAAGGTTTGGTTTGTCTCGTTCGTGTCTTGGACCGTGTAGGTCGGTCCAAGATACTTCAGGGACATTAGATCGACTTGAAAATGTCCCTACCGCCACAACGGCCAATCAAAATGGTCTAAAAAATTAAGTCTAAACTTTCATGGTATGTTCTACATACAAAATCATAAGAAAGCAACAATTAGCACGTAATTTAATTACAGGGTATATATAGTTTGATTGTTTGTAAATGGACATACCATACAAACTTCGCAGTTATAAGGGAGCACTATGACAACCTTCTTGTTCTTGCACTCTTGGTAACCACAATGCTCACACCGATCATCATTCAATATACCTACATATGATCATGCAAACTTAATTGACCATTTTAACTTAACTAGCATCATAAGTAGCATAATATATTAACATAACATATAAGTAAGATTTAACTAGCATCATATATAACTAGTGCAATAGCAACATGATAAGTCTATATAAGTAGTACGATAGGTAGTATACATCAGTCACATGAGAATATCCTAAACTTGAGTAGACCCAATACCAGTGACGTCGTCATCCAAGGCGGTTGTCGTTTAGAAAGAGGACGACAGGCTGCAAGAGTCGTCCTGCTGCATGCCAGAAGGGCCGGACTGGCCCTGCTAGTGCATGTCGGAGGGGACGGTCTTGCCCTTCCCACTGTTGTCGGCTCTCGCTAAGAACCTCGTACTAGACCGCCATCACTTGGGGATCAAGTAGGAGATCCCTTCCCAAGGGGTCATCCTCCTCACGACCATGGCACGCTAGCTGTTTCTCTGCCTGCCGGTGCTCCCTGTTCACGACCCTCGTAACGATCCTCATGCCATCTGGTGCTAACAGATACGCCACGCGGCGCTCATCCTCAAAGTTGAGGACCACTCTCGCCCCAAAGTGCTGGATCACAGTGTAGTCATAAACACGAACCGCCTGTCACGAGCACCTGAAAATACCTAGCCAAATCTTCATGTTATCCACTATGATCTTAGCTGTCCAAGTTGGGGTCTTCGTGGTTTTCCGGTGAACACGAGGAAACTTCAGTTTCGACTCTGACATGATACTAATTAAGTAGTTAAATAACAATATTTAATACAACTGTTAGTCAATATATAAGAAATAAATATGTATGTAAAAATTATGTAGAAATATCGAGAGCTAACTAGGGCCTCGTACTTATATAGGGCACGTATATAAAGAGATGGTGTCAGTGAGCCAAGTAGGATGCCCAAGATTTTTTGTGTGCAAATCACAAGGTCACTAACACCATCCCAGATCGTATCCTAACATCTAAAATTATCTAGATTTTCTATCCCTAAAATCATGTAAATTTGCTACATCTGTCCCTAAATTATCTATATTTTCTACCTCTATCCCTAAAATTATCTAGAGTTTTTACCCCTAAAATCATATAAATTTGCTACATCTATCCCTAAAATAATCTAGATTTTCTACCCCTAAAATCATGTAAATTTGGTACATCTATTTCTAAAATTATCTAGATTTGCTATCTCTAAAATCTCGCAATTTGCTATATCTATTCCTAAAATTATCTAGATTTTATACACTAAAAAAACCCTAAACTAAATACAATAATTAAGAGAGGGACGAGGAGGGAGTCTACCTGCGGTGGTGTGAGGTCGGGGGAGGCACGGGTCGGAGAGGGACGGGTGAGGGCGGAGAGGCGCGGCGACGAGGGTCATCAGGAGGTGTGCCGATCGGAGAGGCGCAACTGCGCGAGGTCTGGTCGGGGCGGGGATGCAAGGCGGGGCGGCACGTGCGGGGCTGCACCGGGCGGCGATTTAGGGATGAGGGGAACGACGGGGTTGGACTGGGGCGAGGCGGCGATTTGGTTGGAATGAAGAGAGGGAATGACGGACGACACCTGTTAATTTAGCAAAATTTTGGATGTCACAGTTGTGTCATCTCCAATTTATGGGACACATCAGTACATAGTTGTGGCGTTTAAAGGTGCCGAACGCTGGTCTACATTTGTCCCGGCTCGCATCATGATCTCGACTTAATGTCGACGTTCTATGTCTTTTAAACGCTATGACTAGTTTATAGTGGTTGCGGTCACTTTTTTCCCGAACGCTGCAACTATTTTGCGTTGTTGTAGTAGCACCCATTTTATTTTTGATGCCACTAAAAGAATATCTATATAGGCCTGTTACTACTAGTGTTAAATCCTACTAACTTGCTAATTTGTGTTGCTTTTCGGTCGAACTATGTGGAACATCCATGCAAACAAAAGCAAAATTTGAACACGATGTGAAACAAACGATATTGTATCCATATTCTCCCCAGTTGCTCTCCCATTTATATGATGTTAGGAAGAAAAAATATTTTTAATCATGTTTTTGTTTTGTGTTCCATTCTGCTTTCCGAGTTTTTTCTCTGTGGTCGACGGTTAGTGGGCTCGCTCATTCTCATCGGAAGAAACCAGTAACGAAGAGGACCAAATACAGCCCGGTTTGAACGCCCCATCTCCCAGCCCAGCTAGCCCACTCTCCCACTCTCCCAGAAACCCTAGGGCACCGAGCACGAACCCTATAAAATGCCTCACCCCCTGCCGCCGCCGCCTCACAACCCTCTGCCAAAATGCAGATCTTCGTGAAGACCCTCACCGGGAAGACCATCACCCTCGAGGTCGAGAGCAGCGATACCATCGACAATGTCAAGGCTAAGATCCAGGACAAGGAGGGTAAGTATTTTCTTCTCCGATGTTCTTCGTTCGGCTTTGCATTCATTTCCAGATGCCGTGGTGGGTATATTAACTAATCTCTCGATTTGTTATGGCAGGAATCCCGCCGGACCAGCAGCGTCTGATCTTCGCTGGCAAGCAGCTGGAGGATGGCCGTACCCTTGCGGACTACAACATTCAGAAGGAGTCCACCCTCCATCTCGTCCTCAGGCTCCGTGGAGGCATCATCGAGCCCTCCCTCCAGGCGCTCGCCCGCAAGTATAACCAGGAGAAGATGATCTGCCGCAAGTAAGAAAACCTGCTTGTCCCTTTCTTTACTATTCAACTACTGTTATTGTTTAGACTTCATTTCTGTTTAGCTCATGATCATCTCTCAGTTAGATCTAAATTATATAGTTGTAGCTGTTTAGATTACTATCTAAAATCGCACAATCTGTAATATGCTTAGCTATTTCGATACACTCACCTCATGAATGATTTATACATACTGAAATTTGACACCAGTTCGTGCATGAAAAGAAGTTAAATCTTTAAGACTAATCTAATTCATTAGATCGTGTGTATCAAGTTGTATTGTCTCTCTGTTAGATGTATATAATATAGTTGTAGCGGTTTAGGTCATTACTAAAACTGCACAATCTTGGATGTACTCTCCTCATGGATGAATTACAAATACTGGAATTTGACACCATTCATACAATAAAAGAAGTTAGAACTTTACGACTAATCTTATACATTAGATGGTGTGTATCAAGTTGTTATTTAGTCCTTATATTAAAATCTCTTCTTCAATTGAGATGATTACAATACACCAAATCTCTTAGCTGAAGCGGCGGTACTTGTTTCTGTGAACGAGTTAGTGATCCTAACAGGATATATAGGTGTGCAGAGTTCTAGTTTTGTTTATAAGGTTGTGCAAAGCTTAAATTAAGCAAATGCCACTGTATTTTGATATCTCTTCTTCAGTCGAGCTTGTTTCAATGTTCATAACTCTTAGCTGTATTGGTGATACATGCTTTTGTGATCCTATAGGATCCATAGAGGTGCTGAATTTTAATTTTGCTTATTAGGTTGTGCAGACTTCAAATTGAGTAATGTCTGCCACATTTATTAACAGTTCCTACGTCTGTTCAATATTTACATGAAGATGTCTTTTTTTCATTCTGTTCTATTCATTGAGATTGAGATTTAACTAAATATTGTGCTGTATTCATAGATTTATGGTCTTTGGTTTCACCAATGTGATAACCTGAAGCTTTCTTTCATAAGAATTGCTACTATCACATATGGTAGCGTAGTGTTCTTTGGTTCCTGCAAATATTAGGAGATTGTATGTGGTTCACCGTTATGTTTTGCTTCTCCTAGTGTGCATGTGCAACAGCAAATTATTGGCTCGATGATGACTACTCTTGCTTTAACCACACTGAATATGAAGGCTGGATGAAGTGGTTTCTTTTTCATCTGTTATTGTCTGCTCTTCTCTCTTGGTGGTTCCTTGTGAAATCTCTTCCTTTTGGTGAAGAACTAGTGAAATTTAGTTTCCCTAATTTTGTTCTCCATCAAAAGGTTGAGACAGAAGGATTCAATGAGAGTGAGGAGCGTCAACTATGGATAGGGGGAATCTCTTTTGAAGGATCCTTTCCATGTGGAAAAAACTGGCCTTGGCTGAGAGCCCCTCTTATCTAGAACTCTTATTTCATGCTGCTTCCTGATTATTGTGTTCTGTTCTCTTAGTCTGCTCTCTTGATTTTCTTGTACAAATCAGTCAAATCATGTTTGAGCTAATAAATCTTCTGTTGTCCTACTTCTCATTTACAAACGTGCAACTCTAGTAATCTTTTTTATTTTGCCACATGCTAATCTTTCCTTGTACCTGCAGGTGCTATGCACGTCTGCACCCCAGGGCCGTCAACTGCCGCAAGAAGAAGTGTGGCCACAGCAACCAGCTGAGGCCCAAGAAGAAGATCAAGAACTAGAGTGCCTCTAGTCAGTTTCATGGACCGGTTGAATCCATTGCCGGTGTCAGAGATTTTATGCTTTATTATCGTTTTGAACCTTTAGTTACTTTGCTATTATGCTCTTATCGTTGTGGTGATACTTGACAGTATTGGTATATGGTAGCAAACTACTCATAATTTTGCGGTATCTGCTCTGTTTGCTGTGCTATCTTGTGGATCTAGTTGTTAGTTGTTTGTGTTCTGCAATGCTGTGCTGTGGTTGGTCAATCCTGGCAGATGTTTAGTTTCTCCTATAACCCGGCCACGAGCGCCTGTGTGTGGCTTTGCACTGTAGTATGGTTTTATCATCAAAATCTACTCAAGTTTGCAATGTGAATGCATTATAGCTGCTGCCAACTCTGGCAGACAGCATGCCAGGGCGTTGATGTTCAGATATTAACAGCTCAAAACCTTTTTATTTATTATAGAGACGGGTGTTAATCATCAAGCCAGACAGATTGGTTTAAATTATTTGCGGAGCGAGCCAGTTCACATAGTATTAGCTCCCCTTTGGTTCGTGAGTGAATTAGATTTTCACAACCCCGTGGCTAGGTGATATTAATCATTGAATATTGCTGCTGCAATGCCCTGCTGCATTCTTCATTGTTTCTATCACATCCAAGTAATCAGATCCCAGGACTATTTTGCATCCAATCGTCTGAGCAAGTAGAATTCCTTTTTTCATTGCACGAGCTTCTGCTGTTAGGGCATCTTGAACAAACTCAAGTTCGCAGTTTGCTCCTATAAATAAACTTCCAGCAACATCCTTACAACAGCGCCTGTAGCTCCTCGAAGTGAATCCTCGTTAAAAGACGTCATTCCTTTATTTTCACATGGTCAAATAGAGGCTTCACCCAGGCTACATTTTCTCTCTATGGTTTAGTTGAATTTGCAGTCAGTACCGAGTTGACATTGCAATTCTTCCTGGAGGCTGAACCTTCTCACCCTGCATAGATTGCCTTCGCTCCCACCAAAGATGCCAACAGGTTACCGCTATTTTCTCAGTCGTTATCTCTTCACAAGATCTGGGCAAATAAGAAACTCTAGTACTACTTGGCCTGCTCTATCTACCTGACAAGCTCCAATAATCTTCCAAACCATTGGTTACTGAAAAATCTCATTGCATGGTCGCTGCCATAGCAGGCCCCGGCAAGCTGAGAGGAGCCGAATGCGCCAAGGAGCAACTCGGCGCGGAAGGTCCTCCTGTCGACGTGCCAGCTATCCCCAATGGTCGAGCAGAACGACATCACAGGCAGCCTTGGTTAGAAGGCGTTGGTCTCAGCGTGCATCGGAGATTTTTCTACTCAGAGGTACTCATATTAGTTGACTTAAATTTGTCTAGATTCGGATGTATCTAGTACTAAAATATGTTTATACATACGAATCTAGATAAATGCAAATCAACTAATATCGATCAGAGGTAGTACTACACCAGTTCTGACACAATAACCCAAGATTGAGAAACTATACTGAAAACTTTGCGACTCAACCGGTGCAGCTGTGGATGATTTCGAGGACATAGAACGGGTACTTCATCCACAGCCGCGGTGTCCAAATCTACCAGGTCGCAACGAATGACACACTATGTACTAGCAGTAAATTAGTAACTAATGTACACTTGTGGATCATCGTTAGGACTCTACATGAAAACCCACCGACGGCTTGATGCCCATCGTATGAGAAACTAAAACAAAATGTTGCAATCAAGTGCATAATAGGATTTGGACGGCGGATAGGCTTCAATGATGACGGTGGCCAAATTATTGAAATTGCCCACTAAGCAATCAAGTGCAAGAGTTGGTGGCATATCTTCTATACGAGTGTAGGTTCACCACAAGAATTTGGGAGGAGATCCTATCATAGAGTGGTATCAATGACAATCTCATGGCCCAATGGGCAAATGAGAAATCGGTGGAGACGTGGTGGACAAGTGTTGCTCCCGAAAAAGGAAAGGACATAAAGGCAATGGCTTTGATGATCATGCTAGTATCATGGAAGATTTGGACAGAACGTAATGCTAGAGTTTTTAGTAACATCTACTCTTCCACACCCGTGGTAGTTGGGAGAATTAAAGACGAGGCAAAAGCTTGGAGCCTAGCCGGGGCAAAGTTTTTGAGCAATGTAATTCCGGGGAGTCCTAGGGTAATGCCCTAGGCATTTGTTCTTTAAACTCCTTATTAAAAAAAATGTTGCAGACAACAAGGGTGTTGCGGTAGGCCCAGTGGGTAAAGATGGCCTACGACGCGGCGAGAGGCCTGGAATGCCTCCACGAGAAGTTGCAGGCTTCCAAGTTCCATCGTCGTCCACCAGGGCGTGCGGTCCTATTCCTCTTCGACGGGTAGGAGTCCAAAGCTCGCGGACTTCAACTTTTACCACCCAGATCACCACGGCGTCGCCGGCTGCACTCCACGGGCGTGCTTCTTCGGCTAGACGGGTACCATATCTATGGTAGACGGAGTAAGCCGCGGATGACCTTGAATCTTGACCAGTTATGTAGTATAATGCAATCTACGAAGGTATGCAATATTGGGGCAGCTGACCTGACGGGGAGGAACTCCTCGAAACAGTCATACGCCCAGCTATATAAATATAGCCAACAACATTAAGACTGTTGCTGGGCGCACAACGCCCAAAAGAAAAATAAAGAAAAAGAAAAGAAACAGAAAAGAAAAATAAGAGAAAACAAAGCCGACGATAGTGGCTCAACGAAACCGAGAATGACCCGCAACCGTTGCGTCCTCCGGAGAATTTCCACCACGATCCTAGCGCTCCGAAGCGTCGCGTATCAAGCAGCACCTCCAAGAAGGGAAACGACGACAACGCTGCTGCTGCCCGGACTGGTCCTAGAGTTTCCCGTCATAGCGGGAGGTGGGAAGAGATACACCCGATGCCCTTCAAGAAGGGCGGCGACACCGCAAGGCGTCACGGCGTCGGTGTCTATACGACAAGGATTTCTCCCGACCCCCTCAAAAAACCACACTCTCAGACGCTTCGGATTGCTCCACCAATCTCGACTCCCACCAACATACGTCACCATGGTCTTGAAGTCATCCCTGTCGTTTCACCGAGACCCACCGCTGCGGTGGTTCGCCCAAGAAGAAGAGGCTTGGCGGTCGTGGTCTGATATGGAAGGAACTACCTCCACCGCGAAATAGCCGACGGATGAGGCGCAGGGCAAACCGGGCCTCGGCCCGGCCGAGCCTAAACAGCTCGTGAAGCCCCACCGCTTCACTGCAGCAGGGGTGCCACCGTCTCCGCCAACCCAAGCGTGAGACCCTTACTCCTCGGCCCACCAGAAGACCCGTCGAACTGCAAATCCCCGCCGCCAAGTGGTAGCGCCACCACCAGCGTGCTCTCCCGAATAGCCGGACCACCGTCGGTCTAGCCACACCCATGACCGTCCATGCACGCTAATGACGCGGCCGACACAGCTCTACGGACCGAGTCGAGAGGCGGTAGCGGTATCGAGCACCTGCAGAACGAAGGCAACGACTAGCTCCTCCGAGGCTCGCCTGCCCAGATCGAGGCCCGCTGGCCCCGAGATCGGGCCCGCTGGCCCAAACCTAGGCGCCGTCGCCGCCCGCCGCAGCCATGATCCCCTCGCGCCGTCTGAAATCGCCGCCGCCCGCCGCACGCAGCGGGCAAAGGCTGCCAGCGTGCCAAGAGGCCACCGACGACGCCTCCAGAGCGAGAGGACGCCACGGGAGCCCCGACCACGCCGCCCGCCTCGGTGCGGATCCGCCCCGCCGGCCACCCACCACGCCGAAGCTCTGGGACCGTCCACTGCACCGCCGTAATCGCCAGTCGCGACCCTCAGCGTCCGGGAAGAAAAGCGCCGCCGCCCGACTGCATGATCTTTGCCAGCGGCCCTCGTGGCGGCGGAGGAGAGGCGGGGGAGAGAGGAAACTAAGGTTCCGTCGCCCGTCGGCGAGGGGCGGCGGAACATTTTCGCCGGACTCCTCAGAACTCGACGGGGAGGAACTAGGAAGCCCGTGGACGCCATCCCCATCTCTAGTTGCAATTATTTGGTCTCATGGCTTACCAAAATCCACATTCGTACCGATGAACTATTCTGAATGTTCGGTTTCCTCGCACAAAACTAACCAAGGCGACGTCGAGGTAACTGAGCGAAGACAAGGCGAAGCATGCAGTGCGTCGATCCACCAAAAGCAGCAGTGAAAAGGTGACGAGTCCATGGCCGGCCTACCATTTAACAATGCTGGGTGACTCTTACAAGTAATCTAGGGACACTCTTTGGTTGGTCGGGCCCAAATTTTTTCGATTTTCCTGCTTGGCTCGGTGGATGCTGCATGCGGGGAGATTGGGCTTTGGCCAAGTTTGACAGTTTGCTTGGTTGCCAAAAAAACTGATTTTGTGTCGTTTGATACAAATTTCTGCATGTTTGGTTGATCATGCCATAGTGATATGCTCACCATTTTTCATAATTGAATAGACAACAAACTGAACTAGCAGTTTCAAGCAAGAGGCAAATTAAACTCGCATTACCAAATTACCACCCTATCTACTAGCAAATATGAGTTCACGATAATGTTACCTAGCTACTAGCAAATGACAGTTCACCACAATATTATCTAGCTATACTACGAATAAATATTTTACACCCACATTAGGGGTTGTTCATGGAACACAAGGGCGGCATTTCATCAACAAAACCATCTTCTTCAGATCCTGTAGTTACCTCTCATCGCCCACATGTCGAGCGTTCACTGTTGTCTCTTGCTCTTCCAAGCAGCACAATCTTTATGTGCAATACCATGGCCACCGTCGGTGTCATTGTCATCAGGAACTACATCTCCCTCCTTCGAGAAGTACTCATCAGCGCTAAATTGCAGGATCCAGTTATGCAAAATGCAATAGGAAAGAACACACTTAACTTGGGTGGGGAAAGAGTGAAAAAACTTCCGATCAAGGATCTTAAACCTGTTCTTCAGAGCAACGAAGATCCTCTCAACCGTGACTCTAAGGCTAGAGTGGCTAAGATTGAAAAGTTATTCCGAAGTCCTTGGGTAGTTCCTAGCAGAGAACTCATTGAGATGGTACCTTGTTGATCTAAAGGGTGGCAAAATTCCAGGCCGGCAGGCATACCCGTCATCTCTAAGGTAGAATTTGCTGTCAGGGAGCTTGAGACCATCAGGTCTGCTAAGGCTGTCAGCCAGAATCGTCGCATCATGGGCAGATCCTTCCCACCCGGCAAGCACATATGTGAACTTCATGAGAAAATCAACGGCGGCAAGCACATTCTGACTGGGTAGTGCTTCCCCCTATATGCAGCCTGCTCGGATTTTGGCACTCTAGCCATCATATGAGTGACATCTATTGCTCCAATACAATCCTGGCATTACAAGAATGTTAGCCGGCTGTCCAATACAATCATCCAAAGAAGAACATGCTAAGGTTACAATACAACCCTCGACCATTGCCATGTATCTTCGCGGGGCTTTGACCAGATGGTGTCTTGATCATCTCCTCTCCGAGTTCTCCAACATCATACAACACCTGATGGAAATACCAAAAAATTGTCTCAGTTGATATTCTTCATGTGATGTGGATCACTCGGAATCTCTGGTTATGATCTAGAACATGAAAAAACAGAGCCACCTGTTCTTCGATATAGCAGTTGATGATGTCCTTGAGATGCCCCCTAGACTTGAAAGTCTGCACAAGATGGTAAAATGGGGTTCTTCTTATCCTGAACATGGCAATAGCCTCCACATCGTTGTTGTTGTATATGTAGTTTAGATTTGCCATCCTCTCTCAGTCGCCCTTAGGGGATCATACTTCACGGCCGGTATGTTATGCCTAGCAGTTGCTCTTCTGTAGATCAGGAACATCCATGTCTGAATCACAGCGACTAGAGCAGCTGTCTGGATTATAACCTTCAGTTGTTGGCCCTAAACGAAGTGGAATTACGTAAGCACGGTGTACGTGCTACCCTAATGTCGAGCTAACTAACTTGGTAAAAAAGATGGAGAAGAGTCATGATTGTTACCTTCATGCTGGTGGCCGTCGATGACCTGTAGCAGGCGGAGAAGAAGACGGGGAAGAAGTCGACGCCACAGATCTGTGAGCCAGCAGATACCGGAGTCGGACAGAAGACGCCAGCCGGTACCGGAGTGTGCTTAGCAGCAGCTGCCAGATCTAAATCGCCGTCTCCGCCACCAAAGCCGCCGCACAAGAGGAAAATTGGGAGGAATTTGTCTTCCGGCGGGAGGTGGTATCATAAGAGAGAGGTGCGCCTTCTTTTTACGCGATTCTTTCGGCTCCCGCCATCTCCCTGCTGCCTCCCCGCGCACGTCGTTCCTCCCCTTGCGCTCGCCAAGACCTGTCCCGGTGGAAACGTTCGATTTTGGCATTCCTCCGACGCCAGAATGAGAGGTGATTTAAAACCTATGCAGGCCAAATCCGTGGCACGCCGCAAGACACCAAACGGGCTTTCTTCAAGCCCGGTGTGAGAAACGAAAATCGGACAACCAAACACGTCCTAGAAGATGGTGCGTGTTTTCAAACGTTGTGCGTGCAATACGAGTGGGATTTTCGGTCGCACATGACACGGCCATCCAAGAAACACAAGTACGAGCGAGTGGCCAACGTCTCTTGCAATGTTATGTTAGCATCCAAGAAGGAGGAGACGGCCGGGCAGAGACTGAGAGACAGAAACGCATGCACGTTGTCCTTGTGCAAACTATAGGTTCACGTGTGTATATTGCCAAACGCTAGGACCTAGGAGCCGTAGATGAACATAATATCCATCTACTCCCTCCGATCCATATTACTTGTCACTAAAATGGATGTATCTAGTAATATGGATCTAAGGGAGTAGTATCTTTTTGCAGAGGGTCCAAGTGTTCAGTTTGGCAATGTTCACTTTGCTGCCTCGCTGGTGCATCTCGTAGCCTCAGATTATAATCAGAACCAGACTTTTCTCTCTCACTCTGACTCCGTCGAGAGGGGTCGGGCTACATCGGTTCTTATCCTAAGCCGTACAGGCAAGTATACTGCACGAGACGTACGTAATAGTAAACCATATCATCAAACTCAAAGATTCCGTCCAGAGAGAAAACGTTAAGGTGCGTAGCTGTCTCGGAAGAAGACGTTTGGATGCGCGAATCGGGACAGCGTTTTCAGTGTAGCTGCAGATGCTCGGTTTGCTATCTGACGAGTGAGGAGTTATCCGTCTATCTCTCTCTTGAGAGTTCAGACTGTGGTCAGTGTTGGGTCACCAATATGAAAGGTGATCCTGCTCCACTCTCCCTAGTGCTTCAGCCTTGGTAATGCTGCACCAGGTGGACTCTATTTGCGTGGGGAGAGATAAGACGAGGATACGTAGTAGCGCTCAGATCACAAGGGAGAGATGCGTCTCGAGCAGCTAGCTGCTGCGTTACACGTCCCTTTCAGAATTTCCTTGCAGCAGCGTCGGAACAAGAGGATGATTGGTGGGCGAGATTTAGAGAGAGAGGAGAGAGGAGAGAGGAGAAGCAAGCCATTGGAGCGGCAACCGCATGCCGTAGAAGACGCGTCGCCTTGCTTGGATTCGTTTGTATACGCACGCTCTGTACTGGTCGGATCATTCAAGCGTTTACACGTATCACATGGTAGGGATCAGCGGTGATGCTACCGACAAGCCGGCCGGCGGGGGATATGTGACGCCCATTGCGTTGCGTGGGTATCGACGCCTGCCGGTACATAAGGTACCACGTGTACAAATACTACTACAGTAGCCAGTTCTTTTCTCCCTTACAAAACCCATGCTCTCAGCTGTATCGACGTCGTGGAGAAGATGATAACAGTCTGAAATGGACAAGGGAAAACCGGCCACTTAGCCGAGTAGCAGATAGCGCTTCAGAATCTGGTCGGCGCACCCTGCATTGGGAATTCCGGTGCTCCATTGTACTCGCGATCTCGACCATCATACGCCGGCCCATGCCTATCCGCCTACTGTTCGCACCAGGAAAGAACAAAAGCTTCATCGGGTCCGTACCCGACACCACGTACCAGTATCGTACGCGTGGATTGACACGATTTTGTTCTTGGATCTGAGAAAACAACGTGAGGCCGGCCTGCAGCGAAAAATCACATCCTTCATCCGGCACGCTAGCTAGCTAGGCAGCCAGCTTGAGAGACCCACAATGCATGGTTTGCTCTGCTTGATCATTTCCCCCCTCTCCTTGTCGCGACCCAGGCAGCAGCATGTGCTGTTAGGTGAAAGACAGCGGCAGCGAGTTCGCAGTGGAGGGCATGTGAGGTGCCGATCAAGCTAGTAGATCCCGATCTGCCCAGATAAACCTCTGTCCATTTCGGATGTACTTGTCTAGATGTCAGTCGTTCGAGAACTTGCATATACAAGTCGATATCATCCTACTATTTGTTAATTACCGATTCTGTAGGTTGCAACTTATATAATTTGTACTAATTCTCAGTTGCAACCTAGTTGTAACTCATTAAAATCTCAGTTACAATCTAGTTGCAACTCTTACGTTGCACGAATCGCGAGGTAAATCTAATGGCGAGAGAGACGACTGAGAACTAAAAAATTCCCACGCGTCTGAGAACTAGCATATAGCAGTAAAACATGACTAAACAAATCTGATCCATAATTTGAATCATAGGGAATACATAAATACTAGTACTCCTCCCTCCGTTTTAAAATATAAGATGTTTTAGGTTTATAAAAAGAAAATCTAGACTTGTTTTAGAGTATAGATTCACTCTAAATATGAGTAAACATACATATTAAAAATAGTCTAGATACATTTATTTTATAAAAATAGAACATCTTATATTTTAAAACGGAAGGAGTACTAGTGTATTTATCCTTTCCGGTGAGATACCAACGTTAAGCATATCTGAGATGATCTCCAATTGACTAAACAAACCCTGATTTTTTATTTATCCCAATCTGTCGCGAGTAACCAAACCGTGATTTTTTATTTATTCCAATCTGTGTCCCGAGTTACAGGTCCCAAACCGAACTTTTCTTTCGCCAGTTCTGTGTTAGATTATTGTGCAGGCAAACTCCTACTAAATGAAGGTATTCCTCGGCCTGCAGGCTGCAGCTGCTCTTAGGGTGTGTTTGCTAGGGTGTCTCCACTCAGAATTTTCCACTTCAGATAAAATTTTCGTGTTTGGTAGATCAGGTCAGTGCTCTGGACACTGCCGACTCGATACAAAAACAGGACGTGGGCACTGTCCGCTAGCGAAGCCGAAATGGAGCTTAGCTCCTCCGCCCTGCCGAAGCCATGCCGAAAAATCGGTCCCGCTCGTCCCAAAAATTTCCACGTGCATCCGCCGAAGGAACCGCCCGCACCCCCAGTCCCACCCCCGAGCCTGACCCCGCACTTTTCCCCCTGCCCTCGTCGCCGCCCTCATCGCCAGGCCACCGCCCTCCCAGATCTCGTCGCCAGGCCACCTTCCCCCGCCGTCGTTCACCCTCTCCTGTCCCCCAACCTCCCTTCCCGCCTCCTTCCCGTCCGCATCACCCTACCGGTGCTCGTCCGAAGCTCCACGTCGCCGCCATGGACGCAGGTGGAGGACGGGGATCTCCGGCGCAGCTGCAGTAGTCCCCGATGCGCCGGACCTCTGCACGCCCGTCTGTACCAGCCGCCGGTGGAGGAAGGTCGTTCCCAGCTGAAATCTCCACCGCCACCTGCTCTCCGGCCCGATCTGCACCGCCAGCTGCTCTCCGGCCCGATCTGCACCGCCGAGATGGACCTTACCCAATTCGAGATGGAGCAACGATTGGCTGTTTTAGATTATTTGACTGAGCATAAAGGTAAAGGCCTTAATTTCATGAAAATGGAAGATGAAGTTCGTGAGGCCTCATTCAAGTGCATCATAGCTAAAAATCCTGATCTTGTTTGATGTGTTGTTGGTTGATGCATGTTGGGAAACATCCTCTTTTGTAGTGCTGATTAGAACTAATGCATTGTCGACTTTGCTATATGGATCTATTATTGAGCACTTGTAATAACTTATTATGAATTGCAAATTTGTCACTTTGAATGTATGACGTGTTTTGTTGGTGCTTATTATTTGTTGAAATTTGCATCAGTTGAATTATTATTGGTCTAGAGTTGTATGAGCAACTCACAAATGCATGCAGATTGTTGGTTGATGCATTCATATGTACTTTGTAATATTAAATGTCTTATTTTGGTGCTAGAAATTTGCTATTTATTATGTTCTGAAATTATTATTGACTAGTTGAAATTCGCATCAGTTGGAAGAACCACATATTACCCACGGTCTACCAAACAAAGTCTGAGCTCAGCATGCGTAAACAGACCAGGGCTACCAAACAACATCTCAGCTCAGCATAACTCAATAGACATAGGCTACCAAACACATGACAAAATCTCAGCTTAACATAGCTAAGTCAGCATGTATGAAGAGAGAAAGGCAATCTGTGTTCACACGGGCTACCAAACACACCCTTAATGTTCTTTTTAGAACGACTCTCCGTTTTAGCTAGTTCTGCTTCCTGCTCTAGTTTAAAGCTACGGTCACTGTCTGTCCCAAGTCTCCCCCTGAATTTCATGCATGGCTCCTGTCAACAGCAATATATCTAATTCAGAGGTTCCGGCCACGATACTTGCCAACTGCAAGTCAGAGGGATGTGTTGCAGTTTTAAGCCCAGACCGAATGATACTGTATGAAATAAAACCCGCCCCCGGTTTACTGGATCTGGAGTTCTGTGGCTGACGCTAACTCTGCTGCGTGTTATTGACTGGGTATGATTGAGCGCCGCTGCTAATCCAAGTGCTGAGATTGGGTGATGCTGCCGTGCAATGATGGGTTGAAGACTGGCCCGGATGATCATATGACTAGATCGACCTCAGCAAATCCCTTTTCTATTTTCAAGACTACTACTAGTTGCATGTTTTTTTTTCTTCTATACCGTCTATCCCGTCGATAATTTATTGGGAGTAGCCATTTCTCCCAATAAATTGTCTGGTCTAAGGTGCCGAACACAGATATGAGGCTGCAAAGTAGGAAAAAGAGATGGTAAGCCTGAAACCTATATGGAATAAAGGCGCCTGCAAATAGACAGGGACAAGGAAGATATACAAGAAACTTCCATTTGGGACAATGAAAATATTACTCCCTCTGGCCCATATTAATTGACTTTAATTTGTCAAATTTTGGATAAACCTATATATTAAATAGTGTCTAGATTCATTCAAATTTTGACAAATCAAAGTCAATTAATATGGGTCGGAGGGAGTACAAGAAACGTTCATTTCGGACAAGGCGTCCAGCAGACGGCAACAACGTGCATCGCAATTGCCGAATCTTTTCTTCCTATGTACCACCTGTGGCTGAGGTGGTATGCAAACAACAAATAGCTGGACCAGCTTTCAATCAATGAATCAAATTAAATGTGCTAAGATATATGCCATTTTCTTGGCAAAAAATAGAAACTCTGTCTATTAACGAGAGAAGCAAATAATTGATGTGCTTAGCTATTTTCATATCAACTGAGATATTTGCAAATTTTGCTGTTTGTTAGCCCGACTCGACGGAGTGGGAAGTGCCCAGTTCACCCGAAAAATGCCGCACAGTCCTGCCCGAGAGAGAAACCAGCCCGCGTCCGCGCACCCCGACGTCGCGCGTACGGGTCACACCCGCGGCCTCATCCCCCCCCTCCCAAGCCTCTCTCTCTCGCTCACCTCTCTCCTAGAAAACTGCCGCCGTCGGTGATGTGGACATCCCTTCTATTGATACAACCGTTGTACCTACAGCTACACATGTCATGACCCATCACAAGATCTCGTGCCAAACAACTTAACTATCAGGAATGATGGATCAAGCATGGATGAGAGGGACAAGCATTGGAGCATGACCATGCATAGAGATGGCAGCAAGCATGTGATGATCCAAAAGAAGGCCACGGTTGGAGATTTCAGAACTTTGAGGCCACCATAATTAAGAAAGAAGGCTTGGACGAAATATTCAAGATTAATACTTCATGAATTCGTCCATAGCTTAATATGATGTTGCGACACCTTTATTTTGGGCCAGGCGCATGTAATTTTCGCAGGATTTTAAATAGCCACTTTTTAGAGTCCGTATTTGAGGGAAAAAGGACTTCTAAGGTTGGATTCGTCCACCACTTCCATGGCTGGCCGAAACCCCATCTTTTCCTTCTTAAATACTCCCCATAGCCGTCACCCAAGACTCGGATTTTGTTTAGACATTAAGTTAGCAATCGTAGCAACGCCATGCAAGGCTCGGCGTCATGAGGCCTCTTGTACTTCGCACCTATACAGGATCCCACCTTTTCAATAAAGTTTTCCTCTTAATCCGCAATATCTTGATTGCAATATTGGTTCTTACTTGTTCTCGATTTCATGTAGGAATTAAGACCCTCGCTGGTCAGGCTGATCGTGTTCCCGTAGGATCGGTAACCTCCAGGAGATTGGCCTAGCAATTACATTGGCGCTCGTGCTCGCTGCGTGAGATTTTATTGTTTTCGTAGATTAGATCTGTTTTTACCTATAACCCACGAAAAAGCCAAAAACACAGTTAGAGTTTAGATCCATCCCATAACCAATCTACGCCTCGCATTATCCTTTTAGTTTTTGCATTGTTGAATTTGTGTCTACATCGTCACGTCGAGTTGATGGTCTTAGTGTCTCGTCCCTTAGAGTTTCGAGTTCTGATCATAGTAGTCACCGCCACACTCGCCGATCACCGCCACCATATTCCGCCGCCATACACCCAGCCACCATAAACCCTAATACTCCGCCACCGCCTTCCTACCGCGACACAGATCCGATCAGTTTTCCTGCCGCGGCACGAGTCCGAGTTGAGTTATTGTTTCCTAGTTATTTCTTTTTACTTTCCTTCTTTGTTGTTTCCGTGTTCAGCTAAAGTCCGTGTCGAGCTCAGAGTCCGGTCATAAGTCCAGAAGGAGAGCAAAAAAAAAAAGTCTGGAACCGCCTCCGAATTATTTTTTTGGCTATACTGTTTTTCGACCCCGGGGATCACTTTTCTCCATCGGCCGTTATAGCGACATTTTTTTGGCGCCTGCGCGCTTTCCGGAGAATAATACAAAAATTTCGAAAAAAATTTTTTGGGGCTAACCTATTTTTAGACCCCGTAGATCAGTTTTAGACACTCGCCATCATAGTGATTTTCCGCATCTCGGTTCGCTTTTCAAGATGCCATATCATCATATATTACTTGTTGTGCCGCGTCGTGACATCGTTGGTGATCTAGGCTCGCGTCTCTAGTACGGTCTAGCTTAGGACCAGCATAGTACCGTCGTTGAGCATTCTTTCAACTTTTGCATTGCTGTTTTGATAATTGCTAACCCCCTTTGCTAAGCCTTCCCAGAGCTCCACAGATATTTTCCACGTGCGGTGTCTCGACTCCTGGTAATCGCTTGGTTCAATCTTTGGACCCACTGATCCTCGCGGTTGCACATCGTCTTTTTCCTGCTGTTTGGTAAGAACTTGTAAGAGCTTCGTATATTGCTTGACGGATTACGTGTGACTTCCACCATATTTCCGTAGTATATACATGTGCTTTCTAAAGGACTAACCATGACAGATACTTCGCAGAACCCTGCCACAATGACGAACGAAGAACTACATGCCCACTTCTTCGAGCTCTTGGTCAGTCGCGCTGAAGACGTGGATACATGCCTAGGGGAGTTTGACACCAAGCTCACCAATACCGTGGACAAGATCGATGGACTCGAGAAATCCTTCAACACCAAGCTTGACGCTCGGTTCAAGGAGATTTTGAACAGATTGCCCGCACCCGCACCCGCACCTGGCGTACGGCGCATTCCGATCACGGGTCGGACTGCTGGTTCTGCTGCCGCCGCACCCCAGGCGGCTACCGCTGCAGCTGACGCACCTCAGACTTCCATCGCGGCTGCTGCGACGACATTGGGGACAGACGACGGGTACTACTACGACCCCGACGACGACGATCTGTTTGACGAGGAGGTTGAGCAACATCCACAGGTACCTGCTGGCCGTCCCCGACATTACTACCGCAACGCTCGACCACCGGTACGTGATGATGATCATGTTGCAAAGATTAAATTAAATATTCCATCTTTTGAGGGTAAATATAATCCTGATGCATATCTTACATGGGAGATGGAAGTAGAACAACGTTTTGCATGCTTAAAATATCCTGAGAATATGCGTGTTAGTGCTGCTACATGTGAATTTATTAAATTTGCTTCCCTTTGGTGGTCTGAGTATTGTCGTTTAAATCCTACTACTATTCCTAGTACTTGGACTGCTTTAAAAACTGCTATGCGTGTTCGTTTTGTACCTCCCACTTATCAACATGATTTACTAAAGAATCTGACACGTTTAGAGCAAGGGAAAAATTCTGTAGAAGAGTATTATCAGGAATTGCAAACGGGGATGGTTCAGTGTGGTCTTGTTGAATCTACTGAACAAATGCTTGCACATTTCTTTCGTGGATTAAACAAGGACATTCAACACATCTTATATTATAAGGAATATAATTCTATCACTCGTTTGTTTCATCTTGCTTGCAAAGCTGAACGTGAAGTGTAGGATCGTCGAACACCATGGAGGAGGACTAATAATTCTGCAGGTCGCACATCCACTTGGACATCCCGACAATCAGCACCTCCTTCTCGTGATTCGCCACCAGCTACTACCACATCCAAGGCCACCACAAGATTTCCAGCTGCTCCTCCACCGTCATCCAATGCTCCTGCTCGTAGTGCATCTTCTATGGCTTCCACGGGTAAGACAAAGGATATACAATGCCGTAAGTGCTGGGGTTTTGGTCATATTGAGAGACAGTGCACAACACAACGTGTGATGATGGTGCGGGATGATGGTCAATACGATTCAGCGAGTGACTTTGATGAAGATACATTAGCCCTTATTTCTGCTCGAGATGGAGACAATTCTGATGCTGATGAAGAGATAGAGGTAATGGGAGCTGAAGCTGTTGATCAATACAAGAGCTTAATTACACAACGTGTGTTGAGTGTGCAATTGAGCAAATCTGAGCAAGATCAACGCTACAACCTGTTCCAAACACGTGGTGTTGTCAAGGAAAGAGCTATATGGATATCATTGATGGAGGGAGTTGTAACAATCTGGCTAGTGTTGACATGGTAGAGAATCTTCACTTCCAACAAGACAACGCACACATTCATATTACATCTAATGGTTTGAGAGTTCTCGCAAGATCAAGGTAACAAGAACGGTACGCGTGCATTTTACTATTGGTACATATTCTGATTTTGTTGATTGTGATGTTGTACCTATGCAAGCTTGTTCCTTGTTACTTGGTAGACCATGGCAATTTGATAGAGAATTTGTTCATAATGGCAAAACTAATCACTATTCTCTTATGCATGATGGAAAGAAAATTGGTCTAAAACCTATGACTCCCGAACAGATTTTAAAAGATGATCTTGCTAGAGCTAGTAGAGCTAAAACTGAGGAGAAAAATAAAAGTGAGAATCAGATTGTTGCTGCAGATTTTGTACCACCAAAGAACACTAAATCTGATTCTAAACATGCTACTGAAATTCGTTTGAAGAGTCCATGTATGCTTGCAAATAAAATTGATATTGCTGAACTAGATGTAAACAATACTCAATGTTATGCAATTATCTGCAAAGAGGTTTTGTTTTCATTTGAGGATATGCCTCCTTCTTTGCCACCCGCTATTGCTAACCTTTTGCAGGAATATGAGGACGTCTTTCCCGCTGAGCTGCCACCAGGACTACCTCCTATTAGAGGAATTGAGCACCAAATTGATCTAATTCCTGGTGCTACGTTGCCTAACCGCGCGCCATATAAAACCAATCCAGAGGAGACAAAGGAGATACAACGCCAAATTCAGGAACTACTCGACAGGGATCATATTCGTGAGTCCCTTAGACCGTGTGCTGTTCCTATTATTTTGGTACCTAAGAAAGATGGTTCTTCGCGCATGTGTACTGATTGTAGAGCTATCAATAATATTACTATTCGATATCGTCATCCTATTCCACGTTTAGATGACATGCTTGATGAATTGAGTGGCTCTACCATGTTTTCTAAAGTTGATTTGCGTAGTGGTTACCACCAGATTCGTATGAAATTAGGAGATGAATGGAAAACAACATTTAAAACTAAGTTTGGTTTATATTAGTGGTTAGTAATGTCGTTTGGTTTAACTAATGCACCTAGCACTTTCATGAGATTAATGAACGAAGTTTTACGTGCTTTCATTGGACGTTTTGTGGTACTCTACTTTGATGATATTCTGATTTATAACAAATCTTTAGAGGATCATTTGGACCATTTACGTGCTGTTTTCAATGCTTTACGTGATGCACGTTTGTTTGGTAACCTTGAGAAGTGCACTTTTTGCACCAATCGAGTTGCGTTTCTTGGCTATGTTGTTACATCACAGGGTATTGAAGTGGATCCAGCCAAGATTGAAGCTATTGAGAATTGGCCGCAGCCCAAGACGGTCACATAAGTGAGGAGTTTTCTTGGCCTCGCTGGTTTTTATAGGCGCTTTGTCAAAGACTTTGGATCAATTGCTGCGCCGCTGAATGAGCTTACCAAGAAGGATGTGTCCTTTGTTTGGTGCGATGCACAACAACAGGCCTTCGTCATATTGAAAGATAAGCTAACACATGCTCCCTTACTCCAACTTCCTGATTTTACTAAGACTTTTGAGCTTGAATGTGATGCTAGTGGAATTGGTTTGGGAGGGTGTTATTACAAGAGGAAAAACATGTTGCATATTTTAGTGAGAAATTGAGTGGGGCTAGTCTAAACTATTGTACTTATGATAAAGAATTATATGCGTTGGTTCGGACATTAGAAACTTGGCAACATTATCTATGGCCTAAAGAATTTGTTATTCATTCTGATCATGAATCTTTGAAGCATATTCGTAGTCAAGCTAAGTTGAATCGTCGTCATGCAACGTGGGTTGAATTTATTGAGTCTTTTCCTTATGTTATCAAACACAAAAAGGGTAAAGATAATATTATTGCTGATGCTTTGTCGCGCCGTTATGCTTTGTTATATCAACTTGACTTCAAAATATTTGGATTGGAAACTATTAAGGAATAATATGTGCATGATGCTGAATTTAAAGATGTGTTGCAGAATTTTAGAGATGGTAGAACTTGGAACAAGTTCGTCTTCAATGATGTATTTGTGTTCCGTGCTAACAAACTATGCATTCCAGATAGTTTTGTTCGTCTTTTGTTGTTACAGGAGGCGCATGGAGGAGGATTGATGGGACACTTTGGTGTCAAGAAGACGGATGATGTTCTTGCTGCACACTTCTTTTGGCCACGTATGCGTCGAGATGTTGAGAGATTTGTGGCACGCTGCACTACTTGTCAAAAAGAAAAGTCTCGCCTTAATCCACATGGTTTATATATGCCTCTTCCTGTTCCTAGTGTTCCTTGGGAGGATATTTCTATGGACTTTGTTTTGGAATTGCCACGAACACAGAAGGCGAGGGATAGTATTTTTGTTGTTGTGGATCGGTTTTCTAAGATGGCACACTTTATTCCTTGTCATAAAACAGATGCTGCTGCGCATATTGCTGATTTGTTCTTTCGTGAAATTATTCGTTTGCATGGTGTGCCAAATACTATTGTTTCTGATCGTGATACTAAATTTCTTAGCCACTTTTGGAGATGTTTATGGGCTAAGTTGGGGACTAAATTGTTGTTTAGTACTACATGTCATCCCCAAACTGATGGACAAACTAAAGTAGTAAATAGAACTTTGTCTACTATGTTGCGGGCTGTTTTAAAGAAGAACTTAAAATTGTGAGAAGAGTGTTTACCTCATATAGAATTTGCTTATAATCGTTCACTGCATTCTACCACAAAGATGTGCCAGTTTGAGATTGTGGCATCCCGCAAAACCACTACTAGAAAATCGCGTTGTTTTTGTGCATTGCATCATCATTACATCATCATGCATATTAATTTTTCCTGAAACTATGTTGCGAAAGACTATGGTTTTCCGAAACTATCCCTCCTTCTATTTCAAATTAAACCCCCGGCTGCTTCCGGGTATTTTGTTTGTCTAAAAACTAGTTACAAAAATGTATTGCAAATTAAATAAAATGTTAAATTATTTTTGGTGGGGGCAGTCGAACGGGCCGAACCGACCCGGATGACCACCCCCAGAACCTAAAATCGGTCCACCTTAAATCCTACAGCTACCTACACCTAATCTACCCCCCAACCAGCCACCTCACCCCCACCAATGGCCTCCTGACACCTCACCCTCTCCCTCCCCCTAACCAACCCCAAACTGCCACCTCACACCCCAACTCTCTCTCCCTCCCTTTTCTCTCTCCCAATCACCAACCCCACCAACCGGCCCCACTCAACCCACTCACACCACCACGCACACATGCGACGCACCCAGTCCACCCACGCGCGGCGCCCCCCTGCCACTGGGCCCCCACGCCGCCTGGGACCCACCACCCACCTGCTCGCTCCCATCCCCTTCCTCCACTTGTGCCAGCCCATGAGCCCCTGAGCCCCGGCTCTCACCTCCCCCTCTCCCCTCCGGCGTCCGGCTCCTCTGTGGCCCCTCACCCGTCACCCTCGCCGCCATGCCTCCTCGCCTCCTCCAGTGGCCGGGCTCCGCTCCCTGCCTCCGCCGCTCCCGCCCGCGCCGCGTCTCGCCAAGCTTCTCGCTCGCTCCCGCCTCCGGCCCTGCTCACGCGCCTTGACCCGGCGCCGTCGCCCGAGCTTCTCGTCCGCGCCCGCCGCCTCCGCCTCGCCCCCGACCTCCGCGCCCGCTTCGCGCCGCGGCTGCGCCGCCACCGCCTCGGCCACGCCTCCCCTCGGCGACAGCTGCCCGGCGCCCGGCGCCACCTCGGCGTGTGGTCCCGTTCAGCGCCCTGCAGGTCATGCCCAGCGGACCCCTCCCGCGTGGAGCCGTCGCTTTCGACCACGAGCAGCGGGCGGCGAGTGTCCCGCGCCTACGCCTTGCAAGACATCGACGCCCGGATCTCCTTCCTTCGAGGCGGCCCCGACAAGATCACTCGGCCTACTTCGACTTTTGCCATGTATGGTGAAACCCGAGAATCATCGATGCCAGAACCAAGAGCGTCATGAACCACAGTAGTCGGAGCGCCAAGATTTTTCAATCGGAACCGAGGACACCGAGGCCACAGATGCGACGAGTACTTCTACCCAAACGCCAAGGTCGCCTTCCCGGAACCCCAAGTCCTCCATCGTGTATTCTAGAACCCGAGATCGGAAGGTACGAAGACCAAGCTCTTCTTCATAGATGCGGGTCCGATACCCCGTTCACGGAGCCCGAAGACGATACCGCCGAACCCGAGCGCCAAGATCGCCGATCCCGTCAACCCTGAAGACCGATCCGAAGCGCCAGGAACTCCTTCTCGGAACCATCAAGTACTTCCCTGGACCCTGAGACCGACCCCGAACCCCCGGAACCCCAAGATCTGCCAAACCCTAACGTGTGACCCTTATCCGAGAACCCTATTTTATATTTTGCCAACTATATAAATTGGTGCATTTAATCATTCATCTCGCATGCATATTTGTGTGGTTTGGGGCCTTATGCCGATTCACCTAATAATTAAATATGGGGCCCATATGAGGGCAAATCTAGTCTCATATCGGCCTCATTTAAATTTGTGTAGCGAACCGGTAACTCATCATGCCATGTTAATTCAACATTTAAATTGCGGGGTAGCGAAACAACTTGAACCATCTAAGTAATGTCGGACCCCGGTTCCGCTTAACATGACCTAATTGCATCGCATCTTGCCATGCCATGCATCATACATGCATCATGCCGATCTTTCGCCGTAGTATTAAATATTGCATCCGGTGTTTCTTCTAGTGTTTTGCTTCTTCGCGGATAAGGCCGTTGAGTTGATGTGAGCTTCGCCCCGATCTTCGGTTGAACCTTCGGCAATGTTTTCAGGCGAGCATCTCCCCCTTTCTACCTATCTTACTTTTATAGTCTTTATTCCCTCCTGTTGATCTATTGCTATCTGTGTTGCGATGCTTTAGTTTCCGTACCTGTGATATACCGTGCAGCCCTATATTGCCTTGGAGACATCATATTACCTGTTGTTTGGTAGATAGTTGGACTTGCGCGTCGTAGTCGCTTGCTCAAGTCTTTGTTGCGTGATCGATTGCCACATTGTTGATGTATTGCCGCATGTTGATGTTGGAGATGATCATAGTTTTATTTATCGTTCACTTTAATTCTGTTTAACAACTAAAATTGAAGTAAGCGAGAGGCATCGGTGGGTGATAGATAATATTTGGTTTCGAGCCACTTGTGTCCCGTGGGACCCGAGTACTTGATACTGTTCCTTGATTTATCGCGCTATCCACATCCGGGAGGTATATGGGACCCCAGGCGAGCTTGATTCAGTCTTATTTCTTGGGGCCACAAACTAGTTTGAGGTTTTATTTACTATCCTGTACTTATGCCATGCTACTTATGTATTTAAATTGTGCGACAGATAGCACCTGTACTGTTTAGGATCGGGACACGATTCCGCGGTGTCGACAAGCCCAGTTTTGGGTTCCCAGTCGTTCACAGCCGTCTACCCAAACCTTGAGTCCGTCTCGGAGCTTGCTTACTTCGTTGCGGGTCTACTCAATGGGG
This sequence comes from Avena longiglumis, assembly GCA_030063025.1. Classification (NCBI taxonomy): domain Eukaryota; kingdom Viridiplantae; phylum Streptophyta; class Magnoliopsida; order Poales; family Poaceae; genus Avena; species Avena longiglumis. Next base: position 507,911,525 of record CP125975.1, read on the forward strand.
TGGCCCCCTGAAATATTTCTGAATCCTGTGATTGCTTAGTCGTGAAAGCCTCGTTGGGTTTTGTTTTGGTTTTTCCGAGGTTGATCGAGCGTGTGTTGCTATTGGTGCACCCCGGCCGGGTAAAACTTTCTGAAAGCCGTGTTCGCGGATATGGACAACTTGGAGCACAGTATCTCGACCATAGACAAGCATAACTAAAGTTTATTGCTATAAATTTGACTTTATAATGACTAGTAATCAGCTTCACTCTAATGGAATGGCTAATTAATACTGCCCACAATTGATTTTTTTTGGAGTGTCGCTTGCGACCATTGTACCTGACTAGTAAGTATTGCAACGACAACGGAATGGCTTAATAAAAATTGTCAACAACTGCTGGGTTTTGGGTTTACCTCATGCTATCAGTATCTGATTAGTAATTGCTGCAACTACAACGGAATGAATAACAAAAAGTGCCCACTGCTTACTTTATCAGGATGATTATCTAAACCTGACTAGTAATTGATGCAACGATAACCGAATAAGTAAAACTGCCAACGGTGTGAGTTCCTCGGTTGACTTCCTCGTCCGGTCTCGAGGGGGAAACGCCAGGATGGGTTTGTTTGATGGTAGTAACAGGTTGGATCCGAATAGGTCTCTCTTATCTCTCTCTGATAGTCGCCAGTTGTATCGAGTCTCTATAGGTTGTTTAGTGCATGCTGCCGCTGCCGCTTCAGTCCACTATACCTATGTAGGCGAGGACCGCCGAATTCTAGCCTCGCCGTGTCTTGGCCTCGATCGACGCTCCTCTTTTCCTTTGCCCTTTGTCGGCACCCTTTTGTTTAAGGTTTTGAGATCGGCCGTTAGCGAGGTTACCCTTCCGGCCTGGGCAGGGTTATGGACGCCAGTGGTTATTCTTCAGGGCTCTTAGCCCCATTTGCATCTTGTCCGTAGTCGGACGCTCTATCGTTTTCAAGGTGATTTGGATCTTTGTAAATTATATCTGTATTCTTGACTCTTTGAGTCGCTGTTATACATATCTGTTCTGTGGGTCCCATCGAGGACTGTTGTGTAATGTTATTACTTCGTTTTCCACCCGCACGAAAGTGCCTGGTGGGCACCTTTGAATCGTTTCTATGCGGGTTTGGCGGATTTCGCTAAAACTTGCATAGGGCCGATTCTGAGGGTGTTACAGAGATCGTGTATGGTTTTGTTCCTCGTGCACCTATTGATTTATTGCCTTTACCTACTTCGGTGCAAAATAATTTGGATGCTACACAACGCGCCGAAATGATATTAAACTTGCATAAGACTACTAAAGATAACATTGAACACATGAATGCTAAGTATAAACTTGCTGGGGATAAAGGGAGAAAGCATGTTGTGTTTGATGTTGGAGATCTTGTTTGGTTACATTTGCGTAAGGATCGCTTTCCTGATTTACGCAAGTCTAAGTTAATGCCGCTGCTGCTGGTCCCTTTAAGGTGTTAGAGAAAATAAATGATAATGCATATAAACTTGAGTTGCCTATAGACTTTGGTACGGTTAGTCCTACGTTTAACATTGCAGATTTGAAGCCTTACTTTGGTGAGGAAGATGAGATTGCATTGAGGACGACTTCAATTCAAGAAGGGGAGCATGATGTGGACATCCCTTCTATTGATACAACCGTTGTACCTACAGCTACACACATACAAGGACCCATCACAAGATCTCGTGTCAAACAACTTAACTATCAGGAATGATGGACCAAGCTTGGATGAGAGGGACAAGCATTGGAGCATGGCCATGCATGGAGATGGCAGCAAGCATGTGATGATCCAAGAGAAGACCACGGATGGAGATTTCAGAACTTTGAGGCCACCATAATGAAGAAATAAGGCTTGGACGAAATATTCAAGATTAATACTTCATGAATTCGTCCATAGCTTAATATGGTGTTGCGACACCTTTATTTTGGGCCAGACCCATGTAATTTTCGCAAGATTTTAAATAACCGCTTTTAGAGTTCGTATTTGAGGGGAAAAGGACTTCTAGGGTTGGATTCTGCCACCACTTTCATGGCTGGCCGAAACCCCATCTTTTCCTCCTTAAATACTCCCCATAGCCGTCACCCTAGACTCGGATTTTGTTTAGACATTAAGTTAGCCATCGTAGCAACTTCGCTAAGGCTCGAGCGTCGCAGAGGCCTCTTGTACTTCGCACCTATACAGGATCCCACCTTTTCAATAAAGCTTTCCTCTTAATCCGCAATATCTTGATTGTAATATTGGTTCTTACTTGTTCTCGATTTCAGGTAGGAATTAAGACCCTCGGTCGGTGGTGATCGTGTTCCCGCAGGATCGGTAACCTCCAGGAGATTGGACTAGCGATTGCATTGGCGCTCGTGCTCGCACGTGTAGTCGGATCGTCAAGCCCGAACTCCACCAAATCGATTATCACCATCTCATCGAAAGATCGGACACCTTTGCCCTATCAGCCGACCTGTGCCTCGACGTCGGCCTTCGCCTCCTCGACGCCGGGATCCGCCGCCGTCACCTCGATGCTGGGGCATCACGGCCCGCGGCCAGTGTCTCCACCTCCATGGCCAGCCCGGGCGCGGCCACCGCCTCCACGGCCAACCCCAGCAACAGCCCGCCCTTCATAGCACGGAGGCTGCATTGCTCGCCGCGCATACCACCTCGCGCCGCCACGATCCCTACCCAAGGAGCGGATCGCGGTCCTAGCCCCGATCTTCACCGCAACTCGTCGTCCTGGCTCGATTCCCACCGGCGGCGGCGCCCAGAGTCAACGTTGCCAGCCACCAGCACCACACACGAGAGGGGACTGGATTGATTTTTGTTTTTTATTCAGGGTTTTGTGTGTAAAATGTTGGACTTGTTTGCAATTTAGTTTCTGGTAGAAGGTCCTATGTGTAAGTAAGCAGATCTAACTCAGATCTGGACACATCATGGGCGAACACACACGAGCCACCAAACACGTGATAAAATCTCGAAGCTTGTATAAGGTGAGAATATCTTAGGTGAGAAAGTCATTCTCTGATGACCCGACCTACCAAACACACCCATAGAGCACAAGACCACCTCGTTGCACCGCAATTCCGACTCGACTATACGACCAGATGCCACATGATGAGTACAACTCGGGTCCACATGATGAGTACAACTCGGGTTCATTCAGCAGAATCACATTCTGAAGATTTACTTGTTTATATTCTTACTAGAATCTGTGAGGTCTTCCTAAAATATGATTTTGTGAGATTCAGTGTGCTACAAACAAAATTAGACAGAATTAATCATGAAAAAATCTCCCACTATAATTTAACCTAGTAGTCAAGTAAATACACACATCAAGTTCCCAAAATCTCCCACTATCTACTTTTCAATTAAGTTTTAGCGATTACACGCATATATACACTTAATAGCATTCGATACTGAATTTCACACTTTAATTTCGTGATATGCACAACCGTGCGGTGGGGACCGTTGAGGATTTCAACTCTCGATGAAACACATAAAAATAAAATAAAGGTAAAGATCATAGTAGATCTCGAATTTTCTGTCACTATCCAATCACTAACACCATGTTACTCCATCTAATTCCCATGTTACCCCACACGCCTTTACATACAAGTTTGATCAGAAAAATCACTTAAGAACAAGGTAATAACATGCATCTATCAATCATCAAACACATAACAGAATTTGCAATCCCATATATCGTTTCATAAGACAAAAATCCACCACTTAGGAATTACACATATAACCATAATCATGTAAAGTAGCTCATATGGTTGTAAACAATGATAGCACAAGAAATAGATAGATCAAGCTACTGCCATAAACCCATAATCCAGAGGTGGACTACTCCCTCTTTATCATGGAGATATTAATGATGATGTTGGAGAGGGTGGAGATGCAACCGGGGATGGCTCCGGCGGCGTTTCCCCCTTTAATCTTCACTAGTTCTGCATCTGTTTCGATGTTTCTATGTTTCCACTCTGCCTCCTCTAAGATCACGATATGGGCTTTATTTATAGGCATTTTTACGTCAAAACACAGACTCTCAGATCAAGACGGATGGCTACAGACGCTCGAGGGGGAGAACCCCTAGGTGGCGCGATCATGGGCTTTGATCATGCCACCTGGGTTCTCGCACCTCTCGTGGCCCCTCTCTTCTGGTCCAAAAGCTCCAGGTCTTTCATCCTCGATAGAAAATGTACTACGAAAAATCTCAGGTCTGTTTAACTTTGCTAAGGTTCCTGAAACTTAAAAATACACAAAACATGGTTTTCTGTTCTGCGGAGTTATAACCAAATAAAAAGGATCATTGATCCCTAAAAATCAATGTAAAACATGAATATAATAGTAGATAATTGCGAATATATTGGAATATATGATAATAAACTACAAAGTTCATGGATGCTTTTTTACATGCATCAACCACACACCAAGATAACACATGGGAAATGAGGCAATATGTGCTGGTCATGGTGTGAGGTTAAGACAATAAAATGTCTAGCCTAGATTTCATCCATAGGGTCCAAAGGATCAGAAGAAGGAAAATATAGGGTATATTTTGCAAAAAAATAGCAGCCACGACTAACTTAACACCGTCTGTAACAGAATGACCAACGTGTCACTAAGATCCTTAGCATTTTTCTAGTGGGTGACCAATCCAAACCATGGCAACTTCATGACCTCAGGCGTTTTACTCTATTAAAAACACGCTTTAAGCATTGTCGGGCGAACCTAGCATGACCTTGTACCGAAATGAATGACCTGAGACCGAGAGAAGTTCACCAATGCACCATGTAGTCACCATTGCACATGGTGACATGAGTAAACATCCAGCACATCTCTGGCCATATGCCAACGTATTTTTTTAAAACTTAATATGCCAAGCTGTTCGACTGAGAAATATCAACACATATGAGACCGGTAGCTGGTGCTAGCTCAAAACATTCTCCTCGTAATTAATACCGTGATCTGCACCATCGTCTCGTCTGGTCTCCGTTTAAGCAGGGCCCCACCGCTCAGCCCGTAGCGTGCCGTATATACGTATCGCTAGGAGACAGAACGAGACGCCAAAAATAAGAAGCGGCGAAGGGGACGATCGAATCGCGCACACGGGAAGGAGAGAGGGAGAGCGGAGAGGGGAACGGAGGAGGAGGCAGGCGGCTTCGACTCTTCCGACTCGCGCTGGGCCTGGGGACGATGGACGAGGCCAAGGATTGCGGGGACAATGACGCGCGGGCGCCGCTCCTCGTCGGCGGGCCCGGGCGGCGGAACAACTCGGTCGGGTCGATGCGCGGGGAGTTCGTGGCGCGCCTGCCCAAGAAGGTGCTCGACGCCGTCGACCCGGAGAGGCCCTCCCACGTCGACTTCTCCCGCTCCAAGGGCCTCCGAGAAGGTGCTGCAACCCTCCTCCTCCTCCTCGAACATTACTACTTCTCGTCTTAGACAGGATTTTGTTATTTTTTTTCCTCATTTGATTTGATCTGGAGTAGTATTTGGCATTATGCTGGTGCTGGCGTTTTGGCTTGCGAGGGAGGTGGCAGTTTTGTGGGTTTTCTTGTCGCAGGCTCGTGGTTGTCTACTGGTAATTGGTTGAATGGCTGGTGGCTGTGCTTGTGATCCTAGATTCCTGAATCCCACGGATAATTCGATTAATTGTTGGTGATCGTTAAATCGCTATGGCTGTATTGATAGTACAAAGTACCAATGTTTTTTTTATTCTAGGGAGGGGGGAATGGAGCTACTTATTATTGATTCTGCATTGTATAGTTTCTTACTTTATGATGGAGTACTTCTTGGGTTTGCTATCTATTGGTGCTTCTGGTTGTTTCATATGGTTGCAGGTTGTAACTTGTAACATAACCAGTGTTGTGTATTCGGGGACATTTCACCTTTCTGTTTTGTTGTCACGGTCCTGGCCCCCAGGTCAACATTCATTCGTTTTAACGCTCTTTGAAAATTATCCAGTCTTGGTCAAAACTCCTTCCAACTATTTTGTTTCTTTTTGGAGAATATTCCACTCTACAAGATGCAGTAGTATGGTGCGTGGTGCCTCTGTTTTCAGTTTACCCTGAAACTACTCTGATTCTTAGCTGTGCTTGCTTATAGCTTAATTCGTTTTTGTGGTCTTTGATACTACTTATGTTTCTTTATCTCTAGATCCTTGGTCAATTCATGTTTGAGTAAGGAACATCAAGACAAAGCGACGAATTTTCAAATGGAGGGAGCATCTAGAATCTACATAGCTGCCCGGCGTAGCTTTATAATACCGATATTTTTGTCAGGACGTTCTGCATCTTGCGATGTGCTCTTTTTTTATAACTATTTTAGTAGGAAAGTTGAAAATTCAGACTTTTCTTGATTTAGATTAATTTTGCAAGTTGCAAGGGATGGGAACTGTTCCTATACACTATCAAGAATAGTGTGATTCCATCGGCCGTACATTTTCATTCTTCAGTGTCTATAGTGTTCACATTCTTTGTTTCTTTGAAAAAAATTGGAGAGTTCTCTTATTTGTATCCATAGTTGGATCCAATCCAAGATAGCTGTCTCAGGATGTCCTTGTCTGTCCTTTTCTGTCTCCCGGGGCAATCATAGATTTTTTTTTTTGAGATGGCAATCATAGATGTTGAACAGTCTGTAAGATCACTTCATTCATAATCTGCTAGCCTTGCACCATTCAAATTCATTTTTTCTGTTCCTATTCCTATTTTTACTGTTTTATTAGTAGTCGTTCCAATTTTGTTTGTTTTACAGATGTTCCAATTTTCACTCGAAGATATTTTTTTTACCTACTAAACTGGTAATACTTTTTTACTGTCAAGATAATTATGCCATAGCATACTAGTGGAATCTACAAGCATATTACATATGAACTGTTCCTAGATTTCATAGTTTTGGATGCTTCCCCATGATCCACAAGTAGGATATGACCTACTAATTTCTCTCTTTCTATATGCACAGCATGAACTCTTTTATTGATTTAACACTCTAACGTGATCGCCTTTTGGACTTATATAGGAGAGAAAGAATACTATGAGAAACAATTTGCCACCTTGAGATCCTTTGAGGAAGTTGACTCAATAGAAGAATCCAATGTTATAAGCGAAGAGGAAGAGCTCATGGAGCAAAGACAGAGTGAATTTGCCATGAAGATATCAAATTATGCAAATATTCTTCTCTTGTCATTGAAGGTTGTCATTTTTCCTTTGTTTTCAGGCCACTTGCTTCAACACCTTTAGGTTTGATTACACAATTCATACTCTCTCCTTCTCTTCAGATATATGCGACAGTTAAAAGTGGGTCGATTGCTATAGCTGCATCAACACTTGATTCATTGCTTGATCTCATGGCTGGTGGTATCCTTTGGTTCACACATCTATCGATGAAGAGCATCAACGTCTACAAGTATCCCATTGGTAAACTGAGGGTGCAGCCAGTAGGCATTATCATCTTTGCGGCTGTTATGGCTACTTTAGGTATGTTTGCTTCTTGTCGGAAATGAGTTCCGTCCCGAATCAAGTGATGTTTCTACTTGTTTGCCTTTATATATGGACCTGTACCGTTCTCTTCAAGATTTAAGGAATAATTATTTTAAAATTCCAGGATTCCAAGTATTTCTTCAAGCTGCTGAAAAGCTGGTAGTGAACGAAGCTCCAGATAAACTGAACCCAGTACAACTTCTATGGCTATATTCAATCATGATCTTTGCAACAGTAGTTAAGCTAGCTCTGTGGTTCTACTGCCGGACATCTGGTAACAACATAGTCCGCGCATATGCTAAGGTTTATATCTTGCTGTGTTTCTCTATTTGACTAGATTCAAATGATCAATCGTGCATAGGTTTGGCAAAAGTAATGTGATTGGTTTATTTTCACAGGATCATTATTTTGATGTGGTCACGAATGTCGTCGGTTTGGCTGCTGCTGTTCTCGGTGACAGGTTCTACTGGTGGATCGACCCAATTGGTGCTATTGTCCTTGCAGTCTATACAATTACAAACTGGTCTGGAACAGTGTGGGAAAATGCAGGTTTGCACTACTCATACTCGCTACAACATTAAAATTTAGCATGTGAAACATCACTTGTATGGTTGCACCCGTATATAACTCTCCAATCTTATCAAAATCGAGTGCCGCCGGAATTTTTTTGGCACAAGAACATCTGTTAGGACAATGTTTGTAGGGCTACTAAGAACATTTTATAAATAAAAGCAATGCATAACTTGTAAATCAGTTGATAGCTCTAATTTTTTTGTAACTCGCATATAAGTACAATTGCTTGAATATGAAATCAAGATTACTTGCATGTTTAGCCTACCAAAACGTATTATATTTAGGAACGGAGGTAGTACAACTGAAACCATTCTTGAAATTTGAAATGCTAGAATTTGCATTAATTTTTAGGTTACCCTGACATTTAGCTATATAGTAATACATATCACTATTCTGGATGCAGTGTCACTAGTAGGTGAATCAGCTTCCCCGGAAGTGCTGCAGAAGTTGACATACCTAGCTATCAGGCATGATCCTCAAATTAAGCGTGTTGATACAGTTCGGGCATATACATTTGGGGTGCTTTACTTTGTTGAGGTTAGTATATCCTTGTTTTTTTATATTTTGTTCTTCTGCATACCCTTCTTCAGGTGAATCTATTCTCTTCCCTACAATATTTAACCAGATGCAGTACTATGGTGTGTGGTGCTGCGTTTTCAGTTTACCTGAAACTGCTGTGATTCTTACCTGTGCTTGCTTGCTCCTCAATTTGTTTTTGTGGTCTTCAGTCCTTGTGTTGCTTTCTCTCTAGATCCTTGCTCAATTCATTCTTACATCGGTTCATTTTATTTGAATTTTGAATGGGATGGCTAATTAAGTATGAGGCGCTTCTTTGTGATGTGATCAGTCAATAAGTTGTTACTCATTTATACTGGGACTTTCACTTCACTTCGGTCTATTTGGTCTATGATCATAAAATGGTTACACTGTACGGACTTTTTCTTGCCGCGATAGAATTAGTATTTTGACCCCAAAAAATGACAGAGATGCTCAAAGCGTATTAGAAACTGGTAATTCAGTGGGGCTTCGTGCATATAATTTTATAGTAACAATGTTTTCAGTATTTTGATGAACTTGCATCTCATGTGGTCAATGAACTGGCAGGTTGACATTGAGCTCCCGGAGGACTTGCCACTCAAGGAAGCGCATGCCATCGGTGAATCACTTCAGATAAAGATCGAGGAACTCCCAGAAGTCGAGCGGGCGTTCGTCCACCTTGATTTTGAGTGTGACCACAAGCCAGAGCACTCAATCCTGAGCAAGCTTCCTAGCAGCCAACCTTGATTACCCGTCGAATTTGGCCCTGTAGAAGGAAGTCCTGGCTATTTTGCTTGTTGTGCAAGATCTGCTAGAGTACTTTGGTGTCCTGTGCTACAGGAAAGGGCTGAAGTTGGGTGAGGCGTTGTCGGTCATGATATTCTAGTTTAGGCTATCTATAAGAGAGAAAACTGGAGACTGTTTTTTTTTTGTTCTTTTGCCTTGAAGATGTCATTGTCTGTATGCTACGCTGCTACTAGGGCTGCAGTGTGTAAACTTTGGGCAGCAAAATGAAGCGATCTATTTTTCTGTGTTCAAGATCAGTTTAATGATTTTAGCATCCAATACAAAGCTTTTGCTGATATCGTTTATTCCAAAGAAAAACAATTGGGGAATTTCTTTTATTCAGCCAGTGTATTAATCTCGCTCCTTCCAAATAAGCAAAGACCGAACAAAACTCTTCTGCACAGTTGTCTCCTTTCAGTCCACTAGTAATTGTGCACGTGTAGTCTTGAGTTTTTTTTTTTGCATAGAATTTGAAAATTGCTGTGCCTATGATAATGTCTCTTCTGAGAGCAAAATATAGCCGAAACACGTTTCCGGTCTGGACCGAGTTTCCTACTCGCGTTCCCAGGCTAAGTTCTCGGGATGTTTTTTTTCCGCCCAAATTCGGCTCAAATTCGTCCAGTTTTCTGCATAGTTGACACAATATGAATATATAGCACAGTTTGGCATAGTTCGGCATAAAATTGACCATAGTTTGGCGTAAGTTTAAACATAACTCGGCTAAATTTAAACATAGTTCGGCGAACACTTGGGGGGCGAGGTGGTTGGAGCTCGCAGCGAAGCCGAGCTACGGTGAAGTTTGGGCGGCGAAAGCGGCGACGGAAGGGGCGGCAAAAGTGGCAAGCCTATCTAGAGGTGTGGGTATGTCTCGGCGTGGAGGAGATTCGCCGGTGAAATCATGACGGCAGAGGCAGCTTGGGAGCTCTTCACGGCAGTCTGGGCGAGTGGATGTGGGGGAATTCGTCCTTCTGTCGCCGACAGAGCTGGCCCACGCATGTTTTCACTTCGTCCGGCGTTCCTAGAACGTTCCCGGGATGCTGGAAATGGTCTGGGAAGTCCGGACCAAAGTTCGCCCAAATCCGGACGAAATCGGGGTCCTGAGAACACGACTGGGCCAATTTCAGCGTCCGAACCTAAATTTCATCCTGGGATCGACGTCCTGGAGCCGAGTGGAGATGCTCTGAATCCCACCCGTCTTTAATATTGCAGTCTCTGATGCTTTTGTTCATCTACCTCTTTTTAACTCAAAAAGCTAAAAATTTGGGCCTAAAAACCACTCGTCATTGAATCTTCTATGCAAGCCAAAAGTTTAATCTAAGAAAGCCTGTAGGATAACTATTTGAAGCAATGCCCCCGCAAAAAAAACTATTTGAAGCAATGGTGAAAGAGAGATGAGTAACGTTCCATTCGATCACATTCTGTTTGAGAGCTATAGATGCGATGAAGAAAATACATGCACCACGTCCACTGACCAATTCGGCTAGAGTACTTGTAATCTCTATTTTGATTGCCATACCTGAGCTGGAAACACAAAATGGCTTCGTGCATCAGTAAATACAGAGTCAGTAATTTCCTCCTTTTTATCTAAGAAAATAAAGTCAGCATGCACACGTGTTACTAACTTGCGGCAGCAGCCGATTGATCGAGTCAATCTGGCTTCCTTGGAGTACCATCACCACATGACTGAACGAAACTTTTTTTTTTTTGAGGGTTGACTGAACGATCTAACTGAGAAGTTTTTGTATCTGCAGGCCCTCTCCCTTCTTGACATATTTGAAGACAAGTCCATGAGCCCAACATGCGGTCCAGATATTGAATAGAAGATCAGGCCCGTTAACAGACAAACGCAGAGGACAAGATTTGTTTTCTAAAAGGACAAAACAATGCATATAAGTTCCAGTCAAGGTCAAACTTCACATAGATCCGAATTTCATGAATTCACAAGAAGCCGTTGTCGCCGCTCCCTTACCGGAGCGGTTTGATATCGTTGATGACAGTCGGGAATCTTCGTGCACGTGCCCCTAAGGACTAGTGCCACAGAGTTGAAGCTATCGCCACTGAACCCTTGAATTAATCCAAAACTTGTAACACCAAACTTAAAACACATGTATTGGACGAGATGCACCACTCCATGAAAGCGGTGACCAGACAAATCCCTGCCCTCCTCAACGTCAGCGGCATGATCGTCACCGACAAGGTGAAAGAGAAGGCGGGTATACCTTATTCTTATCCTGCACAACGCCGTCATACCCACCATAACGTCGATGCCGGTTGACCAAACTCTAACTTTAGGGACCCTTCAACAGTACCGAACGCAGGTCCGAGGCCCCCACTCCTCCTATCGTCGGGACAACAAGCAGAGGATAGGCGGGACCGTTGATTCATATGGTGTGTATTTGCTATTGTAAATATTGATTTTTTTTCATATAACTAGTCAAACTTTATAAAGTACTTTCACCAAAACTTATACGGCAATTTAAATAAAAATAACTCAAATTTATAACAAATTTAAATACTAAACCTTTTAGAAAAAATTCACAGCGTCTAATCCTTTTCTTTAGCTCCCACCACGACGAAGCTACAAACAATCGTGTGGCTCCACAAGCTACGGCGCCGCAACCCACTGTGCGGCTCCACGAGCTACGGCGCTACAAAATTTTGGTGTGGTGCCACAGATTGTGGCGTTACAGCCTATTGTGTGACGCATGGGCTGTGAAGCCACACTGTTGTTTGCAGGTGTAAAAGTTTAGTATTTAAACAACTTATACACCGTACTTGCGTCTCCAATGTGGAAATAAGGCTCCATCTTAGGCTAAAAAGTAGCTTAAGACCCGTCAGTATACATTGTGGGAGTCGGCCATAAGCGAAAAATCCTTGTGGTCGCCCTTACCGCTAAGGCCGGGTCATAAGGAATATAAAAATTATTTCTCCTCTCTCCTGTGCGTGCGATTTCGGGCGAGAGCAGTTGGTTTGCTGCGACCTTGCGGAAGCGCCGTAGTCTGCACCGAGGCAAGCCAGTTGACCTCGACCGTGTTCTGTAGGAGCAGGGAGAGGAGGTGGTTGCACACCGAGGAGCGGCGCCAGATAGCCAGAGGACATGCTCGTAGGTGCAGGCGTCGTCAGATCCGGGTGCGCACGAAGCCACTCGACGCTTCTCGTCCCATGGCGGTCAAGATCGAATGTGGTGGTAGGTTGGGGGAACAGAACATAGAGAGGTGGGGATGGGGTGGAATGCCGCCCGACGAGGCTGCCCTTGCATCGCTGCTCCGTCTTGACCTCCACCGTGGACGTGGAGGGAAGAAATCTGATGGGGATTGGGAATTTGGTTCAGCAATGTCTTGTGGAGGACGATGGGGTGGGTGAGCGGTTGGACAAAGAATACTAAAAAAACTGATAACTGGGTTCCACCTTAAGGCCCTGCTCGTCCACAAACATTGCGAGAGTTTTAGTCGGCTATAGCACTTTCAGTGGGCCCCAGCTTATGGCCTCCATATAAACTAAGCATTGGAGACGCCCTTAGATTACTGACCAAACCTTGTCAGATAGCATGGGCAAAGATGTCAGTGTCCAGTGCTCCACCACGCCGAAACGTTTCGAAATTAATTTCGGTGCTACACCTCAGCTACATCTAGACCGCTGCCACCGTGAGGTTCTAGCTGAGCCCGAGACAAAGTAGGGATGCTCCAAGGTTCGTAGTACTTGCGTATTTTTATCTCGCAAAAGAAAACAAAGAGTGACGATACGGAACATGTGACCTTTACGCGAAATAAGGAGACATCACATGGCTAGACACGCATTGAAGAGACGTGTCTTTCACTTCTACCGTTCCACGTGCATGCATAAATCGTGAGACCTAAATATCTTCTTTACCTTTTTCTACGAAATCGCCCGGGGAGTGTATTTCAGTCTGAATATTTTATTATTCAAAAGATATTGTAAGACAATGATCCAGGATTTTAGCCATCGGTCAGAATACATATTGTGCAAACGTTACATGATTTCCCGCAACAAAAAAGACATTACATGATTACAACAGATTTTTTTGACGGGCAAACAGTAAGGCATTCTATCCTACTGGATAATTATTAATTAATGTTAAAAAATAGATCAGGAATTCAGCGATTTCTGGTTTTATAAAAGTATGAGGATGGCTTGGAATCTGGCTCAGGATGTGAAATTTAGACCTTTGGATGGAAATCGATATACGATTCAATTCTCTTGTTTGGGTGATTGGGACAAGGTCATGGAGGGAGGACCATGGACTTTTAGATCACCCGGTGCTGCTGGAAGAATACGATGGTTTCACAAAGCCGTCGGAAGTGGATTTATTCACGTTTAAAATCTGTATTCAAATACATGATTTGCCTGATTATAAACCCATGTTGAAAGTGTTGGCAGGGAAAGTAAGAGAGTTGATTCATGTTGAGCCAACGTTAGGTGATTTCTCTGGAAACTTCTTCAGTGTGAGGGTTAAGTATGATGTAAGGAAGCCCCTAAAGATTGTGGTGTCTATGATTCGTGGAGGTCAGAGGCAATTGTTCCTTATTAAATATGAATGACCGTCAGATTGGTGTGCCCGGCATGATAGGTTATCCTAGCATGGAGCATGGTAATGTGATTCATCCCCGGGAATCTCTCGTGTTTAAGAATTTAAAAGCTTTTTCATCGCACGGAAAAACTATTTTCCATTTTCAGAGTGTTAAAAATGGGTGTTTTGTGAAGCAACCACCAAATAAAAGTTTTAAAATGGTACCATTCTATTTTTCAAAAATACTAAACCACCATACATGGACAATGTCCCAACCGGGGTACCTTAAACCTTTTCTTCCACCCCTCGTGAAAAAGATAAATCATATTGAATCGGTAGGAAGTGGGTCATATGTGAACTACATGTACATGATCTAATGCTCATAATTTTTTTGGAAAAAACATTTTTAGGTTCACAACATGCTATTTCATTAGGGATCCACTTCAAGTTTTCCTTTTTGTCGCACCAAAAAGCCATTTTCTTTTTTTTCGATTGCAAAAAAAGGTGTTTCATAAATCCTGACATAGTTTTGGTTGGTCTAGTGTTAAAAAGATATGATACATAATTAAATAGATGATAGGGATATCATTAAGGATGGCAATGGGCAGGGTATGGACAAGGTAGAGCAATACCATACCCATACCCGTGTAGTCAATGGATAGAAAACTTAAACCATACTCGTATCCGCGGTTATAAATCTTTACTCATGCACATACCCGACGGGTATCCATACCCGTTGGGTACCCGTGTTGGAGATATGCCCAAGAGGCAATAATAAAAAAAATGGTTATTGATACGTCGGAAACGTATCTATACTTTTTGATGCTTCATGCTTGTTTAGTATCTACTTTGCTTTGTTTTGTCTATACTTTGAGGTGTTTTTATATCTTTTCTGGAACTAACCTATTAACAAGTTGCCACAGTGCTAACTTCCTGTTTTCTTCTGTTTTTGGTTATAGAAAGGCAGAAAATCAATATTCTCAGAATTGGACGAGATAAAAGCCAAAGTCAAAATTTTACCGTGAGCGACATGAAGCGGAAGGCAGGCGGAGGCGCCACAGGCGGCCCAGACCCTAGGCGAGGCCTGGCCGCGCTGGGCGGGGTGTGGCCCCTCTAGTGGCCCCCTGGCTCACCCCTTCGCCTATAAGAAGCCCCCGATGCAGAAACCCTAGAAATCCGATCAAAACTCTATGAAATCGTCTGTAGCCGCCGCCACCATCGTCCCTAGATCGGAGGGGTCTGAAGTTCTTTCCGGCACCCTGCCGGAGGGGAGATCATCCCGGAGGCCTTCTTTTTCATTATAACTAGTTCTTATTGGCAAGGTGGGTTCACGGAATAACAAAAGTATTATTATAAGGAACACCGTATGTCACAAAAAGAGAAACACTTATTGGAACAAATTGGTAAGTTGAATACTATTGCTAGAGACGTGTGCTCTACTTATAATGTTACTTATTGCTTTGATAAATCTTGCTACTGTAGGAGGTATAAACACCTAACTTTTCAATGTGAGTATAATGATAATGTTACCATATCTTCTTATGTTAAAGGAAATTATGACTTTTATGATGTGGAACAAATTGAAGAATTTATTGCCTTCAAGGGTGCATTTGAACTTGCCGGTTTGCTTGAAAATAATGATGATGCACCTTATGAATATGAGGTTTATGAGATACTTAAATTTTGGGTTGACAATTACAAGGAAGAAAATGGCTATATTCTTGAATATTTTAATAGATGCTTTCCATAAATGGAAGAGTCTAATGCCTTGCAGGAGCCTATAGAAGAAGAAATTGTTGAAACTGGAAGCTCATTAGATGAAAAAGAGGAGGAGAGTGATGAACAAAAGGAGGAAGAATGGATTATCTACCCATGCCTACCTTCCAATGAGAGTAACTCTTTATCCCTTACATTATTTGATTGTCCCCCATGCTTACCCAAGGAGGATGAACGTTATGTTCCTATGGATCCTTCTGAAATATCTACTCTGGGTAAAACTTGTGAAGGTTTTAATCCCAGTATTTTTGAGCTTGATATAAATTATGTGTTTGTAGATCATGAAAAGAATGCTTTATGTGAAAGCTATATTGTTGAGTTTATTCATGAGGCTACTGAAAATTATTACGAGAGAGGAAAATATGGTTGTAGAAGTTTTCATGGTACTGAAACACCTCTATATGTGCTGAAAGTTTTGAAGTTACTCTTGTTTCATCTTCCTATGCTTGTCACTTTGTTCTTTGTGAATTTATTTGCATACAAGATTCCTATGCATAGGAAGTGGGTTAGACTTAAATGTGTTTTGAATTTGCTTCTTGATGCTCTCTTTTACTTCAACATATATTTCTTATGTGAGCATCTTCTCAAGCTATCAAGTCTAACTTAAAGGCGTTAAAGAAAAGTACTTGTTGGGAGACAACTCAAGAGTTTCTTTGAGTCTTGAAAGTTATTACTTCAATAATGACCTCTACTTATCCTTTTTGTTTGCTTTTTGTACCAAGAATGACCTCTAATGAGAGGGAAGTAAGATTTGGGGAGTTGTTGTCCCGAAACAGATTTTTGTCCTCCACCATAAAAATTCGTGAGGAGTCTCTGTCAGTCGGATTGCGCTGAAAATTCACGAATAAATCCCCCAGTATGTTATCTAACTTTCGTTATTTTAGCACTTTTTGATTTGAGCAACAGAAGATTTTCGAAAAAAATCGGTTTCTACCTGCTGGTCTATATTAACATATTTCTACCATTATTTGCATTTTATTCTTATTGATTCTTTTTTGAGTTCTCTTTTGGGGAATTGAGATTTTTGAAGGAGTTGATACAGTAGCTTGTGTTTTTAGTGAAAAGTTTTGTTGTTCCAAAGCTAAGCCAGGTCTATTATCTTTTGAAAACACTAATTTTGCTAATGAAGATTGTGTGCAGTTTTGTATGAATGAAAAATTTCAGGTGTAGAGAGATAATGATGTAATGAGATGAAGAATGGACAAAAGCTCAAGCTTGGGGATGCCACCCCGGTGTCACCCCAAGAAATATCCAAGAGGTACAAGTGTCAAAGCTTGGGGATGCCCAAGGCATCCCCTTCTTCATCAATAAAAAGCTCAGGTCTGTTTAGACACTTTGTTTTTATTGTTTCATGCACTATTGTGTTGTTCTTGGAGCGTCTTAGTTCTCCTTTGCTTTGCTTAGTTTGCTTAGTTTGATTGAATAAAGTAGTTTGTACACCCGTTCTCGCTGTGTTGTTTCAAATAAGTCAATTGGTGTTGGAAAGGAGTAGAAAGTTCTTGCTTGGAAGTGCAAGAGGAGCTTGCATTGACTGTGACTTAGACTTTAGCATGACATGCTAGGTGTTGTTTTGACCTTATGCTTAATGATTATTGTTTTAGCATGTCTTGTTCCAAACAACTGGAATTGCTTAGTGTGCCTCAAAAGAATTATGCGTTATTTTAGCATACAAAAGCATAATAT
Organism: Avena longiglumis; assembly: GCA_030063025.1. NCBI lineage: Eukaryota > Viridiplantae > Streptophyta > Magnoliopsida > Poales > Poaceae > Avena > Avena longiglumis. The sequence continues at coordinate 507,928,885 of CP125975.1, forward strand.
TGTGGTATTCTTCTTTGATGCTTTGTTTGGGTTGACCTGGCACATGCTTACACCATGTTGTGACTATGAACAAGTCACCATAGCCTCTATGATCATTTAGTCCTTGACTTGTATTACCACTCTATGCTTTGATTAGTAATGTTTTGTCGCTCTGCATGATTATGGACATTATTGCTCTCTTAGTTGGTTTCTCCCAGTATTTTGTTAGCCTCCACTTGTATGAGTAAGTTATACTCATGCTTCCAACTCCCAAGAAACCAAGTTATTCCAAAGTGTCCACTATAAATTCCTATGCATGGTGTGTTACACCATTCCAAGTATATTCTTATTTCCAGCTATCTTCCAATTAAAAAGTATTTTGTTATGTGAATACTTAGTGATTAAATCCCTCACAAACTTGATGACACACTTTATATTCTTTGCCCTAATAAACTTGAACCATTGTGTCATATATGTTGTATATGCTTGCGCTTATACGTTGAAATTAGCAGAACCATGCTGTCATGGGGAACGCTTTCAACATTACACTTGTACTTTGTACACAGTTGATATCATGCTCTTTTGTCTATGGATGTCATCGGTGTGAAATAAAGAGGGAGCTTGTAAGTCCATGGAGTTATGTATTTTGTGTTAGAGAAATTCCTGGGCCGCTAGCCTAAGCCATGCCTAATCATGGTGGAAACTTGCAGCATCACCATATTGAGATATCTATGAAGCATCCTCAATAAAAAAAGCTATGCACATAGTAAATAAAAAGATTGCTGAGATGCTCATTGTCTACTTGCCTTGTCATTTTGGTTATGGGATAGCTCATGTACCATGTGCAAGGGGTACCCCATTGGCGGTTCTCTATGATACGCATGTACTTACTATGACAAAAACTTACAGGTGACTGAAATGAGTAGCATGAGGTGTGGCCCTCATATTCAAGGGACTTGAGATTGCCAACTTATACTTTGTCAAGCATATACTCCATAGTTTTTTCAATTTAACCTTAATCACTTCAAGATGCTTATGATAGGGGCAATAAGGGGCCTTTTGAAAGCTCCTTTTGAAACTTGAAATCCCTGCTCCCCCTTATGAATGGTCTTTCTTCCACTATTATATTGAGTCTCCACCTTCTACCTTTAGGCACCATTAAGAGAGCATAGTTGTCATTCTTAGTTCTATGTGCAGTGTCCCAAAACTTATTGATTGATGCATATTGTGATATTACTTGTTCTTGTGCTATTTGTATCTAGTCACTCTTATGAACTTTGAAGGTGTCCTATGCATCTATTTACTACTCTATGAGGGACAAGCTGAATGCCACTATGCCATGTTTTCTGTATGTGAAACAAACAAACGTTTTTCAATGCATGTTATTCATGATATTTGTTTGTAGCCTTTCACGTTGCATGCATAGTTACTTTGTCTTATTGTTAGAACTCCATCTTTCATGCACATGTTTAGAGTTCTTTGATCCCAGCTTTCAATGCTTGCAAATGGTTTGATCTTGGTTTTGATGGTGCATGTCACCAAAAAAATTATCCTTTTATCACTTACCTACTCGAGGACGAGCAGGAGTTAAGCTTGGGGATGCTTGATACGTCGGAAACGTATCTATAATTTTTGATGCTCCATGCTTGTTTAATATCTACTTTGCTTTGCTTTGTCTACACTTTGAGGTGTTTTTATATATTTTCTGGATCTAACGTATTAACAAGTTGCCATAGTGCCAGTTGACTGTTTTCTTCCGTTTTGGTCCAGAAAGGCAGAAAATCAATATTCTCAGAATTGGACGGGACAAAAGCCAAATTCAATATTTTATCGTGGGCGACACGAAGCCAGAAGACAAGACGGAGGGGCGCCACAGGGCGGCCAGACCCCCTAGGCGTGGCCAAGCCTAGTCCGTGCCTAGGCAGGGTGTAGCCCCCCTGGTGGACCCCTTACTCGCCCCTTCGCCTATAAGAAGCCCCCGATGCAGAAATCCTAGGCACCCGATCAAAACTCCATGAAACCGTCTGTAGCCGCCGCCACCATTTTCCCTAGATCGGGGGGATCTGAAGTTCTTCCTGGCACCCTGCTGGAGGGGAGATCATCCGGAGGCCTTCTTCTTCATCATGCTAGCCTCCTGTATGAAGCGTGAGTAATTCCACCTTGGACTACGGGTCCATGTAGTAGCTAGATGGTTCTATCTCCTCCTTGTGCTTTCATGTATAGATGTTGTGAGCTCTGTTCATGATCAAGGTCTAATCTATTTGTAATCATGCATGTTGTGTTTGTGGGGATCCGATGGATATTGAGATTACTATGTCATATTAATTAATGGTTTTGTCTATTTGATTTTATCATGTCTGTGTTGTTTGTGATCTTGCATGCTCTCCATTGTTAGTAGCTGTCTTGGCCAAGTAGTTGCTAGTGACTCCAAGAGGGGGTATTTATGCTCGATAGTGATGCCTCTAGTTTCCAAGGGAAGTGATGGAAATCTTTTCGGTTGTAGATGTGTTGTTGCCACTAGAGAGAAAACAATGGTCTCTTGTTCATGGAACAAGTGGATTGTTTACCTTACACACTTTGCTTAATTCAGTTGTCCGTTGCTTGCAACTTAATACTGGAGGGGGTTCGGATGATAACCTGAAGATGGACTTATAGTCATAGATACAGTTGGATGGCGGTCTATGTATATTGTTGTATTGCCCTATCGAATCTCATAGGATCTTTTTGTCTAGTATTGCATTGTTATGCCTTGCTCAGTTCCTGTCAATTGCCCTGCTGTAATTTGTTTACCCTTCATGCCATGTTGTTTGTCTAAGGAGAGCACCTCTAGTGAACTATGGGCCCCGGTCCAATCTTTACCATTGATACATCTTCCACTGTTTACTTACTGCAAACTATCATTACCTTCCACACCATATAGTTAATCCTTTGTTAAAGCAACCAGTGAGATTGACAACCTCACTGTTCATTGGGGCAAAGTCTTGAGTTTGTGTTTTGCAGGTTTTCACGTTGCTTGCAACACTTGTGTGACGTTTCCTTCGTCCTACTGGTTCGATAACCTCGATTTTTTACCGAGGGAAGACTTGCTGCTGTGCTGCATCACACCTTGCTCTTGGGGTTTCCCGACAAAGCGCACCTACATCATTTAGACGCACCAGTTATTATTATATCTTTGTGTTTATGATGAATGTTTACATAACATGTTATAATTGTATTAACCGGAAACATTAATACTTGTGTGTTTTGTAAACATAAAAGAGTCCCTAGTAAGCCTCTTGTTAAACTAGATTGTTGATTAATAGATGATCATGGTTTCCTCAGGCCCGTCGATGCACATGTTCGATGTGCTCAACCGAACAGGGCCCCCGATATTTTTTAGTCCTCTAGTATTCTGTCGACCGTCACGGCCCAGGCCCACCACTCCAATAGAAGTTGTTCCTCTCGCGTCGCCCGGCGTTGTTTTTTCCAAGACTCTCGACCTCCCTTCCCGACCCGAGATCGTCGTGAGCCGGCCTATTCACTCGCCGCTCGTCGGCTCACCACCGCCCAGCCAATCTGACAATCACCAATCAACGCCGACGCCTCAGCGAGTCCCGACCGGACCTACAACCTCCCTTTGGCCTGCTTCCTGATAGCGCATGCGCCTCAGCGTGTACCTGTTGCACTCGCACGGTAAGAAACTAAGCAGGGCCTGAATCTAAGATCTGTGCTGTTGGATATTTTGAGTACATACAGAAGTAACGGAACTAGTAGAAAATAATTACTCAGTACTCACACTTCCGTACAGAACTAGTAGAAAATATTTGATGTCTTTTACAATGCATATTGGTTGACTCAAGTTTTTCTAAATTTATATGTATCAAGTTAATTATCTAGGCTGGATGCATCTGTATCTACACAAAGTTGAGCCAACTAATATGGGACGAAGAAAGTATTAATTTTTAAATTTCTGACCGAGACAAGCAAATCATGAGAAGGACAAATTGTCAATCGGGTTACGAGAAGAAGAAAAAAAGACAGAGATTAGAAGCGGCGACTCAGTCTCAAAAGAGTGCTCTAGATAAATTTGTTGTGAAAGAGTCTCAAATAAATTCTAAAGATATTTTGGAGAAGATCAACTATAATGCTATGATTGAAAATTTTATTTCAAGAAATACCCGCGGATGATGCTTTTTGGTAGATCATGAGGTTCGTTTTATTTCTTTTAGGCTATATTTATTATTTTAGAATGAATACTTGATTTTTTTGGACATTGTATGGCATGGCATAGCGCATTCAGAAGTTATACAATGTAAATTAAACGTGTGATTTTGTTATACTAGTTCTTGAATGTGTACAAAAATTAAGGCCCCATTTTTATAAATCGCACCGGGGCCATCAAATCCTGGCGACGGGTCTGGGTTTCCTAATCATGGACATTATATGTTATTTATAACAAGATCATGTCATTAGGAGAATGATGTGATGGACACACTCCTATAGTTAGCATAACATAAGATCAAGTCATTTAGAGTTCGTTTGCTACAAGCTTTCAAATGCATAGTAACCTAGTCCTTCGACCATGAGATCATGTTAATCACCATCACCGGATGGATGCTTTGATGACATCAAACACCATTTCTGTAACTGGGTGGTTTTAAAGGTGACATTAGATATTCTGAAAGTATGGATTGAAGCGCATGAATCAAGAGTGGGATTTGTCCATCCATAAGACGAATAGATATACACTAGGACCCCTTGGTGGAGTGTCATCCAATTGGATTGCAAGCATGTGACAAGGTCACATGGGATGTCACATCATAGTACGAGTAAAGAGTACTTCACAGTAACAAGGTTGAACTAGGTATAGAGATATCGACGATCAAACCTTAGATAAGTAAAGTATTGTGCGACAAAGGGAATCGGTATCGTGTGTAAATGGTTCATTCGATCATGAAGTCATTGTAGAAATATGTGGGAGCCATATGTATTTACAGATCCCTTTATTAGTTATTGATCGGAGAGGTGTCTTGATCATGTCTACATAGTTCACGAACCGTAGGGAGACACACTTAAGTATTCGATGTTGTTTAAGTAGATATGGAATATGAGTTGGAGACCTAATGTTGTTTGGAGTCTCGGATTGGATCCAGGACATCATGAGGAGATCCAGAATGGTCCGGAGAATAAGATCATATAAGGAAAGTCAATTTCTAGGGTTCAGAAATGTTTTTAGTGTTTTGACTGGAAGATTCTAGAATGTTCAAGAAGGTCCACTACCTTGGGAGGTTCACTTGGGATGCGGCATGCCCTAAGGGATGGCCGCACCAAGCCCAAGGGCAACTCGGCCAAGGACTAGGAAGAAAGGGTCAAACCCTAGTTTGAAAAGTCAAATCCTAGTTTGGGAAGGAAAGGGAAAACTTGAAAGGCAAGTTTCCACCTCTCCTCTTTCTAGACGAGTTGGGGAGGGTCTCTCCCCTTTCTATCCGAGTTCGGGGAACTCATCTAGGGTAGGGAGGCCCTTGGCCGCCGGCCCCCACCCATATAAGGAGGGGTGGGGCGCCCCCCTCTTGGCCCCTTGTCCTACGCGCCTAAACCCTAGGCACCACCCCTCTCTCCTCCACCACCCTGCTCTGGCTTAGGCAAAGCCCTGCATAAATATCCCCTCCTCCACCACCACCACCACACCGTTGTGCTATTGGGATTCCGAGGAGATCTACAACCTACGCTGCCCTACTAGAACAAGGGAGAGGAAGGTCTTCATTGACTATCATATGTGTGACCGACTGCGAAAGCGCTGCCGAAATGTGGCGCCGCAAGGATTGTCTATGCGATCTTGAGATCGACAAGTGATCGACTACATAAACCACGAGATCCGAATCTCGTTAAATGCTTTGGATCTACGAGGGTTAGTTCTCTACAATCTTGTTGCACCGATCTCGTAGATTAGATCTTGGCTTTTCCATAGATTAGATCTTGGTTTTATGTGTTCATGCGATAGAATTTTTTCTCCATGCTACGAACCCTAGAGTTGTATCAGAGCCGACTCTATACGTAGATCTATTGCACGAGTAGAACATAATGGTTTTGTGGGCGTTGATACTTTTGTTGGCGCTTGCTTTTCGTGTACTTTGCATCTCGCGGGATGGTGGCATGAAGCGGCCTTTGCTAACCTTACATGTCATCGTACATGAGACTTTCTCCACGCTCAACGTGCAACTTGCATTGCACAAGTGGCTTTGCGGGTGTCTGTCTCTCCTACCATAGTTAAGATTCAATTTACAACAGGCACTTGACAATACTTGTATCAACGCTGTGGTTCTTGTTCGTAGGTAAGAATGGTTCTTATTCGAAAGCCCCAAGCCATGTAAAATATGCAAAGAAAATTAGAGGCGTCTAACTTGGTTTTGCAGGGCATGTGATGTGATGTGATATGGCCATGATGTGATTGTGATTATATTTGATATATGCAATGATTCTTATTATAAGTTGGCAACCGGCAGTATCCTTATGGTTGTCTTTAAATTTGTAAAGACATGCGTGCCTATTCATCAAGTAGTTGTAATAGTTGCTGTTGGTGGTGGACAACCATGAAGCAGCACAATTGACCTTGACGCCACGCTGATGATGATGGAGATCATGTTCGTGCTTTGGAGATGAAGATCAAAGGCACAAGAAGAAAGGCCATATCATATCACATATTATGAATTGCATGTGATGTTAATCCTTTTATGCATCTTGTATTTCTTAGATCGCGACGGTAGCATTATAAGATGATCCATCTCACTAAATCAAGTAATAAAGTGTTCGTCCTTAGTAGGCACCATTGCTAATACTCATTGTTTTGAAGCATCTCGTGATGATCAGGTGTGATAGATTCTATGTGTGCATACAGCGGGTGCTTGCCAGATTTGCACATGTGAATACTAAGGTTAACCTTAACGAGCCTAGCATGTACTTACATGGTCTTGGAACATGGAATACCGAAAGATAAAGCATGATTCATATGAGCGATATGATGAACATGTTGATTGTTTGCCATTGAAGCTACATCATCTCTCGTGATGATCGGACTTGGTGTAGTGTATTTGGTTTGTGTGATCACTAAAACAATGTGAGGGATATTGTTTTGACCGGGAGTTCACCTAGTTAATTTAAGAATTAAATTTGAACTCAATTTATCATAAACTTAGTCTAAACTCTTTGCAAATATGTTGTAGATCATGGTGGACCCTACCATCAATTTTAATGTGTTCCTAGAGAAAGAAAAGTTGAAAAACAATGGAAGCAACTTCGCGGACTGGTTCCGTAACTTGAGGATTGTCCTCAATGCTGGTCAGTTGACCTATGTGCTGGATGCACCGCTGGGTGACCCGCCTGCAGATGATGCTACTGATGAGGTGAAAAATGTTTACCTCACTCGGAAAAATCAATACTCTATAGTCCAGTGCCCCATCTTGTACGATTTGGAATCGGAGCTTCAGAAGTCCTTTGAGAACCGTGACCCTCATGATATTATCAATGAGCTCAAAATGATATGTGAGACTCACGCGGTCGTGGAAAGCTATGAAGCCTCCGAGAAGTTCTTTAACTGCAAGATGGAAGAGGGCAGCTCCGTTAGCGAGCATGTGCTTAAAATGTCTAGGCATATGAATAAACTCGCAGATTTGCCAATAACAATTCCTAATGCGTTGGGTATTCATCGTGTCCTCCAATCACTGCCACCTAGCTACAAGAACTCTGTGATGAACTACAACATGCAGCGCATGGATAAGTTGTTGCCTGAACTCTTCTCCATGTTGAAGTCTGCGGAAGTGGAGATCAAGAAAGAGCAACAAGTGTTGATGGTCAATAAGACCACCAATTTCAAGAAGCCAGGCAAGCCTAAGAAGAAGGGCAACTTCAAGAAGGGCGACAAGAAAGCTGTAGCGCCTGCTAAGAAGCCCAAGGCTGGTCCTAAGCCTAATACTGAGTGCTTTTACTACAAGGGCGAAAGTCATTGGAAGTAGAATTGCCTCAAGTACCTGGCAGATCTAAAGAACTGCAACATCAAGAAGAAAGGTATATTCGATATACATGTATTGATGTGTATCTTACTAGTAGTCGTAGTAGTGCCTAGGTATTTGATACTGGTTCGGTTGCTCATACTTGTAACTCGAAACAGGTGCTGCAGAATACGCGAATACTAGCGAGAGACGAGGTGACGATGCGCATTGGAAATGGCTTCAAGGTTGATGTGATCGTCGTCGGCACGCTCCCTATTCATCTACCATTAGGATTAGTTTTAAGTCTAAATAATTGTTATTTGGTGCCTGCGTTAAGCATGAACATTATATCTGGATCATGTTTATTGCGAGACGATTACTCCTTTAAGTCCGAGAATAATGGTTGTTCGATTTATATCAGTAATATCTTTTATGGTTATGCACCTGAGATGGATGGTCTATTCTTATTGAATCTCTATAGTAGTGATAAACATGTTCAGAATATAGATGCTAAACGAATGAAATTAAATGATAATTCCACATACATGTGGCACTGCCATCTTGGTCACACTGGAGTGAAGCGTATAAAGAAACTCTATTCCGATGGACTCTTGAATCACTTGATTTTGAATCACTTGAAAGATGTGAAGCATGTCTGATGGAAAAAATGACTAAGACACCATTCTCTGGAATAATGGAGCGAGCTACAGACTTTTTGGAGATCATACATCCCGACGTGTGCGCTCCAATGAGTGTGGCATCACGCGGTGGATATCGTCATGTTCTTACTTTCACAGATGACTTGAGTATATATGGGTATATCTACTTTATGAAACATAAGTCCGAAACTTTTGAGAAGTTTAAGGAATTTCAAAGTGAAGTAGAAAATCAATGTAACAAGAAGATCAAGTTTATGTGATCTGGTCGTGGAGGTGAGTATCTAAGTTACGAGTTTGGCATGAATTTGAAGAAATGTGGAATACTTTCACAATTGACACCACCAGGAACACCACAGCGTAATGGTGTATCCGAATGGCGTAATCGAACTCTCTTAGATATAGTTCGTTCTATGGTGTCTCTTACAAATTTACCGTTATCATTTTGGGGCTATGCATTAGAAACAAACACATTCACATTAAATAGGGCACCATCTAAATCCGTTGAAACGACATTGTATGAATTGTGGTTTGGTAAGAAACCTAAGTTGTCGTTCCTTAAAGTTTGGGGTTGCGAAGCATATGTAAAGAAGTTATAGACCGACAAGCTTGAACCCAAAGTAGAGAAATGCGTCTTCATAGGATACCCTAAAAAACAATTGGGTATACCTTCTATCATAGATCCGAAGGCAATGTTTTTGTTGCCAAGAATGGATCCTTTCTTGAGGAGTTTCTCTTGAAAGAAGTGACTGGAAGGAAAGTAGAACTCAACGAGGTTGTTGAACCTTTGATACGTCATAAACGTATCTATAATTTTTGATGTTCCATGCTTGTTTAGTATCCACTTTGCTTTTCTTTGTCTACACTTTGAGGTATTTTTATATGTTTTCTAGGACTAACCTATTAATAAGATGCCACAGTGCTAGTTGCCTGTTTTCTGTTGTTTTGGGTTCCAGAAAAGTTAGAAAATGAATATTCTCGCAATTGGACGGGACAAAAGGCAAAGTCAATATTTCACCGAGGAGAACACGGAGCCAGAATATGAGACAGAGGAGGGACTCGAGGGGGCACACCCCCTAGCCGCGCGTCCTGGCCTAGCCCGTTCCTGGGGGTGTGTAGCTACCTAGGGCACCCCCTCGGCCCCCCTTCGCCTATAAGAACCTCCTGATACCTAAACCCTAAGTACCCGACCAATCTTCCACGAAACAGTCCATAGCCGCCGCCACCATCATCCCTAGAACATGGGGGATCTAAAGCTCTCCCTAGCACCCTGCCGGAGGGGAGAGATCATCCTAGAGGCCTTCTTCATCACCATGCCAGCCTCCGGTATGATGCGTGAGTAGTTCCACCTTCGACAATGGGTCCATGTAGTAGCTAGATGGTTGTTTCTCCTCCTTTGTGCTACCATGTTTAGATCTTGTGAGCTCGGTTCATGATCAAGATCATCCATTTGTAATCATGCATGTTGTGTTTGCAGGGATTCGATGGATATGGATATTACTATGTCATATGAGTTAATGATTCTATCTTATTGATTCTATCATGTCTGTGTTGTTTGAAATCTTGCATGCTCTCCGTTTCTAGTAACTATCTTGGCCAAGTAGATTCTAGTGACTCCAAGAGGGGGTATTTATGCTCGATAGTGGGTTCATGCCTCTATTGAATCTGGGGAAGTGACATAAATCTCTAAGGTTGTAGATGTGCTGTTGCTACTAGTGAGAAAACAACAATCTCTTGTTCATGGAACAAGTGTATTGTTTAGTTTACACACTTTGCTCAAAGCAGTTATCCATTGCTTGCAACTTAATACTGGAGGGGGTTCGGATGATAACCTGAAGGTGGATTACTAGTCATAGATGCATTTGGATGGTGTTCTATGTATCTTGTTGTATTGCCCAATCGAATCTCATAGTATCATGAATGTCTAGTATTGCATTACTATGCCTTGCTCTCTCCTGTAAATTGCCCCGCTGAAATTTGTTTACCCAGCATGTTATGTTGTTTATCTTAAGGAGAACACCTCTAGTGAACTGTAGACCCCGGTCTTTATCATTGATACATCTTCCACTGTTACTGTTTACTTTTTGCAAACCACGATCACCTTCCACACCATACGTTTAATCCTTTGTTTTTAGCAAACCGGTGAGATTGATAACCTCACTGTTCGTTGGGGCAAAGTCTTAAGTTTGTGTTGTGCAGGTTTCCAAGTTGCTAGCAACACCTTTGGGTCGTTTCCTTCCTCCTACTAGTTCGATAACCTTGGTTTCTTACTATGGGAAAAACTTATTGATGTACTCATCATACCTTCCTCTTGGGATTTCCCAACGAAGCTCTACAGTGATCTGAGCTGCAATCAAAGCTTTTTCTGGCGCCGTTGCCGGGGAGGCTAAGGACGGCTTCACAAGGGGAGTCCTTCACAACCTTTCTCTTTACTTTGTTTTTGGTTTGCTTAGTTTTTTTTGCCTTGCTTTGCTTGCTTATTTTTTTCAAAAACTCCAAAAAAATAGTTTTGTTTGGTTTGCTTTTTCTTATAAAAACACAAAAAATTAGTTCCTACTCTAGTTGTTGTTGCTGTTGGCTTGCTCCACCTTTGCAAAAATGAACTCTGCTGAGAACACCAAGTTGTGTGACTTCACTAGCACAAACAACAATGATTTCCTGAGTACACCTATTGCTCCACCTGCTCCTGATGCTACCTTTTATGAAATTAAGCCTACTTTGTTGAATCTTGCGATGAAAGAGCAATTTTCTGGTGCTAGTTCTGATGATGCTGCTGCCCACTTCAATAACTTTATTGAACTTTGTGAGATGCAAAACTATAAGGATGTAGATGGAGATATTATTAAGCTCAATTTTGTTTCCTTTATCCTTGAGAGGAAAAGCTAAAGAATGGTTGCTATCCTTGCCTAGAAATAGTATTGATTCTTGGTTTAAGTGCAAAGATGCTTTTATTGGAAAATACTATCCTCCTGCTAATATTATATCTATGAGAAGTGAAATAATGAAATTGAAACAACTTAATAAAGAGCATGTTGCTCAAGCTTGGAAAAGAATGAAATCTTTGGTTAAGAACTGTCCCACTCATGGACTGACTACTTGGATGATTATCCAGACTTTTTATGCAGGGTTGAACCTCTCTTCAAGAAATCTGTTGGATTCTGCTGCTGGAGGTACCTTTATGACCATTACCTTGGGTGCTGCAACAAATCTCCTTGACAAAATGATGGTTAACTATTCTGAATGGCACACTGAGAGAGCTCCACATGGTAAGAAGGTAAATTATGTTGAAGAAACCTCCTCTTTGAGTGATAAAATTGATATTATCATGGCTATGCTTGTTAATGGAAAAGCTCATGTAGATCCAAATAATGTTACCTTAGCCTCTTTGGTTGCTCAGGAAGAGCAAGTTGATGTGAACTTCATTAGAAACAACAATTTCAACAACAGTGCCTGTAGGAATAATTTTGGTAGTAACAATAATTATAGGCCTGATACTCCCAACAATGGCAATACTTATGGAAACTCCTACAATAATACTAGAAGCACCCCCTCTGAACTTGAAGTCATGCTTAAATACTTTATTAGTAAACAAACTATTTTCAACAAAACTGTGGAGGAAAAGCTATTGAATGTTGAGAAAATATTTCCTCTTTGTCTGAAGCATGGTCCTCTTTGATTAATAAAATGGCTTATAAACCTGAAACCTTGGAAAGTACCTTTGCTGCCACTCATGCCATACAAGTTACTATTGATGAAAATGTTAGACTGTTAGCTCGACTACATGCTAAGTGGGAAAGAGAAGCTGAAATTGCTAGAAACAATAGTGTTTGCACTATTACCACCACCAATATGGATGCCACCAAACCACAAGAAGTCCCTATTCCTCCTACCACAATGCCTAAACCCAATGAGTCTACTACCAGTGATGCTCAGTTTGATTTTGATCTTGATGGTTGCAATATCTCTGAAGTAATTATGTTCCTACAAAAGCTTGCTAGAAGTCCTAATGCTAGTGATATGAATGTGGCTTTCACCAAACACATTACAGATGCTCTCATTAAAATTAAGGAAGAAAAATTGAAACACAAGGCCTCTATTCCTAAGAAAGTAGAAGATAGTTGGGAACCCATCATTAATATGCAAGTGGATGACTTTGATCTAAAAGCTTCATGTGACCTTGGTTCTAGTATCTCTATTATGCCTAGAAAAAATTATGAAATGCTTGATTTGCCTCCTTTGGAAGATTGCTATTTGGATTTCCCACTTGAAGATAATGCTAAAAAGAAAATCATGGGGAGTGTTAATGATGTTCTCATTTTTTTTGAAGCTTATCTACTGTAGGGGATACCCCCACAGCCCTTTATTCAAAATTAACTATAGGTTCAAATTTATGTACAAATTGAGAAAAGGAGAAGGAAAAACTATAGAACTACTTAGAAAAAAGAAAAATTACAACAGATTGTCAATCCAATTTGACAGTACTGCAACTTTAGAAATTTTAATTCTATGTTTAAGCAAGGAGACATCTTGGACAAATCCAGCCTTCCATGCTTTGAATGTTGGCTTCATCCCTTTAAAAATCTTATTGTTTCTTTGCCTCCAAATATTCTAGCAGGCTAAGATGACTATCTCAACAAAACATGGGCCTGAGAACTTTTTCTTTGCATCTTTTAACATTTCTGGACCTGAAGCCGTACCCCAATTGATCTGCAAATATGTCCAAACTCTAACACTATAATTACATTCAAAGAATAAATGCGACCAATCCTCCAGAGTCCGACATGGACATAACACACAATCTGAATCAGTAGTCACATTCCAATGTCTTCTTATTAACATTTCCTTTGTGTTAATTCTATCATGTAAGATTAACCAAGCAAAGACCTTGTGCTTTGACATACATTTACTCTTCCATAGCCACTTAGAAGGGAAATGATCTGGGATCAGATCGAAATGAGCTTTGTATACCATATTTACAGAGTAATCCCTAGATTTTGATAACTTATTATCCCATTTATCCCGTATATGTGGGTTAATGCTGACATGTTGCAGTTGGATTTGTAACCTTAAAAGTTCTACATTGGCTTCATCCGATAAAGGTAGTTGAAAAGCCTCCTCCAGCTGTACTAGTGCAATGGCTTGTTGAACTGAGCAGTTCTTATCAAGAGCAAAAGAGAAAATCCTTGGGTAAGACTGGGCTAAAGGTAGATTATTCCAATAATCTAACCAGAATAAAGCTGAATCACCTTTACCAATTTTACAAACTGACAGATATCGAAAGTCTTCTTCAAATTTCATAATACTTTTCCACCAAAATGCTTATGTACCTATTGATTTTTAACAATGCTTATGTACCTATTGATTTTTTTGTTTTGGATGTTGAATACAATGCTTCTTGTCCTATTACTTTGGGAAGACATTTTCTTAGAACTGTTGGTTCCATCATTGATATGAAATAAGGCACCATTAAATATAAATTTCAATTCAAGAAAGGTGTTGAACACTTACCTATGAGGAGATAGAGAATTTGACCTTTGCTCCTCCTTTGAAAGCAAGGTTTGATGTTAATGCTTCTTCATTTGAAAATACTTGACTCTTGCTTCTTGTGCCTAACTTAAAGGCGTTAAAGAAATGTACTTCTTGGGAGATAACCCAATAGTTTTCTTGAGTATTGGAAGTTATTAACTCTGTAATAACCTCTACTTATCCTTTTTATTTGATTTTTGTGCCAAGAATAACCTCCAATGAGAGGGAAGTAAGATTTGGGGAGTTGTTGTCCCGAAACAGATTTTTGTGCTCCACTGTAAAAATTCGTGTAAAATCTCTGTAAGTAGGATTGAGCTGTAATTTTCTAAATAAACCCCCCAGGTTGTTAGATAACTTTTGCTAGTTCAGCACCTTTTGATTTGAGAAACAGAAGGTCTTCGAAAAAATAAGTTTCTATCTGCTGATCTGTTTTGACAGATTTCTGCCATTATTTGCATTTGCTTCTTATTGATTCCTTTTTGGGTTCTTTTTGGGAAATTGAGATTTTTGAGGGAATTTATACAGTAGCTTGTGTCTTTAGTGAAAGGTTTTCTATTTTAAAACTAAAACCCAAGGGTCTATTATCTTTTGAATGCACTAATGTTGCTAATGAAGATTGTGTGAAGTTTTGTATGAAGGAAAATTTGCAGGTGTAAAGGAAGAATGATGTAAGGAGATGAAGAATGGACAAAAGATCAAGCTTGGGGATGCCGCCCCGTGTCACCCCAAGAAATATTCAAGAGGTACAAGCGTCAAAGCCTGGGGATGCCCAAGGCATCCCCTTCTTCATCAATAAAAAACTCAGGTCTTTCTAGACACTTCATTTTTATTGTTTCATGCACAAGTTGTTGATACGTCCAAAACATATCTACTTTTCCGAACACTTTTGCTATTGTTTCTCCTATAAACTTGTGTGATCTGGATACAACTAATACGGACTGACACTGTTTTCAGCAGAATTGCATTGGTGTCTAGTTTTTGTGCAGAAAATCAACTATCAGGAAAAATTCCAGAAAAGATGCCAAAAATCCTATTTCACCAGAAGACTCACGGAGCCAGAACACAAGACGGAGTAGGGGCCTGAGGGGACCACACACCCTTGCCGCACGGGCAAGTCCTGACCATGCCTGGAGGGGGTGTGGCCGCCTCAGGCACCCCTCGGCTTCCCTCTTCGCCTATAAGTTGCCTATTGACCTAAAAAACTCAGGGGGTCGATGTGTTTCCAGAAAGAGTTCCGCTGCGCCGTCACCACCAGAAACCGCGATTCGGATCCAGAAACTCCATTCCAGCACCCTGCCGGGACGGGGAATTTGGAGAGGATCATCACCATCATCATCACCAACGCCTTACCATCAACCATCCATGTTTCCCCCATCCATGGGTGGGTAATCCCCCGCTGTAGGCTATGGGATGGTAGGTATTGGATGAGTTCTATCATGTAATCGAATAATATTGTTAGGGCATGGTGCCTAGTATATCTATTAGTGCTATTTGACTTTGTTGCAACTTGTTGTGCTTAATGCTTGTCACTAGGGACCGAGTGCCATGATCTCAGATCTGAACTTATTATTGATTTATGATGATAATATTGTTTGTGATCTTATCTGCAAGTTGTGTACACATATCATTGTCCGGAACCAAAGGCCCCGAAGTGATAGAAATTGGGACAACCGGAGGGGATTGCTGTGATGCAAGGATCACATGTGTTCACGGAGTGTTAATGCTTTGCTCCGGTGCTCTATTAAAAGGACTGCCTTAATTGCCAGTAGATTCCCTTGAGGCCCCGCTGCAACGGGCTGGCAGGACAAAAGATGTTGTGCAAGTTCTCATTGCGAGCACGTATGACTATATACGGGACACGTGTCTATGATTGTTTAGTACTTGGATGCTTTATCTTATTTATCTACAATTGCCCTAGATCTTGAAGTTACATGTTTAGACTTGTCCATGCAACTCCCGTCCATCCATCCATATGCCTACCGCACTCATATCCTACTGTTTACTACTACTGCTACTATTGCTCTTGTTTTACTGTTGTTGTTACTTTGCTATTGCTACTACAAAACTGTTGGTACTGATAAACTACTATGAGCAAGACTATTTCCAGGTGCAGCTGAATTGACAACTCAGTTATAAAGGCTTATAAGTATTCTTTGGCTCCCCTTGTGTCGAATCAATAAATTGGGTAATACTACCCTCGAAGACTGTTGCAATCCCCTATACTTATGGGTCATCAAGACTATTTTTTGGCGTCGTTGCCGGGGAGCATAGCTTTATTTGTAAGTTCACTTAGATGTATTACTGTTCACTGTTATTCCTTTCATCATGGGGAAGTCTCGTGATGGAAAGTTTCATATTTTACCATCCACTACAAGAAGAGGTACAGTCCTAAACACCTCTGCTGCTCTTGATTCACCGCCTGTTATAAGTAAGCTTGTTACACCACCACCACATACACATGCTACACACACTGCTACTACTACTGAATCTGAAATTATTTCTGATACTCATGATGTTACTTATACTATGCTTGATGCAAGGGTTCACTAAATACTTTCCTAGATGCTACAATTGCTAGAACTATTTTGGGAAACACTGAAACTCCTAGTGAAAGCACTATTGCACCTGTTAGCTCACCTGAGTCTAGAGAGAAATGTGATATTAGTGATGGTTACATCGAAATGACCGATGAATTTATTGAAGAGTACCAAAACACACATGGTTCTAGTGCTATTAGGAGTCTCCTTGAGAGACGTACCATTACTCCTAAATAGTCTTTGGATGCTAAGTTTGCTACTTCTCCCATAGATATTAAATATAAAGATTATGATTTCTCTCTTGATTTATCCTATATAGACATTGTTGAGAAAGAACCTTTTTGTGGGACTGAAAATGAGAGTGCTATAGCTCATATGAATGAGCTTTCCACTATGAGTGCCTTATTCTCTGATGATTTTAAGATGCACAAGTACTTTGTTACAAAGATCTTCCCCTTTTCATTAAAAGGAGAAGCTAAAGCTTGGTTTAAAAGATTACTCTAGGTGAGATGTGGTTTAAAAGGAAAAGCTTTGTTACAAAGTTCTTCAAGTACATCACTCCAGGTGAATTGTGAGTTGTTCTGAATCCATCCTCAAAAATGGCCCAAGTCACATCTTCAAGGGGAGTGGCGATCTGAAAGTTGTCCCACCATGTTGCTGCTGGTCCTTCAAGTAGAAATGCTGCAAACCTTACTTTTTCCTCGTCGGTGCAGCCAACAGTCACTAAGTCCTTGTTCACTGAACGTAACCAGTCATTGGCTTCCATTGGATCAGTTGTTCCAGAGAATCTTGCAGGTCTTAGCTTCAGAAACTTGGTGAGCATGTCAAGTGCTGGAGGATTATTCTTATTGTTGTTGTTGTTGTTATTGTTGTTATTGTTGTTGTTGTTGTTGTTCTGATTCTGTATGAATGTGGTCATCTCCTGCATCAGTTGTGTCTGAGCTGCCAACATCTGCTGCATCTCAGGAGTGATGTTGTTGTTTTGGTTGGGGTTGGCACGACGGGGAGGCATCTATTGGTTTGATAGGGATGAGTAATGATGGATAGGTTTTTAAGAAGTTCTAACACACAACTCAAAACAACCAAGTTCAATCAAACAATCAAGCAATCAACAAGCAACTATTCACTTAACAACTTATGAGCTTAACTCATGAGTTGAAGGAAACAACAAGTTTTTCTTGAAATAAAATAACTTAGTATAATCATACCTCATAGGTCAATATGATCCATACTCTAACATGATATCAATGTTTTTGGTAGGCAATCTAATGTCTCTTGGTTTTTCACTTGTAGTCCTTAGTGATATCCAAGGTTGAAGTACTTGTTGAGAATAAGGTTGAAATCACTTGAAGATGTTGAAGTCATTAGAGTTAATGAAGTCCTTTGCTCAAGGTGAAGTCTTTGGCCATGGGGTAGGCTTTGTCCATCAAGTTTGAAATAGAAGAGATGTAGAATTAAAACCAAAAGGTTGAGGAAAGAGTTTACAAGATTGTTTGTAAATAAGTTTTGGAACAAATACAACTCCTATTTTTCTAAGGGGTTTTGTCCAATCCTAGGGTTACAATCCTACAGGCAACACAGTGCTCTGATACCATCTGAAAGGTTCCCAACCTTTAATAAGGTAGAGATCCCTGTGTTTACAATGCTAGTCCCTGGATCAATAGCTAGCATCCATAGTTAAGATGTAATATCAAGAAACAAAGGTCATAATACAACTTTATAACCAGGAATAAAATAATTCATTACATCTTACATAGCTCATTGGGCTATCACATTACATTGCAGCAGAATAACTATAAAGCACGGGGTCCTTCATCTTCAAAGTGCCACAGGCAATCATGTTGGTTGTAGACTTGCAATCCTAATCATCACATTTCACTAACATCAAACAAACCTGCAACATAATAAGTTGCAGCCACAAGGGTCAATACATTTGAATTGTATTGGCAAGTTTCACTACTATGTAGAAATAAGTGGATCCTATCATTACATGCATATTTGGCTAAGTGGGGTTTAGGCTCTTTGCAGAAAGCAATATAGTTTTATCCTATCTTTTCAAAATAGTTTTTGATCTTTTGTCAAATCTTTCTGAACTTCTTGGAAAAACTCCAAGTGCTTCAAATCCCTTGTTGTCACCATCAAGTTTTACTTTGAGAAATTGGAATGTCGAGATCTTCCATAGCTTCAGGCCTTAGTTGCTCAGTATTTTTCCATGACCGGGGACACGGCTAGGTACTTAGAATTTGATCTTCTGCAGAAGTTGTACACTTTACCCACATGACACTATCTCATCTTGATGCCACCAGTGGCCACTGGATAAGTACTCACCAAGATGGAGTACTGGCAGATTGAGAATGTGGCAAAGTCTTTCCATAGAAGTCCTCCCAAATACACAATGCTAGCTTGTCATCCAGGCACCAATGTAGGGTTTCAAGTTCCCTTACACAATTCTAGTTAACCTGAAGATGCCAATGCATGGGTCTTCTACTATGTAGTTGACTAAGCCAGAGCCCATTTAGCATGTGGCTGTACACGAAAGCCACTGTACGAGAAACATGTTCAATCTCTAAGTCCCTGGGTGGTTTTCTACTAGTGCACATACAAAAATAGATAGCCATATAAACATGGTTCCTTTTGTTGCCACCTTGTCCAAAACTTGAGTATCCTTGTCCGCCCAGGTGGTTCATTGAGTACTTGTTTTATTATATAAAACATGTATCTTTTCAACTCTTCATATACTCATAACATGTATCCCATCCCAAATATATAGGTGGGCTAAGCATACTACAACTATAATGTTTCCACTAAGGGAGATATAAGGGTATCCTATTAGGATTTAGCATAGCATAAAATATAGTAGTCCTCATCATGCATGTTACAAAAATCCACTAAGTGTAATGAAAATAGTAGGACATGGATGATAGTGTCACTTGCCTTTTTAGTAGAGAATGTTGGTTCACTTCTTGATCTTGCTAATATCACACTCTTCTAACTTCACTACCATTCAATCAAACAAACACAATTTCAACTAGCATTCCAACCAATTTATCACACATAAAATAATAGAAACAAGGTCATGCATGCAAGCATGCAAAAGATAGTTTTACTTGCAAAAGTGGTTTATACTAGGCTCTAAACATTATAAGGTTCAAAGTGGTCATTTACTAAAGTGGTATAACCTATTTGCAAAAGGTTTTATCTATAAACCATTTTTAAACCAAATCATTATTTTATGTGTTTGAAAATGTTTTTTTTAGCAAAGCAAAGTTCTTTAAAGGGTTCACCACATACATTTTAATTCTCAAAACTTGGTGTTTAGGGTCAGAAGGTTTGAATCAAAACATTTCCCAAAGGTTTCACTCAAAAATAATTTCTAAATCATAATCAATATTTTTATTTGACTAGAAATGAGCTAATTCAATTATTTATTCCCTAACTTCACAAAATATATTTTTAAATCCATAAGTTGGTTCCTAGGGTCAGTAGTTTCACAACAAACCATTTTGCAAAGATTTTATCTCAAAAATATGTCTAGAACAATTTTTATATTCAAAATAAGCCTACACATGTTTCTGAAAATTCAACCAATTTTCCAGAAGCAAAACATTAAAAAAAATTCATGGTTTCAAAGTACTTGTTCTGCTGAATCCATTCATATAAAATTTGCAAAATTTGGACGTGTAGAATTAAAGTTATGAATTTTACAAGTTTGCAATTCTAATAGAACATTTTCTGGTTTTATTCAAACAGTCTGGCCACGTGGCTCGTTCTAATTGGCCGGTACCGCTTCGTGCGGATCAACCTCTGTGGGCTGTCATATCTAAAGTGTATCGCACGGCTCAGATTCACCCATACCCTTTCAAGTTAATTCTAATCTCGTGCGTTGGATCAAGATCTGACGGTTGTTGTGTGGTTGACCATGAATGGGCGGCGCTGGCGGCGCACACTCGGGTTGCGGCAGAGCCGGCGGTATAGGAAGTGAGGGAGAGGGGGAAATGGCTCACCGTGCTCGCAGGGAGATGCTGAAGCTCAACGCATGGTCGTTTTGGCGAGGGGCGCGCTAGAGCGGCGTGGATTGTTCGCCGGAGTCGGTGGCGGCGTCAGGCGGTTCTGTTCGTCATCGGGGACGATGCTGCAGATCGCCCTAAGGAAAGATAGGGGCACGGTTAGACGCGGGCGAACGTGGGGTTCACGTGAGCATCATCGAGAGGTGCTGGGGAGGTCTGAGCTTACCAGGGGAGTCGCCGGAGAAACGGACGAAGACGGTGGCGCTCGGTGTCGAGGTTGCCGACGGTCTGGGGCGCACGCGAGCGAGTGGAGCACACGGGCAGATGCGCATGGGTCTGAGGAGAAAGCTTGCGTGCTCTAGGAGGCGAGATGCGGCTGGACGGCGCCGAAATTGGCCGGGAAAGCCGTCGGAGACAGTGGCGGTGTGGGGACGAATTGGAGCAGCCTAGGGGCAGGGAGTGGCTGGAGTTTGGGGGAAAGAGAGATCGGAGAGGAGCGTTTATGCATGCGTGATCACTGGAGGAATTGAGGCCGCCTTCAACACGAATTTGATCGCCGCAATCAAAGCTGCAACGGCGAGGGAGACGTGGTCGCGAGTGGAAACGAAGAACAGGCGATGTGGGGCCGTGCTGTCAGTGAAAGAGAGAGAGGGGGCACAGGGTCCACTGCTCAGTGACTCTGTGGGTGCGAGATTGAGTGAAAGAAAACGTTTCGCTGAGTGTATGCCGGTTGGGCTCTTGCTGGGCTTAGGGGGCCAGATGGGTTGGGTCTGTTCTTTCACTTTTTTTATTCTGAAAGCTTTTTCTTTTTTCAATATGAATTTCTATTTTGATTTTCAAACAAATAATTCAAACAACAAATCAAATCAAATCACCACCAAACTTTGTATTTATTTTAATTCTGTTTAACAACACAATACAAAGTCAAAAATAAAATAATACTTTTATTCTTTTAAGATCCATTAATAATTAAATAAATGGACCTTAGTCATTAATTAAAATAGGATTAAATTTATTTAAAAACTCTATTTGAATCTAAATAATACCAAAATCAAATCAGTAGGTATTATTTGAAAATATAAAACACTTGGAAATCTTATTAAAATAAATTAACAAGTTTTAATGTTTATTTAAAATGGAAAAGCCTTTACTTTAATAAAATGGGATATTAATAAATCCCCATTATTTTATTTAAATAAACCTTTACTCTTTTTATCAAATAGAAATATTTTATTTCAAAAGCTTGGCCAAGATTAATTTGGCTCTATAAAATAATCCTTGTTTAAAATTCTACCTTTGCTTTTGAAAATCAAATCTTTTTATTAAAAGATCCAAAAATAATAATTCCAACTATCATAATTTTATTTATTAATTGTTTATCTTTTTAAATACCTTTAGGATTTTATTTGATCAAAATAGGTTCTGATGTTTCCAATTGGAATCAAAAAGTTTCTTCTCACCCTAAAAACCAACAATTGTTTATTTTGTTTATTTATTTTTCACATTTCAAAATTTGGAAAATTTTGGGATGTGACAGGCTACCACCCTTAAAATAAATCTCATCCCGAGATTTGGGAAGGCTAGGTTTACAAGTTGGCTTCAAGGCAACTAGGGTACTACCACCCTTAAAATAAATCTCATAGGGTTACATTGATGGTTCACTTGACTATGGTTCAACACTTAGTATCTAGATAAGGAATCCTTATTTGACTCTTCTGAGTTAACTAGTTTCTGACATCCACTTCTTCTATCTCTTCAAAGTTTCCATCCATGTCAATGTGGTTCACATGTCCTTTCTGGGTCACATTGGTGTGATTTCCATTGACTCTTCTAGCATCCTTTTTCTTTTTCTTCTCAGGACAGTCTGATGCATAGTGTCCAAGTTCCTTGCAATTATAGCACTGCCACTGACTAATGTCTTTCTTCCTGAAAGTGTCATGTTGGTTCTGACCAAGGTCATCTCCATTGTCAGTATCATTTACATTATTCTCACTTCCATTGTTGTTGTGGTGATACTGATGTGGTTTGGAATCTTCCTTGCTCTTTTTGAATGAATGCTTCTTTTGTGATGATCCTGAGTGATTCTTGAGTTTATGCTTCCTCTTTCTGTTCTCAACTTGATTCATCTTGTTTTCTAAAATGGTGGCTTTGTCACAGAGTGATTGATAAGTTGGAACATAAGCAACAACTAGCTACAGGTTCAACTCATCCTTAAGTCCTTCAAGAAATTTTTCTTTTCTCTTAGCATCTGTATCAACTTCATCCGGTGCATAGCGTGCCAGATTGTTGAATTCTTCTATATACTCAGCCACACTGAGGTGACGCTGTTTCAGATTGTGAAACTCCTTTTTCTTCAAGTACATCACTCCAGGTGAGATGTGAGTTGTTCTGAATCCATCCTCAAAAATGGCCCAAGTCACATCTTCAAGGGGAGTGGCGATCTGAAAGTTGTCCCACCATGTTGCTGCTGGTCCTTCAAGTAGAAATGCTGCAAACCTTACTTTTTCCTCGTCGGTGCAGCCAACAGTCACTAAGTCCTTGTTCACTGAACGTAACGAGTCATTGGCTTCCATTGGATCAGTTGTTCCAGAGAATCATGCAGGTCTTAGCTTCAGAAACTTGGTGAGCATGTCAAGTGCTGGAGGATTATTCTGATTGTTGTTGTTGTTGTTGTTGTTGTTGTTGTTGTTGTTGTTGTTGTTGTTGTTGTTGTTGTTGTTGTTGTTGTTGTTGTTGTTGTTGTTGTTGTTGTTGTTGTTGTTGTTGTTGTTGTTGTTGTTGTTGTTGTTGTTGTTGTTGTTCTGATTCTGTATGAATGTGGCCATCTCCTGCATCAGTTGTGTCTGAGCTGCCAACATCTACTGCATCTTAGGAGTGATGTTGTTGTTTTGGTTGGGGTTGGCACGACGAGGAGGCATTTGTTGGTTTAATAGGGATGAGTAATGATGGATAGGTTTTTAAGAGGTTCTAACACACAACTCAAAATAACCAAGTTTAATCAAACAATCAAGCAATTAACAAGCAACTATTCACTCAACAACTTATGAGCTTAACTCATGAGTTGAAGGAAACAACAAGTTTTTCTTGAAATAAAATAACTTAGTATAATCATACCTCATAGGTCAATATGATCCATACTCTAACATGATATCAATGTTTTTGGTAGGCAATCTAATGTCTCTTGGTTTTTCACTTGTAGTCCTTAGTGATATCCAAGGTTGAAGTCCTTGTTGAGAATAAGGTTGAAATCACTTGAAGATGTTGAAGTCATTAGAGTTAATGAAGACCTTTGCTCAAGGTGAAGTCTTTGGCCATGGGGTAGGCTTTGTCCATCAAGCTTGAAATAGAAGAGATGTAGAATTAAAACCAAAAGGTTGATGAAAGAGTTTACAAGATTGTTTGTAAATAAGTTTTGGAACAAATACAACTCCTATTTTTCTAAGGGGTTTTGTCCAATCCTAGGGTTACAATCCTACAGGCAACACAGTGCTCTGATACCATCTGTAAGGTTCCCAACCTTTAATAAGGTAGAGATCCCTGTGTTTACAATGCTAGTCCCTGGATCAATAGCTAGCATCCACAGTTAAGATGTAATATCAAGAAACAAAGATCATAATACAACTTTATAACCAGGAATAAAATAATTCATTACATCTTACATAGCTCATTGGGCTATCACATTACATTGCAGCAGAATAATTATAAAGCATGGGGTCCTTCATCTTCAAAGTGCCATAGGCAATCATGTTGGTTGTAGACTTGTAATCCTAATCATCACATTGCACTAACATCAAATAAACCTGCAACATAATAAGTTGCAGCCACAAGGGTCAATACATTTGAATTGTATTGGCAAGTTTCACAAATGTAGAAATAAGTGGATCCTATCATTACATGCATATTTAGCTAAGTGGGGTTTAGGCTCTTTGCAGAAAGCAATATGGTTTTATCCTATCTTTTCAAAATAGTTTTTGATCTTTTGTCAAATCTTTCTAAACTTCTTGGAAAAACTCCAAGTGCTTCAAATCCCTTGTTGTCACCATCAAGTTTTACTTTGAGAAATTGGAATGTCGAGATCTTCCATAGCTTCAGGACTTAGTTGCTCAGTATTTGTCCATGACCGGGGACACGGCTAAGTATTTAGAATTTGATCTTCTGAAGAAGTTGTACACTTTACCCACATACACAATCTCATCTTGATGCCACCAGTGGCCGCTGGATAAGTACTCACCAAGATGGAGTACTGGCAGATTGAGAATGTGACAAAGTCTTTCCATAGAAGTCCTCCCAAATACACAATGCTAGCTTGTCATCCAGGCACCAATGTAGGGTTTCAAGTTCCCTTACACAATTCTAGTTAACCTGAAGATGCCAATGCATGGGTCTTCTACTATGTAGTTGACTAAGCCAGAGCCCATTTAGCATGTGGCTGTACACGGAAGCCACTATACGAGAAACATGTTCAATCTCTAAGTCCCTGGGTGGTTTTCTTCTAGTGCACATACAAAAAGAGATAGCCATATAAACATGGTTCCTTTTGTTGCCACCTTGTCCAAAACTTGAGTATCCTTGTCCACCCAGGTGGTTCATTGAGTACTTGTTTTATTATATAAAACATGTATCTTTTCAACTCTTCATATACTCATAACATGTATCCCATCCCAAATATATAGGTGGGATAAGCATACTACAACTATAATGTTTCCACTAAGGGAGATATAAGGGTATCCTATTAGGATTTAGCATAGCATAAAATATAGTAGTCCTCATCATGCATGTTACAAAAATCCACTAAGTGTAATGAAAATAGTAGGACATGGATGATAGTGTCACTTGCCTTTTTAGTAGAGAATGTTGGTTCACTTCTTGATCTTGCTAATATCACACTCTTCTAACTTCACTACCATTCAATCAAACAAACACAATTTCAACTAGCATTCCAACCAATTTATCACACATAAAATAATAGAAACAAGGTCATGCATGCAAGCATGCAAAAGATAGTTTTACTTGCAAAAGTGGTTTATACTAGGCTCTAAACATTATAAGTTTCAAAGTGGTCATTTACTAAAGTGGTATAACCTATTTGCAAAAGGTTTTATCTATAAACCATTTTTAAACCAAATCATTATTTTATGTGGTTGAATTTTTTTTAGCAAAGCAAAGTTCTTTAAAGGGTTCACCAAATACATTTTAATTCTCAAAACTTGGTGTTTAGGGTCAGAAGGTTTGAATCAAAACATTTCCCAAAGATTTCACTCAAGAATCATTTCTAAATCATAATCAATATTTTTATTTCACTAGAAATGAGCTAATTCAATTATTTATTCCCTAACTTCACAAAATATATTTTTAAATCCATAAGTTGGTTCCTAGGGTCAGTAGTTTCACAACAAACCATTTTGCAAAGATTTTATCTCAAAAATATGTCTAGAACAATTTTTATATTCAAAATAAGCCTACACATGTTTCTACAAATTAAACCAATTTTCCAGAAGCAAAACATTAAAAAAAATGCATGGTTTCAAAGTACTTGTTCTGCTGAATCCATTGATATAAAATTTGCAAAATTTGGATATGTAGAATTAAAGTTATAAATTTTACAAGTTTGCAATTCTAATAGAACATTTTCTGGTTTTATTCAAACAGTCTGGCCACGTCGCTCGTTCTAATTGGCCGGTACCGCTTCGTGCGGATCAACCTCTGTGGGCTGTTATATCTAAAGTGTATCGCACGGATCAGATTCACCCATACCCTTTCAAGTTAATTCTAATCTCGTGCGTTGGATCAAGATCTGACGGTTGCTGTGTGGTTGACCATGAATGGGCGGCACTGGCGGCGGCGACTGGCGGCGCACGCTCGGGTTGCGGCGGAGCCGGCGGTACAGGAAGCGAGGGAGAGGGGGAATGGCTCACCGTGTTCGCAGGGAGATGCTGAAGCTCAACGCGTGGTCGTTTTGGCGAGGGGCGCGCTGGAGCGGCGTGGATTGCTCGCCGGAGTCAGTGGCGGCGTCAGGCGGTTCTGTTCATCGTCGGGGACGATGCTGCAGATCGCCCTAAGGCAAGATAGGGGCACGGTTAGATGCGGGCGAATGTGGGGTTCACGTGAGCATCATCGAGAGGTGATGGGGAGGTCTGAGCTTACTAGGGGGAGTCACCGGAGAAACGGCCGAAGACGATGGCTCTCGGTGTCGAGGTTGCCGATGGTTTGGGGCGCACGCGAGCGAGTGGAGCACACGGGCAGATGCGCACGGGTCTGAGGAGCAAGCTTGCATGCTCTAGGAGGCGAGATGCGGATGGACGGCGCTGGAATTGGCCGGGAAAGCCGTCGGAGACAGTGGCGGTGTGGGGACGAATTGGAGCAGCCTAGGGGCAGGGAGTGGCTCGAGTTTGGGGGAAGAGAGAGCGGAGAGGGGCGTTTATGCACGCGTGATCACTGGAGGAATTAAGGCCGCCTTCAACATGAATTTGATCGCCGCAATCAAAACTGCAACGGCGAGGGAGACGTGGTCGCGAGTGGAAACGAAGAACAGGCAATGTGGGGTCGTGCTGTCAGTGAAAGAGAGAGAGGGGGCACAGGGTCCACTGCTCAGTGACTCTGTGGGTGCGAGATTGAGTGAAAGAAAACGTTTCGCTGAATGTATGCCGGGTGGGCTCTTGCTGGGCTTAGGGGGCCAGATGGGTTGGGTCTGTTCTTTCACTTTTTTATTCTGAAAGCTTTTTCTTTTTTCAATATGAATTTCTGTTTCGATTTTCAAACAAATAATTCAAACAACAAATCAAATCAAATCGCCACCAAAATTTGTATTTATTTTAATTCTGTTTAACAACACAATACAAAGTCAAAAATAAAATAATACTTTTATTCTTTTAAGATCCATTAATAATTAAATAAATGGACCTTAGTCATTAATTAAAATAGGATTAAATTTATTTAAAAACTCTATTTGAATCTAAATAATACCAAAATCAAACCAGTAGGTTTTAGTTGAAAATATAAAATACTTGGAAATCTTATTAAAATAAATTAACAAGTTTTAATGTTTATTTAAAATGGAAAAGCCTTTACTTTAATAAAATGGGATATTAATAAATCCCCATTATTTTTATTTAAATAAACCTTTACTCTTTTTAACAAATAGAAATATTTTATTTCAAAAGCTTGGCCAAGATTAATTTGGCTCTATAAAATAATCCTTGTTTAAAATTCTACCTTTGCTTTTGAAAATCAAATCTTTTTATTAAAAGATCCAAAAATAATAATTCCAACTATCATAATTTTATTTATTAATTGTTTATCTTTTTAAATCCCTTTAGCATTTTATTTGATCAAAATAGGTTTTGATGTTTCCAATTGGAATCAAAAAGTTTCTTCTCACCCTAAAAATCAACAATTGTTTATTTTGTTTATTTATTTTTCACATTTCAAAATTTGGAAAATTTTGGGATGTGACACTAGTTAATGCTTCTAGAGATAAACATGCTTACGGAATTAGAACTAGGAGTGGTATAGCCACTCAAGATCCTTTATATCCTGAAGGACACCCTAAAAGAATTGAGCAGGATTCTCAACAAGGTAAAAGTAGTGGTAGCCCTCATAAGAGAAACAAAAAGAATCACAAAATAGTTGAGGAACCACCTGAACCTGCTGTAGACCCTAATAGTATATCTGTCTTTGATGCTAAAACTGAGAGTGGTAATGATAAAAATGATACTCCTGATAAGGAGGAAGTTGAGGAAGAACCCGAGAAGCACAGTAAGAACACTATATACACCAAGGAAGATTTTATTGGTAATAAACATGGTAGTGAGAGAGAACCTTGGGTGCAGAAACCTATGCCTTTTCCTAATAAGAAACACAAGTCAAAGGAGGAAGAACACTATAACAAGTTTTGTGAGTGGATGAAACCTTTATTTTTGCAAATTCCTTTGACTGATGCTATTAAGTTGCCTCCTTATTCAAAGTATATGAAGGATATTGTCTCTAATAAAAGGAAGATTCCTAATGAGGAAATTTCTACTTTGCTTCCTAATTATTCCTTCAATGGTAAGGTTCCAAAGAAACTTGGTGATCCAGGTATACCAACTATTCCTTGCTCTATTAAAAATAATTATGTTAGAACTTCTTTGTGTGATTTGGGAGCTGGAGTTAGTGTTATGCCTTTTTCTCTCTACAAGAGACTCTAGCTAGAGAAGTTGATACCAACTGATATATCTTTGCAAATGGCTGATAAGTCAACTACTATTCATGTTGGTATATGTGAGGATGTTCCTATTCAAGTGGATCCTAATTGCTTGGTTTTAACTGATTTTGTTGTGCTTGAGATGCCTGAAGATGATAATATGTCTATTATTCTTGGGAGACATTTTCTTAATACTGCAGGTGTTGTCATCAATTGTAATCAAGGAAAAGTAACTTTTAATATTAATGACAAAGAGCATACTGTTTATTTCTCCAAGAAGATTGATAAGAGCTATTGCCTGAATTCCATTGAAAATATGAGAGCATCAAAGTTGGAGAAATATATTGTCCCATTCCACAAGAAAGTTTTGAAACTATTATGATTGGGACTATTGCTATCAAGTTTGAGGTAACATAATCACTTTGTAGAATGCAAAGTTTTGTCTCATTTTAAATTATTTTGGTAACAAGACCTGATCAACCTTGTTAACAAAGGGATTTTAATGAACAAAACAATGCTTTCACAGTGGTTATACTTGCTCACTTTTATTTTTCTCCTTCCTAGTCTTTGCTCTTTCTCCTGTTAGCTTTAGTTTTGCTAGTTGTTTGCTTGTTTGAGTGTATTAGAACTTCTGTAGTTTTGGTTTTGATTTGCTTTTTTCTTCTTTTAAAAAATCTTTTTCTGTGAGAAAATCAATTTTCATACCCTGAAAATTGGCCAAAATTAATGTTTCCTAAAAAATTCCAGAAAATTCATATTATTTTTTTTTCGAAAAAAGGCGCAAAGGGACACCACCCCCCGATGGCGCGGCCTGCCCCAGGGCGTGCCTGGCCTGGGTGGGGCCCACCTGTGGCACTCCAAGTTGTCTCCTTCTAGGCACTTCTTTCTCTCTCCCGAAAAACACCAAAAACTTTCTCAAGCTCGAGTTCCTGCTGTTCTTGCTCCCGATTTTCGATCTCCTTGCTCGTCCCATCTTTACTGCTGATTTTTGGAGGGATTGCTCCTTGGTATGTGCCTCCTCCGCTTGTCCAATTAAATTTGTGATTGGTAGATTGTATCTTGAGTATTTTGCTGCTATAGGTGTCAGGTTGTGTGAGCTTTCATGCTTGTTATATGCTTATATATTTCATTTTGATGCATGTTTAGCACTCTAGCAAGTTCCTATAGTAGTTTCTCATCATTTATCAACTTGGAAATCACTTGGTTTGATGTTTGTCTAAAAATTTCAGAAAGGAAGATGAGTGCTTACCAACTAAATCAACGTGATTTGATGGTGCCTAAGCCAATGAAAGTCCATCGTGAGGAAGAAGTCTTCCCTTCCATATATCCATGCCCCGAAATTATGAGAGCCACGATAATCTTTCAGGATTTCCAAACTATGATTACTAATGCAGGGTTGGAACACTTTGTTGAAGAGGAACCATATCAATATGTTAAGCTAACCATGGTTGTAGTGTAGGACTTCCGGTTTATTTGGTCCTCGTCTAACCCCGTGGTCCATTATAAAATCTACAATATAGCTGTCGACCTTCCTTTTGCTGATTTTTGTGTAGCTATTAGAGTGCCGCATTGGGGATCTTGTGAGAAGATCAAGGAGAGGCCTAAGACACTTATAGATTTATATGCTGAAATTTGCCAAGGTTGCGACTTCTCAAAGGAAAGTGGTAGAATTCAGAACATTCAGTTCCCGTCCATTAGATATTTCGCCTATTTCATTACCAAGTGTGTTCTTGCTAGAAAGACTGCTAGAAAGTTGTCTTCATTTGATCTAGCTTTTATCTCAGTTGCTTTGAATAGGGATAGATCTTACAACCTGGGTGCTTTGATAGCTTACTGTCTTACTACTAACCGCGAGAAGGGTGGAATTTGTGGAGGCCTCATTGCCTCTCGTTCGCTAGCTTTTCATGGTTTAGAGCCTCATCATTCACATTATCGGTTCCCCATAGAGAGACTTGATCTCAATTCTATGGTTCAGCATAATTTTGTTTCTTCTTAGGCTTCTGTGAGAGATTTACCGTATGAGATATCCTTTGTCAAGCATGGTTGGAGAGGGGGTAGGACTGAGAAAGTAGTCTATTTGCCTGCACCTGCTTTCTTTAATTTTGATAACAGGCAAGGATGGTTGCTCACAGAGGAAGAGTTTGACACATACGTGGCGGATCTCTCCCAGCAAGAGGAGAATGTTGGAGAGGATGCCGAAGATGATTCGGTTCAGCCCTCCAACATGGGGGAGTCTTCATACCAGCATCCCTCTTATGATTGGAGCACGTCCTCTTCTTCATCGTGAGGGCCTGATTATGATCATTCCTATGATGACCCACCAGCTTGGGGTTACTACCCGCGCTATTGAGCCCCACTTAGGCCAAAAGCCTAAGCTTGGGGGAAATTATACTGACATCACACTCATCTATATATCATGTTTTGTTGGTTCTTTGTATATCTTTGTTTCGCTTTATTTTTGGTTTTTATTTCTGCTTTCCCAAAACACAAAAATACCAAAAATATTTTCGTTGATTCTCTTGGTTTGTTTCTTTGCTTTTTAGCTTTGGTTTGCCTTAAAAAACCCAAAAAGATTTTCCTTTGTTTGTTTTTTCTTTGTGTGCTTGCTTTGAAAAATCAGAAACACCAAAAATATTTGTTCTTCTTCTTTGGTTTTGTGAAGTTCTTTGCAGGGTTCAGCAGTCCTCGGTGGAGTTTGGTTTCATGTTATTATTCAAGCCACACAAGTGAAGGGCAATAATGAAGATTAAGACAATTTGAGGTGTGGTAAGAGGCTGGTAACAAACTCTATTTGTTTTCATTTTTGTACATATACTCATCATTGTGGGCATGCTTAGTCTGTTCATTTAAGCTGTATGTTATTTTTTATATGCTTAGTAGTTATTGATCTCTTATGATTAGATCCAGCTTGCTATTAGTTTGTAGCATGTCACATGAATGTTTGCTTGCATTGTTCTATTCATAACT
Organism: Avena longiglumis; assembly: GCA_030063025.1. Taxonomy (NCBI): domain Eukaryota; kingdom Viridiplantae; phylum Streptophyta; class Magnoliopsida; order Poales; family Poaceae; genus Avena; species Avena longiglumis. The sequence goes on from CP125975.1 coordinate 507,960,703, forward strand.
TGGTATGACATTGTGGTATCCTCCTCTGAATGTTTCATTTGAATCGAATTGGCACATGCTCACGCATTCATATGACTGAACAATAGTCAGTTAAGCCTCGATAATTTATTTTTCCTCAGAGTTCTTGCATTACATTTATGCCATAATTAATTTTGTTTTGTTGCAAGCATGATTATGACAGTTATTTCTCTCTCGTTTGTCGCTCCCTCTCTATTGCTAGCCTTCACTTGCACCGAGTATGAGCTCTACTTGTGCTTCCAACTCTCCAAAACCAATATTGTCAAAAGTGTCCACCATACCTACCTACCAGCATCATTTGCTAATTCCGTGCATATTCATTATGCCTTGTTTTCTTCCAAATAAATGTTTGCTTGTTATGGGAAAACTAGTTAGTAAAGATCTCACAAACTTGATGCCACACTTTATTTCTTGCACTTAATAAACCTGAACCATTGTGACTATCCATGAAAGTTATATGCTTGCAAATTATAGGCTGGGAGTTTGCAGAGTCGTGTTGTAACGGGGAACGCTTTCAACACTTGTAAATATATACCCAGTTGATATCATGCTCTTTTATTTGCGGATGTCGTCGGTGTGAAATAAAAGGGGAGCTTGTAAGTCCATGGAGTTATGTATATGTGTTAGAGAAATGCCTGGGCCACTAGCCTAAGCCATACCTAATCATGGTGGAAACTTGCAGCATCACCATAATGATCAATCTATGAAGCTTTCTTCTTATAAAAAGAGACATATGAAAAGAGGAAAGAGAGAAAAAAGCGCCATTTTCCCATGGCAAATAAGAAGATTGCTGAGATGCTAATTGTCTGCTTGCCTTGTCATTTTGATTATGGGATAGCTCATGTATCATGTGCAAGGGGTACCCCATTGACGGTTCTCTATGATACGCATGTATTTACTATGACAAGAACTTATCGGTAACTAAAGTTGAGTAGCATGAGGAGCGGCCCTCGTACTCAAGGGACATGAGATTTCTAGTTTATGGTTTGTCAAGCATATAACTCATATTGGACCTCACCTTCACCTTAACCATCTAAAGATGCCTATGATGGGGGCAATGAGAGCTCAAAGCTAATGAGTACCATACTTTCGGCATTTGGAAGCCTTTCAAACTTTTCAAAACCTTTTCACTTCCTTGTTGAGTCACCACTTATTCTATGAGCACCTTATTGAGAGCATAGTTGTCAGTCTTAGTTTAATGTGCTTATCTCAAAACCTGGTTAATTATATCATAACTTTATGCTTGTATCTCTGATATCTTTACTTCTAGTCTTCACCTGAACTTTAGAGGTGCCTTGGCATTTATGTTGTGCTCTACAAACAAAGGCAAGCGAGAAACCACTCTATCATACCTTCTTATGAGCATTGCAATGATGCTTATGTTTATGTTTCATGCTACTTATTATTATTGAGTTGGAATCTCTTCATAGATTATAATGACTATTGAGCAGACTTATTTGAATACTCCTTATTATGAATTGTTTAAGTATCTAATCCTGTGCTGAGAATATTTGCATCATATGAAGCAAATGTGTTCGTGAAAGTTCTTTTATCGCACTCAGTTTTCAACTGAATTGCTTGAGGACAAGCAATAAGCTAAGCTTGGGGGGAGTTGATACGTCCAAAACGTATCTACTTTCCCAAACACTTTTGCTATTGTTTCTCCTCTAAAGTTTTGTGATTTGGATACAACTAACACGGACTGACGCTGTTTTCAGTAGAATTGCATTGGTGTCTAGTTTTGTGCGGAAAATAAACTATCAGGAAAAATCCCGGAAAATATGCCAAAAATTATATTTCACCAGAAGACTCACGGAGCCAGAACACGAGACGGAGTAGGGGCCCGAGAGGCCCAAACCCCCAGTCGCGCGGGCCAGGCCTGGCGGCGCCTAGAGGGGGTGTAGCCGCCTCAGGCACCCCCGCGGCCTCCCTCTTCACCTATAAGTTGCCTCTTGAACTAAAAACTCAGGGGGGGTTGACTTTTTCCAAAAAGAGTTCTGTTGCGCCGCCACCACCAGAAACCGCGATTCGGAACCAAAAACTCTGTTCTGGCACCCTACCGGGACGGGGAATTTGGAGATGATCATCGCCATCATCATCACCAACGCCTCTCCATCAACCATCCATGTTTCCCCCATCCATGAGTGAGTAATCCCCCGCTATAGGCTATGGGGATGGTAGGGATTGGATGAGTTCTATCATGTAATCAAATAAGATCGTTAGGGCATGGTGCCTAGTATCTCTATTAGTGCTATTTGACTTTGTTGCAACTTGTTGTGCTTAATGCTTGTCACTAGGGCCCGAGTGCCATGATATCAGATCATAACTTATTATTGATTCATGATGATAGTATTGTTTGTGATCTTATCTGCAAGTTGTGTACACATATCATTGTCCGGAACCAAAGCCCCCAAAGTGTCAGAAATTGGGACAACCGGAGGGGATGGCTATGATGTGAGGATAACATGTGTTCACGGAGTGTTAATTCCTTGCTCCAGCGCTCTATTAAAAGGAGTGCCTTAATTGCCAGTAGATTCCCTTGAGGCCCTGCTGCAACAGGCTGGCAGGACAAAAGATGTTGTGCAAGTTCTAATTGAGAGCACGTATGACTATATATGGGACACATGCCTATGATTGTTTAGTACTTGGATGCTTTATCTTATTTATCTGCAATTGCCCTAGATCTTGAAGTTACATGTTTAGACTTGTCCATGCAACGTTCCCGTCCATCCATCCTATGCCTACTGCACTCATATCCTACTGTTTGCTACTACTGTAACTATTGCTCTTGTTTTACTACTGTTGTTACTTTGCTATTGCTACTACAAAACTGTTGCTACTGATAAGCTACTATGATCAAGACTATTTCCAGGTGCATCTGAATTGACAACTCAGTTGTTAAGGCTTATAAGTATTCTTTGGCTCCCCTTATGTCGAATCAATAAATTGGGTAATACTAGCCTCGAAGACTATTGCAATCCCCTATACTTGTGGGTCATCAGTTGTGTTGTTCTTGGAGCGTCTTAGTTTTTGTATTTGGTTTTTGTTTTCTTAGTTTTCTTGAATAAAGTGGTTGGACCCCCGTTTTCGCCGTGTTGTTTCAAATAAGTTGATTGGTGTTGGAAATGAGTAGAAAGTTCTTGCTTGAGTAGTACAAGAGGAGCTTGCTTTGACTGTGACTTAGACTTTATCATGTCATGCTAGATGTTGTTTTGACCTTATGCTTAGTGATTATTGCTATAGCATGACATGTTCCAAACAAATAGGATTGCTTAATGTGCCTTGAAAGAATCATGCGTTGTTTTAGCATACAAAAGCATAGTATTGTGGTATTCTCCTTTGATGCTTTGTTTGGGTTGACTTGGCACATGCTCACACCATGTTATGACTATACCAGTCACCATAGCCTCTATGATCATTTAGTTTTTGACTTGTGGTACCACTTTATGCTTTGATTAGTAATGTTTTGTCGCTCTGCATGATTATGGCCATTATTTCTCTCTTAGTTGGTCGCTCCTAGTCTTTTGATAGCCTCCACTTGTATGAGTAAGCTCTACTCATGCATCCAACTCCCAAGAAACCAAGTTATCCCAAAGTGTCCACTATAAATTCCTATGTATGGTGTGTTACACCATTCCAAGTATATTCTTTTTTATCTACATTCCAATTAAAAAGTCACTTTGTTGTGTGAAAAATTAGTGATTAAAGCTGTCACAAACCTGATGGTACACTTTATGTTCTTGCCCCTAATAAACTTGAACCATTGTGTCATCTATGTTGTATTTTCTTGCACTTATACGTTGGAATTAGCAGAACCATGCTATCATGGGGAACTCTTTCAACATTGCACATGTACATTGTACATAGTTAATATCATGCTCTTTTGTTTGCGGATGTCGTTGGTGTGAAATAAAAGGGGAGCTTGTAAGTCCATGGACTTATGTATGTCTGTTAGAGAAACGCCTGGGCTGCTAGCCTAAGTCATGCCTAATCATGGTGGAAACTTGCAGCATCACCATAGTGAGCAATCTATGAAGCTTTATTCTTATAAAAAGAGAGAGAGACATTGAAAAGAAGAAAGGGAGAAAAAATCACCATTTTCCCATGGTAAATAAGAAGATTGCTGAGATGCTCATTGTTTGCTTGCCTTGTCATTTTGATATGGGATAGCTCCTGTATCATGTGCAAGGGGTACCCCGTTGGCAGTTCTCTATGATACACATGTACTTACTATGACAAGAACTTACCGGTGACTAAGGTTGAGTAGCATGAGGAGTGGCCCTCGTACTCAAGGGACATGAGATTTCCAACTTATACTTTGTCAAGCATATACTCCTTAGTTTGTTCACTTTAACCTTAATCACTTCAAGATGCTTATGATAGGGGCAATGAGAGCTGAAAGCTAACAAGTACCATAATTTTTGGAAGCTCTTTATGAAACTTAAAATCCATGCTTACCTTTATGAAGGGCCTTTCTTCCACTATTATATTGAGTCTCCACCTTCTATCCTTAGGCACCAATTAATAGAGCATAGTTGTCATTCTTAGTTCTATGTGCATTGTCCCAAATCTTATTGATTGATTCATATTACTGATATTGCTTGTTCTTGAACTATTTGTATTTAGTCACTCTTATGAACTTTGAAGGTGTCATATGCACTTATTGCTACTCCATGAGGGACAAGCTGAATGCCACTATGCTATGTTTTCTATATGTGAATCAAAAAACGTCTTTCAATGCATGGTTATTCATGAATCTTTGTTTGTATCCTTTCATGTTGCATGCATAGTTACTTTGTCTTATTGTTAGAACTTCTTATTTCATGCTATTAGAGTACTTTAATCCCACCTTTCAATGCTTGCAAATGGTTCCATCTTGATTTTGATGGTGCATATCACCTCAAAAATTATTCTTTTTATCACTTACCTACTCTAGGATGAGCAGGAGTTAAGCTCAGAGATGCTTGATACGTCATAAATGTATCTATCATTTTTTATGTTCCATGCTTGTTTAGTATCCACTTTGCTTTGTCTACACTTTGAGGTATTTTATATGTTTTCTGGGACTAACCTATTAACAAGATGCCACAGTGCCAGTTGCCCGTTTTCTGTTGTTTTTGGTTCCAGAAAATTCAGAAAATGAATATTCTCGGAATTGGACGGGACAAAAGCAAAATTTAATATTTCACCGAGGAGAACACGGAGCCATAAGACGAGACGGAGGAGGGCCTCGAGGGGGCCACACCCCTGGCCTGGCCCGCGCCTGGGGGGTGCAGCCGCCTCGGGCACCCCCTCGGCCTCCCCCTTCGCCTATAAGAAGCCCCCGATACCTAAACCCTAAGTACCCGATCAATCTTCCACAAAACAATCCCTAGCCGCTGCCACCATCGTCCCTAGATTAGGGGGGTCTGAAGCTCTTCCCGGCACCCTGCCGGAGGGGAGAGATTATTCGGAGGCCTTCTTCATCACCATGCCAGCCTGCGGTATGATGCGTGAGTAGTTCCACCTTGGACTATGGGTCCATGTAGTAGCTAGAGATCCATGTGTTTATAGTGCTAGTCCCTGGATCGAATATCTAGCACCCACAGTTTAAGATGTAATATCCAGAAACAAAGGTCATATTACAACTAATAACCAGGAATAAAATAGTTCATTACAACTTACATAGCTCATATGGCTATCTTATTACAAAGCAGCAGATATAACTATATAGCATGGAATCCTTCATCTTCATATGCCACAGGCACATGTTGGTTGTAAACTTGTAATCCCTAGTCAACAAACTTCACTAACATCAAACAAACCTGCAACATACTAAGTTACAGCCACAAGGGTCAATACATTTGAATTGTATTGCCAAGTGATATCATTATTGATATGGAGAATCTAACATCTACATGAATATTTGGCTAAGTGGAGTTTTGGCTGGCCTTTGCATAAAACAAGTTTTCCCTATCATTTGAAAATAGTTTTTCCCATTTTCAAAACATTTCGTCACACAATGGCACACTGGTTACACACCAGGTGCTACCCTTGTTTACCCAACAAGTTTTAACTTAGAGAAATTGGGATGAGGAGATCCTTGATTGCTTCAATGTATTTGATGCTCAAATTGTCCATTACCGGGGACATGTCTAAGTACTTAGGTTTTACCCTCTCGAGAGGTGGTGCACTTTTTCCACAAGACTCGACATGCATCGAGATGATACTTTTCAGAAACAATCCCTTAGATCAGCACAGACGTGTTCCATCCTATCATCACTACCACCAACTGTCTGCCTGTCTGAGTTCTTGCAACCTAGTTGGTCAAGGCAGAGCCCATATGCCATGTGGCTGCACTAGAAGCTTCTCAACACAAAACATCTCAAATCTCTTTGTTCCTGGGTGGACATCCACAAGTGAGATACACCAGGGTAAAGCGTAAAAATGGGCCCTGAGTAACCACTCAACACAAACCAATCTTCCCATTCCACTCAGGTGATTCATTCACATGTTGTTTTATTAATCAAAAACATAGTCATAGACTTTGCATAACATCATAGTATGAATATTCCACCCTTGTATTCTAATATCTTGGCTAAGCATAGTAGCATAACTTGTCTCTTTAGGAAGATTCCTACCAAGATATATTCTATAGGATCTACTATAGAATAGCAATATAAAATAGTCCTATCATGCATACTACAAAATATCACTAAATGCAATATTGAAAAGATAGTACTTTTGATGACCAAAGTATCACTTGCCTTTTTAGTAGAGAAACTAGGTACTCTTCTTGATCTTGCAATTTTCACACTTATCAAGGTTCACTACAATACAATGAAGCAAAAGTACACATTCAAAACTAGCACACAAACAAATTACAAAACAAATCACAAAACAAGAAATGCATGCAAGCATGCAAAAAGATTATTTTAACCAGGTTCTAAACATTGCAAAACACCTACTGTTATTTTATAAAAGTGGAATTTCATTTGAAACCAAGTTAGTGAAAATAGGCCTTATAAATCATTTTTGTTTTGCTAGAAATGATTTTAATCAAAGGAATAATTTCTAGTCTTAACTAAATTTATTTGTAAATCCAAATGTTAGTGTTTATGGTAAGAGGGTTCAAAACAAATCCATTTGCAAAGAATTCACTCAAAAATAATTTTTAGAACAATTTTTATAGTCAAAATAGCCCTATTAGTGTTTCTGCATAAACACCTAATTTTTCAGAAGCAAATGACAAAACTAAGGCCATTGCAAAGTACACATTTTTCTGAATCCATTGATATAACATTTGTAATTTTTGAACATACAGATCAAAAGTTATGATTTTTCCAAGTTTAAACATCTAAATTCATTTTCTGGAATTTTGTCTGAAAGGTTTGACCACGTGTGTTCTTTCTACTGGATGATACCGCTTCGGGTGGATCGCGCAACACGCACTATTAGATATAACTAGCATCGCACGAATCAGATCAATGCATACTGCTTCGTTAAGTCATCTAATCTACACCCTAGGATGCGTATCCGGTGGACTACAGTGCTTTGGCCAAGAACTGGCGGTGCTACTGGCGACGCGCGGCGGCGGCGCTTTGTCGACAGCGGTCCGACGATTCTAGGAAGAAAGAGAAGGGAAGGAGGGTGTTAGCAGAGTCGCCGTGGCGAGGAGGTGCTCAACGTGGCAGTGGTTGACGAAGGGGCACACAGACCTGACGGTAATTCCTCGTCGGAGTTGCTGCCACCATCGAGTGGTGATGTTTATCGTCGGAGGTGAGCCTAGAGATCTCAAGCGAGTAAAAGGCGAGTATCAAGGGACGCGCAAGACGATGGAGATCAAGATAGCATGAGCTAGAGGACAAGGCGCGCACGGGGATTACCGGGAAAACTCATCGGAGATGTTCCTGGCGTCGGATGCTCAAAGTCGTTGACGGAGGCGAGCCTACAGTGCGCCAGTGGACAAACCAAAAACATTAGCGTTTGCACGCAAGGACAGGGGAAGCGGCAAAGCAAACCAGAGGAGAGGGGGAGGTCAGACCTCACCGGAATCATTGCCGAAGCTCGTCGGAGGCAGCGGTGGTTCGAGCAAAAATTAGAGTAGCCTGAGGGCTCCAGTGGCGTGGGGATTGAGGGGAAAGAGAGAGGAGAGGGTGGCGGTTAAGAAGGCCAGGTTGGGAAGGGATTTAATCGCGGAGTTACTTGAATTCATACGACCAGAAACGGCGAGGAGGAAAAGGGGGTGGGAACAGCGCGACGTTGAAGACGATGTTGACGTGGTTGTGGGGTTAGCTCGTTAGGGAGGGTGCGGGTGAACGCGTGGGTGAGAAAATAAATCCAGCGGGGAGAGAGGCAGAGAGCCGGGTAGGCTGGTTATTGGGCCTGGGGTTTCTGGGCTGGCTGGGTTGGGTTTGTTTCTATTTTTTTCTTACCTTTTTCTTTTTCTGTTTTCATTTGAATCAAATGATTTAAACCTCTATTTGATTTCAAATTTTTACCAAATCTTTTTAGTAGGTTTTATACTTTTTAATAGTCTGTTATTTAGTCCAACTTGGAGTAATCCAAATATTTCCTTATGATTTAATATTTATTTAGCTTAAGCATTTTGTCTTTTATTTAAATAACATTGAATATGGTTCATAAACCCATATAATTTTATTTAAATAAACCTTTATTCTTTTATTTTATTTAAAAATACTTTTATTCCACTTGCTTATGGATTTGGCCAAGGTTTAAATTGTCTTTTAAATATTTATTATTTATTTAATTCTTTCTTTGTATTATAAAATCCATATATTTTTATTTATAGTTCCAAAAATAGTGATTCCACTTTGTATAATTTTATTTAATATTTATTTATCCTTTTAAATCCTTTTAGGATTACTTTGCTCACAATTTAGTGTTGATTTTTGTTAGGAGCTTTATTAGCCTTGGAAATACTTTATTTTATTGTATTAAAATTCATAAATTTTTATCCATGGCTCCAAATGGTGTGAAAATAACTCCCATGGTTTTGTAATATTTTTGTTTACCATTTATTGATCATTTATAAATGTTTTTTGCTAAATTTTTATTTGGAACAAGGCCATAGTCTTAGAGTGATCTTGGAGATGATTTCTTTCATTAGGGTTTAGAGTTTTGGTTCAACTTTTCCAAGTGCTTTAAATTCAAGATACATTCCATGCAGGGATGCATTTGACTTCTTTGAAAATTTGTTTTTTGCCTTTTCATTCAAATTTTGTTCAAGTAGGGTTTTGATGTTTCCATTTAGAATCAAAAAGTTTCGTTTCACCCTAAATTTCAACATTTATTTCTTTTGTTTGTTTATTTTTCACATTCAAAATTTGGAAAATTTTTGGAAGTGACAAACTACCACCCTTAAAAGGAATCTCGTCCCAAGATTCGGGAGGCTAGAGGTTACAAGTTGGCTTCAAGACAACTAGGGTACTACCACCCTTAAAAGGATTTTAACTAGATTGCATCTTGGCTTACTTGGTGTCTTGATGTAACTTCCCTTGACAATTGTTTGCATAGTGTCCTTTGTTACCACATTTGAAACATGTGACAAGGTTGATATCCCTTCCAAATTTGCTTGTCTTGGTCTTCTCCTTTTCTGGACAATTTGATGTATAATGGCCTAGCTCCTTGCACTTATGGCACATCACTTGGTTAATATCCTCTTTTATCTTTGGTATCATTAACTCTTGTTTGTTTTCTTGGCCTTTCTTCTTTTCTGGACATTCATTAGCATAGTGTCCCATTGATGACCCACAAGTATAGGGGATCGCAACAGTCTTCACGGGTAGTATTAACCAATTTATTGATTCGACACAAGGGGAGCCAAAGAATACTTGCAAGCCTTAACAACTGAGTTGTCAATTCAGCTGCACCTGGAAATAGTTCTTGCTCACAAAAGTTTATCAGTATCAATAGTTTGTAGTAGCAACAACAAAGCAACACTAACAGCAACAACAACAGTGACACAGTAGCAATAGTAACAGTAACGGTAATAGTAGGATTCGAGTGCGGTAGGCATAGGGATGGATGGACGGGTGTTGCATGGACGAGTATAAACATATAACCTCAAGATCTAGGGCATTGCAGATAAATAATAACAAGAATCCAAGTACTAAACAATCATAGGCATGTGCTCCAAATATAGTCATACGTGCTTGCAATGAGAACTTGCACGACATCTTCTGTCCACCCAGCCTGTGGCAGCGAGGCTTCTAGGGAACTACTGGCAATTAAGGTGTTCTTTTTAATAGAGCACCGGAGCAAAGCATTAACACTCTGTGAACATATGTGATCCTCACACCACAGCCATCCCCTCCAGTTGTCCCAATTATTGTCACTTTGGGGCCTTTGGATCCGGACAATGATATGTGTAGACAACTTGCAGATAAGATCACAAGCAATACTATCATAATGATTCAATAATAAGTTCAGATCTGTGATCATGGCACTCGGGCCCTAGTGACAAGCATTAAGCACAACAAGTTGCAACAAAGTCAAATAGCACTAATAGAGATACTAGGCACTATGCCCTAACAGATCTTATTCGATTACATGATAGAACTCATCCAATCCCTACCATCCCCAAGCCTAAAGCGGGGGATTACTCACTCATGGATGAGGGAAACATCGGTGGTTGATGGAGATGCGTTGGTGATGATGATGGCGATGATCCTCTCCAAATTCCCCATCCCGGCAGGGTGCCAGAATGGAGTTTCTGGATCCGAATCTTGGTTTCTGGTGGCGGCGGCGGAGCGTAACTCTTTCTAGAAAACCATCGAACCCCCCTCGGTTTTTAGGTCGAAAGGCAACTTATAGGCGCAGAGGGAGGCCAAGGAGGTGCACAGGGGCTGCACCCCTCGGTAGCGGCCAGTGGTGGGCCCGTGCCTAGGGTGGGTCTGGGGCCCCCAGGCTTCCTCCCCATCTCGTCTTCTAGCTCCGTGGATCTTCTGGTGAAATATAATTTTTGGTATATTTTCCAGGATTATTCCCGATAGTTCATTTTCTGCACAAAAACAAGACACCAAGGTAATTCTACTAAAAACAGCGTCAGTTCATGTTAGTTGTATCTAAATCACACAAGTTTAGAGGAGAAACAATAGCAAAGTGTTCGAGAAAGTAGATACGTTTTGGACGTATCAACTCCCGCCAAGCTTAGCTTATTGCTTGTCCTCAAGCAATTCAATTGAAAACTGGGTGTGATAAAAGAACTTTCAGGAACACTTATCTTCATATGATGTATATATTCTTAGCACAGGAGTAGATGCTTAGACAATTCATAATAAGGAGTATGCAACTAAGTCTACTCAATAGTCATTGCAAGCTATGAAGAGAAACCAACTCAATAATAATAAGTAGCATGAAACATAAACATAAGCAACATTGCAATGCTCATAATAAGGTATGATAGAGTGGTATCTCACTTGCCTTTGTTTGTAGAGCACAAAATAAATGCCAAGGCACCTCTGAAGTTCAAGTGAAGACTAGAAGTAAAGATATCAGAGGTACAAGCATCAAATTCATGACATAATTAACCAAGTTTTGGAAAAAACACAAAAATGAAAACTATGCTCTCAAGAAGGTGGTCATATAATAAGTGGTGACTCAACAAGGAGTGAAAAGGTTTTGGAAAGTTTGAAAGGCTTCCAAATGCTGAAAGTAAGGTACTCACTAGATTTGAGCTCTCATTGCCCCTATCATAGGCATCTTCATGTGTTTAAGGTGAAAGTGAGGTCCACTCTGAATCATATGCTTGATAGACCTGAAGGGAATATGCCCTGAGAGGCAATAATAAAGTGTTTATTATGTGTATTCCAAGTATATGATAGATGTTTATTTTGCATGCTATAATTGTATTAATACGGAAACGTTAATACATGTGTGTTTAATAAACAAACAGAAAGTTCCTAGTTATTCCTCTCTCATAAACTAGCTTGTTGATTAACAAGATGATCAAGGTTTCCTGATCATGGACATTGGATGTTGTTAATAACGGGATCACAACATTAGTGTAATGGTGTGATGAACATTCATCCGAAGTATAGCATTACGATCAAAGTCATTGAGTTTATATTGCTATAACAACTTACGAAGTGATCCTAATCCTTAGACCATGAGATCATGTCAATCACTAACACCGGTAGAGTTTCTTGATAACATCAAACGTCACACCATAACAGGGTGATTATAAAGATGGATTCAGAACTAATAAAGTGTTATGTTGAGGCTCATGGATCGAGAGTGGAATTTGTTCATCCCGATGACGGATAGATATACTCTGGGCCCTCTCGGTGATATCACATTGATTAGCTTGCAAGCAAGTGATTTGATCACTAGAATGTTATATCACAGGAACGAGAAAAGAGTGCATGTCGATGCGAGATCAAACTAGGTATGGAGATACCGATGATCGAATCTCGGACATGTAATATATCGTGAAACAAAGGGATTAAGATACTAGCGTAAAAGGTTCCGACGATCACAAGAAAGTCATCGTTGAATGTGTGGGTCGATGGGTCTCCAGATCCCGCTTCTGATTATTGATCCGAGAGGGGTCTCGATCATGTCCGCATTATTCACGAACCGTAGGGTGACACACTTAAGAGACACCGACATCCAATTGGATCAAATGTTTCATGCCGAAAGAATGAACAAGCGCAGTAATTTATTTCACTAGATACCAAAACAGGTTTTCGGGTGAAATTGCATAAAGTGGTTATGCATGTGAAATATAATTCTAGCAAGGGGTTATTTGTGAATGTTTGTCATTAAAGTAATTGACAAAATTCTGAATAAAATAAAAGAGTTTTATTTAATGAGAGTTTGCATTAAATTTGGTGGAAATTTAATGGGAATTTGAGTGGACTTTTGAGTGGAGGAAATTTAAAGGGCATTTTGTGAGTGGAGTGTCCACCCACATGAATGAAGGAGGGGAGGGCAGCCCCATGGCGTGCCACCCCTTGGGTGCCCTCCTCCTATAAAAGGAGCCCCCTCCTCACTTGTCTCTCACACCTCCTCGTGAAGGATCTCTCTCCCCCTCTAGAATTTATCCCCCATGGTCTCGGACTAGCGAGATACATGTTCCCGGTGGCTATTCGGCAAGAAAGAGTTGTGCTTCCGCTGCATCGCTGGAGCGAGGAGGCGGAGGTTGCTCGGTGCCTCGAACGTGTGTGCGAGCACGGATACGCTGCTAATTTGCGGCGCTAGGACTTCCTCTCGATCTTGAGATCGGCAAGAGATCGTCTATATCAACCACGAGTTGAACTCGTTAAGCTTTGTCGGTCTTCAAGGGTATCTTCTCTATGGATATACATCCGCCCGTTGTTTGTATCTAGTAGATAGATCTTGGTATATAGTTCACATCGTAGGAAAATTTTTGTTTTCTATGCTGCGAACCCTACAGTGGTATCAGAGCCGGATCTATGCGTAGATACTTTACACGGGTAGTACACATATGAGTATGTGGGCGATGATGATCACGTTGTTGCTCCTTTGTTGTAATTTTGGATATTGGTGGCATAGTGGGATGAAGCGGCCCGGACAAACTTTACATGTCCTCGCACATGAGACCTGTTCCACGCTTGACATGCAACTAGTTTGCATAAGTGGCTAGCGGGTGTCTGTCTCTCCTACTATAGTCAATATCTATTTTGCAAGCGAGTTGTCAACAATTTGATTATCCTCGTAGGTTCATGTTCGTAGGTAAGAACGGTTCTATCTCGAAAGCCCTAAGCCACGTAAAACTTGCAATGGATAAATTAGAGGCGATAGTTTAGATTGTTCTGGGCTAGTGTTATGATATGGTAGTGTTGTAAGTAGAAGTATGAGATGATACTCTTACAACACACATAGCGTAAAAATCCATAGACCTTGGATTTACATATAGGTATGATAGTGATCATACCACGATGCACATGATAGAGATCATCTGCGGGAACCATATCATTTCACTAATAAACATATGATGTTTGATAGCATCTTATATTGCTTGTTTAGCGCTTTGTTAGCATAATAAGATGATCCCTCATTTAAATATCAAGATAAGAATGTGTTCTTCCTTTAGTATGCACCGATTATGTTTTCTTCGCTTCAAGACATCACGTGATGATCGGGTGTTCTTGGATCCACGACCATATTTCGGGTGTAAAACAGTTACACACGCGAATACTAAGGTTCTAACTTGGCGAGCCTAGCATGTACAGACATGGCCTCGGAACACGGACCGAAAGGTTAAGCATGAGTCATATAGTTGATATGATGCCCATTTGATGCTCGCCTTTGAAGCTATACCGACTCACGTGATGATCGGACTTGGTGTAGTGGATTTGGTTCATGTAATCACCAAAAAGGCACGAGGGATGTCATTTTTGAGTGGGAGTTCATTCGTAATATAGATTAGTTGAACTCAATCTATCATACACTTAGTCTAAACTTTAAAAATTCTGTTGTAGATGGCACCACCTGCTTTTAATTTCAATGTGTTCATGGAGAAAGAGAAACTAGCAACGAACGGTAGCAACTTTACCGAATGGGCCATGAATTTGAGGATTCTCCTCTCTGCTGCACAAAAGCAATATGTGCTAGAAGCGCCGTTAGGCCCCCCACCTTTAGATGATGCCCCTGACAAGGAGAAGAATGTCTATCAGACTCTTCAGGAGGACCACAACTTAGTTCATTGCGGCATATTGTATGGGCTAGAACCGGAACTTCGAAAGCGTTTCGAAAACGGCAATGCATTTGATACAATGGGTGAGTTGAAAATGATTTTCGACACACATGCTGTTGTAGAGAGCTACAACGCTTTAGAAAAGTTCTTTAGCTGCATGATGGAAGAGCACAACTCCGTTAGTGAGCATGTACTCAAGATATCGGGTTACGCCGATAAGCTTGTGTCCTTGGGAATAACGATTCCCATTGACTTAGGCATCCATCGTGTTCTGCAGTCTCTGCCACCTAGCTATAAGAGCTTCGTGATGAACTATAATATGCAAGGCATGAAGAAGTCTCTCCCGAGCTTCACAATGCTTAAAACCGCTAAGTGGAGATCAAAAGGAACATCAAGTGTTGATGATCAATAGGAACACTGGTTTCAAGAAAGACAAGAAGGAAAACGGAAGGGAAGTAAGGGCAAAGCCTGTTGCGGCGCTGAAAAGAAACCCCGAGTTGGACCTAAGTCGATTCAAGTGCTACTATTGTAAGGGATCGCCATCGAAGCGCAATCGCCCCAAGTATCCGCGCATAAGAAGGCCGGCAAGGCAAACAAAGGTATATATAATATACATGTTATTGATGTGTACTTGACTAGTGCTCGCAGATAGCACCGGGTATTTGATACCGGTTGCTAATATTTGTAACTCGAATCAGGTGAGGAACAAGCGACCGCTAGCAAGGGGTGAGGTCAAGATGCGTGTCGCAATGGATCAAGCGTTGATGTGATCGCCGTCGAACGCTGCCTCCACTTGCCGTCGAGATTAGTTATAAACTTGAATAAATGTTATCCGGTGCACTGACCGAGCATGAACATTGTATCTAGATCGTGTTTGATGCAAAGTGGTTATTAATTTAAATCCGAGAACAATGGTTGTTCCATTTATATGAATGAAATCTTTTATGTTCATGCATCGATGATGAATGGTTTATTTCTATTAGATCTCGATAATGTTACACATATTCATAATGTTGATGCTAAAAGGATTAAACTAAATGATGATATATCCGCATATATGTGGCACGCTGCCTAGGTCATATTGGCGTTAAACGCATGAAGAAGCTCCATTCGGATGGACTTTTGGAATCACTTGATTATGAATCATTTGATACATGTGAGCCATGCCTTATGGGCAAGATGACTAGAACGCCGTTTTCGGTTCAATGGAGCAGGCGATGATTTATTGGAAATCATACATTCTGATGTATGTGGTCCAATGAGTGTGTCGGCGCGAGGTGGATATCGTTATTTTGTTACTTTCACGGATGATTTGAGTAGATACGGTTATATCTACTTGATGAAACACAAGTCTGAAACCTTTGAAAAGTTCTAGGAATTTCAGAATGAAGTGGAAAATCATCGTTAGAGAAAGATCAAATTTCTACGGTCCGACCGTGGAGGTGAGTATCTAAGTTACGAGTTTAGCACTCACATGAAAGAGTGTGGAATTGTTTCACAACTCACACCTGCCGGAACACCACAGAGAAATGGTGTGTCGGAACGTCGTAATCGTACTTTATTAGATATGGTTCGATCTATGATGTCTCTGACGGACTTGCCGTTGTCATTTTGGGGTTATGCACTAGAAACTGCTGCATTCACTTTAAATCGGGCACCATCTAAATCCGTTGAAAAGACACCGTATGAATTGTGGTTTGGAAACAAACCTAAGCTGTCATTTCTTAAAGTTTGGGGATGCGATGTTTATGTGAAGAAACTTCAACCGGATAAACTCGAACCCAAAGCGGAAAAATGCGTCTTCATAGGATACCCTAAAGAAACTATTGGGTATTACTTCTATCACAGATCCGAGGGCAAGGTTTTTGTTGCCAAGAATGGATCCTTTCTAGAGAAAGAGTTTCTCGCGAAAGGTGTGAGTAGTCGGAAGGTAGAACTCGAAGAGGTTGTGGAACCTTCTCTTCAAAGTATGGCAAGTAGCGCAGCGCCGGAAGTTGTTTCGGAGTTGGCTCCACCTGTTGAAGAGGGAACTAATGATAATGATCATGAAACTCCGAAAGAGAGTACTACCGAACCTCGCAGGTCAAACAGGACGCGTGCAGCTCCCGAGCTGTACGGAAATCCTGACATGAATTTCATGGTTGATGAAAATGATGACCCTGCGACGTATGAAGAAGCGATGATGAGCCCGGATTCCAACAAATGGTTAGAAGCCATGAAATCCGAGATGGAATCCATGTATGAAAATCAAGTTTGGAACTTGGTGGAATTACCTCACGACCGAAAGGTCGTGGAGAACAAATGGATTTTCAAAAGGAAAACTGATGCTGATGGTAATGTGACCATCTATAAAGCTCGACTTGTCGCAAAGGGGTTTCGACAAATTCAAGGAGTTGACTACGATGAGACTTTCTCTCCCGTAGCGAGGCTAAAGTCAGTTAGGATTATGTTAGCATTTGCTGCATATTTCGATTATGAGATATGGCAGTTGGATGTCAAAACCGCGTTTGTCAATGGTAATATTGAAGAAGAGTTGTATATGATACAACCAAAGGGTTTTGTCGGTCCTAAGGATGCTAACAAGGTGTGCAAGCTTCAGCGATCCATCTATGGATTGAAGCAAGCATCACGAAGTTGGAATCTCCTCTTTGATGAGGTGATCAAAGAGTTTGGATTTGTCCAAACTTATGGAGAAGCTTGTATTTACAAGAAAGTGAGTGGGAGCAATGTGGCATTTCTGATATTATATGTGGATGACATATTATTGATTGGAAATGATATAGATCTTTTAAACAGTGTTAAAAGTTATCTAAACAGCAAAATTTCAATGAAGGACCTAGGTGAAGCGTCATACATATTAGGCATAAAGATCTATAGAGATAGATCTAGGCGCCTAATAGGGCTATCGCAAAGTACATACCTTGATAAGATTTTAAAGAAGTTTAAAATGGATGGAAGTAAGAAGGGGTTCTTACCTATGTTGCAAGGCAAGACATTGAGTAAGACTCAAAGTCCGGCTTCATGAATAAAGAGAGATAATGGACAAAGTCCCCTATGCTTCAGCCATAGGCTCTATAATGTACGCCATGCTATGTACAAGACCGGATGTGGCACATGCTATTAGTTTGACTAGTAGGTACCAATCGGATCCAGGTTCGGAACACTGGATAGCGGTCAATAATATCCTTAAGTACTTATGAAGAACTAAGGATATGTTTCTTGTATACGGAGGTGAAGAAGAGCTCGTCGCTAAGTGTTATGTCGACGCTAGCTTTGACACCGATCCGGATGACTCTAAGTCTCAATCCAGATACGTATTTCTCATGAATGGCGGAGCGGTTAGTTGGAGGAGCTCCAAACAACCTGTGGTAGCGGGATCAACAACGGAGGCCGAATATGTTGCTGCTTCAGAAGCGGCTCAGGAAGCAGTTTGGATGAAGGAGTTCATATCCAAACTAGGAGTGGTGGCAAACACGTTGGATCCAATGGTGATCTATTATGACAACAATGGTGCCATTGCCAATGCCAAAGAGCCAAGGTCTCACAAGCATTCCAAGCATATTAAGCGCCGGTTTCACTCCATCCGCGAGCATGTCAAGGATGGAGATATAAAGATTTGTAAAGTACATACGGATCTCAATGTAGCAGATCCATTGACTAAAACTCTCCCTAGAGCAAAACATGATCAACACCAGAACTCAATGGGTGTTAGATTTATCACTATGTAACTAGATTATTGTCTCTAGTGCAAGTGGGAGATCAAGGAATATGCCCTGAGAGGCAATAATAAAGTGTTTATTATGTGTATTCCAAGTATATGATAGATGTTTATTTTGCATGCTATAATTGTATTAATACGGAAATGTTAATACATGTGTGTTTAATAAACAAACAGAAAGTTCCTAGTTATGCCTCTCTCATAAACTAGCTCGTTGATTAACAAGATGATCAGGGTTTCCTGATCATGTACATTGGATGTTGTTAATAACGGGATCACAACATTAGTGTAATGGTGTGATGAACATTCATCCGAAGTATAGCATTACGATCAAATTCATTGAGTTTATATTTCTATAACAACTTACAAAGTGATCCTAATCCTTAGACCATGAGATCATGTCAATCACTAACACCGGTAGAGTTGCTTGATAACATCAAACGTCACACCGTAACAGGGTGATTATAAAGATGGATTCAGAACTAATAAAGTGTTATGTTGAGGCTCATGGATCGAGAGTGGAATTTGTTCATCCCGATGACGGATAGATATACTCTGGGCCCTCTCGGTGATATCACATTGATTAGCTTGCAAGCAAGTGATTTGATCACTAGAATGTTATATCACAGGAACGAGAAAAGAGTGCATGTCGGTAACGAGATCAAACTAGGTATGGAGATACCGATGATCGAATCTCGGACATGTAATATATCGTGAAACAAAGGGATTAAGATACTAGCGTAAAAGGTTCCGACGATCACAAGAAAGTCATCGTTGAATGTGTGGGAGTCAGTATGGGTCTCTAGATCCCGCTTCTGATTATTGATCCGAGAGGGGTCTCGATCATGTCCGCATTATTCACGAACCGTAGGGTGACACACTTAAGAGACACCGACATCAAATTGGAGCAAATGTTTCATGCCGAAAGAATGAACAAGCGCAGGAATTTATTTCACTAGATACCGAAACAGGTTTTCGGGTGAAATTGCATAAAGTGGTTATGCATGTGAAATAGAATTCTAGCAAGGGGTTATTTCTGAATGTTTGTCATTAAAGTAATTGACAAAATTCTGAATAAAATAAAAGAGTTTTATTTAATGAGAGTTTGCATTAAATTTGGTGGAAATTTAATGGGAATTTGAGTGGACTTTTGAGTGGGGGAAATTTAAAGGGCATTTTGTGAGTGGAGTGTCCACCCACATGAATGAAGGATGGGAGGGGGCAGCCCCCATGGCCGGCGGCCACCCCCTTGGGTGCCCCCTCCTCCTATAAAAGGAGCCCCCCTCCTCACTTGTCTCTCACACCTCCTCGTGAAGGATCTCTCTCCCCCTCTAGAATTTATCCCCCATGGTCTCGGACTAGCGAGATACATGTTCCTGGTGGCTATTCGGCAAGAAAGAGTTGTGCTTCCGCTGCATCGCTGGAGCGAGGAGGCGGAGGTTGCTCGGTGCCTCAAACGTGTGTGCGAGCACGGATGCGCTGCTGATTTGCGGCGCTAGGACTTCCTCTCGATCTTGAGATAGGCAAGAGATCGTCTATATCAACCACGAGTTGAACTCGTTAAGCTTTGTCGGTCTTCAAGGGTATGTTCTCTACGGATATACATCCGCCCATTGTTTGTATCTAGTAGATAGATCTTGGTATATAGTTCACATCGTAGGAAATTTTTTGTTTTCTATGCTGCGAACCCTACAAGACCATAGACTGGAAATCCCAAGTCCCTTGAGTACGAGTGCCGCTCCGCATGCTACTCAACTTTGGTCACCTTAGAGTTCTTGTCATTGTAAATACATGCATATCATCGAGAACCGCCAACAGGGTACCCCTTGCACATGGTACAGGAGCTTTCCCATAACCAAAATGACAAGGCAAGCAGACAATGAGCATCTCAGCAATATTTTTATTTACCATATGCATAGCTTTTTATTGAGGATGCTTCATAGATGCTCATTATGGTGATGCTGCAAGTTTCCACCATGATTAGGCATGGCTTAGGCTAGCGGCCTAGGCATTTCTCTAACACAATGTATAGACTCCATGAACTCACAACCTCCCCTTTTATTTCACATCGTCAACATCCGTAAACAAAAGAGCAAAGAATCAACTGGATGAGATATCCAATAGGTGTTGAAAGCGTTCCCCGTGACAGCACGGTTCTGCTGACTCCCAGTATATAATTAGCAAGCATATAACGTTCGTGGACTAGTCACAATGGTTCAGAATTATTAAGCGCGAGGAATAAAGTGTGCCATCAAGTTCGTGAGAGCTTTACTAACTAACTTCCTCAAAACAAACAAACATTTTATTTTGGAAGAAAACACGACATATATAAAATATGCACTGAAGTAGCAAATGATGCTAATAGGTAGGTATGGTGGACACAGCTGGCAATATTGGTTTTGGGGAGTTGGAAGCATAGGTAGAGCACATACTCAGTGCAAGTGGAGGCTAGCAATAGAGAGGGAGCGACAAATGAGAGAGCAATAGCTATCATAATCATGCTTGCAACAAAATAGGACTAATTATGGCATGAAAGTGATACAAGAACTATGAGGCAAAATAAATCATCGAGGCTTACTGACTATTGATTAGTCATATGCATGCGTGAGCATGTGCCAAGTCGATTCACATGAATAGTCAGAGGAGGATACCACAATATCATACCAAAGTATGAATAAAACAATGCAAGCAAACATTCATATGACATGCTACAAACTATTAGCAAGCTAGAGCTAACCATAGACAAGCAAGAACTACTAAGCATCCATAATTACATACACCTTACACAAACAGGCGAAGCATGCTCACAATGATGAGTATATGTACAAGAATGAAAAAAATAGAGTTCGTTACCATCCTCTTACCACACCTCGAGTTGTCTTAATCTTCATTATTGCCCTTCACTTGTGTGACTTGAATAATTAACATGAAACCAAATTCCACTGAGGACGGTTGAACCCTGCAAAGAACTCACAAAACCAAATAAGAACAACAAATATTTTTGGTGTTTTCGATTTTTTTAGAAATAAGCAAACAAAGAAAAACCAAACAAAAATAAAGCAAAATCTTTTTGGATTTTTCTTTTTTAAGGCAAACCAAAGCAAAGAAACAAAGAAACAAACCAAGAGAAACAACGAAAATACTTTTGGTATTTTTGGGTTTTTAGAAAGAAGCAACAAAGAACCAAAAAGAAAGCGAAACAATTGATGTACAAAGAACCGGCTGAACATGATATATATATGAGTGTGATGTCGGTATACCTCCCCCCAAGCTTAGTCTTTTGGCCTAAGTGGGGCTCAATCCCATGGTGCCCAAGTAGATGCACATCCGTAGTATGTCGAGGAAGCTGCCTCGTCCTGGTACGAGCTCGAGGCCTCCCCTGTGTAATACGCAGGGGGGTCGTATGATGGTGCTTCCTCCTGATAGTGCCCATGGAAGTTAAGAGAGCGCAACTTGTCATCCATCTCCGTCTTCGAGCGTGACCAAGGTCCCTGAGAAATACTGAAGAAAGTGGTTTGGGGTAGAGGGATCTCTCTCTCTTCCCCGTCAGTAAACAACATTTTATAAACCAAGTTCTCAAGAGTAGAGCTAGTGGTGAAAAAGTGGTGCGCCTTCATGGCAGCAAGATCAAGCCTCTGAGGAGCCAAAACTGTATCATGTGGATCAACAGCAATGTCCAAGGCAGCAACAATATGAGTAGCAATAATTCCCCGTAAATGGGTCCCTTAGTAGTTAAGCGACAAGCAATGATAGAACCAAGATTGTACCTATCCTCATTGTTGGGCGCAACAGCTAAGAAGCCCAATTGATAGTTGGAAATATTACTAGTGTTCTCCCTACCAAGAACACTGGTGGCAAGATAGTAGGCAAAATACCTGATGGCTGGAAGTTGAATGTCCTTTGTCTTCCCTCGTTGAGCTCTACGGTCATCATCATTGGTTATTCCTCGGTAAAGCTCTAACAAATCAGCGGGTAGAGCTAGAATCTTCTTTGATGACCCAGTTGTACCAAGTCCTAGGGACTTGCAAAATTTCTTCAAAGTCATAGAATGAGCCCTGCCATAAATTTTGAAAGACACAAAAGGCTTGAACATGATGTTAGTAAAGGAGAGACTCTCCACAAATGTTTTAGTAAGCAAAGCATTTTGTGCACTCTCATACTGCATGTAACTTGTTAGTCCAGCCCTCTGAATCAAAGTCATAAAATCGTTCAGAATCCCAGCAGCTTGCAAGAAAGTTTGGCAAGGAAAGGTGGAGGGGTGCGCATCCCCTTCATCTCCCTCGTCACCAAATCGCGGAGTGATGAGATCCTCATTGTATGAGGGTCTAGTACTGGTAGATGACCTTACAAGCCTTGCCCTTCTAGGTGCATCACTCTCAAATAAATCACCAAAAGTGTGGTGGTCCATGACTTCACTTTTCTAAAACTTTAAACAACCATCAAACCAAGTGATTTCTAAGTTGATAGATGATGAGCAACTACTATAGGAACTTGCTAAAGGACTACACATGCATCAAAACAAAGTTTCTAAGCAAAGAACAAGCATGCAAGCTCAAACAACCTGTCACCTATAGCAGCAAAATACTCAAGATAGAATCTACCAATCACAAATCTAATTAGACAAGTGGAGGAGGCACATACCAAGGAACAATCCCTCCAAAAATCATCACTTGAGATGGGATGAACAAGGAGATCGAAAATCACGAGAAAGAACAACAAGAACTCAAGCTTGAGCAAGTTTTCCGTTGTTTTTCAGGAGGGAGAAACAAGATGGCTTTGAGGAGGCAGCCTAGAGGGGCCTAGGTGGGCCAACCCCCCCCCAGGCGCCGCCACCTGGTATGCCGCGCCTACCACAGGTGTGGTGGCCCCCTAGGTCACTTTAGGTGCCTCTCTGCCCCTTTTTTCAAGGAAAAATTTATTTTGAATTTTTTAGGATTTTTCGGGAAACTTTATTTTTGGCCAATTTTCAGGGTATGAAAATTGATTTTCTAATAGAAACAGTTTTTTCAGAAGAAGCAAAAGCAAACCAAAAGCCAAACTACAGGATCTCTAAGAAACTCAAACAAGCAAACAACTAGCAAAACTAAAGCTAAAGTAAAGACTAGGAAGGAGAAGAGTAAAAGAAAGCAAGTATAACCACACTGGAAACATTATTTTGTTCATTAAAATCCTTTTGTTAACAAGGTTGATCAAGTCTTTTTACCAAAACAATCTTATCTAAAACAAAACTTTGCATTCCAAAAGGTGATTATGTTACCTCATACTTGATAGCAATGGTCCCAATCATAATAGTTTCAAAATTTTCTTGTGGAATGGGACAATATATTTCTCCAACCTTGATGCTCTCAATATTTTCAATGGAATTCAGGCAATATCTTTTAACAACCTTCTTGGGGAAATAGACAGTGTGCTCTTTGTCATTAATATTGAATGTTACTTTTCCTTGATTGCAATTGATGACAGCACCTGCAGTATTAAGAAAAGGTCTCCCAAGAATAATAGACATATTATCATCTTCAGGCATTTCAAGCACAACAAAATCAGTTAAAAGCATGCAATTATGAGAAACTTGAACATGAACATACTCACATATACCAACAGGAATAGTAGTTGACTTATCAGCCATTAGCAAAGATATATCAGTTGGTATCAACTTTTCTAGCTGGAGTCTCTTATAGAGAGAAAAAGGCATAACACTAACTCCAGCTCCCAAGTAACATAAAGCAGTTCTAACATAATTATTCTTAATGGAGCAAGGAATAGTTGGTATACCTAGATCACCTAGTTTCTTTGGAACCTTACCATTGAAGGAGTAATTAGCAAGTAAAGTAGAAATCTCCTCATTAGGAATCTTCCTTTTATTAGAGACAATATCCTTCATGTACTTTGAATAAGGAGCCAACTTAATAGCATTAGTCAAAGGAATTTGGAAGAATAAAGGCTTCATCCACTCACAAAACTTGTTGTAGTGTTCCTCCTCCTTTGACTTGTGTTTATTACCTGGAAAAGGCATAGGTTTTTGCACCCAAGGTTCTCTCTTTACCATGTTTATTAGCAATAAAATCTTCCTTTGTGTACCTAGTGTTCTTAGTGTGCTTCTCAGGTTCTTCCTCACCTTCCTCCTTATCAGGAGACTCATTTTTATCATTACCACTCCTAGTTTCAACATCAAAGACATATATACTATTAGGATCTACAGCAGGTTCAAGTGGTTCCTCAACTATCTTATGTTTCTTTTTCTTTCTCTTACGAGGACTAACACTATATTCACCTTATTGGGAATCCCGCTCTATTCTTTTAGGGTGTCCTTCAGGATATAAAGGATCTTGAGTAGCTATGCCACTCCTAGTTCTAATTCCATAAGCATGTTTTTCTCCTAAAGCATTAACTAGCATATCCTTTTGCACCTTAGCAAGTTGATCAAGTTGAGTTTGAACCATTTTAAAGTGTTTACAAAGCATTTTAATATCATTAGAAGTTCTTTCCACAATATCTTTCAACTCATGGATAGCTCTAGAGTTTTCCAACAAATGATTCTGAACTTGTTTATTAAAATACCCTTGTTTAACAATAAATGTGTCAAGTTCCTCTAAACATTGATCAGGAGGCTTACCATAAGGAATATCACCTTCATCAAAGTGTTGGAGAGAGTGTACCTCAATAGTAGATGAGTGGGGAATTGGCTTACATAATTCTTCTATAGGAGGTAGATTCTTCACATCTTCAGCTCTAATACCTTTCTCCTTTAGACACTTCTTAGCTTCCTTCATCACTTCATAATTTAATGCAATAACTCCCCTCTTCTTTGTTGTTGGTGTTGGAGCTGGTTCAGGCATAACTAGTTCAGGAGTAATAGGCTCAGGTGCATTCAGCTTGGTTGAAGTCCAATTATCATAATTCTTGCTTATCTTGGTCATTAATTCTTCAGCATTTGTAGGAGTCCTTTTCCTGAAAACATAATCAACAAAGCTATCTAGGTAAGTCCTGGAATAATCAGTTAGTCCATTATAATAAATATCAAGAAACTCATTCTTAGGTAATGTACATCCAGGATGTGCATGAATCAAGGCATAGAACCTTGTCCATAACTCATGCAATTTCTCTTCTTCTCCCTGTTTAAAATCCAAAAGTCTCTGCAAAGCAGCATGTCTAGCACTGGGAGGAAAATATTTCTGGAAGAAAGAAGCAATCAAGCAATCAGGGTTATCAATGGAACCAGGAGGTAATCTATTAAACCAAGCCCTAGCTTCTTCTTTTAGTGAAAAAAGGGAAGATCTTAGTAACAAAGTACTTGCACATCTTAAAATCATCAGAGAACAAAGCACTCATAGTATAAAGCTCATTCATATGAGCCACATCACTCTCATTTTCAGTCCCACAAAAAGGTTCTTTCTCAACAATATCTAAATAAGATAAATCAAGAGAGAAATCATAATATTCATCTTTAATATCTATGGGAGAGGTGGCAAACTTAGGATCAGAAGACATCTTAGGCATAATAGTACGTCTAGCAAGGAGACTCTTAATAGCACTAGTACCATGTGTGTTTTGGCACTCTTCAACAAAATCATCAGTAAATTCAATGTAACCATCATTAATATCATAACTCTCACTAGACTAAGGTGAGCTAACAGGTGTAACAGTGTATTCACTAGGAGTTTCGGTATTTCCTAGACCAACCATAGTAGCATCTAGAAAAGGACCTAATGAACCACTCGCCTCAAGCACAGTAGAAGTAACATCATGAGCATCAAAAGCAGTTTCAGACTCAGCAGTACTAGCAGTTTGTGTAGCATGTGTATGTGGTGGTGGTGGTGTAACAAGCTTACTTATAACAGACGATGAATCAAGAGCAGCAGAGGTGTTTAGGACTATACCTCTTCTTGTAGTGGATGGTAAAATAGGGAAATTTCCATCACGGGACTTCCCCATGATGAAAGGAGTAGCAATGAACAATAATAGATCCAAGCGAACTTACAAATAAAGCTATGCTCCCCAGCAACGGCGCCAGAAAATAGTCTTGATACCCACAAGTATAGGGGATCGCAACAGTCTCCGCGGGTATTATTACCCAATTTATTGATTCGACACAAGGGGAGCCAAAGAATATTTGCAAGCCTTAACAACTGAGTTGTCAATTCAGCTGCACCTGGAAATAGTTCTTGCTCACAGAAGTTTATCAGTAGCAACAGTTTGTAGTAGCAGCAGCAAAGCAACAGTGAAATAGTAGCAATAGTAACAGTAACGGTAATAGTAGGATTCGAGTGCGGTAGGCATAGGGATGGATGGACGGGCATTGCATGGACGAGTCTAAACATATAACCTCAAGATCTAGGGCATTGCAGATAAATAATAACAAGCATCCAAGTACTAAACAATCATAGGCATGTGCTCCAAATAATAGTCATGCGTGCTCGCAATGAGAACTTGCACAACATCTTCTGTCCAGCTAGCCCGTGGCAGCGAGGCCTCTAGGGAACTACTAGCAATTAAGGTGCTCATTTTAATAGAGCACCTGATCCGGACAATGCCCTAACAGATCTTTAGGGCCTTTGGATCCGGACAATGATATGTGTACACAACTTGCAGATAAGATCACAAACAATACTATCATAATGATTCAATAATAATTTCAGATCTGAGATCATGGCACTCAGGCCCTAGTGACAAGAATTAAGCACAACAAGTTGCAGCAAAGTCAAATAGCACTAATATAGATACTAGGCACTGGAGGGAATATGCCCTGAGAGGCAATAATAAAGTGTTTATTATGTGTATTCCAAGTATATGATAGATGTTTATTTTGCATGCTATAATTGTATTAATATGGAAACGTTAGTACATGTGTGTTTAATAAACAAACAGAAAGTTCCTAGTTATGCCTCTCTCATAAACTAGCTCGTTGATTAACAAGATGATCAAGGTTTCCTGATCATGGACATTGGATGTTGTTAATAACGGGATCACAACATTAGTGTAATGGTGTGATGAACATTCATCCGAAGTATAGCATTACGATCAAAGTCATTGAGTTTATATTGCTATAACAACTTACGAAGTGATCCTAATCCTTAGACCATGAGATCATGTCAATCACTAACACCGGTAGAGTTTCTTGATAACATCAAACGTCACACCGTAACAGGGTGATTATAAAGATGGATTCAGAACTAATAAAGTGTTATGTTGAGGCTCATGGATCGAGAGTGGAATTCGTTCATCCCGATGACGGATAGATATACTCTGTCCCTCTCGGTGATATCACATTGATTAGCTTGCAAGCAAGTGATTTGATCACTAGAATGTTATATCACAGGAACGAGAAAAGAGTGCATGTCGGTAACGAGATCAAACTAGGTATGGAGATACCGATGATTGAATCTCGGACATGTAATATATCGTGAAACAAAGGGATTAAGATACTAGCGTAAAAGGTTCCGACGATCACAAGAAAGTCATCGTTGAATGTGTGGGAGTCAGTATGGGTCTCCAGATCCCGCTTCTGATTATTGATCCGAGAGGGGTCTCGATCATGTCCGCATTATTCACGAACCGTAGGGTGACACACTTAAGAGACATCGTCATCCAATTGGAGCAAATGTTTCATGCCGAAAGAATGAACAAGCGCAGGAATTTATTTCACTAGATACTGAAACAGGTTTTCGGGTGAAATTGCATAAAGTGGTTATGCATGTGAAATAGAATTCTAGCAAGGGGTTATTTGTGAATGTTTGTCATTAAAGTAATTGACAAAATTCTGAATAAAATAAAAGAGTTTTATTTAATGAGAGTTTGCATTAAATTTGGTGGAAATTTAATGGGAATTTGAGTGGACTTTTGAGTGGAGGGAATTTAAAGGAGATTTGTGAGTGGAGTGTCCACCCACATGAAGAGGGAGGCAAGGGGCAGCCCCATGTGCCGCCACCCCTTGGGGTTCCCCTCCTCCTATAAAGGAGCCCCCTCCTCACTTGTCTCTTACACCTCCTCGTGAAGGATCTCTCTCCCCCTCTAGAATTTATCCCCCATGGTCTCGGACTAGCGAGATACATGTTCCCGGTGGCTATTCGGCAAGAAAGAGTTGTGCTTCCGCTGCATCGCTGGAGCGAGGAGGCGGAGGTTGCTCGGTGCCTCGAACGTGTGTGCGAGCATGGATGCGCTGCTGATTTGCGGCGCTCGATCTTTAGATCGGCAAGAGATCGTCTACATCAACCACGAGTTGAACTCGTTAAACTTTGTCGGTCTTCAAGGGTATGTTCTCTACGGATATACATCCGCCCGTTGTTTGTATCTAGTAGATAGATCTTGGTATATAGTTCACATCGTAGGAAAATTTTTGTTTTCTATGCTGTGAACCCTACAGGCACTATGCCCTAACAGATCTTATTCGATTACATGATAGAACTCATCCAATCCCTACCATCCCCAAGCCTAAAGCGGGGGATTACTCACTCATGGATGAGGGAAACATCGGTGGTTGATGGAGATGCATTGGTGATGACGATGGCGATGATCCTCTCCAAATTCCCCATCCCGGCAGGGTGCCAGAACGGAGTTTCTGGATCCGAATCTTGGTTTCTGGTGGCGGCGGTGGAGTGTAAGTCTTTCTGGAAAACCATCAAACCCCCCTCGGTTTTTAGGTCGAAAGGCAACTTATAGGCGCAGAGGGAGGCCAAGGAGGTGCCTGGGGAGGCTGCACCCCCTCCAGGCGCGGCCAGTGGTGGGCCCGTGCCTAGGGTGGGTCTGGGGCCCCCAGGCTTCCTCTCCGTCTCGTCTTCTGGCTCCGTGGATCTTCTGGTGAAATATATTTTTTGGTATATTTCCAGGATTATTCCCGATAGTTCATTTTCTACACAAAAACAAGACACCAAGGTAATTCTACTAAAAACAGCGTCAGTCCGTGTTAGATTTATCTAAATCACACAAGTTTAGAGGAGAAACAATAGCAAAGTGTTCGAGAAAGTAGATACGTTTTGGACGTATCACCCATCTCTTTGCAATTGTAACATTGCTCCTGGCTAATGTCTTTCTTGCTAGGGTTGGGGCGTTTCTTATTGTTCTTGGGTTTCTCCAAATCTAGGAGGTCTCTTAGTTCATGTTCTTCATACTTCACCATAAAGGTGGGAAAACTTCCTCGGTTCTTAGAACGGTTCCTAGGATAACGTCCATGTTTCCTATTTTGTCCACCATAATGGGTTACAATGTATGGAGGTGCATACTGAGATTTGACTTTGTCTTCATCCTTCTTGGTGGAAGTTGTACCTTCATGGATGTTTCCAAGGGCTTGATGTTTTCCATCCTTAGCTTGATGTTTCATCTGTTGAACTATAGGATAGATATGGCATTGGATAGGGACATGATCATTTCCTTCACATAGGAAACAAGAAACTTGAGTTGTGGGGAATTTTCTAGATGGATGTTTCTCTTCACAATTAGGGTATTGGTCCACATGCTCTTTATAAATGTGTTCTATGTCTCCATAGATTTTGCAGGCTTGAGTTCCTTCTATAACATCATCCTTGATATCATTGTTGTCACAATCTCTTTGGGAAGGGTTGTTTCTCATGTTGTTCATCTGATTGGTCATCCTTTGCAAAAAATGAGATTGGGCTTCCGAGAACTTTAGCATGGTTGGGTCTAACTCAATGTTGTTGGCTAAAAACTAGCTTGTCACTTGATTCAACTAGGCTTGGGTTGCTAGCAGTTGTTCTGCCATGTGCATCTCCAGGTTGTTGTTGTCACCACCCTTGATATTGTGGTATCTTGGAGAAGTCATCTGCTTGGGTTGGGTTGGAATTAGAATATACAAAAGATTTCTAGGGAAAGAATTCTACTCATACACAACAATTCACACCAAACAATGTATAGGCAATCATAATCATGCATTCCACTCAATCAACAAGGTTCAAATATATCTTAGGCAAACAAAATATTTTTGCTATACCACATAGGTTGGTGTGATCAATAATTGGGTTTAAACTAAATACTAGTATGGTGGTCCAACTATGGTGTTCACTTGAGATCATTCCATCCTTCTTAGTTGTTACATCATGAACAAGATCATGGTATTCTTGGGATAAATTCTTGCATCTTGGTCATAAGGTTCAAAGGTGATGATGTTCCTTAGTCTCCAAGTCTTGAGTATTGTTCTTATCTCACTTATAGTCCTTAGTGATGTCAAGTTGAAGTCCTTGGTGAAACTAAAGTTGAAATAATTGGTGATGGTGAAGTCCTTGCTCAAGTTGAAGTCTTTATCCATCAAGTTGAAAAGGGAGAGATGTAGAATCAAAACAAAATGTTGAGGAAAGAGTTCACAAGATTGTTTGTAAATAAGTTTGAACAAATACAACTCCTATTTTTCTAAGGGGTTTTGTCCAATCCCAGGGTTACAATCCTACAGGCAACACAGTGCTCTGATACCATCTGTAGAGGTCCCAACCTGATAAGGTAGAGATCCCCATGTTTACAGTGCTAGTCCCTGAATCGAATAGCTAGCACCCACAGTTTAAGATGTAATATCAAGAAACAAAGGTCATATTACAACTCATAACCATGAATAAAATAGTTCATTACAACTTACATAGCTCATATGGCTATCTTATTACAAAGCAGCAGATACAACTATATAGCATGGAGTCCTTCATCTTCATATGCCACATGCAATCATGTTGGTTGTAGACTTGTAATCCCTACTCAATAAACTTCACTAACATCAAACAAACCTGCAACATAATAATTTATAGCCACAAGGGTCAATACATTTGAATTGTATTGCCAAGTGATATCATTATTGATATGGAGAATCTAACATCTACATGAATATTTGGCTAAGTGGAGTTTTGGCTGGCCTTTGCATAAAACAAGTTTTACCTATCCTTTGAAAATAGTTTTCCCTTTTTCAAAACATTTCGTCACACAATGGCACACTGATTACACACCAGGTGCTACCCTTGTTTACCCAGCGAGTTTTAACTTAGAGAAATTGGGATGAGGAGATCCTTGATTGCTTCAATGTCTTTGATGCTCAAATTGTCCATTACCGGGGACAAAGCTAAGTACTTAGGTTTTACCCTCTCGAGAGGTGGTGCACTTTTCTCACAAGACTCGACATGCATCGAGATGAGACTTTTTAGAAACAATCCCTTAGATCAGCACAGACGCGTTCCATCCTATCATCACTACCACCAACTGTCTGCCTATCTGAGTTCTTGCAACCTAGTTCGTCAAGGCAGAGCCCATATGCCATGTGGCTGCACTAGAAGCTTCTCAACACAAAACTTCTCAAATCTCCTTATTCCTGGGTGGCCATCCACAAGTGAGATACACCAGGGTAAACCATAGAACTGAGCCATGAGTAACCACTCAACACAAACCAATCTTCCCATTCCACCCAGGTGATTCATTCACATGTTGTTTTATTAATCAAAAACATAGTCATAGACTTTGCATAACATCATAGTGTAAATATTCCACCCTTGTATTCTAATAGCTAGGCTAATCATACTAGCATAACTTGTCTCTTTAGGAAGATTCCTACCAAGATATATTCTATAGGATCTACTATAGCATAGCAATATAAAATAGTCCTATCATGCATACTACAAAATATCACTAAATGCAATATTGAAAAGATAGGACTTTTGATGACCAAAGTATCACTTGCCTTTTTAGTAGAGAAACTAGGTACTCTTCTTGATCTTTCTATTGTCACACTTCTCAAGGTTCACTACAATACAATGAAGCAAAAGCACACATTCAAAACTAGCACACAAACAAATAACAAAACAAATCAATAAACAAGAAATGCACGCAAGCATGAAAAAATATTATTTTATTGAAAAAGTGGTTTCTAACAAGGTTCTAAACATTTCAAAACACCTACTGGACTTTTATAAAAGTGGAATTTCATTTGAAACCAAGTTAGTGAAAATAGGCCTTTTAAATCATTTTTGTTTTGCTAGAAATGCTTTTAATCAAAGGAATAATTTCTAGGCTTAACTAAATTTATTTTAAAATCCAAATGATAGTGTTTATGGTCAGAGGGTTCAAAACAAATCCATTTGCAAAAGGTTTCACTCAAAAATAATTTTTAGAACAATTTTTATACTCAAAATAACCCTATTAATGTTTCCGCATAAACACCTAATTTTTTCGAATAAAATGACCAAACTAAGCCCATAGTTGCAAAATACACATTTTTATGAATCCATTGATATAACATTTGTAATTTTTGAACATACAGATCAAAAGTTATGATTTTTGCAAGTTTAAACATCTAAATTCATTTTCTAGAATTTTGTCTGAAAGGTCTGGCCACGTGTATTGTTTCTACTGGCTGATACCGCTTAGGGTGGATCGCACAATGCGCACCATTGGATCTAACTAGCATCGCACGGATCATATCAACGCATACCACTTCGTTAAGTCATCTAATCTACACCCTAGGATGCGCATCTGATGGACTACAGTGCTTTGGCCAAGAACTGGCGGTGCTACTGGCGACGCGTGGCGGTGGCGCTCTGTCGACGGCGGTCCGGAGATTCTAGGAAGCAAGAGGAGGGAAGGAGGGTGTTACCAGAGTCTCCATGGCGAGGGGGTGCTCAACGTGGCAGTGGTTGGCGAAGGGGCGCACATACGTGACGGTAATTCCTCACCGGAGTTGCTGCCACCGCCGGGTGGTGCTGTTTATCATCGGAGGTGAGCCTATAGATCTCGAACGAGTAAACAGCAAGCATAAAGTGACGCACAAGACGATGGATATCAAGATAGCATGAACTAGAGGACAAGGCGTGCACGGGGCTTACCGGGAAAACTTGTCACAGATGTTCCTAGCGTTGGATGCTCAAAGTCGTTGACAAAGACGAGCCTACGGTGCTCGAGTGGACAAACAAAAAACGTTAGCGTGTGCACACGAGGACAGGGGAAGCGGCAAACCAAACCAGAGGCGAGGGGGAGGTCAGACCTCACCGGGATCATTGTCGAAGCTCGTCGGAGGCAGCGGTGGTTCAAGCAAAAATTAGAGCAGCCTAGGGGCTCCGGTGGCGTGGGGATTGAGGGGAAACAGTGAGGATAGGGTGGCGGTTAAGAAGGCCAGGTCAAGGGAGGGATTTAATCACGGAGTTATTCGAATTCATTTGGCCAGAAACGACGAGGAGGAAAAGGGGGCGAGGACAGCGCGACGTTGAAGACGATGTTGACATGGCTGTGGGGTTAGCTCGTCAGGGAGGGTGCGGGTGAACGCGTGGGTGAAAAAGAAATCTAGTGGGAGAGAGGGATAGAGCCGGGTGGGCTGGTTACTGGACCTAGGGTTTCTGGGCTGGCTGGGTTGGGTTTGTTTCTATTTTTTATGACCTTTTTCTTTTTATGTTTCTATTTTCTGTATTCATTTGAATCAAATGATTTAAACCTCTATTTGATTCAAATTTTTACCAAACCTTTTCAGTAGGTTTTATACTTTTTAATAGTGTGTTATTTAGTCTAACTTGGAGTAATCCAAATATTTCCTTATGATTTAATATTTATTTAGCTTAAGCATTTTGTCTTTTATTTAAATAACATTGAGTATGGTTCATAAACCCATATAATTTTATTTAAATAAACCTTTATTCTTTTATTTTATTTAAAAATACTTTTATTCCACTTGCTTATGGATTTGGCCAAAGTTTAAATTGTCTTTTATATATTTCTTATTTATTTAATTCTTTCTTTGTCTTATAAAATCCATATATTTTTATTTATAGTTCCAAAAATAGTGATTCCACTTTGTATAATTTTAATTAATATTTATTTATCCTTTTAAATCCTTTTAGGATTACTTTGCTCACAATTTAGTGTTGATTTTTGTTAGGAGCTTTATTAGCCTTGGAAATACTTTATTTTATTTTATTAAAATTCATAAGTTTTTATCCATGGCTCCAAATGGTGTGAAAACAACTCCCATGGTTTTGTAATATTTTTGTTTACCATTTATTGATCATTTAGAAATGTTTGTTGCTAAATTTTTATTTGGAACAAGGCCATAGTCTTAGAGTGATCTTGGAGATGATTTCTTTCATTAGGGTTTAGAGTTTTGGTTCAACTTTTCCAAGTTCTTTAAATTCAAGATACATTCCATGCAGGGATGCATTTGACTTCTTTGAAAATTTGTTTGTTGCCTTTTCATTCAAATTTTGTTCAAGTAGGGTTTTGATGTTTCCATTTAGAAGCAGGAAGTTTCTTTTCACCCTAAATTACAACATTTATTTCTTTTGTTTGTTTGTTTTTCACATTTCAAAATTTGGAAAATTTTGGGATGTGATAGACTACCACCCTTAAAAAGAATCTCGTCCCGAGATTCGGGAGGCTAGAGGTTACAAGTTGGCTTCAAGACAACTAGGGTACTACCACCCTTAAAAGGATTTTAACTAGATTGCATCTTGGCTTACTTGGTGTATTGATGTAACTTCTCTAGATAGTTGTTTGCATAATGTCCTTTGTAACCACATTTGAAACATGTGACAAGGTTGATATCCTTTCCAAATTTGCTTCTCTTGGTCTTATCCTTTTCTGGACAATTTGATGTATAATGGCCTAGCTCCTTGCACTTATGGCACATCACTTGGCTAATATCCTATTTTATCTTTGGTATCATTAACTCTTGTTTGTTTTCTTGGCCTTTCTTCTTTTCTGGACATTCATTAGGATAGTGTCCCATCTCTTTGCAATTGTAACATTGCTCGTGTCTAATGTCTTTCTTGCTGGGGTTGGGGCGTTTCTTCTTGTTCTTGGGTTTCTCCAAAGCTAGGAGGGCTCTTAGTTCATGTTATTCATACTTCACCATAAATGTGGGAAAAATTCCTCGGTTCTTAGAATGGTTCCTAGGATAACGTCCATGTTTCCTCTTTTGTCCACCATAATGGGTTATATTGTATGGAGGTGCATACTGAGATTTGACTTTGTCTTCATCCTTCTTGATGGAAGTTGTACCTTCATGGATGTTTCCAAGGGCTTGATGTTTTCCATCCTCTCAAGAAAGTGCTCAAAGAATAAGTAGTGACTCAACAAAGAAGTGAAATGGTTTTGAAAACTTTGAAAGGCTTCCAAATGCTAAAAGTGTGTGTTGGGCCATGTAGAGATAAAACAAAACGTTTTCCTCTAACATGGTGATCCCAAGATATAGCTGAGGTAGAAGGCCACGAAGTTTACCACTAGACGCACAGTTGCGGATTACTGATGAAGCGCGTCACTTGAATGCAGTGCAGTCCTTATGATCCAATCGTCCTGGTGCTGATCGTACAACAACTTTGCTAGTATCCACACGTACAAGGAGGAGCACCGGCGGCGAACTGCTAGGTTCGTTACGACGGCAGGACTGCTATGGAGCTAGGGTTTCCAACACATGGAATGATGTAACCGATCAACGATTAACCCTTCTAGGTTACTGTGCTCCACTATATATAGGGAGTGAACATGGGCTCCATTCTCGTGGCCCATTCACTAAAGCCCATATACTATTAGTCCATGTGAGTCCGACTCATTGACTCAGTCCAAATCCGGCTTGGGTCCAACCCAACCAGATTTACGGTTCGGATCTAATCCGAACTTGCTCCCACTCTTAGGTGTGTGACCCCGCAGGCTCATGGCTACTTGGACACGATTAGAGTCCGACTCTCAATCGATCAGTTGGTAGCGGCTCCTAGCAGAATGTGCCATCTCCCAAGTACCAAAGAGTCATGACGACTTGCATTTTTCATGAGATATTGCCCACATTTTTTTGGTTCCAGTTGGATTTGCATGCCTCGGAAGAACCCTTGCATGTTTGAGATATATGACTAAAAAACTCATAGTTTTCCCGTTTTATGGCTGTTTTCATGAGCTATTGCCCACAATTTTATGGTTCTAGTTGGATTTTCAAGGCCCGTTAGACCCGCTAGATATTTGAGATATATGACTAAAACACTCGTAGTTTTCCTGTTTTATGGCTGTTTTCATGAGCTATTGCCCACAATTCTATGGTTCTAGGCGATTTGACAACATTTAAGAAATGATACATGTTTGGGAGTTATGAACAAAAACTCGCCTTTTTCGTGTTTGATGGTCATTTTCATGAGTTATTACCCACAGTTTTTCGGTTCCAGTTGGATTTGCATGCCTTGGTAGAACCCTTACATGTTTGAGAGATAAGACCAGAAACTCGTCGTTTTCGCGTTTTAATGGTCGTTTTCATAAGCTATTGCCCATAGCTTTTAGGTTATAGGGCAATTTACAACGACCTTAAGAACCAATACATGTTTGAGAGATATGTCTAAAAATTCGTCATTTTCGTGTTTATGGCCATTTTCACGAGTTATTGCCCATAGTTTTTGGGTTCCAGTTGGATTTGCATGCCTCGGAAGAACCCTTACATGTTTGAGAGATATGACCAGAAACTCGTCGTTTTCGCGGTTTTATGGCCGTTTTCATGAGATATTGCCCACATTTTTTAGGTTACAGGGCGATTTACAACGACCTTAAGAAACGATACATGTTTGAGAGTTATGCCTAAAAACTCGTCATTTTCGTGTTTATGGCCATTTTCACGAGTTATTGCCCACATTTTTTGGGTTCCAATTGGATTTTCATGGCCCGTAAGACCCGCTACATGTTTGAGATATATGACTAAAAAACTCGTAGTTTTCCCAAAATAATGGCTGTTTTCATGAGCTATATTGCCCACAATTTTATGTTTCTAGGGCGATGTACAGCAGCCTTAAGAAACCCTTACATGTTTGCGAGTTATGACCAAAAACTCGTCGTTTTTGTGTTTTATGGTCATTTTCATGAGTTATTGCCCACAGTTTTTTGGTTCCAGTTGGATTTGCATGCCTCGGAAGAACCCTTGCATGTTTGAGATATATGACTAAAAAACTCATAGTTTTCCCGTTTTATGGCTGTTTTCATGAGCTATTGCCCACGATTTTATGGTTCTAGGGCGATTTACAGCAACCTTAAGAAACATACATGTTTGAGAGTGATGTACAAAATCTCGTCGTTTTCGTGTTTTATGGTCATTTTCATGAGTTATTGCCGACAATTTTTGGGTTCTAGTTGGATTTTCATGCCTCGGAAGGACCCTTACATGTTTGAGAGTTATGACCAAAAACTCGTCGTTTTATGATCATTTTCATGAGCTATTGCCCACAGTTTTGAGGTTCCAGTTGGATTTGCATGCCTCGGAAGAATCCTTACATATTTGAGATATATGACCAGAAACTCGTCATTTTCGCGTTTTTATCGCCGTTTTCATGAGCTATTGCCCACAGTTTTTAGGTTACAGGGCGATTTACAACGACCTTAAGAAACGATACATGTTTGACAGTTATGCCTAAAACTTCGTCATTTTCGTGTTTATGGCCATTTTCACGAGTTATTGCCCACAATTTTTGGGTTCTAGTTGGATTTTCAAGGCTAATTAGACCCGCTAGATATTTGAGATATATGACTAAAAACACTCGTAGTTTTCCTGTTTTATGGCTGTTTTCATGAGCTATTGCCCACAATTCTATGGTTCTAGGGCGATTTACAGCAACATTTAAGAAATGATACATGTTTGGGAGTTATGAACAAAAACTCGCCTTTTTCGTGTTTGATGGTCATTTTCATGAGTTATTACCCAGTTTTCGGTTCCAGTTGGATTTGCATGCCTTGGTAGAACCCTTACATGTTTGAGAGATAAGACCAGAAACTCGTCGTTTTCGCGTTTTAATGGTCGTTTTCATAAGCTATTGCCCATAGTTTTTAGGTTATAGGGCAATTTACAACGACCTTAAGAACCAATACATGTTTGAGAGATATGTCTAAAAATTCGTCATTTTCGTGTTTATGGCCATTTTCACGAGTTATTGCCCATAGTTTTTGGGTTCCAGTTGGATTTGCATGCCTCGGAAGAACCCTTACATGTTTGAGAGATATGACCAGAAACTCGTCGTTTTCGCGGTTTTATGGCCGTTTTCATGAGATATTGCCCACATTTTTTAGGTTACAGGGCGATTTACAACGACCTTAAGAAACGATACATGTTCGAGAGTTATGCCTAAAAACTCGTCATTTTCGTGTTTATGGCCATTTTCACGAGTTATTGCCCACATTTTTTGGGTTCCAATTGGATTTTCATGGCCCGTAAGACCCGCTACATGTTTGAGATATATGACTAAAAAACTCGTAGTTTTCCCAAAATAATGGCTGTTTTCATGAGCTATATTGCCCACAATTTTATGTTTCTAGGGCGATGTACAGCAGCCTTAAGAAACCCTTACATGTTTGCGAGTTATGACCAAAAACTCGCTGCTTTTGTGTTTTATGGT
This sequence comes from Avena longiglumis, assembly GCA_030063025.1. Lineage (NCBI taxonomy): Eukaryota > Viridiplantae > Streptophyta > Magnoliopsida > Poales > Poaceae > Avena > Avena longiglumis. The sequence continues at coordinate 507,999,419 of CP125975.1, forward strand.
CATTTTCATGAGTTATTGCCCACGTTTTTGGTTCCAGTTGGATTTGCATGCCTCGGAAGAACCCTTGCATGTTTGAGATATATGACTAAAAACTCATAGTTTTCCTGTTTATGGCTGTTTTCATGAGCTATTGCCCACGATTTTATGGTTCTAGGGCGATTTACAAGAACCTTAAGAAACATACATGTTTGAGAGTGATGAACAAAATCTCGCTTTTTCGTGTTTTATGGTCATTTTCATGAGTTATTGCCGACAATTTTTGGGTTCTAGTTGGATTTTCATGCCTCGGAAGGACCCTTACATGTTTGAGAGTTATGACCAAAAACTCGTCGTTTTATGATCATTTTCATGAGCTATTGCCCACAGTTTTAGGTTCGATTGGATTTGCATGCCTCGGAAGAATCCTTACATGTTTGAGATATATGACCAGAAACTCGTCATTTTCGCGCTTTTATGGCCGTTTTCATGAGCTATTGCCCACAGTTTTAGGTTAGGTAGGCGATTTACGACCTTAAGAAACGATACATGTTTGACATTTATGCCTAAAAACTCGTCATTTTCGTGTTTATGGCCATTTTCACGAGTTATTGCCCACAATTTTTGGTTCTAGTTGGATTTTCAAGGCCGTTAGACCCGCTAGATATTTGAGATATATGACTAAAACACTCGTAGTTTTCCTGTTTTATGGCTGTTTTCATGAGCTATTGCCCACAATTCTATGGTTCTAGGGCGATTTGAAAGAACATTTAAGAAATGATACATGTTTGGGAGTTATGAACAAAAACTCGCCTTTTCGTGTTTGATGGTCATTTTCATGAGTTATTACCCATAGTTTTCGGTTCAGCTTGGATTTGCATGCCTTGGTAGAACCCTTACATGTTTGAGAGATAAGACCGTAAACTTCGTTTTTGCGTTTTAATGGTCGTTTTCATAGCTATTGCCCATAGCTTTTAGGTTATAGGGCAATTTACAACGACCTTAAGAACCAATACATGTTTGAGAGATATGTCTAAAAATTCGTCATTTTCGTGTTTATGGCCATTTTCACGAGTTATTGCCCATAGTTTTTGGGTTCCAGTTGGATTTGCATGCCTCGGAAGAACCCTTACATGTTTGAGAGATATGACTAGAAACTCGCTGCTTTCGCGGTTTTATGGCCGTTTTCATGAGATATTGCCCACATTTTTTAGGTTACAGGGCGATTTACAACGACCTTAAGAAACGATACATGTTTGAGAGTTATGCCTAAAAACTCGTCATTTTCGTGTTTATGGCCATTTTCACGAGTTATTGCCCACATTTTTTGGGTTCCAATTGGATTTTCATGGCCCGTAAGACCCGCTACATGTTTGAGATATATGACTAAAAAACTCGTAGTTTTCCCAAAATAATGGCTGTTTTCATGAGCTATATTGCCCACAATTTTATGTTTCTAGGGCGATGTACAGCAGCCTTAAGAAACCCTTACATGTTTAAGAGATATGACCAGAAACTCGTCGTTTTCGCGTTTTCTGGCCGTTTTCATGAGCTATTGCCCACAGTTTTGAGGTTCCAGTTGGATTTGCATGCCTCGGAAGAATCCTTACATGTTTGAGATATATGACCAAAAAACTCATAGTTTTCCCGTTTTATGGCTGTTTTCATGAGCTATTGCCCACGATTTTATGGTTCTAGGGCGATTTACAGCAACCTTAAGAAACATACATGTTTGAGAGTGATGAACAAAATCTCGTCGTGTTTTATGGTCATTTTCATGAGTTATTGCCGACAATTTTTGGGTTCTAGTTGGATTTTCATGCCTCGGAAGGACCCTTACATGTTTGAGAGTTATGACCAAAAACTCGTCGTTTTCGTGTTTTATGATCATTTTCATGAGCTATTGCCCACAGTTTTTAGGTTCCAGTTGGATTTGCATGCCTCGGAAGAATCCTTACATGTTTGAGATATATGACCAGAAACTCGTCATTTTCGCGCTTTTATGGCCGTTTTCATGAGCTATTGCCCACAGTTTTTAGGTTACAGGGCGATTTACAACGACCTTAAGAAACGATACATGTTTGACATTTATGCCTAAAAACTCGTCATTTTCGTGTTTATGGCCATTTTCACGAGTTATTGCCCACAATTTTTGGGTTCTAGTTGGATTTTCAAGGCCCGTTAGACCCGCTAGATATTTGAGATATATGACTAAAAACACTCGTAGTTTTCCTGTTTATGGCTGTTTTCATGAGCTATTGCCCACAATTCTATGGTTCTAGGGCGATTTACAACATTTAAGAAATGATACATGTTTGGGAGTTATGAACAAAACTTCGCCTTTTTCGTGTTTGATGGTCATTTTCATGAGTTATTACCCACAGTTTTTCGGTTCCAGTTGGATTTGCATGCCTTGGTAGAACCCTTACATGTTTGAGAGATAAGACCAGAAACTCGTCGTTTTCGCGGTTTAATGGTCGTTTCAAGCTATTGCCCATAGCTTTTAGGTTATAGGGCAATTTACAACGACCTTAAGAACCAATACATGTTTGAGAGATATGTCTAAAAATTCGTCATTTTCGTGTTTATGGCCATTTTCACGAGTTATTGCCCACATTTTTTGGGTTCCAGTTGGATTTTCATGGCCCGTAAGACCCGCTACATGTTTGAGAGATATGACCAGAAACTCGTCGTTTTCGCGTTTTTATGGCCGTTTTCATGCGATATTGCCCACAGTTTTTAGGTTACAGGGCGATTTACAACGACCTTAAGAAACGATACACGTTTGAGAGTTATGCCTAAAAACTCGTCATTTTCGTGTTTATGGCCATTTTCACGAGTTATTGCCCACAGTTTTTGGGTTCCAGTTGGATTTTCAAAGCCCGTAAGACCCGCTACATGTTTGAGATATATGACTTAAAAACTCGTAGTTTTCCCGATTTATGGCTGTTTTCATGAGCTATATTGCCCACAATTTTATGGTTCTAGGGCGATGTACAGCAGCCTTAAGAAACCCTTACATGTTTGAGAGTTATGACCAAAAACTTGTCGTTTCACGTTTTATGGCGTTTTTCATGAGCTATTGCGCACAATTTTTAGGTTCCAGTTGGATTTGCATGCCTCAGAAAAATCCTTACATGTTTGAGATATATGACAAGAAAACTCATATTTTTCCCGTTTTATGGCTGTTTTCATGAGCTATTGCCCACGATTTTATGGTTCTAGGGCGATTTACAAAGAACCTTAAGAAACATACATGTTTGAGAGTGATGAACAAAATCTCGTCGTTTTCGTGTTTTATGGTCATTTTCATGAGTTATTGCCGACAATTTTTGGGTTCTAGTTGGATTTTCATGCCTCGGAAGGACCCTTACATGTTTGAGAGTTATGACCAAAAACTCGTCGTTTTCGTGTTTTATGATCATTTTCATGAGCTATTGCCCACAGTTTTTAGGTTCGAGTTGGATTTGCATGCCTCGGAAGAATCCTTACATGTTTGAGATATATGACCAGAAACTCGTCATTTTCGCGCTTTTATGGCCGTTTTCATGAGCTATTGCCCACAGTTTTTAGGTTACAGGGCGATTTACAACGACCTTAAGAAACGATACATGTTTGACATTTATGCCTAAAAACTCGTCATTTTCGTGTTTATGGCCATTTTCACGAGTTATTGCCCACAATTTTTGGGTTCTAGTTGGATTTTCAAGGCCCGTTAGACCCGCTAGATATTTGAGATATATGACTAAAAACACTCGTAGTTTTCCTGTTTTATGGCTGTTTTCATGAGCTATTGCCCACAATTCTATGGTTCTAGGGCGATTTACAGCAACATTTAAGAAATGATACATGTTTGGGAGTTATGAACAAAAACTCGCCTTTTTCGTGTTTGATGGTCATTTTCATGAGTTATTACCCACAGTTTTTCGGTTCCAGTTGGATTTGCATGCCTTGGTAGAACCCTTACATGTTTGAGAGATAAGACCAGAAACTCGTCGTTTTCGCGTTTTAATGGTCGTTTTCATAAGCTATTGCCCATAGCTTTTAGGTTATAGGGCAATTTACAACGACCTTAAGAACCAATACATGTTTGAGAGATATGTCTAAAAATTCGTCATTTTCGTGTTTATGGCCATTTTCACGAGTTATTGCCCATAGTTTTTGGGTTCCAGTTGGATTTGCATGCCTCGGAAGAACCCTTACATGTTTGAGAGATATGACCGTAAACTTCGTCGTTTCGCGGTTTTATGGCCGTTTTCATGAGCTATTGCCCACAGTTTTTAGGTTACAGGGCGATTTACAACGACCTTAAGAAACGATACATGTTTGAGAGTTATGCCTAAAAACTCGTCATTTTCGTGTTTATGGCCATTTTCACGAGTTATTGCCCACATTTTTTGGGTTCCAATTGGATTTTCATGGCCCGTAAGACCCGCTACATGTTTGAGATATATGACTAAAAAACTCGTAGTTTTCCCAAAATAATGGCTGTTTTCATGAGCTATATTGCCCACAATTTTATGTTTCTAGGGCGATGTACAGCAGCCTTAAGAAACCCTTACATGTTTGCGAGTTATGACCAAAAACTCTGCTTTTTGTGTTTTATGGTCATTTTCATGAGTTATTGCCCACAGTTTTTTGGTTCCAGTTGGATTTGCATGCCTCGGAAGAACCCTTGCATGTTTGAGATATATGACTAAAAAACTCATAGTTTTCCCGTTTTATGGCTGTTTTCATGAGCTATTGCCCACAATTTTATGGTTCTAGGGCGATTTACAGCAACCTTAAGAAACATACATGTTTGAGAGTGATGAACAAAATCTCGTCGTTTTCGTGTTTTATGGTCATTTTCATGAGTTATTGCCGACAATTTTTGGGTTCTAGTTGGATTTTCATGCCTCGGAAGGACCCTTACATGTTTGAGAGTTATGACCAAAAACTCGTCGTTTTCGTGTTTTATGATCATTTTCATGAGCTATTGCCCACAGTTTTTAGGTTCGAGTTGGATTTGCATGCCTCGGAAGAATCCTTACATGTTTGAGATATATGACCAGAAACTCGTCATTTTCGCGTTTTTATGGCCGTTTTCATGAGCTATTGCCCACAGTTTTTGGGTTACAGGCGATTTAGCGACCTTAAGAAACGATACATGTTTGACATTTATGCCTAAAACTCGTCATTTTCGTGTTTATGGCCATTTTCACGAGTTATTGCCCACAATTTTGGGTTCTAGTTGGATTTTCAAGGCTGTTAGACCCGCTAGATATTTGAGATATATGACTAAAACACTCGTAGTTTTCCTGTTTTATGGCTGTTTTCATGAGCTATTGCCCACAATTCTATGGTTCTAGGGCGATTTACAAGAACATTTAAGAAATGATACATGTTTGGGAGTTATGAACAAAAACTCGCCTTTTTCGTGTTTGATGGTCATTTTCATGAGTTATTACCCACGCTTTTTCGGTTCCAGTTGGATTTGCATGCCTTGGTAGAACCCTTACATGTTTGAGAGATAAGACCGTAAACTCGCTGCTTTCGCTTTTAATGGTCGTTTTCATAGCTATTGCCCATAGCTTTTAGGTTATAGGGCAATTTACAACGACCTTAAGAACCAATACATGTTTGAGAGATATGTCTAAAAATTCGTCATTTTCGTGTTTATGGCCATTTTCACGAGTTATTGCCCATAGTTTTGGGTTCCAGTTGGATTTGCATGCCTCGGAAGAACCCTTACATGTTTGAGAGATATGACCGTAAACTTCGTCGTTTCATGGTTTTATGGCCGTTTTCATGAGATATTGCCCACATTTTTTAGGTTACAGGGCGATTTACAACGACCTTAAGAAACGATACATGTTTGAGAGTTATGCCTAAAAACTCGTCATTTTCGTGTTTATGGCCATTTTCACGAGTTATTGCCCACATTTTTTGGGTTCCAATTGGATTTTCATGGCCCGTAAGACCCGCTACATGTTTGAGATATATGACTAAAAAACTCGTAGTTTTCCCAAAATAATGGCTGTTTTCATGAGCTATATTGCCCACAATTTTATGTTTCTAGGGCGATGTACAGCAGCCTTAAGAAACCCTTACATGTTTATGAAGTTATGACCAAAAACTTCGCTGCTTTTTGTGTTTTATGGTCATTTTCATGAGTTATTGCCCACGTTTTTGGTTCCAGTTGGATTTGCATGCCTCGGAAGAACCCTTGCATGTTTGAGATATATGACTAAAAACTCATAGTTTTCCGCTTTATGGCTGTTTTCATGAGCTATTGCCCACAATTTTATGGTTCTAGGGCGATTTACAAGAACCTTAAGAAACATACATGTTTGAGAGTGATGAACAAAATCTCGTCGTTTTCGTGTTTTATGGTCATTTTCATGAGTTATTGCCGACAATTTTTGGGTTCTAGTTGGATTTTCATGCCTCGGAAGGACCCTTACATGTTTGAGAGTTATGACCAAAACTCGCTGCTTTCGTGTTTTATGATCATTTTCATGAGCTATTGCCCACAGTTTTTAGGTTCGAGTTGGATTTGCATGCCTCGGAAGAATCCTTACATGTTTGAGATATATGACCAGAAACTCGTCATTTTCGCGCTTTTATGGCCGTTTTCATGAGCTATTGCCCACAGTTTTTAGGTTACAGGGCGATTTACAACGACCTTAAGAAACGATACATGTTTGACATTTATGCCTAAAAACTCGTCATTTTCGTGTTTATGGCCATTTTCACGAGTTATTGCCCACAATTTTTGTGTTCTAGTTGGATTTTCAAGGCCCGTTAGACCCGCTAGATATTTGAGATATATGACTAAAAACACTCGTAGTTTTCCTGTTTTATGGCTGTTTTCATGAGCTATTGCCCACAATTCTATGGTTCTAGGGCGATTTACAAGAACATTTAAGAAATGATACATGTTTGGGAGTTATGAACAAAACTCGCCTTTTTCGTGTTTGATGGTCATTTTCATGAGTTATTACCACAGCTTTTCGGTTCCAGTTGGATTTGCATGCCTTGGTAGAACCCTTACATGTTTGAGAGATAAGACCGTAAACTCGTCGTTGCGTTTTTAATGGTCGTTTCATAAGCTATTGCCCATAGCTTTTAGGTTATAGGGCAATTTACAACGACCTTAAGAACCAATACATGTTTGAGAGATATGTCTAAAATTCGTCATTTTCGTGTTTATGGCCATTTTCACGAGTTATTGCCCATAGTTTTTGGGTTCCAGTTGGATTTGCATGCCTCGGAAGAACCCTTACATGTTTGAGAGATATGACCAGAAACTCGTCGTTTTCGCGGTTTTATGGCCGTTTTCATGAGATATTGCCCACATTTTTTAGGTTACAGGGCGATTTACAACGACCTTAAGAAACGATACATGTTTGAGAGTTATGCCTAAAAACTCGTCATTTTCGTGTTTATGGCCATTTTCACGAGTTATTGCCCACATTTTTTGGGTTCCAATTGGATTTTCATGGCCCGTAAGACCCGCTACATGTTTGAGATATATGACTAAAAAACTCGTAGTTTTCCCAAAATAATGGCTGTTTTCATGAGCTATATTGCCCACAATTTTATGTTTCTAGGGCGATGTACAGCAACCTTAAGAAACCCTTACATGTTTGCGAGTTATGACCAAAAACTCGTCGTTTTTGTGTTTTATGGTCATTTTCATGAGTTATTGCCCACAGTTTTTTGGTTCCAGTTGGATTTGCATGCCTCGGAAGAACCCTTGCATGTTTGAGATATATGACTAAAAAACTCATAGTTTTCCCGTTTATGGCTGTTTTCATGAGCTATTGCCCACAATTTTATGGTTCTAGGCGATTTACAAGAACCTTAAGAAACATACATGTTTGAGAGTGATGAACACAATCTCGTCGTTTTCGTGTTTTATGGTCTTTTTCATGAGTTATTGTCGACAATTTTTGGGTTCTAGTTGGATTTTCATGCCTCGGAAGGACCCTTACATGTTTGAGAGTTATGACCAAAAACTTGTCGTTTCACGTTTTATGGCGTTTTTCATGAGCTATTGCGCACAATTTTTAGGTTCCAGTTGGATTTGCATGCCTCAGAAAAATCCTTACATGTTTGAGATATATGACAAGAAACTCGTCATTTTCGCGTTTTTATGGCCGTTTTCATGAGCTATTGCCCACAGTTTTTAGGTTACAGGGCGATTTACAACGACCTTAAGAAACGATACATGTTTCACAGTTATGCCTAAAAACTCGTCATTTTCGTGTTTATCGCCATTTTCACGAGTTATTGCCCACAATTTTTGGGTTCTAGTTGGATTTTCAAGGCCCGTTAGACCCGCTAGATATTTGAGATATATGACTAAAAACACTCGTAGTTTTCCTGTTTTATGGCTGTTTTCATGAGCTATTGCCCACAATTCTATGGTTCTAGGGCGATTTTTACAGCAACATTTAAGAAATGATACATGTTTGGGAGTTATGAACAAAAACTCGCCTTTTTCGTGTTTGATGGTCATTTTCATGAGTTATTACCCACAGTTTTTCGGTTCCAGTTGGATTTGCATGCCTTGGTAGAACCCTTACATGTTTGAGAGATAAGACCAAGCTTCGTCGTTTTTAATGGCCGTTTTCATAAGCTATTGCCCATAGTTTTTAGGTTACAGGGCGATTTACAACGACCTTAAGAAACGATACACGTTTGAGAGTTATGCCTAAAAACTCGCCTTTTTCGTGTTTTATGGTCATTTTCATGAGTTATTGCCCACAGTTTTTGGGTTCCAGTTGGATTTGCATGCTTTGGTAGAACCCTTACATGTTTGAGAGATATGACCAGAAACTCGTCGTTTTCGCGTTTTTCTGGCCGTTTTCATGCGATATTGCCCACAGTTTTTAGGTTACAGGGCGATTTACAACGACCTTAAGAAACGATACACGTTTGAGAGTTATGCCTAAAAATTCGTCATTTTCGTGTTTATGGCCATTTTCACGAGTTATTGCCCACATTTTTTGGGTTCCAATTGGATTTTCATGGCCCGTAAGACCCGCTACATGTTTGAGATATATGACTAAAAAACTCGTAGTTTTCCCGAAATAATGGCTGTTTTCATGAGCTATATTGCCCACAATTTTATGTTTCTATGGCGATGTCTGTGACCTTAAGAAACCCTTACATGTTTAAGAGATATGACCAGAAACTCGTCGTTTTTGTGTTTTATGGTCATTTTCATGAGTTATTGCCCACAGTATTTTGGTTCCAGTTGGATTTGCATGCCTCGGAAGAACCCTTGCATGTTTGAGATATATGACTAAAAACCTCACAGTTTTGCCGTGTTATGGCTGTTTTCATGAGCTATTGCCCACAATTTTATGGTTCTAGGGCGATTCAAAGCAAACCTTAAGAAACATACATGTTTGAGAGTGATGTACAAAATCTCGTCGTTTTCGTGTTTTATGGTCATTTTCATGAGTTATTGCCGACAATTTTTGGGTTCTAGTTGGATTTTCATGCCTCGGAAGGACCCTTACATGTTTGAGAGTTATGACCAAAAACTTCGTGTTTTATGATCATTTTCATGAGCTATTGCCCACAGTTTTAGGTTCGAGTTGGATTTGCATGCCTCGGAAGAATCCTTACATGTTTGAGATATATGACGTAAACTTCGTCATTTCGCGCTTTTATGGCCGTTTTCATGAGCTATTGCCCAGTTTTTAGGTTCTGGCGATTTACAACGACCTTAAGAAACGATACATGTTTGACATTTATGCCTAAAACTTCGTCATTTTCGTGTTTATGGCCATTTTCACGAGTTATTGCCCACAATTTTTGGGTTCTAGTTGGATTTTCAAGGCCGTTAGACCGCTAGATATTTGAGATATATGACTAAAAACACTCGTAGTTTTCTGTTTTATGGCTGTTTTCATGAGCTATTGCCCACAATTCTATGGTTCTAGGCGATTTACAGCAACATTTAAGAAATGATACATGTTTGGGAGTTATGAACAAAAACTCGCCTTTTTCGTGTTTGATGGTCATTTTCATGAGTTATTACCCACGTTTTTCGGTTCCAGTTGGATTTGCATGCCTTGGTAGAACCCTTACATGTTTGAGAGATAAGACCGTAAACTCGTCGTTTTGCGTTTTAATGGTCGTTTTCATAAGCTATTGCCCATAGCTTTTAGGTTATAGGGCAATTTACAGACCTTAAGAACCAATACATGTTTGAGAGATATGTCTAAAAATTCGTCATTTTCGTGTTTATGGCCATTTTCACGAGTTATTGCCCATAGTTTTTGGGTTCAGTTGGATTTGCATGCCTCGGAAGAACCCTTACATGTTTGAGAGATATGACCGAAACTTCGTCGTTTCGCGGTTTTATGGCCGTTTTCATGAGATATTGCCCACATTTTTAGGTTCTGAGGCGATTTACAACGACCTTAAGAAACGATACATGTTTGAGAGTTATGCCTAAAAACTCGTCATTTTCGTGTTTATGGCCATTTTCACGAGTTATTGCCCACATTTTTTGGGTTCCAATTGGATTTTCATGGCCCGTAAGACCCGCTACATGTTTGAGATATATGACTAAAAAACTCGTAGTTTTCCCAAAATAATGGCTGTTTTCATGAGCTATATTGCCCACAATTTTATGTTTCTAGGGCGATGTACAGCAGCCTTAAGAAACCCTTACATGTTTGCGAGTTATGACCAAAAACTCGTCGTTTTTGTGTTTTATGGTCATTTTCATGAGTTATTGCCCACAGTTTTTTGGTTCCAGTTGGATTTGCATGCCTCGGAAGAACCCTTGCATGTTTGAGATATATGACTAAAAAACTCATAGTTTTCCCGTTTTATGGCTGTTTTCATGAGCTATTGCCCACAATTTTATGGTTCTAGGGCGATTTACAGCAACCTTAAGAAACATACATGTTTGAGAGTGATGAACAAAATCTCGTCGTTTTCGTGTTTTATGGTCATTTTCATGAGTTATTGCCGACAATTTTTGGGTTCTAGTTGGATTTTCATGCCTCGGAAGGACCCTTACATGTTTGAGAGTTATGACCAAAAACTCGTCGTTTTCGTGTTTTATGATCATTTTCATGAGCTATTGCCCACAGTTTTTAGGTTCGAGTTGGATTTGCATGCCTCGGAAGAATCCTTACATGTTTGAGATATATGACCAGAAACTCGTCATTTTCGCGCTTTTATGGCCGTTTTCATGAGCTATTGCCCACAGTTTTTAGGTTACAGGGCGATTTACAACGACCTTAAGAAACGATACATGTTTGACATTTATGCCTAAAACTCGTCATTTTGGGGTTTATGGCCATTTTCACGAGTTATTGCCCACAATTTTTGGGTTCTAGTTGGATTTTCAAGGCCCGTTAGACCCGCTAGATATTTGAGATATATGACTAAAAACACTCGTAGTTTTCCTGTTTTATGGCTGTTTTCATGAGCTATTGCCCACAATTCTATGGTTCTAGGGCGATTTATGGCAACATTTAAGAAATGATACATGTTTGGGAGTTATGAACAAAAACTCGCCTTTTTCGTGTTTGATGGTCATTTTCATGAGTTATTACCCAGCTTTTTCGGTTCCAGTTGGATTTGCATGCCTTGGTAGAACCCTTACATGTTTGAGAGATAAGACCAGAAACTCGTCGTTTTCGCGTTTTAATGGTCGTTTTCATAAGCTATTGCCCATAGCTTTTAGGTTATAGGGCAATTTACAACGACCTTAAGAACCAATACATGTTTGAGAGATATGTCTAAAAATTCGTCATTTTCGTGTTTATGGCCATTTTCACGAGTTATTGGCCATAGTTTTTGGTTCAGTTGGATTTGCATGCCTCGGAAGAACCCTTACATGTTTGAGAGATATGACCAGAAACTCGTCGTTTTCGCGGTTTTATGGCCGTTTTCATGAGATATTGCCCACATTTTTTAGGTTACAGGGCGATTTACAACGACCTTAAGAAACGATACATGTTTGAGAGTTATGCCTAAAAACTCGTCATTTTCGTGTTTATGGCCATTTTCACGAGTTATTGCCCACATTTTTTGGGTTCCAATTGGATTTTCATGGCCCGTAAGACCCGCTACATGTTTGAGATATATGACTAAAAAACTCGTAGTTTTCCCAAAATAATGGCTGTTTTCATGAGCTATATTGCCCACAATTTTATGTTTCTAGGGCGATGTACAGCAACCTTAAGAAACCCTTACATGTTTGCGAGTTATGACCAAAAACTCGTCGTTTTTGTGTTTTATGGTCATTTTCATGAGTTATTGCCCACAGTTTTTTGGTTCCAGTTGGATTTGCATGCCTCGGAAGAACCCTTGCATGTTTGAGATATATGACTAAAAAACTCATAGTTTTCCCGTTTTATGGCTGTTTTCATGAGCTATTGCCCACAATTTTATGGTTCTAGGGCAATTTACAGGAACCTTAAGAAACATACATGTTTGAGAGTGATGAACAAAATCTCGTCGTTTTCGTGTTTTATGGTCATTTTCATGAGTTATTGCCGACAATTTTTGGGTTCTAGTTGGATTTTCATGCCTCGGAAGGACCCTTACATGTTTGAGAGTTATGACCAAAAACTCGTCGTTTTCGTGTTTTATGATCATTTTCATGAGCTATTGCCCACAGTTTTTAGGTTCCAGTTGGATTTGCATGCCTCGGAAGAATCCTTACATGTTTGAGATATATGACCAGAAACTCGTCATTTTCGCGCTTTTATGGCCGTTTTCATGAGCTATTGCCCACAGTTTTTAGGTTACAGGGCGATTTACAACGACCTTAAGAAACGATACATGTTTGACATTTAGGCCTAAAAACTCGTCATTTTCGTGTTTATGGCCATTTTCACGAGTTATTGCCCACAATTTTTGGGTTCTAGTTGGATTTTCAAGGCCCGTTAGACCCGCTAGATATTTGAGATATATGACTAAAAACACTCGTAGTTTTCCTGTTTTACGGCTGTTTTCATGAGCTATTGCCCACAATTCTATGGTTCTAGGGCGATTTACAACATTTAAGAAATGATACATGTTTGGGAGTTATGAACAAAAACTTCGCCTTTTCGTGTTTGATGGTCATTTTCATGAGTTATTACCCACAGTTTTCGGTTCCAGTTGGATTTGCATGCCTTGGTAGAACCCTTACATGTTTGAGAGATAAGACCGAACTTCGTTTTCGCGTTTTAATGGTCGTTTTCATAAGCTATTGCCCATAGCTTTTAGGTTATAGGGCAATTTACACGACCTTAAGAACCAATACATGTTTGAGAGATATGTCTAAAATTCGTCATTTTCGTGTTTATGGCCATTTTCACGAGTTATTGCCCATAGTTTTTGGGTTCCAGTTGGATTTGCATGCCTCGGAAGAACCCTTACATGTTTGAGAGATATGACCGAAACTTCGTCGTTTTCGCGGTTTTATGGCGTTTTCATGAGATATTGCCCACATTTTTTTAGGTTACAGGCGATTTACAACGACCTTAAGAAACGATACATGTTTGAGAGTTATGCCTAAAACTTCGTCATTTTCGTGTTTATGGCCATTTTCACGAGTTATTGCCCACATTTTTGGGTTCCAATTGGATTTTCATGGCCGTAAGACCCTTACATGTTTGAGATATATGACTTAAAAACTCGTAGTTTTCCCAAAATAATGGCTGTTTTCATGAGCTATATTGCCCACAATTTTATGGTTCTAGGGCGATGTACAGCAGCCTTAAGAAACCCTTACATGTTTGAGAGTTATGGCCAAAAACTCGCCTTTTTCGTGTTTGATGGTCATTTTCATGAGTTATTACCCACAGTTTTTGGTTCCGTTGGATTTGCATGCCTCGGAAGAACCCTTGCATGTTTGAGATATATGACTAAAAAACTCATAGTTTTCCCGTTTTATGGCTGTTTTCATGAGCTATTGCCCACGATTTTATGGTTCTAGGGCGATTTACAGCAACCTTAAGAAACATACATGTTTGAGAGTGATGTACAAAATCTCGTCGTTTTCGTGTTTTATGGTCATTTTCATGAGTTATTGCCGACAATTTTTGGGTTCTAGTTGGATTTTCATGCCTCGGAAGGACCCTTACATGTTTGAGAGTTATGACCAAAAACTCGTCGTTTTCGTGTTTTATGATCATTTTCATGAGCTATTGCCCACAGTTTTTAGGTTCCAGTTGGATTTGCATGCCTCGGAAGAATCCTTACATGTTTGAGATATATGACCAGAAACTCGGCATTTTCGCGCTTTTATGGCCGTTTTCATGAGCTATTGCCCACAGTTTTTAGGTTCTGAGGCGATTTACAACGACCTTAAGAAACGATACATGTTTGACATTTATGCCTAAAACTTCGTCATTTTCGTGTTTATGGCCATTTTCACGAGTTATTGCCCACAGTTTTTGGGTTCCAGTGGGATTTTCAAGGCCCGTTAGACCGCGCTAGATATTTGAGATATATGACTAAAAACACTGTAGTTTTCTGTTTTATGGCTGTTTTCATGAGCTATTGCCCACAATTCTATGGTTCTAGGGCGATTTACTGCAACATTTAAGAAATGATACATGTTTGGGAGTTATGAACAAAAACTTCGCCTTTTCGTGTTTGATGGTCATTTTCATGAGTTATTACCCACAGCTTTTTCGGTTCCAGTTGGATTTGCATGCCTTGGTAGAACCCTTACATGTTTGAGAGATAAGACCTAAAGCTTCGTCGTTTCGCGTTTTAATGGCCTTTTCCATAAGCTATTGCCCATAGTTTTTAGGTTATAGGGCAATTTACAACGACCTTAAGAAACAATACATCTTTGAGAGATATGTCTAAAAATTCGTCATTCTCGTGTTTATGGCCATTTTCACGAGTTATTGTTCCAGTTGGATTTGCATGCCTCGGAAGAACCCTTACATGTTTGAGAGATATGACCAGAAACTCGTCGTTTTCGCGTTTTAATGTCCGTTTTAATGAGCTATTGCCCACAGTTTTTAGGTTATAGGGCGATTTACAACAACCTTAAGAAATAATACATGTTTGAGAGTTATGCCTAAAAACTCGTCATTTTCCTATTTATGGCCATTTTCACGAGTTATTGCCCACATTTTTGGGTTCCAATTGGATTTTCATGGCGTAAGACCCGCTACATGTTTGAGATATATGACTAAAAACTCGTAGTTTTCCCAAAATAATGGCTGTTTTTCATGAGCTATATTGCCCACAATTTTATGTTTCTAGGGCGATGTACAACCTTAAGAAACCCTTACATGTTTATGAGTTATGACCAAAAACTTCGTTTTGTGTTTTATGGTCATTTTCATGAGTTATTGCCCAGTTTTTGGTTCCAGTTGGATTTGCATGCCTCGGAAGAACCCTTGCATGTTTGAGATATATGACTAAAAACTCATAGTTTTCCGTTTTATGGCTGTTTTCATGAGCTATTGCCCATTTTTATGGTTCTAGGGCGATCTACAGCAACCTTAAGAAACATACATGTTTGAGAGTGATGAACAAAATCTCGTCGTTTTCGTGTTTTATGGTCATTTTCATGAGTTATTGCCGACACTTTTTGGGTTCGAGTTGGGTTTTCATGCCTCGTAAGGAGCCGTACTTGTTTGAGAGTTATGACCAGAACTTCGTCGTTTCGTGTTTATGATCATTTTCATGAGCTATTGCCCACAGTTTTGAGGTTCCAGTTGGATTTGCATGCCTCGGAAGAATCCTTACATGTTTGAGATATATGACCAGAAACTCGTCATTTTCGCGTTTTTATCGCCGTTTTCATGAGCTATTGCCCACAGTTTTTAGGTTACAGGGCGATTTACAACGACCTTAAGAAACGATACATGTTTGACAGTTATGCCTGAAAACTCGTCATTTTCATGAGTTATTGCCCACAATTTTTGGGTTCTAGTTGGATTTTCAAGGCCCGTAAGACCCGCTAGATGTTTGAGATATATGACTACAAAAACACGTAGTTTTCCTGTTTTATGGCTGTTTTCATGAGCTATTGCCCACAATTTTATGGTTCTAGGGCGATTTACAGCAACATTTAAGAAATGATACATGTTTGGGAGTTATGAACGAAAACTCGCCTTTTTCGTGTTTGATGGTCATTTTCATGAGTTATTGCCCACAGTTTTTGGGTTCCAGTTGGATTTGCATGCCTTGGTAGAACCCTTACATGTTTGAGAGATAAGACCAGAAACTCGTCGTTTTCGCGTTTTAATGGCCTTTTCCATAAGCTATTGCCCATAGTTTTTAGGTTATAGGGCAATTTACAACGACCTTAAGAAACAATACATCTTTGAGAGATATGTCTAAAAATTCGTCATTCTCGTGTTTATGGCCATTTTCACGAGTTATTGTTCCAGTTGGATTTGCATGCCTCGGAAGAACCCTTACATGTTTGAGAGATATGACCAGAAACTCGTCGTTTTCGCGTTTTAATGTCCGTTTTAATGAGCTATTGCCCACAGTTTTTAGGTTATAGGGCGATTTACAACAACCTTAAGAAATAATACATGTTTGAGAGTTATGCCTAAAACTCGTCATTTTCGTGTTTATGGCCATTTTCACGAGTTATTGCCCACATTTTTGGGTTCCAATTGGATTTTCATGGCGTAAGACCGCTACATGTTTGAGATATATGACTAAAAACTCGTAGTTTTCCCAAAATAATGGCTGTTTGTTTTCATGAGCTATATTGCCCACAATTTTATGTTTCTAGGGCGATGTCTGAGCCTTAAGAAACCCTTACATGTTTATGAGTTATGACCAAAAACTTCGTCGTTTTGTGTTTTATGGTCATTTTCATGAGTTATTGCCCACATTTTTTGGTTCAGTTGGATTTGCATGCCTCGGAAGAACCCTTGCATGTTTGAGATATATGACTAAAAAACTCATAGTTTTCCCGTTTTATGGCTGTTTTCATGAGCTATTGCCCACAATTTTATGGTTCTAGGGCGATTTACAGCAACCTTAAGAAACATACATGTTTGAGAGTGATGAACAAAATCTCGTCGTTTTCGTGTTTTATGGTCATTTTCATGAGTTATTGCCGACAATTTTGGGTTCTAGTTGGATTTTCATGCCTCGGAAGACCCTTACATGTTTGAGAGTTATGACCAAAAACTTCGTCGTTTTCGTGTTTATGATCATTTTCATGAGCTATTGCCCACATTTTTAGGTTCCAGTTGGATTTGCATGCCTCGGAAGAATCCTTACATGTTTGAGATATATGACCAAAAACTCGTCATTTTCGCGTTTTTATGGCCGTTTTCATGAGCTATTGCCCACAGTTTTTAGGTTACAGGGCGATTTACAACGACCTTAAGAAACGATACATGTTTGACATTTATGCCTAAAAACTCGTCATTTTCGTGTTTATGGCCATTTTCACGAGTTATTGCCCACAATTTTTGGGTTCTAGTTGGATTTTCAAGGCCCGTTAGACCCGCTAGATATTTGAGATATATGACTAAAAACACTCGTAGTTTTCCTGTTTTATGGCTGTTTTCATGAGCTATTGCCCACAATTCTATGGTTCTAGGGCGATTTACAGCAACATTTAAGAAATGATACATGTTTGGGAGTTATGAACAAAAACTCGCCTTTTCGTGTTTGATGGTCATTTTCATGAGTTATTACCCAGTTTTTCGGTTCAGTTGGATTTGCATGCCTTGGTAGAACCCTTACATGTTTGAGAGATAAGACCGAAACTTCGTCGTTTTGGCGTTTTAATGGTCGTTTTCAAGCTATTGCCCATAGCTTTTAGGTTATAGGGCAATTTACAACCTTAAGAACCAATACATGTTTGAGAGATATGTCTAAAATTCGTCATTTTCGTGTTTATGGCCATTTTCACGAGTTATTGCCCATAGTTTTTGGGTTCCAGTTGGATTTGCATGCCTCGGAAGAACCCTTACATGTTTGAGAGATATGACCGAAACTTCGTCGTTTCGCGGTTTTATGGCCGTTTTCATGAGATATTGCCCACATTTTTAGGTTACAGGCGATTTACAACGACCTTAAGAAACGATACATGTTTGAGAGTTATGCCTAAAACTTCGTCATTTTCGTGTTTATGGCCATTTTCACGAGTTATTGCCCACATTTTTGGGTTCCAATTGGATTTTCATGGCGTAAGACCCGCTACATGTTTGAGATATATGACTAAAAACTCGTAGTTTTCCCAAAATAATGGCTGTTTTCATGAGCTATATTGCCCACAATTTTATGTTTCTAGGGCGATGTCTGACCTTAAGAAACCCTTACATGTTTGCGAGTTATGACCAAAAACTTCGCTGCTTTTGTGTTTTATGGTCATTTTCATGAGTTATTGCCCACAGTTTTTTGGTTCCAGTTGGATTTGCATGCCTCGGAAGAACCCTTGCATGTTTGAGATATATGACTAAAAAACTCATAGTTTTCCCGTTTTATGGCTGTTTTCATGAGCTATTGCCCACGATTTTATGGTTCTAGGGCGATTTACAGCAACCTTAAGAAACATACATGTTTGAGAGTGATGAACAAAATCTCGTCGTTTTCGTGTTTTATGGTCATTTTCATGAGTTATTGCCGACAATTTTTGGGTTCTAGTTGGATTTTCATGCCTCGGAAGGACCCTTACATGTTTGAGAGTTATGACCAAAAACTCGTCGTGTCGTGTTTTATGATCATTTTAATGAGCTATTGCCCACAGTTTTTAGGTTCCAGTTGGATTTGCATGCCTCGGAAGAATCCTTACATGTTTGAGATATATGACCAGAAACTCGTCATTTTCGCGCTTTTATGGCCGTTTTCATGAGCTATTGCCCACAGTTTTTAGGTTACAGGGCGATTTACAACGACCTTAAGAAACGATACATGTTTGACATTTATGCCTAAAAACTCGTCATTTTCGTGTTTATGGCCATTTTCACGAGTTATTGCCCACAATTTTTGGGTTCTAGTTGGATTTTCAAGGCCCGTTAGACCCGCTAGATATTTGAGATATATGACTAAAAACACTCGTAGTTTTCCTGTTTTATGGCTGTTTTCATGAGCTATTGCCCACAATTCTATGGTTCTAGGGCGATTTACAGCAACATTTAAGAAATGATACATGTTTGGGAGTTATGAACAAAAACTCGCCTTTTTCGTGTTTGATGGTCATTTTCATGAGTTATTACCCACAGTTTTTCGGTTCCAGTTGGATTTGCATGCCTTGGTAGAACCCTTACATGTTTGAGAGATAAGACCTAAACTTCGTCGTTTCGCGTTTTAATGGTCGTTTTCATAAGCTATTGCCCATAGCTTTTTAGGTTATAGGGCAATTTAACGACCTTAAGAACCAATACATGTTTGAGAGATATGTCTAAAAATTCGTCATTTTCGTGTTTATGGCCATTTTCACGAGTTATTGCCCATAGTTTTGGGTTCCATTGGATTTGCATGCCTCGGAAGAACCCTTACATGTTTGAGAGATATGACCGTAAACTTCGTCGTTTCGGTTTTATGGCCGTTTTCATGAGATATTGCCCACATTTTTTAGGTTACAGGCGATTTACAACGACCTTAAGAAACGATACATGTTTGAGAGTTATGCCTAAAACTCGTCATTTTCGTGTTTATGGCCATTTTCACGAGTTATTGCCCACATTTTTGGGTTCCAATTGGATTTTCATGGCCGTAAGACCCTTACATGTTTGAGATATATGACTAAAAACTCGTAGTTTTCCCAAAATAATGGCTGTTTTCATGAGCTATATTGCCCACAATTTTATGTTTCTAGGGCGATGTACTGACCTTAAGAAACCCTTACATGTTTGCGAGTTATGACCAAAACTTCGTCGTTTTTGTGTTTTATGGTCATTTTCATGAGTTATTGCCACAGTTTTTGGTTCGATTGGATTTGCATGCCTCGGAAGAACCCTTGCATGTTTGAGATATATGACTAAAAACTCATAGTTTTCCGTTTATGGCTGTTTTCATGAGCTATTGCCCACAATTTTATGGTTCTAGGCGATTTACAAGAACCTTAAGAAACATACATGTTTGAGAGTGATGAACAAAATCTCGTCGTTTTCGTGTTTTATGGTCATTTTCATGAGTTATTGCCGACAATTTTGGGTTCTAGTTGGATTTTCATGCCTCGGAAGGACCCTTACATGTTTGAGAGTTATGACCAAAAACTTCGTCGTTTCGTGTTTTATGATCATTTTCATGAGCTATTGCCCACAGTTTTAGGTTCGAGTTGGATTTGCATGCCTCGGAAGAATCCTTACATGTTTGAGATATATGACCGTAAACTTCGTCATTTCGCGCTTTTATGGCCGTTTTCATGAGCTATTGCCCACAGTTTTTAGGTTACAGGCGATTTACAACGACCTTAAGAAACGATACATGTTTGACATTTATGCCTAAAACTTCGTCATTTTCGTGTTTATGGCCATTTTCACGAGTTATTGCCCACAATTTTGGGTTCTAGTTGGATTTTCAAGGCCGTTAGACCGCTTAGATATTTGAGATATATGACTAAAAACACTCGTAGTTTTCTGTTTTTATGGCTTTTCATGAGCTATTGCCCACAATTCTATGGTTCTAGGGCGATTCTACAACATTTAAGAAATGATACATGTTTGGGAGTTATGAACAAAAACTTCGCCTTTTTCGTGTTTGATGGTCATTTTCATGAGTTATTACCCGCTTTTTGGTTCCAGTTGGATTTGCATGCCTTGGTAGAACCCTTACATGTTTGAGAGATAAGACCGAACTTCGTCGTTTTCGCGTTTTAATGGTCGTTTTCATAAGCTATTGCCCATAGCTTTTAGGTTATAGGGCAATTTACAACGACCTTAAGAACCAATACATGTTTGAGAGATATGTCTAAAAATTCGTCATTTTCGTGTTTATGGCCATTTTCACGAGTTATTGCCCATAGTTTTTGGGTTCCAGTTGGATTTGCATGCCTCGGAAGAACCCTTACATGTTTGAGAGATATGACCAGAAACTCGTCGTTTCGCGGTTTATGGCGTTTTCAAGAGATATTGCCAATATTTTTTAGGTTACAGGGCGATTTACAACGACCTTAAGAAACGATACATGTTTGAGAGTTATGCCTAAAAACTCGTCATTTTCGTGTTTATGGCCATTTTCACGAGTTATTGCCCACATTTTTTGGGTTCCAATTGGATTTTCATGGCCCGTAAGACCCGCTACATGTTTGAGATATATGACTAAAAAACTCGTAGTTTTCCCAAAATAATGGCTGTTTTCATGAGCTATATTGCCCACAATTTTATGTTTCTAGGGCGATGTACAGCAGCCTTAAGAAACCCTTACATGTTTGCGAGTTATGACCAAAAACTCGTCGTTTTTGTGTTTTATGGTCATTTTCATGAGTTATTGCCCACAGTTTTTTGGTTCCAGTTGGATTTGCATGCCTCGGAAGAACCCTTGCATGTTTGAGATATATGACTAAAAAACTCATAGTTTTCCCGTTTTATGGCTGTTTTCATGAGCTATTGCCCACAATTTTATGGTTCTAGGGCGATTTACAGCAACCTTAAGAAACATACATGTTTGAGAGTGATGAACAAAATCTCGTCGTTTTCGTGTTTTATGGTCATTTTCATGAGTTATTGCCGACAATTTTTGGGTTCTAGTTGGATTTTCATGCCTCGGAAGGACCCTTACATGTTTGAGAGTTATGACCAAAAACTCGTCGTTTTCGTGTTTTATGATCATTTTAATGAGCTATTGCCCACAGTTTTTAGGTTCCAGTTGGATTTGCATGCCTCGGAAGAATCCTTACATGTTTGAGATATATGACCAGAAACTCGTCATTTTCGCGCTTTTATGGCCGTTTTCATGAGCTATTGCCCACAGTTTTTAGGTTACAGGGCGATTTACAACGACCTTAAGAAACGATACATGTTTGACATTTATGCCTAAAAACTCGTCATTTTCGTGTTTATGGCCATTTTCACGAGTTATTGCCCACATTTTTTGGGTTCCAATTGGATTTTCATGGCCCGTAAGACCCGCTACATGTTTGAGATATATGACTAAAAAACTCGTAGTTTTCCCGATTTATGGCTGTTTTCATGAGCTATATTGCCCACAATTTTATGTTTCTAGGTTAAGAATACATGTTTGAGAGTTATGACCAAAAGTGTTTTATGGTCATTTTCATGAGTTATTGCCTTTTTGGTTCCATTGGATTTGCATGCCAAGAACCCTTGCATGTTTGAGATATATGACTAAAAACTCATAGTTTTCCGTTTTATGGCTGTTTTCATGAGCTATTGCCCACAATTTTATGGTTCTAGGGCGATTTACAACCTTAAGAAACATACATGTTTGAGTGTTTTATGGTCATTTTCATGAGTTATCAATTTTGGGTTCTAGTTGGATTTTCATGCCTCGGAAGGACCCTTACATGTTTGAGAGTTATGACTTTTCATGAGCTATTGCCCTTTTTTTTTACAGGGCATTTACAACGACCTTAAGAAACGATACATGTTTGACATTTATGCCTAAAACTCGTCATTTTCGTGTTTATGGCCATTTTCACAGTTATTGCCCACAATTTTGGGTTCTAGTTGGATTTTCAAGGTAGACCCGCTAGATATTTGAGATATATGACTAAATGTTTTTTATGGCTGTTTTCATGAGCTATTGCCCACAATTCTATGGTTCTAGGGCGATTCTGACAACATTTAAGAAATGATACATGTTTGGGAGTTATGAACAAAACTTCGCCTTTTCGTGTTTGATGGTCATTTTCATGAGTTATTACCCACAGTTTTTCGGTTCAGTTGGATTTGCATGCCTTGGTAGAACCCTTACATGTTTGAGAGATAAGACCGTAAACTTCGTCGTTTTCGCGTTTTAATAATGGTTTTCATAAGCTATTGCCCATAGCTTTTAGGTTATAGGGCAATTTACAACGACCTTAAGAACCAATACATGTTTGAGAGATATGTCTAAAAATCGTCATTTTCGTGTTTATGGCCATTTTCACGAGTTATTGCCCATAGTTTTTGGGTTCCATTGGATTTGCATGCCTCGGAAGAACCCTTACATGTTTGAGAGATATGACCGAAACTCGTTTCGCGGTTTTATGGCCGTTTCATGAGATATTGCCCATTTTTTAGGTTCTGGCGATTTACAACGACCTTAAGAAACGATACATGTTTGAGAGTTATGCCTAAAACTTCGTCATTTTCGTGTTTATGGCCATTTTCACGAGTTATTGCCCACATTTTTGGGTTCCAATTGGATTTTCATGGCCTGTAAGACCCGCTACATGTTTGAGATATATGACTAAAAACTCGTAGTTTTCCCAAAATAATGGCTGTTTTCATGAGCTATATTGCCCACAATTTTATGTTTCTAGGGCGATGTTGACCTTAAGAAACCCTTACATGTTTTGAGTTATGACCAAAAACTTCGTCGTTTTTGTGTTTTATGGTCATTTTCATGAGTTATTGCCCACATTTTTTGGTTCAGTTGGATTTGCATGCCTCGGAAGAACCCTTGCATGTTTGAGATATATGACTAAAAACTCATAGTTTTCCGTTTTTATGGCTGTTTTCATGAGCTATTGCCCACAATTTTATGGTTCTAGGGCGATTTGACAACCTTAAGAAACATACATGTTTGAGAGTGATGAACAAAATCTCGTCGTTTCGTGTTTTATGGTCATTTTCATGAGTTATTGCCGACAATTTTGGGTTCTAGTTGGATTTTCATGCCTCGGAAGGAACCTTACATGTTTGAGGGGTATGACCAAGAGCGCGTCTGTTGCGGGGTTTATGATCATTTTAATGAGCTATTGCCCACAGTTTTTAGGTTTCAGTTGGATTTGCATGCCTCGGAAGAATCCTTACATGTTTGAGATATATGACCAAAACTTCGTCATTTTCGCTTTTATGGCCGTTTTCATGAGCTATTGCCCACAGTTTTTAGGTTCTGAGGCGATTTACAACGACCTTAAGAAACGATACATGTTTGACATTTATGCCTAAAAACTCGTCATTTTCGTGTTTATGGCCATTTTCACGAGTTATTGCCCACAGTTTTTGGGTTCTAGTTGTATTTTCAAGGCTGTTAGACCCGCTAGATATTTGAGATATATGACTAAAAACACGTAGTTTTCTGTTTTATGGCTGTTTTCATGAGCTATTGCCCACAATTCTATGGTTCTAGGGCGATTTACAACATTTAAGAAATGATACATGTTTGGGAGTTATGAACAAAAACTCGCCTTTTCGTGTTTGATGGTCATTTTCATGAGTTATTACCCCAGTTTTTCGGTTCCATTGGATTTGCATGCCTTGGTAGAACCCTTACATGTTTGAGAGATAAGACCGTAAAACTTCGTTTTCGCGTTTTAATGGTCGTTTTCATAAGCTATTGCCCATAGCTTTTAGGTTATAGGGCAATTTACAACGACTTAAGAACCAATACATGTTTGAGAGATATGTCTAAAATTCGTCATTTTCGTGTTTATGGCCATTTTCGAGTTATTGCCCATAGTTTTGGGTTCCATTGGATTTGCATGCCTCGGAAGAACCCTTACATGTTTGAGATATGACCCGAACTTCGTCGTTTCGCGGTTTTATGGCCGTTTTCATGAGATATTGCCCACATTTTTTAGGTTCTGAGGCGATTTACAACCTTAAGAAACGATACATGTTTGAGAGTTATGCCTAAAAACTCGTCATTTTCGTGTTTATGGCCATTTTCACGAGTTATTGCCCACATTTTTTGGGTTCCAATTGGATTTTCATGGCCCGTAAGACCCGCTACATGTTTGAGATATATGACTAAAAAACTCGTAGTTTTCCCAAAATAATGGCTGTTTTCATGAGCTATATTGCCCACAATTTTATGTTTCTAGGGCGATGTACAGCAACCTTAAGAAACCCTTACATGTTTGCGAGTTATGACCAAAAACTTCGTTTTTTGTGTTTTATGGTCATTTTCATGAGTTATTGCCCACAGTTTTTGGTTCCAGTTGGATTTGCATGCCTCGGAAGAACCCTTGCATGTTTGAGATATATGACTAAAAACTCATAGTTTTCCGTTTTATGGCTGTTTTCATGAGCTATTGCCCACAATTTTATGGTTCTAGGGCGATTTACAACCTTAAGAAACATACATGTTTGAGAGTGATGAACAAAAATCGTCGTTTTCGTGTTTTATGGTCATTTTCATGAGTTATTGCCGACAATTTTGGGTTCTAGTTGGATTTTCATGCCTCGGAAGGACCCTTACATGTTTGAGAGTTATGACCAAAAACTTCGTCGTTTTCGTGTTTATGATCATTTTCATGAGCTATTGCCCACAGTTTTTAGGTTCCAGTTGGATTTGCATGCCTCGGAAGAATCCTTACATGTTTGAGATATATGACCAGAAACTCGTCATTTTCGCGTTTTTATGGCCGTTTTCATGAGCTATTGCCCACAGTTTTTGGGTTACAGGGCGATTTACAACGACCTTAAGAAACGATACATGTTTGACAGTTATGCCTAAAAACTCGTCATTTTCGTGTTTATCGCCATTTTCACGAGTTATTGCCCATAATTTTTGGGTTCTAGTTGGATTTTCAAGGCCCGTAAGACCCGCTAGATGTTTGAGATATATGACTAAAAACACTCGTAGTTTTCCTGTTTTATGGCTGTTTTCATGAGCTATTGCCCACAATTCTATGGTTCTAGGGCGATTTACAGCAACATTTAAGAAATGATACATGTTTGGGAGTTATGAACAAAAACTCGCCTTTTTCGTGTTTGATGGTCATTTTCATGAGTTATTACCCACAGTTTTTCGGTTCCAGTTGGATTTGCATGCCTTGGTAGAACCCTTACATGTTTGAGAGATAAGACCAGAAACTCGTCGTTTTCGCGTTTTAATGGTCGTTTTCATAAGCTATTGCCCATAGCTTTTAGGTTATAGGGCAATTTACAACGACCTTAAGAACCAATACATGTTTGAGAGATATGTCTAAAAATTCGTCATTTTCGTGTTTATGGCCATTTTCACGAGTTATTGCCCATAGTTTTTGGGTTCCAGTTGGATTTGCATGCCTCGGAAGAACCCTTACATGTTTGAGAGATATGACCAGAAACTCGTCGTTTTCGCGGTTTTATGGCCGTTTTCATGAGATATTGCCCACAGTTTTTAGGTTACAGGGCGATTTACAACAACCTTAAGAAACGATACACGTTTGAGAGTTATGCCTAAAAACTCGCCTTTTTCGTGTTTTATGGTCATTTTCATGAGTTATTGCCCACAGTTTTTGGGTTCCAGTTGGATTTTCAAGGCCCGTAAGACCCGCTACATGTTTGAGATACATGACTAAAAACTCGTAGTTTTCCCGATTTATGGCTGTTTTCATGAGCTATATTGCCCACAATTTTATGTTTCTAGGGCGATGTACAGCAGCCTTAAGAAACCCTTACATGTTTGAGAAATATGACCAGAAACTCGTTTTTTGTTTTATGGTCATTTTCATGAGTTATTGCCCACAGTTTTTTGGTTCCAGTTGGATTTGCATGCCTCGGAAGAACCCTTGCATGTTTGAGATATATGACTAAAAAACTCATAGTTTTCCCGTTTTATGGCTGTTTTCATGAGCTATTGCCCACAATTTTATGGTTCTAGGGCGATTTACAGCAACCTTAAGAAACATACATGTGTGAGTGATGAACAAAATCTCGTCGTTTTCGTGTTTTATGGTCATTTTCATGAGTTATTGCCGACAATTTTTGGGTTCTAGTTGGATTTTCATGCCTCGGAAGGACCCTTACATGTTTGAGAGTTATGACCAAAAACTCGTCGTTTTCGTGTTTTATGATCATTTTCATGAGCTATTGCCCACAGTTTTTAGGTTCGAGTTGGATTTGCATGCCTCGGAAGAATCCTTACATGTTTGAGATATATGACCAGAAACTCGTCATTTTCGCGCTTTTATGGCCGTTTTCATGAGCTATTGCCCACAGTTTTTAGGTTACAGGGCGATTTACAACGACCTTAAGAAACGATACATGTTTGACATTTATGCCTAAAAACTCGTCATTTTCGTGTTTATGGCCATTTTCACGAGTTATTGCCCACAATTTTTGTGTTCTAGTTGGATTTTCAAGGCCCGTTAGACCCGCTAGATATTTGAGATATATGACTAAAAACACTCGTAGTTTTCCTGTTCTATGGCTGTTTTCATGAGCTATTGCCCACAATTCTATGGTTCTAGGGCGATTTGACAACATTTAAGAAATGATACATGTTTGGGAGTTATGAACAAAAACTCGCCTTTTTCGTGTTTGATGGTCATTTTCATGAGTTATTACCCACAGTTTTTCGGTTCCAGTTGGATTTGCATGCCTTGGTAGAACCCTTACATGTTTGAGAGATAAGACCAGAAACTCGTCGTTTTCGCGTTTTAATGGTCGTTTTCATAAGCTATTGCCCATAGCTTTTAGGTTATAGGGCAATTTACAACGACCTTAAGAACCAATACATGTTTGAGAGATATGTCTAAAAATTCGTCATTTTCGTGTTTATGGCCATTTTCACGAGTTATTGCCCATAGTTTTTGGGTTCCAGTTGGATTTGCATGCCTCGGAAGAACCCTTACATGTTTGAGAGATATGACCGTAAACTTCGTCGTTTTCGCGTTTTATGGCCGTTTTCATGAGATATTGCCCATTTTTTTAGGTTACAGTGTGATTCACAACGACCTTAAGAAACAATACATGTTTGAGAGTTATGCCTAAAAACTCGTCATTTTCGTGTTTATGGCCATTTTCACGAGTTATTGCCCACATTTTTGGGTTACAATTGGATTTTCATGGCCCATAAGACCCTTACATGTTTGAGATATATGACTAAAAAACTCGTAGTTTTCCCAAAATAATGGCTGTTTTCATGAGCTATATTGCCCACAATTTTATGTTTCTAGGGCGATGTACAGCAGCCTTAAGAAACCCTTACATGTTTGCGAGTTATGACCAAAAACTCGTCGTTTTTGTGTTTTATGGTCATTTTCATGAGTTATTGCCCACAGTTTTTTGGTTCCAGTTGGATTTGCATGCCTCGGAAGAACCCTTGCATGTTTGAGATATATGACTAAAAAACTCATAGTTTTCCCGTTTTATGGCTGTTTTCATGAGCTATTGCCCACAATTTTATGGTTCTAGGGCGATTTACAGCAACCTTAAGAAACATACATGTTTGAGAGTGATGAACAAAATCTCGTCGTTTTCGTGTTTTATGGTCATTTTCATGAGTTATTGCCGACAATTTTTGGGTTCTAGTTGGATTTTCATGCCTCGGAAGGACCCTTACATGTTTGAGAGTTATGACCAAAAACTCGTCGTTTTCGTGTTTTATGATCATTTTCATGAGCTATTGCCCACAGTTTTTAGGTTAGTTGGATTTGCATGCCTCGGAAGAATCCTTACATGTTTGAGATATATGACGAAACTTCGTCATTTTCGCTTTTATGGCCGTTTTCATGAGCTATTGCCCACAGTTTTTTAGGTTCAGGCGATTTACAACGACCTTAAGAAACGATACATGTTTGACATTTATGCCTAAAAACTCGTCATTTTCGTGTTTATGGCCATTTTCACGAGTTATTGCCCACAATTTTGGGTTCTAGTTGGATTTCAAGGCAGTTAGACCGCTAGATATTTGAGATATATGACTAAAACACTCGTAGTTTTCTGTTTTATGGCTGTTTTCATGAGCTATTGCCCACAATTCTATGGTTCTAGGGCGATTTACAACATTTAAGAAATGATACATGTTTGGGAGTTATGAACAAAACTTCGCTTTTTCGTGTTTGATGGTCATTTTCATGAGTTATTACCCACAGTTTTCGGTTCCAGTTGGATTTGCATGCCTTGGTAGAACCCTTACATGTTTGAGAGATAAGACCGAAACTTCGTCGTTTTCGCGTTTAATGGTTTTCATAAGCTATTGCCCATAGCTTTTAGGTTATAGGGCAATTTACAGACCTTAAGAACCAATACATGTTTGAGAGATATGTCTAAAAATCATCATTTTCGTGTTTATGGCCATTTTCACGAGTTATTGCCCACAGTTTTTGGGTTCCAGTTGGATTTGCATGCCTCGGAAGAACCCTTACATGTTTGAGAGATATGACCAGAAACTTCGTCGTTTCGCGGTTTTATGGCCGTTTTCATGAGATATTGCCCACATTTTTTAGGTTACAGGCGATTTACAACCTTAAGAAACGATACATGTTTGAGAGTTATGCCTAAAACTTCGTCATTTTCGTGTTTATGGCCATTTTCACGAGTTATTGCCCACATTTTTGGGTTCCAATTGGATTTTCATGGCCGTAAGACCCGCTACATGTTTGAGATATATGACTAAAAACTCGTAGTTTTCCCAAAATAATGGCTGTTTTCATGAGCTATATTGCCCACAATTTTATGTTTCTAGGCGATGTACTGACCTTTAAAACCTTACATGTTTGCGAGTTATGACCAAAAACTCGTCGTTTTTGTGTTTTATGGTCATTTTCATGAGTTATTGCCCACCGTTTTTTGGTTCCAGTTGGATTTGCATGCCTCGGAAGAACCCTTGCATGTTTGAGATATATGACTAAAAAACTCATAGTTTTCCCATTTTATGGCTGTTTTCATGAGCTATTGCCCACGATTTTATGGTTCTAGGGCGATTTACAGCAACCTTAAGAAACATACATGTTTGAGAGTGATGAACAAAATCTCGTCGTTTTCGTGTTTTATGGTCATTTTCATGAGTTATTGCCGGCAATTTTTGGGTTCTAGTTGGATTTTCATGCCTCGGAAGGACCCTTACATGTTTGAGAGTTATGACAAAAAACTCGTCGTTTTCGTGTTTTATGATCATTTTCATGAGCTATTGCCCACAGTTTTTAGGTTCCAGTTGGATTTGCATGCCTCGGAAAAATCCTTACATGTTTGAGATATATGACCAGAAACTCGTCATTTTCGCGCTTTTATGGCCGTTTTCATGAGCTATTGCCCACAGTTTTTAGGTTACAGGGCGATTTACAACGACCTTAAGAAACGATACATGTTTGACATTTATGCCTAAAAACTCGTCATTTTCGTGTTTATGGCCATTTTCACAAGTTATTGCCCACAATTTTTGGGTTCTAGTTGGATTTTCAAGGCCCGTTAGACCCGCTAGATATTTGAGATATATGACTAAAAACACTCGTAGTTTTCCTGTTTTATGGCTGTTTTCATGAGCTATTGCCCACAATTCTATGGTTCTAGGCGATTTACAACAACATTTAAGAAATGATACATGTTTGGGAGTTATGAACAAAACTTCGCCTTTTTCGTGTTTTATGGTCATTTTCATGAGTTATTGCCCACAGTTTTTGGGTTCCAGTTGGATTTGCATGCCTTGGTAGAACCCTTACATGTTTGAGAGATAAGACCAGAAACTCGTCGTTTTCGCGTTTTAATGGCCATTTTCATAAGCTATTGCCCATAGTTTTTAGGTTATAGGGCAATTTACAACGACCTTAAGAAACAATACATGTTTGAGAGATATGTTTCAAAATTCGTCATTTTCGTGTTTTTGGCCATTTTCACGAGTTATTGCCCATAGTTTTTGGGTTCCAGTTGGATTTGCATGCCTCGGAAGAACCCTTACATGTTTGAGAGATATGACCAGAAACTAGTCATTTTCGCGTTTTTATGGCCGTTTTCATGAGCTATTGCCCACAGTTTTTAGGTTATAGGGCGATTTACAACGACCGTAAGAAACAATACAAGTTTGAGAGTTATGCCTAAAAACTCGTCATTTTCCTATTTATGGCCATTTTCACGAGTTATTGCTAACAGTTTTTGGGTTCCAATTGGATTTTCATGGCCGTAAGACCCTTACATGTTTGAGATA
Source organism: Avena longiglumis (assembly GCA_030063025.1). Lineage (NCBI taxonomy): Eukaryota > Viridiplantae > Streptophyta > Magnoliopsida > Poales > Poaceae > Avena > Avena longiglumis. The sequence goes on from CP125975.1 coordinate 508,030,310, forward strand.
TATGACTAAAAACTCGTAGTTTTCCCAAAATAATGGTTTTCATGAGCTATATTGCCCACAATTTTATGTTTCTAGGGCGATGTACAGCAGCCTTAAGAAACCCTTACATGTTTGCGAGTTATGACCAAAAACTCGTCGTTTTTGTGTTTTATGGTCATTTTCATGAGTTATTGCCCACAGTTTTTTGGTTCCAGTTGGATTTGCATGCCTCGGAAGAACCCTTGCATGTTTGAGATATATGACTAAAAAACTCATAGTTTTCCCGTTTTATGGCTGTTTTCATGAGCTATTGCCCACAATTTTATGGTTCTAGGGCGATTTACAGCAACCTTAAGAAACATACATGTTTGAGAGTGATGTACAAAATCTCGTCGTTTTCGTGTTTTATGGTCATTTTCATGAGTTATTGCCGACAATTTTTGGGTTCTAGTTGGATTTTCATGCCTCGGAAGGACCCTTACATGTTTGAGAGATATGTCTAAAAATTCGTCATTTTCGTGTTTATGGCCATTTTCACGAGTTATTGCCCATAGTTTTTGGGTTCCAGTTGGATTTGCATGCCTCGGAAGAACCCTTACATGTTTGAGAGATATGACCAGAAACTCGTCGTTTTCGCGGTTTTATGGCCGTTTTCATGAGCTATTGCCCACAGTTTTTAGGTTACAGGGCGATTTACAACGACCTTAAGAAACGATACATGTTTGACATTTATGCCTAAAAACTCGTCATTTTCGTGTTTATGGCCATTTTCACGAGTTTTTGCCCACATTTTTTGGGTTCCAATTGGATTTTCATGGCCCGTAAGACCCGCTACATGTTTGAGATATATGACTAAAAAACTCGTAGTTTTCCTGTTTATGGCTGTTTTCATGAGCTATTGCCCACAATTCTATGGTTCTAGGGCGATTTACTGCAACATTTAAGAAATGATACATGTTTGGGAGTTATGAACAAAACTTCGCCTTTTTCGTGTTTGATGGTCATTTTCATGAGTTATTACCCAGTTTTTGGTTCCAGTTGGATTTGCATGCCTTGGTAGAACCCTTACATGTTTGAGAGATAAGACCGTAAAAGCTTCGTTTTCGCGTTTTAATGGTCGTTTTCATAAGCTATTGCCCATAGCTTTTAGGTTATAGGGCAATTTACAACGACCTTAAGAACCAATACATGTTTGAGAGATATGTCTAAAAATTCGTCATTTTCGTGTTTATGGCCATTTTCACGAGTTATTGCCCATAGTTTTGGGGTTTCAGTTGGATTTGCATGCCTCGGAAGAACCCTTACATGTTTGAGAGATATGACCGGCTTCGTCGTTTCGCGTTTTATGGCTGTTTTCATGAGCTATTGCCCACAGTTTTGGGGTTACAGGGCTATTTACAACGACCTTAAGAAACGATACATGTTTGAGAGTTATGCCTAAAAACTCGTCATTTTCGTGTTTATGGCCATTTTCACGAGTTATTGCCCACAGTTTTTGGGTTCCAGTTGGATTTTCATGGCTGTAAGACCCGCTACATGTTTGAGATATATGACTAAAAACTCGTAGTTTTCCCAAAATAATGGCTGTTTTCATGAGCTATATTGCCCACAATTTTATGTTTCTAGGCGATGTCTGGCAACCTTAGAAACCCTTACATGTTTGCGAGTTATGACCAAAACTTCGTCGTTTTGTGTTTTATGGTCATTTTCATGAGTTATTGCCCACAGTTTTTTGGTTCAGTTGGATTTGCATGCCTCGGAAGAACCCTTGCATGTTTGAGATATATGACTAAAAACTCATAGTTTTCCGTTTATGGCTGTTTTCATGAGCTATTGCCCACAATTTTATGGTTCTAGGGCGATTTACAACCTTAAGAAACATACATGTTTGAGAGTGATGAACAAAATCTCGTCGTTTTCGTGTTTTATGGTCATTTTCATGAGTTATTGCCGACAATTTTTGGGTTCTAGTTGGATTTTCATGCCTCGGAAGGACCCTTACATGTTTGAGAGTTATGACCAAAAACTCGTCGTTTTCGTGTTTTATGATCATTTTCATGAGCTATTGCCCATAGTTTTTAGGTTCGAGTTGGATTTGCATGCCTCGGAAGAATCCTTACATGTTTGAGATATATGACCGAGCTTCGTCATTTCGCGCTTTTATGGCCGTTTTCATGAGCTATTGCCCACAGTTTTTTAGGTTCTGGGCGATTTACAACGACCTTAAGAAACGATACATGTTTGACATTTATGCCTAAAACTTCGTCATTTTCGTGTTTATGGCCATTTTCACGAGTTATTGCCCACAATTTTGGGTTCTAGTTGGATTTTCAAGGCGTTAGACCCGCTAGATATTTGAGATATATGACTAAAAACACTCGTAGTTTTCTGTTTTATGGCTGTTTTCATGAGCTATTGCCCACAATTCTATGGTTCTAGGCGATTTACAACATTTAAGAAATGATACATGTTTGGGAGTTATGAACAAAAACTCGCCTTTTCGTGTTTGATGGTCATTTTCATGAGTTATTACCCACAGTTTTTGGTTCCAGTTGGATTTGCATGCCTTGGTAGAACCCTTACATGTTTGAGAGATAAGACCAAACTCGTCGTTTCGCGTTTTAATGGTCGTTTTCATAGCTATTGCCCATAGCTTTTAGGTTATAGGGCAATTTACGAACCTTAAGAACCAATACATGTTTGAGAGATATGTCTAAAATTCGTCATTTTCGTGTTTATGGCCATTTTCACGAGTTATTGCCCATAGTTTTGGGTTCCAGTTGGATTTGCATGCCTC